>OY728167.1:1014345845-1020192845 GCA_963277665.1 Viscum album
CCTAACCCCTAGAGAGCCCATCCACCCCTGTGGACAACCCACCCCACCCCCTGAGCCACCCACCCCCCCGTGGATAGCCCCCACCCCTGTGGACATCACTCCCACCCCCTAGGAACTCCTATCCCCAGGACAGCCTCGCCACCCTCGTAAATAGCTTGCCCACCCCTGGACACCCTGTACCCCCTATACATCCCCACCCACCCTAGACTCCCTGTGCCCCTGGACATCCCCCACCCCCTTGGACATCCCACTCACCCCTGAGGACAGCCCACCCGACCCCATGGACACCTCGTACCCCTGGATAGCCCCACCCACCTCTGGAAACCCCATGCCCCCCATACAGTCCCCCACCCTTGTGGACAGTGCCCACCCCCATGGACAGCCCACCCACCCCCTTGGACAACCTCGCCACCCCCCCCTAGGAACCGCGTACCCCATGGACAACCCCGCCCACCACCCTGGACAATGTATTCCCCTTGGACAGCCCACCCGCTATCATGGAAAGTGCCCCCACCCCTGTGGAAATCCCGACCACCCCCTTGGACACCCCGTACCCACCTGGACTGCCCTTCCACCCATGTGGACAGGCCACCCACCCCCTGGACACCCCATACCCCCCTTGACACCCCCAACCCCGTGGACAACCCCCCCCCCCCCCCCCCACACCCTAGGGACCCCTACCCCCTCAACAGCCCTGCCACCCTCGTGGACAGCCCGACCACCCTCTCTAAACACCCGCTACCCCCATAGATATCCCCCACCCACATGGATAGGCCACCCATCCCCCTAGACACCCCTACCACCCGTGGACAGCCCACCCACCACCTTGGACACCCCTACCACCTGGACAACTCTTCCACCCCCACGGACAACCCGCCCCCCCCCGGAAACCCCGTACACCACTAGACCGCCCTGTCCACCCCATGGACTCCCACAACCTCCTGGACAGCCCCACCCATGTGGAAAACCACTCCCACCACCTTGGAAACCCCTACCCCACGGGACAGCCCCACCAGGCTTGTGGACCTCCCAATCATTTTGGACAACCCCACCCCTAGACACCCCCACCCCTGTGGATTATAGCGTTTCTAACAACTCAAAGATCCCATTAATGATAAATACCCACTTGGTTGCATCATAGGATCCATGATCACTAATAAAAAGAGTGGATGGTATTTTACAATCTACCATGCATAATATTTTTTTTGAGAAGAACATGGTTATTCTACTTCTATAAGAGTTTGAGTAGAAAACAAGACACAAAAAATGACTACCTAAAACATCCCATTATACACATTATGATTCATTTATAGTGGTAACATTCTAAAGAATTATAAAAAAATCCATTAGTAAAATATTATGATGTTCCAAAACAAGGGACACAAAATCACAAATCTCAAAAAGATACATCATAAATTATTCTACAGAAAACCATTTCAAAATCACATAATAGAGGCCTATTTCTATTTAAAACATCCCAATGGTTTATAAAAATATCATTTAATGCTCCATTTCAAAATCATATAGTATTTTTCCCCCCAAAAAAATTTAATCATTTTTCTACTAACCAAAGCCCCATTCCTACCATATACACCAATGCATTCATTTTTTCCTAAAGAAATAGAAAATATTGAAAAAAACTATTCCAAAACAATTTCAATGATATTAAAATCCATGAAATTCATTCCATTAAAACCATTATAGCCCCTAACCCACTTAGACACCACCCCACCAACTGGACTTCCCCAACCCCTGGACACCCCACCCCCATGGAAAGCCACCCCCACCCCCTAGACATTACCCCACCCCCTTTCAATCACCCCCAACCCACTGGACCACCCCCACCCTCTGGACACCACCCCACCCCCTGGACACCCTACAACCCCTGGACACACCCACCCCCCATGAACATCCCCTACCCCCTAGATAGCCCCAACCCCCTAGACGACCCCCACCCATACTAGAAACCACCCCAATACCTAGACACCCCCACACCATGGACACCCCACCCCCATGGACAACCACCCCCACACCGTGGACACTTCACTAGCCCCCTGGACAATCCCCACCCCCGGAACACCCCCACCCCATGGAAAAAACCCCAGTCCCCTAAAAACCACCCCACCCCCTGGACACCACCCCAACCCATGGACACCCCATCAACATCCCCCTGAAAAGCCCCCCCCTGTGACACCCCAACCCCCTAGACGCCCCACCCCTCCTAGACACCACCCCAACACCTGGACACCCCCACACTTGGACAAAACCAACTACATGGACCCCCCAAAACCACCATAATAGACACCACCGAAACCCCCCTTGGACAAACCCAACCCCTGGACCACCACCACCCCTAAAAACCACCCCACACCCAGCACACGCCCACCCACTAGGCACTCCCACTCATTTACACCCCCACCGCATGGAAAGCCCCCACCCCTGGACAATAGCCCACCACCCAGACAACAACCTACCCCCTTGGACACCCCCATAGGCAGCCCCCAAGAACCACCATGGATATCCCCCCACCCATAGACACCCCCTAGACACCCCCTACCCACTTTGAAATCCACCCCAAACACCTGAACAGCCCCCTACCCCCTAAATTTTGAATTGAATTCATTAGATTTTTAAATAAATTATTGATTATGTGTTAATGGTGTATGGGTATACTTTTTTATGGGTATGCATGTTGTATGTGTAAACTTGTTTTATGTGTATACTTGATGTAATTACCTTATGAATTATGTGTTTATCTTGTTAAAGGTTTATGTAACTTTGACTATTATAGGTTTTCTGAAATGTGAGTGTCCTCTCAAAATTACGATCTGTCTTCACCAATAAAAGTTGAAATAGGTTAGTTGGAAAAGTGGTTGTTATTTTAATATTGAAATGGGAAAAAATATTTGTGTTACATGTCATTATTGGAAGAGTCTACTCTTTTTATGTGATTTTAAGGTGTTTTTTTGTTCTATTTTATGTTTTGTTTTCCGGTGTGTTTGTATGTGTATATAATGGAGGGGATGGGTGGCTGCTGTGCTAGCTGCTGTACTATTTTCGAGAAATACACTATACCAATAGTTTTAACCCGTTGGTAATGTATATTTAGAATAGTTTTAAAAAAGGTTTAAATAAACCAGTCCTAATAGAATATACTAATGGTTCAATCCCATTAGTAAAGTGTATTTCCTGAATATTTTTACCAATGGTTTTTGAACCTTTGGTAATACTATATACGAACAATTTCTAAATCATTGGTAAACCACATGTAAACTATATATCCCAATAGTTTAGCAACTGTGGTATAAATATATACCAACGGTTTCAATAAAATTATTGGCATACTGAAAGTTACACTACCATATACCAATAGTTAGATAAAACCCATTGGTATAGGCCTTTTACAATGGATTACTAACTAACGGTTTGAAAAACCATTGGTATATTTAAAATCAATGGTTTTGATCCCTATACCAATGGTTTGAAACCATTGGTATATACTGAATTTCCAGTAGTGTAGGGAGATAAGAACATAGTTTTTGACCATCAATATAGGCTTCCTCACAACCATTATCAAGATCTAAGGGAGATCAATTCATTCCTTCCTAATGAAAGACCAGTCACTATGTCAATCGATCAGTTTTCATGGTATGTATATTTTTCACACTTTCGGGAAGTAGGAGTCTTTCAAAAAGATATATCCAATAACCAAAACAGGAAATTAATTTCTAAACATATGTTCTACCTTTGGGATTACAAATTTCATTTTTTGAGATGTGACGATGGTATTCATAGGAGTTGTGTTCCGGAAATAGAGATGCTACTTGTTTTAGAGAGTTATCACTCCCCACCTTGGGGTGGTCACCATAGCAGTGAGTGGAATACTCATGATATCTTACAAGATTGTTCCTATAGGCCCACACGTTTTCGGGATACTATATTCTTTGTAGTTGGCTGTGATAGATCTCAGAGATTAGGTAATGTTGGTAGGTAACAAGAGTAACCTCAAAATGGTAACCTAGAAGCTGATATTTTTGATGTTTTGGGTTTAGATATCATGGTTCCATTTCCATCATCTCATGGGAATGTGTACAAAATTGTTTTTTAAGATTATGTGTCTAAGTGGGTTGATGTCATAAAACTGCCCAATAATCAAGAAATAAGTGTTATAAAATTTATCAAAATGAACATATTTTCACAATTTAGATTCCAAAAATCATTCTTCACTAATAATGGAACTAAATTTAAAAACTATTAATTCTATGATTTATTAGAAAAATATGGATGTGTTCATAAAACTGGTACTCCTTATCATCCACTATCTAGTGGACAAGTGAAATCTCAAACATAGAGTTAAAACATATTCAGGAAAAAATGTGTCAAATTCTAGGAATGAATAGTCTCCTAAATTGGATGAGCCTTTATAGTTATATAGAAAGACTTTCATGACCTCAATATGAATGTCTCGTTATAGTATTTTGTTTGGAATGTTTTTTCACTTTCTTATGGATTTTCAACATAAGTCATAGTGGGAATTTAAGGATCTTATTTTTAATTTTAAAAGTGATGGTGAGAAAATATTTCTTGAGTTGAGTGATCTTGATGATCAAAGGAGAGTGTGTTATGATAATTAAAGGATTTACAAAGAGAGGAATAAAATCTTCCATGATTCTATCAATCAAAACGAATAATTTAAACATGGACACAATGACTTTATCTTAAATTCTATACTAAAACTCTTTCCTGGAAAACTGAAGCCCAAGAAGTCATGACCATTCACTATTGATATAGTACATAAGACTGGATATATAGAAATGGTTGGTGAGGAGGAAAAACCTATGCTAATTAATGGGGAAAGAGTGGAAATAAATTTCTAAGGACAAACGAAGGGCTTTCCTTCCTAAACTGCACTTTGAAAATTGATTATAAAAATTTATGGCTGAAGACATTAAACATAGAACTGTATGGGGGGAAGCCTATGGTTCTTGTTTTATTTTTGTTGTTGTTTTTTTTGAATAAAAATACAGCATGACCTATTTTTGTGTGATTCCATGTTCTATTTGTTCTAGTCTATTGTTCTTGTTTTCTTGTGTTAGGATGCTACTTCTATGTCACATGTGAGTGGAATTCCCATGATGAAGTATTAATACTACACATTGATTCAGGGAAGTACTATACTATTTAGTCTTCTTTCATGTTTTCTGTTCCTTTAACTTAAATTTTTATTCCTTGATAATTCATTGTCATTTAATTTGAGTCGATATTCCAATATTGTAGGCGAGTCATCTCAATGTTGACTGACAAATAAATTACCAATGGTATGTCAATGACTATTAATTTAGAAAATTATACCCACTATATTGCTACTTTTAAAAGTTCGCATGCATTGAAAGTCAGATGCATATATTTTTGTAGAAAAATTATAATATATTTTTTTTGATGGTTACTATTTTTAATGAAATTCATACACTCGTTTGGACGATTTTTTTTCACATGTCAGTATCATGAACATAAAATTATTATTTTATCTCTTTTCTAGAAATTACAGCTCAATGGTATAAAATCATTCCTTTATTAGAAACTATGTTTGTGTTTGGGGGGGAGGTGTTTTTGGATTGAATGTTTTTTTATTGTGTTCTAGTTGTTTCTTTAAAGTGTTTTAGATTTAAATATTTTTTCTCAACTAAAAATATAATTTAAACCAATATATGAGCTTTTTTACACCATATCCATGGTACACCCAAAGATTACCTTCTATTTCTTGAGATGTTTTGAAAATTTGTGTCAGTGGTCTTTAATGATAAAGCATGAAATTTCTTTGGACATGCTGTAAATTTTTTTGGTGAAAAATATTCTGTTGAACTCTAATGAGACCGTTTATAAACATGTCATATATATACTCAATAAAAAATTACTTTTGAACTTTAACTGATTTATTATGTCTTCTCTATATTTGGAATTCAACTTTGGGGACAAAGATTACTTTTATGTTTGGGGAGGGGGTCAATTATCAGTTCATCGTAACTGTGGTTTAATGGAGATCCCTTCAATTTATACTTCTACATCAAAGTTTTTGTAAAAAATAGATAATTATTTTTTAATATTATTATCAATTTAATTCAAAAATATATATTCATTAGGATTTATATTTTACTCAAATAAGTCTTACTTAAGGATAATGCATTTCTGGTTGTTAGTACTTTCTTTGAATCAGAAATTAATATGGTTGTTTGATTATACAGTGAATGTAAGTTGTGATATTATGAAAATCTTGGTTAGGAACAACTTTTGATAGTGATTTGGGACACATTTTTATAGAATTTATATTGTAGCTCTAGGAACTGGAAGTTTGAATTTGATCATTGGGGAATAATTTTTCTTTTTATTATCTGAAGAATTTCATTAATGAGCTAATGTAAATAATTTTCATAAAAATCAATAGAAACTCGAGTAATTAGGGGATTTGGGATCCCATGATGAATCTTTGAGACCCTTGATTTTTGGTGTGTTTCTATTAACAATAATCCTGTTATATAGTTTGAATAAGTGCACCTGCCCCGTTCTTAACTCATGTTGCATGGATTGGAAAAAAATAAAATAAAGTGTCAAGGATCAAAAACGAGTTGATTAAGGATAAAGGAATAATGAATGATAGATGAAAAAGGGACAATTTTTTATGGGATAAATCTTGCTTGTATCAATAAGGCATTACAAACAATATCTTTATTTATTTATGGAACCTAGGTGTTGAGTCAAAGTAAAATGGTGTTTTGGTTATGTTTTTAATTCCACATAAATTAATTTTATTGTCACTCTTGGATTTAGATTTTTGATTTTAATAAATATGAGTCACTTAGAATTTCCACAAATGAGGCAGGACATCTTTATTTCTTGTTGATTCATATATTTTTAGAAGACAAGTGATAGTTTTATTTTATACAAGACTCATTTGAAAAATTCATTTTTAAATCCTTTTGACAGTCCTATTTTTTGAAAGTGCCAGACATGTTACTTTTAGAGATGTAATATACACACATTAATGTCATTAAAAGAAAAGAAAACATGTGATTGTTTGAGGATAAACATTATTTAAGTTAAATAATTTAATATGTTCTTATCTTTAAACAGTTTTCCCATATTTGTTTTAATTTTTTAACGATTTAATTATTTAATTATTTATTATTTATTAAATAAATTCACTATTATATTTGTATAATGAACTTAATTAATTAATCAACTTTTATAACAAATTAAGTACTTTTTTAGTTTAATAATATATGTTTAGTAATTTTCAAAACTTTTTCTGTATAAAATTTTTATTAAATAATCAATTAAAAATGTTATTTGAAAATTTATTAATTTAGTCTTTAATTTTATATTTTATTATTTTATTTAGGATGTTTTAAATAAATTAATATTATTTATTTATCTATTTAAGAATATGTTAATAAATATTTTTTTAATATATTTAAATAAAGTGTTTTTTTATTCATCATCTTGATAAATAATTAATTAGCTAAGTATTTTAAATATTATTTTCCTTACTGATTTAAGTTTATGTTGCAGATCAAATTTTTATTCAACAGTGCCACCAGTTATCAACAGTGCCACCATTCTTATCCTTTGTTCATGCTACTATCAGTGACTCATTGAGTCACTGATGCAATTATTATTCACTCACTGATAGCTCTTCAATGAAGTTATTTAACAATTTTTAATTTTAATATTTAATAAATTTAATTTAATATTAATTCGTTTCATTAATATAAGTGTTTTTAATTAATAATTTTACTTTGTAATTATATTGATTAATTTTAATTTAATTGGTAATTAATATTTAGTTTATTTGTTAACATAGTTTTCTCTTATAATTTTAGTGTGAGTTAATTACATTTTTATGTTTAATTAATTAATTAATTAATTAATTATTAAGTGTTAGTTTTAGTTTATTTTGGTTTATATTAGATTTATGTTTTCCTGGAGATTAATTTTACTCCTTGTGTTTTATGTTTTATGTATTTAATGTAGTTAATTAATTTATTTTATTTTGTGTCATTTTAATTAGAAACAATTTAGTTCAATTAAATTTAGTTATTGTTTATGTTTTTGTCCATTAATTTAAATTAAATAATTAACGTAATATTTTATTAATGTTTTTAAAATTGTATTGAATCGTAGTTTTTTATTTTTGGTGAGACCGTTGTTCCTTCCTTGCACCGACGCTCCAATGGTGTCGGTTTCACCTATCCCTTTCATACTGCTACTAACACCATCTCTCCATCTTCAATGTCAGTTTCTTCTACAATCATGCTACTGATAGCGTAATTCACCGCTATGTTATTCTCACTATCCACTGTCACTGATGAATCCTTCTCCATGTTTTTCCATCGATATTGTGTTGGTGTCAGTTTCTTACACCCTCTTAGTGACGCATCATTTCCCTTCCATCTCCTACAATTGTGTTCAATGTCCCATCATTACACCAAGTTCCTAACACCCTTTCCCAATCATCCTGGCCAAGCTTTGCCTCACTTGCACTTCATTCACACTATTACCACACCCACACAGCTCAAACCCACCATTCAGTTTCAATCAACATTTCAAACAAACTCAAACCAAAAGATAAACATTCACCAGAACAAAATAACGGTTTCAACGCAAATTCAAACCAGTTCTTCACAAAAATTAAAATCTAACCGTACAATTTTAGGTCCTACAGGTATGGGAGACCAAAGCCGAGCCAAGTCGTCTATTGTCCACTACTTCTAAGGAAGAAGTCGATGTCGCCTATGAAGAAGAGCCACGCCTCCTGGCCAGTTTTGGGAGCCTTCACAAAGCCCCCCCATATAGCGTTGCAGCCCAAGAAGATTAAGGGGAGAGGGGGGGGGGTAATGAAAAATAAATTTAATTAACTTAAATTAAAATAAAATCATAAATAAAAACACAATAATAAAACATTAATAGATCTAAAATATGAAATTTTAATAATTATTAATATAAAATAATAATAAAATAAATCAATTACGAATTAGGTAAATATAATTTATAAAATCCAAAATACATAATAACAAGTTATAAATTAAAACAATATCACAAATACAATTATAATAATTAAAATAATGGGATTAAAATAAAATTTAATAATAAAATTTAGTTAATCAATTACTTAATAAAATCATAACATTAATAATAATTAAAATTAAAAAATGATCAATCTTTACTGTTAATAATGACTTATCAAATTAATTATGTAAATAATATTTGAATATTTAATTATTTATTATAAAAAACTTTTTAAATAATGAAATTTTTATTATTTTAATAATAAAATTAATTAATTAATGAAATAATGTACATAAATATATAATAATATAATTTTAAAAAAAAATTTATAACTAATTACTAATAATATTTATTAATATAATTAGCATTTTTTAATCCTAGTATTTTTAATATAATTAAAATTAAAAAATATATTTAAATAATAACATTTTATTACAAAAATAATAATTTTATAAGATAATAAAAATAATAACATTAATAAATATTTATTAAATTGTGTTTAAAATTAAAAAAATATCAATCATCAACTAAGGTATATATTAATTAATAATAATTTACCATTTAAAATGTAATGTTACTATAGTATAATAATAACATTTATTTAATTATTTTTTTGGTGTTTCAAACTGTTTTTTCATGTACTACATTGAGTTGGTTCATTCAGGTAACATAAACACATACAGGTTCATCCAACTAACTGGCATGGAGTTAGTTACACGGGGTAAGGTAGAATGACATGTCATTCAGTAAAAAGCGAACGTGTGCAGTGGATAAGAGAAGAACATTGAGTTCGGTGGAAAACACGGGGTGACGTGCAGCGAATGATAGTAGAGTTTATATAATTGGGATAAGAGAAGGTGAAGTGTATTATACACACACAACTGATCATTCAATAATTCAATTACTTCACTCATCAAAGAAGAGCATGTACATTGAATAGTTTCGAGAGATTCATTTTTATAGAGATCGAAGGAGCAGAGTAGGAAACACCATAATTCAAAGGGGAGATCTCAAGTACCTAGGTATTTTTTCAATTTCTTTTCTTATAAACAAGTGATTTATTTTCCGAATATAATCATAAAAGTGAACTAAATAATTTAGGTTTGGTAAATTTATATATATACTTGTTATTTATTTTCTACCTTATCACTTTTCATATTAATTCATCCATAATTGATCAGAGATACCAATTTTGAATCCATAAAACTGCACCTTTCCACTTGATATTAATTATAAATTCTATGATAGTTTATTGAGAATGAATGTGGAAAAATTTTCTAAAAGTTTCAATTCATAAAACATTATAACTCATGGTGATTTTCCCTTGACATATCTGTTTTTTTTTTCATCATTAAATATGTTTTCTCGTGGTTCTTTGTTAAAAAGTATCTCCACTGCTGACAACAGTGGGGTGTTTTCAGTGATTTTTATTAAGAAAAGTGGTCATAATCCTTCCCTGTGGGTTTGACCTTACTTCATACTTGATAGTTATAGTAGTAAAACATAAATTTTAAACTTCTACTCGTTTACAACGACAGTCATGTCAAACTATATCTTTTATGCTATGTTCTTCATAGAATATTCCAAGAGTTTCCCAATGAAAATAGAAACATTAAAAAGTGATGATAATTTGAATATATAGGTATAGAATAATGAATTGTGGTTTTCATTGAAATACATAATATATTTTAATTTTATTTTCTACACGATTATATATTTGGTTGGTGTTGATGGGAAAAAAATGTGTAAGTAGTTGATAATTATATATTAAGAAAAAATTTATTTTTTAGCTATTTGAAATTAATTTCTGTCTTTATTTAAATATAATATAAGCTGATTAAGACCCCCTCCAAAAATATTTTTCTCAAATTAGTTGTATGGAGCAACAATTAAAGACAATATCAATGAGATACAACATCAAATGATTATTAGGACTAACAACAAATGGATATTTATATAACTAATATCATTTTGGATAATTTTCACTTGATGAATTTAGATATTAAATATAATTAAATAATATATATTTTAGGGAATAACATAATGTAAATTTAGACCGTTTTAACTCAAAATTTGGTTTAAGGTATCTTTACCATACAATTTGACAGACTTGTGTTTTGAGGAATATATTAAACCTTAAGAGCAACATATTGTACAAACAAAAGTATGATTACATTTACTTTATCACCATCTAAAATAATTTTCAAATTGTATATTGTGTGTTTTTTCTTAAAATTATCATTCCTTGATGTGAGAATATAAGGAAAGAAACCATCCATTGTGACTTGGATGAAGGAAAATATCAATCTAAAAGAATTGAAATCATTTTACTGATTTTATATTTCACTTATTGACTACAGTAAATATTGAATCACATTTCATTTTATATTTATTGATGATGTTTTATTTCTTTTAAAATAGTGTCTATATTTAGGAATTGATGACTCATATTTGAACTAAAGGGGGTAATTCATTTGAATTTTATTATCCAATGGTATAGAGAGATAAATGGATGAATATACAATAAATATAAAGTATAAATTTATCTTCATGTGGGAGTATACAATATAAAATGTATAATAAATGTATTATTGTACAAGTGGTTGTTTTATAGATTTGTGCTTTTGTTGAGATTATGATTCTGTTTGAAAACAAAATATAAAGGCGGAGAATATTGACACCACAATTGGGTTTTTATATGTTTTAAAAATTATTGTTTAGGAAAATTGTTTATTTTAAGTTAGTTATATTACACATAATTTTTTTATATTGTGGTAGATCAATAAAGAATGAATATATATGTTTGAAAAATTACATAGGTTTATTTGTGGTATTATGTCTCATGCTAAAAATGGTGACTTTAGAAGAGTCATTTATGTTGCAGAACAATAATTGTATAAATTTTTTTTATATGTTTTCTCACAATAATTTTCTTTTATCTATTACATGATTTCATGATTTAATGGTAGTTTTGAGGAAAAAGAAGATACATAATTATGATTGGTTGAGTAAAATTCACTATTTTGAGAATTTATTTATATAAAATTAAACCACAAAGTCCATTCCATGAATCTATTAATTTTTTTAGTATTATCGATATTTCCATGCTAATGTAGGTCATAGTGTGATAGATATATGAGATTATTTTTGAAATATTGTATTTTTTTCATATACATGTTCTATAAAGATGTGATATAAAGATAAGTTTATTAGAGTTAATGATTCCTAAACTGAAGTGCATGCACCATTGAATGCCTATCATGCCATTCCTCATGAAGGATATTCACAATGATTTTTTAACATTGTAATTCCTAAAAGGACATGAGAATTAAGGCATATAATATTATTTCCGCGAAGAATTTGGAACCATCATAACCTATATATATGTTGGGGTATGTATTGATAAATGTAACCTTTCATGATGCAATGATGAAAGTCACACCATGATTTAAGTTTTTTTTGTAGAATTTGATCATTGGTGATCTCTTGTTTACCTTATTGATTTTAATAATAATTTTTACAACTAATTGTAACATTTTTTAAACTCAATGATGGATATCAAATTGGAATCAGTCCCTAGGATAGATATAAATGAAATGTTAGTTTTAGTTTCAAAATAAATTTTCATATTAAAAAAACCTTAGTGATTAGATGATTCACTATAAAGAATCAAAGGATATCATTCAACAAAATATAAGAATATCAGAATATAGAGAGGGGGAAAGTATCAGAAATATAAGATGATCAATATTTTTTGTTGTTATTTGATGTTTGTGGGTTAAAAATTCATAAATGATCTGTATTGTAACGAAGTAGTGTTTTGTATATAATTAAACATCCTAAAATTGATGAATATAAAAACATAGAGACCACCAATAGTGTTTGGGGTTGATTATCATTGAATGATATCTTGCATGAATTGCATGATTTTCAATTTTTTTGAATTTAATTCTAAAAACATATTATATTTATGTATTGAAAATTAAAATACATATTTGTCTTTATATACAATTTCTCATATATTATGTTAAATCCTTTATTCCATTTCACCGGCGGGAAGGAAAGTGTTCCATGGTTTAACATTATATAAATGACTAATTATTATTTAGTAATATACTATTCATTGTTTTTAGATTTTAGGAACTAAATTCATAGAAAAATCCACCACTAGATGGGTTTGTATCAAATATTATATTAAGTCGAATGCTAGTGTATTTTTCAAAATCTGACTAAGTATTAAACCAATAGTGGATTTCAAGATACAACAAGGCTTGTATTCTAATCAAAACTGTGGCAGGTAATGCATTATACATAGTTTAAATGAAAAGACTACATGAAGATAATAATTACTATAGATCTAATTTCATCATAGTCTTTAATAGAACACATGAAAAAATTGATCAAACATAACTGTTCAATAAAATAAAAATAATATTGGATTGACCATATGTTAATTAACAATATATCGAACCAATGTTTTATAAATGAAATTCCCTTTTCAAATAAGTAAATTTCTTATTATGTAATGGATTTATAAAAAAACATACACAGTAATTATGTTATTTTGGACGATTATAACGTATATACTATAAGATTTAAAATACCTTTAAGCATGTTAACCATTGATAATATAGTATTTATACATTGACCACTATCATTTACATATATTTACGGTGATGATAAAATCACATTAACACAGTCGAAAGAAGTGATGGACTTAACAAATAGGATCATACCCTATGAAGCCCTTTTATCCAAACTTATGAGGTGGATCACATAATAATGATTTAACCTTGATCATGGAATTCCAATATTGAATAACTAAACATTCAGTGAAACAGTTTATATGAACTGTTCATGATTATCGAGACCCCGACCAAAACTAGGTTTTCCAACCACCCCATGAATGTATAACCCTCGTACTCATTACCCTTTAGGTGTATGATTGTGTAATAAGGCTTTATGTATTTATAATGTAGTAATATTAATTTGTTTTTTTTACTAAAAATAATTATTATATTTATCCCTTTTATTAATAATTTAAATTTTTTCATAATGAGGTAGATAAAAAACTCAATTTTGACATGAAGAAATCAAATGGTTATGTTGGTAAATATATTACCTCAATAAAGATATATTTTTTATAAGGATTATTTAAACAATGGCTATTTATATAAAATAATCATATTAAAAATAATTTCTATAAATTGAATTGGGAATATATTTTAATGAAGATAAATGTAATTTAAATTAGGTTCATAAAGACATTATTATCAAAAAATTTAGTATCTTTTAATATGGGGTTCATAAAGTGAAAAATATCATATATTGAAAATTAGTTCAATAATATAAATATTATTTTGTAAATAAGTACCTAAAATTTCCTATGATTTTTTCTTATAAATTTATTATAAAGTATATTTTTTATGATGTTTAATATTATATAAATTTACCATATATATCATGAAATAATATATTAAAAAAAAGTGATATATAAGATTCTTTAAATATTATGGATGAGCATAATTGTTTTTCCCCTTTTAAATATTATGTGTTTTGGTTATATTAAATTTTTTTAATCCTATAATAAATATTCCAAATATAATATTATATTTTAATGTTGTGAATGAAATTTATTAAGAAGACGACTCATATACACATCGCCTATGGTATTAATTTAGAAGGTTTTTTAAATATCATTGTAAAATATTGAAAATAAATCCTCTTTTTTAGAAACCATCAAATTTTTTGTTGTTATTATATATAGATTCCAGAAGCTATGTCTAGAAATTAAAAAATAATCACACCCTTGATTTCAAGAAAATCATACAGAAACTCTAATTCCTCTTCACTCAAAATCATTTTAGCATGAATTTCGCTTATTTTACATCTCTAGAGCCCTTCTAAAGCAATATCAAGCTATTTAGAAGAACCTAAAAAGATTTTATAAGGACCTTATCAAGGTAAGCGATCTTATACTCCTCATATTTATTCAAGAACAACCTTTGTAATATTTCTTTTTTAATTCCAATTTACCAGGTCGGAATATATTTTTAAAAACAATTCTTATTATTCTTATAATTTATAAGTGATGAGAGACCCCCTTTAAAACCCTTTAAACCTTTCACTAAATATTGATGAACACATGATGTGTTGTCAGAAATATATTATGATTTTCCTTAGAAAATATTTCTATAGCGAATACCCATCCCCATTTCCTCATAAGGCAATTCAAATACATTTAGTTATCTTTCAATGATTTTGTATTTAAATGTATAAAAGCCAGACATCATAAGAACACTATAGTATAATTTCTCAGTGGTCAGTCATGACAGATTTTTATAATGTGTTGTATTTCATTTTTTCCACATTTCATAGGTTTCTTTGGTGTTAACATCTTATACCATGGATAAATGTCCATGAATATGATTCTCACCATTCTATGTAACTATGTTATGCCTCTTAACTCAAATGTATTATTATAACTTATCCTATTATTTAATTATTCCCATGTTGGGTTTTATATCTCAACCATTTATTATGTATTTACCCAGTTAATTTATTACAATTTTAGATGTGTGATTGAATTTTAAGGTCATGCTAAGGAGTTCACTATATCTATGTTGAATTTATTAAACATTGTTAATATTTTCTCAACGACACATCAAATAAAATAACAAATTTATGTTGGTCAACCTGAACCATCACCAGAGCTAGCCCTTTATAAAAACCTAAATGTGTTTCCCATTGCCATAGGATGGAGAAAATCTCTAGGAATAACCAATAATTTATTTGGAATTATTTCACCCATAGTAAATAAGAATAACCAATATATTTAATTGTATAGCCACACTAGTACCCTCATAGATAAAATTAGAAAATAAAACCTATGGAGAATGAATAGAAGACTTAGAAAATATTTAAAGTAACAATATACATCATAAAAATTCATACCGTAATGGAACATATAAACATATTATATCAATTTTACCGTTAAATCTCTATGAGAAAGGGAGAATTTTCAAAAACACCAATACATAAATCCCAATGGATAGAAACCTCAAAAAATTATAACAACAGATCAAAACCCATGGGACAACATCTCCTACAGAAATACTATACAACAATAATCATGAAAATACACCCAAGTACATGGTACCCTTGTTTTTACAAGTTTCTTATTAAACAAAATCAACATATTCACTAAGGAAGTTATAGGGTGTGAGGAACATATCCTATTAGGATAACACTATGAATATTTTTACTGATTTTACCGATGAAAATTAATAAAGAAATTTGAAATCAATGTTCTAAACTAAACCTCCTGGAAAATATTTCACATTCAAAAAAATATTTTCAAAATCCCTTGTTGGTATTCTATTAAAAATAATTATTTTTCCAATAAATTCCATGAATGTTGATCAATGAAATTGAAAGGTAAACTTGGACCCCCATGCTAAATATACCCAAAAACATATTAATGAAAATCATAACAACATCATCACGTAAAGAATGAATGAAAATGTACTGAAATCTAATTTCACATCAAACATGGAACTCATAAAATGGATCAATAACATAAAAAACTATTTAGAAGTAAGTGAATATAGGGTTATAAATATATGAGTCTAATATGATGATTCTAGAAAATATATTCTTGTCTACTATACAAGGAGTAAGCTCTAGAAGTCTACCTAGGTCCCAAATCTATGACATCTCAATGTACCTCAAGAAAAAAATCCTTCACTACATTCCTACCAAAAATACGTCATGGTCATTTGTATACTAATGTAATATCTCATTGTATTCATACCCAATGGTCTCCACATTCCCTCAGAAAACCCATCTATTTCATTATGAATAACAAATGAGTTCTTTCATTCTATCATAATAAAAAATTAGTATTATAAATGAAAAAAAATTTCACAAGGAAATTTTATACGATAATATGTCCATTTTATATAACAAATTACTAAAATGGGAACCCCTATTGAGAAATATTTTATAAATCCATTTCATACTAATAAATCTATTCAATCCATTAAGAAAAAGTTAAAATTAAGACACCCCAATTTGGAAAACTAACATTGAACCATGAAATACACAAACAAGACACAAATAAATTTAATTATGGGTTCAAAATAACCCCTAAATAGTTTATATAAAAATTAATGAATCATAAATATAATGGATTTCCTCGTTTAAAGGTATGTGATTAAATAATCTCTAATAAAGATAACCCGACTTAAATTTTATTTCAAAAAATGTCACAAATAATGATAACCACCCAGAAAAGGTATTAGATGATCTAACACACCAAATCTACTACATAAAAGTGCCAAATCACCCATTTAAACATTAGGACCAGTTATACTCACCTCTTAGTGTTACAAAATGTCATGTGAAGGCAATGACAAGAAAGGTAATGTTGAATGGGAGAAGGATCCATGACTAAACATGCAAACCTAATGAAAAAAAATCCCTTGGGTCAAAAAAGAATATAACAATGTTTGATATGGGATTATTCCAAACCATAGTAGATGTGCTGCACATGATGGGTCGAAAATGAGGAAAAAAACATTAAAGCATTATATGGCAGAATGATAAATTGAAATTTCTAATGAACTGGGTAGGGCTTCACATTTAGGATTCACAAATAAGAAAACGGTGTAGCAACTATGTGAGAGATAATGCCTCCCCAATATTGGGCTACAATGTTATCCATTCGAAATCACCAGTTTGACATTCTATGCCCAAACAATACCAAATCTAATTATCACCTAACCATGCAGGCAACCACATGAGATGTTATGGTTTGGTGATAATGGAAATTTTTTCATTGTTTAGGCATAGTATTCCAAACCTAGTGATTCAAAAGGGATAACTGTGAAATCTATTTTTAGAGAAGAAGTAGATCTCCCACTATTGGTTGATGATTTTACCAACTATGAAACCCTTTTGAGAGCCATTAAAAAGTCATATTTTACCATTTTTAATGGATTATAAAATCCATTTGATCTCATATTACTATATGATCATTTTTAACCACTAATACATGGTGAGGAATATTTTATTATCCATTTTCTGTTTGATTCTCCTTGGATCCAAGTGGACTTGATTTGGAATAATTCTCTTTCTTCATTTTTTCTTCTCTATATCTATATTCATTTATTTATTCAATTATCATGGAAGTGTGTCCACTAAGTAGTATGTATGGATAATCATTGGATGTTCATGGGGTTTTAGAATATCATATGGTGTTTTAGCTATCTCATATTCTTTTTTACCATATTTGAATGGTTATCATGAGAGAATTTGAGGTTTGACGAAATTATGAGGTAGATTTACCAATATAAGGGATCCATAAATGGAAAACCATTAAATAATGAATAATTTTTTTTTATATTTCTTTAAATTTTAATTATTTGAATTATTTTATTAATCTGATTAATAATGTTTGTTATATCACTAAATGAAAATTTGATGGTCTAAAATAGGTTTTCTAAATTGGTAGTGTCTTGAGTGAAGCCCAAGTGTTTATTAAAATGACTCAAAGTGATTTTATTGATATAAATAGATTTATAAAATAGTATGAAATATGTTTCAACCTTATGGGAAGGTGATTTATAAAATGGACATGTTGGTTCATCCAATTGTCCAGTGAAAATGTTTTTAATGTATAACATTGGATTTTGGTTATATTGGAATTCTATTGCACATTGTTAAATTAGGGGGAGTAAGAGAGGGGTTGTTGGAGGGACCAGGAGTGCCTTTTGGGAAGGTTGGTAGTGAGAGATACCACCAGTTCATATTGGACTGTGAGATCATTTTGGTAGGAAGAGAATAAAGGAATCCATATATTAATAAGATACCATGAGAGATCATTTAGTTGGACCCTAAGAAAACCATTAGATCTTCCCCCATTTAACCCTATTAACATAATTTTTTCATACTCATAATAAACCCGTATAGTTACATTAAAATATTTATTTAGTCATGATTGGTTAGATTATATTATTGATAGATTTCTTTAGTTACATTTTTAATTTGAAGAGATATGTTATTCCCATATTCATTATTTTCTTATCCAATGAAGATGTCATTATTTCAATTACTATGCTTTGTTTGGTATATTGAAAATATTTCTCCATATTGTTATATTTATATATTTTATCACGTTTGAGAATATTATTTGAGAACCTGTTATACGTGATATAGAAAACCAAAAATGTATTTGGAAAAGGATTGTTTGATTGTGAAATCCTTACAAATTTCATTTTTTTTTGAAATGAGAGTTCAAATTGGTTATTCTTTTCAGGGATAAAATATATAAATAGATTCATGGTGGTATCCTTCAAGGATATATTCCTTATACCTTATACATAATGGTGAACATATATATATATATTTAGTTTTGTAAGACAGATGTAATAAAAATGGTACCATGTACTTGGGTGTCTCTTTATGAATATCATCGTTTAGTGTTTTGTGGAGGAGACGTTGTCTCATGGGGTTGTCTCTTGAGGAATCATTTTTTGAGAAATTTTATCTACCGATATATAGGTATTTGTATTTTTGGGACTTTTACCATTTTATTAGTGTTTATTGTGTTGTGTTGAGATATCATGTTTATATCTCTTGTTGTGTAATGTTTATATATGATGTATATTTTTGTATATCATATATGTATAGTCTCCATTGAGTACTCTGTGTGTGGTATACTCTGATTGTTTCTCTTAGGATACTGGTTTAGACATATCAATTTATTTTTATTTAAAATTAGTTTTCTTTGAAAAAAATTACCAAGAGATTATTGTTTATTCTTTGTGCATGTCCCCAGCCTATATTGATCAACAGCACTCTTTGAGCCATATGAATGGATAACTTAGTTGAATGGGAAGGTCGACCTAGGTGGGATCATTAAAAAATATTATCAAACTAAATACCAATCTATAAGGGTTGAGGTACTTCCTGGGATTAAGGATAGGGGTCCACAAAGTGGTATTTTTTCTAAAAATTGGTAGAGTGTGTAACACCCGTTGAAACAGGAGTCTAAAAATAGTAAATCATTTTATCCACGTAAACACTGTTCACCCTTATTTTTGTGAGCCTTAATAATTATTACTGCTTAGTTAAGAATTTATTTCAAAGATTTTAGGACTATTATTGTCGAAAAATTTTCAGCCTCAAAATTTTCTTTATTTTTTTAAATAGATAGAAATAAGATAAACTAAGTCAACAAAATATAATAGGGACAATGTGATGACTGAAAAATGAGTTTTCCAGCCCAATGATTGTATAAATCGAGAACTTCATGCTAATAATTTCATATGAAAAATATTTTTTGAATAGAAACCCAAACTAGGGGTAAACCCACATAGCCCCATGAAAGTGAAAATCTAAATTTAGACCTTTTTACAACAAATCCCTCCAAATTTTAGTGGATCATATGATCCCTCAATCATGGATTAATGGATTTATTCTATTGATATTATATTCTCTATACATAAATTCTATGATAATTAAATGTTCATGTTGGATTTTTATCTTACGAATATATTAATCGATCAAAGATATCTACTGATAAAAAATTTGAATCATGATGATGAGATCAAAGTGATGGAGTGAAAATATTTCAACACAATGTATTTTGATAAATATTTCTCTTAAACACTCACACATAAAATGGAGTAATATTTCATATGCCTCATATAATAGGATGAATAATACATTGAGTCATATGAGGTGAACCTTAGATGTATTTCATAATATTGTTCCTTCATTTTTATATACTTTGAATGCAATGTTGACTACATAATTGGTGGGATAAATACGATTATTTAAAAATAATTGGTGGATCGAGTCTTTGAAATATATTATAATATTTTCAGATGTAAATTATGGTCAAAATAGAGATCATTTAATCTCATGTCTCTCACAGGTCTTGCGATTGGAATGAGAGAATGATTTTTAATTATTGTGTTGAGATGGAGGAATTTCATGGGGAAAAAATCCAATATTCCACTTGTGAATATAGTGGGAATTTGTTTATTGGAAATTTTTTTAATGTGAAAAGGAAATTACTTAGGTGTGGGAAAGAAGAAAACCATTCAAGGGAATAATAATGGGAGAATCCAACTAATGCGATTGAAGAGAAGAATTCTAAAAAAACCTCAAACTAAAGTCCATTTTTCCAAATAAAAAGGAAAATAGGACAATATTAATCATTTTCCAAGCCTTGGGGTGACAATTATATCCATCCAAAAAATACTCCAAGTCACAGTGAAAAGTAAAGTTCTTATTTTATCACATCTTTTGGGGTGGATCCTGAAAAAATTATGGTGACATTTATTCTATTTATTCATAAAAGGATGTATAAAATTCTATTTGATTTTAGATCTATGAATTATTTTATATCATGTAGTATTTATAGAACAAATTGAACACTATCTCAAAATATTGAAGTCGGGTTATCAGTGACGATCAAAAATTGGTCAGCTATCTTTTCGTAGGATTACAACTCGCACTATATCAATTGTGTGGGGATGCATTTCCCTTAAAACCTTATAAAACATCATTTAGTGGAATTAAATTCTATTATGGAGAGTAATTTTATTTCCATGAACATAGAAAAAAAATCCAGAATAAGAATCACCATAAATATCATAAATCACCATCTAATGTTATATGTGAACATGAAAGATGATGAATTTCTTTTTGTATCACCATCTCAATGATAAAAATTATTGCTTAAAGAGGAAAAATATCTATATAAAATAATTTTTAATACAGAAAAGATTATAAATTATGACATTAATGTTATATTGTAATTAATAGAATTTTCACCAAAATAATTTCTTGGTTTTCCCCTATAATGAGAGATTGAGTTCGCAATCATAATTACACCCAAATAATTTCTATTTTAAAATACTCTATATATAATCTAAACTATTAATCATGACCAGTTTAATTATAAACTATAATATTATTTATATAAATGCTTTATATTCTCATGTCCTTCATTATGTGGTTCATCGATCCTTTTCAATAAAAATAACTATGGATTAATGTACATATGCATTTATTATCCAATGATAAAAAAGATCATGATAAATAAATATTATCAACTTCCACGGATTTTCAATGTTTTTGATCAACTATGTGGATCCCAATACTTATTCATGATGGATATTTTGTGAGAATATTACCATGTAAAGCTAATTAAGGAGGAATTTCTAAAGGCTAAATTTTATATAATGTATGGCAATTACAATTTCATAGATATTCTATTTGGCATCTCTAATTCCCTAGTTATATTTATTGAATTGATTAATAGAGTCTATTGGTATTAACTCAAAATATTTTCTGTAGTCATTATAGATAATATTTATCTCTATTCCAAAATCATGGGGGAACATTTGTTGAATTTAAAATATTTGATAAAGATATTATAAAATGAAAATTTTTATACAATGTATTGTAAATAGTATTTATGGAAGGATATAGTAACATTCATGCGGTGTTTTATCATGAACAAGGGGATTTATATGTATATTTGAAACATAATGTGTATTTAAGGATGAACTTAAGTAACATATATGATAGAAATATATAGATTCTTTTTATTTTCCTGGTATTATCATTTATATATGTGAAAAGTAGAATCATTTTCAATCCCACTGACAATGCTAACTCAAAAAGGGATTGTGTTTTTCTAGAGTTATAAATGAAATGATATATTTAATGATTTATTAAATAGTATTATCACTCCACTAGTACTCACACTACCCATTACAAGGGAAGGACTTTTGATCTACAACAATGGATCAAAAAATAAATTGGGGTTTTTTCTCATAATAGATGAAAATGTGATAGTATATAACTCAAAATGATAACATATTCATCAGAAAAACTACTCAAAATAGAAACTTGAATTACCTATAGTGATATTTACACTACTGAATTGGATATTTGATCTATATGGAGGGAAGTGTTGCAGATGTACATATAAAAAAATAATCAAGTATACAATCACAAAAAATTATCTGAATATGCACAGAAAAATATGGTTATATTGGTTTAAAAAATTTGATAGTTCATTCCATTCCCATCCTAAGATGGAGAAGAAATGAAAAAATTCACTATAGATAATTGTTCCTTAAACATTACCCATAATGTGGATTTCAAGGAACCCAATTTGTATGGACATGTAGAGGAAGAACATGTGTATAATAAGAGTACCTTCATCAAACATTTCTCAAATAAATTATCATCCAACCATTATAAAGGTGATCATAGTGGCCTAGAAATACGATTTTGTGGTACAAGAAAAGTTAACGAATATTCATGAGATAAAAATTTTATGATGATAAGATTATAGTTGTTCAAATATGTATATTTTTAACACAAATAGAATATATAAATAAATAACTTATGTATGATTTTCACAACTCTTCCTTCTCTATTAGTTAAGTAATCATTTATATGTATATGGTTACAAAGAAAAGCATATATTGGTATAACAAAAAGTTTGATTTTACAATGTCCTTATCATTTACTATAACAAAATGTCAAGGATCAAGAATATATTTCTAATGGTTCTATAAAACCATTTATAATACGAGTATAGAAATGGGAGAAGATAAATATGTATTACTTTACAGGAATCTTAAGAGAATCAAAAGATAATAACTTCATTCGGATGGATATATATATTCTTACAAATTCAAAAAATTACATTACTATAAATAAATACATATATCTTGACCATATCACCATGACAGAGATAAGGTAAGTGATAAGAATTAATCAAGTTAAAAAATTTATTTTGTATAATCAGTATATGAGTTATACATCGAGGTTATAAATAATCTTTTAAATTGAATTGGACAGGTAGATAAGTTTATGTACTACTTATCTTTACTATAATGATGTTTTTTATAAGATTAACATTCAAACTATAGATTACATGTTGATATCATTTCACATGGATTCAAAAAAGATATTGTAATAAACTTCTCCCCGTATTGGAGATATCATATAACAACAATTTATTAGGTAGTATTGAAAGTACCTATATTGGTAAAGGTGTTAGAATTTGACATACTTAGTCTCTGTTAAAATTTGTAAGCTGATGGGACTTGATATTATTTACTAGATGATAGATAAGGTTCAGAACATTCGATTTCAAGTGAAATCCACATAATGTAGTCTGAACATATATCAAGTTAATCACTGATGGTACTTAGAGTTTTAGTTTTTACATAATGTGTTCCTTCATATATACCTATGAAATAATTTCAGGAAGACTAAGAAAAAGTGAAATTATAATCCATATTACCTAAGACCCTATGAGATCCATGATTGTATTAAGGTTTTGGCCAATCAAATTCCACTCCCACGTAACACTTACCCTGTTCATTATGTGATCCATGTATCTCTCTTAAAAAATTATATACTAAAACACTCAAATGTACTAAATCAAAAGGTGGTAACATTGGAGATTGATCTTTCATATATTAAGTGTCGTAGGAATATCATTTACCATAGAAAAAAAGTTTTAATGTGTTTTGGTGTAACCACTAGTTTGAGGAAGAAATATCAGAACCACAAGAGTTAATGAAATATATGTTCTTTGTTTTAATGTATGTAGATAATTTTTTAGGGTGAAATTTTTTAATTGGGGAAGAATTTAATGACCAGATGTTTTAGAAATGAAAATTAATTTTTATATGAATAAATTACATAATATATAATGAAAATATACAAAACACATGAATTATTATATTCATTTGAGACCATTACAAATTTTATCATGTCTTATTTAAAATATTTTTATGAAATATAAATACTAAAAATATAGGAATTGTAAATTCATTTTTTTGATTAGTATATAGTATTGGTGATGATAAAATCCTAGATAAAGATATGCAAGAAGAAATGGCCTAAACAAACAATATCATACACTACGAGTCCCATTTATCAAATAATCTAAAAGAGTTGGAATAAAAATAATTTTTCGTTGACCATACCCAATATTTGTTTCAACATATAATGTGAAACTATAATCATTTATAGGATAAATTCAAACTTATGAACATCATAACACAAACCATGTTTGTATAACCATCTTAAGAATTTGTCACCATCATACTTTTTACCCTTAGAGCACATGCTATTGCAAAAAAGGGTTAAGTATATGGACGATAATAATAGGTTTTTATATTATTTTTAATAAAATAATTATGTATTTTTTTATTTCTATTAGTAATCTATTACTCCTTGCATAATTATTTGGATAAAAAAATAGATTTTGACATAATGAAATCATATTTTATTATTCAAAGATATATACATCCAATAATTGTTTTTTATAATTATAATAATTTTTTAAATATGTTTTATTATATTTAATATTAATATTAAATAATATTTTTTTAATAATACATTATTACATAATTTAATAATGGACAGTGTAATTTTTAGTAGGTTTAGAAAGAGGTTAGTTCCATATAAACTAATAATTTTCAGTAAAAATAATTTTTAATTTAATGTTAAAATTATCATATTTATAATGTTATAGACAACATATAAATAATATTTTTCAATTCACCATGTTGAAATTAGCTATTATTGTATTTTATAATTTTCAATGGCAGTCAAATTTAAGGGTAAAAATTAAATATGGTGTATATATATACATTGTATTATGCCATAATGAATGATTGAAAAAGTTATAATAAATATTTTAAAGAGTATAAAAAACCAAAATTATATTTCCCATTTAAAATAATGTTTTAGGTTATTTTATTAATTTTTTAATCTAGTAATGGATCCCCAAAAAATTATGTTATGTTTAATAGGTTTAAATTAAATTATTTATGAACATTAGTCACTTAAACACCACCAATGGTTTTTATTTACGTGGATAGGTTTTAAGACATATAAAATAATAAAGACCAATCCTATTTTTAATAAAACATGATATGGATTGTGGGTTCCATTATTTTATATATATATTCCAAAACATATTTCTATAAATAAATTTAATACATTATTCTCTATTTTGATATAAAAATCCACCCATCTATCTATTAATATTTACTAAAACTATGTTTAGAGTTATGTAACTCTTTTATTTTATCTATATATCAAACCCATGGAGATTAAATCATAATACTAATCTCTTCTTAATCTATTAGTGGTTCCCTCTCAACATATCTGATCATCTTCCCTTATTTATTAAGGAACAACCTTTGTACTTTTCCATTTGATTTTAAATTGTTTAGGCAGTAATATGTTTATAAGATCCTGCTTACTATACCGATGATGTAATAGTTATGATAAATATCATCTCAATCTCATTATAGCATTCACAGAATATATATATACGCTCATTAAGATTCCATAATTATCATGTGATTTTCTATTCCAATCATTTATGTGGTCAATAACCATATGAATTTTAACTCAATACTATTAACCTAGATTTATCAACACATTATGGATATCAGGATTGTAATTATATAACCCAAAAATCATCTTCATCATATTAAAATTGATATATAGTCTTTATATGGTGTACGATCAATTTGGAATGCGAACGAATGTAACTGATATGAATAGTGTGGGTGGTATAAGAATTATATATCCATATAATCCATTGAGTAATGTTTTTATTCACATGAGATTTCATTTGTGGAGTATATGAGCTATATTATGAATACTCTGTTATTATGTATCAATTTTTATCCTTGACTTATTTTTATGATTCCATGTCTTATGTTTATGACACATTACTTACTGTAATTTATATATCCCCATTTCTTATGTACAACCTGAGGTTATCCTACTCAATGTTAGGATAATAATTGAATTTTAAGATAATTTTAACGAGTTTTAAATATTTTCATTGTTTTGTTGTTCAATTTATTATACTATGTACTTAATTTCAAAAATAAAATAGTCTTAATGATATTGTAGTAGTCTATACTGAGTGTCTTATGTAATAAATATTTAATTATGGTGTATTAAAATATGGGTTTTTATGGACTATATTAGTCATGTGAAAATTTTATAAGTGTTAAATCCACCACATGACCGATTTGAATAGATCATAAAATATGTCCATATATTGTAACTAAAATTTAAATAATATGGTGGTTCAACTGAACAATCATTCTAGATCAAGAAAATGAATTGACCTAATATGTGACAATATAGACAAAATGATGAATACTGATTGGACACATGATGAATCTAATTTTCTGTGACAATCTTTAATGTCCAAGATAAACAAAAATTTATTTTAACATATCATATGGTTGGAACTGTCATAAGGATTGATCAACAAAATATGCAATCGATTATTGGATACTCAACACAAAATAAGTTTAAAAGTATAGAATTTTTATATATTACTTCATATTATTAATTATATCATTTTTATTATTATAATTTTTATTGAGTATTTTTTCTAAAAAAACAGTATTTTATCATTTGTCTACCATGTGAATATTTGATAATGTATTATATAAAAATTAAATTTGAATAAAAATGGTCAAAATATGGATCTATATTCATTTTTTATGTTAAATACAAGTTTTATAAACTTAAAAATTTTCAATCTTGATGAGTTTAGATTGTATAATGTAATGGAGTATTCTAATTAATTAATTATTAGTTATTAATGGGATATACTATTTTTCATTTATTATTAATAATTTATTGATAGTAAAACATGTTGTAGTATTTAAGAATTATTGATCTAAATCCCCATTGTTATTTTATTATGTTTATAAAATTGATAATTCATGTAACATATTTTATGGAAAACATACACCGAACAACTCGAATGTATTTCCGTGAAGATACCTCATCTCTATTAATTAAAAATAGAAACTCAACAACTTTAAATTTTGAATCCCTTATGGATATTAGAACTAAATATAAATTGTTTTATAGAAATAGTTATATTTAGAATAGGCGATGTATATTTGTGACGATGTAATTTTCAATAAAACTTATATCAATCAATAATTATAACACAATTTTGTGGACAATATTTTATCAACACATTATTGAGTATGAGATAATTATTTCACAAAAAATTCTTTTTAGAATTATACAATTGGTTTCTATGGTTCTTTATCCATTAGATTTATTTTCTTTTTGCGTTATTGTTATTTTTATAAAAAATATATAAGGTAGGATTTTATGTTAATAAAATATCAAAAAAGTGTATTTTTTGGGTATGAAAGACATGTAAAATATATGTACCTTCAATTGTTACATGGACCATATAAGTACATGATATAATTCTTCCTCCAACATAAATGAAGTCCAAATGGTTGTGACCCAATTTGATATTTTTTTCTCATGTTATCCCACTAGTATTTGAAAAAGATGTTGATAATTCCTATGACTCAATGAAAAAATATAGCAATTATATTATAGTGGGTCCCATTTATCTTTGAGGTTCAGAGGATTGAAGATTAGTTTTAGGATCAATTGTATCCAAACTATATTATAAATAACCGTGTTTTTCTTATTTTTATTTCTGATGCAAAAATGCTTCAAATTTATAAATTATTTTAAAATAATTAGTAAGGGATATTTCAAAAAATACCAAACTTTCATAAATCATTATTCTGGGACAATAAAATTAGTATCATAGCTAAAACAATGGCATATGAATATTAATTTTTTATTATGATAATCATATACTGCTGTAAATATCATTTGTAAAGTATAAATTTTTTATTTAAGTAACAATTACAAATTATTCCTAGACTTTATAAGACACTCCATTATAAAGAAAATACAATATTGATATTTTAATTAATTCATGGATAACTATATTAATAATATTATTGTTGAATTAGATGATCATTGTGAAACCTTACAATATAAATGATGTTTATCCAAATTCATTAGCTGGAAATAATTACATTATAAAATCACAAGAAATTTGGAAAATACAATGTGTTTCTCTTTATTGTTTGGATATGTTGATAAGAACTACATTTCAAGTATTTAAGAATTAGTATATTGAATTTAATATGGGAGGAAAAATTGTTTATTCCAATGGTTCATAGATTTACAAGTATCATAAATGATATTATCACATTAAGAAAAACTATTGGTGATTGAATTTAATATGATATTTTAATAACATGTTTAATTATAAGAATTATGTAATTGATGAATAAAAAATCAACAAATATACATTAAATGAAATTATTATATATTTTATATAGTATGATTCATAACTCCAAAGTATTCCTCAAAAATAAATTTTATCAAGAAATGAATTTATTTTAAATAATATGTTACTAATTATTATTTTTATTAATAAATATTCTAGAGAAATATTTGGTTCATCCCATGTATTAAATGGTGGATAATGAAAGAAGAAAATATTATCTTGAAGATTCAAAAGAAGTTATCTTAAAAATTATTATGGTAACAAAAGAACATAAATTCAAACTTCTTGTGATAATTATGAAATTAATTATTGTGTTTAAAGAAAGGTCAGAAACATCAAACCTAATTGGGCATGTCTCAATAATGAATAGAACGCCGAAATATTTTATAAAAAAGAAAAGAACACAATGTTATCTATTTTAATTTATAATTAATACTCCAATTATATTGATTAATCATGTGCTAAAAAGTGGTTATAAAACATAATCATAATAACCACATCAAAATAAAGAACATGAATCTAAATTTACTTACTCTTCATGATTTCATTTAGAGTACAATAAATATGATCTGTATTAAGTTTAAAATAAATTCAAGTATAAGATTAAAAATATTTCTGGATTATTTAAAAATGTTAAGAGTAATCATATTGATGATCATAATGAAAAATAAAGGTTGAGAAATATTCATTCAATAGCTAATAAAAAAATTATATATTAATTTGGAAAAGTTTTAAAATTTAAAAAAATAATGTAATGGAATCTAAGTCTAAATGATAGGATAATAAAAAAAGTATGATCAATTTTATATTGGAATAAAATGTATTATACAAATCAAAATGAAAGAAAGGAAATATATTTGTATTAAATTTTCAACGGGAAAGAAGTTATAAATAGACTATGAGCTTGATTAAATGAAAAAACTGAATAATATTCATTTATATGATAATGTTTTACATAAAAAGTAAATTAAATTCTTTATTAAATGGTATAATTGAAATAATTCAAGTGTTACATGTTTTAGATTTCAAATTATGTGAAATTATTCAAATAAATTTTCATTTTTATTTCAACAATCTCATATTAAAATTATCAACTTTACCTATAAATAACATACATAATTGTTTTTAATTAATACCTTCTTGATATAAATTTTTTGCCTATGAATTATTATAGAAATCCAAATAGACCAATGTTTAAATGGGTCTAAAAGTATTCTTAAAGACGGTTTTATAGGAAGTGTGACTTGAATAATCTAGAAAGATGTACATTAAACAAATTATGGGTAATCTTGACAAATGAATGGTTATGTATCTATATTTAATATCATTAAATAAATGTGAATGTGTTATTGTTATATTTGGTGATAACTATAATGAAATTTTAAAGGGTTTTAGAAAATTTGGACTATCAAATTCAATAATCATTTAAAAGGAATTATTTAATAATGTTAAAAATCATTATTTGATATGCTATTCTTAGCTATGTGATTATGAAATGTTTTTTAGATAACAAAATGATATGTGTTTAGTTATAAAATATAAAAATATTATATTTTATGTAAATAGAAAATATAACATTTAATGATATATTTTTTCATTCTATTATCTAAGAAAAAATAACAATGTTTAATTCGAGAATAATTGGATAACATAATATTGAACCATAATAATTTAGGTCTCTATAAAATCTCTCCAAAACTAAAAAGATGTTTTATCTCCCTAATTTAAATATAGAAAACCCTTATATATGTTATTCATGCTGAAAATGTGATAAACATAATGATCTATTTAAATTGGTTCATTAGGTATGTACTCGTGGATCTATATTACTATAATAATGGGATCCTCATAAATATATAAAAGAATCACGTGAACGAATAAAAATAATTATATCATCAATTTTAGATTACTATAGCTAATTTACATGGACAAATCATCAATCACATTAATTGGATACTTTGTCTAAATTTATCATTTATTATAAATTTCATCAAAATGAATTGGAATCTAATTTTACTAATGATAAGAGATGGTGATGGTGTGTTATTAAATCAATAATTTGATAATTTTTGTATCTATATGGGATATAATCGTAATATTTCATCTTTTTGGGAATCAAAAAAATTGTTTTGTAAAAAAGTGAACTATGATACTTCAAGATATGTATATGAAAATGATAATTGAAAATAATTTAAAAAAATATAAATAGGTAGAATTATTTAATTAAAAATTCTTGTTTCTAAATATGTTTTTCTTATACCATTTTAAAAAAAACACCTTTTGATTTCTGTAGATGAATTTATCATAAAATAATTTACTTTAGATTTATTTCTTTCAAATTTTTGATTATTAATGCCAAAGATTTATTGAAGACAATGATTCCATATTAAATGATTTCATATTTCTTATATATTCTTATATTAGTATGGAATATAGAATTTTCAAAAATATAACAGTATTTATTGATGAATCAAATCATATAATACATGATTATAATAATATAGAGGAAATATAATGTAATTTAGAATAGGTTGATGATGAGTTTGGAGATTTTAAAATTAGAGATCTCAAAAATATATATTTTGATGTATCAATTAAGGGGGAGAGTAACTATCATTAAAAATCATTGAAACCATAAATTCCTTAAAAAGGTGTTTTAATTAAAAAACAATTATTTTAGAATATGTACCTCAATATATTTATGATTTTTTACCTAAATCAAACATAAATAAAATAATTACTAAAGAGTTAAATAATACTTATAGAATTAAAGGGTGGGAGTTAGTTAAACCCAAATTTGATCAAAATTATGCAAAGAAAATAGATATTTATTAAAAGGTTAAATATATTTTTTCATATAATTAAGAATAAACCCATATTTTAAATTCATGATTATAATCAAGAATAAGAAAATGATTTTAAAAAACATTTTCATTAGTTGATATATTAAAATATAGAATAGTTTTTTAGTATATTCATCTCATTTTTCAATGAAGAGTTTTTAAAATCGATCTTACAAGGTTATATTAAAGAGATATATTTCATAAATTTTTATAAAAATATCCCACCCCCGGTTTTTGGAATGAATATAAACATTGACATTTTATAATATTTTGAAATGACTTTATTGTTTGAAACATCATCATCGACCTTGGTATGGAAGATAATAAAGAATTATTTATTTAATGGTTTTAGAAAGGTTAATGATGATCCAATAAGATATATTAATATCACATAAAATGATATTTTAATAGTTAAAATACTTTTTGATGATTTTTTTGGATATTCATGTCATAAACATTTTAGTGAATTTTTAGATTTAATGAAATTGAATTTTATGTGATATTAATAAGAAAAAAAATACTTCTACGGAATTCATATTTTTAAATGGACTATTAGTATTTCACTAAATCTATTTATATATTTCATGGATATATATAATGTATTTGGATTAAATTCAATTAAATTACATAATAATCCATTAACTACATCATGTAATCATGAGAATAATTAAAATATAAATTCTATTAATGTTAATATTTTAAGATATTTTATTATAATCTCTTTATAAATAATTTATGTTAGTCGTTATTTAATTTTAAGTGGTTACTAGGTTTAACAATTTCCAAGTAATCTAAAAGAATGGAATCCATTGATGATAAAAGTGTTTTAAAATAAGTTAAAGGATCTTTAAATCTTGGCCTATATCAACCTAATATAATTTATATTTTTTCAATCACATATATTTATTGTAATAATAGTGGGTTAAATATTGAAAAATATATCAAGTATGCGATTCATTCTTAGTAAACGTTTTGTATTCTGGTGCTATGAGAAATAAAATCAATAACCATATCAACTACTAAATGTGAGGTGATGTTGTATCATCCTTTTGTTCTAAATCATTATGTATTAAGAAAACTATTGATGATTTAATTTTTAATTAGGAAAATGCATATATATATTTTAAGAATACGTACATAATTTCAATTCCTAAAATACCTTAAACTATTCTACATCTAAACACAAAGATGATTGATTTTGTTTTATTTGATTTCATGTTTAAAATGAAATATTAATTTGGAATCGATTTGTACAAAACAAATCACAAATTATGATATCATTATCATGATCACATATTTAACTAGTTTTTAGAAATTAAATCATGATCATTTTATGATGGATAATTAGTTTTATAGCATATTATTTAAGGGATTTTTATTTTGGGTATGAACTAGTAATATAAATCAATTTTTTTCTTCCGTTCTAGTATGTAAGTTAGATATGTTATATGTTTCACTATCATGTGTATAAATAGTCGGTCACTATTTAATTCCTTTTAAATCATTATATACAATTATTTAAATATCTTAACATGTTTTCATGGATCCTTGAGGCTTCAAAACAATTTTTTAGTAGGAGTTTATACGTTTGTATATGTATAATATTTTGAATCCAAAAACATACTATTTTATGATAAAAATGTATCATGAGATTCAAAAATTATATATAAGAGGGATTATTCATTACTTATAAATTAATTTTATCCCTTTTTAATTTTTATAATGATTCTATTTATGAAAATCATGAATTTAGAGGGGGTTTGTAAATGTTCACACCCATATTCAATGTTTAAATTAAAATAGTTATTGATTTTCCCTATAATCATTAGGGTGTGTTTTTAATGTTTGATTCTAAAATTATATTCATTGGTATTTTTTCCAATAATGATATTAAATCTTAGTGGGGGCATGATTATATCTATATTATATTTAAAATGAAGGGTTTTTAATCTGTATTTTTTGAGAAACATCAATGGGGGGTATAAATGTGTTTTTAAATTATCATTAATGGGGATAATGTAAAAATATACCAAAACAATTTTTATTTATTTTATTATAATTAGAATACATCGATTATGTATAATTATACTTTCTGATATGTTTTATAAGTCATTTATTCCTGGTAACATGAGTGAAGAAATATGTATTATTCTTTTATTGTAGATAATGGAAATACTGCTATTGATATCATTATTAATTATTATTATCTTCATATTAATGTTTATTCTGTTTTTATAACATGATATAATATAATAATCCATTATAGTAGAGTTTGTTATCTAAAATTATATTAATTAAATTTTTAGTCTGTTCTCTATATGTGGCTATATATTGGATTGGAAGTGTATTTCATGTTTCTGTGATGTAATTATAATGATCAGAATCAATGCATGAAATAAAAAAACCACATTGATAATGAATCAATCACATGATGGAACCATTGACCATATATTAATTTTTAAGTCCTCAATCAACAATATGAACAATTTTATTGAATCAATGTCTTTAATTGGACACAATAATAAGGGTTCAATCAAAAGTACAATGATCATGTTGAAAATTAAAATTGTATACCATCATTGAATATTCTATATGCAACTTTTCCACTACTCATACCATAAGTCTATTTACCATGGATAAAATTTCAATATAGTATTTTTTTTATTTAACCTTAATTCATGACCAACCACATGCTTGGATATATCATATGAATTTATAGACCATACATTGAATAATAATCGAACACATGATTAATAATATTTAATGTGAATATTTTTTATTTGTTATTTCCAAAAAATACCCTAAGATTTTATGATATTATAATTTGAAAATAAATTTTATTTATTCGATAACTTATGATACATGAAAACCCATGTCTTAATGATAATCAATGTAATTTACCATTATGACATAGCCTTTAAATTAGTGGAATTAATAGGAATATATACTTTGTTAAAAACTATCTATAATTTATTTAGTCAAAAAATATATTTATAAGTAAATAATCATTTTTTATAGAAATTAGTTATATTCTTTAAAATTACAATTTCATTATAAATTAGATTTATTAGTTTTTATTAGAAAAATTATATTTAATTTCTAAAATTTTAATAAAATGTATTTTAATAATTTAACAAAAAAAATTAAATTGTCATATCCAAATTATCTTGGAGATAATTTTGTAATATTTAATTAAAAAATTAATTTTCAATGTATATTTAAGAATATATATTTTTATTGAAAACTAACTTTTCAATTTAAGATATTAGAATTTTTTTAAAATGAGGTTAAAAATATAATTTGACATTTTATGTTTCTAATAATAAAATATAGGTCATTAGGAATTAAATTAGTTTCTAATATTTTATAAAAATAATTATTCTTAGGAAAAATTTATTTCTAGAAAACCGCTTCTTTTCATATTTTTTGAGTATAATATTACATCAAAATATAAAAATTATGTGAATTTAATATGAACGAATTGAATAATTATTTGTAATTATAATGTTTTAAATTTTTAAAGGGTCCAATTTCATTTTTGGTCATACAGAATATTACTTATAGAAATGAAAATTGCAACCTCAACAGAAGGTAAAATGGGTAAAACATGGTTAAAACATTGGGTTATGGATAAAAATTTTTGTAAAACATGGAAATATCATATTATATAAGTTTATTAAATCCGTAATCAATTTTTTTTATAATATAGCCATTCAGTTCAATTTTTTTAAATATTAATTTTATATTATTGTTGAAAAATAAATATAAAATGTTAGTCCTCTGAATATAATATATCTAAAATATTTACCTATGTATAAAAAGAATAAAATTTTAGTTATAATTTATTATCCAAAATATGAATTTATTTTTTTTGGTATTTTTCAATTATTTTTAATTTTTCTTAATTAAATAAATACAGTATATTTATACACAACACGAACACAATATTTATTCAATTAATGGAAGAAAAAGTTATTGAAAAAAATAAATTTTAAAAAAATGGGTGAATTTTTTCCCATAATTTTGTAAGAAAATATATCATATTTTAAGTTTGTGAATGGTTTGGATTCGAATTCAATAAAAATGATAATTTCTTTAAAGCCTAAGTAAATGAATTTTTCAAAAAACAACATTAATGATATTTAATAATAAAAAAAATTTATTTAAATGATTCGAAATTCATGAAAATCTTATGTTAATCCATGTGAATGAGATATGGTTTAAAATATAAATCAATTTGAATGGAGGTTTCCTTAATCATTTTATAGATACATTCATGACACTAAATTGGTTAAATACAGTTTTATTTAGGTACATTAAAAAATGGTTAATAAGGGCCTAAAACTAAGAGATAAGGGTTATATAATAAATAAAATTCCTATAAACATTATTTTATTATATGATTTATACAAATATTTTTGTATATTCTAAATTAATAAATTTTATGATTCATTATTATGAAATTTAATTTATATTATTTTTATACTTAAATAATTCATAGATTGTACATCTACTCACATATTGAAGGGAACCTATTATCATCTTTTGATAACAAATTGTGTTTCATATAGCTTAAACAATATCTAAAAAATTATCTTTTAAACAAATTTATCCATTAATTAGTGGTGATCATATTATCAAAAGAAAATTCCATTAGTCCTTAATAAAAGGTATAAAAGATGACTGTTGATGAAGAGGCAATCATTCTACCTGACCTCATTCAATTAATTTCGTTATAAACCTCATTCCATTATGTGGTATTGATCATACAATAATATATTAAATATCCCAAATATATTGATATTTTATTCTAATTATGTAACCACAATTATACAACCTCGTCTTCATCAAAGGGGAAGTTGAAATATAGTTTGTGCGTACGTGTAGACAACATCCTCCTTGTAGCCATAGAATTCATTGTTCATCACCATCATTCATGGATGGTCATAATAATGTATTTAATTTTAATATATTAAAAATATTATATATTAAATTTGTTTTAAATGTGAATTATTATTTATAGTTATTTAATTCTATCCATTAAAAAATGGAAAGAGTGTTCATGCATATGTAAAAACTAAGGTCTCCATGAAAGGTGTAATATATTTTTCTACCTCAACATTTCATAAAGGATTATGAATATAAATATATATATATTTATAAATATTATATTTATATCATGAATATCATTTGATAGATTATGTAATTAGGATAAATATACATGGATTATAACTTCCAAACTAAAATTTCCATGAAAAAGGAAACAATTAACATCCGAAAACTGAGATTTCAATATAGAATTATTAATAAATGGTAGTTTAAATGATATAAGTGGATTGCACAGGATATTATAATAATTTAAATGAATTTTTTATATAATATAAAAAAATATTAATTTATTATATATGAGGTTAGATTTCTTTTGAAGCAAGTTATACACGAGGTAATAGATTTACATTACAATCTCATTATTTAATATGATAGTTTATTGTTTCGTTTTGATAATGAGATTTGATGATAAACCAATCAATAGTTCAAGGAAATTCACTATACTATATTAATTTATATAAAATACATATTTACATTTCATTTTACTCTCCATAGTTATTCGATAGAGAAGAAAAATATTTTAATGTAAATCAATCTTTAATTATCTTAAAAAATATATTTCTTCTATATCAATTTTTTATAAAAGTAATTTGAAGAATATTATTATTATACTTTTATGACATTTAATGTTTCTTTACCTATTATTTAATTTTTAAAATAAATTAGAAAGTAACCTTTAAATCATTTTTCATAAAATGTACATTGGCTAAGTACAAAAATGTGAAAGGAATAATTGTTTGATAAAACACAACCTGAAAAATATTTCAAACCCTCATGAATGATCATTGTTATTAGGAATGATATAAAACATTCATTGGTTAAGTAAAAATAATATATTTTAATCATATTTTGTAAAATATATATATATATTTTCAAGAACTGACTTCAAAATGAATATTTTTTTCATCACTAAATATTGATGATATATTTTAAGGTAATTTTATTGTAAGGTGATATACATTGATGTGAAATATATTTTACATGGTATATCATCCAATTATGTCATCAAATATTCTATTTTGATGAATTATTATTATGATGATAATATTTTCAAGGAACATGTAAAATTTTCTTGGGTTACATTATGTTGAAATAATGACTTGAATTTGAAACCCATCTCATTTGCAATAGTTTTGATATATAATGAATTATTTATGATATTAAGGAACACATATGTATATTTTTCATTATGTGATTTTCTTAAAAGAATTATATACCCCTCCATTGCATTTGGTAAATATGGATGTCTTTATAGTGATAATGGAATGAATGTGTCGTGAGGCCAATTCAATTTATTATACTATGTACTTAATTTCAAAAATAAAATAGTCTTTATGATCTTGTAGTAGTCTATACTGAGTGTCTTATGTAATAAATATTTAATTATAGTGTATTAAAATATGGGTTTTTATGGACTATATTAGTCATGTGAAATTTTTATAAGTGTTAAATCCACCACATGACCGATTTGAATAGATCATAAAATATGTCCACATATTGTAACTAAAATTTAAATAATATGGTGGTTCAACTGAACAATCATTCTAGATCAAGAAAATGAATTGACCTAATATGTGACAATATAGACAAAATGATGAATACTGATTGGACACATTATGAATCTAATTTACTGTGACAATCTTTAATGTCCAAGATAAACAAAAATTTATTTTAACATATCACATGGTTGGAACTATCATAAGGATTTATCTACAAAATATGCAATCGATTATTGGATACTCAACACAAAATAAGTTTAAAAGTATAGAATTTTTTATATTACTTCATATTATTAATTATATCATTTTTATTATTATAATTGTTATTGAGTATTTTTTCGAAAAAAACAGTATTTAATCATTTGTCTACCATGTGAATATTTGATAATGTATTATATAAATATTAAATTTGAAGAAAAATGGTCAAAATGTGGATCTATATTCATTTTTATGTTAAATACAAGTTTTATAAACTTAAAAATTTTCAATCTTGATGAGTTTAGATTGTATAATGTAATGGAGTATTCTAATAAATTAATTATTAGTTATTAATGGGATATACTATTTTTCATTTATTATTAATAATTTATTGATAGTAAAACATGTTGTAGTATTTAAGAATTATTGATCTAAATCCCCATTGTTATTTTATTATGTTTATAAAATTGATAATTCGTGTAACATATTTTATGGAAAACATACACCGAACAACTCGAATGTATTTCCGTGAAGATACCTCATCTTTATTAATTAAAAATAGAAACTCAACAACTTTAAATTTTGAATCCCTTACGGATATTGGAACTAAATATAAATTGTTTTATAGAAATAGTTATATTTAGAATAGGCGATGTATATTTGTGACGATGTAATATTCAATAAAACTTATATCAATCCATAATTATAACACAATTTTGTGGACAATATTTTATCAATACATTATTGAGTATGAGATAATTATTCAACAAAAAAATCGTTTTAGAATTATACAATTGGTTTCTATGGTTCTTTATCCATTAGATTTATTTTCTTTTTGCGTTATTGTTATTTTTATAAAAAATATATAAGGTAGGATTTTATGTTAATAAAATATCAAAAAAAGTGTATTTTTTGGGTATGAAAGACATGTAAAATATATGTACCTTCAATTGTTACATGGACCATATAAGTACATGATATAATTATTCCTCCAACAGAAATGAAGTCCAAATGGTTGTGACCCAATGTGATATTTTTTTCTCATGTTATCCCACTAGTATTTGAAAAAGATGTTGATAATTCCTTTGACTCAATGAAAAAATATAGAAATTATATTATAGTGGGTCCCATTTATCTTTGAGGTTCAGAGGATTGAAGATTAGTTTTATGATCAATTGTATCCAAACTATATTATAAATAACTGTGTTTTTCTTATTTTTATTTCTGATGCAAAAATGCTTCAAATTTATAAATTATTTTAAAATAATTAGGAAGGGATAATTCAAAAATACCAAACTTTCATAAATCTTTATTCTGGGACAATTAAATTTGTATCATAGCTAAAATAATGGCATATGAATATTAATTTTTTATTAAGATAATCATATACTGCTGTAAATATCATTTGTAAAGTATAAATTTTTGATTTATGTAACAATTACAAATTATTCCTAGACTTTATAAAACACTCCATTATAAATAAAATACAATATTGATATTGTAATTCATTCATGGATAACTATATTAATAATAATATGTGTGAATTATATGATCATTGTCAAACCTTACAATATAAATGATGTTTATCCAAATTCATTAGCTGGAAATAATTACATTATAAAATCACAAGAAATTTGGAAAATACAATGGGTTACTCTTTATTGTTTGGATATGTTGATAAGAACTACATTTCAAATATTTATGAATTAGTATATTGAATATAATATGGGAGGAAAAATTGTTTATTCAAATGGTTCATAGATTTACAAGTATCATAAATGATATTATCACATTAAGAAAAACTATTGGTGATTGAATTTAATATGATATTTTAATAACATGTTTAATTATAAGAATTATGTAATTGATGAATAACAATTCGACAAATATACATTAAATGAACTTATTATATATTTTATATAGTATGATTCATAACTCCAATGTATTCCTCAAAAATAAATTTTATTAAGAAATGAATTTATTTTAAATAATATGTTACTAATTATTATTTTTATATTAATAAATATTCTAGAGAAATTTTTGGTTCATCCCATGTATTATATGGTGGATAATGAAAGAAGAAAATATTATCTTGAAGATTCAAAAGAGGTTATCTTAAAAATTATTATGGTAAAAAAAGAACATAAATTCAAACTTCTTGTGATAATTCTGAAATTATTTATTATGTTTAAAGAAAGGTCAGAAACATCAATCCTAATTGGGCATGTCTCAATAATGAATAGAACACCAAAATATTTTATAAAAAGGAAAAGAACACAATGTTATCTATTTTAATTTATAATTCATACTCCAATTATATTGATTAATCGTGTGCTAAAAGTGGTTATAAAACATATTCATAATAACAACATCAAAATAAAGAACATGAATCTAAATTTACTTACTCTTCTTGATTTCATTTAGAGTACAATAAATATGATCTGTATTATGTTTAAAATAAATTCAAGTATAAGAATAAAAATATTTCTGGATTATTTAAAAATGTTAAGAGTAATCATAATGATGATCATAATGAAAAATAAAGGTTGAGAAATATTCATTCAATAGCTAATAAAAAAATTATATATTAATTTGGAAAAGTTTTAAAATTTAAAACAATAATGTAATGGAATCTAAGTCTAAATGATAGGATAATCAAAAAAGTATGATCAATTTTATATTGGAATAAAATGTAGTATACAAATCAAAATAAAAGAAAGGAAATATATTTTTATTAAATTTTCAACGGGAAAGAAGTTATAAATAGACTATGAGCTTGATTAAATGAAAAAACTGAATAATATTCATTTATATGATAATGTTTTACATAAAAAGTAAATTAAATTCTTTATTAAAAGGTATAATTGAAATAATTCAAGTGTTACATGTTTTAGATTTCAAATTATGTGAAATTATTCAAATAAATTTTCATTTTTATTTCAAGAGTCTCATATTAAAATTATCAACTTTACCTATAAATAACATACATCATTATTTTTAATTAATACCTTCTTGAAATAAAATTTTTTGCCTACGAATTATTATAGAAATCAAAATAGACCAATGTTTAAATGGGTCTAAAAGTATTCTTAAAGATGGTTTTATAGGAAGTGTGACTTGAATGATCTAGAATGATGTACATTAAACAAATTATGGGTAATCTTGACAAATGAATGGTTATGTATCTATATTTTTTATCATTAAATAAATGTGAATGTGTTATTGTTATATTTGGTGATAACTATAATGAAATTTTAAAGGGTTTTAGAAAATTTGGACTATCAAATTCAATAATCATTTCAAAGGTATTATTTAATAATGTTAAAAAGCATTATTTGATATGCTATTCTTAGCTATGTGATTATGAAATGTTTTTTAGATAACAAAATGATATGTTTTTAGTTATAAAACATAAAAATATTATATTTTATGTAAATAGAAAATATAACATTTAATGATATATTTTTTCATTCTATTATCTAAGAAAAAAAAATGTTTAATTCGAGAATAATTGGATAACAGAATATTGAACAATAATAATTTAGGTCTCTATAAAATCTCTCCAAAACTAAAAAGGTGTTTTATCTCCCTAATTTAAATATAGAAAACCCTTATATATGTGATTCATTCTGAAAATGTGATAAACATAATGATCTATTTAAATTGGCTCATTAGGTATGTACTCATGGATCTATATTACTATAGTAATGGGATCCTCATAAATATATAAAAGAATCACGTGAAAGAAGAAAAATAATTATATCATCAATTTTAGATTACTATAGCTGATTTACATGGACAAATCATCAATCACATTAATTGGATTCTTTGTCTAAATTTATCATTTATTATAAATTTCATCAAATTGAATTGGAATCTAATTTTACTAATGATAAGAGATGGCGCTGGTGTGTTATTAAATCAATAATTTGATAATTTTTGTATCTATAAGGGATATAATCGTAATATTTCATCTTTTTGGGAAGCAAAAAAATTGTTTTGTAAAAAAGTGAACTATGATACTTCAAGAGATGTATATGAAAATGATAATTGCAAATAATTTAAAAATATATATATAGGTAGAATTATTTAATTAAAAAATTCTTGTTTCTAAAATTTTTTTTCTTATACCATTTTTAAAAAAACACCTTTTGATTTCTGTAGATGAATTTATCATAAAATAATTTACTTTAGATTTATTTCTTTCAAATTTTTGATTATTAATGCCAACGATTTATTGAAGACAATGATTCCATATTAAATGATTTCATATTTCTTATATATTCTTATATTAGTATGGAATATAGATTTTTCAAAAATATAACAGTATTTATTGATGAATCAAATCATATAATACATGATTATAATAATATAGAGGAAATATAATGTAATTTAGAATTGGTTGATGATGAGTTTGGAGATTTTAAAATTAGAGATCGTAAAAATATATATTTTGATGTATCAATTAAGGGGGAGAGTAACTATCATTAAAAATCATTGAAACTATAAATTCCTTAAGAAAGTGTTTTAATTAAAAAACAATTATTTTAGAATATGTACCTCAATATATTTATGATTTTTTACCTGTATCAAACATAAATAAAAAAATTACTAAAGGGTTAAATAATACTTATAGAATTAAAGGGTGGGAGTTAGTTAAACCCAAATTGGATCAAAATTATGTAAAGAAAATAGATACTTATTAAAAGGTTAAATATATTTTTTTCATATAATTAAGAATAAACCCATATTTTAAATTCATGATTATAATCAAGAATAAGAAAATGATTTTAAAAAACATTTTCATTAGTTGATATATTAAAATATAGAATAGCTTTTTAGTATATTCATCTCATTTTTCAATGAAGAGTTTTTAAAATCGATCTTACAAGGTTATTTTAAAGGGATATATTTCATAATTTTTTTTAAAAATATCCCACCCCTGGTTTTTGGAATGAATATAAACATTGACATTTTATAATATTTTGAAATGACATTATTGTTTGAAACATCATCATCGACCTTGGTATGGAAGATAATAAAGAATTATTTATGTAATGGTTTTAGAAAGGATAATAATGATCCAATAAGATATATTAATATCACATAAAATGATATTTTAATAGTTAAAATACTTTTTGATGATTTTTTTGGATATTCATGTCATAAACATTTTAGTGAATTTTTAGATTTAATGAAATTGAATTTTATGTGATATTAATAAGAAAAATAATAATTCTATGGAATTCACATTTTTAAATGGACTATTAGTATTTCACTAAATCTATTTATATATGTCATGGATATATATAATGTATTTGTATTAAATTCAAGTAAATTACATAATAATCCATTAACTACATCATGTAATCATGAGAATAATTAAAATATAAATTCTATTAATGTTAATATTTTAAGAGATGTTATTATAATCTCTTTATAAATAATTTATGTTAGTCGTTATTTAATTTTAAGTGGTTACTAGGTTTATCGATTTCCAAGTAATCTAAAAGAATGGAATCCATTGATGATAAAAGTGTTTTAAAATAAGTTAAAGGATCTTTAAATCTTGGCCGATATCAACCTACTATAATTTATATTTTTTCAATCACATATATTTATTGTAATAATAGTGGGTTAAATATTGAAAAATATATCAAGTATGCGATTCATTCTTAGTAAAAGTTTTGTATTCTGGTGCTATGAGAAATAAAATCAATAACAATATCAACTACTAAATGTGAGGTGATGTTGTATCATCCTTTTTTTCTAAATCATTATGTATTAAGAAAACTATTGCTGATTTAATTTTTAAATAGGAAAATGCATATATATATTTTAAGAATACGTAAATAATTTCAATTCCTAAAATACCTTAAAATATTCTACATCTAAACACATTGATGATTGATTTTGTTTTATTTGATTTCATGTTTAAAATGAAATAATAATTTGGAATTGATTTGTACAAAACAAATCACAATTTATGATATCATTATCATGATCACATATTTAACTAGTTTTTAGAAATTAAATAATGATCATTTTATAATGGATATTTAGTTTTATAGCATATTTTTAAAGGGATTTTTATTTTGGGTATGAACTAATAATATAAATCAATTTTTTTCATCCGTTCTAGTATGTAAGTTAGATATGTTATATGTTTCACTATCATGTGTATAAATAGTCCGTCACTATTTAATTCCTTTTAAATCATTATATACAATTATTTAAATATCTTAACATGTTTTCATGGATCCTTGATGCTTGAAAACAATTTTTTAGTAGGAGTTTATACGTTTGTATATGAATAATATTTTGAATCCAAAAACATACTATTTTATGATAAAAATGTATCATTAGATTCAAAAATTATATATAAGAGGGATTATTCATTACTTATAAATTAATTTTATCCCTTTTTAATTTTTATAACGATTCTATTTATGAAAATCATGAATTTAGAGGGGGTTTGTAAATGTTCACACCCATATTCAATGTTTAAATTAAAATAGTTATTGATTTTCCCTATAATCATTAGGGTGTGTTTTTAATGTTTGATTCTAAAATTATATTCATTGGTATTTTTTCCAATAATGATATTAAATCTTAGTGGGGGCATGATTATATCTATATTATATTTAAAATGAAGGGTTTTTAATCTGTATTTTTTGAGAAACATCAATGGGGGGTATAAATGTGTTTTTAAATTATCATTAATGGGGATAATGTAAAAATATACCAAAACAATTTTTATTTATTTTATTATAATTAGAATACATCGATTATGTATAATTATACTTTCTGATATGTTTTATAAGTCATTTATTCCTGGTAACATGAGTGAAGAACTATGTATTATTCTTTTATTGTAGATAATTGAAATACTGCTATTGATATCATTATTAATTATTATTATCTTCATATTAATGTTTATTTTGTTTTTATAACATGATATAATATAATAATCCATTATAGTAGAGTTTGTTATCTAAAATTATATTAATTAAATTTTTAGTTTGTTCTCTATAAGTGCCTATATATTGGATTGGAAGTGTATTTCATGTTTCTGTGATGTAATTATAATGATCAGAATCAAGGAATGAAATAAAAAAACCACATTTATAATGAATCAATCACATGATGGAACCATTGACCATATATTAATTTTTAAGTCCTCAATCAAATATAAGAACAATTTTATTGAATCAATGTCTTTAATTGGACACAATTATAAGGGTTCAACCAAAAGTACAATGATCATGTTGAAAATTAAAATTGTATACCATCATTGAATATTCTATATGCAACTTTTCCACTACTCATACCATATGTCTATTTACCATGGATAAAATTTCAATATAGTATTTTTTTATTTAACCTTAATTCATGACCAACCACATGCTTGGATATATCATATGAATTTATAGACCATACATTGAATAATAATCGAACACATGATTAATAATATTTAATGTGAATATTTTTTATTTGTTATTTCTAAAAAATACCCTAAGATTTTATGATATTATAATTTGAAAATAAATTTTATTTATTCGATAACTTATGATACATGAAAACCCATGTCTTAATGATAATCAATGTAATTTACCATTATGACATAGCCTTTAAATTAGTGGAATTAATAGGAATATATACTTTCTTAAAAACTATCAATAATTTATTTAGTCAAAAAATATTTTTATAAGTAAATACACATTTTTTTATAGAAATTAGTTATATTCTTTAAAATTAAAATTTCATTAGAAATTATATTTATTAGTTTTTATTAGAAAAATTATATGTAATTTCTAAAATTTTAATAAAATGTATTTTAATAATTTAACAAAAAAAATTAAATTTTCATATCCAAATTATCTTGGAGATAATTTTGTAATATTTAATTAAAAAATTAATTTTTCAATGTATATTTAAGAATATATATTTTTATTGAAAACTAACTTTTCAATTTAAGATATTAGATTTTTTTTAAAATGAGTTTAAAAATATAATTTGACATTTTATGTTTCTAATAATAAAATATAGGTCATTAGGAATTAAATTTGTTTCTAATATTTTATAAAAATAATTATTCTTATGAAAAATTTATTTCTAGAAAACCGCTTCTTTTCATATTTTTTGAGTATAATATTACATTAAAATATAAAAATTATGTGAATTTAATATGAACGAATTAAATAATTATTTGTAATTATAATGTTTTAAATTTTTAAAGGGTCCAATTTCATTTTTGGTCGTACAGAATATTACTTATAGAAAAGAAAATTGCCACCTCAAAAGAAGGTAAAATGGGTAAAACATGGTTAAAACATTGGGTTATGGATAATACTTTTGGTAAAACATGGAAATATCATATTATATTTGTTTATTAAATCCATAATCAAATTTTTTTTTTATAATATAGCCATTCAGTTCAATTTTTTTAAATATTAATTTTATATTATTGTTGAAAAATAAATATAAAATGTTAGTCCTCTGAATATAATATATCTAAAATATATTCCTATGTATAAAAAGAATAAAAATTTAGATATAATTTATTATCCAAAATATGAATTTTTTTTTGTATTTTTCAATTATTTTTAATTTTTGTTAATTAAATAAATACAATATATTTATACACAACACGAACACATTATTTAGTCAATTAATGGAAGAAAAAGTTATTGAAAAAAATAAATTTTAAAAAAATGGGTGAATTTTTTCCCATAATTTTGTAAGAAAATATATCATATTTTAAGTTTGTGAATGGTTTAGATTTGAATTCCATAAAAATGATAATGTCTTTAAAGCCTAAGTAAATGAATTTTTTAAAAAACAACATTAATGATATTTAATTATAAAAAAATTCATTTAAATGATTGAAAATTCATGAAAATCTTATGTTAATCTATGTGAATGAGATATGGTTTAAAATATAAATCAATTTGAATGGAGGTTTCCTTAATCCTTTTATAGTTACATTCATGACACTAAATTGGTTAAATACAGTTTTATTTTGGTACATTAAAAAATGGATAATAAGTGCCTAAAACTAAGAGATAAGGGTTATATAATAAATAAAATTCCTGTAAACATTATTTTATTATATGATTTATACAAATATTTTAGTATATTCTAAATTAATAAATTTTATGATTCATTATTTTGAAATTTAATTTATATTATTTCTATACTTAAATAATTCATAGATTGTGCATCTACTCACATATTGAAGGGAACCTATTATCATCTTTTGATAACAAATTGTGTTTCATATAGCTTAAACAATATCTAAAAAATTATCTTTTAAACAAATTTATCCATTAATTAGTGGTGATCATACTATCAAAAGAAAATTCCATTAGCCCTTAATAAAAGGTATAAAAGATGACTGTTGAAGAAGAGGTAATCATTCTACCTGACCTCATTCAATTAATTTCGTCATAAAACTCATTCCATTATGTGGTATTGATCATAAAATAATATATTAAATATCCCAAATATACTGATATTTTATTCTAATTATGTAACCACAATTATACAACCTCGTCTTCATCAAAGTGGATGTTGAAATATAGTTTGTGCGTACGTGTAGACAATATCCTCCTTGTAGCCATAAAATTCATTGTTCATCACCATCATTCATGGATGGTCATAATAATGTATTTAATTTTAATATATTAAAAATATTATATATTAAATTTGTTTTAAATGTGAATTATTATTTATAGTTATTTAATTCTATCTATTAAAAAATGGAAAGAGTGTTCATGCATATGTACAAACTAAGGTCTCCATGAAAGGTGTAATATATTTTTCTACCTCAACATTTCATAAAGGATTATGAATATAAATATATATATATTTATAAATATTATATTTATATCATGAATATCATTTGATACATTATGTAACAAGGATAAATGTACATGGATTATAACTTCCAAACTAAAATTTCCATGAAAAAGGAAACAATTAACATCCGAAAACTGAGATTTCAATATAGAATTATTAATAAATGGATGTTTAAATGATATAAGTGGATTGTACAGGATATTATAATAATTTAAATGAATTTTTTATATAATATAAAAAAATATTAATTTATTATATATGAGGTTAGAGAACTTTTGAAGCAAGTTATACACGAGGTAATAGATTTACATTACAATCTCATTATTTACTGTGATAGTTTATTGTTTCGTTTTGATGATGAGATTTGATGATAAACCAATCAATAGTTCATGGAAATTTACTATACTACATTAATTTATATAAAATACATATTTACATTTCATTTTACTCTCCATAGTTATTCGATAGAGAAGAAAAATATTTTAATGTAAATCAATCTTTAATTATCTTAAAAAATATATTTCATATATATCAATTTTTTATAAAAGTAATTTGAAGAATATTATTATTATACTTTTATGAAATTTAATGTTTCTTTACCTATTATTTAATTTTTAAAATAAATTAGAAAGGAACCTTCAAATCATTTTTCATAAAACGTACATTGGCTAAGTACAAAAATGTGAAAGGAATAATTGTTTGATCAAACACAACCTGAAAAAGATTTCAAACCCTCATGAATGATCATTGTTATTAGGTATGATATAAAACATTCATTGGTTATGTAAAAATAATATATTTTAATCATTTTTTGTAAAATATATATATATTTTCATGAACTGATTTCAAAATGAATATTTTTTTCATCACTAAATATTGATGATATATTTTAAGGTAATTTTATTGTAAGGTGATATACATTGATGTGAAATATATTTTACATGGTATATCATCCAATTATGTCATCAAAATTATCTATTTTGATGAATTATGATTATGATGATAATATTTTCAAGGAACATGTAAAATTTTCTTGGGTTACATTATGTTGAAATAATGACTTGAATTTGAAACTCATATCATTTGAAATAGTTTTGATATATAATGAATTCTTTATGATATTAAGGAACACATATGTATATTTTTCATTATGTGATTTTCTAAAAAGAATTATATACCCCTCCATTGCATTAGGTAAATATGGATTTCTTTATAGTGATAATGGAATGAATGTGTCGTGAGGCCAATTCAACAAGGAACACTTTAAACTATGATAACAATGGAAGAGAACCCTAAATAATGATATGATGGAATTGTGAGTGAAACCAATCCACTATTATAGTCATGGAAATGATATTTTTCTAAGGAAATTATTTTCAATGATCATGAGTATGCCACAAAGATATGTCTTATGGTAATGTTATTCTCCACTAGATTATATCAGTTGGTTTCATTATGATTTATGTCTTATGATCTTCCAAAAATTATTCAATTACTATTGATTATAATTTTTAATATTATGGTTATGGTTTTCAAATGATATGTTCATGTTTTATTACTCTAATGATGTTGTTATGCTTAAATGTCCATTTTTATCTATAAATTTACCCTTAACGAGCAACTGAGCGCAGCCTTTCGCATGTTTCACTTCATATGGATATGGAAAAATATTATTCGTATGATATTACTATGAAGGGTAAAAAGTGTGAATAAATAAGTATAAGACAATTTATATGTCAAATGAAAATGTTATTATTGTATCAAATTTTGAAGAACACTATAACTATATTATTCTATTGAATATTAAATTGTTATGTACAAAATATCCATATAATATGATTTTATATTTAAATATGAAATGTATCTGTCTCTATTATTGGTATTAGAGAAAGATTTAGTCAATAATTGGATATTATTGTTAACAATATTTTTTGAAATCCATAGGGGTAATCCTAATTATAGGAAAAAATAAAAATGTTCTGGTAAAATTGAGATTTTTTGGTTTTCCATGTAATAACTCCTTATCTAGATACTATAAGTGGACATGGTTTTTTCACATATGTATATTGGGATAATAATCCGTTAAAGAGTTTTTCCAACATAACTGAGTCATAATTCAAGTGCAGAATGAATGTTCTCTTATAGTGCACTAGGATTGATAATCCCGAAGATATATTCATTAGTTAATTAAAATTTTCTGTATAATCACTTAGGAATGAGTTTTTTAGACAATCAGTATGTATGGAAAAGGTTAAACGTAAGGTTAAATATATTTGAAATATAGTGTCATTAATATTACATCATACAAATATTTTTTATGATTTTATAGTTTCTCACTATGAGTAGTGTTTCTCAAATTATGCATATTGATTTTTTAAGGAAACAAATATAAAATGATGACATTTAGGGTTTGGAAGGTACATTCAAATATTTATGTATCACATTTTGATTATAGTAATATGAATTAAACTATAAAATGAATCGTTAATAATTAAATATTGATTTATTGGTGAAAAATACTAATCGTAAGATGGTCTCATCTTAACACTATTTCTCATCTTTGATATAATTTTGTGGGAATAAGATTAAATAAAATATAATTATTCTTCATCTTCTTAAATTTTATGTTATCTTAGGAATGAATTTACTTTACATATCTTGTTATTATATCAGTTTCCATGGAATGGAATTCATGGTTCATTTCATGAATGGGTCAATGATTTTTTATTAGTAGGGGGATGGGTATAAACTTATAATAGACTTTAACTCCATATTTTTTCTATTAAATCTTATATATGAATGATATATATCTATGATAGTTGAAAAAAAGTGACATTAGGGATATGAATATTGTAATTTCTAGTTATCTGTATCATACTATTGCTTTTCCAATATATCATTTCATAATACTATTGCTAAAGATTTTAATATTTTTATATATAAAGAAAAAAATCAGGATTTTGGGGTAATGACAGGTACATTAAATATTATAAACGTCTTATTAGATCATAATTTTGTGAATTCATTAATATTTGGAATGTGTACAATACTATACATTCATATCACTTATGTTTATATAATGAATTAATTGTGAGAACTCGCAATGGTAAGATGATTTCATCATTATTCTAAAAATCTTCTTCGATTGATGTTTTTTTTGTAATTTGGTTCTAGAAAATATTTTTATTGTAAAATTATGAAAAATTTTATGTGATCTTGGTCATGGATTGGAACATTCAAGAAAAATGTCACATTAATGTATATTATAGAAAAATCACATTTTTTTACCAATTCATCCTATGAAAATCTATCAGTACAATGATGTCATTCAACTCCATATAGAAATTACTTCCATTCTATGGGTCTTAATACAAAATCATGTGGAGTATTTTTATTTAATAGTTGAGGGAGTTTATTAATATTTACAATATTTTTATTATGTGATAATTTTTATATGTATTTATGAATCTGTATACAGGTTTCCCCATATATTGTTTTGGATTATTATTAAATATAACTAATACATGGTGAATCACCTATATAAAAGACTCCTTATCGAATTTTATTGTCTAAATTAGAGTAATTTAAGATGAAACTCCAAGATCAGCAAGCGAAGTGTTTTATATTACCTATATAATCACCATGGGGTGAACTAGATCTCTCATTAAAATGATATAAGTATAATTGCATATGTGACTTTATAATAATGAACTCTAAAAATATAATAATTAATAATTAGTATCCTCTACTGAAAAGGTATTCCATGGTTTATCAACTATAAGTGGATCAATACATATTAAATATTACACATTGATCTAGGTATCCTTAATTATGATGGAAAAGGTATGATGATAAATAGATATCATTTAATTGATGTTATGGTCACTATGAATTCATTGTGATCTCATCTAAACTTACAAATACCAATAAAACCATCATTTATATGAGGAAGAAAAACATTAGAGGTCATCTTGATAAATATTTCAAAATAAATAGACATTATATTCTAATATATTCCAAGGGAAAATAAAAGCATGATGATTTGTTATGGGTTATATTGAACGCCTTCAAAAAGAATAGAATGCTTTCCTATTTTAAAAAGTGTAAGTTATATGAATAGATTGTATCATAATTTTTTCTTATAGTCAAAACAGGTGTATAAGTGCTTCCATCAATAATTGTGGTAATTGAAGAATGGACACAGTCAACCACTATAATAAAGATCCATTGTTTTCTTTTTTTTTTGTTAGATAATATTTATTATTTACAATAATTGTTTAATTATATTAATATATTATAACCATGTTAACACTAAATGAAATCAGGTTTTTTGGGGAGAGAAACGTCAAAAAATTGGGGTCCCAAGAGATGTTTTGGAACTGAACCATTACATACAAATATGTGTAATAGAGAACCGTTTTGGTTATAAAATGATCCATAAAATTTGTGTTTGGGATGTTTCCTCGTAGATAATAAAATTGAGGCTGTGTATGCCTCATGTCAAGTAACTATTCATGAGAAAAAATAATGTATGCATGATATAGATTTACTATGAGTAATATTTTAATTAATGATATTGAGGTATTATCTATTTGTGATGAAGATTGATATATAAACACACACACACACATATCTATACTGATAGATGGATATTAAATTATATATCCACATATTATTATTTGAAAATGTTCTAGTAGACATGGTTAAATTTGGAATAGTACTCTTGCTACTCAATGCATTACATCATTGTGAAGAAAAAATGTGGTCTATACTCTAAGTAGAAATGGTCCTTCAACCATATCTATAATGAGGGTCGAAAAACACAAAATACTAATTTATTTTTAATGGAATAACAAGGGAATAATAAGGAGTGTTGAGATATTATATCATTCCATGAATAATTATCATCCACCAATCTATGTCAATATCAATGAGGAATAAACGTACGATATATCGGTATAGAAGAAGATGAAGAATATTCTATAAGTTTACCTTGAAATTGATCAAATTTTAATATTTGACAATTAAATATGTGTCCCATCAATATTATATTTAAATTCATAGTTGGATAATGAACATAAATCACCATTTAAAATACATATTGGATGTATAAAAATGTATCTTGATATCAAAAGAACTTTTTTTGTAGGGATACATGAAATCTGGTACTAATGTTTACTTATCTCAATACATAGTATTCGCAAATGTTAATGAATAATGATGGATTCCTAAGGGTATGATGTCAACATTACCCATACATATATAGAAATGGAAAAAATTCAAGATTTATTTCAGTATAGTTCTTACCAAAACATCTAAATCCATATTTTAATTTGTTATAGTGGACTACCATAAAATGTCATAATATTTCAATTATTATGAATATTTATTACATGATTAACTTTTAATGATATATATATAATTTTCAAAGGATAAATGGATTAATATTTTCAATTCAATATGATAGTGATATTGGGTTTACATCAATGATATATAGAACAATTACATAAGAATTGGATACAATGTTAACCATTAGCTCTTCTAATCATCCTATGAATGCTTTTTAATCATAAAATACTATTTAATCCCTATATCATACTTATACTAGAATCAGTTGATGTCAAAGGGGTTTTTGGAATAAATATTTTTTTCGAGTAAAAATATAAAAATTATTTAAATTCTAGTATACAATTAGAACCATATGTTTCTCTATAAGGGAATATATGAAAAACTATTAAATATATACAATTTCAACAAAGGGTTTACAATAATAATAACTGAGAAGATTTAATATTTAAAGTTATTGAAATTTTGATCCTTGGAATATATCCAATGAATTTTGTTATGACATTATAGGACAAGGGAATATTGAGCATAAGATACATTGTCACTATTGAGAACCAATATCATGTTGTTATTATAGCTCATCACATTTCACGTTCACTGAACATTTCATGATGTATTCTATTTTTCACATATAAGAAATTGCATACTTGAATTTTCACAAATACTATTATTATTTACAGTGAAGTAGGAACATGATATCCCCATTGCGGAACAATTGAAATAAATCATTAATTATTGACATGAAATACTATAAAACAAGACCACACACCTAGTAGAAGTTATTTAGAAGAACCGTAATTTTGATAACGTGACGTGGGAAATAAAATATGTAATGATGAAAAAAGACCATCATTTTTTTCATCTAATTAATTAAATGTAGTAATAAAAAATATATGAAGTGTAGGGGTGGTATATTTTAACACGATATGATATTAATATGCTTCAATATTTAAATAACTACTTCTATTTATGTATTGTGATACACAGACACAAGATAAAATTAAAATGAATGATGTTTTATTTCATAATGGTAAAATAAAAAATTATAAAATGGAAGATAACATGTTACAACTAAATGAACTATATTTTTTAAAGCAAGTAATGGAAAAAACAACAAGTAAAAGAAATACTACAACATTAAAATTATGATCACTAAGAACTCTCATAAATATTATATTGAAAATGGTATACATAGAAAGAAAAAAAAATTTTAAATATGATAAATATATTGATAAAAAAACATCAAAATTAGATGGATGATTTTAGTGATTATAATAAGGCCATATATATACATTTAATGTGGTCATTATACATATAGTTCATGTATAATCTTGACTACAGTAAACAAAATATGGTTGTCATTTTATTAAATTTCTAAAAAATACATGATATAAATCTACAAAAGATATAAAATTTTAGAAATTTTAGGAGACACGATATATATATATGATGATTACATTACATTTAGAAATTTAAAATACATTTTGAAAATTCAATGAAAACATTATTATTCCTCCTCATATATCAAGGAATAATTTATAGGACTCTTCTTTGATTTATGGGGAAAATAGAAATAATATAAAATTATGAGATTAGATACTCATTAAGGGGTAATGTAAAATAGAATCTATCATGGAATAAATGATAAATTAATAATTTTAAATAAATAAATAATAATCAAATAATGATATATAACTGATAAAATGAGCATGAAATACATTAATGGATAAAATAAGGATGATAATAAAAAATCACATGGATTTATATAAAATATTTCAAATTCATTCAATAAATAAAGTCAAATATCATATATATATAGTTGAGGTATTATTCCAATACATCATACATAAATAGGTTACACATGAACAAAAAAAAATTAGAATGGTTTTCTCGCGATACCTATCAATAAAACATGCTGTTATATAATTAAGATCCCCAATTATCACATAACATGTAAAAATAATCCACTATATAAAGAGTATTGATAAGAATAGAATAAATCCTCCAAAATTAAGCATCTATCAAACACATGTATTATTAATCAATATTTTTCTTTATATAAGTAATGTTTATATGGATTTCAATACTTCCATAATAAATTCAATTATTGGATATCTATGTGAATATCCAAAAGTATAATAGGAAATATACGATAGTCAATATTAATCTGGATATATCCTTGAAAATTTCTCAACATGGTGGTATTATTTTGTCTTATAGGGGTGTTAATATATATGAATGAATTCAATGGGTAGATACTAATAAATGGGAGTGAAATGTTTTCATGGAAATAAATTGATGCTTAAAAAATTAATGTCTCGTGTCGTTATAATAAAAGGGTAAAAGTAAATTCCATGATATAGAAATGGATATGAAATAATGAAATGTTTCATCGTTATATAATGAAATATTATAATATTTCACAAATTTGAAAATATAAATTTTGAAAAATGAATAATAAATTTAACATTCTATGTCCATTAAAAAATTAAAAAATTGTCTATGTTAGTAATTATAATTTTTTCTCTACAAATTGTAATATAGAAACCATTTTTGGAATATTTTATAGGAATAATACCCTCATTAACACTCTTAGTACCATATTCTAGAGTGAAATAGATATTCATTTTGGAAATCAAAACATAAGTCACTTATAAAAGATTATTTAGATGAAAAAATGAGGGAAAACCATTTTTATTGGGTTTACTGTGTATGGAAGCTGGTGCATGTGTTTTTATTTATAGTAAATGAGGGGGAATTATTTTCTAATTAATTATAATTGGCCTTGGAATTTATGTCGTGAAGAAATTAATAACTATTTTCTTATAATGTGATAAAAACATTTATTTTTTCATTTAAAACATATTTTATTACATTAATGGTAAAGAACAGAAATATATGAATCCGTATTATATTTTATATAGATAATGTTTAACTTCATGATTATTTTTTTCCCCTATGGGTATTTCTATAGAATCAATGGTTAGATCTAAATTACCACTAAGTCATAGGCATTCTTCCCCATATTCTAAACTATTCAACCTAGAAGCGATGGTGTAAAGTGGTGATTATTGAGAGAATATAATGTATAGAGGTGAATAATAATAATGTTCTTTGTATAAATAATTTGTGTAAAGAAATACCATAAAAACTTGACCAGTAACCCACAATAGTATAAAAATAATAAATATTGACTTCTGGAGAAACACCCAATAGAAATAAACAAATAAAATAGATGAAGATACAACCTATATTATAAAACACCAATGTATAAGATTCCACAAAAGACTGGTCATATATGAAATTAAATAAACAAAATAGGATTTCTAAGGAAAACCTCAATATATTTATATAAGTGTACTATTTAAAAAAGAGACTCAAACCTAAGCTCTAGCTAATTTCGGAACCAATAATGATTTCCATATATCACATGATACACAAAATAACAGTATTACTATGTTTCATCACCTAAGAGAAAACCATTACATAATCACTGAATCATGAAGTCTACTCGCATCCCAAATGGTCGGTTTAATGTGTAAGAATAATCTCTGTAGGCCACCACAAATATTTGCATATCTTATATCTTAGATAATGTGGGTTTATACTAGAAATAAATAACAAAAAATGCGCATCACATAAATAACCTTCTTCCATTATGATCAGTGGCCAAACTGATATAGTTATATACGTCCACCATATCTATTGTAACAATGTTAGAGAGGATCCACAACAATAATGGAAAGGCATACCCTAAGAAAAATAATCTAGATAAACCATGAAGTACCACCTCTAAAAGAGTCACATGGATCGTCATTCAATAATCTATATACTAGTTTTGAAAAATTCACACCCAAAAAATAAGTATCTGGTCCATAAAACCTGTAATCAAAAGCTCGTATCGGCCCAAATATTAATTTAATGAGGCACAATGATGTGTGTCTTTTAAATAAAAACATTTTCGTCTCAATATTTGACATCCCAAGGAATGGTGATATCTATCATCCCAAATAAATCACGACCCAACAACCTCAATATACGTTGAGCCTCATCTCCCAACAGATTGTGTCAACACCATAAAAAAGACATCTTTTCACCATCTATATGGATTTATATCGTAATTTTCACCAACCAAACTGATGGTCAACGCCATCCTTATCTGTATGTAATGGAGGAATAAACAGACACAAGTGGTCAACACTATCTCATCATCTGAGTCTTATCCTTGTTCGGACGACTACAATAACCTATCATCCAATCTCGATGAGAGACAATCATCGAAAATTTAACTAAGCCACATGATCCCATAACCTCATTCAAATATGAATGTGTTGATAAACTATATGGAAAATACAATCTCTATTTACTTGGTCCAGGCCCACAACCAGTTGATGACATCACCAAAAATCAAAGAACATGTTTACAAACCTATTGGTCAATATTACCTCAAGAATCTAGATGATGCCCTACCTAGAGACCAATGTCACCACAACCCAAATGGTCTTCACCATCTCAATTTCTAGGCAAAGACCATCCATGTCCAACAAAAACATCACAAGAAAAAAATAATTTAATTCTACTATAAAACACGACATCATAATCTTACTAAGATCTGAATCATCCCACAAGATTTGAAACATATATTCTCATAGAGGATCACTTTTTAAGGCATCCCAAAAGATAAAATATATTAATTTAGAATCAATAAATAAAATTATCATGTCTATATTAGAAAATCCAATGGTGAACTCATTAATACCCTCCAAAAACATGAGAAAAATTAGGAGAAAAATTTTCACTATCTAATTGATGTTGGTAGACGAACACTCTTCCAATACAAGCCTATAAATACAGCTGATTTATCAAAAAAATGAACTTTAGATGAATTCTCTAAAAATAGGGTAAAAATTTCCCCTAGATTTATCACTATATATTGAGAGAGAAAAGAAGTATAGAAGAAAAATGATCATAATCCTTACTAATGTTGTTAAAATGAGACCAATGGTGATCGATTCAGTGCCCAGAAGAAAAGTGGGGATCAAATCATAAGGGTGGAAGAAATGAGCTACCGCTTATTCATAGAGGATAGATCGTGTAAGATGATAAAAAATGAAATACAATTATTATAAATAAGGGAAAATAATTATTTTTCCCTAATTAATAGGCCCCAATATTCTTTCCATGGATTTACAAACAATGCAATAATCATTAATGACCCCAATTTCAAAACAATAGTAGTCATTGAGTAGTTGTTCCCCCCCTCAAGTATAGTTTTCATATCATATAAATTAAATTAGGAGGGCCATATGATTTCCCCTCAGAGTGTATCTATTTTTCCAAATCATGTGCTTGATTCCACAAACCTTGAAATTTGGGTATTCATCCTATGATGCACCAAAAACCCACTAGAAAACATGAAAAACTTTGATCCTTAAAACCCATATAAAAAATTTACTTGCATAAAAATAAATAATTGGAATGAGAAGTCAATGTCAATAACTAAATTTTTCTGACAAACAATGACCAACGAAAATCAAATGGTGCGTGGAATTCGACATAATCTAAAAAAATTAGATGTTATTGTCTATCCAACATAACTTACCTCATTTATATGATATAAATATTTAGTCGTAGATAGGGCTGAACATACCCATATAATTTAAAATAAACATAGAATAACTCAGTCAAAATGGAATATGTCAAAGACACCAATTTTTACCCCACCATTGTTGTTACCTACATCGGTCGCTTCCCCAAACCAAATTCAAATAAACGGATGGTCCACCAACCATCTCATTACTGAAAAGTCATCCCATGAAGCATCATCACTCTCCCACCTCATCGGTTTTCCATATCATACATGTGTCACATATTAAACCAATTAAATACTGCATATCATTATATCCTTGAATAATGACCATCCAACACATGAAACATATGAGGTCTAATATCCCATCAATTGCCCAAAATTAGTTCTATTACCTTAGAACTCAAATACCCCCGATTAAATCATTGAAATGAATCCTACACACATCTTATAAGAAAAAAACCAGTCAATTATTGTAATCGATCATGGTTACATCCACATCATACACACACACATAGATATATATATATATATATATATATACAACCCATATCGAAGCTGATGCCAACTTGTATGAAATGTCTAGTTTGTTCAGAAAACAACATGTGGTTCTCTTGCAGAGAAAACTCGACATGGATATATAAAGGGCTATGCTAAATCAAAAATAACCCTAGTCATGACCATATCCTACCTCTAACCATAGTAGGATCTTTTTAATTCTCTACACATGCCATCTGCAAGGTGTGATTCTGGCATGAAGCCTGACTACATTAGGTCAAGCCTCCACATGGAGATACTCTATCAATGAAAAACTGTCTCAACATTTGGGTCCCACTATCCCTTCCATGACTTTTGTTTCCACTAAATCACATCTACTATATCTTTTAACATATTCTGGTTAGATCTTAGACACCCAAGTCAAACTCATCCCTCCAACTTCTGACTCTCCGATAGGGGTTCATGAAGAATATCTCAAGATAACCAACTTGGATGCATGTAGGGAACTAATTTAGTAGTTGATAAAACTAAATTCACAAATTTACTAGAATCCCAGAATATAATCATAACATAGAATCCCCACCCCAATTTTGTATGCTTGATTAACTTTCTTGAACACCTTGACGAGACTTATCTTAGACTGCTTCCTTCTATCAGAACCATATCCACTAAAATCACCCACGTAATTCACTCGTCTCCATAATAAAGTGTCCATAAAAAATATCTCACCTATCAGTTCCTAATTATCCAACTCTGAAAATAAGAAAAACTTGAAGATGTTTACTTACACCCAAATCAAATGTCATAAACCTTCCTTGAAACTCTTCACCCTCATGACGTCATCTTCCATTATACCATGTAAGAAATTATGAAATGTGGTTAATGAAGCTGCATTGTACTTGTTGGATATGTCCCCTTGCTATGGGATCAAGAAAATGTTTTATCTACCTACCCTCAACATATGAAAATGGTCTCAATGAACCTTCCCTCCAATCATTATAGGACAGTCCCTCATGTATGCACGCATGAACCTATATATCCCACCGACATTTTATTTGTCCTATAAACATGTATATCACAAGCTTCACCCTAACATATGGTGTGTCTCAAGATTCTAAAAGATGGTATGGACATACACTTTCCAGTTCTCATCCTTATATGGTCATGCCTCACCATAAAATAGAAGTGGGTGATTTGACTTTTTGTCTTTAATCATGCATTCTACGGAAGTCCCCATTCATGGAGCTCCCCTATCGATGCCCTAGACGACATGTACTAGGATCGGCTTAAGCATCTCATCATGCCACGAACAAAAATATGTCTGATCATATGGATAATTCTCATATACTATAGACATAACATATTAATTTACCTATATCTCATGATATTTCCAACTTTCTAGGGCCTCATCTCAACCCTTAGGGTAGTTAACCCATGTACACTTATTTTTCACAAAATAACCACCTTCCAAATGATTCACCAAGATCTGCCTAGGTACCACCCCACTAAATACTAATAACATGTTAAAATATTCAAAATTTATATAAATATTATATAGGGAAATATGTATCATGAAGATGAATCTCACCACACTTATACTCTCATATCATAACAATGTCTCAAAACATACAATGCCAATGCCACTCACCTACCCATATTAGCATCTGGTGTCATAATTAATCTGAAAAAAATCCCCCCTCCATACCTACACCAATGTAAGGCATCATGTATCATCCAGCATCATGGTTCATGACATTGAATTAACTGTGGTAGACATCACATAACATATAAGGTTGCTGAATAGAACGAAACCAAATATAAAATCTATAAGAAAACACTCTTCAAATTCATTTGATGACAATTTGAATAGATCTACCTCAATCATCATCCTTAAATACTCTTATCTGATCCAATAACTCATATAAATATATCAGATAACACACCACACCAAATATAGATCTTATTGGAACTAAATGAACTTTCTTGTTGAGTAGAATCCCAAAAAATACATGCTAAGTAAGAAACACTATTTAGCTTCATTTATTGACACATTAAATAACCTAACCCCTCATAGCGCACTAATGGTTCCCAATTAAGATAAAAATAAATTTAATAATAACAACACAAAGAAAGATATATATACATATATATCATCATATCTACATATCAATAATGCATAAAGAACATCCCTTTCTTTATCAAGATATTGTTCAAAAATCATCCCTTAGTATACTAGGCCAACATTCATATATCATAATAGATAAAAATCACACCAAAGTATTCTAATATAATAGGAAATCATATATACTATATATGTAGAAAAGAATAAAAATAATTCCAACCCCTAGACACTTGGTCTACCCCCCATGCATAGGCCCACAAGAACCCAAACGGTGTTCGTAAGACTGTTCTGACTACATCCTAGTCTTTAGAATACCAGAAATCAAATAATAAGAATAAATGAAAACAATAGATTAATATAATTAGTATCTAGGTGAACGCTTCTATGAAATCTTATTCATTAAAAAATCTGATACAAAATTGTTGTTCACAAACAGATATTTTGACTTGAAATGTGCTCATGGATGGTTGGCCACTAAAATTTAGGGGTTCTTCCCTATGCCCCAATTGATTCCAACTAGAAGTGAAGGTGTAAAGAGATGATCCTAGGGAGGATATACCCTCTAGTGGTGAATAATAATATTGGTCTATGTATAAATAATAAGAGGAATATAAAAGCCATTAACATTATACCAGTGTCCCATGAGAGTAGAATTACGAAATTAAAAAATTGAAACAGTAAAAAACAAAAATAAATAAATAAATAAATAAATGAGATAAACATACCAATTTTATTATAATAAACCATTGTTGAATTATGACGACATGGTAGGTTATAAAATAAAATAAATAAAAAATTATCACATGTGGATGCCCTCAGTAAATTCATATAAGAATTATGATATAAAGAGATACTAAAAATAAACGTCAGATGATGTAAGAACCCAAGGTCCTCTCCATCCACCACATTCTATACAATACAACATGATTACTAAAGAAATACTTTTGATCCTGAACCTATTTCAGATAATAGAAGCATTAAGTCTACATGCATCTTGAAAGACTTATATAGGAATGAGAATAATATTAGTAGACCACCACCAATGTTTTCTTATCTTAAATATATGATAATAATTTTTTATACTATAAATGAATAAAATATGATATAAAAAACACATAAGTATCCTTCTAACATGAGGCTAAACATCTATAAGGAAGAAATTATCACTTCATTAATAACTGATATAATGGAAGTTTGAAAGATTTATATCTTTATGAAAAAGGTATACACTGAGTAAAATCATCCCAGGTGTAACCTTAGGCTCCAACTATAAAATATTCACTTAAAACACTAGGTCATCAATCATTTCCCTACATCCAATTAGGAATTCCTAGGAAATTTGTACATGGTCCCTTAGACCCCTTCTTGAAATGTCCCATAGTCTCAAATTTCTATATATTAAGGGATAAGGTTACCTTACCTGCAAATAATTACAACTGCATATCAATAGAAGATGTCTGGAGGAACAACAATAATTTTTCTCCCAAATAATTCATAGACTAACGACCTCAATACATGATGAACCTCATCCCGTAACCAATAGTCTCAACATAATCAACTATTGGTTACTAACTATCCTCATGGATCTCTACAGAATGATCTTCTAACCATACTCATGGTCAAAATCATCCTAATCTTCATCTTGGAGTGCCCTCTACCCAAATGAGTGGTCATCACCATTTTATCATCTGAGTTATATCTATGGGTGCATGACTCCAACATCATGTTGTCCAATCTTAGTGAGATTAAATCACTAAAAAGTTCCTAATTCACAAAATTCATGCGCTATATGGCCCTAGGACCCTATCGCTCCACCTGATGGTCAATACCTTATCGAATCACTGGTTTCATTCCCACAACATGATGACAATATTACCTTAAACCAAAACCATGTCGCCAACCTAGTGATCAATATCACCTCATGATTATGGGACAAGCACAAACAGTCGACCCAAGTCACCTCAATATATATGGTCCTCCCAATCAAAATCCAAGGACGAATACCATCCCATTATCATAAAAGAATCAGTAAAAAATAATCAATTTAATTTAATACTTAACCACCTGAACCAAATCGAACCAAATCTACATGCACTCACAAATATTTGACCATATTTAGTCATAGTGGGGAATTCCCATAGGAATATTACTGAATCAAATAATTAATTTGGAATGAAGAATAAAATCTAAAGGGTCTTTATTGGAAAATAAATTTTTTTTCTCAAAGACACACATACAAAACAGAAGCGAAATAAAGAGTATGATGGGAATGACATTTCATGTGTTGGTAGATGTTCTCTTGTCTAATATTAAATCCAAAATCGTGTCGATTTAGAAGAATTCTGCATTTTTTATAAACACCACAAAAATAAGATAAAATGGATTTATAATATTTAGCACTATGTATGGAGAGATAATGAAAGTAAATAAGAGAGAGGATTTAAGACCTCTCTCATACAGTTTCAATGAGACCGATGATGATCGATCTAGATCTCATATGATAAGTGGAGCTCAATGACTAATGGTGGAGGAAATGAGCTTCCATGGTAGAATGTATGTGATAATGTGTGAAAGGTGTAAATAAAAGAAATCCAATTAAGGAAAATAAGAGAAAAATTAACTTTTTTCTATTTTTAATTGGATTCATTTTTACCATATCATTTGAAAAACCTTGCACAAACTATGTTGTTCCCACTATCCAAGCACCAGGTGTGCATGGTTTATATGTATGGTTTTCCAAATTAGGAAAAAAATTTCTGTGAGACCACAATAAAATACTACAATTAAACTCACATGGTCATGAACCACATCTTGTATGGTTGTTCGAAGCATAGATAGTAATGAAAGAGGCATTATTGGTTTCCCCTAGGATCTATATAGTTGTACCAATCATTGAACTAATTCTACAAAACATGAAAAGTTAGGTCTTTGGCCTATGTTGCAACCAAAACCCACTAAAAAACCAAGGAAATTATTCAGCCCTAAGACACATCTATGTAAATTTTCTATTTCAAATGAAACTCTTTGAATTAGGTTGTTATATCAAGAAGATGTTGGCCCAACCCCAAAAATCCAAAAAAATACAATGATTTGTGGAATTCAATTGGCTAAAAAAACACGAAAAGTTATAAGATTAGTTTTAAATATATAAAAATTATAGTATCAATTAGGTATTTATTTATAAGTTTAGAAAATTAATTCCTTACTTTAAGGTATAGTAATTATATAAATAATTATAATTTTTGTTGAGAATGAATTTATACAATTTATTACATTATTTTCAATTCATTATTATTTCAGAATACGTATCGTATATTACCATAAAATTTATTTATTAAAGAAAATTATAATATATCCAGACATAAAAAAATAAACCTTATTTAATTTTTTATGTTTATTCAAAATTTGAAGTCCTTTTTTGAAAAAAAATTGTTTTACTATGATAATTATTATCCATATATAAAAACCATGTGTATCTAAAAAAATGTAAAATTTGAAATAAAATATTAAAAAATATTTTACATATTTCATAAATAGAGTGAATTTTATATTTATTATTAAAAATTAATTATAATTAATTATTAATTATATTATTATTGTATTGTTTTTAGTATTTTATTAGTCACTTTTTAATATAATGGTTACATGACTATTGTAATAACAATATTTACTATTACATTTGTTTAATTCCTAATGGTGAAATTCTATTGGTTGATATTTGTCCTATGTCCCTTGAATTTCAAGTGAGAATGAATTTAGTATGTTCTATATTGTTTAAAAATACATTTTATAATTATAATTATTCTATGGATGATAGATGGGAAAAGAATTTATTTTAGCTATGAAATTCATCTAATGACTAATATAAAATGATGGTGTAAAATAATGACTCAAATGAGATATAATTGATGTAGGAGAACCATGAATTTTGAAAATTTTAATAATATAATGTTGTGAAGGATCATGAAAGAATATATAATCCTTTGTCTTTATAAGATGAGAAAACATAGAAACATGGTCTATAATGAATAATATATCCTAACACCTCCATGATTTTATTGGAAGTAAAATAACGACATTTATTATAATATTATCTCACTTACATGAACATATATTAAGTTGTTTCTTGCCACCATTAGAATATCTCCTCTCAATCCTTACTTTGTGACAGACCTAAAATCTAAATACACAGTCATACATTTCTCAACATTTATTTTCAAAAAAAAATTGTATAAAATATCCAAAGAACTTGGGGATATCATGCTTTATGGTGATATTCAAACTTTTATCCTTATTTAGAATCTCCATCTTAATAAAGGTAAAGATTAATCATATTACATCATTTAAAACATCAATAAAACTATTTTATAAATAAATTATATCAATTTCACATATTTCATGTACGTAATATTGTATTATAATATCTTATGATAATGTTAAAAATAATTTATATCATCTAATAAATATGATTTGGAAATAACTTTATAAAAGTATCATGTTTTCCGTTCCCTAATAATTTGCATATCAAACTTTTCAAAATCCATTAATTTGAGTCCATTTCTTATCCATATCATAGAAAAAGATCTATGATCATCCTTATAGAAATCATCAAAAACCTTTCTTTCCATCACATGGTGGTAATTTATTAATCATTTATTTTTCTTGAGTAGTTCTAACCATCTCATATATCTCAGGATGATCTATTTCTATGTTAATATAGATATAAAAAATGATTTAATATGTTTCTATTCCATATCTTTACCCATAAATCTAATTTCCCTAAATCATTAAGGAAAAAATTATAGATTATAACTCAACACTTTGAGTTGGATAATTCATTTCATTTTTATTTAATTAAATTGATTTATAATAAAAAACTATATTATTTTTCATAAGAACAAATTCCAATTATTTTATCAATGGATCTGTATATAAAAATAATCAATCATTCTATGATTGTAACTCCACTTGTATTAAAATGAAAAGTATCATTTTTTGTTCATAAAAAACTCTTCACATTATTTGAATAACTGATCTTAATATTCTTAGATATTAAAATGGTTATCATGTTTTATAATGTAAAAAAATTCCTCAAATTAGAGATAGAAACATACTAAACCATGAAAATTATGTATCCAAATTTTATTCATTATTGGGGGTTTTTACATGGATTTATTTTCATAAAATGATTGATAGATATTATATCCTTGGAGAAAATGTCGATAAAAATGAGTCTCTATGGAGCCAAAAATAAAAATCACATAATTTTACTTTTATAACTTCATTTAATTAAGTGTCTCAAATTTTTTTTTGTAATTATTCATATGTTATTTATAGAAATTAGACTATAAAAACATATTACAATAATAACTATTTAAATTTTTCATAATAATCCTTCAAATCTCTATTAATAAAATTAATTAACACCATTGGTGAATTTTTTAGTCCAAATGAATTTAATGTAAAATCATAATTTCTATTCCTCATATAGATTTATATATTTAGTTGTCATATTTCTCCACTATTAATTAATTATAACCATAACCAAGATCAATTAATGAGAATAATTTTGGTCTTTGTTGTTAATAAAACATGTCAAAAAAATGCCCAATATTAAAATCCTGTTTTTCATATTAATGAAATTGATTTCATTTTAATTTATTTAAATCCTCATATGACCATCATTCTTTATTTTAAAAAAATTACAGGTTCTCTAGAATGTGTAAAAGATGGGTATAGAATATTTAATCACAAATCTACTATCTATGATTTTTAACCACCATAAATTATATACAATCTATTCCATATGGTGGATTATATATTATTTCTTTCAATAATTTGAGTTCAAAGGAAAATTGAACTTCACTTTATAATAGATGTCTAGGAGATTGTAATAGAAAAATATCAAATTATTTATTTGCAATATGCTAATCATATAATCTTAGGAAATAAATACCTTTAATATATTTTCATTTATCTTATTTTCCCCCATACATTCATTAAGTGTATTTACATGACGATATTCCCGAAAGGAAATGAAAAATGACATCTCTCATATAAAAAAGGGATGCCAGACCACCCATACAAATCCTAATATTTTTCTCTAATTAGTAAAATAATTAATTATACATTGATATCAAATATATATTAATTATTATTTCATTTTAGTCCAATTGTATAAATATTATGTTCAAAAAATGAGGAATTTGAACAAATTTCAATATAAACTATATAATATAACCTCATTATACTGAGAATTACACTAGGGGTTTTGATTGAAAAAACCATTATTAAAGTGTTAGTGGATAATTTAATGTTATTTTCAAACAATCAAGATATGAAATTGTTTATAGATCTATAATTAATTAAAACATTATCTAAATATAATTTTTTTTAAAAAAGTTATTTATATCATGAATTCATGGTTTTCAATATCTGATGTAGTAAATTCATAATCTCACCTGATATCCTTTATCATTTTCTGAGGTAAATTAACATGGAAGTTGGGAAATTTATTTGAAAATATTCCAATATTTTTTTGGTTAAACTATATACATTGGATACGTTTCTATTTCCTTTAAATTGATTATCTTAATTTCCATTATGTATAATCTTTAAGCCAAAAATTATTCATGTAATTAAATTCCCACGGTGTTTCCCACAATAATTATTATATGATTTTAATTACACCATTGATTTATTTTACTCTTAAAATATCACATGACATAGTGTTAATATACATCTACATAATTGAAATTTATTTTAAAATATACTACTGGAATGAATATTTATTACTCTACATACCAATTTCTGTTATCTACTCCCATATAGAAATTTGTTGAGAGAAAAATACCCTTTGAATGTATATCCTTAGTATATACAAGTAATGAATTATATTTCAGTCTAGATTAATTACAATGTTCATATCACGTATTACGATCCATGAAATGTTAAGACCATACATATAAACATTTTCCTCTTAGAGTCATCTTATATTTTGTAATTTTCATTACATATAATCTATTTCCTCATAGGGAAAGAACTGTTTAAACAATATCACCATAAATGATGTCTAGTTAGTACTCTATATATACTCTTACATCATAGTGTTTCCAATAAATGAGAATTATTGGTTATAATATCTCCATAAATGTAATACAACAATGAAAACCATTTTTATTTCACTATATCCCGAAGGTAGGAAATTTTTGTCTACTGAAAATATCAATTGTTCAACTACTAATATATTAGATGTTTTATTTGATGATATAAATTTCTTTCGCATGAAGCGGAAAAACATTTTATCACCATGATTTGGGGGAACATATTATTCCATTCGTAAAATTTTATTAATTAAAACATGAGGTAAAATTAAAATTATTTTCTAAATATGGTCATATTCAACAAATATCTCATTGTCTTGTTCTAAAGCGATATCCCAATAATTATTATTAGAGTTGAAAAAATGTCCAAACCTTTTAGTAGGTGGGATTAATATAAAATTATATACATTTATTAGTTATAATACAATTAATACATAACCAAAATATTCAAATTTTATATAGGTAAAACAATTTAATATTCTAAGTATTTATTATATTCATTTAATTTTTAAAAAATATTTTCTATATCTAGTTTCATTGGATTATACTAAACATGATCCAATATGAAATGTTCAAATCAAAAATATATTAACCGAGAGATGGTGGTATTTTTAAAAATTGGTAAATAATACAGGATATCATATTACACAGGTTACCACAATTTTGTAATCTTAGGAGAATAGTTACTTACATGATCATTATCTTAACTTTTATGACATGAAATATATTATAAAAATTTAGTTAACAATAATTATTCGTTATAGTAAATCATTGTATTATTCATAGAACTCTTATGGGTTCTAATGTAAAATGTTAAATAAAATAAATTAGAATTATCAAATGTATTGTATGGGATAACAGGCAAGGTAACCTATAATGAAATACAAAATGAACAAAGAATATATAAGGAATAAATAATAATAAAATATTGAAATATATATAATACCATTAGTTGATGTATATCCATGTATAACATAACGATAATAATTAATAATCACATGGTCTATAATTAAATATTTTAGAGTGATGAAATACATATTGGTAGACATCATAAAAACACATTTATGGTTATGTTTAAGACATCATATATAAATGGGGTAATTTTTTCACCATATACCAAATATAGTATGTCTATTGCGACCAACCAATGTATATATATTCTATATAAATCTAGACCCAACCCTTCATGTAATATATCTAATGTTTCTATCATATGGAAGAGTTTCTATTTCAATGAATGTTATAATGTATCAAAAGGAACCAATTAAAAGCACATGCCTTCATAGTCAATACTTGTTTCAATAAATGTAATGGCTATAGATATTATCAATGTTTCCAAAATAAATTTAATTAAATTTCTATCTAGGTGAATATCAATCAATTTAGAATGAATTATAGTATATTTACACTATAATTGAATGTATCCTTTATAATTATGTATCTCAGTGGGATACATTCATTGTATAGGGGTGTAAAAAGGTATTAAAATATTAATTGGTTGGATACTATAATAATGATATAAAATATATATATTTTAGAGAAAAGTATTTTATTTAGATTTAATTTATAATGATGGTATTATCATGAGAGGAAATGTTAATTTCTTGATAAAATAATTGAATTAGTATAATAAAACATGAAATAATTACACTAGTAAATGTAATTGAATTTAGGGTATTTAAAAAGATATACAAATATAATGGTAAAAACCCTTAACATTATTTTACACTTCCATAATCTTTATAATTAAATATTTATAAAATTATTGTGTTGGATATAAAAATGGAAATTTGGGAGAGGGTTTTAGATCACAATACCGAAAAAGTCTATTGAGAAGAAAATATTTTGACAACTGCTGAGAGAGAAGTTGATATATAATTTGTAAACCTTATAAAATATAGATTATTACACAAGTTTATTGTGAGGATAATTGAGGGAGAAACCATGATTATTTTATTTGTATTGAAGAGGACATGGTTAATGGGAGGAAATTTATATCAATTGAGGGTGGATTGATTATTAATTTGTAAACATAGTCCTTTGACATTTCATTGTTGAAAAATTGAAATCTTTTATACTTTTTATGATTTCAAGCAATGTAATATTATATTTTTATAAAGTTTTGTAACATTTCAAATGAAAAGAAGTAAATCATATGTAATATATTATATTTTACATGTAAATTATAATTATTCATAAAAATTTTCTTTTTAAATTCTTAATATATACTTCTGGATTAAGAAATGTCATATATTTTTAGAATATAAATTTTATTATTTTAGAATAACTTATATAAATTTAAAAACACATATTTGGTCAAAAAATTCTTTAAAATATTTATCATATCATCTTTATTCCATATGATTTCATAATACCTCCCATTTATTTATACAATATTTCACTATTTATACATAAAATAATTATAAGAGAAAATTAGGAAAAATTAATCATTATATTACATCATAAAATGAATTATAAAATTTAGAATCTTTTTCTACATATGTATATTTTATTAATTAAATAAACACAACTTTGATTTACAAAATCATTAGTTATATGAATAAAAATTAGAACACTATTCTATGTAATGTAATCATAGTTAGGTTTTTATTTAATAATAAAGATAAAAAATTAAATATGAATAATTATATTTGTACTACATGATTTTATATATATTCTTAGAATATTTCAAGTATAACTGTTACATTATTATGACAATGTATATATTTAATATTATAATGTTCTTATTTCATGATCTCTTGTTCCAATGGATATATTTATAATATTATAAATTATATTCATTAATTAATATTAAAAAACTCACTTCATTCTCATATGGTTAATTATATTCATTATCCTACTTCAAATAATCAATTTATCTTATGTATTTGTAAATATTTTTATTATATGATCCTCTAAAATTTATAATATTGGGGCACCCTACACTGATATATCATTGATTTAACTAGATGATACCATTATTACAATCGAAAATGGTCTTCTATTGTAAAATAATGAGTTGTACTATTATAATAAAATAATTGTTTTTCATTTTTTTAATAGGTTATATGATGAAGTGTTTATTTAATATTGAAAAATCTTGAGTTTTAAAATAGTAAAAAATATAGTCTAGAAGGCATGGTTATTTTATATATTAGTATCCAACATGTTCATTGATATAGTATATTTTTTAGTAATAAATTGACATTAATATAATTTAAATATAATAAATAATTATTCAATGAAATAAATAAAAATAAAAAATTTATTTTCATTTAATAAATATGTTTTCCAGTATATATTATTACTATTTGAAAATAAATTAATGTCTTTATAAATATCAAATAAAGATTCCAATACCAATGAATTTTTAAAATCTAATTTTTAAAATATAAATAATTATAAAATATGGGATACAACTTAAATAAGTTTATGTGAGTTTTTATTCTCAAAGAATTATTTTCTCTAAGTGTTTTGAATTTGTTTTACAATAAATAATTTTTTTAAAATTTAAATGATGATTAATGTTTCATTGAATTAAATAATATATTTAGAATAGTGAAATTGTTAATTAATATTAAATAGGTATAATTCCCAGCCTTAAACATTACTTAATCTTGGGTTATTTCCAGAATTCACATTAAAGATCTTTTTTGGTTTAGAGTTTTATAGAATAAGATCATAAATCATGCATTACATCCCACATTTAAAAAAGGTTGTTATATCAAAGACAATATTCATTTTTTTTCCATCAAAGGAATCATATTTAAAACAAAACATGGATTCTTTCTTAACACTTCCTCGATACTATCATCACATCATTTACTTTTCCCTTGACCTATGAAATACATTTCAAAAACATGGGATGAGCATAAAAAGATCAGTAAGGGATATAAAAATACAGAAAGAAAACATTAGTCCATGTATACATAAGAATCAATGAAATCATACTTTACTCATAAAACATAAGAACTTTAACATACCTCCTGAAATCATAAGATATATGAATAACTCATAGAAATCATAAGACGTAAAGGTAACATGAGGCATTCATAACATTCTTACGTATGGAATAATCATTATGGTTATGTTTGGAAAACCCATAAAAGTATATTCCCTAAATCTCATAGGAGAAACATTAGCATTTATCTCCTTCACATTACCTAATTCATTGGAGAGATATCTCGGGATCACCCACCCTTAGTTTATCACGAAACCAGCCAGCTTGATAAACAATTCACATGAACCATAACATAATCGTATCACATAAAACATGCATAAAGAAGACATAAAATTTCCACATTTAAATGACAAGATATTAATACAACACATTGATATAATCAAAAAATTATTAAAACCATTTTCAATACCAAAATAAAATAAAAGTAAAACATGCTATTTATTTTTCATTTAAAAAAAGTTATGGCTTGTATATAAAGCTGGAACTCAAATAATTGTCACAATGGCGGAGAAGTTGTTGTTGTTGCATACGTAAGATAAAAAAATTTCTTTTGTCATTTATAAAAATTATTCATGTAAAAATCTTTCTTTTGAATGAAATTAATAGTCAAAAGGGTTTATTATACAATTAATAAAATAAGATCGTATATAAATTAAAGTATGCCTAAATGAAAAAAGATTGAGACGAAGTCCCTTACCTCAAGTTCGACTTGTTCTCGTTCGTTCATTATATTCCTGAATAATAAACTTAGGTCAATTTATAATTGCTTATGGAATTCCATTAAAGTTTATTATTCAATTCATATAACATACTATCATGTATTAATAATTAGTTAATTATGTGAGTTCATATCATACATTTTGTCAATGTTCAATACATGAGTCAGAAATAAACTTGTTTAAATAGAATTTCCCATGTAGTTATAAGTACGTCATCTCTAGAATGGTATTAATGATTTAAATATCATATATATCCAGTATATAGTCATTTTATACTATTCTATATCATTTGATGATAAAAAATTAAATTCCCAGTTTATGGAGACGGTAGACCGTACGTACGCATAAATGCTACATTAATTTATTTGTCATATTAAAGGAATTATATATAAATGAGACATATATATATATTATAATTCCAGTATAATATATATTTTATATAGGTAACATAAGTTAAATAATTAAATTCTTTTTAAATTCAATGTTTGGCATGAACGAGTCACATCACTTGAGGGGGTGGTAGTCCACACTTCCTCAGATAAAATTATCGCAGTTCCACACCATGAAAAGCATAATGATGTGATTTAAAAATAGAATTCAGAAGAATATAGATAAAAAAAATACCATATATATCATATATAAATACAGTGACATCATAATGTCCACCATGAAAGTGTTAAAATAATATTTAAGAATCATCGTTTCGTGAGGCAGTAATTCACCACCCACAAGAACAGTATGTTCTTTAACCATTAAGCGGAGGTGTATGTAAGTGTAGGTTTAATACATATCATAAAACCATCCTATAATATTTAAGATACTGGTTTTATAATGGAATCAAATATGAAGAATATATTGGTGATTGAAAAAGGAAAATAAAAGGAAGAAACTAGAGAGAAGACATTACCTCTAAATCAGGTAACTATTTTTGATTTGAGCCAAAAGATTCCATGAAAGACTTCTACCAAAAGCGAGTCTTGTAACTGTAAGATAGGATTATGGAGAGATAATATGAGTAGATATTGGATGAGTAAAGGGCTTGAGTGGTGTGGGTAAGGGGGTAGAGGTGGAGGCCTTTTATAAGATGGAGGAAGGTCACTTTTGGAAGGTCTTGAAATGATACTTTATTATAAAATGGTTTTTAGATTTTAAAGGTCCCACAATTATATATTTCTAGGATAATGTGATAAGGGTTATAAATTCACCCATACAATAGGTTTTCGAGAAGTGAATTTTATATATTTTACCTTATATTTTATTTTATTTAAATCGTTCATTAATGAGGTAATAACTGCATCATCATGGTGTCATAAATAAATTTATTTATTTAATGTCTAAAAATAAAAAAAATACCCTGATATAGGAAATATTTTTTGATTTTCAATGACTTTTTATAGTCTTATAGATCATTTATTTAAACAATATTAATATTGTTTTACTTACGTGTTACATAGTTTGGTTATATTTTCATTTCTTTAAAAATAATATGATAAAAGGTCACTATCACACAAATGTTATTCCATGGGGAGCCTAAGTTGGAACATGGAATATCATCATCATCCATGACACATCCAAGAGGTTTTTGGACACATTTTTGGTTCATTATAAATTATTATGATATTATTTTATTACCCTTAATTACCTAATTACTAATTAATCACGATAATTAAAGATAATTACCGTCGTTACTATTCGTAATGTTAAAAAAACAAAAGAGTCTTAATTAAAAAATTTGTAACTTCTGATTAAAAATATGGAATCCATTTTACAAAATTCAAAACACATAAATTACAGTAATTAATTTTAAAAAAATCATATTGTCAAAACAAATAGCATGTTTTTAAGAACAATATTTATCAAAAGATCGACAATTTTTTATGTCCAATTCCAAAGTAAAATTTATTATAATGACCACATTTGGATTAAATGGTAAAAATATATTATAATTACACTTTAATACCAATTTAAAATAGAATCTATCCATATAATTAAATTATATGAAAAAGCTATTTTCAAGTAAAATGTAGTATTTTCACTATTCATTAAAAAATGAACATTATAGAAAAATACCAAAAATTTATCCAAAGTAAATTTCAATGTCTCAATTATAAAGAAATAGATTATTTTTACAAATAGATATTATAAAATTGTCAAAAGTGATATTTAAAAATGGTTTTCCATCAAAAGGCGGCAAAATAATCTTTTAAAAATTTAAGAGTATTCGTTGCCTATGGTTGGATTTATTCTCATTTTAAGGCTCTAAAACACTATCTAATTCAATAATAGACATAAATATGAAAATATATTATTTGTTACTTACTTGGGATGTTACATCCTTTACCCCTTTAAGAAATTGCGTCCCCACAATTTATTTACGTATTGAATAAGTGGGGGTTATTTATCAATCATTGCATTTTCAGATTCCCATGTTGCCTCTTCAATCATGTGGTGTTTTTACAAAACCATTACTTGATGAATCACCTTATTCCATAACACTTTATCCATGTGGTCAAGAACCTGGACTAGTTTTTCCTCATAAGATATATTATCTTCCAGCTGAACTACCTCTGGACTCAAAGAATGAGATGGATCTGGTATGTACTTCCATAAAATTGAAACATGAAAAACATTATGTACCTGAGATAAACTCAGAGGTAAAGCCACTCATTATGAAACTGATACAACTGTCTCTATAATTTCATATGGTCCAATGAACCTTGGACTAAACATTCATTTCATAAAAAATCACATCACACTTTTCCATGGTGAAACTTTGAGGAAGATATGATCACCTATCTCAAAAGAGAGATCCTTCCTCCTATTGTCTATAAAACATTTCGGCCTACTCTGAGCTGTTCTAATGTGTTTCTGTATCAGATAAACTTTTTCTGCCATCTCTTCTACCAATTCCATTCCCAACAACTTTCTTTCACCCACTTCTTTCAAAAAAGCTGGAGTTCGACACCGCTTCCCATATAATACCTCAAATGGTGATATCTGTATATTGGAATGAAAAATGTTTTTATAAGAAAACTCAACCAATGAAATATGTTGGTCCCATGTTACCTGATAATCCATTGAAAAAGAATTTATCATATCCTCCAATGTCTAAATTGTTCGTTCTGACAGCCCATCTGATTGAGGATGAAAAGCTGTACTAAAATTTAATTCAGTACCCAACGACTTCTGAAGGCCTTTCCAAAAGTAAGAAGTGAACCTTGGATCTTGATCAGATACAATGGAGAGGGGAACTCCATGTAACATGACTATCTCTTTAAGATACAATCGAGAATGTTGATATAGGGAAAAAGTATCTCGTATAGCATAGAAATGATCAGATTTAGTCAAGCGATCAACACTAACCCAGATTGCATTATTACATTGAGGTGTCTTTGGTAATCCGAGAATGAAGTACACAGATATATTCTCCCATTTCCACTCTGAAACTAGTAAAAGCTAAAGTATCCCATTCAGTAACTGTCACTCTGATTTAACCCGTTGACAAGTCAAACACATCACAGTAAAATCAACAATATCTCTTTTCATTCCATCCCACCTATAATGCTCTTGAAGACCTATATACATCTTAGTACTACCTAGATGAACTGAAAATGGAGAACTATAAGCTCTACATAACAACTCTCTCTTCAACTGTGAGTCACAAGGCACACACAATCACTTCAAAAATCTCAAAAAACAATCATTTTCAATGTTGAATTTAGGTAACATACCCTTCTGAACCAGCTCTACCTTTTTCTGCAACTCACTATCCTGCTTCTGTGCTTGCTTAATTCTGTCGGATAGAGAAGATTTCACTGATTCATAAAACAAAATAGAATAATTTCATACACCAAAAAGTTCTATTCCAAAGTTCATCAAATCCGTAACCAAAGGATCAAGTTCCAAACGTGACATTGTAAATGAAGCATTACTTTTTCGACTCAAAGAATCTGCCACTTTATTTGATTTTCCTAGGTGGTAGTGAATCGTGAAATCATAATCCTTGATTTATTCTAGACATCTCCTATATCTCATGTTCAATTCATTCTGAGTGAATATATACTTTAATCTTTTCTGATCAGTATATAGTTCACACTTTACACCAGATATATGATTCCTCCATATTTTTAAAGCAAAAACAACATCAGCTAATTCCATATCATGTGTAGGGTAGTTTATCTCATGAGTTTTCAACTGACGTGAAGAATAAGAAATTACCTGATCATTATGAATTATGATGCAACCAAGTCCTTTCAATGAAGCATCAATATCGATAACAAACTCACCATTCCTGGAAGGTAGTGCCAATACTGGTGCACTAACCAATATTCTTTTCAGTTCCTAAAAACAACCATCACATTCTATTGTCTAGATATTCTTAACCCCCTTACAAGTTAGCTTAGTCAATGGGCTGGAAAACCATGCAAATTTTTAACAATCCTTCAGTAATAGCTTGCCAAACCAAGAAAAAAATGACTCTTGGTAACATTTGTGGGTCTTGGCCATTCTTCAACAACCTTTGTTTTTGTAGGATCAATAGTTATTCAATGTTTAGAAACAATGTGACCAAGGAAAGATATTTGTCGTAACAAAAACTCACACTTGCAGAATTTCCCATGCAATTTCTTTTCTTTTATGGTTTGCAAAAAAACCCTTAAATCACTTTTGTGATCCTATTTACTTTTAAAAAAAACCTAAATATCCTCAATGTAAAAAATCAAATACTTATCCATGTACTAATGGAAAATTGTATTCATAAGTTCCATGAATACAGCAGGTGCATTGGTTAACCCAAAAGGCATAACTAAAAATTCATAATGGACATTTGTTGTACGAAACACGGTCATCAGAATATTTTCTTCCATTACCTTCAACTGATGGTACCCCGATCTCAAGTCAATATTTGAAAAATAATGAGCTTCCTGGAGCTGATAAAACAAATCATCGACAACAAGCAACGGATATTTGTTCTTAATAGTGATGTTATTCAAGGATCTATAATCAATGCAAAGTCTCATTGAACCATTTTTCTTTTTAACAAATAAGACAGGATCACCCCATGGTGATGTGCTAGGTCAAGTGAAACATTTCCCTAATAGTTCTTGCAATTTCTCCTTCAACACTAAAAGTTCAATTTGAGCCATTCTATAAGGGGGTTTTGAAATTGGCTTAGCATCATGAACATAGTCAAAATTAAATTGACCTTCACGATCTGGTATTATTCCAGGAATGTCATCAGGAAAAACATCAGGATGCTCATTTACCACTTGCACATCATTAATTTGAACTGTTCCTTTATTTTCAACAATATGTGCAAGGTATCATTCATATCCATGTTTTACAAGTTTCTCAACCTTTTGATATGTTATCAATAGTAAGGGTTCATTCCTGTACATAAAATTAAAGTCTTTCTGAAATGAAACTTCATTAGCTCTATAGTCAATCTTAGCATGGTAAAGAAAGAGCCAATCCATAACCAAGATAAAATCAAACTCTACAAGAGGTAAAACAATAAGGTTTGCAAGTAGATTCTTCCCATGGATAACTATAGGAAGATTCTTCTAAATTATTTTTTCCTCAACATTTCCCCCATATGTTTTGACCCCATGTTTAGGAGTCATTTCTTGATATGGAATTCCCAATTTACTAGAAAATGTTTTAGGGATGAACAAATGTGTAGACTCTGAATCAAACAATGCATTGGAATAATATGAAAAAAACAAACAAAGATCCTAATACCACTTCATTTGATGACCCAACATCTGCTGAAGTAGTTGCAAAGGATTTCACCACACCTTTTTTCTTATAGTCTGACTGTTTCCCATTATTCAAGATCACTTTCGGACACTCGTTTGCATAATGACCCACCGCATTACACTTGAAACATTTTACTAACTATAAATAAAATTTGGTCTTACCATTAACCTGATCTTTTCTAGTGCAATCACGATCCTTATGTACCATCTTGCCACATCATAAGAACATTCTAAAATTTATAAGACATTACCTACCATTCTTTTTACTACATTTATCACAAACTGCAAACATAGATTTCTTACCATCAAACCTCTTTGAAGGATTCTTCCCTTTCTCGTGCCACCTCGGTCTCTTATTCTATTTATTGTCATAGAACACTTGATACTCAAAAAACTTTATTTCCACCTTCTCAGAAAATCAAACAAGCTTTTCATAACTTTTGAAATTAGGAGAAGCTAATTCCCTTCGATATTTTGGATTTAATCCTGAGTAAAAATGATTGATTTTACTATCAACGTATTGGATAAAATTTAGTTGATACCTCTCCAATCGAGTGAACTTTTCATCATAAGCAGCCACTAAGTCATTATCTAGCCTCAATTCCAAGAATTGGTTTTCAATACTAAGTCGAACATCCTTTGGAAAATATTTCTCAAGAAACATACCTTTGAATTCATTCCATTCAAGAGCTCCCATATCATCATCTTCGCTGATATTTTTAACAATCGACCACCACTAATCTACTTCACCCTCCAAACGGTAAACATCTAGACTAACCTTTAGATTGTCTGAACACCCCTTGGAATTGAAAATATTCTCATGTGATTTAATCCACCCTTCAGCTAGCATAGAGTTAGATGATCCTCTGAATGATAGGGGATGTTGCCTCACGAAATGTTCCACCACTGATATGTTCCTCTGCGGCTGATCTGTATGATCACTGGCATGGATACCACCACCATTTATGGCTTGAGTCAACTGTGCCATTACTCTAACAAACTATTCAGTTCCAATTCTGATCATCTCATGATGCTGATTTGGAAGGTCATTTCCTTCTGTATGCCTTCCTAGCACTGCTTCCCTGTTTCCTCTATAGAAAAACATTCTAAACAAACATGTCTTAAATTAAGCAACATGTTAATCTTCATATCCTATATCATTTCAATTTGATCAAAATGTGTAAAGAAAATATTTTTGGATAATCATTTAATAGAATTATAACATCTAAAGTTATCTAAACTGACCATTGATACCAAAAATAAGTCCCCAGCCTTAAACATTACTTAATATTAGGTTATTTCAAGAATTCACAGTGAGAATATTTTCAGGTTTAGAGTTTTAGAGAATTGGATCATAAATCATGCATTACATTCTACATTTAAACAAGGTTGTTACATCAAAGACAATATTCATTTTTTTCCATCAAAGGAAACACATTTAAAATAAAACATGAATTTTTTCTTGACACTTCCTTGATACTATCATTACATCATGTACTTTTTCCTTGACCTGTGAAAAAAATTTCAAAAACATGGGATGAGCATAAAAAGCTCTGTAAGGGATATAAAAATATGTAAAGAAAACTTTATTCCATGTATACATAAGAATCAATGAAATCATAATTTAATCATAAAACATAAGTAATTTAATGTACCTCGTGAAATCATATGATTTCTGAATAACTCAAAAATATCATAAGTCATAAAGGTAACATGAGGCATTGATAACATTCATACGTTGGGAGTTACCCTCATGGTTACATTTGGAATACCCATCACAGTATATTCCATGAATCTCTTTAGAGAAATCTTAGAATTTACATCCTTCACATTACCCAATGCATTAGAGATATATCTCGGGCAAAACATACCTTAGTTTATTATGGAACCAACTAACATCATAAACAATGCCCAAGAACCATAACATAATCGTATCATATAAAACATGCATAAAGGAATCATAACATTTTCACATTTAAATCACAATATATCAATACAACACCTTGATATAATAAAAAATTTATCAAAAACCATTTTCAATATCAAAATAAAATAAAAGTAAAACATGGTATTTATTATCCATTTAAAAAAAGTTATGGCTTGTAGAGGAAGTCGAAACTCAAATAATTGTCATGGCGGATGAAAATTCGTTGTCACTGCATACATAAGACAATAACATTCCTTTTGTCATTTAGTAACATTCTTTGTGTAAAAATATTCCTTTAGAATGATATTAAAAGTCAAAAGTGTTTATTATTAAACTAATAAAAGAAGGTCGTATATAAATTGAAGTATGCCTCAATGAAAGGAGATTGAGACGAAGTCCCTTACCTCAAGTTTGACTTGTTCTCGTTCGTTCTTTATATTCCTGAATAATAAAATTAGCTCTATTTATAATTTACTAAAAACATCCAATAAAGTTTGTTATTCAATTCATATCACATATTATTATCTTATAACAATTAGTTAATTACGTGAGTTCATATCATACGTTTTGTCGATGTTCAGTACAAGAGTCAAAAATGAACTTGTTTGAAAACATTTCCCATGTAGTTATAAGTACATCATCTCCAAAATGGTATTAATGATTTAAATATCATATATATCCATTATATATTCATTTTATACTATTCTATAACATTTAGAGATAAAAAAATAAATGCACCATTCATGGATATGGTAGGCCGTACGTACGCATGAACGCTACTTTCATTTCTTTGTCATATTAAAGGAATTAAAACTAGATTAGACATATATATATTATAATTAAATTATAATATTTATTTTATATAGGTAACATAAGTTTGTTAATTACATTCTTTATAAATTCAATGTTTGTCATGAACGAGTCACATCACTTTAGGGGGCGGTAGTCCACAGTTCCTCAGATGAAATTATCGCAGTTCCATCACATGAAAAGCATAACGATGTGATATAAAAAAATTCATAAGCATATAGATAAAATAAATACCATATATTTCATATATAAATATACTGACATCATAATGGCCACCATGAAAGGTGTTAAAATAAGATTGAACAACAATCTTTTCATGAGTTAGTAATTCGCCACCCACAGAATCAGTATGTTCATTAACCATTAGACAAAGGTGTGCGTAAGTGTAGGTAAAATCCTTATCATAACAATATCCTAGTATATTTAACATTCTGGTGTTATTATGGGATCCAGTAATAAGAAGATAGTGGTGAGTGAATAAGTAAAATAAAAGGAAGAAACTCAAGAGAATACATTACCTCTAAATCGGGTAACTCTTTTTTATTTGATCCAAAGGCTTCCTTGGAAAGACTTATGCCCAAAGAGAGGCTTATAGGAGTAATAGAGGGATGTTGAGAGATAATATGAGTAGAGTTTGGGTGAGAAAAGGGTTGAGAGGTGTGGGTATGGGGGTAGAGTTGGGAGCCTTTTATAAGAGAGAAGAGGGTCACTTTTGATAAGTCTCTAAATGTTTCATTACTATAAAATGGTTTTCATATTTTAATTGTCCCATAATTTTATATTTCAAGGATAAGGTAATAAGGGTTCTAAATAAACCCATAAAACAGGTTTTTTACAAGTTTATATCTTATATTTTACCTTTTATTTGAATTTTATTTAAATCGTTCATTAATGAGGTAATCACTGCATCATCCTGGTGTCATAAATAAGTCTCTTTATTTAATGTCTCAAAATTATAAAAAAATACAATGATGTAGTAAATATTTTTACCTTTAAAATGACTATTTATAGTCTAAGATATCATTAATGTAAACATAATGAAAATTGTTTTACTTAGGTGTTACATAGTTTGGTTATGTTTTCCTTTCTTTAAAAATAATATGATAAAAAGTCACAATCAGACAAAAGTGATTCCATGGGGTCCTTAAGTTGGGAAAAGGCATACCATGGTCGGCCATGACACAAAAAAGGGCATTTTGGACACATCTTGGGGTCATTCTATATTATTATGATATTTTTTTATTACCCTTAACTACCCGATTACTAATTAATCACGATAATTAAAGATAATTACCGTCGTTACTATTCATAATGTCAAAAAACAAAATAGTCTTAATTAAATAATTAAGAACATATTATACCAAATATGGAATCCATTTAACTAAATTCCAAACACATGAATTGAAGTAATTAATTTAAAAATATTTCTCGTTGTCAAAACAAATAGTGTGTTTTTTAGATTAATATCTATCAAAAGGTTGACAATTGTTTATGTTAAACCACAAAGTGAAATTAATTATAATGACCACCATTGGATTAAATGGTAAAAATATATTCTGATTACACTTTAAAACCAATTAAAAAGGTAATCTACAAATATTATTAAATTAGATGAAAAATCAGTTTTGAAGTAAAATGCAGTATTTTTCACTATTCATTTAAAAATGAATATTTTCAAAAAAATAGAAAAAATTTATCCAAAGTAAATTCCAATGTCCCAATTCTAAAAAAATTGTTTATTTTGACAAATAAATCTTATAAAATTGTAAAAATTTAGATTTAAAAATGGTTTTCTATCAAAAGGATGTAAAATAATTTTTTTAAAAATATTAGAGTATTCTATGACAATGATTGGATTTATTCTCATTTTAAGCCTCTAAACACTATCTAACTCATAAATAGACATCGCTATAAAAATCTATTATTATTTACTCACTTGGGATGTTACAATAAGATTATAAATACATAATGTTTCAAAAAAAATTTTTTAATAAATTTGTTTATATATATTTTATACTTTAATATAATAAGTAGTTTTCTCATATTTAAAAATTTAGTTAGATAAAACTATATAAAAAACATCAAATAAATAATTCGAAATAAATTGATAAGGTTAATATCATTTTTAGGCATAAATATAAGACACCAAGATAAAAAAAGAGAGTTACCACATTAAAGGGAAAATGGGGTAAAGGAACAAAAATAGGCGGTAATTAATACAAAATAAAAAATATCTAATAATCATGATGATGTGGGGTTTTGGGACCCATATCCATTATTTTAATTAATTTTATTAAATTTCTATGTGAAAATGAGTTCTATACACATTAAATAATAATTATTTGAGAAGATTCTAGTGAATATCACTTATAAAATTAGTCTTCCACTCCACACTTGAACCTATACCATTGCATAAATTATACATTGAATAACTACCCAAATTTTACACTTACCAAGATTTTCATTAATTTTTAAATCTTGGGTAACCAGACAGAGTCCCATATTCTCTACATACTAGAGGATCTCTATCATAAGATTCAACCCTTTAAAATACGTGTTATCCTATCTTAAATCATTATTCTTTATCTACATCATCTGCATCTTCCTAAATATTATTTATTAATTTAATTACATTTTTAAAATATTATATCTTTATGATAATGATATTATGACTATATAATAATATATTCTTACACTTTAGATCACTATAATGTTTGTCTTCTATATCTTTGTTCTATAATATACATGTTTCACGTTAAATAATACACATCATGAATGAATAATAAAACAAAATTTCTCGCAAAATTTTATAATATTATTAATTAATAAGATCTAATTAATATTTAATGGTAATATTACAAAATATATTAAATGATAAATGAAATTCATTTTATCATTCAATAATCACTAAAAAGAATATTTTGAATATTCTAGGAAAACCACAAGCATTAGTTTCTTTAAAAAGTTAAATAACACAACACCTATATCACTAAAATACAATAAATCTTCATGAATCTTAATTATATGATATATCCATGGTCAATAAAAAAGTATCAGAACCCCCAAACGAAAAAATGCTTGAAAAAACAAAATGATGAAAACTTGAATATTAGTTTAAACAATAACATGTAATATATGGATAATAACTAATAATAAATAAATTTAATTTTGAAAAATAAATATTTATAAATTTACATTACATAGTAAAAACAAAATTTTAATAATTATATGTGTACATAGAGTCTGTTTGATTAATTAGATGTAATGGGTAAATGTATTTTTTACAGTCCCAGTTCAAAATCAAGATTGTATATGTCTATTTTCTCATTAAGGGATATTATATATTATTATCATATATACCCTATCTATTTTATTTTCAAAATTTTATTTATCTATTTTACATGTCTTATTACAATTTCACCTATTATTTTAAAATTCAACTAAAGGATTACTATATATGGATATAATATAGTCACTTTTTAGCCAAAAAACATTTGTCATCTATGTCAATGAATTTCATATATGTGTATTTATGTCTTTACACCTAATTATATAATTTCACAATTATATTTTATTTTTTATTTTTATTTTTTTAATTGTTTGAAATCTGTCTTCTTTACATTTTCCATAGAATAAATTTTTATAGATTTGTTCTTGAGATTTTTTATGAGGTAGTATTATTTTTGTTTCTTGGATTTAACAAATAAATTTCAAATTAATATTCAATGTTTTTATAGATCATAATATTATAAAAATAAATCATTATATATATTAAATATTAAATTAATTAAATAAATTAAATGATATTTATTTATATTTTTACATTGAATTTTCTAATGATCTTATAATGTGTTTTGAATCTCAGTAAATAACTTTTTTTATTTGTTTTGATTAATTGAGTTTATTCTATAATGATTCCATACAAATATTTTGATGGATGTATTATGATCACGATTCCTTGAATTTTGAATAAAACTCATTTAATTCTTATATGTTAACAAAAAAGGATAAAATTCTGAATTTTATTCATACTGAACATATATGTATAGTGATTCCTTACATTTTTTGTGGGGATAAAATTATATATCCCTATAATTAATTAGTTTTGGATTTATATCTTAGGATATGAAACATAGTACATGGGGAGTTAGATCACCACATTTTGGGACTCTGAAAAATATATTTATCAGACTCATGAGGGATTCTAACTCACTATGGGACTCTGTCCATTATATTTATATGAATGGGTAGTTAATCCAATAATGTATAAGAATTATATATCTATTTAAATATGTTATTGGAATTTATCATAGGAAGTAGACATTATTTTCTATAATATTTTATATTCCATATAATTATTACACATTTTAATATTATTCCACATTCCTATGTTATTTTTCAATTGGTTGTGATAATCTTCTCAATATTAAATGTAATAATGATTCACATTACATGCCATGTTAATTGTATCATTTATTTATTCAAGATTAATAATCCATGTTTTATTAGAAAATATTTACTTATTATATATTCATATATATACAAAATGCTTACATTCCCATATGTTCATAATATTTCTAAATATGAAATTCGATTGATATCTATTCGGTTCAACCCTGAATAAGTTTTATAGAACACCTTTAATTATTTTTCCTTCTATTATGTTTTGAAGAAGTCTATTATAAATGATATATCTAGATCGGTATCACGATTAGGGATTTTTATTTATATATATGTTGATGAATGTCTATAAAATGATTTGGCCATGTATCAAAAATCCAATAACAATAAATCATTAGGAATTGGGTGTGTGTTTTTTTATTGGGTTGATATGTAACATGTTGTGTGTTTAAAAACAATATCATTTGTTATTAGAGTATTTCTATATAGTTTTTCTGTTTGATCATCTGATCTAAAAGTTAGGTCCTAACGTATCTCAAAACTTTTATTGAGTTCTTTAAAAGATAACATCCCAAATTAATTAATGGATATTTAGATGAAATAATTATATATATATATATGTATAATAGAAAATATATTTTTTAATCTCCAATTATTTAATAATTAAATGTTTTCTAGATGAATATTATTTGATAGGTAAAAATAAATAAATTTTAGAGTCATTAATATTACTAGGAGTATAACAAACTGGACACATTAAATGGGAGTATTATTTAATAATTTGTTTCCTTAAAATATTTACATTAAAATATAATGAGAATATGACGAGTTAATGAAAAAATTTGGATGAATATTTTTGTAAATCTAGAGAAAATATAAAGATAATTTCATCGTATACTTATTGTTTTACCATTAACTAATTTTAAAAAAAATTATAATTTTTTGGCTTAAAAATTTATTTGAAATGAATTGGATCCTGTCACGAACCAACCCGGGTCGACCCTGAACCGGTCACCCGAGCCGGTCCGGGACATGGCCCGAGAGGCGTTCCCGATCCTCCCGGGCTGGCGACCAGCGCCAGGGCATCATTAGAGACTGTGGGAACGATTTCGCCCAATATAAATAAATAATAATGCAAAGATAAAACAGAGGAGCGCTGAAAAAGGTAAACTAAACAAAGTGACTAAACATGAACAAACAGGAAATAAACTAACCAAACACGACGTCCGAACAAGCTCCGTGCGACCTCGCGTGTCGCTCTCCGACTCAACGATCAAGCGTCGCCCTAGGCGAGCGCACTCAAACTATAGCCTGCACAAACACTAAAAACAGAAAATAACTATAGGCGTGAGTATTAAAACTCAGTAGGCTAGCCCGATATCTATTCCCAATGCACTACCTTTAAAATAAAAGAAACATCATTTCAAGTTTGAACTACAATCTATAAAAGTATGTTTTTTCTAAGAATTTTACTTAAAAACAAAGTACGAACCATTGCCCTTAGCCATTTACCAAATTCGTGTTCATTTCATTAGTGCCAATGACATTTCAGGAAAAAGGGGAAAGTGATGTTTAAATTTTCAAATTTGTACAAAAGGGATTAAACACTTCCATTTGAAAACAATTTTTAGAAACCCATTAAAAAGAAATTTATCAGTTTCCAAGGAAAACAATATGCCAGAATGCACAAAGTAAAACATACAGCAAGGGCAATGTAAGTATACACGTGAGCATCATAATCATTACTGCAAGCTACAAAAGCTGAATAGACATGGGTGAACCTAGGAGATCGAGAATAAACCAGAAGACACCAATAGTAATAAACCCAATATATCGACCTACTATGGGCCACTGGTCAGTACCATAACCTACCAGTGCAGCAATCATTCTTAGAATATTCTCTCAATATGCCAGATTCCCATGTCTCAAGTGTTTAAGAAAAAGGGGTGAGCCAACCGATGCCAACCGAGCATCCAATCAGATATATATATATATAAAGAACAACAGGAATTCCCCGAGCCACTCCATGGAACAACCTCATGCCTTTTTTTTACTCAAGTACCCGGGAGCCTCTAAGCGCGGCCTCCCAAACAATCAATCGCAACCAAGGCACGAGAGTCGTCCTAAGAGGGTTTTTATAAAAACATTTCCATCGTTTTCCATAAAGTGCCAAACGGGCATTTAATACAGTTCACAATTACTACCGAAACCAGTTTAAAACTATTTGAAGAATCCACAAAACACTACTTCACAGGTTGCCAGTATTTTTATAAACCAAACCAAACCATTTTCTTTTCCAAATAAACTTTAAGAGCCAACCAGGCAATTTCTCAAACGAACCAATGTATTTGTTCACGCTTCAAAAGAAATCACTTCTCATTAAACCAGAACTCTATTTTATATTCTGTGAATTATGTTTAAAATCCAAACGGGCATTCTTTCATTATTGGGTGTTCACTCGTCAAAAGGATGTTTCATGTGTCGTGTATAAAATAAACGGCTCCTTTTGACATTAAATAACCATTTAAAAATTAACCATCTTATATTAAAAATTAATTATCGTATATTATCTCATATTTATTACAATTAATAAAATGTTTATTTTGAACAATTAGGGTGCGCAAATAGCATGAAATAATATAACTTAAATTTTAAAAGCAGTGCAAAGGGAACCTACCTCAAAACCAAGCGCGTCGACACAACAACCTTGGATCCAAGTCACGATGACACGACGTGTGTCCGAAACCACGTGACAAGGTCTAACACTCTGCATAGTCAGTACCAAGGACTCAGACACATCCAAAAACTCACCAGAGCATGCCAAACCAAGCGTCGGAAAGAAACGCTCACCTCGGAACTGAAGCGCGACAACAACGGAACCTCGGAGACAAGACGCGGCGATGGCGCTCACTCGGAAACACCCTGCGCGGGTCCTAAAAATCCTAAACCAATAAATAAAAACTCACCATCAATTAAAACCCATGAACCAAAAAGGGTACGATGATAATAAAAAAAATAAAGATAATAATAATAATAATAATACTAATAGTAATAATAAGATTAGTAATAATAATAATAATAATAATAAAATAGTAATAATAATAATAAAAATAATAACAACAACAAAATAATAATAATAATAATAACAACAAAATAATGATAATAATAGAAATAATAATAATAATAATAATAATAGTAACAATAATAATAAAAATAATAATAATAATAATAAAAATATTAATAATAATAGTAACAATAATAATAAAAATAATAATAATAATAATAAAAATATTAATAATAATAGTAACAATAATAATAAAAATAATAATAATAATAATAAAAATATTAATAATAATAGTAACAATAATAATAATAATAATAATAATAATAATAATAAAATAATAAAAATAAAATAATAATAATGATAATATTAATATTATTATTATTATTAATAATAATAGTAGTATGAAAAACAATAATAATTATAATAATAATAATATTAACATTAATAATCATAATATTAATAATATAAAACAAAATAAATAAATAAAAGGAAAAAAAAGAGACCTGGCCGGGAGGGGAGGCGCGCGGCGGACAGGAGGAAGGAGAAAGAAAAAGAAGAAAAAGAAGAAGAGGAAGAAGGAGAGGAGAAGAAGAAGAAGGGAAGGAGAAGAAGAAGAAGAAGAAGGAAAGGAGAAGAAGAGAAAAAGAAGAAGAAGAAGAAAAGAAGAAGAAGGAGGAGAGAGCAGGGGCGCCGGCTGCCGTGGGCTGGTTGTGCGGAAGGAGGCAGGGGGCGCGGGAGGGGTTCGGCAGCGGACAGGGGGAAAAAAAAACGGGGCGCCGGGCTGCTGTGAACTGCAGGCAGGAGGTGCGGGGGCTGGCTGGACAGGAAAGGGAGTCGGACAGCTTCGGCGGGAGGAGGCGCTGCAGGGGCGCCGGAAGGCCGCTGGAGGGCGAGGTGGGCAGCGACGAGGTGGCTGGGGCCGGAACCGGTGGTCGCCGGAGGCTACGGGTAGAGGGAGGAGCCGGCTGGGGGTGCAGTGCGGCGGACCGGGGGGGCTGGTCCGCTACAGCATCGGTGTGCAGGAACAGGCCAGGGTGAGGGGGCGCGCGCCGACAGGAAGGGAGCAGGGGCGTTGGTGGCTCGGTGTGGCGTGCGGCGTGCGGCGAAGGAAGCGAGGCAGAGGGGGCCGAGGGGCCCGGACGGGAGCAGGAGGGCGGAGGCGGTCGTTCTGGGTCAGTGGGGCTCGGGTGCAGCTGGTCGTGGGCAGTGCGAGGCAGGCCGAGGGGGAAGCCAGAGGCTGGAGGGAGGGGCGCCGGGTCTGGCGTGGGCGCAGCGGCGTCGGGTGCTGCGGCCGGGTGTGCCGCTGGGCTGCCGTCGCTGCCGAGGGGAAGGAGAAGGGGTGGCGGCGCTGCTGTTTCGGGAGGAGAAGAAAATATATATATATATATAGGGGGGCGGCCCACTAGGGTTAGTAGAAAAGAAAAGAAAAGATAAAAGAAAAACAATAATAATAAAATAATAAAATTAAATTAAATAAAACAAATCAGAACCATAATAATAATAAATTACAATAATAATAATAACAACAACAAATAATAAACATCATAGTGATAAAATAATAAAATAAAATAAAATAAAAACAATAACGGTGTTCGTATCATTTTAATGATAATTAATTCTTAACGCACTAAAAATTTTAACGACGCAACAATTAACGCGCGTTTTAAATATAAGGACTCTATTTAAAATTTTCCAAAGGCAACGGGATGCGAAAATACACCGGGCAAGGACGAGCGGGGTTTTCCAGAACAGGCTCCGCTCACGCGCCCAACGACGTCGCGTCAAAAAGTTCACTTTTTAACAAAAACCTAAGAAACTGGTCCGATACTGATCACGAACCGCAGCAAAATAATTTAAAGCCAAAGAAAACATAAAATAAAATAAACGCACGGTTTGGGGTGTGACAATTCTCCCCACCATAACGCTTTCCGCCCCCGGAAAGCCACCACACCAACCAGTTGATCGATCAACACCTAAGGATTTTACAGAACACAATACAATCTCTTAACCAAGGATGTCACAACGACTACCAGCGGGACTGAACCTCATTGCCCAAAGTAAATCACCAACAGAGAGAGACCCGAACGGGCTCCCCACCATAAGAACTCCACTAGAATTCAATAACTATTTAAGAGAAGACCCAACGAGACTCATGGTTTGTCTCCCCACCATAAAAGACTGACCTCATAGCGGCCAACCAGAAAACTAACTTAGGCCAGAACCGGGCCTTACTCAAGCTATATATAAAAAGCACAGCAGACTATTTAAACCACCCACTCCCGTCCGAAAAGGATAGAAGCTTAAATGGATACTTTGAGCAACCAAAACCCTAACCCCATGGGCGGGGAGGGTGGGCCCAAGGATCAAATCACTAAAACTATGACGTATGACTACTCACGACCCATCACTTCGAGATGGACACAAACCAGGGCCGCAACTGATTTACATCAGTGGCCCACGCAAGGTCAATAATCAGCAACTTACATACAATAGGCACAATTCCCGACGTTACACGAGGAATAAGTCCATCGTGCACTTTGCGACAAGAGAGAACTACAACGACAGAGGAACCAGAGCAACAACACCAAAACTATCTCACCACGACGATAGAAGCACGACTTTCACCAGAATCCTTAAAAATTTCCCCCGGGGGGTTCCTGACTACGCGTTGGCTTCACTCCGAGACCTTTTGGTTGGAGCTCTGATGGATGAAGCATCTTCGGCCTCGCAGTCAGGTTCTGATAATCCCAATGAGATACATACATCTTTTGATCTGACAGATTGAAGGACAAGATTTTAAAATTAAAACACACCAGCATTGAAAGACGAGGTTCGTCAAAAGACCCATGAAGTTCCCATACATTTCATACCCAAAACACCACTAGTATAACTACAACGATAAAAGATCCCTTAAACTGAAAGGAAACTTACACCAAGAACTCTGAACAAAGACCCAATAGCACATTACTTCTGAGAACACCCTCTGCGACGCTTTCTTGCAACGCCCCGACAAAATCGTCGCAAGTGACCCAGACGTCCACACGCCTGGCAGGGCTTCGGAGTGCTTGGGCACGATGACTTCTTGTGACCCCGCTTGCCACATTGATAACACACAATAATCTCTCGCTCCGAAGAGGTTGATGAAAGATCTCGAGGCCTCTTGATTCCACGACCTGATCCATCCACTTCCATTTGCTTACTCATCTCCTTTCCAGAACCTTCACCAGTGCTCATAGGGATCGAAGGAGGGAGAAATACTTCGAGAACTCCTGCCATCGCGGCTTCGATACGAAAAGCTTGTCTTGCCACATCAACAAAAGAAGTTAGGTTGGACTCTGAAACCTTCGACTGTAGATCAGGGCGGAGACCCGCCTCGAAGCGTCGATCCTTCACGGGGTCATTTGTGGCATACTCTGAATCATAAGGTACTAGCTCCACAAAGCGATGGAAATATTCTAACACGGATCCGTCGCCCTGCTGCAGACAACACATTTCCATCCCCTTCCTCACCCTATCTTCCTCAGAGAAATACTGGCGAATGAACGAGGCCTTGAAAAACTCCCAAGTAACCTCTTGACGGGGCTTGTCCCAAGACACTGACTTCCACCACATCCACGGTGAACCTTCAAGCATGAAGGTCGCAAACTTGACCTTCAACGACTCGGGCAACTCAATGAGGCTAAAGTACCTTTCAATCTTCCGCATCCACTCCTCTGCCACAGAAGTTTCTTCTTGACCATAAAAGAGAGGTGGATCGAGCTTCTGAAACTCAAGCATAAAATCCTTAGGTTGATCAACCGCACTATGATCACCCATCAAAGCTTCAAAGGGATAACCGCTGGACAAGGAAAAGTCAAAAACCCAATCAACGCTAACTCAACGAATGAATAACAACCTCAAAACCAAACACTACATAGGTGTCAAGCTCAAAATCCGAGAAAACAAGTTATCATAACGTCAAAAGTTTTCTCTTTGAAAACATCTTTAATTTAAAACAATCTTGGTAAGTTAAACCCTCGCCATTGGTATCCCTTAGAGTCTCACTCACATGCATGTATCTGTGCCACCCAGGGCATCCATCCACCATACCAGATATCCATCCACATTTCCAACATACCAAAATGCATGTGAGTATTCATCGGAACACCAAGGCCAAAACAAAGCAACTTTTTTTTAAGACAATTTATTCATACCACTTCTTTTAAAACAAACTACAAATTAAACATGTCATTTCAAACAACATTTGTTTTTTCAAAACCAACTTTTCTGATTCAAACCACTTTCAGAAATCAACGGAAACCCAAAAAAAATCAAACAGGGGACTAGTGTCAGTGGGTGACTTGACCATATGGTTGGCGGCCATATGCCAAACACACCACTGACACAGAGAGCCTTCTTGGACCATGCCCCTAGATCCACATGGCTTTCCAGGCCGCGCGGGTTAGGAGGACTAGTGGCCCAACTCCCTTTGTCGTATCCCAATCACAAAACCTTTCCATAAAAACCCAAACAAACAAATTTAACCTGACTTCCCATGGAAACCTGAGGATCAGTACGGGCAAGAGTTCGCGACGCTCTTCTCGCACCTACCCCTCAAGTCCCGAAAATCCTACTCCATCTACCTTGACGTCCCAAATAACAAAGGGTGCTCTGTAAAGTGAGGTCGCTAAGAGCTGACCTCCTCTGATACCATTTTGTCACGAACCAACCCGGGTCGACCCTGAACCGGTCACCCGAGCCGGTCCGCGACATGGCCCGAGAGGCGTTCCCGATCCTCCCAGGCTGGCGACCAGCGCCAGGGCATCATTAGAGACTGTGGGAACGATTTTGCCCAATATAAATAAATAAGAATGCAAAGATAAAACAGAGCAGCGCTGAAAAAGTTAAACTAAACAAAGTGACTAAACATGAACAAACAGGAAATAAACTAACCAAACACGACGTCCGAACAACCTCCGTGCGACCTCGTGGGTCGCTCTCCGACTCAACGATCAAGCGTCGCCCTAGGCGAGCGCACTCAAACTATAGCCTGCACAAACACTAAAAACAGAAAATAACTATAGGCGTGAGTATTAAAACTCAGTAGGCTAGCCTGATATCTATTCCCAATGCACTACATTTAAAATAAAAGAAACATCATTTCAAGTTTGAACTACAATCTATAAAAGTATGTTTTTTCTAATCATTTTACTTAAAAACAAAGTACGAACCATTGCCCTTATCCATTTTCCAAATTCGTGTTCATTTCATTAGTGCCAATGACATTTCAGGAAAAAGGGGAAAGAGATGTTTAAATTTTCAAATTTGTACAAAAGGGATTAAACACTTCCATTTGAAAACAATTTTTAGAAACCCATTAAAAAGCAATTTATCAGTTTCCAAGGAAAACAATATGCCAGAATGCACAAAGTAAAACATACAGCAAGGGCAATGTAAGTATACACGTGAGCATCATAATCATTACTGCAAGCTACAAAAGCTGAATAGGCATGGGTGAACCTAGGAGATCGAGAATAAACCAGAAGACACCAATACATTAGAAATCATCCTTATTGACATGTCACGATGAAATCAAAACGCACAAAACGCTCGACCATCCACTCACAGGAAGGTCGAGGGCAAATCCCATAGTAATAAACCCAATATATCCACCTACTATGGGCCACTGGTCAGTACCATAACCTACCAGTGCAGCAATCGTTCTTAGAATATTCTCTCAATATGCCAGATTCCCATGTCTCAAGTGTTTAAGAAAAAGGGGTGAGCCAACCGATGCCAACCGAGCATCCAATCAGATATATATATATATAAAGAACAACAGGCATTCCCCGAGACACTCCATGGAACAACCTCATGCCTTTTTTTTACTCAAGTACCCGGGAGCCTCTAAGCGCGGCCTCCCAAACAATCAATCGCAACCAAGGCAAGAGAGTCGTCCTAAGAGGGTTTTTATAAAAACATTTCCATCGTTTTCCATAAAGTGCCAAACGGGCATTTAATACAGTTCACAATTACTACCGAAACCAGTTTAAAACTATTTGAAGAATCCACAAAACACTACTTCACAGGTTGCCAGTATTTTTATAAACCAAACCAAACCATTTTCTTTTCCAAATAAACTTTAAGAGCCAACCGGGCAATTTCTCAAACGAACCAATGTATTTGTTCACGCTTCAAAAGAAATCACTTCTCATTAAACCAGAACTCTATTTTATATTCCGTGAATTATGTTTAAAAGCCAAACGGGCATTCTTTCATTATTGGGTGTTCGCTCGTCAAAAGGATGTTTCATGTGTCGTGTATAAAATAAACGGCTCCTTTTGACATTAAATAACCATTTAAAAATTAACCATCTTATATTAAAAATTAATTATCGTATATTATCTCATATTTATTACAATTAATAAAATGTTTATTTTGAACAATTAGGGTGCGCAAATAGCATGAAATAATATAACTTAAATTTTAAAAGCAGTGCAAAGGGAACCTACCTCAAAACCAAGCGCGTCGACACAACAACCTTGGATCCAAGTCACGATGACACGACGTGTGTCCGAAACCACGTGACAAGGTCTAACACTCTGCATAGTCAGTACCAAGGACTCAGACACATCCAAAAACTCACCAGAGCATGCCAAACCAAGCGTCGGAAAGAAACGCTCACCTCGGAACCGAAGCACGACAACAACGGAACCTCGGAGACAAGACGCGGCGATGGAGCTCACTCGGAAACACCCTGCGCGGGTCCTAAAAATCCTAAACCAATAAATAAAAACTCACCATCAATTAAAACCCATGAACCAAAAAGGGTACGATGATAATAATAAAAATAAAGATAATAATAATAATAATAATAATACTAATAGTAATAATAAGATTAGTAATAATAATAATAATAATAATAAAATAGTAATAATAATAATAATAATAACAACAACAAAATAATAATAATAATAACAACAACAAAATAATGATAATAATAGAAATAATAATAATAATAATAATAGTAACAATAATAATAAAAATAATAATAATAATAATAAAAATATTAATAATAAAAATAACAATAATAATAAAAATAATAATAATAATAATAATAATATTAATAATAATAGTAACAATAATAATAAAAATAATAATAATAATAATAATAATATTAATAATAATAGTAACAATAATAATAAAAATAATAATAATAATAATAATAATAATAAAATAATAAAAATAAAATAATAATAATGATAATATTAATATTATTATTATTAATAATAATAATAGTAGTATAAAAAACAATAATAATTATAATAATAATAATATTAACATTAATAATCATAATATTAATAATATAAAACAAAATAAATAAATAAAAGGAAAAAAAAGAGACCTGGCCGGGAGGGGAGGCACCCGGTGGACAGGAGGAAGGAGAAAGAAAAAGAAGAAAAAGAAGAAGGGGAAGAAGGAGAGGAGAAGAAGAAGAAGGGAAGGAGAAGAAGAAGAAGACGAAGGAAAGGAGAAGAAGAGAAGAAGAAGAAGAAGAAGAAAAGAAGAAGGAGGAGGAGAGAGCAGGGGCGCCGGCTGCCGTGGGCTGGTTGTGCGGAAGGAGGCAGGGGGCGCGGGAGGGGTTTGGCAGCGGACAGGGGAAAAAAAAAACGGGGCGCCGGGCTGCTGTGAACTGCAGGTAGGAGGTGCGGGGGCTGGTTGGACAGGAGAGGGAGTCGGGCGGCTTCGGCGGGAGGAGGCGCTGCAGGGGCGCCGGAAGGCCGCTGGAGGGCGAGGTGGGCAGCGACGAGGTGGCTGGGGCCGGAACCGGTGGTCGCCGGAGGCTGCGGGTAGAGGGAGGAGCCGGCTGGGGGTGCAGTGCGGCGGACAGGGGGGGCTGGTCCGCTACAGCAGCGGCGTGCAGGAACAGGCCAGGGTGAGGGGGCGCGCGCCGACAGGAAGGGAGCAGGGGCGTTGGTGGCTCGGTGCGGCGTGCGGCGTGCGGCGAAGGAAGCGAGGCAGAGGGGGCCGAGTGGCCCGGACGGGAGCAGGAGGGCGGAGGCGGTCGTTCTGGGTCAGTGGGGCTCGGGTGCAGCTGGTCGTGGGCAGTGCGAGGCAGGCCGAGGGGGAAGCCAGAGGCTGGAGGGAGGGGCGCTGGGTCTGGCGTGGGCGCAGCGGCGTCGGGTGCTGCGGCCGGGTGTGCCGCTGGGCTGCCGTCGCTGCCGAGGGGAAGAAGAAGGGGTGGCGGCGCTGCTGTTGCGGGAGGAGAAGAAAATATATATATATAGGGGGGGCGGCCCACTAGGGTTAGTAGAAAAGAAAAGAAAAGATTAAAGAAAAATAATAATAATAAAATAATAAAATTATATTAAATAAAACAAATCAGAACCATAATAATAATAAATTACAATAATAATAATAACAACAACAAATAATAAACATCATTGTGATAAAATAATAAAATAAAATAAAATAAAAACAATAACGGTGTTCGTATCATTTTAATGATAATTAATTCTTAACTCACTAAAAATTTTAACGACGCAACAATTAACGCGCGTTTTAAATATAAGGACTCTATTTAAAATTTTCCAAAGACAACGGGATGCGAAAATACACCGGGAAAGGATGAGCGGGGTTTTCCAGAACAGGCTCCGCTCACGCGCCCAACGACGTCGCGTCAAAAAGTGCACTTTTTAACAAAAACCTAAGAACCTGGTCCGATACTGATCACGAACCGCATCAAAATAATTTAAAGCCAAAGAAAACATAAAATAAAATAAACGCACGGTTTGGGGTGTGACAGATCCAATGGAATTTTATTTCTATGAATAATTGTTTGATGATCTATTATTGTGTAAATTGTCATTATATACTATCATTATTATAATGGGTTTAGCTAAAAATGATGAAAACATAATTTTTAGGAAACCCAAATGATTAACCCAATGGAAGAAAGATGATTCATCTTTAAATATATAAAAAATATAGTAATAAGTAATACGGTAATTGAACTAAATGAACAAGGAAATGATATTTTAGTGGGTGAAAAATCCATCACGAACATGAATACCGAAGAAATATAAGTATTTTAATGAATGAAATAGATGGAAAAAAATTTAAGGTAATTCAAATATCACACATCAGTTATTTAATTATAAATTGTATTGAAATTTGCCTAACTGGTATGAAAATCCAAGGGTTAATGATGATAATAAAACTTTTAATGCTCAAAAAACATGTGAATAAGGTAAATAAAATAAAATAATTATTATTGAAGTGGGTCCCAAAAAAATGTTCTTAACTATACAATCATCTCCCAATCATGAAATATGAAATTATAATTTTTTTGGTTCCAACCGCTCTTTTTAATTGTGAATATTTTTTATGTTGATTTAATTAGTCTATCAATGATTCGATATTGAAATATTAGTGAAAAATAAAATGGTATAATGATTTCATCCCATATATATAACTATTAATTGATATATTAATTTTTGGTAATCTAAAGATTGAATGTATTGTTATTACCCCTTATGTAAAATTTGATGTGATTTTGGGCATGGATATCTCTCTCTACATAGATCTCTTATCACGTTTTGGAATACAAGAAATTATATTTTATATCCCAAATCAACCCATGAACAAATATCATTGCATGGATGAATATGTACTCACTGTGGAATATAGTTATATTATATGGGTATTAACACCAAATTATGATTGGTATTTAGGTTGAATATTTGGGGAGAAATTAAATATTAAGATATGTGTATTATGTTAGAGTATGTCATTGTATTTTCAAAATTATTCCCTAACATTCACGTGGAATATGAGGGTAAGGGGTTTAATGAACATGTGCTTCACCATAAAGCTAACGAGTCCTATATATTACGAAGAAGAAATGATTATTTTCTCCTCATTAATTATTATGAACTTAACAAGATCACAATCAAAAAATATTACCCTTTAATATATTTTGATTAGTTGTTCAATCTAAATTGTGGGTTTCAATACTATTTAATTGTGTAACTTTAGTCTAGATGTCATAAAATATGGGTTAAAATAAATGATATATAGAAGATAGTATTTTATACATTATATTGAAAATATGAATTCCTAGTGATTACTTTTAAGAAAAAAACCTTCCCCAGCCATCTTCATGGATCAGATGAAAGAAACTTTTTGAGGCTATCAAAATCAATGTGTTGTGGTATTTATAAATTATTTTCTATTATAGTTAGGGATTAAGGAATGCAATGAATTTGATTTAATTATTTTTAAGAAGACCTGAAAAAATGATAAACTTTATTGTTAATATTAATATTGTGATTTTTAACCAAAGAATGTATCATAGAAGGGTTATTAAATCACAAGTAAGGGTATTTCAATATATCATTCAATTTTAAAGGTGATTGAAGAATGTACTGGGCCAACCACTATCAAATTGACCCATTTCTTTTATGGATTAACTTGTTATTATTTACAAATTGTGAATGATTTATTAGGATTTTCAAATAATTTACCATGTTAAGTATTGAGGGATTAATGTTACTCTAGTTAGAGTTATGGAAATTTTTTTTGAAGAATAAAAAGGTATTTAAAAATACACGTGTACTCATAGTACCACATTGTGTACCAGGGATTTCAATATAAAATGATGAGAAAAAAGTTTTTGGTGTGTCCTAATGAAAAATGACATAATGGTTTCCTATGCTTCATGAAAATTAATGGTATATGTCACATATCAGGTTTACTGTATGCATTTAAATCATTTGGATAGTTTATTTTTGGTCTCATGATGTGTTGGTTATATCATAGAGGGTTAAATTGCTGTTTTGGAATTTTTTTATGACACATGGGCTATAACACATAGTAGTCCAAAATATATTTCATATTGAGATCACCTATGTGAATCATGGATATCAACATATATAATTATTTGGTGTGGTTTTTGGATTAGTTTACTAGAATTTTCCTTATGGGTTTTGGTTATAATGGCTTTCATTGTCATGTTTTATAGTGCAGGGGGTCCATAATTGACATGTGTTTTTCACTAGACCTTAGTTAATCATCATTTATGGAACCTAGAAAAGGTAAAATCAAGACCAATAAAAGTATGGTAGACAACCACAATATCGTTGTGTCCTTTATTTTTGATTTTTCAATTCCATAATTGTTTAGTTTACAAATAGGTTGGAGTTACTCTAATTGAATGAAATATGTCTTATCATAATGAGAGTCATTTTAATGTATACATGAATTATTTTATCACTTAAGAATAAATATCCATTCATATTTTCATATATTATTATTTTCTAGATGGTTATAGGATGAATTCTAATCATCCTATTCTTTTTTGAATAAAAAGCAATGGTAGATCCCATACACTTTATACATGTCCTATGAAAATTTATCGGTGATTTAGACTATAGTTATGTTATTTCCATGTTATATACCATATCTTAATCTTGTTTTGTCCAACATTTAATTTGATATAATTGTAGAGTCCATTTAATCTAATTTTTTATATGTGTATTTTTTAGCTCCCTATCTTTGTTTTTTGGAGCCTTCTCACTCTTTATCTTATGTATTTTTATTGTTTATTTGAAATTCCATATATTTTAGGTATGTGTATTTTTCCTCTCTCATTTAATTTTTTTATTATGTTATATTTTATCACAGGATTTCAAATCCTTCTTAGGTTTAATGATTACATTTAGTCTTTATAACAAGGAATGATTCTTTCTTGATATTTTGATGAAATCTGTAAACGTAGGTATTTTTAATATTTTATGTGAATAAAATTTTATGGGAATTTGTTTTTTATAAATGTTAATATCTAGTTGGAAGATGATAATTATTTATAAAATCTTTTACGATGTATTTATTTAGACTGATTGGGGAAATTTTGTTTTTTGAAATGTGAGTTCATTGAAAAATTTTCTTATCTTATTAGAATTTTTCTATTTATTAAGGTAATTAAAGGAAAAATATTTCATTAGATAACCAATAGTTTTATTCCATTCATGCTGAAAGTATTTTTTTGAGGCCCCATGGGAACTTTTAATTTTTTATGTAAAATAAAATCCATTAAGATGTTTGTTTATTATATGTTATATAAATAGTACATTGTTTTTTATAAGAGGGGATATATTCCATCATAATAGTTGAAATGTTTTATTATATGTTAACTCAGGGTTCATTAGATTCCATGGGATATATACCCTTATATTTCGATTTATATACTATTTTTATACGTGGATAAAGGGGAATGTTCCTATCTTGTGGTTTTGAGGTGTGAGTGAGAAATATAAAATATTCATTATGTTATATTTTTGTATGATTTTTAAAAGGAAATTATCAAATCTATTTTGACATGTTATGAGATGAAAAGGTTATATAGGAGAAAATTTTAGGTACCCATGATATTTTAGAATTACACTCATGTTGGTGATCCTTGTTTGGACATAATTAAAACTATTGGATGAATCACGTAGGTTAGGACAAGAATATTTTTGTCATGTATTGAGGTGAGTTTGATTGGTGGGTAGTTGTTTTGTATTATGTTTAAATATCATCATTATTTTAAATGTTATTTCTATACTATATTCTCCACAAAACACATTGGATTACATGATTCAAAAAATATATATTTTTTCTAATGAGTGGTTATTTGGAATTGTATTGAATGCTTTTATTTCAGTCATGTTTTGGAATTAAATTTTTAAAGTTCATGTTTTGATTGAAATTATTAAATGAAAATAAAATATAATTTTATTTATAATGAATCCAATGATTTTCCAAATGGGTTTTTATAAAGAAAACTATTTGAATTTTTTGATAAGATGATATTTTGAAAAACTATCTCAAATTTTTATTACAAAACATGAATGAAATAGATTTTATTTTAAAAGTGTTATTTAAATGGATAGAGGGTGGTGTCCCACAATCGTATTTAGCTCATGATAAAATATTAAAGGATATTTTCCCACTTGTATTTAGTGAAATTTTTTCTATCTCTCAGTTTAGATTGATGAAAATTTATATCGAGTTATTTATTTTCCCATGGAGATGTGAAAATGGGTATGTTATGAAATTTTATAATTATATTATATTTTATCATTCATTCAACTTTTTTCGTTAATATTTTATTCTTATTGGATTATTTTTAAATTTTCATTTCTTGGCTGAATTTCTTTTCGTTATTGTTGTTTAGATATTTATTTATTTATTATTATTTTTGGGTGAAATCATTTCAATGGAATTATTATTTATGACCAAGACTTTTCATGAGCCCATGTCAATTGGGAAAACCATTTAGACCACAACATCACTGTCTGATGTGTTCTATTCATAGAATACCTGGGTTTGGTCATGAAATCATGGGAAAATTACCAGATTCACTATTAAGAGAAAAAGTCATCTTCAGGATATAGATGGATTATATCTACGGTGAAATTATTATTTTACATACTTATGAAAATATATTAATGAATAAATTCACATCAATGGTGTAGGAAATGTTCCAAATGGGATAATTTTAGATGATCAAGGACATTGACTACTAATAAAACTACAAAACATAGAAGGCAACCATGGTGGTTAATGCATAGAGTTGGAAGGATCATCCATGATGTATTTTTTAATATATCGATTCATCAATGATATTTATGGAATAGTCTAAGAAGTCATAATAGAAGGGGATAAATCATATTTACGGAAATTCCTACCCAACTATCCATATACGTTATGATAAGGTTAGCAAAATAAGATGATATTAAACAAATGTAGAAGGTAAGAAACATTATTCAATTATCTATAAAACTGAAAGAATTATATGAATCCAAAAATGAATATGTGTATCTTAAATACCATAATATAAGAATGATATTTTAAATGTTGTATATAAATAATTCTTCTATATCCCCGTAGTTGGAAAAAAGATACATAGGAATCTAAAGAATCATGATTGGTGGGTTAAAATTAAGAGAGTGATTATTGTAGTGACCCTCGATTAAAATAAGTGTATATTTCATCTTCATAGATTAATATTTATTATATTACAAAAATAAATTCTGGAGGACCACAATATACTACTATGTTTAAAAACATGGAAATAAACTATTCAATCCCGGTGAAATATCATCAAAATATCCTATAAATATCACCATATTTATTACTTCTACATAAACCATTTTTCTTAAACCAGGGAATGGAATCAAAATAAATGGGTGAGCTAAGATGCCTAGTAAGGGTAAATAATGGAAATTCACAAGTATAAAATGAAAAAAGGGTATGAAATGTGATCATAATAGTTGAAAATAAAACCCTACATACTATAAATCATAATAATTTTTGGTAGTTAATAATACATGGATCATAAGAGAACTAAGAAAATAACTCATGAAAGCATAAAAGAGAAATTAGACATGGGATTTTTTGCATGCCCATTACTTTATAATGTTTTGATCACGAAGAAGTAGAAACGTGTCCACTCATTAATTTAATTACATGAAATAAGGTCCCCACATAAACTTATGGATATGCAACCAGGTCCATGCATACCATTTTGAATATGTACCAAGGTTCACACATAACATTCTGAACATAAAAAATGGTCCACAAATAAAATTGTTAACATGTAATTAGGTTTCTGCATAACATCATTGAAATGAAATCACATTCGCACTTAAACTTACAGACATGCAACTATGTCTATGTATAAAATTGTGAAGACATAATAAGGTTCACTCATAACATTATGAACATGAAATAAGGTTCGGGCATAAACTTATAGGCACACAACCAGGTCTATGAATAACATTTTGACCATGTGATTAGGTTCACGCATAACATTGTGAACATGAAATCTGGTTCATGCATAACATATTTACTCATGAGTCTTCCATTGTTACCCAATGAATTGGAGGGATATATATATATGCAAAACAAGACATAAAAAATTCATACATAAAAGTTTCACAAGATTATATAACATAATCATATTAATACCTATAAAATTATACATTCATCATGAAAATTTAATAATATCATCATCTATGGAAAAGTGGAATTTATCATAATCACCACCCGTGAAAAGAAGACTGTTTCAAAATTTTATTTCCCATGAAAGAGAAATAGGTTTCTTATACATCATGACCTCAATAAATTTATCATTCATAGAAATAATATGATTGGATGAATTATATCATTTCCATATAAATTTACGAGTAACACCAAAAGATGTTCTCTAATATAAGAAATAATTTATAAATATATTTTCAAAACAAAAAATTGAATAAAAATATCACTTCTTATTTAAACAAATTATTTTTAAAACATAAAACACTATTTCCATGAAAATAAAATTATAATATTATTAATAAAACTCAGAGATCATTTTAAACCCCATTATATTTATAAAATTATTAAGAATTTTTTAAAATTTTAAAATCATTTCATAAAAAAAAAACATTCAAGAAAACCTTTTGCGTTGAAAATAGATTCAAAATATTTTAAAAAACGATTTTAAAAACCAATAAAACATGTTTGAAATAAATTTTCATTGAAATACTCTTTAAAAAAATTTAGAATATTATGAAAACATTTTTTCATTAAATTAAACATGTTACCATATAATGGATGATTTGAGGAAATAAAAGTCACATTAGTGGTATGTCCGTACATATCCGAAATTCGTTTGTTATATTAATTATTATAAAAAGTTCTTTGATAGAAAAATGAAAAGAAGATTACATATAAGAGAATATAAGAACAACCAAGGAAAAAAATTCATTTTAAATTATATGATAAAAGCATTAAATTGTTGAAATCATTTTTTTAAATTAGTGTTTTGGAAGAACTTGAAATTTTCGAATGAAAGGAGAAACAATGTTGGATTTTTATTAATAAAAATATATAGTTATTCGTAGTCAAAAGAGTGAAAAATGATAACTATAAATGAATATTTCACGAGAAACCATATGAGAATATAAATCAAGGTTTTTGTTTAGATATGGGTCATGATATGTCCTCAATTAAAGTATAATCATAAACAATGTCAATAAATAAATATATTGTTTCGAAAGACTCTTACCACATAGAAACATAGAATCATACCGAACATGTAAGATAATGAAATTTCATGAATCTTATAATAAAATAAAAACAGTAATATTCATGATATAACATTTTAAATGTCATTGTCTATAAAACACAATAAACTTTAGTTGGGAATAAGAGATGTATCTCACAGTAATAAAATGTGATATGAAATTCTTTTACATTATCCCAAATTTTCTTATATGTAATTTATCCTCAGGTATAGTGGATTAATATATGTTTATAACTTATAGGATAAGCATAATAATTTTTATAATATTATATATAATATTTTTATAATGTATTATTACACTTCATTAACAATCAGTCAATATTATCACTATTTCAGGTGTTAATTTCTTAGATTTCTCAAGTAAGTTTTGACTGGTTATTTGCTTCTCTTATTATATAGATCAGGATTTCATTTTATCCAAAACAAAAAAAGTTATGTAATTATATTATATATTCAATACGAATGTATTAAAAATAATATAAATTTTTGGAAATTAGAAATGAAATGCACTGTTCATGGAGACACTAGGTCGTATATACACATGAACTCAAAAATAATTTTATTGATTTATTAAAATATTAAAAATTAAATTAAATATTTATATTACAATTATACTATCATATCTATGTAATATATGTTACATAGGTAAACTATGACCATCTTTTATTACATTCCATGTGTTGGGTGATGGGGCGGTAGTCCAAATTCATCAAATAAAATTATCGTATTTACATAATATGGAAAACATAAAGTCATGATATAAAAAAACTATAGAAGAATAAATACTTTATAAATATCATATATATAATATATAAATATATTTTCAATCATAATTTCCACTATGATATGTGTTAAATGAAAAATGAACAATCATCATTTCGTGAGGTAGTAGTTCTCTATACAAAAAAATAATATGTTTGTTACACATTAGATAGAGGTAAATGTTAGTCTAGATAGAAATAATAATGTAAAAATATTCTAGTATATTGAAGATAATATTTTTTTCATTTAAACATGATATAATCATTATTTTTGGCATGAAGAAGAATACGAGAGAAAAAAGATTGTTGGAAAACATAGACTTTAAATCGATTAACTCATTTTGGTGTATACCAAAGGAAATCATTGGAAATATTTATACCCAAAAAAAATTTAACGTATAGGGAATGAATTTGGGGATGATATTTGGGTATATCTTGTCCAATGCTGTGTGATTTGATAGGTACGATGAAGTGAGAGAACAGATGGCCTTTTATAATGGAGGAGGAGTTACACACTTGTAATATTTTGAAAATTTAATTTCATAAATGTTTTTTCATATATAAATTATCACCAATAATAAGCCTATGTTGAGAAAAAGGAGTATAGGGTTGAAAAATGGCCATCTAATAGCTCTTAGACAAGTTTATAGGTCATTTTGGGCATTAAGCACAGGTTTTTGTTTCTTATTATACTTAATTTAACCTTATTCATTGTAATTAATTTTAATCATGTTCAATAATATTTTCTTTAAAAAATGATATTCTTATTAGAAATTATAATCTATTTTGATTCGAAATATCGAATCCATTTTTTTCAAATTCCAATCATAAATGTGTCATTAATTATTATAAAATTTATCTCGCATGTGTGACAATAATGCGATTTTCTAAGTTTTATAGTCAATTTCATATTTAGATTGATTATAATTACATAAATTTTATTACATGAAATATATAAAATCTATTTAAACATTAAACCCAATTGAAAAAAGAATTTAATCTTATAATTAAATTAGATGAAAAAGATGTTTTGAACAAGTAGTATGTATTTTTTAATATTCATTAAAAAAGTGAATATTCATAAAAAATAAAAAAAATTACATTAAGATAATTTTTATGATTCTTTTAAAAATATGAAGTTTATTTTTCCATATTAAAATATTAAAATGGTAAAAATATGAATTTAAAATAGGTTTTCGATTAAATGGGGGTAAATTTTCTTTTGTAGAAATATTGGTTTTTATGTGTCAAATTGATTTTCTTTATATCTTATTCCTATCTTAACGAATGGATGAATATAAAATTATTTTATTGAATATGAATCATTTCTATTTCATTAAAATAACTCAATATTTATGAGTAATTTAGTATATCATGACAATAATCTTTTGGAAACGTTTAAATAATAACAATATTTCTTTTTCTATTCATTCTGTTTTTAGTTTCATTTATAATTAGTTAGTAACCAATGAAATCATATTTTATTTATATGAACCATAATTTTTAATTATTTAGTTAATAATATTCATTAATACTAATTAAATGGGTAGGTTATATCTTATTATATTAAATAATAATGTATTAATAATATATTAGTGTCTTGTAATATTCAGTCACGTGTGTAGTGTATGTTATGAATTGAAGTCACTCTTTTCTATAACATAAGATAACATGGTGTGGGTTTCCTTAAAATAAATTAAATATATTTTATTTATTTATGATATTCAATATATTTTAAAGAATAATGTTTTTATATTCCCTTTTATACATGGTGTTACATGTAACAGATTCCAAGTTGGTGTTTCATGTTACAATAACAATATTAGTGTGGTGTTGCACATGCAAAGTTTGTTTCATGTGAAAGGAATGTATGACTCAGTGAAATACCATACCTAAATTAAAATTATTTTATCTAAAAAAATTAGTCTTTAAAAAGTTTTTATGTTAAATTCTACCCCCCTTAGAATGAATTTTCTCTCAAAAGTTTTATAGTTTACCAAAGGTTTTATATTTGAATGTTCCCTTCACATAATCCCACATCATAAAAATGAATACTAAGGATTTAAAACGAATATATAGAAACATAATTGTTACCCAAATAAATAAATATATATATTTCAATATAAAAGTACATAAGAGGGATGTGAAAACATGGACATGAAATTGAAATCTAACTGTCATGTTCTGATAGAGAGTGATAGGGAACATGGTTAGGAGAAATCTAAAAATTAGAAATCCATAAATATGTGATTATTTAAGAGGAAATTTGATTATGAAAAATTACAGTCTTAGTAAAATCTTTTTTGTTTCAAAATCATTTCCCTATTGTTTAATAACCTTCATGATAAGTTATACATACTTGATTTTATTCCCTTTCATAAGAAAAATATCACCATTTGGGCATTTATTGACCTGTTTCTCCATTACCTATTTTACAAAAAAAGGATGTTTACTTTTTCATTCATGAAGCACTAACATATCAAGATTTGTATGATAAGTCATCCCATATCTCTTTATTTACCATCATCAAAAAATTCAAAGAGAATGTTTACCAATATGAATAAATTCACATGTGGTGAGATAAAACTTAAATCTCACCAACATCATCTGAAGATTAATATAAATATCCCATAATTGGCTAACCTTATAACCATTAATAATGAATAAAATCTAATACAATATAAATAATGACACTAAATTAGTTTTAAATTGATCCCAATATTTCACAATATCTATCTTTTTTGTTACATTCCAAACATGTGAATATCCTTGATATATATTCCATAGAAAATGGTAATGACCCAAATGACCATAAATCTTTATTGAAGACCAGAATTATTCCTTATTCCAGTGTTTAATGGATATATTCCATAAAAACATGATGTTATAAAATTTACCTATAATGACATAGGATTATTTTTTAATAGATCTTATATTAGTTATAAGGTATTATGGGAATCACATTTACATTATCGAAATCAATCTTCTAGTTACCCATGGGAAATAATTTTTTTTACAACATGTTGGTATCATTAATGGTTACCTTTCAATAATCAAACAATCCCTATTCTATGCCACTATAACCCTAAAACACATCCTTTTCAATCATTAATAAAAACTTATAAAGAAAATACTTATTTATTTCATGACTAAATAACATAATCCTTAAATTTCAAAACAAATGTACTTAATGAAACATACTTTTTTCTTAAAACATTACTAAGGATTAAACAAAATATTACTTAATAAGAATATACTAGAATATATGAATGATTTGTTATGTTTTTCCAACCTCAATCTAATCATTATTTTTTTTATTAATGTAACTGATACTAGGAGAACATAACATAAATTTCCCATATCATTTGTGGTGTCATTATCTATTAAAGTATAACAAATTATCATACAATCTACCTTATCTTATTTATAAGATTTCTACTTGGGAAATCAGTTTTCATAATTACCATACATTACAAATGTTAAACATTCAATGATAACCACGTTCCTTCTAGTTCACTCCATAAACAAAAAATAGAATGTATGGGGTGAGGAACACATATCATAAGAGAAAACTACATAACCATTGAAAACTACATATTGGATGTATAAATCATTAACATTATTTTGTATATGAAACAATATTTTTATCCTAGTTTATTGATTGTCATATTATATTCAAATACTTCATTATTTTTTGTCATGAATTTGCAAATTTCTATATCATATCCCCTAGGAATGCCAAACCAGGTATGTAGAAAGGCCCATTAACATGTACAAGATTACCACGAGTCAAACCCAAAACATTTTTTTTGAGTTGTTACCCCAAGGTATATATATTATATATCCACGTTAACTTTTAGTATACAGATAAGGATGCATTTCTAGGAAACCACAAGATCTATCCTTCACCAAATTACAAAACATTTTCTTACAATTTTATGTAGACTTATCATTAGACACATCTATTTTCATATACCTAGAAATAACCCTAGGGATCTAACTGTGGTTTTATAATATTAGTTTCTAAATATTAAATAAAACATTAATTTGATACAACCTACAGATACCTAGGCTTAACATACAAAGACATTTCATCATTTTAGATGAATATTTAGTGCACTACAAAAAATACATGCCCATGAACCATAATTGTTTAGTTTCTTTAGAAATAAGGATACACAATCTTCTATTGTTGTGAAAGATATTAAATATTTCCCATAAAGATATCCACCTTTTGTAATTAGACCTAAAAACATTGTTCATTACATGGGGATAGAAAATGTAAAAATGTGGTGAGATAAGATGTTCAGTAAGGGTAAATAATGGAAATTCATATGCATAACATAATCAACGGGTATGGAACTTGATAATAAGATTTGAGGATAATACCACGCATATTATAGCTCATAATAATTATTGGTAGTTCCAAATAAATTGATCATAATATAATTAAGAGTTGAAGTCATGTAATAATAACATATGAATATAACATAGATTTTTTTACAGGCACATTGGATTATAATTTTGTAAACATGTATAAGTATAAATAGGTTTAGTCATTAAGATAATAACATGAAATTAGGTTCTTTCATCGACATATTAAAATGAAACTAGATCAATGTATAATATTGTGAACATGTAATCTAGATCGCACATAACCATTTTGATATGAAGCCTAGTCAAGTCATAACATTGCGAACATGTAATCGGGTTCACGCATAACATTTGGAACATGTAATCAGTTTTATGCATAAAATTAATTACATGTAACCAAGTTCATGGATGGAATTTTGAAGACATAATAAGGGTCACTCATAACATTATGAACATTTAATTAGATTCCTTGTTTAATATATGGACATAAAACTAGGTCCATTCATAACATTTTGAAGAAGTAATTTTTTTCATGAACAACATTGTGAACATGAAATTAGGTTCCGAAATAACATATATTATCATGAGTCTTCTATCGTTCCCCTATGCATTGGATGAATATAAATATACAACCAAAGAATTAACAAAATAATACATATGAGATCCATAATATTATAAATAATAATAATATTCTAGCCCATGAAATGAGATAGACATCATGAAAATTTAATCATTTCATCCTCAATGTAAAATACGTAGGTCTCGTAATCACTACCCTTGAAAAAAATTATGTTTCAAAGGCATAAAAAATGAAATAGAAATAGGTTTAATAAACATCACTCCTTAAAAGAATTAACCATTCATGGAAATAGTATGAATGTATGAAATGATTCATTCCCCCATAAAGGCATGAGAAACACCGAAATATGTCATTTTATATAGTAATTAATTATGATATATCTTTTAAAAATACATCATGAAGGAAATATCATTTATTCTCTGAAAAATTTTATTATAAAATATAATAACATTTGAAAAATAATTCAATGAATATTAACATAAAAAATTATATTGAACGGTTTAAAATATTTTTGGAATTTTTTTTGACTACATATAATGGTTTCCTGAAATCAATTTAAATATTTCACAATCATAAATCATTCTTAAATACCTTTTTCTTTAAAAATTGGACTAAAATAATTTAATGTAATCTAATAAATGAAATAAAATATTTTTGAAAATATTTTTCATTAAAAATCTATTATAAATTTTGAAAATAGAAATAAAGTTTTATTCCTTTAAATTAAACAATTAAATTTGTAATGGAAGCTTCATGGAAATAACAGTTTCAATGATGGTAAGTCCATATGTGTTGAAGAATACCTTTTTACCATAAAAGATCCGAAAATATCCTTGATAGAGAAACAAAAAGAAGATTATGTTTAAGAACTTATAATGTAAATAATAGGTAAATATTTCCATTAACATCATAATATAATTTTAAAGTATTTGTAAATTCATTTTTAAAAATTAATTTTTTAGAAGAGCACAAATTTCCAAATGAAAATAGATAGGATGTTGAATATTAGTTTAAACAGTTATTAGTTTTGATAATTACAAATGAGTGGGGAAATGGTAGTAATATATGAATATGTGATGGAAAACCATAGGGAAAGAAACTTCATGGGTGTTTTTCAGAGATGGATCATGATATCATATAAATTGATGTAGAATCATAAAAAATATTGAAAACAGATGAGATTGTTTCAGAAGACTCTTTGCATTGGGTAACATAAAATCATACAACCCATGTACGAAAATGAAGTTTCATAAAGCCTATAATAAAATTAATATAATAATGTTTTTATATAACACTATAATGGGGCAGTGTATAAACAAGATATTAAATTTTAAAGGTGAATAAAGAATGTGTCTAATGGTAATAATTAGTGAGATGAAATTACCATACCATAAAACCCATTTTGATGTGTAGTATTTATCCTCATCTCTTTTGATTTAAAATATTATAATAAATTATACAAGAAACATACTCATTTTTATAATATTACATATAAAATTCTTTTAACATTTTATTACACGTTTGTTAACAATCATTCATTATTTTCATTATTTCGTGTGTTAATTGCCTTGTTTTCTAAAGTACATTTTGACATATTATTATCTTCACCTATTACTTAGATAATGACTTAATAATATACCGAATATATTCCATGAAATAATCATTATATATACTCATCACATATGTATTTAGATATATATATAATGACCCGAGCTAAGAAATGAAATGCACTTTTGTTGGAGACAATAAGCCATATATACACATGAATAGTACATTCATTTTATTGTCTTTTTAAAAGGATTAGAATTAAAATATATATAAATATAATATTTTCCATTTCATGTATACTATCCTTTTTTACATTACAAGAATTGAATGAATGAGTCACATTGATTTGAGGGGGCGATAGTCCACATTTCCTCAAACGAAATTTTCATATATACACAAAATATAAATCATAAAGGTATGTTATAAATAAAAATTACAAAAGAATACAGATTTTATAAATATCATAAATATCATATGAAGTGCACTGTGTTGCATTTGTTGTCAATGAGGTATGTTGTTGTCAAGGAATGAATGGATGGATGCCAAGGAGGTTCAATATGTGAATGACAAAGGATGTGATGGTGTTGGTGATGAATGGAGAATGGCCATGGTACTAAGATGCATGTCACTTAGGAGATTCACTAAGTGACATAGGATGTTGTGGTTGAAACATTCTCTATGAACATCTGACGATTACTAAGCTTCTCTTTAAGTTCATAGAAATTGTATCAACAATGTCACAACAATGTTAGAAGACCATGTATTGTATTGACAATGCATGAGGAGAAGCAAGAGATCCATCCACAACTTCTAAGTGGATGAAGTTGATTAAAGAAGTCCATGTACTAATTCTTAGTGCATGTGAATCAGAAGAAGATCCAATTGATCTCTGATTAGATCAATGAAGAATGTTGAAGAACATGTGTGATTTATGAGATTCAGTTGAAGAAGTCCCCCCTAAGTATTGAACACATATGGAAGAGGAGATGAAGAAGATTAATAAGAAACCTTGGGAATTCCATATCCTAAGTAGAGATCATATGAGAGGAGAAATGATGGAATTCTTCAGAAGAAGAAGAAACGAAGATGGCTTAGAGAAGTGGCACTTGGCAATTGGCATATTTTATATGGAGGAGAACTTTGTTTTTAACAAAGTCTTAATATTTTCCTTAAGCAAAAAATTAGCCACCAAGGGCCAGCCTTAAGGGTTCATCCCAAGGCACATGTGGGACTAGGTCACCACGCCCAAGGGGATCCCATGGGGCCAGCCCGAGAGGCCGCGGCCGTGTGTAAGCCGGGCCACGCAGGGGATCAGGTCCTGCGCAGCATGGACACCAGAGCGCGCGCCCGAAGGAGCATAGTGGGCGCCAGTGGCGCGCCCACAGGGAGCAGAGTGGGCGCAGAGCGCGCCCGTAGAGAGAACTCGGTGCGGGGCGGCACCGAGAGGGGAGGAGATTCAATTGAGCCGGCTGGGGGAGCGGATGGTTGATAAACCGCGGAAAAACCGCTCGCCGTTTCGATGTGGGACGCGGAAAAATCCCCGGGAGAAAATCTCAGCCGTCCAGGCGATCTCACGGAAGATCTCGGTCGCCCGATGCATCTCGCCGCACACGATCTAATCTGAGCCGCCCATCTAATCGCGCGCCAGATCTTAACCGTCCGATGCATCTGCCGATCGTCCTCAACCTCCAGCCATGCCGAGGCCTTCCCGCATGCCTCCGTTGAACCAGGAGCAACCCGACGACGGTTTTTGAGCTCCCGGCCACCTCTAAGCAAACCGAGACCTCCATGGTGATCTTCTGGCCTCTACGAACACATTCATGTATAAATATGAGTTTGCATGCAATGAGAAGAAGAATTCGAGATTTGGCCGAAGGCAAACCGTAGGTGCCGAGGCCATGTGGTGTTCTTTCTTTGCATGCATGGGCCTAAACAGAGGCATGCACACGTTCCATGCACGTAGAGGTGAAAGAAAAGGAGGGAAATAAAAAGAAGAGAGAACCCGCGTGAAACAGATGAGAAACGAGATTTCAAAAAATCTTTAAAGAACCGAAATCTTCGGGGTTTCGAAAGATATCTCACGCGGATTACAGAGGCTTCTACTGCCTATAAAAAGAGAGGCTGAACTCTCGTTTTTGCTTGCTGATGCGCTGAAACCTTGAGAAGTCCCGTGAGAGCTCTTATGCCTCGCGAAGAATTACTGCGCGCATCACTTGCGCGGCAGAAGCCCGGAGTTCCCACTAGCTTCGTAAGGATCCTTTTGTGCATACCTTGCACGAAAGAGGTTGGAGAAGAACCCTGCGCGCCTTCCCCTTGCGCGGCAGGAAGAACCCGGGGCCGCAGCACCTTGCGCGCCCACGGTTGAAGCCCGCACTTGCGCGACAGTTGGTGTCCTTGACACCCCGCGCGCCCACGGCTGTCATAGGACTTGCACGGCTATTGAAGGCAGGAATGCCGAGGCTTGTATTCAAGCACCTTGCGCGATCCAAAATTAAGAACACCCTGGGCAGTGTGTGTGCTTAGTGCAACATGAAGATGAATTGCATTACATACCTACGGGTTGTGTTCTAAGTAAGGAGGAAAGCCACATCAAGTGAAAGAGATACACCCTAGCTGTGAGTGTGCAAGAAGAGGAGGAAGACCGAGGCCATACCTTGGTTGTGCCAAATTGAAGAACACACTTTGTGTGTGCATTTGAAGAAGAGCCCGTAGCCCTTGTGTGTGCAAAATGGAGAACCAAGTGTGTGCATAAGTGAAGTGCACACTTTGAAGAAGATTAAAAGAACAAGGAAGTGTTTGTGCTTAGTAAGTGAAGTAGGCCAAGCCTTGTGTTTGCTAATTGATCAAAGGAAGTGTGTGTGAGCAAACAAAAACAAGAAGTCTGAACCTTAGTGTGTGCTAAGTGGTGTGTACACACTAAGAAGGAGAAGAAGGAGAATACTCACACTAAAGTAGAACACACATTTATGTGTGTAATCAAATTGAATTAATTGTGTGAAGTTCAAAGAAGGTGTGTGCTTGAAGTGATTACACCCTTTGTGGGTTTATTGCACCAAGAGAAGAAATAGGGAAGTGCATGCATGCATGCACGTGCACACGTGAAGAAAGATAAATTAGTGGTGTGCATCTGAGGAGTCCAGGAACAACAGTTCTTGAAGATTTGAGAACCCATGCTTTCAGTGCATGAAGATGAAGAGTTTCCATGCACTCAGTGCATGATGTTGAAGTGAAGTGAGACTGGACCAGACTGAATTTAAAGATATCAGTTGTCTGAGTATTCAGTAGTTGGAGAGAGGCCAGGTCATCCTTAGAAGAAGGAGATAAATCCTGAGCAAGACGAGAAGACCTGATCAACTCAAGTGATCAGAGGTACAGAGCAAGGCCAGCAGTCTTTATCCTAGGCTGCTGAGGATACTTGAAGAACATAAGGTGAAGAAGAGCTACTTGTGTGACTCGAGGAGCCAGGAGAAGCCCCCTGTGAGACTCCGGGTGGAAGAAGTCTTCAGTGGGATTCTGGAGCAGGCCAGTGGGACTCTGGTAACACTGTGGGACGCAGTATAAAGACCCTCCTGTGGGACTCAGGAGAGATACAGTGGGATGCTGTATCGACCATTGTAATTCTAACAAGTTATAATGTAAGAAACCATGTTGGGGCGTATAACCAACATGGCAAGGACGTAGGCCTTTGGTGTCGAACCTTGTAAATCCTTGTGTCCAGTGCCTTTACATTTACTGCATCATTCTTGGAAAGGTGAGAGATACAAGAAGAGTGGATCGAGGCCTTAACAAGCCATAGAGGTTTAATTGATAAAGAATCAATTAGTAAAAAGTTTTAAGGGATCACTGATTCACCCCCTCCCCCTCTCAGTGATTCACACTGATCTGGGCACTTCAATTGGTATCAGAGGGAAGGTTACCTCTAAAAGATCCAAGGGAGTCTTTATGAAGTGCAGATTTGAGGAAATGAGTGACCAGCCTCAAATGGAGATATCTGCCAAGACTCAGAAAAATAGAAAGAAGAAACAGGCCAAGAAGATGAAGAAAGCCTGTCCTAGCTGTGATGAAGTTGGAACAATGAAAGATCTTCAAAGTGCAATCGAATATCTTCGGAATACAGTCCCCAGGGAAGTATCAATGTGTATAGCTACAGGCATCCTTGATCTTCAAGAAGAAAAATTACAGCTAGAAGAAGAAGCCAACACAATGGAAGATCAGTTGGCTAAAAGGGTTGTCGTAACCAACACTCTCAGAAATCTGGTGAAGGCTAAAGATGAAACAGTTTCTCTTTGCAATGATAGATATGAAGATACTTGTGAAGAATTGCAAAGAAGCCTTTCTGAGAAATAAATCTTTAAAGTAATAATCAAAGATGTTTACCATGCACTGGAGAAGAGGCATAGAGTATCAATGGTTGTTAAAGATGCTCAACATGAAGACAAAGTAAAAAGGGTGAAGGAGCTTGACAACTCATTGTTTGAAATGAAAAAGGTGCATGAAGACCAGATAAATCAGCTGGAAGAAAAATGGGAAGGATGGCTAAGAACTATTGAGGATGAGAAGAACTCCCTCAATATGAAATGCTAAGAACTGGAGGTGATATTGAAAAATCAGCAATCACCCAAAGCACAAGCCTCCCAGACAGCTGGAAGAAGAAATGTTGCCACTCAAGTGAGCTTTGAGAAGGATGATTCTAAAATAAAGACATCCTCTAATGAAAGGGCAACATCTTCTAAAAAGAAGGTACCATCCATACCATCTTGCACTCATGCTTCTAAAAGTGTTTCTACTAAAAGTGCAGGATGGAAGAATGAATCCAAACAAGTATGGATGAAGACAGTGAAGAAAGAATGCTCTCCTGAAACAACACAGCAAGTCATGAAAAATGTCCAACAACCAGAAGGACTCAAGGAGTCAATATTTGTGGGACAATGTTGGTGTTGTAATAAGTATGGGAATTGTGCAAAGGATTCTTGGTACAATCCACTGAATGCCAAAGCACAGAGGAACTCCATGCCTAGGGGGAGCAAGCCAGAAGAAAAGAAGCAACATCCACAGGTCCAGAGACATCTGTTTACTGCAAATAGATTTGGATTACTTGACAACATCTGGGATGGTTTCAAAAGTTGTCAACAATTTGATACATGTCAATCTCCAAATGTATCCAAAGCTGGAAAGAAGAGAAGATCACAGAACCTGGCTAAGAGATATTCCTTGGGAAGCAAGAAGAAAGTAGAAAATACTCCCAAGAAGTGTTTGAGAAATGAAGAGAAGTCCTTGGAGTCTGAGTCCAAGAAGGGTGATGCATCCAGAAGGACCACCAAGAAGTGATTCTACTATGGAAAGAATGGCCATACCATGGATCTTTGTAAACAAGCCATGAAATTTAATAGAAGCCAAATGCACTCAAACAGACAATCAATCCAGAAGAAGAAGAAGGGATTGATTGAAAATAAGTTGCCTAAGAGAGGTAGCTTGACAGCATTAAAGGAACCATGTGGAACTTCCAAAACTGAGGCCACACTTCCAAGTGACTTACTAGTCATATGGCCACATCAGTTGCAACTTTCCAGAGAACTGCAAAAATCTGAAGATGAAGCTCTGGCAATTGCTAAAGCAAAAGGGAAGAGGAAGGTTTCACATGAAGATGTTTTGAGAACCACACCAGCACAATCATCAATGAAGATCAAATGTGCAAGTGTGAAGACTGGTGAAAATGGGACATCTCGGTTGAGAGAATCTTCTCAACCTTGTTGTTCACATTGATGAACCAAGGAGGTTCCATCTTATTCCCTTATACACTTGTATTTACATGTGCTAACATTGAAGGGAATTGAAGATGATGATCATTCTCAGCTAGAGGATGGTTTGGAAGGAATGGAGTGCACCCCTTGAGGGGGAGCCAATCTGTAGAAGATGGGATTCTGATATTTAATACCATCTTGAGAAAAGCTGAAGGTGTTCCAATCATACTTTCATCCCTTGTTTCTTAATTGAGTTTATCTTGTCAATTAAGGGGGAGTATAGATTGAAGACAAATGGATGAAAGGGGGAGCTTTATCTTTGCACCTGAACTTTCTAATGAGTTTTATGAAACTGTGCAGGATTTAGAAAATTCATTGTTATATCTGAAAAATTTCAAACCCCTGAAGCATGATTTCACATGTACAGTGAATGTTGGACAGCATTGAGTACCTTGGTTACATCACTCTTGTTTTCTACACCGGGTTAGCCCAAGTAGACTTAGAGCTGATTTACTAAAGGTTCATTGCTCAAGTGAACATGTGACATCATCCCTCTCTCAGTGTTCTTCAAGAAAATACTTTTCAAAGGGAGGAAGAGATTTTTGAAAGAGAACCACACCACACCTTTGCATTTGGTTTCCAATAAGGGGGAGAAATATTGGCACACATATTGACCCATTCATATGTGCTCAAGTGTATTGCCAACAAATACAAAGGGGGAGATTGAAGTGCACTGTGTTGCATTTGTTGTCAATGAGGTATGTTGTTGTCAAGGAATGAATGGATGGATGCCAAGGAGGTTCAATATGTGAATGACAAAGGATGTGATGGTGTGGGTGATGAATGGATAATGGCCATGGTACTAAGATGCATGTCACTTAGGAGATTCACTAAGTGACATAGGATGTTGTGGTTGAAACATTCTCTATGAACATATGACGATTGCTGAGCCGCTCTTTAAGTTCATAGAACTTGTATCAACTGGATACAATGTCACAACAATGTTAGAAGACCATGTATTGTATTGACAATGCATGAGGAGAAGCAAGAGATCCATCCACAACTTCTAAGTGGATGCAGTGGATTAAAGAAGTCCATGTACTAACTCTTAGTGCATGTGAATCAGAAGAAGATCCAATTGATATCTGATTAGATCATTGAAGAATGTTGAAGAAAATGTGTGATTTATGAGATTCAGTTGAAGAAGTCCCTCCTAAGTATTGAACACATATGGAAGAGGAGATGAAGAAGATTAATAAGAAACCTTGGGAATTCCATATCCTAAGTAGAGATCATATGAGAGGAGAAATGATGGAATTCATAAGAAGAAGAAGAAACGAAGATGGCTTAGAGAAGTGGCACTTGGCAATTGGCATGTTTTATATGGAGGAGAACTTTGTTTTTAACAAAGTCTTAATATTTTTCTTTAAGCAAAAAATTAGCCACCAAGGGCCAGCCTTAAGGGTTCAACCCAAGGCACATGTGGGACTAGGTCACCACGCCCAAGGGGATCCCATGGGGCCAGCCCGAGAGGCCGCGGCCGTGTGTAAGCCGGGCCACGCAGGGGATCAGGTCCTGCGCAGCATGGGCGCCAGAGCGCGCGCCCGAAGGAGCATAGTGGGCGCCAGTGGCGCGCCCGCAGGGAGCAGAGTGGGCGCAGAGCACGCCCGCAGAGAGAACTCGGTGTGGGGCGGCACCGAGAGGGGAGGAGATTCAATTGAGCCGGATGGGGGAGCGGATGGTTGATAAACCGCAGCAAAAACGCTCGCCGTTTCGATGTGGGACGCGGAAAAATCACCGGGAGAAAATCTCAGCCGTCCAGGCAATCTCGCGGCAGATCTCGGCCGCCCGATGCATCGCGCCGCACGCGATCTAATCTGAGCCGCCCATCTAATCGTGCGCCAGATCTTAACCGTCCGATGCATCTGCCGATCGTCCTCAACCTCCAGCCATGTCGAGGCCTTCCCGCATGCCTCTGTCGAACCAGGAGCAACACGACGACGGTTTTTGAGCTCCCGGCCACCTCTGAGCAAACCGAGACCTCCATGGTGATCGTCTGGCCTCTACGAACACATTCATGTATAAATATGAGTTTTCATGCGATGAGAAGAAGAATTCGAGATTTGGCCGAAGGCAAACCGTAGGTGCCGAGGCCATGTGGTGTTCGTGCTTTGCATGCATGGGCCTAAACAGAGGCATGCACACGTTCCATGCACGTAGAGGTGAAAGAAAAGGAGGAAAATAAAAAGAAGAGATAACCCGCGTGAAACAGATGAGAAACGAGATTTGAAAAAATCTTTAAAGAACCGAAATCTTCGGGGTTTCGAAAGATATCTCACGTGGATTACAGAGGCTTCTACTGCCTATAAAAAGAGAGGCTGAACTCTCGTTTTTGCTTGCTGATGCGCTGAAACTTTTAGATGTCCCGTGAGAGCTCTTGTGCCTCGCGAAGAATTACTGCGCGCATCACTTGCGCGGCAGAAGCCCGGAGTTCCCACTAGCTTCGTAAGGATCCTTTTGTGCATACCTTGCACGAAAGAGGTTGGAGAAGAACCCTGCGCGCCTTCCCCTTGCGCGGCAGGAAGAACCCGGGGCTGCAGCACCTTGCGCGCCCATGGTTGAAGCCCGCACTTGCGCGGCAGTTGGTGTCCTTGACACCCTGCGCGCCCACGGCTGTCAGAGGACTTGCACGGCTGTTGAAGGCAGGAAGGCCGAGGCTTGTATTCAAGCACCTTGCGCGATCCAAAATTAAGAACACCCTGGGCAGTGTGTGTGCTTAGTGCAACATGAAGATGAATTGCATTACATACCTACGGGTTGTGTGCTAAGTAAGGAGGAAAGCCACATCAAGTGAAAGACATACACCCTAGCCGTGAGTGTGCAAGAAGAGGAGGAAGACCGAGGCCATACCTTGGTTGTGCCAAATTGAAGAACACACTTTGTGTGTGCATTTGAAGAAGAGCCCGTAGCCCTTGTGTGTGCAAAATGGAGAACCAAGTTTGTGCATAAGTGAAGTGCACACTTTGAAGAAGATTAAAAGAACAAGGAAGTGTGTGTGCTTAGTAAGTGAAGTAGGCCAAGCCTTGTGTTTGCTAATTGATCAAAGGAAGTGTGTGTGAGAAAACAAAAACAAGAAGGCCGAACCTTAGTGTGTGCTAAGTGGTGTGTACACACTAAGAAGGAGAAGAAGGAGAATACTCACACTAAAGTAGAACACACATTTATGTGTGTAAGCAAATTGAATTAATTGTGTGAAGTTCAAAGAAGGTGTGTGCTTGAAGTGATTACACCCTTTGTGGGTTTATTGCACCAATAGAAGAAAGAGGGAAGTGCATGCATGCATGCACGTGCACAAGTGAAGAAAGATAAATTAGTGGTGTGCATCTGAGGAGTCCAGGAACAACAGTTCTTGAATATTTGAGAACCCATGCTATCAGTGCATGAAGATGAAGAGTTGCCATGCACTCAGTGCATGATGTTGAAGTGAAGTGAGACTGGACTAGACTGAATTTAAAGATATCACTTGTCTGAGTATTCAGTAGTTGGAGAGAGGCCATGTCATCCTTAGAAGAAGGAGATAAATCTTGAGCAAGACGAGAAGACCTGATCAACTCATGTGATCAGAGGTACATAGCAAGGCCAAGAGTCTTTATCCCAGGCTGGTGAGGATACTTGAAGAACTTAAAGTGAAGAAGAGCTACTTGTGTGACTCGAGGAGACAGGAGAAGCCCCATGTGAGACTCAGGGTGGAAGAAGTCTTCAGTGGGATTCTGGAGCAGGCCAGTGGGACTCTGGTAACACTGTGGGACACAGTATAAAGACCCTCTTGTGGGACTCAAGAGAGATACAATGGGATGCTGTATCGACCATTGTAATTCTAACAAGTTATAATGGAAGAAACCATGTTGGGGCGTATAACCAACATGGCATGGACGTAGGCCTTTGGTGCCGAACCTTGTAAATCCTTGTGTCCAATGCCTTTACATTTACTGCATCATTCGTGGAAAGGTGAGAGATACAAGACGAGTGGATCGAGTCCTTAACAAGCCATAGAGGTTTAATTGATAAAGAATCAATTAGTAAAAAGTTTTAAGGGATCACTGATTCACCCCCTCCCCCTCTCAGTGATTCACACTGATCTGGGCACTTCATCATATATTAATATATTATCTATCATAATTTCTACAATTAGAGGTATTAAAATAAAATATTACAATTATCACGAGGTAGTAGTTCGACATACACAGAAAGACCATGTTATTTACCATTAGATAGGGGTGTGTATAAGTGTAGTTAAATATCATAAAATAATAATATCCTAGTATATTTATTATAATTGTTTTTTTATTTAATCATTTAAGAAGAATAGTATATGGAGTGGAGAATCAAATGAACTTAAAGAGATCAGTTTAAAATGACACCTTAAAATTGGGTAACACATTTTGGTTTATAACAAAGGGATTCCTTATAGGATTGATGAAAAAAGTGATGATTAAATGTATATGGGGGTGAGACTTTTTGGAATAGATATGGGTATATCTTGGTAGATTATATTTGGTTTGAGATGTGTGAGGAAGTGGAAGAACTGGTGGCCTTTTATAGTGGAGGAGGAGGGACCCTCATGTAATAATTTTAAAAGGAAGTCCATAAAAATTATTCACATTTAAAGTGGATATAATAATGGATAAAATAATATAAAATGGATTATATGGTATATATATGGAAATAAAATATATCTTAGACAAGGTTATAGGTCATTTTGGGCCTTAAAGACAGTGTTTAGTCTCTTATTATGCTTAATTTAATAGTAATCGTTGTAAAAAATTTTAATCCCTTTCACAAATGTTTTTTGTAGAAATATAATTATCTATTATTATAAATTTTAAATTATAATTATTCCCAATATATAATTCCGTATTCCAAATTCCAATCATAGAAGTGGCCTAAATTTTGTTAAAATGCATCTCGTAAGAAGGACGATAATGCTGTTTTTTAAAGTAAAAGCATTAGAAAATTTTCTATGTTATTATAAACAATTTCAAATTAAATTTGATTCCAATATCCTAAATTGGATTAATGGATAACAATATGGTAAAATTAAACATTAATAATAATATAAAAAATAAATTATCAATAAAAATATTAGATGAAAAAGAATATTTGATATGAAATTCTATATTTTTCACTATTAATTAAAAAATGAAAAATCATAGAAAAATACATAAAAATCAACCAAAGATAATTTTTATGTTTTTATTCTAAATAAAAAGTTTATTTTTACCTATTAAATTTACAAAATGATAAAAAGTTGGATTTAAAATATGTGTTCAATTAAAAGGTGGAAAATTTTCTTTTCTAAAAATATTTGTTTTTTGGTGTGAAATTGGGCTGGTTCTTATCTTGTGTGTATAAAAACTAAAATATGTATATCAAGAATATTTTATTGAATATGTAAAATATATATTTCATTAATGTAACTCACTAAATTTGATAAATTATGTTTATCATGAAAAAAATCATTTGGAAGTGTGAAAATAATAATATCTCTTTTTATTTGAATTTGGTTTTTAGTTTAATTTATCATTAATTGGTAAACAATGAATTAATTTTTTAAATATATAATCCATATATTTTGATATGTTAGTGAACACTATTATAAACAACTTATTTAATTTCAAGGTCATATGTTATTATGTTAAATAACAGTATCTTAATAATATATCTTTGTCTTATAATATTCACTCTTGCGTGTGTTGAAAGAGATCAACGAAAGTCTATCTTCCTTGGAATGAAAGATTAATATGTTTGTTTTTTATTAAATAAAATAGTTTATTATGTTTTTTATAATATTAAATATTTTGTAATGTACTAGGTTATTATATTCCCTTTTTAATATGGTGTTTCATGGAACAGATTCCATTTCGGTGTACCGTGTAATACAAATCAAGTTTGTGTCGTGCAGCACGTTCCATGTTGGTGTTATGTGAAGAATTGTTTGACTTAGTGAGAAAAAATATCTCAATGAAAATAAATTTATCTGAAAAAATTTAGTTCAAAAAAACGTGGGTGTAACAATTATAGAGTTTACACCTCTCTTCATGGTCTTAAGACAAGTCAATTTTAAATTTTAGAATTTTATTTAGATGATGAAACTATTATGCATACCTATATAGAAATGTGTGAACATCACAATGAATTTCGTTTTAAGAATTCATATAAATTAAAATTGAAATATTTTTATTTGGGGTTATGTTTATCAACATATGAAGTCGATGTATTTCATTGGAATTTGAGAGTATTTATCACTTAAAAAACAAGACACAATACACACAAAATATGTTTTATGGTTTCACAGACTACCACATTGCATTATATCATATCAATATTTGAGGTTTATATCAATGTTTTATAAAACAAATCAATACAAATTTCATTCATAGCTTGGACAAAGCATGGGTTCTCATCATCAAATTAACTATAAATATAAAAATAATATTTTTATACTAGAATATCTGATGATATCCAATGTAATAGATTTCAATGGTATTTTGGAGAAGGAACCTTCCTCTAGTTTTCTCTTTATAAAAAAGAAATTATCATTTTATATTTAAAAAAGGACCATAGAAGAATCTTTATAGTTATTGGATGATAAATCCTAATTATTGGGAATAAATCAGTGTGGTAAATATATTATTCCAAGATCTTAGTAATGAAATGTAAATGAATATTCAAACCCTTTAGTGAAACATTAAATAATAAAAAATTTGATTGGAGATATATGTAAATAATAATCAATTAGATTTGTATTTTAATGTATGGGATAAGGAATTCCAATTAATTTAATCATGGTAGAGGGTTATGAAATTCAACTAGAAGTGAAAGTTAATCCCTATATAGATTTTCCACTTCGGAATAATCGGTCATATTGGAATGATATCTTATCACATTTCACATCTACCAAGACAGTCATAATTATTAAGGTGATTCAGATATCAATTTTGAGGATGTATATTAATAATCCATTAGATTTAATGAAATTTTTGTTTACACAACTATAATGAGATCACTCTAGTGAGGAACAATTGGTAGCGACCGTGGATCATAGAGAAAAATTTGTTATGAAACATGAATTCTCACCAAGTTAATGTTCTCTAGATGAATCAAAATTTCGATAAATAATGATTGAAATATTTATATGTAAGGATATATAAGTACCCAATTCAGTTTTTATATATGTCATAAATTGATGATGGAGAAATTTATTTCATGGGGGAAGTACGTAACACCCTACATTTTCATCCATTTGACATCTTAAATAGAATGTTTTACATGAAACACTAATCTAAAATATACCATGATATATTATATTATGGAAAAGTAGAATGATATAATAATAAAATTAGTACATTATGAAATTGATATATATAACATAATTAAGAGAATTACTTATATATTAAAACCGCTAATAAAATAAAATTACCCCAAACATCGAATTTTCATCCTCATGGTTTTCCATCAAGATCAAACCACTGATTAAATATATGAAAATAATGTAAAATTTATATATATAATAATATTTTTAATAGAATAATAAATAAATAGGATGAATTAATTTTAAAAAATCTTATAAATTTTATCGGTGTATATATTGTCAATAGATATAGGGAAATTTTATATATGGTCATTAGATATATGGTCGTTGGATATATGGTAATTATATATATTATTATTTGGTATACGTATATTAATAGGTGTATTAAATATTTGAAAGTCTAATGCAAAAAATATATTACACATTAAATATATGGTATGTAATTTAAAAGTTAAATTTTGACAGAAAATAAAGCAATACTAATTATTTTTTAAATATTTAAATTATTTTAAATAATTTATTTCTATATAATGTATTTTTAGTAAAAATGATTTATATTAATTAATAATTTAAAACAATAATTATAAAATGCATAAATTATTGGGAAAATTAGTAAATTATATACCCTAAATTACTACCCACTAAAAAGTAATTTGAATTTACTTATTTTTGGCCAAAAATACAATTTAATGAAAAAAATTATTTTTATTATATATTATATAAATTTATTGAAAATAATAAAGCATCATATTTGTATTATAAAAGTTAATTAAATGAATTATATATATACATTAATAAAATTCTTCAAATAATTATTTCATGTTCATAAATAGTAATAAAGTCAATTGTATGCATATAATATATTTTTCTAAAAAAATTGGCATGTTTCTTTTTTATTATTTAAAAGCAATTTAAAAATAACTTTTAAACTAAATTTAATTATTTTCATTTTCATTTTGTTAGTTATATTAATCATACTATTTAAGAGGATAAATTTAAAATTTTAATTAAAAAACTAGTTATCGTCTTAAAAATTGGATTACCGCAAGAAGGGTAAGATTAGGTAAATTGGGTTTAATTAATGGGTTAACAAAAAAATATCATTATGAATATATATAATTTTTTTATATGAGTGTACTCATGACACATATTATTTATATATTACCTTTATATCAACAATCCATGATAAATTACATTCTTTACATATTAATGAATAAATACATGTTAAAATACCAATCATGGACATCTATAAAATGACCACTCCTCTACACACTACAAAAATATAATTTTCCATGATTTCATTTTTTAATACCATCCAAAATTCCTTCTACCAAAACCTTTATAAATATTCACATAATATATTCTCAATAATGATGAAAAAATCATTCATTTTTAATGAAATATTTTAAGAGAAGTTGAATTATTCAATAGAGTTATTTATTTTATTTACAATCATTATGAATTATATTTTCATATACACTTTTTATGAATCTATTAAAATATATTAAGGATATTTTATAAAAATAAGTTTTATTCTAAATTAAATATATTAATAAAACATTATTATATAATATTACTCATTCCATTGTATAACATGTTGTTATTTGAAATATTTTGACCACAAAGATGAGAAATTTAATAATATATTAATTTTTTTCAACATCAATGATTATTAAAAACATAATAAAGGTTATATTTTATAAAAATTATCAATATATATTATGAAGATGATTTTGAAAAATGGTGAAAAAATAAGGGTAATTATAATGTAACAAGTTGTTGTTAGTAAATTAATTGAAAAAATGTCCTCTTAGAATCCAATCGCACCATGAATACCCTAAAATTCCATCAAGTAAATATAGGAATATAGATTAAATTTAAAAAATTAGTTCACTACCTTGAATAATATAGTAATTAAGAACCTGTTATAAATGAATGATTTAATTATAAAACATTTAATAAACAGTTAAATTTATAATCATACGATGAATAAAATAGACAATGAAAAAATATCACATGTGTAATAAATAAATATAAATAAATATAATAAAACATGATTAATATGTTATAAAATAATTTATGAATATGTTTAATTTTATTCTAAAGTATGTTATATCACATTCATCGATGTAGTGAGTAACTATAAGGGATTATTTTACAATCTCACATTGAAATCAAGATTGTCTAAGGGAAAATTTATATAAGTATAAATTATTAACTCCTTATTTATATGACCCATTATATTTTATTTCATGTTATTATTTTTGGTGTTTACATTAATTGTCACAATCTTCCGTTCTATTGGTTTATAATTCACCCATCATGAATATTATTACGGAAATAGACATGATCACTTATTTATTGAAGAATAATATTAATTATTGTTAGTGTATTTCATATATTTTTATAGTTTTTGTTAGGTATGAATCATGAATTTGTAAATCTCATTTTATTATTTAATTTTTTCATTATAATATATAATTTTGAATGGAATCATTTTTATCGTTTATCTCATATTATTTTTCTCATACCATTTTCATTATTTTTCCATAGGATGTTTTCTTTTAATGTTTTTAAAACTATTAAATGTAAATTTTAATTAACATCACATTATTGTTCAAAAAATATTATTTTATAAAAAAATTTCTTTCAAAACAAATGTGATAGAAATAATTGATATTAATTATTATATTCATGAAAATTATTGAATTTATTTATAATGTATTTTTCAAATATTTAAATATTATTATTATGATTATCTTTTTTCTCTTCAGATATTTTTAAAAAAATCAACCATATAAAATATATAAATTTTATAATTATAAAACATATATTTTTCCATGAGACCAATTTATTTCTTATGGGTTATAGATAATTTTAAAATCTAATCATGCTCTAGTGTCACATATGTATATTTATATATCATATTTCATTATGTGGTAGAAGGGAATAAAATTATAAAGTCATATAATAAATTTTTTGATTATTTCTATATAATTATAGGATATATATTAGGATGGTGAACTATCCAAATGAATGATTTTGAAGGGAAAGGTGAATAAACCCAATCAACTCTGTTGTGGGACTTAATTTTAATTAAGATGATTGTTGGGAAATTTGTCCTTGATATGAGAAACGTTTTTATATTCGTATATTTGTGGCATATTCCTATGGTATGTCTTAGGGATCATGATTATTGTTCAGTGTTCCCAAATTCCTATGCATAATTTAGTAGGTTTTACAATATTTAATAGGTCCTAATTAATAACTTATAATCCATTTTGTATTGGCTATTATTTTCTTTGGTTGGGTTCATGTATATTTATTAGGTTATCATACCCATATATTCATTTTATGCTCTGTTATGATCCATTGTTGATATATCTTATATTATCCATGAAGGATCATATGAGCTCACACATTATTTATGTTTCCATTCCAATGGTAATGAATAGGAGAACAATGGGTAATATTTTTATATGAATATGACATGAGGAGAATGTTTTTTGATCTTATAGAACATATTATAAAATAATATATGAAAGAATATAATCTCCATGGATATTAAACTTATAGGATATTATATTTGAGTTATTATATTATATAATTTATATTCAAATAAAATAATTTCTTATGCATATATTATATGGTTGGTGTATATCGATATTAATTCCATTATAACAATAATTATGAAACATGTCATTACATGGATCTTTTATTCCCTTAAATGGTATATATGTGTACTTACAACCCTTAATAAAAGAGTTAAATTTAGTTTTAAATATCAGTGTTTCTATATATAATGATATTATAAAAGATACTTTTTAAATTCATTCGATACATATGTCAATGTAAATTATTTTTCTGTATTTTGAAATAATTATTGGTTAGTTTATGATGTGGAAAACTAATTACTATATTTGTATAAATAATATATGGTTTATCATAGCTATTGTTTTTTATAGTTTTTTCTTCATGTGAAAATTATGTTTAAATTAAAATATTTTTCATTATAGTATTAATTAATGATAATTTTGAAATTATGTCAACAAATAAAAAAATAATATATATTAATAACTAATATTATTACTTAATTGACAGATATTTATAATTTTAATTTAAAGGGTTATCTCAATTCATAAAAGTGATTTAATATTAAAAATAAAACGAAAGTTCTTTAAAAAATGAATATTCATTAGTTTAAACTATTTTTAATCAAATTCTCTATGTCACATCATATATATAATTTGTATTATGATATTTTTTGGTATTTTCATTATTTATTCTTTTTATTAGGGGATCTAATAAAAAAGATTATATATTATCTAATCAACAATTTCTAGATATTGGATTTAGAAAATCCACCATATCCTATGCATATAAGTCAAAAGTATTGAAATGTTCCTTATAAATATTTTATGAAAGCATTATATTTTTTCCATTAATTTTTATAGACTATAATGGTTCCATATTGTATTTAAGTAACATATAAATTTTTTTATGTATATGAAATATTAAACAAAACTATATGAATGATAATGATTATACTGTATACTTACAATATTTGATTCATATATTCATTCAATATTTACAATAAAATAATATATGGTTGATTCAAATTAAATTGTACCAAATTTATGGATATCTATAATTTAAATTGCTGAAAATTTATTTATTAATAAAATATACATGATTCAATAAAAAATTATTTGAGTAAAACAAAAATTACCTCCTTTATTATCCACATGATTGATGGCTTTAACTATCTACCTTTTTATAACATTTCTTATGATCACATTCATTAATTATGAAAAACCATATCACCTATACACATTGTTTCAAAATTAATTCCAGTACGATACACATTAAACAATCTAAAATCATCATGTGGTCTGATGTCATTAGGTAATTAGATACATATCACAATAACATGTATTATATATAGAGAGAAATTAATTAAATCTTTATAAAATTACCTTGAAATTCCATCAATATTTTAAAACTGCACAATGTCACCTAAGGATATTGAAAAGAAATTGGTGTCCTATAAAAAATAATGGGTAATAAAAAACATATAGTAAATTAAATTACTACATGTGATTCAAGAGGCATAAAATAATGATATATAAAGGTGATAATCATATTCTTTGAGGCATGATATAATATGATACCGTGAAGGAATCCTATGAATTAGAAAACTACCTAAAGCATTACATTATAAAACTATGTTAAGACTAACGACATAAAAATGATTATAAAATGTTCTTAGTCAAACAAAACATACACCAGAAAAAGCACCTCTAGATATAAATACATTACCCAATGCATTATAGGGATATAATAATTCATTCCCATCAATAAAATTCATATTATATGTATACATTTATATACCAAAAATATCATATAACATAAGAGTTTGTTTTATATAACAATTTCAGCAGAATAACTAGACTACATAAAGGATCAAGGAATAATTTAATTATATTGAATGGAAGTATTCAATTAAAAGGTCCCCAAAAGTGGTAAAGAAACGTGTAAAAAATTATAATAATAATAATTAGAATCAAATGGCTTAATAAATGGTCTATACTTGAAATTGGGGAAGAGGAATATAATCCCTTACCTTGTTAGATTTCTTGTTAATGATTCAGAAGATATTATTATGATTACGGAACACCATTTTAGGTATTTAGAGTGGGATAAAAAGGGTGAATTTTGGGTCAATTGGTTATTAGTCTTGATTAATGGGAGGTTGGGATGGTATTTGTAGAAAATGGTAGGGAATATTTTTATTAAATTTTAATGGTATATTTCAGACAATAAGTAATAAAATAATGAAAAAAATAGTAATTAACAATGTTGTTACCATTTTAAAGCCAATATATAGCAATTATAATTATTTTATTAGGCTAGGTAATAAAATAATTAATATAATAACATTCATGAAGTTGAAGTGATTCATGTTCATTAGAATTGTCTTTACAACCACACAATATAATTTATGTTTTTATTGAATTATTATAGATTTGAAAGGTTAATTAATGAATTTGAAAGACACATTATATTAATGGTAATATATATATATATATATATATATATATATTTGTATACTATTTTAATATTATTTATTAAATAATTTTGTTCATCAATATGTCATAATATTAAAAATATATTAATTTTTTAATTATATTTTTCAAAAAATTCAATTATCTAAGAACATTGTGAAAATATTTCCACTAGATAATTGGACTTTTTATTTGAAAATTAATATTTATTTAACAAATATATATTATTATAAATATTATAATTTATACATTTAACAAATATTATTCGTTACGAGAAAAAATTAGAATTAACATTATTAATTACTTCTTTTACCTTATCAAAACATGCAATTTAAAGCATTAAATTATATTATCATCTCTACATAATATATATATATATATTTAAAAAATAATATATCATGTAAATATAATTTATATAAAAAATATTGAATTAATAAGAAAGAATGTTTTAATAGGTTATAAATATTTTGAAAAAAAATTGGTATCTTTAAAAAATCTATATTTTATCAAACTAATTATATAATAATTTGTATAAAGTAATAACAAAAAGTGATAAATAGAGTTCGTTTCAATTAAAATTAATACATAAAACAATCGATAATACATGGGTCTAGAAATATAGCTCAATATTAAACCAGTGTACTCAATGAGGTTAAGGTGAGTGATTGTGGTACTTTATTGGGGTGGTTCAGTGAACATGGTTTGTACAGTGATATCTATAATCATGAACTTCTACTGTAAGTAGTTTTAAAAATGAATCAGTTTTAATTTTTTTTTAAGAATGGTTAAAGAAAATTTCCTATGTTTCCATCCTGAGAAAGAGTTTAGATAAATTGGATTTATTTTCAATGATGTTGTTGTCAAAGACCATAACATAATATATTTTTGTAATATTTATTTAATATAACCATTAATATATATTAATCATAACTATCACTCACGAATTAATAAATTAGACATTTATTTGATTATTATTAAACTTCTAATCTCATCAGTCTATCTTGGTTATTCCTTCTTAGGGTCCAAATATAACAAAATGAAATATAGGTCACAACTTTTCTGTAATGAAATTTTAATACAAATACATTTAATTATTTAAAAATGATTTTTTTTATAAATGATCTGGTCACTGAATTCTTCTTACCTAAATAAATTTTTCCATAAAAATTTTCTTTCATACACCAGAATAGATTTGTGTACTTATTATTAATCACAAATTCTTGTTCCCATGTTATATCTATAGACATGTTCTTCTTCAATAATAATATGTGAGTTTTCTTATTTTTGATAAGTTTTCCTTTATGCTTTAATATCTTAATTGGATACTCCTCAATTGGAAGATTACTATCTAATGTTAGAACCTCAAAATAAAGTAAATTTGAGTGGACTATTGTTAACTATCACAAGATGTGTACATTGTTCACATGATTCACTTTCGATATTATTTGTTGGAGTGCTAGTCGATAAGACAAATCATTGATTTGTTAAAGATCTAAAAGGGTTTTATGTATCAACGAATAAGATTTAATTTCTTCCCAAACATCATTTGTTTATTCCACAATGATAAATAAGGTAACACCTTATCTATGACCTCAATCTCTTAGGATCCTCAATTATTTATTATATAGGTTTTCTATAAAATGTGTTTGGATTTCAAATGAAGCATAACTGATTTGTCGTTATTTGTCATATGTTTGAGTTAAATACATCTTCCCATACTATGTATGAAATGGTGCCTTTCTAATTCTTTAATTAAAACTATTATTATATGAAAACTCCATGAGTGGAAGGTACTAGTCAAAAAATTCATAGATATCCATTGAAAAATATGAAAACATATTCTATATAGTATGAATGGTTCCCTCAGTATCTGAATTTATCCATGGGTGATATATAATCCAATAAATTATTTTTTATACAACTCTTATAGAAGGATTAAATAAAAATTTGAGGTAAAACTATTTTCCCGATTAGATATAATGAATATTGGCACTCGATTTAGTTTTAAAATATTTATTGTGTATATCATTAAAATTTTATCAATATAAGAATATTCCTTAGTAGTAGTTAAATTCATAAAATTAATTAATCGATTGACTACAACCCAAATGGTTTTATTATCATTAGATATTTTACAAAGTCCTAATACTAAAAACATTATTTTTATTTCTTGTCACCATACTGGTTTGGGTAAAGATTTGATCATATCTTAGGACATAGTATCTTTAGTTATATGAATCAAAAACCAATCGAATATGAATGAGAAATGTGATAAAAACTCATATGAGAGTAAATATAACAATACCAAATGTTTTCAAGATATGATAATAAATTAATTGAGTTAAGGAATATATATCTTAATTATGACACAAAATGGTCCATATATCCTATGAAATATGATTGATAGTTATCATAAATTAATAAAATAACTAGTTTCAGTATAAATTCATAATAAATCGATATTCTATATTATATATAGAAAATAAAAATCATGTGACATGAAATTAACATTTTTTGATTAAATTTATTGACCAAATTACTAAAGTACAACTATAAAAACTCAATATTTTATCTAAAAGGATTCTTTTAGGATCATAATACATATAATGGTATTGAAAAATTAAACTTGAAACTCCATTATGTTACCATATTATATTGGTGGATGTAATTTAAGCTTTTAATATAATGATATCTTCTCAAATATACATGTTAATAATTTTCTATAACAAAACCAGTCATTCTACAAGTATTTTTCATGATGAATTTATATTCTATAAAACATTATTTGAATAATTCATATAAATAATTAGATATATTTGTCAATGTAATGTTTAAAAAATATAAGTTTTTAAAAATGTAAAATTTAATTATGAATAATGATTTTTTTTTGATTTTCAATTTTAAAATTTTGAATTGATGTAATTAAATCCAATGTTTATATTACATCATGAATTTTTTTCTCAACATGAATTATTAAAATTAAATAATTTAATTTCCATGATGGATTATGTGAAATATTTATGAAATATTGTAGTAAATTAAATAATAAAATATAAACATTTCTTTATAAAATACCAACTTTGTGTTTGATGAGCGTTATAGGAAATATTTTTAGGAATATAGAATTATATTGAAAAACCCATTCATTAGAAAACCAATATGGTTAAGAATATATTTTGAGCAAATCTGGGTTGTTTTATATTATATTTTTATAATCAAGTTATCAAAAAATATTTAATGAATGTTCTATTTTAGAGGTTAGGAATTGATGACCATAGATACATTAAAAATTAGATATACTATAATGTAAAATGTTTTGTAGTTTTATTTAACATTTGGAAAAATTTAGATATTTTTTTGGAAAAAAAGTAACTATATATTATGATCTTGAATAACTAATGTAATTTACAAAGAACACAAAATATATCCCATGAAATACGAAAATTATTTTTTAATATGATAGACTGATTTCCAGAATAAATTGGGAAAGGAGTAATATAGGTATTATAATACTGCATGAGTTTATCAACACATTTAAAATTTATATAAATTCTATTAAAGATAATATAATATTATTTTTTTTGTATTATCCTCGCTTATTTAAATTTCTGAAATCATCATGTAATATGAATATGTTCGATTAAAATTGAAAATTCAATATATCTTGAATTTTATCCACACTATATCATATGGATGCTATATTATTCTTTTGATAAAAAATGTAATGTTTTCTATTTAGGATATTATTTTCCATTCATATTTAAGGACTATAATTAATATTTTAAAAATATATTTAATATGTAAATTTAATGGTCGTATATTTAAGAGATAAAAAATAAAAAACAATATATTTCTATGATTGTGTTGGTATTTATATAATATACAATATGGGTATGTTTACCATATAGTATTTAATATTAATATATTATTATATATAGAATATTTTCCATGATTTTGGAGAAACCCCCAAAAGAATGAGTATTTTTCATATTTTTTATAATTTATTATGTTATCATTGGTTTTGAATGTTCATAATTATAAATGAATTTGTATGAGTTATCTACCTCATAACATAGAATAATTCGCTATTAATTTCAACTATTTTATTATAAACATGGTGTTATTCTTAGTTTAGGAGTGTCATGATGTTTAGGAGTGTATGAAAATAAGGATGTATTGTGGGATAATTTTAGTTAGTGAATTAGGTAACTAGTGATCTTTATGGGATACCTAGTGGGGGACTTGTGGAAGTAGTGGATTCTACTGAACCCACCATGTTTCCAAAATATTATTACTGATTAACATATCAAAAATTGGTAGAATTATTTACTAAAAATTGTATTTTAGATATTTAATCTCAACAATTATAACTCAAAAAAATTTAGCTTGCTAATTTCTCTGATTTAACCCATTTACACTCCCTTTGGTTATCTCAACCGCAACCCCATTTTTCACTTAATATAAACCCAAATTAATTATTTTCTAATATATTCCATGTATCCATGAGAGATCATCTTTTGTGTTGATTTGGATATATATATTCCTCTAATATCTTATTCGTTATTATTTCTTCTCGGAAAAAACTAAAATCCATTCTCCTCCTATAATATGGAATTAGTTAACTATGTTTCCTATTGATTCCCTTCCACATACATAGTATGTGGGTTTAGAATAGTTTAGGCTGAGGTTTGAATATATATTTTCATTATCATATCCTAATTAGATGAAGTAATTGTTTACATGTGTAGTATTTATTTGTAGGTCGATCCAATAATTCCTATAATGATATACCATTATCCTTTTGAAAATGAATAATTGGTCTATAATATTTTTATTTGGTAATAATTTTCAAAATCTTTTACTCATGATTAATGGTGGTTTAAATTTTATAAGGACGAATAAATTTAATTAAAATAAAAAAAGGTCTAAAGTATTTTTTTCGTATATTTTAATAGAGAATGTTATTATGGTTTAGATCTTTTGTGTTTGTTTCAAGGACATTATATCTCATCGAATGAATATATTATATCATCATTAACTTCTTTGTATTATTACCTATAATTATTTATAAATGACCCATGTTCATAGTAATTTTAAATGATACTAAATGTTAACTCTTTTATACTGTTAATAGTCATTTGAGGCAACATTCTATTTTATACTAAATTTAAAGTAGTGGGTTTAAGTGAATAACTATATAGATGATCTTGTTATCCATTACATATTAAACTGTAAGTATAAATTTATGATTTATTATTTAAATAAAATTCATATATTATGAAATTTAGTATTTGAAAAGTAACTGGTCGTGTTGATGAATTGTTTACTGGTTTGGGTTGGGATGGCCAGGACCTTCAACAACATACACTATTTCATTTCATCTATAATCAGTGATAAATCTAGAACCATTTTATATGATTCTCTTTTCCATGATAAGTGAGAAACCCCTAAATTCTAAAACAAGTACATTGTATTCAATAATGTATATGACACACAACACTAATTGTATAAGAGAAAATAAAATAGAAAGAATAAATTATACAATTATTTTTTAAATAAACTCATTTTCATTACTATAATTAATTACACACACCCACATGTTTTTCATGCGATATAATCAACTATGAGTTTTTTCAATAGCCTGCATTATACAGAAGACTATGTTTTAATGAACAACAATACAATAATATTATTATTCAATATGAAAATTATCACCTAGAATTCCGAATAGAGGGGATATAATGAATTAAATAACTTAAGAAAATATATAAATTACACATATTTTTTAGTAATTTATTCATTAAAAGTAAAATTGTAACAATTTAAAAGGAAAAGATATATTTTCTAAAAAAATATGTTTTTCTAAGAGATAGTCTTTTATATCTATTCACACATAATTTAAAATTTATTTCTAACACATTTAAAAAAATAATCTCGAGAAATAAACATTATTTTTAGTTAGTAATATTTAAAACATCCTAGGGTGAAATGTTGTGTTTTTGTAATAATATCATTTTTAATGACCACTGAAAAAAATGAATTTTTATTGAAAACTACATTTTTATCTAACATAGTTATAAAGGTAAATATATTATATATTTTATTTTTAAATTAGATAAATAGTACATATAATTATATAATTTTTTATATTTGAATCATTTTAAAATTTATTATGGATATAATATATTTTTAATTATTTGATCATTTATTAAACCCTCATTAATCATCGAATCTACATGATTAATTTTGAAGGAATGTTTTCCACCTATGTGAACGTAATTTGTAGATTTTGAAGAAATATTTGAAATATTTATATTTTTAATTTCATAAAAAGTTTAAATTAAATGTTCCCCAAAATATATAGTAAAAATGGTATAATTTTATTACAACTGTTAACATAAATTCTGATTTACCATGGGGTTAAACTAAAAAGATAAAAGGTTAAAATGACTTAAAAACTTATAAGAATCAATATGGACATATTTTGACCTTATCATTTATAGGTGCTTGAATGGACCATGTTTATATATTTTAGATTGGTAAAAATTAGGTTTTGATGAAATCATTCCAAAAAAATTAATAGTGTTCCACTCACCTCACATATAAAATACCACCAACTCCCCTCTATTATTGACACATTAAATCCATTTTGGATAATCCAATCCCATCAGAAATAATTTAAAAAATAACATCATATAATATTATAATCCATACATCACCCAAAAAATCCATCATAGGAAAGTAGTTGGTGGAATCCCAAGAAGAATACCCCAAGAGAATGTATCACTCTTTAACGAGTGTTTTTATTTTATTTCATCCTCCACCTTCCCCAATTCTTATTAAACCTTGATTACATAATAAAATCATTGTATTACACATAAATATATGTATGTATTTTAATGGTATTAACTAAAATCATCTCCACGTACATAAAATGTGTTACGATATCATCATTCGTGTGTACGGAGTACAGTTACCGTGCAAACTGATGTAATTAATATTTCCATTACCACATCTCACAGTTGGGTCTGATTATTGATAAAAATAATATATATAAAAATTTTGACATAATAATATATATAATGTAATAATATCATATATAAATTTCAAACATTCCATTTCACAAGGGATACGATAAGATCACCAGCATGTACAGAAGACTACCACCTGACGTAACATTTTGATTCATCTTTCAGAAACACATTAAATTGTGGTTTATGCGGATAAAGTTAATATTTATATGGAACATAAATAATGAATTATGATATTTATATTATAAATATATTCATAAAACCTCACATTATTCTAGTTCTATTGAATTTAATATTGGATATGAAGAAATTTGATAGAAAATAGAGAGGTTTTTTTCAATATATAAGGATTTCAAATCATTAATTTTTCACGGTTTGGGTTTAGTTATATGATTTTTCAAACATTTTTTCTCCAAAATATTCCAACTATGATGGGATTTATGTTTTCATAAGATTATTTATGAGGTTGTGTCAATTAATCACCTTAACCTTTATCCATTCATATGTGCCTTAGTTACAATTGGTATATTCTTCTATAATATCTTCATGGTTATCCAAACCATGCTCTAACTATGCACACAAAAAATCCTCCAAAATTCTTGAAAAACAATAATAATTACGTAAAGCTCTTAAAAAAATTAAATATTTCAAAAAACCATAAATAATGGATAAGGATAACTCAGAAGAAAACTGTAAAATCTATATACTCTAGAATATAATATTCACCAATTAAAATCGATCAACTTCATTTATTATGATAAAAATTGGAAGCACCAAAAAATTGGTCTTCGGAAAATATATCTCTATTTTATCAAGAAGAAATTTTATCATTATCCCATGAAAATTATTTATTTGTCTTAATAACTTGCAATATCAACAATCATTTATTTTAGAATATTTCTTTAATTAAAAAATATATTAAATAATTCATTGTTTAAAATATTACTATTAATTATTTATGCATAATTAAATTATTAAAAAATATTACAATTAAATATTATATTTATATATCATTAAATATTTTTTTTGAATTATATCATATAATATTTTTAATAAATAATATTACTACATTATTATACCTATTTTTATACATGAATAGCTAATAATCATATATCCAACGACCATATTTCCTAGCACTATATATCCAACAATCATATTTCCAAAAACCATATATGTAATGACCATACATACGATGTCCTTATATATAAATATCAAATTTTATTCTTATATATCCTTATATAACATACTAATATCATTTATCATATTCATTTATTTTCTGGTAAATATTTATAATATATTACTAATTTTAAATATTTTGTTAATATTTGTAACTGGTGTTATGATGTTGTTGACGAACCCATGGGTATAATGGTTTAATGATCATTGTATTTTTGTATTAGTATGTTTTTTATTATGTTTATAATTTTCTTATTTATGTGTTATATTTGAATATTATATGTCATTAACATTTATGTTTTGTAATAATATTTTATTTAAATAAAATATATTATAATTCGTCCCAGTTTTGTATTCCATGTGAAATAATATTTTTGATATAATTTTTATGAAAATTAAAAAACATATCGAAATCATTATGTATTTAATTATACCCCACATTAAAAGGAATTAATAATGAAAATGATTCAAATCATGAAAAAATTAAGTTACATCAAACACATTATAACCTTTGGTTTTTTCTCCACTTCGAATAATAGATGATTAATCCCATGAAAATTAACATGGTGATTGATCATGTTTCATAGACCATTTTCCCAACTAAAGATGATTTATAATATTTGTCACTCATAATTTATATCATGTTGTAGTGGTGTAACCATTTTTTCATTATAGGTGATGTGTTAGAAATATACATCTTAAAAATTTCTACAAGAAATACATCAAAAACATGTGAGAGGATTTTTCATAGTCAGTGATGATTAGACAACATCACTACATGATCAAGGAATTTAATGAATAAAAATGTATCAAGGGATCATCATTACATTACTTTAAATCTCATTATCCTCTTCCATGATGATATTTAAGAGAATACTTGATCTTATATCTTATAATTCCAATGTCATTAATGATTATTATCATATTACTTGTTCTTACTTTGAGTTGTTTTAATGTTATGTAAAATAGTTTTAATATTATATAATGTTTTACTAGGAATGATCTAGTCCAATCTGTTTATGCAATATATCTTCATTAAAAAGGGATTGTGTTTTGTTACAGTTCGTATATAGATCCCCATATTGTTCCATTTGAATGCTAGAATAGATGTTCATATATTATAACTCATCTAGGGCATGGTGTTAAACCAATAATACCATGAAATAAAGTTAGGATGATCTTATCAAGTCACCATGATTTTTAATATTACTTTAACATTAACTATTACTCTGAGGATTATAATAATTATTGATACATAAATCATTACCCAATGAATAAAAAAGGCTATTAAAGAACATTTAGTTAATCCTCAGATCTAAAAAAGATATAATGGAATGTGGATGTTATAATTGTGGAATTATTTATATAAATAATGGTATCTGTATTGAGTGATAATAATTATTAGACTGTCATTTAATTCATTGAATTTATAATTTGGTCAAATATACCAAAATGGAATTACCACCTATTAATTTCTCTAGAAAACACATAATGAAAAATATTTTTACTTTATTCTATTTCCATATAGATATGGGTAAATTTATCACCATCCCAATAGAATTATATGAGTTTCTACAACATTATAGGATACAAAGAATCGATATATATACACTTTAATAACCCCAATAATGTCTGACCACCTGAAATAATCCTTGAGATCACTATAAATCTTTTGAATATTAGGATAGATAATGAATCAGGACATGCAAGAATCATCTAATATCTTCGTATTCAATTAATTAATTATGGGAAAACATATTCAATTTTTAATTTTTTAAATTCTAGAATTTTTTTTGTTAAACATACAAATATTATATACACTCTTTTGTAGATCTATATCATCAATTTTAAAATCCTTAAACATTCCATTAATGGATTGTGGAGAAATAAGTAAGGGAAAAAGTAAATTTTTCAATAAATTTTGATTTTGAGGTCCTTACTTTTCAAATAAATGAGTACCCAGACTCTTTAAAAATTATTCATCAATAAAGTATAATGATCATTAATACTCAGAGCAATACACATAATGTTATTACAAGGGTGATAATATTTTTAGAAATCATAGTAATTAATGAAGTCCAACCATTTCATTTAGTTCATGTTTGGATACATATAAATGAATATATACATTAATATATTTTGATAAATATATTGTAAAAACCTTCACAACATTGTAAATGAATCTTCATATTAAATCATAATATATCCACAATAGGCTCCAAATCATGAGTTGTTTAATTTTTCATTAATAGTTATCATATGTAATTCATAATCTTCCACATACATCTAAATACATTGTTTGGTGAATCACTATTGTAACAAACCATAATACAAAAACCTATATCTAGAAGCTATATTATATTTATCTTACATAATACATGCTTATTTATTGGATGAAATTGTTTAGTAGTCTATAATGACTAGATACATACACAAATTACATATGAAAAAAATAATATATATAATAAATTTGTTGTGAGAATATTATTTTCTAATCCAATGAATTCCTGAAAATATAAAATAGTTATTCATTAGGGTTCTTGTGGAAAGAAAAAATATAAGGGAATGCATAGATTGTTACTAATAATTATTCAACATAGTACAAAACCATAACATAAAAATGTCCCACCTAACATTAATAGAATGAATAAAAACCAAGAATATATAATCGACTAAAAAATATTTAATTAAATATATATGAGAATAAATGAAAACATTTATAAAATGAATAATTGGTCTTATACTACTAAAATGAATAAGTATTCAAATTAAAACATGTTTTCCATTCCATATTCCTAGATAAACTACTTGTATTTGGTTATGTATATTGAAAAACACCAATCCTTATTTTATCCTTAGATATATCAGTACATCTATAAGATATTTATTTTCATGTCTATGTTCTCAATAAAAATGTCCAATACATTCATCTAGTAAGATAGTGAATAAAAATCACATAATCATCTTTTTAAATTGAAATATTTATTTTAAAAACAAAAAATAGATCAAAAATAATTTTGTGATGTAGAAAATGATAATATTATCATTACCCATAAAAAATAATAGTTATCGTGGATAGAAAATACATAATCAATTTTCTTGAATAATAATTAAATATGTGTAACTATGTAATAAATATAGTGATTTTTATTTTTTCACCAAAAAATAAGTAGAATAGATTACTATGTATGAATCCCTAAAAACATAATATAGAGATATGTTCATATAGTAATATCAGTAATTTCTCCAATTTATTGATGTGTGGAATCCCCATGACCACCTATCAATCATGAAATAAATATAGGGGTTTCACAATAAAAACAAATTAAATGAAATTTTTTTTATATTATAATCCAATCTTAAAGAATGGAAATGGTTATGAGGGACCATTTTATTAATATAATTTAATGTTAAATAATACAACCAGATAAATATGGGGAGTTGTTAAAAAATACATAATCATCATAGAAACATTGATGTATTCTCAATATAAAAGAAAATATCCATGTAAAATTAATATTATATTTTAATAGTGATGGATATATTAAATGTTTTGGGATACAATGAAATATATAAATAAATTTTAATATTATTATTAGATAGATTACCATAGAAAAAAAGGATAAATCATTCATTATTGTTTATAATAAGTATGTGAATATGATAAAGAAAATATGTTATGATTTTATATCCATGTGTGTTGTTAGGGATCTATTATATATGGAATAGGATAATGGTTGGGTTAATACATAAATGGATAATTTTTAGCTGGATAAGAATAGTAACATATGATTCATTACTACATAAAATTACATAAATCCAAACATGTATTGCCTTTATAAGAAAACTGTACACTATTGTATTCAAGATAATATTATTTTTGGACAATTTGAATGAATATGATAAAGATTTTATGAAAAGAAAATTCAGGTTCAATAAATCAACATGGTGTTAATTTGTTATAATGAAAATAATGTTCAAGTTACAATAATGTGTAATTATTTAAAAATAAAGGGATGGAATGAGAGCCGCTCTCTCAAAAAAACCCCAGTGATGGAGAAAGAGTACAAAGAGATATGAAAAAATGTATCTCATTATTCTGATATCAACTATGACGTAATATTATTGAATTACCATCAAGAATATATGGAAATTGTTTTTTTAATATAATAATTTAAATTAGAAAGGTATGATATGGATTAGAAAACAATATCTATATTATTTCGATTTATAAGGATTGTGAGGACTTTATATAACCATAGAAAATCATCGGGAGGGATTTTTAGATGGAGGGGGAATATAACCTCATGATCAATTCAATTTTTTGTGGAGTGTAATGTGATATTTGGTGGTATTTATCTCCATTTATTGGTGAAAAAAGATGTTATTTGTAATATTTATTGTGAATATGGTTCATTACTAGCATGTATAAAAGAAGTTTATTGGAAAATGTTTAATAGAATAAAAATCATTATAATTATAAAATAAAAAATTTAATTTATTATCATGAAATAAATTATATTAACATAAAAAAGAAATTTATACAGCCTAAAAATAATTACAAAAATATGTGTTATAGAAATTATACTTAATTTAATGAGAAGAGAATTTTTTTCCTATTATTTGATTACATTACATTTATTTATGACATATAAAACAATGATTTTAAATTATATGAATATTTTTTAATAAACATATATTAATATTATGATAATACTATTTTCTCTATATAAATTGTTTTATAAACATCGAGGTATTAGTTAAATTACAGTAATGTCATAAATGTTATAATTCTGTAAAAATAATTTTTCAGCATTCATTTAAAAACCAACTATGTTAGAAAAATTATAGAATTTAATCTTTAAATAATATCTTTATAAATAGTTACATTATGATGTTTATTATTTTAAATCAAATTCTAACATTTTGATATAAATAGTTTAAATATATTAATGAATAAAGGCTCTTTATAGATCAAATGGAGTGGTAGTTCAAGATATATTTTTTAAATAAACTAGTAATGATTCATTTATAACATTATCTACCCCCTAAAAGTAACATTATCTTTCAAATTAGATCTATTTAGAATACTAACAATATAATAAAAATATATCATCATTTCCTATACAGGATCCCATAATCCTCTTATAGTTTTTGATTTCATTAAATCAATTTAACTAAATGAGGTTTATTATCATTAAACACTTATTCAATATGGTCATGATTCTAGAAAATGATTTCATAATAATAGTACATATGTTGTATCTGTATCACCAAATATTCGATCATATTTATTATATATAACATGTAATTCCTATGAAAATGAACCTGAAATAAATTATATTTTTGAATGGTTTGATGGAATAACCAATTGTAAATCAATAACCCAAATTATTTATAGTATTTTAGAAGGTCAATGTACCTAGGAATTATATTTATATTTTAAAAAAATCATATAAATCCATTTCATGTGGAATCATTCAATATTTTATGAACCACATCATGAAAATTTATGTATTTTCTTTTCATTATCCCCATAAATATTTTTATACTCTCGAATGATTTAATATTATCTAGTTAGTCCATACATTATAAGTACAATCATCTACATGCTTTTGAAAAACTAGATTTCTATCATCAAATTCATCCCAACATGCTGAAGTATAAGAAATACATATATTCAATTCAATGTATTGTGTTGTCTAGATGATATAAAGAATGATAATTTTAAATTATAATTTTATCAATGGTAGGTACTGATTATATAATGTAGAAAGTCATGGGGACAATTTCTCAACATGTCATCCAATTCATGGATTATAATTATATAATTCCCATCAGTTTTTGGATTATATGTAGTGCATAAATATATATCAATTTAAAAACTCAATTTAATAATCTTGAAGAATTTTCATCTCACTGAAAGTTCATGATTAGATAAAATTGATATAGGTTCCCTGTAAAGCCTCTTTATTTTTTTAATATAATGTCTGAAAAAGATTTAATTGGGTATTGTAGAGTCAATAAGGTTTCATTATTACTTTTTCATTCCTCTATGTTTTGAAAATCACAAACACTTTATCTCGAGAAAAATTGTTTTTCCCAAAGGATTATTTTTATAATGAAAATATCTCTTCTCTGAGGATATTTTATCCTTAACTATGATTTCATTGTTCAATTTATAGTCCCTCAAAATCCATGTCATTTTATTCATATGTCTAAAATTATGTTTCACATTCAAAACCTCAAAATCTCATAAATCTTCGGTTATAGAGTAGTCTGTTTTTAGGATCTGAGTTCTCTAAATTTAATGATTTGAATTATCCTAAATTCATGGTTTGAATACTCGGAAATTTAGCCATCGAATTCTCTAAAATTCAGGTTCTGAATTCTCTGAAATTATGGTTCCAAATTCTCTGAGATTTTTGTTCCGAATTCTTTGAAATTATGACTCTGAATTCCTCATAATGCAGACAACAAATTTCATAAAATTCAGACTCTAAATTCCTCAAAATTCAGACTCCGATTTCTCTGAAATTCAGTATTTTAATTCCTTATAACCGAGACTCTAAATCCCTTATAATTTAGACTCATAATTCCATAGAATTCAAACTTCAAATTCTTTAAATTTAGATTCTGAATTCATGAGAATTTAGATTAAAAAATCATTAGATTTCAGATTTTGAATTCCTTATAAAATAGAATCAGAATATCCATGTCTTATAGACTCTGAATTTTTATTTGGTTAGATTATGAATTCTTTTTTCTCATAAACAAAATTAAATAGAATTAGTTATGTAACTTCATATTAATTAAAAAAATCATGAAATGATGTCATACAATATGTTTCTAACTAACCATTCTTTAAGTGACACATGTATTGGTCCTTCCAAGATTCATGAAAAAATATGACTGTTGGAGGAGGGAGCTGACTGTTAGAGAAGTTCCTATAAATAGGAGCTCATATGAACGATCTCAAAACTATTCCATCACACTAGAGATTGCATGATGTCGAAGTTATTTCTTGATAGAGATAGACTCTCATTCTATGTTCGGTTCTAAATATATTGTTCAGATTACTTCATGCGACACCAATTGTTGTTGAGAACAACTGAGGGTTCCGGGAATAAGAAGATAATGGTTCCGACTACCTTAATTATCGAGGTCTTGCGAGGATAGCATGGAAAATTCTGATATTTATATCGAGGGATTACCCTGGTGTGGGTAAGATATACTTTTTTGAAAGTATAAATCAAGTAACCCTTATTCAAGGTTGTTGGATACCCAACTCTTTGGGTTAAAATATTTAATACTTGTTAATTATTTTGTTTCATGTTTATTTCTATTGTATTTTGATAAAGGTAAAAATATAACTTTCTAATACTCTCTCACAATTTTAAGAACACTATTAAAAAATACTATATACTCTTAATGGTAGAATCTTTACCTAAGTAACCATTATTTATGTTTTATTTCTAGAACCATATTTATATAACCTATCAAGTTTGATTAGTTGAACTAAAATAGGCTTTGTCAATATATTTTTTTAGCATTGTTAAACATATTTTTCCTTACGATTAAAAATGAATGTTTTTAAACTTACAATTCACCCCTCTTTTAATTGAGCATCTACATCATTATTTCGATCCTAAAATTGGTATCAGAGTAAGTCTTTGAATTTCATATTTTCATATATAATTTTTCATGATGAAGTTTTCGTTGTTCATAATTTTTCGTTGATGAAGATTTTTTATCTTTGTTAACAAACATTTTCTATTATCAGGTTTCTATAAGAAGATATTTTCTTTTAGAATGGAAGGAATGTATGTTGGTTTTATTGACAATAAAAATCATACTAGACAACTGATATTTGATATTAATGATTATGAGTATTGAAGAGATCATATGAATATGTTTTTATTAATAATGGAGTGGTAAAATTTTTCAGGCTTATCAAATATTACAATATTATTGATAAAGAAGTCAAAACGTTCACCAAACAAGAAAAGTCAGAATATCAACTACAATATATGGTATGTAACAGTTTTTTGTGTTCCATGACCAAGAATTTATTTAGTAAAGTTTCTTCTTGTGAAGCAAAAAAATATATCTCGAAGAAAATGGATGTTACACATTTAGGTGCATCAAAAGTTATAGAGACTTGGAGAGCCATGTTGAGAGAAGAATATCCTATATTTCTTCTTCTTTATGGAGAACCAATATGCTAGGTACAATAAATGATTATGAAAATTGATATCATCCTACGATATATGGGGGATAAAGGTCGTGATGAGGAAGCACCTTTGGACAAGATTATAGATATCAGACCTAATGAGTAGGAATGTAAAAGAACAACTATCAATGAGAATAAAAAGGTGTCTCAAATTAATCATGATGATATTTTTGGAACTCTTATTCAATATGAGAGAAGAATGAAAAGAGATGCTGATATGAATAGAAAGAAAAATGGTAATGGTATTGTAGCCTTTACTACTTCTAAAGTGAAGACTTCTAGAATTGTTAAAAGATCCAAGTCTAAGAAAGTCATTATTTTATTAAAGGCTAGTGAAAATGAAGATTATGAGAATGAGCTAGCTAATCTTGCTTGATGGATGAAAAAGATAGTTGGAAAGAAAGTCTTTCAGTATAGAAAAAAGAATAATGAAACAAAATACAAGAAAGACTCTGAATTCAATTGTTATTATTGAAAAAGATAAGGGAATATAAGACCAAATTTCCATATGAATCATACAAATTATAAAAAAGGAAAAGTATTCTAAGAGAACTATAAAGATGTATTATAAGTCTAAAAATGAGAATGTTTTAAAAGCCATTGACACATGGAGTAATAGTGGTGGTGACTCTTCAGATTAATTCTCAATGTATGAATCTTCTGAACTGAAGAATATTAGTATACTAGCCAAACTACTGATTGAAATTCATTGTCTAATGACAAAGGTACATAATGAAGAATATATAACTAATGTAGATTTGAATGAAAAATATACTAATGATAAATACTATGAATCACTAGATGATGAATCTTCCTCTTTAAAAGATGATACCTTACCTCCTTATGAAAAAGTGTCTAGGTTTTCTAAACATTATGAGAATGAAAATTCTAAACTCAAGAAAAATATTGATAAGGAAAATTCAATATTATTTATTTTAACCAAAAAGTATTGGATCTTTCTAATGATCTTGGCAAGAATTTTTTTTTAATTTAAAATAATTTTTAAGAATCTTGAGAAACTTAATTATGACAAGGATAAACATTATAAGAATCATGATAATGTAAATTCTAAGAATTTTTTTAAATACTCACTCAAGTTCCCAAACTATTGTTTTTTAGGATAAAAACATGGTTATAAAACTAAATTCAGAAATTTTTTTCTTTGAATATGTGTTTTTCTAAATTTACCGCTATTATGGAAAACAGTGACAAGTTCTATTAAAAAATTCTACCTATAAGCATTTGTTCTGGATTTTGGTATACCCATTCTAAACTAGTTTTTAGCAATCACTATTTTTCCCAAAAGTGCTCCATTTTGAACGAATGTCAGTGTGGTAGACATTGGGGGAAAAAATTTCTGTAAACAAAACTCAATTATTAGGTTTTCATAAATCTTATTTTTCAAAGAAAATGTTGATACCTCAAATTTTACTTTTTGAAACATCCAGATCTAAGAAATTTTGGATTTAGAAACTCTAACATTATTATTTTTAGGGAAATAACAAAAGTACCAACAAAAATACATGGTACATGGACAATGGATTTTCCAAGAATATGACTCGTAACAAATACATATTTGCAAATATTATCAACATGAAATGAGGAAAATAAACACTTAGAGATAACTCTCAATGAGAAATTATTGGTATAGGTAACATTGTTCTTCTTGAAAAAATATTAATTTCAAATGTTGTATTTGTTAAAGGTATTAAGAACAAACTCAATAGCATAATTCATTTATGTGATGCATTAATCCTTGAAAACATTAGGAATGATAAATTCCTAGTACACATTTCTATGGAATAATCTATTTATTCTTCCCATAGGCAAAAGAATGTATACACACTAAAAAATAAGACCATAAGAGACAAAATATACCTTTTCATAGTGAAATGAAAGCTAAATCTTGGTTATGTAATAGAAGGATAGGACACTGTAACCTTTATGACCAATGTAAACTCTCAAAGAAAAGACTTGTTAAGTATCCACATGGGTATAGATTTGATTCTTCAAATGTTTGTGATCCTTGTCTATATGAAAAGAAACATAAATAATGTTTTAAATCAATTGGTGAAGTCTCAAATTATAATTCATTACAGTTAGTACATATGGATATTTCAATCCAACAAAAACTAGAATCATTGGAAGTAAATATTATGTACTTGTTCTAGTTTATGATTACACTAGATTTACGTCTCTCTAATTTCTAGTAATGAAATACGATGATTTTTTCCTTTTTAAAAAATTATAGAGCCCAAGAGAAAAATGAGAAAAATATTAATTTGATAACGCATCATAGTGATCATGGTGGAGAATTTAAAAATTCATATTTTGAAACATTTTTTAGTAAAAAAGTCATTACTCATAACTTATCAGCTCCATGAACCTGTCTATAAAATTGTGCTGTTGAAAGAAGAAATCAGATTCTTCAAGGGATACCTAGAACCATGTTGTTTGAATATTCTATACCCAAACACTTTTGGGATAAATTTGTAATTACTTCATGTTATACTATAAATTGAGTATTGATTAAACCTTCCCTTAAAAACCATTTAAGAATTGTGGAATGGTGGAAAACCATTGACTTTCCTATATCAAGGTATTTGGTTGCAAAGTATTCATTATGAATACTAATGATAATTTGAATCAATTCAAACCCAAATCCAATGAAGGAACTTTCCTAGGATACTCCATAACTTCTAAGGCTTATAAAGTTTCTAATAAAAATACTTTTACTGTTGAAGAAACAATGCATGTTAAATTTGATAAAATTAATCATTTCGTTTTTAAACAACCTCAACCTACATCATTATATGTGTTTCCATAAAGTAATTATCAACCCTTGTTATAAGATCCTTCTCATATGAAAAATGTTAAAAAAATTCTAAAGCATTTAACTTAGTATATTTTCTACCATATCATGATGAACAGGTATTACAAAACCAAAATCCGTTTTTTCTTATGAATCATCCCATATATAGTATCATTGGTGATGTAAATCAACCTTTAATGACTAGAAGATCCTTAATAAATGATGTGGAACATCTAACATTCCTTTCCCAATTAGAACTAAAAAAGCACTGATTGATATTTTGGTGATGATGATTAGAGAAAATACATGCCGGATGAGCTAAATGAATTCGAAAGGAACAATGTCTAGACCATAGTTGATGTGCCAAAGGAAACATCTATAATTTAAGTATAATGGGTCACCAGAAATAAGTGTGATGAAAGTGTAATCATTGGGATAAATAAATCTTGATACGTTTCTAAAGGATATAATGAACTAAAAGGAATGGGCTATGAATAAACCTTTGATCTAGTATCTAGAATATAATCTATTCGTATTTTACATTCCATTTTAACATTCTTTAATTAATTTTTTTTTCAATTAGATGTAAAATTTGTTTTCATTAATAGATATGTTAAAAGGGATGTTCATGTAGAACAACCTTCATGGTTTTGAAGATACAAAAAATCCCGAACTTGTAGACAAGACCCTAGAGCCTGGTATGATAGACTTACATGATTTTTGATACAAAAAAATAATGGTAAGGGTGCTGCTGATCTAACTAATTTTATAAATAAGGATTAGAAATATGTTTTTATTTCTCGAATTTATATTGATGGAATAATATTTTGGTCAAATCACCAATCTTAAACCAATTCATTTGAAAATATAATTAAATATGAGTTTGAAATGAGTATGATGCGTGAGATAGCATTTTCTTATCTTTACTAATTTCTCCAAACCCAGAATGAACATATATATCTCAAAATAATGGTATTAAATATCTTCTTAAAAAGTACGGATATGACAACACTAAATGTATACGTACTCCAATCAGAACCTCAAATTCACATGATAATGACGAAGGTGGGAAACCAGTAGATCAAACATCATTTAGGGGAATGATAGGAAATATAATATACATGGAAACTAGTCAACTAAAATTAATGTTTTCAGTATTCTTATGTTCAATATATCAATCCAATCCTAAGGAATTTCATTTAAAAGTAGTGAAATGAATATTTCTCCATTTAAATGGAACCATGGATTTTGGAATCTTTTATACTTCTGGAAATGATTTTTTTCTAAAAAGACTTTCATATTATGATTTTGGTGGCTGTAGAATGGATACAAAAAGTACAACCAGAATATTTCATTTCACGGGAGATTCATTAGTTTCTTGGCCATTGAAAAAGAAACATGCAGTAACACTTTCCACTACTGAAGCAGAATATGTAGGAGTTGGAAGTTGTTGTTCCCAAGTTTTGTGGATGAAACACACACTCTTAGACTATGGCATGAGTTTTACCAGAACACAAATATTGTGTGATATCACTAGAGCCATTTCCCTATGTAAAAACCCTACACATCACTCCTAGGAAAAATACATAGATATTAGGCATCACTTTCTTATGGATCACAATCATAAAAGTGATACCATTCTTCAATTTATCAGAATTCAAGATCAACATCCTGGTATTTTCACAAAATATTTACCATTCAATAGATTTGAATACATTAAACAAATCTTTGGAGTGATAATAGTAAGGTAATCTTCTATATTATGTTTTTTTGTTGAAACCTATATATTTATAGAAAGAAAATCTTTTTCATAGAGGTATTAAATTTTCTTATTTAAATATTTATTTTTTTGTAACAAATTTAGTTTTGTAATCAAATATGTCATAATGAAAATTTTCGTAATCAAAATTATTTGTTTTCAAATTTTTTGGTATTTATAATTTTGTGTAATTAAATTTTTCGATATCAAAATTTTCATAATGAAAAATCTTCATTTCGAAAAGTTTTCATATTCAGTTTTTTAATCAAAATTTTTACAATAAATAATTCGTACTCAAAATTTGTTGTTTTCAAAAAAATTTGTATTCAATATTTTTAATCAAATTTTTTGTAGTCAATATTTTCATAATCCAAAATTTTTGTAATCAAATTTCTTTTCAAATTTCCAGAATCCAAAATTTTTCATTCAAATGAAATTTTTTGGAATATAAAGTTATTAAAAATAAATTTTCTTGATTACCGATAACTTTTCTAGGAATATAGAAGCTATGCATCATTACATAAATTTTCATAATCAAAATTTTACTTGTTGGTATTTTTCTTTTGGTTAAGAAAATTATTTGAATTAATCTCCATATATCTGAATTTTTGTTTTAAAAAACTCAAAATATCGAAACCTATCAAAATACTTCTACGACTTTTATCTCATCTTTCAGATTTGATGAAGCTTATCTCAACCATTGGATCAATTTGAAAAGTTGATACTTTTCCTTAAATGCCTATATTAAGGACCTTCGATGGTTTTCCCAAATCTGTTATCATGATTTTGGGTGTTGACTCTCTACTGCTTTACATAAGGGTTGTTACAATTTTCACTATTTCCTAAATCCGAATTTATTTGGAACCATCCCCACAGAAGAAAATGTCAAATATAATTGAAATTTGTAATTTAAAGATCTACAAAGAATGTTTAGTTTATCCAAAGATCTTTTCCAAATATGATTCTATTATTTCAAAGAATATGAAGCTGAATGGATGGGGGAGTCTATTTGTATCAAAACCAAAGGGTCAGGATCATCTGTATCTGCAGTTCCAAGTGGAATTTTATGAGACATTATTTTTTCAATGATGGAAATGTTATGTTTTATTTTAACAGTTATGGGAAAAAACATTCTCTTTCATTCTGTATGGTAGCTAATGTCATTGAAATTCCTTATGAAGGAGAATCCGAAATCTGTAATCACAAGCTTCCGACTATTTTAGGATGTTTTGAAAAAGAGAAGGCTATAGAGTGACTTGGTTTGTTAAGGGTAAAGAAACCAGAGATCAACCATATTTATACAAATTTACATATTCTTGGGTTATGGGTTCCGGGATTTATCATTCTGAGAAAAGGAAATAAAGACACCTTAAAAAAAGTGACATCTATATTTTATATTTTTTGGTGAACCTCAGGTAGAATAATATAGTGCAATATAAATTGCTTAAAATATAAAATATCAAGAATGAATCTATCAAGTCTTATATTATTATGTATCCGACTATTCTTTCTAAGATTATATTTCTCTGTCTTGATTTGTTTAAAATTCATTGTAGATCTATACCACGATATTTCAAGGCTATGCTCCTTAGTGATGATAACATGAGATGGATGAAGATTGGATTCAATAGTGAATCCATTGAATCCAGTGATTTATTTGAATATGAAATCGATGCCTTTTCAAAGAAACTAGATGTGCTTAATACTTCTAAGAAAGTTGGAAATAATAGAGAGGTGAAGGAACCAGAAGTGAATGAAAAAACTCTTGTAGTTCATGAAACCCAATATACACCTCCAAAATATATAAATCAAAAGTCTTATCCAGATGATGTGGTTTCCAATTGGAGGGAATATAATAAAAATAGGAAAGATGTGGATCTTAGTTTTTTTGGACCCTATTGAAGAAAAATATTTAAAGATTAAGGTTTCTAAGGAGCATAAGAAATTAGAAAATCTAAAGATGCAGAGGTAGAAGATGATGGAGGATGAAATAGTTCAATATTTTCTCAAAGACACTGATAAAGCCTCTAAAAAGTCAAGGTATTGGAATCATTTCTCCAAGACTCACTTCTAGTGACTCCATGAAAGAAAATGGTAATTCTAGAACCAACAAAAGATGTAGAAATTTTACAGGAAGAAGAAATGGAAGAAGAAAAAGTAGAAGAAGAAGAAGGGGATGACATAGATAATGTCATTAGTAAAGCAGAACATTACCATGAGAAGAAGAGTCCTTCTGAGAAATTTTCGTTCTAGAACTCTCAAGAGAAATCTTAAAAAACATGCTACACAAATAAAAGAAGAAGAGGGTCATGAAGAAGTAAATAAACCAACTTTACAAGTGAGTATAAATCACAAATTGGTTCAATAAGATGTCATTTTGGCAGATTCCAAAAAAGAAAATGTGGAGGAAGAAAAAATAGTTCAAAAATCATATAGTGAATATGAATCACAAAAAGTAGCAGAAATCACTCTAAAAACTGATAAGGGTAAACAAGTGTTTGTTTATAGTCAAAAGAAGATCGTGGTGGAAAATAAAGATGTTAGTGATTCATCAATGAGAAAATATGTTTAGGTTGACAAAGAATCATCACTAACAAGAGAATCTTATTCTGAATCATCCTCTTCAGAACATGAATTTGTGGTCCAATAATTGAAGAAGATGGTCGAAGCCATTCCTTTATTTCTATGTATTGACTCGAGGTTCATGATACTTCATCATTCATTAGCTCAGAAATCATATTATGTGTTCAAGCTTATGGATAAGTTTCTTAGGCTTCAGGATGATTTCAAATCCTTGATCATTGGATATGAAGCTCACAAGAGGTCATGTAAAGAAATTACAAAGTGTTCAAAGAAAAAACATTGAATAGATTAGAATATTTGTTGACTTTCAAGAAAATGTGAAGGATGTTTTTGATACTGTAGATGTAAAGATCAAAGACATTATATCACGTTTTGATGAGGAGATCAATCTTTAACATAAAATTCGTAACCATGAAGTCAAGGAAATTAATGGGAAGCTTGATTTAGTTGATATGACTTTGAAGAGGGAAAGGGATTTCAGAATATAGATTGAAGAAAAGTTCAGAAAGCTTGTTGAGCTATTGAAGACTCAGTCCGAATTTCATAATGATTAAGAAGAAAAAATATAAGTTATAGATAATAAAAATGATGACCATGAACAGTTGCTCAAGGTCATTGAAGAAGATCACAAGTATCATAAGAAGATGAAAACCACCTTGAAGAAGTTAATTCCAAAGGAGAAATGAAGAATGGTATTCCCAATCCAATCTATTGTTTTATTTACCTATCAATACTAATTCATTCAATTGTAATGAATTTTCTATTTTTTATGAGTTTTTTGGATAGTACTATTATTTCATGTACCATATTTTTTTCCATTCCCTTAAATTTCTTTTTGAAAATTATGATGGGGGAGAAAGGGATGATAAAAAGAATACAATGTAAAGAAGAAAATTCCCTAAGTAAGAGGAAGTATATCTATGGAGGAGTTATATCAATGAAGATTTCCTTATGCAAGAAAAAGTAAAATCTCTTTAAGGAATAAAATATTATGATCATTATGGATTTCAAAATATAATGGGGACTTATTCGTATTCATTGTGATTCATAAGTAAAGAAAGATAAGTTTTCTTTTTATGTTCATAATGAAAAATTCTAATCCCTTATATTCTTTTTGTAAGAATGTTTGTGATTTCCAAAAAGGGGGATATTGTTGAGTCAATAATGTTTCCTTATTACTTTTAGATTCCTCTATGTTTTGAAAATCACAAACACTTCATCTTATGGAAAATTGTTTTTCCGTATGGATTATTTTCATAATGGAAATTTTCCTACTCTAAAGAAATTTTATCCTTACCTATGTTTTCATTATAAATTATATAGTCTCTCAAAATCTAACTAATTTTCATCCTAAGTCAAAAATTCAGTTTCACATCTAAAACATTACAATCAAATAATTTCGTGGTTATAGAGTATTCTGTTTTCAGGATCCAAATTCTCAGAAATTCATAATCTAAATTCTCAGAAATTCAGGTTCTGAATTCATTTAAATTAAGATTCAAAATTTTATGAAATTTAGTTTCCAAATTCTCTAAAATTCATGATTTGAAGTCTTTGAAATTTGGACTCCAAATTCCTCAAAATTTAGATCCATATTTTTTAGTAATTCAAACTCTAAATTCATAAGAATTGAGAATCATAATTCCTCATAATTTAGACACTAAATCACTCAGAATTTTGACTCAGAATTCCTTATAATTCAGAATACAAATTCCATAGAACATAGATTCCGAATTCATGGGAACTCAGAGTATAAAATCGTAGGATTTTGGATTTCGAATTCTTTGTAAAATAGAATCTGAAAATCCATGTCTTATAGACTTCGAATTATTATTTGGTTAGATTTTGAATTATATTTTTATTTAAACTTTGAAAAATAGAGTTTGTTATGTAACATTATTTTCCCTACACATATTATTAAATGATGTTATAAAATATATTTCTATCTAACTATTGTTTAAGTGACCCACGTACAGGTCCCTCTGAGTTTCAAGGAAAAATATGACCGTTGGAGGAGGGATCCGACCTTTGGAGAAATACGTATAAATATGAGCTCATTTGAATGATAAAAAAATTGTTCCTTCACTCTAGAGACAACATGATGCTGATGTTATTTATAAAGATAACGACTCTCATGCTTTTTTCGGTTCGGATTATCTTGTTCTTATTGTTTTGTGAGACTCTGATTGTTGTTGAGTACAATAGAGGGCTTCTGGGGATAAAAAGATAGAGGTGCCGACTACATTAAAGATCAAGGGATTGTGGGAATATCAAGACAGATTATAATATTCCTGTCAAAGGATTTCGTATGTGTGGGTAAGACATACATTCTTGAAATTATAAATCAATAAACATTTATCAATGGTTTTTGGATACCCTATTATTTGGGAAAAAATAGATCATACATTTTACTTGTTTTGTTTCACATTTATTTCCACTATGTTTTGATAAAGAATGAATGTATAACATTATTATACGTTCTCACTCTTTTATGTACTCTGATAATAATATTCTATATGCTTTATGCTAAAATGTTTACCTATGTAATCATTCCTTATGTTTCTTTTCTGGAAACATATTTATGGAACCTAGGAGGTTTGTTTAGTAGAACAAAAAGAGGCTTTGTGAATTTACTTTGTTTAATTTTGTTAAACATATTTTTCCTTAAGGTTAGAAATGATAGATTTTAAACTAAAAAATCACCCCACACTTATAATTTAACATCTACATCATTATTTTGATCATATATGTATATCTTCTATTATCACAATGAAATGAGTAGAAATAGTATATAGACCAATAATGAAATTTATAACACCATTGTTTCTTATATTATTTTGGTTTATTGTCAAAAAGTTGATTATAATATTATCACACACCCATATAGTTATTGATTGATTACTGATACATCTAATGGGATGTTTCCTTCAAGAGATTACCTACGTTCATACTATACAAATTACTACATAGTCATTCATTTCCCAGTTCAATCCATCTCACTAGAAATGATATCATAAATCCATATATATTATTATGGTATCAGGATGTATACATAAAATTGAGATATTTTCAGCATCTAGTTATTTATTCTTCATCATTGGTAAAAATGTATCCCATAACATCTTTCCAAACATTATAACCCTACATCAATGGGTGAAGTCTACCAATTCTTTTTCAATTTATAGTTTTTATATTCGTTTTTAAGTAATCATAATATTTTATGAAATTCCATATCAATTATAGTAAGGATTTTTTTAACAATTTTATAGAACAATAATGATGTATTCCCTTGCATATAAATCACAAAATCCATCATTATCAATATGTTTTATATTGGATCATTATTTTTTCTCATCATGATTTGAACTCCTTGGTCCATAATACTCAATGCATTAACTATATTTTTTTCCTTCCAAAAAATTTGGTGTATTAATAAATCATAATCCTTGATTAGTTCTAACCATATCTTTTCTTTATTGGTATCTTTCTGAGATAACATATACTTTTAATACATTTAGTACATATATGTGTACCATAATTCACCATATATATATACTACCTCTATATCTTTAATGAATATATTATAGTTACCTAATTATGATCTAGATTTGGAAAATTACTTTCATGAATCATCATGTCATATATTCAAAAAAAATTCACATTCACATGGCTAAGTGAATTTTACCCATTTATCTGTTATCATGGTTAATGAGTTTATAAAATGAGTGAAATCAAAGTCAATCCTAGGATACTGAGTTACTAAAATCAAGAATATATTTAATGGTTATTTATTATTTTCTTTAATTATATTTTTCAATAAAGTGTTAATTTATAATTCATCCTTGATGAAAATATGGGTAAGAAAAGGGACATCATTGAGCCAAATTCACACATTCTATATTTCCCATATATTTGTCTTTAAATAATTATTTTTTGTAAATTATTATAATACGTTTTAATTATCGTATATTTTATCAAAATACTATTAATAAACAACACCACTACATCAAAATAGAATAATTAAATTTTAACATCCCTAAACATTCACTCCCATATCCGATGATAAAATCATAAACTATAAATTTCCAAGATTAATTTTGATAATGGTGACCCAATTTATTTTATATAAATCCTAAAACATCAAAATGAAAATTGTATCACTTAAAAATTCAAATAGATTTTAGATTTAGAGTTTTAGAGATATAAAAAATACTCATACTTAAATAATTTACATGACTTCAAATCAGTATTTCTATAACTTTACCTAGATTTACATTTACACATTAATAAATCATGATCATTGATATGAAATAAATATTTGACATAACTCAATGAGCATAATTTTTTAAAATGTTAGGAAGATGAATCATAAGAATGGTTAGCTCAAATTCATTGTAAGGTTAACCATAAGAATTATTAATTTAATGTCATCAGTGAGCATTATCATTGTAAAACAGTATGAAGACCTAATAGTTGTATATAAGAGAATCATAAAAGAACTCATACACATAAATACATAGATAATAAATCATGTTAAACATGTAATATTGTATATAAAAGAAAATATACATAATAACAAACAATCATGATCCATGTGATATTAATATTGATCATAATGAGCATTATAAACCCATAGATAAACCGTATTTTTTATAAGAACAATATATAATAGAACACTTTCATAAATAATTCAAATAAGAATAAAGATATAAATAATTTATAGTATAATTTTATAGAGATCATAATCATAACTAAAATAATAGTATATCTATCTATGTTAACCCCTTATATATAATCTATAATGGGATCACTTAACACTGTTTGGCCATACCCAACATTTATAATATCCATGAACCACAACATGAATAATGATCATAGAGATGTTTTTGCATTATAACTCATTATAACAAACATCACTCTCTTCAGAAGATGAGTGACATCTGAAAAAATGGGTTTCATATAAATCTCATTGAAACATGATGAACTCTTGTAAAATAAATATGTTCCAAGACAATCTTATTAAGTCATGATTAAAATTATGAAAATAAATGGATATAATAACAATGATATTGAAATAATCAGAGTCCATACAAATAATAAAGATGACTGAATCATTGTAAAATATACTCTTTGGTTTATAAGTAAAAATTATGTTTGTTGACATTGGTGAATGTAAAACCCCTTAAAATATCAACAAATATTTTTTTAGAAAATACCCTTTACAATTTAAAAATAAAATTTCAAAAAATAAAGCCTTTGGAAATCATTTCTAAATAAAAACAAGAAATAAAATATTAAAATAGAATAATCTATATGTAATTTAATTTTTTAAGGAAAATATTATCTTTTCATTGGAAATTTTTTTTTGAATATTTTTTGAAAACATTTTTAGAAACATGGTTATTGAATAGGAAAACATTTCGACCAAAAAAAATGTTTTTTTTAAAAGGTTATTTTGAAAATTGATTATATAAATAGAAGAAAATGACGGGGAAAAATGAATTAAAATAACATATATAGAGAGTAATAAAATTCCTTAGAATTATATCGAGGTAGATAAAGTGATTTCCAAAAAAGAGACTTAATGTCAAAAAAATCCTGATAAACAATGCAATTATAACTAAACACTCTTACCACTTTGGTAACTATGAATCATAATCCGCATGATGGAATAAAATTATATGAAACATATTAAAATCAGGAAAATATTTATATTCATTATATAATATGTTAAATGGGTATTATATATATCTTATAAAATAATATTGATTTATAACATAATAATTGTCTTAAAAAAGGAACAATGTGTTAAAAAATACCTCCCCACTTAAATAACTATGAAAATGTAAAACCCTTAAAAGAAAGATCCTAAAATGGATATTTAAATCTGAATAAATTATTTATATGAATAATTAAATAACTTATTAGGAATTATATACACCACACACTATAAAAAATTATTTAATATAGCATATATCACAATGAAATAAATGTGAGATGAGAATAACCCATACAATGAGTCTGATTCATCATGAGTGTTTATTATAATACTATGTAATAAACTTATATATTTTATATACTTCATATATAACTTATTCTAATTTTATTTTTATATTTATTTTATATATAAAAAGGATATATATAACTACTTAATCAATTAGGTTTAAGTCTGATGTTTTGACTACATTCATTTTATTTATCAAAAAAAATTATTGTTTGTCATCTATTGAAAATGTTTTTGTTATTAAAACATATAAATAATAATTATAATTAAATAATTATTATATTTATACATCAATTATTCTTTTAAAACAAATCAAGGAATAGGGTTCTAAAGAATGAACTAACGTTATGATCATGGAGATGATTGGTCATACGTACACATGTGTAACAATTCATTTTTTTCAATAATCAATATATAAATATGAACTTAGTAATTTATAATTAAAAATTAAAATAATATCATTAACACCGTTATATTTATTGACATATTAATATATTAATATATATATCAATAATGTGATGTAAAAGTAATCAAATCACATTGTGGAGGTGGCAGTCCACATGTCGACGAACTATGTTATCACTTTTTTAGTGTGTGAGAAGATAATAAAGGAAATAGTAAATTATACTTTCATAAATATATTTATGAATTTAATATCTTGATGATCGAATTTATATATTATATATTTATTATTTTGTCCCTTCTTACCTTTAATATAATGCATTTTTGAAAAACAATTCACATCTCTTTTAGAGGCGGTAGTTCACTATACACATGAGCAATGTTAATGTTTAGCACACAACATGGAATGAAAAAATATCACAGATAAAATAATTAATAAATCTATATGATTATGTAATAAATATCATAAATATAATATATTTATATTTTATTTACATCATTATTCCCAACAATGATAAGTAGTGATGGAAAAAATAAGGACATAGTTTCACGAGGTGGTAGGCCACCACACATATGAATAATGATTTCATATCCAATTTGATGGAAGAATATATGGGGGTATGTTTTAATATTAACATGAAATCACGCCATTTTATTTTATAAACCGGTTTTATTATAAAATCATGGAATAAGAATAATATAAGGAGGTGGATAAAGAAATAAAATATAGATACTTAATGAGGAACATAACATCTTCTTCAGGTATATTCCTTTTATTGGAAGTAAACCCTTCATAGGGTGGATTTATTCCAAATATAATACTTCTAGGATAAGTTTAAGGATTTTGGGGAGTCATTTGGGTAGGTTTCTAATCATATAAATGGGTTTATAGGTGTATACATGCATGGAGAGTGAGTACCCTTTTATTGTGGATGGGGACTTGAATTATTATAAATACTGAATTTTAATCACTATTGGCAGGTCTCCCTTTCACATTTCTCTTCTAAAATAGAAAATAATTTATTAGAGGGAATTTATGGTTGATCCAAAATCACACTACCCAAAAATAAAATCATTTTTCATTTTATTCCTAATTATTTATGTTTACTCAATTTAGCACTTTTTGTTTTACCCGAGTTCCTTATTTACTAACCCATTAATTTTATCATTTATGAAAACATTAAAGTGAGAATTATTATAAAATATAATAACAGTGATTATAAATATTATATCTAATTTATGAAAAAACTACTGGCGTAATAGAAATTAATTTTAACAAAAGCACATAGAATGCATGAAACATTAATTTTAGCCAAACCTATAAAATATGTTTATACTATTTAGGAAAAAATATGTACATTATAACAGATAAATTGTTACATTAATGGTTAATATATGATATTTATTAATAATTATAAAAAATTTGGTACTTTATATAATTTTTATTTATATTAAACCTTTTTATTGTATATAATTTACTATTGAATAACAATAATACAAAATTTGATATTATTTATTTAATTATAATTTATAAATATTAAGGAAATGATGGAATTTGAATATATTACATTCAAACATTATAAGCATAATATATTTTGGTTCAAAATTTATTGAATAAAAGAATTCATTCATTTTACTTTACTTTTAATTTTATTATTGTCATTATTTTAGTTAATTATTAACTAAAGAAATAATATGTTTCCATTTTATAATAATTTTATGTAATTATTTAATCACTAAAAATTATAGAGAAATTATTATTTTAACAAAAAAAACAACTTTATTTGAAAATAACATTTATAACCTAATGAAAGTTATTTTTGTTTTTATCTGAAAGCATTATAGATATTAATAGTAAGTAAGGTTCCTCTTTTTCATTATATTTACATAACATACTATATTAGTAAGTATTATGGAATAATTTTTCCGAAAACTAATAAATTTAGAAACTATGGTTATACAGTTATTAATATTGACCTATAATTCATTTTGGAGAAGTTTTCGTGTTATTTTACACGTTATATTATATTATTAATCACTAAGTAAACACATTTTACCTTTGTCACTATAATTAATTTCCCATATTTTCACTAATAATTATGTAAAATCTAAAATTAGATCTTACTAGATAATATATATTATTATTATTTTATATATGATATTCATTTTTCTAAATTAAACTCACATTATTTGTAAAATTTAATTAAAAATAAATCTCATAAGCATGATTAAAAAGTTGGGTATTAATGTGAAAACTGAATAATCCTTTACAATAGTTTTTTATTAAATTTAAATATGAAAATTCTTCAAAGAGAATAAATTTTATTAATATATATTTATATGAGCTATTTTTATATGAAAATAAATAAAAAATACAAGTAATTATTATAAATTATTTATAAAAAAATTCGGAGTTCAATTAAAATGAAATAATTTTCACTCCTCCTCAAAAAATAAAATATTTTAGAAAAATACCCAAAACTCACCCTAAAATAATTTTGTTATTATTATTTAAAAGGTTAATTTTATTTATATATATAAATTTTCTAAAAATGGTTAAATTTATTTTTAAATTATGAGATCCAAGATTGATTAAACTGCCCCGTAAAAAAGAAGTTTTCATTAAAAAAATCATTCCATTTTATTTCTCATGATTAATTTTTTAATTGTAATATATAGATAACTAATAAAATGTGAAATAATATAATTTAGGATTTCATTTAAACCTATACATATCCACTACTGAAATGGTTAGGCAAAGACATTTATATTAAATAATAATATTAATAGTATATTTTTTCGACAAAACTCAATTTGGTATATAACACAATATGTTAAAAAAATTTGTCGCACGTATCATAATATAATAAGATTTTTTCATACCCATTATACAGTATAATAAATTTTTTTTTTAAAATACTAGGTTGTTATATTCTCCACATTTAATTAATTTACTTCTTCTCTATTTGAACTTTATATTGGTAATCAAAGTATATACAATTAAAAATACACTTGTTTAAAAATAATTTTCAAAATGTTGAGGAATTATTATACAATCTAGAATAAGAGAGTATATAAATATAATTAACTCATGAGTATAATTATATCATTTAATTAGTTTCCACCACAACCTCATCTATTTATCTAAGTGATGTGTATTTAGGATGAATGTTTTATATCTATAGAACTAACTCATCTTTTTATCTAAATGTTGTTTATTTAGGATTCTTATTTTATATCTAAAGCACTATAATAATCTCTTCAAGGGCCATATAATCCACCAATAATTTACAAGATATGCATCCTGTCTTTAAACATTATCCAAAAAAAATATTGTTACTACATGTTAAAATAATTATGAAATTTAATAAATCAAAATATGATACTATAATCATTAAAAGTAATACCTAATGTTTAAAATAAACTAATACAGAAATAAAAATGCTTAAAATTATTCAATAAATATCTAACCATATTAAAAATATAATGATTTTAAATATTTCATCACATATTATTCAAAGATAAATAAACAACTATTCCTCAAATAAAATACCATAAATTTCTGAAATACACAATTCTTGCCTATAAAATTTCTATACTAACGAGGAAATCATGTAGTCCAGTGGTTACTGTGAAAACCTTGGCATCCTTCAGTCATAGGTTAAGGTTGCACTGCCTTTCCAAATGTAGAACATTATCACCCATTATATGAGATTTCCTTTTTTTACATTAAACATGAAAGATAAATCATCCCTAAATAATACATCATGTTTACCGTAAAGGTTTCAAATACCTCATGTAAAAAAAAGTATACAAAAGTATCATTAATAAACCTAATATTTTTACTACTTAATCCACATCAATGGACTTTAGAAGACTTTAAACCCATGATATTCCAATAATGAGTTCCATGAAAATAGTCTTATATCTAATTTTTTCTAAATTTACCATTCATAACAACTATAACTGTCCAAAAAAACCACACTTCCTGATTTATTGAGGAAATGATAAAATTTAAATTTATGGCTATAATGAAGAAAATTGTGATCGATGTTTTCATATAAATTTTATAAAATCAAAATGAAATTTTGACCAAATACAATATTTATGAAATGTTATGTTTATAGTTTTAGGTAAATTGGTAAATATGATTACATTAACAATTTACATTAATTAATCTAAGTATTTACTCCACAGAAACCAAATTTTGGTTTTTTACAGTAACAAATCATCACCCATTTGTAATATCTTCTAGAAATAAATTATTCAACATCATTTATTAAAACACGATAAAGAGGAAACATAAAAAGGGTGAGCTCAAATTCGTAGTAAGGTAAAACATAAGCTTGAACAATTGAATTTCATCATGAATATGAGAACTGAATGAGGATATGATGACATAATCATAGTGAACAAAGAATTATAAAATATCTCATACCCACAAATAGATAGATCATCAAACATGGGAACCATATATAATTATTTGTTAAAGGAAATAGTCATAAGAATAAAAAATCATAATTCATGTGACATAAATATCTATAAAAATGACCATCATTAAGGAATAGATAAAACATATAGGTATTTTGGAACATCATCACATCGAAATCTTATAGAACCCTTATAGAACCCATAAAAATTACTAAATATTAATATAATCAGATCACCTAATTTGAAAATAATTTTTCAAGAGTCCTATCATTACCCAATGAATTACAGTTCTATCTAGGTTCATAAATTATATAATATATAATGTGATCACCTAGCACTATCTGGGATCAACTATCATTTATAATTTCCCAAAACCACATCATGAATAAATAACATAGATAATTTTTTTCATCTTAACTCATTGAAAAAACCTTATTATTTTGAAAATCATATTTTAAAACATAAAACATTTGGAAAAATAAATTTTATTTCAAATATCGTATAAATAATATAAAAAATACATTTAAAATTCAGTTAATAAATTTCAAGTCTAAAATATTATTTTTATTTGAAATTTTTTAATGAAATTAAAATTTAATCATTTTTAAAAAACATGGTTTTTGAAGGAAAAGAGTATTTAACCGACTAACAAATTTTTCTAAGTAAACATTATTTTTTACACATGTGTGTATAAATAGAGGAAAGTGAGGGATAACATTTTTTATCACAAAATAAAAGGAGGAGAGTAAAATTATTTAGATTAATTTATATTCTGATGATAATATTATGATATTAGAGACTTAATCACAAACAATCTTGATGCATGATGAGATTGTAACAAAATACTATTAAAACACTGAAAAACATTGAATCACAATGCCCGGGATGGAGTAAATTATTTTGAAACAAATAATATTAGTAAAATAATGATAATAAATATACAATATATAAAAGGGACTGTTTATACACCTCATAAAAGAATATGGGTGTATAAAATAACAAACGTCTCAAAGAAAGATAATTGTGACAAAAATACCTCACCACATCGGTAGCAGTGAAACCATAAACCACATGAATGAGATATCCTAACATGGGTATTTAAATAAATATAAATTTATTTATATTAATAATAAAATAAATAAATCTATAGTATATACAACACTTGAAAAAACAGTTGTTGAATAAAGAATATATCTCACAAATCTAAAAGTGAGATGATAAAGAAAACCTTACATTGATTATGATTCATCTTGTCATTTGTTTATCATCATGAATAATTATAATATAATAATTATTTGAATTAATGAAAAAATATTCAATGTTTATTATTAATTTTATTTCATATATAAAAATTTTATATTTAATTACTTAATCAACTATGTTTAAGTCGTATGTTTTGACTGAATTCAGTTTATAAATCAAAAACGTGTTTATAGTTAAAATATGGTCTAAAGATTCATTATTTATACTTCCCCAGAATTATTATATTTAAATAATTATCATAATTATTCATAAATTATTCTTTTAAAATCAATCATGTAATATTGTTATAAAAATTTATCAAATGTCACAATTATGGAGACAATAGGTTATACATACGCATAGGTAAAATTTATATTCTATAAATGATCATTATAAAATCAAGCTATGAAAATTTTTATTCTACAAAATGATATATATTTACTAATATAAAGATTTTTTATTTTTTATTTCTTATATATATTATTCATGTGATGTAAAATCAATTATATCACTTCGATGAGGTGGTAGTCCACAAGTCCACAGACAATGTTATCACTTTTTCAGTGTGTAAAAATGAAATAAGAGGAATGATATAGTGTATATATAGAATTTTATTTCATTAATATAATAATGATGTTATTTATAAAATATATATTCATTATCCTTAAACTTATTACATTCCATGTAACGAGTTAGTGAAAAATTATCCCCATCGCTCAACGACGTGGTAACCACCGTATACATGAGAAACATTATCGTATCACCTACAATATAGAATGTTAAAATATTGTATATTAGATATTTAAACAATATGTACAAATATTTTAAAAATATCATAAATATCAAATATAAATAGTATTTCTATCATTACTCACAACCATGGGAGGTGGTAATTAAAGATCGGTCCACAATGTTTCTCAAGGTGGAAGTCCACACAGCAGACGAATGATGAATTTGTAACACATTTTATGGAAGTTTATATTGGGTTAGGTAATTACCACACATAACTTTGTCCCAGTATATTATGGATAATATGGCTATTATATAATCATATTATAATAATAATTTAAGGTTTTAGAGAAGGAAATAATATAAAGATGCTTATTGAAGAATATTTATTCTTCTTGAGGTATATTCCTTTTGATTTACATAAACCATTATCGATTGGAATTATTCCCAAAATAATTTTAATAATATTAGGTGAGTAATATTTTGGAGTTATTTTATCACGGTTTGGATGAGCATTAATATCTTGAGAGGCATGGATAATTCCAGATAGTGTGTGTCTTTATAGTGGATGGTGGGTTGCATTCTTGTAAATACACAAAATTTTAAAATGTTATGAGGACCATAATACCTTATTTGATTCAAAAATTGACCAATAATGGGTTTAGTAAAATTTATGGTCAATCAAACCTCACACCACAAAAAATCCTTTTTATCTGTTTTCATTATCCTTTAACATTACCCACTTTTAACTTTTTTACAATGGTAACTAATATTTCAACTTTTTAAATTTACCATTTACAGAAAAATAAGGTGAGAAATATTATAAAATAAATAAATACTCATTTAAAATATGATATATAATTTATAAAATAAAAATACAATTTATTTTTGGGAATAATATTAATAGAAGCACATGTAACCTGTAAAAACAGTAATTTAACCCTATCCATGCTAACAATGTTTTTACTATATAGGTGTTATTAAGTTCATTATAATTGATAAATTAGTACATGAATGGATTATATTTTATATTTATTAACACTTCAAAATAACATTGAGTTGATATGGTTTTTAGTAATTTTAAATCATATAATAATATATAGTTTATTAAAAATTACATTAATGATAATTTTGACATTATTTATATAATTTGAATTTAAAAATATAAATAAAAGTAAGGAATTCAAATATATTAATTTAAATAAAATTTAAATTTATCTATATATCTTAAAATTTTATTTATGATGATAATTTATCCATTTTACATCAATTTTTGTATTTTTAGTATCAATATTTAACATAATTATTAACTAAATAATGAATCCGTTTTTTATTTTATAATCATTTTAATTAATCATTTAACATATATAAATTAAAGATGAATTTGGAATATGAAATAAATAATTTATCTTTATTAATAACATGTATAACAGAACAAAATATGTTTTTCCATATCCCAAAGCATTGTAGATATTAAAGGAAAGGAATGTCCCTTTTTTGTCTTTTTCATTACCTAACATTTATATAGGCAACTCTCATTTGATATTTTTTCTACTAACTCAAAAATATGGAGCTTTTAGTGATAAGAGTTGATATATGGAAAACATCGGTGCTGGGAAGGTTGGATGGTCGTTTTAGACATTATATTATATATTTAACCCCTAAGTAAACCTGTAGTTACTTTAATCACTACAAATAATTTTAACAGTTTCCACTAATCACTCTGTTGAAAAATAATGTTTACCTTATTTGATAATATAATAATTCTAATTATAAATCTAAAATAAATTTTTTCAAATTTAACCCACATATGTTATAGAATTCAAATTAAAATTAATCTCGCGTTTTTGACAAGGTAGGATGTTTTACCTTGAAAAATGTTCTAAAGTTTACATGGTTTTATATTAATATTCAATATGAAAAGGTTACCAAGTACGTAAATTTGATTAATATATTTATAATAAAAATATTTTATATTTAAAACCCATTCAAAATATAATTTATCAATTTAAATTAGTTATATGAAAATGGATTTTTCAATTAAAATCCAGTATTTTTATTATTAATCAAGAAATGAAATATTTCTAAAAAATACCAACAATTACCCCTAAGATAATTTTTATATTCTAATTTAGAAATTATTTTTTTAAAGATTATACAATTAGTAAAAGTAATTTAAAATTATGTTCGATAAAAAGGAATATTCATTCTCATAGTAAAAAATTGTTTTTAAAAAATCATACCATTTTCATTCAAATGATTCATTTGTTTCAAATTACATGATATCTAAAAATAATATGTAAATGATATATCTTCAAAATTTATTATTTACTATCCATGCCCATTGTTCTAATAGATAAGTGATAATTTCATGTAAAACTAATAATATTAATATTATATTTCTGTTCAGTAAAACTCATTATTGTGTGTAAGTCAATCTATTGAAGAATCTAATTGTTTTATGTTTCATAATTTAAATTCATTGTTTCATACCCTTTATGCTATCAAAAATAATTTTATAATTTTATAATCTTGAGATGTAAAATCAATTCTCAATTCATCATATCCATCATGATTTATGATGAAGTAGTCATTCCAAAGGTAAACTATAAAAAAATAATGTTTATTCAATCTTCCAAATTTCATCTTCATTATATCAACATTCATCACACATGTATGATGATAACCATGGATATGATAAATATTTTAAAAATATGTATAACCTCTAATTTGATAAAATAATTCATCAATTCATGATAAGGGATTACTATTAATTATAGTAATGGAATTGATATACCTAAAACCAATGTACAAACTCAAAGTCCCATTCTTCATTTTTCATGAATAAAATAATGGTTTACCATGTCTAAAATATATAGCATTTAAATTAATTAACTTAGAACTCCAATAAATATTTTTTCATTTCAACCAACATCTATGGATAAATAATTTATGTATTTTTTGATATCATTCTATAGACAGGAATGATTTCAATGGATAACTTAAATTATATTTTAATGTCTCTTGAGACAATATCCTCACATGAATAAAATATACAAGAGACCAATATTCATTGGTGGAAAAATATTAAAACATTAATTAAATGATAAATATGTATTTATATTCTATTTATATCATAATTATCATGTCTAGATAAATATAAAAAGGTATCACAACACATACCACAATTTTCCAACCCCTTCTATCTATTATTGAGGTAACTAATTTCAATTTCATCTCTTTTATGAAGATTAATATTTTTAGAGAATATCCCACCAATTTATCCAAATTAAACAACATTTATCTCATATTTATATGTTTTTTAATTAGTTTCCAATATTACCCCACATATTCTATCATAAAATAGAATATAATGATGAATTTTTATTTTTCATTACATCCCATTGTGGGAAATATCCACCATTGGGGATTAATATGTTTTAAGCTACAGATTGAATAACAGTTCCACTAAATGATAGAGGTTTTTATTGCATGAGTATAAAGAGAAATTCTATAAAATGTTGTGGATTAAAATGTTACTATTCATTGGAATTATTGTTTATTAACTTTGTTCAATTTCTAAAATTTGGTATTGATTTGATTATCTTCAACACCAATTTCATTAACATGATTATGTGGAAAATATGTACGTTTACTACAGGTGTTAATATAGTTCTTTTTTACTTTTAGAAGAATCTATTTTATAAAACTATTTTCATGTAATTATCTCATGAAATTTCCTTTTGAAATATAATACCTATTAATTTTTTTAGAGTCTTACTATCACTACCCGCCTTCACCAAAAGAAGGGAAGGGTCAACAGATTGCCAGGCCCTTCTTTATTTATGTTGAAGGAGAGATAATGACCCCCAAAACCCGCCTTCAATAGGTCCCGGAGTTGCGACTAGCTTCGTGGGTATAGAAATTTCTCACAAATTGAAGGCATTACCCTTTTTATTTTATAAGATCAAGAGATAAGAAGAAGAAAACCCAACAACACCAAGGTAGAATGAAAAGTAAAGCCAAAAGTAAACCATTCCCAAATGCATGATTCAAAAGTAAAATCCACAAGTTCAAAAGGTGACTACAAGGTAAGTACCAAAGAGGAAAAGAAAAACAAAAACTGCAACTGCTCCAAAGGTCCGAGCTAGTAAGATCCTGCGTGATCCCCGATGTCCTCCTGGAAACCTGAAATAAGTTTTATATACGTAGGGTGAGCATACAAGTACACTCAGTAAGGAAAACCAAAGACTCTCGTGCACAAGTGGGGGAACGTACTAAAGTCCCGTGAGAAAACGAGTAAACCAAACACCTGACAAGGCAAACTATCCACACCAGGCCTCACTAAGGCACACTCCCCAAATAAAGCAAGTCAAGTAATATATATATTAAGAGCACATCGATGTTTGGGTACCCCGCTCCACTTTCCCACTTGTTATTGAGACATCCTACGCATCGGACCAATCCCTCCATTCTCACCGCAGTTCCACTGCCACACCCACCCACACACATTTGGGCCACAACTACACACAGTCCCACTGCCGAAATCCCGCCCGCAGACACCTGGGCCTCAACCGCACACAGTCCCACTGCTGAATCCCGCCCGCACACACCTGGGCCACAACTGTCACATGTAACCATTCCTACAAACACCTAGGCCAGAACAACCACCACCACACCTGAAGACACCTGGGCTAAAGGATCCACTGCCACGCCCGAAGACACATGGGCCTCATCCCGAAGACGCTTGGGAAACCACCTTCCGCACACACCTGGCCAACCACCACAATACCCCGCCCGATGGTTATTTGGCTAATAATGGACCTCAGGCCATCACAGCCTGCCCGAAGACACTTGGGCTATCCAGGAAAGGGAGAAGAAAAGGAGCTAATAACCAGCCACTATGAATAGTGTTGGGAAAAACACCCTCCCGCATGAAATGGGGGTGCTCGGAACTAAGAGCTCAACATGGGTAGGGCACGAATAAGAAACACAAAGCTACAAGCATACATATATAGGTAGCAAGCATTTACCCAAGATAGGTTTTTCTTCAGACAGCCTACAGATCACAACAACACTCAAGTCTGAGTCACGACTCACGCTAACAACCCATTTGTCCCCTTTCTTATTTCACGTTCAGTAATAATGTTTATGTTTAAGCACTACTGAGAAACTAGTAGGCATAATCATAAGTCCAGTAAAGTAAACAGTCAAACATCAACCAAAACTCCCACACCCGGTTCTCAACAAAAGAGGATTCCACCCCAATTTGTGATATAAACAAGTATCCACCCGGTCTTAAAACTCACAACCACCGAATTCATACCAACAAGAGATCCCATCCCCCAAATTCACACAACCACCGACTGTATAAAAGAACAGGGGATCCCATCCCCTCCCACATTTCCAGCAATCGGACCGAAAGGAAAAAAACCATCTACCACCACCAAAACAAGTTAAGGATTTTCAGATTTAAACGACTTAACACACTCCATGATTTCAAATTTTGTGTGTTGTAACTGGGAGTTATCACAGAAGGGTTGATCCAAGTGCTTTCAATTATTCAGCCGGATATACGTGATTAACCAATTCACTTTTAACAGCAGGAGTTTACAACCACAAATAAGCCATTTAAAACATCAGCATGGTTCATTAGTGCACAAACAACGACCACCAACGGCCTCAATTTTCAAGAGGCATAACCCAGCACAACTCAAAAAGATGGTCACAGAAGAAACAACATCAAAATATAAGACATCATCAATAGTCACAGCCCCCCCCCTCATTCTTTATAGAATTCATTCATTATCATTATTAAGACCGGTCCAACCAGTTCTACAGAAACAAAAGCACGCCCACCCCGCATGATACACAAAAAGACATAGGCGAAGGAGAAATTCCAAACTTGTTGATAGATGATCGACGTTTAGGCTGGGGGCACAGAACTTTATGGATAATGATGCGGCGCGCCCGATGCACCAGAAGCTGTTCGTGAAAAACCACGATCGAGGACAGGAGAAACCACGACTAACACTTAGTTTATAAGAGCTGAGGACGATTGAGGTGAAAACGCGAAACCGCGTAATGCGCGGGGGTCATGGGTTGACCACGCGGCTCCACTCGTCACAAAAGGGGGTCAAGTGGTTTAAATCGACTCATGAATTGATTAACTATTTAATCAAAACTCTTATGCGCGTTACTGGTCTTAAAAACAAGCTTTGACGAGTCAGAATAGTGTTTAAAACTCTATTTGTGCAAAAAAGCGCTACTGGAAACAACTTGACAAGGCCGGGTGACGCCGATCAGTCTCACTGAGATGCCACTCCTTTAGAACCCGGATTTTGGAAAAGGGAAGGACCAAGAGATTTTGGGTCATCACATCAGATACCTCTCAAACTATTCTCGTCTGTGAGAATTTAAACAACCCAGATGGGAAGGGCGGGTCCGAACAACCACCCCAAAAGATACCTCTCAAGGGTGAACCTCATCATTAACTAAGAACACCTTCCTGTCACGAACCAAGCAACATACCATGCCAAACTGCCCGGGCATGTCGGTTGGGGAATCTCCTCCCCCATGTCATGATATTATCCCCTTTGGGCGACACTGACTCACCCACATAGGTTTAATCGCATCCACCTTAATGCGTCTTGATTTGGGTTTGGGTTCTCTCCTTCCCCATAGCCGGGGCTTTTCACACACAAGTAGAGGAAGAAAACCAGTAAATTTCATAGCCAGAAGACAAAACGTTCTATCACAACAGGTACAACAAGGAACAAAACTCAAAACAACTCCGGGTACTGGGTACGCATATGTGCTTCCCTCTCCCATGTACTCTCCTCAAGCCCACAATGTCTCCACAACACGTGAACCAATGGGAATAGTTCGCCCGCGAAGCACCTTTTCTTTGCAATCCTAGATCACCACTAGTCTCTCCAAAAAGGTCACGTCGTCCTCGATGTCCAGTTTACCCCAATCAAGGACTTCTGAATCATCATGCAGATACCGACGGAGCTAGGACACATGAAATACATCATGTATCCTTAGTAGCGGCGGTGGCAACGGTAGCTGGTAAGCCACTTTGCTGACCCGCCGCAACACTTGGAAGGGTCCGATGAATCTGGGAGAAAGCTTACTCCCTTTGCCGAACCTCCGATGCCCACGCCGAGGGGAGACCATTAAGAACACGTGGTCCCCAACCTCAAAATCCAAAGGCCTCCTCCTGGTATCAGCATATGACTTTTGTCGGTCCTGGGCCGCCTTCATCCTTTCCCGTATGAGCTGAACCTTCTCTATCGTGTTCTGCACCACCTCCAGAACAAGGATTCCTTCCTCTCCTACTTCGGTCCAACACACTGGGGAACAACATGGCCTCCCATACAATGCTTCAAACGGGGCCATGCCAATGTTAGAGTGATAGCTATTATTGTAGGAAAACTCTACCAGAGGCAAGTATTGAACACATGACCCTCCTGAGTCCAGAACACATGCTCACAACATATTCTCCATGGTTTGGATGGTGCACTCTATTTGTCCATCTGTCTAGGGATAGAAAGCAATGCTAAGGCGTAACTGGGTGACAAACGCATGCTGCAATCCTCTCCAGACTCACGAGGTAAACCGTGCATCCCTATCCGAGACTATAGACCTTGGAACTCCATGAAACCGCACCACCTCATCCACGAACTTTCGTGCCAAGGCATCCATAGCACTCGACTCCCTGATCTCCAGAAAGTGAGCCAATTTTGTTAACCTGTCTACTACCACCCAGATGGCGTCGTACCCTCCTTGGGCCTTGGGTAGTCCTGTGACAAAATCCATTAAGATGTCATCCCACTTCCACTTGGTGACATCTAGGGGCTGTAGTAGGCCACCTGAAACTTGGTGTTTAGCTTTCACTTGCTGACACACTAGGCACTTGGCCACAAACTCTTCCACCGCTCGCTTAACTCTGGGCCACCAAAACTGCCTCTTCAAACCCTGGTACATCTTGGAAACTCCTGGGTGTACCGCCAGGGGTGAGTTGTGGAACTCACTGAGAACCTTGTCGCGCATCGCCTCCAGGAAAAACAACCTTCCCTGGAAAAGCATCTGGTTCTGACCATCCTCGGTCCATCCTTCCAGAGCATTGCCCTGGTCAACTTGGTCACGCATCACATTGCACTCTAGGTCTCCCCACTGAGACTCCTCCACCTACTAAAACAGGGATGACTGCACTGTCATTCGATATAGGCAGCCTCTGCCACTATCCATTTTCGCATCCAGGTGTAAGGCAGCCAACTCTTCCATTTCCTTCCAGGCGTCCGCCGACTCTCGGACCGCATCCTTCTACATCCTCCTACTCAAGGCATCGACCACCACATTACCCTTTCCCTCAGTATAAGAGATCTTGACATCGTAATCCTAGAGGAACTCCACCCATCTCCGCTATCGCAAGTTTAAGTCCCACTGGGAGAAGATATACCTCAAAATTTTGTGATCCGTGAAGACCACAAAGCGTTCCTTGATGAGGTAGTGCCACTATAACTTTAGCGCAAAAATGACGGCTGCAAGCTCCAGGTCGTGGGTGGCGTAATTACGCTCATGGGAACGCATCTTCCTGGACCCATAAGAGATCACCCCTTTTTGCTGCATCAACATGCATCCCAAGCCCTGTCCCGAAGCATCACAGAATACCTCATAGGCCACCCCTTCTTCTGGTAATCTTAGCACTGGGGCACTGGCCAACTTCTCCTTCAGATAGCCGAAGGCTGACTGGCACTGCTCACTCCTTACGAAAGCCTGGTCCTTCTTGGTCAGAGCCGTCAAAGGGGGTGCTACTCGGGAAAAGTTGGGTACGAATCTCCGGTAGTAACCCTCCAGCCCGAGGAAACTTCGGACTTCTTCCACATTCTTGGGTGCTTCCCAAGAAACAACTACCTTAACCTTTGATGGGTCGACTGCTACCCCCTGCTCAGACACTACGTGCCCGAGGAAGTGCTCTTCTTGTGTCCAGAACTTGCATTTTCAAAACTTCCCATAGAGTTGGTGCTGTCGGAGGACCTCCAAAACTGTCCTCAGGTGCACTGCATGGTCCTCCTTTGATCTTGAGTATACCAGGATGTCGTCGATGAACACAACCACGAACCGATCCAGGTACTCCCAGAAGATGGAGTTCATAAGCCCCATGAACACAGCCAGGGCATTTGTAACACCGAAGGGCATGACTACGAACTCGATGTGTCCATACCTGCACCTGAACGCTGTCTTCGGGATGTCGCTCTCTTTCACCCTCAGCTGGTGGTACCCAGACCGCAGGTCGATCTTCGAGAACCATCCTGCCCCTTTCAGCTGGTAAAAAAGATCATCTATCCTTGAGAGGGGGTAGCGATTCTTGAACGTCACCTGATTCAGCCTCCTGTAGTCTATGCACAACCTAAGACCACCATCTTCCTTCTTTGCAAATAAGACCGGAGAACCCCACGATGACGCACTCAGACTATCATAACCCCTCTTCATCAGATCGTCAATCTGCATTCGCAACTCTCGTAGTTCCGAAGGTGCCATCTGGTAAGGAGCCATCGAGATTGGATGAGAGCCGGGCTGTAGGTCTATCCCGAACTCGATATCACGTCGAGGGGGTAGAGTCGTCACCTCCTCAGGAAAGATGTACATAAACTAACGGACGATCTCTGGCACTTCCACCATTTCGGCATCTACTGATTCCACTATCAGCTCAATCAACAAGGAGAGGAGAGGTTCCTCTCTCCTGTTTCCCTTCAGACTACTCCGCTCGCCGGTGAAGGTAAAACGCCGACTGTCCAAGTCTGAGAACACCACCCTTCTTCGAAAACAGTCTATGACGGTGCACACAGAAAATAGCCAGTCGATTCCTAGGATGACATCGTATGGCTGAATCTGTAGCAGAAGAAGATCCCTAACTGACTGATGTGGCCCTAACATCAGTCTACATCCCCGAAAAACGATCAACAAGTCGGTCTGACCTCCAACTGGTGTGCCCAACACCAGGGGCACTAGAAGTCTCTCAGTATCTAGACCCAATGAACGGGCTAGACTGGGTGCAACGAAGGAGTGAGAAGCTCCGGTATCGAACAAAGAATAAGCAAGTGTGCTAAACAGACTGATCGTACCTCGAACAACCTCTGGCCCTACTGAACTGCTGCCTCTGCAGCGTGCAACTATCCACGCCCATCTCCCTTGCCCCTCGGCTGTCGGCCACCTCCCCAAACAAACCCTCGTCGAGGTCCTTGGGGAGCGCCTTGAGGTCGGCCTCCTCCTACGTCTTCCCTCGGAGGAGCAGGAGCTCGCTGTCCCTACTGCTGCTTCTGGAAAGGTCTAGCTGGAAGCTGCTGCTGGGGCGGGTGCTGGGGCTGACTGCCACTGCTGTACTGCACCTGCTCGGGGAACTGATTCCAGAGATGCCCAGGGCTCCCACAGATGAAGCACCGCAGTCTCGGGCCCGTAGGAAAAGGGTGAGGGCTGGGGGATCGAAACTGAAACTGTTGTGGACTGCTCCCTGCGGGTCAGAACCTAGAGGATCCTGACGCTGGAGACCTGGTGCTGAAGGCCTTCCACATTGGTGGTCCCAGCTGGATCCCCTCTCGCGACACTCCCCCTAGAGCATGCATCCGCTCCTCCACTTCGTCTTTCTTCTGGACCTCCAAGTACGTCGGCAGGGTAATTGGGGTAACAGCATTATGGAGGGAGGGTCGGAGTGCCTCCTCTAAACGTCTTGGCTGAGACTCCTCGTCGGGAAAGAGGTCCAGAGAAAAACGTAGGAGGTCCTTGAACTTGATCCCTAACTCCCTCACGGACATACTCCCCTGCTGGAGGGAGAGTAGTTTCTGCCTCTTTTCTGCCTTCATCGTCGAGGAGAAGAATTCCGCCCGGAACTCCTCGAAATCCACCCAAGTCACCTTAGACTCTCTCCTCTCCCCAAGGTAAAGCATCCACCACTGACGTGCCTCTCCCCGCATCTGGCTAACGGCCAGAGGAACCGAGTACTCGGTCGGGGCCCAAATTAGGACGAAGGCTATAACTAGCTCCTCTAACCAGCCTTTAGTCTTCATATCGGAGGTGCTTCCCTCATACTTCTCGAGGGCCGATCGCTGGAAGGCTCGAAGAGTCTTCTGCCACTGGTCGTCCTCTTCCTCTCGATCAGCTCTCTGCCGATTGTACAAAGTAGTCTTTGGGGCCTCTATCGCCTGTACCACACATGGTCGCCTTCCAGGTGCCATAGCTGCAAGGTAATCAAGGAAGGCCTAAGCCCAAGTAGTGCAGTATATCGCTCTTAAAACTTCTTAATATTTAATTTATTCTTAATTCCCATGACATCCCAGAAACACAAGAACACAAGAAATTATGATGCATGTACCTTTCCTAGGGTCTCTACCCTGCAATCAGTGTGGCCTCACTTGGTCGTTCGGTAGGTCCATAGTCCTTTCATCGGATCATGGGGGGCCCTAAAATCCCGTGTCATAGTCGGTCTTCCCTGGCCTAATTCAAGCGCCAAGGTCACCCAACACTGTTTCCATACCATCCCATGCAATACTCAGTGTGCCTAACTCTATACTCCATCCTATCTCTCAACCATCACCTCTGATACCATTCTGTCACGACCCGCCTTCACCAAAAGGAGGGAAGGTTCAGCAGATTGCCAGGACCATCCTTCTTTAAGTCAAAGGAGAGATAATGACCCCCGAAACCTAGCTTCAATAGGTCCCAGAGTGGCGACTAGCACCAAGTGTATAGAAATTTCTCACAAATGGAAGGCATTAACCTTTTTATTTTATAGGATCGAGAGATAAGAAGAAGAAAACCCAGCAACACCAAGGTAGAAAGAAAAGTAAAGCCAATAGTAAACTATTCCCACATGCATGTTTCAAAAGTAAAAGCCACAAGTGAAAAAGGTGACTATAAGGTATGTACCAAAGTGGGAAAGAAAAACAACAACTGAAATTGCTCCAAAGGTCCAAGCTAGTAAGGTCCTCCGTGATCCCCGAAGTCCTCCTGGAAACATGAAAGCAGTTTTATATACGTAGGGTGAGCATACAAGTACACTCAGTAGGGAAAACCAAAGACTCTCGTGCACAAGTGGGGGAACGTACTAAAGTCCCATCAGAAAACGAGTAAACCAAACACCTAATAAGGCAAACTATCCACCCCAAGCCTCACTAAGGCACACTCCCCAAATAACGCATGTCAAGTAATATATATATTAAGAGAACATCGATGTTTGGGTACCCCGCGCCACTTTCCCACAGGTTATTGAGACATCCTACACATCGGACCAATCCCGCCATTCTCACCGCAGTCCCACTGCCACACCCGCCCGCACACACCTGGGCCACAACGACACGTAATCCCACTGCCGAAATCCCGCCCGCACACACCTGGGCCTCAACCGCACGCAGTCCCACTGCTGAATCCCGCCCGCACACACCTGTGCCACAACTGTCACATGTAACCATGCCTAAAAACACCTAGGCCAGAACAACCACCACCACGCCCGAAGACACCTGTGCTAAAGGATCCACTGCCACGCCCGAAGACACCTGCGCCTCATCCTGAAGACGCATGGGAAACCACCTGCCACACACACCTTTCCAACCACCACACTACCCCGCCTGAAGGTTCATGGGATAATAATGGACCTCAGGCCATCACAGCCTGCCCGAAGACACTTGGGCTATCCGGGAAAAGGAGTAGAAAAGGATCTAATAACCAGCCACTATGAATAGTGTTGGGAAAAACATCCTCCCACATGAAATGGGGGTGTTCGTCACTAAGTGCTCAACTTGGGTGGGGCGCGAATAAGAAACACAATGCTACAAGTATACATATATAGGTAGCAAGCACTCACCCAAGCTAGGTTTTTCTTCAGATAGCCTACAGATCACAACAACAATCAAGTCCGAGTCACAACTCATGCTAACAACCAATTTGTCCCCTTACTTATTTCACGTTCAGTAATAATGTTTATATTTAAGCACTACTGGGAAACTAGTAGGGATAGGCATAAGTCCAGGAAAGTAAATAGTCAAACATCAACCAAAACGCCCACACCCGGTTCTCAACAACAGATGATTCCACCCCAATTTGTGATATAAACAAGTATCCACCAGGTCTTAAAACTCACAACCACCAAATCCATGACAACAGGAGATCCCATCCCCCAAATACACACAACCACCGAGAGTATAAAAGAACAGTGGATCTCATCCCCTCCCACATTTCTAGCAATCGGCCCGAAAGGAAAACAACCAACTACCACCACCAACAGAAGTCAATGATTTTCAGATTTAAACGACTTAACACACTCCATGATTCCAAATTCCATGTGTTCTAACCGGGAGTTATCACAGAAGGCTTGATCCTAGTGCTTTCACTTATTCAGCCGGATATACGTGATTAACCATTTCACTTTTAACATTAGGAGTTTACTACCACAAACAAGCCATTTAATACATCAGCAGGGTTCATTAGTGCACAATCAACGACCACCAATGGCCTCTATAGGCATAAGCCAGCACAGCTCAACAAGATGGTCATAGAAGAAACATCATCAAAGTATAAGACAACATCAATAGTCACAGCCCCCCCCCCTATTTCTTTATAGAATTCGTTCATTATCTTTATTAAGTTTGGTCGAACCAGTTGTACAGAAACAAAAGCACACCCACCCTGCATGATACACAAAAAGAGAGAGGCGAAGGAGAAATTCCCTACTTATTGATAGATGATCGACGTTTAGGCCGGGGGCGTGGAAATTTAAGGATAACGATGCGGCGGGCCCGATGCACCAGAAGATGTTTGTGAAAAACCATCATCGAGGAAAGAAGAAACCATGGCTAACCATTAGTATATAAAAGCCGAGGACGGTTGAGGTGAAAATGCGAAACTGCGTAAGGCGCAGGGGTCGTGGGTTGACCACGCGGCTCCACTCGTCACAAAAGGGGGTCGGGTGGTTTAAGTCGACTCATGAATTGATTAAGTATTTAATCAAAACTCTTATGCGCGTTACTAGTCTTAAAAACAATATTAGACGAGACAGAATAGGGTTTAAAACCCTATTTACGCAAAGAAGCGCTACTGGAAACAACATGACAAGGCTAGGTGACGCCGATCGGTCTCACCGAGACGCCACTCCTTTAGAACCCGGATCTTGGCAATGGAAAGTACCAAGAGAGTCTGGGTCATCACAGTTACCTATTAACCATGAGGGTTTTAATAATATTTTAGAGATGTAATATAACGACCCATACTTTACATACATTGTTAATACTTCAAAATTCAATCATACTTATTACAACATATAACAAAACCACGAAAGGACCGTATAGGTATAGTGTCTTTAAGAACTGGTAAACATAAACAACTGGTTCATAAAGCGTCTACACTATCTCCCATTTATTTCGTCATATCTATTGTCCCTTTTGGCATATCTTACTTAATAACCTTATTCCTGACCTGGGGAAAGAAAACATACAAAAGGGTGATCTCAAATTCTCAGTAAGGGTAAACAAAAGAAATATCAATCACATCATATACATAAGCACATTACTTTTGGAAATCTTAACCTGCAAAAGAGATCATAATTTCATAACATGGAATAAATCATGGCAGTGAAATGTAATCACAATAATCATAACTTAAAACATGAAACATAGTGTCATACACACATAATCATAGAGAATAATATCTTGTTAGTCAAGACTCATTTCCAAGACTATCTTAGTGGAAAAAGTCCTTTTCTGAACCGAGTCACCCTCATTCCAGTCCTGTTTCACTGAACCGGTATAACCTACCGTTCCAGCCATGTCTATCTCATGAGATATAAAATCTTTACCCAATGAATTGGAGGGAGATATAGGTCCCACCCATCTCATAATGATACCATTCTTATGTGTGCCACAAAATCATAAAACATACATCATAGCATAACCCATGTAATAAAAATGGGAATCTTAAACATCATGACATCATAAAACAATTCATACAAGATAAAGGAATTCATAAAAATAATTCCATCACAACATGATCAAATCAATGTAATAATAGGGATAAAAACAGAACCCTTTATTATCTTAGATGGAAAATAATTTTGATAAAACACTTGAACTCCATTCTTGATGAAAATATCATTTCTTATTCAAAAACATTTTTCCTTTCATAACATGTCATACGATATTAAAATAAAATAAGTTGATTAAAAATAAACACAAAAACTTATAAAGGAATCTTCTTTGAAATAATGTTTTAAAAATCCATTCATGCCGTATAAGTTAAAAAAAACATTCTTCGTACTTTTGTCGGAAAAGTCAAAAAGTACCTCGTACGAAAAACGACAAATAATTCATTTCATATTCTTTACTAAAAACTCACCGAAGGGTAAAATTGGATTTAAACTATTGTAAGTGGATGGAAACAATATTACATATTTAGGGAACATGGATGTGGATGATAAAATACACCCCAGTAAATGCCAAAGTAAAAACAATCTCGGATAAAAATGAGATTTTGATATTTTCCCATACCTTAGGTCCAACATGCTTTGTAAGTGTCCGAAACACCTGTATAATGATTTAAATAATGTTATAGACTTATTCCAGAATCATACTTATTTTTATGATATCATATATGGTCATATTCTTAGCTTCATAGTAGTAATATTTCATTGCTACTTGTTATTCGGGTGTTTATAACTTTTTGTTCTTATGCGTGTTTTGTAAAATAAATTCTTATTCTTTTCTTTAGGTTATAGATACCTATTTTACAGAATGGTATTAGCGTAATATATATCATATTCATTCATTAAATTCATTTATATAATCATTATGAAATGAAGATCATGTAGAACGAGTCGCATCACATCGTGGAGACGGTATTTTGTACGTACGCATGAGTGATGATATTGTTCCTATGATTGTGGAATTGTAATGGAGTGTATGTATACTATTTAAGAATCAAAATCACTTTATAATAGTCATATATAGTCATTATTTACACCATTATACCCATCCAAGTAAGGTGGTGGTGGAAAATAGATTACACCACGGCGTGGAGACGGTATTCTGTACGTACGCACGCGCGGTGATTTTTTTTTCCGTAGGATGGATAGATGGTGAAATAGGGTTGTTTCATAATTATAATAACATATCAGTATATGAGTGATACCGATGTTATTACTTTATAATGAAACAACTAAATAAGAAGAAGTGGAAGAAGAAATAAATATGAAAGAATCGGTAACGAACATTACCTTTTCTTTGAAGTGCTTCTTTGAGACCTTCTTTTAGGGCACTAAAATTGGTCTTTGAGGAAGACCAGAACCTCTAGGATGTCTCTAGGGAAGTGGAGAGGAGAAAGTGGCAGGGGATGGCCGAGCATGAAGGCTCAATGTGGTGTGAGGAAGAGGGAGAGGAGGTGTCCTTTTATAAGGGAGGAGAGGGGCACCTTTGGAATAAGTAAAAATATTATTAAATTATAAAGTCAAGTTCGGTTTTAAATATCTCCAAATTGATATATTTCGAAGCTAAGGTAGGGATGTGTCGAAATACTCTCATCAAATATAATTTAGACATGTTTAGGTTCCTATTTTAACCTTATCATTTATATTTAACATTAAGTTAAATAATTTTACTTTTACCATGTCTTCTTGTGTTCTTATAATATAAGGTTAATAAACATACTATAAGCAGCCAAACGAACTCCAAGTTGTTTATTATTAATATATATAACCTTATATAAGTAATTTGGCCTAACCTTAGATTTTTAGGAATAAAATATCAATTACCAATATAATAGTTGTTTTAAAAACTATTTTATGTCAATTTTGACACTATTTAGTAATTGATTTTTTTGAAAATCATAATAGAATTATTAGTTCGACCCAAGTTAATTAAATAAATACTAACATGTCATATTAACCTATTAAATTAGTTTAATTCATAAAAAGTCTCAAATTACATTTATGTTGGTGTTTATAACATCAATTATGTCAATATTTCATTAATAAGATAATTACTGCATCATCATTGTGTCATAAATAAATTAAATTATTTAATGTCTAAAAATTACAAATAAAATACCATTATGTAGGAAATATTTTTAGCATTCTAACGAATATTTATATTCGAATTTATCTTATGTATAACCCCATATTAAAAATTATTTACTTATTAAACTATGATTTTAACTATTTTAACCCTTCTTTAAATTAATTAATAATAAATGTCCTAATCTAATCCAAGTGGGCCTAAATGGTCATATTTTATACCTAAGTTTGTTTTTGGTCGAATTACACTTATCCAATAGAATTAGAACATGTGTTAGGGTAATAATAATATCATCTTTACCATTAATTACCCTATTTACTTTTTACCGTGGTAAAAAAAGTAAAAAGTTACTATTCAACAAAAATTATTTTCATCTCATTAAACCACATTATAGTCCTTGATATTAACCGTGTCTCTCAGATTTTTGAAATTCCACTAACAGAAGCGGTAAAATTAAGTTTTATGAAAAATTCAGTTTTTTAACTACCACTTAGTGGTTTCACTATTCATCAAAAATTGAAAGTTTTCAGAAAAATACCAAAATTTCACCCTAGGCTAATTTCGATATTCCGAATCCAAAAATGAAGTCCATTTTGAAAAATAAAATTTATAAAATTTCATAAAGTGGTTATTACTATTCATAACAGCTAGTTTTAATAATATTTTAATAGCATATCGTTGTTTAGTGAAACTCGGTATTGCGTACGACACACGCTATCGAGGAAGGTCACGATTTCGTGTAAAGCAAGCCAAGAAAGTGTTGTGTAGAAAAAGATTCCGTTGATGATATATATAATATAAAAGTCTCGGGTTTTACATTCTACCACCCTTAAAATTAATTTCGCCCTCGAAATTCGTCACTTTGTAACAAACAGATGAGGATACCTCTCCCTCATCATATCCTCAAGCTCTCAAGTAGCTTCTTCTAATTGGTGGTTCCTCCATAAAACATTCACCAAGAGAGTGGTCTGGTTTCGTAGGACTTTTTCGCTACGATCCAGAATCTCTATCGGTTGTTCTTCATAAGAAAGATCTTTCTCCAGCGGTACAACTTCTGAGCTGAGTACATGTGAAGGATCAGGTATGTACTTTCTCAGGAGAGATACATGGAACACATCGTGAACTTGAGAGAGATTCGGTGGAAGAGCCAATCAGTAAGCTACCTTCCCAACACGATCCAGTATTTCGAAAGAACCGATATATCTAGGGCTCAACTTCCCCTTCTTTCCAAATCTCATAACCCTCTTCCAGGGAGATATTCATAAGAACACTTTATCACCCACTTCAAACTCTAGGTCTTTCTTTCGGTTGTCGGCATATCATTTCTGTCGACTCTGAGCTGCTCTTATGTGTTGTTGAATAGATCTGATCTTTTCTGCCATTTCACCAACGAGATCAGGTCCTAATAGCTTTCTTTCCCCAACTTCATCTCAGTAAGTTGGAGTCCTGCATTTATTTCCATAGAGAGCTTCATAAGGAGACATCTGAATACAGGAGTGAAAGCTATTATTATAAGAAAATTTCACTAAAGGTAATTGTTGATCCCAACCACCTTTGAAATCCATAGAGAAAGCTCTCAACATATCTTCTAGGGTTTGAATTGTTCTCTCAGATTGACTGTCTGTCTGAGGATGATAAGCAGTGCTGAAACTCAACTCTGTATCCAGAGTATGCTGAAGACTTCGCCAGAACTTTGAGGTAAATCTCGGATCCCGATCAGAGATAATAGAAAGTGGTACTCCATGCAATCATACCACTTCCTTTACATATATCCTGGCAAGATGATCCAGAGAGAAATCCTCTCTAATAGCAATGAAGTGTGCAGACTTTGTAAGACGATCACTATGACCCTGATAGCATTATTTCCTTTGGATATTTTTGGAAGTCCTGTGACAAAGTCCATAGTGATGTTTTCCCATTTCCATTCGGGTATGAGTAGTAGTTGTAACATCCCCTTAGACTTCTGTCTCTCAGCTTTAACTTGTTGACAAATCAAGCATCGAGAGACATATTCTGCAACATCTCTTTTCATGCCATCCCACCAGAAGTACTCTTTCAGGTCCCTATACATCTTCGTGCTTCCAGGATGAATAGAGAATGAAGAACTATGAGCCTCATCCAGCATCTCCTTCTTTAATTCGGGGGTGGGAGGAACACAAACCTGATTCCTGAACTTTATTATCCCAGCACAATCAAGGTTGAACTCAGGAACATTTCTCACCTTCTTTTGTAACCCGACATCTTCTTTCTGTGCCTCTTTAATATTCACATGTATAGATGGTTGAACATTCATTTGAGAAAGATAAGATTTTTCCTCTTCCATTATAATTCCAAGATCCATTCTTTGTAAATCCATCAATATTGGATCTTTTGTGATCCTCATCATGGATAAACTAGCATGGTCTTGTCGACTTAATGCATCTGCCACCTTGTTTGCTTTCCCAGGGTGGTAATGGATTGAGTAGTCATAATCCTTAATCAGCTCCAACCATATTTTTTGGTGCATATTCATCTCCTTTTGTGTGAAAATATACTTTAAACTTTTATGATCATTATAAATATCACACCTTTCACCATGAAGGTAATGCCTCCAAATCTTTAATGCAAAGATTACCGCAACTAATTCCAAATCATGTTTTGGATTATTTTGCTCAGGGATTTTCAACTGTCATGAGGCATAAGCTATCACCATATCATTTTTCATAAGAACACACCCTAATCCCTTCTTGGATGCATCACTATAGATCACAAACCTTTCTCCACTACAAGGCAGTGTGAGCACAGGTGCACTGGACAACCTTCTTTTCAACTCCTTGAAATTCTCTTCACATTCCTCCGTCCATACAAACTTAACTCCTTTCCGAGTCAACTTGGTGAGTGGATTAGATAATCGTTAAAAATATTTCACAAAACGTCAATAATATCCAGCCAAACCAAGACAACTTCAGATCTCGGTTACTGTTGTTGGTCTCGACCATCTTTCGATAACCTCTGTTTTTGCTGGATCCACAGATATCCCCTCTTGAGATTATGTGACCCAAAAATGCAACTTTTTGAAGCCAAAATTCACACTTGGTAAATTTGGCATAAAGCTTCTCCTTTCTTAGGGTCTTCAATATAATTCTCAAGTGATCTTCATGTTCTTCCTTGCTCTTTGAATAGACAATAATATCGTCTATAAAGTCTACCACAAATTGATCAAGATAGTCTCTAAAGACTCGATTCATTAGATCCATGAAGATAGAAGGGGCATTAGTAAGACCAAATGGCATCACTATAAATTCATAGTGTCCATACCTTGTACGGAAAGCCGTCTTTGGTATATCCACCCTTTTGACCCTTAATTGATGATACCCTAAACGAAGATCAATCATGGAAAAGTATTGAGCTCTGCATAGTGGGTCATATAATTCATCAATGCATGGGAGAGGATATTTGTTCTTGATAGTGATCTTGTTAAGTTCTTGATAATCAATGCAGAGTCTCATTGATCCATCTTTCTTCTTAACAAATAGAACACGTGCTCCCCAAGGTGACGCACTAGGGCATATGAATCTCTTATCAAGATTCTCTTGGAGTTGCTTCTTCAGTTCCTGCAACTCAATTGGGGTCATTCTATAAGGTGTCTTTGAAATAGGCAAAGCACCTGGTACGAGTTCTATTGAAAACTCAACTTTGTGATTCGGTGGAAGACCCGGTAATTCCTCTGGAAAGACATCATCAAACTCTCGTACGATGGGAATATTCTTAATCGTGATTTTCTCACCAACCATTTGAGATAAATAATCTTCATTTAGTGGAATCAATACCCATAAATTGGAAGAAATTTCAACTGGAAGGTTATGTTCATCCTTGCATTGATAGACGATCATAGATTGATCTAGAATATGAAATGTGACTTCCCTTCTTTGGCAATTGATATGAGCTCCATATAATGAAAGCCAATCCATGCTAATAATCACATCAAATTCCACTATAGGAAGGATCACAAGATTTTTAGGAAGCACTTTCCCACAAACTTCGATCGGAGAAGAATTATAAACTTTTGATGCGACTGTTGTGCCATTAGGTGTTGTCACAGCTAACTCATCATCTAATTGTTGAGGTAATACGGTGATACCCTTAGAAAATTCTTCAGAAATAAAAGAGAGGGTGGATCCAGAATCAAATAAAACATTTGCTACTTTAGAGTGGATGGTAAGTGTACCTTTCACCACATCGTTATCGTACTCCACATCGCTGATAGAAATTGCATGTGAATTTCCTTTGTCTTTATCCTTAAAAGTTTGTTGATGTCGACCATCATCATCAACCCTTGGATTAGGGCATTTATTGCCATAATGCCCCATCTCCTTGCACTTGAAACATTGAAGTGTAGTAGGATCATTCTGTGTATCCCTTCCTTTGTTTGCATTATTAGACATCTTCTTCACATCATCGTGGCATTCAAATGCCTGATGACCTTCCTTTCCACATTTGAAACATTTACTTGTCCCTTTAAGACAACTCCCTCTATGTTTCTTTCCACATTTTGAGCATAAGGGAAAGCTCATCTTTTTTTCAGTGTGCTCTTTAGATTTTCCTTTGAATTCCCTTTTCCACTTCTTATCAAACCCATATGACTGATGGGTTACTCCAATCTCCATCTCAACATTGAGAGCACATCGAACGATTTCCTCGTAGCTATTGAAGTCCCTTATGGCTAACGCCCTTCGAAGACTTGGTTTTAAGCCACTAAAGAATCGATTGATCTTACTCTCAGGTTGGATAATAATACCAAAAGCGTACCTTGAAAGTCTTGTAAAATTTGCTTCATAGGTACAAACAGATTCATCATCCTTTTTCTTTAGTTCAAGAAACTCTTTCTCCATATTTGTTCGGAGAATACGAGGTAAGTACTTCTTGAAAAATAAGTTCTTGAACTCGTCCCATTCCATGGTCTCAATTTCATCCCTTTTCCTCGTATTCTTAATAAGATTCCACCATTGATCAGCATCACCTTCCAAATGATACACCGCTAAGATGACTTTATCATGTTCAGAACATTGAAGAACTGAAAATATCTTTTCAGTAGTACTAATCCATTGTTCCGCAACTAATGGATCAGTAGACCCGCTGAATGAAGGTGGACGCTGCCTCATGAAGGATTCAACAGAATTTTGCTCCTTCCTTTGCTCGTCTTGAAGTCCTGCATGATTCATAGCTTGAGAAAGTTGTGTGAGCATGGCTACAAGATTTTGCATTCCAGCTCCCATAATATTTGGTTGCTCAGGGGGACAATCATTGCATTGCCTGTCGCATTCCACATTAACACGGTTCCTTCGGGTTACAACCATTGACTAAAACCAAGAAGAATAGTGTGAGCAACACTAATTATAATAGGAAAACCACATAATCAAGAAACAAATTTCCCATTTAAGGTATTATCCTAGGTTATTCATGGCCATTTCTAAAACACTAATATTGTGTTCTATGCTTAGACTTCTCCTTAGGGTTCTTACTAAGGCTTTCGCATCCTAGTTTCCAAAGGTTGGCTATACCTTTCCTATGATACCAACTATAATGACCCATACTTTACATACATTGTTAATACTTCAAAATTGAAGCATACTTATTAAAACATATAACAAAACCACGAAAGGACCGTATAGGTATAGTGTCTTTAGAAACTGGGAAACATAAACAACTGGTTCATAAAGCGTCTATACTGTCTCACATTTATTTCATCATATATATAGTCCCTTTTGGCATATCTTACTTAATAACCTTCTTCCTGACCTGGGGAAATAAAACATACAAAAGGGTGAGCTCAAATTCTTAGTAAGGGTAAACGAAAGAAATATCAATCACATCATATAAATAAGCACATAACTTTTGGAAATCTTAACCTGCAAAAGAGATCATAATTTCATAACATGGGATAAATCATGTCAGTGAAATGTAATCACAATTATCATAACATAAAACATGATACTTTGTGGAATACACACATAATCATAGAGAATCATTTCTTGTTAGTCAAGACTCATTGCCAATACTATCTTAGTGGAAAAAGTCCCTTTCTGAACCGAGTCACCCTCGTTCCAGTCCTGTTTCACTGAACAGGTATAACTTACCGTTCCAGCCATATCTATCTCATGATATATAAAATCTTTACCCAATGCATTGGACGGAGATATAGGTCCCACCCATCACATAATGATACCATTCTTATGTGTTCCACAAAATCATAAAACATACTTCATAGCATAACTCATGTAATAAAAATGGGAATCTTAAACATCATGACATCATAAAACAATTCATACAAGATAAAGGAATTCATAAAAATTATTCCATCACAACATGATCAAATCAATGTAATAATAGGTATAAAAACAGAACCCTTTATTATCATAGATGGAAAATAATTTTGATAAAACACTTGAACTCCATTCTTGAGGAAAATATCCTTTCTTCTTCAAAAACATTTTTCCTTTCATAACATGTCATACGACTTTAAAATTAAATAAGTTGATTAAAAATAAACATTAAAACTTGTAAATGAAGCTTCTTTGAAATAATGTTATACAAATCCATTAATGCCGTATAAGTTAAGAAAACATTCTTCGTACTTTTGTCGGAAAAGTCAAAAAGTACCTCGTACGAAAAACGACAAAAGATTCCTTTCATATTATTTACTAAAAACTCACCGAAGGGTAAAATTGGATTTAAACTATTGTATGTGGATGGAAACAATATTACATATTTAGGGAACATGGATGTGGATGATAAAATACACCCTAGTAAATGGCAAAGTAAAAACAATCTCGGATAAAAATGAGATTGTGATATTTTCACTTACCTTAGGTCCGACTTGCTTTATAAGTGTCCAAACCTCCTGTATAATGATTTAAATAATGTTATTGACTTATTACAGAATCATACTTATTTTTATGATATCATATATGGTCATATTCTTAGCTTCCTAGTAGTAATATTTCATTTCTACTTGTTATTCGGGTGTTTATAACTTTTTTTTCTTATGCGTGTTTTGTCGAATAAATTCCTATTCTTTTCCTTAGTTTATAGATACCTCATTTCCAGAATGGTATTAGTGTAATATATATCATATTAATTAATTAAATTCATTTATATAAGCATTATGAAATGAAGATCATGTAGAACGAGTCGCATCACATCGTGGAGACGGTATTCCGTACATACGCACGAGTGATGATATCGTTCCTATGATTTTTGAATTGTATTGGAGTGTATGTATACTATTTCAGAATCAAAATCACATTATAATAGTCATATATAGTCATTATTTACGCCATTATACCCATCCAAGTAAGGTGGTGGTGGAAAATAGATTACACCACGGCGTGGAGACGGTATTCCGTACGTACGCACGCGCGGTGATTTCTTTTTCCGTATGATGGATAGATGGTGAAATAGGGTTGTTTCATAATTATAATAACATATCAGTATATTAGTGATACTGCTGTTATTACTTCATAATGAAAAAACTAAAGAAGAAGAAGTGGAAGAAGAAATAAAGATGAAAGAATCGGTAACGGACATTATCTCTTCTTTGAAGTGGTTCTTTGAGACCTTCTTTTAGGGAACTAAAATTGGTCTTTGAGGAAGACCAGAACCTCTAGGATGTCTCTAGGGAAGTTTAGAGGAGAAAGTGGCCGGGGTTGGCCGAGATTTAAGGCTCAAAGTGGTGTGAGGAAGAGGGGGAGGAGGTGTCCTTTTATAAGGGAGGAGAGGGGCACCTTTGGAATAACTAAAAATATTATTTTATTATAAAGTCATGTTCGGTTTTAAATAGATCCAAATTGATATATTTCTAAGATAAGGTGGGGATGGGTCGAAATCCTTTCATCCAATAGAATTTAGACAAGTTTAGGTCCCTATTTCAACCTTATCATTGAGATTTAACATTAAGTTAAATAATTTTACTTTTACCATGTCTTCTGGTGTTCTTATAATATAAGGTTAATAAACTTACTATAAGCATCCAAAAGAACCCCAAGTTGTTTATTATTAATATATAAAACCTTATCTAAGTCATTTGGACGATCCTTATATTTTGAGGAATAAAATAACAATTATCAAAATAATATTTGTTTTAAAAACTATTTTATGTCAATTTTGACACTATTTAGTAATTGATTTTTGTGAAAATCATAATAGAATTATTAGTTAGAACGAAGTTAATTAAATCAATACTAACATGTCATATTAACCTATAAAATTAGTGTAATTCATAAAAAGTCTCAAAATACATTTATTTTGGTGTTTATAACATCAATTATGTCAATATTACATTAATAAGATAATTACTCCATCATCATTGTGTCATAAATAAATTAAATTATTTAATTTGTAAAAATTAAAAATAAAATACCATTATGTAGGAAATCTTTTTATCTTTATAATGAATATTTATATTCGAATTTATCTTATCTATAGCCCCATATTAAAAATTATTTACTTATTAAACTTTGATTTTAACTATTTTAACCCTTCTTTAAATAAATTAATAATAAATGTCCTAATCTAATCCATGTGGGCCTAAATGGTTATATTTTATTCCTAAGTTTGTTTTTGGTCTAATTACACTTATCCAATAGAATTAGGACATGTGTTAGGTAATAATAATATCATCTTTACCCTTAATTACCCTATTTACTTTTTACCGTGGCTAAAAAAAGTAAAAAGTTACTATTCACCAAAAATTATTTTCATCTCATTGAACCACATTTTATTCCTTGATATTAACCGTGTATCTCGGATTTTAGAAATTCCACTCACAGAAGTGGTAAAATTAAGTTGTATGAAAAATTCTGTTTTTTAACTACCACTTAGTGGTTTCACTATTCATCAAAAATTGAAAGTTTTCAGAAAAATACCAAAATTTCACCCTATGATAATTTCGATATTCCGAATCCAAAAATGAAGTCCATTTTGAAAAATAAAATTTATAAAATTTCATAAAGTGGTTATTACTATTCATAATTGCTAGTTTTAATAATATTTTAATAGCATATCGTTGTTTAGTGAAACTCGGTATTGCGTACGACACACGCTATCGAGGAAGGTCACGATTTCGTGTAAAGCAAGCCAAGCAAGTGTTGTGTAGAAAAAGATTTCTTTGATTATTTATATAACATAAAAGTCTTGGGTGTTACATGTAACTTGGTTACCCTAATTTTTTCCCTATGTTTCCAAATAAACATACTCTCTTACAAACTATAACAACTCATTTTCCCGAAACGATGTGTTAGTTGAAATATTATTATAATTGTACATAATAAATGAGTTACCATAAGATTCATTAAATTATTATTATATGTAGATGAGATAAAAACATACATTACATATTATTACATAATATTAAACATGAAAACCTTGTGATAAAATGATTATGCCTTCCTTATTATCATTATAAATTACACATTAATCTCATGTCAGTTTCTTCGGGAAATGGAAACAAATGAGGGTGTTATCTAACATTCTGTAATGAGTAGAATAAATTGGATGATATCATAACATAAACATGTCCGATTTTATACGAGTGAATATAAAAACAATATGAATTCATCATTTTAATAAATTTAGGTCATTGATTATCTAGGATAAAAAATAAAAACATTGATAGTAATAATCACTGATATCATACAAATGGAATTTATATGGTTAGAAAATTTGAAAAGGTTTTTAAATCCTTTTTACAAGACACTATACTAATATGAGTATAAGTATGCACCAAAATAGTGAATATTATTTATCTGTGATATGCCGATGTATTGAGGTTATATCTCTAACTATGAACAACCGTTCATTTATTAAGACCAGTAAATTCATTATATGTGAAAACTAGTAACCAATACATGATCAAATTTTCCATTAATCATTCATATTAGAATAAAAACTTATATAAGGCTAATAATTTTCATTTTTTATGAATGGGATGTCATGATCATAACCTATCAAGAAAAAAAAATTGTATGGTTAATTTTTAATAATCAATATTCTTAAGTAATGAAAAAATATTCATATTGGGAAAAAAGTATACATATTTAGAAATGTTTCTGAATGATATGAGAAATAAATTACGAGGTATGAATCCTTTAAAATATCATTATACATAGAGATAGGGGTATGTGTTGATTTCAATAATATCTCAAATCAATCAAAGATTAGATTCTAGGTTAACTAACATAAAAAAAGGAATTCGTATATGTTTTACAAATGAAGAAAATGAAATATAAAAGATGTTAATATAATTCATGGTGGATGGATTTTCCATAACAATATAGTGAGGGATCATATCATTCATATAAAATTATATTACATAAACAATACATAAAAATAAGTTGATGGTTAACAATACAAAATAAAAATATTAACTATGTGTTTAATCAATGTGAACGTAAGTTTCCTTATCGACGAACTAAATCTACTGAAGTGGGAACAAGTACGTTCAATGTTTTGGATTATTAATGTAATACATTAATAATTATAGTGCGTTTTTTTACTAGAATGAGACCATGTAAATAGCAGGATAAATGATTTATCATGTTTCATAATGAGTTTGGGAATATTTCAAATCATATCCACCATGTGTTCCTAGACAAGGGTTATATTTAAGGCCCACTAATTATGAATCATAGTAATGGATGAGTAAATTCATCATATAAACCTTTTGAGGGGTGTATAACTTTTACAACCACATATAATTCATTGCATACAGTTAGGGATGACATTTCTAGGAATTAAACATCGACATTACATACAATTTTTTTTATTTTAATTAATTATGATGGATTAAAAAATGATTTATTGATAGGTAATATTTTTATTAATTTATCAAATTATTGAAAATACCATGTAATTAAAATAATGATGACATTAAATATAACATGTTCTAATTTAAAATTGAAGGGTGAGAATGAGAACCCAAAATTCATTTTAATAAAATCCTAGAAAAAAAGAAAGTATAGTGTGGGATTGATAAGTATATAATGAAAAAGATATCAAGTGGTATAATATATCACCAAATTACAATAATTATGATAATTGAAAATGGTATTATACATAAATAATTAAAATTAAAAATCAAATAGAATGATTGGAAACAGTCACCTTTATATCCATATTTATTAATCTTTGGGGTCCTCCTTTAATCCAAATAAACCCCAAAGAAGGGATTGATATAGTTATCGAGAAGGCATTGATATGATCAATTCTATTAGGGTGAATTTCTATGAGAGAATAGATGGGATTGATTTTTTTTATAATTAAAAATAGTTTGTTTTTCATGGATTCTAATGTTTAGTATAAGGTAAAAAATGGAACCATACGCCTCTTAGGTAGATTATGTGAGTTAGGTGAGGTATTTTTTCTATATTTTATGTGATACATGTGTCTATGAATTTTATACCTAACATGGTATTTAGAGGGTGTATATGACCTTTAATTATTAAAAATATGATACATTCATATAAGTATTTTTACCCTTATTAATATTTGTTAAAAATTATCCATTTTCGTTATATGATTATTAAAATATAACATCGCAGCACATATAAAATGTTATACATTCTGAAAGAAAATTTTAAATCCATTTAATCTAATTCTATTTTGTGATTTTAGGAAATATAATTTTAATGTACAAGATATATGAAAACGTATTTAAAGAAATATATATTCTAATACATCAAATGTTATAGAATATTATCTGAAATTAATTATTAATTGAAATAGTTTTAATATATTTTTTTAATACAGTAAGAACGATAATAGAGTCATAATTTAAATATATTAAACTAGTTTCTGTATAAGCAATTGATATATATAATATAAAATTAATTTTATGTACTAAACCATTTTTATTTTATAGTATAAATTTATATTATATTAAATTAACTTATTTTAATAACTAAAACAAATATTTTCCATATAACATTACACAAAAATTCTTATTATATATTTATTTTCCAATGAATAATATTAAATCTAAATTCATAGGGAAAATCGAGTTCACTATTCGTGATCATGAAACCTAATTTTTAGAATAAAAATATATTTTTATGTATATAAATTATATTTAAGAGATAATTAACAATGATCATAATTTTAATAAATAAATCTGATTATTAAAAAATTAATATTTTTTGAGGCTTTGACTGAAATAAAAAAATATTTCCAAAATAATATTTAAATGAAAGAAAAGTCTAAATTAGTTTGGTAAATATAACTTGAATTAAAAAATTCATCCAGATAGGTTATATAATTATAGAATTTTATATGAAAATTTTATATATTTATTCATAAAATAAATTTGTTTCATTTAAAATGGTTTTAAAAGTTTTTAAATCTTTCTAATATAATGATTAATTCTTAAAAAATACAAATTTGGTAAAAATATTTTCCACTATTCGCTTAAAAAATAAAATATTTCAGAATGCACCTTGAATTTTACCTAAAGCCAATAATTTTATTAACATTACAACTAGGTAGATAATTTTAATAAAATAGAATTCTTAGTTTCATAAATTAAACTTTTAAATTTACTCAGTAATAATGTATCCTTAGTTTTCCCATTTGTTGATAGTCAGGATATAAAATTTAACAACTACAGTAGGGTATTAGATAATAAAAGAGTTTATCACAAAATTCTTATCCAATAATGTGTATTATCAGTTAAGTTATTGTGAGATAGCATCTTTTATATTCCATGAAATTTTATTCTCATTATTTTATTTAAGGAAAACTGACTTCCATCTGAGTAAACATGGTCTGTTGATTTGATAGTCATGATAAATTTAAAATAATGCACTATTGTAATCCTATTATGAATAAAAACTATGGATCTCTGTTATAGTTTTGTCCCTAGTAATTAATCAAAAAAATTTATATTTAGATGATATAAATACATGCACTGATTTTTAATTACATTTAATAGAATCTATACATTCTATTTCATAATTTACAATATTAAAATTTGAAATTTAGTTTCCCATTTATAATGATCAATTTCCTAAGACAAAGTTGACCTTTAATGTAATCATTTAATGTAGATTAAATTAGAATCCAATCTATAATATTATAAAAAATATGGCAAGGTAAAATATAAAGAATCATTTAATTAGATATATGATTATGATCTAATATATTTAAACTCATAATTGAATAATAACTAATTCATACCTTCAAGATCATGTATGAAATAATGTGTTAGATATATCTTCAATTTTAACACCTATTTGATTATATATAGATTGATGTGCATTCATTAAGAAATATTAAAATATTTCAATTGGATGATAAAATACTATATATGTTGTCAACGATACTTATTCTTAATTATTTTATTAATAAATTCATTATAATCTTCACAAATTCTCATTAATTCAACATTCTTAATAATTAGTTTTCCCCTTTGGTGGATAATTATGGTGTATGAAACCCTTCTTAATATTATCTTAATGATTCCTATTTAATTTTTATTATTAAATGGGTTTCATTAAATAGGTACTCTTTTATTTGAGCATAGAACTCGGTATGAGTTCAATTGAAAAATCAACCTCATGTATATAGGAAGACAAGGTAACACACTAAGTAATAAAACCACATATTCCCATAGAATATAAAATTTCATATTTTGAGTTCCAACTAAGTCATTTGATAAATGTATCACTCATTTTAATGTATTGAGACCTAAATTAAATAATTCATGTCCAAATGGATATCAACATAATAATTTCATCAATATTTGATCATGGGGTGATTTTGGATATGAAATTATAATTCATTATCCTGATAATTGATTTGAGAACTAAATAGAAAGATCCAATTGATGCCTTGTATCAAATTGAATTGCATCGAATGAAAAATAAGTATTTATGTAGTAAGAATCGTCTCATGATCAATGATTGGTGAAGAGATATATATCAGTAGTTAAATAATCACCCAACTATGTTTTTCACTGATAAATTATTTTATTGTTTTAAATAAGCTAAATTAATATTAAAATTTTACTTTTATGATATTGATAAATAAGAAGAAGAATCATCAAATAATACATTTCAATTTCTTGAGTATATAATTTTTTACATTAAGCCATTTATTGTTTAAGAACCAATTGAGTAGTTTTGATTTAATAGATTTTCACTTCTTCATTGGACTATAAGGTTATTGAAAAAAAAATCATTAGTGAAATTTAATCTGGTGCACATGTAATTGAAATGTGAATAGTCATTAGAATTATAGAAATAATGCGTTGGTATTACATTAGAATGACTTTAATTTTGATACATTTAATTGGATTTCATATTCATATTTAATCTGTATTCATGCCCTTGATATCTGTCAATTCCATAGTTAATGCATTTGCTTATCACTTTTGGGAGTTTCCTCTATTATTCATGAAACATATTTTGCATGTAAGAATAATAATTTTCATTACACTATTGGTTTTATCATTTTGTTATTTTTTAAAACTATGTTTTTAGATTCTAATCATGAAAACCATGAAAATTATGGGAGTCTCCAATTACCACTTCCACCATTAAATTAAATTGGACAAGATCTCCATGCCTAAAAATGTCTTTAATTGCAAATTATTTTTCGATCACTAGTTTTTTTAATGTAATTAAATGATCTAGCTTTCATTTATTTTCAATTATAATACAAAATTAGAATATTGTTAATCATATGATATTTGTTGAGATAAAAAATTAGATTCGTCTTCATTTATTCCAAATAAACAATATTCCTGTCTATTATATTTCAAAGAGTTTGAAAATAATATTTAAAAAAAATAATCTTTATAAGGGACTCTCATTATACGATGTAAATATAAACCGCATAAATCATATATTTAAGGACAGTCTAATGCTTACAATATTCACATACTAGATGTTAAACACATAAAGAAAACATTTCATGCTTCTGGAACTGGGTAAATATATTTTATATTATATTGATCCATTTTTTGTAATATAGTGGTTATAAATACCAACTAATGGAAGGAATATGTTTCTACATGACAGATATAATGGATAGTTTTTCAATCCTAAGTGAATTTTGGAGTTTTATATATTTGATATTATTACTCATATCTTAAGATAGTTTGGTGAGCATGACCACTATATTTCTTACTCCTAATCCAATCCCATTTGGCTTCTCAATGGGGAAATAGTTTCATTATCCATAATATTTATAGTAACCTCAATTCGTATAGATTTATAAATTTAATAAAAAACCAAAATACTTAGTGTAATATTTAATTTAAAAATTTATCTCCAAATAAGTTGTATAAAATCATTCCCACAAGTCCAAAATAAAAAAAAAACATTATTTTAATTGATAATTATTTATCTTTATCATATAAGACCATTAGTTAAAAATATGATTTAGTTTGATCTATCCACTTATTCAAAATATCCTAAAACATTAATAAACTAAATACAGAAAACCATCTTAGATACCTTATCACTATAAAACTCCAGCCAACTCTGACACATCCCAAATAGTGTTCCCTATCCCCAAGGGTTTATTACTTGAACCTAAAATCATACAAGATCAAAGAGGAAAAAAATATAACAGAAAATCATAGAGGATATAATATTCAATTAATAAAGATAAACACTTGAAAATGAGATGTACCTGAATCCAAATGGTAAAATATTGACCAGAACGATATATGAAAATCTGAAAGCAAATGGAAATGTTATACCAGAAAATTTCATAAAAACTCATATGTATCATGTATAAAAGAGTTGTGCATGTTACCATTATATCTCAATGGTGCCAAGGATCAAGAAAATCTACCATGCCTATGTGGGTCCATTGCTTTACTCGAACATTCAATAAGAGAATCTATAAATTCTTGAAGAAAAAGATAGAATCTATAATGAAATTTCTAGTAGGGTCTCACCCAGTGTTCCATAATAACTTCTATAATATTTTAACAAATTATGAATTCAGTTAAAAGATCAATACATGTTATTTAGCTTACATAGTTTATAGCCAAACTTGATTTCACATTTAATGAAATCGATGATATATCAAAATATTATTAAAGAAAACTTTCATAAATAACACATATAGAGAAATAATGGAAAGACCAAAAAAGATTAGTAATCAATGGAATTTATAATCATGTCCAAAATCATAGAAATTATACATGTATGGAAGTTGAGATATGTATTTTTTATAGGTAATAGAATCCAAAAACATCTCATAGTGATCTTTAATATATTTAGTTGTTTACATAAAAATAAACTCTAATAGGGTTACCCATCACTAGTAGTCTATAATTAAAAAAGGGATCCCATCAAGGGAATATACAACCTAGTCATTTTAGTAATTTTTACCATCATCAATTAATTTATATAGAAAAATGGTACTATAAGTATTATCCCAGCAACCCCAAACTACCCAATATAACATTTTCTTCAAAAAAAACATTAAATCTAACATGTTTAAATAAAACATTTGAAACCAGTTCAAATTGTAAATTCATAGTTTTTAGTTTTCAAGATAAATTTCTCATTTCAAAACCAAAAATTAGTTTTAATTAATTCATACAATTTAAAATAAACATTAGTGTTAATAAATTATCTCAAGGTTTTACATGAAAATGATCTTATCAAATCAATTTAATAAACATGCAATCATTTAGAAGAAAAACATTCCCCATATTTTAATTACTTTTAAAAGATTGGGATTATCATATATTTAAATTAATTTTAAAAATTCACATCTATTATTTTTATATCAGTTTTTTAAAATCAAATCAAGACTTATTTAAATTTAATTAAGAAATTTAATAATTTAATCATATGGAAAAGAAATATATAACCACAAACCATTTAAATAAAGGCATCAGAACACATAAAACCTGAATGTAGGACTGGTAATAATGATCATAGGGGTATATGATCTACAAACAAAACCAAGAATCATGATCCAATAAAATGAAATTTAGATACATCAACAACATGATGATATATCACTCTATCAGGAGGAGAGATGGAGAGATCAAAAGAAACCACATGAGAGTAGATCCACATACCTAGAAGAGATTGAAGAAGAACAATCACACCTTAATCTAATATGAAAAGATGTTTGAGGATATAAGATTACATATTTTTTGTAATCATAACTAATGATTTATTGTTCATGTTTAATGGGTTAACTATGAATCATAAATGGCGGGTTTATACATATTAATAAAAAAATTAATAGAATTAAAATTCATATGCACATTTTATAAGGTATGGAATGTCAGTTAGTTAATAAATTATCACTAACCATGACTCCCATCTAGAATTTTGCATGTTTTCTTTTAATAAACATGTAGTTTTTCAAACTATTCAAAAAAATTAAAAACCCTCACTGTTTTAGGTATCACAAAAATGTGTGGATGGGATCATGGTTCAAAATATATTTTTCCTCTTTTATTGTACATCCTTAGGGAATAGACTTATCTAGGGAAAACCATGATATTTTGATTAGTTGTGTAAAAATTATGCATAACCCATTTGGTCTCAAAAAATATCCCAAATTATTCCATAATAACCCAAAAACAAGAACAGAATTTACCTATTTCATAAAAAAGTAAAAAAAACTACGAATAAAGAAATGAGATGTTGTAGCCACCCCACCATGAAAACAATATTTCCCGTGAAAGACATTCAAGAAAACCCCATAACAAATAGATGAGGTTGTTTCTCTCTCATAAAAGAACATAACTCCGATGTCTCATGTGAATTAGAATGATGCTTCTATAGAACTCTATGTAATGGCATCATTACCCCATAATTTAATCCTATTTTATAATCAATAATACTTTCTATATTCTTAGTCAGAGATATATCAAGCTGAATATTAAGATCATCCCTTCTCAAGACGTGATATGGGTAAGAAAGATATCCTTGATGTGGCTATACATGGAATATACTATGTATCAATGTCAACTATAGTGGATGTGATATTGTTATTACAAATTTCTCACCTTCAAAAAACCTTAAAATATTCCATAAACCATGTTTCAAGTTTCCATTTTCACATGCTACCAATAACCCCCACATGGATAATCATTAAAGAACACATGGTAACAAACTGAAAACATCAATATTTTATTATGATTGACACCATAGTATTTAAAGTACCTTGATTCTATCAACATTAATTCTGTTTAGTAATTAAAATCTTTCTATCATTTCTTGTTCCAAACGTGATATAAAAAAATCACACCAATCTCAATGAAATTCAATGGCGATTTACCTGGCGGACCATACAACTCCCCAATGTGAGCTATCCAAATTCTACATTGGTAACTATTATTTTATGAAAACTCAACCAGATCCAAATGGTTATCCCAAGATCCACTAAAACTGAGAAAACTATAACATAACATGTACACAATAATATGCATAGCTTTTCCTTTATATTCATCTGCTTGTGGATGATATGTCATGCTCAATCATACCTAGGATCTGAGTGCCTCATAAAGTACACTCCAAAATTTTAGATGAATAACATGGAAATCTATTCAAGACTACATCAAAAGGGACACTATGAAATTTTGAAAACAGTTAAACATAGTTGAATCCATGTCCTCAAGATTTTTTTATCACGAATGGGTATGAAGTTTGCCAATTTCATTAGCCAATTATTCAGCACCCATAATGCATTCAGTTTTCAAGTGGTAAATTAAAACCAAACTGAAATGTCCATAGAGAACTCATCCCACAAAAAATTGGTTAATGAATATTTCTAAAGAAGACATGAATGTCGACGGTTCTTGTCTTTGACCTATATACAAAAATTAAAACATGAAACAAATTCATTAAAGTCTCATCTCAGTCATGGCCACTGGAGTTGTCATCGCATATCATAAATATTTTTTATATGGTTCACAACCCCTAGTGAATTATACAAATACAACAATAAAAAAATTCTTACTGGGAAGGGAAATAACATTCTAAAATCATACTATTCTATAGTAAGTGAATATATACTCACTGACGGCCTCCTAGCCATAAAAGAAATACATAATTCCATAGAATACATAATCAATATGTTTTCTTGAAGACTCATCTAAAGAAGAGTCCATGACTATAAAAAACATTAAAATAAAACATCATTCCCCTTATTCTAGAATACTAAAAAAAACTATGAAAATAATCCATCTAGTTCCACTCATATGATGATTCTTTCATGTCTATGGTCAAAATATTCCTGATGAAAAATTTTGAAATAATATTTACAATACATGTGGTCTAGGAAATGTAAAAACCAAATGATTGCAGCTACTCCACCCAAAAACTCTATCATAGGTTTAAATATTTTTGGAAATTATATAACTCATGATTTTGGTGTCAATAAAATGGTAATCATTGACCCAAAAAGCTTGTGATGCCAACTGTTAAAAGAATGAATCACAACTGTGAATTCATTATAAAATGTCAAATAATTCAACTCATGTGGCCTATGCTTTCTTGATCGATAGGATAACATATGATCATCATCATTATGAACTCACCACAAAAGAAACTTCATACATCACAAAACACCACATATCCCTACAAAACCTCTCATATAGTTAACACAAGATAAAAAGTCATAATCCATTTCATCTAAACAAAAGAACACTAATATTTTTCATTTCACTATAATATCACTCTTTTCCCATTATGTTTGGTTATTAGATAAGATATCTTTGATAAATAATTAATAAAAATTCTCTAATATCCCTCTAAAACCTCAAATCTTTATATGTAAATGTCAATATATAGAGTCTCTCATGTCATAAATCATTGAATTTTTCATGATAAAAAAATATTAAATTTGTTGACACCATGTGTCTAAAGAATGTTACTTTCCATAACAGGAAATTATACTTTTAACAATTTGTGTAAACTTTTTTATCTCTTAATATTTCATAGGATTGTCTCAAATGGAACACCTGATACTCCTCATTTTTAGTATATACAAAAATGTAACCCAGAAAGAATAAGCCACATTTTTATAGGATGTCATGGAAAAAAATTCCCACTAAAGCCATAAATACCACAATATCATTTTTTAATAAAAATTCCTTGAAAATGTACTTATAAAGGTCATGATTAATTTCAAAGGAGGTTTTTGAAAGATTATATTCTATTATTTTCATCTAATAATAACAATATCAACGATCCTTCTTTAAGAAACAGAATTACCCTATCAACATATTAGACAGACCTCTGATCCATTGAATTGGGTACCCATTATTTACTTTAGCTTGATGGATTATTCAAGGGAAAACATAGATGTTATGTTATCAAGAACCATTATTCATAATAAAAATAGGTTTCACACATGGAGACACAGTCACGTGATTAAATAATTTTGGGAAAAAATCGTAAAACTGTGTCATTAGTTGATTAATCTCTTATGATATTATATAGTAAGAAGGAATGGATTCTTTTTCAGTACCATGCACTAATTAAATAGATAAATATACCTCTATTAATGGTGTAAAAATAATTAAATAATAGGTAAACATGGATTGAATGTTGATGATGCATAGAGGGAGATCATCACTCAATGATTCATGCTCCATGTCAATAAAATACATTGGTATTACCCTACCCAAATCTAAAAAAATTCTAGATATGAAAGTACTCAAGCCCCATTCCATATGAATGACATAGGAAACCCCATTAGGAAAAGTAAAATAATCTCGTAGAAGACAACAGTAAACATGATCCATATTACATATCATCCATTCAATTCGAAGTATGATTTCATGATGTTTCATATCGAGTACCGGAATATTATAGGTAATCATAATGTACGATAAAGAGAAATAAAAAGTGGTACAATAGATAACCTGCTCTATCTGAATCCCAATGGGTGTAAAAATATCCCTCACATAAGATAAAAACACCAAAGTAAGATTTATTTGGATCAAAATATCAGTCATTATAAATGACTGAGATGACCTAATATAAAATAAAGTAGTCACTCAATATGAAGATATATTGATGATGCCTCTCACAGAAATTGGACATGTGTTAGCTTCCTTTGCAGACTATTCTAACTCATAAATAAGCTTCATTCTAGATTAATGTAGCTAGAAACACCCAAATCATGATGCATCTAATTTCACCACATCCCCTTTTTTAGATGATGAGCTTATTTCACAACATGGAACATAAAAGAAATGTCAGACCTAAAAAAAATTTCATGATATGCCATTGGAAATGTACACCTTCAGAGCATTAATAAAAACACATATTTTCTTCCAAACCTCACCACACCGAAATAAGGACAATGTGCCTATTAGAGACACCACAAGTGGTCAAGAAGATGTGTATTGTATACAAAACCCACAATAGTCGTCACATTTCCTCATAAATTGTAAGGGATGTCACTATAAATCAAATATGAGTAAAAATAAATATTTTCAACATTGAGTAACAATATAGGCCAACCTCAACCATAAATTACCTTTCCAACATATTAGTATATGAAATTATTATATGTAGGATAATATGATATTGGATGTTAGGTTGAAGAAACAACTCAAATATCAATGCCATCAACTTCTCATTTTTCCCAAACTCAAGATAAATTTGAACAGTCATAGAGAAGTGATCTTTTATTAATTAATTGCATTGTAATGATGATGTATTTTTTGAAAATATATATATTTATATAAGACCATATATTTTGAACGGAATTGGTCAGTGAAAAAATGTGGATGCATTTTTATTCCAACCCCTCATGATTTATTTTCATCAATCAATAATCCCACCATCTACTGATATGCCTATACATCTAAAAGAAATTTCATTTCAATATAATAGATCCATGAATTCCTATGATTTAAAATAGAATATCTATATCTCTAAATGAATCATTGGTATCATTATGATAGTTAGAGCCTTAGAATTCATGTGGATACATATGAATAAATCCGTGAACAAAATCGTGATATTCATCAAATTGAGTTTCCACTAGAAGATCCTACATGAGAAAAAATACAAGTATTTGTCCTAGAGCATATAAAACCAACAACAAAAACTAAATAAGATCACAGTTCTCTAGAATATTATCATGATGTTGTTTCCCACCATGTTCCTCCTAGGACCCTTTTCACGTGTTTTATCTGGGGAATGATGATACTTTTCATAGAGAGAAAAATTTGAAGTCGTCTGAAAGGATATCGAAAAAAGATATACAAATATAAATTTCATCAAATAGGAATCTATACATAGTATTTCAATAAACAAAGAACAATAAAATTTAAATGACATGAATATGATCAAAACCTTCCACAAAGACACATTTCTATAACACCTACAGTTCTTTATAGATCATTACAGTGAGGATAGATAGAAAATCATGAAAAATTACCTCCTAAGACAAATAAACACATCCCTTGATACATAGTGAAATCTTGGAATGATGATCAACTAGATAATTTAATACCACATTATCGCAAACCATCTTTGACAACTTGTTATCCTGATACAATAGATATAGTTTACATAGATTGAATGGTTTTTACAATACTCATGGGTTGGATAATAGATCGTAGAATCATACATGATCTAATGGGAACAAATTTTACACAAAAATTTTGTATGATAAAAGGTTCAACTCAGGATGATCAACATTATAATTTGGGGAAATCCAAGATACTAACCTGTAAAAAATTACCCTCAATGATAGAAAAACAACCCAATGCAATCAAAAATGTTAACCGGTGAAAGGAAATAAATAATCTTTTTAATAAAAGGAAAATATATGCACTATTCACCATCATAACTACACGGTACCATGGATTAAGAACATCCACCATCTCCAAGTGGAATTTTCTCTTTAATCAGATATGGTATTATAAAATCTAAAAAACAGTTATAGAAAATACTACGTTTTGAGGAAAAAAATTTGGTAGTGTCTCACCTAGTATTCTATATTTAAATTTCATTAAAAAACAAACAAATTGTGATTTCAGTTTAAAGAAAAAGTCATGGAATCTCATTAACATATTTTATAAAAATAAAATTACTTAATATATAAATAAATGGATGATATATAAAAATGGATTAAATTAATAGTTCATATAAAAAACATTTATAAAATATTTGGAATGAATAAATCAATAAAATAATAAATTTCATATATAATCAAGTCACATTATATATAAAGGAATCATGTAAAAATACATATATTAAGTTAGGATTTTAGGTTGTAGGATCCTCACACATATTATAATGAGCATGGATCTAGTCAGGTTTATAAACAGAAATACACCCAAATAAGGGAACCCGTCATGGAATTATACACCCCATTTGGGCAACCCATCACAAGAAGTCATTCCAATATTATTTTATTAATAGTATTCATCAATAATCAATTTCTACGAATGTATGTTTCTAGCCTTATGGATCTAATTTCAACTAACTACATAGAATAGCATGTTCTTGAAACAAAAAAATAATAAAACATGGGAAAATAAAATCTTTCAGAACAATTAAAATAAAAAATTCATAGTTATCTATTATCCACATGAAATTATCATTTCCTATCAAAAATAATTTTTCTCTAATTTATGCCATTTCAATTTAACATTCACATTGAGAATATTTTCTAATTTTTTTCCATAGAAATAAATTTATCAATCTAAATTAAATATGAAGCCATACTTATTATCTAAAATACACCTCACATGTCAAATTCATTTGTAATTGGAATTTTAACCTTTATTTAAAAACCATTTAAAATCTCCCAACGAATCTTTTAATATAAAGGTTTTTCAATTAATTAAAACCAATCTCAATTTATGAAATAAATTTCTGGTTAAAATAATTGGAAAAAGAAATATAGAAAAAATTATCTATTAAATCAAGGGATTTTGATGTTAAAAAACTACAACAGAGAACCCCAGTGAAGAAAATTAGAAGGAAAATTATTTCAATTCAACCTATAAATAAGATTAAAAATTATGGTCGACATGTAATAATAACATGATAATATATCAATCTTTATGTAAGTGTAAAAGATTGATTAGAATATACCACAAAAGAGTAGGTCCACTTACATGGAAAAAAACAAATTATATCATTGATGTTTGTATCCTCAAGGAAAAGAAGGTTTTAGGACCCAAAACTGCATATTGAAAGCATTCAAAACCAAGGAATTAAAGTTACACGTGAACAAGGATATTATGAATCATAAACAAGGGGTTTGTGATTTTTAGTAAAAAATCACGGAATTAAAACATTAATGCATAATTTGTTGGGTAAGACTCCAAAGAGAGAATAAATGTGTGACCTATAATTTCAACTCTTTTTTTAGGGGGGAAATTTTCTACAAGGATGGCGCATGTTTTATCAAACCATATTCTGGCTGTGAAAACCCAAAAAATATTTGAGATTTCAACGTTCAGAGGTGCTAACTGAATGGTTTAGACAAACCATGAGGCCCCATGTCGTGACCTACATCATGGTACCCAATTTACTAATAAAATTTTATAGTTTATCTTCAACAAGATCCAAATGTGCACTAACACTCTTTTTCATTTTTTTTCAAATTCTTCCCATAAAATAGGAAAATAAGTCCAAGAATTTTAAGAGACAAAAAAGGTTAAAAATATTACCGAAAGGTAGTCAATGAATATTACACTAAATCATTATATTATTCTAATTGATGAATTCATATAAAAATAAAAATAGATAATATATTAATATAATTTTTTCCTTAAATAAAATTTTCAACCACAATCATGATCCTATAGGTTTGGTTTCCAAAGATATTGTATTCATAACTAGACATTTTTTCTATATTTCCAAAATCCACAGTAATAGTTTTTCAAATGATACTGTTTTATACATGTTAGACATAATTATTTTCCTTATACATTGGGGAATATAAACAGAAGAATTTTTTTTTGATTCCTAGTAAAGGTGAACAAAAGAGATATAAATCCAATACCATAACTAAAAAATATGAGCATGTGGGCATGTTAGCATAATCTGGGTACCATGTTATTACATAATAGGGTCATATAAAATAACAAATTGATAATAAATCATGATTAATTTCATAATTATTTTTGGTATATTAATAAAATTAAAATGTAAAAAAAATAGAAATATGATACGATAATAATTAGTAATTAAAACATTACATTAGGTTATGATGTTAGATTATAAATAATCATAGACAATCATTTCTTATGTCATGGTTCACATTCGATATTGTATTTATATAGTGAAAATATTATCATTATAGATTAATATTTCCATAATAACTTATATGTAAACATAAGTGATATTTGGATTTAGATAATGTATTATAGAGATATAGTAGATAACATATCACTTTGGGGGAAGAGTGACTTCAGGTTTGATTTCACACCCTATTCATAGTTATCTCATTATATATAAAAATTACCCAATACATTATCGTTTATTAATTGAGCCACATGTCACATTTTTATTTACTATACTTATGAGTTCTATATGAATTTTAATAAATTATAAGTAAATCCATGATTAATTAACATTAGGGAAACAATAAATTCCATAAAAACATCTAAAATATAATAATGTTAAATATTAAGATGAATAAGTTGGATGGTATCATAGATGAATATCATTAGTTTTATCATAATAATCATTAAATAAGTACAAAAAAGAGAAATACAATAAATATAAAACAAGAGATAAATTCAATACCATTTTCATGAATTATTTTGGATATATTGCAGAAAAGCATTATCAAAATTATAACGATACATGTACATGACATGAATAATGAGATTATAAGAAGATATATGTTTTTTATAATGATTTTTTTGCACACAAGAATCTTCTATATCAATTAATCAGAAAATACTATAATTATCTACACAACACACATTATATTACAATATTATTATAATATAGATGAAATAGATTGTATTCATAAATATAATGAAAATTATTATATATAATTTTTGTAGTTTATATTTGAATAATGGAAATTATTTTTGGATTTATAATATAAGTATTAGCTCAAGAATAATATACATCATTATTATAAAAAAATAATGTCTTGTAAAAATATCATATTATTACTTATATTAAAATTAATTTTTACAAACTCTAGAAATTGAATATTTTTAATTAAATTAAGTATATGGAATCATAATTATATTAATTAGTTAATAAGGTCATGTTAATATTTGGAAAGAGTAAAAATATACCATTGTAAAAAAAATTCACCAATGTAAAGGACAAAAGGAATAAAAATGGGTTAACATAAGAGATTATAAAATAATTATAACTAAAAATGAATGTTTTTTATTATTTGAGTGGATTTCAACAGTAATTATAAATTTTTTTAAACAATTTCTATTTTACAAGAATCCATGTTTATTATATTTATATATTATTTATATTTACTTGAGTTCTACTCATCTCCCTTATTAAAGGGAACCTTATGTCTACAATTATATACAAACACACACACGAAGAATCCTATCTCATCCAAAGACCACCAAAACCACTCCTTGACACCCATATACACATATTTCAGATTTTATTGTCATAATAATATCATTATATTTTTTATAATACACTTTTTAATGGATACTCCAAAAAGTGAGTATATTTAATTATTTTATCATCTCTATTTTATTCTTCTACATCTTCCGTATTTATCCTATCCAAGAACATATAATAACTTCATTCTAATTAACATATTAAAATTTTAAATTTTAATGGGATAGCCATTATCATCCATTCTATTAACATTTCTTAATTAAATAAACATAGAATGTGTTATATGGAGAGTACTCCTTCCATTAATAATGTCATTTATTATAATAAATGGTATAGATTAAAGGGTTTAAACATGAATTTAAATTATAAATAAAAAATTTCTAACAAAATCATTCTTCTAGAAAAGTAATTTAAGAATCATACCAATAAAAATTACATTATTACCAAATAATAATTTAATGTTCCCAAAATTGAAGATTTTAATTTATAATATACTATTTAAATATATTTTATTATTCTATTAAATTGAATAACTTTTGAATAAGTATAATTATAAATCCATAATAATTATAATTTTTTTTATTGTGATCATATTAAATAACTCCTTGATTCATTTTTCATATAATGATATTGTTTAATAAAAATTTACATAATAACACCACATTGACGATTAGAGTAACAAAAACATAGTAAATGAGGGAACTATAGTAATAATATACTCTTAAAAATAATATTTACATTAAAAAGGATACATAACATATAATTTAATATATAATTCATTGAAAATTTTGGTTGTTATACTCATATAAGATATAATTCAATACACTAGGTGTGATAATTAATTTTCCAATTACCTATCATTTAGTAATGATTATTTTCAATTTTCTTCGATTGTAAGAATTTTCAAATCGTTATTTACATTCATAAAAAACGAAAATATTTATATTTTTATTTTTATCTATTTGAATACATTTACCATAATTTTAAGAAATTTTATATTTATTAATGTCAAAAACATTATAATTACTTTTAATCCTCCATTATATTATAAAAAGTTTTTTTTAATTAATGATGTGGGAATTATTAGATTCATTTTGCCCAATACATTTTAAGGAGATTTTGAAATTTTTTAATATGTTATTAAATATAAAAATATTTAAATTTTGATAGTTTCAAGAGAAATAATTTATATCTAAGTAAATCAATTAAACTTATTAATTTTTGATAATAATTTATTTTATTTGAGTTCTTCAATTTCATTTATTTTAATTATAAAAAATACCCATTCTGAATTGATATTTTTTATAGAAATTAAATTTTTTGAAGTGAATTTGATATGGAAAAATAATTATTGTTGAAGTCCTTATTTTGGAGTTAAATGATTTTTTATTATATTTATTTTTATGTTGGAATATAGCTTTTATACTTTATTTTAATGTGTTTTGGTATTGGGACATAAACGACAGATTTTCAATGTTTTATTTTGGAAAATAATTTCATTAATATATTTTGATATTTCTAAATTAATTTTAAAAAATAAAATGTAAATTAACATCATAACTATAAAATTATATATATTTTTTTTAATTTATAACACATTTTAGAATTATATATTTCAGGTGTTTTTTATAAAATTGATTACTTTTAAAATATTTTTGTCCATTGTAATGATTTTAAGGAAATAACATAATGATTCAAGTATTCATCAAATAGATTTCGAGTGTCCATCCTAAGACTTGTATACATTCTTCCTATGGATTCCATCATAGCTCATAATATTATATTCACATAATCAACATTGAGAATATATTCAGTAATTTTTCAGAAGTATTTATATTATGTTATCCTTGATCCCATATTGGTTTCTAAAGAAGATTCTATCAAAAATAAACTCATTGTATATCATCCTAACATAGAATTTAAAAACTAGATTCATTATAAATGGAAAATGGAGGCTATAAATAAGTGACCCCAATATTGATTGAAGACTAACCAAAACAGAAATCATGGGGAAGTCCAAGTTCTTATTTTTAGTATGGTTTTGTATTAATCATGGTTCAGTGATGAAAATATGATATCTGAGAAATGGATAAGAATAAACAAAATGAATGAGTTCAAAATAAATATTCAAAATACAAAATAACAACGTGAGAAATGATTTGTAACTCTTATATTTGATATATATTCAAAATATGGGATGATGATTGTAGATAGCTAAGTTGATTTAATGAATTGTGGAATCAAAACACTAGCCTCTAATGTTTCTTCTCATTAGAGATTATAATACATTGTGAGAGTGATTAATCGATTAAAGTCAATTTCTGAGTATTTTTTTGTTTTAAATTTTATCCACTTGAAGAATTAAATGAATTAACCTAATTTGGATCTTGGTGTTCTTGATTTTTTGGTTACTATTTTTAATAAGACTTCGCAATTTGTGCTTATTCAATTTTTGAATATGCAGTTTAAGGATATATCACTTCTTGAGTGATTATTCTTCTTAATTGAGTGGGGTTAGATTGCTTAATAAAAATATTTATTGAATAATGTTGATATTTAAATATAATTTATGGTTATTTTTTGGTTTTTTTGAATACTATAGACTAATTCCATGGATTAAAAAAATCGAATAGTAATGATGGCCTCATGATCCAATGTATTCTTGAGAGGAGTTTAATTTTGATAAAAATAATTTTTGTTGAAAATTTGGTTTAAGATAAAGTAGAATAAATACTATTAACATAAAAAACATTAGATGTAATAATTATTAAGAAATATATTTTCATTCTTCTTATTGAAGTAATGTTTAGTAAACTAATAAATTCTATAGTTTGGGCTGTGAGAAGAATCTTTAAAAAAAATTAATTTTCCTTACTAAAGAATCCATTTTTTTAAATTTATTACATCTATACAATTTTCAGAAGTTGTTTAGATTTTTTATAAAATGCACCATCCTGGAGAAAAAGTATATATAAGGAAATAAAATTATGTGATACATAACATATGTTTTAAATATTTAGGTAGGAAATTTTGATAAAAAAATAATATTATAATATTTGATTCACTCTAATACACTAGAATATTTTAAGAGGACATTCTTTTCAAAATAGAATATAAAAACCTATGACTGAATCAAAGGGAGATAAATATATAATAAAATTTAATGATTTATTTCGTTATATTTTTAAGTATCTCATTAATTATCAACTATAATTGTTTCATGGTGTAAATTTAATTATTAATAATTCTTTGGATAAATATTTCTCATATAATTAATATTATCATATTGTTACATTTTGAGTCATGTATTATTAGTTGATTGTGTTTTTTTCATATTATAATTGTAAAACCTCATTTTAAAACAACCTATAATAAAATAAATTCTTTCATGATTAAATCTTAAAAACAGATACGACTAATAATTTTGATATTAATTCTAAGAGAGAATGTTTCTCATAATCAAAATTTTATTAATAAATCACCGTAATTTTATAATATTTAATTTCATTGACATTAATTCAATCATTTCAAGATATTGAGTCAATATATTGGATTTTTTAATTATATGAATGGACTTACGACCTATAAAGTATACAACACACCCAGTGGACATTTCATTTCATATAAAAATTTCATTTCAATACTTTTTGGATCACGTTTAATTTTAAGATGTTAAAATAAAAATTCTAGTTGGTTATTAATTACATATTTATAATTCCTTGATCTGATCATAGTATTTGTTAATTTATGGTACATAATTTTTATCCACCCACACATCTCCCAATCTTAGTTAAACCTCAAATTAATGTTAAATTTTTATACTCATTTCTTATTTTTTGTTAGTTTTTTTTGTTTTTTCTTAGTCCACAATCTAAAGTTGTCTTTAAATTTATATAAGATTATACATACATATTCTAATGTTAGATGGAAAAAATATATATATTATATCGAGGACATATATGATATTTTTTCTCACATTTCCTAGTGAAAAAATCTCTAACCAAAAAAAAACACTTGATGAAAATTTCTTTGAAAAATATATTATAATATATGATAAAAATAAAATAAAAAAAATAAATATCTCATAATTTTTTTTCTTAAAACATGATCAGTGGTAGTTTATATTCAAATGAAATGTTAAAAACCATAAATGAATCAATTATTGAGACAATATGAAAATTATGTGCTTATTAAAACAAACCCAAAATAAGAATGAATAATAATAGGGAATATATGAATAATCACCATAAATAATATAAAAATCCATAACCATCTATTATTGAGGCGAGTGACAATGTTTTTCATACGTAGTTCTATGAATCAATTTTATGTAGTAACCCATATTTCTATAAAGGAATCATGGGTCTCTCCAAGATGATGTTAAATAGTCCAACTTGAAAATAATTCCATAATACCCTCAATTAACTAATAGATACTTTATTGATTTAATTAGAAACGTTTATACAATGTTTCTCTGGTTAGAAATAAGGGGGAATAATGATGTGGAATTTTAATTTAGTTTGTTTACAATTTTCTTGAGGTAAAATTCAAAAAATTGTTTCCAATACATAGATGAAGAAATCATTGGAACATGAGATCTGGTTTTTAGGAAATTTGTATTGAAATAATAAATATTCAAAATACAAAATGAATTTAGATATAAAATAAATATATTATTAAATAATTATGGTGTGTTTCTAATGAGGAATGGGATAAAATTAAAATATTTCATAAGAAGTGTCTGGACAACAATTGAATTTAATAGTTTCTTATAGAAAAATTATAAAACGTTTCAACCAATATCATGATAGTTTATCTTATCAGATATATTGAGAGGATTTTATTGAAAAAAATACTAATGAAATGAATAATGTTTTCCATACATTAGCACAGAATTCAAAAAATAAATTTTTGAGATGAAGAACCATAGTATGTGAAGAAAATAATTGATTTCAAAAATTTATTTGTCAAACTACTAGATTATTTAATGAGAACCAATAAAAGACACACAATGATAATTAAAATCAATGTTATAATATGGTGAAATTACCATCCATCTTCTCAAATTTTGAAAATCCACCCCACAAAGTAGAGACTAAAAATTGTATTGGGTATAGACCAAGGGTGAATCCTAGATATGATATTTATTCAAATATGTTCAACTTGTGGTATATAATTCTTCCAAATATCCTATTAACATAATAGAGGTTCAATAAACCTGATGGTCACCTTTTATTTCAATAAAACCTAGAAATCCTAACCAAAACCATCCCAAGAGAGAGTTATAAAATTCATATGAATATATAGAGGGATTTATGAATAAGATACAAAGTAGAATTAAAAAAATGCAAATGATATCTGTAATAAAAAGATGATATTTTAATAAATTATATAAATAAATTATGAAATAAATTTATGAAATCATGGGAGAATTAACTGTTTTTTTTAAATAATAAATACTATGTTAAGATGACGAAAATATTATGGAGAATATCAAATAGGTGAAAACTACTTGATTTATCGAAAGTAATAAGAACGTATAAAATATTATTAAACTCATCAAAAGTATTCCCTAGATGAATTTGGACAAAAATGTATAAATTATTTTAAAATCAGGAAATCTATATAGTAATTTTGAAAAATATTAAATTACTCTCATCACATCTAAAATATGTTGGAGTCAACTTCAATTAAAATAAAAAATGGGAATGAAATTTGTCATGTTAAAATAGAGGGAATGCTCAAAATTGTTTTTCATTTATTTTTTGATTACAGCATTGTAACAAAATTAAATAATGTATACCATGAAACTAATCCTCTCATGTTCCAAGTGACATTTATCACGATATAAGTGACCTTTCCGTTTAATATAGTATTTTATTCTATTTCATCATATAAGAAGTATCTCAAAATATATTATGTCTAACTAAAAAGTATAAGAATAATTTTCACCAAACAGTATATTTAAAGAGTTAATTTTTATCCTCTGGTAAAAAATCCATCCAAAACACAATGACCCATGGAGTTATATCATTTGTTCTCTCTACGGAGTTAAATATCGCATAATTATCACATTTATTATGGTGAGATAATAAAATTGATTCCTAACTCACTATTTCTATATTTGAGGTTGGGAGATATATTTCACACCACATCGATACTTATTTTGTTTAATCAATCAATCACACACACATTGGGTAGGGTAGATAGTCATATTTTATTCGTTTCAATGTTTTATCAATTGTTTATTATCTTCTCATATTTATGCTTTACAAAAAGGATGTTTCTATCTTATTTTGCTAAATTTTCATAGATACATTTGGAGCTATAATTGATGTTCCTAAGAATAATTGTATCATAAAAGATACTGATAAATGATAATATATTGTTTTAAAAAAATTAGGAATTAAAAATTATAATAAAAATTTGATGCACTAATTCGATAAGAATTATGTATCCATTAGAACTTCTTGAAGAAAAATTATACTGTGTTTTGGAAAAATTGGATAAATAATATTTTATTTTAGATACACTATTGAATGTAAAAATAATATTCATCAAATATTTTGTAATTATAAAATAATAGAATATAAACCATTGTAGGGATGATGAAATTTTGGTCGGTTTCTACAAATATATCGTGCACAAAAATTGTATTATTTAATCTCTTAGATAATATAATTTTTGAGAAAGCATAAGAATGTTAAAACCCCATCAAAAAAATAAAGATAACACAATGATAAATAATATGTAGAGATATTCGATAACATTGAGTTTTTTGAAGGTGCATATATTATTACATATTGTCGAAAAGTAGTGAAAATGAGTTATTCAATTCTGAAAAAATGTAGATTAAACTAAATTCTGCAATCTATACTATATCAAAATTATAGTATATTTCCCATTTAAAAAACCATTTCAAGAGATGTGTTATATATCTAGGGAACCTTAGCCTTGGTATATTTTATTTAGTCAAGAAGCACCATATTGAAGAAATAATTCCATTCAACTCATCTAAAATATTGACTTATAGGTCAGGGTTCATTGCTTCCAAACATAATATATTCTAAACTAGATTTATATTAATAGGAAGACTTGGTCATTCTCTTGAAAAATATAAAAATGATTTAGGATAGATTATATTGAGAATTAATGATATTATATCAACTTTCCACATGAAAAGATTTAAAAATAAATATAAACACAAAATAATGATTTGAAGAAAAACTTAATGTCCATATCATTGTTATAAGAGTTATGAGAGAGGAATATATTATTCTAATAGATTAAAAAAATATTTTTATTATATAAAAGAGTTTATAGGTCATTTTACTCTAGGTGATTCCGCTGAATGGATATTCCAACAATACTGCAAATAAATACAATAGAACAATTTAATACATGGAGATTAAAAACATTGAGATTTTTGAATAGTTTATAATAAATTTAATAATACTTCTAAGAAGGATCAATGTCCTATTACATTATATGATTGAATTCATGATATGTATATTTAAAACGATTTTTTATTTTTTTATGATTATAATTACATTTAGAACCAAATTCCCATAGTATGAGAAGATCACAGTAAGACCAATATATCATTTACATTTGGACCATTATCATATTGATGTATAGATATTTCCTTATTATTCTACATACAACATTCAAAAGTGCATGATTGGAATATTTTATGACATGAATAATTGAGTAGTATGGGATTTTAATGAATGATTTATATATATTCAGAAAACCATTAGAGAGTTGTAAAGAAATTCAATTTAGTATTATAAATATATCGATAGTCCAAGTATTTATTAAACTAGTAAAAATTTAAATTTTTTCACATAATGGATAATTCTTGGTGATATGCTTTCAATGTGTATTTGTAGGTTAATAAATATAATACTGAGCTCATTAAAAACATAAGATCTCCTAACATAGTTATATGTGTTAAAATCATTTTATGGAATCTTTGTTTATATAGGAGACTCGTAAAAGACATTTAAAATATCACAAGGCCTATGTTTCTATTTTTTATTAATTATTAACTATAAAAATTCATTAATATATATCTTCAATCATTCAATATTCTTAAAGATAAATGTATTTCTTCACCCATCATCACTACCCATGATAGGTATTTCCTATTTCAAATTATGTGTAATGATATCGATGTGGCTGTTATAGTTGTTTTTGGAAAAATGAAATATAAATGATTTCATTTGATGTACTATATTAAAATGATATTAAATTATTTCCAAATATATTATACCTCATTCAAGAAAGAATTAATAAATTATCAGTTTTATCTTAAATAGTTTAGGCAATATGGGATTGAATCCAAATTCATTATGTCACTTTTTATGACAAATTAAAGCACACTCATTCTTAAAAATAGAACATATTGAGATTTGTTAGATATAATCGTTTTCTAAAGGTATTTCACAATGAAATTAGGGATAGGCATGGTGATAAAACATTTGTGGCTGATAACTTGTCCAGATGATTCGATTGTCAAAATAGTGACCCTAGGGAGATTAAATCCATATTTCCCTTAGAAAATGGGATTTTAAATTGACTCTATGGTTTTTAGATATTGTTAATTTCATATTCATAAGAGTCATTCCACATTAATTTTCTTAAAAAAGGATGAATACATATTTTTAGCACTTAAATACTAATTTTGGGAAGGACCTCTATTATCATGAATGTGTACTAATAGCTATTATACAATACATGTTCTTAAGTGTGAAATGATTCCAATTATGGAATTTTATAACTACCCACCACGGGTTTAACATCATTATTGAAATATGGCATCCAAAATAGAGTTTCAAGATATTTGATACTAATAAATAATTATTTTATAGATTGTTGAAGTGTTTTAGTAGGTTTTTATATGTTTTTATGATTAATAAATTTGGGAATAATCGAGAAACTACTATAAAATTGTATTTTTGAGTTATATATTTTTTTTTGTGGGGAATATATTTTAAGATATTATTAAAATTTTCTCATGGTAGTGAATTTATTCTTATATTTGTAAACTAAAGTCCCATGTGAGTAGTGTTGGATACTCTTCCTAATAATAAACAATCTATTATTGTTTAAATCTTCATGAAATATGTCTTTTAAGGATTTTTAGTACACAAGATATTCATCACATATAAAAAAATATAATAAAATAAATTTAAATTAGGAACACCAAGGTTGAAATAAGGATGTTTTCACAAAATTATAAAATCTTATCATCCACATTCAAGTGAAAAAGTTTTCATTTCCAATAAATATCTCAAATCGACGATAGATAAAACGATCTCTAACACATCTAAGGATTGGTTTTTAAAGAAATTTAAAACCTTATTGTCCTCTAAAAACAAATTTAAAACTCTAAAATGAATTTATCATTAAATAATTATCTATGAGAAATAATATTATCTTACTATGGACTTCAAATCATGTTAATCTCTGATGATAAAATACTAAAACTTAACTCTATAATAATAGGTTAGGGAATACTTATTGAATTCATAAATTTTGAAGATATATAAAGGGAATGTTATTAAAATTACATCATTTAATATTATTTAACTATGGATTAATATGAATCTATTAGTTATTATAAAAACATTATGTTATGTTATAGAATTTTCAATTGCAATTATATATTGTAATTAATTACAAGAAACCTAATATTTATCTGTTAAATTCCCTTTACAGTCTTACAGATGTTAGTCAATTCATCTTTAAAACTAGTAGGTGATACGAATAGGAAATACATGGTTAAGTGATGAATGATAAAACAATAAATTAAATATTTCCCTAAGGGAGTGAATGTTATGGTTTTCTATGAAAAATTAGATTTTACTGAGTCTATCTAAGTAAATAAATTTCAGTGCTTTATAAGAGTGAAACCATGGTCTATGTTTACATTATTCATTGGTGGTCTATTTCAAATAATAATTAATATATTATTTGTCTTGCCTTTTATAATTTGTTATCTATATTGTCAATCATTGTGATAAATTTATATTCTTATTTATTTTATAAAAACTCATCGATGAATCATGTAAATCTACATAAATTAACATATAGTTGAACCAGTTGTGACTTCTATATCAAACAAATATATTTTGAACTATATTTTGTGCAATATTAATTTATTTTTATGGACCATGAGAATATAAAAGATTACGAAACACTGAATAAAAATATCTTAATTCAAACGATGGTTTCGTTCATCCTGATCAAAAAATTTCAAAATAATTTATCAATTTATAGCCTTCATTAGGTGACAAATAAAAATATAAAAAAAGTTCTATAAAGGGTAAAATAAAAAAGTTAATTCAGTAGGCACCGAATAGGGTTTCAACAGGGTCGGACATTAGGAGCCGTGCAGAGAGCATAGGGAGATCGTGCGAGGTCAGCGATCTTTGTTGTGGCTTCATTCGAGAAGTCGTGGTTCTTGGTTGTTCCCACATAGGCCAATTTCAAGTTTGGGGTCACAGATTCTGGTTGAGCAGTGCTAGGGTAGGTCAAATTCCATGTGATCGAGGACTAGGGGTCATGTCGTGAACAGGTTTCGTCCGAGGGAAGAAGGTGTGTCTGACCGGGTTAGGGTTTCAGTCTGGATTGATGTTTCAGTATTCCTTGATCCATAGTAAGGTAGGGTTTTGGTTTTTTCATGATCTACCTTGCCTGTTGTGTTCTCTTATTTAATTTTTCTATCATTTTTCTCTTTGTTCATACTTGACCTGATTTCTTTTCCTCTTTTTCCTTTTCTTAATTACTTTTATATTGTAAACAAAACCAAATTTTTTTCCACAATGCATGTATTGTATATTCTGTCATGATTTGAGCTAATGGAAATCATTGTATTTTATTAAAAGATGTGACTATACTGTGCCCATGCTTTTATTCAGATCCACAAATGTCTATTTGACTACGAAAATATATTATTTCTATAAAATTCATTTTATTTCTATCCATTTATTTCCATATGGTACTTTTTTCCAGCTTTCACTTCAATAACTTTTTCATTGTGGCTATAAAAGTCTTATGTATTTAGGATATTTGGATATGCAACATGGTTTTCCAGTCTAGGGGAGTGTGATCCCAACACTCTTTCACTCCAAATACAGTTTTCTTCTTCTAAGGATTGTTTTAATTTATAACTATTTTCGGTTTAAACTTAGGATCCTCAAAATTAGAGTTTTTAAAACTAATATATAATTGTGAAACCCGTGTGCATAAGTGTTATTTTAATTTATAATTATTTTTAGTTATACACTTATGATCCTAAAAATAATTGTTTTAAAATTTAAACAGAATTGTGAAACCCATACGCATAAGGGTTATTTTAATTTATAATTATTTTCCATTATACACTTATGATCCTCAAAATTAGTGTATTAGAATTTGTATAGAATCATATAACCTGTATCTGTAAAGAGTTAAATATTTTTCTAAGTCATTGCATTATTTCACGATCTAATGTTTTATGGGAAATTATTTTTTTCTTTACACTCTCTATTTTCTTGTTCGTGTAAGGGAGTTTAGTTTCTTAAATTATTAATTACATTTATAATGATAAGGTTTTATTATTATTAAACAAACTAAACTTCCTTTATGATGTTTATATATATATATATGTGTGTGTGTGTGTGTAATTTTAGTTTTCAGAATATATAAGATAAGGGTGCACTAAAAATTATTTTTGATTGTTTGTTCTTGGTTTTTATTAAATCATTGATTGGAAGTTTATTTATTTATTCTAATTTTGTTCTCTATTTTCATGTTCTAAAATTTAGGAGTATTGTTTTTTTTCTTAAACATATATTTTTTTAAGATGTATTTAGGTTATAATTAATCAATTTATGTTTTTCAAATATAAATCCATGACAAATATATATATATATATATATAAACATAAATATTAAAATGTGGACACAATATTTCTTTCACCAAATAAATAAATTTATATAAATATCTAATTTTAAACTCAACAACTAATTGATTCAATGCATTGTAAGTGGGTGTGATATATACATAATATATATATATGGATTTATGTATACAACAATAGGCTTTAACCACAACCAGAATTAAATTGGTTTAAATCAATCATCAGTGGTTAAAGTATGTATATGATGTATTTAATTAAATTATCATGAATGTATGTATCACATACTACAATTGTTCCACTGCAAATCAATTAGCCTTATATGCTATAAAAAACAAAGCATGGCCATTTTTTAAGACATGACTATGTATCAGCGCATGCTATGTGTACAAATGACATCTGTCTTAATTCGAAATTAGTCATAAATGATCATTTCAATGATTCAAGGATTTTGAAAATAGAGGAACTATCATTTTATGTGGTTACCTAATCCATTCATTACATGTGTGTTTAAAATTAATATCACACGCACAAAGAATGTTTACTAGTTTATGCATGTATGTGGAATTTCATAATTATGAGATATGAAATTAAATTTACATTGTGGTATGAGACTCCTTGATTAATATGACCTTTCTAGACATATGATGGATGTATTAGACTCGTATGTTCTGGGTTGGGGATCGGTAAAAGTAGGCCCTCTGGGTTGGGGTCTAGTTACTGTAGACCCTCGGGGTTGGAATCCGGTAACAGAAGCTCTCCGGGTTGGAGTCTGGTTACAGAAGCTATCTGGGTTGGTGTTTGGTTATAGAGGCTCTCTGGGTTGGGGTCAGGTAACATTTTGCCCCTAGGTCCAGGAACTGGGCCTTGACACAAAAATTAAACTCTCGTATTATACATTCCCTCATTATGTGTCTGATAATTAATTAACCAAACAAATTTTCAACCAGTAAAATATACATGGTTAAGAGCCAGTACTTATATGTATCAAAAAGATTAAATGCTTATGGCATGACATATGAACTTAGTCAATTAGTATTCAGTGAATGAAATTGAATTTATTACCTTTATATGAAACTCTAATTATCCATTACTCTTAGATATTTAATTTGTACTTACATATTCAGAAGTCATACATGTTTAGAATGTGTTCTATTTATTACTTTAAATAAGAATTCGTATAATTGAAACATGGACCCTTGTAATTCTATTAGCATGTTTTTAATTAAGCACTTTTATGATGGTTACATTTGTTACAACTTTTCTCTAAGAAAAATGTTTTAATTTTATGTTTTATAGAAAGTTTTTAGAAGTTATATTGGATTGTTTAAAAACCCTTTACTAGGCATCCGTATTCTCACCCTAAATTTTTTATCAAAATTTTCATGTATCATCTTCAGCAAAAGAAGTTGACAGAAGTAGCTGGTTTTCCTTAACCTAATACAAATTTTATTGTCTATATGGACATGATGTGTAGTTGATCAATGCATACATTTATAAACAAAAATATAAAGAATTACACATCAGGAATCAAGGCACTGGCCTCGAGTATTTTGGGGTCAGGTTGCTACAATTGGTATTAGAGAATTTGGTTTACAAAACTCTAAAAAACCAGAACTGAATAAAGAAACATTTATTTCAGAATTACTTATTATGATATTATTTTATTGAAAACAAAAATTCCATTTTTCTCTTCAGATACATATGATAAAATTAGAAAAATAATGATAACTTGGTTATGTGTTACTATGTAATAATTTCATTAAATTTTTAGATGGATGATGCATCACACATTGTATCTCTCCCAAATAAGATAGTAGAAACTATAATGGCTGAGTCAAGTTTAGGGGAAATGAGACTTTTAGAAACCACAAGTTATCTGGTAAACAACTACATGAGGTGTCAAACCACCAAATATACAGTATCATTTCCATAGAAGCAATCACGTCTATTACCGTATCACATTTGATCAATTTTCATCATATTGGAAAAGAGGAATGTTTCATGAATCCATTTTTCTATGTTTCACATTGGCTAATAACTACTAAGTTGTAGGTCAATTTCTAGATGCAGCGTGAACATCGAGCGGCCTACCTATTCCAATTATAGAGTTTTTGTATGTACGTAGAACTCTAAGACAACAATATTTTTATGAATGACATGGTGCGTGGGACTTATAGGGATTTTTTCATTCTGAAATTTCTGACCACCACAATTCTCATGCCTCTCTAAGTAAGGATGAGTGCTTTAGGCACAGGTTCGACTCTAGCTATTCAAAATGTGTCTGGACCAAGGAAATCGAGTAGCTGAATACAACATTTGCGATCCACCTGATCACGTTAGGACCCTACCATCGGTGGTGTTCCTGGTAATGGGACCTCGTGAGTGATGTGTGTCTGGTGTTGTTGTGTGTTATGTAAAAATATTTTAGAATTTTTAGGACATAATTCTTTGAAGGGGTGAAGAATGTGACACCCTACACCTTTTCAATGTGTAATAATAACATTTTTTTTACTCATTCAAAACAATGGTGCTCAAAATAAAACCACAAACATATTATTAATGAACCACAAGAATGATCAAATCTCAAAATGGTAGAAAACCATAGTTATCCTAAGAAAGTAATACCTTGGAGAGGCTGAGAATGTAGCCCTAGTATCTTGGACCAACCATAAAGAAGAATGTGATCTCTAAGAGAGTGAAACATTACTACGCATAAAATGACAATTGAGAACCATCCTGGTAAACCAAACCATAATAGATATGAGATATTATAAACATGTATTTATAAGGGTTTTTATGACCATTATAAATATATGGGACCATTTTATATCTATTGGAGTTCAAAATGAAGTAACCATTGGAATATTAATAGAGTGATTGTTAGTGTTTTATTAAATTGATATAGTTCAAATTTCATTAAGCCAATTTCTTATAAAATAAAAATATATTATTTTTATTGAAGTACAATTAAAAATAACTATATTTATTATTTTTGATTTATTATTCAATAGAATATTTTAAATAATAATTATACTAATATATGAATATATCTTATTTGTTTACTATTTTCCAAAATGTGATATATATATATGTATGTGTGTGTGTGTGCGTGTGTAAATTGGAATTGAATTATATGAAAATACTATTATAAAATTAAAATTTTATATTTCTATTATACATGACATTGAAATCTTAATTATAAAATATTTTAATGACATTATTTTTGCACTATTTTCGACTTTTATAGTTATTTAAACTATTATATGAATAATTATATGGTTTTTATGTATATTTGAAAATATTACAATTATTATATAATAAATTGTATAAAATATCATTACATTTATAAAATTTTAAATATATAATAAAACTATTTTAATAGAATAATTTTGCATATATGAAATGATCTTTTTATGAAAATCATTGTATTTTTGAATCAAGTATATATATGTAATAAAAATTTATTTAAAAAAAACATTTTATAATTTTCAATTTTTTTAAAATATAACAATTTTTTTTATGTTTTTCATGGTAATACATATTAATTTGTAAATTCAATTTATAAAATTATATGTATATAATATAAAATATATAAATATATGTTTTATAAAATAATTTAGTAATGATAAAATCTACTTTTTGAATGTTATTTAAAAAATAAGTAGAATAGAAAACTAAATTTTTACTTTTTAAAGTTATTAATAATATGTGATAATGAAATAAATTTATAATAGAAATAAAAGTAAAAATATTATAATAAAAAAATAGATTGATATTTTGGACAAAACAAATAGAATCTTGTAAGGAAAAGAGGAGATCCGTGAAGAGGGGAGGGTCCCGATATCTGGAAACCCGATATAGGTTTTCAGTAGGTTCCGAATAGGGTTTTAGAAGGGTCTGACGTCGGGAACCACATGGTGAGTACATGAAGGTCGTTTGAGGTTTGTGAGCATCCTTGATGCTTCGTTCGAGAAGAAGATGTTCTCGGTTGTTCGCACATTAGCCGATGTCAAATTTGGAGTCGTGGCTTCGGGTTGAGAAGCGCTGGAGGAGCTCCAATGTCTTGGGGTCGAGGACTAGGGGTCGTGCCATGATTTGGTTTCATCCGGGGGAAGAAGATGAGTCCGACCGGGATAGGGTTTCGTTCTTGAGTCCTGTTTTTTATTCCTTTATCTAGCGTAAGTCAAGGTTTTGATTTTTTTAGGATCTACCTTGTTTGTTGTGTTAATTCATTTAATTTTTCGATCATTGTTGCTCTCTGTTCATTATTAACCTGATTTATTATTCTCTTTGTCCTTGTCCGAATAACTTTTAGACTATAAACAGAAACTCATTTTTTTGGTCTGCAATGCAAGTCCTTTATATTTTAGATTGATTGGAGATAATTGAAATATTTTTATTTTATATGAATTTGTGACTATACAATGACCATGCTTTTATTCGGATCCACAAATGTCAATTACAACAACGATTCAATATTATTTCTGTTAATTTTATTTTATTTCTGTCCTTTTTTGTGGTCTGGTACTATTTTCCAGCTTGCACTACAATCACATTATAGTTGTGGCTATAAAAGCCTTATGCCATTGTGAAATTTGGATATGCCACTTGGTTTGTCCGTCCAGGGGAGCGTGTTCCCATCACTCTTTCATTCCAGCTGCATTTTTCTTATTATCATGTTTATTTTAATGTATAAAATTTTTCTATTATACACTTATGATCCTCAAAATAAGTTTGTTATAACATATACATAATTGTTAAACTCATATGCATAAGGGTTATTTTGATTAATAATTATATTTTATACATTTATGATCCTTAAAAATAGTGATTTAAATAATATATATTATTGTGAAACCCGTATGCATATAGTTGTTTTAATTTATAATCATCTCTTATTATACACTTACGATCCTTAAATTAGTGTTTTAAAAATTATATAGAATTTTGGAACCCATATGAGTAAGGGTTAAATATTTGTCTCAATCATTTTTTTATTTTATGATCTAATATTTTTGTAAGGAAACATTATTTATATATTTATACCCTATATTTTCTGGTTCACTTAAGTGAGTTCATTTGTGTAAATTAAGAATTTATTTTATGATTCTAACGGTTTATTATTATTAAAAAAATTAGAATTCTTTTAATATGTTAATCGATATATATATATATATATATATATAATTTTAGTTTTCAGAATATATAAGGTATGGGTGTACAAAAAATTATTTTTCATTATTGGTTCATGGTTTTTATTAAATTATTTAATGAGTGTTTGTTTATTTATTCTAATATTGTTCTCTATTTTCGGGTTCTGGTTATGAGGAGTATAATTTATTTATTTTTGTCAAACATATATTTGTTTGAGATGTATTTATGTTATAATTACTCCATTTGTGACTGTTAAATATAAATCCATGAAAAATATATATATGTACATAAATATGAATATGAAGTCACATGATTTCCTTCAACATAAAAATATATTTATATAAGTATTTGATTTTAAACTCAACGACTAATTGAATAAATGTGATGGAAGAGGGTGAGACGTATACATAATTTATATATATGGTTTTAGGTATGCACCTATATGTTTATCAACAACCCGATTTAAATTGGACAAAAAAATACATTGGGGGTTAAAGTATGTTTAGGATGTATTTAATTAAATTCTCATGAATGTACGATTTACAAAAAACAAGTATTGCACTACAAATCAATTAGCCTTATATGCTATGAAAAATAAGGCATGGCCATTTATTATGACATGACTATATATCAGCGAACGCTTTATGTACAAATAACATCTGTATTTATTTAAAATTAATCATAAATGTTCATTTTCATAAATCTAGGATTTTGAAAATTGATGAACAATCATTTTATTTGGAAACCCCATCCATTCATTACATGTGTGTTTTAAATTTATATCACATGCACAAAGAATGTTTATTAGCTTATGCATGCATGTGGAATATCATAATAACAAGATATGAAATTAAATGTCTATAGTGGTTTGAGACTCCTTGAGCAATATGACTTTATTGGAAAAATGATGAATGTATTGGAATAGTATGTATCGGGTTTGTAAATGGTAAAATTAAGCCCTCTGGGTTGGGGTTCGGTTATAGCAAACCCTTCGGGATGGATTCCGGTTATAGAGGCTCTCCAGATTAGAGTCTGGTTTAAGAGGCTATCCTTGTTAGAGTCGGGTTACAGAGGCCTTTCAGGTTGGGGTCAAGTTATAGTTAGCCCATAGGTCTTGGCATGATGCCTTGACACAAAAATTAATGTCTGGTATTATGCATTCCTTCAATATGTGTATGATAATTAACTAACCAAATGGATATTCGACTAGTATATTTTCCATGGTTAAGAGTCAGTAATTATGAGTATAAAAAGTAACATTCAATGGAAGGACATATGCACTAAGTGAAATAGTATTCAATGTATGAAATTGAATTTATTAACATTACGCGCGACTCTGATTATTCATTACTCTTAGCTTTATATATGGGTCTTACATATTCCTAATACATATATGTTATAATGTCTTTTATTTATTACTATAAATGATCATTCCTATAATTAAAACATGTACCCTTGTAATTCTATAAGCAGGATTTTAATTAGGAAATTTTATTATTTGTTACATGTTTTATAGCTTTTCATAAAAAAAATTTTTTATGGAAAGGTATAAATAATTTTTTGAGAAGTTATATTTGTTTAGTATAAAACCCCTTACTGGGAATTCATATGCTCACCCTACATTTTTTATTAAAATTTTCAAGTATCAGCTTCAGCCACAGAAGTTGACAGAAGTAGCTGGTTTCCCAGAACCTAAATCTAATTCGATCCTCTGTATGAACATGATGTGTAGTTGATCAGTTCTTGCTTTTGTTAAAGAAAAAATAACAATTACACATCATGATTCAAGGCACTGATCCTAGGAATTCTGGGGTCAGGTTCTCTACACTTATATAATTAAAATAATTTTTATAAAATAAAATATTATTTTATAATTCCAGTTGAAGTAAACTATTCAAAATGTTATTTCTAGATGAATTTATTTTCACTATGAATTATGATAAAATAGTGTAATTTCATGATGCAGTTTGTACTTTTATGAAAATAATTTTTAGAATTATATATGTAATAATGTACCCTTCATAATATTCTATTTATTAACTAAATAAATGTGATATGATAAATAACATAAATTCTAATAATGGTATGATTTTTTGCTACATTTTATATATAATTTTATGTATATATTATTGTTACCCATTTCACCTGATTATTTGTCGAATGAATTGAATGTATATTTTAACATGATTATTTTTAGTAATTATTACTCTATAATAGGATTCAAAATTAAGGATAATACTATATTATATGTGTGGGTTAGGGGTATTATAATAATTATTAAATATTATTATAATGTAAACATCAAGATTTCCTAATGTTTCAATAATTTTTTTTTCAATAATTAGATTTTTTATTATGTGAGTATTTTTTAAAATAATGAAGCCTATTTTTCTAGATTTAGGAGGTTAAATTACATTACATCATAGATTAAATTGGCTACACCATTTCTATATCTCTATTTAAACAATATTCATTAAGTAAAAATATTTTATTGTGTCTTACAATTATTATTTATATTAGAATGTTTAATGTAATAAAACTTATAATATATGCATCGAAATATGCTAAAAAATTAAAAACCAAATCCACATCAAAATTTTCATTCATTACACTTTAAAATATTTATTTCATTTACTATTCCATAGGGTAAATGATAATTTCCAATGATATATTCAATTATGACTATTTTGTATCTATTAAATTATATGTATCTATTCTAATGAATCTAAATACATGTTATGAAAATTTATTTGGATGAAAATTGTTTCATGATTAATTAACATCAAAAATAACAATTTGAACAATTTTATATAACAAAATATATCAACATTTCAAGAAATGACAATTTAATTTTTATTTACTAACTACATTTCTTACTTGTGATTGTATATGGCGGCATATATTTATGAAAATAAATTTTAGGTTTTATTGAATTTTATTTTTACTCATGAAATTATTTTTCTTTTCTTGTACGTTTATAATTAATTTCTTTAGGCAAAATGTTTTTTATGTGTTATGGAATCCTGTTATGGATTATATTTGATTCATTTTTTCAATATATTTTAATCATGTCATAATTATTTTTTGTCTAAAATAGATATTTAATAATTAAATTATTTAATAAAGTTCAACTTATGAAAAGAACTAATTTTATAGAATATATTAATTAATATGCCCAATTCTGTTTCATAATTAAGTTAATATTACTACTTTACTATCATAAAATCATTAATACTAATAAATTTTGTTAAATTAAAAAAATATTATAATAAGATTGGGTTTTAAAATATATTTAGAAAAATTGACATTGTTTTATACCAAATTTTAGAGATCAAATATTTAATATCTTTTAAAAATAAATTATTTCTAAAAAAATTTATAAACATCTTTGTTAAGTTTTTTAGGATTTGGATTTCAATATTCAAAGTTCCATGTTTTATAATGGAAATATTTTATTGTAAAATATTAATTCATTTGAAAATTTATTTAAAAAAATTCAAATATAACATCATCATATGCCATTGTATGTTTTAATAAGACTTTCTTGATCAGTATGAATATTTTTCCTAGTAATTTTTATGCTTTCATATGTTTTGTTACATTTCAAATATTCTTTCCCACTATAAGGTGATGGAATTTTCGTGTGGAAAGATCTTAAGGATTCATGATTTATTATTAGGATTTATATTGTCAATAAATATATATACATGATTCCATCACATGTAATCCAAAATAGATTGAAATGGTTTTATCCAACATCATACATCATTGGTAATTATCATAAGATATCTCATGATCCATAAAAAAACAAGAAGACCCTGAGCCTCTTCAGGTCACCTGAGAGAAATCATTTAAAGATAAACAAAAACCATAACCTCCCAAAATTGATTTTCTAAACTACTTACAGGCTTTTGACCAAATGAAGTATTGAAATCATTAATCTACCACTCATGTGAATTGAACCTAAATCAAAAATCATTATTATTGATGTTAAGGTTTACCATAGAATAAAACCCTATTTATATTCTCTCTAAGGTTGGAAATTAATTTTTTGTGATTGATGAATAATTGATATTGAAATCAACAGTTGGGAGAAACTAAGTTTCTAAGATTATACTAAATCAAAAAATCTAAAATATTAGAGTCTTCCAATTTGTGGTAAAGTCGATACTGAACCAAATTTAAAACTGGGGAAGTTAATAGAAACCATTGATAACGATTCATTGTTGAGTTGAGTCAAAACAATGAAAATAGAATATAAAAAAATGGGAGATTCTTAGAATGTCTATGTGTAGTTAATTAATTAAATAATTGTTTATGAGTTTTGATGGGTTTATTACAAGTTCTTTTTCTTATGAAAGATCAAAATAATAAAGAGAATTGGGAGTGTTGTGTCCACTATGACATCATCTAAAATTAGAGGATCATTTATTTTGGTTTTGTAATTTATTGGTTGTATTGAAAAAATGATATATGTTATTATTATTTTTAATAATAATAAAAGGATGTGGGGGAAACAACCAATATATTTTTATTTCTAGTGTTCCACTAACTAGATGATATAAACCCACCGACTAACCTGTTGGGATTGTAGTATCCAAGTATAAACCTAGGTTCCATTAAAAATCAATTATGAATAATGTTTCCTGCTAATGAATTTGTAAATAGACCATAATTCTTTCTTGAGATTCCATATCATTATATGGAAGCCACCAACTTCCGTCAAATCTTTCAGCCTACTAGAGAATCCCCCCAAATAACCAATAGTTCCAATACGAAACAATAATTAATAACTCTTTCATAATTTAGATCTAGTATGACTTTTTTGTAATCATTCCTAAATGTTAAACATATACAATACCATTAAATCCATAGGTACTTTCTTTCTATGGAATATGTTCTCTCCATCGCCTCTATTCAGTATTTCATTCTTGAATTGATATGTTTACTCCATAATAAGATGTTTTGACCATTATTTTTCAAATCAGATATTTATCAATAGATATATCAAATATGAATGCTATAATTACTAGATATATTAATATAATCATGATATAAAGATTAATTTTTGGTTTATCGATGAGAAGACACAAGAATAACTGAGTTTCGATGCTTTCTGGTAATAGATTTAAATATATGTTTACTGGTGGACCTCATTGGATAATCTGATATTCCTCTATCCCCATGTTACATTTCCCTTGTTTAATATTTCCCAATATTAATTTGTTGATTACTTTAGAGTTACCCCAGGGATTATTTATATATATATATATATATGGTTCAATGATAAATCGGGGAATTTTTAATTTCCACAAATGATATAGGTAGTCCAAAACAAATAGTTACATTGCATAACATCAATCGAAATGACTCGAAATTTGTTTATGCATCATAGTTATGAGAAAATATTTTTCATTTTTTATTAATGTGATTTTCAAATGGTATTCATGTGTGGAACTTAAGACCTACACATTCTGTGTTATGATTGTACCTTCTTAACTATGAACAATTTTGTGTGAATTCTTATCATGCGAAGTATATATCTATTATCAAGGTAATTGATGAATAATAATTTCATAGATATACCTAAAGGGGGAGATTTGGTAGGCGATACATGGTACTAATGATTATGGGGAATGGAGATAAGATAAACCTGTGATGAACTTCTAGACTAGCATGAGATAGAGATGCGGTACAAAGACTTTGTGGCCTAACAAAGGTATATAAAAGTGTTGTGATATTATTATAGCCTAGCCTAGTATAGCTAGGGGCATGAATATTATATGTCTTTAACAAAGGATATGAGAGAGGGATAAAAACTATGTATCCGAACCTGAGGATTAATTGCTTATAGTAGTTGATTTAATACTTGTGTTGAGCACACTAACAAATCTAATTGTGATGGAATAAATACATTCCATTGTGAAAAGATGATGTGGGTAAAATTATGCCTCATGGAATCCCAATTAGGGAATGATATTCAAATATATAATAATATTTTCTTCTTTATTTTACATAACATAATTATATAATCCATTATATATAGGTGAAGATTATATATATGAGGTTTATGTGGTCTACTATTGGGTTTATACTAAAAACCTCAATATCTATCTTGATGAGCATGTAGAATGTATAGTTAGGGATCAAGAAAAGGGAAATTTCATGACATCACATAGTTAACTAGGTGGATATTATAGGATAGATGAAAAGTAAGGACAGACCCCTGATTATTAATGCAATGATTTAGTTTATTTTATTGGCTATTATACATTGATGAAGCAAAACATTGAGGATACTGTGTCTTATATTATATGAAATATATAGTATTTTGCAAAGAAGTCTTATATTTATTAATTATTATGGTGTTGTTATGGAGTATTTATTTATAAAAGTATGTAATTCTAGTGTATGTCTATTTTTACCTGTGGTATAATATCTTCATGAAATTTTTTGGAACATCTCTACTAGTTTAAGTGTTTGTTTATTTTGGGTGGTGTGTTGGAGTTCATTTAGTACTCTATCTCGGATTGGGTAATTTGTATTGAGGAGATACATTATTTTATTAGAGGAGGATTTTTTAGTAGAGGTAGATGAGTGAGAGGTATTTTGAAACTCATTTAGTGAGTCACATATGTTCCTCAAGAGCTCTTATGTAATGAACCTTAGATTTAATAGTTATGATATATATATATTACTGATTATGAAATTATATATTTTTTTGATCTTTAATTATACTTGTATGTTATTGTTCATGGTATATAGGGTATTTTTATCCAATATGTGTAAGAACTTAGGTATAGATTTCTTATGATCACTTACTTGTCTTAGATAGTATTTAAAATAATTCAATTCCATTAATAATTTTTGATATATGAATCTGTTATATAAATGTGATGAAATTTTAATTACATGAACCTAAAAATGTTATGTTTTGTTTTTTGTATATGTCTATAAAAGAGATACAGTTGATGCAGACTATGATTAGTACATGGGTATTATTAAGTGGGTTTTTTCATTGAGGAAATGTGTAGCCATAAGTAATGATTATTCGTGTAGTGATCATTTATTTCATATATGTTCTTTAGTGGTGTAGTTTTATAATTCAAAAAATGAATTTCAAAAATGTTATTTAACATTTTAGAGAGTTCCAACATGACATTATCATATATAACTATCTAGAAATATAGGTATGTTTTCTAATGCTGAAGAGGTTTCTCATATAGTTCTTTCATCCCTACAAGAGGGTTCACCAAAGAAATATCTAACAGACTATATAGTAATTTAGGATGTTGAAAAAAATCATCCTAGAATCATTATCATAATGAATTTTCAATGTGAATGATCTCACATGATTATGGTAACTTATTCATGGGATTTATATCTTTAACATCCCATATCCATCCAATGTAATTGGTACCCAATGGTATTGGTAATTTGATCAATATAATTGATGGAATAATTAATTGATTATAGAATTATGAATATTGATGGGTTTCAGTCAATTAATTCAATTCCCATGGGATCATAAGGATATATTGTGCAGTTATGAAACATGAAATGATACATGAGGGTTATAATTGGAATTTAGTCAAGTATCTTTTATTTTAGGAGTTTTTTTTCAGATACACTGAATCTAGATCAATCTCAAGAGGTTATAGATAATTATAATTGTATGAAATTGATATCAAATATTATATAAATTTCACTATGTTTCTATGATTCATTGGTTCTCTTTTAAGGAATTAGGTGTTGAAGGTCCAAACATTTGAGATCGAACATCTGCAATATTTTAGGTGACAATCCCAGAGTATTGATATAATGATGTAATCTGATGCACCCCATAAATCCTAGATGATTGAGAATAATCTATTAAAGGATAAATATTTATGTATTAATTTTAACAATTGTGATCTGATTGAAGGTACTCCAATGCTTTATTATAATACATTCACCTTTATCAAGGAATATATAATAGGATATTAAACAATGTTTGATGTTTCTATTTTTGAAAATGGATATAAACATTTTTTCCGCACTTTATATTTGCTATTATAAGATTATTGTATGGAATTATTGACAGTGAATTTTTCATTATCATATTCTTGTTCCATAATGGGACTATGAAAATGTGACAAAAGGCTTTGTTATAGAATTTTCTTAGACATTGAGAGGTTGAGACACAATGTGAGTTTTGGATGATTTGATGGTTTTGGTGAGATTGTTCTTTATGACATGACAGATTAATTAAATAAATGAGTTTGGAATATTCTATGTGTTTTATATTATACGGATCAATAGAGTGTCTTTGAATATTTAATGGGACAAATATTTGTTTTAATACAATGATGTTATGGAGAACTTTACAGACGGTACTGATAATATAATTGAATATATTTATGATCTATAATTCTTATATTGTTTGATAGTAACTGAGGATGGTCTAGATTTAAGAATATATGCTTCCAAGGTTTTCTAAAATTTTTGTGATGCATGGGATGGTCATCTATACATTACAACAATTTCATATATTAAACATTAACACACATCAATCTTGATAGAATAATTTGAATCTATTAATATATTAAAATATCCTTCATATAAAAATTGGAATGATTTAGATGAGGAAGTAGTTATGAGGATGAGTATGGTATGTGAAACCTCTAATTAGGACTATTTGAGATAGATGTAGTTGGTTACCATTCTGAATAGGTATGGATTTTATGAAGACTAGAGGGTATGATAATTGTATTTCATTATTGGGGAATGGGTATTCCAAAATATTTCATCATTGATTATTGATGAAAGGGATGTTTTTGTGATGATTTTAGGGGAATTTTAATTTTATCAAGAATATAAGAATTATGGCCTACCTCTTCCATCATCCTACATGGAATTTAGTATTGAGTTGAAATTTTAAACATTATAAATTTCCATTTATTTATATTGAATATCAAAAATACTTTTTATAAATCCTTTTTAAATTATTTTTATTTCAATGTTCATTTAGAATATTTTTGTTGAAAACACACTATGTACCAGACGAATAGATATTTCTTAAAAAGAAAATTTTAAAATATAATAAATTAATTTAGTTAATAGGAGTAATGATATTTTTATCTTTCATATTGATGATATTATAATCCATCAAATTGAGGATATTTGAGTTCTTCATATTTATAAAACAATGGTCTGTAGAATTGATGATATTTATATTATTATTGTGACCTATGTTTATTATTGTGATGTATATTTTATCATGTCATTGTGTAAATAATTATTATATCTTTGATATAGTTTTTCATCTAACAGACTATAAAATTTATTCCAATTGAATAAAAAATCATACAGTGAAATTGATATAATTGATTCTCTTCGATGAAATATATTTTTTACAGAATAGAAATGGTGCTGCTCGAATAACATCAGATGAAGTCATATGTATATGAGTTATCGAGTGAAGATTCATATAAGAAATATTAACTGACTTTGAAATTCATGTAAATATGATGGTTGTTGGGGTGCCTAAAAATTTTATTTTATTCATGTATTTGGAAGGTGATGAATTTTTCAAGTCAATGTGTTCTTATATTTATCAACCTAAAAATTTTGTTTTTATGTTTTATAATATTACAGAGTGTTTTCATTTTAATCGATTTTTTATAAGGATTGTAATTTCCATTTCTTTTTTTCATATTGATTCTGTGTATGATAGATTTTATGATTGAGGGATTATAATGATTGGAATACTTCTCTTACCGAATCGGTAGGTTGAGGGATACTAGGGTATTGGAAGATAGAGGTAATACCTATCATTGACTTGAGGGCTTCTAGATTATTGGATAAAAAAATATTATATGAATTTAAAAATTGAGTTAATTATTATGAATGATAGATAGACATTACATTTATGTGGAAAAATTTATATATCATATGTTTGGATTTCTGAATCTATTTACTATTATGGTTAAAGAGTAACACATTTTATAAAACATTATGTATGTAAATATCACATTATTAAATGATTTTATTTTAAATTCTTTATCAAAATTATATTCCACAATCCATTTATATTATAATTTTTTTAATATGACTTCCTAATATCTCTTTTTCAGACTACCTATAAGGTTGATCACGTAAACATATTTATTGGATAATTTTTTTCATGATTCATATAGATTGATCCTCATATGATTTCTGATATTGATCACTATAACTGATGTGGTTTGGTTTTTATTTTGATTTAAATTTTCAATTTAAAATTCCCCTCCCATATTGTAGCCATCAAAAACTCTTACAGTACAACAATTGTTATCAGAGGTGGTTCTACTACATTAAATGGGTTTTTTACTTTTTTTTACATAATGCATGTTTGTAATTTCTTTATCTTTTGTTAGAAACTATTTCTTATACTATATTATAATCATAATAGGTAAATTGTAGAATGTTTTTTTCTATAATATGGAAGGTTCAAATATTTTTACTCCTAAAAATTTGAAACCTTGCAGACCATATTTTTTTGATGATGAATATTTTGAGAACTAGATTGATTAGATAAAAAATATTGTTATAAATACATATGTTACCAATTTATTTATATGTATTTATAATTATAGTGTTCTTTATAATGATTTTACTACTTTTAAAAATTAATAAAAAATAATACTAGTTGAATTACCACATGAGAAATACCCTTCTTCATGCTAGGAGAAAAAATAAATATAGTTATATATCATCTAGTGAATTATTAAATATTATTTGGATGTTGTTATAGTTAAATAATTTATTAAATTCAATAGTAAATGAAACTATAAGAAAATGTATTCATGATAATTTTCAAGAATTTTATATTTTACATAGTTAAACTATCGAAAATATTCACCAATGATTCAGGATTATTTTAGGTAGTTTAAATTCAATTCAAGGGAATGATATTACTGATGAAATATTAGTTAAAAATATTATTGAGATCATTTATAGATAATTATAATCTTAAAGAACATCCTTAAATTATACTATAATAATCACACATCTTACTATAGATTATAATATTGGAGATATTATGAAATGCTAAGGATGATAGAATATAGATGAAAAAACATGAAAAAATAGATAGAGGAGTTACATTTTATACATCATTTAATTTTTATAATAAAGTAAATCCCACCTAAATTATTTCAATGTCTTTAAAAAATAATAATGTTATAGTTCTATTAGATACTAGTTTATTATAACAATATAAAAATTAGTTATATATTCTTATGATTATAATGAACATGACTATTTGAATGAAAAGTATAAAATATAGATATAATAAGAAAAATAATAATTAAGTGATGAAAAATATTCTTCCAAAATTATTTATTATGAATGTAATAAATTATTTTATATATTAAAGTATTCAACGTTTAATAGAATGTATAAAAAGTACATAAATTCTTAATGAAATTCTATAAATTAACATACTAAAAAACAAGAAGAGACTTAATGATTTAGATACATGATGCGATAGTGATGTTTAATTTCATTAAAAAAGTTATTTTAATCATTCTAGTGAATATAAGACGAATACCATATTATATACTACGATTTTGATGATTAACAATGGATTCAGTGTGAAGGTAAATACTGAATATCTAATGAAACTTACTCTAAATGATAACTACCCAGATAGTGATATTGATGATAATAATTATAAATATTTTGATGAAGAATGTTATTCATATGAAGAAAGTAACATTTTATAAATTTTATAATAGGATTCTTGATTTTATATATTTTGATAAAATGAGAATTGTTAGATAACAAAAAAAAATTTCTGAAGGTAAACATGTGAATGAAAATTCATCAAGTAAAACTCATTCAAATAAAATATAAGATATTCAAAAGAGAAAGATAAATCTATAGTTTTTAAATTTTATATTTATATAGAATTAAAAAATTAAAATTATATAAAAATAACATTTTAATGTTTTATAAAAAATAAATAAAAAAACACTATAGTAGAGAAAAAGAATTTATTTTACAAATACAATTATAAAATTTCTTGTTTGAAAAATATGTTTTCAATGATTCCCACTAGTAAGGATAAAATGATAAGAAATATATTCAAACTTGAAATCATCATTATGTATACATAATGAGTTTTACTAATAGAAAAATAATATATAAAAATAATTACCTTGTTATGAAAAGTGATCAATTTTCACTAGGTGTTAAAGTGGTGGTCACTCATAGAATATATTTTCTTTAGATAATGTCCAATCTATATGATTTCATATAGGTTTTTCATAAATAGAGTTAAAATTTTCTCAAAATGTTAATGTTTCACGTATGTTGATTCCTAAAATTTTACTTTTTAATAGTACCAGACCCAATAAAGACATGGATCTTAATATCAAATGATATTATTTTCAAGAAGAAAAGAAATGCATCAAAAGATACATTTTGTAAATGGATATTGGCTTCTATAGATATATTATTGGAAAAAGTATTAATTTATGACAATTATAATAATAAATGTTAACAAGGTTACATTTTGTGATAAATATCATTGATAAATCATTAGAATAACTAACAATTTTTATTCTTAGAAAAAAATTGAAAATAATTTATTTCTTATAGGACATAAGAAAAACATTATTAACATATCTAAATTATGTGATGAGGGATATCTTTTGAATGTAAGGAATAATCAATGTACTATTGAAGTCTCTAAATATGAATTAATTCATTCTTTTGATAAAGATGAAAATATTTACAAACTAAACATTGAAGACCATATGATCCAAGATATAACATTACTTAGTGAAATGAAAGATCAGTAATTTTAAGGGATATAATTTATGAAAATTTACTGCTATAACATTTTATCAAACTTTCTCTGAAAGGAATGGTTAAAGATCTACTATAACATAATTTTTATATATCAAAAGATTGAGAACCTTGTTAATTTAGATAGAATAACAAACTAACTGACAATGGAATCAGTTTTTCTAAACTAAAATATTGTGTGATAAAATATATTCCAATAATTTAACTAACATCCCAATACACTACACATGATAAAATATCATTGATATAAGGTACCATTTAATTCTAGGTCACATAAAAAATGATATATCATTTTAAAATTCATCAGATCACAAGAAAAACTTGATGATATTTTAAAAAACCCCTTCTTAATGAGTATTTCAATTGATAAAAGAAATTTAAGAATGGTCAATATAATGTGATACTTTATATGTAATTCATGATTACTCATCTCATATGAAAAATGAAATCATTTAATAATAAGGAGTAAATCTGTTATATTATTCTAAAATATTAAATTTTTCTAAAATTTTATGTTATGTAAAATAAATTTACATTTTATTTTTGAAAAAAAATTCTCTAGCAACTTTTATTGGTTAAAAAACTCTTAAGACACAAACCAGGTACTGAAATTTATTTATACTTACAAATTTATGAAAAATGATTTTGAAAAATATTTTTGTTATAATTATGTTGGATTTTTTATTATAACAAGAAGAATATGTACTTAATATAATTAATATTCCGAATATTACAATTCTACTTTAGGTCGGTTTTTTATTATCAATTATTTTATAAATTATCCGTTAATTTTGTTATAAATTGTTGTTTACATATTCAAAACAATTAGAAACATTAAAATTTTTTCAATGTTTTGATATCATAAAAATAAAATAATTGCACAATATTAAAATATTTTTTTCATGAAAAATTACAATTTTATAATATATATATATATAAAATTCATAGATTCATCTCAGCTGTCAAATCATATTTGGGTCTTACTATGATCCATCTGATCTCCGTAATGTTACGGCTATCCCCTCAAGCCAATATATATCGTAGTGGGTCACTAAATAAAAAATATCATTGCTCATAATTCTCTCTTGACTCTCATACCTCCTATTGCATGTCACTCTAATAGCTTTGGTGTTTGTCTATTAAAATCTAGCTCAGCCAGTTTTGGATTATCAAAATTGCTTCAACTGAATATTTCATCAATGGAGAATTTTTAAAATAATAGTTTGTTAAAATCAAATCTACGATATTAATTATTAATTACCAAAAAATTAATAAATTTCTAAGGATGAGAGAGAGTTTGTGTGAAGAAAAATCACATTGTTCATTACAATCTGACTATTCTAAAATAATATTAATAGACTATTGTATATATATCTAGGATGATATTTAAGTGATTATATTTAATCATTTCAATAATATTTTTATATTAATTATTCAAAATTACATTGATTTATTCAATGTTTTATTGGAATGAGATGCGTACCTTTCTTATCATAAGCTTTCAGAAAGCATTGGATGATTCGAGAAGTCTAAGGCTTAAACATCATTGTTTCATCATTGGAAATCATAAGTATGGTGAATCATTTATTAACATACATACAAGAAGTCAATATTAAAATGAAATTGTATCTCATCTGATGAAATCTGTAAAGAGATATATTAAATTTTATTTATATCTTCATACGTGATTCATTAATTGCTGTATGAAATTTTAGTACAATGTTTCTTTATTTCCGGTGGAAGTCGTGTATTTTTTTGATGATGTTAAATAAACTTCAGTTTCTTTATATCATTAATAATATGATGGTCAATTGAATGAAATTTATGAAGTCAAAGAAATAATCAACTATTGTAAGGGAAGATTTTTATTTGATTGGTTATGAGATAATCTCTAGAATGTGATTTGTTTTTATACAAATGATGAAAAGTTTTTTAAAAAAATATAACAAGGAAACATCTGATGTCGATGCTATCATTTCAAAATAGAAAGTACCATAATATGAAAGGGCATATTACACTCTACCATAATAGAAAGTAAAACCAAAATCAATGTTGAATGATAATTTTATGAATTTTATAGAGAATTAGGATTAGAAGAATCATGGAGACCTAGAATTCAGTATCGTAATGGTTGATTCATAAGATTAAAAAATAAAAATTTTCCAATTAATGAATTAGTCTGAGAAAAATAAAAATAAAAAGAAAATATTTCCTCAATAAATAGTGATTTAAAGAATGATAAAATGAGTTATAAAATTTACGACCATACCATATTTTTCAATTTCACATATGTTAGTCGTTCAACTAGTTCTTGGTTACAAAACCCATTCTATTGCGGATTATACAATTCCATATCAATCAATACCAACCAAAAGTGAAATATTTTGAACTTTAGTTGTTCCCACAATATATCCAAATGAAAAGGGAAACATATTTGTATTTTATCCCAATGATCAAATTTTTATTCATAATACATTCATGAATAAGATCATAACACTGGTATGAAATTAACAGATAATAAGGGATTGGTTATTTTAAAAACTAAAAGGAAATTTTTAAGTGTTAAAATAATTATAATAAATATCACTAGTGCAGAAAACGTTATTTACATCACCATTTTTTACGTCGGTTATATATAACCTCTGTGATAATCTGTGAAACGTGGTTTTTTACGTTGTTTATTTTATAATCGACATAACAAATGCGGTGAGTAGTTTTTTAACGTCGGTTATTTTAATAACCGACGTTACAAGCATCACATGTTTGGTTTTTATGTCGGTAATAAATTAACTGACCTAAAAAACAAAAGCATGGGAGTTTTTTACTTCAGTTATTTGATAACCTACTTAAAAAACGAGATATCTACGAGTTTTTTACGTCGGTTATAAAATAACTGATGTAAAAAACATGGTTTTTGAGGCCATTTTTACATCATTTATTTTATAACCGAAGTAAAAAAATAACCCACAAAACTTTTTTTACATCGGTTATAAAATACCCAACGTAAAAAACTATGATTTTTGATGTCTTTTTTTACACCGGTTACAGAATAACCGACGTAAAAAATCAACACGCAGATTTTTTTACATCGGTTAAAAAATAACCGACTTAAAAGCAGCTATATCTGATGCATTTATAACGTCAGTTATTATAATAATCAACATTATAAATGTAAAAAAAGAGTTTATAACATCGTTTATTAAATAACCGACGTTATAAAACATTTAAAAAATTAACAATCCCCATGGATTCCCATTTATGTTTTTTCGATCGACAGTCCGGTGGCTCATCTCTCTCGCGCGGTAAACCCTAATCAACTAGTCGATCTCGCTACGTTAAACTCATTTTACCTTCATAGTTTATCATATTTACTCTCCTCGGATCTATCATCTCAACTCGCATCACTCAAGTAAGCCTTCCACAAATTTATTTCGTTAATTTTTTTCCCAGATAGTCTATATTTATGTTTTGCGATTTTTGTGTTTAAACTAGGTAAGATTCTTCGATTTCCAACCCTCTTACATATTTTTTCCATCATAAAATTATTTATCATCCCTAGATATATTAGATCGACTCACAATATTCATGTAAGCCTCAACTAATTTTATTTAGTTTGTTTTTGTTTCATGAATGCCCGACATTGATTGTAATTTTTGTTGTCATTGACAACTACTAATCTCATTCACCTATATTACAGCATACAATGGTTATTGATTAAATGTATGAATTCGGAAATGATATTTCATGTGTTGTTGCTACTTATGATTATCCTATTTTTTATTAGAATCTATTTGACATATAATTTAATGACTGTTGACCTCTCTGACCCTTTGATGCATCACTGTGTCTCATGATTCCAATTAAATATGGGTTCTGCTGAGGGCTTACCCTAGTATTTTTTGAGGCCTTGGCCAAGGCCTCAACAATATGTTTAAGATTTCTAGAATTATCCATTACCTCGTTATGATATTAGTTATCGAGAAAACTTGTGATCATTTGACTAGTTGAATATCAATGGTTATTTTTAATTACCATTAGATCATTTAAGTAGCCATATTTAATAATATTTAATTACTTTTATTTCATGCTGAAGTATATATTAAATTGATGTGTTTTTAGTTGTTCACTATGCTTAGTTTTTATATGTAAACCGTTGTTTGGGGGGTTGTCCAGGGTGTGGGGATATCCAGAGGGTTGGGGGTGTCCAGGGGGGTATCCAAGGGGGTGGGTGGGTGTGGGGGGTTATCCAAGGGGATGAAGGCCTTTCCTAAGGGTTTTGGGGGTTTTCCGGGGGTGGGGGGATTCCCAGAGGTTGGGGGTGTCCCGAGGGGTGTCCAAGGTGGTCGGGGTGGGGGTGGTGTCTGGGTGGGGTGGGGGTGCTGTCTAGAGGGGTGGGGTGTTGTCCAAGGGGTGGGGGTTGTCCAAAGGGTTGGGGGGTGTCCAGCGGGGTGTCCAAGGGGGTAGGGGTGGGGTGGTGTCCAAGAGGGGTGGGGGTGTTGTCTAGAGGGGTGGGGCTGTCCAGGGGTTTGGGGGGCTGTCCAGAGGGTTGGGGGTGTCCAAGGGGGTGGGTGGGTTTGGGGGGCTGTCCAAGGGGGTGGGGGCCTGTCCAGAGCGTTATGGGGGTTGGCTTGGGGGTCTGGAGCTGTCCAGAGGGTTGGGGGTGTCTAAAGGGGTGGGTGTGTAGGGGGCGATGTCCAAGGGGGATGGTGGCCTATCCAGAAGGTTTTGGGGGTTGTCCGGGGGTGGGGGCTGCCAGAGGGTTGGGGGGTGTCTAGGGGGGTGTCCAAGGGGGTAGGGGGTGGGGGGCTGTCCAGAGGGTTGGGGGTGTCCAGGGGGGGGGGGTTCCAAGGGTGTAGGGTGTGGGGGGTGGTGTCAAGGAGGGGTGATTTTCTCCATCTGAATTTTTATTTTAAATATGATATGATTATCAGGTTTACTCAATTCACTCCAATTTTCTATCAACCATGTAAGCGCCATGGTTTTCTTTTATTCAATTGAATTAAAAACTGTTATATCTAACTATATTTTCTTTTAATAATAATACTCAAGAATATTTTTTTCATTACATAGATTTGTTTTATATTTCAAAATTATTTTACTTTCAAATTGTAAATTTTTTCATATAAACTTATATTTCTCTTATCATAAAAATATATATATATTTTTGATATTTGTTATAGGTAATAATGAGTCGAAGTTGGATTACGACACATCGAATGAGCAATGAATATGAGGAATGTGTTGATGCCTTTTTGGTATTTTCTAAACGAAATGTTCCAAGTAGTGACATTTTTTTTGTCCATGCCTGAAATGTTTGAATATGAAGAAGTTGAAAAGTAGAGAGGTAAAAGAACATTTGATATGTCATGGTTTTAATCCGAGTTATAGCCCTTGGATTTGGCATGGTAAAACTGGATGAAATGTTACTGATGATGATGATTCACAAGATGGCAACTCTAATGGAATTGAAGAAATGATTCGCGATATTGTAGAAGAACAAATTGAGATAGAACCGATAGTTGCACGTCTATATGGTGATGCTGAAAAACGATTATATCCTAGTTGTATAGATTTTATTAATTTTTCGAAGGTTTTAAGATTTATTAACCTGAAGGCAAAACATGGATGGAGTGACAGAAGTTTTACAGAGCTGTTACAATTGATGATAGAAATTCTTCCAAAATATAACGATCTTTTTGATTCACATAACAAGTCCAAGAAAATATTATGCCCGATGGGATTGGGATACAAGAAAATACATGCATGTCCGAATGACTACATTATATATAGGAAGGAATAAGAATTTTTGTCAGAGTGTCCTAAATGTGGGACATCATGGTATAAGGTGAAATAGAAATCATAGGCTGATGTAGAGATTACAAAGCTCCCTTTAATGATATTTTTTTATGTTCCCATAATTCATCGTTTCAATCGTTTATTTTCTAATTCACATGATGCAAAAAGGTTAAGATGGAATGCTGATGAGTGGGTATGTGATGGAAAAATATTTCATCCAGATGATTGTCCACAATAGAATAAAATTGATGCGCAGTATTCTATATTTGGAAATGAAATAATAAATCTCATATTAGGGTTGTGCACACATAGAATGAATCCTTACCGAACCCTCAGTAGAAAACATATTTCATGGCCCATTTTATTGGTAATTTACAACCTCTCTCCTGATGTTGGTATGAAGTGCAAATATGTCATGTGGAGTATAATGATCTCTGGTCCAAAGCAACCCGGCCATGATATTGATGTTTACTTGTCACCGTTGACTGATGATTTTAAACTGTTTTGGGTTGATGGTATTAGGGTGTATGATTCTTATAAAATGGAATATTTTCAACTGCATGCAGTTCTTCTGTTCTCTATAAATGACTTCCCAGTGTATGGAAATTTTTCTGGATATAGTGTTAAAGGGAATAAATCATTTCCAATTTGTGAACAACAAACATCATATTGTCAATTGCATCATGGGAGGAAAAGAGTGTACATGGGTCATCGAAAGTTTTTGCCTATGGATCACCCTTATAGAAGACTAAAAAAGGCACTCAATGGATCACAAGAATTTAATACTGCTCCAAAACCATTATCCTCGGATCTGTATTTTGAGAGGGTGAAAATCCATGATGTGACATTGGGAAAGACACAAATATCTGGTAATGATAGACATATTTGGAAGAAAAGGTCAATATTTTTTGAGCTACCATATTGGAGGTATCATGAAGTTAAACCTAATATTGATGTCATGCACGTGGATAAGAATATATGTGATTGTTTGATTAGAACATTGTTAGATATTAAAGGAAAGACTAAAGATGGGTTGAATGCAAGATTAGACTTACTATCAATGGGAATACGTTTGGAGTTAGCTCCCACTCCTAAAGGAAGATGAAAATTTCTTCCCCCGGCTTGTCATACATTATCGAAGAGGGAGAAAATTATCTTTTTTCAGTGTCTTCATGATATCAAAGTGCCTAAAGGTTATTCTTCAAATGTAAAAAATTTTGTCTCATTGAAGGACTTGTAGTTGATAGGTATGAAATCACATGATTGTCACATCATGATGTAACAAATTCTACCAGTTGTATTGCATAGAATATTTCCCATTCGTGTCAGAAAGACTATGATGAAGTTGTGTTATTTTTTCAATTCAATTTGTAACAAGGCGATTGATGTGAATGATTTGAACATTTTGGAATAGGATGTAATTTTTATAACTTGTCAATTGGAATGGTATTTTACTCCTACTTTTTTTGATATAATGGTGCATTTAATGATCCATCTGGTTCGAGAAATAAAGCTTTGTGAACCTGTATATCTTCGTTGGATGTATACTTTTAAAAGGTATATGAAAATATTAAAGGGGTATGTTAAAAATCCATATCGACCTGAAGCCTCCATTATTGAAAAGTATATTTCTGAGGAGGTAGGAGAGTTTTGTACGAGCTACTTGGCTGCGGCGCAACACATGGTTTTGCCTCCATCTCTCCATGAACAAGTTAATAATGAGGGAAAGGGGATTCGTGGCTTGAAAGTGAAATCATTGTCAGCTGAACAGATGAAGATGTTAGAATCATACATCTTGAATAACATAGCCGATGCTCAACCATATATCACATTGCATATTAATGGGTTGAAAAATGTCATCTAAAGAAGAAAGAAATGTTGATTTTGAATGAGCACAACAAAATTTTTTTGTCATGGATTAAAAAGACATTGCATGGTAGATCAGATGTATCAGAGACATTAAAATGGATAGTGGGTGGTCCAGGTTTAAATGTGATAACATGGTCCGGTTATGACATTAATGGCTATACAATTCATACGAAAGCTCAGGAAAACAAAAGTGCAGTTCAGAATAGTGGTGTATTAGTGTTTACAAAAGCAATGCATTTTTTGAGTGCTAATTAAAAAAACTCAATTTCTGCATCAAGTGCATATTATGGAGTTATTGAAGACATATGGGAGGTTGATTACATTAAAATTAAATTTCATGTTTTTAACTGTAAATTGTTTATCGGTAACAACAGTGTCATACACGATGAATTTGCAATGACACTTGTTAATATGGATAGATTGGAAGACACATCTTATTATTTTATGGTGGCAACACGTGAAAAACAAATTTTCTATATAGTAGATCAATCATATATGCAGTGGGCTATTGTTTTACAAGGAAAAAAGCAATATGTTGGTGATGATGAAGTTGATGAAGATTCTGATTTATGTGAGATCCCTAATTCAATGGAATTATTAACAGAACATAATGATGATCATGTTGAAGACATGGTTTGTGCCATAAGGAACGATCACGACGAAAGAATTTGGGAAAACAATCCATTTTTACATTCCTAAAATTACATGTAACATATGTTTATTTCTTATTTACATTAACTTTTTTCAGAAATGTTATATTTTGTATGTTTTTTATTTATTAAATTATGTTTTAAAACAAAATAAATATAAGTTTCTGTTTGTTTTAAGTTTATTTAGTTTATTTTATCATGTTTACCATTACATGAATTATATATCTATTATTTTTGTTCAATGACAATTAATTTATCATGTTTACCAGGATTACCTGGTTTACCATGTTTACCATCTTGACCATCTTTACCATCTTTACCATTGTTTCACATGTTTACCATATTACCAATGTTTACTATTACATAACTTAGTACAATTTTTTATTTTCTGATTATAGTAGTATTAAAATATTTGAATTTGTATATTTTTGAACTAATGTTTGTTTTTTTGATTTGAAGGATAATGATAGATCATTCAGTTGATCAACCACTTGATTCTTGAGATGAGAATATTGGTCATACCTCTGGGGAGGAACATTTACAGGCTCCTATTAAAATAAAGAGTTCAAAGGTTGGTAAAAGTGGGTGCACACGTTAACCAAAATTATCAGTTGCCCGTACGCAAGATCAGAGGATCGTCATTGAGTTTGATGATGATGATATTCCTAGAGGTTCAAATGCGAAAAATTTTAAGAGTTTTGCAGCAACTCAGGCTTAGAGCAATGTAAGCATTCTATATGATGACTGGAGATGTGTGGATAAAGAGATAATCTCTCAGTTATGGGAGATGATTTGGGTATGATCTTTTTCTATTGTTTGAATATTCATTAAATGTTTCTAGTATATATCATATGTTTAACCTATTCTTTATTAGATGACATTTTATATTCCTGACACTGGAGGAGTCAGGAAAAATGCTTATCGTTGGCTTTCAGGAGATGGAGGGATTTCAAATCAACCCTCTCATCTGATTTCATTTATGGTCATAAGAGGCATGATAATCCATGTCGTATATATCCTTTTATTGATGAAGACACATAGAGAAGGTTTTTTGAAATTAGAAGAAAAGAGTCAATTTTGGTAAGGGAAGTGTAAACTTTTATAAGATTTCTTATATAAATGATCTTATTAACGTTTTGTTAATGATTTCTTATTCTTAATTTACAGAAAACAAGGAAAGATCATCGGGAGATCCAATCTTAAAATGTATACCCTCATAGTTTATCTCAGGGAGGGTATTAATTATTTTAAGAACAAATGATGGCATAAAAATTTCAACAACTAAGAGCTGTGTCTTAAAGCTCTGGAGAGGTGGCCCCTCCATCCCCTCTATCTAGACATGAAAAATGGAAGAGAGCTCAGAAGGGAAAAAAGGGCAATATATTTCGGATGAATCGAGAATCGTAGCTGAGAGGATTGTAAGATATATATTTTATTTATTTAAGTTAACCATTTTCATCATATAATTTCAATCATTACAGAAATGTTCCATTAATTAATACAGGACTCTCTTGGGGAGCAGAGTTCACAGGGGACATTTACAGCTACTGGGAGGAAAGATATTTCATCTTTAGCATTGGGATGGACCAAACATCATAGTCGTGTAAGAGAATATTAGGCCAATGTATCGGTAAAGAAAACTGGTTACATGTTCTTCATCTTCAAACGTTGAATGGGAATATAGAAAAAAATTGAATCCTTGGAGGTTGAAGTCCATATTATTAATGCGACGATGGAGGAAAATATTAGAGCGTCGGTGCAGTCTATGTTTGCAGACATGCAAAGACAATTTCAGACTGCAGTTCCCACTCCTCCACCTCCCCCTACAGACCCCATTATTTATCATTCACCACCTCTAGTAGCTCCCACTCCCCACCTCTGCCTACTGACCCTATTTTTTATCCTACTCCTCCGCCACAACTTGCTACTTATTTTGATTTGTATGTTGATGATTCTCAACAGCATATAGTAGCATATAGGTTGGTATATTGTATAGGAGATACATTTCATCATCAGAAATTAGAGGTAGAGAATCAGAGGTTCAATGTACATGATATTATAGATAGATCATCTTTGGTACCATTACCTACAGAGGAGGTGGCGATAGTTGGACATAGTATCGGCAATTTTTTAATTTGGCCATCCATACTTCTTCGACCCATTACCATAGAGGTATAAATGTTATATCTTTTATTTTAATTTTTTTTATTAAATTTGTTTTATCATTTGAAAACTAATATATTTTTCTATTTATTTTTACAGGAATACTTCAAAGATAAAGAAATATTGTATAGACAATAACAAAGACAAATAGCCATGACATCAGATACAGATTCTAGTAGTCTTGACAGATTGTCAAGATATTCAAATTTGTTGGCGGGTCATTATGAGTTTCCAATGGAAGCTCATGTTTGTGGACGTGAATTAAATGAGGGGATTATGAAAACTGATATCATGGAGCTTGTGACTAGAGATAAGTTGGGCATCAACATGGTGAAGTTTTTTTCCATGTAAGTCTTAACACCTTTTCCATGCGTTATATTTATTAAAATTGTATTCTTATGTCTGTTTTGTATTAGGTATCTTAATAAAATTTGTGAGAGGAATGAGCTGATAGATGTATATGGATTCATGGACCTACAATTGATTTCCCCTGAAGCATGTGCATTGGATGAGGAACAAAGAATGCTTTATATTACTGAAATACTTGAAAAGAATATAGTCACACAATGTTGGATGATGCCATTTTGTGAGTGGTGTGAAACAAATCTCTCTCAAAGAGTTAATTATCTTTTAACATAAAAAACCCCTAACGTTAAATTTCCATTTATCAGTGATCATTGGATGTTTGGGGTTTTTTTGCCCAAGGGAGAAAGCACTTTATTGGATATGCTTTGTCCATGATGATGTGCGGGAAAGTTTAGAGAATATATTGGAAAAATATGTTTGAATTTATCAATAGTTTTATATATTATAATGAATTATAAATTTACCCCATTAGTATTATTTTATAACAAGTCATGGGCCTACTTTCGAAAAAACACAAAGAAAAGGAATGCAAAGATCAAATATGTAAATGGGAAGGTAAATATCCATTTATAATTTGTTATTTTTGATTTATTACATTAAAATAATATATTGAATTTACACTCATTCAATCATAATTTTCATGAACAACAAGGCGTCATCGAATGCAGATATTATATGTTAAGAATTATGTATGAAATAATAACAACTGGGATAGTTGTGAATTTTGACCTCGTAAGATTTCCTCTTAAACATTTCCATAATATTTCAATTTGATTTACTCATTATACATATTAACTACTATCCTTTTCATTTGTATCTTTTTGATGACCATCAACCCTATAATACTGAAGACATCAAACACTAACAAATGGAGTGGTCAAATTTTTTTACAGGTTTGATTAAATTTTAGATGTTTGTATTGTAAAATGTAATTTTGAATATTATCATTGTAATTGTGTATTTGGTAGTCATTTTGGTTGGATTTGGTTTTTTTAAGTTGACAGTGTATGTTTTGAATGTTATATATGTGAATTTTTAATTGTGCTATAATTCTTATTTTGGTCTTCTAATGATGGTTTTCTGGTATGGATTCTGGTCTGATGGGGAGGGGTTTCATGGTTGTGGGTGGTGTTCAGTGGGGTTGAGGGTGTATTGGGGTCTGGTAGGGCTGTCCGGTGGGGTGAGGGGTATACATGAGGGTGGGGGGTTGCCAAGGGGTGTTTGGGGCTGTCCAGGGGGTTGGGGGCAGTCCAGGGGTGTGGTGGGGGCTCCAATGGGGTGGGGGAGGGCTGTCCAGGGTGTGGGTGGTATACATGAGGGTGGGGGGGGGGGGGGGGGTTGTCCCGGGGTGTTTGGAGCTGTCCATGGGGGTCGGGGGTAGTCCAGGGGTGGGGTGGGGGCTGTCAAGTGGGGGGAGGGGGTGCAGTTCAGGAGGGTGGGGGTTGTAGACAGGTGTTTGGGGCTGTTCAGGGGGTCGGGGGGTAGTCCAGGGGTGTGGTGGGGGCTCCAATGGGGTGGGGGCTGTCAAGTGGGGTGAGGGGGTGAGGGGGTGCTATTCATGAGGGTGGGGGCAGTCCAGGGGTGTGGTGGGGGCTCTAATGGTGTGGGGGAGGGTTGTCTAGGGTATGGGGGGGTATACATGAGTGTGGGGGGCGGGGGGGGGGGGGGGGGGGTTCTCCCAGGGTGTTTGGAGCTGGCCAGTGGGTCGGGGGCAATCAAGGGGTGTGGTGGGGACTGTCAAGTGGGGTGAAGGGGTGAGGGGGTGCTGTTCAGGAGGGTGGGGGGTTGTCGAGGGGTGTTTCGGGCTGTCCAGGGGTCGGGGGGCAGTCCAGGGGTGTGGTGGGGGCTGTCAAGTGGGGTGAGGGGGTGAGGGGGTGCTGTTCTGGAGGGTGGGGGGTTGTCGAGGGTTGTTTTGGGCTGTCCAGTGGGTCAGGGGGCAGTCTAGGGGTGTAGTGGGAGCTCTAATGGGATGTGGGAGGGCTGTATAGGGGGTATACATGAGGGTGGGGGCTATCAAGTGGGGTAAGTTTTATCTGTTATCAATGTAAATCCTTATATTTTCTTTAGTTCTTGTTTTTATATCCTTATGTTTTTGTGGTACAAATTATTGATTTGGTTTCTGGTTGATTTTGGGGGAGAGAAGAGGACTGCATTGGATTTTTTTCCAAAGAAAAATTTTCATTCATGTCGGTTATTTTATTACCGACCTCATAATGAAATCGAGAAATGTTTATAACGTCGGTTTTTTCATAACCGACGTGATAAACACCTGTGGCCATGGTTTATCACGTCGGTTATGTAATAACCGACGTGATAAAGGACCTGCGAAATGCTTTATCACGTTAGATAATCAATAAGAGACGTGATAAACGGCCTGGGAAATGGTTTATCACATCGGTTATTTAATAACCGACGTGATAAACAATTTCCCATGACTTTTATCACGTCGTTTGTTGAATAACTGACATGATAAACCCCTCCCAGGACGGGATTAACACTTCAGTTATTGAATAACCGACGTGATAAACCATAGCGCAAGAGTTTATCACTTCGGTTATTAAATAACCGACATGATAAACTCCCCCGCATGTGTTTATGACGTCAATTATTGTATAACCGACATGATAAACCCCCCCCCCAACCAGTTTATCACAGCGGTTATATAATAACCAATGTGATAAACCCCACCCCTTGGGTTTTTTCACGTCGTTTATTAATTAACCGATGTGATAAACACCACGATGTTATGTTTGTTACGTCAGTTTTTAAATATCCGACGTAAAAAATGTTATTTATAACGTCATCCGTATTAACGTCGGCAAAAACACGACGTAAAAAATGAAAAATAACCGACGTAAATAACGCTTTCTGCACTAGTGTATTATAAAATAATGAATGAGAAAAAATCTTCAAAGTCATCAAAATCCAATATATCTCCCTAAAACTAGTATGAAAATAACATTTTTTAGATTTTCTTCTAAATGAAAATAATCATCACTTGGGAATGAATAAGTAAAACATGCCTATATAAAGTTCATGAAAAATATAAATAATGATATAGATTTTGGTGTGATGAATGTATCATATAAGGAGTAAAAAGCATATAAATAAAAGTAAAATATTTTTCCATGGAGGGGAAATATTTCTAAATCATCATAATAATCATCTGAAAATAATAAAACTACATTTGAGAGAAGATGAAATTATATTCATCATTATTTTATGGAAATCAATGATTCATTTCCCTAACCTCTAAACATTGAATTTTAGAAGAGAAAGTAAAATATTTTCTTAATGAAAAACTGGATTCTTTAAAAAAATTGATAAAATATATTATCGATGATGAAAAAGATATATAATGTTTCGATAAAAAAACCAGGGGACCAAAAAATAAAATTTTGTAAAATGTTTTGATGGTTGTAACAAGATGATTGAGATATGAAATTACATGATTAAAAATTTGAATAATTAAAAAATGTTGCATTTCATATTTCTATCTACTTTGAGAAATTATCATGATATGTGTCTGATAGATTAGTTTTTTTTGAATCAATTAAAGAATTTCATAGAGTTTCATAGTCAATAAATGAAATGAAATTAAATAGAATAATAAAAAAATTGAAGAATATAAATACATAATTAATTATTTTGAATAAGTGTTTTAGGTAATGAATGAATAAAAAAATATCATACTTCTTATAGACGAGATTGTCATTTTGAAATCATAAAATCCTATATTTTTAGTTCTATATGAAAAAATATAAAATATTAATTATATAGAATCATATTCTAAGAAGAGAAAAAAATATTTATAGAAAATAAAGGTTATATTAAATTAATTACAGAAGAAAGAATAATATTATCTTTTTTTACTCTTGATGTACTTGAAACCAAATAATTTGAATGGAAATTTTATTTTTAATGGAATTTTAATTTTATTTTATTTTTAAATGTTTATCGACATTGAAATTTGTTGAATTATATTTCATTATACATGGGATTAATATATATTAAAAAAATAATTTTTCATATTTAACTTTTAATTATTTCAAAGATATATTATTACTACCCCAATGCATTTTGAAAATCACAAGTTGGGAGAATATATTTTCGGGGAGAAATATATTAAGGGAGGGAACACTCAAAAAATAATATTTTATATTAAATGGTGTTATCACGATAAGGGTAGATGAGAATAAAATGGGAGAATGTTATTTTGAAAAATATTAATTTGTGATTATGAAATAAATTTTTCATCTTGTTTTTTCTAGTGAGAAGTTTATAATTTTAAGTGTTATTTCTTTTCAAAAAAATTTGATTTTTTTAGTCAAAAGATTATAAATTCATTATTTCATTTCTTATTTTTTAATTCAAAAATTATTTATTTAAAAATTATTTTCAGAATTTATATTTCTGTATTAATTTATAATGATATTTAAAAAATAAATTTTCCATTGGAAACAAAATTATTTATTAATTAGATGTTTGTAAATATTAAATAATTAAGTCTGACCCATTATATTGATGATATTGTGATCCACTGTATTGGTGATATTTTGATATATTTGATTGAAGATATTCTCGTCCATCAGTTCAATGATATTATAACAATTTTATGAGAAGTAATGAGGTTATAGTTTGGTTGATATTTAGTTTATTGGTGTAAAATATATTTATTATATTATAGTTAATATATTTAGAATTTTAGTGTGACATTTTTTCATCCATTAGACTAGAAATTAATTCTATTGGAATAAAAATGTTTTAAAAAATATTGTTAGAATTTATTTTATTATGGAGATACATTTAATACAACATTGTAATGGTGCTACAAAAATGACATTAGAAGATGAAATAATTTTCTGAGTTGTCATGAAAATATTATCCACATCTGTTAAAACCATCTCCAATAATAAAAGAAATATTACTATTGGAGAGAAGTCTATAAATATGATTTTTTTCAAGGAGCTGAGAGGTGATGTATTTTATAATTCCACATGTTTGAAGATTGGTCTACCTTAATATATCGTTCACATGCTATGTAATTTTTTAGATTTATTTTGTTTTATAAAATCCTTTGTGAGTATGTTAAATTACATAGAACATGTTCTCAACTTTATTCTGTGTTTGTAAGAGGTTACAATCAAGGGAATCATGGAATAATAAGTTATCTAATTCTGATTGGGTAGATTTAGGGGTTCTAGGGATTTTAAAGATAGATTTTATATCGATATTTCAATTTAGGTTCCTCTTATTGAGGGAAAAAGGCATTATTGATAGTTTAAAAGCCATGAATATTCAATGGCATGATTTAGGACTTAATTAAATTAAAATACTAAATATTACAGGATTTTATTATTATTTTTTAAAATCTTACTTACTTTATTGAAATATTTTATTTTAATTTTATAACAAACTTTAATTCCATTATTCATTTATGTTACATTTTTTTGAAACCATTCCTAATATCTATGTTAATATAATGTCTATAAGCCTAAAAAGTTGACTTGATTTATCATAAGACTTAATTATCTTATTAAAATAATTTTTTCATTGAATAATTTCTCTTTTCTATCAATATAACACATAATTGTTTATTTGTATGTGAGTATATTTTTTAGATAAAATAAACTGCCAATTATTTCCATCATAATGTCATAAAATCTAACATCGGTGAACAAATAATGGGTTCTATGTGACTCTAATTCAAATATAAAAGACCAATTATTAACATATAATTAAAAATGTGGATGTTGACTAAGAACTAGGTGCATCATTTATTGAATTATTTTTACGGATTTTAAACCAAATATTATATAAGTTGCATGTGAAAATTTATCTACTTATTCATGTTTTTTGAAATCATTAACAATTCATTGATTACACGTGTGTGTGGGAATACAATTTATGTGTTCAATTAAATGATTTTCTTGATATTGAATAATAGAGTCACTTCTTGAGTTTGATAAGTCATTGGATAAAGATATTTATGACTGCGATGAAATTAAATGGAATATTTTTTTATGTTTCAACAAATAAATGTTGTGTTTACTGATACATGATAGTGGTGTTTGCGGTCGATAATAAGAAGAAAACGGTATCGAGAAACAACCATTATCATAGATATATGAGTGTGCCACAAGCTAGCTAGTGGAACTTTCGGTTTCCAAGGATAACCATGGGCACCACCGAATAACCATTAGGAAACGATAAACCCTGTGGTTGGTCCCAACAGTTCGGAGAGGGTTCCTCGATGACCAGGTCATTATGGAAACCATCATAATTTTTTTTCCTAATATAATATTTTTATACATCTATATCATGTTCAATCATTAATTGATCAAAATAACCATGTGAAATCTCTTTTAATGTAATTGGATATCTCCTTTCTCCCTTATTGAAATTTCAATATTGGATTGATCCATTAACCCATACATGGGTTGATTCATCTATTATATATCAAATAAAATTATATTTAGATTTACCACATATCTAAAATCAGTTTCCAAAATGTATGGATTGCATCTAGATTTAATATATATTTCATAGTTTATTGAAAAATAAAAAATAGGTTGTTTGATCTTCAATCATATTCTTGAATAGATCTAGTTATATAATTGGTAGCGAGACCATGTTGGTAATTGGATCTATATCTAATCACATGATACATTTTCTTTTACGAATGGTGATTCTAGAATACAATTTTTGAAGAATAGTTAATGATTGATAAGATCTTTAGTGTGAATACATTCTTTGGTGAAGACTCTTCGAAATTAGCATCAGTTCACTTGAGGAATGTTGTACGTACCATATAGGGTCATTGTATAATGTTAATGTTCATTCTTTTCATATGTTCATGCATGAATATTTAATATAACTATTTTTTAATATGGTATTCATGTAAATTACTATTTGGTGTTCATGTGTGGTCAATGATTCTTATGAATTGAATTTTATGATTTTCCCCTCCATAAAATACCCTATTTGGTAGGAATGATTATCCTAAAAATGATTTTATCTAGTGTCACAGTGATAAGTGCATCAAAATGAATTATTGACCTTTAGATGGGTAGTATGTTCTAGTGAGATGTGGTAATGATGATGATGATGGGAACTAGAGATGAGGAAATGTTCTAATGGAAATTTGGCCTTACCTGAGATATTTTACTGGGTATTATGACCATATGACCTGAAAAAAGGCTAAGTCATGGGTATGAAGTCATAGAGTCATATCCTATATGTCATAGGGGAAAATGTTCTTTTGACCCACTTATAGGTTGACAGAGGGGTGTAATGGTCTTTTGGTCTTACATTAGTATTGGTTGGCAATGGTCTATGATCCAATATATCTATTATACTTGTTTCCTAATTAAATATGTGACGATGTATGTGAAATTCCTTCATGAATTGTGATAATAAATGTTCAAATTTAGATCGTGGATTCCGCGTTAGTAAATTATCTCTAAAATTATGATTGTTTTATTTTTTTTGGAAATTTATCTACAATCATGAAATTCAATGTTATGTAAATGTAAACATAATGAAAAGGATAAATTACTAATTTTATATTAGGTTTATACTCACAACATGCATAGGAATCTCAATGGACATGAAGATTTCATTTCCAAAGCCCAGGTGTAGGGTACAAGACTTATAACATATAGTTTAGTAGGTGGATCATGAAAAATGGATGAAAGGATTAGTTGGGATTTAGATTCATATTATACTTGATTTAGCTAATTTTCCTTGTTATCACACATTCGATAACCTACCAATTTGGTGGTCTTTCAGTTTACATTTTATAATCCATATAAATTTATTACAATATGATGATTTTTTTAGTTTTCAAAAAGTGGTTCTAGAGTTTTTATTTATTATTTTTTCGAATTATTGGGTATGGATATTGCTAATGGGGATATATTCTAGCAATTTACAATTGATACACTCACCACTTCAGGGGCCTTATTAACATTGGTTGGCATGGATGATGTAATATATCCCTCCATCCTAAAAAATTGACTTGTATTGATGTATTACATTCATCATTATTATGGTTATTATATTTAAAGTGAGATCACATTGTTGGTTTGTTTAATATGATGAGAGATTTTAAGGACATGCTTTAAATTAGAAGTGAATTGTCATATATTTTAATAGGTATTATACACATGAATCGTAATTCATATCAATTTAATTTGAGAATTTTTCAAAAACGTTGTTGTTAATGAAGATAAAATTATTGAGGTATAAAAACTCAATCTCTTACAAACATGGACGGTGGATGAGATTCCTTTAATTTGGGTACACATTTAATTGATTTCCTCAAAAAATGATACAAAATCAAGTGTTATCATGATAAATAAATAGTTTCCCATGTATTTTTTGTCAAATTTAATGAAAGAGAAAACACAGATTATAGTTAATACTTATATAAAAAATGTGTTGAATAATAAAAAGTGAAATGTGTAATTTCTAAAATATAATAATTGTGGAATAAAACACCATTGGAGATTTTTGAATAAAATGTTATTTATTTCATGATTGTTCATAAAGGCCTCTATGATCCCAAATTCAATCAAAGAGATAATTTTATTTAATAATTCAATATTATGTAGATAAGTAATTATTCAAATTAATTCCATGAGAGATAATAGAATTTACCTCAAGAGCAGATAAAAGATCAAGGATGTCGTGTAATTTGATTTTATACTCAATGTTACCTAACTCCCTATTTTATTCTTAATATTTTCTTTATTTTATATCTTTTAGGTTTTCTAATAACATTAAATCATCCTCATATACAAAGATAATAGGATTCTCAATAAAAATTTCAAACGGTATTCTTATTGTAATAATTTAACATTGGATAGTCTCGATTAAGATGAATTGATTTTCCCCAGCACTAAAAAAATTGCTAAATATGGTTACTTATACCATAAAACATTTAATATATTTGAAACCAATGTAAAATAAAATATTTAACTACTACGATAAGTTGATTTATATTATAGAGGGAAGAATAAAATCCCATGTTGGGGAGATTTATTATCAAATTTTTTTCGTCATCCTCAACTAACTCACGTTAATGATATTGTGTTTTCTATTTAACTACTCCTAGATAAAAGTCATATATTTTATATAGCCTAATAAATAACCCTTATGAAATTGGTTTTGTTATGTTAATCACTATAAGAGTTTTATAAAAAGGGATCTATACTCCCTTAAAGTTCACCTTGGAATCCTTTATTAATTTTTTTTAAAACTAATAAGGATTTATTATTATGTACATAGATTACAGGGAAAAAGTGTAATGCTAGTATTAAATGTTATTATTTTCAAAAAATTATCATTTTTTAGTTAACCACATGGATATTTATTCTTTTCAAAGAGTTATATTCATTCACATTATCATCAATTATTGGTTAAGCAGGATTAGATACTAAAAATATCATTTCAATCTAATTATTAATATTATGAATATACTATAGGACACTTTTGATTAAGTAATACCACCACTTCTTTATTGATTAGATGAATATTTTTTTAAATATTATGTGTATAATTTCTTTTTGTTATGTGTTGATGATATTTGAGTATAACATAAAATCCAAAAAGAGATTACTAATAATTTTCAACTGATTATTTAGCCTCGTAGATGATATTTTTATATGGGAAATTAATTAAGTTTGAATTTTATTTCAATAATGTTCCTTTTCTTGGATACATTGTCAATAAAGATTTATTATATATAGTTACATCAAATTCAATTTTATTAAGTTATGTCCCACACCATCCAACTTATCATAGATTTATGTATTCCTTGTCTTATCATGATACTATTGGGGATATTTTTAAAAAAATATGATTAAAGGACCTATTACCAAAGCTAACTCGCATACTTGTAAAAATCATATATTCAAAGGAATGTGATAAAAGGTTTCAATAATTGATGAATATATTTATTAATTCACCAGTATTGTCATTATTTTCATGAATGAATATACAATTAGTATATTTCTATTTTCCAATGAATTTAATGAGATGTTTCCTTAAGAATAATAATAAATTGTATATTATACAGAATTTTCATTATTGGACATAGAAGATACTATCAAACTCATGATATTGAGATGGACGTTGTTTTTACTTCCTTATTTAAATAGGGACACATTCTATATGGTGAATTTTGTTATTCTTATATTTGTCAATTTTTTTAAAATATATATTCCCTTTGAAATATATCATCTTTAGAGAGAGGAGATAGATACAGCTGCTCATGATATATAATTATTCTACACACATCTAGTTAGTAAAGAAAAACATGGTAGATTATGTCTAGAGAAGAATGTAAAATGAAATTTTGACCATGATGAGTATAAGAATCATATATTTAGGAACATATAAACCATATATATGAAAATCATTAGGGAAAAGAAAATGTGTTTTCAATTCAGTGTGATTCGTAACCCATAATTAAATGAGAAAATAATAGAACATAATTATGGTGAAAATAATTCATAAAAGAAAAATCATGATATTTATGATGGGGGTTTGCTGGAATTTATCTATAAATATTGACTATTAATTGGTGGAATGATACAATGTTTTCTTACCTTATGAATGTGGAAGATAGAATTAATAGAAGAATCTTATTGAATACATTTATATATTCTTCTTAGTACAACAAAAAAGTATATATAATTGATTATTCATTTCTCATGGGATAAATTGAGTTGTAAAATTTCTATTTTTTTGTCAGTATGTTCTGTATTTCAACATGTAAATGTAGAGAGATTTTATCATAAGGATTTATTGCATAACTTACCAATACAATAATTTTTGAGGGAAAATGGTACAATGTAATTTGTTATGAGATATCAAAAAAACCCATATGATGAATGATAATATATGGTTCATTTTGGATCACCTCTAAATGTATTCACATTTCTATGAAATAAGTGAGGATTTACCCATTAATTTCAATGAATGAAATTATATTATTAAATTTTTCACAATGAATTGTATTTCTCTTTATTTTTCATCTGATCGTTACCTTATAACAATGACCAAATTTTATAATGGTCATGATAAGTATCAAAATACTGATATTTTTTTACAACAACCAATCTGCCCATAACATATGGGAATCCTGAAATAACTATATAAAAATAATAAAATCATTTAAAATCATTTTGACTTGAATATTGGGGAACATGGGACCTGTAAATTTCATTTTTATAATTCTTATTAAAATATATATTTCATTCGTGATTTTATATAGAACCATATGTATCAATATATGTGAAGATATATCATTATTCAACTTGTCGATATGACCTTAGAGAATCAAGCTTTAAGGATCAAAATAGGGTTAGGAGACACCTATAATGGTTCAAGATATTCAATATCATATCAGAAAAAGTCAATGTTGATAAAAGATCTATATTTATAATCTATAGAAACACAATGAATTTTAGTAAGGGGGATTACGTTTTACTAAAGGTTTGTCTATCAAAAGGAAATATAATGATTAATAAGAATATATTTTTCCAATTTAATACAAAATAAATTATGAAAATTTATAGACAATTAGATTTGTGGATTATCATTTTATAATCCCACCCAACCACTCAATATATTAGTGTGACTTCCATGATTCATTATTGAGTATTTACATGTAGGATCCAATGTTTATACTCATGATGGATGAAATAGATTTTGAGAAACACTTTTCTGTTAATAAATTGATTATATTCATTCTAAATACTGGTAAACTTGTATTTTGAAATGAAATGACTAGGATAATAAATTTTTTCATGTTAACTAAAATTATTGAATAAGTAAAATGGAAACATAATGAAGAGATAATGACAAACTAAACACATATTTTATTTCATTTATCATATAACAATAAATTGAATGGTAATATTTTTTATGCATGGATATTGTAATATCCATGATTCTTATACAATGGCTAAACACTATATCACTGAAACTTTTACACAACCCAAATTATATTACCTTTTTCTAGTGAAATTTGTTGCCCTTAATGATGCATTGTATTACACTATTATTATACTAAAATAAAAAGAGATCTAATATAATAAATATATTTAAAATTTATATTTATAAGTTCGATATTATAAAATTGAAAAAAATAAAATACCTTTTAGAATTTTACTATTGGATTTTTCATATTTTTTTTGGATAATAAGTTTACCCAAATGTTTTACTAGAAATATTATTTTACAAAATAAAAGAAATATAATATTTATCATATATAGAGTTATTAATGAAAAATGAATTTACTTTTTGAAATGGTAATATTTAATATTAATTAAATATATCATATCATTTTTATGTAAAAATATGTTTCCACAGTAAAATTTTATAGCCTCAGTAAGGGTTATATGTGTTAAAATGAGTGTTAACCAAATATATAATCTAAAATGTATAGCTAATTCGTGGCCATATTTTTTGGTAGACTATCTTATGAACACATCACATTGTATGTTGTAAAATATGGTACTTTGGTATTGAGTGACATAATAATAAAATTTAAAATATTTTAGTGTTCTTAATATATTTTTGGGTTCTACTCCTATTACATAAAAATTTGAACATAATAACATCACTTATACACAAACTATGGTCATAGTGGCTTAACCAATAATATCTCATAACCCACACTCTGAAATCTAATGGTAAATTCATAAACATTAAATTTTCTATTTTCATATCGAAAATGAGAAATAATGTTTTATAATAAAAAAATAGAACATAAAAAAATAAATATTGGTTCACACACACACCCTAGAACATTTAGGATTGTAATTTTGGGGAGTTATAAATATTTACTACATAAAAAAATCTCTTGTAATTAACTATGCATTTCTCCAATTTAACCCATATTTTTCATATTTCACATCAACTCATCAATATCATCCTTGAGAAATCCATTACAGGCATATATTTTTTGACCTCATAAATTATAATCTGAGGATGGAGAAAACATAATAAGGGTAATATAAAATTCTCACTATGGTATAATATAGGAATTATCAATTTTATGTGATTACTAAAAAAATCTAATACACAATGTTATGAAAACAAAATCATTGAGTATAATAGAATCATAAACGACATATTTCCCAACAATACGTGGATCAATAAATATAAAATCATAGAAAAGTATAGAGACATAAAAATAAATAAAAATAATAAATATGATATAAATATTTTTTATTAGAAACATGATAACCCATTAACTATAAATTAGAAATCTTTTTGGCTACTTGGGGAATCATATTCATAAAACCCTTTCAAAAATATTTTATTTGAAATAATCATATTTCTGGATGCTAATATAATCATTACCCAAATCCAATATAATTATAGCTGGGTGAACCCATCATTTGAGCCAGTACTAGTTACTTGGGGCTATCCAGGATACCCCATGTTACATTGTAATGGGCTCACATGGGGCTATTTAGTCCACCATTTGTTATGCATTAATGAGATTACCCGATACTATTAGGGTGAATGAAGGGTTATTATGGTAAAAAAAGAAAATAATTAATTAACTAAATTTATATTTCATCGTAAAAAGAATTGAAAAATTCATTATTATTTTATAACTTGATCAAACCATGGAAAATGGTATTCTTTTCAATTTATTTGATGCATGATTAACCCCTGGAAAAAGGGTTCCATAAGAATCTCGTTTAAATAACCATAATCTATATAGAGAAATAAATTAGATTGCAAGATTAAAAAATACCCCTAGTGGAGGGTAAGTGAAAAATGTGTCATTGAATTTGATTAAAGGACAAACAATGAAAATCATATTAAAACCCTTCTCAAGAGAAATATTTCTTTCATTTAAAATCATATTTAAAGAAAAAAACTGTTTAAAAATCCATTTCACTAAAAAAAATCATGTAAACACTTAAAAGATGATTGAAAAATAACATACAATATTAATTGATGAAAAATATAATTTTTTACTTGAAAATCACATTTTACAAACATTTTTTTAATAATATTTAGAAAACATGGTTTTGGAAGGAAAATAATTTTTGATTAAAAATATGAATTTCTTGATTATTCATTGAAAATGATTATATAAATTGAGGGAAAGAAGGATAAAATTTATTTATAAATAGGTGAAGAAAATTCAATAGAATCATGTGTTTCATGATTACAGTATATCATTATTGGATATTAATAAAAAAATATTCTTAATAAAAATGAGAATATAACATGAAAGTCTTACCACATTGGTAAAATTTAATTATAATATCTATGAAATACTAACATTAAATAAAACATAAAATATAATGAAAATAAATATATTTATTATATAACATGTAATATGCTTAGCATATACACCACATAAAATAAGATTAGAGTATAAGAAAACAAACATCACAAAGCGGGAAAATTGAGGCAAAACTCCCTTAACAATTTGGTAACAATGAAACCGTAAACCCTATGTAATAAAGATAATAAAATATATATGTAAATCCCCATAAATATTTTATAATAATAATAAAATACACTAATGGGTAGTATATAAATGACGAAAGACAAATATATTGTGAATATGGAATGTATCACAAATAAAAAAATTGAGATGAACAAATCTGTTACCTATAGTTTGATTTCCAATTCTTGTTATTTAAATTATGAAATAATTTTTTTGTTAAATATTTAATTTAATTAGATACTTTTACAAATTTAATATAACTTTTATTTAACTTATAAAAATTTAATATATAGTGACTTAATAAATTATGGTTAATTCAAATGTTTTGACCATATTTGAATTCTACGTAAAAATATACTGAAGTGGGTTCACTATGGTAAAATAGGTCATTTTCTAAAAATAATAAGAATAATAATAATTAAATAATAAAAATATATAAGTATAAATTATAATTTTAGAACAAATAATTCATTCTGGTTATGAAAAATAAACCAATGTTACATCCTGGATTCGGTAGGCCATATGTACACATGAGTAACCATTCCATTATTCAATAATCATTATGAAAAAAAGTTATATCATATTTTATCATTCTAGAATGAAAATTATATCATAAATACTATTATATTTAATTATATATAGTTATATATATATATGATTATTGTGATGTAAAAAGAACCACATCACTTTGAGAAGGTAGTAGACCACACATCCATCAACGATGTTTTCTCTATTTCATAGTGTGAAATGGTAAGAATAAAATGTTATATTATATATATATATAGAAAGAAAACTAATTCATTAAAAATCATTATTATTTTATTTAAATAATACTCATTCATTATATTTACCAGTATTACCTTCCATGCAACACGATAGTGAAAACAATAGACGCCAATTTATAAGATGATCGTTTGTTGTATACACGAGATATTTTATCATATGCCTTACAAAATAGAATTTAAAATTTTATTATATTATTTACTAACTTATGATGCATGATTATTTTTTATTTATATGAAATATAATATATAAATAGAATTTCCATCATTATTTTAAAAAATGATAGTTTGTAATGAAAAAATGAATGTAATCTTTTTGGGAAGTGGTAGTTCGATGTAGAGATGTATAATGATTCAAAATACATTTTATGAATGCTTGTATGGGTGTGTGTAATACCAATAAAATAAAAAATAAAAATATTGTATTAAAGAAAAATTTGTTTTTATATACTCATGATATAATAATAATTGATGAGGTGGAGAAGGAAATTAAATAAAAATTCGTTAAGAAATAAGATTTCATATTCTTCGGGTGTCCTCATGAGGTTATCAATAAATCCATTAATGGTTTTTCATTATACAAAAGGTAAGAATCCAATGTTGAGGAGAGGAAATTTAGGAATTTATTTTTTCATGATTTTTATTATCCATATTTCATTAAAGGTTTGAGGAAATGAGGGGAGTGAGTTTTCATTTTATAGTTTATGAGGAGTGGATTTTTTGTAAATACTCAAAAGTAATCACAATTGGGAGGTAAATATTATCTCAAGTGGCTCTAGGATTGATAATTAATGGTTTTTAGGGATGATTTTTTTAACCTAACCTCCACCTCACAATAGAACACATGCATTAAAAATTTCTCTCCTTGGCTTATATGTTCTAATTATTTTTACCATTTTTGTTTTTTTCATTCATGAAATTGGTAACATAACATTAGTTTTTAACCGTTACGAATAAAGTAAAATGAACCATTAAATAATACATGTAAAAAATTATTACTAATATTAAATATAATTTGTAAAATAAATGTCAATTTTTTTATAATTAATATTAAAAAGGAAACTGTAATTAGAAAAAAACATCGTTTTAAATTACATTTCACTAAGTGAGTTTTTACAATTTATGGGTGAGTATATTAATTTGGAAAAAAATTACATTAATAATATTGACTTTGAATTTTTTGATATTTTAAAATCAAATTATAGATTATTTTATTTTTATTAAAATTATAATAATTATCAAAATATAATTTTTTATAAAATAGTTTTATTGTCAATTTTGACATTATAAATATAATTTCAATTTAAAAACATCAAAAAAAAAATCTAATTATATTATATTAATTTAGAATATTTGTATTATGATATTTTAATCTAAAAAATTCATACATCAGAATAATTTATTATATTTAAATAACTTGTAATGTTTCGGGAATCATTTATTTTATTTAATTATTAACTAAATAACTCATGCAATGGTGGTTCAGAAGAATTAAATTTATATATATCATCTCAAAAATTTAAAGACAAATTATTGTGGTAAGAAAATAAATATGTATATCAAAATATGTTTTAGAACCTAACCTATGTATTTGTACCTTATACTTAAATAATTATATAAATAAAAATGAAAAAATATACATTTTTCCCATTTTTTTATTCACATACTATATGAGAAACATTCATGTATTATTGTCTCAAAATCTTAAAAAATTTATATAATATACTCAAAGGGTATAAATATTACCAATTAATAAGTTTTGGAAAAGTTTTTTGTCATTTTTATACCTTATAATCAATGTTTAACAACTAATTAAACTCTTTTTTCCATTTATTACTATAATTAATTTTAATTGTTTTCACTAATCACGTGAGTCAAATATTATATTAACATAATTAGATAATATAAATTTTCTCGAATCAAAATATGGAATTCATTTTTTAAAATTCAATTCACATTAGTGTATATTTTTATTTTATATTAATCTAAAAAATGTGCATAGGCATCAGGTTTTTATGAATTTTTTTTAGAAATGTTATAATATTTTAAATATATGAATTATAAAATCATTTTATGAAAATGAATTAAAATATTATTATATATTCTCTATATTTCATATTATACAATCCTAACCATATAATTTTATTATTTATTCAAGAGGAGAAACATTATGCAATTTAATAGAGTTCTAGAAACACCCATTTTTAAACAAAAAAAGAAACTTATAATGATAACCAGTATTAAGTTGATTAAAAATAATTAAGTGAAATAAATATAACATAGGATAATTGAAAACCAATTCAAAAAATATTTTTCATTATTATGTTTCAAAATTATTTAAAGGAAGATACATTTGATAAAAAATGGTATATTCTAGTATTCACAATTAGTATTTAATATTTCTCAAAAAAATAAAAAAATTTCACCCAACGTACTTTTGGATGTTCTCCTTCTAAAAATGAACTTATTTTTAAAAAAAACTATCTATAAAATAAGAAAAATATAAAATGGTGAAAACAAATGTTTTTTAATAATATATAATTTTAAACATAAAATTAGATTAATTTTTATTTAAATTCCAGAAAACACACAATAATATTGTTAAATAATAAATTATTTGTAAATTTAAATAATGTAATTTTCTTCTTTTACTGACATGTGGTGTCACATCCTCCCCCATTAAATAATTGTGACCCCACAATTTGACCATTATATTGATAATAAATGGTTTAAAATTGAAAACAATGTTATTGTAAAACATCATCATAAAAAGGTAACATAAAACTTCATCCTTATAAGAGTGAAAGGGATGTATGAGAGAAATATAGAGTGAAACATACCAAATCTCTATGTTATATAACATAAGTGGGAGGTTAATATAGGGGCATGAAATAAAAAAATAATTCCCAAGTAATCATATTGAGTGGTAGAGATCATTGATCCCTATAAATTTAATGATAAAGAGAAGTTGATAATAAAAAATCCAGAACCAATGAAGTGAGAAAAATTTTATTCTATTATCATAGATGATAATAATAGGATAATATTTTTTCAATATCATTTTCATAGAGTTGGGGAATTTTCATACTATCTAGATTAAAAAAATATGGAAATATACATATTTTATGGGAATAATTTAACACATTAATCACTTTTCCACCCAAATATCAATTTTTCCTCAAAAAGTTTCATATTTATGATAAATTTTTCATACATAATGAACTAAAATTTATGTTTTAAATGATCATATAAACATAAAAGGTATAAATTTTTCCAACCTATATTTTAAAATTAACAATATTCATAATTGATTGTACATGGTAATATATTTCTCAAAATAAACAATCCACCATCCATTAAAGTCCAAATTTTAATAATAATACTCGAAGGTCACACCAAATAATTCCATAAATTATTATTCTTAAAATATTTCTATTATTTTTCTGACTGAATTCGTAACCCAAAGACTAGAAGTATTGGTTGATATATTCTATCAAGATAAATCAACCATTACTCCTCGAATAAATTACCATATGTTTACCAAAAAAACCCTAACATTTAGAATTAAAAATGTCATACTAACACGTACATCACACATGATAGTGCAAGAAACTATAACCATGTTACCCTTTTGATATGAAATCAATCCTCATGGACTTACTGGATGGAACAATTTTTCTCTTTAATATCTGGTTGTTCTTTTTCCCTTTAAAAATTAAACCATAATTCATCCATTAATAAATAATCATGTTGTTAAGTGGGGTTAAAAAACTTCTTCCCAGTCAATATTGTCCTAAAATGATTTAAATCAATTTATGATCTAATTTCGTATAAACTCATAAGGATGTATAAGATATTGAACTTGCGATGGAACCTAATCTAATATACATAATATGGTGTTAGTAACTCTTAATAAAACCACATATAATAAAATCCAAATATCAAATGTTATCAAAAACCATATCTAATACCAACTATAACTTCCCAAAACCAACACTCATGGATTCGATACTAAATTCATAAAAATTAAATTTTCATTTTTTCTATCCATGAATGTGAACTAATTTCTTCTGATATGTAATTAAAACATCAAAATGATATATTTCATCCAATACATAGACATTGACCTTCTAGGTATAAGGTTTTAGATAATTAGTAAAAACACCAAAACAATAACTGATATGACATTAAATTAAAATTTCTTTCATTTAACCCAACTTTTCTTATATCACATTAAGTCATAAACATCATCCTTATGAAATATATTATAGCCATAATTCATTGAACATTATTCATTACAACATAAAATAGAGTAAAACATAATAAGTGTGAGTTAAATTGCTTAGTAAGGGTAAAAATAAGCATTATTAGTTGAATGTCCGCAAATATCATAATAAGATCCTAATGGTATGAGAACTAAAACATCATGTATGAGTAAATCACAAAATATCTCATAAACATCAATAAATGAGTCATCAAATAAGAAAACTTGGACTATTAATGTTTTATGATAATTAATAATAATGAGCCATGTGATATAAATATTTATTTTGAGAAAAATTATAAATCCATATGTATAAATTAAAACATTTTTTTGTAACATGGAGAATCATATCAATAAAAACCATTTAAAATAATTTCAGTTGTAATGACTATATAGAAAAATTATAATATAGTCATTTCCCACTCCATTAGACTACAATCTTGGTGAACCCATCATTTACTGGCTTAAAATTAACTTTTTTTATTATCAAAACACTTTTGAGGAAAAAAGTGAGAAACCACAAAGTCCAACATTACAGATAATAAACACCATTAAAGAGTAAAACCCAAATAAATACTACTGTATGTTCCCCTCCCAATGACAACATCATGCTGACAAGCCTTCACCATTGCAACCCTCTTAGCTAGTTGTCCCGTGCGGGATTGCATGGACATAGATCTAATGGTAAAGCCATACCCTCTAGAACTTCCAAATCAAAATGGCATGAAATGGTGAAACCTTTTTACTATGAACCTCATCTGAAACAAATTCATGTAGCGAGTTGGTTGAAAACAAATCAAAATTTCACAGCGGACTTTGAACTTCAACAAAAAACAGAGGCACATCCAAAAAATATCAACCAAAACTAGCAGTAGATTCCAAACTAACACCGACAGAAATTCCTCATATTCTCCTATACTAAATTCATTTCTAGTACCAAACAGTAGATATCCAAAGAAAAAAATAAACAAATCCAATGATTGTACACCAACATACAGTTAAATCAAAACGTCAAAAACCAAAACACTATCACAAGCCCCTTTAGCAATTCGCTAAATAACTCTTCATTTACCAAGAATCTTGAGAAATATGCAGAAAAAGAACAATCCAAAAGTTCATCCACCATAAATCCTTCACAATTTCAATCACACCTCAAGTTCTCACCACATAAACCAAAAATTCCATAACACGACCAGCAGACAACCACACAGAAACACCCAAATCCACCACACCAATATCAGCCACCTCAACCGAAAAGGTGAAAACGTAGGTGAGAAGCAATGATCAAGAAAACATCAGTAAATCATCGACTAACCAAGAGCTGAAACCAGATCCAAGTCCCATAACCTCCATACAACACGCCCTCGGAGACCACAATAGACTACCCAATGCACACCAAGGGGACGAGCTGTAACCCTCCGTCACTGGAGCTGGGTCTCGACTGCTGAAGCATGATGACAGGGCTATGAAAATCCATATCCAGAGATGACTGAATGAGGCGGGAGCATGTAAGTAGCGATGAGAAATGCTGATCCATACAAACCAGTGAGGTGATGATGACACCACGAAAGAGAATCACTACCACTATCACGCCGAGCACACGTCAAAGTGGATAACCACCTCAGTTCTATCTATGACACCAATCATTTATAAAGTTTAATATTCGCATCATGAATGATTTACATTTAAATTTCATCATAATACTCAAAAAAAACATTCTTTATTTACTTTTATTCTCATCATCCGATTGATATGTAATGGGGTTATTTTCAATCTATTTTAGAAATAATTAGCTTTTGTAAAAGAAATGGGTTCAATAACAATATCTCTGAAAAAATAAATATCCATCCAATGAAAGAAAGAGGATAATATAACACTAATATCCCAATTTTGGGATGATTTAAAAAATGGTATTTTTACATTGATGAATGATAAAACAATTAATATTTCCTTACAAAATTGTTTAGAAAAATAATCCATCCATTTTGAAAATTACCTTTTAAAACAAACAACATTTTCAAAATAATTTTCTTTTAAAAAATCCTTGAAACTTCATGTAATAATTTTTTGAAATCATCTGAAATATATATTGAGGAAAAAACATTTTGGATTTGAAAAAACATTAAAAAAATTTGAAACATTTTATGAAAACAAGGTTTTGGATGAACAAGATTTTTTATTTGATTTATTTCTAGAAAAATAGTATTTTGTACTCTTGAGTACATAAAGAGAGATAAATTAATGAAGAAATATATTCTAAGTACATAAAAAATAGGGGAATAAATTTATGAAATCCTTTAGAGGAAGAGAATAATATTTCAACATTTTAGACATTATCACAAATTATACCAATCAATAATGAGATCATAACATTATACTATTACAAATTGGAAACAATAAATACTATGAAAAATTGATAGAATAAAATTAAATGAAAAAATATAATAATTAAAATAAGTATGATAATTATCACCATTTTAAGGTTTCTGTATACAATCCTCATAAATGATGATAGGTGTATAAGATAACAAATGTCTCAAAGAGGTAACAATGTGAAAAAAGACCCTTACCACATTGGTAACATTGAAACCGTAAATAATATGAAACATAGATACTAAAATAAATATGTAAATCAAACAAAATTTATTTTTAATTATCATAAAATACATTCATGTCAATTATATAAACCACAAAAAAATTATTGTTGAATATATAATGTATCAAATAGAAAATAATGTTAGACGAGAAGACCAATTACCTTGGGTATGATTCATTATGCTTGTTCATTATCATTCATAATAATGAAATAAATTAAGGCATTAAATTTATTTTTAACAATTTGAAAGATTATTATTACTTTTAATTTACTTAAAAACATGTTATGGGTAATTAATTAATCAATTATGTTTAAGTCTGTTGTTTTTACAAAATTCTGATTGTGTCTGAAAAATTACAAAGGTAAGTTGACTATGGTCAGAAAGTTTATTATATAAATACGAATATAATTATATTCATGAAATAAATATTTTATCTATTCATCAATAGTTCATTTAAAACCAGTCATTATTGATCATTATGAAAATTTAGCACCAACGTTACGGTCATAGAGACAGTAGAGAATACGTACATATAAGTATCATTTAAATTTTTCAATAATAATTATAAAAATAAGGTTTGTAATATCTTATCTTCTTGTAATGATTATTATATTATAAATAACTTAATATGTAATTATTTATACTTATATAAATCATAATTGTAATGTAAAAGTAATCACATCACTTTGAAGAGGTGGTGGCCCACACGAATACAAAAGGCCTTATAAGTTTTTCAGTGTGTTAAATCATAAGAAAAAAATGATATATTATATTTTTGAAATTATTATTATATCATTTATATCATATATATTTATTTTAGTTACTAGTATTACCTACCATTCACATGTTTTTGAAAAACACTTCACATCACTTTGTGAGGCGGTAATCTTTTCTACACATGACCAATTTTATCTTATCCCTTACGGGATAGAATATAAAGATGTGGAATATGATATGATTAAACAAGATTTATTATTTTGTTTCAAATATTATAAAAAATATATATATGTAATGTTTTTTTCCTTATTACATACAATGATAAGATGTAATGAAAAAATGAATGACATATTTTCGGGAGATAGTAGTGTGTCGTACATTGAATTGATGACTTCATGACACATTTGATAGAAGTCAGTGTGAGTTTAGGTCATACCCTAGACATTTAAACACGTATATGTCTATATATAAACTACTTTTTTTATTTAATCATAATATTAGAAAAATTTATTGACGTGGTCAAGAAAATAAATAAACGCTTTTAAATGAAAATTACAATTTCTTTGGGTGACCTCTGTAGGTTTGCACCAAAGCCTTGAGGGGTTTTATTTCTGAACAAAAATGTATTATATGATTATGCAGGAAAGTTGGTATGTTTTTTTTGGGAATGGTGTGTGTTAAAAACTTTATTTATTAGTGTGCTGAAGTTAGGGGAGAGAATTCCCTTTAATAATAGCGGAGTAGTGACATTCATGTAAATAGTCAAAAGTAATCACTATTGGGAGGTCACTAAGATTTCAAGTGTATAATAAATTTATAATTAATGGTTTCAAGTTATTAAAAATTTTATACACAACTCTAAATTTTTTTATCATATCTTTTATTTATTTCCTTTCATAGATTATATATTTCCTGATCGCATCTATTTTGGTTTTTTTCATCAGGTTAACTATTATTTTATATTAAGTAATTTATCAATAAATACTAATGTAAAATTAATATTTAAAAGTAATTTATACCCACTGATTCTAAAAATGATATCTAATTTATAAAAAAAATATCATTTATGAACGTTAATTTATACACATGTGAATGTAACACACAAGAAACAATGCTTTAGCCTCTACTATGCTAACATTGTTTTTACTATTTATGGGTCAATATATTAGTTATGAAACCCAAATTGGTCCATGAATGGTAAATTTTTCTTATCTATTAAAATATAAAGAATAAATTTATAGATTATAGTGTTTATGAACTTTTATAATGTTTAATAAAATATAATTTATTATAAAATTACATTAAGGACAAATATGACATTACACTTTTAATTTGGACTAATTAATACTACAATAATAATTGGATTTGAAAATATTTATTTAAAATTTCTTATAATGATATATTCATCTAAAAAGTTAATGTAACACAGTAATTCATTATATTTACTTCACTTTTAATGTTTTTAGTATCAATTATTTTATTTCATTATTAACTAAACAACCCTTTTGTTGGATTTTCCTACGTATTCAATGTAATTATATCATATGAAAATATTAAAGATAAATTATTTTTATAGTAAGATTTATTATATAAATTAAATATTTATACCATATGCTATGTGTTTTTTCTTATCCCTAAAGCATTTTGTAAATTAAAAGGAATAGAGGTGCATTTCTTGCCTTTATCTTTTCATATGTAATTATATGGGTCAATTGAATTTTAATGTGTCCCAAAAAATAATAAATTTTGATTAAATGGTTCTAAGGTTATAAATATTCCTATAAAATAAATGTTAAATAATTTTTGGGTCATTTTTACATAATAAATCACAAAGACAAATTATTTTCAGCTTAATCATTGTAATTGATTAAAATTATTTTCACTAATTATATTGGTCAAATATAAATGTGAAGTTATTATATAATAATAATTATTCTTTATCCCAACATGGAATAAATTTTTTTAAATTCTATTCACATAAATAGAAAATCATAATTTAATATTTGTCTCACAAACCTAGTTATACAACGGGTTTTTAAGAGTATAATTTTATAGAAAAAGATGATACATTAAACCGTTGACTAATAATAATAATAATTGTGTCATAATAAAATAATAGTTATTTATATTTATTATGTAAATTTAATTTAAAATATTTCTCATTATATATTATTTTAATTAATTAAAAATAATTTATTTTTTTAAATATCTTTTAGAAAAAAAATGTTTTTAAAATTGAAAAAAAATCTTACTTATATCAAATATAATGCTGATTAAAATATATTTAGTGTACTATATATAACATAGGATTCATAAAAATATATTCTAAACATATTGAGACTTTTAAATTACATAATTTCATAAAAATAAAATGTTATTTATAAAAAATCAATATTTTTCACTATTCATTAATTATATGTTTTTTAAAAAATGATATACAAAATTACAAAAAGTAATGTTTTATATTCCAATTCAATAAAATAAGTATATTTTTTCATATATATTTTGTAAATTTGTTAAAAACTAGTTTTAAAATAATTCTGCCAACTAAGGTGACATAACTACTTTGGGAAATTTCTATAATTTGAGCATAAAATTGTCTTAATTTTTATATCATTAATATAAAAGTCATTCAATGAATATTAAACATTAAATTATATATAAATGTAATTAATGTTGTTTATTTTTTAAAAAAACCTTTTTTGTTAGATAACCAAACTCTACCACCCCACCCCACAAATCCTTTTGGTCGACCATAATTTTATGGTCAAATCAACGCAATACTCATTAAAGTTATAAACCACTAAATAATGGGTCCTTTTAAAAATAATAGAGTGGAAATTTTACTTTTTTTTCTAATCTATAAGTATATATCATATATATTTATATAAACAATGTTAATATTTTTTCAAATGTATCATTAATGTATTATAGTTTTTTTTGTTTATAGGATACCGATTATATATTTTCTACATAACGTTTTTTAAATAATGGAAATGTCACTCGTGTTATGAAAATATAACTAACACATTGAATAAATGGTTCATTTTTTTCTCTAAAATAAATTTATTTTTTAAAATTTATTTTTAATGAATAAAAATTGTATTTTCAGACTTATTTAATCTTTTATTATGATAAATTAAGAAACATATAATTTACATTAAATTAATGAGTCATTTTAATGGAGACCTTATAAATGTTTGAAATTTGAAACAACATTGATATTTTTTTCTAATTTAAAAAAACATTAAATGTTATTACTATTATATATAAATAATTATAATGAAATTGTAATCATATATTTATGAGGAATTTGGAAATATTTGTTTTACAAAAATTAATATGGTAAAAATACTAATGTGGTTTAATATATCATTTCCATGTAACACTCAATGGACCATAAGATTAAAAACTATGCCACAAATGAATGTTATATTATAGTAAAGAAACATAAATAATGAAATACTTGTGAATTTTTTTTAATATTGTATTTATTAATCCTAATTGTTTTCTGAAAGATAAATATACATGGAAAATATCATATTCATAAGGAAAGGAAATTCTAACTCAATTACCATCCACTGAGTTATGATCATTTTCAATGTTCTCTTCTTATATATCGATTATTACCACAATTCACTTTATAAATAACAGTGATACCAATTTATTATTCAATAAATTATTTATGTAAAATAGTTTCCCATTATTTTTTGTATGTTTTCTAATTTTGATGTGATGAATGGAATATCAGTATTTCTAACTATCAACTTTTATTTTAAAAAATATTTATTGTAATAATATTTTAACATAATTCTCTATTATTTTTTATGAATTCATAGAATTTTCATCGATTTTCTATATTTATTTATGATATATTATACATTTCTCTCACTATACTATATTCATATCTTATAAAAATATTTCTATATTATAGATAAAACCAAGGAGAATATCTAAACATTCAAGGGAATAAAAAAATATTGTTCATGTAATGATTAGTGGTTTCCAATAAAGAGATACATGTATTTATAAAAATAAACGAATATATACATTTTTAAGTATTCATCTATGGAGAAAACCATAAAAAAGTTTCATTCAGTTTTAAAATAAAATTCACATAATACAAAACTAGTGGTCTTTAATATTACATATGATTTATAGTCCAAGGGGATATGCTTTATATACTGTAATAATTTACCAATAAACCAATTCTAATTGATTAAATATATTTCTTTTCATTTCCATTTACATTAATATCAATATTACATTCAATATATTGTCTAAACCTTATATCCATTTCTCTATATCGTGTAAACACTCTACAAGTTGAGGGGTGTTTATGATGAATGCTATTTCATTTGTTTATTATAGAATTATTGAACATATGTATACACGTTATTTGATTATTGATAAGTATTTATTAGTGAGGAATTTTGATTATGAATTGCCTATTCATTACTCTCTTATAATTAATGTGCGGATCAAGAGAATGTTTTGGGTGGTTTATGAAATTATATATCCCCTTGATGCAGAGGATGGTCTCCTGAGAAATATAGTACTATGTATTTGTAAATTGTAATAACTTTTATATGTGTTGTTTTGATATTAGGCTTTGAAGATATGATATATTTCTTGGAGGAGTCCTTGATGGTAACATTAATATACATATAATTATTTAATATATCACTATTAAATTAGTTATTATTATATGTGTGAGAATATTATGGTTTTTGTTCTATAAAAGGAACATATAATTAGTTTTATATCATATTTAATTACTTTTTATTCCTTCAGTATCTATCATGCAATGAAATTATGTGATATCAAAATGTAATTTATTCAATACCAAAACCATCACAGTAGTAATGGTTCACTCTCAATATAATTATATTATACATGGTTTCACACTGAGCTAGATTTACTCTTCATTTTAGTGTTATTTATCCTACATTATTTCATCAATTAGTAAATTTATTAGAGGGAGTTACAGGTACCACAAATTATAGTATTTATATAACCTCTATCATTGGTTATAATGTATCTACCTTCTATCCTTTTTATATAACCACTTTCACAGAATTGAAATTAATCCTATGTGTTCCACAAGATCATAAATCAATCATCATATCTCATCCCATGAAAATAAATATAAGTGTAATTTTTGAATATGCATTGAGAATCATGTAAAATGTATTTCTATAGAATTGATATAAAAATTGTTTTTCATAAAAAATAATAATATATTAATCATATATAATATCAATACTTTAGGTTTAGAAAAATGTAATTTTATATGAAAAATTAAATCATTATCCTTGTTTTGGGAAAACACAATTATTAAAATAAATAGAAATTATAATTATTTATATAAAATTTTTACAAATTCTACCTTTTTATAATATTATTTCTCTTGGTTTTAATAATAAAACAATTATATTTATTAAAAAAAATTTAAAAGCATAAAATCATGGGATGTTACATTATACCACATTATATAAAAATTCTTCCCCAAAATTTATTTTGTACCCTATAAAAGTTACAAAATTATATTTTTTGAATATTGAAAACCACGATTAGTAGAATTATATATTCTATAAAATCACATAATCACCATAAATTTTAGAAGTGTATTTATAACTATTATATATTTACTTCATAATAAATCTTATAAAACAGTGGTTTTATAAAAAGAATATACATTGAAACATAACCATATTTAACCTGATTACATATTCTATAAAGTTATCAAAATTGTTCTTTTGATACCAATTTTAAATCCCTATGACATGTTATTCCATATTTGGTACAAAAAAATGATGTATATTTTTTAAAATAAATTACTACAAATATAATATCCTTTATACATTTGAGGATTTTTTATGGTTTATAATTTGGATGAAAATGAACACTATTATAGATTATCATAGTTAGAAAAATATATAATTAGTGATATTTTTAATTTTCAATTATAGTTCCTTATAAATTCTAATCTCCTTGAAAATTATAATAGATTGTGACTTTTTTTTAAAAAAATAGAGTGAGAATAATTTCCTAAATATGTGTTTTTTAAAAACCTATAGAAAAACTATATGAAAATATCTTTTAAAAATACAATTTAAAAAATAATTTAAAAACATACTTCATTTATATCAAAATAGATATTAGATATTTACTATTTTAAAATAAAATTATAATATTTTTAAACTAAATGTTTCAAAAATATATTTAAAAACATATTTAAAATTATTAAAAAAATTTAAAAATCATTTTGAAAAAAAATTAAACATATAAAATATTTGAAAATAATTTTAAAATAACTGTTAAAACTTGATTTGTAAAATTCCTTTGAAAATTAAAACTTCTTGAAAATAATTTATTATTTTATTAAAATATGTTTACTTTGATTAAATTTAAATACATATTTTAATACTTACACAATCAAAATTCTATAAATATCAGTGAAAATAATGTTTCTTTTTAAATTAATTTCTTAATTAAATAATCACATGATCTTTAGAAAACATTTTGTATGCTATGGAAAAAAACAACCATCAGGCTACATGAAACATTGAAGGTTGTCCAGGCATACCCACTTTTAAAGAGATGGATTGACTCACCACTAATATATCGTCATTACAAAGTCAAAATTCCATGTTTTATAAGAAATATGTATCTTACCTTTATATATATAATCATTATAGATTTAATATTTAAAAACATGTCACTGAATTATTGAAAAAACCTGTATATATATACTTCCATAATAAATATTATTGGAAAATTTAGAGCTACAAAATCTTGTAAAATAATATTTATATACATGTATGGAATGAAAACTTAACATACACATGTTACTAATAAGTTTTCATTAATTAACACTTAAAATATATTTTCACGTATAATGATAATGTTTACCATTTAAAATTCATCCTTGAATTAAGATATTATATATTCATTCACATAATTAAAAAATTGATGTTTGAAAATATCATTTTATACATAAGACAATGGATTGAAGGTGTAAATCTTTCTCATAAAATAATAGACACTATTAAATAATAATTTACGTAAAATAAAACTATTAAAAATATATATATACCTTTTATTTCTAGAAAAAATCCTATGAAGAACAGATCTATACCATTCACATATATTTTTGAAAAACAAATTATATTATAAACATAAAATCATAAAATGTAACATTTGATTTAAAAAACATTCCATCCATTCACACACACACACACACACACATATATATATATATATCATAAGTATAAATAAATTTATAACATTGAGAATAATTTTGTTGTTATATAAAATACGTAAAGATTATGTCATATCCATCATGTTGTATACTTGTAGAAAATAAAATTTTACATACATATAATAAACGTAAAATTTTGAAGTATAATATAAATATATATAGATTAAAAACATAGACATAAAATTTGAAATTTATATATATATACATATCAATATAAATACAAAACTCTATATAATTTTTTGTTGGAAATAATTTCATAATTAGATGGATTAAAATTACTAATAGTATAAACTATGAAAAAGACATTTATATCTATTGTGATGAATAAAAACTTGAATATTGGAATATATATTTATATATAAATATAAATATGAGCATACAAAATTATAAAAACACTTCACTTCATAATTAGAGGACATAAAATATTATTAATTTAAAAAGAACACATATGGATATATATATATTTGAAATAAAAATATGTTTTGGAATTGGAAATAATATATGTATTTCTCCCCGACTATACAAAACTGAAAACCAAATATTAGGGGCTTTTGCCTCTTTCTTGTATTTTGTGCTTGAACCAGGTTACAGAGGAAGAGATAAACCACCAAGGAGGTATTGGGAAGGGATTCCCAATGGAATATAAGTTCCATCTTTAAAATGTTATTCTTTTATGTATATCAATATATGTTCATAAAGTGTCTTTATATTCAAAATTAATTTATAATATTTGTTGATCAATACAATGTTCCTAGATCATATGAGTCATAGTTTAGTTTTAAATAGAAAATAATTTCATTGAATATAGTCATCCTGATAAAAATGGGTAAAGTAGAATTGATTTCAGTTGAAATAAAATTCTTGATTTAAATATTCCCCCACACACAAAGATATATATATATATATATACATGTATGTATGTATAATTATATATGTGAGTGTGTGTGTGTGTGTTTGTGTGGGTCTTTGAATATTTTTCTATAATTAAATTATAGACATGTTTTTTTTTGGGAATAATGGATCAGCATTGGAAGATAATGTTTTTTTGTAGTCCAAACACCTACAGTGGGAAGATCCAAGGATATATAGAACAAGTTTTTTTCTGAGATTCAATAATGGAGTGGGGTATTTTGCCAAGGTCTCTTCCATATTGACATATTCTAGTGAGAGAAGTATAAGAAGATTATGAAGCTCCTATTGGATTGGTTTGTGGAATAAGGATCAATGAACAATTTAGGGTGGTTGAAATTTTGTAGATGAATATGACAAGGAGTTACGATCAAGTGATTATCCATTGGTCAAAAAATGATTGTGTCTTAAGATATTATTTTTTAATCATGATAATTGTGAACCAGAATAGTGATGCAACATCGAAAGCAACATTGGGAGATCAAGGTCTTATATGTTAAGTGATCTCAACAGATACATAGAAGTTATAATGAGGCCATCTCCTAACTAAAATAAACATGGAACCCTTGGTGCTTTTCTTAACTCATAATCATTCCAAAAACCAACTACTAGGCGTGATTCATAGACCCACCGACAAGTAGTGGGAGCTCTTCCCAACTGAAACCTGTCCACTATGATTATGGCTTGTTTAACCCACGGCACATATGTTTGATAGAGTTTTCTTTGAGATGGATTCATAAGGTATCCATTTTTTATTTATAATTATATAAATGATAATATAAAATCAAAATATTAATCATTAAGTTCATTTTAAACAATTATATTAAAACATATAGCACTTATTTTAGATTCAAACTAAGAAATAATTTTACATTTTAATATTCTTTATTGATGAAATACAAAAAATGCTAACTGAAAATTATAATATATTTAATGTAATTAAATATGATAACTATGACGTAACAAATTTCTATATAAAAATAATAAAAAAATTATATATCATATGTTCTAACAAAAATTACTAAAAAATAATTTTTTATTGCATATAAATATAATATTAAATATATATATATATATATATATTAAAAACAATTAAAATATTATATTATTATTTAACATTAATATTATTTATATCATTATCACTTTGGAGTGCAGATAACAAATAATTATTTTAATGATAATATTAATATGTATATATATGTATATTTACATCATAAAAATTTTCTAATTATGACTATAGTTTTAAAAAGTTCTTTGAGAAACATAAAAAATATTTTTACATAGTATATATATGAAAAAATTACATTATTAAAAAATAAAAAATATATTAAAAACATATAATAATATAACATGAGGTTTTTGAAATAACTAAAATTACCTAAAAAATTATATATTTAATATTATTTTAAACAATGTTAATTTTAATAAATATAGGTTATCATTTTTTATAAAAATAGTTAAAAAATTGTAATTAAATTATACAATAGTTTTTTACCAAAACAAATATAATTTAATTTAAATTTATTAATAGCATAAATTTCTACGATTTTACACCATTCTATTATAAACATACTCTATCTATCGAATAATTATGAATTAAATATTTTGATCAAAACCCCTGTGAATTATAAGTAACATCAAAGGAAGTAAGATTTGATTGAGAAGGATTTTAAAATATCACTGAAATCATTTCTTGTTTAAAATAACCATTCCACTTAAAAAAACATTTTGAAACAAAAAAATTAAAATTAATTTTTATTAATATTAACATTGGAAATGAATAAATTATTCTTTAAATACAATTATAAAAATTATTGAATAAAATATAAAATCCATTTTAGAATTCATCTTTCTAAAAAATACCTAAAAATATGGACATAATTATATCTGAATATAAACATTTAAAATTATAAATAATGGTTTAAAACTATATTTTTATGTTGGTGGGAAATATAATTATTTTCTTACATGTTAAATCAATGATTATTTCATTTTTTTTTGTAAAATTATATCACAAAATATTTATTGATAATTACATGAATATTCCTTATAAATAACATTATAAAATTAAAACCTTAATGAAATTTTCCTTAATATATCATTTTGATAATGTTTTAAAAAGTTAGAACATTTATTTAAAACATTGATATGGATGAAAATGGTATTTTTTGGACAAACAGAGAAATAAAGTCTACTTTCATTAAAAACATTCGTTTAAAATATTGAGTAAACAAAGATAAGAAAATTAATTTAAAACATGTATTATTTAATATAATTATATTAGAAATAAATTCATATGTTTCATGATATTTAGATTATAATATTTAATCATCATAAGCATACATATAAATAGTCTCATTAAACGATGAGATTGTACTATAAAACGATCATCACATTCAAAACATTGGATCTAAATCCCCATGAATGAATTAAATTACATAAAACATAAAATATGAATAAAATAAATGCATTCATGATATTATTTATGAAATAGTTTTTGATAGAATTTTTATACAATATGATAGGTCCATAACACGGCATATTCTTTAGGGAAGGAAATTTGAGACCAAAATCAATTACCATTTTTTATACTTTTAACTATAATACTGAAGAATTTTATATCCAAAAATTGGAATGTAAATCCATAAAATTTCAATATATGTGGCCTAAAAAATTCATTTTTTGTATACATAACACATAATGTAAATATTTTGTGAATATAGACTGTGTCTGATGGATGTAGAATTTGAGACGGAAATCATATACCTTAAGCATTGACTATATTCATACACATTTAAAACTCATTTATAAGAAATTTATTTTTATTATACATATATTATTGAACCATAAAAATATATTTCATGATATATATTATTTAATTATGACATTTTATTACTCATTTATTAATACTACCTTATTATAATCATGTCTTGAATAATTACCAATTTGTTTTTTATATAAGTTTTTATTTATTATTTTTGGTCCTATTAATATGATCATGGTTCCATCATATAAGTAATTTTAACCAAGATATTTATATAATATATATTCATTACATTTATATATATATTAGTCCATAAAATTTATAGATAGAATAAATACAATGTTCATAGAGAGGGGAAGTCCTACATATGCACGAACGCTAATTCCATTTTATCAACATAAGAAATGATAGAAAGGTAACTAATAGATTGAAATTATATAATAATAATTATATAATATATTTAATTTATATTCATTAAATTTACTCTAATTACCTTCTATAAGAATATAATGTGATAAAATTTAAATCACTTCATGAGGCTGTGGTCTATTATACACATGAATGGAATTTTTGTATCCCACACTATTTAGTAGGTTAGAAGGTACATGTGATTAAATAATAAAATATGAATATTTTTGAGAAAAATAATATATAATATACATATATATTATCTATAATTATATCGAATCAAGAGATTTGTCAATGGAAAATGTGTCACATCAGTTCGGGAGGCACGTAATTAACTGTACACATGGGCGATGTTTTCATTTCCCATTTGAGGGAAGAAGAAATTTATGTCAGAGATAACAATAGAATACTAATATATACTTTTATGTGAAAAATTGGTTATTATATTATCATTAATTGATAATATTTTAAGGAGTAGGAGGAATAAATTAAATAAAATCCACAGTTCAGTATGTGACATCTTCTGTGCAAAACTTATTTTGGCTTACTCTATAAACCTTCATGTGAGGTAATTATAACCAATATATGGTGTATAGGATATTAAGATTTATTTAATGAATTATTCTTTTGGTACTATGTGATCGAAATGGTTTGTAATCATGAATAGAAGAGGAGATGAGTGACCTTTTATAAATGAGTTGAGTGACACAGTATTAATTTTTTAAAATAAATGATATACCCATGTTTTTAACATTCCAAAAAGATTCATAGTGGGAAATTATTGAATTTATAATATATAAATTTTAAATATAGACCTAAAAATAGTTTTTTACTTATTTAAAGGTCATTTTAATTCTTATCATTTTAGTTCTACATCTTTATAAATCCATGATCACCTTAACCATAATAATTTTTTTCCATTACAAGCCATAATGATAAAAAAACATGTTGAAATTTTAATAAAAATTAAATAATGATCATTATAAAAACCTTGTGCTAATTTTACATTTAATACCATTTCAAAAGAAAAAGGAAACTTATAGAATCTTAAATGAAATAGCGGTTTTTAAAAACATATCTCTATATGCACTATCCATCGAATTTTTTTTTATTTTCATATAAAACAAAAAATTCACCATTAGATAATTATGACATGTAAATTTAAAAGTTTTTATTTTATTTAAATAAAAAATTAACTCTATTTATAAAAAAAATTAATTATAACTACACAAAATGAAGAAAAAAACATTTAAAAAAAAAATTCAATTTAAGTTTTAAATACGATTATTTTTTATGTTATTACTCATAAAAATAAAAGATGAGTGTTTTCCATTTTATTGATTATTTATTATTTTAATATAATTAAACTCATATACAAAATATGTTTTTTATTATTTTAGAAGTCAAAATTTCTTTGTGTGCATATATTATTTTTTCAAAAAAAAGATTCCACTATTTTCAAATTTTTATTAATTCAATTTATTATTAATTCCTAATAAACCCAATAGATTTTATATAAATGTTTAAACCATATATTTTAATAATTATTTAATCAAATTCATATGCACCATTCCAAAAAATAATTTATAACTATCATATTAATGAAATATTTTAGTAGTATATCATTTTTTGTTAAAATATAGTGTGACATGTTATGTAAGAAAGAATTAGTGTTTCGAATAATGAAAAGTGTGAAAAAAATTAATTAACAACAAATAACCCATACATTATCTATATTCTATAACTCAAATTCGTGTATTATTTAAACCAATACAGTCATCATTTACACTAGTATGTGGATGTAAGATGACTCATTAAACTTCTATATTACTGAAAATTGTGTTCGTTTTTAAACGATGAGTACTACCAAATACTCATGAAATAAATATCATTTTTAAAGGAAGGTAGATAACTAGCATATAATACTAAATATTCCATAATTTTTCATGAAAATAAAATGGATATACCCCCACAGTAGTTGTATACTATTCTTCTTTGTATCATGTCTCTTCTCATGTGTTCCCTATTCCCCTCATTATCATTGTTTAACTATATAAAAAATCTAAACCTCATCTTCCTCTCTCGATCAATAACATTATCGTGCTCAACCCAACCACTAATAGTTGAATAAATCATGGGAGTTATCCTTTATGTATAAATAATTGTTTTCATATATAATAAAATTTTATATTATAAAATAATATATAAAATTTATCAGAATCAACTAAAATCTTCTCAAAATGAATGATTACATTGCAAAATAACATAATCAAATTTTATTGTCTTATAAATAATATTATTTATTCTCCCATTTATCCAACTATTCATATTATCATATATCATTTTTTATTAAATATTATCCTCACATTATTCATCAACAAAATTCATTCACAAAAATACAATCTCAATAATCATAAAATTTATATATTTTAGTCTATATTATATTATATACTAGTTTAAAACATTGAAAAATATTTATTTTAAATCAATAACAGTGAGATAAAAAATTTTAACAGACATTAATCACCCTAATTCATTTTAATATCTACACACCAATATAAAAAAAATTCATGAAGAAAAATCAATGAAACAATCATTAATTCATAGCTTTATCATAGAGATATTTTCGGAGTCAACACTCTAACATTATTTTTCTTGAGAATTCAGTCTACCATTGAGTAGAAATTTTTTTTCTATTAAAATTTGAATCTCATACCATTAATCCATTCTTTAAATGAACTTATTTTCTTATTATCTATAGTAACCACAACTCTGGATTACCATATACAATTTTTTACATCTGAATTGTTCTAATTTATGAGTGCACATTCTCTCCCTTATTGAAAGCTAAATATAATTCCAAATGGGTGTATCATTCCCTTAGTTCACAAGTGAAGAGTTGAGGATAAAAATGTATCATCCTAAACTCTTTAAATATAGATATTACAACATATTTGATGAAAATGTTAACAATTAGATCATTTTTGTTAATATACTATAATGAACCAAAAATTTGTTAATGATAATTCTTCATGATCTAATTAAATGTATTATTGTGTAAAATTGTTATACAAAAAACTAACTTCCTTTTTTCTGTGTTTTTATTTTAAAATACCATTATGAATTGTAGTCATTGCTAATATAGTAGTTGAACATTTATCACATGATTATTATAAATATAGGGTTGTAACTAATCTAATCTTCATATGAAAAGGATGATTTAGCCTCATCAAGTGGAATTTATCCATAAGAATCCAATTTGTTGGAGCTCAGAAAAGAGGTGGAATTACTGGTCTTCTCTCTTGACCAAGACCAAGCTGAGCTTTAACACATTAGGCTTGAACAAAACATCCTATGAGCAAAATGAGAGTTCATATAGATTTACTCCCATGTGATATTATCCGAGGGACCCCGAGAGTTTGTCACCATCGCATCCCTAACCCTTATATCATATGAGGATGTTATAAAGGGGTTGTGTAGCATGACCATATCACTATGATTATGTGAATTATTTTGGAATAAATAATTTACATTCATATTATGATTTTTACATTGTAAATAGTATTTAAATCAGAAATAACATTTTTAGTTAATATTCAATTAATAAATATATATTGATGAATTAATTTTTTTAGGAATCGAAAAATATTTTAATAAAATATTATAATTCCTAAATTAATTTTTATTATATATAAATTATCGTATAATTTTTATGAACACAATTGTAATTATTATTATGATTTTAAAGATTGTTTTGACAAAACACATGAACTTCTAATAAATGTCGGTTTTTATTTTAAAAGTAATAATTCACATGTTCAGAAAATTATTTAGAAAAAATGATGATTATTTTTTGAATCAGGACATTGAAATTATCCAATAATGAATTTTCACAATTTTTTGAGACAATAAAATGTTTTTGTAAAAATAAAATACAATTTGAATATATAATATGTTTTTCGACATTATAATGACACAATAGTGATGTAATAAAATACTATAAATGAGTTGTTCAACCAAGATGTTTATTATATTTAAATTAATTTGATTTTAAATTTGTTTTATTAATTTTATGGTGCCTTAGTGAACCCTTCAACACTTATAAAACATTTTAGCATCTAAAAATGACTTCGTAGAGAGTGTGACTCACCACCTCATAAGAAGGCCTAGTATTTTAATATGTTCAGCCATAAGAAATATAAAATAATTTTTTCCACCCCCTGGAAGAAACCATTGGCATAAACTGTGGGATGGTTTCTGGGTTTTATTAGTTTAATATCTATTGTCCAAAACCAAGATGTTAAATAATTACCTCTCTATTATTATATAAAACCACTTAAACTCCCATGTACTATTCAATCAAAAACATTACAGAATGACCAACCTTTTACCTCCTCTCTCAAAAATCATCCCAAGGCACCCCATGTTTTCAATAAGCCTCTCTCAATCCTCTCCCTAGCCTTTGGGATCACACTTCCAAGTAAGGGATTTCATCTTTTCTCATTTTGGACTATATTTCATAATGTATTTAAGACCTTTTTTTTATTACAATTGTTGGGGTATGATTACGTAACTCCCTCATACTTACCAACATAGGTTTTAAATATCAGATAAATCTTTCTCTCACATTAATGACTCCCATGTACAACCATTACCATGACAAATTTTTTTAATTAGATTCTCTCTTCTAATTTACATTCATGATTTTTTTTGTATTATAAATATAAATTCCATTATATATGTTGGGACATGTAACAATATGACCCCATTACTATCCACTTCATATACATATGATGAGAAATCCCTTTCTCTCCCATAAACCATTTTTATGAATTTTTATGTCACGCCGTTATGCTTCCAAAATTTCATCTTGTTATTTCCATGCTAAATCCATTTGCTAGTGAATTCCATGACCATATCTCTATCAAGGGTCTACACATTTATGTAATATTCTTATTGATTATAGTGATTCATTTATTAATTCCACATTCCATTACCAAGTAATAAGTGATGATGTTTACTGAATCCCTAATATCTGATCCATGAGGCACACTAATAGATGACATGAATTGATTAAAAAGCATCAACCCTGATAGCCCTCCAATGCATTGGGTAATGATTAGTATCATGATACATGAAGTGGAATGTGGTCTTACTCATTAAAATTCATGTGCAATGAGGGTTTAATCATGATCCATATTCATTGATCCTTGGCTCATGCTAATATCATTTTAAATGTTGTGACCACAAATCCATGTTATGATAATCATTCTATATCATACCTTTATGTAGATGTTTCACTTATTCTTTATTGATTTGACATTCTCCCAAATTGTACTTTATTCATCAAGTTATGACTTGTTTACTCCCTTACAGGGATTTATATATCACCCTTTGGTATGCATTTCCTCAGATTAACCCATGAAATTCCATGTACGGAAGAATGTGTGTTGTCATGTAAAAGATGTTTTCAATAAAGATGTGTATTTCATGTTTCATGATGTTATGTAATGTTCGTATGCCCCAAATACAGTAGACCTATAAATCATATAAGTTTTATCTAGTTATGTTTTAATATAATAAATCATTTTTATGTTTTTAAAAAAGAGTTGGGTTGTTATAGTTTTTATTAGAGGATATGTTTCTTTATTTTTGGGATTATGATTAGAAAATCCTAGTGAAATACTTAGGGGTAAGACTAAGTATAATAAATGAATCCTTAAATCTGATCTTTATTGAGTATGTGGTTTCTCAATTAAATACATCTCTTCAAAGATATTATCCGGTAGAGGAGGCTCTAGCACAAATGTATCTAGGGGTAAAACTTGAAAACCCCACTTTGAGCTAGAATCGAAGAGGAAATGGTGCATTAAAACATGCCTTGCTGCACTCAGGGTTACTATACACACATGGATATGATTTTCTAAATTCATAAGGTTAGTATGAACCATTATTAAGGGAACGAAAAAATTCCCCTAAAAATATATTATTAGAAGTAGATCATGGATAACATATATTGGAGCATGTAAATTCATATGTTAAGGAAATAAGTGAAATTTATAAGTCATATATTATTTGTCTTTTGATTACCCTTTATTTTTTACCCCTAAAATTCCTTTTAATTCATCCAGTGGATGGTAATATGTGGACATGAGATAACAACCAATTTAATGATCAATGTGGTGACTGTTCTAGTGAGATTTTCAATGTGATGGGAGTAATATTGGAAAACATTGTCATGATACTCTATCAGTTAAATCAGGTTTTGAATAGATACATGGGTCAGGAAGTTCTATTAACCCCCACCCCCCAAAAAATAAAATTCGCAATTTAGAGACTCATGAGACAAATTCCTCATAATTTTAATGGATCATTCGATCCCTCAATTGTTGAAAAATGGATCAACACCATTGACAATATATTATCCATCCTTCAATGTTCGGAATAGGAGAAGGTTCTTCTAGATTCATATCATATAGAGGGTGAATCTGATCAATGATGCACATTGATAGAAAATACAAAGCCTAAGGATGAGATCGAGGTGATTTAATGGAAGGATTTACAGATAATGGTTTTTACAAAATATTGTCCTCGCACCCTCTAACTTAAGATGATAAGGTACTAGCGTGACATTGAGAAAAAAGATAACGAATCTATTAGATCGTACAAGGAAAACTTTACAAGGACTGCATGATATTCCCTCAACTTTATTGTTACCCTCGAATTCCACGTTGACCACTTTATTGGTTAACTATAACCTAGACTATAGAAATCCTTAACAATCTGTGACTTCAAGAAAATGAAGAAATTGTTCGATGTTCCCTCAAGGTAGAAATAGAGATTAGTGAATATCAGGGGTATCATGAGGATAAGAAGTAAAAAATATGACTCTAATCCTAGCGGTCCGGTGGATGAATCCAATGGTGCTATGAAAATTCAGCACCCCACTAGCCAAATGTGTGGAATAAGAACCCTATAAATTTCCTGAAGGGGACACGTAAATGCTTTAGGTGTGGAAGATAAGGGAACCTAGTAATTTACTACCGACATGAGAAACTAGCAGTTGTGATAGAGGAGGGGAACAATACGTTCAACTCTCAATAAGTTGTTCGTTGATTCAACAACAATTAACCATGGCACATTTCAAACTACTTCCCCAAGACAATGGGTTTCAGAGACAACCCACAACCTCCAATGCAACAAGGGTGATCTTTTTCCATCACTACCAACGAATTGAACCCCAAAAAAGATGTGGTAGAAAGTACACTAGTTAATTATTCAAGAATAGAAGATGTGTTTTTTCATTCTAGTTCTACATGTTCTTTTATATCTCTAATGTTTATCAGAACAATCCCAACACCACCAAAAATCATGGATGTAAAGATGTCCGTGAGAACGAAAAATAGGGAAATCATTACATCCCATGAATCTAACTCATCCTATATCATATTTTGTCAATTAAACCTCCCAAATAACCTCATCATACTAACTCTGGTTGAATTTAATAAAATTCATACCATGTATGGGCTTTACTTATATAGAGCCACCATAAATTTCCGTGAGAGGGAAATCACTCTCCATTTAGAGAATTGACCCCCAATTCTATACAAGTTAAAGGAGGAGGATGAATCGTCTTAAGAACCATCATCTCAAGCATAAATATTGTTATACAATTTCCATGTGTATCATTCTTAGATGATTGAGTTGAAGGAAGAAACCATCCATGAAGACATGCCTATTGTGAGAGAATTCATTGATTTATTTCTCGAGAAATTATCGGGTCTTCCCCCTAGAAGACATGTGGAATTCTCAATTGATATAAAACCTTGGTAATTACCAATACCCAACAATCCCAATATAATAGATGTTTTGGACCTTGAGAAGCTAACTATATAACTACATGAGAATTTGGAAAGAGGGTTTACATCCCCAAGTGCTTCCCCATGGGGTGAGCCGGTCCTATTTGTCAAGAAGAGGTACATGTTAATGTGCCCTTTCACTGATTATCAAAAACTCAAAAAAAAATCATGATAAAGAACAAGAATCCTCTCCCATGAATTGATGTCATTTTTGATCAACTACATGGACCAAAATAATTTTCTAAGGTGGATTTGGGGTAAGGATATTACCAAGTTTAGGTGAAAAAGGAGGATATCCCCAAGACATCTTTTCATACAAAAAAGAGGCACTATGAATTCATCGTTATTTATTTCAGGCTCACTGATGATCCAGTAATCTTCATGGAAATTATGAATAGAGTCCTTAAATATTATCTCAAAAAATATGTTGTAGTATTTAGAGATGATATTATAATATTGTCCAAAACCATGAAGGAGGATGAGGAGAATCTAATAACTGTATTAGAGACCTTACAAAACAAGAAGGTATATTAAAAGTATAGTAAGTGTGTGTTTTAATTAAAAGAGGTTTCATTCATGGGTCATAACATCACTATAAATAGGATATCTGTGAAACCCTCCATGATAGCTGTAATTGAGGGATGACCAAGGCCAACATCAGTAACGAATATCCATATATTCCTGGTGTTAGCAAGATATTATTGCCAATTTTTGAGAAATATCTCACGATTGTCCAACCATCATTCCAAGTTAACCCGAATGAGAGTAAAGTTGTTTAGTGTTATGAATGCGAAGATAGATTCAATGAGCTGAAAAAGAGGCGTATCACTACATTTATACTCACACTACCCATATGTAGAGATCATTTTGTGTTATTTAGTGATTCTTATAAGAAGGACATGGGTTGTGTGATGATGTAAAATGAAAAAGTACTTTCCTATGCTTCAAGTAAATTCAATGTTCATGAGAAAAACTATCCAAAACAAGATCTGATGTTGGATGGTGTAATATTTGCATTAAAAAAATTGTGACATTATCTTTTTGAGGAGAAGTGTTTAATATACAAGGATCCCAAAATCCTCAAGAATATATTCACACAAAAAGAGTTTAATATGAGCCAATGAATATGGTTTGAGATGATCACAGACTATTAATTTTCAATAAATTACCACCCAGGGAAATAGAACAAGGTGGTGGATTCTCTACGTAAAACGGAACCCAAAATTCTATCGTTGATGAGAATTGAAAAGGATTAAATCTTCGTAGATTTGATGAAGATGGACGTGTGAATCATAAATAACGAAACACCATCAATACTTTCACAAATGACTACTCAACATTATCATGTTTGGATGAATTTGGTTAATGAAAACTCATTGGACATGAAATGGTCGACAAAATGGTGGAAAAGGTTAAGATCATCTAGAAACACATTAAAGATGAGTAGAGTCAAAAAAAGGATGTATGTTGTTAATCGTCGACAAGACCACGAGTTTGATGTTTGATACATGGTATTCCACTGCATATTTCTGTGGAAGAGAGGTATGATATTTTGGAACAATGGAAAGCTTATTACAAGGTATATTATCCCTTTTGAGATCCTTGATCGAATTAGATCATTATCCAATTAAATATCACTCCTAACGAACCTATCTCAAGTACATGATGTTTTCTTTGTATCACTCTTGAGGAAGTACATGTCTGAGCCACCTCATGTACCCAATACAGAGGTGGTCCCATTAGAGAATGACCTATCCTACGAAGAGAAGCTGATGAAGATCTTAGATCATATGAATTTTTTTTTACAAAATAAGACAATGCCCCTCATCAAGTTGTTGTGGAAAAAACACAAAACCAAACCCTTAGAGAATATGATGGTGTTTTGAGGATGTTATGTACAAATACCCTACCACTATGATTATGTGAATTATCATTGAATAAATAACATACATTCATTATGTATTGTTATGTTGTAAATAGTTTTTAAAGCACACGTAGTTTTTTTATTTAATATTCAATTACAAAATATACATTGAGGAATTAATGGATTTTTGTAATTAAATAATAATTTAAAAAAATATTCTTGTTACTAAATTAAATTTTATTAAATATATGTGATCATATATTTTTTATGAATATAATTGAAATTTTCATTATGGTTTGAAAGCTGTTTCTTCCAAAACCAATGAATTTATGATAAATGTTGGTTTTTGATTTAATAGAAAAAATTCAAATATTTAGAAAATTATATAGATAAAATGAATATTATTTTTTGAATCCGGATGTTAGAATTATTAAATAGTTAATCTTTCATAATTTCTTGAGACAATATAACTTTTAGGTAAAATTTAAATACCGTTTAAATATTTAATGTGTTTATGACATCATTATGTCCTAATAAGTATGTAATAAAATACTATAAAACATTTGTTCGTCCCATATATGACTTATCTCTAAAATAATGTAATTTTAGATATTTTTAATAATTTTATGATGCCTTAGTGGACGCTGAAACACTTATAAAACATTTTAACATTTTAAAATGACTTCATTGAGAGTGTAAATCACCTCCACATAAGAAATCCTAATATTCTAATTTTTTTGGAAATTGGACTTATAAATTAATTTTTTCCACTCCCCTTTGGAAAAACGCATTCATAAAAATCATGGGATTGTTTATGGTTTTGATTAGTTTAATGTGTAGTTTCCAAAACCTAGATTATAACGAATTAAATCTCTTTTCCTATTAAACACACCCAAGCCCCCACTTCATTTTCACTCAAAACCTTTTTATCTCGACCATCCACTTATCTCTACTCTCTTTAATCCTCCTATGTCACCTTCCAGATCCTAGGAAACCTATCTGAAGCCTCTCCAAAGCCTTTGGGATCACACATCCATGTATGGGATTTCATCCTTTCTCATTTTTTTTCTAATATTTTTATGTTTCCATTCCCTTTCACTATCAGTTAAAAATGTTGTGGTGTGATTTTTCACCTCCCTAATACATCCATACTTTTGTTTTCATGATGAGAGACCTCTTTCCCTCTCACTAATACCTCCCATTTACACATGTTACCATGAAAGCATTTGTATGAAATTTCTCTCTTCTCATTTAAATTCATGTAATTATTCTGTATTATGAATATCAATTCCATTAAATATGTTGGGAAGTGTCACTAAATGACCCCTTAATTTCAATTTTATGTACATATGATGAGACACACCTTTATCTCTCATCAACCATTTTTATTAATTTTTTTTCACACTGTTATGCTGCAGAAATTTCACCACAATTATCTAAGGCAATGTCATTATATGGTGAATACCATCCCATTTCCCTATCAAGGGTATTCAAATTTATGCCCATTAATTATTGATTACAGAGTTTCATGTATTATTACTACATTTATATATCACGTAATAAGTAATGATGTTTAATGAATCCATTTTATATGATCCATGTTTCACACTTATGCACGGAATGAGTTGATTGGGAAGGGTGTGAACTGATAGTATTCCAATGCATTGGGTAAGGATTAGTATCATGATAATTCAAATTAAATGTGGGTTGAATCATGATAATCCATGTGCAATGTGAGTTTACTCATGCTCCATGTTCTATGAGTCTTGGATCATTATAATATCATGTTAAATGTTGTTGCAATATTTCCATGTTTTGATAATCATATTATATCACGCCTTTATGTTCATGTTTCTCTTATGCTGCATTGATAAGCCTATTACCTTAAATACACTGAATTAGTAATGTTATTCCTTGTTTAATTCCTTTCTAGGACTTACATCTCAACAATTTTTATACATGTCCTCAGGCTATCCCATGCAATGCTAAGTAAAATTGAAGGTGTGTGTTCATGTAAAAAATATTTTTAATGTAGATGAGTTTTCATGTTTTATGTTGTTATGTAATGTTGCTATGTTCAAAATACACTAAACCACTCTATATTATATGGTTTATCAGTTGCATGTTTTATGTAATAAATCTTGTATATGTTTGTAGTAAAGAGTATCTTAGTTATATATACTCTAGCATCATGTCACTATTTGTAACTATTTATTTGATGAAGTGGTAACTAATCGAAATATTTATTGATAAGAAGTGTTCAACAAGGTTAAATTATAGAACCATTATACTCAAATTATTACAATTACCAATCAATTGACTTTAAACAAAAACCATCCTAACCTAAATCTAAACATTCATCATTATCAATTGGGTAAATTAATTTGTAGTAGAAACATACTAAGAATAATCTGAATATTAGGTCAATTGATTTAGTCACTTAGTATTAAACAAAGCATAACAGTATACTATAATGTAATATCTTCTTAATATTCATTTATGATCATTAAAATATAAATCTCAAATTTAATACATGAATCCCACCATGTTTGGTTCTCCAGTTCTAATATACACCATATTTTTTTCTGTTATATAATTATACTAGATAATTATTATACCATCCAAAATATTTAACTCTTATTTATCACTTAACTATTTTGAAAATTAATTTAATGCGTACAAAATATTATTCATTTATATATTAAGAAAAAGAATGATTTTAATTAAATAATATAATACTTTTAAAGAAACACTCTACCCTTATTATTATTTTAAAAACCTTAATCCAATATTAATTGATATTGAAGCTTACTTTTAATAATACTTGGAATATTAATTCACCAATTCCATAGAAATTAATTTATTTCAATAGATATATATCATTAATTTAGAAAAATATTGTTTGAATAATCATATTATACACCCTTGAAAATTAATTAATTTTAGTAGAATAATACTTACATGTATTCTAATTTTTTTCTAGATCATTTATGTCATCAACATACGTAGTGATAATTAGTGTAAATATTTTAAACTCATTAACATATTTGTTCCTTTTAAATTCATCATTATAAATGTCTATTGTTTCTTAGAACAGTCCGTAATGTAATACTAAGATATAATGGAATGATTAAACGAATATTAAGCATTATTAAATATCCATACACTGGTTCCATCTACATTAGGAAAGAAAGATTCATGTTCTTTAATAATGACATCTTATTCTAGATCTTTATTTAAGAAGGATGACTCCACATACATCTAATAAAATTATAGAGTCTTATAGTAACAACAAAAAAAAATGATGTGTTCCTGTCCAAAAACACTAGGATTAATTAATATAAATTAAAAAATTATCCACCAACCAATTGACCTTTTAAATTGGCATGGGTTTCTTCTTTGATATATCATTATTTTACCTCATGTATATTTTAAGTCACCAACTTGGTTCATTGTAATTCCTATCAGTATATTCTAGGAATAAAATCATTGCTTTCTGACTTCACAATATGATCAATTCAATTATTTAATGCACATATTCACTTTTGTGTTCATTTTACTCTATAACTATGTTTGGGTCAACTTATGAAATAAGATCTGTTTGATTTTTAATTCTTAGTCTTTAATGGGGTTATACTAATAAGTCCTTCCAACCAAAATTATTTGATTATTCAAATTTATTTTATATTTTTAGGTATTTTATTATCTATTATTGAATATTCTTTATCTATAGTCAATTGATCTATGACAACATAAACTTCATCTATGTAAAAAAAAATTCTGTCCACAAAAAGATTCATATTTCACAATACTATTTTTCTTAGAATAATATTCATTTGATTTATCAATGGGTTATGATTTTAAATATTCATAAAATAAAATAAATCAAAAAAATATATGTATTCATTTGTTGTAGTATCTAAGTGTCACCTAAAAACTCTAAAATAAGGATATTGTTTTTGAAACTGTTTACGAAACACAACACTAAGCATGATAGAGAATAAACCACTCAAATAATTATGATATATTATTATTAAATAAATATAATCTCATTAACATGTTTAATTAAAATAAACATTGAGTTTATTTTATGTCACATGTGATAATGATTTCTTCGATTTCATGTGTTACACACAAGATTGATTTTTTCTTATATTATGATATGATATTAACATTATTATTTAATATATCGCATATGTGTTAGAATGATGGGTAGGAAATAGATTAACTAAATAATGAATATATATATTTTAACCACTTTTATTATTTATATATTTATTTTATATAAACTAAATCTCATTTAAATGAAAAATAAATGTTAATTTTATAAAAATTGTATTTTTCTGAAATATGTTTTAATCACTATTTTTGCACATATTTTTATAACAATTTAAAAAATAAATAGATAAATGGAAAACAATTATTTATTAAATAGTAATATCCAAATTATATTATTGTTAATTTATGGTATTTTTCTAAAAAATTTCATTTTTTTGATAAATAGTAAAAATACTGAGTTTTAATAGAAAACTAAATTTTTAGTTAAATAATTTATAACATCAAATTATATATTGAAATGTATTTAATTTAAAATTAGTTTAATTTTATATCAATTTATCAAATTTATTTAATTATATATATTTTCATATTAAATTTTCATATAAAAAAATTAATATGTTTACATTTTCATATTGAAAACCAACATTATCGTCATGTTTGTGAGAAAAATTTTATATTAAAATAATCCATTTCTGTGAATTGAGTATCGGAAAATTGATACAATATTTTGAATTATATTATTTATAACCTATAATATTTTCAACATAATATCCATCCAAAATGACTAATGAAGGAAAAAATTAAATACCGTTGTTAAGGTAAAAATTAGTTTATTAGGGGTAAACTAAAAAGATAGGGGGTAAAATGACCAATAAAATTGTCTAAAATAATTTATGGGAATATCTATAAAATTACTAATATAATATAATATATTGATCCATTTTAACACTTTTTAAATATGAATAAATGGATCATTAAATTCTTTTCAAAATTACCAAGTCTGTATTCCCCCCACATATAAAAGTTTACCCCTCTCCTCTCTTCTTCAGTGTAGCACAAATATTTTATTCATCCCAAGACTTCCCAAGCCCCATTACATAATACATAAACTAATAATATAATCCTTATTTTAGGGATAAAGTAAAAATTGTATGTCCTTACTACAAATCTATAGAGTATAGCCAAAGAAGATGTAACGTTCTTCAATGGGCGTCATTATTTTATTTCATTCTCTACATATTAACATTATTATTAAAACATTCTCTTCTAATAAAATTAGAATATTATATATATAAATATTTTTTTACAATAATTGAATGACTTAAAATCATCTCAACTTTTATCAAATGGGTTACAATATGAAACTTCTTTTGTTCTATGAACTACCACCTCGCAAACTAATGTTATTCATTTTTCTATTTCCATCTCTCACGGTTGGGTATGATGATTGATATAATTTATATATAGATATATAATATTTATAAAGTGTTTATATATATTTATTATATATATATATATATATATTTATCTTTTTATCTTTTTTGTAGAAGATATGATATTGTTTCCCATATGTACGATAGACTACCGCCTCACAAAGCTACGTGATTTGTCTTTCAAAAATTATTCATATCGAAAGTGAAAAAAATTAATTAAATAATTATATATGAAATAATAGAAATATTTATGATATCAAATAAATACTTATAAATTTTTATCGATAATATATATCATCATATCCCATTCACATTCACTCTTTTAAATATGATAACATTGTTCATGTCCATGTGGACTAGAGCCTTCATAAAGCAATGTGACTTAATTTTCTTCACCAAAGCACATGGATGATATATATAAATATATAATATGGTATATATTACATTATTTTTAAAATGTAAATATTATATATTACATACATTCATTCCATAATTATTATTGGAAGGTGTAATTTTTATCCATGTGTATATACGACCTAACATCTACACGATCGTAAAAAAAATAATTTCTCAAAAAAAAATTTATGATCAGTTTTAAATATAAAATTGATGTAAAAAAATTATAATTTTTCCTTAACTATTATTATAGATTTGATGAAACTATATAACTCGTCCTAGAACATGATCTTTCAATATGAAACACAAACAAGAAAATATGCTAATTACAACATGAAAGGATGAAATCAATGAAATATTATTAATGGATGGATGTTAAGATATTATAAAATGAATATATATGATATTATAAATATTATTAGGGTTCAAGAATATTATAATTACATGTTTAAATACACTATATAGGATATTAATGTACATTTGACCAAAAGGAAGCTTATGGTAATATATTTTATCTAAATTTTATTTCCTTGATCCATAATGTTTTGTTATGAATATACTTAATTTCATATACCATATATAAAAATCCTTTTACCTATAATATTATGATTCCATAATAATTAAAGTAATATTGATTATCAATTTAAATTATTACATCAAAGGATATTTGACTTAAGGGTTAGCAAGAGGTATAGAATTTCATAACTACATTTCCTTCATATTGTTATATTAATTAATAATTATCATCAATATTGATATATTATATGTATAATGGAATTTGAATATATTATGTCGTATTTACACCATTATTATGTGTATTTATTGATAAAATACATAAAAAATTAATTCATTGACTCCAACATCAATGTTATTATCATTCCAATGGATTTTTTCACAATCTCAATCTAATAGATATTTTTTATTGTTGAATTTTATTGGATGGAAATTATTTGATCATTTTCAAATAATAACTTTTAATTTCATTATTTTCTGATAATTATTTTTATTTTAATGTAATATTGCAATTTTTTATGTAATATTACAATTTGTAACGATTTTTATTAAAAAAGTTAATTTCAAAGAAAAATGATTTTCAAAATATTATATGTTTATAAATTATATTCTCAAAATTAAAATGATATTTTACTCAAAAATGTTATAAAATATTTTTTCATAGTATTTAGATTCATCAATGATAACAAGACTTTATTTTTTCCCCAATGGGTGTATGTTGAAACCATACTTGTTATTCCCTGGGATACATAATGATAATTTTTACCATGAGGATAGTGTTGGAAATGAATTCCTTGTAATAATTTTGTATTATACATTAAATTTCTATCAAATATCCACATTCATATATATTGGATATTATAATTTTCTCAACCTTATATATATTTTTTAAAAAATGTATACTTTCAAAGTTATATAATTAATTAGATAAATAATAAATAATATTTATCTTTTATTAAATATCAATAATGATGATAAGTCACATTGTTCATAAAATAAATCTATTTCTATATATATATATATATATTGGACATGAAGTTGTGGGTGGGGACTATTAGTTGTGTCTCCTTGATTCACAAGTCGGTCTCATGAGGGAAAATCTATTGGAAACCCCTATGTGTTTTTAACAAGAAGTTATAAAATATTAGGAGGATAATTATTGATAGTAGAGATATATTTGGAAAACATTTATGGGTTTATACCCAATATGTATCAAAATATCATAAAGATAGATCTTCGCTATAATGGTATCATGAACCTTAGAAACCTGACATCCAATAATTAACCATTTCCTTCATTAATATTTTAGTTTTTATTTACCATGATTCTTTACTATGGTATTATATCTTGATGGATTTTATATTTAGTTTATTGACTAAATGAAATGTCATTTATATTTTTTTACCAGACCATATTTATTTTTCCATATCCAGTTTTTTAAACTGAATGTGTGCACCGTTAATTACGATTCATTGAGGATTATTCATATTATTTCATGACAGATTCTATTGTACTTATCCCTAACTGATTACTTGAGATCAACATTATTTTTGTTCATTTCACATGAATAAATGAAGCATATGATGTTTTATAGGCAAGGATATCATAGGAGGAATATTTTTATATCAAATAAAATTATTTTCCAATTTTTGTATTAATATGTAATGTATGACTCATGTGTGTATATATTTTAAAAAGACTACTAAAATTTTAATACAATCAGGATGTGATTACTTATATTTTATCCCAATTTAATAATTAATCCACAATTTATATTTTATTGGGTTTGGGTTCACAATAGTTGGTATCAAAAATTGATTAGTAGAATCATTAAGAACTGGATTTAGGAAAACACTAATTAAAAATAATTACACTATAAAATACTTTTAGGATAAGTATAGAACAACAACCCAATGTTTAGGTATGGTTCTGATTACATGGGTTTTCTTGAGATACATCCCTTACTAGATACTATATGTGGACATGGTTTGGTTAAACAAGTACCTAGGGTTAAAAAATACTAAATCATCGTATTGGGCATGAATAGATTGTGAAATGGTGCTTGAAAATGAACTTTACTAAAAACCTATTTTGACAATTTGGGTAGACATAATTAGTGTAATTCAAATTTTCATTATATATCATTATGATGGATTTGAATAGAGAATGGAAATTAATGACATAGGTTTAACATATGGTGTCTTATATTTAAAATAATGCTCAATCAATTTTACTTTCTATAAATTATTTTATGGTTTTCCCTACTATGGTTATTGTTTCACATGCTATTCTTATTGGTTTTAATCAATATATATATACCAAATAAAAAAATTTAACATCTTACATAATGGACAATGTGGTGACCATTTTCACCAAATTGGATGAATATATAAGTGAAACAAATCATTATTATTTCTAATTAATTATCCCTAAAAATTATTAACAATATATTCAATAACTAACGCCTAAGCTCACCATAGAATAAATGGATGGATATTTTAAAAAACCGAGTGGTAGATACCTTATAATAAAGAAGGCTTAATTTCCATCATGTTTAAAATGAAGAAAAACCCCCAATAATGTGACTCAAAAGAAAACATAAATGATTGTTTATAGAAAATAATGCAATCAATAAATGAATTTCCAATGAAAATTTAAGTGTATTATAGACAAATATTAATCTCATTATAATGATATATATATGGTTTATTACATTAAATTTTGAGAATATGTAAGTTAGATGAGTATATAACATGTTGTAATAGTTAAAACATAAACTAGGAAGGACCAATATTCTAATAAAATCGTTAATATAAATTTTGATTCAGGATTTGAATTGTAGATTTATTTTTCCAATTATATTTTAGTTATAAAAATCATGAAGCATATAATGTCTATGTTTAATTTTTGATTAATATATTAGTTCCCTAATATAAGATTTATGGATACCATTAGTGGTTAATGAGTTTCATATTGACCATATGTGTAATTTTCCAAATATCTATCGGTAGGTAATGATATTTTACCAATATTTATGATATTTTGGATGAATTTTATGAAAAATATATTTATTAGTAGAAATGTAATTTGAAGAATAATTCCTTCCCTTTTTATTAACAACATTTTAAAGTTATTTATAGCCTTTTTGGATAATATGTCCAGTAATTACTTTTTAATAGTAATAAAATATTATGATTACAATATGTGAAAAAATATATTTATTGTAAACCATAGTGAGAATATTATTTATTAATTAATTTTATTTCATAAATATCTATAATATTTTTGGGAACATTATTTGAATCAAATTAATATATTTTATAAAATGGAAAATATATATATTTTTTGAAAATCCATCACATTCAAATGTCATATGGGTATCAAACACATGACCAATGTTTGATAACGGTTTTCTTCATAGGATTTGACTATGTTATTTAATTTATAATATGCCACGGTTTTTAGTGAAAAAAATCAATGATTAACTAGTTCTGTTATTTTTTGTGTATAAATTTTAATATGTTTTATTGAATAATTTATAATAAATATAAAACATTTAAAATGTAGTTATAAAAAAGGCATAGTTATATTTATTTATAGATATCATGATTCTTTAAAAGTGAATTATATTTCTTGAGGAATAAAAAAATCAAGTTTTGGATATTAATTTATTTAAGTAGATGATTATTTGGAAATTCAATATATAAAAACTAAAGGATGAAATAATTATTAGGAAATATATTCATATAATGTAATTATATTTCATTAGATAATTGTATACTGAAATAATCCCACAACATTAGAAAAAGGATCTTGAGACAAAATTAGTATCCTATTACATTTATATCTGATCAATCAGATAATATTTTAAATAATAAAGGATATTTGGTATTGAATCCCTAAAAAATTTAGTAGACATTCAGTTTCATTTGATCAATGAGCTATATCATTATATATAATTATTTATACTTCTATTCCATGTCCACAACATTACTTATCTCTAATGTTCTCTCACATAAGTTCTTTATTGTGTGTTATTCCATATATCATTTGTGAATCCATTTTCACTATTATTAAGAAGACGGTATGTTAACCCTTTTATAATGTTTTCTTTCAATAATACAACTTCCAAATTTCAAACCCTTGATTTTTAAGATTAATTTTAAACTATAAGTACGTAATTTATTTAACCTAGTAGATTTTAACACATTAAATTTCAAAGACATGGGCATTATATTTGATACCATGTATGATTTTTAACACTAAGAGTATAATAGGGTATGACACATTAAAACCATATGATTTAAATATTTCTACATAAATTCAATAAATTCATTGGATATAATTTCATGATACAATTATTTTTTTATTTTTACACAAAATAGTGATTTTTTCTATTTTCTTTCATTACAAGAAATTTCATGTATAAACGAATGACAATATAATATTGATTTTGTTATTTAATATATCGTATACCCGTTGGAATGGTGTCTTGGAACATTATGAAATAACATATGGGAATATATATTTTACACTTGTTTATGATCTATTTATTTATTTTAGGGAATATAAGAATCATTTAAAATAAAGAGAAATGTTTCCTAAAAACATTATTTTTATAAAAAATGATTTAATCATTCATTGGGATCATAATATAGAATTGATTTTTAAATTTTATTAATTTAATTTAAAAAATAAAATTTAATTTTTTAGGTTAGAATAAAAAAAATATACCATGTTGGATATTTTAGTTTTTCTAAAAGGCTGCTTTTATTGACTAAAAATGAATAATAACAACTTTTAGTAAAAAACAACATTTTCGTTTAAATAAATTTTTATGGTAAATTATATTTTTAATTTTATTTGAGGTAAAATATGTTCAATTATATATAAATTAGTACATTTTAGGTAATTTGAGTAGTTTTCATATTGAATTTTGATATAAAGACATTGTAATATTTTGAATATTTTCACATTGAAACCTACTTTCACTTCACGTATACGAAATTAATTTAAAATTATAATTTTCAACTTATTTGAATTAAAAATGTGAATTTATATTAGATATTAAAAATATATATAATTAATAATTTCATATTAGCCAGAATTATTTTCAGACAAAACTAAAAAGATAATACAATAAATATTAATTTCTGCAGTTAATGGAGGAATGAGTTTATTGGATGTTAAACTAAAACAATATAGGTATATATGAACTATAAAATATGTAAAAATTATATTTTATAGTACTATTCCAATCTTAACGAACCTATCGTTTTATAATGTAAAATATTGGACCCTTTTTACGTATGAAAAATGTGGGATCACTCAATTCTTTTCAAAAATAAAAAGTGCATCTTCTCACCCACTTATAAAATTCCACTCACTCTCTTATCTTATTAACACATTAAAACCTATTTGTTTCATTAAATATATTACCAAATATCATATAAATTTACCTCCTCTAATACTATATGCCTTATTTTTATAATTAAATACACCATATGAATGATTTATGGAAAACTTAAGGATGATATCCAATGAAATGATAATGTTATTCAACTGGAATATTTATTTTATTTTTTTCTACAACTCCTTAAATTATTATTATCAAATTATGATGTAATAACATCATTACGTTATGTAAAACTGGATGTTTTTTATAATACCATAATGACCAAAAACCATATTTACTTTCATAAATTGTGTTTAAAATGATTGTTGCTATGTATGAAAAACTACAGCCTCACGAACTGATGCCATTTATTTTTTGATTCACTCATCAAAGGATGGGAATAATGATGAATATTATTTTTATATATAATTTTGATAAAGTAAATTACCCATTGAGTCATGATATAAAATATTTTTTATTTCCTTTTATTCTGGTGGATATACAAAAATCTCACTTCTGTGTACGAGACACAACAACCTTGTGAATCTATGTGAGTTGTTTGTCACTGGATACTCACAGGGAAGTTGATAGGGATAACAGTAATAATTATTTAGATATAAATAAAATAATAATTATATTAATTACATGTTAAACATTCTTTATGGATAATATATATTATTTCATTTCATTCATTTTTACTCACGTAATGAATATAACATCATACGTGTATGAATGGATTATCACGTTCTAAAATCGATGAGAATAACTTTTCATAACCACACCAAATAGATGATGTAAATATATATGTATATAATAAAGAAAATTTTATATAATTATTATTATTCCATGATTGTATATTAATTACCTTCATTCTAAAATAAACATTGGAGAATTGGAATGTTACTTATGTGTATATACGACATATCATCTCAATGATCGTAGCATACTTACATTTTCCTAATGAACAACAATGATTGTTTATAGTATTAAATTGTATTAAAAATATGATATTTAATATTTTTTTTATTTTTTTATAGATGATGAAACAATATAATACATAAAATAACCAGACTATTAATGAGGAAACTTGTTTTGTAAAACAAGCCAATCAATAACCGAAATAATGAAAATAATGAAATATTATTAACCGAAAAGTGAAAAATGTTATAAAATGATAATATATTATATTATAAATATTATAATGTCCATTTAATAAGTTAATATCTATTCGAATACAACCATAGAAAAGTTCAAATAATATTTATCCAAATGGAAGTGAAAAGTAAGTGATTTCTTCTCAATTTAATTTGATTCTGCATATATTAATGCATTTTGGATAATTTATTAAATGGTGTATATAAATACCATTTGAAATTAAATATAATACGTAATTAATAATTGATGGTATTTTGAGTTTCTATTTTATTATTAAATCCAAGGGTGTTTTAAATAATAGATTCTAAGTGGTAAATAATTTTATAACTCAATTCTTTTACTAGGTTAAACTACATCCTTGTTTTAAAAAATATTCTAATAATATGAGCATGAGGAATTTTGATTATCTTCCGTTTTATATAAACCTTTTTAATATAGAGTTATACTTGATTATTATAATCAACTCTGTCATGAACCTACCTTGGTCGACCCTGAACCGGTCACCCGAGCCGGTCCGCGACATGGCCCGAGAGGCGTTCCAGATCCTCCTGGGCTGGCGAAATTTGCCAAAGCATCAATATAGTCTGTGGGAATGATATTGACCAATATAAAAATAAATGAAGTAGTAGATAAAAATTCAGAGCAACATAGTATAAATAAACCAAAAATGAAAGACTAAATAAGAAGAAACGAAAATCAAAATGACCAAACATGTCGTCTGAACTAACTCTGTGTGACCTCACGGTCACTCTCTGACTCAACGAACAAGCATCTCCCAAGGCGAGCACACTCAAGCTGTGGCCTGCACAAACACTAAAAATAGAAATGAATTATAGGCGTGTGTATTAAAACTGAGTAGGCTAGCCTGATATCTATTCCCAATGCACTACATTTAAAAAATAAAAGGAACATCATTTCATGTTTGAACTACAATTCATAAAAGTATGGTTTTCTACATGTTACTCAAAAAACAAAGTAATAATCATAGCCCATATACAGTTCTCAAAACCCAAGGCAATATTATAGTGAGACATTAGAATTTTTCAACGGGGAATAGATATTTACATTTCCAATTTTCACAAAAAGTATAAAACACCTTTCTTTGAAAACATTTTTCATAAACCACTTTAAAACAACTCATCACTTTCTAGTAAAGACACTACACATGAAAATGCTACAGTCGTTCCACAGTAATGGAAATGTAAAGAAAATAAATACACAAGTACCATATTCATCACAACAAGTTACTAAAACATCACAGGCATGGGTGAACCTAGGAGATCAATAATAAACCAGAAGACACCAATACATGAGAAATCATCCTTGTTTACATGACATGCATGAGGAAATCAAAGCACCCAATACGCTCGACCATACTTTCTCAAAAAGGCCGAGGGAAAATCTCATAGTAATAAACCAAATATATCTACCTTCTAGGGGCCACTGGTCATTACCATAACCTACCAGTGCAGCAATCATTCTTATAATATTCTATCAATATGCCAGATTCCCATGTCTAAAGTATTTGGAAAGGGGGTTAGCCAACCGATGCCAACCGAGCATCCAATCATATATATATATAAAGCACAACTAGCATCACCCCTTGCCACTCCATGGGACAACCTATTACCTTTAAACTAATTATGTTACCGGGAGAATCTATGAGCGGCCTCCAAAACAATCAATTGCAACCAAAGTAGGAGAGTTATCATGGGAGGGTTTTTATCAAAACAATTACATCTGTTTCCAAAAAGCGCCAAACGGGCATTAAACATCATTCACATTCACCACTTCCAGAAAAGTACAACTTCTTTAAAAGACCAAATCCATTTTGGAACCATTTAAGGAGCCCCAAAATTATACTTCAGGGCCTGCCAATGTTTTTATAAAACCAAACCAAAACATTTCATTATTTTTTTTCAAATAAATAATAAGAGCCAAACATGCAATATTTTTAAGAGAACCAATAAACTTGTTCCCTCTTCAGAATAAATCATTTCTCATTAAAACAAAAATACACTTGATGTTCCCTGAATTTTCTTGAAAGCCAAACTGGAATTCTATCAATATTGGGTGTCCGTTCATCAAGAAAATATTTCATGTGTCATGTATAAAATTAAAGGATCTTTTTACACCAAATAATAATTTAAGAATTAATTGTCTTATATTAGACGTAATTTATCTTTTATTATCTCACATTTATTAAAATTAATAATATATTTAATTTGAACAATAAGTGTTCACAAAAAGCAATAAATATTGTAACTTAAATTTTTAAAAGCAGTGCAATGGGAACCTACCTCGGATACACAACGTGATGAAACGACGCATGTTTGAAAATGCGCGGTAATGTCTAATGCCCTACATAATAAATATCACAGAATCAAAACACATACATAAACTCCATTTACAGTATTAGAAACAAAGCGGAGGAAAGAAACACTCACCTTGAAACTAAAGCGTGATGACGACGGAACACTAGAAACAAGGCGCGGTGATGGAGCTCACTCGGAAACGCCCTGCACAGGTCCTAAAATCCGAAAAATACCAATAAAACCCAACCACCAACTAAAGCCCATAATCCAAACAGTGTAAGATGATAATAATAATAATAATGATAATAGGAGTAAGAATAAGTATAAGAATAATGATAATACAATAATGATAATAATAATAACATCATCAACAACAACAACAACAACAATAACAATAATAATAATAGTAATAATAATAATAATAATAATATGAATAATAATAATAATAACAACAACAATAACAACAAAAACAACAAAAATAATAATAATAAAAATAACAATAATAATAATCATAACAATAAGAAGAAAAAGAAGAGGAATAATAATAATAATAATAACAATAATTATAATAATCATAGCAATAAGAAGAATAAGAATAATAAGAATAATAATAATAATAATAATAATTGTAATGAAAATAAATAAAAGAAACCTAGCCTGGGGTTGCACATCCCATAGGGGGAGCGCGTCGGTAGGGAGCTGTAGCGGCACTGCGTGCTGGTAGAGGCCAAACGAAGTGGATAATCAGGAAGGGAATGGGGGAATGTGGCTTCCGCATGGGATGGGTGTGCGACGGCGGACAAAGGAGAGGGATCCGGGAGGGCTTAAGTGTTGGCTGGCCAGAGGCTGGATACTGGGATAGCGTGTGGAACTGGGCTACATGGTTGCGAGGTGGAGGGGGCGATGTTGTCAAAGAGGCGAGGGAAAGATAAGGTGTGCAAGGCTGTACAGGTGGAGGAGGCTAGGACGACGAGCTATAAGAGGAGAGAAGAGAGAGATGGGTTGTGCGCACTGGTGCAGGCTGAAGGCAGTAGGGGGAGGCGGTTTTGCTGGGCCGACAGGGCTCAGGTGCAGCGCACCAGGAGGTAGGTTGTGTGCCGCATGCGGGGAAGCCGAGGCCAATGGCGGGTTTCTACGCAAGGGAGCATGAGAGGGAACTGAGGGAGAGAGGTGAAACTGGGGAGGCCGAGGAAAGGGGGTGGCAGCGCGTGGAGAATAAAAGAAAAGAAAAAACGAGGGCACCTGGAAAACCCTAAAGAAAAGGAAAAAATGATAAAAAAATAAATAATAAAAGGGAAAAATGTATACATATAAATTTATATATACATTAGATTTTTTTTTCTAATAACCAAATTACAATGAATCAAATGATATTAATAATAATAATGATGATGATGATAAGAATAAAAATAATAATAACCATAATGTTAATAAGATAATAATAAGATAATTCCTAACAATATTTTTAATCAGCATTAATTTTAATTTTAGTATTTATAATAACACTAACAAAACTAATACATAATAATACTAATGGATGATGATAAAAATAAAGATAATAAAAGTAGTTAAATTATTTCAATAATAATAAAATTATTAACACAATAAAATTTAAAAAACCAAAAAATTATCGTGCATTTTAAATATAACCACTTTTTGTATTTCAAATTTCCAAAGACAACGGGATGCGCGGTTACCCGAGCGGTGCCGCGTGGGGTTTCCAAAACGCGCTATGCTCACACGGCCAATGATGTCATTTCAAAAGAGTACTTTTTGACAAGGACTCAAAGAAAAAAATTGTTTTGGACTCACCCTGGACCCCAGTAAAATTATTTAAGAACAAAATAAATAATAAAATAAAACACACGCCTAGGTCGGGGTGTGACAATTCTCCCCACCATAAGGCTTTCCGCCCCCGAAAATCCACAACACTATCTAGCCGATTGATAAACACCTGATGATTCCACACAACACGATCCAACCTCTTATCACAGGGTCACTCCATCGACCACCAATGGGACTCATCCTCATTGTCTGAAACATATTACCGGCAGAGGGGAGGCCTGAGAAAACTCCCCACCATATTAATTCAACTAGCATTTGATAACATCTTATGAGAAAACATAAGGAGATGGTGGGTCTCCCCACCATTAAGAACCATCCTACTAACGACATAATGAAAATCTCGATTAGACATGCACGAGGCCTTACTCAAGCTAGAAAGGGCAGAACAAGGACCTTTAAACCACATACTCCCATCCGAATGGGATAAGAGATGAATCGAGAACTCCGTATGAACCAAAAACCTCAACCCCCATGGGCGGGGGGGGGGGCCCAAGGTCTGGATGAATTAAACTACAATAGACAATTAGTCACGGCTCCCCACATTGGAATGGACACAAACCAAATACGCAACTGATTCACATGGGTGGCCCACGCAAGGTCACTGACCAAAAACATGGATCCAAAAGGCACAATTACCGAAATTGCGTGAGGTACAAGTCAATCCCGCACTCTGCGACAAGAGGAAAATTACAACAACAGAGAAACCCGAGAAGCAACAGCAAAACTGTCTCACCACACTGTAGAGGCACAAATTTAACCAAACTCCTTAATATTCTGCGGGGGTTCCTGAATATGAATTTCCTTCACTCCGAGGCCTTTTTTGATGTACCTTTGAGGGATGAAGCATCACCTAGATCTTATTTAGGTTCTGATAATCCCAAAAAGAAACATACATCTTTTGATCTGACAGAAGAAAGGACAAGATTTTAAAATTAAAAAAAACATACCAGAATTGAAATTCGCAGTTCTTCAAAAGACCCATGACATTCACATACATTTCAAAACCAAAACAACATCCATACAACAACCATGATAAAATATACCTTACACTGGAATGAAACATACATAATAAACTTAAAATAAAAACCCAACATCACATCACTTCTAAGATCTTACTCTGCGATTCCTTCTAACAATTTCCTGACAAATTCGTCGCATGTGACCCAGGCGTCCACAAGCCTGGAAGGGCTTCAGAGCGCTTGGTCATGATGGCTTCTTGTAACCCATCTTTCCACACTAATAACACACGAGGATATCTCGCTCCGAAATGGTTGTTGAAAGACCGTGAGGGCTCCTGATTCCATGACTTGCTCCATCACCTTTCAATAACTTACTCATCTATTTATTGAAAGTATCCCCACTCCTCCTAATAATTGAAGGGAGGACCACTTTGAGCATTCCACCTTCATGGATTTGACATGAAAAGCTTGTTTTACCACATCAGCAAAAGAAGTTAGGTTGGATGCCGACACATTCAATTGTAGATCATGGAGGAGACCCGCCTCGAATCGTCGAGACTTCATGGGTAATTCGTGGCATGCCTTGAATTGTAAGGGACAAGCTCCACAAAGCACTAGAAATATTACAACACGGATCTATCACCCTATTATAAAGAACACATCTGCATCCCCTTTCTCACCCTTTCTTCCTCAGAGAAATACGGATGAACTAACAAGGCCTTGAAAAACTCTCATGTAATCTCTTGATGGGGCTTGTTCGGAGACATTGACTTCCACCACATACACGGTGAACCTTCAAGCATGAAGGTCGCAAACTTGAACATCAATGACTCGGGAAACTCAATGAGTTAAAAGTCTCTTTCAATCTTCTACATCCACTCCTCTTCTATGGAAGAGTCTTCTTGACCATAAAAGAGGGGGTGGATCCAGCTTCTGAAACTCAATCATAAAATCCTTAGGTTAATCAACCGCACTACGATCACCCATCGAAGCACTAAAGGGATAACCGCTGGACAAGAAAAAGTCCAAAACCAATGAAGGCCAACTCAATAAACAAAAATCCTCATAAACAAACAGTTTAGATATGAGAAGCTCCGAATACCAGAAAACGATTCATCATAAAATCAAAAAATTTATTTTCAAAACATCTTTAATTTAAAACAAGATTGGTGGGTTAGACCCTCGCCATTGGTATTTTTAGTGTCTCACTCACATGAATATATCTGTGCCACCCCGGGAACCCATCCAATATACTAAAAATCCATCCACATTTCCAACATACCTCTCTGCAAGTGAGCACTCATCCTAACACCAAGGCCAAAACAATGAAAATTCATTTTCCAAAAACAAATCATTCATACCAATTATTTTAAAACAATCCACAAATTAAACATTTCATTACAAACAACCTTTTTTTTTCAAAAACAACATTTTTTATTCAAACCACTTCTAGAAATCAAAGGAAACCAAAAACAACTCAAACATGGAATTAGTGTCTGTGGGTGACTTGACCATATGGTTAGGGGCCATATGCAAAACATTTCAAATACACAAAGATCCATCATGGACCATGAACCTAGCTCTACATGGCTTTCTCGGCCATGCAGCTTAGGACTATTAGTCCAACTACATTTTTTATATCCCCATCGCAAAAAAAATATCCATAAAAACCCAAAAAATAAATCAAACCGGACATCCCATGGAAACCTGAGGATCAGTATGGGCAAGAGATTGGGACGCTCTTCCCACACCAACCCATCAAGCCCCGAAAATCCTACTCCATCTACCTTGAAATCCCAAATAATAATGGGCACTCTGAAAGGCAAGGTACGGTAAGAGCCAAACTCCTATGATATCATTTGGTCACGATCCAACCCAGGTCGACCCTGAACAGGTCACCCGAGTTGGTCTGTGAAATGGCCCGAGAGGCGTTCCCGATCCTCTCGGGCTGGCGACAAGCGCCAGGGCATCAATAGAGGTTGTGGGAACGATTTCTCCAAATATAAAAATAAATTAAGCTGCAGAAAAAAAAATAAGCAGAGTATAAATAAAACAAAAAGGAAAGACTAAACAAGATTAAACGAAAATCAAACTGATCAAACACGACATACGAACTATCTCTGTTTGACATTGGGGGTCACTCTCTGACTCAATGAACAGGCATCGCCCAAGGTGAGCGCACTCAAGCTGTGTCATGCAAAAACACTGAAAACATAAAATAACTATAGGTGGGGGTATTAAAACTCAGTAGGCTAGCCCGATATCGATTCCCAATGCACTACATTGAAAAAATAAAAGAAACACCATTTCATGTTTGAACTACAACTCAAAAAAGAATGGTTTTTTACATGTTACTCAAAAACAATGTACGAGTCATTGCGCCTATTAATTTATCTAACCCCAAGTCATTTTTAAGTGAGAAATTTGCATTTTTTAAAGGGGAAGTGAGGTTTACATTTTCAATTTGCTCAAAAACCATAAAACAACTTTCTTTGAAAATAGTTTTCATAAACCACTTTAAAACCACTCATCACTTTATAGTAAAAACACTACACATGAAAATTCTATAGTCATTACACGGTAAGGGAAATGAAGAAAAAACTATATATAAGTACCATATTCATCACAACAAGTAACTGAAAAGTCAACGACATGGGTGAACCTCAGAAATCGAGAATAAAATAGAAGACACCAATAAATGAGAAATCATCCTCGTTAACTTGTAACACACAATGAAATCAAAATGAGGAATACGCTCGACCATCCATTATCAGGAAGGATGAGGGAAAATACCCTAGTAATAAACCCAATTTATCCACCGAATATGGGCCACTAGTCAGTTCCATAACCTACCAGTGTAGCAATAATTCATAGAATACTCACTCAATATACCATATTCTTATGTCTCGTGTGTTTGGAAAGGGGGTGAGACAACCTATGCCAACCGAGCATCCAATAAAAAATATATATATAAAGCACAACAGGCATCACCCCAAGCCACTCCGTGGGACAACCTCTTATCATTAAACTACTCAAGTACTCGAGAGGCTCTAAGTGCGGCCTCCAAAACAATCAATTGTAACAATGGAAATAGTGTTATCCTATGAGGGTTTTTATCAAAACAATTACATCCTTTTCTAAAAAGAGCCAAACGGGCAATAAACATCATTCACAATCACCACATCTGAAAAAGTACAACTTCTTTATAAGACCAAAAACATTTTAAAACCATTTAAGGAGCCCCCAAATAGTACTTCTGGTCCTGCCAATGTTTTTATAAAACCAAACCAAAACATTTCTTTTTTTCAATAAATTTAAGAGCCAAACGGGTAATTTTTTCAAGAGAACCAAAACATGTGTTCCCACTTCAGAGTAATTCATTTCTCATTAAAACAAAACTACACTTTATGCTCTGTGAATTATGTGTTAAAGCCAAACTGGAATTCTTTCACTACTGGGAGTCAATTCATCAGGAAAATATTTCAATTGTCATGTATAAAATAAATGGTTTTTTTAAAACCAAATAATCATTTAAAATTTAATTGTCTTATATTAAAATTAAATTATCTTATATTATTGGACATTTATTAAAATTAATAAAATATTTTATTTGAACAATTAGTGTCCACAAACAGCAAGAAATATAGTATCTTAAATTTTTAATAGCAGTGCAACATGAACGTACCTTAGATACACGACATGATGAAACGACAGACGCTCGAAAATGAGCGGTAAAGGCCATTGCCCTATATAATAAATATCAAGGACTAAAAACACATACATAAACCCCATTAAAAGTATGAAAAACCAAGTGGTGGTAATAAACACTCACCTTGAAACTAAAGCGTGATGACGACAAAACTTCAGAAATAAGATGCAGTGATGGCGGTCACTCAGAAACGCCCCGCGTGGGTCCTAAAAATCCTGAACTTACCAATAAAAACCCACCATCAACTAAATCCTATAATCCAATATGCATAAGATGATGATAATAATAATGATAATAGGAGTAAGAATAAGAATTAGAATAATGATAATGCAATAATGATAATAATAATAATAATAATAATAATAATAATAATAACAATAATAATCATAATCACAACAATAAGAAGAAGAAGAAGAAGAAGAATAACAATGATAATAATAATAATAATAATAATAATAATAATAATAATTATAATAATAATAAAAGCAAAAAAAGAAACCCGGCCGAGGGTTGCACAACGCACAGGGGGAGAGCGCCGGTTGGGAGCTGTATCGGCTCTGTGTACTAGTAGAGGCCGAACGAAGTGGACGAGTAGGAGAGGAAGGGGGCGTGCGACTGTTGGGCCATCAGAGTGTGTAACGATAGACAAAGGATAGAGATCAGGGAGGGATATGGCGTCGGCTGGCAAGAGGCTGGAGGCCGGGACAACGAGCGACGCCAAGCTGTAGGGTTGCAAGGCGGAGGGGGAGCTGCTGCGAAGGAGGACACAGAAGAAGCGGGTGTGAAAGGCTATACAGGTGGAGGAGGCTGGGATAGCGAGCTGCATGAGGGTAGATGAGATCTTGGCTGCGCCCACTAGTGCAGGCCGAAGGCAACAGTGGGAGGCGGTTCTGTTGGGCCGACAGGGCTCAGGTGCAGCGCTCTAGGAGGAAGGCTGTGTGCCGAATGCGGGGAAGCCGAGGCCAATTGCGGGTTGCTGCGTAAGAGAGAAGGTGAGGGCTGTGAGGGAGATAGGTGCAATGCGGGAGGCCGTGGAAAGGGGTTGGCAGTGCGTGGAGAAGAAAAGAAAAGAAAAAACAGGGGCACCAGAAAAAACCTAATGAAAAGGGAAAAAATGATAAAAAAATAAATAATAAAAGGGAAAAATGTATACATATATATTTATATATACATTAAATTTTTTTCTAATAACCAAATAACAATTAATCAAATAATAATAATCATAATCATAATCATAATCATAATTTTAATAATAAAATAATAAGATTATTCCTAACAATATTTTTAATCAGCATTAATTTTAATAGTAGTATTTATAATAACACTAATAACATTATACTTAATAATATGAATGGATGTTCATAAAAATAAAGATAATAAAATTAGTCATATTATTTCTGTAATAATAAAATTATTAACACAATAAAATTTAAATGACACAAAAATTATCATTTGTTTTAAATATAAACACATTATATTTCAAATTTCCAAAGACAATGGGATGCGCGGTTACTCAGGCGGTTCCACAGGGGGTTTCCAAAACGTTCTATGCTCGCACTCCCAAGGATGTCACTTCAAAAGTGCACTTTTTAACAAAGACTCAATGAAAAAAAATTTTCTGGGACTCACCCCGGACCCCAGTAAAATTATTTAAGAACAAAATAAATAATAAAATAATACACACCCCAAGGTCGAGGTGTGACAATTCTCCCCACCATAACGCTTTTCGCCCCCATAAAGCCACAACACTATCTTTTTGATTGATCAACACATGAAGATTCCATACACCATTATCCAACCCCTAATCACATGGTCACTCCATCGACCACCAACGGGACTCATTCTCATTGTCCGAAACATATTACCGGCAGACAGGAGGCCTGAACGGACTCCCCACCATATGAATTCAACTAGTATTCGATAACGGCTTACGAGGAAACATAAAGAGACGGTGGGTCTCCCCACCATTAAGAACCCACCTACAAATGACCTAATGTAAATCTATCTTAGACATGAACAAGGCCTTCTTCAATCTAGAAAGAGTATAACAAGGACCTTTAAACCACATACTCCCATCCGAATGGGATAAGGTCTGAATTGAGTACTCCGTACGAACCAAAAACCCTAACCCCATGGGCGGGGAGGGTGGGGCCAAGGACTCGATCAATGAAACTATGGTATACAATTACCCAACGATACCCACTTTGGGATGGACACAAACCGAAGTCGCAACTGATTCACATGGGTGGCCCACACAAGGTCACTGATCAAAAACATGCATCCAAAAGGCATAATTACTAACATTGCGCGATGGACAAGTCCATCATGCACTTTGCGACAAGAGGAAAATTGCAATGATAGAGAAACCAGAGAAGCAACACAAAAACTGTCTCACCACACGGTAGTGGCACAAATTTAACAAGACTCATTAAAATTCCCAGGAGGTTTCTGACTATGTGTTGCCTTCACTCCGAGGCCTTTTGGCTGGAGCTCTGATGGATGAAGCATCTCCTGGATCACTGTCAGGTTCTGATAATCCAAATAAAAAACATACATCTTTTGATCTGATAGATGAATGGACAAGATTTTAAAATAAAAAAAAACATACCAGCATTGAAAGTCAATGTTCTTCAAAAGACCCATGAAATTCCCATACATTTCAAACCCAAAAGAACACCCATAAAACAGACACGATAAATGATACATTACATTGGAAGGAAGCATACATAAGAAAAATTAAACAAAAACCCAACATCACATCACTTCAAGGAACATCCTCCGTGATTCTTTCTAACAATTCCCTGACAGATTCGTCACAACTGACCCAGGTGTCCACATGCCTAGCAGGGCTTCGGAGCAAATGGTCATGATGGCTTCTTGTTACCCAGCTTGCCACACGAATAACACACGAGGATCCCTCACTCTGAAAATTTTGATGAATGATCTCAAGGTCTCCTGATTCCATGACCTTATCCATCGCCTTTCAATCGCTTACTCATCGTTTTATTGGAAGTCTCCCCACTACTCCAAAGAATTGGAGGGAGAACCACTTCGAGCACTCCCACCATCATGGATTCGACATGAAAATCTTGTTTTTCCACATCACCAAGTGATGTTAGGTTGGATTCCGACACCTTCAATTGTAGATCATGGCGGAGACCCGCCTCGAATCGTCGACCCTTCATGGGGTAATTCGTTGCATGCCTTGAATCGTAAGAGACTAGCTCTACAAAGAACTAGAAATATTCCAACACAGATCTATCGCTATGTTGGAAACAACACATCTCCATCCCCTTTGTCACCCATTCTTCCTTAGAGAAATACTGACAAATGAACAAGGCCTTGAAAAACTCCCATGTATTCTTTTGACGGGGCTTGTTCCGTGACACTGACTTCCACCACATCCACGGTGAACCTTCAAGAATAAAGGTCTCAAACTTGAACATAAATGACTAGGGAAACTCAATGAGTTTAGAGTCTCTTTTAAACTTCTACATCCACTCCTCTTATATGAAAGAGTCTTGGTGACCATAAATGTGGGGTGGACCCAGCTTTTGAAACTCAAGCATAAAATCCTTAGGTTGATCAATCGCACTACGATCACCCATCGAAGCTCCAAAGGGATAACCGATGGACAAGAAAAAGTCCAAAACCCAATCAAGGACAACTCAATAATAAAAAAATCCTGAGAAACAAATACTTTATAAATGAGAAGCTCCAAATACCAGAAAATGAGACATCATAAAATCAATGCATTTCTTTTGAAAACATCTTTAATTTAAAACATTCCTGATGGGTTAAACCCTCCCCATTGTTATTTTTAGAGTCTCACTCACATGAATGTATCTGTGCCACCCCGGGAATCCATCCACCAAACTGAAAATACATCCACATTTCCAACATACCACTGTACATGTGAGAACTCATCAGAAAACCATGGCCAAAACAAAACAACTTTATTTTACAAAAAAAATCTTTCATACCAATTCTTTTAAAACAATCCTAAAATTAAACATGTCATTTAAAACAACCATTTTTTTTCAAAAACAACATTTTTGATTCAAACCACTTCCAGAAATCAAAGGAAACCCAAAACAACTGAATCATGGAACTAGTGTCAGTGGGTGACTTGACCATATGGTTGGCGCCCATATGCCAAACACGTCACCGACACAAAGAGCCTTCTTGGACCATGCACCTAGCTCTACATTGATTTCTCGGCCATGAAGCTTAGGACTATTAGTCCAACTCCATTTGTCATATCCCCATCGCAAAAAAATTTTCCATAAAAAGACAAATACAAAATTCAAACCGGACATCCCATGGAAACCTGAGGATCAGTATGGGAAAGAGTTCATGACACTCTTCCTACACCAACCCCTCAAGTCCCAACAATCCTACACCATCTACCTTGAAATACCAAATAATAATGGGCGCTCTGAAAAGAAAGGTACACTAATAGCAGACCTCCTCTGATACCATTTTGTCACGAACCAACCCGGGTCGACCCTGAACCTGTCACCCGAGCCGGTCTGCAACATGGCCCGAGAGGCGTTCCCGATCCTCCCAGGCTGGCGACAAGCACCGAGTTATCAACAGAGGTTGTGGGAATGATTTTTCCCAATATAAAAATAAATGAAGACATAGAAAATAAATAAGCGCACAATAAATAAAACAAAAAGGAATGATTAAACAAGATCAAACGAAAATCAAACTGATCAAACACGGCGTCCGAACTAACTCTGTGTGACCTTGCGGGTCACTCTTTGACACAATGAACAAGCAATGCCCAAGGTGAGTGCACTCAAACTGTATCCTGCAAAAACATTAAAAAAAATAAAAGAACTATAGGCTTGGGTATTAAAACTTTGTAGGCAAGCACAATATCTATTCCCAATGCACTACTTTGAAAAAAATAAATGAAACATCATTTCAAGTTTGTACTACAATTAAAAAAAGTACTGTTTTTACGTGTTACTCAAAATAAGTAGGAGTCATTGCCCCTATTCATTTCTCCAAGCCCAAGTCATTCTTTTAGTGAGACATTAGCATTTTTCAAAAGGGAAGTGAGGTTTACATTTCCAATTTGCACAAAAAGTATAAAACACCTTTATTTGAAAACATTTTTCAAAAACAACTTTAAAACCACTCATCACTTTCTAGTAAAAACACAACACATGAAAATGCTACAGTCATTCCACAGTAAGGGAAAGGACAAAAAAATATATATACAAGCACCATATTCATCACATCAAGTAACTGAAAAGTCACAGACATGGGTGATTCTCAGAGAGCAAGAATAAACTTGAAGACACCAATAAATGATAAATCATTTTCGTTGACATGTCGCACACGATGAAATCAAAATTCAGAATACACTCGAACATCCTTTATCAGATAGGACAAGGGCAAATCCCATAGTAATAAACCCAATATATCCATCTAATATGGGCCACTAGTCAGTACCAAAACCTACCAGTGTAGCAATAATTTATAGAATATTCACTCAATATACCAGATTCCCATGTCCCATGTGTTTGGAAAGGGGGTGAGCCGACCTATTCCAACCGAGAATCCAATCAAATATATTTATAAAGGACAACTTGCATCACCCTGAGCCACTCCGTGGGACAACCTCTTACCTTTAAACTACTCAAGTACATGAGAGGCTCTTAGTGCAGCATACCATATAATCAATTTCATCAAAGGTAGGAGAGTTATCCTAGGTGGGTTTTTATCAAAAAAATTATATCCTTTTCCAAAAAGCGCCAAACTGGCAATAAACATCTTTCACATTCACCACATCAGAAAAAGTACCACTTCTTTATAAGACCAAAACCATATTAAACCCATTTAAGGATCCCCAAAATAGTACTTCAGGTCCCGATAATGTTTTTATAAAACCAGACCAAAACATTTCTTTTTTTTCCAATAAATATTAAGAGCAAAACAGTTAATTTTTTCAATAGATCCAAAACTCTTATTCCCGCTTCAGAATAATTCATTTCTCATTAAAACAAAACTACACTTTATGCTCTGTGAATTATGTTTTAAAGAAAAACTGGAATTATTTCAATACTGGGTGTCCGTTCATCAGGAAAATATTTCAAGTGTCATGTAAAAAATAAATGGATTTTTTTAAACAAAATAATCATTTAAAAATTAATTTTCTTATATTAAAAGTAAATTATCTTATATTATTGGAAATATATTAAACATAATAAAATATTTAATTTTAACAATCAGTGTCCACAAACAGTTATAAATATAGTAACATAAAATTTTAAAAGCAGTTCAACAAGAACCTACCATAGATACATGACGTGATGAAATGACAGACGTTTGAAAATGCGCGGTAAAGTCCAATGCCCTATATAATAAATATCGAAGACTCAAAACACATACATTAACCCCATTAAAAGTATGAAAAACCAAGTGGCAGGAAGAAACACTCACCCTAAAACTAAAGCGTGACGACGACAAAACATCAGAAATAAGGCGCAGTGATGGAGCTTACTCAGAAACGCAACGCGCGGAACCTAAAAATCCTGAACCTACCAATAAATACCCACCATCAACTAAATCCTATAATCCAACAAGAATATGATGATAATAATAATAATGATAATTGGAGTAAGAATAAGAATGAGAATAATCATAATACAATAATGATAATAATAATAATAATAACAACAACAACAACAACAACAAAATAATAATAATAATAATAATAATAATAATAATAATAATAATAATAATAATCTTAATAATAATAATAATAATAATAAGAATAATAATAATAATAATAATAATATTAATATTATTAACTATAATAATAATAAAAGAAAAAAAAAGAAACCTGGTCGGGGGTTGCACAACACACAGGGGGAGCGTGCCGGTTGGCAGATGTATCAGCTATGTGTGCTAGTGGAGGCCGAATAAAGCAGATGAGCAGTAGATGTAGGGGGGGGGGGAACAGATGTTGTTCCATCTGAGTGTGCGATGATAGAAAAAGGAGAGAGATCCGGGAGGGATTTGGCATCGGCTGGAAAGAGGATGGAGGCCAGGATAGTGAGCGACGCCAGGCTCCCGGGTTGCGAGGTGGAGGGGGTGCTGCTGCGAAGGAGGCCAGGGCATGAGCTGGGGTGAAAGTCTATACAGGTGGAAGAGGACCAGATATCGAGCTGTAGGTGGGGAGAGGAGAGCTTGGCTGCATCCACTGGTGCAGGCCGAAGGACGTAGGGGGAGGTGGTTCTGCTGGGCCGACAGGGCTTGGGTGCAGCGCTGCAGGAGGATGGTTGTGTGCCGCATGCGGGGAAGTCGAGGCCCACGGCAGCTTTCTGTGCAATGGAGTAAGAGAGGGCACTGAGGGAGAGAGGTGCATCGGGGGGGGGGGGGGGGGGGGGCGAGGTAAGGGGGCAGCGACGCGTGGAGAAGAAATGAAAAAATAACAGGGGCTCCTAGAAAACCTTAAAGAAAAGGGAAAAAATGATTAATAATAAATATATGTAAAAACAATAAAAGGAAAAAAGGTATACATATATATTTATAAATACATTATATTTTTCTTCTAATAACCAAATAACAATGAATCAAATAATATTAATAATAATAATAGTAATTATTATAATAATAAAAATAATCATAATCATAATCTAAATAAGATTATAATAAGATAATTCCTCAAATTATTTTTAATCAGCATTAATTTTAATTGTAGTATTTATAATAACACAATGAATAATAATACTTAATAATACTAATGCATGATGATAGAAATAATGATAATAAATGTAGTCATATTATTTCAATAATTGTAAAATTCTTAACACAATAAAATTTAAACAACACAACAATTAATGTGAGTTTTAAATATAAAAAAAATTTAATTCAAATTTCTGAAGACAACAGGATGCGCGATTACCCGGGCAGTTCCACATAGGTTTTCTAAAATGCACTATGCTCGCGCGACCAACGACATCGCATCAAATGCACACTTTTTAACAAAGAATCAAAAAAAAATTATCTGCGACTCACCCCGAACCCCATAAAAATTATTTAAGAAAAAAATAAATAATATAATGAAACACACGCCAAGGTCGGGGTGTGACCAACTCATTGGTTGATTTTCACTTCATAATTATTATTATTTTAGGGTCTTCTTTCAAAGTCCCATTCTAGTCGAGATAGATTATTCTTTAATTTCAATTGAAAGAGATTATTTATAATATTCATAAAAAACCTATTTCACATTTTTATCCACTATATATTAAAAATATTTTAAAATTGTAGTACATGTTGGAACTATTTGGAACTTAATTTAATTGGGAATGTATTTATGAATATCTGAATTTATTTTTATAATCGGACAAAAATCTATTTTCATCGAAAGCATTATTTTCTAAAAATGGTCACCAAAATGTATTTATAATATTAAAATGTCTATCAATTAATTTTTCATCCATTTTTTCTCATCAAAAAAATGTGTTTGAATAAATTTTATTTAATTTTTAAAACAATGTTCGTTATGTTTTTACCCAAATAATGTGAATGAAATATTATTTTCATTTTATGAATAAGAATCGTTCAAAAAAATTTATAGTACAAATGGAATTATATATTTTACATTTACATAATGTAAAAAATTAACTAATTCCTTAATCAACATTTTAATTAATATTCTACTGAATGTTTATGATTATATTTTTATAGAAATGTTTTCAATGTGATTTTAAAAAAATAGATTTCTTAAATTTCCTATTATAGAAAAATTAAAATTTTTAATGAAAATGATATTTTTTTTTCAAGAATGTTTTTTATGATATTTTTATGTAATTTATTTTCATCGTTAAAAATAATTCTTTATTCTGGATCCAATAGGTATGTTTTGGTATGATACATATTCTTCTTATGGATGATCTATGATTATTTTCCTAAGATAGTATTGAAAATCAGTTGCTTATAATCAATTTCTATAGTACATTAAATATATATCTTAATTATAAGTATTATTATATATTGGTTATGATTATTTCCTAAAATATATTTTCTTTTTAAATATGATGTTTTCTGGGATTATTATTTGATTAACTAGGGAAATATTGATAATTTTGTAGACTATACTCAATATGGATACTTTATGATAAATAACATTGTTTATGAATTATACCTGTTATTCAATATATATATATATATATGAAATTATTTGGATATGAATATATAGGGTACCATTATATATATCCCCTTGATGTATTGAAATATATCATGAGACAAAATAAGTTCAAAAAACACTATGTGTTTGTAACCCTTAGTTTAAAATTTGCATGAGGATTGATCTTGACCATAGAGGTATTGATGGAAAACCTAATGGGGTTATACCTAGTATGTTTCAAATTGTGTTAAGGATTTTTACTAAATATAAGTGGGTCATGTTAATAGGATTCATGAAATACAATACCTATGTATTTCCTTCATTAATATTTTATTTAATTTTCTCCAAAATATTTTAACTATGATATTCTCTTTTGTTGAATTTTGTTTTATGTTTAATGATATAATGAAATATTTTTTATGTTTTTTCCATTAAATCATGATTATTGATTATCAATTTATTATAATGAAATGTGTTTGTAGTTATTTTTCATTCAATGTTTAATATCAATATTGATTCATGATATGTTTTGTTGTATTTAACACATAAAGAGAATTATAAATAAGGCTTATTTTTTCTTTTCTTAGGATTCCATGAAGCTTAAAGTGGTGAATATAAAAATATATGCTTGAGGGAATAATTTTATTAATGAATATAAAATTTTGTAATTATTCAATTTAAATTTAACATAACTCTAAAATAATTTTATCATTAAAAAGTCTAAAATACTATTTTACCATTTAGGGATGAATTTCTTGTTTTATTTTCTAATATAATAAAATAGGAACTAACAATAGGCAATATGGTCAATACTTGCTAAACTCTATAGGCTCTTCCATGGGATATGTATCATATGATGTTCACTTCATCTTATTTATCCCAAAATATTTCTAGAATCTCGATCGTAAATTTTATTATCAATGAAATACTAGAAACATTAAAATATTTCTCTATTGGGATCATTTTTACTACATCTAAAATAGAGTTATACTGGTATATTGGGATTGAAATTTTTTTGTTCAGATTATGAATTGTATCGCACACTAGTTCACTCTTATATATTTTCGACAGTTTATATTTTGATTTAGTGGTTATATAGTTATTAACAAGACCTCTATCAACTCAATGTACACATAATTGTTTCTATGTATGTGGACTATTTCATTAATGATTAATTTCATGATTTTCATGATATGATTAAAATGTATTAATAGGGAACACTATTCCACTATAAATTAAAAAAATTTATATGCTCCTAATTCTCTTTCATTATGTCTATTTAATATCGTATACATTTCAACTTCATTTCAATTTTTATCATGAATAGACAGTTTTTTATTTTAGAGAAATAATAAATAAATTTGTTAATCTTTAATATGGTAATACTCTACTATTGTTTAAATAATCCATGAAAATCAAGATTAATAATATCAGGTGGCCTAGTAGACTAAATATCTATACTTTTTTGTGTTTGATTCAATTGACATAATTTTTTTGAATTTTTTAAGAAAATATATCTTTTCCCATCCATCATGCGAATGTATATCACTATATAATTTTCTGATCTTCTTCATAAACATAATTTGAAAAGATTTCATTTTCATCTTGGATATATGTAAAATTCATCTTCAACACTTAAATCAAGAGAACATATATAATCATAAATTTGAAGGAAATTACCATTGGTTAATACTCCCATAGTAAAAATTAACAAATTATTTATGTTATTTATAATTAATGAATTCATTTTAAAAGTAATTTCATTTCCATTATCAACTATCTAAATTACATATGATACATTTTTTATTTATCTTTGAGTAAATTTAATATCATTATATTCCAACCCAATTGATTATATATATTTTTACAAATATCATTATTTTAAAATTAAATTTAAATTCTAATATAAATTTCCCCTAAATTATATTATCACTTCTTTAAAAGACTATTTTCACATTCCATGTAAAAGAAAAAAACATAATAAAAAACTATTCATAATCCCCATTTTTGTAATTCAATGAATCATAAAAATTTAATGATTTTTCCTTATAAATATCTTTTCAATTCCCATTCCATTTCACTAATAGAAATATTTTACTGAAAAGATTTCTAAAAATCATTAGAATAGTATCCATGACTATGAAATATCTTATATATTTAATTTGGAATCAAAAAAAATTTCAGATGGATTGTTATGACAATATTTTTATTGAATATTGACAATTCCGTTCCAAATACAACATTTTTCTCGAATAATTTTATTTCCACTAATTTTTTGTCAACCACAAATCATTCATGCAATAACGGAGTGGGATATTATTGGTGGCACAACATTATTACATATATTAATAGTGTGGGTAAAATTATATAGGATAGATTAAATCCCATTAGAAATTGGTTCTTTTTTATTAATTAAACAAAACAAACCTATCTACGGTTATTATAGAGAATTTTGAGAATAATTGAAACATGAATGAGATACATCAATTTTAGTTACTCAACCGCACTAGTCTAAGTCGAAGGATCAAAAATCTACATTTTGTAATTGTTAAAAAATTACCTAAATTTCCCAATGTTTTCATGTTTAGAGTACAATAGTTATTCCCCATTGTTTACCACCAATCACAATTTCAATACTCAAGGCTCTCCCAAATAAACTGTTCACACTTCTCATTTAGAAGATAATTTTTTATTGATGAATAATTATTTTCTCACCTTATTTTTTTTTCACCATGAATCTCATCATTATTTTACATGATGATTACCTAATTAACATAGAAGTTCTTGGAAATAATATCATGTTCAAAAAAGATTCACTTTTGTGAAACCATTTCTCAAATTTAACAAAAAAAATTTAGTTTTATCCAAATATTTCTATTTTTTTGAATCCCAAAACCATAAGTGAATATCACTAAGGGGTTTTAAAACATCCTTTATTGATGAAAGAGGTTTTCTTATTGTTTATTCAAAAAATAAAAGTATGTGTGATAATATTTTGATAAATCAATTCCATTGAATGCTCATTAAGTCATCATCTATAGAATGTAGAGTTTGGGGTTGCTGGTTATTAATAAGTGTTTCCCCAAATTAAGAAAACATTCATTATAGTCATACTAATTTTCATGAAACTCTAATATTTTTTGAAACCATCCATATGTATAACACATTAGCGAATCATATCTTCTCACATAAGGTTTAGAAAATCATAGCACTTTTGAATAACTTATCCTATTGGTGAAACATATGACCTCTTCAAAAATCTATTAAAAAATTCATTCATGAAACAATCAGTTATTTATGCATTCCATTTATTTTCGATATTATTGAGAGGGGAAACCTAAAACTATATATTTCACACAACTATTACCATATCCATATTTGAGACTATAAAATTTATAAAACAATAAAAAATGAAACCACCATGATAACGCAACCTTTTTAACCCCTTATAGAGTTTTCATACATTAGGCTTTGATATTTATAAAAGTAACCATTCCAAAAATAATATTTTAACATCAAATCTAACCTTTTCAATGTTATTTTTCAACAAAACAACCAATCCAAAATATATTGCAATATAAATGAGAGGAAATTTTTCCAACAGCAATAATGGCACAAAATTTATTTTTTCTAAAACCTTCTAGAGAACTGATATTAAACATGGATTCATGATCATCCATATTGATAATTTTTTAAGAATGATATTTTTGTATCCAATGTAAAAATTTTGTTTCTATCTGACTTGAAGTTTTAATTATATTTAACAAGCATGCATCATTCTTTATGTTAGGGTAGTATTTAACATTGTATTTTATAGAAAATATTGTTTAATTTCCGTCATTGTGTTCTAAAATGAAATAAAAAATACATTAAATAAATTAAGAAACTGATATTTTACAAATTTTTTGAGTAAACAAGATTAATAAATATATATATTAAGATTCAGTCTTATATTTATAATCAAAACCTCACTGATATTCATTAAGATATTTTTATTTCAAGTATCATTCCCTATTTATTAATCAATCATTCACCTTTTATAGAAAGCTTTTCATCATGATCACTCAACACGTTACTATTATTATCCATCGTCATCTGGATATTCTTAATCTAATTAATATAACCGTATTCTGTTTTTATAAATTTATCACTCCCAATATTCTTATATTAATTTTATTCAACATCCAAACATCCTTTTAATGTTTGTTATATCACCAAATATATGATTGACATTACAATAACATTATATATTTGATGTAGTAATTTTACCAACACCCTTCTAAAATTTTTATTTTCTATCATGGATTAATATATTATAAAATATTATTTTTGTATTTAATTATTATTAATGACTACAAAAATTATAGTGGTCTTCCACTACATTTTTAAGTAAGATTATTGTTTCCCTTCATCCAAATATTTTCTTTTCTTAAGAGAATGTGTGATATTCATCGCATTTTTATCCTCTTTCTTGTTCAGTTCTCTTTCAACATATTCACCACATTCATACTAAAAATAATTATTATTTCATAAAATTAATCTCAAAATATATAATTTAACTATTTTGGATTCATGTTAGAGAAATATTACTAATATACATAAATTTTATTTTTATAATGTTTCATAATATAATGGTCAAAGTTCCCTTAAACTCATTATACATGTATTCTTATTCGTCCAAATAACATTAGTTATCAATTATTTATTCCTTGATCTTCTGTATTTTACTAGATTCAATTATAATCACGTCATTAATATTATTATTTAATATTACATATTTTTTATCTCATATTAAAGATGATTATTATCCAGTTTATCAGGTTTAAATCATATATATATTTTAGTGTAGTTGTTCAAGAATTGAATATATCTAGAGGGTTAATAATTGAACTTATTGATTGGTGTCAAATACAATATTGTTTCTATATACCATATGATTTTTTATCCATTTGAATTATTATTGTGAATAAATCATCAATACTCTCTTGAAAAGATCTTTAAATATTATATGATTTACTTATACATATCATCATATTAACTTTTTATTTGAAATATTACCCAAAAATATTGTATCAGGTTTATCCTAAGTATCTTAATATTATTTAAGACTCATAAAGTCCTAATAAAGTGTCTAATGAGTATATAAATTTAATCTTTATTTCTCTTCCATCAACATAAAAACATCTCTTATCATCAAATGACATCATTTTTTATTTTTATTTCAGTGCGAATATCATGATAGCCATCTATAAAACATTCATGAAAACAAAGTGCTGATAGCATAAAATGTTCATTTTCAAAAATGATATTATTTTCCATAGAATATTATAATGTATTTATAATTAAATTGATTCAAATTTTCTAACTATATAATAACTATAATCCTTTATAAAGAATGAATAACCCATGTCATTTAGAATATAATTTTACTAAATAAACTTTATGTGTTTTATATATTATAATGCACGCAACATCAAACAAAAGTAAATAAAAATTTCTTAAAATAGATAATGAAATATATTAAATTTAATTTAATTGAAAATTAAATAGTATGATAATTAATAAATTATTGAAATAAATACTTTAATTATGATTTGTTAAATATAAATATTTTATGTAGAAACACATCATATTATAATTTTTTTAAATGGTAAATTACCATATTTAGTGTATTACATTTATAGAATTTTTTATATTAATTTATAAAAAATAATATCTATTAATATATTTATTATCATATGATAATATATAATGATAAAATCATCAAGAGGTGAATTTTTTCAGTAAAAATAAGTTTAATTTTTAATATGTATTGTATTTTCATAAATAAAATTAGTCCATTTTTATGAATAATTTTTTGTCAAGAATGTATTAAATTATATAAATTTACATTCATAAAATTATTTTTAATAGGAATATAATGAGAAACGAATCATTTTTACGGTTAAGGAAGTATTTTTATAAAAAATGGGTTGTATGCATTTTTTACATGGACATTAGAATTGTTTTATGCAACCTAAATGAATTGAATATTTTTTGATGAGTTCCGTATTTTCAATTATCATAATTAATATTAAATAAATTAAATCAACTTTCATTTTAAACATAATGAATATTTACCATTTCAATAATATTTTCACCACGATAAGTGTTAAAAAGGGTTAATAAGGTTCGTGAATATAAGATATATGGAATTAATTATCAATAAAAATTGTGTAAATATTTTTGGTTGAGTGAATTTAGTTTTTATAACAATCTATCATGGAATATCTTTCCATTTTCAACCACTTGACATTGAATATTACATTATATTATTTTATTGTTAGGTGTATTTCAAAGGGTTTAATTCCCCTTTCTAATAAAAGGACACATCATCTTCTCACTCATATACTCTGATTGAGAACACTTTTCAAAAAATTTAGTACAATAATTACATTCTAACATACATATCCATGACCGAGATATTTCTTATTCCCAAAATACTCAATCATGCAATCTTAATGCGTTTATAAATGGATATTATATAAGAATGTTGTATATACTCTTACTATACTCCTCCAATGTTATGTATTCTTAAAATTTTCTAAAATTTATAGAAAATTATAAAATATTAAAATCATAAAATTTATTATAATGAAATTTTATATGGTAATCTTATTTAGATTTTCAACCCACTTTCTAGACTATGTGAAATGAGTGGATTTCTCATTTGTATTATCTAACTACTACCCCCATGAAGCGATGTGTTTAATTTTTCATTAATGTATCTATTTGATGATTATATTGATTTATTTGATGATAAATAATGAATATAATATATAATTAATATTCATGAAATAGTTTTTTTTCTTTTTTTCTTTTAATCTATGAAAAATTTAATTCCCACTTTTGAGTACAAATAGACTACTACCACCATAAAGAGATATAATTCTAGTTCGATAATCACCGCACATGGATTTTTTTAATGGAAAATATAATGAATGAAAATGATATTTATTATATTATTATTATTTATTAGGTAATGAAAAAATGAAAAGACAAATGTAATGGATCTATCAAATGTAAAAAATGCATGGTAAATAATAATTTTGACCCCTAAATATAGATTTTAATTTTGAATGATTTTGAAATGGGTAATTAAAAATTAAATGGAATTATATGTAATATTATAGTTATTTATATAATGGTTTTGATATATAGTTATAAAAAATTTATTATACAAGATATTATAAAACCATCAAATAATGTCAGGACGTGAGGTGAGCATTTTTGTAAAAACCTATATTTAAATTAAAATTTTTTGTGTGTCAACATTAATTTGTATAATTTTATATTTCCCCTAAAATCCATATATTTAATTATTCATTTTTTAGTTATTTCTTTTTTATAATTATTTCTATTTTTTACATATTTTGAATTCAAATATATTCAAATAATTATTTTATGAAAATATAACCTTATTTACGTTCTATTATTCAAGAATCATGTTCCATCATATTTATATTCTCTAAATTTATATATACATATTATATCGACAAATAAAAAATTTATACAGTTCATTTACACTATTTATTTTTTCATTATAAATTATTAAAAATTATCCTATCAAATTTTTTTTATACGAGAAACTTTTGAAATGTCATAAAAAATTACAAAAATAATGGTTCATTAATATATTTGGAATGAAAAAATATCTCATCATTCCTTTAATTTCATAATGTTTTATCTTCCATTATATGATATCATGATTTTATTAATAAAACCTTATTCATAATTTTAATCAATTTAATAGTACTAAAATTAATCAAAATAAAAGTATGTTTTCACCTATTTTTAATTAAAACATTTATGCGATTGTAAAATTATTTTTCACCTATTTCATCATCTTTGATGGATTTTAATGATTCAATGGGGATATATTATTATAATTCCATCAATATTTAGTCATTAGGTATTACATGATATCAATATTTACATGAAAATTTGGTGATTCTTATTTAGGTCATCACATGTTAATTTATCAATGAAGAAAAAATGAATGGATTTGTGATTTTATGGCACTCATATATAGGGTTTCACTATTTTATATAGGGATTAGTTTTATATCATTATAATACATTATTTAAAAAATATATCTAAAGATATTATATGAATATTAAATTTTATTTTTCCAAATCCTCTAAATGAATTTTCATTCTATGTTTATGGGAGTTGAGAGTATTGCAACAAGTATCCATACCATTATGAGAAATTAAAATGATGACCATTAATTTATTTATAAGACATTTGAAGACATATAATAAAAAAAATTCCATTTGTTTTATTTTTGATATCTTTATGAATTCAAAACATTTAATTTCTATTCAAGTTAATATCATAGTTAACTAACTTTTTAGGAATATTCGTTATAAAATTGATAATGTTTCAGGGTGTACCACTCTTAGTTTTATATGGTCAGAATCTATTGTTTTCAAAAAATATCATTAAATTTAATTAGAAAGAATTAAATATGAATAATAGATTGAGAAAAAAACATCATCCTAAAAAAATAATCAACATAAAATGACCATTAAAAGAATATAACATATATTGAAAGATTACTCTTTATATTTTAATGGTTCTTAGGATCAACACTTTCTTCTCGTAAAATGTACATACAATAAGAACTTTCAATGAATATTCATATGTATTCTTAAGAATAAATCTTTGTAAATAAGTTTATAACTCAACAATGATGGAATAGAGGTGGGGAAAAATTTAATGCGGACCTCGTCATGCTCTGAAAATAGAAGAGAAGTTTCGTTCCCTCTAACCACATATTTGTGATGATAAATGAAAACAATATTTATACTTAAAAACTATCATTTGTTGATTCCAGATATTTAATTTGAATATAATATATTCCTAACAATATCTTCATTCATAAATTTTATCCAATTTTGAATGAATTTCAAGCTAACCCCAAAATATATCATTCTTAATAAGAATTTTGGTTAAAATTGTATTGTAGATTATCACCCAACACTTCTACAAAATCTATTCCACGTTCAAAATGTATAATTTTATATATTATATAGAATTACATATATAATATAAAAAGTTTATAGAACTACAAAATTATACCACACAAGTATGATCACTCATTTGAGTAACAAATTGTTGAGATTATAGATCAAATAGATAATGACATGTAGAAAAAGACCACTGACCAGGTGAAAGACTTCTGAAAAAACCCTAAATTTGAGGAAAAAATAGGGTATCCTAATCATTTAAGGAGTTTTAATAATACATAATTTTTTTCTTCACTGTGTCTATATTTAATGGGAATGTTCTTATACGGATACAGAAAGTTACCACCTCTGACAATAAAAAAAATTCTCTTTAATTAATTTAATGTGTTTCTAAACATTCAATTCACTGGAAAATAATATTATATTGATAAATAAATTATAAAAATAAAAATGTATTATATTATTACATAATTAAATTAATGATAATTAATAGAATTAATTATGTAATCAAACAAATCATTACATAAATTATTATAGATTAAATAATTATTTTAATTATAATAATTTTATATTATATTTTTTTAAAATTAAAATTACTCTTTCATATTTTATTAAACTAATGAAAAGACATTATTTAATATCTATAAAAAATAATAACCATTCATATACTAATAATAATATTATTATAAATTAAAATAATATTTGTTGAATGTAATATATTAATTTGTAAAGAAACTATTCTATCATGTGATAAATATATATTCAAATTAATATATTAAATTAAACACTATTGGATGGTATTTTTATGGAAATTTATGGATTATTTGTTAAATAAATTAGTTAAAACTCATATAATTGTTTTTATTAGCCATTAAACGAGAATAAAGCAATCTTTAGTTTAAAGGATCAATTTTATAAAAATGGGTTTTATAAGGATTGTGTCTGAATTCTAAAATTAATTTATATCACATTTAGAAAATGAATCATATAAAAAAGATTCCATGTTTAGAATAAGAGTAATTATGACTATGTAATAAGAGGTAATTAGTTTTTATACATAATGAATTGTTACTGTGGAGACACTCATGTCACATATAGTAGGGTACCTCGTCTTCTCACTTCTGCTCAACACTTAATCCCCAAACCTTGACTAATACCCTAACCTTAATTCCCTATGCAATGATACTCGTAATTTTATCTAGTATGTCTCTAAAAAAAATTTTGTTTTATTCTTTATCACATCATAAAATAATACAAAAGTGATGTGATATAAATAAAATTCCACATAGGAAAAAATGTTAATTCAGCAGGTTTTGTGCTCACTCACACACACACATTGTGAAATATATTTGGAGTTCAACCATACTAAAACTATTATAGGAAAATAATGTATAAATATGATGTTATAATTAAGTGGGATACAAATATTATTGTTAAAACTATATGAAATTGGTATTAATAGTTAGTACTTTTAATTACCACTATTCTTTAAGTGTTATGACATCCACAACATTACAACTCAATATCAACAGTATGAGCCCCACACCTCAAACATTATAAATGTGACAAAAAATCCAGGAGGGTATTGGTAGTTCACAGGTTTTAAATCTAGTTTCCAAAATAAAAACATTATCATTTGATATTGATTAGAGTGTAACATCTATTTAAAAGTGAGAAAAAAAAGAGAATGAAATTTATTACCCAAGTTCACATGGTGAACCATTATTTTCCAAAAAGGAATGGTTTAAATTTATTAAATATGAAGTGAAAATTAGTGATTTATGTCTCACCATTAAATGGTGATAAAATAAATCTCTACAAAAAATCATTCTCATCAACACTAGCCATTGACTAGAGGTGTTTGTCTTCCCAAAAGAATAATATATAAAATGTTATGGTATTTTTCAATGGTGATTATTCATGGAATAAAAATATATTTCTCTGAATTCTTTGAAAATACATCGCTCTAAAACATACTAAAAAACATCCATAACCTTCTCAAAAATATAAAATTATTATATTAACATTAATTTTGTACATTTATATTAATGGAACAAAAATTTTCTATTTCATTTCCTTCTAATAAAAATTTTAGGACCACTCATATATAAGTGAAGACTACCACCTCATTGAAAAGATATATACCATTCATCATTATTATATATATTGGGATATTATATTGAATAATTATATTAATATATTTGATATTTATTATCTAATTATAATACAAATAAGATAAATTATCAGTTTTCTTAATTTAATTCCATTCATTGACAAATGAATAAATGACCTACATATATGTGTACCACCACCTCAAAAATTTATAGGGATTAATTATTCGTCCCCATAATACTTGGATATATATAAAAATTTATTTGATAAATCAATTTGATATTTTGTAACAGAATTATGATTTTATAGATGATGAAAGTAGGATAAATGGTTTAAGTACTAAAAGAATAAAAATGAAACATGTATTGAAAATTGAACTGTTAACACCGAAATATTAATTTTAGTTGTGGATTTTCAATAAAAGTGTAATTGAAAATTATAAAAATATAATATCTAATAATATACATATGGAAATAATTAGGGTATATATTTATTATAATATTTAATTCATTATGACTATGTTTATAGTTAGAATAAATGGAGTATGAATTTGAGGTAAGTATTTATATTAATACACAACTTATTAATTAAAATATTTGTTTTTATTTTTAGTTGTTATTAATATATATTATTTCTATTATTAACCCAATATATGTTATTCCTATCTTTGTTTTCAATTTTTTGGAGGAATCATTTTTATTCTCACCCTCTTCGGAACTCAAAACATAAAAACTATATTTTTATGAACAAATAACAACATTTATTAACTATTTGTAGATACTTTTTTTCATCTATATCTGTATTCAATTAATTGTTTTAATTTTTATATAAAAATAAAGTGCTGATAATGGTAATTTATATGAAGTATTAGATTCATTACTAACTATTAACCACATTATTTTCAAAAAAACACAATATGACTCCTTTTGGGCATTCATAAAAAATACATGGAAAATAATATTTTATAATTTATATGACAGTATATATTATATTGTTATCACGTTATTTCATCATTTTTAACATACGTTAAATGGTTCCTTGATTTTAGAAAAAAATACTCTACTTTTATTCTCTAGGATATTTTTAAATTTAAAAATATACTAAAAGAAAACCTTTTTTTCATTACTTTTTAGAGATCAATTCTAATTATTTCTTAAAATCAGTATTCTTACATGCCAAAATACATTCAATATTATTATTCATAATTTGTCATATTTCTTATTATATAATCTACATAAGGATATTTTCTTAAATCAGGTTTCAATTCAAAGGGTTTATTATTCTATGGTGAAATATAAAATCTTATTGGGATATTTTGTCAATATATTTATATGGTTATTTATGTGATGAGTGGTCCTTTAAATAAATATTCATTTAATGAATTAGGTAAATTCTTTTATATCATAAAATAACAATAATGTTAATATGGAGTTAATTTAATCTAATATGGGACTAAATTCACTACATTAATGGGAAATGAGAGTGATCCCAATCAAATACACGACTCTTTTCACTATGATTTCGAGAATGGGTAATAAATTTATTCTACTATGGTACTCTATAAATTATAATTTTATAGTTTTTTTAGTGTTCATGGAGTAGGGAATTAATTTTATATGCATATCTGTATTCTAGAAAACTATGATTTTATCTTATGATATTTTATCATGGATAAAGAAGAAGTATTGCTGATTTCGTACTTTTATGAATGATGTATTTTATTATAAATAATAATTAATCCATGAATCAGGATTTATAGTCAATTAATTATTAGGTATTTTTTATTTTATTGTCATGTTCATATAGTCTTACACAAATATTTTTATCTCTAAAACCCATTCGTTGATATATCTATAATTTACCACTACAGAACATATAATATCGCACATTCTATTGTATCTATTTCCCCAGAATATTAAGGAAGGTATTATGTATGATATTTCTATGATGGGTATTATGTGTGGATAACATTCTCTAGATGTTCAATATCAGTTTTAAAATAGGTTTGTTATATATCTACCCTTAAAATGAACTAAAATACCATAATTATGGGGTTTTCATTATTGATAATTGAATTTTAAACAAATCCATTGTGATGTAATATTTATGTATGAAATGTATATGTTACCTTTAGGAAAATAGAATAGTACGATAAAAAATTAAATTCATATAAATTGGATATAAAAAATTGGGGGGGAGGACATAAGCATCGGTACTTTTATAATTTCAACAGCCTAAATTAATCTTTGGGACATCATAAACTATGTTCAAATAAATTATAAAATTTAGTTTTATATGATTAATGAACATAATACCAAAAAAATGAACATATATTTTATTACAATTTTCCCCCAACAACTAGTGAATATGTCATAGGAGTGGTATGGTCAGGTCTGATCCATGTATTATCCACTATATTAAAAATTAAACATTAAGTGGGCCTAAAATGGATTGTATCATGATCCATGAAGGGCCTCATATAACTATATAATTAAAATGTTATTATACTGGTCTCAAGGGATTTATAATAACCCAATATTGAATCAGAAAGATCCCATGCTCTTTTGGATGTATGTCCACTAAAATTTATCATTTTCTATGAATATGATATAATCTGATTTTCACATGCCACAAGCTCAATTTGATGAATATTTATTGTCTTGAAAATATCTATGCGAATTGAACAAAAAATTCTTTATATCTATTATTCCAAATTTCATCCTTCACTATGCTACATTTTAAAACATATTCAGAAAAGTTATATTCTCAAATAATATTTTATGTCACTCAATTATTCAACCTAATATAATATTCCAACATGTTCACTTCGTTTAATATAATTCTCCACAACCATGTGATTTTAAAACTAATTCCTTGAGTTGATAATCATTTTGAGTTGTTTCGTCCAAAAAAGATTCATCAAGTTATATCGCATTGAGATATGATTCGAAATAAAAATATGATTTACATACAACATAATTATATAAGTATCAGACTCATCATTTTCATAACAATACTACATATTTGTGACTAAATTTTTTTATCTTCACTTCACACATAATAATACACAATATATTAGTTCATCATGTAGATATTGTGTAAGATAAGGGAAAAATAATTTTGGTCTATAATAATCTCAATTACAAGTCATATAATTGTAACAATTTTATTTTAGGTAATTTGAAGAATGAAATAAATATTTTTATCCCCTAGTGAGTCTGAAAGTGACATAAAAAAGCTCCTCACCTACCGACATAAAAAAATATGTTATGAATATTTCACATATATCATTTTGATAACATAGGATGCTAACATAATATATGGATAATAAAATAAATAGTTTATGATAACCTCCATTGGAGTGATAAATTATTTCATATCCAATTAAAATATCCCCCATCGCATATCACACTTATTTTCATAAACAAAATATTCTCAAACTAGAATCATGTACTGTCTTTCACATCTTATAACTAGAACAAAAATATTTTCCCTTTCGTTATATTCATTAGGCGATGTTTTTTAACATCACATGGAATATGAATATACAATTTTTCATGAATGAAATCCTATATTCAACACATATTTTATTACATGGTTAAAATATGACACATTTGGATGTTTTATCATTTAATAAAATCTGTTTGTTTTTTGGAGTGAATAAATCATCATTAACATGAATAATGGATTTATTTTTATCATGGTATAGCGTATAATTATAATATTTTACATTCCAAAATTTTTCATTAAAATTTGTTAGACCCAAAAACAATAGTTTTTAGTTATAATTAACATATGTAGTATCTATCTAAAAAACGTCTTATACTCCTACATGACTATGACAACATGGCCAATAAAATGAAACCTACTCTAATTATCATGACTATAAATTTCATCAATATCATCATTACATTTTGAAGATGGATTCTTAATATGAGATTTCCTTGAGTACTGGATAATTTATTCAATAATTTTATAATTCTCGTTACAAAATGAACATAAAAAAATCTCCACCCCATATTATAGACACAGTCAAATATATTCAACACATTCAATAATAACCTTGGAAGATAAAAGGTAACTAATTTCATGACTTTTATATTCCATTTTTTTCATTTTCTAATTAGAAAGAAAGTCATAATTTTGTATATCATATTGATAATAATTTTATTTTAACATGTAGAATCATCTCATGTATTTCAAAATTGGACGAGATCAATGAATGTTAGATGAAATATTTTTCTCAACCTTATTATATATAACACAAAATAACATTAACAAAATATTCTTTCACAACTAACACAACAACATCATCAATTATAATAGAAAATATTTGCTTCATTTGTGAAATAATTTTTTGGTACATAAATATATTTGAAAAAGAGATAAATTATAATTATGAGGTTCTTTTAAATGATGTGTTAATTAATCCACATTCCTAAATAGTCCTAGGTGATGTTTAATATTGGTATATTAATTTATGAATTATCTGGACTTCTCTAAAATTGTGTTCTGAAGAAAATATTAAGAAAAATATATGTACTAAGTGTGCACTTTGTATTCGCAGCAATATGAATTAATTTATGGAGAGTTAATTTAATTAAATAAATGTACTATTTGAAGCCTATATATTATGTAAACCTAAGACTATGGAATTGTGAAAAAAAATAGTTTATATTAGCTTTGTTGACATAATTTCAAATGGGTTACTCAAAATAATTTCAATTTAAACATTATATCAAGTATAAAAAACATTTAATTAGAAATGTTAGGAATATTTTCTTTAATATTACATCCATTTCAAATCCTTAGTAAGAATATTGATATCGATACTTTAGGACAAGAATAAAATTTTTGTTGAGGGAGGCAATATAAAATAATTTATTATTATTCGTATTAATTTATGATAGTATGAGTTAATGGTTTGATAAAATACCATGAATACATTATGTCTCAAAAAGTTTTTAGTTTTTAAATAATTATTTTGAAAACAATTCGTAATTTGGGACACATTACACTCAAATTTAAATAACCATTATATAAAACGAGGAATTTTAAACCATTGTAAAGTATTTAACAATTTTAATCATGTATTATATTATTTTAACTCTAATATAATATTATCTATAATTAAATATTTCATTCATTAATTTTTTTGATTTTTATACCCTCATATATAATTAAATAATTATACAGTTTAGGTTAAGTTGGGGAACCAACTTAATTTCATAGAAGTACATAATATAATGTCTCGTTACCAAACGAAATATCTTATTAATATGTGAGGAGGTATCACCATGAATTCATATTTTGGTGGATAATAGAGGGAATGTTAATATATATATTTTTTAAAAATTTTACATCACATTCTTATATAAGTGCATTAATAGTTCCCTAAAAACAGATCTGAAATTATGTTTTCAACCAAATATATACCTATTATAGAACCTCACTATACATCTGCATGCCAACTCTGCATCGAAAGACAACACACAGTACAATATCTCTACTATTCTATTATATTATTGACTATATTTTTTTGTAATTTATTTCTATAAGAAAATTAAAATGTTGAATAATTTTCACAAGTTTTCTTTAACATTATATTTAATTCTAATATTATTGATTTAACTAAACACATCATTTAATCTCATTAAAATTATTCTTCATTTAAAATATCTAAATTCTATAATAAAAAATATTTAGATATATAACCATGCACTAGACGATGTTGGTTTATCAATGTATTAGTTTTTTGTTATAAATCATCATAAAATGGAAGTTCAACAACATGATGTTTTCGAAAACTATTTAAATGGGAGAAGTGAATTTTATATGTTTTATAGAATCCATGGATGTAGGGGAATATCAATAAAAATTAATCTGGAAAACATCACATGTTTTCTAAATGGAAAAATTGAGTAGAATAAAATCATACTCCCATACTATTTGAACCCAAAATAGGAAAAACAAAAAAACATCCTCATGTAGCTCGATCCAAGAAAATGGTGGAATAAAGTGATTGTGGATGTGAGAATTTATATCAGTTATGTGGAATTCTTAAATCCATGTAGATGTATATTATTCCTCTCATTATTCCATTTCATAGTGATAGAATAATATTTTAATTATTTAAAATATATAATTATAACTTAAATAATTTTTATAACCAATAAAATAAGGGATGAGCAGTCCTTCATTTAATAGTATACCATAAATAAGTTATGATCTGATCCATGGAAAAGAATGATTACCAAGTATGAAATAAATATATGATGTGAATTATCATCATTTGTAGTATGAATAGAGATATCTCATCAATTTTTTTCCACATTTACTTCCCTTAATTTTCATAGAATATATGAAATTTTCTGAAATGTATGATTATAATGTGTTAATTTGATATTGATTAAAATTTATTTTCTTATATTAACAATAACTATTTAACCTTTTGGATTATTCATTAAATCTTTGTTAATTCTTATTTAGGGAATGTATTTGAATTGTTGCATGGTTTGGTCAATAAGATAAACATAAGAATCATTTCCACACAATCTATCAAATTATAGTAATCTATTACAGAAAAATTAATTTTTAGATTCATGTAATGAGGATGTGAACACTTAAAAACTAGGTAGTGATTTCTTCTTATATTAGAATATCATACCAGAGAATTACACCAACACAATGTGACTGAAAACACATGAATTTTCGATTCACAAACGAAAACTTGTAACCTATGATAACAAACGTAGTTGTAGTGAATCTATGAAAAACTTCATATGATGTACTTTTAGTTGGGTCTTGACTGGAATGCTCAAGGGGGGCTAAAGTTGCACTATTAAGGCTTCTTAAATATAAAAATATCTTATTGGAAAATATTGGTGATGGATCATGTAATAATAGTAGAAAAGGGTAGTCTTTGGTAGATCGCGTGATCACCTTTACCATATAATTATTTTCTACATCTACTGTATTTGACTCCCTATTTTCAATTAATTTTCCCCATATACTCATAGATATATCATTTCAATATGATTACTATTTTTATTTAAAAAAATTAATTATACCTATCATCAAAACATTCGCTGTTGAGATATCATAGTATATACCATTATCGCGATTCATATATTAGAGGGATTCTGTTCTTTTAATGCTACATATATCAATGGTCTATTTTATACCTTATAAAATGTTACACTACACTCATTTATAGTTTATAATCTATATAGAATTATTTTTTGATTAAATTTAGAAATTTAGAATAATATTCATTATGATAATCTTTATTAAACATTATTGAAAACTACTTATATATTTTTATCAAATATTATGATATCAATAACAATTTTTTTATTATAACTCATCAAAAGATCACCATCATCATCATCAGAGAAAATTCAATTTAAAGGTTTGTTTTAGGTCATATGAAAAAAAATATTTTACATTTTATTTATTTTCCGACTAACATTAAATTATTTTAAGATATATAATTAATAATACAATTAATTTTACTTCTGTAGTATTTTATTTCTAAACCTATTATAAAATCCTCTTTTATATATACCCCACCTATCCTATAAGAATGTGTATTCCCTTTAAAATATATTTCCATGTAACTAAAATCTTGTTTATAATATATAATATTTACTTCCATAAATGAGAGTAATTAACAGATTTACATTTATTATCAATATTATATATTGATTATTTTCAAGAAATATTTTAAAAATAATACATTATCCATTATTTTATTTATATATAAGGTGGTGGAAACTATTTCTCCAATATTTTGACAAATTACATAGATAAAATTGTTATCCTGGAAAATCTACCATTTTACAAAAATTATTTTATAATATTTTCATCTAAATATACAAAATCATAATTTTTGTAAAAGATTATTCACCTCATTTATTTGTAAAATTCATTTTTTTATAATAAATAATATTTTCATATGAGAATTATTAAATGAAAATTAGCTAATTTATAATTTGAATTTATTTAAATTGTAAAATAATCCATTTTAAAAAAATTATTGATATAAAAACCCATTATTTTATTTATTTAATCCATACAGTAATCTATAATCATCAATTAATTATAAATTTATATATCATATACTTATTCAAAATAATTTTTATATTATAAATTATTTCATATCATGTTAAATAACTAAAAACAAAATCACATAATTTCAACCCTTCATAGGGATTAATTTCAATCATTTATGTATTTTATTATTTTCAATCCCTACGGATTCAATTATCATAATATTCATTCCACTTAATAGAATATCCTCATTATATACTATATATATGGTAAAAATTTAATAATTATTTTAGTGATATATGAAAAATTAAACTATATGATATTAAAATCATGATTATAAAAGGTTTCCCAAAGATTCAGAAAACATCAAAATATGCACAAGTCACTCGAATTAATTAATGTAATCCTTAGTATTGAGTATATTATTACTAATAAATTTTTTTCAGTGAACATATATAAATAATACATTTTAATCAATAGAAATAACATCCCCTTACTATTCATGATAGAGCCTCCTCATGATCATTATTTTTCTAAAAAAATTAATTTTATCATAATATTTTTTTACAATATTAAGATTCAACTTCTATAGAAGTTTGCGATCTACCACATTGAAATTTTCACATTCTTTAAGATTGAATAACAATAGTCTGTACTAGTCTATAAATCGTTCACTTTTAAAAATATCCTTTTATAATGTTGATCTTAGTGAAATTTTTGATGAATAAAAGTCATATATAATTTAATAAAAAAAGATTATTGGATAATAATCATAATCTCAATAATTTATTATGTATGATTTTCAAATACCCAAGCCTATGTTTATGAAATATTTAATTTTAAATCATTTTCATTAATCTAGAGAGATCTATATTTCATTAATATTTTTTTATTTTTTTATTTTTTAATCCGGATGGACAATCAAGTCAATAATGTCATATATTGCTCATGTTTTTCTATATGGATAACTCTTTTTCAAATCCATCATATCGAAAAATAATTTTTTTACATTAGTATCGCCATCCATTTAGGGTTTGTTACCTATTTTTAAACCATAAATTATTATACATATACATATGATCCTAATATAATAAAACATAACCAACATTTATTACATAAGATAATATTAGGCTTCATATGCATGGAACGTGATACATGATTGGATGATCGAAGTATAGTTATGATTAATATTTGGAATGATGTTGAAAAAATGTATATTTAATAGAGTTTTTAATATCCCAATGAATTACATCATATATTTCATTTATATATGTGATTGTTACTTATGATATATATTGTAATCCATATACCATCCTTCAAATAAATATATTAAATCTGTATTAATGTATATCTATTTCCACAATCAAAACATTTTGTTACTAACCTAAATAAAATTCCAAACAATATTTTCCCACATAGAAATATGGCACAAAAAAAGATATATGAATCCATATTATATATTCTATTAGGATCACATTAAATGAAAATGACTATTTGTGTATGAAAAGTGAATCAGATTTCCACCCCCATATATTTAAATTTATTATAAAAAATAATGTATATGGTAAGTTTAACCCCAATTACCAATACACGTTGTGAAAACAGCAAAATAAAACTCAATTACATCATATGTACTACACTGAATATGTGTAAACTACTATTAAAATAAATATTTTTGTTTATACCCCAAAACAATCAAATGTTAATTGATGGAAAAAATATATAATGTATAATAAATAATTTGTACCACTTTAAATAATCCATCAGATATTAATGTAGATTCAATTCATTCAATTGAAAGCATAAATCAATAAATAATATAAATAGAACTAATAATAGAATATATTAGTCAATTATACTAAAAAAGTCCTGGAATTATAAATTTTGATATTTGAAAAAAAGTCATGGAAAATTAAAAAATAAAGTAATTATAAATACATTATAAATATATAATATTAATATAAATGTTATTAATAAATAAAAATAAAGGATTTAAATTAATTTTTAATATATACACCTTTATATTATAAATTATCATGCTTTTTTTATAATATTTAATATTTTATTAAAAAAATAAATATTTATTATGTCATATGATGAATTTGTTTAATATATAGATATTTAATACAATGAATATATATCCTATATGTAATATTATTTTAAAAAATTTATCATACCATCTATAACTATATAGCCCAACCAATTTAGAATCTTCAAATACCATCCTATCACATGGTAGCCCCAAATAGAGGTGATCCACCCACCACTTTCTAGGGCCTAAATCAACCTTTCTCCTAAGTTTTTTCCAGACCAACATTTGAAACAGTGATCATAGGTTTACATTTTTAATTAATTTTTTTGTAATTTAATATTGGTGATGAATGATTTTTTTAATAATGTTATCATTGTGGTATAGTTTTGTATATATTTTTTTGTTTTCATAAAATTAAACACTTAATTGGTACTTAATTTATATAGAGTAAGTTTCTTTTTAAATAAAGATTATTATTGTTGGGCATGACTATGAGGATCTAGTTTCTAGTTATACATCGTAGTTATTAAGGTGATGCTTCCTCTACTATTGGATAAATAATGGAATAATTTTTATTTTTGGATGTTTGTTTTGGAAAAATAATTTCATTTTGGATTTTTTGGAATTATGATGGTATAAAGATTACGTTGTTAGGGGTCCATGTGTCACTAGTCATGATCAATTCTTATTCATATTGATTGCATATATTTAATTATGATTCATGGGTTTATCCACCATTATATATATATACATTTGAAGATTTTAATTTAGAGTTAGAATGATCATAAAAACCATTAATAGACAAATATATTGTCCTAATATTTGAATAAGTTATGGGTATATAAATAATTTTGGTATTCTATTTCTGTTGAATTCGACATGATTTTTCAATTTCATGTAATTTTTTTTTAAAAAAAATTATTTCTAATGGTTTTATTTTAGATTACCCCCGTGATCATGTTTTCAACTATTTAATCCACAAATTGATTATATTATTAAAATAAAAAAAATTCATTTTGAATAAATCATAATATTGTAGGGTTTATAAATATTGCTCATGTGTTTTACCCTTCTCCATTTCTTGTTGAGATACTACATTAGAAGGTTTAAATGATTACAATGTTTCACATATCTCGAATTTTTAGTCATCAATGATGATGTATATCTATTGTATTATTTAATTTTGTTATAGTTTTCATTTTTTGTATTTGATTTATTTTATTTAGAATGTGTATTATCCTATATCATTGGTTGGTGGTCAATGTACCACTAAAGAGTTGAAATGTATTGGTACTAGTATAATTTTTCAAATTGAGTTATTTGTAGTGAGGTATATTGTGGTTGATTCTATACTTTATTGATAATTAGATTGTTTGGTGCCCAATGAAGCTATTTTTATCATTCATCCTCAGCGATTTGTCACATTTTATTATGATCATTTTTTGTGATCATTTGAGAATTTTATATCAATGGATCAATTCTTATGGGACTTCATTTCTAGGAAGTGTGCTCAATGATGGTTGTTTAATGTTACAGACCCATATAATAGATTTTTTTGTCCATGAAATATTGGGCGCAGCATAGTCTTTCTTTTTTTTCATTGGTTAGTGTTGTTTGATATTATTGTATTTAGATATTTGTTTATTGACTATTTTTTTCACTTTTTCATGGGTCTTGTGATTCATTTTCTCATGTAGTGAAAACATTTAGTATGCTTTAATATAATTAATAAAACACATCCTTATATAATTTTTTTTGAAATATTACCCTTAATTTGAATATTTCAACTAAAAAAATCCTATTTTAGTAAAAATCCATTTATATTTTTTTTCATACGTTATGATATATACACACATGAAAAAAGAAATAAAAATATTTTTCAAAAAAAAATTATATAAATTATATAAATATTTCATAATGAATTATTTTTATTCATCCACAACAACTATTATTATTATTTTCATTTATAATGATCTCAAATATCATTTAATTTTGTAAAATAATATATAAAATAATTAAATAAACGCTTTAATATAATATAAATATCCCATATAACTATTTTATATAAACTATAAAAAATTAAATTCCTTAAAAATAATATGTTAAAAAATTACAGAATCAAAATTCTCTACCATATCATAATTTATTATTCATTTTTATTTTCATTTTTTAATTTTCACCAAAACATATATTAAATTTTATAATATGAAATTCATTTCCATTGATATAACAATCAATAATTGGTAATTAGATATTATGATATGACTAATATGCATATATATTATGATTAATTAAATTCTTCCTTGTCTAACTTATGATATTATATGCTAAAATTCTATGTTTTCTAATGCAATACATAAACAATTTCAAACTATTACCAATATAACCTTATACAATACATTACAAGGGGATGTCAATACATAACCTCCAAGATCCAATGATAAATTCCCCATATATTACATATAGAATTTATTAAAAAGTGAGATGATCCAATATAATAATATCATTAATTAATATCACTTCAATAAATTGAACATTATATCTTATAGTAAAAACATGAACCCAAGAACAAAATATTATGTGCCTTTTCTAAATAGATATAAAATAAAATTTTCATATATGACATTTCAACATTTCAGAATATATGATCCATAGTATACCTCTTTCAAGGATTCCCATAAGTAATATTCATCTTCATGGCTTCAAAAATAAAAACATAAGAAAATATTGACATCAAGTGGCCGATAATTTGACACATGTCAACATGCTATCATGAGTATGATAATAAATATATTATCAAGCATTGGGAGGGGAGAAATCAATTATAAAAAATAACTTTAAGAAATACAAAATGTTTATATTGAAGGATAGATGGACACAAAATCTAAAAATAACAATCATATAACATGTCTACATTTTTATATATAATTTTATAATATTCACGATACATCATTAATAATAATAATAATAATATGAATTTAAAATGTAACATGAGATTGGAATATATTTTAAAAATTTAGTTTTTCACAAACACAATCCCATGGTAACATCATACTATGAGAATATTCGAGAACACCCACCCTTTAGTTTGTGAGAATATCTACTAAGGTTCACTATTTTACTTGTGAGCATACCCTGTATATAAAATTATACATTATCTCTTGTCATGTAAAATCATAACCAATTCCTTGGTGGGTTATATAAGACCCCAGTCAAAGAAATCAACACGCATGTGTGCAATTATAAATTAATCATTCTTAATATCATAATGCACCCCTAAAAATAGGATGTGTTTCATAACATTACCAAATGGTATCACATAAACAGAAATTAGGGATTATGTCAATTCATTCTACAATTAAATAAAAAAATCATTAATTAATTTACCCATTTATAAGGAAATTCATAAAACCAAACTCTGTAATGAGTTATATAATTTTTACATGATAATGAATATGAAACCACATAATAGAGATATTAAAAAAAACTACATAAGATAGATGTAAATGGTTGATATTACCAAAAAATTTCAACAAATCAATTTCAATAATGTAATATTTAAATTATTTAAAATCATATGTTAAATAAAATTAATACAACTGATGCATGAATAATTATTATTGGATTCTCATAGAGAATTTGGAGTAAAATAAAAATTAATTATCATAAATAAGAAATCATTTTTATTTATTTAAAAAACATTGAATAAACACAATTAAGAGAGTGATTAATAATTACATTGGAATGTTTCAATGAAAAATTAATGTTTAATAAAAAAATTTAATTTCATTATAATAATTGAGAACATTAAATAAAGTGTCAATATGGATATGAAAGAAAAAGACGTTATTTAATGAGAATGATCATTATTGTATACATCATCAACATTATTAAATAAATCAATCAATATAATTTTGTAGAAAAAAGAAGAAATGAATTATAATATCGTCAACGAAATCAATAGATTAATATAATAATACTTTATGAAAATAAGAACAATTAAAAAATAAGAAAAAAAATACTTGTTAACACAAATCGATTAACATTATTCACACTTATCAAAACATGAAACAAATTCCAATATATAAAAAATTACTTTTTTTAAAGGCTGGGGCCGAAGCCTCATTTTTATTATTAAAACGAAATATATAAAAAATAACTTTTATAATATCGTAATTTAAAAAATATGCAAACCAATAATTTTTTTCTTTAATCTATTACCTTTTTTGAAAAATATGTTACTTATTAATTTATATTTTTTATCACAGAATGTGGATAGATTCGATTATTTTTTATTATAAGTTTGATAATGGAAATCGTAGTTTATATATATATATATATTAAATTTTCAACATTACAATATCATTAAATGTACAATAATATATGTTTCATGTATATTTAAATGTTCTCATTTAATTTCATATAAATTTTGGTTTTTATTTGTGATTAATGTGTTTGTGGGGATCTTATTTACGTAAATTATAAAAAACGACATTGTAAAATAGTAATAAGTTAAATATTATTATAATATTTTCTAAATATTAAAAAACATATTATTTTATAATTAAAATCTAATAACACCTATAGTTTTGTTTCCATTGACAGATATGATAGAAATTTATTGCTTTTTTTATATTGGTTGTTAAACTATACCAAATAAACAAAATGTAACATTATATGGGTGACTATGGTTAATAATGTTCTTACATTAGCATACTATATTTATTTTATAATTATAATGATAATATTTATACATTTTAATGTTGTTAATATACTTTTATTACATATTTAAAATTAAATAAATGACTAGTAGAAACTGAAATACATCAGTTTCATCGAGGTAGTAGTCTGCACATATGCATATGTGGAATATCCATTTATATAAGAAATAATGGATATTATAATATGTTTATATTTTCAAAATTAAAATAAAAATAACATAAAATATTTGTTCCTTAAATACCCCATTAAACCATCAATGAATGATGGATTAAAAAATGGGAGCAAATCACGTCTGGATGTGGTAGTGTACATGTAACACATGTGACATTTTCATTTATTGGATGGTTAGTATGAGAGTAGAAAATGGTTCTCCCTTAAAATAATTAAAATATTAGTAGACAAAATATAATTATTTATTTATTACAAATTGGTTTTATTATATTCGTATCCAGAAGAAAAAAAATGATGGAAAAGAAAAGAATAATTATTAATTGAAATGATTACATGTCTCCTTGGATGAACTCCCTTGATATTTTGATTAAGGAATTAAAAGGGATCCTTTTATGAGTCTATAATATCAATTATGTTTATATGAATGCAGTTGTGTTATTTTTTAAATTTTTGAATGAATCCTAGTGGAGTATGGTAGAATAATAAATGTGGTCTTGATGACAACTTTTATAAGGAATTGGTAATCCATTTTTTAATAATAAAAATGGTAATGACACTTTTTAATGGAACAGTAGACCTGATATTAGACAATAAATGATCAGTTGATGAGTTAAGGTAGAGATCCCAACAACCATAGTAAATCATATTTGTTTTTAATACTTTTAATATTTTATTATTGACCATTATAAATTTTTTTATTGTGGTGACATATTTTTAACTAAGTAATTTTTCATTAATACCAAAAAATAAAATCCGTGTTTTTAATTAATTTGAACCCAATGATTGAAAATATGACATTATTATTTTTAAATATACTCAACATATAATGAAGATTAGATTTAAACTTATATTATGTAATTCATAAATTTTATTATATAAAGATTAATTTTAATGAGTATGCTTTTGGAATAAGATATAAGAATCAATATAGTTGACTTCTGGGTAAATAATTGTTTTATTAAAAAAAAGTTATGTTCCTTTCAAAAAAATAAATTTTTGTATGAGTTTATTTAATTGAATGAATAGATAAAGGGCAGTTTTATTATAATAAAATACTCTGTGAATTCCAAAATAGAAAAAAAGGATTTCTAAATAAGAAATTAATATATTAAAAAATAATTATAATTATTAAATACTCTTTGATTAGGTAAATGGTTTCACATTTTTTATTATTCGTATTATATACTAATGATTCCATGAATCTCTTGGAATTTTTGAAAATAGTAATTTCTACTGTTCACTTAAAAATCAATATTTTTATAAAAATATGAATAATTAATATTGAGATAATGTTGAATTTTTAAAATAAAAAATGAAATTATTTTGAATATGGTAATGGTTTCATAAATTTTAATTTATATTTTATGTTTTTTTATGTTATTTAATTAAAACATATAATTATAAAATGTGTAATATATTATTCAATGTATAAAAAAATTCAAAAAGTAGTTAAATTAAATCATTTGTATGAAATATAAAATACATTTTAAAATTTTTATTTAAGAGAGAGACACACTTTTTAATATTAAATGATTTTATCTGTTTTTTCTCTGAAATATATTCATTTTAGTTGTTTAATATATATATATATATATATATATTTTGTTGGGATTTTAGTTAATATGATTATCAAAATAATGTTAATATAATATAACATTCCTCGTATTATTATGGTTTTCTATATGCAGCAAGATAGAAAATACATTAATTTTTATAATGAAAAAATATATATTAAAATAATAATTTATTTCATTATACATTACATAAATATAAGATTACCTTATTTTTTTATTTATAGGAGATGAATGTTGAGATAATTATTTCTCATTACATCCTTTGATTCCCATGTAGATTTTTGAAACATTAAATTACACCACAAAACATTGACAAGGTTAGTGGTGTTTTTCCACCACACATTATATATCTGATCTATAATTCTTATAAGACGATCATAATATGATAGAACATCTTCTAATTTAAATGAATCCTAATTCCCCGCATGTGAAGAATCAGCTATGTACTACACCAAGTTGGTCAGTAAAACATACAAATTTATTGGGGGATGTCTGTAGGGTGTTCTAAACAGTAAATTACATCCCTTACATGATCAATGATATAAATATGACTAATACAACTTGGTCTGAACATTATTATCTTCTCTGATATCATTACCCACTTCCAATGAGTTATTTGGGTGAGAAACATAACACAATCATCAAATTTTATTTCACATTCATTGTTACTCACATTACTCTTTCATCAACATTGTGCTGCTTTCAAATTACACTTAATGGTTTGATTTTTATCAACCATTCATAGATATATTCTTTACCAATATACTTCATCTCTCAAACCTGATTCCATTATTATGGACTCTTACATATATTCTCATAAAATTCCTTTTATGGCGCCATTTAAATACTATATTTGAAACTTATGTGATATAAGAACAATATTAGGGGACAATGTTGACCTCAATAGTATTAGAAATCCCCTGAGCATTATCTTAGAATATCCTATACATTATAAATGGTTATATTATTACAAAAAATATTATGAGAGATATAAGTTATTCCATAGATCAATACAATCTGTAGTTAATGAAATTAAAATTTTCCTTTTAAAAAACTTGTGTTTAAGAAAATAATATAAAAAAAGAAAACAATAAAGTGGAAAACAAGAGAGGATTTTTATAGAGAATTCAAAATTTTATTAAAAAGAATCCATAAGCCAAAGAATATATGGCATATTCTTTTTTCAAAAACATGCTCAGTTTGATAACAATCATCTTCATCCCTCCAATAAATGTCTTCACTCAACGAGCTGTCCATATTAATGTTCGTCACAAATCCATTTATCAGTGGATTGGAAAATCTGTACATCACGGTTCTAATATTTGAGTAGTTTCTTCACAGTATTTGTTTCTTTATAGGTATTGAATCTAACTTATCATAGGTATTAATTACTTTAATAAATTTATCTCTTAACAATGTTATAGTACTTTGTACATTGTCTTCCTCATCGGGGTTTACAGTGTCTCCCCATTTACAACTGGGTCCTGAAGTGATTCTTCTAGTATTGATGGTCAAATAAAAGTCAATATTTTTTCATTAACAAGTTTAAAATTTGTAACTCCATGGATTGAGCACAGGTTAATTTTTTTATAATATCAAAATGATAACCATGGTTCATTGGATAATATTCCATCATAAAGGGATCCCCAACTTCAATGTAAATATCATTTTAAGGTAACATTCAATTGTTGAGGCTAGACATTGTATGTGTTTCTCCAAAACATTATGTGAACCCTGGCTAGTAAAATGTTCATCTCTTATAATGTGATCATATTAAGAAAGGATTTCTATCTCTATAACAAGACCATTTTTACATGGTTTCCCCCAATTACAGATAGTAAAACATTATCAACAGTCTTAGTCGGTCCATGATCTTGATAAGAGTTTATGGGGAAAACATCTCTTGCTTCCCCACATAAAGATGAAAAAATTTGTTTTGTGATGTAAGATCTATCCTTGGAGTAGATTTTTGGTGTTCTGAACCATAATTAAAATTCCCTAAATTATTCGCTGGATTTTGATGAAAAATATCTGATGAATAAGATACAATAATTTTCTAAATTTCATTCTATCAATACTACATAATGTTATCCAGACCTGAAACATCCATAACTTGATTCTACCAATTAAATCCTATTCTAAATATTTATACATCCTTACCCCAAATAGAGAATAATGATAACAAGAAAAACATCATGTAGATATCCAGTTCAAAACATACTGTTTAACAACTATTACAACATGTGGAATCATCTCACATTCAACTAAAATAAGAATATCATGAGATTATTTGGATGAGAACTAACTTTTTGTTAATGTGGATCTCAAGTCAATTTAAACATGTACAAAATAATATTGTCCAAAACTAGCCAATTTGGTTTGTATGATTATTTTGATTGGAACTGATGTTTCAATATCAATTGAAAAGAAAATATTTGTATGCTAAAATACCTTTTTCAAACCAAGTATCCTAACCCAATCATTCATACATGTATTTCATACCCCATATGGATTAAAACTAACATTCCATTCCAAGATTATAAATGTACATGGCTTCAGAGAAGTTGATACAGAGCCTATAATGAAATGAACTATTATATATAAATTCATCATTTTTATGTAATGTCTCATTATATAATTTTGTTATTGAAAACACATTCATTTTTTGTCTTATTATATACAATTAGATTTAAAATATCATTTAATATCTTTACTCTTGATATTATAACCATTGAATAGTGATCAAATTATTAGTATAAATATAGTGTTTAAAAAAATCTTATTGACCCAAATAAAGGATGTGAAGGCCTCAACCATTTGGATTATACCCTCCAATGTCCATTTAATAGATCTTTTGAAGGAGATAACATCATTTAGATTTTTCCATGACCAACCCCGAGTTGATATCCAAAAACATATGCATGAAGTAAACTCTTTAAAGGAGAATTTTATACTCATCCGAATCATAACCCAACCCATGTTTGTTGAAATGCCACATGAATGTCCCACCATCGCGCACGTTACTCGTAGGGAGTCGTCTAGTGTATTCGAAACATATATATTAATACTGTAGAAATATGAGTATGTACATTAATTATTATTGAATAATGAATATATTTTCATCTAATTATTGTCACATTATATTTTCTATATTGATTAATTAAATAAAAAATATAATTGTTGGTTAATATTAAAATTTAGTTAAGAAATATACTCTTATGAATTAATGGAATTTTGAATTAAATAATATTTTAAAAAAATACTAATATTAAATTATTTTTCTATAATGTAAATTATCAAATAATTTCTACGAAGTCAAATGTAATTTTTATAAGCATTTGATCACTGTTGTTTTCAAAAAAAAACCCATCATTGCTGAATACATGATTTCATTATTTTAGAAGTTAAAATTCAAATATTTTAATAAAAAATTAGATTAAATGAATATAAATTTTGGAATCATAAAGTAAAAATTTTCCAATGGCGGGGTTTTCATTATTTTTTTAGATAGCCGAATTTTAAAGTAAAAAAATTAAATAATGTATAAATATAGTTTGGGTATTAGGACATAAGAACAGACCAATTTGATTTGATAAATATAATAAATGGTTTCCACTAACAAATATTTTTCATCATTTAAAAATAATGTGAATTGATTTTTAATTTATTTATTTTATAAAGCATTTATGATTTCTCCAGGACCATTAATATATTTTGAGTTTTTAAAATTTTTTCTGTAACATTATGATTCACCAACACACATATAAGGAACAGTTTTTTTATTAATTTCGTCCAATGGTATTATTAAATAATGAAATCCAATCCTATTACGAAAAAACAAGGTAAAAATTATGGGATGGATTTTGGGTTTGGTTATTTTATATTATGGAGTCCAAAACCTAAATAATAATGAAGTCCCCCTATTTTCATATATAAACCCACCCAAGATCTTAATTATCATCACTAAAACATTTTGTATCTGGTCTATAATATTCTCTTCACTTTATAGAGTCCCAAAATGATCACTAGAGCTCTCGTGAATCCCACCACCACAATAATTTTGATCGTGACACTAATGTAAGTGATTTATTTGTTCCTATTTATATTCAAGAACCACTTTTATGTAATGATTCTTAATTTATATTTGTGGTTTTCTTGAACTGTTTTCCAAAAACAACCATACTGTATATTTTATTTCCATATAATTTTATTCATCTTTATCTCTCATTAACCCCTCCATGTTAACATTTAGTACACTTATTGATAGGCCATTATTTAGTAAGGGATTTTTTCTTTTTTCTTATTGGAATACATTCTTTTATCATCATTTCCATATAGTGGGATATTTTATTCAATATCCCCATTACTGTAGAATTTATTTTCAAATTATTAGAGAAAAATTACTATATTTTCAACCCAATTAATGAATTTTTACGTGTTGTTGTTATGCTGCTGAAATTTCACTATGATTTTTCATACAAAAACAATTCTTTATTGAATACCCTAACAATTAAATATCATGTTTTTTCACATATATACACTTAAAACAATTCAAATTAAAAAATACAAGTTTTATTCGATAATACATGTGGTTGGAAATTGTTTTGATGTAAAGTGAATCCATGTTTTATGATTTAGGTGGAAAAAACTTAAATATGAAAATGAAATAAATTTTATATGTGTTCCCAAAATTATTTACTCTTCCAATTAATTTGGTAATGATTAGTAAAATGATACATCATATTTGGATATTGAGTAAACTTGATTTCATTATGGGACATTTTCTATCATTATATTTTTTCATTTATCCTTAACCTATGTCTATGATTCATTCTTTATTTTGCTTCCACATTTCCCATTTATCATTATGATGATATATCATGTCTCATTGAGCATGTTTATTATTCATACTATTTTATTCTCCATTGATATTTTTATTTTATAATATATATCACATTATTTTATGTTTATTCCCTTACTTGTATTTTAATCTCACCCAATTCTTATGTTTTCTCACAAGGTCTCCCATTTATTATAAAAATAAATGAAATTTATAATCATGTTGAGGATGTTATTAATAATGTTAGTGTATACTATGTTCAATATGTTTTTCAATTTACCTTATTCCCTATGACACTAAACTACTAAATCATTCAGGATTTATTAAGAGAACATTAATTTAATAAATTTTTATAAATATGAAACAAAGAATTGGGTTTTTATAGTTGGTATTATGGGAAATGTTTTATATTTTTTTTTGGATTTGGATTAAAAAAATCAAGAGAAAACATTATGAATAAGACTATATATATGACATAATACCTAATTATTGGAATGTATAGAGTATGTGTTTTATCAAGAGAATACACCCTTATATAGATAATACATATCGTCGTTGTTCTAGAACAAATGTATATAGGGGTAACAACTTAGACATGAGGTATAATGTATGGCTTAGTGTTACCCTATTAGATGGGAATGAGAATTAATTTATTCCTTATTTAAAACCCCATATAGATATTCTTTGGTAAATTCATTCTATAATTATGAAATTTTATTAATGGTGTAAAAAATTAAAATAAGAGTATATGTTTGGAAATAGATAATGGATAACATGTATTGTATTATAAAAACTCATATAGTAAAAATTAAATGCAGTTTCTAAGTATTACCTTTATTATCATTGTATTAACCTTTATGTTTTTAATTATATAAAATAATCATCCCTAATTTTCATTTTATTCTAAAAAATTGTATGAAATAGGAGGAATCAAGAAAAAATCAATGTGATGGTCAATGTGATGAATTCCCCAACGATATGCCCAACATGATAGGACTAGGAATAAATAAATTCATGATGATAATATTTATGTTGACTCCATATTAAAATACAATCCTGGATCATGAGAAGCATAAAAACCCCCTATTATAGAATAATCTTCTTGTGACACCTTATTGTGACCAAGTCATCCAAAATTCAATGGACCATATGATCCCTTAATCATAGAACAACAGATCAACTCCCTTGAGATGATCTTATCTATCCTTCAATTTGTTTAGAAGGAGAATATTCTATATATTGTTTATCATATATATGGAGAAGTTGATCAGTGTTGTACATTGATATAGAAAACAAAAAACGATGAATAGATCGAAGAGATGGAGTGTATGAAATTATAAAAAAAATACAATTAATAAATTATTTTCACTCTTCTTATTAAAATGAAAATGGATTTACTTTCCTTCAAGGATGAATATGATTAATCTAGTATTTAGTATGAGGAAAACATCACAATACATTCATGATATGCCTCTAGTATTTTTATTACCACTAAATGCATGGTTTACTACTTCTTTAGTTTGATAATAACTACTATATGAAAATCTATAGTGATCCGATACTTTTATAGCTATGAAGATTATTTATGATGTCCCCTCCATATCAAAATGAATGAAAATGAATCTCAATGTTGTCATGGTAATAACAAGTTTAAATTGAAGATTATTTCTAGAAGTATGATGGAAAAATCTATCGGTTCTATGAAATTTCAACATTCCACTTTTAAATTGCATGGAAAGAAGAACCATAGATATTTCCTTTGGATAATAAAGAAATTATTTAGGTGGGGGATGGAAGGACACAAATATAAACATTTTTTATGGGAGAAACCCACCAATGTGATATGGAAAAGTAATAATCCTGTCAGCATTTAGCATGTTGTTAATTTTGTCAACTACAAGGAACCATGATATTTTTTAAATCAGTCCACTAATACAAGGATTTTTTTGTCACAAAAAATAAAATACATGGTAGAATACGGGATATTTTCAATAATAATTATTGAGGTGGATCCCCATAACAAGTTTGTAATAGGTACTCTAGTTAATCTTTCAATAAAATAAAATAAAATATTTTATTTTTTTTCTACATTTTCAATCATATATTGAATTTTTTATAACTATTAAAACACCAGCACAAATCATGGAAGTTGATTTATCTATGAAAATGAAAAATGGGGAAATTATTTCATCCTAAGTATATAACTCCTCCCTTATAAAAATTTTAGTGCCAAATATACCAATGATCGATTTTATTCTTCTTTTTGTGAAATCTAAATCATTTTTATAGATTGGATTTCTATATATAGAAATGGCATAAATTTACATGATAAGGTAATAACTCTATGTATAGTAAATCGAACCCCAATTCTATAAAAGTGTAATGATGAGGATGAATATTATTTAGCACCAACATCTCATGAATTGTTATATTTTCCCTATGAAAAGTTATATCGTGATTAAAATATTTTGTATAAGGAACGAACCATTCTCTAAGATATTCTTACTGTGAGGGAATAAAATGGTCTTTTCTGGAAGAATTTATTGTTCTTCCTCTTAACTGAAAAGATATATTTTTAATCGAGCTTATATATGTGGGGTTTTCATTATCCAATAATCCATGTAGAATCGTTTTTCTAAAAGGTGATAATCCAAATAAAAAATTAACATAAGAACATGATAATGTCATCATATGCCCAAGTGCTTCACCATGGGGTTCCCCACTCCTTTTCGTCATTAAGAAGGATGGATAAATGCATCTTTGCTTCAATTATTAAGAGCTCTACAAGATCATGATAAAGAAAGGTATCATATTCTACATATTGATGATCTTTTCAATAATCTACATGATCATAATACTTACCTAAGGTGAAATTTTATTGGGATATTATCAAGTATGTATGAAGAAGGAAAATATCACCCAATACATCTTTTCGTTCAACGTATGAATATTACGAGGTCTTAGTGATTTCTTTCGGTCTCACTAGAAATCCAGTAATATACATGGACTTAATAAAAGAAATTTTTCAATATTACCTTGATAAATTATTGGTAGTCTTCATAAATTATATTTTCATGAACTGAAAAACCATGGAGGATAATTAGGAGAATCTGAGCACTGTGCTGAAGACTATGTCAAAAGGAGAAGCATTATGAGAAGTAAAAAAATGTTAATTTTTTATAATTTATATCACATTATTACAGTATATCATCAGAAGAAATGGAATATGAGTATATTCTTCTAATAAAGAACCAATTTAATGATGGATGATGCCAACATCAATGACATATATATATAGTTTACTTGGATAATATGGGTATTATCTTAAATTATTGAGAAACTTATCCCTATTATCTACCCCTCTAACCAAGACAACTTAGAAGGGAGTCATATTTTCATGGAATGAAGAATGTGAAAAGATATTAAAGGTTATGAAAATGAGGTTTATCACTGCCCATGTTCCCACAATAACCACAATTAGAGATATTTTCATAGTACTCAACAATTTTATGATAAAGGGATTTGTCTGTTTATTAATGAAAAATGCCAAAGTCATTGCTTATTCTTTAATGTGATCGAACATTTATGAATAGAAATAACCAAAACAATATATGATGTTTTCTATAGTGGTATCATATTTGATAATATGGAGGAATTATCTCTTTGGGGAGAAGTGTGAAATTTATACAGGTCACAAAATCATCATGTATACATTCACATAAATAGTGAGGAATATTCACCAATGATGATGGTTACAGTTGATCAAGGACTATGACTACACATTTCATTACAATCATAGGAAATCAAATAATGTAGAAGATGCTTTTGGTAGAAATAATACATTAATTTTATCATTGACGATAACTAGGAATGATCTGATCTTTTTATACTTGACATAGTTGACATTATAATCAATAATAAAGGTGCATCATCGATCCATTCATAAATTATAGCTGAACCATCTCTTTTCTAAAATATAGAGGACGTGAAAAGATATGAAATATGAATATTTAATAAATGTGAAAATATAAAAAAAATTAAATCCCTATATTTTAGTGTTAATGAATAAGGAGTTGTGAGATTTGGGTTACGACTATGTGTAACATCAAATACCAAGATAAAGAAAAATTTGTTTGATGATGCACATAATTCAAATTTATATATTCACCCAGGAAGCATAATGATTTATCAAGATCTATGAGGTCACTTTTGGTGGAAAATTTTTATGAAGGGTATAATGGAATATAAATCATTGTCTTTGGTATGTCATCAAATGAAGGATGAAACGAAGAAGTCAAAGGGTATTATTCAACCATTATCCACAACATCTTGGAAATGAAAAAACATGATTATAGACACTGTCACGAGACATCCAAAGAAATATAGAACAAACAACGCCATCCAGAATTTGGTGGATCTGTATACAAAGTCTTGACACTTCATTTCAATTCGAGTGGATTTCTCACTAAAGATATGTGTATTGATATACATCCAATAAGTAGTAGGACAACCTCGAGTAACACTATCAGTTGTATGTTAACATGATCCATGATTCAAATTTACTTTTTGGAAGAGTCCCTAACATGTTCTAAATACTGAGATGAACAATATAACAACTTTTCTCCCTTAAAATGATAGACAATATGAGAATACTATCCATACACCTGAAGAAATTTCTAGAGAATGTTCAATTTACTTCAAAGGAGGATGGGACAAACATCTTCCTCTAATCAATTTCTCTTAAAAAAAATTCCACTTGAGAATCCAAACATCACCCTATGACAGACTTTATGAGAAGGTGTTTATAACTTCTCCATGTTGGGATGATTTGGGGGAATAATATGTTCTAGGTACTGAAATGGTCAAAAAAATGGTTGAAAAGGATAAGATCCTTAAACGGAACATCAAGGATAGTCAGAGTCAACAAGAGACTTATGGTGGAAACCATTGATGACAGATAGAGTTCAATGTTAGAGACATGGTATTCCTTAGCATATCTTTATTGAATAAAGTTTTGAGATTTTGGAAGAATGCAATGCTTTGTCTATGATACATAATCCCTTTGAGATCCTGGATCAAATCAATGTAGATTCATATTGACTAACACTCCCATTGAACCTATCTGAATTACATAATTTAATATATGTATCCATCATGATAATGTACATAAAAGACCCCTCACATGTTCACAATCCATATGTGGAACAATTGAAGAGAAAAATTTCCTAGGAGGAACAACTGGTGAATATCTTTGATTGTATAGAAAATTTTCTTTGAAATATGATAATGTATTATGTCGATATTCTATTGAGAAGCCAAATGTTTGAAGAAAAGATGTGTGAATATGAGGTTATGATGAAATAGAATTGACCTAATTTATTTTATTATAAGAAATGAAAATTATGATGGATAATTTATTAAGGGGATAAGATTGTAATGACATGACCTGTTACAATTAAAAATCATCTTTTGATTAAATTTTAATTAATTACTATGGTTATAGAAAAATCATGAATGTATTTTGTTTTATTTTATCCAATTCCATTTAAATTTCTTTTATATATCTTTACTATTTATAATATAGCTGGGGAACAGTGATCACTTGATTAGTATAAAATTATGGTTTTAACAAATCAAATTAAAATAAACAATGTGGGGGATGGCCTCAATAAATATGATCGTACATTAAAAAACATGTTATTAGAGCATATAAGGGAGATACGATCAGTAGTATTTTCCCTTGACCATGCCCACGGTGATAGCCAACAACTAAATCTTCTGTGAAACTATTAATGGGATTTGTTTGAGATCATCAATATCACAACTCAAACCATGTTGACCCAACCACACCAGGAATGTTCCACCATCATGCACCATACTCTTATTTATTTTTGTATATTAAAGGAATTTGTATAAAGGACCTATAAATTTTAATTAGTACGTTATTTTTTATTGAATAAGGAAAACAATTCACCATATAATGGTTACTTTATAAATATTTCTTATTTTCATTCTATAAAAAATCATGTTTTTTTAATATTCCAATTAGAGTAATGATTTTATTTTGATGAATTAATTGTTTTTTGGAATAAATAATATATTCATTAAATATTATTACTATATATTTTGTATTGAACATAAATTATAATAAAATTTTTAGGAAATGTAATGTTTGTTATAATGGTTTGAATTGTTTTGGTCAAAAACCCCATCATTTCATAATAATTATATATCTTATTATGAAAGAGATAATTCAAATATTAAGAAACTATTTTAGATATAATTAATATTATTTTTGGTAGTATATACATAGAATTATTGAGGGGCAATTTGTTTATAATTTTTTGAGACTGTCAATTTTGTAGGTGAAAATTATATATCGTATAATAATATTTTTTGTATTATGACATCATAATAACTCAAAAGTGATGTAGAAAATACTGTAAAGGGTTTCCATAATAAAATATATGTTTAAATTTAAAATATATTGATTTTATGTTTATTGAGATAATTCTATAAAGCCACTATGAATCCTCAAAAACCATTAATATATTTTAAGGTTTAAGAATCATTTATTTAAGTGTATGATTGAAATCCATATAAATAATGTAATTAATTTATAATGTTTTAAACAAGGAGTTATGGAATAATTATCACCTCTCCCATATAGTAGATACCAAGGTAAAAATCTATGTGATGGTTTGTGTTTTATGATATTTATTTATGTAGAATCCAAAATGTAAATAAAAAACACATCACACTATTTTCTTATATAAACCAACCCAAGATCCAATTTCTCTTCACTAAAACTACATAAATAGTGTACACACTCTACCATACACTCTTTAGATCCCTCCCATGTTTCCATCCAACATTAATAATGTACCTCTAATTCATTTTGAGTGTGAGACCAAAGTATGGGATTTCTCTCTTATCATTTGCATTTGGGAAGATATTTTATGTTATGATTCATAGATTCAATTTTTTGTTACTTTGGAATTTTTTCTTAAAAACCTCATAGTTTCTATTTTTATAAAATATTAGAGACCAATTTTCCTCTAGTTAACCCCCCTGATTTCTATGCAGTTATCCTTGAAAAATGTTTTTATGTAGTGTTTAAAGTTGATGCCACATTTCCCATGTTATTTTTACCAAGCTATACCATGTCTCATTATTAATTTTCTTGATTCAAACTATTTTTTCCCCAATTATATTTATATTTTCTAATATGTATTACCTTATTCCATGTTTATTCCATTACTGGGCTTTTTAGCTCACCCCATTCTAATATTTGTCCCCAAGTTATCTCGTGCAGTATTAAATGCCATAGAATTTTAATATCATGTGAAGAAAATATTTATTAATTTTGATGTATCCCATGTTGAAGATGTTATGATATGTAAATAATTCTAAAATTCACTAGATTACTCTTTCTTATGTGTTTTATCACATGTACTTTTTGTAATAAATCATGCATTACTCTAAAATAAATAATTGGTTTTATATAAATCCCCATGCCTTCTTTAGTATTTCTAAACATAGGAATAGAATATGAATTTATGTATTCTAGATGAAAATTCATTTCCAGTATGGTAAAACCATGAATGAGGGTGTATTTTTGACAAATATTGCATCTTTAATGTTTTGTGACCCTTTAGAATTACTACTCTCCAAACGATGGATTATCAAAAAATTTACATCCACTCTAAAATTGCATCATTTATTATAATCAGTAATATATTATCCCATTTATTATAAAGTTATTTTAAATATTCATCATGTATTGATAGATAAAGTCATTGATTGAACTTAGGATATTTACAATCATATTACTTCTTTTAGGTCGTTGCTCTAAAACCCAAAGGATCCAGAAGTAAAAAATTATCTTACTCAACTACCATTTATTATAAATCTTATTTAATGAGATGTGATCCCCATATATCTTTCTATAATCCCAGACATCAATCGAGTAATTTCCATGATGTGGACCAGAGAGGGTTTACCTCATGAGATAAACTTGATGACAAGAATATTTGTTCGAGCCATAGATGGTAGAAACCCTATATGTAGTCACCATCGTCATCACCAAGGTTAGACTTTGACCACCACACCCTTATTAAGTGGTCATCAATGTTTTTAAATAATTATATTAAAATTCAATGTAGCCTTTAGATCTTCACAAGATACAATATATAGTGGTTCCCTATGTATCATTACCACTTCCATATTTATATCCATGTGAGTTAACTACGTATTAAATTCAATTTGATTACCATGTAATTAAATGAATTTGTAAAGATATTGAATACATCCCGAATGGAATAACAAGAACCAAGATGTGTATTTTACAATATTCTATATCATTTTAGGCCACCAAAAGTTATTATTTAGATGTACATACTTATTCTCTACTCTAGGATGAATATAAAATTATGTGTTATGTGAATGAACTATAAGTTCGCACTTGGTTGATATATTTGATAGAACATATATTAGGGTTCCAATCCCCATACCTCCATCATTATCATAAACTCTCAAATATTAAACCCCTTTTTAGTAGCTCTACATCATTTCTTTAGACTTCTTATATTGTGATTTAGATAAATGGTTTGAGAAATTATTAGAAAATTATACGATTTTTGAGATTCCATTTAGACAATAAGATGATTCATTTGATAATAATTATTTATTGGGCCATTTTTAACCATCATAGGTTAAGGTAGAATGATAATTCACATATATAGAAACCAACAGATTATTTATCTTCCCCAATTTTCAATTTATTGATTATTATTAGTGTTTGATCAATTCAAATATTATTTTCTCAATCATCATTCACTCCTTATATTTGATGATATATTTCAATAACTTGTTATTATACATAAAAACCAATCTTCTAGATCTTCTTCCCTAAAAAATGATTTATATACCGACTGCGATACCAATTATTGATTATTGCTAATATGTAATGAGTCGTCCCCCAACCCAATATCCCAAATTCTAGTTCCTACTATAATACATAGGCATAAGATACAAGGAATCACATCTTGAAATACCGAATAGGTTATGAGTCATGGAAAACTAGATACATACAAGAGTCTTACATTAATTTGAACGCAAAAAATTACAACATAAAAGTTTTTAATTAATAAAATTATTTCATTTGGAATAACCTTTCATATCAAATATATTAAACTTCATGTTTTCTAGAGAATTTAAATAAAATTAGGGTGATCTAAAACAGTTATTAAGGGTAATATTCATAGGAAGGATTCATGAATCAATATTCAGTATCAACATGGAAAGGAAAATAATAGGTTACCCATGACATTTAAATAAATAGATCAAGAATAATGAATATGGAAACATAAATTACTAGAAAAACACGTCATTTAATCAATAAACTTAAAATGCAATACAGCCACAAATAATATCATAATAAAATCAATGTGAATTATAATATTTATAATATTAATGAAACAAATACGTAATCATTGGATATCATCTTTACTAGGAACATGATACTGTTATCACCATGACACATTTTATAGATATTATAAAATGTATTGAGTATAAACCCATAAGACTTGTCCAACTATAACACTAATGTTAAGATCCATTGTCATGAAAATGTATTACTATTTTTTACAAATTAAATGTTCTTGGCCAACTGATTTGTATCCTGATACCGGAAAATGCATCGAGTTGATTTATATAATTGATCCCACCCATATCTTAATGTCCAAATATTACCATATATATATATATATATATATATATGAAAATATTTATTTAATTGATGAATAATGTTCCTTCGCATTAAATATCTATTTTGAGTAAATAATAATGATCTATCAATATTTCTATAGATAATAAAATAATTGAAAATGTAAGCAATGTATGTAAAAATAGTAAATATTATAGTCAATAATAACTTATAATATAAAAGTATGTTGGTATTTAATATAATTGTACTGTACAATGAAAAATGATTTCATGTAAGTGGTTACTAATACTGTCCGTGGTGAAAATAATAAAAAACCATCTAGAGGAAGATTAAAGATGTTACCAACATATACCCATTAAAGTAAGAATAATTAGGGTTTTTACATTTATGAAAATAAATATCATAAAAATTTTATTTTAAACAAATTTTGTCTAAAATATCATTTCCAATTTGAAAATTACAATTTTAAACATAAAAAATTATTAAAATCTTTTTCATTGAAAATTACCTTTAAAAAAATTCATTTAAAAACCTCATCATAAAATTGAAATAGATTCTTCAATTAAATTATTTTCATGATTACTAAAAATTCCATATATTATTTAAATATTAAAATGAACATTAATTATTTACTATAAAAGGGTAGGAATGTTCCATTTTAAAAAATTGACTATAATATGTTTTTCACAGTTTCTGTAAAATCGTTACGAGAAATGGTTCGAAAATGAGACAATAATTATTTAATTTTTTTAAATGGTTTAAATGGGTTAATTTTTTTTGATATATCATTTTTTAAAATTAAATAACATATATAAAAAATAGTTTTACAAAACATTGGTTTTTAAGAAAATATATTTATAACCAAAGAGTGAAATGAATCTTGATTTTATTTAAATATTTCTTCAATTAATTTAAATAAAAAATAATTGAAAATTGAAATATTATATAAAAATAAAATGAATCAATAGATCAGAATAAAATTCAATTGTTTATTAAGTAATTCTCATATAATTTCTTTCAAATCAATTTCCATAATAAACAATCTCGATTAGAATAAGACTCTGAATTAATCTCTTTCAAAGTTCACAATGTTGATGTGTAAATTATCCTATTAATAAATTATTTGTATTAACTATTTTTCCAAATATGAAAATTGGAAATAATAAATAGGATAATAAAAAAAATTATATACATAATCATCGATTATTAATGATAATGTGTATGTAATATAACCTAATAAAATGAATTTGAGTTAGTAAATATTTTATCACTTGGTAACTCTGTTATGAAATCCACATTATTTTAATAATTTAAATTGAGTGAAAATAAACAATGAATTATTAAGTATTCATGGATTTATATTTTAATGGGGAGTCATACTCACCTTATTAAAGAAATTAGGTGAAACATATTACAATATTCCAAAATGAAATAAAATTGGGATGAAATACCTTACCTTACAATTTACATTAGTTAACTCTGTATTAACCTCCTATATAGTTCTTTAAGACATTTTTTAGATTATAATTGAACAATAATAATTGTATTAAATATTATATATTATATGTTTTATCATGTTATTATGATTCAGTTATGAATCATTCATTATTTTCATTTTTTTGTTAAGTTATTAATTTTCACTTGCCTGTCTCTTCATTAATGGTTTGTATAACGCACATATTATATCATTTATTTAAAACCAAAACAATATTAAAAATGTAATTATGAAATTTTAATATCAATTTTACTGTAAATAACAATCATGATATATGGTTTTTAAAATTAATGTACATTATGATCATGGAGATGGTAGGTTTTACATAAACATGGGTAACATTTCCATTTTCCAATAAAAATTATGGAATGAAAAAAATTAATATAAATTATAGAATTATGATGATATAATTTAAAATATATAATAATAATAATATATATATATATCATCCAATTTATGAGGTTTTGAAATGTGAGTCTCCTCACTTCGTGAAGGAAGTAATCTAAATGTAACAAAACGATGTTATCATCTCTACATGAATATAAAGGAATGAAAGAATACGATATATATTATATTTCTAGAATGATATATGTTTCTATAATAAAAAAATTATTTCATTTATATCACAAATAAAAATTAACATTACTTTATCTCCATCCACAGGAAGCATTGGTGAATGAAGAATCAAATCACTTAATGAGGCAGTAGTCCTCCGCACACACGATGAACAATATCATATATCCTATGTAATAGAAAATATACATATATATATATATATGAAATAGTGACTATATAAGTACATATAAGTTTTAAATATTATGATTATATAATTTATATCTATAATAATGACCATCATTGTGAGGTGAAAATGGAGAAACATACACTAATGGTTCACGAAGCGGTGGTACTCTATACACACTAATGATGATTTAATAACACATTTGATGGATATAGAGATTTTTCAATTAAAATAACATATCATAAAAACCTAATAGTATATGTTATACTATGAGTCTAATATATCATCATGGTTTAACAATAACACATGGGGTGGAAAAAGAAATATTATAAAGATTCTCGTTGAATAACATTACTTCTATTTTGAGTATCATTATTATGGTTTCATTGAAGCCTTATAAGGTTGGATTTATACCCAAAATAATGATACTAGAATAATGGGTTTAATATTTTTCTGTGATTTTTTTAGGTATTCTCAAATCCAAATAAATATTAAGGTGTTATGAAGAGAATATATCGGGTGACCCTTTAGAAATTGGAGAGAGGATACACGTGGTATTTTTTCACAAAAATATGTGATCCCTCAATTTTTATGAACAAATGGACCAAAATCAGACATTATAGAAAAATATAGTTGTGATATTATAAATATGTCCCGCCAATTGTATTTATCCTTGAAAACAAGTCACTTTTTCTTTATATTTTTTTTACCCACTAGAAAACAAATATTTACATTAATTGAAGTAATTAATTATTACTCCAATCTATATAAATTTTGATCAAAAATTTAGTTCATATTATTGTAAACTATAATATATTTGTATTCTAAATATTTAATAACATTTTCATAAAATCAATTCACATAGGAATAAAATTTTAATTTAAAAATATTTCAATAAATGATGCGAGATATCGAGTTTTCAAATGTAAAATGTTCAAATGTTTTGAATGTTTTATATAATGATTCAATATGAAATTTAATAACATTAATTAAAGTAGATTAATATATATAAAATTTATCGAATTTTTATTTAAAACTATTTAAAAATTTTAATTTAACATTATTAAATATTTAATCGAAAATAAATTTTTCAATTAAAATACAATATTTTTAAATATTTATCATATAAATGAATACTTTTAGAAAAATATCAAAATTTTTCCAATTTAATTATTGTATTATTATTATAAATTTTTGTAAATTTTGAGATAAAAATTTTATAAATGTTATTAAAATGTATTTTAATTTATTTTTGTAATGTGAACTTAATATTAATTTTTTAAAAAAATTATTCTACTTAAGAAAAAAATTTAATGTTTTTCTAGATAAATCGTATTATATTTATAATCATTAGATAGATAATAAAAGTAGGTAAAATATCTATTTTCACAATTTAGTTAATCTTATTCAACACCACCATACAAAAAACTAGGTGGTATGTTAAATAATTATGTTAATGATATATTTTTGTTTGTTAAATATCAATCTTATGTGTAAAACATGCCATCGATGATACTTATTATTGTGTGTAACAAACACAAAAACAAAAATTTTATGTAATGAATTGAATTTTAATGGTTTAATTTATTAATAAATAATTATATATTGAGGTGTTGACATGTTTTATTCACTTAAATGATTGGTGTTACATGTAATACACGCAATCAAATGCAATGTTCTTATTTATGAGGTATAGTGTGATACATTCTATACACCTTACATAATCTTTTTCCTGTCAATTTATAAATTATATTGGAAATAATGGGTTTTAAATTTGGAAATAATGTTCTTGAAAATCCCATATAATTAAAGGATTAATAAAACATCATCAAAATAAGATATTAAAGGAATGTAGAAAACCCATATTCAATATCACATAACTAGGCTTTTTATCAAAAAACATTGGTGGAATGTGAAAACGTGGACATGTAAGAAAATAGTAAAAAAATATGATGATAGTGATCATTGATCGAAGAAAGTTCTTCATTCTTAGGTAGGATCAAGACCCCTCAAAGGGAGGAGGGGGTCAAACCATTAGTTCATTTTTTCTATGAATTTTTCATAATTTCTTTTGTAAATATTTATTAATCTCTAAAACCACATAATGTTATAATCCACTAATATAAAACTTATCAGCTTCACTTTTTATAGGAAATAAATATAAATACAAGTTAGAACATTATATATACAAGTTTTTTTTATTATTTCTTACTCCTCGAAATATTATATTTTCCAAAAAACATTAATTCTTTTACTATCATCATTTATGAATACAATGGAACAAGAAGTGAACAAATATATAATCCAAATAGAAATTTTCCCACTATAATTGGTTACAAACCCAAATATCATTTTCTGTATCCATATCTAGAACTGGTTATACACCTTGGTAAAATAATCCTTTTATGCACCTGCTATGTATCCTTAATTAGTTGCTTCACATTCCTTTATATTTTCGGATCCACAATAGAAATCCATGACTTCCTCCATGATTAAGGTGAAAAATACAATAAAAAAGTAAAATCTTCATGAAGATAAAAAATTTATTAAGGAACAGGTTGGCCGCAAATCTTCTTCTAAAATATATGTCCAAAAATCTTCTCCGAAAAATGCCCGTCAGATATTACTCAGTCCAGTACCCTCAGTCTGATAAGCTCTATCCGATTGGAGTCATTCCAATTATCATTCTTCATTTTCTCATTAAATTAAATATAAACTAAATAGGTGGCTCATAAATCCTTAGTCTGATTAACTAGTGTCTAATGAACCTTTTTCGGATGAATATCACTCTGATGGGGTCACTCTTATGGAATTTCTCTAATGAATCATCATTCTAGAACAATATACAATGATCCTTTTAATCCTCTCTCTAATGGAATCATTATAATAGAACTTCATAATCTTCGACCTAAAAATAAATTTCCAATTGTAATCTCAATAACAAAAGGAACAAAATGTTATAGAACTTTAAACACATTGAAAATTCAGGTTTGTATGGTGTAAAAAAGGATTCATCTCTCCTTTATATGCACTTCTGATTGGAGAAGGGGGGGAAGTAAATTTATCTTCTCACTAAATTAAATTTGGAAATCATAAATGTTTCAGTCATTTATGTCTTCATACATTATATCTTCAACTATTCATAATCCTTCAAGTTTCATTGCGAATGATAATGATTACCCAGGTTTATAAACATTTCTATATTCTAAATATTTATTAAAATTATCCACACCGACTATACATTGCAGTAATGGAACTAAACATATTCTTCATTACAATGATCTATAAAAAATGAACATATATAAAAATAAGATGAATTATCATTAAGAAAAAAACACATGCAACAATGTTGAGAGACAATTATGATGACCTATTGTAAACATTTAATGTCTTATCATGAAGATAATATGTTAAAAATCATTAAAAAATATTGAAAACAATTGTAAAATATCATGAATATAATTCTCTTTTAATAAATGTTTTAGATCATTTGATCTTGCTACTGATAATAATATCTGTGTTAGTCAGATTTATTGGCCTTTGTCTTCCTCTGTTGGATCTGTGTTTGTAATAGTTCGATGGTATTAAACTATTATTGAGGATACATTAATATATTTTTTAAATTTTCTCTTGAACCATATCTAAGAGAAAAAGTAGGAATTATTATTTTCATGAACCAATTGAAATAAAATTCATCATTTCTAAAACATTCTTCCTCTGATAAAACGCTTAATAGGATATAAAAATAATAAAAATTATATTAATTTGTTTCAAAATCTTTTATGATGGTTCTGTATCATACCATGTCTGATGTACCATTGTCAGTGGTGACTTATTTTCATCAACAAGATTATTCATTATCAGATTATCATACTAATGAACATAAAAGAGTAAAAATGTTTATTTCATTATTTATTTGTTATTCTTCATTTGGTATAACTACAAACAATCATATTCATTATCCCTCTTCTAAACAAACCTTTATGTCCTTCAACAAATTCTCTACAATGGGATATAACATGTATAAACTAACACAAAAAAATAATGGATTCATAAACATGAATTTTTTATAAATTTATTCTTGTATCAAGGCTTCCTCATGATGTTGAATATGATTAGTATTGGAATAAAATATCATTACTTATGTTTGAATGTATTTTAATATCCAAGAATTCAAGTAGCTTCTTTAAATCAAATTAAACCGTAATACGATTGGAAGCACCAGTACACCACAGTTATTTCAAAATGATATCATCACATATTTTCTACAAAACATATGATATTTGATACATCAAACTGAAATTCATCATCATATTTATACTAAATCGATACGAAATTGGATTAACATCTTCATTACAATCAAAGAGTTAATTCCATGCACAATAATTTTTCCAGAACCTACTTTCATTTTATCAACATCCAAATCAGATGGATCATATTTTTCCATGCCAATGTTTAAGATTTCATTTTCTTAAGGATCATATGGATCTAATTCTCATGTCGTTGGTTTTATATCGGATTGAAAAACATTCTAAAAAACATTCCTTAATCCATAATTTCCTAATATTATCAATATAAATTATTTATTTATAGAATATACATATCAATCTATTGAAAAAAATAAAACAAAAAATACTATATGGGCTTAAAACTCTCCCCATTTAAGATTGTTGTCAATACCCACTTTAACAGCATAAAAACAATACCAATTTATTTTTTATCTTATTAATCTTTTATTTATCCCTCTATTTATATTCTATCACTTTTTTGTTTTCTCAACCCTTATTGAAAATAATATTCAAAGGGCACGTCATGACATGTTTTCCACCATATTTAAAAATAATCTTAGTTTCAAGGGTTGGACCTATTTTTCCCAATTTTTTCAAACCATTATTTAGGAGAACAAAAGTATAATATGTATTTAAAAAATATATTTTAACTAAACAACTCTATGTATATGTGGGTAAACATATTGTCTAAAAAAGGGTAAATAATTAAGGTTTTCATTATTGTCCAATGAACAAAATTTAAGTAATTTGGTTTTTGTGTTTTATTAAAATATATGATTTCATAGGGAAATCTTGAAGTGATTTTTTTAAGATAAATGTAACCTAAAATCATATCTACATAAATATTAGAAATTTATTGTGTCTATACCAAAATTTTAAACACACATATTTTTCAACCTCATTAAATTATATTGTAAGAAAAATAAGAGACTCACTCATCGTATTTATTATTTCACCTCCATCAACTCCATTAATGTAAATACATATAAAAATATGTTGGGATTATGTAGGAACATGTGTTGTTTCTTTGAAGAATCTTACAAACTGTGAGTCTTCCATAATCCTTGGATTTTTCTTTTTCTTCATGAATTCTTCATATGATATATTTTTTTCTTCGATTCACATTGATTAAATTTTATAACATGTTTCTTCTAATTTGTAGAATCTAATGAAAAAGATTCAAATTCTGTTTATTTTCTTGCATGATTTTTTGTTATAGTGAGTTTGTTAACCATTTAATATCTTTCTCATCTTCTAAAAAGATTGTCAACTAATTTTAAGTATCATTCGCTTCATTCTCACATATCATGCATATGATTTAAATTATCAATTCATTATATATATAATTCTTTTTTCAAACATTATTCTCAACTTTACAAAACTTTTTATTTACCTCTGTTTCATGTTTATTGTGCTTCTTCAATTTTTCTATCCATGTCATCATATTCTGGAAAAATAAATAATAACTATATCTTTTAATACTTATTATGCTTACTTTTCAAAAAAATATTAATATACTTATCTTTATTAACAAAAGAAGCATTCATAATCTACAAATATACTTTTCAGATTCTAAGACATTTTTAAGAACATCCGACCTTATTTTCGTATCATTGCTCCCACTTTATTATTACATGATTTATGGTAGAGTTATGTTATACCAAAATGAATAACCTCTATGTTTAGAAACATCCCCACACCAAAAGTTACATCAAAATCATTATTTTTAGACTAATTGTTAACTTGTTCAAAATATTATTGTGTTTCGTTCATCAAAAATCATGTTTCTATTTTCTTTGATAGTTAATTTCATAAATATTTATCATCAATCTTGGTGAAAGATGTTTTCTGACAACATGATTTTTTAAGACTTTAATTTCAATTTTTTAAGATGTTTCACCTTAAACATCACCTTCATTGGGGATGTTTCCTCTCTTATTTGTTATCTTATTTTTTCTTTTATGAAACATTGATTGTTATTCTAAATCACATCTTATTTCATAAAAAATATAATTTTTAGAATATTTTTTATTTTTTCAGATTTGTTACCTATAAATTTTATTTTTTACATTCTCCAACATGTATAGATAATATATTGTGGATATTATGAACCTCATTTGATATTTTTTTATAAATTTTTTGTTTTCATTCACTCTCACCATTCTGAAATTTTATTACATTAGAATCTTTCAAAACATTTTTCCTTTGTTGATGAGTTGATTATTTTATTCATTTTATTATCCAAATTAATTTGGAGTATCAATTCTATTTTTTCATCTTATCATAATCATCAATAGTACTATATTAATCCCTTATCTTTCTAAAATGATAAATAAAGTTGAGTTGATGACCATGTTCATCAATTGATGATAAATGATCATTATTCCTTATTCTCATATTACTTTTATTTTTTATTCATTAGTAAGTCATTGCTTATGTTTCCTCTACTTCAATGAGTTGTAAACATCTTTATTGGGCTTCATACACATCAATATTTTCTTAGGAAAAATATCATTAAAAGGTTTATCCCCTTAGCAATTCCATTATTTTTGAGATTTAATTTCCCATTTTCTATTATTTTCATTATTATAATAGAGTGAAAGAATTGGGGTTGAAATATCCATAATTTTCATTTTTTTCCAAATCACATGATTATTCATTATCTTCTATATCATTTATTTTCTCTTTTCTCAGTGATTTTATTTTCATTTTAGGATAATTTTTTTTAATTTCATAAAATTTTACCTTGTCATTTCATAAGCAACACAAGTACTATGAAGATCATCTAAAGATAGAGTATCATGATCTTTATCTTCCATGAATGAAACATTTCCATCATTGGTATCAGGAAAAATTCATAAGATATTTTCAATAATAGTTTATTCTTCCAACATCTCACCAATAAAACTTATTATACTAACAATATTATTTAGACTTGTAAAGTGGTCATCAATAGAGTCATGGTCACCAATTTTAAATCTTCATACATTATGCTATAATGTTGTAACATTCCATTATTCACCATTATATTTCCTAAATAAATGTTTTCCATCTCACTATAGATACCTATGATGGTTTCAATTCACTATAGTCAGAGAAAATAACTTTCAGTTATTTATTAGAGTCCAAAAAATTCAACTTCCATTATTCTCAAGATTTTCCTTATCCGCAATAGTAAGAGTTGCATCTACATTTGAGGAGGTAATCCTTCTATAGCATCTTCCTAAACAAAATATACAACTCACATTAGATATGACATAATTCTATCTTTCCAGTTTTAAGGTTCATTATAATTGTAAAATAATATCCCCTTATAGTTCACAAAATTCAAATTTTCTATTCTCAAAGGTAAATCTTAAATGGTGAACCTCGACACTTATACCAATTGTTGGTCCTTGGGAGGATCAAGCCCAGTGAGACGGGGCGGGGGGTTGAATAAGTAGGCCCTTTCTTATTTTCTAAGAAACATTCATAAAATATTTATTAAACCAATCATAAAATCTGATACCTTTTAATTTTGTGATACACTCCAATAAAAATTCTCAACCTCAAGTTTCATAGGAAAATATAATAAAAGTGTATCACGTTGTATTTACAAGGTTCGGTACAATGACCTACTCATTTAAATGTTTTATAGTAACACCAAAATATATACTTTCACTATCATAATTCTTGAATAGAAAGTCATAATAATTGAAAAAATCTACAAATCAAAATGATGTATTCCATATATTGTTGGTTATTTTCCCCAAATATCATTTTGAGTATCCACTTCCAAAAACTTGTTATAAACCACATCAAAAAATGAATTTGATACAATAGTATATATACACATTTACATGCTTCACTTTCTATAATCTTTTCTAATAAATATTTTAAAATATCCACTTCAACCATGAGTATTTTTAGTTAAACATTACCTTCATAAAAACCTCAATAACTTAAACAATTCTCTAAAGAACTTGTTATTTATGAAACTCATTCTAGAAACTCATTATGGTAATATTCCTTAAAAAATTTAATCATAATATTCTTACGTCTAATGTACTCACTCATATGGGCCCCATCTGATTGCGATCAGTTCAATTCTCCTTATACAAATCTTTCATAAATAGATTACGAATGAAATTCGCGTTGAGTAATTCATCAATCTAGTGGAACATATTTTGATGAACGTTGTTCTGATGATTGTAACATTGATGGGAACCCTCTAATGGATCTACTTTGATGAAGTGTCCTCCTTGAAATTTCCCAAGCAATTGGATTGAACATCACTCCAAAAGACTCATTCCTATCGAACTTACAAAACTTCAAAATGAAGACAAACATTAATTAGAAAATAAATATCTAAAAAAAATATAAAATATCTCGGAACTCATTTACAATATAATTTTCTCAGACCATAAAAATGGCATATGATTTCTTTTTATATACACCCTAGAATTGTAATGGTGGGAAGATGAATTTCACTTCACCCTATATGATATTTGTAAATCCCAAATATCTTGTTCATTTATGTCTTCATATTTGACATGTTGAACTCTTCATAATCATTCTAGGTGCTTCTATAATATTTATAATTTATCATGTTTAAAAAAATTTCTTCATTCCCATTTATTAATACAATTATCCATTACGAAAACATATTTTGAAGAAGGCATAAATTATATTGTTTATTATGTTTCTCCCTCCAAATGATCATTTAAGAAATCCAAATAAATTCTCATTATGATAGTAACACATGCGATGCTAAAGTAATATCATTAAGATAAACTCTTATAAACACTGAAAATATTCTCATGTAGATGATTCCTAGTAACTATTTAAGGTCTGATACTAAAAAAAATTCAGAAATATATTCAAAGTAGTTATCCTTTTCCTGAATTAATTAGAATTAAGTAATTGCATCTGTTTACCATATCAGTGTTAGTATGACGGATCTGTGACTGTATTTTTTTTGGATTAGAGTTACATCATGTCGGATAGTTAGAACCTCTTCCATTGAATCAATCAATACTTTTTATCTTTTTCACATGAACTATTATTAGAGAAAAAAGTATAACTTATTCAATTCTAGAACATATTGATATAAAAGTAGACATATCTTAAACTGTATTTCTCCAATAAAACTCAACATCATAAATACAAAAAATATCAAAAATATTTATTTGTTTTGGAATCCATTGTGATGGTTTAGTAGAATATTGCGTTTAATAGACTAGTGTTAGAAGTATCATTTTTCTTACTCAATATTTTTCCATATATAATTATGACACCAATGAAATTATATCACTATATTTATTTATCTAAGGTTTATATATTTTGGATTTTCGGTTTGACTAGAATCTAGTGTCTTCATTCTTCGCGTTCTGGACAAACTATACCAGCATTCAAATAAATATGTTTCTAGCAATCTCAAACTGATGAAATGAAGCCAAAAAACATTATTTACAAAACTTTAAACATTCACACAATTTTTTGTGTATCATAACATCATCGTGACATTGAACGTGATTTATATTGGAATAGAATCATCTGAATTATATTAGAAATTTTTGTAACTTACCAGAAATCTAATATTTTCAATAATCTCAATCGATCTTCATTATGATTGGAATCCCCCACACTCCCCTTCCCTCCATAAGAATTGAATCACATGTTTTACAAATATTATAATATATATGAAACATAAAACAAAAAATCACCATTGGATTCATATAAGATCCATATATAATCTGATTAACTTCCTCATTATGATTAAATTCTTCATTATTGGATAAATATGATTCTCATCATCTTTTAACATTTTATCAACATCCCAATCTGATGGATCCTATTGAACCATCACCTTCTCAAAATAATTTATTTCTTCATCATAATAAACATATTGATATATTGACAAAAAAATACAACCAAAACCCAACATATACCTAACAAAAGGAATAATCAATGAAAATATAAGGTCATCAAAAACATTAATACATGATGATTTTAAATAAAACATTATTCTATAGATAATGATATAATACTATAATGTTTTCATTTCAATGTTCTTTTACTAATGCTGTTGGATTCTAATTTTTTCCAAAATTATATTGAAATCTAATTAATTGATACGTTTTAATTTCACAATAACTATTTTATCAATTTTATATTATTTGATCAATTTCGAATTCATTTTTTACACATTGAAATAAGTAATGAAAAATAAAAATTTTATGACGGAAGCACTAAAATTAAATTTTAAAGGATTATTAGATCTATTAAATATATATATCTATGGTTGTCTATAACTATTTACCAAAACAATTATAGTTTTTATAAGTCATAAAATATTATAAACTAATAACTAAACCACAAATGTAACACCACTAGTTCAACATTGATGTTTAATTTTCTAAAATCAATGACATATTAACTAGTAAATTACATAGTCTAGTGATAGAAACTAAACTCTTATCATCCTATGGCTATTGGTTCAAGGACCACAAACTTACTGGATGTGATGGGTTATTATCTAGAATGTGGTATTTATTTTCTGAACCATATTATATTTATTCACATAATGATTGAAAAAATATGATTTGCATCCTAGAAATAAAATCAATCATAAAATATGCCTTTTACTATGGTTCTTGAATATATTTTGAAAATTTTTAACAATTATACTGAACTATAATAACAATTTTACACATGAAAATATTAAACCAAAAGGTTATTAATACCTTTAAACTTCTATCTAATGGACTTACACATGCATTATTATTTAAATAAATATTCCACTAAAATCGATACTTTTCCAAAATTTATTTAAATATATCCACAATCATTATAAAATTCCTTCACCAATAAATTGGTTTTTATGTCATTGTAATTATGATCAATATCAAACTCATTAACCCATTATAAAATCTATAAATTATTAGATTATAAAGGAAAATATTCATCACAAAAATTAACACTATCCTTAGATGATTCATGATTATTATATCTAAAATACAATAGGTTAAATACATCTTAAATTTAATTCATGAATCACAATTCATATATAATTCAACCACATTATTTTTAATTTGGTCCTTCCATGTCTAGAGTTTAACCTCTAGAATAGTAAATTAACTCCAATAACTCCCATGATCTACACACTTAAGAAAAATAAATATTAATGTATCCTTAGGATGATATTCATTTCAATCCCTCATTTTCTTTATTTTTTTCATGGAATTTTTTTCTTTATACCTACACCTTTTATTGAAAATACATTTTCATGTTCCTTTTGAGACACATTCCTAGGTATACCTTTCCAAATTTAAGACATGATATAAATAAATGCTTACATCCACCATGGTCTCCACCACCCAAGTTCTTAGATAAATTCATTGTTATATTTTTTTGGGGAGCCCACATATTGGTTAATGAATATGTTTTTACTCTTATTATAGGATAACTGATTAAGAATAAACATGTTATATTTAACTCATAAAATAATTAAATATGATTACATATAGTAATAACATTTCTCAACATGTTTTAGAATAAAACTATTCATATGGGTTACATACATTTACTATATCCAAAAATAATGCCAATAGTAACCATATAGATAAAGATCATTAAATCACTTATAGTATGTCTAATTAATTACACATTATATCCAAAATAAAACACCATAGGGTAAACATACCTCCTTCATTTTTATCATCTATTTAAATCAGTAATAATGTTATGTAATGAAAATTTTAATTATCCTAGGAATATCCCTTGGTAGTGTCAAACCATGTAAATAGTAATCCTTGATTTAATGAAAAAGGTGATTTTCGTGTGAATCCCATTACACCATTTTAGGATTTATTACCCCTAGGTAAACCTTTCATAGAACCAAAACCACTTTCATAAACCATATAAATATATATTAGAAGAAAAAATATTATAATATATATTAATCCATAACATTATTATGATATTTTATAGTTATCCTAAAAGAATATCATATCATTAGATTTTATTGTTTATGTTTCAATTTTTTTTCTCAATTTTTCAGATGAAAATAATTTGATTAAGACTATAATGACCCCAAACCCAGTATCATAGAGCCGAAATCTTCTTTATCAATATAGAATAAGATAACTGAAATAACATTTCTACGAACTGAATAGTTTATTACTCTTGTTAAACTAGATTCATACTTTATCCATATAATAAATTTGAATTTATATATTACAACTTATTCTTTTCAAGAATAAAATTATTCCCACTAGAAAATACGGTATATAAAAAGGTACACATATTATCAAAATAAAAATATATGGAGTAATACATAATCAGTGTTAAATAACTAAACCTTATTCTATTTAAATGAAAAAATGAAAATTAAATTCTTTGATCAAGTAATTTTGGAAATCACAGGGATAATAATAACTGAAATCTAAATTATGAAATGAGTAATTATTAGATTTTATGTTTCCTAGAAACCTAGAACATTTATCATAAAGATATATCATCCTGATAGATAAAAATAGACTGGGTAACAAACCATCAGGTTTAACTATTTGTACCACTATTGTCATGATCAATCCTCCTGATAGTGTAAAAAACACAGGGTATAATACCATATGTGTTCACTAACTATACAATTATTTTCAAGATCTATCCTCATGAAAGTTGAGAACATTTGGTTACAAACGCATAGGGTTTAGGAAAATATATAATGAGACCTATGTACGAATAAAGGTGCTATCAATAATGGGTCACACCCATATCTTCATGTTCAAATAATTTATTTATATATCAAATAATTTATTTAATATAAGAATAATGTGTAATATAATCCAATATAAGTACTTAGTAAAGGAATATAATTTCATAATATTATACCATTTAATAAAATAACTATCAAATTAAACATCATTTATAAAAATGGAATACAGTTTAGGATTTAATCACATCCAATGTTAAAGAATATGTATTTTTAATGAAAATTTAATATATAATGAAAATTTATTAAAATTAAGTGTCTTTGAATATTATCCTTGTTCAAAAAACCATAAACCATCCAGGGGAATAATAATGACAGAAACAATAAATAAATTGCATAAAGAATAAAGGATTTTTGTAATTGATTAATATAAAAACCATAAAAATTAAATTTAGATCTTTTTTGGGGAAAATATAATTTTCATTTTGAAAATCACTTTTTTCAATTTAAATATTTATTAAAAACCAATATTTTAAAACCATTTTTAAAAAGCCATTTTCCATACAATGATCCTCAAAGACTTACAATAGATGTTCTAAAAAAATTATATTCCTCGTGGTGGTTAATTACAGTCTTTTTTATTACATTTTAATAAGATAAATCATTTTTCACTTTAAATATGTGAATAAAGTTTCTTATTATGAAAATGAGAAGATTATTACTTCCAAATTTTTGGAGAATTCCAAATGAGATTTGTTTTGAAAAACCGATAAAATTACCATTAATTTTTTAAAAATTATACATATGTGAATATTAAATAGGTAAATAATTTTAAAAATTTGATGAATATTTAATAAAAATTTTATATAAAACTTGTTTTTAGAATAAAATAGATTTCAGACAGAATAAATGAAAGACTTCATATTTTATTAAAACATTTTTTTTCAAATATTTTAAGTACCAAATAGTAAAAAATTGTACTATTACTGAAAAATATCATGAATAAAAATAGGATAAAAAATTATATTTCATTATTAGTAAATGAGGAAATAAATTCCTTCAATTAAAAGTCATGAATAATCAATATCTATTATACATAGATATTAAAATAAAATATTGCAAAGATCATAACACTGTAGTAAAAATAAGACAATAAATCATATATGTGTTTTAAATTTATATCCACATAAAATATTTTAAAATAAAATATATGATAATAAATCATCATTATGCACAAAATCGTCCAAAATTTAGGATATCGAGGAAGTAATATAATCCAATGAAAAGAAATGAGTTAAGAAATTCATTACAATTTTTTAACTCTTATATAAAATAACATTTTATGTAATAATTCAAATTGAAACAAAATATATGACGAAATATTAATGAATCATTATATTAAATGTAAATGGGTAATTATACGAACCATGAAAAAAAAATTAGGTTTATAAAATTACAACATTACTCAATGAAATTAAATGAAGATGAAAACTATTACCATATGATTTATTTTCTCTAAACATGATTAACATCATTTATATTTTTTTTAATCATGATATTAACTTATATTTTAAAAATATTAATATTTATAATTTCATATATGAAACTTTTAATACATATTATTACATTTTTGTTTATTATCAGTCATTATTTTCATTGGATTGGGTTTAAATTTATTTATATTATCATTTATATTTTTTCATGAATGTTATGGTTCATAAAAACATTATATTATATCGTCATATCAAGAAAAATAGTCATTAAATAATTATCATATTTCTATATAAATTTTAATTTTCATACCAATAACGACTCATGATTAAGAAAAATGGAGTGTATTATAGCCCTTGAGATGATAGATCGCATGTAACCATTAACAACATTTCCATTTTCCATTGATCATTATAGAGAGAATGTATACCTTATATAATAATAATATAATTATAAAAATTGGATAAGTAAACTATTATAAACTAATATATATCATTCTTATGTTATAGTGATGAAATGTGAATCCCATCGCTTTAGGATAGAAATATTCCACACATACACGAATGGTGTTATCATCTTTACAAGAGTGTAAAGGAAAGAAAGAAAATGATATATATTAATTTTAATTAATTATAAATATTTCATGGATATAATAATTATGTAACATATATCACATATAATCATTAAATTCAACTATATCACATTTCATGTGTAGAGTTAGCATAAGATGAATTACATCACTTCATGTGATGGTATTTTGCCATACACACAAGCAACGTTGTCATTTATCTAATAGGATGAAAGTTAAAAAGATACGTATGCTAATGTGACTATTGTAGAATAAATATTTTATAAATATTTTATATAGAATTTTAATCTATCCTCATACCCATCCTTGATGTATGGAAACGGAAAAAATTAATGATAATAGTTTCAGAGATAGTAGTCCACCAGACACACGAATGATTATTTCATAACCCATTTGATCGAAGTGGATATGGTTTTTTTGTGAGAAAAATATAGTAACAACATTATAGTATATTTAATATTCATAATGATATTATAAAATATTTTTTGAATAATAATCGATGTAGGTGGAGAAATTAAACAAATATTCATGGTGAATGACAATATCTCTTCTTCAGGTATCCTCTTTAGTATTTTCCTAAATTCATCATAGGAAAGATTTATAACAAAAATATTACATAAACAAACAAGAGAGGAATATATGTAATTTATTTGGGGAGGTGTTTGCAAAAAAAAATATATCTGTGAAAGTGTGAAGAAGAGAGGAGTGGGGGTGACACATTATTAGTTGGGGAAAGGGTATACAATGTATTTTTTAAAAGAATTGAGTGCTCCCACATTTTTTATATTCAATAAAATTACATGGTTTATTCCAGAACACCAGTGGACTAACAATATAAATATGTCAAGAAATTATCTTTGGGATATGTTTATATATCAATTTTACCCTTATACTCTAAGTTTTACCCCTGTTAAAACCATTTTAACCTTAACAATGTTAATTAACTTTTACAATAATCACAATTTATTCAGGATGAAATTTAATTAGAAATAATTAGAAATTAAAAATTATGATCAGAAAAAATATTTAATCCTATTTCTGAAATTCATTTCATATAATTATGAATATATATATTAAAATTAACTAGACTAATGTGTCGAGAAAGTTGTATTTCAATTGGAAAATGTTCAAAAGTTTAGAAAGTTATTTTATGATATTTTATTATAAAAATCACATAAATTTCCTAAATATGATTTATTTATCTAAAATATAAATAATATTATATTAAAATAAATAAAAATATAATTAGAAAATAAATATTATTTAAATTCAAAGGTAGTTTTCAATAAAAATGTAGTATTTTTCAATATTAATGAATAAAATGAATCCTTTCATTAAAATCCCAAAAATTCACTAATATATATTTTGATATTAAGATTTAAAATATAAATTTTATTTAGAAAATTAAATATTATAAAAAATATAAATCATAACTTATGCTATCTTTTTAATGTGAGAATAAAAAATTTATTTGAAAAATATAAATTTTCAGAATTTTGTTTGTTTTAAATGATTTTTATTTAATTTATAATATATTGTTAGATAATGATTATTTATAAAATATATATTTACATTTTTAATTCAATAATATATATACTTTACATTCTAATGTATTTCTAATATACTATGTAATACTGATAATGTTATATTTATGTTCTATAAAACATATTATTATGTGTTAAAAAAGGTATTAAAGAAAATAATTATTACATGTAATGAAATGGAAAATCAGTGTATTGTGTAATGATCGAAATTTACAATATGGAATTTATTTGAAAATAATTATTACATAATGAATTGGGGTGTTATATTACATTCTATAATTGGTTTTGTGTGTCATACACAGTGTCAAATAGAATGGGCTTATTTTAGAATTTTTGGGTGTTACAACTTACCAACACATTCATGGAATAAACTAATATTTCTATTCATCGATTACCAAAAAAAATATCTTTACATATTTAGATAATATTTACCCAAAAATATAATTTTTTATCCAAACTATTTTCCATTTCATTAGTATATAAGAAACTACTTAATCTATTTAGATTCTTCATCATCATTCACAATTTTATCCAACCTTATTATAATATTATGTATGTCACCTATCATAATTTTAATCATAAATTTTTTATTGGAAAAATTAAATGGGTGGGATAAAGTTCTTAGTAAGTGATATATGTGACTAAAATTTTCATAAATATAATAATTTTATGCATAAAGTGTTGTAAATATATTATTTTAATAATTTCATAACCTTACAAAAAATGTGACCTTTTTATGTTGATGAAAATAAGAAAAAGATGAATATCAATAATTATTAATTCCATGTATATTGAGTGAATAATTTAGAACATTTGATATTGTTTTCAAGTACTTTTATGAAAAATTATACTGATACAGGGAGAGGTGTACACTAAAACCATTTACTTCTTTTTGAGAACAATCAGTTGATTGATGATCTATAAAATTATGGGACTCACCTACAAATTTATTATAACAACTTAACTCACTATAATAGTTATCAATATTTTTTATACAATTCCCTAAATATCACCTACATGAATAAAAACAGTAATTTCCATATAATTTAAATTAAGTAAATTTAATAAATACTAAACATATATTTGTAGCCAATAATCATCAGAAATTTTAATACGTATCCCATGTTAATAATAGGGGAAACATGATAATAGAATTTGAAATGAATTAAGATGGATGATAAATATATATATTTATCTTTCAAACAACAATCACAATTAGAATAAAAACATATAGAATGCAATTACTTTTACCAATGTCAATATAATAAAACTATTTTGAACTAAACATCTTCCAATGATAATTATATAAAATTTGATGTTCATAGCATATAAAAAATGAGTATGTGGATATATAATAAACCCAATAATGTGATCATTAGATATCACCATATTTATGTTTGATAGTTTCAATAGAATGTATCCCCAATACACAATATTAATAATATAATTATTTTCACATTAATAAAAACACCATCACAAAAATAATACTTCATGTTGTTTCATAATAGAAGGTATCACGAATTTCATTTTTTTTAAACTATGAGGTAAATTCTTCCAAATGATAATATATATATATATATATAGAAGCATAAAACATAGAAAATTAACCCTATTATACTAACTTATTTTGAAAAAGATATAGAAAAAGGAAGAAAAGACCTAAAATATCTTTTAGAATGATGTTTTAACATTAATGAAAAAAAAATGTATGTATAACGTTAAACATTATATTTTCAAAAGGGGACCTATAATTATCATAAAACATTTAAATTCAAAATTAATATATGATTAATGATATTTGAATTTATTGAATTTAAAAATGTCAAAATGAATATCTGAAAAGAAAACATACTACTGTGTTAGGGAAAACCCCTTTTCTCAAAAATACCATTTTTTTGAAATCACATTGTAATAATAGTAAAGAATAATTTATTTTTATTCAAATGTAATTATTCTAAAGTGGGTTGTAAAATATATTTTTATAAAATATTATGAATAGAATAATAAATCATTGAAATTCCATGTTCATGATGAAATACTATAACTCCAAGAAAATAGATTTGAGTTTTCAACAACCCTTATGCAATAAATAAAACATAAAAAAAGTATGAACTGGGATTTATGAGGTAAAATACAAAAATATTATAATATCACATAATAAAATAGAAATTATATTATTTGAACATGTTATATGAAATAAGTTAATGTGACTGATCATACCTCAATGATACAAATTTGAGTTAAAAAACATTTATGAAGGGGTTAACACTAGATTCATATAAAATTTAATAAAAAGAATAATGTTTTTATTATTTTATCCAATAATTAAATTGAAAAAAATACATATGAATTTGATGGGGGTACTAAAAGAATATAATAGTGTACTAAAGAAACATGGTTCTTAACATGTAATATGCCACAACAAATCAGAATTGAGACTCCGAAAAACATTTCATCATGAAGAACAATTTAATCAAAAATACCTTATAAAAGAAGGCTTATAATTTAACTAAAAATATCACTATTAAATGAAAATTCATGATATGATCTCAAAAATAGTAATTATATATACTATAGACATGATATTAATTAAATAATACCAGAATTTCCAAAAAATTATAATTTTAGATGAAAATTATTACCTCAGTACTAATTCATCTCATTCAAGTTTAACTCCTTCAATGTGACCAAAAAATGACCAAGCAAGATCAATTATAATATTCATGCCTCTAAATCATCACGGGATTGATCAATGTGTTTATTCAGAAAGGGAACTGGATTATTAATTTATCTTGTCCATATTTTCAATGGTTTGGATGTTTATTTAAAAGAACGTTTCAATTGACTGGTTTAAGGATAAATGGAAGACATTTTATCATCAATTGGTCAATTTTTTGTTTTCCAATATCATTTGTTTTATTTTTGTGATAATATTTTAAGGGTATCAAGTAGAAGACGTTGGGAATTATTTATGATGTTCTTCGATATATTTTTAAATCTGCCTCATATAGGTATGAATGTGGATTTTCAATGTGCTTATCATGTTAATCATTCTCGATTTAAATTTTTGATATCCCATGAAGAGATAATGGTGAAAAGATCTCCCAGAAGAATATATGCTCTGTAATTAAATAGAAAATTAGGATTGTTGGTGATGTTCAAAAAAAAGTAATTATTCCATGGATATGGGTCTTCAGTATCAGAAGAAATCAAGAAAAATTCAATCTACATTTACTAGAGAATAGATTTAAAAATGGATTATTGAGATATATCATGAGGCATATGGATAAAAAATATAACCCCATTTTAATTTTTAATTAATTAATTTACATAAAATATATATTATCCTAGTTGGATTTTAAAGAGATAGTTCTTGTGGGAGAGGGGGATTTTATTTATGCTATTGGTATTTTCCAATATAAACTATATATAATAACATGATATTTAATTAGATACCATGGAAAGAGAAGTATCTATATTTTAATGATATGATTTATGATAATCATATCATTGCAAAAAATCATATTATACATATTGATAAACAATATCATTTTCAACAACTTGATGAGATAATTGATTTTTTTTTGGAAATGAAAATTTTAAGGATATTGAACAAAAATATAGTGATTTGGTTTACATTGGAGAGGAAGCTTGGGAATACCTTTTGGATTCTATGTATCCCCCTCTTGGGACATATTTTTGATCACCCGATTATCTTATACACGTACCCTATTAAGATAATGAATTAAATGATTCAGTGATTAAAGATTTTAAGGTATAATTAACTGATTTTTTCAAATATATACTATGGGAGAACAATGACTCATGATAGTTAGAAGGAAGTGTTGAACTCTATAAAAATTCTTCAACCTTGATCCCTCTCTTTAGAAGTACTGTATAGTAGTTGGAAGAGAAACAAACAATAGTGGGGTTCTAATGAAGATGACCAATGGATATGTATAGTGGAATGTGTTGTATCATCCAACTATTTAAATCAATTATCAAATGAAGTTCATCTAATTGATGAGATTTATATTTAAGAAAGATTTGATGTATCCCTTCCTAGGATATAAATTGGTAAATTTTTTTAAATATTGTCTGGCCCAAATCCTACCAATTATTTTTATAAACCAATGGATACAAATTTGATAGATTATATTATATATTATTTTATATATTTCATCAAGAATGATGTGGATATTAACTATAATCTAGAAGTTAATCCTAAGAGATAATAACATATGAATATTGATGGTGAGGTAGATGGTATGAATTATTTTTTAGTCAACAAAATATAGTACCATCTCGTTTTCCTTCCATAACTTTTTATAAAAAAAATATTTAAACAAGTTCAAATCAAATTTTATGTGTGTTTAAAAATATTTTTTTGCATGTTTTGGGAATTTAGTTGAACCGATTAGAGTAATGGGTATATCATAGATATTCACCCCTTCTTTATCTCATTTTCAAAAAAGACTTCATCTCAAGATTTATCAACATATTATTTAGATTTATTAATTAAGGGATCATGTTTATTATTTTCATGCATATCTTACAGAACTGATAATATTGTAAGAGTATATATTTTTTGAATTACTTTTAATGTCTACTACATCTGTTGATCATCCTATAACTTGCAAAGTTTCATGTCTTGTTTTGGTGGAATATATAGTCATTAATGGTATAATTATTATCATTACAAAAAAATGAGTTGAATTTAATTTTGGATAAGTTTCATAAGACTATCAATATAGATTTTTAGATATTTTAAAAACATATTGAAATGACATTGGTACATGTTGTATGAAATGTGAATCCTGATAGGGAAGATAAAGATACTATTCAAAGGTTATTGAATTATATCATAGTGGGATCTTTTCTATGACTATCTTAAAGACTATGTTTATATTCTTTTCCATTTATCGCAAAATATCTATGCTGATGTTGGAAATAAAATATCATATAAAGAAGTTAAGGGTTATCTCTCTTATTATGGATGATTTTTTTTAGAACAATGAAGTTTATTTAATGGAAATTGATCATGGTTTCAGAGATCTGTAAGACTTTAATACACTCTTCAAGATATACCAATATTCCTTTAATACTTTTAGTCTAGCTCCACCCACCATACCTTTTTCTACATCCATTCGTTCTAGGAATTATTTTCTTAATAATTTTGGATTTAATCATAGGGAAGCTATTCAGAACCATATTTATATTTCTTGGATTGTGGTATGTCAAGAACCATATTCTATAAAATAGAAAAAATCTATAATATTTTCCTTCACATCCATATCTAAATAAATAGATCATATAACCTCTTCAAGGATCAAATGTTATGTTAATTATTATGATTTACAAATTTTTTTACATGATAGGGCCTATTTTTGTGATCCTTTTTGGGTTATCATTAAAATAAATTATTTCCATTATATTTTTCCCATTCATCATTATTTTTTTTATTTCATCCTTAATCCATTTAATATTTCTTTAAAGATTCCTTTTTCATCACCACCCATGTAACATCCCATAATTTTTAATGGAAACACTATGTGGTTAAATAATCTACAGAGACCCATGTTGAATTTATAAACTAGACAATAAAAATTATTTTTCTACTTCTATAATTTGAAATTTGAAAAAAGACATTAAAGGTTTTGATCAGTGTGTTATTTAGAGTCTGATTGAAAAGTATTAGTATTTGTTGAATAGTAACCTACCATTATGAAACATAATGTTACCCTTATTAATATTGATTTTACCCCTATTAATAGTAAATCTACCAAATTTATAGTAATATCACTAATTAATGTATAATAAAATGCATCATATAAGAGATGGTATGATCATTATATAAGTGTTTGTATCTTTGTAAGTCAGAAATATTTAATTACATGTTAACGATTTATTAAAAAATTTATTTGAAAATTTATATTCAAAAAAATATTCATAAATTAATATTTTATTGTCTAATGGATATAAAATATTTTAATGGGACCTTGATTAATTTTAAAGGTGTTCTAAAATGAGTTATAGTTTTCAAATTATTTTATTTTGAATCAGTCATGTTGTTATTTAAAAATTAAATTATACATATTTAGACAATTATTATTGAACAATTATTATTTTTTGGATTCTATTTGACAAAAAATGGTTAGGTTTAATTTTTGGATTTCTTCTAAAATACTAAATGTTCTTATGAATATTGAAATACAGAAATTTAATGTATATATACATTATATGATAAATTCAATATTCAATGTATCATGAATGATTTAAGCACCCCTGGTTTCAAATTACATTCTATAATTACTATCTTTAGTCACATAAATTAAGACAATTTATACTCGTAAGAAAAAAATATTAAACAAATCATTAAAAGAATGGAAACCCCCTCCTCTCCTCCACTATAAATACCACCCTCTCCCCCTCTTTCAATCACACTTCAAAAGTATTGACAGTTTTATAAATTATTCCAAAAACTCATACTAAGTCTCTTCCCCATGTACAAGACCATCTAGGGTAAACAGAAATCCAATAACAAAGGCATTATGGTGGGTCTTAAGTAGAAGAGTTTAAGAGGTAAAAATCCCCTTTCAATATATTCCATTTTTTTCAATTATTTTATTTTATTATAATATATCCATCCACACTTTACCAAGTGGATTTAGAGATCTATTTCTATATATATTATGTATATTTATCATTTTTAAGGAACAATTTATCATCATAATCCTTCTCACTAAGTTCTTATTCTAAAAAAACAACGTATGCAATGCGTCCATTTCATAACCTCAAAGACGATGTGTCTTCAATCATTATTCCTTCCATAAAATCTAGTTGTAAATACATTTAATAGTTGAAAAATATTTTAATGATATGATATTACATATCATTTGTTCCGGAATTAAATTATGCATAATATTAAGGGTATATAATGAATCAGGTTCTTCATTATCAAAGAACCACCAAAATGTTCTAAACATCATTAACGTTTTATCTATTGATTCAACATCATTTTTGATAAAAAAACTATTTATATAATCATTTAATATTATTGAAAAATATTAATATTGTTTTATTTTACTTCTAAAGTTTCTCTTCTATTTGACAAGAAAATCCACTGCAAAACGACCATGGAAATCATTTAAAGAACACACCCGAAATAATTGATATAACAAAATATTAACAATTATTTTGTCAAATGATGTAATATAATAATCATATAAGGTGTTAAAAATATTAATATTTGATTGTAAAATATTAATAACACTCTTATAACCAGTATACAATAGTTTTAAACTTGTTTTACATTAAACGAACCCGAGTTAAGGAATTTTTTTTCAAAATTTGTATTCATTGGGTTTACCATCTACTACATTATTTATGTTATATAAATATTAGTTGTGTAATTAATTGAGATTATATTTTGATTCTATGTGTGTGTGTATATTGTATAAACATAAATATTTCTTTCAATTAATTCTCACTTCAAGTATATGTTATTTTTTGTAGAATTTATTGTAAAACACCTCTTTTAACATTCTAGTTTACTCAATTCATAAAATGATGTTTCTAGGAATGTATTCATATTTTTTTAATTAAGAAATGGTTAATGGGAGTTTTTTTATGATGACTGGTGGGAAATATATCTCCCGCCAATGCATTGGGTATGTGTAATTTAGAGGTTGGTTGTATTCTTACTCAATGTGTAACTGCGATGGTTACACCACAAGGTAGCAATGTGGGTTACATTTTAAGGTCAACGTGATGGTTACAATATATTTATATGATGCCCCAATATACCATTATGGTTTTATATATGTTCTCTATGTTTTATGTAAATACGAGGTTTCAAAATGTAATTATATGTGGACAAGAAACATGTATTTGTAAAAATTATTCCGTATGTATATAATAATTCAAGGACTAATGGCTTCAATCCATCTTTTTGTGTCCCTTAGCAAGAATTTGATGCTCTTACCATGTTTCCAAATACGATTTCACGAGATTCTTTATATGTTCAAAGAAAAATGTAGGTGTTAATTCATATGAATCCAATTATTCATATTATAATTATTTTCCTAAAATATCATTTAATGTATGGTTTGTCTAATCCTCCATAACCTATACCAGAAAAGGTCTACAATTGTATAATATATTCTGTATTTTCCTATTATATTTTATACAAAAAATACTTAGCATGATTTAGTACTAAATCTGAAGCGCAGGTTCATTGATTTACATTTGGCCTCAGAGGAACAGTCTAGACAACATTGGAGAGTAGAAATTGTTTTTTTAGAAAAATATAAGCAATAATATTTTATTTGGAACATCTTGTTAATAAACTACACATAATAAAAAAGTTCTATCTTATTTATCAATATTTGAATTCATAATTATAAGTACAATGAATGATTTGAGAGGGAAAATTCATTTAAGGGGGTATAATGTAACATATTAGGAGTTTAAAAGGATAAAATATGTGCTTAAATAAACTAATTAGTACCTTGTTGAAGTTACCATCTAATCGTTATACATAATATGGACACTTATATGATTTAAATTTTTAAAAATGGACATATACGGTTGCGATCAGTAAGTTATTCTAGGTCTGGTAGGGAAAACATAATTTTTGGTGAATATTAACTTATCTATATAAATAGTAATATTACCATTATTAAAAGTAATATTCCCCTTATGAATAGTAAATCAATCAGATGAATAGTAATTTTACTAATGAATTTATATTAAAATGATATGTTATTAGTGAAAATAGGTTTATTATAAAAGTGTTTGTATTTTGGTAAGTCATAAACATTTAATTACAATTTTATGATTAATTAAATAATTTAAATAAAAATGAATATTCATAAAATTTAATAATAAATTGTTATTTTATTTTCTTATGGTTATAATATAGTTTTATGATATATTGACCATTTTTTCAATTTGTTATAAAATTAGTTATAGTTTTAAAATTATTATTTTTTGAATAAATTGTGATTTTAAAAATATTATATTAAACATATTTATGAAATTATTATAATAAGATCCTGATCATTTTTGAAATCTAATAGTCATAAAATGGTTAAGGTGAATTTTTGGGATTTTTCTGAAATAAATGTATTTATGATGAATAGTGAAATGCATTAATTTACCATATATATACATTATATGTTACATAAACTATTCCATGCATCATGAATGAAGTTATAACCCTTGGTATGAACTCAGAGTCTTTATTTACTATTTTAGGTCATATGAATCGAGACTATTAATAGTCTTCATGAAAAATATTAAACTAATGATTAACAAAATGGAAACTACATCATCTCCTACACCATAAATACCACCATCAACCAAATTCTTATCAAACATCTAAAGCATTGATAATTTACTAAATTCTTCTAGAAAACCTACCCAAGTCTATTCACCACGTAAATGAACTAAATTTCTAACCAAAAGGACAACATGAAAGGTCTTAAGGATGATATCGAGGAGAGGAGATCAAGAAGTAAAAATCCTCATTCATTTTCATCAGTATTGATTTCAATAATTTTTATTTTCTTATTATCTTCTAACCACACCTTATTTAATACTCATCATAGATCCATTATTTTAAATATTCTATATTTTTATCATTTTTATATAAAAATTTATCAGCTTACTCCTTCTCCTATCCATCTATTTCTAAAAAACCACTCCCAATGATGTATTGATTTTCTGACATAATGGATGATGTGCCTCCAAATTCCTTTATTTCCATCAAATATGGTTTTAATACGATTATAATTATTTAAAAATATTTTAACTTTTATGATATTACCTCAATTATGTTGTGGAATTAAATTATATGAATACTATTAATGTTATATGATGAAACAAGATTGTGGTTAATGAAGAACAATTACAATGATCTAAACATCATTAATGTTTTATCTAATTATTTATCATCATATATGATAAATAATTATTTATGTAAACGTTTAATATTATTAAAACACGCAAATATTATTTCATTCTACTTCTAGTGTTTTTCTTTTATTAGAAAAGTAAATTCTATACAAACCGACCAAGGAAATCTTGTAAAGAATGTACCTGAAATATTGAAATAATAAAATATTATAAATAAATAGGTCGACTAATGTTATAAGATTACTATATAATGATTTATAAACATGAATATGTTTCATTAAAATATTAATAACACTTTTTTAACCATTATAATGATGTTTTAAACAATTTTAATGTATGAAGAATCTGAAGTAATGGAATTCATAACCCAATTACCATTCTTTGGGTTAACCTGGTACTTCATTAATTATTTGCTAATGAGAACATTTTTTAATGAATTTAATATATATTCCAAGGTATAATGTGTATTTCTAGCTTATACACATATTCATTTTGAATATATTCATTAGAAAATAAATTATAAGAAACTTGTATGAGTCTTTCCTAGTAAAAATCCTCTTTTATAATTCTATATTAAAAAATTCAAAAGAAATGTTTTATAGAATTTTTCATATCTTATGCTAATGTTATGGTTCATGTTATTTTTTTATTATGAAGGGAGGGACATATATATCCCTCTAATGTATTGTGTATTTATATGTTGGAGGTCATTCGTTTGGTTACACCATGTGTAAATCCAATGATTACACCACAAGGTAGTCCCAAGGGTTTCATTGTAAGGTAGCCATGAGGGTTACAATATAAGTAAGTAATAACCCAGTATACCATTATGGGATTCTATATAATTTCTATGTTTTATAGAAATATCATGTTTGAAAAAGTATTTAAATATTGGCGATAATTATATCATTGAAAAAATTATTTCATTTGATTATAAGTATTCATAGAGTAATGGTTTATTTCCCTCTTTTTTATCCTTTACTGAGCTTTTTATGTTCATCCAGTGTTTCCAAATTTTTTCACAGGATTATATAGTAGTTTAATGTGTAGATAACTTCTAAGGTAGATGAATCTAATTAGTCAACTCTAAATTATTTTTTTAAATAGTCATTTAATGTACAGGTTTCCCAATCATCTAGAACCAAAATCAGGAAAGTTCTTCAATTATATAATATACTATTTATTTTTTTATCTTCTATATAACAAAATACACATCGTGATTTTGAATTGAATACAGAAGTGTGGTTTTAGGGCTTTTCAACCCACATTTAAATTAATTTTTTAAAATCCCAATGTGGGGATATGTAAAAGATTTTTCATGTTTAAATTCGTAAAATAATTTTAGATATTTTATCAATAAAATTGGGTGTTTTTTTTTCATAGTATAACATCACATTTTTTTAATATTGAAAATAATATTTCAAATATTATTGAAAAAATATTTATGACAATAAATTGTCTACCTAGAAAATATATTAATAATTTAAAATTATGTGACTTTATCAACATACAATATAAAGGTGCACAACATCTGTTGATGGAAATATGATCAGATAGAAGTGACTTCATGTTGAAATATAGGGGAAAATATCATCTGTAATACTCGAATTGACCACATGTTCGCTGGATTGAAATTATTAAGTGGTCAAGTGACATGAAGGAAGATCCAACCTACTATATGAAGAATTGATGAGATAGAATGTGGAATTTAAGTGGCTGCATGAAATTGATACCATTCATGTGGTTGGGATCGATTGACCGTAAGCTAGTGAGTATAATATAACATGAATACATGGACAAATCCACCAATGTGTTTTAAATTTATCATCGGTCCCTGGCTAGGTCAGGACTCAGTTGTTTTTCATGGGAACCAGGTGTGACGAGTTTGAGGTTTCAGGATAGTTTTTCCAAAATTTGGGTGTGGGCCTATATTATAATTTTTTTGAGGGAATTTTAGGGTTTTCGTTCAGTGTGTCGGAACCGCACAGTTTGTTAAAGCAGTGTTGTCGGCCCAGTTACTCATGGGTTTGTTTCTAGAATAGGGAGAAGCCATTACATGCTTATCCATTTAAGATAACCGTGTGGTTTCGATGCATTCAAAATAATAATTGCATTAAAAAGATAGTTAAATAAAATAAAAAATTTATGTTAATGGAGGAAAAGGTAAATAAAATATATTGAGAAAAAATGAAAGAGATTTTAAAATTTTTATATTATTATTATTATTATTATTGAGAGTATTATTGTTACTATTATTATTATTATACTTTTTATTCTTAATATTATGAGTATTATCATTTTTAGTGTCATGGATTTAGTTTTTTGATCTAATAAAATTGTTATAATTATAATGATTACAGTTAATATTTAATGTATTATGATAGTTATAATTTTTATTTTTTTATATCCCTCTTATCTTCTACCCATCTCTTCACATCTCCCCCTCTCTTATCCTGTGTGTGCCAACCCCTTGTGCATCCTCACCCTGCAAATCACATTCCTCTGGAAAACCTCCCTCTAGAGATCTCTCCTTCGACTACTTTTATCAACCTTGTGAACCACCCATACATGTACCCATATTTAACCACATTCCTGTAATTGTGGTGAACCACCCTACTAGCACTGCTTACTTCTGGTGTGACCCCCTAGAGGTGGTGTAACCCCCTACCACCGAGGCTCCCTACTAATGCAACCACCCTCGGTAGACCCTTGTTTCTCTTTTCTATGATTTTGATCCTTGTATTTTGGGTTTCCATATTTCGAAAAGATATGTGGTTAGATTAGTATCCAAATCATGAGTATATTTCCGATCTTTTAGATTTAGGGTTTAATTTGTTTTTCTTGTGGGACGATTGCATAATTCACACCAATTTAGGGAATCTTGACATTAATGTAGGTGGTTCTATTACCTATAATTTATAATTGATATAATTTTTTTATTTAATCAATATTCACATATTTTTTGGTTAAAATTTCATAAAGAGAAATACAATTCACACATTTTTTGGCATGAATTTGAAATGAAATTGAATTTTCTTTTAGAAATAGTCGTGTCTTCTATATGGGGTAAGTTGTAGTAATCTTTAAAAGGATTAATTACATTTTTTACAGTTTTCCATGTATGTTTTGATATTTTTTTTTAAAACATATATGTGTTAGTAATGAATTTATATTCAAGATGGATGGTTATTGTAGAGACCCGAAAGCATGACGTACAAGGACATTACATTAATTTTTCGGAATAATTAATAAATAACAAAAACAGACATACAAGGACCCTAATAGTTTAGTGTCTTTGGAAACTCGGAATATAATCTTCTAATCATAGTGAAAGATCTTCAACATATCCGATAAAGATCTTCCCCTTTTGTTTTCTTACCTAAAACCTTTCTTTAAATCCTGGGGAAAAGAAAACATATAAAGGGTGAGCTCAAATGATCAGTAAGGGTAAGCATGGATATAATTAAACAAATCAAATACATTTGAAATGAATGATATGAACATAATGTTTAAACATAAAAATATTGAGCAATGACATAGAACATGGAAGTACATAAGGCATAGATCATAATGAAACATTAATCATGATAAAATAGAATTGGAATAAAACATGTAATTGTGGAAAAACATTAAGCATATGATATGATTTCCATAGTATACTAGACATTGCTGCCAAGGATCTTGGTGGACAAAATCCCTTTCTAAATCAAGTTCACTACTCGTTCCAGTTCTGTATTACTGAACTAGATTAACTTATCATTCTAGTCATGTCTATCTCATGAGATATAAATATTTACCCAATGCATTCTAGGGAGATATAGGTCCCACCCATCTCATAATGAAATAACTCTTTCTTGTTCCACAACATAAACATAAATCATTCATTATAACCCAAAGAAAAAAATGGGTCTCATAAACATCATCCCATCATAACATAATCCATATAAAACAAATGGATATCATTTTATCATAAGAAAAGTGATAACCTTGTAAATAAAAGAGACATTATACTTGAAACATGCACATATGAAATAATGTCATCATAAATGAAAAAATGGTTTTGATAAAACACATTAAATGAATTCTTGAGGAAAATATCCTTTCTTCTTCAAAATCAATTTTTTTCACAAAACATCACGCAATTTTAAAAGAAAGAGATTTTTTTTAAAATAGTCATGAAATATTTTGGAAGAAGCTTCATGAAAATATGGCTAAATAAAACTATAAAAATAATTTAATGATATATAATTTAAAAAAAACATTCTCTTCGTACTTTTGTTGAAAAAGTCAAAAAGTACATCGAATGGTAAACAAAAGAATGATTCCTTCCATACGATGTGGTAAAAATAAGAAAAGGCTAATTTTTTTTTCAAACCTACATGTAAGGAAAGTAAACATTTTATGAAAACATTTTGAGAACATATGGACATGGATAATAAACATAACCCCAGAAAATACTTACGAATAAACAATCTCAGATAAGAGCGATATTGGAATAGTTATCCCTTACCTTAGGTCCGATATGCTTTGTACGTATCTGAACCTCCTGAATAATTATTTAAATAATGTCATTTAATTATTAGATAATCATATTAATTGATATTATATAATATATGGTTCACTTATAACTCTATATTACCCTTTCTTTTGTAAATCCCATGTTAAAGCAACGTTTTGGATAAAATCATCTTATTTATCGTACATGTTTGGACTTGTTGTTCTTGATGTTATTATTACATATATCATGATTTACTTACTTTTATAATGTAAATCATGATTTATATATCATATATATTCATTATATATCCAGAATATACATGTATTTATAATAGTACATAACATATGGAGGTAAGAAATGAAATGCACCGTTCATGGAGACGATAAACCGTACGTACGCATGAACTCTACATTAATTTTAATTTATTATTTTAATGGAATAGTTATATTTTAATTCTAGTATAATATCATATATAATATCATTAACTCCATCCTTTATACATTCCACATAAGGCATTAACGAATCACATCACTTTGAGGGGGCGATAGTCTGCACATCCTCAAATGAGATCATCGTATTTACCCACAATGGAAACCATAACGGCTTGATATATCTATGAAGTAAAGAAGAATAAGATAATAATAAACATAATTTATATCATATATAAATATAGTTCCATAATAATGTCCACAATGAGAGGCGGTAGGAGAAAATCGAACAATCACCGTTTCGTGAGGCATTAGTTTGTCATCACAGAAACATTATGTACGTCATCCATTAGATAATGGTGTGTGTAATTGTAGTTATAATACTTCTCATAAATACATTATAGTATTATGAGGATACTGGTGTTGTTACAAAAGAAAGGATTAAAAAGAGTTTAGGGGTTGGAGAAGTAGAATTAAAGAAAACATCTTAAGAGAAACTATTACCCTTAATTTGGGTAACTTACTTTGTTTTGAACCAAATAGACTTCATGAAGTGCCTTATTCCTAATTTAAGGCTTCTAGGGGGGAGGGGATGAATGTAGATTAGGTGGGAAGAGTTTGGACGAGCCATAAGGCTTGAGAGGTGTGAGGGATTTCATAGAAGTGGTCTCCTTTTATAAGGGAGAGGAGGGTCTCTTTAAAAAAGTGTGAAAACATTATTTTATTATAAACATATATTCGGTTTAAAGAGGTCCAAAACACATTAATGTTGAAGATAAAATGACTCATATTAGAAATAAAATCATCTAATAGGAATTGGACAGGTTTTACATGATATTTTAATCATTATAATCCTACAAATTTAAATCATTTATTAATGAGGTAAATATTACAACATTATTGTGTCATAAATAATTTAATTTATTTGATGTCTAAAAATTATAGAAAAAATAACAACATGTAGGAAATATTTTTATATTTCCAGTGAATATTTATTGTCGAAAAGATAATTTATATATCCCATTATAAAAATTAAATACTAATGTTTTCTGTTAATGCCAATTTTTCCTATACATTAAATTAATTAATATAATGTTTTATTGTATTTCATAAGTGGCTCCATGGGGCCAAAAAATCGACCCAAGAATTCCCATGGTCGGCCATTACTCGTCCAATAAGGTTTGGACAAGTGTTAAGGTAATTTTGAATTATTATAATATTCTTTTAACATTGAATTGCCCTATTTACCTTTAACCGTGGTAAATAAAAGTAAAAAGTTGATATTCACCATAAACTATTTTTATCTAATTGAACCACATTTTACTCCTTTATATTAACTATGTTTCTCGGATTTTCTAAATTCAACTCACAGAAGCGGTAAAAATATGTTTTATGACCAATTGCAAAAGCTCCTAGGAGGTGGGTAAAAGACGGTGAAAAGTTAAATAAAATTTTTATAAATATAAAATTATTATAAAATGACTCCAATGAATATCATTGAACTTATATAAGTATTATGTACCTATTTTGACTTAAAATAAATTTAAATCATATAAATTATTATTTAAATAAAATGTCGGTTTTAACAAAAAATTCTGTGTTTTCACTATTCATTAAAAATTGAATTTTTTCAAAAAAATTCCAAAACTTCAGGATAAGCTATATTTGATATTAAAAATTAAAAAATGATGTTCATTTTTTCAAATTTAAAATATAGTATTGGAATTATTTAATCTTAAAATCAATTCCCGTTATCAGAACAAATAGCGTGTTTTTAAGAAATAATAACTATAAAAAGATCGACATTTGTTTATGTCCAAATTCAAAGTGAAATTAATTCCAATGACCAAAATTTGATTAAATGGTAAAAATATATTCTAATTACACTTTAAAAACATTTAAAAATATAATCTAACCATATAAATTATTGCGATGAAAAAAATTTGTTTTTAATAAAAATATAGCGTGTTTTTACTAATCATCAAACTATGAAAGTTATCAGAATAATATGAAAAATTCATAAAAATTAAATTTTTATATCCTTATTCCAAGGAATAATTTTATTTTGTCAAATTGAACATATAAACATGTTAAAAACTATATTTAATGTCGGTGCTCCATCAAAAAGGGGAAAAACTGATTTTTTTAATAGTTATTTTACCCGAAAAAATTATTTTATTCTCAAGCCATGTTATAGAATATATGAAAGATTAATAATAATGTTATAAAATTAAAAATGTGGTTAATACTATTCATAACGTCTAGTCCATAATAATATTATAATAATATATCGTTGTTCAGTAAAACCTGGTATTGCGTACTGCACACGCTATCGAGGAAGGTCGTGATTGCATGTAATGCAAGCCAAGTCAGGGTTGTGTGTGATGGAAGACTCCTTCGTTGTTTCATATAACATAATCCAACCATATTTCATTTATACATTGAATATATATATATATGTATATACACACTCAATGTTGCATAGAATAACTACTATCAAAATTGTGTGTTACATGATCCAAGAATAGTGTTGCGTATACTGCAAACTAATACGGGGTTGCGTATAGCGAAAGGTAATCTTGGTGTAGCGTACAACACAAGACATTAATGAAATTTCAAGAATATTTTTCATAAAATCTCAGGGTGTTACATTTGACCCCCTTAAAATTAATTTCGCGCTCGAAATTCGTCGAGGTTATAAATCATTTACTATTCATAGAAACCCACATCGTAAATGGGAATACTAAAGCTTGATCTAAAAAAACTAAAGTATGAAATGTAACGATTACCCTAAGTAACTCATCCCTGGGATTCCATATAGGAGAACATATGTGAAAATATGGATATGGAAGAAAAATCTAACCATCAAGTCCTGATTGAGAGTTGTAGAGAACATGGCTATGAAAAAGCCAACAATCCAAAAGAAATAAATTTGTGATGATCTAAGGTACCATTTAATTCATCAGATATGGGAGAACTAGGAGAACATTTTTTGGTTTTCAATATCAATTCCCTAAAGATGATGAATTAAAAGAAATACTTACATGATTTTGGTACAATCTCACTGTTTTTCGTTCCTTGAAAAATTTCCACTTCATCTCTTAAATAAATGAAGTTTAATTTGTTATTCGGGAAGTCTTAGTAGATCATGTGATAGAAAGATGGGTCATTCCATCTGTTTCAAACAAAAGGTTAGTAAAAGTTATCAAATATACATAAGTTCATCTATAGTGAGGTTAATCGTATATGAATCTAAAAATGTACTTATACTTTAACTATCATACTGCTTAATAAAATAAAACTAAATTCCACTAACTAGGGACTTCAAGTAGGCCAGTGGTATGCGATAAAGTCCTGTCGCACATCGGTTGTGGGTTCGATTCCCACAGCCTTGTCCGACACGACGTGTTGTCGCCCGTCCTGCAGGTTTTTCTTTTTTCTAAAACTAAACTATTATAACATTACAGAAATAATTTCAAAAAAAGTTCTAGCCTTTAACAAAACTATATGATGTCCAACATAAACCTTTAAAATCTTTAGGCGTATCCAAAATACATCTTCCCAAGATCATAGTATAATTAAAACAATTACTGGAAAGGTCACATAACAAGAACGTGAATAACACATTTATCATACGATTTGTCTTCTTGGTCTATTCCAAACATGTGAATTCCTTAATCATTTATTCTATTGCAACATGAATACCCTTGAACCTTAGTTGAATACATGAATGCTGTCAAAAGTTGTATCTTTCCACATTCCAAAATCCCAAAAATTTTATATACTCAAACCATGATACCATTTAGTCCTTATATCAATCATGAGCTCATGAATATATCAAACACATTAGTTTCTCTTTATCCCTTAATTATGCAAATATCATCTTCTTTCCAAAAAAATCAATCACTTTTCATGGTTACCAATGCCATATCTTTATAGAAAACCACAATGGACCAATATGTATATATTCTAATATACCATAAAAGTACCTCAACAACATTATTCTTGAATACCAATACATAAACACTTCAAACCGTCATCTTCAGTGATTGTCATGGAATAAGTCCTTCCTTGATTTAGAAGTAACCTTTTAGGTCAGGGCATTGAGTTGGGTAATGCCCATGTTCTCCATAGATAAGACATTGAACTCCATAACAGTATGTCACTCTATGAGCCTTCTCTCCAGACAGATAACATTTTCCCCTCCATTTGAGGTATTCCTCAAGTTTGTTCTTCCCTTCTTTAGAAATCTCAATCTTCCTTTCTCTATGCTCCTCACCATGCGAACATGCATTAAATTCCATCATATTCTTATTTTATGACTTAGGAATACAACTAAAGTTCATCTTGTTAATCATATATCAAGATGACTGATTCGGCATAATCAAAATATCTTTCTCTCTAGGAATTAAACAATTTCGCTGCTCATAGTCACCAATTTGTCCATCGGATTCAATATTAACCGAATTCTTTATGGTTCCCTCCATTTTCTAAAACACAAAAATAATATTGTGAGAGGAAAAAATAATACAAGGAAAATAACATATTAAAGGGAGATTACCTTCAATATCTAACATCTTAGGTTTAATTCTAATATCATTTCCAAAATTCTAGGACTATAACCTATACTTGTACTTAACCTTTGGGATATCCCTAGACATACCTTAGAAATATCTCTAGGGATCTCACTAAAGTTTTCGCATCCTAGTTTCCAAAGCATAACTAAACCTTTCCTCTAATACCAACTGTAGAGACCCGAAATCTTGATGTACATGGACATTAAATTACTTTTTCAGAATACTTAATACATAACAAAAACAGACACACAAGGACCATAATATATTAGTATCTTTGGAAACTTAGAATATAATCTTCTAATCATGGTGAATGATCTTCAACATCTCTAATAAATATCTTCCCCTTTTTTCTTACCTAAAACCATTCTTTAAATCCTGGGAAATGAAAACATATAAAGGGTGAGCTCAAATGCTCAGTAAGGGTAAGCATCGATAAAATAAAACAAATCATATAAATTTGAACTAAAAAACATGAACATAATGTTTAAACATCAAAATCATGAGAAATGACATAAAACATGGTAGTACATAAGGCATAGATCATAAAGAAACATTAATCATGATAAAATAGAATGGGAATAAAACGTGTAATTATGGAAAAACATTAATCACAAGATATTATTTCCATAGTATCCAAGACATTGCTTCCAAGACCATCATAGTGGACAAAGTCCCTTTCTGAATCGAGTTCACTCCTCGTTCCAGTCTTGTATTACTGAACAGGATCAACTTACCATTCCAGCCATGTCTATCTCATGAGATATAAATCTTCACCCAATGCATTGAAGGGATATATAGGTCTCACCCATCTCATAATGAAATCATCCTTACTTGTGCCACAACATAAACATAAATCATTAATCATAACCCAAGGAATAAAAATGGGTCTCATAAATATCATCTCAACATAACATAATCCATATAGAACAAATGGATATCATTTCAGCATAAGAAAAGTGAAACCATGTAAATCATAGAGACATTATACGTGAAACATACATATATGTAATAATGTCATCTTATATGGAAAAATGGTTTTGATAAAACACATGAAATGAATTTTTGAGGAAAATATCCTTTCTTTATCAAAATCAATTTCTTTTCAGAAAACATCATGCAATTTTAAAAGAAATAGATTTTTTTGAAAATAGTCATGAAATCTTTTGGAGGAAGCTTCATGAAAATAAGGCTTTATAAAACCGTAAGAATCCTTTCATTCTATATATGTTAAAAAACATTATCCTCGTACTTTTGTCGGAAAAGTCAAAAAGTACCTCATATGGTAAACAAAAGAATGATTCCTCCCACACGATGTGGTAAAAGTAAGAAAAGGTTATAAATCTCTTTAAACATACATAGAAGAAAATTAAACATTTTATGAAAACATTTTGAGAAGATATGGACATGGATAATAAACAAAATCCCAGAAAATACTTACGAATAAACAATCTTGGATAAGAGTGAGATTGAAATAGTTATCCCTTACCTTAGGTCTGATATGCTTTGTACATATCCGAACCTCCTGTATAATGATTTAAATAATTTCATTGACTTATTACTGAATCATATTCCTTGTTATGATATCATATATGGTTCATTAATTACTTTATATTACCCATTTTTTTGTACATCCCATGTTAAAGCAACGTTTTGGGTAAAATCATCTTATTTATCGTATGTGTTTCGACTTGTTGTTATTGATGTTATTATTATTTTATATCATGATTTAATTACATACAGAATGTAAATCATGATTTATATATCATATATATTCATTATATATCTAGCATATACATATATTTATAATAGTACATAACATATGGAGGTAGGAAATGAAACGCACCGTTCATAAAGACGGTAAACCGTACGTACGCATGAATGCTACATTAATTTATATTTACTATTTTAATGGAATAAGTATATTATAATTCCATTATAATATTATATATAATATCATTAACTCTATCCTTTATACATTCCACATAAGGCATTAACGAATCACATCACTTTGAGGGGGCGGTAGTCTGCATTTCCTCAAATGAGATCATCGTATTTACCCACTATGGATACCATAAAGGCTTGATATAATTCGGAATTAAAGAAGCATAAAGAAATAATAAACTTAATATATATCCTAAATAAATACAGTTCCATCATAATGGAAACCATGAGAGGCGGTAAGAGAAAATCGAACAATCATCATTTCATGAGACGTTAGTTTGCCATCACAGAAAAATTATGTTCTTCATCAATTAGATGGAGGTGTTTGAAAGTGTAGTTCTAATACATTTCATAACATCATCCTAGTATTTTCAGGATACTGATGTTGTTATAAAAGAATGCATTAAACAGATTTTAGGGGTTGGAGAAGTAGAATAAAATAAAACATCTTCAGAGAAACTATTACCTTTAATTTGGGTAACTTCCTTTGGTTTGAACCAAAAGGACTTCTGAAGTGTCTTATGCCTAATTTAAGGCTTCTAGGGGGAGGAGGGGGATGTAAGAAGCTTATTTGGGCATATTTGGATGAGCCAAAAGGCTTGAGAGGTTTGAGTAATATCATAGAAGTGGTCTTCTTTTATAAGGGAGAGGAGGGGCTCCTTAGGAAAGTGTGAAAACATTATTTTATTATAAACTTATCTTTTGTTTCAACAAGTCCAAAGCACATAATTGTAGAAGATAAGATGAATAATATTCTAAATAAAATCATCAAATAAAAATTGGATAGGTTTTGGATGATATTTTATTTATTATAATCTTATTTATTTAAATCATTTATTAATGAGGTAAATACTGCATCATTATTATGTCATAAATAATTTAATTTATTTGATGTCAAAAAATTATAAAAAAAATACCAACATGTAGGAACTAATTTTTTATTTCCAATTAATTTTTATAGTCAAAAATATAATTTATATATCTCCTTATAAAAATTAATTACTAAAGGATTTTTGGTAATACCAATTTTGTCTTTACATTAAATTAATTAATCTAATGTGTCATTGTCTTTCATAAGTGGCTTCATAGGGTACCAAAATAGACCCAAGGATGCCCATGGTCATCCATTACTCATCCAGAAATGTTTGTACAATTGTAAAGGTAATTTTGAATTATTATAATATTCTTTTAACCTTGAATTACCCTATTTACCTTTTACCGTGGTAAATAAAAGTAAAAAGTTACTATTCACAAAAAAATTTATATAATTGAACCAAATTTTACTCCTTGATATAAACCGTGTCTCTCGGATGTTTGAAATTCAACTCATAGAAGCATTAAAATTAGGTTTTATGAACAATTGCAAAAGCTCTTAGGAGGTGGGTAAAAGACGGTGAAAAGTTCAATACAATTTTTATAAATCTAAAATTAATATAAAATGACTCTAATGAATTTCACTGAAATTATATCTGTATTATGTAACTATGTTGACCTAAAATAAATTTAAATCAAATAAATGATTATTTAAATAAAAAGGCGGTTTCAACCAAAAACTCAGTGTTTTCAATATTCATTAAAAATTGAAGTTTTTCAGAAAAATACCAAAAATTTAGGAAAAGCTATATTTGATATTCCGAATTCAAAAATTATGTCCTTTTTTTCAATTTCAAAACATATAAGTGGCATTAATTAATTTTAAAATCATTTATCGTTATCAAAACAAATAGCGTGTGTTTAAGAAACAATAACTATCAAAAGATTGACATTTGTTTATGTCCAAATTCAAAGTGAAATTAATTCCAATGACCAACATTGTATTAAATGGTAAAAATATATTTTAATTACACTTTAAAAAAATTAAAAATATAATATTACCATATAAATTATTGCGATGAAAAAGTTGTTTTTAATTAAAATATAGTGTGTTTTTTACTATTCGTCAAAATATGAAAGTTATCAGAATAATATGAAAAATTCATCCAAATTAAATTTTTATATCCTGATTCCAAGGAATAATTTTATTTTGTCAAATTGAACTTATAAACATGTCAAAACTAGATTTAATGTGGGTGTGCCATCAAAAGGCGGAAAAACTACATTTGATTTTAAAAATACTTATTTTACCTGAAACATTTATTTTATTCTCATACCATGTTCTAGAATATATGTAAAATAAATAAAAATGTTATTAAATTCAAAATTTATTTAATAAAATCTATAAGGAGTAGTACATAATAATATTAGAACAGTATATTGTTGTTTAGTGAAACCCGGTATTGCGTACTGCACACGCTCTCGAGGAAGGTTGTGATTGCGTGTAATGCAAGCCAAGTCAGGGTTGCGTGTGATGAAAGACTCTTTCATTGTATCATATAACATTATCCAAACATATTTCAATTATACATTGAATATATATATATATATATATGTATATACACACTCAATGTTGCATAGAATAACTACTATCAAAATTGTGTGTAACATGATCCAAGAATAGTGTTGTGTATACTATAAGTTAATACGGTGTTGCGTATAGCGCAACGTAATCATGGTGTATCGTACAACACAAGACATCAATGAAATTTAAGGAATATTTTTCATAAAATATCGGGGTGTTACAGTAATGTATTGAGCATAACGTATTAAAATGTATCTTGAAAATAGTTTTATTCCTTGTTTGGGTAGTTAGAGCTATGGTTTTAAAAGAACACGGGGTTTAGTATATGTTATCAATGAGTTATATGGGAAAATGGGGTAGTGTTAGCATTTTTTTATCAATGGTTTTTTTTCTTTTATTTTGTTAAAAAATTGGAAATGGGTTTCTGTTATAAAATATGGTTATTTTTTATAAGTTTCTTATAAATTGTGGAATGTGATTATTAAAATGTAAAATTGGTATAGAATGTGTTTTGAAGTAATTGGTTTCAATTTTTTTTAACAGTGGGTTTGGGATGGACAAGTGGTGATAAATGTTGTGTGATACATTTTTTGACTCAAGATGTGTGATAGTGATGCGTTGTGTGATATGTGGAACTTATTTGAGCACAAGGGAATCCTGGGTAACTATGTGGATGGACTTGAACTAGTATGCTACTATTATGAGGAGGCTACATCTTACTTTCACTATGTAATGAGGTCCATAGAATCTCACTTATTCCAGTTTACTATAGGGTTATACCCATGGTTCCCTACATCATATATGTTTTGGTGACATCCGTCGATATACAAGGAACCACTAGAGTGTGTGTGTGTGTGTGTGTGTTATTATTATATTTTCTTTTTCATCAAAGATAATTTTCTTTAAATTGTATTCCTTCATTGTGTTCTTTTTGAAACTCCTTATCAAATAAATGTTTCATGGAAATGTCTTAAAGGCTTTCACTTAGATGGGCATGGTAAATTTTTGTTACAATGTTTTCTCATGGAATCTTTTTAACTGGGTGGAATCCTACAAGGCATTGGTTAACACCCTTCATACACCCTTGAGTGTATGTATGTTTTGTTCTATGTTTCTTCTAGGTAAAGGAATGGCGTTATTTGTTGGAATATTGAGTTCTTTATTGTGCTCAGTTTAGACCTTAGTGGTGGAATCTTTAGGATGTGGTTCCACTTTTTTATGGATGTTGGTTATAGATTTGTGTTTCCCTTATATCATACTACATTTGGGTTGTTGTGTTAGTTCCCTTATGTGTCATTTTCCAATTTGGTATATGTTTAGCTGTAAATTTAAAATCTATAAATTGTTAAAGGCGTGTTTGTTAATTTCTTCCAGATATATATATATTTTTTGTTTTTTATTGGGTATTTTAATATGATTAACTAGGTTAAATCATTCCACATGTTCTATTTGAATCATGGCCACATATGTCATCCCGTTGCGAATGGTAATTCTCTTCAGGCCTTGTCGTGACTCGGGTTAGATGGATACCCAACATGGATTGTGAAAAAAATTGTATCAGAGTAGGTTATGATATTTTGGTTATTTTTTCCTTAGTAAAGTGTCTGGGTATACTAGATGTATGGATTTTAGGACTTGATATTCCTATTATGATTATAGTTATGGGCCAGCCCACCTTGTTATGAGACAGAAGTCACAAGGGGATTTTGGGGTTTAATCAAGTAACATGGTTCTTGGGGTTTGTTGACATTTGGGGAAATTAAAATTGAGTTCGTTCTATGGACTTTGTGATCTTGTAGGGCCTAGAATGCCACTTGTAGACAAATACATTGCCCTAGAACACTCTCAAGATTGGTGGTATTACTGGTGTATGTCTACCAACCATATGTCTTATTCACCGACCAACCCAAATTTCTTCTTTCATTATCTTGTGTGTCCTTGGGTCCTAATAATTTATTTGAAAACCATTGTTTGAAAATTTAATATACTTGGGTTTTTTGTGGAAATGGTATTGTTTTCAAAGAATATAAAAATGTGTTTTTTGAATTATTTTTAACTATGTTTGAAAAATGGTGGACTTTTATAAAAATAATTTCTGTAAAAAAATTAATATGATTCCAAATATATTATGTTTTTATAATACACTTTTGTGACTCAATTGTTGTTTGGGAAAAAGGATATTGATTTTTAAAAATTTCTTTAAACCATGATTTAATTACAAACAAACGATCTCTATTTAAGATGTCATTGATGAAATGGGGGTTGTATTAAAACATGAAGTGTTTTGAATTTGAATGGTTTTGTTTTCATCTTTGGTATTCTAATGGGTAACCACATGTGTGGTAATGTAAGGGAAGGTTTATTGTTAATGGAACAACTGGATGGGTGTTGGGATTGAAATGAGGTGGGTTCTCATGGTGTCTCTAAAACATGCATGTTTGAGGACCGTGGGATACAATTGATGAATGTGAAACACATAGAACATGTTTACATTAAAACATTATTTCAAAGGAAATTTTTATTTTTCAATAAATTTTGATGGTGTGGTTTGTCTTTTGTACTATTGTGAGTGTTGTTGTGGGGTGCTTTTGGTTTAAAAACCCCACTTGTTTGAATGGCGTTTCAGGTTTGTTTTTCATTTGTAAGTTGGATTGAAGTAATGGTTTTTGGTCCATTTTAAGAAGCATCGTGGGAAGCCTTTACATTGGATCCCCACACATGTTTGGTTTTGGTTTGTGGAATGGTTAGGAAAGTGGATCAGTTTGATTTGGCCCATTATTTTCCCTCACTGGCTAGTCTACATCCCCTTAAAGAGTGAACATGGGATTGGAGCATGACCACAGGTGATTGTTGGGTGGAAGATCCTCCAATTGATTAGTGTATGAATCATCTTCTTCTTGAACATTGAAATATTAGTCCATATCTCTTTTTTTCTTTCTTTTATACTCTTATAGGGGGAGAGTTGATGTTTGAGGAGTTAGGAGAAACATTAGACTCTTTGGTTACTTATGTTATTGATTGTTGAGTTTTATATCATTATGTATGTATGTTATATCTAGAAGTGGTTTGTGAAATTCTAATGGAGAAAATTGGAAGCAGTCTTAAGTAGTCGGTGCAGGCTACCATATTAAAAGCCCCTTTAGGTGTTTCATTGATTTTGATTAAGTAAGATATAATGTTAACCTACCCATGTGAAGAATATAGATATAAGATGCAGTTATAGAAACTTATTGTAATCATATACTATTATGAACTCATGTTAATGTCCCTCTCTTGGAAATGTCTCAATTAGTTTTAGGGGTCAAGTTTGGTGACACATTATGATGTCGTGTTCTCACACGACAGTAGATTTGAGGGTCGTGCACCATTCTATGAACCTATATTCTAATAAAATAGTATTTTCATCTAGAAATACTAAATATCCCTATTTTAGGGGAACATTTATTTTTTGTTTCTTTCCTTCCGATGTTTAATATTCATTATAAATAGGGGTGATTTTCGTTCATCACATAAAACATTATTCTGCTGATGAATTCTATAGAAAAACTGGAACTTGAATTGTAATTTGTCCGATGGTGTTGTTTAAGTTATGGTATGTTATTCTGTCGCACAAGAAGGTGATATTTTCTTTGGGGTTTTTCTAAAGGCTGACTGCGAGGCATGAAATTCTTCAATCATCAAAGCTTCATCCATAGATCTCAGAGTGATAGCAGCATGTAGTCATGATAACCCCAATGATGTGAAACGTTTGGATTTGAGTTCAATTTTCTGTGTTGTAGATGAATATTGGTTTAGCCTTTTGTGTATTTATTTTATCTAAATTGTAATGGTATAGAGGAAAGAGGTGTGAGGACAAAATTTCCATGTTATCCACCATTTTTGTGTAATAGATTCTCATTTTTCATTAGAAGGTATAGATTTCATGTTTCATTAGAATCCTGGTGGTTGTGTTATACAAATTTTGGGTTTTTAATGGCCCATGCATGTCTTGTGCTTATTACTCAAGATTAGTTTGATATGTGTTTTTTTTAGAAAAATAAACCATTTGGATGTTTTGGTGGTGGTCTTATTGGTCCATTGTATGGGTCCCTTTCATTCCCCCCTCATGGTGGTGGATCATGGCATGTGCGGCAACGTACATGAGATTGAATAATCTGTCCTATTTTTATGGAGTTGAGACCAATCATGAGTCTTCTAAAAATTCATCCGGAGTGAATCTGCATCAGCCTAATTCTTTTTGCAGGGAGTCCATTTGGGCCTCCCCATGTCAGTAATTAATAGTTGTTGTTCATTTCAGATGGACATCACGATCCATCAGTAATGTCTAATGTTTTTGTCGTAAGGTGTGGAATTGTGTGTGGTGAGAGGGTTATTTAATATAAATGATCACCAGGGGTGATTTTAATTTCTTCGATGGGTGAAACTTGGCAGGGAATTCATTTTGGGTCTTTGAGTTCAATGGGTACCTCATTTTCTCTAGTAGTATTGTTCATACTTCACTCTAATTTGTTGTTAGTCCGTATTATCATTGAGGTGAGGGGGTATATAGGTTCTATTTTTTATGAAATCAATTGTTGATATTTTGCGGGAGGGAAGTGGATATGGTGAGAAGAAGTTTTATACCCGAATTTTAATTTTGCCTCAGTCCAGGCCTAGGTCGTGTCTCAGTTATTTTTTTGGGAACCATGTTTGATAGGTTTGATGTTTTTGGATGATTGTTTCGAAATCAGAGTATTGTAATGATTTTAATATTTGATATTTGCAGAATTTAGGGGTTCTAGGCTGGTGTGTGGGCACCTCATGGTTAGAAAAATTTAGGTAGTCATCTTAGGTACTCAAGTAGAGGTTTTTGGAATTGGTAGAAGAAACTGTATAGCTTTAACATAGTCATATTAGAAGTTCGGGGAAACCAAATGGTTTCCCTATATTAAAACAATTAATTTTATAAAATGTGAGTAAAATAAAATATGAAACGAATTAAAATGAAGGAATAGATAAATAAAATTAAATGATAGAAAAATGAAATTTAATTTAAAGAATTGTTATAATAATAATAATCTTATTATTATTGTGTGTATTATTATTATTATTATTATTATTATTAATTATACTAAAATTATCATTAATAAAATAAATATTATCATTTTTAGTATTAAGGATTTATTTTTTAAAAGCTAATAATATTTTTGTAATTATAATTTTTATAATTAATATTACATTTATTAAAGTAGATATATTTTTTAGTGTTCCTTTTATCCCTCTTCTATTCTCCCCCTCTAGTTTACATCTCCCCCTTTATTGTACCACATGCACCATCCCCTTGTGTGCTTCATCCTTACGAACCACCTTCCATTGTAGAACTTCTCTCTGGAAATTTGTGGTTCGGTCACACTGCTCACCCTCATGTACCTCCTTCACATGCCCCGCTCCCTCGTGCACCCCTACTGGTGGCACGACCCCATGTTGGTGCAGCGCACTTTCAGTGCGACCTCATAAAAGCGGCGCGACCCCCTTACAACGAGGCTCTCTACTAGAATGACCTCCACAGTTATAAACTTCTTCTTCTTTGTTAAGGGTTTGGTTCTTTTTTTAGAGTTTCCATATTTACAATAGTTGTGGAGACAAATTTGGGTCCTCATCTAATGAATTTTTTAAAAATATTGTGCATTTGGGTATAATTATATTTTTTTTGTGGTGTGATTTGTGTACGCTTGAATAATTCACATCAATTTTGGGGATTATTACATTGAGGTTAGTGGCTCCATGCCCTAACATTTTCAAATGTTGTAATTTATTTATTTAATCAATCATTATATGTTATATGGTTAAATTGTGTTAATAAAATTACATTTTAGAAATGGGTTGACATGTGTGTGTGATGAAATTGGATTTTATTTTAGAAATATTCATGTCTTTTATATAGGTATTGTTGTGGTAATTCTTAGAAGTGTGCAATTAGTTGTTTTAGGTGCTATATGTTTATTTTGATAATTATTTACCATGAATATGGGATATAGCTAAATTTTTACTCAAGATAGATTGTTATGTATGATTTATACAATATTGCAATGTCTATTGAAATGTTTTGTAGGCCTATTTTCGATAGTACAAAATTTTGATTTAATGTAAATGAGTTGTGTATATAATTTCAAAATGAGTTTTATGAGAAATGGGGTAGTGTTGTAATTTCTTTATCAATGGTGTGTTTTCTTTTATTTTGTAAAAAAATGGAGATAGTTTTTTTTATGAAAATATGGTGATTTTTAAAAGTGATTTATAAATTGTGAAGCATATTTTTTAAAATGAATAATTTTTGAAGATTGTGTTACGAAATTGTTTTGTTTCTCTTTATGATTCAAAAGAGGTATTGACATGGATGAGTTTTGGTATATGTTGTGTGTCGCATTGTTTGACCAAATAAGTTTCATAATGATGTGTTTTGTGATATGTGGAACATATTTGAGAATAAGAAAATCCAAGGAAACTTAGTGGATGAACTATGATTATAATAATCATATTATGAGTAGGGTATGGCCCGGTTTCACTTATTATGATTGACGATGGAAACACTAAGTAGGCATAAAGACGATGATTGGAGACCACTCGTGTTACTTGGATTTTCCCTCCAAGTTGGTCGTGAAGGGGAACATGAGTATTGTTGGTTTCTATACATCATTTCGGAATGATTCAAGGTCCCTAGAATCTAACATTCTCTATTTGACCGTATGGTTATACACATGGTTTACTACTTCATATAAGATTTAGTTCCATCTGTCAGTATATAAGGTACCACTAGTGGTTGTGTATTGTTATTAGATTTTAGATTTACATTACGATAATTTTTATATAATTGGTTTCATTCAAATATTTTTTTAAACTTATTACCAAAAAATGTATCTTGGTACTGATTTAATAGATTTTACAAAGATGAGAATGTTATATTTTATTTAAAAATATTTTCACATGGAATATTGTTATCTGGGTGGAATCATATTGAGCTTTGGTTCACACCCAGCATACACCATTTTGTGTATGTAGAATTTGATATATGTTTGTTCCAGGTAATGACAAGACATTTAATGTTGGTAGATTGAGTTATTAGTTATATTCAGAGTGGATCTTAGAGGTAGTTTCATAAGGATGTTTTTCTTCTCTTTTTATGTAGGTTTGGTATAGTGTTTTGTTTCTCCTCTATCGTAGTACCTTTGGGGTGTTGTTTTGGTTATACTTAATGTCATTTTCCTTTTTGGTATTTGTTTAGTTCTAAAGTTAATATCTAAAAATTGTTAAATGAATGTTTTACATATTTTTTATATCTATATTTTATATTCTTTTATTAGTTATTTTAATATTATTAATGTGGGTAAATTGCTCCCATATGTTTTATTTGATACTCGAGAACTTTTGTATGCCCATTGCGATCTGGACCACCCTTTGGTCCTTACAACAGATTAGGCCAGGCACCAGGTTGGATGGTTACCATTCTTGGTTTCTGACAACCAAAGCAACTAAAACATTTATTTATTGAAATATAAAGTCACCACATGATCTCAGTGACAGCGCTCTATAATGTAAAAAATCACTGACTATTTATAGTATACGCATTGAGGTATATTTAATTCTTGTAAATAAATTATTTGGAAGCATCTATAAGAGATTAAATGCATATAATAATTATAGATGGGACTATTGAGTAAAATTTAAATTTTTTAATACCCTCCAATAAATAATTATAAAAGGATATATCATTTATAAGAAAGTCAAATCATGGAAAAAATAGTGGGATGTAGTGTCACATAGAAATTGAAGAATTACTCGAATGTATTAACTGATTGTATGATTCTGTGGAACTATTATTTCAATTAGAAATGAAATAATTGGTTATTAATATTTGAAGGACATAAATAAAGACATATAATCAACAAATTATGAATATATTTAATTGATTCAAACATTATTACATGATTTCTTTTTCCATATCTATTTTTAGCTTGCCTATGTGTTTTTTATGTTAATACATATATTTATTTGTGTATTCCCTATAATTTTATAAGATAGTACTACATATTGTATCCAAAATTTCTTTTACATATATTTCCACATGACCAATATTGGACGAGGTTGTTTATATCATGTAGTGCCTTTTCTATACTTTATATACAATATGATTAATGACATTGATAGATTTTTTTAAAAAATTGATTTTTATGGTATTTGGTGAAATTAAGTTGGAAGAGATTAGGTCATTACTTGATAATAAACCACTAATATAAATTTCATGTGTGTTTTATGTACTTCATTGTATTTATCAAAAATCAGATTAATATTTTGAAAACAACATTAAATATAAATAGACTATTAGTTAGAGAAACTCAGTTTTTTATACACTATTATTTATGTAATTAGATTTATTTGAAAAGTCATTTGGATATGAATATTCCATAACATATATTTATATCGATCATTGAGATATCTTTTGAAAACATCAATTTATATATTTCTTTGGTTTCACATAATGGGGTTATTTTAATAAAATCTGGGAATTAGATTCAAATTATTTTTATGAATTTTTAAAACTCAATTAACCACCCTACCCCCTCTCATGTTATACCCCCTAAGTAATATAATAGTATTGTGGCTATTTAAAAATATAAACATATGTTCTACAATAGATAAATTTAATTTACAAAAGAAAAAATTAATCGGAATAAAATATTCCATGTGTTCCAAAATAAAGAATGTGGGTTTTCTGAATGAAAAAATATATTTTAATAATATAATTTTGTTTATTAATTATATATTTTATTAAGGAAATTTTTTCATTATTACTTATTTGAGGATAATATTATAATGATTCCATGATATTATTTGTATTTTTGAAAAAGATATCTTACACTATAAACTTGAAATCATTATTTTCTCAAAAATATTAAAAACTGTTCATAGAGAAATATTGAAATTTAAAACTTTAAAACTATTATAAATTAAATAAATGAAAAGAATATAAATAAAATGATATTTATTTGTTAACAATGTTTTTATGTGTCTTAGTATTAATTTATACAAATTTAGAAATATTATAATAATATTTAATTTTATATTAAATAATTTTTTCGATGTGTTTAATTTAAATTAAATTGATAAAATATAAAATAATTCAACAAATTGTTATATGAGGGAGAAAATTAATTTTTAATATTACATCTTATTAAATATTTTCTTTAAATTGAAAGCAATTATAGTTTAGTAATATTTTATTTACTAGAGGTTTTATTATTTGCAAAATTTTCATAATAATATTCATATAACATGTCATGAAATTATTTTATTTTCAACGTGGAATTAGTTGTCAAAATAATTTAATTTTTAAAGAAAATTATATATAATGAAGTCATGTATTGTGACATCAGAATATGTTAAAATAGAATGAATAAGTCTATATGATAATCAACGATATATTGTTTGAAATATTGAGATTATATAATGATTCATAATATCCAATGGTGTATGAAATATCATAATATTGAAACTATATCAATTAATATGATAAAAATTACAATAACCATTTTTCATCGTTTTAAATAAGATTTCATGATCAATTATGAAATGAAATAAAATAGATACCAATAATGAGATTCTTAATCTCAAATAAAACTTATCCAGGTAGAGGAAGATATATATAACCAATATATACATCATATATGGTTTGTAAATGAAAAAATCAAATATATGAATGAAGACCACATTTCTCACAAAACATGGGGAAGATTGGATTTCATGAATAATGATAATAATGAAAATAACATATAAGAATTCAAAGGACTCTTTCATCGTGGTAATTTATGTGACGATGAATTTACAAACACATGTGTGGGATTCTCCTATCATTTGTTATTTTTGATTACATCAGTTATAAAGGGAGATGTGAAAGGGATGATAGTAAATTATATAATATTTTCCCACAATATATTTCCTTGTGAACATTAATGTATACCAACACTATTTATATCTTCATTGAGGATAGTATAAAATATATATGTATTTTACATAATTTTTATAACACATGAGTAATGGAAAAAGATACACAGTATAGTATAACCATCATAACATCTATTCATGAAATTTGTTATTTAAATTCATCTGGTTGGTTCTCCCATACATTGTATTAATTAGTCATCTTGTTACATGGAATAGGCCAAAACAACTTCACATAACATTACATTTCAATAACAATCACAATGATTTATTGATTTAAATCATAACACTGTAATATTTCTATATCAATCATTACGATATAGATGAGGTAGTGATGTAAGATCTCAATATATCATCACATGATATTATATACCTAGAAATATTATTTACATTTGTTTTATATATATCAACAAATATTACATATTCATACAATATTTTATGATATAAGACAATATATATCATATATATCTTGGACTAAGGGTATATCCCCAATATTTATATAATAGATTATATCTTATAGGATTATCAAAAATTGAATATTTTTCCTATATTTAGTAGAAATGATTTATATAACATATATATATAGGATATTAAGAAAAAAAATAGTATAGGAATATATATGATTGTATAAAATTACAACAGTCTATGTTTTTTACACTACCCTTCATTTATTAAGTAACACAGTCATATTAGTTGTGACTACTTATTTATTATTTACAGTAATTAAGAATATATAATATTATTAAGTTCTATATAGTCTTAAAATGAATCCTACGTTTTTATAATATAAATAATTTATTTTGTAATTTTTTTATCTTTATTTTATTGAGAGGTTATGTGATATATTAATATAAAAATTTTATTAGTTTTATTTTCTCACCTAGTTAAATATAATTTGATATAATAAAACAGATATATATATATATTAAATGACTCTTTTCTAAAAGTTTATGATTACATGATTTATTCCCAAAAAACAACTATTGTCCTAAAAATATCATTTTTCAAGATATTACTTCAGTTTTTATACAATTTCTATTTATGAAGGTACTATATAATTCTATCACGGGGACTGAAAGCACAATCATTGCCAATTAATCATAGTTTAAAATATATATATAATGGGTTGGGACATTTATTAACATGTTATAATTACAAACATAAGAGTAAAATATTTTGGGATCACAAATCCTGTTACTACAGAGAATTTTAAGAGTAATGATTATTAATTTATATTTATTTAGTATTTCATAGATGTTATAAAACATTAAAATTTCAAATGTAATATTGGTGGGAAATAAATGTTTTATCTTTATAGATGTGTAAATTATATGATTAAAATTATTTTTATAGAAATCATATATTTCCTATTATTCTTTTTCCCCTAGAGGTACGAATACATCATTATAGTATAAGAAATCTTCTAGATGTTATATTAAATTAATATATTGATCGATTACACATGGAGATAAAAAAATTTCTTTTTATTTTTGAATATCATCTAACAAAAAATATAACATAAAGAAAATGGATAGTATAAATAAATCATTTACTTATACATCATTTTATTTATCTCAAACTTTTTTTATTAATAATTATGTAATTCATATCTTTTTAATTTGTGGGGTTAATGAAAAATTTTTGATTATGAATTTCCTAGAAATAATTTCATTATAAAAAATTCTTGATAATGATTTATTATAAGTAATATAAAAGATTTCAATATTAATAAAATGCAGTGAGTTCTAGTTATCTAGGTAAATATTATAAAAATCCTTATATTTTTACTCACAAATGTTATTATACTTTTTATTCCACAATATAATTTTTGTAATTTTTATATATTATTTTATGAATTAAATAATTATTTTTTGAAGGAAGAAGAAACAATTAAATAAAGATAGATAGTAAATACCATGTCTTTTTGCCAAGGGGTGTAATTTCATGTCACAACATAAATTCACACACAACACAGGGTGTTACACTAGAAGAAAATTCATGTACTATGATCAAAAAGGATTTAATAGTCAGTCTTCATTTGTGTAAAAAAAAATGGTGATAGATGATGTATTATTTCTAAAAAAAGAATTTTACTATTATGGAAAGGGTTTTTTCAGGAAAGGGGTCACATGAGAGGTTTCTATTTGGACTATAGATAAATGTGAATAATCAATGAATAATTATAATTACTAGATATAGTGTTTTATTAGGAAGCACCTGAACATGTTCTATTTTCTAGCCATAATTATTTATAGATTATCTCTATTAGAGAGATTTATCATGATTCATATTCAGATACTAAAACATTCCCTTATATTATTTTTGTAATTATTTTAAGTTAAATAAATTAATTGATTAAAATAAATTGTAGTTTAAATAAACTTTTTGTATTCCAAAATACTAGATGAGTAATAATGACCTCCTTAATAACTCCTCCTTCTAAACATGATCTCAAAATCATTTATTCTTGTATTTGAGGTTCACAAATGTCAATGGATCTCTAAATATATGTCTATTGCACATGCTCCATTTATTATAATTATTATGTTGTCTTTATATTAAAAATTACTATAATTACATAATTTATGAATAATTTTTCATTTTTTGAAAAATATTTCTATTGAAAAAAAAATAAACTTATGGTATTCAGAGTGTGGGATACTATAACAATGTGATATATGGTGCCTATAAATTTCCAACAATATACATGAGTTTCCATGTAACATGTATCATAAGATTGTCAGCCAATGTGTTTTCATGTCCCCAATATCAACTATTTTATAACCGATGAAACATTGTTAGTGGATTGCGAACTATTAGAGAAATTTGTTGAACATAAACTATTATTGTAGACATAATTGTCCTCAATTACCCTGTATAAAATGAAAAACGTGGTTATCACATGAATGTATGAACCATATAGTGTTTTAAATTACTATGTTATTGATTACTAGACCTTATTAGGCTCCAATGTTCCACCTTTGATAATGTAGCATCTAATATATGTGATTATATCCATAGATATCAAAACTATTAAATTTTAATGTTTCGTTATATACATTATGAAAATTACTAATATTTGAGATGTATGATATTTCCATATAAATATTATGTTGATTCTATAAGATTTTAATAATGTTTTATAGTACTAGAAATGGATTTTTTTTTGGGAATTCACATATATTCACTATAAAATGAATTTTTCTGTTAAAAAACCTTATTATAAAATGCATGTGACATATTTTGTGATTTTATTTTTAAATCATTAAGTAATTATAGTTAAGGACGACTATTTAATTATGTTAAATACTTAATCAAAACATTAGAGGAGAAACCATATTTTATTAAATTTTTTTTTTTGTGATAATAATACCTTTTAATTTTTTTCTTATAGAAAAGGATGATATTTCCATTATTTTTATAACACATATAGAGTGAAAAAATATTCAAGTTGTAATGATATTTATTTTATTATTAGATAATATAATAACTTACCTTACTATAATATATAGATAAGAACATTACACCATGATGTATGACATTACTAAGGTAAATGAAACATCTTATACGATGAATCTGATATAATCATATACCATTATTAATTTTTTATATTTCAATAAAAGGGGAATGGATTCATAGAACACTATGCCCACTTATGTAATTTTATAATTTAGAGGGTATACAATGTATTTTGATGTCCCAATTAAGATTTTAATTCTATTGATGGGATGATGTAACTAGTATATACAACATACATACTATTTATCTTGAATATATAAAATAATGTTGTATTATCTATTGATTTCTTTATATCATTTGAATTTATTCATAGTCACTATGATTTGTGTTATATAATGTGATGCCATTCTCCATTGAATCTTTATGTTATCATAATTTTTTCATTTTCTTAATACTTGTTATTGAATGTTTGATATATTGAGACATCTTATAGAACTAGATGAACATGTATAGTGAAATGGTAGGTGTCCTTTTCACTCTATACTGACATAATGGTCATATATATTTTTATTTATTTTTATTTTCAATTTCTATAATATTGTAATTTTTATTCACATATATATTCTATATTTACACAGGGACATTATTGTTGGAAACCTAGTATGTGTTACACAACCACATTAGAAAACCATTACACAAAATATTGGTTTTATAATCCGGGATATAGAAAATATAATGGAAAATATTGGAAATGGTTGATTTGGATGGATGATATACATGATAGAACAAGGGTGAGGAATTAATATTATTTTTTGGTTTTCTTAATTAGTTTTTAATCTATTACTAACTGATAAATGATCTTCTCATAATGTTATATTTTTTACATTTGGGTGACTAAGGGGACATTAATGTGGTTAATTTTAAAAAATCATGTGATATGTTCGTTATTTTATTGTTAAATCAATGTTTTAGTGCCTATATTTATTCTGTTATATTTTTTGAATAATATCTTATTACATTCTCATAAATTATTAACAACCCAATGCATAAGAACTATTCACCAATGTTTATATAGAGATCATTTCGACTAGCCAGTGGATTCTAGAATACAAAGTGGAATGTTTGATGTTTTCTGGTTCCACCTTCATGGTCACTTTTTTGTAGGCATTGCATGAAATGTTACAATTATTTTACAATTATTTTATAGTGACCTATTATATATAAATAATAGTTTTTTATTTAATATGTAATCCATGGGTTGTGAATGTCAATTATGGGCAATTTCATTTCCGTTTATAATAAAAACATCAATCAGAAATTGATGTTATATTATAAATATCTAATAACCCTATAAAATATTTTTTCTAATAAGTAAAAGAGTCTCAAATAAGAAATATCATTCCCTAAATTCAGATTAATGAATTGTAGTTGGAGATAAATGTTTTTATTCGTAGTATTTATATGATTGACATATAAAAAAATTAATAATTTATATTTATTTATTAACATTGAATAAATATTCAAATACACAATCAAATGGTATAATATACTAATTATATTATTTTATCACTGGAAAAAATTGTTATAGTTTAAATAACTATATAGGTCATATAAGTGGTATAAAAAGATAGCCTAAACATATAATTACGATTTGAGAAATGTATTGAATATCACATTGTACAATTAAATTAAATTAATGATCAACATAAATTATATATACATCATATTATACGAAGAGATATGTAATTTGTTTTTAAACCCAACCGAATTTCCTTTGAGTAAAAATCATAACAAATTTTGAAAATATATCCTACAAAATCAATAATATTTATGATAAATGAAATGTCCCCATATTAGATTATCATTTATATATTTTCATATATTACCTCATTGGTAATTATATCTATGGAAATGACTATAATTTTTTAACATCAATAATAATAGATTACTATTATTATGGGAAAATTTATGAATACATTGGTTAATAAATATTAGTAATAATATAATATAATTTCCATTAAATTGAGAGGCTCAACAGAGTAAATTATTTTTATCAAAACATTGATGTACATGAGACATTTATATCTCAAAATAAACAACCTTTAAATTTGATAGATAATAAATTTCATAAAATAATCTATAATTTTTTTTAAAGAGATAACGTTGTGTAGTATATGTTCCCAATTATACTCATTGAACCATTATTTTGTGATATATATATAAATGTGTGAGATGGGTATTAACATGAATGAAAAAAGCTAATATTTTTATTGAAACACTTTAGGGGTAAAGTTATATTCAATGATTCATGAAGATTTTAATTAAGCCATATTCTATATTTGTGATGTGAAGTAATGAAATGTTGAGAAATATAATAAAAATAATATATCAAAAGTGTTTATAGAGTTATAAAATGTAACAGAGTATGATTAATGTACACAATACTAAAATAGTAGTATTGATCATTGTGATAGTATTTTACTGAACATTATGATATAGTGTCTATCAAATATTATATAGTGATAACCAATGATGGGGGTATAATTATTAAATAATATATATATTCAAATGAATGAATTTATAAATTGAATAATTAATATCTAGTTCTAATAATAATGATCATAGAGATTATTAATAAGAGTTATTGACTAAAATGAGGTCGTCTTATGATTAATGGTATATATAAATATATTCATTTTTAATTTTTTTTGATATATATAGAATATCATAAAATAATGGGAAAAGATACATCTTACTATTTAATAACTCTCAATTATATTATCCATAAACATAGGTTTAAAATAAAAAGATGAACAGTTATAAATATAATGGATTTAGGTTAATTATATGAGAATTTTCACGAGCTTGTACCCAAGTGGAAAATGCTCTTTCTAAGCATCGGAAAGAAACATGATCATATCCAAGCATTGAAGAATTTCTGGGGTATTGTAGAAGTACGATAGCAGTATCAAACTATAGTAGCAACAAACCTGTAGCAGTGGTGCTACTGCAGTGGTGGAGGCATTGTAGCATGAACTGTATAAGAGGCACTATTGAAGAAGTTACTATTGTGGTTTGTGAACTATAGAAGTACAGTTCACCGAGGGGTCCTTTGGGCCAAAAAATGAGATTTCAAGCTTTGTATTCCGGCCACTTGGCCTTGGGGATTAGTACTTCTTAATGGGTCTCCCATACCATGACTAAAAAGTGGTATTTTCTTTAATAATAATTTGAGGCTTCAACCCCAACATTTTTCAAAAAATGCTAATTATATGAGAATATATTTAAAGACCAATTATTTTTTCAGTATGAGATATTCTTTTCATAAAATCAAGACAATATAATAATAAAATATTCATTGGGAAAAATTTATTTTCTGTGGTTTTTTTATAACTAATGTGGATGTATTAAAAATTCCTTTAAAAATAACTGATTTAAATAAAACTTATTTTGTATTCATGCATGATTCAATTATTATAGACATCATTATGCGTTTTTAGTATTGTATTAAATAAGCTGTATTATTATTTTGGATTTTTTTTGGATTCCATTAATATATATTTATGATATCACATTTATATATATCATCGTAGATTACTTTGTTATATTAATAGATTAATCTATTCCATAAATTTAATTTTCACATATATATAAATACTCACCCAAATTTTAGGGAATGATTTTAAATTATTTTATATGGTGTATTTCTATTAACACTCTACATAAGGTTGGATTAAAGGTTATTACTAATGAGGAGATGATTTATTAATTTAAAATATAATCATATGTTAATTTAATAGAATCATAAAAACTTTTCACCAATATTTCATCCCCATTGTGATGAATATATGTCATTCAAAAATGATTAAATTATCCTAAGTGTATTCTATTTCACATTATGTTGAATATTCTCATTAATTATTTTTTTAGATTGATATATTATTGGTAATATCAATTATTTATTTAAAAAATTAGTTCCCTCCCTTGGAATGTTTATTTTATTAGTAGAATGAAAAATATTAACATATATATTTTCTTTGGGAATAAATGTACATGACATTATTTGTATTTCACATCTATTTATAATGATGGTTGTTTATTCCTATGTGTTGGAAGAACCATTAATGTAATTAAAAATAAGAAATATAGTATAATACAAATAAAAAATGGAAAAAATAAGTATAAATTATTGAAAGTATATGGATATGGAGGAATGGTTAAAAATTATTGTGTAAAATGTAAGGATATTTGGATATTCAATGATGAAATAAACAATTAACTCAATAAGAGAATTTTTTAAATTATGAGAATCATATAGTAATATTATTAGTAAATTAGTGACAGAAAAACTATGATAATATTACAAAAAATATTTGTTATACAGATGATCAAAATCATATCATAATTTCCTAAAAATATAAAAGAATAATTATCATATATTAAAATTTTGTGAAAAAAATAAATAAATTTTCATTTAATTAAAGATATAAAATTGATATAAAGTAATGATTTAAATTTTTTTAACATAATCATAATAAAAAGAGGGGAAAGATTGTGTCATTGTTCAATAAATGTTTTGTTAAATACCATGGAACATATAAATTTCATATTCTATTTTATTTTTTCATATGACACCAAAAATTTGAAAGAATATTTATATTGTATAAATTATTTATTTTACTCATTACATAGTATTTAAAATTAGGATTATCAAAATTACTGAAAATTTTGATATATCTTTCTCTAAATCGTGTCAGGTGGGACTAGTCTAGCAATACATGAAATGTAAAAATATTTGGATAAAGTTATTTACATCGGCTCATGAATAATCAGGGATATTGAGATAACCTGAAGATTATATACATATATATTTCATCATTTTATAATAAGAAAGACTTACTCTCCAAAAATCTTAATTTTTTTTATTGGTGATGATTCCCTACAAATTGTTATTATTTTATAATATTATTTAAATATCATCCAAAATAGTATTTTAAAGTTTATCCTTTATAAATACACCACTATATATAAAATATGATAGAAAAACAAAGACAATGGAATTGATTAACTAACAAACCAATTAGTTGTAAAACTATAATCTGTCCTAGAGGATTCATCATTAGATTATTAACAAGTGGTAAATCATGTAAATTTCAAAAAAATATGATTAATGGAATATTATTATAGAATAAAAATGAGATATTCAATGTCATTATAACAGAATTATAGAACATGGTATAGAAATATGTAATCATAAAAATGGGAATAAAAATATCAGATACACCATAGAATAAATTGGTGGAAAATATAATATTTACTTATTGTCACATATAATAGGCATGTAGATAATGTATAACTATTGAATAAAAAAATATATTTCAATTATATATAGAAACACCATCATAAAAATGAGAAATATATGTCACATAACATAGTGTCGAGGGATTACCACCCATTTCCAAGAAATATTATATCACAATATATTAAATTTTCCCAATGTATCTAATAAGTATATTTGTTTTTTCTAACCAAAAAATTCATAAATACATATGTTTGTAAACCAATCGATAAAATTATTACATCTAAAAAACTTATAGAAAAATTTTCCCATGAAAATAAAAACGGATATATAAAAATTTTATAAGGATTCATGTATAAAAAATATTTATAAACTTAAAGTGAACTCATTCAAAAATAATGAATCATAAAACAATAAAATTGTTGATACCAAAATTTTATGAAGGATAATAGTTATATATGATTTATATTCTTGAGAGTGAAAAGAAAATAGAATATAATTCATGATAAAAAATTAAATTTTCGAGGATGTTATCATAAATCTAAAAATATAAAGTTTATTAAAAATAATTTTGAAGGGTAACACAAGGACAATTATTTTATTACATTAATATTAAAACATCATAATATTGAATCCTTAAATGAAATTATATTTAATGTTGGAAATAATGGATAGAAAAATAAGAAATAAATAATAATATTATAGAAATATTTTTATAGACTATTTAATTTTTGAAAAACCCCACATATATGAAGCATATATAATATCAAATTATTAAAATATTCAAATTTATAAATGAGAGGTGTTATGGAAAAAAATTTATCATTAAATAAAATTAAAATAAATAATGTTTTTCACATAGAATATGTAATCGATAGTTAAATACGTAAAATGAAATGAATATTTTTTTAAAACAAATCCTGAGTTATGACACAATAACAAATTATTTGAAAAGAAAAAATAATATTCCCATTCAGGTTATATAAAATGTGATATTTTATAATAAAAGGGGATAATTTTCCCAAAATATATGAATTTACTCAAAGATGAAAGATATGCACCTTCATGGAAGTATTTTGAGGAAACTAGTAACTTACCATAGAAATCTGCATCCTATGAAAATGTTTAAACATATGTATAATTGATATTAACTTATTATTCATTTATATCGTAACATTATTTATAGAAATTCTACCTAATATTTGTCATCAGTTTTGGTTTATTATATATTCATTAAAATTTTAATGTCAACATTTATCAATAAGTATTCTGAGTATAATGTTTTTTTCACACGTTTTTCTATAGTGGTCTCCACCCTAATTTATTGTTTCATAGTTCACCATCTAAAAATATATATAATGTATTTCAGTAAAAAATTCACAATTTTTACATAATATATTGTCTCGTTCTATTAAGGGAATGACTTTAATGTTAATGAAAAATCTATGATTTTTTCTATTAGGTAATTAGACAAACCACTATATTTCAAATATATAATTATATATATATATATATATATATTATATTTTGATATTTATAAAACAAATATGTTACCGATATAAATCATCACATATTATTTTTCATAATCATTAATGCCTAAATATTATAACATCATTTATATAGGTTCTTAAATTTAAAAAAACATTAAAATGATATAGTATGGATATGTGTATAAATATAATTTCATTTCAATACAATATAATTATCATAGATTTAATTTTTCATATAAAACTTTATATAGTAATAGATAGTATTGAATAAAATTGAGGATGGGGAAATAAAATTATAACAGAAATATTTTAAAATATAATGAAGGGAATGTGTGTTTTTATTACAATCATTTTATGTTATAATGACATCATGTATCATATTAAGTCTAAAAATATCCAAACAATGTAGATACATATGAATGAGGGGAATTTGGTAGATATTTGAAATGAAAATATTATTTGTGTTTCGGAATTGGGGTTGTGACACCATTTATACAGATCAAGTGATGGAGATTTTTTGCAATATTAATTTTATTAATGTATATCAAATGTAATTGTAAAATTTAAGTATCAAAAAAATATACAAATTAATAATATTCAATATTTACCTTATTTATATAATTGAATTGATATATTTGGATTATATATTATTCAATTACTTACCATTCAAAACAGTTTCATATTTTATCCTTTATCATTTTGACTCAATGTTCATCTCAACCACAAAATTTAATTATTTAAAAATAAAATTATTAATATTCACTAATTATTTATACTACATCAAAATATGTTATGATTTTTTTCAATTTACATTAACAATGTATAAAATTTTTCTTTTAAATGGAAACAAAATAATTAAAAAATATTAATATTATATATTCCATCAACCATGAATAATTTTATATTAACTATTTTAATAAAATACTCATTAATTTGAGGTTAACTAAAATTTTTATGCTTATTAATAGAAATTTAAATTTTATAATAATAATTTTTAAATAGTATATTCTTAAATAAATATATATATATATATAATCTTTTACAAAATTAGAAACTATATATTTATAATATCATTAATTCTAAAAAAAATGTTCATGTCTCATCCCATTGGAGTTCATATGTTTGGTTGTAAGCCAAGTATAATCTAATAGGACCACCATTAATATCCCATGTCCTAGAAAGTAGTATCGAGTAAAAAAATAACACACAATGTAGTCCTTATCCTAATGTATATCTATAGATGAACACATCTCCATATAAAAATAAAATTTACAATAGATTTAAAAGTCATCTATTAAATGCATTCATGCCAACTAATCCCAAATCAGAGTAAGAAAATTATTATTGAAAGTCACTATATGATAAAATTCTATTATAACATTGAAATCATTAATATTTTTTATAAATATGGGATTCTATATCAATGAAACTATTATATCCATATATATTACAACTGGAACCGAAAAGATTCACCTACACGTAGTCCTCCTAGGGATCTCTCAATGGGAATTTCATCAACAGAAGACACAACATGTTTGGTCAGAGCCAATGTAAGGGTGAGTATAAACATATAAAATAGGACACCCAAAAAACACCTAACACGATAAATAAAACTGAAAGTATGATATATATAAAAAATCAAATATGAAAAAAATATAACATAGATATTTTAAATGCAAGTCTCCATGTCTCAAGGGGAGGTCAGTCTTTACTTCCAACCACGTAGTTTTGTTCATGGATCCATGGCAACATTTGTATGAAATATTTCACTCATTGAGTTTCACTATGTTTATGGTTTATATTATAGATGTTATAAAATTTAGTTCATTCTAGGAACAAGAAAGAAATCTTAGGGGTTAATCCAAGATACTAAACCAATTGCACTATATTTCATCAAAACGCAACATATATCAATCCACCAATTAAAAACCGATAGTAATTGGAATTGAAGGCCTAGTACTTTCCACGTTTATCCAAAAAGAAGAGGGAACTATCTCCAATGGATGACTTAATCCCCATCAAACCATGAAAATGATGAGGGTACCAATCCATAGATAGGGTAATTTCTTCCTATATACTGTTAGAGTGTAATGACAACCAAAATATACAATATGGGGGAACAATTATATAGTTAGTCAAGAAACTATATATCCAATCAGAAAACTAATTATCAAAACATAATCTTTTTATCAGATATGTTTACTTACTACATAACCTCATATCATATCATTGTTTCCTAAAAATATTAATTCATCAAATTTAACACAGAATTTATTCATAATTGGATACTACCTACTCCCAAAATGAGTCCTTTATATGAATATTTATGATATATACGATTCTATGGAACTTACATGGAATGTCTAACTATGTAATCTCCTTATCATGCCTATCCATTATAAATGGCTTGTATTCATTATGTTACGTGGTCTGTAGTGATTAGTCTGAAACTCTAGCCTGTGTTGTGTTACCCATTTCCATGCACTTTTTAGAGTACATAGGGTATGGCCTCCCATAAAAAGTGTTTGGGGACACATTGGAGATGGGGTATGTACTTCGTATACATTAAAATATGGCTGGATAAGGGTCACTTGGAATTTTTTTCCCCTATACAGTCTTTATATTTACAACTATATGTAATTCTTATATTCCACATATATGGGTGTTCATGGTGTCTATCAATTTAAATTACAAGTATTGTATATAATAAATTTATATAATTTTAATCTCTTCGCAAAACAGTTTCTCCAAATTCATCACCAGTAATATATTTAGAAATTAAAATCAATAAATCCTAGAACCATGTTGACCATCGTTAATAGATTCCCATGAGTCGGATTCCATTCCCACCTAAAAATAAAATGATCATCATTGTAACTCTAAAGGTTTCTGATGAATCTAATTCAATGAAAAACAATTACGTAGACCCTCATATGATTCTCGTCATAAATTTTAAATATTCATTATTTCTAAAACTACATTAAATACCAAGAACAATGATTCATTGTACTATATGTTGATTTTAAAATGATTGATTTCCTAGGAAAATTTATATCACCAGCTAATCGAAACACTGAGGTAGAATGTTGATGAAATATGGGAGAATTCTAAGTAACAAAAAAGAGAGCATCAATTTTTTTAAAATATCTTAGGCGGAATTGAAAAAATTCAATGAATATGGAGTAAAATTTATTTTTAAACACACCAAAAATTTAATTTTAAATTATTATATCAAGGACGAGAAATAAAGAATGAAAAATAAACAATCATGAACTAGAAGATATTCTATAGGGAACTAATTTTTATTCCCCAATGAATAAAAATACAGTAGAAATATTCTAACAAAAAAACAGTCCACCTATATTTCAGATCAATAGTCCATGAATAATTTATAAAAATTAATTATTTGGATTATATCAACTTCTTAGGTTTGTTTGAACCTCTATTCCCCACAATCAATCATTGTTGATGATCGATCCCATGATAACAGACGAATGCGCCAACCACTACAGCTATCTCTCAATCATACTATTTATCTGTGGTAATGTGGTTAACCCTATAAAACTCTATGTATATTGTGACACCCCAGGTAAATAAAGAATATGACATCTTTATATTTATCCATATTTGTGAATAAAATATTAATATTACTTTAAAGGGGATTCTATGCTCGATGGCGTACCCAATACGTAACAACGAGTTTCTTGGGAATCTTACGTTGCACTCTAATAATAAAATAATATTATTTTAAATGGTAGTTAATGCCTAGCTGTTGTAATGGAGGGAATGAACAGAACTAACTACAAAATGATTATATATGTTTGTCAAATATTTTTACTCTTTACAATAAATGTTAGAGGATTAAAAATGCAAATGAATCCAGTTTTTAAGCGTAAACATTCTAATATTCTTTAAAAGGTCGATTAACCGCCTTTTGATGGCGAACCCCTTTTAAATACACTTTTTGACAAATTTATAAGAACTATTTTTCAAAATAAACATATTATTTATGATTGGTACATTGAAATTTACCTTGGGTTAATTTTTGGTATTTTTCTGACAATGTTAATTTTTCAATGAATAGTGAAAAATACTGCATTTTACATCAAAACTGCTTTTTCATATAATTTAATTATATGGTTATATTATCTTTTTAATTTGTTTCAATGTTTAATTAGAATATATTTTTACCATTTAATTCAATTATGGTCATTGGTATTAATTTCACTTTATAACTAGGCATAAACAAGTGCCAAACTTTTCATAAATATTGTTTCTAAAAAACCTGTTATTTGTTTTGACAACGGGAAGTTTTTTTAAATTAATTATTTAAATTTATGTGTTTTTAATTTGGTAAAATGGATTACATATTTGGAATCATAAGGTCCAAATTATGTAATTAAGACTCTTTTGTTTTTGGACATTATGAATAGTAACGACGGTAATTATCTTTATTTGTCTTGATAAATGAGTAATCGGGTAGTTAAAGATAATAAGATAATATCATAATAATAAAAAATGACCACAAAATGTGTCCTAAGTCTACTGGTTGTCTCATGGCCGTCCATGGGATTCCTTGTGCCAAACTTGCGGGCCCCATGGAATCACTTTTGTGAGAAAGTGACTTTTTATCTTTTTATTTTTAAAGAATGTCAAATGTAACGAAGAATGTATCACCTAAGTAAAATATTTTTAATTTTGTCTGCATAAATGATATTTTGGACTATAAATATTCATTGGAAGGCTAAAATATTTCTTACATTATAGTATTTTTTATAATTTTTAGATATTATATAAATTAATTTATTTATGACATCATGATGATGCAGCGATAACCTCATTATTTAACAATTTATATAAAATGGAAAGATAATGTAATATCTAAGACCTAAACATGTCCAAAACCTATTGGATGGTTGGATTTCGAACCCTTATCACCTTATCCTCGAAACAAATGAATGTGTGACCATTAAAATCCGAAACTCATTTGAAAATAAAGTTACATTTTATACCTTTCCAAGAGTGCCCCTCCTTTCCTCTTATAAATGGCCCCCACCTCTACCTTTTTACCCACACTAACAAAGCCTTTATCTCGGCCATCCCCTGCCCATTTTGTCTCTCCACATCCCTCTCTAACTCCTTGAAGAATAATTTTGGGCAGAATATTTTCCAAGGAAGCTTTTGAGCTCAAATCAAAGGAAGTTACCAAATTTAAAGGTAATGTCTTTACTTGAGTCCTTTTGTTTTATTTTTCTTCTCCAACCCCCTAAACTATTTTTATTAATTTCTTTTGTAACAACTCCAGTATCATAAATATACTAAGATTTTGTTATAAAAAGTATTCAAGCTACACATACACACAGCTACATCTAATGGTTAAAGAACGTACTATTTCCGTGGATGGAGGATTTCTGCCTCCCGAAACGATGATTGTTCAACATTCTTTTAACACCATAAAAGGTGGCCATTAAAATGTCACTATATTTATATATGATATATAATATTTTTATATTTTACTTAAGCTTATGTATTTTTAATTTATGGTATACCTTTATGGCTTCCATTATGGGTAAACGCAATATCTTCATTTAAGGAAGTGCGGACTACCGCCCCCTAAAAGTGATTTGATTCGTTAATACCATATGTGGTATGTATAAAGGAAATATTTAATGATATTATATATGATACCATACTGGAATTAAAATACTATTATTTATCATTATGTTTTAATCCCATTAAATATGAAATAGAAATGGAAGTAGTGTTCATGCGTACATACGGCTTACCGTCTCCATGAAAGGTACATTTCATTTCTTATCTCAAAATGTTATGTACAATTATATGTACATAGATATAAGGGATATATATGTAATATATTAAATCTAAATTATGGATATCATTCTGGAATTATAACATATATATATCTCTCTCATTTTTTTTAATTGCATTAATATGACAAAAAAATGAAAGTAGCGTTCATGCGTACGTACGGCCTACCGTCTCCATGAACGGTGCTTTTAATTTATCTCCAAATGCTATGGAATGGTATAAAATGAACATATACTGGATATATATGATATTTAAAACATCAATACTATTCTGGATATTATGTACCTATAACTACATGGAAAATTATTTTCCACCACATTCAATTTTTGACTCATGTACCAAACATCGACAAAAACGTCTGAAATGAACTAATATTATAAACCAATTATTATAACATTAAAATATGTGATATTAACTGGATAATAATATTTACAGGAGGTACTTAAGCAATTATAAATTTACCAATGTTTATTATTCAGTAATATAAAGAAATGAACAAGACAAGTTGGACTTGAGGTAAGGGATCCTACTCCACTATTTCTTTTTAAGTACACTCTTTTATGTCATTCCTTCTAAGATCATATTTATTGTGATTGGGATGTTATTTTATATTACTCATATGTAATTTTTATGTCTATATTATGAGAGACCCTATTCTCTCTCATCAATCCATTTTTGAAGTTTTGAGTGGCGCCTTTAGGCTGCCGAATTTTTGTAAGGGATCCTACTCCTCTCTTTCTTTTTAAGTAAACTTTTTTAAGTAATTACTTTTAATCTCATCTTTGTTATGATGGGGGATGTTATTTTATATTCCTCTTATTGAACATTTTATGGTAATATGATGAGAGAACCTATTTGATCTCATCAATCCATTTTTGGAAGTTTCAAGTGGCGTCGTTGGGCTGCCGAGTTTTCGTAAGTGATTTTTCATCTCACTTTTATTCCCGTGAGATTTATACAACATTTGCCACAATTTCCTTTGAGTGGTGTATGTATATCCCATTATTTTACTCATTGTGTAATATACTTTCATTTTTGATTGTTTAAATCAATGTTGTATTGTCTTTCTTTCACGGGGTGTCTGTTTCGAATGCTACCCATGTCGGTAAAGGAACCTTTCACCCTCCTCTTTTTAAAAGACTTATTTTGTTATGTATTTTAATTCACATAATATTATGTTGGGATATGTTCTTTAATATCATTATTGATGTAAATTTTATGTCCAAGTGATGGGATTCCCTTTTTATCTCTCATCAACTCATTTTCTGAATTTTGAAGTGATGCCGTTAGGCTGTCGAATTTTACCAAGGGAACTTTTTGACCCAATTTCGATTTCTTTGGGTTCAACGTATATTTTTTGAATATGTCATCCTTTGAATATGTGTGAATGAACTTTTATTATTTTACACTTAATATCCACTTATATTGGGGGTATTTATATTTTTCACACATAATTTTGAGATTGATTTATCCTTAATTTAAGGATACCTTCTTTATAAGGGATTTCATCACATTTGACATTTCTATTGAGACATCATTGTTGTTATGCACCAATTCACTCTTATATGGTGTATATACTGTCCTTTGGAATATTATATCATGAATCCAATTATTCTCATGATATTATAAAGTTCTGACTAAATGTTATTCCTCAACTATTGTATTCAAGTGTCTCTAATATTAGTAAAACCCCTTTAACCAAAATATCACTTGAAATGTTTTAAATATTTGTTCTTGTTAATATCCATGTTATCAAAATGGTTTTAAGGATTTATTTATATGGATATTAATGGTTTAAAATATTAAAAGCTTCAAGGTGGTATGGGACACTTTGATTCAAAAATCTCTGTATTAAATGTTTTAAATGGTTTTGTAAATGGTTTCTTTTTGAATGGATTCATTATTTCAATATACTAAAATCTTATATTGTGATTGAAATGTGGAAATGTTATGTTTCCTTTATACATGTTTTATGTGATACGTTTATGTTATGGTTCTTGGGAATTGTTATGAAAACATGTGGTTCCGTGATAAACTAAGGGCCGGTGAGCCCGATATAGCTCTCCAATGCATTGGGTAACGCGAAGGAGTGGAATGTTAAGGTTTCTCCGAAGATATTTAGGGAATATGATGTGGTGGGTATTCCAAACGCAACCAAGAGGGTTACTCTCTACGTAAGAATTTTATGAATGCCTCAAGTTACCTTTTATGTCTTATGATTTCTATGATTTATTCATGATTTGATGAGGTATGTAAAAGTGCTTATGTTTTATGGGAAATGAATGATTTCATTCTTATGTATACATGTACTCATGTTTCCTTTCCATATTTTTATATCCCTTACTGAGCTTGTTATGCTCATCCCATGTTTTTGAAATGTTTTTCACAGGTCAAGGGAAGGGTACATGATATGATGATAGTGTCAAGGAAGTGTCAAGAAAGAATGCATGTTTTATTTTAAATATGTTTCCATTAATGGGAAAAAAATGAATACTATCTTTTATGTAACCACTTTGTTTAAATGTGGAATGTAATGCAAGTTTTATGATCTAATTATCTAAAACTCTAAACCTGAAAAGATCATCAATGTGTAATCTTGTAATAACTCAAGATTAAGTAAGGTTTAAGGCTAGGGCCTTATAGTTGGTATCAAAGGTTGGTTTAGATAACTTTAGAGGTTAGGGTAATTTTTATGCATAAGTGACATTACCATAATGGTTAGGATTTTAGAAAGAGTCATAGTTTTTAGATAAAGTGAATGAGTAAGTATATCTCAGTGTTTATCTTCCTCATTAGTACATGATGGTTTTTTTGATATACTCTCACTGACATTTCTGTTTTTAGTGAATGGATGGATCTAGAAGACACCAAAGAGACAACAGGTTTGAAGGAAACTGTGGTGGTTCTCTGATTACGATACTAGATAAAAATGGGGGATTTAATGAGGAAACTCGTGGTTGTTCTAAACCAACAATCAAGGAGTCATGATGAACCACTTGAACCTTGGTACGATCTATAATGCATCATGTACGAGATGACCAATCGATGTGGAAGTTCAGGTAATAATTATAAAGGTAACCATTAGAATTTATATGACCCTTTCTTTTGAGGTAATTATGTGTTATTGTATGATATGCTGGAAAATGAATGGCATGGGATAAACTTGAGTTTAATATATGTTATGATCATTTTTGAAGATTTTATCTCGTTTTGGGGAATGTTTTAAAATTATATAGTTTTGGAAAAAGGACAACACACAGACCATGTGACAAACTATCGTTTCGGACAAAGCTGCGGGAATCGAACCCACAACCAAAGTGTGACTAGTTTTTATCGCCTACCACTGGACTACATGAAGTCCCTGGTTAGTTTGACTAATTTTCTTTAGTTATATGATTTTATAAATTAAGAGTAAGTTGGTTTTGGGTTATCTATGGATATTTATTAACCTATCATGGAGGATATGTGATTAGGTTAATTACTTTTCAATACGAGACATTAAGAGAAACTGATGTTGTTTGGAGATAAATGTTACGATTTAACATGGAAGACTATGTGACTAAATAATTAAAATATTTGGGTTTCAATATTAGTTTGGTTTACATAGAATAATTTTATGGACAAATTGTTTACCGAATGGTCCTCGTTGAACTTTGGGTTATGTTGGACAAATTTTGGAGATTAGGAATATATTTTCTTTTTATAAAGGGTTATCCTTTTCTGGATTATCTGATCTTGTACTAACCTTTTTGGTTTTGGTTTTGGTTAAAGTCTAAAGGCTTGGAAAGTATATAGTTCTCTTTTGTGGATTAGGTGATTCTCTAGAAGTTGATTATAGTACTCTTAATGTGAACAAGTCTTCCTAAATACCCGTCGTTTGGAGAAAATATGAGTTTTTGTAAGGAATCTAATAAAAGTTTAAAGTCAACATGATAAGTGATTATGTTTCCTTATGAATAAATTCCTCAATAAAAAGTAACTTAAAACAAAATTTTGTCTATTAACTTTTCCTTCTGGGGAATCGAATACCGTTTAACCCATCACAAGTTTGTGATTTTCTGGTTGTTAACTTTCTCCTAAACATGTTTTCTATCACTCTCCATCAGAACATGACCCTATGTTTTCTCCTCCATGTCCATGTTTTTCTACTCGGAATCCTAGTATGGGTTAACTCAGGTGACCTTTGTATTTATCTTTCTTTATTTTAATGTGATTGTTTTACCGACTCTTGTTCTAATGTGGGACTTTCAAGGATGTTTCCAAGCTCAATTTTAAAATTGTGAGGACGCAATTCCCAAAAGGGGGGAAGGATGTAACACCCCAGGTAAATAATGAATATGACATCTTTATATTTATCCATATTTGTGAATAAAATATTAATATTACTTTAAAGGGTATGCTATGCTCGATAGCGTACCCAATACGCAACAACAAGTTTCTTGGAAATCTTACGTTGCACTCTAATAATAAAATAATATTATTTTAAATGGTAATTAACGCCTAGATGTTGTAATGGCAGGAATGAACAGAACTAACTACAAAATGATTATATATGTTTTTCAAATATTTTTACTCTTTACAATAAATTTTAGTGGATTACAAATGCAAATGAATCCAATTTTTAAGCATAAACATTCTAATATTCTTTAAATGGTCGACTAACCGCCTTTTGATGGAGAACCCCTTTTAAATACACTTTTTGAAAATTTTATAAGCTTTTTTTTTCAAAATAAACATATTATTTATGATTGGGACATTGAAATTTACCTTGGGTTAATTTTTGGTATTTTTCTGACAATGTTCATTTTTCAATGAATAGTGAAAAATACTGCATTTTACATCAAAACTGCTTTTTCATATAATTTAATTATATGGATATATTATCTTTTTAATTTGTTTTAAAGTTTAATTAGAATATATTTTTACCATTTAATTCAATTATGGTCATTGGGATTAATTTCACTTTGGAAGTAGGCATAAACAAGTGACAAACTTTTCATAAATATTGTTTCTAAAAAACCCGCTATTTGTTTTGACAACAGGAAGTTTTTTTAAATTAATTATTGCAACTAATGTTTTTGTAATTTGGTAAAATGGATTACATATTTGGAATCAGAAGGACCAAATTATGTAATTAAGACTTTTTTGTTTTTGGACATTATTAATAGTAACGACGGTAATTATATTTAATTATCATGATTAATGAGTAATCGGGTTGTTAAAGATAATAAGAAAATATCATAATAATAATAAATGACCACAAAATGTGTCCTAAGGCTACCAGTTCTCTCATGTCCGACCATGGGATGCCTTGTGCCAAACATGGGGGCCCCATGGAATCACTTTTGTGAGATAGTGACTTTTTATCTTTTTATTTTTAAAGAATGTTAAATGTAACAAAGAATGTATCACCTAAGTAAAATATTTTTAATTTTTTCTACATAAATGATCATTTAAACTATAAATATTCATTGGAAATATAAATGAATTTCTTACATCATAGTAATTTTTTATAATTGTCAGACATTAAATAAATTAATTTATTTATGACATCATGATGATGCAGCGATGACCTCATTATTTAACAATTTTAATAAAATGGAAAGATAATGTAATATCTAGGACCTAAACATGTCCAAAACCTATTGGATGGTTGGATTTCTAACCCTTATCACCTTATCCTAGAAACACATCAATGTGAGACCATTAAAATCCGAAACTCATTGAAAATAATGTTACATTTTATACCTTTTCAAGAGTGCCCCTCCTCTCCTCTTATAAAAGGCCCCCACCTCTACCTCTTTACCCACACCTCCAAAGCATTTGGCTCGGAAAAACCCTGCCCATTTTGTCTCTAAAAATCCCTCTCTAACTCCTTGAAGCCTCACTTTGGGAATAATCCTTTCCAAGGTAGCCTTTAAGCTCAAATCAAAGGAAGTTACCCGATTTAAAGGTAATGTCTTCACTTTAGTCCTTTTGTTTTATTTTTCTTCTCCAACCCCCTAAACTCTTTTTATTCATTTCTTTTGTAACAACTAAAGTATCATAAATATACTAGGATGTTGTTATAATAATTATTAGAGCTACACTTACACATACCTACATCTAATGGTTAAAGAACATACTGTTTCCGTGGATGGCGAATTTCTGGCTCCTGAAACGATGATTGTTCAACATTCTTTTAACACCTTCAAAGGTGGCCATTAAGATGTAACTATATTTATATGTGATATATAATATGGTTATGTTTTAATTAAGCTTTGGTATTTTTAATTTATGGAATACCTTTATGGTTTCCATTATGGGTTAACGCGATATCTTCATTTAAGGAAGTGTGGACTACCGCCCCCTCAAAGTGATTTGATTCGTTAATACCATATGTGGTACGTATAAAAGATATATTTAATGATATTATATATGATACCATACTGGAATTAAAATTCTATTATTTATCATTATGTTTTAATTCCATTAAATATGATATAGAAACGGAAGTAGCGTTCATGCGTACGTACGGCTTACCGTCTCCATGAACGGTACATTTCATTTCTTATCTCAAAATTTTCTGTACTATTATAAGTACATATATATAATGGATATATTTGTAATATATTACATCTAAATTATGGATATCATTCTGGAATTATAACATATATATATATCTCTCATTTTGTTTTAATTCCATTAATATGACAAAAATGAAAGTAGCGTTCATGCGTACGTACGGCCTACCGTCTCCATGAACGGTGCTTTTAATTTATCTCCAAAAGCTATGGAATGGTATAAAATTAACATATAGTGGATATATATTATTTTTGAAACTGAAATAATATTCTGGACATTATGTACCTATAACTACATGGAAAATTATTTTCCACCAAGTTCAATTTTTGACTCATGTACCAAACATCGACAAAAACGTCTGATATGAACTAATATTATTAACCAATTATTATAACATTAAAATATGTGATATGAACTGAATAATAATATTTATAGGAGGTTCTTAAGAAATTATAAATTGACCAAAGTTTATTATTCAGGAATATAAAGAAACGAACAAGACAAGTTGGACTTGAGGTAAGGGATCCTACTCCTCTCTTTCTTTTTAAGTACACTCTTTTATATAATTCCTTCTAAGCTTGTATTTATTGTGATTGGGATGTTATTTTATATTAATATTACTGTAATTTTTATGTTCATATGATGATAGACCCTATTCTCACTCATCAATCCATTTTTGAAGTTTTGAGTGGTGTCGTTAGGCTGCCGAATTTTTGTAAGGGATCCTACTCCTCTCTTTCTTCTTAAGTACACTCTTTTAAGTAATTACATTTAATCTCATCTTTTTTATAATGGGGGATGGTCTTTTATATTTCTCTTGCTGAAAATTTTATGGTAATAAGATGAGAGACCCTATTTGATCCCATCAATCCATTTTTGGATGTGTTAAGTGGCGTCGTTAGGCTTCCGAGTTTTCGTAAGGGATTTTTCATCTCACTTTTATTCCCGTGAGATTTATGCTACATTTTCCACAATTTCCATTGAGTAGTATATGTACTGCCCATTATTTTACTCATTGTGTAATATAATTTAATTTATGAGTATTTACATCAATGTTGTATTGTCTTTCTTTCACGGGGTGTATGTTTCGAAAGCTACCCATGTCGGTAAGGGAACCTTTCACCCTCCTCTTTTTAAAAGACTTATTTTTTTATGTATTTTAATTCACATACTATTATGTTGGGATATGTTCTTTCATATCCTTATTGATTTAAATTATATGTACAAGTGATGAGAATCCCTTTTTATCTCTCATCAACTCATTTTTTGAATTTTGATGTGATGTCGTTAGGCCGTCGAATTTTACCAAGGGAACTTTTTAATCCAATTTCGATTTCATTGGGTTCAACATATAGTTATTGAATATGTCATCCATTAAATATGTGTGAATGACCTTTTATTGTTTTACACTTAATATCCACTTATATTGGGGGTATTTATATTTGTCATACATAATTTTGAGATTTATTTATCCTTAATTTAAGGATACCTTCTTTATAAGGGATTTCATCACATTTGACATTTCTATTGAGACTTCATTGTTGTTATGAAACAATTCACTCTTATATGTTGTATATAATATCCTTTGGAATATTATATCATGAATCCATTTTTTCTCATGATATTATAATGTTCTGACTAAATGTTATTCCTCAATTATGGTATTCAAGTGTATCTAATTTTGGTAAAACCCCTTTAACCAAAATATTGCATTAAAAGTTTTAAATATTTGTTCTTATTAATATACATGTTTTCAAAATGGTTTTAAGGATTTATTTATATGGATATTAATGGTTTAAAATTTTAAAAGCATCAAGGTGGTATGGGACACTTTGATTCAAAAATCTCTTTATTAAATGTTTTAAATGTTTTTGGAAATGGTTTCTTTTTGAATGGATTTATTATTTCAATATAATAAAATGTTATATTGTGATTGAAATGTGGAAATGCTATGTTTCCTTTATGCATGTTTTATGTGATACGTTTATGTTATGGTTCTTGGGCATTGTTATGAAAACGGGCGGTTCCGTGATAAACTAAGGGCGGGTGAGCCGGAAATAGCTCTCCAATGCATTGGGTAACGCGAAGGAGTGAAAAGTTAAGGTTTCTCCGAAGAGATTTATGGAATATACTATGGTGGGTATTCCAAACGTAACCAAGAGGGTTACTCCCTACATAAGAATGTTATGAATTTCTCAAGTTACCTTTTATGTCTTATGATTTCTATGATTTATTCATGATTTGATGAGGTATGTTAAAGTGCTTATGTTTTATGGGTAATGTATGATTTCATTCTTATGTATACATGTACTCATGTTTCCTTTCCATATTTTTATATCCCTTACTGAGCTTTTTATGTGCATCCCATGTTTTTGAAATGTTTTTCACAGGTCAAGCGAAGGGTACATGATATGATGATAGTGTCAAGGAAGTGTCAAGAAAGAATACCTATTTTATTTTAAATATGTTTCCATTAATGTGAAAAAAAATGAATACTATCTTTTATGTAACCACTTTGTTTAAATGTGGAATGTAATGCATGTTTTATGATCTAATTCTCTAAAACTTTAAACCTGAAAAGATACTCAATGTGTAATCTTGTAATAACTCAAGATTAAGTAATGTTTAAGGCTGGGGCCTTATATATAAAGTTAAAAAAGAATATTCATTAGGATAAAATAGTTAAATAAACCTTAAATTAATGTTAATATATTTAAACTTCATATGAGTACACTATATAGATACATGTTATGAAAAAATAAATATATCATAACATGGTTAAAGCCTACTTTCCATAGGTATGTATAGTATTTGTTTTCATATGTGTGAATAATTTTAATATATGATCCATTAATTTAGAAAATCACAATTTGTGTGATATAAAAAATTTAATATTTTCTATATATGAACACTAAGGATTCATTGGAAAAGGAATCATATACTGGCCCCATCCCTAAATCCCAATAAGTTTTTTAAAATATTACAATGTGTTTTATGGGAAGGATAAAGTGATTACATTCACCCCACTAGAAGAATTTTTTATGAAAATTAATCAACTACTCAAAATAATGGGTTGTGAGCTCAAATTTGTATTTTCCATCCTAGGATTTTACTAGAAGATTATCATTCATCCATCGATTATGAAAACAAAAAAATTCCATATCATTAAACATATTCTTATTTGAGTCCTCAAGGGTCCTTATATATTATACTATGATAACACCTTAGTCAATATTAATTTATCCATGATTGATGTCATGTGTCATTCCATGACCATATATCCTCATTTGAAAAATATAGAATACACTGTGGAACGTATTTAACTACAACTTTCAGGATAAGAGTTAAACCACTTAGAAAACCATACACAATGTCATGAAATGGCCAATTAGCCTTTTATATATATTTACTCCATGAAAAAGTATTTTTCATACTTATCAATGTGATAACTTCATGGATGAATAGTCTATATCATCAATATCTAGGGACATATAACATCAGTAAACACGGGACATATAATGGCTCTTGGTTGTGATTACCCATTCCTGGATATTATAAAACCTCTTTGTTGTCCCTTAGAAAATATCTGGCATTTTGGGAAATGTCTAACATGGTTATGACCACTACAGTGGTGACCCACTGAGTCTCCATTACTCAGCCTCGAATATTTGTTATTCCATGGTGGAAGGGTAATTATTGTTCTACAAAAACACCACGAAGGTTAGATGATCCTCTATGCTATTTTAAAAATCCACAATTCTATAATATAATATTCCCTCTAAAACATGAATGATCCACCCAATATAGCCATTTTTTTATGGGGGAATGCCATTCAAAACCACAACTGAGTTTTATATGACCCTTTTAATCATCTCTATTTTTTTTTATGATAAAAAAATAAAATTCGTAAATGATTGTAAATTTACTTTCATGATGTTGGAATATATTAAACCATTATAGTTATTTAAATTCAATAGTAAATGTTTTTTTCATATAGATATAATATATTTACAGTTGGTGTATTATAATTTGATCACCTAGACAGTGTCATCACCACTTATGGATCATGATAGTGAAATAAAAAAAAATAAAGATACCGTCCATCTTATACATTAATTTCAACACCTAGGATTAAACCTATTTTTTTAGACATAAATAGATAATATCAGGAATACATCACATCAATGAGACAGGTTCCATATTCCATCATCAGAGAAGTATTATGTGATCCCAACCATCATAAAATCTATTTGTTGTATGATCTTTACATGTATTATCATACAATCCATCTTAATCAATATACCAATTTTGTACCACTATAGAATACTGAATAGGTGTAGGGGAAAAAATATTGACTAGAGGAGTTCAAAAACATACTCATCTACAATGAACAACATGAATGGATTCAACTTATTCGATACCTCTCCCAATAACTCTGAAAAACATTCCCCAATATGGGCATCAACTATAGTAATCCCCTTTGAAAGAGTTTTGACTATCAAATTTCATTTATTCGTATAGTAACTCTTACCATATCTTCTTACATAGGTTATGTTCTTAATGTGAATAGTTATACAACTAGATCTTATGGTCATAATAAATTATTAAACTATCTCCCATGATATATTTCCACTAGGAAATCAATGAAAAAACCACATGTACTAGTTCCAATTAATTGATCTTGTTACTCTAATTAGGGGACTCCACTATGGGGGCCCATATAATATCACTACCTAAATATTCATTGGAACTAATCAAATCCCACCTCATTTTCCAATATAAAAACCCATGTAATTGATCATATTATCATCAATTATCAATATGGGTTTGATGATCAATATATGTTTCTATATTTAAAAATCATGCTAGGACCTTTCCATCAAAATGAAATAATCCTATTTTTTGGGATAAAAAAGTGATAGGTACCTTAATCAAGGATTATTTAGGAAATAGTATATGTTAATGTCAGTAATAATGAGGATTCATCCCACCTCATCAAAGATCATGGTGTCTTAAAAGCTAAAAATTCCATGATTTTGATATGATCTATTTATTTTATATATTTTGATTTCATATGTTTCTTGAATTGCTGCACTCAAATCCTAAAATGATTCATCAAGATCTTCCCATAACAATACCGATCATTAATTATGTCTAGAAACATCATCAATTGTCTCACGTGCTACTCTTATGATGTTGTGTACATAGAGATTTCATAGATAAGGGATACCATGAACTGGTCCAGCAAGGGATGAATGATCTATTATATTTGTCCCATGAACATAATTGGGGCATTCATCATACCAAAGGATATCACTAGGAATGAAAAATATGTTGTGGATTTGGAAATATTCCATCAGTATAAAATCCTATAAAAATCAATGTTGATGATAACCTGACCTAGAATTAATATTCTACAACCACATGACCTCTAACTACATGTTTAGAAGGTCACATATTTCAAAAAAAGGATAATATTTCTTAAAAATTAATTACTCTTGGTGATTATTATCCACACATAACCACAATACCCCTCCTTCCACCTTGGAGGAAAAATCGTGGGCTTCCTAGGGAAACACACCGGGTCAAAAAAAATCTTGCTACATAGATCCTCCAGTTTCCACATCCACTCCATACCCTTTATGGGGGTATCCATTATCTTTTCATTGATATTAGGTTTGTCCCATGGTGTAATTATATGAAAAATTGAAAATAATCTATATGGCGGTCGGCCAATAACATACTTAGTTAATACAAACTTTTAATCCTTCAATAGTGTTGGAAACTAAAATGTAAAAGTCCCCACCACTCGAAGGTTCATTCTAAATAAAAAATCAGAAATCGCCTACATCACCCTATATATAGGATCATAAATATTTTATTAATAATCCTTATCATCAACAAAGGATGAGAATAACCCAAAAACCTAGGTACACTAGAAACATAACTAGTAAATATAAAATTGGGTCTTAATAGAAAATAAAAATATTGTACCGAGAAAATAATATACTACCACCTGATCAACATAACAAATAGATCCAATGTGAATATGTATTGTAAAAATGAAAAATCACACTGTTGTAAGAGAAGGTTGATAATCAAGAAATACTAATTATAAGTCTCTAAATGAAAGGGGTTAGCTAATATAAATACTTGAAACTCTCTGTATTGAATTGGGGATATAACAAAGATGTTGTGGTACAGAACTATTTCCCCCAAAACTGCATCTAAAGTAAACAATACATTAGTCTTACCTGAGATCAAACACAACTCATTTTGCCTATAATACTGCACTTCCTGTTCTATTATATTTATTTTACTTATTATTACAAATAAAAAGTGTTCTAATAACACCATAGAAAACCAAGAATTCTATAAAAAAAAGTAAATAAACTCATCCTCAAAATCTTGATATTATCATCTTTTACATTCACTAACTCACCATGATATATGTTAGAAACATCATATGAGAATGATTCTTAGTTGGTGATGTTCCCCAATTCTTTTCTTTCATGGTTCAACATCAAGATTTACTAGGATATGGCTCCAATAAAATGTTTTGCTTCCATGACGAAGGATCACATCCTAGAAAAACATTAGAATGAGGCTTAACAAAGTGGAACAACCAAGCCATTGTATTGATATACCACATAACCACATGGTGTTATGGATCAACCAAAATAAGCGAGTGGTATTTGTCTCTGAAACATGGCAAGTTAACTCATCCTACAATGTTTTCCTTGTAACCACTACCAACATGTTTTGAGTCAACGATAATGTCATCACGAAGTTGTTCACTGTATATGTTAGTTGCTTAATCATCACAGGATTCTCCATCATGAGGTATGATCTCGAGAAATATAATCATTTATTCCCTAGTTCCAAAAAAATATGAAAAAATTACTATATTCAAACATTGGTCGAAATATTACTAGTTGTGATATCACTACATCACAACCTTCTCTACAAAGGCCTTCATGGGCTACCATATGACTATTTTCTCCCCAAATACTACCTTGAATAATCAATTGGACAATGACTAACACTATGTTTGAATACCATGAAAATGGATGTCTATAGACTATTGTGTCATTATGCATGAGAAGATATCCATACACCAGTATAATGAATAAAAAAAGATATAACAAACTCATACTATTATTGAATTTATATATAAAAAATCACACTCCAGATAATGATAACTTTTAATGAAATAATATAAAAATAAAATCCCACAATTTCTGTAAAAGGATTCCATCATTCTACCAAATGGGGGCCACCTTCAAGATGCATATTTTGGAACCATCTATGGACTAACCATTATAGATAATTTACATATGTCGCTAATTCATCAAGGAGTCCATAAAAAATATCATCCTTTTAAGACATTATATGTGTGATTATATTCAATAACAGGTGGGAAATGAGAAAACAAATTGAAAACCATGAAAAAACATAAAGAATCTTATATAGAGTCATACCAAAAAAAAGTAAAATATACAAAAATAGATAACCTATATATTTTAAAAGGGAAACAAAAAATTTATATTGAGTTCCATCCTCCCTTAATTCTATTATGTTATGTTCAATTTTCTAATGTATTATTCTGTTTCTAAAGATCACTGATAACATCTATATACGCTGATGGTGCTCATTTACGAGGTTATAATCAGAGGTTATTTCAATGGTGAGGTTTGAAGAAACTAAGTGGGAACTCTGATATAAGAAATATATCATATTACACCTCCCTGAAAGTAAAGCAATTTGATCTTACTAGAATAGTCTCATGAAAATGAAAATAGATGGCCCACTCCATACAACTATGCTCCACATATGAGGAAGCACTATCTTTTTTAGAGGGACCACTCTATATCAGGGCCTAAACGGGGGGCAATGCCACTATAATGATTATTAACCCTCCCAACTATAATTTTGGTGAGTATAATCTATAAATGTGTATATGATATGGGTAAACAATTCCATAGTGGTGAACTAGAGTACTGGCCCTGGAAGAAAATTGATGGTCATACATGGTCACTGCCATCAACTCATTATAACAGGAAGAAGCATCCCACATATATAACTTCAAATCATATATATTTTTCCTAAAAATGGATTTAATCATGTTTTATGTTGAATTATACTTTGAATTGGATACTCATAGGACCCATGTTCTGTCATAGATATGGAGATATGCAAGTTAATACATACTGAGGAAACTACAAAACCTTTACAAGGGACACCTGACATGTTCGTCTTTGTCTATTCATTCCCATACATAGAAATATTATATGATATTTTATCCTCTTAGTGCACAACATATTATTAATACTCATGGAATGAAGAGTTCAGTACAATGCTCTATAATTTTTTTGAATCCATTCATGTGCACATTATAAAGTAAAGTTTTTGTGGACCGATTCACACATTGTGAGGGGACACCTGTCCTCTTATGCATTTAATCTGTCTAGATATTTTTATGGTTGGTTGTGTGTGACATGCTTCATGATATTTAACTCTTCACAAAAAAATTAGATTTTTTATAGATAGGTCCACATTATATGTGTTAATCTCAACTCCGCACCATATATATCAGAAATTTATAGAATTTAAACTTATTTACATATTTACATATCCGCCACCATCACCTCCTAAATCAAACAAAAATATCATCTATAAATATGATAACCATGTTTAACATCATTAAATGCAATATATAAATTTGATTATTATTGTTCATACCCATAAGATAACCATTTTCACACCTCTAGGGATACCCTCTTTGCCTAGCTCATGAAACCACCATCTCCCAAACCCCCAACATATTACTGTTGTCGCTTCAATGTTATTGTCATCTTCCAAATGAAAAAACATACCATTAAACATTATTATTATTACTAATGAATTATTTTACAGGGATATGTTTTACAGTTATAGTCAAATCACTTTGAAACGGATATAAAATTGCGGAAAATCAATGAAACAAGGTAAGAAGGAAGGAAAACCAAAAATAATAACCAACAGAATTTCATCTCCATTTCTACATCATTGATTGAATTCAAATAATAGATATTAAATTACTTTATAATAAAAAAATGATCATCATATTCATAAATATATTTAAACAAATAAAAAAATTAAAGAACAATAATGATGATCCCAGAACTAATGTCTACAAAATGAATTTGTAACAACCATGGAAAAATAATAATGGGTAAATAATAGAAAAAAGAAAAGTTCCCAACATCGAGAATTAGTCTATAATTTGTGAATAATGTAACCATGTTGTTTTCATTATGATGATTCAGTACATTTGTCATTTGTTTGAAAATTATCAACATTTTACCATTATTGATATTCGATCTTAAGATCAACCACCAATGCACTCACCACAAGAGATCTCTTCGCATCCTTTCATTACCCTATGGAATGTTTATAGATTTAGGGAATATATCAATGATGTGTTAAAAAAGATGATTATTTTTGGTTATATAAAAATATTATCATTAAATTAATAAATTAGTTTAATACATTTAATCATCTAATGTCAACTCTATAGAGTCATTTGGTTCTGATGAAACTTATTTCATACATATGGTAAATCCTACATTCTGGTTTTAAAAGAGGTTAATGTTTTTCCTTTTGAAAACCATTCATGATATATTCTGTTATTTAAAATAAAATACACAAGTAATATTATATATCTAATATTTTAAAAATAGGGCTCCATGAGAATCTTAATTTGAAACCAACATCTTAAATAACTCTGATATTATTGAATAAAATATTCCAAATTGTTTAATAGTAAATTGTTTTTACAAAAAACCCTCATGACCCCCACTGAATGCCTAAAATCATGGAAATAAATAGTGATTTCTTTATGTTGTAATTTATCAAGTATAATTCTAATATTAATCCTAATGTGCTCTAAATTCCATCATGAAGAATTTTTCTCATGATACACATATCAATTTTCATTTTTCGATTAGATATCGTTAAAAATATAAATTCTTTTTAAATCTAAAGATCAGGAAAATAAGCCTCAATTGTAAAACATCAACTTCATTATGTCATAGATTCTTAAATTTTATATATATTTCACAATATATTTATATCTACTTATAATTAACATATGTAAAAAATCTATTTTTACTGTCACATAACATTATTATATTATTTATTTTTGCATTACTCTTCTCCAAAGATGAAGCATAAATAAATTATCTAATTAATTACATTCTTAGAAAATTCATTTATATACGTCATAGATTTATATAACAAAAACAATATATATCCAACATATAAATCAATAGAATGACCATTTTACAGTCATATAATATTAACAATTCAATTTTATTATATTATCCAATGGTTTTATATGATTTATTATTAAGTAAAAATTATATTTTTCAATGTCATATTATCAAATACACCTAATAATAATGAAAAAAATGTTTTCTATCATAGTAAAATTAAAATTCATTGATGAAAAAATTATATGTGATTTAAAAAAATGAATCTCAATAAGAGAAATAAATAAATGATCAGAAAATAATTACCCATATTTATTTTTGTGTCCTAGAAATAATATAATGATTGAAAAAATTTTAAATAAAATAAAATATTAGTTATAATATTGTATTTTTTGATTTAAATAAAAAAGCACTTGTAATAATATTATGATAATATTAAATGAAATAAATATAAAGAATTTTAAAATTTGTACTAATTTTCTAACCATTGGATGAATCCCTTTTCAATTGGAAGGGTTACTGAATAATTTAATAGTATCCTCATCATTATGGTGTAAGAAAGGAAAAAAAATTATAATTACAATGATTAAATAAATAAATATAAATACATGATAAATATAAACATTTCTTTTTAAAAAATTAACTTAATGTTGGTGAGTTGTTTTATTTTTATAAAATTTATTTTATGTTATTTATTAACATATTAAACTTTATATTATTAATTTTATATTTTAATTTCTTATTTGAAAATATTTTTCAAAAAAATGGATAAAATTTTTGAAAATAAAATCTAAATTACAAAAAATTCTTTTATTATATTATTATAATAAATTTACTTTTAGTGGAATTGTAAAAAATATATAGTTTCATGTATACCATATATTTTTGGATATCATCATGATCTAAAAATGGTTCAATAAATTATCTATAATATTTTATTTAATTTAAATATATTTATTGACTAAAATATTTTATTTAATAATAATTAGGTATATTTTCATATCTATAAATATTTTTCAAAGAAAAAATTATTATTTATTCTGATAATATTTTTATCATATTACGTTATTAAAATATGTCATCATATCAATTCTAAATTAAAAGATTTTATAATTCATATATATATATATCAAAAAATACATACTAAAATTCATTATAAGAAAAATATTTTATGTTCAAGATCCAAATAATATATTAATCTGTATTAAATTAAATTATACATCACCCATTCGAAATATAAATTACTATTCTCAACCCCTTTGTCGTCAGATCTATAACATATGCCATTTTGAAAAATCTACCAAAACCAGTCTCTAAACACTCCTACACTTGTTCCTCAAACAAATATATTATAATAATACACTTCATTGAAGGTTTCATTGGAAATACATAAAAAAACCTCATTGAGAAAGATAAGGGTTTAAAAAATCATGTATTTTTTCATTAATTCAACAATTAACCCTTATATTAATTAATCACTATTATAACATTAGAATATTACTATATAAATTATAAATTTTTTAATGAGTCTCAAATATTTTTTCATTTTTTAATTCAATAAAAGTATCATAAAACCATGACTTAGTAGTGGTAGGGATCTGTTACCATATGAATGATTGTATTGTATTTTCACATATACCTATAATGGATGATTTAAGAATGATTATAATGTATATAGATGTTATAATAATAAAAAAAATCTGATTATTATTAAGTAACCATACTAATAGATAAATAAATTATGTTAATAATATTTAATATAATTAATAATAATAAGTTTAGGCATTAAAAATCTATATCGTGGAAGGTTCAATAAATAATAACCACAGACCATCTCATTTTAACATACTAATTTTGTTAATTACTTACAAAGTATAATATGACACTACCAATGATAATAAAACTATTGGATAGTGTCCATATACTATTATCATTATATCATTGTTGATTTATAATTATGAACCAAAATATATAATGATGATTGTAGTGTATATTAATATCCAAATAAATGAATAGAACATTGTTGTTGTATCATATTAATTGATACAATCCTATGGTAATGAATCTATACTATTATTTTCCTTCATAGGGGAAATTATATTAATCAATTTTTTTATCTCAACCTAAATAATTTTATAATTGTAATATTCATAATTTATTTAATTCATACTTTTTTACATTTTTTTGTTATATTCATGAATGTATGATTTTATATTATTTTATTATGTGAAAAAGAAATAATTTTTTAAGATAATCTCTTCTATATGAATTTAAATCTCTTCAATTCTTTTTAGGTATCTTCCTAACCCCTTATTTTTATTTTTTAGCCTATAATCCTGAATTTTTATGATTTTTGCACTTTTACTTCAAAAATTAAAAATTCACATCATTTTTGAGTGTGTTTATTATTTACTAGTTAGCTATAAATTACCTATTTTTAATGAAATCCAATTCATTATTGAGGGTTTATTTCATTTATATTTATTATTTCAATTAATATTATATGTGTCGATCAATTGAATTAATATCATGAACTAACTCAGCACCACCCTTATCAGGGAAACCAAATCATCATGTGAGATACCTAAGATGCATTCCCTATAACCTCAGGTTGTAAAATAGTGCCACCGGAATAGATTAATACTCATTAAAAATTATTATACATAAATAATAAATAAACAACTAGAATTCATACACATGAATATATAATGATCAATCCATTCATCTGAGCATTAAAATATATAAATAGGTGGATTCATTATAAAATATGAATAAAAATGGGATTAGAAAGATATCATCTCAAAGAGTTAATAATCTATAAAAAAATACATGGCCATTTTAAATAAAATGGATGATTAAATTTTATAATAAATTTTGTTACAATTGACCTCCATGAAGGTTGATACATCAATAATTCCATATAAATAAATAAATTAAACCAAACAACCACTAAAATCAATAATCACAAGCAAGGTATCCCCACTTATGGCCTCTGTCAACCCAAAATAATGCTATAATAAGAAACCATCACATACTAGAAAGACCGAATGAAACTGTAATAATGATTAGAATTAAATATACTTCCTACGAGGTATACTCCCAGTGATCGATTATATATATTCAAATAAATACTATTATATTCAAGAAAAAAACATATAAATTTACGTTTTCCCATTCATTCAAAAAAAATATCTATCATGTTATTGTATTTCACAAAAATTCAATATTATTTATAACAATAAATAACTAATTATAAACTAAATGAATTTATTAAGTACCTTTATGTTAAAGAGGAATGAAAAAAAATTAAATTCATTTAAATAAATGAAATCTAAATAAAAAGATCCATTTTAAATATAATATAGTTAAAAATAACATGGACTCTAATATATACCAAAAATTTCAACCTAGGAATATTGGATCTCTAGAGATAATCGGCAATATAGCTATTTTATCTAAAAATTATAAATTCAACATTATGCTACAAAATGAACGTTCTAAACAATTGATATTACCCTCACTAGAAAAAAATGTTAAAAACTCCCATGAGAATAAATAAATATCTGAAGGAAAATATTGAAAGTTTATTGAATAATTTCTATAGAATGTACCTCTATTTATCCCACAAAGAATCTCATGGTTTCCAAATATTCGTAAAATTAAACTGATTATACAATTTAGTGATCACATATCATTATATTATATAAAAAATAAACCAGTGACACATTAATATTCATTATAAATAAAGATATATCAAGTATTTCAATTAAATTTATTTATAAATTAATACAAAAAGATTTTTGGGAAACATGTTTGGCTCACGGCTCATTCATAAAAAACCGAGTCACAGAACACATTTCCAAAAAACGGTCATTCAGAAATTGAATATTTATAATAAATAATCATCTAATAATTTATGAGAAATATTAGTGTGAATGTATTACCACTGACTATTTCAGACTATTAAAAGCATCATGTCTCTCACTCACATCAGATGAAATTCAAAGAGAAAAAATCGTCCCTTATAAAAGAACTAGGTATACCTATTTAAAATTTTAAATGACATATATTATATTTTAAAAAAAATAATAAACAAAAATTAAATATATTGATAACATACTCAATAGAAAAAATATATGACCTCATATCGTTCATAAATTAATGAAAATATTTATCTCAATAGAGACCATATTGACGATGTAAACAAATGGATAAAATAAAATCCCAAATATTATCATGTGAAATAGAGAATCAAAAAACCCAAGGTGTTTATGAACATCTGAGGGGATGGAAATTCCGAAATATTATAGAATATATAGAGAGGATTAGGGTAAAAGTTATTTTCTTAAAATGCTCAATCGTGATTCATTAATAATCTAAGGATGGAGACTCAAAAACGAAAATGGATCAAACTGAAACATTCATTCACATTGGTCGAGTAGATTAACGGAATGATATTACTCATAATAATTTAATTATAAGATATGAAGATAGAAAATTCTCATTTATATTGATGTGTGGAACTATAAGAGTTTTACATGTTTAATTGACCAAACCATGCATCAACTATATTGATTATACTGGGAACCTAGTTAACCATTCAGTAAAGATATAATTATTAAAATAACCTTTCACCAAACATGCACTTTGGAATCATCAATGTTATAGGTACATCACATAGTGTTCCCCATATATTTTTAGTAATATTTTTGTACTAACTGACTGACATCCAAATTATTCCAAAAAAATCCAATATCTAGGAAATTAATTTCAAAAGCCGAGAGAATAATTAAATATAGATAAATAATTTAATTATTAGAGACTATAAAGGCCGATTGTAAACATTATACCAAAAATAATATATTATTCTAAATAAGAATATAAAAAATAACTGATTGATCATGTTGAGAACATCATGTTTTGATTCCTCAAGATGGGATATCTAAAAGACAAAAAATTACAAAACAAAAAATATAATCACACAGAACAAGATTAATGACCACTAATGGAAATTTTTTAATCATATCCATGCCCAATTTTCAATACCGTGGTAAAGTGGTGATATAAATGACTAACACAACTTATATCTACCATAAATAAAGGAATGAAATATGAAGGGAAATAGATATCTCCATCGAATAGAACGTTGCCCCCCCCCTCAGCCCCCTTGTATGAGAAAAATGATATAAAAATTAAACCATTTATAGAATCCCAAAATTATTTTTTAGAGTCCAAATAATGATCAATGATCAATATTTATCCCTGATATAAATTTTTTTTGGTCAAAAATTGAATATGGTTAACACAATAATGAGATGTCACAACTCTATCATGGGATACAACGAGGAAAGAAATCTAGGGTTATATAGGTTCTCGTCTATAGTAATCCCCATTCATATTCTGAATTCACATTGATTCCTAACAACAAAAACTGGATCAAATCAATTGAATAATAATAAAATCAAAAAACATAAATAAAATTAGTAGGACATAAAAATAATGACACACTTTTATCAAAATTTATAATTAACCATAAAGAATATCCACCATTATTGACACTAAAAACCCCCAAGGAAAACATTTAATGATAATTTACATAATGTTGAATCATTAATTAAAAATGTGAATGAAAAAAATAAGGGTCATAATTTACCCTATTGACACATGTTTTAGTATGATAAACTAGGGTATCATCTAATGAATAATTTCATGTTACACTATTTTTGTAAGAGACCAATCTATATATCTATTTAAGGATCCTAAATTGTCATGCTTGTGATATTTATTATGGGGTTTTTCATAAAGAGTCATCAAATATCATTCCATCACTGTAAGGTGGAACATAATGGACATACTTCTGGAAGAATATGGAATGGGGAAATTAGATGGATACTTGATTCCAATACCAAGATACATATACATGTGTTTATTTTCCATAACCTTATAGGATGTCCACCTAACCCACCAATGGATTTTATAATCCTTGATTACTTATAGAATCCCTAAACACCTATCCCTATTTTTCAAAAATAACATCACTACATATTCATTGGTATTGAGGCCACATGGATTCAATATTCAATGAAAAATAGTTGAATATATCTATTTAAATACAATTCCTTCCCATAATATTTCCTTATCCATTCCAGGATGAAATAAAACAATATACGGAAAGGACTTTAATATTCCAAAAATACTATATAACCTTAATAAAAGTGGGAAAATTCAATATTATTGTTCAATTTCACATACTCAAGGAAAACATTAGATTAAAATAGCCCATTGAATCTTTCCATACAAGGTTCTTTATATTAGGTGGTCTGAATGATTTACATTAATGAATTCCAAAATAGAAATTCCATAATAAATGTTAGAAACAAAACAATGGGAGACACAGAGACCCAATAGGTGATACGATTGCCCCAAATTTCAACTTCCTATCCTATACTCAAAAAAATCATATTTGTGAGGATGGGATGAGGAATAAAATAAAAACACAAATGAACAGAATATATATGATTAGTAGGATGAGAAAGAGAACTAGGTTCGATGATCAGAGTAAATGGATAAATCTAATCTCGAGGTTTATTATTAACAAAAGGGTGTGTCAAATTTGAATTTCACATAACCCCCCCCCCAATGAATCCATTGAGACTAATGCGTGAGTTCAATTAAATAACTAGAATAATACATAAAAAATAGAACAATCCTTATTTCAAAACATCATAACATATATAATGAAATAGTAATTAAAATTAAAATACTAAAAGAAATCCAGATGGTATCGAAGGTATTTTTTTGATATATCCAATTAAAATAATTAAAATAATGGTATATGAGCCATTTGAAATGTTCTATAATCTATTTGGTAACATTTTAAGCATGATTTTCAAAATTATTACCAACATACATGATTTTAAAATAATCTCATTATATGTTTTCATAAATATTCAATACCAGAATTCAAAAAATACATTACATATCATTATTTTTATCAAAATAAATAAATTATTAAACTATATTTTATATTGAATTCAAAAAATATATCTACATTCATCTTCACAAATAAATATTAATTTTCTTATAAAATAAAATTTGAAAACAAATTCTTATTAAATTAATCAGAAGACCGCTAACAATATATCATAAATACATAAATTTTACTCCAATAAATAGTGAGAAGGATAAAATTCAAAATAAATAAAAATAAAATTAATTCAAGATGTAGTAAATAATACACATTATTTAGATGTATGGAGTGACTTACCATGCACCAATAATGTAAATATCACTAGAAGTAAAATAGTTCAGAATTTCTTGGTCTTCACATCATAATAGAAATAAAATAGAGTATACATGTACCCTTAAATTACATACACTTCTAACTGTAATGATTTTATCTCTAATTATGATAAAAAAAATCAACAGTATAAAACAAACTCAATTAAATAAGAAAAATATTGAAAACCAATTAAAAATGAGCATTGATTTGATATAGAAGAATCCTTGACATCCCAACTAACTATAATTTCATCTTTAATGGCATTGATCAAGAACATATTTGTGACTATACAATTGAATTATGTTTATTCTAGATCTTTAGAATTAGGAATTAAATAATACGAATGATAAATTTATAATGAAATACCTATTAATAACCTATACTCGTATACCATTTTTTATGATCCAACTTTGGACCCCTCCAATATAGGCACTGAAGCCAAACATTTTCCGATCCAAAATTAATTCTTGAATAAATTTTACATTAAATTAGTGTTCATGGAATCAATTATAACTCATTGAAAAATATTTCAGTCATGTAATATATAATAAAATATAACTCTAACATGAAAAATCATTATGACTATTACATACATTAGAGTTAAATTATAATTAAATACATTGATCCATTTTAAAAAACCAATCAATGTATAAGAAATATTACTATCTATAAAAAATATTCATGAACTAAAGTAATTCCCAACTAAAATAAACTAAAAAAAGAAATATTCATCGATAATAGTATATTGTGGAAATATAAGTAATTAAAAATATCCACGATACTGAATAAACAAATAATGAAAATAATGACTACCACGAAAACATCATTTCAATGAAAGTATAATCAGATTTCTCATCCACTAAACCGATCACTGATCCCAATATATAAATGAAACCTAGTAAATTGATAAGATGAACTCATAATGATGTTAAGAGAGTTATATACATCACATTAGGTATCCACCTTATGATCAATTCATATTAATTTGGTTTGAAAATATTTTATACTAGATTGATAATTAGAGTAAATTTATATGTTCTTTTTCACTTATAAGGATTTAGATATTTTTAATATCATTCCTGAAAAAATATATTTAATTTTCAATCAAATATCATACAATTATCTATAAAATTCCATCATAAAAATTTTCAATCAAATGAGGCATGAAATAGAATGAATATCCTTAAAAATAATGAAGGCATAATGAAAAAGAACAATTCTTGGAAAATATAGATACAAATAATTACGTGTTTATTATTTATAATATAAACCTTTATAGAAAACTAAGAGCTCATGGGGTAGTCTATGACATGAAAATCATTAAAAATATAGTAACACTAGTATACGATACCAACTAACCTATTATCAAAAATTTTATTACCCATATTGGTTTAGCTATTGGGTAAAATATAATTAGTATAATGAAATATAAAGCAGGGATACAGGCTAGTATGTGATCATTCAATAGAAAAATATGTTTCACTAGACATACCACATAGCTACCATTTGTCTCCCACAAAATGTAAAATATAGGATTTTATATCTAGAACGAATCACATAGCAAAATATAATGTAAATAAAAACCATATCGCACATTTACATACAATGAAATTATAATAAAAACTCTGATTTCCATTAAAAATATAAATTTACTTCAAAACCATCACTATACATTGTTATGATCAAAGAAATAATAAAAAATTTATTCACATAAAAAAATACATGGAGTCATCTTTAATGGATCATCGTCTTTAGAAAACTACATCAAGAATCAAAATAATATTATTAAGTAATTCTTTTAAACCATATTAAAAAAATATTTAAATAAATCGGTCAGCCTGTATAATTTGGATATTTATTATAAAAAACAAATTGGTAATTTTTTTTTCAAATATTTGTTTGAAATTTATTTTCAAATGTGATTTTATACATTTAGAACAAAATGATACTTATTATTGTTTGTTTAAATTTAAAGAGACACTGTCATACACTAACAAAAATATGAAATACAGTAGATGGAATTCAAATAAAATATTATACATTAATTATAATTTGTAAAATAATAATTTTTTTATGGAAAATATTTTAGTCATGGGATCACATATTGTTAACACTAATGATTTCACAAAAAAATTGATATTCCATCTCAATAGATCCCAAAGTGGTGAAGACATCAAAAAAGACCACTGCATTATAAAAAACCTTAAATAATATCTTGTATCATGAAACCCTTGGATATTATATAATTTTTATGGAATTAAAAAAGGGTAATAGAATAAAATATGTTGAGAAGCTAATTAGAAAATTTATCACTTGAATATTATTCCATAAACCATAATGAATCCTTGTCTGATAAAACATGAAGGATAGAGGATTAAATGTTTTATTCGTAGATCATGGGATATGAATGTGGGAAGGAATGTCTCATAGGTTTTTAATTTGACCAAGTATATAATATAAAATTAAAACTTTTACTGAAATATGGAATGATGTTTGCTTTGTCTTCAATGTTTGAATATCCATGCACCAACAATGTAAACATTAATGAGAATCTAGAGAAACACACACATGCATACTGTAAAATCATACAAACAATGTTCCAACCATTCAATATGTAATTATAAAATATTTATGCCTATTTTAAAGTTTCAATCATTATTAATACTAACAATGAACTAACTGTGCGACATGCATTGCATGACTGAAAACATAAAAGTTTACTAGAATTCAATGTTAGATTTCATGATCCATCCCCTAGGGCCTATTTCATGACTACGTCAATATCACTTTCCATAGGGTAGGGGATGGCGACTAACACTAAATGATATATCCCACAGAAATGGGAAGGCATTTCATTTAAACCTACAAGCACACAGTCCAAGAAAACAATAAGAACAACTCACATAGTTATACTATAGTAGTAAAAACATGTGTACTAAAAGTTAAAAAAGTGAGTACACTATCTTAAGGTAGTCGGAATACAATCCCAACTGATAAGAAAAATAGTAAAAGAAAAACAACTCCCGAAATCATCTGCCAAGGTTCCTACTTGATGGGTAGTACATCCCACGGCCGGTTTCCACTGCGTAACGTCACGTCTAATGGTCCACCACTAAAAACCTTCTAATACTGGCTCCCAAACCTCAGTCAAGTTGTCTGTCGTCTACACAAGACACAATAACATGCATGATAAATCCATATAAGGGTGAGTATAACAATAATCATTAGGGACCCTGAGACCCAAGATGGTCACCTAGAGTTCCACAAAAAAAAACTACAAATAAAGACATTAATCACAAATCACAAATCAATAGTCCACTCACACCAGGTATACAACTTAGAGATCAAAAATATAGATGAATAGTCTCAATATATATCATCTTATTCAATTTAGAAGTTCCAAAAATGATCCTCAATGAAGATGTTCTATTATCAATCCACTCTTGGACGTAAGTCACTATTCCCCATCAAGAAACTGTAAGGTGGTACCCCGTTGGGTCATGCTACTATTGATCCACATAGGGTCGCTAGATGATGATTCAAACAGTGTCTCTAGAATGATTATTCTTGATGGGATGCTCTAAAACTGGTTCTTTTCAGGTATCTATGATGCTAATCCACATAGGGTCGATATCTTGCTAATCAACATGGGGTCGCTATTATGCTAAACCACACTGGGTAGGTAGATTCTGATCTAGACAGGGTCGATAGAGGTAGATCCACACAGGGTCGCTAGATACTGATCCACACTGGGTCTTTATGATGTTGATCCACATAGGGTCTCTAGATGCTCATCCAAATTGGGTCACTATGATGCTGATTCACATAGGATCGATACATTAATAACAACAGGTTACAGGATTTAAACTCATAGCACGCTTGATTCTTGGAGAACTTCTCCTCAATTCATCGATCATATTTCAACTGGTATTATATAATGGAAAATCATACCCAAGGGACCACCCCGTCATAGAGGTCCCAATGTGACAGACGACACGTAGATTGGACTTTCGGTCAGTGAGTTATGAGAACTTTTGTAAAAAGGGCCAGATTGGATTCAGCACTGATCCAACCCAAGTCGCATATCAAAATTGATGCAAAGTTACTCATATAATCTCTAAATGACAACCTTATCACAAAGGTCTTTATTTAATAGACAATGTGTTGATCAGATTCCCAGTCTTTTGGTTACATTTTTTTCCGTGAAACGAGGGTGATCGCAACTCTGTCCATCCTGGCTCGTACAGGCCCGGTGTAATATTCCAAAGGGGTTACTTCCCAAAATTGATAGCAACAACAAAAAAGGTGTGTCAATAAGACACCTAGTTCATCAGTTATGGAATTTTATTTATTCGGTGCTCGGTTGGGTCTGGGCCCGATCTGAAATGGTCTGACCGGCCCGACACAACGGTTCCCGATGTCTACCTAACACCACCTAGGATCGGATTGTTCAATGTCGGGCTGGGTCACTGAGTCCCGCCCATTGGGGGGACCCATTGGTTCACATTCCTAGGATGTGGTTGGTCTGGCCTACCAGGTGGGGCTTAGCCATCACGGACCAGTCCGCTGGGTCACGGGTCCGGACCGACCCACTAGGTGGGTCTGGTCCCTGACCCGCCTTGTCTGCCTGATGGGGGACCGCCTTCTCCATTGTCCCCATAGTTGTGGGGCTGTTTCACTCAGCCAGTGGAACACCACCCCACTGCATTAAATGGTTGGCCTTTTGGCTGACTGGATTCCACAAACGTGGTGCGGTGTGGGGCCGCGCCACACCCTCCTACCACGGATTGATAGCCGCTACTACTACTGCCGGCAGCCCCTGTGGGTGCCGCCCTTGTCCACACGCGTTGCGTGGGCTGGTCGCATCTATCCACCATGGCGCATGACGACGTGCCGCTTCCCCCCACCCATGGCTGATTGCCATGGGTCGCCTCCATCCACCACCGTCCACTGCCGATATGGCATGCCGACAGTTTCATCTGCAGGCAACCGGATGTGCTCTGGTGGTTAGTTTTTTTTGTGTCATTATAACCTCTAATGCTCTCGGGTCACCGTATCCATTGTGTGTCCTCCAGTTTCATCCTACTACTACATTTGGAATACTATTCCAGAAAAATGAGACAAATACCGAAAATCCGAAGGATCTGAGCTTTATTCTTTTGGCTTGCATTGTCCACATTAGCATCACATCAAGAAGTCAACAAGTTATCTCATAAAGATGAACTTTACAACATCCCCCCTACTAGGATAAGAGGTCTTCCTACAAAGATCAATGAATCTTCTTTTGTTGTGGTCGTCGGATCATGATTCGGTGGTGCTCGTCAACTCTCACCGATACTGGTCTTGTACTCTAGTTGTTTGGCATCATGGTACTTTGCCAGAGCGTCGTCACATTGTGAAGTTGTTCCAACACCCCACCCCAAGCTCTATAATAATAAGATGGGGTTGAGGTGGGAAACACTCCAAATAGATTATGAGATTCATTTAATTAATAATCCATGAAAATTCACAACAGCGTAGTTACATGTAAATGAGAGTCAATTAATTTAATGGTGTAACATGTCGTTGGTCCCACCACTGCCGCTCACCCGTTTTAAGAAATGAAAAAGATAAATAAAATATCATCATTATTTTATTATTCTTTTAAATGTCCAAAACTATTTTTTTCATACGACCTAATATTGTCGAAATGAATCCTCCTTTAAATGAATCCCAGCATTGCGGATTTAATGGTGCCCTTGGATTTTTATTTTGAGCACCAATTGAAATGATAGGAAATGACACACACATGTTTACTGAACGTACCATAATGAAGTTAAAAAAAATCGCCACACTAAGCCTCGGAATCACGTGCTGTCAATTTTCACAGACTCTTATGATTCCAAATAATTAAAACACTAAAATAGAATATTCTTGTCTTTACATTCTACCCACCATTATGATTTTTCCCCCCAAATTCACAACATATACAATGAAAACAAATGGGGGTTTTGAGCATGAATTTGGGCCTCCCGCTCCCATGTGCTCTTCTAGAGGATCACGTGCTACCAGAGAATGTGGACTAGAGTGATAGATCATCCAAAAAGGACCAGCTCTAGTCATCCCTCAACCTCAACAAGAACCACCGTAAATGACACCTCATTATCAATTTCCAACTCACCCCAGTCAATAACGTGTGATGGATCATGCATGTACATCCTCATATATGAAATGTGGTAAAATCCATGAACCTGATGCATTTGTGGGGGAAGAGCTAGGTGGTATGCCACATCACTAACTCGGTTAAGAACAGAAAGAGTCTGATGAACCTCAGAGATAGCTTGATGCCCCCATCCAAATCTCCATATACCTTGTAGAGGTAAGACCTGTAGGAAGAAATGGTCTCCCTCATCGAACTCCAAGGGTCTTTATCTCCAATCAGCATAATTACTATGTCTTCTCTATGCAGTATTAATCTACTCTTGGATGATCTGCACCTCAGTGGTAGCATGTACCAACTCTAGACCCATAAGTTCTGACACCCCTAGGTCTGTCCAGAATTGAGGTGATCTGTATGGTCGATCGTACAAGTCCTCAAACAGTGCAATACTGACAATGGAGTGACAACTATTGTTATACGTGAATTCCTACAAGGGAAAGTGATCCTCCCAATGGTAGCCAAAATCTACAAAGAACACACATATCATGTCTTCCATGGTTTGAATGGTCCACTTCGTCTGACCATCCATATGTCGATGAAAGGGAGTTCTCAAACATAGAAGAGTCTGGAACACCTCATGTAATCCCTTACACAACTGGGATATAAAATATGTGTCACATTCATAAAAGATCATTGATGGAACCCCATGAAACTGTACAATCTCTTGCATATAGAGGTTCCCAAGCCATCTACCTATCCCTTCTCATAGATGGGTAGGAAGTCGGCCGACTTGGTGAGTCATTCATTGATCACCTAGATGGATATGTGGACCCTAGAAGTACATGGTATCCCTGTCATGAAATCCATGGAAATATCATCCCACTTTCACTCAGGTACCTCTAATGGTTGCGCTAAGCCTGCTGTAACCTGATGTTCGGCCTTCACTTACAGACAAGTGAGGCATCATAAAAAAAACTATTCCACTACTTTCTTCATCTGTGTCCACCAGTACAGACATCGGTGGTCCGAGTAAATCTTTTCCGCACCATAATGTACTTATAGATGAGATGTATAAAACTTTATCAACACCTCCTCCAGTGGATCCACTGGTATAACGATGCTTCCTATGAAGAGGATGACATGCCCCCCCCCCCTCAAAACATCAATCAGGTTCTTGTCCTGAGGATACCTGAGCACATTGATCCTCGCTGTCAATATCCCCAAGATGTGCCTCCTGAGCTCGCTAAAGAATTGGGGAAGAGACAGTCATAGACTGGAGGTAAAATGTTACATCTCTATCCACAAAATATATGTACAACATGACTATTTGATATTCTTCCTTACTCAGTAACTATATACTATACCTCTAGCGATGTGCATCTACTGCTATGTTCCTCTTCAAAGAAGTGTAGACTATCACAAAGTCATAGTTTTGTAGGAACTCCATGCAACAACACTATCTCGTGTTCAGGTACTTCTATGAAAAGATATTCCTTATACTCGTCTGATTAGAGTAAATAGTGAAATATTAAACAATCGAGTAGTGTCACCACATATTCAAGGAAAAGAACACTATTGTTAACTCTATGTCATAAGTAGCATAGTTCTTCTCATGTTTTCTCAGTTGTCAGGAACCATAAGAAATCATTTATCCATCCTACAACTAGACACATCTAATCCCAGTCCCTGATGTGTCACAATATAATACATACACAATGCCCTCTTTTGGTAGCCTCAATATGGGGGCACTAGTCCGTCTCTACCTCAAATCTAGAAAACATTCCTTGTATCTCTCCATCCATATGAAGGAATTTACCTTCTTCTTCAATGCTGAGAAGGGTTCCGCAACTCTGGAAAAGTCAAGAATGAATCTATGGTAGTACCTAGCCATCCTAATAGAACTCTTCACCTCTGTCACACTTCTGGGTAACTCTTATGAAAGAACTTCCACTATCTTCTTCGGATCCACTACAACCCTAGCCTCTGAGATAATGTGTACAGAAAGTGGTACTCCCGTATCCCGAACTGGCACTAAAATATCCTACCATAAAGTTGGTGCTCTTGTATTGTATCCAGAACTATTTACAGATAATAGGCATGTTATTCCTCTGACGCTGAGTGTATCAAGATGTCATTGCTAAAGACCGCCACAAAGTGATAGAGGTATGGCTGAACGATCATATTCAGGAGTCCCATAAAACTTGAAATGGCATTGGTCATGAAAAATAGAGTAACCGAGAAATCATAGTGGCTATACCGACATCTGGAGGTTGTCTATATCATATCCTCATCTCATACCATATGCTTATGATAGCCTGCTCTGAGTTCTATCTTTAAAAACCAACAAGCCTGTCTGAATGATCAAAGAGATCATCCGTCCTCAGGAGTGGATTCTTGTTCTTCACAGTCCCCTGGTTTAGGTGATGATAAGTCAAACAGAGCCTCAGACTCCCATCATTATTCTTCTTGAAAAAAAATTAGGGCTACCCATAGAGAAACTCTAGTCCTTATGAACCCCTTACTCTGCATGTTTTCCGGCAGATCCTGCAACTCACGATGCTCCGCGGATCCATCCGATATGATGGTGTAGATATCATTATCATCCATGTGTGTAGGTCGATGTTTAAGTCCACCCCTCTCTGAGGAGGTAGTCCCGGAACATCATCAGGGAAGACATTGACTTATTGGTTCTCCACTACATGATATCTTGGACTCTTAACATCAACTAATTCGAGGATAAGGCTTTCCTACTAATGTCTGATCAACGGCACCCTTATCCGGGTATGTCCATCCTATGTTGCAAATGGTCCCTTCTCTCTGATGAAGGAAAACCGGATCCTATCCTCATGGACACACCACACATTGTGCCTAATGCAGTCAATCTTATAATGGAATGTGGATAAGCTTTCCATACCCAAGATAATATCGTAAGGCCTCGACACCGCTACTAGAATATCCCATCCAAATATCTTTCCTCCTAGTGTATGCTCCCACTATCGGCACTAGTGTTCAATCATCGAATCTTGTCATGTAAGAGTCGATAATCGAAATGATCAAGCCAACGGATCCACCAGAATCTCAAATCTTCAAATGAGAGATGTGGAAATGAATGAGTGACTGGAACTTGTATCTAAAAGCACAGAAGATATGGTGGTGTAGAAATAGATCATACCTTTAATCATCTCTAGATCAATGTGTTCATAGGCCTCAACTTCACAGAGTGGAGATCCTCCCTTTCAACCTACTCCATGTAGTCGGGTTGGACCACCTGAAGGTGGTGGTGGTAGAACATCGAACCGTCATCCACCACCTACTACATGACTCGAACCTCTACCACGTCTTCTACCCTATGGATCTCCTAACTTGAATATCTACCTCTTTTTTATTAGTCCCTTGACCGTGTGTTTTTTATTAGTGTGAATGGTCGAGAAGTCGTGAGCTATGTGACCTAACCTGCCGCACATGAAACACAATCAGCTCCTCTGCTGGCCTACTAAACCTCGGGAGCCTCACACCTATGACACAACGTCTCTGGGTCTTCCAACAGAAGGTCTGGTCCTCTTGGACCTCTCCGTCATTTGAAAACTACCAGCTATAGATGACTCTACTACGTGTCTCCTAGTTGTGGGTCTCGATGTCAGTGTCTGCTCAGCATGGAAACTCTTCACCAAAAGTGCCCTCTCAAGCACCCCAACATGCATCGATATGCTGAGAGATGCCTTTAAATTTTTGATCTCCCATCATAGTCTCTGCTCGAAGGTCTGGGCCCTGAGGAAAGGATACCAAACCATGTATGTAGAGTAGCGCAAGAAGTCGGTGAACCTTTCCGAGTACTGGGTCACAGTTAGGCTACCTAGCTATAGTGTACCAGCACCTATATATGCATAGTGCATCGAGTCCTTGGAAGGAACTCTACCTGGAAGCGGCCCTTCATATATTCCCTGGTGAGTGTGGCATCTTCATGTGTCTGCAGTTCCAGGATCCACCATATCCTTACTTGTCCTTGGAAAAGACTAGCAGCTATGATCATCATATGGTCGGCCAGTGTCAAAACCAGACGAAAAACTGAGGCCACAACCACTAGCCAGTCCCCACCTCCTGTAAACCCATATCACCTCGGAACCACAGAGGCCTCTATTATTGAAACTCATTCAACACACTCAGTCAACGTGCACCACCAACTGGTGGGGATGGTCAAAATTACTTCCCAACGGGTAGTGGTTTTGTTGGTACACAACCCAATTGTATTATCGTCCTAAGAAGGCCTTGCACTAAATTCTCATCGCTTGGTGGGCCGTCATCGCAAACTCTCAAATGAATCCAGGATATCCATATACTTGGTGGAATCACAAAATAAAACATATTTTCTATGGTCAATAATTTATACCTAGTGAATGACTCAAAGAGATCAATAAAATAAAACACTTTCAAAATGCACTCAATTAGTGATTTTGTGCACCATGTTGGAAATCAGAATTCAGTGTCTTGGTGTATCGAAATTTTGTCTTCTACACCAACACTGGACTCCCCAAACTAAAAATGACACTCAATACACATAATAGTATTTCTCTATTAAAATATCAGAGTCCTATTTTTCAGAAGAACCAACTCCTCTGATTACAACTTTCATGACTCGTCCTTTAAGGCCCATGTCTTAACTACCATATGGCCTCCATCCATAGGCTTGGGGTTAGAGACTATCATTGAAAATCTATTCCTAGAAAAAACAAAAGGGAGTTTCCTTTAAACCTAAAAACACAAAGTCCTAGAATAGAACAAGCACAACCAATCTTGTAAAACTGAAGTAGTAAAAAGATGAGTATTGAAATTAAAAAAATTTAGTATGGTAAGCAAAGGGGGCTGGAATACAAGCCCAACAAAAATTTACCACAGTAATAGAAAAAAGATCCCAGAATCATTCACCATATTTCTTACATGAATGGTAGGTACAACTCATGGTTGATCGTCACTGTAGTATGACACGTTTAAAGGTCTACCTCCGAGCACTATCTATTCTATGCTCCCAAACCTCAGTCAAGTTTTCTATCGTCTGGACAAGACACAACAAGGTGCGGGAGATTCCCCTACACGTGTGAGTATAACTATGCTCAGTAGGGATGCTGAGATCCCCAAAGGTCTCCCAGAGTTCCCCAACAGAAAAAATAAATGCAGGATCTCAATCACAAAAAACAAAGAAATAGTTATCTCACACCAATTACAAAACATAGAGATCAGAAAAATAGATTATTAGTCTCATGATATGTCATGTTTTTTCATTTATAAGTTCCGAAAAATATCCACATAGAAGTATCCCTATTATAAATCCACTATTAGACATAAGTTGTTGTTCCACAATAGTCCACTGTATGGTGGGTCCTCATCAGGTCACATTACTGCAGATCCACATAGGGTCACAAGATGTTGATCAACACAGGATCTCTAAAATGCTGATCCTGGAAGAGATTCTCTAAAACTGGTCCTCGTTGTAATGCTATGAGGATTTTATACACATGGTCTCTATGATGTTGATCCACACAGGGTCAATATGATGCTGATCCATAGAGGGTCGCTATATACTGGTCCAAACAGGGTCACTAGATGCTGATCCAAACCGGTTCGCTAGATGTTGATCTACACTGGGCCGGTATGATGATGATCCACACAGGGACATTAGATGTTGATCCACGTTTGGTCTCTATGAGGCTGATCCACAGTGGGTCTTTATGATGTTTATCCACACTGGGTCGCTACTTCAAAGATAGTCGGTCATAGGTTTCACGCTCAGAGAACACATGATTTTAGGGGAACCACTCCCCAAGCCATCAGTCAAATTTCAACCAGTAAAATTCCCCACATAAATCATATCCAAGGGACTTCCCTATCACAGGGGTTTTAACATTACAGAAGGCACGTCAATCAGGCGCCAAGTCTGTGAGATATGTGTTATTTTGTAAAAAGATCCCGGTTGGATTCAGGTATGATCCAACCCATGTTGCACGTGAAATCCTGTAAAAACACACATAGAGAATCTTGAAAGGAACTCCTTGTCACATGGGACCTTATGCCATAGATGGTTCATCAATCGGACATACGGTCTGTTAGTTACACCCCTTTCTAGTGAAACGAGGGTGATCACACCTCGATCCAGCCCGCCTCAGTCAGGCTCTCCAAAATATGCGAAAGGGACCACTTCTCCAAAGGGGTCGCAACTCCACTGACGGCATGAAAAATGGACACCTGGAACACTGGTTAAAATCGATTATTTATTTAGGGTCCAGTTAGGTCTAGGCCTAGTGTGATTCGGTTTGATCTTCCCGACACACGGTTCCTAGGGTCTACCTAACCCCACTTAACTCTATCCCATTTAGGGTTATCCTGGTTTACTTGGTAGAGCCTATCGGGGTCGATCCTTTGGTTCAATGTCTCGATCCATGGTTGGTCCGGCATGCCGGGTGGAGCTCGGCCCACCCATACCGGCCTGCTAGTGGTTACGGCCTACTAAGCCACAGGTCCAACCCAAAGAGCCGCCGGTTGGTCCTGCTTGACCTGCCTACGTCTGCAAGAAGAAGGAATGAATTCTCTACTAGACTCACGGTTATGGGGCAGTTTCACCAAATCAGTGGGGCACTACCCCATCGCATGAAACAGTGGACCATATGGCAGACTAGCTTCCGCCAACAATGCACGGTGTGGGGTTGCGCCCCACCCTCTTGGGCCGTTCTGCTGGTCGCAGTTGTTGTCATAGGTGGAGCCAAACTTGTCTTGTGCGACCAGCTCTGATCGACGTGGCATGCGACGGGGCGCTTCTTCCCACCCCTAGAGGTCGGGTGTCGCAGGTCTTCTTCGGACTCTTCCGGCTGCCGCCAGCATGGATCCCCTCTGGTTTCTTCTGCGGGCCACCAAATGTGCTCAGATGGTCTATTTTTGGTGTTGTTAGTTTCTACAATTCTCTCAGGTCATCATCTTCATAGTGTGTCCTCCAGTTTCATCTTTTATTTACGTCTGGAAAACCTTTTAAGAACAATGAAACAAATACCGAAGAGGTTGAGGGTCCTGTCATAGTTCGTTTGGCCCACGCCCTCCGTGTTAGCATCATATCAGGAAGTCAGCAAGTTATCTCAAAAATATTAACATCACAAAAATTCCCCACCTAGATAATACATTTGAATAAAATGTTTGGAAACAATTACTTCAACGTTGGTTCCATTTCATGATTCGGTGGTGGTCGTCACCAATCGCTGAAAACGGTCTCATCCTCCCGGTGGTTGGCGTCATGGTACTTTTAAAGAAAATCATCTATTGGTGAAGTTGTGCCCAAACCCCACCTTGAGATCTATATAATTAAAGGGGGAAGAGTATGGTACACTCCGATTTTGAATTCAAGTACCGGTTTAAATGATAGGAAACACCGCATGCAAGTTTACTAAACATACCTTAAAAACATTTCAGAAATTTATTTCGGACACACTGGTACTTGGAATCACGCACCTTCAATTTTATCATGCCCATAATAAACCTAGATAATTAAAAACAATTTCATGGAAATTTAGGGTATTTACATTATAATAGAGGAATACAAGGGAGGCTCAAAAATAAAAATACTAATTATGATAATCATGTTCTGGGTGTGACAATAATATGTTAAAATATAATTTTTTTTGTCTAAAATGAAATTTCGTTAGAGATTAATATGTAATATTAACATGTCATTTGTTACATTATATGGAGCATGATAAATGGTCTACCTACGATAATTTATTTTTTCTAGAATGTGATAATCTACATATATTTATGTTTGTGGGTCTTATTTTAGGAATATTACATTATAATTATCATGATTTCCAAGTTCCCATGATATCATTCTGTTATTATATATAACTATGTAATAATTTATGGTCCAATTAATTCTTGGTCATCTATTAACCTTATTGAATATCATAACATATCATCTTTATATTTATCATAATTTTCCCATAAATGGATACTCCCTCAAAATGATTTATTTTATCTATATTGTAAGGATTTGAGAGGATGTTGTAAAAATACAATGATATCCAAATGAAAATTTAGTACACTAAAATAATATAATATATATATTATTTTTAAATTATTGTCTATCTAAATAGTTTGAAAAATTATTCATTAAAGAAGATTTATAAATTGGATTATTTAATGATAATAATTATTAAAAAAAATTAATAGTATTTATATAATATAAATATCATTTCATTTGATGTCAAGTCATAGAGTGGAACTTTTTCTCGATCAGAAAAGAAAACATTGTAATAAGTGCAACATTAAAACCATGATTTCACATTTTCACATCAAAAAAAATATATATAAATTAATTATTTGTTTTTATTTCTATGTTAATAATTATATTTTTATATTAATGTTTTTATATTAGTACAATATTTTAAAAAAATATGACTTTGAAATTATTGAATATTGAAAAAATATTCAAAATATAATTGGAGTGGGATTCAGTAACTCAAAATATGGGTTAACCAGTAATTTTTTAAAGAGAAAAATAGTTATAGTTCAGATTATTAAATAAATAAAAATCCCATTGAAGGATAATTTTTTGATCTATTAGTAAAGGAAAAATAGATAAACATTATTGAAAAAGGATTTTCCAGTATCCAATATTGATATTTGTAGAACTGTATCATGGTAAACTAAAACATAGATGGAAGAGATGATTAGTGGTGGGAAATATTTAATAATATTGATTATAATAAATACATCTATATAATGTAATGAGATTAATTTATAAAATCATTTTATATTTAAAAATTTATTGCACTCTCATTATTAGAATGGAGATGGTATTGAATGGAATTATTAATACAAAATACTAATTTATTAGGTCTTATAAGGAAAATATCGTTATTTATTTATGTTTCACTTATATATTATTCATTGGCCCTGAATGTATGGTTTAAAATTTCTTTAGTGTCATGAAACAATGTCCTTAAAATGAATTTATTATTCGATTATCTGAATGATACATGAAAAAAATTAATGTGATATTAATGATGTGATTTTTAATTCGAGATTATTGGAGGACTCATGGATATATATTTAATAATATAATAATATAGTTTTTATTATAGAGGATATTTTAATGAGGTTCATGGGAGATAAATATCCAACTTTTAATATATAAAATGTAACCGAAATGAAACCCTTGAAATTTCATCCACAAAATGAAGAAAAAATTAAAATGTGTATGATAAATCCATTAATAAAATACCATAGGTATTAAAAAACTTTTTCATTCCTAGTTCTATAATTTCATTATTCAAAAATTTTATTTCTAATAAATTAAATAAATTTCCACAGGAGTAAAAAAAAATTTAAATATTTATTTGAATCAAACTAAGAACCCAATATTCGGTAGTAAAAACACATTACCGAAAAAGTAATTGTAAATAAATATTACAAACCATAGATTATAATATTACATGGATTATCAAACACCATAATGAAGCATATGAAATGTAATTATTAGAAAAATGAAATAGCATTCTTTAAATTAGGTATTCTCATATGACTTCATTCCACTTTGGAACAAGAAATATTTTAACAAAACTAATAATGAAAAAACTTCATTATATAATAAAGAATAATTTTAATTCTAAAATAAAAATTACTAGAATGAGATTCTTGATTATAGAATTTTGACAATAAGCAATTTATTGGACATTATTGTGTTAATATAGGCATCATGTATCCGTAAAAAAGTTATATAGATCTTGAGTATCACACTCGAAAAAGTATTCACTATTTAATAATTTTTATTCAATTTACTATAAATGAAGGATATTTAGACGATAAAAAATATATGTTATCAATATAAATAATTTATTTTAAACAATTATATATTTTTGAAGTATTAGTAATTGACATTAATTTAATATTTAAAATGAGTTTTTATTTAAATATTTTTTAATATATATTTTTGTTTAATACATTACCAAAAATAATGAATTAAATATTATAGAGTTATAAAATTAAATAAATTATTATGAAAATAATTAAATAATAACAATTCAATAATATAGTAATTATTAGGATGAAATATTTAATTATTTATATAAAAAGATATATTTTATAAAAAATGAATTCTAATATATATCATATGTTTTTAGTTATACATATTTTAATAATTAGTTTTTAAATTTAATTCAATTTTCATATATATATTCTTCTATTGATTATTAATTTTTCATAAAGGGAACTGTCCATTAATATTTTGGAAAACTAAATCTCGAAATTGTTTTTAATTTCATTATGAGTTTTCAATTTAACATCAATTTTTATTATTATGAATATTAAAAATATAATAACAATTACTGTTAATGTCTATATAAAAATATATTAAGACGATTTAATAATTAATCATTGTTAACAAATAATAATAAAAAAATTATTTTTATATTTTTTTATAAAATAATATATTTTCCCAACATAGCATATGTCTTCATTTGGAAGATAACTTTTGTTTACATTAAATATTAATTTAACTAATTTTAATCCAAAATTTGATTCTATACATAAAAAATAGATTACTGGGGTCAAATTATATTTTTAATAATGAAATACTAAGATTGTAAATTATTTTAAATTAAAAAATGATGAAAAGAGGTGCAATAAAATTTTCCAATAATTTAACGATTCAAATTAATTTAAAAAAAATTCAGAAAAAAAAATTTAGTCTTTAATATCAAATATAAATGTTCAAAAAAAATTTATTTACTAAACTCTCCTATCTCAGATATGATTACAATGTTACCGTTTACCAAAATAAAAATTCAAATGAAAAGTTCCTCATTTTACACTATAAAATGGTCCATCATCCACAACATAAAAACTACATCTATCTTTTATTCTCTCTCGAATACCTACACATATTTCATTTCTTAATGTTCTTTCAAACATTTAATATCCTTTGGTAAAAAGAAAAGGACATAACACTTTTTTACTATTGGAATACTTTAAAATAAAGTGGGATTATTTCTATGTAAGTAATGAGTTCATATCCATTCCTATCATTTAAATTGTCATATCATACTTTTACTTATATTTCAATAACATTATCCACTAAAATTATATAATATAAACAACATTTTACATAGATTTAAAAAAAATATGTTCATAATGAAGCTATTTTTTCTTACTCATTCATTCGATATTTCATGTTCGTCACTAGGTATGTGATAACACCTATATGTATGATGTTATAATGGTATAATTAATTATAAAGGGAAAATAAGTTTTGGTAATATTTGGTAAAATTTTGGAATTTAAGAGATATTTTTTCTTCTATATTTGTAATATTTTTCGAATAATTTCATTGAACTATAAATTATTTTTATTAAATTAAAAAATAAAATAAATTCTTTATCAATTATCACCAATAAATTAATAAAATAACCATTAGACCTCATAATTATTAATAAAAAAATTATATTCATTAAGAATATGTTCTAGGGGATCAAAAATAGATAATGGATCATGAACTATAACTACCACATTGAAGATGTCATTGAACAAATGAGAAAAATAACAAGCAAATGTTAACATTAACAAATAAGTATTAATGAATGAATAACAATAAATATTAAAAAACTCTGTAATGTATTATCAATATAAATATACTTCAAAAATATACTATTAATAAATTATAATATATTATATAAAATATTAAATAGTTTATGAGAAAGTAGTAACAAAACGTGACTGCTTTTAGTGACATGATATCATCTTATCGAGTATTAGACCAAATATTGATTATTTGTTTTTTTCATTTTTAGTTCTTACTACCATGTAATCGTATAATATATTATTTTTAATTTCTTCAATAGAGATTTATAATGATTTCCCACAACCTCATTTATTTTTTATTATTTTTTATAAAAGTCAACTTGATATGGTTTGTCATCATAATTTATCTGCATTGAGTCATGCTTCTTTTTATGAACTTTTTTTCATTTATATGATTTTTTTATTATTTCATTAAATACTTTTACTGTAATTATATTTTAATTCATTATATTTACTAGTCCATTATATAATGTATTCTTAAAATTATTCAAATTTACCCATTTTAAACACTATAAGGGCCTCAACAATAAAATTTAAATTTCATTAGGTCATAATATTTCTTCCTTGTCTATTTTTTTTAATTTTTTAATATCTATTCTATTTATTTATTTCATTATATTTTTTCAATTTTTCTAGGAATATTGCAATAACATGTCTTATTTATCTTTATTGGTTAATCATGTGGGATGTTTTTCAAATTAAATCTTATCATCAATATTGGTTATTTCTATTCAATAATTATTATCTTTAATTCCTTAAATGACATAAATTATTATTTTGAATTTCAAATTTGTATTCTCTTATATTTCATACATATTTTCCATTATCATATTTTAATAAGGGAATTAATAATTTTTATCATTTTAACTTTTTTATTATATTTGAAATGTATTTCAAAGGGATTTTATTTCTACCTCAATAAATTTATATCTTACACAACTCATTTCATCTACATTAACAATTAAGAAAAATTATGAATCAATTTTTTCAATATCATATGAAATATATTGTTCAAAAACATTAAATTTTATTTTAAAATGATTTTGAAAGTGATAGATGAATTAGTTTTTTGTAATAATGCTTCAATAGGTTTAAGAGTATTTTTTATGATTTCACGTACTATTTATACTACTTACCAATATTATTTTCTTGTTAAGAATGAATATATTATTTAGCAACCTATACATTTAATTTCCTAATCATTTATCTGGGTGATTTATTTTTGGGTATCATATGATTACATTATTCAATTCATGTTGTGATATATCCTTTTAAATGTTATATAAAACATGTTGTTTTCATTATATAACTAATGATTAATGTATTATTAATTTTATATAGTTCAAATATATATGGTTTATCATTATCTGTTGAAATGTTAATATATATCTCTTAAAATAACTGTGTAATGATTAATATCCACTAAGATAACTATAGTTATCTAGTAGTGATGATTCATCCACTATTTTATAGAAAATGGGTAGTAATCCTTTATATGTTTTGTTATGGAATGTGGGTTAGTAATCCTAGTGAACAATGTTATGATTATTATGGTAGAGCAACATAATATATGATATTGTATAAAAATATATGTTTCTACACATTTATATGTCATGATTCTATTTATCATGATAAATGTATCATTCCTCCCCCATTTTTGATACAAGGTATATGTTATACTTATTTGATGAACCTCTTGTGTATCTATGATCATAAAGTATGTTCAATGATATTATACAACGTTTTTTTCTTAACTGGTATGATTCCATTTTCGTTTGAATTATTAAATATTCCCATAATTATATTCCATCTTATTTTTTTGACCATGCCTTTCATGGATCATTGAAATGTTTTTACATAATTTATCACATGAAAAAACTCAATTTTATATATATTATTTCCCCAAGAAAATATATCTAGATATCTGAATGATAATACATATTGTATAGAAACTCATTCTAGGGATGTTGATGAGTTGTTATTTAATAATATAGATATGTAGTAAATCTTTAATGACATTTAATATTAGGTTAAAATGATCATTTTTTAAAGACTAAATGTATGAAAATATCAAATTATGAATGTTATATATAATTCATTCTCATGGTGATTTATTCAATATTAGATTAGGGATTTGTTATAAATTGGAATTTTTTGTGGGATACTGAGATGATGAATCATAAAAAATATTAAATCATACTAATAAAGTATATATTAATCCATTAGTGTCATAGTTTGACTTATTATATAATTAATTTAAATAATTATGACATAGTATAATAATCATAAGATTGAAATTTCATTTTTATTTATTTATTTACATTAATTTTATTAGATACTATCACTATCATTTTGGTTTTATTATTTGGTTAAAAATCGTGCAATTAAAATAATGTTGTGAATGGTATGTTTTTATAAACATATTTTCCATATAACTAATTGATGACATATATTTCGATATTTTTGAACCAATAAAAAATATCAATATGTTCCCATTTTTAAATAAAAACGTGTTCAAAAATCTTACCCATTATGGTTAGGTTTATATATCAAAATAATTTTTATCCTTACCGGTGACTATTTTAGAGATACCTTGAAATATTTTCATATTTGGGGGATTATTAATATTAAAATGAAATATTTACCTTGTTTAGGGGAAATTGTGACATAAATGGTTATGGGAATCAATTAATTTACCTATGATATATCTTATTATTAATAAATATTTAATTAATATTGTTTCTATAAATTAATCTTCTACAAAAAATAAGTCATTATCTACTTTAATCATACTATAAACTATTTTATTAATTTAAAATGTAACATTTAAAAAAAATATGTGAATCAATGTTTTAATTACCATGGAATATTTCATCCAATGGATGTGTCCTCTATTAAATGGAAATAAAATAATATGATACAATAAATATGAAAGATTAATATTTTTATAACTTGAAAATACCCAAGATCATCCTATCCATGGAGAATCAAAATTATAAAAACTAAACATACAATAGAGAAAAACACCATCAATGGAGAAATCCTTCATTAAAATCCTAAATGAAAATTAATGGAATAATAATTTTTTATTTTATAAAAGACAACAGAATGAATTTATATTATGTAAATGGGAAAATATTATAATCACATACTCATTATAAAATTTTAATGACCAAAATCAGTGTCCAAGGAATGGATCATTAGTATTTATTAGTTATTGTCTTAATTGGTTCTAATAAAGTCTAATATTCAAGATTATGAGGTCATGGGGTATCTAGGGTACTTCTAGTGCCTGGATCCCTAAAAAAAGAAGTAAGCAGGTTTGACCACAGAGAATGTAGAAAAAGTGCAGGCCTACGTGCATTGTCATGCAACCCACTTGAGAGGGTTATAGAATATTTCATAACCATTTCACATGGTTTTTTGCAAATTTAGTAAAACCTAGGGAATAAACCATGTAGTCTTACTACAAGGAGGGCGTGACCTGTCTTCAAGATGTTCACATTTTCCTCAAACATGTGTAGTAATTGAGTGTACCCAATTTTATGGAAAAAATTACAAGAAATTCAGTATTCTTTTTAAAATATAATTCTCTACTTTATTCACCCCAATGGAAATAGTAGTCCCTATGAACCCTTGAGCTCCCATGATTACCTCCTCCTCTAATTGTTTGTTTCTCCTCTGTCTAGTGCCTGAACGTTGATCCTTCAAGTCATTGTAACCCCTTAAGCAAGGTTAACATATTTTTCCCATATTTCTTTATTATATATTTTTTCTGGTGCACTATTATGGTTCACACTTATTCATTATATATTCTTTGTGTTGAATGGAATCTCAAATGTACTCCAACCGACTATAAATATGAGGCCAATACTTACTGAGTGTCATGTGTTTCCCTAACGTAGGTGGTCACAATGATTTCCATTTAAGATTCGACCGATTCATATTTAATCCCATCATGATTTTATCTGGCCCTTAGCATGCTCATTTAATGTGTTTATTTTTCAGGTCTAAATTACCCTATAGAGATTACATAAGTTAATTTAATCTTGATTATAGGATAAAATATCACACTTATTCTATACGGACTCCTAAGGGTTTCTCCAATGATTTTTTCCATTTTAATCTAAATTCATGAAATGTGGATTTATGGTGTAATTTTGTTGTAATGGTTCTTAAATTATTGGTTCTTGGTCTCATGTGTACTTTGACGAATCCTAGACACCCCAAGTGGTGTGTAGACCCATTTGGAATGAAATTTTTAACAAGAACCTATGGCTATTTTATTGGGAATTTCCCCTTGGAAAGTTACCTTATAGATTAATTTTCCATGATAGGAAAATATAATTATCAACATGAAGAGGTTGTATAAAATGAGATAGCTAGAAATTTTTAAATTTAAATTCCATAAATGAATATTCTCAAGTGATGGCATGGTCGTGCCCTTGATTTTGTTTCATAATAAATGCAATGAAACATTTGTTTGTATTCATTAATTTAAATATTGTAAGATGGTTTTCCTTGCATATTATATAACATGTTATTTCCTATATCATGGATATGATTGTGGATCTATATACATGTGGTTAGTAGGTATATTTTACCCGTTCTATTTTTTCCTTGTGGTAGGTATGTATATTTACCCTATGCCATTATTTATATGTGGGCAGTAGTCATTATAGCCTTGATCTATTATTTTCATGTATACGGTATAAATATTTACCCCACAATATTATATCCATGTGGGCGGTAGGCATTGTAGACCCATGCCATTATTTCCCTATTAGTGGTACGCATCATTATGTTGTGCCAATATTTCCAAGGGTGGGAGGAATTATCACCTCACACCAATTATATATATATACTTATGGTTAATTTTTTATGAGTTCCAATATAAATTTAGAGTTGGTAGACCCTTCAGGTGTCTCTTCAAACATGAGAAGGGTGGTAATTGATTAATTCTTTATTGGTTTACTTTTCATAATTTTGTTGCTCATTGATAACTTACAACTAACACCTGGATTACATGAAGACATTGTTGGTGGTTTCCTACTGAGCTTTATCTCACACCCTATTTCGGCATCCTTTGGCACCCGAGCATAATGTTTTCTTGTAGGTACATATAATGGCAAACACCACTCATAAAATTTTTAACACTATGGTTTAGTTGGATCTTATGTGCCAATGACCAGGATTAGGCTCGAGATGCTATAATGAAGGTTTTAGATTTTTTTTCACTTTGGTAGTTTTGTACAATTTATTCATTCTATCTGCTTTTTTCCTTTTTATACTTTCATTTCATGAATGGATACTTGTATCAGACACAACCTATGAGTATTTTGGTAATATAGTTAGTGTTTTACTGCATTTGTTATCCAATCATACATTATTTTCATTATTTGTATAACTTTTTATGATTCCACTACTATTTGTTTATATTACACCATTATGCGCACTGATACGGAGGTAAATTATTGACAATAATGTTCCCATTACCTGCCATCTATTTGTCAATATCCCCAATATTATGGGGAGACGATCCAGGGGTCATGAGGCTAACCGGGCTTGATGAATGGGTTACGTGGCTGCTGGGTCTGAGATGTTCCAATGTTGTATCAATGGGATTTTATAATGTCAACATGATTTGGAGTTAATAAATTGGATATATGGAATGCGTAAGGAAATAGTCGTGAGCCGTGATTAGGAGTCCTGAATCCATGAACGGGGTAAAGACAAGTTCACTTACAAATTGGTGCTGTTGTTTTTTCTATTACGGTTGATATCATTTCACCGTTGTGTTCCCCACATGTGTTATGATGTTAATGATATTGATGATATTTGGAATTCTGATTTAATTGTCGACCCAATAAGATGTGTTTTATGTATTAGAACTTTCACCACAATAAGCACGATATGGATAGGCCTTGATTTTTTCAATGTCATGATTTGATTTTCAGAAACCATTTCATATTGCATATTGTTATTCATTATTATATAAAAAAATAATGCTGGCAATTTCTTGCAAGATTTACATCATTAAACGGTGTGACTAGTGGGTGCCACTCTTTGAATCATAAGGGGTATGGTCCCTTTGGGATCGTAAGATGGAATTATAAAAAGATCAAACATTCGAGGAATGATATATTCATAGGTATAAAAACAATTTAAACTCAAAATAACAATCAAGTTAGTGTTATATTATGAATGATAAAGTGTATGGAATTTATAATCCAAAAAATGATATATCATTGGGTTAAATTAGTGAAAATGACTAGTAATTTTGGAATAATTCATTTTTTGAGATTACATATTTTCATTTCATTTTCATGTCATTATGTTCTCTAATGTTTGAATGATGTTTTTTTGAAGGAAACCTGACATTAGATCTCCCTTATATTAGAAATAATTATTCTTCTATATAAATATTATCAAAAAAAAGTTTTCAAGAATGTTTCAATACTCACTTATGATAGTTTTAAAGTAGTTTTTTCCAATTATTTTTTTTATGACCTCGTGTATAATAAATGATGTTGTTTCCTAACCTATTTGCCTTTTAATTTTTTTTAATATGTGAAAATAATATTTTCATATATGACATGGAAAAACATTCCAACTTCAGTGACATATCAATGATTTCAGGAATATATTGAATGTTTCTATGGTTATTTTCAGTGAAATTATTCTATTAAATATTTCTGAATATTTCATATTTACATATGTGCTTTAAAAGAAAAAATATTATTTCCCTATAACATATCATGATTATTATTTTAGTGAAATTTACATGTATAAAAACATATATTGATGAGAGTTATTTGTAACTAGATTTATGGTAGAAATATTCAATCCTTAGTCTTTCTCTACATTATTTTAGAAAAATATGAAGAACTGTTTAGAAAAACACATTAAGTTTACATTTGTGATAATATGATGAAATAATAATGTGCTTAAAGAATACAATTTATATGAATTGGTTTTTTTGTAATGGAATAATTTTTTTTATGATACCATTTCCCACAAATTTATGGTTTTTACTATTTGATGGATGGATCACAAATTATATTGCCCTCTAATGCACTAGGTAATGATTTATTTCTCTTGATATAATTATGGGAAATGAGTATATGTCCTTGAGCTACAATGTAAATAAATTCAATGCATTTGATCTACTATAGGAAGAATGTTTATATGGTTGATCCACTATGTGAAATAATTCAATCTGATTGATCCACTATGGAAAACATGTGATGATTCATAATCCATTATTACTTGTCTATCTAGATAGTTAATTATGACATATGTAATAGTGCCTATATCTATTACAGTGTCAAGAATTTATTTCATAAAATTATTGTTCATGATTGATTAATGGAGGTTTCTCACTCTTATTTATCATTTTAATGAAAAGTATATTACTTTATCTCGTGAATCATTTTTCAATCTTAGAAATATTGGGTATAAAAAATGTTTGTTATGACCATGATATCATTCCCTTGTTATTATCATATGTTTTTATGTGATTTTAAATTGATATCTCACTAGTTTAACCTTAATGGGAATCCTAGATGAAAATTAATAATATTTTCTTTAAACATGTTATAAATATTGTTTTCTATAGTGTATATCAATAAGATTACAATTTGGGAAGAACATTATTATATATAATAAAAAGTATATCTATATATATTTTTTATGTATATAGTCTCTAAGAAATATAATCCTTAACTTTTATGATGTATATCATCATTTTATATATTAAATATTCATCTAATATGATGTCATAATTATGTTTAAAAGTTAGGGATTTTAATGATTTTATTATATTGGGGTGTAGTCTAATTTTAGGGACTATTACAAAGAAAATTTGTGAAAAAACATAGGGATATGTCTCTGTGTAAAATAAAAACATAATTTTATGTAATACCCACAGATAAAATTTATAAAAAAAATGGTTTCATAGATAAGGAATAATGTTTCATGACTTTGGCATCTATGGAATGATATTTTACAATAATATGATAGATAACTCAGACTATTATATCATTTTTTTAAAAAATTGGATTTTGGATTTAGAATATGTCTAGAACAAGAATACATCATTCAATAATAAATTTTATAGATAATTTTAAGATTATCCACATGTGAATCCAAATAGTTTGGATGGTGTAATTAATAATATTATTTTTATACTCACATAAATCTTTCAATATATCAATCTTGTTGATCATACAAAAAATCAGTGAATTGAAAAATGTACTACTGAAACATCCATGAGGAAACATCCACCCTATTTTTGAGAGTTTTCTGATCAACTAGTCGAAAAAATGAAAAAAAAAACTGAGAAAAGTATTTTTATTCTTTATTCCTTGAAACACGAAAATATTATCTTAAAAAATCATCATTTAGAAGGAAAAGCATATAGATGGTGTGTTCTTATTAAGAATATGTGTACAGAGAAATCATTGACACTATGGAATGGTATTGATTTTAAAGTTTACTTTTACATATGCACTTCCCCCATATTAAACATGGAATTATGGAGAATGAATTTCATGGGAAATGAAAAATTAATATGAATCCATTAGTACTTATGTTGAATATTTCACTATACATTCATGTTATACTTCTACTTCAATAATTACCCAAGATGAAAAATTAACTGATTCAGTAGTGAAATAAATAACAGTCTTTATAGAGAGTTAACTATAATAGACATCAGTAGGTATGAATAAATCACTCTGATTTCACTCAAGGTAGAAAAAATTGTTATTCTAATAATTACCAGGGTTTTTAATTGAATGTGAAGATATAAACTTCGAAAAACCTAAGTAAATAGCATGATGGAACAAAATTTCATCCATATACATAACTAAAATTTGTGTGTAGTCCTCATGTTAATTAATTTAATGTAAAGGGGGTGTTATTTAAATGTGAATTGGTATGAAATAAATTATGTGAATGTCGAATGGTGAAGAATATGACGGTTCATGGAATGGAGGAAAATATAATGTCAACTAATGAACAACCCATAGTCCAATTCATATATTTCTAAGAGTATGGTTATTACCACAACCAATGAAAAAATCCAAAGTGTTTTTATGATGATCACTATGAATAGTGTATTAAGCCAATTGGAAAAGGGAAAACTCATGTGCTCACAAATTTTGATGTGGGTAAAATGAATTTCATGGTGAAGGGTGTAGTTTTCATCAACTCTATATACAATAATATCTTGTTTGATTTAATATACCAACTCAATAACATCTCTTGTGTTTTTTAATACTATCGAGTCACCACATCAATGACTGAATTTTGTGATAGAACTGGTAAATTTAAATTTTATGACGATCACATATGATATCTATATTTCCACTCAGATTAATGTATTTGGAAATTTTCATCCAATAAATCTTGTTATCATCGCATTAGTTTAATTTGAGGTGATTCTATACATGTATTATCATACATTATTCAGAACCACTAATAATATTATATGAAGGGAAGTCAAATTTCTTATTTTGAATTACCTTATGATTGGTTATAGATGCGAGGATGAATATAAACATCAAATGGAAATTAATTCAAGCATGTGGGTTTTACTTTTTAAACACGAAATGTATCTACATAGATGTTTAGGGAGAAACTCAAAATTGAAGATATACCTATTTTATGGGAGTTTTGTATCATTTCAATATAATATCATTTCCATTCTTTCAAATGGTGATTTTGTGTTTTCAATATAACTCTTATCTATTTATATAAGTTTTTCAAAGACATTATTTGGAATGACCACAATTGAGATTCAATAACATTGGAATAAATTATAGTATATTCAAGGTGATGGATTCATGTGACCTAGTTTTTCACGAAGGGGTTTAATTGTTCAGTTATTAAGAATAAAGATGTTTCAATACAAATTTTGACTGATTATGAGTAACATAACTACATAAATATACTAACCAAGTATACTATATTCCATATCAATGATATTGTTGATTAATTAAAAGGAGATCAATAATATTCTATAATTTACACTCATTCTATATATCATCAATTGAGGGTAAAGAAGGAGTATATTCCAAGGACATATTTTCATAAAAATTTCAATAATATTTGAATTTAAATTAATGCCTATAGGACTTACTAATACCCATTTTATATTTATGTAACTAATTTATAATATATTTAGATATTACCTAGATTGGTTTTTGGATGTCACTATAAATGATATTATTTCATTTTAAAAGTGAAAGTATGTGCATGAAGATCATTTGAGGATTTTGTTGAAGACCATGATAATGGGAAGTTTGTATAAAAAATATACCAAGTGTAAAATTTAGATTCAAAATAATTATCTAGGGATAAAATAATTTCATGTGGGGTACACAAATGGATACTTAAATGATAGAAGATATTGAACAATATATTATACAAACAATGATAACTAGAATATACAGTTTTTCTATGATGAATGTTTAATTTTGATTATTTGTGAGAGATTTATCACTAAAATCTAATCCACAAGCGAATATGACTTGGAAGTTTGTTATGTTACTGTATACATATAAATTTGAATCAAATTTCAATGAGTTGAAAATAATTATTGTCAATTTACCTATGCTCACATTACCCTAATATGTAGAGGTGTTTTTATTCTTTAGTAAATCATGAAATAAGATAATATGATCTTTCCTCGTTCAGAATGGTTTGTTGATATCATACGACTCGTTACAATTGAAAATACATAAGAAAATTTACCGAACTTATGGTTTTGAGTTGGAGGTGGTAATGTTTTTTCATTAACGATGTAGAGGAATTATCTTTACATAGAATGGTGTGATATATATACTATTCATAAAATATTTATGTAAATTTTAAATAGGAAGAGTAGAACATGCCCCATAGAATATATTTTGAACTAATTATAAACATGGAAAACATAACACATTACCACCCTTGAAAAATGAAAATGGTGTTAGACAATTTTAGTCAAAGTATCATGTTAGAATATATGTGATGGGAATAAAAAAGATACACTACATTTGGATTTTCAAGGGATATATTTGAATAAATTTATGAAATGAAACAAATATTATCTATATCAAGTGACTGTCTAATGGTCTATCCAAGTGACGATTAAAGAGATAGAATTGTAAGGTGTGTACATGGAAAATAGGTTGGAAATGATTATGATTATAACCATTATTGAGATTGAATGATATGGTTCATGAAACATGACTGCATCCCCTTAATCTATGACAAGAATGACAATAAATCATGTGATGATCATATTTCATCACTCCCTATTTATTCTCTAATTACATAGATATATATAGTATGAAAAGTTTTTGTAGTGGTACAAAAAAATATTTCATATTATATATCTTAGTACTTCATATTCAAAAATATTAAGGATGAGAGATAGATGTATAATGGGATGATACAACAATTAACCATTCCTAATTTGAGTGCGAAAACATTAACATGGGTTTCAGTATTGGAGTCATCAATGAATCTAATGGATATAATAATATTTGGGTTATATTCGACCTCATTTTAAAGGCAAAAAACTTCATTTCAAATAGATATGATTTATCTCTTGATTGGGTGGGTAGGATATATAATAAGCAATGTATAAGCTTTAATTGAGTGACACTGTATATTATATCTTACTTTAATCTATCTTTTAAATTAATGTTCTGTATTCATTAGTCTATAGATATAGAATTTGGTTTAATAACTTCTTATCATAATAATATAGATTCATAGTTTGAGGGACCAATTTAAACCATGGTAGATATATTGAGATAATTTGTTATGTTTAAAATGTAACTGAGGTAAACACATTCATGTAGTCAAGTTTCCTCACAACGGAAAACATTCAATTGAGAGTTTAGATGTATTGTTAATATTGACAGGAAGTGTATTACCCAAATGTTTTTTGATGTGGGTTTTCCAAGAAATCTAATTGTATCTAATATAGCTATTTAATATCAATATAATGTCAGTTCTTATTAGTTGTAATTAAGGGTAGCTCAATTTCAGTAGAAAAGTCATTCTCATAATCATCAGTGAATTATTGAGTTAAAATATTCTAAAAATGTTTTTTTGAAAATATATCCATATATGAAGGATATGATAGTTGAAATTAATTTAAAATTGAGACCTAGTTTTATTGGACCCTTTTATATTCTTGATCGATTAGGGATGGTATATTTTTACTTGGCCTATCAAACCAGTCTCTCTGAAGTTCACAATCTGTTCTGAATATATTTTTTGAGTATGTACACACATAATCCTAAACATATATATAAAACATTTTTCACACTTTAGTGGAATGATCCTTCTTACTATGAACATTTAGTGTATATTTTGGATCATAGAGATAATGTTATATGAAACAGAACAACTTACCTGGATAACATTTTTTGATGATACCATATATTAGATTAACTTAATTGAGAATATGTGGATGTGATAAAATAGAAATAACCAATAGTATTCTAATCAATGTGAATTATTTTCTATGGAGAATAAAATTTTATTGAGCTTATACTGTAACACCATGAGATTTTAATATATATGCTTCTCTGAAAATTAATTTTTTTTGATTGATTGTGGTGCATGGAACCCCAAGTCTAAATGAACCTTAATAAAGAATTTCATTAAAATGTAGTTGTTAAATTTGTTGAAATTAAAAGGAATAAATAAATTTTAAAAATTTTATATTTAAAATATACTCATTAGTTTTTTTTTGAAAATAAAATATAAATGATTTGACTATAAAAGATATATTATCTGAATAACAATTTTTAAGCATGAAATTTGTTTTTCTATAATAGTTTAAATTATTCAATATTGCAAAATTATATTAATGAAATACATATATAATATACTCAATGACATAATTTTACATTAATTTAATAAAATTTAAATATGTCATAAAAATAATCTATTTTTTATTTTTAAAACATTATTTTTCTAAAAATCATATTTTGATGGATTTTTCAACCTTACTTTAAAATTAATTTTCTAAAATATATAGAAATTTAATATAGAAAATAAAAGTTAATATTTTGAATCTAGATGATCATTTTATTGTTAATTTCTCCCTTCTATTTTGGATCAATATAAATAATAATAATATTAAATTTGTGTCACACCACCAAGGGTAAAACCGATAAAATATTGTTAGTACATTAAAATAAAGAATTAAAATTTCTAAAACACCTATCATTATCATATTAGATTAGTGGATTTTGGCCATTTTATAATATTAATGAATATATTCCCACATAGTTCCATATATCTTCATTTATGATTTTTTTATTAATTTAAGAAATGAATTCATTTATCGTGTTACTATCATGACTTAAATTTCTGTAAATTTATCACATAAAGACAAAAATATATTAATTTTTTTTATAAGTATTTATTATAGGAATTTATTCTATTTATAGTAATTTATTTCAAATTTTTTTGAACTTTATATCTACATAAAATGGGGTTACAATGTCGACACAACATTTCATCATTTATTAGAAAAAAATAAATGATCTTAAAAGTGCTAAAAGATATTTAATTTTTGTGATTTTTTGGATCACATGATTTTTTAGATCAATATAACATATACTTGATGAGTGAATGTAATAGTGTAACAATAAATATGTTTTATTGAAGTTTTTAGAGTCAAATTAATTGAAAAATTCGAGAATTGAAATTTAATATATTTTAAAATAAATAAAAATTTATAAAATAATTTAAATTTCATAAAATTTAATCCTCAACCAAGTGAATCGAATATGGTTAAATATATTAATAAAGGTATATTTATTTGTCTATATCACATTAACAGAGCAATTTTTAGCCATCAATATTATAATTGGTGTTATTAATATTAGAGAAAACTAATTTTAATGAACCAGTTACTAAAAAAGAAAACTATTAGAACTAAACCAAAAGAAATACAAATTTAATTGGGTGATATATATTCTACAATATCCTATTTTTATTTTAATTAGTTTCCTTTTTTTCATGATTACATTATTTTATTTTTTTATTATAATAAATTCCATGTGTCTCCTCTATCTACCATATAAAAGGAAACCCATACATATTTTTCTTTATATAACATTCAACAATCTAACCCAACCTAACCATGCACATTTATCACCTTGACTGTTAAATCCATAATTTATAAGTTATGGTGTTTTAAAATAAAAAGTATAACTTTACATAAAATAATTATCTAATGTATTCTAAATGAAAGAGATGAAGAATTAATGTGGATGATGAAAAAACGAGATAGAGTTAACAGATTTATGTTTAAATTTCATTTTCATAAATATTTTTTAACATTGAATTTAATTTGAGGAAATTATGAAATCATTTTCTAATAAATTACTTTTATTTTTATTATTCTATGGTTATTTCAAAAATTACATTTTTTCTATGCATTTTTCTCTATTTACCAACTCCAAATATAGAACAAATACTTATAATACATTCAATCTTCATTTCCTTCATCGATTGAAATTCTTTTTACTTCAATATAATTTTTTTGAAAATAATTCATAAAATTTCTAGTAATATACATTATTTCGTTATATTTAATTTTTATCATTGATTGAATTTTCACCACTTTTTTAAAATGAATGATATTATTTTATTCAAACAAGGAAATTTTTGAATCATTTCAATGTGTGAAACTATTGTTTTATCATATAACATCAATTTTATTTACCGCTATCATGAAATATTAGTGATATAATTATTCCTTTAATATTTTCTACGGATATTATAAATAAATTTTTTTTCCTTCATATAAAAAAATATAATATAGTTTAATTTGTGATTTAAATATTAAAAGTGTACTTTTCTAATGAAATGCATCTTTGATTATTTTATTTATATTTACATATATGATAAAATCATTCGATATTAATTAGGTTTTACTGCGGTTTTGAACTAGTTATACCATCCTTACACATTATATTTGAATCACTGTGAATGTGATTTTGATATTTTTACAAAACATATTTATTATCAATTTTTAATTATATTATATAATTATGAAATGTTTATGACACTTTTATTCCTTTCATGGGTAAAAATGTGATGATATTTTGAATTATTTATTCCCTTATTCTACACATATAGAGTAATTTTGTTATGTGATGTGTGGCCATATAATTATATATACCTCAAATTATTATCATTCATATTTATTTCATATGATAAAATTACGGGAAACCATAGGATATTCTTGACCAAATAAGAGTAACAAGTCAATATACTGAATCCACTCTTAGATTTAATTCTATGTGCTTGATCAAATATTAAAAACAAGTCGATTTACGTGATCCACTATGTGAAATAGGTGATGATTCATGGTCCACTATGATTTGATTGTATTAGTCTTTAAAATTTACATATGAAATGGGTTTTATACCAATTATGGTTTTATAAATCCTTGACATGAAATTATAATTCATTATTTATTTATAATGATTTAACACTCTTTTGATTCAATTTATTTTTAAATTTTAATTATTTATTTTGTGAACCATTTTTCTAATCATTTACAGATTTGGAATGGATGTTTTATGTTATGGTCTTGATATCATACCCTTTTTATTTTTTTATTCATTTATACGACCATCGATACATATCCCCATGCTTTACCGTATTGATAATTCCAGATCACCACTTCTTATATTTCATTCCACCATGTTATTGTAAAATGATTATGTATATATTTTAATGAAGGGAACAAAGTGGTTAGAACATTTTTAGATATAATAAAGAATTTATAAGAAAATATGGTTACATATCTACACTCAAAATACACTAAACTGATAAGTTTAGTGCATGTATTGTAATGATATACACTGAATAATCTTCTAAAATGATTTAATATTTATGCATAAAAAATTTAAACCATTAGAAAGAAAAGATTAATCAATCTTGAATGGATCAATTTCTAAATTATAATGAATAATATGAAATTTAAATATAAGGTATCATGATAGAGGTCACTAATGGTTTTTTAAAAACACAATCTCTAATTAATGTTAATTATAGAAACATTATTTCTTTAATTTCACTAGTTTGGATCATGAAAAAAATGTATTGATAGATAAACTTGTTATTAAATTATGTAAATCGATAGTCTTATTCTATATGGGATTTATGAATTCATTTATATCATCCAACCTCTATAGAATAATTAAAAAACCACTTAAACAAGATGCATGATTTCTTAATGACATATTTAAATGTGAAATCATTATAACTCATGTATATGAATATTCGTTATATAAATATTGTGGATGGATATCCTAGAAAATATTTTTGTACCCACTATTGTAAAATATTATATTATACAATTCATGGAGTGTTTTTACACACACACATATATATATGTATATATATATAATATCAACTCAAATGAAATATAATCACTTTCATATTCTTTAATCATACACTTGTTGCATACATTCAAAAGAATAATTATGAATCTATTTCTGTATCTCCTTTTCAAGATTCTATATTTCTTCTATTTGAGAAAGTATATTTACTTCATATAATTAGGATAAAATAAATTATCCTAAATGATGAAATTTTGATTACTAAGGGATATGTAGATGTAATCTCTAATGATTATCTTTACCTTCGTCTTGACTAAGAGGTTATGTTCTTTATTGAGAATATCCATTTCCATCTACCTTTATCAATGATTCATTATAGAATACTGAAATTTAAAGTTAATAGTTGAGTAATATACTACAGAGGAATAATTATATATATTTTATATGTAAATGTTATTATCAATGGTGTATCCCTATCTTCATTTTCATGAATAAATCTAGGTTATTACAAGAATTTGATGATTACCATCTTCTTATAAGATGAAGATAATGGAAAGGTACCCACATTATTAATTTGGGGGCTTTTTTATTAGCATAAGTACATATATTATTATATCCCAAAGGTTATGACTTTACCAGGATATAATTTTTAATAGTCAACTTATAGATTATTTTTAAGAATAATATATATAAATGATATGAATCCTTGGAGTTTATACTGATGATAATTGGACTAACTAATACTCCAACTATCAGTTTAGAGTTGGTGAAGAGAAGATTAATTTATTACTGTGATGTTTGTTTTTGTATTATTAATAAATTATATTCTCATATTTTATAAAACATGTAAAAACCATCTTTTTAATGGGAACCATCGAGTTCAATTGAGTATCGGGTACACAACAAAAAGATTAAATTAAAAACCCAATGTTATTATTTCAATATGGTGGTTATAACAGATACATTATGTTAGAGGGTATGAATAGGAATATCATATTAAATTTAAATAAATATCCAACTCAATATGAATGTATTGGTATGTTCTAAATATTAATAAATCAATTTTTAGTAAAGAAATTATATTCTCCAAAAAATAATTTATTCCCCAATAATTTTTTAAGTTATTGTGAAAATTAATTTATAGATATTTTAGAAAATTTATGTTTTGACATTAATATCAAGTCTAAATTCTTCATACCAAAAACATCATAGGATGATTTTTTCAAAATTTTCTGAAAATAATGATTTTTAATGAATAATGAAAAATTATAGTTTTGTATGGGAAAAATATATATTATTTTAAATTATTTACATGATCAAATTATATTTTTAATTAGTTTTAAAATTTAATTTGTTCATCATTATTAAAAAATTCAAATTCTGGGGTTTTGAAGAAATATTATATAATAATTCAGTATAAAAATAATGTTTATTTAAAAAATATTTTTTCTGAAAAACTATTTTTATTGTATTTTATTAGTTTAGTTTTGAAATAAATAATAAACCATCCATGATTTCCTTTATTAAAAACATATTTTAAATTTTTAACCATGGTGTCCATTTATTTAATATTTCACTTTTATTTTTTGACAATATGAATAATAAAATATTAATTTTTATTATCTATATTAAGTGTAAATTGGGTAATTAAGAGTTAATGTAAAATATTAATGACTATGAAATGACCCTAACACTTTCCCTAATTTACTGTTTTGAGTAATTATAGTCCATAATCATTCGTGGTTAATTTATATGACCATTTTATTCAATTTGGATCTGAATAAAACCATTGTAACACTGTATTGAATAAAAAGTAAATGATGAAACACTCTTGGTTTTAATAAGTGTCATATTTTAAATATTTTTTTATCTGTAGGAAATGATCATTTTGAAATATTATTTTAAATGATAAGATAATTTTCTTTATCATGGTAATTTATTTTTTAATTTCTTTTGAAGAAATATTATATTTAATCCTTCCACAACACTGATGAAATAATAAATTCATTACTGAGAAATTAAATAAATTGTAATAGAAATATTAAAATAAAATTTCTATGAAATAATTAATGTTATATAAGAATTTTAAATATAAACTTGAAATTTTAAAGACATGGTAATATCTCTTCTAATTTTACTTCTTCTCATGATGTTTTTAATGAAAATGTAACGAATAATATAAAATTTAGAAATAAATATAATTCATGAGTTAATATTTTTTTAAAATATTTTAAAATAAAAATAATTAAATAATAATACAGGGAAAACTATATGGTGTAAAATTTAATCCCATATATATTTATAGGCTATATGATTTAATTTTTCTCAATAATAGACTTATTATTTTTTAATAGTTTGAGAAATCAGGGGAGTCCCTCTGCCCACTTTTATAACTGTGCACAAGTTCATTAAAATTCACGTCACATATAAATTGCTTTCGTTCAATAAATTCCAAAAAAATAATGTTATCGAATAACTCCACACATTCTAGATGTACATGTCTAGAAAAAATACCACCCATAGTAGTCATAACGTGTTAATGAAATGATGATTTTGAAAGAAGAGGTACAATTTATATCTGGATGACTTGGTTATATTTGTTTTACCAAATCCCAAAAGAAATATGATAAGCCATGATAAAAATAATAAATGTTTTTCCCAGCCTATAATTTTATTTTATTATATAAATTTAAGCACCTAAATTAATCTACAGTTCCCTCAAATGGGAAAATAAATCATTATTCTTGTGTACAATGAACTGCCGCATAACAAGTCAATGAAATATGTTTTCCATCTACATTGATCATGGATGATTTATAATTATTTAATAAATATTTACATTCGATATTTATGAAATATTTTTCATTATATAAATACAATGTATCGCTTACATTATTACATTTCCGTGCATAGAAAAATGATAATGTAGTTGATGTGTACGTGCAGACTATCCCATATAAGATGTGATGTGAATTTGTTATCATTTCCACATAATATGAATTTTATATATAAGTATATATACAAAATAAAAATGATATTAATTAAATTATAATAATATTTAATAAATATTATTGTAGTTACATTCTTTTCATAATGATCATTGTAAAATGGAAACGTTATTCGACCATAATTACAACCTACAGTATCGATGATTGTAACATATTTCATTTTTGATAACCATATTTCATTGTGGAATTTATAATTTTAAATTATATATAAAATACATAAATATTAAATGATTATTATTATGTATATGATACAATTTTGACCTATTTGACCACAAGACAGCTTGTTAAATACATTCTGGACTTATGAACTGAATATCATCAATGTTTACACAATGAACATAAATAATTCAAAAAAAATATAAGATAAAAATAATTAAAATAAAATTAATAATAAATAAGAATGGGTTATCATAAAAGTATATTATTAACCTATTTTTATTTTTTATGAAAAACAGAATGTATGTGATATGTCATACATTAGGTAAGAGAGTTTTTAACTGAATTTACATTCTTTTGTTTTAACATATACATCATTGATTATTTAATACTAATATTATATGTGACATGATTTATGATTATCATATGAATTATCTCAATATATTTTATTTTAATTCATAGATGACAGACATAATTAAATTATTTTATTAACATTCATTTAATGTGTGTGATGTTTTCAAGTGAACGTTACTTGAAAACCTTATTTTAAATGATTTAAATTCATATTTTCTCAATAATAATATTTTATTTGAATGTTTCAAATTTTTTTATTTATTTATGTGGAAATAAACATTTCAAATGGTAGTTTTTGAATGTTACTCAAATTGTTTCAAAAAGGGGAAATTTTAGGGTATTATGAAAGGGGATCTCTTTTCAAAAACAACTTTTAAAGTTTATCTTTCATAAATTAATTTTGTTTAATATAAAATATGAATACATTTTCATTCTAACATGATGATTTAATTCATTGATTTTTTCTTTAAAAATATTTATAGTTCTTTTGAAAAAAAATGTATTTATTATTATCTGTCTAGATTTTAGATTTTTTAATTTATTTTCCTTGAAATTAAAATTTGGTAATCTAAATGTGTTTTTAACATGATATTGAAAAAGTTTAAAAGTTTTTGTTCAATATGTAGTCCTTACAAATAGTTTATGATAGGTTTAAATCATTATATATCAATGTATTATGGGTTATACAATATTATAAGGAATGGTAAGATGGGTTGATTTCCATTATAGATAAAAAAATCATGAGTTGGGGCCCATTACACCTCTCAAAAGACTTCGGTACTCTAAATATGGAATTATACATTATGGTTATTCCTAACCTAAGGGTTATTTTATGAGTGAAATTAAAATGATTTTCTATGGCTCGTAAATCATTTTTTATACATTTTAATTCATTTTATAAGAAATAATTTAATTTATAAAAGGTAATATAATAATGTTTCTTTAATGAAAAAATACCATATATTCAAATGAAAATGGAATTTTTTTAAGGAAATAATTTTTTAGGATTTCGTGTTTTTTAATAGACTAACAGTTTCTTTTATTTGATATCTCAGAATGGATAGTTTATGATCATCCCAAATTTTAAAATGTATTTATCCGATTTTATGGAAGATTATGAAAAATGATGATTCCATAAGATTGTTATGAATAATTATCCTAAAAATAAACCATGTTTCTTTAAAAAGAATTGTTTTCTAGGAAAACTAGATAATAAGTATATGTTCCCACTTGTAATGTATTAGTTTAATCTATAATCTTTTTTTCCAAATTCTATAAAAATATAAATGAAAAATATCCTATTAATTTTAATATGTTAATTAATGTTTCAATTCACTAGAGTATGTAATTATTAAAGCCATGCACATTCATTTGGTATCAAAGGATGGTTAATAAAAAATTAGAGGTACTAATATTTTCATGGTTTGTTATATTAATCGTGATGGATACCATTGTAGGCTTATAATTTTATTGATGAACATATGTTTTGGAATGTTTTGATTAAAATAGTTTAGTAATTATTTTTTTTGTTTTAATGCTCACAAACACCTAAATTTATGTTAATAATAATTTTTTATTTATCTGAGTTTTAAGAAAATAATATTCCTAAAATCATTTAATTTGGAAATACATTCACATCGTTTAACCATGGAGAATAATTAATTAATTATTCTAGATGTGTTTATATTTATTCTGGAAACAACCTTTATACCCTATATTTATATAAAAAATATATGTTTCATAATCCATTTATATGAAATATATTGTATGGATTATGTATCACACAATGTTGAAAAATTATAGATAATCATGCTACATTTTAAAGGAACCCTACATTTGAGGAGACAAACATACAATGTTGTAACCCTTAATTTGTAATCAATCATATGCTCTCAGCCATGTGATTGGATTTTCTGTCTTCACATTAAGGAACCCTACATTTTACATTTCAATGATGGTTTTATACATTTATGATATTATCTATGAATTAAGAAATGAGTTTGATGGAATTAAATATAAAATTAATATTAATTTGTGTTTGATTAAAATTCTCATTATGATTGTATAAAAGGATCATATTCAATGGAGTCAATCAATTTCATTATTACAAGATGTTATGATTCCCTTGAATGATTCTGAATTAAAATATTCATGATCTATTGTGAGATAATTATTTAGATGGTTTGACTAGGTTCTGGTCAACCTATAATATATACATCATGAAATTATTTATTAGATATATATATATATATAGTCTATTGTTTCCTTCAAGAGTTACACAATGAAGCAATATATGTTTTAACCTATCCGATCAACTCATTTCTATTTTTTTCACAACAAGTCTCTGTTTCTAATACATATTATACTTTAAAATTAATGTAAAATTGATCATAGATACAATTTAGAGACATAAATGCATATATATATATATATATATATATATATATATATCTGTGTGTGTATGGTGTTTTCTTTGCTACACTTTAAAGAATGACTTTGAACTTTTATAATTCTATTTGATTCTGTATATTATTGAAGATAAATTAAATATGTTTGTTGTTGATAAAACTATAAAATCTAACATATTTTATCAATAAACATATTCTCTATTTATTTATGGATTTTTGGCTGTTCAGATTTAGTTGGGGTGATTTTTTGACTACTAAAATTTATTCATGTTGAACTGTCATATTCTTGAACAAAGCAATGGATTTACAGATCCTCATAAAAGAACTAAAAGCACATATAAAATCTCTATTAATGGGTAAACTATTTGAAATCATTTTTTATCTTCATGATAAAAGAGTGAATGTCTAAAACAATTACCAAAGGCAATGAGAGAGCTTTTTTTGGAGGGGACTAAGGGATTCTATTTTCCCTTAAGAACTATACATAATTTTTATTATTACTTTATTTATTTCCACTACCCACTAATATTTAATAAAGAATAAAATGTTTACTTCATTACAAGACAAGTGTTTTGAATCATTCAAATTTTAATAGAAAATAATCCACCACCTATAGTGTTTATGTCTTGGGCATCTCCATTCATACCCAACAAGTTGTATCAAAGGTAGGGTTCTACGATAATATTTTATTCTTGAAAATAATTTTGATTCTATCTGATACCAACTAAGTAATTGTGATATATTCATTGATATCCTATTTTAAACAATGTGCTTAAGAGTATTGTACTCATGTTTTTTTAATAAATAATATTAAATAGATGTAACTAGATCAAAATGAAGATTTATATGAAGTCTTCTTAAGATGATTTATTATAGAGAATGTATGTCAATGATCTATGATCCTTACATTAATGGTGATAATTATGGATGGAGGAAATATGAAATGTTTATTTATTTAATAAATATAAGAATAATTTTTTATTTAATGGGTTTAAATGCTTATTAATTTCTTAAGGACGGTTTGGATGATTATAATGATGATAAAAATTTAATATGATCTAAATTCAAAATGAATTAGTGATATTGTTTGTGATTTATTAAGTAAAGATTTCAATTAGTTATCTTGATGTGTTAATACATAGGTGATTCGGAAGGATATTAATAATACCTTTAAAGGTACTATATATATAAATAATAAATTTACAGTACTGAAAACTACTGTTTTATAGATTCTGAATATATGAGGATAAAACAATCTCTCAAATGAATGAAAGATTAACATAGATCATCAATAGTGTTTCTACGATGGGAAAACCAATTTTAAAATTACATCAAACAATAAACATATGTAGTGAACTACTCTCAAATAGGAATTAAACATTTGCATCTAAATTCCAATAAACATTAGGGAAAAATCAACGAAGGAGTTGATTTTTCACTAAATGATTTATAAAGATAAGAAGATTGATGAAGATTAGAATCATATAAAAAATAAATTGTTTTATCTCAATACAACAATGAATTACTCATCTAAATCAATTCATCCAAATTTAGATCACTATTTATTAGATCTTGGTAAAATATTTTGTAAGGCATACAAAAAAATTGGAATTGAAGAAAACCAATGATGTGAATAAATAAAAAAAGGTCATATAAAGGATAATTATCCTTTACATAATTCCTAGATGAAAGAATATTACAAAATAAATGGAATGAAAATTATTAAGTATACTGAGATTAATGCTTCATATTCTCATGGAGAATCTTTTACAGATTATAATACTGAGCATAAAATACAAATGGTATGTCTTATGTATCATACTCAATAGGTACAATCATCTTAATCACAAAACATTAGTTTTGAAAAAAATACTTATTTTAATAAATTATATATTTATTCAATATAATAAATATAAATACATAATTAAAGAATAAATTAAACATAGAATATATAATTATAAAGACCCATTATATAAATTATAATAAATAAAATACATTATATATTAAAAATATATTCCTTCTCAAAATTATATTCATCTGTAAGAATCTTAGATTAAAAAATTATATGTATATGTAGTTAATTTAAAAAAAATATTCCTCTGTACAAATAAAAGTAAATAAATATTTAAATTAAATCCCTCGTAATAATATATTTATTAATGGAAATAATGGAATATGAAGTAACTGTGGATGAAAAAAATTATATAAGAATTATTTTTCTCCTATTTTAAATAGAGAAAAATATATGTATTCCATTTCATGTGTTTATTGTGTTTTTAATGTAAATTATGAGAATGATTTGTGGTTTATATAATAAAAAAATTCTATTGTTAAATTTTTTTATCCCTCTAAATAATTATTTAACACGACTATTATAATCCCCACTAAAGATAAATAATATTGGTTGCAAAAAATGTTAATTTCTAACATTGTTGGACACAAAATAATATGTGGACCATAACATACATGTATTTGATTGTTTTGAGTATTAAACCTATATCCAACATCGTAAAATATTTATGTGATTGATTTAGTGACATATGAAAATCTATACCAAAGGAGTGATCAACTCTTAAGTAGTTTATACTAAAATTACTAATCCAAGAATTATTTCATTTTTATGTATTTATAATCTTCAGGTGCATTATTCTTTCTATATAGGCTGAGAGATATATCACTTATAACTTGATAAATAATATTCTTTTCTATTTTAATCACGTTTTTGTCTAATTTCCAAGTATAACTACCTTTTTAAAAAAATAAAATATCTATAAACATTTTAATATATCATTAGATAAATAAATATTTTTTCTTAAATTATAGAATCATCTATATTTTCTATATTCAAACATATTATTAATATTAATATGTAATGTCTTTATTTTTTTCATCACATATCCAAGTCTACATATAATATAGAAAATATTTTACGAAATTAAAATTTTTTATGAGTCTTTATATTTTTTTCTAATGAATATAAAACGTCATCAGTAATGTTTCTAAAAAAATGTCACCAACCAAGCCCATTCATAATTGAACTTGGGGCCGGAACAAGCCTATAGCATGACTCGACTGGCATTCCTCATCCCCATGATCTGGAAACTACTGCTGGGGTATCAATAAATTTTTTTGGGAATGATTTTACCCAATTACATGTATATAAACATAATTTTTCTTAACATTCCAAAAATAAAATTAGATAACCAAAAAAGCCCATATCATTTAACAGAATTGAAATCTACACTTTAAACATAATCCCCAAATATGAAAACAATAAATAAATCTAAAAACACTAAATGAAACATTCACACCATATGATTAACCATATCCTCAAGATTCCACCACCAATCCCACAAGAGAGGACCACTAAAAACCCACACCATGACCACTGAACATATTTAATTTACCAGAAAAAACATACAATAAGATCATAATACACCCATGGTTTTATGTAAGTTGTGATAAAAATACATATATTATTCCACCCAAGAATTATGATCCCTGATAAAAAATAAATAGATAATCTAACATTCTCAACAAAATTAATACATTTAAAGTAACTTAGTAGAAAAAAATTTATTAGGTTAACTATTAAATATGAATTCATTGATGAAAACAATTTCAAATGTACTAGAATAAATGAGAAATGGATTTTATAAATAGAACTCACACTCATGTAGTCCGTTGTAAGCTGAAAAATTGCACCACATCATATATAATATAGCACAAAGGGTTAATCCCCTATGGTTAATATGGATCGAGTGTGGCCCTAGAGCTTCCTACCTCAGTGAAAGGTGGTTTAATAACCACAAACATCAGTGTCCTTTTGCAAGAGCCTCTATCGAGGAGAAACATCCAATGTTCTAGTGGCGATCAACCATTATCATATTTTTTTATTGTTGTAAACGTTAATCCAACTCTGTGAAACCAGGAAAAGCCACCTCTAAATCACTAACACACTAGTTCTCATATTGCCACCTAGATAACAATGATTAGCTTTATTCTCAATTTCATTTTCACATGTCACATGTAATAAAAATTTTAGAAATACTCGACCAACATTATAAATATATTGTGTAATCACCATTTTAAATAAACAAAGACACTTCCCATATCACACACACACAGAACCCATTTTTAAGTACATTTCCACCAATTGAACAATAAGTATGACCCCACTCAATTTACCTCAGTAATGAAACATTATTCGTTATTCCATTTTCATGTGCCAATCCGATTTGAAATCCAAACATAGAAACCTATTTCAATTCAAATAATATTCCCTTCTTTTAAACAACTAATAGCTCATATTGAAAAATGCATGGCAAATCAAACATGCTAATGTATTACACTTTTTTAAAAAAAATTGCACCCAAACACATTCAAACAACACATGTCATTGAAAAAATGATTATCAACCAAAAAAATCCAAAAAACATTCCCATGAAATCCCTCACTAAAAAAAATAAAACATATAAATTTCCCGTTATAAACATCATTCCCACCTCATAATTATATAGAACCATATAATCATACCTCTCATACCACATAATTAAACCATGAAAAAAACTTATAAATTCAAAAATCATATTAAAGTCATATAACAATGTTAGGTAATTGAAGCACCAACCTCCAAGGAGGAATCTTCGAGAAAAAGGTTTCAAATTAACATTTGTACCATATTCAGACACCGAGGAGGAAAGAAGAAACCCTAATCAGGAAAACAAAACCCAAAACTAATGATTAAACCCATTAATAGATCCATGTACCCTCTATATCACTGAACCCCCCAAAAGAGAAGATGGGAATCCCTAATAGAAGAGGAAAAAAAGAGATAATATTAATTACATGAGTGATCTTAAAGGATTATCCCCAAACCACCGATTAATCTAATCATATAAAGAGGAGAAAATAAAGGTGGTACACCTACGGTTGGTTATTCCATGGGGGAGAGTGAGAAAGGGGCCCAAAGGGGTTAAAATCCGGGAGATATAAAATAATGGAAATCATTTTTAATGAGAAAGAACAATTTCACGATTAGTCTACATGGTTTTCCAAACCATGTGGAGACCGTGCGACCACCTCTACCTAAGGAAACACACCACACACTTACATGGGCCGATGCACATAGTTGTACCGAGGACATGTACTATGTTCTATCTTCTACCTCATGGTTTCCTATTTTGGGAAAACCATTAATTCTGATCATGAGCCAACCATGCACATAGTTTGTCCAACAAAAAAACAAACATAACTTTCTTAAAACTAAATGAAAACTCAAGGGGGAAAGATACACCAATGATAAAATGTAATAATACTAAAAATAAACCAAAACCATCAGACCCAGTTCTCATGAGACTACCATAAGACCAACCATAATCTATAAAAAAAGGCAATTCCAAAACCTAGGTGTGATAAAAAAAATTAATCATCTTATACATAAGAATAGTATATTTATCCTTATTTTTAGATATATCTTCTTAAAAGGTTGTTAATAACAATTCACATTTAGATAAAATGATCAAGTATTTTTTTCAAAAAAATATCATTCTCAAAAATTAAAAAAAGGAATTCCAAATGATTCTGTTGAAGAATATTAATTATCATATAGTGAAAATTCATTAATAAAATATTTTTATAGAAATAAAGATGTTAAAATTTATGATTAATTTAATTTAATTTAATATCAACTTTTTTATGAAATCTATATGTTTAAATATAGAAACTATAATGAAGAAAATATTAATTATCCATGCTGATTTGGATGCCTTTAGAATGTATTATGAATAAATATAGAAAGTAGTTGTACATAAAATTGTTTTTCATTCACTATAGAAGGAATATCTATATATTAAATATAGTTCAAACTCAAAAAAATTATTTACATAATTTAATATCTAAATGATATGTCAGGTAATGTTACTTATAATAGAAGTTGTTACTAGCCTGGATCATGATGAGTTGAAACTATTAATTGTTGAATAATGTTTATCTAATTCATATCAAACAACATAAGTGGTTCTAAATAGATTTAAATAACATTCATAAGTTTTATCTTGTTGAAGAAAAGTTATATAATTTATAAAATTTGTGATGAACAGTTTAATCTTTTCAAAAAATTAGATTTTATTTATTCAAAATAAATTTTATATATAATTTTAGTATTTTTTAGTAACCATATGTTCCTTTTGTGGTTTAGTAATTTATTTTTAAATATATATTCAATATCTTATAGAATAATGTGATTAATATTTTATTATCACTTTATATAAATTAGTCTATTAATGTAATCAATAAATAAATTTTTTTATGTAATACTTGTCAAAAAGTTATTTATAGGTATTTTATTACATGTAAATGTAATACATCAATTAATATTATTTATGATTTTACTTAGAAAAAGTTATTATATTTATTTAAAATTAATGATAATATTTAAAAAAACAACAATTTTTATTATATTTTTTTCAATTAATTTTTTATAATGGATTATATATATTCATTTATTACATATTTATATAATTTCATGTAAGCATGAATTTAGTTAGATTTTTTTATATATTTTAATCCTTTCTATTTGATGACATAAATGATGTATAGGTTTATAGTTCTTTTTTCTTCATGTTTATCATTATTATGGTGAATTTTTATGTATGAAACATATTATAAATAGATTAAGGGGGAGAAACTTAAAGAGAAATGTTACATTCTCAATGAGTGATTAATTTATGTATGATTATGAAAATTTCTTCTTCTAAAAATTATTATAGAATTTAAAATTTTAAAGGTTTATTATATCATCAAAAGGTAGATATTGTTGAGAATGTGTTCATTAAAAAAATTATTTTGTTTTTTGTGTTCACGCTCGCAAATGACAAATTATAAGTTACTAATGAAATTTATTATAAGAGAATTTTATAAAAACTATTTTCCTTGAAATATTAATTATATAAATATATTCATCTTGTTTATATGTGTGTAATTTTTCTCAATCATTCTAGTTTTGATTAAAATTAATCTAAAAACAATATTCATAACATACATTTGTAATAATAACGTATCATTTAGAATCCCTATTTCTGAAATAGAACTTATATATCATGTAACCAAATATATTGAAAAATGTATAGATAAGAAACAATACCTTTGTCTAGAACACTACATTTAGAGAAAACATATACGGTACAATAACTTTACATCCGTAATAAACCATACAATGTGAACTCTATATTTTTTTCAATACGTGATCAAAACCTACATATGACTATTCAATGATGGTGTTTAAAATCATGGATATTATATTTTATTTATTCAATGGTTTAAATGTAAGTAAATACCTATTAAAATATATTTTTAAGCCAATTCAATGGTTCATTATAATTGTTTTGAAGGATTGTATTCAATTGAGTAAATCAATTCTATTATTTCGTGATGTTATAAATATCTTAAATGATTACAGATTAAAATATTCACAATTTATTGTGGGATATTTATAGACAAGATTGACATTGATATGTTCGTGCATAATTAAAAATATCAGGAAATTATTATTCAATATTCATATGTACATACATATTACATGTGTTTTATTTAGTTACAGAGATATAACTTTGAGGTATTCATATTTTTACCTCCCTGATAGAATCATTACTATTGTTGTCACTGCTAAAAGATTTAATTATTATATAATCTTCTTCAAGATTGATGAATCTTATATCAAGGAAACAAATTGAATACATAGATTTTTAAACATCTATTTGGTGTATTTTTTATAGTTATTTGATGAAATTATGTGAATAATTGAAGCCCTATTTGAATTATAGAGTTTTTGATGATCAAATAAATCTCTTAGTTACTTCTATAACTATTATGATTAACATTTTTTATGAATAAAATAAATCTATATTGATTTATTGTCTTTACATCTTCTCAAATTACGTCATGGAAGTGATTCTACTAATAAGACTCGGTATTTTTTAGGTTTTAACACCTTTTTCTAAGTTATGGATTTATGGTTTATTGTAAAAGAACCATAAGGGCCTGAAATTTCCTTGTAAACTTTTCCACTTATACACTTAGTTATTATTGTCTTCTGACAAGAGACAATATCTAATGAAATCACCAAACTCAAAAATATAGTTTTGATAGACTGTACTAAGATATATTTGTGCCCTAAACAAATATAAATTGATGTCTTCTTTTACATTATTTAATTATACTTCTCACTCTCTTTGTGAGAGAAGGAATGGTTCTCCTAATAGAAATAGAGGCATTTAGAGTCTATCAAATTTTTAAAGAACACAATTAACCCTCTAATTGTGTCTTTTAATTATTCACCTCCATCTTAACCTAAAAATATGGTCAAATTCTAAGAAACACCATTTAATGAATTATGTTACAAAATTTTAATGTGACTAATTAATTTTTTTAGAATTTTAATTATGAGGTAATTATGGGTTATTAATTTTTAAGAAACAAATTTTAATTTAAGAGATAAAAATTGAGGTAAATTTTTTTTAATTGTGATCATATTGAGGTTATTCTTAGGTTTTTTCTCTCCTACCAATGAATTTTATAAGTATTATATTAGTACAATTTTAGAAAAATGAATCTCACTTAATTGGTGATAACCCATCATGCCAATAAAGGCTGCATCAATTGAACTGACAATAGAATGGTGAAAATGGTTTATTAACTACCACTTCCCTACATGATGTTGTAGTTAGTATATTTTTATCTCTTTAAGCAGGATGTTGGATTAATACTATGTTAATTCTTATAACATACATTATTTCTATTATAAAACTATGGGATTAGAAATAGATTTAGTAATAATGTGATCAATTTGATTTCAAAATATGTTCACTATTTTGGAAACTCTATATGTTTATGGTAAACATAATACTATAGAATTTTATTTAATGAATAAATTATGAAATATATATTACAATCATATGTGATTTTATTTCTATTTTTTGTGATTGAAGATATTTATAGAAATGGTTGTATTATCTTGGATATTAAGTGATTTTGGAAATTACAATTTTTATGAGACTTTAAGAGACATTAATGTGATTTAGAGTTTAATATTAAAATTTTTATAGAAAACTATGTTATTAAAACCTTTTATTTTGTAGTTTTCAATCAAATTATTTAATATAATTGTGTAATTGTAAGCATTTTTTTTTGAAAATTGTGTATTACTAATTAATTTTTTGGATTTATGTAGATTTTAAATATATGTGGTTTTATTCATTTTAAAATTTATCTGATCTTATACTAAAAATTTTGGATTTGGTTATTTACTAAAGATATGTGGAATAAATAGTTATAATTTTAATTATTTTTTGATCCATATTATTTTTATAATTCATCAAGAAAAAAAATTCATCTTGAATATTTATTATCTGAAGGGAAAGATATGATTGTTCCATAAGGTGATTATCGAATTATATTATACTTTTCATGTAAGTATATCATTCTATGTTCTTATTATTGGTGGCAATTTAATACCTCAAATCAATGAAAATAATCTTGAAATAAAACTATTTTATGATTACTTTTAACACTAATAAATCAATATCTTAAAAAATAATTGATTAAGGATTTTGTAATTCTTATAATTTCCAAAACGATTATAGAACCCACAGTTTTAGTAGGTAACCCTTTAGTTATGTGTTTTATTTTTATAACGTATATGGATTAATATTTGGATAGTATTAAGAATTGTAGGTGGGTTTTTCGGAAATTTATAGAGTTTCAATGTTGGTTCGTGATTTAAAAAAACCATGAGAAATATCTAAGCAACCGTGCACATTGAGAAAGTAAAAAAGAGAAGGTACACGATAGATGCATAGATTTTCCAAACCATGCAAATACCTTGTAGAAACCATACTGTTTGAAAATTGGATTTTTTATTTTTGAGTTAGTGTCTTCGAAATGGTAAGATCATGATTTATATACCATGCGAGATGATCATGTGAGGGTTTTCCTCTAGGAATTTTGGTTGTACCATTAGCACATGGTTTTCCTAACCATGTGACTAAACTGTGCGTGGTAAAAACCACTTCCTTAAAATTAAGAACTTGCTTGTTTTTTCCCTTCAACCCACTCAATTTTTTATCTTTTGTAGCCCTAAATCAGAATTTTTATCTCTCAGTGGTAATGGATGGTTATCATATTGAATTGGAAGCGATCCAGAGCCATTTCGTGGTGCGTTGAAGGTTTATTCTTATGGTAAGGCTTTTTTCATCATCATTCCTGATGTTCTTATAAGATCTAATTCTCCCCCTATATCAGATTATTATATATAAACCTGTTGGGGATAATATAAGATATTGGATACCAAAAATTATAATTTTTTATTTTTTAATTTTAGGTGAGGAAATCTATGGTGAGTTTATAAAGTATTTAACCACGTTCGTGAGGGTTTACATGATGTTTATAATTTTCTCCAAAACACTCGATGTAGGTGGATTTACTATAGTCTCCAATTTCATGAAATTATTTAATTAGATCCAAATTAATTTTAATGAAATTTAGTGTTAAATTGTGGTGAAAATAATGAAATAAATCCTCTTTAGTGACTATATATGGGTTTTAGTGAAATTATGGAACTGCGGATATTAGTTATAATAGTTTTATGGTTTCATGATTTTAAAATTTTGATTTTAAAATAGTTAATTTTTAGATTTTTGAAATAGATTTTTGGGAAAAGGTTTTCAATAAAAAGGGTTTTTATTATAATATTTCTTGAATTTAGGGAATGGCATTGTATTTGGGCCTACTTGTTGTGTGTGTTCATATTGCATTTATCTGGCTTGGTTGAAATATTGCATTTTTCACCTTATCAAAGTTGTAATTGCACATGGGATATATATACCTTATGATGAAATTGTAGATATATGAGATAACACTCAGGAGTTTGGAATAATCATAACAAAAAATGCATGGTTGGTTTTGGAGATATGTCTAAAGAATTTGTTATTCCAAAAGTGGAACTTCTGAAATTATTTTCAAGTATTGTTTAGATTCATTCATTGAAAAATATATTTTTTGGAATAAATCATTGATATGAAACTTGTATATATTAAGTTATAAAATATTTTATAAATTTTATTACATAAAATATATTATATAGATGTTTCTAATTTTTATATCATTGTGGATGGGGTAGAAAAGTCATTAGGGGAGAACCTAATGAATTTTTGTAGTCAGTCATGATTTGAAAATTTGGGGATCTTGCAGATGACAGATAATAAGACATATAAAATTATAAATTGTCACATGTATTGAAAACTACCTCCTAATACATGGGTATTTTGGTGAAGTTGATCCATCAAACATGTGGATCTCAGATTCTTGTGGTTGTCTTGAAGTTTTATTAGTTTGTCCATTGAAGATTACTTTGGTATTGTAGCCTTTCTTTGTGGTACTTCAATTTAGTATGATGTTTTAAAATTATTGGGTGAGTTTTAATTCATGGCTCCATGCATCATTATAGTTCTTTTCTTGGTTAATTGTTTAATTTATAAATTGAAAGTCATACCCCACATGTATTAAGGACCATTATCATTTATTTCTAGCCTTCAAATATTAAGGATTTCTCATAAAAATATGTAACATGGTTTAACCTTCAAAATAAAATGATGAGATAGGGGGACATCTCAAATGTTATCAGTTATCTTCAGTCCAAAATCCCATTCGAGACCAATTATATTAGTTTAATTCCATTTAATAGACAAGTTCAAACTAATGGTATCATATTGATCCTTTTTGGAAAAAATAGTCTTTAGTTTTCTAATCCTTGCAGTTGATATTAGTTATTGTCTATTCCTTGGGTTGGGATAACAAAATGGAGTAGGATTGAAGGGATATGAAATTTAGAGCATAAAAATACATAACTATCATTTTTTATGATTAACATCATTTTACAATGGAGTTGGGTACAGAACTGTTTTAGAGGAACTTATAGGTTTTGATTTTCAATTTCATGTTTTTGTCCAATGATACAAGTATGAAGTATATTAAAAGAACGAATTTCCACTATGATTTTATAAATCGTCTTGAGTAGTAATGGAAGATTTAATAGAAAATGATTCATTTTTTATGATTTTAAAAGTGTTTTAATATGAATTATTTTGACCAAGTAAATTGTTATGGTCTTTTAAAAACTGTTTTATTTTTAACAATAAGTTGTCTTTTTTGAAATAATATTTGAATGTGGAAAAGGATGATTAAGGGAAAAATGTTGTGATGGTATATTTGTTAGAATTTTCAATTCTAAGAATTCAGTTGCTAAAGAGTGAGACCTATGTCATTTGGGTTTCATTTAGAAAATGTAAATTAGTAGGCATCATAGAGACCTAATAAAATAAGAGGAAGATAATGTAGTTTATCCTGAGACACATGTGAACCAAGACCTAGTTCAGAGAATTATCCAAGAATTTCAGGATGGGGACCCAATTATTTGGAGTGATGATCCAATGAATTTGGATCTTTCCATCCTATTCTAGAAGTAAATTTATCCCATCATGTGAAGGAATTCTGAACAAGAAATAGAAATGTTGAGGATGAATATGATGGATCATATCTTCAATTTTATCGACACACTATAGGTTATGAAGGTAAATCGTGTGTTATATATTCTCAAGGATATTTCACTCCATTATTGGGATCTAGCGGTGTAGGTTATTGTAAATTAGGACCATGTTTATGATGATTTTGAGAAATTGATTAACAAATAATTCAACACTCAAATGTTAAATATTTATAGAATGTCACATTTTTCATCTTAAAGTAGGAAATTCTTTATGCCACTGAGTGTGAATTTAAATTCATGAATTTAGTGCTATTTTAACCCATGGTTTAGGCTAGTGAATCCTTAAAGGAACACATATTTGAATCAGGACTATGACCGAAGGTTTTTCTGATGATTTTAGTGCACTATATTACGGACTATACATAGATGGTCAATAGAGAGATAGTGGTTGAAAGGGACATCTAAGGAGCTATGAGAGGATTATGTATTTTGATACTCATGGGAGACAATGGGAACTCTAATGTTAGATAAAATATAAAGAGGGATACCTACTTTTATAGTGGGAAAATAAACCAGAATCATAAGTTTGTAAAAGTGAATCTACCTACATGACCAAATATAAAAATATTATGTTTTCAATGTGGTTCTCTTGACCATATAAATTGAGACTTCACAACAACACCAAGAAGATTCTATAATACAAACAAGATAGAAAATCATCAACATTTTTTTATGTGATCCAAGTATAGGTGTTCAAGTCACTCCTCATGTATCATAGGTTTCATATTCTCCGATGGAGAAAATGATGTAGAACGAAAATCATTAACAAAATAGAGATAGACATGGTAATTCTAGAAATACCATGAACCCTTAGCAATAGAAATCATAATAGGGAAATAATGTAAAATCTGAAATGAAAAATAAAATATATCAAGATAAGTTGGTTATTGTGGATGATCATGCTAGACCATATATTTTAAGAGGTACAATTTCATTGAATTCTACGCTTATACAAAGAGAAATTTGATACATGTGTATATCATTCCCTTATTGGTTCTCATGATGTTTAATTGCTGAGTTTAAAACATGATATGATGTATTCTATGATAAAAAATCAATCTCTTCTTGATTAAAGACAATTTAAAGACATTATTTGTAGAGCATGTTATATAAATTTTCATGGAGGTAAGCAAAAATGGGACTTCTCTATAGTGTAGATTGATTTTTATGATGTAATCCTAGTCATGGATTGTCCAAAACAATTCAAGGCTGACATTGAATATTATAAAAGAATAGTTAGTTTCAAAAATGTGGATAGTGTCAAGCATCTATTTAGATGATTAAGTAATGTAAAAAGAGGTGAAACGTGATTATTGTAAATAATAGTATGAGAAATCTCATTTCAAATGTTTTCTTTGACTCTGTAATTGATAGAATAGATTGAGAATGCCATTTTTTCAACTGTGTCAGACCAGTTTCCTGATGGAATTTCCAAAGACTTTTATGGGTTTCTAATAGTATGGTTAGTGGAGTTTACTATTGATCTCCTCCTAATGACTAGTTTTAAATCAATTCCTTCTCATTGAATGGTATTAATTGAATTAAGAGTGATGAATGTGTAGATGAAATAGAGGGAGACAAAATGTTTCATTTGGGTGAAAAAATATCAGTGGAAACAATGGACTTGTTCGTAATGAATGTAGAGATAACTCTATGGTTTTGTGTTGATTATCGTATTCTTAACAATTTTATGATAATCATTTGGTATCCAAACCAGTATATTAATGAACTTTGTGATCAATTTAGTTGATCTCAGGGGTTTTCTAAGATTGAATAGTGGCATGGATATCACCAATTTCATGATAGGATAAAGGATATTATGAAGACATCTCTCAGAAGAAGATATGACCATTATGATTATTGGAAAATGCATTGGGAAAGTATGAATTGATCATTAAACATTTTAGAATTGATTTATTAGATATTTTAGTGATATCTCCATTCATTTAATCTTGTTTTGGATAAGATATTAGTGTATTCAAGGACAAGGGATGAACATGAGAAACACATGGTGAAAGTGTTTGGAATCATGAGAGGTCATTAGTTTTATGCCAAATTACTTATGTTTGAATTTTGGTCATAAGAGGAAAGATTTCATGTCTATTTAATTTCATAAAGAGGAATTTTGATGGATATGTAGAACATAGAAGATGTACTCTCTTGGAAACCGCCAAAGAATGTCTTTGAGATATAGAGATCATTAGACTAACTAGTTATTATAGATGTTTTGTACATGATTTATAATTCTTAGCTATACCTTTCACATTTTTGACAATGAATAATTTTCCATACCAATGGATTAAATAATTCTAGAGATATTTTCCAGAAATGAATTTTCACCTTACATCAGCACAATTTTTTAATTTTTCTATATTCAGGACAAGAGTATGTGTTGCATTTTGATTCTTTGGGACCAGTGTTGGGGTATTTCCTCAAGCAGGTAGAACATGTTTTTTATTATATCCCACAGAAGTTAACGGCTCATGATAATAACTACCCAACCGACAGAGTTAGATTCATTTTTCCATTCATCAAAATCATTTCATAATTATCAATTTGGTGATAAATTCACTATGTTCATGGATCAAAAGAGTTCGGATCATATTTTCTCACAACAGGATTGAAATATGAGGCAATGAATATGGATGGATTATATCCAAATAATTACTTTTACTTGATTTGTACAACATGAAAAGGAAATATTATAGCAGATGCCTTATTCCAAAAGAAGTATGCAAATTTGTAAAATTAAGCATCAGACAAGGGGAAGAAAATGTTAGTCCAAGATGGAATGCATATAGAATGTAATGACCAAGGTGATTTTCAAGTTTAATTTCTAGTTTCTCTTCTTCTTTATTTGGATAATATGGTAATTTTGGGACAAACATATAATTTAAAATCCATACCTATAATGTCAAAACTCATAACTAGAGGCTGGATGGGATTTCAGTGTTGGGTTTCAGAAATCGGATGGATGTACCTATGGTTTATTTGGGACTAACTATTTGTGGTTAACACCATTTAAGATGGTTTCCTCATTTTTTGTAAAAAATACATGTGGATGCTCATTTCTTCACAGAGTCTAACCACTGAAAAAAGGAAATACCATGAGCTCAAAGTGATTCAACCTTTGTACAAATATCAAAAATTCAAAAAGGAAAGAATAAGAAGAACATTCTACAAGGGTCGCGCAAGTTCTACAATGGTCGTGAAAGTACACTTGCGCGCCGCAATGGTTGCGCATGTAAACTTGAGCGCCGCAATGGTCATGGAAGTACACTTACGCTCCCTAGGTGATAACCACCCGGAGTCTTCTCCAGCCTATAAATACCCCCGTTGGGCCCCCCATTTTAGGAGGATTTTTTCCAGAATTCTGATTTTGAGCTCTGAACGCCCAAGTCTCTTCTTCAGGACTTTTGAACACTTCTAAGGTAATTATTTACGTAGAATAGAAGGTCTAAACAAGAGGATTAAGGTCTAAGTGTTATAATTCACTAACACTTGTGCGCCTAAGGTTTTTTACCCTTAAGGGAAATGAACATACCTGCGAGCCGCCCTACTTCCTCACCAAAACTTGCGCGCCTCTCTTCTAGAAGTACCTCAGGATAATTATAAAGGCATTGGTCAAGGATCGCCAAATTATTACCATGCTGGTTTAAAAACGTGCAAGTACCCATGTGTCACGCAGGTATACCTGCGCGACCAGGACTTGTGCGCCCACGTAGTACCTACACGCCTGCCAGGACTTGCGCGCCCCTGCCTTTTTGGGTGACCTTCTTCCAATTTCACCCTCTTATGCCATTACACCTCTTTTATTCAACGATTCAGTCTTCAAGACACTCTTCAAAGCCATTTATGGAACAATTTCTTCATTTGACTTCCTTCTCTGAAAGGAATTCTGTGGAATATCTCTCAAAACCTAGTTATTTACACATCTTTATGTCACTAAAGATTGAGATTTCACTCATTCAACCTCATCCATTAATATTAGAGAACTCATTAACCTGTGCCTCATTTTCAGGAATAAGCCCCAGTCATAATTCTTAACCTGGGCCTCCTTTTTAGGAATAATCCACAGTCATAATTCTCAAATATGGGCATCCTCTTTATGAGTAAGCCCCAAGTCCCATAAATTTTCAAGTCCCTTAACCTGGGCCTCCTTCCAAGAGTAAGCCCCAGTCTTAATTTCTCTTAACCAGTTCTAATTTACTTTTGATTTGGGTCTTCTTTCTCTGGAGTAAAACCCAATCATAAGTCCACTCCTAACTTGGGCATCTTCCTTAGGAGTAAGCCCCAAGATTAGAGTATCCAAATATCCATAAAGTACATATACCTTTATGGAACCTATTTCTGGATTTCTTCCCTAAATTAAATCTTAATCCTCATCTATTTTTGGTAGTCATAAACACATAACCCCACATCATTGCATCTTTCATGGCATAATTTTCTGGTTTCACCAATACCTATTGGTTCTCACAACGAGCATGACTTACGTGAGCTTAGAGTGTAAAAGTAATCATGACTTCTTTATTTGATCCATCAATCATGAATAATCATCATACTCCCTTATTCAAACTACATGGGTTATGATTCCTTTTCCAAAATAACAGATACGCAGGTAGCCCATCAACGGGTACGATCCCAATTCTGAAATAATCCATGTCCTCCTAAATGATAGTAAACATTAAGTGCCCAATGTGTGGTTTTAAAACCAGTATGGAAATCATAATGACCAAGAGACTTTTATTTATTTTAAGGATACCATCAACTAGGAATAATTAACAAATACAGATGATTATTCATCGATGAAGAACCTCGAATACATATAAAAGATTCTCTGAATTTCTTACATATCAATCATTGATTGTCAGACTAAAGGAAGGCTCATTTTATACTTGGTAATGTAATAATGATCCACGAACATAACTTAAATCTATAAAAGGAGTCATGGAGTAGACACTAATTCCTCTCAAAAAGGTGTGATGAGTCCGACCTCCCATCCTCTCGACCAATGCAAATTTCTAAGCCCCATCAGTTCACAACTAATGAGCGCCTACCTTTGGAAAGTTTTTCAAAATGGATATGGAATCATTGGATGTTTCCGGTTCTACGAAAAAACCCATTAGAAACCGATTGGAATGTTTGAACCTTCAATGAACGAGGTCATCCCTGAATTCTGAGGGAAATAAAAAATGGTGAACCCGACGTGAACCCTTAATAATGTAAAAATGATGTTTTAAATATTTGTTAGGCCCCTATTTAACACTAAATGAAAGGGCCAATAAAAACAATCATTGACATATGTGCTCATCCAAAAGATGTAGTGAATGAATTTATCTTAATTTCGTCTGTTATATCAAACATGCACTCTTTTCCAAGATCTTCTACATTTCCAGAATGGCTGCTCTCAAGTTCACACCTGTGAATACTGCCATTGCAAATGCCACTGTTGCTACTCCTACTGGATCATCATCTGTTCGGAGGATGACATCACCTACTCTGCATCTTCAACGCTGGCTATCAAATGCACTGGTTAAGGAGTACCGTCAACATGGTATCATCCCAACTCTGGAGGCTGCCCGACAAGACCTCCAAGTGAACAACTCACATCAGTCGTCCGAACAACGATGACCAGTGATCAAGAAGCAGGCGGTGCTAACCACCATCTCCAACCGTTTTGGGTCGTTATCTCTCGAACGCAATCACCATTCACTCTCATATTCTAGGGAGGTGAATTATCATGTTCCTCAGGGACTTAATTCAAAGAAGCAGGAGTCCTTCTTGAGGACTCCTATCAACAATCGCTGCCAGACTCGTGCGGCAGTACACCCTAAACATGATGAGGGTACTGACTCGAGGAGTTCGGCTCAGTTTCCTCAAACCCGAACAGGCAAGATGAACCGCCAGAGGAAGAATCCAGTCAACTATGAGTAGGTTATCATCTCTGCCATCTTCGAAGAAGTCCACCAACATATTCTGGTGGCATACAATAAGCGGGCACATACAGCTGCCCGTTTTAATTCTGATGTCCAGCAGACTCGTCTGGCAGCATTACATCAATCCCGCCAGGCAATTCTAGTGGAGTACTATAGGCATGAACATACACCTGTTTATACGTCATTAGCTAGTTAGCAGGCTCATCTAACTACATATGGTGGAGCTCATCAACCATGTTCGGAGAAGTACAATCAGCAGGCACATGCACCTGTTAGTATTAATCAAGCCTACCAACAGTCTCGCTTGGTATCACACAGAGATGTAAGTCGGAAAGCTCCGATGACAAACATGAGGCAGACTCAACTATCTACCCCCACACTTGAGTACTGTCAGGATTTACTGATAGGAAAAGGAGGACAAGAGCTGGCACATACACCAACTCCAAGCACAGAATGGACGTATATCCTCGTTCTGGAAGCTAAAGTCACCAAGAATATTTTATCAACGGTGAAAGAGAAGAAGAAAATCCCTGCTCATATTCTGGACACTTCCCAAGATATTATAACAGTTTCAGTAGCATCTCAAGGAAAGACACATAAATCTATCCCTTCCAGTGGAGTGACACATCAACAGTTCACTCTGAAATAGACACGCACATTTGTTCCAGTCCAAGAGTGTTGTGGGGCATACTTCCCCATATAATACGGACAACCAATTCAGAAACATACACCTGATTTGAGTGGAGATCGTCCGCCTAACCTAGAAATATTTCTTGATCAGGAACATACACCTGCTTAGAGAAGCCACTTTCATCAACAAGTGGTTTCCAAGGCATGTAAAAAGGTGTCTATGAAAAAGACCGGCCCAGCACAGTCAAGAGATCAGGAGAGAATATGTAACAAGGCCTTTCTTGATGCTAGAGATCTTGAAGCCCTCAGACAGTTATCTTGTGGAATTCAAGATTCTACTCCCTCATTTCCCAATAGTGGGAACACTAATATTGAAGGTTTTCAACAGACACTTCCTCATGAAGTCATGCTTCATGACAATTCGTTCAATCTTGATGTTTCATCTTCAGATGAGAGCCACAAGAACCCTCTATGCGGTCAGAAGTCCAAGGATCAAGAGATATAATCTTTTGCTGTAACCCACCATGGTGGTCCTCCACATGATGATGAATTTCGCTGCAAATGTCCTCTCTGCAGTAGTGATTCACATTGCCCAGAAAATGATCCAGTGGACAATGTAGTTCCGAGAAAGCCCTCTTATATCGAGGCACATGCAAATGTGAAAATAGTCATGTCTGATGCTTCATCGCTAGTCAGTGAAATACTTTCTCAATCATAAGATATCTGAGGGTATAGGTCATTCTCCGAACCACCCATGAGTCATGCATCTTCTAGTTTAATCAGTGATCTCTCTACCAATCTTGTTGAATATGATGAAGTAACAAGGAGGCACCAGCTCTTGTCAAATCATGTAGAAGAATCTTCATTTAATGATAAATAAGAATTGCTGAACATGAGAAAAAACAACTGGGGAAAAAGGAGAAGTACCAGTCATGTTTTGGCCTCTGGTTTACTCCCAGTGTGGCATTCCAAATATGTGGACGAAAGATGGAATCCATGATATTCGTCTCAACATATGGAAAACTCTTTTTCAATTGAATAAGAAAGTATTATCTTATGAAGAATATGAAAATCATCTTAAGATAATAGAAGGGTTACAACGTCAGATTGATTTGGCATCTCTATCAGTCTCTCGATATTCGAAGGCTGAAAATTCATAGAGATCCCTTCAAAGTTCATGCCTTGGCTCACTAAAAAGATTGCGTTAGTTAATTTCCAATGCCACATCTGGTATTCATGGAAGAGTATGGGGTGTTCATGGAGCACTATATTTCACTATGCTCTACAATCAACAAAGCCTGCCGAAAATGGTCTAATGCAATGCTATTGCCCATGGCCGGCCAAAGTCAATGGGCTTTTTTTGTAATCAAAATCATTCCCAAGAACAGGCTTCAACTAGATCCTCTAAAAATCAAGAATACAGAGAAAAAATTGTTGAATTACTCATGCATCAGGAAAACGATAATATTGAACAGGCCTCTCGTATGGAGAAATAACATCATCATGTGACAGAAGTGTCAAAAATCATTCAACGGTCTTTTGAACCAGGTGATAAAAGTGGATATAAGTTAATTCATCCAGCTAATTTCCAGACTAAGGTTTGCAAGATCAGGAGAGCTTTTATGAAAGTCTCAGACATATAATGTCAAGAGCCACCCTAACATGCCAGACTAGGGACTCTTTTAAACCATCCCTCGGAATCAACAAATATGATTCGAGGAGTTGAGCGAAAACAGCAAGAACAGCCCAAGTCCACTGGGCTGGGGACTTTTTCAAATCATCAATCCCCTCTTCCGAGAAAGTCTATCTTTTCTCGATTGGGCAAGAATCCTCAAGGGGAACAAAGAGCCAAATTATCAGGAGATTCCCTCCAAATTACGGTTCGTCAAGAAGTTCATGAGGGATCGAATCAACAAAAGGCAATGTCTCATCAAAGACATGGAAGAAAACAATATCATGGAAATGCTGATAGAAGGCATGTGATGAATTATGAATCAATCAATGACATCATTGCCGTTGTTGTTGATCCACCAGATGAGGCTCACTCAGGGGACTCGAATGAAGAGGTTCCTGATCAAGAAGATGGACGCACCGACAAAAATGAAGAAGGTGTGCGTACATGAAATCAAAGGATTACTTAGAACCTAATTAATCCTTCGAGTAACCCACTTCCCCCTATCTGAAAAGGATCCGACAAAGGGAGGGGAAAGAATATGGTTGCATATCCTTCATCTAGAGAAGGCCAATCGCTCTCACTAGAGCAATGGTTTGCGCTGCAGGAAGAAAAAATGAAGGAATTAAAGAGGTTGAATGCAGAACTACTTCAGGGTAGTCTTATTCTTAAGAATGCTGGAGTCAGTCAGTCAAGAGAATTTGTTGAAGCTACTGACATGGATCAATAATATCCTCCTCAATTAGTACACCCTCACAGGTCTAATCATACGGGTTAAGTGCAAAAACAGTTGGCAGTGCTACCATCAGTTGCAGCACCAACCACCACATCTGTCCAAGCTCGAGTCATTGCACCTACCCAAGTCCATGTTCAACCAGATGTTTCTCAAAAGTTATTAACTACCATTGAGTAATTACCAGCTTGGTTAGAAACTATGGATGGGAAACGTGTGCATGATCAAACAGAAAAGAAATTTTACCCTGAATGGGGAGATTCAATCTCTCCTCCATCCAGTTTTAGAAACCATGTATTCCCTAGTTTAAATGGATCAGGCGACCCTGAACAGCATTTGACGCATTACGTGTCTTTTTGTGATCCTATGATGGGAACTCCGGAGCAGCAAGAAGTAGTAAAACTCAGATGCTTCGTACGGACCTTGTAAAGACTAGCCTATGTCTTGTACACAAGCATGCAATCCCGGTCAATTACGGGATTGGAGGATCTTTGCCAAAAATTCCTTCTTCATTTCAGATCAACATTTCAAAAGACAAAAGATTTCGATCATACAAACTGTAAGCAAAGAGAGAATGAAAGGCTCTCAGATTTCAATGCTTGCTGGAATGGATTAACATATTCCCTAAGCTTAGCACTCCCTTAAGAGGAATTGTTGCCAATATGTGTGGAAAATCTGCATGATGAATTACGCACGTCGTTGATCCCTGTGAAATACACAGGAGGGTTTCGAGACCTTACTTCAATCGCTCAGTAGATTGATAATTTTCTTATATAGGCTAAGGCTAAATCTCATGTAATTCTATCAGCTCTAGGAAGAAGAATGGGTAATGTAGACACTACTACAGTTATGCTTAAACAAGCACTGGTACCTATTACTACTTCAAAACCTTCATCTTCTTGAAGGGCTCCACCTCCTTAGATCCAAAAACAAAGGCCGTTTCGTCCAGATGATCAATGAGATCAAAGAAGAAAATAATTTGAGGATTTTAAGAGAAAAAAGTACTCTCTATGAAATGAACAAGTTCCTAGTTACTTCATTTCGGCTCTGGAAAATAATCTAGTTCAATTTCAAAGGACTAAGAGGTCAAACAAGGAAGAAGATGAAGATCGTCCCAATTATTTCCCTTTTCATCAAATTTTGGGGCATCCCATCAAGGAGTGTTTGGTCTTAAAATACATCATGTAAAAGATGATCGACTCAAGACAAGTCAAACTGAAAGGTTCTTCAGCTCAGGTAGCATGTGTTACTGCTACAGTTCCAGAGGAGGAAGGCAAATGGAAAGAAGTCAAAAGCCAGAATGCACAAAAGTATGATGATTGGATGTTCAGAAAGACAATCAACCGAACTCATGCTATTTTGTGAACACAATTAAAGAAACTGATTGCGTCTTCTGCCATGAATTTTTCCGCAAAACCCTCTTCATCAGAGGGAAATTACTCAAAGAAACGGCATGATTCAAATAAAGAAAAAGAATCAGAAGAAGATGAGTATGTGTCAAAGCGTAAGTTGTCTTTGACTCTGGAAGCCTTCATGCCATCTACTTCAAAGCCACGGGCACCGCCTCACCAAACAGAACAACCTAAATATGCTAATCAGGAAGAGTCTTTATCAGATGAAGAGTTAATCTTTGGTTCTGTTAATATGACTCAATTAACAAATCCATACGCCAGTCGTAGTTTTGATTTCGATGAGCCTAAATTACCTATATCAAATAGGGGAATTAGAGGATGTTCCAGAGGCTCAAGATACAGGGGAAGACGTGGATCTTTCAAAATCCAATATTCCAATTCTACCCCTGTAAGAACGGTGTACACAGCAGAAAATCGTGGTAGAGCCCTTCATCGAGCTCAGCAAGAACAAGAAAGTTCTTCCACCAATAGAAAATTCAGTCCTGGAATAGTTATTTTGGAAAACCGGTTGAAGGTTCCATCTTCTTACTCTCAACAAGTAAATGGATCTAATCGGTCTAATCTTCCAAAACCATGAATATTGCCAACTCCTATCCCAATACAACATGCATCAGCTTCCAAAGCATCTGCTTCCAAGGTACCTGCTAAACAACATATTCTTGTTTGGAAAGGCAGACCTCTGGATCAAAATTATGATGTATTGAAACACTTGGCCCAAATAATAGCCACGTTATCAATTCAAGATTCTTTGAATCTGTTAAAAGATCTTCGGGAAGCACTCATCGAGGCTTTGTCAAGTCCTCAATAGTTTGAAACTGAAATTGCTGCAGCTGAAGTCTATCACATAGAGAATAATCCTGCAGAATTCCATGCAATAATATCTTTTACTGATGAAGATGAAGATGATGTTCTGAAAGGGCATATTAGACCTTTGTACTTATCTAGGTAGGTCAATGGGGTAGACGTTTGAAGAGATTTCATTTGCAATGGTTCAGGAGTAAACATCATGCCCATTCGTACACTTCGTCGATTGAGCCTCATGGAATCTGATTTATCTCCTTCTACCATGATGTTACAAGGATATGATAAAAATGAACAAGAACCACTGGGCGAAGTTATACTCATAACTCAGTTTTGAGATCTTGTATCCAATTCGGATTTCATGGTTATTGATCAAGACCCATCCTTCAATATCTTGCTTGGAAGACTTTGGTTACATCAACATGCGGCTATCCCTTCATCATACCATCAATGTCTCAAATATTGTGTCGATGGTCAAGTTGAGACATTGTATGGTGATAAGGCCCCGTTCAAGACATGTGAGTCTCAATACATTGAGGCGGAATTATATCACAGGAAGGGAAGGGAGAAATCCACAACAAAGGAGATTACCAAAGTTAATGCTCCATATGGTTTGGAGAAGATTCCAGTAAATCCATTTACACATGTGAGTACAGATTATGTGTTGCCTATCAGTCAAATTGAAAAGATATACCCAAATCAAAATACTCTTTTGGAAGGATCTATAATGTTAATTAAGGAAATCGAGCAAGACAACATGGGAGAAATTGGTAACCCACCAAGTAGTGATGAAAGCACAAATGGTGACGTCTTCATTTCATCTACTGAAATCCATCAAGTCTATACTTCACCAATTTGGCCAGAAGAAGTTATAGCAACATTGGAGGTGAACAATGATGTCGATTCTCAATCCATCATCTCCACTTTATTACCCAAAGAAGAACCTTCATCATCAATCGGGTCTGAAATGGAAGCTTCTTTTTCAAGATGTGCAAATTTTGACATCTCTTCTGATCATGAAAATTCTGCTTTATCATCTACTATGCAAGTAGAAACTGAATAAATAAAAAATGTAGAAGAAGAAGAGGAAGATCTCAGAGATGCTCCTCCAGCATTTGAAGAGGGTATCTCTACCACTGTGGATGAACTTAGAGAAATAAATCTGGGTACAAAAGAAGATCCATGCCCCACTTTAATCAGTGCGGCAATGGCTATTGAAGAGAAAGAGATGTATATTTAAATACTATATAGAAATAAAGATATATTTTCTTGGAACTATACAAGAATCCCTGGGATTGATCCTAATGTTGCTACTCATCATTTGGGTTTACCAGAATAACATCGAGGATTTATGAAAGGTGCAAGCAGAACAGACCCAACATATGCTTCCAAACTTGAGGCTAAAGTTGATAAGCTTGTCAAAGATAACTTCTTCATAGAAGTTCAATATCCCATGTGGTTGGATAATATTATCAATGTAAATAAGAAGAACAGACAAATTAGAGTTTTCATCGATTTCAGAGATCTTAATCGGTATTGTCCTAAGGATGATTTCCCAGTTTTGATTACAGAACTTTTAATTGATGCAACAGCTGGCTATGAAGCACTTTCCTTCATGGATGGATATTCCGGATACAATCAGACCAGAATGGCCCCAGAAGACGAGGAATCCACATCCTTAAGATCCCCTCAGGGTGTGTTTTCTTACCAGATAATTCCCTTTGGATTAAATAATTCAGGTGCAACATATCATCGTTCCATGCATCCTATCTTCAAACCCTTCTTAGGGAAGTTTTTTGAATGCTATATAGACAATTTTGTGGTTAAATCCTTACAAAGTTCTAATCACTTGGCTGATTTGGAAGTCATATTCTGCATGCTTCGACAACATAATGTGAAGATAAACCCCTTAAAATGTGCTTTTGGGGTAACCTTAGGAAAATTTCTCGGCTTTGTTTTACACCATCATTGTATTGAAGTCGATCCTGAGAAGACCAAGTCAATCCTTGGTATGTCACCTCCTCGAAATTTGAAAGAATAAAGAGGACTTCAAGGAAACTTAGCCTATATTCGGCGTGTCATCGCAAATTTGGCAGGAAAAAGTTTACCCTTCACCAAATTGATGAAGAAGGGAGTCACTTACTAGTGGACTGAATAATGTCAAGAATCATTCGATATTATCAAGAAATACATATTGAGTCCACCGGTACTCATGCCACATGTTGAAGGAAGAATAGGTATCCTCTACGTGACATCTCTAGAGCCATCATTGGGTGCCTTTCTTGCTCAAAAGAATGATGCTGGGAATGAAAACAACATCTACTATCTCAGTCAAACAATGCGTGAAGCAGAAACCGATATTCAAGTATTGAGAAGTGCTGCCTGGCATTAATCATTGCAGTTCAGAAGTTGAGACACTACATGCAACATCACGAGATCCAATTAGAATCTCGCAATAACCGGCTCAAATTCATCCTTAGACGTCCAATGCTTATGGGACGTCTGGAAATGTGGGAAGTTATTTTGCAGCAATTCAACATTCAGTATGTGTTTCAAAAGGCGATAAAGGGCCAAGCTCTGGCTGATTTCCTGGCAGAACACCCTTCAGTGGAAGACACATCTTCAGATATTGAACTCCCTGATGAGTAAGTCTTCTCAATTCAAGAAATTCCTCAGTCATGGTAAATGTATTTTGATGGTGCTTCCAAAATTCCAACAGGGACAAAAATGGAAAATCCTAAATTCAACAAAGTTGTCTTAGGAATTCTACTCTTTTCCCCAGAAAAGTCAGTGTTACCTTATTTCTTTTTATTGCGGGAAGGTGGTACCAATAATGAAGCAGAATACCAAGCCCTCATTACAGGCTTGGAATTAGCGCTTCAAGCACAAGTGAATCACTTAAAGGTGAAAGGTGATTCAGACCTAGTAATCAAACAAGTCAATGGAAATTATGCCATCAGGAAAGAAGAACTAATCCCCTTGTATGATTAAGTCAGAGAGTTAATGATGGAATTCCCTTTGGAACCGACATTTTCTTATGTCTCAAGATCACAAAATGCTCAAGCTGATGCACTGGCTAATATAGCCACAGCTCTGGAATATCCATATCGGGATGAGACAACCATCAGTATTGCCCACCGTCATGCAATTTCACCTTATGTTTGAATCAGAACAGAGGAAATTAATAAAATTAGTTCCATTCCTGAACCGTATGTTCATACTACAGGATGGATGTCACCTATCAGGGAATACCATCAAAATGGAACACATCCACCTGATAGAGCTGAGGAAGAACAAATATGGCAACGTTTGGTCAATATTAATCTTTATGATAGCCCATATCACATAGAGAAAATTCTCTAAAAACGTGGTTTTGATGGAGTTCTCTTCAGATGCATTGATGGTGAAGAGACAATTCCTGTCATGAAAGAAGTGCAAGCAAGGTTCTTGTGGTTCCCACTAGTCTGGACATAGACTGTCTGATCAGATTCGAAGGCATGGATACTTTTGGCCTTCAATGATACAAGATTGTGTTGATTTCACAAAGAAGTGTCATTCATGCCAAGTACATGCCAACTTCATTCATCAACCTCCAGAGTTGCTTCATACAACAATATACTCATGGCCATTTGCCGCATGGGGAATGGATGTGGTGGGACCTTACCCTTAGGCTACGGCCAAGCAGTTTAAGTACATTCTTACTACTAATGACTTATTTTCCAAATGGTCAGAGGCAATACCTCTCAAGGAATTCATTTCTAATTGCGTCGTTAGATTCATCAAGTCTAACATCATTACCAGATTTGGTGTCCCTCAAACCATATTGACGGACAATGGCCCCAACTTCTGTTCATCCGAGGTGAAGAAGTTGTATCAAGAATACAACATCAAATCCATCCATTCCGCTCGGTATCATGAATCGGCCAATGGACTGATAGAAGCCTTCAAAAAGAGTCTTTGAAATATACTACAAAAGATGGTGGATAAAGATAAGAAGTCAAGGCCTGATAAACTCTTTCTTGCTTTATGGGCTTGTCGGACTACCACCAGCACTGCAACGCGATCAACACCATATTCATTGGTATATGGAATGGAAGTAGTCTTTCCAATTGATGTTCAATTACCCTCACTCAGAGTTTCCATTTATTATCAATCGTCTACATATGAACAATCTCAAAAGAGATTGACTGAATTGGAATGGTTAGATGAGAATAGATTGTTCACTTTTCACCACTTAGAAGTCTATCAGAATCGAATATCATGAGATTTTAACAAAAAATTTCATCTTCGTTCATTCAATCAGGGAGAATTGGTAATTTTTCTCAGGACTCCAATGATACCAGGAAAGAAACCTCCCAAGATTGAGCCAAATTCGGAAGGACCTTACTCAATACATAGGGTCTACTCTAATGGAGCTTATTATTTAATCTCAATGGATGGAGAACTCATCACTACTCCAACCAATGCTTGAATTTTGAATAAGTATTTTGTATAAAGACAAAATATATCATCCATGGTCCGATATGACCTTAAACTGCACCACTATCCAGCAAGACGTTAAACTGCATCATCAACGGTCCATGCATATGACCCTAAACTATTTGTAAGTCCCTTACGTCTAGGAAGACATTAAACTGTATCATCCAACGTCTATACATATGACATTAAACTATTTGTATTAATTTCCTCCCACACGATGTTAAACTGTGAAAAACAAATCCCTAATTTGTCCTCACTGCATGACATTAAACTGCACAGTCCCCCTTCCGTCCAGCATAATGATAAACTGCACCATCCACAGTCCATGCATATGACTTTAAGCTATTCACGCTTTCGTCCAACATGATGCTAAACGGTATCGTCCCTTTTTGGTCCATGCATATGACCTTATACTAATCGCACATACGTCCAACATGACGTTAAATGACGTACTCTTTTTTCCTCACTAGATGACATTAAACTGCACAGTCCTCTTTTTTCCAACATGACATTAAACTGTATTGTCCCCATCATCCTAACTACATGATGATAAACTATACAGAAAATCCTTTAATACATCCTATATGACATTAAACTATACTTTGTCCCTCCTACATGACATTAAACTCTGCAGAGCCAATAGTCCTAACTGCAAGACCGTAAAACTACATAGTCCCTTCATATTTCCTACATGACATTAAACTGTGCATCGTTAGAGTTGTTGCTTCCTCTTGTTTATCACACCAAGTATGACTCATGTGAGCTTAGAGAAAACTTCAACCATAACACCCTCTCTGGGCCTCTAACCATGCGTAAGTCCCAACATTATTTTTTAGGTCATTGTTTCCAAGAACAACTTGATTATTAATTCATTCTTTAATTAAACTATGCGGACTTTGATGATTTCTTTCCAGGCTGCGTATGTAGACATCCTCCCAAGGTTCAATCCCAAAACCAATCTCTTCACATCGGTTCACCTCCATCTCATATGATTTTGATTCATGAAACCACCCCTTAGAATCAATATCTTTACATTTGTTCTCTTTGGTCCTTGTTATACGACGTTAAACTAAACAACACTTTTGTCCAGTATGATAATAAACTATAATATTCTTTGATACCCTCACCTGATATGGAACCATTATTTACTTTGATTTTTTCAATCATGTTACATTTCAAAGACTACGTTCATACATGGCAATGCCCAATCCTTTTATCTTGGGTTAAACCATCATTGTACTAAAGTCCCCTTTCACCCTTCACATGTAAGAACCAAATTTGTACAGAGGGTATTTCTAGAACTACGTGGGCTTGATTTACATCCTTATGGGATACGTAGGAACATTCGAGTGTCCCTCGAATCCGGCCCCAAGTCTTTTGGGCCTATCCCCAAATTCAACTTCCAGTCCCTTGGCAGAAAAGTCCCCATGAAAACACACACTGTGTATTTTTTACAATCGTCCAAGCTCTATGACCCTAAACTAAGATCTCTAATCCTTTTGTCCCATATGACGTTAAATTGTAGTTCAAGAACTTCATATGGCTTGATTCCCATCCTTTTGGGATACGTAGTGAAGTCCAACATTTCCATTCAGAACCCAGCCACAACATGATTATTGTTAGCATTGATCTGTGTATCTTTGTATACATTGGACAATACACATCTTAATGTGTCATAATCCTAACCCTAAATATTGTCAGATCTTCATAACCATTTTCATGACTTTTAGTCACAAAAATATCAAAATTCTTGAGAGTTATTTTACCTGACTATGCAGTACGTTCCCTTAGGCGGCCTCGCCTAAACAGTCTCCATAACAGATTTTTTAGCTAAAAGATACTATTATTTGACTATGGAGCCAATGCCCTTAGGCGGCCCTGCATAATTGAACCCCATAACAAGTTTGTTAAATAATGATAACTTCATTCTTGGGAAGAAAGACTCTTTTGTCCTTATTGGTCTTAAATGACAGTATGTAGGGGTATGCTAAAATAGCCATCCTTAACATATTTGTCCCATATCCTTTTTCATGATCTGAAACTATTCATGTCTATGGTTTATATTCTCCTTCCCTATGTTTGGGTCAGACCTTCCTAGAAGTGATATCCATCCAATTCATCGATAATTGTGTTCGAAAATATCTTCTCCATATTCATGTACCTCTTTCCATACAGAAAACTTTATACTTGGAAAATTTTAATCTCCATAAACATTCACGGGATTTTAGCAGTAGAAATGTAAATTTCTAAGAGTTCTTTTTCCTGACTATGAATTACGTTCCCTTAATAGGCCTTGCATAAACAGTCCACATAACAGACTTGTCAGCCAAAAGATACTATTATTTGACTATGGAGCCAACTCCCTTAGGTGTCCCTGCATAATTCAAACCCCTAACGGGTTTGTTAAATAATGGTAACTTGATTCTTGGGAACTACTTTATTAAATGCCTTTTATCTCTTTTTCATATCATTCCTCATATTCAAATATACTTAATTCATAGTTTACATTTCCCCCCTCATACTTGAGTATGGTAATTTGTCTTTGGATAAATTGTCAAGGAATTGAGTCAATTTTAATCCATTTCAGTCAAAGCTATTTTGAACATAAACATTAGCCTCCTTATGTCTGACATGAATGATTGTAAAATGCCCACAAAAGAAAACAGAACTCTGAATAAATGTCAACTTCTAGCTCACTAAACATACATTTTGTACGATTTAGGTAATATTGAGCAATTAAGAGTTTCAATGTGTGTAGGTTTATTTATATTAATCCGATTAAAAACTAAACTAGGATTACTAGGCCCATTGGTTTAGGTAAAATATAAAGCAAGTAGTGAAATAATACAAGCATAAATGATTGAAGATAAAAGTACTCATCATTGATGCAAAAGAATGATAGGGGAATCCACAAATTATAGCCTCTTCTCTTTTTCAGGAGATTACAAAAGATTGTCAACATAAGTGTTCACTTGATGTACAAAATCCCTAGCTTCATCAGTAGCTACTTGAACCTCCTGCACTCGACCAACTTCACTTTTCTCAGCTTGATGAAGTGCCTTCCATGAATCTGCAATGGATTTCATACCATTCGTTTGAGCTCCCTCCATTAAATTATTGAGCTGATCAAGTTCCCCAGTAACAGCACCAACTATTGCTGGAGCTACACCTGCTGGGCGACTTTTTCTTTGATTTTATGCTTCAGCTCCTTCATCTTGGCAGCATAATCAGCCACAGCTCAGGATACCACACCCTCAAATTCGTTGATGTTAACTAAATGTTTTACCCTGGTCAGATCTTCGCAACACTTTTTCTCTTTCTCCCTCCTAAATATGACATGTTTCACCACGGCATGGATCTTTTCATATCTAAAACAACCAAGTCCTAGCATGAAAACTGGGATGAAAATCGAGGGATATTTGATGATATATATTCTAAAAGCACCTTAGATATGATTTTGCATATGTTGTCCCATGCCTTGCGTCATGAAAAGCTGAACGCATTAAGCACCTCTGGGTCTGATTCAACATCATCATCATAGGGGGAATGTAATGTGGGATTAATGCCCTTAAGGAAGTGCCATGTTCTTCTCTTTCCCCTATGACATGTGCTTCTTCACTTTCAATTCCTGTAGGGGAGGAGGCTGAGGCATCACCTCCAGATCTAGCCACTCTAGTTGATGGCACTGCATGATTAATTGAAAGCTTTGGTTAGCATAAAAGGATAACAAATGAATTTATTGGATTGAAAATTAAGTACAATCACAAAAATTGTTATCCCTTACCTGATGGTGGATCAATAACCTAAGAAGACTCCTCCCCATCATTCCCAGTCTCAATAAGATCTTCAAGATCGGTCTAAAGAGGGATTACTAGGTTTATCTCTACTTGAGCAAATGATTCTGCAATGGTAGGGTTGACATCAATGTCCACACCCTCTTCAGGCATTGGCAGTTCAGCAGCTTTTATGGATGGAACTGCATATTATTTTCAGTCATGATTAGAAGTGTAAATTATAAAAAACATTACTGGGTGAAAGATAACACTCATGCTCAAGGTCTTCTAAATTACATGACAACTTAGCATGATCATAATATTCTTCAAAAGACATGACACGATTCATAATTTCATCCAATAACATTTCAGAATCCTGGTTAGTCTCCCCAGTGGGAGCGTTTTATGTGTCTTCTTGGTGACATATGTCTTGCAGCCCCTAACCCTGGACAACATCTTCGGATAAAATCATGGCATCAGTTGCAACAGCCACTAGAAGCTTTAATGTAGGAGTTGAACCTGAAGTATCACAGAATGGAAGTCAGTCGGTGTTTCGTTCAACATTTTTATAAAGCATTATTGACATACCAGAAACAGGTTCTTCTCTTCTTGCAACAGTAGCAGGGGTGATTCTGGGAATAGATGCTAGCTCTTCTCTAGAAGAAGCCAAGTCATCTTGAATCTGTGATTGTTCCACAGCAACCATCGTGGTCCTTGAAGGATAATCAGTCCTTTCCCTCAGAGGGTAAATTGAGGAATCCCCTGTAATACCAAGGATTGTGATCAATATTTTTCATGGTTTAAAATTCATTAATTTCCAAAGGACTTACCACTAGTAATAAATCATTTAGCGGTGTACTTCCCCCTTCGTCGCCTTTGTCCTTTTGGATTTTTGGGAGTGTCGACAGTCTCCCTTATTGGCACTTGAATTGGTGAGAGGAAAGACATGTGCAACTCCTCATACATTTCCTGCTGGCCTGGAGATATCTCACCTGGTTGACGAGGAGATTCAGCAGCAGCCCCGATGGCAGTACCACTAGGGCTATACTGTGGTGAAGGAAACTCAGTAGTTTTGGCATGTTGCAAGATGAAGAAAACAATTTCCTTGAATAATAAGGCATCGACTGAAATCAAGTTGAAAATCAAATAAGGAACGAAAACATACATCTTCATGATCCACATACTCATGTCACTCCTCATCAGTGGCGTTGTGATCCATCATTTCCTTCACCCGCTTGGTGATAGGGATAGAATCATCGATGGCATATATGTATTCCTTCAACTTTTTTACATAGGATCTTACTTCATCAGTGTTCTCCTTGAAATGAATATCTGCAGGAGCCTAAAGAGTCCCTATTTCAAGAAGACGTAACCCTTCACATAGCCCCATTCAAGTAGTTTCAGTATCGCATCATACATCCCACCATGTCTGGATGGCCTATGGTCGTAGATATGCAGTTGTACTAGAAGGTTGCGAATAGGGTCCTACAACCTTGGATTATAATTTCTTCCTAGCTCCTGCAACTATAAAAAGATAATGAAAACTTGTTACTATATAAAGTTACTGGAAATTAAATTGGCTCAATAAATTAACTCACTAGGAGTTGATGGAGTGGCTCTCTTGATTCTGACAGGGGGAGTATATTTGGCACGGGGCCGTTTTGACACATGTTCTATCTCCTGAGAATCTGATGAATCGGCCTCGGTTGAAGAACATGGTGAACCAGCTTCAAGAGTAAAAGAATCACCTACCACCTGAATTGTTTCTTTCACAATGGTTCTCTTCTTCTTCCCAACCCAGTCAACAAGTTTATTCAATATGGCCTCAGGATATGACGCTATTCAGTTTTCAGCATACCATATAGTCAAATTTCTTACCGCTTCAGTATTTGGTAAGTCAAAGACTGCCCCAGTCCTTTCCATAGCCGTTATCAACCATAGTTGTCGAGCAACCATTGGATGATGCTCTGATATGACGTGCACTGGAGGAGATACAACAGTTTTTTGCAGACACTTGAATTGTCCTGCAAATCGATATGGAGCATAGGCCTCACATATAATTTCCCCATAAATTCTGGTGGCCAATACACCATCTCTACAGGCCAGCATATAAGACCTCTATTCCAAGATGGATGATCCATCATCAACAAATCGCCCTGTCAGCGGATTTCCATTGGGAAAGAAGTGGAATTCCTTATGCATACCTAGCCTTGGCCTTATATCATAAGCATTGAGGTACAATGGACAAATTCCAGAGAAGGCCTGAACAGATGGCCGGAAAGATCTTCCAAGAACCTGTATTCTGTTTTGAACATCATATGTTCGGAAGTGAGTGGCGATCCATCCCCATAAAACATGGAATGGTCCCACAAATCTCAAAGGAGACTTACCCATATAGACCTAGAGTAAGCTCTTGTGATTTTTTTCCAAATCTAGGGTAGCCAAATCCCACCATCTTTTTCTCAGCCAACTTGGCTACAATAATGAAGGTCCCTGGCCTGACGCCTCCCTTAGAATCTCTAACTGGAAAAAGATAGACACTGATCTATAAGGCTAAAAAGCCTACCAGACAGGTCTTTTCTGGGATTTTATGATTCACTTCATAGCCAAATTTCTCAAACTCTCCTACTTCCAGAGTCGGCCAGAATGTGCCAGGAATACCTCTCTTATCTGCTCTAGGGCAGCAAGTAGGATGAGTAAAGGTGGGACCCTTTTCCCTCTTCTTCTTGAGAAACACATTCATCCATTCCTCTAAATGAATATCTCTTCTAGAATAAGTCTTTGAAGTCTTTAAGATTTTGAGCTTATGATAAATCTTCAATAACTCTCGAACCAAATCTAGTGTCTTCTCTAGATCATTCATGGTTTCCTTTGGAGGGACGAATTCATCAAACATATCACCCGGGATTATAACCCCTGAGATCTTGTAGACATCCCACAAACTAATGCCTACTTCTCCATGGGTCAGATGGAAAGAATTAGTTTCCGGGCTCCAGCGACTAAGCAATTCTGGTGCAAAATTATCATTCCTATAAACATATGTATGCCCAGGCAAGAAAGCTTCATAAATTATTGCTCCCTTCAGATCCTCGATAAACTCTTCACAAGTATCTTCTTCAGGTCTTCCTAACACTTATAAGGTAATTATTTACCTAGAATGGAAGGTCTAAACAAGAGGAGTAAGGTCTATGTGTTAGAGTTCACTAACAATTACGTGCCTAAGGTGTTTTACCCTTAAGGGAAATGAACATACTTGCGCGCCTCCCTACTTCCTCACCAAAACTTGTGTGCCTCTCTTCTGGAAGTGCCTCAGGATAATTATAAAGGCATTGGTCAAGGATCGACCAAGTATTACAATTTTAGTTTACAAACACGCAAGTACCCATGTGTCACGCAGGTATACCTGCGCATCCAGGACTTGCGCGCCCACGCAGTACCAAAGCGCCTTCCAAGACTTGCATTCCCCTACTTTTTTGGGTTCCCTTCTTGCCCATTTCACCCCTCTTATGCCATTCCACTTCTCTTATTCAAATATTAAGTCCTCAAGACACTCTTCGAATCTATTTATGGCATGATTTCTTGATTTTAATTCCTTATCTAAAAGGAATTATGTGGAATATCTCTCAAAACCTAGTGATTTGCACATATTTATGTCACTTGTGATTTAAATTTCATTAATTCAACCTCGTCTATTAAGATGAGAGAACTCATTAACCTTGGCCTCCTTTTCAAGAATAATCCCCAGTCATAATTCTCAAATATGGGCATCCTCCTTAGGAGTAAGCCCTAAGTCCCTTAAATTTTCAAGTCCCTTAACCAGGGCCTCTTTCTCAGGAGTAATCCCCAGTCCTAATTTCTCTTAACCAGTTATAATTTACATTCGATTTGGGGGTTCTTTATCAGGAGTAAAACCCAATCATAAGTCCACTCCTAACTTGGGCATCTTCCTTAGGGGTAAGCCCAAAGATTAGAGTATCAAAATCTCTATAAAGTACATATACTTTATGGACCCTATTACTGGATTTCTTACCTTAAGTAAATCATAATCCTCATCTATTTTGGGTAGTCATAAACACATCATCCCCAAATCATCTCATCGTTCGTGGCACAATTGTCTAGTTTCACCAATACCTCTTGTTTCTAACATCGAGCACCACTCACGTAAGCTTAGAGTGTAAAAGTAATCATGACTTCTTTCTTTGATCCATCAATCATGCATAAGCATAATACTCCCTTATTTGAACTACGTGGGTTCTGATTCATTTTCCAAAACAAAGGATATGTAGGTATCCCGTCAACGGGTATGATCCTAATTCTGAAATAATCAATGTCCTCTTGAATGACAGTAAACTTCAAGTGCCCCACTGAGTGGATTTAAAACCAGTATGGTCATCATAATGACCAAGAGACTTTTCTGTATTTTAAGGATACCATCAACTAAGAATCTTTAACAAATACAGATGATTCTTCGTCGATGAAGAACATCAAATACATATAAAAGAATCTATGAATTTTTTACATATCATTCATTGATTGTCAGACTAAAGAAAAGATCATTTGATAATTGGTAATGTAATAAGGATTCATTAACATAACTTAAATTTATAAAGAGAGTCCCAGAGTAAACAATAATTCTCCTCAAAATGTGTGATGAGTCCGACCTTCCTTCCTCTCGACCAATGCAAATTCCTAAGCCTCATTAGTTCACAACTAACGAGCGCCTACCATTGGAAAGTAGGCCCAAATGGTTATGGAATAATTGGATGTTTTCAGTTCTACGAACAAACCTGTTAGAAACCGATTGGAATGTTTGAACCATAAATCAACGAGGTTATCCCTGAATTTCGAGGGAAACAATACCTCAAGGCATCATTGAACCATTTTTGAGGTGATTGTGTTTTTTGACAAAGTGAGCCTTCATGTCTTGTTTGTTGACAATGCAGACCGCGGTGTAGGTGTGTGTTGACAAAAGGGGATTAATGGTGATTTTTTAGGTTCATTGGATGCTTCCAAGAATCCATGATTGATTGAAGATCCTCGAAAATGGAATGGATGTTGGAACCGTGGCTGTTCTATGCAGGAATCAGAGTTTGGTTTTTGTTTGTTGTCAATCCTTAATGGATGTTCAGAATTTGTGCTAGCAATGTGATCATACAGTTCAAGCAGACAACAGTATTGAAGGTGGCATTTTTTCCCAGTGTTTGCCAAATTTTTGGGTCACAAAATCGGAAAATGAAGACATGGATTGTCTGTAAAAGGAGGTGCGCGCAAAGAGGAAGTGGTGCACGAAAAATAAGGTTTGTGTGTGAAATATTTGAGATGGGCGTGAAAAAGAGTGGGATGCGAGAAATAGAGGATCAAGTTTTTTCACGCAAATAGTGTTATAGAATCAGAACGTCGAAAAATGGAAATAGCATGGGATGCGCGAAATTTCTGAATAGGTGCGCGGAAAACGATACCTGCGTGAAACATTACGCGCCAGATGAGAGTTTTTCACACTGAAGGAGGATTTTTCGTGCAGGGGTCTCAGACGCCTATAAATATGAGGTGACCCCCTTCATTCTGTATAGTATAAGACTTAGAGAAGATGTGAGGTCTGATGCGTGAAAAAGAATCGTGAAAAGGGGCTTGTGCAAAATATTCTAGATTGCGCGGAAAATTATAGGATGCGCGGAAAAGGATAAAGTGCGCGTAGATATTGGGGTTGCGCGTAAAAGATTCAGTTGCGTGGGAAAGGTTTTAGTTGTGCGAAATAGTTTTTACGCGTGAAATGTAATGTTTGCGCGCAATAGGAAGGTTTTGCGCGCAAAGGGTTGGTGTTGCGTGCAATTTTCAGTGAACTTTTTCTTCATATTCTGGTTATCTGGTTCAGTGGTACTGTGCATTCTAGTGCATCAATTCTGGTCTTTGATGCAAGCAGAGTCTCGTGCTAAGAGGAGACAAAGACTTCAATGCAAATCTATTGAAGAGACCTTCACATCGATAAACTGAGGGAGATGTCACCAAAGGTATTGTGCCAGGGGGATTCAACAGGAGTGACCCGAGGGATTCAATGAGAAATCCCTGAACTTTTGTAAAGGCGATGAGCCTAGGATATTGTGACTATTCCCAAACCATTGTAATCTACATCTAGTGAAGTATAGTGTATTTTGGTATGACCGACAACCTGTTGGTGTATGCTCCTTGGATGTAGCCCTTAGTGGTGAACCACGTAAAAAGTGTTGTGTCATCTTTCTTCATGTGAATGTTTGATTTTTGATCCTTTTAATCATACAGGTTTAACAAGTTCATACCAACGTGAAAACAAGATCCTTCACTTTAAAAGAAAATGTTGTCACCCTGATTCACCCCTCCCCTCTCAGGGTGTCCCGAGGTCCTTCATTGGATGATCTGGAGGTGAGACAAAAGAGCAGATACATGGTCATTCTGTTTTCGAGTGTTTGCCAAATTTTTGTGAGTATAGTCAAGTGTTGCGCAAAAAGTGGATTTTGCGCAAGGGAGGAAAATTACGTGCACGACAGTTTTGAGGCTGAAAATAAAATTTGGAGGTTGCGCGTAAAAGAGATGTTGGGAGAAAATTGTATTTCGCGCAAGGCAAGGGAATTACGTGCAAGGTGTCGTAAGGGCTGCTGGTAAAACATGGGGTTTCCCGGTACACCCGGTTCAAAGTGAGATTCATATGCGGGTGAATGTTGGACATCAACAGAGCATCTATCAACAGTTAAATATTCATATTTCACTAGTGACAAAGAAAATACCTACAGGTCTATAAACTGTGAGTGGATCATCTGAAGAAGAAGCGGGCAAAATTCTGTTGAGAGAGCAGTGAGTTTCATATTGTGAGTGGTTGTAAACCAGGAGGGACAACGACTCAGCTTAGAACTTGTAAACAGAAGTGAGCTTATAGTGGATTTGGTACATCGGCACATTGTCGGTGTATTCTCCTTGAACGTAGCCCTGTCAGGGAGAACCATGTAAAATCTCTATGTCTCATTCATGATTTAATATATGTCTTTACTTTTCTTTGGGAAAGAGAGAGAAAATAGTTTTTTCTTAACAGCGAAACAGGATCCAAAGGGGCAGTTATATTAATCTTTCATACCCTGATTCACCCCCCCCCTGAGGATATCTAACCAAGAGGACCTAACAATTGGTATCATAGAGAATAGTTAATATCAGTGTTTCTCTCTCAAATGGAGGTCACTAATCATAAAAGAATTCTGATCTTCAATGGGAACAATTTCTAGCTATGGAAGAAGCAGATGCAACACTACTTCCGATCATTAGGAATGGATGTGTTCACAGCAGAAATTCATGGCATAACAGCTAACATTAATAGTGGTGCATTATCAGAATTTGAGCGTAGAGAGGAGGATGCTGATGCCAAAGGAATTAATTCTTTATGCGGAGCCCTATCCAATCCTATCTATACAATGGTTATGTCATGAAAAATGTCACATTCCATGTGGGAAAAGATATTGAATATATATGAAGGGGATACAATGGTCAGAGATGCAATGTTCCTAGTTTTGTGGAACATGTATGAAGATCTGAGAATGAACCCAAATGAGTCTTTTTATGCATTATTCAATAGGGTAAATGTTATAGTGGAAGACATGTGAGGTATTTGACAAGTTATTGAAGACATAAAGATTTTAATGCGCATGTTGAGGAAACATCCTCCTCAGTTCAATCTGAAAGTTACTGTTTTGGAAGATAATGACCCGAAAGAGTCGACATTGGATAACCTGCACAACACCCTTGTTGCATATGAAATGAGAAATGATGATAACGATGTTGTGGAAAAGGGAAACTCTAAATAAGTTGCACTAAAGTCCATGAATAAGCTAACCATTGAATATTATCAAGAGGAATAAGAGACAGATGAGGTGATGTCATTTCTTTCCTCAAATATGCAAAAAGGAAAATTAATGTTTAAAGGTAACCATCCACTAGCATGATTTTGATGTATAATGGTTGGTTATATTGTGGCATGGTGGCCCAAAACGTTTCAAGATAATGATAACGATGAAGATGATGTCAAGATTCCCAAGAAAAAGTCTTCAGCATTTGTGAAAGGTAAGAAAAATTCAAGAGATATTTCTACAAGAAGAATAATCTTCATTCACAGGAATTTGAATGTTCATATGAGTGTGAGGATAAAGAGGATATTGAGATTGAAAACTATAAAGATGGTGGAAAAAATGCTATTGTGGTAGTTGTCAGTAGTTCTTAGAAGAAGGAAGAAACCAATATTGATGAAGAAGAACAAGTTGAAGGAAGAGTTGATATGTAGGCTGAGTTTGAGGCTTCTCTTGAAGAGATATATGTTTGGAGGGATAAAACAAAGAAATCAAATAAATGATTCCATGACACTAATCTCTACATACAGTAGCAAGAAGAATAGAAGTCTGAGTTAGTGGACCAAATTGAGAAACTCAGGTCATCGATGCTAGAGAATTTAGAATCAATTAGTGAGCATAAACTCAGGATTGAAGAACAAAAGATGGAGATCGATGGCTTGAATGTCATAGTAAAGGAACACATCAAGCGTATCAATGAACTTGAAGAGGAAGTTGTCAGTCTGTGGGAAAAAGTTAAGGATCAGGAAAAACCTTTGATTCCCAACACGTATTTGGGAAATTAGAAAATTCTGAATACAGAAAAGATGAAGGAGGAGCCTAGAAGTTCAACAGGAAAGAAGCAGCAATTGATCTCAGATGTTAAGGATGATTCAGGGATTGATCAGAAACAAAAACCTGTGAAAGTTGAAGTCAGACCACAAGCACCCATCCCAGGATTGAAGGTTGATTTGGGTATAAAGAAGAATCAGAAAATTTAGATATCCCAAGGGGAAACTCGTAGTGTATAAGTAACCTAAAGAAATGCACATCATATTAGGTGTTATTGTTGTGGAAAGATTGGACATTCAAAGTATGTGTGTTTCATTTCCAAGAGATATCAAATGAAATGAGAACAAAGGTGGCAGCCAAACAGAGAATGGTTCTCCATAACATTCATGATAATATATGGGTGATTGATGATCAATGGAAAAAATATGGACCAAAAAGAAGAAGGATGAGAAGGTGGTTGTGGAAGATATTTCCCTTAAAGCATCAGATCGCTCGTGTGTGTGGATCCTTGATAGTGGTTTCACATATCACATGATAGGTAACAAATATCAAGTTACAAGCATAAAATATAACAAAGAAATAGTTGTCAAGTTTTGAAACGATGAAGGCCTGAAGCTAATTGGCTCAGGAAAGGACATGTTTGGGGGCAAAGAGATAATACATACTGATGTCTTAGTAGTAGAGGGCCTCAGTCACAATTTGCTCAGCGTCAATCAACTATGTGACTCAGTATATTCTATAAGTTTTACTAAGAATATTTCTATCTTCAAAGGAAGATAATGGGCTATGGTTATACAGGAAAAAAGACAAAGGGAATTCTCTACCTGGTAAGTGGAGACGAAGATATATGATTTCTGTCTAGAGAGGAAGAAACAAAGTTGTGGGATAAACGGCTTGGTCATCTATACCAACCATACATTGAAGATCTTGTAATGTTTGATGTAGCAAGAGAACTCCCTAAACTATCATGTGATTGTACTCACACGTGCTATGCATGCCATCAATGGAATCTTATCAATAAGACATATAAGGAAAAGGAAAAGAAGTCAACAAGAGTGATTAAATTGGTGCATTATAATGTTTGTAGTCTTATCAAACCAAGAGAAATTGATGGAAAGATGTAATATGTTCTTTTCATTGAGGAAAATAGAATAATGGCATGGGTATTTGTTATTTCCCATAAGTCGGATGTGTTCATCTGCTTAAAACAGTATCAGAGGGAGTGTGAAAGGATTCTTGGACATAAAATTTTGATGCTTCGTACTGACAATGTTATAGAGTCCACAAATAGTTAGGTGGAAGGATATCTAGAGAAACAATGGATAAGGCATCATGTTTCCTCCGTAAGAACTCCCCAACAGAATGGAGTGGTTGAAAGGAGAAATCATATTATCAATAACATGGCTAGAACGATGCTCATTGAAAAAGACCTACTAGAGAAATTTTGGAAGGAAGATTTTTTACATCGATTTACATTTCTAATAGGGAATTGTTGTGTCCGAAGGAAGGAAATATTCCATACGAGTTGTGGTATGGAATGAATCCAAGGGTGAAATACTTTTGAATATTTGGAAGTAAGTGCTTTATCCCAAATAAGGAAAAACATAGGAAATATGAGTAACGAGATCATGAAGGGATATTACTTGGCTATTCAAGAAAAATCATAGCATACAAATGTTTTAACAAATGGTTGGGAAGGGTAGTTGAGAGAAATTTTGTCACTGTTGTATATAATGAAGAGAGTATTCAACAACACAGTGAAAAACTTCCAGATGAATGTGATGAGGATGAAAGTAACGCATGAGGAGAAGAAGTGGTTGATGCTGATTCAGATGAAGATACTAATAATGAGCATGAAGGAAAAAAATATTTATCTGTACAGAAGTCGAGGATTCGAGCTGAAATTGACAGGAAAAATATCATTGGCCATCAATCAGATCCAGTTCCGAAAAGAATAATGAATTCACTGCAGTAGATATCTTTCTTATATCAGGCTGAGCCTAAATGCATTGCTGATGTAGAAGAAGGTGAAAACTTGGTTTAGGCCATGAATGAAGAGCTTAATCATATTGAGAAGAATCCGATATGGGAGATTGTTTCGAGGTTAGCAGATAAAAATTTCATCGAGACTAAATGGTTCTATCATAACAAGATGAATGTTGATGGCATAGTGATTTGGAAAAAATCATGACTAGTATGCAAGGGATACTCCCAAATAGAGGGAATAGATATTGATGAGACATTTGCACCGGTTGAGAGACTAGAGACAATCAGATTATTTCTAGCAATTTTGGTTCAACGGATGTTCAATGATTTCCAGATAAACGTCAAAGATACGTTTTTGAACTGGGTTTTGGAGGAAGAAGTGTAAATTGAGTAGTCAGATGGTTTTCTCATTCATGAAGATGGGAACAAGGTTTGCAGACTGAAGAAGTATTTGTATAGACTGAAAAAGCACCATGATCATGGTACTCAAGGCTCGATCAGTACTTGAAAAGGCTTAGTTTTCAGCGTAGGGGAGTTTATTACAACCTCTATTTCAAACAACAATAGTTTTTAAAGGATTATGTTACTGGTTTATGTCGAGGACATAATTTTTGGTGGATCAGATGAAGCTCAGTCCAGATAGATCTCTGAATTCATGAAAAGTGAGTTTGAGATGTCAATGATTTGAGAGATAACATTTTTTCTTCGTCTATAAGTGACAAAAGGAAGGAATGTAACATTCATTTAACAATCCAACTATGCTAAGGAGGTTCTGAAAAGATTTGTAATATAAAATTCCATGGAGATAAAGACTATGGCTTCTACCCAGATGAAACCGTCAAAAGATGAGAATGGAAAGGCTGTTAATATCAAAAAATACAGGCAAATCATTGGTAGTTTTTTGTACTTAACAGTGACAAGGACTGATATTTTCTTCACCACATTCCAAGCAGCAAGATATCAGTGTAATCCCAAGGAAATTCACATGATTATAGTGAATATAATACTTCAGTATTTCAAGGGAACAATTGATTTCGGGATGATATATAGGGATAAATATCAAACAGATTTATTGGGAAATATAGAAGCAGATAGGGCCGGTTCAGTGCATGATAGGAAATAAACGTCATGAGGTGAATTATTTATTGGTGGACTATGTATTGCTTGGCTGAGCAAGAAGCAAGATTGAATTTCTTTGAGCACCGCAGAAGCTGAGTATATTGAGGCCACTCAAGCATGCACACAATTATTGTGGATGATGTAGCAGCTTGATGATATGGGAGTGAATGTGAAGTCTCCAATCGGATTCCAGTGTGATAACTCAATTTCTATAAATCTCACCAAATATCCTGTCCATCACTCAAGGAGAAAGAACATTGAGATAATGTATCATTATGTCAAGGAGAAAGTTGAGCAGAGGATTGTGAATTTAGAGTATGTGCCTACAAAACTACAGGTTGCAGACATCCTGACGAAGGCCTTACCCAACGAATCTTTTGAATGACATCGACCGGCACTCGGAGTTCAGTAGACTCCGCGCACTTGAAAAAGTGTAGATGTGGGATCACCCCCTCCCCCCTTATGTGGTATGTTGTGTTCTACCTTTTGTACTAATATGTATTTTACCCTGTTACAGACTGCAAAGGGGTGCCCATTGGCTTTATTGACAAAGGGGGAGAAGACAGTGATTGTTCAGGGGGGAGACAATGTGGCTATTTGTCATATCATGAATGATATGGGGACAAGGTGACAGGTGGTGCATCGAAATAGGGAGAGAAATGAGAAAGGGGGAGAGTATTAAATCTGATGATGCTAGAAGTGATCAATCAAATAATAGATATCATGGGATGACAACTACAAATCATGATAAAAAAAGATGAGTGGTAGTTAGAGAAGGTTTCCAGCAATCCACAGTTGATATCAATTTAGTAATTGGTATCAGTTTGTTATCAACAATTGTTTTCAGAAATGAAGTGTTTCACTGATGAAATTCTAATTTACTCTTGTTTCTCATGCTGAGCATTGATCATGTGAGCTTATAGTACATGTTAAGTAAATCATTAAACACTATCAGAATCTTAAGAGGCGAATGGTGGTAGCGGCTGGATAGAGCCTTAATGAGATATGAAGTGTAGAGAATTTTTATGAGAAGAGTTGTCAACAAACCCAAAGGGGAAGACTGTTGGGAAAAATTTCCTTAACGAAACATTGAAGCATTTTAGAGGAGATTGTGTTTGTTGAAAAATTGATCCACCATGTTCTGATTTTTGACAAAGCCGACCATGGTGTATGAGTGTGTTGAAAAGGGGGATTAAATGGTGATTTTTCGGGTTCAAGGGATGCTTCTAACAATCCATGATTGATTGAAGAACCTCTACAAATAAATGGACGATCTGGAGGTGGTATAAAAGTGCAGATACAAGGTCGTGTTGTTTTCCAGTGTTTGCCAAATTTTTGGGCCTGAAAATCAGAAAATCAATAGATATGTTTTTGGAAAAGGGAGGTGCATGAAAAATTGGAGTGGTGCGCGAAAAATTAAGTGTGGTGTAAAAAATCAGCGGGATGCATGAAATAATTGGGTTGTGCACGAAATATGTGCGGGATGTGAGAAATAGAGAGATGAAGTTTTTTCTCATAATGGGTGTTTCGAGATCAGAAGATCAATAATTGGAAAAGGCATGAGACGTGTGAATAAATGGAGTGAGGAGCGAAATACGGTGTGGCGCGGAAGATGTTTTTTTTGCACTTGAAGAGGATTGCGCGCGGAAGAAGGGTTTCTTGCGCCAGGGTCGATTATGCCAATAAATATGAAGTGCCCCCCCTCATTCAGGTTGTTGAAAACATAGGGAATAACCATGAATTGGTGCATAAAATTTAATTTTGCAAGTGGGCTGTGCGTAAACATTTTGTTTGCATGTAAATTCAGGTATTGTGCACAAAAGAGTTGTTGCATGAAAAGTGGATTTCACAAAAGGTAGGAAAATTACACGAAGGTCAGTTTTGAGTTTGTGTGTAAAATATGGTGTTGGACGTAAATGAGAAGTTGTGCGAAAATTGTATTTCTTTCAAGGAAAGGGAATTACACGCTAGGTGTCGTAAGGCCTGGCATAAAACTTGGGGTTGCCCTGTACACCCAGTGAAATGTGAGATTAATCTGTAGGTAAAATTTGGACATCAACAGGGCATCTATAAACAGTTAAAGAAATAGATTTCATTAGTGACAATGAATAAACCTACACGTCAATAAACTGTTAGCGGGTCTTCTGAAGAAGCCGTGAGCACACTTTAGTTGAGAGAGCAGTGAGATTTCATATTGGTAGTGGTTGTAAACTTGGATAGGATAGTGAGTCCGCTTCGAACTCGCAAACAGTAGTGTGCATATAGTGGATTTGGTACATCGACACATTGCGGGTGTATGCTCCTTGGACATAGCCCAGTGAGGGTGAAACAAGTAAAAATCGTTCTATCCTCTGTATGATTTAATATCTATCTAAACATTGCTACGAGAAAGAGAGAGAAAATAGTTTTGCTTAACAGTAAAACAAGATCAATATGGGCAGTTATTTTAATCTGTCGTACCCTGATTCACCCCCATCTCAGGGTATCTATCCTAGTGAAGATAACACTAGTCCTGTAATATAGAAGATTTTTAAGGTATTTAAATCATGGATTTTATGGGTAAACCTATGAAAGAAGCTCGATGAGTTTGTTTGAAGAATATAATCTTGTCATCATGTTAAGGAAGAGTATCATCGACCAACAAAAATGTAATAGTATGTACCTATACCATTGGGGAAATGGGATTAGATAGCTATGTATTTTGTTACAAGTCTCCCTAGAATGGTTCAAAAGAAAGATAATATATGGTAGATTGTTGATCAACTCAAAAATTCCACCCATTTCATCCATATCAATAAAACATATATGATATAGGATCATTCCAAAATCTATATAGGGGAAGTGGTATAGAGACATGGAATACCTATTTCGATAGTACCAGACATGTATTTAAGGATTGTATTGTTTTCAAAAAATACATATAGAAATACCTTTAAACACATTACAAATTAAGTACTATGTATCATTCTTATATAGATGGATATTCTAAAAATATGATTTATGTATTTAAATACATCTTGCTGGCTTGTGTAACAATTTTTTTTGGCTCATGGGAAGAAAACATACGCTTAATGGAGTTCTCATATAAAAACCACTATTGTAGCTAAATAAAGATTGTTTAGTTTAACGATTTTTATGGATATCAATGTTTTTCTTTACATTGATTTGTGAAAATTAGTGATACATAACTAGTTGGTATGCACCTTTTCTGAGAAACAATGGATAAGATGTTATTTTTTAGGAATAAAATGGAGATAACTAAAAGGCCATATAAATATTAGGTGGATTATCATTGATAGCTATTTTCATTATTAGTGAGTGTTCATGTGTTATTGAGGATATCTCCAAGGATTGGAAACATTTATTTTGGGTTGTATAGAATGTTTTTCTTTTATACATAGGCCCTTTAAAGATAATGGAACACACTAGAGTAGTGGTATATTCAGTTGGAATTTTCGATGGTCATGTGTAGTGCATAATGCATTTTATGTATATTTGTTGAAAATGTTTCAACATAATCATGACCATGTGATCAAATGGGATCCTGTTACCATAGATTTGGATGCATCATTGGTACATATCCTAATACAAATTTCGGAGAGGAAAGAGAAATTACATTGTGAAAAAAGCATCGTTCTAACATGTGTTTTCTGGAACATGATCAGATTCTGGGTGAATCCTACGAACCTGAGAAGGAAATAAATGAGTAATGGTAAGAACTATTTCATAGAAATAGTTTTTTTATACTTTTCAAGGACAGAAAGGACAATGGTTGAAATAATTTAAAACCCCTAGTTTTTGTTCAGTCACACATTAATTTTTTTTTATATTTAGAAAGTATGTGGGTAATGATTGGGAGAGTTTTAGATAATTTTTTAAGGGTATTAGGAATTTTTTAATGGTGAAAAATTGGAGAACGATTTGGGAAAACCATCCAATATCTCCACGAAACTCTGCATAGTGAGTTATTTGAAAATATTTAGTTGTGTATGAGGTGCACAAGTTTTACAAAATATGATAATACCTAGTATACATTGTGTTCTTTGAAAAGTGGTCTTGGTCTATTTGAGGTAGTGGATTTGGAATGGTTGGTGATGGTTTTTTGACCATGAGAGAAGAATGTGTGAGGTTTTTTCATTAGGAATTGGTTAGAATAGAGTTATCACATGATTTTCTTAACCATGAACATCATTAACCATGTTTTTTTAAAAGTGGACCAAACTAATTTTCTCGTTTAAACTACTATTTTTTCTATTATGTAACCAAAATATTTTATTTTTCTCTCTCAAAGGTTGAGGATGGTTATCCCTTCAAAATGGAAGCAATTTGTATCCATTCCTTAGAGAGTTAAAGCTTGATTATTGTAATAAGGAATCGTTATTCATTGTTCAGGATGTTTTTCATAGATCTAATTCTCTCTCTCTATCAGTTTCATAGAAATTAAAATTTTTTGGATATATATAATGTAGATACCGAAAGGTTGACGTACATGGGAATTACATTACCTTTTCAGAATACTTGATATATAATGAAAACAGATGCACAAGGACCGTAATAATTTAGTGTCTTTGGAAACTCAGAAAAATAAACTTCTAATCGTGGTGAAAGATCTTCAACATCTCCTATAAATATCTTCCCCTTTTGTTTTCTTACCTAAAAACTTTCATTAAATTCTGGGGAAAAGAAAACATATAAAGGGTGGTCTCAAATTCTCAGTAAGGGTAAGCTTTGAGAACATAAAACAATCCATAAACATTTAAATTCATAAAAACATGAACATAAAATCTAAACATCAAAATCATGAGCAATGACATAAATCTTGGGAGTACACAAGGCATAGATCAAAAAGGAACATCAATCATGATAAAATATCATGGGAATAAAACATGTAATTTTGGAAAACCATTAATCACATGATATGATTTCTATAGTAGCCAAGGCATTGCTGCCAAGGCCATCTTAGTGGACAAAGACCCTTTATTAATCGAGTTCACTCCTCGTTCCAGTCCTGTATCACTGAACCCGATTATCTTACCGTTCCAGCCATGTCTATCTCATAAGATATAAATCTTTACGCAATGCATTATATAGAGATATAGGTACCACCCATTTTATATTGAAATCATTCTTACTTGTGCCACAAAATAAACTTGAAACATTCATCATAACCCAAAGAATAAAATAGGTTTTATAAACATCATCCCATCATCACATAATCCATATAAAACAAATGGATATTTCATCATAAGAAAAGTGAAACCATGTAAATCATAGAGACATTATACTTGAAACATACACATATGAAATAATGTCATATTATATGGAAAATGGTTTTGATAAAACATTTGAAATGAATTCTTGATGAAAATATCCTTTCTTCCTCAAAATAAATTTATTTTCACAAAACGTCATGCAATTTTTAAAAGAAAGAGATTTTGATGAATATAGTCATGGAATCTTTTGGATGAATCTTAATTAAAATAAGGCTTTATAAAACCATATAAATCTTTTCATTCTGTATAAGTTAAAAAAACATTCTTCTCGTACATTTACCGGAAAAGTCAAAAAGTACCTTGTAACGTAAACAAAAGAAAGATTCCTTACATACCATGTAGTAAAAGTCAAAAATGGGTAAAGATTAATTTAAACATTCATGAAACCATTTTTATAAAATAGTAACATGGATGATAAATATAACCCTAGGGAATACATACGAATAAACAATCTCGGATAAAAACGAGATTAAAAAAGTTATCCCTTACCTTATGTCTGATATGCTTCATATGTATCTGAACCTCTTGTATAATGATTTAAATAATGTCACAGACTTATTACAGAATCATATTCATTTTTATTATATCATATATGGTTCACTTAGGTGTTTATATTACCCGTTCATTTGTCAATTCCATGGTAAAGTAGTGTTTTGGGTAAAATTGTTTCATTTATCATACGTGTTTGGACTTGTTGTTCTTGATATTATTATTACTTATATCATGATTTATATACTTCCAGAATGTAAAACATTATTTATATATCATATATATTCAGTATATATATATATAATTTATAGATAAATGAAATGAAACACACCATTCATGGAGATGGTAGGTCGTACTTACACATGAATGCTGTTTTTTCATTCATTATTGACTAGAATAAAAGTAAGTAGATGACATATATATATATGTGAATATGGATACATAAATCCAGTATATTAATTATGTAATATATTTCAGTATTATTCAGTATATATAATTTATAATCATTCTTGAATGGTTAATTATGGAAAATGAATATCATCGCGTTCGTGGAAACGGCAGTCCTTACGTACGTACAAGCGATGCCATCATTCCCATGATCATGGAATTGTATTTAAGTGTATTTATAATATTACGGAATCAATATCACTTTACAATAACCATATATAGTTATTTATTTACACCATTATACCCATTCATTTAAGGTGGTGGTGGAAAAACTGATTACACCACAGCATGGAGACGGTATTCCGTATGTACGCACATGTGGTGATTTCGTTTTCCGTATGATGGACAGATGGTGAAATATGGCTGTTTTTATATTCATAATAACATATCATTATATTAGTGATACTGATGTTATTACTTTATAATGAAAAAACTAAATAAGAAATAGTTGATGAAGAAAAAAACTTGACAGAATCGAAACAAGAGATTACCTCTTCTTCGACGCACCTCCTTTAAGCATTCTCTTACTGAAGTAGAGTTGGTCTTTTGAGAAGACCAGAACCTCCAGAATTTTTATAGGGATGTGGATAAGAGAAATGGGCAAGGGTTGGCCAAGATTCAAGGCTTAAAAGGGTGTGAAGAGAAGAGGGAAGGGGTGCCCTTTTTATAAGGTAGGAGAGGGGATCCATTGAAAAAACTCAAAATATTATTTTATAATAAAGCCATATTCACTTTATAATAGCTCCAAATTGATTTATTTCAAATATAGGGTGGGTATGGGTCAGAATCCTCTCATCCAATATAATTTATACAAGTTTAGGTTCCTATTTTAACCGTATTATTTAGATTTAACTTGAAGTTAAATAATTTTACTTTTACCGTGTCTTCTTGTTTGCTTACACTATAAGGTTAATAAACATTATATAACACGACAAAAGAAACACAAGTTTTTTATTATTAATATATATAACCTTATCTAAGTCATTTGACACAACCTTAGATTTTATAGGAATAAAATAACAATTAATAATATAATATTTGTTTTAAAAACTATTTTATGTCAACATTGACACTATTTGGTAATTGATTTTTGTGAAAATCATAACAGAATTATAAGTTCACAAAACGTTAATTAAATCAATAATAACATGTCATATTAACCTAGATAATTATTTTAATTCATAAAAAGTCACAAATTACATTTATTTGGGTATTTATAACATTAATTATGTCAATATTTCATTAATAAGATAATTACTGCATCATTATTTTGTCATAAATAAATTAAATTATTTAATGTCTAAAAATCACAAAAAAATACCATTATGTAGGAAATATTTTTATATTTATAATTAATAATTATAGTCGAATTTATCTTATGTATAACCCTAGATTAAAAATGTTTTAGTTATTAAACATTGATTTTAACTATTTTAACCCTTCTTTAAATAAATTAATAATAAACGTCCTAATCTAATCCAAGTGGACATAAATGGTCATAGTTTATTCCTAAGGTTGGTTTTGGTCGAGATACACTTATCCAATATAACTAGGGCATGTTTTAGGGTAATAATAATATCATTTTTACCCTTAATTACCCTATTTATTTTTAACCGTGGTTAATAAAAGTAAAAAATTACTATGCCCCAAAAATTATTTTCATCTCATTGATCCTCATTTTAGTCCTTTATATTAACCGTGTCTCTCTGATTATTGAAATATCACTCACATAAGCGGTAAAATAATGTTTTATGTGAATTTCCAAATATTTCTAGGATGTGGGTAAAAGGTGGTGAAAAGTTCAATAAAATTGTTATATATCTAAAATAATTATAAAATGACTCGAATGAATTACATTGAACTTATATTGGTATTATGTATCAATTTTTTTCTAAAATAAATTTAAATAAAATAATTAATTATTTAAATAAAAAGTCCGTTTTTAAATAGTAACCTAGTGTTTTCACTATTCATCAAAAATTGAAAGTTTTCAGAGAAATACCAAAAATTCACCCTATGCTAATTTCGATATTCTGACTCTAAAAATGAAGTCAATTTTAAATGATAAAATTTATAAAATTTCAAAAACTGGGTATTACTATTCATAACAGCTAGTTCATAATAATATTATAATAATATCTCATTTACTGAAACTCGGTATTGCGTACTACACACTCTATAGAGGATGGTCATGATTGCATGTAATGTAAGCCAAGTTATGGTTGCGTGTAGTGGAAGAATCTTTTGTTGTTGTGTATAAAAGAATCCAACCATATTTCATTTATACATTGAATATATATATATACACTCAATGTTGCGTACAACATAATCAAAACTTATTTCATTTATACATTAAACAAAATCTATACTTAATGTTACAAAAAATAATTTCCACAAAACGAACATGAAATTCTGTGTAACATGAGCCAAGAATAGTGTTGCCTATATTGAAAGCTAATACGGTGTTGCGTATAGCGCAAGATAATATTGGTGTAGCGTACAACAAAATACATCCAAGAAATTAAAAAGAATAATTCTCATAAAATCTCGGGCAGTTACATTCTACCCCCGTTAAAATGAATTTCACCCTAGAAATTCTTCGGGGTTATAAATGGTTTTATACTTGAAATATTTTTTAATAGAAACCTACTTTGTAAAAAGAAATACCAGAACCAATATTTAAAAACTAAAGTATGAAACATAATGGTTACCCAAATAAACTAATCACTGGGTTTTTACATAGAAGAACATAGATGAAAATATGGATATGGAAGATAAATCTAACCATCATGTTCTGATGGAGAGTGTTAGAGAACAATGCTATAAAAAATCCAACAACCACAAAGCCATAGATTTTTGATGATCTAAGGTACCATCTGATTGATCGGATATAAGGGCAGTAGGACAACATTTTTGGTTTTCAAGATCATTTCCTTAAAGTTGAAGAAATTGGAATTAAAAAAAACAATTTCTCGATTTTGGTACAGTCTCACCGTTGGTCGTTCCTTGGACAATTTCCACTTCATCTCTTAATTAAATAAAGTTTAATTTGTCATTCTTGAAGTATTAGCATATCATGTTATAGAATGATGGGTCATTCCATCTATCTCAATCAAAAGGTTAGAAAACATTATCAAAAATACATAAGTCCATCTATAGTGATATTAATCAAATATGGTTCCTAAAATGGACATTTACTTTATATATCATACTGATTAATATAATAAAACTGGTTTCTACTAAACATGGACATCATGTAGTCCAGTGGTAGGTGATAAAGGCATGTCACACGTCAATTGTGGGTTCAATTCCCACAGCCTTATACGACGAAATGGGTTGTCACCCATCTTGCAGGTTGTCTTTTTTCTAAAACTACATTATTATAACATTCCATAAATAATATCAAAAAAAATTATACCCTTAAAAAATTCTATCTGATGTCCATCTTAATCCATTCCATCCTTTAAGCTTATCTAAAACACATCTGTCTAATCTCGTAGTGTAAAGAAAATGATTACTTGAGAGGTCACATAAAAAGTACGTAAATACCATCATTTATCCCCAATATATCATACGATATATATTGTTGGTCGCATTCCAAACATTTGAAGGCCTTAACGATGTATTCTATTAAAAAAGGAATACCCATTGAACCTTAATGAAAACATGAATGCAGTTAAAAGTTAACACTTTCCACATACAAAAATCCTCAAAATTCTATATACTCAAACCATGATATCACTTAGTCCTTATATCATTCATGAGCTCATGAATACTATAAACAATTCCTTTTCTCCTTATCCCGTCATTATGTGCATATCATCTGCTTCCCAAAATATTTGAATCAATTTTCATTGTTACCGGTACCATTAAACATATACTCTCACATACTTTAGAAAAAACAACAGTGTAACAATCCTTATATGTGTCTTTATTCCATAGTACCATTACCTATAAAACATAACTCTTGATGAACATAAATCATTACACTACCTTCTTAAACCATCGACCAAGCTTCAACACTTCTTTAATATCATATATCATTTGTATTCTCCTCATCATAATCCACATAAATACTACCCATATGACCATGCTGATTCTCATCATGAGATTTTTCATTAGGTCATTGGTTTTCATAATGCCCATACACTCCACATTAAAAAAATCTAATCATTGTTGATGTCGTAGAAATACCATTATCCTTCTCCAAGGTGTTAACTGATCCTTTTCCTTTGCACTTACTGTATTTGTGTCCTCCCTTTCCGCACCCAAAGCATCTTCTAGTTCCATTGAAACATTCTCCTTAATCCTTCATCCCACAAGATTTACATGAGAGAAATTGAACATTATTTCCTCTATGATCATCATGAAACTCCATCATTCTCTTATTTTCTTAGTCGGGAAACTTACCAAGGTTTAGATTATTGATCATATTATGAGATTGATGATTATGCATAACAATGATATGTGGATCTCCAGATCGAATTTCATTCAGTTTCTCCTGAAGAATATCATTCCATTTCCCATCATATCCTCCATTATCGTGAGTCATCCAGTTCCCATCCATTTTCTAAAACCCAAAAAAAATTAGTGTGAGAGGATAAAATCATAATCAAGGGGGATTAACTTAAATATATAACATCTTAGGTAAAATTCTAAGATCGTTACCATAATTCTATGACTATAACCTATACTTATATTTATCCTTAGGGACATCCCTATACATACCTTAGAAATATCTCTAGGGATCTCACTAAAGTTCTCACATCTTAGTTTCCAAAGGTTGACTAAACAATTCCTCTAATACCAACTGTAGAGATCCAAAGCTTGATGTACATGGACATTACATTAATTTTTCGGAATACATGATACATAACGAAAACAGACACACAATGACCGTAATAGTTTAGTTTCTTCGGAAACTCGGAAAAATAATCTTCTAATGCTGGTGAAAGATCTTCAAAATCTCCCATAATTATATTCCCTTTTTGTTTTCTTACCTAAAACCTTTCTTTAAATCCTGGGGAAAAACATATAAATGGTGAGCTCAAATTCTCAGTAAGGTTAAGAATATAGAACATAAAACAATCCATAAACATTTAAATGCAATAAAACTTGAACATAAAATATAAACACCAAAATCATGAGAGATGACATAAATCTTGGAAGTACACATGTCATCGATCTTAAAGTATCATCAATCATGATAAAACAACATGGGAATAAAACATGTTATTGTGGAAAACCATTAATCAGTTGATATTATTTCTATAGTAGCCAAGGCATTGCTGCCAAGGCCATCTTAGTGGAAAAAGTCCCTTTCTAAATCGAGTTCACTCCTCATTCCCATCCTATATCACTGAACCTGATTATCTTACCATTCCACCCATATCTATCTCATGAGATATAAATATTTACCCAATGCATTGGAGGGATATATAGGTCCCACCCATTTCTTAATGAAATCATTCTTATTTGTTCCACAAAATAAACTTGAAACATTCATCATAACCCAATGAATAAAATAGGTTTCATAAACATCATCCCATCATCACATAATCCATATAAAACAATTGGATAGTTCATCATAAGAAAATTGAAACCATGTAAATCATTGAGACATTATACATGAAACATAAAAATATGAAATAATGTCATCTTAGATGGAATATGGTTTCCATAAAACATTTGAAATTAATTCTTGAGGAAAATATCCTTTCCTCTTCAAAATCAATTTCTTTTCACAAAACGTCATGAAATTTTTATAAGGAAGAGATTATGTTGAAAATAGATATGAAATATTTTGGAGGTTGCTTCATGAAAATAAGGCTTTATAAAACCTTATAAATCCTTTCATGCCATATATGTTAAAAAACATTCTTCTCGTAATTTTTCGGGAAAAGTCAAAAAGTACTTCATAACGTAAACAAAAGAAATATTCCTTACATACCATATAGTAAAAGTCAAAAATGGGTAAAAAGTACTTGAAACATACATGAAACCATTTTTAGAAAATATTAACATGGAAGATAAATATAACTTTAGTGAACACATACGAATAAAAAATCTCGGATAAAAAAGTGATTGGAAAAGTTATCCCTTACCTTATGTCTGATATGCTTCGTATGTATCCAAACCTCCTATATAATGATTTAAATAATGACATTGAATTATTAAAGAATCATATAAATTGTTATTATATCATATATGGTTCACTTATATATTTATATTACCCTTTCATTTGTCAATTCCATGTTAAAGTATAATTTTGCGTAAAATTGTTTCCTTTATTATACGTGTTTGGACTTGTTGTTATTGATATTATTATTACATATATCATGATTTACTTACTTCCAGAATGTAAAACATGATTTATATATCATATGTATTCAGTATATAAATATATAATAGATAGATAAATGAAATGAAACACAACGTTCATAGAGACGGTAGGTCGTACGTACGCCTGAACGTTGTTTTCCTTTCTTTATTGACTTGAATGGAAGTAAGTAGATGACATATATATATATATATATTTATAAATAAATCCAGTAGATTAATAATGTAATATATATCAATATTATTCAGTATATATACTTTATAATCATTCTTGAATGGTTAATCATGGAAAATGAATCTCATCACGTTCGTTGAGACGGTAGTCCATACGTACGCACGAGCGATGATATCATTCCCATGATCATGGAATTGTTTTGAAGTGTATGTATAATATTACAGAATCAATATCACTTTAAAATAAGCATATATAGTTTTTTATTTACATCATTATACCCATCCATGTAAGGTGGTGGTGGAAAAACTGATTACACCATGGCGTGGAGACGGTATTCCGTACGTACGCACGCGTGGTGATTTCATTTTCTGTAGGATGGATAAAAGGTGAAATAGGGCTATTTCATATTCATAATAACATATCAGTATATGATTGATACAGATTTTATTAATTTATAATTAAAATACTATATAAGAAGATGTTGAAGAAGAAAGAAACTTGATTGAATTTCCAAATTCTCCTAGGAGGTCCGTAAATGACGGTGAAAAGTTCAATACAATTTTTATATATCTAAAATTATTATAAAATTACATCAATGAATTACATTGAACTTATAGAGGTATTATGTATCGATATTGACCTAAAATAAATTTAAATAAAATAAATATTTATTTAAATAAAAAGTCGGTTTTTAAATAGTAACCTATTGTTTTAACTATTCATCAAAAATCGAAAGTTATCAGAAAAATACCAAAAATTCACCCTAGGCTAATTTCGATATTCAAAATCCAAAAATGAAGTCCATTTTGAATGATAAAATTTATAAAATTTCAAAAAGTGGGTATTACTATTCATAACGGCTAGTTCATAATAATATTATAATAATATCTTGTTTATTGAAACCTTGTATTGCGTACTACACACGCTGTTGAGGAATGTCGCGATTGCGTGTAATGTAAGCCATGACAGGGTTACGTGTAGTGAAAGACTCTTTTGTTGTTGCATATAATAGAATCCAAGCATATTTCAAATATACATTGAATATATATACATACACTCAATACTGCGTATAACATAATCAAAACTTATTTAATTTAAACATTAATGAAAATCTATACTTAATGTTGCGTAAAATAATTTCCACAAAACGAACATAAAATTGTGTGTAACACGAGCCAAGAATAGTGTTTCCTATATTGCAAGATAATACGGTGTTGTGTATAGTGCAAGACAATCTTGGTGTAGTGTACAACAAAATACATCAAAGAAATTAAAAGGAATAATTCTCATAAAATCTCGGGTTGTTACATATAAGATAGTTTAGTCCAAATATGATTATAATTGCATTTTTTATGTTAGAGAAACAAATAAGGAGGGTTTGTGATGTTTTCAACCATGTTTTCTGACATTTTTCATGTCATTTATTATTTTAACAAATAATTTCAAGGTAGGTGGATTCACTCTTGACTTGTCATAGTAGAGTTGAAATAATTTTATTTGAATTAATTTAATTGATTAAAATTTAAAGTAAAATTTTGGGACAAATCATGATATAAAACAAACAGAGTGGTGATTTGTGGTTATTTGGGATATTAATTATTTTTAGTAATTTTTTTTAAAAATTGATTTGGTTTCCCAATTTTTATATTTTGACATTAAAATATGGATTTTCGGATTTTTTAAATGGTTTGTTTTGAATATGTTATCAATAAAAATTATATCTAATTAGAATGGTTTTTACATGTTTGTATTGACATGGTTTTTGTTCATACTTGGTGGGGATTCATATTGCATTTACAAAGAGTGGTTGAAATATAATATTATGCTTAGTGAAAAGGGTGTAATGGCCCATGGGATACAATTACCTTGTGATGAAATGTTAGATCGTTGAGAGATCACCAATGATTATGTAACTATCCCAATAAAACAATAATAGATGGTCATGGAAATTTATTTAATGGATTGGTAATTCCAAAAATAGAACTAGTGATATAGTTTTAATGAATTGTTTGGTTGCATTCATTAAAAAATGGTTGTTTTTTGAAAAACAGTTCGATATGGAAATTGTCTATATTTTTTTATATACATTTTTAAAAAATTTATTATATAAAAATTTGTATAAAAATGATCCTATCTATTCAATACCAGTGTCATGATTTGGGATGTAATTTTGGAAAACATACTAAGTTTTAGTATTATCCCCTAATTTGTCACTTTGTTAATTTTGCATATGGAATCTACCAATACATGGGACAAAATAATGTATCAAACATATTTAGCACTACCTCGTGATATATAGTATTTCCAGTGATATTGAAGCATAGAAATTGTAGAGTTTAGAGTCTTTTGGTTTTCTTATTTTTTTTAGTTTGTCTCTTGCTATTTACATTCATACTGTAGTCTTCTAATATGGTACTTGAATATTGTATGATATTGATAAATGAAATGTTTAGTAGTCTTTCTTTGTTTCATGCATCGTATTGTTGGGTTTCTGGTTTCTTTTTATTCTTATATGGAAAATCTACCTCATATGTATGTTATCCCTTTGATATTTATTTCTAGTAGTTAGTGTCTTGAGGATTTCACTTAAGTCATATTATCATATTCACTACCCTCTCAATATAATGAGAATAAGAGGGATGTTACAACCATGATATCTAACACTTTGCATCAGTAATTTGGAGTTTTTTTCAATGTCCATGTTTTCATACATGAAAACATACAATATGTTATCTTAGGTGACCTGTACACTTTCTTTTATCTTTTATGATGTGGATGCTTTATAAATTCTCTTTACAATGTGGGTTTTCAAAAAATATATTTCGAAAAGTCAAACCCTTGTTACTAATATTGAGATAAAAAGTGTGAGGATGTAATTATAAAAAAATAGTTTAGAATTTAACATCAATATATTTTAAATTGAAACACTATGTTTGGTAGTGTATAAGATACACCACATCGAGAGTTACTGAATCATTAAATATATTTTTAAATGTGACCATAATAATATAGAAGTTGAATTTAGGGGTATTAATATGAATAAATAACTTATGAAATAAATATAAAGGTCCAAATAAATATTAATTTATTCTCATGTTCATAGTATATAATTAAATATTACTGCAATAAATGCATCATATTATTAAAATAATAATTTTGTCCACAAAAGTTATTTTTATTTATTTTCATAGAGTTATGATTTTAATTGAAGTTTAAAATTTTATAAATCATATTTCAAAAAAAATTAGTTTTGAAATATTCATGTCTAAATTCTATTGGGGTGAATTTTTTAAATTTGTTAAACATATTCATTTTTCAAGGAATAGTGAATATACTGTTTTTGTTTAAAAATTTAATTTATTTGAAAATATTTTTAGTTTTTAAATTATATTTTATACATTTTTAAATTATTATTAGTTTCTTTTGATTTAAAATAATGAAATTATTGTTGTTAAATGTATTTTATACAAGAATTTAATATAGAAACATAATTTAATTAAAAATTTTCTTTCTCTAAAAAAACATTTTGTTGCATTTTTCCACAATAATTTTAAAATATATTCTGAATATTATACTTTTAGAGTTTTAAAATATTTATTTCATATTTAGACTAAATTGATACATATTAATAAATAGGACCATCTTAATTTTTTAAAATATAAATAGTCACCATATTTATATTTATTACCATAATGAAGGGTACACAAAGTAATTAAGGGTAAAAATACAATGATAATGGAGAAAAAATGAACCAAAAAAAATTACCAAAATAACATGTATGAGTTTATTTAATGCATTGTTATTAAATAGTATTGTCTAAAATCATTGGATCTCATTTACATATGATTACATCTATTATAGTATTTAATTAAACGAACAGTATGAGATATCACACTCTTGGTTTTAGTAAGTGTTATATTTTTAATGCGGTGTTATATAAATGATATGGATGACCATATATAATATTTTCAAACATATAATATGTATCTCTATCTTTGTAAATGTTTTTAATTTTTAGTGAATTATCAATTACCTTAAATTCCTTCAAAACACTAATGTCGAAATTATTAAATTAATGTATAAGACAATTAAATTAAATTAAAAATATTTAAATAATGATAATTTATATAATTATTGTTATCCAAAACTTTTAAAGAAATATTTACATATTTATTATATAAAATAATATTTTGTTTTAATTATCATTGTTTTACTTTTTTTAATGTCCATGCAATTAAAATTTAAAAATTTGATAATAATGGAATTTTGTTGAATTAATAACTATTAAGTAATTTTAATGTAAAAAAATATTAATTATTTACAAGGGGATAATATATGGTTGAAATTTTCATCCCCTATTCCTTAATATCTCACCATGAAGAATGATACTCTTTAATAGTCTTATTATATTTTATTAATTTGAGAAATTCCAAGAGTCCCCCCACCCCTGTACTATTATAAAATGATTACTCTTCCTCACCATCTTTAACATGTAATAATAAATTTGGTTCACAAGATACCTCTTTAGTTCCCTTCCTATAATCCACTAAAAAATATGTCTATTTTCTAGCATAATATTAAAAATGGCATCTTAATATTTTAAGTGATGAACACTTTTAAAGAAGATGTCTATTTTTTATAGACTTGTTTTATATTTTATTCTTCTAAAAAATCCAAAAAAATTTATTCAATAATGATGAATTAATAACTCTAGTATACTCAATGTATGTATGTTTTATTATGTTAATGGTGTCACCTAAATTAATCTCCACTTCCATCAAATGCGAAAAAGATTCATCTTCGTTTGTACAGAGGACTACCGCCTCACAGACCGATGTAATTCAGTTTCCTTCATAATATGTCTTGGATGAATTAAAATAATAAAATAAATATTATTATATTATATTCAAGAAATATTTATCATTCTTAAAATATAATATATCACTTACTTTCTTACTATTCCATTCTAAAATAATATAAAATTGTTCATGTGTACATTTGGACTTCCATTTCTATGATGCGATGTGATTAATTTTTCATCACCACATCACATGAATGATTTATACTAGTATATATAAAGAATAATATCATATTTATTACTATATAATCAAATTTATAAGATAAATTTTTAATAAACTTGATCTATAATGATCATTAAGAAATTGAAATGTTACCCACGTGTACATACAACCTATAATCTACATGATTGTTAAGTACTTCAATTTTCATTAAAAAACAATAATTCCTCTAATTATTAATAAGAAAAATGAATGTTTAAAATAGAAATTTATTTCATGAAAATTATTCTGAATATGATTTAACTATAAACTAGTTTACCACAGTCAACCTTTCGAAATTAATGTGGACTAATGAAGTGAATATCGTCAAAGTGTCTAACATAAACTAAAAAAATAAGTAATGTTCTTAAAATGGTAATAAATGAAACAAAAAACTAATAATGATAAATTTTGTTATTAAATTAGATAATTAAACTATGTTTTATTAAAGAAGAAAAATATTATGTGTGATGTGTCCAACTAGATGAACGGGAATTCATAACTCAATTTCCATTCTTTGTGTCAATCCTCCAAATCATTGATTATTTCATGCTGAGATTATGGGTGATATATATTTTGATTATGTTATATTTTATATAAAAACGTTTAATAAAGATTTATAGCTTATGAACATAATATTATCATTTCCACAATTATCTCTTCAAGGACATGATAATTCTAAGAGACTATTAAAATCATAAATGTCTTTTGGAAATTTTTGAAGATTTATTTTATAAATATTTTTAATTCATGTTTATGTATGTAAAATATTTCATCTGAATTTATTTATATGGTTTTGAATGTTTTAAAAAGCTTATTTGTTAATTTATCTCCTATCTTATAAAAAATATATATTTATTGGTTTTAAGTATGAGAATTAATTTTAAACCCCATATTCTAATATTCCTCATGACAAAATGAATGTTTTTTTAATATATGGAATGAGGGGTTTTACCCACCTTAAGGAAAAATTAATTATTAAATGTTTTATTTATTATTTTTATAGTTTTTATTAAATGAAATTTATTCATTATAATGTGAACAATTTTTATATTGCACTTCCATTTTTTCATGAAAAAGGTATTTTTATATTCAATTGTGTTTTTTCACACAATATTAAAAGATATTTCAATAATTTTATTCATATATTGTACTTGTATATTGATAATGATGGGTTATTCTCATTATTACTCATTACATAATGGATTGATCCCCATTATATATCATAATATATGTGTCTGAGGTTCATTATAGCTAAATATATGATATGTTAAAACACATTATAGATCACCAATGTATTAGGTACATTGAATATGGAAGTTGACCATATGGTTATCCCATACATAGGGGTGATTTTAATGGTGATACAAAAATGATGTTCTAAGTCACCTAAATTAATTGTATCTTATTTTTAATGAGTTTTAATGGAAATAATCTGACTTCAATAAGGTAATATAATTCTATTTCATTAAGGAAAAATGAATCTCCTTTTAGAAAAAATAGTATGTTTTTAAGAAATGTTATTTTATGAGATTTCACTATTCTCACATGGCTAACAATTTCTATTATTTTATTTCATTGACTTTATTTTTTCATCCGATATTTTAAATTGTATTTGATAGTTTTTAGAGAAGATTTGGGATAACGATTAGTTAAAGATGAAAATTATGAATAATTATCTTGAAATGAATTTATATTTTATATTGAGTCATTTTATGGGGAAAATAGTTACTAAATAAAAGTGTACAATACTAATATATGGGTTTTATTTGAAATATTTTTTCAGAATTCAATAAAATATTACTCCGAAAAAATTCCTATAATTTTATGAAGTTGGTTCTAGGTCAAAAACACTCGAATATGTAATTCTTATGGATAATACCTTAGAAGTTAATGAATAAATTTAAAAATGATTATCTACAATGTAAAAAAATATTATAGGTTAATGTGGTTTTAAATTATAGTAAATGGGTACATTGGGGAAATAAAGGCCTCGGAGCGGCAGTTTTTCCTCTCCCCTTATGCCTCATGGTTTTCACCGTTTCTTCCTCCTTCCCACTCGGATGTGGTCCAATCCTGGTGTTCACGGCTACATCCTGGATCATCCTTGGTGGAGGCTTCCCTAGAACCTGATGGATTCGGATCCAGCGTTTCGTCATGCCTTGCAGCTTCAAGATCTGGATGCGGCTTCGGTCCATTCATTGCTGGCTATGGTCTATGCAGAGTTGACTCCATCTATCTTGGCTTCAGGATCTTTGATTTGATTCCATGTGCATCGACATTGTGTGCTTCAGATTTGGGTGCCTGGTCAGTGGTTTCCATTCATGATGTGGGTTCTTTTTGTGGCTTCATGATCTCGTTGTTGGGCATGGTGTTCTTGGCTTCGGCTTCGTCACTCCCTTACACTCCAGATCTTGTCACGGATTCTGTGCGGGCGTCACCATATCTAGGTTGTTAATTACCGGATGCGGATGGTTCCTCCTTGGATTTGAGATTCGGTCACAACTTTGGTATTCTTGGTTTCTGGCTTCGCTATCCACATCTGACTTTTTCTTGGCCTGATGGCGGTCCGGGTATGCTTTACTATTCCCGGACTCCGATGTACTGCTTGGGGGAGGGGTGGCCTACCTTTCATTTTATCTGGATTCCTACACATTTTTACTTCTGTATCTGGTGATTTGTTGTATTATTTTGGTGATCTGTGGGTTGATCTGGAAATTGTATCGATGTTGTATGCGTTGATCTGGTGGATGGTTCCTTGCGGCCCTGATTCAATGTCGTAGCATGGTGACTTTCACTAATTTAATGGTTTGTCGTTTATAGGAGGGAATTTTGTGATCCAGACGACTTCATGAACAGAATTTAGAGGCGGTTTCAGATCTGGAGCTTCATCCTTGAAGAGATTTTTTGTATTTGGTTATTTGAGAGGGTATGTCATTAGCCTTCGTATCGGGCATGTTCTAGACATGTGACACTTGCTTGCCGATTAGCCTTGCAATGGTGGAGAGCTTCTTCATTTTATAAATTCTGGCGACGAGCATTTCAATGATGTCTTTATGGTTTTTAATATTTTTTCCTTTTACTGTATTTCTATATGTCCATGATGCCTTTGTGTTTCCACCCCCTTCATCTTTTAAAAGGAGGAATTATCTTATAATAAAAAATTGAAGTCCTTCGGGCCGATGGATGGTAAATTTGGTAGAGAATGTAAAATTATGGACATTTTTTTGTCACCAAAAGGGTAATATATATTGACCCCTCAATGAGTAAAGTTATAAATGAATGAAATATTCAATCATTTGTGACATGGAACAATATGTTCATAAAATTATTTATAAAATATTTATGTTTTTTCAAGAATTTATCATATTATTTAAACCCACTTAGTAAAGAAACTATGAAAAGATTATTGATGTATTCTCTAGGAGAATAGGTGGAGAATATCAAGGGAATATAACATTTGATATGTATTACACCATCACTCACAATGCTCAAAGGAAGTGAGTATTTATTAATAGTGATTCCTCAATGAAAGTATGACATCATGTATATATACAATATGAATAGATCATTTTATGTTCCAAAATAAATTTACTATTACATTAACAACACTAAACAAAAAATTATATAGATATATTACTAGTAATATATTACTTTATCTTTTGGATTCATTATCTATATTTATATTTTTATAATGTATACAAATATCATAAAAGGATAAATTATATACTCAAACATTTGGAGTGTAATATCTGTGAATAAAGATCATCTAATCCGTTTAATGTAATTTATTTTTAAACCATTAATAGCTTCAAATAGTGAATAATATTGTATATATTTTTGTTAAAAGATCACTGAACATAACCCTTGATGACAATTTATAGGGATCCAATCTTGTTTGACATAAAAATTATTAACATTGTAATTATAAATGTATTTATAACATATAACATTAATATAATGATTTTGAAAATGATATCTAAGATAATATTATTTTGGTATTATGGGATGATATTAACATAAAAAATAAAAATGATTAAACATAGAATATGATAATCCATGAGTATTTCATTAATATATATTGTGTTTTCAGATATAGGACATAATATTGTATAATAATTTATCCTAGGATAATTATGGGGTATTATATGATGTCAACGACTTATCATTTTCTATTAAAAAAATGGTGAATAAATACATATTGGGGATTTAAATAGTATATCCGTTATGGAAACAGAGAGAATGATTCTAATGAATTTGAGTCAAAGTAATTAATATTATATTGAGTAGTAAAATAAAAGAAGGTTTTTCAGAGAATTATTTATATACACCCCATACTAATAAGATAATAATAGAAAATAACCCTATATTTTGTTACTGTTCAGCTAAATACATATAATCAAATGAATTTTATATTTTTTGTGTTGGATTAACATATAAATAATTGGTAGATATATATCTATGATTTTGGGATGATATTTGAAACAAAATAATTGATTGTATATGATAGAGATATAAGGATTTATTAATGTTTAGAGTTGATTCATACGAATTAATATAACATTAATATTAAATAGAATATACCCCCCCCCCCTTAAATAATGATCTCTATTAAATGAATATTTATACCCTAGAATACATTCTCTAATCAAGTTATACATACCATAAAGGTGGAAATGATACATATTTTCATCTTATTGAGTTGTTATTCAAAAATATATTATATTAAATCATTTAGAGAGATCCATATAAAAATATATTTGGGAAAAAATGAAGTATAATACATTCTTGTATAGAGTGAGATAAAGGAATCTATTTCAATACAAAATTGTGGAATAAATATTACAGGTTCTCAATCCCATAATATAACAAAAAATAGAAAAATAATGTTGATATTAAATATATACTGAGAATCATCACCATTGAAATAAAATTTCTTTTTGGCATTAATTATTTATTTTAATATATCAACAAAACAGTGTTATAATGTTAAGGTGGAATAGATGTTTTTTTGTCAAACAATAATTAGAAACATTGAGATTATTATTTCTATTAGTGTTTTGTTCCATCAAATTTCCCTTCATCCATATATGTTACACATATATAATAACTCTATGTATCTATATTGTGAACAAATATTGCAGATACATCACATTAATTGATCCATAAATGGTATGGTTGGAAAATGATATATATTATGATGAGTTTTCAGTAAAAATCATGATTCCTTGAAGGAATGTAAACTAAATCCTAAATACACTATTTTATAAATGTGCAATGGAAAAAATGTGTCATGAATAAACATAAGTCTCTATGGTTTTATGATAATAAAAATTAAATAATATATTTCATTATTATGTTTTGGGGTATATATTTGACTATTATGTTTCCTAATTGTGGAAGAATGTTTCCAATCATATTTATTTATAGATGATTCTTCTGTAATATATATATATATATGACATAACAGAAATATCATATACACCAAGAATCCATGTAAATATCATTTTATTTCTTATTAATACAACACATGTTATTTATGAATATAATCGATAAAATCCCATAACATAACAAACACTTAAATAATTGAATTATAGTAAGGGATATCCTTTATAAAAAACTTGATAATATTTGTGGTCATTAGCTTTAGTGAATTTAGAAAAAAAACTCACATATACAATCAAATAAATACAAACTCGAAACTTCAAGTCAATATAAATTTTTTCAATAAAAAATGATACATAAATTCAAAAATCTTCTTCATTAAAAAAATTGATTTATTTAATGTTGAGTCCCCATAGAGAAATATTATAACTAGATAGAGTTCTTATTTATTCATAGGCCCTATGTGAAAATATAAAACATGGGATTAGATAAAAAATAATTAAGGGCTACAAAATTAATCAGATTGAAAAATCCTTTTTTAGAATCATATAATACCATAATTAATTATTCCCTCATAACATAATATAAATTGATCCAAAAATAAGAAACAATTTAATTTATATTTAGTCAAATTGGTATATATTATTAATATCACTCTAAAAATAACTCTTACAATAAATCTTTCAAATTTATTAAACAACTCATCTAATTCAACAACTATTCCTCAGAGAACATAATCATTACCAAATTTAATGGAGGGATACATCGGGATCTCCCATCAACATGAACAATGTACAATGGCCATATAATATTTATGACATATAAAATATATTAATTATATTATAAAATTTCATCAATTTTTTTTAACATATATATTAATTCACTTTTGGGAAACCTATGAAAATAATGTTAAAATTTTTTTATCATTGTAAACTATTTAAAATAAATCATAGATAAATGATAAATAGAATATTCTATTGAAAAAACATGAAAAAATTTCTACAACTACTTTCATACCATAATAATCATTTCAATGTAAAATTTTGCTAATTCTATATATTTTAACAATATTCTTTCGACAATTTTCTAAAAATTTCAAAAAATTACATGTTTTTAAAACAAGAGTGGTAATTTTAAAAGTCTCAAAAACAAAGAAAAAAGTGGTAAAAAAATATAATTTATAGATATATTTCAATTTTTATTTAGAATATTTTAACAATTTTGAATAATTTTAATATGTTATAAAATACATGAAAAATAAAAATTATTTAATATAATTTTTCTAGAAAAGTCCCTTACCATAGGTTTGAGATACAACTTAGGTAAATTAAATCATCTATAAAAGTATTATAATAATTTTATAATTTATTAATACTTTTCACATATTATTATCAATTTAATTTCATTTAAAATTATTCATTATATATTTATTATAACAATTAAGTTCCTACCAGAAATTTTGAGGACGTACAGTTCATGACCACAAAATAAGTAGGGTGGGTTGACCAATGTCAAATGGATGATGTTTTAAATATCTGTCAATTATTAAAATAAAAATACATTTAATTTTTATACAATAAACAAAAAATTGTAATATACTGGGAATTCATATATTAAACCAAATCACACAACTCCATAGAAGAAGTAGTCCACAGATATGTATGAGAAACATTATAATTTTCAAATGAATTTATGGATATATTTACTGTTATATATTATATTCAAATAATAATAATAATAATGTTATTGTAATAAATATTAATTAAACCATTCGTAAATATCATCCTTGAATATTTGTAGGGAAAAATGAACCACATTACATTGTGGAGTTGTTTATCCATAACTGAAAATGAGTGACGTTTTTATTTCCCATTGAATGGAAAAAAAATTAAAATGGTTTTTACCATAATCCAAAAAAATTATTCATATTTACAATACTTATCTAATTATTTCAAACATGTTAAATATGATTTTATGGAGTTAGAATTTGAAATAAACATAAAATATGTCAATCAAGGATTATGCATTCTATTTGGATATCTCCCATTAAATTACACATTAAGACTTCGTAGAAAGGGTTTTATAAGACCATAATCATTATATAACGGGGGTGGACTATGAGGGTATATTTATTTAGGTATTTATTAAGATAAGTTTCTCAACATTAGTAATAAATATAGGATGGGATTATACCTTTTATAAGTGAGTGGAGACACACCCTTGTAATTGTCTTAAATATCTAAATATGATATAAATAACTAATGGTAATGGTCATAAAATTATTTTAATATAGATGAAAAGGTTATAATGGTCTAAATTCAATTATTCATTAATATTTTAACAGAATTTATGTTGACTTATATTAAACTATTTACCTTAATTATTCATAATTTCTCATTACTCTGGTGACATATTTTGTTCATGGTAATTATTCATAATGAGTAAATTTCATGTTGATTCCATTAATAAATTTTAACTTATAAATTAAAAATAATAAATCCTTTTGTTCACTTTTGAATATTATTAAGTGATATAAATTAATATCAATATATTTTTTCAAAACACATCAAAAAAACTATTTCCTCCAATTGTATGTCGTGACAAATCAAAATAAACATGTATAAAAATAAAATAAAATATTGATTCATAAGTAAATATTCTATATTATTTATAAAATTATATTATTTTACAGTTAAAATAAATTATATATATAATAGGACAAATAAATTAAATTATATATGTAAAAGAAATGAATGTTTTAGAAAAATTTATATTTATTCCAATTCACAAAAACATTAGTCTTTTCATTAAAAATATCAAAAATTAAACACTAAAATATATTTTAAATGATTATATAAAAAGTAAGTCATTTCAAACAATTAAAAATTATAAATGTTAAATAATTATATATATTTAAAACCATATAATTCAAGGAAAACCCATTAGTTAGAATCTTACTAATTTTTTCAATTAAAAATTACGTAAAATTTCTTTTGTAATATGAATAAATATCATATTTTATAATGTTGAGATATTTAATTAATTTACAATTTTCATCATATGTGTTATTATATTGTTTATATTTAATGTAAATTAAATCCCTGAAATTTTTTATCATTTAAATAGTTACTGATATTTTTCCCTCATATTTATTTTTGCATTACAGTCTTCTTAAAAAATCATGTTATTATTAAACAAAACATTTACCATGTCAATCACATTATTCATTTAATCTCTCACTTCATTACATATAATCTTCAATTTATTTTTAGTGAAATAAACATTATCTATGTACTGAACTTTACCCCTTTAGCTCAGATCTAGTTCATTATTTATTACATTTTTATAACATAAATGTAATCACATCCTAAAGGACTGAATATATTAAAAGTATAAATAAACATGATACATACTTGATTTTTATATTAATGATGAATAATAACATTAAAAAATAATTTTTTTCTATGAATAACATTATTCCCTCTAGTATATCCTTGCAAATAAAACATATTACTCTTCTGAGATTCTAGAGGAAGGCCAAAAAATAAGGGTGGGCTCAAATTCTCAAATAAGGGTATGTATATTATATGCTATCATGAATAAATATGGATAATAAAAAGGGAGAAATAAATAAATGTTCACAAATTAAATTTACTTAACTTAATAGTGAATAATAATAATAGAAAGGTAAATAAATGAGAACACAAGAAATTTAATAAATAAACTGAAAATTAAATTCATCTAGATATATTATTATTTTTATAACATCAATGATAATAATAAATAAACTATGAATGGAGGTAATTCTTAATTTTTTGGAATAATGTTTCCTAAGAACATGATACCTTTACCTTTTATGATTTCTCCTTTATCCTATTAAAAATAGATAATGTACAAACCAATTGGTATTTTCTTACTATATCTCTACTATTAATATCTATCCACAAGTCAGCTTAAAACCACTAAATACCAAGGTATAGGGTTTGACCAATGATTTTGTCTAATGAGAACTACAGATGATTTTATGGGTTATCTAGAATTATCACCACCCTAATATTCATTTAAAAATAATTCCACAAATATCTTATAATTTATTTAATTAATGAACAATATCCATTAACACCAAACACCCATTTTGAGAAATAGAATTTTTCCCCATATTTCCAAATCAATAAAATTGATTTCAAACTATAAATTATATGAAACAATGGAATATGTTTTAGGAAATAACAATATACAATATACCAAAATATGGAAATTTAAGAGAAATTAAATGTAAAATGAAAAATAATTACAAGGAAGTGATTATCCAAACTATCTTTGGTCAAAATAATCATAAACAATAAATAGGAAGAACAACGATGGTATAAATATATACCTATTATAATCAGAATAATGAGTTTTTATTATTGAATATAAATACCATAAAAACCCTTACGAAAACAATATTTATAAAAAAGTTCTTTTTAATTATGAAAATAACATTTTGAGAAATAAAAAATTTTGAAAATTATTTTCCATGAAATTAAATATTAAAACATTATTTCAAAATATATTCATATAACGAAAAATGAAAATAAAATGAAATTATGGTCATAATAACAGCTAAATTTTTATATTACATACATGTTAAAAATAATATTCATATTTCAATATAAAACGTTTTATAAAGTTCCATCTTTACAAAATGATAAAAATATTCATTTCATATATTATATAAAAGGAATAGGGGTTGTTTTAATAATTACATATGACTCATTTGAATAAATTTTTATTAAAAATTGGTTGAAAATTAGATTTATATATCACATGTAAATTATTCAAGATATTTTTTAAAACTTTTTTGGAAGAAATTGTTCTTTATGAATAAAAATTTTATACCAGAGATTTAAATGAAGCGGGGTTTTTTTACCAACATTTAATCGATTAATTTATGTTTTAAGTAGAGATTTTTTTTACTAGTACAAAAAAGTATCATGAATAACTATATTATAATAAAATTAAATCATTTTACTAGTAAATAGTCAATTAATTTCCTCCAATGTGAATTTGAGAAAAAAAAATCACAGTTAAGATGAGATTTTGAAATAAAACATCAAAAAGATCATAACATTGATATGATAATCATGAAAAAAATATATTATATGTAACATATTTAATAAAAATATAAAATTTTTTGGAAATAAAATATAATATAATAAAAATTAATTATATACATAATCTTATACCATTAACGACTATGAGGAAATAATATCACCTAATGAAATTAAATTGAGTTATGAAATTTATTACCACTTGATAACACATTCGTAGATTGTAATTAGATGAATAAAAAGACAAAATACATTTTATTATTAAGGAATCAGGACATTAATTGTCAATTTTTCATCATATACACAATATTAAAGGAAATTAGTGGCAAAACATTATAATATGCCGCAATGAATTGAAATTAGGATGAAATTTATAATCCCACGCTTCATTTTGTTTGAACATTTTTTACACCTTTTATAGTTGTCATAAACATATTATTAACCTATTATTGAAACTTATTAATATTTTTAATATAATATATGACACTTTTGAAACATCTTATCGCATATATGTTAATAATAATTCATTATTTTCTTCGTTTCGAGTGTTATTTTCCCTAATCTCTCATGAATGATTATGAAAGAATGATCTTGTTCATGCCCATATTATATAGGTAAATAAAAAAAATATTGACAAAATTATCGTATTTTTAGATGAATTTTACTTTTAAAACTATTTAGTAATATATTTAAGAAAAATAATTTATGTTATGATCGTATAGATAGTATGTCGTATGTATGCAAGAGTAAGGTTTCCATTATACAGTGATCATTATAGAAATAAAGTATGTAATTAATAATATTACAATAATAATATTATTAACATATATATAATATTATATATATATATATATATCATACATTTTTTTGTGATGAAAAAATGTGAATAACATCACTTTATGATGGTGGTAGTCCATATGTACACTTTTGTTGATATAAACATTACATGAGTAAAAAAGAAAAGAAATAAAATAATATATAATATATTCCAATAATAATAAATATGATCAAAATATCTTAAATATATTAGATATATAACTTATTATCATTAACACAAAAATTATCACCTTCAATGTGAGGCATTAGTGAAATTTGAATCTCATTTCTTCATGAGGTGGTAGTCCACCGCACACACGAGTGACATTATCAAATATAATGTGGATTGGAAGTAAATATTATTATTATATAAATATATATGATATATTAAATCCAGAGGTATAAATATTTTATAAACATTAAATGTATATTTTATATCTATTATCAAACACCACATTCTGATGCAGAAATGGAAAAATGAAGACATTAGTTCACGAGATTGTAATCTTCCATTAACACAAACGATGATCTCATAACCAATTTGATCGATGTGAAGATATTTATAGTTCATTAATATGTCATAAAAAGACTCCAATATATCTTAAGCACTACCAAACTTTTATCATCATGGTTTAATAATAATTCAACGACGTGGTTAGAAAAATAAAATAAAGATGCTCATTGAAAAGCATTGCCACTTTTTTGGTTATCCACATTAAGATTTAACTAAGCCTCTCTATGGTTGGTGATATGCCACTAATATGGAAAATATGATAATTTAAGGACTGTTTTAAATTTTCTGGGTTTTATTTTTAATAAAAAAATATTTATGAAGGTGTGAACAAGAGATTATAGGGGTGGCCTTTTAAAAGTGGGGGATGTGACATAATTGGTATTTTAAAAAAATATCTAGTTCCCCCCACAAGTTTTATAAGTCATAAGGGACAACAATCAGATACAATATAACGGTATAGGTGTTATTTTCTAATTATAACCATGAAATATTTTTTATACTAGTTTATTTTTTATTTTTATCTTTATCTTTTTAATTTCTCCCCCTATAAACGCATTTTTACGATAATTCTGTTAAATATTTTTTCCATAATTTATTATTCATCTTGGTTATTAATAATTTTACCTTTTTATATATTATAAATTATTATGGTTGAAAATTTTTAATTTTTTTTAATATTCAGTTCGAATAAGTGGAAAATTTTAATATAAAACTAATCTCAAAAAGGTGATGAGAAAGCATGTTTTCAATGTAAAAGGGATCTAATGTTTACAATTTTTTTATATTATAATACTCAAAAAATTCAACAAATGATATTAATTGAATAAATATATATTATTTTGAACATATATAAATTAAAAATAAATTTTAAATTTAATTTAACATTATAAATTAAGTAATAAATGTTATTTTTTTATTAATATTCAGTATTTGTCATTATTCATCAATAAACAAAACCATTCAAAAAAATTAAAAATTAAACTAAAGACAATTTTATATTAATATTAATAAAAATGATGTTGAATTTTTAAATAAATTCTATAAATGTTATCAAAATTAATTTTAAACTTATGTGTGGATGGAACGATTAAATGGTTTTATGGAAAAATAATGTTTTCTAGAGAATATTTATTTTTTTAATATGATTCTTATTTTATTTATAATCAATATATTTATAAATAATCAATGTGTGTCAATATTATATTTTAATAATTTATTATATCTAATTTATACACACCATTCAACCAGCTATGTTATATATTAAATAAAAATGGTAATCTTGTATTGTTGTTTAGTGAAACTCGGTAAGACATGTAATAAATGATATTGAAAAACTACTTATTTCTAGTATGGAAAGATATACATACTGTGTCAAGTAATGAAATATATTAATGAGATTTAATTTATTTATAAATTAATATATTATAATGTCCCATGGTGTTATATTCCTTTATACGCATGGTGTTTAATATCAAACATGTTATCAAATATATTATCATTATTGTAGAATTTCAGGGTATTACATTCTCCTTAGCTTAAATAAATAGAATCCTTAAAAATAAATCATGATTATGCATATAAAGGTTTTAAAATTTGGAAATAAAATTGTTGAATAATATAAATCATTAAAGGGTACAAAACATATTTGTAAGAGGGAAATGGTGTGTGCAATGGAAGCATGAAAAAACAAGACTACGATTATATAAAGAACATTGGTTGAAGGTGATGATGTTTAAATGCAGAAAATACATAATTATTTATAAAAAATTATTGAGTTCATTAATCAAAATAATGTGAATGATCAATGTAATGTTAAGGGCCTCTAAACCATAAACCCATGATTATTTTAAAGATCATTTAAAGCATTGGATACGAATGTAATTTGATAAGTTTTTTTGTTACAAGATCCTTTTACTAAGGTTTCATGATTATTTTATTGAACAATAATAAAGGAAATGTAATTAAATGATATTATTATATTTTATATACAAAATTTATTCCCATTCATATGGTATAATCATTTTTCAATTTTTATTCAATATATGAAGTAAAATTCCAAAAAATAATTTTTTAATGCCTGAACCCCTAAAATTAACTTTTAACAAATAAATAGATCCATGAACAAAGTCTTTATATTATTATCTCACTTTATGAATAAATAAATTTGTTTATGATAAGATATCAAATATTATATATTTATATCTAAACCAAAAAAGTAACACATCTTGTTAATCATTACTATTTGTTTTACTGAAAACAATTACATATTAACCATGAAATTACTTAGGCCAATGGTATATACTAAACCTTAATTGCACTTTGCTCAATGGATCAATCATTGAAAACCTTGATAAATGGAATGTTCTTTCACCCATTCTGTGGGTTTTCCTTTTAATATAATATATTAGTATTATTGATGTAATATTCTGAATGATATGTTGTACACCCTTAAAATAAAATTAATCCTTAAATATCATTTTTACAGTGGTTATTAATACAATTTCTTTTTTTTCGAAATATCTAATAATATTAATTTTCTATTATTAAAATTTCATTGATGGTCATATTAACACTGAATTATATCAATACCATTATACATGTATCAATAAAATGAAAACTAATTATTCCTAAAATAAAATTTCCACTACAACATATAATTGAAAAATATCCCCCAAAATATCATTACACTTATTAGACATTCATCACCTATAATGTTTCATTTAATACAATGTTCATGTGATCAATCTCAAACTAATTTTTCCCTGATGGGACCATAAATATTAATTTATTCAAGACACTTATTCTTCTAAACATTTATCATTATCCTTGGATGTTTCACGATTCTCATAAAAAAATTGGTAAAATACTTCTATAAATTAATTCATTAATAAAAATTAATAAATACTTCATCTATTTATTTTGACATAGGTACTCCATGGTATAGGATTTGATAACCAGAATATGTAATTGACCAAGATAATTATCATATTATATACATTATGTAAAATTAACTATAAATAGATCCCTTGGATGGTATTCATTTCCTCCCATCATACTCTTAAATTTTCCCGAGATACTCCTTTCATTAAGGCCTAATTTTCCACACAAAAAGTATTTTCTTACTCATTTGAGGTACTTTTAGGGGTGTATCTTTCTATATTTCTGACATTATTGACATTGATAATTCTTTCCTCTGTCATCTCCACCTCTCCATTTCATAGACACATCCATACTTTTCATTTTTTGTGGGTCTAGGATTATGTGAATGTAAATGTTGTAAATCATATTTTGGGATAACTAATTTTGAATAATCACAATATCATTCACTCTGCCAATCAAACCATTTGGTTCATCATAGTCAGTAGAATTTCCATCGTCATCTTTTACAATGATATGATTTGTTTGAGTTCCATCCGTTGACTAAAACAAAAAATAATAGTGTGACAAACAATAAAAATAGAGAGGAATATCGATGAATTGATTAATTGATTTGTAAATCAGGACACATTTATTAAAATACAACAACCCTTATGTTTTCCCAATTACATTAATTTCCATCATCTATTGAAATCTTCTAGAATAATGTATTAAAAACGCGTCAATTAACTTAATTGTATTTCCCTTAAGACTGTCAACCCAGGTTGGTAATAAGGATCCTTATAATGCACCAAGTGGTGATCAGGTCAAGCCCAATACACCCATTTAGAGTTATTACTACTAGATACATCTATTTTAGAACCACATATTCTTTTTTGTATCCATACGAGGATATATTGAAATGAAAAAAAATAGAATATCGACTTTAACAAACCTTTGTGATTATCTTCTATAGATATCATCAAAGACTATTATTGAGTTATGATTTCTAATCAATTTTTTTTGTAAATATATTTCCAATTGATTATAATAAACTTCTTCTAAAAATAACTATATCGTCCTTAAACCTAGAAGCCTCAAACTAGTGTTTTCTTAATTACATTTTCATAATATTCAAGTAACCACTTCCCAATAGAACTAAATGTTCATATGTCTTGGTCTACTAAATACATACCAGAGGCCTACATTGAAATTTAATAAAAAAATTAAAAAAATACTATTTTAAGAATAATATTACAACTTCTAATATAATTTTTGAAATCATATATTATACACATCATGTATTTGTAACAAAAATAAAATTATGGTGAACTAAAAATCATATTAAGGGTTAAGAATAATAGATTCTATATTGAATCAATAATAATAATCAGCATTGAAAGGGAAATAATAGATAATACATTCAATTTAAATATATGGATATGAAATATTGAATATGTAATGGTAATTGACAGAAAACCCATGCCATATAATCAATAAATAGTAAAATAAATGTGTCTAGAGATAATTTCAACATGAAAATATCATGTACCATAATAATTGAAATATTAATGAAATATTTGGTTAATTATTGGACATCAGTTTTCCAAGGAACATGATACCTTTACTAATATATTTATATCATGAATACAATTTAAATCGTGCTAAGTACAAACCCATCATCTTTTTCCAACTATACCTCTACTGTCATGATTAAAAATCAATATAAATTAAAATCCCCTAGATAAATATTCACACAGTTTGGCCACTAGAATTTTTCTCATGAGACATATCTATTCATATAAAGCCTATCTATAATATTCCCAAATCATATCTTCATTTCTGAATAATTCCATTTATAGTGAATAATATTTTTAATTCATGAACTGTGTAACTTATGATCTAATATATATACTATGAAAAGGTTATAGATTTATCAATATTTCCCTAGTAAATTAAATAACTATTAATAGAATAACAATATGTAATATTTTTACCTTTTATGAAAAAATCATATACAATATAAAATAATATATATAATTATTTGAAATTTTATGTATAATAAAAATTGATTAGAAAGAATTTATTTTCAATAATATACTTGGTGAAAATACTACTAAACCATTCAAAAGAAGAATAATGATGATTTCAACATATACTAATTGAAGTGAGAATTAATTGTTGTTGTAATATATTAATTAAAATAATATAAAAATAAATTTTATAAAAATCTTTAATAAATCATCCTTCTATTTATAAATTATATTTTTTAATCATAAAACAAATTTAAAATTGTTTTTTATTAAAATCGAATTAAAAAAAATTATTTTAAAATATACGCATAGAATTGGAATATATGATTCAAATATATTATGGTTATAAATGTTTTTATTTATATAAATTTGATACATTTTGGATGTAACATTGTTTTTTCACTTAAAAAAGGTGAAGAAAGTTCCATGTTTGGAAATTGACTAGAATATTCCTTCAAAATATTTAGTAAAATACAAATGTCCATTATTTTTTAAATGAAAAAAAATTCTTTAACTTATTTTGTAAATAGTAAAATGGTTAATAAATAATTTGATAAATCCTTTTAAAATTTTTAAAAAATAAATTTTATTTAGAAAACATGGATTTGGAAATAAAATATCTCATACTGAAGAGTCCAATGATGTTTAGTTACATAAAAACATTATCTCAATTATTTTATTTTGCAGAGAGTATTAAAATAGTAAAATTACATTAAAATCTCATTAATATTCATTTTAGGTGTAAATAAATTGGATTTATTATAATGTTTTCAAATAATTTCCTTCAATTGAAATTCAAGAATGAATTATCTCAATTAAAATGGGATTGTAAAATAATCCCTTCAAATTTTTTGATTGTTGATATGAAAATAATATAAGGAATTGATTATGGGTATAAAAATTAAATCCACAAAATACATGTTGAAATAAAATATAATACATTCCAATGTCAGTATAAAAATAATCATAGTATACTAACAATAATGAAGAGGCTATATAATCCATTTAATGAAATTGAGTTGTTATATTTTTTACTTCTTAGTAACTCTTAAATATAATCCCCATCGATGTAGTAATTAAAATTTTCAATAAATACACCTTTAATAATTATATAATAATGATACTATATGTTATTTCGGTAGTATATACATCATATAATCTAAAGTACGTTTATAACATTACAATATGCCAAAAGGGAATAGAATTTAGATAAAATCCTTTACCTTGTGTCCCTTTAGGTTGAACATTATTTTACCTATTTTTTGTTGTCTTAAACATGATATTTACATATTATAAATATTATTAATATTTTTAATATCATATATGAACCTTTAATTAGATGTTATAATCCATATGGTTCTTTAATTTCAACATTTTACTATGTTTGTTTTGTCATGAAAATATTATTCTTCCATTAATTATATAGTTTAATATCTCAAAAATATTAATCATTACATAATTAATAATTTTTACCTAAGTGTTACTTTAAAAACCAATCATTAATGATTGTTATGAAAAATTATGTACGTTATGAAAAAAGAAAAGGAAGGTTGTTCATATGAATCAGTAGCATTTACATTTTCCAAAAACAAGATGGATATATGGTAAGAAATATATATTCTCTACCAAATTATATTATTATCATGTAAAAAATATTTTATACTTATATAAATAATCTATGTGGTTCAGTGATAAAAAAAATATTCACATCGCTTCGTGAACATAGTTGTCCACACTTACAGAAATGAAGTTATCATCTTTACGTGAGCAAAAGAGAATGAAATATAATAAAATATTACATCATTACTTAATGTTAAATATTACATAAGTATCATTATTATTTTATTTATATCACATAAAATAATTAACATTATATTTATCAGCTTCTATGTAAAGTGGTTGTGAAACACGAATCACATCTCTTTGCGATGTCGTATTCCACATTATACACGAGCGGTGTTATTATTTATCATATGTTATTAAATTGAATATGATATATATTATATATTGATTTATATGTATATATATTTTATAAATATTCTATATTTACTTAAAATCCATCATCATACGCAACATTGAGATGTTGTAATGGAAAAATTAATGACATTGGTTTATGTGGCAATAGTTTATCGTACAAACAAATGATGATTTCATAACTAATAATAACAAAAATAATCATTGTTAAATAATAATTGAATGGTAGAGAAGGAATTAAACTAAAGATGACTATTGAATGGAATTACCTCTTATATAGATATACACATTAGGTTGGCATTATATCTTTTATAGGATGGATTTAAATGAAAACATAGGCTTATAAGAATACATACAGACTATGGGATGTTATTTGATTAGAGGATGGATGAACCAAATATTTTTGAATGTTTGAATAATAGAGTAGAGTGGTGGTCTTTTATAAGTGGGGAAGTGGACAACAATGGTATTTTCGAATATATATTACTTATTCCACATTTTTTGTATGTAAAATATGTAAAAATATGAATTTTTTAAACCTTTGAGGTGGATTAGTTCAGATTTAGGGATAAAATTTTTTTGAAGTAGTTTTTATGTCATTTTTCTCCTTATATTTTTTTGTTTGTCTGATGGTAAGCCCATTTTTACCTAACTTTTGGTAATTAATTTTCAAAATATTTACTATTCATTTCAGTCCAAGAATAATTTGAAATTACAACAAATTAAAATATTTTTTATAACAAATATAAATTCCATTTTCCAAATTCAATTCATATATGATGAAAATTTTTATTCAAAATTAATCCTTCAAACGTCATGATAATGAAGTGTGTCAAAGTAGAAATGTTAAAATGATTACACAGATATTATATCAAAATCCAAAATGAAACTTTATAAAATTAGGAAAATTTGATTAATAAATATAAAATTTAACAAATTACATATTAAAACTATTATTTTTAAAACCTTATCCGCATAAATTATTTAAAAAAAATGATGTTTTAAATTAATATTTTAAATATATTTACTATTCATCAAAATAATTAAATCATTCAAAAAATTCAAAAAATTCACCCTAAGATAAATTTTTTCCTCATTTTAAAATTATCATTATTTGTTCAATTAACGTTAAAAATAGTTTAACTATAATTTTAAATTATGTGTGAAAATCATTATTTACCTATTTTTTACAAAAAAATGTTTTTCTAGAAAACTTGTTTGTTTCATTTATATGGTACTTATTTTTTTTAAATCAATATTTTTCTAATAAAAATGTATAAAATTTTTATGTTCTAAAGATATTTAATCTCATTCACACCTTTTATTCCAATGGCTATGTGATATATTATAAAATAATATCAATTGTATATTTTTTTGGTAAGACTCATTCAAGGGTGTGATGTATGCTATCGAAGAGAATCATTATTTTGTGTAACAGAAGATAAAATTAGTATTTCTTCATGTGAAGTACATTAAATACATTAGTTTTATTAAAAAATAAAAAAAATATTGTTATAGGGTTTTATATTCTCATCTACGATTTCTATTATGTGATATACATGCTATCATATACGGTATCCTTATTTTAGAATTTCGTTGTGTTACACTCTACCAACTATAAGACATTATGGATAAAAATAAGAGAAGCATCAATTACATTATTATTATTAATGAACCATAAACCACATCATCTACCAAATATAAACTTCAACAAGGTACATGGTATGAAATCTATCCCACCTTTTCCAAATTAACATATGGTCCAATAATCGATGGTCATAAAAATACATTATTGTGAAAACTCACAACACATTTATGAGGATATATTTTAGTAAACACATCATCCCCTACACTAAATGAATTTTTTACACATTTTATTTTCATAACAATTTTTCATTCTATGGGATCTGATGAATTTACTAAATAAACTTCATTACTCTCTATACAATTTCGTATACCTATTATTATCACAAAAAAATTAATCACTAAATTTATCCTACTATATTTCTGTTTGATTTTTTTTATAATTCAATCAAATTTCCAATATGTATACTATAATAAAAAATGGTAATATAATAAAAATAATCTAAATGATAATGATGATTTCAAATTTCCTGGTAAAATAGTGAGCAACCCAAAATCATATACACCAATGACTGAATAAATATCTATAAATTTCTATAATATAGAGGGTAAAACGTATTAAAAAAATTAATGTAGTATATAATTACTTCTAAAATATGTTTATAAATTTTTGTGTCAATATGAAATTAATGTATGTAATGACATATGTAATATAATGATAAACCCCTTTCTTGTCTTCTTAATAATAATTAATTTTATTTTATAGTGTTATATTCATTTGGAATCATAAACACATAAACAAATGGTCCATAAGTGAGCTACCTAATATTACACCTTGTTCATTATAAATATCATCCTTATTAGAAATATCATTTCTAATACATTTATTTATATGTTGGGGGAAGGAAGTGTTGAGAAAGTGATGTATTCAACAATAAATAATTTTATTATTAAAAAGGGGATATTGTTGAGAACAATACACTATAACTGATTTTGAGGCCCAAAAATACCCATATTTGTTATTCTAATGATTTAAAATTAAGTATATTTCAGGAATTTAATATTCGTTATATTATTATTTCTATATGAAATATTAAAGTATTCGAAATGTGCGAATTAATTGATAAAGAATTCAGAAATCATTTTTAGCGTGTTCTGGAAGCACTTTTTATTCATTACGTTGAGAAGCATAGCATAAGGATGAAATGCTCTGTTTGATCTGTGAGATATCCGAAAAGTATGGTAAAATAACCATACATTATTTGAAATGTTTGTTTGGAAGGAACCTATCTTTTGGAAGGAAACTTACATTTGGATGGAACCTTACATTTGGAAGGAACCTTACATTTGGAATGAACCTTATGTTTGGAAGGAACCATACATTTGGAAGGAATCATACGTTTGGGAAATCAGCAAAGTATGGAAGAAGATCATTTACTAAAGTATTGAATGATATATTTGTTCCATAAAAGTATGGTTCATAGACCTTACTTTTGTGTACAACCATACGTTTCAAATATAAATATAAAATTATGGTTAATCACCCTTACTTTTATGAACAACAGTAAATTTGACTGAGAAGTATAAATTATATACCATAGGTTTGAGAAGTGAAGAGAATCCATTGAGATCATCCTTAAGTTGTGAACCTTATGTTCAGAGAATGTGTGCTATGATGTTCAACCATCTGTTTGATATTAGAAGTTTAAATTACGGCATTATTAAAGAAATGGTATTTATGCTGATTATGAGGATTATTTCAAGCCAGATTAAAATCCCAAATTTAATGTGAGTCTTTGACTAATTCAAAGTTGGTTATTTTTTATTCAAAAGTATCAATTTAAGAGGAGCTTTTCATGCTGAATTTTTGGAGAGTTATAACTACTATGCAATTCATACTTTTGAATATCATGATTATAATGGTGACTATTATGGATCTAAATTTAAATGGAGAACTCTCATATTTATTCTATAATAACTTGTACTATTTTTAAAAAAATAAAAGAGACGAATTATTGAAAAAAAAGATCTTTTGTTACGAAGGGAAAAAGCTTTGTTTTCGGAAGAAGAAGAAACTCGACTAAAGATTTACTAATCTACATAAAATATCTTTTTGTGAACCAACTGCTGTTAATGTTATGAATGAAATTTAGATATCATCTGTAATTGGTTAAAAATGATGTTAGATGTTATGAGTGAAAGAAGATGGATCATTTCACACCTAGCTATCCAAAATTAAATGAATGCGAGAAAAAGAAATTCATAAAGAGAAATGATTATGAGAAGAATGATAATAAGGTAATGAAATCTACATGGAGTGTATCTAAACACTCCAGTAGATCATCAATGTCTGATTCAGAAAAGGAGGAATCAAATCTAAAAGCCAATATGTGCTTTATGGACGAAACTGATATGTTAAAATCCAATTATTCTTCTAACTCTAATTTTAAATCAAGCTATATAAATAATAAAATTCAAGCTTACTTCAACATGCTTGAAGAAAAATATGATTCTTTTTTTATGAATCAAAAATCGTTAAAGAATATTTAAAAAATTGTTTTATGTGTGAGAGAGATACTCTGCCAAAACAACATCAGGAATTACTGAAAAAATATAACTCAATAAATACAAACAATACTTATCATTAATCTAAAATAAAAACATTACAAACTGAAGTAGAAACATATAAATGTTTTTCTATTATTTTTACAAAAGTATAAAATACACTAAATTAAATTCTTGGAAACAATTCAATAAAAAGGAATGATATGGAATTGAGAGTAAAGGTGAAAAGCTTAAAATGTACAAGAATTACTTTGTTCCAAGTACTAGAATAGTAATTTGTAACTGTTGTGGTGAAAAAGGAAATTTATCTATTAATTGTTATTTAAGGAAACCCTAGATAAGTGGAATAAAGAAATCATTTGTTTCAAACAATTTATATGATTATGTTGATTTTAGAGAAACTAATCATGTTTGGATTCCATGATCTTTGATGGCTAACACAACTGGACCCCATAAAATATGGGTACCAAAACAATCTGTTTAACTGCCTTTGCATGAAGAAGGTCACATGATCAAAAAGACCATATGATATATGTACAGTGGTTGGTCAAGGCATATGAGTGTAAATTCATCTAACTTCAAAACACTAATAGAATAGAATGGTGATCTAGTGACATTCAGTGACAATGCCAAAGGCAAGATTATTGGCATTGGAATAGTTGGAGATCCACAATCTGCCTCAATAAAAAATGTAGTCTATGTACAAGGATTGAAACATAATTTGATAAGTATCTATTAACTCTTTGATGATGGTTATATTGTTGATTTTTATAACAACTATTGTTTTATTTTCAAAGATTTATCGATAGATTTAGAGCACCCAAAAATGATAATGTGTATACCCTGGATTTAAATTCCATGTGTAAATAATAAGTAAAATGCTTAACTACTAAGATAAATGGATCCTGGATTTGGCATATAAGACTTGGACAATGCAATATATATGCTTTACATAAGTTATATAAGAAACAATTAGTTTCTGATCTTCTTAGTCTCATGTTTGAAAGTTATAGATTTTGTGATTCATGTCAACTTGGCATGCGGCACAAATCATCTGTCAAACCAGTTAACAAAATTGATACTTCATAAACCACTAGAACTTATCCATATGGATTTTTTGGACCATCAAGGGTAGCATGTTTGGCTGGTAAATATATGTATATTTTTTAGTTGATTACTATTCTATTTACATTGATTTTCTTTCTAAAATATAAAAATGAAGCATTTAAAATATTTGAATGTTTTTGAAAACTTATTCAAAATGAAAATGGTTTTAAAATAATTTCATTATGAAGTGATCATGGTAAAGAATTTGAGAATCTGGAATTCAATTACTTTTTCTCAAATATGGGTATTAAACACACCTTCTATACACCAAGAACACCTCAACAAAATGTAATTTTTGAACGAATAAATAGTACTACTCAAGAAATGACTAGGAATATGCTAAATGTATAAAGTATTCCTACATATTTTTGGGAAAATTCTATAAGTACAGAATGATATATAATAAATAGAGTTCTAATTAGACCAATTTTCAAAAAAACACCCTATAAACTCTATAATAACAGAAAACTGAAATTAAAATACTTTATTGTTATTGGTTGGAAGGTTTACACCTTAATCACCTAGGAAAATCATGGTATGCTTGACCCAAAACATGGTGAAGGCATTTTATTATTATATTCTATGAATTCCAAATATTATAGAGTTTTTAATAGAAATTCAAGGACAGTTAAAGAATCAATTCATGTAAAATTTGATGAATCTGATCCCTTTGAGAAAAGGAAAGACCAAATTTGCTAATCTAACTCTAGTGATAACATGTGACTTAAGAACCTAAAAATGATTATGAAAAAGATATAAATGAAATTCAGTCCAATTCAGAAGAACATGACACTGATAAACATATATGTGTACTACCTAGAAAGTCAAGAACTGTAAAAAATAACACTTTAGAAATTATAATAAGAGACTTATACATAAAAAGAAAAACTAGTAGGAAGATAGGAAATCTGATTGAGTTATCTGCGTTTCTATCCCAATCAGAACCCAAAACTATAGAAGAAGCCTTAGTTGATGAAAGTTGGATGATAGAAAGGAAAAGATAACTAAACTAGTTTGAATGAAATGAATTTTTAAATTTAGTTGAAAGACCTCAGAACGACCCAGTTATAGGAACGAAATGGGTCTTTAGAAGTAAACAAGATGATCAAAAAATAATAACTAGAAATAAAGCAATACTAGTGGATAAAGGATTTAATCATGAAGATTTTAAAGATTATGATGAGACCTTTTCACCTGTAGCTAGATTAGAATCCATTAAAATCCTTCAAGCCTATGCATATCATATGAACATTAAATTATTTTAGATGGATGTTACGTCTACCTTTTTAAATGGTTATTTATTTGAGTAATTTTATGTTGAGCATCATCCTTGTCTTGAAAATTCAAAAAAACCAGATTCCATTTTTAAACTTATCAAAGAGCATTATAGTCTTAAACAAACACCTAGATCTTGATATGAAATATTAAGTTCTTTTCTTTTCAAAGATGATTACACTGTTGGAATTGATGATCCAACACTATTTAAGAAAACTATCAATTCTAATATTATATTAGTTCCAATTTATGTTGATGGTGTATTTTTTGGTTCAAAAAAAATAAAACTTTTTGTCATGAGTTTTCAAACATAATGAAAAAAAAAAATTGAAATGAGTATGATGGTAGAATTAAAATTGTTTTGGACTTCAAATTTTTAAAAGAGATTTTGGAAATGTTTTGAATCTAAGCAAATACATTACTGATTTAGTAAAGTATTTTGGACTTGAAAACAACAAGACATTTACAAATCCTATGTGTACAAATATAAAACATGATTTGGATGAAACTGGAAAACCTGTTGACAAACATGTTATATAGAGGTATGATTGGTAGTTTATTATATCTTACTGCTAGAGGGATAGATATAATGTATTCAGTATGTCTTAGTGAAATATTTTAATCAAATATTAAGGAATACAGTTTAATTGACATTAAAATAAAATTTAGATATTTAAAAAGAAACTGTTTTTCAATCTCTACATTATCACAAAAAGTCTGATTTTAATAAAATTTTATACTCAGATGTAGACATATAGAGTTATAGATTAGATATAAAAATAACCTCAGGATCATGTCACTTTTTATTAAAATACTTATTATCATGGACTAGTAAGAAACAACACTCAGTTGCCCTGTCAACAGCTGAGGGAGAATATGTATCTGCTGGCAGTTGCAATGCCCAAATTTTGTGGATGAAAAACACTATTCTATATTTTGGACGAAATTTTAATAATAAAATAATTTTATGTTATAAAACAAGTGTTATAAATATTTCAAAAAATCATATTAATCATTCTAGGACTAAGAATATTGATATCATACATCATTTTCTAAGAGACTCTATTCATAAAAGTGATATATTATTATAATTTGTAAGTAATGAAATTCAATTAGTTGATATTTTTACTAAAAAACATCCCATTACAAGGATTTATTTTTTAAGTGGGATTTAGGTTTATTTAAATTTATGTAATATTTTTTAAAAATAGTTTAGATACATGTTTTTTAAATTGTACAATTCTGTTTTTTATGTTTTTTTTTAATTTTTTCCACATTCAATGTTAATTTTATTAAAATTTAAACAATATTTATAATTTAGATAATGAAATGAGAATAAAAAATGATAGAATTCGTTTCAAATTATAAACCATTTCATTTTTTTTCTCAAACCCCTTCAAAACCTTGAAAACGTTTACCAATCTTCTCTCCTGAACCTAATCCTTTGAGACCCTAGTCCTTTTCATACCATTAAAAATATATTATAGAAATAGCCAAGACCAAAAGAACTGGTGAGCCAGAGACCAGCACTACGAAGCAGCAGCCCTCAGTAGAGAGAATCATTTTTCAAGGAAAAGTCATAGATCTGGAATGGCTCTATCCGACGAACATGATGCTAAAGAAAGCCCTAGCTTTTCACAACATAGAACATAAATTTAATGAATATTATACAATGTTTTTATATGAGGTAGAACATCTTCATTTCATTATGTTTGTATAGTTTAGTCTAGGAACCGATGAAGATTCAATTTTTTCTATGATTGAGGATCAAGATTTTTCAATCTCATCTTTAGAAATTTCCTGAATTTTTATCTTCTCTCGTGAGGTATTTTTTCATTTATATTTAAAGAATATATGTGATTATGTGTATAAGTCAAAATATATTAAGTCCTTTTTTGTTTGAAAAAACATCTATAAAGAGGATGTTTGTGAAGGATTTAGAACCTAATCAAAAGATATTGGTTAAGTTTTTTCAAACTGGAATTTCACCACGAATGTCTGAGATGGAAAATATTCTTTACCCAGATATGTATATAATTTTCTTTTTCTAGTGAGTCATATCAAATTAAACATTTTGAGATACATATTGGCGTATCTTAGTTACTTTTTCCAACTAGAGGAAACAATGGATTTTTATTCCTTTGGAAGGTTCATCTTGAAAATTTTTTTTAACATAGATATGGTAAGATTTGTGGATGCTCGGGTGAGATGCCACCATAGTAAAATCTCCAATGATAGTACATTGGAAAAATTGGATATTTTTTTAGCACAATCAAATAGAAGCTATTGCTTGTTGGAGCTGAAGAGGATAAAGAAAGTGCTTAGGTCCAACCAGTAAAGTAAAAGGAAGGACAAGCTGAATCAATAGTCAGTGTTGTATAAAAAAGACTTAGGTTTGGGGCTATGGATGTATCTACAGAAAGAAGTTAGGAAAGACTTTTTTTTCAAAAGTACCAGGGGTCCTAATATTGTTGTAGAACCTACTGTATCTTTAGATGTTTTAACATCTGGTGATCTGTTATGCTGTGAGTTTGTAAAAGAAATTATAGTTGTAGTAGAACAATTAATAGAAAAATATGTTGAGACAATTTCTAGTGAAGGAGAAGCAGTTTCTCGAACTCAAATTGATCATGTAGAGGTTGATCAAGAACAAATTATTTTGGAGAATCCAGTGATAGAGGAATAACATGTTGATGATGCTCATGAAAAGCAACCTCAAGTACATGAAAATCAAGAATATAATGATTTTGTTATTCATACTGATGTATTGAATGATAATTTTTATATGGATGAGCCTGCAAAAGTATCAGAGAAAAAATATATTAAGAAACCAGTACATGGAGAGGATGATGAGAAATCAGATGTTGAATCCCTACCATTAGTTTTGTTGCAGAATGTTGATTCCAGAAATGATAATCAATCATGGGGTGCCTTTGATTTAGAAAATACATATATGGAGGAACTGAACAAAAAATTGACTGATGATAAAAAGAAGAATGCTTCTCTACAGAGAGAATTAGAAAATAAAATTTTAAATTTAATAAGGATGAAATCATGAACTCTTTCCAAAAAAAAAGTTAAAAGTTTTACGAAAGACATATTAAATTAAGTTTCAATGGTTAAATCAGAGATGGTTATGAAGACATATTAAATCGAATTTAGCTCTTTCATGGAGAAACAATTTGCATCTGTTAGAACCAGTGAGGCCAGTACAATAGGTACTTCATCTAATTTAATCAGATGATTTTAGGCTATTATAGTGGTCATGGAGAATTTGAATTCTAGACTACATGAATTACAGTGAAACATTTCTCCTTTGTCAGTCCTGTTAGATAATTATAAGTTTCTAGTTTCCATGTTGACTTACATTAAACAAAAAATTAGAACTATGCAGAATCTGTTCACAGAAAAGTAGACTCTTTTTATAGAAAATAATGAAAGACTTCCTTAGTTTTTAGAGTAAATCTGATCGAAGATAATAATTTGTCTAAGGAAAGCATATATCTAATTATCCTTTTTGGTGATGGATTGATGAGAAGATTGAGGTAAAAATTGGCAGAGATCATGAAAATAGTTCAGAGGAGATTTACCCTATCTCATACTCTTATCCAACCTTGATTCTTGTTGTTATTAATTATTATATTTATAATTCTAGGAAATATCACTACATCTCATTTTCATGTGTTTTAATTTTTTTCTGTACTATCTATGATCAAAATTTTAGTAATCCAGATTCAGATATTGATAAACAATTTAGAGAAAACATTTACTTGTGATCAATGTTATATTAAAATGTGTTATATTCATTCTTCTATCATTACTTTTGATATGAAAAAAGGGGGAGAAATTAGGATAAACAGAACATTATATTTTAATATATTTTACATTATTTACAATATTACCTTAATATTTTTTAAAATAATGTTATTATCTTAATTCTTTATGGTGGAAAAATTCAGATAAACCAATTATTTTATTTATCATTGAAAAATTTAAAACTATATGTAATTAATTTTTTAATTTAATTTCAGTAGTTATTTTATGGGTTTTTGATCATCAAAAAAGGGTATATTGGTGAGAACGTGTTGTTTTCAACAATACATAATTTTATTATTAAAAGGGGGATATTTTCTAGAACAATACCTTATCTCTGATTCTGATTCTCAGAATTACCGTTATTTGTTATTCTAATGATTTTAATTTCAGTGTATTTTAGGAATTTAATATTTTTTTATTCTTATTTCTTGAATAAATATTTAAGTATTTGAAAAGTGATAAGTAATTGATAAATTATTCTGAAATTGTTTTTACTATGTTTTGGGAACACTATTCATGCCCTACGTTGAGAAGCGTAGCATAATTATGAAATGTGGTGTTTACTCTATGAGATATCAGAAAAGTATGGAAAAATAATCATACGTTATCTGTGAAGTATGTTTGGAAGGAAATTTACGTTTGGGAAAGCAAAAAAGTATGGAAGAATATCATTTATGTTTGTATGAAATGATAAGATTATTTCTTAAAAGTTTATTTCATCAACCTTACTTTTGTGAACAACCATACATTTGACAGCTATAAATTAATGTATGGTTCATCAACCTTAATTTTATGAACAACTGTACGTTTGATTGAAATGTACGGATTATATACCATATGTTTGAGAGTTGAAGAGAATCATTTGAGATCAACCTTATGTTGTGAACCTTACATTCAATGAATGTGTTCTATGCAGTTCAACCCTTTGTTTGACATCATATGTTTAAATTAAGACATTATTAAAGCAATGTTATTTATGCGGATTATTAGGATGATTTCAAGAAAGTAGAAAATATTTAATTTAAAGCGATTCTTTGATTGATTCAAAGCCGATTATTTTTTATTCAAATAGATCGATTTAAGAGGATCTTTTCATTATGAATTTTTAGGGGAGTTACAACTACTATGCTATTCAAACATTTGAATATCGCAATTCTAAAGGCGACATTTATGGATCTAAATTTAAAATTAGAAAACTTGTCATTATTCTATATATACCTTTATTATTTTTAAAAAAAAGAAAATCGATGAATTATTAATGAGAAGATCTCTAGTTACGAAGAGAAAAAAATGGATTGCTTTTCCGAAGAAGAAGAAACGGGACTGAAGATTTACTGATCTACAAAAAATATCTTTTGGTGAATCAACTACTATAAAAGTTATGAGAAATATTTCAAGATCTACTACAACTGGATCAGATCAGAACTAATTTTACACTAAGATCATTATTTTTAAATACAAAGATCCATCTACTATCAATTGCAAGCTGTTGCAATTGTGATGAAAAACTGGGAATGTATTTTCAATGATAAAACTACCCTTTTATATCGAGTGATCAGCTTCTCATTCTACGTTGTGTTTTCGGTTCTGTGTATGAACCCGAAAGCTCTAATAAGCCTTATGTTTGTAAAGGTGTCAACTGCCTATACTTAGTTGTGGAACGGTATATTGATAAGAGAACCAGATAGTGAAAAAAACCAAGCTCTTGGGGTAGAGCATTTGTGGAGTGGACTAAGGGATTTATGTTCCCATAACCACTATACATCGTGCGGCCTGTGCTATTTATATTTTCGCTGCTAAATCATTGATATAAAAATAAAAGGTAAAATCATGATCGTTCATCGAAATTGAAAAAGTCACAATTCACCCCCCTCTTGTGGATATCTAGTATAACCCGATCCAACAGGAAGCACAAGGGACAGTGAAATCCAATTCATATTAAACGTAAACAACGGATATAACAATATAACATGATCATAAGGGCTGAGAAAATGGGAATAGAATTTGTAAAATATTGACATTTATTTCATAGATCATAATCAGAATTCATAGAATAAGTGCATAATTTTCATATTACATGAATCATAAAAAAATCAAAGAACATATGACATTAGTTCACACCATTCTATAAGATATAGACTTGTAGAATATGAATAATAATTTTAAATTATATGTCAAGGATATCCAATGAGACATTCAAAACAAGTCAAACATGGGATAACAACCCATGTCCCTGCATTACAAGTGGGATAATGACCCATAAACCCACACTTGATATTGGGAGAACCTTAATTTTAACCCCTTACATTCTACAAATAACCTCCCATGAATCCTTTGATCTAATACAACATTAATCAATAACAAATGAATTCGTTTAATCTATTGGTACATCCTATAAAACAGAACATGCATTTTTATGACACCAGATCATAAAACATTCATCATATCAAAAAATTGAAATGAAATTTTTATTTTAGACATTTAATTATAGAGTAAACCATAAAAGTGAACTGTTTTTCGGAAAAATTTATAAATTAATCATAAAATCACATGTAAAAAAGATAATAGTTTTATAAAATTATTATAATTATGAACATAAACCATAATTATAATGAATAATTATAGTACTATTGGATGTTATCTATATTAATTCATAATTAACATAAAAGAGGTGTATCTTATATGGAAAATGATTTTTAACTAAAAAATGGAAATCGTCATAAAGAAAATGGCCTTTCAAATGTAATATTTATTTTAAAAAATTAACATTCAAAATAAATTTTAAAATTATCTTTCATGGAAAATAAACCGGTATGTTATAAATAAATATTTAAATCAATGAGTGTTTATAGTAGTTGAAAATTCCATTTATGTTATACATGTTAAAAAAATTCATTTCATGAATTTTTTAAATGATATATGAGATTTTTTTAGATTATTATATGAAGATTAATTTTAAAAAAAAATTTATTAATACTCAAAAGGGGTATATAAAATAAAATATCCATATATTAATATTGAGAAATTCTTGATAATATTTTCAGAAAACATGAATATAGAAGAAAATGTGTTTTCGGTCAAAGAGATAAATAATTTTTTTTATTTAAAAATACTGATCTCAAAATGACATAAAAATGAGGAATAAATTAAATACCAATAAATAATATTTAGTAAATTTATTTAATTAAGTTATTGAGAAGTATATCCTAAGAATTCATCATCGAATGCATAATCATAAGAAATCCTTACAAACATTGACATTGTAACATAAAACCATTACCACATTGGTAACACTGAACCATGATCACAATGAACGAAAAAAAAATATATGGACATTTTGATCCAATAATTACATGATAATAATCATGTAATACATTTATGTATTGTATTTTCACCACACAAAGGAAATGAGTTCCTAATAAGGAACGTATCTCATTGAAATATAAATCAGACAAAAATCTCGTTCCGATTTGATACTAGTTTGAATCCTAAACCAAAATAGAAAATAATATCAATTAAAACCTTATATATCATGAAAAAAATGAAATTAATGGCATAAAATTCCAAAGGTAATGTATAAGCACAAAAAAAATTATCATGTGGTGAATATGGAATATGTTTTGCAGAAATAAAAGCGATACTTGAAATCCCTTACCTTAAGTATCAACATACCTTATTCATGGTTGAACCACCATTATAATAAATATATGTTATTATAAATATTTTAATTAGATACTATTTTGGGTATCATTGCGTAAATTTTTACTTACGTTTTTTAGTGCCAATTTATTAACAATTATTTGTTTAAAATTATGTTTTGGGAAACAACTACTTTACTTTTAATATATGTTTTTGTATAGAATATATGTTCCTTTAATTTTGATTATGGTTAAAGCATATAAATAATATTAAATGTGATATAAATAAAATATATATTAATTTGATATTAATTTATATTAACCCACTAATTTTATTGATATATAATCTATTATACAACTCATAGAGACAGTTTATCCTACATATGCATGAACATTGTTTCCATTTGTTCAATAGATGTAATAAATGTAAGTAAAATAATATATAAATTATAAAAAAAAGATATTTAACTCATATATACTACATATATTAATTGTATATTCCTTGATTACCATCCATGTAATGTTTGATTGGAAAATCAAATCGCATCTTTAAGTGAGGTGTTAGTCCCTTATTCAAACCAATGATATTGTCATATTTCCATGGATAGTAATAAAGGAATATTTATGTGATATTATAATTACATAAGAATATTTATAGGATTAATATAAAATATAAACAGTAATCTATCAATATATCTATATATTATAGCTGGTAATGGAAAACAAATAGCATCATTTACCAAGATGGTAGTCTACCGTACACATGATCGAATGTTTCGTTTCGTACTTGAATGAATATGGGGATGATTCAGGTCATTCCATTAACATTATAAAATTTCATTGTATGGGGTATATATTTTTATTTATTTTATAATAGTTTTATATTGTTTTAATGATGATTAATATGATATAAAAAATAATGGTTTAATAAGTCTACCTCGTTTTCTGGGAACATTGTTGTGTTTATAAAAAATTCCTTCTTAAGAAGATTTATTAATCGATGCTATAAAACTAGAATCTGGGTTGTAAATAATTTATGATATATGGGAATATATTTTTTAAACCAATTTTTTTGGGAACTCTAAAATGTATTGGAGATGGTGGGGCCTTTTATATCTCGGGGGGAAAACACAAATTGGATTTCTTTAAAAGAATATAATGTACCCACCAATTTAAAACACTATAAGTCTCTAAAATGGGTTTATGTAGAACCATATTGGTAAACATATCAACATATTTTCCATAATATGGGTGTTTTAGAATTATTTGTGTGATTTTACCTGTTATATTTTTCATATGACCTCGATGTAAACCTGTTTCATCCTTAATAAAAGAAATTATTTTTTACTTTTTTATTATTTATTATTACAAAAAATAAAGATAAAATATATTGTACAATACTAATTATACTAATTAAAATAATTAAATTCAGTTCTCTAAATTACATTTGTAAAATTTTAATAAATTATTTTAAAATTTAACTTATATTTTTTATAAAAAGTTTTTTTACTTATTGATAAATTTTCAACACTGAAAATATTTATATATCAAAAATATATATGAAATTTTTTCTAATAAAATAATATAAATAAATTATAATATATTTGAGATAATTTAATTTTGAAAAATTTAAAGATATTGAGCCTTATAAATATTATATATGGTAATGTATTTAAAAAAACAATATTTTTCACTTTTAATCGAAAAATTAAACTTTATTTAAAACCTCCATAAAATAAACCATAACATAATTCAGACACATTGATTAAAAAATGTAATTTTCTAAAAATAAATAATAGAATTTTAAAAAAAAATATTATTATTATTTCTATAAAAGAAATATAAATGATTTTTTTTAGGAAAAATAATTTTTGAAATCATAGAAAGAGTTTTCAAAAAAATTCGTACTTTTTATTAATACAACATCACTAGATAAATATTTTTTGATTAATATTTAAAATTTGGGTTTTCAAAATCATATTTTTATTTTTAATGGTTAGTAAGTAACCATCATTTCTAAATAAAAATATATAGAATTTATTGTGGGTCATTAGAACTCTGTGTTACAGGCTATCCACGAAATGACATTAATTCAAATAAAAAACCCCATAAAATTATCATGTTGTTACAATAAACCACCATTAAAATGAATTTTAACCATGAAATTATATAAATTTCTTAATGAATAAATTGGTATTCTTCTATATCATTACATCCTCGGGTTCCCACTTAACTTCTTCATGTTAGTGGTTTCTCAACAAAACATTAACCATGTTAGTGGTCCTACTTCATTTTAATTTATCTATATAATCCATTATCTTGACCACATAGTCCTCAAAAGATTGATAATTGTTCATTCATATGACTTATCATATTAGTACATTTGATGGATAATATTTGTACTTACTGTAGAGATATACATGGAAAAATCATGAACTTAAGAGAGGATCCCTGGAAGGACCATGTGATATGAAACCATCCATCCTCATTCATGAATACCAAAGGGTCCAATATACCTAGGGTTAAAAATTCCTTTCATTTAATATTTTATTACTTTCTTCTATGGATAAATTTTTGGGTAAATATTTATACCAACATCAAACTCTAGGTCATGCCAATTATTGTCATCAGAACATTTTGGCCAAAACTAAGCTTCCTTGATGTGTCATTGAATTGAAATATGTTTATCTACCATTTCATCAACTATATCTAGTAACAATATACTTATTTCAAAAAATTATTCCCATAATGTTTTATTAATACACTTATTTCCATTTAAAACTTTATAAGGATCCATAATAATAATTAATTAAATTATATAATTATATAAAAACTCAACCAGAAGAATATGTTGATCCCAAAATTCATTGAAAAACATAGTCCAATATCTAAAAATATACAATATATTCTTAAGAAATATAAAAAAAATCACCAATTTGAGGATGGTATAGCTTTCTATAACATAACATTGTATCATGAGATTGTTGAAGACATCACAAGAAGTTCGAGGCAACCCAAACATCCTGATCAAATATAATGGAATGTGGTAAATCATAATACATTTCTAATTAATTTAAAAATATCATTTAAAGATAATCTACATAGATTTGTTCCCTGGTAGAGATGAATGGTGACTATATAAGGTGATTGATTACAACCCACATAACATTATTCACTTTATAATATTTTTGGGAATCTTTATAAAATATATATGGTGGTATTTTCTAATTTCCATTTTGGTATGAGTATTGTTTTCAATTTCCAATAATTTATTTGACTCTCAGACATAGCTTTCTTATATACCATGAAATGAGAAAAAATTACTATAATATGACTCTTTATTCCATCTAACAAAAAATACTCATTCAAATGTATATATATTATTTTACATTCTAGATAAATATAAAATGAAGAACTATTAGCTTCTTCTAACTGCACCATTGACAAATATAATATGGATGGATTTCATATATAGTTTAAGAACATTATCATTCCATCATAATCAATATTGAAGTCTAGAACCCTATACACATACTTTTGATGTTCATAATTATCCAATTTCATTCATTTTTCATGGCATAGATATATGTTTAAAAAACTCTTTGATCGATATAATATGATTTCCTTCCATCATGGTTACAAGATCTATCATTTTGATATCCAGAAATAATTAATTTTGTATTATCATAATCATAGATATGTTTTCATGAAAATTTTGAACCAAACTATCATCCACATTTTCCATATTATTAGTGTGGTGAAGTCTTATCAAATCATAAAAATTTTCCAACTCCAACAATATTTTCTATATCATTTTCAATAATTTCAATATGAATATATACTATATATATTGATGAATAATATATATATATATGACACATTTCCCAGTAAATATAATTCATCAACATAATAAATGAAACTATTTTGGAAGCTAACACTAAATCATGTGTTGGGTAACTTTTTTTAGGAAACATCAATTTCCTTGAGGAATAATCTATAACCACATAATTTTTTACATCACATGGTTATTTATACCATGAAACATATTTTCTAAATTTAAATTTATTGTTTATCTATCATATCATTTTTATTAACAAAAACATTACATAAGATTGTGATATATGTTTCACCCTTATTGGCCTTTATTTGTGGGTTTAAACCCTGTGACCAGGCCATGTGTGACATGTTGTAATTTTTACTACTCAATATCATTATTGTTTTTATATAATCCTCATAAAAATGGAGAAAATAAATAAAAATAACCATATTCCACATCATTTCTATAAACCGTAAATTTTATTAATACTTTTTTTATGAAAATATTAATCATGATTAAGTGAAACTCCATGTTCAACCTTATAAAAATAAAATATATCCCAATATATCATTAATCACATAAAAAGACCATTACTTAGAACATAAAAAGAGAGACTTGGAAATTGATCTTTTCAAAATACTTAAACTCAATAACCCATGATGGTATCTATAACTCATAATTAAGTAACAATTGAGGATATATATTCATCCAAATTTAACACATTACATAACATTTTAATGATTTCAATCAATGAAATAACATTGGTCAAATAATACTACAAAATTAATCCTAAATCCAAATACATTAACAATTCAATCCTTTCACCTAAATAGTATTAATAACATATAAATTTCATTGTTTGATTGGATTACCATTATTATATAAAAATGAATCTATTAATTCACATGTTTCCTATATACGCTACCTGAATTATATTTCAAATTGTTTCAAAATAGACTTCACTTCAATATTGAAATAATATTCCCCTCTATTTGAGATATTTTTATAGGTTTATTTTCCTACAATATTAACATGATGGAAGCTAAATATTAATTCATATTTTTCAATTACGATATTAAATTTCATAAAATTTAATTTTCATATTATTTGTATCATTATAAATATCACTAATAGTCAATTTTTTAATAATATATTATTACCTATGATCAGGAATAGTCAAAATAACTTTCACTCCCATCATTATCCAATTTGGATTCCCATAATCATCAAATTTTTGATAACATTCAATGCTAACATGATTCCTCCAAATATCATATGTTTAATAATAAATAAATCATAGTATGAGAAAAAATAATCATATTGGGTAAAAATGACAATGAATAATTATTTATAGAAATATTAAATCATGAAACATATTTTTTAATCTATGAAAAAATTGGATTATCCTAGGCCATTCATTTTCATTATATATATTTTTTATGGTCTTTTTAGTGTATTTGATTTCCAAGACATATCTGTTAGGGGTGTCAATCTATGTGAATTTTAAGGATCGTTTTCAACTATCTGGTAGCACTCTATTGAATCTTAATGTAACATTTTCAGAGTTATTTTACCTATATATATCTTCTATAGAACTATACCAACATATAATATCCAGATATGGCTGTAATTTTTTGGAATCTACCCGTTATATTCATCACTAGTATTGGATTATATTTTTATATACATAGAATTATGCTTATAGTTATTTTTAGACATATCCCTAGGAAGCTCACTAAATATTTTCAATGTAGTTTACATAGGTTAACGAAACCTTGATATGATACAATGTGCAAAGACCCCATGTCCTCTTACATAAATCCTATATCATAATCAATGAATATTCATTATATAATACAACTACTCTTTAATTGATATATGTCACCCATGCTATGTTTTTAAAAACTAGTATCCTTATTAGACATATCATAAATAATACCCATATTCATAACTTTGGGAAAGGAAACATAAGAGAGGGTGAGATCATATTATGATTAAGGTTAAACAATGTAGATATCAACATAATATTATAATAAGAGTCTTAGAACATGGAAATTTCATTTGAAACAACCATAAATTAAATATCATAGACCAGAAAAATGATTCCTTGAATAAACCATGGAGGGTCATAAGAGATAATTCAAAAAAATAGAATAAAATTACCCATGAGATCATAACATTGGAATATGAAATAGATTTGGGTAATACATATAATAATAGACGAAATTACTTCAATGTTATCCACTGTTATATTCGTAACATTTTATGTTCATCTTAACAACCCATGTAACTACTTTGGCCTGGTATATTGTAAAACATACCCTATTTTAGGCTTGATATAACTTCCCATATAATGACTACCCAAATATATAATTATTTATTACCCAAATTAGTGGTGTATGATATAAGAACCACCCATCACATAAACGATATATTTTTAGTCTAAAAGATAATAAAATAATCATCATATCATAAACATATAAAATGAATGGACATCATAAACATTTCTTTATAGAAAACATGTGGAAAATAAATCAGTTTCATAAAAATTTGTTCATTTCAACATAGAATACCCTATGTAAATGGAATTCATTTCATTAAAATATTTTAATAATAACCATAAAATATCTAGAGAAATAATTTTAATGATAAAATTATATAAAAACTCTATTAAAGATTTTATAACACCAAAAATGTCATCTTATATGAAAAATGATTTTGAATGATGACTTGGATAATTTATTAAAGATAATAAAAATTACACATTAAAATGAATTTATTAAAATGATAATAAATAATATAAATAATTCATAATAATGATCATGTAAAAAAACTTGAAAAATATAATGAAATATATAAAACATTCAGTTTTCATTACATAAATAATTCTAGTTCTCTCATTCATGTTCAAAAAAGATTCTATTCACATTTATATAAAATAAAAGAAGTGCCTTATTTGTAAAATGGAATGAATATTCTATTTTATCAATTAAAAAACAAATAATGATAATTTATTTTTTTGAAAATCAAAAAGGTACTTTAATAAATTTTTAAGAACGGTTTTTTTGAAAATATAGATGTGAATGAAAAGAGGGTTTTAGCAAAAGGGGGAAGTAAAGTCAATTATATTTACAAAATTTAGTTTGGAAATATTGAATAAATAAAGAGTGGGAAACGAAGGGAAATAAATTATTTCCATAAATTAACTAGAGTATAATGAATTTATGAATATATTGGTATTAAATCATGATTTTTACACATTGAAAACATAATCATATCAAATCCGGATAAACAATGACATTGCAACATCAATACCATACCACTTTGGTAACATTTCAATCGTAAACACATCAAAGGAAAAATATTATGGTGATATTTATATCTCATAACTTTATTAGAATAATCATGTTTTAAATTTTAAATATAATATACCCAACTCAAAAGAAACAACCGGTGAATATGAAATATTAACCATGAAAATAATGATCTGATGGAAACCCTTCACCACTTTGGTAATCTTTGGAATCGTAATCCTCAATAAATAAAAAAATAATTTAAAAATTAAATATATTTAAAAAAGTAATATTCATGATATAAAATATAAAATAGTTAGTATATACACCCCATAAAATGAACAGCTAGTGAATAATTCATAAGTCTCTTTAAAATAAAAAATAGAGTAGAAATATATGACAATAAATATTGTCATTCATCATGCAAGTTCAAACCTATTGTATAATAAATATATCTCTTTTCATGTTATCTTAATGATAATAGTGTCATAAGTGATAAAAATATTTCATAAATTTATTATGTAAATAATTAGAGAAATCCATTTAAATTATAAATAGAAAATGAATTACTCTGTTCATGGATACAATAGGTCATACATACATGTAAATGATGTTCCATTTTATCAAAGGATGAAATGAAGGAAAAGTATTTACTGTAAAATCCATTAATAAAAAATTTTATTTCATATATATCAAAAATATTTATTAAATTTACCCTTATTAACTTCCATGTAATGCATAAATGAAAAAATAATCGCATCTCTTTGTGAGGTGGCAGTCTACTATACACATGGGCGACATTATCATATTCCCAATGAATAGAAAGTAATATTGTATATGTGACGTTAAAATTTTAAAACTATAATATTATCATAAATATCTTATATATACATTAAATACATCATTATTCCATGTCATGAGAGGTGATTATGGAAAACAAATAACATCAGTTCGAGAGGCAGTTGACTATTGTACAGATGATCGATGATTTTGTTTCCCATTATATGAAAGATGAAATATATATAGGTCATGTAATAAAAAATAATATATAATTATATAGTATAAACTAAATTTATAACATTAGAATAGTCGAATAAAATTTTTAGGTGGTTGAACAATAAATAATATAACATCAAAAGGTGGTGAATTTTACCTCTTCTTCAACGAACCACTTTTGGATTATACCTAAAACATTCTTAATAGAGTTTTATAATCACAATATTGACCCAAGGATGTGTTAAATAATCTAATGATTATTTTCTTATAGGTCTAGACTAACTAAAATGGTATTTAAGGCTTGAGTAGGATAGGAGAGGTGGAAGCCTTTTATAAGTAGGGGTGAAGACACACATTGAATTTTTTGAAATAATATATTTTTTTTTATCTTATTCACATAAAAAATGGTTTCAAAGTTTAAAATTAGCAAATCGTAGAGCTGATAAATTCAAAATATAACAATAAATGGTCTTTAGGAAAGGTTTTCACATCATTTTACCCACTAAAATTTTATTTTAAACCATCCCTGATAATCCTACAATACCAAAATAATTTCTTATACCCAATCTTTAAAACTATGAGTATAGCCAAGAATACCATGGTTATAGGATATAAAAATATTTCTATGAACATTGGATGCCTAACCCTTCAAGATAGTCCTATATAAAGGGTTTTTCCAAATTTTGGGTATATGAAATCTATACCCATTGATCTGAAACCGTTGGTGTATGTAATTTCAATGGAAATACCTATACCCACAGTTTGGTAAAACCATGGCCATGGGTCCTTTCAAAAAAATAATTCACCACTGAGATTTTTTACCAACACCTTCCACATACACCCCAACGACTTTACCACTATCCTATAAGATATTTTTTATTCTAATATTCAAATATATATTTTTATATATTTATATATATATATATTATTTATTTATATTTATGTATTTATAATTACTATTAATGTTTTAAAAAACAATTATCAAATCTATACTCATGGTTTGGTCAAAATATTCGTATATGTCATTTTTTAACAAAAATAACCCCCTAATTATTGATCCAACCACATTAGACCTATACTCCAATGACAGCACCTTATCCTATGACACATTTTATAATCTTATATTCATATATATATATATAATTATTTATATTAATTATTGGTTGTTGTTGTTATTATAAGGGAAATAAATTGTCCAACTTATACTAATAGTTTTGTAAAATTATGAGTATATGTGTCCTATACCAATGTTCTACCCAAACCGATGGTATAAGTTGTCTTCAAATTTTTATATTCCTAGGGATTAAAAAAAACTGTGGGTTTAGGTTCTTTTATTAAATTATTTTTTCCCCACAAAACTTATTTCCATAGTTTACAAAAATTGTGGGCATACTTGTGACCTAAACCCATATTTAGAGACATGCGCGTATATGAAATTCCCTTGAAACATATACCGACAGTTCTCAAAATGCTTTAGTTATAGTTCCATCCTACAATTTTTTCCCTATTTTTATTGGGGTAAACTATATCTATGTGTTTTCTCAAAACCATGGGTATAATATTATTTTATTTTTTCTTATTTATAATATTAACGACATTAATTAATTTTTTATACAATTCATTTTAACGAAAATTGTGTTAAACTTATATTATTATATTAATTATTTTGGTTAAAAATAATGATTGTATTATATCAAATTCGACTAAAAAATGTAGAAAATGTAATTTACAACTAAACCAATGGATGTGAGAAAATTTTATTAGCCAAATAGAATATTTTCAAAACCTGAAAACAATATATATATATATATATATATATATATATATTCAATAAGTAATTAATTACAATGAACTATATTTAAAAATTATAATATAATTTATTTTTAATGTCAAATTTAAAAACATTTAATATTAATATTTAACCACAATAAAATTTTGAAACAAAAATAAATTTTTAAATAAAAACTATTATTTTCAATAATAATCAACAAATTATTTGTTTTTAAAGATACCTCAAAAAATTAACTCAAATATAATATTAAAATATTTATAAAAAAATAAATATAATTATTTAAAATAAATTTTTAAAAGTTTTAGAAATTAACTTTATTATTTTTATAGATAAAAATACAAAAAAAAAATTCGGGAAATTTTTTTTTATGCATTTAATGAATTTTCACAAAATTATGTACATTTAATCAATAATTTTTATTTTTTAAATCCAATAAAAATAATTGATAAAATAATTTTATTCTTATTCATAACACAATATTTAGAGAATATTTAATAATATTCATGTTTCAATAAAAATATAAATTGTTTTTCACTGTTTTTTTACTTGGTGTCTCAAGTTATCAATGAAATAAAATTAATACAAAAAACTGTAAACATATCCAGGTGTTAAACTTGACCGAACATCATCCTTAATTTAATAACAACCCACATCTCACTCCCAATCAAATAATATTCTTGAATACTAATTATTAATGTTTCATAAGGGGATAAAACATTCTATATTGATTCTACTAAAAAATACAATTAGGAGAAGAACTATAACACAATGCTTCTATTAAAAAAATTCTAAAAATTACAAATAATTGGAGGAGAATAATCCTTGGAATTTGGAATATATCTTGGTTCATCACCAATTAAGATGGAGAGGAAATGTGATGACATATGTGTAAGAACTCTTAATGGGCTAGAGAGAAAATAATTAAAATCCAAAAAAACCAATGATGTTTAGGATTTGGCCATACAATTTGACCAAATTTATACCATCCATGTGCGACCCTCTAAAATTGAGGTGTCTAGGACACATGGTTTGGTTGGTCCACCCACATGGTTCAAATACCAAGCATTGGTTATGTGCCTACCTTTTTCAAAGGGATTTAGAGAACACAATTGCATAAGTAATTTTCCATGGTAAGTTATAACCAGGTTCCCATTGTGAAATATTCCTTGTATAGTCTTTTTTATTCCTTTTGTATGTTATGAACATCCGAGATAGTCTGGAAACCACTTATAATTTTAGAAAAAGTAATAAAAAATGGTAGTGGAAGAAAACATTAATTTAAATATTCGTCCAAAAAAATGTAATACTTTTAAAAAAATCATTACCTTATAATAACTCATCCTTGAGTATAACTACCAGGAATAACATAGTGTCTATAAATAAATGATTAGACCATGAGACCTTCATATCAACCCCCTCTCCTTCAATTCATACTAAACCCATCCATTCTTCTCTATCACAAGACTAAAGGCATGGTCTTACCAAAACAAACTTATCAATATGTATCAAAATATACATAAATAATGAATCAACCTAAACCTCCACATCATCAATATCAATCACAAGAGATAGATCATGGTTATATTTTAGAATATGGAAACAAGAAAAAATTGTGCATACAACTATACCATTATGGAATATCCAATCATTACAAAACAAATCCAATCCCATCCATAATAAAAAAACATCTCCATATAACTTGGCTTTAGGTTACAATCTTTTTTAATTCAATGGTGACTCAATATCAGTGTCCCGAGAAGAAAGATATTCACACCGTCCATAAAATTAATTGGATAATAACATTGATTATAATATTACTAATTTTTACTATGGTCATTATACTTTTGTTTTTGAATCAACTGATCATTTTCTTAATGTCTTCTATATAAGATGCAGTCCTAATAACTCAGATTCCCCTACTTCCATTGAACATAAATAAGATATACATAACCGACCATAGATTTTGTAGTATGGTGAAAAATTAATAAAACTCTATTAAATGTTGTTATATTTGAACTCAAGGAGTGTTAATTGCTAATCACATGACACATGATATTCTAAGATGCATACCCAAAAAAATTATTTAAATCCATATATAGTACATTCAGTTTTCCTATCTGTCTATTGGTGGAAATTCATACCAAAAAATTCTTATGTACCTAGTGCCTTATGAATCCCATTAAAAATAAATGAATTAAAACATGGGTCACAATCTGAAACTATAAACTATGATAAACCATGAAAATTTATTATATCTTAGATATATAAGTCACCTAACTGACTGATGTTGAATGTAACCCATAATAAGAAAATATAAGGTACTTTTTTTAATCTGTTAATAATGCAAAAAATCAATGAATCCATTTGTGTTTCCACACAAGTTCTACGCCAAAATACATCATATCATCATGTCACATAAATTCTAAAATAGTCAATGAAAATAAATGTATATCTAGTTATTGATTCTCAGCCTTTACTTAGTGACAGGTGTAACATCATGTCATGAATCCTAAAATCATCATTTTCAGTCCAACTAAAAAATATTTTCAAAGAATATCATAGTATATTTTGGTAAAAATCGGATTCACCACCCTTATGATGTCAGGAATATCAAGAATCATCTCTTACCAAATACAAATACACATATAAACCAGAGAAAAATCATGAATAATCTCATCCTTACTAATAGTTCCTTTAGAAGGTGTCTTCACACCTTTATATTTTCATCTCAAAGAAAAAAAATTGAATAGTCATGCCATTTTTTCATAATAGGAATCAGTAAAGAACACCAAGTGGACAAGGACATGGGTACCCTCAATTCATGATCCTCTTGTATACCTATATTCATCTCAATAAACAAAGAAAGAATATTTTATATGGAACTATACTCCGAAACCACTCGAGATACTTTATTCGACTCAATTTATTTGTAACACTACTTCCATTCCTAAAATATGATTTAGTTCAAATTCAAAAGGATTCATGTACTCAACCCATTTATACAGCTAAATATTTATATCACACTATTAAAAGAAACATTTATATCACTTATGGTTGGTATAAAAAAATATTCTTCCCAAAAAAATATGCATTTCATCATTTCAAATAAGTTACCACCAGAAATAACTCAACATTGTTTATAATATAGTTAAATTCATGTCGCCTCAACTACATTGATTTGTATTCTATGATTATATTTCTCTACATGAACACTCTCCAATTACAATCCCTGATTCATCATATAACATTTTATACTCCTTAACTATTTTAGGAAAGATAAAAAAAATTTCAAGTCATGTTATTTTTCAGCTATTGGAAATAATCCTTACATGATTCAGACCACTCAATCATTATACCCTAACTTGTCAAGCCATGTTATAGTGATTCCATGAAGAAAATGTCTTTTATGGACCATCTATAATAACCATCTCGGAAAAAAAATCATGGAATATGGAAAACATTATTGGTTTGGTATAAGGAAATAACTACTTGAATCATCTATGGGTCTAGGGAATCAACTTCCTCTGAAATGGTGTGGATATAGAAATATAAATTTTTAATTTAGGAATTAATATTTGATAGCATGTTTGTAACACCATGAGATTTTATTATTTTTAATTTCTTTCATATCTTCTATCATACGCTACTCCAAGATTATCTTTCTCTATACGCATCATTGTATTAGCTTGCAGTATACACAACACTAATCTTGGATCATGTTACACACAGTTTCAGGTTCATTTGATAGAAGTTATTTTTCTCAACATTGAGTGTATATATATATATTCTTTTTATAAATGAAATATGGTTGGATTTATTATATGCAACAACAAATGAATATTGCACTACACATTACACGCAATCGTGGACTTCCACGATAGCGTGTGTTGTACGCAATACTGAGTTTCACTAAACAATGATATGATATTAAAATATTAAATAAACTAGCTGTATGAATAGTAATTCCCACTTTTTGAAATTTTATAAATTTTATCTTTCAAAATGGACATCATTTTTCAATTCATAATATCAAAATTTTCTTAAGGTGAATTTTTGGTATTTTTCAGTAATCTTTCAATTTTTGATGAATAGTGATTACACTGGGTTACAAATTAAAAACTAAATTTTATTTAAATATTTATTTTTTTTATTTAACTTTATTTTAGGTAAAAATTGATTCATAATACCTATATAAGTCCAATTTGATTCATTGGAGTCATTTTATAATAAATATAGATATATAAAAAATTTTAATGAACTTTTCACCGTCTTTTACCCACATCCTAGGAGAATTTGAAAATTTAAATAAAACATAATTATATGGCTTCTGTGAGTAGAATTTAGAAAATCCAAGAGACACGGTTAATATCAAGGAGTAAAATATGGTTCAATAAGATAAACATAATTTTTGGTTAATAGTAACATTTTACTTTTATTTACCACGGTTAAAAGTAAATAGGTAATTAAGGGTAAAATTGATATTATTATTACCCTAACACATGTCCTAATTCTATTGGATAAGTTTAATTTCACCAGAAGCAACCTTAGGAATAAAATATTACCCTTTAGTTCTACTTGGATTAGATTAGGACATTTATTATTATTTTATTTAAAAAAGATTTAAAATAGTTATAATCATTGTTTAATAACTAAAACATTTTTTATATAGGGTTATACATAAGATAAATTCTACTATAAATATAAATTATTAAGATAAATTGATTTCATACCTAATGGTATTTTATTTATAATTTTTAGACATTAAATAATTTAATTTATTTATGACACAATGTTGATGCAGTAATTACCTAAATAATGAAATATTAAAATAATTGATATTAAAATACCCAAATAAATGTAATATGAGACTTTTTATGAATTCCAATAATTTTATAGGTTAATATGACATGTTATTATTGATTTTATTAACTTTTATCTAACTAATAATGCTGTTATGATTTCACAAAAATCAATTACCAAATACTGTAAAAAATGACATTAAATAGTATTTAAAACAAATATTATATTATTAATTGTTATTCTACGCCAAAAAATTTTGAGGATCATACAAATGACTTAGATAAGGTTATATATTTTAATAATTAACCACTTGGGGTTCGTTTGGATTATTATAGTAAGTTTATTAACCATATAGTGTAAGAAAACAAGATGACACGGTAAAAGTAAAATATTTTAACTTAGAGTTAAATATAAATGATAAGGTTAAAATAGTAACATAAACTTGTATAAAACCTATTGGTTGAATGGATTTTGACCCATACCCACTTTAACTTCGAAATAAATCAATTTTGGGCTATTATGAACCGAATATGACTTTATTATAAAGTAATATTTTACATTTTTTCTAAGGTGCCCCTCTCTTCCCTTATAAAAGGGCACCTCCTCCCTCTTCTCATTACACAATTTTGAGCTTTCAATCTCAGCCAACCCCTGCAAATTTCCCTTATCAACTTACCTAGAAACATTATATAGTTTTTTATCTCCCCAAAATCTCAAATCTAGTTCCTTAATAGGATGTTTAAAAGAGGTGCGTCGAAGAAGAGGTAATCTCTTCTACCAATTCATTCAAGTTTTCTTTCTTCTTCTACATCATCTTCTTTAGTTTTTTCATTATAAAGTAAAAACAAAAGTATCAATAATATACTGATATGTTATTATAAATATTAAACAACCCCATTTCACCTTTTATTCATCCTACAGAAAACGAAATGACCGCGCATGCGTACGTACGGAATAAAGTCTCCACGCTATGGTGTAATCTATTTTTCGATCACCACCTTACATGGATAGGTATGATGGTGTGAAGAATAACAATATATATCTATTATAACATTATACTAATTCTGGGATATTATATCATCCACTCCAATTCAATTCATTAAGTATGGGAACAATATCATCGCTCTTACGTAAGTACGGATGACCGTCTACACGACGCGATGAGATTCATTATCCATGTTAACCATTCGAGAATGATAATAAAGTATATATAATGAATAATAATGAAATATGTGACATGATATAGATACTGTATTAATGCATATATATATATGTAATCTACTTACTACAATTCAAGTCAATGAGGAATGGAAAATAGCGTTCATGTCTACGTACGACCTACCATCTCCATGAACGGTTTATTTCATTTATTTTATATATCTATTATATATATATATAAATTTAATATATACATGATATATAAATTATGAACGTAATTAAATCATGATATAAGTAATAATAATATCAATAACAACAAGTCCAAACATGTACGGTAAATAAAACGATTTTACCCAAAACGCCGCTTTAACATGGAATTTACAAAAGAACGGGATATATAATGTCATAAGTGAACCATATATGTTATCAAAACAATGAATATTATTCTGTAATAAGTAAATGACATTATTTAAATAATTATCAAGTAGTTTTTGATACGTAAGAAGTATATCGGACCTAAGGTCAGGGATAAATTTTCCAATCTGATTTTTATCCGAGATTGTTTATTCATAAGTATTTACATGGGTTATATTTATCATCCATGTAACTATTTTATAAAAATTGTTTCATGTATGTTTAAATTCATTTATACCCATTTTTTACTTTTACTAAATGGTATGTAAGGAATATTTCTTTTCTTTACCATATGAGGTACTTTTTGTCTTTTCTGGAAAAAGTATGAGAAAAAAGTGTATTTACTTATACAGCATGAACGGATTTTAACGTTTTCATAACACCTTATTTTCATGATGCATAATCTGCAATGTTTAATTAATTTTTTTAACAAAATACTTTTCTTTTGATATTTCATGGCATTTTTTGAAAAGAAAATGATTTTGGTGAAGAAAGGTTATTTTCCTCAAGAAATCTTTTCAAGTGCGTTGTAAAACTATTTTCCATCAAAGATGACATTAGTTAGTATGATTATGTTTCAAGAATAATGTCTCTATTATTCACATGGTTTTATTATTATTATGATGATACCATATCCATTTGTTTTATATGGATTAAGTTATTATTTGATAATGTTTTTGAAAGCCATTTTATTCTTTGGTATATGGTGAATGATTTATGTTTATTTTGTGGCACAAGTAAGAATGATTTCTTTATGATATGGGTGGGACAATATCTCCCTCTAATGCATTGGGTAAAGATATATATCTCATGAGATAGACGTGGATGTAATGGAATGTTAATCTGGTTCAGTGATACAGGACTAGAACGAGGAGTGAACTCGATTCAGTAAGGGGCTTTGTTCACTAAGAAGGTCATGGAAGAAATGCCTTCGATACTATGGAAATCATACCATGTCATTAATGTTTTTCCACAATTACATGTTTAATTACCTTGCTATATTATCATGATTGATGTCCCATTATGATATATGCTTTACGTACTGACATGCTTTATGTCATTGCTCAATATTTTGATGTTTAAACATTATGTTCAGGTTTTTAAGTTCAAATGTTTAGGGTTTGTTTTATTTTATCCATGCATACCATTACTGAGCATTTGAGCTCACCATTTATATGTTTTTTCCCCAGGATTTAAAGAAAGGTTTTAGGTAAGAAAACAAAAAGGGGAATATCTTTATAGGAGATGTTGAAGATCTTTCACCACCATTAGAAGATTATATTTAGAGTTTCCAAATACACTAAACAGTTACGGTCCTTGTGTGCTTGTTTTTGTTATTTATTAAGTATTCCGAAAAAGTAATGTAATGTCCATGTACATCACGTTTTGGGTCTCTACAGTTTGTATCAGATTAAAGGTTTAGTCAACCTTTGGAAACTAGGATGTGAGAACATTAGTGAGATCCCTCGAGGTATATCTAAGGTATGTCTAGAGATGTTCCTAAGGTTAACTATAAGTATATGTTATAGTCCTATAATTAAGGTAATGGTATTATAATTAAACATAAGATATTAGATATTAAAGGTACTCCCCATTTATTATGTTGTTTTCCTATCATGATTTTTGCCTCTCACACTGTTCTATTTGGGTTTTAGGCGATGGATGGAACCCAAAAGATCCGTGTTGATAAATGTATTGGACAATGCAATGATTGTCCTCCAAACCAACCAAATGTGATGGGAGATGGAGTGAAAAATCTTATTTCTATACTTACACAAGCTATGAATCATTATGGATTTCCAAATAATTAGAGAAGGGATCAATATTCTATTGAGTTCTTCATGAGGAAACTTCCACTATCTTTTAATGGGTATTCTGATCCACTTGTTCCTAAACAATGGATCTGTACCATTGAAAATATATTTTCCATACTTCGATGTTCAAAACATGAAAAAGTCATTTTAACTATTTACCATTTAGAAGGTGAAGCAGACCAGTGGTGGACTCTTATTAAGAATACAAGGACCCAAGATAAAATTGAATCAATGGAATGGGACAAGTTCAAGATACTTTTTTTCAGCAAGTACTTCTCTCATATTCATAGAACAAAGGTGGAAAAGGAGTTCTTTGAGCTTAAACAGATGGATGATGAATTTGTAGGTACATACGAAGTGAATTTTACAAGACTTGAAAGGTATTCATTTGGGTTTATCATCCAACCTGAAAGTAAAGTTGATCGATTCATTAGTGGCTTAAAACCAATTCTTAGAAAAGCATTAGCTATAAGAGACTTCAGTAGCTATGAAGAAATTGTGCGTTGTGCTTTTAAGGTATAAGTGGAAGTTGGTGTAACATATCCATCTCATAGATTTGGCATGAAACAAATGATGGAGTTCAAGGAAAAACCACATAACAATAGTGAAAAGAATGTGAATGTTTCCTTATGTTATAAGTGTGGAAAGAAGAATGGTGGAGATTTTCTAAAAGGTACGATAAAATGTTTCAAGTTTGGAAAAGAAGGTCATCAAGCTGGTTAGTGCCGAAGTAATGGGAAAAGGGTTTCTAATGAAGTGAATAGATAAAATACTGCAGAGAACGCTCCACCAACACTTCAATGATTCAAGTGAAAGGAAATTGGCCATTATGCTAATCAATTACCTAATCCAAGGGTTAATTATGATCGACGTGAGCAAACTCTTAAGGGAAAGGACAAAGGGAAGTCAAAGGCGATCACTATTGGCGATGTTGAGTATGAAAATTATGTAGTGGAATGATTATGTGTTTATGTAACTGGATTCCAAAATAATGTTCTGGAATATAATTTATAGTACTGTGGAATATTGGAATATCTATGTATTGGTTTATTATGTTTTTCAATAATTATATGGTACCAGTAACCATGAAAAGTAATTCAAATATTTTGGAAAGTAGATGATATTCGCATAATGAAGGGATAAGGAGAAAATAATATTAATGAGCTCTTGACTGATATAAGGACACAGTGATATCATGGTTTGAGTATATAGAAATTTTTGGATTTTGGTATGTGGAAAGAGTTAACTTTTGACATCACTCATGTTTTAACTACGGTACTATGGTAACACATGATGAAAGTATTCACATGTTTGTAATGTGACCAAAATGATATATATTATGATATATGGGGGATAAATGATGGTATTCACGTTCTTGTTATTTGACCATTCAAGTAATAATTTTCTTTATACTATGAGATTAGACATATGAATTTTGGATAAGCCTAAAGATTGGAATGAATTATGTTAGAAAGAATATAGTATTGTTTAAGGATATAACTTTTTTTTGAAATTATTTCTGGAATTTTATAATAGTGTAGTTTTAGAAAAAAGGAAATCCTGTAAGATGGGTGACAACCCGTCGCGTCAGACAAGGATGTGGGAATCAAACCCATGACTGAAATGCGACATGCCTTTATCACCTACTACTGGCCTACAAGAAGTCACTGGTTAGTAAAAACTAGTTTTATTTTATGAAGTAGTATAATAGATAGAGTATAAGTCCATTTTTGAATCATATATGATTAACGTCACCATAGATGGACTTATGTATATTTGATAACTTTTTCTAACCTTTTTTTGAGACATATTGAATGAACCATCATTCTATCACAAGATCTACTAATACTTCACGAATGAAAAATTAAACATCATTTATTTAATATATGAAGTGGAAATTGTTCAAGGCATGAACAATGGTGAGATTATACTAAAATAATGTAAGTATTTCTTCTAATTCAAATTCATCAACTTTTGGGAAATGATCTTGAAAACCAAATATGTTTTCATATTTCACTTATATCCAATGAATCAGATGGTACCTTAGATCATCACAAATTTATGTAATTGTTATTGTTGGCTTTTTCATAGCCATGTTCTCTACCAATCTCCATCAGAACATGACGGTTAGATTATCTTCCATATCCATATTTTCACTTATGTTCTCCATTGTGGAAACCAGTGATGAGTTAATTTGGGTAACCGATATGTTTCATAATTCACTTTTTAAAATTATATTTTAGTATTCCTTTTTATGATATGGGTTTCAATGAAAGAAACTTACATGTAGTAAACCATTTATATCCCTGACGAATTTTGAGGGCGAAATTCATTTTAAGGGGGGTAGAATGTAACACCCCGAGATTTAATTATTTTTAATTTCTTTTATATATTCTGTTTTAAGCTACACCAAGATTATCTTGCACTATAGACAACACTGTATTGGCTTCAGTATACAGAACAGTAATCATGGATCATGCTACACACAATTTCAAGTTCGTTTGATAGACATTATTTTACGCAACATTGAGTTAATATATATATATATATTCAATGTATGAATGAAATATGGTTGGATTCTATTATACGCAAGAACAAATAAATCTTGCACTACACATTACACACAATTGTGACCTTCCACGATAGCATGTGTTGTACACAATACTAAGTTTCACTAAACAACGATGTATTATTAAAATATTACATAAACTAGCCGTTATGAATAGTAATACCCATTATTTGAAATTTTAAAAATTATATCTTTCAAAATAGACTTCATTTTTGGATTTAGAATATCGAAATTTTCCTTGGGTGAATTTATTTTAATTTTCTGAAAACATTAAATTTTTGATGAATAGTGCAAACACTTGGTTACTATTTAAAAACCGACTTTTTATTTAAAAATTTATTCATTTTATTTAAATTTATTTTAGGTCAAAATTGATACATAATACCTCTTTAATTTAAATTTAATTCATTGGAGTCATTTTATAATAGTTTTAGATATATAAAAATTTTATTGAACTTTTCACCGTCTTTTACCCACCTCCTAGGGTAATTTAAAAATTTACATAAAACGTAATTTTTCTGATTCTGTGAGTGGAATTTAAAAAATCCGAGAGACACGGATAATATCAAGGATTAAAATTTTGTTTAATAAGATAAAAATATTTTTTCTAAATAGTAACTTTTTACTTTTATTTACCATGGTTAAAAGTAAATAGGGTAATTAAGGGTAAAAATGATATTACTATTACCCTAACACATGTCCTAATTCTATTGGATATGATTAATATGACCAAAAACAACCTTAGGAATTAAAAATTACCCTTTAGGTCCACTTGGATTAGATTAGGACATTTATTATTATTTTATTTAAAAATGAGTTAAAATAGTTAAAATCCATGTTTAATAAATAAAACTTTTTTATTATATGATTATACATAAGATATATTAGAAAATAAATATTCATTATAAATATAAAACTATTTACTACCTAATGGTATTTTATTTATAATTTTTAGACATTAAATAATATAATTTATTTATGACACAATGGTGATGCAGTAATTATCTAAATAATGAATTATTTAAATAATTGATATTATAAATATCCAAATAAATTTAATTTGAGACGTTTTATGAAATAAACTAATCATATAGGTTAATATGAAATGTTAGTATTGATTTAATTAACTTTTTTTAACTAATCATACTATTATAATTTTTACAAAAATCAATTACCAAAAAGTGTCAAAATTGACATAAACTATTTTTTAAAACAAATATTATATAATTAATTGTTCTTCTATTCCTAAAAATCTATGGTTCGGAATAATTACTTATATAGTGTTATATATATTAAAATCTAACCACTTGTGGTTATTTTGGCTTGTTATGGTAACTTTGTTAACCATATATTATAAGAAAACAAGAAAACATGGTAAAAGTTAAATTATTTAACTTAGAGTTAAATCTAAATGATAAGGTTAAAATAGTAACCTAAACTTGTCTAAAACCAATTTGATGATATAATATCGACCCATACCCACTTTAGATTCGAAATAAATCAATTTGGAGCTATTATAAACCGAATATGACTTTATTATAATGTAATATTTTATGTTTTTCCAAAGGTTCCCCTCTCCTCCCTTATAAAAGGGCAATTCCTCCCTCTTCACATTACAAAATTTTGAGCTTTCAAGCTCTCCCAACCCCTGCCCATTTCCCTTCTCAACTTCCATAGAAACATTATAGAGGTTCTGGTCTCTTCAAAAGTCCAACTCTAGTTCCTTAAGAGGAAGCTTAAAATAGGTGCGTCGAAGAAGAGGTAATATATTCTACCAATTCATTCAAGTTTTCTTTCTTCATCATCTTCTACTTCCTTAGTTGTTTCCTTATAAAGTAAATACATAAGTATCACTAATATATTGATATGTTATTATAAATATGAAACAACCCCATTTCACATTTTATCCATCTTATGGAAAACGAAATCTTCACACGTGCGTACGAACAAAATACCTTCTCCACGCCGTGGTGTGATCTGTTTTTCCACCACCACCTTAGTTGAATGGGTATAATGATGTAAAGATAAACTATATATAGTTATTATAACATTATATTAATTCTGGGATAGTATATCATCCACTCCAATTCAATTCAATATGTATGGGAATGATATCATCGCTCTTGCGTACATACAGATTACCGTCTCCACGACGCGATGAGATTCATTCTCCATGTTAACCATTCAAGAATGATTATAAAGCATATATATAAATAATAATAAAATATATGACATGATAAAGCTACTGGATTTATGCATATATATATATGTCATTTACTTACTTCCATTCAAGTCAATAAGTAAAGAAAAACAGCATTCATGCGTACGTACGTCCTACCGTCTCCATGAACGTTGTATTTCATTTAATTTATCTATCTATTATATATATATACTGAATATATACATGATATATAAATCATGATTTACATTCTGGAAGTAATTAAATCATCATATAATTAATAATAATATCATGAACAACAAGTCCAAACATGTACAGTAAATAAAATGATTTTACCCAAAACACTACGTTAACATGGAATTTACAAAAGAATAGGAAAAAATATTTCATAAGTAAACCATATATGATATCTAAACAATGAATATGATTCTGTAATAAGTCAATGGCATTATTTATAACATTGTACAGGAGGTTCAGATATGAACGAAGCATATAAGACCTAAGGTAAGGGATAACTTTTCGAATCTCGTTTTTATCAGAGATTGTATATTCATAAGTGTTTACTGGGGTTATATTTATCATCCATGTCCCTGTTTTCTAAAAATGGTATCATGTATTTTTAATGTCCTTTTTACGTATTTTTGACTTTTCCTCAAGAAATCATTTCAAGTGCTTTGTAAAAACTATTTTCCATCAAACATGACATTATTTAGTATGATTATGTTTCATGAATAATGTCTCTACTATTTACATGGTTTGATTCTTCTTATGATGAAATGATATCCATTTGTTTTATATGGATTATGTTATGATTTTATGATGTCTATGAAACCCATTTTATTCTTTGGGTTATGATGAATGATTTATGATAATTTTGTGGCACATGTAAGAATGATTTCATTATGCGATTGGTGGGACCTATATCTCCCTCCAATGCATTGGGTAAAGATTTATATCTCATGAGATATACATGTCTTGAACAACATGTTAATCTAGTTCAGTGATACAGGACAAGAACGAGTAGTGAACTCGATTTAGTAAGAGACTTTGTCCACTATGATGGTCTTTGTAAAAATTCCTTGGCTACTATGGAAATCGTACAATGTGCTTAATGTTTTGCCACAATTAAATGATTTATTCCCATGCTATTTTATCATGATTGATGTCACATTATGATATATGCCTTACGTACTGACATGTTTTAAGTCATTGCTCAAGATGTCGATGTTTAAACATTATGTTCATGTTTTTAAGTTCAAATGTGTATGGTTTGTTTTATTTTCTCTATGCTTACACTTACTAGGCATTTGATCTCACCCTTTATATGTTTTCTTTTCCTTATGATTTAAAGAAAGGTTTCAGGTAAGAAAGAAAAAAGGGGAAGATCTTTATGGGAGATGTTGAATATCATTCACCACTATTAGAAGATTATATGTCGCGTTTCCAAAGACATTAAACTGTTACGGTCCTTGAATTTCTGTTTTTGTTATGTATTAAGTATTCCCTAAAAGTAATGTAATGTACATGTACTTCAAGTTTGGGGTCTCTATATTTGGTATCATAGGAATGGATTATTCTACCTTTCGAAACATGGATTCCAGGACTTTAGTGAGATCCCTAGAGTTATTTCTATGGTATGTCTAGGGATGTCCTAAAGGTTAAGTATAAGTATAAGTTATAGTCCTAGAATTATGGTAATGATATTAGAATTAAACCTAAGATGTTAGATATTCAAGGTACCCCCCCTTTATTTTTTTTCCTAGAATGATTTTTGCCTCTCACACTGTTCTTTATGGGTTTTAGGCAACGGCTGGAACCCGAAGGAACCGTGTTGATCAATGTAATGGACAATGCACTGATTGTCCTCCTGGGCAACCAAATGTGATGGGAGATGGAGTGAAAAATATTATTTCTATACTTACAAAATATATGATTCATTCTGGATTTCCAAATGATCAGAGAGGTGAACATTATTCTATTGAGTTCTTCATGAGGCAACGTCCACCATATTTCAATGGGTCTTCTGATCCAATTGTTGCTGAACAATGGATCAGTACCATTGAAAAGATATTTTCTATACTTCGCTGTTCAGAACATGAAAATGTCATTTTAGCTATTTATCGTTTTGAAGGTGAAGCAGAACAGTGGTGGAATCTAATTAAGAATACAATGCCCCAAGATGAAATTGAATCCATGGAATGGGACGAGTTGAAGAAATTATTTTCAGTAAGTACTTCCCTCGTATTCTTTGAACAAAGATGGAAAATGAGTTCTTTGAGCTTAAGCAGAAGGGTGATGAATCTGTTGGTATATACGATGAAAATTTTACATGAATTTCATGGTATGCATATGGTTTTATCATCAAACCTGAAAGTAAAGTTGATCGATTCTTCATTGGCTTAAAACCAAGTGTTCGAAGGGAATTAGATATAAGGGACCGTATTAGCTATGAAGAAATTGTGTGTTGTGCTATCACGGTAGAACTGGAAGTTGGTTTAATATATCCATATCATGGTTTTGACAAGAAACTATTGATGGAGTTCAAGGAAAAACCTCAGAACAATTGTGGAAAAAGGTGTATGTTTCTTTATACTCAATGTATTGAAAGAAGCATTATGGAGATTGTCTAAAATGTACTAGAAAATGTTTCATGTGTGGAAAAGAAGGTCATAAAGAAACTGAGTGCTGAATTATTGGGAAAAAGGTTTCTAATGATGTGAATAGAGAAAATACCATAGATAATGATCCACCAACACATCAATGCTTCATGTCCAAGGAAATGGGGAATTATGCTAATCAATTCCCTAATCCAAGGTTTAATGAAGATCGACATGAGAAACCTATTAAGGGAAAGGACAAAGGGAATTCCCATGCGATGACTATTGGTGATGTTAAGTATGACAAAGATGTTGTGGAATTATTATGTGATTATGTAAATGGATTCCAAAATAATGTTGTGGAATCTAATTTATAGTACTATGAAATATTGGAATATCTATGTATTGGTTTATTATGGTTTTCAATTATTATATGGTACCAGAAACCATGAAAAGTAATTCAAATATTTTGGAAAGCAGATGATATGCACATAATGAAGGGAGAAAGAGAAAATAATATTAATGAGATCATGACTGATATAAGGAAAAAGTGATACCATGGTTTGAGTATATAAGAATTTTTGGATTTTTGTATGTGGAAATATTTAGATTTTGACAGAACTCATGTTTTCACTAAGGTTCTATGGTAATACATGATTAAAGTATTCACAGTTTTGGAATCCGACCGAAAAGATATATATTATGATATATGGGGGATAAATGATTGTATTCACGTTCTTGGTATGTGACCTTTCAAGTAATCATTTTCATTATACTATGATATTAGACATATGTATTTTGGATAAACCTAAATATTGGAATGGATTATTTTAGACATCAGATAGTATTGTTTAAGGATATAACTTTTATTTTGATATTATTTCTGGAATGTTATAATAGTGTAGTTTTCGTAAAAGGGATAACATGCGGGACAAGCGACAACCCGCCCGTCGGACAAGGATGCGGGAATCGAACCCACAACTGAAGTGCGACATGCCTTTATCACCTACCATTGGCCTACAGGAAGTCCCTGGTTAGTAGAAACTAGTTTTATTTTATTAAGTGTTATTATAGATTAAGTATAAGACCATTTTTAGAATCATATACGATTAACCTCACCGTAGATGGACTTATGTATATTTGATAACATTTTCTATCCTTTTGTTTGAGACATATGTAATTACCCATCATTCTATCACATGATATGCTAATACTTCGCGAATGACAAATTCAACATCATTTAATTAAGAGATTAAGTGGAAATTGTTCAAGGCACCAGAAACAGGAGATTTTACCAAAATAAAGTAAGTATTTCTTCTAATTAAATTTCGTCAACTTTAGGGAACTGATCATGAAAACCAAAAATGTTGTCTTATTCCCCTAATATCTGATGAATCAGATGGTACATCAGATCATCACAAATTTATGGCTTTGTGATTGATGGCTTTTACATAGCCATTTTCTCTACCACTCTCCATCAGAACATGACGGTAAGATTTCCCTTCCATATTCATATTTTCACCTATGTTCTCTTATGTGGATACCCAGTGATAAGTTAATTTTTGTAACCAATTTGTTTCATACTTCAGTTATTAAAATTATGTTTTAGTATTTCTTTTTTACAATGTGGGTTTCTATGAAAGAAACATTCAAGTAGTAAACCATTTATAACCCCGACGAATTTCGAGGGTGAAATTCATTTAAGGGGGGTATAATGTAGCACCCCGGGATTGTATTCTTTTTAATTTCATTCATATCTTATTTTATACGCTACACCAAGATTATCATGCGCTATACGCAACAATGTATTTGCTTTCAGTATACACAACACTCATCTTGGATCATGTTACACACAATTTCAAGTTCATTTGATAGAAGTTATTTTACAAAAAATTGAGTGTATATAGATATATATACAATGTATAAATGAAATATGGTCGGATTCTATTATACGCAACAACAAATGAATCTTTCACTACACATTACACGCATTTTTGACCTTCCAAGATAGTGTGTGTTGTACGCAATACCAAGTTTCACTAAACAACGATATGTTATTAAAATATTATAAAACTAGCCGTTATGAATAGTAATACCCAATTTTTGAAATTTTATAAATTTTATCTTTCAAAAGGGACTTCATTTTTGGTATTTTTTTTAAAACATTCAATTTTTGATGAATAGCGAAAACACTAGGTTACTATTTAAAAACTGACATTTTATTTAAATAATTATTTATTTTATTTAAATCTACTATAGGTCAAAATTGACACAGTATACCAATATAAGTTCAATGTAATTTATTGGAGTCATTTTATAATAATTTTAGATATATAAAAATTTAATTGAACTTTTAACCGTCTTTTACCCACCTCTAGGAGAATTTAAAAATTTATATAAAACATAATGTTACCACTTCTGTGTGTGGAATTTAGAAAATCTGATAGAAATGGTTAATATCAAGGAGTAAAATGTGGTTCAATATGATAAAAATAATTTTTGGTGAATAGTAACATTTTACTTTTATTTACCACGGTTAAAAGTAAATAGGGTAATTAAGTGTAAAAATGATATTATTATTACCCTAACACATGTCCTAATTCTATTGGATAAGTTTGATTCATTCAAAAAACCCTTAGGAATAAAATATTACCCTTTAGGTCCACATGGATTAGATTAGAAAATTTATTATTATTTTATTTAAAAAATAGTTATAATAGTTAAAATCAATGTTTAATAACAAAAAGATTTTAAATATAGGGTTATAAATACAATAAATTCAACTATTAATATTCATTATAAAGATACAACAATTTCCTACTTAATGGTATTTTATTTATAAGTTTTTGACATTAAATAATTTAATTTATTTATGACTCAATAATGATGCAGTAATTACCAAAATAATGAAATATTAAAATAATTGATATTATAAATACCCAAATAAATGTATTTTGATAATTTTTATGAATTCCACTAATTTTATATATTAACATGACATATTAAAATTTATTTAATTAAATTTTTTCTAACTATGAATGCTGTTATTATTTTCACAAAAATAAATTACCAAATAGTGTCAAAATTGACAGAAAATAGTTTTTAAAACAAATATTATATTATTAATTTTTATTCTATTCCTAAAAGTATAAGGGTCAAAATAATGACTTATATATACATATATATATTAATAATGAACAACATGGGTTTTTTTGGATTATTATAGTAAGATTATTAACCATATAGTGTAAGAAAACAAGAATATACGGTAATGGTTAAATTATTTAACTTAGAGTTAAATATAAATGATAAGGATACACTAGTAATATAAACTTGTCTAAACCTATTGGTTGAGAGGATTTAGATCCATACCCACTTTATCATTACAATAAATCAATTTTGGGGATATTTTAAACATAATATGACTTTATTATAAAGTAATATTTTATGTTTTTTCTAAGGTGCCCCTCTCCTACCTCATTTATGGGAACCGCCTCCCTCTTCTCTTTTCATAATTTTATGAATTTATGTTCTGAAAAACCCTTCCAATTTCCCTTCTCAACATCCCAACAAACAATATAGAGGTTCTGATCTCCTCAAAAGTGAATCTCTAGTTCCTCAAGTGGAAGCTTAAAAGAGGTGCGTCGAAGAAGAGGTAATCTCCTCTACCTATTCATTCAAGTTTTCTTTGTTCTTCAACTTCTTATTATTTAGTTGAATCATTATAAATTAAAAAACATTAGTATCACTAATATAATGATATTTTATTATAAATATGAAACAAACTCATTTCACCTTTTTTCCATCCTACAGAAAATAAAATCACCACGCATGCGTACGTACAGAATACCGTCTCCACGTCGTGGTGTAATCTGTTTTCCACCACCACCTTACTTTGATGGGTATAATGGTGTAAAGAATAACTATATATATTTATTATGACATCATACTAATTCTGAGATATTATATCACCCAATCCAGTTCAATTCAATTAGTATGGGAACGAAATCATCGATGGTGCCTACGTACGGATTGCTGTCTCCAAGACGCGATGAGATTCATTTTCCATGTTAACCATAAAAGAATGATTATAAAGTATATATAATGAATAATTATGAAATATATGACATGATAAAGATACTATATTTATTAATAATATATTTCATCTACTTACTTCCATTCAATTCACTAAGGAAAAGAAAAATGCGTTCATGTGTACGTACGGCCTACCGTCACCATGAACAGTGTATTTCATTTAATTTATATATCTATTATATATATATATATACTGAATGTATAATGATATATAAATCATTATTTTCATTATGGAATTAAGTAAATCCTAATATAAGTAATAATAATATCAAGAACAACAAGTCCAAACACGTACGATAAATAAAACGATTTTACCCAAAATGTTTCTTTAACATGGAATTTACAAAAGTAAGGGAAATATGAAGTCCTAAGTGAACTCTATATGATTTCAAAAAAATGAATATGATTCTTTAATAAGTCAATGAAAAAATTTAAATCATTATACAGGAGGTTCGGATATGTACGAAGCATATCAAACCTAAGGTAAGGGATAACATTTCCAATCTCATTTTTATCTAAGATTGTTTATTCGTATGTATTTGTTAGTGTTATATTTATTATCCATGTCCCTGTTTTCTAAAAATAGTTTCATTTATGTTTATAGTTAGTTTTACCCTTTTTTGAAATTTACTATATGGTATGTAAGGAATCTTTCTTTTTTTTACCATATGAGGTACTTTTTGACTTTTCTGGAAAAAGTACGAGAAGAATGTTTTTTTACTTATACGACATGAACAGATTTTTACAGTTTCATAATGCCTTATTTTCATGATTCTTACTTGAGAAGATTTAATGACTATTTTCAAAAAAATCCTTTTATTTTAAAATTTCATCTCATTTCTTGAAAAAAAAATGATTTTGAATAAGAAAAGATATTTTCCCCACGAAATCATTTCAAGTTATTTGACAAAACTATTTTCCATCAAAGATGAAATTATAGAGTATAATTATGTTTCAAGAATAATGTCTCTATTATTTACAGGGTTTGATTCTTCTTATGATGAAATGATATACATTTTCTTTATATTGATTACGTTATGATTTGATGATGTTTATGAAACCCATTTTATTCTTTGGGTTATGATGAATGATTTATGTTTATTTTGTGGCACAAGTAAGAATGATTTCATTATGAGATGGGTGAGACCTATATCTACCTCCAATTCATTGGGTAATGATTTATATCTCATGAGATAGACATGTCTGGAACAGAAAGTTAATCCAGTTCAGTGATACATGATTGGAATGAGGAGTGAACTCGATTCAGTAAGGGACTTTGTCCAGTAAGATGATCTTGGTAGAAATGCCTTGGATAATATGGAAATCATACCATGTGCTTAATGTTTTTCCACAATTACATTTTTTATTCCATTTGTATTTTTTCATGATTGATGTCCCATTATTATCTATTCCTTATGTACTAACATGTTTTATGTCATTGATCAATATTTTTATGTTTAAACATTATGTTCTTGTTTTTATGTTCAAATATGTATGGTTAGTTTTATTTTCTCCATGCGTACCCTTACTGAGAATTTTATATCAACCTTTATATGTTTAAATTTCCCCAGGATTTAAATAAATGTTTTATGTAGGAAAAAAAGGGGAAGATCTTTATGGGAGATGTTGAAGATCTTTCACCACGATAAGAATATTATATTCTGAGTTTCCAAAGACATTAAACTGTTACGGTTCTTGCGTGTTTGTTTTTTGTTTTGTATTAATTATTCTTAAAAAGTAATGTAATGTCCATGTACGTCATGTTTGGGGTCTCTACAGTTGGTATTAGAGGAAAGGTTTAGTCAACCTTTGGAAACTAGGATGCAAGAACTTTAGTGAGATCCCTACAGGTATTTCTAAGGATTGTCTAGGGATGTCCTTAAGGTAAAGTATAAGTATAAGTTATAGTATTAGAATGATTGTAACGATATAAGAATTAAACCTAATATGTTAGATATTAAAGGTACTCCCCCTTTATTATGTTGTTTTCCTAGCTTGATTTTTGACTCTCACACTGTTCTTTTTGGGTTTTAGAAGATTGCTGGAACCCGAATGAATCGTGTTGATCAATGTAATGTAAAATGCAATGATTGTCCTCCCGATCAACCAAATGTTATGGGAGATGGAGTGAAAAATCTTATTTCTATACTTACACAAGCTATTAATCATTATGGATTTCTAAATGATCAGATAAGGGAACAATATTCTATTGAGTCCTTCATTAGGTAATGTCCACCATAATTCAATGGGTTTTCTAATCCCCTTGTTGCTGAACAAGGGATCAGTACCATTGAAATGATATTTTTCATACATCGTTGTTCAGAACATGAAAATGAAATTTTAGCTATTTTCCGTTTAGAATGTGAAGCATACCAGTGGTGGACTCTAATTAAGATTACAAGGCCCCAAGATGAAATTGAATTCATGAAATGGGATGAGTTCAAGAACTTGTTTTTAATTAAGTACTTCCATCGCATTCTTCAAACAAAGATGGAAAAGGAGTTCCTTGAGCTTAAGTAGAAGGATGATAAATCTGTTGGTATATACGAAGTGAGTTTTACAAGATTTGAAAGGTATGCATCTGGGTTTATCATCCAACATGAAAGTAAAGTTGATCGATATTTCAATGGATTAAAACCAAGTCTTCGAAGGACATTAGCTATAAGAGACTTATGTAGCTATGATGAAATTGTGTGTTGTGCTATCAAGGTAGAACTCGAAGTTGCTGTAACATATCCATCTAATTGTTTTGACACGAAATGAAATATAGAGTTCATGGAAAAACCTCAGAACAATGGTGAAAAGAAGGCGAATGTTACTTTGTGGTCAAAGTGTGGAAAGAAGCATGGAGGATATTTTCTAAAAGGTACTAGAAAATGATTCAAGTGTGGAAAATATGTTCATCAAGTAGATGAGTGATGAAGAAATGTGAAAAAGGTTTCTAATGACGTGAATAGTGAAAATACTACAGAGAACACTCCACTAACACTTCAATGCTTCAAGTGCAAGGAAATGTGTCATTATACTAATCAATGCCCTAATCCAAGGGTTAATGATGATCGACGTGAGAAACCTATTACTGGAAATGACAAAGGGAAGTCACATGCGATCATTTTTGGCAATGCTGAGTATGAAAATTATGTAGTGGAATTAATATGTGTTTATGTAACTGGATTCCAAAATAATGTTGTGGAATATAATTTATAGTACTGTGGAATATTGGAATATCTATGTATTGGTTTATTATAGTTTTCAATAATTATATGGTACCGGTAACCATGAAAAGTAATTCAAATATTTTGGAAAGCAGATGATATGCACATAATGAAGGGATAAAGAGAAAATAATATTAATGAGCTCATGACTGATATTAGGACACATTGATATCATGGTTTGAGTATATATAAATATTTGGATTTTGGTATGTCGGAAGAGTTAACTTTTGATAGCACTCATGTTTCACTAAGGTTCTAAGGTAATACATTATTATAGTATTCACATGTTTGGAATGTGACCAAAATGATATATCTTATGATATATGTGGGATAAATAATGGTATTCGCGTTCTTGTTTTGTGACCTTTCAAGTAATCATTTTCTTTATACTATGAGATTGGACATATGTATTTTGGATAAGCATAAAGATTGGAATGGATTATGTTGGACATCAGATTGTCTTGTTTAAGGATATAACTTTTTTTTATAATATTTCTGGACTATTATAATAGTGTAGTTTTAGAAAAAGGGACAACCTACAAGACATGAGACAACCCATCGCGTCGGCAAGGATGTGAGAATCGAACCCACAACCATAGTTTTACTGGCCTTTATCACCTACCACTGGAATACACGAAGTCCCTGGTTAATAGAAACTAGTTTTATTTTATTAAGTGGTATGATAGATGAAGTATAAGTCCATTTTTGGAATCATATACGATTAACCTCACCATAGATGGACTTATGTATATTTGATAACTTTTTATAACCTTTTGTTTGAGACATATGGAATGACCCATCATTCTATCACATGATCTTCTAATATTTCATGAATGAAAAATTCAACATCAATTCTTTAAGAGATGAAGTGGAAATTTTTCCATGCACAAACAAAGGTGATGTTATACCAAAATAAAGTTAGTATTCCTTCTAATTCAAATTCTTCAACATTAAGGAAATGATCTTGAAGACCAAAAAATTTGTCATATTTCCCTTATATCCGATAAATAAGATGGGACCTTAGATCATCACAAATTTATGGCTTTGTGATTGTTGGCTTTTTCATAGCCAAGTTCTCTACCACTCTCCATCAGAACTTGACGGTTAGATTTCTCTTCCATATCCATATTTTCACCTATGTTATCCTATGGAGAAACCCCATGATGAGTTAATTTGGGTAACCGATATGTTTTATACATCACTTTATAAAATTATTTTTTAGTATTCCTTTTTATGATGTGGGTTTCTATGAAAAAAACTTTCAAGTAGTAAACCATTTATAACCCCGATGAATTTCAAGGGTGAAATTCATTTTAAGGGGGGTAGAATGTAACACCCCGAGATTTTATTCTTTTTAATTTCTTTCACATATTATGTTGTACGCTACAACAAGATTATCTTGCATATACGCAACACTGTATTAGCTTGCAGTATACACAAAACTATTCTTGAATCGTGTTACACACACTTTCAAGTTCGTTTGATAGAAGTTATTATACGCAAATTTGAGTGTGTGTATATATATATATTCAATATATATATGAAATATGGTTGGATTCTATTATACGCAACAAAAAATGAATCTTGTACTACATGTTACATGCAATCGTGACCTTCCACGATAGCGTGTGTTGTATGCAATACCGAGTTTCACTAAACAACGATTTGTTATTAAAATATTATATAAACTAGCAGTTATGAATAGAAATACCCAATTTTTAAAATTTTATAAATTTTATCTTTTAAAATGGACTTAATTTTTGGATTCAGAATATCAAAATTTTCCTAGGTTGGATTTTTGGAATTTTTCTGAAAACTTTTAATTTTTGATGAATAGTGAAAAACTGGGTTACTATTTAAGAAAAGAAATTTTATATAAATATTTATTTATTATTTTTAATTTATTTTAGGCCCAAATTGATACATAATACCTATATAAGTTCAATGTAGTTCATTGGAGTAATTTTATAATAATTTTATATATATAAAAATTTTATTGAACATTTCACCATCTTTTAATCACCACTTAAGAGATTTTAAAAATTTACATAAAACATAATTTTACCTCTTCTGTGAGTGGAATTTCGAAAATCCAAGAGTCACGGTTAATAAAAAGGAGTAAATATTTTTTCAATAACATAAAAATAATTTTGGTAAATAGTAACTTTTTTCTTTAATTTACCACGGTTAAAAGTAAATAGGGAAATTAAGGATATAAATGATAGTATTTTTACCCTAAAACAGGTCCTAATTCTATTGGATATGTTTAATTCGTCCAAAAACAACCTTAGGAATAAAATATTACCCTTTATGTCAACTTGGATTATATTAGGACATTTATTATTATTTTATTTAAAAAAGAGTTAAAGTAGTTAAAATCAGAGTTTAATAACAAAAACATTTTTAATATGAGGTTATACATAAGATAAATTCGCCTATAAATATTCATTAGAAAGATAACACGATTTCCTACATAATGATATTTTATTTATAATTTTTAGACATTATATAATTTAATTTATTTATGACACAATGGTGATGCAGTAATTACCTAAATAATGAAATATTAAAATAATTGATATTATAAATACCCAAATAAATGTAATTTGAGGATTTTTATAAATTAAACTATTTTTAGAGGTTAATATGGCATGTGATTATTGATTTAATTTAATTTCCTTGAACTAGTAATGTTGGTATGATTTTCAGAAAAATTAATTACCAAAAAGTGTCAAAATTGACATAAAATAGTTCTTAAAACAAATATTATATTATTAAATGTTAATATATTCCTAAAAATATAAGGTTCTGCCAAATGATATAGATAAGGTTATGTATATTAATAATGAACCACTTGGGGTTCTTTTGGATTTTTATAGTAAGTTTATTTACCATATAGTGTAAGAAGTCTAGAAGAAACGGTAAAAGTTAAATTATTTAACATAGAGTTAAATATAAATGATAAAGTTAAAATAGTAACCTAAACTTGTATAAATCTTTTTGGTTGAGAGTATTTAGACCCATCCCCACTTTAGATTCGATATAAATCAATTATAATCTATTATATACCTAATATGAATTTATTATAAAGTAATATTTTATGTTTTTCCAAAGGTGCCCCTCTCCTCCCTTATAAAAGGGAACCTCCTCCCTCTTCTATTTACACAATTTTGAGCTTTCAGTCTTGGACATCCCCTAAAAATTTCCATTATAAACTTATCTATAAACATTATAGAGGTTCTTTTCTCCTCAAAAGTCCAACTCTATTGCCTTTAGTGGAATCTTAAAAGAGGTGCGTCAAAGAAGAGGTAATCTCTTCTACCGATTCATTCATGTTTTCTTTCTTCTTCAACTTATACTTCTTTATTTGTTTCATTATAAAGTAAAAACATAAGTTTCACTAATATACTGATATTTTATTATAAATATAAAACAACCCCATTCCACCTTTTATCCATCCTACAGAAGATGAAATCATCATGTGTGCGTACGTACAGAATATCGTCTCCACGACGTGGTGTAATCTGTTCATCCACCATTACATTACTTGGATGGGAATATTGGTGTAAAGACTAAATAGATATAGTTACTATAAATCATACTGATTCTGGGATATTATATCATCCAGTCCTATTCAATTCAATAAGTATGAGAATGAAATCATCGCATGTGTGTACGTACGGATTGCCGTCTTCAGGGCGCGAGGAAATTCATTCTCCATGTTAACAATTCAAGAACGATTATAGAGTATATATAATGAAGAATAATGAAATATATGACATGATAAATCTCCTTGATTTATTCATATATATATATATATGTCATATACTTACTTCCATTCAAGTCAATAAGGAAAATAAAACAACGTTCATGCGTACGTACGGTCTACCGTCTCTATGAACGGTGTTGTTGGCGCCAAAATATGGCATGAAAGGAAGGAACGAAAACGAAGCCCCGCATGATTCCTCACGAAGCTCCGACGCGAAGCACCCCCCAAGCATTGCGGCCCCGCAATGAAACAGAGGCGGTACCTCTCCGCGAATGTCCTGACGTTCATGAGCCCACCGTGAAGCAACGGAGGCGGTACCTCTCCGTGAATGGCCTGACGTTCGCGAGTCCACCGCGAAGCGCTGGAGGCGGTACCTCTCCGCTAACAGACTAATGATCGCGAGCGTGTCGCGAAGCACTAGAGGCGGTGCGGGAGTTCTGCATCATGGCACCCCTCGCCTATAAATACTGGGCTTTCCCTTAGTCCAAGAAGATGGAAAATCCGACCTTTCGGCTTCTCCTCTCCCGAATCGCGAAGCACCCATTGTCCCGGGAATAATGACCTCTGCGAGGTACTTCTACTTCGCATGACGCCTTCGCTTTGTCTCTTTTTGAGCCCCTCTTCCGAGAGGGATGCTCTTCGTGAATATCAAGGGCATTAGCGAAGTAGGGGGATTCCCAGGGGAACCCGGGCAGCCGCGGAACATTTATGCTTTGTGAAACACCCATCTTGTACTAGTGATCCCCATGCTAAGGCAGGATTACTACACATCGCAAATCACACTACTTCACAGCACCCTGCTTCGCGGGGAACCTCCTTTTTGTGAGGAAGTGCTCCGCGAATACTATTCCACTTCGAGAAGCACTCTCCACTCACACCTCTGCCCCATGCTAAGGCAAAGGAACTCCACTTCGCAAAGCACACTCCTTTGCTTTGTAATTCCTCTTCACATGAGACCCTCCAGGTATGCGTGATGTGAATTCAAAGTCCCACGGACAACAACACTCATAGAGTTGCTTCGCCTAATGCTTCATCGCATAGGCACGCTAACGGCTATTGCTTCTTCTCATAGCCACGCTAATGTGGACCCCTCGATGGTTCGCTCTACGACCCCCCTTGACCACGACCATACTGGTACCTTCCCTCCCCAAGGATCAAAGGGTACCAGTATGTAAGTCCTAGGGGTGTGGAGTGAACCCACCTCATTCGAGCTGCAGGACGTTAAACTACCAAGCACCTAGTCCTCAACACATGACATTAAACTGTGATCCAGCCCCGTGTTTTGCACATAGGGTCCCCCCAGATCGGATATTTTTTACGCCACCCGTCTCCAAGGATACGGGGTCACCCCCTCTACAAGGGATGATATACTCTTTCTCAGAGTAGCGTATGTCCATGGGAGAAGGGCAACCACCTTGGTGTAAGCCCCATAGCCCCTCTTGTGGAAGGCTTCACCCCTGCATCTCCGTACGTCCCCACTACCAAGGTCATTGGAGGGCGTGATAGAGAACAAGGAACCTCCCATAATTGGTCCCAAATTACTCTTTCGATGTGCTTTGTCGCACTTCGGGCCTCCATCCTGGAGTAAGTCCCAGCACCATGGGCTGCCTAACGCGTAATCCCCTCTTCGCTTCTCACGGACGCACCCTTCGCGGCGTGATCATCAGGTCCTTGCTGCCTCTTGTTTCTCACACCGAGCATGACTCACGTGGGCTTAGAGTTGGCATTGGCCATGACAATACCCTCATCCAGCATGACATTAAACTGCATACCCTCATCCATCATGACGTTAAACTATATACCCTCATCCAGCATGACGTTAAACTGCATGCCCTTTCCCCGTATGACTTTAAACTGCACACCCATTTGAACTACGAAGACTATGATCCTTTTCAAGGCATGGTACATAGGAAGACTCCTTGAGGTTCAATCCCACCCATCATTTATTTATGTCGAGTTCGTCCTCATATAACATGACGTCAAACTGTATTCCGGTCCAACGGCAAGCCGTTGTGACCAACCCGAACTACGAGGACTTTGATCCATGTGAAGGCACAGTATGTATGAAGCCTCCTTGAGGTTCAAGCCCATATCCCATTGGACCAAGGTCCCTTATTCACGTTGGTTCGCCGACACCCACCACAAGTGGACCCCCGGGTTCACCTTCACGTCGGTTCGTCGACGAAGCCCCCTTTGAACTACGTGGTCTTTGATCCGTGCTAAGGAATGGTATGTAGGAAGCCTCCACGAGGTCCAAGACCAGCACCACTAGGACCCCCATGGTCCTCCACCTTCATGTCGTCCTTGCAGTGTCCAACCTGAACTACGTGGTCTTTGATCCATGCTATGGCATGGTACATAGGAAGCCTCCACGAGATCCAAGCCCACCACCACAAGGACCCCCTGGTCCTCCTCATCCACGTCGGCCTTCCAGCGTCCAACCTGAACTACATGGTCTTTGATCCATGTCAAGGCGTGGTATGTAGGAAGCCTCCCAGAGGTTCAAGCCCACCACCTGTTGGTCACTCTGACCATCTTCACGTCAGGTAACTAGCACCTGGGCATCCTAGTGCGTAAGCCCCGCACCATCCTGACCAAGGCCCTCACCCACATCGGTCCGCCGACACACCATTTAAACTATGATTCCTTTGATCCATGTCAAGGCATGGTACGTAGGAAGCCTTCATAAGGTTCAATCCCATCACCCAACCGTTCCGACCTCACTCACGTCGGTTCACCCCCATCCCGCATGATGTTAAACTATATTCTACATTCCATCCGAACTACGGGGACATTGATCCATGCAATGGCATGGTACATAAGAAGCCTTCACGAGGTTCAATCCCACCACCAGTGGACCCCCAAGTTCACCTTCACGTCGGTTTGCTGACGACACCCATAGGACCAAGGTCCACATTCATTTCGGTTCGCTAACAGTGGCTATCGGGCCAAGGTCCACATTCACGTCGGCTCGACGGCATCATCCCGAACTACTCGGACTTTGATTCACTTCCACAGGGATACGTAGGAGGTCTCTTCGAGGCTCAAGCCCAACTTCACTATCGCCCAATGTGATTGTCCCATTTCACCCCCTCCATTTCATCCAACTCTCCATTTCCCATTCTGATTATCACCCGGACTGCCATATCCTGGCAAGATCATACCATTCTGCTCCTCTTCACAGCCGCCCATGGGCTGGTCCCGGTATCGGCACCCCTTCAAGGGAAATCCCTCAATCTGATCCATTCTAGCTAATTCTCCGATCAGGCGGATCTATCTCCGCTGGACGTTAAACTTGCGGCATTCCCTGTGTTAAACACAAAAAGCTGAGGGAAACCTCAGATATATGTCTATGGAATATAATTACCCGCACTCGATGTCGGATACCTCAGGCCTCCATGCCCTCAAGAAGCCATATAACAAGGGATTAAGGACAGACATGCCAGTTCCCCAGCATCCAGACACGCTACTGATGCCTCGACGTGGCTACTCCCCTGACTGAAGGTTGCTGCCCTGACCAGACCCTTTGGAATGTCCCAATAGAAGCAGTGTAATTAACCGGCATCCATGAAAACATGGCACTGGGAAGAGGTTCATGAATAACGTATTTAATCTATGAGGGAGACCCGGACTAGGTGACGAGTTCTGAGGAGGAATTCGCGGAAGGAAGAACCGACATCTCATCATCCCGGTTTCGATCAAGGAGTAGACGTCCCTGAATAAGGAGCAAATGCCGCCCGCATTTGGAAAGCGGGAATGTTGCGCAACCCACACACAGCACAGCGCGACCTCCTCCGCTGACTGACGCACGCGCACGCCCCGGTGAAAGCGTCAGAAACAGAAATGATGAACCCAACGTGAAATTCTTCTCTTCAATGTGAAGATTATTAGCATTAGAGACACCGGTAGATTAACGTGTCACCAGATCCAGATATCAGGCGCCGGGTCCTGCCAAGCAAATGGCAGGCCTGGCGTAAAACTCACCTGAAGTTGGGGCAATAGAATGTGGGGCACTCCGTTCTGCACCGTGTTGGTGTGGATCTTTCATACAGATGTGAAGAATGGAAGGACGCTGTGGCACTGTTTGTCAATCCTTTTCATTGCAGTGCTGATGAGTTGATCTCTCTATTTCCCAGGAACCAGGTTGCTGCCATGGAGACATGATCACCACCCGCTCCCCTACGCAGGGGCAGGGGAAACACCGGCATAGCCACCCCGCATGGCTCCGCTACAGCCACGACGGCCTCTAAATCTGTCAATACGGGGAGCCCACGTCCCCTCTCCCCGTCAGAGATCATCTAACGAAGGGTGACCAACAACCTTGTACACAGGTATGAGGAGGAAGGAGTTAAACCGACTCGAGATATGGCCCGCCTGGACCTGGGGGTATCCAGGCCCCACCGTCAAAGCCGCCCTAACAGGCCGCACAGGGATCCCTTGCTCCCCAACCCAATGTTCAATCGTTTCGGGAGCCTATCCCCGGAATGCCTCGACGACTCCTCGCCTTATGATGATGAGACGAGTGACGTCCCGCTCGGCCTTCTCAGGGTCCCGATCCAAGGGCTCTAAGAAAGGGCTCCCATTCGGCCGCGTCAGCGCTTCCCTCTGGCTTCGCAGGACGAGCAGGTAGGCCATGCCCCTACACCACCTTCGCCAGCTCGTCTGACCCGACGTCAGCGCTGGGCCCGGGCTAAGGACGCTCTCCTAGATACGTCGACATCAAAAAATAATGTGGACCAAGCCACCACCGACGTACATCATGGATCTCCTGCATACACTGAGCAGGGGTACTCCTTCACCTGACCGAGATCAAGGCCTCAGCGGCCCCACGGGCAGGCTGGTTTGACTCTCGGGGTCGCAGGCCCGGGAGATGATTACCGAGAACCAATCCACGGTAACGTCACTCCATACAGAGGTCCTCTTCATACCACTATTCCACAGAGCGTGGGATTTCCCCACTCCGAATCTCTTCAAGGAGGTATGCCTCGTGCTACCCCCATCCCGATGGAAGACCCGCCCCTCAGCGGTGACGCTCGGCGCGGAAACCTCTCTCGCGCCCACTATACAGGGTATGGATTCCATCCTCCTTCCCCTGACCGTCGATCTGAAAGCATCGTCATTCCGGTCCATCTCCAACATGGGGGGTCCTCCCTACTTTCTCTCTGCAACTAGCGAAGGTCCTCCTCGCCCCGGCAACTTGGGGAGTGAAGGTCAGCATCGCTCCGCCCGCACCATCAATGGAGGTCCTCCCCATGTACCCTTTGACATTTTCCCTGGTTCCCCTCGCACCCCGGCCACCTCGAGCGGGGGCCCTCTCTGCCACGGTACCAGCGCCTCCCCAAGAATACGTATTGAGAATCAACCATGTCACGAAGAGCCACCCTGGGGTAGAAGAGCGGGTCATCGCCGCCACAGGAAGAATCCTGGGGGGATCTGGTGGAGATCAAACCGGCTCGTTTCTCGGATTCTGAAGCGGAATGCGACTCATAGATGGAACCTTCTCCCTGCTCCACCACATCATGGACTGGGGAAGGAACCAGGTGCGTCATCCACATTCTCCCGAAATGCGAGGTCCACTAGATTCCCACCTCTCTCCGTAGGTACATCCAGGAGAAAGAAATCATTGAAATTCCGCAGGTCCCGACCGTGCAATCACCACCATTGTCACCACAAGCGCCCTCTACCTCTACCAGAGACCACAAAGAGCTATTTTGGGGACTAACGATGGTAGATCAACGACATGAACTATCACCGGCAGCCGCAACTCCTATGCTGGAAGTTGTGGCTATCAGCCCATCATATCATGATATCGTGGTCAGGTCACCTCTCTCTTCAGAGAATGGCCTGGATTTCGGCAACCAGTCAGCTCGTTCGATGTATTCTCCGCCACCGAGTTCACTGCCCAGAGGTCCGCCTCGGTACCGCTACCGGTCCGTCAGCCGCCCCGGGTTGACGAGTGGGGCAATATAGGGCCTGACCCCCAGTCCGTATCCAGGAGCTTCTGGAGCATTCTCACAGCAGATCACATCCCAGAGAAGTTCTGGCCGACGGCGGTGCTGAACTTTCACGCACCAGAGTCCCTTACCTTAGAAGAAGTAGGGTGCTTCTGTCGAACCCTATGGGCGACACACTTCCGCCTTCATTACTAGAAAGTGACGTACCCTAGAAGTCAAGAGCACTTTGAAAAAATCGCCGAGCAATGTCGCCTGATTAATTTGGTCGCACTCCCTGTGGCCCAGCACCCTGAGTCACCAGGCCGTCAGAGCACCCTTCAACGAAAATGTGTTCAGAGTTTCAATGTACTTCGTAGAGTCATCAGGGAAGCTACCCCCTATGTGAAAGGCCGAGGATGGGGACAATATGCCGCTCTCCTCTTCGACCCTATCCGACGGCAGCCTGATTTGTTATGTGACATTGAGGACATGCCCTCAAGAGGGGTCACGGTCCACATGGCTAACGTAGTGGACAAGAAAGATGAGTTTGAATTTCTTGATGGAGACTTACCCCCGGAGGGTGTACCGCCACTGCTGGACCCATCAGGGAGGGTTACCCGTCAGCAGAGGAACCTTCTGGGCCTCCCGGTACCCACAGAGTCATTGGTACTCAGTCAAAATGCCAGTAAGGGTAAGCAGCACGTCGGAACTGTCAATCACTCAGACCCGTCTGCCTCTATACCGAAAACGGACGAAGATCCCGAGAAGGCCACGTTACGCCAGCAGCTTGCTGAGCAGAAGAGGCTGGTTGACGAACTCTTGAGCGAGGGCGTTGCAGAGCGGCGACCTGACTATGGTAATCCCAAGCTGGGGAAGCATGGGCATGAACTATTCCCCCTGGTGAGATGCCTCCGGGAAACCTTGAACATGCTACTTCCACAAACAGGGCAGATGCCGGAACATACGGCAAGAGGGCACGATACGTCTCGCCAAACCCCCCTGAACGACGGGGCAATCTGAAGAATTTGGTCCGGGTTCCCCAAGTCACCCCACGAGCTGCCGAAGCCATCTATCGTGTTTAAGAACCTGGAAACGCACTTGTGATTTGGGATTCCCATTAAGATAGGGACCCCCACCCGGATGATCTTATAGCGGCACTCATAGCCCGCCTTGAATCGTTGGAAACGCGGTAAGTGGTGGTCCCACCGGATGGCAAGTCGTATCCCGCATGGGTGGATGATATGCCCGCACCCCTGGATTTTGGGAACCCCACCTTTTCGCCCTTCAACAGGAAAGGGGAACTGCCACAACACTTGGCTCATTTTTCTTCCACGTGTGGCCCTATTCTGGAGACTCCGACCCAGCAAGAAGCTACCAAGCTACGATGTTTTGTGCAAACATTAGAAGGTCCCGCATTCGTTTTGTACAGCCAGCTCCCTATCGGATCGGTGACCGGTTGGGAGGATTTCTGCCGGCAGTTCCTATACCAATTCAGCTCCACCACGCGAAAGACCCGCATTGCATACCTCTTCAAGTGCAAGAAAAGGACCGATGAGCGAGTCATATATTTAATCGCTTGATGGAAGGGACTTACATACTCCCTTGATATGCCACTGACTCAGGAGCAATTACTGACGATGTGTGTAGGGAACGTTAAAATGGAGCTGGTACCCTACCTGATCACCCAGAACTACTCTGGAGGGTTCCGGGATTTCTCAGATAAGGCTCGGCGCCTTGAGGAGGCTATGCAATAGGCTAGTCAGGCACGCTATTTGCCCCCTATGATCCCAGCCAGGAGGACTGCCAGAGCCGAACCCGCCATGGTGGACCAAATAGAAACCCCCAAGCAGCTGGAATTACTGCCAGTGGCACCATCCCCGCAACCCCGCAGAGGTCCTCTACCTCAAGCGCAGGCTCCTGCCCAGCAGCGACCGCGTCAGAATCGACTGGTTCCCCCACGCAATGTGCCACCTCCACCTAGGCGAGACAATCAGGCGTCGCTTCCTCGGCAGGCCCCTCCGGCCCCTCATCAGGGCCAGGCCCCCAGGGCCCCCTATACAGAAAGAAGGCACCAGACTTATTCTTTCAATGAAAATCATGTCCCTGGATACGTCCGAAGTGCTCTAGAGCAAGGGATTATGCACCTACCCGAGTACAGAAGGCCGACATAGGCAAATCTCACTAATCACCCCAACTATTGTCCTTATCATTGGATTCTAGGTCACACCCTCATGCAATGCTATGTGTTTAAAGACTGACTTCAAGACCCGGTCAACAACAACATAGTCAGGTTGTGCACTACACCAACACAAGTGGCAGGTGTCTTTGCAGGGTCAGAGATCGGTAGCGACAGTGAAGGCGAGTGGCAGCAGGTTCCCATCTGCGGGTCCGAGAGATACGACTGTTGGATGGCTCGAAAAACCGTCGTCCGTGCCCATGGTATCATTCAGGCACGACTAAAGCATATGGAACTTTCAGAAGAAGTATCCAGTACCTCTACATCTCCTTCACTGTCGACCTCTTCCCAAAATGGAAAGCAGCGACGACACAAGAAGAAACAACGCGCTCCGCCCGTGTCATCTTCATACCGCACTCTCGGCGACTTTATGCCCCCTGAAATGGGTATTCCTCCCAGAATCCGCCCGGTGGTGGATGAATCGTTGAGCCAGAGCCAGGGGTACGCTTTGGTTAACAACGTGGAGTTGGTAATGCCCTCTACGACTACCGACGAAGGGGAACGCCAGGCGAGCCTCCCCAACGTCCCCAGCCGACGTCAACGTTAGCGGAACCACAACCATGCCGGTCGTCGAGGCACTTTTGCAGGTACATTAAGCCAAGCCGTGCATGCTACTGGGACCAGACATCAGGCTCAGCATAGATATCAACACGCGCAACCCCATCTGATGCCCTCATCTCTACCTCCACCACTGTTTGTGCTAGTAGATCAGGGAGAGGTGCCTCGTTCGTATCACAGTCAGTCTTGCCTGGCTACAGGCTAGTCTCCGCTGTCCGATCCTAGTCCGGTGACTACTCTCCAGGCTTCAACTAGTAGGCAATAGGGTATACCAAGCACAAGCCAACCTCCAGTTCGACAGGCCGGACCCGCTATGCCTCCAACTCCCGAACGACCTCCTGTAAGAAGAGGTTCATGCTTGGAATGATAGTATGATGTTCTAAAACACCTGGCTGGAATTCCAGCAAGGCTTTCTATCCTTGAGGCCCTTCCACTATCGTCTGAAATGCACGAGGAACTTTCCGAGGCCCTAAGGAGCCCCCTTCAGTTTGAGACGGAGGTCGCAGCCGCAGAAGCCTTCCATGACGAGGTAATTGAGAATGCCGAATGTGAGGCGATTATCTTGTTCTCCATTGAAGATGAGGACCCTCCAATACATGGGCAAATTCACCCATTGTACATCAATGGCCACTTCAATGGTGTGGAAGTCCACAGCTTCCTCGTTGACACAGGTTCCAGAATCAACCTAATCCCGACTCAGACACTGCGAAAGCTGGGTCTGTCTAAAGATGATTTAACTACCTCTGACCTCAGTATCCAGGGGTACGACAGGACCGACCAAAACCCAGTTGGCAAGATCCGCCTGAAGACTCAGTTCAGTGGCCTAATTTCCAGCACCGAATTCATGGTCATCTCCTAGGACACCGCCTACAACGCGTTGATGGGTAGGCCATGGCTCCATCTGCACGCAGCAGTCCCTTCATTGTATCACCAGTGCCTCAAATACTCCCTCAATGGTCGAGTAGGAATGCTCCATGAAGATGCGTCTCCTTTCGCCTCTTGTGAGGCCCACTATCTGGATGCTGATTATTACAAGAGTAAGGATAAGAAAATCCTAGTAAGAGAGGATGAACCTGCCCCGGTCACAAGTGATCCCTGGGCAAGCATGGATGACACCTACATCCTCCCAATCCACTGATTGGAGGCCACAACCCCCGACATGGGGTAGTGTTTTATTGTTTCGAGTACGCAAGGAAGACGTGGCCCCGTTTCCAAGAAACAACGGAAAACCACCTCGTACTCCTACAGCAACCAGTCTCGGATGATCCCGGAACCTCCTACCCTTGTACGGTACCGGAATGTCAAGATTATGACAACGGCGGTACTCCATACGTGTCTCTTCCGCCGAACTGGAATCAATCGACTCATGCTGACATGTCAACACTGCTTTGATGTCATCAAGCATGGCCCCTTAGGCCGAAGGCCAGATAGTATAGGGTCGACTGGCTTCATTGATATGGTCTCAATGGACCGTGAGTCTCCTGATATGATGACCACTACTGTCCAATCCGACACTAGATGCCCCTCAGGTTTTGATATCCCATAATTATCTCCCGTCGCGGGAAATCCCCCCATGGGTGGAGAGGAAGACATGGAGGATGCTTCCCCGCCTTTGAAGAAGGCGTCTCTACCATGGTTGATGAACTGGTTCAGGTGATCCTTGGTAGCGAGGCAGATCTGAAACCCACATTGATCAGTGCAGCCATGTCCCCCAAGGAGCGACAACGGTACATAGACATTCTCAAACAACACCGTGACGTGTTTTCCTGGAGTTACAACGAGATACCAGGACTAGATTCCTAGGTAGTCGTTCACTGTCTGGGCCTCCCGGCAAACCATCATGGGTTTAAGCAGCCTCCCAGGAATGTTAAACCTTCTCATGGTGCTATGGTTGAGGCCAAAGTTGACAAGCTTATCAAATCCAACTTCGTTAAGGAAGTCCAGTACCCGAAGTGGCTTGACAACATTGTGCCAGTCAAGAAGAAGAATGTGAAAATCAGAGTCTACATCATCTTTCGTGACCTCAATCACCACTGCCCAATGGATGACTTCCCACTCCTGGTGACTGAGTTATTGATTGATGCCACGGCCGGGTTCCAAGCTCTCTCTTTCATTGATGGGTATTCCGGGTACAACCAGATCCGGATGGCCCTCGAGGACGAGAAGTCCACTGCCTTCAGGGCTCCCCAAGGTACCTTTTTCTACCAAGTTATGCCCTTCGGCTTAAAAAATGCAGGCTCCACTTATCAGAGGGCCATGCATCGCATATTCAAGAAGATTCTCGGGATGCTGGTGGAATGCTATGTAGATGACCTAGAGGTCAATTCACCTCAGTGCCAGGACCATCTCAAAGACCGTGAGAAAGTGTTCGGTTTACTCCGTTCCCATCACCTGAAGATGAACCCGTTGAAGTGTGCCTTCGGGGTCACCTCTGGGAAGTTTCTTGGCTTTGTTGTTACATACCGAGGCATAGAGATCGACCTAGAGAAGATCAAGGACATCAGCCAAATGCCTCCCCCAAGCAATATTTGGGAACTTCGGGGTCTCCAAGGCCACTTAGCCTATATACGTCGATTCATCGCAAATCTGGCCAGCAAGTTGAAGCTCTTTTCCTGGCTCATGAAGAAGAGCGCCACCTACGAATGGGATGAGGAGTGTCAGACCGCCTTTGAGGAAATCAAGCGGTATCTGCTCCAACCTCTAGTTTTGATGCCACCCGTCTCCGGAAAGCCGCTGGTCCTTTACGTGACCGCCCTGGAATGATTCCTCGTTGCACTGGTCACCCAGAAGAATAACGAGGGTACTGAGAACAGTCTCTACTATCTCAGCTGCATGCTTCTCGATACGGAGGTCAGATACTCCCCTATCGAAAAGAGCTTCTTCGCACTCGTCTATGCCATACAAAATTTGCGGCATTACATGCGGCACCATGAGGTACAATTGTTCTCCCGGGTATACCCACTGATGTACATCCTAAACCGCCCCATGTTGACTGGCTGACTAGCACGGTGGGCGGTGATTCTCCAGCAGTTTGATATCAGGTTCGTACCTCAGAAGGCCATTAAAAGATAGGCGTTGGCAGACTTTTTAGCTTCCAATCCAATGTCCGTAGATCAATCCCGGGACCAGGATTTTCCTGATGAGACGATCCTATTAGTCGATCGTTCTGTCCCATGTTAGCAAATTCACTTCGACGGTGCCTCCCGAAGCCCCACCGGTAGAAGGCTCAACGATCCTAAGCTCAACAGAGTGGGCCTGGTTATTGTCTTCATTACCCCGGCGCAAGCCGTCCTGCCAAACTCGTTCATGTTGTCAGAAGGTTGTACTAACAACGAGGCAGAGTACCAGGCTCACATCACCGGCCTCAAGTTGGCCCTTGAGATCGACGTGCCTCATCTACATGTGAAAGGAGATTCCGAGCTGGTAATCAAACAGGTAAATGGAGACTATGTCATCAGGAAGCCGGAGCTTGTACCGTTGGTGGAGTGCACCCTCCGCCTAATAGCCAAGTTCTCTTCTCGACCAATGATTACCCATCTCCCACGGTCACAGAACAGTCAAGCAGACGCCTTGGCTGGCTTAGCTGCATCACTCGCAGAACCCGAGCAAGATGATTTGATCATACATGTGGCACACTAGAGAGTCATTTCCCCCGTCACCCAAGAAGACAATGATGGCCTACGGGTAAGTCATCTCACCGCCAAGCCCTATACGTCAGGGGTCTCAGGTTCGTCAGACGCAGTGGTTGTAGCCACTCCAGACTGGAGGGCACCTTTTGTCGAGTATCTCCAAAATGGTCACCTCCTGGACTACCGGGCCGAGCACGGGAGAATCCGACACCGTGTGCTGAAATTTACCCTCTAGAGCAGCCCCAGTCTTGAACATATACTTTATAAGCGGAGCTTCGATGGCGTCATCCTCCATTGAATTCAAGGAGTATAGATTCCTTGAATTATGCAAGAGGTTCACGCCGGTTCCTATGGCGCCCATCAAGTTGGGCCGAAGTTGTCCCATCAAATCCAGAGGTTGGGGTACTTCTTGCCCTCTATGATCCACGATTGTATCGGGTATGCCAAGAGATGCCATGCATGCCAAGTTCACGCCAACTTCCTGCATCGGCCACCAGAGCCCCTCCACCCCCACCAAGTACTCTTGGCCATTTGCGGTATGGGGACTTGATGTAGTGGGACCATATCCACCGGCAACAGCTCACCAGTGTAGGTTCATCCTGACTACTACAGATTTCTTTTCCAAGTGGGCAGAGGCAGTTCCACTCAACGAGGTCAAGGCCCATTCCATCGTTGACTTTGTGAGCTCCAATATTATCCACCGGTTTGGGGTCCCTCACGCCGTCCTCACCGATAACGACACCAACATCCGAGCGGCTGAACTGAAGAAATTGTTCGCCAAGTACGACATCTGTTCGAACCATACCTCCCGCTACCACGCGCAAGAAAACGGACAGATTGTGGCGTTCAACAAATCCCTCTCTAACATTCTGCAGAATATGGTTGTTCAGAATAAGAAAAGTTCTCCGGACAAGCTCCCCAATGCCCTATGGGATTATCGGACGACGACTCGAAACACTATCCAGGTGACCCCATATTCCCTTGTGTATGGGGCTGAGGCTGTCCTACCCATTGAGATCCAGCTGCCATCGTTACGCACTACAGTCTATGATCAGCAGGCGCCATATGAGGTGGCTAAAATCCGTCTAGCTGAATTAGAAGTACTGGACGAGAACCGGCTTCATGCCCTATACAATCTAGAAAGGCATCATGATAAGATAGCGAGGGCCTTCAAAAAGAAGGTTTCCCTCTGTTCTTTTCCACAGGGCGACCTAGTGCTGGCCCTTCGAGGGCCAATGATCCCCGGTAGGAAACGGCCCAAGCTAGAACCCATATGGAAAGGGAATTATATCATCCATAAGGTTTACCCCAACGGGGCGTACTCCTTGGTGACCACGGATGGTGAGCACGTAACTCCTCCCACCAATTCCAGGTTCCTCAAGTAGTACTTCGCCTGATCCTAGACGGTTTCACATGACCCTAAACTGCACGTTACGGTCCCACATGACCCTAAACTGCACGTGACGGTCCCACATGACCCTAAACTGCACGTCACGGTCCCGCATGACCCTAAACTGCACGTTACGGTCCCCCATGACCCTAAACAGCACGTTACGGTCCCTCATGACCCTAAACTGCACGTTACGGTCCGGCATGACCCTAAACTGCACATTACGGTCCCGCATGACCCTAAACAGCACGTTACGGTCCCGCAGGACCCCAAACCGCACGTTATGGTCCCACACGAACCTAAACTGTACATTATGGTCCTCCACGACTGTAATCTATATGGTCCCGCATGACCCTAAACTATATGTTATGGTCTTGCTTGACCTTAAACTTTATGGTCCCGCACGACCTTAAACAGTATGGTCCAACACGACCTTAAACCACACCGCCGTCCTGCAGGACGATAAACCGAAAAATGGTCTGAGCTCTATGACCATAAACTAAGATCCCCCCCCCCCCCGTCCTCATGTAAGATGTTAAACTGCAATCCAGTCAGGCCTTCCTGATCGAGGCTCAGCCTTAGGCCACATGGCCACCTCGGGCCCCCTGCCCCCATCCTTATTGCAAGACATTAAACTGATAACCAGTCAGGCCTTCCTAACCAATGCGCAGCCTCGAGCCCCTTGGCCTTCGTCGACTCGGAATCTCTTATGGGATTGTATGGTGTGGTGTGGGATTACAACCTCATTCATGTCAGGTTACCCACCATACCGTACATATACCCCGTTGAGATACATTTCTCATCCAGAACAACGCTAAAACTGCGCTTCAAGAACTACGTGTGGCTTTATGCCCATCATAATGGGATACGTATGAACGCTCGGACACCTCATCTTGAGCCCAACCCCAAGATCTTCTCTTCCACTATCCCCCTAGGAATAGTTTCCTTGTAGGGTCCTTGCGCAGCGAGGAGTAGGCTTTTTTAAGCCCCGCTCATACAGCCCTGATCATACAAATATTGTAAGGGTAGCACCATGTGCCCACTCCCGTTCTTCTATCCTCTCATGTCCTCACCGCATGACTTTAAACTGCATGGACTTCAAAAACTACGTAAGGCTTGATTCCCATCCTAATGGGATACGTAGGAACGCCCGGGCATTTCATCCGTTGGCCCAGCCCAAAAACCAAATTTTTCCCCTTGGGTCAAGACATATTGCAGGGTGCACACTTTTTCCCCAACTCACATTGAGCAGGCATCGACCCGGCTGCACGTTCCCCATGTAGATGTTCGCCTCATTTGTGGATGGATACAACTATGCTTCACCCACTACTTGGCTGGGATTCCATCATTTTTCGTACCTAGAGGGACCCCCTAGAACGGCCTGGATACTACGCCCAAGGGGTCTCCTACCGATACGTGCCAATGCCCCCGAGGGTTTCCAATCAACAAGCCGATACAAGTCCCGCGTTTTGAATTTTGTCAACGGTCGAAGCTCATTTTTTGCTCCCATATCAGGTCACTGTCCGGATGTTGTGTTTCGAACATGGTCGACAATGTCCTAGATATTCGGGTCCACCCTGAGATGTCCCAAACATCGAGTGCAGTGATTCGTTCTACCCCATCCTGAAGTGACAAACTTCCCTCCGGGTGGTTCTAGCGGTCGGGCCCACGGCCCTGATTCTCTTATAAGGACTGTACGATGTGGTGTAGGATTATGTCCTCTTTCACATCAGGTTACTTGCCATGTCGTACACACCCCCATATTAGATACAGCAATCTCTTTCCCTATCCTCATGTAAGACGTTAAACAACAAACCAGTTAGGCTTTCCTGACCAATGCCTGACCTTAGGCCCCTTGGCCTTCTCGGGTCCCGTCGCCCAACCTCTTGCCCGAGGTGTACGGTGTGGTGTGGGACTATGTCCTCATTCATGTCGGTATCATGTACCATGCCGTACGCCTTCCCTCACGAGGCCCAGCCTCAGGCCCCTTGGCCACCTTGGGCCCCTGGCCCTCTTCCTCACTACAAGATGTTAAACTGCAGGCAGGTCAGGCCTTCCTGACCAATGCCTAACCATCAGGCCCCTTGGCCTTTTCAGTCCCCAGCCCAGGTCCTCTTTTATAGTAGTGTATGGTGTGTTGTGAGATTATTTGCTCATTCACATCGGTTTATTCGTCGTACCGTAGACCTCCCTTGTTTGTGGGTATATTACCCCCCCTCGTCTCGTATGACGTTAAAATACATCTAGAGAACTACGTATGGCTTGATTCCCATCCTCATGGGATACGTAGTACCACCTGAATGTCTAGGATTCGAGTCCAGCCGCATCTCTCAGGAATCTTCATCCCACTTTGGCCCCATGATCTACCCATCCTCCATGAGAGGATTATATGGTGTGGTGTGAGATTATTTCCTCATTCACGTCGGTCTTGTTATGACCACGCCATGTACCTCTCCCTCCTGAGCTATTTCATTGAACCTTTTTGGTGGTTCACCAATGTGCCTATGGGTACTCTGATTTATTACCTGGAATGCCAAAATTTACTCGAACACTTCCGCACCTGTTTTCCAGGCTTTGCGTATCCCTGTATTAGGTCTTCCATCATCTTTCACACCCGGAGGGACCCCCAAGAACGGCCTGGATACTAAGACCAAGGGCTCTCCTACTATTATGGGCTAACAACCCCGAGGGTTTCGGACAAAAAATCGATAAAATCCCGCGTTGCGAATATGGTCAGCGGTCAATGCTCATTTGTTGTTCCCACCTTAGGCTAACGCGATATAGATGCTGCGTGTCCACCATGGTTAATAGTTTTCCTCTATCACCACTCCAACCCCATTAGGTCCAAAATGTCGGGTACATTATTCACACCCCCCATCACTTCATCATGTCCAAGTAGAGTCTCTGAACTCTTGGTACTGTTCTTCCGTGCACGTCTGCGCGTTGGGGGAACAAGCCGTGTCAGAGGTGTCCTTCGGGGCACTCTGCGGACTCCCCTTTGATGGACGCCCCAAGTATTGTGATAAGGATTCCCCCCCTTGTTTCCCACAATGAGTTTCACTCACGTGGTCTTAGGGATCAGGTTGACAGCTGTGCTTACTTGGGAAGTGGTCACCATTCATGGTCCAAGCTCTAAGACCATAAACTAAGATCCATCTAGAACTACGCTTACCTTCATTCCCATCCTCATGGGATACGTAGGACCGCCCAGATGCCTTATCTTTGGGTCCATCACATTTAGGGAGCTAGTCTCTCCCCCCTTCTTTTCACCTTTTACCTCTATATAGGCCCCTCGTCCTGAGGTCTTCCTATTGGAGTGGTGTATAGTGTGATGTGGGATCATGTCTCCACCAATTGTGTTTCATGACACTGCTCACATTCCTCGCCTAGAATCGCCTCTTCTACATCTGCTCTGCATGACGTTAAAATTCATGCTTGGTTCTATCACATGACCCTAAATTGTGACATTATCGTCCTGGCCGCACGACGAAAAACGACACTGCATTGTGATGATCTCGTTGTAGTGGACATCACGTTGGGTATTGGTCACTTGCCATGCCATTTTTCGACACCTATCGTGGCTTGATTCTTGTGGCGACACCACGGCCTACTACCATAGGCATGTTGCTTCACAAAAAAAACCACTCACTTTAAAGAAAAAACAAGATTTATCAAATTCTGCTTCTTTTATTTCAAGGGCCACGCCCGCACTACCCTTTTCCCATGGCACTGGTACCTTACCGTGCCACCTTTAAGAACTACGTATTGCTTGATTCTCATCCTCATGAGATACGTATGAGCACCCAGCCACATCCCCGAAGGCCCAGCCTAACCTTCGTGTTCGGTCACTCGACTCAAGCAATTCCCTAGAGAATGCATGGTAAGTAAGGATTAGGTCCTCATTCACGTCGGGTTTTGTAAATACCTTGCCATGTGTCCCCTGATCCCTTTACCAATTCATGGACCGAGCTCTAGGACCATAAGCTAAGATCCATCAAAAACTACATGAGGCTTGATTCTCATCCTTATAAGATACGTAGGAGGCCCCGAGCACTTCCCCGCGGCCCCAGCCTAACTTTCACTTTCAGTCCCTTGACCAAAAACCTCTACCAAGGGGGTCATGAAGTGTGATATGGGATTATGTCCTCATTCACGTCGGGTTGTTCACCGCACCGTACACACCCCATTTTCCCATTCATCCCACGTGTTTGAGTCACTCCACCATGTGCCTCTTATGCTTCCTCCCTCCCTTTGGTCCGAATTCTACGAGCCTAAACTATGAAATCCCTATGGGAAAGGACTCTTCTCCCTCTATCTAATACGTCTTGTTTTCGTATTCAGATGTGTTTTGACAAAGAGCCCGAAGTGTGGAATTTTCATGGGGACATTCCCCTCATCCCATGACCAAACTTCGTGAGCCCGCTTTTTGGATCCTCATCCTCTTCCACATCCAAAAGGACCCTAGGATGACATGGATACTTGGACTAAGGGCTCTCCATTGATGCTGGACCTAAGGGCCCTCCAATCGTTTCAGGCCAACGTCCCTAAGGATCTTTGACAACATTTGCGACATGGTCCCGTGTTTCGAATTTGGTCAACGGTCAACCCTCATTTGTTTGTCCCCATTCTAGGCTAATGCGATATGGACGCTTCGTTTCCGACATGCTTAACAGTTACCCTCTATCGTCACGCTGCCGTCATTGTGATCCAAATCTCGAGCGTCATGATTCAAACATTTCCACTTCCTCGTGTTCTAGTGGAATTCCAACATATTTGGCTCTATCTCTTCACGCATCTATGTGCCCCACATGGGCATGTTAGTATCATGGGGCCGGTATTTACCAAGCGTCTTTCCACCCTAACCTTCCCTTTTTTGTTTCGGGAAATTCACACCACTACTTGTTGCCCACACCGAGCATGGCTCGCGTGGGCTTAGTAGTTTTGGTAGGATGTGTACCAACATGACCAGGCTTCTCATCGTCCTGCATGACATTAAACTACACTTCCAGAACTACGTATGTCTTGATTCGGATCCTCATGGGATACAAAAGGACACCCTGGTATTTTGCCTAGGGTCCATCCCATAGAAATCATTAATCACATCCTTCCCCTTTCCGGCCCCCTGGTCGGACCCCTCGCTAGAGAGGCCCTGTCCCAAAGAAGGAAGGATCCATGACCAAACCAACGCGCCCATATGGCATACTCCCACCACATTGGTGTAACTACATAAGTGTTGGATTCTTTTAGGAAAAACCATCACTCTATATTCCATGCTTTGCATGCCCCTTATTCGGACCCTCGTCCCCTTTCATGTCTGACGGGACCCCCTAATGGCCTTCTCTCATGCCGCATTGGCTCACCTACCGTCCTGGGCCAACGTTCCGGAAGACTGGTCATGTTTGGAAGGACCCCCTAATAGTATAGATGTTCGACCTATGGTCCGCCAACTGTCCTGGGTCAACGTCCTGAAATATTGACCGACAATATTTGTGACCTGGTCCCATGTTTCGAACATGGTCAATGGTTGACCCTATTTTTTGTCCCCATTACAGGTTAATATAGTAAGGATACCACTTCTCCACCATGGTTAATGTCTGTCCATTATTGTCACGCCATCCCCGCAGTGCTCCGAATCATGGGCATCGTAATTCATGCTTCTCGTTTCCGCCTATTCGGACCGATTTCAGTACCCCTGGTGTTGCACAGTTCGTGCATGAGGGCACGCTGAAGAAACAATAATTCGGCTATTTTGAGAAGTTTCTTCTCCGGTCAAGCCTCTCCCATCATTTGTAAATCCGGATTGGTAATCCAAATCCCAGATGCCCGGAGCATGGTCTCCACTCCTATGTTAGGTGGGACGAAGAGGCAACTATCTCATGTTTCTCACATCAGGCTTGACCCACGTGAGCTTGGGGAATTAGTTCCGAACGTCCCGCAAACATTGTAGGGGTGTAAAGAACTGATTTAAACAGTGGAAATCGTGTGTTCTATGGAATTCAAAACAAAGGAAGAAATAGAAGCACAGAAATACCAATAAAAGTATTTTAGTTTGTTACAGAACCTGAGGGTCGACTCCCCCCGTGGACGGGTTGACCCTATCAAAAGAGCGTTGCAGCTCCACCACCCTTCGGCTGGTGGCGTCCAAGACTTGATGCTGCTGACTTAGCTCCCGCTCCTCCTCCACAGCAGCGGGGCGCAGTTCGTCAGCCTTGGCTCTGGCCCTCACTACCCCAGCTTGAATGGCAGCCATCTTTCCAGAATCTTGCCTCATATGCTCCTCTACCTCTACTAGCAAGGCCCTCAACCGTGAGATCAGCTCAGATTGTGCATTAAGAGAGGAGGAGAGATCATCTTCCCGGGTCTGCAGCTGTTGGACCTCATTTTCATCCTCCTAGAGCTTCTTTATGTTTGTCGCCTTCCTCCGCTGCCAACCGACGCTGAGCCCACGATCATGCTCCCAGATCTTGTCAGCCATAAGATCTCGGATGAGTGCGTGAGGACGTTGGTAATCCACTCCCCCAGCGCACAGTTTTCACAACCGCAACTGGAGTCTGTCCATTTCGGCCAACCATAGCGCTTGGTGGTGTCCTTGATGAGGCACATGATTATCTTCCATGACTGGCGGTGGACTATGTTGTTTTCTTCCTTGTCGGAGGCCGTTTCATCCTAGTCTACGCGATTGGCAGGATCGTACCCAGGATACGCCCGAAGAAAGTCCTCGGCAGGATCTGCATCTGGCATAGAATCTGGCGCAACATCTGGCGCCGAAGCAGGCACAATAAGAGTGGGACTGTCCGGTCGATCCTCTTCATCAGAGTCCACCTCAATGACCTCAGGCATGACCCTGCTGGTGGTCCCGCCAGTGATGATGTGTGTTGCATCTCGGGGAGATGGGGGGGACTATCACCACCATCACCGGCATGCCCCTAGGAGGGACGCCACCAGACATCCTGACTATCCTTGCGGCAGCAGCCCATGCCTGTTGGAGAACTGTACGACAGAGAGGGACATAAACGTTAGTTCGTATAGTCTACATATGATGACAAGGAAACCGGTAGAGGAAACATACAGATATCGACCTCCTCGTGCTGTTCTTGAGCTGATATTGACGGGACCCCGAGGCGAGGCCCTCCGTATTCTATTGGAAGGTCTGGAGATTCCGGAGGAGCCACCTCGGGTGCTTTGGTCCTACCAGATTCCGAACTGGACGCAGCAATAAGCGCGGGTTCTGAAGGTCCTGCATCATCACCCGCTGAGGGGAGAGAATGAGGCCTGCATACAAGTTCCTCCTGCATGGATCAAACATCGGTGAGAAGTCCATAATGTCCCAAGAACGGACCATAAGAAAAGAAGTTCGGAATGCTACCTCGAGATCCTCCACGAAATTGTCAGAATCTGAGCCTTGATCTCCGACCTCGCCTTCCTCCAACAGGATCCCTCCTCCAGCCTCATCGTCTTGAGAGGAGTCCTTTGATTCTTCCAACAAGGGGAAGCGCTCCCTTAGATCGGCGACTGATAACTGTGGGGGGACCGTTCGATCCAGCAGTACCCTCACCCGGTCTGTCATTGGGAGAGGGACACCACTAGAGTGAATGTAATCATCCAGCTCTTCCAAGTATTGTTCGGCCTCCACTGGAGACGCCATGAAACCAGCCCGGACTGGGCCTATTCCCGGTAACTCCATCCCGAGGGGATTCAAGTGCACCCATATCTAAGGTGGGCTGATGAATTTCCGGTTGACATCCCAAATGTCCCAGGATTCCGAAAAGATGGCATCCTCTGCCATGTCGATGACGCATCCCCTTCCCCAGAGCCTGAGTGGATATCCTACGAAATCCCCTCAGTAGCAGCCCCTCCAGATGGCCCTGCTCTTCTAGAATCACCAGATCCACCGCTGTTTCCATACTCTCGGCCGGTACGGGTCTCACCGCCATGGAAGCCCCGCCCCCGCGAGAGGCCCTGGCTTCCCTCCAACCCCGACCTCGGGACAGAGGAGGCCCACCGTCACCAACCTGAATAGTTGGATGCTTCATCATCTCCCCTGGGTAAGCAGCTTCCCAACTAATGGCATACTCCCTCACCAATACAAAAGCAGTAGTGGATGGAGGCAATGCAATTCGCATCTTCCCATCTTCCCGTGTGAACATGAGCCACATCTACCTCATCACACACGTGTGCTCCTCATGACGCACCTCCCAGTAGACCTGCGGGGTCAACCGCTAGAGGCACCAGAACTGCCTCGTAAACCGATGTGGGGTTTATGGTTCGCAGAACGGCTCACGATCCACTCGTGCCACCAAAACTCCGCCTCGAAAGGCCAGGAGGTAAGCCCGATGCTCTTCCATTCCCCGCCCGTCGTCAGTGAGTGTCCCAGTCGGCAATGGGAAGGGGTGGAAATTAAAGTCATCCTCCCTCCACACCTGGTTAAGCACCATTGGCACGGTTAGTTTGAATGGGATTCTCCCGGCAGCATTCAGGATGGAGGGGCGGAAGTTTGATCCTGGCGGCGAGATAGGGTTTGGATACTCATAGATCCCCCTGATGTGCACCGCATTCCACCCATACAGGAGGTGGAAGGGCATGCATATCCTTGGAGGATTCTTGCCCTTGCTAATGTGCCGCAACATTCCGTACAACTTAAAGAGCATTGGAATCCCCAGATTGACTCGCTGCCCCATGGCCAACATGGACACCATAATAGACGAGCTGGGCCGCACCCCAATGATTGTATCCCTCACCGGTAGGATCCAACCGCAGATGAGAGCCGTGATGAACGCCGCAAGTCTGACTATCGGCAATTGTTCAGCGCTGACACTGAAACCCCAAGTCTTCTATTGGCTGTCCTTCAAGACCCGCCAATACAAGTGCTCCTTACCCCGTTGGGCCTCCCTCGGACAAGTTTGAGGCCTTATAGGGAACTCTCGATTCTCTGGGAAATTCAGGAAGCACTTGAACTACTTCTTAAAGTGGACATCCATCATTGCCACCTTGTCCTCTCCAGGGACGAGAGCCATGAGCACCGACTCAGGTCGCGGCATTTGCTCTGTATCATCCCATTCTCTCATAAAGGGGAGGAACTCATCATACATGGCCCCCAAGATAGGAACCCCAGAAATATGGTGGACATCCCACAGGCTGATGCCCACCTCTCCGTGGTGCAGGTGAAAGGTATTGGTCCTAGATGACCATCTGCTCAGCAATTCCGGCAGCATTTGTTTCGGTTGATAAATGTGGAATTGGGAGGCCCATGCCACCTCATATAGACCCACTCTCCTCAGCTCGGCCACAAACTCCTCATATGAGGCGCCTACCCAGTAGGCCCACGCCTAGTCATCAGTAAAGTTGCCGCCCTGGCAATGGTCCCCCTCATCGGACCACCCTTTCTTCGAATCCTACAAAGCTGCCTTCAGTATGGTATTGTAGATAGGAGGGCACATCTCTGGTTGCAGTGGATTACCGTCAATATTGTTCACATGGTTGTAGAGACAGTCGGCGGTGACAGGTGTGAAATCCTCCCACGCATGACCATCGGCTGCCCTGAACCAATGGTGCTAACATGGCATGCTCTTAAACCGGAAAGCTGGTTCTTCCCTACTCGCCTCAGGGATGAAGACGTCATCCCTCAACCCGAAGTCGTACAATGGAAGCTTCATGCACTGCGGATAATTCTTCTGACCCTCCGATAGCAGCTCTGTCAAAGAAATGTCGTCCGAGTGACTTCAGACCATCTCCCCAAGGCCTGGACAGTTGGCCATCTCATCCCGATAGGCGGCATCTGCAAGCACCCCCAATACAGCTTCTCGATGGTCCATTTCGGTTCCGACACTCTGAAAAGAATTTTTTTCAGAACGGATCGTGAAGATGGATCGCGAAGCCGGTGCACGAAGGTCGGTCACGAGACCAAGACGCAGAATCTAACCTAGGCTGTAAAAAAAGAGTTCTCTAGGCACGGTCATGGAGTCGGAGACCTGCGGTTCGCCGTGAAGCTCGAGTCGCGGAGAGCAGGCACGGAGTATGCGGAGCTTTGCGAAACCGAGAGCGCAAAAGGACACGAAAATCACGTGAAGACAAAAGAGGTCGACCCCCTATTTATAGGTGGCGACTCCAGAGCTTCGCAGAGCGCCTTGCCCGTGCGGAGCATCGCAGCACGTCTGGATCTCGGGGCCCCAGTCAGCATCACGGGCCCCCTTCGCGAGGAGGCATCGCGAAGCACCGAAAATTTTGGCAATTTTCTCTCACACGTCGACCCTTCAGCCCTCCGCAGATCCATGTCTGAGGGGGGGCATTTATTGGCACCAAAATATGCCATGAAAGGAAGGGATGAAAACGAAGCCCCGCACGCTGCCTCACAAATCTCCGACGCGAAGCACCCCACGAGCATCACGGACCCGCAAAGCAACGGAGGAGGTACCTTTCTGCGAACGGACTGATGTTCGCGAGCCCATCCCAAAGCAATGGAGGTGGTACCTCTCCGTGAATGGCCTGATGTTCGCGAGGCCGCCGCGAAGTGCCAGAGGTGGTACTTCTCCAAAAATGGCCTGACGTTCGCGAGCCCGCCGCAAAGCAACGGAGGCGGTACCTCTCCACGAACAGCCTGACGTTCGTGAGTCCTCCACGAAGCGTCGGAGGCGGTACCTCTCCGCAAACGGTCTGACGTTCACGAGCGCGCCGTGAAGCACTAGAGGCGGCGTGGGAGTTCTGCTTCTCAGTGCCCCTCACTTATAAATACTGGGCTCCCCCTGAGTCCAAGAAGATGGACAATCCGACCTTTCGGATTCTCCTCTCCTGAATCGCGAAGCACCTTTTGCCCCGAGAATCATGAGCTCCGCGAGGTACTTCTACTTCGTGTGACGCCTTCACGTTGTCTCGTTTTGAGCCCCTCTTCCGAGAGGGATGCCCTTCGCGGAGCTCAAGGGAATTCGCAAAGGAGGGACATTCCCAAGGGAACCCGGGCAGCCGCAGAGCATTTATGCTTCGCGAAACACCCATCCTGTACTAGTGATCCCCATTATAAGGCAGGATCGCTATATATCGTGAAGCACACTGCTTCGCAGCACCCTACTTCGCGAGGCACCTCTTTTTCATGAGGCAGTGCTCCGCGAATATTGTTCTACTTCGCGAAGCACTCTCTACTCACGCCTCTGCCACATGATATGGCCAAGGCACTCCACTTCTCAAAGAACACTCCTTTTCTTGGAAATTCCTTTTCCCGTGTGACCCTCCAGGTATGCGCGATGTGATTTCAAAGTCCCATGGAAAACACCACTCGTAGCGTTGCATCGGCTAATGCTTCTAAGAATAGGCATGCTAACCGCTATTGCTTCTTCGCTTAGCTACGCTAACTTTGACCCCTCAATGGTTCTCTCTACAACCCCCCTTGACCACGTCCTAACTGGTACCTTCCCTCCCCCAAGGAGGAAAGGGTACCAGTTATGTATGTCATAGGGGTGTGGAGTGAACCCACCTCGTCCGAGATGCATGACGTAAAACTACCAAGCACCTCGTTCTCAACACATGACGTTAAACTGTGATTCGGACCCGTGTTTCGCACATAGGGTCCCCCCAGCTCGGACATTTTTTACGCCACCTGTCTCCTCGGAGACGGGGACACCCCCTCCACAAGGGATGATATCCTCTTTCTCGGAGTAGCGTATGTCCATGAGAGAAGGGAAACCACCTTGGTGTAGGCCCCCCAAGCCCCTCTTGCAGAAGGGTGCACCCTGGCATCTCCGTACTTCCCCACTACCAAGGTTAGTGGAGGGCATGATAGAGAACAAGGAACCTCCCATAATTGGTCCCAAATCCCTCTTTCACTGCACTTTGTCACACTTCGTTCCTACATCCTGGAGTAAGTCCCAGCACCATGGGCCGCCTAACGCATAATCCCCTCTTCGCTTCTCACGGATGCACCCTTCGCGGCGTGATCGTGAGGTCCTTGCTACCTCTTGTTTCTCACATCGAGCATGACTCGCGTGGGCTTAGAGTTGGCATTGTATGTGAGAATACCCTCATCCAGCATGACGTTAAACTGTATACCCTCATCCGGCATGACGTTAAACTGTATACCCTCATCCATCATGACGTTAAACTGTATGCCCTAATCCCACGTGACATTAAATTGCACACCCATTTGAACTACGATGACTTTGATCCATGCCAAGGCATGGTACGTAGGAAGCCTCTATGAGGTTCAAGCCCAGCCATCATTTATTCACGTCGAGTTCATCCTCGTCCAACATAACGTCAAACTACATTCCGGTCCAACGGCATGTCGTTGGGACCAACCCGAACTACGAGGACTTTGATCCATGTCAAGGCACGGTACGTAGGAAGCCTCACTGAGGTTCAAGCCCATATCCCATCGGACAAAGGACCCTTATTCATGTCGGTTCTCCAACACCCACCTCATGTGGACCCCTAGGTTCACATTAACGCTGGTTCATCGACGAAGCCCCCATTGAACTACGTGGTCTTTGATCCGTGCTAAGGCATGGTACATAGGAAGTCTCCACGAGGTCCAAGCCCACCACCACTAGGACCCCCCTGGTCCTCCTCATTCACGACGGCCTTCCGGTGTCCATCCTGAACTACGTGTTCTTTGATCCGTCCTAAGGCATGGTACGTAGGAAGCCTCCACGAGGTCCAAGCCCACCACCACTAGGACCCCCCAGCTCCTCCTCATTCACGTCAGCCTTCCCGCGTCCAACCTGAACTGCGTGGTCTTTGATACATGTCAAGGAGTGGTACGTAGGAAGCCTCCCAGAGGTTCAAGCCCACCACATGTTGGTCACTCCGAACTTCTTAACGTCAGGTAACCAGAACCTGGGAAGCCTAGTGCGTAAGCTCTGCACCATCCGGACCAAGGTCCTCACCCGCGTCGGTCCACCGACACACCATTTGAACTACGAGGCCTTTGATCCATGTTAAGGCATGGTATGTAGGAATCCTTCATAAGGTTCAACCCCATCACCCTGTCATTCCGACCTTACTAATGTTGGTTCACCCCCGTCCCGTGTGACGTTATACTGTATTCCGCATTCCATCCGAACTACGGGGACATTGATCCATGTCTAGGTATGGTACGTAGGAAGCCTTCACGATGTTCAAGCCCACCACTAGTGGACCCCTGGGTTCACCTTCACGTCGGTTCGCTGACGACACCCATAGGACCAAGGTCCACATTCACATCCATTCACTGACGGTGCCTCTCGGGCCAGGGTCCACATTCACTTCGGCTCGCCAACATCATCCCAAACTACGTGGACATTGAATCCCTACCACGGGGATACATAGGAGGTCTCTTCGAGGCTCAAGCCCAACATCACTATCACCCCCTGTGATGGTCCCATTTCATCCCCCCTCCATTTCATCCAACTCTCCATCACCCATACTGATTCTCACCCGGACTGACATATCCTGGAAAGATCATACCATTCCGCTCCTCTTCATAGCCGCCCATGGGCTGGTCCCAGTATCGGCACCCCTTCAAGGGAAATACCTCAATCCGATCCATTCTAGATAATGCTCTGATCGGGATGATCCGTCTCCGCTAGACGTTAAACATGTGGCATACCCTGTGTTAAACACCGAAATCTGAGGAAAACCTCATATATATATGTCTATGGAATATAATTCCCCACGCTCTATGTGGGATTCCTCAGGCCTCCACGCCCCTGAGAAGCCATATGACAAGGGATAAAGGACATACATTCCAGTTCCCTAGCATCCAGACACGCTACTGATGCCTCGACGTGACTACTCCCCCGATGTATATTTGTTTGCAAGGATACATTAGTGAAAATAAAATATTTAACAGTTTTTCAGTACCATTAATGCGAGAAAATTTACATATTTAATGAATATAAAATTTAACAACTGAACCAATAAAAGTATATTTGTGATTTTAATTTTTTTTACAAGGAACTATTTTCCTTTAATTCTTATGCTATGTTGATATAGTTCTTATGCAAGCTGTACAAACACATGTTATTGATTTCAAAACCCCTAAAATTAATTTATTTTGGTATTTTATAGTGACATATGAATTTAACGATATATATAAATTAATAATAATTTTATAATATTCAAATATTTTAATTTCATTTTTTATCTTGCTAAAATTAAAGATATATTAAATGAATATTCTCATAAATGGTAGTAGTAATATTTTAAAATAATGGATAACTTATTATATGATATAATGTTTGAAAAAATGAAATATTCAGAATCATTAATGAGATATGGTTGAAAATATCATTCATAGAAAATTTATGATTATATTATACCATATTGTATCATTGATGATCCCGATATTTTTAAAAACATTTATATCACATTAATCATTAATAGGGTAAATGAGATATTAAAATAAAGAGATGGTTGTGAAAACATCACATAAACATGTGAAAATATCATAATATGATAATATTAAGACTCATATTAATTCTATATTATTAATATATAAAATTTATGCAAATATTAAATTAATATTTCTTATTAATTTAATTTGTTGTGTAATTAAACGATTATAACCCCCCTAACTTATATAATAGAACCATATCATATATAATAATATCAGCTTTTGAGAAATAAATTTATTCCAATACCAAAAAAATGTAACATAAAAAAACCATCCACGTTTCCTAGAGTAAATATGTTTTATAGACTACCATCCTTAAATGACTTAAGGTATAAAGTAAAAGACGCTTCTTGATGAAGATGCATAACTTTTAATAGAATGTTTTAGTATTATTTTTTCATAAAACTAACCTAAATGTCTTCTATAGATTTGATATATTAATATTATGGTTTAAAATATAATGATATGTTATAATTTTAATGTATTTATAACAATCCAATTAAATTTTTCAGCAATGTTGAAGGAAATCCCTCGTTTTTATACAATATGATACCACCTCATTAAAATATGTAATAAGTTTTCAATCACCACCTATATAATTTTGTTTTAATTATTAATTTAATCTTTATTTCTATATTATGTTAATGAAAAAAAATATTTTTTAAATATAAAATATCGTCTATTTTATTTAATTTGAATCCATTAGAATATGATATTTTCATTCATTCATACATGTGGATTTTAAGCTCAAAAAACAAACACGATTCTTTTTTTACCAATACATCACAGGTTTTTTATAAATTTGGTTATTTACATATGGATTTATATATTTATAATATAATCATCATTTTATAATTATAATGTAATAAATACATTATTTTGATCACTTTTGCAAAAAAGGAAACATTACTCAATCTTATGTACTGCCTACCATCAACATGATTTTAATATAATTAATTTTTCTATAACCATCATTCATGGTTGGATTAAAATGTTTCATTAATTTATATGAACTATAATTATATCTTGATTATTATTGTAGAGATTAAGGAACATTTAAACATTTTCCATGGATAACATACAAATTTCATTTTGCACTATGAACAAAATGTCATCAAAATTATTGATGTGAACTTAATTGATTCAGTAATAAAAAATGACATTAAATTAGAAGAAATAAATGTTTTAGTTATAGGGGATTAATCTTATATATAATTATTTAGAAAATAGTTTATATATGATCATTATCCTGGACTCAGAGGATATACATAGAAATTATGGATTTGAGGTATAATATTTCATCTCATTTTCCTTAAATTAGTACATGTTTTAATGTTAAGGATTTAATTTATATTTTATTTTTTATATACATATAATTTTTAATTCTATCACAAAAATATTTATTAAATCAAGGTATTTTATGTTATTATTCAAATTAATATATTCAAAGGCATTTTACATTAATGTTACTAAATGGGAATAGATTTTGAAAATTCCGTTTCATTCAAAAGGATACACATCTAGTATGTTTATATTTTTTGACATGATCATGTTTGAATTTATCTCTAAATGGTTTTAGATTTTATTTCAAATATTTTTATGTGTATCTAAATATTTTCTCATATTCACCTTGTGAGTTAATTATCATATCCTATGGAATGACCTTTTCATGGTTTTCCTCTATCTTAATATCACTTTCTTAAGACCTGTTTCATTTTATACAAAGTGTTTTCCATTATTAGTGTAATTAATATCTTAATAGTGAATTTTAACATTCTAATTTATGTAAAAAATGAAATATAAAAATCCACATCATATGATTTACTTCAACAAAATGTGATTCCAATGATTGCAAAGGGGTATAGTATTTATTTTTCAATATACCTTTAAAATGATTTTTTATTTTTAAGGATCCTTTGGGGAAGTTATATTCTTTTATTTGTTTCAAAAATGGATATATTATTCTATTATGGTTATGAATTTTATTTTCATGATAATTTTTAATTTCGTACTTTTTATTAAACAAACATAAAGATTTTTTTGGTAGGCCATGTTGATCATTTATTTTTTTTAACTATGGAATATCTATATTCCAAGTAAATTATTTCTAAAATAGTTCTAGAAATATTTTTTCAAAACATAATATATTTTATAATGTTTTTACATGGTCTTTTACATTAATTTAAATCATATTTCAAGGAAATTTATTAACTGTTTCTATATGGTTATGTATTTACTATCTTGATTTTTTTTAAATAAGTAAATTTGGACATTTATAACATCATTAGATTTTACATTTATAAGAAAGGTAATTACCAACGACTATTTCTTTATATGTTTGTATGTTTATTTTAAATTAAATTTAATTTCACAATATTTTGGGAATTCATTGTTTTTTTAGATGATATTTTTAATGTGATATGTCAATTTTCCTCTACAATCTTTTAATGAAATTATTACGGTATTTGAATTCATCAACATAAAAAACCCTTGGTTTAATATATGATCTAGACTATATATTTAATGATACCATTATTATAGATTCTCTGGTAAAATTATTATTGGTTCAATGATATTTTTATCGAACCCATAAATTTTCTGTTGGTGTATTATACAGTAAATGAATTATGATTATTTCAATGATGAAAATTGAAATTTTCTATATTTTTTCTTAGGATATAGAATAGATATTTTTACATGAATATGGAATTTGGGGTGAGCCCATATCATTTCTATAATTTAATCAAAACATTATCGGTGTATCTATTATATCCCTCAAATGTGTTGGGTAAGGATATAACGTTAAATAGATATAGGTTTCACTAAAGGGATGGTTAAAATTTACCAGGTCAGTAAATAGATTTTTAATAATTATTTTTACAGTTTTATGATTTTGTAATTCAAAGATACCAACAAATTTTATCTAGGATTGTTATGATATTCTATTGGATACTTATTTCAAGTATTTATTTTATATTTTTAAAAATTTTAGTAATATATGAGTCTTTTATTATGTTAATGATTTATGACTTGTACCATGATTTATGATCCATGTTAATTGGGTAAAAATTCTCTTTCTTATTCTCATTTACATAGATTATATCAAGATTCCATTATTCTCATCTTATACTCACATTAAACTATTAATTATTATGTTCAACCTTAATGAGTGTTTGATATCACCCTTATTATTTTTTATATTTCAAAAAATTATAATGAAAATGTAATATGATTTATGTCAATGAAGCTTTAAAAAGTGTAGAATTTTAGGGGAGGTATTGAAGACTTAACGTGTAATAATAAAGAATGGGAGAAGTTAAAAAATGTATTACATGAATATATGGATATTTTTATATAAAATTTATTCATAAATCCATTAAACTAATAAACAAACATGTGGTGTGAATCTAACTATATCACTATTAGTTATATGTTTTTGAGTAATGGATGAATTTAATTGGGACACATTTATCATTATCAAATCCATGAATGTATAGATTTTGTACCACTAAATCTTGATTTTTGGATTGGGGCATGTTATTGTTGGTATGAGAGTTGGGATGAGATATATTTGTATATTAAAATATTCTTAAAAGAGGATAATTTAAATTTTATGGATATTATCATGGGATGATATGTTTCTGGTTAATCAAAATTACAAAGTAATAAACAATCTGTTTTAGGTATTAAGTGAAATAATTTTTATTTGACTAATGATATTTTTTGAAGGAATATTATTGGTTGGTGTTTATGTAATGACTATCATTTACATTGTTGATTCTTTAATAGTAATGTTATTGTATTTATTGGGATGTATGTGAAATTTATAACATAACATTCAATGTTAAAACATTAATTAAGATTGATGTTATTGAGGTTATATAGGATATATGAATTATTATTTATCAAATGATTAAATATTATATTAGGGTCTTATGGTTTGATTTTGGATATTGAAGTTTTATTTATTTATATGAAGGTTTAGTAACTTTTTTATTATCTTATCACATGCTATCCATTTTAATTTTAAGATAGAAATAATAAATTTACATACATATATATTTAGACCTCACAGTCAATCATATGTTCGTTATAGTGCATCCGGAATTAAATTTTCATAATCATTACATGGATTAAAATATTAGATAATGCTTCATACTAACTAAAACATGATTCGAAAGGATAAAATTGCATCTATGGATTTAATGGAAATTAAGTATGTAAATTATATTAAGTTCATAGTATACATTTATAATTAATTACCCAATTATAGGAAATAGATATTAACACACAAAATTTTACCAATTAATATCATTTCTAAGGAATTTATTTTTTTCAAACCTCATTGATTTTTATTTTTGGGTTTATTTATTTTCTCATAATCAATCAATTTGTTAAGAAAAATGTTGTATTTATTGTAAATTATTATTTAGACACAAATTTTTTATCCATTTAAATATTTCCACATTACACTAATTCTATCTTATTATGAAACATAGATCTTTGTTGTTCTATATACCCTTCATTTTTTCCTTTCCCTTATTTCAAAAGTTTGTTTTATTAAACATTTTTATAATTTAAATTTTAACAAGTATTATTTTAGATGTTCTACTAATATTATTGAGATAATTTCAAAATTTTGGTGGTGAAATTAATAAATAGGGGGTGTGGTATATAACAATCCAATATTTTAAAAAGAAAAACACAGTTTTTGATAGTGTATACAACACACAACATTGAGCTTAAAAGAACCATTAAAAATTATAATAAAAATATGAATATTATAAAACAACCATTAAATAAATAGGTATGTATTGAAGTAGTATAATAATGAAATTTAAATTATGTATATAATCAATAAATATTTATTGATAAATTCATATAAAAATGAAGTCAATTTTTAGTAATGTATTTTTTATTCTATAAAAATATATTTTCTTAAAAAATGATTTTAATATTTTTTTGAAAAATATTATTTTTAAATTATAAAACATTTATAAATATAAATTATTAAAATATGTTTCAATTTTTAATTCATCATTTAAAATTAATATTATTATAATATTTTTATATATTTATGACTGGTTTTATTTCATAGTGAATACTGAAAAATACTATTTTTTGTAAAACAAAAATTTAGGTTGAAAAAATAAAGTAATGCCAATGGTTCGAATGATATTAAATTAATATGAACCTACTTTATTTATAAAATATCCAATTAATTACATAGGAATCAGCTTATTACTAAATTATTTCTATGTTAATTTTTTTCCTTATAATGCATTTCCCAAAATGAAAAGTCATTTCGTTGTACATGTTAGTATTAAATGTAACTAATGTAACTTATAGATTCATAAAATGATGTAATATAACCAATTTATTTCCCAAAAATTTCATATTAATGAACTATTAAGTTTTTTATATTTTTTTGAAGAAGTCATATATTCTTTATGATTATAAGAAAATGAATGTTTTTATGAAATACAATATATTTTATGATATCACCAAGACATAAATTTGTTATTAAAAATTAAGAAAATAATATTAATAAAATATAATTATAATATATATATAATGACAAATAATATTTAAAAATATAAATTATATTATTTTAATGATAAATATTAATATAATTTTCAATATAAACTTCATTCTTGTGCAATATTGAAAATTCCAATTTTGGTGTCGTAAAGATAATGTTCTAAAAGATAGATTTATTTTATTGAAATAATAATTTAATTTAATGTTTTTCGAGTAAATAGAGTAATATGTATAAATTTGTTTAGTTATATTTCAAGTGAATTATCGTAATACTTGTGTAGTGATTGTCTAGGCTAAAAAATCCAAAAAAATTAAAAAATAATTTTTCATGAAATATATGTGACTATATAATCATGTTCATAAAATATAAAAGTTTATTTTTGTAATAATTAATCTATTATTATTCAATTATAATTTTTTAAATTTTTATTGATGAAATATTTTATTTACTTCTTAAAAAAATGCCAATTTAGTGATAATTTAAGTAGTAGAAAAATAATGTAAATTATTTTAATAATGCTAAATATATTATTTTAATTAAAAAATTTCAAAACATTTCTATATTTATATATATATAGATAAATATGATTTATAAATTTATATTATAATTACATTTATATAGTGATGAGTTTATTGTCAAATTAAATTTATTGTTCCTAATTTAATATTAATGATACTTTATAATAGAAAATATTTTATTAAATTACATAAAATTATTTTAAATAAAATGGAAATAAATTTGAATTACATATGTATTAAAATATAATACATGGAACAATTGTGATTCAGTTTTCCCTTTTTAGTAAAATTATTTCACCGCTAAATTGTATAACAATTAATATCTTATAAATTGTCAGAACTGTAAATGGAGGATTGAATGAAATAATGCTGAAAAAATCATCTAAAAATTCCAAGAATTTGTTTTTTGGGAGTGTTTATACTTTACCTTTTCCTATACTTAAAGTAGATAAAATATATTCTACATTAAATTTAAAATTAAGTTATATTAATGTTTTAAATAAATAAATTCCCTTACTATTTCTCCCATCAAATATATAATGGAACCTCATATAAACAACTAATCAAACCATTATAAGTATATATCTTCTAATAATTAGTAAACATTCTTATATAAATCTATATCTATGTTTTAGAAGTGAATTTTTATTTATAGTGCATTTCGTGCAGGTCTTATGGTGTAAATAAGACGATGTTGTCTAAAGAAGTGGTATAACTTATAAACAGATGATATATTTTTATTTTGACTTATAACCAACTATAATACTATTATAAAATTGGTTATATAATTTAAATAATAAAAAAACATACTGATATGTTACTGTCTTTATTTTCAAACCTTAACTTATCTCATTCTTCCATCAAATGGGAATAGAAACCATCATTCATGTTTACAGAAGACAACTCCCTCACAAAACCGTTATAATTAATTTTCATCACCAATTATCACATATGATTATATTTATAGATTTAATTTAGATAAATGATATTCATGAATTAATTATCATAATATAATGAATACTGTTATTATAGCATCTATTTTCACACTTCTATATCTATTGAAAAATGACAATGTCATTCCTGTATACTTTTGGATTACCACCTATATGACGGTATGTGATTAAATTTTCATCACTAAATCATATAGAAGGATGAAATAAGTGTATTTAATGAAATAATATAATAATATTAATATAATAATATTCTATGAAATGTGAATTAGTATTTACCTTCTTTCCCTTATATTTATTAAAAATATAAATATTATTAAAGCATACATACAACTTACCATATCGAAGATTAAAACAATGTTCATTTCAAAACCCATGATTATTGGATGGTTTTAAAATAATAATTAATATATTAATTTGCTAATTATGTAATTAATTGTATTTGGATATTATAGAATAATTATGCTATTGACCATGGACACAATACCAATGTCGTTTTGTAACTATGAACAAAACATCCTCAAAATATCTCATGTATACTAAACCAATTTTTTCATAAATTTTTTCAATTAAATATATGAAAAAAGGTTTATGGATAATTTATTAATACTGTTAGCAGTTATTATAAAATTAGATAACTGATATTGTTTTATTACACGTCTATTAACAAACATACATAGAATGTTTGGATTGAATATATGGTATTTCGTCTCAATTTCCCTTCAATGAGGAATATTTTTAATGTTACAAATTTTTTATATTGTTTTTAATGTATAAATTTCCCCATTTGGATTTTAAATCATCAATCCTTCATAATTTATTGTATTTTATGTGCATGTTTCAATTTAAAATGTTCCATTAAAGAAATTTTATTTAAAATTTTCCATTTTGTAAGGGGGTTCGTAAATCAATTTCCATTAATATAGTCATACATATTCTTCATTGAATTTATAAGACCAATATATTATGTAAATTATTATTCCAATTTTTAATTTTATATATATGATTTTATTATAGTGATTTACCTATGTTTACTAAATTCTTTCATTGATTAATTACCAATTAAAATGTTATTTTCTTTTTAAGTGTTTAATTATTCTCAATCCCATTCTCATGAAACATGATTAATTTCATGAACCAAAACTCTTTTAAATGTTTTAATTAATAAATAATTATTTAATTTTAAAATTTTAAATAATGAAATTTGTTTGATATAAAATTTTATTTAATACTATTAATCTTAATTACTTCTGATTCGATGGTTAGTAGAGTAGTAAAATATTTATTTTATAATCTACATTTTTTTCAATAATTTTTATGTTCAAGGATCCTTTAGGAAAATTATATTATAAAATTTAATTAAAACATATCAGTTTTTGATCATTTATGAATTTCAATTGAATACATGTTTAATTTTAATTTCTTTGTTTATTGATTAATAAATCATTGAGAAATTTGTTTTCAAGTGATTCAAAAGCTGTAACTTTTTTTAGATTGGGATTATTTATCCCCAATGTCAATATTTTTCTATAAGGTATTTAATAATATTATTTCGTAAAAATAATTTATTTTTTAACTTTACTTTACGTTGTCTCTGAATTTTTTAAATTGTTTTAAAAGGTCATTTCTTAAAAAATTCTACATCACTAACATTTTTATATTTTTAGATTTTTCTTCAAACTAATATTTATTTTATAATTATTCACAATTGAAAGTTATTCCATTTTATATGAACATTATATCAATTTAAGATACATTTTTATCTGTTTATGTTTATTTTCAAATATTTTTTTTCACAATATTTTCAGATTTTATTTTCAAATATATTTTCAAAATGGAAAGATTATTTTCCCCAAAGATAATTTAATGAAAATTTAATGGTTTTTCTACTTATCAATAAAAAACAAAATTTTAGTAATTATTCACTTGTGATATGTTTTAATGATACCACTGTTATTCTTTATCTATATTGATTATGATTGATTAAATTATTTTTTCATGGAACCCTTTTTTTCATTGGTAAATAAAACTATTAAAGAATAGTGGTTAATGTTCTGTTGAAAAGTAAGGTATTATATTTTTATCTAATGATATGGTACATATAGATTATTCATTAAATAGATATTGGGAATTGAACCTAAATCATTATTTGACATTGTCTGATATGTTACAAGGGAGTTTTTCATATATATTTAATTCTTTGGGTTATGAGGATGAGTTAATCTATTAAATGTTTCTCAAATGGTATTGTTCGAAATGACTAAGTAAGTAATTAAATAGACATGAGTGATTGGAATATTGACATGATAATTATGTTTAAATATACTAATATATTTCTCATATGGTTCCAATGAGTTTCTATTATACCCTTATTTCAAGAATTATTTTCACATGGCTCATGATTTTTGAATTATACAACTCATATGTTATGATAAAGCATTATTACATGCTTCATTTTTATGATCCATGTTTGATGAGTAATAATTATCTTAAATTATGGTTATTTTTTATGACTATATCATATTAATTATATACTAATTACATTCTCACTAATGACTTTCAATTGTTAATGTCTATGTTTACCCTTACTAATATTTTGAGCTCACCCTTAATATGCAGTCAATTTTACATGGTTATAATGAAGATGTAAATTGTTTTACCCTAAAACTTTTAATGGGTGTAATATATTATAATTTATTTTTCAGATTACATGTGGAATAATAATGTATATGAATATAGAGAAAAAACTAACTAAAATACCTAGGTGTTCATAAGTAAGGGTTTATACCAACTATATAAAAATTTAACCCTGCCTTTTATGGTATATATGTTAATAAATATGAGTTATTTATTTTTTAATTTTTGATTGATAAAATCATGTCACTTTAATCGTATAGAAATAAAAAAATGAACATCTAATTTTTTATCTGTATATGTGTAGAGTGGGCCCTATTAAATATATATATATATATATAGAAAATTTAATTGTTATTATAAGATATTAAATGATATTTCCTTGATTCATATTTATTAGAAAAATATTTAGGATATAATATCCCTTTGGAATTAAAATATTTTTAAAAGTGACTTATTTCCCAACAATGATTTTTATTTTATTTAAAATAGTTTTAAATAAAAGTAACCAAATAAATGGTGAGTGAAACAGAATATTCAATGAAGGATTCCAAACATGATAGAAGCAAAAATGGAAAAATCATTATGATGAGGAATCAACTATCAAGTTATGAATAATGTTTTGAATCATTTTGATTATCCAAACTCACCTTGAATAGAAAATAATTATAGTTATGTCCTATATGCCTAAACTATAACCTTTTATTAGTAGTCATTATAATCCATTAATTAAGGAATGATATATTACAGCTATAGAAAATTTACATTTTATAAATCATTTTAATAGGTACATATTGTCACTTTACCTTTTATAAATATATTTGGAGATTCGTTTACAGTAAAATATTTTCCTCATTATATGTGAAAGATAGAGAATGAAAAGATAAGGCTGTTGAATAAGAAAATTAAATTGATGGCATACAATAAACTAACATTTATATACATTAGTGATACACCAAAAAAATTGTTATGGATTTTTTGGGAAATGATGACACGCCCTTTAAGGACTAAGACCCCACATAAATAAGAATATAACAAAATCTACAACATAAAATCTATGGGGAGATATTGCATACTGATATCATTGTCTAAAAGGTGTTTGGAGAGATTCAATTTTCTTAAAATTAAAACTAATCTATGAGATAAATAGGGCTAATCCTACGGATTACTTTTGATCATTGTAGAGAAGGAATGGAATTGCAGGTGGCCATGTAGAATAAACTTGTGAAGAATAATTTGGGGAAATAATTGTAATGATTAATAAATTGAAATAACTATATATGAGTATTCCATATACCTCATAACTATCATGCAGAGGTAAGTCCTCATCATAATAATGAAAAATTAAATGGAAATATAATGAAAGGAAAACATGAACTTCTACTATTAAAGTGAAAAAATATTAAAAATTGAAAATAATATTAAAAGAAGAAGATATTTAAGGGTCACCACCATCAAGCACATAATAGATCAAGGGATAATGTTTCGAATTCCCAATCATTAAATATAATATAGAGGCTCCAAACAATGTAGTTTTAGGTACCTTTTTTCTCCCTCAATGCTTTAAATTAATTTTTTTATTCTATTTATACACATTCCATTATTTCATCAATGATTATAATGAATATAGAATAAAAACCTATTTTTCCTAAATATAAGAATATTTCATGATTCTTGGAGGTATTATATTATAATAAATTGTTAATAGAAACTATAGTATCATTATTGGTGAGTAAAATTTTATTAAAAATATATTTTTATTTGTATTGGAGAAATAATAACTACTAGAAATGTTTTGGATCTTAGTGTAAGATTCTAACTAAAGATGCTAGGATGTTTTAACCGTATTAAAGATGAAAAAGATTATTCCCAAGGGATAGATATCCTTGTTTTATCTTTTATATTTATGAACTATGTCTATCCTTATATATATGAGAATCACAATCGAATAAAAAAATATAATGAATTTGTAATGATATAAAATTTTCATATTGTTTAGAAATATATAAATTTAATTCCAGAAGAATTTCTAGGAACATACCCATAAATAGTGGTAGATTTTTTTTAATAAACTCATAGGTAGATTCAAACTAATATCAAATACCCCTTTATAGAATGAAATATATTGAGTTATATGAATTAATCAAGTAACAACAATGACTATTCTAAAATGGTTTTAGATGACTATGTGTGTCCTAGGGGAGAACATATTCTCTTTGTGAAAATTATTTATTGTCCAATGAAGAAATTAATTGAGTATATATATATTAAGGAGGCTGTATTAAATAATTAATATCCTTTATTAATTAATAATTTTTTATTTTTTTCCAACATAAAGGGGATCAATTCTCCTACAAGATTTACTATTAACTATAATATCATTAATTGAGGGTGAAGAAAGAATATATCATAATGACTACCTTCTTAAAAATTTAGGATAATCATATACTTTTTTGACATTGGGATAGACTATTAGACCTACCATTATTATAGATTTTTTGTATAGTGTTATTATGAACTACATTGATATATTTTGAGTGGTCTTTATTGTTGATATTTTGATAAATTCAACAATTCAAGTGCAACATGAGGACCAGATTATGAACATACTAAATAATATATATAAGATAATATCATTGATAAATTAAGTAAATTTATGTTCTAGTTACAAAACGTTTCATTATTTGGGCAAATTTTTACTAGTGAAGGATGATTTGTGGTTCCATGGAATACAATGGTCTTACAGAAGATTCCATAACATACAATAGTAACAATAATTCATAGTTTTCAGGGTGTAGCATGATACAATTAAAGGATCACGAAAACATTTTTACATATTTCTAATAAACTTATATGGTTAAATAAAAAATATTTGTTTATATTAATAATGGAGTGTAAATATTTTTTTCATCAACCTAATATGTGTTTTATTAGTGCACATATGATAAGTTTACCCTATATGGAGATATATTTGTCACCATTAGCAATGAATCACTAAAAGGGAGTGTACATTCCCATATAAAAAATTGAAATAGTGGTAACATGTGAATTTTTTCATTTAAAGCCTCATGAGTATAATTATAATACTCATTAAATATAGTTTAAGAGATTTGGTTGGTCTTATTAATGAATTTTGTTTTTAAATTCATTGTCACAAATGATATGGAAATAATTTCAAATAATCATTGAGTATAAAATATTATAGTGTTCTTGTAATAATCGGGATTTAAAGAGATTTTTTGATTAAGGCCCTTGTATGATTAGACATGGGAACCATAAGGGAAAAACATCATCAATACATTACAAAAAGATTTATATCTAATCATTACCATAGAATATACATAAAAATCAAATAAAAGATCCTTAAATGAAAAATAAGATAATGGATTTAAGAAATATGATGTTTAAATAATTAAATATTTATTTATTATATGTACTAATATTTTTATAAGGTTATGTATCTCAAATATTACTCTTATAATGAAAGAGATGATGGATAAATATCATATCAATAAATTCTATATACATAACAGAATAAATAAATTGTATAAGCAGCCTTATGATCAAAATTTTATAGATGATATGAAATGGGATCTTTTTTTGTTAAATTACAAGGCATTGGGTGTTTTATCTTGTTATAAAAGATACAAAATTTTCCAATTATTTATTACAACAATTACCCATACCAATATTGAAATGGGAAAACATCACTATCGACTTTGTTTTTAGAATACCTCTTACATCCAAGGGGAAAATGTATATGGTTAATAAATTAATTGTTAAAAATGTATTCTAAAATTATTTTAATTGGATATAATTTCTCCCAAGTTCACATAACTTGCCACTTTATTAATGAACTAGTAATAAATTACCAATTAACATAGTCAAATATTTTTAAATGAGGTTCAAAATTTGATTCCATGTTCTGGATGAAACATAAGATGGATATTAATATATATGTAAACCTAAGTACATCCTTCATCATCAAACAGATGGGTAGTTCTAGAGGTCAATTTAATCATTGGAATACTTTATAAGGGAATGATCAAATGATTTTCAATGGAGTTGGGATCAATATATTCCACATGATGAATTCTAAAATACTTACAGTTTATTCTTAATTATTCCAATAGATATTTTCAATAAATCTATTATAGAAGGTGTACGACTAAAATATTGGGATGATGTTTTATAACATAATCTATTGGGTACATACATTATGAACGATAAAATTTAAAATATAAAAGTGATTTAGAAACAAGTCAAGGATTATCTAAGATGATTGAGATTTTACGGTTGAAATTGAAGGAAGGATATATAATTTCATGTTAGAGATAAGATAATTCTCTAGATATAACCATGGAAATTAATTATGAGAATTTAAAATAAGATGAATATGATTCCAATGGACATCTGACCATTCATGATTCTGTAGTAAGATATAAAAGTTACTTATCGATAAAAAAACTACCAAATTGTTTCTATATTCATGATTCCTTTAACATATTACTATTGGGAAATAGAATTCCTAACTAATAGTCATACATGAATTTAAAGGAGTATAATTGGTTCCTGACATGTCAAAAATACATGACTTGATAATAATTTTTATTCAAATTGAACAATTGTTAAGGAAAACATAAAAATACTTTTGAAAATACATTTGATAATACACATGTCTGGGGAAGTGAGATGGGTATGAGATTAAGCAATAAAAGAAAAACAAATTCCTCTTTTTTGAGCTTGGAAAAAACTTCATGAACAAAAATTTAAAAGGAGTGTAGAATGTAATATCCTCACAATTAATTGTATCATTAATAAAATGAATATAATTTTAAAAATAATTATTTCATAATGTTTTATGTTAATGTACATTATAATAATAGTAAAACAAATATAATACATTTCAAGTAGTAATTCCAATTAATACAGCTTATTCCAATATATGGTTATAAAAAATAATAATTACTACACAATTGTTTAGTGTATATGTGTCATGACCCAACTACACCAAGTTGAGGTTAGGGGTAGTAAATTTCTAGGAACTTCCTTCTTCATGTTGAAGGAGAGACAATGACCCCTGAGAGCCACCTTCAATAGGTCCTAGAGTAGCGACTAGCACCATGGGAATAGATTCACATGCAAAATTAAAGGCATTACCATTTTTATTTTATAGGATTGGGAGATAAGATAGTAAATCCCAAACTACACCAAAAGTGGAAGTAAAAGTTAATCCAAAACAAACCATTCCAATTGCATGCTTCAAATAAATAGTGCTACAATACAAGATAACTCCAAGGGTAAATTCCAAAGAAAAGAAAAATAGTAACAACCATTGTCCTAATGTCGGAACTAGTATGGTCCATCACGGTCCTCGAAGTCCTCCTAGAAACCTGAAAGTTGTTTTATATATGTAGGGTGAGTATGAAGGTATACTTAGTATGGAAAACTAGAATCTCTCATGCACAAGTGGGGATACATTCTAATGCCCCATGAGAAAATAGAGGTGACCAAAACACATAAAAAGGAAACTATCCACCCAACCTTGCCAACACAGACTCCCTAAATAACGAATGTTAGGTAAAATAATAGTAATAAAACATCGATGTTTGGGTACCTTGCGCCACTTTCCCACCGGTTATTGAAGACATTATACGCATCAAAGATCTCCCTCCATTCTCATTGCATACCCACTGCAATACCCTACCCACACACACACCCTTCTACCAAAACCACTACATACTACATGTAACCACTTGGGCCACACCCATAAGTAATCACACTCATAGTCCCTTGTTCCAGAAAAACTACATCCATGCCTGAAGACTCCATGGCCTCATCCTGAAGACACATGGAAAACCAACTTCTCACACAATCCTAGGCTAAACACCACAATGTTCCCTACCTGAACAATCGTGCGATATAATGGACCTTAGGCTGTCAAAACCTGCACGAAAAGTCTTGGGATACTCGGGAAAGGAAGAAAAAAGGATCTAATAACCAACCACTCATTTGAGTGTTGGAAAAAACACCCCCATTGAAATGGGGTTGTTCGGCATGAAGTGCTCATCTTGGTTGTGGTGAAAATAAGAAACCTAAGAACTAAATTATACATAATGTAATAAAGCACTATTCCTAACCATGGGGTTCCAAAACCAGCCCACACAAAAACACCCTCATTATTATTCATTCATAAAAAGCATCATAGCCACAACCAAGCCATAATTCACTCCCAAAAAACAATTCCCCTTTGAACCCATTCTTGTTTTCATATTCAAGGGATTCCATTTAAATAATTCTTAAACATCAAGAAACTAATAGGTATAGCAACAAGATAAGGAAGGAAAAACAGCCAAGCATAAATTTAAGAATTTTCACCAGGTTCTTCTTTAATGTTGCAACAAAAAAAGGGTTCTGTGAGATTCCTCAAAGTACTGGAACTAAACCAAACCCCACCATATGGCGCCACACGACCTTATATTCAAAAACCAATGACTGCACCACAACTGGGGATCCCATCCCCACCCATGACACCCCGTAAGCATCATGTAGACCAATCACAAATATTACCAAGACATAGAAATATAATTGTTTATTCAAACACGTCTTTCAATAATTTTTATTCTTCTTTTTGGTAAACTGTAGTGACCACATAAGGATTATTATTCACTGGGCTCCCTTTAATCAACCTAGTTTACACTATTTTCGAGTTCCCATGTTACAACCATTCAGTCAAATAATTAACCAGAAAATAGATGATCATTAGTGAATATAAAATGACCACCATCTACCACGATATTCAATGGACATAACCCCATAAAATCCACAACATATAATCAAGGATAAAAGAGGTCAAAAGAAACATAAAACCCACCCCTTTATTCATCAAAAATCTGTTTATTATCTTTATTATGGTTTGGTTTCATCCATCTCCATAGAAACATTAGCACACCCTCCCCACATGATACACAGTAAAGAGAGACAATGTAAGAACCCTACAGGGATTATCAATGATCAATGTTTTTCTACAAGTGCCATGAACTAGGGATGTGCGACTTGTAGGGAATGAACTCTGAGGACTTCATGAGTGAGAATAAAATCTCTAGCATAGGTGGACCACTTGCCTCAGGAAGGGGGATTCCAAATGCACCATGGAAAGGAAAAGACACCAAACAAGAAAAAAAAGAATGAATGAATTCCTGTGCGATAAAAGCGGCATGATCCAGGAGTTACATGATACATATTTTTAACAGTATTAAATTTATATCATGGTTTCCCCACATGGTGGGGTTGTTACACATGATAGAATTAATTTTACATTAAAAATTATCATTGTAGAGGTGTCCATAATAGTTTTTCTATAAATGGTTTCATTTAATCTAAGGAAAATGTTCAACTAGAATGAAATTGGTATGTATGAGTAATGGTGTGACACCGATGAAAAGCCACACGTTTTTGTAAGTCAATGGTCACCCAAATCTTGGGGGATTTTTTATATCATTTATGGGACTTTAAAATTTCATCAAAAAGGGTATTAAAATACATTTAAGTCCAAAGATACGTTGTGGGAGTAGAACTAGAAAAGAATCATTTGGGTGACAATGTTTTGTGAGACATCGTAAGTGATGCCATAGTCACAGTGCCAAGGTCATTATGCCACCCTTACGGTGCCACCATGACAGTGACACCCTCATGGTGCCTCCCTCACGATACCACCGTAAGTGGTGCCACCACTTCGACGTGAAACCATGATAGTGACACGAATTTTGTGTGTGAATCTAACGGTGCGACTGTCATGCTACCACCATCACGGGGCCACCCTCATGGTGCCACCCTCACGGTGCCACTATTTTTGTGTGATACCGTGACTAGTGCCACTGTTTTGATGGAATTGGGTTTTTAGAAAACTATTTAACGATTCATTGACTCAGATATTACATTAGATACCTCTCAATGTATTCTCATAGTTGAGAATTTAAACTAGACATGAAGAGAAGAGAGGGGTCCGAACTACCACCTCGAAAGATACCTCTCAGAAGTAAAATCCATCAACAATTAGGAACACATCTCCCTCAAGTAACCACACGAACATATAAAGGTGTCATTGTTGAGACATATGGATTAGAGAGACTTTTCCCCCAGGTCAAGATATTATCTACTTTGGGCAGAACTTGCTCGCCCGCAAGGGTTTAAACACATCTACTCTAATGAGTCTTAGTTAAGGATTGGCTATTCCCTTCCCCACCGTCGGACTCGTCACAAACATTAAGAGAATAAAGAAAACAACTCACTTCATAGTTAACAAGGATAATCACTACGTCACAAAAAAGTATGAAACAAAATAGGACAAAAATCAAAATAGATCTGGGTACAGGGTGCATATTTGTGCCTCCCCTTCCCTTGTACTCCTTTCAAGGCCACTATGCCTCTATAACACACGAACCAAGGGAATGGATTTTCCAGAAAGCACTTTCTCTTCACGACCATTGATCCTCACTAGTAAATCTACGAACATCGCATCATCCTCGATATCCATATTTTTGTAGTAGACGATGTGTGTATAATTGTATAGATACCGAAAGAGGTGAGACAAATGGGATATGTTGTGCATTCTCAGTATCAGTGGTGGTAACACATGCTGATAAACCACTTCGTTGACCCTCCAAAATGAATCGAACCATTCGACAATCTTGGGAGAAAGCTTACTCACCCTGCCGACCCACAATTGCCCATAGAGAGGACAGACCATCAAGAACTTGTGGTCACCATCCTTGAACTACAAGGGTATTCTTCTATTATTGGCCAACGAATTCTATTTTTCTTGATTCTGAATTCATCCTCTCCCGTATAAGCTGAACCCTCTCCGTTGTGCTCAATACCACTTCCGGGCCAAGAACACATGCTTCCCCAACATCTGTTTAGAACACGGGTGAGCCACATGGCCTCAAATATAAATCTTATAATAAATCTATGCCAGTTCTAGAGTGATATCTATTGTTGTAGGAAAACTCTACCAGAGGCTAGTGTCGCACCAACAATCTCCTGATGTCCAAAACACATGCCTGTATCATATCCTCCAATGTCTGGATGGTGCGTTGTTTTTGCACTCTATTTGGGGTGGAAGGTAGTGTTGAGGCATAGCTGGGTTCCAAATTCATGTTTCAATCTTTTCCATATCATTGAGGTAAACCAGATATCCCGAAAAGAGATTACGGACCATGGAACTCCATGAAACCACACCACCTCGTACACATTCCATTATGAGAGGGCATCAACTGTACACATATCCTTGATTTCCCGGAAGTGAGCTGAATTTGTCAACCGGTCCACCACTACCCCGATAGAATCACAACACCCATGAAATATGGGTTTTCCCGTGACAAAATCCATCGATATTTCATCCCACTTCTTTTTTAGATCATCTAAAGGGTGTAACAGACCCCCTTGGATGCGATGTTGAAACTTTACCTACTAATATATGAGGCACTTATTCACACACTCTTACACTACCCGCTTCACCCTAGGGCACCAAAACTGACCCCTCTAGCCCCAATACATTTTGGAAACACCAGGGTGCACCGCCAATGGTGAGTTATAGAACTCACAATGGAATATCTCGCACGTCGCCTCTGGGAAAAACATTATCCCTCAGAAAAGAATCTGATTTTTATCATCTTATGTGCACCCTTCTAGATCATTTTCTTGGATAACCAGATCGCGCATCACTTAACTCTTTGAGCCTCCCCACAGAGACTCCTCCACCTACCACAATCGGGAGAACTACATTGTCATATAAAATAGAAAACCTCTACCACCATCCACCCTTACATCCAGGTGTAGGAAACCAACTCCTACATTTCCCTACAAGAATTTAAAAACTCTTGAACCACATCCCAATGCGACTTCCTGCTCAAGGAATCGTCCACTACATTCCAATTTCCTGTAGTTTAGAAAATTTCAACATCGTAGTCTTGAAGAAACTCTTTCCACCACCACTGCCACATGTTCAAGTCCAACTATGGGAAGATATACCTCATTCTCTTGTGGTTCATGAAGACCATAATGTGCTCCTCGATGAGTTATTGCCGCCACAACTTTAGTGAGAACACTACCGCTACAATCTTAAAATCATGGGTGGAATATTTATGCTCATGGGGACTTAAGTTCCTAGACCCTATAAGAGATCACCCTCTACTATAGCATCAGCACACACCACAAGCCATGCCCTAACACATCACAGAATACCTCAAATGTCACCCCTTCTTCTAGAAACCTCATCTCTAGGCACTAAATAATTTCCCCTTCAAATAACAAAAGGCTACTTGGACATCTCTCTCCACAAAAAATCTTAGTCTTTCTTGGTCAATGCTATCAAAGATGCTACAACTCGGAAGAAGTTGGGTATGAACCTCGGGTAGTAACCTACAAGTCCCAGGAAACTATGAACCTCTGCCATATTCATGGGTGCTTCCCAAGAAACAACCACTTCATCCTTAGACATATTAACTGCTAGTCCCTACTCAGACACCACATGTCAAAGGAAGTGCACCTTTCATGTCCAGAACATGCACTTGGACAATTTTATACCGAGATGGTACTGTCAGAGGACATCCAAAAGTGGTCTCATATACTCTTCGTGATCCTCCACTGATCTTTATTAGATCAGGATGTCATCAATAAACACAACTACAAATCGTTCAAGAAATTCCTGGATGACAGAGTCCAAGAGCCCCATGAGCACAATCAGAACGTTCGTAATGTTGAACGACGTGACCATGAACTCAAAGTGCCCATATCTTCACCTTAAGGTAGTCTTTGAGATGTCACCCTCTTTCACCCTCAACTGGTGATACCCTGACCACCTATCTATCTTGGAGAACTGTAATGCCCCTTAAATTAGTCAAATAGGTTGTCAATCCTTGGGATTGGGTTACATTTCATGACTGTTACCCATTTCAGTCTCTGGTAGTCTATGCACATCCTAACACCACCATTTTCCTTCTTCATGAACAAAATTGGTGCACCCATGTTGACACACTTGGTCGAACAAAAACCTTATTCATCAGATGATCAATCTGAATCTATCACATCTGCAGCTCAGAAGAAGCCTTCCGATAGGGAACCATCGAAATTGGACGGGCACCAGGTTGCAAGTATTTCCCAAACTCAGCCTCAGGTAGAGGGGGTAGAGCCACCACCTCCTTAGAAAAGATGTCCATGAACTCATTGAAATATCTGAAACATCCACCATCTTTATATCCGCCGACTATATTGACAGCCTAGCTAACAAAGAAAAAATGGACTCCATTCGCAGGCTACTTTCCGTGATACCCCGCTCACCGAAAAAAGTCACACGATGTCCACCCATATTTGAAAACATGATCCTTCTTCAGAAATAGAATATAACAGCACATTCAGAGGACAAATAGCCAATTCCTATAATGACATCATATTGCTACATATAATGATAATTAAGTTCCCCACTAGACTGATGTGGTGCCAACATCAGTCTACATCCTCCGAAAACACAATATAGGCTGGCCGGAACTCCGACTACCATACTCAAAAACAGGGGTATGGGAAGTATCTATTCATATAGACCCAATGAATGGTCAATAATATGTTCAAAAAAGTGTTCTTAGATCCTAAATCAAACAAAGAAGATACAAGAGTGCTGAACAGATATATTGTACCTCGAACAACTTCAAGCACTGGTGGAACTGCTACATCGGTGGTGTGTAACTGCCCACGCTTAGCTATTCTGCACCTCGGCTGTCGCCGCCTCCCTAACCACACCCTGGTCAAGGTCCATAAGGAGCTCCCTAAGGTTGGCCTCCTCCCACAATGTCTTTTCTTGGAGGAGTGGGGGCTCAATGTCCGTGCTGCTACTGCTAAAAGTGTCTGGCTAGAAATTGATCCTACTTTTGTGGGCGCTGAACCGAACCACCCCCGCAGTGCTGCACTCGGTCCGATCATTGATTCCTAAGATAAAAAATGTGTCCATAAATGAAGAATCTTGGTTTTGGGACCAAAAACAAAGGGATGGGATAGAGAGATCAAAACTAGAACTGTTGAGGCATACTCCCTACTGGCTGAAACCTAGAAGGCCCTGATGCTAGAGTCATGTGACTGGTAGCTTTTCACATTGACGAGCCTAACTATATCCTCTCTTAGGGCTTACCACCAAACATGTGAATCCTCTCTAATACGTAATCCTTCTTTTGGAATTCCATCTATTTCGGTAGGGTGAAGGGAGTAACAGCATACTGAGGAGATGGTGAGAGTGCCTCTTCTAAATGTCTCACCCAAAATTGCTTGTCTGGAAAGAAGTATGAAGAAAAGTGAAGAATAACCATGAAGTTACTCCCAAACTACCTCATTGACATATTCCTCTGCTGAAGGAAGAGTAACTTTTGCCTCTTCTAAGACTTCATCATGGAAGAGGGGAATTTCGCAAGGAACATTCTCTCGAAGTCATCCCATGTAACCTCATCCTCTCTCTTCTCCCCAAGATAGAGAATCTAACAATGACTTTCTACTCCCCGCATATGGCTTATACCCAGAGGAACCAAGTACTTTGTCGGAGCATGGATCATGCTAAAATCTATCACTAGCTCTCTGAGCTAGCTATCCATACCCATGTCTGAGATGCAGCCCTCGTACATACCAAGGGACTTTCGTTAAAACACATAAAGCATCATCTTCCACTGATCATCATCCTCCTCTTGGTCTGCCGTCTACCAATCAGCCAAATCAATATCTTGTGCCTCGATCACCCAAATTACTCTTAGTCCTTATTCATGTGCCATAGCTTCATTGTAATCAATGAATGACTAATCCCGAGTAGTGTAGAAGATTGATTTTAATTTTCTTAGAATTTTTATTCATTAAAATCACAAAAATACCCAAGATGCACATGAACAAAAGTCATTATGATGTATATACCTTTCCTCGGTTCTCTAACCAAAAATCGATGTAGCCTCAATTGGTCATTCGGTAGGTCCAGATTTCTTTCATCAGATCACAGTGGGCCCTAAAATTTCATGTCCTAGCAAGTCTTCCTTAGACTATTTCACAAACCAAGATTTCCTGACACCGTTTCCCTACCATCCCATGCAATCCTCACTCTGCCTAACTCTGAACTCCATCCTATCCCTTAACCTGCCTCTGATACCATTCTGTCATGACCCACTTTAACCAACATGAGGGAAGGGGAAACAAATTGCAATGCCCTTCCTTCTTCATGTTGAAGAAGAGATAATGAGACCCGAGGCTCACCTTCCAAAGGTCCTATAATGGTGACTTCCACCAAGAGTATAGATTCACATAAAAATTGAAAGTCATTGACTTTTTTTTGTGGGATTGGGAGATAAGATATTAATTACTAAACTACACCAAATGTGGAAGTAAAAGTAATGAAAAAAAAAACATTCCCACATGAATGTTTCCAATTATAAGTGAAACTATACTAGAAAACTCAAAGGGAAAATACCAATTAAAAGAAAAAAAAACAACAATAATTGTTCTAATGTATGAACTATTATGTTCTCGCATGGTCTTAAATGTCCTTCTAGAAACCTGAGAGATGTTTTATATACATAGGGTGAGTATAAAAGTGTACTCAGTAGGGAAAACCAAAAGCTCTTGTACACAAGTGGGAAGATATTCTAATGCCCTATGTGAAAATAGATGTAACCAAAACACCTGGAAAAGAATTATATCCACCCATCCTCACTAAGTCACACTCGCCGAATAATGCAAGTTAGGTAAAATAATAGTAATAACATGTTGATTTTTGGGTACCCCGCACTACATTTCCCTTAATTATTGAAGACATCCTACACATCAGTCCTCTCCCGCCATTCTCACCACATACCCACTGCTACACCCTGGTCGTACACACACCTAGGCTACCACAACCACAACATCCCACCCGAAAACACCTGGGCCACAACCATACGTAACCATGCCCATAGACTCCTGACCCAGAACACCTACCGCCACACCTGAAGACACCTATGCCTCAACCTGAAGACACTTGAAAAAAAACTAGCCCACACACACCTTTCTTACCACCACAATGTTTTTGACCAACGAATCATGGGTTATAATGGACATCAGACCATCATAGGCTACCCAAAGAGTCGTGGAAAACTCACGAAGTAGAGTATAAAATGAGATATTAACTAGCCACTCAATGGAGTGTTTGGTATAGCACCCTCCCACATTTAAATGGGGGTGTTCAGCAGAAAGTGATCAATATAGATGGGGAGAGAATAAGAAAAATAAGAACTAAATTATACATATATGTAATCAAGGACTCTTCTAATCATAAGGGTTCCAAAACCAGCCCATTCACAAAAACCCTAGTTACTATTCACTCATAAAAAGCACCACAACTACAAAAAAGTCACAAAACACTCCCAAAAAACAATTCCCTATTGATCTCATTATTGTTTTCATTTTCAAGTGATTATATTTCATTAATTTTTTACAACTGGGGAAATAACAGGCATATCCACAATCCAAGGAATGAAAAACATGCTAGAAATAATTTATGCATTTACACCTACTTCTCTTGTAATGTAACAACAACAAAAGTGATCTGTGAGATCCCTAAAAGTACTTGAACCAAACCAAGCCCCACCAAACGTCCCCACACGACCATAGATTCAAAAACCAACGACTATACCCCAACTACAGATCCCATCCCCACACATGTCACCCCACAATCATCAAGCCAACCAACCACACATGTAACCAAGATAGAGAAGGGGATGATCCATATTCAAACACATATTTCATTAATTTTTCTTTATCATATTGGTTAACCAGCGTTACTAGAGAAGTATTATTATTCACCGGGCATCAATTTAATCAACTGGGATTATGTGATTTACCCGTTACAATGTTACAACGATTCAACCATAGAAGTAAAAAGATAACAAATTACCATTAGTTCACTACGAAGAACCACCAATTACAATGATTTTCAATGGACATAAGCTGATAAATTTACAACATATAATCAAGGATAAAAGAGTACATGAGAAAAATCAAACTCACATTTTCATTCTTCAAAAATCTATTTATTATCTTTATTAAGGATTAGATGGATCCATCCATTAGAAACATTAGCATACCCACCCTGCATGATACACAGTAAAAAAGACGAAGGAAGAACCCATCTTGGATGATTAAAGATCGATGTTTTTTTCTCACCATTACAAAATATGGATACACGACTTGTAGGGAAGGACCTCAGAGGACTCCATGTGTGAGAAGAAAATCTCTAACAAAGGCGTACCACTTTCCACGTGAAGGGGGACACCATACGCACTAAGGAAAAGAAAAGAAGCCAACCAAAAAGAAGAAATAAGTAAATAATTATCGTTCGATAAAGAGGTGAGCTCTTTTTGATAAGGGATAAGGATTTGGAATGAATTTAAATGCGGATCGAGGTTTCATAACGCGTTTGGGTAGTTACACACGATGTAATTAATTTTCACTTCATAATTCACATTAGAGAGGTTGCCATAACCGCTATGCGTTAAAAATTTCCATTAATCCAAGGAAAATGTAAAACATTGATGGAACTGGAGTGTACGCAAAAATGTGAAACACTTAGGAAAAGCCACACGCTATTGTAAGTCAAGGGTCAAACAATTACTGGGAAATTTTGGATATCATTTATAGGCTATTAAAAAGGATTTGAAATGAGTATTAAAATAATTTTTCATCCAAAGATACCTTGCGGAAGTGGAACTGGAAAAGAAAAAAGGGAGGGACACTGTTTGGTGAGACACCATAAATAGTTCCATGGTCATGGTGCCATGGTCATGGTGCCACAATCACGATGCCATGGTTAGTGGTCCCACTGATTCAGAGTGTGACCGGGATGGTGCTACCGTTACAGTGCCTTCATCATGGTGCCACTACTTCAGTGTGTGATCGTGATGGTAAAACTGTCATGAAGCGACTATCCTGGTGCCACTATCACGGTGCCACTATAACTGTGACACTGTAAGCAGTGCCACTATTTTGGTGTGACATTGTGACAGGTTCCACCATTTTGGTGGAATCGGGTTTTTGGAACACTCCTTAATGAGTCATTTCATGGGCCATTAAAATATTATAATACTATAACATAAATATTAAACTTACAATATATATGTTTAAAAAAACGACAAATATTTATATTATACACATTTTGAATTTAATTGTAAATAACTTTTTTAATGAAATCGTAATCGATGATGTTGAGATGTATAATTAGAGGATATATTTTGAAATGTGACCAATATGGTATGACTATTATAAGTTTATTTAAAGCCCATTGGAAAATAGTTCTATAATCAATTATGAATATTTTTAATATAGTCGTTAAAAATATACTAGAAGGGTTAGTTTATATTAAAGTCAGTGAAAAGATTTAATTGAATAAATTAGGATGAAATGATACCCTCATATATAAGTATCAATCCTTATGAAGATTATTTTTTTGAAAATGAAAGGGAGGTCGATTCTCCCGGGTTATCCTACAATTGTTACCAATAAGAGAATCCAATAGGGAGGATAGATTAAATCATCATATAAGAGTTGTCCAATATTGTAGAGATCAGTAGTAAGTTAGTGTATATCTAAACCCATCATGAATGTACCACCATTGTACACCTTTCTCATAGGGAATATGTTAGTCTCATATGTAATTTATATCGAGACCTTATTATCCTAAATTTTTACATTCCTTTTATGAATTAAATACTTATTACTTAAATCCTATTTTAATTATTACATAACATAAAATTACACACATGGATATAAGATGAATTTTATATATCTATTATAGATATAAATAAAAAATAATTAAATATTAAAAAAATATTTACAATTTCAAAATTTATTCATGGAATCACAGAAAACATATTTTAATCTAATAAGATTATAAAAAATGTATTCTTTTAAAAATAAATAATTCTATAATTTATATTTCTTGAAAATATTCATATGTTTTAGAAAGATAATTATGTTTGTAGACACTGTTATTTTTAAATAAATAGTGATATTGTATTAATTTTCTTTTAATTATCATATTTATGAATTTATTTTTTTCAAATAAACATTATATTTTATATTATCATGTTGAAAAAATGATAGGGTGAATTTTTTTGAAATATCTAAATGATATTATATTTCGGTGAATATAAATCCACACTTAAATGTTTTTTCGTTATGTTTTATGACTTCATAAATATTTAAAAATGATATAAAAATATATAAAACAAGATAAATGACAAAAAAATTATATTTTATAGAATAATTAATTTAAATAAATTTTCAAACCTATAAACGAGTTTGAAATGTATACAATTGAAATTAACAATTAAAAAACAACATTTTGTTTAATTTTTTTCCAAAACCAAAATAATATTAAAAATGGATTTTGGTTCTAAATCAATCAAAAATCATAAATAGAAACATAAATTTCTAAAATTAGGCTGAAAACATGTGTAATAAAATTACATTTCCTTATACACAACAAAATGTTGGAAGAAAAATATTTATTAATTAAAAATTTTTCTCTTCTATTACTATTACACTCTCATAATACCATTTCAATCAACTCTAAATCCCCTAAACATGAAATTATTCTCAACTACCATATATAAATTCACTTCATTGTGATTCTAAATTTCTAATGTGTATCTCTCTAAGAATTTTAAATTAATTCTTAAAGTATGGAAGCATTTCACTTTTTTCCCATTCAAGTACCTCTTTTTTGTCTGTATCAAAATTGTTGAATTACATTATTTTAATGCAATATTTATTGTAAAATTACTAATAAATATTGTCTTATCAATTATATAAAAGAGTTATATTTAATTATGTCCAATTACCAAAATTATTTTAAATTATTTCCCCTTTTTCAATTACTAAATGTATTGTTATGAAATTAAGATTTAGAAAGAATGTTCACTACATTGGTTATTGTAGAAAAATATATATTATATCCTATCAGATTTAAAATAAAGTCAAAAATAATTACAAATTATATTATATCCATGTTATAGTTTCCATTTACAATTATTATGTGTATATAGTTATGATAAAGCCTATTAAATAGAGACAAAGGGAGCCATGACCTCGACTAGTATGATCATAACCTTCGAAGTCCATTTAACATCTCTTCAATTGGAGAGAGCATCATGGTGAATGGCCATATTCCCATCCAAGGATATGATTCAAAATCTTAAGAATGAGTGAATCCATTTATGGGAGAAGTTTAAACTCATCGATATAATGACGCAATAATTGATTGTTGACCGACCTCATAAAAATACCACCATCAATCACATTACCCTCATGGAATTAACTATTGGTATAAGGGGCTCTATAAATAGTCCCTAAATGTATACATGTTTTCCTTTTTATTCATAATAAAACAATAATTATTTTTTTAGTATTTTTATTATTACTTTTTAAATAATTAAATATGGTATTTGGTAAAAATTGTTTTTTCATATGATTAAAAAAAGTTTTATTTTTATGAATTCAACAGTTTAAATCAAGAAAATACAATTTTTAAACTCAATAATTTTTAAAAATAACTATTATTTATGGAAACATAATTAATAAATAGTATTTGTTTAATATAATATATCATATTAGTTTAGGAAGTAAAAAATAATCTTATATAGGCATTATAAAATTATAATTGTAAAAAAACATGTCTTTTTAAATAAATGTGGATTTTTGATTTGACATATAAACTCTCATATTTAGTTAATTTTTTATAAAATAAATATTGTTTTTCAAATAACCATGTTTAATGTATCTGATGATCAGTTTTTTTATAATTTTCAGAGATATCCATGTTTTTGCGTAAAAATTAAATAAGGTATAAATATACCAAATGTATTATGAATCACAAGGACCAAAAGGTGAAGTTATATTTCCCATAAAATATATAAATGAACAAATATATATTCCCCTTTTAAAATAATGTTATTTTAAAATTATTTGATAATTTTTAAAAAACCATAACTATTCCTTCAAACGTATATTATATTATGTGGTTTTAAAATCAATTCATTATAATCATTCCTCACTTATATATAAACAAATTTATTTGTTTAATGATTTCAGTTCTTATAGATATTAAATAATAGAACATATTCTTATTTTTAATAACTAATGGGAGTTAAAAATTAGATGGTATGTGGTTCTGATTGAATTATTTTATAGTGTTCAAATCCTTTGTCTAAAAGCATATAAAAGAATTTCAACTCTTTTAAGATATAAACCATCTCAAACATCCATTAGACTTAAACAAAAACCAAAATATAAATCAATTACTCTACCCTATCCTATCTAGATCCTTCCCATGTTTCTTCAATGATATTAAAATGTGTATCACATTATTTTAGATGCATCATATCAGGGTATGTATTCCCCTCATTCATTTTATTCATGAAAATTATTTATATTATGAGTTTTAATTTTCATCTTTTCTTATTGGTTATTGATATTACAAATACATCACACATTACTCATGATTTTCAAGTGAAAACCAACCCATTTTACTACCACTAATTATTTTTTACAAATCTATATATACATATGTCATGATGCCAAAATTATCCTACTATTTTTTAGGATAAACTATTATTTAAAGAACACACAAGTTGACTCCTGCCAAGTGAGCATAAAAAATCCATGTATGGAGGAAATACCCAAATCACCATTAATATCATTTCCAAAAAAAATAAAAAAGGGTATTGTGGTCGAATCAAGTGGGTCACATAACCCTCCGAAGGAAATGTGATCACATTAACCTCAGAAGGTAATGTGAGTGGGTCATATGGAGTATATAATATGTTAATGATCTTACAAGTCCTCTCTCAGCAACCATAAATTTCATGTGAAGGCACCGAAGAAAGTAATTATGATCTTGTATATCCCCTACTGATATGTCTACCTATTTTTGTAATACCATATTTCCATGCCACCTTTATCATGTGAAGCAAGATAAAATATCCATTAGATTATGTGATACCCATTTAGCTCCATAGAAAAATAAAAGGTAATCTATGAAAATTCTCACACATCATCATGATACCCAGCGTTTACCACATGACACGCCAAAGATAGGTGGAATGATTCACCATGAAAATACTCACATACCATCATGAGACCCATCATAGATCATTTGACACACAATAGAAAAGAATTGTAGTTGTCCATGAAAACACCTAGGTGATATCATGAGATTCCATTTCCTTGTAAATATGATGATGAAAAATAAAAGGGTAAGGTTAGAAGATTATAGATAATATGATATATGTTTAAAATCCCAAGAAAGGGGTTATACACCCTGATATCTGATAGTTGATCATGGGAATTCCCCTCGACATATCAGCCTCATCCCATACAAACCCTTTGAAAAACTGTATTGATCCCATAACAGGCCTTTCAAACACTAACACCCAATTATTATTACATGTTTAAAAGTCAACCTGATCTAGTGAAAGCCCCTAGAAGGTCTGTTTTTTTATATCAATATAGCCCAAACAAATCTTATTCAATCATGTGAATGATATTCCATGTGATTCTTGATCTTGAGAAGGCTCATAGAAATGTTGGCCTAACTTGGAGGAGGTTTTTGGTCCTAAAACATTATTATGTGAAATCCATTTGCACATAAATGTTCTAACAAACATAGTGATTGTGGGAAATCTAAATAGTCACTGAAATACATGGGTCAACTAAAATTAACATATGGAAGATCATACAAACTGCAATACACAATAATACATCCCACAATTGAAGATAATAATTTTGAGATGTGCATTGTGCTTGTCTTCATATAATTGGTCTAGAGAGGAAAATAAATTCCTCCCCCACATCATAAGTTTTAACTATACACACATCCAATGATAATCACTACACTAAATTGCGGGAGAGGAATTCTCAAAGCATAAAAAATGGTGGATTGTTTATCACCCTTCACATGATATGTCCACATGAGATGGAAGTCCAATCTAGAAATGAAGAAAAGCAGAGTGCACATCTCTATAATATAAAAAAAATCCAAAGTTTAAACTATACACACATCCAATGACAATCGGTATTGTAAATTGCGGGAGAGGAATTATCATCGCATCCAATGACAAGTCCACGTTAGATGGAAGTCCAAACCAGAAATGAGAATGGACAATTATGATACATGTTCATAAATGGTTGAGAATGTATCATACAATAAATGATGTTCTCATCGATGACCTTTTTAAATGTTTTCTTTTTTAATGTAGATACTTATCTCCCAACCAACACAAAGAACAAGATAATCTATTAATCTAGTAACCATTCATGAAAACTGGTTATGGATGAAAACCCATTGGGTCGAAAAAAACCTCACCCACCCAAAACCATCAGTTTAAATTGTATAATATAATTTTATATGAATATAACAAACTCAATACCACCCTTGCACTATCTAATGAAAATTTATGTATTAAAAAACAGAAACAACAATGTTTTCGTCATCCGATATGATCTATAGTAAATCCATTGTCTATTATTTTCCAAACCTAATCTCTATGGAATTTTTATCCATTGGTAACATAATCAAAGAATTTGGTGTCAACATAAGGTGGATCAATGATTCATAAATAGATTAATCCCATATTAGGATCTAATGAGGTGTAACCATTTTAACCATCATCACATATGACCTCCCAATGGTTATTCTCAATAGCCAGTTGAGGGAACCAACCAACAAGTTTCCAAATTTGATGCTCATGCACAAGAACAAAATAATCCACATCATATATGGAATGATTTTGATATGTTGGAGTGGGATAAAGTCAATGATCTTACTAATGAATCCTTTCGAAATATTCTGGTTTCTTCGAATGAGCAGACACATCTCCCTTCATTCATAAATAAGTCTAAAGTGATATTCTTTCACCAATCAAGGGGGAGACACATATCCATACCGTCGCATAAATTCTATTTTCATATTCATATGGATCAATTAGAAGAAGAGTGGTCTAATATCCCCTATTAAATTGAATATTTGTGTGAGTACATATCGTTGATACAAAATGTGAAGTCTTACCTTCATGGACACACTTTTATGAAGATGCGCAAGATTTTAACATCAACTAAATTACTCATCCGGAATATTTTGTAATTGGTATAGATAAAGGGAATGTAACATATTATTTTCCCTATATTTATGGGTAAAAACACTTTTATTAGTATGAGTAGTTGTCTACACCAATGAAATTGTACATTTTTCTACCATATAGTAGAATTATCAACATATTTCAATAAAGGATGATACATCAAACTGGGATCATATTACCATTCAAACAGAGGATCACCAAGTGAGAGGAGCACATTCCACAAGATAGAAACACATTAAAATAATAAAATACTAGAAGAATACTCTAAAGGTACTATATCAAGCTAATATTCTTATTTCAATCTAGGGTCACCAAGTGAGGTATCACAATACTTACGAGAGGCTCATATTGCTATCTAAAAGTCCCATGATATGATCCAAATATAGTAAATCATTATTATTTCCATTCTCTAATCATGGCTCACCATGTGAGAGTGTAAATGACTTGGTAAATGCTCATATTCATATTGAAAAGGACCCACACCATACTAAAAAAGAAATTTATTGGGCTCATATCCCTACCTCAATGAGTTCCCACCATGTGAGTGTGTCACATACCTCATGGCATGCTCATATTCTAGAAAATGAAGCTAATTATCATTTTCTAGAATCTGATAAAATATATTGTAATATCTTTACTTCATCCAATGAATGAGTACACCAGATTCATTTAGAGGTTATAAAAGAAGAGGCTCGTATAATTTCTCCCATTCTAATGGTGTGTCGATATAATCCTATGTGGAATGCAAATTTGAATGGGGATCATAACCTTGATTCATCAATGGCGGACTTTAATATTTAGGAATCCACCCACATGAAGGCTTATATTCCACCCGATAAGACAAAAGTTCATTAGCATTCCTCAACATATTCTTAGCAGATGGTTACTAATCAATAATCACCAAATGGTTTTAAACTATTTTTGGAAGGAATTATATAATAGGCACATATCCTTTTTCATTCTCAAGATACATGTCATCATATTAGATCCATGACGTAGAATGAGAATCATATTCCTGATATGCCCAATGTGTTTCCCTCATACAATAGACGTCTCCATTAAAAAAATAAAGAATCTAACACCACTATTATTATTAATTAAGATTAGTTAAAAAATCAGGTACACAAAAAAAATTCCACCTAAATAGTTTTCTCAATGCCATGGATAAAATATTATCCCCAACTAATTGATGATCTTTCTTCAACTATGGGATACTAGGCACCCCCAGCAGTGTAGGAGTCCATTTTAGGCTGAACATTTGGAATCATATAGTTGATATAAGAATGTAATTTTTTTAAAAAAATATCATTCTCATTCCTTTAATGATACACCTACCCTTGGAAGTGAGTTTTCATTAAGGTCCTTTTAGGTTAACCCAATCAAATCCTAGGAAATAGGAATATACATCACCACATTACCCCATCTAGATGGTGGGGGAAAATCAGAATACATCCTGTCTAATATGAGATTGTTGTAAATCATCTTGATTTTATAGATAATGATTCTCCCCTCTCCTTGTATCATGTAGAATTTATTTATATCTATTCTCCAAAGACATTTCATGTAAACCATCTAGCCCTAATAATAGATGGTAAATGTTTGTAAGGTCTATATAAATTCATATAACATGAACATCATCCAATTGATGGATAATTTAGATAAAATATATTGATCCAAGAAGTTTTAACCCCAATAAATTAAAAAACACCTCCCCAATAAAGGGATCCAATTTCAAATCCAATCAAACCTCTATATTGTGGAATATTTTCTCAATATCATGGGACACATGTGTTGGTTTGTATTAGGTTCCCAATGATTATTATAAATTGATATCCTAACCCAAAAGTTATTATGGGTTTCTATAATACAAGCCGGAGGCATGGTTGATGACTATAGTGGAAGGATGAGAGCATCATTTCTAAGACAAAAACCATATATTTGTTAGAATTCATAGCGGGGATATTCCAAAAGGTTCACTCCCATCAGATTCATTAGACTTGTCTGTGATTGATAAACATTATTGCATCACATAGCATCCACAATTGAAATAATGAATTTATGATGATACACCACTACATTAGGCCCTTTAATTGACGAATCATGAAAACTCTAATGGGAAATGGAATCTATATCTAAAAAAATAAACACAAGTAAGATAAATGATGAATCCAGTCAAATAATAGATACCTTACTTTGGGAGAGTCATTTGAATCATAGGATCCATGATGGAATTCCCAATCACATGACCTAACATCGGTCTTCCGAAACCCATAACCCATGTAGACTTCTCATACTGACTGATCCCTAAAAATATAATAGGCCAGATGACCCACATTACATATCACAATAACATGATTTGTTACAAAATGTGTAATAATTTGATCATGTGAGGGTCACATAAAGATTGATAAATTATGATATCAAGACAACATTTCAAGAAAAAAAATGAAAATTATTGCATAAAACCAAGGATATGTGTAATGTATCCAAAAATTACAAGGAAATGGTTCACAGGTTAGTCTAAACATGTTATGAGTCAAAGAAAGTGCCACAATCAAATATCATGAAAGAGTCATCTTGATAAAATTTCTCTTAACAGATCTCATAACAATTTCTCACAATGGATTCATGAAGATTTTTTATAACTATATATTCTAGAAATTTTTTATAATGGGATTAGGCATTTGAGGAATGTATGACAACTCTAGAAATTCAAAGTCACTGGTGTAATGAGACTGTTGTCACCTCCTTATTTATAGGGTGCATCATGGAATAACTATATACTCCAGAAATAAAAACATCCCCCCAGACACTGATTATATTAAGATTCAATATATTAAGTGGCAATTTACACTAATTATAAACATTTTTCCCTAGTTGATATCACTCTATGGTGGTGTGCCTTTTTTGTTTCCTTCTAAATAAGCATGTGAAAATATACAATAGAGGAAATACCTAAAATATAAGTGTTATATTCCCTGAAAAAAAAAGAATGGATGGTGGATGATTCATGTGAGTCATATAATTTATATAAGGAAATAAAATCACATGTACTTTAGAATTCATTTGAATGGGTCATGCATAGTTCATAATCAGATAATGATCATGTGAGGCCCATCTAAAAAACAATCTTGTACATGAGTACGTTCCTGGAAAATAAAATTAGATACCATAGATCCACTAGATACATTTCAACAATTTTTTACCGGATAATATGGGAACACTAAATTCATTATGTGATGGACCACATACATTTTCTTCTGATTATGTGAGTTCACTTCCTCAATAAATACAAATAGGGAGAATTTTTTACATTTCTCACATGTTATTTAGAGACCGAACATTAATCATGCAACACACCACTAATAGGTTGAGGTAATATCAATGATAATACATGCATATCATCATCAAAAATAAAATAGATCGAGAAACGCACATTAGAACAAAAGAATGGATTTCCATGAAATTTACTTTAGGGAATCTTGAGATTCATTGCCTGGAAATCATGGGAAAGATAAACTGAATGTGTAAGGTATGAAGATTCATGTGAAGTTAAGATAAATATATCATCAAGTAAAAAGTGTTATATGATTTGGGCTATCAATGATGATAATGAAAAGTCAACTCTATATATTATTTTACGCTTTCAGTGACTTTTTGTGATGTTTTCTTTATTCAAGAGGGTTCTATTGACCAGAAAATTTAGTCTCATAATGTCCCCTCATCATTTCAATCTAATATTGTAAATGTACCCTTAAAAGTATTCTTTTGTCTCTCAAATAACCCAAGAAAATGCATCCTTGACCACATGAAATCCATTAATGAGAATATTAATCTCACAAAGAATCATCGAAATATAGTTCTAACCCAGTGAAGGCTATTGGACATGTCAATATAATTATGTGAAATACCATTAATCAACAATGGTCCAATAACCATGGTTATTGTGGGGCATTATAATTGTCACTAAATTCCATTCCCCACCTAGGATAAATGTGCGACAGAATCATATGAATCATCTAATAAATAAACCGTCACTAACCCCATATAATATTAGTGAGATACGTATCAAGAGATTCATTATATGACCTCTGTGAAAAGGGATAGAAATACTAATATTTTAGAGAAACATATACATAGATATTTGATACCACAATATAAGAACACCAGAGTGGACCTCTCTGAGCAGCAGATCACTCAATTGCAAGGTGTTCGTCCATGAAACCCCTAGAAACAACCTAAAGGATCATGCATCATGAATATGTGCATCAAATCATTACTACATAGATATACTGAAGGACTTCTAATGTGTCTAACAGATTATGATAAGGTTTTTCTATTTGTCAATTGGGTCACATAAAACCAAAACAAGAATAATACATGACAACCATTGGGTAATGTACACAAAAATTCACGAAAAACAACAGAATAATTTTTTGTAGATAAATATTATATCATGAAATGGAATTTAGAGCATAACATGACATATCCAAATCATATGGAATTGACAATATGTGTCACCCAGATATCACAAATTCCTCCGAGCATGTCATCCATCTCTTATGAAAGCCTCCAAAAATGTATGAAAACCATCTCAGTGATCTACTAGAATATCATCCATGTCATTCGATAAACCCTTCACATTTTATCTAGTTCATCCGATGATACTATGATGTGTCACGCATGTCGCATGAAGTGCTACAGACATATAAGTTGAGTCACATGAAAGGACAAAGTCAAATTAACAAATTCATGCGGATGAACCATGGATCATCTGTTTTGATCATGGGATACCCTCCCATACATGTTATCCAGTTCTTGAAACATATTATGGGATTACTATCCGGTCACATCACATCAATAAGGAATGTCATATTTGATCATGTGATGTATAATATGAATTACATCTAGATCTTTTGATGTCCTTAGGACAAGTCAACTTGATCATGAGGCTTTATTTGGACTTGTCCATTAGGAAACCAAAACACATATAAACATATTCATACATATCAAGAAGACAACCTTGAAAAGTCTAATAGACAATAATTTCAAGTCAACTAGGCACCTGGGGTTGTGATAACCTTTCATTGTTGGTATTTTTGGGTATACCCACAAATTGAACTATGAGTACTCTGATTACATCTATGTACATGGTATGTAGGATGCATCCCTAACGCACAAGATGTAATGGGATCTACCACATTGTAGATACATTCATATCTCATACATCAAAAGAGTCTCTCATTCTTCCTTATCCATAATAAGATCAAGAATGTAACAACCCATAGCCAAAAAGCCACCCGATCATTGCTAAACGGGTCGGGTGTTACTACCTTAGGCGCACCTCCCCGAATGACTAAGGCTGTCGACTACCAGTGAAGGTATTATAGGCATATTGTGGATCCTATACCCTCTCGGAAGATAATAATGGTATTCGTCTAAGTGTCATATTAATTAGGTAGTAGAAAGAATAACTCAGCATACTCGAACTAGACCCGCAGAGCATAAGCACATCAAATAACGATAAAATGCGGAAAAAATTAATATAACAATGGAATCAGAAAGTAACACAACAACTGATCACATGTAACTACTACTGAACTAAAAACATGCATCCAAAGTAGGTCATACATATCCATATATAAGAAGGGCTCCAATGGCTAACCAAATGTAGCTACAAAACAAGTTTTAATGATGATACATGATAGAAAGAAAAAAAGTAATCTCCAGATAGGAAAGACCTCAAGGTCCATACCATCTCCATGCAATAGCTAATGTAGCCCAACTCTTGAAGCTGCCCTCTTTTTTTATCCAAATCTATAAAGTCTGCATGTGTCCTAAAGGGCTCATGCTGTATGTGAGATGAAATTCAGTAGGATACCACACAACAGTTCACACCTTATATAAGTGTTTTAGTAGACATTCAGTTATAAAGAAAACAATAAATAGTATGATGCACAAATGAACATATACTCCATTGGTCCTCGGTTTCAACCATGAAATACCACCGGAATTGACCATTGCTGGAATGTATTTCATGTAACCTGACATTATGTTCCCCCTGAATCTGCATGTCTAAAGTACCGACGTCTCGAAGGCATGCCTCAGAAATAGTAACCTGGAGGATCAGCGATGCATGTCCTCAAATAAGTAACCAGAGGGACAATGATGTCTGCCCTCAAACAAAGTAACCGGTGGGAGAAAAATGCATGTCCTCAAATTATGTAGCCAGAGGGACAATGATGTCATCCCTCAAATAATGTCACTGGAAGCACAGGAATTTCTACCCTTAGATAGCGGCGAGCCTCCACCCTATACCAATAAACTAAATGATATCCCCTGAAGTATCCTCATCTTCGACGTGGCTTCCTATGGAAATCCCACCAAACCAATAGTACCTAAACTACAACTAACATGGGCCTCTACCCATACGAGTGGTCCAAACCACCTCATCACAAAGTCTCTCTATGTGCACACTACTACATGGTCTAGGTGAGTGGTAATCACTAAAATAGTACCCAAGGAAGAACGTCTCAAACACCTCATGTCCCTACGACCATGCCGCTCAAGTCAGACGGTCTCCCCATCCAAGTAACCCGAGCCATAGCCAACCTTACAGTAATCCTACTTCAAGCCGACGTCCATGAAGCCCAATCCTGTAGTCAGAACAACCCAATGTAACTCGGTCCAAGCCCAACTGGTGATCAACTTTACTCAAGAATATATGGGCCATCCCAATACAACCAAAAAGGTTCCATCACATGAAGGTCAGCAATCACATATATACACATTTAAACAAAACAAATAAAAAGGAAAACAATTTAAACAGTTGAAACAAACAAACCAAATGTTGTCCTATACCAGCACCGAGGTCCTTAAAATCTCAAACAAATCATTTCAAGGTTTAATAAACTAAAATCAATACCTTTAAACAAATAAATTCAGTTATATCCATTTTGGCATTCCCCGGCCAAAATTCCCCGATGAGCAATGACCACACACCTGGCCCCTATCATGAAACATAGTTAACAGAGCATACCCAAAGGTATCACTTAGGTTAATGAACAATTATACAAGAAATAACATTTAAATTAGTCTCTCTCTCAAAATAACCAAATACACACTTTATGCCGCACCACCCAAAGGTATGTGAAAGCACAAAAGAAGGTATGTACCACCTACCTAAGACTTTTAGTCATAGGCACGTCTGATATTGAGCTTCAATTCGAAGACGATCTTTGTAGATCTATGTTGCTATCAAATCTAGGTAATTTCACTCAGATGGAATGCATGGTGTGTAAAAAAAGAATCAAGAACAGAATAGGGAGTGTGGGTTTAGCCTTGTTGTTGCGATCCCGCAACCACCGACGGATTGAGGAATGGATGTCAGATGAAGAATATAGTGCATGATAGGTTCATAGATTTTTCAATGTGAAACTGCACCAATGTTGACGAAGAAGAAGGGTTTTTATGAAATAAGACGCGATGATATTTCCCTTAAATGAATAAAAAAATTTACACGGCGTGTATTCTAGGACTACACACCTTTTAGTGGCCTTTTTAGTACTCCGACATAAGTAGGGTAGCCACACGGCTTAGACGCTCCACATAGGATTTCACATGGCATGAACCCATCTGGTATGCAGATGAGGGGATACAAAGCTTGTCAAGTAACACTACACCTAGTGTAGTAGAAAATTTCTACATGTTCCTCACACGACATGTACTAAGGGAGCACACAGACGGTAGTTACCAATCCTATACATGGAGTGTACATTAATGTACACAGCGTGTAGTCTAGAAATTTTCAAAAAATCCTAGATTTTCTATGTTTTCTTATGAACAAGTAAAAAATTCAAACTGAGTCGGTAATTTGACCCATTATAAAAACAGCGGTTTTTACAATATCCCCACATTAATATAGCTCGTCGCTGAGATATCAAATGAAACCCGAAGATGGAACCGAACATGCCACTGTGATACAATAACCCTGACTACATAGTCTCAAAGGTTCTGGATATATTCCTCAAGGGGCTCTCCACCTTATGAAATCCCAAACTCAGGATCAACCCAATAAAAATCAAAATAGGAAAAGGTTTACTAAACTGTTCCTAAACACATGGTCCACTCGTGACACATCTTCACTCCTACGCATCATTGGTGCTCATGTGTCGTTTCTGACACCCAAACGTATCCTAAACCACATCGGTGTCCATCCCCACAAGGTCCTACATCCCGTGGAAGCTCAAAATAAAACTTCATTCTATGCACCTCAAGTAACCCGCATCCTCGATTCCCACAACACCTCAAGTAGCATGCATCCTCGATGCCCTGATTCCCATGACACCTCATGTAACCGGCTTTCATGATGCCCCTGAGGCTACACATCTCATACAGACACACACACACCCACACACACACACATGTATATTTCACACTCGATATGGCACCAATCCCCATTGACCCACATCTAGTTGGTCCACATGATTCTTGTGCTCCTCATGTATTCGAAACGAACATGCCTCTGCTGGTCATGAAAAAAACAGAAACGAGAATTTCTTGGACACACTCACAGTGTACCTCTAACCGTCATCGGCTCACCAGCCTGCTCAAACTCTGGAAGCTCAACAGTGTGCACCTGGCCTGAAGTACGACTGCCAAATGTCTTACCTACTTGTGGTGTAGCTCCAATCACCAGTAACTGACCCCTCAGCTAGATCATGTTGTATCTTTCACACCCTCCACGTGCTGCTGAACCTCAGCTACCTTTACTTGGTACCGATCTTGATCAAACTCTAGATCCCACAGTTTGTCATGGTCCCTGTCTGTCGGCTGTCTTAGAAGGATACCTACATAACCTCTCCCGACGCCCGACCTATCCACATGCTCAGCACTCCTTTGGAGTCCTATCGCACTCAGTCTGAACCTGTCCTGGGTACCCACACTAGAAGAAAAACATTGAAAAACTACTACGAGGTGGTCTAGGTGAGTCCTTGTCTTGATTGCCCAACTGGAATAGATCCCGTCCTCGCTTCCTGTTGTGTAAACCGCCACCTAAAACTGTTCCCTAACCAAACGGGGTCATATCCCTATGGTTTCCCTCTAATATGACCACTTGATTCACCTCCTATGTGAATGAACACTGCTTGAAGATATTCACATGGATCTGAATGGTATATCACAATCCATCCTCGAAGCGCCTCACCCTTCCTGCGTCATCACATTCCATACTAGGTGCAAAGTGAGACAACTCTATGAAAGTCGGTGCATAGTCCATGACAGACATGTATCCCTGCTGAAGAATCAAGAACTCCCGATCCCTCTCGGCCCTCAATGTCTCTCGGTAGATGTGATCAATGAATCATTCCTCGATGTCCATCAATGATAGTATCTCATGCCTACAAGCCTAAACCTGCACATCCTACAAATGCTTCACCGGTCCTCGCAGCATGTACGTTGCCAGCTTGACAATCTGCCTTGGAGGCATCTCGATCTTCTCGAAGATCATATACATGCTCTCTAACTAGTTATAATCCACATGATGACTACACTCACCCTGAAATAGCGGCAGGTTCTGCGACTGCAACTCCAACGTCAAATATGCCATAGATGGCTCTGTACCCTATGCACCTCTGTCAATCCCCTACAAGACACGTACCAAGCCAGACCAGATCTGCTCGTCGAGCCATTTCCCAAACACTTCCAAACCCAGCTGTTGACTTGCAAGCATTGGATCATGTGCTTGATCTTGTCCCAGAGCCTGTACGTGCAACTCCTGCTTTAGCTTCACTGTATCCTGAACATGATCTAGCTCCTTTGGAACTGTACCATATCCTGCCTGACGCTCCCTCTGAGTCAACAAAAGGATCCCTCTTAATAAAATAAATGGTCAGACATCCCATATATATATATATATAACAATATGTATTCAACGCATATAAAGAAATCATTAAAGAGACATCATGAAACAACTACCCTTACTCACCCCCATCACAACCCATGCCCATGGAATCTCGACCTCATGGCCTCTTTACCCTCCCTTAACAGAGGCATTTTTCAAAAGTAGCTCAGGCCATGACCATCTTGAAAACTAACATTTCCTAAAACCAACGACCTAGTCCCCGAATCCTGGTGATAAAAATCACCTCAATTATAGTTATTTTTTTCTCATTCAAGATCCAGACTCAATTGCCACGAAATTCAACAAATATTCAAAGCACGGCATAACACATTTCAATAAACATACAATTTATATTTGGAGTTTCACATATTCACATTTTAAAAGAATACAAGGAATGGAAATTGGTTTTTTCACATAGTATTGTCACACCAGAAAGCATACGTGCAATTATGAAATTTAAATACCTTAAAATGTGCCGATCAAAAGCAAAACAAGGAAGCCTTGCCATACCAATCCAAATTCCAATTCTACCTTACAACACTAGGTCAAGGGTTATACATCAAAATCAATAACATCACACCCCAAGTGACTACTGCCACTGTTTCGATGGAACTGGGTTTTTAGAAAACTATTTAATGATTCATTGCCTTGGATATTACATTAGATACCTATCAATGTATTCTCACCCTTGAGAATTTAAACTAGACTCGAAGAGAAGAGAGGGGTCCGAACTACCACCTCGAAAGATACCTCTCAGAAGTAAACTCCATCAACAATTAGGAACACATCTCCCTCAAGTAACCACACAAATATATAAAGGTGTCACTATTGAGACATATGGATTAGAGAGTCTTTTCCCCCATGTCAAGATATTATCCACTTTGGGTAGCACTGGGTCGCCCGCACGGTTTTAAACGCATCCAATCTAATGTGTCTTAATTAAGGATTGGGTATTCCCTTCCCCATCGTCCGAACTCGTCACACACATTAAGAGAATAAGGAAAAAACTCATTTCATATTTAACAAGGATAATCACTACGTCACAAACAAGTACGAAACAAAATAGGACAAAAATCAAAATAGCTCTGGGTACAAGGTGCATATTTGTGCCTCCCTCTCCGTTGTACTCATCTCAAGGCCAGTATGCCTCCATAACACATGAACCAAGGGAATGTATTTTCCACAAAGCACTTTTACTTCATGACCTTTGATCCTCACTAGTCAATCTACGAACATCGCATCATCCTCGATATCCATATTTCTGCAGTAGACGATGTGTGAATCATTGTGTAGATACCGAAAGAGGTAAGACAAATGGTATATGTTGTGCACTCTCAGTAGAAGTGGTGGTAACACAAGATGATAAGCCACTTCGCTGACCCTCCAAAATGCATCGAACCATTCGACAATCCTGGGAGAAAGTTTACTCACCCTCCAGACCCAAAATTTCCCATGGAAAGGTGAGACCTTCAAGAACATGTGGTCACCAACCTCGAACTACAAGGGCATTCTCATATTATTGGCAAACGAAATCTGTTGTTCTTGATTCTGAATGCATCCTCTCCCGTATAAGCTGAACCCTCTCCGCTTTGCTCAATACAACTTTCGGGCCAAGAACCCATGCTTTCCCGACATTTGTTTAGCACACAGGTGAGCCACATGGCCTCACATATAAATCTTATAATAAAGTCATGCCATTTGTAGAGTGATAGATATTGTTGTAGGAAAAATCTACCAGAGGCCAGTGTCGCACCCACAATATCCTGATGTCCAAAACACATGCATGTATCATATCCTCCAATGTCCGGATGGTGCACTGTGTTTGCACTCTATTTGGGGGTGGAAGGTAGTGTTGAGGCATAGCTGGGTTCCAAATTCATTGTTCAATCCTTTCAAGATCATTGAGGTAAACCAGGTATCCCAAACAGAGACTACGGACCATGGAACTCCATGCAACCGCACCACCTCGTCCACATACCATTGTGACAGGGCATCAACTGTACACATATACTTGATTTCCCGGAAGTGAGATGATTTTTTCAACCGATCCACCACTACCCCGATAGAATCACAACACCCTTGAAATCTGGGGTTTCTTTTGACGAAATCCTGCGATATTTCATCCCACTTATTCTTTGGGTCATCTAAAGGGTGTAACAGACCCCCTTGGATGCGGTGTTGAGACTTTACCTGCTAACATATGAGGCACTTCGTCACACACTCGGCCACTTCCTGCTTCACCCTATGCCACCAAAACTGACCCCTCAAGCCCCGGTACATTTTGGAAACTCCAGGGTGCACCGCCAAGGGTGAGTTATAGAACTCACCATGGAATATCTCGCGCGTCGCCTCTGGGAAAAACATTATCCCTCAGAAAAGAATCTGATTTTTATCATCTTATGTCCACCCATCTGGATCATTTCCTTGGATAAACAGATCGCGCATCACTTCACTCTCTGAGCCTCCCCACAGAGACTCCTCCACCTACCACAATCGGGAAGACTAAATTGTCATATAAAACAGAAAACCTCTACCACCATCCACCCTTACATCCAGGTGCAGGGAAGACAACTCCTACATTTCCATACAAGCATTTAACAACTCTTGAACCACATCCCAATGCGACTTTCGGCTCAAGGAATCGTCCACTACATTCCAATTTCCTGTAGTTTAGAAAATTTCAATGTCGAAGTCTTGAAGAAACTCTTTCCACCACCACTGCAGCATGTTCAGGTCCAACTATGGGTAGATATACCTCATGATCTTGTGGTTCATGAAGACCATAATGTGCTCCCCGATAGTTAGTTCCACCACAACTTTAGTGAGAACACTACCCCTACAATCATAAAATCATGGGTGGAATATTTATGCTCACGGGGGCTTATGTTCCTAGACCCTATAAGAGATCACCCTCTACTATTGCATCAGCACACACCCCAAGCCATGTCCTGAAACATCACAGAATACCTCAAATTTCACCCTTTCTTCTAGAAACCTTAGAACTAGGCACTATTTAATTTCCCCTTCAAATATCTAAAGGCTACCTGGACATCTCGCTCCATACAAAATCCTATTATTTCTTAGTCAAGTCTATCAAATATGCTGCAACTCAGAAGAAGTTGGGTACGAACCTCGGGTAGTAACCTACAAGTTCCAGGGAACTATGAACCTCTGCCATGTTCATGGGTGCTTCCCAGGATACAACCACTTCAACCTTAGAAATATCAACTACTAGTCCCTACTCGAACACCACATGTCAAAGGAAGTGAACCTCTCATGTCCAGAACATGCACTTGGACAATTTTCTACCGAGATGGTACTGTCAGAGGACATCCAAAAATGGTCTCATATGCTCTTCGTGATCTTCCACTGATCTTGAGTAGATCATGATGTCATCAATAAACACAACTATGAATCGGTCCAAATATTCCTGGAAGACAGAGTCTAAGGGCCCCGTGAGCATAATCAAAACGTTCATAATGTTGAACGACGTTACCACGAACTCAAAGTGCCAATATCTTCACATAAAGGTAGACTTTGAGATGGCACCCTCTTTCAGCCTCAACTGGTGATATCCTGACCACCTATCTATCTTAGAGAACCATAATTCCCCTTTAATTAGTCAAATAGGTTTTCAATCCTTGGGATTGGGTTACAGTTCATGACTGTTACCTGTTTCAGTCTCTGGTAGTCTATCCACATCATGACACCACCATTTTCCTTCTTCGCGAACAAAATTGGTGCACCCATGTTGACACACATGGTCGAACAAAACCTTTATTCATCAGATCATTAATCTGAATATGTAACTTCTACAGCTCAGAAGCTTCCTTCCGATAGGGAACCATAGAAATTGGACGGGCACCAGGTTGCAAGTCTTTCCCAAACTCAGCCATAGGTAGAGGGGGTAGAGCCACCACCTCCTTAGAGAAGACGTCCATGAACTAATTTAAATCTCTGAGACATCCACCATATTTATATCCGCCGACTATACTGATAGCTTAGCTAACAAGGATAGAAGGGGATTCATTTGCAGGGTACTTTCTGTGATACCCCACTTGCCGAAAAAAGTCACAAGTTGTCCAACCACATCTGAAAACATGATCCTTATTCAGAAACAGTATATAACAGCACATATGGAGGACAACCATCCAATGCCTAGAATGACATCATATGGCTACATATATAGAAAATTAAGTTCCCCACTAGACTGATGTGGTTCCAACATCATTCTACATCCTCCTAAAACACAATATAGGATGGCCGAAACTCCGACTACCATACTCAAAAACAGGGGTATGGGATGTCTCTCTTCATCTAGACCCAAAGAATGGTCATGAATTTGTGCAATAAAAGTGTTTGAAGATCCTAAATCAAAAAAAGAAGACAAAAGAGTGCTGAACAGATATATTGTACCTCAAACAACTTCCAGGACTGCAGGAACTACTACATCGGCAGTGTGTAACTGCCCACGCTTAGCTATTCTGCGCCTCGGCTGTCGCCGCCTCCCTAACCACGCCCAGGTAAAGGTCCCTAAAGAGCACCCTAAGGTTGGCATTCTCCCGCAATGTCTTTTCTTGGAGGAGTGGGAGCTCAAAGTCAGTGTTGCTTCTTCTAAAACTGTCTGGCTAGAAACTACTCCTGCAGATGTGGGCGCTGAACCGGACCACCCCCGCAGTGTTGCACTTGGACCGATCATTGATTATGAAGGTAAAAAATGTGGACAGAAATGAAGAATCTTGGTTTTGGGACTAAAAGGAATGGGATGGGATAGAGAGATCAAAACTGGTAGTGTTGGGGCCTACTCCCTATTGGATGAAACTGAGAAGGCTCTGACGCTAGAGGCATGTGACTTGAATCTTTTCACATTTACGAGCCTAACTATCTCTTCTCTTAGGGTGCACCACCCAACATGTGCATCCTCCCCAATACTACATCCTTCATTGAGAATTCCATGTATTTCGGTAGGGTGAAGGGAGTAACAGCATACTGAGGACATGGTCAGAGTGCCTCTTCTAAACATCTAACCCAAGATTCCTCGTCCAGAAAGAGGTTCAAAGAAAAGTGAAGAATAACCTTAAAGTTGATCCCAAACTACCTCACTGACAAATTCCCCTGCTGAAGGAAGAGTAAATTCTTCCTCTTCTAAGCCTTCATCATGGATGAGGGGAATTTCCCATGGAACATTCTTTCGAAGTCATCCCATGTAACCTCATCCTTTCTCTTCTCCCCAAGATAGAGAATATACCAATGACTTGCTACTCCCCGTATATGGATTATACTCAGAGGAACCCAGTACTCTGTCGGAGCATGGATCATGCTAAAATCTATCACCAGCTCTCCGAGATAGCTCTCCATCCCCATGTCTGAGATGCATCCTTCGTACATACCAAGGGACTTCCGTTAAAACCCATAAAGAATCATCCTCCATTGATCATCCTCCTCCTCTTGGTCTGCCCTCTACCAATCAGCCAAATCAATATCTTGTGCCTCTATCGCCCACATTACTCTTGGTCATTATCCATGTGCCATAGCTTCATGGTAAACAATGAATGACTAAGACCGAGTATTGTAGAAGATTGATTTTAATTTTCTTAGAATTTTTATTCATTAAAATGACAAAAATACCCCAGATACACATGATCAAAAGTCATAATGATGTATATACCTTTCCTCTGGTCTCTACCCAAAAATCACTGTAGCCTTAATTGGTTGTTCGGTAGGTCCAGATTCCTTTCATCAGATCATGGTGGGCCCTAAAATCCTGTGTCCTTGAAAGTCTTCCCTAGCCTATTTCACGCACCAAGATTTCCTAACACTGTTTCTCTACCATCCCAGGCAATCCTCACTATGAATAACTCTGAACTATATCATATCCCTTAACCTCCCTCTGATACCATTCTATCACGACCCACGTTCACCAACATGAGGGAAGGGGAAACAAATTGCCAGGCCCTTCATTCTTCATGTTGAAGAATAGTTAATGTCACCTGTGACACATTTTCAAAAGGTCATATAGTGGTGACTTCCACCAAGAGTATAAATTCACATGAAAATTGAAAGGCATTGACTTTTTTTTGTGGGATTGGGAGATAAGATATTAAATACTAAACTATACCAAATGTGGAAATAAAAGTAATGAAAAAACAAACCATTCCCACATGCATGTTTCAAATAATAAGTGAAACGATACTAGAAAACTCCACGGGAAAATACCAATGAAAAGAAAAACAACAACAATAATTGTCCTAATGTATGAACTATTATTTTCTCGCATGGTCTTTAATGTCCTTATAGAAACCTGAGATATGTTTTATATACATAGGGTGAGTATAAAAGTATACTCAGTAGAAAAAAACAAAATCTCTTGTTCACAAGTGGGAAGATATTCTAATGCCATGTGTGAAAATAGAGGTAACCAAAACACTGGGAAAAGAATTCTATCCACCCATCCTCACTAAGGCACACTCGCCAAATAATGCAAGTTAGGTAAAATAATAGTAATAACATGTATATTTTTGGGTACCCTGCACTACTTTGCTCTGGATTATTGAAGACATCCTACACATCAGACCTCTCCTGCCATTCTCACTGCGGACCAACTGCTACACCCTGCTCGTACACACACCTAGGCTACCACAACCACAACATCCCACCCGAAAACACCTAGGCCACAACCATACGTAACCATGCCCACAGACTCCTGATCTAGAACACCTACCACCACACCCGAAGACACATGTGCCTCAACCTGAAGACACATGAAAAAAACCAGCCCGCACACACCTTTCTTACCACCACAAAGTTTTTGTCCAAATAATCATGGGTTATAATGGACATCATACCATCATAGACTACCCGATGAGTCTTGGAAAACTCATGAAGTAGAGTAGAAAATGAGATATTAACTAGCCACTCAATGGAGTGTTTGGAATAACACCCTCCAACATTAAAATGGGGGTGTTCAGTAGAAATTGATCAACATGGATTGGGAGAGAATAAGAAAAATAAGAACTAAATTATACATATATGTAATCAAGGACTCTTCTAAACATAAGGTATCCAAAACCTGCCCATTCACAAACACCCTCAGTACTATTCACTCATAAGAAGCACCACAACTACAAAAAAGTCACAACACACTCCCAGAAAACAATTCCCTATTGACCCGATTATTGTTTTCATATTCAAGTGATTCTATTTAATTATTTTTTACAACTGGGAAACTAACATGCATATCCACAATCCAAGGAATGAAAAATAGGCTAGCAATAATTTAAGAATTTAAACCTACTTCTCTTGTAATGTCACAACAAAAAAAGTGATCTGTGAGATCCCAAAAAGTACATGAACCAAACCAAGCCCCACTAAACGGTCCCACATGACCATAGATTCACAAACCAACAACTGCACCCCAACAACAGATCCCATCCCCACACATGCCACCCTACAAGCATCAAGCCAACCAACCACACATGTAACCAAGATAGAGAAGGGGATGATCCATATTCAAACACATCTTTCATTAGTTTTTCTTCTTGATATTGGTTAACCGACGTCACCAGAGAAGGATTATTATTTACTGGGCATCAATTTAATCAATCGGGATTATGTGATTTACCCGTTACAATGTTACAACTATTCAACCATAGAAGTAAACAGATAACAAATGATCATTAGTGCACAAGGAAGGAACACCAATAACCATGATTTTCAATGGAAATAAGCTGATAAATTGACAACATATAATCAAGGATAAAAGAGTACAAGAGAAACATCAAACTCACCTTTTCATTCTCCAATAATCTATTTATTATATTTATTAAGGATTAGTTTCATCCATCCATTAGAAACATCAGAATACCCACCCTGCATGATACACAGTAAAGAAAGACGAAAGAAGAACCCTTCCCGGATGATTAAAGATCAATGTTTTTCTCTCACCGTTACAAACTATGGATACATGACCTGTATAGAAGGAACTCATAGGGCTCCATGAGTGAGAAGAAAATCTCCAACAAAGGAAAAACACTTTCCTCAGGAAGGGGGACACCAAACGCACTATGGAAAAGAAAAGAAGCCAACCATAAAGAAGAAAGAAGTAAATAATTCTCATTCGATAAATAGGTGAGTTCTCATTAATAAGGGATAAGGATTTGGAATGGATTTAAATGTGGATTGATGTTTCACAACGCGGCTGGGTAGTTACACACGATGGAATTAATTTTCATTTCAGAAATCTCATTAGAGAGGTGGCCATAACCGCTATGCATTAAAAAAGTTCCTTTAATCCAAGGAAAATGTAAAACAGTGGTGGAACTGGAATGTAAGACTAATGGTGAAACACTTAGGAGATGCCACACGCTTTTGTAAGTCAAGGGTCATCCAATTATTGGGGATTTTGGATATCATTTATGGGATATTAAAAAAGATTTGAAATGAGTATTAAAATAATTTTACATCCAAAGATACCTTGCGGGAGTGGAACTGGAAAAAAATGGGAGGGACACCGTTTGGTGAGACACCATAAATAGTTCAATGGTCATGGTACCACCATCATGATGCCACCGTTAGTGGTCCCTCCGATTCAGAGTGCGACCGGGACGGTGCTACCATTATTGTGCCTTCATCACGGTGCCACTACTTCAGTGTGTGAACGTGACGGTGCAACTGTCATGACACCACTATCCTGGTGCCACCCTCACGGTGCCACTGTCACTGTGACACCGTAAGCAGTGCCACTATTTTGGTGTGACATTGTGACAGGTGCCACCAATTCGATGGAATCGAGTTTTTGGCACACTCCTTAATGATTCATTGCTAAGGCCATTAAAATATGATAATACTATAACATAAATATTAAACTTACATTATATATGTTTAAAAACACGACAAATATTTATATTATACACATTATGAATTTAATTGTAAATAACTTTTTTAATGAAGTCGTAATCGATGATGTTGAGATGTATAATTATAGGATATATTTTGAAATGTGACCATTATGGTATGACTACTAAAGTTTATTTGATGACCATTGGAAAATAGTTCTATTATCAATCATGAATATTTTTAATATAGTCGTTAAAAATATACTAGAAGGGTTAGTTTATATTAAAGTCAGTGAAAATATTTAATAGAATAAATGAGGAAGAAATGATACCCCCATATATAAGTATCATTCCTTATGAAGATTATTTTTCAGAAAATGAGAGGGAGGTAGCTTCTCCAGGGTTAACCTATGATTGTTACCAATAAGAGAATCCAATAGGGAGGATAGATTAAAACATCATATATGTGTTGTTCAATATTGTAGTGATCAGTAGTAAGTTAGTTTATATCTAACCCCATCATAAATGTACCACCATTTTACACCTCTCTGATAGGTAATATGTTAGTCTAATATGTAATTTCTATCGAGACCTTAGTATCCTATTTTTTTACACTCCTTTTATAAATGAAATATTTATTACTTAAATCCCATTTTAATTTTTACATAACATAATATTACACACATGGATATAAGATGTATTTTATATATCAATTATAGATATAAATAAAAAGTAATTAAATATTTAAAAAATATTTACAATTTTAAAATTTATTAATGGAATCAAAGAAAACATATTTTCATCAAATTAGATTATAAAAAATGTATTCATTTAAAAATAAATGATTCTATATTTTATATTTATTGAAAAAATTTATATGTTTTAAAAAGATAATTATGTTTGTAGACACTATTATTTTTCAATAAATATTGATATTTTATTATTTTTTTAATTATCATATTTATGAATTTATTTCATTTAAATAAACATTATATTTTATATTACCATGTTGAAAAAATATTAGGGTGAATTTTTTTTAAATATCTAAATGATATTATATTTCGGTGAATATATATCCACACTTTTTTGTTTTTTTTGTTATGTTTTATGACTTTATAAATATGTAAAAATGATATAAAAATATCTAAAATAAGATAAATGACAAAACAAATTATTTTTTTATTATAATTTATAGAATAATTATTTTAAATAAATTTTCAATCCTATAAACGACTTTGAAATTTATAAAATGGAAATTAACATTTAAAAAACAACATTTTGTTTAAAATTTTCTTTTCCAAAACCTAATATTAAAAATGGATTTTGGTTCAAAATCGATCAAAAATCATAAATAGAAACATAAATTTATAAAATTAGGATGAAAACATGTGTAATAAAATTACATTTTCATATTCACAAAAAAATGTTGGATGAAAATTATTTATAAATTAAAAAATTTCCTCTGTTATTACTGTTACACTCCCATCATACCATTCAAATCGAATCTAAATCCCCTAAAAATAAAATTATTCTCAACTACCATATATAAAATCACTTCAATGTGATTCTAAATTTCTAATGTGTATCTCTATAAGAATTGTGAATTAATTCTTAATGTATGGAAACATTTTACTGTTTTCCCATTCAAGTACCTATTTTTTTGTCTGTATCAAAATTGTTGAATTAATTTATTTTAATGCAATATTTATTGTAAAATTACTAATAAATATTGTCTTATCAATTATATAAAACCGTTATATTTCATTATATCTAATTACAAAAATTATTAAAAATTATTTCCCCTTTTTCAATTACTAAATGTATTGTTAGGAAATTAAGATTTAGAACGAATGTTAACCACATTGGTTATTGTAGAACACTATATATTATATCCTATCGGATTTTAAATAAAGTCAAAAAGAATTAAAAATGATATTATATCCATGTTATAGTTTCCATTTACAATTATTATGTGTATATAGTTAGGTTAAAGTATATTAAATAGAGACAAAGTGGGCCATGGCCTCGACTAGTATGATCATAACCTATGAATTCCATTTAACATCTCTTCAATTGGAGAGATAATCATGGTGAATGACCCTATTACAATCCAAGGATATGATTCAAAATCTTAAGAATGAGTGAATCCATTTATGGGAAAAGTTCAAACACATCGATATAATGACCCAATAATTGATTGATGACTGACCTCATAAAAATACCACCATTATTCATATTACCCTCATGGAATTAACTATTGGTATAAGGGGATCTATATATAGTCCCTAAAAGTATAAATGTTCTCTTTTTTATTCATAATAAAACAATAATTATATTTTTAGTTATTATATTATTACTTTTTAAATAATTAAATAAGGTATTTGGTAAGAATTATTTTTTCATATTATTAAAAAAAGTTTTATTTTTATGAATTCAACAGTTTAAATCAAGAAAATACATTTTATAAACTCAATAATTTTTAAAAATAACTATTATTTAAGGAAAACATAATTAATAAATAGTATTTGTTATATATAATATATCATATAATTTTAGGAAGTCAAAAATAATTTTATATAGGCATTATAAAATTATAATTGTAAAAAAACATGTATTTTTAAATAAATGTAGATTTTGTATTTGAAATATAAACTCTCATATTTAGTTAGTTCATTATAATATAAATATTGTTTTTCAAATAACCATGTTTAAAGCATCTGATTGTCAGTTTTTTTATAATTTTCAGAGACATCCATGTTTTTTGGTAAAAATTAAATATGGTATAAATATACCAAATGTATTATGAATCACAAGGACCAAAAGGTGAAGTTATATTTCCCATAAAATATATAAATGAACAAATATATATTCCCCTTTAAAAATATTGTTATTTTTAAATTATTTAATAAATTTTATAAAACCATAACTATTCCTCCAAAAGTATATTATATTTTTTGGTTTTAAAATCAATTCATTATAATCATTCTTCACTTCTATATAAAAAGATTTATTTGTTTAATGATTTCAGTTATTATAGATATAAAATAATAGAATACATTCATATTTTTAATAACTAACGGGCATTAAACATTAGATGGTATGTGGTTCTGATTGAATTATTTTATAGTGTTCAAAACCGTTGTCTAGAAACATATAAAAGAATGTCAACTATTTTAAGATATAAACCATCTCAAGCATCCATTACACTTAAAAAAAAACCGAAATATAAATAAATTACTCCACCCTATCCTCTCTAGATCCTTCCAATGTTTCTCCAATGATATTAAAATGTGTATCACATTATTTTTGATGCATCATGTCAGGGAATGTATTCCCCTCATTCATTTTATTCATGAAGTTTTTTTATATTATGAGTTTTAATTTTCAACTTTTCTTGTTGGTTATTGATATTACAAATACATCATACATTACTCATTATTTTCAAGTGAAAAGAAACCCATTTTACTATCAGTAATTATTTTTTACAAATCTATATAGACTTATGTCATGATGCTAAAATTATCCTACTATTTTTCAGGATAAAGGATTATTTAAAAAATACACAAGTTGACTCCTTCTATGTGAGCATAAAAAATCCATGTATGGAAGTAATACCCAAATCACCATTACTATCATTTCCAAAAAATAAAAAAGGGTATTATGGTTGAATCATGTGGGTCACATAACCCTCCGAAGGAAATGTGATCACAATACCCTCAGAAGGTAATGTGAGTTGGTCATGTGGAGTATATAATATGTTAATGATCTTACAAGGCCCCTCTCACCAACCATACATATCATGTGAAGGCACCGAAGAATGTAATTATGATCTTGTATATCACCTACTGATATGTCTACCTATTTTTGTAATACCATATTTCCATGCCACCTTTATCATGTGAAGAATGATAAACTGTCCATTAGATTATGTGATACCCATTTAGTTCCATAGAAAAATAGAAGGTAATCTATGGAAATTCTCACACATCATCATGAAACCTAGCAATTACCCCATGGAACGCTATAGATAGGTGGAATGATTCACCATGAAAATAATCACATACCATCATGAGACCCATCGTAGATCATTTGACACAACATAGACAAGAATTGTAGTTGTCCATGACAACACCTAGGTGATATCATGAGATTCCATTTACTTGTAAATATGATGATAAAAAATAAAAGGGTAAGGTTAGAAGATTATAGATAATATGATATATGTTGATAATCCCAAGAAAGGGGTTATACCCCCTAATATCTGATAGTTGATCATGGGAATTCCCCTCGACATATCAGCCTCATCCCATACAAACCCTTTGAAGAACTGTATTGATCTCATAATAGGCCTTTCAAACACTAACTCCCCATTATTATTACATGTTTAAAAGTCAACCTGATCCAATGAAAGCCCCCTAGAAGGTCTGTTTTTTATATCAATATAGCCCAAACAAATCTTATTCGATCATGTGAAAGATATTCCATGTGATTCTTGATCTTGAGAATACTCATAGTCATGTTGGCCTAATCTGGAGGTGGTTTTTGGTCCTAAAACATGATTATGTGAAATCCATTTGCACATAAATGTTCTAGAAAACATGGTGATTATGGTAAATCTAAATATTCACTGAAATACATGGGTCAACTAAAATTAACATATGGAAGATCATACAAACTGCAATACACAAAAATACATCCCATGATTGAAGCTAATAATTTTGAGATGTGAATTGTGCTTGTCTTCATATAATTGGTTTAGAGAGGAAAATAAATTCCTCCCCCACATTATATGTTTAAACTATACACACATCCAACGATAATCACTACACTAAATTGCGGGAGAGGAAATCTCAAAGAATAAAAAATAGCGGATTGTTTATCATGCTTCACATGATATGTCCACACAAGATGGAAGTCCAATCTAGAAATGAAGACAAGCAGAGTGCACATCTCTATAATTTACACAAATCATACGTTTAAACTATACACACGTCCAATGACAACCACTATTCTAAATTGTGGGAGAGGAATTATTATCGCATCCAATGACATGTCCATGTTAGATGGAAGTCAAAACCAGAAATGTGAATGGACAATTATGATACATGTTCATGAATGGTTGAGAATGTATCATACAAGAAATGATGTTCTCATCGATGACCTTTTTAAATGTTTTCTTTTTGAATGTAGATACTTATCTCACAACCATCATAAAGAACAAGATAATCAATTAATCTAGTAACCATTCATGAAAATTGTTTATGGATGAAAAACCATTGGGTAAAAAAAACCTCACCCACACAAAACCATCAGTTTAAATTGGATAATTTAATTTTATATGAATATAACGAACTCAATACCATCCCAGCAGTATCTAATGAAAATTTAAGTATTCAAACATAGAAACAACAATGTTTTCATCGTCTGATATGATCTATAGTAAATCCATTGTATATTATTTTCCAAATCCAATCTCTACGGAATTTTTATCCTAGGGTAACACAATCAAAAAATTCGGTATCAACATAAGGTGGATCAGGGATTCATAAACAGATCCATCCCATATTAGGATCTAATGAGGAGTAACCATTTTAACCATCATCACCTATGACCTCCCAATGTTTATTCTCAACAGCCAGTTGAGGGAACCATCCAATAAGTTTCCGAATTTGATGCTCATGCACAACAACAAAATAATCCACATCATATATGGAATGATTTTGATATGTGGGAGTGGGATCAAGTCCATGATATTACTAATGAATCCTTTCGACATATTCTTGTTTCTTCGAATGAGCAGAGACATCTCCCTTCTTACATAAATAAGTCTAAAGTGATATTCTTGCACCAAGAATGGGGGAGATGCATATCCCTACCGTCGCATAAATTCCATTGTCATATTCATATGGATCAATTAGAAGAATTGTGGTATAATATTCCCTACTAAACTGAATATTTGTGTGAGTACATATCGTTGATACAAAATGTGAAGTCTTACATTCATGGACACACTTTTATAAAGAGGCGCAAGATTTTAACATAAACTAAGTAACTCATCTTGAATATTTTTTAAGTGGTATAGATAAATGGAATGTAACATATTATTTTCCCGGTATTTATGGGTAAAAACACTTTTATCAGTATGAATGGTTGTCTACGCCAATGAAAGTGTACATTTTTCAACCATATAGAATAATTATCAATATATTGCAATAAAGGAAGATACATCAAACTGGGATCATATTACCATTCAAACAGAGGCTCACAAAGTGAGAGGAGCACATTCCACAAGATAGAAACACAATAAAATAGGAAAAGACTAGAAGAATACTCTAAAGGTACAATAACAAGCTAATATTCTTATTTCAATCTGGGGTCACCATGTGAGGTACCACATGACTTAGGAGAGGCTCATATTCATATATAAAAGTCCCATTATGTGATCCAAATACAATAAATCATGATTATTTCGATGCTCTAATCATGGATCACCATGTGAGAGTGGAAATCACTTTGTACATGCTCATATTCATATTGAAAAAGACCAACATCGTACTAAAAAAGAAATTTATTGGGCTCATATCCCTACTAAAATGTTTCCCACCATGTGAGTGTGTCACATACCTCATGGGATGCTCATATTCTAGATAATGAAGATAATTATCATTTTCTATAATCTCATAAAATATATTGTAATATCTTTACTTCATCCAATGAATGAGTACACCAGATTCATTTAGAGGTTATAAAAGAGGTGGATAATATAATTTCTCCCATTCTAATGGTGTGTCGATATAATCATATGTGGAATGAAAATTTTAATGGGGATAATAACCTTGATTCATCAATGTCTGGCTAAAATATTTAGGAATCCACTCACATGAAGGCTTATATTCCAACCGATAAGACAGAATTTCATTAGCATACTTCAATAGATTCATAGCAGATGGTTACTAATCAATAGTCACCAAATGGGTTTTAACTATTTTAGGAAGGAATTATATAACAGGCTCATATCCTTTATCATTCTCAAGATACATGTCATCATATTACATCCATAACGTACAATGAGAATCATATTCCTGATATGACCAATGTGTTTCCCCCATACAATAGAGGTCTCCATTAAAAAAAATAAAGACTCTAACACCATAATTTTAATTAAGTAGGAGTAGTTAAAAAATTAGGTACACAAAAAAAATTACACCTGAATAGTATTTTCAATGCCATGGATAAAATATTATCCCCAACTAATTGATGAACTTTCTTCAACTATGGGATACTAGGCACCCCTAGTAGTGTAGGATTCTATTTTAGGATGAACATTTGGATTCATATAGTTGATATAAGAATGAGATTTTTAAAAAAAAATATCATACTGATTTCATTAATGATATACCTAACCTTGGAAATGAGTTTTCTTTAAGGTTATTTTAGGTTAACCCAATCAAATCCTAGGAAATAGGAATATACATCACCACATTACCCCATCTAGGTGGTTGGGGAAAATCAACATATAGCCCGCCTAATATGAGTGTCTTGTAAATCATCTTGATTTTATAAATAATTATTCTCACCTCTCCTTGTATTATGTGGAATTTATTTATATCTATTCTCCAATGATAGTTCATGTAAACCATCTAGCCCTAATAATAGATGGTTAATGTTTGAAAGATCTATATAGATTCATATAACATGAACATTATCGGATCCATGGATTATTTACATACAATAAATTGATCCTAGAAGGTTTAACCCCAATACATTCAAAAACACCTCCCCAATAAAGGGATCCAATTTCGAATCCAATCAAACCTCTATATTGTAGAATATTTTCTCAATATCAAGGGACACATGTGTTGGTTTGTATTAGGTTCCCAATGATTATCATAAATTGATATCTTAACCCAAAAGTTATTATGGGTTTCTATAATACAAGCCGGAGGTATGGTTGATGACTATAGTGGAAGGATGAGAGCATCATTTCTAAGACAAAAACCATATATTTGTTAGAATTCATAGCGGGGATATTCCATAAGGTTCACTCCCATCAGATTCATTAAACATTACTGTGATTGATAATCATTATTGCAGCAGATAGCATCCACAATTGAAATAATGAATTTATGATGATACACCACAACATTAGGCACTTTAATTGACGAATCATGAAAACCATAATGGGAAATGGAATCTATATCTAAAAAAATAAACACAAGTAAGATAAATGATGAATCGAGTCAACTAATAGATACCTTACCTTGGGAGAGTCATTTGAATCATAGGATCCATGATGGAATTCCCAATCACATGACCTAACATCAGTCTTGCGAAACCCATAACCCATGTATACTTCTCATACTGTCTAATCCATAAATATATAATAGGCCAGATGAACCACATTACATATCACAATAACATGATTTATTAAAAAATGTTTAATCATGTGATCGTGTGAGGGTCACATAAAGATTTAGAAATTATTAGATCAAGATAGAATTTCAAGAAAAAAAAGAAAATTATTGTATAAAACCAAGGATTTGTGTAATGTATCAAAAAATTACAGAGAATTGGTTCACAGGATTGTCTAAACATGTTATGAGTCAAAGTAGGTGCCATAATCAAATATCATGAAAGAGTCATCTTGATACAATTTCTCTTAACAGATCTCATTACAATTTCTCACAATGGATTCGTGAAGAGTTTTTTATAACTATATATTCTAGAAAATTATTATAAAGGGATTAGGAATTTAAAGAATGTTTCACAACTCTAGAAATTCCAAGTCACTAGTGTAATGAGACTGTTATCAACTCCCTATTTATAGGGTGCATCATGGAAGAACTATATACTCCAAAAATAAAAACATCACCCCAGACACTGATTAGATTAAGACTCAATATATTAGGTTGTAATTTACACAAATTTGAAACATTTTTTCCCTAGTTGATATCACTCAATAGTGGTGGGCCTTTTTTGTTTCCTTCTAAATGAGTATGAGAAAATATATAATGGAAGAAATACCTAAAATATAAGTGTTATATTCCCTGAAAAAAAATAATGGATGGTGGATGACTCAAGTGAGTCATATAATTCATATAAGGAAACACAATCACATGTACTTTCGAATTCATTTGAATGGGTCATGCATAGTTCATAATCAAATAATGATCATGTGAGGCACATCTAAAAAACACACTCGTACATGAGAACGTTCCTGGATAAGAATTGTAGATACAATAGATCCACTAGATAAATTTCAACAATTTTTAACCGGATAATATGGGAACACTAAATTCATTATGTGATGGATCACATACATTTTCTTCTGATTATGTGAGTTCACTTCATCAATAAATACAAATTGGGGGAATTTTTTACATTTCTCACATGTCATTTAGAGACCGAACATTAATCATGCAACACACCACTAATAGGTTGAGGTAATATCAATGATAATACCCGCATATCATCATCAAAAATAAAATCAATCGAGAAACGCACATTAGAAAAAAAGAATGGCTTTCCATGAAATTTACTTTAAGACTTCTTGAGATTCATTGCCTGGAAATCATGGAAAACATAAAATGAATGTGTAAGGTATGAAGATGCATGTGAAGTTAAGAAAAAGATATCTTCAATTAAAATGTGTTATATGATCTGGGCTATCAATGAAGATAATGAAAAGTCAACTCTATATATTATTTTACGCTTTTAGAGAATCTTTGAGATGTTTTCTTTATTCAAGAGGCTTTTATTGACCATAAAAATTTGTCTCATAATGTTCCATCTTCATTTCAATCTAATATTGTAAATGAACCATTGGAATTATTCCTTTGTCTCTCATATAACCCATGAAAATGCATCCTTGACCACATGAAATCCTTTAATGAGAATATTTATCTCACAGAGAATCATCATCATATAGTTCTAACCTGGTGAAGGCTATTGGACATGTCAATACAATGATGTGAAATTCCATTAATCATCAATGGTCCAACAACCATGGTGATGGTGGGTCATTATAATTGTCACTAAATTCCATTGCCCGCCTAGGATAAACGTGTTGCAGAATCCTATGAATCATCTCATAAAAAAACCGCCACTAACCTCATATAATAATAGTGAGATACGTATCAAGAGATTCATTATATGACCTCGGTGAAAAGGGATATAAATACTGATATTTTAGAGAATCATATACATAGATATTTGATGACACAATATAAAAACACCAGAGTGGACCACCTTGAGCAGCAGATCACTCAATCACAAGGTTTTCGTCCATGAAAACCCCTAGAAACAACCTAAAGGATCATGCATCATGAATATGTGCATCAAATCATCACTACATAGATATAGTGAAGGACATCCAATGCATCTAACAAATTATGATAAGGGGTTTCTATTTGTCAATTGGGTCACATAAAACCAAAACAAGACTAATACATGAAAACCGTTGGGTAATGTACACAAAAAATCATGAAAAACAGCATAATAATTTTGTGTAGATGAATATTATATCATGAAATGGAATTTAGAGCTTAACATGACATATCCAAATCATATGGAATTGACAATATGTGTCACCCAGATATCGCAAATTCCTCCAAGCATGTCATCCAGCTCTTATGAAAGCCTCAAAAAATGTATGAAAACCATCTCAGTGATCTACTAGAATATCATCCATGTCATTAGATAAACCCTTCACATGTCATATAGTTCATCCGATGATACTATGATGTGTCACCCAGGTCGCATGAAGTGCTACAGACATATTAGTTGAGTCACACAAATGGACAAAGTCAAATCAACAAATTCATGTAGAAGAACCATGGATCATCTGTTTTTATCACGAGATACCCTCCCATAAATGTTATATAGTTCTTGCAACGTATTATGGGATTACTATCCGATCACATCACATCTTTCAGGAATGTCATATTTGATCACGTGAGGTATTATATGAGTCACATCTAGATCTTTTGATGTCCTTAGGACAAGTCAACTTGATCATGAGGCTTTATTTGGACTTGTCCATTAGGAAACCAAACCACATATAAACATATTCAATCATATCAAGAAGAAAACCATGACACGTCTGATAGACAATAATTTCAATTCAACTAGGAACTTGGGGTCGTGATAACCTTTCATTGGTGGTATATTTGGGTATACCCACAAATTGAACTATGTGTACTCTGATTACATCTATGTACATGGTATGTAGGATGTATCCCTAACACACAAGATGTAATGGGATCTACCAAAGTGTAGATACATTCATATCTCATACATGAAAAGAGTTTCTCATTCTTCCTTATCCATAATTAAAACAAGAATGTAACAACCCAGACATGAAAAGCCACCTGATCAGTGCTAAACGTGTCGGGTGTTACTACCTTAGGCTCACCTCTCTGAATGACTAAGGATGTTGACTACATGTGAAGGTATTATAGGAATATTGGGGATCCTATACCCTCTCGGAAGATAATAATGGTATTGGTCTGAGTGTAATATTAATGAGGTAGTAGATAGAATTACTCAGCATACTCGTACTAGACCCCCAAAGCGGAATCACATCAAATAACGATAAACTACAAAAAAATTAATATAAAAACGGAATCAGAATGTAACACAACAACATGCTGATCACATGTAACTACTACTGAACTACAAACATGCATCCAAAGTAGGTCATACATATCCATATATAAACAGGGCTCCAATGGCTAACCAACTATAACTACAAAACAAGTTTTCATGATGATACATGATAGAAAGAAAAACAACGTAATCTCCAGGTAGGAACGACCTGAAGGTCCATACCATCTCTATGCAATAGCTAATGCAGCCCAACTCTTGAAGCTACCCTCTACACTGCATGTAAATCTATATTGTCTGCACGCGTCCTAAAGGGCTCATGCCGTATGTGAGACGAATTTCAGTAGGATACCAATCAACAGTGCACACCTAATATAAGTGTTTTAGTAGACATTCAGTTATAAGGAAAACAATAAATAGTATGATACACAAATGAACATATTCTCTATTGGTGCTCAGCTGCCACCATGAAGTACCACCAGCTTTGACCATTGCTGTAATCTCCTTCATGTAACCCGACACTATGTTCCCCCTAACTCTACATGTCGAAAGTACCGACGTCTCGATGACATGCCTCAGAAATAGTAACCTGGAGGATCAGCGATGCATGTCCTCAAATAAGTAACCAGAGGGAAAATGATGTCTGCCCTCAAAAAAAGTAACTGGTGGGAAAACAGTGCATGTCCTCAAATAATGTAATCGGAGGTACAACAATGTTGTCCCTCAAATAATGTCACTGGAGGGACAACAATTTCTACCCTCAGATAGCGGTGAGCCTCCGCCCTATACCAATAGACTAAATGATATCCCCTGACGGATCCTCACCTTCCACGTGGCTTCCTATATAAATCCCACCAATCCAATAGTACCTAAACTTCAACTAACGGAGGCCTCTACCCATATGAGTGGTCCAAACCACCTCATCACAGAACCTCTCTATGTGCACACTACTAAATGTTCTAGGTGAGTGGTAATCACCAAATTAGTACCCAATCCAGAACGTCTCTAACACATCATGTCCCTACGACGATGACTCTCATGTCAGACGGTCTCGCCATCCATGTAACCCGAGCCATAGCCAACCTTACAGTCATCCTACTTCAAGACGACGTCCATGACACCCAATCCTGTAGTCAGAACAACCCAATGTAACCCGGTCCAAGCCCAAATGGTGATCCACATTACTCTAGAATATCTGGGCCATCACAACACAACCAAAAAGGTTCCATCACATGAAGTTCAGCAATTACATATATACACATTAAAAAAACAAATTAATAGGAAAACAATCTAAACAATTAAAACAAACAAACCAAATGTTGTCCCATACCAGCACCGAGGTCCTTAAAATCTCAAACAAATCATATCAATGTTTAATAAACTAAACTCAATACCTTTAAACAAATAAATTCAGTTATAGCCATTTTGGCATTCCCTAGACAAATTTCCCTGATGAGCAACGACCACACAGCTGGGACTGCTCATGAAACACAGTGAACAGAGCATACCCAAATGTATCCCTTAGGTTAATGAACAATTATACAAGAAATAACATGTAAATTATTGTCTCTCTCAAAATAAGAAAATACGCACTTTATGCCGCACCACACAAAGGTATGAGAAAGCACAAAAGAAGGTATGTACCAACTACCTAAGACTTTTATACATAGCCACGTCTGATATTGAGCTCCAATTCGAAGCCGATCTTCGTAGATATATGTTGCTATCAAATCTAGGCAATTTCACTCAGATGGAATACACGGTGTGTAAAAAAAGAATCAAGAACAGAACATGGAGTGTGGGTTTAGCCTCGTTGTTGCGATCCCGCAACAACCGACAGATTGAGGAATGGATGTAGAATGAAGAATATAGTGCATGATAGTATTATAGTGTTTTCAGAGAGGAACTGCACCAATGTTGAGGAAGTATAAGGGTTTTTATGAAATAAGACGCGATGATATTTCCCTTAAATGAATAAATAAATTTACACTGTGTGTATTCTAGGACTACACACCCTGTAGTGGCATTTTCAGTACTCCGACATAAGCAGGGTAGCCACACGGCTTGGACTCTCCACACAGGATGTCACATGGCATGAACCTATCTGGTATGCATAAGAGAGGGTACAAAGCTTTTCAAGTAACACTACACGTAGTGTAGTAGAAAATTTCTACATGTTCCTCACACGACATGTACTAAGAGAGCACATGGACGGTAGTTGCCAATCCTATACATGGAGTGTACCTGAATGTACACAGCGTGTAGTCTATAAATTTTCAAAACATCCTAGATTTTACGAGTTTTCTTAAGAACAAGTAAAAAATTCAAACAGGGTCGGGATTTTGACCCATTATGAAAACTGGGGTTCTTACAATCTCCCCACATTAATATAGCTCGACGCTGAGATATCAAACGAAACACGAAGGTGGCACCGAACATTCCACCGATATAAAGTAACCCTGACTCCACAGTCTCAAAGGTTCTGGCTATATTCCTCAAGGGGCGCTCCACCTTATGAAATCCCAAACTCAGGATCAACCCAACAAAACTCAAAACAAGAAAATGTTTACTAAAATGTTCCTAAACACATGGTCCTCTCATGACACATCTTCACTCCTACGCCTCATTGGTGCTCATGTGTTGTTTCCGACACCCAATCATATTCTAAACCACATCGGTGCTGCCCCCACAAGGGCTTGAATCCCGTGGAAGCTCAAAATAAAACGTGATTCTATGCAGCTCAAGTAACCCGCATCCTTGATGCCCCGATGCCCACTACACCTCAAGTAACATGCAGCCTCGATGCCCCGATGCCCATGACACCTCATGTAACCCGCTTTTTTGATGCCCATGATGCTACACATCTCATACAGACACACACACACACACACACATATATATATTTCACACTCGATATGTCGCCAATCCCCACTGACCCACATCTAGTTGGTCCACAAGAATCTTGTGCTCCTCGTGTACTAAAAACGAACATGCCTCTTCTGGTCATGCAAAAATGAAAATGAGATTTTCATGGAAACACTCACAGTGTACCTCTAACAGTCATCGGCTCACCAGCCTGCTCAAACATTGGCAGCTCAACAGTGTGCACCTGTCCTAAAGTATGACTGCCAAATGTCTGACCTCCTTGCGGTACTGCTCCAATCACCAGCAACTGACCCCTCAGCCAGATATTGTTGTATCTTTCACACCCTCCACGTGCTGCTGAACCTCAACTACCTTCACTTGGTACTGATCTTGATCAAACTCTAGATGCCACAGTTTTTCTTGGTCCCTGTCTGTCGGCTGTCTTAGAAGGATACCTACAGAACCTCTCCTGATGCCCTACCTATCCACATGATCAGCACTCCTTTAGAGTCCTATCTCACTCAGTATGAACATGTATTGGGTACCCACACTGGAAGAAAACCATATAAAAAATAATACGAGGTGGTCTAGGTGAGTCCTTGTCTTGACTTCCCTACTAGAACAGATCCAGTCCTCACTTCTTGTTGTGTGAACCGTCACCTGAAACTGTTCCCTGACCAACCTGGGTCCTATCCCTCTGGTTTCCCTCAACTATGAGAACTTGATTCACCTCCTCTGTGAATTAACCCGGCCTAATGATATTCACCTGGATCTGAATGGCATATCAAAAGCCATCCTCGAAGCACCTCACCCTTTCTGCGTCATCACATTCCATACCTGTTGCAAAGTGAGACAACTCAATGAAAGTAGTTGCGTAGTCCATGACAGACATGTATCCCTGTGGAAGAATCAAGAACTCATGATCCCTCTCAGCCCTCAATGTCTCTAGGTAGATGTGATCAATGAATCATTCCTCGATGTCCATCAATGATATTCTCTCATGCCTACAATCCTAAACTTGCACATCTTACTAACGCTTCGCCGGTCCCCACAGCATGTACGTCGCCAGCTTGACCCTCTACCCTGGAGGCATCTCGATCTGCTTGAAGACCATCTGCATACTCTCTAACTAGTTCTCATCCACATGATGAATACACTCACCCTGAAATAGAGGCAGGTTCTGTGACTATAACTCCAACGTCAAATATGCCATAGATGGCTCTGTACCCTATGCACCTCTATCAATCCCCTGCAAGACACGTACCAAGCCAGACCAGATATGCTCGCCGAGCCATGGCCCAAACACTGCGAAACCCAGCTGTTGACTTGCAAGAATTAGATCATGTGTCTGATCTTGTCCTTGAGCCTGTACGTGCAGCTCCTGCTCTTCCTGCACTGGATCCTGAACCTGATCCTGCTCCTTTGGCACTGTACCATATCCCGCCTGACGATCCATCTGAGTAAACAAAAGGATCCCGCTTAATAAAGTAAATGGTCACAAATCCCATATATATATATAACAATATGTATTCAACGCATATGAAGAAATCAGTAAAGAGGAATCATGAAACAACTACCCTTACTCACCCCCATCACAACCCATGCCCATAGTATCCCGACCTCATGGCCTCTTTAGCGTCCCTTAATAGAGTCATTTTTCAAAAGTACCTCGGGCCATGACCATCTTGAAAACTAACATTGCCTAAAACCAATGACTGAGTCCCACAATCCTGGTGATAAAAATCACCTCAATTATAGTTATTTCTTGTTCATTCAAGAGGCAGACTCAATTACCATGAAATTCTACAAATATTCAAAGCATGGCATAACACATTGCAATATGCATACAATTTATATTTGGAGTTTCACCTATTCACATTTTAAAAGAATACATGGCATGGAAATTGGTTTTTTCACAGAGTATTAACACATCAAAAAGCATACGCGCAATTACGAAATTTAAATACCATAAAATGTGCCGATCAAAATCCTAACAAGGAAGCCTTGCCATACTGAGGAAAATTCCAAATCTCCCATACAGCACTAGGTCAAGGGTTATAAATCAAAATCAATAACATCAGACCCCATGTGATTCACTAAGGTTGAAATCATATAAGCCATAATATGGAAAAGGAAAATTGCAATTCCCTCCCTTGAAAACATGGTTCATCCCTCGTACCTGGGGCTATAGACACCCAAGTAAAAGCTAGAAACCCATTTCCAGTAACATCCTATCTCTAGTCTCCCATATCCCAAATAGTAAATCCAGCTAAAATAAAAGAGAAGTCTCAATATCATTAGTAGTTGAAAAAACACTACTAATAAATCCCTATCATGAACTCATATTATTCCACTTTGTAACAACCCAGACTAGAATAGATACTCGATCAAAGCCAAACGGGTCAGGTGTTACTAACTTAGGCACACCTCCTTGAAATCCAAAGGATTTTGACTACAGCGGCTGTCTTATAGTTACAGTGGGGAGGCTATACCCTCTCAAGGGATAATAATGGTTCTAGTACAAGTAAAATAATAATGATGTAGTGGAAAGAATGACTCAGCAGACTCGAACAAGAACCACAGAGCAGATGCACATTAAATACCGATAACCAGAGGAAATAATAAATATAAAAATAGTAGCATAAAGTAACAGAAAATATTTCTGATCACTTGTAACTACTAATAAACCACAAACATGCACCCAAATAAGGTCATACATATTAATATATTTAAAGGGTTCCGATGGCTAACCAATTAGAGCTACAAAACAAGTAATCATGCTGATACAGGATAGAAATCAAAACAATGTAAACTCCATCTAGGCAAGATCTCAATGTCCATACCATCTCCATGCAATAGCTAATGCAGCCCAACTCCTAAAACTGACCTCTTTCCTGAATGTAAATCCATAAAGTCTGCACGCATCCTGAAGGGCCCATGCAAGGTGTGAGCAAAATCTCAGTAGGATACCACCCAACGGTGCGTACCTAATATAAGTGTTTAAGAAGGCATACAATTATAAGGAAAATAATAAACAATATGATGCATGAATAAACATAGACTCCATAGGTGCTTAGAAACCACCCTAAATTACCACCTTCTTCATCTAACACCAGAATCTCTATCATGTAACCCGACACTGTGTGCCCCGTGACACCACCTGTCTCAAGTACCCACGTCCTTATGGAATGCCCCAGAAATAATAACCCATAAGATCAGCGATGCATATCCTCAAATAAGTATACAGAGGGACAACGATATATTCCCTCAAATAAAGTAACCAGAGTGACATTGATGTCTACCCTCAAATAATTCAACTAAAGGGAAAGTGGTGTCTGCCCTCAAATAATGTAACCGGAGGGACAATGATGTCTGCCCTTAGATAACGGTGAGCCTCTTCCCCAAACCTGATAGCCTAAATTCCATCCCCTGAAGGCTCCTCATTTTTCTTATGGCTTCCTACGATAATCACCCCCAACCAATAGTACCTAAGCTGTAACTAACGGGGCCCTCTACCCTCACGATTGGTCCAAACCACCTCATCACATATTCTCTCTGTGTGAACAATACCCAAAAGTTCTGTGTGAGAGGTAATCAAAAAACAGTACCCAAACCACAACGTCTATGACACCTCATGTCCCTGCGACCATGCGGCTCATGTCTGACAGTCTCACCTTCCATGTAACTCAGGCCATGCCCATCCTGACAGTCATCATGCATCAAGATGACACCCATCATCCCCAATCTCGTGGTCAGAACCTCCCAATGTATCCTGTCCCGAGCCCAATCTGTGATTGACATCACTCAATAATATCTGGGCCATGCCCAACACTACCAAAAAGGTTCCAGAATATTCAATTCACCAATTACATATATACAATTTTAAACAAAATATATAAATAGGAAAAAAATATAACTAGTTGAAATAAACTAACAAAGTGATGTCCCAAACCATCAATGAGGTCTTTAATGTCTCAAAAAATTCATATCACGGTCTAATAAACTGAACTCAACCATTTTAAACAAAGAAATTCAGTTATAAACATTTTGGCATTCCTCAACCAAAATACCCTGATGAGCAACAACCACTCACCTTGACCTGCTAAATCAACACATGTAACATAGCATACCCAAAGGTATCCCTTAGGTAAATGAACAGTTATATAGGAAAAAACATGTAAAATAGTTTCACACTCAAAATACCAAAATACACACATTAAGACATTCCACCCAAAGGTATACGAAATCATAAAAGAAGGTATGCACCACCTTCCAGAGACTCGTAGACATAGGAACGATCAATATAAAGGTCCAATTCTAAGACGATCTCTGTAGATCTACATTTCCAACAAAACCCGACAATTCCACTTGGATGAAAACCGAGAAACATGAGGCAAAGAATCAAGAAAAAAATATGGTGAGTGGGTTTATCCTCGTTTTGTGGTCCCACAACAATCAAAATAATTAAGAATAGATGTCGGATAACCAAATCCAATGGAATAGATGTTCTTCAGGTATTAGGAGTAGAACTGCTCCGAAGATGGGGAAGAAGAAGGGTTTTTCTGAAAGAAGATGTGATGGTCTATCAATTAAAAAAATAAAAAAGTACATGATATGTACTCAAAGACTACACGACATGTAGTGGCCTTTTCTATACACTGACTTATTTGGGGTACCCACACAGCTTCGATGCTCCACAGGGGTTCACACATGACCTGAACCTAGCTGGTATGCAGAAGAGAGGATACACGACGTGTCGAGTAACACTACACGCCTTGTAGTAAGAAATTTCTACACGGTCATCAGAAAAAATGTACTCGGCGAGCACATGGACGGTACTCGCCTAACCCATTCACGACCTGTACTTGAATATACATGACGTGTAGTCTTGAAATTTCCATGACTTACATGATTTTCCCAGTTTTCTTAGGAATAAGTCAAAAATTCAAAAAGGGTCGATATTTTGAACCATTCTAAAATCTCAGGTTATTACAAAGATGTTAATTGACTATAAAGACTCTGATTTCTGCTATAACTAAGAAACACATGACTCTATCCAATTTACCAAGCTCCATATAACATACCCTTTATGTGATTCTCAATTTTATAATTCTTGTATCCATATAGAGTGATATTGGTCATTATATATCCAATGTTTCCCACAATGAGCATGGATCACATGGTCTTAGGGATTCACAATAATCACATCATTCACTTCAGGAATTATTTCTTGGTCAAATAACCAATGTGTATAATCCCTATTCTATGGAATGATATGACTGCACCCATATAATTGAATCCGTCTCAAGGAATATCTTGACATCATATGCAACTATGATGGATTTGATTGCTATTGTAAGAAGAATTTTTAGGAAACCTTCTAAAGTCTTGTGCCCAATTACCAAATCTTAAGTGACCTACTATATGTCTATTTTAGAAGAAGGTAAACTTCATGATTTTAGAAAACTATGTGGGTTTTCATTCTTAACAGAAATACTATATTCAAGATTTCTCAGAATGTTTTAATCTTTTCCAAAATAATTTAATCACATCCTTGGATGGTAGTAAAAATCACAGTGCTTGTTCATATGGATACAAAATATAGGTATCTACCCATTGCTACAAAATATTTAGAATGGATGAATAACCTCAGATACATATATATGTACTCTTTAATAAAATCCACATCTATCAATTTAATTATTTAACCCAAAAACACATTGTTAGGGTAAAAGATTCTATATCACTATTTGGAAGCGATTCATGAAAATATCTCAATCTATATGATCATCACATAGTTTGTAATAATTCCGCGAAAAAGGGTGTGAAGGTCCAAAAATAACATCCTCTAAACTAATGAATTCCCTTATAATGTTTCATGTATGAATGTTGAAATGAACAACTGCCTTTGATAAGGGGGTCCATACTTAGTTATGGATTTGGGAATTGTTGGAGGTTTTTATAAAGATATTAAAAATAGAAAAAAAAACATAAATGATTTTATAGACATTAAAACACCCATAATCTACCATCAGGAAAAACAATCCAAAAGTTGTTTGACAATAAAATGATGATCCTAAAATGAATCATTTTAATATTAAACATCATTCACAAGATAAAAAGACCGACATACAAGTTCTTATAAGACCATTGTTTCCTACATTATGGCATTGATTATCCTATGAATCATCCTATCCCAATTTACACTAAAAATTATTCACGTAGATATCCTTATAAATAATAGATTATTTATAACGCGCAAATTAATCATGGTAAAAATTTGGTGAAATATTAGCCTTTATTGAATGATAAATGAGCCATACTTATACATGTATAGAAAATGAATGTGGTAGGTGGGACATAAATTATATAGCCATCCAATGCACTGGGTAATATTTTCATCTCATGAGATTTGATTATGTTTCATGGGAGGTAATCCTGAGCACACTATGTTGTGATATTTTGGTGTTTTAACAAGACTTATATTTATGATTTCGTGTTTTATGCGTTGAAAAATTATCTTAGTACCCATATGCTATCATGTTATATCAAACATCACTGTTCAAGATTGTGATTCCCACCCATATTATGTTAATTCGATGTGCATATTGGATCACATGAACTATGTCACCTATTAATCATAATTGTTTATACTCATAGTAAGATTTATTTATCACCCCGTTATTTTCTTTGTACTTAGGATATCTCATGAAATTCTAAAATAATGGTGGAATTTTATGATACTTTTAAGGTATTTATATTGAAAGGCGTTAAATTTCTATTCAATTTTTTTATTCTATGTACCAAATTTCCCAAATACACTAAGATTTAAGGTAATTTTGGATTTTATTATGTGTATGTTTATGTAATAAATTATAAAATTATTTGAATAAAATATATGGGTTGGAATATTATTCCCATTTATTACTTCACATTGTATACCCATCATGCTGCAGAAATATTTCATGAATATCAACCGTTTACATTAAGTACCGTATATTGTGAATACATAAACCACTTCATTTTCCATTGATATAAACCAACATGTAAAATTAAATTATTTATTTGTGATATCCATGTATAAACCTGACATTTAACATTTTTAGGTAAAAATGATATATTTACCATGTGTTTAAGAATTTATGAATTTTATGTATTTTATATGAAACTAATCAATTATATCCCATGAGTTATTAATGAAATGTTTTCTATTGATCTTTGTTTTAGACATGAATTTATGAATTTAGAGGGCTATCTGTGATAGTTATCCATTACATTGGGTACCCAATTATTCCATGTATAATAAATAATATAAGATAACTTAGTGAGTAACCTTGTTAATTATGTTTTTGACAACTTGTTGATAAAACATGGTGATACTCTAATGATTGTTTCATTTTTATACAGTATACAAAATTCCATGTTATTATTCATTATCATTATATTATGGTATTGTTTGTGATGTTATAACCATTACATATATTGTTTCCTCATGGCCATATTTTAAATATTTCATTTATTTATTCCCCCAATGTGTTTTCTTCAAAACCCTTTTCTTTTTTTCTATGTCCCAAGAAAATGAGATTTAGTAAAATTAAATTAGTATGAATCTATAAATAATTATTCTATGTGGGTTTGAAGAAATATTAAGTTTTCTATGTTTTAAAATAATAGTTTTCAAGGTTATATACATTAAAATATTATTTTAATTGCTAAATTTCTTAACATGTAGTGAAATTTAATCATATTAAAACAATAAGAAACCATACTATATAATCTAAATATGTATTTATTAAAATGTGAAACAACACAATATAAAAAATATATTATCTCAAATATGTATACAATTTGTTGTTAGTCAAACAATAAATAATACCTGATGTTATAATATTACTTTGAGATATATATACTAGTACCACCATAAAATCCTTGTATATATTCACTCATTTCAATGCAAGAAATGAAAATGTTGTAATAATCACTTTTGATAGTTTTTATGAACATTAACCTATTGATATGTCTATAATTTCATTACAAACCTGATAATATACACCTTTATTCCTCTACAACCATATTATTCAAATTATCAATATTCATCTTACTAATAAAATAATTAATAAATGATTGAGAGCTATGAAATAAATATATCAATTCATCCATCAAGACATGGTTACATGGAAAAGACAACCTCTTTAAATATCATAAAAACCTACATTCTCAATTTCTTTTTCAGTGAGATTACCCTTATTAAGCAATGCTACACATTATTACAACCCTTGATATTCTTTATGAGTATTCATAATTTAATCTAAAAAGGATAAAAACAATGAAAATCTCTTACAAAAGAGATATAGTTCATTCATGTAATATTTGGATTCCCATATTCATTTAATCCATAAAAATGATCACATTCAAAACATAATAATTGTAATTATATATTATCTTTTCATCCCATGCAAATTTTGTACCATGTTTTCTTTACATAGATTATAGTTTATTGTTACACAAGAATACATTATAGGTTATATCCATTTGTACTGTTTAATGTTAAACTATGTTTAATTCAATATATATTTTTAAATTTTATGCAGATTATATATTTCATATTTTACATAATCTGAAAAAATTTCTCTTGATTTTAAAATAAAAAATTAGAAAAATTACCTTCATTCAAAGGGTAATTTTTTATGGATTTTATAATATCCCAATGCATAAGTAAATAGCCAATAATTTCTCATCATGGGAAACAATTTCCATTAAATGATGAATTATTATAGATAAATGTCATTACATTTTATAATAGAAATTAAAATATATAGGAATTGACCAATATACAACGTATTTTATGAATTAGAGTATGCCATTTTTTCAGATAAATTTAACTCTTTTTAAGTTATCTATGTCAGCAGGACAAATAATTGAGTAGGTTTTCCAATATTCTATTAGTAGTAACTATGTAATTCATGAATACATTTAATCTCAATAGAATTTTTTTTCTTGGACACTCTTCCACTACAATTGTTTTAGCATCATCAATAGTAATAAAAAATTTACAGACAATATATCTGTGGATGAAATTTGTTATAAATAAATTTTAAATTTACTGAATTTACAAAAAATACATGTAATGTATACAGAATAATACATAGTCATCATTTATGTTCCTCGTATTTGTAAAAATAAAATTAAATACCATCAATCAATAAAACCTCAAATATATTCAAATAGTTACCATCAACTCTATTAATTAAATAAATGAGTGTAGTAATTTCATTAGTCAAACTAAAATGAAAAAACAAAAACATGTAATGCCAATATATATTATAAAATAATTCCTTTATAATGTTTTCCACCATAACATTTTGTTTATTATATTTAAACCAAATATCAATCATTTTTAAATACTTCAATCCTTAAAGTTGATAAAAAAATCCATCTACCGGAGTAACCATATACATTTTCATAATAGTAATTATATTTAGTGGTCTCTAATTACATTAATGCCTCATTGTAAAATAAATAATTTAAAAAAAACTATAGGACAACATTATGATGTTCAAGGATTAATAAAACCATTTTTATGTAACTCATGTGAAAAATTTGGAATTTCCAATTAATCAAAAATTTCCATTCAATAAGGGTGTTTTCAAATATCATTATTTTATAAAACTATGTCAACAGTGAAACAAATATTCCAAGAGGGTGTAAAACTAATAAAATCATGAACACATATATCAACATATTCATATAATTCTAGAATATGAATAATCAAAACAGTTTACCCTTTAATAAAAAATATGACAAATAAAACATTTACATCCATCAATAATCATCTTCATAGGATCAATATATGTTATAATAAGTTTAACTCATTCATTTATACAAATTCAAATTTATTTTGAAAATTGAATATAAGTTCTTTACTATTTTAATTCGTCTTAACAAGATAAACTAAAAGATAATCCATAACTATTATAATATAAAACATAGTTATGGTAAAGAAAATATGTTTTTTATGTATAATAATTCCATATACAGTCATAATAATATTACTACAGATAATGTTTTACTCATTAAAGACACTGTCAATTTAAAGGAATTTCCTTTATCAATTTCTTTTAATAAATTTTTACTATTACAAATAATATAACATTAAATAAAAGAAAGTGTATCTCCAAAAATAAATGAGAAATTGGAATAATATGAGTAAATGTGTAATATTCCATTCTCATCATTATTTGTTAGTATTTTATTTTCTAGGATAGACATGAATGTATTTTACACACCATTCAACTTATGGTCATGATGAATGTTATCATTAATTCATTTCTTCAGACAAAAAAAATTCAAAATGAAATATCTAATTTTATTTAAAAAACCTCAATTCCTACTTATAATATATGATAAAACCATTAACCTTATTCTACTCATTGTAATCACATCCAACATTCTTATGATTCTATATCGGAAACACTTATTGGATTTCACAATAACACCCCCACGATTATTCATACATTTCATTCAAAAATATGTAAATTTATAAACCATACCGTTTGATATCCTCGAGGAGACACTCACATTTTGTGCCACCATGAATAGATTTATTTTTTTTATATTTTAAAAGTAAAACAATTATCCCAACCAACTCTGTACTTTATTTAATATTTGAATCAAATATAAATTCCAAAGGGGATAATAATTGTTTTAATATTATTTTAAATAATAAATAAAACCTCTCAATTTTACAATTATTTTCCAAAATAAACATTTACACATTCCTAAAAAATATGGGTAACTGATTTTTAATTACAAAAAACAGTATCCTCCTTTCGAATCAGTTCTAAAAAAATTTCATCCCATACTATAAATAAAATTCAGAATTTATTTATCAAGAAAATATTAGTAAATTCTATCAAATTCATGGAATCAATGTCATATATTTCCACGGTTTTATTTATTACAGTCCATAAATTATAGTCTTCAGATTCTATTAGATAAATGAAAAATTTAATATTTACTTTTTAGAATAACCAAAAACCTAAATTCTTTTATTCCAAATTATTGATCTATCCTTAGGCTACTATTGGATCTGATATTTACAATAATAGATTCAGGGTACTATTTCTAGATATTCACCACTATATGAATGTTCCTTCATATAGATTTTTATTTCCCTCTAGATTGTACATGAGAATTAATAGCATATATATAACGAGTTTAAATAGTTATAAACATTTTCTTTTGAAATCAATATATTTTTGGATACACATTCTAATGTGAATTATCCCTTGGATCCCATTCCAATTTAGTCACCCAGTTTCATCTATAGAAAACAATTCTTGTAAAGGATTAAATTTAATAATACAATATTAAAACCAGTAATCCTTTCACATGATAATATAATACATATATTTAAATAACATAAAAATTATTTATTAATAAAATCCTAACCTTAAATGTTATCTAATACATTACTTTTATTTAAATAATAACACTATTTAACACAAACAATCTATAATAACATTATGCAAAACATGTTTTTCATTTTCTTACATTTTAAGGATCATTTTAGTTTATAATTTTAATAAATTAGTAGAAACAGTAACATATCATTACCCTGATACAATGAGTTAAAAATTCAACTCAAAATTTATAATTATATAAAAACCATATAAATAAATTTAAAGACTACATTAATTAAAAAAACATTCCTCTATTTAATATTCATTCACTATATAAAAAATATATACATTGTGGTAGTTAATAACCATCTTTATCATGTGTGGAAAAATTTTAAAAAATTTTGATGAATAAGAAATAATTTTGAAGGGATATAAAAGGATGAAAAATTCTATTACATTTCTAAAACATTTAATCTAATAAAATATTTTACGTTTCATATATATTAAACATTGAGGTCTAATATTTGTTTGTACACTCATGAAATTATATTCGATAACAACATAATTTCTTAAAACATATCATTATAATTAATAAAGGAAAAATAATAATAATTAGGGATTATTATATAAATTTTGGACTAATAAAAATATTTCTTTAAAATAAATACATCACACCCTTAAATGGGAATAAAATTTCTTATAATCATTTTCTAATTAAAATAATTATAAAGTAAAATAAATACTATCAAAAAATAATTTTAAAACATATAAAAATATTTAAGGTAGATTAGGACATCGTATTAATATCACACTTATTAAAAATCTTACACACACTCCCACCAGTGGAGAAACATACTGGGTTAATTCCAACACTATTCCTTGAGGAACATAATCATTACCCAATGAACATGACAGCTATGAGTATCTCAATCTTCACCATATACAATTTCAATTGACCATACCATATATAAAACAATTAAAATATGTAATTTTTATTATAACCTCTCATATATTACTCTATTTGAAGCATCTAGAGAATCACTTTTGTTCTTCATGTAAAAATAAGGGTAAAATTAACATTTTGTTTTTTAGCAATATAAAAAATCATAGAAGACAAAGGAAAACTATTTTTTTAAATACCTAGAAAAAGTTGTATTGGAATATTTGAAAAGAATAAAATATATGAAATATTTTATTTCTTTTGAGATTATATACATTAATAAAGTATTCCTTTCAATCTATTACAATAATGTTAAAAAAATAAAATTTGGAAAAGGATGAAAAGAAATCAGTGAAAACATTCATGAATAAAGAAATTAATTGACTAAATATTAATAGAACTTATATTTAATTAATTAAATAACATAATTTAAGCCTTAACAAGAACATGAATATATTTATAAATTTAATAGATACTTTAAAACATTTGAAAATTGTTTTTCATGAAAAACCACATACCTCAATACTGACTCACCATGTGTGTAGATCATTTCTTGTAAAATAAAAATATATTAGTTTTATAATTTATTAAGCAATTTTTTGGTTTATTACCTTATTTTTATAATTTTAAATGAATTATTGAAATATTATATATTGTCATTTAATAAGTTATTTTCATGTAAGAGATTTTTTGGATGTTTATTTTAGGATTTAAAAAATAAATTGCATCTTTTTACCATGGTAAAAGATGTCATGGATCCATAATATATTTGACATAAATAATTACATAATTAAAAATGTATATAATTATATACAATTTCATAACTTTCTCAAAATATTGTCACTGAAAAATAAATTACATTGTTCCACGAAAGTAGTACTCCACAAGTATGGACATGCGATGTTAACATTTTCCAAAATTAAAAGGGTAAGAATCTAACTAATATAATATTTTTCATGAATCATATTTATGCATTTAATATGAAATATATTCCAAAAATCCATTTAATAACAACTTTCATGTGGTGGTGATGAAAAATTAAACACTTCACATCTTGGAGGTGGTAATATATATATACACAAAAACTATGTTTTAATTTCCCATTGGACAAAAAAGAAGATGAAAAAAGTTTTTCCCATAATCATAATCGATTTTGATTATATATAAGATACTAGTGTCATTATTTATTCATTTTTAAAGTATATTTAGAGGAGATAAAATAAAAAATAAACATGAATTGATCTTTTTGGACTTATATATTATCCTTGGATATATCTATTTCTATTTCAATTTATTTCATTATGGGTTTATATTTTGGGAAGACCAATAATTCCAAGTAATGGTTCAGGATTTTAGGTAAGATTTAGATAGTTATTGGATGCTCAATAATTATTAAAGGATTCAAGACCTATAGGATAGGTTTTTCCCTTTAAAAACTGTTAGTCCCGATATGGGTACCACAATCCAGTTCCCAGTTCTGGTTCACTATATAAACTCGTGCACTTTTCTTTGCAAGAAAGAGAATTATGACTAGTAGTGATGGTATGATATGTAATATGGGTTGACTACACACTAATATCAATGTAGGAAAAATGTTTAAAATAAATAAACAATATACAAATGATAGTAAATAATAAACAAGATAATATCATTATCATGCTAGACCAACATCAAATGATACTACCTAAACATAGAAAATGGCCAAAAAACAAATTTATAGATATTTTACTAAATATATCTATCAATTTTCCAAAATAATAACCATAACAAATATACGATAACATATCTCTTGTTGGTCACGCCGCACTGTTCGGTTACCTCATCCATGCTCCTTCCTAAATCCCAATTCACACATCTCGAATAGAGATATTTCATTTATCCTATCATGAAAACATGAATTATATTTGGTTAATAATCATAAAACCCATTAAACGGTTGGGTAAAACCTAATAAGACACAGCCAATGATATTTAACGAAATATCCATTCTATATCAGGGTGTGTAGTTCTATAATGAATAAATATAAATTGAAAAAGTAAAATGGATACACATTTATTATTATTTCATCGTCTATATAATATTGCATGGGTGCATTCTATATTCTAAACCATATACTATAAGTATATAAAAATTAATTCTTTAATAGAATATCATTATACATTTAATTCCAATAACATTTTTTTATCTTGGAGAATCAATCCAAGTACAAATATCGCATGCAGATGGAATAGTACTCCAATTCTAATATCATGGGTAACATAGTATTATTCTGGAACCCCATGGTTATTTGAAGATTTACTCACGGTCCCAAATCTCATTTCTCGCATACACTAATATCGGTAATATAGGTTCATTATGACACACAATGGGTATATGAAGAGACAATCCCTGAAACACACCTCCTCGATCTATCTATCACAATTTCAAATATATCACATACATATCATGGTTTGACATCATTATCCCTTTGATCAATCATTCACATAATGTTTTAAAATTTAATTTCTCAAATCACAATAATTATTATTTACAATAATCACATGTAATAATATTATCAATTAAATATGAATATATTTATCATAAATTGATAACATTTTATAAACCATTTAATATTAAAAAACCCTCTAAAATCAAATAATTAGAAATTAAATCATGATTGTGTGATGTTTCATTAACCCATTATTATCTATTTGTACAATTCAAAAATAATCATTTCATAGATATTTTGGAACACCCCATGTTTTCCCATAAATATGGTCAATTATTCATTAATAATTTTGTTGGATATTTGAAGAGATTCAAAAATTAATATAACAAAATTAATCTTATTATTTTAATTGTAATTAACAAATGAGGAAACAAAACATCACAATTACATGGGCTTGATAAACATCAATAAAATAGGAAATATGAATTAAAACACATAAATAATGATCTTTTTTGAAAGCATAAAAAACATTGACCCTCATTTTTTTAGAATGGTCGAATTCAAAATGGTAGAGGAGATATAGGATCAAAACCATGGGCAATGATCCAATGAAACTATATCCATCAGAAAATAATTATAAAACATTTGAAAATGGATTAAAATCATCCTTATTTAATGGGAAATAACTAAGGAGGAGAAGGGATTCTATATGACAATAAATTGAATACCTGAATAGAGGACCATTTTAACCATCAAATCATCAATTTTCATATAAAGAGGTTCTAAGAGCATTAGATCCTCTTATGAACCTCCAAAATTAATTTATAACATTTATTGTCGAGTTAGGATAATTAGGGATAAGAAACATGGGATTAAGAAATTTAAATGAAATGTTTGTGGGTTTAAAATATCACATGCATGGTTTCCTAGGAGGGGAACATAGATCTATAGTCTATTCACCTTAACCATAACCACATACTTATGGGGAGAATAGATATCAAACCATATTAAAAATCTCTTTACAGTGGTATATGGTTTGGAGTGGAAGTCTACATAGTATGGAATTATTTTTTCACCACCTATGTCTCAAATAATTGGTGAACAGTTTCTTGGGGAAAACCACATGATTTTCTATAACCATGTTATAATCATTAATGTCCCATGTGATTCCAATTTTATCCAAATTCAATAGATACAACCTCAGAGAAAGGCCTAAACAATGTATGATCAAAATAATAGAAAAAATTTACTAAAAATAAGTATCATCTATCTCTTTAAAATATTGGATATTAAACTCTTACTTTTTTATAATAGATCTACATTGAGATGTAAACCTTGGAAATGCTAAGATTCAATAGAAAAATGCTGGGCCATTGAGCCTGTATATATTCTTCCCTTTCCCATGTTTATTCAAGAACACAACCATACAACCACATCACATGATGTAATGATATGATACTTCTTGATAACATTTTTTCTCTATGATCCACAACATGAATACAATGATTCTAAAAAAACATATGTCTCAACAATAACATCATCAACATCAATCATATGATAAATGACTGGGCGGTACTACTGAATATTTAAACCATGAAAAACAAAGTAAATAAGTCAATATCTCCATATAAGATCCAATAGAAAAGCCTTTATTTTGAACCCATCCATAATGTTAAATTGTCCAACAACCTCAGGAACCAACATGCCCTACCTATGAACCCAAAGATGACCCAATCCCCATTTCAGCCTATATAAAACATGTCCACACAAAGTAAAACCATGGGGTGTATAAAATTAATCAAAATATGACATCATTATACACTAATATATATCCAAACAATTCTATGTCTTCTTATCCTTCTCTAATTTCACCTTTATAAGACTTGGTCACAAAAACAAAGACTCACATGGCTTTTTCAAACACAAATGTGATTACATGGTGTACTATAAATTTCTTTATTTAGTTCAATATTAATAGTTGGTTGATAAATATAATTTAATATGAACTATATAATCATTAGGTGTGTTTCCCATATTCTAGTAAAGGAAATATTCTCTTCACATTTCTACTTTTATGAGAATAATACACCCGAAATACTCATATTTTTGTGAGTCAAAATTCATACAAAAAACAACTGGGTGCTAAGCTACATCATTACGACTTTCAATAAGTGTGTCATAAAATGTAAATCATTGTTTGAAAATATTCACCCTGAAATTCCATGTGAATGAACTATATGTTGAAAATAAATATCCCCCAACTGATTAACAATGAATGTATCTTGGATAGGCTTGAAATTGGATCCATTTATTAATCGGTCTATATTCTCTCAAATCATATCATTCTTCTATGGGATCATGAAATAATCACCAATATTTCATTGGTAATATCATCCCACATCAATTATATAATGGGAAATAGCTGTAGAAAACCACAATGTTGTTTATTCTCAAACTTCACCTGCTGTAAACTATAACATCCATTTGAGAAACCTATAATATTTTTTTCCCATTTCTAGAAAAAAATATTGTCAATTTAGGTCATAATATATATTGGATAAACCATGATCCTCTATCCACAAAAATTAATGAAACTTACACACCATCTCATCATGCATTATAGTAAGCATAACAACATGGTCTTTGATATAGTTGATCAAATCCTCATCTATAAACAATTATAAAAGTGACTCCCCATTATTAACGATATGCCTCATGTTCTAACACACAATATCTTCATACTGAATATCATATATCTAGATCATATTTATAGAATTTAATTATATTTATTTGTCATTCAACTTCTTCATTCCCTCATAAACCTCAATATGAATCTCAACAAGAAAGTTCATCATCATTTACATGAAACCATACTCTTTGACTATATAAGTTTGTGTCTTCCAGAAAAATTTAGAAGAAAAATGCTTCCCTATCTCATTGAGTATGTTTAAAAAAAATTCATCACATATAATCAACTAATATCAACTATTTGATGTTAATATATCATTTTGAGAATATGAACTTTAATATTTTTTATGTATATAAAAATTAAAAGTTTCATCTAACAGGTAATTCCACAAACACTCTAAAGAATAAACCATTACAGATAACTCAAGATCATTAATAGGGAATATTAGTTCATTTGATTTTTCATTTTACAACCCATACGAAACTAATTGATCCCCTTGTTTCAACTAAACTTCACCTCTAAATACAGATTCATCATAAAATAGGGTATACTTCACATCCACCTCAGGTATGATCAAAATCAGTGTGGTAGTCAAATGATATTTCAACACCTATAAAAAATGATAACATTCTCAAGACCATTCATACAAGGCACCCTACTTGGTTAATCCCAAATATGATGCTTCTAAATGGTAATGGTATTGTCTAAACTCCTTTAAATAACCACCCAACCTAGAGAGATTCATATATCAAAAAAATATTCAGATTCCCCAAAGAAAAAATATTCTACAATATCCTTGGGACCACAGAAAAATATTTCCCACAGATTATGTTACCGATAAAATGTTTGATTTTGATCTAAAATTTACATTGAGATAATTTAGGGTATATATGAATATCTCTTAGAGTACTCATGATGATTTGTAGATATTGGGAACAATTTTCATGAGTGTTAAACTACACCATGATGTCATCTAGAAAATTACTACAAACATATCCTCGTATAGGTGAATGGTTTAGTTTATTATGGACATAAAAACATGATGAGTATTATTCATCCTAAATTGAAACATTATGATATCATAATGTTTATTCTAAAATATTAAATACATATTTCTTATTTTTTAAGGTATAACTCTCAACTGATGATACCCAGATTTCATTTCTATGATGGATAATATACAAGCATCTATCAACGGGTAAAAGAGGCCACTGATACATAGAAGAGGATACTGGTTATTCACTATCATCTACTTTAGGCTCTAGTAATCAAAACATACACCAATGCCTCTTCATTCTTCTTTAGAAAATAACTAGGGAACCCCAAGGTGACATACTCATAAGGATACATCCTTTAGCATCCTTTTTTTCAATATTAATACTTAAACAACTCTTTTTTTGATTCTGTATTTTATAATGGATAATTGATTAGCCCCAGTAGTTAACCCAATCATAATATCATTTCCCATTTAGGTTTCATCATTGGAAAGTCCCCAGGAAAAGAATCTTGACACTGGCCCCCTATGGGCGGAGATACATCGTGATTTAAACCCCCATTACCCATCAATATACTTGAATCCCTGGAGGTGAGATCTCTATATAGCTGATAAACTAGCCTTGCATAGCATGCATGGATATCACATTATATGTGATGAACACAATTGTTACCCTTAAGAGATGTAATGGTCACTACTCAATAATAATAGTCAATGTCGAATCAATAAAATACTAGAATATATATACCCAAAATCAACTTTAATCTAGACCTTTCAAGTATTTAATGACACTACAAGAGATGATACCCACGATAGTTAAGACAACACACCTTATATAAAAAATGTACCTTGACCACACTCCCACGTTGTGTCGATCGACATAACCCCACTCACAAACTCCACCATTAGACTCAAACCATTCACAAGTTTATCATATATAAATTAATTTTAGGATCCTATATCAAATAATGTTCTAGAATCTATATATGATTCATAAATCATACCTCTCAATAACAGTGTTTCATCCTCATTATCCACAAGTTTAGACTCAAATGTATGATACTGTCTATCCCACATGCCCAGTGATCTAGTATGAGTCCCTTATGATTCACTACCCTGATGATATAGAAACTATTTCACTAAAGTTCCACATCTACCCCCTCATCTATCACAACAAATTATACTCCAATTTCTAGATGAATATGGTGTAGAAGACCCACATACAATACTCAAGTTCACTGTTTCTCCACCATTAGTACAAATTTTCAATGGATTCCTATAAAACATATTTAGATGCCTCATATTACCACAATATCATCACTATACAAGTGGATTGATAAATTGTGTTTGATAATGATCTGGCATTACATGTAAAATCACTTGAGCATTTTCTTGAATAACCGGTCATTCATCCTTGACACTCATCATTTGACTACTTTAGTTCATATTCTCAAAGTGTCTCTTCCTTCCATCAGAATATGTAACCCCTTGTCATCAAACCAAAACCACTTATCATTCACTATATTCCACTAGTCTACCATCAAAAAATGACATATTGATTTACTACCTAAAAAAATTCTGCTGAAATATATTAACCCAGGACATAATCTAATAATTTTTTCCATAAAAAAACATATCCCTATATATCCCTAATATCCTTCCAATGTTTCCCAAAAGAGCTAGGAGTTATTAAAGAGACCAGAATAGTCCATCACAGACTTACTCACAAGGGTCACCCACATGAACTCTGATACTATATTGTTCATAAAGGTCACTAGGTTAAACTACTTCAGGAATAATTTTATAATAATGTACATACCATTTTCTCCACCTACTAATTCTAAGCTTGAATATCCCACAAACTATTGTTTTGACCATCTAACATATATGTAATGTAATTGACTATTTTATGTACATGATTCTCTATATTGTACATAATTTTTATATATATTAATTCGCAAACTCATTTACCTCTTTTCCACCCTCTCTAGTGAAATTTTAAGGATTAAAAAAATGGATTTGATAATTCATATTCTACATATTCCACCATAGATTTTATTCCATGAACTAAAACATCATTTACAATTCACAGAGAACTACTCTTTTGAACCATAAACTAGAGATATTGGGGTCTCTTTCCCCATTGAGAGAGGAAAATATCTGGCCATGTCCACTTGTCATCCAATGAAAAATAACTGTCATGGAGTCATGTATATATAACAAAAATTGAATATATTAGGGCACAAAACACATCATTAACACATTTACATAAGAAGTACTTTCATTGGGATATATCAAGTTTTCTCACATACATCACCACATTGTCAAAATAGATGTACTATCACTATAATCTACCATTCTCACTTTTTTCATGGATAATATAGTGTAAACTATTTCATATTTTTATGTTTATCATTACACTACCTTTAAATACGTTTAAAAATACCAATTTTAGAATCATTTCTACATTATAAATTCATCACTTGGCACCATTGGTTTTAAAATTACATAAATAGATAAAATGATTTCTATCCCGAAACCCTCATTCATAAAACCACTTTTCATGAATGCAAAATATGATACATGTCGCATAAAAACATGAGTTCAAGGAATGATGATTTTATACATAACTCATGTTGTATACTGGGCCATTTTAAAAAATTGAAAAAATTGTAACATCACACAACAGGTGTATAAACCAAGGTGAAATATCATCCAATAGAAATAGTAAAAGTCAAGAACAACAATCAATCCATGGGTACATGCATTTTCACCTAAAATGGTTCATATACTCCTATTCACGTGCTCATCACCGATTCCTGACTCATCATAATCTTTTTTCTACTGTTACAAAATAAAATAAAAAATTTAAATAAAAATAAAACTCTTTTTGAAACCACTTTCTAATGTCCCAACCCAGGTGCCACATATCTATGCCCAAAGTAAGTTCTCTATATGACCTCAAGTGTTCCTCCCTATATATTAGAGGCTTTCAACATGTAGGGATGAAATATGATGTAATTTAGGGATTATATACCCTCCCATTATAGAACCACACCAACTAAAATCAATAAAAATTTCCCAAATGATAATAATAAATAAATAGAATAATACAGTATTACATAATTTCCGACATCACATCATAATACACAGTCATGTAAAATGATCATAATCCAAAGTATTAGATATTTCATTTGATATATGAGTCAAGTGCCTAATAAAAACATCGAATAGATAAAAATTAACCCCTACCAATATGGTCTCGAAACAATTCATGGTCACCTTATACATGCTCCTCCAAAATCCAAACTCAGGCATCTAATATATGGAACATTTTCATCTCATATACAAGAAAAATACTTTCTATTTGTGTACTAGTCCAGATTCATGTGTATAGTGTGAGTTAAACTAAGGGGCCACTATTTAATATGTCCAATACAATATCCAATCTATAATAGTGATTTTTTTTTGAAGAATAATGATAAAAATATAATGTAAACATGTTACATGTTAATTATTCTTTAATTAACCACATCATACCTCATTCAAATAGTGTAAGAGTTTGAGCCATATACAGTAGGGATATCACAATTAATTATTAATGTACTTATATTACTCATTTAATTCCAATCTCATTTTGTTTACCTTGTAAAATAAATCCATGTACCAATATATTTGAAAAAAGGAACACTAGTAAAATTTCAATATATCGGGGTCTTGAGCATCAATATGGAACACCACTGGCATTAGGGGAATCATTTCTATTCCCAAAACTCATTTTTCTCATTCATTCATTATGGGTATAATAATTAGTATTCTACCCCATGGTTATTTGGAGAATCATTACATGACTAATAACTCATTGATTAACTATTTAAAATATCACATTCATCACACATATATAAAGGTTCAACATCATTAATCATCTTACCAATTTTTCACGTCATGATTCACCATTTTATTTGTAAATTCAAAACCACCATTTTTTTAATCACATTGAATAATAAGAACAAATCAACATTAATCCATTTACTGTAAATTAATTGCATATCATTAACCATATAAGATAATGGAAAAAACTCTTTTAACCCCACTATCAGCTACTAAATAAGAATTTAATTCGATTTCATTAGCACATTATTATCCCTTTTATAGGTCATAAATAATCATTTCAAGGATAAATTGTCACACCCTTTTGTTTTCCATGAAGATGGTCTCATAATCATCAATGGTCTAATGAGATCGGTGAAGTGTCTCCAAATTTCATTGATGTAAATTAACCTTTTACTTAAAATAAAATTTCACTACATGGAAACACAATCAAAATATTACATGAACATAATCAAAATTAATACTACGAGAATTATTAATTAGGCCACCTACCTTAAGAACATCGATTAACTATCACTAAATCGTAACCCTCATTTCGATGTGGAACTGTATAATTCATATTGGAAGAGGAGTTGCTGGATCAAAACCTAGGACAAATAACTAAAGTAACAATATTTATAAAACATAGATATAGACCAATATTATATGGTGGAAAATCACCAATGTATAAAGGTAAATATTTATGAGAGACAGATGAAACTAAATGAAATGATATCACATAATGGAAGAGATGCTGATTTCAACCACCTAATTTTCAATTTGCATCGTAAGAGTTTTTTAGTATCCTTGAAAACATTTTAGAAGCATACCAATGAAAAGGGAAAATGTATTTTGTGTAGTGAGGATAATTATGTATAAAAATGAGGGATTCAATAAAATTATAATAAAAAATTGGTCGTGTAATACCTAATGTTCATGGTTTCTTGGGAGGACTTAATGTATTTCCCAACAATGTTCCCCTTTGTATCGGGTTCGTGGTGACTTATATATGGTTGCATATTAAAATTTTTTTCCCCAACTATGAAAACTCAATCTATCCAAGGTTAAAGGTTATCAAGAAATATTTTGCACGGTCTAGTCAAATGTTGCTCCACATTATTTTTCTCAAGAAAGGGGTGCACATTTTCCTACGGAAAACCTCATAGTAATCTCTATCCATGCACCAAACATGAAAAGATCCATGGGATTTAAAATTTATGAAAATGAACTCAAAATTAATACAATGAAAGGACAAAAAAAATTTGATCAAAACAATGGTAAACGAGTAATTTAAAATTAGTACAAGAAAAATTCATAAATTTTTTGATCATACAAAAATGATAGGGGAGTGAAACAGTTGTAACATTTCAATAAAATTAAATATTTCAAATATCTTACTCATTTTCCAAAAAAAAAATTGTAATTTTTTATAATGTGATAAGGGATAAAATACAATTGATAAATTATAATATTGTTTTCTTTTTAATGAAGAATTTACTATAATTAACTTGATTTACCCATTATCTTGGTGGAAAGGTTTTATCTTGATTAATATTCATTATGAAAAAAATGAAATGTTACTCATATTTAAATTCAAAAAACATTATTCTAATTATAGTTTATAGTATTTATGATTTAATTTATTTAATTTTTATAATTATCTCTTATTAAAATTAAGCAAAATCCAATGAAAAATAGTTATTTTTAAAATTGGGTTTTTATTCATGAAAGTGAACTTATAAGAAAATAAATTTCCAATTGATTTCTATATAATTAAATAGATTATATTTAATAAGTAAGTCTAATACTATATTAATAAAAATAAAAATTATAATGATACTTTCAAATTATTTGTTATAAAGAAATAAAATTATAGTTTTTAAAAAATATGCATTTTCACTATTCACTAAATATAAATCGTTGCAAAACAATCTTTGAAAAAGAACTAATATATATTTTACATGTGGATATTAAAAATGAACTAATTTTATGCACCTAAATTTCATATATAGTTAAATATTTATTTAAATAAAACTATATATCAAATTGAAATAAAATTACGTAAATAAATAATTTGTTCGATTAAAAAATTACATAATGTTATTATAGTAATTTGAATCCAAAAAACGAAATCATGATTGTTATTAATAGATAAAATTCTCATTTTATTACCTCAATAAAGGTTCTTAGTAATTCAATATGATAAGTATATTTACTAATGAAAATCATTTAATGTTTTTTGAAATTGATGGTTCATTATCATCTTCATGTATGCTAGTTGTGAACAATAAACAAAACTAGTACAAAAGATTACAAAAAAACAGAATTATTAAAAGAGATTTATTTATATATAATATAAAAGAGTGACATTGAATAATTACAGATATATGAGAAATTTATAAGAATAATAATTACTATATCACCATGGAATTATTATTTTATCGTATTAATAATATCTAATTGTTGGAATTTTATATTCTATATTACGAGTAGTAAAAATTTAAAAAATTAATAAGTTTAATGAATAAAATAAGTTAAAATGGAAATAATTCTATATAAAATTAATTAAAAATTAAATAACATAAATCATTTATAGGTGAATATTTTAATATATATGAATTTAATATATATATATATATATATTATCAGAAAATTAAATAGTGATATTTTATAATTAATAAATTATTGACATAAATTTTATCACATTTTTGGACTAAAAACTCCAAAAGTATTTAATGGGTAATTTTATATACTTTGATAAAAAATATTATATGTGAATAGTAGAAATTAATTTTTTATGTGTATACTATGTTTTATGATATCATTATCATGTAAAAAATGAATTAGTAATTTATAAAAAAAATTCTTCACTGTAATGAATTGAATGTTTAAAATAATTTTTTGTAAAATACCAAATTTATCATCAATGTGTAAAAATTACATATTGAAGACTATACTAAATTTTATTTTAATAATAATATATTTATGAATCATTTTAAAAAATAAAATATTTCTAAATAGGATTTGGTTTCAGGAAAAATTAAATGTTAATAAAATCAATATTCATTAATCAAACACTAATAAATGTAAGATGAATTATCACTATTCATAGTCTTCTACACACATAATAATTTAATTAATATTATATTCATATATTCCTTTACCCTTTGATATATACCATTCCCTCCAACCCATTATCCTTTCTTCTATAAATGCATTCATTTAAAATAACATCCAAAATCCATCCTAAAACCCTTGTATTCATTTCACAAATTCAATGTTCATATTTATAGATATTCATCTAAAGGATTTTGAGTCTATCTAAATGATGTGAAAATATGAGATATTTATGTTTCTAAAATCACATACATTTTATTATAAAATCTATTATATTTACACCCATAACGTATATAATCATTAAAATAACATGGCAATATTATTTTTAATTTAATGTAAAATGATTATAAAACTAGATGAATTTAAATATTATCTATTCTTTTAAAACCACTGAAAAATATTATTTTCCAATTATTATCATATGAAAAAAATGTAAATTATAATTTAATATAGTCACTTATTTAAATATTGTATGCTTTTAATATTATTTTAATATATATAAAAAATCATATAATTTAATGTAATTTATATTTATGAACCTATATTAATTAACAAGAATAACATTCATAATGTTAAATATAATTTATGATGTTATGTTCATGTATCTAATTATTTTTTCCCAATGTATGTAGTATAAATTGAAAAATTGTACTAAAAATTAAACTACCATCTATATGAATTTATATTAAGAAATCTTCTTTAATCATCTAAATATTTTGTTACAATTATATTGAAGAAATAGTTCATTAGTATAAAATCAAATTTAATAAAGATTTATTGTACGGGGACTCTCTAATTTTATTCATTTGAGAAGGTCTGTTTTCCATACCTCTCTATAATTCTATTTAATTAATAACTTTTTTCTAATATACATGACATAATTTTCTCTTAATTTATTTTCTTTTATTTGTTTTAGAATTTCATGTACCCATAGAAGTGTTTGGTTGTATTTTTTTTTAATATTCTTGTCAATGATATTTTCAATAACTTTTATGAGAATATTAAAAATCAGATGAAGTAAAAAAACAATATTTGAAGTGAATATTCCCATATATAGTTATAAAATTATAGATATATATTTCTTGAATAACATCTATAGACAACATTAATAAAAAACCTCAAAAAATTAGACAGTTATTGCACAAATATTCATGGAGTTAAGAGACTCAAGTTATTCAAGATATAATAACTTTCCACTCCATGATACATTGATTTATATGAATCCATTTTTTATAGTTAAATATATAAGCATAAAATTATTTATAAGTATGGTTCTCATAGAATAGAAAATTACTGCTGATTTTCGAAAATAAATAACATCTGCAATTATTGAGTGCACTAATGAATGTGGAGAAGTTATTTGTTAAAGTAAATATATTTAAAAACATATTAGTACCATTCGTAAAAAGTATATTTATTGGACATATTAATGACCCTTGATGTGGAATTAAGTATCAATGGATTATTGGAAGAGGATTTGATAATGTGGATGTTTATAAGAATGTAATTGTCGATCCGTGAAAGACTACATCAATAACATGGAATAAAAAGTGCAAAACATGTTGATTGATTTTGGGAAAATTGTTTAATACTGATTAATGAAGATTAGTTATTAAGAAAAAATCATACATGTTTTTTAGTGTAAGGAACATTGAGATCTATTTTCACAGATTTATAATTATGATGGACAGTGATTTGATGTTTTTGAGAATATATGATGATTTTTTAAATTATGTGTGGATAAATTTGTAATGAATTAAAAACTACTTATTATATCATATGAATTGAGGATATTGTGTATAAATTTTAATTATATTGATCATATGACATGATCATATTAAATTTATGGGTGAAGAATCATGATACATCAATAAATATTTTATATCTTCAAGGACATCATTTAACCTCAACATATGAAATATGAATCAGTAAATTGATTTGATGAATTTATAAATATTACAATTCATGGGAAATAATACTTATATATAGGTAATTTTACATTGATAAATTCATATAAAATGAGGTCATATGACTTTAACCTATTTGATGCTAGGGAACCCAAACAATACACTGTATGAATTTAGAAATATTGACTTCATATGACATTTGATGAGATAAAAATTTATATATCTATTTTTATAATATTCATTTTATACATAGTGAAAATTTAATGATGGTGATAGATGAAAATCCATTTTTTAGATTCCATATCTAGAGAATAAAAATTAATTGAATGAATTTTTTTCTATACTAATATTTTCATCAAAGCAAGAAGATTTTAAAATCCATAATAAACTATTGGATTGATAATGATTTGTGAAATAAAATATGAAAATGGTATTTATATTATTTCTACATGATTTTTTAATAGAGGATATAAGAAAAACATAAATATTAATGAATAGTGAGAACAATTTCGTATGATTTAGTAGGTCTTTCATATTGTACAATATATTATAAAATTTTACCATGATCCAAACTGGGATGATTTTGATAGAATGAAGATATGTGATGTTTTTTATCTTCTAGTTAGTAATATATATATATGAACAACATTTAAAGATATATGATTCATTTCTCATTGATTAAGATATCAATAGATTTTTTTAATTCAAAATTAGATTGATTGAGATGGAATTGATTTTGTTTCTTGTGTATAAACAATTGAATCTACTAAATTGAGTTGTGAAATGATCATATGTTATTGAAACAAAATTTAAATATGTGATTATGTTTCATCAATGAAAATATTAAGAAGAATACATACCAAAATACTTTTTCTAGTATACTTATTATATAGTTGAGAAAAAAATTTAACTTGTGAATTATAGTAAATAATTTAGAGAATAATATTATGTGAAAAAAGAAACCTATATAAAAACTATATTGATAAATAACACTATCCATACAAAGAGAATAGGGATGAGAAAAAGTGTTGTATCACTGATGAAATTCATATAGGAAAAAATTTTAGCACAATAAAATTATAAATTGATTTTATAGAATAATCATGAAATAAAAATGTTGTTATAGATTATAGAGACTCATTTTAATGGGTTATTTAATATATTCAAAATATTTTAACAGAAAATGAAGATTCCATGTATGAAAAGAATGGAGAGAGGTATTTGTGTTTTAGGATTTTATTAGAGATTTTTGTGAACTGAAACAATATTAAAGATCTCATGGTATAAGTTATCTAATACAAAATATGGAAGATAACATTTACTTTAGATAATATAAGGTATAAAAAAGAATTTATCCATCAATTAATGTTCAAATTATTTAATTGAGGTTATGATATGTGATATAATAATATATATAGAAAAATGAATACATATTGTCATTATTTATAATCTTTTGATGTCAAGACTTTCAGAGTTTTTTGGATTCATGATTTAATGACATCATGTGAGCTCATTATGAGGTTTGAAGTACGTATTATGTTGTTCTATGATTATATAATATAATATTATTTAATGAGGACTGATTTGTGTGTACTTTTGTTAAAATATTTTTTTAATTTTAAGACATAAATTATAGAAGTACATAAGTGTTTTTGATTAGGATGATTCATGTGTTGGCCTATTGATATAGTTCTATAGAGGTGAATAAAGAAAAAAATATTATTATACATGGTTTAAGTTTATATAAATTTTGCGAGTAAGGGTATTGTAATTATTATAATTAGAATGTATACCTTTAGTGGGAATTTTTCATAACAAATTCCAATGATAATGAAGAATGTGCATGAATGACTAGAATTGATGAGTGTGTGAATCCCAAACTATTGTTGACATTTATTATTAATTTAGGAGAATCCATTATTGGGCTACTAACAATCAGTTTAATGAGTGTAACTTTTTAGCCCAACTTTTAAAATATTATCATCTTCCTTCTCATTCATTACTAGAATTTCATTTGGAATTATTTATTAACAAAACATAAAATTGATGCAATTTTTATAACTAGAATTAAATATTCATTATTATTTGGGGATAGAGATACAATAAAAATAAAAAAATAGTTAAAGTAGGAAAAATCTGATTTATTCCCCTAAAAGGGGTTTGTACCAATATTACATATAATCTCAAATAGAATCATATTGAATATTCCTTGTGGTTAAATATATTATTTATATTTAGAAATCTATTTAGAAAATGTTAATGAATTGTATATTTTAGTTTGAAGATCCATAAAATAATGGATCAAGTTTCATGCATATTTTACCACAATTTTATGTATATTATATGATTATAAAACCAATGATAATGAATTTCCAAAGAAGGTGATGAAAATTTTGGCAAAATGGAAGGTTCAACATATACATGAATTTGGAAAATATGTTATAAATAAAATCTAAAAAGTATTTTTAATTTTTTTTTTGACTAGTCATGCATTATATGGGTATATTGTGACTACATCCAAACTACAAAAAATTTATAATATCATGTTTTAAATTATTTAAATAAGGTTCATTATTATATTTTAGAATAAATAATAATTTTTATAAAATATAATTTTATGAGAAATCATAGAAAGAGTAGAATATTTTTTCAATGGAAGAAGAATTATATGAACATATCAAAAAGTGAATCACTATCTCAGTAGTTATGAAATTTGATAGTTAAATTGTTTTTCTTTAAAATGACAATATTTCAGAGAATACTGAAATATTTTATTGAAATGTTTTTGAGAATAATGTTTATAAGGATTTAATTACTAATGTTATCCTTTCATTAGAGAAGCATAAAAAATTCACTATTAATATCAAGAATTTATATTGATATGAAAAATATATAACATTGAAAAATCATGATATATCACATAAATATATTATAGTGAATTATAATGAAATATTATAGAATATGAATAGATTATATATGATAATTATTATATAAGTTATTGCTGAAAATATACCATTATAATAACAAGTATAAAGAATGACAATTTTGTTTAGAATGTTACATGTGGTTGAATATGAAAGAATAAATAAATATTAGAGAAACACTACTACAACATGCACCACTAAAAATTATTAGATATAAAACCTGTCATAATTTTTTTGAAATGGGATTTCGAGAACATGTAGATAATAATCCACATCATTCACTTCTAAAATGGTGAGCCATTATTTTAATACACCTGTGATTACTAAATTACTATTCGAAAGTATTTTTTCTAGAAAAAAATATATTATACTATTTTATACATGTAAAACATTGAAAAATATATAATTAAATATTTGGTGTATGTGATAAGTTGTATAAATAAAAGATCCTCTAATATATAGAAAACAATTGGACAATATCTTCAAAAATAAGAAGATGGTAAATGACGGTATATTGGGAATTAAAAAAATGAAATGATTTATTTTACCATGTTTTTATTATAGAATGTTTGGATATATGACATTCTACTATTGAAATAATTTGTCTACATAGTAGTATAAATCCATTAGTTAGGGAAATAAAAGATTAGTCATTGTTGAAACCAACAAGATAATATAAGTACTAAAGGATGATGTTAAATCAACCACTTATAGAAAAGATATTAATAAAATAATATATTATTGTAATACTATATTGTTTTTGTGCATACATTATATATATATAATGTAATGCTTCAACATGGTAAATTTAAATTAATAATGGTAAATTTCCACAACAGCAGAAGATTATAAGTGATAAAAGGAATGTTTTCTAGAGTATTACTAAAACGAAAAAGTTGTTGATAATCACACCTTAATTAATATAGTGATTTAGGGTACAAATGTTTTTACAATAGATAAGAGGATATGATTATACTATTGTACAAAATTTAATATTTTTCACCATCCAAAAATATATATGATAATTAATTTATAAAATTGATTTAATATATAATCATCATTAGAGCAGAAAATGTTTTTCACGTCACCATTTTAACCGACGTAAAAATATATGATACATGGTTTTTTACGTCGGTTATAAAATAACTAATGTAAAAAATTTCGCGCGTTCATTTTTTATGTGGGTTATAAATTAACCGATGAAAAAACCAAAGTGCAGAATTTTTTAAGTCCGTTATTTGATAACCGATTTACAAAATGTCATATCATTGAATTTTTTAAGTCAGTTATAAAATAACTGACGTAACAAAAGGTGGCATCTGAGGCCTTTTCGAAGTCGTTTATTTGATTAACGATGTAACAAGCTAACCCGTAGAATTTTTAACGTCAGTTATATTATATCCAACATAAAAAAACAACACCCAGTAGTTTTTACGTTGGTTATTTTATAACCGACGTAAAAATTGTGATTTCTGATCTGTTATTTACGTCGGTTATCGAATAACCGAAGTAAAAAACCAAAACGCGGATTTTTTTACATTGGTTATAAAATAACTGGCGTAATAAATAAGGTATCTGATTCATTTATAATGATGGTTATTATAATAACCAACATTATAATTGTAATAAAAATAGTTTATAATGTTAGTTATTGAATAACCAATGATATAAAACATTTAAAAAATTAACACGCCCCATAGATTGTCATTTATGATTTTTCGATCGACAGAACGACGACCCGTCTCTCTCACGCAGAAAATCCTAATGGACTCTTCGATCTCATTTCGTTAAACTTGTTTTCCATCATCATTTATCATCTTTACTATAATCGGATCTATCATCTCTACTCACAACACTCAGGTAAGCCTCCCACGACCTTATTTCATTTGTTTTTTTCCTGGATATTCTATATTTACACTTTGCGTTTTTTCTTATTAAACTAGGTAAGATTTTTTATTTTTAAACCATATTACCTCATTTTTCCATCATGATCTTATTTATTAGCACCATATATATTAGATCGACAATCAATATTCATGTAAGCTTCACCTACTTCTATTTCATTTGTTTTTTTTCGCAGATGCCCGCCATTTATCATAATTTTTGTTGTCATTGTCAACTAATGGTATCATTCTTCTATATTACTGAAATTTATATGTAAACCAGTGTAAAAAACCATTCTTTGTACCAGTGTGATTTATTTTATAAGTATATGTGGAAATTCATGGTGGAATGTTTGTTTTGGATCCTTTTTTGTTTCTATTTCGGCTATCACTTTTTGTTGTTCCATAATCTATTTACGTCGCTTATTGTAGTGGACTATTAGAAGTCTTCATATGCTTCTAAAAACCAATTAATTGAAAAATAGATCATTTTAGACTAGTAGGAAATACATTTCATGGTTCTAATTTTGAAGAATTGCATGATACCAATACTAGTAGCTTGAGTTTAAAATCCTTAGATATGCCAATCCTAGTAGCCTGAGGTTAATATCCAATGGTTCTGGGGGCTGTCCCGAGGTTTTGTGGTTGTCCAAGGGGTTGGGGGATTTCCAGGATGTCCATGGAGGTGGGGGGGGGGGTAGTCCAGGGGTGTGTGTGGGGGGGGGGGGGTTCAAGGGTGTGGGGGTGTCGAAGGGGGTGGGGCTGTCCAAGGGGGTGGGTTGGTGGGGGGGGGGGGGGGGCTGTCCAAGGTGGTGGGGGCCTATCCAAAGGGTTTGGGGGTTGTCCGGGGGTGGGGGCTGCCCAGAGGGTTGGGGGTGTCCATGGGCGTGTCCAATGGGGGTAGGGGGTGGTGTCCAAGAGGGGTGGGGGTGTTGTCTAGAGGGCTGAGAGCTTTCTAGGGTGTGGGGGGGGGGGGCTGTTGAGAGGGGTGGGGGATATCCAGGGGGGTGGTTTCTAGGTTGTTTCCAAGGTGGTGGGGGTGGTGTTCATAGGGTTTGTGGGGCTGTCCAGAGTGTTTGGGGGTGTTCAAGGTGTCCATGGAGGGGGGGGGGGCAGTCCAGGGGTGTGAGTGGGGGGAGGGGGGGGGGGGGGGTCCAAGGGGGTGGGGGTGTCGAAGGGGGTGGGGGATATCCAAAGGGGTGGGGGCATGTTGAATGGGGTGGGGGCATGTCCAGACGGTTTGGGGGGTTGTTCGTTGGGGTGGGGGCTGTCTAAAGAGTGGAGAGGTGTCCAGGGGGCGTCCAAGGGGGTATCAGGTGGGGGGGGTGTTGTCCAGAAGGGGTGGGGGTGCTGTCTAGAGGGGTGGGGGTTGTCCAAAGGGTGGGGGTTGTCCATAGGGGGTGGTGGTGTCCAGGGGGTGTCCAAGGGGGTGGGGGTGGTGTTCAGAGGGTTCAGGGGGCTGTCCAGAGGGTTGGGGGTGTCCAGGGTGTCCATGGAGGCGGGCGGGGGGAGTCCTGGGGTGTGTGTTTGGGGGTGAGGGGGGTGGGGGATCCATGGGGGTGGAGGTGTATAAGGGGGTGGGGGCGGGGGGCTGTCCTAGGGGGGGGGGTGTATAGAGGGTTTGGGGGGTGTTCGAGTGGGGGAGTTGTCCAGAGGGTTGGGTGGTGTCCAGGGTGATGTCCAAGGGGTTAGGAGGTTGGTGGTGGTGTCCATGAGGTGTGGGGGTGTCCAGGAGGGGTGGGGGGTGTCCAAGGGTTTGGTGGTGTCCAGGGGGTGTCCAAGGGGGATGGGGGTGGTGTCTAGGGGGTGGGGGCTGTCCAAGGGGGTGGTGGTGTCTAAGGGGTGTCCAAGGGGGTGGGGGATAAGTGTCAGTTGGGATTGACTACTAAATCGTGGTTTTTGAGATTATGACATTATGATTGTATTGATTCATGGATATTAGTGTTGCAATATGATTCTATCTGTTTATATATATTTTGACCAGTCATCGACTATGACAAATTATGCGTTAAGGGGGAGAAGAAGTCTTGTTTTTTAAATATGCATAGTTATCCTGACCCCATTGTTCCGTGATTATTGGATTTACATTGTGATTTTATCCATCTGAGTTTTTATTTTAAATTTGATTTGATTATCAGGTTTACTCCATCTTCTCCGATTTTCTATCAACTGTTGGTGGCCCCATGGTTTTCATTGATTCAATGGAATTTAAAACTATTATATCTAACTATATTTTCTTTTTAAAATCATATTCGAGAATATTTTTTTAAATACACATAGATTTTTTATATATTTCAAAATTTTTTTACATTAAAAAAATATTTTTTTCATATAAACATATATTTTTCTTCTCTAAAAAAGATGTATAATTTTGATATTTCCTATAGGTAATAATGAGTGGAAGTTAGATTATGACATATCGAATGAGCAATGAATATGAAGAAGGTGTTGATGCCTTTTTGGAATTTTCTAAACGAAATGTTCCTAGTAGTGATATCTTTATCAGTCCATGCCTGAAATGTTTGAATATAAAGAAGTTGAAAAGTATAGAGATAATAGATCATCTGATTTGTCATGTTTTAATCTGAGTTACAACCCTTGGATTTGGCATGGTGAAACTGGACGGAATGTCACTGATAACGATGATTCACAAGATGTTAACTCCGATGGAATTGAAGAAATTATTCGTGATATTGTAGAAGAACAAATTGAGATTGAACCAATAGTTGCGCATCTATATGGTGATGCTGAAAAACTATTATATCCTTATGGTATAGATTTTATGGTTTTGTCAGCGGTGTTAATATTTATTAACCAAAAGTAGAAACATGGATGGAGTGACATAAGTTTTACAGAGCTGATAGAATTGATGAAAGACATTTTTACAAAAGATAATGACCTTCCAAATTCACATTATAAGGCCAAGAAAATGTTATGCACGATGGGATTGGGATACAATAAAATACATGCATGTCCGAATGACTGTATTATATATAGGAAAGAATATGAATTTCTGTTACTGTGTCCTAAATGTGGGACATCACGGTATAAGATAAATGAAAAATCACAGGTTGATATAGAGATTACAAAGATCTCTTCAAAGTTATTTTGGTATCTACCAATAATTCATTGTTTCAAATGTTTATTTGTTAATTCACATGAGGAAAAAAGGTTAAGATGGCATTTTGAGGAGCGGTTATGTGATGGAAAAATACATCATCTAGCTGATAGTCTATAATGGTAGAAAATTGATGAGCAATATTCTACATTTGGAAATTAAATTAGAAATCTCATACTAGGGATGTGCACAGATGAAATGAATCCATACCAAACCCTCAGTATTAGATATAGTTCATGTCATGTTTTATTGGTAATTTACCACCTCTCTCCTGAAATTTGTATGAAGCGCAAATATATCATGTTGATTATAATGATCTCTGGTCTGAAGCAACCAAACAATGATATTGATGTTTACTTGTCACTGTGGATTGATGATTTGAATCTTTTATGGGATAGAGGTATTAGGGTGTATGATTCTTATAAAATGGAATATTTTCAACTACATGCAGTCCTTTTGTTCACTATAATTGACTTCCCAGCATATGATATTTTTTTTGGATACAGTGTTAAAGGGCATAAAGCATGTCTAATTTGGGAACAATAGACGTCATATTGTCAATTGAATCATCTGAGGAAAATAGTATACATGGGTCATCGAATGTTTTTTCCCATGGATCACCCTTATAGAAGACTAAAAAAGGCATTCAATGGATACAAAGAATTTGACATTGCTTCAAAACCACTATCCACTGATCTGTATTTTGAGAGGGTGAAAAACCTTGATGTGACATTGGGAAAGACATAGAAATTTGGTAATGACAGACATATTTGGAAGAAAAGGTTAATATTTATTGAGCTAACCTATTAGATATATCATGACTTTAAACATAATATTGATGTCATTCACGTGGAGAAGAATAACTGTGATTGTTTGATTAGAACATTGTTAGATATTAGAGGAAAGAAAAATGATGGGTTGAATGTAAGATTACACTTACTATCAATGGAAATACATTTGGAGTTAGCTCCCACTCTTAAAGGAAGACGAACATTTCTTCCCCCAGCTTTTCATACATTATCGAAGAGGGAGAAAATTATCTTTTTTCAGTGTCTTTAAGATATCAAAGTACATCAAGGTTATTATTCAAATATAAAAACATTTGTCTCATTGAAGGGCTTGAAGTTGATATGAATGTAATCACATGATTTTAATGCCATGATGTATCAAATTATAGTAGTAGCATTGCGTAGAATATTTCCCTTTTGTGTTAGAAAGACTATAATGAAGTTGTGTTATTTTTTCAATTCACTTTGTAATAAGGCGATTGATGTGAATGCTTTAAAAATTTTAGAAAAGGATTCAATTTTTATATGTTGTCAATTATAAATGTATTTTCTTCCAACTTTTTTTGATATAATGGTGCATTTAATGATTCATCTAGTTCGAGAAATAATTTTTTGTGGACCTGTATATCTTCGTTGGATATATCCTTTTTAAAGTTATAAGAAAATATTGATGGGGTGTGTTAAGAATCTATATCGACCTCAAGCCTCTATTATTGAAAAGTATATTTTTATGGAGGTTGTAGAGTTTAGTACGAGCTACTTGACTACGTCGAAACACATAGGTTTTCCTCCATCTTTCCATGAACAAGTTAATAATGAGGGAAAGTGGATTTGTGGCTTGAATTTCAAATAATTGTCAGCTAAAAAGATGAAGAAGTTACAATCATACATGATGAATAACATAGATGATGCTCAACCATATATCACATTTAAAATTAATGAGTTGAAACAATGGCATCCAATGAAGAAAGAAATCTGGATTTTGAATGAGAACAACAAATTTTTTTTGTCATGGTTTAAAAAGACCCGGCCTAGTAGACCCGATGTATCAGAGACATTAAAATGGATAGTGGTTGGTCCATGTTTAAATTTGATAACATGATCCAATTATGACATTAATGTACATACATTTCATACGAAAGCATAGGACAATAGAAGTGCAGTTCAGAATAGTGGTGTATTGGTGTTTGCAGAAGCAATGCATTTTTCGAGTGCTAAGTACAAAAACCCATTTTTTGCATCAAGTGAATATTATGGAGTGATTGAAGACATATGGGAGGTTGATTAATTTAAAATTAATGTTCTGGTTTTTAACTGTAAATGGTTTATCAGTAACAACAGTGTCATACACGATGAATTTGGAATGACACTTATTAATATGAATAGATTAGAAGACACAACTGATTCTTTTATAATGGAAACACAAGGGAAAAAAATTTTCTATGTATTAGATCAATCAGAAATGTTGTGGGTTGCTGTTTTACAAGGGAAAGAACAATAAGTTGGTGAGGATGACCTTGATGACGTTGTTTATTTTTGTGAGGTCCCAACTTCCATGGAAATATTAATAGAACATAATGATGAGCATGTAGAAGACATGCTTTGTTCCATAAGGAACGATCACGAGGAAGGAATTTGGGAAAACAATCCATTTGTAAATTCCTAAAATTACATGTAACATATGTTTATTTCTTGTTTACATTTATTTTTTTCATAAAATGTTAGATATCGTATGTTATTTCTTTATTAATACATTTTTTAAAAAAAAAATATGTTTTTTGATTTATGTTCTTTTAGTTTACTTTATCATGTTTAACATTACATGAATTATATATCTTTTATTTTTGTTCAGTGACAATTAATTTACCATGTTTACCAGGTTTACCATGTTTACCATCTTGACCATATTTACCATATTTACAATTATTTAACATTCTTACCATAATAACAATGTTTACTATGACGTACCTTAGTATAATATTCTATTTTCTGATTATAGTTGTATTAAAATAATGGAATTTGTATATTTGTGAACTAATGTTTGTTTTTCTTGATTTGATGGATAATGATAGATCATTCAGTTGATCAACCACATGATTCTAGAGATGTGAATATTGGTCATACCTATAGGGAGGAACATTCACATTCTTCTCTTAATGTTCCCCAATCTTCTTCATGTGATCATATTACGAAAAATAGTTCAAGAGTTGGTAAACGTGGGTGCACATGTTTATCAAAATTAACACTTGCACGTATGTAAGATCAGAGGATACTCATTGAGATTGATGATGATGATATTCATAGAGGTCCAAATGAAAAATATTTGAAGAGTTTTGTATCAACTCTGGCTATAAGAAAAATAATCATTTTGTATGATGACTAGAGAAGTGTTGATAAATCGATAATCTCTCAGTTGTGGGAGACGATTTTGGTAATATCTTTTCCTTTTGTTTGACTATTAATTAAATGTTTCTAGTATATATAATATGTTTAACCACTTCTTTATTAGATTACATTTGATATTAATAACACTGGAGGAGTCAGGAAGAAATTCTTATCGATGGATGTCAGGTGATGGAGGGTTTTCAAATCAACCCTCTCATCTGATTTCATTTTTTCTCATAAGAATCATGACAATCCATGTTGTATATATCCTTTTATAGATGAAGAAACATGGAGAAAATTTGTTGAATATTAAAGAAAAGTATCATTTTTGGTAAGGGAAATTTAATCTTTGATAATATTTCTTATATAAATGATATTATAATCTTTTGTTAATTATTTCTTATTCTATAATTTAAAATAAACAAGGAAACCTCGTCAGGAGATACAATCTAAAAATTTATACCCTCATAGTTTTTCTCAAGGAGGGTATGCATTTTTGGAAGAACAAATGATGGAGGAAAAATTTCAAAAACTAAGAGCTGAATCTTCAAGCTCTGGAGAGGTGGTCCCTCCATCCCCTCCATCTAGACATGAAAAATGAAAGAGAGCTCGGATGGGAAAAAAAGGAATATCTTTCAGAAGAATCGAGAATCGTAGCTGAGAGGATTATAAAATATCTATTTTATTTATTTAAGTTAAATATTTTCTTGATATAATTTCAATCATTACAGAATTGTTCAATTAATTAATATCGGAATCTCTTGAGGAGCATAGATCACAGGGGGCATTTACAACTACTAAGAGGCAAGATATTTAATCTGTAGCATTGGGAAAGGCCAAGAATCCTGGTCGTGTAAGTATTAACACCTTTTCCATATGTTGTTTTTATAAAAAATGAATACTTATGTCTGTTTTTTATTTTGTATCATTATAACATTTGTGAGAAGAATGAGCTGACAGATGTATATGGATTCATTGCCTGCAATTGATTTCCCCTGAAGCATGTGCATTGGATGAGGAACAAAGAATGCTTTATATTGCTGAAATACTTGAACAGAATATAGTCACACAATGTTGGATGATGCCTTTTAGTGAGTGGTATGAAACACATCTCTCTCAAAGAGTTTATTATCATTTAACATAAATAACTAGTAACCTTAAATTTTTTTATCACTAATCATTAGATGTTAGGGGTTGTTTGCCCATGTGAGAAAACACTTTATTGGATATGCTCTGTCCATGATGATGTGAGGGAATGTTTTAAGAATATATTGGAAAATTATGTTTCAATTTCTCCATAGTTTTATATATTATAATGAATTTATGATTTACCCCATTCGTAATATTTTCTAACAGGGTATGGGTCTACTTTCGAAAAAACAGGAAGAAAAGGAGTACCAAGATCAAATCTGTAAATGTGAATCTAAATATCTATTTATAATTTTTACTTTTTGATTTATTACATTAAAATAATATATTTAATTTACACTCATTTAAACAGAATTGTCATAAACAACAAGGCGTCATCAAATACAGATATTATATCTTAAGATTTATGTATGAAATAATAACAACTGGGACAGTTGTGAAGTTTGACCTTGTATGATTTCCTTTAAAAATTTCCATAATATTTCAATTTGATTTATTTATTATACATATTAACTACTATCCTTTTAATTTGTATCTATTTTATTAACCTCAACCCTATACTGCTGAAGACATCAAACACTTACAAGTTGAGTGGTCAAATTATTTTACAGGTTTGATTGAATTTTAGTTGTTTGTAGTGAAAAATGTAATTTTGAATATCATCGTCCTAAATGTGTATTTGGAAGTCGATTAGGTTGGATTTAGTTTTTTTTTTGAAGAAGACAATGTATGTTTTGAATGTTATATATGTAAATGTTTAATTTTTCAACACTTCTAGTTTTGGTCTACTTATGATGGATTTTCAGTTTGGGATTCTGGTCTGGGCGGGAGGGATTACAAGTGTGTGGGGGTGTTATGTGGGGTGGGAGTGTATAGGTGTGTGGAATGGATATTCGATGGGGTGGGGGGGGCATCCAAGAGGCACCAACATCCCTCGGGGGGCTGAACGCCGCTGGAAGGTATTCATCACTCTCACATGTGAAACATTTTGAGAGGTTAAGCTTTGTATGTGGGAGTGATGAGTACCTTCCAGCGGTGTGCCCCCCAAGGGGGTGTCCAGGAGGGTGTTCATGAGGATGGGGGTGTCCAAGAGGGAGGAGGGTTGTTAAGGGGGTGGGGGTGTCCAGAGGTGTGGTGGGGGCAGTCCAGTGGGGCGAGGTGGTTCTGTTATGTTTTTGGTAATGTTTTGGTCTGTTTCAGGGGTGTGGGAGGGCTATCCAGGGGTGTGGGGGACTGTCCAGGGGGTGGTGGGGATGTCCAGGGGAGTGGGGGTTGTCCACAGGGTTGGGGGCAATCCATGGGTGTGGGGGGGGGGGTGTTCAGGGGTATTGTGGGGGTTGTCTAGTGGGGTGTGGGGGCTGTCTAGGGGGTGGTGGGGTAGTCCAGGACGGTGGGGGGGGGGGGGGGTTCAGGGTTGTTAGGGATTTCAAGGGGTGGGGGGAAGTCCAGGGGTGTGGGGGTGTCCAAGGGTGTGGGGAGCTTTCCATGGGGTGGTGGGGAAGTCCAAGGGTGGGGGTGTCCAGGGGGTGGGGGTTGTCCAGGGGTGTTGTGGGCTGTCCAGATAGTGGGGGCAGTCCATGGGTGTGGTGGGGGTTGTCCAGTGGGTTGGGGGGGGGGGTTCTAGTATGTATTTGGTAGCATTTTGGTCTGTTTTAAGGCTGTGGGGGGGGGGGGGGTTCAGAGGTGTGGGAGTGTTGTCCATGAGTGTGGGAGTGTTGTCCAGGGGGTGGGGGTGGGGTATACAAGACGGTGGGGTGATGTATAGGGTGTGGTGGTAAAGTCTAGTGGTGTGGGTGGGGGGGGGGGTGTCCAGGGGTGTGGTGGGGGTATTCCAGTGGGGTGAGGGGGTTTTGGTTTGTTTTTGGTAACTTTTTGGTATATTTCAGGGGTGTGGGAGGGCTGTCCATGGGTGTGGGAGTGCTGTCCTGGGGGTGGGGGTATGAATTAGGGTGGGGGGGGGGGGTTGTTTGGGGTTGTTTGGGGATATCCAGGGGGTGGGGAGCAGTTCAGTGGTGTAGTGGGGGCTGAGTGGGGTGAGGGGGGGGGGGGGCTGTCTAGGGGTGTGAGAGTGTTGTCCAGGGTTTGGGGGGTATACATGAGGGTGGGGGTTGTCCTGGGGTGTTTGGGGATATCTAGGGGGTCGGGGGCAGTCCAGGGGTGTGGTTGGGGCTGTCCAGTGGGGTGGGGGAGGGGGTGTTCAGGGGATGGTGGGGGGCTATTCAGTGGGGTAAAATTTAAATGTTATCAAAGTAAATACTTAATTTCTCTATGGTTCTTGTTTTGGTCTACTTCTGTTTTTGTGGTAGGAATTATTGATTTGGTTTCTGGTTGTTTTTTGGCAGAGTAGAGGACTGCATTTCATTAAAAAAAATTCTTTAACGTCGGTTATTTTATAACAGTAGTGATAAAGGAATGGGGAAGGGTTTAACACGTCACTTATTTGAATAACCGACATGATAAAAACCCAACAGACATGTTTATCATGCCGGTTATTATATAACTGACATGATAAACCATTTCCCCAGGGGTTTATCACGTCGGTTATGAAATAACCAAAGTGATAAACAACCCTCCCACTATTTTTTCAGATCAGTTATATAATAACTGACGTGATAAACCCCACCGGTTTATGACGTCGGTTATGTAATAACTGATGTGATAAAGGCCTGGGAAATGGTTTATCACGTCGGTTATCATATAACCGACCTGATAAACACCCTAGTATTGGTTTATCACGGCATTTATTTAATAACCGACGTGATAAACCCTCCCCTCTGGTATTTCACATCTTTTAATTAATAACCGACATGATAAACACCATGATGATATGTCTTTATGTCTGCTTTAAAATAGCTGATGTAAAAAACAATATTTATAACGTCGTCTATATTTATGTCGGCTAAAAAATAACGTCAAAAATAAAAAAATAACCGATGTAAATGATGTTTTCTACACTAGTGAAAATAGGAATTTAATCAATGATATTCATAACATATTGTTTATAGTGGAATAAATCACAAATTATGAGATTGAGAGGATAAATAAAAAACTCTATGATAGAAGAATTTTCGTATGTACTGTGATATAAGGTAGGAAATATATCCCAAACCATTATGACATGGAGACCCCAAATTTTTCTCAATGTGTGACATAGTTAAATAACTATAGGCTTAGTGTTCATAAATTGTTGTTGTAATGATGACATTGATACAAAGAATGAATCAGGTGCATGTGTCATTTGAGTTTATAATACTAGACAATATTATTTAAAATTAAAAACATGATGAGAATGATCATGACAATAAATATTATTTATTTTCATAGTTGAAGAAGTCATTTCCATATATCAAGAGATCTACATATTAATAGGATCCTTACGTTTTAATGGATTCCAACTATAGAGAGAATAATAAATGAAAATTTTGAATCAATAAAGTCATTTTAAACCATTACTGTTAAAATTTCATGGATTACAAAATTTATCATTTCCATTGTGATAAATCAATAAAACTGTATAAGAGACACATTGATCGCACATTATTGACCACAAACATTACTAGTGAGAATTGTAGGTGACAAATGAAAATAAATAAAATATGAAGGTTGTGATACATTTATAGTCATGATATTCACCCATCAAAGAGATTATTAAAATTCTTATCAACATTCAATATGTATTATTTATGAACATATATAATTTATATAAGAATATTAATTTCCATTCCATTTATAGAGACAAATTGATATAATCCATTATAGGGTAGAGAACTAGTGGTGTGATGGTTCTAGAAATTTTTTCATTTTTTTGAATCATGAGATATAGATAACCCTATATTTTTAAAATGTTTGTTGTATGATTTTAGTTCTGCTATCTAGATTTTATTTTGTATTCGATATATCATCATGGAATAATGATTATAAAAAAATCTTGAGAAAAATAAATTTAACTTGAATTTTTTGATGTATTATGTGTTTTTCTATAATTTTTCATACAAATTCATTGAAATATATGAAAACAACAACAAATAGATTAAATAAATGTGATTATATCACATTATTTGTTTTAAATGGGAATCCTTGATGATTAGGTAAAATGAAATTTCATTTCATACAAGGCTATCCAACATAAATTTACTTATGAATTACATAATGCTCATTTCAAGGAAATATATGACTCCTTATAAAAATAAAATAGTAGAACATTTTATATGATATCATTCGTGAAATAATTTGAGTAATGGTAGGAATCAATTTACAATTGAATAAATCTCCTAAAAAATATTTTATGAACTAACGGGATAGAAAAATATTTTTCTACTATTGTATTTTTAATAAATTTTGTTGAGATAAAAGAAAAATTATATTTACAGTTATTGAATTGAATAATTTCAATTTTATTGGCCTAAATAAAGAAATGTTGAAATGAATGGGCACAATTCATTTTTTGGTTATATTTTTTGAAAATGGTTGTAAATGAACATATCAAAAAGAAATATTGAGAATATTGGATATGGATTGAGGATTCCATCTAAAAATTTATTTTATGCTTGAAATATATGGATGAGAAAAAGATAATGGATTCTTCTTATAAAACCCGACTATAAAATAAACACATATTCCGAGATTCATGTGCCCCATGCTATATTCAATTTTTTTTGTCAATGGTTTTAAAATATAATTCCAAAGGGAATATTGAGTATATGGGTGATAGATTAATGTATCTTATCATTTCATGAAGTGAAGCATCATATAATTAGTCTTTAAATGGAATATTTATACTTCTTTACGAACATTGATATGAAACATCAATGTTGCAGCCCCAAATGTCATATTATTGTTCCACAAATCATCAAAGAGTTAAGAGTGTTATTATGTTAATAATAGAAGTGATATCCACAACATCATACATTGAGTGATCCGTCATCATAATTGATCATAGATAATTAATTCCAAAAATTACATATATATATATATATACGACCCCTATAGAATGTAAAAAATATCCACATTGATGAATATTGAGATGGATCTCTATATAATCCATCCATAGTTTATTTGTGGTTAATGTATATGTAGACCTATGATCATGGATTTTGTATGACATTTGAAATTGAATCCATGTTCTTAAAAATTGAAAAACAAATTGAATGAGAAAATGAGTAATTTTGAATTTTGTCTAAAATATTGAAAAGATCATATGTTTTCAGGATGAGATATATTACATTATGTTTTTTGAATTGTATGAATTTAGAATTTGAATTTGGTGGATGGTGTAGTGTATGACTTATTTGCATATCACACAACATCATGGCCATCGTATGACTCCAGCACATGACAATTGGTCTTTTTCCATTATGTGGGTTCATTTTGAGGTATTTTTATATTTTATTTTTGTCTATTCATTTCAATATGAACTTTCATATATGTTTTCGAGTAATGTGGCAGTTTTTTTGGGTCTCACATCAGGAGGTTCATGGTTGGTATGTAGTAATTAGAAATATAGTTTCATATGAGATGATGTTGTGTACCTTTGATAGTGGCATTGTCTTGGCCTCATTGTTTACCAGATGGGCATGTAGACTAATAGTCCGCATTTATCAGTGGCCGTCTATGAGGTTCACGATCACCCAAATGGGTGTGAGTCATACACCAGGAAATTGTTCTCCCTATTTTCTATTTAGATGGAGTTTTCTGATGGTTCACTCATGGTTTGGAAAACCTTGTGTCCAAACCATGCAGACATCCCCAATTTTTTTTTGAGTTTTTCCATTATCCCACTTTTATTTTAAGACTCTAACCCACTTCTCTCACCCCATTCAACTACCTCTATCCTCGGAGTCCTCTCGATTCTTCATTACTCCTTTTTTATCAATCCTTGGTTATTTTTTCCTTATATCATCAAGAAGACAACATGTAAGCTCATCTATTACTCATTTTCTTCAACTCTTTGGTCCCTTCCTTCTTCTATCTGAGGTTATCTATTATCTAGAATATTTTTTCCCTGACGTTGGTTGAGAATTGTTTCCATTAGTCAGATATTGATGGTTATTATTTTCTACTTCATTTTCAGGGTATCCTCTTAGTATGTATGTTGTTTCAACAACATTTATAGAAGTTTCGAAACTCATGGTAGGTAGTTTCATAGAGTAAAATTGTTGTATATTGTTAGTTTGAAATATATTCATCCTAAATGAGTTCTAGGGAGAGTGTGGGTGGTGAGAATCATTATATTAAATGGTTTTTGATGAATTAGTGTTTGAATGGTTTTTACTATTATAAATGGGCGTTTTCATGAATTTTTCTATAATTGGATGTTTTTATATATAATATTTTGTTCATGTGAAAAATGAAATTGAATTGAGAACAAGGAAATCAAAGGAATATATTTGGATAGACTATATATGCTATGCTAGGTAGTCTATTGGGGACATGTCTTGGTTGTCCTTCTATGATTGATTCTACAAAACTAACTAAACATATAACGATTATTCGAGTCCACTATAACTTGGGATTTGATTCTATTATAGTGGCTGATGGATGAGAATGTTTTGGGTTTTCAATGTACATAACATCAATGTAAAAGGAGACTAGGACCTCACTAAAATTATTAATGTTTCTATTACCATTGGTTCTCATGTTATTATATGCTTATAATACGTATTTTTTCCCAGTTTAATTTATTTTTTAATTTCAAAGTATGATTTATTTTATAAAAATGTTTCTTTTAATAAAACTATAATGTTGATTTATTTATATTGTTATATCATGTAAGATAATTTATTCTTATCCTACATGGTAATGGATCAAAACCTACATGTACCCTCTGGTGAATTTAAACCTTGTTATCTTTGACCCATGTAAGGGAATGTTTATTCGTTGTGGTTATAGTGGATCTCGATGCTAGTGGTTTCCCAATTACAGGTGTTTTTGGTGGTTTCATGGGTTTTTTGGACCCTATTTTTGCACAATGGTTTAGATGTATATTCATATTCCCGTTAATTATTATAATTTTGATTTTTTTATTAAAAGCATAAATTTTTGAACTTTTGAAAGCATTATTTCGTTTGATCACGATGTGACGTGTTATTCATTTGGGTTTGTTTATTTATTGATTCTTGTTGGTGAAATCATTCCCAAATGTGATGTTTGATTCCTAAGACATTTGTTTCCATCCCATGGGGATCGGGTTTTACCTTTGGATTTTACTAGTAGCTAAGTTATGTGCTAGGTTGGATGAGATTTCATCTTAGATTATGGAAAAATGTTTTTAGGAATGCTTTCACCATTCCATTGATTTATTTCATTTGGGAGAGTCTGGATAGATTTGTTTTAGGACGGTCAAGGATTGAGGTTTTAGTTGTGAGCTGGGTGTCTACTAACAATAATTATATCATGTGTTGAGTTACCATGGAATTATTTGGACATGGTTTGAATTCACCTCCATGTGATATGTATAATATACAAACAATTCATAGAAACCATGTTGGGGTGGAGTGGTATGACTTATTGTTGTTCTTGCTATGGTATTCTTTTTTATTTTTTAAGGTCCTTTAATGTTGTTATTGCTGAAATGTTTTTGGATATTGTAATGAAGGTTGATTTGTGTTTCTTGGATTTTGTAGCATCAATCCTACACATAAAATTACAATGAATATGAAATAAGTGGTTTGAGAGATTTATCACTCACCCATTGATCATATATTCGTGTAAGAATTGGTTTGGAAGTCAAAAATTAGATTAGTGTGTAGACTATAGTAATAATATTGTAAATGATTTGTACAATGTTATGAAAAGGATAAGGCACTAGAGCTTCTCAAGAACAAGACTGCATCCTTCTAGGGTAGAACATTTCCACATGAAATAAGAGGACTATATTTAAAATATCAATATGTTTTTAGGTTTCCTTATACTTTTTAGGTATTTAATGGGAAATGTGCTTCATTTTGGTTAGAAGGCCTCCGTTGGAGGTGGTGACACTTAGTTGTGTAGGCAAATAAGAACCATAATATGGGTTGTAAGAACATTAAGGTCATCTTCAATGATGACTAATTTACAAATATATTATCATACAATAAGAATAGAAATATTTTAAATTTCCTCTTGGGGGATCCTACCATGATGGTGTATGCCATCATCATTGAAAATTTAGTTCAGTTTTCCCACAAGGTACAATCCTATAATAAGCTACAGGATCAATGGTATAAAATCAGGTTTCTATAATATATTTGATTAAATTTATTCTTTTTTTATGTGGAATACTTATTATGTGGTGGTTGATTGAGCCATGATGGTAAAGTTTAATCGGAGTGGAATTTTATATTTTTTTTGGGGAAACCAAACATATTTTCCAAGGTAGTGGTGGTATTTTTAAAATAAAAGAAAACATGATGAATAAGAAAATTGGGGGTGATATCCTAGGATATCCATGCCATCCATCCCTTAATGTGGCTTTATATGTTAGATAATTCTTGTTTCATTCATATAAACTATTTGGAAATTTTCGATCAGTGTGTCCAGTCTAACATATGCATTACTATCAGTGTGGGATTATGAGGGTACATTAAGTGTGTTTTTTAAAGTGTCACATCCATACCAAGGTGGTGGACGTTCAATATCCTCTTGGGGAATGTCACCTTAGTCAGAACCATCTAAGATAGTGAGTTCTCATTTTTGAGTTCATGGAACTAGGGGAGGATCTACATCAAGAAAGATTCAATATAAGGTATATTAATAGGATAAAAGTCATTACTAGGTAGAGTAAGATACGAGGGACATTATTTATATGTGTTAAACACAATTGGAAGTAGATTCAAGCCCTAAAAGAGTGCACATTATGATTGTTATTGTATTACCATAAGATTATATTCTATTTGACATAGATTATTCAATTTTTTTTCTTGTCTTTTGAATATGTGAAATTTATAATTTGGATCAAGTTATATGTCGTTGAATTAAATTTTTTATTACGAATATATTGTAGGGTTTTATATGTACATCATGCACACTCACTTTGTCCTGGGTTGTGTTAGAATGTGATTTACTGGTTCTAGAAAGAAAAATCATTAATTCGATACTCATTAAGGATTGGATAGTTCCTTTACAAGATCACATTGATTGTTATCACTGATGAAATATATTTTTAGAACTTAGTAGTCATGAAAAGGTCTTTATAAGTGATCTGGATCCACATTCATTATTTGGTGGACCTATACATACATATTTTGGACACATAATTTATTCCCCACACTAGTCGGGGGATGATGATGGAGGTTTTCAGTGTGGAATGCGCCCTATGGTGGATGAGTTTCCATAGGTATTTCCAAATTATTTTCTTATATTCCATTCAATGAAGGATGTGGAGTTATCCATCGATTTTGTTTCGGGAGCACTGATGATATTTCTTCCATTATATTGTATGGACTCCTTTGGGTTGGGAAAATTATAAATACAATTGTAAAGTTTTTATTATGATGTACTCATTTTCATGAGTGTGTAACCTTGGGTTATTCCGACTTTTTTTTCTAATATGATTGATAGATCTTCCCAGTTGTTCTTTGATTAGCAGTTGTTGAATATGGAAATGACCAGGAAAATTATAACATACTATATATTAATGATATTTTTTATAAAATATAGGGGATCGTTTGTTCTATAATCATTCCGTGTATACCCAGTATCACTATGTCATATTTGAAGAGTCATAGGTCACCAATAAATCCATCTGATGTCGATATATCGACATTGAGTATTTTTCATGCTATTTGAGTTGAAAAATTCTTCTTACAGACCTCATTGATCTTATGAGAAATGTTTTCTATCAACATAAGTACTCATTTTCCATGGTGTTTTTGTATGACATCCCAGTATACTCTTCGATGGCAGTGGGGCATGAGAAAAACTTGAGGATTGAGTTGGGAACACTTTGAGACCCACATCTATATGCTATACTCTACAAGTATACCTTCTAGATTATGAAGGTAAAGTTTCAGGTCTATTTAATTTGGGAATGGTGGTTTCATTAGACCCTATAATGATCAATGTTGTGATTTCATGGGATAAATAGAAGAATATCTTCAATATCATAACATTTTTGGGCCATGTACGATATTACAAGTGGGTTTCCATAGTTTTTTCTTGGATTACATCAACCATGGATTCTGTTACACCAAAATTATTATGGATTTAGTGAAGAAACAATTTCATTATTCCTTTAAATAGCTCACATAGTGCTTGAATAGGGCCATACATTGATCATTATAATGTATGAAAAGGCATACATGTTCCTTTCTTGTTCCTTTAGTAATGGTCGTGGCTGTGTGTTGATGCAGGATAACCATGTAGTGGTGAATGGTTATTACCAACCCTAATCAAATGAACTGAATTCACCTACTCATCACCTGGAATTATTATTAGATATTCATTAATTGTATATATTCATCAATATCTCTTTAAAGAAATGTTTTCAGTCTACTCAAATCATAAAAACAAGCCCTAAATTTTTATCCCAAAAATTCTTGATTTTGATGTAGTGTCATTGAATCTAGAATCCTAAAGGGTTTAATATTGATAACATATATACCTAGGGGAATGTTAATGTGGTATTATATTCCACATACAATAAACTAGTGTACCTAGATCTAAAAGATTCTAATAATGAGTGGAATTTGATGTTGTATTTTTAACTACTACACCAAGAGAGAAAGGATCATATTAGATGTACCTGTTTGGATAGTGTTCAACTGCTGCAATCCCTTTTATAGTTGTTACGGAAAGATAAGTCGAGTGATTTTCTATACCTAAATTCTATGTTGTTTATAAATAGTTGTGAGATTCATAGAGAATGGTCTCTATATTTTGATGGATGTATTTTCTTCATTGGTCTTTTTTAAGTTCTCTTGATGTTGAAAAATGGTATGCTATAGAATAACTATCATTCATAGTGGTATTTTTTTCTTGGGAACACCATGATGTTTTATGATCTATATGATTAGTTTTGGAGTCCATGTGTGAGGCATGATATTACTAAATTTGTATCTGGGTTCTATACATGATAGTGGGTTAAATTAGAACACCAGAGGCCCTAAACTCTTCTTTATCCAGTACACATTCCTACTTTAAAATGGAAGTTAGCCACTATAGACATCATTATAGGATAACCTCACATTACTTAGTCATGGAATGTTATATTCATAGTGATTGACCATTTGACCAACTCATCCAACTTCATTATGATCAATGAATAAACAACAGTAGATGAATTGGGCTAGTTTTATGTTCATAAGATATTAAAGATTCATTGTGTTTCTTAATATATAATATTTATAGGTACACCCAAATTACATCTTGATTTTTGGAATAAAAATAAAATTCAATGGGATCCCTTGTAAAATTGAGTACGTCATGTCTTACGCAAATGGATTGTTAGATATAGTGGTGGAATCTCATTCAAGAAGACATGATCTGATAATTCATGTTGGTTGTTGGACCATGGGATAACCATTTTGTATTGGTTAAATTTTCATATAATAATAGCTACCAATCATCTATTAAAATTGATCCATTCATGAATATTTTTATTAATCCATGTCTTCCTCCTTGGAAATATATGGAAATGGATGAGACTTCACTGTTAGGTTTTAGTGTTTTATATGAGGCTTTTAATAATGTTTTTTTGTATAGGAATTAGTTTTTGAAAATGAATAAACATTATAATTTTTATTCAAATTAGCAATACATAATCTTTGAATTCATTTTTGTGGTTGGTGTTTATTAAGGTGTCCCCTCACTTGGGTCATCATCATCTTGGAAATCAGAGAAAGTTGATATTGAGGCCTATATTTCCCTTTGATATCACTAAGGCTATTGGTGAGGTGGAATAACCATTTTATTTTCTGTCTTAGTTGAATTTGATACATTATTTGTTACATGTCTTGAAATTAAATAAGTATGCTTTAAACCCATTTAGTGTGCTAAATTTGTCTGAGTTGGAGCATGAATCCAACATGTATGTGTAATGGTGAAAAATGTGGATTGGGGAGTCCATTGATAATATGATTAAATGGAATCCATGAGGCCGTTTTAGATTATTTGGATGCATGGAAATGATGATCATGAGACGTAAGATAGAACATAATGTGTTAAGAATAAGTATGTGTTCTCTTATTTGGATTCAATATGACTCTCCAATGGCATAAATTGTTCACGTTTTGAGTAATTTCAACATCAATGGTTTCATTTTTAGTAATTTTAATTTATTTAACTCTGTATTATATTTATGAAATAGATTTAATTTATAGATTATTGAAAAAGTTTTTTTTATGTTTGGATGCAGATGGTGTATGTTTGGAACACAGTTGATTGAAACCATGTTCTAGCTCAAAGGAAGTCAAACGCCATTGCAATTGGCATTGTCTGGGCATCATAGTCTACTTCACAAGCATGTGGTATAACTGTGTTCTTTGATACGTGGTCATATCAGTGGCACATTGTAAACTACATGGGAGTGTGCAAACTGGAATGAAACCACATTGCCTTTTTTCCATTTGGATGAAGGTATGGAAAGATTGTCACACTGTTTTGAAAACCATGAGTAAAAAATGTATCGAATTTCTAGAACATTAAAAATTATATAGTTACCCCTTTACTATTATATATTAAAACACTAACCCAAATGGATCATCCCAATGGGTGTCATATTCCCTATGCATGCCTCCTTCTTTTCCCTAAGTCCAATGAATGTCAATCCCTTTATGATTTAAAATGTGGAACCCTATGAAACCTTCAAGTAAGCTCTTACTTTCCACATTTTCTGCTCCTTCTTGGTATTTTCCTACATATTTCTTGGAAAATATCTTCTATAGGATATTGGATTTCCTATATTGGTTTTAACATTGAATCTTTTGGTGAAAAATTGATTGTTGTGGATTTATTTTTCCTTCTTAGGGTACCCTCTTGGTGTGTTAGTTGTTTTCAATCGGTATTCTATTGTTTTCATACTAAAGATTAGTGGTTCTATTATTTAACATTGTTGTATGACGATAGAATGATTTTTAAGTGTGTTATATGAATGTTATGGATTGTTAAAATCATGTTTTCAAAAGAATTTAGTATGTGTAATGGTTTTAAAGGGGTTTCCTATTAAAAATGGGGGTTTTCATGTTTGTTTATCATTTTGGATGTCTGTATATGTAAGAGGAATATCAAGTGAGATGGAAAAATAAATATAGAAGAAGGGAATACAAGGTATCTAGTTGGGATGACTAGGTCATGTATGATAGAAAGTACGATATGGATAGGGCCTAGTTACCTTATTAAAATTTACATTACACCACTAACTAAATATATGATGATGATTGGAGACAACTATACATTAGGATAGTATTTTTCAATATTTGATCATGGAAGAGGATTCTATGGGTTTTGTATGTACATATCATTCTTTCATGATGATCCTATAGACCCATTAACTATAATAACTAAGGGAATAATAGTGGTGATCATATTATTTTTTCCTTATCTCCTATCTTGTTATCATTTTTAATTTCGTTTTAATTATAATGCATGTTTCCTTGAGAAATAATTCTTTCTTTTATATTAAACTACCTTGTAGATTTTTTTAATAAATTTATAACATTATATCTATTTTTTTGATATTCTACTAGGAATTGGCTCACACACTACATTCACCATTAGCATGTATATATACCATATTAAGTTTGAACAATGTAATGGAATGTTTTCTTATGTTGGTTATGGTGGATTCAGTTTCTTGTTGTTCCTCACATGATGGTTTTATTAGTGGGTGAATAGGGGTGTTAACCCTATTATCTAACAAATGTATTTATTTATAGTCTGTTCCCCTCACTTTATTCGGTGTTTTATGATTTGGATTAAAAGTGTAATGTGTTGAACTTTTGATCTTTCATTATTTGATTGTGATATTATTTTTTATTCATTTTTTGTTGGTTATGGTTGATTCATTTAGACAAATATATCCTAAACGTTATATTTGATACCCAGTCACATGATTATAGCCCTCGGGGATCGAGAACATGCTTTGGGCCTTTCCATGAGCCTCGTTGGGTGTCAGGTTGGATGAAAACTGAGCACGCTTTGTGACATTCCATATAAATGATATCATATGATTTTAGTTAGTTCCTAATAAAATAACATAAAAATTAAATATAGAGTGTATTTATTCATAAAATTTGTTGAAATGAGACCATATAAATTTAATTCATTTGAAGTAGAGTCCCTAATATGTTAGAACATAAGATATGGGAAATGTATAAATTAAATAAATGCATTTGTCATATGAAATTATGTATTCTAGTAGAGAAAATGAATTTCACAACTAGTGAAACATTGATTTTTATGGTGGATGAAAGGTGTGTTTTCTAGATTTAACATTAGATGATCGAAATTTATTAGATGCCACCGAAGTGATTTTATAATGTTTACTACATTATGATTGTTTTAAATTTTATAATACAATTTAATGTTTTGGATAATGGGTGAACAAGAAGATGTATACGATCATTATTCTATTTCATGTTGATTTTAAAATGATTATATTTGAAAATCATTATTTATGATAAAACTTTTAAAATTAATGATAATAATTTAATGCTTTATCTTTCTTTCTCACCATCTCCAAATTTTGATTCTCCCCAGCTAAGATGATTTTTATATAGTGGTATATTGCATAGATAAGTATCTTCTAGAATATAAAATATTGATATAAAGAAAATGTCAATATGAATGAATTTTTTTAATTGATTAGAAACTCAATTAATTTGTTGTGAATCCTTATAGTACTGAATAATATTAAGAAAACACGAGTTATTGAGTGAAAAAAATTTCAAAAAATGAGTTGGGTTGTTATGTATATATATGTTATCCAAATAAAATAATACGTTTATCTCATGATAATTCATTGAGAATAGGATGTCCAATCCATTCCACAAGATGATATATAGTGAGTTCTAGTATACAACTGAGGACAATACTTGTTTAGTAGATTTTAATGAATAGTTTTTGAAATTATATGGATAATAACTTGAACATACTTTAAGAATGATAAATAAGAACTATCAGTTATGATGAATATAATTTATTAGATAACAATGAAGGCCTACTCCTATAAATTCCAAGGAGAAATGGTTTCAAAAATAAAAATAACTTAAAAGGGTTATAAAGCACTAAAAAATTTAGAAATTGTATCCAATGATCATGGTCACTTATTTGTAGAGGATAGTTTCTATATTCAAAACATAGAATATTATAATGTTTTTGACCTATACAATTAAAATTTAAACGGTGATATAGATCAATTTTCATAGATTTCAGCAAAAACTAGGATAACTGAAAATACATTCAAGTACCAAATTGAATATATATATTATATAACATCGTGATTTGGATCTTATGGATATAAAAGTTGATAAAAGTATAATGATTCATAAATTATTTTTCCTTTATAATTTTAAAATAATTTATTGACAAGTAGTTGATTAATAAGAACATAATAGTGACCACGCATTTGTACAATTTTATCATCATTTTTTACACCTTCATTATTGAGGATATACTAGATTTAAAGAAATTAATAGATATTAGAATTTTGTGATAAATCAATTTGAACAAGTAATATAATTATCAAAAATCCTGAGCTGCAAAACGGACCTATTATTTGTATATCAATTCGATAACTAGATGGAATTTGAATACCTTGTGCTCAAAATGAGGATATTTAATATATACATGTTTTATGATGATGTATAAACTTATTAAATAACTTACAAATAAGATATGAATGGAAACAATTTCATATACATGGTGTGATCCCGTAGAACAGATGAAACTCTAATTATCTAAGGATATCACTGTGCAAAAACAAGTTCTTATAGTGACTACTATATCTATTAAAAATCATATACAAAATAAAAAACTCTATGAGAAGTTTAAATTCGTGGATTTGTGATAAGAAATAATGATTACATGTATTGATTTCTTATATCTAGGAATACTTTGACAGGGATAAAAACTAATCATAAAAAATGGACGTCTTTCTAACAGAATCTTTTAAACACACCATTGTTTCTTCATTTACATCACTTGCATTGAATGTCGTATGATTTATTGGTAAAATAAAAATTAAATTCTATTATCCTAACTAGAAAATTTTATATAATTATAAGGGGTAAAAGATTAAAGAATAATTTTCATTGGTATAAATAGGAACACCTAATTGATACAATATCTAAAGTGTCTACACCAATCCGATGGGAATTTTATATGTGAATGTTTTTAATAAATCCTAGTAGTTTTTTATGAATAATAATGATGTTTACCAAGGAAGATATTTCTTTTTCATTCTCAAATTCTCAAACTTATTTTTTGGTTTCATCTATGTTACTTATTCCCATTATAGACTATTTTATTTAATTATGTAGAATTTTTGGGATTTTAAAATCTAATATGACATATTATTTTAATGTTATTGGAAGAAACATAAATAATTATTTCAATATTAATTTTTACGTTATAACCTACCATATTTAATTACTATGATTTTATTTCTTATTTGTGTCTTATGTATGTATAATATATATATTTTAACACCAATTTAGGAAATTTTAATTTCTAATGGATAATCCTATAATTTTTTGTCCCTCTGATCAATTATGAAATTTGTATACCTCATGGGATACAAAATAACTTCGATAAAAATGGAGACTATAAAATATTATTTCGTAATCTAGTAGGAATGAGAGATCTTATTTTTTAATGAAATTACTTATGTTTGTGAAAGATTATTTTGATATCCATTGTTATTTTTTACATAATATATAATAATATTACTATCATTTTTATGCTAATTTATTATCATTATATTTTTATATTACATGCAAAAAGTTTCGAATCTCTTGAAATATAAAACTTATGATTATCATAATTTATCAACCTAAAAGGATTAATAAATAAAAAATTTTCTTTTACATATTTTATTCAGATATATAATCCATAGATAAAATTAAAAAGAACCATTCAAAAAAATTATGATGCTATAAATAAAATATAATAATATTAATTTAAAAACGTTTTATTTACACATGATTTTATATATATGCTACAACTATTGATTAGAAAATGGGTTTAGGGATATTTATAATTATTTTTCAAATTATATTTTTATAGGATATTATTTATTAGAATTCCCGCATACTCAAAAATATCAGAAAATACACTTTCATTTACAATCATATATACTCCTATAATGTATTATAATTTTATATTATTATTTTAATAAATATTTATATTAAAAATTTTCAATTCTATGTAATTTTCATAATATATTTAAATAAAAAATATTGTTTAAGTTTTTATATTCCACCTATTCTAAGAAAATAATTTTATTTTTATCCACTCATCAAATGGATGAATTATTGTTTTTTTGACATCCAGGTAGAACATTATAGTATTTCTGAATTTGGGTTATATTTAACAATAAAATTAAAATATAAATTTTATTTTATAACCCTACCATAATATAATTTAAAATTTGAGGAAAAAGTTTACATTCTATTGTATTATTTTGTATAACTATATTATTTGTTCGTTATTTGTTGTATTGAAAATAATTAAACCATCGATGTTGAATTAGTCATTAAATAATTTGGAAATGAATTCATATCATATAATTTAATAATTTATCATTATTTTTAATTAAAAATAATATGGGAAACATTATACATAATGACATGTAATCACATTGTTAATTATTAGATGTGTTATAGTATACTTTCATTGATGGGTCAAACTATACATATGTTATCATTATAATTGATGTATGTTCTCCAAACACCTATATTAAAAATAATAAAATATTGATAAAAACATATTATAGATAATTGAATATTCTTATTATATAATGTATATATTTATTTAGTTTATTTTATAATATAAAATGTAATTGTTAAAAACCTAATTCTTATATCTTTGGAAGAAACAATTTTCAATTTTAATTATATCATAATCAAGTATTAATCCAATCATATTTTTTTCAAAGTCTAATATTTATATTTTATTATTGAAAATAATATTTTTTTTATATGTTTAGATGGATTTATATATTTCATAAAATTTATATTATTTGATGTTAACAGATATTTTTTTGAGAGATTGGTCGATTTTATTTTCTTAGAATTGTATTTTGTTTCCATTCATTTTGGTTTCATTTTTTTATATAGAGTATCTTTGATCCATGATGCTTCAAGTGGTTTAAAAGGGTAACCAATGATTGAAAGATGTCATATTGGTGATTAACGTGGGTAATTTGTTGATTGTATACATTGTGGGTCCACTTATCCTAGAGCATGAGGCGATATATTCTTTAATGATAGTGAAATGTAATGTAATTTTATTTCTATAATTTGGTATGGTTATATGTTTCACCCTTATGCGTTATTAAATAACTATTAATCATATCATGACTATCCTTAGTATGATTTTTTGTGAAATTTATTTATATAAGATAGTTTTAATTTGATTTTTTATATTTATTTCTTTTTTAGGTAACCACATCCCATTTTGTTAATTTTATGAAAATAAAAAGAATTCATGTTTCTATTTAGTGTAAATAAAAATTATATTACATTTTTGAAGAAGCACCCATTAGTTAATATTTGTGTCTTTTGAGGTTGTTTTCCTTTAATGGGAGTTAATTTGAGAAATATAAATGTTTTTTTGATGGGAAAATAGATTAATGCTATTAAATAATATTATTATATGGAATTTTTTTTGGTAATTAGATATATTTTCTTCTGATGAGATTTATTGAAATAAATTATTGACAATAAATATATTATTATCAACCACTGTGGTATTTCTAAAATATCAGAATTTAGTGCAAAATGCAGGGTGAGTAGTGCATGATAAACCATAATTGTAGTTAGTTATTCACTATTGAGTAATTTATTTGACTCTATATCACTTCATTATTTGTTAATCTAATTAAATCATAATAATTTCATTTTTAATAATTTGATAATTCATGGTATTATAATGAATTTTTATATATGATAATTAAATGGTTATATATTTTTTTAATAATGTTATGTTAGTTACTCTTCACAAATAAAATATATTTCATTTATTAATTTCATATTACTGAAGTGTAATGAGATAGAGGTTAATTATAAATATGTTTTAATGATTGTGAACTTTTTTATTCCTTATAACTAAAGTAATTATGGAATGGATCAGATTATAATTATGAGGTTATTATTAAAAAGAATAATTTTTTTTAATGAATGAATAAAATATTATGTGGATAAGTGTGACATCATTCATATAGTACATTATATATTCTTAAAAGTAATTTAATGAGTAAATTTTATAAGTAATGATAATTTTTATAATAAATTTTTAACGATAAAATATACTAAAAGAAGTAAATATCTAGTTATTGTCATTATGTTAAGTGCATGGGGAAATTGTTTTTCCCATAATACCTGAATTTATTATATAATTATTATGATGAGAATGTAACATAGTTATAACATTATATAGGTTTTCCATTAAATAAAAATAATTTTCATTCCAACTATTTGTTACTATTTTCAATGATTTATTTTCATGTAGATTTTATATATTTGTAAATATAATTACTATAAATATAAAAATTTATTCTATGTAATTATAATGAAAAAATATAATAAGGGAAAAGTTTTATTGACGAATGGTTAATCAAATGTTTTACAGTTACCTTCTAGATCCACATGGATAACGTAACATAAAACATGTATCTAATTTTCCCATCAATATAATTATATAGGTTAATCTAATAATAATTTTATTCGTGTTTAATTTCTAATATTTAATAAAAATATCTCAAAGTTCCAAGTAAATATTTAATCATGAAATTCATCACAAGATGTACTAAAAGATGAGTATAAATGGGTTGATATGTTTAGAGAATCATTGTATAATATATTTTCATAACAATTATTTGCAATAAATTGACATTAAAATAAAGAGGCTAAAAATAATTTAAAAAAATTTCAATTATGATTATATATTCTAATTCAATATTTTCAGAAAGGTCAAATATTGAAGATAATTTAGTGTAATGTTTGTGTAGATATTGGGGTTATGATAAAAGGTCCATAATTAATCTCGTTAAAAAAATTATTATTAGACTATTCTGATAATGTATTTACAATTGACATTTTTTATGGATATCTATATGAACCTAATATATAAAAAGTTGGCATGATGTAAGTATGTAATTTTTTGTTCCCTAGTTTCATGGGTGAGCATGGGTTTCTTGGGTGGTTTGTAAATTTAAAATATGAACAATACAGTGACGGTGTCTGACATCTGGGTAGTATTTGTGACCATTAGGATGATGATTATGATGATGTTTGGTGTTTTGGTGGATGTTTGATACATGATACCTATACATGCATCAAAATACAAATTCTGTAGTAAAAATATTTTATTTTCAGTTATAGTAATAATTTATATATATAAATATTTTTTATTTTTATAGAAATATAAACATTTTTTTATACTCAAATAGAATGATTTTATTCTATGGTTGATTTTTAAATATAGAAGAATACCTGTATATAAGCCTCTAATAGTAGTTATTATTTTGATATATAATTTGATATTTGATATTTTATTTTTTTAGAATATGTGTTATTCAAAATATTATGGACCTATATTGGGGTGAATGAATAACTTATTTATAAGTAATAAAGTATTATTTTTAATTTTATGTCTTTTTTTTTGGAAATCAAAAATCTTTTTTTACTCATTTATCAAACAAAGTATTTGCATTGAATACGGTAACTCTGTCTATCGTACTGACTCTGTCAATCGTACTGACTCTATCAATCTTACTAACGCGGTCAATCGTACTAACTCTTTCTATCGTACTAACTTTTTCTATTATATTGATTGTCTATCGTACTGACTGTGTTCATCGTACCCACATGGTGCATCATACTCACTTTTCATCATATAAAAACATTTCACTTTGTAATATTAATCATACTCATGATTAATTTTTATATCGTGCATGTTTTTATTCTTTTTATCAAATAAATTGTGGCATATCAATCCTACTCATGTTATTAATTTCATATATTTTTTTGTAACCAAAACAATTTTTTGTAGTTAGTTATAAACTAATCAATATGATGTTGTGTTTTCTGTTTCAATATGACAATTACTATGCAAAGTGCCCAAGTCCCTCAGAGTTGTTTCAGAGAAATATGATCATTGGAGAAAATATGAACGTTGGAACCTGAGGCCTATAAAAAGGAGGTCATTTGAAACAAAGATATGACATTCAATAATATTTTGATTTTATCATGTTCTAGTGAGATATGATGTGACTTCTCCCTAGCTTCTTTTAAAATCCATTGAATTAAAAAACATGAGTGGCTCTTTCTTAGATTTTGTATTTTAGTAAGTGATTTGATTTTCTTTATACAACCAATCTGGTGATAACAATCAGGGGCTACGGCGTATAGGTAGACGGTAGTACCGATCATCGTATCGAGTGATTTCAAGCATTTGAATGATACTTGTACCGATTACGTGAAAAATCATTGGCTTCCAGGGATAATAATACGGACGTGCCAATCATTGTATCGGGGGATTACCAAGGTGGTTGTAAGACATACCTTCTATCCTATGAGAATGGTTACCCTTATAATTGGTTTAAAATAATTGTAATACATTTACATTTCCACTGCTATTTGTATTGGTCAGGTAATTTTATTGTGTTATCTTTCTTTTCATATACAATTCAATTTATATTGTTTCAATTAAGATTTATATTGTATTAATAGATTCAATATGATTTATGGTAGAATATTATTCATTTGTATTAATCTAATCATTATATTCAATTAGAATACGAATGTTTTACATTAATTATTATATTACATCATATCATATCTATCATATCCATGACCATTGTGGTAAATTTTTTTGATTGTGAATTTTAATAGTTTAATACCACATAAAAATTGTTTTTTTTACATACAATGTTTTAAACTTACAATTAATCCCCTTATTATATTGTGCCATCTAATATATATTTACATCTATTTTACGATCCAAAAACTGGTACCTTAGGTGGTGTCCACTATTTTTTACTACTTGTGATACTTCCTTTGGAAATATAATCATATTTAGTTTAGAAATTTTTGTTATTAACAACTTACTACACTAACGTGTAGAGTGGAAACATATTGATTTATAATATTGAAGTAATTAATATTTGATCAATTGAAAATCTAAATCCAATTAGACCACCTTTATTTGATGGTAATGATAATGAGTGCTATAGAGATTGAATGTAGTCATTTTTTATTAATACTGGAGTAGAAAGTTTTATCATGCTTACTGGAGGATACAAAATCTCATTTAAGTATGTTAGTACTTTCACCAATCAAGAGAAGCAATAATATCAACTGAATTACAAGGTACACAATAATTTTTTATGTTCTATGAACAAGAATATATATAGTCATTTATCATCTTGTGAAGTATCCAATTTTATCTGGAAGAAATTAGAAGTCACACATTTTGGTACATCTAATGTTATAGAAACAAGAAGACAAATGATTCAAGAAAAATATCATGGGATTATATTTTCTAATAAAGAACCAATATGCAAGGTGAAAAAAAGATTATGACAATCATCAACATTCTACAATCTATGGGTGGAAAGGGTATTGATGATGAAGCACATGTAGACACGAAAATTGATATTATTCCTAATGAGTTGGAATAAAAAGAAAATCTATTTATGAAAATAGGAATGCCACTCAAATCACTCTCGATGGGTTATTTTCCAATCTACTTCAGAACAAGACTAGAATTCAAAGAGATGCAAATTTCAATTAAAAATTTAATTGTAATGGGAGTGTAACCATTACTACTACATCCAATGCTAAGACACCAGAAAGTGTGGCAAGATCCTAGGCTAAAAACGTTGTTATATCAGAATAATGTGATAGTTATCACTCGAATAATGAGTTATCCAATCTTGACCGATGGATAAACAAGTTTTTGGAAGAAACAACAATCAATATATATTCAAAAATAAAGATATAAAAGAAAAGAATGATTCTTAGGTCACCTGTTATGAATGAAAAAGAGCAAGTCATATTAGAACAGATTGTCCTGTACTAAAAAGAAATTTAATAAATATTAAACTCTCTAAAATAAAGAAGAAAAAGTATTTAATGTCAATGAAAAAGATTGTTTTTAAAGAAAATGAATCTTGGAGTGAATGTAGTGGGGATTCATCAGTTGAATCCTCAAATTATGAATCTGCTAGTTAGTGAAATATAAAACTCATAGCCAAACTACCAATTGAAAATAATTTTCACATGGATAAGGTAGAAAATTATGAATCCCTTAGAAATGTATCCATAAATCTTAATTACCCTACAAAGAAACATTATTACTCTTTGGATGAAGAATCTTACTCAGTAGAGGAATACCTACCTTCATTTAATGAAGTTTCTATATTTTCCAAATTACATGAGAATAAAAATTCAAAACTCAATAAAAATCGTGATAATGTAAATTATAGAATATCTATTCATAAAAAATAAGTATAAGATCTGTCAAAAGATCTTGATCATCATACTCTCAAATATTAGAATACTTCAAAGTATTTTATGGGTGTATGTTTTGATAAGGATTAACATTCTAAGGATCTTGATGAACTTGATTTAAAGGAAAGTGTTTTTGAAACAAAATATAATTCCAAAAAACATTTTCTTCTGAGAATGAAAATTTATTTATTATACTGAAATTTGAAATATTTTTTCTTAAGAAACTTTTTTCAATTATTACAGGTGTTAAGGAAAAATTTGATAAGATATATTCTGAAATTCATCCTTTAAGGAATATATCGGAATTTGGATACTGTCACTGAAAACCCATTTTTAGTAATAACTATTTTTTCTTCTTCAAAGTTCCACATTATATACTAAATAAAAATGTGGTGGACATTGGGAAATAATTTCCTTCTTAATAGAACTCAATCTTTTGGATTCCCCAAAATTATTTCGAAAAACAAATGTGGATTCCCAAAATTCTTTATATAACATTTCTAGATCCAAACTAGTTTGGTTTCTAAGAAACTATTTGTCTTTTTTATAAAAAAATAAAATGTATCAACAAGAAAAATTGGTACATGGATAGTGGTTGTTCTCAATGCATGACCAGATACAATGATTTCATTGAAAGATTATTGAAAAAAGTGTAAAGTTACATTCAAAGACAATGCTCGGGGAACAATTTTTGGTTTAGATAATATTGTTTTCCATGATTATGTTTTAATTTCAAATGTTTAATTTGTAAAATGTATTCAGCACAACCTTATAATCATAAGTCAATTTTTTGATGAAGGCTACCTTATAAATTTTAGTATTGATAAGTGTCTTGTTCACAATTCCAATGATGATTTCATTATATCTACACATAGGCATGAAAATTTATACACAATTATCATTAACTACCATAATAGCCAAGACCAACATTGATTAATTGTAATGGATGAAAAATCTTGGTTATATCATCAAAGGTTAGGATAATGTAACTTTAGAAACCATTGTATATGTAAATAGAAAATAATTTTTAAGGATATAACATATCATAGGTATGATTCTTCAAATGTCTGTGATCCTTGTTAATATGGAATGAAAAATAAAAAGTAGATTTAAATCAATCAAAGAAGTGTCAACATGTAATTAATTATAGTTAGTTCACAAGGATATTTTTGGTCTCACACAAAGTGAAATCATTGGAGGAAAATATTATGTATTTGATTTAGTTGATGACAACATTAGATTTACATGTTCCATTTTATAAAAAATAAATCTAATTTTTTTTCTTTTTAAATTATTTTAGAGACAATGTTAAAAATGAGAAAATATTAACACTGATAACTATTTCTAGTGTTCATCGGGGTGAATTTCAAAATGTAGAATTTGAACCTTTTTTAGTAAGAAAGGAATTACTCACAACTTTTTAGCTCTAAGAACCCCTCAAAGATGGTGTTGTTGATAGAATAAATCATATTCCTTATGAAATGACAAGAACCATGATGAGGGATTACTCAATTGATAAGAATTTATGGACTGGCTGACTACATAATTTTTCATAAATTAGTGTATTTGGATGTAAAGCATTCATAAAAAATAAATAACAAAAATTTATATAAATTAGCACCCAAATATGACGAAGGAATCATTTTATGTTATTCGACAACTTCTATAGCCTGTCGTGTTTTTAACAAAAACTGTTGCACTATTGAAGAAACAGAACATGTTAAATTTGATAAAAATTATCCCTTTGTTATTAAACAACGATTACCTATATTGTTGTGCCCAAGTGAAGTAATTGCATTTGTTGTCAATAACTTGTCATGGTGTGCCATCTGATGAAGTACATCTTGAAGATTGATGATTACAGAAGCATTAAATCTGACGATTGTTGAGCTGATCATTAAGTTCCAAGAACTTGTATCAACTGGATACAAAGTCACAACACTTTTAGAAGACCATGCATTGTCTTCACAATGCATGAGGAGATGAAGAGAGCCATCCACAACCTCTAAGTGGATGAAGTAAGCTGAAGAAGAACATGTACTAATCCTTAGTGCATGACAATGTGAATGTGATCCAACATTGACCTCTAATTGGATCATTGAAGAACATTGAAGAATTATTTGATTCAGGAGCTTCGGTTGATGGAGAACCTTCAAAGAATTCACTCCTAAGTAATGAATACATGTTGAAGATAATGGAGGAATTTCAAATGAAGAAGAAGAGAGGAAGAAGGAGAAATGAGAATGATGGCTTGGAAGAAGTGGCACTTGGCATGCTTTATATGGAGGAGAACTTTGTTTTTAACAAAGTCATTAGATATTCCTTTGCCAAAAAATTGGCCAGCCAAGGCACCTTGGGGGTTCAACCCCAAGGCATGGGCACTTGGGCACCACGCCCGGGGGAACCCGTGGGGCGAGCCAGGGCGGCAGGGCGCACACCCAAGACACCGCATGGGTGCCTGGGGCACACCCGGAGGAGCGCGGCAGGGGCGCCTGAGCACACCCATGTGTGCATAGTGGGCGCTAAGCGCGCCCGCAGGAGGCATGAGTGGGCGCAGAGGCGCGCCCGCAGGGAGCATAGGTGGGCGCAGAGCGCGCCCGCAGAGAGAACCTGGTGCGGGGCGGCACCGGGAGGGGAGAAGTTCAACTGGCCGTTCATGGGAGTGCCAGGGTGATAAACCGCGGAAATTCCGCGAGAGACTTTGATGTGGGACGCACATTTTTCACCCGGGACAGATCTGATCCGTCCGTCTCATCGCGCGCTTGATCTGCGCCGCACGATCCATCCGCGGCGCCGCGATCTAATCCAGGCCGTTGAAGATCTGATCCGACGGCCCCGGCCTCGTCCTCTTCCCCGAGCTCGGCTGAGGCCTCCCCGCGCATTCTCGCGAGCTCCGCTCGAACCAGAGGCAACCTGAAGATGGATTTCGAGTTCCCGGACACCTCTGAAGGATCTAAGACCTCCATTGAGCTCGTCTCTCCACACCGAACACGGCCATGCATAAAAAATGGTGTGCATGCAATGTATGGAGAATTTCGAATAAGGCCGAGGCAAACGGAGTTGCCGAGGCATCGGGGTATTCATGTTTTGCATGGGATGGCCAAAACCGAGGCCGTGCATGCGTTCGAAGTCGCATGCACGTAGAGGAGAAAAACATAAATGGATCCCGCGTGAAACAGAGAATAAAAACGGGATTTGCGGATCGTTTAAAGATTTAAAAGATCCGAAATCTTCGGGATTGATGTTATCCCACGCGGAAGATTTGAGGCATTTCTCTGCCTATAAAAAGAGAGGCCGAGGCTCTCATTAAGCTGCTGATGCGCTGAATTTTTGAAGTCCCGTAAGCGCATCTCTCTGCCTCGCGAAGGTTTGAAGCCCCGCGCACACTTGCGCGGTGAAGTCCCCTGCGCGCTAATCTTTGCGCAGCAGGAAGTACTCAGGGTCGCCGCTTCCTTGCGCGCCCGAGGTTGTCACCCTCTCTGTTCGCGAATTTGCGCGACGGGAGGAAGAGCCCGCGGTGTTGCACCTGCGCGCCCGCGGCTGGTTGCACTTGTGCGCCCCTTGGCCAGTGCAACTTGCGCGCCTTGTGCTCCAAGCACTTGCGCGATGCCTTGCATCCAAGGCTTTGCACGGCTGCCCCTTGCACCTTGACACCTTGTGGGACAGTCTGTGTGCAAGTGGGTGAAGTGAATACTACCACATCCCTAGTGTGTGTGTGCCAAGTGAGGAGAAGGCCCTACGGGCAGTAGCTTGTGCAAAGAGGGTGAACCCGAGGCCCTAGTGTTTTGTGTGCAAAGTTGAGGAGAAGGCCGAGGACCTTTGTGCTTTGGGTGCAAAAGGAAGACCACACTTTGTGTGTTTATAAATTGAAGAAGAAGGACAAGTCAAGTGTGTGCCTAAAAGAATGAGTAGTGTATGTGTGCACATGTGAATAAGATCAACTTTGAGAAGAAGAGGAGTACACACTTATGTGTGTGAATACAAAAGAACTAATCATTCTATGTGATTGGGTTTTTGGTGAGCAAGACCAACAAGATCTTTTGAAGGCTGTTGAAGCTACTTGAAGTTTTGAACAACACCTTTGAAGAAGTGAAGTGGAGCCATGATGAAGATGATGTTGTGGAGTTGGGGGGTTTAACCAACTTGTAATTGGGGGGGTAACCAGTTACTGTGTAATCATCTTTTGGCATAGTGAAGAATCCGTGTTGGGGGGTGTAACCAACACGGCAAGGAGTTGGTCTTTGTACCGAACCTTGTAAATCTCTGTGATCTGTGCTCTCATTATTACTGCACCACTAAAAGAGTAGATCTAGGCTTTAACCAGCTGCAGAGGTTGAATTGATAATCCAAAGGGAACAATTCATAAAAAGAAAAAAGTTATCACTGATTCACCCCTCCCCTCTCAGTGATCACAACCGATCCAGGCATTTCAAGTGGTATCAGAGGGAGGTTGCCTCTGTATGGATCTACTTCTGAGAAGATGGACAATCTGAATTCTGTTAATAGTAGGGGTGTTCCTACATTCGATGGAAAGAATTACCACAGCTGGAAAAATCGAATGTTGCCTTACCTTCTATCTCTCGGCCTTGATGTTAGAAATGCAGCCTTATTTGGATTCCCTCCTCTTGCTAATGAATCTGCTATGACACTCGATGAGAAAATAAATATGGAAGTTGATGGTAAAGCTCAAAATTCCATTCTTATGTCACTCTCAGAAAAGGTATACACAAAAGTCATGGGACTCAAGAATGCTAAAGAAATTTGGGACAAATTGGAAAGTAGTTATGAAGTCAACATGAAATTCAAGGAATCCAAATTACAAATTTGGAGAAGCAAGTTTGAAGATGTCAAGATGGGAGAAGAAGAAAATATTGATGATTATTTCACAAGAGTCAATGAAATTGTCAGTAACATTCGGGGCTTTGGAGAAAAGTTGGGGGACTCCACTATTGTTAAAAAGCTAATGAGAAATTTTCCTGACAGGTTTGACCCCAAAGTCTTAGCATTAGAAGACAGAGATGATCTCTCTCTTGATGAACTACACAACATTCTCATTGCATATGAAATGAGGAAGATCCCATTATTCAAGAAGAATATCAAGGATGAGATGGATTTTGAGGCCATGAGACAACTCAAGATAAAAGATGACGAAGTCCTAGAATCAAGTGATACTGACAATGAAGAAAAGGATGAAGATCTCAACACGATTATTTCTCTTTTTTCTAAAAGGTTTGGAAAAACTAAATTCAGGGGAAAAGGGAAATCACCATCGAGATGTTTCAATTGCAATAACATCGGACACTTTGCTGTAAACTGCCCCAAGAAGAGATATAGTGCTCCAGAAGTTGAAGATGAGAAGTCACAAAAGAAGAAATGGAGTAGATACCCAAGAGAAGGAAACAAATCAGGTGTAAGAAAGAAAAGGTTTGTTCCAGGTGAAAGAAGAAGCTATGTAAGCAAAGAGGAAGAATCAGACTCTACTTCAGCCAGTCAATCAGAAGAAGAAACGAATTTTATGGCTCATGTAGAAAAAGGGCTTGATACCTGCAGCAGTGAAGATGATGAAAGTGAACGAACAGAGCTTGAATACAGATTGAAAGATGAATTAGTGGCTTACCTTGAACAGAACACTGGACTCAAGAAAGAGAAGAGATTGTTACAAAAGGAAACCAAAAGGATGACTGAGGAGTTGGAAGAATGTATGAAGAAAGAGACAATGTACATTGATGAAATCAAGAGACACAAACTGAAGGTAGCTGAGCTGGACAAGATAGCAAAAGATCTTGAGGAGAAACTTCACCTCAAAGAAGAAGAGCAATCACTGACACATTCCAAGTGGATTGAAGCACAGAATAGCTTGACAAAGATGAGAGAAGACTTCAACAAGGCTGTTGAGGTCAAGGAAGAATCATCTTATGCTGGTGCTCAGAGGCAGGTCAATTTACCACTAAGTAAATCTCAAAATACATCTGTTATTTCTAACAATGCAGGTTCAAAGATAAAATTGAGACAAACATGGCATGAACCAATCTGTGTAAAATCATCTTCAATGGAAGAAAGGAAATCCTCAGGAAGGACTACTCAAATCTTGGATAGAAAATTACAACATGACTCTTATCAACAAAGAAGGTCAAGGATCAGAGGCTACTGCTGGTGTTGTGGTGTGTTTGGACATAAGGCCTATGCATGCTGGTATAACATGTCTCATCCAAACATGAGGCATGAGTCAAGGGGGAGACATCCTGAAACCCAGAGTGTTTTGCAGAAAGCATCAAAACCACCAACTCAGAACACATTTGACTGCCTGAGTGAAGCTTGTGGAAGATGTGACCAACAAGGTCATAGAGCTGATAAATGTATGACAACTCTTCCTAAACAAAAAGTCAAAGATATGAAAGGGAAAGGTATTCAAGAAACCAATGATGAAATCACATGCTTTGCTGAAGTGGCTCTAAAAGCCAGCAGTAAAACCAAGTCATGGATTCTTGATAGTGGATGATCATCCCACATGACTGGTGATACAAAAATTCTAAGCAACCTTGAAAGTCATGAGGGAGGAACCGTGGTGTTTGGAAATGATCGTTCTCTGAAAATCAAGGGAGTTGGAAAGGCTATGATTGCAACAACAAATCTAAAATCCAATGATGTGTTGTTTGTTGAAGGATTAAAGCACAACCTACTGAGTGTAAGTCAATTATGTGATGATGGACATGAGGTGTTGTTCCAGAAGGACTCATGCATCATCAAGAGCTCAAAGGATGGAAAAATCATCACTCAAGGAAGAAGAACCACTGGAAATCTATTTCAAATTGGTGATCCCATCAATTCTTGTTTTCTTAGCTCTAAAGATGAAAACAACCTCTGGCATAGAAGACTTGGCCATCTTGGTCAAAGGAGTATGAGTAATATTCTGAAGTACAATGTTGTACGAGATCTACCCAAATTAAAGAGAGAAAGAGATGAAGTCTGCGACACATGTCAGAAGGGAAAACTGACCCATAGGTCACACAAAGGAGTTGATATCATGTCTACTAGACCTCTTGAACTCATCCATACAGACATATGTGGACCAATGAGACAGAAGTCTACAAGAGGAGATTTCTATTTTATAACCTTCATTGATGATTACACTCGGATGACCAATGTCATGTTCATGAAACACAAGTCAGAGGCAATCACGATGTTCAAGACTTTCAGAAGGCAGGCTGAGAAGGAACTGGAGCTCTGCATCAAGAAAGTAAGATCAGACAACGGAAATGAATATACCGGTGATGTCTTTGAAAGCTATCTGGTCAAGCATGGAATCAAACATCAATATAGTACACCATATACTCCACAACAGAATGGAGTGGCTGAACGAAAGAATCGAAGCATAGTTGAAATGGGGAGGACTATGTTAGCTGAGCATGATATCTCTAAGTTTTTCTGGAGAGAAGCAGTATGCACTGCTATACACATACAGAACAGATGTCTCCTGAGACCAGAAACACAAACGACAGCCTATGAAATGTGGTTTAACAGAAAACCAACTGTTAAATATTTCAAAGTCTTTGGCAGTCCCTGCATCATCAAGATTAAAAACATCAATCTGGGAATGTTTGAAGAAAAAGGTGAAGAAGGAATCTTTATGGGTTACCTACCTAATGGAAAAGGCTACAGATGCTGGAATAAGAGGTTGAATAAAATGATTGACTGCAGTGATGTCATAATAATTGAAAACAACACCAAACCATACACTGTGGATGATGATGACTCAAAGAATGACACAGCCTTGGAACAGAAGAATGCAGAATTACCTGAGCCAACACCAACTGCTGGTGAGATCAACTCTGAATATACCAGTGATGAAGATGAAGGTAATGAAAATGGAAGAAGAAGATACAACAAATTGAAGAAGCATGTTGACACAGAAAATGTCCTTGGAGACCTACAGTCCTCAGTAAGAACTAGAAGAAGATTGAGATTGGAAGATCAGACTGCGCTGGTTTCTCAAGTTGAACCTCACACAGTGGCTGAAGCAGTTGTACATGAGGAATGGATACAAGCTATGCATGAGGAACTCAATCAAATTGAAAAGAACTCCACTTGGGATCTTGTGCCAAGGCCCAAAAATAAAAATGTTATTGGGACAAAGTGGGTGTTTAGAAACAAACTCAATGAAAAGGGAGAAGTTTCCAGAAACAAGGCCAGACTTGTATGCAAAGGATATTCACAAATGGAAAGAATCGACTTTGAGGAAACCTTTGCACTAGTTGCAAGACTGGAAACTATCAGAATGTTCTTAGAAGTTGCAGCGCACAAGCAGTCCAAGGTCTATCAGATGGATGTGAAATCTGCATTTCTGAATGGAGATCTTGAAGAAGAGGTGTATATTGAACAACCAGAGGGATTTTTGCTGAACAAAGATGGTAGTATGGTGTGCAGATTGAGAAAAGCCTTGTATGGATTGAAGCAGGCCCCTAGAGCCTGGTACTCAAAATTGGATGGTTGTCTTAAAGACATGAAATTTGTCAAAGGAACAGTTGACAGTAACCTCTATGTCAGAGAAATGGCCAATGGTACCCTCATAGTCATTATCTATGTGGATGATATCATTTTTGCTGGTAACAAGGAAGGACTATGTGAAGAATTTGCTGAGCAGATGAAAAGAACTTTTGAAATGTCAATGCTTGGTCAAATGACATATTTTCTAGGATTTCAGGTGGAACAAAGACAAAACTCCATATTTCTTTCACAAGAAAAGTACGCAAGGGACTTAGTGAAAAGTTTTGGAATGGAAAGTTCAAAGGAAGTCTCCACACCCATTTCTGTCGGAACCAAGCTATGCAAGGATGAAGAAGGCAACAATGTTGATCAGAAAGAGTTCAGAAGAATTATTGGCAGTCTACTTTATCTCACGGCTTCAAGGACAGATATAGCATATGCAGTGACATTGTGTGCCAGATTCCAAAGTGATCCAAAAGAATCTCATTTAACTGCAGTCAAAAGAATCCTGAGATATGTTAAAGGAACCCTCAACTATGGACTCTTATACAAACACAGTGCAAACATACAGTTGTTGGGATTCACAGATGCTGATTGGGTTGGTGATTGCACTGATAGAAGATCCACATCTGGTGGAACCTTCTTTCTGGGAGAAGGATGTGTTAGCTGGTACAGCAAGAAACAAAATTCTGTAACATTGAGCACAGCTGAAGCAGAGTATGTGGCCGCTACACATGCATGTACTCAAATGATTTGGATGCAGGTGCAACTAGCAGATTTGAGGATTAAAGATGAAAAACCATTGAGGATATTATGTGATAATCAAAGTGCAATTGGGTTGTCTAAGAATCCTATCCAACACTCCAGATCCAAGCACATTGATATAAAATATCATTTCATCAAAGAAAGGGTCGCCAGTGGAGACATCAAGCTAGACTACATTCCTACTCAAGATCAGGTGGCAAACATTTTCACCAAAGCTATGCCTACGGAAAGATATGTTGAATTGAGGCTGAAACTTCATGTTCAGCCTTCTACTCTCACTTGAGGAAGAAAAAGGTCCCTCCTTATTCCCTAAATTTGTGTATTCTTGTACTTACATGCAGGGAATTGAAGGAGATGAGTGCATCCCCTGAGGGGGAGCATTGGTAGTTGAAGATGTGCAGATTCTAGAAGCTCTATACTATGAGTATGGCTTTCATTCATCCCTTTGCATTTGTTGGCCAATAAGGGGGATAAATCATCAGGCACACGACATTCTCTCAGTGTGCTTTGGAGTATTGACAACCAAATACAAAGGGGGAGATTGTTGTGCCCAAGTGAAGTAATTGCATTTGTTGTCAATAACTTGTCATGGTGTGCCATCTGATGAAGTACATCTTGAAGATTGATGATTACAGAAGCATTAAATCTGACGATTGTTGAGCTGATCATTAAGTTCCAAGAACTTGTATCAACTGGATACAAAGTCACAACACTTTTAGAAGACCATGCATTGTCTTCACAATGCATGAGGAGATGAAGAGAGCCATCCACAACCTCTAAGTGGATGAAGTAAGATGAAGAAGAACATGTACTAATCCTTAGTGCATGACAATGTGAATGTGATCCAACATTGACCTCTAATTGGATCATTGAAGAACATTGAAGAATTATTTGATTCAGGAGCTTCGGTTGATGGAGAACCTTCAAAGAATTCACTCCTAAGTAATGAATACATGTTGAAGATAATGGAGGAATTTCAAATGAAGAAGAAGAGAGGAAGAAGGAGAAATGAGAATGATGGCTTGGAAGAAGTGGCACTTGGCATGCTTTATATGGAGGAGAACTTTGTTTTTAACAAAGTCATTAGATTTTCCATTGCCAAAAAATTGGCCAGCCAAGGCACCTTGGGGGTTCAACCCCAAGGCATGGGCACTAGGGCACCACGCCCGGGGGAACCCGTGGGGCGAGCCAGGGCGGCAGGGCGCACACCCAAGACACCGCATGGGTGCCTGGGGCACGCCCGGAGGAGCGCGGCAGGGGTGCATGAGCGCACCCATGTGTGCATAGTGGGCGCTAAGCACGCCCGCAGGAGGCATGAGTGGGCGCAGAGGCGCGCCCGTAGGGAGCATAGGTGGGCGCAGAGCGCGCCCGCAGAGAGAACCCGGTGCGGGGCGACACCGGGAGGGGAGAAGTTCAACTGGACGTTCATGGGAGTGCTAGGGTGATAAACCGCAGAAATTCCGCGAGAGACTTCGATGTGGGACGCGCATTTTTCACCCGGGACAGATCTGATCCGTCCGTCTCATCGCGCGCTTGATCTGCGCCGCACGATCCATCCGCGGCGCCGCGATCTAATCCAGGCCGTTGAAGATCTGATCTGACGGCCCCGACCTCGTCCTCTTCCCCGAGCTCGGCTGAGGCCTCCCCGCGCATTCCCGTGAGCTCCGCTCGAACCAGAGGCAACCTGAAGATGGATTTCGAGTTCCCGGCCACCTCTGAAGGATCTAAGACCTCCATTGAGCTCGTCTCTCCACACCGAACACGGCCATGCATAAAAAATGGTGTGCATGCAATGTATGGAGAATTTCGAATAAGGCCGAGGAAAACGGAGTTGCCGAGGCATCGGGGTATTCAGGTTTTGCATGGGATGGCCAAAACCGAGGCCGTGCATGCGTTCGAAGTCGCATGCACATAGAGGAGAAAAACATAAATGGATCCCGCGTGAAACAGAGAATAAAAACGGGATTTGCGGATCGTTTAAAGATTTAAAAGATCCGAAATCTTCGGGACTGAAGTTATCCCATGCGGAAGATTTGAGGCGTTTCTCTGCCTATAAAAAGAGAGGCCGAGGCTCTCATTAAGCTGCTGATGCGCTGAATTTTTGAAGTCCCATAAGCGCAACTCTCTTCCTCGCGAAGGTTTGAAGCCCCGCGCACACTTGCGCGGTGAAGTCCCTTGCGCGCTAATCTTTGCGCAGCAGGAAGTACTCAGGGCCGCCGCTTCCTTGCGCGCCCGAGGATGTCACCCTCTCTGTTCGCGAATTTGCGCGACGGGAGGAAGAGCCCGCGGTGTTGCACCTGCGCGCCCGCGGCTGGTTGCACTTGTGCGCCCCTTGGCCAGTGCGACTTGCGCGCCTTGTGCTCCAAGCACTTGCGCGATGCCTTGCATCCAAGGCTTTGCACGGCTGCCCCTTGCACCCTGACACCTTGTGGGACAGTGTGTGTGCAAGTGGGTGAAGTGAAGACTACCACATCCCTAGTGTGTGTGTGCCATGTGAGGAGAAGTCCCTACGGGCAGTAGCTTGTGCAAAGAGGGTGAACCCGAGGCCCTAGTGTTTTGTGTGCAATGTTGAGGAGAAGGCCGAGGACCTTTGTGCTTTGGGTGCAAAAGGAAGACCACACTTTGTGTGTTTATAAATTGAAGAAGAAGGACAAGTCAAGTGTGTGCCTAAAAGAATGATTAGTGTATGTGTGCACATGTGAAGAAGATCAACTTTGAGAAGAAGAGGAGTACACACTTATGTGTGTGAATACAAAAGAACTAATCATTCTAAGTGATTGGGTTTTTGGTGAGCAAGACCAACAAGATCTTTTGAAGACTGTTGAAGCTACTTGAAGTTTTGAACAACACCTTTGAAGAAGTGAAGTGGAGCCATGATGAAGATGATGTTGTGGAGTTGGGGGGTTTAACCAACTTGTAATTGGGGGGGTAACCAGTTACTGTGTAATCATCTTTTGGCATAGTGAAGAATCCGTGTTGGGGGGTGTAACCAACACGGCAAGGAGTAGGTCTTTGTACCGAACCTTGTAAATCTCTGTGTTCTGTGCTCTCATTATTACTGCACCACTAAAAGAGTAGATCTAGGCTTTAACCAGCTGCAGAGGTTGAATTGATAATCCAAAGGGAACAATTCATAAAAAGAAAAAAGTTATCACTGATTCACCCCTCCCCTCTCAGTGATCACAACCGATCCAGGCATTTCATATATCAACTGATGTATTTTCAAAAACTAATTATCAACATATGATTGAAAAATAATCTATTAAGGGGAATACTCAAGAAAATGTTCTTGATACATTTAAGATAGAAGACATTCTATCTTATGTTGTGGAACATGTTTTTCAAAAAAAAATCAGTTGTTCCATTGGAATCATCCCAGTTATAATATAATTGGTGATTTAAACCAACCTATCATGACCAGAAATTCTTTAAGAAATGAAATAGAATATCCTGATTTTCTATCTCATTTTGAACCTAAAACTCTAAGTGAGGACATTGGGGATGAAGATTGTATTAAAGAAATGCAAGATGTACTCAATGAATTTGAAAATAATCAAGTCTGGACCTTGGATGAAAGACATAAAAAACAACTTTAATTGGTATAAAATGGGATTTCGCAAAAAAAGTTATAAAAATACATCCATTGTACGAAATAACGCAAGACTTGTTGCTAAAGGCTATAATCAACAAGAGTTAATAGATAATGAAAAAAACTACACTCAGGTAGCTAGACTTGAATCAATTTGAATTCAATTATCCTTTGCAGCATACTTCAATTTCAAACATATTTAAATGGATGTAAAATCTTCTTTTCTCAATGATTAGGTACAAGTAGAATTTTTTGTATAACAACCACCTAGTTTTGTAAATCCAAAATATCAGGATCATGTTATTAAACATAGAAAAGAATTTTATAGCCTTAAAAAATCCCTAAGAGTATGGTATAGTAGACAGACAAGATTTATATTACAAAAAATTATGAAAAAGGTACTATGGATCCAAGGATATTTATAAAAATGAAAAAATGTTTTGACTCTTAGAATTTATGTTGATAACATTATATTCAGATCAACTCTGCAATCTCTAACTGATTCTTTCACAAATATATTGAAATATAAATTCAAAATGATTGTGATGGGTGAGTTAAAATATTTATATTATTTTTTCAAATATATAAGAAACTAGAAGAAAACTATATATCTAAACATAAGTATATCAAGGACTTACTCAAAAATTATGTTTATGAAAACAAAAAAAGTGTATGTACTCCATTCGTTACCTCAAATACACTTGATATTAATAAAGCTGGGAAACCTGTGGATTAAATAAATTTTAGTGGTATGATATGATGTTTGTTATACTTGTAAGATAATCATCCATAATTAATGTTTTTGGCATGCTTATGAGAAGGATATCAATCAAATCCAAAATAAAATGATTTAAAATATATGAAAATGATTTTATGATAATTAAAATGGAATTTTTATTATTGTTTTTTATTCATGATTTTTTTAAAGTGTTTCAGATTCTAACTTTTTTCGTTGTAAAATGTATAGAAAGAGTACATCTGGATCATGTTATTTCTTAAGACATTCTTTAGTTTTGTAGGCATGCATGAAACAACTATTAGTACCACTTTCCACTGCTGAATATTAATATGTAGTAGCTTGTAGTTTTTGTGCTCAAGTGTTGGTGATGCTACACACACTCACTGACTATGGTCGAGTTTTTCCAAAACTAAAATACTATGTGATAATATTAGTGCCATATCTCTTAGTAAAAAACCCATCACATCACTCATGTGAAAAACACATAGATACTAAGAATCACCTTTTTAGGGATCACACACAAAAATAATATATCATATTACAATTCATCAGAATATAAGAATAACTTGCTGAAATTTTTAAAAAACCATTACCCTCTCATAGATTTGAATTTCTTAAACAGAAGCTATGAATGATTACACGAAAATAATCATTCACGTATACTTCTTTCTTTTATATGTATTCATATATTAAAACACTCCTTTTCCTTGAGAAGAAAAATTTGTCTTTTTCTATTTGTTTTACCTATTTTACATGATTTTGTTTCATATTTTATATTTTACATTATATTAATTATTTATGATTAGTTATATTTATTTGTTTCTATAGTTATGAAATTCAACTTCATTCTTGTTTTGAAATTCTATTTTTTTATTATTGTTTTGACATTCTGTTAATCGGACTGAGAGAGTCCTTTTCATCGATGTGACAAACTATGGTAATGAATTTGTTTTCCATCGTCTTGAAAACCTATGGTAATAAAAAAAAATTATCAGCATGAACACCATTGTTAATAACTTTTTTTCCATCAGCATGAAAACCTATGGTAATTAATTTGTTTTCCATCGGCTTGAAAACCTATGGTAATAAATTATTTTCTGTCATCTTGATAATATATGGAAATTAATCTGTTTGCCATCTTCTTTACAACCTATAGTAATGACTTTCTTTCCATCATCTTGACAACCTATGGCAATGAATTCGTTTTCCATGGGCTTGACCACCTATGGTAATGACTTTGTTTTCCAATAGGCTGAAACCCAATAATATTCACATTCTTTTTTATAGTATTGATGTATGATTGTATTGTAAAATTTCTACTTTCATAATACTATGAAACCAACAAATTACATGAAATCTAGAACAAGTACAATCTCCCTTTTTTTTGTATTGTCTTTCAATCATGTTATTATTTAATATTTTTAATCTTTTTGATTTTTTTTAAAAACCACACCTATTTTATTATCCACCTTTGGAATATTTATCTTCTAATATCAACAATAGAAGACCAAAAGTCATCAAGCATTCTTCTATAAATAAGGGACCCCCTCCTCAAACCCACATCAGTTTTTAAAATTTCTCAATGAAGCTCTGATTCTTCTCCTTAAGACATGATATGTTTTTTTCTTATTCCACTCATCTTTATGTCTTAGTTTTTTACCAACAGTCCTGTCGAAAAGACTTCCAATAAATTCCTAGAAAAGGATTTATTCATAAAAAGGTCAGATTCTACGGTGTTTTTTGATGGTTATGACTCAAAAATCTAGAGGATTATTTTTTCAAGGATGGGAACATATTTGAGTTGAGAAACCCATATATCATGACCCAATTATTGTTCAAGTGGTTAGACAATTCTATAATACAATGCCTTTGGAAAAGAATATAATGATTAAATTTGTTGTGTACATTATAAATTATCCAATTTCTGTTAAAAAGAAGCACATTTATGAAATGTTCCTATTGTAGGTTATTCATTTTACCCATCTCATAAGAAACATGCGGAAATTTGTACATTTAAAATGGTAAGTGCTAAAAAATTATTGTTTCTTATCAATGAGGAGAAAAGAAAATTAGCTCATCTTTCTGTTGACAATCAATTTTTTTAGTCCATTGGATGCAGGATTTATTAATTCCAAGGAAAGGGGATTGTGAAACTCTTAAGGTTTCTGATATTTTTATGGTAGATTGTCTTGTAAACATGAGAATTGTAAATCTCATTGGTTAAATTTTTGAAACTATCCAAAATGTGATGTCTTGATCTATCAAGTCTCGTCTTATCTTGTATCAATATATTATCACAATGTTCATTATTAAAATTTTGATGTTTATTTATATTCCTCTAAAAGGGGAGTTGAATAATATGAATCCTTATTGGATAAGTAAGAATATATTGATTAAATTGTATGTTTGTTTTGTAGAAGAACACAAAATTCTTGTCAAATATGTGTAAGCAAAATCAGCACCAAATTAATAGACACCAAATCAATCGGCACCAGTGATAATAGAATCATCTCCAACAGTTTTTACTTCTCAAAAGTCAGATCCTCAAAAAACTGCAATGTCATAGAAGAAGACCAAATAATGTAAAGGGTTGAATCTAGGTGGAGAAAGGAGGAAAAAACAAAGAAAAGAAATTGATCTTATGTTTGGTATTGACCCACCAGGAGCTCTAGTTTAGAAAATAATGGTCCATGATACCTTATTGGCTAAGAAAAAGAAGAGAATATTTTTAAGAGAAAATGTCATGATTTTTAGTATCTCTAAAATCTTCATAAGTGTAGAGTGTTCAAGTTCCCAAATGAAATTAAATGTTCATCAAGAAGAAATTGTATAGACTTCTCCAAAGAAATGAACGGAAAAAATAGTTCAAGAAGTTAATGAACTTGTAGAAGAAGAATAATACTTCCTTTTATAATGTCTTAAATATTATAAGAATATTAAAGAATAATCTTATGTTAAAAAATAAATTTAAGGAATACCAAAGAATCATCTTGCAGATCAAACACTCGTTCAATCCTTAGAAACTCATTCAGAAGGAATTCCATCTCCAGTAAAGAAAATGGAACAAAGTTCTCATGTTTATAAAGTAGTTGCATCAGTGATAATGATGAAGAGGAACGATCTAAAAAAGTAAAAAGGGTGGAAATGGAAAAATTAGAATGAAAAAGAAAACTATATGATGAAGAATCTAACTGATCAAATGAATTGGAATTGTATGATGATAATGCTGATTTAGAACACACAATTTCCATGACGAAAAGTGATTACATTTTTCATGTTTTGAGAATGATTGAAAAGAATATTCCATAATTCCCCAAAATATAATGAATGATTGATTTCATATTAAACACTAAAAAAATTAAATTTAGTTCATTTATGGAGCTTGAAAACATAGTAATTTCACTAGAAGCTGGTTTAAAATCTTTTAGTTATAATTATATTGCTCATAAGATAGCTTGAAAAAAGATGACTAAGTGGTTGTACAAAATAGAAATCTTAGTAACTGAATATGAAGCATCCATTAATGGCTTAATGAGGCTCTCAAATTATCATGCTATTTTGTTCAATAGACTCGATTAGGAAACTATCAATTGGTTGAACAAGATTCCAATATCTCATGGCGATGATTCTTTTTCAGTGAAATAATTTCATGAGAGGCTCAGTGTTTTACAATCAGAATTATCAAAGGTTTCATCTTTCAAAGATTAAATAGTATTATTAATGAAACAAAAAAAACTTGCTGGCTGATAATAATATGAATATGAAAAACATAATTGAAACTCATGAAGATATAATCATTCTGTAAGAAGACACTATGAAAAACCAAGATCAACATTTTGCAGACCCAATATAGATTCTCAAATCTTAGGCTCACTCCATCACAGATGACATTGAAATGATTAAGAAGATGAAGGAAGTTCTTCATAATTTGATAAATAATGTAAGAGAAAGAAAAAATAATAATTTTTTTCCATTAAATATTCTTCTTGGTTGAAATTTCAATTTCTCTAATATTTTGACAGTATTGCATTGTATATTTTCATTTCTATTGTTTGTATTTCATGTTTATCTCTAACCATTTCAAGAGAACTCAAGAATAACCCATTAATTTTGTGAATCACAAAGGGGGAGAATGGTTTATAAAACATTGAAGAATGTTTTATAAATAGAGAGAATGTTTCACAAAGGGTGATAATTGTATATTGATAATCATGATAAATCTAAGAATATAATCCTTAGGAAAATGTATTCATAAAGGGGAGTTAGTTGAATTAAATTTCTTTTTAAAAAGTGTTTTCACAACTCAGGGAGAGATAAGTATTTCATTATAGTTTGACTATTTGTTTTGTGATTTCCAAAAGGGGGAGATTGTTATGTTGAAAAGTCTTCTTTTGACTTTTATGTCTTTTGTTTTGGAAATCCCAAAACTCTTTTTACTCGTTTCTTAAATAAATTATTTACATTAAATATGATTACTTTATCTATCATACTGACTCGGTCAATCGTACAAACTCTATCAATCGTAATGACTCTGTCAATATTACTGACTCGGTCTATTATATTGATTGTCTTCTATACAGACTATGTTCATCATACCCAAATGGTGCATTGTATTCACATTGAATCATATCAATACATTTCACTTTGTAATATTAATCATACTAATGTTTTATTTTTATCTCATGCATGCTTTTAGTTTTTTATCCAAACACATGTTCCATATCAATTGTACCCTTATTATCATTTTCATATATCTTTTATTATTATCCAAAATGATATCATTGGGTTAGTTATAAACTAATAAAAACAGTGTGTTATAATGTTTTTCAATATGAACATTACAATGATAGGAGTCCAAGTACCTCCTTGTTATTTATAAAAATATGATCGTTGGAGTAAATATCATCGTTGGAACATGAGGCCTATAAATATTAGATTATTTGAAACAAAGATACAACTTTTGATCATTTATTGCATTAATCAATTTCTTGAGAGAGACGTTGTGACATATCAATTCCTTGGTGCCAAAGCCTTGAAATAAAAAATTGTGAACATCTCATTCATAGATTTTGTATTTCAGTAACTTCTTTTTGTAGCTTTGTTTGATCGATCACGTGATAACGATGGAGGGATACCAAGGATAGGTAGACGGTGTGACTGATCATTGTATCGTGGGATTTTAACTATTTTAAAGACAGAGGTACAAATTATGTGTAAAATAAATGGCTTGTGGCGATAACAAAATAGATGTATCTATCATTGAATTGAGTTTCTACCAAGGTGGTAGTAATATATACCTTCTATCCTAGGTTAAAGGATACCCTTCTCATTGGGTAAAAAGAATAGTAATACTTTTACATTTCTGCTGCAATTTGTATTAGAAAGGGAATTATATTGTTTAATATTTCATTTTATATTAAATTCAATTTTAATTATTTCAATTATTATTCATAGTGTATTAATTGATTCTATATGTTGGATGGTAGATTCTTCTTCATTAGTATTATGGTGATAGTGTATTCAATTAGAATACAATTGTTTTACATTACTTATTGTATAACATCCTAACATATCTATCAAATACCAGACCATTATGTTAAAGTGTGTTTATTGTGAATTTTATTACTTTAAGACCTCTTAAACTATGTTCTCTCTTATGTGTTTAAATACAATGTTTTTAAACAGACAATTCACTACCCTCTTGTATTTTCCCATCTAATAAACATATACATCTATATTACAATCCAACACTTATCATATTTATTTCATTCATAAATGTTGTAGTGTATTTTATTAACATTAATAATTATGTATTTGAATGGAAAATTACATGGAATTTTTTAAATCAACCCGACATTATGTATAGTTTCTATAAATATATTTGGTTTTATTTAATGGTCAGTTGGGTAGATTAAAATAGATATAATGATCTATCAAAACTTTTTTTCATGATTATGGTGTATCTTCATTATATGTTAATATAGTTTTAGAGTTATTAGTTGTTTTCCAATATTTATGTTTTAGATTGTATGGTTTAGATAAATCATATTGGACTTGTTATATGTTTCCTAAAATTTATATAATTTTAACCCATATGAATAATAGAATAATTTTATATATAAAAGGGTAATTCCATAAATTACGGTAATTATACCCTTTATGATACATATGAACCCTAAGAACATTGAATGTGTAATTAAAACATTATTATTGACCTTATTGTGGAATAAAGTGTTGTACTTGTGGGTTCAGTTAATATCAAAATATTATCAAAATGATTTTTTGGGCTTCCATTTTGAGTAATATCTATTTTAGGATTTATTAATTTTCATGTTACTATAATTTAATATGTTAGACATATGATGTTGACCAATGTAACAAAATACGGGATAATGGGGGCCATGTTACCCTATGTATTGAATTGAAGTCTCTATAAATCATTTAATGATTAAAGAATGTTATATTAATGAAATATTTTTATTTACTAGTTTATAGATCATATATTATTTAATCCATGGCTGAAATATGTTATGTTTTACGGGATAAGGATTATGTGAAATAAATAGTAGCATTGTGATTGTAATCATACATAGTTTAATTCTGTTTACATTTATTTATATACATGTGTTATTACATAATTTATAGATCATATAACAAGATCCTAGATAGAATAGATGAAATATAAACATATTATAGTTAAATGGAAGAATATCCTAACATTATATGAGAAATGGAAAATTTATTTATTTCAATATTAGTAGAAAAACATTCCAAGGTATAATATAGTTGTCTTTTATAAATTGAGATCGTGTTTTATATAAGATGAAGAGTGGGATAGTTAGTCAATAAAATCTATAAATTAACATAACATTTTAATTGAAATTGTCATGCTATTATCACTTATAAACAAAAATAAGATGAATTGTATTGTAATTATCATCTATACCAGGAAATAAAATTTTTATGTGATTCATATCACATGAAATGATATGCATCTCGATCAATCAAATATTGTGAAAAGAACAATCTATTATTTATGATAATTGATATAATGATTCATGTCATGTTACGAATATATTATGTTATTATATAAATAATTGTTTTTCATTTATTTATGTATTGATTATTATTATATGATCATTGAAAAATTCAACAATCATAAATCAATAATGAATATAAATAATTCGTAAAATATGAGTATTGGTAATAATTTAATGTCATTCATTTATTCTATCACTAATTTCGATTAAGATATATGAATGATTAAATCCTTAATGTTTTGTGTTTTAAATATGATATTCATAGTTGATGATATATTATTCACAATTTTTTTTCATCTATGTGGATACAGTAATATCACACTATTAATGGATTTAAAGGAACTCATATGTAATATATAGACTCTACTGGCTTGTATACTATAATATTTTTCTAGATCATGTGTTATATTGATTAACTTATAGAAATACTTCCTATACAAACACATATCTTCTAATGGATTATAAAAACTCTTGGTATAGGTTCCATTTTCCAACAGCTTGGCAAAACCCAATGGGAATGGGTAATTTAATAAAACGTTTCCCAACAGTTTGGAGAAATCTTAGGAAAGGGTCAAGATTTCCAAACTGTTTGCCAAAACTTATGGGAAAGGGTCTACTTTTACCAATGGATTTTATAGTTTGAGAGAACAGTTCCCAATAGTTTTCAAAAACTATTTGGGAATAGGTCCACTTTTCCCAACGGTTTCCCAAAACCATTAGGTAAAAGTACTTTGAGACATATTTTTTCAATTTTATTCCCTAATTGATGGAATATGGTAATTTGAAACCACTTTTCAATTTTTTTGGACAAACCGTTGGGATATGGTGTGTACCTATCCCTACATATTTCAATACCACTGGGAAAGGCCTATCATAACAGTTTTCAGAACCACTGGGATAAGTAAAACTGTTTTTTATGAATACTTGTGTTCAATATCATCAAATAAATTAATATATAAATTACACAAATATATATTTATTTATATAAATATTTTCAAAAAGGTATGTCTCAGATAGTTTTAAATTATTTGATATATAACATGTAGGTTGTGGGTTCAAACCACTACTGTAAATTTTTTTTAGATTTAATTATCCCAATGATTTTAATAACCTTGCTAAGAAAAACCTATCCCAACTATGTTTTGAAATTGATTTCCTCAAACACTTGGGACACATCTTTCTTAATGCCAAATCTCTCAATGACTTCTCAAACTGTTGGTATAAGAAATTTTATTATTAGTGATTGTTGATCATTATTATAAATATCCCATCAAGATAGATATAATTTTATTTGAAATGCGCATGTTTATTTTAGGATAATTATATTGCATTCTGATTCATTAATGATAACCCAATATTCAAATTTTTTTCCTCAAATGCTTAATAATATATGATTATCCAATAAAACACATCAGTTTTATTTTTTTGATAAATAGTAGTGTACTATGTATTAAATATTTATAATATATCTTTAATTCCATTTAACTATATTTATGAAATTCTTTAGAAGGTGTTATTAATAGAATCACTAATATTTGAAAGAAAACAAAACTCAATGATTAATAAGTATTATTCTTCTTCAAATTATACATTTATTAGATAATTACAAATATAAAAAAATTTCTAAAACATACTAGAGAATCACACATTAATAACTATGAAAATTTTCTTGAAATTTTATCCCCATTATCCTTGTTATAATTTTTTTTATTTAACCATGTTCTCTTCCAATATCAATATAAATTTTAAAAAAACATTATATTTTATTAAAATTACATTTTTAAAACCATAATAAGGTTTTAATTATTATATTTCAAATCAAAAGAACTAAAAAATATCAAAAAATAATAGCAAACTCCATAATTCATCCAAAATTAATAATAAAAATAATCATAGATATTCAGAACCTTATAATACCGGAATATGATATGTTTTAATCTATAACAATTATATATGGTTTTTTAGGATATTTTGGAGATCCGAGTTTCATACATGAAATGGTCAGTACTGGTTTCCTAAATTAATCTACATGGTTTTTAAAATGATTTTAAATAATGTACACTAACCATTGAAACAATTATTTCCACTCACATTCTACATAAAATATATCCAAATAGAAACACAAATAATATCTAAGAAAAATATAAATTCAAAATGAGAGAAAAGAATCTTAAAAACATCAAAGAATCGATCATGAATTTGATATATATACAAATTCTAAACATTATTTTTATATGTTTTCATCCTTAAATTCTTTACTGAAGAGGATACACATTATTAATCACATTAAACCCAATGATCATATTATAAATCTAACAGACCCCCTAAATAGGAAGGGAAACTCTCGAACCCATTCCATCTTAATATACGTGGATTTAATTAAATTTTTATTTTAAAAAAAATGTTTTACCTGATTTAGACACTTGAGGTATTATATAATAGGGATTAATTTGTGTCCGCAATCCTCTCAGACACAAAAAAGGGAACATGTCATAAAAAGAAAAAAAGTTTAATGTTTTTTCTCTATGATTATTATTTAAAAAAAATTAACCTATATATTCAATAAGTGTTTTTTAATAATAGTTCATTTATTTGTTAATTATAAATTCTCAACAAAATTAAAAATATCTATATATAATGTAAATAATGTAAATTAAACATCTAAAAATATTGAACTATATAATGAAAGATACATTTCCATTTCACTAAACCATTAATAATTAGATCCTAAAGGACAAAAAATAGATATATCCAAGGAATAAATACAATCAATAAATCAAGACCAAATTATAATCTCTATAAACCGAGTAAAAAATATTTAGTATATACCATGCTAAAAAAACCTAAACTAGATGACAATATATGGTAACTAAATGAATTATACTATAATTTTAATTCCAACAAGCTTGACTATATTTATCAAATATGTGTTCTTTACATGTCCAATAAAAAACCATTAGAGTTATTATCATTTCCTTCTAAAACTAAAATGCATAAAAATTAGGAATTTAATTTCATTTTAAATAATTGAATATTTTATAAAATATCATAAAATTTATTATCTATTATTTTTATTTTAATGAAATTAAATCATGTTTAATAAAATATTTGAGAAAATATTATGAAAAATATAATTTATTTCTAATGGAAATTTAAAAAATAATGTCATATTATAACCGATAAATATAATACAAACAATGACAAGTTCAATAGGACCCATTAATATTATGGGAAATTCTATAACAACCAAAAAATAATTAATATCAAGGAATACTGATATCAGATACTTAATTACCAGCCATGACATTTGGTGTTAACCTCACTAGCTTAACCCAAGTGGAAATTTCCATTCATAAAATATTGTATATCTTATTGATACTGGCCAGTCTATCATATTTCAATGTAGCATGTGTTTCTTGACATCCCTCCAAGATATCCATGGATTCTCATAACATGAAAAGGGTGGATAGTTAAAAATACATCATCTCCATCTCCATAAAATATTAACAAACTATATAAATCAACTATTACTCCAAATACAACATCTTCATTTTAAATAATTATATTCTTGTGAAAACACATCGAAAGTGTTTATTGATACTCATGTTTGTTCCCTATATAATGTGATAAGATTACTATTTTCAAAACAATATATATAAATTTTATTTGAACCATCAACCTTCAAAATAAAATATATTACATTTAAAAAGAAAAATCAATGTAGTATATCTTTATATGAACACTTAATTTTTATATTATACCCCTTTAATAATTTATTATGGTGAAATATATTTAAAAGAGACAACTATAATTTTATACAAACACTTAGTGTGCATGAATTTCAAAAAAAATACTATGTACATTGACATCAAAATGAAATCCAATTCTTATTTGATGAAATTAAAAGTGTAACACACATATTTTAAATAAATATTAAATAAGAAAATTAAAAATTTATAAATCACATGATGAAATGCTAAAAATATATGAAAACATAGTTTTAAATTCAAATATATTTGAAACCAAACACTAATAATAATCTCATTTGGTACACAAAGGGTAGCGTAATTCTACTAAATATTGATAAGAATAAAATAAGAGAACCAAGAATAACCCTAAAAAATATTTACCTCTAAAATAAAAATAAGGACTTATGTAAACTATATGTCCTTGATACCAGCATAGGGCTTCAAATTATGAAAACAGAATAAATAAAGGTGAATAAGTTTTTATTAAGAAATTATGTTGATGATTCCACCTAAAACATGATGAAATATCATGAGATAAAGGTTTACAATTGAATAAAGGAATAGGGAAAAGGTGAATGAGATTAAGGGGTCAAATGGGGTTGAAGAGACTTCCCCAATGAATTTAATTCATTAAAAAAATCAAGTAATTTTTTTCTTTTTAATGAATCTCTGAAGTATGCATAGTTTGGTTGGAAAATCTATCATACCATGTTCCATCTATGTAAAGTACACTGTTAAAACAATATAATTACATAAATACCATTTAAAAGGATTACCCTTATAAAGAAATATTTTTTTCTATAACACTTACATGTAATAATAATCATCAATATTATCAAGAAAACCATTATGGTTTCCCCCATCAATTGTATAATTATGCACAATAATAGTGAGTGTACAAAATAAACTATTCAAAAAACTATGTAAGGCCCCCCACATGGGTGGAACTAATCAAAACCATTGACCATAGGAAACCAATGTATATATCATATTCAAAATTTTCTAAATCATGTGACAACTATATAGAATCTAAGAAACCATTCAAAATACCCATAAATATTTCTGTTTTGAAATGAAGGGACCTAGATAACACACTCTATAATATATAAAGAGATAAAAAATAATAAAGAAATAATTTGTTAGTATGTAACACATAGTAATATTTCCTTGAGGATATTTTTTGGTATTTCATTCACATTGAATAAATTTCTCAATACTTAATGATTTATAGTGATAACTAAATAATTAGTCTAATCACCTTTAAAAAATCAATATTTGTCTATTTTAGAGTCAAATAAATATATAGTACAAATAACATGTTTGATACATAGGATGATATTCAATCATAACATATTCAACTTTATCATGACGTGAATTAGCACATCATGGTACAATGACACATTATTCCTATTGTTTCTTTTCTATATATTATACCCATATTATCCTTCCATTGTAGCTATATCAACCTTGAAATTTTATAAATATTATAATTCTATAAAATTATAATGTTTTGGTTAATCAAAAAATATTAGGTTTACCAAGTGATGTAATTATTCAACAATATAATGGTTAAAAATAATCTTTAAAAACAATTATTTTTTTGGTTCTGACACAAAATTACATATTCTCTAAAAAACTATAAAAACTTTTGAAATATTTTCAGTAATTATTAAATATTACCAAAATCATTCTAAGTATCATTATAAATATCATATAAACCTCATTTTATTCTAAAATAACATTGTAAAAAAATATAAGACTCTATTCTTTATAATAGTAACTTCAATCATCACCTTCAATTTTGTTATTTGGAGAAAATAATTTTCCAACATAAAATCATCTCATTTAGATATGATAATATATTTTTTGAAATTAAACAATGTAATCATAAATTAGTATATCATAATATTTCTCAAATTAAATTTATGTTAACCCCACTATACCAGATAAGTTAATTTTTTTACATCACATAATCACTTGATGAGTTTTTTCCCATGTGATATAAATGATATCATCCTCAATGTAAACATTAATGTATATAAAATTTATAGATCAAAATGGTCATAGACTTGAAAATAAATACATAAACTTGGGTATATCTTCCATATTTATAATGTTGATTAAATTGTCTCACCACATTTTTATAATAATTTATATCTTTATATTGCTTCATCTAGAAATCCTTAAGAGATATTATAAGGCTGAACATTCTATTTCAACCTGCAGTCCTTAAAAATATCATTTTAAAATTCCTTTCATAAAATATATTAAATTTATATATATTGAAAATTTAATTAATATTAAACTCTATAGTTTTTCTCTACCACTCATTAGTGAAACAAAATATAATATCAATATTATATGATCTTGGCTTTTGAATGGTATTTTCTACAAATACAAATAAACATTTAATAAATATATTATTTATGTGGCCTCTAAAAATATAAATTTATACATACCTTATAAACTTGAAAACATATAATATATGTTTAAACATCTATATATCAAATATAATTTGCATCAAATAAAATCACAATAACATAGTTATTATTTTATCAATTTCACAATTTATAGATGTCTTCCTAAATTAATTCTCAACTCAATATATACCTCATTTCAATGTAATCTACTACCAATCAAAATCATTGTAAACTTATAGTTTCAAACATAATATATATTTATATTTTATACTATATATGTATATGTCATTAATATTTAAAATGATTAATTTAGAAAACACAATATGATCACTCTAAAACCATTCAGAAAGATTCACATCATAAAAAATAGCCTGCATCAATGATGTTACTTAGAGTAGGGTATAAATATTATTTTTGATTTACATTGGTTCTAATTTAATATATATTCAACGTTTCTTCAACTGATAATGGATTTAAAAAAATTTCTTCAGTATTCCATGAATATAGTTTTCACTAATCATCTAGCATATTTCACATTTGAGGGAATGAATGTACCATCATTTGGAATATTTTTAAATCCTAGAATATAATTAATTTTATCTAGTATGTGAATAAAAAAAATCCATTTCATATTCATAATGAATTCATGAGATTATCCATCTTTTTCACTGTTAAAACTACTATAATTAATATTCATATTAACTATGAGAGTACATGTGGATTTTTCTTTCACACATAAGGGTTTTTATCAACATATACTTTAGGTAATTTGGTCTCTTTCATTAATTTTTATATCTTGGAATTCCATAAATTTTTAGCCTATTTTAGTCAACATAAAATCATTTTATGTATAAAAACCATGCTACCATACTTATCTTTGTTAAAGCCACCTAATTATTATATAATCACAAATTCTTCTATATCTCAATTCTAGATTGTTGAATAAACACCCATCTGATACACTTTGTTTATCCTATGATAAATCACAGTGGAAGAAATTTAAATAGTTTCTATCTAGGACATTTGAAAAAAAAATCTCATGACAATAAATTATTTCTATCTATGAATAAACCTTATTAACTTGTCTAAAAATATTTATTCCCATATCACCGTTCAAATTAAATTCCATTAAAAATTTATTAATATATGCTAATAATTTTTTTAAATTTCATTCATAGAATAATATAACACATGGCTTTATTCTAGGCCATATTGAATTATTATTTAATTGAAAACATACAATCCTTATGGTCAAATAATAATAATTTATTTGAGGTTTTAAAGAAAAATAATAGAGGTTTTGTTTCAAAACATTAATTATAATCTTGTTTAATATGGTGAATAATTATTAAAAAAATATTGAATTAATAAAAATCATAGTTTAATCTATGAATCCAATATTGATCCAATTTTCTTAAACATAAATATTCAATTATAAAAAGATAATATTAATTACATTATATAATGATCTACAGTAAATTTTTTTTATGTATAGTGACATTGGAAACATAAAGACATAAATAACTGGACCATAAGTGATCTAAATGATCTTCCTATATGTTATTCATAACTATCAACCTTACGTTGCATTTCATACATAATTACATTGTTAATATCATCTGGAAAATAAACACAAGAAATGTTTAGCTTAGAAGATTTGTAATGGTAAAAAATGTATATAGCAATGATTTCCTAAGAATAAAATAAGAATGAGCATATGAGAGGATGAGAATAACATTTGAAAACCATATATTTCATATTATAGATCATAAAATTGACTGATTTAATAAATCATGGAAGTTTACAACACATGAATGATAATCGAATCAATGAACATTATATATGGGATCATAATGTTTGCATAAGAAATTTATTTTTTCTGTAAACTTAATATTAAACAGCATTTTGGGGTTAGTTGAGACTCATTGGGATAACGATCATAGTAGCATGGTTTCACTCTTTAAACCATCATAGTAGTGGTTGTTCATCCATATACTATCATATTTAAAAAATTAAAATAATAAACAGGATCAATTTTTATTTAATTAATATTTATCTCATGACATATAAATATTTTCCCAATTCATGGGAGACAGATGTAGGTCCCACCTACCATTTGTTATAAAACACTCACATACATCGTCTTAATGTAACTAATGTCACAAAAATAAAATCAAACATCTGTATTCCAAAGATCATAAAATATATATGATATCAGATCCCATTAAAATAAGTGGGTTTCAAATAAAATTCATCATAACATAATGTGTGGAAAATTACATTTCATATTCATTTCCATAATTCATAAAACTATAATGTGTTAAAAAATAAGCAGGTTTTATAATAATTTTTTCATGATATAACCAATGGAATAAAAATGGGTTCATATAAAAACTCATTTAAAGAAAAAATGAAGATGGTATCCTTTATTAATATCCCCAATAATTAATAAATAAAATAAAATGTTTTATATGATATAGAAATTGGTTTTTTAAAATTACATGGAACATTTTTTAAGGAAAATTTATATTACACATTAATTTTTATTAAAAAAATAAATAATTTTATGAATAATTTTATATTAAAATAATATTTTAAAATTACAATGTAATCCTCAAATTCATTTTAGGCATTTCTTGAGGACAATATAATTTTCATTTTGAAAATCACATTAAAAAAAATACATAATATTGTATATACGACCTTTAATTAAAGTAAATTTGAATACATCTGAAATAATATATAAAAATTAATTAAGTCATGATAATGGAATATATTGTTCATGTCGTACACGTTAAACAAATTCAATTCACACTTTCAGAAAAAAATACGTATGGATATTTTTTAAAAACAGTAAATAAAATGTAAAACATTGATAAATATGTTTTTATATTATCCTTTGGAACATGAAAACATTATAACATTTTTAAGAAAAATGATATTGGTTGAAGAAGTATTTTCTACCAAATAGGTTTGTGAGATAATATTTTATTTAAAATAGTCCAAAAATTCATGACTACATAATAATAAGTAAATAATTGGAAAATATTTATTGCATTAAAATAATTAGAGGAGATGAAAAATATTCTGTTTATTTGCGAAAGGGAACATAAAATTTTATTTTTTGAAGAATGACCATGAACAATCATAATAAACATTGAGACTCTATCGTAAAACACTTAACACTTTGGTAAAAATGAATACTAATACATAAGAAAGAATATAAATAAATTAAACTTAAAATATAATTAAATTAAATAAATTAATGATATTAATTTTAAATGTGTTTATATATACATATCATAATAAACTATTGGTCAATAACCTAACGTGCTCTTTCAAGAATGAAAATTGAGACAAAAATTCCTTACCACATTAGTAGTCTTTTAAATTTTATGAACAGTTAATGAATATCATAAAATAAATATAACTAAAATAAATATATTCATGATAAATATTGTTATTTAGTAAGTATATACACTACACAGACAAGACTTGTTGTAAATATATTCCATGTCCTCTTGAAAAAAAGGAAACTAGAAATCCCTTACCATTTTGGTAAAATTTAAAACATAAAAAACATAAAATATATATATTGATGTAGATATTTATGTACTCAGAATTTTAAGGGGAATAATCATATATGATATTTATGGGATTTATATACATTATATAAATTTACTATGTGGTGAATATGGCATGTCTTTCAATGAATGAAAATGTGAGTTAAAAATATCATACCAAAAGCCTCAAATTAATATGTAAACATTTTAAACTCTTATATAAAAAAAATAATTTTAATATAAATCATCTAGAAATTAATATATATATATATATATCATATATGATTTACTTATGACCATCTATAATATGATTATTTAAAATTCCATGATAATGTATGAAATTACTGATTTTTTCATGTATGTTTTGATTTCTTAGTATTGGTAATATTATAATTAATAATTTTCCATATTATCCAAAATAATTACCATCATAATTTTTAATTATATATTCATCATAAATTTATTTAGAGGCATCAATAAAAGTTAGAGTTTGAAAATGAAATCTGTGGTTTAAGGAGACGGTAAACCGTACTTATGCATGAATATTTTTTAAATGTTCCAAAATGAAAAAAAAGAAATAAAGGTAAATAATATATTACAACTAAATAAAAAACTTATTTCTTATTTATCACATATTTTCATTAAACTTATTTTTTCTACCTTCATTTGAAGGGGTGAATGAATAACATCACCTCACAAGGTGGTAGTCTCTTGTACACACAAATATTATTTTTATATTCCCATAAAATGAAATGTTAGAATTTACATGTGATATCTTAATTATATAATCATAATAATATCATAAATATAATATACTAAAAATAAATTCATTATTATATTCCTCATTCAAAGGTGTTCATGTAAAATGATTAACATCGATACGGATGGTGGTAGTCTGTCGTACAAATGAATAGGGATTTATCAACCCATTTAATGGGATAGGAGAGTTATTTGGGTTATTAAATTAACATAATAACATATAATTATATTTATGATATTGATTTTATTGTATCATTATGGTTTAATGAAAATATAAGGGGTTGGAGAATTAAATAATAGAAAACGCTAAATTAGGTAAATTACATATTCTTCTAATAACTTGTTTCGATTTTCATTAAAATGATTCATATTATAGATCAATGTATAAATAAATTATTACATTTTAATATTATAGAATTAATGAAATAATTTTTTAAGGTCTTAAAATATACAATGGGGTTTTCTGATGCATATATAGGTAAGAAGATGGTATGGACTTAAATAAGTGAAGTGAGTGTCACACTTGTAATTTTTAAAATAAAATGGTTTACCCAAGTATTTAACATTATAGAAAATTAAATAGTTTATTATTATTGACAAAATAATAAGTCTTTTTGAAATATGTATATTCAATGGGATTTATCTACATTTTAGTCATTTTTAATACTTACTTATTTATTTTAACCTCTAATAAAATCGTTTTAAACATAACTGTGGTAGTTAATTCATATTTTTGTTATTATTTATTATGGTTAAAAATTAGGTTCACATTATTAGGTAATATAATTTTTTTGATTACAAATACTGAATCATATTTTCTTAACTTCATTCACATAATTTGACATTTTAAATTTAAAATTAATCACAATAACACTACAAGAAAGCCGATATTCAAATATATAAGTTTCAGAAGTTCAAATATTTTTTATATCAAAATATTATAAGACAAAATTTCTAATTTATTAAATTTAATTAATAGATATATAATTTAACATATTTTTCTTTTCATTCGATACTAAAAAAATTTATATTTTTTTAAAAAGATTATAAAATTGATACTTGTTAATATAAAACTGTATTTGTCACTATTAATAGAAAAAATATATCAACATGGGAAATTTAAAAAAAATTGAAGACAACAAAAATTTTACAAGATTATTTTAAAAAAATATGATTAATTTAACTATTTTATTTTAAAAATGCCAAAAGAATTAAAATAGGTTCGAAAAATGGGAAACAATTGTTTTTAAAAAAAATTATTCTTAAAAGTAAAAATGAATTTATTCTTATATATTTTTCAAATTAGATTGATTTGAAAAATAATATTTAATATATAATATAAAATTTTCAATGACATTATATACCCAAAGTAATTTGGTTATTTTTTATAATTTATCACCATTTCACAAAAAAAAGAGGACAATTATGCCTAATTACATCATCATGTTCCCATGTAGGATTGCCAAGTTATTGGATTCACAAAAATTCATTGAACAGGTTAGTGGTTTTATTTTTTCTACCGTCATTGTAAAATCTGAAATATAATGTGATTATTTTTTATAATAAATATCAAGCTCATGAGATACAACTGTTGAGTTCTATATATGTGAAGGATTAGATATTTAATTCCTCAAGAGATATACATGACCATATTGTGAACCTAATTATGGTTTGGTGGAATCACCAAGTGTTAATCTATAGTCCATGTACTATAATGAATATGAAATAGAACAATAAACATAGGTCTTATTTTTCGATTATTTTTCAATTGATAAATTCCTAGAAACACATTCTTAGAAATATCAAATTCAATATTGGGTCTATCATTATCCGCATAACATTTTTGTCATCTTAATGAATCCCCTATTTTTTCAGTATCCTTTACCATGTTTTCCATTTCCACAACTTGGTAAAGTGCCATTATCATTTATTTTGAAACATTATCCCCATATGTTATATTTTTAACCTTCTTTCCATAAATGGATTAAAAATAACCCATATTAAATCTTTAGAGAATGATATTATTGTAAAAAAACACATATTGTGGAAGTTGTCGATTTCAAACTCCATTGAAATATATTTAACAATATATTATCATTACCAATAGTGTTTTAATTATTCTTTTATACAGACCATCGTCTATGGATGATACACATTGTTGAAAATCAACATTATGTAAAGAGATTGAAAAAAACATCTCTATAACGTTGATGTAAAATTCATATCTTGATAATATACTATTTAATGTTGTAATGTATGAATCCTTTCCACTTTCTTAATTTATATTATTTTGGACTACTCTAGATAGAATTATTCCATGATAGTGATGTAGTGTGATGAATTTATAAGGTGATTAATTATAATGAACATAAAATTCTTTCCATTATGAAATTTTTGTAATTTGGAAAACAAATTCTATGGTGATGTTTAATAATCTCTATCCATGCATGGATAATGGTTATAACATCACTATAAACGTTTTTTCTATTAACCATAACTTATTTACATACCATGCATCGTGAATTATATTAATCACCATCACTCTTAATATTATCCCACCATAATCACTATTTCACATAGCTTAGCGGTAGGTGCAATACCATTTTTATCATTATATTGTGGGTTAAATCCCTTTGGAATTCCTAGATTAGATAGATTGTTGCCTAAAATTGAGTTTTTCATTTCCCAAAACAATATTAATTTTATTTAGTAATTGTAATAAAAAAAATTTACCTTGACACGAGAGATAATATATACAGTAAATGTAAGAAAGAACATTAATATTATATCCCCAAAATGTAAATTCAATCTTCATAAAATAATTTTATCACTACAACATATTCAAAATCATAGAGTTTTACTAACATAAATTATTCCCAAAATATACACAATATTGAAAAATTTTCATCATGTAAAAACATAAGTGGTATCTAAATTATATTAAACATATTGTTATGTCTAAAATTATTATAAAATTATAGAATCCAAAACTCTTAATTTTAACATACAAAAAGATATATATGCTTAAAAAATAATATAATTTATAAGTGTTTATTTATTATTATAACCAAAATAAAATTTGTAAATTACTTCTACAACATAATTAATGAATCATAAATTAATTTACCCTTTTACTGTAATATATTGATATAACATATTTACTTCCTTGGCCTAAGAGATAACCCATAGTTTAGTGAATATAGATACATAATTATTAAGATCCTCACATATATGAAATTGATGTACCTGGAAATTAATATATATATAACCATCATTTCCACATAGAATACATATTCCCCTCCATTTGAGATATTCTTCCTAGTTCTTATTTCTACATTATGAACATGTAAATATATCATTACTTTTCGTATATGTTTATTAATGCACAAAAATTATTAATATTCCATCTTATTCTTATTTGGGGCTTTAGGTATAACACATAAGTTCATTTTTTTAATAATATATCATAATACCTGATTAGGAATAATCAAAATATTATTATCTCTTGTCATTATATGATTGGGTTTTATATAGTCTCTAAATTCCCTATTAGATTCTGTGAGCCATTTATTGAATCCCAAAATCATAGTGTCAACAATAGTAATCATGGAATATTACTACACAATGATGAAAAATAACTTATCGGATATCTAAATCATAACAACTTATATTCAATATATGACACAAAATATTTAACTAGGTAATTCGTGGTCATTATTCAATTTTATCATGATATTTAATAATGATTTATTTTAATTTCTAAAGCATAACCCTCAATGTGTGCCAAACTATTTATTCAACAAGGCCCATTGTAATGTAGTGGGTGATTTTTGAGCTAAGATTAATGAACCCTTTTTGAATATGTTTACCCTAGGAACCTCTGTGATAAATCCGTATTGACTTATAGAATATTAAAATGTATTTAATTTTATAGAAATCAATTACAATATACTTTTCCAAAAGTTTTGGACATTTTTATATAATATGAATTTTTGATATATTTATCCTTATATGTATAACATAAAATATCAATAAAAATATCTCTAATGATCAAAGTAATCTTTTTTATCATAGTTTCTCATGGATAAATAACCAATTATATGATACCAACATTAAGAACCCAAAATCTTCATTTATAAATATAAAATCGAAGAGATAAATATTCATTACATATCATAACAATCCATTCTAGAATCAATTATGTATATTTACTTTTGAAACATAGAAACATTAATAACATGCCCATAATTGAGATATAGTTTCTTTGACTATGTTAATCAATACTAGCATACTTTTTTGACATATCATATATAAAACCTTTCATTATATATGTGAAAAACGAAACATAATAAATGGTGAGATCACAATCTAATTACGGTTAAAAAGGAATATATCATGGATTAAATATGAATCGCATGATAATTAGTATATAATAATGTTTCCTTAATATTGTAATACCATACCCTACATATCATAGATATTAAACATCAGTCATGTCATAAGTTATAGCAGTTTTTAAAAAATTAATCATAATATAATCAACAAACAAGATCAACACTTACATAACATTGGCATTATAAAAAATTTTGGACTACACATATGAATAGAACATAATATTGATGGTATTGAAGGAAAGTTTCTATCGATATCATCAATAAATCAGTTTACTCCCAAAACCATCATTATATCCATGGTTCAGTATGAAGACTATATTATTAGATAGTGTCCCTTGATGATCTGGGTTGGTTCCCAATTCTAGTCATTTTTATCACGTGAAATATCTATATATAAACAATTTATCAGAGGAAGATATACGTCCCAACTAGATTTGGATATATTTTAAACACCATCATTTTTTAAAATGTAACAACTTCCACACAATTAAAATCCTACATATGTATGAAAAAATATAATAAAGAATACCTCATAGAATATCACACGAAACAAAATAGGTTCCATAAAACTATCATCCTAACATAATAGGTGGAAATGAAATAGGATTTATAGTCATTTACATGTTTTATCATAGAATATCCCATATAAAAAGTATCATGGGTGATAAAGTTTTTATAATGGTATAACCATTCAAATAGAAACATGTTTTATATAAATATTTTCCTTGAAAGCATAAAACATCCAGATGAAGCATAATAAATGAATCCATGGGTAATATCCCTATTAAATCATATGTCACATAAATAGATGTATCATAAATGGAAAAAGAATTTGAAAGATTACTTGGATTATTTAGTTATAAAAGAATCTGTTCAACATAAGAAACACTGTTGAAAATATAAAATATTATAAAACCCTTTCTCTATAAAAATAACCATTGCAAATTATAAGGGATGCTTTAAAAACCATTCAATTAATTTATCGAGTAAAATATCATTATGATTGTGAAAAATACCTTTTTACAAAGTTCATAATTCAATTTGAAAATAATTTTTATAAAAATAACCTTTTATAAAAATTAATATAATTATTAAAATAATGAATTAGGTAGGTCAGGGGAAATTACCATTCATGTCATACCTGTAACATTTTTTAAAACATACAAACATTAATGAAGGATCAATTAAAAAATAATATTAATTCAATCATTGTTATACGTTTATTTAATGAGTAATATTCTAAATTATATAATAATTTTTGAATATAAAAACTAGAATACATTATTATGGAAGCCAACTTATTTTTTATAAAAGAGGGAGAAGAAAATTAAATTTCCTAAAAGAAATTATTTTGAACAATGGGTTACATAATATAATGAAAATGTTTGGAAATTATATATTATTTTGAAATAACAAAGGGAAAATAAAATTCTTGAGTTCATTAGAGAAAAGTATTATATTATTTTTTTCAGTAGAAGGACAATCATGAACAATATTAACAAAAAATGATAGTTTTTCAGATTTCCCTTACTAATTATGTAAACTTAAGTCATAAATAACATGAATGAATAATAATAAATAAAAAATTAAATATCACGAGAATAAATGAAGTCATGATATTACTTTTTAAAGAGATTTTATATAAACCTCACAAACATAGATAGCTTCAAAATAAAACATGTGTCCTAAATAATTCAAATTAATCCAAAAGTCTTTTGCAATTTAGTAATATTTTGATCGTAAAAATAATTAATGAATAAAATAAAATATAAAATTTAAGTTTGATGAAATTAATTATATTAATTATTTATCATTTAATTTTTTTAGTATATACATTTAATAAATGAAACGACTGGTGAATATGGAACATGTATCACGAAATGGTGGGTAAACCATTTTTTTAACATGACCTATCCAAATAAATACCAAAATTCCCTCCTATAATCCTAGAATTATTTTTTAATGAATTATAACCTAATAAATATTTTTGGAAACATGAAATTGATTTTTTTAATAAGAATTAATATACCTAATTTGGTGTTTTGTTTTATTTATTCCCCTACAACCTTAAACTATTATTAACATATATGGTTGTTATTTGGATAGGTCGTGTCCAAAGAAAAGGGTGTTCCCATATTTTTTAAATGAAACAAGGTTCCATGATTGTATATTATATTACCTAGAAGATATAACATATAAATATGTCTGTATAATGTGCATTGGAAAATTTTTTAGTAAATTTTAACCCTTTAATTTATAGTTTAAGACTTGGTAAACTAATTTTTACATTAATAATGATAATTTATTTTTACTATTTTTAGATTTTATTATGGTAATAAATTATATTTTAAATATTTGATGATATAAATTACTATAATTCCAAATATTTTATTAATGTTTCAAAATTTAATTTATTTATGTGCAAAATTATAATTATGAATTTATCATTTATACGCAATTACAATGGAGGTAAATAAACTGAAATGTATTAATGGTTTTAACATAACTTATATAAAAATTAAATATAAAATATAGTTCAATAAAATAAATTCTATATATATATATATTTTTGAACTATTTTTTTAATACAACCTTAAAAAAATATATATTTTTAAAAAATAAAAATAAATGACAATTTAAAATAAAAAATAGTACTTTTTAATATTCCCCAAAATATTATTCTTCTCATAAAACTATAAAAAATCAACACGAGGATAATATTTACTTGATGATTTAAAAAATGAAATATATTTATTTATACTTTTTATGATAAAGTAGAATTTTTTTTAAAATAAGCATTTAAAAGGCTACAAAACTGTTTTTTTAGAATTATTAAATTTTACATTGGGTTGTTTTTTCATAAAATAAGTACCCACCAAATCTGACTTGACTAATTTAATTGGGTAAAGTGGGTTTTTTTCATATAATAATTTTTTCAAAGATAAATTTACTATATTTTACAATTGTTTTTAAAATATATTATTAATTAGTAAACAAAGAATTAATTTTATTTAAATGTGTAAACCATATATTTTCATAAATTATATAATATTATACATACCCACCATTCAAAAGTCTAGTAAATAATTATCATAATAAATAATAATATTTTGATATTATTTCATGTTTCTTTTAAAATAAATGTTGCATGTATCTTAATTTAAACTCAATGATTATGTGGAAACCCATATAAGCTCAATATTATTAGTGACAAATGAAAAATATAATCTTTTGTGTAATATAAAATATTAAAAATATTAAATTTATTATGAAAAATAGTCACAAAATGTCACTATGTACAATTCCTCAGTCTATACTTATTAATATCCTCATCTTCATCATTAGGCTGATCCGAATTAGAATCATTACATAAAATTTTGTTTAAAGCATCTTCCTATATTTTTTAAAAATGTATATTCTAAAAAATTATATATTTTCATTAGGTTCAAAATGTATAATTTATATTTTTTATTTTTTATTTATAATGCACTCATATCACCAATCCACATTTTTTTTATTTTATTCCATAATTTATGAACACTACCACTTATTTGTGGATGATAGGATTTATTATATAAATTTAAAAATCTATATAATGAATGGTTTTTTTCAAAAAAAATTCATGTAAACTCCCTGACATTATTTTATCACAACATCTATATGTAAATTACCAACTCACTCTAAATGTATCATTTTATGATTATTATCATAATAAATAATTATGACATAGGTTTGTCCTAATAATTCACATATGAGGGAAATCATAAATTAATGTAATAATGTAAACATCACATATTTAATTATAATGTCTTATAGTACCTCCAAAACAATTATTAATATACTCTTATATCCTAATAGGGTGAATATACTACATTTTTTCTCATTTTAACAATCTTCAACATTTTATATGTTTGAAAAAATATATTTTTATATTTGAAAGTCATATAAGGCATCATTATTTGAGTTTTTCCCATATCTCTATAACCAAGGCCGTCACATCTATTATTCCATTGATTATTCTCAGTATTGGAACTCAAGTGGAATGTACTATTTGGATAGCCAATTTGAAACAATAAAAAACATTTTGTATCAATTTTTTGATGATACATTAATATTATGAATTCAAGATGATACATGAGTTTTTATAGAGATGTACCCTAGTCCCATTATTATACAATTGTATCATAGTTAAGTGAATTTTTATAAGACCATCCATAAAGAGAAAACCTTTTCTTTTGATATAATTTTATAAAATATATGTAGAATAATTTTTTATATAAATCTATAATTTATACATGTTATTTCCCCTTTATCTTGTTCATTTAAAAAAATCTTTGATAATGTGTGAGGGATATAAATTTTTTTATAATCCATGATTTTTCATTATCAAAATCTAATAATTCTACTTTAAATATATTATATTTTTCTTCTACTATAAAATTTTTAATTACTATTTTCATATTCATTGAATGTATGTTTCCCATGATGTAGTTTCATTAGTTTGATAGAAATGAAAATCTATTGGTCACAAAAAGAAAATATTTCCACCAAACATTCAAATTTGTAATGTGTGTAAATTTTTTTAGTCTTTTCACATTCACAGTTTTTTGTTTTTTGAATCTTTTAATGTTTTCTATGAACTATTCCATATTCTATTACACCCATTTTCGGTACTAACACATTATATCCGCATAAACATGTTTTGCACCAAAAAATCCATAGTAGTTGTAGAATCCCTTGAATAAAGTTAATTTTCAATAAATGAAATAATTTATAATGTTTTTCTATTTTTAAAAAGAAATATATTGTTTGTCGTGTTTAATTAGTAGGCATTTTCTTCATGACACACCCATTACTTCTTTTTAAATATAATAAAATTTACCTTCATGATATTATTTAAAACCACATAAAAATTAAATAATAAAACATGAACTATTAATAATACTTTATTTATTGTTATATTTTGAATATTTATATTCATGTAAACTATTTTATATGAGTTTTTCAACTACTCTCGATGTCTCAAATTTAACTTATACTATACTGAAGAAGTCATCTTACACTATCATGAAAAATATATTTCACTTTCAATAAATTAATATTGAATATTTTTATCTCTATTTTTTCTAATACAAGTTTCACTTTATAATCATTCACCAAACATACTTTCTCAAAATACTTAACCGTTCTATTTTATATTTAAAATAGGAATTATATTGATTGTTTAAAAAATAATAATTATAATAATTTTTATTTTTATTTTATATTTAAAAAATATATATTTCTTAATTATGAATTCGATTAGATTCCATAAATGTTTCAAGTTATGATATAATATTATGGTATATGTACATTAACCAACAATATTTTTTATCTATAAATGAGGTTTAATTGGATTTCTCTATTTAAGACATGAAATTAGTCAATTTTATAATAATAAACTAATTATATTAGCTTCATAAATGTAGATCAACTTCTTCCTCTTTAATCTATGGAAATTTCCTTTTTTCATGGTGGAATCTTTTTCTTCTTCTCAATAAATTTTTAAACAAATCTAGTTCCCTTATATCATTTATTATTTTGATCATTCTTATATTTTTCATCAACCTAACACCCTGTGTTATTCTTGTTTGGTCATTTTAATTTGGGGTGTGCAATGCCACTATAGTTTTAGAATTTATGTGACATAATTATACTATATTTTTCATTACATATTATAATATTACTATAAATAATAAAAATAAAACTCTTATATTCTATATTTTATTTAACATCCAAATATTTTATTGGATTTAAAGATTTTATATATTTGAATAGCATTTATCTCATAGATTTAAAATATATTCCTATTAAAGAATATTTCAAAATAATATAATTTTTTTCTTATCATAGGTAATTAGACTGATGTGTAATTCACTAACGGTTTGGCACCCCCTATCATATAATAATGAAATTTTAGTTTTAATATTTTTGTGAATATTTTACATCATGTTATTTGAAATACATTGTTTCTCTATATTTTGACCAATGACAAGAATGTTGCGAAAACTTTCATTGAATATTATAATGTAATGATATATCATTCTTTATTCAGACTATTTACCATCTCCAAATCCTTTTATCTATATATTGAGTCTTAAATCATTAACATGTACATTTACATCATATATACTTTTAAAAATATCATAAAATCAATCATTTTTATTTAACTCCTTAATTTTTGTTTAAATATTTATTTTTTGATATCCAATAAATTTTTTTTATGTTTTATATCATCATGATTAATTCATTTAATAAAATTAATATTTGAATATTAAAACAAAAGGGGTAAATTCCACAATTTATTTAAATAATTTAAAATTGATAATATATTGTGTAGTATTCTTTTTTCTGATATAATAGTATTTGTTATGAAAATTTGAATACTCCTAGTATTGAAAGAATGAATATTTTACATCATTTATAATATGCAGATCAGATGAATGGAACTTTATTTCATTTATACATCTTGATATTACCCAATAATGAGTGCACAACTGAGTAGGGGGGTTAGTGGTGTTGATATTTTAAACATTCATTATCCTTAAAATAAACCTCTTATTCCAATTAATACATGGTCTACCAAAAGTATTATTCATTAATACAAAAATGTAAAATAAATGATGAATAAAATTGAACTAATAATTTTATATGGTTCAGTCCATTGGTGGGTATATAATAATTTATTTTACATACTTTTAACTCTGTCAAAAAATATTCATCTAAAAATTAATCACAATGTAATTTTAGATTGTTCAACGGTTTATCCTATAGCATTATGTTTCCGAATACATACCCATCATCCAAATAGAGATACAGTTTCCAACTATTTAAAATAAGATCTGACTAGTTTTAATAATGTAGCCAAAAAACTAATATTATTTTGATGAACCTAATGGTATTACTCTATGAGTTTTAAAGAATATCAAAATATCATACACCCACTTATTTAATGGATCACAAATTGAATAAATATTTTGACAGAGGAATAGTATTTATTCCTCATATAATGAGAATTTTGTTAATGATCTACATCCTTATGTGAAATAACATAATTATTTATATCATGTATATTTTCTTACAATATCATGAGAACCAACTATTAGCTCTATACTTCTCTTTTTATATTATCTAAAATAATATCTATATTTTCAACAAAGATGCTCCCCTTAGTTGTGAATAATAAAAATTAAAAAAATAATTTAATTAATAGAATTCATTTCAATATTTTCATTTATGATATTATCATTACTAAATGTCACAATGAGATCCTATGTTAATTTTGGTAATTAATGGTTTATGTGATCGCGTACTCAGGATCACTAAATATTTTATTCTTTATTAAATTATGTGCCTCTAATGTAATTCCATAAAAATCCTTCGTCTATTTCCTCTAATTTTATTTTAAAAATTATGTTTCTTAAAAAATTCAAAATGATATCCATTGAAAATAATTAAAAATATGTAGATTTTATATTTACACATGTAACCATTTGTAATATTCTCTTTATTCAATAAGATCATTTTAAGTTATATTCTATTTAACCACCATGCATTAAAAAATTCACATTATGGTATAATAATAATTGATAGTTTTTATCCCGAATTATGATATTTAATAAAAATATAATGATTTTCTGATGACTTATAAAATATAACATAGATCAAATTTATCCAATTTAAAATTACTAGTCATCTTTTGATGATTTTAATTTAATGTAATTTGTTTAGATTATTTATTTCTCATCAATTCATTCTATCTGAGTGATTTTTTTCATGATGCATTGTAGACAGAAATATAGTCATAGAGTATAAATATCACTCAATTGTGAATTTAAATATATGGAAGATAAATATGAGATACATCATATTTATTTTTTATTAGACTACTAAATCTGGATAATATACATGTTTCACCAATATCAATTCACAAAAGTAGACAATGTAATGGAATTTATGTTTTTTCAATGAGAATAAAAAAATTATGTGGACCTGCATCTGTATCTTGTAGAAATTATAAATTCCTAGATATATTTTATGATTTCAATAGAATAACCCTCAAAAGGTGGAAATAACCATATTTTGTATTTTTTTTCCATTTTTCATGGTTTGTTTCTTAATATCAACCTTATTGTTGTCACAAATTCATCAAAGTAGTTTTCTATTTAAAAACCCAACATTTAATGTTATGTGGTATCATTATATGGACATAATATAATACGAAAAAAGAGGATATCAAAAAAGGAAAAAAAATCTCAAAATTCAAATTATATCCATTTTTAGAAATCTACAAACAAGATTCATAATGAAAAACTCTCTATCCCTGTATTCATATGACACAAGAAATCTAATTTCCTTTGAAAAAGATCTATGACAACAACAAAATTTAGACAACTATGAATCTATTATAATGGAAAGAAGAATATATTAACATCATTGATGGCGTTATCATCATTAGGGGTTTTATGAATGCAAGGAATAAGGATGATGGAGAACATCATAAAGAGACGGAGTGTATCAATGATAAGGTACCCATCATAGATGAGGGTTATTAATGAAAGAGGAATCTTAACAGTGTTTAGACCTATACATTGACCATAGAAAAATGTGACGGTTTAATATTAGGTACAACAAAACAATTCATATAAAATTAAATGACTAGAATGACAAAAAATATAACCCCCATAAAAATTCATAAAACCAGTTTTGACTATAAAAAATCTCTATGAGAGGGGATAAATGGACAAGTAATCATAATTGACCAATCCCCAAAAGAGAAATTATTATTGTGAGGAAGCCAATCGGTGAAATAAATACTTACTAAAATAAACAAAACTAATAAATCACTAAATATCTATCCCATTAACTCATTAAAGTATTCAAAACATCAAGAACAATTTCCATAGAGGTTACTATCCATGAGATAGACTACCATATATCCAGTAGTAAGGAGTGGGAAAGAACGTCCAACAATCATTAAATAAATATGGACATTTTTTGGAGGCATACAAATTGTTATAAAATATCATTTGGATGTTCTCTTTTCTATATTATGAAATCAGATTAATCTTATAATGTATAAGTCGAACCATAACAGGTCGGTTCTATAAGATTTTATAAAATTACTAATTTATATTGAATCTTAAAAAGTCTATAGAACGTTATAATGTTATTAACCAACCATAATAGTATAAAATTATAACATTATGAACATTTCCTTTTCCATTTTACATTTATAGCATACAATTCAAGATTGTATTTAAATAAACCCAAATCCAAATGAGTAATTCATAATACATAAAACATATTCTCCAATTTTTATAAAAAGCTTAATAATATATCTATAAACCCTAATAATTCTAAAACACCATAGAAACCTAATATAGTCATCCAACAACTCCAATGAGTCACAACTTTGAGTGTGATATATACTTTAAGATAATAGTTTGATGTCTTTAAGTGACTTTCACTGGCACATCCATTTATCAGTTACAAGAAGAAGTTATTTAGTTTTAGTTTTATTTGGATTCTCTACATCAAGGTATTTTTTGTTAATATATGTTAAGAATAATATTATAAATGGTTCTCAAATGTAATACCATAAAAAACATAAATATGTTTCGATGATTTTATTACTGCTATATTATTTTTCAAATTGGCATAATATAGAAACATCTTTCATAGTGAAATAATTGTTATCATTATAGACTATAAAATCGAAAGTAAAATATTCTCTAAAATACATTTAAAATTCTTATAGAAAAAATGAGTTGAATTTCATAATCAATAAGGTTTTGAATAATTATTATTATTGTAAGAAATAAGTTATGTTACATTCATTATTTTATAATACTTATTTATATGTTTATCAATATGTTTGAGAGTTTCAAATAATGATATAATATTTTTGAAAAATTAATTTCAATATAGGTGGGTTATGTGGTGGAATATTTTTTATAAAAATGTTCATTAATTCAATATTTTTTAGTAAATTCATTGAGAATTAGTTTGAATGATGTGACATATAGTTTTGGGGGAATAAAATCATTACTGACAATGTCTTTAGTTATTATAATGAATATAAGATTCAATGTATTTTTTGGTCAAATATTATTTGAGTTAGGTGGGAATTTAATTCAAAAGAGACAAAATGTCACTTTATTAATCAATCATGGAATGGAGAATAGTATTATTATTTGTATTGTTATTTTTTTGGTGAATTTATAAATAGAATAATATTATAAGATATAAATTCATGTCATCTTGTTAATTGGTAATAAATATAAGTGATGTTTTATTAGGTTGGTTGTTGTATGTTACAATTCTACAATGGAAATAGATGGAAATTTTCTCATAATATTTGATAGTTTTACCCCATTAAATAATATGAAATGATTTAATTTTTGTTATTTTTTATAATTATATAAGAAAAAATTATAAAATAATTAATGCGAATTTATTGAATTAATTTTTAGATGAAAATAATATTAAAAAGTGTTAAGGTTAAATTATCTATTTAGAATGATTTCCTTTGATTTATCATCTCAATTGACTAATTTCTGTTTCCAAATTATTAATGAGATTTATTTTGATTATACATTAATAATTTAACTTCAATATAGATTTTTTATAATAAATAAAAATATTATATAAATAGTATTTATCTGTATGAATAAATTTATAAGAATATATTTTGATCAAAATTTTGTTGGGTATATATTTAAGAAATATAGTATTGGTCTAGCTATGATAAAAAAAATACTATAATGACTGTGGGAATGTTCTAATTGAATATGAGGACTATAGATTTTTGGATGAATCAAAATTTTTATGGTAGGATTGTATTTTTATCATTCATGATGGGATATTAAATGTTCCTAAATGTTTTTACTATAATATAAAAAATGTCTTTGGAATAGTATTTCAGTTTTCATTTACATTATTTCACATTTTTAGGTCATTGAATATATTTTTTGAGGATTATTACTGAATATATATTTTATGATAGTTTGACTGAATTCATGTTGTTCTACATGTTTCGTAACATAATAAATATGGACATAATAATCCACATGTTTTATATATGGGAGAATAGTATGTTGAAGAATTCATTCATTTTTCAAAACCCATGATTATAGTAATGTTCACATAGATAATGACTTTTCTAGATGAGATATAATATTTTTAAAATATTTATTTTGAAAAAATAGGTTCTTAAGAGTGTAACTGGTATATAAAATTTGAAACATTCCAAAATGATATATGTTATTTTCAGTTATATTCTTTATTATTATTAAATTTTTAATGAAATGAATTGTGAGATAATATTAGTTAATTTAATACAAATGGTTGTGTAAATTATTTCTTTTTATACTAATATTATTAATAATCATAGTGAGATGAAGTATAAGTCAAATTTTTTAAAGAGACTAGAAAATTTATATCATATAAATTTTGATTAATCTTGTGTTATTTTATATATAATATAATGGTTAAAACATTAATTTCATTAGACATTAAATACAGTCTATTATCTACTAATGATCTTGAAATAACATTGGTACAACATGTGATCAATTTCAAAATTTTAAAATACTGTTGAAAATATTCATATATATATTATTTATAATTTTTATTTACTTTATTTGTTGTGAATGATTTATTTTGATGAATTATTATAAATTTTCTCAATATGTGATTATTTATATAATTGGAAATTAGAAGTTATATTGTTGAAGGATTACTATTGTTATAATTATGGGTATATGATTTGTTTTCAGGGTTTTATGGAGCCTTTATTAAACATTATTTATTATAAACGGAATAAAAAGGTTGAGTTTTATTTTATTAATGGAAGTTTATAGATATAACTTTTCAGATATATATAAATATATCACTACAATTAATCGATAATTATATTCATTTATTGAAATTAAAATAATCATCTCTCTATCATTATCATGGTTGATCTCTCTTATGTGATAACAAAGACTGAGAGAGAAGCTGATGAAGAATGGTAAGTAAATTGTTATTTGACACCATTTTAACTAACCTATAACATTTATTCACCAGTCTAATAATTATTTTCTATTCAAACCTAGTATGTTCCCATATACAAATGATAATGAAATATAGTGTCAACTTTTTATTAATAACAAATGGAAATCATCACCATTAGTTCATCCTCTTTTCATTAATTATTGAATTCTATCAAAACTATCATAACCCCTAATTTTTTTCAACTATCCCCATAATTAAAAACAAAAAAATATTGCATCCAATATCAAGATATTTTAGTTCAAAAATAATATATAACGTACTCATAAAATTGAATACTCTTTATGTAATTAAATACTATTAAAAAAATTCATACCAATAAAAATATTAACATTAATCAATACATTAAGAGTTAAAATATAAATGAATCAATATAAAAAATATAACATTATCATAAAATACATGTTATCTTTTCATCAACGAACTATTTTATTAATTAATATTCTCTTAATGATATATTTATTAAAACATAATATCTCAAGATAAAAATTAAAATTTAAGAATTAGTAATCACTCAATAAGGGTAAATAAATAACGATATGTATTATAACTTAGTTTTCTCTCACATAAGTTATAAATCCAAATCATATGTGTTGATTGTGTATACTTATGTGATCATGTTCACGGTTGGTATCTCTATAAATAAAATTATTAAATTAAAATGTGTAAATTTATAAAATATTTGTAATCACACCCAATCCCCATGTGTATTTAAAATGTAGTAATAAAATTAAACATATCATTGAAAATAACTCTAATTTCATGAAAAAAATTAAATATTCCTTTTTTATACTTTTCATTATCAACCGAGTCTCCAAATTCAATTTTTTTAGAATATAAATTCATATCATTTTTCAATCTTCCTACCATAAAATATTTTTTCATTAAAGGTTTCATAAAATCTACCAGTTTGGGTAACCTGGTATTTAATTAAATTAATTATTCTAAAACTTAATATCTTTTCAAAACATTTTGATTTTCATTTTTGAGTTTTATTTTGATAAAAAATCACTAAAAAACTAAATACTCTCTATAAATCCACTAAACAAATCAACAATTAGTCCGATAAAAAAATAGTTTTACTAATTGCACTAAATATTACCCAACTGTTTTTATTATATTGATAGTTGTATTATAGTACCCAAAGCCCCATATCATTTTGATAAATCATGTGCATGTCTTTTATAGAACACTCTACTATAATAACTGTCCAAGAAAATTTCTATGTCTATGTGGTATCTCCATTTTAAAAAATTCTTCATATATCTCTCTTAGTCATCCCATGTTTACAATGCAGTCACACACAATGAAACACATCATATTTATTCCAATCATCATATTACTAAAAATATATAATATTCATAAACATAAAAACTAACAAATCAACCCACATCACATTCATTAATTCATATATGATATATATATGTATATATATATATGACCATTTCATTGAACTTATAATAATATTTAATAATGAATAAAATTTATTTCATGAAAGATAAATAGTATTTCAATAATATTAAAATGTTATTCAGTTCCATTTCATACGTTTTTATCCATATTATTAAATTTTTTCAATATAAGAAATTAATCACACATAAATGGTTCAGTTGATCAAATATTACGACTTATTATATAATTTCACATTATGTTATCTAATATATTGTCATAGTCATTAATCATATCATGTATTAACCAGGGAACTATATCTCAATATCAACATTATTATTTCAATATATATCAACTAGTAGTAACTATAGAAAAATCATATTTTTTCAATACAATTTTATTCATATTTAATATACCTGGTTTATGTAATAAATATATTTTCTATAGTCATTAGTTTAAAAAATTTATTCCATATCCTATCATATATGGAATATTATAAAACCATTTCAATAATAATATAAATTTGTAACCAATACAGTACCCACATTCTTCAATATGACATTAACATTATCAAATGGAATATATCTTCTCATGTTTTAATTATATACATTATGTGACCTCTAATATATCATTTATGATTAACAAAAACCATTCAAATAGGTTATATACCAACATTATTTTGGAAAATAACAATTTTTTTAAAAAAAAATTATTTCATAATTTAAATAAAATATTTTCAATTGGATGTTTTTCTATACTCCGTATTTCAATATTTGTTAATATATTTTAAAGATAATAAAAATTAACATTAATTAGGAATAAAACTGCATAAATCCATTTCTTATTTCAAGGAGAAGAACCATTCTAATATTCATACAAAAAACTCATGCCTCCAGATTATTTTTACTATATAAACATATATATTATTAATTAATAAAATATTAATATTTTCATATATCAAACATTAACCCTTGAAATTTTTTTAAATGAATAAATGTTATATTTTAGTTTTGGAAAAAATTTATAAAGTCTATTCTTAGATTATGATTCCTTATATCATTCTACTATTATACTAAAATTCATAATAAGTTATGATTTAAATATAACTAAAATAATAACATATAATTATTATCATATCATTCATGTGATTAATGTTAAATAATATTAATTGTAAGCATTTAATTTTTGATAAATTTATAATGGGATTTAGTTACATTTAGAGATCATAATTAATATAATAAAAAATCTAACAATCAATTTATAGACCTAAAATGTTATATTGATTAAAATGAAAAATATATGAAATTTTTTAATTCAATTTTCTTAAAAAATTAGAATAAATCATATTCCAATTTTTATGAATATTTTTGTAATTTTTCGAAATATAATTTCTTTATTCAAAGGCTCATTTGGTCATATTGGAGAATCCAAAATCGGATCAATATAAAGGCCAGTGTTTTTACATTAATTAATTACAATTTTTAACTAGTATTATAATGAAATATTTTTAAGATATTTTAAAAAACAAAAAAAAAGTAAATTTTAATATATTATATTTAGATATCAGACTTTGTTGTTTAGAAAATATGAATGATAATGAATATTATAAAAACTGTTATACTGAAACCAAACCGAAAATAAATAAATGTTCATATATTAGGTGCCTCGTTTAAATGTTTAGATATGTGGAAATGATGAATACAATTTTATGATTCATAACATTTATATTACATTTCTATATGCTATATAAAATCATATACTTATAGATAGATTAGAATATGATATGAAAATCATTTCAAGCATCTTTGACATTACCATGGAAGAGTAAACAATTAGGGATCACTATGAAGGACATGTAAACTATAAAAGTGAGTTATAACATAATAATATAGTTATGGGTTGGTATATTTTTTCAATACAATCATTCCATTAATTTTTTACAAAATATATATCTAATTAGAGAAATATATATTTATATATGTTTATTTAAATTCACTAATCCATAACTAGTAAAGATTCATGTCAAAATTAAAAAATGATTAAAATAATGATTGGATATTATAGTTATCGATTTAATTTATTTGTAAATAATATTATAAATAAATATTAAAAAACATTATTCCAACTATATGGTAAATATATAAACTATATAATTTTAACAACAAGGTTATATATACTTGGGTAGTTTGTGGGGGGATAAAGGGTAATTTTTAGTCCTATGATCTTCATCCAAATAATCATATCAAATAAATAAAATTAAATGAATAATAAAAATTATATCGAATGATTTACTCATTGAGAGATATGGTATATGTTAAAATTTAAATTTCTTTTTTGAGGTATTTAAAAAAAACCATTCTAAAAACTCATCCCCTTCATTAATATTAATTTTATAAAACAATTATATAATTATTCTAAACCTTTAAAACTTATATGAGCATGGGGTCTTTATTTTAATATGATATATTTTATCATAAGTAAATTTATTATTCCTGATATAATTAATATGTTGAGATTCATCTCCAAGGTGATAAATTATTTATTGTGTGTGTTTTTATTTATCATTCATAAATTATACATTTATATACATATATTTTCTCTATTATTATGACTTTTTTAGTAAAATAACATTCTAAAAACAATTTTTTGTAGGTTATATTTATTATTACATTATATCTAGAAGATATAAATCTTATTTAACTCGATTAATAATGGATTCTATAATAACAAGATCATAATACCCAAATTAATTCCTTTAGGGAGAAAACACACTTTATTGGAGACCCCTATGGTCCATATTTTTTTTTGGAATATACGTTAAAGAAGAAATAATTTATATAATATTGTAGAAATTAACCATTCATTGAACGAAATATTCATATCTATTATTTAAAATCATATAATATCTATTAAAATTTTAGGAAAGTGATCGAATTTTAAAAAATTATATATTTAATTAATGTGTAAAATAATACATATTGTAAGAACCTAGATCTTCATTTCATGTATTGATCTTGATTTCATGTTGTTATTTAGGAAAAAACAAAACAATTGGGTGTTTCTATGTACATGTCGTGTACTCGGTTTCCATGTACAGTCGTGTACTAGTTGGGTAATGGCCGAGAACATGGTCAAGTGGTGTACTAACAAGACGATTAATTTATGACCTAGTTAAGGTTACTATACATCATATAGTTTTATGAAACATATTGTTTAGTTTTTTTAATTTAAAAAATAGAATTGGGGTCGTGTTTACTATCTAGAAACATCATCTACACACTATGGTACCTACAGGAGTACAACTAAATAACCAAAGTACTCTGAAACCCAACCAAATCATTATTTGAGCTCTGATTGAGACAATTTCTGCTGAGTTGGAATCCAATTGGTGAGTTTTCAAAACCATTCACTACCACAAAAATAGTTCTTCCTAGCGCCAACTTTTATCAGCGCTAACGAAAATGTGCTGATAAAGGGGGGTGCCATTATCATCACTAAAAACGCACTCATAAAGGGTCCCTTTATCAGTGCTAAAAAAGCACTGATAAACGTACCCCTATATCAGTGCTTTTTTGTTAGCGCTGATAAAAGAGTCTACTTCTAAAAAAATAAATAAAAATAATATATAAATATATAAATTTATAAATATTTTTATATTGATATAAATAAAATATATACTTTTTAAATATATTTTAGGTAAGTATAAATATACATTTACACTTAATATACTTAATATATAATATATTTGGTGAAAATGTCTTATAAAAAAATAAAAAAATATCTTTGAATAATAATTTGCTAATTAATATGGATTAATAGTCATTTAATAAAAAGTTGAAGAGTAAAAAAATTAAATAAAAGATCCAAAATATGTTTAAAACACAACTCAAACGTCAAACGAACATAACTTTTGATCTGGGTGACCGTTTGAGCTCTACCACATATCAAATCGAAGCCTGGGATGAGCTCTACGTCAACCTGACCAGGAATCCTAGGAATGATTTTTTCGATGCCAAAAAATGCCCAGAAGGCCTCCAAAACTGAGTTTTTTTTCGGGGGACCCTGATTTTTTAACATTTTGTGGATTTTCAGCCTCATTTAAGGGGGTATTATTGAATTTTTAAGGTGGATACTAAATTTATTACAAGGTATTACATTCATATTGATATTATTTTATTAAAATTTTATCGTTTTTTATAATGCACTGCTATTTATAATCAAATATATAACTATATATACATATTTTTTAAATATTCACACATAAAAAAATTATTATATAAATATAAATAATAAAATATATTTACATAAAAAGTATATTAGCATTATCTAAATTATAACTAATATCTATTTTATTTAAAATACAAATATATCAATATTTATATACCTATATATTAATCTAACTATATATATATATATTAATATAACTACATATATATATATTAATATTACTATAAATATATATATTAATATCACTATAAATATATATATTAATATCACTATAAATATATATATTAATATCACTATAAATATATATATATTAATATAACTATATATATATTAATATAACTATATATATATATTAATATAACTATATATACAAATATTAATATAACTATATATATATATATATAATTATTTATTACTATACAAATAAATATAACTAAATATATATATATATAAATGGAGATATATATTAACATAACTATATATATATTAATATAACTATATATATATTATAATAAATATATATATATATATATATATATTAATATAAATATATATTAATATAAGTATATATTAATATATAAATAAATATAACTAAATATATAAATATATATAGAGATATCATTAATTGGAAAACAAATTAAAATAAAGGAGTGGTAAGTGCTTAGGTGCGCATGTGGGCGGACTTGAGTTCAAATCCTGGTGGAGGAAGGGGCGCACGCGCATGGGAGAATATGGGAGAAAGCACTGTTAAAGGGTGGAGGTTGCGCATGAGGAACTGTAGGGTGGTGGAAAAGCGCTGTAGGGGGGGGGGGCTCAAGCATTATAAAAGCCCCCCTATTGGCAATATTTATTTAATTTTTTTTTATTTTTTTTAATTTTTTTAATGTTTTTAATTTTTTACCTTTTATCAGCACTTTTTAAAAAGAGCTGATAAAGGGGTCCTTTATCAGCGCTAAAATAAAAGTGCTGATAAAGGAATCCCTAATAAAGGGGTCTTTTATCAGTGCTTTTTGGAGCACTGATAAAGGGGACCCCCCTTTATCTTTACCAGAATTTTTAGTACTTTTCTAGTGCTGTTAAAGGCCGTTTTTAGCGCTAATAAAAGCCGTATTTTTAGTAGTTCTTATAGCATCTCTTCTTGATTCATCCTCTCTTGTGAGTTATTCAATGTTGAGTTTTTTCATGGTTTTCTAGATCTATGCATATCTATGATAAATAATGGGTTGACATTAAAGTATATCAATCACACAACATAATGATGGTTGGGTTGTTCCTTTCATTGTGTTGTATTGGATTAAATGATTAATGTTCCACATTATCATGTTTAGGATATTTCCTAATCTGTAATTTAACCTTATCAATAATATCCTATTCTTAATATAATTAATAAAGGATAGTTTATTGTGCGTAAGATTAGATACCGTGTTTATGGGACACCATGTTGGTGTGATTCTCTTATTGATGGGATTATGGTTGTTTGGTCTAGAATTCCTATTAGTCTTTCCCTGTTTTACATTCCCTTTTTAATTAGGATGGAGTTATTAATTATAATAAATGGTTATGATATGCACTATGATTGTTGACCAAGGGGGATTAGACTGTGAGAGATTCCCAAAACGGTTAGACAATGATATATTCCCATGTGCTTGTTTATATTTGAGTAAATTAAATCATTTACCCAAGGGTTTATACTATGATATAATGGACAAGTGGCCATTCATAATTGTTCATTACATGTCAGACCAAATGGGTTAGACTGTGAGAGATTTTTTAGAGGGTCGTATTTATTGATTGATGCAGGGTTACACCAAAGGGGATACCCTGTGAGCTTCCCAGGGGGTTCATTATCTAATGAATTGATGTTATGTTTAGACAAAGGGGTTAGACTATGGGAACATTTTCAAGGGGGTGTTTTTGAATAGCTGAATGATTGTGACGGGTCTACAAAGCCAACACACAAGTTTAGATCCGCTCATTCTCAATTTTCTAGCCAGTCTAATGAGATGATAGTTTTTGTTACATTATACTAGGGATACATATCATAGGATAAATCCTAAGGATACATGATTCAATAGATGAAAAAATAATGTTAAATGAATATAATTGAAATGGTAACATTTTTTACTTTTGGGTACCTTCTAGTTTATTGGTTCATTCTTGCATATTACATGCTATATATATATATTCACAGATTGTTAGGTACATATATTTTTGTGGTTTCCTACAAGGATTCAACTCAAACCCTGTTTCAGTCATGATTTTGGACCCAAATATATTATATTATCGCAGTTATTGATAAGGGAGAGCTCCCTTCTCCATTAAAAACATGATTATTGTAAGAGTTGTAGAGCATGCAACCAAGCTGAGGCTTATGATGCTATTGGAGTTTACATTCATTTCTATACATTAGTTTATGTATGGTATTTTGAGCCTGGTGAACTGTTTGGTTACTTTTCAAAACACATGTCAAATGAATCATTTATATATATATATTCTCTAGTTGATTTATTACTATTAGTAATTCATAGTTTACTTCTATAGTATGTTATTACTGCCTCAACTACTATTTACTAATTGTTTTATTCTATGAATTTTCTTCCAATGATGGAATATTATATCCTTTACCAAAACTTTGACCCCACTTTTAATTGAAATCCTCCCCCAGTTGGGGTAATGCGCTTGAGGTCATGTGACCAGCCGGGTTTGAGGAACCATTAGGCGGCACCCAGATTAGGGACATTACAAAGTGATATCAGAGGAATTTCTTTTCTGAATCTCATTATGTTGGGCGATAGTAGAATGTTATAGGATGGAAATAGAGCTTGTTAATTAGCTATCCATGGGAGTAGCTACCCCGTTTACAGAGAAAATTCATGTTACCTCGAAAATTGAAATTTTAAAAGTTTTTCAATTTTTATAGTTGATTTGATTTCACCATTATGTGGCTCACTTGAATTATGCTGTTATGATTGATATATAGGTGGATCTATTTCTTTCTCAACATTAATATCTGACAGTCTTCCATCTCATGTATCATATAGTCACTTGTTAGAGATCATATGTCATGAATTCTGGTCATTCCATATAGGTTGCATTACTATTTTCATGTTATTGCGATAGATTTTGTATAATTTATGTATGTAATTATGATAGTTGTATTGGTATAATTTCTTTTATTTTTTAGGGTACTTGTATTTGTAATCATTAATTAGATGAACACCAAGATTTGTTCCCTGAGGTGTTATGGTCCCTCTTCAATAAAAATTTATTGGATCATGTTTGAACTCTAATTTAATTCTATTATGAATAAGGATATTAAAACATGATTCGCTTGGATTATGGGCTCTCTCTAATCAAGACAAGTCATACCTTGCCCAATTCTTAGGATTTTGGGTTTCTGGATATGTATCGAAATTTTAAGGTCTAGTAAACATAGAAAACACAGCGTGAGATATTATAATCCCATGTTCTGTGTTCTTCTGTTCTGGAAAAAATGATTATTATTAAGTACATATTGTGTACCATATGTAAAAGACATGTAGATATAGATATTGTGACTGGTTTTGTGAGTAGAGACATGAGGTAGGTAAAATATTTGAAGAATACACCGTATACTAGCAGTACACGTCATTCAATAATTGATCGTGGATCTGACCGTGTGACTAATGAAACAGGTGAATAAACATTTTGAATACATGTTGTGTCTATGGTGAGCATGCAGTGTTGTGCTACACCAGATGGACTGTGTAGTTCTAGCCAAGTAGAAGAACCTAGGAAAGAGGGGAAATTTAGGTATATGTTGTGTCTCATAAGTAAAACATTATGTGTATAGGGTGTTACACAACCATGTTGGCAGAGGTACACACCCATGTTAAGGATTTATGGAACATGTCATGTAGTGGTCATACACATTGTGTAACCCTCTTTTGTAAAACATGAATTTTTTCATTCTCTTATCCTATTCATTCACATATATGTTGCAGTCCTTGATAATATTGAACTGAGGTGTGCACATGACATTTTAGAGTCAGTCCACCATGAATTCATCGAGTTGTACACAAGGTTTAGGGCGATGATCAGACACCAGAAATGATAGTTCGAAGACAACAAGAAGATCCTCCCATCATGCACATCTTGGCACCATTGGATATACTTGATGCAATTGTTGATGCCTAGTTCTATGAAGGATTTATGAGGATGATCCATACCATTCATGGAGCACAAAGTCAAGTCCCGACTATTGCAGAGTTGATGTAGGTTTTCTAGTAGTTTAATCCTCCAACATTTTTAAGGGATGTAGTACGACATGCTACAGAGCCATGGTTGGAGGCCATGGTTTCTATGCTCGAGAATCTATAGACACCAACTAAGATGAGGGTGAATCTCATGAATAACTTTCTTTGTTATTCATGCAAGAGATTGTGGGATGTTGTCTTTGAGGAGGGACACCATCGAGATATGGTTTGGAGAGAGTTTCCGAGGACATTATATGATTTCATCTACCACGAGATTCTGAGGAATGATTCAACATAGATGTTCATGAATTTTGAGAAGGTGTATCATTCAATTATGGATTATACTTCTAACTTTAAAGATCTTTGGCGCTTCGAAGCTATTTTGTGAGATTATGAGTTATCACTGGCGAGGTGATGTGAGGATGGTCCGAGGTAAGAAATCCAATCATAGGTGAATGTATTTAGCTGGACATCAGTGAATTTTATAGTAAACTTGAAAATGATTACCAAGTGCAATATGAAAGAGTTTGGAGTTGCGAGCCCAAGCGCTTCACCATCCAGGGCTGATGCTTCTTCAATCGAGAGAAGGAAGCACCACATAGAACATTCACATGTTAATTCATCTGGAATAAGGGATGTTTTTTTTGGATATCCAACTGGTGTGTTACCAGTTTGGGACAAATTTGAATAAAAGCTCACATTTCTTAAAGGAACTAGTTTAGTTCCTATCTATAAAAAAATGGTTTATATTAAGCATTTTTGCTGAATGTTCTCACCAGCAACAAGTGAGAGGGAATCTGTTATGACTACACATACAAGTGACATGCCACCAATTTATCATCTTCTAGAAAATTGGTGTTTGTTAGGCTGAGGAGGTGGTTGTGAACATATTAGCTAGATGATAGGTCCTTAACGGCCATAGGATGGACCAGCTCAGTGTAGACACGCATGGTCACATGCCTTCTATAAAGGTCAATCATTTGCGATGAAACATACCTATTATGGGTAGGATCTCAGACCCTCTATCATTAGATGTACGGTTATAGTTACCATAGTTTTATTATCTGATCATTTTGATATGGATGATTCTTATAGATTTATGTTGGTTTCCATTGTGGAGAGACTTGGGCTCTATATCCTAACATCTGATGTTTTTATGATGCTAGACACAATGTTGCAGATTATGACAGTTATTTTATGTTAGTGAAAGAAGTTTCCTCTTGAGCTCGGTGGGTGTCATCTATTTTGGGACCTCTAGGTATTAGAGATGACATGCATCAATTTCATTTTTCTAATAAACTGGTTTGTCACTTTTTAGTGATTGCTTGACCATTATCAACACATGGTGATCTTTACGTCACAAGAGGGTGAATTGTTTCTACACTATGGTGAAAGAAATGTCCAAGAGAGTAGATATGGACACACGATTCATCGGTTAGAAAAAATTACACAATAAATTTCTAGTTTATATCTGAATTACTAGGTGCTATCATGTATGGACTTGTCCTTAGTAGTGTATCATTTCCAATATGTATTTCTAAACGACTTTTCATGTTTAACTCCACAGCGAGAGGTGGATTAATCTTTTGAGCCTATACCAGGAGAAACATCTGTTTCTATTTCTCCATATAGGATGGCCACACCATTGTTACAAGAGCTCAAGAAGCAGTCAGAGGAGTTACTGTATATGGGTTTCATCTTACCTAGTACTTCTCTATTGGGTTTTCCTGTCCTTTTTGTGAATAATGTGTAAAATACCCTCTGGAGTTTTGTGGATTATGAGAAACTAAATCGCTTGATAGACAAGAACAGATATCCTTTGTCATGGATTAAAGATCTATTTGATTAGTTTCAAGGAGCACGATTGTTCTTGAAGACGGACATGAGATCCAGATAACATTAGTTGCACATTAGACCATAAAAGATACCACTTACATCCTTTTGGACAATGTATGGTTTATATGAGTATTTGATTATGTCATTCGATCTCATTAACATATCGACCATTTTCAAAACCCTGATGAACTGAGTGATCAATCCATACACAGATTATTTTGTGGTAGTCTCCATGGATGATTTGTTTGTGTACTCTCACATTTTACATGACCATTCCTCCCATCTTGATATTGTTTCGAGTACTCAATGATAACATTAGTTATATGATAAAATCACAAAATTCCACTTTTGGAAAGATTTGATTTACATAATGGGTCATGTCATCTCATAGGTAAGAGTATCAGTATACCCAAAGAAGGTAAGACAAGTAGTTCCCTTGGAGTAGTCAAATACCTTCTTTGAGGTACAATGTTTTCTAGGGATGGAAGGTTACTACATACATTTTATTAACGACATTTCATGCTCAGTAGCACCACTGACATGCCTGGATAAGATGGTTGTGATGTACTTATTGATTGATTCCTACGATCCAGCCATTCAAAAGATGAAGGATAGGTTGACATCAACACCTATATTGACTTTTCGATAACCGGAAAAGAGATAGACTGTTTACTATGACACATCAAGTATTAGAATGGGGTTAGTGCTTAGGAATGGGGAAGGATTCATTATATTCGAGTCTCGGTAGTTGAGTCCACGTGAGAGGAATTACCCGACTAATGGTCTTGAGTTAGTTGTAGTTTTGTATGCTTTTTCTCTATTAGAGACATAATATTTTAGGAGATCCTTTTTTAGTGTACATCAACCATCACATAATCAAGTATTTCTGTACTCTATGAAATACGAATTCGATACCGAGAAGGTGGGTTGAGTACCTTTAATATTTTGAATGTGACCATGCTGAAACTCTTGGGAAAGGCAACGTAGTGGATGATGTGTTAGGAAGGAGGACTCCAATACATGTATTTTCAGAGTCTAGAAATGATTGGCAGCTTATGGATATATTATATGAGATGTATTTAGAGGTTCATGACAGATATGGGCAAATGTTTCAATATTTAATATCTGTTTCATCTAATATACTAGATCAAATGTAAATGAGGTAGATATTAGATTTCTGAAGGTCTAGTTTTAGGAGAGTGTGTGGCTGTTGAAGACAATACTACCTCATGGACCATTGTTGGGGTTGAATTTTTGAATTTTCATGGTAATTTCTTTGTGTCCATAGACATATGTGAAGAGTTGATGGAATATTTTAATGCCTCAGTATAGACAGTTCATGTGGGTGTCACCATGATATATTGATAATTATATCAACATCATTAGGGGATATGCATAAAGGGGGATGTAGTAGGTTTTGTTTTGATATGTTCCACATTTCATTAGAAGAAAGTGGATCATCATCAACTGGTAGGGCTATTACAACAGTTACCCATTCTTGATTGTATGTGCAATGATATCGCGATGGATTTCAGGATGATTTTACTAAGGTCACCTTAGAGAAATGATTTTGTAGGGGTTTTTGTTGATAGGCACACATATGTTTTACATTTCCTTAAAATCAAGGAAACCATCATTGTTCATGATTTTGTAAGGTTTTATATCTACTATATTGTACATTTACATGGGTTTTTGCACTACATCATTTAAAATAGGGACACAATGTTTACTTCTCAGGTTAGGAATCGACTATAGAGGGATTTGGTTACACAAGTTTTGCTGAGTAAAACATACCATCCCCAAATATATATTCATTTCGAGCACACGATATTGATTTTGGACGAAATGATTTGAGTGGGGATCATGGATTTTAGGGGCACTTGGTAGAGACACATACCCCTAGTAGAGTTTTCCAACAATAATATTTTAAGACAATGATTCGGATGGATCGTCATGGAGATTTATATGGTAGGTCATAATGACCCCCTCTATGTTGGATGGATGTAGGAGAGGAAACTATGATGGGACCTCATCATGTCCAAGATACCACTGAGTAGGTGGTGTTGATTTGTGAGTGGATTTATATTGGTAAATCATTCTAGAAATCATACGCTAATTGATAGAGATGACCTCTCAAGTTCAAGGTTGGAGATCAGTTTTTACTACATGTCACAGAGAGGATGGTACAAAAGAGTATTAAAAGATATGGGAATAATTCACAGATATATGTCAGTCATTAGAGGTTTTGGAAAGATTCGGTCTAGTTTCATATTAGTTGTAGTTACCTCATACGTATCCGTCATTGTCTATTATCTTTAATGTTTCCTAGATAAAATAGTACTTTACATAACTGTCTCATATTTTTCATCCATAGGAGGTTGAGTTGGAGGTGGATGCGTCTTTCAAAAAGCACCCTATTCAGAATGTGGATAACAACATGAATGATATTCGTTGTCAGTTTGTTCTTCCTGTTTGGGTGCAATGGAAGCATGGGTGGGTGAAATACATGACTTGGGTAAGAGTGGATGATGTGAAATCGCTGTTCCCGGAGTTTTTCATAAGTTCTTCTTCACCCCCTTAGAAGAGTAATTCAAGGAAAATTTGCTTTAATGGGTAATATTATAAGAAAACTGATCTATTTTCATGGATTGATCTTGAAATTGGTTAGTTATTGTGGAAAAATTGTGTTTTTTCAAGGACACGCCCTGTACTTCAATGTACACATCATGTACCCAGTTTCTGCTTATAGAGGCATACTAGTCGTGTAATAGTCGAGTACATAGTTGTGTGTGGACTTGGATGACCGCTTACGTCAGGGACCGGTTAAGGCTACTTCATAGAATGTTGTTTTAAATAACAAACCATTCAGTTTTTATTTTAATGGATAAATTGGAGTGGGGTCACATCTCATATCCAGAAACTTCTTCTCATGACCGTGGTTTATATAGGTGCCTGATAGAATGACCCATGAAATCTGAAACCTTCTTGATTCTCCTTCATAGCTCTGTTTGAGACATCATTGGGCGTGTTGGAATCCCAACAATGATTTCTCATAACCCATAGAGCCCCTCATCTTGAAATACCTCCCTTGTGAGTTATTCATAGTCTGGCATTTTTTACCATAATGTAGACATATACAAAACTACAGAAATTCAAGGGTCATCATTCAAGTATATTAATTGTACGATATATAGGTAGGTGGTTCGTACCTTTCTTTGTGTTATCTTGGATTATTTAGTTTAAAGTGATACATTCTCATTCTTAGGGTATTGCATGATTTAAAATTTAATGGTATTAATCACCTATTATGTTTATTTAATTAATAAAGGGCAGTTTCTTATGTTCCATGTTAGATACATTGTTTATGGGACCCTAGATAGGTGTGTTTCCCTTTTTTGCTGATTATGGTCATTTGGTCTTGACTTTTTGTTAGTCTTTCTTTGTTTTCCATGAATTTTTTTTGATGGAGTTACTAATTATATAAAATGCATGTGATATGAATTGTGAATATTTACTAAGGGTGATTGAACAATGAGTGCATCAAAAAGTGGTTATACCATGAGAGCTACCCATGGGGTCATTTTTATTTAATTAAATGAAATCTATGACCATGGTTTTAGACCATGAATTCTTTCCCAGATATTTTTTATAATTGTTGATACAATGTCATTCCAAAGGGGTTAGACCATGAGAGATTTTCCAAAGGGTCGATATTAATTGATTGAATTAGTATTATGAAAAAGGGGATAGACTATGAGATCTTCCTAGAGGGTCTTTATCCTAAAAATTGATGTTATGTTAGACAATTTGGGTTAGAATGTGAGAAATTTTTTTGAGGGGTTTTTCTGAATAGTTCAATTGTAGTGACGTGTATGCGATGCCAAAGCACAAGCTTGGATTCCATCTTACTTGATTTTTTAGATGGTCATATGAGACGTCTATTTTGGTTACTTTATATAGTAGATACAAAGAATAAGATAAATCCCAGGGTTACATGATTAAATAGATCAATAAAGAATGCTAAATTAATGTAGTTAAAATAGTTGGAATGTATACTTTTGAGTACTCTTTTATTCATTACTTCATTATTGCATATTACCTGGTATATATGTATGTACTAAAGGTTAGGTGCAGGTCTTTTGGTGGTTTCCTACTAGGATTCATCTCACATCCTGTTTGGGTCATTCTTTTGTAGCCAAATAGATTATATGATTGAATGTATAGATATGGGAAATCACTCTTCTTAAATAGGTACATTATTGCTGAGCTGGAGAGCATGGGACCAAGATGAGGTTTGGGATGCTATTGTAGATTACTTTATTTTCAATTATTTGGTATCAATATATTATTTTTATTATTGGGACTTGTTCATTTTATTTCCTAGAAAAATTTGACGTGAATCAATTATAATTTTTCTCTAGTTGTTTTATTAATTTCTGGATTTTGTGGATTACTTCATCAGTATGGTGTTACATCCTTTGAAGTTTTTTGCTAATTTTTTCATTGTTTATAATCTACCAATGAGAGAATAGTTTCCACATTGTCACACTATGGACCTCGCTGCTAGTCGGCAGCCACTGGCGTTTGGGGAAATGCGCTTAAGGACATGTTACCACCCTGGTTTGGTTAACCATTGGGCAGAAGCCAGATCTAGTACATTACACACATGGATTGTATAAATGATATATAGAATCGAAAAAAGAACTTCATTACTATATTTTCATCAAATAATACTTGAAGGTGTAATTGATGAAAATGTATAATTGATGACCAAACACATCTAATTTCAAAATTTTGTGATGTATAGACCAATTTTCAGAACGAAATAAATTATGGGTTAGATAACATGAGTCATAAATTTTTGGGATATATTTATCATCCTTATAAATAATAATAGTATAATGAATAAATGTAATAAAACAACTTTCATTTGAAAAACATATATGGTTATTAAGAACCTTTTATAATATTATTTTAAATATATTGACATCATCAAATAAATAACTACTAATTTATGTAATATGTTTATTGTAACATAATGCCTATGGATCATAGTATGATGATGGTGTTAATAAATGCAAGAGAAAAACACCCTTACTATATAAACTTTTGATCATCCTAAACAATGTAGAATATTACATTAAAATATTATCAAGTTATAGTGTCAATGAAAGTTTATCCCATGAGGATAAAAAATATGATTTTTAGAAAAAAATATACATAATTATTGAAAATGTATGTATTATTATTATAAAATTTAATCTTTTTATGGTGAATTCATAAACTCGTCATGTAAGGTTTTTCAAAAAAAATTTGATATAAAACTACTATATTGACAAAAATCATAAATTGAGAGACCATTGTAAATGTTTTTTAGGTAACTTTCTAGGCTATCCATATAACCACCACTTTAGGTAAACACCATACGACCATTTTATTTTTAGGTGGAAGGAAAACAAAGGTATTGACCTATAATTATGAATATATATAGTATAAAATGGTGTGGTTTTTAAATGATTTTTATTGAATGGAATAACATAGTTTTTATATTTTATTTTTTTAATTATTTATAATTTAAAATAATTCTCATATCAAATGAATATTTAATTGAAATTAAACAAATTAATATAATTAATTATAATTTTATTTATCAATTTTAACATTTTTATAATGTTTTTTAATATTATAAATGAAATTTTATAAATAAATTTAAAAAGTTATTTCCATTATATTCCATCATTTTCCCATTCAATTTGAATGATTATAAAAATAATTTTATGATAGAATGAGAAAAAATAATATTTTTCTATTATTGAATCTATTCCCAGATAAAAATTCATCAATAATTTGTTTATTATTCACAAGACACTTAATTTTATTTCATTAAAAAAAATTAATCGCCCATAAAAAATATTATGTAAGGGTTAATTCTACCACTATTAAATTGTTTAAATTTATTTTAAAGGTAATGTAGATATCTCGTCTATAACCAAAATATCCCCTACCATATACTTTAATTTTCCAAACCACCCCCAACCCAAAAAAATCAATTTAGATCCTTTATGAAATAAAACAAATACAGAAATTATTTCCCCTACCAATAATCCTTAAACCATTGATACATGATCAATGAATATATTTAGGTTAATAATCTAGAACAGAAGAAATTATCATAATCCATTGTCAATGTAATGTTATTTTTTTATAGTGGTCATGACACATAATTATTAAAATAAATGTGTTAACAATATATGATGTGTCACAAAAAATAATAAGCTTAAATTAGAATGAATGAATTTTTACAAAGGAAATTTATGGTGTGTCACACATATTAGTAATATATAGATCATGATAAGAAAATACTTGATTAAATTTTAAAAAATCAGTATTAACATAAACAATTTTGATATAGTAAGTAAAATTCCATGATATAAATTTTTTTAAGGATATGTGCACCATTTATTTATGATTAAATGTGGATAATATTATTAAATTAGTGTAAATGGAATTTTTTCTAATATAACTTCTACATCCTAAAAATTATAGGGAATACACAATATTATTTATTTCTTATACAATAATAAATATATTTTCCATCATTTTTGGATATCATAATTTAATAAATTTTATTCCTCATTCCATATTCTATCAATTTTAGGTTATGAATCAAAATTCTATTAAAAAAGTAATTTAACTAGAAAAAAGGACATTATAAACCCTTCCTATTTAAATAAAAAAAATTTACAAGTGTGAAATTTTTTATTCTTCATTATAATTATTAAAATTTTAAAATTCATGATGATTAGGTTAATGGAATTTTCTTAGTTAATTTAGGAATATAATTATTTAAAATTCCGAAAAAATGATTAATTTTTACAATAGCTTAATATGTTGTGAGTTTCAAGTTTTATATTTTCCCATTAAAAATAATTTATTCCATTATAAAATCCATGAAAACAAAAAATAATACATTCAATTAATTTCAAGGATGTACCACCAATTCTGAAATGAACCAATATTAATAAAATAATTAATATTTATGAATTATCATCATGAATTGAAATTGTATTCATTGATTGATGTGATGAATTTGATAATAATATTAAAAAATTATCTTGTACGTTTAATAATATGTTAATTTTAAAATATATAGTATTTAGTAATAATCGTAGAATATTTTTTGCTTCTAAAAATATCTTTCAAAAATAATACGACTTTTGAGTATATAAATATAATCATGGACTTCCACAATTGATGTAGACATCTTATAATAAAAAATAATTAAATTGGAACTGAAATATCTATCTATCTATATATTTTTTCATATCCATAATGAAAGAAGGATTTTAGTCATCATTTAAAATTCACTCCTACCAAATAAAGAGTTATTGTTTTTACATTCTATAGGTGTAAAAATACAGTGGGTTTGACACATAAATGAATTTTCTTATATTATAACAATATTAATAATATATAATAGACTATTAAATTATGGGTGTAAATGAGTGAGTCTTGAGATAATATGAAAAAACCCATATCCTTATTAATGTAATTAAAATTACATAATTCAAATTATTTTCTAGTTGAATCATTTTTATAAATGATCATTGAAAATGGGATAATATAGTATCGTTTTTTAATTAAAAATACTTTTTATTTGTTATTAAAAATAATAAAAAAGGAAAATGTGCCATAATATGTTTCAAGATGTTTTATTACAAGTTTATGCACTATCTAAACAGTAACCCTACAAAAGGCTAACATCCTATTATTATAGAATAAAAATATTATTTAGAGGTGAGTGTGAAATTATTTATAATATTTCATCTATTGGAAATCAAGATATATTTATATTAATATTACTTATAAGGATATTCAAAATAAAATCTTCTTATACCACATTCATTCATTTTAAAATATGTGATATAAATATGGCCTAAAAAATAGTCCAGGTACATACCATGTAGTTATATGTTTAATTACTTACATTAATGTGGAGAATTGAATAGAAGTGCTGGTGAATGATTTTATCGTATATGGTACCACTAATGATAAATTAGTCTATAATAAAGGAAATTTCTTTGATCACCTTGCTAAATAAATATTGTACTAAATTAATACAAAAATAATTTCCTTTTATTAAATTGGATAGTATGTAGATCTATCATTTCATGAGAAATAATAAAATTAGATAAATTAGAGGTGGATTTCATTTAAACAATATTTTTTCCAAGATATGTGTATGATGATTGGTTTTTGTTGGTCAAATTGGATTTAATGGCATGTTTATTCATCTATTTAGTGACACTAATATCTATACTCTGAAAAAAAATTCATATTGGTAATTTTTAGATGAAATGGAATGATATAGTTAATAAATTTTTACATATTTTCATGTTACCTCTTGTAATATAACCTCTTCAATGTGATATTTAATTTCAATTCATGTATGGTTATATAAAATATTCATTTGGGGTATTTTTATCATTATGTACTAAGCATGATCTATATATAATCGCATATTCCTCATACACATTATACATTCAAAATGAAATCAAAACCACTATAAAAATATTATATTCCTTATATATTACATATACTGTTAAATTTAGGTCCTACATTTTATAAGAATATAAAATATTATTGATGGGCCATTGTTACAATGGGTATCTCTATAAGAAACATAAATAAAAAAAATTGGAGTCATTAATTAATTTTGGGACATTAAATAATTTAACTGGAAAATTTGGGACAAGAGGTTATTATAATATATCAGTGCTAAAATTGATAGTATGATTCAATTATCATATGATATTGGATTCATATAATGGATTCATATGACATTTATATTAACTATTATAGAATTTCTCTCACAGAATGATTTTTTTCCAATTTCGGCAGAAGATTTAAATTATTTTCCTGAAACATTCATTTTTGGTTCAATATATGAAAAATTTAGTATAATTTTAATAAAATAAATATTTTTATATTTCTAATACTTATTACTAAGGGAACACAGGTGGTGATAAATTAATGTCATGTTAAAAATCATACATAAAAATTTTAGTATATATTTTTATTCTTTAATGTTCATTAATTTGAGGATAACATTCACCCCTAAGGATATAATCATAATTCTCATGATTGTGTTCTATTTTAAAAAATATTATTTAAATATTAATACAATTTTTAAAAAAATATCATAGATTCCACAGATATAGAATATTTATAATTACTATAATTGAAACAAATCCATGTACATTTGATGATATATTTTTTTGGTATTGAATATATGGGATCTTTTAGTTGTTTATATAGGAGCTCATATATTATTCATATATTTTAAAAAAAATTAAAAATTGATAGAATTATGAGGATATATAATTGTATGTTCCACCACCAGTGTAGAATTTTTCAACTCATATCTGTTATATAATTAGATTACTAATTTTAATCATAAATATTCGTGGTCTCAATTTTTTACTGCACAATTACAACTATTTTTTATCGATACAGGGATAGTCATCTTGTTTCCACATCGTATCATTTAAAAACTAATGTAAAACCTTAAATGAATAAAAGGTAGGTAAAATAAATATCTTGATAATTTAAAAAATTTAATAAGGCATCATTACACGCGTAGACTCTATGTTAAATTGTAGTTAAAATATTCTACATTAATAACTATAATAATAAAAGCATCATATCTGCTAGTTTTCTAGAATAATTATCATCAACATTTTTATGTACAACCCCTTTAATATTAGAATAAAAATATATAATAATAAATTATTTCATAAATTACAACACAAATATGATTATGGATTCATTAGTTAAAGGGGATTCATCAATAAATATACCAAAACTACATTATCTGGATTGAGAGAGAAAATGATACCCATCATTTCGAATTTTAGATTACTGAGATGGTTATAATTAAATTCTATAATTTTTATTTTGACATCATTAATATTCTATCCAAATAATTTAATATTTATTCAATTAATAATGTTATTTTTTATTTGGTTTTATAAGTAAAAAAATTAAAAACCAAACACATATTCAACATTAGTGGTTAATATAAAACGAATTAACTTTAAAATAAATTAAATCTAATGGTAGAATAGATTCACTATCGAGAAGCATAATATGCATAAGACCTATTTCAATATATGTTCCTTACTCATATAATATCGTAATCTCATTATAGTATTGTTACTATTAAAGTAAAGTATAGAGGTTTATGATTTCCTCATTTGGTATATACTATTACGTATTAATTTTCTAATCTTATTCATATATATTTAATATTTATTATTATAAATTTAAATTATTTTTCATTTTATAAAAAAAATATTGATACTGTAATCAAAAAAATTTGATAATATTCTTGGAAATTATAAAAAATTGTGATGAAAATTCAATTTTCAATTATTTAATAAATTAAAAGTTATTTTTATTTATTTTTATAATATGATCATATATGTGATTTAAAAATAAATGGTTTATTGTGGTCAAACTACCTTTATATCAATTATATGTTTGGTTATATTCATATGAAATGATTCTGAAGTAAATATGAAAAAAATTTACAGTTTTATAAATACTTTGTTATTTAATATATATAGAAATCAATACATAAAATTATAACATGTGATTTTTTAGTAAATATTAATGTTGTCTGTATGTATAATAAATATTTATCATATTTGATTAAGGATATTTCTATATTTTTCTCTTATCATATTAATTTCATAATTCTAAAAAAATTACATATTGTTCAAACATGGTGTAATTTATTAAAAATTATAATTATTATTATCACTTCATGAACATAAATAAACATGAAAATAGATGTATGAGAAGATAATACGATTTTATTTTGTTCATTTATTAAACAACTTGGTTTTGAATTAATGATTACAACTTATAAAGGAGTTGTAACTAGATTATTACAATGTAAATTTAATGTTTCTAAATGTTGACATTATATATAATATATTTTTATAATACTAGATTAAACTGATTTTAAAACACATAAATGAACATTTAGTTCCATAGTTGATTCAAAATTTGATTCGGAATGATTATTATTTTACATCTCACATGTTTGTTTTATAATATTATTTTTGAAATTAGTTAGTCAAAATAGATCATGATTAAAACCATAGGGTTATTATTCATTTTCACACATTTTTATAGTAGAATGTTACATTATATTATTAATCCTTTATAGACTAGAAAATATAAGATTAGATATTTATTTAGAATAAATATAAAGTGAATCAAAATACGATAGACATGTTTTAAATATTTAACTATGATTTCAATTTGATTCACCAATTCTTCAACAATTCTACCAGTTTTTAATGTATTTTTCGTTTTAATGTATCATTATAAGAATTAATTAATTAAACAATTATGTGTTATTAATATCAAATAAGTGTTGAAATGGTTATTTTTTTATGTTTTTTCATGGTAAAAGGTGGTTAATTGATGATCCCATGATGACATTAGTGGGAGATGATCACAGATACATACATGAAAAAACATTTTTTTTTAAATCCATTTAATTGAAATGTTTTGATCAAATACGGATACATATATATCTTTAATCATATCCATGAGATATAAAACAATCAATTTAAATAGATAAAAAAAATTTATTAATTTTTAGGACAGTATGTCATATACATGTAGAAACATAAAATGACAAATAATCACGATATTATTTTAGAATTTTGGAAAAGATTTATACCACAAAATTCTTATAGTTAATATGGGGATGTTTTCAAAAAAATTAAAATAATAATTTACTTTAATTACATGTATTTTTAAGACTATATCCTAAACCAAATTTATTTTTAATTCACTATTACATACATTATTCAATATAATCACAATGTATATTTGATATAAATTAGTACATTAGGATATTTATTTGAATATTAACAATATTTGTTAAGATTCATATTTTTTTGATTCTTAGTGTAAAATTAATTGACTTTGGAGTTTTGTATATCTATAACTACCGATGTAGAGATAAAAATAATAAGATAACACATAGATTTTTCCCCATCACAATGGATGGTAAAATGTTAGGTGATCATTCTGAGAGAGATTCCAAATTTTTATGGAAAAATGAGTTCTCTAATGTGATATTATTTTACTTTAGATTGAGTATATAAATATTATTCATTTTGGGTCATATTATATTTTCAATCAGAGAAAAATTGTAACATATTTTTATAAAATGAATATATTCTCTTAACCAATATAATTTTACCTCTTTTTTGGGAATTTAATGTCACACAGATTAGATAATACATGTTTTAATTTAACATTTCATAACCTAACTAATGTATGTGGTTTATATATTATTTATATGAATGTGTTTCCATGGTTAATTATTATTTTTATCATTATAATAGATTAAAAGGGTAAACATATATTAGGTGAAGACGAAATAATGATACACACTATACATATTTATGTTCAGGGATAATTAACTTTTTATGTGGTGTACTGGAAATAAAATGGACACAAAATTATATTTATCCCAAACCTCATTCTACTAAATATTAAAAACACACTAAATTAAAAAAAATATCTTTGTTACATTCAGAAACTATTTATCCCTTTTATAAATTTTAATAAAAAAATACAAATATTAAATACCTTCAATTCCCCATGAGAGATATATAATGGTATTACCTATATAATAATATACATAATATTATATTATATTACATACCATAGTAGTTTTCCTTATTAGATCCTCTAATGTACTATATTATACCACTACATACCCAATGAAAATTCCAAAATATCACTGGGTTTATGAATTAGTTAAAGGATATATTGCAAATATTTGTAATTTATTTAACCAGATTTTAAAACAATTTGGATCATTATACAAATAAATCAATAATTTTGTGTAATATTTATATTAATTAAACATACTAAAAGTATTCAATATATATATAAAAACTATAATCCAGAAGTCATGTTTTATGTTATAGTATATAAAAATTCAATTATAGTGTATAAAGTGTTTTATACTCTAAAACAATATTCCATAATCATAATATAACTAGTACAAAATTTTGAAATATGAATACAAATAACATTATCTTACAATGATGTCCACATCAAGGAATGATATTGTGGACTTCACCTCTAATATCAAAACATTATGAATGTATATGGACTATTCATGATGAAAATAGTAACTCCTTTGTCACTCTAAAAACTCTATATTCATGTTTTTAATAGGTAATACATAGTGAGTGGTTATAGGGAACTATAATGATACACGAAATAAAACAAAATACCATATGTAGAAGTAATTATATTATTGTATCTATATATATCTACTTAATTAATAATAATATTATGTTTTATAAAAAAATAACAAGAATAACAAGGAAAAACATCATCCATCATAAATTTTATAATAAAAAAATATTTCTATGGTACGATTCGTAAAATTTATTAAAGTTACCTCAAAACCATACTCTCAAGTCTTGTGATCCAATAAAATCATCTCATATATTACATATAACCAAATAACATGAAAAAATATAAACATAATTTTAGGTGATTAAACATACATAATCATTATTAAAACATACTCATAGTAAACCAATGTTTGGTTTCATTGGATATTTGTTTCCTATTTTTTTTAAATAGTATAAATTCTGATTCGTTCTAAAAAATTCCTTTATATGAGTATATATTTTAGATATATAGACATTAATATTCCTTTATAAAGTGAAAATGTAGGACATATTTTAATATAATTATGAATAAGGTGTTAATTTCAATAATGAAGACAGAATTGATATATTTTTAAATCTTAAATTATTTAGAAATAATAACATAAAGTCAGTGGAATGAATTATATCATAATATAACGATATCATAATAAGTGATCAATAGGAGTGATATCAAACATATATATCATATATTAAAATAAAAAACTAATCCAAGTATCTCTACAAATATCTTTAAATGACAATTAAGAATCAAGTTACAAAAATTTCAAACTATTGTGAAATAAATGATGGATTGAGAACAAACATAAAAATAAAAAATAATTTATATGTCATGATTTACCATGAAAATATTATTATAATAGTATACTTGAGTATAAACATATTTAGAGTAACATAAATGTCTAGGATCACTTCATATATCCTAAATAAAATTGAGTTAGGCTAAACATTCTTGTCATATCACCGAGTACATTGGGATAACCATGTCCCCTTAGTAGTAATCAATGGAAATATAAAGACATTCACTGTTCATTGTAAATATATATTTTAATTTCCTAACATGATGAAATGATGATACATACCGATGTATTCTACATGAAATTAATCAAGCATCATAGTTAAATTATTGAATCAAAATCAACTAGGTTACATATAAAAAATCATTATGTATGTCTCATTTAAAAAATGATATTGGGAATCGTATAACTTACCCTTAATTAATTTAATTATTTAAATATTTTTCACACTAAATAGAAATATATACAATAATTAAAATATATTCCATTGGTTAGAAAATTTTATAGTCATCTAGGTGAATACCCTTACATCGGGAGAAGTAACTATATGATACACTTAATGGAAAATCATTGTTGCGTAGGTTTTTATTACACAGAGATATAAAATATTCAATTAAATGTACTGATTGATCAATTACCATATTTTGAATTTCATTCATCATCAATGAAGGTATTAGGAAATTTTGATAATGATTCAATGATTTATTTTATCTAAGTTACACATTTTGAACATTATTGAATGATATTAAATATATAGAAAATAATAGTTTAACAAAGAAACATAATTAATATTATGATATGAGAAAGTATAGGTTTTATTAATGCAATTCTATAGACAATATTCAATGTAAAAATAATTTTAAATAATGAACGAAATATATTATATATCATTTTCAATAAATAGTTATTAAATTATTTATATACATAAAAAATTAAAAAAATTATGAAAATATATTAGAAATAATTTCATTGAAAATGATTCAAGATAAGAAATTTAATATAATCAAGAGAAATAATATATACAGTTTCCTTATATTTCTTTTATGTTTTCATAAAAAAAAATATAAAAATTCACTTCATAAATTACATTTAAAATGGTTAAAAACACTTATAAAACTTTTTTTATTTTCAAAATTAATTATAATAAAAAATAAAATAAAAAAATGTAATGTTATATTCAACATGGAATAAAATAAAAGTAATTATGAAAGATAGATGAATTTTTTTTAAGCATTCTTATATAAAAAATATCTAATATCAAAATTGTGAATTTATATTTCCTTCACAATAAAGATACATATTATTTTGAATGGTATCGATTATAAAAAATATTTATCAAAAACGAAATAAAAGAATATATTTCTTTTTAAAAAATATATATAAATTGCTAATTTAAATACCTAATGTTGAGGTTTTAAATTTTCCTTTACCACATTGTATTTATATGATGTAAGGATTATTCAAAAGGAATATTTTGATGATAATTTTTTTTTCCATAAATAAATATAAAATAAAATATGATAATGAGTAAAATATTTTATTCTATGTTAGTGATTGTTAATAAATAAATATTCTGACTCAACAAAAATTAAATTTCATTATAAAAACCCCATATGAATTTTAGTAACATAAAATATATGAACTTATCCCAGACTAGATATTAAAAGGGGAAAAATATATTTTAAAATAATTTTTGTTGGACTATGTATATTAAAAAATGTTATAAAATAAATATAAATGGAATCCATATAGAAAAGATCATAAATTATACTAAGAGTGGATCTAACATTTAAATAATATATAAGAATAATATTTCTCAATGGCTATATAATAAATGGGAAAGTTATAATTTTAATTAGATTTGTTAAATGATTAGAAAATATATATATATATATATATGTGTGTGTGTGTGTGTGTGTAATGAATTTAATTTTGGGTTTTGGAAATAATTGATATATATACCATATAATGAATATAAAAAAATACATAAGGAATAACAATCTATAGATAATAGATTGAGAAAACAGTGCAAGTCTTTGGAAATGTATGAAATAAATATCATGGAAAGAGATAAGAATAAAATATATTAATATTTACATATTTATAATTCAAATTGTGTTATAATTATTCAAACAGATAATATATAAAAATAATAAATGATATTAGTTACATAATTTGATACATTTCATAATGTAACATATTTTAATTGAAAAACTTCAACCATGACTTCTTTATTGGTCATACATGCTCAAAATGTATATATAATAAATATATCAATGTTAATTAATATATATAATATTCTTTTTTTCATTTATTTTACATGATATCATTCATTTATACAACTTATTTTTCAATCATTAATACTTAGAATTAAATTATAGTTTTTAATTGTAATGTATCATTCATACTTTCTTTAGTATTTTGATTCGGGTCCTTAAGTATTGTTCATGTGTTTACCACATCAAGAATGTTCATGAAGATTATATAAATGTGTTTTAAATATTTGTTTTGGTCCCAATGGTATCTCAATGAGGATACAATAATGTTTTTTAATAAATAGTTTAGAATATATTCTTTATATATATTAATAGAAGAAAATAAACTGATTTTATTATTGATTAAACATATATATTTTACGAATATAAGATTATAAGAAAATATTTCACTTGTAATAATTTATTAATATAGTCGATTTTTGTATTTTATTATTTATTCTTGAAAGAAATTATGTTTGAATTTTCATGTTGGTAATATAATAGACCCAATCAGTAATAGGTTATAACAGATAATTAAATGAGGATTCATTTTTTTATATTTAAATAATATTTTTATTTATTAATAACAATGTCTATTAAAAATTATTAAATTATGAAATATGATTCATTATGATTGAAATAATGGTCATAAAATAATGATATATTAATGATGTTGGTGTATATTATGCAGGGACATGACTACCATTGGAAACACTCTTTCATTTTGAATGAATTTGGTTTAACCCTTTATATTGAATATTATATTTATATGGACTCTTGTTAAGAAGATTCATCAGTTATATATTATAAATTATATGATTAGAATGGTTTGGTTTAAGGTGGAAAGGGGATGGGTCCTTAAAAATCACCCTTTTAATGCACTGGATAGACACCTCGATCTTTAAAGACCATCTAAGCTATTTTAAAGCTGTTTAAAAGCTTCTCCTACGATTTTAAAGCCACCATATCAAGGTAAGGGATACTCTATGCCCTTGATTTTTCAAAAAAAATATTTTTATTGTTATATTTTTGTTTTATTATTATCATAATAGAATATGTTTTTATATTTCCATTTTACAATCCTTATAATGTCCATGTAATGATAAATAACCTTTCACTCTCATTAAACACTTCCATGAATCATTATTTGTAGTCATTATATTGTATAATTTTTTTACAGGTTTTCTATGAAAAAAATTTCAATACTAAATACACGTCCCCATTTAAAATTATGGTTACTCGCTTATATGTCAATATCCTTCATTGATTGGATAATTACAGTAATGTATCCCACACAACATTATATTTTCACAAAAAGTGAGGAAAGATGTTTTTATATTGTATGATCTATGTAACACACAAATTCATGTATATGATATTAATGTGATTGGTGGGACAGGAAATATATTGTCTTTTAATGAATTGGGAAATGTTTTTATCTCATAATAGACAATGAATATTTCACACGAGGTTACCCTAACCACACTATAGTAGGAATTATCTATGGTTATCCTTGAATTATATTTATGGACTAATGTTATATTTTTTAGCCACATTAATTATGTTTCCATGATGTTATAATATTATTCAATCATTATATGTTCATGACTATGAATATCACCTCTATATGTCATCATGTCATGTATCATGACTCATATATACTACATTTTTTAATTACAAGCTTTAATTGTTCCCTTATTATGCTTTATATATCACATTATTCTCATGTATGTGCCCAGGTTGTCTCGTGTAGTATTATACGGTCAATGGATTATATGGGATCGATGTGAAGTTTAAAATAATTTTTTTTATTTTCTTTTTTTTTCATATTTACCTAATTTCCAAATAAAACTATCACTCTAAATCTTCTAGGATATTATTATATATGTCTTGATATAATTATTAATGAGTTAATGTGTATAAATGAAATAGTATGTCATATGTGGTATCATAAAAATGATTACAAATTTTAGGTTATTTGGATGATAAATCCTTGGTGAAAGAATTAAATAAAAGGCTAATAATATGAAAACATCCATATTTTTTGGTAAAGTATAAATCATGTTGTTTCATAGAAATAAAATCCATATCTTGATATTATATGTGGATGTGGATCTAGAACAGTTTTATGTTTGGGTAATAAACCATAAAAGTTATCATTAGGCATTAACTCAAACATTTAGTGGGTAATGACATTGGGTCCATTTTGAAAACATATTTTTACACTCTATTTTGTTATATATTGTTAAATAAAAATTCACTTTATGAATCCTTATGAAGGAAAAAAATATCAGAAGTCTTTTTTCTTTTGGAATAGATCGAGGATAAAATAAATTGGAATCATAATATTCATAGGTCGATGAATTTATATCATTTATGATTCATCCCATTAAGGTTTAATCATTCCCAGATATGTGTTTAGAGATCTAATTATTATTATTAAAATGATTCCCTTTATTTTAGTTGTTAGTTGAAAATAATTGAAATCGAGTTTTCAACCAATGTGATGGGAAATATTATTCCTATTGAAATGAGATCCCCAAGTCAATTAAAAAAGTAAATAGGAACATAATCATTATTATTTAGGAATTAACACATTTGAAACCCGTAAAATTTAATTATAAGTAACACCGATATCCCACAATGAAATTTAAGGATATAACTGAGACCTTTATATTAATAATTCTTTTGAAATTCAGTTGATCTCCTAATCCAATTAATATAGAACAATAAATAGACTCCATTGAAATGATCTTATCCTTCATTCAATACTATGTGAAAGAAAATTTTATTCTAGGTATTTATTTTATGAAGGTAGAATATAATAAATGTAGGATGTTGTGTATAAATATGAATCGATATGAGGATTTCAAATTTGTGTAGTGTAATGAATTTTGGAAAATGTTTTTAAATAAATATTATTGGGAGAAACACTGATATAAAATGGATAGGTATTTCTATGGGATCTTGAAAATGGATGATGAATCCATCAATAAATACATACAAAAATAAATCATCCTTTCACAATATTCCTCTAGAATGATCAATGAATCTGAATGTTTAATTGAATTATTCTTTTTGATTCCAATGGTGAAGGTAATAAAGGATTTAGTTATTCCATACATTCAAGGATATTACATTATTATATGGTATGAACAGAATGTTGAAATGGAGACCTATAAATCTCACCGGTCTCAAGGACTATGAGACGATAATTGAATAATAGGTTTTAATTATTTTGGTGTGATGGGTAAATTTCATGGATGAACTAATTTCTTTCATCAAACGTCCCAAAAGTGTGGCAAGAGGCATCCAAAAAAATTATCTAACCTGGAAAAATGATTTATGTGTATAACTAAAGGGTATCTAGATAGTGAATTTAGACATGAGAAACCCACCAATGTGATAGAGTAACCTAAATCACTTATCAACGCTTGTTTTATTATAAAATGTTTCATCTATAAGAAATTCATATAGTATGTGATTCAATACACTAATCTATATTTTGTCCATGATAACCTATCACAACAACATTGACGACCTATATAGAATGGATAAACTTATTCCATAAAGAATAATGCAGGGAATCTAGAAAATGATGTGACTCCATGTGTTCTAGTTATTTGTTCTATGATTGGGAATTTAGTATTTGACATGGTTTTATAAATTCCTTAATATCACACTTTTTTAGAAATATTTAAATAGCACAATGAATAGTATATGTTCAGTTATCGGTGAAGATGGAAATCGGGTAACTCATTGCATCCAATGTATATAACTCTTCCCATGAAAATATTTGTGGGATTAATTTTCTATAGAATGTTGTGATTATCTATTTATCATAATTTGAATGTAATATATATATGGATTATATTTCCATGTATATAGCCAACATAAACTTCAAAGAGAATGAAATTACCCAATGTATTGCAAATAATCCTCTGTTTTTTTACAAGTGAAAAGAGATTGATGAATCTAATTTGGAATCATCATCACAAAAGGGTATAATATAAATATGAGGAAGTTTATATCAATAAGATAATTTTGAATAAGGAAAATATGATATTATATTACATGAAAATTTTGAGGGAATTCATTAATGTGTGTTTGAAATAAATTTTTGGACTTCCACCTTGCTGATATATTGAGTTATCAATCAAAAATATACATTTAAAATTTTCAAATATCCATGGATCTATATATAATATCCACTATTTAAATTTAAGATCTGAAGAATCCGTTATATGAGAACATGGATAAAGGTTTATCACACCCAAATCCTTCACCATGGGGTGACATAATACTTTTTTTCATGAATAATGAATGTTCAAAAAACCTATGCATTAATTATCATAAGAATAAAACTATAATGATAAAAAAATACATATTATTTGGATCAATGACTTTTTAAATCAGATATGTTGATCCTGATATTTTTATATTGTAATTGGTTAGTATATTATCATGTACAGGAGATGAATTAGAATATACCCAAGTCCAATTTTGGTAGAATATATACGCACTATGATTTCATAATGATTCTATTTGGACTCACTGATTCTTGAGATACCTTTATATATATAGTGAATAGATTATTTAGGATTTATATAAACAAATGTTTTGTACTATATATATATATATTATATTCTTATCTACTCCAAATGAAATGAATTTAATGAGAATATTTTGAAATATATAATGTAGAAATTTTAAAAGGATAATTTATATGTGGATTATAGTAAATGACAGTTCTTGAAAGAGAATGTAATAATCCAAGAAAATGTTTTCAGTAGAGAAGTTATGTCTATGGATCATTGGAAAAATAGATAAAAATGAAGGATGGACAAAACCATCATAAAAAATTTGTATCTATAGTTTCCATAGAAAATATTGGTATCATCGTCGATTTGTGTGAATAATATCATGATTGTTAAGAACACTAACAAAGACAACGTGGAGGGGAGTAAATATTTTTCAAATAATGAATTTGAGGAGTGATTTAAAAATTAATTGTTCGGGATAATCGAAACACTTGGTCTCACATTATCAGTTATTAGGGAATTATTGGTGGTCTACAATGACACATCCAAAAATATATTGGGTTATATACTCATTATAGTTAAAAAAATTGATAGCATATACCTCCATCTAATTAGTTATCCATGTTTAAAACAACCCAACCACTGATTGCTAACTGGTTACAGTGACCATCACCTTAAATATTTACCGACATTATATCTATGGGGATTAGTGTGGCATAAATATAGATTATAAAATCATCAAATATTTATTTATAGAAAATAATTTCAATATTTTCCAAGGAATTTTGTTATATATGATCAAGGATTATGATTTTTCAATTCAAAAACACCCTAATAAAAAAATTAGAATATTTATTGAGTATATAGGATCCTAAAACTGTACCTATAATGGCAATTGAAAGGGACCCAATATTCATTGAAATGTAATGTGTAGACACGTAAATAATAAATTGATATTCATTATACCATACTCAAATAAATTTTTTACTTTCTATTAATGAAAAAATCAAGTATTTATAGAAACATGATGTGGAGATATATAGAGAGGTATCTATATCCATGACTTCTGCTACATGAATGATATATTTATAATCTCTTGAAATTATATATGTTTCCTCTAAAAAAGTTGAGTTTCTTTAGGATCTGATAGAAGAAATATACAACTCATCTTTATCTTTTCATCTTATAAGAACTATGATATATTGATTTTTCTATAACCTATTTCAACGAGATTACATTAAGTGCGATATTTAGAAATCTATATCTCAATGCTTTATATATCAACAAGGTAAGGATTAAATATGGTTGCATAAGGATATTAATCTACTATATCACATAAAAGTATCGAAATAAGAAAATATAAACATGGATATTATCATAGAAATACCAAGTACATCTACAACAAATAATTTATTATGATTTATTGTCAATATATTTAAGTATACATCATATTTCACTACAATCATGGATGATTTTTCTCTAAAATATGTCACTATTATTTACCTTGGTGAAGTAATATTACTCTATAAATTTTGAATCACCATTATATGTAATTGATATATGAGTTTTATCTTATTCTTATGGAGAACCATTCAAAATCATTTTGATACATAGTTTTGTTTGAATACTACTTATAAAACTTATATGGATGACAATTCTAAAAGAACTATTCAAACAACATAAGATATTCTAAGATGTTGTTAGATAAATTATAATGGATATTTGGATCAACACCCCTACTTACTAGAGTTTTCATATAAAAATAATTTACATTCTAGAAATAAAGTAAGTACTTTTGGTTGGGTTTATATAAAGGTGTTTTAGGATCTACATGTTGGGATGATGTTTTTGTGTTAAATATAAATGGACTTTCTATAATCCAAGAGATGATAGAAAAAGATTAAACCATACAACCTCATATAAAATCAATGAAAATTCAACATAAATTTTAATAAAATATTCATCAATGTTACCTAGATCATGAGTATAGAGATAAATTATTACACTGTATAACATCATGTAGGAAATTCGAGATTTTTGTAATTTTGGGAAATCGTTGTCTTAGAAACAGAGACCCCTTAAAAATATTTGATCACATTGATTCTATGACCATTCAACTATCACTCCCACATATCCTATCTCACGTAGATGATTTGTTCCATGTATCCTTTTTGAGTAAACATGTACCAAACCCCTCATATGTTCTAAATGAATAGGTGGTACCTCTATACAATGATCATTCATAAAAACGGATGTTTGTTATTAGCATAAATCATAGAGAAAATGATATATGTAACAAATAAAACTAACATGGTTAAATAGTTTTGGTGGAAAAACCTATTTAAGGATTAGACATAGAAAATGTAATTGAAAAAAATATAAGTACCATAATTTATAAAAGAGTATGAAGGAATTATGCAAATGAATAATTTCTGATGTGGAAAGACTGTAATGATCCAAAAATTAATAAATGAATAACTTTTATTGCATGATTAAATTAACTCCTTACTAAGAAATGTATCTATACAAAACAAAGTAACTATATTTTTTATTTTCAATCATTATAGACTTTTAGTTTTAAATGGTAATTATTAATTGTATTTTTTTATAATATTGTTTTTTACAGTAAATAATATGGTTGGTATATTAAATGTTATGATGAAATCCAATTGACATAGCGAAAAGAGGCCAAGGGCTTGAGTAGTAGAATTGTACCCTATGAATAACATTTACTATAGAATAACATGGATATGTAATTAGTGTAATTTTGAATTTACCATGAAAAATATGATATTTAAAAAATATGCATCCAAAAAAACTATTCATAGAAAAATTTTCAATCTTATCGATATAACAACACAAACCATGTTCACCATAACATACTAAGAATGATCCACCATCACATATCTTACACTTAGGTTATAACATAGTATGATAATGGGCCATCCATATTGACAGTAGTAGTTTGAATATTTATATTTTCTTTTAAATAAAATTAAATTTATATTTTTTCCATTTTTTATTACATTCTTAATGATTAATGATTTTGATAAAAAATGAATTTTTGTACGAAGAAATCACTTTTGTATTTTTGGAAAAAATATTATTTAAAATATTACAATCCTTCAATAAAAATAATAACTTTTTAAAATAAAATATATTTAATGGAAGTTTTTTAATAATTAGTATTTATTTATTTATAATATATTAAATAATGGAAAGAAATAAAAATTTAATTTTATTGGGGAAAGTAAGTGGTCGGTTCCTTAAAAATGTGTATTATTCAATAAATAAGTTTTTTCAAAAAAGTATTCATTTTAATATTTATATATTAATTTTTGTTATAAATATCATTTCTAAAAATAGAGTAATAAAATTCCCCAACATATATATTTTCATATGTTTTTGAGTTAATATTTCTTTAGGAAAAAATCAAATTTGATTGCAATAAACACTATAAATTATTAAAAACTGAAACCCCAAATATTATAAAAAAATATCATATAATGAATCGAATATAAAATATATATTTCCAATTAAAATTAAATTTTTTATTTCATTTCTTAAATAATATAATCCAACAATGAATCTTCAAAAACCAATATAATATTTGAATGCTTTAAAATCGTTTTTTCTATAACATGATTCATATACAAATAACTAATGGTATTATTTTAATTATATTATATATTAGATTTATATCATATGGAAAACCACTCATATTTTTAAAAAACATGTGACAAACCCTTAAATATCTTTAATTTTCTATTATTTTTTTATATAGAGGAAAAAATCAATGTTTTTAAATATATAGATAATTCACCACACTGTTTATATAAATTTCAACACTACCCCACACTCATCCATACTAAAAACCAAATTTTGATAAAACATTTCTCTCTCACACACTGAATAGACCTCCCATTATTTTATTATTCTATTAATAAGATTCTCCCGCACATTTAGATGTTCCCTAGCATGTTAAGGGATCATCTCATCATATTTATTCAAGAACATACATTATATTATTCCCTCTTGATTTTCAATTGTTCGTGTTAACATTTTTTCACATCCCTTTAACTATCCATATTATTTAAAAAAATTTGGACTTCCCTTACGAATCTCATTAAAATGATTCATGAATAATTATATTCACCCATTATAAATACAAAATTATCCTTCCATTTTCCACAGAAAACATTTTCGTGGTGAATAATAATCCAAATTTCCACTCAATTCTATTCACGTAGATATACTTATACATCATTGATTGGGGAATTCCATGCATTTATCCCACACTATTTAATTATGGGGTTATGAGTGATGAATTATGTTTTATAGTGTATTATCTATATTATAAAAAAAAATATTATATATAAAATGAATGTGATGGCTAGACAATGAATAATATTTCCCTCAAACGAATTGGCTAATGTTTTCAACTAATGAGATATCATGTATGGTTCATGGGCAGTAATCTTGAGAAAACGAGGAAAAAATTTCATTTTGTTTAGCATTGACATATGTTTATGAAGTAATTACTTTTTATTGTCTCACATTCCTTATGTTTCACTAATTTTATCACATTATATCATTAATTCATGTTCATGATTTTGAATCTTACCATTCTATGTCATCATTTAATTCATCATGACTAGTTTATATTTCCTAACAATATTCTTCACTCATATTATTCTCATAGATGACTTTATATCTCTCATCTTTCTTATGTGGTTTCCAATGTTATCCCTTGTACAATTAAATACTTATTAGAATTTAAGGTCATATTGTGGAGTTTGAAATAATGGCCTTGTACCACTATTATATGTTATTATTATATATACCAATTTTTTTATTGTATACTAGAAACAAGAATCCACTCGTATTTCATTTTATTTTTTCATATGTAATAAATCATGACTAAATATTTATAAAGGACACAGTTTAACAAACTCACTACTTAGTAAACTGTGTGAATTTACCAATTTTAGGGGGGATATTTACTCTCTATTTCATTAATGAAATCCAAATAGTGATGTTATGATTTTATTTGGGGAGTAATTTTTTTTAAATAATAACATATAATGTCATTCTAGTTTGACCAATATGAGTTATCCATTATACACGAACAACTATGATGATTTAGGGGATCCTAATAAATATTCCCTGTTTTCATCCCTTTTATTTTCTATTGTTTCTTACAATAATAATCCTAGAATTATCTTCATGTTTACATCATCTATGGTTTTATTTTTTGAGTGCTAGTCAAATTTTTTATTTTAGTTTTAAATTATATGGAATTCTAAAATTATTAAGGATGAATGTTTTAAAAAAATTATGTGTTTTTAAAGAAAATATTTTTGAAAATAAAAATTCACATGAGGGATGTTATTTGTAATTTTGTTTTATCACAATTTCATAATGAATAATCTTCTATTATATGTAAAGGGTTTCGATAATTATGATCAGATCCTGTTATTATTATTCTAAAAAGGGGGTATCTATATATTTTTCATTATAAAATGATATTTCTTATTGATGAAATTTAATTAGAAGATCTAATTATCACATTACATTTCAATATAAACTCAACAAAATTTAATTTTGAAAAGAGTTGACATGATTTCATTAGTGAAGAACTATTAAAATATTGTATCAAAAACACTACATACATCATTCATTTTATATATCATTTGTACATTCTTTTAGTTTTTGTGGTCTAGTCTATGTGTGTGTTTTGATTGGTTTTTAAAATATTTTTATTGTGTCTATACATGTTGAGTAAATTCGGGTAATGAGGAATTGGGTTTTTATATATTTATATTCAATTATATTATTTTTGGAATAATTTGTGTCATCCATGTCTGCCAAGATATTTAATTATATTAATTTTGTATATATACATCTGTTAATTCCTTTTTTCCCTTTTTTACTATTGTTATTTTTCTATTCTTTATATCTTCTACCAGTATTTATGATTCATTTTTTCATTATTATTGTATATATTTTCATTTATTACATGTAAAACTGATATACGGATGCTTGTAATATTTTTATGTGGAATCCTTGGTGGTCAGTTGAGTATAGAGTGCAAAATACTTCTCAAATATAAATTCTTAATACAAAAGTAATTTCTTCCAAATAAGATTATTTTAAATTCCTTTTAGACCATGGGAAAAAACAAATCAATAAATCATGTATAGTAATCATGTTTTGGTTCATTAAATTATTTGACTATTAGCAGTAAAGTGGAAGAAGTTAATCTATATACATGACCGTCCAACTATCAATCAAAATATAAGAAAAAATAAAGAGATTGAAAAGTGTTTTCATGTTTGGACAACATCATGTGTTGATGTTGTGTTTGGAACATAATATATGGGCTCTTGTTCCCATATGAAATTAACCACTATATATTTATTTTTGGAAATAACATGTTATGTTGGTCATCCCATCCACAACATTGAACTGAGGTTACTAGGATTCATTATTAATCACATGCCCTATATAATTAATGTATATAATAAATGTGTGTATTTCTGTGGTATTTAATGATTTATATTTCATTCCTCATGTAAAAAAATTAATAAGAAATAGTTGATATCATATATTTTTATTCATGTCTTGATTGTAAGATTTTCAATGGAGAAAGATATCATTTTTTGTGAATTATTAAAAATTAAAATTATGAGACAATGGGATTGATTATGTCTGTTCATGTAATAAAATTATCAAGAGAACTAATTTATATATATTTTATTATGTACAAACTATAAATGTTCCAAATTGAGTTAATTATTTCTCTTAAGATGATGATATTTCTAAATGGTTATTTTGGAATCGAATGTGCACCTTGTGTAACAGATGACTTTGTAATCAATTTCATTATATAATAAGTATTTTGTTGGTTTTGTAATTATGATTATAATTGTTATGCCATATTTTGGTGTGAAGTTAAATATAATGAATTGATTTGATGATGGTAATTGAGATTGTGAGAAACAATGGATCATTAGTTTGTATTAAAGTTAGTGATTTTATTTTATGTAATATATTATAGTTAATGAGACCATATAATGGTATCACTAATGTGGTCATTTTATTCTTCTTTTACTTACAATAATAATATTCCATGTGTCACGAACCAGGACGGGTCGCCATCCGACCCGGCGCCCGACCCGGTCCGCGGCAAGGCCCGAAGGGCGTTCTCGATCCCCACGGGCTGGCACAAGTGCCCAAGTATCAAAAATCAACTTGGGAACGATTTACCCGGATAAATAAAAATAAAAACAGACAACAAGCTGAATAAATTGAAACTAAAAACTGACAACCAAACAGACCCTTATACCAAGTTCAGATTTAAAGTTTACAACTTGAACCAAAAACCCAAAGGAGACTACATCGAAGGAAACCAAAACTCCAACACAAACCTCTGTGCGACATGAGGAGTCACATTCCCAAGACACCATCACCAAACCAATACGAGGAAGCCACTGACAACCCGAACCACCAATGCTAAGCCCGATGCCTCAACCTGGAGGAAAAAAAAACACAATCTACAAACACCCAAAGGTGTATGTAGGGTGTGAGCTAAAAGCCCAGTAAGATGCCACCAAGAAAAGGTTCCACGCACAACTATTAAATGACCAATACATTTTCAACTTAAATTAAAGAATAGAACTAAAATCTTAATCAACTTTTAGAGAAAAACAGGTTTTAGATAAAATTGTTTTAAGAAGGAACAACTTAAATTAAAACACACGCACACACACACACACTTCTGAAAATAACCGAGCTTCACACCGATGAGCATAGAGTAACCAATGAGCACTAATATGGGAGGGTCCGCATGGGTGTTAGCTAGCTTGGGTCCCTAGAACTTCGTGTCTCAGTGAAACGTGGCTTACAAGGCCACGACCCTCAGAAAACGTGGCTTAGAAGACCACGACCCTCAGAAAACGTGGCTTAGAAGACCACGACCCTCAGAATATCTTCTGTTTAGTTAGTGTTTCAATTGTCAGTCCTGCTAGTGAAACTGGATCGAGTCACCTCCAGAGCACTAGCCCACTAGTCCAGTCTACCCTCCTAGCTACCCGGGCTTCCCAGTTTGTGCTCAACCAAATTCAAGTTCATGTCACATGTCATATTTACGCACCCAGATAAACAAGACACCACACATGCCAAAAACCACTACTCTTACTCAGAAATATCATTTTGGAAGAATACACACCCTAATAATATTTCAAAACTAAATTTGCACTAATTAAATGACTAAAAAAATAGCGTGGTCAAAGAAAACACTTTTGAAGTCAAACAGACCATTAAAAGAATTTATTAAACAATTTCAACCTATGTCGCACTACTTTAAACACCAGAAACCTTTACACCATGCAGTCAAAACAAATTTTTCATCTTTAATAATTATTTAATAAACCAATCCAAATTTTCATAAATGAATTTTTAAAGATCGAAATCACTCCTTTACACACCTAGCCGACCCAAACCCCCCTAACATGACCATACACACACGACGTCACCTCCGGAACACAACCCACATTACACACGCAATTAAAGAAGACCATCCACTCAGTTAAAAGACCACTGCTATAATTAATTGAACTACAAGAAAATTTTTTCAAACAATTTCGAAATACGCTGCATGGCATTAAACACCACAAACTCATAAAATGTTCATTTATGACAAATTGCATATAGACACTACACCTGAAACACCATTCACATCCTTTGCACATACTAACAAAATAAACTGCACAACTTATGAAACACTAGAAAATAGTTCAACAGAGATTTTAATCGCAACATACTCATTTAAGACCAAATGCAAACCGACGCTACACCAAAAAAATCAATTTCAACCTTTGCAGTTCCAAGGAAAAGGAACTCACAATTAAACAGAGATAATATTTCAGCATCAAGTACACGTATTATGACGACACCCTACTAAACTGTTCAAGGCATGTCAAACTTAAATGAAAATCAAATTTTCACCAAAACATCAATGGAAATAAACTTTGCACCACACGCATTAATTAAATAACACTCTAAACAAATCAACCTTGCAAATAAATTAACCAAATAATAATTGGATGTGAAGCCACTTACCTCAACGTAGACCAACTTCGCAAATTTGGTGTGCAATGTCCGCTGCACTTCAATCGCACCACAAATAGACTCAGTTGTACCCAAACTCAAGAATTAGAACAATTATATCCCTATTTGACCCTACAAACAGAACATGAGACCATTTGTACCGAAAACTGAACCAAAGAAACACAAAAAAAACCATATGGAGATCGAATGAAGACTTACCAGCGCGAGCAGAACTGGGGAGAAAGGAGGGCGGGTTTCTGAAGGCGCGCCACGTCAGAAAACAGGGCGGTGCGTGGCTGTTCGAAGTGGAAAAAAAATGGGCAGCAAGGAAGCTGGTCTCCGGTGCGTGGTGGTTGAGGGGAGTCCGTTCGCGAGGGTGAGGAGCACGGAGAGGCACCGCCGGACAGGAGCAGGAGGGGCGTGGCTCATCAGGATGGTTTGTTGGGCGGTCCGGAAAAGAGGGAGGTGGCGCAAGAGAAGTTGTGTGCGTGGTGAGGAGGTCGGCTTGGCTGAGGTGCGCTGGTCCGAAGGGATGACGTCGATCATTGCGAGGTGCGCTGCTGGTCCAGTTCGTCGGAGGAGGAGGAAGAGGCTGGTCCAGGAGAGGGGGCATAGGTGGTCTAGTGAGGAAGAGGGATCGGGGATCTTCTTGTGCGATCGGAGGAGGCCGTCGGGAGTATGGCGCGGCATAGCTGGGTTTGCAACCAGCTGAGGGCGGCTAGGGTTGCAGAGGGAAGTGGCGCAGCAAGAAGAGAAAAAAAAAATGGAAAGTGGGGGTGGGGGCCTGGCGCGACGGGGGGAAAAAAGAAAGCAAGAGGAAACAATAAGAAAAAGATAAAAAAGAAAGAAAAATAAAGAAATGAAAATGAATAAAAATTAAAAATAATGTAAAATAAATCCAAAGAAAAATAATGTCAAACCAATCAAAAAAATGATAATAATAATAATAATAATAATAATAATAATAATAATATAATTGAAACGTTAACTTAAATAATCATAATATTAATAATAATACTAAAGTGATAAAATCAGTTACAAAATAATTGCATTAATTACTGAGTCTGGACTCCGTGCATAGACGCGTGCGTGATCACGACACGTCGCGCATCCATATAAAAATAAATTTATTCATAAAACATTCCCTTATTAAGGTTTGGCGCTATACCCAGTCATGCGTATAGTCGCGCACCCTTACCAGATCCGAATTTCTTCTAAAATAAAACTGGTTCAAACCACAGCTAAAAAGTGAGTCCCAAAATAGTTTAAAATAAAAAAGTGTCAGGTCGGGGTGTGACAATTCTCCCCACCATGACACTTTCTGCCCCCAGAAAGTCCAAAAATACTAGGTCAACTAAGGGTTTCAAGTGAGACCACGAAGACACCTAAAACACAACCACAATCACCCGAATATTGGTCATTCAAAACACTGATGACCTAAAACTCATAATATCCCAAAACCAGAGTCACTAAACAAAATGACCAACAACAAGGAATTCACCTCGAAATTGAACTACAACATGGAGCACCCCGACCCCTGGCTTAGGGATCACTAGGGCCGCTCGAGATCTCCAAGAACGCTCGTCAAGCGACCCACTACTCAAGCTATCCCAATTATCATGGTCGAGGTTGGGCGGAGCAAAAGCAAGGGGTTGCTCCGCCAAGCGCACTTTGAAAACAGAGCCTTCCACAAGCCCATCTTATTGTGGTCTCCCCACCATATTAGGGTTCTCGACAAACATTTTTTCTCTAAACCAAAACGAATCCGAAACCCAAACAACTCTAACAATGGCTTGATCCTCAGAGTTCCCTATGTTGAACTAACACAATACGGGACATCGGCGAGACCCGCACAGGGTCTCCCCACCATTTTAAAATTTCCTAACACCACGAAACCCGCGCGGGCATTCCTAGTTTACTTTAAGCAATACCGATTGAACCCTTCATCGTGAACCCGCCACATGGGCCAACCCGCACTGATCATTCCTATAGTGGACAACACTCTGCCACGTGAGATAGCTTTGATAGCAGAAACCCCTAACCAGGAGATGAACCAGACAGGCGCACAACGTTTCCACAAGACATGAGTATCTCCGACTGCAAGAAGGTTTACGAAGCACCCCCACTGGCTTTACAAGAATATGGGTTTTTCCGGACCTCTTTAAGGCCCAAGAGGAACTCCCATAAAATAAGACCATGACAAGTAGACAAGGGCTCTATTCCCCTGACAACAAGAATGACGCCTTCGGAGAGGGTACCACAATAAGGAAATTTCAGTTTTCCCCGTCCCGACATTGCGGACTAAAGTCGGACCAAGCCCGTCCCACGTCTGACGAGTCCTGACTGCGCGCAAGCTTCACCCCGAGACCTATGGCTGGGGCACTGATGTCTGAAGCATCTCTAGCCTCGCAGTCCCAAGCTGAGCACTTCTAAATGGAACTTCCTCCGCTGGAAAAGCAGCCTGCATACTTCCCCTCATGTCTCGCGCGACCACTCTATTAACATACCCACTGAGGATTGCAGCGAACGACTTAGAGTGCCTGACTGGACACACTAGAGATAGGAGGTTGAGCGGTCTGTCAAACGCGAGACACAAACTGACAAGAGGGGAACTCCAAGAACAAGCCCCTTTGGTTCACATTCTTCTTGAGATGAAGAGCATTCATTTACCACAGTATAAATGGGACCAGCCACTATTAGTAGCTTTAAACTGATCGTTACACACAACCTCTGGGGAACAAGAAACTAACTCATCAGAAAGGTCAACATACCTCCTTCACCCTCTGTTGACTAGTCAAGCACCTACGAGATCCACTACTTTCCTTCGCCTTCACTGAGGTACTACTACGGAATGAGACTAGTCTTGAGGGTTGCTCACGATGTCACTATTTACAACGAAAATGGAACTATCACCGTTTGATGGTTTAGTCTCGCTCCTCCAAACATACTCGAGACAACTTACGCATACACAACATTTAGAGTTCCTCTAAAACTAGAGACACTTCCAATTTTCCCAAAGCACTCAACGACATCCAACTGACATCGACGTCTACGAACAGTCGACACCACCGAGCATAACCTAACTCTGCCACTCCACTGAGTGTCAGGGCCGGGCCCAGAACTGAGAGAGACATGCTGGAACCCATGGAACGTTTCAGGGGGGCATATCCCAAATAAGAAACATGAAACAACCTTCCACAAATCCAAACACATCATAATACAAACATCAACATTCCATAAAAAAAAATCCAATAATCCCAATTTCAAACATCAATTCATTTTCAAAGAAAGACACTCACTTGAATAACCAAGCACAGCACAACAAGACCAAAAGCTATTTTAAAAATCTATCTTTACTCTAAAAGAAATGTCATTTTTTTCCATTTCCAAATCCATTTGAGCAAGAAAAACCATTCAAGAAAAAGGACCACTTTCTAGGAAACAAGAAGCAACCTTAGAGATCAGTCAACCACCAATGATATTCCATGGTGCCTCGCAAGTATGCATTTTTATGCCACTCAGGCACCCGTCCACACGATCCACCAACTATGCATTAATCAAGTCCACATGCACATGCGAGCACCCATAGGAATACCACTGGAAAGAAACAAGGTTACTCCGCTTTCAAAACAAAACATTCTCAATATCCGAAAATACCTTTTTTTTCAAACCATTTCAAAATTAAAGACATATTTTAATAATGCTTCCCATTAAAAAAAATAACTCACTTCAATTTCAAATAACCTAGAACGTTCTTTTATAAAATCAACTTCGACAAATCAACGCCAAATTCCAGAAAAAGGTCCAAGAGAAACACACCCCAAAATAAAATAAGAGCAATAGAAAAGTCCGCTTCGCTTTTTGAAGGAAAACAATTTTACAACAATTCCCAAAACTGAAGCAAGACATCACAAGAATTAAAGCACCTGGGCGTAGGACTAGTGGTCGTGTCTAACCCGGCTACATGGTTTAGCAGACCATGCCCTAGGCAAGCACCAACCACTAATAGTGTCGAACCGTAATCTCGGGCATCACATGGGTCGCTACTCCATGTGAGACCGCGCGCAGTACCGGTTTACTGCTATTGTCATCCCCCATCCACACAGAGCAAAACCAAAAACTTAAATCCCAAACTACCCCTGGATACTCGAGGATCGAAACGAGTAAAAGTTCGCGACGCTCTTCTCGCACCTATCCCTCATGCACCGACAGTCCTACCTCTAATATACCTGACATCCCAAATAAAAAGAACCAAAACAGCATTTGATACCATTTTGTCACGAACCAGGACGGGTCGCCATCCGACCCGGCGCCCGCCCTGGTCCGCGGCAAGGCCCGAAGGGCGTTCCCGATCCCCACAGGCTGGCACAAGTGCCCAGGTATCAAAAATAAACTTGGGAACGATTTACCCGGATAAATAAAAATAAAAACAGACAACAAGCTGAATAAATTGAAACTAAAAACTGACAACCAAACAGACCCTTATACCAAGTTCAGATTTAAAGTTTACAACTTGAACCAAAAACCCAAAGGAGACTACATCGAAGGAAACCAAAACTCCAACACAAACCTCTGTGCGACATGAGGAGTCACATTCCCAAGACACCATCACCAAACCAATACGAGGATGCCACTGACAACCTGAACCACCAATGCTAAGCCCGATGCCTCAACCTGGAGGAAAAAAAACACAATCTACATACACCCAAAGGTGTATGTAGGGCGTGAGCTAAAAGCCCAGTAAGATGCCACCAAGAAAAGGTTCCACGCACAACTATTAAATGACCAATACATTTGCAACTTAAATTAAAGAATAGAACTAAAATCTTAATCAACTTTTAGAGAAAAACAGGTTTTAGATAAAATAGTTTTAAGAAGGAACAACTTAAATTAAAACACACACACACACACACATACTTCTGAAAATAACCAAGCTTCACACCGATGAGCGTAGAGTAACCAATGAGCACTAATATGGGAGGGGCCGCATGGGTGTTAGCTAGATTGGGTCCCTAGAACTTCGTGTCTCAGTGAAACGTGGCTTAGAAGGCCACGACCCTCAGAAAACGTGGCTTAGATGACCACGACCCTCAGAAAACGTGGCTTAGAAGACCACGACCCTTAGAATATCTTCTGTTTAGTTAGTGTTGCAATCGTCAGTCCTGCTAGTGAAACTGGATCGAGTCACCTCCAGAGCACTAGCCCACTAGTCCAGTCTACCCTCCTAGCTACCCGGGCTTCCCAGTTTGTGCTCAACCAAATTCAAGTTCATGTCACATGTCATATTTACGCACCCAGATAAAACAAGACACCACACATGCCAAAAACCATTACTCTTACTCAGAAATATCATTTTGGAAGAATACACACCCTAATAATATTTCAAAACTAAATTTGCACTAATTAAATGACTAAAAAAGTAGTGTGGTCAAAGAAAACACTTTTGAAGTCAAACAGACCATTAAAAGAATTTATTAAACAATTTCAACCTATGTCGCACTACTTTAAACACCAGAAACCTTTACACCATGCAGTCAAAACAAATTTTTCATCTTTAATAATTATTTAATAAACCAATCCAAATTTTCATAAATGAATTTTTAAAGATCGAAATCACTCCTTTACACACCTAGCCGACCCAAACCCCTCTCACATGACCATACACACACGACGTCACCTCCGGAACACAACCCACATTACACACGCAATTAAAGAAGACCATCCACTCAGTTAAAAGACCACTGCTATAATTAATTGAACTACAAGAAAATTTTTTCAAACCATTTCGAAATACGCCGCATGGCATTAAACACCACAAACTCATAAAATGTTCATTTATGACAAATTGCATATAGACACTACACCTGAAACACCATTCACACCCTTTGCACATACTAACAAAATAAACTGCACAACTTATGAAACACTAGAAAATAGTTCAACAGAGATTTTCATCGCAACATACTCATTTAAGACCAAATGCATACCGACGCTACACCAAAAAAATCAATTTCAACCTTTGAAGTTCCAAGGAAAAGGAACTCACAATTAAACAGAGATAATATTTCAGCATCAAGTACACGTATTATGACGACACCCTACTAAACAGTTCAAGGCATGTCAAACTTAAATGAAAATCAAATTTGCACCAAAACTTCAATGAAAATAAACTTCGCACCACACGCATTAATTAAATAACACTCTAAACAAATCAACCTTGCAAATCAATTAACCAAATAATAATTGGACGTGAAAAAACTTACCTCAACGTAGACCAACTTCGCAAATTTGGTGTGCAATGTCCGCTGCACTTCAATCGCACCCCAAATAGACTCAGTTGTACCCAAACTCAAGAATTAGAACAATTATATCCCTATTTGACCCTACAAACAGAACATGAGACCATTTGTACCGAAAATTGAACCAAAGAAACACAAAAAAACCATATGGAGATCGAATGAAGACTTACCAGCGCGAGCAGAACTGGGGAGAAAGTAGGGCGGGTTTCTGAAGGCGCGCCGCGTCAGAAAACAGGGCGGTGCGTGGCTGTGCGAAGTGGAAAAAAAATGGGCAGCGAGGAAGCTGGTCTCTGGTGCGTGGTGGTTGAGGGGAGTCCGTTCGTGAGGGTGAGGAGCACGGAGAGGCACCGACGGACAGGAGCAGGAGGGGCGCGGCTCATCAGGAAGGTTTGTTGGGCGGTCCGGAAAAGAGGGAGGTGGCGCAAGAGAAGTCGTGTGCGTGGTGAGGAGGTCGGCTTGGCTGAGGTGCGCTGGTCCGAAGGGATGGCGTCGATCATTGCGAGGTTCACTGCTGGTCCAGTTCGTCGGAGGAGGAGGAAGAGGCTGGTCCAGGAGAGGGGGCAGAGTTGGTCTAGTGAGGAAGAGGGATCGGGGATCTTCTTGTGCGATCGGAGGAGGCCGTCGGGAGTATGGCGCGGCATAGCTGGGTTTGCAACCAGCTGAGGGCGGCTAGGGTTGCAGAGGGAAGTGGCGCTGCAAGAAGAGAAAAAAAAACGGAAAGTGGGGGTGGGGGCCTGGCGCGACGGGGGAAAAAAAAGAAAGCAAGAGGAAACAATATGAAAAAGATAAAAAAGAAAGAAAAATAAAGAAATGAAAATGAATAAAAATTAAAAATAAAGTAAAATAAATCCAAAGAAAAATAATGTCAAACCAATCAAAAAAATGATAATAATAATAATAATAATAATAATAATAATAATAATCTAATTGAAACGTTAACTTAAATAATCATAATATTAATAATAATACTAAAGTGATAAAATCAGTTACAAAATAATTGCATTAATTACTGAGTCTGGACTCCGTGCATAGACGCGTGCGTGATCACGACACGTCGCGCATCCATATAAAAATAAATTTATTCATAAAACATTCCCTTATTAAGGTTTGGCGCTATACCCAGTCATGCGTATAGTCGCGCACCCTTACCAGATCCGAATTTCTTCTAAAATAAAACTGGTTCAAACCACAGCTAAAAAGTGAGTCCCAAAATAGTATAAAATAAACAAGTGTCAGGTCGGGGTGTGACAATTCTCCCCACCATGACACTTTCTGCCCCTAGAAAGTCCAAAAATACTAGGTCAGCTAAGGGTTTCATGTGAGACCACGAAGACACCTAAAACACAACCTCAATCACCCGAATATTGGTCATTCAAAACACTGATGACCTAAAACTCATAATATCCCAAAACCAGAGTCACTAAACAAAATGACCAACAACAAGGAATTCACCTCGAAATTGAACTACAACATGGAACACCCCGACCCCTGGCTTAGGGATCACCAGGGCCGCTCGAGATCTCCAAGAACGCTCGTCAAGCGACCCACTACTCAAGCTATCCCAATTATCATGGTCGAGGTTGGGCGGAGCAGAAGCAAGGGGTTGCTCCGCCAAGCGCACTTTGAAAACAGAGCCTTCCACAAGCCCGTCTTATGGTGGTCTCTCCACCATATTAGGGTTCTCGACAAACATTTGTTCTCCAAACCAAAACGACTCCCAAACCCAAACAACTCTAACACTGGCTTGATCCTCAGAGTTCCCTATGTTGAACTAACACAATACGGGACATCGGCGAGACCCACACAGGGTCTCCCCACCATTTTAAAATTTCCTAACACCACGAAACCCGCGCGGGCATTCCTAGTTTACTTTAAGCAATACCGATTGAACCCTTCATCGTGAACCCGCCACATGGGCCAACCCGCATGGATCATTCCTACAGTGGACAACACTCTGCCACGTGAGATAGCTTTGATAGCAGAAACCCCTAACCAGGAGATGAACTAGATAGGCGCACAACGTTTCCACAAGACATGAGTATCTCCGACTGCAAGAAGGTTTACGAAGCACCCCCACTGGCTTTACAAGAATATGGGTTTTTCTGATCCTCTTTAAGGCCCAAGAGGAACTCCCATAAAATAAGAACATGACAAGTAGACAAGGGCTCTATTCCCCTGACAACAAGAATGACTCCTTCGGAGAGGGTACCACAATATGGAAATTTATGTTTTCCCCGTCCCGACATTGCGGACTAAAGTCGGACCAAGCCCGTCCCACGTCTGACGAGTCCTGACTGCGCGCAAGCTTCATCCCGAGACCTATGGCTGGGGCACTGATGTCTGAAGCATCTCTAGCCTCGCAGTCCCAAGCTGACCACTTCTAAATGGAACTTCCTCCGCTGGAAAAGCAGCCTGCATACTTCCCCTCGTGTCTCGCGCGACCACTCTATTAACATACCCACTGAGGATTGCAGCGAACGACTTAGAGTGCCTGACTGGCCACACTAGAGATAGGAGGTTGAGCGGTCTGTCAAACGCGAGACACAAACTAACGAGAGGGGGACTCCAAGAACAAGCCCCTTTGGTTCACATTCTTCTTGAGATGAAGAGCATTCATTTACCACAGTATAAATGGGACCATCCACTATTAGTAGCTTTAAACTGATCGTTACACACAACCTCTGGGGAACAAGAAACTAACTCATCAGAAAGGTCAACATACCTCCTTCACCCTCTGTTGACTAGTCAAGCACCTACGAGATCCACTACATTCCTTCGCCTTCACTGAGGTACTACTACGGAATGAGACTAGTCTTGAGGGTTGCTCACGATGTCACTATTTACAACGAAAATAGAACTATCACCCTTTGCTGGTTTAGTCTCTCTCCTCCAAACATACTCGAGACAACTTACGCATACACAACATTTAGAGTTCCTCTAAAACTAGAGACACTTCCAATTTTCCCAAAGCACTCAATGACATCCAACTGACATCGACGTCTACGAACAGTCGACACCACCGAGCATAACCTAACTCTGCCACTCCACTGAGGGTCAGGACCGGGCCCAGAACTGAGAGAGACCTGCTGGAACCCATGGAACGTTTCTGGGGGGCATATCCCAAACAAGAAACATGAACGAACCTTCCACAAATCCAAACACATCATAATACAAACATCAACATTCCATAAAAAAATCCAATAATCCCAATTTCAAACATCAATTCATTTTCAAAGAAAGACACTCACTTGAATAACCAAGCACAGCACAACAAGACCAAAAGCTATTTTAAAAATCTATCTTTACTCTAAAAGCAATGTCATTTTTTTCCATTTCCAAATCCATTTGAGCAAGAAAACCCATTCAAGAAAAAGGACCACTTTCTAGGAAACAAGAAGCAACCTTAGAGATCAATCAACCACCAATGATATTCCATGGTGCCTCACAAGTATGCATTTTTATGCCACTCAGGCACCCGTCCACACGATCCACCAACTATGCATTAATCAAGTCCACATGCACATGCGAGCACCCATAGGAATACCACTGGAAAGAAACAAGGTTACTCTGCTTTCAAAACAAAACATTCTCAATATCCGAAAATACCTTTTTTTTCAAACCATTTCAAAATTCAAGACATATTTTAAAAATGCTTCCCATTAAAAAAAATAACTCACTTCAATTTCAAATAACCTAGAACGTTCTTTTATAAAATCAACTTCGACAAATCAACGCCAAATTCCAGAAACAAGGTCCAAGAGAAACACACCCCAAAATAAAATAAGAGCAGTATCAAAGTCCGCTTCCCTTTTTGAAGGAAAACAATTTTACGCCAATTCCCAAAACTGAAGCAAGACATCACAAGCGTTAAAGCACCTGGGCGGAGGACTAGTGGTCGTGTCTAACCCGGCTACATGGTTTAGCAGACCATGCCCTAGGCAAGCACCAACCACTAAGAGTGTCGAACCGTACTCTCGGGCATCACATGGGTCGCTACTCCATGTGAGACCGCGCGCAGTACCAGTTTACTGCTATTGTCATCCCCCATCCACACAGAGCAAAACCAAAAACATAAATCCCAAACTACCCCTGGATACTCGAGGATCGAAACGAGTAAAAGTTCGCGACGCTCTTCTCGCACCTATCCCTCAAGCACCGACAGTCCTACCTCCAATCTACCTGACATCCCAAATAAAAAGAACCAAAACCTCCTTTGATACCATTTTGTCACGAACCAGGACGGGTCGCCATCCGACCCGGCGCCCGACCCGGTCCGCGGCAAGGCCCGAAGGGCGTTCCCGATCCCCACAGGCTGGCACAAGTGCCCAGGTATCAAAAATAAACTTGGGAACGATTTACCCGGATAAATAAAAATAAAAACAGACAACAAGTTGAATAAATTGAAACTAAAAACTGACAACCAAACAGACCCTTATCCCAAGTTCAGATTTAATGTTTACAACTTGAACCAAAAACCCAAAGGAGACTACATCGAAGGAAACCAAAACTCCAACACAAACCTCTGTGCGACATGAGGAGTCACATTCCCAAGACACCATCACCAAACCAATACGAGGATGCCATTGACAACCCGAACCACCAATGCTAAGCCCGATGCCTCAACCTGGAGGGAAAAAAACACAATCTACATACACCCAATGGTGTATGTAGGGTGTGAGCTAAAAGCCCAGTAAGATGCCACCAAGAAAAGGTTACACGCACAACTATTAAATGACCAATACATTTGCAACTTAAATTAAAGAATAGAACTAAAATCTTAATCAACTTTTAGAGAAAAACAGGTTTTAGATAAAATAGTTTTAAGAAGGAACAACTTAAATTAAAACACACGCACACACACACACACTTCTGAAAATAACCGAGCTTCACACCGATGAGCGTAGAGTAACCAATGAGCACTAATATGGGAGGGTCCGCATGGGTGTTAGCTAGCTTGGGTCCCTAGAACTTCGTGTCTCAGTGAAACGTGGCTTAGAAGGCCACGACCCTCAGAAAACGTGGCTTAGATGACCACGACCCTCAGAAAACGTGGCTTAGAAGACCACGACCCTCAGAATATCTTCTGTTTAGTTAGTGTTGCAATCGTCAGTCCTGCTAGTGAAACTGGATCGAGTCACCTCCAGAGCACTAGCCCACTAGTCCAGTCTACCCTCCTAGCTACCCGGGCTTCCCAGTTTGTGCTCAACCAAATTCAAGTTCATGTCACATGTCATATTTACGCACCCAGATAAAACAAGACACCACACATGCCAAAAACCACTACTCTTACTCAGAAATATCATTTTGGAAGAATACACACCCTAATAATATTTCAAAACTAAATTTTCACTAATTAAATGACTAAAAAAAATAGTGTGGTCAAAGAAAACACTTTTGAAGTCAAACAGACCATTAAAAGAATTTATTAAACAATTTCAACCTATGTCGCACTACTTTAAACACCAGAAACCTTTACACCATGCAGTCAAAACAATTTTTTCATCTTTAATAATTATTTAATAAACCAATCCAAATTTTCATAAATGAATTTTTAAAGATCGAAATCACTCCTTTACACACCTAGCCGACCCAAACCCCCCTCACATGACCATACAGACACGACGTCACCTCCGGAACACAACCCACATTACACACGCAATTAAAGAAGACCATCCACTCAGTTAAAAGACCACTACTATAATTAATTGAACTACAAGAAAATTTTTTCAAACCATTTCGAAATACGCCGCATGGCATTAAAACCACAAACTCATAAAATGTTCATTTATGACAAATTGCATATAGACACTACACCTGAAACACCATTCACACCCTTTGCACATACTAACAAAATAAACTGCACAACTTATGAAACACTAGAAAATAGTTCAACAGAGATTTTCATCGCAACATACTCATTTAAGACCAAATGCATACCGACGCTACACCAAAAAAATCAATTTCAACCTTTGCAGTTCCAAGGAAAAGGAACTCACAATTAAACAGAGATAATATTTCAGCATCAAGTACACGTATTATGATGAAACCCTACTAAACAGTTCAAGGCATGTCAAACTTAAATGAAAATCAAATTTGCACCAAAACTTCAATTAAAATAAACTTCGCACCACACGCATTAATTAAATAACACTCTAAACAAATCAACCTTGCAAATCAATTAACCAAATAATAATTGGACGTGAAACCACTTACCTCAACGTAGACCAACTTCGCAAATTTTGTGTGCAATGTCCGCTGCACTTCAATCGCACCCCAAATAGACTCAGTTGTACCCAAACTCAAGAATTAGAACAATTATATCCCTATTTGACCCAACAAACAGAACATGAGACCATTTATACCGAAAATTGAACCAAAGAAACACAAAAAAACCATATGGAGATCGAATGAAGACTTACCAGCGCGAGCAGAACTGGGGAGAAAGGAGGGCGGGTTTCCGAAGGCGCGCCGCGTCAGAAAACAGGGCAGTGTGTGGCTGTGCGAAGTGGAAAAAAATGGGCAGCGAGGAAGCTGGTCTCCGGTGCGTGGTGGTTGAGGGGAGTCCGTTCGCGAGGGTGAGGAGCACGGAGAGGCACCGCCGGACAAAAGTAGGAGGGGCGCGGCTCATCAGGAAGGTTTGTTGGGCGGTCCGGAAAGGAGGGAGGTGGTGCAAGAGAAGTCGTGTGCATGGTGAGGAGGTCGGCTTGGCTGAGGTGCGCTGGTCCGAAGGGATGGCGTCGATCATTGCGAGGTGCGCTGCTGGTCCAGTTCGTCGTCGTCGGAGGAAGAGGCTGGTCCAGGAGAGGGGGAAGAGGTGGTCTAGTGAGGAAGAGGGATCGGGGATCTTCTTGTGCGATCAGAGGAGGCCGTCGGGAGTATGGCGCGGCATAGCTGGGTTTGCAACCAGCTGAGGGCGGCTAGGGTTGCAGAGGGAAGTGGCGCAGCAAGAAGAGAAAAAAAAACGGAAAGTGGGGGTGGGGGCCTGGCGCGACGGGGAAAAAAAAAAGAAAGCAAGAGGAAACAGTAAGAAAAAGATAAAAAAGAAAGAAAAATAAAGAAATGAAAATGAATAAAAATTAAAAATAAAGTAAAATAAATCCAAAGAAAAATAATGTCAAACCAATCAAAAAAAATGATAATAAAAATAAAAATAAAAATAATAATAATAATAATAATAATCTAATTGAAACGTTTACTTAAATAATCATAATATTAATAATAATACTAAAGTGATAAAATCAGTTACAAAATAATTGCATTAATTACTGAGTCTGGACTCCGTGCATAGACGCGTGCGTGATCACGACAAGTCGCGCATCAATATAAAAATAAATTTATTCATAAAACATTCCCTTATTAAGGTTTGGCGCTATACCCAGTCATGCGTATAGTCGCTCACCCTTACCAGATCCGAATTTCTTCTAAAATAAAACTGGTTCAAACCACAGCTAAAAAGTGAGTCCCAAAATAGTTTAAAATAAACAAGTGTCAGGTCGGGGTGTGACACCATGGATGTGATGGGGGTATGATATAAAATAATATTATAAATATATGGATTAATGATGATGATTTTTGAATGATGTGGATGACATGAACTTTGGGTTTGATTATTTTTAAACAATTTCATGGTGGATGCTTTGATTCTTATATTTTATTCAATGTACACATATTAATTTAATGTTTCAAAATTTATGATATTTATAATTACAATTTTATATAATTAACTATTAAAGGAATATTTGTAAACATTAATGTCTTGAAATAATTTATTTATGAAATTATTTGATTAAGGATAATATGTTTATAGTATGAAATAATTTAATAAATTTTTTCTTAAGTTTATTTTTTTAATAAGTTACTTTTTATTTTGAGAATTAATTTAATCATTCAATTTTTAATTTTTAATATGTTATTTTTATAACATGAATAAATAGTACCTGCCCATGAGTTTTCTTGTTGATATCGACTTATGAAAGATAAAATGTTCCACCACTCAATTAAAAAACATGATTAGTTACTAAAATAAAATACATGTTCCAATTATCTAAAAAATACACTAGTCAAATAAAGAAGATTTACCATTGCTCTAAAATAGTACATGATCCAGTTTTTAAAAAAAATTATCACAAGTGATATATAGTACACATTGAAAAAAACTAATTATTAAGGTAAGAGAATATGATCCAACGCCCATACAATCCCCCAATGCATCATTATTTCATGATGTTTTATATCTCTTTGAAAATGATCCACTGATCTTGTAATCCCCCAATGCTTATCTCATCAATGATGATGTATATCCCAAAAATCTAGTTATATTAAACCATGTCAAATTATTTAAAGGAAATAAACCTGATATTAATATTAAATATATTTGAAGGTATTTGGTTAATCAATGATACAATATTCATTCCTATGGAAGGATTAAATATTTGGAAATTATCTAACAATAAATCCCGACCATTAACTACCATTAATAATTGGAACTCTTCAGAATAATTATCCCTTAATGAGTATATCCATGACGTATTAAATTATTTCTTGAATCAATCTATTAGATGGGAAAAACCAAAACAAACCAAAGACGCCATACTTTATACATATATTCATTCAATAGTATTGAACATTCCCAAGAATGATTGATTTAAGTGTTCATTGATGGCCTATCAATATTGAAAAAAAATCTATACTTCTTATGTCATTATATCATTGTGTATCTATCCTACATCATCCACAAATATAACTATATTAAGATAGTAATAAAAAATAAATTGGATATCACTACTATCTTTCATGAAACATATATCTATTATATCATATGGATAAGTTTAATAAATCTTTTTTCTCTTCATAGATATAAAAAAACATAGTGTATCACTTTAAATAATAATTGTGTCATACAACTCTCTTAGGTGGCCATGGAAAATATTATATATTAGAATGTTGTGTAAAAATTATGCTTTGTCAATTCCTACTAAAAATAGAAATCACACTCCACCATGAGCATTTCAGTTATTCATTTCCTATATTATCCATCATCATGTAGTGACATACCAACCATAGTGAAGGACACACCAATTCCATCATCATTTAAAGTTAAGAACATCCCTATGTGGCATTTTTTTCTTCAATGAGTGTTAAAGTTACTATGTCATATTTATACAAACTACGTTTTGTAAGATTATCTTTATTGACCAAACCATGATGGTTGTTTTAGGTGGAGCCTCAGTGGGTGTTTCATATACATGTAATTTTCATAAGGAAAGACCCAAGTACACAGTGTATACTGTATCATATTCATTTATTGAAATTTTAGAAACTATATGTAGGAAGATAAAAACCTTAAATATTCATAGTTTAATTTATAAAAATATTACATTATATGTGTTTACTAAATGTTCTACTTGAATATCTTCTAACACAGTGAGGAATTTCTGTACATAATAACTGAATAAATTTGAATTATAATTTTTTGAAATTCGGATTAGTAATTTAATATTACAACAAAAATTTATTCAGGGCATGTCATACTCAGTCATATTTTATATTCAATTTATGAACAATAAAAAATATAAGTATAATAAACATAAAATTTTAGGATGAATAGTAGTCAAAATTGAAGTATGAGAATTGTAATTTGGAGTGAAACATTACTAATAAGAATAAATATGACTGAATTCGGGTTTTTTATAGAATCCATGATGTGTGATCTATAATCTTCTATTTTTCTAGATTCAAAATATCCATTTAAACAAGGATTCACAGTGTTCATAGATAACCAGTTCATTAGTCCTGACAAGATATATAGTTCCAAATACAGTTCTATTATAGTTTATTATATAATGCTTCAAAATATAAAATAATTTTCAGTCATAATTATCCCATATCTATTATAATTATGGTAACCTCATAATCTTCTCTCCCATATAATAATTTTCCTTTTAAATGAAGAGAACTCGTGAAATTAAGTATCTAATCTAGGTTTCAAATCCCGGTAAAAGAGAGCATAACATTTATTAATGTATGATGACTATTTATCAGGATGAAACATGTTCAAATTTTTGTAATCAGTCATTTTACATTAATATTAGTTCAGTAAATGCATTTGGATTTCAACAATCATTTACAGGTGATTACAGTGTGTGTGAGCATAAGATCTAAAGAGCCTAAATATTATGGTAGCTAATTTAGTTGAATGGTGTATATGCATGTGATTTTATATAGTAATAGTTCCATGAAATTGAAATTTTAAGGATCTTATTACTGAATTCATGTCATTTGTTTCCCCTTCCACTTTATATGAATCTATTCTACACAATTATATCATTGTCTCTACTATTATTCATTTTCTATATTGGGTTTTTCATTGAATAATATCCAGAATAAATGATAAAATTGTGATTTGGGTCAATTTTGTGTGACATATAAAATTTCCATGCATAATAGAATTTTATAATATTAAATAGAATAAATATATAAATAATAAATAGATAAAATTGTAAACATACAAATATATTCATATAAAAATTTTATAAAAGGACAAACCTTATAGGAACTTGATTTTCTCCAATGATCATGGTCTTAACCTTACCTCTACTCAAATTACACCATAACCATTCTAAAAAAATAAAGAAGTCAAATTTTAAAACCATAGTGTGAAATAAATTGATCTAGTGTATGAGATTCAATAATATGGTAAGTTCATACATAAGTGTTTTAAATGAAAATGCATATTACATGTATTTAGGGAAATATAACATGTATTAATAATGACAAGATTAACATTATTGAAAAATACCAACTAACACAAATTATAATAGGAATAATTACCTCAAAAGGTTTCCTCCTAATGAAGAATTGATGAAGAAATCAATTATAGTGTAAGTGTGAAAAAAAAGTTCCAGAAAAGGGTTTGGAGTGCTTCGCGAGTCTTTGATGAAAACATAAATAAATAAATTTTTGTATTCATGCATAATATGAAATAAAATATTTCTAATTAAATCTATAAAATGGAAAAAATAATTGAAAAATGAATAATTACTTTTAAATAATCATAAGATTAATGAGATAATCATTATTAAAAAAATTTAGAATAAATCAGAACTATCATTCATGTGGTTGTAAACATTACCCATATCTACAGCCTCTCAAATTCCTCCAACATTACTGGTCGCAACCTTACATGCACTCTAATTCATCGAAAAACTCACTAAACTAGAAAAAAAACAAAAAAATAAATGCATGAAATGGTGAAACCATAGTGAACAATAAATAAATTTAGAGTAGACTATTCCATAAAAAGGTAATATTAAATATATGTTTTCTAAATTAGAATGCATAATAAATGGATATAGATACAAATAAAATTTATTTAGAATGATAATACTATAAATATGGAAAAACAGTGAAATATATATATTATAATAGTTAGAAATTCTTTAATACTCTTCCATTCAATGAAAAATTGATGAAGAAATAAATTACACTACAAAAGTTACCAAAAAACTCTAGAAACCAGTTTGGAGTGATTCATGAGTCTCAATGGAAAAATGAAATAAAAAATTTGTGTGTGCTTGAAAAACATTAAATAATATAATTATAAAAAAATCATATAAATGAAAAGAATAATTGAAAATTTAATAACAATTTTTAAATAATTATATTTTTAATAGACTCATCAATATTAAAATAAATATAAAAATTAATCAAACCCAACCTTTATATAGTTGTAAACATTACTAATGTTCATGGACTCTAAAATTCATCCAAATTTAATGGTCACAACCTTACATAAACTCAAATTACCCCACTAACATTCTATATTCAGATAAAAAAACTAAATTAGTCAAACCGGGAAGCCACAATGAAAAATAAATAAGTTTAGAGCAGGAGATTCCAAGAAAATAATTGTTCAAAAATAAGTGTTCTTAATAATAATATATAATACATGTATTGAGATTCAAATAACATGTATTTAAAAAAATATTATAAATATGGTAAAATACCAAAATACAGTAATTATAATCAGAATAATTATCTAAAAATGCAACAAGAATATGTAAATTTGTATATTCAAGCATAATATGAAAATATATATTTATAAATAGATTTGTAAACTGAAATGAACAATGAAATAATGAATGAATATATTTTAATAATCACAATTTTAATGGATTCATCATTACTATAATGAATATGGAAATAAATCCAAATCATCCTTCTAGTGGTGGTGCACTTTACCTAATTTCACAGTCTCTCAAATTCCTCCAACATTATTTTTTTCAACTTTACATGGACTTGAATTCCCCCACCAACACGATAAATCAAAAACAAATTAAATTAATCCAAATATGAAAACATAGTAAAAAATAAATAAAACACGGGAATGAGATTCCAATAAAATGTACGTTCAATAATAAATATTCTGAATGAGAATATTTATTACTTGTATTTATATATGGATAACATGTATTTAAAATTAAAAAATAAAAATATATTAAGATACAAAAATACGAAAATTATAGTAATAATAATTACATTAGAACACATCATGAAAAACTAAATTTTTGTATACATGCATAATATGAAAAAAAGTATTTAAAAAAATTTAAAATAATGAGAATAATAGTAAAATGAATAACTACATTTAAATAATCACATGTTTAATGGCACCATCATTATTCAAATAAAAATTAAAATAAATTAGAACTAACCTTTATGTGGTGATACACTTTACCCATTTTCATAGCCTCTCAAATTCGTCCACCATTAATTATCTGAACCTTAAATTCACTTGAATTCACTTAACAATATGTAAATATACAAAAGAAATTGTCTAATTGGGAAACCATAGTGAAAAATAAATATATTTGAACTAAGAAATTTCAAGAAAAGGTAATTTCAAACATATGTGTTTTGAATGTGAATGAATAATACATTTATATAGAGAGATATAAATGAAAATATTATAAATATGGAAAAATACAAAAATACATAATTTATAACATGAGTAATTACATTAAAAGTCTTACTCTTAATGAACAACTTATGAAGAAATAAATTACCATGTAATATTGACCAAAAAGATATAGAAATTGGTTTGGAGTGCTTCACAAGTCTTGATCATAACATTAATAACTACATTTTAGTAAGAATTAATAATTTAAAAAAACATAATTATAACTAAATATGTAACGTGAAAAGATTAACGAAAAATTGAAAAAAAAATCAATTTAATAGTCATATGTCAAATAGAATCATCATTATTAAATTAAATTGAAAAAATAAGAAACAACCTTCAAGTAGTGGTACACATTACCTAATTTCATGGACTCTTTGAATAAAGAATAAATCATTGTATAAGTAATTATAGTTAATATATATCAAACAAAAAATGAAATCGAAAACCCATGGACACAAATAATACACAGTTTAATTTGAGGGCATTTCTCTTTTTTGGTTATCATTAATTAAAATTTAAGTGTTATGAGAAAGTAATAAAGAGTAATTTAGAATCATGACACAAAAAATGAGATCAACTGAATATAGTAAACCACATGCCAATGTGTTTGTGCTCTCCAATATTAGTAAAACGATACACGTTGAATTAAACATATCCATAAATAGTGATATAACATACCACTACATTGAAGAATAATGAAGTAAAATTTATATGGTGATAAATATAATATATTATGGGACTATTAAAAAACATAATTTGGAAATATATTAGAATATTTGTGAATCCCAAAAACAAAATAGAAAAACAAATTAAATAAGAACATTATGGGTCAGTTTGGCTTACATAAATTAAAACAAGTTTCCCTATGGTATAACAAAGAAGTTTGAATCCCAACAAAAATGAATATTTGAACAAATATTGTATAAAATAATGAAATAGATGTACTTCAGAAAATATAAATATAAAAATTTAACACCATTATAGAACTCTAAACATAAGGTTTGACTATGAACAATCCATGTGTAGTGGAATGGAGGATTCATGGATTTTCAAGGATGCATTCTAAATAAGTTGTAATTCATATTAATTCTAATAATTATTAATTTACAAGTCCACTCATCAATAATTAAAGGAAAAAACACCAATAATTCAACATGATAATAAACTAATAAGAAAAAGGAAGTATTTAATTACACATAAAACTAGGAAAAGAATGATGTGAGGCGGAGGACAACCAAATATTTTTAGTGAATATTGACAAGGGATTGGGTCTTGTTTATATTGAAATGGAGGTTAATATTTTAACCAGCTGAGTATAAGAATCATTAAAGATGATTTTATACTATGATTATGTTCTCTGAATTATTTTATTTCATATACAACAAGTTTTGTGGATCAATGATGTTACCTTTTTTGAGGACAAAGGTGGTGTTTTCCTAGCCTAGAATCGACATTAATCCATTGGTTCTGTCTCGAAGAAGAATATGAACCAAGTATCATTTGAGGAAGAATAAATTTAATCACACACAACTATTTATGTTCTTAGTGTCAACCGATTTTGATGAGGATTATCAAAAAATGAATATTGAGAACATGAGATGGGATCATGAGACCTTAATTTGAGTCTTAATGACGATGCTTAAACTAAAAACTAGAATTAGGAATAAATTAAATGAAAATATTAATTACCACGAAACTTAGTGGGATAGGAGGCTAATGTCAAGCAGGATATAGAGGAGAAGCGGAGTTATGTCTTGTGTAGGGTTGGGTATGAAAGGAGAGAAAAAAGAAAGATGGATGTGTTCTTACTGAAATCGTTAGAATTGATATACCCAGAGCACAACTCCAGATGTGATTTGCTATAAATGATGGATAAAATGTGGGATATTTTTAGAAGGAACCCTAAAAAAAGAAGATAAGATTCATGTTAATGAAGACTGAGGAGGGGACGAAAATACTGATTGGGAACCATATTCTCTATAGAGGAAATCCCGAGCAAAGTTGGGTTGGAGGGAGGTGGTGTCGATTTGGGGGGGGGGGGTTGGGTAGCTTGGAAGAATGTATGGATGAAACATATGATGAAGTCACTAAATTTTTCTGTATATAGTTGATATATGTTATTTAATTAGAATTAACATTTCTTAAAAAAGATACAGTTTTGGATAGTTGTTTTTTAGGAATACAAAGATTCATGGTGAGTTTAATGACTTAATGGGGAGTCTGTGAATGTCTAAATGAATGGAGCCTTAATGGAATAAAATATTAGTCTTCTAAAGGTACTATATTTTTATACTTTAATGGGATATTATAATTTTTAATGAATAATTCTATATTCTCATTTTCAATTAGTATAACGTTTTACCACTTGGATTTATGGATTCTTGAAGGGTCAACGGGTGGTGGATAAAGAATTCATAAATATGCTCAAAATAAAAATGACTCGGGATTGATTATTCCTATATATGTGATGTATTTTATTTATAAGTATTATCTATTATTTATTCTTTATTTTATAATGAATATTTTATTCTATGAATAGAGGATAATTGATTACAAATTTAGATAAATGTTAATATTTTCAATTGGAAATAAGATATGATGATAGTAAAATTGGTGTTATTAATTGAAAGAAAAATTATCAATATCAGGTGAATTATAGGAGGAAATTGAAATTTTTTATATGTAATAATTATATTACATTAGTAAATGGTTATTAAATTATAATTTTTCATTAAGAGGGGATTATGATGTTATGATTCTGAATTAGGAGGTTATTATTAAGGTGATTTAAAAGGATTTCCTATTATGATAAATACCATCATCATAATTATATATGATTAATATAAATATATTTATACAAATATTAAATGAATATTTTAGGAATTGATTATAAATATTTTTTTATAAATATACATAGTTTTATGAATAAATTAATACAAATATTTGTATGGTCTATACAAATTGGGAACAATATTCATCAAACATTCAGGAAAAGTTACCGTATGTGATGGTAAATAATTAGGTGAAAAGGTAGTAAGTTATACGGGGGGTCATGAATAATAGAATAATGTTTGTTATGAATTTTATAAAAACAAATCCATCCAAGGTGTCACATAATGTTGGTGTAGCATTCCAGGTGCTCAATGACACTGAGCAAGTTAACATGTAATATAAAAATATGGTTTGTAGAACATTCTATATTATTGATATCACTTATATGAATGAATAATAACACATATATATGGATATGATGGAATGATATATTATGATTTCAAATGATTTTAGATATGAGATGGATATGATGTTTTTTCATATTGCGATCAACTCACGAGGATCTAGTGTCCAGAAGAACTCGTTATTTCTTACGTACATTTTAACTATATAATAATTTTCTTTGTAAGGAATTTTATAATATATGTGTGTTGTTTAACAAGGTGCGATATATATCAAATAATTTAGGATGATATCAGCTATAATTATATTGATTATGATGATGACGTTGTTTTTAACTTATATAGCTATTTTATGTTATGAAAATGATGATATTACAATGAACATTTATAGTACAAAATAAGGTTTACTAGTGGTCGGAAACCTAATTCTAGTAGTTTTCATAATGAGTAAGTGAATGCACAAGATTTATGTTGTAGTTGTGTTAGGATGAATCTAGAGTAGTCTATATGGATGCACAATCATTATAATTTATATTCTATATATGTGTGATAATATCTATCAAGTGTTTAGACGAGGGGTTGGTTTTTTGGGGGTGGGAGAATATTCCTTGAGGGTGGAAACCTATATAATTTGATAATACATAACATTATTAGTCGGAATGAGGAAAATGAATATCAGCAATCAAAGGATTATGTTTATGGATGTATTTAATAAAATTTGTAGTGACAATACCATATCAAATCTTTAGTAACCCAGAACACATTTTCATTTTTCTTAAAATAATCTATTTTAAAAAGATAGATTACTGAGGTGATTGAAAAATTAATATTAGGTAGATATTTTCCAAGACTTGTGTCAATTATTCTATTTCATGAATAATAATTTCTGTTCATTTTTTTGAATTTCAATTAATATTAATCTTATTAACTTTAAAAATATTTGTATCACTTAAGTGTTTTTTACGATCATGTGATACCCAATATTAAAATACATGGGACTGGGTGGAAGAATTTTATAAAGGGTAAAGTTTAATTTTTGCCACAACCATAAGATATCTTTTAGGATTAATTGAAATTTTTTTTATAATAGTGGATGTAATTTATATATTTTTTGTAATTTCATACACTTGATATTGATTAAAATCACTCATACTACATTGAATTCCATTTTTTACAATATGAGTGTGATTAATTGTAGATAATTGGGGAGAGTTATATATTATTGTTTTTTTAATAAAATTTGAAATTAAATATTGATCTGATGATTGATGATGAATATTATTTTTTGATTAAGGATAATAGGTTGGATGTTAAGGATATTACTTCTATTGACATTAAAAATTCTTCATCTATTTTAATGATTAGCATGAATGGTGAAACCGATTCTAATAATGAACGAATAGGTAAACCTTACAGTAGTGTGGATGTTTGAAATGTGTTAAAATTAAAATATGAAAATTCAATAATTTTTTAAAATCATGAATTATTTATTTTTTTAGGATTCACTAACTACGGGTGGAGATGGATGTGGACAGTGATATTTTTAAATAATTTGAAAAGTATACATTAGATAAACTAATAAAATGAATATAAATTAATAATTATGAACATAGGAAATTTATTTATTCTTATTATGTAATATATTTTTAATCATTTTAACATGACATGTTCAATTCATGTGTAGATAATATAAATTAATAATAGTGTTTATAGGGTGACTTTAAAATTTTTTATTAGTTTAATTAGAATTAGTTTTCACAAATCAATTTCAGATTTTTTTGTAAATTTTTAGATATATGAATTCAATAAGTCTTATATTATTTTATCATTATTAATATAAATGTTATATAGTCACTAGATTATTCTAATTTTTTAGACCAAGAAGATGATGAAAATTATCATGGTATAAGTTTAAATGGATAAATAACAAGTTATTCTATGTATAATAGAGTGTTTTTTAATTCATTGTATTTTAAATTTAAATTTATTCCAATATATTTTAGGAAATTTATTCCTATTGTAATATTTCATATTTTATTTTAACAACCCTTAATTTAAAATAAATTTTTGATGAGGTTGAATAAGTTTGATGATGGATTAATGAGTACAAATAATCATCACCATATTTAAATAATGACTTGAAATTTATGGCGGTATGTTAAAAAATGTAATTGAATTTTCTCTAGAATTTTTATTATTTTCTGAATTTTATATAAATTTATGTATTATTATTATTATTAACATGAATAATTATAAATTATTTTAGTTCACATAATAGAGAGGCGTGCTATTAAATCTTGATATATTTTCTATTATATGATATTACAAAACAAGATTTTGGACATGCATGAAGACTCGAACTTGTAATTTAATATTTGACAAAGCATGATGATTTTCATGAATATTAATATAATTTTGATGTTGAAATGATCATAATATTTACATTGTCTTGTGATACATAAACTACAATTAATCATTTTTTATGACAAAAAACATCATATTCCTCTATAGGAAGCTATATTATGTTAATATTTATCATTTATACCAATTGTTGGTATTTTATCATGTTTAATTAAGAAATTATTTTGGGCCACTAATAAGAGGAAAATAAATTTATAGGAAAATATATTTTCTTTGATTTTTTCATTGAGAACATGTGTTGATCATGAATATTATATACGTTTAATGATTCTTTTATAATAACTGAATATAATTTTTTCTATGATACATAATAATAATTATCATTAGATAACATAGAACTCCAATATAGGTCTTAATAATTAATGTGTTTTTTATATAAATATGTAGATATTTTTTAAAATAATTGATATATTTAATATATTATGGATTGATCATAATGCCAAATTTAATGAACATTAGTGATGATATAAAATTATTTTAGTAAGGAAAATCATAAGTGTGCATGAAATATAATAGTATTTTGAATCATGAGGATAGAAGGGGAGAGAGAGACCATCAATTAAAAATCAACATTAAAATACATGGTTGATTACTTTTTAATTAAAAAACAAGTTAAATATATTTTTATGTGATGCATGAAAGTTTTTTTCAAATTGTTTTATTTTATAATGATTTTTAATCTATGATGATGAAGTATTCTTGGAACATTGATGTTGATATATATTCCTGATGACAATAATTTTTTCACATCTCATGAAAATTGGTTGGTCAAATTTATTCTTGGTTTTATAAAATTATTTTTATTGATAGATTAATCTTTATTTTTTAATCTACTATGCTTTCAAATATTTTAGGGAATGATTATGCACGGTTTTGAGAACTCGATGACTATCGCATCATAATTATAAGTAAATAAATATTAAATAGTATTAATTTAAATATGATCGTTCTAGGGATCAAAAATTCGAGATACATAATTTATCAAGGGGTACCACCTTGTGATATGTGATACAATGTTCTCAAATGATCATTTTGTTTATAATATAATAATAAACTAGTTATTTATGATCTAGTTATTATTCACTTTAATACCATAATTAATAAAGCCTTAATGAATAATAATTTTCAATTCAAATTATTTATGAAGGATAAATGGATTAATATTTTAGGGATATAGAAAATGTTATAGGATATATATGTTAAATTATGGGGTGTGCATCATTGCATTGTAATTATAGAAAATGTAAATAATTTAGAATGTTTGAAAATTCATTAACTTTTTGGAAATTGGAGATATATTTTTTAAAAAAAAATTCATATCATATTCATCTTTAATTGAATAATTTGGGATGGATTGGTATACCGAAATAATCGAAATATTATATGGGCATAAAAAATATATATTGTTTATTTGATTTTTTAATATATTTAAAATACATATCGAAACAGGATTAATCACCCATTGGATATATCATTACATAGAGAATCCAGAACAAAGAGGGTGTTTTTTATTAAAATTAAATACTATGTCCATAGATGCCTAAAGTCAGTTGTTACTTTAGTGCATTTTTATAAGAAAAATTAATCAAATCTCAAATGACCAAATAGATTATTATTTTTGTAAAACAAAAAAACACTTGAATCATATATTATATTTTTATAAATAAAATAAAACATATCTGTTACCATTAGAAAACCATTAATAAACTAGATTATCCTAATATATAAATATTAATAGTCTTCTTGGAAACAATTCTAAAATAAAACATAAGAAAGGGGTGATATCAAATTCTTATTAAGGGTATGTATACAGTAGAATCTATCATAAATAATAAATAATATTAATTTAATAGTAAATAACGATAAAAAATTCCATTTATTCAATAACTTGATCATAATATGGAAAAAATAAAATATTATCAAATGACTTATAATAAATAATCACATGAGAAAGAAAATATAACAGTGAATATTATTATAATCAAATAATTACATGGAAATCAATAGAAAATATCATGAAGAGGGAATAAATAATGGTGCGAATTTGAAATATAAATACGATTCGTTAAGATAGTTTTTGTCAATATTTGTCCTCAACATATTTAATTCCAATATCTAACCTCATAATAGTTTGATTTGGCCAACCTATTTGTCCCAATTGACCCACAGATTCATCATGGGGCTATTTCTTGCCCAACCCATTACTTACTAATTCCAACATATTTCATATATGATTGTGGTTAAAATAATAAACATATACATTTGTATTCAAACTAGAATACAAAATGAAAATAACTTTTCCCATTAAGTATACATAGTCAAAATCCATTCAGATTAATATAGTAAATATTATCAAAATAGTACATTACTGATATAACTAATCAATTGAAATGTAATAAAATATGGTCAATGGAATCTTAATAGATCAAAAACAGTGAAGAATAATATTAAAAAGTATTTTTGAGATTGATGAAACTATTTTAAATACGGTAATTGAATAATTATTAATAAAAGTACCCTTTTTCATTTTCAAAATCTCTTATGTTTAAAATGATACACACTTATAAAATATAGATTTCACTTGAATAAACCCATTAAAAAAGTAAATGCGACAAAAACACATTAATAAATAATAATTGTGTAAAAATACTCTCACGTACTATAATATATGAACACATTCCTCATGTATTATTTCATTATGTCCCAAACAACATTTTTTTATAAAATGAAAAATTATACCCTTTAATTTTTTTTAAAATTATATCATGAGTAAAATGAATTTAATAAATCAAAATAAAACAGTAATAACATTTTTGGAAAAAAAATTGAGAATCATATCTATGTATGGAAAACAACATTAATGGAACCCATTATAATGATATTTTGTTTAAAATAATGTATCTTCAAAAAATACCATATAATTTAATTGAGTGGTGACCATATTAATCTAAAATATTCATCCCTTATAGATCAAAATGAAATAGTTGAAATTTAAAATAAGGTAATAATATAATTTCAATTTTTATCTTAGACTAAAATAATTGATGGCATAGAATATTCAACCAATGAATTGAAATTGATTTAAGAAATCGTATACCACTTTGTAATCAGTCAAATCATAAGCCCTATTAAACTATGAATTAGAAAATTAAACATCGAATACCATTAATATGACAATATTCATTATATGTTATATTAAACAGAATTATATATACACCACACACAATAATAAAGTATTAAATAAGTTATATATCTCATATAAGTAATAGAGATAATAGAAACCCATTATCAATGATTTCTTTTAGTTTTTCATACATTTACCTCCACATTAATACCACCTCCATGAAAATCCTCTTCAAGAACTCTAATTCGGGAATTTGTGGAGACCATCACTTTTTAGATGTGTTAATAGTTCATAAGACTAGGTTTGTAGATATTTGAGGAGCTTCAAGGTGTGTGAAGGGAAATTTGGTGGTGATTGGTGAAATGTATACATGAGGATGGTTGGTTTTATGTTTTTAAATTATTATTATTTATGTTCAGAGAAAAACACCATGAGGTCCTATAAATTTAAACTAATATGGATTACATGTAATGTTATAAAGTTTTTTTATGGTCAATAAATTATGTAAATAGTTTTATACCCATACCTATTTACTTTAATTTGTTTCATTACATTACATATGCCATGGTAATTACATTTTTTATAATGGTATTGAATTAAGTAATACAAATTTAAAGGAAAAATACTAACTATTTTGGATATTATGAATACAAATATAGAATCCATTTTTTTAAAATTTATTTCACATAATTATAAGTATTATATTCAAAATTAATTCCATATATGAAATATTAAAGTGAGTTTTTATGTAAAAATTTTCAAATGATTGAATGGTTTGAATATATAATTATTATGTAAAGTTAATTATAATGACATAATTTTGGTTTTTTCATTTATTATTGATCTAATTATATTTTTAACTAAATTATAAATTTAATTTAAAAAATATATATTATTTATATGAAAATTAGGTTTCAAATAAAATCCTGTATTTATCACTATTTATCAGAAAAGAAAACCTAACAAATATATTTTAAAAAGAACCGTCAAAACAATTATGTTAAAATTTCAAAATTGAATTTTATTTTGTCAGTTAATATTTATAAAATTGTTACATTTTTTTTTAAAACATGTGATACATAAAATGGTGGAAAAAATCATTTAAAAAAATGTAGCTTTTTATGTATAAAACATGATTTTAACTTGTGATAATCATATAAAATTTATTGTATGAATTTAATACACTTTTATTTAATATGAAACATATAAATTTCCCTAATATTTTTCACTAATGGTGACGGATTTATGTTATTAAATACAGATTTTATTGTCGGAATAAAATTAATTTTTTATAAAAAAAACCATATATGTTCAATTGGTTGTTATAATCATTTCTATATAATTAGTTAAAAATGAATTGATTTTATTAATGTGTGTAAATGATATTTTTATAATTTAGTAAATATCATTTAATCTATCCATTCCAACTAATATGTGACAACTATCCTAGAAAAATAATAATATTTAGTTGTTTGTTTAATCTCATTCCCTTATGTAGTGTATGTTATCGAATATAGTGCTATTTAAAATATCCGGATATATAATTATACCATCGGTAAATAAATTTCATCATCCTATTTTAATTTTTTTATAGGTAATAAATTATTTGAAAATTTCAAATAATATCTTATAAATTTGACATCATAAGAGTAGTTAATAAAACATCCTCTTAAATAGAGGGAAGAGAAAATTTTAAGTTCACCAAAAAACAAGGCTTCCAATTAGGTTATATCTAAAATGATCTAAAAAATGGACATGGAAAAGTAACATAACTACTAATTTTTAATGGGGTGTGATAGAAAATAAGGTCACTAGATAGTTAACAATCAAAAAGTGTAAATCTATGATATGTTAAAAGGCCATTATTCTCTTGATAATAAAATTAAATGAATTTTTTTTTTACCAAAATAATTTTCCTAGATTTGATCGATTATTATAATATTTAGATAAATATTGTTAGAAATTAAACTTACTGGATTTTTTCCAATGTCATACGGATATTCTTATACATTTTATTTTCCCTGATCTACTTCAACATAAAATCTTACACAGAGAAAAGGATATTCCTGATGAGTATTTATGCCTATATATATTTTATTGAATCAAATGATTCATAAGTCAATCCTTTGGTCAGTAAATATTTTCCAAAACCAAAATGGTTAGAACATGTTCTATAATATTATAAATTATTCTTTGACATCAAACAGTGATATCCAATGCTAGACTTAATTAATTCCTCTTGTGATCAATCTTATGGTTATTCCAAAATATTTCCTAAAATAGTCCAAAAATTCAAAAATTATCTTACTTAATCTACTTATCATCAATTCCAAATAATGTATATAACATGATAGTTACAACAATCACAAAAACTAATTATTGAAAACATAGTATATTACTTATTCATTATGTAAAACATAGATTGTTTGATATTTTTCATTAATCAAAATAACATTTTCACTCCATTTATAGTAAAATAAATTCATTTTTAAACTAACCATTAATCATATCCAAGGAATATCACCACAGTTACCAAATATTAATATCTTAATATTAGATAAATGTGTTTCAAAAAATATCACCAATCCATGGAATAATGATTCATGGTAATTTGTACCATTCAATATATCCACAAAAATATATAAAAAAACTATTATAATATAAAATTTAAATGTTTCAAAATTATTATAACTATATGTTCATAAATTTTTTTTCATATAATCATTTTTGATCAGTTTTATCATTTGTATAGTCTATTCCTTTCCCCATAGCTTAATATGAGGAATATACCCTCGATGTTTGTGGAATTTATTTCACAATACTCATTTAAATATAGTTGAAAAACGAAATATTAGTCTTATATTTCATTCATTTCCATAATTTTTTGTGGTGAACCTTTCCAATGATCTTATAACAAACCCCCAATTCATTCAAGCATTTCCCAGGTGTATTCATTTCACTGTAATCAAATATGGGAATACCTATCATTCATTTAATCCACTTACAAATTTTTTATCTTTTATCATCTTCCTATATTTATTTACATCAGAACCATAAGTCATGGAAATTCTTTCTATGTCTTGATGGAACATGATACTATGTTTTCATATGATGATAAGGTTTAACATATTATTGACCTTGAATATGGTTGGTTATGCCTATCTATGAAAATTTAATCTTAATCATTATGTTACTTACGTACACAATGGAATAACTCTATAACAGTATAAATACGAATTAACCCATAAAACATTCTCATCCTTCTTTCATCTCAAACTCAAGAATTTTCTATCTATATCTGCTCATTATTCATATGAAAATATTTTTCCATGAAAATATATTTAATATCCTTTCATCCCGTGTTTTATATTTCCTAATCATCCTTATTATTTTGAATTAATAATGACATATGATCTGAATCTACTATTAGATGATAAATTTCTATGAACATCATCACCCTTTTATTACTTAAAAAATTAACAAACATATTCTCTTTGGAATTTATCCATAATTTATATATAAATGAATATTATTTTCAACATAATAATAGAAGTAATTTTCTCATCAATCATATCACATTGTCACATTTCATTTAGGATCAGGATGCTTTATATGGGAAATTATATTTATCATAACCAAAGTCTATTTCCCTTGTATAGTTGTATGTCATTTTACTGAAGCACTAACATCATTACCTTTCCATGGAGGGAAATCCCTACATTGAATACATGTATTGATAAAGATTCCATTAGTTCATAATGTTTACATTTTTATGTAATAGAATAGAGTAGATTAGATTTTAAATTTAAGAAACAAACTGTATAATCTTAAAACTATGTAACATAAAATGAATGTTTTGGAATAACTAATATCTGAATCCTATGCTTGTTTTATATTAGTGTATTTTCAAATAGTGTTTCATTATATAAAATATATTTTCTTAAATATAGTTATTATTGATAATACTAAACATAATAGGACACCACATTTAAAAACCCCATCTCTGGAAACCTATAGATGGTGGTTAATTTATTAGATTGGAATCATATAAATAGAACTGCATTAGAAAGATTTGATTAGTATAGTAGTTTTGGAAAACTAGATAAATACATGAATGAACATTACATTTGAAAACTTGAAATAGAACATATGAATTTGATTGAGAACACATTTATCCCCTATCTTATCCCTTCATATCAAGAATAATATACTTCTTGGAATCATAGTGGAAATAATACAAAATAAAGGGGAGAGCTGAAATAATGGATAATGGTATATATACAAAGAAATTTGTTTTCACAACCTGCCTTCACCAAGATGAGTGAAGGGACATCCGATTTTTATACCCTTCCTTCTTCAAGTTGAAGGAGAGATAATGACCCCCGAGACCCGCCTTCAATAGGTCCCGGAGTGGTGACTAGCACCAAGGGTATAGAGTCACACACAAAATGGAAGGCATTACCCTTTTCTTTAATAGGATTGGGAGATAAGATAATGAGACCTAACAACGGCAAACTAGAAGTAAAAGTAAAGACAAGAACATCCACTCCCATATGCATGCTGCAAAAGTAAAAGCCAGAAATTACTAGGTGTCTACAAGGATAAAGTACCAAAAGAATAAAAAACAACTCCAACAGTCCCAATGCCCGAGCTAGTACAGCCCTGCACAATCCCTGAAGTCCTCCTGAAAACATGAAAGCAGTTTTATATACGTAAGGTGAGTATACAAGTATACCAAGTAGGGAAAACCAAAGAATCTCATGCACAAGTGAGGAGGAATTCTAATTCCCCGTGAGAAAAGAGAACCAAATCACATAGAGAGGAAAACTATCCACCCAAGCCTCATAAAGGCACACTCCAAAAATAACACAAGTCATGTAATTTATAGTAACAACACATTGATGTTTGGGTACCCCGAACCACTTTGCCACTGTGTATTGAATACATCCTATGCATCGAACCAATCCAGCCATTCTCACCACAGTCCCACTACCACACCCGCCCGCCCACACCTGGCCCAGAACCACACATCCCACCCACAAGCACCTGGGCAACAAAAACCTCACGTAACCATGCCTGCAAACACCTAGTCCAGAAAAACCACTGCCACACCCGAAGACACCTGGGCCAAGAAGCTACGGTCATGCTCGAATACACCCGGGCATCATCTTGAAGATACATGGGAAACAACCTGCCTGTATACACCTCGACCAACCACCAAAACTACCCCACCCAAAGATTCTTGGGCTAATAATGGACTTTATGCCATCACATCCTACTCAAAGATACTTGGGCTATCCGAGAAAGGGAAAAGAAAAGGAGCTAATAACCAGCCACTCGCATGGGTGTTGGAAACCCCCCCCCCCCATGAAATGGGGGTGTCTGGCACTAAGTGGTCAACATGGGTGGGTGCGAATAAGAAACATAAGAACTACAGTCATATATATATATATATATATATATATATATATATATAACAATCACTCATCCCAACTTAGGGTTACACACCTAACCCAAGCACGAATAGCCGAGTCATTTTTTATAGAAGTATAATATTCACAGTCGAGTCACAACTCATACCAGAACCAATCTCCCAATTGTCTCCTTTATTGTTTTCATGATCAAGTGACCCCATTTAATAAATTTTTCAATACTGGGAAACTAGCATGCATAAGCACAATCCTAGGGGAAAAGTTACGGCCAACAACAATTTAAGCATTCACACCCAGTTCTCTTGTAATTTCACATCAAAGTGAGATCACGCCAAGTATTCGAACCAAAGATGGAATCAAGATATATCCCCACATCCCCAAAACAATGAATCAAAAAGGTTTCACAACAGAAGAGGATTCCAACCCAATTTTTGATGAAAGCAGAGTCACAACCAACAACTGTGCCACAACAGAGGATCACATCCTTACCCACATCACCCCATAAGAAATCAAACAGAAAAACACACCCACTACCAAAAAAAGTAGGGAAACATCCCAGTTCAAGCACATCATTTATCAGTTTCCTCTTTCTGTTGGTTAAATGGGGTGATCACACAAGGTTTCATGTTTACAGGGCATCCATTTAATCCACCGAGTTCACGTGATTAATCAATTTCTATATTACATCCATTTGATCATTAGTGAAGACAATAGTTTATTTGTGAAAATATAGATACCACCAACATCCAATTAATTTCTGTAAGAATACATCCAAAAAATTCACAACATAAAAACCATGGAAGAGCATGAAAAAAGAATAGTAGTATATCGTTCAAATCCCTCCCCTTTATTCCTTTAAAATCCATTTGTTATCTTCATTAACGCTTAGATTCATCCATTACCACAGAAACAAATGTGCACCCACCATGCATGACACATAGAAAGGAGAGAAGAAGTAAAAATACATACCTCAATGGTTTTTGACAAAACCACGACAGTCGAAGAACTCTCAAAAAACCGGGTCAATTATCCACAAATCTTCTTTAGATATCCTCTCCTAACACAACCAAGAACAAAGCTCTTCTTATTCGACATATGAACTCTTATATATACCCATAAATGGAGTAGATATATGAAACCGATAGAGGGGGAGGAGTAGATCTACGAAAACAAGGAAGAACGATCACATACCTCAAGGAATCGGCTTCGATTCGCCAAGAAAAGTCACTAGGTCGATTCCAAAATGATTGGGAGAGGTTCATCGACCTCCATGGAAGGGTAATCCCGAGTTATGGCCGCCTAGTGGCTTAAATGAACCATTTAGAGGAAAAAGAGTTCAGATCCACAATTTTAGGATCAATCTTTAAGTTCCCTCATGGTTAGGGTTCACAGTTTAGAAAACTGTACGCTAACAGTGCATTAGCACTTGCCTCGCCAAACACTCCATGCTTGGTTAGTCCGCACGGTTAGCCAAATGGTGTGCTAACCGTGCGTTATCCACTGCCTCTAACACCAACCATGCTTGGTTTTTCCATACGTTTTAGCCAAACCGTGCGCCAACCGTGCGAAATATATTGCCCTTTAGCTCTCCTTAAAAGTCCACCCAAACGCAACCCCCAAGCCACCTTGACCTCCCGTCACACCTCGAGCACCACATTTCACAAAGGAATTTACCAGAGAGGTCCAGTCCATTACATCAGATACCCCTCAAAACATTCTCGTCCTCAAGAATCTTAAAAAACCCACCTAAAGAAAGGAGAGGGGTACGAACAACTCCCCCTCGAATGATACCTCTCAGGGGAAATCCTCCTTGTTACCAAGGAGTGCCCCCTTCTCCATATATCTACTGAACAATAACAAACATACCGTTCCTCTCCCCTATGAAACCACGAAAAATGAAAGACCAAACCATCTGGTCACAGGGGTGAGGGGTTTCCCTTCCTCCATTTTAAGATACTATCTGCTTTGGGTGGCACTGACTCACCTACACGGGTTTTGGCACTTCCAATTTAATGCATCTTAACTAGGGATCTGGTCCTCCCCTACCCACATCTCATGACACTTCACACACATCCAAGGAAAAGGAAAACCACACATTCTATAATTAGCAAGGTAATGTGTTCCATCAACCAAGTACGAACAAAACAGAACAAAACATAATACAACTCTGGGTACTAGGCGCGCATCTACATCTTTCGCTCCTAGGTACTTTCCTCAAGCCTATCATGTCTCCACAATGCACGAAGAAAATGAATGGTTAGTCCTTGAAGAACCTTCTCTTCATGACCTTCGATCATCACTAGTCACTCCATGAACGTTGAATCATCCCTGATATCTAGCTCTCCCCACTTGAGGATGTGTGAATTTTCCTGCAGATACCGACGGAGCTGGGACACATGGAAGACAGCGTGCACCCTTTGTAACTGTAGTGGAAACGCCAGCAGATATGCCACCTCGTTGACCCACTGCAACACTTCAACGGTCCGACAAACCTTGGGGACAGATTACTCTCTCTGTCGATCCTCCGCTACCCACACCAAGGGGAGACCTTCAAGAATACGTGGTCCCCAACCTAGAACTCCAAGGGTCTCCTCCTATTATTGGCTTCTGACTTCTGCTGGTCCTGAGCTGCCTTTATCCTCTCTCGTATAAGCTAAACCATCTCTGTTGTGCTTTGCACGACCTCCGGGCCAAGAACACCTACTTCTCCGACCTCTATCCAGCATACGGGTGAGCAGAACGCCCTCCCATACAAAGCTTCGAAAGGATCCATGCCAATGGTAGAGTGATAGATATTGTTGTAAGAGAACTCTATTATAGGCAAGTGTTGTACCCATGATCCTCCAAGGTCCAAAACACAAGCTTGTTGCATATCTTCCAAACTCTGGATGGTGCGCTCTGTCTGCCCATCTGTCTGGGGGTGGAAAGCAGTGCTAAGGCATAACTGGGTGCCAAAGGCATGCTGTAATCCCCTCTAGACTCGTGAGGTAAACTATGCATCCCCATTCGAGACTATGGACCTCAGAACTCTATGAAACCACACCACATTTTCCACATACCTCTGTGCTAAGGCATCCATTGTACCTGACTCCTTGATTTCCAGGAAGTGAGCTGATTTCATCAATCGGTCCACCACCACCTAGATGACGTCACATCCTCCTTGAACCATGGGTAGACCTATGAATAAACCCATTGGGATGTCATCCCACTTCCACCCGGGTACATCTAAGGGTTTCAACAAACCACCTAGAACATGGTTTTCAACCTTCACCTACTGACACACTAGGAACATGGCCACGAACTCTACCACTGCCCGCATTACCCCGGGCCACCAATAACATCTCCTCAAACTCTGGTACATTTGGAAGCTCCTGGGTGTACTGCTAGGGGTGAGTTGTGGAACTCACCCAGAACCCTCTCACACATCATCTATGGAACAAACATATTCCCTCAGAAATGAATCTGATTCTGACCAACCTCCGCCCACCCTTCTGGGGCATCGCCTTGGGCAACCCGGTCACGCATCACTTCACTTTCTGAGTCTCCCCACTGGGACTACTCCACCAGCCGTAGTAGAGAAGATTGAACTGCCATCTGATATAGGCTTCCTCTACCAAAATCCATCCTTGCATCCAGGTGCAGGGCATCCAACTCCTCCATTTCCTTCCAAGATTCTGCCGACTCTCGAACCACATCTTATTGCGACTTCCTACTCAAAGCATCGACCTCCACATTCCCTTTCCTTGAGGTGTAGGAAATTTTGAAGTCGTATTCCTGAAGGAACTTCATCAAACTTCGCTGCCGTAAATTCAGGTCCCACTGGGAGAAGATATGATTCAAGATTTTGTGATCTCTGAAGACCACAAAGTGCTCCCCAATGAGGTAATGCTGCCACAACCTTAGCAAGAAAATGACCACCGCAAGCCCCGGATCATGGGTTGCATAATTACACTCATGAGGATGTAACTGCCTAGACCCATAAGAGATCACCCCTTGCCACTACATCAACACACATCTGAGGCTTTTCCCTGAAGCATCACAAAACACCTCATACACCACCCCTTCTTCTGGAAACCTCAACACTGAGGACTAACAAACATTTCCTTCATATAAATGAAGGCCGCCTCACACTACTCATCCAAAACTAAGGCCTGGTCCTTCTCGGTGATATAATTAAAGGGTACTGCAACTCGGGAGAAGTTGGGATCGAAACTCTACTAGTTACCTGTCAGCCCAAGGAAACTGCGAACCTCTTCCATGTTCTTGGGTGCTACCCACGAAACAACCACCTCGACCTTAGATGGGTCCACCGCTATGCCCTCCTTGGACATCACGTGCCCAAGGAAGTGCACTTATCGCATCCAGAACTTGCACTTGGAAAATTTCCCATATAGCTGGTGCTGTCAGATGACCAATAAAATGGTTCTTAGGTGCTCAGCATGATCGTCCTCTGATCTTGAGTAGATTAGAATTTCGTCAATAAACACGATCACGAACCGATCCAGATATTATCAGAAAATGGAGTTCATGAGTCCCATGAACATAGCTATTACATTTGTAACACCTAACAACATGACTAAAAACTCAAAGTTCCCATACCTAAACTTGAAGGCAGTCTTCGAGATGCCGCCCTCAGTCACCCTTAGCTGGTGATATCCAGACCATAGATCGATCTCAGCGAACCAACCTGCTTCCTTCAGCTGGTCAAAGAGATCAACTATCCTTGTGAGGGGGTAACTGTTCTTGACCATTACCTGATTTAGTCTCTGGTAGTATATGCAAAGCCTGAGACCACTATCTGCCTTTGTGGAGAACAAGACAGGAGCACCCAAAGGTGACACACTTGGTCGAACAAAACACGTCTTCATTAGATCTTCCATCTGATTACGCAAATCCCGCAACTCAGAAGGTGCCATCCAGTAGGGAGCCATTGAAATCGGATAGGCCCCAGGTTTCATGTATATATCGAACTCAACATCACGTTGAGGGGGTATGGTCGCCACCTCTTATGGGAAGACGTCCATGAACTCACTGACGAACCCTATAACATCCATCATCTCCACATCCACTGACTACACTGATAGCTCAGCTAACAATGAGAGGAAGGGTACCTCTCACCTTCTACCTTTCTGGAAACCTCGTTCACAGATGAAGGTCACACGTCGGCTGCACAAGTCTGAAAACACGAACCTTCTTCAGAAGTAGTCAATGATGTCACATGCAGAGAATAGGCAGTCCATGCCTATGTTGTCATCGTATGGCTGTATTTGCAATAGTAGAAGACCCCTGACTGACTGATGTGGCCATATCATCGGTATGCATCCTCAACAAACATACAACATGTCGGTCTGACCTCATACTGGTGTGCTCAGCACCAGGGGAACTAGAAGTCTCTCGGTGTCTAAACCCAGAGCACGTGCCAGACTGGGTGAAACAAAGGAGTGCGAAGCTCTGGTATCAGACTAGGCATGATCAAGGGTACTAAAAAATATGACCGTACCTCGAATGACCTCCAGTCCCACTGGATCTGCTGACTATGAGGTTTGCAACTATCCAAACCCATATCCTCTGCCTCTCGGCTATCAGCTGCCTCCCGTACCACACTCTGGTCATGGTGCCTGAGGGGTGCCCTGAGGTTGGCCTCCTCCCGCAACGTCTGCCCATAGAGGAGCGGGAGCTCGCTGACCCTACTACTGCTACTGAAGGGGCGTAGCTTGGAACTACTGCTACTGCTGAGGTGGGCGTTGAACCACCCCACCACCTCCATACTGCACACTATATGGGCATTAGTTCCAAAGGTTCCCATGGCTGCCACAGATGAAGCACCTTGGTCCAGGGCTCGAAGGAAAAGGGTGAGGTCCGGGAGATGGGAACTGAAACTGCTGAGGCTTTCTCCCTACTAGTTGGAACATAGAGGGCCCTGATGCTGGAGACTGCTGCTGACATCATTTCCCTTTGACGAGCCCAACTGGATTCCTTCTTGCGACACACCTCGCAGTGTGTGCATAATTTACACCACTTCATCCCTCTTCTGGACCTCCAAGTATGTCGGTAGGGTGAAGGAAGTAACATCATACTGGAAATAATGCCGAAGTGTCTCCTCCAAACATCTCTCCCGAGACTCCTCATCTAGAAAGAGGTCGGGAGAAAAGTGAAGGAGATCCTTGAACATTATCCCTAACTCTCTCACTAACATACTCCCCTGCTGAAGGGATAGTTGTTTCTGCCTTTTCTCAGCCTTCATGGTGGAAGAGAAGAATTCTGCCCGGAACTCCTTCTTGAAGTCAGCCCACGTCACCTCTTCTTCCCTCTTATCGTTAAGATAAAGTGTCCACCACTGACGCGCTTCTCCACGCATATGGCTCATAACCAGAGGAACCCAGTACTCCGCCAAAGCCCTGATCAAGCCAAAAGCCATCACCAGCTCTTCTATCCAGCTTTTTGTCTTCACGTATGAGGTGTTACTCTCATACTTCTCGAGAGTCTATCGCTGAAAGGAACAAAGCGTCTTCTGCCACTGATCATCATCCCCCTCTTGGTCATCCCTCCATCTATCAGCTATGTTAAACTCCTGGGCCTCGATCGCCCGTACTACTCGTGGTCATCTCCTAAGTGTCATAGTTGAAAGGTAAACAAGGAATGCCTAAGCCCGAGTATTGTAGAATATTATTCTTAAATTTTCTTACTCCATATTCATTTTAAATCCAGAAAATTCCCTACAAACACAAGAACACATGTCATTATGATGCATGTACCTTTCCGAGGGTCTATACCCTACAATCAATGTGGCCTCACTTGGTAGTTCGGTAGGTCCAGAGTCCTTTCATCGGATCACAGGGGCACTAAAATCTTGTGTCCTAGAAGGTCTTCCCTGACCTATTTCATGCTCCAAAATCACCCGACATTGTTTCCCTACCATCCCACGAAATCCTCATTGTGCCTACCTCAAGACTCCATCCGATCTCTCAATATCCTGCCTCTTATACCATTATGTCACAACCCACCTTCACCATGAGGAGGGAAGGGACAGAAGATTTCTAGACCCTTCCTTTTTCATGTTTAAGGAGAGATAATGACCCCGAGACCCGCCTTCAATAGGTCCCGGAGTGGCGACTAGCACTAAGGGTGTAGAATCACACACAAAATGGAAGGAATTAACCTATTCATTAATAGGATTGGAAGATAATATGATAGGACCCATCAACACAAAACTGGAAGTAAAAAGTAAGACAAGAAAACCACTCCCATATGCACACAGCAAAAGTAAAAACCAGAAAGTACTAGGTGTCTACAATGGTAATGCACCAAAATCAAGAAAAACGGCAACTGCAAAGGTTGAAACTCCCGAGCTAGTATGACCCTGCATGATCCCGGATTTCCTCCTTGAATTCTGAAAGCAGTTTTATATACGTTGGATGAGTATACAAGTATACCCATTAGGGAAAACTAAAGACTCTCATGCACAAGTGGGGATGCATTCTAATTCCCTATGAGAAAAGAGAACCAAAACACCAAGAAAGTAAAACTATCCACCCAAGCCTCACCAAGGCAGACTCTCCAAATAACGCAAGTCAGGTAATTTATAGTAACATCACATCAATGTTTGGGTACCCCACACCACATTCCAATAGTTTATTGAAGATATCATATGCGTCGAATAAATCCTGCCATTCTCACCACAGTCCCACTGACACACCCGCCCGCACACACCTGGGCCACACCACAAATCCCTCCCGCAAACACCTGGGCCACAAAAACCTCATGTATCATGACCGCAAACAACTAGGCAAGAACAACCCCTGCCACGCCCGAAGACACATGGGCTGGAAAGCTGTCGTCATGACCGGGGACACCTGGGCCTCATCCAGAAGATACATGGGAAACAATTTGCCCGTAAACACCTGGTTCAACCACCACAACTACCATGACCAAAGATTCTTGGGCTAATAATGGACTTCAGGCCATCACATCCTACCCGAAGATACTTTGGCTATCCGGGAAAGGGAGCAGAAAATGACCTATTTACCAGCCACTTGTATGGGTGTTGGAAAAAACACCCTCCCCCATGAAATGGGGGTGTTCGGCACTAAGTGCTTATCATGAGTGGGGCATGAATAAGAAACACAAGAACTAAAATCATATATATATATATATAACAAGCACTCATACCAACCTTGGGTTCCACACCTGTCCCAAGCACGAACAACCTATTCATTTTTCCTAGAAGTACAATATTCACAGCCGAGTCACAAGTCATACCAGAACCAATCTCCCAATTAACTACTTTATTATTTTCATGTTCAAGTGACCCCATTAAATAAGGTCTGCACTACTGGGCAACTAGCATTCATAAGCACAAGCATATGGAAAAAGTTACAGCCAACATCAATTTAAACATTCACACCCAGTTCTCTTGTTAGTTCACATCAATGTGAGATCCCTCCAAGTATTAGAACCAAAGCGGGCATCAAGATACTTCCCCACAACCGTAAAACCATGATACAAATATGTTCCACAACTGAAGAGGATTCCACCCAAATTTGTGATGCAAGCAGAGTCACAACCAACAACCCGGCCACAACAGAGGATCCCATCCCTACACACATGACCCCATAAGCAATCAAACAGAAAAACACACCCAATACCAAACAAATCAGGGAAACATCCATGTTCAAGCACATCATTTATCTATTTCATCTTTCTGTTGGTTAACTGGGGTGATCACACAAGGTTTCATGTTTACTGGGATTCTATTTAATCTGTTGAGTTCACATGATTAATCAATTTCCATATTATATCCATTAGATCATCACAGAAGACAAAAGATTATTTTTTGTAACACCCCAAGCTTCAATGATACGCTTCTCATTAAATAATGCAATAGCTTGCATTGTACGCAACTTCGAGTTATAACACACCGAAACTAATCAAAGTAGCCATTATGAATAGTAATAACCACTTTTTAAATTTATAGAAATTTTATATTTCAAAATGGACTTCATTTTTGTATTCCTAATATTGAAATTAGCCTATGTTGAATTTTTTGTAATTTTCTGAAAACTTCCAAATTTTTATGAATAGTGAAAAATACTTAAAACAACTTTTTTAATCAAAATATTTTATAGTGATAAGTTATAATATTGAGTGATTTTAAATTATAGTTAGAATATATTTTTACCATTTTATCCAATGGTGTTCATTAGAATTAATTTCACTTTGAAATTGGACATAAACAGTTGTCAATCTTTTGATATAAATTGTTTCTTAAAAACACGCTATTTGTTGTGACAGCGGGAATTAATTATAAAATTAATTAATGCAACTTATATGTTTGTAATTTCATAAAATAGACATCATTTTTGAATTCGGAATATCAATTATAGCTTGGGGTGAAATTTTGGCATTGTTCTGAAAAACTTCAATTTTTGATGAATAGTGAAACCACTTAGTGGTAGTTAAATAACAGATTTTTCGTTTAAATGAAATATTACCACTTCTGTGTTTTGATTTTCAAAAATCAGACATACATGGTTGTCATTACGAAGTAAAATGGGGTTCAATGAGATTAAAATAATTTTTGGTGAATAGTAACTTTTAAGTTCTTAATCACGATTAGAGGTGATTAGTGTAGTTAAGGTAAAAATAAGGTTTTAATAATATGAGATGAGCTTGACACATGTCCTACCCTCATTTGATGTGCCATGGATGACCAAGACAATCCATGGGTCAACTTGGGGACCCCATGGAACCACTTTAGTTGGAAAATGACATAAATACCTTTTATTTAATGTTAAAGTAAAAAAATGACACAAACATGAAATGTTTTACTAAAAACAATTTACATAGGGTTATACAAGTAATATTTTTGACTATAAATAGTCATTTGAAAGCTAAAACGATTTCCTACATCCTAGTATTTTTTTTATAATTTTTAGACATTAAATAAAATAAATTATTTATGACATCATTATGATACAGCGATGACCTCATTATTTAACGATTTTAATAAAATGAAAAGATAATGTACAATCCAAGGCTTAAACTTGTCAAAAGACTATTGGATGGGTAGATTTCGAACCCTTATCACATTATCCTAGAATTATCGAAGTGTGGGACCTCTAAAATCTGAAACTCATTTTATAATAAAGTGAATTTTCTTTACTTTCCACGAGTGCCCCTCCTCTACTCTTATAAAAGGCCCCCACCACTACCACCTTATTCACATTTTCAAAGCCATTTGGCTCGTCCAACATCTGCCAAAATACTCTCTCCACTTTCCACCCTTACTCCTAGAAGCCTCACTTTGGGCAGAACTCTTTCCAAGGAAGCCTTTGGCTCAAATCAAAAAGAGTTACCCGATTTTAAGGTAATGACTTCTCTAATGTTGTTTTGTTTTATTTTGCTTCTCCAACCCCTTAAACACTTTTTATTCAATTCATTTGTAAATACACCAGTATCTAAAATATACTAGGATGTTGTTATGATAAGGATTTGGTTTACACTTACACACACCTTCGTCTAATGGTTAAAGAACATACAGTTTCTGTGGGTGGCAAAATACTGCCTCACGAAACGATGATTGTTCAATATTCCTTTAACACCTCTAATGGTGGCCATTTTGATGAAACTATTTTCATATATGATATATATATTATTTTTATGTCTTCCTTATTCTTCTTTATTTCTCATTTATGGCATACTTTATGATTTCCATTATGGGTAAATGAGATAATTTCATTTTAGGAAGTGCGGACTACTGCCCCCTTAAAGTGATTTGAATCGTTAATTCCTTAAGTGGGATGTATAAAGGATGGAGTAAATGGTATTATTCATTATATTATACTGGAGTTATATTATAACTTTATACAATTATAACATAATTCCATTAAATACGAAATAGAAATGAATGTAGCGTTCATGCGTATGTACGGCTTACCGTCTCCATGAACGGTGCATTTCATTTCTTACCTCTAAATGTTACGTAATATTATAAATGCATGTATATACTTGATATATATGAGATAAATTATATCTATATCATGAATATAATTCTGGATATAATGGATATATCACCACATGAACAACATGTAATTATAAGAATTTTATTTTTGACTCAAGTACCTAAGATCAAAAAAATGACCGTTATAAACTTTAATAATTACATAATGTTCATAACATGGTAATAAGTGATATAAAATGAATAATGAAAATGAAAAATGTTCTTATGTAAATAGAAATTATCTCTAGTTTATTATTCAGGAGGTTAAAGAACATTCGAGTCAGGACAACACGCAAGGTAAGGGAACTTCTTAACCCAACTTCCATTCTTTGGGTTAATCTCCTACTTTCAAATTATGTCATGATATTATTATGTATTATTTTGTATTTTTACATTATTTATGTTCACCTATAGTGAGTACACATAATAGATCTATTTTATTTTAAAAATGATTTTTAAGGACTTCGTCTCAATCTCCTTTCATTGAGGCATATTTGATTTTATACACAACTTTCTTTTATAGCGTGTATAAACCCCTTTGACTATTACGTTTATTCAAAAGGAATATTTTTATACGATGCGTTTTACTAAAAAAACAAAAAGGGAATGTTTTTCTTTCCGTACATATACGGCGACAACGACTTGTCCGCCGCCGTGACCATTATTTGAGTTTCGGCTTCCTCAACAAGCCATCTTTTTTTTAATGAAAAAAAAATACAAAGTTTTAACTTTCTTTTATTCTGGTATTGAAAATTGTTTTGAAAGCATTTTTATTATATCAATGTGTTGTATTGATATATTGTGATTGAAATGTGGAAATGTTATGTTTCCTTTATCCATGTTTTATGTGATACGATTATGTTATGGTTTATGATATGTTTAAACCTATTCATATGAGGAATGCATTGGACTTAATAAGTGACGGGTGGAGCCCAATATAGCTCCTCGATGCATCGGTAGGTCTCGTGAGACAACTAGAAGTGGAATTGGCCGAGGTCCTCTCCCAATTTGATTTATGGTTTTGGCCGAGGCCTTGACAAAATGTTTCAGAATGTCTGGCATTATGCATTCCATCATTATGAAAGTGGTTATTGATGTTGCATGTGATTATTCGACCAGTAGAATATCCATGTGAATAAGTAAATGGCATTATCTCATTTTACTTTTTCCATATTATGTTGAAGTTCATGTTTAAAAGGCTTTTGTTTTAGTTATATATTTACTTAAATGTTAATGATTATTTATGAAAGCTTCCGCAATATTGTTATCTTTACTGAGCATCTGAGCTCACCACTTTCAATGTTTTAATATTTTCCAGGATGTGAAGAAGTATTTTAGGAATGACCTGCAGGGATAGTCAGAAGAGGATATGATTGTGGACTATGAATAATTTGTTATTAGTTTTTCACTTTATTATGTAATGTAATGTTTACGAATGTGTCTAGTGTTTCCAAGGATGCTAAACTAATCGGTCTTTCGAGACTTGATCTTTTATGATCATGCCAATGTTACGAAATAATGCACCGACTCTGGGTAGCTGGGGTCGGGGCGTTACAGTTGGTATCAGAGGCAGTTTAGTACTAACCTTGGAAGCTAGATTTAGATAAACTATGATTAGAGCACATAGCCCGAAGATAGACTATAAAGATTAGTATAGAATAACTTCCTAGAATTTTGGTATTATAAAGATTTTGTGAGTTTTCCGAGCAATACATCCCTGTCTGGATACGAGCAGGTAGAGGCGGCTCTGGCACATATGTACCTAGGGGTAAAATCCAAAAACACCGCTTTGAGCTAGACTCAAACGGGAACTGGTGCACGACAACAGGCTTTACTGCACTCTTGGTTACGACACTCCTGGGGGATATGATTAGGATAATTCTCGTTTTCTTTACAAACCACTATGAATGGTTATGAGTATATAATTCTTCAAAGAAAACCTTTTTATGATTATGGATTAAATCCATAAATAGTTCAATTTATGTTAAGTATTTTATAAGTATGGAATTATGTATTTTGATTCATAAACAAATCTAGTTTATGCCATTGTTTAGAAATGGCGCCTAGTGGAAGGAATGGAAACTGTATCAATGCACACACTCCGTGTAGGGATTTCCCTCCTGCTCAATATAATTATTGTGGATCTGGAGATACAACTGGTGCTGATCAACTTATTACCATACTGGGACAACTCACTCAGGTTATGAATAATAACCTGACTCGTACGGAGCACCCTGATCCGCAACGTGGATGATCAATGTTAGACCTCTTCATGAGGAAACAACCACAAACATTTAATGGGGGTACAAATCCATTAGTAGTTGAGCAATGGATAAACTCCTTAGAGAAAATATTCCACGCCTTGGGGAGTAGTGAAAGAGAAAAGGTTATCATGGCAGTTTACCGCCTCACTGGAGAGGCTGATCAATGGTGGGCATTGATTCAAAACACAAAGGAAGATGATGACATATCGAATATGGAATGGAGGGAGTTCAAAGATCTTTTCTTAGAAAAATACTTTCCTCATGACCAAAGATAAGATATGGAAAGGCAATTTCTGAGTCTGAAACAAAAGAAGGATGAGAATGTCGCAAAGTATGAGGCCAACTTTACAAGGATAGCGAGGTATGCTGCAGATTATATACGTAACCCAAGAGGTAAGATTGATCGTTTCTTTGATGGGTTAAAACCATTTCTCCATCGAGTTTTAGTATCACAATCCTTCTCAACATACGAAGATATTGTCTCATGTGCTATCAAGATAGAAAAGGAATTCTCTAAGTCTCATGACAACAATGTAAAGAAAGAGAAGAAGAGAACGGTGGAACAAGAGACAGATAAAGGGAAAAAGGGAAAGAAGGATTTTCCATTATGTGATAATTGTGGGAAGAATCACCCTGGTACTCACCTAAAAGGAATGGGAGTTTTTTATAAATGTGGAGAAAAAGGTCAACAGGCTCGTGATTGCAAGGGAAAGAAAGAGGCTATCAAAGTTGAATGCTACAATTGTAGAGAAATGTGTCATTATGCAAATGAATGTCCTAAGCGTCAGGGAAACATACCTCAGAAAATGCCAAGGGATCAAGGAAAATCTTATGATGTTACAACAGTTGAAGTAGAATAATTAATGTATTGGTGCTTTTGGACTCATGGATTATATTCTGGTTATTAGAATAATGTGATATATATATATAAGGATTGTACTGCAGTACTTGTTGATTTCAGTAAGGTTTTAATATGATGAAGGTAATCATATTTTTAGTATGTGACAAAAAGGGAAACTTTAATTTGTTTGGGGAATCTGATAAATTGATTTTGGAATTAAGAGACCTTTTATGGAATGTCTGGACAGAGGTATTTTGGATAACTATAAAGGTTGGAGTGGATTAAGTTGATCTTTGGATAGTATTGTTTAAGGTTAAAAAATTTACGAAGATTATTTTTGGAATATTATAATACTATAGTTTTAGGAAAAGGACAACCTGCAGGGTGGGGCATAACCCGTCGCGTCGGACAAAGCTGCATGAATCGAACCCACAATCATAGTGCGATATGCCTTTATTTCCTACCACTAGCCTTCAGGAATTCCCTGGTTATTAAAAAATAATTTTACTAATCTAAATGGTATGTGTTAACATTTGGAACCTTATACAATTAGGATAAGTATAATATTTTTGAGTTCTATTATCTTTTTGAGTGAAAGATTAGTTGAGGGTTGAAACTCTAATTGTCAAGCAAAAATATATATATACTTATCTCTTATTCAATGAATAAATTAATTCTTAATCTTTAGTAAAGGGATATTAAAACAAAAAAATGTGTTATCCTAATACCTTATGTCTTGATGAACTGATGATATTTTAAATCAACATAGAATGAAGGCTTTGAGGCCCTCAATTTGACAGTTGATTGTAATTGATGACCTCAATCACTCCCAACAAATATTTACGTTTTTCCTCCAATTATAGGTCTCTAATTTCCACCAATGTTCTCCTTATGGAGATCATAATTTTGTGGTGACTTTCTTATTTCTACTTCCCGCTTATTAAGACTAAATTTTATTAACCTTATTTCCGATGTGGGTTTTCCACAAAGGTATTTTCTATTTTCAACCTTTTATTTTCCAAGAAAAATTTCAAATTGCGAGGACGAAATTTATTGAAGGAGGGGAGAATGTAACACCGCGAGCTTCCATGATACGCTTCTCATTCAATAATGCAATAGCTTGCATTGTACGCAACTTCGAGTTCTAACACACCAAAACTAATCCAAGTAGCTGTTATGAATAGTAATAACCACTTTTTAAATTTATAGAAATTTTATATTTCAAAATGGACGTCATTTTTGTATTCCTAATATTGAAATTAGCCTATGTTGAATTTTTTGTAATTTTATGAGAACTTCCAAATTTTTATGAATAGTGAAAAATACTTAAAACAACTTTTTTAATCAAAATAATTTATAGTGATAAGTTATAATATTGAGTGGTTTTAAAGTATAATTAGAATAAATTTTTACCATTTTATCCAATGGTGTTCATTAGAATTAATTTCACTTTGAAATTGGACATAAACAATTGTCAATCTTTTGATATAAATTATTTCTTAAAAACACGCTATTTGTTGTGACAGCGGGAATTAATTATAAAATTAATTAATGCAACTTATATGTTTGGAATTTTATAAAATAGACAACATTTTTGAATTCGGAATATCAATTATATCTTAGGGTGAAATTTTGGCATTGTTCTGAAAAACTTCAATTTTTGATGAATAGTGAAACCACTAAGTGGTAGTTAAATAACTGATTTTTCGTTTAAATGAAATATTACCACTTCTGTGTTTTGATTTTCAAAAATCCAACATACTTGGTTGTCATTAAGAAGTAAAATGTGGTTTAATGAGATTAAAATAATTTTTGGTGAATAGTAACTTTTAAGTTCTTAATCACGATTAGAGGTAATTAGAGTAGTTTAAGGTAAAAATAATGTTTTAATAATATGAGATGAGCTTGACACATGTCCTACTCTAATTGGATGTTCCATGGCCGACCATACAATCCATGGGTCATCTTGGGGACCCCATGGAGCCACTTTAGTTGGAAAATGACATAAATACCTTATATTTAATGTTAAAGTAAAAAAATGACACAAACATGAACTGTTTTAAAAAAACAATTTTTACATGGGGTTATAGAAGTCATATTTTTTACTATAAATAGTAATTTGAAAGCTAAATAGATTTCCTACATCATAGTATTTTTTTTGTAATTTTTAGACATTAAATAAATTAATTTATTTGTGACATCATTATAATGCAGCGATAACCTCATTATTTAACGATTTTAATAAAATGAAAAGATAATGTACAATACAAGGCTTAAACTTGTCCAAAGACTATTGGATGGGTATATTTTGAACCCTTATCACCTTATCCTCGAATTATAGAAGTGTGGGACCTCTAAAATCCGAAACTCAATTTATAATAAAGTGACTTTTTTTACTTTCCAAGAGTGCCCCTCCTCTCCTCTTATAAAAGGCACCCACCATTACCACCTTATTCACACCTTCCAAGTCATTTGGCTCGTCCAAACTCTACCAAAATACTCTCTCCACTTTCCTCCCTTACTCCTAGAAGCCTCACTTTGGGAAGAACTCTTCCCAAGGAAGCCTTTGGCTCAAATCAGAAAGAGTTACCCGATTTTAAGGTAATGTCTTCTCTAATGTTGTTTTGTTTTATTTTGCTTCTCCAACCCCTTAAACTCTTTTTATTCAATTATATTGTAACAACACCAGTATCTACAATATACTACGATGTTGTTATGATAGGTATTTGGTTTTTACTTAGACACACCTTCGTCTAATGGTTAATGAACATACTGTTTCTGTGGGTGGCAAAATACTGCCTCACGAAACGATGATTGTTCAATATTCCTTTAACACCTCTAATGGTGGCCATTTTGATGACACTATTTTCATATATGATATATATATTATTTTTATGTCTTCCTTATGCTTCTGTATTTCTCATTTATGGCATACTTTATGATTTCCATTATGGAAATGTGATAATTTCATTTTAGGAAGTGCGGACTACCGCCCCCTCAAAGTGATTTGAATCGTTAATTCCATTAGTGGGATGTATAATGGATGGAGTAAATGGCATTATACATTATATTATACTGGAATTATATTATAACTTTATACAATTATAACATCGTTCCATTAAATATGAAATAGAAATGAAAGTAGCGTTCATGCGTACGTACGACTTACCATCTCCATGAACGGTGAATTTCATTTCTTACCACTAAATGTTACGTAATATTATAAATGCATGTATATACTGAATATATATGAGATATATGATATCTATATCATGAATATAATTCTGGATATAATGGATATATCACCACATGAACAACTTGTAATTATAATAATTTTATTTTTGACTCAAGTACCTAAGATCGACAAAATGACCGTTATAAACTTTAATAATTACATAATGTTCATAAAATGGTAATAAGTGATATAAAAGGAATAATGAACACGAAAAAGGTTATTAAGTAAATAGAAATTAACTCTAGTTTATTAACCCAACTTCCATTCTTTGGGTTAATCTCATACTTTCAAATTATGTCATGATATTATTATGTATTATTATGTATTTTTACTTTCTTTATGTGTAACTATAGTGAATATACAAAATAGATCTATTTTATTTTAAAAATGATCTTTTTAAGGACTTAATCTCAATCTCCTTTCATTGAGGCGTATTTGGTTTTATACACAACTTTCTTTTATACGGTGTATAAACCCCTTTGACTTTTATGTTTATTCAAAAGAAATCGTTTTATACGAAGCGTTTTACTAAACAACAAAAAGGGAATGTTTTTCTTTCCGTACATAAGCGGCGACAACGACTTCTCCGCCGCCGTGACCATTATTTGAGTTTCGGCTTCCTCTACAAGCCATCTTTTTTTAATGAAAAATAAATACAAAGTTTTAACTTTCTTTTATTCTGGTATTGAAAAGTGTTTTGAAAGAATTTTTATTATATCAATGTGTTGTATTGATATCTTGTGATTGAAATGTGGAAATGTTATGTTTCCTTTATCAATGTTTTATGTGATACGATTATGTTATGATTTATGATATGTTTAAAACTATTCATATGAGGAATGCATTGGACATAATAAGTGACTGGTGGAGCCCGCTATAGCTCCTCGATGCATCGATAGGTCTCGTGAGACAACTAGACGTGGAATTGGCCGAGGCCCTTTCCCAATTTGATTTACAGTTTTGGCCGAGGCCTTAATCATTTTAGACGTCTTGGCCGAGCCCTTGACAAAATGTTTCAGAATGTCTTTCATTATGCATTCCATCATTATGAAAGTGGTTATTGATATTGCATGTGATTATTCTACCAGTAGAATATCCATGTGAATAAGTAAATGGCATTATCTCATTTTACTTTTTCCATATTATGTTGAAGTTCATGTTTAAAAGGATTTTGTTTTAGTTAAACATTGCCTTAAATATTAATGTTTATTTATGAAAGCATCCGCAATATTGTTATCCTTACTGAGAATCTGAGCTCACCCCTTTAAATGTTTTAATATTTTCCAGGATGTGAAGAAGTATTTTAGGAATGACCCGCAGGGATAGTCATAAGAGGATATGAGTGTGGACTATGAAGACTTTGTTATTAGTTTTTCACTTTATGATGTAATGTAATGTTTACGCATGTGTCTAGTGTTTCCAAGGCTATTAAACTTATTGGTATTTCGAGACTTGATCTTATGTGATCATGCCAATGTTACGAAATAATGCACCGACTCTGGGTAGCTGGGGTCGGGGCGTTACATTTTTGCACAGGAAGAGACCACCAAATGCCAATTATTTTCAGTAAGCATAAATCCAAACAATTCACAACATAATAATCAAGGAAGATCAGGAGAACAGAACAATAATATATCGATCACACCCCTCCCCTTTATTCCTTTAAAAGTTATTTTTTTATATTTATTAACTATTGGATTCATCCATTCCTGTAGAAATAAAACCGTACCCACCCCGCATGATACACATAAAAGAGAGATGAAGGAAAATCCCTACCTCAAAGGTTTTTAACAAAACCATGACGGTCGAAGAATGCTCAAGAAACTGGGTCAATTCTCTACGAATCATATTTAGATATCCTCTCATAACACAACCAAGACCAAAGCTTTTCATATTCGACATCCAAACCCTTAGATCTACCCATAACAGGTGCAGATCTATGAAACCGTGAGAGGAGGATACGATCTAAGAAAACAAGCAAGAACGATCACATACCGCAAGGAACCAGCTTTGATTTGCAATGAAAAGGCTCTGGGTCACCTCCAAAAAGCTTGGGAGAGGTTCTTCTACCTTCAAGGAAGGGTAATCCTGAGTTATGGATGCATAAGGGATTAAACGAACCATTTATAGGAAAAAGAGTTCAGATCAACAATTTTGGGATCTAACTTTAAGTGCATGCATGGCTAGTCTGCACGGTTTAAAAAACCGTGTGCTAACTGTGTGTTAGCTTCTCCTCACCAAACACTCCCCACACGGTTAGTCCAGACGGTTAGCCAAAACATGTGCTAACCGTGTGTTAGCCACCGCCTCCAACACCAGCCATTCACGGTTTGGCAGTACAGTTTAACCAAACCGTGCGCCAACTATGCGAAAGCTATTTCTAATTATCTCTCCTTAATAGTATACCCAAACACACCCCAAGTCACCTTGACCTCCTATCACACCTCCAACACCACATTTCATAATGGAATGGACAAGAGAGGTCTGGGACATTAAAGTTGTCATAAATAATAAATAAAAATTATGGATAGGTTAGAAAATATAAAAAATACCTTTAATTTAATAAATAGATAATAATATTTCTTGAATAATAGATGATAAAATAATTCCATATAAGAAATCATATGAACTAGAATAAGAAACCATGGATATTCTACAAATTAAATAATCGTATGGAAAGCAATGACAAATATCACAATGAGGGAATGTGAAATTTAGGATATCTAAAAAAACAACATCAATATATATGATATTTACTATTAATATCTATCATCTTAAAAGTTACATACAAGATCTACCATGAAAAAAATTTATATCTTTGGGAACAAACATATAAGACATAGAAATCTTTATTGTCTCATGATACCTACAGACTCATCGATAGGATATAGTGGGCCTCACCACTTCCATACCATGTGAAATACATTACTCAAATGAATGTGGTGAAACATAATCTACATATACATTGGTATTAAAACTAGCATAAGAATTTAAATAACTTTTCACATTAAGTAAACATATTCCCAAACCATTCATAGTGATATGGTCATTAGTATCATAAATGTAAATCCCAAGTCAAACTAATCAATAAAAAATTAATAAAATACTGTATATGGATTCATTATTGATCAACCTAAAGAGTACTAATATTCAGCAGCTATTTTTATGATCGATTATAATACCTTAAAATAAATAATTGAATATTTTTTGACCAAAATAACCATTTTTACATAAAAATATGTTAGTTTAATTCTTTTCCATTAAATGTAAATTTTTTATTTAAAGGTAACCTTAAAAACATGTAAAAGAAGATTCAAAACATTTATTAATCATGATAATAGGAAAAACATCTTATGAAGTATAGTTAAATAAACATTCCTCAAATATTATTTAGGATATATTATATAAAACATTTAAAAAAACGACAAAATATACATTTTATGTTGTCTTGAAAAATTAAAACATGAGTAAAGATAAAATAAAAAATGATAGGATAATAATTATTTTTTGGAAATAATTTTATAAAACATGAACATTGATGAAAAATATATTTTTCAAATACAAATTGAATGATTATTTATTTGAAATAAAATTTCTTAAAAAATATCATATCATTCAAGTGAGCATTAAACAAATTAATTGATTATGTGTATCCGTTGTAAGTCCATATAAAAAAATTGAAATTAAACATATTATCATAAAATTATATTCTAATAGAATATTATCATGAAAAAATTAATTATGTAAAAGTTTAATCCAATGAAAGGAAAATGAATTAAGAATTTTTTTACAATTTTTTATCAGTCGAATCATGTGCCCCATATAATTATTTTATTATAAAAATAAATATTTAATACCATGAATATAAATATATTATTAAAATGATATATTAAATGGATGTATATATACACCACACATATTAAATATGTTTTCAATGAGGCATATATCTCACACATGTAAAAGTGATAAGATAAATCCTTACCTTATAGTATCCTTTTGTTTAGTGTAATTTAACCTCCTATTGAGTATCACATCCAAGAAAAACCCCTTGAGGACATTGGATTTGGTATTTTTGTGATACCATAACATGTTCTACATGGGGATAATGGATTAGAGAGGTTTTGGGAGATATTTAAAGAGCTTTAATGATATTTAGTATAATTGTGGTGGTTAGAGGTGATATTTGTACTTGTATAGGGGGTGTTTTTAGAGATTAAATAATGATTATTGTATGTTTAAAGCCAATAATTTTTTGGATAAAATAATTTCAACTAATTCTTATGATAATTAATGTTTTAAATAAAATTTAGGTTTTATAATTATCTAAAAACCCATTACATTTTGTAGATTTTATTTATTTTAATCCATTAACATTTACCCTTTACTTGTATTATTATTTTACCTATAATGTAGTAAATCATTAATCATAAGATGGTAATTATTTTATATATAAAAATTAAAAAAAACTTATTATCTAATTTTGATGTTATGGTTCCATATAAAAAATCCATTTTACCAAATTCTACTAAAAAACTATAAAAAATACATTATTAATTACTCATGGAGACACAATGGAAAATAAATGTTTTATAGTGAAAAGTTTTAAAGGATTAAAAAAATTATATACAATTTCAATGTGAAATTGAATAACATGTTTAAAATTAGTTTTAATAATCTATTATTTAACTTATTATAACTTCTATAAAAATTAAAATATAGTTTAACTATATATATTATTGAGATAAAAAGTCAGTGTTCAAATTAAATTCTGTGTTTTTTAGTGTTCATCAAAATATATATCGTGTCTATAAAAATACAAAAAATATCCCTATGATATTTTTGATATGCCACTTTAAAATATGAATTTTTAAAATAATATTTATTAAATATAAAATTTTTTTTAAAACAAGATTCCTATGAAATGGTAGAAAAAAACCTATTATTAATATGATTTTTTTATAAAATTGGATTTATTCATATATTCAACCCATAATTATTATTTGATGAATTTAATAAAACTAATTAACATATAACATATAAATTTTTATAAATTTTTTCAATAATAGTGATTAATTTAATTTATAGAGGTAAAATCTCATTTTGGGCATACAAATAGTATTTACATAACCCATCATTTTTGTTCAACAAGTTTTTAATATCAATTTTAAATAATTGAAAACCAATGAATTAATATTGTAAACATAGGTAATAATGTTTTTTATAATTTAGGTAATCTCATTCATTCCCTCTATTACAACAGCTAAGTAATAATAATAGAATTTAAATATTAAATTTTTTTCAGTTTTATGCTTGGTGTTCTGTGTGACATATGTAATCGATCAAAGTGTTCTCTGGAATCTCCAGGTTTTACATCGATCTAATTATTTTTTATTGTGTATCATTAATAAAAAAGAGATGTAACGCCCCGACCACAGTTACCCCGAGTCGGTGCATTATATTGTAACATTAGCATGATCACAAAGATCAAGTCCTGAAAGACCAATTAGTTTAGTAGCCTTGAAACACAAGATACATTCATAAATTTTACATTACATCATAAAGTAATACAAAACTATAAAAAAATATTTTCTTCATATCCCCTCATACTATCCCTTCAGGTCATTCATAATATACTTATTCACATCCTGGAAAATTTAAAACATTGGAAGGGGTGAGCTCAGATGCTAAGTAAGGATAACAATATAGCGGACGCTTTCATAAATAAACATACAAATTTAAGAAAATGTATAAATAAAACAAAATCATTTTAAACTTGAACTTAAACATAATATGGAAAATGTAAAATGAGATAATTCCATTTACTTATTCACATTGATATTCTACTGGTCGAATAACCACATGAAATATCAATAACCACTTTTATAATGATGGAATGCATAATGCCAGAATATCATAACCACGTTGCCAAGGCATCGTGCCAAGACTACAAATTATATTATTTCAAGCCCTTGTGCTAAGACACTAGTTTGTCTCATGAGACCTGCCGATGCATCGAGGAGCTACAGCGGGCTCCACCCGTCACTTATTATGTCCAATATATTCCTCATATGAACAGGTTTAAACATATCATAAACCTTAACATAATAGTATCACATAAAACATTCATAAAGAAAACATAATATTTCCACATTTCAATCACAAGATATCAATACAACACATTGATATAATAAAAACAGTTTCAAAACCATTTTCAATGCCAAAATAACATAAAATTAAAACATTGTCTTTATTTTTCATTTAAAAAAAGTTTTGGCTTGTAGAGGAAGACGAGACTCAAATAATGGTCATGACGGCGGAGAAATCGTTGTCGTCATATAAGCAAGACAAAACATTCATTTTTTCATTTAGTAAAAATGCTTCATATAAGAAGATTCCTTTTGAATAAAAGTAAAAGTCAATGGGGTTTATACACCGTATAAAGAAAAGTTCTGTATAAAACCAAATATGCCTCAATAAAAGAAGATTGAGACGAAGTCCCTTACAAAGATCATTTTTTAAATAAAATAAATCTATTATGTTTATTGACTATAAGTACACATAAATAAAGTAAAAAAATAAGATAGGACATAATAATCTCATGACATAATTTGAAAGTAGGAGATTAACCCAAAGAACGTAAATTGGGTTAAGAAGTTCCCTTACCTGGTGTCCGACTTGACTCGATCGTTCTTTAATCTCCTGAATAATAAACTATAGTTAATTTCTATTTTATTAAGAACCTTTTATATATTCATTATTCCTTTTATATCACTTATTACCATGTTATGGACATTATGTAATTATTTATGTTAATAATAGTCATTTTGTCGATCTTTGGTACTTGAGTCAAAAATAAACTTCATATAATTACAAGTTGTTCATGTGGTGAAATATCCACTATATCTAGAATTATATTCATGATTTAGATATCATATATATCATATATATCCAGTATATACATTCATTTATAATATTATATAACATTTAGAGGTAAGAAATGAAATGCACCGTTCATGGAGACGGTAAGCCGTACGTACGCATGAACGCTACTTTGATTTCTATTTCATATTTAATGGAATGAAATAATAATTATATATTGGTATGTTATAATTCCAGTATAATATAATATATAATATCATTTACTCTATCATTTATACATCCCACATATGGCATTAACGATTCAAATCACTTTGAGGGGGCAGTCGTCCGCACTTCCTAAAATAAAGATATCACGTTTACCCATAATGGAAACCATAAAGGTATGACATAAATGAAAAATACATAAGCTTAAGTAAAACATAAACATATTATATATCATATATAAATATAGTGACATCTTAAAGGCCACCTTTGAAGTTGTTATATGAGGGTTGAACAATCATCGTTTCGTGAGGCAGAAATTCTCCATCCACAGAAACAGTATGTTCTTTAACCATTAGATGGAGTTGTGTGTAAGTGTAGATTGAATCCTTCTTATAACAACATTCTAGTATATTTAGGATACTATTTTTGTTACAAAAGAAATGAATACAAAGATTTTAGGGGGTTGGAGAAGCAAAATAAAATATAAGAACACAAGAGAAAACACTACCTTTAAAACGAGTAACTCTTTTTGATTTGAGATCAAAGGCTTCCTTGGAAAGACTTATGCCCAATTTGAGGCTTTTAGAAGTGATAGTGGAATGTGGAGAGACAAAATTGGAATGGTTTTGCCGAGCCAAAGGCTTGAGAGGTGTGGGTAAGGTTGTAGAGGTGGGTTCCTTTTATAATAGGAGAGGAGGAGCACTCTTGGAAAGTTATAAAATGTTACTTTATTATAAAATCATTTTCGGATTTAAAAGGTCCCAAAACATTATATTTCTAGTATATGGTGATAAGAGTTCGAAATCCACCCATACAATAGGTTTTTGACATGTGTAGGTCTTAGATTTTACCTTATCTATTTATTTTATTTAAAAAATAATAATGAGGTAATCGCGACATCATCATGGTGTCATAAATAATTTAATTTATTTAATGTATAAAAATTATAAAACAAATATCATAATGTAGGAAATTATTTTTTATTTCTAATGAGTATTTATAGTCAAAAATATAACTTGTATAACCCATTGAAAAATTGTTTTAGTAAAACAACTCATGTTTGTGACATTTTCATTTTAACATTAAATGAAAAGTTTTTAATGTCATTTTCCTACCAAAGTGGCTCCATGGGGTCCCCAAGTTGACCCATGGATTGACGTGGTCGGCCATGACTCATCCAATAGGGGTAAGACAAGTGTAAAGATATTTTCATATTTTTATAATATCATTTTTACCTTAAATTGCACTAATTACCTTTAATCGCGATTAATTAAACTTAAAAGTTACTATTCACCAAAAAATTACTTTAATCCCATTGAACCACATTTTACTTCTTAATGAAAACCATTTATGTTGTATTTTTAAAAATCAAATCACAGAAGTGGTAATGTTCCATTTAAACGAAGAATCGGTTTTTTAACTACCACTTAGTGGTTTCACTATTCATCAAAAATTGACGTTTTTCAGAACAATGCCAAAATTTCACCCAAACCTATAATTGATATTACAAATTCAAAAATGATTTCTATTTTAAAAAATTACAAACATATAAGTTGCATTTATTTATTTTATATGTAATTCCCGCTGTCACAACAAATAGCGTGTTTTTAAGAAACAATATATATCAAAAGATTGGCAATTGTTTATGTCCAATTTCAATGTTAAATTAATTTTAATGACCACCATTGGATAAAATTGTAAAAATATATTCTAATTATACTTTAAAACCACTCAATAGTATAATTTATCACTATAAATTATTTTGATTAAAAATGTTTTTTTAAGTATTTATCAGTATTCATAAAAAATGGGAATTTCTCAGAAAATTACAAAAAATTCAACTTAGGGTAATTTAGATATTAAGAATAAAAAATTGAAGTCCATTTTGAAATATAAAATATATATAATTTCAAAAGGTGTGTATTACTATTCATAATCGCTATTTTGATTAGTCGCGGTGTGTTAGAATCTCTAACTTTCATACATTGCAAGCTATTGCATTATTGAAAGAGAAGCGTATCGTGGAAGCTCGGGGTGTTACATTCTCTCCTCCGTAAATAAATTGCGTCCTCGCAATTTGAAATTTTTCTTTGAAAATAAAATTTTGAAAATAGAATATACCTTTGTGTAAAACCCACATAAAAAATAAGGTTATCAAAAATATAACTTTAAAAGAAAGAAAGATAAGTACAAAGGTCACCTGAGATAGCCCATACTAGGATTCTATGAAAATATGGATATGGAAGAAAAACAAACCATCAAGGACTGATGGAGAGTTGTAGAAAACTAGATTAATAAAAAGTTAACCACAAGTAAATCACAAACTTGTGATTGGTTAAACTTTCATTGAATCCCCAGTTGGAAAAGTTAACCTGCAGCGTTTTTGTTTTAAGTTACCTTTTATAAATTTGAGGAATTTATTTAGGAGATTTACTAAGAACATAAAGGAATATACATACTTGTCATATAGACTTTCATTCATTAATAATTTTTTACCACAAACCCATCATTCACTCTAAAAGGTAATAGAAATCAATAATATTCTATTTATCATAATTGTATAAGGTTTAAAATAATAACACATACCATTTAGATTCGGAAAACATTTTTGTAATAACCAGGGACTTCTTGTAGGCTAGTGGTAGGTAATAAAGGCCTGTCGCACTATGGTTGTGGGTTCGATTCCTACAGCTTTGTCCGATGCGAAGGGTTATCCCTCGACCGGCAGGTTGTCATTTTCATATACTATAGTATTATAATATTCCAAAAGTAATCGTCAGAAATGTTTTAACCTTAAACAATACTATCCAAAGTTCAACTTAATCCATTCCTACCTTTATAGTTATCCAAAATACCTCCATCTAGATGTTTTGTAAATGGTTCTATAATCCCAAAATCAATTCTAACATTAGATTCCCCAAACAAATTAAAGTTTCTCTTATTGTCACATACTAAAAATATGATTACCTTCATCATATTAAAACCTTAATTAAAACAACAAGTACTGCAGTACAATCCTTATATATATCACATTATTCTTATAACCAGAATATAATCCTTGTTTCCAAAAGCACCAATACATTAATTATTCCAATACAACTGTAGTAACATCATAAGATTGTCCTTGATCCCTTGGCCTTTTCTTAGGTAAGTTTCCATGGATCTTAGGACATTCATTTGAATAATGCCCCATTTCCCTATAATTGTAGCATTTAACATTTGATAGCCTCTTTCTTTCCCTTGCAATCACGAGCCTGGTGACCATTTTCTCTACATTTATAACAAACTCCCATTCCATTTAGGCATGTACCGGGGTGATTATTCCCACAATTATCACATAATGGAAAAGACTTCTTTCCCTTTTTCCCTTTATCTGTCTCTTGTTCTACCGTTATCTTCTTCTCTTGCTTAACTTTTTGTCAAAAGTTTTAGAGAATTCCTTTTCTGTATTGATAGCACATGAGACTATATCTTTGTACAATGAGAAATATTGTGAGATTAAAGCTCGATGGAGAAATGGTTTTAAACCATCAATGAAATGATCAATCTTACATCTTGGGTTAGGTATATAATTTGCTGCATGCCTTGCTTAACTTATAAAGTTAGCCTCATACTTTGCGACATTTTCATCCTCCTTTTGTCCCAAACTCAAGAATTGTCTTTCCATATCTGCTCGATGGTTATGAGGAATGAAGTTTTCTACGAAACTTTCCTTAAACTACCTCCATTCCATACTTGATATTTCTTCATATTCCTTTGTGTTTTGAATCAGCAACCACCATTGATCGGCATCTCCAGTGAGGTGGTAAACTGCCATGACATCATTCTCCCTCCCGCTACACCCAAAGTCGTGGAATATTTTCTCTAAAGAGTTTATCCATTGCTCAGCCACTAATGGATTTGTACCCCCATCAAATTTGGGCAGTTGTTGCCTCATGAAACGGTCTAACATTGATCCTCCATGTTGCAGATCAGGGTGCTTCATACGAGTAAGGTTACTATTAATAACTTGAGTGAGTTGTCCCAGTGTGGTGATAAGTTGATCAGCACCAGTTGTATCTCCCACTCCACAATAATTATCTTGAGCCGGAGGGAAATCCCGACACGGAGTGCATGCCTTGATACAGTTTCCATTCCTCCCACTATGCACCATTTCTAAACAATAGCATAAACTATATTAGTTTATGAATTAAAATACATAATTCCATAATTGTAAAACACTTAACATAAATTGAAGTATTTATGGATATAATCCATTATCATAAAAATTTTTTATTTGAGGATGTATATACTCATAACCCTTCATAGTGGTATGTAAAGTAAATTAGAATTATGCTAAGCATATCCTCTGGGAGTGTCGTATCCAAGAGTGCAGCAAGGCCCGTTTTCGTGCAGAAGTTCTCGTTCGAGTCTAGATCAAAGAGGTACTTTCGGGTTTTACCCCTAGGTACATCTGTGCCAGATCCGCCTCTACCTGCTCGTATCCAGACATGGATGTATTTCTTGGAAAACTCACAAAATATCTATAATACCAAAATTCTAGGATGTTTTTCTATACTAATCCTTAAAGTCTATCTTCGAGCTATGTGCTCTAATCAGAGTTTATCTAAATCTAGCTTCCAAGGTTAGTACTAAACTACCTCTGATACCAACTGTAACGCCCCGACCCCAGATTCCCAGAGTTGGTGCATTATTGCGTAACATTGGCATGATCACAAAGATCAAGTCTCGAAAGACCGATTAGTTTAGTAGCCTTGAAACACTAGATATATTCATAAGTTTTACATTACATCATAAAATAATACAAAACTTCAAAAACATCTTGTCTTCATATCCCCTCATACTATCCCTATAGGTCATTTATAATATAATTCTTCACATCCTGGAAAAAATAAAACATTGGAAGGGGTGAGCTCAGATTCTCAGTAAGGATAACAATATAGTGGAAGCTTTCATAAATAAATATAAACATTTAAGATAATGTATAAATAAAAAAAATACTTTTAGATATGAACTTCAACATAATATGGAAAATTTAAAATGAGATAATTCCATTTACTTATTCACATGGATATTCTACTGGTCGAATGACCACATGAAATATCAATAAACACTTTCATAATGATGGAATGCATAATGCCAGACTATCATAACCACGTATCCATGGCTTCATGCTAAGACTACAAATAATATTTTGTCAAGGCCTTGTGCCAAGACACTAGTTTGTCTCATGAGACCTACCGATGCATCGAGGAGCTATAGCAGGCTCCACCCGTCAATTATTAAGTCTAATGAATTCCTCATATGAACAGGTTTAAACATATCAAAAACCATAACATAATCGTATCACATAAAACATTCATAAAGGAAACAAAACATTTCCACATTTCAATCACAAGATATCAATAAAACACATTGATATAATAAAAACACTTTCAAAACCATTTTCAATACCAAAATAAAATTAAATTAAAACTTTGTATTTATTTTTCATTTAGAAAAAGTTATGGCTTGTAGAGGAAGCCGAGACTCAAATAATGGTCACGGCGGCGGAGAAGTTGTTGTCACTGTATATGCAAGACAAAACATTCCTTCTGTCCTTTAATAAAAATGCTTCGTATAAAAAGATTACTTTTGAATAAAAGTAAAAGTCAATGGGGTTTACACACCGTATAAAGGAAAGTTGCGTATAAAACCAAATATGCCTCAATGAAAGGAGATTGAGACGAAGTCCCTTACAAAGATCATATTTTAAATAGAAAAAATCTATTATGTGTATTCACTATAAGTACACATAAATAATGTAAAAATATAAGATAGTACAAAATAATATCATGACATAATTTTAAATTAGGAGATTAACCCAAAGAATGTAAATTGGGTTAAGAAGTTCCCTTACCTCGTGTCCGACATGACTCTATCGTTCATTAAACTCCTGAATAATAAAGTAGAGTTAATTTATATTTTCTTAAGAACCTTTTACATGTTTATTATTCCTTTTATATCACTTATTACCATGTTGTGACCATTATGTAATTATTTTAGTTAATAACAGTCATTTTGTGGATCTTTCGTACTTGAGTCAAAAATAAACTTCTTATAATTACAAGTTGTTAATGTGGTGAAATATATATTATATCCAGAATTATATTCATGAATTAGATATCATATATATATCACATATATCTATTATATACATTCATTTATAATATTACATAACATTTAGAGGTATGAAATGAAATGCATCGTTTATGGAGACGGTAAGCCGTACGTACGCATGAACGCTACTTTCATTTCTATTTCGTCTTTAATGGAATGAAATCATAATGATATAAAGGTATGTTATAATTCCAGTATAATATCATATATAATATCATTTACTCCATCCTTTATACATCCCACATATGACATTAACGATTCAAATCACTTTGAGGGGGCGGTAGTCCTCACTTCCTAAAATGAAGATATCGCGTTTACCCATAATGGAAATCATAAAGGTATGACATAAATGAAAAATACGAAAGCTTAATTAAAACATAAACATATTATATATCATATATAAATATAGTTACATCTTAATTTCCACCTTTGAAGGTGTTATATGGGTGTTGAACAATCATCGTTTCGTGAGGCAGAAATTCACAATCCACATAAAAAATATGTTCTTTAACCATTAGATGTACGTGTGTGTAAGTGTAGCTCGAATCCTTCTTATAAAAACATCCTAGTATATTGAGGATATAGGTGTTGGTACAAAGGAAATTAATAAAAAGTGTTTAGGGGGTTGGAGAAGCAAAATAAAACATAAGAACACAAGAGAAAACACTACCTTTAAAACGGGTATCTCTTTTTTATTAGAGCTCAAAGGCATCTTTGGGAAGACTTATGCCCGAAGTGAGGCTTCTAAGAGTAATAGTGGAATGTGGAGATACAAAATGGTAAGGTTTTGGCTGTTCCAAAGGCCTGAGAGGTGTGGGTATGGTGGTAGAGGTGGGGGCATTTTACAAGAGGAGAGGAGGGGCACTCTTGGAATGTTATAAAATGTTAGTTTATTATAAAATCCTTTTCGGATTTAAAAGGTCCCAAAATTATATATTTCAAGGATACGGTGATAAGAGTTCGAAATCCACCCATACAATAGGTTTTTGACATGTGTAGGTCTTAGATATTACCTTATCTGTTCATTTTATTTAAATCGTTAAATAATGAGGTAATCGCTACATCATCATGGTGTCGTAAATAATTTATTTTATTTAATGTCTAAAAATTATATAACTAATATAAATATTTATTAAATCATTTTATCATTCTAATGAATATTTATAGTCAAAAATACGACTTGTATCACCCCATATAAAAATTGTTTAAGTAAAAAAACTCATGTTTGTGACATTTTTATTTTAACATTAAATAAAAAGTTTTTAATTTCATTTTCCTACCAAAGTGGCTCCATGGGGTCCCAAATTTGACCCATGGATTTTCTTGGTCGGACATGACTCATCCAATAGGAGTAGGACAAGTTTAAATGTATTATCATATTTTTATAATATCATTTTTACCTTAAATTTCACTAATTATCTTTAATCGTGATTAATTAAACTTAAAAGTTATTAATCACCAAAAAATTATTTTAATCCCATTGAACCACATTTTACTTACTAATGACAACCATGTATGTTGTATTTTTTAAAATCAAATCACAGAAGTGGTAATGATTCATTTAAACGAAAAATCTGTTTTTTAACTACCACTTAGTGGTTTCACTATTCATCAAAAATTGACGTTTTTCAGAACAATGCCAAAATTTCACCCTAAGCTATAATTGATATTTAAAATTCAAAAATTATGTATATTTTAAAAAATGACAAACATATAAGTTGAATTAATTAATTTCATAATTAATTCCGGGTGTCACAACAAATAGCGTGTTTTTAAGAAACAATAAATATCAAAAGATTGACAATTATTTACGTCCAATTTCATTGATAAATTGATTTAATGACCACCATCGGATAAAATGGTAAAAATATATTCTAATTATACTTTAAAACCACTCAATATTATAATTTATCACTATAAATTAATTTGATTAAAAAATTTGTTTTATGTATTTTTCACTATTCATAAAAAATTTATAGTTCTCAGAAAATTACAAAAAATTCAACTTAGGGTAATTTCAGTATTACGAATAAAAAAATGAAGTCCATTTTGAAATATAAAATATATATAATTTCAAAATGTGGGTATTACTATTCATAATGGCTATTTTTATTTGTCGCGGTGTGTTAGAATCTCAAACTTCCGTACAATGCAAGCTATTACATTATTGAAAGAGAAGCGTATCGTGGAAGCTCGGGGTGTTACAAGAGCAGTCTTTGAATTTTGTTAATACATTACTTTTTACCATTTTTTGTTGAGTTTTGCAATTATGTATGATTTAATATATTTATATATTTAATTTTAATAGTGATCCATGCTATGTCTTATTAAATATGTATTCTTTTATATCTTTTATTTCTTCATTGGTCCTTAGAATTTTCGTATATATTAATGATTTTTTTCCCTTGATTTATCTATATTTTTATATTATTTAATAATCATATATTTAAATTGATAAAATAATTATTAAAATATTATTTGATCACATAATCTTTAACTAAGTCTGCGTAAACAATCATAAAAATAAGGGAGTTTACTAATTATAGAGTAAATAATCTATAATGGTTTATCTAGATTCAATTTAGATAATGACTTATCAATAATTATATAATTTTAATTATTGATTATTCCATTATCCCAGATTTCTATTCACAATCTATATATTAATCCTTTGATATAGTAAAAATTTGATTTAAATTTCTTTTCTGTTCTAAATTGATCATTTTATCATTAAACACAAATTTTAATTAAAGGGGTGATTATCTCAATGGGTATTACCTTACAGAAACCATATACTATTCATCCGTAGCTATATATTAAAATATCATAAAATTAAAAACTCAACATCGTTATTATTTAAAATAATGATTCTTAGAGGTAGGGTAATGTTTTTATAATAATTTATATTGAAAATTTTACATAGATGATTACTAGGTTCAATATAGTAGAAATGTATTTTCTTATTTCACATTATATTTATATTTTATCTATTATATTACTCATGGTATATCATTTATGTGTTATTAATTCTATATTGAAAATATAATTGCTAACAGAATATGAATTATGAAAATGATATTTAGTGTATGATATAAATATTTGGTTTTATTGAAGAATCATTAAAAAATTTGACATTGGTGGGGTTGGATGATTATAATATATACATTATATTGTAATAGAAAACACGTATAAATAGTTTTTAATTTGGTTTAGAGAAACATTATATTTTTGTAGTGTATATGTTTATATTTATCATCTATTTTCTAAAAATATATTTGATAAAATTTTAGTGATTCATAAAATGTATAAATATTAACTTAAATTCATTAGGTTAAAACATCATAATAATAAGATAATCTAAGTTAATTTATTTAAACATTATGATACATTTTAATTCAATGAATTATTCAAATTTCTAATGTGGAAATTGATTCACCAAATTTTTTGAAGATATATTTATATAAATAATTAAAATATTAGATCCATAGTATATTTTAAAATGATTTTTTAATTAAACTATATTACGTGATTATTTCCACTTAAAAAAGTTTTGAATAACTAAATAAATATTCTTAATTTCAAATATTTTAAATCGAAGTCACTGTAGGTTTTATGTTTTATTTTTTAAAAAATATATTTAAATAGAATCATTAGAAATATATGTAGTTAATAATGAATTTTTTTAATGAAAATTATTTAAATAGAAATATAATTTTTTTTGGAAAACTTCATCAATATTTAGGATAAAATTTTGGGCAACCCTCAATGACTTATAATACGATTCTAAGGAACAAAAGTCCTCATATATAAATAAGTATTTTTGTATTTTTAAATTATATATTTTCCTTATGGGACATTTATAAATAATAATTATTGTTTATATAGATATTTATACATTAGCATAATTGAAAATTATTACTTATATGAGTGGAAAATCCATGGAGGAATGTGCCGAAACTAAGAAGAGGATGAAATATATGAATGTTTAAAAAGAAATACAAGGGTTGTAATGGAAGATGTAGAATAATATATGGATGTGATAAATTATGGTGGGGAATCTCAAACGACATATAAACCATCACTTTAAGTCCATGAAATTTAAAATAAATAAATAAATACATGTAATAGAATTATATCTGACAAAAATACAGTGAAAATTTTTAATAACATTACAATTAAAAAAGAAATATATAATATTCCTAAATAAGTTAATATCATGATTAAATATCTTTTAAAAAATATTAAGGATTAATGTGTTAGAATAATACCACATATGAGCGAATTTTCATGTGTGTCTTGAGGAGTATACCGATCAAACAAATTATCATTATAGTTCTTCATTATATATATTAATAATTGTTTTTGAGAGTTTAGAAATGATTTTTTAATTTATGTCATATTGAAAACAACAAATAGTACATAAAATTCAAAATCATTTAATTAGAATATATATAGACAAAAAATATTGCTCTATAATTGGTAGATATAATGGAATGATAGTAATTAGGATTGTTGGTGGATTATATTGTTAATGATTACAATTTTTTCTTTCAGATTCACCTCCTCATTCTTAAGATATGTTATCAGGAAACATGGCTCATTTATGGAAGGTGATTTTAAATAATATCAAGTGGATTAAATAATAATAAGGAGACTTCATTGTGATTTTTGGGTGAAAATTTCATGTTCAATAATCATTCTGTTAAGATAATAATTTTTGAAGAATATATGGTTTTGATTATGTAAAAAAATGATGGATGCGGAGGATATCGATTATAATGTTGATATTTATGACAATGATTATGGGAAGATGAAAGAAAAGGGAAAATTGATGAATATTACATATGAAGATGAATTGTAGAGAATGTTTTTCTTGTCTGAAAATACACTGAGAGAATGAATATTGAATAATGCTAATTTTTTTATTAATTATTGAATTGTCCTTTTATTTTTTGTGATTTATTAATCACTGTTGAATTATTTTTATACAGGTATCTATGTTTCCACCTCACAGGAGAACCTCAACTAAAATGATTCATTGATTTGTTTCATGTAACTTATTTCCAATATTCTATCATCTGATATGTTAAGACCATATATATCTAAAATTTATTTTTGAGCTTTTATATTATTATGAGCCACAAATATAGTTTTTGTGTAGACAATTAAATCTCTCATTTTTTATTTTTGACTCAATGAAATAGAACTACTATAATCACATGTTTCTTATTATGTTTTTACATGTAAGAATAATATTTGGAATGATACAAGGAACAATGTTTTAGTGTAAATTAAATAGAGATCCAATGGGCAATGATATTTATTCTAATTATGATATATATATATATACTATAAATTTAATATAATTTTTTAGATAATAATATTCCACACCTAGAATTAGTATTATGTTTTTTATCTATGAAAAAATATATACTAAACAATATCATCATACAATGTTTTAAATAACATTTTCTATGATGTTGAATGAGTCAGTTGATGGGAGGATGTGTAAATATATGTTTTAGACTATTGATTTCTTGATTCAAGATTTTGGTAGATTTTATAATTTATATCAATGAAATTTAAAAAACCCTATTATACCTTTATTTTATAAATTTCATACTAAATGATATATTATTATTATTTGTGAAATCATTTTTATTTTAATGTTTCAATTACTATTACATATATGTTCATTAAACCACTTATATATTCCTAATATATACATTACTTCTAGAACTTTTATTTAAATCATTGAATGTATTTATAATTTTAAAACACATTATAATAATTGGGATCATGGTTTTATTATGATAGTTGATTCATTCATTTAGATATACCAATGTATTGATCATTTATAGAAATAAAAAACCAAAAACATTCTTTATAAAAATATAGGTTACAAATATATATTACTGTATTCACTAATATTGTTATGTATTTCATGATTTATAATGTATCATGTCTAGGGAAAGGATTTTTATCAGTTTTATGTTGTTGATATTATGAATTGACTATGATATAATGTTTGGATGCAACATCCATCGACCCAAAATCTTGATGTTATCATCACTTTTTTGTTCCCCTCTTTATGTGGGTGAATTCATTGGAAAATGAGGAAATAGATTGTTTTTTGAGGAAAATAACATAATGTTTTTCGATTTATGTTTTTTTACGTAATTAATTCTAGGCATAATATTTTCAAAGGATATAAATGGTACTCATCAAATTTGGAGAAACATAGAGGCGAATTGTATTTTTCTATAGAATATATATTTTCTATTTCCTACTATATGTTTTCACATTGTGGTCTATTTCTATGAAGTGAAACAATTTTTATAGAATTTTAGGTATATTGGTTCATGTTGTGAATGTTTTATATTCATTGAATTGGTTTCATGTCATGAAATTCTCCAATTTAGAATTAATAAGTTGAGGTTGTGTGATATTTTAAAATTTTCGAAATTTTTAAATTCACTGTGTGCAATGGTTTTAAACTATGAATATCTCAGGATAATATATTTTTAGGGAGTTATATGAGTGATTAATTTCTCATTCAACCAGTCAAATTTTCATTCAGATCTAGGAGCACTTCAAGGTGATTTAGGGGACCAACAATCCTTCCAAATCATTTCATTCACAAATTTAACTTCATTGTAGTTTTGGATCATCACTCTAAGAAATGTATTTTTGTACATATTCATTTGCATTGATCACTGTTTCACTATTGTTCTACATTATTTGATATGTTGGTCTTTTCAGATAATATTTTGGGACTTTTTTTGATCTATTGTGGTGTATTCCTCAATAGGCTAACCATTTTGTTAGTTGTGGTGTGACATGGGTGTATGTTGTGGTATGTTGTAATATTTATTCTCAAAACAATTGTTCTTATTGTTGAATTTATTGTGATTTATTTGTAATTTTTTTAGGTTCACCATTATATCCCTTGTTTTACTCTTAATTGGTTGATCTCATCGATGGAGTGAGCAACTGAAAATGGAAATAGTATGTTCTGTCTCAATCCTATGATTGTTGAATTATATTGATCATGTTTTTAAAAAAATTTATAAATGTATTTTCAGGGCAAAATATTATATCTGGATTTATTTTTTAAAAATCATTATTTTATACAATTTTGGTAAATTAAAAGTTATGTTGAAATCATTATGAATTTGATTTATGGAATGGTTTTCAAATAAATCTTTTAAAGAAGTTTTTTGGAAAATGTATCACATGAGATATCTTAAACACATTGGTGTAAGGTTTCTTAATAAGGAAATTTTTATAATGTTAGGGTTTGACTTGTGTAGTGTTCATCTTTTACTTATATCATTTATCCTAGGGACATTTAATAACTATTTGGAGGTTTACTTGCTAGGTTGTCTCTCTTCTCTCTAGATTTGATACAAGTTTCTGGAGAAATGATGAACACTGTTTGATATTTATGGGTTGGATTTATATATCTATATAAACCTCTTTTTATCGTTTGGGTGATGTTATATGTGCTTCTGTATTGATATATATATTTTTGACTTGATCTATAACAGATTTTTTGATTTCTTTGATTTGATAAATGTTGTATTCTTTAAAATTGTTTTGATATGATTATTTGTATTTTTAGTTAAAGGGAAAATTATTCACCATTATTTTAATTTGAAAACTAATTCAATAAGTATCAATCATTGTGTTCATTAAATTTTGGTAATGTAATAATATTTTTAGAAACATGATATGGATCACCTCGGTGAGATCATGTTCACAAAATTTAGCTCACTACCAACACACCGCTTCATAGGTGCATAGACCATGTTATTTTATTTGATACTGGGAATTGGATGTTATTGTAATGAGGTGATGAGGTTTTGTTAGTGATGCATGGGGTATCTGGTGGTGATATGTTGTGATTTTTCCCATAAAATCACAGTGATTAGTTTTTTTATTTTTTGTTATCATTTTTTTGCTGGACTGTTATCTTGGACATTGTTTAGCTATTATTGAGTTTTATTTATTATGATATTTCTTTTTTATATGATATATATTTATTATTTATACTATTTTAATATTTCTTCACAATATATATATATATATATATATATATCATTTAATCAACTTTAGGATGTCTAATTTCATTCCCCCTTGTTGTTTTTGCTAATTGGGTTCCAGTTACCAAACCATGGGGACTGGGAAAGCCATTTGGGAATGTGGTGGGTAGGGTCAGTTACTTGTTTGAGGTAGAATCCCACTACGACTCCTCACACAAAAATAGTGGGGAAATAATATTGTAGTAGTTTTTGTATGTTCATTGATTAGAGAAAATATTTTTAGGACATTATAAATAGGTACTGGTGAGTTCATGAATAACACTTATCATAATAAGAATACATTTTCAATTATATGTTTGGATGTGGGATTCTGTCATAGATATATAGATCTTTGTAACATCCCATGATTTTGGATTGGATCAAAATTTTCAACACTTTTGAATTTTTAGAGATTGGTGTTTGGGCCAACATCATTACAGATCATTAGAAAATAATCTCATGTGATTGTTTAACCTAAATAATTTTTAGATGGGTCATAATTAATTTATACTTCCTCACTGTATCAATTTGGTTTCTGCTGCTTCATATGAAAAAACCCATATCTTATGAGGAAAAAAAGAGGCACATTTTTTTTGACAAATCATAGGATCTCACAGGAAAATCCATGTAGCCCTCCTTAAGATTTATGCATGATTTCACAAACCATATAAGAGAGGGAAGACAATGATGTGAGGACCTATTCAGTTTTAATATTGGGTATTCACATGTCCTTCACATGGTTAGGGAGACTATGCATCATTTTGGTTTGACGTGTGGTTCCAATATAGTGGGAACTGCATGGTTAGTGCACGATTTTACAAACAATGTAGTCAAACCGTGTGGGTCACTTAAATGTGTGAAATGTTCCAATTACCCAACCTCCTTATATAATATATAATTTTCTTTTCTTTTTCATTACACCATGGGATCCAAGAAGCTCCTACATTTATTCTTCAACTTATGGTTTGATCCATCTTCAACATCTAAGCTACGTATTGACAAATGTCAGTGTCATTGGAACAATATCGATAAGGCTTAAAGTAATATTGATTGATTTATTCATTTATTTATTTATATAGTGCACCAAATTTGTGCGATCTATTTTACCCCTCTCTCAGGGTTTTTTTCTTCTAAAACCCATATTTTATCCAAATTGACATGAGTTATAGTCTTATATTGGATGATATAACATGAAATATAGATAGATGGTTACTATATTTTTCATTTATTTCATAGTTATTTCAGGTTTAAGTTCTTCAATTTTATGTTGGTTTTTCTGAGAGAGACAATAATAATTTAATTCTTTTAATTAGAAACAAAAATTGAACCCATGAGACCCTTGTGGGAATGACCCCTCTTAACTACAAATGGTATGATCCAAGTGACATGTTTCAAAACAATTGTTATGATTTGGTTGGGTGTTTTTATTTATATAAATGAAATTATATTACATATATTTTTTTGTGAAGGTTCCTTCAGAATACGATTTTCTTGGACTGGGGATTGAGGTGGTGATGACAATAGCGCTTGAGGTTAAATTTTTCATTTGGTTGATATTAGCCTAGATAATTTATGTGATATTGATAACTCATTTGGGTGAAAAAGTTTTCATATTGTAGTGACATGTTCATTAGGAATCGAGTATAGACCAAGTAATTTTGGATGTTGTTGACCATCACGATGAGTCACACAATTGTAGGGTAATGAGGTTTCGTCATGATGTGTCTAAAAATTTTAGTTAGATATTTCCACTCAACATGATTGGATGGTGTTCTATTTGAATTGTTTGCACATTGACATGACTGAGACTATGAGATGGTGTTGACCAGTCATGATGGTAGAGGCATCTGTCAGATGTGGAAATAGATGTTTTTGACTATTATTATGGTTGTAGGTTATTGTCAAAAATATCCACATGGATAATGAGTATTCATCATATGATAGTGTAGAGACCATCATTCAGTGGATGAGGATCACTGAAAATTGATTCCATCTGTCAACATTATTTTGGAGTGCCGATGGTAATGTTTCGTGGAACATATGTTATTGAGATGAAATTGTTATTATATAGAGGAAAAATATCGATATGCTTCAGATTTCAGGATTTGAGCACACATGTATCTTCCAAAATTACGTTTGTGGGACTCGGTACTCATTTGGAATGACATTTTTGATGTTGGTGATATGTTTAATGGCATGAGGTTCATGGTGACTATTTTATAAGTGGGGCATGAGTGTTCACCAAAGATGATTCGTTATTAGAGGATGACTTGTGAATTATGATAAGGATATCCACCACTATAGGTGTACTATAAATAGCCAAAGTAATTGATTGATTTATTTTAGTTGTCAAGAATAAGGGAACAAGTTCATTTTATATGGTTTTTGTGTACTATTTTATTTATTTTTAGATGCACTTTCTTTGTCATAGATGTAAGTCAACCACACGTTGGTGGTGGCCTACTAATATTATTCTCACACCATAAAAGGTCCCTCGAGGATGCGTATATACATTAAGCTCTTATGACCATGTAAGGGACCATGTGTATGATAAAGATCATAGTGGTTGTAGAATAAATTTCTCTTTGTATAAATGGAAGGAGTCTTTGGAGTTTCCTACACAATTTTATGTAAATTTTTGAGTTTCTTTTGGTAAAAAAATCCATCTAAATTTATTTTCTATGGCCATTCATGAGAATCCCTACTATTTATATATTTTATTATACGACTTAACTTATATTAATACAACAATAATTAGTATTTTATTCTACATATTTTATGTTTGTTTAATTTTTCATTGATTCTTCTATTTCTATTTATTCTTCTATTATGTCATGTCACATCTATGATTATCATGTACTTTTTTTGGATACATATTATATACATAGACCATTATTTTTGTCCACACATGAGTGTATATTCTCTCAAATATTACCTCTTTACACCCTCATTGATAGTAAGTTCACTTTGGAATATAGGGGGTTCTCCAAAAGAAAAGTGTCCACCCGGCTCAAGCCACTCTTTTAATGGAAAACTGTCTCGATGCACTCTATGTGGAATCAAATTAGTTCATTAGAGAAAATTAGTAGCCTAATTTGTCTAGGTAATAATTGAATAAAATGTTTTCATTGTTGTTGGTCTTACTAATGGTGTTATGGTAGATCAAGGATTAGGATTTAGTTGGAACTTGCTATGGAGCTATTGTTTGGGTTCTTACATCCCCATACATGAGTTACACACCATGTTTATAGGGGGTGGAAATATCTGTTTCAATTTTCTATATTACATTTGGTTTTATTTAAACATCAATTTTTAAAATTTGGTGGGATTATTATTTTTCATGATATGTGACCCCTGGACCATTATGGAATATGAAGAGATTTATAGCCTTGGACCGATATGAAAACAAAAGAATATTTATTCTATTTTGATAGTCACATATAGTACAATAAATAAGTAAATAAATATATATATATATATTACTATGATACATTTCTTGTGATTTTAATTGGGTATAAGGATTTCACTAAGTGGGATTTAGTTAGATAATGTGTCAGCAAATGAAGCTAAATAGTATTTTCATATATAGGCTATCATTGGTAGAATTATACTCATCCAACACATGAATATGGTTATAATGATATCTATTTGTGATTTTATATGATATATGATATATGTATGTGTGTTTCTAGGTTCATAGGGGAAGGAATAAATGATGACATAGGGTGAGTTGTCTAATGTTTTAAAAAATAATATAATCATTCTTTTCTTATATAGACTCATTGGTTGAATTCAAATCTGCTAACTCAGATGATACATAAATCCTAAATCATATGTTTTTATTAAAGGGTCTATTTTGTTTAGATATACATGATTCATGACTATGATGTTGTCAGGTAGTGGGAGATTAATCCATTTAACTTCTTGACCCCACACTATAATGTTTGTAGGTGATTGGCCATGAAGATGGATATATTAAAACAAAGTGTGTTAGTAGAGTGTATGGGTGGTGAGGTTTCATCCAAATTAGAAATCTAAATTCATTCTACTGTAATCCTTGTCAGATAGATGATTGTTATGGATTGGTGCACACTCATGTATATGATGTCTGACTGGGAGTGGTACCAGGATCTGTTAGTCATGATTTTGCTGCTTGTATATGTCACACTAGAGACTATGGGACCTAAAAGTGGGGTTAGTTTCTCGTTGTTGGAGCAACTCTTCATGATGGCTTCATATCATGTAGTCAAAATTATTTCTTAATGCATGCAGTGGTGCTACCCAGTGCAGATTAGTTCGGATAGTCAACTACATTTAGAAGTATTCCATGGGTGTGACTGATGTGTTTTTATTTTGGCATGCAATTTTATATGGAATGTCGGCATATTAGAGCACTATGTGTATTCGTTGTTTTTTGGACTAACTAGAAGCTAGTTAGTAGGTTAGTATCATCTTATATTTATTATGAGTATGTATGAGATTTGTATAACCTAATCTACTTATGATCATCATATAATATGTTGGTCCTCATTTTTTCAATGTAAAACATGGTCACTAGGAGAACATCCAATTACATGTGGTAATTGTTGGCTTTATGATGTAACAAAACATGATTTGAGCACTTTATGAGGTTCATGAGTGATTTTGTATCGCAGAATAGCCATTGACTCTCTGGATAGTTAGTGGACCATCAATGTATATTAGTTTCCAGTCAAAAGGTGATCGAGGTAGGTAACTCCAAAGGTGGGTAGATCATATAGAGAGTTGTACTGTAAATTCTTAACCAGGGTATAAAAATATTGTTTTAAATATTTTGGAATTTTTAGTAGTATCTCTGAACAAGTATTTATAGTTCAGGGATGGACTATGTTATGTTTGAGAGAGAGTAACATCCCATTTTTGGGGAGGGATAAATTACTTAGCCAATTTGATTTTTCAGTGTTTGGTGGTCAGAACGACTACTTTGGTTATATTAAAAATGTAATTATTCAATTTTCATAGAACCAAGGAATTTTCTAAGAATGTTTTAATGCTAAAAAAGGGAAATGGGGTTTCAGGTAGTTTTTTGGAACATCAACAAATAAAAACCCCACTTTTCAAATGGCATGGACTGAGGCACACAATTTAAAAAAAACTATCCAAACAATTTAGGGAGACTATATGGATGTCATTTAGATCTATAAATGTTTTGACAATATGTTTTGGATGGGGTTGATATATTTGAGAGGACCCTACATTTTTAATAGATGGGAATCACAATGCTAACACATGGTTTTGGTAACCCTGCACCATGATGATGCGAGGTGTTGTTGCTAGATAGTGGGTTCAACATGGTTGGTGTAATGTTATCCATACAATAAATCCCAAATATTTGGGTCACTTAAATGATTTAAATATTCAAAATTACCCAGCATACTTTTTATGTTTTTCGGCCTCCTTTATTCTTCATTCCACCATTAACGTAGAGGATCTCTTTAATTTATTCTCTTCCTTAGTATTTTACCCATATTATGTAGACATGCTCGGTTTTGACCAATGTTTGTGTTGTTGGAACTGAACCAATTGGGGTATGGGTCCCATTTCATCATTTATTATTATAACGACCCACACTTTACATACATTGTTAATACTTCAAAATTGAAGCACACTTATTACAACATATGACAAAACCACAAAGGACCGTATAGGTATAGTGTCTTTAGAAACTGGGAAACATAAACAACTGGTTCATAAATCTTCTATAGTGTCTCCCATTTATTTCATCATATCTAGGGTCCCTTTTAGCATATTCTACTTAATATCCATCTTCCTGACCTGGGGAAAAGAAAACATAAAAGGGTGAGCTCAAATGCTCAGCAAGGGAAAATAAAGGAAATAAAAATCATATCATATCTTTATGAAAATCAAAACCTGCAAAAGAGATCATAATATCTTAACATGGAATAAATCATAGAAGTGAAAATGAGATCCCCATAATCATAACATAAAACTTGAAACTTTGTGGCATGCACACATAATCATGGAAAATCATTTCTTGTTAGTCATGACTCATTGCCAAGACTATCTTAGTGGACAAAGTCCCTTTCTGAACCGAGTTCACTCCTCGTTTCAGTCCTGTATCACTGAACCGAAATAACCTTCTGTTCCAGCCGTGTCTATCTCATGAGATATAAAATCATTACCCAATGCATTGGAGGGAGATATTGGTCCCACCCATCTTATAATGAATCCTTTCTTATGTGTGCCATATAATCATAAAACATACATCATCGCATAACACATGTAACAAAAATGGGATTCTTGAAACATCATGACATCATAAATCAATTCATATAAGATAAAGGAGTTCATAAACATAATTACATCACAACATAGTCAAATCAATGTAAAAATATGGATAGAAACAGAACCCTTTATTATCTTAGATGGAAAATAATTTTGATAAAACACTTGAATTGAATTCTTGAGGAAAATATCCTTTCTTCTTTAAAATCAATTTCTTTTCACAAAACATCATGCAATTTTAAAAGAAAGAGATTTTATTGAAAATAGTCATGAAATCTTTTATAGGAAGCTTCATGAAAATAAGGCTTTATAAAACAGTAGAAATCCGTTCGTGCCGTATAAGTTAAAAAAACATTCTTCATACTTTTGTCGGAAAAGTAAAAAAGTACCTCGTACGAAAAACGACAAAAGATTCCTTTCATACGTATTACTAAAAACTCACCGAAGGGTAAAAATGGATTTAAACAATTTTAGGTGGATGGAAATAATATTACATATTGAGTAAACATGGATGTGGATGATAAAATACACCCCAGTAAATACTTACGAATAAACAATCTCGGATAAAAATGAGATTGTGATATTTCCCTTACCTTAGGTCCGATTTGCTTTGTTCGTGTCCGAATCTCCTTTATAATGGTTTAAATAATGTTATTGACTTATTCCAGAATCATACATATTGATATGAGATCATATATGGTCATATTATTAGCTTCTTGTTAGTAATATTTCATTGTTACTTGTTACTCGGGTCTTTATAACTTTTTGTTCTTATGCGTGTTTTGTCGAATAAATTCTTATTCTTATCTTTAGGTTATAGATAATTCATTTCCAGAATGGTATTAGTGTAGTATATACCATATTCATTCATTCAATTCATTTATATAATCATTATGAAATGAAGATCATGTAGAACGAGTCGCATCACATCGTGGAGACGGTATTCCGTACGTACGCACGAGTGATGATATCGTTCCTATGATCGTGGAATTGTATTGGAGTATATATATATATTATTTCAGTATCAATATTACTTAATAATAATCATATATAGTTACTCATTACACCATTATACCCATCCTTGTAAGGTGATGGTGGAAAATAGATTACACCACGGCGTGGAGACGGTATTCCGTACGTACGCACGCGCGGTGATTTCATTTTTTCCGTAGGATGGATAGAAGGTGAATTAGGGTTGTTTAATATTTATAATAACATATCAGTATGTAAGTAATACTGATGTTATTACTTTATCATGAAACAACTAAAGAAGAAGAAGTTGAAGAAGAAAGAAATTGAAAAGATCGGTAATGGATATTACCTCTTCTTTGGAACGCCTCTTTGAATCCTCCACTTAAGGAACTAAGATTGGTCTTTGGAGAAGACCAGGACCTCTAGGATTATTCTAGGGAAGTGGAGAGGAGAAAATGGCAGGGGTTGGCCGAGCTTGAGTGCTGAAATTGGTGTGAGGAGGAGGGGGAGGAGGTGCCCTTTTATAAGGGAGGAGAGGGGCACCTTAGGAATATCTCAAAATATTATTTTATATTAAAGTCAAAATCGGTTTATAATGGTTCCAAAGGGTCTTATTTCGAAGCTAAAGTGGGGATGGGTCGAAATCCTATCAACCAATAGGATTTAGACAAGTTTAGGGTATTATTTTAACCTTATCAATTAGATTTAACTCTAAGTTAATTAATTTAACTTTTACCGTGTCTTTTTGTTTTCTTTCACTATATGGTTAATACACTTACTATAACATGCCAAACGAACCCCAAATTGTTTATTATTAATATATATATCCTTATCTAAGTCATTTGGCCGAACCTTAGATTTTTAGGAATAAAATAACAATTAATAATATAATATTTGATTTAAAAACTATTTTGTGTCAATTTTGACACTATTTGATATATGATTTTTGTGAAAGTCATAACAGAATTATATGTTCGAACCAAGTTGATTAAATCAACAATAATATATCATAGTAACCTAGAAAATTAGTGGATTTCATAAAAAGTCTGAAATTACATTTATTTTGGTATTTATATTATCAATTTTGTCAATATTTCATTAATAAGATAATTACTGCATCATCTTTGTGTCATAAATAAATTAAATTATTTGATGTCTAAAAATTACAAATAAAATACCATCATGTAGGAAATCTTTTTATATTTCTAATGAATATTTACAATCTAATTTATCTTATGTATAACCCCATATTAAAAAATGATTTACTTATTAAACTTTGATTTTAACTATTTTAACCCTTCTTTAAATAAATTAATAATAAATGTCCTAATCTAATCCAAGTGGGCCTAAATGGTCATATTTTATTCCTAAGTTTGTTTTTGGTCGAATTACACTTGTCCAATAGAATTAGGACATGTGTTAGGGTAATATTGATATCATATTTACCCTTAGTTACCCTATTTACTATTAACTGCGGTAAAAATAGTAAAAAGTTACTATTCACCAAAAAATTATTTTCATCTCATTGAACCACATTTTAGTCCTTGATATTAACCGTGTCTCTCGGATTTTTGAAATTCCATTCACAGAAGCGGTAAAATTAATTTTTATGCAAAAATTCAGTTTTTAACCTACCACTTAGTGGTTTCACTATTCATCAAAAATTGAAAGTTTTCAGAAAAATACCAAAATTTCACCCTAGGCTAATTTCGATATTCTGAGTCCAAAAATGAAGTCCATTTTGAAAAATAAAATTTATAAAATTTTAAAAAGTGGTTATTACTATTCATAACGGCTAGTTTTAATAGCATATTGTTGTTTAGTGAAACTCGGTATTGCGTACGACGCAAGCTATCGAGGAAGGTCGCGATTGCGTGCAAAGCAAGCCAAGCAAGTATTGTGTAGAAAAAGATTCCTTTGATGGTTTATATAACATAAAAGTCTCGGGTGTTACAATTATTTTTTATCACCATTTTATATTCTAAATCAATGCATGTCATTTTAGCAAATTTTCAGGATGTTAATCTAAAATAAATATTTGTACCAGATCATATACTGTTTGAGGCTAAAAACAGATGATGGAATGAATACCAGTATGAGGTAATAGGTACCTAGGTTTCTATATGATTATGTTGTGTTTGGGGGTGATTTCTTGAGAACGTCATTTGTAATTCAAGAAAAATCAAAATATTTTAATTCATTTTTTTTTATAAACTGAACTCATGAGATTATTATGTAAATGATCCTCCTTGATGAAAAATTGTATGATCCTATTGAGAGGCTTCAGAACACTTTGTTAGATTAGGCGGAATTTATTTATTTTAATAAATTAAAATGAATTGTGTGTATTTTTTGTGATGTTTCCATGGGAAAGATACAAACTTGATAGTTGGATTGATGTGGGGATTAAATCTACGATTAATGTTATTTTTGTAGGTGGGTAATTTCCCTAACAGTTTTGGAGTTGATTTTTGGTTGATGACGTGGCTGTTAGACTGAAGAGATGGGGTTATCAAGATACTATAATGACCTATGTGATTTTGTTTGATGTGGACCATTAGAACGAGTGAAATGGTTGCATGGGAATGAGTTTTTTGGATTATGTGTCTTAGGTACATTGTTTTTTATATTGGCGAACCATGACTAGCTATTTCATATTTTGAGTCATGTCCACAATGATAGGAATCATATGATGATGTCATTTTGACCACTCATGTGGGTAGAGGGATATATTATATTTGGATTTGGATTGTTTTATTGATCAGTACAGTTGGAGGTTCTTTCCATATAAAGACACATGGATGGAGTGGATAAATATATTTTCTGTGTTGAGACCATTGGTAGGGGCTAAGGCTCATCTTACATTGAGTCCGTTGATTGGGATTATTTGGGATTATGAATATCTTTGTTTTTTGTTTATTGGTTATTGAGATGACGAGTCCATCGGGACCTTTACAGTCTCAAAACTCTTTAGATCACTTATAGGATTGGACATTAGATATACCATAGTGATTAAATCATACATATTTTAGAGGATGGATGCAATGGGACCCGGAAGATTCCTACAGCAGCTAGAGAATATTTTTGAGGTTAATTTGTTTCTATAATTCCTTTTTATTATTTGTACTGAGGTTGGCCATAGGCAACCCTAATACTTATAAATTTATAATTATGATTTGACTTGTATTACTGCTTCTACATATGGTATTTAATTATTCAATTTGTCTGTTTTTAAAGGTATTCAATTCTTCCACTATAGATTGTTATTGTTCAAATATGGAATGTTACTAGTTTGGTGTTATGGTATTTTAATTCCACTCCTTTTTATGTGTATAGAAAAGTATAATTATTATCACCTAAGGGTATAGTCACCCCACTATCTCCTATTTACACCATCACATCTAGTGGCATCCATTATTTAATGGGGAGGCTCATATAAGGTCTAGTGTCCAACCATCCTGGGGAAATGTTTGATTGGAAAAATAGGTTACGACACTACAATCGTAATCTCATATTTTTTCATATGGGTTTTAAGATTTATCATAGATCATATTTTTTTGTTAATTGATTCTTAATATTTTGGTTTCATGTGATAGACCGTAGATAAATCTTCTATGGGTTCCTCAAGAGTTTTTAGTTGATAATCCTTAATAGAATCCTCAAATTTATCATAATCATATAACATTTTTTATATGGTATGTTTGTGCTCTCGAGAAAATATTATCGCATTTCCATGATGATGTTTTTGAGTTATGGTTGTGATCTACATGTGAGAGGGATTGATAATGGGCATTCTTACATGATAAGACACATTACATTAATGGTATTGGTGAAACAAATGAGGTGGAGGGATATATGAAAAAGATTGATCATATAATCCACATCCTATATATACATGAGAATCACATCTTGATGTTTCAAAATTTCACGCTAGAGGTTCCCAGTAAGAGATTGTGGGATTCCATCATGAATGATCATAAAATTATGATATTGGACTGGAATATATTCTAGAATATATACATTATGCGGTTATATACAATGTCATTGATGAGGTAAAATTCCTTAAATCTCTTCTCTTTGTTGTAGAGATTGAATTTTATGTTAGTGTATAATAAATGATTCATGTTGCATAGTAATGTTTTTCAATAAGATGTAAACAATGACTAGAAAAATGTTATTAACTACAAGTTTGGTTTGCAACTGAATATCATTTCCCAAGTATTTATTCTTAATATTTTTTCTTATTCAAGGATGATTGAGAAGGAAATGATAGAAGTGATGGATATAGAAAGAAACATTGGTTATTCAACCCCCTCAATTCCAAAAAATGGTATCTTCAGTCTTTCACATGAAAATAAGAGGAATTTTCATGAGAGGTTGTGGGGATTGTTCTTAGAAGTGGGACTACACCTCATCTTCTGTTATATCCATTAGTGTTTCATTGACCTCATATACCTTTTTAATGGTTGGGAACACATACCATTCCTTTTTATCATCTAAGAATATGGGATATAGTTTGGGATGTTGTGGTCATCAGAATCTTTTTTGTCAGGACATTGTTAAGACTTAGCAGGGTCAATGATCATCAACTTCAAAATGATACTCTAATGTAATTATATTCATCAAATACTATTGAGATATAGACACAAGCCTCAACAGTGATTCAAAATCATGTAGTGGATGTGTAACCAAAATTGATAGATGCAGGTCCAGTTAGAGTGAGAATAAATATATTTATTGTACCTATAATAGTATTTCATCTATTTGATACACATTATTCACAATAATTTTTATCTTCTCTTATTTGTGGATATTCATAGTCATCCATTAGAACTAATGTCCTCTTTATGGGGTTATAGACAGCTCTTGGAAATGGTTATGATCAGTGATTTTTGTTTCCTTATTCACTGTCGAATGTTGAGGTATAGTAATTATGGGATTTCATCATTTATGATCTAGATATGTTAGACGTCATTACTAGAATGTATTTTATTCTAACACACCTAGATAAGGTTAAATTTTATCATCAAAATTTCTAGATTTGTTATTTTGATAGGAGATATTACGTTTTTTGGGAGAGTATAATCTGAGGTCATGTTATACGAGACCTATCCAAAAAAATGATCAAGAGTTTTTCTCATGTAGATGTTATGAAAAATTTTGATTGATCCATTTTGATCATCAGTTATTATTTTATATATTTCTAATTATTCATAGAATATTTCACAGTTATTCCTCCATTATGGTGGTAGATGTTTCATTTTATTTAGTTCCAATAACATATCTAGTTTGATACCCTCTTCTCATATAGTTCCATTGGATATGAGTGAGATAGTGAATCTGTTAGATGATCTTATGTTGAAAATTATTCTTCACTCCATTGTTTGTTCGTGAGTTTCCCCAATTCTCTTTTCTAAGAAGGGATATGGTTTACTCTAATTATGTGTGGAATTTAAGATGTTGATCTATGAAAAATATTAGAATATACATCACATTTTTAATTTTGATAATCTATTTTACTTGATAAATGTGAATTTTTTTTTCAAGATCAATATTCTATTGGGTTATCATTTTCTATGAGTATAGGTGTTTGATATATTTAATATGGGGTTAATGTGTTTTTGTTGCCATTATGTATATATTGGGATACCTTTTGGTATATCTAATGTTCGGGTGATTTTTACAAATTTTAAAAATAAGATATTCCATGAGTATGTTGACATATTTATGTATTTCTTATTGAAAGAATTTTTTGTATTCAAGATATTTAGATGATGATGAACAATATTTTATCTTGGTTATGGAAAAAATTAGAAATAACAATTTTTATGGAATGATTTTGAAATCAAATTTATTGATCCAATAGTGAATTTATTAGGTCATGTTTTTTTGGAACATGGATTATCAGTTGATCATGAGTAGATGAATGATATATTATTATCAAAATAACCAATGAATGTACATAGGATTGAAGGAACCAATTTTTCATACTGAATAATACTTTATTTTCATCAAGTATTTATCAAATTTGGTGTCACCATTCAGTGGGCCTAATATGAAAGGGGTGAAATTCATATGGGATTCAATTTTTTAGCCTTCATTTAATGAGTGTAATTTACCTTTGATCTAAGATCATATTTTTATCATACCCATGATTCATAAGGGATATGTGGATATATTTGATTATTCTCATACTATATTGGGTTCTGTGATTATGTAGGATGGTCATCTAGTGGATTACTTATATCATCAATTTTGACTACATTAGAAGAATTACACCACTCATGATTGAGAGCTGGTTATAGTTATGTATGCACAGAAATGTTGTCAGATATATATTTTAGGTGAGAGGTTCATGACGTTTTTTGATCATTAAAGACTAAGATATATATTTTATAATAATGATTTGAATCACTAATTGGGGTGGTGTATATAATACATTCACGAGTTTAACGTCAACATAACCTACACCCTCGATGTTGAAAATTTCATTATAGATGATCTCAAAAGTAATGAACCATTAGAGGCTTTTGTGAAATAGAATGATAAGTGGAACCTAGTTGTACTATTTTCTATGATACACTTGATTTCACCATAAAATGTTTTAGGTATGGTTCAAAATTTTTCTAATTTATCATTATATCTATTTAAATCATTATTGTTAAAATAGTGATATGATGATTAGTTCAGGGAAATTCAAGAAACCCTATATGCCTGGGGTACCATTTTTTGTTAGACTCTATCTTCCAATGGCATTCTCCATTAAGGGGATATTTTTTACACCCCATAATCTCTGAGAAGATCAATTTTTCTACAGTCCTAGTTTATTTCCATTCATTCATATTGTCACTAAAATTATTTATTATTAAATAAAATGGAAATTTTGGTGTCTAGGTTTGATGCAAGATTTTACTGATAATGTGTAACACTTTTACACCTTCCAACAGACAAAAGGAAAACATCTAAATCCTTATTAGTTGTTGAAGACTCTTTTAGAGATTGTTCGAAAATGTTATAAGGTCTGTGTGGACTTTTTTGATATATTATCATGGAATCATCGATTGAAGAATTATATCTATGTGGTGATTGAAAAATAAAAAAATGAGTCTCACATCATTTAGATCAGGTTAAATAGTTAACCTTATGAAACTAAGAATGATGTACCTAATTTTTTTGAGGTTTTATGGATCCCCTCTTAAATTATTTTGGATAGGTATTATAGGATTACATAATATATCTGCATGTCTTACTAGGAGGTGATGGGGAATTAGTTTAATTTGAGAATATATTATCATCAATAAATCAGTGGTCGGATGAAGAATGTTATTCTGATCACAGAATATATACATTATTATTGAGTCATGGATTATTATGAATCATGGGATAACCATTTAGGAATGATTTTTTGTTATTAGTATATAAAATTTTATTTTTAGTCAATTAGAACTACTCCTTTGGAGGCTCGGTATGGTCACATGATTAAGTAACCTATTTGTTAAAAAAATTAAAGGTACCTATTGTGTAGGAATGAGTATCATTTATATAAATTATAGGATTCCTAATATAAAAAAACATATATTTACATATTATTTTCTTGATAGAATTTGTATATGGATCATTTGAGTCATCCTTTTGATTTTCCCTTGGAGACTGAGTTTTATCGAATGTTTATTCGAATGTGGGTAACAATCATATTAAAAAATATTTAATGGTGTCTGTATGATATGTTGGACTAGTTGATTTCACTGATTGAATTGGTAAAGTTGATTTTAAATATTATTTTCATCTTTATTTGATAAGTGTTCATGATGTTCTCCACATATCTCAATCTAGGAAGAATGATGTTGATCCCCCTCATGTCTTGATTTAAGTAGATTCCAAGTTGCAGCATGATGTTTTTGTTGTGGAGAATTCAATTGAGATTGTTGACTCATAGGTAATGTTTTTTATTGGGATGTTGATTTCATTGGTCAAAATATTATGGGAAGTAAATTTATATTCTAATGAGACTTTAGAGCATGATTCATTGATGAGGGAGGAATGAACTCATCACTTTTTAGACCCCATTCATCAACATGACTTGCCGAGGACATAATGTCTTGTGGTAGATATTTTGAAACATCTTGTTAGCCACCATATGTTATTTATCATCCCAAATTTCATTATCTAATTACTTGGGTTCATATTGGGACATAGTAGAACATAGATCCATTGATGTAGAATGTACCCTACTATTCATGAAATTTTTTTCTTTCATATTTAGTTGATTTTGGGCATAAATTTCTGATACATCTTGTGTGGTTCTTCCTGTGTTCGATGAAAATCACATATTGTTTGATTGTTTTTTTAAAAAATATAGAGTTTTTAGGTATTATATATGTTCTCATGACGTGAATGTTTAAAAAACATTTAAAATTTCATGGGACGATCTTCTGAATTTGATCATGGTGTGTAATGATAATAAATGTGAATCGGGTTAACATTGTGAATTTTAAAAAATATGCATTATTAATTCTTGGTGACATGATTTTTGGAATATTTTTTTCAATTAAGAAATACATTTTTGGAAATGGTTTCACATCTTTAATGACTCATGATTATTTATTTTTATATAAATGTAAAATCAATTAATTTATAATTTAATAGAATGTATTTACATCCAGAAAATGGATATCTCCTAGGAGATTATAGGAATACCCTCTCATTTTGTCATGTTTCATTCAGTTATTTGTTTTCGTTGCAGTTGAATAGACCCTTTAATCATAATATATTATGCTTCATTATAGTTTATGTTGATCATGGTAGCACTATTTTTCTATTTTTATTGATCCTTAGATCTGTGATGATAATTTTCATATTTCATTATTTATTTATTATGTGATATAATTACATAGTTTAATTATTGTGTTAGTTGTGTTGTGGCTTGATTTTTCGTCATTGTATGTTTTTATCCATATTCTGCACTAATTTCCATCCTTTTGATGTGATTCTTTATGTAAGGATTAATTTGAGGGACTCTATTGTAGTACTTGTGTTCATCATTTGTTGTGGATCCCATCTTGGGATCGTGTGAACCATGTTTAATGTATGTAGTTATTTTCTAACTATGTTAGATGAAATTTATTTCTCTTCTTTTTATAAAAATAATTATAAATGAATTCATATGATTGGATTCTGTTTTTAAATTTGTTTTTCAGAAAATAATGGGGTTCCCTTGAGTTTGTAATAGAAAAGGTACATTAAACGAATAAAAAATGGTTCTATTATAGGATTTTAAAATTTCTATTTTGATGAATTTTTTCAGAAATGTATCATAATAGAATCTATGTGTTCTTGGGTGGAAGGTGTTGTAATAGGCCTCATCAGATAGACTGTTAAGGGGTTCACTCATTGGGTGTTATTATGGTATCTAGGCCTAACGTTTTTGGGAACTATAAGACCTTTGGAGAAGATCACTTTTTGTGGTGTTCCCATGGTCTCTAGATTTTATTCATATATCTAGATACTGGATTTAAATTATTTTTTATGTTTAGGTATGAGTACCATAGATATATTGATCGATTATAATCAATTATGTGATGTTACATGTACTTTGGTTTGAACTGATTTAGATTTTATATGATATGTGAATCATGTAATTTTTTGGATATATTTATATATGTTATATTTTATGAGAATTTTGAACTGGGGTTATTTGGAACTTGGGAAAAAGAAAAAATGAATTACATAGATCTTGATATAAAGAGGTTTAACTCATTATCATTATATATTTTATTTAATGTTTAGAATGTTTATAATTTTGTTCATAGACTTGATCTGAATGACCATGGAATGATCATAATAATATCATTTAGCACACACATTGTTAAACAGTATTTATCTATGAATTCCATGTTATATTTTTTGATGTAGGGAATGGAGTGGTTCCATAAAGTGGTGGTGTGGTTTCTATCAGCAATTTATGGGTAGCTGGGGGTGAGATTATTTAAATTTTTTAAATTCTATCAAATGTAGTATTTTTTTTGTTTTAATTTTACTTTTTCATTAGAATTGTATCATTGAGGTTTCTTATTTACTAGGATGTTTTCTCGATTCTATTTGTTCTATTTGATAGGAAATATAATTCACCCTTTATTTTTCTTTTGTTTCTTCATGTCATTTGTGTTTATATATATATATATATATAATTTTATCTACTTCAAGTTGGGAGAAATAATTCTATATGGTTATCAATGTTTCTTGAGTTATACACATCAACCTATGGGGAATGGAAATTCATTATGGGTACATGGTTATTTTGATCATTTACCAGTATTAGATGGTAATTAGGTAGGTTTAATAATAAATAAAAATCTATTCGTTATTAGGTAAAAGATACATAATTAAATATCCTTAGGATTTAATGTTATGCATTATTATAAAAATAAAAACATATTTATAGATTGAGAATATACTAAAAAAATATCAGTTTCATTTTCATGATTTTTTTTCTCTGTAATAATTAAAAGTAGTTTAGGGGATGATAAATATTTTAGTTGACATTAATTTTTCTTAATTGTATAAAATTCATTATTAATATAAGATTACTATTATTTTTTTACCTGAATTTTTTTAATCCAATTAATTCTATATCATACCCACATTTATTTTTTGACAACAATTGTTTTCCCCTTCGTTTTTATGGTTTGATTTGTATTTAAAATATTATGTAAATTAATAGTGTATGGATATAATAAATATACTTCTGATTAAATGTTCCACATAATTAATTAATCTTGAGTGTTGAGAAAAATATTATTTGGTAAGTCAGATTATATGTGTGATAGAATATTTATATCATGTTTAATTGTTTCTATGAAACATAAAATAATTATCAAAAATTTAATAAGAAAATAATGGAACATGTTTGATTAGTTTTATTAAAAATTTATTTATTTAAATATTTTCTCAATCAGTTTCATTATAGATAATTTGTTAATTTTGTTAATTAGCATTTCTTATAGAATTGATATGATGAATATTTAATTATGATGATATGCATATTTATTCTTGAGTAAATGAAAGAATATATTTTTTTTCATAATTAATGTATTTAAATTTTTTTTCAGGATTTTTTTGTAAATATTATTAATTTTACATGGGTTAATATAGAAAAAATTAGTGTCTTTTTAATTTTTTATTGATTCAAATTATGTTTCCTCTATAATAATTTTATAAATTATCTAGAAAACATTATATAATGAAAATAATTATGTTATTAATGATATAGATAACACAAATAGAAGAGTCTAACAAATTTATGGGTTAATAACATGTGCCATTAGTTGAAGCATAACATCATGTTCATTAGGGTAATTTCATAATAAACACTGAATTATAGAAGATAACGTTAAAATAGAATTATTTGTTGAACTAAGATAGATGTATTATATTATCATTTTTTAAAATAGATATAATTGAATAAACATGTCATATAATTTTAATGTTATGGGGTAATATTTCTGTAATACTAGAGTTTTTGTGTGAAATAAAATGTTAATCATAGTTTTTTATATTTTTAAAAAATTACTGCCTGATATCTCCAAAATTTATTGGAATTTAAAGATTTCATTTGAGGAGATAATATTAAAATCCAATTATATTTTATACGAATAATAATCAATGGTCATGGATACTATCCCTCCAATGGATCGAAGGCCTACTTTTTATTTATTTTTTATAACCCCCCTTTCAAAGGATGAGGGGGATCCCTTACAAGTCCCGAAGGATTAGAAATTACATGACTCATAGGCCTTATGAAATTATACCTAGTATACTTGTAACTCCTCCTCCCATCATCTTCATCATTATATCATCTCTCTACCTTCACATGGTTGTTCGGCTAGGCATCCCATGCAAGCACATGTTATTCCCGATGGCAATGTCTTACCCTATCCTTCTAAAAAATCTTCTTTAGCTTATACTCTAGTGAATGTTCCTGCTCAGATCCCCATCTGGAGTCTTCCCCTCGTAGAGTCGGTCTGATCATTAAGCATAATTTCATGTGGCCCAAAGGCCTTGAGGTGCACTAAATTTCATGTGGTGGCTTGAAGTCCTTGAGGTGGCCGGAAATCCTTACTAGCCTGAAGGCCTTGGTTGACCCTAAGGCCTTAGAAGACCTGAGGCCTAAACTGATGGCCCGAAATCCCTAATGAATGAATAGTTTTAGCTACTACATTACCAAAAAAATGTCTGCAATAGAGCCTACTATAGTACTGGGACAATACTCTTATAGTACCTAGAAATATATCTCCATCTGGTTTTGAACATGGGTCACTTGGATGAAAATGTCGATTCATCACCTACTGGGTTGAGGTTCTTGTGCTCGACATGGATACAATGACAAATTAAAATGTTTACGGTAAATGTAGGTGATACATGAAGGACATTGTTCTATATAAGTATTATCTGACTATATGGAATAATAATCATCTTTCATTAGATCAATTAATAACCAGAGGTCCATGATCTAAAAGGCTAGTAGTTCCCTTTAGTTTAGGATGTTAAAACCACTCTATCATGTATAAAATTGATCAAACCGTCTGTTATGTGAAAACATGTTGGGTTAAAAACTTTTTATCAATTTTTAACGGATGATGAAATAAAAATATAACATTATTTTAAGTAGTGATTCATATTTATTTTTCATATTTGTAAATTAATATATATAATTCATTCATTAAACATTATCATTCATCTATATTATTCATATCTATTTTTTGGTATTATATAGTTATATGGATAATTTTTTGATCATAGAGTGATTTTGACAACGTATCTAAACAATTGGGTTTTCATCACAAAATTCATTGTTTAACTAATTTTCTTGATAAAAATAACCATAAATTTTTGTAATTTTCTGTTCAATACATTACATAGTTTTTACATTGATTCAATTTTTAGAAAAAATATAACCACTAAATTAGATCATTAAACTACTAATTATTTAATGATATAATACTTGTAAAAACATAGTGCATATTCATAATTTTGAGTTCTCTTAATTATATTTTTCATTCATTTTGTAATAATGAAATTATTAGAATTAAAAATAATTTATTAAACAACAAATAATTGACTTTATAAGTCTAATATCAGACTAACCATGTTGTTTTGAATAGTATTTTATTATTTGAAAAAGTTAAATAAGAAATTATAATTTGTTTTACTACATAGAATTAAAAATTAATTTCTATCAATCATAAGTAGTTTTTGAATAATTAAAATCATAAAATAATTGATATAACTATTCCAAGATGGATTTAAATTTATGGCATTTAATATTGGGGGAATATCATATGGACTATGATTTTGATATCATATATACCTCTGGGAAGGGTAATATTTCAATTTAAGAATAGGTTCAAATTAAAATAGTTAGAATTATTAGTATCAATGTGGGGAATATAAAATAATGATTTTATTTTCATCTAATCATCATTTTGAGAAAATTATTCAAAAATATTGTCTTTATATATTGGAGTTTTCATATACATAGGTGTGATTTGTGGTGCTGTAGAGACCAGAAAGCTTGACGTACATGGACATTACATTAATTTTTCAGAATACATAATACATAACAAAAACAGACACACAAGGACCGTAATAGTATAGTGTCTTTTGAAACTCGGAATATAATCTTCTAATCATGGTGAAAGATCATCAACATCCCTCATAAGGATCTTCCCCTTTTGTTTTCTTACCTAAAACCTTTCTTTATATCCTGGAAAAAAACATATAAAGGGTGATCTCAAATTCTCTGTAAGGGTAAGCATGGATAAAATACAACAAATCATATACATTTGAACTTAAAAACATGAACATAATGATTAAACATCAAACTATTGGGCAATGACATAAAACATGGAAGTACATAAGGCATAGACCATAAAGGAACATTAATCATTTTAAACTAGAATGTGAATAAAACATGTAATTGTGGCATCCATTAAGCACGTGTAATCATTTCCATAGTAGCCAAGGCATTGCTTCCAAGACCATCTTAGTGGACAAAGTCCCTTACTGAATCGGGTTTACTTGTCGTTCCAGCCCTGTATTACTGAACCAGATTTACTTGTCATTCCAGCCATGTCTATCTCATGAGATATAAATCTTTACCCAATGCATTGGAGGGAGATATAGGTCCCAGCCATCTCATAATGAAATCATTCTTTCGTGTTCCACAACATAAACATAAATCATTCATCATAACCCAAAGAATAAAATGGGTGTCATAAACATCATCCCATCATAAGATAATCCCTATAAAAAAATGGATATCAGTTCATCATAAGAAAAGTGAACCCATGTAAATCATAGAGACATTATACTTGAATCATTCACATATGAAATAATGACATCTTAAATGATAAAATGGTTTTGATAAAACATTTGAAATGAATTCTTGAGGAAAATATCATTTCTTCTTCAAAATCAATTTATTTTCACAAAAAGTCATGCAATTTTAAAAGAAAGATATATTTTATAAAATATTCATGAAATCTTTTGTAGGATTAATAATGAAAATAAGGATTTATAAAACCGTAAAAATCCTTTCATGTCGTATAAGTTAAAAAAACATTCTTCTCGTACTTTTGTCAGAAAAGTCAAAAAGTACCTCGTAACGTAAAAAAAAGAATGATTCCTTACATACCATGTAGTAAAAGACAAAATGGGAAAAAAGGAAGTTAAACATATATAAAGAAACTTATAGAAAACATGTACTTGGATGATAACAAAAACCCCAACAAATACTTAAGAATAAACAATCTCGGATAAGAATGATATTGGAATGGTTTTCCCTTACCTTAGGTCCAATATGCATCGTACATATCCGAACCTCCTGTAAAATGATTTAAATAGTGTCATTGACTTATTACAGTATCATATTCATTGTTATGATATCATTTATGGTTAACTTATGGCTTTAGATTACCCGTTCATTTGTAAATCCCATGTTAAAACAAAGGTTTGGGTAAAATCATCTTATTTATCGTACGTGTTTGGACTTGTTGTTCTTGATGTTATTATTACTTATATCATGATTTACATACTTCCAGAATGTAAATAATGATTTATATATCATATATATTCAATATATATCCAGCATATACATGTATTTATAATAGTACATAACATATGTAGGTAAGAAATGAAATGCACCTTTCATGGAGACGGTAAGCCGTACGTACGCATGAACGATACATTAATTTCTATTTATTATTTTAATTCAATAGGTATATTATAATTCCAGTATAATATAATATATAATATCATTAACTCCATTGTTTATTCATCCCACATAAGGCATTAACGAATCATATCACTTTGGGGGGGCGGTAGTCCCCTCTTCCTCAAATGAGATCATCGTATTTACCCACTATTGAAAACATAATGGCCTGATATAATTGGAAAGTAAAGAAGCATAAAGAAATAATAAAAATAATATATATCATATATAAATATAGTTCCATTATAATGGCCACCATGAGAGGCGGTAGGAGAAAATCATATAATCATTATTTTGTGAGGCGTTAGTTTGCCATCACATAAACATTATGTTCATCATCCATTAGATGGAGGTGTGTGTAAGTGTAGTTCAAATCCTTCTCATAAAAAATCATAGTATATTTAGGATACTGGTTTTGTTACAAAATAAAGTATTAAATAGATTTTAGTGTTTGGAAAGTAGAATAAAAGAAAACAACTTAAGAGAAACTATTACCTTTAATTTGGGTAAATTCTTTTGGTATGAACCAAAAGGACTTCTTGAAGTTTTTTATGCCTAATGTAAGGATTCAAAGGGGAGTAGAGGGATGTAGGGAGCTTATTTGGGGAGAGTTCAGACGAGCCAAGAGGCTTGAGAGGTGTGAGGAATTGCATAGAATTGGTCTTCTTTTATAAGGGAGAGGAGGGGCTCTTTTGGTATGTGTGGAAATATTATTTTATTATAAACTTATCTTCGGTTTCAAAAGGTACCAAAATAATTAAAGATGAATATAAGATGACTCATGGTCTAAATAAAATCATACAATCAGAATTGGACATGTTTTGGATAATATTTTAATCATTATAATCTTATTTATTTAAATCATTTATTAATGAGGTAAATACTACATCATAATTGTGTCATAAATAATTTAATTTATTTGATGTCTAAAAATTATAAATAATGTACCAACATGTAGGAAATATTTTTATATTTTCAGTAAATATTTATAGTTGCAAATATAATTTATATAGCCCCTGAAAACAATTATTTACTAAAAGCTTTTTGTTAATTCCAATTTTGTCTTTACATTAAATTAATTAATATATTGTGTCATTGTCTTTCATAAGTGGCTCCTTGGGGTTCCCAAATCGACACAAGGATGCCCATGGTCGGCAATTACACATCCAATAAGGCCTGGACAAGTGTTAAGGTAATTTTGAATTATTATAATATTCTTTTAACCATGAATTACCCTATTTACTTTTAACCGTGGTAAATAAATGTAAAAAGTTACTATTCACCAAAAATTATTTTTATCTAATTGAACCACATTTTACTCCTTGATGTTAACCGTGTCTCTCAGGTTTCACAAATCAACTCCCAGAAGGTGTAAAATTATGTTTTATGAACAAATGAAAAAGCTCTGAGGAGATGTGTAAAAGACGGTGAAAAGTTCAATACAATTTTTATAAATCTAAAATTATTATAAAATTATTCCAATGAATTTTATTGAACATATATAAGTATTATGTATCTGTTTTGACCTAAAAAAACTTTACATAAAATAAATTATTATTTAAATAAAAAATTGGTTTTAACCAAAAACTCGGTGTTTTCACTATTCATAAAAAAATTGTAGTTTTTCAGAAAAATACCAAAAATTCATCCTAAGATATATTTGATATTCCAAATTCAAAAATAATGTTCATTTTACCAAATTAAAAACATAGAATTGGAATTAAGTAATTTGGAAATCAATTCCCGTTATCAAAACAAATAACATGTTTTTAAGAAACAATAACTATCAAAAGATCGACATATTTTTATCTCCAAATTCAAAGTAAAATTAATTCCAATGACTAAATTTGGATTAAATGGTAAAAATATATTCTAATTACATTTTTCAACATATTTAAAAGATTATATAAACATATAAATTATTGTGATGAAAAAATTTGTTTTTAATTAAAATAATGTGTGTTTTTACTATTCATCCAAATATGAAAGTTATCAGAATAATATGAAAAATTAATCCAAATTAAATTTTTATATCCTGATTCCAAGGAATAATTTTATTTTGTCAAATTGAACTTATAAACATGTCAAAAACTAGAGTTAATGTTGGTGCGCCATCAAAAGGCGGCAAAACTGCATTTTTTTAAAAATACTTATTTTACCTGAATATTTTATTTTATTTTCATACCATGTTCAAGAATATATGAAAGATTAATAATAATGTTATGAAATTCCAAATTTAGTTAATACTATTCATAACGGCTAGTCCATAATAATATTATAACAATATATCTTTGTTTTGTGAAACCCGGTATTGCGTACTGCACATGCTATCGAGGAAGGTCGTGATTGCGTGTAATGCAAGCCAAGTCAGGGTGGCGTGTAGTGCAAGACTCGTTTCTTGTTGCATATAACAATATACAAACATATTTCATTTATAAATTAAACAAAGTCTATACTTAATGTTGGGTATAATAATTTTTACAAAACGAACTTGAAATTGTGTGTAACACGAGCAAAGAATAGTGTTGCGTATACTGCAAGCTAATACGGTGTTTCGTATAGTACAAGATAATCTTGGTGCAGTGTACAACACAAGACATCAATTAAAATAAATAATTATCATAAAATCACGGGTTGTTACATTCTACCCCCCTTAAAATGAATTTCTCCCTCGAAATTCATCGGGGTTATAAATGGTTTGATACTTGAGAATTTTTTTCATAGAGACCCACATCGTAAAAAGAAATGCTAAAACATAATTTTAAAAAGTGAAGTATGAAACATATTGGTTACTCAAATTAACTTATCACTAGGTTTCCATATATGAGATCATAGGTGAAAATATGGATTTGGAGGAAAAATCTAACCATCATGTTCTGATGGAGAGTGGTAGAGGACATGGCTATGATAAAGACAATAGTCACAAAGCCATAAATTTGTGATGATCTAAGGTATCATATGATTCATCGGATATGAGAGTACTAGGAAATTTTTTTTTTCTTTAAATATAATTTCTCTAATGTTAATGAATTTCAATTAGAATAATACTTACTTTATTTCAGTACAATCTTGTTGAGCAAAGTATTGTTTTCAACAATACATGTTAATGTTATTTAAAGGGGGAGATTATTGAAAATAATACTCTGTCTCTTTATGATGATTTTGATGCTCAAAAATACCCTCAGTTATTTTATAATAATTTAATTTAGTATTTTGTAGGAATTTATTAATTTATTTTACTCTTGAAATAATGAGAATCTATTACTTATTCAGAATCTTCTTTAAGCACATTTTGCAATCACTGTTCATACCTTACGTAGATAAATATAGCACTTAATCTCCATTAGCAGGTTCTGGAATCATTGTTCATACCCTGCATGGATAAACGTAGCGTAAGGATGAAAAGCATGTATAATTTTTGAGATATGAGAAAATTATGGTTAAACAAGCAGACATTTTCAGCAATGTATGGAAGGAGAACCTTACATTAGGAAGGAACCTTACGTTTTCGTTATCAGCAAAGTATGGAAGGAGAACCGTACGTAAATTCTAAGCGATGCGTTTGTTTCTCAAAAGTATGGTTCATCAACCTTACTTTTGTAAACAACCATACGTTTTTGGGAAATTATGGATCAAGTAAAAGTACGGATCTTTTACTGTACGTTTGAGTGTTGAAGAAAAAGTATGGATGATTAACCCTATGTTTGTGTTCAACCTTACTTTGTCAACCCTACGTTTGGGTTCAACCTTACACTGTTTACCTTACGTTTGAAGACTCTGTTATTCACCCTACATTTGGAGGCCACATCATCAACCTTACGTTTGGCATCGGAAATTATGACAGACGATACTTATGTGTAACGATCAGTAAGCTGATTTCTGGGAGGATTAAAGCTGGATTTAAAGTCATTTTTAATGTACTACTTTGACGAATTCAAAGCTATTTTATTAATGGACGTATGATCGAATTAAAAGGATATTTTTATGCCGAGTCTTAAGGGAAGTTACTAATTCTCTGTAAATTCAAATTTTTAAATATCGCGAATCATAAGGAAACTTTTATGGATCTAAATGTGCTGGATATATGCTTTATTTTATATGTTCTCTCTAAAACACCAGGCACATGAGTATGTGTTCGATCAATTTTTTAAAAAGGTGGAAAACAGAGATTGCAACTATTCACGATTGATATGATGATTCAAGAGGAGCGTCCAAGCTCTGTTTGTTCAAGAAGAAGGAACTCAATAAGAAAATTCACTTGTTCTACATCGAATATCTACTGTGGATCTACTACCGCTGAGGTTGTGAACTATATCTCTATATCTACTGTAACTGGATCAATTCGGAACTGCTTGGTCTTGAAGATAAATATTTCTAGAGACATCGATCCATCTGATGCTAATTGAATTCTATTGCAATTGTGATGATCAACTGGAAATTTCATTCTGAAATTATTATTTTTCTTGAGTAACCAACTTCTCGTTCAAAGCTATGTAGGTTCATGTTTGAACCAGAAGGCTTTTCCTTTCCTTGGATTGAAAAGGTATCAACTGCCTATACTCAGTTGTGAATCGGTCTGTGGAAAAGAGGACCAGATAGTGAAAATCACCAAGCTCGTGGAGTTGAGCAATGGTGGAGTGTACTAGGGGCATTTTTTTCCCCAAACCACTACACATCTTTGTGTTCTTGATTTTATTTATTCTGCTGCATGATGAATTCTAATAATTTATAAAGGACAGAACTCATTCAAGAGAAGAGTTATCGAAAAAATTTATAAGACACAATTCACCCTCTCTTGTGTATAATATGTAGATTCAGATCCAACAATTGGTATCAGAGGAGGAGATTCTGATAGAGCCTTAGAAAGCTAGAAGCATTTAGGGATTATACAACAGAGCATCATGACTAATACAAGAGAAGGGATTTCGATGGTCAGAGAACCTTATTTTAATGGAGACAACAATGGTTGCTGGAAATCGTGCATGATAATATATCTAAAAAACCTCAGATAAATAGTCTATTCAAGGATTATGACTCTTTATCAAATTCTGGAAAATCATGAGACATGGATTGCTGCTATAGAGGGAGAGTAGAATATGAACTCGAAGGCTATGAATGCAATTATATGCGGTCTAGGACAAAATGAATTTAATAGAGTATCTCAGTGCCCGACAACATATGAGATGTGGAAAACAATAGTTGTGGAATATGAAGGAACATACAATGAGAGGAAAATGAGATATGAAACTGGAAAATTGAAATTTGATACTTTCAGAATGGTTGAAGGTGAGAGCATTACTTAAATGAATGGAAGATTGACAGAAATTGTCAATATCATAACTGCTCTTGGAGAACCTATCAATCATGTTGTTCAAGCATTAACTGTTTTGAGAGTACTTCCAACTCGATGGAATGGTATCTCTACTGCCATCAGACAATCAACACCTGTCAAGGATTTAACTATGAGAGAGCTGATTGGTACACTGATGATGTATGAAGCTGAAATGAAAGATGAGGCAAATGAACATAAAGTTCATATCAAAAGATAAGATACTGCCTTGAAGGTAACTTCACAACAAAATAATATAAAGAAGAAGAACAGTGAAACCAAAGCTAAATTAAAAATCTCTGACTCATCCAACTCAGATGAAGAGCTGGCTCAGCTAGCGAGGAAATTTAGAAAGTTCTACAGCAAGAAAAGAGGCTTCAAAAAATCCTTTAAGATAGATGATAAGGAGGTAAGATGTTATGAATGAAAAAAGACGGGGCATATCAGACCAGATTTCTCACAATTGAATGATATAAAGAAAAATAAATTTTTCAAAAGAAATTACTTTGAGAAAAAATACAAGACAGCTATTAAAGCCACATGGAGTGTATCTGAAGACTCTAGTAGCTCTCCTAAATCAAGCTCATAGAAAGAAGAAGACAATCTAAAGGAAAAAATGTGTTTCATGGCAGAAACTGATGAGGTACAGTCATATTACTCCTCTAAATCAAATTCTGAATCAAGCTACTCAAATGAAAAACATGCAGCCTACTGCAATATGCTTGAAGAAAGATACGACTCACTATTTAAGAAACATATGTCACTAAAAAATTATCATTAATTCGTTTCAGATGAAAGAGATAAAATGTTGAAACAACATAAAGAATTAACTGATAAATACAATTCGATTAACACTAACTATATTAATTTTGAATCAAGAATTAAAACACTTTATAATGAAGTAGAATCTTACAAATAGGCTTCATTTGTTTTTACAAAAGGAGAGAATTAATTAAATGAAATTCATTGAAAAACTGTTATTAAAAATAAGAGATTTTGAATTGGCAGTAAAGGAGAAAAACCAAAGCTATATATAAATTATTTTGTTCCTAGCTCTAAAAAAGTTAATTGTAATTTTTTTGTGACAAAGGGACATATAGCTAAAAACTGTTTCATAAGGAAACCTCAAATTTTTGGTATTAAGAAAGCCTATGTTTCAAATTACTTATATGATTTATCGAATTTTAAATGACCAAAGCAAATCTGGATACCCAGATCATTGCTTGCTAACACCCCTGGACCCAACAAAATATGGGTACCAATGTAATTTTTTTGAAAGTCTTTGCAGGTAACAGGCCACCAGAGAAGAAAAGATATATGGTACATGGACAGTGGGTACTCAAGACATATGAGTGGAAACTCATTGAATATTTTCATCACTCACTCAAATGGAAGGAGGACTTGTCACATTTGGTGACAATGCCAAAAGAAAAAATCATTGGGATTATAATAGTTGGAGATCCAAAAACAGTCCCAATTGCAATGTATATGTTTTCATAAGTTATCTAAGAAACATTTAGTTTCTGATTTACCTTGTCTCAAATATGAAAGTGACAGATTTTGTGTTGCTTGTCAATTTGGAAGGCAACACAAATCATCCATCAAATCTGTTAATAAGGTTTCTACATCTAAACCTCTAGAACATATTCATATGGATTTGTTTGGACCTTCATGACTATCAAGATTAGCTGGTAAATTATATTTATATGATTTATTTGATGACTATTAAATATTTACATGGATTCTCATTTTGAAATTTTAAAATGAATCTTTCACATTATTTGAAAGGTTATTCAAATCTGTTCAAAATGAAAAAGGTTTCAATATTATCTCATTGAGAAGTTATCATGTTGGAGAATTTGAGAATATGGAATTTAATTCCTTTTTCTCAAATATGGGTCATGAACATACATTTTCTACACCCAGAACACCTCAATAGAATGGGATTATAGAAAGAAGAAATAGAACAATTCGTGAAATGGCTAGAACTATGTTAAATGAATATATCATACCTATATATTTATGGGAAGAAGCTTTGAATACAGTTTGTTATATAATTAATAGAGTTTTAATTAGACCTATTTTGAAAAAGACACCCTATGAACTAGGGAATAAAATAAAACCTAAAGTAAATTACTTTATTGTTTTTGGATTCATGGTTTATATCTTAAACACCAAGGACAATCATGGTAAGTTCGATCCAAAATCTGATGAAGGTATTTTCATAGGATATTTTGCTACCTCTAATGTTGATAGAGTTTATAATAAGAATTCAAGGATTGTTGAAGAATCAGTTTATGTGAAATTTGATGAATCTGATCCCTTTGAGAAAAGGACAGAACAAATGGATGAACTTGACTCTAATGATAACACGAGACTTGAGAATTTGAAGAATAATTTTGAAAATGATATAAATGTAATTCAGTCCAGTTCAGAGGAACATGATACTGACGAACCCTTAAATATATTACCTAGACAGTCTAGAACCCTAAATAATCACCCTTTTAAAACTGTAATAGGTGACCTAGAAAGTTGTGCCCAAACTAGAAGAATCTTAGGAAACCTAGTTGAATTCTCTTACTTCCAATCCCAACAAGAACCCAAGACTATAGAAGAAGATTTAGATGATGAAAGCTGGGTAATAGAAATGAAAGATGAATTAAACTAGTTTAAAAGAAATGAAGTTTGGGAATTAGAGGAAAGGCCTAAGAATTATCCTGTAATAAAAACCAAATGGGTCATTAGAAATAAACTGGATGACCAAGGCACAATAACTAGAAATAAGGTAAGATTAGTAGATAAAAGATATAATCAAGAAGAAGGAATAGATTATGATGAGACTTTTTCACCTATAGCTAGGTTAGAAGACATTAGAATCCTTTTAGCCTATGCATCTTATATAAATTTTAAATTATTTCAGATGAATGTTAAATCTGCCTTTTTAAATTGTTATTTAATGGAGGAAGTTTATGATGAGAAACCTCCTCGTTTTGAAAACTCTCAAAAACATAATTCGGTTTTTAAACATTCTAAAGCTCTTTATGGCCTTGAACAACCACCTAGAGCTTGGTATGAAAGATTATTTTCTTTTCTTTTGAAAAATTATTTTACTGTTTTTATGGCAGACCCAACACTATTTAAGAAATATGTGAAAAATATTGTTTTATTGGTTCAAATTTATGTTGATGGTCTAATCTTTGGATCAACTAATAAAACTCTTTGTCATGAATATTCAAAATTAATGCAAAACTAATTTGAAATGAGTATGATGGGAGAATTAAATTTCATTTTGGGTCTACAAATATTTCAAAAAGATTTTGGAAATGTTTAAAATCAAAGTTAATACATTACTGATTTACATAAGAAATTTGGACTTGAAAACAACATGTCATTTACAACTCCTATGTGTACTAATATAATACATGATTTTGCTGAAACTGTAAAATCAGTTGACAACAAGTTATATAGAGGTATGATTGGTATTTTTTTGTATCTTACTGCTAGTAGTCCATATATAATGTATTCCACATGTCTTTATGATAGATTTCAATCAAATCCAAAAGAATATCATCTAACTGCTGTTAAGAAAATTTTTAGGTATTTAAAAGGAACTGTTTTTCAATCACTTCTTTATCCTAAAACATATTATTTTAATTTGATTTCATATTCAAATTCTGACTTTCGAAGATGTAGGTTAGATAGAAATATCACATCAGGTACATGACAATTTTTAGGAAAGTCCTTAATATCATGGTCTAGTAACAAACAAAAATTAGTTTCCCTATCAATAGCTAAGGCAGAATATGTTTCTGGTGGCAGTTGCTATGCACAAGTGTTGTGGATAAAAAACACTTCTATGGACTTTGGATTGAATTTTAATAATACACCTATTTTATATGATAATACAAGTGTAATTAATAATTCAAAAAATCCTATTATTCTTTATTGAACTAAGAACATTGATATAAGGCATCAATTTTTAAGAGATCATGTTATTAAAAAAGATATATTTTTAGAATTTATAAATACTGAAATTCAATTAGCAAATATTTTTACTAAACCACTTCCCACTGGAAGGTTTGTTTTTATTAAGGGGGAGCTAGTTTAATTTAATTTAAAATAATATTTTAAATTTTTATATACTTTTATTTATATATGTAAATTTTGTTGAATACTGTTTATGTTTTTCTTTCTTTCATCATATGAAAAATTTATTTGTTTTTAAATATATGTAATGATTAGTGATTACATGGGAATCAAGGCTATCAAAGCCTTTTCGACTTCTAAACCCTTTCACTTCTATCGAAACCCTTTCGAAATCCGAAAATCTCACTTCCTCTTCTGAAACCATAACCTTCGAACTTCTGAAACCCTATCCTTCAAACCCTCATAGACTCATGTAGAAATGTTAAGGACTAAAAGAGCCAGTGAGGCTGAGCCAAGAAATTCCATGACTCAACGCACCGAGGGAAGAAAAATCTCACAGGGTAAGGTAATCGATCTCGACAGGTTATTTTAGACAAATCTGTTATTGAAGCAACCACTGTCATTTTAGAATCTTGAACAGATGTCCAACAGTGAAAATACAGAATTTATGTATGAAGTAGAACATAGATACATCTTCAAATTTGTACAATTTAGTCTAGGAGATACAGAGGAATGTATGATGACTATGATAGAGTATAAGGATTTCTCAATCTCATTAGTAGATATTAGTCAGATTCTCAACTGCCCTTATGGCGGAGTATTTCATTTCGACTTGATGAATATAGGAGATTCTGTGCATAAATCTAAAGACATCATGTCTTTTCTTTTTGGTACCAAGACAATAAAGAAAAGGCTTGTCAAGGATTTGGAGCCTGATCAGAAGATTTAGGTCAAATTTATTCAGACAGGAATAACACCACGGATAGAAAAAATGGAAAAGAGTTTGTACCCTGATATGTATATAATGTTTCTTATGTTAAGTGATATTAAGTGAAACTTTCCAAGATACATGATAAGGTATCCCAGTTACTTCTATCAAAGCGAGGCCAGTATGAATTTATACCCTTTTGGTAGATTTATTTCTAAACTATAGTTTATGAAAGACATGGTGAGATTACTGGATTCTAGAGTTCACTGTCAACACAGTAATACGTTTAATGCCGGAACTTTGAGGAAAGTTGGATATTTATGGAGCACAATTAATGGAAATTTTTTTCCATTAGGTGCTTAGGCAGACTCAGAGAGTGCTCAGACGCACCCTGCTAAGTCCTTGGAGGGACAAGCTAAATTGAGAGTCAGCAATGTTGCAAGAAGGATTCTCTTTGAAGTGGAAGATGTTAAGGAAGACAGAAATCAAGAGGGACTTCAATCAAAAAGAAAATGACCAGTAAATGAGGAATTCACGTCCACTACTTTGGAAACTAAAATAGAAGCTTTATTTTATTAGTCTTTTGTGAGAGATGCTGTTGTTGATAAGTCCATGAAAGATGTTACTGAGAGAAAAACTCCAGTAGAGGAATCAAGATATCAAAAAGAAACTAAAAGGGAAAATCAGGAACAAATTGTACCTAATGTTGAAGTTTCACTTCAACAAGAACAAGAGATGGAGGCAGTGCCTGGTAAAGAAGTGGCCATACCTTAGGAAAATAATGAAGATATTGTTCTTGAAAACAAAATGGAAGGCATAGATTCTGATGTTTGTGGTGACCATGCTTCGGAAACTCACACAGAGGTACTTCGAGAGGATTTTTCTATGGAGGTGTTTGAAATATCTAAGGAATAATCTGTGGAGAAAGCTTCTTAGGACAGAGAAAAAGAGAAATCTAATGATGAATCATTGCCTTTGGCAGTGTTTCATCAACCTGAGACTATGAATCAACAACATGGGTCTTTTGATTCAAGCAAAGAAATAAGTTGAAGAGATGTATAGAAAAGTATATGAGTTGGAATCTGAGAATGTTTCTCTGAGAAATGGCTTAGATTCATAATATTTAAAGGTTAAAAAGCTGAAGGAGTGTACAGTTTCAAGGTAAGAAGTTGAAATTTTTAAAGTGGACATGCTGACTGCTGTTACATAATTAAAATATGAAATGGTTATGTAGTCAGATTTATCAGATCTGAAATTGTTTAAGGAGAATCAAATTGCATCAGTTGCAAATAATGCTGTTAGTGGATCAGGTACATCACCAGATTTAATCAGAAGGATTCTGGCTATCACAGCTGCGATGAGCAACATGAATGACAGGATACAAGATCTTCAATGTAACAATGCTCCTTTGTCAGTGTTGCTGAACAATTAGATGTTCTTAGTGGATCAACTGACATCTAGTGAGCCATCGATCTGAATTCTATAAAATTAGTTATCATAGAAGCTGCCATTATTTTTTGAAAAAGTGGAAAGGATGCATGAGTTTTTCAGAGTCAATTTTATTGAAGATATTTATATGACTCAAGAGAACAGAGATATCATTATCAAGCAAGGAGAAGAGATGATGAAGAGACATAGGGAGTTATTTACAGAAATCAATTCAGAAATCCAGAGGAGATAGACCCTGTTGCCTATCTTACCCAAACCTTGATTCATGTGTATATCATTTTCATGTATATACTACTATTTTTTAATGAAAATTTTATTCATTTTTTATTTTTTTCTTTCCTTATTTGTTTTACTAACTTTTTTTTTGGTATTTCAGTACACTAGATTTAATTATTGATAAACAGTTCATAATAGCATTTACTAATAGTTCAGTGCAATATTAAATGTGTTAAAATCCATGATTTTTCATTGCTTTTGATATCACAAAAGAGGGAGAATTTGGATAAACACACCATCAAAACCTACATTTTATATAGGGAGAGAATTCATTTTATTGAGGGAGAAAATTAAATGAGAAATTTGGATTTATAATTATCTTTTTGGTGGAGAAGTATTTATTTAAAACATTATAACTAAATTTGAAAGTTAATTTTTGTTTAAATAATTTTCATTATATTATGGGTTCTGTGATCATCAAAAAGGGGGAGATTGTTGAGAAAAGTATTGTGTTCAACAATACATGTTAATGTTATTTAAAGGTGGGGATTATTGAAAATAATACTCTATCTTTTTATGATAGTTTTGATGCTCACAAATACCCTTAGTTATTTTCTAATGATTTTATTTAGTATTTTGTAGGAATTTATTAATTTATTTTACTCTTGAAATAATGAGAATCTATTACTTATTTAGAATCCGTTTTAAGCGCATTCTAGAATCACTGTTCATACCTTACGTAGAAAAATATAGCAGAGAATATTCTTTAACGCATTCTGGAATCACTATTCATACCCTACGTGGATAAGCGTAGCGTAAGGATGAAAAGTGTGTATACTTTTTGAGATATGAGAAAATTATGGTTAAAAAACAATACGTTTTCAGCAAAGTATGGAAGGATAACCTTACGTTAGGAAGGAACCTTATGTTTTGGTTATCAGAAAAGAATGGAAGGAGAACCATATGTAAATTTTAAGCGATACGTTTGTTTCTCAAAGTTATGGTTCATCAACCTTACTTTCGTAAACAACCATACGTTCTTGGAAAAGTATTGATCAAGTAAAAGTATGGATCTTTTACTGTACGTTTGAGTGTTGAAGAAAAAGTATTGATGATCAAACCTATTTTTGTGTTCAACCTTACGTTGTTAACCTTACGTTTAAAGACTATGTTATTAACCCTACGTTTGGAGCCCGCGTCATCAAACTTACGTTTGGCGTCGGAAATTTTGACAGACGATATTTATGTGCAACGATCAGTAAGCTGATTTCTGGGCCGATTTCAAGCCGAATTTAAAGTCGTTTTTTAAGTATGACTTTGACTGATTCAAACCAGTTTTATTAATGGATTTAAGATCGAATTAAAAGGATATTTTTATGCTGAGTCTTAAGGGAAGTTACGAATTCCCTATAAATTCAAATTTTTGAATATCACGAATCAGAATGTGACTTTTATTGATCTAAATGTGCAGGAGATATGCTTTTTTTTATATGTTCTCTCTAAAACAGCAGGTACATGAGTATGTGATCGATCTATTGTTGATAAAGGGGGAAAACTGAGATAACATCTATTCAAGATTGATCTGTTGATTCATGGGGAGCATCAAAGCTCTGTTTTTTCAAGAAGAAGGAACTCGATAGAAGATTCACTTGTTCTACATTGAATAACTACTATGGATCTACTACTACTGAGGTTGTGAAATGTATCTCTATATCTACTACAACTGGATCAATTCAGAACTGCTTCGTCTTGAAGATCAATATTTCTAGAGAATTCGATCCATCTGCTCTCAATTGCATTCTGTTGCAATTGTGAAGATCAATTGGAAATTTATTTCTGAAATTATTTTTATTCTTGAGTAACGAGCATCTCATTCAAGCTCGTGGAGTTGAGAATTGGTGGAGTGGACTAGGGGCCTTCTGTTCCCCAAACCACTATACATCTTTGTGTTCTTGAGTTTATTTATTCCGCTGCACGATCAAATCAGATACAGTATAAAGGATAGAACTCGTTCAAGAAAAGAGTTATCAAAGAATTGAAAAAGACACAATTCACCCCCCTCTTGTGTATAATCTGTAGATTCAGATCTAACAATTCTCACCGTTGTTTGTGCCTTAACGAATTTACACTTTATCTTATAAAGAAATGAAGTTGAATTTGACTTCCGTGAAGTATTAGTAGATCATGTGATAGAATTATAGGTCATTCCATCTGTCTCAAACATATGGTTATTAATGGTTATATACATAAGTCTATCTATGGTGATATTATTCGTATATGGTTCCAAAAATGGACTTATAATTCAACTATCATACTGATTAATAAAATAAAACTAATTTCTACTAACCAAGGACATTTTGTAAGGTAGTGGTAGGTGATAAAGGCCTGTCGCACTTAGGTTGTGGGTTCGTTTCCCACAACCTTGTCCGACGTGACAGGTTGTCTCCCATCTTGCGCGTTGTCCTTTTTCTAAAATTACATCATTATGACATTCCATAAATAATATAGAAAAAAAGATATAGCCTTAAACAATACTAACTTGTGTCCAACATAATCCATTTCAAATATTTAGTCTAATCCAAAATACTTTTGTCCAAGCTTATAGAATAAAGAAAGCAATTACTATAAATTTCATCTACCGAGCAGGTGAATACCAATATTTATCCCTGATATATCATGTTGATCACATTCCAATCATGTGAATAAATTAATCATGTATTCTCTTGAAAAATGAATACCCATTGAAACTTAGTGAAAACATGAATGTTGTCAAAAGTTAACTCTTTCCACATACCAAAATCCCAAAAATTCTTTATACTCAAACAATTCATGAGCTCATTAATAATATCATATATTTCATTATCTCCTTAGAAATTCATTATGAGAATATTAGGTTCTTTCCAATAATATCTGAATAACCATTCATGGTTACCAGTACCATTCATCATACACTTTCAAAAATTAAGGAAAGACAACAGTGTAACAATCCTTATATGTATCTTTATTCAACTGTACCATGAGATTACTTATACAACATTATTTTGGAATCCTATTACATGAACACAAAATCATTACACCACATCGTTGTCATATTCAACATTGCCAATAGTGATCGCATCTGACTTCCCTTTGTCCTTTTCCTTAAGTGGTTGCTCCTGTTGATCATCATTAACCCATGGATTAGGGCATTTATTAGCATAATGCCCAATTTCCTTGCACTAGAAACATTGAAGTGTTGGTGGAGCATTCTCTGTTATCTTTTCTATATTCACATCACTACTATCCTTTTTACCATTACATCAACAATCAACTACTCGATGACCTTCTTTTCCACACGTAACACATTTTCTATTACCTTTTATGAAATCTCCATAATGCTTCATTCCACACTTTTAGCATAAAGAAACATTCATCTTCTTTTCACCATTGTTCTGAGATTTATCCTTGAACTATATCTTTCGTTTCTTGTCAAAACCATGAGATGGATATGTAACAACAACTTCTAGTTCAACCTTGATAGCACAACGTACAATTTCTTCATAGCTACTGAAGTCTATTATAGCTAATTACCTTCGATGACTTGGTTCTATTCCACTGAAGAATAGATCAACTTTACTTTCAGGTTGGATGATAAAGCCAGATGCATACCTTGCAAACCTTGTAAAATTTTCTTCGTATATACTAACAGATTCATCATATTTTTTTAATCTCATGGAACTCCTTTTCCATCATTGTTCGAAGAATACGGGGGAAGTACTTACTGAAAAATAAGTCCTTGAACTCATCCCATTATATGGAGTCAATTTCACATTGGGGCCTTGTATTCTAAATTAAATTCCACCATTGATCTAATTCTCCTTATAATCAGTAAATACCCAGAATTACTTTTTCATGTTCCGAACTGCACAATATGGAAAATATCTTTTCAATGGTACTGATCCATTGTTCAGAAACAAGTGGATTAGATGACCCACTGAAAGAAGGTGGGAGTTTTCTTCATGAAGGACTCAATAGAATATTGTTCCCTTCTTTGCTAATTTGGATGTCCAGAATGATTCATTTCTTGTGTAAGTATAGAAAGAAGATTTTTCACTCTATCTCCCAGGACATTGGTTTGTTCAGGAGGACAATCACTGCATCGTCCATTACATTGATCAAAACGGTTCCTTTGTGTTCTATCCATCGTCTAAAACCCAAAAAGAATTGTGTGAGAGGAACAAATCAAGATAGGGAAAATAACATAATAAAGGGGGAGTACCTTAAATATCTATCATCTTAGTTATATTTCTAATATCGTTACCATAATTCTAGGACTATAACCTATACTTATACCTAACCTTAGGGAAATCCCTAGACATACCATAGAAATATTTCTAGGGATCTCACTAAAGTTTTCGCATCCTAGTTTCCAAAGGTTAACTAGACCTTTCCTTTGATAACAACTGTAGAGACCCGAAAGCTTGACGTTCATGGACCTTAAATTACATTTGTTGAATACTTAATACATAACAAAAACAGACTCAAAAGGACCGTAATAGTTTAAATTCCTTTGAAACTCGGAATATAATCTTCTAATCATGGTGAGAGATCTTCAACATCTCCCATAATGATCTTCCCCTTTTGTTTTCTTACCTAAAACCTTTCTTTATATCCTTGGGAAAAGAAAACATATAAAGGGTGAGTTCAAATGATCAGTAAGGGTAAGAATGGATAAAATAAATCAAATCATATACATTTGAACATAAAAACATGAACATAATATTTCAAACATCAAAATCTTGGGCAATGACATAAAACATTGTAGTACATAAGGCATAGATCATAAAGGAACATTAATCAAGATAAATTAGAATGGTAATAAAACATGTAATTGTGGCATCCATTAAGCACATGTAATGATTTCCATAGTAGCCAAGGAAATTCTTCCAAGACAATTTTAGTGGATAAAGTCCCTTACTGAATCGGGTTTACATGCCGTTCCAGCCCTGTATTACAGAACCAGATTTACTTGTTGTTCCAGCCATGTCTATCTCATGAGATATAAATCATTACCCAATGCATTAGAGAAAGATATAGGTCCCATCCATCTCATAATGAAATAATTCTTTCGTGTGCCACAACATAAACATAAATCATTCATCATAACCCAAATAATAAAATTGGTCTCATAAACATCATCCCATCAAAACATAATCCATATATAACAAATGGATATCATTTCATAATAAGAAAAGTGAAACCATGTAAATCATAGAAAAATTATATGTGAAACATATACATATAAAATAATTTCATCTTAGATGGAAAATGGTTTTGATAAAACACTTGAAATGAATTCTTGAGGAAAATATTCTTTCTTCTTCAAAATCAATTTCTTTTCACAAAACGTCTTGTAATTTTAAAATCAATATATTTTTTGAAAATTGTCATGAAATCTTTTGTAGGAAACTAACTGAAAATAAGGCTTTATAAAACTGTAAAAATCCTTTCATGACGTATAAGTTAAAAAATGATTCTCCTCGTACCTTTGTTGGAAAAGTCAAAAAGTACCTCGTAACATAAAAAAAGAAATATTCCTTACATAACATGTAGTAAAAGACAAAATTGGTAAAAAGGAAATTAAAAATACATAATTTTTTTTTAGAAAACATGGACTTGGATGATAACAATAACTCCAGAAAATACTTACGAATAAACAATCTCAGATAAGAACGAGATTGGAAAGGTTATCCTTACGTTAGGTCTGATATGCTTCGTACGTATCCAAAACTCTAGTATAATGATCTAAATAATGCCATTGACTTATTAAAGAATCATATTCATTGTTATGTTATCATATATAGTTCAATTATGACTTTATATTACCCGTTCTTTTGTAAATCCCTTGTTAAAGCAACGTTTTGGGTAAAATCATCTTATTTATCGTATGTGTTTGGACTTATTATTATTGATGTTATTATTACTTATATCATGATTTACTTACTTCAGGAATGTAAATAATGATTTATATATCATATATATTCATTATATATCGAGCATATGCATGTATTTATTATATTACATAACATATAGAGGTAAGAAATGAAATGCACCGTTCATGGAGACGGTAAGTCGTACGTACGCAGGAACACTAATTTAATTTCTATTTATTATTTTAATGCAATAGGTATATTATAATTCCAGTATAATATAATATATAATATCATTAACTCCATCCTTTATACATCCCACACAAGGCATTAACGAATCACATCACTTTGAGGGGGCGGTAGTCCCCACTTCATCAAATGAGATCATCATATTTACCCACTATAGAAAACATAAAGGCTTGATATAATTGGGAATTAAATAAGCATAAGGAAATAATAAACATAATATATATCATATATAAATACAGTTTCATCATAATGGCCACCATGAGAGGTGGTAGGAGAAAATCAAACATTCATCGTTTCGTGAGGTGTTAGTTTACCATCACAGAAACATTATGTTCTTCATCCATTAGATGGAGGTGTGTGTAAGTGTAGTTTTAATCCTTCTCAAAAAAACATACTAGTATATTTAGTATACTGTTTTTGTTACAAAATAAAGTATTAAAAAGAGTTTCATGGTTGGATAAGTAGAATAAAAGAAAACAACTTAAGAGAAACTATTACCTTTAATTTGGGTAACTTCCTTTGGTTTGAACCAAAAGGACTTCTTGTAGTGCCTTCTGCCTAATGTATGGATTCTAGGGGGAGGATAGAGATATAGAGAGCTTAGTTGGGTAGAGTTTGGACGATCCAAAAGGCTTGATAGGTTTGAGAAATGGCATAGAAGTGATTTTTTATTTATAAGGGAGAGGAGGGATTCTTTTAGAAAGTGTGGAAATATTATTATATTATAAAGTTATCTTCGGTTTAAAAAGGTAAATAAATAATTAAATATAAATATAGTCTGATTCATGGTCGAGATAAAATCATCCAATCAGAATTGGAGATGTTTTGGATAATATTTTAATCATTATAATCTTATTTATTTAAATCATTTATTAATGGGGTAAATACTGAATCATTATTGTGTCATAAATAATTTAATATATATGATGTCTAAAAATTATACAAAAATAGCAAAATGTTGGAAATATTTTTATCTTTCCAATGAAAATTTATAGTCGAAACGATGATTTATATTGCCCCTTATAAAAATTAATTACTAAAGAATTTTTGATAATTCCAATTTTGTCTTTACGTTAAATTAATTAATCTAATGTGTCATTGTCTTTCATAAGTGGCTCCATGGGGTCCCAAAATCGACCCAAGGATTCCCATGGTTGGCCATTACTCATACAATATGGTTTGGACAAGTCTTAAGTTAATTTTGAATTATTATATTATTCTTTTAACCTTGAATTACCCTATTTACTTTTAACCGTGGTAAATAAAAGTAAAAAGTTACTATTAACAAAATATCATTTTTATCTATTTGATCCACATTTTAATCCCTGATATTAACTTTGTCTTTCAGATATTTGAAATTAAACTCACAGAAGTGGTAAAATTATGTTTTATGAACAATTGCAAAAGCTCCTAGGAGGTGGGTAAAAGACAGTGAAAAGTTCAATACTATTTTTATAAATCTAAAATTACTATAAAATGATTCCAATGAATTTAATTGAACTTATATAAGCATTATGTATCTATTTTGACATAATAAAATTAAATCAAATAAATTATTATTTAAATAAAAAGTCGGTTTTAACCAAAAACTCAGTGTTTTCACTATTCATCAAAAATTGAACTTTTTCAGAAAAATACCAAAAATTCAGCTAAGCTATATTTGATTTTCTAAATTCAAAAATGATGTCCATTTTACAAATTCAAAACTTATATGTGGCATTAATTAATTTTATAATCATTTCCCATTATTAAAACAAATACCGTGTTTTTAAAAAACAATAACTATCAAAAGATCGACATTTGTTTATGTCCAAATTCAAAGAGAAATTAATTCCAATGACCAACATTGGAATAAATGGTAGAAATATATTCTAATTACACATTAAAACCAAGTAAAAAGATAATCTATCCATATAAATTATTGTGATGAAAAAAGTTTTTTTTATTTAAAATATAGCGTGTTTTTACTATTCATCAAAATATGAAAGTTATCAGAATAATATGAAAAATTCATCAAAATTTTATTTTTATATCCTGATTCCAAGGAATAATTTTAATTTGTCAAATTGAACTTATAAACAAGTCAAAACAAGATATAAAGTGGGTGTGCCATCAAAAGGCGGCAAAACTGCATTTTTTTAAAAATACTTATTTTACATGAAAAATTTATTTTATTCTCATACCATGTTCTAGAATATATGTAAGATGAATAATAATGTTATAAAATTAAAAATGTATTTAATACTATTCATAACGGCTAGTCCATAATAATATTATAATAATATATCGTTGTTTAGTGAACCCCAGTGTTGCATACTGCACATGCTATCGAGGAAGGTCGTGATTGCATATAATGCAAGCCAAGGCAGGGTGGTGTGTAGTGAAATACTTTTTTGATGTAGTGTATAACAAAATAAAACCATATTTCATTTATACATTAAAAAAAGTATATAATAAATTTTTATTAGAATAACTTCTACAAATCGAACTTGAAATTGTTTGTAACACGAGCCAATAATAGTGTTGCATATACTACAAGCTAATACGGTGTTGTGTATAGCGCAAGATAATCGTGGTGTAGTGTACAACACAAGACATCAATTAAAAAGAATAATTTTCATAAAATCTTGTGTTTTTACAGGTGCAGTGTCAGTTATAAGACCATGTAGTGGAAATTTAATGAAATGTAATAGATACTAATCATAATTATGATGGATGATATAAGGATGAGATACCACAAGAATTATTAAATGGGAAACTATATGTTCCCTAGAGTATAGGAGATGAAATTTGCTATGAGTTTCATGGAACATGATTGTTTATAAATATATCAATCATTAATATTAATCATTCATTTATGAAGTAGGCTAATGGTTAAAGATGAAGATATTAGTGGATGCATATGTATCAAAAAATTTCATAAGTATGAGAAATTATTTACTGGGTTTCCTACATCCCCTATATGTTTCCCAATAGAAGTGTTGGTGAATTACCTTAAATTTACAGTTGTTTTACCACATTCTTATTTATGGATAATTTTATAGTGTTCATTGTAGAATGGTTAATTATGCTGTATTATTTCATAAAAATTATATAATGGTGATCCGTAGAGATTTTAGTTATACATTATGTGATTTCAAGAGGTATGAATTTAAGTCATTCAAATTATTATTATTTCAGATCAAGACCCATAAATAATAACAAGGATTTTTACTATTTTTCAACATTATATAGATTCCAAATAAAATCATAACATAAATTTTTAGTCATGAAATGATACTCAACCCATTTAAGCAATTTAGATTAAATATATTGTTTGAGACATTCAATTCTTCATTTTTTAAATAAAATGGATAATAATTTATAGTTTCTTATGTTTATGTATTATAATGTTTTCATCTTTTTAAAATAATAGAGACCTATTAAGCTTTATATATGAGACTATATCATCGATAACATTACTATAATGAAATTCGTGTGGGGGTTTTCATTTTACATAAGATGGTAATGATATGATATAAAATGTCAATTAAATATGATATCTAATGATAGATTGAAAATATGGATATAAATTATATGTATACAATATGAGGATGAAAATATAATTTTTTATTAGATATCTTATATTCATACGAGTTTCTTCTTGGTATGATTATCAATAATGTCATATGGGAAATAATATATCATATCAATTTATCATTACTTTTTAGGTGATAGATTGAGTTAGAGTGGTGTGAAATCAATTGGATATACATCCTCATCTAGAATGTAATCATGATTTTTTTATATATCCATACATTATTTTTATTATAATTATTTTTTCTCGATTTTATAGACATTAAGAAATTTAAATATAGTAGAATGAAAATTTTATTCAGCATCGAGTGTATATTCATGAGAAAAAATATTAGATTATGTATAAGTTAATAGTATCATTATTTTATGTTATTTTTAAACATGGTTCAGAAATATAAGTGAAATGTGAAATGAATTCATAGATGATGGTGCAGTATATGAAATTTTTTAGGTCATTCTTATTGTATTTTAATATGAAATCTGTTGCATTGATAATGTTTTGAAATACTTAGAAAAAATGATTTCATATAATATCTTTATGGATATTATTTATTTTATTCCAGTAATATAAATTTTGAAAGTTTTCTTTAATATTAAACAACAAAAATGTATTGAATGGTGGTCTTATCTAAATTATTTTTATTCGTTTGGTCTTCCAATTTATATAAAAAAATTGTTATTTTGTTAAACATAAGATAAAAATTTATTAATGTAATTGGATTTGGAATGTGGTATTTTCCCAAGATTAAATTTAATTGAATAATATTATACAATTTTTTATATACTGTTTTATATTTGGAATGATATTATTTATTAATTTATTCACATAATTTCATCTTCTTGTATTTTTTTGAACTATATAGAATAATGTTTGAAAATTTATAAAATTTACGTTTTGTTCATAAAGTGAGATGTTGGATACATATTTTGATTTAATGACATTATGAATTGTCCATTCAACAATTTAATGTGGAATTTTTAAATTGTATAGTTATATTAGTATGGATGATCCCATTATTTAATTTCTCTTAAATGCCGTGTTTGAAATTTTCGTGGGTTTGAACTTTAAAATAGATAAATATCCCTATTATATTTCTTCAATTGTGTTAGAATACTTTTGGTTACATAAGTATTTAATATAAAAGCATAAAGGATAAATAATTAGCATAAGATAACTAAATAATTATTATTTAGGATAAATTATCATCCAACAATTCAGGTATGTGAAAAAAATTTATCACCATTTCTAATTCTATGTAAATTTATCCATATTTTTTGTTAAATTTTGTGTTGATAACACATGATAATTTGAGATAATGACTATAATTAATAATATAAAATTGGAGAATATTGTAATATAATCATTTTAATTATATGAAATTATTAAAAATACAAAATACAAAATAAATCTAGGATATTATAAAAATTGATAAACAGTTTTGTGAATTTTTAAAATTCAATATATTCTTTTTGGAATTAAATTACTATTTCATTATTGAGGATTAATGGAAAAATTTCAAATTTTTTTTTTGTAAAATTTTATGTATTAAAAGAAGGAGAAATATTATAATATCTTTTTATGAAAATTTTTGTGTTGATAATTGTTTTATAGTAATGTAAATATAATATTTAGTATTTTCATTATAATTTTGAGTTTATTTTTATTGATGTTTGTAAAATTTACTTAGTTTGTAATTTTTTTGACACTTTGTACGGACTATTACAATTTATCTAATGATTCTGTAGAATTTCATGAAAAGTAGTTTAATATATTGTACTCATTTTGGAAATCATGTATTATGTTAAATGTGGTCCACACCAAAGAACCGTAGGTCCCTTAAACATTTAAGTGAAAATCTAATTCCCCCTAATGTGTATCACATTGTGGGGTAGTTTATCACATAGATCATACTTTAAAGGAATGTGGGGTTTCAATATCATTTAATGAATCATGTAACATTTTATCATATTTCCATCACCTATATAATTATACAGTAGTTAATGATGAAGTGTTTGTGGAATAAAAATACTATATTTAATGGGGAGTCATAAAATAAGGTTTATAGGGATGAGGTTCTGGACGATTTCCATACCAACGATATGGGGAATGATAATTTATATTATATTTTTTCATCTAAATATTTATAGTTCTCTGTGGAAGTAGGATGTAAATTTAGGATATAAAAATTAAAATTTTAGTTCATATATGAATTTTATGAAGTTGATGAATTGAGTTGGAGACATAAAGAATAATTGGTGTGATGATCCAACTGTAATGATTGAAAATAATTATGTGGAAATCACATAGATGTGGTTTTTTATATTGGGTGATGATTTAGTGATGATGATTTGGGTTTACATGATAAGAGTCCCTATGGATAGTCACCCCATAAAAGTGAGAGATCATGTTGGTGGACAACTATCATACTATTACCATGAATTCTAAATAATTATTTACGTAATGTCCCTCTTAGTTGACACCCATAAACTGTTAGATATTATATGGATGTGAAACCCCTCATATCATTATTTAGAAAATGATGTAGAATGTCATTGTAATATTATGTGTTGGAGGATACCGAGAAATAATAAGAATAAACATTGGTGGAGTTCCTCTTTGACATTGAATTTTATAGTATGGTCACTAGGAGAAGAAAGTTGATTAGTCAGGATTTTTATTTTATTTTTATAGGCATCTCGTGATGTAAATAATTATTCCCTTTAATTATGTGTTTTGTTGGATATAATGAATGATATGGGTGTGGTCAGATGATTGGAATTAGTGATAGATGTTTTATTATGTTTCTATTTCATTTATTAACATATTTATTATAAATTGATTCCAAGAGGATGCATGATGCATTTGAGAAACATATAATTATATTTTATTCCCACCCAACCTTATGTATGAATTTGTTTTCAAATTATGATAATAGAGTTGGTGGTTTTTTTATGTTAACTAATTTTTTGACAAAGTAGACTTGTTGGTGGTGGATTATTCAATTATCCAATATTGTATTTTATAATGAGTCTTGAATTTTGTAGTTTTTCCTATCAAATTTAGTATGATTTTAAATTCTATATGACATAGAATAAATTATGTTATGCATTTGAGATTAATTTTTGGTCATATTACTATATACGGTGTTAAGGGACATTCATTTATAGGGTAGTTCCTTCCATTTATATGTTAATTAGTAAATGATGAATCTCACCAACACATACCCTATTTATGGTTATCCTTATGGGTCACACAATATTTCATTGTATATATTGGTAGAGTCATAGATCGCTTGACCAATTATAAAATCAGTCTAAATTACTTTATGTAAGTGTAAATGAAGTGTGGTAATATAATATATATGGAATTATCCAACAAATCACTATATAATATTGGAGTGAAATTTTATGATTTTCAATACTATTTTTGTGTACTAATAACACACTTATCTATATCAGAGCGTTGACTTGAATTATCTGATTACTTTGTTAACTACATAACTTATTTTATTTGGTAGTTATATAGATAGAAGGTCCTAGTTTATTTTAGGGACATAATAATTAGATAACATGGTTAATTAAGAATGAAATTTATACTGGATAACCTAGTTTTAAATAGTTCTGATTATACTAGGAGATCTAGTTTACTTGATAGACATACTCTCGAGATATCATGATAATTTAGATTTTTGGGTTGACTAGATAACAGACATGAATTTTTTGTCATGTAGACATGTTGACCTCCTGAATTACTATAATATCCTAATAGAATGGGTACTTTGAGTTAGTGATCTCATTCATATACTCTATAAGTGAGAACATATTCTCACACACATGAGGTAATTTTCATCTAAATTGTAAATTTTTAATGAATTATATATTTAATGTTTTATAATAGGTTAATTTCAATAAAATTATGGGAAAATAAGAAAGTGTTCATAGTGTGATGTCTGTGCCACTCCTTCACCAAGATGTTTTGATGGTGGAGGTGTTTGGAAGTTACTATCACAAATATAGATAATGGTTTCCTTGATTGTGTGGACAATCCATGAATATTACTCTAATGTATATTGTGACCCTTCATAGATATTTCATTATTTCTAAACTAAGAATTTTTGAATATGTATGGTGGTTTTATTCAATAACTACAACGTAATTTATGGATGTTTTTCTCACCATCATAGCATAATTAATTAATTATTTTTATTCAACCCCAACTATAATTAAACACCAACAATTCGTTTCTTTATTTTATCCCCATTTGAACTACCAAGTTGGGGAACATGGAAGAATCCATTATCCAACCATTTTTCTCAAATTTATGTTTATTTTCATTAGGATTCATCTGGAAATAAATTTTTGGGAAAAACAATTTCGCTATTGTTGATTCACATTATATGTAGTGGGTTTCATATTCCTCTAGGATAATTTTGACCTAGTGGGTATTTGTATGTATTTATATTTGATGTTTTTTATGGTAAGTATTTGTATTTCCTCATAGCTATCTTTATCATATAACGTGGTTTGTTTACTTCTTCAGGTAGAGATTTTAATTGTTTATTGTAGATGGTCCAATCAAAATCATTATTTTGAAGAAGCTAAATTTTTTCATATTAATAATAGATGTTTTCAACAAATTACACATATTATATCCTTTTAATGATTACTAAATATATGATATTATTAATTAAAATATAGTTTGATCTGTGGAATGACTATTGTTAGTATCCTAAAAAATGTTAGAAGAGTAATTAGATAATTGAAATAGTTACATGAATAACAATATAGTAAAATTATAATTGTAATTAAAAGATTTATAATAAGGTTTGGGCACATATGTGTCATTGTAATTTAAATACTGATTTGATAAATCAAAAAATATATAGAAATTCTGCAATAATTATCTAACGATTACATCATTCTAAAAAAACATGTATAATAAAAGAAATAAATAGGTTCATCCAAATTAGTGTTTCAAAATATTTGATTCTATATAGATGATTATTATTGAATATCGTAGTAAATATTTAATTTATTAATTAATATTTTATCTCAAAATAACCCTCCCCTCTAAAAATAATTCCCCCCTCTCACCATAGTTGAAATTAAATTCAGAAAGATATCTCATTAAAAAATTATAATCATAATATTTATGTATTCGTCTCATTGGTATATAAAAAATTGTTTTTTATCACTTCACTCTAAGTCTTCTTTACATTAATACATATGTAATTCAGTGATCGATGAAGATATAACACTGAATTCTATTTACATATTTTCTTATTATCCTATTATCATACTTTCACATCCATTTTTAACATCCATATTAAATTTAAATTATTCATATATATGAAATAAGAATTATTATTTTTATTTATAATTATTTTTTTTGTATTTATAAAATGTTTTAAAAATCAAGTAAACTCTCACCCATTTCACATGTCCCATTAAGTTTTAATTAGACCCTATATGAGGACATTTTAAGTATGTATTTATCATACGCATCACATCTTGTTATTGTATCTTATATGTGAATATATATAATTTTTATCTTCTATTTTTTTAAATAATATACATTTCAAAACTCCCTATTGGTACATGTTGTGTAATTACATGGTTTGATCACCTATGAGCACACTTTCAATTCCTTATTTACAACTATCTTCATAGCTGGTTAATATTGAATTTATATTTTCTTATTTTTTTCAGTGTATATTTAAATATGTTTATAATATTATAGTGTCAATGTAACTGAAAAATTAATATTGATAAAAATAAAAAATAGAGAAAAAATTACACCAATTTATAAAATTCCATTTTCATGAATTTCAATAAAAACTAAAACATTATAAATAATATCTTCATTTAATATGTCATAAGTGATAAATAATAATTTGCTTAATGCACTTCTATAATTATATAATAAAATAAATACAATGGTTATATTTGATGTGTAAGCATTATGAAGAATTATTGATACTTTTGTATGGGGTTTCAATCTCTTAATGCACATATCTAAATTTTCCATTATTCTATAAAATGATTTTTAATTTTTTTGGTTTTTATTAAATTTATAAATATTATATTATAAATTACCATTAATTTTGATTTATGTTTTTATTTTTTGTAATCCCAAACATATGTTCCCATGCCATACTATATAATTATCTTTAAAATATTATTGGCACATGCTAATTTTTATTCATATTCTATAGTCACGACCAATTCTTTTATATATACAATTTTTAATGCATTATCCTCTTCAAGAAATATATGAAAACTTATTACTATTTATAGAATATTATTACTCACTCAATAGTTAATCCATAATTCATACATTTAAATGTGTTCATTATTATTCTATACTTATTTTTTAAATTTGATATTAAATTCATAATTCAAAACCATTATTAAGTATAGATTTATGGTGTTACCTATTAATTTATATTTTATAAATCTATTATATCTGTTTTTGATATTATCCTTTTCAATATCGGATTTATGATTATTAAAAAAATTTCTTATGATATACTTTCATTAAAAAATAATAATCATAATATTGATTTATTAATCTCTTAGGCATATAAAAAATATTTTTTGTCACTTCACTCTAAGACTTCATGTCATTAATACATATTGAATTGAGTGATTGATGAAGATATAACACTAAATTCTGTTTACTTTATTTTCTTATTCTCCTATTATGATAGTTTCACATCCATTTTTAACATCCATATTAAAGTTAAATTATATATATATATATATATGAAATAAAAATCATTTTTTTGATTTATAATTATTTGTTTAAATGTAGAAAATGTTTAACTAATCAAATAATCTCTCACCCATTTCACATCTCCCATTAAGGGTTAATTAGACCCCATATGAGTAAATTTTAATTGTGTATTTATCATAAACATAACATCTAGTTATTTTATCTTATAATTGTATATATATAATTTGTATCTTCAATTATTAATTATTTTTAAATAATATATATTTCAACCCATTCTATTGGGACATGTTTTGTAATTACATGGTTTTATCACCTATGAGAACACTTTCAATTTCATTATTTATCACTATCTTCATAGATGGTTTATATATAATTTATATTTATATTTTTTATTTTTTCTGTGTATATTTAAATATATTTATTATATTTTTGTGTTAATGTAGCTTACTAATTAATATTGATTAAAATAAAAAATAGTCATAAAATTGCACCAATTTAGAAAATTTCATTGTCGAGAATTTTAAGAAAAACTAAAACAGTATAAATAATATATACATTTAATATGTCAAAATTGATAAATAAAACATTATTTAATGTACTTCTAGAATTATATATTAAAATAAATACATTGTTTATATTTGATGTGTAAGAATTATAAAGCATTATAGATCCTATTGTAAGGGGTTTTTACCTCTCAATGCACATTTCAGAATTTTCCATCCTTCATTAAGATGATTTTTAAATATTTTTGTTTTTTATTCCATTTATAATATTTGTATAGTAAATACCATTAATTTTGACTTATGTTACTGTTAATTGTAATCTGGAACATATGTTCTCATGCCATACTATCACTACTACAAATACCCCTTTTATTAGTGCTAAAAATGGCCTTTAATAGTGCTAGAAAAGTGTTGTTAAAGTCGGTGAAGATAGGGGTCCCCTTTATCAGCGCACCAAAAAGTGCTGTTAAAGACACATTTTATCATCGCTAAAAAAGTGTTGATAAAAGGGCTCTTTTATCAGCATGAAAAAGAAGCCATGATAAAGGGGTCCTTTATCAGCTATTTCTTTTTAGCACCGATAAAAGAAAAAAATAATAATAATTAAAAAAAATGAAAAAAAAATCATGCTAATCGGGGGGATTTTATAGTGCATGAGGCCCCTTTTTAACAGTTCTTTTCAGCCCCTCCAGGGCCAGCATGCACCCCCTCCACCCTTTATCATCACTAACCCCCAAAATCTAAACCCATGTGTGTGCCCCTGCCTCCACCAGGTTTTGAACTCGATACCTCCCCCATGTGTTCCTAATCCCCTACCACTCGTCCATTTTAATTTATTTTCTATTTCAGGATATCTCTATATATATATAAATATATTTAGATATATTTTTTCATATAGTAATATAAATTTATATTAATATATATATAGTTATATTAATATACATATAGTTATATTAATAGATATATTTACAGTGATATTAATATATATATAGTTATATGAATCTATATATGTAGTTATAGTAATATATATATTGTAAGATTAATATATAGGTATATAAATAATCATATATTTTTATTTTAAATAAAATGGATATTAGTTAGTATTTTGATAACGCTAATATATTTTATATGTAAATATATTTTATTGTTTATATTTATAAATAAATATTTTTTGTGTGAATATATAAAAAATATGTATATATTATTATATATTTGATTATAAATAGTAGTGCATTATAAAAAACGATAAAATTTCAAAGATATAATATCAATATGAATGTAATACCTTGGAATACATTCAATCCCCACCAAACAAATCCAATAATACCCCCTTAAATGAGGTTTAAAATCCAAAAAATGTTAAATAATCGGGGTATCCCGAATAAAAATTCAGTTTTGGAGGCCTTTTGGGCCTTTTTGGCATTGAAAAATTTGACATAGTATTTTCTTTTTTCAGTATCACATAGAACTCGTCACATGCTTCGATTTGATATGTTGCAGAGCTCAAACGGACTCCCTGGTCAAAAGTTATGGCCGTTTGAAGGTCGAGTTGTGTTTTCAACATATATTGGATCTTTTTTTAGTCTTGAAATTGTTATTAAATGATTATTACTCAAAAATAATTAGCAAATTATTAATTAAAAATATTTTTTTAATTTTTTTATAATCCATTTTCACAAAATATCTTATATATTAAGTATACCTGAATATTTATACTTTTCTAAAATATATTTAAAATTATATTTAAAATAAATAAATTATATTTTTATCAATATAACTATATCAATATATTTAAATATTACTATATATTTTTTAATGATTTTTTTGGAAGTCGATCATTTATCATCGCTCCTAAAAAGCGATCATTAAGTGGTACGTTTATCATCACATTTATTAGCGCCGATAAAGGTACCATTTATCAGCGATTTTTTAGCGCTGATAAAAGGACACCCCTTTATCTCTACTTTTTCATTATCGACGATAATGGCTGGCGCTGGACTTGCCAAGATTCGTGGTAGTTTATATAAATATCCTAAAAATATTCTTGAAACATACTACTTTTTTATTCGAATTCTATATTCACGACTAATTGTTTTATATATATAATTTTGAATGAAATACCCTCTTAAAGAAATATATGAAAACATATTTCTATTTATAGAATTTTATTAATCACTCAATAGTTAATCCATACATCATACATTTTAATCTGTTCATTATTATTTTATACAAATTTTTAAAATTTGAGAATAAATTCATAATTCAAAACCATTATTAATTATAGATTTGTGGTGTTACCTATTAATTTATATTTTAAAAATTTCATATATCTATTATGATATTATCATTTTCAATATCCCATATATTATTATTACAAAATTTTCTTATGATATCCTTTCATTATTTCTTCAATATCACATTTAATTTCCTTTTCTAATTTTAAAGGCATTTCAAGAAACATTATACTCAGATTTTAAAATAGACTTTTGTGTCTCTATCATATTTTAAAAATTATTTTATATTCATTAATTTTTTACATTTAATTATACATTATTTTTCACGACATCACTTCATTTAAATTCAATTCATCTATTGAATATATTTATTATAATTATAGTATAATTTTCACTTCTTTAATTAAAATGAGATACCCACAATCATCTTAATATTTATTGAATGATATATATATATAAATATACTGGTTTCGCAATGTTTAATTATAAGAAACAATATATAATATATTTATAATATTTCTATATTTATCAAAATGGGTTTTCTTGATCTTATAATCTATTTATGTATTAGATTTGTTCCATTGTTTTGAAGTGGAACGTATTATTTTGGACATAACATGATGTGATGGGATTTCTAGGTATTTTATAGCCCTCAAATGCATTTGATAAAGCTTTATATATTATTACATCATTAATAATTAATTTCGAATGGATATTTGTATTCAAGCTATTATGTATGGACCTGATATTATTTGCATTGAGTATTAGGTTAGATGTCGACTTAATTAAGCAAGATTTTATTCTTTACAAATCTATCTTATAAATATTATTTAACCTATGTTTTTGATGTTTCATTATAATCAATAATAATTATTTATATAATTACCACTTTTTAATCCACCATTTATTATTAGGCCATATGTGTCCATTATAATAATTTTTTCACTCACCGATCTTGTAAAATTTCTTAATTACTATTCAATGTTTCTTTAAGATTACTTATATTTTTTTTCATGTCATGTGACCATGGTAAATTTTATGATATCTTAGTATATTTTATTAATTATTATTTCAATTTTCCCCTGTAAATCCCCATTAAGATATTTTACCTCACAAACTAGATGATGCATATATGAAAAATATCATATGTGTTAATGACATTGCAATGTTCTTTAAAAAAACTATAAATAAGTATTTGAGTATAGTGTAAATTTGTTATATAAATTAATTTTTTTAATATGTTCTTATTTTTTAAACATAGTAATCAAAGGGTTTTATGAATATAAGATGTCATAACTGTTAATTATTTAATGATGGTGAGAATATACTACTAAAGATTAAAAAGTAAGGGTTAAAGGGAATATACTTTCATATCAATATATAGTTTTGATATTTGTTAAAAGTAAATCATATAAACATTTGGATTTGAATTTATATAGATATAAACAATTTTTCTATTGAATTTGAAAAGGTATAATTATTATGTGAATATAATGTTATGGTTTCAAAATTGAATACATTGAGTCAAATTATGAATTTATCATATTTAATGTTTAATATAACCAAATTTATTAGATATTATGTTAGAAAAAAGATTTGAGAAAAATATTACATTTTTTCAGGTGTAGACATTTTTAGGATACGCTTTCATTAATGAGGTTATAATTCAACACGTAAGATATAAATTATACTTTTTTTAAAAAAATTCACAAATAAGTAATAGATAAATGCATTTGTTTTTTCAATGACAAGAAACTACAATGAAAAATATTTTTCATTTCACTAATTTCATGCATTTAATAAATATAACTATTATTTACAAAACACAATCTCATGTTTATAAGAATACTCCAAGTAAAATAAATATAATATATAACACAATAATAAATATTGAATTTCATAATTTATATATATTATATATAACATATTTATAATATACATGAAATTACATTTAATATTATGGAAAGTAAACATAATAAAATAACACAACTATAATTTATAATATTCTCATACTATAGTCATCCATTAATCCAAAGTCCCAAAAATCACAATAAGATTAATGAAAATGGTTATATATAATGTAGGATTATTGGAAACAAAATATATAGTACATTGAAAGATGCTATGTTAATTTAATACATATGATTAATACATACATATATATATATATATATATATAATTTTTTATTGAAATATGATTATTTCAAATAGGGTCATTTGAAAGATAACATATCCATTAGAATATTAGTTAAATATTTATAAGAATGTCCAAAACCATGGAATAAAAAAACAAGAAATTTATTTAAAACACCAATATATGGACTTTAAAAAATCATAAATGAATATTTAAATTAATAAATAAAATGTTTTAATTAATATTACAAAAATAGTCTACTTATTTTTGAAGAATAATTAATTTTTTAACAAAATGATAACACTAAATTTAACTCATCATATATATTTAATTGGCATTAAATATAAATTCTTTTGAAAAAAATGTATACTATATTTGGAATCACAATCAAAAAAATAAACGAGGTATGAATTTATTCCATGGTTGATATGTTAGGTAAACGGTGAGATATAAAATTTTATATCTTGAATAATTATGTCTAATTATAATATAATTTAATGTCTAAATAAATTAATTGAAAATATGAAATTTGTTTCAAAAAGAAATTTTTTTTAAGAATAGATGTTTTTATGTGGATAAGCGTATATTATAGAAATAAAAATATTATAAAAATATTGGTGGACTTTTCAGATGTATATTTTCATATAGTTATATATTATTTTTAATAAATTATGTTTTTTCATAAGAAACATGACAGTGAAATTATGTTAATTTGTTTTTGTAATTATCATAAACATATAATTATGTAATTAAATAAATGATTAAACAAAATGAAATAATGGGGTAAAGATGACATCATCATAAAAATTAATCAGAAATGAAATAAAGAATAATTATGGTTTTATCAAGGAAAATCTAATAATATAAAATGAAATATTAAATAAAATTATCACATATCTTTTTCATTAACTATAATTTTTTAACATTTTCACTCAAATTACGTGTCCCACTATGTAATATCTCTTCCTCACAAACCATGTAAAATCAATTACAAAATCCATACCATTGTACATTATTTTCCAAAAACCCACCACATATTTATAAATTTTATATTTATGAAATTACAATATAGTATTAACCATATCTTCCAAATAATAGATCACTTATCAAATGAGAAATCATAAAAATAGTGATAATTATTCATTATGTCTACATTATTCTCTCATTCATTAATTCAACTAGTATCAAACCCACTGCTATGTACTTTGTGATAAATATTTATTAAATATACATATCTCAAATTTTTTTATTCCAGTATAGAATTATAATAACTTTATTATAATATATATATATATATATAAACATAATTTCTCACTTTTTTTGTAATGAAACTTTAATTGATGATTCTACAACTTATGTTGAAATTATCCATTTCATTATATATCGCTTCTTCCACATCTAGATACTGTATCATATTAATCTGTGTACATATTTGATATTAAGACACTAAATTATTAATATATTTGATTTACTATATATTTATATATATATATTATATTATATTTCTCCCTATTTTGAGTAATTCTGTAAGTTGTGAGTAATACAACCTATAGTGATATTTTTAATTTGTTAATTATCACCACATTCATGGTTGTTGAAGTCATATTAATATATATATATATATGTATGTATTTGTATATTTGTTTTCATTGGGCGTTTTCCTATGTATACATATAGTCAATACATTTTAATCATTTATAATTAATTTTACTAATTAATAAATAAATAATATCCAAACCAAAATATGTTAATCAAAATTAAATAATTCAAATTAAGATGTTGTAATACCTTTCTATCAATAATAAAAATTAAATATGTAATTGAAAATAAAAATAAAATAAAAATAATAACTAATAAATAAAATTTAACGAAATATTATCAATGAATAATGGTTTCCAAATCATAAAACATACTTATAGTAGGGATAATAATGTGGACGTAACATGAGACCTAATAAAAATATACACTATAATCCTCATACTATTTTATATTATGATAAAACTTTTATCCTATCTACAAATTGTTTTACCTATTTTTTACCCTAGGTATCATATTAATTTTATAATTCACTATTTATGTAAATTTTATTTGGAATTCATTATAATATCAATAATTAATGGAACTTAATACAATGTAATGTTTCTATATATATTACTGACCTAAAATAATCAATTTGAATCATGCTCCCTCATATTAAACATGGGATTAATATATCTCTTTAAATACACTCGTATAAAATCCTTATATTTAATTTTAACACTATTTAAGAGGATTTAAAAATACATCATTTAATTAATCTATTCTTCTTACATTACCATGTTTATAAAATTATTCCATAGATACTATTAATATTAATCATTGAATCTTAATAATTAATCTATTGTAATAAATGATTTAGTTCCTACCATATGAATATCAATTTTAAATTTCATATATCTCAATCACGATTATATATTTCTCACTATCTCATTCATTATTAATAATAAATTAAAATGAATTAAATTTTCTAAATCGAATTAATATTAATTTATCTTTTTTGTATTAGTTTTATTTATTAAGAAACTAGATTCTACTCTATCATTTCACATCATATTCTTATATATATATATATATATATATATATTTATATTCCCATTTTTTAGTTTCAAACTGATTTATATTACATTAAAGATTTAAATAATTCTGTGAGTATATTTCTATGTACTTCAATAATTTATTTTCAATTTTACATTTTATTAATTTTTTTATTTACTATCAATGTAATAGTTCATTTAAAAAATGAGACACTTTAAGTCTTTCAATCATATATTTTTTAAAAAAATTAATAATTTATCTTCCGGAATTATGGAATGAAATGATATATTTCCTAAATGTGAAACATCTTTCTCTTTTAATAGGGGTAATCTATATAATGGTTCTTTATTGATATGTAGAAATTATACACATTATTTTCTATGTGTAACAATTTATTTTGGATGTAATAAAATGTGATTGGTTGCACAAATATATAGATACCTCAAATGTATTATTTAATAATATATATATAACATCATCATTATGAGTTTCCATGATGTGGAAAATTATATTCACTATGTTTTGAAAATATATAATAGTTCAATTTATCTTATATATTAGGTCTGGACCTAGAGCTATTATAATTTTTCAATATGATATTTCATCTAAATAATAATCCATATATTATTTTAATAAAGAATAATTATTACAGATGATTAAGATTTATATTATTTTCTACTTTATAATACATGTTAGGATATTGTGGATCTAATTTTTTTATCTTCTATAATTGCTATTTATGATTCCATATTATGAATAATTTTTAGAACATATTTATCTATAATTATTTTTTATTCCATTATATGATCAATATGAATATTTCGGTAAATCATAATATCTGCTCTAGATTATGTTTCTATGATTATCATTGCTTCCCATTATAATCATTTCATCTTACTCACACTTTATAGTGTGACTCATAGTTTTCATATATGATATGATAATTTGGAATTTATATTGATGGTCTATAATTAAAATTCGACTAATGTTTTATGGTATTATATAAATTGATCCTAAAATATTATCGTAATTATGAATGATATTAATTATATGAGTCATAAAATTGATGATTTTTATGTGGTATTTTTTTAAGAAATTATGTATATGATCTAACATAACGTGATGTGGCAGTCTAGGGAAATCAAATTGGTGAATATTTAAAGTGTTTTATCTTTAAAATTATGTTGATTGAAAGATATTATTGCCTTTAAATTATTTTAAGTAATACAAATGTATGTATATTTTGTATATTTTTTACATGTTTGGGGTTATAATTAGTTTACTGTAGTTTTATTTTTTTATTTTTTATGATGTTAGAAAAAAATTATTTATAATATCAATCAGTTTTGATTAATTTCATTCCTTTTTTCATGGTAGTGTAATTAATTGTTCTCAATATTTTTTCACTATGATATTTTGAGGGTAATTCTGTTCTTTATTCAGATTAATACCCTAAAAAATCCCAAACACAAGAAATATTTACTTTTTTATTTGGGAGTTATAATCAAACTCATTATAATTCAGAAAGGGGATGACACGATTGAGGGTTAGGATAGTGTAAGATAAGAACATCTAAATGTATCCATTATACTAGTTCATAAGAATATTTTTCAGAGGAATCCATGGATAATTCATATATGGTCATAAAAATTAGTCAACACATATTATAACTATGATACATATATAAATTGTTTATGTATAATCCCCTATGAAATATATTTTGGTATGGATGGTTCCTTTTATTCAACAAAAAAATGTTACCCATAAAGGACACACTAAGGGTATAAGAATATTAACCCAATATCATTCATCTAAAAATAATACTAATATTAGATTTAAAATATTACAATTTCCTTATATATATATATAAATAAACATATATTTATATATGGTGTTCACAATGGATGTTTTGGTGAGTATAGTACCAATATAATGACTAAGTGTTTTGAAAATAAGAAAACATATTAGATAGTATGTGTAGGTCAAAGATATTATATCAAGAGGGATGGATTGAGTACCCAAGAATATTATTTTCATTATGGGTTTAAATAAAATTCTCCAATTAAAATAAAACAACCCATTTTACCAAAATAGTATATTGTTATAGGTTTTAATCTTTTAAAATATTTATCGAATGATTGAATAGGTACTGTAACATCCTATGTAAATAAAGAGTATTACATTTTCTTATTTTTTAATATTCGTTAATTAAATATTAATATTAAATTAAACGGGATTCTATGTTCGATGGCGTACCCAATACGCAACAATGAGTTTCTTTGTAAATCATACGATGCACACTAACAATATAATAATATTATTTTAAATGGAAGTTAACTCCTAACCATTGTAATGGAGGGAATGAAAAAAATAACTAAAAATTGATTATATATTTATGTTAAATATTTTTACATTAATCTTATAAATTTTAGAGGCTTAAATTGTGAATGAGTCCAATTTTAAGCATAAATATTCTAATATTCATTAAAAGGTCGATTAACCTCCATTTGATGGCGAACCCTTTTTTAAAAACACCTTTGAAAATTTTATATGTTATATTTGAAAAATTATATCCTTTTATTGAATCTAGACATAAAAATTTACTTTGTGTAAATTTTTGTTATTTTATCGATAAAGTTCATTTTTTATGAATAGTGAAAAATGTTGTATTTTAATTCAAAAAATACTTTTAATATAATTTATTTATATGGATAGATTATATTTTTAATTGGTTTTGAAGTGTAATTAGAATATATTTTTACCATTTAATTTAATGGTGGTCATTGGAATTAATTTTACTTTGAAATTGGACATAAAAAAGTGTCAATCTTTTGATAGATATTGTCTCATAAAAACACGCTATTTCTTTTGCCAGTGAGAATTAATTATAAAATTTATTAATGAAACGTATATGTTTTGAATTTTTTAAAATAGAAATCATTTATTAATTTAGAATATCAAATTTCCTTTGTATATTTTTTTTGAATTTTTCTGACAAATGTTCATTTTTAATGAATAAAGAAAAAAACTGCACTTTACTTCAAAACCGCTTTCTCATCTAATTTAATTATATAGTTATAATGACCATTTAATTGGATATAAAGTTTAAATGAATAATTTTTTTATCACTTAATTCAATTTTGTTCATTGTAAGTAATTTCACTTTTGAATTGGATGAAAAAATAGGTAAATATTTTGATAAATTTTACTTCTTAAAAAAACTCGTCTTCGGTTTTGACAACTAGAATTATTTTTAAATTAATTACTGCAATTTCTATTTTTTGAATTTGGTAAAATTAATTCTATATTCGGAATCATAAGGAAAAAATTATGTAATTTAGACTCTATTGTTTTTTAACATTATGAATATTAACAACAACAATTTTCTTTAATTATCATGATTAATTAGTAATCAGGTAGTTAAGGATAATATAATTTTATTATAATAATATAAAATTACCCCAAAATGTGTCCAAATTCTCTTGGTTGTTTCATGGAAGACCATGCTATGACTTGATCCAACTTAGGTACCCCATGGAAACACTTTTTTGTGATAGTGACCTTTTATCATATTATTTTTAAAGAAAGAAATATATAACCAAACTATGTAACACCTAAGTTAAACAGTTTCAATTTTTTTTACATAAATTATATCTTAGTCTATAAATATTTATTTGAAGGATAAAAATATTTCATAAATCTTCGTATTTTCTTTATAATTTTTATACATTAAATAAATAAATTTATTTATGACACCATGATGATGCAGTGATTACCTCATTAATGATCGATTTAAATAAAATGAAAAGATAAGGTAAAATATAAGGCATAAACTTGTCGAAAACCTATGGGATGGGTGTATTTAGAACCCTTATCTCCTTATCCTAGAAATATATCATTTTGGGACATTTAAAATCTGAAAACCATTTTATAATAAAGTAACATTTCAAGACTTTCAAAAAGAGACCCTCCTCCCTCTTATAAAAGGCCCCCACCTCCACCCCCTTACCGACATCTCTCAATCCGTTTGTTCGTCCAAAAGCTTCTCATATTATCTCTACACATCCCTCTATCACTCCTAGAAGCCTCAATTTGTGCAGATGTTTTTCCAAGGAATCCTTTAGCTCAAATCAAAAAAGTTACCTGATATAGAGGTAATGTTTTCTCTCTAGTTTCTTTATTTTATTTTCCTTATTTAATCACCAATATATTCTTATTATTTGATCCCATAATAAGAAAAATATACTCAATATACTAGTATGTTTTTATTAAAATGATTCTACCTATACTTACACACACCTCTTTCTATTAGTTAAAGAACTTACTGTTTTCGTGGATGGCGAATTACTGCCTCACGAAACGATTATTGTTCAATATTCTCCTACCGCCTCTCATGGTGGCCATTATGATGGAAATATATTTATATATGATATATATTGTATCTATTTCTACTCTATTATTCTTTATTTTATATTTAAAAAATTCTTTTTATGCTTTTCATGTTGTGAAAATGGGATAATTTCATTTGATAAGTGTGGACAACCACCCCCTCAACTGATGTGACTCGTTCGTGCCAAACATGGAATTTATAAAGAATGTAATTTATAAACTTATGTAACATATATACCATATATATAATAATGTAATTATAATATATCTATGTATCATTGTGATTTCATTATATTAAACTATGAAATAGAAATGAAAGTAGCGTTCATGAGAACGTATGACTTACAGTCTCAATGAACGGTGCATTTCATTTCTTATCTCCAAATGTTATGTACTATTATTAGTACATATATATAATGGATATATATGAAATATATTACATATAAATGATTAATATAATTATGGATTTAATGAACTTTGGACCACATGAAAATCATGTAATTATAAGAAGTCCAATTTTTGACTCAAGTTCTGAACATCGAAAAAATGTCCATTATGAACTCAAACAATCAAATAATTTTTATATAAAAGTAAAAAGTGATATAAATGGAATAATCACCTTGAAAAATATTCTTAACAATGTAGAAATTAATTTAGGTTTATCACTCAGTAAGAACAAGGAACATACAAGGGAGTCAAGTCGGACGCGATGTAAGGGGATTTCTTATCTCACTTTTAATTCAGTGAGATTTCCATTGTTCCATAATTATTTATTGCATGTGGTGTATTTTTTACTTCCATTTGATATATATTATCATGATTCTATTTATATTCATGGTATTCTGTGATTCATTTGGTTCTTATTATCTTTTCGTCATACGACATGATTGATTACAACGAGGTAAGGGGGTTTTACCTCACTCTTTATTCCGGTGATATTCATGCTATTTTTTCCACTATCTCCTTTGAGTGGTTTATGTAATTCCCATTATTAAAATATTTGAGTAATATAAATCCATTTATGGGTATTTACATCAACATTTTATGGTCTTTCTTTCATGAGGTGAATGTTTCATAGGTTAACAAATCGGTAAGGGAACCTTTCACCCTCTTCTTTTTAAAAGGCTTATTTTTGTTATGTCTTTTAATTCAAATATTCTTATGTTGGGATATGTTATTATATATCATTATTTCTGTAGATCCTATTTCCATGTTATGAAATACCATTTTTTATTTCAACAACTCATTTTCTGAAATTTGATGTGACGCCGTTAGGTTACCAAATTTATGTAAGGGAACTTATTTATCAAATTTCAATTATTTGGGATAAAAATCTACCTGATGATTATGTCATGATATGAATATGTGTGAAATACATATGATTGATTTGCAATTAATATAGAAATTATATTAGGTGTATTTATTTTTGTCACAAATAATTATGTCATTGATATATCATTAATTTAAGGATACTGTCTTCATAAAGGAATTTGTATCAATCTTCCTTCATTGAGGCATCCTTTGATTTATATATGACTTTATTTTAAACAGTATATAAAACCCTTTTGAATTTTCATTTCATTCAGAGGGATTATTTTCTATATGAAGAATTTTACTAAACGACAAAAAAATAAGGTTTCTTTTTTTTTACGTAAGCAGTGACAATGACCTTTTCCCATGCCACTAGTATTATTTGATCTTTGGCTTCCTTAACAAGCCGTAATGTTTTTAAAAGGAAAATAAATTCCATATACTCTTTTTCCATATTTTTTTTATTGAAAATGGTTTTTATAATTGATTCATTATTTCAATATATTAAAATTTTATATTGTTATTGCAAGTGGGAATGTTATCTTTCCATTATGGTTAAGTAATGTGTTATGAATATGTTACGGTTCTTGTCCATTGTTATGCATACGGGTGGTTCCATGATAAACCTAGGGTTGGTGAGCCCAAGATATCTCTCCAATGCATTGGGTAATATGAGGGAGGTAAATATCAATGTTTCTTCAAAGTGATTTAGAGAAAATACAGTGATGGGTATTCCAAATGTGACTCCCTATGTAGCTGTGATAGCTACAATGTAAGTATGTTATGTATGAATTATGTTACCTTTTATGAATTGTGATTACTATGTGTTATTCATAAATATTATGATTTTCGAAGGTATGTTATGATTGAAAATTTTGGTTTCATTGGTTTGTATTTTTTATGTGTTAATGTTTCCTTTCATTATGTTATAAAAATTACTAAGCTTTTTATGCTCATCCCTTATTTTTGAAATGTTTTCCATAATACATAAAGATTATCAGGGTCAAGGATGGGATCAATGAAATACATTCTCTCTAAAACATGGATCTAGTTATGTTTCTTTATTAAGAGTGGTTATTTTAAGAAAAAATGGAAAATGAGTACAAGTGTCTACTTTATAATCTTTTGAGATGTAATAGATACGTCTTAATTCTATTAATTTCTAAACCTGAAAAGATCTTCAATATGAATTATTCATTTAATTCAAGATTAAGTAATGTTTTAAGGTCGATTCTTTATATTTGGTATCAAAGGTCGGTTTAGATAAATTTAGAGGTTAGGGTATTCTTTAAGCTTAAGTGACATTAACATAATGGTTAGGATTTTAGAAAGAGTCATAGTTTATTTTAGTTAAACTGAATGAGTTTAAGATAACATGAATAATTATATCATAGAAATATATCAGTATTTTACTAATATACTCACAATATCCTTTTTAGTTTTAGTAAATGGGTGGATCTAGAATGCACCAATATAACAGTGGATGTGATGAAAACTCTGACGATTTTCTGAATGAGCAACTGAATGATATGGGAGCTACAATGAAAACTCTTATGGTTATTCTCAAATAACAACCTGGAGTCATGATTGAGCACCAGAACATTAGAGATTTTTATAAGGCATCATATATGCGAGAAACAAATCCCTATGGATGTTTAGGTAATAATCATAATGTTAAGAATGTTCTAAAACCTATGTGTCAAGGATGTGGAAAGAAACACATAGGAAAATGTTTCAAAGGGACAGAAAGATTCTATAGTTTTGGAAATGATAGTCATAAAGCAAGAACCTTCCATGGAAAAAGGAAACAGCTTGTTGACTCTAGGGAAGGGAAAAATTTCTTTCTGAATGACCAATTGAATGTTATAAATGTGGTGTGCATGGTCATTATGAAAACACATGTCCAACGAATATGTTTCGGGAATGAGATCACTAGGATCATATAAATATTTTTTTACCAATACATATTGACATTCCGATTGAGGATGAAGAAACTAACAATGACTAATGAAAGGTATGGATTATTTTTATCATATTATTTCTTATTATTAAAATCGTAGGATATGATTCATGATTTTGTTTGTAGGAAAGAAATATATCACAATAAGTTAGAAAGGAATTGTTAATGAATCATGAAAAATGTTGAATGAGTAAAAAGTCAACATATAAGGGATTCAAGAGTTCTGGTAGATTTTAGGATGGTAAATTTCTTAAAAGTATTAAGGCTCATTTGATGATGGGATTACATTAGATTACTTTTTATAATATGTGTAACACTTATGTTGGATATATGAAAATATTATTCAAGGAAAAATTGTCTTTTATTTTGTGAATATAGTTATAAAGAACCATTTTGGGTTATATGATCCTTGAATTTGAGTTAATTACGGATTATTAACTTTTGGGAATCAAAATGAATGTTATTAGATAACCATTGTGGTTAAAATATGATATGGTTATTTGTGATGAATTTATATCCTTTTGTGGATTGTTAAAAAATTATATAGTTCTCTAAAAGGGACAACACGTAGACGGTATGGCAACCCGTCACATCAGATGAAGCTGTGGGAATCAAACCCACAACCAAAGTGCGACTGGTATTTATCACCTACCAACAGACTATGTAAAGTCCCTTGTTAGTATGACTAATTATTTTTAGTTTGAAAATATTACGAATTAGGAATAAGTTGATTTGGGGTTATCTATGGAAATTATTAATATATCATGGAGGATGTGTGATTAGGTTAATTACTTTTCAATATGAGACTTTAAGAGTAACTGATGTTATTTGGAGATAAATGATGAGATTTACTTTAGATGAATATGTGATTAAATCATTCATGTATTTGGGTTTCAATCTTATATTGGGTTACATTGAAGAATGTTATGGATAGATGTTTATTGAATGGTATTTGTTGAACTTTGGGTGTTTCTGGACAAATTTTTGAGATTATGAGTATCTTTTTTTTACAATGTATTATCATTTTTGGGGATTATATGATCTCATACTAACCGTTTTTTGTTTTAGTTGATGTCTAGATACAATGGAAATATATACTTCTCCTTTTTTGTATTATGTGATTATCTAGAAGATGATTCTGGTGCTTTGGATATGACCCTGTCTTTTTGAATGCTCTTCGTTTGGAGAAAAGATTAGTTTTGGTAGAAACTTATTAAAGGATGAAACTCTACTTGAAGGTAAGTACATTCCCTTATGTTTTTATTCAATGTAGTAAATTAATTCCTCAGTATTATGAAAAGTAACATAAAACAAAAATGTTGTTGGTTTAGGTTTCCTACTGGGTAATCAAAGACATTATACACACATCATATGTTTGTGATTTTCTTGTGGTTAACTTTCTCCTAATCATGTTTCCTATCACTCTCCATCAGAACTTGACCCTTTGTTTTCTCTTCCATATCCATGTTTTCATACATGGAATCCTCGTAAGGGTTAACTCGGGTGAGCTATGTACTTCTCCTTTTTTATTTTAATGTGATTGTTTTATTGACTCTTATACTTATGTGAGGCTATCAATGATGTTTCCAAGCCCAATTTTAAAATTGTGATGACGCAATTCCCAAAAGGGGGGAAGGATGTAACATCCAAGATAAATAAAGAATATGACATTTTCATATTTATTAATATTATTGAATTAAATATTAATATTACTTTAATGTATATTCTATTATCGATGGCTTACCCAATACGCAACAACGAGTTTCATTGAAATCTTATGTTGCACACTAACAATATAATAATATTATTTTAAATGGTAGTTAATGCCAAACCTTTGTAATGGTGGAAATGAACAGAACTAACTACAAAATTATTATATATATTTTTTTTAAATATTTTTACATTTATCCAATAAATTTTAGAGGCTTAAAATGCAAATGAATCCAGTTCTAAGCATTACTATTCTAATATTCTTTAAATGGTCGATTAACCGCCTTTTGATGGTGAACCCTTTTTTAAATCAACTTTTTGACAATTTTATATTTTATATTTGACAAAATAAAATCCTTCTTTAGAATCGAGACATCAAAATTTACTTTGTGTAAATCTTTTTATTTTTCCGATAAAGATCTTGTTTATATGAATAGTGAAAAATGATGTATTTTACTTCAAAACCTCCTTTTAATCTAATTTATTTTTATGGTTTTATTATCTTTTTATTTGGGTTTAAAGTATAATTAGAAGATATTTTTACCATTTAATTCAATGGTGGTCATTGTAATTAATTTCACATTGACATTGGACATAAACAAGTTTCAATCTTTTGATAGATATTGTTTCTTAAAAACACGCTATAAATTTTGAAAGCGGGAATAAATTATAAACATAATTAATGAAACTTATATTTATTTAATTTGGTAAAATAAACATCATCTTTAAATTTGGAATATCAAATTTACTTTGCATAAATTGTTAGTATTTTCTGACAAATGTTCATTTTTAATGAATAGTGAAAAATACTGCATTTTACTTCAAAACTGCTATTTCATCTAATTTAATTATATAGTTATATTTTCATTATAATTGGTTTTAAAGTTTAATTTAATTATGTTTTTATCACTTAATAAAATGTTGTTCATTGGAAGTAATTTCACTTTTCAATTGGATGTAAGTCAATCTTTTGATAAATTTTATTTCATAAAAACCCATCTTTGGTTTTGACAATGGGAATTATTTTTAAATTAATTACAGAAATTTCTATGTATGGAATTTGTTAAATGCAATCCATATTTGTAATCAGAATTTCTAAATTATGTAATGATGAATCTTTTGTTTTTTGGACATTATGAATAGTAACAACGACAATTAGCTTTAATTATCATGATTAATTAGTAATCGAGTAGTTAATGGTAATGAAATAATATAATAATAATATCAAATGACCCCAACATGTGTAAAAATTATCTTGGATGTGTCATGTCCGACCATGGGATGCCTTGGGCCAACTTAAGGACCCCATGGAATCACTTTTGTGTGATAGTGACCTTTTATCATAAGAAAGGAAAATATAACCTAACTGTGTAACACCTAAGTAAAAAACATTTAATTTTGTTTACATAAATGATCTCTTAGAATATAAAAAATAATTGAAAAGATAAATATATTTCCGAAATCATGGTATTTTTTTATAATTTTTTGATATTAAATAAATAAATTTATTTATGACACCGTGATGATGGAGTGATTACCTCATTAATGAACGACTTAAATAAAATGAAAAGATAAGATAAAATCTAAGACATACACTTATAGAAAACTTATTTTATGGGTTTTTCTCGAATCCTTATCACCTTATCCTATATATATATTTTTTGGGACCTTTAAAATACGAAAAACATTTTATAATAAAGTAACATTTCAAGACTTTCCAAAAGTGACCCTCCTCCCTCTTATAAAAGGCCCCCAACTCTACCCTGTTACCCACACCTATATAGCCCTTGGATCTCCCAAAATCTGCTCATATTATCTCTCCACATCTATATTTAACTCCTAGAAGCCCCACATTTGGCAGAAGTATTTCCAAGGATGCCTTTGGGTCAAATAAAAAAGAGTTACCCTGTTTAGAGGTAATGTCTTCTCTCGAGTTTCTTTCTTTTATTTTCCTTCTTCACTCACCAATATCATCTTATTATATGATCCCATAATAACTCCAGTGTCCTCAATATACTAGGATGTTTTTATGAAAATTATTCTACCAAAACTTACACACACAACTGTCTAATGGTTAATGAACATATTGATTCCGTGGATGGAGAATTACTGCCTCACGAAACAATGATTGTTCAATATTCTCTTACCACCTATCATGGAGGCCATTATGATGGAACTATATTTAAATACGATATATATTATATTTATGTTCATTATATGCTTATGTATCTTATAATTAAAACATACCTTTATGCTTTTCATGTTGTCCAAATGTGATAATTTCATATGAGGAAGTGTGGACAACCACCCCCTCAAGTGACGTGACTCATTCATGCTGAACATGGAATTTATAAATAATGTAATTTATAAACTTATTTGACATATATAACATATATATTATACTGTAATTATAATATACCTATGTGTCATTATGTTTTCATTCCATTAATGTATGAAATAGAAATGAAAATAGCGTTCATGCGTACGTATGGCTTACCGTCTCGATGAACGGTGAATTTATTTCTAATCTCCAAATGTTATGTACTATTATAAGTACATATATATAATGGATATATATATATATATGATATATATGACATATTAATTATGAATATAATTCTGTATTTAATGAACTTTGGACCACATGAACATCATGTAATTATAAGAAGTCCATTTTTTGACTCAAGTTCCAAACATCGACATAACGACCATTATAAACTCAAACAATTATAAAATTGTTATAGAAAAATAATAAGTGATATAAAATTAATAATAAACTTGAAAAATAGTCTTAATCAAGTACAAATTAATTTAAGTTTATCATTCAGGAAGAACAAGGAACAAACAAGAGACTCAAGTCGGACACGAGGTAAGGGGATTTCTTATCTCACTTTTAATTCCATGAGATTTCCATTGTTAGCCAATTATTTATTTCATGTGGTGTATTGTGTATTGAAATTTGATATATATTATCATGATTCTATTTATATTCATGGTATTCTGTGATTCATTTGGTTTTTATTATCTTTTGGTCATACGACTTGATTGATTAAAACGAGGTAAGTGGTTTTTAACTCACTCTTTATTCCCGTGAGATTCATGCTATATTTTCCACTATCTCCATTGATTGTGTTAGGTACTTCCCATTATTCTACTCTTCTATTAATATACATCCATATATGTTTTTATACATCAACATTGTACGGTCCTACCATCATGGGGTGTATGTTTTGTAGGATACCAAATTCGTAAAGGAACCTTTCACCCTCTTATTTTTAAAACCCTTCGTTTTGTTATGTCTTTTAATTAATATATTATTATGTTGTGATATGTTCTTATATATCATTATTGTTGTAAATATAATGTCCAAGTGGTGAGATACCATTTTTTCTCTCATCAACTTGTTTTCTGAAATTTAATGTCACGTCGATAGACATCCGAATTCTTGTAAGGGAATTTCTTAATCCAATTTCAATTCATTTGGTTAAACAAATACTTATTGATTTTGTAGTGCTGTGAATAATTGTGAATGAACTATGATTTTTTACACTTAATTTCCAAATATATTTGGTGTATTTATTTCTTTCACACATAATGATGTCATTGATTTATCGTTAATCTATGGATACCATCTTTATAAGGGACTTCATCTCAGTCTCCATTAATTGAGGAATCCTTTGATTTATACACAACATTATTTTATACAGTGTATAGAACCCTTTTGAATTTTCATTTCATTAAAATGGATACTTTTCTCTATGAATCATTTTACTAAACTGTAAAAAAGAATGTATCTTTATTTACGTAAGCAGTGAAAATGACCTTTTCCACCGCCGCGAGTATTATTTGATCTTTGGCTTCCTTAACAAGCCGTAGTGTTTTTCAAAGTAATATAAATACCATATACTTTTTTACTTATTTTGGTATTGAAAATTGTTTTTATAATGGATTCATTATTTCAATATATAAAAATGTTATATTGTTATTATAATGTGGGAATATTATCTTTCCTTTACTCTTAAGTTATGTGTTATGATTATGTTATTATTCTTGGACATTGTTACGTATACAGGTGGTTCCATAATAAATTTAGGGCGGGTGAGCCTGATATAGCTCTCCAATTCATTGGGTAACCTGAAGGAGCTAAACATAAATGTTTCCCCGAAGAGATTTAGGGAATATATTGTGATGTGTATTCCAAATGTGGCTCCCTCTATAGTTGTGATAGCTACAATCTAAGTATGTTATGTACTCCTTAGGTTACCTTTATGAATTTTTATTACTATGTGTTAATCATAAATATTATTATTTGAGAAGGTATGTTATGATTGAAAATTATGGTTTCATTGGTTTGTATTTTTGATTGGTTAATGTTTCCTTTCAGTATGTTGTAACCCTTACTGAGCTTTTTATGATCATCCCAAGTTTTTAAAATGTTTTCCACATGACTTAACGATGAATATGGTCACTGATGGGATCATGGAAAACATTTTATCTAAAATATAAAAGTAGTCATGTTTCTTTTGTAAGAGTTTTTCATTTTATGAAAAAATGGAAATTGAGTAGAAGTGTCCACTTTATAATCTTTTGAAATGTAATAGTTATGTCCTAATTCTCTATTACTCTAATCCTAAAAATATTATAAATATGAATTATTCATTTAATTAAAGATTATGTAATGTTTTAAGGCCGAGTCCATATAGGTACTAAGTAGAAAAAATATACAATATGTTTCTATCATTTGAAATAAATTTACATTATAAAAATAAAATATAAACACTAATTAAGATAATAGATTATATTTTATTTTTTTCTTGTAGGTAACAATGTATTGGATTTTATTGTACCAAAAATTAAACATAAAAGGAAGACAAAAACATCATCATTTCAATACAAGCGGTTCAGTCTCATGATCAGAAGTAGTCCACACCACTTGTAAATAACCTAAATCCAATAAGTTTATCTAATTTAAATACTTTATCCTTGAACTAGATAGTGTTTTATAATAGCATTCCATCATTCCATATAAATATTGTCCAAAATAATGTTTTAATTGGAGAAATAATAAAACAAGTCATTACCAAACCTCTACCAAAACCCATGGGAAAAATTCTAGAAGGAATTGATAAGATAACTAGGTATCTTACAGTTTAAATGAGAATATATTGTGGGACATATAAAAATAGATTAATCAAAACATCTTGTAGTTTAAATATAAATAACTAGATTAATGAAATAAAGTTGGTAATGGGATAGTGTTTCATGGCCTATTTTTCTCTACTGCTTGTGACTCATGAATGTTTTTTTAAATGAGGATTGAGTCTTGTTTCTATAAATTGCAGAAAAAGAGAGTGTCCGAGACTCTTTAGTCTCGATTTATGGAATGAATTAGGATAAATTTTTTATTTTATCTTCTACATTCGAGTTTTTGTTAAATGTCTCGGGCCGAAGCCTCATTTTTTATTTAAAAAAGGACCATTTTTTCTGGGTAGTGGAGACCCATTACATGGCTCGTAGGAACAATGGGCATGAAATCTCATTAGATGGCCTTAAAGGCCCATTTTTTTGGCCCAAAGACCCAACACTAAATAGTTCTACTACAATTTATAGGATGATACTCTATCGAACACGTGCAGAAAAATCATTAGAAAAAATTTGGACATAAAATTTGAAACAATCTATAAAATAAATTTATTTCAAATTAATAAATTAACTAACAGTGTGTCTCTAAAGAAGTGACATTTCCAATGGTGACTCTTTGGAATTGTGACTCTTGTGGGGGTGTTCTGATCTATATATGTGATATTGGAATGGTGTTTGTAGATATGGTGGTTATTCATGGTTTTATAGTATGCCCAATTTTTTTGTAGATTTCTTCAAATATGACTCCACTCTCGTAGGGAGTCTTTATGACACATTTTAAATGATTCATTCTGGCGGTGAGACATATCTGTTAATGAATATTTTTTATAATTTGTGGAATTTCCATCTCAATGGTAGCTTATTATTGATGGTTACTCGTCCATATAGGTGTCTAAAAGAAACAATGAGGAATAGTTGAAATTGAGATATTCATGGTAGAGATTCATTGTTTAATGGGATCTCATTCTTAATAAAATTTCATAAATTTGTCTCATATTATATTATGCTAAAAGAAAACATGAAACTCATTAATTAACACAATAAAAATGATATAATGATTACAAAAACTAATATGTCAGCAGTCTCTTCCTTTTGATGATCAAATATTATGTCACATTATATTTATATAATCAAATGAAAATCATTCCATTTCATATACAGAATATCAAACACAATGTATTAGTTAAAGGTATAAACATATAATTTATGAAGTAAAATTGCTCAAGAAATAAATTCCATAATATTTTTCTCCCCATTTTTTGATTATCAAAAAATGAGAAAATAATAGAAAAATAATTGATTATAAAGAAAATATGATATCAATAATAAAATCGAAATATTGATGATTAAAATATGAGTTATTAAATAATTTATATCGAAAAAGTCATTTGGGGATATTCAAAATGTTCCAAAATAATAGTTAGAAAAAAAGACCACAAAAAATAAAAAGTCTAATCAATGGTTCTTTTTAGGAACATTGGAATGATCCAAAAATGCTTTTACATTTTCCTTAGATAATAAAATGGCCCTAAAAGTTGGTTCTAGGAGTATCAATTGTATTGGATGAGGGTACTCAAGGGATAACAAGTGAAACATCACCAATAGGTGAAAGTGGTATAGGATATCAAAGGCGGGTTGGAGGAAGGTTTTATAATTCCACTATGGGAGTTAGGGAAAATATTGTAGCTAATCTGGTAAAGGTGGAAGAGGGTATATAACCACTTCAATATTGAAGAAATTTGGGGATTTGTAGGTGATTTTCAAGGGTGATTCAATGGTATGGAACCATGAGCCACACCGAAAGTCCCATGGGTATGATGAAATTGTTTCATAAGGTGTACGACATCAATTAAATTGTTTACACCTCACTCTAATGTACTATAAAAGTCATTATTTTCTACCATAAAATAATTTAATAGAGGTTTTCATGACGTTCACCAAATTTTAAAATCCTGAAAATGGTTCGGGTCACATTAGGTATCCTCATATGTCTTCCAAATGCCTAAAGTGAGTGTTTATATAATTATTATAATAGATACTAGAGAGATAATAATTACTGGCCTTGGTTATACTATCTTGATATGCCTTCATATTCTTCTGGTATACCATTATCAATATATGATCATGATTGTTATTGTTCTCAAACATCCACATTGTCATCATAGGTAAAGAAGAAAAATCACATGATATAGTACATGATTCATTTTTAAGCACTTACATGATAACATTTCTAATCAAATCGGTATAAAAAATATCTAAGGGAGTAGTAGAACTAAATTCCACTGAGGTATGGTTTAAAACATTCTCATGTAGTGGATCAATAAGATCTGCAATGAAAGAGTTCATTACATTCACATTGGATTTTAGGGTTCCAACTCATTTTATGATCGTAAATTATAAATCTCAACCACTTGGATATAGTACATCACCTTTGGATGAATTTGATAGATTACTAGCTAAAATAGATATATGTTTCTTGTTAACATATTTTAGTAATAAGTGGTTTATGAATTTTAAAAAACTTATTGAAATAGAAATCCAACTTTTATATGAATACATCCATGGCACCCTTGGTGACCACATCAATAGAAATGAATGGAACAACATGTGTAGGATCTATCATAGAGTAAAATATTTCTAACAAACTACTGTCATCAATATGATATATTATTAATCCATTAGGATCTCCTTCGTATATAATAGATGGTTCAAAATTATTTTATGAAATTAATGTAAAAAATGATTCATAAAAAAAGGGTCAATCCCAATATCTAAAGGATTTTTCAGACGAACAAGCATTGAAGAAACAAAAACTATAGATACTATTATTGTAGGAACACCACCAAAGTTTTAAACTATTATTTGATCAACATAAGGTGAACCCCTATGTTCTCATCAACAAAATACTTACAGGTAGGATCCAATCTCTCAAGTAAACATAAAAAAAGGAATAAAATGATATATTCTCATAAATCATCTTTTTTAAAAAGTATACTTCCATATGTTTAGCCACATGATGCCTAACTGAAATAATAATTCTAATCAACTCAATAATAAATTTATCTTACTCTTTCTTCTTATAAAATATAGACACTTGGTATCCATAAACTATATAATGGAAAACATGATGACTTCTATATATTTGGTATTTCTCCCCCTAAACATATTTATATCCCTCTTCCATAAAAGAAGCATCCATGTCACCACCAAAGTGATGCCCATATTCTAATATATAATTAAAACCAATATGAGAATATATATAGTCATAATGAATCTAAATATCCTATATTATAATTTTCTTACTAGAACCATCATGATCGGATCCTCCATCATCATCATTTTTTCCAATTACTGCTTCATCTACTTTATCACAATTATCTTCTTCTGATTTGTATATACTCTTGAATTTATATTCTCTAAATACTTTGGCATCTTTCTCATCACGTTTTTCCAACATTTATCTTGCGAGGAGACTACTAAGAGGATGAGTTAATGCATATGAGATAGTATAATATCTTGTATAAAGGTTATAGTCGCATTCTTCATCAATATAAAATTTATATTTGTATTTTTCTCAAATGACTTAATAAAATTATTACATATCAAAATCAGACTATTCAACAATTTCATATGGATTTAGACTGGGTTCGAAAAGGTCTATTGGAATAGATGGGTGGTCAACTATAAAAAATCCATCATATAGCTTTTTATTATTAGATACCCAATATGTTTTTCATGGGTTCGAACCATTATTCGTCCTTCTACAAATTATCCTTGTGATTCAAAATCCGCCATAGACCACAACTGACTATTCAACTTCATTAACAGGAAAATTTACATTATGTATAACAAAACTCAATTTCAGAAAAATCATGGAATTTTATCAATGGTAATGAATGATCATTTTTAAAAAATGAAGAGTTATATATCTACTGGGATATATAGTGTGTCCTATATTAATTAGACAATGATAATAAAAATCTTGATAATGTACATTGGGAAGGTCATAATTCTACAAAAACAAACGATATTAGAAGAACATAAAATTTAATCTACATTCTACATTTAACTCTCAATCAATTAGACTTATAATGTTACATGACCTATCAAATCATTAATGGATTATTTATAGGTTAAATCATCAATGAAATATTTAATGATTCCTTGAAAATTATTAAATAGACCGTTATGTGGAATATTAAAACACACAACCCACTAATTTGAAGATAAGTAAATTCTTTGACAATTAACATGGATTCTTACCCATTATTACTATTCTTATTCAAATCCAAACTCCACATACTAGTATAACTCATAAACAAACATGTGACAGAATGGTATCTTATATTATGGGAATCAATCCATCAATCCTTGGTTCTGTAGATAATTCTTCACTAAGGAATAGATTGAAGGTATAAATTCTACTTCAAATGCCGTTTTGTGTGCTACAACCCATTTTACTAGATCACGATATAAGAGATATATTGTAGTATGATAACTCAACACTCTTTTTTGCTTCTTTGCAATGTGAGACTTCTCTAATAAAGACCTAGAAGTCCTCTTTACTCTATCTATGAATGTTGGATCAACTTGTAACATCCCAGGTAAATAAAGAATAAAGAATTTTCATATTTATTAATATTTACGAATTAAATATTAATTTTATTTTAAAGGGGTTGCTATGTTCGATAGCGTACCCGATACGCAACGATGAGTTTCTTTGAAACTTACGTAGCACACTAGTAATAAAATAATACTATTTTAAATGTTAGTTAACAAGTAGCCGTTTTACTGGAGGGAATGAATAGAAATAACTAAAATATGAATAGATATGTTTTTAAATGTTTATACATTTACCCAATAAAAGATAAAGGCTTAAAATACGGAAAGAGTTCAATTTTAGGGCATATATACTCTAATTTTCACTAAAGGTTCACTTATCACCTTTTAATGGTGAACCGTCATTAAATATAGTGTTGATCACTCTTATACTTTATTTTGGACCAAATATAACTCTTCTTTAGAATTGGGACATCAAAATTTACTTTGTGTAAATTTTTGGTACCTTTCTGATAAAGTTCATTTTTTTATGAATAGTGTAAAATGTTGTATTTTAATTCAAACCTCTTTTTAATCTAAATTATTTATATGATTAGATTATTATTTTAATTGGTTTTAAAGTGAAATTAGAAAATATTTTTACCAGTTAATCAAATGGTGGTCATTGGAATCAATTTCACTTTGAAATTGGACTTAAACTGGTGTCAATCTTTTGATACTTATTGTTTCACAAAAACACGCTATTTGTCATGACAGCGGGAATTAATTATTAAATTAATTAATTTGACATATTTGTTTTGAATTTTTTAAAATGGACTTCATTTTTGAATTCATAATATCAAATATAGCTTAGGGTGAATTTTTGGTAATTTTCTGAAACACTTCAATTTTTGATGAATAGTGAAACCACTAAGTGGTAATCAAGCAAACTGATTTTTCAGTTAAATGAAAGTTTACCACTAATGTGTATTGAATTTTTAAAATCCGACATACATGGTTTTCATTAAGAAGTAAAATGTGGTTCAATGAGATTAAAATAATTTGTTGGTGAATAGTAACTTTTTTTCATTAATCGCGATTAGAGGTAATTAGTGTAGTTTAAGGTAAAAATGGTATTATAAGAATGTGAAAACACCATGACACTTGTACTACACCTATTGGGTGAGTCATGGCCGACCAAGACAAGCCATGGGCCAACTTGGGGACCCCATGGAGCCACTTTAGTTGGAAAATGACATTAATATATTTTTATTTAATGTTAAAGTGAAAATGACTCTAACATAAATTGTTTTACTAAAATAATTTTTTAGTGGGGTTATACAAGTACAAATTTTGATTATAAATAGTCATTGGAAAGATAAAAAGATTTCCTACATCATAATAGTTTTATTATAATTTTTAGACATTAAATAAATTAAATTATATATGACATAATAATGATGCAGCGATGATATCATTATTTGACGATTTAAATAAAATGGAAAGATAATGAAAAATCTAAAACCTACACATGGACAAAACCAATTGGATGAGCGGATTTAGAACCCTTATCACCTTATCCACGAAGTATATCAATGTGGGACCTTTTAAAACCGAAAAACATTTTCAAATAAAGTAATATTTCCTTACTTTCCAAAAGTGCCCCTCCTCTCCTCTTATAAAAGGCCCCCACCTCTACCCCATTTCACACACTTCTCAAGCCTTTGGCTCGGCCAACCCCTACCCAATTACTCTCTCCACATCCCTCTCCTCATCCTAGAGGATTCACTTTGGGAATAATCCTTTCAAAGGAAGCCTTTAGGCTGAAATCAAAAGGAGTTACACTTTTAAAGGTAATTCATTATCTCTTGTTCATTTGTTTTATTTTTCTTCTCCAACCCTCTAAACTCTTTTTATTTACTTCTTTTGTAACAACACCAGTATCTTAAATATACTAGGATGTTGTTATAAGATTTATTAGAGCTACACTCTCAAACAACTACATCAAATGGTTAAAGAACATACGGTTTCCGTGGATGGCGAAATTCTGCCTCCTGAAACGATGATTGTTCAATACTCATTTAACACCTTCAAAGGTGGCCATTATGATGTCACTATTTTTATATGATATATAATATGTTTATGTTTTCCTTAAGCTTATGTTTTTTACATTTTGGTCATACCTTTATGGTTTCCATTATGGGTATACGCGATATCTTCGTTTTAGGAAGTGCGGACTACCGCCCCCTCAAAGTGATGTGATTCGTTAATGCCATACGTGGGACGTATAAAGGATGGATTTAAAGTTATTATATATGATTTTATACTGGAATTATAATATACCTCTATATAATTATTATTTATTTCCATTAAATTATGAGATAGAAATGAAAGTAGCGTTCATGCGTACGTACGGCTTACCGTCTCCATGAACGGTGCATTTCATTTCTTATCCCCAATTGTAATGTACTATTAAAATTACATGTATATAATGTATATATATAATTAATGATATATCTAAATGATGAATATAATTCTGGAATTAAAATATACATACCTCTCATTTAGTTTTAATTCCATTAATATGACAAAGAAATGAAAGTAGCGTTCATGCGTACGTACGGCTTACCGTCTCCATGAACGGTGCATTTCATTTCTGACCTCTAAATGATTATGTAATATTATAAATAAATGTATATAATGGATATATATGATATATATGATATCCAAATCAGGAATTTCATTCTGTATATGAAGAACTTTTGACCACACGAACAACATGTAATTGTAAGAAGTCAACTTTCGACTTAAGAACCAAATATTGACAAAATAAACATTATTAACTTAAATGGTAACATAATATTTATAACATGGAAATAAGTGATATAAAAGGAATAATGAACTTTAAAAAGGTTCTTAATCAAGTATAAATTAACTCAACTTTATTATTCTGGACGTTAAAGAACGATCGAGTCAAGTCGGACCCAAGGTAAGGGACTTCGTCTCAATCTCCTTTCATTGAGGCATATTTAGTTTTATACACAACTTTCTTTTATACGGTGTATAAACTCCTTTGACTTTTACTTTTATACAAAAGGAATCTTTTTATACGAAGCGTTTTACTAAACGAAAAAAAGGAATGTTTTTTTAACGTACGCGGTGACAATGACCTTTTTCCGCCGCCGCGAGTATTATTTGATCTTTGGCTTCCTCAACAAGCCGTAAGGTTTTTAAAATAAAATAAATACCATATACTCTTTTATGTATTTTGGTATTGAAAATGGTTTTGATAAAGGATTATATTATGTCAATATATTTATGATATATTGTGATTGAAATGTGGAAATGTTATCTTTCCATTATATTGGTTTTATGTTTTATGATTTTATATTAGTACTTGGACATTTTAACGGGTGGTTACGTTATAAACCATATGACGGGTGGTGCCGTGAATACCAGGACGGGTGGTTACGTTATAACCTCCAATGCATTGGGTATGGAAGTCGGCCGTATGGCTATTCCATTAAGTATGTATGGAAATTGGCCGTATGGCTATTCCATTAAGTGATATGTGTGGAAGTCAACCGTATGGTTATTCCACTTAAGTATGTTTATGTCCCAAGTTACCTTTATATATTCTATGTGTTCTTTATATGGGTTTTATGGTAATCCTTTGGTTACAAAAAGGTATGTAATGATACTTTATTCAGTGAAGATTTTTTTACTACTTTATGAAGGTGATGGTATTACTTTGATAGAGTATATATGGTTTATTTGATGTTTGAAAAACTAACAGTTTTTGTTCTTTCTGTATCCCTTACTGAGCTTTTTATGCTCACCCCATGTTTTTTTGAAATGTTTTTCACAGGACATAATATGGAATAAGTTCAAGTATGGGATCAAGGGAATGTCATGCTATATAAAACATGGAAATAGACATGTTTCTTTCAAGAGTTTTTATTTATTTATGGAAACTTAGTATAAGTGACTACTTTGTAATCTTTTGAGATGTAATAGTTATGTTCTAATTCTCTAAAACTCTAAACCTGAAAAGATCCTCAACGTGAATTATTCTTTTAATTCAATATTAAGTAATGTTTAAGGCTGGGGCCTTATAGTTGGTATCAAAGGTCGGTTTAGACTACTTTAGGAGTTAGAAAAGTGTTAAATTATAATATGATTGAAATGATATAGCATTTACGGATTACCATGTTGCTTCGCCTAAGATATTTCTGTGTTCAGAATGGTTTTCCACAGAGGAAACAAAGCAGCTATGTTGGGACGATATTAGGAGGAAGATAACCTTCCAAATCAGCAACCTGAGATGGTCGGAATCAGAACTGAAAAGTTTGTTGCAGTGATGGCATAGTTGACTCAGGCTATAAATGGTGGTGGTATCCATGCACGAGATCAGCTAGATCAACCGCAGAGGAACATGTCAGTGGTGGAACATTTCATGAGGCAACATCCCCCATCATTCAGAGGATCATCTAACCCTGTGCAAGATGAAGGGTGGATTAAAGCACTGGAGAAGATTTTTGATGTCATGGGGTGTTCAGAACATCAAAAGGTTTTTCTTGCTGTTTACCATTTTGAAGGTGAAGCTGATCAGTGGTGGTCGATGGTGAAAAATATAAGGGATAGTGATGATATTGAGGATCTTCACTGGGACGAATTCAAAGGTATGTTTCTTGAGAAATATTTTCCTAATGTGGTTTGTCTTAGGATGGAAAAACAGTTCCTAGAATTGAGGCAGGAGGATGATTCAGTGGCTTCTTATGAAGAAAAGTTCACTCGATTGGCAAGGTATGCTCCAAACTTCATACGAGATCTTGATAGTAAAATAAACAGTTTTTACTCAGGGTTAAAGCCAAAGTATCGAAGGGCTTTAGCTTCTCGTGAGTTCAAAAGTTATGAAAAACTTGTTCGATGTGCGGAGAAGGTAGAAATGGAGTTTTCCGATGATCAGTTGTTCTATGACAAACAACAGAATAAGAGGTCTAGTTGGCAGGAAAAGGGGAAGAATTCATCAAAGATGCAAGGAGGTAAGAAAACCAAATATCCATCCTGTGAGAAGTGTGGTAAAATGCATCCTGGAGAATGTTTATCCAAGTCTGGTAAGTGCTTTCGGTGTGGTAAGTCTGGTCATATTGCTCGTAACTGTAAGGAAGATGATCAAGCAGGAAAAGAAAAGCCAACGGTAAGATGTTTTAAGTGTAATGAAATGGGTCATTATGCAGACGAGTGTCCGACAAGGAGATTGAGTGATGGGAAGTAGTTAGACTACAAGTAGAAAGCGGTGGTAAAATCATTTGCAACAACTTCAGCAGATGTTGGGCCATCGAATGAAGTGGTATCAGCTCCAGGGAGCTCAATATTTTTCGAAGATTGACTTGAGGTCGGGGTACCATCAGTTGAAAGTAAAAGAAGAAGACGTTCCGAAGACTGCGTTCCGTACTAGATATGGCCATTATGAATTTGTAGTTATGCCTTTTGGGTTAACCAATGCACCTACTGTATTCATGGACCTTATGAATAAAATTTTCCATGAGTTCTTGGATAAGTTTGTGTTTGTGTTTTAAGGTTTGTGAAGAGGTTATGTGTGCCTTGTGATTTACAGTTGAAGAATGAGTTGTTTTTTTCATCCTGGAAGTACTAAGATGTACAGAGGTCTGCGGGAGTATTACTGGTGGGATGGAATGAAAAGAGACATTGCTGATTTTACTGTGAAGTGTTTGACATGTCAACAGGTTAAAGCAGAGCAGCAGTTACTAAAAGGGATGCTTCAGCCTTTACCAATGCCAGAGTGGAAATGGGAAAACATATCCATGGACTTTGTTGTGGGATTACCGAGGACATCTCGAGGTAATAATGCAATCTGGGTTGTTGTTGATCGCTTGACCAAATCTGCTCATTTCCTTTCTATACGAGATACTTTCTCTCTTGATCAACTTTCCCGTCTGTATCTTAAAGAGATAGTCAGGTTACATGGAGTTCCTCTCTCCATTGTATCGGATCGTGATCCCAGGTTTACTTCTAACTTTTGGAAAGGCCTTCAGAAGTCGTTGGGTACTGAATTAAATTTTAGTACAGCTTTTCATCCTCAATCAGATGGGCAGTCCGAATGAACAATTCAGACATTGGAGGATTTGCTACGAGCGTGTTCTATGGATTATCAGGGAAGATTGGACCAACATCTTTTTTTGGTTGAATTTTCATATAATAACAGTTTTCATTCTAGTATAAAGATGGAACCATTTGAGACATTATATGGGAAGCGGTGTCGAACTCCACCTTTTTGGGATGAATTTGGTGAAAGGAAGTTGATGGGATGAGAATTGGTAGAAGAGATGGAAGAAAAAGTTCAGTTGAATCAGAAAACACATGAGAACAGCTCAGAGCAGGCAGAAGAGTTATGCGGATAACCGGAGGAAGGATCTATCTTTCGAGGTAGGTGATCATTTTTTTCTCAAGGTTTCTCCTTGGAAAAGCGTGATGAGATTTGGTAAGAAAGGAAAGTTGAGTCCAAGGTTTATTGGACCATATGAAATTCTGGAGAAAGATGGATCAGTTGCATACCGGGTGGCTTTACCTCCGAGTTTATCTCAGGTACACAATGTTTTTCATGTTTCAATGTTGAGAATGTATATTCCAGATCCATCTCATGTTTTGAGCCCAGAGGTAGTTCAGCTGGAAGAGAACCTATCTTATGAGGAACAACCGGTCCAGATTCTTGACCACAGGGAGAAAGTGTTACGGAATAAGGTGATTCATCAGGTAAAGGTTTTGTGGAAAACCATGTGATTGAAGAGGCAACGTGGGAATCTGAAAATTCTATGAGGGATAAATACCCCCACTTATTTTGATAAGTGAATAAAATTGCGAGGACGCAATTCCCAAAAGGGGGGAAGGATGTAACATCCCAGGTAAATAAAGAATAAAGAATTTTCATATTTATTAATATTTACGAATTAAATATTAATTTTATTTTAAAGGGGTTGCTATGTTCGATAGCATACCCGATACGCAACGATGAGTTTCTTTGAAACTTACGTAGCACACTAGTAATAAAATAATACTATTTTAAATGTTAGTTAACAAGTATCCGTTTTACTGGCGGGAATGAATAGAAATAACTAAAATATGAATAGATATGTTTTTAAATGTTTATACATTTACCCAATAAAAGATAAAGGCTTAAAATACGGAAAGAGTTCAATTTTAGGGCATATATACTCTAATTTTCACTAAAGGTTCACTTATCACCTTTTAATGTTGAACCGTCATTAAATATAGTTTTGATCACTATTATACTTTATTTTGGACCAAATATAACTCTTCTTTAGAATCGGGACATCAAAATTTACTTTGTGTAAATTTTTGGTACCTTTCTGATAAAGTTCATTTTTTTTATGAATAGTTTAAAATGTTGTATTTTAATTCAAAACCTCTTTTTAATCTAAATTATTTATATGATTAGATTATTATTTTAATTGGTTTTAAAGTGAAATTAGAAAATATTTTTACCAGTTAATCCAATGGTGGTCATTGGAATCAATTTCACTTTGAAATTGGACTTAAACTGGTGTCAATCTTTTGATACTTATTGTTTCCCAAAAACACGCTATTTGTCATGACAGCGGGAATTAATTATTAAATTAATTAATTTGACTTATATGTTTTGAATTTTGTAAAATGGACTTCATTTTTGAATTCAGAATATCAAATATAGCTTAGGGTGAATTTTTGGTAATTTTCTGAAACACTTCAATTTTTGATGAATAGTGAAACCACTAAGTGGTAATCAAGAAAACTGATTTCTCAGTTAAATGAAAGTTTACCACTAATGTGTATTGAATTTTGAAAATCCAACATACTTGGTTTTCATTAAGAAGTAAAATGTGGTTCAATGAGATTAAAATAATTTTTTGGTGAATAGTAACTTTTTTCATTAATCGCGATTAGAGGTAATTAGTGTAGTTTAAGGTAAAAATGGTATTATAAGAATGTGAAAACACCATGACACTTGTACTACACATATTGGGTGAGTCATTACCGACCAAAAAAATCCATGGGCCAACTTGGGGACCCCATGGAGCCACTTTAGTTGGAAAATGACATTAATATATTTTTATTTAATGTTAAAGTGAAAATGACACTAACATAAATTGTTTTACTAAAATAATTTTTGAGTGGGGTTATACAAGTCCAAATTTTGATTATAAATAGTCATTGGAAAGCTAAAAAGCTTTTCTACATCATAATAGTTTTTTTATTATTTTTAGACATTAAATAAATTAAATTATATATGACATAATAATGATGCAGCGATGACATCATTATTTGACGATTTAAATAAAATGGAAAGATAATGAATCATCTAAAACCTACACATGGCCAAAACCAATTGGATGAGTTTATTTAGAACCCTTATCACCTTATCCACGAATTATATCAATGTGGGACCTTTTAAAACCGAAACACATTTTCAAATAAATTAATATTTCCTTACTTTCCAAAAGTTCCCCTCCTCTCCTCTTATAAAAGGCCCCCACCTCTACCCCATTTCACACACTTCTCAAGCCTTTGGCTCGGCCAACCCCTGCCCAATTACTCTCTCCACATCCCTCTCCTCATCCTAGAGGATTCCCATTGGGCATAATCCTTTCAAAGGAAGCCTTTAGGCTCAAATCAAAAAGAGTTACACTTTTAAAGGTAATTCATTCTCTCTTGTTCATTTGTTTTATTTTGCTTCTCCAACCCTCTAAACTCTTTTTATTTACTTATTTTGTAACAACACCAGTATATTCAATATACTAGGATGTTTTTATAAGATTTATTCGAGCTACACTCTCACACAAATACATCAGATGGTTAAAGAACATACGGTTTCCGTGGATGGCGAAATTCTGCCTCCCGAAACGATGATTGTTCAATACTCATTTAACACCTTCAAAGGTGGCCATTATGATTTCACTATTTTTATATGATATATAATATGTTTATGTTTTCCTTAAGCTTCTGTTTTTTACATTTTGGTCATACCTTTATGGTTTCCATTATGGGTATACGCGATATCTTCGTTTTAGGAAGTGCGGACTACCGCCCCCTCAAAGTGATGTGATTCGTTAATGCCATACGTGGGACGTATAAAGGATGGATTTAAAGTTATTATATATGATGTTATACTGGAATTATAATATACCTCTATATCATTATTATTTATTTACATTAAATTATGAGATAGAAATGAAAGTAGCGTTCATGCGTACGTACGGCTTACCGTCTCCATGAACGGTGCATTTCATTTCTTATCCCCAAATGTAATGTACTATTAAAATTACATGTATATAATGTATATATATAATTAATGATATATCTAAATGATGAATATAATTCTGGAATTAAAATATACATACCTCTCATTTAGTTTTAATTCCATTAAGATGACAAAGAAATGAAAGTAGCGTTCATGCGTACGTACGGCTTACCGTCTCCATGAACGGTGCATTTCATTTCTGACCTCTAAATGATAATGTAATATTATAAATACATGTATATGCTGGATATATATGATATATATGATATCCAAATCAGGAATTTCATTCTGGATATGAAGAACTTTTGACCACACGAACAACATGTAATTGTAAGAAGTCAACTTTCGACTTAAGAACCAAATATTGACAAAACAAACATTATTAACTTAAATGGTAACATAATGTTTATAACATGGAAAATAAGTGATATAAAAGGAATAATTAACTTTAAAAATGTTCTTAATCAAGTATAAATTAACTCAACTTTATTATTCAGGACGTTAAAGAACGATCGAGTCAGGTCGGACCCAAGGTAAGGGACTTCGTCTCAATCTCCTTTCATTGAGGCATATTTTGTTTTATACACAACTTTCTTTTATACGGTGTATAAAATCCTTTGACTTTTACTTTTATACAAAACGAATCTTTTTATACGAAGCGTTTTACTAAACGAAAAAAGGAATGTTTTTTTTAACGTACGCGGTGACAACGACCTTTTTCTGCCGCCGCGAGTATTATTTGATCTTTGGCTTCCTCAACAAGCCGTAATGTTTTTAAAATAAAATAAATACCATATACTCTTTTATGTATTTTGGTATTGAAAATGGTTTTGATAAAGGATTCTATTATGTCAATATATTTATGATATATTGTGATTGAAATGTGGAAATGTTATCTTTCCTTTATATTGGTTTTATGTTTTATGATTTTATATTAGTACTTGGGCATTTTAACGGGTGGTTACGTTATAAACCATATGACGGGTGGTGCCGTGAATACCAGGACGGGTGGTTACGTTATAACCTCCAATGCATTGGGTATGTAAGTCGGCCGTATGGCTATTCCATTAAGTATGTATGGAAATTGGCCGTATGGCTATTCCATTAAGTGATATGTGTGGAAGTCAACCGTATGGTTATTCCACTTAAGTATGTTTATGTCCCAAGTTACCTTTATATATTCTATGTGTTCATTATATGGGTTTTATGGTAATCCTTTGGTTACAAAAAGGTAAGTAATGATACTTTATTCAGTGAAGATTTTTTTTACTACTTTATGAAGGTGATGGTATTACTTTGATAGAGTATATATGGTTTATTTGATGTTTGAAAAACTAACAGTTTTCGTTCTTTCTGTATCCCTTACTGAGCTTTTTATGCTCACTCCAAGTTTTTTTGAAATGTTTTTCACAGGACTTAATATGGAATAAGGTCAAGGATGGGAGAAAGGGAATGTCATGCTATATAAAACATGGAAATAGACATGTTTCTTTCAAGAGTTTTTTTTATATGGAAACTTAGTATAAGTAACTACTTTGTAATATTTTGAGATGTAATAGTTATGTTCAAATTATCTAAAACTCTAAACCTGAAAAGATCCTCAACGTGAATTATTCTTTTAATTCAATATTAAGTAAGGTTTAAGGCTGGGGCCTTATAGAACTGGCTTGGTCGAAGGTGAATAGATGGAAGAAATTTTGGTAGTGAAATATTTCACATGGATCAAGGAAAAAAGGAACAAGAAAATAGTGTTCCATGAAACTAAAAAAAGTTTTTTATTTATTGTATGTTTTCTGGGATCATTTAAAAAAACGGGGAATTTGGATTAATTATAAACACAAAAAAATTTGAACTGAAACATAAAAATAAAATAGAACATAAATAATTTTAACCCACGTTGTTATAAAATAGAATTGAAATTATTACACAAGTAATGAAACATTCCAATTGGTTTGAAAGATCACAACAATGAAAATCTCTATGGTGATATGTATCAATGATGAGAATTATAAATTGTAATACAAAAAAAGTAGTGATACATTCAGGACATTTAGAAAATAATAGTGGTTAGAAATACCGAATTGTGATACATTCACACTAGTGATTCCTAGAAAATTGTATTTAACCCTAATATAACATACATAAATCATGTTAGATATAAATGATTCTATCAAAATTCAAAGTCTTATTGTATATATTAGTAAGATGATGATATGTACCAATTTATTCATGAATGACATCACTCTTTTGAAAATGATATCTAAAAAAGTGATTTATTAATTCAATATGTATTTTTCTATAATGTGATTCACAATTTTAGTAAATATTTATATCACTTGTATTATCACAGTTTATTGACACATTTCATAATTTGTACCCATATTCTAGTAATGTTTGTTTCATCCACAATATATGTGCATAATTGTTAACTACATATATATATTTAGCTTCAATAATATATTGGGCAACCAATTTTTTATTTTTTGTAAATCTATGAAACTAGACAGTTTCCCCAAAAGTGACATGCTTTAGATGTTCTTTTTATATATAACTAACATACAACAAAATTTCTATATGAATAACTGACTAAGTCAAATGATTTTCCCCTTGTGTAAAAAAATCCTATATCTCTATTGTATATGGTGTATTTTAAATTTACATTTACATATTTTTTAATCTTTTGGATTTTCATTAAAATGAGCATGCATACACCCACTGAACATAAAACTATGTCAACTATAAGTAAGACAGAGAAGAATTACAATCTAACTTTAGTAACTGGTTTAATACATTTTTCTTCCAGTTTCAACATGATCCCATTTATATGTTTTAATCATAAGATTATAACTACTCTTAGATCCTTCCATGTTATACTGATTAAAATTATACATTTTATTTTTAGTCAGATTTAAAATAACTTTTTCAGTATTTTAATATATTTTAAATCCATAAAATATTTTGAGTATACCCATTAAACTCATTTCAGATTCATTTTTCATAATTGTGGAAAAATATGTACATAATTAATTTTATGATGATTCAAAAATAATATAGTTTATATAGATTTTTATAAATTTTTTTTTTAAAATTATCTTCATAAAAATAGTTAGATCAGCAATATTATTTTAAAATGTATTTGAAATAAGAAATGTTTTGAGCCTATCATATAAATCTCTAGGAGCTTCTTTTAAACCATATTAGATGTTAGTAAATTTGAAAAATCTATTTGGAATATGGTACATTAAATACTATGGGGTTGTTCAGTGAAAACATACATAACAATATACACATATAAGAAATAACCCTTGAAAACTATTTGATGATTTTTTAAATATAGATAAGAATTATATGTTAAATATTTAACATTGGATTCATCTCTAGATAATAGTGAAAAGGTAAATACATATTATATTCCTTATATTTATAAAATATTCTTGTGGAAATAGTCAATCCTTGTTTCATACTACAATACCTAATTCATCTTCCTTGTTTATAAACACCAATTTATGGAATTTAGCTATGATTTCCATGGATCTATCATGAAGATCCATTACATTGTTTCTATTTAATTGATTTAATTAATTTTTCATATCCATTACCCAGAATTCATTATAAATTACATCAATAACATTATTTGGCTCAAGCTGAAAAAAACATGACATTCAACGTGGTTCCATAGAGAATCAAAAATATGTTTAACTCTATCTTGGTCTCCAACTATAAAATCGACGGGAGGTTACTTCAGGGTAATTAACACTATATAAAAAGTAGGTATAGTCAGTTGTGATTTTTTATAGCAGTCGTTTTCTGATGTTCTAGAAATTATCCATAATTTGATGATTTTTATAACTATTTTACTACAGAATCAGTAAGTTTGGAATTTAGGACCATGGATAATAATTCATCCAAAATCATATATAAAGAGTTCCTGTACTCATGTGGATCTACTTCATTATATATAATATGAACATATTCTTCAACACACATATTCATTTGGTTGAATACCAATATAAAATATTTTAATTAAATCACTTTTATGGAAAAAGTAGGAAACCATACTAGTTCAAACACAAGAAATCAACCATCGTCAAATGTAATGGAAGACACTTTGAACTATATTTTAAGACTTTTATAATCCTTACCTTTGTAGAGACTCTATTTTAGACCGTTGTAATTTTCATTCACAATTTCTTGATGATGTTCTTTGAAATTATCAACCACCTTGTCCCAGGATTGAATAAACTCTTCCATAGAGATCTAATATCCGTAGTTTGTCAACTCCTTCTGTGATGTGTTAGCATCTAACTCATGCTCTAATGGTTATTTATTGAAAATTACAATAAGATCGCAATCGTTACACTCTATTAGTTCATTGGTACTCATGGAGACATCTAACCCAGTCATATCCTTTTCAACAGGCACCTGATCAGTACAGAATGATTCTCTTGCTTGAGCTTGTTGCACATTATGAGTCTCAGACTCCACATTCTTTATAGGGCCATTATGCTTGCTCTTTATGTTGTTGTACCCCTTTGGTAGAGGAAATTTTCCTTTGCTGAAAGGTCCTGTAACAAGGAAGATGGGTAAATTATAATATTCCTTACATCTTCATGCCCTCTGGGAGTGTGCATAAATCCATCTGAGTCAATGAAAATATTCTTTCTTTTATTGTAGGAGTACCTCAAATAATACGCTGCAATTAACACTTCCTTAGACTATACAGACTCCGCGTTAGATTTTTTGTCCTCTTCATGGTTCTCCATCCCCATATTAGTAGCCTCATCTTGAGTTACTGCCACATCAGTCCAATATTCAGGTGAATTAATGTCTCCATACCCAAACTGCAAACTGATTATTGGAGATAATTCCTTTGAGACATCCTTATGTCCATCCTACATATTAGTGTACAGTAACATTAAATATGGGGCTTTTGAAATGAAAGAATTCAGTTCTAGTGGGATAAAGACTCTCACCTCTTTAGACCCTATTAAACCGTTCCTTGTCTGAGCTTCCATCACCCACACTAGCATCACCGAAGAACTCAGGCATCCTAGAATACATGATATCTTTGGCCCGGAGGCATTCAATATCCTGTTTGGGACACCCATGTCTTACTTCAGGCACCATTAGATGTCTATAACTATTGGGTTGGCCCCGCTCTTCCATGCCTCTCAAAGGGAATTCTTGGTATTTTTAGTCATCAAAAGCGATTTAGCAGGAGGAATGATCACATGCATTAAGGATTCAAGGTTATTCTCCCTAGAGTGGATCAACTTTACCTTTCCATCGTCAAAACCACCCCCTCCTTCAAGGACTATTATTGGATGAAAATACATCATCGCCGACATATTAAATCCTATTTTCCTAAATGACCATAGAGACCAAAATAATGATTATACGTTTCATAGAATACCTTCTAGTTCCATAGAAGATCACCTTCAATATTTATGGTAATTTAGTCTATTGATCCCTTCGACACATCAATTCCAAAACAGATCCTTAGAGAAACTGGATGGCATACATCATTGGTATGAGAATCCAAGCAGAGGTAGCACCCTACCATATTGCCAATCAATTGGAGAATCGCTTGGTTCAAGAATGGTTGTGGGAGTCTAGGGAGAGAAATTAAATGCATAGAGACTGGAGAGTCTCTCATCAGGTGGAAGTTGAAGGACCAACAAAAGAGGGAAAACAGAATCCCTACATTCATTCTGGAGGAGAGGCCAGCACATAATTCAGGTCGTCTTTGATCGAGAAATGGATTTAAATGTTATTTGCATCTAGAAGATCAATAATCACATGTTCTTGAAGATTCCTAGAAGATAGAACACACATGTTAAAATCATCAACATATTTAGGTTTCTAACCAAATCATGCCACCAGAGTAAACATCAGGAGCGCTAAATAAATTTTGAACTCCAGTGAAGAAATTTGGACCAATATAAATCCATCCAAGAATGATTGGACCTTAGTGATAACATCGATTAGAGGAATGCAGAGTAGGGAATACGGGTCAGTGAATGGGGATGAGATGGGGTTATGGGAAGGAAGCGAATCTGAAAGAGTTGAACCCCCCTCCTCATCCATGGATAACCTAGGAGGGGTGGTGTTTCCACGACCATGACTTTATTCATCATGGGGAAATGAAATTGAGAGGGAAGCATCAATTTCTCTGATTTTGTAGAAAACTCTAATGGATTTACTAGAATTTGACTAACCCAAGAAGATTCATTCATCACTCTTGGAGGAATTTTATTTAAGATTATCCTTTGTGTTAAGAAAAAGTAATTTTCAACCAAATACTCAAGATTAGTTAAAAATCAATTAATATTATTCTAATGATAAAGCAGTGATTTACCTTGATAATGCTAACTAAAACATTTTGATTATGTAATAGGTTGTATTCATAGACTTTTCCCAGATGAATATAGGTATGTCATATAATTACCCTTAATGTTTCTACAAATCTAGCATACATTTCAAAATAAGAATATAGTACCCTTTTATGTGCTAGAAAGAACACTCATGTATACCTAAAAAATAATATAATAATACATATACATGGTACATTCCATTTAGCATTAAAACACTAGATGGTCCAAATAAATCCATATAAACCATCTCAAGAGGTTTAGAAGCTAAAACATATTTTCAATTTAAAATAAATATTGTCTTGTTTCTTTTTTGGACATGGGTAATAGACATTGCCATTTGGGGACCCAATTTTGGGTAGAAAATTAACTAACCCTTTTAGAGTAATCTTACTACATGAGTCAATGTTACAATGGCCTAGTCTCCTATTCCAATGATAGCATTAACTGTGAAAACAAATCAATAGGGAAATGTTTCGAGATAATCAATATTAATAACAGCAACATAAAAATTATCATTCCATAAAATATTAAAAACTAAAACATCCTTAGGATCAACGATAATTAAATGAATATTTATAAATTTTAACATAAAAAACACCATCAAATAATAGTGACATTTTGAGAATTATTTTCTTCAAACCAACAATAAAAAGTACTTTGGAAATTATAACCAAATTTATATTACTAATTTTTCCAAAGAATATGATTTCCCTCTATAATTGTCAACAAATTTTACATGACCACCATCAACCTTTATTATGCACTTGAAACATGCATAGTCTTCTATCATATTCCTTCAAAATATTCTATCCAAGTACCAAACTCTTTTATAGGAGGACTTCAATAATGATTTCTACTAAACAAAATATATACAAGATATGCTTTTAGTATAATGATTTTAGTGTGTCTAGATGTGTTAGTAATTTGGGATTTTAGATCCCATATTCATCAAATTAGCCTCTTATAAATAGATTTTTTAAATTTTTTAAATAAAAATATCGTCTATTCTATGAGAAAAATAATTTCCATTATAATAATTAAATGAATATATTGGTAAAAATGTTTTCTTGAGTGTTCATCTATGTATAGGTTGTTATCCTATACATAGAAATACTATAGGGTAACATTTTTTCCCAGAAAATGTGTAATTTTTTTATATAATCGGTAATCCTTTCTAATTACTTCTTATGTTTTCATTAAAAATTTAATGTTTAGTATACTATTTCAACAATTTCGAATTTAACTTTTTTTATTACATATATCAGATTAAATATTTGATGGAAAACTATGTTGTGTCTTCTTAACACTATACAAATCCTTAAGTTCATTAAGAGTGTATTCTATAAATTTTCAATATTAATATATCTATTATTTAGACACGTAATCATCTTGGTAATTCATATAAATATTTGAATTAAAAATAGTTAAAACATTATAAATATAGAATCCTCAGAGACATTATTCATCAATAACATTTTTGATCGATTCGTCTTAAATTTAGAAGTAGAGTAGGAAAAATTGGTACTCTCTTTATATGCACTCCATGATGATTTCATAGATTTCTATCATTTTGTCTTTATCATCATATCTAAAAATATATTTCAGTTCTTAGAGTGTCTTCTTTAACGTGTCTTTTTTTAATTAATCAATAGTGATTTCATGACCATCCTAATTTCAATACTTTTTTTACAAATCCTTTAGTGTCATATATTACATTGAAATTGGGGTTTCAGATAAATTTATTTATCTTATAAGACATTTTAAATCATCTGACCAAATGGTCCATCTATTCACCATTTTCTGGATGTGACTCACTTTCCCTTGAACATTCTATTTGTATCTTTTTTTTTATTTTCCCTTTAATAGGATGCAGTAGACCTGAATTCTAATGACAATATATTTTTCACATCACCCATTATATGATAGAATTCGATTATTTTTCTTACATAATAAAATTTCTAATCATATCCATGACTGGTATATTATTTATTTCACATGACTCTCTAATTGAAACAAATGTGCCTCTCCATATTTCTGGAAGGAATCGTAGAAATATCAAAATCTCTTCTTTGTCAGATATTGGATTTCCTACTAAGCTCATACTGTTATTGAAACTAATTCATCCGAATTGATCATAATATTATCATACATAATTATATTTGTATTTAGTTTAATCTTCTTAACATTAGTTATCCCCTGATGTGAGACAACATTTTTATCAGAAATTTTAATGGAAAATTTATAAGTATAAATTTTGTTCAACTCCAATATCAAAAATCATAGTAATGAAAATTGATAGAAATAATAATAATATTATAAACAGTTCTTGTAGTATCATTCCGAGTAACTATTTCAGTTGAATAAAATTCATATTTATCTTCTATCGCATCCAAGATATGAAAACCCATTCACTCTATATGCATTTTTATTATTGTATTCAAATTAGAATAGTTGTTTTCATATAAAAATGCACGTCTGTTGATAAAATAACATTATGGTTTATTATGCATTTATTGAATGGAATTTATATTTAATATAGATTCAATATCAATATATCTAGACTATAATCATAGTTGAAATGATTTGTAAAACATTGATACCAAAAATAAATTATCTGATACCAAATCTTGTTCAGAGTTATTATATAACGAGGATGGTGAATTGATTACCAAATAAAATTTTCTTTCTAAATTTGATTTAAATAAAATACCCTAGTTTAAATAAACTGCCCACTTTACCAAAATATAAGATTGTTATATGTTTTAATTTTTTTTAATATTTCTAAAAATCTTGATTCGGTATCTGGAAAATTAATTTATATCATTATTATATCTTTTGAAATCAATTTAATTAATCAAAATCCAATATAAAAACTAAATAATATAAACAATCAATGTATTTATTTGGATCTAAAAATAACATATTTGAATCAGAAGTAATGAGAAAAAACAAACAAAACAAACAAACACATAGTGAAAAACTGAATACAATATGTTTAGTCTTAAGATGAGACTTAGTCTTATCCACTTGATAGTCAATAGATTCCAAGCAGTTCATATAAAATAATTATTTGATCCACAACCTATATCTTGTTTTATAATAGATTACCATCTATCCAGACCAAACATGGCCACTTCCATAGTTTTTTGTGGGATAATAAATATAATGGGTCAAAGCCTGACCTCTTCTACAACACAAGGGAAAAAGTGTAAAGGGGTTTGAGGCGATATCTATATATACACAGGTTTAAATTCGGAGATATTTTGGGTTAAAATAAAACATTTTAATCATTAGAACTTTTAATTTAAATTAAAATAAATATATTATGAAAATAAAATATGTAATAGGATAGTGTTTCTGGGTCTACTATGCTTTGCATCTAATAAATCTTGAAGCTAGTTTGAAATGTGGAGTGATTTATGTTTCCAAAATATTCAACAAAATAGAGTGTCTTGGACTCTTTACTCTTGACATAATAAATACACCAAATAAATGTTAGGTGTCAGCTTCTACATTCCTGTGAAACACAGTGCAACATGCATTATTTTTTGGTTATTGTACACCTAAAAATATATCCATGTATAGAATGACACAAATATGGAATTCCACGAAGCACAATTGTTTACTCTAGATCATGTGTTTTTAATTATTTTTATTAGGTATCAAATAAAGATACCCATATTCTATGATCTGATCTCTCTATATCTGACTGGATCCTAGGCTTATGTCTAATGATCATAATTGACTATGCAGCGTTGCTCTGCCTCCAGCAGAATTAGTATTGGTGGTGAAGTGAATATTTAATTAAATCATAAAAGGTTTTTTTCACACACATCAGAACATGTAAACATGATACATTTCTTGTTTAAGCCTATCAGGGGTTTTATAAGATATCATAAATACTATAAGAATCTCGTGTAATATTCATTCAGCCCTAAGAAACACTTTATATGAAACATATTCTTGGTATTCTACCAAGAATAACTGGATATCGCCTTATCTATTTCAACTAAGAAGCCTTTATATGATATAATATGACAATGAAATGAAACATTGTCGATCCAAGAGCTAAATTTGATGAGTTTAGTAAATAGACAATTCTCTTTTATTGTTCTAAAAAAAGATATCAAAATGTTTGTCATGTTTGTGTTAGGTTTGAGGGGACACCAAGAATTCATACATTGTATCAACCATAAAACAATATAGTTATGGGTGTAAGACTAGATTAATCAAAGCTACAGATAATTATTTTGTGTTTATTAGACTGACTAGAATAAGAAAATATTCTTAGAATCTATATCTACCATGCAATGTGGTATAAGGTATATCAATTGTTCTATAATGAATTTAATGATATATTATCCATCATTTTTTTTTGTAAAAATCAATATCCTTTGAGTAGCTAGATGTTATCAATTATACATGTTAGTGGACACCAATTCTTAATCGTATTCTTGTTTAATCAATGAGAATCTACAGAAAGTTTTCTTACTGTAAACTATCAAAGAGAAAGTGATAGGTGAACCCAATGGGGTAGTATTAATTCATATAAATCCCTTATATTCCAATTATTATAGCTTTCTCATGAGCTTCAACAGCACATCAGTATCCATCATAAAAAATTATTCGATATTGAAGATGCTTCTTGTACTTTATAAATTAAAAATTATATCTATATCTCAATTGGTATTCATCAAATTTTCAAAATAAAATGTCCCTAAAACTAATGAATGAAAGATGAAAATTATTTTCATGTGTTCCCAGATCCTCAATATAAATGCTAGAATTATGGGTTTTGACCTTGGATGGCCCATGTTTCAGGGTTCCAGAGCAGCTTTTCCAGACAACACATCCACACTTATGAGTATACCTATCCCTCTATATAGATTTTAATCACAACCTATGATGTTTTAAATATTCATAAGAATGATAAATAAATGAACATTATACCTCAAAAATGATGTCAAAACCATTCATATTGAGGAAAAATATTCACCTCCAAATATAGGTAACTACCTGCCTCAATGGGGAGTTCCTTAAATCGTTATATGCTCTCATATAATATATGTAACCGAATTTTGATAATCATCATGCCACATTTGAATTTAATCTCAATGTATATATATTTCTTGACTATCCCAGATAAAAAATAATGTTATTATTAAGTGATAAATAAGGTAGAAACTAAGGATGATGATACATGAATATTACTTTAACTATATAATTTTAAATGAAATGCTCATTGGGAGTAGGATGTACTACGTATGCATGTATAGACCTGTGTCCCTATAACAAAACAAAACTACCCTAGTAATTTTCACCCTATCGAGGTTGTTTATCTATGGCCTAGATACATTTTCTATGATCACCTACTCTACCTAAAAATATTTTATATTTTCTAGATACCCACTTAATGAGGTGATACTTATCCTTCTCAAGAGGGATGTTATGATACAGATCTCTTCCTAATAAGAACATATGCAATGGTCCAACCAAAATGATAAATATTCCAAAACCATCCATATACTTGGAACTGAATGGGGGTACATGGGATACTATGTCCACTTATTCTATATCATCATGCTCTAGTGATGTAGAATGTGACTATCAATTCATGTCATCAGACATCGTCTATCCTGTTGTGTATAGTTAGTGATAAATTTTTTCCTTTTAGTCAAAATACATCACTATATCATTACTAAACCACATTATCATAAAATATCATCCCCCATAATGTTCCACTCAATAATATGGTCATTTTATAAAATTTTAGAAGTTGTAATGGATCGAAATAAATTCGCATCTGATGGAATGGTTTATATGATCTCTTTCATAAATAGTCTCGTTATTATAAACATGCACAATTATGTTTTGGAATGAATATTATAGCTTAGTAAAATGAGTAGAATAGTCAATCCCTATCATAGAACCTTATTATTGGTAAATAAATTCTCTACGCTAATCTCGTCTAAGTGTCTATGAATAGAAGTAATCGTATAAGGAAATCTAAAAGTCTTCATTGACCATTCGATGATGCTGATCATCCTAGGTAATAACGTACCACCACTGCTTAGTTGAATCACGAAGAATATAGGTATTTATTCTTATCCTCCTATTTATATTCATCTATATATTATATAAAATAGATTTAATGTCCTATATCCATCACTCAATATCTTGGAGGACAAAATACAAAGAGAATGTTAGGAAATATTAAAGCAAGAATTCACATGTCAACTATTTGATAATTGGGATAGGTTCTAGAGCTCCCTACACAGATGATATAAAACATAAGAAGGTATCTCAATGAAGAAAATTAGTATTATATTAGGAATACATGTATGTTCCACATTAGGCAATACATGTGTTATTTCATGTGGATAAATCCCAACCACCTACACAACATGGTAGTCACCACCCTCCCTGTGCATGCGTCGAGGTTGTTGTGGTGGAATAAATCTAAAATTTCAAATAACATTTCTTACATAACATTCAATAATAGATATGGTCATAGATATCAGAATTGGATCGCTACATGACTTCTTATATAAGTTCCACACAACAATACCTACTCCTAAATATTTTTTTGGGTTGAATAAAAGACCACATAGAAACAAAAGAGGAATTTCCTACGAACCAATTCTAATGTTGGTCCTGGGTAATGGCTACACATCTCATAAAAGGGTTCCTAGAACATAAATATTCAAATATAATGTATTGAGGAAAAAAAATTTATTTGGAAACTGGAATACCCATTTAACTTTAACCATCGAATTTAAATATTTAATTTCATTTATTTTGATATTCATTTCTATGTAAAATGTGTCATGGTATTGTTAGATGAGACACCATTACCAAGGTATTAAGGCATAATATTTATATGATTCAATTTTAATGTCATTTAACTATGACTTGAAGCTTACATCATTTAATAGGATGTGATAGGCCGTTAAATTAATAGACTATATGAATCTATATTCCCAATTTATAGATGTAAAAAATTGTATATTGTAATTTTAATCCATTTAATCAAAATTATTTAACATTTTAGCACATGTGACCAGTGGTCCATTGATAAAATGTGGAATATTTGGTTGATTAAGGATCCAGTGGAATTTTTTACGGGAACACTTCATTTAAATTGATCAAGATACATTCAATATTCAAATTAGTGTACACATACAATAAAAGTAAGAATATTACTCATATATTAATCATGGAACTAGTAATATGTTATAGGAAATCTATTTAGTAATATAAATGTGGAATGGCATGTTCATGGAATTTGAATCATATGGTACATATAATAATGAATAAGACACTACTCCTTTTATATACTACTACAAGGATAAAAATAACCTACTTAGTAATATGAATAAAAATAAAAAATCAATAAATCATGTGAATCCGACAATGGTAAAATCAAACAAATTTAATAGGAAAAAACTTGAACAATAATTTATCATTACATGTTATTTATTATTTTCTCTAGAAATCAGTCATCTACTAAAATGGAAAAGATAAATAACAAATTATTACACATTATAATTCTAATATCTTATAACATAAATAGTAATGTAAAAGTATAAAATATTTTAATAACACTTTTAATTCAATAGATCCATTCTTATCATAAGTAACCATACATGGTTGGTCACATGTCCTCAAACACATCTCCTCGTATTATAGAGGTTGTCGCCTACCAGTGAGGGTCTATGAAGATATGTTGCCAATACTATACAATCACGATTAGAGTATAGTATAATGGTATTCTGTAATAGGGAATAATAGAAACCAAATAATAATGGAACAAGGAAAGCATAAGGCTTTTAGATATACTAATAAATCAGAAATGGGACAAATAACATATACAAATTGATCCATATATGAATTCTATACATAAAGGGAATATATGTACGCAAATAATCATTCACATAAAAAATTATCTAAGTTATACCAAAGAAAAACGTTTATCCTTGGTAGAATCATAATTATAAGCTCATTCTTTACTCCTACCATCCATTTTAGTAACAGAGATTGTGCATCTGAAGCTATACCCTTCCATTTCACCCTACCCATTTTGATAATGTATTTTCAGACATCAATTCACAACCCGAATATGATGTGAGATATATTCTATATGCCACCATTAGTGGTGTCTAATATAGTCCATATTATGTCTATAAAATAGTAATTAGATGATAGAACAGTTTGACAAAAACATGTACATTCTAAAAGAGTCATCTCAAGTTTTTAAAGGAAAAAATGTTGACTCTACATAAATTGATATAATCCATTATGTAACTGAAAGTCTATCATTATGCATATAAATTCATATATATATAGGTATATTGACTTATGTTTATATATATGAATTTCATAAAAAGTAACATATATATCTACATATATTGGTCGTGTCATCCTGTACCTGAGGTATAACTTGGGCATCCAATAATTGTAACAATGATCACAAATGGTAGTATGGGATTCCATGCCCAAATTTTGTTAGTTAAAGGGACTCCATTCTATATTATCACTATTTTTTGGACAACATGCTTGAATATAACATATATATAGGGCTCCATGCCCACGTATTACAAGAATATGGGATGTCATGCCTTAGTATCACACATATATGTGATTCCATTCACATGTATCACACATTTATGGGATTCCATGCCAATATATGATATGTATATAAGACAACATTCCCATGTATCAAAATAAATGAACAGTTTGTGTCGAGATATAATATATTCCAAATGGCGATATATAAAACATTATTATATCGTTTAATCAATGTAATTAACACTGTTCATTTTGAAAAAATGTTACCATGTTGTACCAATAACTATTAATTAATTTAATATATTCTATTATTTTGAGTGGAATCCAACACCACATATAATATGAATTTGGAACAATATCAATTTATAATTCAGGTGAATAAAATGTTTATGACAAAACATTTTCTGTCGTTGATGTGATTGATGTCTAAAAAATATTAAGGGTCTATGATAGTACCAAAAACAAGGTTAAAAAATCTATAAAAGTTGATTTTAATTTTATGAAGATGGTTAGGATGTTCGCTGTACAGAACAACAACACATGATAATGAATGGCTCATCTTTAAAAATAGCTACTAGACTACGAACCTTATAGTGGTAGATGAATCCACATATGATATAATCTTTAGAATTAATGTATAATGGGAGGAATCAACGAAAAAAATAACTTGAAAATAGAGAGAAATATCGCACATGGATTAAGCATTCCATAAGGAAATATAAGTGATTTAAAAAAGTAATGGGATTTTAAAGATTACTGATATGGGTTTGACATAACCAACAATGATGGATTCAGATATATGATAGAGAGGCAGTCTCATAGCCTTTTTTGGAGGTAGGAGGGAGCTTGAGTGGTTGGAGAGATGTTTTGCACGAGGAAGTGATAAAGGAAGACAATTATACATTATTATGGTTTAAAAAGTAATTATATCATTTCTTGAGATTTTACACACCATTATATCTATAATATTGGATTTATTCAATAAATTTATTCTTTTAAATGGTATTCCGTAACTACATATTTCACAAGATGGGTTTAAACCATAAATTAATAATTAAAAGAATATACCACTGAATTTTCTCATAGGTTTTTCTATTATAATATTTCATATGAAGATTCTTTGCAACTACTTATTCATCTAAAAATAACCTAAACATCAGGAGTCATATATATCTGGGTCTAAATCAAGAATGAATAATTAAATTATCGTACCTTGAAAAAGAGAGGATTATACACATTAATGAAATAATAACGTCATATATGAAATTATTATATCTAACCCTTGATTTATATATACATAATTAAATTATTTATTAATGACTAATATCATTTGTTTCATTATTAAAAACAACATCTCAATAATTTGGTCAAAGCCATTGAAAGATCATTTCTCCAAGAATGATATCATGAGCTGAGAAAGTCCCTCCTCCTCCACCAATCAAATATCTATATGTTTCCAAGAAATATTTTCATGATGTGATTCTAATAGAGATTAAAGGTAAATTATAAAAGAGTTAGGAACTACTATAAAAACCCCAAATAGTTTTATTGGTAAATGTGAGGGTTTGAGGAGAATGTATAGTCACTACTTGAGAAAATATATAGTTGATTATCAACTATCATTGTTGATATTATGTAGATACATATTCATATTTTTCAACTAATAGATAATTCAAAACAAGGTAATTATTAACTTCTGAATCTAAATACAGAACATTATGAAATGATCTGGTGTTTGGATTTAGTTTTCTATCATCCATTTATATTTTATTCAACTATTATTTCATATATTTTATCATCAATATACATCTCATGGCAATTACTGATTACGATAAAAACTAATTTGGGAACCCCCCATCATTTGTTTTTTTGTTCCATGATCATTTGTTATGTATGTTTTTCTATTATTTGTTATGTATGTTTTAAGATGTTTTTTAGTGTTTATTTAACATGCCTATGTTATATACATCAATTTGATATCCATGTTTTAACATTTTTCTTTTGTTCCTTCTAATATAGCTATGATAATTCATTTCAAAAATATATATGATATCATTTTATGTTTTTTATTTATATATATTGAACGCATAATGGTTTTCTAGGTGCACTTATTGTTAATAAAAATTTGATAATATTGGATGTCCCAAAAATAAAATAACCCTTTTATATACCTTAAATTATCATAGAATGGATGTGATATACAATTCTATTAACATGAGTATATATGATTCACTTTACCCCTTATAAGAAATTTTTTCCCAATCACATTTTATACCATTAGTATTATTTTTTCATTTCAATACAATGCATGTATATTATGTATATATTCTATAGGTATTCATATTTATTTTAATATAAATGTAATTTAATGTAATCAATATGTATATTTCATGATTGATTTACCTTTTTATATCACAATATAATTTTAATTTAAAATTCATACACATTATATAATGATATGGGGTTAATAGGACATGGATGTCTACCTACGAGGTTTGATATTATCACACACATCATATGCCTCTATTATATTCATGTTTATCCTTTTATAAATTAATCCTATAAGGGTAAAGAGAGATATTATTAAATATTATTCAATATAAATTCTGTGTTTTAGATTGAATTTTATTCTTTTTTATTGATGAGTGACTTTGAAAAGTAGGATCTCCCCCCCCCAATTCCCATTAGAGGTATATAAAAATAGATATCACTTGTTCAGTTCCTATAAACCATTTTCATCACACATTGAATATATCATATTTTTTTCTAGTCACAATCATTCTAATATTTTTGATGTTGTTTAGATTAAAGTAATTTTACAATGCATTATTATTTTTCGTTATATATAGTTTTCTATTTTATAATCTATCTAGTTATAAATTAGAATACACCAATCTGGGTAGAGACGCGGTTCATTTTTTTGTATTTAAATTTATTGAAAACCATCTCACACTCATTGGGGATTCAACCCCAGGTTTTTTGGGTATATAGTGATATATAGGTTTACCTGAGTTAATGTGATAATACAACACGTGTACTATTTGATAAATGAATCATTATTATTACATGGCCAAAAATTAAAATCATATAATATCTAAAAAATTGATCACTGTTTTGTAGACACTGGTTTTTTCCTTGTAATACTTTGCAATATTAATCTTTTTATTTCACAAGCTATAATCTGAGACGGCATGCGATTCTGAGGTCCAGTGTTCCCTCAATTAATTTTTCAAAATGTTAAAATATATTTTATATTATATACACATATAAAATCAAATAAAATGGGATAACTCTTAAAAAATAGATCAGATCATAAATATGATATCACAATTGGGTATGAAACGTGGTGTTTACCCATGGGGAAACATAAATTTGGGTGTTGTTGGATGTTTGGACCCCTCTCCCATTAGAAGTGTGTTTATATGGATTTTTTGATTAATTTATTTAATTAAATAAATAAAACATGGTCTAAAATGATATTAAATATATATCTATATATGAATTTGGTCTTTTTTGGATCATAATTTACAGTTCTCCAGTGAATATTTCCTTCAAACTCCGTTGTAAATTTCCTTTCATGAACTATGAATCCATGGATCAATGTGAATCAAATGACGAAGAAAACACCATCTCCTCATGAAATTAATGGTGAACAGATTCTTCAAATGGGATCAATACAAAAAATGTTAGGACTATTTATTTAGTGATTGATGCCCTTTTGTAAATTTAATTGAGCATGTCCATCACTTTTCATGGATCTTTTCTAAATTGGAAAACATTGCATGCGCCTAAAAATTAAAATTTAGATATTTCATATTGTTCCCTAACCCTAGTTCCCCAATATTTTTTGGGCAAAAATAATTGGTTAGAGATGTATAAATATTTATTTTATTTTCTCCCCCATTCTTTATTGTCTTTTCTGATGGAATCCATTTGGATCATAGTTCGACAATTGTTGGGTGACCCGAGCTTGATCGGGAACCAGGATTCATTAAGGATTTAAAAAATGAAGATAATATTTTTATGGAAGCATAAAAATAAAATCATCATGAAAGAAGGATGTTTGGATTGAAAAGATCCATATCATGGTTGGTGAGGACAATGCTTGTTCATCCAAGAGACCTGAGATCAAAGCCGAGTAGAGTCATATTTTTTGGGTTACCGTAGCAGTACTGTATTAGATACTATAGAAACTTTTATAGAAGGTATTATTTGATAATTTAGTAGAAAGAACTATTCAACCATTTTAGATTTTAGACAACTGGATTGGTCCTCGAGACCTTCAAGGCTGTCAGGCCACCCAAGGCCTTTGGGACAATAAGGCCTTCCAGCCACGTCTATGTCTTCACGCCATTTTATGTCCTTTGAGCCACCTCATGGCCTTCGGGAAACATGAAAATGGGATTAAATAGACTAGGATGATTCTAAATTGAGATTGATCCAAATAAATATTTAGAGCAAGGTGAATTCACCAGATTATATCTAACAGATTGGGATGAATGATAGGTTATGGAAATTTCAATTTGGTATTGACTTTGCATGCAAGAGAGGCCTAGATGAATATCCATGCAAAGGTTGAGAGATAACGTCATGATGTTGATACTAGGGAGGAGATGTTCCAAGTAGTTAGAATTCATATTATTTAATTTAAGACCTTTAGGTCATGTAATGTTACGATGCCTAGGTCCATGTACGGGTACCCCATCAACCCATAAAAGAGGGATTATCCAAATTGAATAATGTAGATTTCCTTCAATACATACATATGAAAGATGTTAAATTCCCAAGTATGAGATCATGAACTCAAACGATGAATGAACGGTGGGATACAGAACACCTAAAGATACCCTCGTGTGTGATGATGAATTTTTTCCACTAATTTATGACTACATTATGTAATATATGGTTAGATCTACATTTTTTAAACTATTAGAGACTGAAATAAAAGTGGTGTTTATCAGATTCATGTGGGGAAGAAGGCTATGGAAAATTTTGAAAACATTACTACATGGCATGTACATGATGAATAATATGGTGTATAGCCCCCCACTTATGAGACAACAAGGTTTATGAAAAATTAATGTTCACATGTCATGTAAAATTTCCTCATAGGTCATGTTCCCTCGTATGGTTGAATATTCTGTGTGGATGACCAAAAAGAAAAAGTGTCCAGGTACAAATACATGGTTCCTATTATGTGGACATGACTAGTGGTTATGAAACTCATCCCGGATAATCAAGACACCATGTACTTCACTTATAAGGCATGTAATGATACAATGACAAGAAAACATGTGTCAAATTTGGCCATGGGTGGCCATTGGCGAGGGATCACACACTGTGTGGGTCCCCTAACACATTGTGTATCACATGGGATATTTTTAAAACACATTAAACATTTTTATCTCCTTTGGATACACATGGATTTGGGCCCATGCGTAGCCTATCACTAGTGTTTCTTTATGTAGAACGTGATGGTTCTCATGAAAGAATATTTCAATTGTGGATATGAATTTTATTGTTTTTTTTACATGCTGAGGTGAATGTCGTTAAAAAAATAAATCCGACATAATTAAAAGATAATTCCATGTGCAACCCTCTAACATGAAAAGGTATTGGAGTTACCGGATGATTGTCCATGGGTTACCCTCTAACCAGGCTGGGCAATGGTGTTCCCCAATGATTATTCAAGTTACCCTCACGTAGTAATATGAAGTGGAGTTCCTCAACATTTCATGCTAACCCTCTAGTAGGGGATGTGATGTGGGGTTTCATGATGACCATTTTTGGTGCAACCATCTAGTGGGGATGGGTTGAGGTGTTCCTCAATGATAGTATAGTGGGTACCCTTCAGTAGGTCTGCGTAATGGCATTTCCCAATGTTCCTTCCAATTTTCCCTTCAATAGTGTTGTGAAGTGGAGTTCATCAATCATCCGAGATTACCCTCTAGAAGATTTGGGAAATGGTTTTCCATGATGATCATTCTCGCATAACGTTCCTACATAGAAAATAAATAGGGTATCTGATAACCACTCGTTGGGTTTATCCTCTTTTAGGATTGGGTAGTGGAATTTAGAAATGTCATATTTTTGACAAAAACCCTCTAAATGGGATGGGTAGTGGGTTCCATTGGTGACTATGAGGGTAGGAAATTCACATCATAACAATTCATGGGATCCTTACCTAGAGTATTTGTATCCTCAGTTGTGCGACATAGTGAGTGGATGTGTCTTTATATACCTTTGAACACTTTATAATGTAACAAACTTTCCCCACCATGTTGTGTTATCGTGATGTGACATAAAATATTTTTGGTCAGTCTATGCCACCTAATGAGGAGAGTTGTAATGTATGTTTATAGAGACCCCTGGAATTTTTTTCATAGGGAAGACACATGATATGATGTGAATTATTGATGGACTCTTCTCGAACTATTGGATACTCTTCTTGTTGGGATGTGCGGTGTGATGGATATCCCTTTACACTATTATTGGGGTTTATTTTATTGATAATATACATGTATAAATGTCTTTATTTGGCACCCACTCCTTGGTTTTTTGTTCCCATCTTTTCAAGAAATGTGAATATGAATGAGTTATGCCATTTTTTGTGTGTGTATCTTATCTTGGTTGCATGAGTCAACACTCTTGATATCGGTAGTCAAGACTTGATGATATGTTCATCTTACCTCTATGTTAAGATCATTATGTTTGGATGATTTTATATTGACTATATTTTTGGGTTGTGAATTACTCTTCTATTGTACTGTGTTCAATCTACCTTTTCCCTCCTTAGTTGATTCTCTTATATCTCCACTTTGACAATTTCAAAGTGTTATATTGGATATGTATATACTATCTCACGCATGATATTTTACCACAAGATCGATGACTGTTTCAGATGACAAAATGTTTGACCATGGAATCATATGATCTTATAGGTACTAGGTTAATAGACCATGTACGCGGGTTGTAGATTTGGATTTAAGAGAAAATATATATCATTTATTTTACGTTTCACTTTTTCTATCAGGTTAAGAAATTTTTTTGGTCTAGGTGCATAGTTTTTCCCTTTTGAATTTTTATTATACACTATAGTAATTTCATATTTTATAGAGTTTCATTCTTGTTTGGTTTACTATATAACATTTGAGAATCGTTTACATTATCCCTTTTGACTTTTTCATTGAGTTTATATATGTTTGTATAATGGTTCTTAGGAAATGGAATACCTGATTCAGTAATGTCGTTAGTGATGGTCTCCCCTAGGCCTTTGGAGGCAGGCTTTTTCTTTTTGCATCTCGATTTAGGAAATGGATCGGGTCGTGACAAATCAGTATCAGATAAATATTATTCATTGGGTCTTTGTTTCAATTATTTTCATTAAGAGTAGTGGTTGGGTTTAGATAAACATTACCAAATTGAATTTACTGTGGATCATAGGCTAGGGAGTCAAACGATGGTATGGATGGCTAACAGATCTATTCAATGGGACCTTGATTACATGTTTCTCAACATGGAATGTAAAGATATTTTTAGAGATAAATTGTACATTCATAATATAGGATTGAGTATGTTACTATCTTTCTTGTTTCATCTCCCCATTATTGTTAATAAAAATATGTATGGTCATCTAACTGTTTTAATCATTGATAATTTTAAGGATGTCTCCAAGGTGAAACCAAGCTTTGATACCAGCTTTGGTTCAGGAGTACAACATTATGCATGATGATTCCCTAATGAAATGTAAATATTTTGATACCTTTCCTCTGGGTGGGTAGGTAGCAACACCTCCACTACTGTATCAACTAATCATCCAAGTAGAGCAAAAAGAGGATGTATTCAGTCTATGTGCACTATGTGAGTTCTATTGTCAGTGGATTATGAGGTTCTTTGGTGATCCAGATCCTTTAGTATTAGAGGACTTGATAGAGTTGGTGGTTAAAATCATTGTTCTTGGCCAAACCATGATTGATCAGATGGTTTCATTAGAATATTTCCTCTCTCATGGAGTAGTTGGGCATTCATGTATGTGGGTTAAACATATTTATGATAAGTGAAGTCTCTCATCTGGTTACTTGTAGTGGTTGTACAGTGAAGAGTACTACCCTTCATTCTAATATTTAGTTTAGATCTACAATATTCTGCTGCATCAGTTGGGGTATTACATTGGATCATTATTTATCATGGTCCAAAAACCTTATGCGGTGATCTCATGAGAAGTCCCACGATGTCTACAATTGATCATGAATGTTTGAGCAGGGAATGCATAGATATCAAATCTAGAATAGTTTCCTTGTACATCCCCAACCATTTTATGGTCCTAGATAGGATGTTAGTGAAATATATGTTTCTGATAGAGGGACAACATGCAGTATGAGATGGTAGTGGGTGAAAACGATTTGAGTCATCTAATTCTCTTAGAAATATCTATACATCTCAGAACAAGAGACCCTTATATGAGTAGGAAACAAAGATCGTCATATGTGGAAAAGAAAGTGAAGATGTCCAGGTAATTCCATTGAGAGGTGGTTATTTAATTATGATATGAACGGTCAAATGGAACATGAATAGACAACCTGACATGCTAAGATGCCCAGAAGGATAGCTGAGAGACTACCACGGTAGAGGCAGTTCCATCATCTATGATTTCCTAGGTTTAGATAGTGTTGTCCCTAAGGAGGCAGAGCTGTAAGAGCTGAAGAATGATTTGGGAAGGATAACAGAGTAATGATATCCTTCCACCGCCACCTCTTTAATGAGGTTGATGTCCGACTCAGGGAGATGGCCTTTGGGGCTGTGGGAATCCACATTCTTTGAATTCTAATGACCCTCAATTCCATGAGATGATTCATGGTATGATATATGTTTATTGTACTCTTACCCTAATAGTTGTAGATAGAAGTTTTAGTAATTCATTTATCTCAATTATTTAGATGTAAGAGTTGGGTCTCCTAGTAGAAAGCTAACGCATCATAGTCATCCTGATGATCTTTCTAGGAACAACTCTCCTGAATCAGTCATATTCCTACAGTGTAATATATCGTTTTCAAGATAGAGGTTCATCTGCGTCCCTTTGGTCATCACAATGGATCCATTTGATATCATCCTGGGTAGGTATTGAGATTTCGTGGTTTAAGAATAGATTGAATGTAACTGAATTAAATTCAAATGCCTATGTTCTTGTATGACTATGTTCTCCATTTTCAATGACTGATTCCTCATTGCATGATAGGAAGATGTTATGGGTTTGAAGGTTAATCATGTCACCCATAAATTATTGAGTGAACCCATGTTGAAAAAAACTCTTCAGGTATCTAGGTTCATTTGGTTGTATAAGATATTATGGAAATCATCCTCGAGTACATTTCCTAACTACCTCTGAGGTGGTAGAGATAGTTATTCATTGACTTGAAAACGGTGACTTCCTGGATATCTTATTAACTATATTTGATGGATCATATTATGCATTGAGAGTTACGTTTGTATTTGAAGTACCTTATTGATATATATTTCATCAAACCCTTTTTCCCACTAGGTGAGTCCAATTCTATTCATGAAAAAAATATAAGAGATTATTACATTGGGTGCATTGCCATCCACTACACTAGGACACAATAATGAAAATTTACCCCTATTGATAATTGAAATCCTATTTGACCAGTTGTGAGGTGTGGGATAGTTTTTTCAAATCTATATCAGAACTAGATACCATCATTTGAGGGTTCATGAGACTAAAATTCCAAATTCAGAATCCTGATGTCACTTTGAACATCATGAGATAATTTTAAGACCATTTTGTGTTACAAATTCATCTACTGTGTTTATAGATTTGATAATTCATGTCTTCCAGCCATACATGGTCCACAATTTTATTTTCTTCATTGAAAAATAACTCATCTACTATAAAATAAATGGGAATAATTCAAGGAACCCAAGTATATTTCTTTAATTTTTTTTTTCAGATAACCTGCTTTATGAAATGATCATGATATTTCTATTTTGGATACATGGGGTTCACTTCCTGGGGCATGCCATTTCTGATAAATGTTTAGATGTGGATCCACTAAAAAACAATATATTTTAATACATGGGAGGAACCAAATAATTTTTTATAATTTAGAAGTTTGCTTCTCTTGGTGGGGTATTATATAATGTTTTTTGTAGAATTATTTAGAATCCCAACCTCTCTGGTTTCCCTGACAAAAAAAACGCAGCGGTTTACTTGGTATGTGTAGATCTAGATGGAATTTATGATTTTCAGGTAGAGGATGATGATTGATACATTGATGAGTCTACTAGTGTAATTAATTGAGTTCATAATGTATTAGGATTCCTTAAGAGATGGGATCTGTTAGGTGTTGATGCAATGTTAGGATGTCATCACATACAGCTTTATGCAGTTGTGATCCCACAACAAGAACATATTAAATCATTACCTAGGGATTGAACTGGTACACATCTTCTTGAGGATATAAAGACACTTCCATCTGGGAGTGTGCTATATGGTTTCCTCAGACCACCAGTGTTTCAGGTCTCCCTTCACTCATAGAGACCTTAACATGATGTGGTGACACTTGTTGGAGATCCTGAAGGAATAATGCTTCGAGATAGACTATACACCAAGAAGGGGGTACACTGTATCATATTTTAAATTCATGATGTCCAGGGATATCATAGTTTACAAATATTCAATGTAGATAGATTCCCTATAGTTGACCCTTGTGTAATAGGAGGGTACAAAATTTCATTAGTCGATGGTGTTTACTCCAACTCATCTTGATCTTGTGAGAGAGTCTGAACTAGGAGGCATAGATTTTGAGGTCTTGGGTGACCAGATATCAACTGGTGATGTACTAGATATAATTTCATAAGGATGGAATAATGAAAACCCCTTCCATGGGAGAATAGTGGTTTCATTTACAATATGGTAGGGGATGATGTAGGAGTTCAACACTTATCCCCGAGATGAAAATCGTGGTATACGAGAATCGGTATATACACCTTGAGAGGTAGTTTTGTTGGACCACCATGAGATGAATAATAGCTATGTTTTTTTGTTCGAGACACACCCTTCAAAAGGTGAATGATAATAACCATGTTTTTGTAGGTTTGTTGTATCATTTTGAAGTTATTGACTAAAAATAGGATGGAATATCCATGGACTTCTTCATTGGGATATTGTGCAAAAAGAATGTCCATGACACCATATGGGTTATATTTGACCAACTCATGAAATAATTGCACTTCCTTTTACATCATGAAGAAGAGTTTTCGGGAGAGTTTGGGGAAGCTATACATACAAGGGATTATCCAACTTCACCAGGTACCCTCGATGATTTACTATAATCGCGAAACATGATTTATGTCACGTTTATAGAGTGGCATGCAAGAGGAATTCCAGATACATATGTGAATGAGTACATAATTTCACTTCTAGATCAATGGGAAGAATGAATTACAATCCAGGAGCTGAAGGATATGCTAAGGTCTTACATGTTATACATTAGATAAAGCTATTGGGAACATCTTCTAATGGTATAGTTTCTGTACAATAACATAAATCATTCTACCATCAATATGGATCCCTTTTAGGACATATATTAGAGGCTATATATGTCCCCATTGTGATGGATAGAGAATGTTGAATCATATTTTATGGGTCTGCAGTTGGTTTAGGTGACAATGGAGAAATTTTAGGTCGTTCTTGAGTGGAAGAAGATTGGCCCATTATAGAGAGAAATATTATGCAGAATGATGTATTCACTTGGATATTGAGTAGGGAGACCACATTTTCCTAGAATTTTTATCCCATTAAAATGAATGTGGAGGTTCGTCTAGGGAGGATATCTGCCCTCAAGGTTTATAGTCTATTAAAAATCATGTAGAGGTTTTTTGGTATTTCTTACCACCTGTATCAACCACCACGGTTAGAGGGGGTTCATAATGACTTTCACATATTGTAGCTTTGTATATTCATTCATGAAACTACACACTCCATTGAATGGGGAAACATAGAACTCAATGAATGATCCATCGTTTAGGATAAAAAAGTGGTAGTGCTAGATCTACATGAGACATCCTTTTCTAGATAGATCATATATTAGGTTAACTTTATATCAAATCACATAAACATGCAAGATGGTTTATAAGAGCAGAAGATCCAAGTGGATGCTCAGTATCACAATTTTTTTTCGTATTTTTAGGATTTGGGGATGAAAATCGTATAGTATGGAATGATTTAAAGAGGTGGTTTTTCCTTCAATGAATTTAAAATATTTCAATTTCAATTTTCAGAGAGAGGCGCTATGACATCATGCGATTCTGAGGCTGGTTGGTCCATGAATTTATTTTATTAAAATATGAAGATATATTTTATAATGAACGAAAAAAAACCTCCAATAGAATTGTATAAATCTTAAATAGTTTATTGGTTCTGATATTTGAGACCACATTTGTGTCTAGAACGCGGTGTTTACCCTAAGCGTGATATAATGTGGGTGTACGTGGGATTGTTTTACCCCTCACTCATTTCCAGATAATTTAATTTTTTTAATTCATTAATTAATTAATTAATCCATGACCTAAAATAATATTATAAATATATTTCGAAATAATTTGGTTAGGGTTCCCTCATATTTCATATTTTATTGGAGAAGCTCTACTCTCCACCGTTGTTTTAAATTTTCATCGATGAACGACGAATCCTTGGAACAATATTAATCGAAGCATGATGAACATAATAGATCCTCATAAAATTATTGGTGAATGTGTTATCAATGATGATCGATCCAAACTAATGTAGGATCCCTATTCTATCATTTTAGATGTTTATATTAAAAGAATTTTTTTGATCCATACCATTTATTGGATCGTTTCAAAATGGAAATACATATCATTATCCCAAGAAATAAAATTTTATTATATATTTTTGTTAGCTAAGATCAGTGCCCCAAATTGTACATAATTGAATAATGCTTAACTGAAGACATAAAAAACATTGGTTTTTTTTTCTAACATGTTCTTCTCAATCATCACTAGAAAAAATCTTTTTGATTCCAAATTTGACAATTAATGGTTATATTAAGTTCAATCAGGTACTCAGATTCATGGAGGATCGATGAAACAATGATAATATTATGAGAGAAACATAAACTATAAATCAACATGTCTTAGGAATACTAAATCTACTTGTTTTTTATTAATAACTTGAATGATTAATGAACAGAGGCACAAAGAACACCCAAATAAACCCCAATACGTGATAGAGACTGTTTTCTGGTGAGAAAAAATTGGAATTTACAAACTACATGTAGATCCACATTTATTAATAAGATTTGATAACAAAATTGACTCATTGCTGAATATATTCATTGGTGGAGCTCAGATATGGAAGTCTTGTGAAAACATGGCAACATGTTATGTACATGAAGAAAATCATGGTGTTTAGCCTCCCTCTAAGGTATTTGTTGGTTATAATGAAAATTAAGGGAAACACTGTGTGTAATCATTCTATATAGGGAATGTTATCACGTTTTTCTAAAAAGTCAATGTGGCCAACCACAAGGACATGGGGTATAGGTATCTAGACAAGGCTAGCGGACATAGACCAGGTCCATGATAGTCTGGACAGACTATTTATTTCACTGACATGGCATGTAAAATTACATGTATGAAAACCTACACACCTAATATGGACATGAGTAGCCAATGAAGAGGGACCTCGCGGTGTTTTGGTCACCTCACATGTCATTCACCCCTTGGTCTCTTGTGAGAAAATTTTAAATAACTATATCTTTGTTATCTACACTATGTATATCCCCTTGTAGACAATCCCATATTTTTTTCCATGAAAAAACTGATGGTACCCTCAAAAAAGGATTTATAGGTAGGATAAGAAATATTCTAGTATTTGAAGTCACTGAGGTGACACCCAATGACAATGGAGATTGTACAGTAACACCCAATAATACTATTTGAAACCCTCCATTGACATTTGGCAGTAGATTTCTCTAATGATATTATTAGACTTACCATCTAGTAGGTCTAGGAAATAGAGTTCTATTATGATCTTTTTGAGTTACCCTCCAGCAAGGATGGGTAGTGGAGTTCATTGATGTTATGGGTTTACCATCCAGTAGGATTGGGTAGTGGTGTTCCATATAGATCGTTATAAATGAACCCCTCCACCTAGTCTAGATAGAGGAGTTCCCTAATAATTGTACCGAGCCTACCCTATAGTAGGGCTAGGGAGTGTATTTCCCCAATGATATTTTTGTGTTACCCACCAATAGGGATGGGCAGTGTAGTTCATCATAATTCTGAGATTACCCTCTAGTAGGGTTTGGATGTGGCATTACCTAATGACCTCTGACTGGTCTTAAACTATAGTAGGACTCAGTTGTGGAATTCCCAAATGACATATTCTCATGTATAACCATATCACTTGTTTGGGATGTGGAGTTCCTTGGTGACTATCTTAGTATAAATCTTATGTCATATCAGGGAATGATATCCTTACCTAAAATTTATGACCCATTGACAATGGGACAGAGTTACTAGAAGGGGATTTACATACATTTGGAATCATGATAAAGAGAGTCTCTTTCAACATCAATACCCAAATTTGTGACACAACCTAATATTATTTGATAATGTAAGTGCTTCCCAAATTAAATAGTATCAATGTTTGATGATTGATTCACATGGACATTCTTACCAAGCGAAGATGCATGAGTTTATGATCAACATTGATGACCTTCTTTTGGAACTATTAGTCACACTTTTTTTTGGGATGAACACTGAGATGGAGATACCCTTAATATCTCATTTTGTATTATTTGAATAATTATATATATGTATATAACATTGATATACTTTACTTGTGATTTAGTTTCTCTCATTATAGGAGGCATGAATATGCACAGTGTACACCACATGCTTTTAGTGTCTTGATTCTCATGGTTAGATGAGCGTAATATTTTATTATAGGTAGTGAAGACTCCACAAGATGTTCATATTATCACCCTGTTGAGCTCCTTGTTTTAAGACAAGTTTCATTTCACTCTATTACTAGGTTTATTTTGTCAATTTTATTGTACCATGTCCTATCAACTACTTTTCTATTCAGTTGTATCATTTAATAATCCCCATTCACTTTTTAAGGATTCATGCATGGTATGTATATACTCACCCCTACGTGGGATTTCTCTACACATGTAGTGTCTTTTGAAGATGATGAACCAGTCTACAGTGACTTCAAAAGTGGTTAGTTTTACTGGGTGATAGAAATACATAGGGTGGTCGTGACATGGGATTCAGGAGGTAGGCTCCCTCAGCTATCGTAGTTTTTCTATTTTCTATTAGGTAGATACTTAATTCTGTTGTGATATTGTACTTTTTCTCTTTTGAATTTTCAATATTCAATACTATTATTTTCTATAGGTTCATGCATCATCCATTTAATTAATAGTAGTGTTACATATTCTACATTATTCTTTAACACTTTTTCATTGAGTTTTTTGTGTGTGTTTGTACAGTTTCTTAGGAAATGTTTTCACCATGTCGGTTATGTATTTTCCTTATCACCACCTCTTGGACTATAGTGGATGACATTGGGTAGTTCTGTATCAAGACCCAACATTGATCAGGACATTACAAAGAGTATCCTAATTCATTAATAAATCATTAAATTAAACATTAATTCTCTATATAACCAACCGTAAGTGTAACACAATGATGATTTATGATATAATTAATCTAAAATAATTTAAATTTCCTTGATATAATTCACTACCAGAAACCATGAATCTATAATATATATGATTTTTATACAAATATACCATATTCATAAAAATGGATATATGAGTAAAAATATGTATAATTGTTTCATATAGTGAAAATATATTGATTAATTCATAAGAAAAAAGAACTCTATTTTCTAAAAATAAATGGTTTGGTTCAAATATATGTTTTCTTTAGAAAAATGTTGTGGTTTTTTTATTCCAGGATATTGTAATTAATTTATACCTATATTAGAAATTTTCTTTCAGAAAAATGATATATTATTTTTAAATCAACATAGGAAAACATGTATATGGTTAAATTTTTGTAATTTTCTAAAATTATTAACTAGACAAAAAATATTGGGAAATACTAATTTTATTGAATGATGTCTTTTACATTCAATTATTCAAAAGATGAATTTTTATTCAAGTTATTTGTAAATTTATTTAGATTATTTTGATTAAAATTAAACTATTTAGTATCATTAAAATTGAAGTTATTCTTTATTTTATATTAAGAACAATTTCATTCATTAACAAAATTCAAGGGATATTTTGTCTTCATATTTATTCTATTATTTTGAATTAATTTAATCCAAATTTAGAAATTAAATTTAATAAATAATTAAATATATATATATATATTTGGGATAATCATATACAAAATTTAAAATCTATCCATATTAATTTTTTTTTGGTAGGAATAGAAACGTTGGTAAAATTTTCATTTTACAATGTAAGAGTTAAACCAGTTTAAAAAACAGAAAAATATATATCATTAACAATTGACATAAAAACATTGTTAAATAAATTTTATTGGAATATATTGTTCCTTTATAATATTTAATTATAAAATATTGAAATTTTGGATCCACTTGAATTAAATAATATATGAATATATTTTATTATTTTGATAAAATCCAAGTGTGTCATATCCATCACTTATAGAAGGACACACCATCACCTATATTATCTACAGTAGAAACACCTATCATATTGTCCAAAACATTCAAAAATAATATAGTAACATCTATATGCATGTCATATATGTCATTGAGTTGAATGTCTCATTGGAATTATATTTTTGATAGACCCTCTATTTAGGGTGGAAGGAGAACCCTTACATGACCCGTTAGCCGAAGGCACAAGCAGCACACACTATCTAATACATGAACATTAAATGAACAATACCTAAGACACCTAAATAATATCGTACCCAACATCTTAATCATTAAGGCACCTAGATCCCCACATCCCATGGATGATTGGAATGCATTTTACTATGCAGATTTCCACTGAGTTAGGTCCAGATAGAAGGTATTATACCATCCCATTCATTCAATCTAGATATCTCTCATCTAGAGGTAGTTATTTTTTTCTCTAAATCTATATATGGGAGTACTCTGTGTTTTATGTCCATTTATCTTGGTCATTTATGTTCCTAAACTCTTAGTAGTTTGTAGACCATTTGTTGCTCAAAGCCCCTCTAGCCCGAAGGCCTTTGGTGGCCCGATGGCCGTGAGACCCGTAGGCCCAAACCTGTGGCACACTAACCCAAGTAAGTTGAATAATTATGACATATACAATACATAATAGTACCTAATACAATAATTTTTACAGTGAGTGTTATATTCTTTCATTTCTAATAATACAATACATTCATGGATTATGATTTATTATAAAGGTGGATTATCAATGAAGAGTTATATCTATTATTATAGTAAATTACATTTTATAAATTGGTTGAAATTTTATTAAACTATTTTATCCAACATAACATGATGAAATTAGAATCATAAATATTATATAATATTATTATGATGATGGAACACAAATTATCTCCTCCTTTACATAAAATGAGAAATGAATTTATTTCTCTTGCGTACAAGTGGACTACCTATTCCATGTAGTAATAAGATTCATTTTCCATCAACAGTTGTCATGGTTGGTTGATTTGATGGATTTAATGTATATATATATGAAATTTTTTATATTATTATTCTTTTATAATTACATGTTCTTATATACATTCTAACATTACGATATATTGGAAGAGGATAAATTTTCATGGATGTATACATGTAATGAAACCTCCATGAAGATATATGATTTTTTCTAAATTTTATGATACACTACTAGTAATAAGGTTATAATAAAAAAATATATATTATATTATTTAGCAACTCCATGAATAGTGCTATTTATTTTTTCCCTTAAATTTTATGGATGGATCCATCTATTTATATAGAGAATATATAATATATTTATATCATAATTAACTTCTTGTAGAAGGATAATCCATGTCCATAATGGAAGAACTCGAACCATCGAACTAAAACGTGAATTATAAATGTAGTGGTTTTCACTATAATTTTATTTGTGGAAGAAATAATTTTACTAAATTGAAAATTTGAAGACATAAAATTATGATACATCGTATTTTATGTAATAAGTGGTTCTATAATATATTTATAACAAATCTTATTTTTCATATATTAGATTCGAAGGAATACAAAAGAAAAATGGGATATGAGTTATGGTTTTATGCTATAATATAATTTATTTCCAAAATATTCCATACTATATTTATGTAGATGGAAATTTTAATGAATATATAAATTAAAGACTAAAATTTTTATTCTCCCTAGTTATTCTGGAGAGTTTATCATTAATTCCAATGTCCATTGTTTGGGATTAAAAATGATAGATAATTTTTTAAAGAAAATTACACCTTATTTCATTTTTATTAGATGAATGTTTTCATTCATGTTGATTCTATTCAAAATTACCTTATGGAAATTGTAAAACAATACATGAAATTAATAATATAGATTATTTTAAATAACTTTTAATTCATTTACATAGGTTCAATGGAATTTTTTTAAGAATCATAGTTTGATAAATGTATTTTTTTACTTTCTCTAAAAGAAAGTAATAATTGCTCTATATTAACATAAATAGTATGAATGAGTTTTCATTTTGTGATTAAGGATCATTGATTTGATGATTCATTAACAATTTTACATGATCATTTTCAAGAAAAATAATTTTTTCAATATTCTACGATTTTAGTGTTAAAATTATATCAAAATGAAATTATAATTTCCTCACATTTTGAAAGAAATATATTTCCCAAATATGTAAACACAATTTATATAATTTTATTATTTACTTATAATAATTTATTAGGATAAATTCTACGTTATATTTTTGAATAACTTATTATGATGATGATTTAAGGATAATTAAATAAGACCTGTTTGATTCCCATGTGTTAATTACATTATGATAATACCTTTTTGAAACCCATTATTTTAATAGATTATGATATTATAAAATTGTTAAGTGTTTTTACAACCTAATTCATTATCAAGTGTTATGATTTGATGAAATGATGAATTTTTTATGATCATGTAGAATAAATATGTTCTATTATTATTATTATGTGGTAGGTGGTCCCAGGAATGTATATCCACTAAATTCATTGGGTAAAGCCTTATATATGGTATTAATATTTATGGGAGATGAGTTTATATTCTTGATGCATTATTGAAATCAAGTAGGTATTCCTAGTCTAAAATAATATCGGATGTATGTGGTGATTCTATCAATTCAACAATATGGTCTCATTAGTTAACCGTATATGAAACAATTTGTGTGTATGCATACGATAGTTACACACACATTTTAAATCATGAAATTATTATATTTTAGGCTCATGTATCATGATTTATTTTATTGATATTTTAAAACAACTGTCATATAATAAATATTATCCCTTGACATATGATTACAATCCATGAATTGTTATGTATATGTCTCTATGAATAATCACAAGTTATCATACAATTGTGATCATTATATACTTTCTTATATTCATTGATTAATGTATTCCATGTTTTCCAGTACCTAGTAGAATATCTCACAGTGTGTTATATTTTAATTTTTTTCAAAGGTTATGAAGAATATTATTAAGTATCATTAGTGTATATGGGTAACTTATAATGAAATTATATTTGTGATAATGAAGATTTTACTAGTACAATAGGTTTATTTATCTAGAATCTAAGTAAATTAAATCATTATAATTCCCAAAAATGTTAACTAGGGATATTTTTTGGGTATTCAGAAAAAATATGATATCTATGTATGTTATACATTTATTATTTTAGTTTGTATCAAACATGGTTCATTTATTTTATAGATTTTATTTTTGAGAAATATTGGGATAGAATATAGGATGAGAAATGTTTTAACCAATGTGATATATGTTGAACCTTTTATGTCATAGATTTATAATATGTTTTCATTATTCTTGACATATTAGGATTTATTTTGATTATTATATAGATTATCACACTAATGAAACTCTAAATTTCATTGGAATATTATTTATTTTCTATGATCATACAATATTCTTAGACCATTAATAATTTAAAGCTTCTAAATATTATATAGTTGGAATAACATAATATTGTGTTTTTCATGGGGAAACATATAACATATTTTTAAAAGATTTCTATTTCTCAAGGGGATGATATGGATTTTAACTACTAGAAAAAATTTATTTTCATCAAATTATTTGAATAATAAAAAGTTTTCACAGTAATTTATAATTTAGAAGGTGAATTTGATCAATGGTGGAATCATATTAAAAATATTATATGACATTATAAAAATTACTATATTTATTGGGATGTGTTTTACATGATATATTCACCAATTACATACATCATATTTTAAATATAAACATTTAGATGGGGTTTACTAATCTTATGTAGACCAATGATAAATCAATTGGTATCAATGAGAAAATTTTAACAATTCTAGTATGGTATTCATCAAATAAATCATTATAACTAAAAGAAATTTTGAATAAACATTTGGGGGAGTAAAACTAACTCTTTAAAAGGAATAATATATAATAGAATTCAATGGATTTGAATAAGTAGGTTAGTTTTCACTATATGTAGTTATAAAAATTAGATATTCCAATCATTGTTATGGGATTAATAGTATAATAAATATATATTCTTTTTAAAAGATTAATTTATCAAAAGAAGGAAAGACATTTAAATTATAAATAATAAAAATATTTACCGAATAAATGAAATGTAAGTATATAAATTGGATTCAAGAAGTGATTTAAATGTGAAAGGCATGGTACTAAATATAATGAATGTTAATAGTTGACAAAGTGGATTACAAATAAAAGCACAAGATCCTCATCCCAATTGGTGAGGACCCGCATGGTGCATCCAAGAGACCCGAGATCAAATCCGGGTGGAGGCATATATCTGGGGTACTATAGTAGTACTATTGTAGGCATTGTAGAATGCACTGTTCGGTACTGTAGTAGCCGAAACTATTCATCCATCTAGGCCTTCAGGCCACCGGTTTGGTCCTCGGGTCTTGCAAGGATTTCAGGACACCTAAGGCCTTTGAGCCAGTTGATTCTCAAGTGCTTTTGGCTATCTTAAGGCCTTAGGGACACCCCAAGTTCTTCAGCAACATAAATGCAGGCCCCAGACATAGTACAATAAAGGAGTATCCCTGGAAGAAGATTCAGAGAAGGTGCAATCACCAGAGTAGAGCCAAATGGATTTTCAAAATGAGAGGGTATGGCTATTCCATCGGTACCTGACTATTCTTACATTGGAAGCCTAGCCAGACAGTCATGCAAAGGTGGAGAGCTACTATCAGGATGCAGATGTTGGGGAGGGGCAGTTCCTTGTAGATAATCGAGTTGAATTCCCTAAGACCATCGAGTCATGTAATATCCTAATCCTACGGGCCATGTAATCTCTAAGCCTACGGGCCTTGTAAGGGTTCCCCCTTATCCCTTGAATGGGGGTTTATCAAAAAATCAATAAAAATGAATGCCTTCGGGCCATTCAGGAAAATAAAAGATGATAAGATTATTATAATAATTCTTTTGTGACCACATTTTGAAGTCAATTGTATAAAGTATGTGATTTATTATAATTAGTTGAATACAATGGGTAATGATGATGATCAAAGGTATCAACCTATAATGCCTAATGTTTAAATGAAATATTAGGAGAAAAAGGCTTGTATTATGGGTTATAGAAATTACGTTATAAAATTAGCACTTATCATCAACTCCTAAAAAATTTCATATTTTATTATGGATATCCTCACTAAATTATATAAAAAGAATGTTATAAAGAACTCTTATTACCACATAAATTATTTGATGTTTATTTAGTGATAATTATAATAGTATGATAACAACATTCAATTTATATAGCTCCTCATTGATAGATGTGTGTGGGAAAGTTCTTCCTAAAACATTTTCTTTCACCCCCTCATTGAATATAATATGAATTTTCAAATGAATTGTCTAACTCTATATAAATACCATTTCAATTATCATGGAATGGAAATCACTTTTAAATTTAGAATCAAACTATGATCAATTTTCAGTTTGCCGATGAATAAAATAATAATTAGAAGTTACTTATATTCTATGCGTCTTACAAATTATTTGTAATGGATATTTATCTCAGATGGGTGGGGAGAAACTCAATATAAAATATATTCCAATTTTTTGGGATTATTCTTATATATTTCATGAAAATTTATATGATTTTTTTTAAATAATGATATTTTTTCAACATAATTCATACCTAGTGATGGACCTGTTTGAAAGACTCCATATATAATGTAATTGATTGAGTAATAAGAATGGATTAAATGGATCTACGATAATATAGATAAGTGACACATATTACATAGTTTTTTACAATGGGTTTACATATTGTTTTTGGAAGATGTAATAGTGGAAAAGGTTTCATTACATTAATTAGAGAGAACATAATAAGATCACTATAAATTAAAATTAACATAGTCTCTTTATTTATTTTGTGTTTGGACAATTTCATGTTTCTAAATAATTTTATTACATTTAACTTCATACTAGATATCATTAATTCATGGTCATGATGGATTATATACACTTGAAAATCTTCCATATGAGGTATTTCATTATGATTTTATATTGATGCCAGTTGGATATTCTAATTACCCAATGATGTTCACAAATATTATGAATAATATCTTTATAGCTTATTATAATCAATTACCAATTTTTTATTGATTGTGATGTCATACTTTTATAGAGTAATGATGTTCATAAATATCATTTGAGAATTTTTTTGATGGTCTTTAGAAAGGATACATTGTTTGAAAAAATTAATATGCATTAATTTTGGGAATTTATAAGTATTATTATATGGTCATATAATATCATGTGAGGTTATGTCGGAAGACACTTAAAATATGGGATTTTTTGAGAAATTTCAAAGACTAACCATAGTAGTTGAGATACGTATATTTCATATGTCGGTTGGATATTACCAAAACACTATGAGTGATTTATCATCACAATATAATCCACTCACAAAGTATAATTGGATAGAATTTTACTCTTGTTGATAGATGAATGTGAGGATAAATTTATGAAAGTAAAGAAAAGGTTTTCCAGGGCACTGATGATAGGATATTCCTCTCAATAATTTATAATACATGATAATTATTAACAAACACGTGAATTATATATGTTAGAGGTATGATTTTCATATAAAATATGAAGTAATTATATTAATGGAGAAATGTGTTATATATATACCAATTGTAAAATATTTACGTATACAATCAAAAATATTTTTTTGATTACGAGATAAGGATTTTTGATGGATTTGAATAAAGATTCTGAATTCTAAATACATTACCTACCTAGAAAGAATAAAAGGCGTTTGAATATCTATGTTGAAAAGACCATGCTAGGTTATCCTGGGGGATGATTAATGAGATCCATTATTTATAATTTTTAAGAAGATATATCAAAAAATATTTAGGATATGAGATATATCAAATATTTCATTGAAAAATGTTCAACTATCCATCCTTATAATGATTAAATTGTAATATTACGATGATGTGGAACAAAATAATAATGTGAAAATTATTACTGAGCTCAATTATGATCAAGATAGAATGATAAAGTTCAATGACCAAGTATGTGCCCCATCAATAACAAAAATTAAAATGTTGATGTGGGATGAAATCTATATTTCACTATTATCTATTCAACTTGGATGTATGAATATTAATAGTGAAATGAGATAATATTTATAGCTTAATAAGATGTAAATAAATATGTCAGATTATGTATCCTAATGAATGGTATGTTATAATGTTATGGATTAATGAATGAATAATGTGGTAATATCACAATATTTAGATATTACATAATAAAAATTGAAAAAAATACAATGGATTATGTCAATAGAATCCAAAAAAAATTTAAAGTTATTAATTTTTTTTTGTTATTGTGAATCCCCATATTAAATAATAAAATTTCATTTCAATTAAAGATATCTTATATCATGAATATATTTCAATGATGTACATTAAAAAAGTGGTATGAATTAATAAAATAACACATTTTATTATATAAAATAATGATTGGATGTTCAACTGGATTTTCTGATGAATTATTCAGTATTCTCTAGATACATCATTCAGATTTAGTACATTATATCATCCATTAATAGATGGTCAGTCTAGTAGGATAATTGAAACTCAAAAATTAATTTTGAGATATTGGTCGATGGAGTTCAAAGGTGGTTAGGATAGACACCTTTGTTTTTTTGGAATTTTCATACAAGAATTGCTTCAATGAGCATTTAGATGGATTCTAATGAAGCCCTATATAAACATGAGTAAAAAAATTATTTTTTTTTGATGGAGTTAGATAAATAATATTATTTCTTCTTGATGATTCTATGGAAATGTAAGAGAATGTTACATTGTTATTAAATCACATAAGGGTGTCTTAGAGTTGATTTAAAAGTTATGATAACAATATTTAGAAAAATTTTGAGTTCATTATCAGTGATAAGGAATTCCTAATAATTTATCATTGGAATAAGGTTATTATATTAGGAAATAATGGAAATATATGCCCTATATATATCATTTTAAAATAAAAATTTCATTATGGGACGATTAATTATTGATTGGTGTTTTCACCAAATTACGGTCAAATTCATTATGTGTTTCATGTGTCTCTCCTACGATGGTACATAATTGATATATAAAATGGACTAAGAATGATGGATGTACATGTTGATAACTATATCTTTTATTAGTAATAACATGTATAGATTTTGGATAAAATAGATAAAGTGATGCGAAACATGACTACACACCAAGTCATGGTTTTTTTGTGAAATCATAAATTTGAAGAAGTTTTATGGGATCATAAGGATGTGACAAAGAAAAAGTATGAATAGTTTTTTTTTTATATTGATAGAATTTTTATGGTTAAATTAATATATTTTATTTGAATTTAACATCCAAAATTTTATGATATATTTTTATTTCAATATATGTATTTACTTTTACAACTTCCATTACATGTAACCATATATATAAATTAATCACGATATAGTTGACCTTTAGAAATGAGTTGTTAAATTAGTTTCACTAATAGTAATGACCAAATTATTATAAATAGTGTATATTTGATTCATAAAAATATATTTTAATTAATATTTTTTAAAAACAAGAACCTAATTTTCATTTAAAATTAATTTATACATCACAAATATAATTTCGAAGAAATTTTTTTTTTGGTTTTTTACTAATATTATTTAATTAATTTATTAAAAAAAATTAATATTTATTTTATAAAAAGGATATAACTTTTTAAATTATATTAAGATGTTTTTTTAATCTTTTAGAAAATATAGATTTTCTAGTGAACATTGAAAACCAAAGAAAATATAGAAAAATATATTTTACAGTAATGTATTTAAAAAGAATAATTTTATTTAATTTTAAAATGAAATTTCTTCCATTTTTATTTATAATATTAAAAATTTCATTGAAATTTTAATTAATATAAATTATAGTGTATATATATGATAAAAATTAAAATATAATTTTCATAAAGGCTGTTTTTGCTCGTGTTTTATGTGGTTATTTTTAAATTAGCATTTTTCATTTATAAAAAATAATTATGATAAAATAGACCCAGTATTATTAATCATAATTTCCTTATATGATAATGATACCACAATTATTATTTTCACTGATAGTAGTCACATTGACAAAAAAAACTCATTTTGTATGATTAAAGCTAAAACAAGGTAACGAGGGTTAAAACAAAGACTATAATGGATAAAATGACGGTAAAAAATTAAAAAATATTATTTATTGGTTATTTTATACACCATGTCATGCCATATTTATATTTGAGTCATTTTAAATCCATTTTCATTAATAATAAATTAATAAATTTAATCCCTTTAAAACATCCATGTGTGTAATCTCCCTCAGATATAAAATTACACTGATATACTACCTTGTCCACACCGTAAAAGAATATTATTTCAAGAAAAATCAAAAAATAAATTTCCTAAAATCCCTTAACAAATCTTATAGGTAATGTTTGATCATAACACCCTCATTTTCAAGCATATGTTGAAAGAAAATGGTGGTTTATCAATGACGTGGTAGAACTCTAAATCGAGTGCATTAATTTTTATTTATTCAAACACCTTCTCTTAACCCGTTTTTCAATTACAACATGAATATTTATGTATCATAATCATTATATGTTTATATTCTAATAATTTTACATTAATTTTCAACCTCATTTTCATAAAATATTAAATGAAGGTATCACTTATGCATATGTCTAGACTATAGCCTCCACATAGTTATGTGAATTATTTTTCATCAGTATATTTCATATTTGGTTATTATGATAAATTTAATATTAATTCATTATATTTAAAAATTATGTTTTATTTTTTAATTATAATATATTTTCTAATATCATACCCTCCTATCCATTAGAAAATGAAAATATTTCTGATGTATATACATTGACTACAACTTCCATGATATGATGGGATTCGTTTTGAATTTCTATTTTTCATGGAAACTAATATTGATATATTTAATAAATATATGTAATATATATTAAATAATAATTAATTTTTATGAAAAATTATTATTTATATAACCATTATTCATTTCCACAGAATATGAAACTATAGTTCATGTATACGTATGGAAAACCATCTCCATGAAAGCTGTATTTTAATTTTATTTCTTCAACTCATAAAGATATATTTATATATACATATAATTAATATATATGATAAATAAATAATAATTATAATCATATATATGAAAAATATATGCTCATAGTTCATGTATTAGAACTATTGAACAACCATATACGAGAATAATATACTAGTTTTAACTTTACTGTTTGTTTTATGGAATAAATTTTCAATAAAAGGATGATGTGTAATTATAAATGAATGATATATAGTATGCTATATCTGATAATTGTTATAAAATATATGTGTACAAAGTGAATATTTATTTTAAAGGATATTAGTACGTGTTTAATGAAATACATGTCTTTAGATAAGGTTTAATATTATAATCACATTTCTTTTGGAGATAGCCTATGAAAGGTTTATATGAAGTGAAATTTTATTGAACTTATAAATTAAATATAATATATATTTCACTAATTTTTATTACATTAAAGTCGAGTTATTATTCCTATTTTCCACTTATATTTACTTAAAATGGTTAATATAATGTTTTCAACAAAAATTATATATATATTATTTCTTTGGTCGATGAAATATTTTTTTAATGTTCTTTATATACAAAATTTTATTATAGATGTTTTTACCTTTAATTGAAATTTTTTCATAATATCATTTTCAATATAATTTAATTTATTTACAGTGGTTTAAAATAAATCCATTTAGAATAATATATTCAGAATACAACATTTTTTCTTTTATAAAACGTTTTCATAAAATTTTATCCTTTAATGTTAATGGTATATAAATATTTCAACAACATCATGAAAATTCAATGAATTAAATTTATTTCGAAATTTCCATGGTTAATTTATAATGTATAATGTTTCTAAATATATATTTTAATTTTCATTATAAATATAATGAAAAATATATTTTTCTCATGTTTTCATAGATCTAATGATCATTTAATGTTATTTTTAAAAATTTCAAAATCTATTAAATATTGTTATATTTAATTAGTGATATGGTCTTAGGATTCTATCAAAAAAAATTCTCCGAATTTCCTATAATTGTTGTGAATTAAGGAATATTCAATGAAATGTGTTTCTTTAAAATGTATTTATTAAATTATCATGATAACTTTATGAAAAATAATTATTTTTTACAGGTTATTTTTTGATGTAATTATAATATCTTTATGAAACCATTTTCCCTTTGGTTTGATGTGGTTGATCCCCAGTTAGAAATAGGTTGGGATTCATGGTCTTCAATGATATGGAAAATATTTGGTGATTCTCAAAATTCATTAACATTATAATATCGATATTAAACCCTACCATGTGTGATGGGTTAATTGATAACAGTCATTCCATCAAATTATGAAATGTTTTGAACATAAATGTTTAAAATTATTTCCCATGATTAATTTTTTTAGGATTTTCCAATCGAGTGACATATTTATTTTTTATGGCATGAATAAAGATTATGATCAATAAACCATTGGGTATGATTTTCTATTGTAAATCACATTTTATCAATCAATTATTCTATTAATATTATTATATAGAATCATTAATTGATATCTTCTATGTTTACCCTTACTAAGCATTTGAACTCACCACTCTATATGTATTTGTTATTACCCTTGTTATAGAGAGGGGTACTATGTTTTATTATTCTATAAAGCTTCTTTATGTAAAGAATTATAGTGAACATAATTAATATTGCACATAAATAACATGTTTATGTATCAAATCTCCATGTGTATTTTATGTTCATGGGTATCAAGAATATTTATTTGGGAGATATATTTAATATGTCTCTAAATGTGTGATATATATGTATGATAAGATTGGATATCTATAGTGAGTGTATTTGAGGGTGTATCTGAGGTTTGACTATAGATGAAAAACATTGTTATATAGTATACCAATGCAATGGAATAAATTATTAGTGGTAAGAAACAACAGGATATTTTGGTTCTATATCGAAATGTTAAAAAATATAATCAAAGATGAGTTATCTATATATTAATCACAACCTAGATCAAAAAAGAAACTAAATATAGTATGTATTATCACTCAATCAAAGAAAATATAATCAAAACTGTTTCTCATATAAATGAGATATATTCCAACCATACTGGATAACCCCATCACAGTATAGACATTTATTTATATGGAATCATAAACAACATACTGATAATATATTATCATCGTAAATTTAAAAAGTCACTATGTATAGAAAAATCATAGGTTTAGAAAGTCATTATCGTACACCAACTATAGAATTTTATCACACAACAACACTAAATTTATATAAAAAGAGATTAAGCATCCACCTATATTAACTACTACCATGACACTCAGAGTTAAAAATAATTAACTCACTATCACATCTCATATGATAAATTTTATAAATTTTTTTCCCAAAATAACGTAGGTCTGAAATGTTTTCATGAATAGAAAAACAAACGACTTGTTATATCATCATCAAATTGTGAAATAATTTGTTGTAAATTTGTTTTATAATCTATATTTTACAATATATATCGATTTAATATAAGGGTTGTAAATTTCTTATGAAAAACTTTAGAACATAAAAAGTCAGTGGACACATCCATGTATAAATGAACTCAAATTATATGGCTAATTCACTATTATAACAACAAACCGAAACAATTTAACATTTAAATTTCTATCAGATGACTTATAAATAATTTTCTAACTATTTCATAATGTTAACATTGATATTCATTATCCATATTTACTAAAAAAGTAAATTTCACCCCGTTATACAAATATGAAAATTTATATACTCCAAAAAACTCTTATTTTTTTGATATTTTTTATGTATTTATCAGTTATAATTATCATTACATTATCATTATTTTTTAGTTACAAATTTAATCAACAATTTATTTAACATTGTTATATCAAATATTATTCATAAAGTGATACCATTACTCATAATTTATCATTAAATCATAAAAATATCTGTAGAGTACCACTAGATGATCATTATTTGATGTATAACTCGTAATCTATATAATAATTCTCAGCATATATCATGAAATATCATTGTAATTTTTAATTATTTTTTCTTACATTGTTATCAAAACTTATAAAATCTAAATAAAATTTATCATAAAATATTGCCATAATTATTGGCCTTGAATCCCAACCCAATAATATATCACTACTCAAAATAAAGTATAAACATATATAAATACCAATTATAAGTATAATTTTAAATTTTAAATTTCATTCGTCATGGCCGAATCAGGATATTTGGGGTTCTTGGAAAATAAATACATTTTTGTAATACAAATTCAATCAGCCACCAATCAATTGTAACGATAAATAATTGGATATATTGTTATAAATAATTTCTTTTTAATATATTTCTAATATTAAATTGTACATTTATATAACAATTAATAACTTCTCTTACACATTAAATTTTATATAAAAGTAAAAATCATGGTTTTATAAAAATTAGGGGCCATGAAATGTTTATTAGAATTTTTAATGTTTAAAATGCACCTAGTTCACTCATCCAATAGCCAGCTAATGATCCATGCAACTAAAGGTTCCCTTATTTTCTCCAATACACTAAAATGTGTGGCCACTGGTTCCACTAACCTCAATATTCATCATGATAATCAAATAAATGAACCTCTATGATTAGATGCCCCATAAAGAAATGTGTCACCAAATATCCATATTATCATCAAAAATCAACCACCACCATTTGGTATTCTAAAAAAATATCATTATAAACATATTCAGTATCTTGTAGTCCTTTATTTAATGTTTTTTAGTAAAATTATTTGGTGAAAATTATATTCCTATGAAAATATTCACTTGATAAAATTGTGTATATATTTTTTCATTTGATCAAAAATATCAGTCAGATGAGTATGATCACCAATGCTACCAAAACACTATAAATTCCTCGTGATATTATGGAATTCATGTTCTTATATTCCAAATCCAATATTAGACTAGACAAATGATGTCTTCTCATATATTTCTTATTATGAGCTTCAACATTATCATTTTTCTATACCATTAGTTGTCATTTTAACACCATTGATTTCATCATTATGTCATTACATTCTAAACATTAATACATATCAACCACATTATTCTATATTTAGTGAATATTTTTTCAATTTATTGTAATTTTATAAAAAAAAATTAAAATATAACGGTGGTTTCATAGAAAAATTTATCATACATTATTTTAAAAAGAAACATCTAAAAAAACAAATCGTAAAAAAAATTTAATATCACCAAAACATTTCATTTGATATATTGTAGGTATTCTAAATGATTCATATAAATGTGTTATTAAAATATTATGAACATTTATCTTACAAAATTCAAAATATATTCCCTCATAGTATGTGAATAATATTTTTATAATTCTTCATGAATTATATTTTAAGGATATTAATAATATATATCTATGAATGATTTCAATAAATCCAACAAAAGGTCTTCTGAAAAAAATAGAGATCTTCAATTCATTAAAAATTATCTATGTGATTCATAGATATTCACAAAATGGAATATCATCATTTTCATTCTAATAGAATAATTATGTATAAGGATGAACATAATAAAAACCAATTTTTCATACGAACTCTGATAATAAGAATGTAATAATAAAATTAGGGAATTGAAGGGTTGAGGATCTCCACATCAGTGAAGAGATCTAGTTCTCCTTTGTGTATAAACACTTTCAAAAAAGGAAAGTGGTCCCTTGGGGATTTTCATGGGTAGAGGTGACAACCATCATCGGTGGATCATGACCTATTATTTGCGTCTTATATTGGTGAGTTATGTAGGTGGTGGTGTGTCTTAAATGGCCACTTTTCACCGGTTGAAGTGGACGTAGATTGAAGATGGAGGGATCTTGCAGGACAATGATTTCTTGGTGTGGCTTAAGGGTTGTAAATGATGGAGCGATGATGGCAAGCGGGTGATGGATCAGGGGTGATGGTGATCTCGAATGGTGGTATAGGCTTCATCCATAGTTTTTTATTGGTGGTGCTCCACGCATGTTAGATCCTTATGTGGCTTTCTTCACAGTGGGGGATGGGAAGCTCTCAAGTCTCTTTCAGAGGTTGGTGCTTCCAATATGGTCTAGATCCTGTCAAGAACCAACCCGGGTCGACCCCAAACCGGTCACCCGAGTCGGTCTGCGGCATGGCCCGAGAGGCGTTCTCGATCTTCCCGGGCTGGCAACAAGCACCAGGGCATCACAAAGTACACATGGGAACGATTTCTCCCAATAAAAATTTACTAAGAAGAAGAAATAAACAAACTACAATAAAATGAAACATCCAAAAACATAACTAACCTGACCATGAACACAACTCCTCGCGACCCCGAGAGTCGATCGTCAAGCTACCACCAACTCTCGTCCACGACGGGCAAGCTCGAGTCAAACCTGCGAAAGAGACTAAAAATAAGAAAACACTATAAGCGTGAGTATTAAAACTCACTAGGCTATCCCGATAAATCTATTCCCAAAGCACTACCATTAAAAGAATAACTTACCAACTTATAGTTTGAACTACATTATAGAAAATATGGGTTTTCACACACACACACTTTCTATTTTGAAAACAAGTAACAGTCCATTGCCCTTTCTAATTTAGAAAAAGTTTAATGTTGAAAGAACCAGGTGAATTGCATTTTCAAACATTTCACGAACAATTAGGAAACCGAAATTTAGTTGTTAGTCAAAAATAAAATCACACACAACACACACTATGGGCAATGGGAAAAAGTGGCACACAAGGGTCGGCATCCACACTCGACCTCTCAATCGTCTGCCATATACCAATAGACACTAAAAGAGACATGGGCCGAACCTAGGAGATCGTGAACAAACCAGAACGTACCATACATCTGACTCATCCTGAAGGCATGCCCTAACTCGATGACGTTATAACGCCCTAATGCCCGACATAACCCTACATGGCCTAACCGAGGGGCCCAATCCCCATAGCAGCAATAACTCAGTATTCCCCTGCTATGGGGCCAGTAGCCAGTGCGTGATCTAAACTAGTGCAGTAATCGTTCTCAGAAAATTCACTAAATATGCCAGGTTCCCATATCAACACATATAATAAAAGAGGAGTGCATCAATAATGTAAAACTAGTCATGATGCACAAGAATCACATACTCAGCTCACCAAATCAAAAAACACAAAAGATCACTCCAAAGAGACTTTTCAAAACATTAATTTCATTAAAAGTATCAAAAGGGCCTCATGTAATTATTCAATACCAAATCAATTCGAAAAGAAGGATCAGACGTCGACACGTTTAAAACCAAAAAACACATTTAAAATCTCATTTAGGTAGACCAAATCACCATTTTAATTCTGAAGTGCAAACATAAGGGCCAAAGGGGCATTTTCACTATGGCACAAAAACTAATCATGAAAAAGATTTCGGTACGATGTAGAGAAAGAAGCAGTTCCAATTCCAGCAATATAACTGCTCTAAAAATATTATTATTTTAATACTACTTCCAATTTGATGAAAATTAAATAAATGACAAGAAATAAGTAAATTCTAAATTCAAAGGCATGTGCAGTGGGGACCTACCTAAACTCGCAGCTCGAACACGGCGACGCGACACGCCTCGTACAGACGTACAAGTACGCACAAGTCGATGACCGTGTTGTCGCGGAGTCACCTCGCCAACACGCTGCAATAACCGCACAACAACTAAAAACACATAACCACTAGACTTAAAACAATACAAGCAGACAACCCGCACAAAAGGACCACCAAGAGAAAATAACAAGACCCACTTCGCACCATCCACACTATTACTAAACAACTCTAAAAATTATGAAATAAAATTCAAAAAGTAACTCGCAACTTTACACAAACTAAACTCATTCAAAAACATGCTTTTGATCAAACAGGCACCTAAGTCCCACTAAAACAAAAATGCACCACTTTCACGGTTAGATAAATCAATTGCACAAATTATATATAAAATAAACAATTAAACAACTCATGACCTGTTTCCATAAAAACGAGTCTTAATTCACATGAAACAAATTTTCTAAACCTATTAATTCATTGATCAATTTTCAATAATGCTAAAAAAGGCATGAAATCAGCAAAATGGTGCACCCAACCTGACACAATCGAATATTGACTCGACGAACAAGGATTTGATCATGAATATTGAACCTTAACCACGGAAGAACTAAGCATCAAATGAGGAGGGAAAAAAATTACCAACTAGGAAGGTCGGCTGGCGGTCGACGGGTGGAGGCCGGGAGAGGGAAGCTGGATGGGAGGCGGGACGGGAGGCCAGAGAAGGGAGGCGCGACCGGAGGGAGCGTGCTGCTGGGGCGGCTCGGCCGAAGGAGCAGGGTGGGCGAAGGGAGGTCGACGGCTGGAGTCGGAGGAGGTCGGTGGAGGGAAGGCCGGCAGAGGGAAGGCCGGTGGAGGGAAGGCCGGCGGAGGGAGGAGGTGCGGCAGCCGGAGGCTGGGAAAGGAGGGGGTCGGGTCGTGCGCAGCGAGGGAAGGGGGAGCCGCGACCAGAGGGAACGCCGCCGGAGGAGGGAAGCCGGACGGGAGGCGGAGGGAGCAGGCGCGGCCGGAATGCGCAGGAGGGCCGAGAGGAAGCAGTTCATGCAGAGGGAGAAGAATGAAAGAGGGAAGAGAGAAATAGAGAGGAGGGGTGAGAGGAAAAAAAAAGAAAGAAAAGGGTGGCGACGCTTATGGTTACGGAGGAGAGAGGGAGAAGAGAGAAAAAGAAAAGAAAATAATTAAAAAATAAATAAATAATAATAATAATAATAATAAAATAAAGAATAAAAGGGGTAAATAAAATGAAATAAAAAGAAGAAATAAATAAAATAAAGTAAAATAAAATAAATAAATAAAATAAAATAATATTGAATAAGATAGTAAATAAAAAAAAGGTTGAAAATAATAATAATAATAGTAATATTAAAAATAATTATTATTATTATAATCACAAACATATATGTATATATATATATAAACATATATAGACAAACCTGCATAAAAAAAGAAATTATAAACATACATATATGAACATGCATAACATATTATAAACATATATGCATATATATAATCATATGCATAAACACATTTACGCATAAACATATAATGTTATGAAATATATATTTATCAGCATACGTGTATATATAAACATATAAACATACATATATGCATATTACGTTGAAAAATTATAATAATAATAATAATAATAATAGTAATGGTAATATTAATAATAATAATAATGTATAAACATATATACTCATATACATATTTATACACCTATATAATCATATATATATATATATATACATTAATCTGCTCAACAAACAAATTTAATAACGTTAAAACTGAATGACCGTAGGGTACGTGTGCACCATACAGTACCCAAGTGGACGGAAAACGTGCTGCACAACACAACCGTATGGTGTTTGCGCATTATCCCAAACCATAAACTCATCCAAACATTAAAATTTCCAACCGGGACTCACCCGCACACATGCAAAAATCACCCGATGCCATGATAAATAAAATAAATAAAGTAAAATAAAAACAGGTGTGACAGATCCAATAGATCTTGTAATATTTGGTATGTTCCTCTGTACGTTAGCGCAATGATGGCTTTGGGTTTCATAGGGCATAACGGGGGGCCTTGTTCATGAAAAAGTGGGGTCCATGGGACACTAAGGCCTCCTATTTCTAATCATCATGCTCTTGTGACACATAATATAACTATCAATTGGAATCATCAACTTATTCTATCCCCACTTGTAGGCTCAATGAGATGTTTAAGTAAGCTAGTCAAACTAATTTACTATATCAGTCATAAACCACATTAGCCCACAATATCATCATCCCTCTTGTTCTTCTAAATGATAAAGGTATTTTTAAAAAATTTACCTATTTTAAGGGATAAAAATGAATTTACATGTGATGGAATAGTGAATATGATCACCTTCTCAAATAGTCTCATTTTTATCACATTGCAATATTATGTATTGGTATGAATCATATAGATCAGTTAAATTAGTATAATAATCAATCCCAAACATAGAAGACTATTGTTGGTAAATAATTTAATTATGCCAATCTGATCTAAGTGTCTATGCATAGAAGGAATCATAGAAGGAAATCTAAAAGTATTAATTGACCATAACCTAATGCTGATCATCCTGGGAAATAACATCTCATAAATTCATGGTTGCATCAGGAATCATATATGTTCTGATTTTGATCCTCATATTTATAGTCATATCCATATTATATAAAATAGATAGAACATGCTATATCCATCAAACAACAACCTGGGGTGGACCACAACCCTAGATAATGTTGGTGGGTATTGAAGCTAGAATTATCATGTCAACTATGAGTTAATAGGGTTAGGTTTTAGATCTCCCTATACATATGACATAAAACAATGTATGTTATCTCATTGAAGATAATAAGTATTATATTGGAATAAAAGGATGTTCTGCATTAGAAAAATTTTGATTTATTACATGTGGATCAAGTCCAACTAACTACAAAGCATGGTAGTCACCAACCTTCCCATTCCTGAGTCGAGAAAGATGTGGTTGAATAAATCTACAATTTACAATAACATTCTTTACATAACATTAAATAATATATATGGTCATGCATATAAGACTAAGATCTGTACAAGCTTTTTATATAAGTGACACAGAACTCTACTTACTCCAAAATATTGTTTTGGGTTACATAAAATACCACAAGTAAACAATTATGTCATTGACTACTAAACAACACTATTATTAGTCTAGGTTCATGGTTTCACTTCACATAGAAGGTGTCTTAATACATGGAGATTCAATTTTAAGGTATCGAGGAAAACACCCTTTATCTTGTAATTGGAATACCCATTTAACATTAACCATATAATTTAACTAATTAAATTCATTTATTTTCATACTCAATGATGATTATATATGTGTATTTGTATAGTTAGATGAGCCACCATTCTGATGGTATAAATGAATAATATTTATATGTTTCAATTGTCATGTGATGTAACTATGACCCGCTTCTTACATCATGTATTAAGATGTGATTGTTCATAAATATTATTTTATTATATAAATCTATATAACCAATTTGTATAAGTATACTATTTTTAAATAAAAAATGGAATCCATTTAATATAAATTATTTAATATTTTTTCACATGTGACAAGTGGTCCATTGAAAAAATGTGGAATTTTTTCAGTTAAGGATCCATTGTAATGTTTTATGGGAAAACATCATATATATTTATGATGATAATTTCACTAATCAAATTATATTACATGTACATGAAGAAGTTGAATATTCCTCAATATATTTATCATGGAACTACGAATATGATGCCTAAAATATATTCATTAATATAACTACGGAATGACATGTATATGGAATCTCTACCCTATGGTGCATATAATAATGAATAAGATACCACCACTTTTCCATAATAGAGTAAGGATAAAAATAATATACTTAATAATATTAAAAAACAAAAAAAACATTAAACCATGTGAATAACCCAATGGTATAATCAATATAATTTGAAAAGGAGAAAACTAGATCAACAATTTGTCATACAATATAATTTTTTATTTTTGTTGTAAATCAATTGTCTATATAAATGGAAAATATCAATACCAAATTATTAAACATTATAATTTTCATATACCATTATGGAAATAGTAAGTTAAAATTAAAAACTATTTTAATAACACTTTTAATTCTACAAGTCCATTCCTATCATATTTATCCAAACATAGTTGGTCACATGTCGTCAAACACGTCTCCTCGTATTCCAGATGTTGTCGACTACTAGTGAGGGTCTACGATGGAATGTGGAAAATACTATACCATCATGATTAGAGAATATTTTAATGATATTCAATAATATAGAACAATATAAAAAATATAATAAAGGAACAGAGAAAGTATAAGTCTTCCCAATATAATAATATATCATAAATCGGACAAATAACTAATACAAAATGATCTATATATGTATGCTATACATAAAAGGAATACATGTAAGAAAAGAAAAAATCTCTTTAAACATGATATGAGAGATACAAAAGGAAGAAATTTATCTCTCGTAGAATAACATGCTTATGCTCGTTCTCTAATCCTATCATCTATTTTAGAAACTTAGACCGTGCATCCGATGTTGTACTCTTCCATTTGGCCCTACCAATATCGATAATGTATATTCAAACACCAACTCACAACCCAAATAGGATGTGAGATATTCTATGTAGGCCACCCTGAATGGTGTCTATTATAGCCCATTAAATGTTTATAAAATAGAAATCAAATGATATAATATTAAGAAGACAACATGTAAATTGTAAACAAATCATCTCAAGCTCTCAAAGGACACCAAGAAAACTAAACATTAATTGATATAAGCCATTATGTCTCTGAAAATGTGGCAGTATGCTTATAAATTCATATATATATATATATATGTATATATATACATCTACTAATATATATGAATTTTATATAAAGTAACATATATATCCATATATTTTTGTAGTGTTATCCAATACCCGAGGCATAAATCCGGAATTCAAAAATTGTTACCATGGTCTCATATGGTAGTAAGGGACTCAATGCATTTGTCTCATTAGTGTAAGGTAATCCATTCTAGTGTATCAAAATTGTTGTGTCAACATGATCTAATATCATATCTATATAGAAATCCATTCCCATATATTACAAGTATATGGGATGACATGCCTTATTATCACAAGTATATGTGATTACATTCACATTTATCACAAGTATATGAGATTCTAAGCCAATATTTGATAATTATATAAGACGACAATCATGAGTATCAGAAGAAATTAATAGTTTGGGTAAATATTATTGATATTATAAAAGGAAATATATATAACATTAATATATCATTTAATCAATGTAATCATCACTGTTTATATTGAAAACTTTTGACAATGTTGTAACGCTTTATATTCATTAATTTAAAATAATACATTTATTTTTGTGGAAAATCAACACCACATAGAAGATGATTTTGTCACCGTATAATTTTATAATTCACGTCAATCAAATAAGTATGAACAAAGTGTTTGAGTTGTCGATGTCGGTGATGTCTAAAAATAATAAAGGTCTATAAGAGTATCACTAACAAGGTTATAAAATAAAAATAAAATGATTATAGTTTTACGAGGATGCTTAGGATGTTATGTGTACGACACAACACCACATGATATGGAACAAATCACCATTTGAGAAAAAAATTACTAGACCGCCAACCATATAGTGGAAGGTGAATCCCTATAAGATATCATCTTCAGGTTCAATATATAATTCGAAGAATCAACGAAATAGAAAAACTCCTTGAAAATAAGGTAAAATATATCACATGGATTTATCATTCCATAAATAAATATAAATGATGTTAAAAAGTAATGGGATTATAGATATTACTGATATGGATTTGACATGACCCAAAATGAGGGATTCACATGTAGGATATCGAGGCTAGATTATAGCCTTTCATTCGAGTTAGGAGGGAGCACAAGGGGTTTGAGGGGTATTGTGAATGAGTAAGTGATGAAGGAAGAATGTTATAAGTTATTATGGTTTGGAATGTAATTATACCATCATTTTGAGATTTTCAACACATTTATATTTTCAATACGGTATTTATTACATAAGTTTTTATCTTTTAAAGGTTATTTACAAACAATGTATTTCATAAGAATGGTTTGAACCATAAATTTGTAATTAATGTCATAGACTACTGAACTATATTATATGGTTGTCTACTATCAGATTTTATCTGTAGATTCTCTTTAATTACTAATTATTTTAAAAAGAACCAAAAATAAATAGTTATATCTATTAGGGTCTAAATTAAGAATGAAAAATTAAAGTATTGTAGCATGAAAAAGATATGATTTTACACATTAAGGATACAATAAGGTCATATATGAAATTATTGTTTTCTAACTCATGATATCTATATAGATAATTAAATTATTTATTAACCATTTAATTCATTATTAAAAAACAACATCTCAATATTCAATGAAGGCCATATAGAGTTAATTTATCCAAGAATGATCTCAAGAAATGAGAGTGGCCCTCTACAACCACCACTCATTAATTAAGATATATCCTAGATAATACCTCTTGATGTGATTATAAGAGATGCGAAAGGTGAATGTTGAAATAGGTTGGAACTACAACAGAATAACCAAAATATTCTTATTCTGAAGTGTGAAGGTTTGGGTAGAATGTGTGGTAACTACAGTTGAAAATCTACATTTGATTCTTAAATATCTATATTGATATTATGTAGGGAAATTTTATGATTTTTATATAATTAAATAATTCATCACAATGATAATTTTAAATTCTTATACTAAATGTAAATCATTATGTGATGATCTGGTGTTTGGATTCAATATAATCAGATCCATTAAAATTAGATTCAACTCCTTTTTCATTGAATTAATCATCAATGTACATACCAAAATAATCATTGATTGTGATAAAAACTAATTTGGGAATACCCCATCATGTGTTTATGTTTTTCCCCGATCATTCATTGTGATAATTGGTTAAGTTTGATATGTTATTATTTATTTTATGTTATTCAAATTTTGACATAAATATTTTTTGAGTATTTGTTTAACATGCCTATATTATATATATTAACTCAATATCCATGTTCTTACTTTTTAAATTTTTTCCTTTTGATATAGATATTGTGATTTATTTTTGAAATATGTAGGATATCATTGTATGGTGTGTGTGTATATATATATATATCACATAATGGTTTTCGTGGCGCACTTATTGTTAATTAACAAATTAGTAATATTATATGTGCAAGAAATAAAATCACCATTTTATATGCCCTCAACTATCATCGAATGAATGTGATATATGATTTATCCAACATTAGTATAAATTTTTCCCTTTACCCCTGATATGAATTGTATTTCCCCTTCATATTTTATACCATTAATTTTATTTTTCATTTCAATCTAATTTCTTTATGTTATGTATATATCTTATATGTATACATATTTCATTAATATAAAATGTTATTTAATTTAATCAATTTTAATATTTTATGATTGATTTAATTTTCTATATCACAATATAATTTTATTTTAAAATTCACAGACATCATATTATGACCTGTGGTTAATAGGACTTGGATGTCTACCAACTAGGTCTGATATTCTCACACACAACATATGGCTCAATTTAATGCTTTATGTTCCTATTATAAATTTCAATTATAAGGGTAAATAACCATAGTATTCAAGACTATTAAATATATGTTTTTTCTTTTAGATTAAATTTTATTCCTTTTGGTTCATGAATTATTTGGACTAGAAACAAATCCCCCTAATTTACATTAGTGGGATCTTAGAGATGGATATCACTTGTTTAGTTCATATACACCATTTTTTCACACATTGAATAAATCATATTTTCTTCTTGTCCTAATCTTTCAAATATTGTTTTGGATGTCTAAATTATAGTATTTTTACTATCCATGTGTATTATTCTTTAAATATTATTTTCTATTTTATAATCAATCTAGTCATGCCTTCGAAAAACACAATCTTGGTATAGACATAGCTGGTTTTGTTTGTAAGAAAAGAAATTTAAATTCATTTTACACTCATCTGGTTTCATTCCTCGGTTTTTTCTTGTATATAGTGATCTAAATGTTCACGTGTGTTCATGTGATGGTATAACACATGTACTATCTGATAAATGTCTCATGATTTTCACATGGCCATTAAATCAAATCATATATGATCTAATTAATTTATTAAGGGTGTATAGTCCCAGTTTTTCCCTTGTTATAAATTTAAATATTTATCTATTTATCTCACAAGATTTCTGCTGAGACAACGTGCGATTCTGAGGCTCGGTGGTCCTTGAAATAATTTTTAAAAAATTAATATATATTTTATATTAAATACACATTAAAATTCAAATAAAATGGAAAATATCTTAAATAATGTATCATATCAAAATTAGGATATCACTATTGGGTATAAAATGTGGTGTTTACCCTTGGTGCGTCATAAAGTTGGTGGGTGTTGTATGTTTAGACCCCTCTCTCATGGGAAGTGTGTTTAGGTGGATTAGTTGATTAATTTAATTAATTAATTAATTAAACCATGACGTAAAATGATTTTATAAATATATCTCTACAGTAACTTGGTCAATATTGGGACATAATTTACAATTTTCCAGTGATTTTATCCTTCTCTACTCGATTTGAAATTTCATTTGATGAACTATGAATCCTTGGATTAATTTTAATCGAAGCATGATGAACACACCAACTCCTCTTGAAATCAATGGTGAGCACATTATTTAAAATGGATTGATCCAAACTACTTTAAGACTATTAATTATGTTATTGAAACCCCTTTTTGAAAATAATTGATCAGGTCCAACACTTATATTGGATTTGTGCCAAAATGGAATAATTTTCATCTGCCAAAATTTGATATTTAGTTTTTTCTTATTTTAATCGAATCCCAGTTCCCCAATCATGGTTGTTGACCAAAAAAATTGTTGGAGATGTGTAAACATTTTTTCCTTTTCTCCCACATTCTCCATTTTTTTGCTGATGTAATCCCCTTGGTTCCTAGTTCGATAATTTTCAGGCGACCCGAGCTCAATCATGTACCAGGTTTCATGGTGTATTGATGAAATGAAAACTATATATTTAGTGGAGTATGGAACTAAAATAATCATAATTCAAGGATGTTTGGTTGCATAAGTACTTCCACCTAGTTGGTGAGGAATTTTCATGTTCATCAAAGAGACATGTGATCAAATCTGAGTGGAGAAATATTTCCTAAAACTGTAGCAATACTGTAGAAGGTAATGTAGAAACTACTGTATCTTGTAATATTTGATATTGTAGTAGTTGGAAAAATACATATGTTTCGGATTTTGGACCACTTGTTTGGTCCTCAAGTCCTTCAAGGCCTTCATTCCACCTATGGAATGTATGAAAATAAGTCATTTGGGCCACCTCAAGGTCTTAATGCCACGTTAAGGCCATCGGTCCACCTCATAGACTTTTGGGCACATGAAAATGAAATTAAATGGATGAGGAAGACAATACATAATGAATGATACAAATGAGGATTCATAACAAGGTTTATTCAACATGGATGAGCTAACATATTTGTAATAATGATTGGATATGAAAATTTCAATTAGGACCATCTTGTGCATGCATGGTAAGCCTAGCTGAATATCAATGCAAAAATGGAGAAATAACATCATGATTTTGATTCTTTGGGGGAGATGTTGCATGTAGTTATAGTCCATGTGACTTACTCTATGAAATTCGGGTCATGTAATGTCACAAGGCCTATAGTACCTGTAGGGGTTCTCTTTAAACCCTTAAAAGTGGGATTATCCAAATTTAATAATTTAACACCCCATGATTTCATAGTATGCCCGTTCTTCAATGTAATTCAATAACATACACCACATGCAACACCAGTTTTAAGTGCACCACGGCTTACCAAACTAGCCGTTCAAAAGCAGTTATGAATAGTAATAAAATAATTTTGAACATTATATAACCCTTATAATTTTAGAATCTATATTATGAGTTTTTTAGACATAATTTAAGGACAAATTCAATTTTTTTTAGATAAAAGAATAATTTTTAAAAAAGTGCAATTTTATCACCTTTTAATGGAGAACCCTTCTTAAATCCAATATTTGAAACTTTTATATAATAAATTTGAAAAAATAAACTTCTTATTTGGGATAGGGACATAATAATTTAGTTTCAATAAAATTTTGATGTTTTTCTATTTACTTTCATATATCGGTGAATAGTGAAAAATTAATATATTTTAACTGAAATCAACTTTTTTAATCAAAATAATTTATAGGGGACAACTATACGTATTAATGGTTTGGATGTATAAGTAGATTATATTTTTACCATTTAATCTAATATTTTGTTTTGAATGTAATTTCACTTTGAAATTGGAAACAAACAAATGGCAATCTGTTGGTAATTATAATTTCATAAAATACGCATTTTGGTTTTGACCACGGGAATTAATTTTAAACTATTAAATTCAATTTCTATGTTTTCAATTTAGTAAAATAGACTTCATTTTTCAATTTATAATATCAAAATTAGCTAAGGGTGAATTTTAGGTATGTTTCTAAAAACATTTATTTTTTGATGAATAGTGAAAAACATTGAGTTATAGTTTAAAACCAAATTTTTATTTAAATAATTATTTATTTTATTTAAATTTAATTTAGGTCAAAATATATTTATAATACCCTTATATGTTAAATGTATTTCAGTGAATTCATTTTGTAAAAATATTAGATATATAAAATTTTATTTAACTTTTCATCGTCTTTTACCCACCTTCTAATAGATTTTGTAAATTCACATAAACCTTAATTTTACCACTTCTGTGAGTTTAATTTTGAAAATCCGAGAGAAATAGTTAATATAAAAGAATAAAATGTGGTTAAATAAGATAAAAATAATTTTAGGTTAATAGTAACTTTTTTTCTTTTATTTAACACAGTTAAAAGTAAATAAGATAAAAAAGGGTAAAAATGATATTATTATTACCCTAACACATGTTTTAATTCTATTGGATAAGTATAATACGAACATATACAAAATTAGGATTAAAATATGAACCTATTTGGTCAACTTGGATTAGATTAGGTCATTTATTATTATTTAATTCAAAGAAGAGTTAAAAGAGATAAAATCAATGTTTAATAAGTAAAACATTTTTAATATAGGGTTATAAATCAGATAAACTGAATTATAAATATTAATTAGAAATATAAATTTTTTTCCAACATAATGGTATTTTATTTATAATTTTTAGAAATAAAATAATTTAATTCATTTATGACACAATAGTGATGTAGTAATTACCTAATTAATAAAATATTAAAATAATTGATATTATAAATTTACAAATAACTGTAATTTGAGACTTTTTTTATATTTAAATAAATTTCTTGTTTAATATGACATATTAGGGTTGGTTAGATGAATTTTTTTGGAATTAATAATGCTGTTATGAATTTAGAAAAAACAAAATACCAAATAGTTTCAAAATTTACATTAAAGAGTTTTTAAAAAAACTATTATATTATTAATTGATATTCTATTCCTAAAATTATAAGGATAGTCCAAAAAACATATATAATTATAAGTGTATCATTAATGAACCACTTGGGGTTATCTTGGTAGTTTATAAGAAGTTTATTGACCATATAATATAAAAATATAAAGACACATAGTAAATGTCAAATTATTTTACTAAGAGTTAAATCTAAAAGATAATGTTAATATTGTGACCCAAACCTATCTAAAACCAATTGGTTGAGTGAAAATCGACCCTTCCCCACCTTATTCTTTAAATAATCTATTTTGGATCCATTAGAAACGGAATATTATTTTATTATAAAATAATATTTCTAGCATTTACTAAGGTGCCCCTCACCCCTCTTATAAAATGGCACTCCCCCTTCTCTCTAATTAACACCTTAAAATCCAATTATCTCAGACAAAACCTACCCAAATAACCTTTAAACTGTCCTCCCCTAATCCTAGAGTGCCTCCTTTGGTCAGAAAGCCATATTAATTATCCCTTTTGATCAAATCAAAAGGAAGAACACAAAAAAGAGGTAATAATTTCACCACCCTCTTTCAAGTTCTTTTCATCTTCCACATCTTATTTATTTGTTATGTCCAATATAAAATAAAAACTCCATTATATTCTATATACTTTGATGTGATTATAAATATGGTACAACCATATTCTTTATTCTATCCATCCTTTGAATTACTTGTCACAATACGTTCGAGCATGCAGATTATCGTCTCCACGTCGCGGTGTAATTGTTATTCAATACATTATTATTTGGATCGGTATAATAATAATGCCTAATTCATGTAAATAATAAAAAATAAAATGATAATTATTCTTTATATATATTATAACATGCAATTATATATTATTTTAATAACATAAGAATTATATTGTCTGTCATGCGTACGTACAGATTACCGCCTCCACGAATGCAATGAGATTCATTACCCATCGTATCCATTCAAGAATAAATTTCATTTGAAGATTAAAAATAATGTTTAGAGACATGATATCATTATGTATATGAATATGATACCTTCCATCAATAAAACAATTGCTCACATAACAATTACTATGAAGGAAACCTAATCTGTTAACACCCGAAACGAAGATAATACTAAGATGTTATTAAAAATTCAATGTTAAAAGATTATATATGATATCATATTAATGTATATGATTATTTTCAAATTAAATAACAATTATTTCACCATTATAAATTATGTTAACCTACCCTCAACCATGGAAAATGTACAAAGTAAGAGGTTTCTTATCTCACTTTTAATTCTGTGAGATTTCCATTGTTCACCACTTTTTTATGGATTGTGGTGTGTGTACTTCCCATGACTGTATTCATTTGGTAATATAATTTAATTTATTCACATTTACATCATCATTTTATGATACTTATTTCATGGGTGTATTTTTTGTATGTTACCAAATCGATAAGGGAATTTTAAATTTCAATTTCTACTCATTCAACTTTATGCATACTTCAGTGATTATTTTACTGGAAGATTAAGCGTGGAATCATTATTCATTTTATTATGTCATAATTTCTACTCCCCTTTCTATGGATATCATTTTTATACACATAATAACTCTATTTATAGATTCTAAAGTCATCGATATGATCTTCATAAGCTTAATTTTATCTCAATCTCCATTTATTAAGTTAAACATCCAATTCATTGGTGTTGTTTTTACAAGAATATGTGTGAAAGTCCTATGATTGATTTACACTTAATATCCAATCATATTGAGTGTATTTATATTTTTCACCCATAATTATGTCTTTGATTTATCCTTAAGCTATGGATACAGTCTTTATAAGATATTTCATCTCAATTTACATTCTATTGAGACTTCTTTGTTGTTATACACCAATTCACTTTTATATGGTGTATATAATGTACATTGACATAGTATATCCTGATTCTCTTTATTCTAATGACATTATATAGTATTTATTACCTAAATTAATTGTATCCAAGTGTCTCTCTTTTGGTTAGGAACTCTAACTAAAATATAATTTTAAATTTTTTAAAGATTTATTATTCTAAATCTATTTCATTAATGCCCATGTTTTAAAAAAAATTTATGGATTTATTTATATGGAAATTAATGTTTCAAAATTAAAATTACTTTTAAAAGTTTCAAAGTCACCTGGGACACTTTGATTCAGAAATCTATTTTTTAATGGCTTCTTGACAAATAGTGTGACCGTTGAATTTTTTTCAAGAAAAAGGGGGATATTTTTCTCAATTAGTTTTGATGATTATTTTCATCTATGTCAATATCATTCATTATTCTCAATTGAGGTTAATATATTGCTATAAAATATTCTATATTTTATTGAATTAGTTGTGTTTCATTGTGGATGTGCTATTTTTATACCATTCATGGTTTGTGGATAATGTATTGACATTTCATATGATAGTTTTAATAGGAATGTTTATGTTATGTTTCCAAATTTTAATTTGAGGAATTCATTGGACACAGTAAGTGACAGGTGAAAACTGTTATAGATCCTCGATGCATCAGTAGTTATAATGAGAAAAACTAGTGTCTTGGATAAGGCCTTGAAAAAATCCTATTTTTAGTCATGCCACAAGGCCTTGACTATTTGGTTATGATAGTTTGGAATTATGCATTCCATCATTATGAAAGTGGTTATTGATATTGCATGTTATTATTCGACTAATATATTATCCATATGAATAAGTAAATGACATTATTTCATTTTATTTTTTCCCATATTATTATTATGTTCATTTTTAGAAGGCTTTTGTTTTAGTTATACATTTCATTAAATGTTTATGCTTTTTTATGAATGTTTCCGCTATATTATCATCCTTACTGAGCATCTGAGATCACCACTTTCTATGATTTATTTTCCCTAGGATGTAAAGAAGTATTTTATGAATGATCTGTAGGGATAGTCTGGTGGTATATGAGTGTAGTCTATGGAAACAATGTTGTTGTAGGTTTTCATTTTATGATTTAATGTAAGACTTATGAATGTATCCAGTACATCCAAGGCTACCAAACTAATCAGTCATTCGAGACATGATCTTTTGTGATCATTCCAATGATATGTAATAATGCACGGACTATGGGTAACTGGGGTCAGGGCATTACAATTGGAATATGAGAGAGTTCAGTACAATCCTTTGAAACTATATTTGGATAAACTCTAATTAGAGCACATAGACCTATGATGGACATTGAGGATTAGTATAGAAGTACATCCTAGAATTTTGGTATTGTAGAGATTATGTGAGTTTTCTGAACAATACATCCCTGTCTGGATACGAGAAGGTAGATGCAGCTCTGGCACAGATAAACCTAGGGGTAAAACCTGAAAACACTTTTTTGAGCTATAATCAAATGAGAATTGGTGCATGACAACGAGCCTTGCTACACCTATTTGAACATGTTTGAAAGAATCCATATAAAATGGCCTCGATTGATTTATAGGAATTTATTAGGTGAATCGAGGATAATATTGATAAGTGACTCGTATTACATAATTATTATCTATGGGGTTTACATATTCTTATTTGGAATATTAAATAGCGGACAATGCTTTATTACATTGATTAACGATAATATAATAAAATCAGTTTAAATGAAAATTATCATAGACTCTATATTTGTTATGTATTTGGACAATTTCATGTTTCTCAATACTTTTATGACTTTTAAATTCAAATAGGATATCATGAATAAATGGTCATTCTAGATGATATACCCTTGAAAACATTCCTTATTAGGTTTTGTCATTATGATTTCATATTGATGCCAGTTTTATATACTAATTCCCTAGTTATATTCATGAATAAAATAATTTTTTTATATTATTATATTATTATATATTTGTAGAGTAAGGATGTTTATATAGATCGTTTGAGAATTTTTTTTATGGTCTTGAGGAAGGATACATTGTATGAAAAATTTAATATTCGTTATTTTAAGAATTTGGAAGTTTCATTATAGGGTCATATAATTTTAAGTAAAGTTATGTCAGTGGATAGATAAAATAAGAATGTTATTTAGAAATTTCCTAGACTAACCATAGTAGCTAAAATATATAGTTTTCATATGCTGGTTTGATACTTCCAAAACATTGTCAGTGATTTTCCATCTATATCTAAATCACTCTCGATGTTCAATTGGATGGAATTTATATTCTTGATAACAAATTAATGTAATGATAATTTTAGGGAAATAATGAAAAGTATTTACAGTTCACTGATGATATAATATTCCTCTCAAAAATTTAAAAAACATGATTTTCATTACCAAACTCATGAATCAGATATGTTAGAGGTATGCCTTTCATAAAAGATATGATGTAATTCACTTTATGGTGAAATTGTGTACATATATACCAATGGTAAAATATTTAAGTATAGAATCACAATTTATCAGTTTAATATGGGACAAAAAAGATGGATATATTTGACTAAAGATTATGTATTCTTAAAAAATTATCTACATTGAAAGGATTAAAGTGTGCCTGATTCTCTAAATTGAAAAGACCAAGCTAGTTTTTCCATGAGAAGGATTAATGAGATCCAATTTTTTTCAAATTGAAGAAGTTTTATCTATAAACATTTATGAAATGAGATAGATCACATATTTCATAGATAAATGTATAACCATCCATCCTTTTAATGAATGTATTTGAATAGTAAGAGGATGTGGAACTATATACGAATGTGAGGATTATTCATGAGATCGACTATGATCAAGATAACATGATACAATTCAATGACCAACTATGTGCACCATCAATACCACAAAATGAATATTTTGATGTTTGATGAAGACCGTATTTTATTATTATCTATTCATCTTTGAATTTTGAATATTAAGTGTGAAATTAGATAATATTTATAGTGGAATGAGATGTCAATAGATATGTCAGAGAATGTATCTTAAGGAATGATATTTCATAATATTAAGGTTGAAGGAATCAATAACGTTGTAATTTAAAAAAAATAACATATTTTACAATGGAAATTGTAAAAAAGTACAATTGAATTTTTCATGGAAATCCCCAAATAATCTATTGTTATGAATATTATTGGTCTTATTATTGATCATCGTATGAAACAATAAAATTTTATTTTCATTCAATATAATTTCAATCAGAGCCATATTTCTAGGATGTACATTAAATAAGTTGTGTGATTAAATTAATTACCACATTCTATTATATATAATAATCGGATGTTAATCTTGATTTTCTTAAGTATTATTCTGTATCATCTATATATAATATTGAGTTTTATTACATCATATCATATATTGATAGAAGGTAACTCTAAATGGATAAATAAAAATATTGAATTCATTTTGAGATATTGATCTACGTATTTCAATGAAGGATAGGATGGACATCTTTATTCTGTGGGATTCTCTTACAACAATAGCTTTATTTGAGCATTTATATGTATTTTTATGAATCCCTATGTGAATGTAAGTAAACAAATAATAAGTAGATTGGATTGAGTTGGATAAATAATTAAATTAGGGCTCGATCATTTTGTTGAAAAGTAATAGAATGTGGGACACATTCTTCATAACATCAGGGCATCTTAGATTTGATAGAAAAGTTATGTGGAAAATATTTTGAAAAATTATGAGTTCATAGTTGGTGAAAAGAAATTACTCAAAATTTCTCATTATAATAAAGTTATGATATTTTTATGTTAGGGAAATCAAATCTCTATATATATCATTTAAATATTTTTGATCATGATGAGATGATAGATTATTTATTGGTGTTTTCACTGAATGACGCTCAAATTCATGATGTGTTTCATTTATCTATCTTATGGAGGTAAATAATTAATATATAAAATGTAATATATTCAAAAGATGTAAAAGTTAAGAAATATATCTTTTATGAGTAATAACTGGATGATATTTTGGATCAAATAGATAATGTGAGTGAAACAGGACTTCTCACCATGTCATAGGTTTGTGCTGAAACCATGAAGTTTAAGAAACTAGATGGGATCGTAAGGATGTAACAAGGCATAATATTGAATAGTTGTTTTTTATAATGTGATATAATTTTTTTTGGATAAGTTAATATAATTGGGTTGAATTTAACATCCAAATATTTAATGATATATTTTTATTTAAATAAATTTATTTACTTTTAGAACATTTATTACATGTAAACTTAAGTCCAAATGAATCACGATATAGTTTACCATTATAACTGAGTTCTTACATTAGTGTCATCTATAGTAATAAACAAATTATAAAAAACTATTTATATTCAATTTAAATAAATAAAATTTAATTATTATTTCGTAACAAATAGGTTCCCAATTTTAATTTAAAATAAATTTAAACATCACAAATATGTTGTCATAGAAAAAACTGGTGAAATTCTTTTTATAATGATTTATAATTTATTTAAAGTACATTTAAAAATTTTATTTTATAAAATGTTTATAAATTTTTAAAATATCTAATTAAATTTATCATAAGATAGATATTTTTAATTTTTCTAAAAAGATTAATTTTTTAGTGAATAATGATAACATTAAAAATTTCTACAAAATTAGATTATCCATTAAAATATTTTAAATTATAAATTATATTTGATTTTATTACTTTATTTATTTTCATTTTTAAGCATTATATTATTATTTTAATTGTAATGTAAACTTATATTTATTTTGGTTTAAATATAGTTTTTTAAAAAATAATTTTCTCGAAGATTGTTTTTGGTCATGTTTAATGTGTTTATTTTTATTATAGACCATTTTCAATTGTAAAAATTGATTTTGATAATATTGAAACATTATTTTTAATAATAATTTTCTTTATTTAATAATGACACCACTATTATTTTTTCATTTTGAATTGTCACATTGATAAAAAATATCACTTAGCATGATTAAAGTTAAAACTTGTTAACAAGAGTTAAACCAATGAATATAAAGGCTAAAATTATAGAAAAACATGATGAATTATAATATATTTGTTATATTAGATCCCATATCATCTCAAATTAATATTTTGTCAGTTTTATCCCTTTTTCATCAATAATAAATTAATAGGATTCAATATCTTGAAAACATCCTTGTCTGTACTCTCTGTCGGTTACAAAAGTTCAAAATTTTACTATATTTTCCACAAAACAAAAGAAATTTATTTCAATAAAAAACATTAAAAATACTTCTCAAACATCATTTCGCATATATGAGAGAAATTTTTAGATAATAAAACCCTCATTTTTAATCATATTTTTTTAAAAAAATGTGGAGGATTCTCAACAACATAGTTTAACCCTAAACAGAGTGCTTTCATTTTTATATATTCATACACCTTATCTTAATTCACATTATTGATCTAAAAATGATTATTTTTTGTATAATAATTATTATTAGTTTATATTATTATTATTTTACTTTAATTCATGACCTCATTTTAATTAAATATTAAACAAAAGTTTCCCTTATTCATATGTTTGGACTACAGCCTCCACATAGTGATATTATTCATTTTCCATCAGTATATTTCATATTTGTTTATTATAATTTAATTACTATTAATCCATGGTATTTATGAAATATTTTTAATTTGATAAATATATTATATTTTCTACCTTCTTATTATCCCATCCATTTGAAAATGAAAAAACCGCTCATGCATATACATGGACAACAACATCAAGGATGTGGGGCGATTCGTTTGAAATTTCTATTTTTCAGGGGAACTAATATTGTTATATCTAATGAATATTTTTATAGAATATATATTCTTAATTTTTTAATGAATAAATAATATTTATATTTCCATTATTTATTAGCAAAAAATACTAAAGTAGAGTTCATATGTATGTATAGACAACCATCTCTTCGAAAAGTGTGATTTTTATTTTTGTCTCTAACTCATAGCGATTGATTTAAATATTCTTATAATTAATATATTTCATATATAAATAATTATTATAACTATATATATTATTAATCCATGATCATAGTTTATGTATTGGAGTTGTTGAACTGACATTTACATGATTAATATACTAGTTATGACTATAATGTTTGTTTTATTTAATAGAATTTAATAATAGGATGACGTGTAATTAGAAATTAATGATATATAGAATTATATCTATGATAATTCATATAAAATACATTTATATTACATAAATATTTATTATGAATGATATTTGAATGTATATAATGAAACACATCACTTGAGATAAGATTAAATGCTACAATCTCATTTCTTTTAGAGATTGCCTCTGAAAAATTTATAATGAGGGAAATAATGTTGAAATTGTCCATTAAATCTAATAATATTTCCCCAATTTTTATTACATTAAATTTTAGTTGTTATTTGTATTTTCCACTGATATTTACAAAAAACAGTTAATATAATGTTTGTAATGTAAATTATTTTTTTATTATTTCTTTGGTCGTTGAAATCATTACTTAATGTTCTTTCTCTTCAAAATTATATTGTTGATGTTTTTTACCAATAATTGAATTTTTTTACTATATAATTTTCAATAAAGTTTAATTTATTTAAAATTGTTTAGAATAAATATATTTTGAAAAAGTTATTCAAAAGAAGAAATTTTTTATAACGTGTTCATATAATATTCAATTTTATTTTATATGGTCTATAATTTTTTCAACAACATAATGAATGTTCAAAGAAATAATTTTTTTACCAGTTTCCATGGTTAGTTTAAATCATATAATGTTTCCAAATATATTTTTTAATTTTTATAATACATTTTATCAAAATAAATATAAATTTTTCTCACGTTTTCATAGACAGAATAATATTTTTATGTTATTTTCATCTATTTTAAAAACCATTCATTATTATAATATTAATTTGGGGATATGATCTTAGGATTCCATCAATATTTTTTGTTGAATTTCATATAATTGTGGTGAATTAATGAATCTTGTATGAAACATGTTTTTTTCAGATGTATTATTTATATTATGATGTTACCTTTATGAACCACATTTATTTTTAGAGGTTATCTTGTGATGAAATTATTATAGATTTACAAAAAAAATCGCTTACATGATTTATGATAGGGGCATATGTTGATTTTTATGACATTGTAGAAAACAAATATATAAATTTTAATTTTTATGGGATAGATAATAATTATTTGTCCCTATAATGAATATTTCAAATCTTTATTCCACAAAATATAATTATGGGAAATGGGATGATGTGCCTGATCCACAACTAGAAATAGATTTGGATTTAATGACTACTATTATATAGTAAAAATTTAGTTATTCTCTAAATTCTATAACATTATGGTCTTGATATTTAACCATATCATGTGATATGGATTAATTTATAAATATCATGACATTATCTTATAAATTATTATATTTGTTTTTTGTTTAATATCATGGCTCATGATTATTTTTTTAGGATTCTCTAATCTTGTGACACCATTATTTTTTATGACATGAATCTATATTATGATCAATAAACTATTGGGTTTCATTTTCAATTGAAAATAACATTTTACCAAATTTGAATTATATTAATATGCTTAAAAAGGTTCATTAATTAATATATCCTCTCATTATCCTTACTATGACTTTGAACAAACAACTATATATGTTTTTGTTATTCCACAAGTTATTGAGAAGAGTGCTCTATTTTATTAATCTAGAAGGCTTCTTCATGTAAATATTGATATTTAACATAATGAATATTGTGCTTAAATACATTGTTTATGTATTTATTATCCATGTATATTAATGGTTTATAGGTCTCAAGAATTATTATTTTAAATATATATTGAATATGTATAGAAATTTGTGATATATAATTATGATATTCATGGATCTCTATAGTGATTGTAGTTGAGGGTGTATACATGGATTGAACCTAGATGGAAAACATGTTTATATGGTATACCAATGCAATAGAATAAGTTTTTGTGGTAAAAACCGCATAGTATTTTTGCTTCCATATAAAATGATAAAAAACATAATCATATATGAGTCATATATCTATTCACCACAACCTTCAACAACTAGGGAACTCAATATAGCATAGATTATCAATCAAACCCATGAATATATAATCAAATATCTTTCTCTTATACATGTGACATATTCCAACCATACTGTAAGACCCAATAAAATTAGAGACTTTTAACTATAAGGAATCATCAATAACATACTGATAATATCTTAACATCATAAATTTAATAAGTCACTATGTATAGAAAAGCCATTGTATTAGCTACTCATTACCATACAAAAACTAGTGTATTTGATCACACAACAACATTAGATTTGTATAAAAAGAGTTTCATCATCCACTTATATTCACAACTACCATCACAGTAATAGTAAAAATCATTAAATGACTATCACATCTCATATGATAAATTTATATATAATTTTTCTAAAATAACATATGTCTGACATGTTTCCCTTAATACCAAAATAAACGACTGATTAGATCATCATCACTTTGTGATAGAAGTTGTTTTAATGGAGATCCATAATCCCTTTTATACTGTATATAACTTTTTAAAATAAGGTTTTGAATATTATTATGAACAGTTTTAGAACATAAAATGTCAAGGGACACATCCAATTTTAAATAATCTCAAATAGTATGGCCAGTTCACTAGTATAACAACAAACCAAAGTAGTTTAACATGGAAATTTTTATAAAATGAAAATATAATTAATCTTTTAACTATTTTAAAATAAGAATATTGATCTTCATTATATATATTTACCTAAAAAATTCATCCCATTATATAAATAAGAAAATAAATACCATCAAATAAACTATTATATGTTTTGTTTGGAAATTCTTTTTACGCATACATTAATTCTATTTTTCATTTTATTATCATTATTTATTTGTTTATAATTAAATCCATAATTTATTAAGATATTTATATCCCATTTATATCCTACAGTGATACCCTTACTCTTAATTTAGGATTGCATCATATAAAATATCAATAGTCTACCACTCGATTCTCATTATTTGATGAATAAATCATAATCTATATAATAATACTCATCATATATCAATAAATACAATTTTAATGATTACTGATTTCTTCATAGATTGTTATGAGAACATACAGAAACTAATGAGAGAATAACATAAAAAAAAATCCACAACTATTTTCCATGAAACTCAACCAATTAGTGTATCAAGACTCACAATGATGTCAAACTATATCTAAATAAAATTTATAATTATAATAACAATGCTTTAATTTTCTTATGGATGGACAAATAAAAATATTTTGGGTTCTTTCTAAAATAATACATTTTTTCTTTTTCAAATTCAATCAACATCAATCAGTTTCAACGATAAATCATGGAATAAATGTTTATAATAAACACCTAATTAATATATTTTTAATAATAAAATTCAAATTTATATAAAAATTAATAACCACTATTACACATAAAATAATCTAAAATTTTCAGAATCATCTTTTGGAAAAGATTACAGCCTAGGACTAATATAATAGAATATTATCTATTTAAAATGATCTTATCTCACCCATTGATGAGTTATCTGATGATCCATCCAATTAAATGATCTCTTGGTGTCTTATAATACACCCTCACGTGTGCCGACAAGTTCCACCCACCTCAAAATTCATCTTGATAATTAAATCAATAAAGCTCTATGAATATATGACTCTTAGATAAATGTCTCACCACATCCCTGTATTATCATCCTAAATAATCCACCACCATTTGGTTTTCTAAAATATTATCATCAAACAAATATTCAAAATTATGTAGTCCTGTCATTAGAGTTTTTCACTAAAATGATTTGGTGATAATTATATTCATATGAAATTGTTCACAAGAAAAAAATTTGTCTGTATTTTGTTTTTTGATAAAATATATATTTTAGAAGAGTATAATCACCAATGCAACCAAAACACTATACATTCTTCATCATATTATAGAATTCATGGATTTATATTCCTCATCCAATATCTTAATAGACAAATAATATATTCTCATATATTACTCACTATGTGTCTCATCATTATCCTTATACTGCACTATGAGTGGTTATTTTAACACCCTTGGTTTCATCATTACATCACCATATTTGTTACTATAATATATATCAACCCCATTATTCTCTATTTGGGGTATATTTTTTCAGTTTATTGTAAATTTTTTCACAAATTTATAATATAATTGTGATTTTAGAGAAAATTTATCGTAATTTTTTTTAAACAATCGTCTAAAAAATGTTATTTTTAAAAAACTATTTTCTATTACCAAAACATTTCTTATGATATATTGTATGTATTGTCTTTGATTCATATGAATGTGTTATTAATATATTATCAACATTTATCTTAAAAAATATAAATTTTATTCCCTCAAAATATGTGAATTATATTTTTACAAATCTTAAAGAATTGTATTTTTAAGAATATTATTAATATATATCTAGGAGGTTTTTCAATAAATCAATCAAAAGGTCATCCGAAGAAAAGAGAGATATTCAATTCATTAAAAATCCTTAAGTGATTCTTATATATTCAAACAATAAAAGAATATAATTTTCATTCTATTAAAATGATAAGGGATAGAGAATAACATAATAAAACAAATTACATATACAAATTTTGATAATTAGTATTTACTGATAAAATTATGGGAGTTGAAGGGTTGAGTCTATCCACTTCAGTTAATAGATCTCTGTCTTCTTATTGTATTGACTCTGTCCTTAGAGGCATGTGGTCCTGTGGAATTGTGTGAGGGGAACATGTGACAACCTTCATGGTTGGATCATGATCTATTTCCTGCATATCAAATAAAAAATTTGTGTTGGTGGTGGTGTGTCTCAAATGGCCATTGTTTACTAGTCGATGGGGATGATGATAATAGGAAGAAGGATCTGGAAGGACATTTCTTTCTTGGTGAGGATTAAGGCTAGGCACTAGTGGAGGGAAGGTGGATTTTGGGAGATAGATCAAGGGTGACAGTGATATCTGATGGTGGATTATGCATCATCCATGGTTTTTATTGGTGGTTCTCCTTGCATGTAAAATTCTTATGCGGTGTGATTCACGGTGGGCGAGTAGAATATATCATGTATCTTTTGAAGGTCATAGTTTACTATATAGTATAGATCCAATATATCTTGTCATTTTTGTTATTCCCCTTGGTACATTTGTGCAGTAATGGATTTGGGATCTTGAAGGTGTGTCGAGTCCCTTTGTAATGAAAAAGTTGGTGATATGCTCCAACGCTGTGCTCAGGGTCTGGGAATGCGAGGATCTAAATAGTTATATCAAGTTCTTATTTTTGGTGTAGTATGAGTTGGGTTAATGATTGCATCTAGTTGTGGTGTTGGTTATATTCAAACAGGGGGTGGTGGAAGGTTTAGATTCGGCGTATATGGATGGCAGGTAACACAAATATGGATTCCCTGGTGTCATGAGGATAGTGTGGTTATGGGTTGAAGATGGGACATTTAATTGGAATTGTTCCTTTGTTCATCCTTTTTTATGGGTCTATGGGACATTTCTACATTCTATTTGTAATGTGATTTGTGTCATTAGGCATTCAAACGATTGTATTCTGAAGCCTATGTTCCAATGGGTTTTTGGTTTTCTGTTGGGATCTCCTTTTTCAAACAAAATGTATTTTCTTATTTTTTGACTTTTTTAATAAATTGGATTTCCGCCAACATTCATGTAAATGTTATGATTATAGGCTATAAATGAATCATCTGGTTATGTAACATTATTCATCAAAATCCATTGAACACATGAATAAATTCTCTGACCTCTTGTGGAACATTCCATAAAGGATGCCTCCCATATAGTTGGTCATATATTAAACTACAGAGTCCATCAAAAAAATCTATAGGTGAGGTAATAGTAGGTCATGAGAATAAATAATTTATTATTTATTCACACCAATGAATATTATAAAATGAATCACAATGGGTTCCATTTTAACCAAAATCACCTATAAATAATGAAAATAATACCATAGGGTAATCCCTGAATTCCACACATGATAATTTCATCTGATTACTAATCTGACTATTCAAAAATAATGAGTATAATATTTTATATGTTTTATGAAAAAAATTATTTCGTATCATGTATTCCAATAGATATAAACTAATCAGTATATACATAAATTTTAACAAAAATTAGTGTTATTAAATATAAATACACTGAATCACGAAAAAAATTCATAGAAAAGAAAACTCTATTATTGGGTAGAGAACTATATTATTATAGTGATCCCTCTTAATAATATGTGTAATAATTTTTATTATATTATTTTTTTTACATTAACACACTATCAAGTGTCTACTCCATCAACATTAGCCAATGTGTCTTAACAATAAACAATTGCATGTGTCATTGTTATTTATCAAATTTATTTCTGATGCGGAAGAGGGGTTTTATTAAATGTCATAAAAGAAGATCATTTTTATGTGTTAGTATTAATTTATATTTCTGTATTATTCCACAACATGAATATAATCCCTTTTCAATACCAAATAATAATATAAGAGTGTAATTTTTTGTTGAAGTGTCAACTCTATCTCTATATTTGTTATTGAAATATTTATCAATCACTATGAAATATATATATATGATTTCCATTATAACTAACTATGAATGTATCGAATGAATCCTTATTTCTGATCAATAATAAAATATTATATAATGATCTTTAACTAAGTAATTTTTCAAAATAAGGATGTAAGAGTACACATGAAAATAGATATCAGGGCATAGGGTGTCGATTAAAAAGAAATCATTAATATGGTTGGATATTTTTTAAAATCAATCTATACAAATGTTATATTATGCATAACAAGAAATTTTATATAAAAATATATTTTGATATCTATGAATAAATGCAAAGGTGAATACAAGAAATCAAATACCGTTAAATAATTTTTGGGGGGATTAAAGATGTACTAGATAGGATATGTTATAGTGTTTATTGATCAAATAGAATATTACTATTGTGGGAATGTATATTATCATTTAAATAATTATGGACTCATTTATTATATAGTATATCATGAGATGGTTTCCAAAATAAGTAACTATAATTCTATAATTGATGGATGGAATACATTCAAAATCCTCTCATTGGGAAATATACACAAATTAAATCTTATCTATGAGATGAAAAATAATAATGATATCTAAAAATAAATCAGACTTCATGATAAATAGAATCCTTGGTAGCTAAACGGTTTACTATATAAGACGATAGATGTAATTTTTTTTTGACAATATAGTGAAATTCATTTATTAAAATATATAATAAATAAAAGGAATGATTATGGCGATTCATCAAATTGTATTATTTCAATGTTGGATGATTTAGAACAGTTCCATAAGAGATGTTATTGATATGTAAAGGAAAATTATTATTTCTTAATTTCACAAGAAGGAAAAAATAATTTATAAGAAATTATTTTAAATTAATGGTATAAAAAGCATACGAGATAGGGAATTTTAGATACCTTAATAGTTAAAAATTATTACTATCATTGACATACCATAAATATTAAAATAGTGTAATAGTAATGAAAATTAACATTGTGGTGTTGTTGAAATATGGTAGAATTATACATTACCCATAAAAAAGATATTAGATTTATAAATATTTTATTCTAATTAATGATTATATTCTATACATAAATCAATAGTAAGATAAAATATTTGGGTTTAGTTCTTGTATTGAAAATATCAACATGAAATATTATAAGACTCGGTGAAAATAATATTTCTCAAAATGAATTAAGAAGAACCTGATTTAATTTTATATAGTTTTACCTATATATTGTAATAAAGGGCCACATATTTTGAAGAGAATAAAGAATAATTCATCAAAATGAGTTGAAATATAGTGCATGAATAAATACATATAACACCATAAAATACAATAAGAAGATAAATCACAAAACCTATTGAAATGTTAAATGAATGTAATAGAGATTCTAAAACCACCATACATGGTTACATATAAAAACAATGATTTTATAGTGATTCTAATGAAAATATAGGGTTTGTTAAAAAAAGAGGTTCATGTTTTATAGTTGGAAATATACTACCACTTCAAAGTAGAATATTGATTTCAGAGATACAAAATATCCATTTAGATACCTGATGAAAATAAAAAATATCTCCAAAATAAAAATATTAATTCCAAAAAATGATGAGAAGTAAAAAATATTATAATATGTTTGTAAAGAGGTAATATAATTTAAAATAAAAATTAAATTATATTAATAGAAATCAATTCTACTAGTATTTTTTCAATTGATATAAATTTTTATGTAAAATATGTGGACAAAAATCGATGCATTTCACATCAACTATATGATGGTGTTTTCTAATAGAGATATAATGTAAAATTATATTTTATATTAATGAGTAATATATAAATCTAAAAATATGAAATATTTTTGAATATATAAAATAAGAGGATAATAATCCATATTTTAAATAGGAACATGCATATTAAATACCAAATGATTTAACACATCAATTTAATGTCATGGTGAAAAGGGATGAAATGGATAGAATAGAAGAGATTTCATTAAAATAACAAGATTTAAAGAGTGTATAGACTCATAATAGTAGATATACTTCTTAACTAAAAAGAAATAATATTTATTTGACTATAATAAAACATTAAATGTAATGATTTATAAGGTTCGACAATGATGATATTTTTATGATTATTATCTCTAGTAAGGCTAAAATTATTGTAAACCAAATTAGGAAGATAAATTACATGATTGTTCAAGACCATGATCAAAATCTACCAAGTATAAGAAAATTATGTTACTCAGGATAAGAAATAAAATTACAAAAAGTACATGTACTATTAAGGTAATGGATGATATAATTATGATTTAATGGAAACACAATTGATGTAATAACTACCTCATCAGGGAACAAGAATACATGATTTTTCTATCAATAAATGAGTAAAATAATGTACAATAGTAATGAATTATCCACATCACCCATAAAAAAGGGAATATTTAATCAAACCTGATGATTAATGTGATATCTATATTTTTATAATTGATCATACAAATTTTGTTTCAAATGGTTTAAATTATTACTAAGAATGTATGATTAATTGAACGAAATCTATGTTTATATTTAACTACATTAAATTGTAGTGAATATTATTTAAAAAAATTTGTGGAATAAAATGTAAGTTTTAAGAAATAGTGGAGTTTACTATAAAAATATAAATTATTTTAATTATCTATAAACAACAACAAAATTATGATTCCTCTATAAAAATTGAATAAAAATGATTTTTTTGTATGGAGACACTAAATTAGCAATAAAATGGATAATGTGATACTCACTCATTATAGAAACAAAATATATTTTTGAGGAATTATGTATTGAAATTATTATATAACAAACAAGGTTACAGTATGTTTATGTCCGTACAAGACTGTATAAAATATTTTCAATATAAAGAATCTAGTATCGATATTATTCCACATCCTTATATGTAATTAGGTCATTATTAGTATGATTACGAACCATTAAATGATAGAATATTACTGAGATGAAGGATTATTTATTTGATATTCATCATCTATAAATTAATTCTAATGATTTAGTAAGTGGATCAAAACAATAGTTGATAATCATGAAAACACGGTTATAGAAAATAATCTTTTTTTCAATAAATAAGTGAATGAGTTTTATAGAATATCATAATTTTTCCAAGTAAATATCATGGATTGTAAGAGATTGATATTTATTTAGATGAAATCTTAACTAAAATTAATCTTTAATAAATTTTTGATGAAGAATTATTTTAGAATATCTAAAATTAACAATGTGTACATTAATTGTGACAGGATGACTATTGTGAAAATGATAAGAAAATTATCTCAATAAAAAACCCTTATCTTATGTAAATATTCATAATTTTATTATTCTTAATTATGACATATTACAAGTGAATGATATGAATTAATAATATATAAAAATTAAAGAGAACCAAACATGGAATATTTTTTCATGTTTAGTGGGAAAACATGTTATTTCATCCAAGTTTTATTTCATAAAAAATGATTTATAAATAAGAAAACATAATTCAAATAAATCATTCTTATTATATAATGAATAAAAAATAAAATTAAGGGACGAGCGTGGATGTGAAAATTTTCATAATAAAAATAATATAAACAATTAGAATATTATTTAACATATATTGGTGTGATTGATGATAATTTTTTCCCATATTGATATAAATCAAATATATCTCAAGGAAGGCATTGAATAAAAATTATATAATTATTTTTTGATTCTATTCTAATTAATTATTCATTAAATAATATGTGCTAAATAAAGAACACACTCTACAGGATAATTTAATAAAAAATATTTATGTATTTGGTGTTTGATAATAAATATAATTACCTTGGATAATAACTTGAATGAGTTGGTCATACTCAATATATAATAAATGATGATGAATAATGTATGATGATGATGACTTCTATTGATGAAATAATATACTGATGATATAATAGAGCTTAATGAAATGAGTTTTAAAATATGAAGATGTAAACATTTAAATAACTTGAAATGAATTAAAATTAATATCCATGTGTTATATTTGATATAAATATACATGTGAAATTTCTATCAAAATAAAATTCTTACGTAAATTATTTTAAATTTGATTTAACAGTGGATATAATGGGTATGTGAATATTGGATGAAACTTACACAACATTTTCAAATAGTTTATGACTATAAGGATATTGATATTATGATTTATAGATGAATCATTAGAATCTAATTTAACATATAAAAATTCTAACATTATATTGTATTTTTTATGTTTCATGTGATGTTGTATAAATGATTTTTGAAGGAAATAATCATTACTTTTGTAAAATATTAATTTGATATATAAAATACTAGAGGGGAATTTATTTTCTTTTACAAGGAATTACCAAAGTACGAGTTATTTGAACTTATATATTATAATTGAATTAGATTCATTTTTTATATGAATATAATTTTTGTGAGGATTGTTTTCATGATGACACATTTATTTCAATTATACGATAGAATAATAAAAATATATCAATATTCTATATAATATTGTAATGTTTCTTCACAACTAAATTTCCCACAAAACGAAACGACAACATATATATATTAATGTAAATGTAAATTCTTGCATTTCAGTTATAAATGATAACTGATGTGTTATAAATCATAAAGAAAATATAATTAATCATTCATAAAAAAATAACATTGTAAAAATTTAGCACTGTTTTAAGTTGACATATGTTTAAGGGTTTTTGATATTTGGAACTATGTCTACCCACTTGAAATTGTTTGATATGAGGATAAAGAACAATTACAAGGGATGTTTTTAAAGAAATTACTTGTAAATTTGAAATACAATGTCAAAATATAGTAAAATTTTCCAATACATGTTACCCTTACTACCCTAAATATGATTATTATTATGAGTAATTATTTCAGAAACTCTAGTAACCATCTAAATAATTTAGTGTACAATATTATAATAAAAATTTGTTTCAAGGAATGTTATTTAAATATCATCAGTTTCTCATTTTCCATATTAATTATTCATAGCAGCATTAAATAGTTTTTCTATTGGATTTATATTAAAATGGATATATACTGAGAATTATGGAGAGAAGAAATGAAAAATTTATAATTTAGAAATATGTGTAATTTCATTCAATTGAGGGTGGATAGTTTAACCAACCTTTGTATTTAGGGTCGTTATTTTTAAAAAAAATCAATTTTTCTTTTATAATATAATACTTTTACTGATTATTCATTATTATCATTAATTATAATATTATAATATCTCATGATTATGTTTTCCAGTTTTGTATGAGGGAAGGTTGGTTGTTAGGGTGCCCGAAAGATCATCAGAGAAGTGTTGATGTGGATATAAAGTTGAAATTCAGATTTAGCTTGGGAATAATGTAATATTAAAATGTGTTGAGGAATGTTTAACAGAGAAAAAATTATGCCATAAGGTAATGGTTATGTTTTAAATCAATTTGGTACTATGTGTGAATCATCATAAAATATCATTGGGGTTTCTCCATGAATGGAGCTCTATGAGAGGTTGTATCACATCGTATCCCTTAATACTCTCACAATGAAGATAGTGCCATCATGATCAAAAACTCTTCCCCTTGGTGGGTGATTACTCTATTGACCCATTGAAATATTGTAATGTAACCCTGGTTGATAGACACCACAAATAAAACCAATGGGGCCATAACATGGTGGTGGATTATAGGGTCAACCACCATAGTAGTTTGTAGTTTACAACACCACAATCGGGTGGGTTACTCTATATTGTGTCATAACACTAATGAAAAATGTTGTAGTCTCCATAGACTTGTTGGGATGGTATTATGGGTAGTTTATGTTTACAAGGGGTGGTGTGGTAATTTCTAGGACAGATCGATTTGAATTAAAGACAAGAAATTTATGATTGAGGTATAATTTTTGGTGGTTCCCTATCCAGTTCACCCTCCATTAGAACCCCAATAGAAAACTATGAATCTTGGTAAATATAAGTAGTTATATATGGTTTGATATTACATTTAAAAAAATCATTTCACTTTGAATTTATTTTTGGTTATTTCATCTAAGGTTTTCAAGAGGACTCTGATAGTGGAGGGTTTCATTAAGAAATAATGATTTGATATATGCGTGGAATCGGTCGATGAGATTTTGAATATTTGAACACCTGATGTTGTTTGTGATTTTCATAAATTATTATTACATGCTTATTTTTAGAAAAATATTAATATATTTTATAAAATAATTATTGTAATTATTTACATTTATTAATATTTTCACATTGATTGGGATGAGTTATAAATATTGTCAACAAGATTTAGCGAGTCTTACTACATCCCAATAAGGGGATAATACTTATATAAGGTTCTGTGTCCACTGTGTTGATAAATAATTTGATTTATCATTCAAGAGATTGTAATTATTTATTACATCATGGATTGATTTATAAATAATACAGACATATGGAACATTAAAGACAAATATTGTTTGTATTGCACCATCTATGATTGAAATATGTGATTTTAGAACATGGTTTTAATATGATCTCTTATAGACACTATTTGGAAGGTGTAAATGTGTCATATATCTTAATGAGAGGCTTTTGCTAGGTATTTGGGAATGTGACATTACTCGATAATATATTCGACTTTTATAAGTCTAGTAGATTAGAATTAGAGTATCATGGCCCAGTGATGATTGGTGAGATGGTCGTACATCATTTGGGTGACTTTGAACTAAATATTGAAGTTATTGGAGGTTTATAGAATGAATACAAATTGTAAAATTTTGTTTGGCAATGGACTGGTGTGATGGAAATGGGTTTCCTATAGGTTATGGGTTGAGTGATATATCATGGATGATCTAAGATGTCTTCCTAGTACATGTTGTTGAATGTAATTTTGGGCATGGTATTAGAATTCATAAATATTATTAGTATTATAAAATATACTTCTATAATTACGATATGGGGAAAATATTTACTCTCAACACTATGGTCTACATATAGTGGTAATTATATTATAGTTCCAGTAATTGGATACAAGGACAGTATGTGGACATAAATTAAGAGAATTAATATCTGGTGAGATATTTTGTAAGGCTAATGACTATTCGTAAGTGACTAACCCCTGATGAAAACAAACAAGATGATGGTATATATAGAATAAATTTTATTATTTTTCATATATGTGTGGGTCTTGGCCCCACCATGACTATGTTAGAACATACATGACAACCATAACTGACATAGGGCAATAGATATGTCTGATATTTGTGTCAATATATATGGGAAGTTGGTGGTTAGAACACCTTCAATGAGAAGGGTTATATTTTTATATATTGATTAGGATTCTATATAGAGGCCCTACCTTGTGTGAGAAGGTATAGATCAAGTATTGGAAGTCTGGCCTCCTCATACTGAGGTGTTGGACTAGTGATTTCTACAATACCCTACAATAAAAGGATTATGGTTATTAATTATGATATGGAAAACCCAATGTCATTGAGCATTTGTTGTGATACATCATATTATTAATGATGTGATTAAGGGATTTTTGCATGGTTCTAATGTTGTATTGGTTGGGTATAGGTCAGCCTTTTTAGCACACAATAACCTGATGCATGTGTGTCCATAAATCGAAAGAAGTCATGGTGGAATTGTTAACAAATGTAAAAAATTTACAATGTATATTTTTTAAATTATAATTCAACAAGTATATAAATTAATATAAATATGTATACTAGGGGTTCTTGGTGAGACCTTACTATGTGAAATTATTACACAGTAAACATGCATCTCAATGTTGGTGTAAACCAAATGTCTAGTATCTATTTTAGAAAAAGGCATACATTGGATCAGGCTAGAGTAGATTGTATATATCAAGAGACATGTACTGTTTTGTTTCTCTGTAATGGTATTATGAACATTTTGATGTTTTGGTTTTGTTTTATTTACTATTTAGGGTCAATTATAATTTTAATCAATTTAACACTTTATGTTTTCTTTTAAACTATAATTTAAATATTTTTATTGTTTAAATTTAATTTTTGGTACTGTTTTTATTTTATATTGGGGTATATTACCCCGAACTCTTATTTTTTGTTATCAGCCCTAATTGGTTGCCCTCAGTTGATAGGGAGATATTAATGAGTACATGTAGCTCACAGTCTAAAGTGACTATTGGGTATCCTTTAGATAAAGTATTTAAAAATTTTATTACAACATTTTACCCAATTATGTATATTTTAATATAGTAGGTACTAGTTTTAAGAATAAGTTAGATTTTTTAATATTCCTTATTTTGATGATTCATGAAAACATTTTTTAGTGTGGATTCATGTTTACCAAGGTGATGGGATTCTTTTTTTATGTAATGAATTTTATGATTTGAATGATGATAAAAATATGACATGAGAATTTGAAATCACTATTAATATTTACATTTCATTTTTTATAGAGGAATGAGGCATCATATATGTATCATGGTTGTCAAGTAGGGCTCACTTGACATTTTACTATTTATTTGTAATTGATTTCCCCAATGATATTTCTTATTTTATAACATTTCAAGATAAAATTATAAGATGTTTTCTCATATGAAATGTTGACAGAATTATACTTATTTGAATCAAGGTAATTATTTTTTTAGATGTGTTGGGATTATATAGTAGGTGTAACCTTGTGAAAACTATAAAGTATATTAAAGAAGGTATAAGACACATTCAATGGGTTACTCTAATAATTTTATTTAATGTAGGTGACACATTTATGGTGGGGTAAAATTGGTGGGTGATATGAATAGATGGGTTTATTTATGAAAAAATAAAATAAAAAAATTCATTGTGTATTTTGATATAGTTTCATAGTGTCAATATGCAAAATTGAATAATCTGGTAAGGAGTTCCTCAATACAATTAACTATAAGGAAATATTGTATTGTATATATGAAGTTGGAATATATTAGGGGTTATGATAAAATACATGAATATATATTTTTATTATTTCATATAGTTTATAGGTAATTTTTATGGAGGTAGGATGAAAGTGAATGAATACTTTAATTCGTGGGCTAGTTGGTTTAACATTACATTTTAACACTAGTATGAGATTGTTTATAGATTCTCATTATAGATAGAGATGCTTAGCATTCACGGATATTGCATTAGTTTTTATAATTTGTTTTCAAATTAATTAAATAAATGCACGAGGATCCAAATATTTTGTTGTCTTTTGAAAATTAGAACATAATATATTCTATATTGGTGAAAGATATCCATTGTCTCCAATAAATATCATCCCATTTAGTAAACCTACATAAAAATATTGTTCAAAACATGGGGAATAGAATCATAAGAAAGAGTGAGCTCAGATGCTTTATAAGGGTAATTAAAGTGGATATGTATGCATGATCATGACTAGAAGGGTATGAGAATCATATCATAACAGTCAATGGTCACACCCTATATATCAAAGATAATAATCAACATTTATTACATAAATAAAAAATGTCCATAAGAAATTAAGCATAATATAATCATGAACATAAATAATTTGGGATTATCATTGACCTATGATAGAGAGTTTTGTAATATAAATTGGGTTATAACAATTTGGACATGTATAATAGAATCATGTTCACTCATTAAGTTGTATGCATAAAACTAGCCCCCTTAATTAACATTTTAAGATGAAACCAGGTCCATGTATAATAGATTGAAAATGTAATCATATTCACACATTACATTATAGTAGACAATGTTCACTTACAAGAATGCAATCATAGTGGATCAAAACACTCTTGTTTTGAATTGTATATCATGACACATATATTTCCCATTATGGATCATGACACACCTATTTTTTATTTTGGATTAGGACCCACCTACTTTTAATTGTTGATAAATATTTTACCTTATTTCCCATCATTATATCATATGATATTAATGTTTACCAAATACATCGGAGGGATATGTAGGTCTCACCCATCACATAATTAAATTATATATATATATGTTCCATAAGATAATACAACAATCTTCCAATAATGACCCATAAAAAGATATTTGTTTCTTAAACATCATATCATAACCTATGAAATAAAATGGGTATCATAATAATTCTATAAAATCATGACCTATGGAAAATAGATTTATTGTTTAATCATTTCATACTATATTTACCTCTGAAAGGGACTAGGTTTTATAAGTGTTTTATTAGGATTAATCTCGTTGAAGTGAAATAGGTTTCGAAAACAACATTTCATCTTAATAATATACCAATTATATAAATAATTATAATGGTGTTTATGGTTTGTACTTCTAATAAGTCATTAAATATATAAAATCATATATGGGGAAGGACATGAAATTTTAGTAGGAAAATTTCATATAAAAAATAAACTATCATTGAAAATTATTTTTAATAAAAAATACATTTTCAAACTAATTTTATATTAAAACCACCTTGTAAAAATATAATTAAATGTATAAAAATATTTTATAAAATTTATATAGTAAAATGTAATTTCTTCATTGAAAACCAATTGTTTTAATAATAATAAATTTTAAAACAATAACCATTGAAAAACCCCTTCAAAACTTATAAGATAAGATTTGAAAACCAATTGAAAAACATTAAAATATATTTTTTAAATTTTTTATATTATTTAATATAAAAATTTTTTTGTAAATCTTTTTTATAATCTATGTTCATCAATTAAATAAATTTTCGATCTATAAGATTGATACAATCATATTTTTATAAAAACATTTTATTAATCCTCTTATGTAACAAAGATTAGAAAATTTTACATATACATTAAAATAATATTAATAATTAAAACAGACACAAATTAATCAAATTATCAAATATATTTATCAAAATATGTCAGTAACATATGGATTATGATAAATAAGCCCATTAAATTATGATATTGTAGTAAATAACTACTTCCACTTTGGTTACATTGATTCATAATCAAAATTAAATAATAATATTTTATGACGATTGAAATAAAATTAAAATAAGGATATTAATTATATAATATTTTAAAGGATATTATATACACCTTGTAGTGGTATATAGGATAACAAAATGGCATGTGTGTCAAAAAAGTTAAATTGAGAAGAAATTACATTTCCGATTTGGTAACTTTTGAACCATAAACCCCTTAGATGGGATATCACAATATGGATATGTAAATACAAATAAATTTCATTATAATAACCATTTAATAAATTAATTGCTATTATATACCTCACTAGAAGAATTGACTGGTAAATATCATGTATGTATCCTAGAAATATTTTTTAAACTTGAAATCCCCTTACATCATGAGTAACATTTGAATCTTGATATACATAAATGAGAATAAAAAAATAAAACATTCATAATCACTAATATAAATAAAATTCATGATATAACATGGAGTATGTCAGTTTTTTTTAGAATGGTCCCTCGGCCAAACGGTTGAGGTAATTTTATTAAAAAGGAGGATACAAGATATTCATGTGTAGAGACTCTTTACAACTAACATCAAAGATGGAACAACTCCACCTTAGATGAATCTGACCAACAAAGTAAATCACCCAAAACCATGTTTTCCAGCCCATTCACAGTCAGGTTTAGCTCCATGTGAACTCAGTAGCTTCGAATCCTTTGTAGTCCAAGACATTACCATTAAATGGCATGAACCAGACATAAGAAATATCATAGTGATTTATTTTCTAGATTCTGTCAGCTCTACAGATATGCTTTATTAATTATGGGGATATGTTTTCAACTCCTTACCTTTAAAGCAGTATCCGTGATTTTTCCAGATTTAGGGGGTCTCCCTACTTTCCTTTTTGAGCTTTGAGGGCCTTTGGAGCCTTGAAGCAGGTCATCACTGTTTACAGCTTCAGGTATCCCACAGTAACTAGACACAATCAATGTGTCCAGATTTCTTTGAATAGTGGATGAAATACTTACAAGAGTTGTAACATTACTTTTGGAAACAAGATCATATAAAGCTGTTTTACCAGAACATAAAGTAATCAGAGTGTTCTGAATGTCTTGATCATCAAAAAAATGATGGAATTGACCTCTGGAAAAGGAGCAGAAACGTTGTAAATGCAGGTCTTTACAGATTTGATATCAGCAAGAATATCATGTTTAGAGACATTTACATGCTGATAATTTTCAAGATTAAAACCTGCTACTTCATAAGATGAATCATTTCAGAGAGTATTCAATAAAGTAGAAGCCTCCTTGTCATCCTGTAAGGATACCACAATATCAAGGATATCATTGTCAAAATCCTGAAATATCTGATTCTCCTCATCTTCATTCTGTGAGAATATAACCTGATTACAAACATCATTATATATTTCAGTAAATAATTCATAATCCTCCTTACAAACCCATTCAGTAACTGGGTTATGAGATTGGTTAACCTTGGGTGTTGGTTCCATAATATGCTCTTCCTCATCTACTATATCAGCCCATGACACCTTTAGAGATGAGGAAGGAGAAAAGTGAATGGATGTTAGAACTTTTGTAGTAGGAGGAGCACTTTGTGTTTGGACAGGGAGGACCACAGTGTTTTTGAGAATTCATTTTTCTCAATAAAGACAGCTTTGTTCTCTTTGATCCTGTTAACTTCAAACCATTCTGAAGCTCTAGGTGATGCTTTAGCAGGTCTTTGAATCATCCTGTAGTTAGAATCAGTATGCCCTACGATTTTGCAGACAACACAAAGATATGGAACATTCTCATATTCCAATCTAATATCTGACTTGAATCCATTAGCATTAAACCGAATGCAACTAGGTCTTTTGATTTCCAAATTGATGTCCACAAGGACTCTAGCAAAGAAACCAATTTCACCATCCAGGGTACGTTGATCCAAATTTGTGCATTCGATTGCTTGAAAGTGAAAGGATTAATATTTGCGCATTCAATATGTCAATGTATACGTCACGCAATAATAATAATTGGTGAATATAGCATATGTGTCATAATAATATTAATGAGGCAAGGAACCCTTACAACGAGTCTTGGCTTTCCATGTACATCATCAACCCTTCTATATAATAAGTCGATTAGTATAAAAAATCCAAAAAAAAAGAATATTATTATATATAATACAACATTTTATTTTATTTTGACTTTATATTGCATGTTTATATACAATTTCATTTCAGTGTAGCATTTTGGTTAATAAATGCTTTCTTTTTTAATATGTTTTGACTTGTTATTATTGATCCACTTACATAGATCATAATTTACATAATTAAATAATTTAAAAATTTATTTAAATATATTATATATCTAGAATAAAATTATTTACAATAATCTAGAATTGATTGAAATATTAAATGGATGACATTCTTCAGGGAGATGGAAGGTTGTATATACCCATAAACATTGTTTCCATTTTTTATCATATTCAATGAAAGTAGGTAAATTAAATATATGTATATATATATATATAAATTATAATATTATTAGAGTTATTTTCTCATATATATCATATTCATTCATTAAATGATTCCATAATAAGTTCCATGTAATGTGTGACCAAATGACATAACATTGAAGTGGTGATATCCCACACATCTAAAAACAAATTTATCACATTCCATAAATAGAAATTGTAAATATATGAGTTATATTATAATTAAAATATCATCAAAACATAATAAATAAAATATATATATAATATAAAAAATAATCATTACAAAATAATTCCCAATCATGAAAGGTGGAAATGAATGAATGAACGACATGAATTTGTGTCGCAGTAGATCACCATATACACAAACAATGATTGTGTACACCATTTAATGGATGTGTTTGTGGAAAGTTCTAAATCAAAACATAAAATATAATATTATATTTATTATACTTATTTTATTAATTAAACATTTAATTAGAATAATTTATTGGTGGAGAATGAAATAAAACAAAAGTGCTTTATGACGGATGATGCCTCTTCTTTGGGTAACCCCATTTTGTTTTCACCAAAGGGAATACCTGGTTAAATTATGAAAAAAATAAAAACATATAGTATTATGTAATGGATGTTTTTATAATATGTTTATAGGTCTGGGTTCAAAAAACGATATTAAGAGGTGTCATTAGAGGGGCATGCATGGTTGCCATTATAAGGGATGGATAAGACAAACATGGCGTTTTTTTAATTAATTGTGTCCTCACCTCATTTTTTATATTCCCATAAGCTTCAATGACACCAAAAAAATATAAATTAAGGTTTTAGGTTAAAATATTATCATTGAATGGTTTTTGGACAATTATAGTGTAATTTATAAAGCTTAATTTTTATGTTGAACCACTATGTAATATTTTATTATCTTAATCGTTGTAATTAATTATAATTACATTCAATAATTGTGATGATAAAGAAGTATGTATAACTCATTAGAAATTATATATAATTAATATTATTAAAATTTAAACCAATTCCTTAAATGAAAACCACATAATTTGTAGGAATAATTTATAATTTAATACGACAGATGGTATAAGATGGTGAATATTTCAAGTAAAAAGTTAAAAAGTGTGAAATATTTTAATATAAAATATAAATGTCAATATTTTTTTAAAATAACTAAATTTAATTTGTGTATTTTGTGTTATTTAATAAAACTAAAAATTAGAATATAATTTAATGATATAAATAATTTTGATGAAAAACAGTTTTCAATTAAAATTTAGTATTTTTTAATATTCATCCCAAAATGAAGCATCTCATAGAATTACCAAAAAAATCCAAAATAAATATTCGTATAAATAAATAAAATATAAAGTATATTTTTTGAAATAATATTTATAATAGTGTTATAAATTGAATCAAAAATAAGTGCACCCTTAAATGGTCGAAAAATTACCTTTTAGAAAACATATATATCTTTATGCATACAAACTGATGTATTCTTATCCCTTGTGAAGAAAAAAATAATATAAATATTAAATAATTGATCAAATATAATATATATATATATATATATATTTCATTACAATAATTATTCAAAATTGTTTTAATTAATTTATTTACGAAAACATGTTTGTTATCATAAATATAGTTTTCCCGCTAAAGATTTCCAATATTTTAAAAATGGTTTTATTTTAATTGGTCATCAAATAATTCTTATTATATACACATGTGAACCATATTTTAATATTTTAAATAATATTTTTTATAAAATATATTCTGACAGATATGATAAAACTATAGAAATATTTTAATAATAATATAAATTGTATATTATAGTTTTGTAAATATATGACTTTTATGTACTGAAATCAATATATGAATCTCAACATTATTTTATAAATTTATCAAAATATAGTTTTTAATTTACTAAAATATATTCTAATTATATTTTTTGTGCACTATAATAACGTTTTTTCATAAAAATTATGAATAAAATGGTGCCTTTATATAAAAAATACATACTCAATGATACATCTAATAAAAACTAACAAATAAATTTATGTAATTTTGAAAAATATATTTTACAAAATCATAGGGTGTAAAATTATTACCCCCATTAATATAAATTTAACCCTTCAATTTTCTTTGGTTTATGAAATGATTAACACATGAAATATATTTTTAAATAAACACATATAATAAATATGAGTACTAAAACATATTTCAAAATAATAAATTCAAAAAATAACAGTTTTATAATGAAAATCATATGTACATTTTCACATATTAAAATATATTTGAGAACTAAAAAAGGAATTGAATGAAAATAAGAAACTCAAGTTCAGATGGAGTGTGATATATAACATGGTCATGAGAATGTGAACAATCAGATATCAATAAAAAAGACACTTAAAAAGGGTCATTAATATTATAAAAAAAAGATGATAACAATAGAAATTATTATTTAATAACCCTTATAAAAAAGATAAAAAAATTAAATGAAGATATAATTAATTTAATTGATTTCACATCATAAGGATAATCATACCCTTTTTTGTTCTTGGATCATTTTCAACTTCGTATGTTATTCCAATAAATGGAAGTTAATTTTCCTTTCTTAAATAACTAAAAAATATAGATACCCCTTAAGATAATGATAAGTCATTCCATTTATATTTATTTAAAATAATATAAAGAAATTGTTACCATAGGTTATCAAATATGCATAAATCCTTATATGGTGAGATAATATTTGAATATTTAAAACCACGTCATATGTTTAACATGAACCATTCCATAAATGGTTAAACATATAACCCTTTGAAAATAAACAAATCCAATACATTAGTAATAAGGTCACTTTCTTTATCATAGTCTTATTAAATTTGATCCCCCTTTTATCACAACTTATCTCTTGGTTGGAAAATAACAAACATGGGAATAAATTTATCATATATCCTCTTGAAACATGGTAACAAGTTTAACTACCATAAATCATTATTGAAAACATGTATGCTCTATTATCCCAAACATTATGAGCTATATTTCTATAATACCATAAAATCCTTCGCTGGTAGCTTAACTACATTTTCAAAAAATCCCCTTTTTAAAGGTAATTAATACTATTCAAATTAAAATTTTCAAATCATTGTGCTCATTATACAAGATAAACACACTTTTATAAACATCTATAACACATTACGGTCTTCGTCCCTTAATGAAACTATCAACTTTAAATTAAATAATATTTCTAGGTAATCAGAACTATTCCATTAAAATTTCCTAATCCTTAATAAAAAACATATATATCAGGAAACATAAAACATAATTATTGAATATCAAAACATATACTTTAAATCATCCATATTTATTCATAAACCATTAATTTGGATTCAAATTATTATTAAATAATAACTATTTTCTATAATCATGAAATATAAATCATGTCATAACATTCATCGACATCAATTTAATCATGATTTTTAAGTTTAATGTAAACAAAAAATTAGAATATCCAATTCCATTCACCTGTTGTCTGGAATTTCCTTATCTTTAGCAGTGTAACCAATACTTGTACCAACTTACAAATACAATTCATGAGATTTCAACTTAGAAAATGAGTTTTATAACTCCCATGCATTCCATATATGAACCATTAAATGTTAACATATTTCATTTTAGTTCTACTAAGACAATTTAGCACAGCGTGACAAACATATATCATGAAAAAATAATAATGATGAAAACATACTTATAGAGTGTCTAAATAATGAATTTTCTTTAAATCTATGACACATTAGGATTTTCATTAGAGTCATCCACAGGTATATCCATATAAATATTTATAGTGATATCACTAATTATTTCTGATCATAGTTTCCAAAGGTTGAATAATATTTCATTTGACACCGATTATATTGAATCGGGCTTAACATATAGTAAAATTTCATCCTTTTATATTAATATTCATTATATTTTAGAAATAAACTCTCAAGTAATGTAATAGTTTTGTTTTACATAATACATGGAACATGATATTTTTTAACCTGGTGAAAGATTTTGAAATTTTAGAATAATGATATTCAAATTTTGTACTCCTACTTATTACCTTTTTCATAACATTATGAAAATGATCATAACAATGTGTGAAGTAAGATGCTTAGTAAGGGTATGAAAAGGAGATGCGAAAGAATATTCATGAGCATAAGAGTTTGATATCATGATATGAACAATAGAATACCATACCATGTATATCACAGATCATAATCAAGAGTCATGGATTACTTATTGGGAGTTCATAAGACATAAATCATAAAATTATCAAGAACATAAACAATGTGAAAATTTATAATCATAAGAAATTGAATTATAGAATACACATCATCATATAACATTGTGAATAATTTTAAATAGAAATAGGTTTACTCATTATATTATGGACATGAAAGTAGGCCCTCACATAAACATATAGACATGAAACCATGTCCAAACATAAAATTGTGAACATGTAATAAAGTTCAGGTATAACATCATAGTAGTTATAGATATCCCAAAATACTATAAACATAGTGAACTATGACACACTTATTTTCCATTTTGTGTCATGAAACACATGTTTTCCATCAATGATGATGACACACACATTTCCCATATTTGATCAGAAAACATTTTTTTCCCATTACTGATCAACCTTTAATACTAGTCACACATCGTTATATCATGAGATATAAATCATTACCCAATTAATTTTTTGGGGATACAGGTCTGACTGGTAAATAAATACTTTCTTTGTAATTTAATCATAATTGTTGTGAATTAAAAATATAAATATTGTCTTATAAGAATACCTATTGATAATGAAATCAATGATTTCATTTTTGGACGTAATATTGATAGTTATATGGGCCTTGATGGTTTCAATAACAGTTTATATCATCACTTATGAAAGGTTATTCATAATGATCTTTGATAAAACTGTAACATTTTATACACTAGTGTTCTACATGGGTTGAATTAAAAATTTCTTTCATTAATTGCAATTGTGTAAAATTATTCATAGATTTATCTATTTATACCTTTTTTTATTATTTAACCACTTTCGAACATAACCATGAAACATATTGATAATAGAATTACTACTATAACAGAAAACAAATTTCTAAAGGATAAAATTTGGTGTTTTCAAGGGTAGGCCTATTCATGATTTCATTTTTCCGTCATTCGAAATCTCTAAATTTTTAAACAAAACCACAAGGTGTGGAGAAATTTCTATTAAACATGACATCATCAAAGCCTTTGATACGATTGATTGGTGTATTATTTTTAGTGTACCTCAGAGTTTTGGTTTTAAATATTCCTTCTTCATAAGAATAAATTATTTTTTCAAATCAGCTACCATATCCATTATTGTCAGTTATTCCTCAAAGGGTTAAATTAAATGCACCAAGGGAGTTATATAAGGTGATCCCCTCTCTTCCATTATTTTCTCAATTGGAATATATTATTACAGCAGATTGATTACTCCCCATTTAGAAAATAAAAAGATTAAACCAATCCCATACTCTAATAATTGAATGTACACACACATCTTTTATATGCTGGTGACACCATATTTTTCTTACAAGAAGATAATATTATATATTAAAAGCCTTGAGATATACCTCTCATATTATAAATAAATCTCTGGTCAAACCATTCAGTAGAACAAATATTTTAACTTCATTAGAAAAAATTCCCTTCTAATAGAATATGAAATATTATCATTTATTTATGAATCAATGAAGTATCCTTCCCTTTTAATTATCTCAGTGTATCCAATTTTTAGGGAAGGCCTAAATATAGTTACTTTTTTATCAATAGTGATCAAATCCTCAGTCAATATTATTATTGGAAGGGTAAATCCCTCTATATGACAGTAAGAATTTATCTTGTAAAATCTATAATTGTATCTATAATGGTCTACTAATTTATGATTTACAAAAATCATGATATTATACATAAAAAATAAATGTTTAAATGAAATATATTGTATGGATGGGAAGCACTATTGAATGAAAATATCTAACCACTTATTGGACTGCATGTTGTAAGCCTTTAAATATGGGTGGTCAGAGTATTAAAAATCATAAACTCTTTATTGATTCATTACATGCCATTCTCACATGGAACATACTTTAGAATAACACTGATTCCATTTCATTTATGAAATAATGATTCCTTAACAAGTTAAATAAAGGAAATATGAATTATATTAACACTCCTATTTGGTCATCCCTGGGGAAAGCGTATACCAAAATCACGATTAACTCTAGATTGATGCATAGAATAGATTTTTTCATTAACATTTGGATGGACAACGAGATAGATGATCCTTTAATTTCCAGTCTACCTCCCAATAATTTCGCAGAGTACACCAATTTCATTATCAGAGATTCTTAAAATTCTCTTCAATTCAGTCTTCCTGATAACATTATTCATGTTATTTACAATTATCCTTATTCCAATTATCAATATTATATAATCTAGTAACATTCTCATAATGGAATCAGAGACTCAAGAAATTTTTACAACCACAATGTTCAGAATTCTAATAATTGTTTCTATTTGAAGAATTTTTTGAGAATCTATGGATTAAGCCGTCAGGGATAAATTTGTTTTGGCATATTACGCACAAAAGACTCCCTAGAAAGGTTTTTCTTATATCTTTTGGGATTAAAACTATCTATAAGATTCATCCTTTTAACCAACCAATAAAGGATAATAACAATAAATTTCTACCTTGTTATTTGATATCTACTCTTTAGAACTATTTTTTTGAAATTTTTGATTGCATATGTTTACATTATTATACAATCCACTCTCAACTAAAAATTATTTTGGATATTGAAAAAACTCAGCTATTAAATAATTTTTCTTAACTCTTTTTTCTGAGATTCTCCTTCTGATATGTTATGATAGAAATTATATTCTTCATAATAATTTCCCATATACTCTAAATAATGGTTTGTAATATATTATCATTGCCATTCGAAAATATGCATCGATTCATAAGGCTAACTTTTGAAACAATGTTAAAGACATTTGGACCCTGCAACGTATTTGGAATAATGGAATCTATCATTTACTTAGACATAATTTTGATGGGTTCTTTCAATCCCCTCTCCTAGGTTCGATTATTGTTAATAGTGATTGACCCTTTAAAGAAAATATGGGACCCTCAGGTTGTGGTGATATTTTCAAAAACCACCTTGGGCAGTGTATCAGATTATTTTTTAGGTACTATGGAATTCCATCAACTCTGGAAGAAGTAATGATGAATTTCATCCATGTCGTTTCCTTTTCTATGTAACATCGTTTGAATAATATTTGGATTCAAAGTGATTAAGCCACTATTTTTCGTCCTATTTTTAATGTTGTTGTGAATCTTTCATTTCCTCTTTAAACCCATGGGATGAACAGTATCCTCTCGCTTCTATAGAGAATCTACATTTTCTCTCATACATTTCATGAATTGAACATCGTTGCAAACAGTCTTCATAATAAAAGAGTTAACCATGACATAACCAAGATAGTAGACCTTCATGTTGACTCAATTACTCAAAATGATGAGGATTGTTAAAGGATTAAATATTTCAGACTCATGTAACTCCTTAAAATAAACAATCCTTATATATGATGAGATTACAACAATAATAAATTCTAACTTTTAAAACATTTAATCATAATCCCAGTGAGATAATAAAATTACTTTTTGCTTAAAATATTTTAAAATATATGTATATTAATAATATTACTTTTCAATGGGATTTATATAAACAATGTCCAAAAATATATGTGTATAATATGTCATGTTTTTCAATAAAGTCATATTGAGAAAGAACTATTTTATAGATTTGGTCCTATTTTAACCATAAAACCTAAGAATGAGATATCATAAAATGGATATTAAAATACCCAATAATTTAACTATAATAATCATGTTTTAAATTAATTTTTATTATAATCCACACAAAATAAATCAGTGGTGAAAATGGCACAAGTCTCGTAGAAATCAATATGAGACTACAAATCCCTTTACTTTATGATAAACATTTAAGTTTTGAGATCCATGAAATAAATATTTTTTTTTTCAATACCATTAAATAATGAATATTTAGGATGTGAAATAACATAGCTCATTATATACACTAAAAACATGAAAAAAGTAGTCAATATAACATATATCTCACAAAAATAAAAGTGAGATGAGAAAAAACATACTTTAATTAGTAACATTCCTCATTCGCGTTAAAAATTCATGAATAATAAATATTATTTTAATATATATCCTAAAAAACATTATTATTGTGTATTATACCATGTTTTGTTTTATTGGGTTTTAATATTACACATTTAATAATAATTTCAGGTTATTGTTGCATTTCGAGAAATAACTTCTTGGTTATTTGTATAGGTTTGGATTTGTTACTCTTGATCTTTTAACATTGATCATGATTTACTTATTTAAAAATTATAATTAATTATGAAAATATAATATATATTCTATATAAAGTTAGTTAAAATAATACAAAAATATTTAATAATTAAAGTGAATATGTTTCTCATTGAGACAACAGACCGTACGTACGCATGAAAGATATTTATATTTTATTATCATATCGCAAGAATGAAATTAAATGTAATGTATATATATATATATATTTAAATTCTACTAAGATAATTATTTCATATATATTATATATTTTTACTGAATCCATTCTTAATAAATTCCATGTATTTTGTGAACATGTCATACTATTTTGATGAGGTGGTAGTACACTCATCCACAAACAAAGTTATCATATTCCAAAAAAAATTAAATAATAAAGGAATGTTTTATATAATATTAAACAAATCATAAATATTTGATATTTATTATAAATAATATATAATGTTATTAATGAAATCCGAATTCCCTAAACTTAAATGTAGTAATTAAAGAACGAACAACCACAGTTCATGAGGCGATAGTCTGTCATACAAATGAGCAATGATGGTGTATCCCATTGAATGGACGTGTGTGTGATTGTAGATTAAACAATAAAACAATGAAATATTACTATATTGAGTATTCAAATTTAATTATATAATAATTAAATAATAATAATTTAGGGTGTGTAGATATAAATAAAGAACTGTTATAATTATAGGATGTTACATCGTCTTTGGGTATCTCTATTTGGATAGCACCAAAGGACTTCATCAGATGTATTTTAAAAAATGAAGGATTCAATGAAGAACTGACGGATGTTTGGAGACTTATTTTAAAGATTTTGACTAACACAGAGGATCTGAGATGTGTGAATGTTTGGGAGAGTTGGTGTCCATTTATAAGGGTAGCAGAGGATAATATTTTCATTTTTTTTTCAGAAAAATTGTATTATCAGAAGGTATTTACCTACCAACATGCATAAATAACACACCAAATAAGTTACATGTTGGTTTGAGGTCAATATATGTACATAAAGTTATTTCATAAATTCATAGGTACATTTCAACAGTGGACATTTTATGTTTAACCACTAAGTAATATTATTTTTACATTAATTGTAGAAATTAATTTTAATTAATGTCATTGTTATTTATTGTGAAAAAATAATTATAAAATCTTATAAATTATAAATTATTTATATGGAATATATGGAATATATTTTTCAAAATTCAAATTACATAAGTTGAAGAAATAAATTTAAAATAAATCTCGAAGGTGAGAATTGATAATGAGATTTAAAATTGATAATGAAATGATTTTATATCCAATTTAATTGTGATATTTGATAGAATTAATAGAAATGTATTAAGGGATGAATTATTAATCTAAAAAAATGTTAAATATATTTTTAAATATAATGTAACAATATAAATAAATTTAATGATAAATTAGTTTTCAATTAAAATGTTGTATTTATCACTATTCATCCAAAAAATTATTTTATGAAAATTATTAAAAAATTTAATCATTGTAAATTTTGTTATTACTCTAAAAAAAGTAATAATTTTATTTATAAAATAATATTTATATGTTCAATAATTTATATTTAAAATTGGTTCCCCATTAAAAGGTGTAAAAATTATATTTTAAAAAAATATATATATTTTTATATATAAAATTAGATTCGTTATAATGTTTTCTCAATAAAAAACATATGAGGAATGTTATATAGTATTCTAAATAATATATATATATATATATCATTAAAATTATTTATGAATTTTGTTATTTAATTTCATTAAGAAAAACATTATTTATTTCTTAAATATAATTTTCCCTTAAATTTCTTATATTTTATAAAGGGGTTTCATTTTCCTTGTATGTAGAACAATTCCTCTTATATTAAAGTATAAATAATATTTTTATAATTCAGTAAATATTTTTCATATCATTCATTACAATGACTACATAAAAACTATAATAATATTGCATTCATAAAAATATTAATAAATTATTTTTTAGTATAACTAAGTTATGTGGGTGACATAATATATCAAAGGAACTACTAATTGTGTATAACATAAGGAGAACATTGTGTTGTGTGCACTTCATGCAAAAATAATTTTTTTGGTAGTTCATGCTCAAAAAAGTTTTGAGTAGAAATAAATAATTCAATTTCACTTTCATATAACATAATGCATATTATTTGTTTTATGGAATGGGAAGTATTGAATAATAATTAAAAAAAATATTTCAAAACATCATATGGTATTAAACTCATCGTTATGAAATTATTTTCATGTATGGAATAGTTATTTGGATAACCTTTTAATGATATAAATTTCATGAGTAGGTAGAATGAAATTATCCTACATGGGCATGATGGTTAGTTATTGTAGTTTGTGAGCCTCTGTTAGTTGGGATGTGACTCATTGGTGCATGATTACTATTGTGCAACACAATGTTATGAGGGTGTGAAAATTTTGTGTTTAAAATTGATTTATCTAGAAAGTGGGTGGGATTCTATGAGTGATTTTATATATATTAAACCAAACTTTGAGAAAAGAGGGTATTTAGCAGAACCTATTGTCAATAAGAGTCTCATTATGTGATTGTAGGTTTCTGTAGTTTAGAAATGGTGCCAATTTGGTTTGAGTATTATTTAATATCCATGTGCACGTTGAGAACAAATATGATCGAAGATATTAATAAATGAATGATGGTCCATGTTGTTAGGAAAATGGTGGATTTATCCCTTCAATTTGTAGATTCATTGAAAATGGATCGAGGTTCCATGATATGCCTTAACAATGTTTTATCTTTATAGGAGTATGATGGGTTGACTGGTGGGTGAGCTTTGTCAAAATAAGAATCTTGCATACAATAGTTGAGCTCATTTAAATTTATAATCTAGGAGTGACGTACGGGAATCCATATAGAGGAGAGATCAACATTTTTTTAGGATGGTGTGATCCCAATTGTTAGTGGGTTATTTAATATCACAAGTGGTGTTCTCATTTACCTAGGAATCCTAAATATTTGATTTTTCATTCTCACTCCAAAGTGAGACATTTAATGAGAATCCTATCAATTACGTAGAGTCATGGATAGAGTTTGATCTTATAGATTGATAAATTCATGAAGAGAGGAAATAAATATACTCATTTGGTGGGGAAAATCATATTAGACATGGGTATATTACCTTCATGATAGGTAACATCATGGTGTGATAAGACCATTAGATGGATAGATTGTATGGCATCAGTATGCCAACATTTGAGAAAATATAAACTATTATGATACCTTAAAAAACCCCCAAGATAGGATCTAGATGTTGTGTTGGTAAAATTCAGTATAATAAAATTGATATGGGGATATTGTAGAAGAATATTGATAGTTAGTTGGATCATAGGTGATCTAGTTCTCTAAGATAAAGAATGTAAACAGAAAAAGGTACTTGATGTCCCATCCATGGAATTAAAGAAAGATTCATGTTTGGATATTAGTGTGGCTATTGATAATATAATTAAATGACTTTAAATCTCAAGGTTTAAACATCAGGTTTTAAAATGATGAATACGTTGGTGAGGCTAAAAAAATTTAGTCATGGTAAACATAAGGGGGTACAAAAAATTATTTTGATAAAGATTTGATGTATGGAGGTGGAAGACATGTCGAGTGTGTTTGAGTGATATTGGATGCTTTTTCCATTAAGAGACTCTTATAGTTGAAATCATCATGAAATATAAAGGAATTTCTATAATAATAGTTTTATTCTTGGGAGAACTATATGAAATGGGATTACTGTATTAATGAACTCATGGTTTCTAGGGATTTACAAGTGTGTTTCAGAGGCCTTTCGATGTTTGAAATCTTGTGTAAAGTAGCATCACCTTCTATTAATGAGTAATCATAAGAGAATAGTGTTTACTAGTAGAAGTAGATTTGGTATTTAATTATTGTAATTGGTAAATGATATTTTAATCAATAACCATGGGTTTTTTTGTACAATGGTCATAAAACTTCCATACTATTCCCAATGATGAAAAACATATGGTGGGGGATATTAATAACTCTTAAATTTAGTGTAGTTTTTAAAAGGAGATTTAAATTAGTATTCTACATAGTAGGGTATGTTTAGTGGATTAAGATTCCTATAATTATGTTGACTCATAAAAAACCAATATTAGATTATTGGGGACATTAAATAAGGATTATATGGTTAATTCATTAATTGGTATATCAAAAAATAATTGGTTGGGTGGCCTTGCAACCGAAATTCTACTACCCGAAGAGAACTATAGAGAAACGAATGTTTTTTAGGAGTGGTTCCCATGTCTTATTAGTTCACATAGTAGGTATAAAGGGATATATCATTGTTGTGATATAGGAAAAATCCCCAAACCCCGTTTTAGGTGTTTCACTATGGTGGGATCACATGGGGTTGATATTATGCTCTGTAACCCTTCATGGAATTTCTTTGGTGGGGCGGCTATCAAGGTACGAAACTCTTATATTTTGTTTTTCATTGCATTATAACCTAGAGGACACACTGAATCACGGTACCAATTGATGGAGGAAATTTTGAAATAAATATATTTCACACCATTGTGGGTTCAAATTGATTTGACCCACATAATTTGGTGGGTTTGTCGCATCATAGTTGGGAAAGCCATAATATAGTGTTATCTTGAGAAGAGGCAGCATGACATGGTCCCCATGTCAATGTAATTTTATGATACATGGTTTTATATTTTTCATGGTGAATACTACTACATTTATATTCATTATATTTTAATTATAGGACATTTATAGGGTTTTTGTGGGTCTAATTTAATGTAACCCCTACCCCCTTCTCCTTCCCTGTGAATATCCATGGTTGGGTGTATTTATTTATTATTTTTTAACAATGATTAAATGAATGATATTATATTTTTCCTATGTTTTACAATACACATTTATATCTATTTATTTTAGATCCATTTATTTAGGGTTACAATATTTATTCCAAGGCACAATGTGAAATCAGTTTATAATCCTGAGTCTTTCATGTGTCATGGATATATTAGAACAGTAAACATGGAACACATATCATTCAGTGTTGATTCTTTTTGAAATAAATTAATTATTATTTTCTATGATAATATTCTAATTTTATTTATTTTGGTTTATTAATTTAAATACTTTAAAGATAATTATATATTATTAATTATGTTAGAATGGTGGAGAAGAAGAAAAATGATCTTAAGAGTGCCCCAGTAGTTGTAAATGAGATGTTAACTCTATTATAATTGTATGTGGAATAGATGATAAAAAAACATTTTCATGTTTTTCTACAATCATACATGTATTTATAAATGAATGGGATCATGAATAATAATAAATACTAATAGTTCCCATGATGTGGAGATATGATGGAATTGGTACACTTTTGAGTTGAAATAATCCTTTTAGATCTTCTGAAAATTAGATTTTCCAATTGAATAGATCTACATGAAGAATTTTTTTTGATAGTTTGACGAGAGTCTATGTGATGGTTTTAAATAATAATTCATTATTAATATATCCTATGTTAGTGACCTTAAGATAGTTAAAATACTTAAAAGGACTGGGGTCGAGTGATGATGGGTAAGAATTTCATACATCTCACAAGATGCATGAAACTCTATTATATGGATACAAGAATGTCATGGTAATCATAAATAGAGGGTTCAGCTATATATGAATAGACACATGTGACTAAGATGGGTTCACTTTAGGTAAATGTATCAGATATTTCCATTTGGTGGTGTGATATTTGACCTTGGTATGTGTCATGAGAAGAACACAATGAATTATAATTTGGATCCAATGAGTTATTGGGATGAGGAAGTAAACTCCACATGTTAGGAAAATGTATGTATAGAGTCTACGGTTAGTGAGGTATCCAATGGTTGATGGGTACAATATAGTTCTACAAATTGTTGACTTATATAGTATATAAAGATATCACGAGTGTCTTTATAGATGTTGATATGTTTCTTGACAATAAGGGATATGTATTAAGTTACCATCTCTCTCTAACTAGTTAATAGTCTCTACTATAGAAATGCATCAAGATAAAGGTAAATAAGTAGTTAAATACAAGTCTCAGATGGTATGTAAAAAAATTTATGCAAATTAATCTATCAATACACCAATACATAATATTTGTTAAATAAGTGGATTACATTATCAACCTATCACTTCTAACACCCATGGTTTTTTTAATCATGAAAATTCACCACCATCAGGCAGTTACATTATTTTCCATAGAACATGAATACGAATTCGGAAAATACTTATAAGGAAATCGTTGAATTTGATTGAAAAATAATATTATGATATCACAATTCATTTCATTATAAATCCATATCATGTAAACTAAATATGAAAGTTTTACAAAAAACCATGGAATGTAATTCTTTTCATGCTTTATATAGAAACTTTATTAATGAATCATTTTAGTGTGTAAAATTAAATATGTAAAAAACTGAGTATCCTCAAAATTAAAAACATTTAAAATTCATGGTAATATCAGACATAATAATAATTACTTTTAAATAATGCATGAAAAATAATTTTAATCCAACAATAGAATGTATAACTAATTTCAATCATAGATCCATAGTCTTAACACTTTCGATTAGTTAGTTCTGATCACATTGTTAATCTCAACATCAATGAAATATGGTTCTCGGTGTCCACACACAATCTAGATCCCAAGCCTATAAGAAATAGTATACAATGAATTTGAATAAACCCATTTACTAATGATACATTTGATTCATTGTAAATGTTGTCTCATTTCTAGATAGCAGTTTACCAAAAATGATTTTCCTTCAATGTAACTACCCAATCTCATATACTACTCATGTTAAAAATTCAAACATTGTTCTATCATTAATTTAACTCAGTCTCAAATAATTATTAATAATCATTTTTGAATCTTTCCCATTTTCATGTTTCAAAACATTCCATTTCATTGAAATGTCATACATTTAATGGGTTTTGTCCAAAAAAATAAAAATTATATTTCTATCTAGGTTCTAATATTTTTCCTCAAAAATATTTCGATTTCATTGAAAGTACATTTTATAAAAATGGAACCTTAGTTTAACATTATAAACTAGATTTTAAACACACTCCATTCCATTTACAAAACGTTTATCAATAATTTGATATCATTATTTTCAAACCATTTTCAATTCCATTTTAAAAAAACATGAATAAAAACTTTTAAGCTATGGTAATTGACTTAAGATACAACATAGCATTGTTCAATATTTCATCATAAGCAAAAAAGTAATCTTCCAATGGAGTGTTGATGGTAGAACAGTAAATAGAGGACCATAAAAGTAAAATTTGTGAATAATAATAATCAATTCACTATATCTAGAACAACGATAGATAGAGATAGATAAAGAGAACACATACCTCAATAACTTTCCAATGAACTCAAAAAATCAAATGAATATCTTTTCAATGAATTTGAATTCCAGGATGGATATATTTGAAAACCAATTAGATAAATACAGAAACTATATAACTTGAATATGTAAAATGAATATTTGGTTTTGTTCAAATAATGTAGGGTGGATATTATATTTCAATGAGTAATGTTGATAAACATTATCATAACATTGAAAAACTATATACAACAATTGGATATCCATTTAAATAAATCATTATGAGGAATGTAAATTAAAAAATCTCAATGATTAGTCTCCATGGTTGGGAGACAATTTTAACAAGACAACAAAGAAGAAAATTAGGTGAGTATTGGATCATAAGATAAAAAATAAAAATTAATTATTTCATATCACACAGGTTATCTAAATTGTTTGAAGAAATACACACAAATCATGAATACTCTTTTTTGTTAAAAGAGAGGTTGTGACTCCCCGAACCCAGTTACCTGGAGCTGGTACAATATCACACAACATTATCACTATCACAAGGGATCAAATCCCTAAAGACCGATCAGTTTAGTAGTCTTGTAAGTACTCGATACATTCATAAGTTTTCCTATACATATATAATAAAAAAAACAAAAATATTTTCTCCTTTGAAAACATTCGTATCTCTTAGACTATCCCTGTAGGTTAGTTATAATATACTTCTTTGAATTCTGGGAAAAAACATTGAATGGAGGGAGATCAGGTGCTTAGTAAGGATAAAAATATAGATAAAAAATTCATAAATAAGCATAAATGGTTATGTTAATGTATAAGACTAAAAACAAATACTTTAAAAAAAATGAATATTATAATATGGCAATGATAAATCAAATAATGCCATTTACATAGTCAAATGGATATTCAACTAGTCGAATAATCACATGTAATATCAATATTCAATTTCATAATGATTGAATGCATAATTTAAAACATCATAACCACATATTCAAGGCCTCGTGATAAGACTACAAATAAAATTTTGTCAAGACAATGTGCCAAGACACTAGTTTGTCCCATGAGACATACAGATGCATCGAGGAGCTATAGCAGGATCCACCCGTTACTTACTATGTCCAATGCATTCCTCAAATGACAAGGATAAAACATTACATAATAATTTTTATTAATACTACATTAGAAATTGTCAACACATTAACTATAAACCATGAATGGAACAAAAATAACACATCCATAGTCAGACATATCATAAAACCATTAGCATAATATGGAAAATTGTAACATAATAAATCAACTTCAAACGAGGGTAAAGTCAATTAAAGGATGTTCACATAGACGAAATCAAAACTATTTGAGTGAAATAACTCCTTCAATTTCGAAATAATTTAAAAGTCACATAATTATAACCGAAAACATTTCTTTCTAAAATATTATTATAAACTTGTTATGGAATCTTCGAAGGTGTTATAACGGTGCGAAATACCCGCACCCGCAGTATAAGATAAAAAACATTCATTCCTTAATTCTGTAGAAAAGGACGTAAAATACATTATTCGGAAAATTATATAAATATTACTTAAATTTTTAATAAAAATTAAAACAAGAGTATAGATGATTTTAACCCATAGTATATGAAATAGATAAAATGTTTTGAAATACATTTTTATGAATCATGGATGTAGATAATAAAGAGATCCCGGTAGATACTCACGTATAAACAACCTAGAATAATAAAGAAATTGTAGAATTAACCCATTCCTTATACCTTTACATGGTCATGAGTATGTTAACCTCTTGTATAATTGTTAAATCAGTGTTATTAAATTTAAAAATAACCACATACATAAATATTATATCATATATGATCCTCTAATATTGCTTTGTTTATAATATTTTATTAGTATCATTGTCTTCGGTGTTAATTGATTTATTTTCCTTTATATTTTGGGTTATTTAAGACAATTTGTTTATGGATAGGAATTATTTGATTAATATCCATAAGGATATTATTTTCCTAAACATTATTTTTAATCATTGATTGAATTTTATTCATGAATGGTTATGATGGGGAATGACTTTTACCACATTCGTGGAGACAGGTAATCTGTGTGTACACCCGACTGAAAATATCATTCTATATATTGTTAAATAATATGTTATTTGATGATATATCATATAAAAAACAGTAACATGTTTTATTTATTATTGACATCTATTATACTCTTTATTATACCCTTCCAAATAATGAATTGTTTGAATAACAAATACACCACGATGTGGAGACGGTAAGAAGTATGTACACACATATGGTGATATGTCATTCATAGGTTGGATAGAATAATGAATATGGTTGTACCATAATTATAATAACATCAAAGTATGTATAAGTTATTAGAGTGATTATTTTGGTATGGAAACATCAAAGAAAGAGGAAGTATAAGAAGAAATGAACATTGAAAAAGGTGGGGAAATCATTACTTGTTCGAACATGGTATGGCCAATACCAAAATATTTTGAGGTGTGACTTTCAGAGATGGGGGAGTACACTTTTATAAGAGAGGTGAGCGTCACTTTATGAAACACTTGGAATATTATTATATTATACAATCATATTCGGTTTATAATGGACCCAAAATGATGTATTTTGATGACAAGGTGGAGATGGGTTGAAAAAATATCGACTAATAGGTTTTAGATAGGTTTTGTTTTCCATATTAACCATATATTTTAGATTTAACACTTGGTTAAATAGTTTATCATTTTCGATGTATCCATGTATCTTTATATTATATAGTTAATAAACATACTATAAAATTCCAAAAAAAACAATGTGGTTCATCAATGACATATCTATTATTATATAAGTCCTTTATCCGAGCTTTATATTATTAGGACTATTATATCATTAAATAATACAGTATTTGTTTTAAATATTCATTTATATCAATTTCAAAAATATTTGGTATTTGATTTTTTAAGCCCTAAAAACATGATTACATTGAAAGAAATTCATTTAATCAACCATAACATGCAATATCAACCAATAAATATCATGTAATTCTTAAAAGTCTCAGAATACATTTATTTTGGTATTTATAATAACAATTGTTTTAATCATTCATTAATAATGTAATTACTACATTATCATTGTGTCATAAATAAATTTAAATATTTAATGTCAAAAATTATAAATAAAATACCATTACATAGGAAGTAATTTTATCTTTCTAATGAATAATTATAATAGAATTTATATTATGTTTAATCCTATATTAAAAATGGGTTTGTTAATAAATGTTCAATTTAACACTTTTACAACTTCTTTAAATAAAATATAATAAATGTCTTAATCTAATAAAAGTTGGTGAAATAAGAATGTAATTTATTAAAAAGTCAATTTTTGTTGGAATACACTTATACAATAGAATTTGGAAAAGTGTTAGGGTAATTAGAATATCATTTGTACATTTAATTACCCTATTTACTTTTAACTAGGGTAAATAAAAGTCAACAATTACTATTCACAAAAAATTATTTTCATCTTCTTGAACAATATTTTACTTAATATTATCATCCATGTCTCTTGGAATTTTTAAATTCAATTCACAGAAGTGATAAGATTACTTTTTATCCAAATTTATTAATGTGCTCAAAAGGTGGGTAAAAGACGGTAAAAAGTTTAATAAAATTTTATATACCTAATATTATTATAAAATCACTCAAATTAATTATGATGAACATTTTTAGGTATTATATATCTATTTCGTGAAAAATATATTTATATAAAATTTTTAATTATTTAAATAAAAAGTCGGTCTTAAACAATAACACATTGATTTTTATTATTCATAAAAAATTGATCGTTTTAAGGAAAATACCAAAAATTCACCCTAAGTAAAATTTGATATTACAAATCCGAAAATGAGGTCAATTATTAAAAATAAAATTTATCAAATTTGAAAAAGTGGGTATTTCTATTCATAACAACTGGTTTGGTTGGTCATGGTCTGTTAGAACTTGAAGTTGAGTACAACTCAAGGTATTGTATTATTCAGAGAGAAGCGTACCATTGAAGTTTGGGATGTTACATTCTTCCCTCTTTAAAATAATTTCATCCTCAAAATTTAGAGAATACTACTTTACAATAAGATTCAGGTGGTTCTTCATCATAAGTTCCTCGAATCCCCACATTACATCTTCCATCTTACGGATTTTTCATATAATGTTCACTAGACAAGTCGACTGATTTCATAGCACTTGTAATATGGTATTATGAATCTTGGAAATATTTTCACAATTAGACATATCTGGTTCCAGTTCTTTTTCGTCATAGGTGAGTACATGTGTTGGGTCAGACATGTATTTTCTTAATAGAGATACGTGTAACACATCATGAACTTTGGAGATACTTCACAGCATTGACAAACGATAAGCAAAAACTCTAATTCATTCTAGAATTTTGAATGGTCCGATGTACCTGGGACTTAAATTTATTTTCTTACCGAATCATATAACACCCTTCGACGAAGATAACATCAATTTAACATGATCTTTTATTTGATATTCCAAAACATTCCTTCGGTTATCAGCATAACTCTGTTTCCTACTTTAATCTGCTTTGATGTGGGTTTGGATAACCATTCTTTTTTCCATTATTTCCTCATAATGTTCAGGGCCTACGGGTATTCTTTCTCCAACATCATTCAAATAAGTTATTGTGGGACATCTCTTTCCATATAACTCATCATATGGTTCCATATGAATACTTTAATGGAAGCTATTGTTATAGTACACATCTACCAGAGGTCAATACCGATCAACATACCTTGAATGTCAAGTGAACAAGTTCTCAAAAAGTTATCTTGGTTTTGAATAGTCTGTTCTATTTGTCCATCAGTTTCAGGGTAGTATGCATTTCTCAAACGATGTTCAATATCCAAGGATTTCTAAAGACATTTTCAGAATCATGATGTAAAACGGGGATCACGATTAGAAACAATTAATCGGGGTACTCAATGAAGTCTTACAATATCATTAATATATTCTCATTCTAGATGTTCAAGTGGTAAATCATCTCTTATATTAAGAAAATGTGCAGACATGGTAATATTATCACCAATGACCCATATTGTATCATTCCTTCTAGGATTTTTGGTATTCCCATGAAAACTTCCATTGTAATATGACCCCATTTCCACTCAGGCACGAGAAGCAGCTACATGACTCCTCTAAGATGTTGTCTTCCACCATTCACCTGTTGACAAACCATACATCTTGACAAATAATCATCAATCTACCTCTTCATATTATCCAACAAAAAATGTTCCTTCCAATCTCTATACAACTTAGTTCTACCGCGTTGTATATAGAGATTAGAGGTATGAGTATCATCCAAAAATTTTGTTTCTAGATTAGGTATGTCCAGAATATAATGTCTCTCCCAAATTTCAAAATCCCATATTCATATATAAATTCGATCAATCTCCAATCATTCATTGCTTAAATTTTCTTTTTAAACTCCTCATCATCTATCTAAGAACTATTAATCTTTCATAGTTAAAATTGTTTGGAAACCATTTGAAATAGTATTAATGTTCCACCTTCAATGATTATTCCCATATTTAAATTTACATGATCCATGAAAATAAGATCCCATTCAACTTTTATCTTTTTCAAAACTCCACGATCTTTTCTGATAAAAGCATCTACCACCTTATTTTCTATCCTCGGGTGGTATTGTATAGTGAAATCATAATCCTTGAGTATTTCAAGCCATCATCTTTTCCCCATGTTGAGTTATTTTTGTGATAAAAAATACTTCAAACTCTTGTGATTGGTATATATCTGACATTTTTATCCCTAGAGATACTGTATTCATATCTTCAATGAAAAGATTACAACTGCTAACTAAAGATCGTGAGTGGGATATTTTATTCATGAATGTTTTGCTGCTTTTATTCATAGGAAATAACTCTATCATTCATTATATGTACAAATACAAGTGCATTCATTGAATCATCACTATAAATAACAAACATATCATTCCCCAATAGTAGAGTAAACATAGGTTCATTGAGTAATATTAAATTTAGTTCTTGAAAACATTCTTTCATCTCTTTTTTCCAAATAAATTTAACCCATCTACATGTGATCTTGGTCAATGGGTTTTCATATTGGAAAAAATTCTTGACGATTCACAGATAATAACATGATAAACCAATAAAACTACGTACCTTATTTATACTAGACGCTGTTGGAAATTCTTGTATTGATATTGTCTTAGAAGTATTAACATAGATTCCATATTTTGATACAATATAGACATGAAAAGAAATCTTCTAAAGATAAAATTTACATTTGCTAAACATTCCATATAATTCATTTCTTCGGAGTGATTTCAAAAATGTGCACAATGGATTTTCATGACCTTTGTAGCTTCATGATTATTAGAAGATGTCATAAATAATTACTACTACAATGTTATCAAGATATTCCATGAAAAAACTCTTAATTATATCCATGAAAATAAAAGGTGCATTAGTCAGTTGAAAAGGAAATACTATAAAATCGTAATGCCCATTCTTTGTTCAAAATTTTGTTTTATGAATGTCTTCCTTGTTCACACACAACTGATGATATCCAGATCAAAGTTCAATATTTTAAAACTATTGATCTCCATGAATTTGGTCAAATAAATCATCAATACGCGGTAGCACATACTTTATCTTTATTGTTATAGCATTGATCTCCCTTTAGTTAATTCACAACCACATAGATCTAACATTCTTCTCAACAAAAAGAAGAGGGGATCCCCAAGGAGAAACACAAGGGTGAATAGATCCCTTATTTCTCAATTCATATTTTTATTCCTTCAGTTATATTAATTATACAGAGGCCATTCTATTAGGGGTCTCTGATACATGTCCTTAACTAGGAATTTAGTCAATAGAAACTCAATTTCTGGTTCAAGAGGATGTCTAGGTAAATCATATAGAAGAACATCAATATATTATTGCATAATAGGTACATTATCTATTTAAACATTTTCTCCACCCATAGTTATTTCATTCTCTTCCTCTCCAATAATTATATTTAGTAGAGGAACTGGGGTGGATGAAGATAAGAAACAAGTGTTTAAATTTCTTCTCTAATGATAAGGTACTCTTTTTCATCATTGAAAATTGTACCCCCTTCTTCTTCGAATTAAATTTCACATCATAGTCTGAAATACAATCTTTTATAGGGATTATAAAAAATTCAATCATAGGTATGATGATGAGATCAGCAGAAATAAAAAATTATATGACCTAATCGGGACTGATCGACAAAAATTTGTTGCAATGATACTCTCCTTATGAGGTTTGATAGAAAACTCCCTTGTTAAATGAAATTGGAATATAAAATTTTATTTGAAAATATGGAAGATATGAAACAATTCAAACAATCCAGAATCAATAAAAGCATTGGATGAACTTAAAGAAACCATTAAATTACCTACCACCACATCATTCAAGGCATCATCCTCGGCAGTAGTGATTGCATAAGCCTAGCCTTTCTCCATTTTATTTTTCAAATGTAATATTCCTTGGTGCTTAGGATATTTGTGTGCCTAATTCCCCTTTTCTATAAAATTGTATCATTCATAATTGACAGCCTTTTTCTTTCCCTTGCAATCATGATCATGGTTTCTATTTTCACCACACTTGTAACAAACTCCCATTCCATTTCAGGAATGTACCAGGGTGTTTCATCCCACATTTACTGTAGGATGGAAATTCAACATTTTCTTTCTTCCCTTATTTCCATTTCCATTATGTTTATAAGATCTCTTCTGCTCTTACATTTCTTTAAAGTCAGAAGACATAGATAATTCTTTTTCAATCTTGATATAACTTGAGAAAATATCATCGTATTATGGGAAGGATTTTGATTCTAATGATCGATAAAAAATGGTTTTAACCCATAAAATAATCGTTTAATACTACTCCTTGGGTTACGTATATACTCTGCTACATTCCTTGATAACCTTGTAATGTTAGCATCATACATTGCGACATTGACAACCTCTTTTTTTATTTAGACTCCTAAATTGTTTTCCATATCCACCCGATGATCAAGATGAACGTATTTTTCGATGAAAATCTTTTTAAACTCCCATTGTTTCATATTTCATAATTCTTTATCCTCTTATTGTATTGAATTGAGGACCACCATTGACCTGCATCTCCCGTGACACAATTAACTCCCATGAGAACATTTTCCCTTTTTGTACTCTCCAAAGCATTAAATATTTTTTCTACATAACATATCCATTGCTCACCTACAAATGGATTTGTTGTCCTATTGTATGTTGGTGGTTTTTTACTCATGATGTGGTATAACATTGATCATTCATGTTGTGGATTAGGGTGCTCTATACTATTTAGGTTTAATTCAAAACCTGTTTGAGTGGTCCCAGTATGGTGATAAGCTAATCGGCACCAGTGGCATCACCACCTCCACTATAATTATCATGAGTAGTAGGAAAATATCTACATAGATTACATGCATTGATATGGTTTCCATTCCTGCCACTAGGCTTCATTTCTAAACAATTTATTACACTATAATAGTTTATAAATTCCAATACACAATTCCAAACATATAAAACAGTTAACATATATTGAACATTTTATTGATATAATCCATAATAATAAAATTGTTTTTTTTGAGCAGTTATATAACCATAAGTCCTTCATAATGGTTTGTAAATAAAATGTGAATTATCCTCAGCATATCCCATGTGATTTTTGTAACCAATAGTGCAACAAGGCCCATTTTCATGTACCAGGATACCCCGGGTCATGCCCAAAAATAATTGTCAGATTTTTCACTCCAAGGTTCATCTGTGCCAGAAAAACAACTACTTTTTCATATCCCAGAAGGGATGTATTGATTGGAATACTCACAAAATCTCTACTTTACCAAAATTCGTGGAAGTTCTTGTGTAATAATCCTCAATGAATATCTTAAGGAAATGGTCTCTAAAAATCATTTTACTAAATCATGCTTCAATGGTTTGTACTAAAATTTCTCTGATACTAACTATAATGCTCCAAACCCAGTTCCCGAAAGTTAGTACGTTGTTACATAACATTGGCATGATCACAAGAAATCAAATCTCAAAAGACCGATCAGTTTTGTAACCTTGGATGTACTGGATACATACAGAAGTTTTACTTTACAAATTAAATGAAAGATGAAAAAAAAACATTGTATCCATTGAACACATTCATATCACATATAATATCCCTGTAGGTTTGTCATAATTTACATTTTCACATTCTGGGAAAAATAAAACCTAGAAATGTGTGAGATTAGGTTCTCAGTAAGGATGAATATATAGTATAAACATTCATAAATAAGCATAAATATTTAATATAATGTATATTAGTAAAAAAAAGCCATCAAAAACATAAAATTCGGAATAATATGGAAATTATAAATAAAATAATGTCATTTAAATAGTTATTATATATTCTACTTGTCGAATAATCATATGTAATATCAATATAAAATTTCATAATGATGGAATGCATAATTCCAGACATCATAACCACATAGTAAAGTCCTAATACAATGAATAAAAATAAAAAATTTTCAAGGCCATGTTTTAAGACAGTAGTTTGTCTCATGAGACTTACCGATTCATCAAAGAGTTTTAGAGGTCTCCACACATCACTTAATAAGTCCAATGCAATCATCATATGAAAAGGATGATACATAACAAAAACATTCTTATTAAAACTATCATACATAGTGTTAATACTTAAAATATGAACAATGAATGGTATAAAAATAAAACATCTATAGTAAATCATATCACAAAACCTGTAGTCCAATATGCAAGACTGTATCATAATAATTCAACTTCTAACAAATTTAAAATCCATAAAATCAAGTTGACATAAATGAGATCAATAATATTGGAGAGAAATATCTCATTCAATTTTGAAATCATATGATAGTTACATAATAATAAAATAAAACTTTTATTTTTATAATATTATTATAATATTGTAATGGAATTTTGGAAGGTTGTATAATAGCACAAAATAGATTCACCTGCCGTATAATTTAAAAAAAATTCATTATTGTTGTTGAAATGGTCGTAAGGGACCTTGTTTTCAAAATGATGGTAATATTCCTTTATAATCATTTTATAAAATTTTAAATGATGGTATAAATGACAATAAACTATAGTATAGGAAATAGTAAAAATGTTTTGAAATACATTTTTAAGAAACATGTATGTGGATGATAAAGAAGTCCTAGTAGATACTCCTGTATAAAAAACTCCAGAGAATGAAGAGATTATTGAATTAACCCTTACCATGTATTTTTCATTCTTCATGGTTAGTTAACCTCTTATATAATAATTAAATCATTATTATTAAATTATAAAATAAGAAAAAACATAAAATCATATGTAATTGGATGTTATATCATATATACAGAATATTTGACATGTTATATTTATTATTTACATATGTTATACTCATTAATATACCCATCCAAATAATGAAGTTTTTTAATAATAACTACACCATGAAGAGGGGATTATAATCTGTACATACACATGTATAGTGACATTTCATTCATATGATGGATAAAATAATGAATATGGTGGTACCATACTTATAATAACATCATAGTATTTAAAGGTAATGGATTTTTTTATGGACACAACAAATAATGTTGAAGTGGAAGAAGAAAAGGACCTTTGAAAGATGGTAGAATTAATACCTCTTCTCAGTGTGTTTCATTTAGAGATGATCACAAGGTATTTTTATGGTATCATTCAGATCATAGTAAGTCCTCTAGGTCAATGTGATGGAAGTTCTAATGATATTTTAGTAGGTTTTGTCCATGAAAAATGGCTTTGGAGGTGTGATTTTGAGAGAAGGAGGAGTACCATTTTATAAGAGAGGTGAGGGTCACTTTAGGAAAATCTCAAAATATTATTTTAGTAAACAATCATATTCAGTTTATAACGGCTCAAAAATGATTTATTTCATTATATGGTAGGTATGGGGGTAAAACCTTTAAACCAATAGGTTTTAGATATTTATAGGTCACCATATTGACCTTTTCATTTAGATTTAATTCTTGGTAATTTTTTTTAACATTTACCATGTCTCATTGTATATTTATATATTAGGGTTAACAAACATACTATAAAATGAAAATAGAACCATAAGTGATTCATTCATTACATATCGATTATTATATAATTCTTTTGGTTGATCCTTATATTTTTATGACTATTATATAATATAATAATATAGTATTTGTTTTAAGAACACATTTATGTCAACATTGACACTATTTAGTATTTTATTTTTGTTAAAGTCCCAAAAACTAGATTACTTCAAAAAAAATTCCTTTAATCAACCCTATAATGTCATACTAACTTATGAAATTCAGGTAACTCATCCAAATCCCCAAATTAAATGTATTTGGATATTTATAATATCAATTATTTTAATCATTCATTAACAAGGTAATTGTTGCATCATCATTGGGTCATAAATAAATTTAATCATATAATGTCTAAAAAATAAAAATAAACTACAATTATGTAGGAAATATTTATAGATATCTAATGAATATTTATAGTCGTATTTATATTATGTGTAACCCTATATTAAAAAAGTTGTAGTAATTAACATTTTAATTTAACACATTTAACTCTTCTTAAAATGAAATATAATAAATGTCCTAATCTAATCTATGTGGATGAAAGAAGATCATTGTTTCTCCTCAAGTTTGTTTTTGTCTAAATATAATTATACAATATAATTAATACATGTGTTTGTGTAATTATAATATTAATTTTACATTTAATTACTCTATTTGCCATTAACCAAGGTAAATTAAAGACAGAAGTTACTATTCACCAAAAATTATTTTCATCTTATTGATCTACATTATACTTAATCATATCAGATGGGTCTCTCAGATTTTTGAAATTAAATTCACATAAGTAGTAAAATTACATTTTATTAAAATTTGCTAATGTTCCTTGATGGTGGGTAGAAGACAATAAAAAGTTCAATAACATTTTATATATTTAATATTTTTTTAAAAAGAATCTTATAAATTGAATTTACCATTTATAGGTATTATTTATATATTTTTACCTAAAATAAATTTAAATAAATTAATAAATTATTTAAATAAAAGTTAGTCTTAATCAATAATGCAGTGTTTTCACTATTAATCAAAAAATGAATGTTTTTAGAAAAATGTCAACAATTCATTCTAAGCTAATTTTGGTATTCCAAATCCAAAAATGAAGTCCATTTTGAAAAATAAAATTTATAAAATTTCAAAAAGTGGGTATTACTATTCATAACTGCTATTTTAGTTAGTCGTGGTGTGTTAGAACTCGAAGTTGCGTACAACTCAAGCTATTTTATACTTCAAAGAGAAGTGTACCATTGATGCTTGGGGTGTTACATAAGCTACATGATTTTTTCACATGGTTTGAAATTTTATTTTCCAACTAGAAATAACTAAATAGTCCCAAACTATAATTATTTGAGAGGTAAGACACATTTATTTCACAAATTTGTTGGCTAACAATGTCCCCATCACTAGGACTCAAACTCAATGTATGTAGTATAGAGGGAAGACCCTCATGGTTTTATCAAACCGTAATTTAAATATTAACATGCCAAAAAACCTCTAAAAATATCTAGATGTTAGGCAAGATTACCCATGATAAGAGATACATAATACATGATCATTATAATAGAATATACGTACCTTAAATAGGGTTTAATAAAGTTGTAATTATCCCCCTAAAATATGATTTATACTCATAGTATGACTTTCAATAATATTTCATAACAAGGATAAGATGAAACTATTCTCTTATAAAAGCCTCACTCTCATAAATATCTTGAGAATATAAACCATGTTATATTTATATACAAACCAAGGGTATGTACATTCCAAAAATAACTCTTATATGAGAATATATAACATGAAAAACATAATCTATCATAGTTATATCTAATTCAACATCATGGTTTCCCCAACTCAAAATGTGATATGGGTTTGACATATACATCTTGTGTTATGAAACATGAAACCCACAATGGATCAATTTCATCTATAGTGGAATGTCCAAATTAATGCCACATTTCCAAAATGGTCAAAAAATAACAAGAGTCTCATGTGTCTAGGTGAAAACACCCTATATTTTCAAATCCATCAGAGAAAAAACCGCAGAAATATTATCAAAAATATATAGTTACAGACCATGAAGTTCAATATTCATCCAAAAAATATATTATCTTATTTAAACCACCAATTTTGCATCATAATTTTTTAATTAAAATATCAAATCATTACTTTAATTTCATGTCCTAAATTTGGTATATCATAGAAATATTAAAAAATCATTATCTATTAGAGTTCATATTTGGATTTCCGGTCTTACAAAACAGAATGGGTTCGATAGGGATGGATGAATAGTTAATATTATTGAAGTAAAACTCCACCAAACCAAATTAGAAATCCCAGTCCCATACATAATCATTAAAATAAGCATGAAACATGTCCTCCAAAAAAAAATTTCCTCTTATGTTTGATATTCTATTTTAGGATGATATTTCATACATAACATTACCTCAAATTAAGTCATCTTTATGCGACCTCTAAAAACCATGGATGTGAACTAGGGATCCCAATCGAAAAAAATGTTAGAGATAATTCCATCAAATCTAACTATATCACATACATGAATAATTTCTGAGTCTGCAACATTATTCCTATTATGAAATAAAAGAATGTGAGTCGATTTATAAGTCGTTTGATCACCAATAAAATTGAATTATATCATTTATCTATAAAAACCCACCAAAACCCCCATTGATAACTCCTAAAACTTTTAATTCATCATAGGAAGGTTTTGAATTATTCCATAAGGCCTCTAATGCAAGGACTTGATATTTTAACATTTATAATAATGAGAAACAAAAAATTAAATTACTCATACAATTCCTAGCCACCAGAGGTGAGGATTCATATCATAAATAATTTTTATTTATCTAAACTATACCTACCACTATTAATGATTAAAATACCACATCATAACCTTCATCAATAGGTAATAGAAAAACATACCAATTCATAATGTAACTAAATCTCATGGAATATAGAGACCATGTGGTGATTTTCATTGCCCCGTAAGAAGAATATATAATGGCTTATAACTAATGAAAATGATTTTTTTTTCAAGAAAAATATCTAAATAAAACATGATGTCAACTAGAAACTCCATAATAAAACTTAATCATATATTCAAATAGTATTGAAAGCATTCAATAATAGAGAGGCCCCAAATTATAATCATTGTCAGATTATTTCATGCCATGTTATATATGTTTATTCTCAATGAATAAAAATTGATATTTCCCTTAACAATGGTGTATTAAATTCCATAATCAAAATTCTAATGATTTTACACCCATAACAAATGATGATGGTTCACATCATTATTAAATAATATATAAATTATGATTTTATAATCCCAGTTTATAGAAAATAATTCTTAGAATTTGTAATATAGTTAACTGTTAAGAACATATATATCATCTACATGTTCCTGATCTTGAATGTGATAATTCTTATCAATAGAACAATTTTAATGAGAACCCTAAAGACCCATTTGATCAACCAATATAAAAAAACCAAAAACTATAGCGTTATACAATAATGAAGACCACATATCCTTGCCCAGCTATATGATGAGACAACAATGATGCTAAATTTAAATGATAATTAATGTAAAAATATAATTTTTTATGTTTTATATACTATACCAACCTTAATCACATCTGACTGAGAGTTATCAAAGGAAAAGAAAACATTTTTAAATCCCGTAGAAAGTATAATTAGTTCTCTAAGAATCCAAATATATTTGAATATCATTGATTTAATGTGGTTTCCCACATTTCGTAACATCTTTCACCATCTTAAGATCAACATAAATTCAATTTTCTGAAATTATATATTCCATCATAGTCATGTGATCACTAGTTTCTTTGTTTCATATATGATAATGGGATTTAATGGTCAAATATTAATGAATGGATTAAAATTTGTGTATCGTTTTGATGCCCCCTAAAAACATCTCTTAATTTTACCCTTCTATTTTGGGTAAATATTAATGTGGTATCCCCATATACAATTTTTTGAACTTAAATTAAAAATTAAATATGTAATTACACTCTTATGAAATGAATAATGTGTCAAGTACCACTATAGACATTTTAACTCTAGCATGATTCCTCAAAATTTGATGAATGGTGGATTAATTGAAAATATATGTGAATAGATATTCATACCCTAAAGGGGACTGAAAATAGGATATGGTATGTGGTAGGCCAAATATAGTTTCCAATAGATTCCTTTATTAGGGATATGTGGTTTATTGGTTATTATTGGCTATGGAATAAGTCTTTTAGGACCCTTGAGATAAAATATTACCAATATATAAATTGAATAGATGGTTGGGTGAGTTTTCCTTCCTCATTGGAATGTTTATCCCTTGGTGGGTATACTCTAGATATGATTATGGGGATGTTGGGTGCTAATGGAATGACCTATGAGGATCGTGGAATGTGATATGAGAATTTTATTATCTACATACTATAACACAATTATTGAAGTAAATATATGGAAAATAAGGTTATGATACAATCATGGAGAATATAAGAAATGATTTACCTAATATTTAATGGATTAATCCTTGATACTAAAAAAGATATAGTGTATCCCTCATAGTGATTTGAGGAAGATAATTGACTTAGGTGACTATGGTGGTTATCCTAATCTTATGGTAAACCTATATAGGTTTTTTATATCGTGTTGGTGGTGTTAATTTCTTATTCCAAATTATAACTCAATTATAAACAGTGAGAGTCTAGAAAATATTATTTGATGGGTTCAGTATGGGTTTTTGATATGTCAAGCTATGATATGAGTAAATGGTTTGGTGAGTGGCTAGCCCGGGTGGTGTTAGTTGAGGTCTCGGGGTGTATGCATCGTAAAGAATATGTGATATATAATTAATGTATTTATATGTGTTTTATGTCATTGGATGTTCATGAACATTGTTGGGTTATGTTAACTATGTATCAGAGGACTGGTACCTGATTTAGGTAAAGGATACAACCCCCTATGTGTATGTTTGTACAATTCCAGTTAATTATGTTGGTCACCCTAGGTAAGACATTCATAGTAACAAGATTATACTTTAATACCATGGTAGTGTTTTCAATTTCATTGATGGTAACACCATAATGTTAATGATATATGAGTTCATGGTTGCAGATATGACTCCCTAGATAGATAAATATTGTTTTTCTGGGTGGTGTTGTGTCCTCCCATGGGGTAGATATGTGTTTTAGCCATATAGGTGATACAACACACTATATAATGGTTTTTTTACAAAATATTTGAGTTATAACATTATGATCATACATGATATATTTAAATTGGTCATAAGGTTTTGAAATTATTATATTACATTAATCTTTTATAAAACATGGAAATAACATTTTTACCCCTATGTCATATGATGTATTCTAAAAACAACCTAACTTTAGAGAATGTTGGCATGGACATCCATGGATTTTAATTTAGAATAATGCATCTCATGGTGAATATTCATTATTACATATACAGTATACTATATTTTTTTTACCATATCATATCTAAATAATATATTGCATTATTTATATTTAAAAAACAATTGGTGTATTCTTTTTGAGTTTTAATCATAGTCAACAGAAGTATCCCAAACACATTGGTACTCAAGAAGACCAATTTTTTTATAGGTTCTTGTATCAATTATACACAGTTGTAGATAATCCAGATAATTCCTCTATTAAATATATTAGATTTATATTTGAGCACACTCATGGATGGTATAAGATCCTTATTTCATTAACTAGTTATTAAGAATATGTGATTGGGTCAGTGGGTGATTATTTATGATGTATTAAAATATCCCTTTTTAAAATATGTTTAATTGAATTTTTCTTAACTGTTATATAAATTATACTCATATTTTTTGTTTTGAATGTTGATTTTTTATTTACTCTATAATATCACTCTAATATGTTGGTATATTCTCGTAATGGTTTAGCATTATTCCCTGACTATAAGTAAGAAAAAAATGGAATATGGTGAGGTGGGCCAGACATAACATGACACCATCAAACAACACACAAGTATGTGGTATAGGGGTATAATTTAATTTAAAATTAGTACCATAACATGTTCTCCTTTAATTAAATATTTGTGTAATTGAAAATAAATAATAGTTTTGTGTTAGAGCTTGTTATGGACCATGTACTAGTACATCCGAAACACATTTTTAGTGGAAAGTATATGATTTAAAAAATATTATATCATTCTTTCTGATTTTAGTTGATTCAATTAAGGAATTGTTTCACATACGATGTGTTTATTATAGATTGGTATTTATATTTTTTTCCATTTGATGTTTTTAAAAATAGGATTGTATATATGTGTAATATTTTTTATGTGTGATTCCAATTATATATAATGATTTTATGTGATTTATATTAGTTCTGAACGGTTTTTTAAATATTTTATATATCAAAAATAATTAATACAAGTTTCCCCATAAACCTTTTTTGTGTGATTTTACTCAGCAGAACCATAGTATATAAATCATAAAATTGGTGAGGTGAATATTATAGTGTTATTTTCATTGATGATGTATATACAAGACCTATTTTTTGGGATATGTTGTGAATATTGAACGTAAGTATAAACAATATATTCTTTAGTAATATACCTTTTATGTGCGATTATCAAACATTATTGGTTGAATAATATGCTGATAACATATATGGTATTTTCTCAATCATCTTGTTTATAAAATTATACTAAACCAAACCATGTTACTATGGATTATCTTTGTTGTAGATATATTATGAAAATTTGGTTATTTGAACAAATAGAATATGTAGAACCAAATAGTGGAAGTATCGTATGACAACAATAGGAAATGATGTGTCCTTGATGTATGGAGTTGTTTTATAATTTTGTTACCACAATATATATTTGACAAACCCGTGTGGGAGTATTAACATTTGTAAATCCATGAGATATTTTAGTTGAGAGTAGGGATATTTCCATATTAATTTTGTAATTGGAAGAAACGATGTATTGGATTGGTGAAATATATTAGTTCATATGGGATGTAGGCCAAGTTGTTGTTAAGATTAGTGTTATAGTCGATTATACAGGTTATTTACAACTATAGTTAAGTGAACATATGATATATGAATGTATATATAAATAGAGGGTTCTTAATTGATTTGTGAGTTCCCTTAGAGATATGACACATCGGTTGATATAAAGATTTTTAGATTAGTACACAAGAAGGCCTACCAAATAAATTACGCAGGAGTGGACAAGACATATGTATCATGAATTGTTATTCTAGATCGGTTAATATAAGATATATATATAGAATTTTTATATGTGTGTAGTTTTCAAGAAATTGTCATGTGGAGAGTGATATATTTAATAACAAAAAAATAATTGATGTGCATATGGTTATATAGAAAGGATGAACTAAGTGGATTTTGGACAGGTTAATCTAATATTATGTAGACCATGGTATGTGGGTTAGTAAATTTATCCAAAATACAAATATATTTTACCAGAGGGTATTTAATTCATGTTATGGGATCATAATGAATTTTGTAATATTCTCGTTTCTGTTGGATGGGACCAAGATGAATAATTGCTAATAAACATCGATATTGTTATTAGATGATCAATTAACATTGGGATAGAATATTGGTAGTTGTTAATTATTTTTGAGAAATTTCTTAATGTTTGTGTTACTATTCATTGTAGGTATAAAAATGAATTTTTGATTTGTAAACCAGTGATAATACCTTTACGGGATTCAAATTTATGTTATTAAGGATTCAATTTCAAACACTGAAGTCTAGGGTGATGGATGAGAATTATTTGCGTTTCCATTATAATGGATGGTTACACCATGAATGTATGTTGTTCAACTAAAACAAGATGGGTGAGTCCGACTGCAAGTAAGAAATACATAAGAAATGATTGTATTAGTTTGATTAGTGCTAAAGGTGAACAATATTGGATTTGAATGGTGTGGTGCTAATTTTCCTAAGAAATTAGCTTTACGTAGATCATGACATTTATGGTGATCCATAAGAATCTTTTGATTCATGTTCTTCATTGATGTTTAGTTATGATCATAACGACCAAAAATATTTATTATGTGTAGTAATAGAAACATGTTTAACCATATAGATCCTAATGTTATGGAGATTTATGATAAGTATAATACCATAGTGGGGCACATATTATTTTTTATTAATTTTCTCCACCGATGGTGACAGGTTATTGGGTTTGAGGAGTCCTATAGTGGGATGGTCGAGAAGGCATTAGTGTCTTGATGTGTGGATTTGTATAATATTATATAGTTTCTTCATAAATATTATTAAATTTCATTTATTTATAAAATTTTATGGTTTCTAGATGTTGGAATAGGGCACGTGATAGAATTTATCATGATCTAAGAGATTGTCAGCTATGATCTCTATTGGTTCTTTTTTTGAGATCACAGTGGAAGGTATTAGTAGTTCTTGATCCAAAAATTGATATACATATACTTTTGGGATATAAATATGATGTGGTTATTTAGATGATCGCATGATGCCTTTATATATTTTGGTATTTTGATCAAAAATTGATGTAACTTGTTAGTGAGTGTAAGAGATCATTTTATATAAGTTCTGAAAATATAGGATAGATCTAGGTATTTATTAAAATTGGATGTAATGTTTTTTTAGATGCATAATTAATTTTATTGAACAACTTTTAGTTAATTATTGGTTATTTTATTCATGATTTTGGATTCACCATTGCATGGGGAAGACACTGTGAGATGATTGTTATGTTGGGGATTACCAAAATACAGAAAATGATGCAGCCAAAGACACTTGTGCGACATTTGATTGTTGTGTATAAATGAGTTTTATCTCTCTACAAGAAATAGTGATTATTTGGATACATTGGTTTTGGATAATTGTACTTCTAAATTTATATAGTTTTATGTGGAAGATAATTATGTTGTTTATGATACTATATTGTGATCTGGCAGTGAATTCATGATCATGCTACAATTAAATTAATGGTTAGAGAAGAACCGTGTATTTTTAGGGACATGGAGTAATATAGTGGGATGCTATAAAGAGAAAATTATTTATATGTTGTGGAATTCAAAATAAATTACAATTTCTGTTTTAAAGAAATGTTGACATTGAGAATTTGAATTTGAAGTAAAATTGTGAGGATATAGATATCGTATAAAAATGTTTTTTCCATGTTTTATGATTTAAGGTGAATGATAGGTTATTCAGAGGTCATTTGAATGGGTGTGGTATGAACCACACCATTAATATTTTTGGTTTTATGATTGAAATCATTTTGTAAACCATAGTCCATGAAAAAAATTTATTTATGTATGGGGAGACATAGTTTGAGTGACATGTTATGAAAGAGATTTGTCAGCATCATGTTGTTCGGATTGTGGTTCCAAAAATTTGGGGTCAGCATTATTATGTGTAGATTTTCTACATGGGAGTTATAACACAATCAATGAGGACCTCTCTATGTTGGTCTTCACCTAATAGTCAATCCCACTATCAAACAGAGTCACCCCAATAAATAAGGGGTGGGTCTGTATAGAGATATGTATGGATATTAGTCCCTTTTCATGGGAGATCCTTTCTATGTATCCAAAGGGTCATTCTAGATCTATTCCCCATCCATGGAATTATCAACATTAAAAACAAGTAATTTACTATTCTCCCTTCGTCAGTTTTAATCAAATAGAAAAATAAGAAAAATATATTCTATAGGGTCCTCCCCATAATGATTCTTTCATGATTACATATTTAAAGGGGTGTATTAATGTGTAATTTTATAGTCATTATATGTATGTTTCTTCATCCCATTATCTCTATTATATATTCCCATTGAATGAATCCCACTAATTTTGTGTAATCTTTGGGTGGGTTAGAGTAGAGATTCCAAGAGATATTGGGGAAATTTTAAATGAAATTTTGGGATTTGGAATGCATTGAATAATGGTATTCTAATTATGAATAATGAACACACCCATTATTCATTTTGATCATGGTAATAAACTTACATAATGTATTCATTGTTTTTATGATATAAAAATAAATTGGAAATATATAAGGCGTCAGTTGATATAGATTTTTCGTGATGGGAAATGGTATATATTGGGAATGGGAATGACCACATTGATCATGGTATTTGAATACATATGTTATTATTTGAACATTTAATGAAATTAATCATTTATATAATAAATTTAATAAATAATTATAATTGTTGGTAATTAATAATTTGAAATGGTGTTGCTTCAAAAGGGAGAATGAATGATAATGAGAGAATGGAAGAGTCTTGGAAAATATTTGTATGTGATTTTTGATGTTTCTTAATTGGTGAATTATATATACATATATTTGGTATATGTTCCATGAAGATATCACCTGAATTTTGGAGTTTCACTATGTGTTTGGTGATATCTGATATAGCGAAATAGGGGATATTAAACAGAAATATAAAATAAATTTATTAATAAAATGTCATCGAAATAAATTACGTGTCAATGAACATGATGGGACCATAATTTATAGTTTTATGAATCATATTATAATGTTCAATATCATGTTTATTAACATATTTGTAAAAATATATTCCAACTTAAGGGACGTGAATGAGCTACAACTAAATGATGTTTTTTGGAAATATAATCCATTGGATAAATTTAATATAGGTGTGTGGTGGACTATGTTTAGTTGGACTACAGGTAGACCATCTATGGCCCTTGATTTATATTGTGGACTTCAAAAACTATTAAACATATTGTGGGGAGAGTGTTCCTTTTACAGTGGTATGTGAGTACCTAGGTTGGTATACACCAGGTAGTGTTTGAAGAGGTCGTGAGATATAGTCCCTCTATTGCTAGAATTTTGGATGTGAGATGGTAATAATTCAATCTCCATACCATTACATTATCAAGGAACATAATATTCAAATTCTAGTCCATAATGGGATAATGGATATGAAGAGGTATTAAAAAAATTGACTGATGGTATTTTGACCTTGAAATTTCAATGAGATATTGGATCCCACAAAGAGAGCACGTTATTAGCTATAAACATAGGATCAAAAGTGGTTTCCCTAGTCATATGTTAACAATATAGAAGTTTTGTTGAAGAAGTTGTTACCATCAATTTTTTTATGAATACACAGAGGCCAAGGATTGATGGTGATAGTTCAGTTTAAATGTTATGATTAGTCATTGTCATGTCCTAGATAGTTTGACTTATGAGATATGTGATATGTTTGGGTGATTGTTTAGGCCAAGTCATGTTCCATGTGGTTTTAGGGATTATTTACCCATTAGTTTATGTGATGTATATTATACATATACATAATAGTATAATGGTGATTTAGGCTCATTGGGTTCACATATTCCTTATGTAATGGAGGCATGATACTTATTTTTGGTATAGGATGTGATCCCTTGGTTGTATGTTTTTAGGGTTCTATAACAATATCACGACCCCATGGAATACATATTCACATTTTTGGGATTATCTTGATCCCCAATGGGTGGTATCTTTTTGTTATCAATTAGGATTCCCCTAGGTTTGTGATATTTACTTTTTTGGTTATAGAAGTTACCCCACCCCCAATGTTGATAGATATAATCGTTACAGAGATGGTATGGAGACACGTAGGTGGTAGATATATACTAGTTCTTGGTAAGATATGTTTATACCATTTGGATGGTTTTTCAAAAATGGCCTCTAGGTTGGAATTGGTCCCCATAAGCAATATTATAAGAGAGGTTATGGGGAAGGACTTAGTGACAGTAGGTGTTACTCTTATGATTATATGGTACATAATCTTTTACCTCAAGTGGTATGATTTATTATCAAGGACATTCCAGAACATTTTGTATTTGGTATGGTCAATTATGGATAACACATTAGTAATGAGCATTGAATATGGTAATTAATTTTATACATTAACTTTTATAGTATATAATATGATTATATAAAATAATATTGGTTATTTTTTAGACTTTTTGGGTGGTATCCTACTATGATTTACTCGCAACCTAATTTGGTGGCCCAAGATAATTGTTACTATAGTGTACCTCATTGTTCATAGGTTTAGTAAAAGGAATGTCCCAATGACTAATGATAGGGATGGTGTTTCTTACCTTGGATGGGTGAATATTATGTTATGAGGATCATGGATATTTTTTGAGCCTCCTCATGATTTTATTCATTTTTTTATATATTATCAGATAATGGAGTTATTATATAGGATATAGTATTTTATGCATCTACATTTCATTTTGATACTATTTTTTTATTATGTGTACTTAAAATGATTTTTGAATTTTATTAATTATTTTATGATATGGTTTCACTATGATGTGAGGATATAGTCACCCCAATGAATCTCCATTGAAACACACTAAAAGTTGTTTAACACTAGAATACAAAGAGTCACACCTAAGGTCAAATGACACTATTAGGGAATATATTGGAGATTTTTCTATGTAGGATGGCCATTACAATCATTTTTCGTTCAATGGAACTGAATTGGTTAGAAAATATATGTCATAATATTATTTTCTAAAATTTATTTATTTGAAAGGTTGTTATACCAAACATTCATATGACTATATAATGTATATAAGAAGCATCAAAATTTCAGTACCTTGTTTCTTTTATGGTTCATAACATTAGGCTACATCATGATATCAATTCAGTGACATAGTGTTATGGGTTTTTGAGACTATTGAATATTGAGAATCTGAGATTCTTTGAAATGGTATGATTATTTGTTAAATCTACCATCTAATGATTTAGAAGTATTTATTATGGTGATGGAACATTTCATTACTCAATAACCTCTAAAATAGATGTTATAATATCCAATATTTCATCTTATAATTACACCAATTCTATTACGGGTTTCATTTAATGTAACACAAGATCCAATTCTTTGTGGAATTCCTAAGCTTTTAGTTGACAATGGTCTAGTGAAAGAAATATCTTATAGTCAACAAACTCTAAAATTTAGTAAATAGATTATCATTGTGTTTGATCTAATGTATAGTACATATATACATTATATGGATTAAAAGTCTCATTCAAGATATACTAGTCTAAAATTTTTATTTTTAGATTTACCATTAAAATAATTTTTAATTGATAATTTTACTTTAATTATTTAGAAGAATATTGATCAAATATTTCTATCTTCAACAAATATTATTCCATTAATCTCTCCACAACCACATTATGTAGATGGTATTCCCTAGTTATCACATTAAACATTAATTTTTCATTTTAATTATCCCATTGAATTATTTTAAATATGTTATATAAAGGAGGAAATAAAACAAAATCACTACATTAGTTTTGGATGTTTATGTGTTACTCCCATCCATTCATGATAATGATATAATCTGTTGATAATTTCTCTTTTATAGGATAATTATCTGCATCATACTCTTTAAATTTATTTGGGTCTTCAAGATTCAAGTAAATTAATATTAATTTTATATGAATAACATAAAATAATATATATTTACTAATTATGTGGTTTCCATAGATAATGAATTAATGTAAATTATTTGATCAAAATGAATCTCTTTTTTGGATAATCATTTATATATGTAGCCTTTATTAGTCATTGATATATTTTTCAATAGATCCCATATATGGGAGGAGGGAATCTTTTCATTATACGTTTCTTTGAATGATTTTTTATTTATCACTTTTGAATGCGATTCATGAGGAGGGATCAATTATTGTACAATAATTAATGATTAATATGCTATTTTCCATGTTATTTATGACCACCTTGAGAATATATTTTCTTTTGATGTAGGTTCATAACCCATCCATGTATCACTATTTTGATTAATGGTACATAGGTTTGTTGTGGGGAAAAAAATTATTCCATCCTTATTTTCTAAGGATCATTTACAATATTATAGTTTCAATAATGTATCCATTTTCATCGTTAGTTCGTTATCCAATGAGTACCTAATGAATTAAATTCCTAATTATAAAGTTTTTATAACTTTTAGATTGTTAAATATCACTAATTAAATATTATTTTATCCTAATGAATTAATTTTTTCACAATGGAAACCCTGATGTTTGTTTTCAATATCCATTTCAAGTTATAGAGAACCAATATTCTAAATGTACCCTATCAATTGATATTTTCTAAAAGCACCATATAATGATCATTGTTTTAGAGGATGATATCCCAGTCATATGACAACCTATATGAGGGAATTATTATATTCGACTATATAAGGACCCCAAAATAAAACACTACATAACATTTATTTTATAGACAATAGCTCACATAGTTACATTTGGTGGGTCTTTATATACTATAGTTTTACAAAATTAAGAAATACATATTTCATAAAAAATAGATATATTACAATTTGGAAATCTGAACTCAGTATACACCCCCCCCCCCAATTTTGATAATTTAAAATAATTTTTTTAGGAAAAATTCATAACACTCAACTTTAATTATCATTATTTTAAAATCGTCCTTAATCCTTATAAGGAAATAATAATTTTGGGATTAGTAGAAAAATTTTATAAAGGAATGTAAATGAATTAATATTTTTAGTCAAACAAAAAATAGGAATTCTGGTAAATTTTTACCATTTTACTCAACATTAATGTCATATAAAATGAATCATATATCCATTGTTGAAAAAAAAATCATATAGAAAACACAGAAAACCCATGAAAATAAAATTAAAACCCATCTAAAAATTAAATATAATTAACTTCAAAACACAGGTTCACTCACGTCGGAAATAAATTAACCCTAGATACATTTATGTATAAACATACCTGGTTAACTCCCTCATTCATTATTTATAAGAAAAAGATAAATACACAATTCCATGGAGAGCTATATTGGGCACTACAATTGAATAAAAGGTCTTATGATCACCCACGTTATGAGTTTTATCAGTCTCACTTATCATCATATATAATGATTAAGTACTATATAAGGGACAATAAATTATATTCTTGTATCATTTAATAAAAAATATATAGAAAAACATTTTCCCCAATAGGTAAACAATATTTATTGATCATATAAATAGAATAAAATTGTTCTACTTCTTTAGTAAAACTCTTTGAAATAAAAAATTCATATAGATATGAGGAAAATGTTTTCATAAAAGATAATAGTGAAAAATGTTATTTTTGGTAAAATATATAGGATTTTACATAATTTTAATGTTCAAATGTTTTATACATTATATATAAATATAATTTTCACTTTTTAAAAAAATAAAAATTAACCAATATTGAAAATATTGAATTATTTTCAACTCTATCATTTTTAATGAATTTAGAGATAGTAAAAGACTTGTTTAACCAATTAAGAATAAATAATAATATTTTTGAATATTTAAAAAATATATGGATATGTATAGATAATGTTTTAAATCTTTTTTATAAACATTTTAATAGAAGTATCATTACAATAGGACCCTTCTAGATTCGATCATACATTAAATCATGTGTAATGAAATTATATAAATTTTATACATTTTAATAACCTTTTTCGTGTTAGTTTTATTGTTATTATGCATTAAATTTCAATTATAACAATTTTTATTTAGTGACTACAATGGTTATATTCATGTTGGATGTTTTGGGGTTGTTATATTTATAGCCTCAAAAGAACATCGATACATTTACAATGGTAAAATTTTTTGTGATTGTATTACCACTAGAATATAAAAAAAATTACAATTATATATATATATATATGTATTGGATTCACTCATAAAAATAACCATTAAAGGAGTTCATGAAAAATTAATCATGTTATATAATGGAGACGATAGTCTATAAGAATTCATGAGAAATGTTTCAATTATTCAAAGAACTGTGGAAACGAAAGTAAATATCATTTTATAATTATAGAATTATTATTAAATAAAAAATAATATTTTATTTATATAAATAAAATTATATATAGCAACCACGTGATGTGGTGATGAAAAATGAATCAAATATATTTATACCAGGGTAATCCATAAGTACATATGAATGGCTTTATCATTTTTATTTTATGAAATTTTATGACTAATAGTTCAGATCTAGTAGTAAAAAATGTATAATTATGAAATTCATATATATATATATATTATCAATCATTACATCCATCCATGAGAGGTTGTGAGGGAAAACAAATTATATCAATTCATGAGGATATAATCCTCACATAAGCATGAACGTTGTTTTCCATGAAAATTTATTTGACATGCAGATGGAATGCACTATAACATAAACATAATAACTTTATATTTTATTGTATACAATTATATTATAATACCTTAATGTTTATAAGTGTTTTAGAGGACGTAAATGAGGAAATAAATATAAAAACCCTACATTGAGAAATATACATTTCATATGGTCATTGTCTTATGTTTTAAAAATATATATTTTTCATAAAGATATTAATGTGAAAAAATAACAACAAAGACATGGTTAGGTATGATTTTTTTAGATTTTAATTGGTATTGTGAGATTTTATAGGCTCTATATTTGTTTAATATAAAATAAAGATGGTGCTGTTTTATAATCAATGAAAAGGATACACATTAATTTTTTGAAGTTATTAAAATATATTAATGACTTTATCAGAGAATAAGAATTAAAAATTACTATTATTACAATATTACATAATATATGGTCTATATATTACCATAAATACTTATTTATCAATTTTTTAGGTTATATTAATACATAAAATTTTATTTATATCCCTTTTAACTGATTTTAACATTTACCATAGTAACAATTTTATTTTCCAAATCTACTATTCATGATAACCCAAAATGAAGTTGAATCACTTAAATAAATTTAAATTATGATTTCAAATATTAAGGTCATTTTATGAAATTAAATTTTAACAAAAGGCATACATCACTAATAAGATCATCCCCCATAACAGGTTAAAAACTATTTTACGAAAAAAGAATTCTGTACAAATGATTTTATGTCTATATAATGATTACTTTTAAATACCTTAACCCTAGTATCATAGAGTCAGAACATGGTTTTAAACATTTTAATATTATACATGGAATCACACCCTGAAGTATGAAATATTTTAGTGGCATTGGAAATTTAGATGAAAACATAATTATTACCCTACAATTTGAAATGATGTAAAACATAGGATCTGTATATAAAACACCCATATTATCCTACAATATCCATAAATTTATATCATACAATACATCATAGAATACATTGGGAAAATTAAAAATTAGTAAGGGTTGAGATCATATTCCCAAAAGCTGTAAAAAATCCGGGAAGGGTATCATAAATGAACATATATTTTATGGAATTTTGAATTAGTAAAAAACACATTCCCTTAAAACATAATCCTGATTATAATATGGTAGTATTAAAAGAGGAAAAAATAATTCCATATAAATAATGAAATGATGATGAAACATAAACATAGATATTAAACTAGTAGAATATTTAAATGTATTTTAATTATCTAATTGTATAACGAGGGAATGCATAGTTTTGAATATCATAGTCATAACATCAAGGCATTGGCTAGGACACCATATATAGTTAGGTAAGGCATAGGACAATACCCAAACTAGTTTGTCTCATGAGGCCTAATGATGCATTAAGGGTTTATAGAGTCCCTCACCCATCACATACTAATTCAATTTTATTACTCAAATAAAAGGGGTGAAACATAATCAATATATACATTCTTATTGAAACTTGGGTATGAAATAACTTTCCCCAAAAAATAAACAATATCATAAAGCATTCAATGTATTATGATGTATGTTTAAAAAAACATCAATAGTAAAACAAATCATAATAAATTTAATATAATTTTATATATAGTGTAATAAATTAACAACACCAATTAATCATAAGATCAAAAATGGGTTTACATTGTTAAAAAAATAATAAAATAATTGAGAAATTTTTCAGAGAATTAACAATTTAATTTAAAATCATTTATTTAAAAAGAATCACAATTATAAAAGAAACCATTTTCTTTAAAAAAATATAATTGTTTAAATGATTCTTTATGACATTATAATATCATTAAATTTGAGAAATCTTCTCATTTCATTTAATTATTAAAAACATCCAATTTTATTTTAAAAAAAAGAATCATTTAAATGAATAATTTTATAATGAATATGTTTGAAAGAAATAATTTAATAGATTATGTGTATGTGATATAATTCAATACTAATTTTTTTTAAAAAAGATTATTATTAAATTTTATTTCACTTTTAATCATATCCTGAAAATATCTATGGATTATAAGTTGATCCCAAATAATGAAGATTAGGTTATGAGTTACCTTACCACTTTGTAGATATTCAAATCATATACCAATTAAATTAATTATCATCAAATGAAACATTGAAATTCATAGAAATAAATTTATTTATAATATTATATATATGTGTTAAACATCTATACCACAAAAAATAAGGGGTGAATATGTAATACATATCACATAAGTAAAAGTCATATGAAAAACCCTTACCATATATATGAAACCATTATGTAGATGTACTCAATTTCTTTAATAATAAAATTAGATTCAACAATTACGTGATTAAAAAACTATTAAAAATGTATTTTTACTTTTTTGTATTGTTTACTTATGTTCATTTCGTTTAGTTATTGTTTTTAATTTCGTTGTTCAAGGAGCATTTGATTCATTGTTTTATGGTCACTTGCAGTTAGTATAAATATGGGAGTTCCTAAAAAACAGGAATAAATTCCCCAAAAGAAAAATTAATTATTATTAATGAAAATATATATGTTTAAATTGTCTGTTATATAATTTTTAATATGGTATGAGGTTGATTTATTATATAAAATGTGGATGATAATGTTTTAATTTATTTTTTTGGTTTTCACTACCATCACAAACCTATGTCCTTTTTTTATATTATGTTTTTATAAAGTGGTTACAGAAAATTATATAACATATAATATGTATAATAAAAACAAATTTGACTATACGAATTGTTCTAAGACTATAATTTATCGTGATAATTGAAAATGTAAACTCTCCATCCATGAATGGATTGAATTGACTCATCACAGATGATATTTAATTTTTAAAATAAAATGATAGGGGAAGAGAGATGACGATTGATATTGTATTAACATAATAAAAATAAAATATATATATTATACTATAGAAATTATATAAATATTTATAGGGGATATGAACAGAGTATAATAAATAAAAATAATAATCGGAAAAAATGAGAATTTTAACTCTTAAATGTCCTCTCTTGGAGATCCTCCATAAATCACATGGATTTGGTCTTTGTGTATAACCAGTAGCCCTAGGACGTTGTAAAAATCATTGGGTATGATATTGGGATAAATATAAAATATATTGAAGGATTTGAAGCTATTAAGGGAAGGGGTGGCGAGGGTGTCATTTATATAAAGAGGATATGGGTGTCTCTGATTATATAATTCATTTTATTAAGTTTTAGCTCATGACTACCAATGGTGATGATCATTGTGAATAATTACAGTAAAAATTGAATTCATCTTCATAATAATGTTTTACTACCTCATATAGACATCATCCACGACTCAATATTTCATTTCTTTACGTGTAATGTAAAATATCATAAATTATCGTACAATTCACAAAAAAATAAACTATTTTTTAAAAGTCCAAAAAATCCATGTTAAACATTTTTCAATGTGTAAATTTTAAAAATAGACTCTATTATATTGTATTAATTTTCTTAATATGAGAAATTTATGTTTGAATTAAAATAAATATTTAATCTAAAAATAATGATTTCAGTATTATAACTTAGTTAATGACAATTTGAAAAAAGTAATTATGTTATAAAAAAATTCTTATTTATATATTTAATCAAAATATTAATTTAGGAATATATTTTATTAAAATATGGTTTCATTTAAATAATTATATTTTTTATAAAATTACAAATAAACATTTATGTTTCACAAAATACAAACACATAATTTTTCATTTTTAAAAAATTTATTCACTTTTATATGATATTAATATACCATACATTGATTTTTGACATACCAAAGTTTTCTTTCTACATTCACAAGAGATGTTATTATTATATTGGTGAGCTTACAATTCGAAATGGACACATAACTATTCGGACACCCATGATAATGTTTAATAATTTGTCATTGTCTTTTTATGAATAGGGTTTCATGCAACATTAGATATCAAATAAATTGAAAATTTTTAATAAAGAATATTTCATAACATATTGGTGTGTTATATTCATTCCTCCTTCAAAAAATTATCTCATCACAATTTTCATGAGTATTAACTTGTAAACAGATGAGGGTGGTCCTTCATCATACCATCATATGGTTCCCACATTAATTCACCAATTTTATGGGTTTTCTAAAAAAACATTTACCAATTGAGTTTTGTAACTTCTTAATAGTTTTTATCTAGTGTCATAAATTTTTATATACTCCTCACAGTAAGGAAAATCATGTTAAATATCCTTTTCTTCGTAGGTGATTCCATTCATTGAGTCATTCATGATCATACTTATCAATGATATGTGAAACATATCATGTAATTTAGAAAGGCTTGGTAGAAGAACCAAAAAATAAATCATAGATTAAATTTATTAAATAATTTAAAATTTTCTAATGTAAATTGGGATCAGTTTCCCTTTCATACCAAACCTTATGACAACATTCCAAATATATAGTTTTATAAAGACATTATCTTCCACTTGGGACTCCAAATCATTTATCAGGTTGTCATTATAACTATTTTTCTTAATTTGATCTTTTTTTATGAATCATAATTACAATTAATGTTCTATTTTTATCTTCTATAAGTTATAGTCTTATATTTTTCATATAACCATCTTCATACCAATAATGTTGGAAAATTACATTTCTTTCCATATAATGCTTCATATAAAACCATTTCATACTATATTGGAATATATTATTGTAAGTGACTTATGAGAAAGGTAAATAATGACACCACATACCTTTAATGATATGTGATAATATTCTCAACACATCATCTATTGTTTGAATAGTCATTTCGTACTGCTCATCAGTTTGAGGGTTATAAGTTGGAGTCCAATGAGGCTTAGTATCCAAATCCTTCCAAAGACACTTCTTGAATTTTGATGTAAAACAAGGATCTCAGTCACACAGAATTGATAGATGTGCACCATAAAGTATTACAACATCATTAATATACATAAAATAGAGGTTATTCATTAGAAAATCCTCCAATGTGGAGAGAAACTTAAAGATTTGGAAATTCGAACAAGAATTACCCATATTGCACGATTCATTCATCGATACTTCAATATTCTTGTGAAAATATATATAGTAATGTATACCATTATTCTCATTGGAATATTTAGAAGTAGAATGACTACAGTATGATTTTATCTTTCATCCTACACTTAATAAAAATAAAAATATCTTGATACATAATCCACAAAATCCTACTTCATATTATCCTATCAAAAAAATGTTATATAAAATATCTATGATGTAAGTTTTAATAGGGTTAACCTAGAAATTAAAGTGATGGGAATAATTTAATAATTCAATATTTATATCAGGAATAGATGGAACACAAATCCTTTTCCCATATTTTAAAATTCCTTTATCACATAATAATTCTACCAATTTTCCATTATTCAATCCATGAATTTTCATTTTCAAATCATCATCTTCACACTAAGAAATTTTTTATCTATCCCAGTAATGATGGTTTGAAACCATTTGAAAATTTAGTATTGATTCACCATCCATGATAATTTTTATATCAATATTTACTAGATCCATGTACATGGGATCCTTTTAAATCCTCATTTTTTAGAAATGCATGATCTTTCTGACTCAATATGTCTACTACCTTATTTTCCATTCCTTGGTTGGAGGGTGCTAGAAAATCATAATCCATGTGTATCTCAATCCACCACTTTTTCCTCGTGTTTAGTTCATTCTGTGATAATATGTATTTCCAGTTATTGTGATAAATATATATATCATATCTCTCACTTTAAATACAGTGTCTTAATATCTTCAAATTAAAAATTATAGATACTAACTCAATATAATAATTTAGAAAGAATTGTTTTAATGTTTTTAATTAGATTGACACATATGAAATAACTCTATCACTTTTTATAAGGACTCATAAATTTCCTTTCGTCGACGTATCATTATAAATTAAAAATACACTATTTCTCAATAGTATAGTAAATTTCAAATCATTCAATAATTATTCGTTCAGTTTATCAAAGAACTATTTAAATTATTTCATCGAGATAAACATAACGGTTATATGTGTATGATCAGTTAATAAGTTATCCAATTTAGAAAACCTATAACAGAAACATTGGTATTAACTAGATTAAATAGTGAAACTACAGACCTCTGTTTTGTTTGTTAGTGTAGGCCATTACAAGACAGCCTTTTTAGGCACATGATCAACTAATATTCCCTACAAACAGTCATTGTGTCCATGAAATAAATTTTTTGAAGCCTAAATTATATCTTTATAAATACACACTAAATTACTTTCCTTCTAAGAGTTTCAGTAATTATTCAATATTGATTCCCATGGTCTTTATAAATTTCATAATATACCAGTAAATAAATAATCAATTATACAAAAAAATCATTACAATATAACTCAAATAATTTATTCATTAAATAGATGAAAACCAAGAGTGAATTGGATAGTCCAAATGGAATTACTACATCATGCTAATGACCATACCATGTTAAAAATTCTATCTTTGTAATATCTTTAATCATTATATGGAATTGATCTTATCTACAATGATGATCAAACATTATGAACTTATTTTGTAAGAGTGTTGGTCAAATGAGTAATCAATTAGAGGTAGATGATATTTTTTTATTTAAATAAATACAATTTATCTCCCTAAAATCAATTGAATTCTCCCATGATCCATCTATAATCTTTAAAAAAAGAACACTAGCTCCACAAGTTGAAACAATAGAGAGTATAAATCATTTACCAATCAATCCCTATATTAGTTTCTTTAACTATCATAACTATTTTGTATCTATTCTATAAGGAGTCCATGATATATATCTATTATTAATAACTAAATAAATAAAAAACTCAAACATTTACTATGGTGGATGTCTAGGGAATTATACTATAAATAAATCATTGTATTCTTGTAGAATATATACATCCCCAATTTATATATCACCATTTTCATTAGTAGGTTTTATCTACTATTCTTATCCAAGAATCAAATTTATAAGAGCTTCTGGATATAGATCTAGATATGACTTAGATAATGATTTCTCCATTCTAATGATGATACATACCATATCATCATCACGAATCAAAATTTCCTTCTATTTTGAATAAATATTTTCATTATATTTTGAAATATAAACCATACACATGTCTATAAAAATAAACCACATGTATGATAATGAAAATTGCAATTAGATCAGGATTATTTTTCATAATAGTAACTTCATGACACATCATTATTTAATTATTTATAACTATAATATTTTTGACTAAAAAAACATAATAAGGTGAATTGTAAATATCCAATTTCATAAAAAAATCGAGGAAAATATAATTGGATTCGATTATCTATAATCAAATAATGAATTTGCTAAATTTGAGGAGAAAATTAATATAAATTCCACCACATAATTACAAAAATAATTCAAAATTGTTGTGAAATAATATCCATTGGATAGTTCCATTGGACAATTTTTGTGTATTGTTTCCTTGATTTGTATTAAAATAATGGAAATTGTATCCCATAAATCTACAAGTGAATCATTTCACATTTTCAACATCATTCATTCACTTGGAATCACTATCTTGGTTTCATCTTTCTACACACTTTTAACAGTCCTTTCATATTTAATATGGATGTCCGATTATGTTTCTTTTCACATTTATTACAAGTTGAAAATTATATGCTTCCCTTCATCCCTTTTTTCTTATTTCATTATATAGAGTACTCGTCATCTAAATTATTATATTTCTTCCCTTCGAAACCACATGGCTTGGAAAATTATTTTTCGATATTTATGTAATATTATACCTTATCCTCATATGATAAGAATGATTGGGATACTAGTTAAATTCATATAATTGGATTAATACCATCATATAAACTGTAATATCTCTCTTTGGATTACACATGAAGTTCAAGACATGCCATTCTAACCATGTATCAATTTCTTCATACATTGAAACATTTTTGTCCTACTTCATTATCAAATAGAAGAATTGTATCACAAAATATTCTCTTTGCTCATGAGGTAAATTTTTTTCCATGAAAATATACATAATATGTTTAAATTCCATATTTTATTTTTCTTCCTCGTATTTTCGGTTTTTAATTAATGGCCACCATTTATCTGTATATCCTGATAGAATATCAATATCAATGATAACCTTGACCGTGTCATTAAATCCCAAATTGAGAAATATCTTTTCTAGGGAACTGATAATTTTTTTAGATGAAAAATTGTTTCAAGTCCTATTGAATGGTAGAGGTGGTTATATAATGAATTTGTCTTAGACAATTATAATTCATTGTCGATTAGGCTTCTTCATGTGAGTAATGTTCATCAAAAAAATAGTTAGTTTCTCCAATATAAATATCATCTTTTCAGATACAAAAAATTCTCCAGCTTCAAATTCATTATTTTTCATAGTTATGAAATCCCAAAAAAGAATTCGTGCATTAATAAAGTTTACATTCATACTATTGGGGTCTGTTTCAGAATAATGGATGATATTATATATGATTAATAAATTTTAAAACTATTAAAACAATAAAAAAGTTGTTTTTAACTCATCTAAAATTATTGAGCAAGGCTACCATTGATATATGCTCTAAGTTAGATATATGGTTATATTTTTTTAATCTATGTTTTTTCCTAAATATAGTTTTCACTGATTATTCTAAACATCGTTTGATACAATATATGTTTCCATTTCATCATACTATGGAACTCATCAATCAATTATTTTGTGTTTTTCAAATTCCATAATGTCATAATGATTTTATTTGTTTGTAATTTATACCTTAGATATGTTGGTTAGCCTATTCATGTTATCAACATACCAAAACCCTTGTATCCCAAAGTTGATAGATTACTTTATTATATTTTCAATTATATAAGGAATAATTTCTTAAAGGATAAAATAGTTTAGTATATTCAGAAAACTATATAAAAAAATAATTATTTCATTAAAACATGTAATGAAATAAAATAGAATAACCCTATATAAAACACCGCTATTATCATAAATTTTCTCAGCAAGATTATCATAAAATACAATTTTTTTTAAGGGAAAAAATATAATATAATAAAAGGGTAATATAAGATATTCAAAAGGGGAAAAATAAGGGATAATATATTATAAAAAAAATAAAAAAATAAATAAAGATGAGTTATGAAAAACTAATTACATTAAAAGAATATCAATGAGATTCATATGGAAGGAATAAAATCTAATAAAATAATTGTATATAAATAAGCACATGAGATGGATACATAACCATCGATATTATACTATTCTTATTATTATATGTATTATCAATTAATAATCTCATAATGAGGGAATTAAAAATAAGGTACATCCTGAAAATACCATCAATGCTTCAGCCAATGTACAATTCGTAATCGGAAAATTCATCATCCATTACCCACCCATGTTTGTCTAATGAGACCCACGAATGAATAAAGGGGCTATAGAAGTCCATTCTTGTGAGGAACATAGAGAAATTAATTCCACATATAAAAGGGGGAAACATAATTGACATATTCATTATATTTCATACTCGTATATAAAATATGATTTCTAAATAAATAAAGAAAATCATAACCCGTCAAGATTATGATGATGATTGATATCAATATAAAACATCTATAATAAATCTAATCAATAAAAATTCCATTAATTTTTTTATATGGTATTTTAAAATATCAACCAAAATTATTTATTATACCTAAAAAAGTGTTTTGTCATAGGTAAAATAACCATAATAAAATCAATGAAAAAATTTTCCACAAAAGACCACTTCACATTGAAATCATTTTTAATAAAATATACAATTAAAAAAGACAGAATTTTATTTGAAAATAAGACATTTAAACATGTAAAGTATTAAAAAATTCATTAATTCATCATGAAATAGGTAAAATAAACTCATTTAATTTATGTTAAATATCATTATTTCAAAATTTTGAAAAAATGATACACTTAAAAGATTTTTATTAAAATAAAGTGTGAGTATGAACTAAATGAATCAATAATGTGTTTCAGAAATAAATCCCAAAAAATAAATTTTAATCACAAAATAATGTAATTAAAATTCACCTCACACATAATCATCTAATAATGTAATCAATGGAGTAACACCTTAACAAAAATATTGGAAATTGGGTTAGGAATTCCTTGCCACTATATAAATTATCAAACTGTGTTCCCATTAAAATTGATGATCATAAAATAAAACCCACAATTACATGAAGATAAATATATTCATAATAAGATAAATTAATTTGAAATATTCACACCACATTCAACGAATAAAATTTTAATAATGAAAATATCTTGTAAAAGTAAATGTTGGATGAGAAACACATACCTTATGTCAAAAATAATTATGAACTTGTACATAATTTCATTAGCAATAAAATACAATTCATTAATAAATATATAAATAGACTATTCAAGAAACATTTCATCTATTTTTAATTTATAATTTTTTATTTTGGGAAATATCAATTAGATATAACGTACAGTGATTATCATGAGGGGAAGTTTGTATAATGGTTTTATTACTGCATTCCTTGTATATAAATATTGGAATTCTTGTATAAAGTGAAAAATAGATCCATAAGTGAAGAAATTTGGTATTAATGAACATAAATACATTTAAATTTTATCATATATATATATATATAATATGGTTTGAATATTTTCAATTAGATAACATGTTGTGGAAAAAGTATTAATTCATTTTGAAGGTTTTACATCAATCACCAACTTGTGTAATTTTCTTTAATATTATGTTAATATTTATTGGTTTTGGACCCTAATAAAACATATAAAATGTATATTAATATCTTATTTATCCATTATAAATATCTTATGACCAGCCTTTGATGTATTAATGGAAAATTAAATCTTTTTCCCATGATGGGTTCTTATCAACACATCACGGTCGATGTTTTAATTTTTAAAATAAAAGTGGTGGGGAAGATACACAGTGATTGATATTAGATTAAAGTAATAAAATTCATGTATATATATTATTATATATTAATAATTTTATTTTGGATAGGCTATATAATGTGATTCTATGAAATATAATTAAATTTATAGGGCATGAATGTGGATTTTACTTCTTGAATGTTGTCTCCGTGGGATCCTAATATAGAAACTTTGATTTGGAATTTTGTTAAAACAATAAGGTCTAGGATGTGGGAAATAGGAGAAGTGATTTAATTGATAATAATTTATATAATCTTTAAGTCTTTAGATGTTAGTGTAGAAGGGGTGGTGAGAGGTGGCACTTATTGTTAGAGGAGAGGGATGTTTTTAATTATTTTATTAATTTTTTTTTTATTTTAGATCAAGACTGTCAATAGTGTTGATTCATGTGACAATTTAAAGAAACAATTTCATGTTATTTATAACTAATTATTTATTAAAATATCCATAAATAATATATGATTCAGTAAGTCATTTATTTACATATAATGTTAAATACCATAAATTACAATATATCCTTACTCACAAAAAATTAACCTATTTTAGAAAAATACCAAAAGTTCACCCAAAACATATCAAAATAGTTATACGTTAAAAATTTATATAATTTTATGAATATAATATTCGAAATATGTTAAATTTAATTAGTAATTAAAATCAATATTTATTTGAAAAATATGATTTTTAATATTATAAATAATTTTACGACACATTTAAAAATAAGTTATGGTATCATAAAATTAACATAAAATATTAATGAAACAAATTTTAGTTTATTAATATATTGTATGAGAATAAATTTTATTTTCAATCATTATATTAGTTATAAAATTCTGAAAAAATATTTTCGATTCTGAAAAATACCAACATCAAATTTATGTGTTTTTAAACATTTATTTTATTATTACATGTTATATATATATATATATATGATATTTTTTTCATGATATTCCTAAATTTTATTTATAAATTTGTTGGTTTGGTTATTTTTATAGTGTATTGTTAATTATTTATAACTGTCACATTATAATTACAACAATCTTGTTAGTATTTAATAGTATATCATTGTTCGTTTTAGTAAAGTGTTTCATTTGAAGTAGGATATAAAATAAATTTAATTTCTTTAAGAAGATATATACCATAAAATATTGGGTTGTTAATTTTATTATGATTTTAAGGACATTTATTAGATATATATTAATTAAAAAGAAATAGTGGAATTTTATAACCGTTAAAACATTTAATGGGATATTTTAATTTCATGAAATAGAATATAGTTTTGTCAAAAATATTTACTATTTACCGATGAAAATATCTTTTAATAAAATATATAAATACACATTATGATAATTTCTTCATGATTATATAAAAAATACAATAATTTTTTCATTTTAGATTCTAGTATTTTGAAATTAATATTTTAAGTAAAAACAGATAATACAATTTAATGAATTTAGTATAAATAAAAATATTTTTATATTTAATAATTACATTATAATTTTATAAAGAAGATAAATCTATAATCTATAATTCATGAGTATTAATAAACCATGAAATTGATATTCAATTATATTTTCATGGTTCATTACATTATTCACAATTTTTTAAATATTTTCCTTTATTTCTTATTCAATTATGAAACATGTTGGGATAATTTTCTATTATATTATTTTATGATTCACAAGTTTCTTCTTCAACCAAATAGTTATCCTTGAATACCTTAACATGAAGAATCATTATATTCTAGACCACAATTTAGAAACGATCATGTATATAAATTTATTTTTCCTTATACTGATGATTCTCATCCAACATAATTTTTTTAGGTATGAAAACATAAGATTCTTCCACCATATATTCCTATAACAATGAATCATTAATAACATCCTATACCTAAGATAAGCTCATAGTATATGTTATTTTGTAAGAAAAATATCTACAACTTCTATATTATAATATAGTCTATTGTATAATAGTATAAACATTACCTTTCTAAAAAAATCATAACACTTTTATATGAAGATACATTAAAGATAACATGATCTTCATCCTTGGTTGAAAGTTATGTAATTCATATATCTATATAATTTTTTTTGAAAATATGAGTTGTTTTCATGTGATGTGGAACCATATTTTTTATATAATCATTCTCTTCTATCAAATCTATTATGAAAAATATCCATTCACCAACTTTTTGTTGACATGTCTTAGTGTGATACCACATTCCATATAATATCTCATAATGCGCCAACTGTATAATTGAATTAAAATTTTTATTATAAAAAATGAAACGAGTGAATGGTTTTAATCCCAAATTACATGAAAATTCATTAATTAATATCAATGAATGTTTTTAAAATTCTAAATGGTTCAATATTACTATATATCAATTAAGGATTAAAATATATATTAAAAATTAATTTATCATCCAATAAAATGGAATGAAACAAATGAATATTATAAAAATACATGATATAAGAGTAAAATATATTAGATAGAAGAACTCCTTGTATCCCGACTATATCAATGAGAAATAGTTGTGAAATATGATCTAAAGATTGAGTTTTTGAAATGGTATAGAAATGTGATTATTTATTAAATCAATCAATAATTACTCATATTACATTATTTATTTTACATTTCCTTGGAAATCGAACCACAATATCCCTAGATATATTCTACCATGTCCACTCTGTAAGTAGAAAAAGGTGAAGAATTCAATTTAGTAACTATCATTTAACTTTTAAATATTGACATTTTGATTACTTTTTATTGAAAAATACAACATCATTTTTCATTATATCTCACTAGTAATACAATATAATTTCTTTTTATAGCTCATTACTATTGGGATGAAAATAAAAATGAATAATTATGATCTTTAGTAAAAATGTTATTTTTTAATGGTGATATATCTAGAACCAACATTAATTTCTAAATATTTAAAATATTAATTTTGAATGTAAAATTCATGAATATTACCTTTATTAAATAGTAAAAAATGTCCTTGAATTTCATAGCATTCTTTATAATCTTTCTTAATTCTATATGATAATGATGATTCAAATAACACCTAAAACAAAAATGAGTACACCTCTAAAAGAATAATTTCTAAAAAATAATTCATCAAATCATTTATCAAAGCATCTTCTTAAAATAATATCATTATAAATGATGAATTACATTTAAAAAAATCATCAATAACATTTTATACATTTCTTTTATTTTAGCGAATCATGAAATAGTATTTTTTTTATTAGTTCAGACCATATTATCAGGCTAATCAACAAATCATACAGTGTAAATATATACTTTAATCATCTATACGTATTATATAATTTAAATTTTACATCATATATATTATTTCCCAATATTTTTAATAAAAACCCATAACATAATGTTCCATACCAATGGTATGATAATTCACATCTTGAGGATTCAATTAATGTGAATATTAAGAAATTTGACAGTCAATCTACACCAAAAAACAATCATTTCCCTACAATAATGCGTCATTATAAATGATAATTTAAAGAAACTTTATAGGGAAGGGATAAAATAGGATCATTCCCCAATCTATTTTTAATTCTATGAAATATTTACACATTCTAGTAAAAAAAATCAATACCTTATTTATTTTAAATTATTATTAGGATAGTTAACCAAACACCATTTTCACTAAAATTTTAGTAATAACCTAGTAATTCATGAAAAATATAAATTTATATAATATATTTTGGTCTTTTCAATTATTCAACAACATTAATTTTTTCATAGAAAACAATTATTCTATTTTTATAAATTTTATGCCTAAGGAATGAGATTTATTTTATTTAAAATTCACATTTTAAATTTATAATATTTTTTCATGTCATGGTTATCAAAAAAAAACGTAGGTTTTATTAAAAAAATTCATGAGATTTCTAATATAACTAAATATCAACTTTATACACAACCACAAACATATCAACATTTTCATAAGAAACTCTATTAAAAGAGATCCATGAATACAATTGTTTAATTATAAAACCAAAAGATCATAACCACAAAATCATAATTCAAAAATATTGTTTCAATCTTTATCATCGAAATAAAAACCTTTACATATTTAAATTAATGTATCCTGGCCTATGCTAAATCAATAAAAATTTATTCTTCTCCCATTGAATAATAAACAAATTCATATATAGTAGTAAAAGGATTCTTGAACTTAATGTTAATGTTATAAAAGGTTATATATTCAGGATAAGGCCTCATTTAATTGTCATTAATTTTTTTTAAAAAATAGAATCACACAATAGTGAAGTACCAGGCAGATTGATTCCCCTATAAACAATTACCTACAATTAATTTTTCAATTATATAATTTATACAAGAGAAATATGATAATGGGATTTTGATATTGGATTGGATGCTTTCAATCATTCAATTTAAAACTAAACCTTTCAATTAAGAGATGAACCGAAAAAAATAAATAAAAACATCTATATAATAATTTGTTATTATCACATAACTAATTTTAACATTTTATTCTCTAAGAGAAAATATAAATACTAAACATTTCCTACCACCATTAATTAATTTATATGCTTCATTATATGTATTCAACTATATGAATTCATTAAATACAAAATTATTATCTAAAAATATATTCAATAATGGTATACTGAAATTATAAAAATATATCGAATAACAATAATATATGCTTTCGTAAAATAAATTTTTTTAGGAAAAAAAATCCCGCTGATAAAGAATAGTAATATTAATATAAACCATTGTTTCTTTAATTCCCCCATAAGTTTTTAGAAAAATATAAATATTCTTTTCATTAGGTGATGTTCCAATTTTACCTAAAAATGTCTCAGAAAGAAATAAATTCTATGATCTAGTATCAAGCAAGGAAACACCATAAAATTAATAAATTTGTGAAAACCATGCCACCATTTAATTTTATGAGCTTAGATCAATTGAAATCAAGAAAACTTATTATTATTTTACATTCTTCATTCAATCATGTTATTTTATAGTCTGATTAAAAAATTTCAGGTATACATTAACATAATTCCCCAAATCATTGGAATTTTAATATAAACCCATTGTATAGTTATCTTTTACCCTATTTAGAGATTTATGAGGCTTCTTTTCATGTTAGAAACAAAAAAAATTTACCACACTATTAACACTTTATAAGTATGGTCAAACGATTATTAAATTGTTTTACAAATCTTGGATAATGTTGTGGGATTTATTTCAAATTGCATAGTTTGGTGATTCTTCTTTTTCTACCAGATTTACCACCATTACCCTTAACGTTATTAGTCATATAATTATAAAAAAATTTCATCTAAATATTTTTTATATAATGAAACAATTTATGAAAAATATATAATGCCCACATGTGTAATAACATTAAAATATATTATTTCTATACTAATTAAAATATTTTAATTTTACAATGATGGACTTTTTTAATAATTGGGGTACGCTGGGTAAATCTTATCAAATTTGATTTTTAAATTTTATATGTAATGATTATATTTTTTAAATAATGTAATTATCTAATTCCGTAATCAAACTAAAAATACATATGGAATTATTCCTTTGAGAAAATATTCATGAAACTATAAAAATCGATTAAATCTATACAACCCCTCTCTATAATATTTGTAGCCTTTGGAAACCACTAATCAACTTCACTAAAAATGGTAAATGGAAAGGCTTTCCATTTTATGTTCTGAACATCTAATAAATTCTAACATCTTTTCCAATTTATTGGTTTGTGCATTGTCTATTTCTTGATTTGTGTTTCCACTAAATTTATGAGGGTTTTGTTTCATGAAATTCTATTCAAATTTCATTTTCTTCTATTGTAAATTCTTTACACTCATACATAGATACCACGACCATATATATCATAAATAAAGTGATTAATCACTAAAAACCCAATTCATTTCAATTATAACTAATCTAGGATACTGATTTGGAATTATATTTTCTTTTATATACCTTTTTATATATTCTTCCTTGTATATTTTTGTGGAAAATCGTTTTGAATAGAAATAGATAGGATGAAACAACCTTGTAATCTACAAATTATATATCATGTCAACATAACTATAATGTGGAATTTCTCAATGGTATATTTTTACCATTATTCAAGAATATATGACATATTATCCATAAAATTTTGGTCAACTATACGAAAAATAACATAAAAGATTAAATAAAATTATATTTTTTAGACATGAATCGACATTATTACACTTTTAATATCTTTACGATTTAGATTTTAAAAAATTATGGTAAATTTTTTTACATAAATAACAATATATTACAAAATATAAATTTTCTATCATTATCAATTTTTCAAATAATATATACTTTTTAAATAAAGTATGTATTCATTTTAAGAAATATATTCATGAAATTGAACTTGAGTTCTTATTTATTCATAGTTTTAATTAAACCCTGTGATTTTTAAAAAAAAACTAAATGTGGACAAAAAATAAAAGTATGTGATATAAAAGAAATAAATACACTATTCTTGTAAAAAACATGAAATCCCATTAAACTTTACATTTAACGCATTTTTTTAAAGATTATAAATAATATTTATATGAAATAGAAGACCCTTTTTTCTCTTTGAATTACTTAAATCCATTTAGTAGGAAAAACAGTAACCTCTGAATTATTTTTAGAGGATTATAATAATAAAATATTATTATTAATGTCTAAAAGAACTGAAGCCTAGAAAAATCGATTGGATAACATCTATAGTGCACCTCGTGCTTCATTCCATTAGAGACAAGAGACACTACCAAATGCATAGAAGATCTATTTAAATGTCACACACCATATAAGTTTTTTTAAAGGAAAAACATGGTATTATAATTATATTACATAATTTTTATCATCTATAATATTCAATACCATTTCAAAAACAATTATTTTTAGTATTTCACATTTTCAGCATAAATTAATTGAAATACAATTTTGAACCCATAAGAAAGACACATTATGTTTTATATAAAATATGAGAAACATTTTCTATATCCTTATAAATGTTTTTAAAAATAAAAATGAATTAAATATTTAGAAAAATATTTAGTTATAAAATAACCATATGAAATTATTACTAATTATTTATAACTACAAATATATAAGATGGATGAAAAATTGGTCATTTTGTATATGCTGAGAAAAAATTTTCTATAAAAATATATAGAAAACATTTAATGGATTCCTCGATAAACCTTTTTAAGGAAATTAATTTTTATTTTGAAATGAAAATTAAAAAAATTTGATTCATTAGTTATACATTTATTGAATCATTTCAATAAATATTGATATATAATAAATGTGTTTATAATATTTTTAACATCAATTGAAAATAAGATACCTTAACTTATGACCCACCAAGCATAAAATGTTCTCCAAATCCTCCATAATAAAATAATATTATTTTTTAAACTTATTATAATTTTTTTTACTAATTTTAATATTATTATTATTATTTCATTTAGGTCCGTGTTTTTTTATATTATTAATATGTTTATATCCACATTGTATGATTAATGGTATTTTGGTTTATAACATCTATTCATTATTAGAGGTTTAACAGTATCCAGAGAAGTTATTATATCATTATATATGGAATATTAAACATTTTTTATTTATCATACATATAATTTTTATACATTTTTAAAACCATGTATGTAAGGTGTTCAAGAAAAATGAATAACATTACATCCTGGAGAAAATAGTATGCATGTATGAATGAGTATCATCTCCATTTTTATAGGATCGTGAGAGAATGCAAGTAAATAAATTTAAAGTATTATTGAACTATTTTTATATCAGAAATATAATTTTAGTTATTTGAATACATTTATATGTACTATCCATCTGAGACGATAAAGAAAAAATAATCGAATCGCTTCATGGAGGTGATAATCAAAACATATGGACATACAATGTCATCATTTTTATTGTATTTTAGGATATGAAAAATATATTTCAGATTATATTTATTCACATATAAATTCGTAATTATATATATAGTACATTGATCTTTATAAATAGAAATGATAGAAAATGATGGAAACTAAATTACATCAGTTCATAAGAGGTGGTTTAGGCGTACAAATAAAAGACAGTTTTGTTTGTCATTTGATTGATAAGAAGATACTAAATAAGATATAATAAAGTCATAATATTATTTATTTTTATGATATATGTTTTTTATATTATATCTAAATTTTATTAGAATTTTTGAATGAGGTAAAAATGAAATAAAATGACATAATACCCAGTTGTTAATTCTTCCTCTTATTTGAACGACTTCATTATTTTTATATGTAAATAATTAATCAAATGGTATTATGATAAATAAATAATTCTATTAAGTGGGGAGGAATGTTATGAACTTAATTTGGAATGTATTTTTTTACGATAATGGGGTATTAGATTGTGGATAAGATAGGATTAGTTATTTTCTTTTATAATTGAGGGACACACATAAAATGCTTCAAGAGATTAAAATATATAAATGTATTACATAATAAAAATAAATAATAAATGGATAATATAAAAATATGATATGATAAATGGATTAATTATAAACATACAAATGATTTTTCAAAAAAAAATTAATTTAACACTTATCATTTTAGTTTTAATTCCTTTAACATGTTTTAATTCTTAATGTGGTAACAATATTTTCACTAATGCTACTTTTCATAATGATAAATATGACTATTCCATCATTAATGAAGTAAAAAATATTATTACAAATAGGGATAAAAATTTATAAAATCAATATTCTATTTTTTGTATAATTTAATTTTAAAATAATATATTATAAAGGTAATGAATATATTATTCCAAAAAAATATATTTTTTAGCATAACAAAGTATTTACATAAATTTTAACTATATTTTGCATTAAATTGAAATTAATTAGAAAATTTTATTTTTTATAAACTAATAACTATTCAAAAAATAAATATAATATAATTTTTTATATATATATGATATTTAATACTACTCTCTTTAAAATCAGTATTCTACTCTATTCGCCCTGAAGTAAACATTTTAAAAAAATTTACAAAAATTGACAATAAGTTAATTATGAATTGGTGATATAAAAAATAATATACAATTAAATATTAATATTTTAATCCCTTTAAATTTATATTCATTATAAAATAATATTATACTTGTAAAAAATGTGTAAGAATAAAAACATATATTTTATATAGAATAATCGATTCTTATTGCTATAAAATATATAAATCATAAAAATATAAATAATTAGTATTAATATATTAGGAAATTTATTTCATTTTATCCATACATATATAGTCACACCTAGACTCTGATATAGTTCAAATATATGTTTGTGAATAATTTCCAAATCCCCACAAGGGACTGATTAAAATAATCCTAGAGGTTAAATCAATATCATTCATTGGTTTTAATATTTTTATATGTTATGGATTCTCTATAACCCATGTTTTTAATGATTTACCTTTTTGTAAACACACTAAGTTGATTAATCTAGATATTATTTCTATCTATTGAGGTTGTAGGTGTTTCTGTTTTTGGGATTTGGCCCTTGAGAAATAAATCAAACATATCTATATGTATGGTTTGAGTACACATCCAGTATGATTGTATATAATGAGACACAATGTAACTATTTATTTCATGTGAGAGACACCGGTTCATAGTTCACTGAAGAATTATATAATAGGAATTTAGTGAAATATTCTTAGTTATTGTTATTATGGGATTTATAAAAAATAAACCATTTTTCGATGAAATAAAAGATAATATTAATAATTATGAAAGATTATTTTTCATATTTAATATTTCATAGTGTTAATTTTTATTTTTTATCTATAGGGCATAAGGATCCCTTACCATGTTTTAACCATATTAGAAATACATTCAAAAGAAAATTATTGTTCATATAGAATGAAGCCCATGTGAAAATAAATATATGATCATATGTATTATGAAAGTATGATAAAAGAAACAAATAATACAAGATAAATATTTAAAATGAAGATGGTTGCATAGGTAAAATAGACCCAAGGAAGGAGAAACCGATTATTTATGTGGAATATGAAAAATTGAGTTGGGATGATAGAGCTCACAAAAAAATATGCAATGGAAATAAGATAAGTATATAATAAGAATATTAGTTCTAAAACCAAGAGATCCATTATAAATATCGTGATTAATAAGAATAAATTACAACATTTTTCTACTTTCACAATTAAGGGTCATTCAAAATAAATGTAGCATGCATGATAATATTAGGTGAAAAATAATTTCCATACAATTTTATATAATTGAGATAGTATTAATATAACATCAAAAAATAATAAAGGGATAATAATTATATTTTTAAAATTGGATTACCCAATTTCAAGCCTTTAATGTAATATATATCTTCTATAGGGATATATTAATTACAAATATCAATAGGAGGCCCAAAGGTATTATATCGTCAAAGCAGTTCAAGGTCCAACAAAAAGAAACTTCAAAACATATATAATATATCACAATGATAGAAATATTTTTTCCTATTCTTATTGTGATGAAATCATTTATTGAAACATTGTTGGGGTTATCCATTATGAGGATTCTCTTATTCTTAGGGTTCATTGAGATGACCGAGGCTACCAAAGAAAATTTGTAAAAATAGTATAGATATCATGATCTATAAAATCCATATTTAGTGTTCTCATAGTAAATATAAACATTATCAATGAGATACATGAATTTTATTCCCCTTAGTATTCTTGCTATATGGAATGATAATTATGGATAGAATATTTTATATAGGGAGTACCATATCAAAAGGGTTAACAATGGAGTGCATGTAGTAATCATTTGAATCACATTGTTTTATATGAAGATGTGATAATTGGATGACTAGGTTGAGGAACTAGATGATTGTATGATCTTAATTTTCAATGATGGTGCCCATGTAATCCTGGTGAGGGAGGAAATAAAGATTGTTTATCTAGGTGTTCATAGTTAACTATTACCTCCCTAGTAAAGGGTATAGGTAAGGGTTTTCCCTACTTGATATCCGAGTGATAAGAATATCCCTAACGAAGAATGGGGGAGTTATTTCTCCCTAATTGAGTTTGGGTAGATATTTTCTCCAAATTTGAAGATTACTGAAATAAATAGCTCTAGCTAATGTTGGGTGAATATGTTCACCATGATGAGGGTTATGTGAGGTGGCTTAATCTATATTAATATTGGTGATGAGTTTCACCATTTTTAAATCAAATATTAATAATTTACGACATTTAATAATCATAATAATGGGTTTTATGATAGATGACGTCACCATATTGTACTTGGGAACACATATCCCTATTTTAGCCTTCGACATAGGGGATAAGAATATAACACTATTTTATCGAGGATGTTGGGATTCATTTAACCTTGTATTGGTTAAATAATAGATAATTTTTCCTTGAAGAATATTTTTAGTTTGGGTAACTCAATCACCCTTAACTTTTTTATTACATAGTATTTTATTCATATAAAGTTGACCTAGAGACATAAAATGTGACATAGAAGAATGTATCTCTATGTATATCGTTATCTTCATATAGAATATGTAATATGGCAGCCAAAGTGATCTATTTTTAGGATAAAATAATTACTTAGATTCATGAGATCAAGCAATGCATTGTAATTCACATAGGTGGATCGGGGTGAATGTGTTATGTGTGGATGTGCGTTTTTGTATGATTAATGGGAGAATAAGATAGGACATGTGCATAAATACATAGATAAACTGACATGAGTAATGAACCAAGATCTTGGTCAATTGTACATGAGTGAAATAAATTTACATGGGAGAAAATGACATAGGAAATGTTGACATAGAATACCAGGCATGAGAATATTCATAAACTTTAATAAAATTCATTGTAAAAGATTAATATCCAATAGATAATAATTTTAATGAGGGTGTATATTTATAAACCATGTTCTATCAAAAATATTCATTTTTTATGGGATACATCATGGAATATTTAGTTCACCAATATTATGTGTTTTGGGTGGATAAAAGTACATATAAGACATTCAAAATGTATTCTAATGTTCCATCATGATTTTTTTTAAAAATGTGTAAAATACATTGCTAACTAATTTGGGAACATTATTATAACCATGTCACTATAATGGGAATCATTTTATTAAGAATATACATATATCATTGTAAGAGAAATGATGTGTCCATGTAAGACCACATTTTCTAACTATTTAGGTAGTGGTAGATTCGTCCCAACCCATATTAGACATCTGTGAACAAAACTGGGTCTATATCATGGATTCTATAGAAAAGTTTTTGGAACTCATTTTTTAATGATATAAAATTCACTATATATTGATTAATTTATTTTAAAATAAGAACAATCTTACAATAATGAAAACTACTGATTTATATTTTCTTGATATAGACAATTTGTAGGCTTCTCGAGCTGAATTGTGCAATGATAAGGGGTTCCATTGATATTTGGATTTCAACTCTTGGTTTTTGAATTACCATAATCCATTAGTTTATGTTATACTAGGAACCACATGAAGTGTTAATAAATGATAAATGATTCCATTTGAGCATTAAAATTATATGATATATGGTTACTAATGATCAACCTTCTAATTAGTCTAAATTAATGTTTAATCCAAATAAATTCTTCACATATTGGTAGAGTCATATATACCATCACCAAACACTAGATTTTGTCCAATTAAATATAGAAAATGATTTCCACCATGTTTTTAACTCATAGATGGGTATATGCAAATGAACCACCATCACACACTAGAAATTTCTTATTTAGATATAGAAATTCAATTTTTATTGACATTTGTCTTATTGATTAGTATAGTCATATATACTGTTAGAACCATGGACTCCCTATCATTTTAAGGGCGAGTATAGATGTCATCCTTTTCTATAAATTTAATGGATAATTTCCTCAAAATGGTTAAAAATATTTAAACCTGATGAATGTTTTTTGAATAAAACCAATACACATATATAGAAAAACATTAACAAAAAAATTTATTTCACATAGTCCACCTCTGTTTTATAGTACAAGGAGCGTAAAATGTCATTATTTCAATCACACATAAAAACAATGATCCTTATTGTATATTATTAATTTAAATTTCATTATCATATTCACTTTTTCAATTCTATCTTCCATTATAATAATTTATGGATAACAGAGTACCTCACTCGGTTAATATCCTTTCACTCCCATTGATCAATGAATCTGATTAAGTCTTCAATATTTTATATACATGTAGTTATATTCCTTATCTAATAAAAATTTAATGATAATTTTAATATTTTTAAACAAAATATGATGCTTTAAACAACTACACAAATAATTACTCTTTGAAACTAAGTACATTTTAGTATTTTTGATGAAACATTACATTTCTAGAAATATCATTTTTAATGAAACATTAAAATTTAATGCAACATAAATTCTTATGGAAAATTTCACTGCATGAATCTTGATTCCATGTATTTTTATCCTTTCAATTTTCCATAATATTATCTATGTCATGAAACTATTTCTTTCATGAAACCTTACCAGTTCATGAAATTATCACTCTAAAACACTATCCTAAACACAAGTGTGTACATAATGTTTCACTTAGCATTTACATAATCATGCCTCAAAAAATTTCAATGCAATCAAATGTTTTTCAGAAATCACTTCGTCATAATAATCTATAGTTGACTTTTTCATGAAAATAATGGAATGATTATTGGTTCATGTAATAAACAATTTCACACAACTCCTCTAAAAATAAATAGCCTTGGATATAAATTGAGAGTATCAAAAAAATATGAGTCTGGTAACAAACTATTTATAGGTTGAGTAGAGAGTCCATACAAATACATTGTGTTCCATCGATAATGAAAAAATAATAATTTTTCATATAACTCTTATAATTTAAAATATGATTTAGTTCCCAAGTCACTTCTCTCACAAAGCTACAATATATAATGTGTATGTTTAAGAAATTCAATCATTATAATTATGTAATAAATTTATTGACACACATTCCTTTACTATATTTTCATGAGGAATATTCAAAATTACATAGTCAATATCCATCAAAAAATAATTTATTTCTTTTGATCAACTTTTTCACTTGTCTGAAAATCATTATTTTCCAAAAAAACATCATCGCATCATCTGGAAAACATCCATGGAAAAATACCAATGTTTTTAAAACATTTAAAAACATTATTGATGCACCAACTCAGTTCAAAAATTTATTTCAAGATAATAAATTTGAAAAAATTTAAAAAATGATCCACAAAAAACATAAAATTATTTTAAAAACAACATCACCTTCCTTAACTACTCATTTTATGAAATATAGTGGATTAAAAACATAAAAAAATTACCATGAAATTTTATAATTAAATAAAATTGATTCCAACAATCTAGCCCTTTCAGTTATTTGGAAAACCAACAAAACTCTGATATAAAACAAAACCTAAAAAAAATCCTCTTACCAGGAAAACAAATAAAACATCACTTAAAGCATATTTAATAAAATATCGTGGTAAAAAAACCACAATTCAAGGGAGACCATAATTTCTAACGAATGTACTAAATTTGAAAACTCCCACTATTCCATTGAATATCGGTTTTTTAATTTCACCAAATTATTATCCACCTTTGTAAATATAAAAAATGAATGATTAGTTTTTTTCATTCATACTAAAAAACACCTACGATCTTATCTCCCTTGGAATCCTACACCCCATTTAGAAACATTTTGATATGGTTACAAACATTGGGAGATGGGTTTAAATTGGACCACATAAGGTAATGGAATGTGGATAAACACCAGTGTTCAACTAATGTTTCTTAAAAATTGATTTGTATTAGCATGATGCATACAACATAATCATTAGTTTCATCATTTTCCATTATTATCAGTCCTTATTCTATGATTTCAATTTATAGTTGTCATTTAATCGTGATGTGTTTATTCAGAGAATTTTGAACTTCATTTTTTCATAATATTTAAACAAATTTTAATGTAGAATATAACCATATATTTTTTCATCCCATCAAAAAAATTGATGTATTATTTATTTATCCACCACATATGATTTAATGAATTTTTCAAAGAGATATACATAGCTTAATCTATAATACAAAAATATATTTCCTACATATTTATAAATCATTGCACACATTTATTTACAATGAATTTAAAAATTACACTTCTGTGATTTTGATCCACAACATTTCCTTCCAATTCATCATTAGGAAACACTGATAACTCAAGATCCATTTATTTTTCAACGAAAAATAAAATTTGTAGTGTATCATAAATATATCACATCATACATTTATCTAATTCTATATGATCATAATTTCAATTATATTTTAAGAGATCCTCTAAACATGTGGCAAAGATGATATCTAGATATATTTTAGTCAGATAAAAAAATATTTCATTTAAAATCCTATATAATGTGGGGTATAGAGATTTCACATCCATGTGATTGTAAATTTTTTTACCAACTATAATGGGAGAAAATAATGGTTTATAATTAGTCATATTGAATTATTCTAAATATATATTGGGTACTTATCTTCCGAAATGAAGTTGTATTATAATTTTTAGTTCACCAGCAGGCCCAAAAAAAATTTAGTTCACCAATCATTGCAATTTACAATTATGATTTTGTGTTATTATAAAATTCATCCATAGATTAATCCTTTACATTATAACTTCTGACCATAGAATCCTACAGTTAGTGCATTATTTTATTCCATTTTTAATATTATAATAAATAATATTCTATTGTATTACACAGTTTTTAATTTTTTGGAAAACCAGCTTACAAACATGATACCCATAAGTCCTTGGGAAAATGTAATAAATCATAATATATGTAAAGTCATGATATCATTGAAATCAATTAAAAATATTCCTATTCATAACTTGGGGAAAGGAATCATAATAAGGATGAGTTCAAATTCACATTATGGGATATTATAGTGGATGAAATACTATGTCAATGAGAACAAATCTATATGGTAATCTTAATAACAAAAATATATTCCATTAAAATAACTAAATAATATATAATCAATATAGAATGGTAAATGGATGAAAAAAATTACATATAATAAATAATATATGAATGAAATGAATTAATATATAATTTTAATGTAATAATATCATGGATTATAATTATTTCATCTATATTCTCAATAGTGGAAATGACTAATTTTTGTAAATGATGTTTCCTATAAAGATAGTACATTTACTTTAAAGAACATTCAAGAGACAATTTAACATAGCATGTATTAACCCATCTTATTTTTTTCAAGTAATTAATATCATGAGACTAGTGATGCATCATAGGAATTACATTGAATTATTCTTAACCCATGTTTGATAAGACCAAATCATTATTTATACATTGTATAATAGATTTTAATAAAAGATAAATAAATGTATACCATACAACATTGAAACATGATAATTCCATAAATATAATGGGATATTTGATATATTTTACAAAAATGGCTATTTTATATACCACAAAAATGATGTCAGTGATGAATAAGACATTCATCTCAAAGGTGTAAAAAGAGAGAAGGGAATCCCTTACTTCCCACTTTTTTAGTTATAGATATTATAACCACATATATAATGGTTTATAGAAAGTTTTTAATTATATCGAAACCTTATATATATTTATGATATCATATATAATCATATTTATAATTTTAGGACCAGTATGTTAATAATATTTCATTATTTCACTAGTTTGGGTGTTAATTGTAGAGTTTATTACTGTGTTTTGACAGGTTACATGTGTTTCCTATTAATTAGGTCATTATTTAATCATATCTAGAATGTAAAACATGATGTAAATAATATATATATATATATATTTAAATAATTTTAGTGTATATTTATTTATAAAATTCATAAAATTTAAATATAGTAATTGGAATGCACCGTTCCAGGAGTTCATAGATCGTATATATGCATGAATACAACATTCATTTCATGATCATATTAAGAAATGAAAATGAAATTATATATAATAAAATTAATGTTATGTTATCATATATATATGTTTGTGTGTGTGTGTGCTTGTGTCAATTATATCATATATATTTTCTAAAATGTAACACCCCAGGTAAATAAAGAATATGACATCTTTATATTTATCCATATTTGTGAATAACATATTAATATTACTTTAAAGGGGATTCTATGCTCGATGGCGTACCCAATATGCAACAACGAGTTTCTTGGGAATCTTACGTTGCACTCTAATAATAAAATAATATTATTTTAAATGGTAGTTAACGTCTAGTCGTTGTAATGGCGGGAATGAACAGAACAAACTACAAAATGATTATATATATTTGTCAAATATTTTTACTCTTTACAATAAATGTTAGAGGATTAAAAATGAAAATGAATCCAGTTTTTAAGCGTAAACATTCTAATATTCTTTAAAAGGTCGATTAACCGCCTTTTGATGGCGAACCCATTTTAAATACACTTTTTGACAATTTTATAAGTTCTATTTTTCAAAATTAACATATTATTTATTATTGGGACATTGAAATTTACCTTGGGTTAATTTTTGGTATTTTTCTGACAATGTTCATTTTTCAATGAATAGTGAAAAATACTACATTTTACATCAAAGCTGCTTTTTCATATAATTTAATTATATGGTTATATTATCCTTTTAATTTGTTTTAAAGTGTAATTAGAATATATTTTTACCATTTAATTCAATTGTGGCCATTGGGATTAATTTTACTTTGTAACTAGGCATAAACAAGTGCCAAACTTTTCATAAATATTGTTTCTAAAAAACCCGCTATTTGTTTTGACAACGGGAAGTTTTTTAAATTATTTATCGAAATTTATGTTTTTTTAATTTGGTAAAATGGATTACATATTTTGAATCAGAAGGTCCAAATTATTTAATTAAGACTCCTTTGTTTTTGGACATTATGAATAGTAACGGCGGTAATTATCTTTAATTGTCTTCATTAATGAGTAATCGGGTAGTTAAAGATAATAAGATAATATCATAATAATAACAAATTACCACAAAATGTGTCCTAAGGCTACTGGTTGTCTCATGGCCGACCATGGGATTCCTTGTGCCAAACTTGGGGGCCCCATGGAATCACTTTCGTGAGAAAGTGACTTTTTATCTTTTTATTTTTAAAGAATGTTAAATGTAACAAAGAATGTATCACCTAAGTAAAATATTTTTAATTTTGTCTACATAAATGATCTTTTGGACTATAAATATTAATTGGAAAGCTAAAAATATTTCCTACATCATAGTATTTTTTTTATAATTTTTAGACATTAAATAAATTAATATATTTATGACATCATGATGGTGCAACAATGACCTCATTATTTAACAATTTAAATAAAATGGAAAGATACTGTAATATATAAGACCTACACATGTCCAAAACCTATTGGATGGTTGGATTTAGAACCCTAAACACCTTATCCTCAAAAAAAATCAATGTGGGACCATTAAAATCCGATACTCATTTGAAAATAAAGTTACAATTTATACCTTTCCAAGAGTGCCCCTCCTCTCCTCTTATAAAAGGCCCCCACCTCTACCTCTTTACCCACACTTCCAAAGCATTTGGATCGGCCAAACCCAGACCATTTTGTCTCTCCACATCCCTCTCTAACTCCTTGAATCCTCAATTGGTGCATAATCATTTCCAAAGAAGCCTTTGAGCTCAAATCAAAGGAAGTTACCCGATTTAAAGGTAATGTCTTCACTTGAGTCCTTTTGTTTTAATTTTCTTCTCCAACCCCCTAAAATCTTTTTATTCATTTATTTTGTAACAACTCCAGTATCATAAATATACTAGGATTTTGTTATAAGAAGTATTAGAGCTACACTTACACACACCTACATCTAATGGTTAAAGAACACATTGTTTCCGTGGATGGGGAATTTCTGCCTCCCGAAACGATGATTGTTCAAAATTCTTTTAACACCTTCAAATATGGCCATTAATATGTCACTATATTTATATATGATATATAATATGGTTATGTTTTACTTAAACTTTTGTATTTTTAATTTATGGCATACCTTTATGGTTTCCATTATGGGTAAAAGCGATATCTTCATTTAAGGAAGTGCGGACTACCTCCCCCTCAAAGTGATTTGATTCGTTAATACCATATGAGGTACGTATAAAGGATATATTTAATGATATTATATATGATACCATACTGGAATTAAAATTCTATTATTTATCATTATGTTTTAATTCCATTAATTATGACATAGAAATGGAAGTAGCGTTCATGCGTACGTACGACTTACCCTCTCCATGAACGGTACATTTCATTTCTTATCTCAAAATGTTATGTACTATTATAAGTACATATATATAATGGATATATATGTAATATATTACATCTAAATTATGGATATAATTCTGGAATTATAACATATATATATATATATATATATATCTCATTTTGTTTTAATTCCATTAATATGACAAAAAATGAAAGTAGCGTTCATGTGTACATACGGCCTACCGTCTCCATGAACGGTGCTTTTAATTTATCTCCAAATGCTATATAATGGTATAAAATGAACATATACTGGATATATATGATATTTAAAACATCCATACTATTCTGGATATTATGTAACTATAACTACATCGAAAATTATTTTCCACCATGTTCAATTTTTGACTCATGTACCAAACATCGACAAAAACGTCTGATATGAACTGATATTATTAACCAATTATTATAACATTAAAATATGTGACATGAACTGAATAATAATATTTCTAAGAGGCCCTTTTCAAATTATAAATTGACAAATTTTATTATTCAGGAATATAAAGAAACGAATAAGACAAGTTGGACTTGAGGTAAGGGATCCTACTCCTCTCTTTCTTTTTAAGTACACTCTTTTATGTCATTCCTTCTAAGCTCATATTTATTGTCATTGGGATGTTATTTTATATTAATCTTACATTAATTTTTATTTTCATATTATGAGAGACCATATTCTCTCTCATCAATCCATTTTGGATGTTTTGAGTGGTGTCGTTAGGCTGCCGAATTTTCGTAAGGGATCCTACTCCTCTCTTTCTTTTTAAGTACACTCTTTTATGTAATTCCTTTTAAAATCATATTTGTTATGATGGGGGATTTTTGTTTATATTCCTCTTGCTGAAAATTTTATGGTGATATGATGAGAGACCCTATTTGATCTCATCAATCCATTTTTGGAAGTTTTAAGTGGCGCTGTTAGGCTGCCGAGTTTTCGTAAGGGATTTTTCATCTCACTTTTATTCCCGTGAGATTTATGCTACATTTGCCACAATTTCCCTTTAGTGGTGTATGTACTGACCATTATTTTACTCATTTTGTAATATAATTTCATTTACTAGTATTTACATCAATGTTGTATTGTCCTTCTTTCACGGGGTGTATGTTTCGAAAGCTACCCATGTCGGTAAGGGAACCTTTCACCCTCCAATTTTTAAAAGACTTATTTTGTTATGTCTTTTAATTCACATACTATTATGTTGGGATATGTTCTTTCATATCCTTATTGATGTAAATTTTATGTCCATGTTATGAGATTCCCTTTTTATCTCTCATCAACTCATTTTCTGAATTTTTATGTGATGCCATTAGGCTGTCGAATTTTACCAAGGGAACTTTTTAACCCAATTTTGATTTCTTTGGGTTAAAAATATAGTTATTTAATATGTCATCCTTTGAATATGTGTGAATGATATTTTATTGTTTTACACTTAATATCCATATATATTAGGGGTATTTATATTTTTTACACATTATTTTGAGATTGATTTATCCTTAATTTAAGGATACCTTCTTTATAAGGTATTTCATCACATTTGACATTTATATTGAGACTTCATTGTTGTTATGCACCAATTCACTTTTATATGGTGTATATACTGTCCTTTGTAATATTATATCATGAATCCATTTATTCTCATGATATTATAATATTCTGACTAAATGTTATTCCTCAATTATTGTATTCAAGTGTCTCTAATTTTTTTAAAACCCCTTTAACCAAAATATCGCTTTAAATGTTTTAAATATTTGTTCTTATTAATATCCATGTTTTCAAAATGGTTTTAAGGATTTATTTATATGGATATTAATAGTTTAAAATTTTAAAAGCTTCAAGGTGGTATGGGACACTTTTAATGAAAAATCTCATTATTAAATGTTTTAAATGGTTTTGGAAATGGTTTCTTTTTGAATGGATTCATTGTTTCAATATACTAAAATTTTATATTGTGATTGAAATGTTGAAATGTTATGTTTCCTTTATGCATGTTTTATGTGATACGTTTATGTTATGGTTCTTGGGCATTATTATGAAAACGGGTGGTTCCGTGATAAACTAAGGGAGGGTGAGCCCGATATAGCTCTGCAATGCATTGGGTAACGCGAAGGAGTGAAACGTTATGTTTTCTCCGAAGAGATTTAGGGAATATACTATGGTGGGTATTCCAAACGTAACCAAGAGGGTTACTCCCAATGTAAGAATGTTATGAATGCCTCAAGTTACTTTTTTGTCTTATGATTTCTATGATTTATTCATGATTTGATGAGGTATGTTAAAGTGCTTATGTTTTATGGGTAAATTATGATTTCATTCTTATGTATACATGTACTCATGTTTCCTTTCCATATTTTTATATCCCTTACTGATATTTTTATGCTCATCCCATGTTTTTGAAATGTTTTTCATAAGTCAAGGGAAGGGTACATGATATGATGATTGTGTCAAGGAAGTGTCAAGAATGAATCCATGTTTTATTTTAAATATGATCCCATTAATGGGAAAAATGAATACTATCTTTTATGTAAGCACTTTGTTTAAATGTAGAATTCTATACAAGTTTTATGATCTAATTCTCTAAAACTCTAAACATGAAAAGATCCTCAATGTGTAATCTTGTAATAAATCAAGGTTAAGTAAGGTTTATGGCTGGGGCCTTATAGTTGGTATCAAATGTCGGTTTAGATAAATTTAGAGGTTAGGGTACTCTTTAAGCAAAAGTGAAATTACCATAATGGTTAGGATTTTAGAAAGAGTCATAGGTTTTAGATAAAGTGAACGAGTAAGTATATCTTAGTGTTTATCTTACTCATTAGTACATTATGGTTTTGTTGATATACTCTCACTGACATTTATGTTTGTAGTGAATGGATGGATCTAGAAGGCACCAAAGAGTCAACAGGTTTGAAGGAAACTGTGGCGGTTCTCTGATTAAGATACTAGATAAAAATGGGGGATTCAATGGGGAAACTCGTAGTTGTTCTAAACCAACAATCAAGGAGTCATGATCAACCACTTGAACCTCATTATGATCTGTAATGCATCATGTACAAGATGGCCAATCGATGTGGAAGTTCAGGTAATAATTATAAAGGTAACCATTAGAGCTTATATGATCCTTACTTTTGAGGTAATTATGGGTTATTATATGATATGCTGGAAAATGAAAGGAATGAGATAAACATGAGGGTAAAATATCTTATGATCATTTTTGAAGATTTTATCTCGTTTTGGGGAATGGTTTAAAATTATAATGTTTTGGAAAAATGACAACTCGCAGACCGTGTGACAAACCGTCACGTCGGAAAAAGCTGCGGGAATCGAACCCACAAACAAAGTGAGACTGGTATTTATCGCCTACCACTGGAATATGTGAAGTCCCTAGTTAGTTTGACTGATTCATTTTAGTTGGATGATTTTATGAATTAAGAGTAAGTTGGTTTTGGGTTATCTATGGATATTTATTAACCTATCATGGAGGATATGTGATTAGGTTAATTACTTTTCAATACGAGACATTAAGAGCAACTGATGTTGTTTAGAGATAAATGTTACGATTTAACGTGGAAGACTATGTGACTAAATCCTTCAAATATTTGTGTATCAATCTTAGTTTGGATTACATTGAAGAATTTTATGGACAAATTGTTTACCTAATGGTCCTCATTGAACTTTGGGTTTTGTTGGACAAATTTTGGAGATTAAGAATAGATTTTCTTTTTATAAAGGGTTATCCTTTTCTGGATTATCTGATCGTGTACTAACATTTTTGGTTTTGGTTTTGGTTAAAGTCTAAAGGCATGGGATGTATATAGTTCTATTTTGTGGATTAGGTGATTCTGTAGAAGTTTATTATAGTACTCTTAATGTGAACAAGTCTTCATAAATACCCGTCTTTTGGAGAAAATATGAGTTTGTGTAAGGAAACTAATAAAAGTTGAAAGACAACATGATAAGTGATTATGTTTCCTTATGAAAAATTCCTCAATAAAAAGTAACTTAAAGCAAAAATTTTTCTATTAACTTTTCCTACTGGGGAATCAAATATTGTTTAACCCATCACAAGTTTGTGATTTTCTTGTGGTTAACTTTCTCCTAAACATGTTTTCTATCACACTCCATCAGAACATGACCCTATGTTTTCTCCTCCATGTCCACGTTTTCCTATACGGAATCCTAGTATGGGTTAACTCGGGTGTCCTTTATACTTATCTTTCTTTATTTTAAAGTTATTGTATAACCGACTCTTGTTCCGATGTGGGACTTTCAAGGATGTTTCCAAGCTCAATTTTAAAATTGCGAGGACGCAATTCCCAAAAGGGGGGAAGGATGGAACACCCCAGGTAAATACAGAATATGACATCTTTATATTTATCCATATTTGTGAATAAAATATTAATATTACTTTAAAGGGGATGCTATGCTCGATGGTGTACCCAATACGCAACAACGTGTTTCTTGGGAATCTTACGTTGCACTCTAATAATAAAATAATATTATTTGAAATGGTAGTTAACGCCTAGCCATTGTAATGGAGGGAATGAACAGAACTAACTACAAAATGATTACATATGTTTGTCAAATATTTTTACTATTTACAAAAAATTTTAGAGGATTAAAAATGCAAATGGATTCAGTTTTTATGAGTAAACATTCTAATATTCTTTAAAAGGTATATTAACCGCCTTTTGATGGCGAACCCCTTTTAAATACAATTTTTGACAATTTTATAAGTTCTATTTTTAAAAAAAAAACATATTATATATGATTTGGACATTGAAATTTACCTTGGGTTAATTTTTGGTATTTTTCTGACAATGTTCATTTTTCAATGAATAGTGAAAAATACTGCATTTTAAATCAAAACTGCTTTTTCATATAATTTAATTATATGGTTATATTATCTTTTTAATTTGGTTTAAAGTTTTATTAGAATATATTTTTACAATTTAATTAAATTATGGTCATTGGTATTAATTTCACTTTGGAACTAGGCATAAACAAGTGCCAAACTTTTCATTAATATTGTTTCCAAAAAACCAGCTATTTGTTTTGACAATGGGAAGTTTTTTTAAATTAATTATTGAAATTTATGTGTTTTTAATTTGTTAAAATGGATTACATATTTGGAATCATAAGGTCTATATTATTTAATTAAGACTCTTTTGTTTTTTGGAAATTATAAATAGTAACGACGGTAATTATCTTTAATTTTCTTGATTAATGAGTAATCGGGTAGTTAAAGATAATAAGATAATATCATAATAATAAAAAATGACCACAAAACATATCCTAAGGCTACTGGTTGTCTCATGGACGACCATGGGATGCCTTGTGCCAAACTTGGGGTTCCAATGGAATCACCTTTGTGAGAAAGTGACTTTTTATCTTTTTATTTTTAAAGAATGTTAAATGTAACAAAGAATGTATCAACTAAGTAAAATATCATTAATTTTGTCTAAATAAATTATCTTTTGGACTATAAATATTTATCGGAAATATAAAAGGATATCCTACATCATAGTATTTTTTAATAATTTTTAGACATTATATAAATTAATTTATTTATGACATCATGATGATGCACCGATGGACTCATTATTTAACAATTTAAATAAAATGGAAAGATAATGTAATATATAAGACCTACACATGTCCAAAACCTATTGGATGGTTGTATTTCGAACCCTTATCACCTTATCCTCGAAACACATCATTGTGGGACCATTAGAATCTGAAACTCATATGAAAATAATGTTACATTTTATACCTTTCCAAGAGTGCCCCTCCTCTCCTCTTAAAAATGGCCCCCACCTCTACCTCTTTACCCACACTTACAAAGCCTTTGGCTCGGCCAAACCCTACCCATTTTGTCTCTACACATCCCTCTCTAACTCCTTGGAGCCTCACTTTGGGCAGAATCCTTTCCAAGGAAGCCTTTGAGCTCAAATCAAAGGAAGTTACCGGATTTAAAGTTAATGTCTTCACTTGAGTCCTTTTGTTTTATTTTTCTTCTCCAACCCTATAAACTCTTTTTATTCATTTCTATTGTAACAACTACAGTATCATAAATATACTAGGATTTTTTTATAAGAAGTATTTTAGCTACATTTAAACGCACCTACTCATAATGGTTAAAGAACATACTGTTTCCGTGGATGGCGAATTTCTGCCTCCCGAAACGATGATTGTTCAACATTATTTTAACACCTTGAAAGGTGGCCATTAAAATGTCACTATATTTATATATGATATATAATATTATTATGTTTTACTTAATCTTATATATTTTTAATTTATGGAATACCTTTATTATAAGGCCCCAGCCTTAAACCTTACTTAATCTTGAGTTAATACAAGATTACACATTGAGGATCTTTTTAGGTTTAGAGTTTTAGAGAATTAGGACATAACTATTACATATGAAAAGATTACAAAGTAGAAACTTTTACTAAGTTTACATAAAATAATAACTCGTAAAAATAAACATGACCACTTCCATGTTTTAGGTTGCATTACTTTCCCTTGATCCCATCATTGACCCTATTCCACGTTAAGTCCTGTGAAAAACATTTCAAAAACTTGGGATGAGCATAAAAAGCTCAGTAAGGGATACAAAAAGAATGAAAACTGTTAGTTTTTCAAAACAACAAGTAACCCATGTATAATTTATCAAAGTAATACCCTTCACCTTTTTGAAGTAGTAAAAACTCTTCACTAAATAAAAGAGCATTACTTACCCTTCTGTAACCAAAATATTACCATAAAACCCATATAAAGATCACATAACATATAAAGGTAACTTTGGACATAAACATACTTAAGTGGAATAACCATACGGTCGACTTCCACACATACTTAATGGAATAGCCATACAGCTGAAATCCACACATACTTAATAAAATATCCATACGGCCAACTTCCATACATACTTAATGGAATCGCCATACGACCGACTTCCATACCCAATGCATTGGAGGTTATAACGTAACCACCCATCCTGGTATTCACGGCACCACCCGTCATATGGTTTATCACGTAACCAACCGTAAAATGTCCAAGTACCATCATTACACATAAAATATTTAAAATATAAACATTTCAATAACAAAATTTCAATTTCAATCAAAATAATTAATTCCATGATATTGAATTAATCAATCCATTTTCAAAAATCATTTAAAAGTGATTTTTGAATCAAAGTGTCCCATACCACTTTGAAGCATTTAATGGAATTATAATTTTAAAACATTAATGTCCATATAAATAAAAACTGAAAACCATTTTGAAAACATGTACATTAAAGATAAATATTTAGAATAATAAATATTTAAAACATTTAAAATGATATTTTTGTTAAATAGTTTTTAACAAAATGAGAGACTCTTGAATACAAATAATAGCGGAATAACATTTAATCCGAACTTTATAATATACTGAGAATAAAGGGATTCATGATATAATATGTCAAATGATTGTATACACACCATATAAGAGTGAATTGGTGCATAACAACAATGAAGTATCAAAATAAATGTAAAATGAGATGAAATCCATTATAAAAAAGATATCCTTAAATTAAGGATAAATCAATCTCATAATTATGTGTGACAAATATAAATACACCCAATATAAGTGGATATTATGTGTAAAACAATCAAAGGTTATTCACACATATTCAAAGGATGACATATTCAATAACTACATGTTGTACCCAAAGAAATCGAAATTGGGTAAAGAAGTTCCCTTGGTAAAACTCGACAGCCTATCGGCGTCACATAAAATTTTACAAAATGGGTTGATGAGAGGGATAAAGGGGATATCATCACTTGGACATAAAATTTAAATAAATAAGGATACAGAAGAACATATCCCAACATAATAGTATGTGAATTAAAATACATAACAAAATAAGTCTTTTAAAAAAAGGAGGGTGAAAGGTCCCCTTACCGAGTTGGGTAACTTTCGAAACGTACACCCCATGGAATAAGGGTCATACAATGAATATGTGAATACCTATATATGAAATTATACTACCAAAAGTTTATAATAATGGGGATTACATAAACCAGTCAAAGGAAATTGTGTCAAATGTAACATAAATCTCACGGGAATAAAAGTGAGATTAAAAATCCCTTACGAAAACTTGGCAGCCTAACGGCGCCACATAAAACATCCAAAATAGATTGATGAGAGGAAATAGGGTCTATCATCATATAAATATAAAGTTTATATAAAGAGTAATAAAAAATAACATCCCCCAACATAACAAATAGGAGCTTAAAAGAAGTGACATAAAAGAGAGTACTTAAAAAGAAAGAGAGAGGTTGGATCTCTTACGAAAATTCGGCAGCCTAACGACGCCACTCAAAACATCCAAAATGGATTGATGAGAGAGAATAGGGTCTTTCATAATATGAACATAAAAATTACAGTAAGAGTAATATAAAAGAGCATCCCAATCACAATAAATATGATCTTATAAGGAATGACATAAAAGAGTGTACTTAAAAAAAAGAGAGGAGTAGGATCCCTTACCTCGGGTCCGACTTGACTCGATCGTTCTTTAATCTCCTGAATAATAAACTTGAGTTAATTTCAACTTTCATAAGAACCTTTTTCAAGTTCATTATTACTTTTATATCAATTATTGACATGTTATATACATTATGTAATCATTTATGTTAATAATGTTTGTTTTGTCGATATTTGGTTCTTAAGTCAAAAGTGGACTTCTTACAATTACATGATGTTCGTGTGGTAAAAGTTTCTTTATATCCAGAATGACATTACTGAATTGGATATCATATATATCATATATATCCAGCATATACATGTATTTATAATATTACATAATCATTTAGTGGTAAGAAATGAAATGCACTGTTCATGGAGACGGTAAGCCGTACGTACACATGAATGCTACTTTCATTTCTATGTCTTATTAATGAAATTAAAACTAAATTAGAGGTATGTATATTTCAATTCCAGAATTATATTCATCATTTATATGTAACATACATTATATGTATCCATTATAAATATGTACTTATAATAGTACATTACATTTGGGGATAAGAAATGAAATGCACCGTTCATGCAGACGGTAAGCCGTGTGTACACATGAACGCTACTTTCATTTCTATCTCATATATTAATGGAATGAAAAAAATTATATAGAGGTATATTATAATTCTAGTATAACATAATATATAATATCTTTAAATCCATCATTTATATGTCCCACACATGGCATTAACGAAGAACATCACTTTGAGGGGGCGGTAGTCCGCACTTCCTAAAATGAAATTATTGTGTTTTCCCACAATGAAGACCATAATGGTATGCTACAAAAGAAAAATACAGAAGTTTATGTAAAAAATAAACATATTATATATCATATATAAATATTGTGACATCTTAATGGCCACCTTTGAAGGTGTTATATGAGTGTTGAACAATCATCATTTCGTGAGGCAGAAATTCGCCATCCACGGAAACCGTATGTTCTTTAACCATTAGATGTAGGTGTGTGTAAGTGTAGCTCAAATACTTCTTGTAACAACATCCTAGTATATTTTAGATACTTGAGTTGTTACAAAAGAATTGAATAAAAAGAGTTTAAGGGGTTGGAGAGGAAAAATAAAACAAAAGGACTCAAGTGAAGACATTACCTTAAAATCGGGTAACTCCCTTTCGTTTGAGCTAAAAGGATTCCTTGGGAAGACTTATGCACAAAGTGAGGCTTCAAAGAGGTATATAGGGATGTGGAGATACAAAATGGGCAGGTTTTGGCCGAGACAAAGGCTTTGGAAGTGTGGGGAAAGAGGTAGAGGTGGGGGCCTTTTATAAGAGGAGAGGAGGGGCACTTTTGTAAAGATACAAAATGTTACTTTATTTTCAAAAGAGTTTTGGATTTTAAAGGTCCCACATTGATGTATTTAGAGGATAAGGTGATAAGGGCTCTATATAAACTCATCCAATAGGTTTTGGACATGTTTAGGTCTTAGATATTACATTATCTTTCCATTTTATTAAAATCCTTAAATAATGAGGTCATCGCTGCATCATCATGATGTCATAAATAATTTAATTTATTTAATTTATAAAAATTATAAAAAAAAAATATGATGTAGGAAATCTTTTTATATTTCCAGTGACTATTTATAGTCAAACATCTGACTTGTATAACCCCATGTAAAAATTGTATTAGTAAAAAATCTCATGTTTGTGTTATTTTTACTTTAACATTAAATAAATAAATATTTATGTCATTTTCCAACCAAAGTGGCTCCATGGGGTCCCCAAGCTGACCCATGTATTTTCATGGTTGGAAATTACACATCCAATGAGGGTAGGACATGTTTCTTGGTCATTTCATTTTATTAAAACATTATTCTTAACTTAAACTACACTAATTACACCTAATTGCGATTAAAAACTTAATAAGTTACTATTCACCAAAAATTATTTTAATCCCATTGAACCACATTTTACTTCTTAATGACAACCATGTATGTTGGATTTTTGAAATTAAAAACACAAATATGGAAAAATTTCATTTAAATGGAAAATCAGTTTTTATAATTACCACTTAGTGGTTTCACTATTCATAAAAAATTGAAGTTTTTCAGAAAATTACCAAAAAATCACCCTAATCTATATTTGATATTTCGAATTAGAAAATAATTTCTATTTTACAAAATTCAAAACATATAAGTTGCATTAATTAATTTAATAATTAATTCGCGCTGCCAAAACAAATAGCGTGTTTTTATGAAACAAAAAGTATCAAAAGATTAACAGTAGTTTAAGTCCGATTTCAAAGTGAAATTAATTCAAATGACCACTATTGGATTAAATTTAAAATATATATTCTAATTTCACATTAAAACCAATTCAAAAGATAATCTAATCATATAAATAAATTATATTAAAAAGTGGTTTTGAATTAAAAGACAACATTTTTCACTATTCATTAAAAATTGAATTTTTTCAGAAAAATACCAAAAATTTACACAAAGTAAATTTTGATGCCACGATTCTAAAGAAGAATTTTATTTTGTCAAATATAACACATAAAATTGTCCAAAAGTGGATTTAAAAGAGGTTCTCCATCAAAAGGCGGTTAATCGACCTTTTAAAGAATATTAGAATGTTTATGCTTAAAATTGGATTCATTGGCATTTTTAAACCTCAAACATTTATTGTAAAAAGTAAAAATATTTGATAAAAATATATAATCATTTTGTAGTTAGTTCTATTCATCCCCGCCATTAAAAAGGCTAGGTATTAACTACCATTTAAAATAATATTATTTTATTATTAGAGTGCAACATAAGATTCCCAAGAAACTTGTTGTTGCGTATTGGGTACGCCATCGAGCATAGCATCCCCTTTAAAGTAATATTAATATTTTATTCACAAATATGGATAAATATAAAAATGTCATAGAGGTCACCCGAGTTAACCCATACTAGGATTCCATGTAGAAAAACATGGACATGGAGGAGAAAACATAGGGTCATGTTCTGATGGAGAGTGCACTAGTGCAGAAAACGTTTTTTATCTCGGTTATTTTTCATTTTTTACATCAGTTTCTAGCCGATGTTAATACTTGCGACGTTATAAATAAGGTTTTGACGTTGGTTATTTAGAAACCGACGTCAAAAACATAAAATCGCGATGTTTATCATGTCGGTTATTTTAGAGCCGACTTGATAAAGAAAATGGGAAGGGTTTATCAAGTCGGTTATTTATCAACCGACGTGAAAAAAGGCCTGGAAAATGGTTTATCACGTCGGTTATTAAACAACCGATGTGATAAATAGGGGCGGGGGGGTGGGGGTTTATCACGACGGTTCATATAGAACCGACGTGATAAACCGGGGTGAGCGTGGTTTATCACGTCGGTTCATATAAAACCTACATGAAAAACTGGGGGAGGGGGGTTTATCACGTCAGTTATTAGATAACCGCCGTGATAAATTGATGGGAGGGAGTTTATCACGTCGGTTATGCAATAACCGACGTCATAAACCATTGTCCAGGTCGTTTATCACATCGGTTATTTAATAACCGATGTGATAAACCATTCTCCAGGCCGTTTATCACGTCAGTTATTCAATAACCGATGTGATATCCCATTCTACAGGCACTTTATCATGTCAGTTATTAAATAACCGACGTGATAAACCATTATCTAGGCCTTTTATCACATCGGTTATTAAATAACCGACATGATAAACTATTTTCCAGGCATTTTATAACGTCGGTTATTTAATAACCGACGTGATAAACCCAATTTTTTTAGACAGAATGCAGTCTTCTTCTCTCCACCCGAATAAACCAGAAAAAAAATCAAGAAATCGTACCAAAAAAACAGAAGTAGATAAAAATTAAGCATGTACATAGATAACATATAGAACTTACCCCCTAGATAGCCCCCACCCTCATTTATACCCCATGTACAGCCCTCCCCCACCCCGTTGGAGCCCTCACCCTCATGTATACCCCCTGGACAGCCCTCCCCCACCGCATTAGAGCTCCCACCCTCATGTATACCCCTTGGACAACCCTCCCCCACCCCATTGGAGCCCCCACCACACTCCTGGACTGGCCCCCCGACCCCCGGACACCCACAAACACACCTCGACAACCCCCACCCGCCTGAACAGCACCCCCTCACCCACTCACCCCACTTGACAGCCCCCACCACACCCCTGGACAGCCCCAAATATCCCTGGACAACCCCCCACCCCTGGACAGCAGTCCCACACCCCTGGACCACCTTCCCACACCCCTGGACATTCCTGCCACCACCCAGGACTGTCCCCCCAGCCCACCAGACAGCCCTCCCAGACCGCTGGACACCCCCAACCGCACTGAACACACCCCCACACCCTTGGAACACCTCCCCCACAGACCCAAATCCATACCAGAAGAACCATCAAAAGTAGACCAAAAAATGAAGTAGACCAAAATTAAACACCCACAAATATAACATTCAAAACATACACTGTCAACTTCAAAAAAAACAAAATCCAACCTAAAAAACTACCAAATACACAATTAAAATGACAATATTCAAAATTACATTTTACATTACAAACAACTAAAATTCAATCAAACCTATAAAATAATTTCACCACTCCACTTGTACGTGTTTGATGTCTTCAGCAGTATAGGGTTGAGGGTCATAAAAAAGCTACAAATTAAAAAGAAGATAGTTAACGTGTATAATCAATAAATCAAATTGAAATATTATGGCAATGTTTAAGAGGAAATCGTACCAGGTCAAAATTCAAAACTGTCCCAGTTGTTATTATTTCATACATAAATCTTAACATATTATATCTGCATTCGATGATGCCTTGTTGTTCATGACAATTCTGTTTGAATGGGTGTAAAATCAATATATTATTTTTATGTAGTAAATCAAAAAGTACAAATTATAAATGGAAATTTACCTTCGCATTTACATATTTGATCTTTGCATTTCTTTTCTTTGTGTTTTTTCTAAAGTAAACCCATGCACTGTTAGAAAATAATACGAATCGGGTAAATTTAAAATTCATTATAATATATAAAAATATTGAGAAATTGAAACTTACTTTTCCAATATATTCTTAAAACGTTCCCGCACATCACCATGAACAGAGCATATCCAATAAAGAGCTTTCTCCCTTGGGATAAAAATCCCTAACATCCAATGATCACTGATAAAAGGAAATTTAATGTTAGTGGTTTTTTATGTTAAAAGATAATTAACTTTTTTAGATAAATGTGTTTCATACCTCTCACAAAAAGGCATCATCCAATATTGTGTGATTATATTCTTTTCAAATCTTTCAGTAATATAAACCATTCTTTGTTCGTCATTCAATGCACATGCTTCAGGGGAAATCAATTGCGGGTCCTTGAATCCATATACTTTTGTCAGCTCATTCCTCTCACAAATTTTATAAAGATACCTAATAAAAAACATACATAAGTTTACATTTTTAATAAATATAACACAGGGAAAAGGTGTTAAGACTTACATGGAAAAACATTTCACCACGTTGATGCCCAACTTATCTCTAGTAACAAGCTCCATGATATCAGTTTTTGAAATCCCCACACTTATTTCACGTCCACAAACATGAGATTCCATTGAAAACTCTTAATAACCCAACAACAAATGTGAATATCTTGACAATTTCTCAAGACCACTGGAATCTGTATCTGATGCCATAGCCTGTTGTCTTTGTTGTTGTCTATATAGTATTTCTTTACCTTTGAAGTATTCCTGTGAAAAAAATTTAAAAAATATAGTAGTTCTGAAATGATAAAACAAGTTTAATAAAAAATAAAATAAATGATATAACATTCATACCTCTATGGTAATGAGTCGAAGAAGTCTGGATGGCCAAACTAAAAAATGGCTGATACTCTGTCCAACTATCGCCACCTCATCTGTAGGTATTGGTACCCTAGCTGATCTATCTATAATATCCTGTACAGTGACCCTCTGATTCTCTACCTCTAATTGTTGATGATGAAATATATCTCCTATACAATATACCAACCTGTATGCTACTATATGATGTTGAGAATCATCAACATACAACTTGCAATATGTAGGAAGCTGCGGCGGAGGCGTAGGATAAAAAATGGGGTCCACAGGCTGAGGTGGGGGAGTGGGAGCTACTGGCGGAGGTGGAGGACAAATAATGGGGTCTGTAGGGGGAGGTGGAGGAGTGGGAGCTGCAGTCTGAAATTGTCTTTGCATTTCTGCAAACATAGACTGCACCAACTCTCTAATCTTGTCCTACATCGTCGCCTTAATTTTTTGAACTTCAGCCTCCAAGGATTCTATTTTTTTAACCCCCTAAATGTTAAAAGTTGAAGAATGTGGAAACACTTTTCTTACCGATACACCTTCTGAATATCCTCTTACACGACCAGGATGTTCGGGCCTTCCCAATGCTGCAAATAAAATATCTTCCCTACCAGTAGCTATAAATGTCCCCTCTGAAGTCTACTCCTCAAGAGAGTTCTATATTAATTAATTGAACATTTCTCTAATGATTGAAAGTTATATGAAGAAAAAAGTTAACTTAAATAAATTAAATAGATATCTTACAATCCTCTCAACCACGATTCTCGATTCTTCCGAAAGATATTGCCATTTTTTCACTTCCGATCACTCTTCCATTTTTCATGTCTAGATGGAGGGGATGGAGGGGCCACCTCTCCAGAGCTTGAAGACTCGGCTCTTAGTTGTTGAAATTTTTCCACCATAATTTGTTCTTCCAATAATGCATACCCTTCCCGAGATAAACTATGAGAGTATACATTTTTAGATTGTATCTCCTGATGAGTTTTCCTAGTTTGCTATAATTTAAGAATAATAAATCATTAACAAAACATTAATAAAATCATTTATATAATAAAGTTTATAAAAGTTTACATTGCCCTTACCAGAAATGACTCTTTTTTTCTACTTTCAAAAAACAGTCTCTATGTGTCTTAATCTATAAAAGGATATATATGACATGGATTGTCATGACTCCTATGACCATAAATGAAATTATATGAGAGGGTTGATTTGAAATCCCTCCATCTCTTGGAAGCCAACGATAAGCATTTCTTCCTGACTCCTCCGGTGTCAAGAATATCAAATGTCATCTGATAAAGAAGAGGTTAAACATATTATATATACTAGAAACATTAAAAGAATGGTCAAAAAATGACAAAAGAACTTTCCAAAATCGTCTCCCACAACTGAGAGATAATCGCATTATCCAAACCTCTCCAATCATCATACACAATGCTTACTTTGGCCTTAGCCTGAGTTGCAACAAAACTCTAAAAATCTTTGGCATTCGAACCTCTAGAAATTTCATCATCATCAAACTCAACGACTATCCTCTGATCCTGCGTACGTGCAAGTGATAATTTTGGTAAACTGGTGCACCCACGTTTACCAACCATTGAACTCTTTGTCGTAATAGGATCTTGTGAATGTTCATCCCCAGAGGTATGACCAGCAATATGCTCCTCTCCAAAATCATGTGGATGATCATCTGAATGATCTGTCATTATCCTTCAAATCAAAAAAACAAACATCAATTCACAAATATACAAATTCAAATATTTTAATACTACTATAATCAGAAAATAGAAAAGTTTACTAAGTTACATAATAGTAAACATTGGTAATATGGTATGCATTTTAAACAATGGTAAAGATGGAAAATATGGTCAATATGGTCAAGATGGTAAAAATGGTAAAAATGGTAAACCTGGTAAACATTGTAAACATGGTAAAGTAATTGTCAGTGAATAAAAATAAGAATTTTAAAATTCATGTAATGGTTATAAACATGATAAAGTAAACTAAACAAACTTAAAACAAACAAAAACATATACTTATTTTATTTTAAAACATGTTTTAATAAATAAAAAACTTACAATATCTAACATTTATGGAAAAAATAAATGTAAACAAGAAATACACATATGTTACCTGTAATTTTAGGAATGTACAAATGGATTGTTTTCCCAAATTCCTTCGTCGTGATCGTTCCTTATGGAAGAAACTATGTCTTCAACATGATCATCATTATGTTCTATTAATATTTCCATTGAAGTAGGGATCTCACATAAATCAGCATATTCATCAAGTTCATCCTCACGAACATATTGTTTTTTCCCTTGTAAAACAACAGCCCACTACATATCTGGTTGATCTACTACATAGAAAATTTGTTTTGCATGAGTTGCCATTATAAAAGAATCAGTTGTGTCTTCCAATCTATTTAGATTAACAAGTGTCATTCCAAATTCATTGTGTCTGACACTGTTGTTACCGTTAAACCATTTACAGTTAAAAACGAGAACTTTAATTTTAAAGTAATCAACCTCCCATATGTCTTCAATCACTCCATAATATTCAGTTGATGCAGAAATTGGGTTTTTTTCCTTAGCACTCGAAAAATGCATTGCTTCTACAAACACCAATACACCACTATTCTGAACTGCACATCTATTTTCCTGATCTTTTGTTTGAAATGTATAACCATTAATGTCATAACTGGACCATGTTATCTCATTTAAACATGGACCACCCACTATCCATTTTAATGTCTCTGATACATCTTATTTACCAAGAAAAGTATTTTTAATCCATGACAAAAAAGTTTTGTTGTGTTCATTCAAAATCCACATTTATTTCTTCTTTGGACGACATTGTTTCAACTCATTAATATGCAATGTGATATACTGTTGAGAATAAGCTATGTTATTCAAGATTTATGATTCTAACTTTTTCATCTGTTCAGCTGACAATGATTTGACTTTCAAGCCACGAATCCCCTTTCCCTCATTATTAACTCATTCATGGCGAGATGGAGGCAAACCTATGTGTTGCGCCGCAGCCACGTAGCGCGTACAAAACTCTGCTACCTCCTCAGAAATATACTTTTCAATAATGGAGGCTTCAGGTCGATATAGATTTTTAACATACTCCTTTAATATTTTCATATACCTTTCAAAAGGATACATCCAGCGAAGATATATAAGTCCACAAAGCATTATTTCTCGAACCAGATGAATCATTAAATGCACCATTATATCAAAAAAAGTTTGAGGAAAATACATTTCCAATTGACAAAGTATAAAAATTACATAATTTTCCAAAATGTTCAAAGCATTCACATCAATCGCCTTGCTACAAATTGAATTGATAAAATAACACAACTTCATTATAGTCTTTCTGACACGAATGGTCAATATTCCACGCAATGCAACTGGTAGAATTTGTTGCATCATGACTTGACAATCATGTGATTTCATACCTATCAACTTCAAGTCCTTCAATGAGACAAAAAAATTTTACATTAGAAGAATAAACATGAGGCACTTTGGTATCATGAAGACACTGATAGAAGCTAATTTTCTCCCTCTTCGATAATGTATGACAAGCCAGGGGAAGAAATGTTCATCTTTCTTTAGGAGTGGGAGCTAACTCCAAACGTATTCCCATTGATAGTAGGTCTAATCTTGCATTCAACCCATATTTAGTCTTTCCATTAATATCTAACAATGTTCCAATCAAAGAATCACATATATTATTCTCCACGTGCATGACATCAATATTATGTTTAACTTCATGATACCTCCAATATGGTAGCTCAAAAAAATTGACCTTTTCTTCCAAATATGTCTTTCATTACCAGATTTCTGTGTCTTTCCCAAAGTAACGTCAAGGTTTTTCACCCTCTCAAAATATAGATCAGGGGATAAAGGTTTTGGAGCAGTATCGAATTCTTGTGATCCATTGAATGCCTTTTTTAGTCTTCTATAAGGGTGTTCCATAGGCAAAAACTTTCGATGACCCATGTACACTGTTTTCCTTCATTGATTCAATTGACAATATGACGTCTGTTGTTCGCAAATTAGACATGCTTTTTCCTTTTAACACTGTATCCAGACAAATTTCCATACTCTAGGAAGTCATTTATAGTGAACAGAAGCACTGCATGAAGTTGAAAATATTCCATTTTATAAGAATCATACACCCTAATACCATCAGCCCATAACAGTTTCAAATCATCAATCAACGGTGACAAGTAAACATCAATATCATTACCGGGTTGCTTTGGACCAGATATCATTATACTCAACATGACATATTTGTGCTTCATATAAACATTAGGAGAGAGGTTGTAAATTACCAATAAAACATGCCATGAACTATGTGTGCTACTAATTGTTCGGTATGGATTCATTCCATCTGTGCAAAACCCTAGTCTGAGATTTCTAATTTCATTTCCAAATGTAGAATACTGCACAACAATTTTCATCCATTGTGGAAAATCAGCTTGATGACGTATTTTTCCATCACATACCCTCTCTTCATCATGCCATCTTATCCTTTTTGCATCATGTGAATTAGCAAATAAACATTTGAAATGATTAATTATAGGAAGATACCAAAATACCTTTGAAGGGAGCTTTGTAATCTCTACATCAGCCTGTGATTTTTCTTTCACCTTATACCGTGATGTCCCACATTTAGGACACTCTGAAAAAAATTCCTATTCCTTCCTATATATAATGCAGTCATTCGGACAGGCTTGTATTTTCTTGTATCCCAATCCCATCGGGCATAATATTTTCTTTGCTTTGTAATGTGATTCTGGAAGATCATTATCTTTTGGAAGAATGTCTTCCATCAATTGTAGCAGCTCTGTAAAAATTCTGTCACCCCATCCATGCTTCACCTTCAGGTTAATCAATCTTAACACCACCAACAAAACTGTAAAATCTGTACAACCAGGATATAATGGTTTTTCAGCATCAACATATAGACGCACAACTTTAGGTTCTATCTCAATTTGTTCTGATACAATATCATGAATCATTTCTTCAATTCCATCGGAGTTACCATCTTGTGAATCATCATCATCAGTGACATTCCATCCTGTTTCACCATGCCAAATACAAGGGCTGTAACTCGGATTAAAACCATGACAAATCAGATGATCTTTTATCTCTCTACTTTTCAACTTCTTCATATTTAAACATTTCAGGCATGGACAGAAAAAAATGTCACTACTTGGAACTTTCGTTTTGAAAATTCCAAAAAGGCATCAATACCTTCCTCAAATTCATTTCTCATTCGATGTGCCGTAATCCAACTTCGACTCATTATTACCTATAACAAATATCAACAAAAAATATATATTTTTAGATAAGACAAATATATGTTTATATGAAAAAAATCATAATTTGAATGTGAAACAATTTAAAATATAAAACAAATCTATAGGTATTTAAAAAAATATGCTTGAATATTATTTTTTAAAAAAATATAGTTAGATATAACAGTTTTAAATTTCATTGAATCAATGAAATCCATGACGCCTACATAGTTTAATATTGATTGCGATTTTGATGTTTTAATATATTAGATAAACTACCCATTTAACATGTTATTAATGGTTTCTGTAGACCCTAAATCCATTTGGTAAATATTTTCACACAATTATAAAAATCAATGGAAGTGTTTTTGGTAAGAATATGTTCAATCATTTGATTTTGATGTCCCATATTCTGTAAAAAAAGGCAATGTGGATACCACAGCCCTTAGTTTGGTTTTTTATTCTCAAAGGGTTTGTGATGAAAAAGAAGAGTATAAGTTGATGTATATGATAAGCAAAATACAACTATATTTTATTTATGGTTATGATAGAATGAATTCATACCATATCATTTAAGATCCTCTCCCACCAAAAGTAACCCTCCTCAGTTCGAAATGAATAAATTTAGATAATTATGCATGAATTCATACATGTATTGTTTTACATAAACCAAAATGAAGATTATTAGTACTAAAAGTAAAACTAGGAAGAAACAATAAACTCCATATACTCATGAAAGCTACTCCACAACACATACATGCTCCTAATATCTATAAAAAACTAAAAATTTCTTTTAAAAACCAAAAAAATTGTTTATATTTAAGTATGGTGGGCATAACATGTATACATAGTAAGATCCTCCCTAAAACATCTCATGAAAATGTTGAGGAAGCACACTAAAGCCCTATGAAAAAAGGAATCTAAATCATCACCTAAACAAGGAAAAATAATTTCATATACTCACTATGGATCACTCACAAAATAATTCATATAAATAAACCTTTTCATTTAAAACATTATATATATATATATATATTAAAATTAAGGTTCTCGGATACCACTTCTCCACTTGTATTCCTCTCACTCCCCAATGCGCTACTCCACAACACTTCCATGCTACTAACATCTATAAAAACTACAAATTTCTTTTAAAAACCAAAATAATTGTTTATATTTATTTATGGTGGGCATACCATTTATACATAGTAAGATCCTCCCTAAAACATCTGATGAAAATGTTGAGGAAGCACACTAATTCCCTAAGAAAAAAGGAATCTAAATCATCACATATACAAGGAAAAATAGTTTCATATAATCACTATGGATCACTCACAAAGTAATTCATATAAATAAACCATTTCGTATAAAAAATTATATATATATATATATAATAAAATTAAGGTTATCGGATACCACTTCTCCACTAGTTTTCCTCTCACACCCCAATGCTAATGTCATGGTCTCACCATGCCCATAAATCATCCTACACAATGTGAAATTGTATCACTTCCATAAATGAATCATATGTATCTTAGATTATCTCACCACCATCTTATCAAAATAGTAATGAGGTGCATACTTGGAAACCACTACATCATGTTTACATTAAATGTACAAAAATCAGAAAACATAATTATAGAATATCCGTGAAAAAAAATGATCGAAATAAATTCATGGAAGGCTTACTTGAATGTTGCGAGTTGAGATGATAGATCCGAGAGGAGTGAAGAAGATAAAAAATGAATCCAAAATGACTTTAACGCAGATCGATCGATGAGCCGATTAGGGTTTACTGCATGAGAGAGACGAGTCGGCGGACTTTCAATCGAAAAATCGTAAATGACAGTCCATGGGGCGTTAATTTCATTAAATGTTTAATAATGTTGGTTATTATATAACCGACGTTATAAAATATTTTTTAAATTTATAACGTCGGTTATTTTAAAACCGACGTAAAAAAGCTCCCGTGATTTCTTTTTTACGTCTGTTATTTTATAACTGAAGTAAAAAAACCCCCCGTGCTTTGCTTTTTTACGTCAATTATTTTATAACCGACGTAAAAAACGCATAGATATCTAATTTTTTACGTCGGTTATAAGATAACCGATGTAAAAACCAATGCGCGGGAAGTTTTTTACGTCGGTTATTTGGAAACCGACGTAAAAAACCTGATATCTACGCGTTTTTTACGTCGGTTATCAAATAACCGACGTAAAAAACCAAAGAACGGAGGGGGGGGGGGTTTACGTCAGTTATAAAATAACCGACGTAAAAAACCCCGTGCTTTGGTTTTTTACGTCAGTTATTTGATAACGGACATAAAAACACGTAGATATTGGGATTTTTTACGTTGATTTCCAAATAACCGACGTAAAAAAACCCCGCGCATTGGTTTTTTACGTCGGTTATAAGATAACCGACCTAAAAACAGAACAGGCGCTATTTGTAACGTCGGTTATTAAAATAACCGACGTTAAAAATCTATTTGCTGCATTTTTACGTCAGTTATATATAACTGACGTAAAAAATGGTGACGTAAAAAACGTTTTCTGTACAAGTGGTGATAGAAAACATGTTTAAGAAAAAGTTAACCACAAGAAAAATCACAAACTTATTATGGGTTAAACGGTATTCGATTCCCCAGTAGGAAAAGTTAATAGACAACATTTTTGTTCTAAGTTACTCTTTATTAAGTAATTTATTCATAAGGAAACATAATCACTTATCATGTTGACTTTCATCTTTTACTAGATTCTTTATTCAAACTCATATTTTATCCAAAAGACAAGTATTTAGGAAGACTTTTCCCATTAAGAGTACTATAAAAAATTATAGAGAATCAACTATCCACAATAGAGAACTATATACATCCCATGTCTTTAGACTCTAACCAAAACCAGAACAAAATCGTTTAGTACAAGATCAGATAATCCAGAAAAGGATAACAATTTATAAAAAGAAAATCTATTCTTAATCTCCAAAATTTGTCCAACAAAACCCAAAGTTCAACGAGGACCATTCGATAAACAATTTGTCCATAAAATTCATCAATGTAAACCAAACTAATATTGAAACCCAAATATTTGAAGGATTTAGTCACATAGTCTTCCAAGTTAAATCGTAACATTTATCTCCAAACAACATCAGTTTCTCTTAAAGACTCGCATTGAAAAGTAATTAACCTAATCACATATCCTCCATGATAGGTTAATAAATTTCCATAGATAACCCAAAATCAACATACTCATAATTCATAAAATCATCTAACTAAAAAGAATCAGTCAAACTAACCAGGGACTTCACGTAGTCCAGTGGTAGGTGATAAATACCAGTCGCACTTTGGTTGTGGGTTCGATTCCCGCAGCTTTGTCAGACGCGACGGGTTGTCACACGGTCTGCGTGTTGTCCTTTTTTCAAAACTATATAATTCTTAAAACATTCCCCAAAATGAGATAAAATATTCAAAAATAATCATAACATATTTTAACCTCAAGTTTATCTCATGCCTTTCATTTTCCATCATATCATATAATAACCCATAATTACCTCAAAAGTAAGGATCATATAAACTATAATGGTTACGTTTATAATTATTACCTGAAATTCCACATCGATTGGTCATCTCATACATGATGCATTACAGAACATACCAAGTTACAAGTGGTTGTTCATGACTCCTGGATAGTTGGTTTAGAACAACCATGAGATTCCTCATTGAATCCCCCAATTCATCCAGTCTCTTAATTAGAGAACCACCACAGTTTCCTTCAAACCAATTGTCACTTTGGTGCCTGCTAGATCCATCCATTCAATGAAATCAGAAATGTCAGTGTGAGTATATCAACAAAACCATCATGTACTAATGAGGAAGATAAACACTAAGATATACTTAATCATTCACTTTATCTAAAACTAGAACTCTTTCTAAAATCCTAACAATTATGGTACTGTCACTTATGCTTAAATATTACCCTAACCTCTAAAGTTATCTAAACCGACCTCTGATACCAACTATAAGGCCCCAGCCTTAAACCTTACTTAATATTGAGTTAATACAAGATTACACATTGAGGATCTTTTCAGGTATAGAGTTTTTGAGAATTAGGACATAACTATTACATCTCAAAAGATTACAAAGTAGAAACGTTTGCTAAGTTTCCATAAAATAAAAACTCTTAAAAAGAAACATGTTATGTTCCATGTTTTAGGTTACATGACTTTCCCTTGATCCCATCCTTGACCCAATTCCACGTTAAGTCCTGTGAAAAACATTTCAAAAATTTGGGATGAGCATAAAAAGCTCAGTAAGGGATACACAAATAATGAAATCTGTAAGTTTTTCAAAACAACAAGTAAACCATGTATACTTTATCAATGTAATACTTTAATCCTTTTCGAAGTATTAAAAACTATTCCCTGAATAAAAGTTCATTACTTACCCTTCTGTAACCAAAAGATTACCATAAAACCCATATAAAGATCACATAACATATAAAGGTAACTTGGGACATAAACATACTTATGTGGAATAACCAGACGGTCGACTTCCACACATACTTAATGGAATAGCCATACGACTGACTTCCACACATACTTAATGGAATATCCATATGGGCCACATCCATACATACTTAATGGAATAGCCATACAGCCGACTTCCATACCCAATGCATTGGAGTTTATAACGTAACCACTCGTCCTGGTATTCACAGCACCACCCGTCCAATGGTTTATCACGTAACCACCCGTAAAAGGTCCATGTACCATCATTACACATAAAATATTTAAAATATAAACATTTCAATAACAACGTTTCATTTTCAATCAAAATAATTAAATCCAAGATATTTAATTAAACAATCCATTTTCAAAAATCATTCAAAAGAGATTTTTGAATCAAAGTGTCTCATACCACTTTGAAGCTTTTAATGGAATTATAATTTTAAAACATTAATGTCCATATAAATAAATACTGAAAACCATTTTGATAACATGGACATTAAAGATAAATATTTAGAATAATAAATCTTTAAAACATTTAAAATGATATTTTTGTTAAAGAGTTTTTAACAAAATGAGAGACTCTTGAATACAAATAATAGCGGAATAACATTTAATCCAAACTTTATAATATCATTAGAATAAAGGGATTCTATATATAATATGTCAAAGGACATTATACACACCATATAAGAGTTAATTGGTGCATAACAACAATGAAGTCTCAAAAGAAATGTAAAATGAGATGAAATCCATTATAAAGAAGGTATCCTTAAATTAAGGATAAATAAATCTCATAATTATGTGTGACAAATATAAATACACCCAATATAAGTGGATATTATGTGTAAAACAATAAAAGGTTATTCACACATATTCATAGGATGACATATTCAATAACTACATGTTGAACCCAAAGAAATCGAAATTGGGTTAATAAGTTCCCTTGGTAAAACTCGACAGCCTACTGGCGTCACATAAAATTTTACAAAAAGGGTTGATGAGAGAGATAAAGGGGATCTAATCACTTGGACATAAAATTTAAATAAATAAGGATATAGAATAACATATCCCATCTTAATAGTATGTGAATTAAAAGACATAACAAAAGAAGTCTTTTAAAAAAAGGAGGGTGAAAGGTCCCCTTACCGAGTTGGGTAACTTTCAAAACATACACCCCATGGAAGAAGGGTCATACAATGAAGATATGAATACCCATAAATGAAATTATACAACAAAAGGTGTATAATAATTGGTAGTACATACACCAATCAAAGGATATTGTGTCAAATGTAGCATAAATCTTATGGGAATAAAAGTGAGATGAAAAATCCCTTACGAAAACTCGGCAGCCTAACGGCCCCACTTAAAACTTCCAAAATGGATTGATGAGAAGAAATAGGGTCTCTAATCATATCAATATAATGTTTAAAGAAATAATAATACAAAAGGACATCCCCCAACATAACAACGAGGAGCCTAAAATAAGTGACAAAAAGAGAGTACTTAAAAAGAAAGAGAGAGGTTGGATCTCTTACGAAAATTCGGCAGCCTAACGGCACCACTCAAAACTTAAAAAATGGATTGATGAGAGAGAATAGGGTCTCTCATCATATGAACATAAAAATTACAGTAAGAGAAATATAAAAGAACATCCCAATCACAATAAAGATGAGCTTAGATGGAATGACATAAAAGAGTGTACTTAAAAAGAAAGAGAGGAGTCGGATCCCTTACCTCGGGTCCGACTTGACTCGATCGTTCTTTAATCTCCTTAATAATATACTTGAGTTAATTTATACTTGCATAATAATATTTTTAAAGTTTTTTATTCCTTTTATATCAATTATTGACATGTTATAAACATTATGTAATCATTTAAGTTAATAATGTTTGTTTTGTCGATATTTGGTTCTTAAGTCGAAAGTGGACTTCTTACAATTACATGATGTTCGTGTGGTAAAACATTATTGATATCCAGAATGACATTCCTGATTTGGATATCATATATATCATATATATCCAGCATATAAATGTATTTATAATATTACATAATCATTTAGAGGTAAGAAATGAAATGCACCGTTCATGGAGACGGTAAGCCGTACATACGCATAAACGCTACTTTCATTTCTATGTCAAATTAATGGAATTAAAAATAAATGAGAGGAATGTATATTTTAATTCCAGAATTATATTTATCATTTATATGTAACATACATTATATTAATCCATTATAAATATGTACTTATAATAGTACATTACATTTGAGGATAAGAAATTATATGCACCGTTCATGGAGACGGTATGTCGTGCGTACACATGAACGCTACTTTCATTTCTATCTCATATATTAATGGAAATATATAATAATGATATAGAGTTATATTATAATTCCAGCATAAAATCATATATAATAACTTTAAATCCATCATTTATACATCCCACACATGGCATTAATGAATCACATCACTTTGAGGGGGCGGTAGTCCGCACTTCCTAAAATGAAATTATCATGTTTTCCCACAATGGAGACAATAAAGGTATGTCACAAATAAAAAATACAGAGCATAAGTAAAACATAAACATATTATATATCATATATAAATATATTTACATATTAATGTCGACCTTTGAAGGTGTTATATGACTGTTGAACAATCATCGTTTCGTGAGGCAGAAATTCGCCATCCACAGAAACAATATGTTCTTTAACCGTTATATGTAGGTGTGTGTAAGTGTAGCTCGAATAATTCTTGTAACAACATCCTAGTATATTTAATATACTTGAATTGTTAAAAAAGAAATGAATAAAAAGAGTGTAGGGGGTTGGAGAGGCAAAATAAAACAAAAGGACTCAAGTGAAGAAATTACCTTAAAATCGGGTAACTCCCTTTGGTTTGAGCTAAAAGGATTCCTTGGGAAGACTTCTGCACGAAGTGAGGCTTCAAAGAGTTAGATAGGGATGTGGAGATACAAAATGGGCAGGGGTTGGCTGAGCCAAAGGCTTTGAAGGTGTTGGTAAAGAGGTAGAGGTGGGGGGGCTTTTATAATAGGAGAGGAGGGGCACTCTTGTAATGTTACAAAATGTTACTTTATTTTCAAAGGATTTTCGGATTTTAAAGGTCCCACATTGATTTATTTCGAGGATAATGTGATAAGGGTTCAAAATTCAATCATCCAATAGTTTTTGGACATGTGTGGGTCTTAGATATTACATTCTCTTTCCATCTTATTTAAATCGTTAAATAAAGAGGTCATCGCTACATCGTCATAATGTCATAAATAATTTAATTTATTTAATATATAAAAATCATAAAAAAATACTATGATGTAGTAAATAATTTTACCTTTCCAGTGACTTTTTATAGTAAAAAATGTGACTTGTATAACCCCACGTAAAAATAGTTTTAGTAAAACATCTCATGTTTGTGTCATTTTTTACTTTAACATTAAATAAAATGATATTTATGTCATTTTCAAACCAACGTGGCTCCATGGGGTCCCCATGTTTACCCATGGATTTTCATGGTTGGCCATGACACATCCAATGAGGTTAGGACATGTGTCTAGGTCATTTCATTTTATTAAAACATTATTCTTACCTTAAACTACACTAATTACCTCTAATCACGATTAAAAACGTAATAAGTTACTATTCACCAAAAAATTATTTTAATCCCATTGAACCACATTTTACTTCTTAATGACAACCATGTATGTCGGATTTTTGAAATTAAAAACACAAAGATGGAAAAATTTCATTTAAACGGAATTTCAGTTTTTATAATTACCACTTTGTGGTTTCACTATTCATCAAAAATTGAAGTTTTTCAGAAAATTACCAAAAATTCACCCTAAGCTATATTTGATATTCCGAATTCAAAAATGATGTATATTTTAAAAAAATTCAAAACATATAAGTTGCATTAATTAATTTAATAATTAATTCCTGCTGCCAAAACAAATAGCGTGTTTTTATGAAACAAAAAGTATCAAAAGATTGACACTAGTTTAAGTCCGATTTCATAGTGAAATTAATTTCAACGACAACTATTGGATTAAATGGTAAAAATATATTCTAATTTCACTTTAAACCCAATTCAAAATATAATCTAATCATATAAATAAATTATATTAAAAAGTGGTTTTGAATTAAAATACAACATTTTTCACTATTCATTAAAAATTTAACTTTTTTGGAAAAATACCAAAAATTTACACAAAGTAAATTTTGATGTGACGATTCTAAAGAACAATTTTATTTTGTCAAATATAACACATAAAATTGTCAAAAAGTGGATTTAAAAGAGGTTCTCCATCAAAAGGCGGTTAATAGATCTTTTAAAGAATATTAGAATGTTTACGCTTAAAATTAGATTCATTCGCATTTTTAATCCTCTAACATTTATTGTAAAAAGTAAAAATTTTTGATAAACATATCTAATAATTTTTTAGTTAGTTCTATTCAATCCCGCCATTACAACAGCTAGGAATTAACTACAATTTAAAATACTATTATTTTATTATTAGAGTGCAACGTAAGATTCCCAAGAAACTCGTTGTTGCGTATTGGGTACACCATCGAGCATAGCATCCCCTTTAAAGTAATATTAATATCTTATTCACAAATATGGTTAAATTTAAAAATTTCATATTCTTTATTTACCTGGGGTGTTACATTTATGGTTTCCATTATGGGTACACGTGATATCTTCATTTAAGGAAGTGCGGACTACTGCCCCCTCAAAGTGATTTGATTCATTAATACCATATGTGGTAAGTATAAAGGATATATTTAATGATATTATATATGATACCATACTGGAATTAAAATACTATTATTTATCATTATGTTTTAATTCCATTAAATATGAAATAGAAATGGAAGTAACGTTCATGCGTACGTACGGCTTACCGTCTCGATTAACAGTACCTTTCATTTCTTATCACAAAATTTTATGTACTATTAAAAGTACATATATACAATGGATATATATGTAATATATTACATATAAATTATGGATATCATTCTGGAATTATAACATATATATATATATATATATATATATATATATATCTCATTTTGATTTAATTCCATTAATATGACAAAAAAATGAAAGTAGTGTTCATGCGTTCGTACGACCTACCGTCTCCATGAACGGTGCTTTTAATTTATCTCCAAATGCTATGGAATGGTATAAAATTAACATATACTGGATATATATGAATTATAAAACATCAATACTATTCTGGATATTATGTACCTTTAACTACATGGAAAATTATTTTCCACCAAGTTCAATTTTTGACTCATGTACTAAACATCGACAAAAACGTCTGATATGAACTAATATTATTAACCAATTATTATAACATTAAAATATGTGATATGAAATGAATAATAATATTTATAGGAGGTCCTTAAGCAATTATAAATTGACCAAAGTTTATTATTCGGGAATATAAAGAAATGAACAAGACAAGTTGGACTTGAGGTTAGAGATCCTACTCCTCTCTTTCTTTTTAAGTACACTCTATTATGTCATTCCTTCTAGGCTCATCTTTATTTTGATTGGGATGTCCTTTTATATTAATCTTACTGTATTTTTTATGTTCATATGATGAGAGACCATATTCTCTCTCATCAATCCATTTTGGAAGTTTTGAGTGGTGCAGTTAGGCTGCCATATTTTCGTAAGGGATCCTACATATTTTTATATTGCTTTACTGAGCTTTTTATGATCATCCCAAGTTTTTGAAATGTTTTTCACAGGTCAAGGGAAGGGTATGTGATGTGATGATAGTGTTAAGGAAGTGTCAAGAAAGAATCCATGTTTTATTTTAAATATGTTTCCGTTAATGGGAAAAAATGAATATTATCTATTATGTAACCACGTTGTTTAAATGTGGAATGTAATGAAAGTTTTATGATCTAATTCTCTAAAACTCTAAACCTGAGAAGATCCTCAATGTGTATTCTTGTAATAACTCAAGATTAAGTAAGGTTTAATGCTGGGGCCTTATATAAAATCATCCTTTATACGTTCCTAATAAAATTTGAATGAATCACGTATTTTCGGGGAGGTAGTAGTCCACATTTCCGCAAACGATGTTATTATATTTACAAAAAATAGAAAGCATAAAGATATGTGTCAAATAAAATTAAAATAAAAAATGAATATAAAATAAATATCATACATATCATATAAAATAGTGTTTCTATCGTAATTACTAACCATTATAGGAGGTAAATGAAAAATGAATAACAACATTTCGTGAAGTGGTAGTTTGACTTACATCTATTGTAAATTTGTTACCCATTTAATGGAAGAGAATTTAGGTGTTGGTAGAAACCTTAAAATAAAAATGTATAAGTACATTGAAGAAATTTTATTCATTATATAATAATATAATAAAAATATTGAGGTGTATGGAAAGAAATTAAACTCAAGAGATCATTGAAGAACATTACCTTTATTTTGAGTAACCCCATCTCATTTATATGAAAATTATTTTTTTTATTTATTCCTAGATTAACACTACATGGAATAAGGATGGGTTTCTTGAGGTTATTTGAATTTGTGTAGGATTATATAGATGGATCAATGTTATATATGAAATTGATGGAGGAGGTTCAATTTTGTAATTTATGTGAGTGGGACTTTAGGAATATAAAAATATATTAAATTCATATCTATTTATTAAAAATAAAAATGGATACAAGGTGAGATATTTGTAATATAACATGATAATGGGTCTAAATACTATTAGAAAATATTATTTAGACATGTTTACATAACATATTTACCCTTATCATTTGGATTTAACCCTAAGTTAAATAATTTTACTATTACAATATCAATATGGATTTTTACTCATTAAGGGTTTATATAGTCAATATAAGATTCTAAAAGAACCATATATAAGTCTTGGATTAAATTTTAAACAATATACTAATAATTTATCTATATATTTTTTTACTTTATATCATTTAATTAAATATTTTTTTAAATACGATTAATGTCAGTTTTGACATTATTTAGTTATATACAATTTTATAAAATATACCAATACACAAGATAACATTAAAAAGTAAACCATTAATAGATATTTAATATGTTTAGGTCATCTATAAGATTATTTTAGTACCTTATATATCTGAAATTATATTTATTTAACATTTTTCATTTATTTGATATATACATTAATTAATCAATTACTTCATCATCAATGTGAAAGCCTTTAGTTTTATTATTTGGGATCTAATAATTAAAAATAAATTATCATGTAAAATATAAATATTTAACCGTTATAATTAATCTATATATACAGGGATGTCTTTTTAACATCCTTATATAACAAATGTAATACTTATTTAAAATATTAATTTTTTATATTGTTCTTTCCTAAGAACAAAATACAATTAAAGACAAATAGTCATCCATGTGGCTTTAAGAAGGCCATAAAATCTGCCCAATGATTATTTTGTAGATTATAGATCATCTAATAAATGTATTAATATCGTTATCGTAATTTTCTAATATAAATAATATTATTTGTATAGGTAATTAGCTAATTTACAGATAACCGTAGTAATTAAAAAAATGCTAAAGTTGTTATTCACGTTGTGAAAAATAAAAGAACCTACTGAAAAATTAAGGCCCACTAATTCCAAATATGGAATCCATTCTTAAAAATAAAAAAAATTGTTAAAATTAATTTATAGTTAATCACATTGATGGATTTAAAAGATTAGGTTTGAATGTGAAAACATTCAAAATATTTTAATATTTTAATTTCCCTGTTTAATTTGAAATTGATTACAATTACTGACAATATATTAAATTATAAAAATTATTCTAATTAATCATTAATTATAATAAAAATATAATTTATAATTATAAATTATTTACATGACCAATATTTGATTCAATAAAAATCCAATATTTTTTCACAATTCATCAATAAATGAAATTTCTCATAAAAATTATAAAAAATTAAGCTAGTTTAAATTGTTATATTTTTATTTATGATAATAAATTAATTTTTTAAAATAAAAATTTTAAGAGTCAAAAATTTATTTAAAATAGGTTTTTCATAAAAAGGTTGTCGAACAACTTTTATAAAAAAACATGGTATTTTACTGTAATTTTTTTGTTCTCATTTAATGACTATTAAATATATTCAATGAATTCCAAGAAGATATAATTTAATATATATTACATTAATATCAATTAATAATTTAATATAATTTAATTTATTTGGATAAAATGAATTTATTACAATAAAAAACTCTTCGTTATTTAAAAATACCTAATATATTCACCTATTTCTTAAATTCATTTTAAACTAATCTGTAAAAAACTAATTCAAACATTATTTACAGTGGTTAGCAAAAAGTTTTCATAACCACTAAATTAATGGCTATATAATATCATTTTATATTAAATAAAAAATTTATTAATATTTTTTCATAATAGTCGTAAATGTGTTAAACACAAGTTTTACTCATTATTGTGTGTATCTTATTATTTAAATGATATTTTAAATAAATAAATCTATAAAGAATTAAATTAAATAAAAAATTAAAACATTGTAAAGTCTGGTGGTTTTACATTCTTCCCACCATTATTAAATTGGTTCTTCACAATTTAAAATTCATCTCATTAATTGAGGGTTTGATATATTAATATACTAAATTTAAAAAATACACATCATAAATAGGGTTCATAACATATATTCTTAATGAGATGTATAACCAAATGTGAAGGTCCAAAAATCATGGATTTTGATTATGAGAACATTAATGAAAAAAATGTTAGAGAAGAGAAATCCTACCATCACATTCTAATAGAGGGTGATTGATAACATGTTCAAAAAAAAATTTATTTTCCACAAAACCATAATCTACAGGTATGAATAAAGGATATTTATATCAAAAATAATTGTGATATTAGGACAACATGTTTTTAATAACATTTTTCTGGAGTTTATAAATTCATTTATTTTCTAAGAATATCAGTAAATATACACACTTGATACGTTTCTATAATCAAAATATTTTCGACATTCCTTGAATTATTTATATGCTGATTATTATAATAAGTTACATCAAATAGAGATTTAATACATTAATATCTAAAATTTATTCAATAAATTAATTTAAATCATTTCATAAACGGTTAACCTTGTGAACCATCCATGTATTATGATACACACCATAATAATTAGTTCAAAGCCAGTTAATATTATCAAATTTAATTTATCAATATTAATAATCAATTTATCCAATAACATTATATCAAAGTTTGGAACGTATTATATATTAATTTTTCATCAACCATGTGTTTTCTTAATTGTTCAACTTTATACGGGATCATTTTTTTTATAATTTGTACCAATCAATAGATGCATTTAAAAATGGGATGAAAAAATTCATACAATACATTAGTTATACATTCCATAATAAATAAAACTAGAATATGATAAACAACACACTTTTACTACAATAATTAAGGATCCAAATTCAAGATAAAATTAATCATTTCACTTTGGGGTTGTCAATAACATATGCTTGAACTTGATACCTTAGATTATTCTAAGCTATATTCCCTTAATGAACTGGGTATTCATTTTCACAGTACCCTGACTCATTTCTATTTTAACACTAAATAGTTATTCTTTCTATCTTCCCATTGCATTATTTTTATTGATGAATCTTTTCTCCAAACATATAACAAACTATTAATCCTTCAATTAATTTACCAGGGATACTTATTCCAAAATTGTCGCATGTTGTAAAATGATTCCATCCTTTCTTTTATTTATATATTATTTTATATTTCTTTATCATCCTATATTTATTCCCATTCAATTCATATGACATGGAGAAGTAATTGTATGACATGATAGAACATGAAAATGTTTCATCATTTTATTAAACAGTATGGGAAATCAGTGCCCTTCAGATAGTTGACTTAATCTCCTCAAAGAAGTGATCAACCTTGATCTCAGGTTTGTGCATGAAATATATATCAATCCTTTGATAACCTTGTAATGGTAGTATCATTATATACAATAATTTCTTCTTGTTTTATCCCAAAACTAATGAAAATTATATTCATCTCAGTTTGATGATGACAAGTGTAGTATTTATCGAATAATGTTTCTTTAAATTATCTATATTTCATTAGTTTTATTTCTTCGTCATCCTTAGAATTAAAGATCAATGACCACTAGTGATATAATTTTCCATTAAAACATTTTGATTCAATTGTAAAATTTTCTAATTAACTACATCACAATTCCATAAATATATTCTCTAAATACTTAATATATTTCTTAGATGCGATTGGATAATTAGAATTAAAAACTATATAGGGTCTTTATCACATAATGTGATCCAACATATAAGATTCCCTTTGTGTAATAGGTTCCTATATTATGGAAATTTCATTTTTATTACCCAATTAAGATACAATACTCTATCCATAATTTTCTATATTTCAATACAAGATGTACTAGTTTTCTTATCAAGTAAGCCAATATATTTTAATATAGTATTGATACCATTACTCATTCTCAGTTCAATTTCAAAATAATGAAATACACTGGATTAACTCATAAAAGATTGTATTTTAATTTATAAATTAAAATTACTAATATTTTATGGAAATCAATTTATATTAAATTCATTTGAATAATATATCCTAGTGAATTATTTGTTTTTCTCGTTAGAGACATGTTTAATTAAAAATTCATCCTTATGGGTTGTATAGAAAATCTGAATATTCATACGATTATAATAAGGGAGTGTAAATCTTTTTGTGTAGTAAATAGAATATTCATGTACAAAGTTATGCTTCATTAAGTCCTGAAATACCTTTTTAGAGATTTTATCCCTATCTATATCAATGCCAGAACCACATTTACATGTAGTATACAGACATGGATGTATTAATATAATGAATTTAATAATTTCTACCCTATGATAATTTGATGATGTTTTTTATACTTATCCTAAAAATAATTATTTATGTTGGGATCCTTGATATATATTTACTTAATGTAGATTCAATGTTTCTGGTAAACTTTATCTTACTCCTACTACAATTCCATGACCCTAGAATCCATGAATCCATGAATTGTTTTATTACATCGGCATGATTTAAAGTAATCAAATCCCTAAGGACTATACAATAATATAATTATGGAAAACTAACTTACATACATGATAAACATAAATAAAATCGAAAATAAAGCAAATAATATTACAATTAAAAGTTCGAAATAATTTAAATGAAATCAATTTTTTTCTCTTCATAACCTATTGAATGGAAAAATAATAAGGGTGAGGTAAATTTCACAATATTACAACTATAGTAAAACCAATAATCAATCAATGATAATAAATATATTTATTAATTTCAATTACTGTGGAAAATTACATTCGAATAACTAGATAAGTCATATTCAATATTTCATGGTAAATAATTGAAAAACATTAAATTTAAGAAATAATATGGGAATCAAATTTCATTGTAGTTAATGTCAAATAAATAATCTCATGGAAAATAATAATAACAACTTGATTCTCAAAAAGGAAATGATTCATTTTTTTTCACAGTTTCCATAGTACATGAAACCTTTTACCATGATGACCATTCAAAAGATAGATTAAGATATTCAGTAGAATTCCATATGAATTGGACTACTTATTTGTCTCATGATACTATCAATGAATCAAGGGGTTTATATTAAACATTTCCCATCCCATGTCGTTCTTGTGAATTGAATTCTACATATATTGAATATATGATTGAAAAGAGATTTAATTAAATGGTATCATAAAACATTTAATTATTTAAATTACATGAATACTAAAGTATTGATTATACAATATATCAATAGGAAAAACATATACACAAAACAAAAAATTATATTGTGAATATGAAATTTAATTCATAGATTTAAAAAGTGATATGAAAATCATCTACCTCACATTTCCTTTTTAGATGTATGTGATGTATCCTCATGTATAATGGTATATAGAAAGCTATAAATATCTTGAATAACATTATTTATATTTATGATATCAAATATGGTCTTATTATTTTATTTTATTACCCATTTGTTAATAATTATTCATTATTTTCACTATTTCGCATGTTAATTCCATAGTTTTTTTTAGTATTTTTGACTTTATACTGATTGTTCGTATTAATTATATAATGATTTAATTATCTAAAAAATTTAATCCATAATTTAAACATCATATATATTTATTATATTTTATTTTTAATAATCCCTAAAATTGGAGATATGAAATGAAAATCTTTGTTAATATATTTGATAAGTCCTACGTAGATATAAAAAATATTTCCATTTCTTGTGAATTTTATAATAATTAAAATTAATTTATATTTATGTATATTATATATAAGGCCCCGACCTTAAACCTTACTTAATATTGAATTAAATGAATAATTCACGTTGAGGATCTTTTCAGGTTTAGAGTTTTAGAGAATTAGAACATAACTATTACATCTCAAAAGATTACAAAGTAGTCACTTATACTAAGTTTCCATAATAAAAAAAACTCTTGAAAGAAACATGTCTAGTTCCATGTTTTATATAGCATGACATTCCCTTGATCCCATCCTTGACCTTATTCCACATTAAGTCCTGTGAAAAACATTTCAAAAAAACTTGGGGTGAGCATAAAAAGCTCAGTAAGGGATACACAAAGAATGAAAACTGTTAGTTTTTCAAAATCAAGTAAACCATGTATACTCTATCAAAGTAATACCTTCACCTTCATGAAGTAGTAAAAACTATTCCCTGAATAAAGTATCATTACTTACCTTTTTGTAACCAAAGTCTTACCATAAAACCCATATAAAGAACACATAACATATATAAAGGTAACTTTGGACATAAACATACTTAAGTGGAATAACCATACGGTCGACTTCCACACATATCACTTAATGGAATAGCCATACGGCCAATTTCCATACATACTTAATGGAATAGCCATACGGCCGACTTCCATACCCAATGCATTGGAGGTTATAACGTAACCACCCGTCCTGGTATTCACGGCACCACCCGTCATATGGTTTATAACGTAACCACCCGTTAAAATGTCCAAGTACCAATATAAAATCATAAAACATAAAACCAATATAAAGGAATGATAACATTTCCAAATTTCAATCACAATATATCATAAATATATTGACATAATATAATCCTTTTTCAAAACCATTTTCAATACCAAAATACATAAAAGAGTATATGGTATTTATTTTATTCTAAAAACATTACGGCTTGTTGAGAAAGCCAAAGACCAAATAATACTCACGGTGGAGGAAAAGGTTTTTGTCGCCGCGTACGTTAAAAGAAACATTCATTTTTCTTGTTTTGTAAAAAGCTTCGTATACAAAGATTCCTTTTGTATAAAAGTAAACGTCAAAGGGGTTTATACACCGTATAAAATAAAGTTGTGTATAAAATTAAATATGCCTCAATGAAAGGAGATTGAGACGAAGTCCCTTACCTCGGGTCCGACTTGACTCGATCGTTCTTTAACGTCCTGAATAATAAACTTGAGTTAATTTATACTTGATTAAGAACCTTTTTAAAGTTCATTATTCCTTTTATATCACTTATTTCCATGTTATAAACATTATGTAACCATTTAAGTTAATAATGTTTGTTTTGTCAATATTTGGTTCTTAAGTCGAAAGTTGACTTCTTACAATTACTTGTTGTTCGTGTGGTCAAAAGTTCTTTATATCCAGAATGAAATTCCTGATTTGGATATCATATATATCATATATATCCAGAATATACATATATTTATAATATTACATAATCATGTAGAGGTAAGAAATGAAATGCACCGTTCATGGAGACGGTAAGCCGTACGTACGCATGAACGGTACTTTCATTTCTTTGTCATATTAGTGGAATTAAAACTAAATGAGAGGTATGTATATTTTAATTCCAGAATTATATTCATCATTTAGATATATCATTAATTATATATATACATTATATACATGTAATTTTAATAGTACATTACATTAGGGGATAAGAAATGAAATGCACCGTTCATGGAGACGGTAAGCCGTACGTACGCATAAACGCTACTTTCATTTCTATATCATACTTTAATGGAAAGAAATAATAATGATATAGAGGTATATTATAATTCCAGTATAACATCACATATAATAATTATAAATCCATCCTTTACACGTCCCACATATGGGATTAACGGATCAAATCACTTTTAGGGGGCGGTAGTCCACACTTCCTTAAATGAAGATATCGTGTTTACCCATAATGGAAACCATAAAGGTATGCCAAAAATGAAAAATACTGAAGCTTAAAGAAAACATAAACATATTATATATCATATATAAAAATAGTGACATCATAATGGCCACCCTTGAAGGTGTTAAATGAGTATTGAACAATCATCGTTTCGGGAGGCAGAATTTCGCCATCCACGGAAACCGTATGTTCTTTAACCATTTGATGTAGTTGTGTGAGAGTGTAGCTAAAATAAATATTATAACAACATCCTAGTATATTGAAGATACTGGTGTTGTTACAAAAGAAGTAAATAAAAAGAGTTTAGAGGGTTGGAGAAGCAAAATAAAACAAATGAACAAGAGAGAATGAATTACCTTTAAAAGTGTAACTCCCTTTTGATTTGAGCCTAAAGGCTTCCTTTGAAAGGATTATTCCGAAAGGGAACCCTCTAGGATGAGGAGAGGGATGTGTAGAGAGTAATTGGGAAGGGGTTGGCCGAGCCAATGGCTTTAGAAGTGTGTGAAATGAGGTAGAGGTGGGGGCCTTTTATAAGAGGAGAGGAGGGACATTTTTGGAAAGTAAAGAAATATTACTTTATTTGAAAATGTGTTTCGGTTTTAAAAGGTCCCAAATTGATATAATTCGTGGATAAGGTGATAAGGGTTCGAAATCCACTCATCCAATTGGTTTTGGCCATGTGTAGGTTTTAGATTTTTTCATTAACTTTCCATTTTATTTAAATCGTCAAATAATGATGTCATCGCTCCATCATTATTATGTCATATATAATTTAATTTATTTAATGTCTACAAATTATAAAACAAATACTATGATTTAAGAAATCTTTTTATCTTTCCAATGACTATTTATAATAAAAATTTGGACTTGTATAACCCCATTCAAAAATTATTTTAGTAAAACAATTTATGTTAGTGTCATTTTCACTTTAACATTAAATAAAAATATATTAATGTCATTTTCCAACAGAAGTGGCTCCATGGGGTCCCCAAGTTGGCCCATGGCTTGTATTGGTCGGCCATGAATCACCCAATAGGTGTAGGACACGTGTCATGGTGTTTTCACATTCTTATAATACCATTTTTACCTTAAACTACACTAATTATCTCTAATCGCGATTAATGAAAAAAAGTTACTATTCACCAAAAAATTATTTTAATCTCATTGAACCACATTTTACTTCTTAATGACAACCATGTATGTCGGATTTTCAAAATTCAATACACATTAGTGGTAAACTTTCATTTAACTGAAAAATCAGTTTGCTTGATTACCACTTAGTGGTTTCACTATTCATCAAAAATTGAAGTTTTTCAGAAAATTACCAAAACTTCACCCTAAGCTATATTTGATATTCCGAATTGAAAAATGAATTCCATTTTAAAAAATTCAAAACATATATGTCAAATTAATTAATTTAATAATTAATTCCCGCTGTCATGACAAATAGCGTGTTTTTGTGAAACAATAAGTATCAAAAGATTGACAGCAGTTTAAGTCCAATTTCAAAGTGAAATTGATTCCAATGACCACCATTGGATTAACTGGTAAAAATATTTTCGAATTTCACTTTAAAACCAATTAAAATAATAATATAATCATATAAATAATTTATATTAAAAAGAGGTTTTGAATTAAAATACAACATTTTACACTATTCATAAAAAAAGAACTTTATCAGAAAGGTACCAAAAATTTACACAAAGTAAATTTTGATGTCCCAATTCTAAAGAAGAGTTATATTTGGTCCAAAATAATGTATAAGAGTGATCAAAACTATATTTAATGATGGTTCACCATTAAAAGGTGATAAGTGAACCTTTAGTGAAAATTAGAGTATATATTCCCTAAAATTGAACTATTTCCGTATTTTCAGCTTTTATCTTTTATTGGGTAAATGTATAAACATTTAAAAAAATATCTAATCATATTTTAGTTATTTCAATCCATTCCCGCCAGTACAACGGCTACTTGTAAACTAACATTTAAAATAATATTATTTTATTACTAGTGTGCTACATAAGATTCAAAGAAACTCATCGTTGTGTATCGGGTACGCTATCGAACATAGCAACCCCTTTAAAATAAAATTAATATTTAATTCGTAAATATTAATAATTATGAAAATTCTTTATTCTTTATTTACCCGGGATGTTACATCCTTCCCCCATTTTGGGAATTGCGTCCTCACAATTTTATTCACTTATCAAAATAAGTGGGGGTATTTATCCCTCATAGAATTTTCAGATTCCCATGTTGCCTCTTCAATCACATGGTTTTTCCACAAAACCTTTACCTGATGAATCACCTTATTCCGTAACACCTGCTCCCTGTGGTCAAGAATCTGGACCGGTTGTTCCTCATAAGATAGGTTCTCTTCCAGCTGAACTACCTCTTTGCTAAAAACATGAGATGGATCTAGCATATACTTTCTCAACATCGAAACGTGAAAAACATTGTGTACCTGAGATAAACTCGGAGGTAAAGCCACTCGGTATGCAACTGATCCAACTCTTTCCAGAATTTCGTATGGTCCAATGAACCTTGGACTCAGCTTTCCTTTCTTACCAAATCTCATCACACTTTTCCAAGGAGAAACGTTGAGAAAAACATGATCACCTACCTCGAAAGATAGATCCTTCCTCCGGTTATCCGCATAACTCTTCTGCCTGCTCTGAGCTGTTCTCATGTGCTTCTGAATCAACTGAACTTTTTCTTCCATCTCTTCTACCAATTCTGCTCCCATCAGCTTCCTTTCACCCACTTCATCCCAAAATGATGGAGTTCGACACCGCTTCCCATATAATGCCTCAAATGGTGCCATCTGTATACTGGAATGAAAACTGTTATTATAAGAAAACTCAACCAAAGAAAGACGTTGGTCCCAACTTCCCTGATAATCCATAGAACAATCTCGTGTCATATCCTCCAATGTCTGGATTGTTCGTTCTGACTGCCCATATGATTGAGGATGAAAAGCTGTACTAAAATTTAATTCAGTACCCAACGACTTCTGAAGGCCTTTCCAAAAGTTAGAAGTAATCCTGGGATCACGATCCGATACAATGGAGAGAGGAACTCCATGTAACCTGACTATCTCTTTAAGATACAAACGAAAAGTTGATCAAGAGAGAAAGTATCTCGTATAGCAAGGAAATGAGCAGATTTGGTCAAGCGAACAACAATAACCCATATTGCATTATTACCTTGAGATGTCCTCGGTAATCCAACAACAAAGTCCATGGATATGATTTCCCATTTCCACTCTGGCACTGGTAAAGGCTGAAGCATCCCTTTCAGTAACTGCCGCTTTGCTTTAACCTTTTGACATGTCAAACACTTCACAGTAAAATCAGCAATGTCTCTTTTCATTCCATCCCACCAGTAATACTCCCGTAGATCTCTATACATCTTAGTACTGCCAGGATGAACTGAAAACGGGGAACTATGAGCCTCACATAACAACTCATTCTTCAACTATGAATCACAAGGCACTCATAACCTCTTCCCAAACCTCAAAAAACAAACACAAACTTATCCAAGAACTCATGGAAAATTTTATTCATAAGGTCCATGAATACAGCAGGTGCATTGGTAAACCCAAAAGGCATAACTACAAATTCGTAATGGCCATATCTAGTACGGAATGCAGTCTTCGGAACGTCTGCTTCTTTTACTTTCAACTGATGGTACCCTGACCTCAAGTCAATCTTTGAAAAATACTGAGCTCCCTGGAGCTGATACCACTTCATTCGATGGCCCAACATCTGCTGAAGTAGTTGCAAAGGATTTCGCCACCCCTTTCTGCTTGTAGTCTGGATGCATTCCCCCAGTTGAGTTCTTCGTTGGACACACGTTTGCATAATGACCCATTTCGTTACACTTAAAACATCTTACCGTTGGCTTTTCATTTCCTGCTTGATCATCTTCCTTACAGTTACGAGCAATATGACCAGACTTACCACACCAAAAGCACTTACCAGACTTGGATAAACATTCTCCAGGATGCATTTTACCACACTTCTCACAGGATGGATATTTGGTTTTCTTACCTCCTTGCTTCTTTGATGAATTCTTCCCCTTTTCCTGCCAACTAGACCTCTTATTCTGTTGTTTGTCATAGAACACCTGATCATCGGCAAACTCCATTTCCACCTTCTCCGCACATCGAACAAGTTTTTCATAACTTTTGAACTCACGAGAAGCTAAAGCCCTTCGATACTTTGGCTTTAACCCTGAGTAAAGACGATTTATTTTACTATCAAGATCTCGTATGACGTTTGGAGAATACCTTGCCAATCGAGTGAACTTTTCTTCATAAGCAGCCACTGAATCATCCTCCTACCTCCATTCTAGGAACTATTTTTCCATACTAAGACGAACCACCTTAGGAAAATATTTCTCAAGAAACATACCTTTGAATTCGTCCCAGTGAAGATCCTCAATCTCATCACTATCCCTTATATTTTTCACCATCGACCACCACTGATCAGCTTCACCTTCAAAACGGTAAACAGCAAGACTAACCTATTGATGTTCTGAACACCCCATGACATCAAAAATCTTCTCCAGTGCTTTAATCCACCCTTCAGCTTGCACAGGGTCAGATGATCCTCTGAATGATGGGGGATGTTGCCTCATGAAATGTTCCACCACTAACATGTTCCTCTGCGGTTGATCTGGCTGATCTCGTGCATGGATACCACCACCATTTATAGCCTGAGTCAACTGTGCCATCACTGCAACAAACTGTTCAGTTCCGATTCCGACCATTTCAGGTTGCTAATTTGGAAGGTTATCTTCCTCCTGATGTCGTCCCAACATATCTGCTTTGTTTCCTCTGCGGAAAACCATTCTGAACACAGAAATATCTTAGGCGAAGCAACATGGTAATCCGTAAATGATATATCATTTCAATCATATTATAATTTAACACTTTTCTAACTCCTAAAGTTGTCTAAACCGACCTTTGATACCAACTATAAGGCCCCGGCCTTAAACCTTACTTTATATTGAATTAAATGAATAATTCACGTTGAGGATCTTTTCAGGTTTAGAGTTTTAGAGAATTAGAACATAACTATTACATCTCAAAAGATTACAAAGTAGTCACTTATACTAAGTTTCCATAATAAAAAAAACTCTTGAAAGAAACATGTCTAGTTCCATGTTTTATATAGCATGACATTCCCTTGATCTCATCCTTGACCTTATTCCCCATTAAGTCATGTGAAAAACATTTCAAAAAAACTTGGGCTGAGCATAAAAAGCTCAGTAAGGGATACACAAAGAATGAAAACTGTTAGTTTTTCAAAATCAAGTAAACCATGTATACTCTATCAATGTAATACCTTCACCTTCATGAAGTAGTAAAAACTATTCACTGAATAAAGTATCATTACTTACCTTTTTGTAAGCAAAGTATTACCATAAAACCCATATAAAGAACACATAACATATATAAAGGTAACTTGGCACATAAACATACTTAAGTGGAATAACCATACGGTCGACTTCCACACATATCACTTAATGGAATAGCCATACGGCCAATTTCCATACATACTTAATGGAATAGCCATACGGCCGACTTCCATACCCAATGCATTGGAGGTTATAACATAACCACCCGTCCTGGTAATCACGACACCACCCGTCATATGGTTTATAATGTAACCACCCGTTAAAATGTCCAAGTACCAATATAAAATCATAAAACATAAAACCAATATAAAGTAATGATAACATTTCCACATTTCAATCACAATATATCATAAATATATTGACATAATAGAATCCTTTTTCAAAACCATTTTCAATACCAAAATACATAAAAGAGTATATGGTATTTATTTTATTCTAAAAACATTACGGCTTGTTGAGAAAGCCAAAGACCAAATAATACTCACGGTGGAGGAAAAGGTTTTTGTCGCCGCGTACGTTAAAAGAAACATTCCTTTTTGTCGTTTTGTAAAACGCTTCATATACAAAGATTCCTTTTGTATTAAAGTAAAAGTCAAAGGGGTTTATACACCGTATAAAATAAAGTTGTGTATAAAATGAAATATGCCTCAATGAAAGGAGATTGAGACGAAGTCCCTTACCTCGGGTCCGACTTGACTCGATCGTTCTTTAACGTCCTGAATAATAAACTTGAGTTAATTTATACTTGATTAAGAACCTTTTTAAAGTTCATTATTCCTTTTATATCACTTATTTCCATGTTATAAACATTATGTAACCATTTAAGTTAATAATGTTTGTTTTGTCAATATTTGGTTCTTAAGTCGAAAGTTGACTTCTTACAATTACAAATTGTTCGTGTGGTCAAAAGTTCTTTATATCCAGAATGAAATTCCTTATTTGGATATCATATATATCATATATATCCAGCATATACATGTATTTATAATATTACATAATCATTTAGAGGTAAGAAATGAAATGCACCGTTCATGGAGACGGTAAGCCGTACGTACGCATGAACGCTACTTTCATTTCTTTGTCATATTAGTGGAATTAAAACTAATTGAGAGTTATGTATATTTTAATTCCAGAATTATATTCATCATTTAGATATATCATTAATTATATATATACATTATATACATGTAATTTTAATAGTACATTACATTTGGGGATAAGAAATGAAATGCACCGTTCATGGAGACGGTAAGCCGTACGTACGCATGAACGCTACTTTCATTTCTATCTCATACTTTAATAGAAAGAAATAATAATGATATAGAGGTATATTATAATTCCAGTATAACATCATATATAATAATTATAAATCCATCCTTTACACGTCCCACATATGGCATTAACGAATCACATCACTTTTAGGGGGCGGTAGTCCGCACTTCCTTAAATGAAGATATCGTGTTTACCCATAATGGAAACCATAAAGGTATGCCAAAAATGAAAAATACAGAAGCTTAAAGAAAACATAAACATATTATATATCATATATAAAAATAGTGTCATCATAATGGCCACCCTTGAAGGTGTTAAATGAGTATTGAACAATCATCGTTTCGGGAGGCAGAATTTCGCCATCCACGGAAACCGTATGTTCTTTAACCATTTGATGTAGTTGTGTGAGAGTGTAGCTAAAATAAATATTATAACAACATCCTAGTATATTTAATATACTGGTGTTGTTACAAAAGAAGTAAATAAAAAGAGTTTTGAGGGTTGGAGAAGCAAAATAAAACAAATGAACAAGAGAGAATGAATTACCTTTAAAAGTGTAACTCCCTTTTGATTTGAGCCTAAAGGCTTCCTTTGAAAGGATTATGCCCAAAGGGAATCCTCTAGGATGAGGAGAGGGATGTGGAGAGAGTAATTGGGCAGGGGTTGGCCGATCCAAAGTCTTGAGAAGTGTGTGAAATGAGGTAGAGGTGGGGGCCTTTTATAAGAGGAGAGGAGGGGCATTTTTGGAACGTAAAGAAATATTACTTTATTTGAAAATTTGTTTCGGTTTTAAAAGGTCCCACATTGATATACATCGTGGATATGGTGATAAGGGTTCGAAATACACTCATCCAATTGGTTTTGGACATGTGTAGGTTTTAGATTTTTCATTATCTTTCCATTTTATTTAAATCGTCAAATAATGATGTCATCGCTGCATCATTATTATGTCATATATAATTTAATTTATTTAATGTCTAAAAATTATAAAACAAATACTATGATGTAGGAAATCTTTTTATCCTTCCAATGACTATTTATAATCAAAATTTGGACTTGTATAACCCCACTCAAAAATTATTTTAGTAAAACAATTTATGTTAGTGTCATTTTCACTTTAACATTAAATAAAAATATATTAATGTCATTTTCCAACTAAAGTGGCTCCATGGGGTCCCCAAGTTGGCCCATGGCTTGTCTTGGTAGTAAATAACTCACCCAATAGGTGTAGGACAAGTGTCATGGTGTTTTCACATTCTTATAATACTATTTTTACTTTAAACTACACTAATTACCTCTAATCGCGATTAATGAAAAAAAGTTACTATTCATCAAAAAATTATTTTAATCTCATTGAACCACATTTTACTTCTTAATGACATACATGTATGTCTGATTTTAAAAATTCAATACACATTAGTGGTAAACTTTCATTTAACTGAAAAATCAGTTTGCTTGATTACCACTTAGTGGTTTCACTATTCTTCAAAAATTGAAGTTTTTCAGAAAATTACCAAAAATTCACCCTAAGATATATTTGATATTCCGAATTCAAAAATGAAGTCCATTTTACAAAATTCAAAACATATAAGTCAAATTAATTAATTTAATAATTAATTCCCGCTGTCATGACAAATAGCGTGTTTTTGTGAAACAATAAGTATCAAAAGATTGACACCAGTTTAAGTCCAATTTCAAAGTGAAATTGATTCCAATGACCACCATTGGATTAACTGGTAATAATATTTTCTAATTTCACTTTAAAACCAATTAAAATAATAATATAATCATATAAATAATTTATATTAAAAAGAGGTTTTGAATTAAAATACAACATTTTACACTATTCATAAAAGAAAGAACTTTATCAGAAAGGTACAAAAAATTTACACAAAGTAAATTTTGATGTCCCGATTCTAAAGAAGAGTTATATTTGGTCCAAAATAAAGTATAAGAGTGATCAAAACTATATTTAATGACAGTTCACCATTAAAAGGTGATAAGTGAACCTTTAGTGAAAATTAGAGTATATATGCCCTAAAATTGAACTCTTTCCGTATTTTAAGCCTTTATCTTTTATTGGATAAATGTATAAACATTTAAAAACATATCTAATCATATTTTAGTTATTTCTATCCATTCCCGCCAGTACAACGGCTACTTGTTAACTAACATTTAAAATAATATTATTTTATTACTAGTGTGCTGCGTAAGTTTCAAAGAAACTCATCGTTGCGTATCGGGTACGCTATCGAACATAGCGACCCCTTTAAAATAAAATTAATATTTAATTCGTAAATATTAATAATTATGAAAATTCTTTGTTCTTTATTTACCCGAGATGTTACATCCTTCCCCCCTTTTGGGAATTGCATCCTCGCAATTTTATTCACTTATCAAAATAAGTGGGGGTATTTATCCCTCATAGCATTTTCAGATTCCCACGTTGCCTCTTCAATCACATGGTTTTTCCACAAAACCTTTACCTGATGAATCACCTTATTCCATAACACCTGCTCCCTGTGGTCAAGAATCTGGACCGGTTGTTTCTCATAAGATAGGTTCTCTTCCAGCTGAACTACCTCTGGGCTCAAAACATGAGATGGATCTGGCATATACTTTATCAACATCGAAATGTGAAAAACATTGTGTACCTGAGATAAACTCGGAGGTAAAGCCACTCGGTATGCAACTGATCCAACTCTTTCCAGAATTTCGTATGGTTCAATGAACCTTGGACTCAGCTTTCCTTTCTTACCAAATCTCATCACACTTTTCCAAGGAGAAACCTTGAGAAAAACATGATCACCTACCTCGAAAGATAGATCCTTCCTTCGGTTATCTGCATAACTCTTCTGCCTTCTCTGAGCTGTTCTCATGTGCTTCTGAATCAACTGAACTTTTTCTGCCATCTCTTCTACCAATTCTGCTCACATCAGCTTCCTTTCACCCACTTCATCCCAAAATGCTGGAGTTCGACACCGCTTCCCATATAATGCCTCAAATGGTTCCATCTGTATACAGGAATGAAAATTGTTATTATAAGAAAACTCAAACAAAGAATGATGTTGGTCCCAACTTCCCTGATAATCCATAGAACAATCTCGTGGAATATCCTCCAATGTCTGGATTGTTCGTTCTGACTGCCCATCTGATTGAGGATGAAAAGCTGTACTAAAATTTAATTCAGTACCCAATGACTTCTGAAGGCCTTTACAAAAGTTAGAAGTAAACCTGGGATCACGATCCGATACAATGGAGAGAGGAACTCCATGTAACCTGACAATCTCTTTAAGATACAAACGAAAAGTTGATCAAGAGAGAAAGTATCTCGTATAGTAAAGAAATGAGCAGATTTGGTCAAGCGATCAAGAATAACCCATATTGCATTATTACCTTGAGATGTCCTCGGTAATCCAACAACAAAGTCCATGGATATGTTTTCCCATTTCCACTCTGGCACTGGTAAAGGCTGAAGCATCCCTTTCGGTAACTGCCGCTCTGCTTTAACCTGTTGACATGTCAAACACTTCACAGTAAAATCAGCAATGTCTCTTTTCATTCCATCCCACCAGTAATTCTCCCGCAGATCTCTATACAACTTAATACTGCCAGGATGAACTGAAAACGGGGAACTATGAGCCTCACATAACAACTCATTCTTCAACTGTGAATCACAAGGCACTCAAAACCTCTTCCCAAACCTCAATACACAAACACAAACATATCCAAGAACTCATGGAAAATTTTATTCATAAGGTCCATGAATACAGCAGGTGCATTGGTTAACCCAAAAGGAATAACTACAAATTCGTAATGGCCATATCTAGTACGGAATGCAGTCTTCGGAACGTCTACTTCTTTTACTTTCAACTGATGGTACCCTGACCTCAAGTCAATCTTAGAAAAATACTGAGCTCCCTGGAGCTGATGCCACTTCATTCGATGGCCCAACATCTGCTGAAGTTGTTGAAAAGGATTTCGCCACCCCTTTCTGCTTGTAGTCTGGCTGCATTCCCCCAGTTGAGTTCTTCGTTGGACACTCGTTTGCATAATGACCCATTTCATTACACTTAAAACATCTTACTGTTTGCTTTTCATTTCCTGCTTGATCATCTTCCATACAGTTACGAGCAATATGACCAGACTTACCACACCGAAAGCACTTACCAGACTTGGATAAACATTCTTCAGGATGCATTTTACCACACTTCTCACAGGATGGATATTTGGTTTTCTTACCTCCTTGCTTCTTTGATGAATTCTTCCCCTTTGCCTGCCAACTAGACCTCTTATTCTGTTGTTTGTCATAGAACACCTGATCATCGGCAAACTCCATTTCCACCTTCTCCGCACATCGAACAAGTTTTTCAAAACATTTGATCTCACGAGAAGCTAAAGCCCTTCGCTACATTGGCTTTAACCCAGAATAAAACGGTTTATTTTACTATCATGATCTCGTATGATGTTTGGAGCATACCTTGCCAATCGAGTGAACTTTTCTTCATAAGCAGCCACTGAATCATCCTCCTGCCTCAATTCTAGGCACTGTTTTTCCATCCTAAGACGAACCACCTTAGGAAAATATTTCTCAAGAAACATACCTTTGAATTCGTCCCAGTGAAGATCCTCAATCTCATCACTATCCCTTATATTTTTCACCATCGACCACCACTGATCAGCTTCACCTTCAAAACGATAAACAGCAAGACTAACCTTTTGATGTTCTGAACACCCCATGACATCAAAAATCTTCTCCAGTGCTTTAATCCACCCTTCAGCTTGCACAGGGTCAGATGATCCTCTGAATGATGGGGGATGTTGCCTCATGAAATGTTCCACCACTAACATGTTTCTCTGCGGTTGATCTGGCTGATCTTGTGCATGGATACCACCACCATTTATAGCCTGAGTCAACTGTGCCATCACTGCAACAAACTGTTCAGTTCCGATTCCAACCATCTCAGGTTGCTGATTTGGAAGGTTATCATCCTCCTGATGTCATCCCAACATAGCTGCTTTGTTTCCTCTGCGGAAAACCATTCTGAACACAGAAATATCTTAGGCGAAGCAACATGGTAATCCGTAAATGCTATATCATTTCAATCATATTTTAATTTAACACTTTTCTAACTCCTAAAGTTGTCTAAACCTACCTTTGATACCAACTATAAGGCCCCGGCCTTAAACCTTAATTAATATTGAATTAAATGAATTATTCACGTTGAGTATTTTTTCAGGTTTAGAGTTTTAGAGAATTAGAACATAACTATTACATCTCAAAATATTACAAAGTAGTCACTTATACTAAGTTTCCATAATAATAAAAAACTCTTGAAAGAAACATGTCTAGTTCCATGTTTTATATAGCATGACATTCCCTTGATCCCATCCTTGACCTTATTCCACATTAAGTCCTGTGAAAAACATTTCAAAAAAACTTGGGGTGAGCATAAAAAGCTCAGTAAGGGATACACAAAGAATGAAAACTCTTAGTTTTTCAAAATCAAGTAAACCATGTATACTCTATCAAAGTAATACCTTCACCTTCATGAAGTAGTAAAATCTATTCACTGAATATAGTATCATTACTTACCTTTTTGTAACCAAAGTATTACCATAAAACCCATATAAAGAACACATAACATATATAAAGGTAACTTGGGACATAAACATACTTAAGTGGAATAACCATACGGTCGACTTCCACACATATCACTTAATGGAATAGCCATACGGCCAATTTCCATACATACTTAATGGAATAGCCATACGGCCGACTTCCATACCCAATGCATTGTAGGTTATAACGTAACCACCCGTCCTGGTATTCACGGCACCACCCTTCATATGTTTTATAACGTAACCACCCGTTAAAATGTCCAAGTACCAATATAAAATCATAAAACATAAAACCAATATAAAGGAATGATAACATTTCCACATTTCAATCACAATATATCATAAATATATTGACATAATAGAATCCTTTTTCAAAACCATTTTCAATACCAAAATACATAAAAGAGTATATGGTATTTATTTTATTCTAAAAACATTACGGCTTGTTGAGAAAGCCAAAGACCAAATAATACTCACGGTGGAGGAAAAGGTTTTTGTCGCCGCGTACGTTAAAAGAAACATTCCTTTTTGTCGTTTTGTAAAACGCTTCTTATACAAAGATTCCTTTTGTATAAAAGTAAAAGTCAAAGGGGTTTATACACCATATAAAATAAAGGTGTGTATAAAATGAAATATGCCTCAATGAAAGGAGATTGAGACGAAGTCCCTTACCTCGGGTCCGACATGACTCGATCGTTCTTTAACGTCCTGAATAATAAACTTGAGTTAATTTATACTTGATTAAAAACCTTTTTAAAGTTCATTATTCCTTTTATATCACTTATTTCCATGTTATAAACATTATGTAACCATTTAAGTTAATAATGTTTGTTTTGTCAATATTTGGTTCTTAAGTCGAAAGTTGACTTCTTACAATTACATGTTGTTCGTGTGGTCAAAAGTTCTTTATATCCAGAATGAAATTCCTGATTTGGATATCATATATATCATATATATCCAGCATATACATTTATTTATAATATTACATAATCATTTAGTGGTAAGAAATGAAATGCACCGTTCATGGATACGGTAAGCCGTACGTACGCATGAACACTACTTTCAATTCTTTGTCATATTAGTGGAATTAAAACTAAATGAGAGGTATGTATATTTTAATTCCAGAATTATATTCATCATTTAGATATATCATTAAATATATATATACATTATATACATGTAATTTTAATAGTACATTACATTTGGGGATAAGAAATGAAATGCACCGTTCATGGAGACGGTAAGCCGTACGTACGCATGAACGCTACTTTCATTTCTATCTCATAATTTAATGGAAAGAAATAATAATGATGTAGAGGTATATTATAATTACAGTATAACATCATATATATTAATTATAAATCCATCCTTTACACGTCCCACATATGGCATTAACGGATCACATCACTCTTAGGGGGCAGTTGTCCGCACTTCCTTAAATGAAGATATCGTGTTTACCCATAATGGAAACCATAAAGGTATGCCAAAAATGAAAAATACAGAAGCTTAAAGAAAACATAAACATATTATATATCATATATAAAAATAGTGACATCATAATGGCCACCCTTTAAGGTGTTAAATGAGTATTGAACAATCATCGTTTCGGGAGGCAGAATTTCGCCATCCACGGAAACCGTATGTTCTTTAACCATTTGATGTAGTTGTGTGAGAGTGTAGCTAAAATAAATATTATAACAACATCCTAGTATATTTAAGATACTGGTGTTGTTACAAAAGAAGTAAATAAAAAGAGTTTAGAGGGTTGGAGAAGCAAAATAAAACAAATGAACAAGAGAGAATGAATTACCTTTAAAAGTGTAACTCCCTTTTGATTTGAGCCTAAAGGCTTCCTTTGAAAGGATTATGCCCAAAGGGAATCCTCTAGGATGAGGAGAGGGATGTGGAGAGAGTAATTGGGCAGAGGTTGGCCGAGCCAAAGGCTTGAGAAGTGTGTGAAATGAGGTAGAGGTGGGGGCCTTTTATAAGAGGAGAGGAGGGCCATTTTTGGAAAGTAAAGAAATATTACTTTATTTGAAAATGTGTTTCGGTTTTAAAAGGTCCCACATTGATATAATTCGTGGATAAGGTGATAAGGGTTCTAAATCCACTCATCCAATTGGTTTTGACCATGTGTAGGCTTTAGAGTTTTCATTATCTTTCCATTTTATTTAAATCGTCAAATAATGATGTCATCGCTGCATCATTATTATGTCATATATAATTTAATTTATTTAATGTCTAAAAATTATAAAAAAAATACTATGATGTAGGAAATCTGTTTAGCTTTCCAATGACTATTTATAATCAAACTCTGGACTTGTATAACCCCACTCAAAAATTATTTTAGTAAAACAATTTATGTTAGTGTCATTTTCACTTTAACATTAAATAAAAATATATTAATGTCATTTTCCAACTAAAGTGGCTCCATGGGGTCCCAAAGTTGTCCCATGGCTTGTCTTGGTCGGCCATGACTCACCCAATAGGTGTAGGACAAGTGTCATGGTGTTTTCTCTTTCTTATAAAACCATTTTTACCTTAAACTACACTAATTACCTCTAATCGCGATTAATGAAAAAAAGTTACTATTCACCAAAAAATTATTTTAATCTCATTGAACCAAATTTTACTTCTTAATGAAAACCATGTATGTCGGATTTTCAAAATTCAATACACATTAGTGGTAAACTTTCATTTAACTGAAAAATCAGTTTGCTTGATTACCACTTAGTGGTTTCACTATTCTTCAAAAATTGATGTTTTTCAGAAAATTACCAAAAATTCACCCTAAGCTATATTTGATATTCCGAATTCAAAAATGAAGTCCATTTTAAAAAATTCAAAACATATAAGTCAAATTAATTAATTTAATAATTAATTCCCGCTGTCATGACAAATAGCGTGTTTTTGTGAAACAATAAGTATCAAAAGATTGACACCAGTTTAAGTCCAATTTCAAAGTGAAATTGATTCCAATGACCACCATTGGATTAACTGGTAAAAATATTTTCTAATTTCACTTTAAAACCAATTAAAATAATAACATAATCATATAAATAATTTATATTAAAAAGAGGTTTTGAATTAAAATACAACATTTTACACTATTCATAAAAAAAAGAACTTTATCAGAAAGGTACCAAAAATTTACACAAAGTAAATTTTGATGTCCCGATTCTAAAGAAGAGTTATATTTGGTCCAAAATAAAGTATAAGAGTGATCAAAACTATATTTAATGACGGTTCACCATTAAAAGGTGATAAGTGAACCTTTAGTGAAAATTAGAGTATATATGCCCTAAAATTGAACTCTTTCCGTATTTTAAGCCTTTATCTTTTATTGGGTAAATGTATAAACATTTAAAAACATATCTAATCATATTTTAGTTATTTCTATCCATTCCCTCCAGTACAACGGCTACTTGTTAACTAACATTTAAAATAATATTATTTTATTACTACTGTGCTACGTAAGTTTCAAAGAAACTCATCGTTGCGTATCGGGTACGCTATCGAACATAGAAACCCCTTTAAAATAAAATTAATATTTAATTCGTAAATATTAATAATTATGAAAATTCTTTATTCTTTATTTACCCGGGATGTTACATCATATTTCTAGAATCATATATATTTTAGATATATATATAATAGGTTAATTAAAACCATAATTTATATATTAAATGTATATTTTGAATAAACCATATCAGACTGAGGATGTGATAGTCCACACTTCCAGAAATGATTTTATCATATTTAAACAAAATGGAAATATTAAAGGTATATATTATATAAAAATTTCAGAAATAATAAAATAACCAAAATTTCATATATATTATATAATAATTGAATTTATCTCACAATGACCGACCATTAGTGGTGGAAATGGACAAAAGAACCCCATCATTTCTTGAAGGGATTGTTCGCCAACAAATGAATGGTAAATTTGTTACATATTTTTTGGAATTGTTTGTAACTATTCGTGAAACCATAAACCTAAAAAATATCATTATATTTTGGTAAATCATCTTTATTTGTTAATGGAAAATTATTAAATTAATTATTAGAGAAATAAATATATCATAGTTGACTATTGATAAATGTTACCACTTATTTGCGTAACTAATTTTGGTCTATAGAAAATTCCTTCTTTTTTTCTTTCATCTAAATGTTAAGATTCTATGATTATGAGAGATATTTTAGGAAATTTTTTTCACGGGATGGATGATAAAAAAGGTTCAATTGGGTTTGAGTAAGTTTGGTAGGAGGTTCCATTTTATTATTGAGGTTAGGCTAACTTTTAGAAAATCTAAAAATATTAATTTAGTATAAATTAATAATCAGTTATAAATGGCTCTAAAAAGATTAATTTATACAAAAAATAGATATTTAATATAAAAAATCACATCAAATAATTTTTATAAATGTTTTGGTGACATAATATTTTGTCTTAAATCATTAGTTAATCCTCTTAACTCTATAATGGAGAAAACATATTTTTACTGTTTATGGGTAAATATATTAACATTAAGATTCCAAAAAAACTAATAATGAGTCATCGATGAAATTATTTCAACCTTATCTGAATTATTTGGTAGACTTATAAATTTTTAAGAATTTAATTTATGTTAATCAAATATTATAATTTTAATAATATCGTTAATGTCATGTTTTAAATTTTTCATTATTTGATTATTTTTAAAAAATAACAATAGACAATATAACATTGAAACACTACCATTAATAAAAATATAATATTTATATGTCATTTATAAAAATCATTTATGATAATAATTATCTCAAATTATGTTTATTTAATATTTTTTTTCATTTATATGACATGTCCTAAGTAAACAATTCATGAATCATCATTTTCCAATCCTTTATTTTAATTATTTATTTTCCAAAAATTATAAATAAATTATCATGAAATAGGTAAACTTTTTATCTTTGAAATTTATATTTATAGATAATGAAATATTCTAAATGTCCACATAAAAGAATATAATACTTTTTAAAAACCTGAGTATGATATATTAGGCATTCCAATGATTAAACTACTATAAAATCCTTAAAGTCATTTAAGTGGCTCCCAAAATTCAAAAAATGTTCATAATAATGTTTTTGTTTAAAATATAGTATCCATAAAATTAGGACATGTGATCTAGTAATTTTATAATACATCTAATATTATTTTTACACTAAATAACTATATTTTCTTTAAATTGTGGTAATTAAAATAATACAAATGTTACTAATCATATTTTACAAAAATAAAAGGAAACCATTTACATATTTTGGACCCGAAATATTAAATATGGAATCCAATTTTCATAATTAAAAATTCAAAATTGGATAAAATTTAATTAATATTAACCCTATTAACTAATTGAGAAGATAATTTTTTTTTAAATTATATATGTCCAAAATATTGAAATTTTTTTATTTCTTTACTCAAGGTGAAATTGGATATAATGATCTATAATAGTTTAAATAATAAATATATTATCTAATTATACTATATATACAAATAAAACTATAATTTAAAACTATTAATTTGATAGATGAAAAACTATTTTCATCAAAAATAATTTTTTTACTATTCATGACTACATAAACATTATCCAAAAAAATAACATATATTCAACCAATGTAAATTATTATATTCCAATTTAAAATTAAAAACTATATTAATTTAAAATTAGATTTATAATGGTTTTAGAAATTGTATTTCAAATAGGCTCACGATTGAAAGGTGGTAAATTATTTTTTATAAAAATATTAGTTTTTATGAGTCAAATTGTGTTTATTCTTATCTTATGCGTACTAAATCAATTGGATACAAATGAAACATATTTTACTTAGTATTTATTAAATTAACATCTTTCACTAATTATTATTACATTAATTTATTTGGATAAAATGACTTTCCTTGAATAAAACAATAACGATTTATAAAAAATCTTATAAATTCAATTAGTTCTTATATTCATTTATAATTTCTCTATAATAAAAGATTTCAACCATATATTTTTATAATATATTTTATAATATTAAATTAAACTAACTTAATAGCTACACTATTCTATAATATATAATAATTATGATTTATTTTTATTGTTTTTTCTGTAAAACTCACCCTAGAATGTAACACAGGCCAACTCATTTGTGTGTATACCACAAGATTTACATAGTATTGTGTATAAAGAAAGCTATAAACCAAATTAAAATTATTCAAAAATGAAAATTTTGTAATTTCATTGGGGGTTAAAAATTCTATCCACTATTATATCACCCACGTACGAAATCACGTTATAGGGATCTTTCATAGATTTCTTCAAATTGTAATTATAGTTATCAAATCCACATTTAAAATGAATCCATTAATAATTTGGATTAATTTATTCATTCCATTAACGTTGTTCTTTATTTAGTATATATAGATCATCCATAAAATTACAAACCTTTTCTTCATTATTTATAATTAAAAATTCCACAGGTTGTTCAGTCAAAAAATCTTTTTTTAGAATGCCATTTTTGAATACCATTTTGACACAGATGTGATAAATATTGTACCCTATAATAATTTCAATGGAAAAAATGATTAACTAAATTTATTTGAGCTACTTGAAAATGTTTTTCTTTAAAATATATTCCATCATTTTATGTATAGCCTTTATATATAACAAATTACTTGTTTCTAATAACATTTCCATGCTCATCAAATATGAAAATGAATATTCTTCTTTTTTCAAAAAAAAACATTGATATTTTTAGGCCTCTTAAAAAGATATCAGTTATTTCATTCATCAATTTAATCAAACTCATCATTCATGTTCTTAACCCATGATTTATCCTTTGTTAATTATTTTAAAAACGATGGTTCCACCAAATATACGAGTGTTGAATTTGCTACATTTCTCATTCTGCTTATCTATATTTTTGTTGGACAATTTATTATAATTATAGATGGAAAAAATATCTATCAATTATATATCATATGAGGAAAAAATTTTATTTCTTCAAGAATGAGTTCTTCTTCTCATTATAATTTTTAATTGTCTTTTTTTGGGGATCCCTTACCGTTATCATATCCATATACAATTTATATATACAAAAATGTTCCTTTTCTACATTCTTCTTCACCTTTAAACATATCCAGATATAATATCTTTATGTTATTTATAACATTATCATCATTGATTATGAAATCACTTCCAATGACAATTTTTCTTATCCAATTATTCTAGAACATAGTTTTTCTATTCATCAATTAATATCCAAGGAATTTTACCTCATCTATAGAATCCATTCACATTATTTTTTTCCATTATTTATTCGAATGAAGCATTGACATCTTGAAACAATGAAATAAGTAATTGAGGAATCCCATCTATGAAATATTTTATAGGCTATCATTTCTTCTTCTAGTCTCATCCCTATTCATTTTTGTGTATAAATCATAACTAGAATAGTCTCTTTCGGGTAGGTGTGAGTGAAAGTACTCTTAATCAGTATAGTTTTGGACATATTGTAAACATGTGTAATTATTTGTTTAATAACAAAAATTTTGTTCGGTGTTCGCACTATAGATATCTTATATTTAATCAATTTTTTTTGGATTTTTGTTTCAAATTTTCTGTAGTTCATTTATTTAACATTAATAGGCCATATTATCATGAATTTTCATTCAATATCATTCAAAACTCAACCAAGGTATATCATCTTTCAGTCAATCAATACCCATTTATTCTATATAAACATCACATAGTACATCCTTTTATAATCAACAAAAAAATAATCATGTATCTCTATTGATGTGTTCCTGCTATATTCATTAGGATATAAACATCTATAAAGACCATATTTATAATATTTGATACATTTTTTTATTCATAAAATAATAAGTTCATAATATATTTTATCTCATTGAATCAACAAATTTTGTTTTTTGATCATGCTTTGGAATGGAATTATTCACAAAATCCTTTATCATTGACTTGTTTTCCATGATTTATTTATTAATGTGACCAAACTTTTGGTTCTAGTGGTTTTTTAATTATAAATAATTATGGAGATGTTTCTTTATTTATTTTAATCATTGTATATATCACTATACATACTCCATCCTTCTATAAGTAAATTTAATACATTAAAATTAATATGGAATCAATAATGATTACAATTTTCTCCCTTTATTGAGTCTTATTATTGATTTAGACACATGAGATGGTGATGCAAGCATCCAACAAAAATCACATTATTTTTCTTAATATTTTCACCATTAATTTTTTTATTTCCACTACATCGATCTTGAAGACACCATATTTCATGAAACAATCGATTCCATTAATGATTTACTTAATATTTTTCAAAAAAAATTCCCTTCATTTTGGAAGAGCACTAACTACTAATAATTTATGTGCTGCAACTTCTTGTATCATTGTTTGATATATCTTCTTTGGTTGGTTTCCTAAATATTATTCTTTTTGTTTAAAGAGATTAATATTTGACCAGAGTAATTGTATGACCTCTCCAATTTCTACATATCATGAATGGTTAAATCATACTCTTATTCATTATATAAAAGAGAGTGCATATTTTTTAGGTTGTTAATTCTTTGTTGAACTATATTCACTTCTCTTTCAGTTCGTTAGTTTCTATTTCCACTTCTACATTAAATAAAATAAATAAATATATATATATACCTAATGATACATCAATGAATAAAATATTCATAGAATCATCTTTTCAATATGATAAATGATATGAACATATACCCATTTTTTGAATACATGGTTATTAACCATCAAAACAGAAAATGGACTATTTATATATAGTACAATGTATTACTATGAAATTCATTGAACTAATATATCATAATATAAATTATCATCTCACATTCATTATCCCACATGTCCTAGGATATTATATTGATCAGCCATTATATATTATCTATTCATGATTGAGGATTATTTTTAACTCAATATCTTGGTTGGTTCAAATATTACTCTATCAAACCATTATGTTATTTTGTGTTGATATATTTATGAATATCATTTTACATTCATTTATTTTTTCTACTATATTTTCTATAATTGATATTTTATGACCACATCCATTCTCTCTTTTTCCCATAGATATTGTTTTTTTATTTTCTGAATCATTTTATACAACTTTGATGTTACATTTTACTAAATTTAAAAATTAAATTATATGAGATCCTAACAAATTGAACGTTATTCTTAGGTTCCACAAATAACATTAAAGATTACTATTTACTAAATAATTTTTCAAATTCTTATTTCAAGGGCCTCAAGTCCCTTTGAATGCAACTCTAACAACAATGTATGGTCAATAATAACTTTTTAATGCTGATCATCCATTAGGTTAAATATTGCATCATTCCTTGATAATTCTCAAATAATTAAGTGTTTAAATCAACCAATGTTTTTTTAATATCAATGAAATTAAAATATTTCAACATCATGTCTATTCACATACTTTAATTATTCTTTAAAAAATACTATTATTATAAATGATATTTTTTAAAATTTTATATCATTAATAACACCCTCCAATTTAACCATATGATTGAAAACACTATCTAGATAGATGTCCTACTCTTTTATAGGTTATTCCTTTTAAAATATATCCTTTTTTATTATTAATCATGAAAAAAAGAATTTTATTCTTCTTTATCTAGAACATCTATATCATCATGTTCTACATTTTTAATGAAGCTATTTACTGGGAAATTATTTCTTGATATGATGTTTTCATTAAATGGGAACCTCTTTTTATGACTCTATATGATTTCCATTTACCATTCTTTATCATAATATATTATTGAAATCAGTACATAAATTTGGACTACTTTACCATATTGAAAATTTCCCAAATGAATATTTGTTCAAATATCCCTTTTTATATATTGAATATTTTTTGAACAAGAGAGATAAATTGATCATTCAGTTCTTCAACATATTCATTTAAATTAATATTATCATGAATTTATATGTATTTGAATTCCCTCTCTATACAAGCTTGATTTGGTGTCATTTAGTTTATCTATCATTTCATAAACCACAATACTTTATAGTGTAAATGACCAGAAAGGATGGATGTATATATAAGAGGGTGAGGGGTGAATCAGTTATTTATTTTTATTTTATGTTTATCTTCCATTCAAACAACCATATCATTATGGTAGAGTTCTTCACGTTTCATAAAACAATTCCATTAAACATCCATCATAATAAAAGTATTTAAAAGTTTCACTACTCAATAATAGTATCTTCATTCTTAGTATACATTGGAAATAACACAATACTACAGAAAACACTAGAGAACAGTCATTTTTTGTGGAAAAAAATGTTGGATATACCCATACACTTGTGTATAACTATGATCAATACAACAATGCATGTGATATTTCTAGAATGAATGACATAAAAAATTATGTTTCCAGTTAGTAATCCTTCACAAATTATTTTAAAACAAGGTACTATGATTCAAATCTACAAAAACTTATGATATTATTCAAAACAAAAATCATTATATATTTACCCAGTAGTAGGCTAAAAACGATTCAGTATATTTTAAGAAAACTAAGTATATTTTCTCTATTAGATTGTTAAGTCTGGAAAAAAATATATAAAATGATATCATAGAGACAATTATTATCCAAAAAAATCAATCCCCCACAAACTTAATCTGATGTATCAGTCTAACCTCGTAACACAATATTCACCAACTTTTTCCTAAAAAATATCCTCAATGTAACATAGTATTGAGACCCATTCATTATACTTTAGAGAATTCTCATTCTCCCCACATACACATAGTAAAAGGGTTAGATTGTATAATGTATATCCTCTTATTTATCTGAAATCTAAAAAAATTTTGGGCGTGAATCTGAAAATTACCTCCAACTCAAAAAAATTCCAAATGGTAATGTTTATTTCCGTTTTGAAATCAACATTTACCTCTTCAATGGTTCTCAAATCTTATTGAATATTATTTAAACATCTAAAATCCAATTATGGCATTACCTCACTTAATTTTTTATATGTAGTTTTTAGTCGGATACCAAATTCATTCTAATATATTTCGTTATTATGATGAAAACATATTGACAATCTTATTTTGTTGAGCCAAATGAAAACAAAAATACTGATGGATTGAAAATATGGGTGTCTATACCAGCTGAAAAAAAAATTATCATCCTAAAGATTCACCCAATAAAATTATATAAATCATCTAAATCATTCTTATGAAAATATTTTTTCATTTTTATTAGACTAAAGTTTCTTTTATTTTCAGGTAAATTATATTCAATAATATAATGATATCATCCTCCCTAGAGAACACTTATTCACATTCTTAAATCCCATATCACAACAATTTTATGAATGCTTTAAAATTTTCATATATCCTTTAATTATATTCAATATTCGTAGACTAAATTTGATGAATTACAATGTATGACAACTTATATGTGTTAGTCTATTTTTGGAGGATTGTTCTACGTCTATATTTAGTGAATAAATTTATAATATAGTTTAATTTGTACTCAACCACATGGTAATAAACTATTCATTTAAATTTTTTTTCTCTTTTCCCAAATGAAATGAAAATAAATAAACTTGATGAAAATCGATGAATACAATTTTGAACATCGTAAATTTTATCTGTATCAGATCACATTCAAAATTGTCATTTCAGACAATATTTTAATTCTTATTTACAAACAAATGTTCATTATTAATATTCTCTTATAGATTAGCTTCATTCCACATCCAATTAATTGATTTCATTAATGAATGCTTTATTAAAAACATTATAACTATTTATTGATCATGTGAATTAAAATTTATGGATGAATCAGAAATTCTGATGGATCATTCGATCTAAATATTAGAAAAACAGAAATATTCAGAATCATTAAACACTTTATCCATTCTTCCTTCAAAAAAAATTATTGTATCATGGATTTTCAGGAATTTGAAAACATTAATATCATCATATAATCATCTAACATTATGCACCAAACAAACTTTTTTTTTCATTGAATCATAAATATTGCATCAAAAATGTTCCACAAATATTATGATACTTATAATTAACTAAAAATAATATAATAACCATATATATTTTATAGTGTCATTCAATTTTTGATAAATTATTCTATAACTATTAAATATTTTATTCCAAACACAATGTGTGTCAGAAACATAACGTCATTCAGAAAACTACTTCTGAACTAAAAACCAAAACTGATGAACATTATAATCATGTTTGTGTCTAATATTTTTATTATTATTCTTCCTTTCATACATACCACCTCATCAATAAACTATATAATGTGAAATTTTATTTTCTTTATGAAAAAAATAAAAAACAATCACTATAAATATATTTCAGCTTTCAAAAAAATTGCCATCTTTGTCCCAAATTTCATCCCTATTTATTTTGTTTTAAAAAGGGTTCATAAAACATTAAATATTATAAACTGAATATATTGATTAGTTATCATTAATTATATTTATATGGGATATAACTCATTATAGGAATCCTAAAACGATGATAACAATCTGTGATACCCTATAGGACTGTCTATAAAACTTCATAATCTTTAAAACATTCCCTGACATATTCCATCAAATAGTTATTACCATCATGATTTTCATATTCGATTTTTATATAGATAAAAGTTTCTTACAACCACTCTTACAAACCATTATAATAGTTCCCACACTTATATTTTGAGTTCACAACTTTCCCACAACTCCCCGTATACACATGCTTCCTAAAAAGTTTTACAAAATACTATTGGAATGATTAAGTAAAATTTCCTCCCTTTTACATCATTAAAAAAGACATTTTGTGAGATATTGGATAGAAAAAATCATACAAACCTTGATGAGAAAGAGGTTGTATTCCCATGTTCATCCCCAATTTAAAAATTTATTCATTCAGTAATGGTTTTTTGATAATGTTAATAACATTTTTTGATTTATTGTCAAATTTCATCTTGATTTTATTCTTGTCTAGATGATCTTTAATGAAATTCTATTTTATATCAATATGTTTGAAAATATAATTGCCTAATTTATTTCTTTAATGAATTTCTTCACTCTGATTATCCCAACCCAAAAGAAATGGTATCATCACATCAATATGTTAATCTTCCCACCAAGTCTACATCATCATTATTTATGTTGCAGATTGACTGGAATCTACATACATACATACAAACATGTTAAGATTTTCATTTTATTATTAATATTAAAAAATAAAAAACTTTTCCCAGGAAAGAAAACGTTTTTTGGAAAATATTAACAATCAAAAACACTTTCCTCCCACTCATAATCGGTATCACCATACAAATTTTTTTTATGTGCTACCATACCTTATTCCAAAATATGTATTTTATTTTAACTATATGTGACTTAATTTTATAGCCAAAAGATGTGATTATTTTAGAGAACCTTGCAATCTTGCACACAAGGTAACGACATAAACAATATCTTATCTTGAAGCATTCAAATGAAAAAATAACCAATCACCTTATGAAACCCTTTTGAGTCCACTTTTTATTTATATGTCCATTTTAAGTCAATATGGTTCCCACTAAATTGATGTGGAAAATGTTTTCAAATTTTCAAAAAGAAGATTCTTAATAATGTCTTGTTCATACTTTTCTTCAAAAATAAATATGTGTTTCCATTTTTTTATCCAAAGAAATTGGTTCAATTATATAGTCATGGACAAACTCAATCTTCTTCTTCATTTCATCAATAAACTAATCACATTTTCTTTTATCATTCCACATAAAGAAAAGGCCATCAACACAACTAATTAAAATGTGATAAATATCTTGAAATTTACTCATGTACTGATTATTATCATCCCTTCTTTTCTTAGAGATCATCTTTATTAGGTTAATATTTAATTTGTAATAGAATTCCCTCACTGATTTTTCTATCCCATACAGGGATTTATTCTACTTTCACATATAAGAATCATCATTTCCAATAACAAGCCAATTTTTTTGTTCAACATGAACTTATTCACTATGTTCCCCATTCATAAAGGATGACTACACAACAATCCGATTTTTTTAACTTCACTATAAAAAAATAAGATGAAATATTCTAATTGATTATGAAAACTCCACAATAGAGGAAGTATCATCCATATAAATAACTTCAATTTTTGTGTACCATTTCACACTAATATTTCATTGTTTCTTAAAACAACAAAATCTTATTAACATTTTTCAAGAACACCCACATTGTACTAATATTATTTTTTTATTTGGATTAAGTACAATTTCAGAAGTATAATTATTCCCAATGTTATCCAATTATTCATTAACACCATGAATCCATTCTAGATTGTAAAAATAGTCATTGACATCATTTATATGAACCTTTTAATACAAAAAAATATGTGAAACATGTTTTGATTCCCTTATTATCAAAAACTATTGGATTTGATCACCAATAATATTTTGGGATTCCCCATGTTTCCTCTTCATAGGACAAGATATACCAATTTCATCATCATTATTAGAAATAGTTTAGTATGATTCTTCCCTCTAAGTTATAATAAAATTAATGGAATCCTTTTAATTTTTCAAGAAAAAATTTTAATCATATTCCTCATATTCTTCATATTCATGTTTATGTGAATAGTACCTTACTCATATTTTTCTCGAACTATTTCATCAAGAGATTCAAAAATTTATATCATTATAGAAACCTATATATCCTCTTTTTTTCTAAATCACATCCCTCCAAGATTCAATTTACACCTCTTTGATCATACATCACAAAATTTCTAGATTTTTTATCTATAATGTCGGGAAACCTAAAAAATATTATTTCTTAGAAACATGGTTCTATGTAATGAATCTTTATATAATGAGTTGGGTTGGATCTTGGAATATAAAAACAATTTCGTCGAGTATAAGAATATTTTCTCATATCTTTCTTCTAAATGTTATGATAAAAAACATGTTCATGTGACATATTTCACTAAATTTAAACGAAACTTCTTTTATAACTTCAAAGAAAACATTTTTTGAGGTGTATATTGTGTAATAAAATCATGGATAAATGCATGTGTATCAAGATAACATTTGAAAAAATCATTATTATACTCACTAAAATTATGAGTTCTCAAATTCATCATAGAATACCTGTATTCATTCACCAATTTTATCCTAATGCTTTTCAAAATTATCCATGCACTGAATTATTATCCAAATACAAAAAAAAATTAATTTTAGTCAAATCACAATGCATAGTAATAAAGTATATATGTCAAAATGTTTATTTTTTCACATATTTCCATAAATATCAAAATGACTATGTTCTAGGAGTTGAGTTAAAAAATATCAACATTGTTATGCACTTAGTTTGAAATGAATTCATTAAGAAAATTAAAACAATACCAATCCTTTATTCATAACATATCGAAAATATCTCATACATTGTCACACTTTTATAAAATTCTCATGTTCGTATTAAACATATGTACCTTCCATTTCTTCCAAAAATAGTTTTATTCACTCATTTTTATTTAAGATGCATTTTGAACATCACCAATCTAAAATAATTTTCCATTAGATTATTGAATATTTGTAACTATATTTACCTATACCTATATATTATTAAAAAACCATTCATAAACACAATATTATTTCCTTCATCAAAATGATTTCAAACAATTAATCGGTTTTGTTTCATCCCATCAATGAATAATTCTTTTTTGGAATTCGACTATTCAATTCCTATAATAGCAGATGAAACAAATTTTATTTTGAAAAACAAATCATTTGTAAATTTAATAGTTCTTTATTTTATTTTTTTCATTATTAATTTATTTTATGAATCATGTAATATGAGAAGAATATTGGAACTAAAAATTCTTAGTCGTTTACATTTTTAAGCTTCGATACTGGTATATACAACAAGTTCTTTTTGTTTCACATTATCATTTTTTACATAAGGCTTCTGATAATTTTTATAATCATGTTGTTGTTCCAGTAAAAGATTAATAAACCCTTTTTAAATATTTATAGTTTCATCTTTTCATTAAACAAAAGTGTATAATTATTGGAAAATATTTTTTACATTAGCAAAATTATTCTCATATGTATTCGATTGAGAGGATTTCCCCACTTGATAATTTCCTTACAGAATATCTAGAAACACTGTATTACTTTTGATTGAACCAATAAATATTTATTTTTTTCCGAATTCAACCACAATACCTACAATACTAATAGATGGAATAATGTACTCTATGAAATTCTTACAATGTGTAATTTTAAACATGTTCCACAAAAACATTTTTATCCTTGTCATCAGTAGATTGTAATGAAATAAAACTTTTTTATCACCCAAAATAATCTTCTTCATTTAATATTTCTTCCCATAATTATTGGAATCATAATTAGTAAAGAATTTTTTCTCATAATCAAAATTATTATTGAATTATAAACCTCATACCCCTAGACATTTTAATCATAAAAAATATCATCAACCTTCTTTTTCATGGGGTTTTTTGAAATTCATTCTAAATATTAATTGGATATTTTAATAATTCTTTAGATATCGATTGGTAGAAGGTTAATAAACATTAGAGAAAGTTATTAAAACTTGTGACACCATTACCATATTTAAAAAACTATAGTTGAATAAGTTACAAATCTTCCTCGTTGTAAATCAACATTAAATAAACATATTCATTCATATCCTATTCATTATCAATAGACATCTTGAGATAATCATCCTCTAAATGCAAAATATTTTTCTCTTCAAGAAGTCATTATTGATTTATTATTTAATGAAATTATTTCCTCATCTTATAGATGTAAAATTCATGTATAACAATCATCCTCATCCAATAATTCAATAATTGTTTGATAGAAATTTGTATATCAATTTATTCATTTTCACAAATATTAATTTAAAAATCCTCTTCATTAACTCATTCATGGATGTTATTTTCTCTAGAATATTTGGTGCTCTTTTCATCCTCATTTTTATTTTCTTTATCATCATCAACATTAGTAAAAAAAATCGCAATTAGGATTTGGAAATTCATTTATCTTTTTCTTTTTCTTTGGAATAATAATTTTATTTCTTACTATATCTCTTCAAAGATTTTATTTCCCTTATATCATATTAAAAACTATGTTATTAATTATTTCATTGAGAAAAATTTGAATAAATGGGCCCAAAAATCCCCATTTAAAAAATTTAAAGGGATCCTTACCATAATTTTTTTATGTACAATATTTACATATTAAGGAAACTAAGGATAATGCTACAAAATTATTAGATACCTCATTTTTACATTCACAAAAACCACATTATTAATCTTTACGAATCCACTTATAATTTTTTTCTTGGTACCCATGAAGGATATTTCTAAATCAATTTAGTTATTCCCTTTATATTATTATTCCATATCATTTAATAATTAATAAGAGTACTATAAAGGTTTTATAAATATATAGTATCATGATCTATATCATCTAAATATTAAAATATAATTTTCCAATTATCATGAATATTACTTATGTTATTTTCAACAATAGTGTTATCATCTAACATCTCACCTTGTCATATAACGGTTCTTAAAATATAATTCAAAATTATAATGAGGTAACCATAACATTTATAGTCATGTGTTTTCATATATTCACTACTCATCCTCATAATTTGTAACATTTCTTTCAAAAAATTTGTATTTCCCTCATAAAAGTTCATTAAATATTCCTAGAAACAATTGGTAGTAAAAACTTGTTTCACTATTTGAAATACACCTTATGAATGTTAGGAGACGTGATCATTCATAACTCTCCCATCATTCTAAATAATTTTCATATTCACTGATGTTAGAGTGAATTTTTCATTAAGAGAAGAAAATACATTATAGTTTACTCCAAAACATTATACCCAAGAGACATAAGGTAATGCAGCATTATATCATTTTTATATGATATTTAGTTCCATTGAAGATATTAATCCACTTAATATACACAAAATTTAGATTCATTATAAATAAATCTCTTTAGAAAAATCATTAACTAGTAAATGAATAGAACCTTGTCCCCAATACAAATTTTTATTTCTCATCCATTGTGGATTTATTGATGATAGAAGGATAATATTAAATAGTGATATCATTTTATTTTAAGTTTCTTTTTATATTGAAACAACATTCTCCTTGTCTTATTTATTTGTCACTTTTTTTTTGAAAATTGAACAATAAAACAACCACATGAACACATTATGTACAAAGGTTGAGTACTAAATAATATTTTCAATATCCTTGTAATGTTTTTGGAAATAATAAAATACAACACAATGAAATATAAAAAAAACTTTTATGTAGATACATCAAGTATAATGCACTTTGAATCTTTTGTAGAACTATGTCTAAAACAATAGGGCATGTGATTCTTCTATAATAGACGAACAAATAAAAATTATTTGTAAATGTTAAGAGTACTTCAATAATTTGTACAAAACATGTAATCTTCATGACTTATCAACTTCTAAATATCAGGTTATTCAAAACCATATTCTATAAATTCTGACCCTGATGTAGGTGGAAACATCATTTCTGGACTTTGTAAAAAAAATAGTGAAATTGTTGAGTTTTATTACTCACTCTAATTGCTATGTTTTAATATATTATTGAAAGAGATCCCCTTGAAACAATTTTGAACAACATCAATCTTTCCTTGGAAACCCATTTCTTATTGCTTATCCCAAACTGGCAACACATAATCCTTATTTTAAAAAATTCATTTGGAAAACATAGTCATGAAACTCCATATTACTTATTTATCTATTTCACTCTCTTTCCACATTTGAATAGTTCATGTCTCAAATATTTCAATTTAATTCATCCTATTTATTAAAGATTCGAAATTGGTTTTAGAGGGAATATATTATTATTTTCTCACTAATAAAAATTTATGAATCATAAATTTAATTTCATATTTTACTTCATTTTTTCTGTGTAATTTCTAATAAATTTTACCAAATTATTTTCAAAATGTCTCAAATCTTTATACAAACTCAACACACTTCATACATTATAATCATTTTTAGGCTGACATCAAATTCAGTCTCATATTTTTCTTCATTATGATGAATTTATAAGGTCACTCTGATTTTTTTTGACCTAATTAGAAAAGAAAAAAATTTATGATTTCTTGTTATGATTCTCAGTGGAAGATCGAAGAAAACATAACATTTGATACAAAATACGAATATAAATTTATAATACATTGAAAATATTTTTTCATAACCATTATTATGAAATCATTATACTATATTCGAATTTCATGTTCTATAAAAATCATAGAAACATATTTAGATATCATCACCCATCATAAAATCTTCATAAGTGGCATAAAACAACCTTGAAAACAATATGATAAAGGCTTAACAATTATCTCTTTTTCATCAATAATCTAAAAATTCCTCAGATTGTGTTTGATAAAGTACAATGTTTGATGACTTATTATTATCATCCTTTTCCTTTTGGATCCATTTTTTTATTTATCAAGTGGATTAGTTTCATCTCTCGTACAATGAGTCTAAAAATAGTTGAGAAAACATCAACACATTAATTATTTTTATCCTGACCCAACTGAAACAAAACAACAAAACCAGATAATATTGGTTGACTACATTATTGAAAATAATTAGTTTTATTGGTCTCTGATCCCATATGATGTTATTAGACACAAAAATTAGTAATAACAAATCAGTATTATAGGATTATTAATGAACAATGAATGATGTATTAGTTTCTTTCTATTTCTAATTTTTCAGTGTCAATAATGAATTCATTCTTCCAGACATTTGAACTGATGATTGATCATGTGAATTTTATCTTTTGATGAATCAAATAATCCGATAGATCAATCGATCATCCAATTAAGAATAGATCAAATATCAGTAACTTCAAACACTTGAGAATATCTTCCTCTACAAAATTATTCATGTATATTTAATACTTTATGTCATTGAGAACATTGCGATCAGTATAGTGTCATCTAAATTTATGTAGTAAACACATCATCTCCACCAATATCTCAAAAATAATGAATTACAAGTGTTTGAAAAATATATTATTTGATGATTTAAGTGAAGAAACATAATAATATTTATTATATTAATAAATTAAAACATAGACACATTCCCTCATATCAATTGAATATTATTTCTATAGATATTTTTTTATAAGGTAGGACTTCTTTCAAAAAACTAAGTTAGGATGAAAAATCAAAACTTATGATTGTTCGTAGCATGTTTGTGTCAATTCATATGATTATGATTCCCACTATCATTCCTATCTTATGATCACAAAAACATAAAAACTGAAATTATATTTCATAATGATTAAAAAATAAAAAATATTCCACAACAATTTAATTCAGTATCCATAAATCAAAATCCTTCCATATTGGTCCCAACACATGGTAAATCAGCAAATGTTCGTAGAGAAAAATTCCTTAACTCGATATTTTAATATTTAATATTTTAAATAGGTATAATACTTATTAATATTATACTTAAAATTTAGTATCCTTAATTAATTCTCCACAATGTATAATGTCTCAAATAAAATTAAATATTCAATTAAAGAAGGTATCTTCATTTTTATTAAGATTAATTTTTAGATGATTGAATATAATGTGTTAAAATTGGAGTATTTTTTCCATAACATTGTAATCAAATTAATATATGTTTTCCACTTTCTCCCATATGGAAACAGTTTTTATGAAACCCAACATATTTATATAAATTTATCTTGATAGATCTATGTTAAGATCAATTTTTTTCTTTAGAATAATAATCTTATATTTTAATATATAATTTAGTAATATAAAGTCCTATTACATCATTGAATAATATCCCTTTATTAGTTTCAGAAAACATCTTTTAAAAAATAAAAAATATTAGATCACTTTTTGTTGTTCTAATTTAGAATTCACTTTCAAAAAAGGAAAAACTCCCCTAATGTTCACTGAATTATCCATCACAACCAATACAGATGTGTGATTTAATTCCTATAACATGATTAGTCTGACACCACTTGTTAATCTATGGGGTGAAGGGCGACTCAAGGATTCCACATTTTTTCATTATTTAATGAGTATTATGCCCACATTGGTTAGAATTAGGCCATCTATTTGGAATTCTTAAAACACCCAATAGACATATGAAAAACAATAAAAACCAACACAGTTGTTTTTGTTGGTAAAGCACTAAGTCATATTCTATGTGAATTATATCAAATGTGTGTTAGTCATAAATTAACACACTATTATTCATTAGATTTTATGGATTTCAATTTTTATTTCATGGTCATTATATGCCACAATAATAGCCTTTACAAGAATTTATGGATAGCGGGCTGCTTCCCCCAGATAACTTCTATCACCTCACCCTTTTTCACTGGGTTTTCTGATGTATTCATAAATTTAAAGACTAAAATATAACATCTATATCTGACTAATATTTTATGAATTTATGAATCATTGAATTTATAATATAATTAATCAATCCATTCCGCAATAATTTCCATGTGAAACGAATTTCATGTATGTATTTTTTTAGAAAACATAAATTTTTAAGAGACATCATTTATCATGAAACCAATATCATTAATGAAAACTAAATCTTTTCATAAAGTATCTCTTTTTTCAGTAATTTTTATGAATGTATTTTTTATAATATCAATGCACTTTCCTTAGTCATGAAACAACACCTTTTTCAAAACCACAGTATTTCACCCAATTTTTACTCCTTGACATGTGTGTCTTAAATAGACTGTTTATGAGGTTTCCTGAAACCTATTTTTTGTTTTGAAACTATAAATTTCATGAAAACAAAATGATTCTTGAAAATTCATTGATCTATGTAGAGTCATGTTACAATAATTTCATAACTGTGAAAATAATTACTTACACATTTTGATAGATCCTCAATATCATTATTCAGAGTCACAAAACCAAAATGAGGGGTTTTAAGCATCTATTAAAAAATTATTCTTTCCCTTAATGTGACTTCTTTATTCTCCACTAAATTTTCATGGAACATTACATGGTCATAAATGACATATTATTGGGCATATACTTTTGTACACAACTCATTGTGATTATAGAACTCCCATTTGTATGTTGTGGGTTCAAAAAGCTATATTCTTAGTATTATATAATATAATTAATGAAAAATATTATATTCCATATTTTTATGATTCTAACTAGAAAATAAAAATTTTAATGTTCATGAAATACTTTATTTATTTGTTTGAAATTTTGTATTTTTAGGAAAAATCATTCCTTTAACAAAAAATACAACATTCCCAAATTATCAACCAAAAGTTTATAAAGCTCTATAAAGCAAAAAAAATTAAGGAACTAAATTTTTTCCACTAGTTATTTTCATGATTATAACATTAAAAATAATTAAAAAACACTACCACTTATTAAACTGAATTCCCATTAAAACAACCCCCCTTTGGTGAAAACTTCTTAGAATCCCCTTGGAAAACCCAAAAGGGATTAAGAAAACACAACATACCAACAAATAAAATTTCTAAAAAACATTTTTTCCAATATTTAAAATAATCATATCATTATATTTACTATATTAGAAAATGAAAAATGGATAACTCATCCAAATTTTAATCGTTTAGTTGGAACTTAGATAGAAAACTATAATGTTCATAATTATTACTGTATCCTGGAATCAAATATTATTTCATTTTACATGGTTGATCTAAATTAAGTAATTGAGAAGAAAAATGAAGGATCTTATAATATTTTTCATATTTAAACTATCATGGAGAGGATAAATATTATTTATCTTCTATTATTTTCAACAATTCAAGATACCTTAGGACTCATCATTATTAAAAATATCTTTTTTATAGTCTTATATGGGTGGGACCTCATGCGAAAGAACACATAATCTCTTCTAGATATCAATTTCTGATTATTAGCCAATAATTATAATTTTATTTTTTATAATCATGAAAATATCACATGGGGACATTCATATTAATTAGTTATATAACTTTTTTAAGGATTTTAATTTAAATTTTATCATTATATAGAGTGATATTTTTAGTTTATTAAGAATATTATGGTAAAAGATGTCAAACCAATGTAGTCATTGTTTAATGTTTGAAATACTTGAAAAAAATTGAGAGGTAGTCCACATAGCAACATGGATTACGAAAACATGATGTGGATAATGATTCTAGTTTCATGAATATAAAAACCAAGACTAACAGATCTTGTTTTTTATGGTCAAAATTATTGTACCATTGGTAAATAAAGATGAAAGAAAAATTCCATTATCCAAACTATGAGATAATATATCAACCAAGGCCATGGAAAAATTTGATATGCCTGATAGCCTCAGAGTGTTATTGAACATCTCTCATTTATGTGAACATATATTAATGTCATAGATCTCATACCATGGATCTATGTGGTTTAGGATCATAAGACGATGTTTAACCATTTTTCAAGAAAAGAATACCTTATTGTTTCCTTGAATATGAGTATTATATACAAATGCATAATTTTAGTAGTGTTAAAATCAACTTATATGGTTAGATTATGAGTCATTATATTCATCCCTAAAAACATTTGAATTAGGGTATGATGACATGGGAAAATTATGCGAGGGATGACCACTGACCACATTTGAATGATGACTTCTATTGTGATGTTGTTAATGAATATGTAGAATATAGGATATTTTCATCATGAGATATATGTCCAAATTGGAAAGGATTAATACAACATCCTTGATTATCTATACCAACAAGAGTTTTTCGATACAATTGGATACAGTCATTACCAATATTAATGGATATATTATAAAGAATCAAACTCTTGAGGAATGAAATATGTCTATTGAATGAAGTTAAATCATGAATTTTTCATGAACCCCTAGTAATTTGAAACTATTCTGCAAACTCATCTATAATAAAAAGAGATATGTATTTTATTTTAATTAATATTTTCATGCACCATTTTTTTCTTGGAATAACGACATTACATTTAAAATGTTCATCTAGTAGTCCCTAAAAATTTTATTTCATTATATTTTTATTACACACTATCATTGCCTTTTTCCATGAGGGGGTTACAGAGAGTGTCAAAAATTGACTCATGATCATATTTACCATTACATGTTTTTTGACAAGAAAATATGTGTGTGTCTTTTATTTCATTTTACATTAATTATTAAGCAATTTTTATCATTATGGGAAAGAGTGTAAAATCAAACATCATTGATTAGATGTTGTTGGGGTTTACAATCATATAACATAAAAATAGTTTTATATTGTAATTATCGAGGTATTGTTGAAATCTATCATTATTTTTGAGCTTAATTCAATTATATATCATCATGTAAGGGTATTCACATGGTGTATGTTCATGGATATTAGACCAGTATAAGAGAGATATATTATATAGAAAAGGGAATGGGAAAACAAAATTTGGAATAATGATAATAAGTATAAAATAATATTTTTTATGAATTGGTGTACATTTTTTAATTTCCTGGTGTATAGACTAAAAACATAATTTTTTGTATGATAATTTATATGGGGTATAATAAAAAGGAGACACCAAATACAACTAAATAGGTGAACGAAAAATATTTAATCACAAACTACTGTATTTGAATTGTTAAGTGGAGATGAGAAATTTACACTGAGAATATCCTTTGAAAAAATATTGAATGGTGGATTCGACAATGATGTTCTCTAAGTCATAAATAATTTAGAGAACATTATTGTCACACCCCGACCCAAGATCTTGTGGTTGCAGTAATTTTCATATATAACTGAGTGTTTATTTTTGTTTCATAAAGTTTAAAAATAAAATTCATAAAATGAAAAGAAAAATGAAAATAATTAAATTAATTAGAAAAATAATTTAATAATAATAATAATGATTATATTGTTATTTAGTTAATTACTATTATAATTATGTTATTTTTATTATTATTATATTTAGGTTTTTTGAGTTATTTTTTGTATTTGTATTTCTTTTCCTTTTCAATTTTATTTAAATTCATTACTTTTTTTCTTTTTTTCTATTTTCCTTCACCCTTATTTCTCTAAATCCCATATTGTGTCCCTCGATGCCTCCCTCCCACACCAGGTAGGTCCCCTTGGCTGGTGCCCCCTTCCCCTTCTGTTGAATTCCATGTTTGGCATCTTGTTCACTCCATTGTTCAACCGCCATGCGGTGCAACACACCTTCAGCTGAATCCCTCCTTGACCATGCGATGCACCACCCTTTGGCCACCTCCATCCATTATTTTTTTCGTCTATATCATCACAAATATTGTTCAAAGCTTCAAGGTATGGTTCCCTGCTTTTCCTCCTTAATATTTCCAGCCAATTTTTGGCCTCTCCATTGACCTATAAAATTTGGATGATCCCTAATGTTATTGTGGTTTTGTTTGATTGAATATTTTTATTTAGGTTTCGTCTCATTCCTTCGAGGCCGATTTTAGCCAATACCGTCAATGGCTGTAGGTTCTCAATGATTTTTTTGTAAGGATTATTTACTCTCTTCTTTGTGGTTTAATTTTATTTTAGGGTTGTTTATTTTTTGAGTTTTTGACATTTTTTTCTAGGAAATATTTTTTTGGAATTGATTAAACTGTGTTTTATTTTTTATGGGATTCTAGTATAAAATGCGGTCTATATTAAATATAAATTTTTTTGTTAAATCTTGGTTATGTTTTATGACTTGTTTGTTTGCTTTATTATATCATGAAAGGGTTGTAGATTATATTTTAGTATATTGTTGGTGTGGGTTTAACATAAAAATCGAATTTGGGTTCCTTCTACGTAAGGGCATAAGGTGTTTGTTTGATCTATTTTTCTAAATTTTTAAATGTTTTATTGAATTTTATTAGTAGTGAGAAAACGTTTCTTTGTAGCATTGATGGAGTGTTTAATTTAAAAGATGTATTTTTGACATGAAATTGAGTGGTTTTCATGGTTGTTTCATGCTGCATCATTTAGGGTTTTCACATTCCATCCAAATGATGGTTTGAAATGTATGAGGGGTTTATTATTCCATATAGAGGGTTCCGTTTCTATTACTCCCATGCTTAATTTTGTTTTGTCTGGATCCCTTAATTTATAGACTCCAATTTTATTAATGTATTTTGTTTTTTCCATCACGCTGTGGGAACGAGTCATCCACAAAAGGGGCCTACATGTATATATGTGGATAATTATGATTACATTTATACCCTCCTTGAGTATATTCCCTAATGGGTATATATATATATATATAAATTTATATTCTTGTAAGGTGAAGAGGTATTGGGCTTCCATTTTCAAAAGATGCATATTTTGAGGTATGGACATTCATGCCGCTAGTTGGTTTTGCACATGGTTTATGGTGTTCTTTGGGTAATTTAGTGTTCTAGTATTTTCTAGTGTAGTATGTTGTTACCTGCTCATCGGCTTCAAGTTTCCATGTCGAGGGTGACTCACCTGCTTATACATATGTATATATATATATATATATGTTCCCCCATTAAATGTATATTCATGCATGAAATTATTTATATGTGGGTAACATGTACTTTGGTTAATGGTTATATATATATATGAAAATGTATATGCCTGTAAGGTGAAGTGGTATTAGGCTCCATTTTCAAAAGATTCATATTTTGAGATATGGACATTCATGCTTCAAGTTGGTTTTGCACATGGTTTATGGTGTTCTTTTGGTATTTTAGTGTTCTAGTATTTTCTAGTGTAGTATGTTGTTCTCTACTCATCGGTTTCGAGTTTCCAAGTCAAGGGTGACTCACCTGCTTATGCATAGGTATATATATATATAGGTTCCCCCTTTAAATGTATATTCATTCATGGCATTATTTATACATGTATAAGGCTAGGTGTGCCAATGTATATATATAAAAGTGCATGAATTGGTGAGAGGAGACTGGTATATGCTTTTAAATATTTATATAAAGACACTTTTGCAATTCCCATGGCCATGCAGAAGTGTTCATAGGGGCTATGTGTCCTTGAATGTATTTAAAAAGTGTGTATGCTTAGTGGGAGAGCATTAGCTTTTAGTTTGAAAGTGCAATGAGCCGAAGCGGTCATCTTTGTTCCACTATGAGGTAGATCCCCTATGACAACACCTTTAATTTTAATTTCATAATTGTTGGCTCATTTTAAAAATATGTTTTACATTTATGTTATATAAACATGATATTTAATTTGGTTTGAGTTTCTTGAAATGATTATAACATGGTTTTGGATATTAAAATGTATCTTTAATTCTATTGGTCTTTAGTGACTTTTCATGAAAATTGATTTACAATTTTTTTTGAATTGGTAATGAGTATTTCTAGAGGTGTTTGGAAATTAAAATGCATCTTTAATTATATTGGTCTTTAGAATATGATTTTTATTTTGAATGTGTTATTATGTTCCAAATTTGATGCTTATGCATTCTGTGACATGAAAGAGGGGGAATATGCTTAATGAAGTAGAACAGTTGTGAGAGTTTGAATGAATTTTACATAAATAAAGTGTTATATACATATATGTTTTCTTCATAATGAAAAATCATTACCACATGAAATAGAGAAAAAATGGAAACATGGGTATCTTGGTGGGTGGACCAGTACTAGTATGCAAGATGACATAGCAGGGGTTCATCCCTGTTTCGCCAAGCATGATTGACGTAACCATACTAACTAAACATATAAATTAATGAGGGTCATTTTTTTAATCCATGGTTACTAGGGTTCATCGACTCTATTCCACGTTGGATGAGGGTCATGGTTTTTTATCCATATTTCACTGAGGAATGCGGTCTATATTGTCCCACCTGTGTTGTCAACCTATACAGATTACCCATGGTTCTCATTTGTGACATACTTCTTGTGATGTAATTTTCATTTCACTCGTTTCATACTTGATGTGTTATTTTTGGAAACATTATTATAATCCAAATTGGTTTCTTTTCATTTCTAAGTATTAATGCATGATGGTAACCTATTTTGAAAATGTAGTGGGAGATAAACACCTCACTTGAAATTGGAAACTCATTACTTGAATTTGAATAGAAAGAAAAACATTATTTTGTAATATCTAATTTTTAAACTCGAATGATTGGATTTTATAGTAAAGGGGCATTGAACGTGGTTATATTTTGTCATTCATACTGAGCATCTCGGTGGGTACGACTACATTACTTTTTGGTTTCATGCTTCAGTCTTTGATCACTTTTGGCAGCAAGTGTAGTTTACGTTCTGAGGTGACCCACGTGGAAACCTGAGTTATCTCATGTTGCTTTATTTATTCCTTTTTACACTTCGAATTTGTTTGATTAATTTTCCTTTATTTATATGCTTGATTATTTTGTAATTATTTATCCTTTTAATGGGCCAAATCATTCTCAACTGGTTTATTTTAATCCTGGCACATGATGACAACCTGTGGGGATAGGGAACACCCTTCCAGCCATGTCGCAGAATGGCTTGGGTGACCGGTTCAGGGTCAACATGGATTGGTTTGTGACAAAATGGTATCAGAGCATCACTTGTTATTTTGGGTGTTGGTTAACTTGGTGATTAGGTTTGTCAGGACACGAGTGGTAGGTGCAGGAAAGACATCATTAACCCTTTCTCGTCCTAGACCTCGAGTTTCCAGGGTTAGTCTAGGATTTGTATTTTGTTTTTCATAGTCTGTGTGGATGTGGGATAAAAAAGGAAGTTATCTTGTGTTACATGGTGGGATTACATGGAGTACAGACCCATGTACATCCTGAACGCATGGTTCAAGATGATTCCTGTGGTTGATTCCAGCTTGTAGCATGGCCTGCTAAGCCATGATGTCGGGTTGGCATGGCCACTAGTTCATTATTTTGGAAATTTTGATGTGACTTACATTTGACCTTTGTTTTGGTTGGTGTGAGTGGATCTCCAAAATAAAAATGTATTTTTGTGAAGGGGGTTTTCAAAAGGGAATATGGTTTCGGGAGTGAAAAATTAGTTTTTGAAATGGAAAATTTTCAAAATTTGTAAATTGGTATCTTTAACAAGAAGATGCCTTTTCAAATTGGTTGAGATTGTGTGATTTACGATGAATGATCTGATAAGAAAATGATATGTGTTTTGAAATAAACATTTGGTATTCATTCCTATGAGGGATCACATATATAAAGGTATGCATGTGTCTCAAGGATAATTAGTGGTATGAGTGTATGGTGCATGAGCTAGCACAAGGATGTATGTGTATGTGAGACTTCATGGGACACCGATGGTCTATATTTAAGTTTTGTTTTTTTCGGATATATAGTTTTATAGTAGGGTAATTAAAATGTTTTAGAATGTGAGTGAGCAATTGTTTAGTGTTCTTTTTTCATGTTTGGGATTCTATTTCTTTGATTCTTGGTTTTGACATAATGAATTGTTGTCAGTATATTTGAATCGACTGTGTGCCTTATTTTGTTATGCCTCCAAGAATTCTCCCATATTGTCCTAGTGATTCTCTTCATAATTTTTGTTTCTACTCGGACTCTTAGAAGAGTGGGGGAATTGATTTATTTTATGTTGTTGTCTGTCTTCTATGGTGGTCATGATCAATTGAAGGTACCAGACTGGATTGGTTTAATCGTAGGTGTTTTCATGTTATTGAAAACTCAGAAATATATGAGTGTCTGTACTGGTTCGAGTTCATTTGAGTATTCAAAATTTTATTGGTGTGGAATAAAATCCCAGCATCGTTGCATGATGGAATGTCTTGGAAGGTGTTTCAGACCGCCTATATCTGATGGTTTATACCTAAAAAGGAGAAACCGAGGAATGTGGAAGATCTCGTGAGTTTCTAATAAAGCCAAAAAATAGTGTAGGCTTATGTCATTCATTTTAAGGGATTGATTCCCTTTTATCTAGAGGTATCATCATAAAATCAGTAAGTTTTCTCTTTTGTGTGGTCTTCATACAAGGTTCAAGGACTGATTCTTTTTAGTGTATAGGATGGTTCCCCATTCGGTGAGCAGAGAGAATCGTATGAACCAGTCTTAGATAAGTATTCTTGTCAATTAATTCTTATATTAGTCAATCAACTCTATTTTTTTCTTCTGGTGTGTCTAGTTTGGGTACATTAAATTGCTTTACCGTCATTCTCTGAAGGCTTGTCGTCGGTGTGCCCATTCTGGGAACTTAAAGAGGTTCCACTAGTGGCACTGTCATAAAAAGTATCGACCGGAGGATGTCAGCTTCTGACTGCGAGGTTGGAAGATGCTTCAAGACATCAGATCTTCTACTATAGGTCTCTGTGTTGAGCCTTTAACGCATTCAATAATCATTGGGTGGGGCACCATGGTCTATCTTTTTTCATCAGTGCTAAAATAGACACTATTTGAATTCATTTTTTGTTGATTCTTGATATTTGAAGGTTCTATTTTGTTTTAAAATGCATAGAGGTCACTTTTTTTCATTTTTGTATCTTTTTGTTGAATACCCCACCATGGTTGTAAAAATTCATGGTGATCTCGTTTTCTTGTAATTCTAGTAGTTGCGCCTCCTTAAATGTGATCCGTGAAGGTTTTACATTTATGTTTGTGAGTCTCAAGATAATTTTATCTCTTGTGAGGCTATCTATTTTTGTGACCCTTTCTTGTTTAGGATGTGATTTTTTTGAAGACCAATGTGTCTTGGGAAATAAGGAATATGGGTTTGTTCCTCTATTCAGTTTTGGTTCTTTCGTCCAGCACCCCATGTTGTGGGGATCTGGTTTGTATGAAGAGTTTGTGGGTCAGATTGTGTTTGGTTTCATGTATCGATCATTTCTAATTGGATAAACCAAATTGGTTCTTTACTATTAGGATGACTCCCCATGAATCTTTTCATGCCTTCTTCGAGAGTTTGTTTGTGTGGGGGTTTTGGTCTGTGTTGGTGGTTTCTATTTTGTTCAAGTTAGTAGATATAGAGTTAACTCATATTGAGATTCATTGTTGGTTGTGCTAGTTGGGTTCTTATGGTGGGGATAACCCTCATCATTTCCCAATCGCTCATCTCAATGTAGTGTCCCTTAGAGTTGGATGGGTGTGACTCATGGAGAGAAAAGTAACATCGAGTTCGTGATTTTGTTGACCTTGTTCTGTCTTGAACTCATGTTAGATTCCTCATTTAGTTGGGTGATTTTATAAGGGTAGAAAGTTTTTATGGTGTGGGGATTTGACACACCCCGACTTGAGATCTTGTGGTTGAGGTATTTTTTTATTTATATTTTAGTATTTATTTTGGTTTCTTAATGTTTAAAAAAATAATTAAATTAAATGAAAAATAAGATAAAATAAAACAACTGGGATGCTTTTAATAATAATAATAATGATAATATTATTATTTATTTTATTAGTCTTATTATTAAGTTATTATTATTGTTATTATTATTATACATAGATTTTTTGGGGTAGTTTATTTTTTAATTTTTGATTTATTTTTCTTTCTGTTTTTTTTCTTTTTCTTCTTTCATTCTTATTTATTTCTCCCTCATTTCTCTCCGTCCCCTACTGTGGCATGTGATGCCTCCCTCCCTCTCCAGGTAGCTCCCCTTTGTCCAGCACCCCCACACCTTTCCGGTGAATTCCATTACCAGCATCCCATTCACTACATCCTTTGACCCCCATGTGGTGCGATTCACCTCTGGAAGAAGCCCTCTTTGGCCGCACAATGCACCACCTTCCATCCTCCTTCGCCCATTGTTGTCATCCTTTGTTTCATAAAAAATCTTGTGCGAAGCATTTAGAAATGGTTCCCTATTCCCCTCCTCCCTATTTTCTGCCAAATTTTAGCCTCTCCATTTACATATAACATTTGGCAGAACCCTAATGTGTTTGGGGTGTTTATTTTGGTTGAATCTTTTTATTTAGCTTATGTCTAGTTTTTTAGGGCTGATTTTAGCCACTGCCATCATCGTTAGTGGGTGATCCATGCTTTGTGGGTAAGGATTGTTTAATTACATCTTTTTTTAATTTTTACATTGGGTTTGGTGACAATTTAGTTGTCGATTATTTTTTGGGTGCGAAAGATGTTTTTGCAATAGATTAACTCAGGTTTGATTTTATTAATGCATTATGGTATGATACAAAGTATATTTTTGATATAAATTATTTTGGTAAATCTTGTTATTTTTTTATGACTTCGGTTTTTTCATTATTATATCAGGCAAGAGCTTCATATTATATTTTAGTATAGTGTTGGTGTGTGTTTAACATAAAAAGGAAATTTTGGTGCTTTTAACGTAAGGTAATGTGTTTTTTAGTGATTTATCTTTATTAATTTTCAAATGTTTTATTGAATATTATTAGTGTCGAAAAACTGCTTTTGGTAGCATTGATAGAGTGTTTAATATTAAAGTTGTATTTTGATAGGAAATTGAGTGTTTTCCATGGGTGTTTCATACTGCATCATTTTGGGTTTTCACTTCACTTCAAAATGGTGGTTGGAAATCTGTGAGTGATATATTAAATCATATACAGGGTTTGGTTTCTCATTCTTCCCTACTTAATTTAGTTTTGTTTGGAGCCCTAATTTTTAGACTCCCTTTTTATTATTGTAGTGTGTCTTGGTCATCACGGTCCGGGCAGGAGTCATCCACAACAATGTCATACATGTATATACATGGATTATCATGTATATATGTATATCCTCCATTCAAATATTACCTCATGGAGCGGCGAATAGGTACTTGGGTCAAAGGGTCTATATATATGTAAATGTATGTGCGTGTAAGGTGAACCTGTCTCGGGATGCCATCATCAAAAGCTGCATATTTTTAGGTATGGACTTTAATTCCACTGGTTGGTTTTGTACTTGGTTTGTGGTGTTCTTGGGGTGTTTTAGAGTACTAGTATTTATCTGTGTAGTATGTTGATCCCTGCTAATCGAATTCAAGTTAAAAAGTCAAGGGAGACTCACCCGTGTATGCATAGGTATGTATTTATATTTTTATAGGTTCCCCTGTTATAAGAATATTCATGCATGGTAGTGTTTATACATGTATGGGGCTAGGTTTTCCTATGTATTTTTATAAAATTGCATGAGTAGGTCAGTGGAGACTAGTATATGCATGTAAAAATATATGTAAGTATTCCCTTTCAAATGCCCGTACACATGGAGGTGTGTACATAGGGGCTAGGTATCCTTGCATGCATTTGAACATTCATATACATAGTGAGAGATAATCTAATTTTAGTTAAAAATCACCAAGAGCTGAGGTGGATAACTTGGTTCCACTCCGAGGCACACCCCCTATTTCTATGCTTTTAATTTGAATATCTTAATTTCTTGCTCATTTTAAAAATATGTTTTACATTTATGATATCTAAACATGCTATGAAATTTGGATGCGGTTGCTTGAAGAGATTAGGAATTTGTTTTGGAAATTGGAATGTATTTCTAATTCCATTTGTATTAGGTGACATTTCTTTAAAATTGATTTCCTAAGTGGTTTTGAATTGGAAATTAGTATTTCTTGAGGTTTTTGTCCTTTTGGCCGGTTAATTGAAAAAATATTTTCCATTTATGTAATTAAGCTCGTGTTGCATATTAAGAGTGTTTTATAAAAATGAAAAACCTCTCTTGTGGCACGCCCCCTTGGTTTTATAAAATAATTATTATGTTGAATATGTTATTATGTGAAAATTTTGATTATTATGAATTGTGTGACATTGAAGAGAGGGAATATTCTTATGGAAGGAGAACGATGCTGAGAAGTTGAACGTGTTTTATATAAAGAAAGTGTTATGTACGTATATGATTGCTTGTTAATGAAAACTCACCACCACTTGAAATAGAGCTCAATGGGAAAAAAGTGCATCTAGATGGGTAAACCAGGACTAGTACACTAGATAACACAATAGGGGTTTGTCCCGGTTTCGTCTAGAAGAATTGACGCACCAACACTAACTAAACATATGAATCCCTAAGGATCATAGTTTATATTCCATCGTAACTGAGGGTCATGGTTTCTAAGCCAAATTTTCTAAGGGTTGTGGTTTCTAAGCCAAATTTCACCAAGGTATGAGGTCTCTAGGGTAGCACATGTGCAAGATACATATAGGGATTACCCATGGTACATGTTTGCGAAATACTGCTTGTGACGTAGTTTTCATTTCAGTTGTTTCATACTTGATGTCTTATTTGTGAAATCAATATTTTAATCCAAATTGGTTTCTTTTCATTTTTAAATGTTAATGCATTCTTGGAATATATTTTTAAAATATACTGGTAGAGAAATTCTTTACTTGAAAATGCAAAATCGTTTGTTTAATCCGAAAAGAATGAAAACATTATTTTATGATATAATATTTTCAAAATGGCATGATTGGATATCTTACTAAAGGTAGGGGCATAAGATGTGGTTATATTTTTTCATTCATACTGAGAAACTCATTTCTCACACCTAAACTAATTTTTAGTTAAAGGTTTCAGTCTTGGATAGTTTTTGGGAGTGTGTGTGGTTTACGTTTTGTGGTAACCTATGGGGTCACATGAGGTATGCCATGTTTCTTAATTTATTCCTTTTTCTGTTTCCAAGTTGTTTGGTTTATTTTGCTTTACTTATCTTCTTGTTTTGCTTATGATTATTTATATTTTTTATGGACAAATATGTTCCAAACTAGTATATTTTGATGCCCAACACGGGGTTCTAGCCTGTGGAAATCAAGAATGCCCTTCGGGCCATGTCACAGCCCGGATTGGGTGACCCGTTCAGGGTCGACTTGGGTTGGTTCAGGACAGTTATCCGGATGGTAAATGTTTCATATGTTGTAAGGACTGAATATGTCAACTGTGATGATCATTAACAAACACATGTGTCCCTTGGAGATGTATAAATTTTTACATCCCCATACTAACATCCACTACGATTTGTTCTTTGAGATGGGTCACCACATGAAATTATGATCACCTCCCAATATGGTAGAGGCTTCCATCTAGTAGTGTTGGTATATACAAGTACATTGGAGAGACTATACCAAAATATTTGACTAAAACCATAGTATACATAATTACAACATAAATATCAACCACATGAAACTACCTAATTGAATGACTAGATAAATGTTCCAAAAAATAATCCATGTGAAACATAATATATATATGTATGAAATTTATAGACAACATGTCAAAAATTCAAATCGATAGACTGTCCAATACCACAAAAAATAATGTTCATGAACATATACCTGAGTCCCAATTTGGACCTGACATCCAGTTATCCAACAAGTCATCCCAAGAATATCTAACCCCATGTAATTATCCTGGACCTTTAAAAGAAAAAGAAGTATAATCTACTTGGGTACCCAACATCATTGGAACCCTAAGTAGGGTGTGTTTCCAACTCAGTAGGCATCTGCCAATTTTGTCTTATGTCAACCCCAAATTATATATTATTAATGAATATAACTAATTTAAGATAAATAAATAGTAAAAATAATATAAACATGATAAAAATTTAATAATGTATCAATTAACCATTTCATCAATAAAAAATTATTATGAAATCCAAAAAACCCTATGCTATTTTGGCATTGCCGCGAGCCTATGTCATAGCATAAGGGATAGGGGTTACATACATTTAGTTAGATTGGAGTTCACTAATCAAATATGTAAAACCACACACATAGGAGCATTAGCACAAGTTACCATTTCATGTATATACTTTTTGAGCATAGATCCTTATTTTGAAATCCCAAAAGATTCCATATATAGGAAAATAAAGCCTTGGTCCGACATCATTATCGATAATATACATCGATGGGTCCTAGAAACATAGTATATACTTCCAAAAAAATGATGATCATATATCTCATACTCTTATCATACAATTAATTATTATGGTTTAGAGCATCAGTATATTCCAACCCAAAAACTCAGATCCTTAGTAACAAAATGTTATCATACAATGCATTTGTGGGTCTGAAAGCATTAGTCTAGCCCAACCCAAGAGAGTTAATCTGCAGTCCACTACCACCGTTATATAATTTACCAATATGGTCATTCCTCATTAACCATTTATCACATTTACCATATTATTAATCAATTTACAAAGGTCTTAAGGGACCCTTAAAACCGAACAATGAAATACATGAAATGCAACCTTTTTCTTATAGAATAAATCACAAAACAAAATAATATTGTTTAAATCAGATAGAAGAAATCCATTAAATCATGGGTCCTATATTTGTGAATCTTATCCACTTCTCAAGAATTTCATTTACATTTAAAACCCATTAAAATATTCATTATAGAATTTTCACAAAAAATGAAAACAAAACCTCCATTTCAAATAAATATTTGAAATTTAATAAAAACTCATTTTTCATATAAAAAAGGAGAAAACCACTATTTTAAACATTAATGGAATTAAAACATTATTTTCATTCATTTTAAATCAAAATAGGATTGAAATCCAAAAAAAATAAAAAATCAAGATCATTTTAGTAATTTCATAACGTTGCACATATAAAAATTTCAATTATCTATTCCCAATGATTAAATTTATTTTCACCATTAATAAGGCATTAGAATATTTGAAGGGAATCCCCATGTTTGGTTTCATATCTTTATAATCCCATAGAGGTCCTTGAAGGGTCTCACAACTCAATCTAAGGCCCATATTTATTTCCATAGTATAGTAATTTAAAATCCAAAATTGTAATACCTAATAACCAAAACATACAAATATAAACAACAATACTTTGATAAAAATATTTAATACCACATATCTCATGTTCATAAACAGTTGATCATCCATCAATATCTCTTTATCCATGACCAAACAACAATTAACATCAAGTATTATAATTTTCTAGAAAAACTGGATTTCTGGTTTTCAGAAGGAGTGATATCATTCAACCATTCCTAAATGAAAATGTAAGGAAATAAGGTCGAACACCTATCCATAGAATTGATTCTCACTAAATGGATCCAAATTCCAAATAAACAAGTGAGAAATGGCCATGGAGGATGAGATTGAAATTTGTTTATCACCCTGAATGTTGGAGAAGAATGGGGGAGAAAACATGAAAATAAAAAATGAATATTATGAGGGAAAATACAATAAAAAATTCTACTATATAATAAAACATGTTATTTGGATGCACTTTTTTTAAAACCAAGCACCAACTACACTGTTCCTTTTATTTAACATAAAACTGAGCTTCCCAACACTCCTGTACACAAGAATATTATGGAATGAATGACATGGTCATGTGTTCACCACTTTCCGAGTGGATCTCGAGTTATACGGTCTATAGGGTCACTATGTTTGGTTTCGCAGACCTTGCACACCCTGTCTATATGATTCATGATTATGAGGAACATTTACTACAAAAAATTATATAACTATTCTCTTGGAACTGATTGCCCTTTTTGGTATATATTTTTTGTCCCATCCTAACAAAACACCACTAGATCATTCCTAATTCTGGGAAACAATTGCTATACCAAAAATTAATTTCAAAGTGCACCTTTTCTCTTGTTTAGGATCATAAAAAATACCAATAATAAAATAGCTCAGTCTCAAGATGTATTCCCCATTATCACTAAGACTCCATTACAAAGTTTATATCTATAGTTCCAACTCATGAACATCCACCGTATGGGTATTCTCATGAACCTGAAAATTCCATCAAATTACTCAGACTATAGAAAATGTTTTAACTCAAATTATTTTATCCTTTTAATCCACAATATTAACCAATTGCTCTTTAGAGGAAGCATTATTTTCAAAACAAATTAACAAAACCAACCACATGAACTGCACTAGGGTCCCTGGGGAATACCAACGAAACAACGACATATGAAAATCCTAAAATTACACTAAATCTTCTTGAGTGATCCAATTGGTACCCCACATTCTGATTTCCCCCAAAAAGACTCAAACATCCTCAAAAAATCACATCAAACAAAGGATCATACAATTTTCCAAAATTTCCCCCCAAATTATGCCAGTCCCATACTCAAATCCCCACTGACCACATTCTATATCTGAAAATCTCAAACACAACCATGAAAAAATCCGCGTATCAAACCAGTCAAGTGGTAACAATTTTATATTAAATTCCTTATCAAAACCAAAACACTAGGTTGGATCTTATATCATCCCATTGAACCCTCAACACCGATCAGAAAAAGAGATTATTAGTCTCTAGCTATAGTGATTACCACCATATACATTACCACACAACCACCAAATTATGGTGGTTGCAACCTATACCATGGAGAAGAATAATAAAACCACAACCCCGAGCTTCCATGATTCACCCCATGTGTTTCCAAACTCACCATTCCCAAATGTGAACTCGAGTGATGACCACCATCAGAATTCACTCATGCCATACAACCCACCTGGAAAGAATCAAACACAATAATCCTTAAACCATCTAAAGAAAAAATATCTATTCCTAAAAACTTGTTCCCGTTTCCAAAATGAACATATCATTTCAAAATATCTATATATTGTGATTTACACTCACCACTTTCATTCCTTTCCAATCCATGTTATACCATCCCCTACCGACTCAACCTGAAAACAACCAAATACCACTTTCAATATGTTACCCATTTAAATTGTGATGACACTTATCACATAATGAATAACACCACCATATGAATGAACTTATTAGTGTCTATTCTAATGTGTAGGTGAAAATCCACCATTATTGAGTCTAATGCAAACCTGGCCTTCCCTAGGTATCCAAATAGGTACTTCATAGATTCATCATTTTTTATCCATATGCCACCACATCTGACCCAATTTATTCTATCCATATATATTACTAACATATAACTCTTTTTATTGTATTCCTCAAAAGTGGACGTGGAAATGTCACCCCCAAATGAGTTAAAATGAAATAAATCATCTCTCTATATAAAATTTATTGAACATAGCGATTATAATTCCATAATATGAATACCACCAAATGAATCTCATATAGAGACAACCATTGGAGCACCGCCAACCTTCTGACATAACTTTTAACATTCACCAAGGGTGAATCCTTTATTAAGTCCCTTCATCCCAAAAGAAGAAAGCCTTTTGTAGATTAGAGTATTTCGAAATATCTCTCAATGTATGTAGAATGATCTCATGATATTAAGTATTGTCATGTCAAGTCTAATAGTACACAAAGAAGTAATTGTGGAAATCACCACAAATAATCCATCAATAATGTCACCTCCCACTATAGGGACAACATAGCATGTTGATAGTTTTAGATTCCATCCCATAAACATTTCATCTGTACTCAATCACTAAAACCATGATGAGTTTTCCAACACAAACAAGAATCTAATTCATGAACCTCTTCAATGAGGTCACAACACAATGATTTATTTTGTACCATTTCAAGTATGCCACTCTATTTCTTCCAGTATGAAATTAATGATTCACATTTGAACATAAAATAACATCACACCATTCAATAACAATATTTTGTCTTTGATACCCAATTCATCCCACTTTGATCACACCAAAACCAATATCCCATTATCCCTAGACACCTATTTACACATCCAAAATAAATTTTTCCCCCATACAAGTTCAAACATATGGTCCTCATTATAACCAACATGGTCATGAACATTCTAAAACAATACAATAAACTAATATCAAGGTACCATGAGATGTAAATGACATGATCTAGGACCAATGACTACTCACACTACTAGAAAATCCTCATAGTCTTTCATCCCCATCCACCTTTATGTGTCCTCGACATTCTCTTCCAACAACCCAAAATTTCACACCAATAAGCCCACCCAAAAGACCACCCCTCAAAAGAGGTGTCTATTCCAAATCTAACCACCCCCTCTATTTGGTTACACTTTCCATTCTACTAATAGTTAATCTAATTTATTAACTATTAAAATTCCAAATAGTGGATTTAGGCCCCCAAACAAACTTATATCTTCCAAAACCTACCTTATAACCAACTATGTGCATTAAGCCAATTTCTAAAAAAGAAACCAAAATAGAAATATATATTTTTACAAAAAGTTGATGGAACCAACGATGCACCAATTCTACCTATGAAGAATCCCGTAATGCTCCACATTTATATATAACCACTACACTAGGATAACTACCCTCATGTATGCCCTAAATTTTTTTGAAACACAAAATCATAACCAAAATTTAAATTAAATAATAAAAACCATTGTATTTCCCATATCACCCACTAGTACCAAGTCATGCTAGCCAATAATATCCTCCACCACAATCATGGTCCAAACAATCATGTGTTCTAAACACCCAAAATAATTAGTTACCTAAATTAACTCTTTCATATGTTATCCTCAAAGGCAAAAAAATAGGCTTTCCTAGAATGTTGTAACATATAACAAGACCATTGGATATCCCTCTACACTAGACACATCAAAAACCAAAAATCATGGTTCTCACTAGATGTAATCCTATCCCCAATATAAAAAGCCCTATGTCAAATGTTCCAGGAAAACACTCTCTCTATGTCCTCCAACAAAGAAATGTTCACACATACATTATAACATTGATCCAAAACCCAAAAATAGGGTCCACAATGATAATTAAATATCTCAACCCATAAGGTATACCACATTCACATTAGTTGATAATATCTAAAAAACAAAAGGTCTCAACCCAACCAAATTTAAAACAATAACACCCCATTAAAAAAAATTAAACCCCACAAGGCCTCACAACTGATAACCATTATCCGAAACTAATTCACTCTTAAGACAAAACCATCCATAGAAATGGTTTTATAAAAAAAATAAGGAATAATTATTTCCCCTATCAACAGGTTCCATCATTTCTAGTTTACCATTTTAATTTATACTTTATAATTTTAGAGTCCTCGGAACTCACATTCTATGAAATTCTATTTTTAAATTACAAGGACTTACACATTCCAAATCCTATTTTTTACACAACAGTTTAAAAATAAAAATTTTATTTAAGTTTTTTCCAAGAAATTTCTCATTGACACTATTTAAAATAAAGATCTATAGGAATAAACCATCTATATATGGTACACTACAAAAATATGAATACTAGTCATCTATCAGTCATAGGAAACATAAGTATGACCTATCAATCTTATGTTCCTAGAATAAATATTTAACACACGCCCCCTTTCTTTTTTTACCATGCCATGAGATGAAACTTTATAAACCGATAACAACACATCCAAGTACAACACATGAGATGGCAGTAAAAATCAACTATAAAAGTGTTAAAAAATATAATTTACCGAACCTAGAAACATGGGGTGTCTCACATTTGTGAAGATTAGGCACCTATGAAAGAGATCATTACAATGTCTTGACATGTTCATAGCATGTCATCATCCATACACAAATATTAGTACAAAACACAACCTCCTATGATACAAATTCTTAATGCCCTAAACTGATAACCACTATAATTGGTGCCCTGAGTTGGGTCAACACAATATATTAGGTGTGCCCCCTTATATAGCATAGGCCGTTGAATAATTTCCCAAGCCAATAAACCTAAAATGATAATACCTTAATTACTTAGCATACTAAAATTATATCATAAATAAAAAAAATAGTAATTTCAACCACATGAAATCACAAAATGGAATAAACAATGGAAAGTAATCACAACAATCCAAGTGAAACCCAATATACACATGGATTGTATACACGACCAATCATGAGGTCATAGATATAATTAATTCAATACCAAAACCATTAATGATAATGAAAATAAACACATGTCTCATCCCGGTCCTAACATCACATGTTGTTTCCCATTATCTATTGCACAACTGACATGAGTTACTTATTATGAACATATACCATAAAAAATGTGTCATCATATTGGTTACCCAAGGACAATGAAATCCTATGATCGGTGTGAGAAAAACTAAATAGACCACCACCAACAATGTCTAATGAAAAATCCAGTCAGTACAACTGTTTATATGGATAATTATTGTGAAATAAATAAATTTTTGAAAATAAATTAAAATTATTCAAATTTAAATGAATATTAATTTTCAATTTCATCCATAAAAATATATTATGTAATTAAACCATTATAACATGCTCTGGGCATGTGGGGTTCTTATGAAATAGCATACAGGTTGGGAAGTGTAACATACTTTTAGTCACAAAGGGTGTTCACTAATAAATTAAATAATCTTAGTCAACATGGAGCATCGGTTATGGACGTTATAAAATGTATATACTATGGGACGATAAAGCCTATGTATGAAATCTCAAACCATGTGATTTTTATAAGCATAGATTTTTAGTTTGAAATAATATTCCATGATGAATATTTGTGGGGCCTATATCCTTAGTCTAAGAAAACACAAAAATGATCATCCTATGTCTAACACACTATTCATACAATACATTTATGGGGCCTAGAATACTAGTCTAGACCCAGAAAAAATCGAGGAGCCTCTATCCAAAATTCTAGTCAGAAATTAAATCAGTGGGTATAAAGAATCATTCAATACCAACCTATGGGAGTAGATCCTCAGTCCAAAACCACACTCACATAATTTTCCAATATATACATTCCCCAATAACCTTTTTTTCACATTTTCAAAATCATCATCCTATTTACCGTGGTCCCAATGAGATCGTAAAAACATATCACCACATAAGTAGAATACAAAAAAGTATATATGAAATTAAACACCAAAATAAAATACTCATTTAAAACTTATATTGATGTCCCCTAAAATAATGGATTTATAGTTGTAAAAATTATTCATTCCCTCAAGTATTTCATTTCCATATCCAACCATTTAAAGGATCAATCAAATCATTATAAAAAATTGGAATATCAAATGACATTATCATACCAAATTATTTAATATAATAATAAAATCCTTTTTAAAATTATATAGAGGTCAACACCTCCCATTAAAACATTACCCACATTCAAACATAATTTCCGTACAATTTAATCCATAACTGAATCGAAATCCAAGACACATAATTTAAAAAATTTCAATATCCTGTTATTCATTTCATAAAAAGTTCACAATTAATCATTTTTATAATCCCCTCCCCATGTTTAAATTTTAATTTCTCCATTTTCAAGGGATTAATGTACCCAAATGGTGCCCCTAGGTTGGGTTTCACATCTTCAATGAAAAATAGGGTCTGTGAAGGGTCGAGATACTCAATATATAGACCAAATTACACACCACATTCAATGTAATTAGAACATATCAAGGAATTAACTTGGTATAAACAAACAAATATATACATATGAACACCATGAAGATAGAAAAAATCATTAATACCACCTACCTTATTCTTATAGAAAACTACATTTCCATCCCTAGGCTCTGATCTGATCACAACCAATCTGTAACATCAAAATATGTTAGAAGAATAACATTTTAAGGACATGGATGGAGAAAAAACATTCACCCCTACCAATTTTAGGAAATGGAAGAAACTATATTTAATGATTTACTAGTATCCCTGATTCTAATTAAATTCAATCCAAATGCCTAAGAATTGAAAGAGAAACACATGTCTAGGAGAAGAGAGCTCAGGGTTTTTCAACCTAGCTATAAGGGTTTAATAGAGGAGAAATTTATAATATTACTAAAATATTACTATAGGATAAAATGGTAAAAACTCACTCTTTAATGTGGTACAAGTATTCTATGCACATTTTTCCAAATCATTAACCAACCGTACAGTTCCCTCTATCCAATAAAAACCCATACCAAAAGGTATTTTGAACCTCATATGGGGTTATAATAAACATTTGGTGGTCGTGCATTCACCAATGTACAAGAGAATATTCAGCCACATGGCCTCATGGGATAACATGTATGGTTTCCGTAACTATGCATATCCCTTATATAGGTTTCATGGTTATGCCACATAGTTCTTATTAACCTTGTAGTAACCATTCTCTCAGTACATATTGAACTATTTCCAATCTATTACATATTATGAACCCCCTATACAACCACAATATTTATCATAATCCATGATTAAATTTCATGGAAAAAATTGTTCATACTTTAACTCGTGGTTATGATCGTATAATATTCCTTACTGATATCCATGAATGGTTTATATTGATTCAATATTATAAGGAAAAAACTATGTTATATAGACTGAAACATCCAAAAGATAATCAAAACATCATAATATTTAACTAACCATGATTTTGATATATAAGAATTGTTAGTGAGTGGAGTTTGATGTTGACATATTTCTTGGTCTAAAAATATAGTTTGAACAAGGTTACGTATCATGGAAAAAAATAAATAAAGAAACGTATAGTTCATATAATGGATAGACCCATCATCTAACTTTTTCAATTGTATGTTATGAGAAATCATCCCTTCAATAGATTCATATTTTTCATACACCTTCATATTAACAGAGATCTAATGTGGGAAAAATTATTTATAATGTATGGAAATCGTTAAATTGTTTATGAGCATACATGATAGACTATAGGATATACACTGTATTATTATATGATTAGAACAAAGGTGTTATATCGTTTAACAACATATGAAGAGGCCATGTACCATAAAGTATAACATCTTTTGAAATATACATTTTCAAATTCCCCATGAGTTAATAGATTCATTATCATTAGTTATCATTTAGGTCAGAAATTATATGAAAAATGATATATATAGATATACTAAGATGTTTAATTTATAATTTAATTACTATCCACTAAAAAAAATAAAGAAAATTTAATGATATGACATGTTTATGGGATTTTAAACTTATTCTTAAGTGACCCCTCAATATATATTAATCCTATATGAGAGTGATGGTTCATGAAAATTTTTAATCTATGCATTTTATAGTTGTTCATAAGGGATCATGATATGTGATTTTCAAAAACCTTATATCCATAAAGGAATATAGAATATAGGTGATGTGATTGAATCACATAGAAATTGTAGGGGAATATGTTAAATTTATAGAGATACTTTATATAGAAGATCTAGGAATCAATGCATATCATGTATTATTAGGAACAAGTTCATATGTAATTCTTATAATATATGTATCTCTATAGATATATGGCTCATTTATAGTTGCGGGGGAGTGAAATGGGTTCAATAAATAATGAATGAAGGATAAAATCAAACATGAATGAGAAAGGGACTCTTCATATAGGCATAATCATTATTTTCAGAATTTTTAGATTGTCATATGATATTATATGGGTTTCACTACATATTATAGTGTATCAAGAATCATGACATAGGTAGTTCAAATATATTACAAAATTCAGGTCACCATGATTTGGTATTTATAAAGGAGAAGGAACCCAACATGAATAAAGGGGTTTGGAACCAAAAAATGTAAGAGGTGTAATTTTGATTGATTTTAAGGGTAGTTATGGTAATTATGATGTCACCACATATCCAATGAAAACATCAATCATGGTACATGTAGTTCTTTATTTTCATATTTATTCTAATTTTTGAACAATATACAAGGATATTGAGAATTTACTAAGAACTATTATATAGATCAACAAATTATATAAGAAAAAAATTATTTTATTCCCTACTATATATATGAGGGATTTTATGGGGGTTGATATGTCATAAATATTTATTCCATGCTCCAATCATTGGGATTAGTTTTACTAGATATGGTGAACCTAATCCATTTTAATCAATGCAATTGAATATTATCTCTATGATGTTGTGATTAATGAGAGGGATGAGAAACAAAGGAAAAATACATGATTAATCATGCCACACAAAATCACAGATATTGGTAAATTTTTAAAACACTCTATATAGTTTTAAATATCAGGAAAACTAAACAAGTGTTATGAAATTTATATTCTTATAGATAATAAATGGGAAATGTGGTTTAGCATATTTAAATGAGAATGATATCATATATATTTACATAATGTGAACTTGGTATTATGAACCAGATTTAATTTTATATAATATATTTTTGGGTAATAGTTCATTAGTTGAAGGAGTGATACACTTTCTATCACTTATTCTCAAGGGAAATTGTACATTTTTTTGAGCTTGGATTTCACAAAATTTCAACTGCATTGTAGTTCATATTTAATATACATTTTCCCATGTATAATTTGATGTGACAATTCATTAATAATTATCACAAAACTCTATTATAATGTTCTTCTAGGTTCTTCATTGTGGGATACTACACATCATCATTGTACACTAACATATCCATCTACATTCATGATTATTCATATTCAGTCCATATATTTTAGATAAATATGAGTAGTGGGAAAACAATCTATATGGGTTGGACCAAAAAATTAATTTAATGATAAAAATAAGGGATTTAATTTATAGTAATATATGTTGTACTATGATAATACTACAGATTAATTAAGAGTTTCTCTGAATAATATATCTTATCCTTTTCACCATGTTCATAAGTATTCAAATTGATTTATAGTTGAAATCCACCTTTTTCCATATTTCCCATTACATAATAGTGATACGAGTGGTTAATAATAATAATAATTCATTTCTAATATGAAATTTAAAATTAAGAAGAATTAAAGTTATTCCCATTGTTAGTCACAGCTGTGTGAGTGACTTGAAATAATTAATGATGATCAATTATAATAAATTAATGATATTTTTTTAACATCCTTATTTTATATAGCCTCAACCTACACTATAATTATGTCATTAATAGTAAGGATATACATGTACATGGTATATAAATAAGATTAATATTGACTCATGGAATCTATTCTTCATATGGTAATTGAACAAGAGTATTTGGTAGCTATGAAATTCCTCTATGGGATGATGGATAAAAATTATATGTATCTATCATACATGAAATATACTTCTGAAACCATGCATTACTCTTACATTGATAGTTATATGTATCAAATAAACTTGATTTTATAAGAGATACTAGTCCATAATGGAGTGGTGTTATAGGTTCTAGCATACTCTTCTTGAATAAAATATCAGTTTCCATTCATCATTATTCAAGAAGAGGAATCGATGAAAAAATCATTTATAGATAACATTCAATGAATTTAAGTGACCTTACAAAATATTGTTTGAATCCCACTATTATATCTACTCTTACATGGATCATTATGAAGAAATAATTCTTATTTAAAATATTTCATTATGTAGAACATACACCCTTTTCCAATATTAGTTAGTGGGGAATGCATATCACCTTTTGCTAATATTGTGTCTATATCAATGGGTTCCTCTATATCAATTACAATAAATGAAATAACCACCCTATAATGTTTAATTCAAATAACTACCTCCTTTTTATGGATCTAAAATGATTCGGGATGCATTAACCAATGCATATACTTTGGGTTTTTTGAACTTGTGATATTAGAAAATGTTGTCTGATGGATAAATTCATCCAAAAATCCTCACCCAAAATCAACAAAGGGAATTAATTTATCCTTCATTAGTTTATATTGAACATTAATCTTCTTCATCAAAACTATTAATCACCATTCACAGTAATGAGTTTCACAAGTATATAAAGGAATAGCTCTAAGACTATGATGACATATATATATTTGACAACATTATTGTTGCAACCATATGATATAAGTATTAAGGTAAAACTACATTGGATGGTGAAATGACATCAGTACTCAAACCAACCCAATTATTCTCCGATTGTTTTATTCTCTTTCTTATTGAACTTTTATATTTTAAATCAATGTATATCTATAATATTTGGTGAGGTTCATGAATGGAGAAAATATCTTCATTCAAAATTTCTGTATTATGTAATTATTTATTTAAAAAAGGTAGTGCTAGAAGGAATTTGGAAAAAATTTAATTTGGTCAACATTTTAGTCAATAACTATATATTAAATTATAACTAGATAACCACTGATCATTCTTTGAGTTTAGTTCACATTATAAATCTAATGATATATTTGAGTGGGTTTATAAAAGAGAAAATGTAAAGACCTGGAAATTTCAAGGAAAATCTTTTCTTAATTTTTTTGGGATTTTACAAGAACGCAGTTTCAGACGGCACCTGATTCCGAGGACTGGTGTTCCTGAAATCATTTTACAAAGTTTAGCTCGGGTACGTTCTGTGAACGAACGAGCGGGTTTTTCTATCTTTTGAACCGGGGCTCGGAATCGAAATCTCAAGGCACCGATGAAACCGCAGTGCCGGTAATTACTTAGGAACACCTATTCCGGAGTTTCGTTTGTGTGTGTGGAGAAGTTAAAATTTTGGATTAAATGAGGAATCAATAAAATTGTAAAACAAATTTTTTTAAGAATAAGGTGGTTTTATCCTACATGGGGATGTTGGGGTGGAACCTAACTACCCATGTGAGGATAAATTTGAGGATAAATGTGAGTTGAGGCCCACACGAGTTCCACCCTTTCACATTCCCATAACTCTCATAAACTTCACCTTTAAACTTGTTAACTCACATTAATTAAGTAACTCTTCCACTTCCTTATTTAATTTTCCAACCTTCCTCTTAATTAATTAAACAACTCATGGTTTAATTAATGAAGTGTATTGGATTTGAATTTTTTAAATTTTAATGCACGGAATGGGTAAATAAAATAAGGTGGAGCCTTATTTTATTTTGGTTGGAATTGATGTGGTATGTGAAAGGGAAGAGAGCTCTTGAGTTTTGAAGAACATTCTTGACGAAGAACAAGGCCTCTGATGAAGAACGCCTCAGACGTAGAACACAAAGTCACCGACGACGTGCCTTCTCTTCTTCTTCCTCCGCGTAAAGTGAGGAGACACCACCGTGGGGAACATCGCCTTCGACGACAGCTCTTCCTCAAATGACAACGAAACTTCACCCCGCGACGCCGCTTTCCGCGACGCTCTTCGAAATTCATCTCGTTATCAAGGTAGGGGTATATTGGTATGATTCTTTTTATTTAAGAGCTTGAAGGGAATTATTTTGAGAGTGATATCTTTTTCCATGGATGTTCCCTTTTGAAAACAAAGAACAGGGATCAACTCAATATTATGTTGATCCGCAAAATATATGTTTGTGGGTTGGGAATTCTTGTTTGTGGGGGAAAATATAGGGGTTTTTATATAAGTTCGAATTCGTTTTATTGATTATTCATATCCTAAATTCATGACGATGATGACCAAATGAACATGATCATCGTCCTGCACATAAACCATTCTCCCTTTTTGTTTATTCTTCACGTGTTCTTCGTGCGTTATTCAATGTCCAAATATTTATTGATGTTCGAAACACGGAGTTTTGTTGAGCACAATATATCGATGTGAATCCCTCGATGCAAGGATCACAAATATGCAATCGTTTAATTTTTCAGGCTTGGAATGAAGATGCAATGGCTTGCGGAAAGAGGTGTCCAAATATTTATTGACGCTAGAAACTCAATGTTTCCCTGAGCGCGACATACGGACGTGATGATCTCGACCTGAGGATCAAAGATTTGAATTCTTATCATTTTTCCGAGTTAAATTGAAGTCATAATGGACTGCGGAAGGATCTGGAGGTGCAGCTGGGAGGCAGCCAAAGGTGGTGGCCATGCGCAAAGAAGAGGAGGCGCTAGTTTGGGTGGCGCGTGGCTTTTGGGTGTGCTAAGTTAAGAATTAAATTAAATTAAAAATAATAATAATATACTAATGTTATTATTATTTTTTTTCGGAAACCCGTATTTTGATGGTATCTTCTTCGTGCGACCTCGGTTTCATGAACCGTTATTGGCAGTGCGACCCTGACTTCGAGATGGAATTTATGAGTCCAATATTTGATGTCCTTTTTGGGTTTTTTGATCGGGTACCGAAATGATCGTACATAATAGATTTAATATTATTATTAAATCTTTGACCCACCATAACTCATGCGTGCGATGTCGGATTGACTCACCGTCATCGGCGATGTGACTCTGTATTTAAGGCGGTCTATTCAAGTCTAAAGTTGGATATTAAATTCTGGTTCGTGGATCATGCCACGAAACACCGTATAATAATAATATTATTATTACGGGATCTTGTATCGGAAATATCTCTCTTATACGGTGTCAGAATGACAAACCGTCTGCGACGTTGCGACCCTGGAATTACGACAGATGTATCAAGACTAATTTTGGACACTTAAGTCAAGGTTGAGGTGTGGGCCCCATGAGGCCCGGTTCGCGCATGATGCGGTGAAATGCAACTTTTTCACTGGCTATCCATTTGGGACCAATGGGTAGTCCATCTCGTGTGTTTTTTCGTATGGATCGTAATGGTGTGCCCGGTTTGGTTAACCGGTGTCATTTGATGTACGACTGCGTTGAATTGAACATGAATCCAACCAGGCCCTCGGAGCGGAAATGCTTATAACTTGAGTTCCAGACGTCCAATTGACGTTCCGTCGACTTTGTTGGATTCCTCTTAATGAGACGGAACTTTTGGTATACTTCGCCAGAGGTTTAGACGTTGTTGGAATATGGCTAGGTTGGATTGTACCCGAAATCCAACCGGGCACCTAGAACGGAAAAGCTGATAACTTCCAGACATGACGTCCGTTTGACGAACTGTCATTGGCATTGGTGATCTTGTTGAGAAACGGTCCCTTTGATTATACCCTATGAGAGTTCGGGTTACAGTTGAGATACGGCCGGGTTGGTTCACACACGAAACCAATCGGGCCCCTAAGACGAAAAGGCTAATAACTCACAGACCAGTCGTCCGATTGACGCGCCGTTTGTTGCATTGATACCCCTATTACAAGGTGTTATTTTGAGATACTTCTTCGTGGGCCTTTGAGATACTTGGAGTATCGACCTGTAGCTCGTGGAACGGACCCTCCCGGAGACGAGCGTTCGGAGTACAGAGAAGAGCGTTCGGAGTATGGAGATCGTGTAGCCGGCTGAGACCTGCAGACTGCTTGACCGAATCGACTTGGGGTGAGTCAATTAGCCCAGAGGACGGAGCACTACTTTGTTCGGTGCAGACCCATGGCGGACGGAGCACTACCTGTGTGACAGTGAAGACCCGCGGTACTCGTCCGGGGAGTACCTCTGCAGGCTATTAGGGGATGTGCACTACTGTGTTTGGGTGGAATACCCCGGTGGAAAGCACTACTATGTTTGGGTGGATTTCCCGTGGTACTCGATAGGAGGAGTACCTCAACAGTCATAGGTTAATGAGCAGTACCTCAGAGTCGTGACAGGACCACTGTACACTCCAGAGACGGGACTCTTCAACAGTTACAGTTTCTATAATGAAAATCTTGGTTTGAGCTGAGTCTATGACCTTTGTGTTACCTCATGATTGAGATGGGTCACTTGATAACTTAGCTATATGTATGGGCATATACCTGGGTAGTGATTATCCGTTGATTTCATAATCTTTGTGTTTCATCATGAATGAGATGGGTTACATGATAACTTAAGTATATGAATGAGCATATACCTAGGTAGAGGTTATCTGTTGAGATCTTCTTTGTGGTTATCCTTGTTGGATTTAGTGAGACCTTGAGGGTATCGGGGACCCTACTGAGTATTGTTATACTATCCCCTGCACAGGCTATGCCTGCACCTCGTTGTGTTGGTTATAGACGACGGGCATCGCAGACAGAGGCCGAGTGTTCGAGGACTGGACGGTACCCGGAGGTGGACCTCACAACGAGATAGTATATGGCGGTGGACTTCACGACGAGATGACACTAGGAGGAGGTTGACTGGAGAGAGCGTTGTGGAGGCTATCTGTACCTACCCATCAGGTAGGATCCGTGGTGGACGATCCAAGAGCTACGCTATCTGTACCTACCCTTCATGTAGGATTCTTGGTGGAAGATCCAGGAGCTTCTTGTCACCTTTCGGCTGTTTTATCTTTTTCCTTGTACTTTATAATTGGGCGTGTATTTCCGGCCCCTTTTATTTCAGCACAGATTATTTCAGTTTTATTTAGTGTTTTACTTCCGCTTGTACTCTGTGGTGTTTTGTTTACTTTTATAAAGGAAATTCCTTCCCAGTTATCGGGATTTATGCCTTTGGTGCTAGTCGCCGGCCCCTGGCCTATGGAAGGTGGGCACGGGGTACTCACAGCACGGGCCCCGAGGACGGGTCGTGACAAATTTGTATCAGAGGAGTCGGTTCTACCACATGACATATAACTCTGATATTTTCTTTTCTGTGAAGCAATAGTGTTAATGGTACCGCGTGGGGTATTCATTTCAGCGGACCTAGTGTTGGTGCGGTGGCTGACGTATCCGTACACCAGGACCCTGACTACTGATTTCTGACTTTGTGCACAAAAAAACTGATTGCGTGTGTGTTTCCAAAAGATTTAATGTCCGCTCAAAACAGGTCAGCTCATGAGGTATAAGACGTTGACCATGTCACATCTGTTCATGATGTCTCCACACAGACAGTCGTTTGGAGTTCCGAGAGAGTACTCGATGTCGGCTCACCGAGCGACAAGGCTCTAGTGCATGGCCATTTTTACTATGTTGGCACCCGCAGGTGGTGTACCAGCAGCACCACCACCTGTTGGGTAGCAGATGCCAATAGCTATACTAGAGATCTGTGCACGCTGGCAGAGCACGTTGCACGAGTTCTAGCATCAGAGGCCTCTGAGAATATGAGGCGAGACAGATTCCCAGACAGCAGAGCACTGGCTGGATGAGATTGCTAGAGTTATCCACCTAGCTGAGACATCAGGAGAGTGGATGGTGGACATAACCACTAGTATTTTCCAATGAATGACCATGAGGATGGTCCAAATAGTGATGAGGCTTTAGTACGTGGACCGATGCCTGAGATAGTGCCTTTGGGTAGTGTGTCAGCTATACATAACTACCTGTTAGTCAGCAGTTACAACCGGCGGTACCGGTAGGTGACACATGTAAGCATACTTCCTTACACCTGTTCTAACATCAGATACCCTCATGTTCTGAGGAGAACCTGATTCACAGGCGGCTGAGAACTGGCTTGAGGAGGTGGCTGAGAGTTTTCTAGAGCTTATACAACTTCGGCAGGACGAAGTGCCGGTAGCTGAGAATTCATCGAGGCGTACCGAACATTACTGGTACTCTATGAATATGATCCGAGCCATCACTTTTTCTTCTATGCATTCCTACTCACGTTAGGGTGCTAGATAGAACCTTGAGGTTGAATGTTCTTTTGCTGAATGAATACAGCTAGAGAATGTTAGAAGTTAGAACGCCGCGACCTGGTTCCAGTCTCAGAGTCTTGGGCGTGCGAATGTTTCAAGAAGAGGAAATGTTATGGACAGATAAATCTATAGAGCATCAGATGTGGAGGCCGAGCTAGGTGAGCAGCATGAGGTGGTGTACATTTCAACATATTATAGCCACCCACCTGTGTTGTCCCCTCCAGGCTCAGGGAGCTGGAGGGCAGGGGAAAAGAGTAGCTACATGTGGTCAGGGAGTGCGACTGAAATGGATCTAAGGATGATTCGAAGTGCGGACTTTGTCTCCTACTAGCTGCCATAGCCACAGACAACGATACAAATCATCCCTTCCTTCCATGAATCTAGTCCCAGTCCTAGAGTTTCCGGTTAAGCCATTGACTTGACCCTCACGTCTGGAGATACCTTTGGGAGGAGACTCAATAGTCACACTTACGCCGACGGTGTGATCTGACCCTTGAGGCGAGAGCCTTGGATGGGACCTCTTGGTGGCAGCGTCGAGGCCTTACGATGTTATTTTGAGTATGGATTGGGCAATCACTGCTCATACTCAAATTGACGGTATTAAGAAAACGTCGGGATGGGTTTTCCTTTATCGGCGAAAAGGAAACCCCATGAAGCACAGGTTACACTCGTGCATGGGAGGGTGTAGCCAATCATTCATGGGTCATCCAACCTTAACCTCATGGCAGCAGGAGTTTGAGTTTCAGTTCTAATCATGAAAGGGAGACTTCTAGAGTTTGAGGATGATGACCATGTTCTTATACGGGTCTCACCTCGAAGTGGTTTACAGAGATGTAGCCGAGGCGGCGAGATATCTCCGAGGTTCAACAAACCTTTCTAGGTCCCCATTAGGGTAGGCAAGGTGGATTACCGCTTCAACTTTCCACCTCAGTTACACTAGGTTCATGAAATCTTCCACATACCTCAGCTGAGGAGATACGTGCTTGATCCTTCACACATCGTCGACCTCAAGGAGTTCGATGTCGATGATAGGGCGACATGCACAGAGGTTCCAGAAGAGATTGAGGATCGATAGGAGCGGGTCCTACAAGGACAGTCGATTCCTCTTGTGCGTTTTCGTAGGTAGCACGGGAACCTCCAGGTGAGAACATGGGAGCGGAAGGCTCATATGCATGCTCAGTACCGCTATTGTATCCCCAGTTTTTGTTAAATCTTTACGGGGATGTAAATCCCCTTGGAGGGAGTAATGTATAGACCTGGAAATTTCAATGAATTTTTTTTAATTTTGTTGGGATTTTACAAGAACGCAGTTTCAGACGTTACCTGATTCCGAGGCCCGGTGTGCCCGGAATCATTTTCCGAAGTTTATCTCGGGTACGTTCAATGAACGAATGAGCGGGTTTATCTAACTTTTTAACCGGTGCTTGGAATCAAAATCTGAGGGCACCGATAAAACCGCAACGCCGGTAATTGCTTAGGAACACCTATTCCGGAGTTGTGGTTGTGCGGGTGGGAAAGTTAAATTTGTGGATTAAATGAGGAATGAATAAAATTGTAAAACAACGTTTTTTTAAGTCTAAGGTGGTTTTATCCTACATGGGGAAGTTGGGGTGGCACATAACTACCCATGTGAGGATAAATTTGAGGATAAATGTGAGGTAAGGCCCACACGAGCCCCAACCTTTCACATTCCACTAACTCTCATAAACTACCCCTTTAAACTAGTTAACTCCATTTAATTAAGTAAATCTTCCACTCCTTATTTAATTTTCCAACCTACCTATTAATTAATTAAAAAACTCATGGTTTAATTAATTAAGTGTATTGGATTTGAATTTTTTAAATTTGAATGCATGGTATGGAAAAATAAAATAAGGTGGTGCCTTATTTTATTTTGGTTGGAATTGATGTGTTAAGTGAAAGGGGAGAGAGCTCTTGAGTTTTGAAGAACGTTCTTGATGAATAACAACACCTCCGAAGAAGAACGCCTCCGACGGAGAACGAGAATTCACCGAAGATGTGCCTTCTCTTCTTCTTCCTCCGCGTCAAGGGAGGAAACACCACCACGGGGAATGTCGCCATCGACGATGGCTCTTCCTCCGATGACAACGGAACTTCACCCCATGACGCCGCTTTCTACGACGCTCTTCGAACTTCATCTCGTTATCAAGGTAGGGGAATATTGGTATGATTATTTTAATTTAAGAGGTTGAAGGGAATTATTTTGAGGGTGATATCTTTTTTCATGGATGTTCCCTTTTGAAAACAAATAACGCGGATCAACTCAATATTAAGTTGATCTGCGAAAAATATGTTTGCGGGTTGGGAATTCTTGTTGGAGGGGAAAACTGTAGGGGTTTTTATATATGTTTGAATACATTGTATTGATTCTTCATATCCTAAATTCACGACGATGATGACCAAATAAACATGATCATAGTCCTATACATAAACCATTCTCCTTTCTCTTTTTATTCTTCATGTGTTCTTCATGCGTTCTTCAGTGTCCAAATATTTATTGACGCTAGAAACACGGAGTTTTGTTGAGCACAATATATGGATGCGAAGCCCTCGATGCAAGGATCAAAAATATGCGATCGTTTAATTTTTCGGGCTTTGAACGAAGTCACAATGTCTCACGGAAGGATGTGTCCAAATATTTATTGATGGTGGAAACTCAATGTTTCCCTAATCGCGACATATGGACGAGAAGATCTCGACCCGAGGTTCAAGGATATGTGTTCGTATCATTTTTCCGAGTTAAATTGAAGTCAGAATGGACTGCAGAAGGATCTGGAGGTGTAGCTGGCAGGCAGCCAAAGGTGGTGGCCATGCGTAAAGAAGAGGAGGCGCTAGTTTGGGTGGTGCATGGCTTTTGGGTGTGTTAAGATAAGAATTAAATTAAATTAATAATAATAATAATATAATAATGTTATTATTATTTTCGTTGGGAAAACCGTATATTGATGGTATCTTCTTCGTGCGACCTCAGTTTCCCGAACTGTTAGTGGCAGTGCGACCCTGACTTCGAGACGGAATTTATGAGTCCAATATTGGATGTCCTGTTTTGTTTTTTGGATCTGGTACCTGAAACGATCGTACATAATAGATTTAATATTATTATTAAATCATTGACCCTCCGTAACTCATGTGTGCGACGACCGATTGACTCGCCGTCAGTGGTGATGTGACTCTGTCTTTAAGACGGTCGATTCAAGTATAATGTTGGATATTAAATTCTGGTTCGTGGCTCGGGGCCACGAAACACTGAATATTACTATTATTATTATTATTATTATTATTATTATTATTATTATTATTACGGGATCTTGTATCGGACATATCTCTATTATACGGTGTCAGAATGAGGAACTGTCTGCGACGTTGCGACCCTGGAATTACGAAAGATGTTTCAAGACTAATTTTGGATATTTACGTTGAGGTTGAGGCATGGGCCCCACGAGGCCCGGTTCGCGCATGATGCGGTCAAATGAAACTTTTTCTTTGGCTATCCATTTGGGACCAATGGGTAGTCCATCATGTGTGTTTTTTCATATGGATCACAATGGTGTGCCCGGCTTGGTTAACCGGTGTCATTTGAAGTACGACTGGGTTGGATCGAACATTAATCCAACCAGGACCTCAGAGCGGAAATTCTTATAACTTGATCTCCGGATGTGCGATTGACGTGTCGTCAACTTTTTTGGATTCCTCTTGATGAGACTGAACTTTTGGTATACTTCGCCTAAGGTTTGGACACTATTGGAATATGTCCGGGTTGGATTGTACCCGAAATCCAACCGGGCCCCTGGAACGGAAAAGATGATAACCTCCAGACTAGACGTCCGTTTGACAAACCGTCAGCGGAATTGGTGATCTTGTTTAGAAATGGTCCCTTTGAGTATACCCTATAGGAGTTCGGGGTATAGTTGAGATATGGCAGGTTGGTTCGCACATGAAACCAACCGGGCCCCTAGGACGAAAAGGCTAATAACTCATAGACCAGGTGTCTGATTGACCCGCCATCTATTGCATTGAGACCCCTATGATGAGGTGGTACTTTGAGATAATTCTTCTTGGGACATTGAGATACCTGGAGTATCGACATGTTGCTCGTGGAGAGGACCCTCCCGGAGAAGAGCGTTCAGAGTACAGAGACCGTGTAGCCGGCTGAGACCGGACGACTACTTGACCGACTCGACTTGGAGTGAGTCGACTAGCCTAGTGGACGGAGCACTACGTTGTTGGGTTCAGACCCATGTCGGATGGAGCACTACCTTTGTGGCAATGCATACCCGCGGTACTCGTCTGGAGAGTACCACTGCAGGCTATTAGGAGGTGTTCACTACTGTGTTTGGGTGGCATACCCCGGCGGGAAGCACTACATTGTTTGGTTGGATGGACCGCGGTACTCGATAGGAGGAGTACCTCAGCAGTCACAGGTTAGTGAGAAGTACCTCAGAGTCATGACATGACCACTGTATACTCCAGAGACGAGACTCTTTAGCAGTTACGATTTTGATAATGAAAATCCTGGTTGGAGCTGAATCAATGACCTTTGTGTTTACCTCATGATTGAGATGGGTCACTTGATAACTTAGGTATATGTATGGGCATATACCTGGGTAGTGGTTATTCGTTGATTTCATAATCTTTGTGTTTCCTCATGATTGAGATGGGTTACTTGATCACATGGGTATATGTATGGGCATATACATAGCTAGAGGTTATCTGCTGAGATATTCTTTGTGGTTATCCATGTTGGATTTAGTAAGACCTTGAGGGTATCGGGGTCCCTATTGAATATCGTTATACTCACCCCTGCACGGGCTATGCCCGCACCTCATTGTGTTGGTTGCAGACGACGGGCAGCGCAGACAAAGGCCGAGTGTTCGAGGACTGGACGGTACCTAGAGGTGGACCTCACTATGAGACAGTATCTGGTGGTGGACTTCACGACGAGACGACACTCGGAGGAGGTTGATGGGCGAGAGCTTTGTGGAGGCTATATGTACCTACCCTTCAGGTAGGATCCGTGGTGGATGATCCAGGAGCTGCGCTATCTGTACCTACCCTTCAGGTTGGATTCTTGGTGGACGATCCAGGAGCTGCTTGTCACCTTTCAACTGTTTTATCTTTTTTCCTTGTACTTTACAGTTGGGCTTGTATTTCTGGCCCCTTTACTTTCGGCACAACTTGTTTCAGTTTTACGTAGTGTTTTACTTCTCCTTTTACTATGTGATGTTTTGTGTACTTTTATAATGGAAATGTGTTACCAGTTATCAGGATTTATGCCTTTGGTGCTAGTCACCAGCTCCTGGCCTATTGAAGGCGGGCTTGGGGTAGTCACAGCATGGGCCCCGAGGACGGGTCGTGACAGAAAAAATGGACCTTTCTTGCTTCAAGTAAATTCATTGCATCTTCATAGTGGAGATCAGTTCGAGTTAGTCCTTTTCAATGTGTACATATAATTTGAAAATATTATAAAATGGTTCACTAATATAATATATGAAAATTTCAAACCTACATAGTTTTCTGCGGAAGGAAAGTATAAACAAATAGATAAATCTCATCCAATTAAGGATGGTTTGCTTCCCTTTAACTATAAACATAATGTATGGCTGTTGCTAGGGTCACATATTGATTTAATAATATTTATTTTGAAAAAAAATCATATGGGTAGGTAATAACCCTCATCATCAATGTTTTAAATGGTAATAACTACAAGCATGGCTGGTTATGAAATGACAGATATAAGCCATACGACACTAGAGTCACCTCATATCACTGATATTTTGATTGGTAGTCAAATAAATGATTTCCTGATTCATCTCAGGATTGAAATAAATACCCTTATTACGTAACATAATGCTAGGAATATATTCCTACATTACCCTAGAAATTAATTTATGGTGTTCAAGTTCATAATTTTGTCTCACAATGTATTGAAACATTTTTCTATATTGATTATTTGATCACATCAATGTTGAGGCATTGGAACCAAACTAGTGAAATATGATTCTAATATCCCCACTCCATTTTCATGTAGATATAGTTCATGCCATGTTGGTAAGATGTGGTATTGTTATTCAGGACAATGGGAAACACATGATATAAATATACCTTCTAGGGTACCCTTAAGGTGGTGGAATATTCATTATCGAGGGCGATCAAGAACATAATATACCTTAAATACATATCCATAATGAATTTTCCCCATAAAATTTGGGTCACAATGGGTCATAACTCAATGATTGGGACTATGATATTAATATTTGGGAATTTCTAACTAAGATCACTAAATCGACACGGGTTCAAATTTTATCATTCAATTTCCAAAAGGTAGTGATCTTGGTAATAAATTTAGCTATTAGACAATCCATGTAATTATTTCATTAAAAATTTTACATAAATTGGATTTTCATTATGTAGAATGACATGGATACATTCTCTTGGTTGCCTATATAAAACCATGATTATATTCATGAAAACTGAAAGGATTAGTAGCCACATCAGGATAATGTCTATGATATGTTTTTATATTTCAAGGAATTAAATTATTGGTGATACTTCAAAAAATGGAATTTTGTGTCACATTCTTATTACCATTCATAGTTTTTTTATTCAAGGTGGGACTCAAGTCATATTTGTTTACCCAAATTTTATTTTTTTACGTTTATAAATTATGGTGAAGATGTATTCCACAAATTATATTTGTGTATACTTGAGATATTTTCCCTCTTCAGTATCATTATCAATTACATCATATGTCCGATATTAAAGGAAATACTCTATACAAAAATATTTATTATTTAATTTTATATCATTATTGAATGATGAGTAGATGTATTTGGGTCATAATTGTGTTCATTGAAGGTAACCATTATCCAATGACTCTTGTATATTACCTCCTTCTTCCATTATGTCATTTAGGGTAAATGATTCATTGATGTTATGATATTCATAGGGTTATTTGGGAAACAACTCAAGGAATTTAGATAAAACGCATATTTGGGTATTATAATTGATTATATAAGGGAATATTTCAGATTTATGGATGAATAGGGTTTGTCTTCAACTTGACCAAACCCATACACTATGTGAAATTTTTCATGTAATTTAATATCTATGGTAGTGTATTGGTGAACCACAATGAATTAAATAATGGATGTGATAATAGAAAACTGGTCTCTGGGGATGATAATATTGATTGGATTTTCTCACACATTACACATCATTTAATTATCAATTTATATAGAGTCAAGTTCAACTAATAATAATATAAAAATATATGTTTTATATTTGTATTAGGTTGTTCATGGGCCAATTATCAATATTAGCCCAATGAATAATGAAATCATTCTATTTTATACATACATACTAGATAATTATATCACATGTGAGGATACATATAAATTACACCTAGTGATGAAAATGATTATGTGTACTTTGGAAGAGAATGTCATATCATGACGTGATACAACCATAGTCTCATGATCCTAAATGTATTGAGTTATAAAAAGGGACTCAATGAGAAATTATATTATATTTGATGGATAATTGAAAATAATCCAAAAAATATATTTTAGGCATAATAATAATTTGATTCTTTAGCAGGTTGTATTTATGGACCAAGGGACCACACTTCCAATATGGGGGATGGGTACTTTTTTTGAATATGATGTCATGGGTGACTATGTTTGGGACTCCTTCCCTTGATTATAACATGGGGAATTTTATATCTCATGTATTGGGTTGAGATAGAATTGCAAAAATATCAAATTACCTTGAAAATTTATATTTATATGTTGTTTACCCAAAAAGATATGATATGATTGAGCCTGATAAGACTCATGATCAGATTACTGATCATATTAAGCTCATTAGTAGGACCAAATTTTGGTTTCTGAAATATATATATCCTATTAATAAATAAAACCAAAGTATCATGTTCAATTTTAAACTCATATTTCTAGACATAATTTAAATAGTAATGTTATTCAAAATTTTATATGTGGATTTTGGATACATAATTGTATTCATCATCATTAGTGAAGGGGATTTTATGGTGGAAGATATTGAATAAAATATCTATGATTATTCTTGAGAAGATGATTGAATTTATTGGTTTGGTTCCCTTATCCTCAAATTATTATATATTTATTATCCTCTGAATAAAGGTGGTGTGGTATCTGAGAGAGTTTGGAACAACATGGGTATTAATGAAAATTTACCCCCTAAGTATGCTTTTATAGGAATTAATTGAGCCAAATTTGAGATGAAGTAGATACTAAAATTTCATTTCTCATATTGTGGTGGAGTTGGGATAACAACATCATGGTTCAATTATGACCCAATCATTTCATGAACCCATTTTATTGATTTATGGGTCATCATTTCATTGAATTTATGTTAGCACATCATTCTAATTTTATATTTGTTCATACTAATCATATTTTAATGTAAAATATATATAGTTCAAAAAAATTTAATGTTTTACTAACCTATATAACTAGAAAAAAATCATCTTTGTGATTTCATCGTTAAATATTAATCATAATTTAATGTTACAATTTCGAATTTGGAGGAATGGGTATAAATAATAAAATTTATTTTGGATGACTTCATCATGATTCCTATCCTCTATAATATTTTTGGATATTATTCAATATATCTATACTAAATTACAATTGAATCATCCAATATTAAAATGAATAATCATATCTTTTATTTTCCTCATATGTAAGGTTCCTCCTCTTACTCTTCTCTTACTAATAGTTGAGTTGTCTTTTTGTCGTTTATGAGGAAGAATCATCTAAAACTGAATGGTATTGGGATTTTGAGCTAGAATTGGTGATATATTAATAAATATATGGTAATTCTATAATTTATACTATTATTACCTATCACCATTACAATAAGTGATGATTTGGTCTTAGACCATCATATAGTGACCTCCATGATGAATACCTCGACTTTATACTCCATAAATACACCTAAGAATTTTCTTAGGTTTTGAAATATTCCATATCATTGTAAAAATTATTGATAAAGATATATAGTATATATTTGTGAGAGGCCATCATATTTAGTTAACAGGTCTCCCCCTTCAATTTGAAAATAAATTCTACAACACTATAATATTTATGTTATTCTCGATTTGATTGGTGAAATATATTATTCTTATTTATTGCTGATTTGAATTTATATATTGACTATATTAACAAATCATACTATATGGTGACCAATATGATAATTTGATTAATACAAATGATGAATGATTCACACTCAAATGGTTAAGATAATTAATTTGTGTTCTCTCCATGTTGATACATTTTTACCATTATTGTAACACATCTCAAATTTAAATGTTTTAATCGGTATTATGGGTACCCATATTTTTTGAAAATACATAGATAGGGGTTCCTAAAATATGTTTTTGGAGGAGTAGTATACACCCTATGTTGTTTCCAAATCCACTATATTTATACAGGAATAATGTGCTATATATCATCTACTATTTTTGAAATAAGAGTCTTAATTGAGTCAAGAATCTATACTGGCTATGTCTCAAGGGATCACGCAATTTTTTTAGATGTGAATGAAACTTGAAACAATTATTTATAATGTATCATATTTTAGTGTCCTTTATAGTATTTCATGGTGTACCTTTCTTGATGTGTAATTTTCTTCCTGAATGATGGAATTCAATTATATTATATAGCCCTTAGGTTATGAAAATCTGACGAAATAGAAAAGAACCTTGTTTTGTGTTGGAAAAATACTCTTAAAAGATTATTTTTTCAATAAAATATAATATATATTTGTGGATATGTAGTATCCTTAACATTTAAAACTACATTTTAGGGAATTTCTCCACAATTTAATTCCAAATTAATCCAAATTAGTTCTCATGGTTATTCATCATATGATATGAGTTGATCCTTAAAAATATGGATTTCAACTTTATTTTTTGGTGGGTAAATGTTTATTGTTTACTAAAAATCCCCATTCACTTTAATCTAAACACGTCATGTATATCACAGTATTAAATTTATTACATTTATTGGGTTGTGAACATTTCTATAGATTGGTTTACTCGCACCATATTTATCGATGTATACCATTTATCCAAGTAATTTCTCTTCATGACGCACATTCATAATAGGTTAATTATATAGATTATTTATAATAACAAAATCTTTTATGTTACTGATAACATAGTGAATATAAAAAATCAATTAATTATAATCATTAGACTAATAATAGAATTCACTTCCCCAATAAAATCTAATATTAGGTGGATAATGTTTAATGAACCAGATATTTATAAAATAATACTTTTTTTCATTTCTATTAATATTTATGAATAATATATTATTTTTAAATTAAAGGGGGTTCTTTTTCTGATTGCATACTCAACATTGAATAAAGGGTTTCTTTAAAATCTTGTGTTGCACACAACCATGAGTTATACTAAAAATAATAAAATAATATTAATATTTTAAATGGTATTTGACAACTAGTCGTTGTATTGGAGGGATTGAACATAACTAATAAAATATTATTATTATTCTTTTCTAAATGTATTTATTTTATCTAAAAAATTTTATAGGCTTCAAATAAGAAAGAATTTGATTTAAGACATGAAATACTGTATTGTTTTTAATAAGTTGTTTTACCTCCTTTTGGTGGAGAACCCTTTTTAAATATAGTTTTTGTCACAATTGTATGTTATATTTAAAAAAATAGATTATTTTATAGAATAAGGACATCAAAATTTGCATACGATGAAATTTTGGTATTTTTTGATATAGTTCCTTTTTTATGAATAGTGAAAAATACATCATTTAAATTCAATACTACCATTTCATATGATTTATATATATAGTTATGTTGTAGTTTTTAAAGGTTTAATATTATAATTGGAATATATTTTTATAATTTAATCCAACTTTGGACATTTTAAGTAATTTTACATTTTAATTGGACATAAACACATGTAAATCTTTTGATTGTTATTATTTCTTTAAAATGTCGTGTTTGGTTTTGACAGCGAGAATTGATGTTTAATAAATTACTGTAACTTCTATGATTTTAAATTTATAAAAATGCATTCCATATTTTGAATTATAATGTTCAAAATTTTTAAATAGCCACCTTTTATTTTTGGACATTATGAATAGTTACTTCAGTAATTATTTTATTTTCCATGGTTAAAAGGTAAATCTGGTAAATAAGGGTAAAATATTAATATTATATTAATATTAATCTACCCTAAATGTGTCCTAACATTATTTCATTTTATATTACCGACAATGGGCATCATTGGGTCGATATTAGGATCCTAATGGGGCACTTGGATGGGAAAATGACAGATTATAAGAATTAATTTATGGTGAAGAAAAATTTAACATAAACACGCATCTTTTATAAGAACAATTTTTATATGGGATTATATTAATGATATTTTATAATTTAAATAGTAATAATAAATATAAAAATATTTCATATGTCAGGTTTTTTTTAATTTTTGACCATAAATAAATAAATATATTTATGACACAATGATGATGTAGTGATTTCTTTATCAAATAATGATTTAAATAAATGAGATTACATATAATAAAATATATTTATTTTCAATATTTTTATAGCATAAATGAGTTTTATGGAAGATTATGACATTTTATATTTCAATTAATGATGTTTTTTCAAAAAGAATATAGTTTCTATATATTTTTAAAAAGTCATTATATGAATAGTATAAAAGTTGACATAAATGTGTTCTTAAAACATATACTATTTAATTAAATGATATAATAGTACTTACAATGTAATATTCAGAAAAAATGATTAATATAATTTTTAAAATCTAATTAAGGAATCACTTTAGGTTATATTTTAATTTTATTGTAACTATATTAACCATATAGTATGAATATGCAAGAAGACGTGGTAAGAGTTAAATTAGTAAACTGAGGGTTCAAACTAAATGAGAATGTTAAATTTGTGACCTAGACATGCCTAAAACCTTTTGGTTGAGTGTTTTTCGACATAAAAATATTCTTATATTTGAATCAAATAAAATTTGGAACTTTTGAAACTGAAAATCATTTTATAATAAAATAATACATCAATACCTTCAAAAAGTGCCCCTCCTCCCCCATATAAAAGGCCATCACCGCTACCCATTTAATCATACCTCTCAATCTCCTTGTCGAATCCAACATCTATCCCAATAATATCCCAACAGCCTTATATTATTTCTAGAATCCTAAAACTGTGTATAATCCAAATCATGATTTTTTTTTGGCTCAGATCAAAGGAGTTACACGTTTTATGAGGTTGAATCTTCTCTAAAGAAGATTTCCATTATTTTATTTCTTCACTCCCTATTCTATTATTATTATGTGATTACATAAAAAAATAAATTTCCTCAAGATTTTAGGATTATTTTATGATATTTATAATAATTAAACTTACACAAACTTCCATCTAATGGATATGAACGTATTTTTTCTGTGGACCACAAACTAATGCCTCAAGAAGCAATGAATGTTCAATTTTCCCCTACCACCCCTCAGTGTGGCCATTAATATGGTACTATATTTATATATTATATTTATTATATTTAAATTTTTTTTATGATTCTGTATATTTCCTTTTCATACTACCATTATTCTTTTAATAATGCATTAGTATGATAATTTCATTTGAGGATGTACGGACTACCGCCCCATCGAAATGATACGACTTGTTCATGGAATACATGAAACGTAAAAAGGATAGAGTTAATTAAATTATGTAACATATATAAAATATGATACTATGTTTTAATTATAATATATCCATGTATGATATAGTTTTCATTATTTTAAATATGAAAAAGAAATTAAAGTATTGTTCATGTGTACAAACAGATTATTGTCCCCATGAATGGCGAATTTCATTTATTATCTCAAAAAGTTCTGGAATAGTATAAATAAATATATATACTTAATATATATGATATTTTAATCATAAATCATATTCTTAAGATAATATAATTATGACCATATGTAAATTTGTAATTTTATCATGTTCATTTTCAACTCGAGTACCTAATATCGACAAAAGGACTGATACGAATTTAAATAATTATTTTATTTTTATAACATGATGAAAAAGTTAATAAACTGAATAGTATACATAAAATTTTTTTTGAATCAAGTGGGAATTTACCTATGTCTGTTATTCAGGAATATAAAGAATGAATGAGACAAGTCAGACTCAATGTAAGGGAACCTTTCACCCTCCTCTTTTAGTCTGAGACATCATTTATGTTATGTCATTTAATTTCAATTTTATTATGTTGTGTATGTTATTATATATCCTATTATAGTAAATTTTATTTCCATATTATGAAAGACAATTTTCTCTCCCATCGTCTCAGTTTTTGGAAATTTTAAGAGACGTCGTTAGGCTGCAAAATTTTTGTAAGGGAATTTATAAACTCAATTTCTACTAATTGGGTTTTACGAATACTTCATTGATTATATTATGATAAGATTATGTGCGGAATCACTATTTATTTATTTAGGTTGTAATTTCCAATTTCCATTTGTGTGGATATATTTTTTTAACATAGAGTAACTCCATAGATAATTTTCTTATATCATATATATGAACCTTTAAGGGAACTTCTTTACCCAATTTCCTCTCTTTGGGTTAATCTTCTACTTATTGATTTTGTCGGGCTATAATTATGTGAGAAATAACTTTTGATATTATACCTTCACTTTACAAAAGATATATGTGTACATATAGTGAATATACCTAATTGATCTATATAATTTTAAAATTAGTTTTTATAAGTGTATTTCTAAACTCAATTTCAACTCAATAGGTTTTACGCATACTTTATTGATTATTTTATGCCATTATTATACATGAAATAAATATTTGATTATTTATTTAATAATTACCAGATCCATTTTTGTTAGATATACTATTTATACAAATAATCCCCCCATTTATAAATTCTTATTTTGTTGATACAATCTTTGTAAGGGACTTCATGTCAATCTCTTTTCATTCAGGAATATTTTGATAATGTACATCTATTTCTTTTATACAGTGTATAATTATTCCACGCTTCTATTAAGTTAAAAAAATGGTTTTGAAAATGAATATTTTCTAGAAAAATCATTTTACTAAATAGGAAACAGATGGTATCCTTTTAACAAACGTAGTGACCACGACCATTCCGGCACCACGAACATTTTTTGATATTTGTTATTCTTAACAAGCTGTAATATTTTTAAATGTAAAATAAATACCATATACCCCTTTAACTATTTTTGAATTGAAAATGGTTTTGAATTTTTTTTCATTATGTCAATATATAGAATTGATATCTTGTGATTTCAGTGTCAAAATCTTGTCTTTTCATTGTTCTTATTTTATTTTTTATGATTATGATATTGTTATTGAGAATTATTTACATATATGAGTGGTTCTATGATAAACCGAGTGAGAGTGAGCGCGAGATTACTCTCCAATGCCTTGGGTAACATGATGGAGGTATACGTTCATGTTTCTCTTATCAGATTTAGATAATATGTTGTGATTGGTATACCAAACGTAACTCCCTATGTAGATATCAGAGCTACAATGAAAGAATGTTATGGATTCCACAAGTTAGATTTATGATTTACGATTTCAGTTTGTCATTCATAAATAATATTATTTCATGAGGTATGTTAATGACCTTAAGTTTTAGGATTCGAAAGTATGGTTTCATTTATATATATGTATTGATAGACTATTGTTATATTTCCTTATTTTATATGCCATACTAAGATTTTTATTCACATCCACTATTTTTTAAAAAACATTCAATGGTTATAAGGAAGGGATAGAAAAAGGAAGAAATCAAGAAGATTTATATCAAGAAATTAATTCTTGATTAATTTAAGGGGTTCTATTTTTTTCAATTAAATGGATAAAGAATAAGTGTCTACTTTGTAATTTTTGAAATGTAATGTAATAGTTGTGGAATAATTCATTAAAACTATAATATTGAAAATATCATCAATGGTTATTCTTGAATTTACTCAATATTATGTAATATTTAATGCTGGGGCCTTAGAGTTGGTATCAGCTGTTGGTTTAGATAACATTACATATTTGGGTATTATCTAGTTATAGGTAAATGTTATCACATAAAAAATAGGGTTATGATTATATGGGAAATTTTGGAGGGTTATAGTAAAATAGGTTGTTTGGATAAAAACCCAAACAACAAAAATATAAAAAGGTTGATATATTAGAGTAATATAAAAGTATTTATGTGATCTTTACCCTATAAGGGATTCCTTTTTTAATAATAATATTTCTTTTCATGGTTATTTTTTTATTCTTTTCTTCAGATTTAACATCATTTTCCAATATTGAATGAAAAATATCTTAAAGAACCATATTATCCCTCCCTATCAATTTTATCATCGCTATTATAGAAATATCATGTTTAAATGATTTTGATATCTTCTTCTGTGTTCCAATCACCTGTATAAAATTGATTGAGTTATCCAACACCTACTAATTTCTAAAACAAATTTTTGGGTCATGTTTTCTTGTTAATATGATGTTATAATCTCAACTTTTCCATCTCTATTTAAAAGTCATATTATATAACTTGAGTGAATATTTACTTTTTGAATGTATGAAAACATGCAAAAATAAAAATGGAGCATCCTAAAGATCAAGATATATGAAATCAAGATATGATTTATTTTCCTATCCATAAATTATGAAGCATATTTGGATTGATATTTATAAATGATGAAGAGATTTGATCGACCAGAATGATGTATTATGAAAAAAGGGGAAAATTCATAGTTCATGGATTATGAAGAGCACTGATTGACTAATAAGTCTACATATAAGGGATTTAAGAGTCATGGTTGGTTGTAAAATTATGAAGTGTTTAGAAGTCTTAATTCTATTTCGAATATGGGATTACTTTGTAAGAATTTTTCTAATATGTGTAACACTGATGTTTGATATGTTAAAATTTTATTCAAGAAATAATTAGCTTTTATTGTGTGAACATAATGGTTAACATTAAGGGTTTATATGATCATTTATTTTCCAGGTGATTAAACGTTATTACATTTTTTTATTAAAGATTAATGGAATTAGATAAATTTTGATGATAAATCATGTTTTGGTAATTTTTGAGGAAATTATTTTATATTTCAAAATTTTTTAAGAAGGATATAGTTTTTGAAAAAGTAAAAACAATAGGGTTGGTTGCAACCTGTCATGCCCGACAAGGCTATAAGAATCAAACCCGCAACTGAATGGAGATAATGGTGCATCGCCTAAAAATGGCATGCATGAAGACTCTGGTTAGTATGACTTATTTCATTTTGTAAAATGATTTTATGGATCTAGATTATGTTTATTTGGGAACAAATGTTTTATCAAATGGATATATTTAGTATAGAAAAATAATTTTTTAATTAACTGGTAAATGTTTTTTGAAGACGTGCCATCTTTTGGTAATAGTATATGGCTAAAAAATAGAATAATATATAATTTAATTTATGGATTAATGGTTGAAATAATTTTTTGGAAAAATATATATGTTTTATTGTGGACATATAGATATTTGTGTTTTTTATAAAAAGGATTAAAATATAATAAAGAATATGTGATTTGGTTAATTACTTTTATGTATGATACTTTAAGAGTAGTTGATGTTATTTAGAGATAAATGTTAAGATTTATGATTGAAGACTATGTAATAATATCATTTTTAACATTGTGTTTCAATCTTAGTTCTATTATTTTTAATAATTTTGAGGAAAATTGTGTATTGAATGGTATTTGTTAAACATTGGGAATTTTTTTTTTATATTTTTGATTAAGAGTATTGTTTCTTTTTATAAAGGATTAACCCTTTTTTGTATTAGAAGATCTCATACTAACCATTTTGGTATTAGATAATGTCTAAAAATATGGCAAATATATAGTTCATCTTTTGAGGATTATTTGATTCTCTATAATTTGATTCTAGTTATTCAGGTTTGACCATGTAATTTTAATATTCATCATTTTGAGAAATTATGAGTTTGTGGTAGAAATTTATTTAAGGATGAAAATCTAATTGAAAATTAAGTAAATTTAGTTATGTTCTTAGTTAATATCATAAATAAAATCTACAAAATTATGAAAAGCAACATAAAACTAAAAATTGTGTTGGTTTACTTTTTCATATAGGGGAATCAATGATAGTTTAACCTATCACATGTATCTTGTTTTATGGTAGTTAATATTCACCTGGTCATGGTTTCATTCACTCTCCATCAGAGCATGATGGTTTGTTTCTCTTCCATATCCATGTTTTTATATATAGAATCGTAATATGGGTTATCATAATTGACCTTCGTACTTCAATTTATTTTATATAAAGTGATAGTTTTATTGTTAATTTTTTTGATGCTGGACATTCTATGAAGTTTCCATGAGAAATTTTGAAATTTCTAAAACACAATTTCCAAAAACGGAGAAGGATAATGACACATGTATTTATAGAATAATAAATTTTTTATTTCAATTAATATTTATGAATAAAATATTATTTTCACATTAAAGGGACTTATTTTTTGGATAGTGTACTCAACATGCAACAACATATTTTCTTCAAATACAATGATTACCACAACATTGAGCTATACCAAAAAATATATATTATTATTATTGTTTTAAATGAGAGTTAAAACATAGTCATTGTATTGGCAGGAATGAAGATAAAAAACAAGAATATGATTATAAACATTTTATAAATATCGTTATATTTATGAAATAAAATTTATAAACCTAAAATATGAAAAAATAAAATTATATTCATGAATACTTTAATAGTTTAAAAAGGTTATTTTACCGACTATGCAAATTAAACCCTTTTAAAATATTATTTTTGACACTTTTATATGTTATATTTGAATAAATTGTCTTGTTTTAGAATTCTAAAATTAAAATATACTTTTGATGAAATTTTGGTATTTTTCTGATAAAGTTCATTTTTAACGAATAGTGATAAATACTGCATTTTAATTTAAAATAAAATTTTCTTATAATTTATTTATATAGCTATATTGTCATTTTAATTTATTTTAAAGTATAATTAGAATATATTTTTTCATTGAGTAAAATTATGTTCATTGTAAGTAATTTTACATTTTAATTGGACATAAACACATATCAATCAGTTTATTTCTTAAAAACATGCTTTCTAATTATAAAAATATGAATTAATTTTATATTAATTACCAAAACATTTGTATTTTGAATATTGAAAAACTTCTTTCATATTTTAAATCATAAGGTTCAAATTTTTTATAAATGTATTCATTATGAATAGTAACTTCAAGAAATTATTTCATTAACCATGCTTAAATGGTAAATCTTGAAAATAAGGGTAAAACAATAATAGTATATTAATATAAAACTACTAATAAACATGTCCTAATACTATTTGATGATTTTTGTCCGATCATGGGAATCCATGGGTCGATATTCGGTCCTCATGGAGTTACATGGATGTAAAAATGACATTTTAAAATTATTAATTTAAATAAACATAAAATATAACAAAAACATGTATCATTTACAAAAATATTTTATATATGAGGATATATAAGTTATATTTTTATATATAAATAATCATTAGAAATATATGATGATTTACAACATCATTGTAATTTTTTTATAAATTTTATTAATAATATTAATAAATATATATATGACAAAATGATGATATAGTGATTACCTTAATAATGAATGATTTATATAAATGAGATTATAATTATTAAATTTATTTTTAACTTTTTAAACCATCCAAAAATTTTATGGATTATTATGACTTATTATATTTTAATTAATTACATTTTCTCAAAATAATCATGTTGTTATGGATTATTAAAAAGTCGAGATATGATAGTATAAAAATTGACATAAATGAGTTTTTAAAACAAAAACTATATTAGTACAGGATATAACAATCCTAAATATATAACATTTCACTAAATAACATAGATAATGTTGAAAATGTTAATATTGAATCACTCGTGGTTATATTGGATTTTTATAGTAACAATATTATCCATATAGTTTGAATATGCCAGAAGACATTCTAAGAGTTAAATCAGTTAACTAAGAGTTAATGATAAAATATAAGTTTAAATTTTTATCCGAGACGTGTATAAAACCTCTATATTGAGAATTTTTACTCTAAAAAACATATTATAATTTAAATAAATGTCATTGGGAATTTTTAATGAGAAAATCGTATTACAATAAAATAATACTTAAATTTTTTTCAAAAGTTCCCTCCTTCCTCTTATAAATGGCCATGGCACCTAACAAATTATCCAATCCTCTCCTTCCCACAATATCATCCAAACTATGAAAAAATAAGTTACAGAAATCTCTATTTCATATTATAAGCCATACCATTAGCAAACGTCATTTCAAGAAATTCTTCTGGCTCAACTCAAATGGAGTTACATGTTTTAAGATTTAACATCTTCTCTAATGTACATTTCAAATATTTTACATCTTCACTACCTATTATATTATTAATCATTTATTAAATAAAATCCCATGTATACTAAATATAATATTATGTTTTAATTAGATGTATAAGAACTAAACTTATAGAAACAAATATCTAATGGATATTAACATATTGTTTCTATGGACGACGAACTATAGCCACATGAAACAATGATTATTCAATTATCCCCTACCAACTCTCATCGTGGCCATTATTATGGACCTATATATATATATGATATTTATTATATTTATATTTTCTTTATGATTATTTTTATTTCATTTACATAATACCTTTAGGCTTTCTCTTATATGTAAATACGATAATTTTATTTGAGGGAGTGCAGATACTAACTCATAAAAGTGATATGGCTCATTCATTAAATACATGGAATGTATAAAGGTTAGAGTTAAATAAATTTTTTAATGTTTATAAAATCTGATATTATATGGTAGTAATAATATACCTATGTATATTTTAGATTGTATTCATTTAAAAATGAAAAAATGAAAGCAGTGTTCATGTGTACGTATGACATACCATCTCAATGAATGGTGAATTTCATGTATTATATACAAATGTTTTGGAATACTATAAATACATATACATCTATACTGGATATATTTTATCTTTAAATAATGATTAATATTTTTAGATAATTTATTTTTTTACTAGATAGAAATTTTGTAATTATATCATGTTCATTTTCGACTTTAGTATTGAATAAAGACAAACAACCAATATGAAGTAAATAATTATATAAATATTATAACATGATGAAAAGTAATATTAAATGAATATTAAACTTTTAATTGGTTTTGAATAAATTAAAAGTAATCCAAATTTTATTATTCATGTATATAAAGAAAGAAAGAGACAAGTTAGACTCAAGGGTATGGAACCTTTCATCTTTCTCTTTTAGTCAAATACTTCCTTCATGTTATGTTATTTAATTTCAATTTTCTTTATTTTGGGATATGTTATTATATACACTTGTTTCTATACATTTTATGTCAAAGTTTTCAGAGACCATTTTATCTCTTTTCAACTCATTTTTTGAATTAGAAAGTGATGTCGTTTGGCTTCCAAATTTTCTTAAGTAATCTTTTTAACTTAATTTCCACTCATGGGGCATTACGCATACAACATTAATTATATTATGACAAGATTATGTGTGGAATCACTATTTATATATCTATATTTTAGGTTACACTTCCATTTTTTTGATATATTTTTCCAACACATAATCACTTCATTGATAAATTCTTACATCATTTATTTGAACATTGTAAGAGAATTTCAAAAACTAATTTCTATTATTTGGATTAATCTTCTTCTTACTAATTATGTCGTGCTGTGATTATGTGAGAAATAAAATTTTATATCATAATTTGTATTTATACATTCTTTATGGGTACTTATATGGAATGCACAAAATTTATTTATTTTTATATACAAAATTATCTTTGTAAGTGAATTTCGAAACTCAATTTCAACTCATTGGGTTTTACACATACTACATTGATTATATAATGTCATGATTATGTGTGAAAACATAATTTGTATATTTATTTATTAATTTCCACTTAGTTTTGTGTGGATATACTATTCATATACATAATCACCCCTTTATAAATTCATACCTCATAAATACAATCTTTGTAAGGGACTTCCACTAAATATTCTTTCATTGAGGCATATTTTGATAATATATATCACTTCTTTTATTCGGTGTATAATCATACCCCAATTTTTAATTAAATTCAATGATTTTAAAAGGGAGTCTTTTCTTTATGAATTGTTTTACTAAATTAAAAAGTGAATGTTTTTTTATTGTAAGTGGCGAAGTCAACCTTTATGATATGTGATTTTTGGGTGTTATTCAGAAATCTTAAAATATCATTAGTTACGTTAAAAATCTTATGTTTTAAAATTTAAATGTATGGTCTCATTTATTTGTATGTATTGACGGACTAATGTTTTTTCCATTATTTTATATCATTTACTGTGCTTTTTATGCTCATCACACGTTTTTGAAATGATTTTCATAGGGTACAAGTGTAAGATAAATGAAGATTTAAATAATATTTATATTCAGAAAATTATTCTTATTTTATTTAATATTTTTTAATTTATTTCAAAATAATTGGATAGATTAAAAGTGTTTACATTATAGGTTTTGAGATGTAATGTAATAGTTATGGCCCAATTTTAGATAACATTAAACCTGAAAAAAACCTCAATGTTACTTCTTGAATTAACTCCAGATTATGTAATGTTTACATGTGGGGCCTTATATCAAGAATCCCCTTGAAAAATTCCATTTGGCATGCCATTTTAGATTACAAACACTATGAGGATTTTAAGACCCTCCATGATGGATTTTTTCCGTTAAGAAATCAAAAATTAATTTCTTTAGGTGTAATCATAATGGGGTGGATGGATCTTACAAGGGTGGGAATTTTGATGTTCTTCATACATATGAGACATATCAAATTTAGGAGTGGAATTTTATCCTGGACGGAAGATGATGTGTTAATTTGAATTACTCTATCTGTTTAGGTTGGGGATTCACATTCTATATTGATTATGTAAGAGATATTTTTCTTCGATATTTTTTAGGTATGTCACAAGAATTTTCCATTTATAGTTTCTTTTTTATCATGGTTTTTTGACCATAGAGGGTTGCTACGTTGTTGTGTAATATTCGAATATATAAACGATGATTTGATAGCACAATTAGTTAGATCATATAAGTTCATATATATTTATATTCTACCAAATTTAAACTATTTATAGGCCTTATGAATGTTAATAAAATTTTATATGGACCAACATGTATACATAGAACATGGTCTCAATAGATTCAAAAATTTATAACATTTCATGTTGTGACTCTCAATGAATTAGATTTTCTAATGACCAGGTTGAGACATAGAGTTCCATATTTCCCCTAGTAATAGATATTTAAGTCATTTAAAAATTATAAAAAACATTGATATTTTTATTTATTCAACTAAGAGATCATTCTTTTAGGTCTTTCTATTCCCCTCCAAAATATGGACACCACGGTACAGAGAGGAATGTATTAAAACATTATAATTAGATATAACTTATTGACCGATGTTTGATAGTATAATCCTCATAATAAAACTAGATCATCATGATATGATATAGATATTTCAATTGGTGGAGGAAAATAAAATGTATGCATTGCAAAATTAAGATGTGTTAATGTCATACGTGGACAGGGATTTGAACCAGAACATCACCTATATATTAACTTTTTCAGTCTTTTTTATAGAATAGTTATATTTCTTCCACCGATTATATTTATTCTATAACAAAATCAAACTACATATGTAATTTTCTTATTTTGGTATGGATAGAAAATATTTTATCCATAATTTATTATATGAAATTAATGGATAAATGATTTGAATGTCATTTAGATTAAAACTATTTCTTAAGAATATCCCTTAGTTCGAAGAAAATATATCCTTTTATTGATGAAGGACTACGTGTAGTTGAATTAGAATGATTGAGTGTCTCCGGATTTGAGTGAACTTTCTATATACCTTCAATAAGAGGAGGGATATCTTTTTTGGTTTAGAATCCATTTTAATGTAGTAAATCAAACTGAATGACATGTGGAGGAGATCCAAGTTCATTTTTATATTTTATATAATAAAGAGGGTTTAAACTCTCACATAATATCAAAATATATGGAGGACTTCTAAAAAATATTACATTTGGATAACCTTCATAGTCTACTCTCTAAGAGATATGGGGATGAATTTCATAGAAATTACACTTTTAAATACCTATAATATTAAGTAAATAAATATCGCATGGATGACCTATGCATCCCTCAGGAAATTCATCTATTAGTGTGATATTAGTAAGTTTTATTGTTTCTAAACAAGGGATTCCTAAGTCCCAAATGGAATCAGGGTTTATGGGAAGGGAATATTATCTTTATAAAGACCCAAACATATCATACATAAATATTTAGTTTTAATAGATAAATATTCATTATATAACATAACGATCCACACAAGAATCATATAGTTGTCGTTCCATTAGAAACATGGACACATGAACTACTAGTCAATAAGCGAGATTGGAAAAATACCACTAAAAACATAATAAATAGCATGATCCATATACATATCAAATATAAAATCATTCATCAAGACCTTGGTAAATTAAAAAAAATAACAACTGTGCTCAGATTACTAGTAAGGGAAAACAATGTAGATGTTAACATATGACAAGAATAATAGAATCAGAGCATAGGGATAAAACAATAAAACCATACTCTACATATTAGAGTTCATAAACACGATTGATGGCATAAATATTGGATGTTCATAAGAAATTAATCATAATAGAATCAAAGAACATGAACCCAAATAACCTATAATTTGTATAAGTCATAGATTTGTGGCATACACGTAATTATAAAACATAATTTACTTATTTGACAAGGCTCACTAACATGGATATCATAATAGAATGGGTTCAATACAAAAAGAATCTATGTTGTTAAGTTTCATTTTAAGGATTATCCTAATGCACATAGTCTCTTCCTCAACATTTTTTTTCACTCCATATTCTATTTATGTTCATATCAAGAGATCTAGATCATTATATAATATATTATAGAGATATATAAGTCCCACTAATCACATAATTGAACCATTTTTATGGGTTCCAATGTATCATAAATAATTTAATAAATAAAAAATGATGAAAAAATGGGTTTCATAACATTTTACCATAACCAGACTTATAAAAATAAAATATGATTCATAGTAATTTCAAAAATTCATATTAATATTTTAATCATTAAAATTAACCGTATTGAGAATGAATAATGATAGAATAATTAGATCATATCCCTAGTAATGATTTATTAACGTCAAATGATTTCTTCTAATATGGGAAATTATTTCAAAATATCATATTGAATATTTATTTAGGAAATTATCCTTTCACATTGAATAACAAATATGTAAACATAAAACATTTTAATAAATAATTCCATTGAATATATCCTTGAAAACATGTAATATAATCTTTAAAAAATTTTAAAATGTTTTTGATGAAAATATCATTTCTTATTTGAAAAAAAAATTAAAAAAGAAAAAATTTCAAAATATTTTTCATTAAAGATATAATTGAAAACTAATAAATAATGATTTTAAAAAATTTAAACTATTTTTCTAGGAAAATATACCTTATATTTTGAAAATAATTGGTTTAAAACAAAAATTAGTAATTTTATTAAAAATAAAATTAAATACAAAAATATTGTAAATTGTAAATTAATATTTAAAAAATTTAGTTGTACTTGATGAATGAATGTATTTTTTAGGATATATATGTAAAATAAATGATTTCACATTTTTAGTAATATAAAAATGGACATTTTTTTAAATTTTAAATACAATATACTTTTTAAAAACATAATAAATTTAAAAAATGGGTAAAAATGTACTTAATAAATACATAGGATATTTTAAAATATTAAGAAAACTAGTTTAAAGAATATAAATTTGAATAAAAAAGTGATCTTTGGCCGATGACGAAAATAAAGACGGTTTACTTTAAAAGATTTATTTTGGATATCAAGTACATGAAGAGATGAATATTAAATGAAATGCATATAATCATGAAATAATGAAAATATTTGAAAATTAAAGAGTTTTTTACAATATGATTCCTATGAATTCATTATCAAATACATAAATATAAATAATTCATATAATATATTAGATTATACCATAAAACCATTACCATTTGGTATCATAGAAACACATTCCCCAGTAAATAATAAAATTAAATGAAACATTTAATATCACTAAAAGAATGACAGTTTTTATATACAATTTCAAATAACCATTATATAAAATTCACAGAAGAAGGTAGTTTTATAACATAACTTATGTCTCAAACCACAAAAAATTGAGACAAAATCTTATTACCGCATTGGTATCTTTTTAACCATAGACTTCATGAAAGATAAATAAAAAAGGATATGCAATTCAAATAAATGTCATCACAATATTAATAAAAAATATTAATGTTTTGAATATTTATCACATAAAATTAATACATGATCATTATGACTTGTGTCTTGAAGAAAATTAAATTGAGACAGAAACCCCATACCTTACACCTCAACTTCCTTCGTACACAATAAAAACTCATGTTTAAAAAATATGAATTTATTATAAATCAAATAAATAAATATATTAATATATATTATATCATATATGATTTAAATATGATGTTTTATTACCCATTTATTATCAATTCAATGCTAATGTCACATTTCAGGCAGTAACTACTATTTTTGTGTATGTTTGGATTTTATAATTTTAGTCATGTTAATTTGATATTAGTTCCATAATATCTATAATTATAAAAATTATATAATTATCATTTGTATTCCTTAGATTTTTATTTATATTTATCTATAAATGTTTTTCATATAAAATAAAATACATCATTCTTGGAGACAATATGTCTTGGGTGCGCTTGAAAGTTTCTTCTATTTCCGTGAAGGATTGAAAAAAATTAAAATAATAAATTAAAATAGAAAAACTATTATTAGGTCATATATATCGTATATTATTTTTAAATACATCTTTATTACATTATATTTAATGCATCAACAAATCTTTTCAATTTTCAAGGTGGTGGTCTTTCATACAAATGAGTGACGTTATAATATTCTTACATAATGAAAAGTATTGTTGTATATGTTATATAATAATCCCAAAAGTATAATAGTATCATAAATATAATATATAATAATTTAAACCCATAATTATATTTATCTTTGACAGGTGGTGATGTAAAATGAATTACATCAGTTCGTGTGAGAGTAGTCTATCTTCAACATGGCTGATTATTTTTTTCCATTTGATAAGAGTGGTAATGGTTTATAGATAATTAAACTAATATAAAATTATTATATTTATGATACTAAATTTATTATATCATTCTTGATAAATTATAATAGAATGAGTTGGAAGAGGAAATAATATAAAAATACACATTAAAGAAAGTTTCCCCTTATTCAAGTAACCTTATTATGTTTGAAACAAAATCCTTACAGAGATGAATTTATAAAAAAATGATTTGTTATGTGAGTAGGTAATTAAAGAATGTTATTTTGATAGGTCCTGGATGATCATAATAGATTATTAAGTGTTAATATGAGAGTATGTGTGTGTCTTTTTATAAGAGAGGTTAGTGACACAATAGTAATTATTGAATAGAACAACATGTACCAACACTTTTCACCATACAAATTATTCCAAAAATGAACCATTCTATAAAATATAATATATAATGTCAACATTAATAAATAAAATGGTGGTTTTATTGTTTTTCAGTTATTTTAATTCCTTATACATTTCGTTTAAACCCTAGTAAACACATTTTTATCTTAACCATGGTAAATAATTTTTTTAAAAATTATTTATGGTAAAAAAGTAGGTTGAAATTATTTGAAATTATAAATAATTTTTATTCAAAATATAAAATCCATTTTTTAATTCTATTCAAATAACTCTAAATTTTAAATATTAAAGTATTCACATAGATTTGATGAAAAAGAACTTTTTCTAATAGAGTTGCTGAAAATGTAGTTTTCCAAATAAAAAAAGAAAATGATTAAAATGATTTAAAAAAAATTAAAAATTAAATTTTATAATATTACCTTAATTGGATTAATATAAGTATAATTTATTTAATTTCAATTTTATATAAATACTTATATATTTTTTTGTTTTTAATTACTTAAAAAATGAAATTTATTATTAAAAATCATTATTTTCCACTATTCATGATACAATTGATCTTTTCTTAAATTTATAATAAAAATTACAATAAGATAATTTTGACATGTTGATTGAAAAAAATATATTTTTAAAAAAATACATCATTAAATTGGCATAAATTATTTTCAATATATGTCTGCAAAATGTGAAAAAATTGTTTATCAATACATATTTTTATTGTAAATCAAGATTCAATCTTATCTCTTGATTAGAAAACGCATAAGATGAATGTTAGAAATTTTATTAAATATATAATATATAAAGTCTACTAAAAAAATTCACATTACTTCTTTTTACTTATTTATTGAGGTAATAAGTGTTTTATATCATAAAAACATTTTCTAAAAAACATTTCCATTATTTATATTTTTTTCCTATTCGTAATAATATGACAAAAAGTAATTTATTTTTTATATATGAGTAAATCATATATATTTAAAAATTCTTTTTAATCTACTTCAAATGCACTGTTCTAATGGCTAATTGGTAACTATCATATCAAATTTTAATAAATTAATTGTATTTGAAGTATCTTTTAAAATCAGTGTTTCATATAATACATGATACACTCAATGTTACTATTAAAACAATCAAACTGAATATATAATTTAACAAAAAAATATAAGAAAGGAATATTTATTTCAAAAAACATATTTCTCAATAACTCATGTTGTTATATTCTAACCCTTTCAATAAATTTTTTCCCCGTATTTTGAAAATATTATTCTAAAACAAGAGATCAACATTTTAAATTAACATTATAAGAAACATGCCCCATAAAAGGGCTAATAAAACGTTATTCTGAAAAATTATGGAAGGGGTGCTTTTAGATCCTCTCGAATAACACATACTAGGTTTTCAAATATAGGATCACATGTAGTGGTAAGGCCATTAAATAATTACAATGTGAAAAAAAATACATTCATATATTTGGAAAATGAATGAAAAAAAACTTAAGGAAGAATGGAAAAAAATATATAAAAGAAAAACCAGCAAACAAAATAAGTGATTATATGGACTAGGTATCCTACATGGATAGTTGATCTTCGTGATGATCTACTAATCCATGAGCCTTTCTTGATCTAAAAGGTCCACGTGAAAAAAAAGGATGAACCATATATGCGAACTCTATCATTCACCGAATGGAGGTGGAGAAATTCACCCCACTTACTACAGTTACTGAAATCTCAAATAGTACAAAATCAAGGTGAAGTGGATATCCTTCACAAATAGACGCACAATAAGGAGGTCTTCTTCGTTGGGTCCCCATGAAATAATTAGTTTGTGGGATGAAAAAATATGACAATGGTCCCCCAAAAATTATGTTTATCACTGAATTGAGGCTTTTTTCGCCACTGTGGATGATAACGTCATGTCCCCAATAGACTTATTTGTATATAGGCCCATATCTCTCATGGGACCCCAAAAAATGTTGGGAGGCCAACTGATCAAGTCTAACCAAACTTCTATAAAAGGACTCTAAGGAGGAATGGAAGAAGGATGTGGAGAGGAAGTCTCAATAAAAGAATTATTTAAAATTCATGACTGATTGAAGGCACAAAAGAGGAGAGAACCAAAAATTATAGACTCTTACTACTATTAATGGACAGTATAAAATACCTCATAACTTTATATAAGATAATATATTAATAAGTTCAAGACTAAAAGCCTAGTTCCCTTCACAGATATATTTCCTATGAATCATATACTAAATTCCACTTATTCAAAGCAGTTTCTTCCATAGTCGTATGCTATGCATATGGAATGTTACACTGTGTACTACCATGGTATGTGAATGTTACCCAATTCTATGTGCCACCATGTTATATGGAAAGAAAATAGTGCCACATACCTCCACAGTTCTCAGACAGATCCTAGCACCACGTACCACCACGATACATAAACAGAACCCAGTCTTTTGTAGTAAAAAAGTACGTGAAAATAATAAAGTCCTTAATAAAATAATGTTATGTGGATAAACCCATTAACAACATATCATTTCATATTTTAGTGGAAACCGGACCCCAAAAAATGAAATGGTACGTAGAAAGGGGTATTTCTGGGCAGACCACCCTCTAGCTTTAAAAATAACCTTCTGTTCCCATCGCATCTTACAAGGCTCCGGCATAAACAAGTCCAATGATATAAATCCAACCCCACTTTAAATGCCACCATACCCATATGATTAAACCATTCGAAAACTCATCATTACCTTTTGATTTTACATATCGATGTTATGCACATTCATTTGGGTAATCCATGAAATAAGTTGGACCCCTAGGATGTCTCAATGTTTACATTCCCATGGAAATGTGGATTCTTCCCATGGAATGCTCACATATACCTCCCCATTTTAGGTATTAAGAGTAATCACTTGAATTTCCATTTGATTTGGTCCAATGATAAATAAATTAATATCATGCATTATTTCCCCTTTGATGAGAAATTCTCCTCTTATTTCCCAGATCTAATCCATGGGCACTCCTTCTGATGTAAGCCCCTAGCCCATCTTTATAGAATGTGTCATATCCTCGGCCTCTCCCACCATATTCCTCCTTTTTTTTACCACAAGTAGTGGTTTTAATGTGCATGACATGAAGTTCTACATCTTTTTCTTGTTTCTCACGCCAACCATTTCTCACATGGTCATATAGTTTAGTGGTGATAATGGAATATACACGACCCGCCCGACAGATGAATTACAAGTACTCTGATTTCATCTCTAAATATGATAAGTATGATTCATGTATATGGGAAGAGATCTAATGTGATTCTATCTGGTGTAATCCCCAAATCATACCCTATTTAATTAGAATCATCTATGCGTAAGCCCCAAATTTTATAACTAAATAGACATTGATTCTGAATTAGATAGGATGTGTAAGAAACCCACCAAGGATCAAGTCCAACACCATCATATTCACATCAGTTATTTAATTCAATTTACACATGATCATTAAATTTATTTTTAGGTCCTCTTCATGCATCCATAAAAGGTTCTGTTTTCAGTAAAGTGTCACTGAACTACATGGGTTCTTATTCCACTCATGAGGATACATAGTAATCCCATTCTGCATATATAATCCCAATAGTGAAATGATTTTTTCTACCTTGGATGACGATTAACTATAGGCTGCCATCCCTGATGGATTGAAATAAGAATTTTTTAGTGAACAAAAGAACAATTCATAATCATTTCATATGATTTTAAAATTTAATAAGATCCTCAGTCACATATAGAAGACTTCATTGAAGGAGATACTCAAATATACATGGATGATTCCAGGACCATGCATAGATCTGAATATCTTGCAACCTATGAGTAATATTAGGAAACATGTTTGGGAATGAACCAAGGATTCCAAAATGTATGAACATATCATAAATATATATAAGAGTCATGAAATTAGGAATAATTTCCCCCAAAATACTATTATGGTCGAAGCTCCCATCCTCTTGACTATTTAGAGTCCTCAAGTGTCATTAGCTTAATCATCCAAAAAAATATTTCCTTTGAAATGATCATCCACGAACCATGGATAAGGATGATGTTTGGGTTTTTTGGTACAATAAATAAACTAATTAGAGGCCATTCAAAGACATTGTACCCAACTTGGATCTATTGCACAAGGAATTAACCAATTGCCATCACCCAATGGGAACAGTTAACAGTTGAAACTCTTTCATTAGATAAAATGGATATACTTACCAATACGTGTTAGACCATATATTTTTTATTTTGGGGTGTGATAAAATTTGAGACAAATCAAAAATGGTGAACTCAACATTAATCCTTAACCAAGGTGACAGTGTTACACCACTCAATGCCCCTTTCAAATCCAAAATAATGAAGGCCAAGAAAATCATAAATTTTGAATGTGATCGTGATATGCTATTGTGATTGGTTTTTACTCTCATTAGTTTTTACATATATTGAAGTCCAATAGAACTACCATAAATACAGTTTAATCCCAATTGTTTTATCAAACAAGCATGTCTACAAATACATAGGCAACCATGCCCTCAATGAAGAAGAAGGCCACATCTCCCACATTGAATCTATGATGATTGAATTAATATGAAATGATCTGGGGTACCATAAAAATGGTACTCTCCCCATAATGGTGGCGTCATAGATATTAATCCAAGACATAATGTCGAGCATGCCACTAACATAGAAGTATTCTGTGGTCCTGATCTGAGGGTATCTAATTGCCATCTCCAATCATTTCTAGTGCATCTTCCTATAACCTAAAAAAGTACGTCCCTTTTCATAAGTAGGAGGATGATGATGTAACCGATGAAATAATCTATTATACCCATCAGTATCACTCTAGGTCAACTACAAAAGACATCTCCACAAATTTCATGCAACCAAGTCTCCTACATCTGAAAAAGATACCACATCGTGGGATCCTGCTAATGTTCGACAAATACGGGTCTCCCAGACTGTACAAAAGGTGGAAAATATATATTTAAGAATAGTTTATCACTATAGTTCATGAGGAGTAGATCTAGTATACAATCCTGGAGGAATAATATGATATGGAATATATTCTTACTCTCTCTATTAAGGCATTCTAGGCATTTATGGTTGAAGATATCAAGCAAATGCATATTCTTGACAACACTCTCTAGACCCGCAAAAATGGAGAAGAAATTTTAGAGAAAGAAAACATATCTCAACATGCATGAATCCATTCATCGAAATTGATATTAAAACTATAAGAAGATACATAACCCTAAAAAAAAATATGAATCCCACCATTCAAATTTGTTGGAAATTGAGTATGGATAGACTAAAATTACTCCCCCTCATATCATTTCCATCAGTCAAATATGATAAGAATCAATGAAAATTAGATGGAAATTCCCCCAAATTCATATCAAAAAAATATTACAAATATAGTTGATAATATTAATATGCATGTTCTTTATCACAAATACAAATAATGTAATCTAAATAGGATGTAAAAAATAGAAAACTGGTAGCGATTCACAACTATAAACTAGTGGAAGACTATTTCTTCTACCCAAACATAGAAGAAATGTTAGTAGCCAGTAGAAATCCATGGAGGACCAGAGTAATAACAAACTCCTTCTCTGAAATGATAATAATAATTTATCCTCATTCCAGCAAAATACATATATGAAAAGATCCTTGAATTGTTAGATGATTCGACATCTATTCCTGCTCATATCCCATAGACCTGCCAAATGTGATCATGTATGTAGAAATTGATTGGAGATGGGCCAACGACCCCCTCACACTAAAAAGTGTGACTCAAAAAACAATATTATAGTCACTTCAAAAAAGAAATGTATATTTTATATAATCTAGGAGTTTTTATGGCCATATTCTATGATACATGGACAACCAGATTGGGAAAACCACTCATTCCAACAGGCCTGGGGGCACCAGGACACCATGGTGGCCTCTCCATTGTAGGTTTATATCAATATCATTACTAAGGATTCTCGTTGGTGTATCTTGGAGGAAACATGAGAAACAATAAGAAAAGGTAACCAAAATATGAATGTTGTTACCAACGACATTTATCCCCAGTTTCCCACAAGGGGATTCCCAAAAAATTAATGTACCAAAGGAAACTGGAAAATGAAGAGTACATTCATAATCTGGAACTTCATGAAGTTATTGTTCTTGATCCATCAATAACATATAAATGGAAGATCAATATCCTATCATCCCATTACAAAATAATGGGAGTGTTAGTAGTAGTTGAGAATGTACTCCTGGAATATTGTTACCATCATTTCCGAAGGTCCCCCTTACAGAACCCATATGGGCTTATATCGCGGGCATGAAATGTTTGAACACGAGAGAATGTCTCATTAGTAGTGTAATTGTAGAACTCTAATTTACTAAAATATATGAAAAATTAATTTCACCCTATTTTTATCCCTTCTGTAATAGTCCTCCCCATGGTATACACTATAGAAATTTCTCATGCAGTCGAACACCAACCAATGATAGTAGTCATCACCATGATGACAGACAATTAAAAGACCCTCCAATAAGTGACATCAATAAACCATAAGTTCCTCCACTTATTACATTATATAAATAGTTAATCCATAAGAAGTTCATTAATGATATTCTCCCTGTAACAAGAAAGAAAGCTATGATGGTAGTCCTCGACATGATGGCACTCACTATAAAGGATCTCCACATAGTTATATCAAACTATGAGAAGGTACAACCATTAGTACAGTCCCCCATGAAGTTCCTTTATCAGGTATTCATGGAAAAGAACCTCCCTATAGTCAATAACTAAGACGTAATGGTAGTCCCCATCACCAAGACATCATCTATATAGGTCCTCCTCATAGTCATCATTCACATCAATAAGAAGGTCCCCCTCAACGATACATACATGAAAAAGCCCTAAAATTATGAGGCATTTGGAAAGATGGAGATAGGCATGTAAGATAAATTTCCTATTATAGGAAAAATAATTTCTCATCTTGAAGATGTTTTGGGTCCACACACATCCTTCAAGTCACCCCGACATCATTCATATATTGATGAGACACATGTTATCCCTACTACTATTAATAAAAACATCAAGAAGCAACCAAGTTGGGAATAAAAATTAGAAGATTTATTGAAAATTTAGAAAAGTATATGTCACTCATGATAAGAAAATTATCAAATGATGACAAACCAGTTATATATTGGCCCAGACTAACTTCCTAGTTCAACATTCCGAGGGATTTGTTGGAGGATTTGCTACATAACATTCGCCTCAACATCTTGAAATGTCTACACCGACTAAATGAAAAGTACATACCCTATCAAATATATATAACCCATATGAATATATTGGGAGATATTTTAAGGTATATTAGTATATATTCCCTTACTTATTAATGATTTTTACAATCTAATTGGTGACAAAAATATCTTGAACTAAACTACCTATACTCACTTCACAAGTGGTGTTTCTTTATAAGTAACATGCCATCTGTTGTTCATATCTGGGGTTGGTTGGAGCATAGATAATTTTACTTCAACAAACATACCATTTATACAAACCCATTAGAAATAAAATCATGTAATATCATTATCCCAAGAAGACAATCAAATTATATTCTATTTCTAGGAAGAAAACATTATCAATAAGAATTGGCATCAGGAATGTCTCAAAAGAGTTAATCATGGTGAGAAGAATACATTGAAAAAATTATAAACATGTTGAATTATAACATCCATCATTCATATCAACTAGGAAAATTTAATTTTCAAGAATTTATGTTGTCCTTGGAAGTAAATAATTCATTTGAAGACCTGGAACCAAATTCAGATAAACCTTTAATGGGTATATGTGAGATCAAAAAAGTAGAGATAGCAGTACACATGACCATGATATGGTATCATCCTGATCCCATAGTGATGGGGGAATTTATAACAAAAAATTGCCTAGTAAGACTAAAAAATCATGGATGAGGCTCAATAAACAAGGAATAGGTGCAACCCCAACCCGCATGGATGGGGGCATTTTAACATCAACATCCCTCATAGTGGATGTTAGTCCATTCCAACTTAGGGATAATGATTAATAGGGGGACTTCTATTCTTCTAATCTCATGGTACATTTTCCCCATAAGGGAAGTGTAAAAAAAAGTTCCTAGAAGGGTTCCCTCTTAGTAATCCTCCGCCAAGAAACATGAATCTGATCTTATAATAGAAGGATAAGATCCAATAATGGAGAATAAGCTATCATACCCTTCAATGACTGGTATTACACCCACCATGTGTTATGCATAAATGAATTTCATAGACATAAATCACACAGACAATACTAAAAATTATATAAATATGGTTAAATATAGAGATGATGATTCTTCCTAGAATCTGATCTCCAGTGAACCTAAAGGTGAGCAAACCCAGAACCAAAGAGATTCTCTAAATATTGGAACTCCATCTATCCATACCATATTACATCCTTTTCAAATCTATATAAACTTGAAGAGACAAACAAGGTCATAAAAAACCTACCTCCTCCATGATAATGATTCTATGATGCTTGAAGAAAAATTCGCTTGACATGAAAAATAAATTAATGTGTTGAGGCTATTCAACACCGAACTACTCCATGTAATCCAACCCATCCGATATATTCCCTTGGTAGATCATCAACATAATCATCCAAAAGGTTTTCCTTTTCCATAAGGTAACATCCTGGTATATGAGTCATGGCTAGATGTCTATGCCAATGATGCAATGGGACCCTCAGTTCACTTGAACCAAAAACCCGCTAGGTATCAAATAATTCTATTACAATAGAAAACAACGGGAAAAAATCTGGAAAATACACAACGGTTTCCCCTTACCGTCTATCTACCTCAAGTTCTAGAATCAACCGCACACCCTATGCCTCCCCTTCTACACCAACCTATTAGCGGTTCCAACAATACATGCATTAAGGGCTCATGATTTCCCTCGAGTCATTGGAAGCATGATTGGAAACCATGGAAGTGAAGTGTGATCTAATACAATCGAAACAGATACCCTAACACAATTGGGGGTGAAATTTTCCACATAAAAAATATTTTAAGAACCCTTTCTTCCATGTAATCAATATATTATGTGACCCATAAAAACATATGATGAATTATGAAGCTTATTATAATACAATAATGGCGACCCTAGAGCAACAAGAAGAAATGAATCTCAAATGGTTCATGCATACCATATAAGGATCAACCTCTATATGGTATAAGAGTTTTCCATCTCAATGAATAATAGTATGAGAGTATCTCTAATGATAGTTCATTTTCAATTTCTGTTCAATGTTTCAAGAAACAATAATCGGTGACCTTATGAATACAAAAAGCTGGAAAATAAATGTGCTAGATTTTCTTACTAGATGGAATGGTCCGACCTACAGTCAAAATCATCCAATTATCCTAGATGATTATCTTGTTATGTGCATTGATAACCGTTATAACTACATGTGAACCCCACTTATCCTGGTAAAATATTTGTGTGGGTTTTGGTATTCATTTTCCTTTTCTAATAGGTTAGATGATTCCCATCATCATACTAATATCATGTCCCAGCCTGCCCCATATTCCCCTAGAAATATATTTGAATGAGATGAAGGTACTTTTATTATGTTGAAGCCATCTCCTACATCATCTCCATCTACCAGGCTTGTACAGAATAGTGGAGGCCCCCCTGGATGCCAATATCAGCCTCCACGTCATCAAGACAATCATATGGGACCTAGGATATATCAATTCATGGAATGAAAAAATAATTTCTATTCATTCTGAGATTCCCATGTATGTGTATACTTTGTATCCACCATGAATTGCAACATTATTTTTCTACTCATTCTGGTGAGGGTTAATGAATCTAGTCTCAATAACCAGCCACATTATTGTCACTTCCACGTTATAATGTGAAACACCATTACAGAGTGTTTATTCTTCAAGGATCTCATATAAATAATGAATGATTATGGAAGTTTCATATTGGTGCCAATATTAACATAGGTGCTACATGTTTCCACCACAAACTCGGATGAAGGGGGGAGTGAATTAATGTTGTTAAGAAAATGGACAACAAGATCCATATTTGGGTGACACATAAAATAGTTAACCATGATGATGGCCTTATCCCAGATGTGTTGAAGCAACCAACTATGAATCCCAAAGATTCTGATGAAACGTACTAGACATCAATGGCATCACAATACTTCAAGAAATATTTGTACCGATTATTAGATAGAAACCCTACACAAAGGAAAATAATGGATTTCATAGTATCTAATCTTATACAATCAAATATGAATATATGAGCACCAACCCACAAAATGACACTATCCTATGAATTCGATCATACAATTTCATTATCAGATGTGTAACAGATCTTTGGATCCCTTAATTTCATTCACTTAGTGGGATCATTATCTAAGGAATAGTAGTTTTATGAACCTATGTTCCATACATCCAAGAGGGGAAATTTTGGAAGAGTCCATATAATCCATGGTTACCTAGTAAGATGCAGTCATGGAAGAAACCAAATTCCAATCCCTACTCCTGCTCAAACTATAAATTTTGTAGAAACTCATGGAAGATCCCTTTAGAGAACCCAAATTGGAACCAAAAAATTCTCATTCTCGTGGTATAAGACACTCTATAATGATAATCCTCGATATCCTTTGTAAAAATAACAAATCTCTTTTCTCCCATGGAGTACAAGAAGATCTACCCATCCAAATTCACAATGTTGAGAAGCACCAGCAACTCCATCCCAGGTGCCTTGTCCATCATTATATAATTCTCAAGCCCCTAATGTGCCTATGAATAAAAATCCTCATGTGGGGAAACTCGTGAATTTACATCATAAATAAGATTTTTTTAAACAATTGTCTTTAGTCCAAACAATTTTTTCTTTCTATGATTCCATAAACTTATCAGGGGATAACAATGAAAGACATAAAAAATATTTTCTATGACCCTAGGAGTTTGAACTTAATGTGACCTCTCCCAGAGTCTATCGAATATAGAATGATCCAAGATAATTCTATGTAACAATCTCCTACACAAAAAGGATGAATAAACCATCAAAAAATAACACAACATAACCATATATGTGTTGGAAAAGGTAAATGATATCTATATTGGAAAAGTCTTCATCAATAATGGCTATATATCTGATCACATTCTATTACTGACACATCGTATGATAGGCTATAATAAATATATCCTAGAATTGTGCACCCAAACCCTAGTGGGTGAAGAGATAAGTGAGTACAAGCCACTAGGACAAATTAATACCAAAAAAAGATTTGGAGACCTTATGGTTGGATTAAATTTTCTACTGGTCTTAAAAAATATAGCCATCAAAATACTTCAAAGAATTCCATTGCTGCATCAGCATGTAGAAATTTCTTCATCATTCTCTCAGTGCATCCAATATTTCAGAAATAGATAGAGTGAATCATTGCACAATGATATGGACCAAATCAAGTATTGATAGTAACATTAAATAGATTCCTGATTTTATACGTAGGAAGAAAATTGATAGTCCTTCATTTGGATTGATTGGTTCACTTCGCAAAGTGGTTTGGAAATGTTGCCTAGTGATCCCTTCAGGTGGCTCAGTGAAAAATATATATAGTCCATCAAGCAGGTGGACTACTTGAGTCCAAATTTGGATGAATATTCCAGTGTTCTTATGATTTCAATTATGTAAACATAGAAAAATAGTGCAGAAACATTCTATTCCAGCCAAAATAATGGTTAATTCTTTAATGGAAATTCCCACAATCTATCGTAAAGGCTCCAGATAATCTATGCCCCTCCCACTATGATATAAAATGAAGAATTCATTTTTTATTCCCTTCATCCACCCAACCCATTAAATTATCCATTGTAAGATGAGTTAGAAGAAGTTTCCTCATCCTCTAAATGCCCAAATGGAAACTATTATATCAACTTTAGAGATATCATATCATGAATTGTTTATCTATTCGAAGGAGAAGAATGAGAAGAATATAGTGGTAAAGAAGAATAACAGTACATTAGATATTCCCCTCTGGATTTTTGGAAGGGTGCCTCTACCATCATTGATGAACTCAGATAAATAGATCATAGTACCGAAGAAGACTCATGACCTACTATAATTACTGTAACTACGTATTCTAAAGAGCAAAAAGTTATCAACTCTTTATGAAGTTCGATTCAAAATTTTTTCCCTTGAAAAAACAAAAAACATTCAATACATGGTCCTAATGTTTCCATACATATCTTGGGCCTTCCATAAGATCTTTTTGACTACATGCATGCTGAAAGAAGGAAGAAACCAACATAAGCTGCCAAAATAGTGGTGAAAGACACAAAAATTATCAATGAAAACATCATTTGGGAGTTCAAATATTCCATATGGCTGGCCAATAATGTCCCCATAAGATAGTAAATTGGTAAAATTTTGGGACTCCATTGACAATAGGGTTCTCAATAGGCGCTGTCTGAAATATGGATTTCTAGTCCAAATTATATAATATTTTATAAATTAATCTAATAGATATCAGGTTTTCACTTTAATAGGCGAATACTCAAGATACAACCAAATCTGAATGACCTGATAAGATTGAGAATCCACTTCCTTTAGGCCCTCCTAGTTATTATTTTTATACAATTTATTTACTTTAGGTCTGAAGAATGTTGATGCCACATACCAACATTCCATTCATAATATATTAAACCCTTTCCTGATATGATTCTTCGACTTCTATATTGATGATCTAGTTGTTATATCATTAAAATAAAAAAACACTTTATAGATGTCGATGTTTTCTTATATAAAGTATGCGAAAATAGTCTTAAAATGAACACCCAATAATGTGAATTCTCCATTACCTCAGGGAATTTTATTAACATCATCGTATGACACTATGGCATAAAAGTCAACCCTATGAGGATAATGTACATCCTTGGGATGTCACCTTATCACAACCTCACTAAGTTTATTGGACATTAATAACAATTAGCCTACATTTTTCTCATTATATAAAAAATTGAATGTAAATGTTATCCCCTCACCATGTTAATGAAAAAATAGGTTGAATATCAATGTAATGATGATTTTCCGAGAGAATTTGACAATATCATGAAATATATTTTCACCCACCATTGATAATGGAAACTATTAGTCTAATATCGTTAATTTGGTATGTGGCTACCTTGGGATGATACCTTGTTTCCTTGATCATAATAAATAATTACTCCAGAAGTGATAATAGTATTAATTGTCTCATCTAAACAATGATCGATACTAAGATTCATTATTAAAATATGGAGAATAACTACATGGCCATATTCATTTTGGTCGAACAACATCACAATGTCCATTTGGTCTCATGTAGAAGCCTGCTAATGTGTATTCTTATTCTTCCAATGCTGACCAAATTCTGACATTGTGGGCGGTCATCTAACAGTTGTTTGATATAGTATTTAAAACTCAAAATTTCATTAATGGCTAGGCATTTATAGATTCCCAGGCAGAGAACCCTTTAAAATAAATGACTTCGGTGGATGCGTAACTACTTGATGAAGATATTTTCTCAAAAAATAATAATCCCAAACTTGTAAAATGAATTTTGATGGTGCATCCTTAATAATGATAAAGAAAAATATTGGAATACCCCAAGATCAATTATGTAGGTTTGGGATTCTTATTCATATCTATAGAAAAGTAAGTCATTCCCTACTCTTTATTGTTTTCAGAGGGGCGTAAAAACATTGAAGAAGAAAACTAGGTCCTCATTGCATTTCTGATGCTGGAAATTCATGTACATGTTGAACACTTGATGATAAAAGGTTATTGAGAACTGGACATCATGAAAATCAATAATGACTATGCAATCAATAAGACTAAGCCAATACCTCTGATGGACCACATCTGAGTGATGATTGTAGACTTCCCATCATATCAAACATTAATTAATTTCTACCACTCAAAAATTCATAGAAAGATGCATTGTAAAATAAATCCACTTTCATAGACAATCTAAATTGGGATGAAATGATCATCATTATTTCCCACAATTAGATGGTTATAAAGATAAATTTAGGATAACATAATAGAAATTGACTAGCTAACTACCATCTCAGAGCTGTATATACCTACTACATACTAGAAAACTCCCATCATGGATGTCCATAAAAAGTGAGAAGTCCACCAGATAGATTCGGAAGATAAAAAATCCATCGATGAGTAACTAACATTCATTTTTTGTGAAGGAAAAATTCATAAAATGGACCTTAATAAGAGGTGATTTGGTGGGATCCTTCTCAGATTTTTTGTTGAAGAAGATACCGCTAAATTTATGTAGGATGTTCATGCCAGAACATGGGGGGGCACAAAATTGAATTTCTACAATCTGTTATCAAATTTTTATGTCTTGATACTACTTTCCCACAATAACAAAACTTTGTGCAGAATTCACCAAAAAAGATCATTCATATCAGGTTAATTCCAATTTCATCTATAAACCCAAAAAAGATACATCATGTATCCACGTAATCCATTCCATTTTACATATGGGTAAAAGATTTAATTTGAATATACCCTCCATTCATGTCCCAAAAATGAAATTTTACTATGAAAGTAGCCCACTTCATTTCCAAATGGGAAGAAGTAGTACCCCATAAAGAGGTCAGGGGAAGACTTATTTTCAGCTCTGTAAAAGATAATATCCTCCCAATATTGCATTCCCATTATACAATACTAATGGAAAATGTAACCAATTTGTGCTCTACTGAGTTTGGAAAAATATATTAAGATTATTTTATCAAGGCCCACTACTGATACTGATTCTATACATAATCCAACTGACATATTGAGTCATTTGATAAGACCCTATCTAATATACTCTCGGAGATGGTTGACATAGAAAATGAATCATGAATGGAAAATATACTCCATGTATTTTGGTCTTATCGAACCACAACACACCCTGACACTGAAGAAGTTATGTACTCAATGGTAAATGGGGGAGATAATGTTATACCCATTCATGTTCTATTTCCAGTGATTTGGATTTCTATTTGTGATAAACTATCTATAAATGAGCTATCCTAAAAATAGTTCAATGATTTAAAGTGACTGGATGTGAAAATATTTTAAACTTTGCACAATCTTGAATTATACCAATATCAGATTTCATGAGCCTTCAACAAAAAGGTTCTACATTGATCAATACTTAAAGGACAACCAGTGTTTGTTCTAAGAACCATGATGATACTTATGAAGATATATCACAAATTGGAGCCATAATGGGGAGTAAGATATGTAATACACACGGTTAACTCCAATGAATCGTATGTTTTATTTAAATAGATGGGAATATCACCACATATCCCACTAATGCATAGTTCTTGAACAAATGATTCATTTATCCAACAAATAGGAAGCTTGATCTCATTATGAAAAACTACATGATAAAGCATCTATAATGAACATAATAAAAAAATTATAGATGATCTAACCAAAATACACTAAAAACATGATATAACTTTAATTTCATTTCACATCAGTTGGTCTATCATTATAAATGAAATATATTAAACTACATGGTATCATTCATCCTAACTACATGATGGTAAACTATTTAGCGGTCATTGTGTTTCATTTAATGATCCATCACACAAGAGTCATATTTTCTATATAGAAAGATAATTTAAATGTATTGTTGTGAGATATTTATATCCACATGAGAGACCTCTATCTTCATAATTTCATGTGGATTAATCCATATCTTCACAAAATACATTGTGATGCATAGACATATGTCTTAGGCCCAACCACCACCACAAAAAAAATCACCCTTTTTGTGTAAAGGTTAGACATACACGGTGTGGTCTCTTCACAAAACAGTGTTTGTATATATTCCCCTCTTCCAATGGAGTACATAGAGAATCCCCAATCATAGATCATGGTCCAATAGGGACATGATACAAAATTCTTCTATTGTTCCTTCGACTACAACTACATTGTGAGAGAAGTATCCGCAATTTCTTATTTCACACAATAGGTATAGGTCATGTGACTCTAGGAAGGTGTTATGGGATTTTCCCTATAAGAAGATAGTTTAATGGTACATGATAAGCCCATTACCTCAAAATAATTTTTTGAAAAATTCATACTATCCATGCATATAGAATAATCATATACCGGGAGAGTACGTATAGAAATACATGTGTAATGATTCTTACACCCACAGGAAACTTAGTGACCCTAAGATCGTATATCATGGTCGAACCACCATTGAATAAAAATTCCCCTTCAATATGCATGGGTATGACCAGTATATAGAGCATACTTTTTGAACTACATTTGGATTGATTCCATCCCTCATTAGATATGTAGTGAAACCCAATTTATACAACCTACTCCATCCACCACTATCAATATATATATATATATATATATTAATTTATTTATTCCCCTTTTCCCTTTACATAGAAAAGACCTATGCAGGGTTCATCCTTTTGGATGTATATTTGGATTGCTTCATGCACTCGTAGAATACATACGAATGCCTAGATTCTACATCCTGGTCCAAATTACATTAAAAAAGTCCACCTCCATATGCACAATTAAATCTAGTATAAAGAGTATACTTGTAGAACTACTTGTGGCATGATTCATAGACTCACAGGATACATAGTGCACTCATATTCTACATCATGGTCGAGTCTCCATTCAAAATAAAAATACCCTATCTTTTGCAAAAAAATGTGAACCAACAAGAGAGATCCCAAAACATGATTCCTAAAAAATTATTTGATTAATGATAATGCCACATATATATGAGTCAGATACACGAGGGGGATACTATACTTCACAACTAATCATGGTCAATAAATTTCTTAGATGCATGGATATTCCATTTCCCTGCATCACACTACATGACCTAGGAAATATAGAATACCCATAAACAACCATAGCTATCATAAATAGATGTTTAGTGTCCTGTAGAATCCTTTTTTTGACTATGCACACAATTACCGGGCGGAGCTTCATATGTTTCCAACAAAAAAATGTTGTAAACTAAAGGAAAATTATTCCTCAGGATAGGATTTACCATTTTCTATACACCCACTGGATTTCATGCCCTGTATCACTCCTCTAGTTATGAGAATCCCCATGATCATGGTTTACACTATTTCACCCCCTCGCTACCGGATCAAGAAAAGATATCTTGGGCTGATTATCTCATACAAACTCAGTTTGTGTATGAAAATTCATCACTATAACATGAAAAAACTACGCTTCTAATCCATCCTCACCTCATGAAAATAAACTCCATGTAATTATAATGTTCTCACATGAGAGTACATTTCCCTTAGAATCATTCATCTACCTCGTAGCATCATATAACTACATACAACATTATTTTTTTATAAAAAGGAAATTGTAGGACAAATGGAATTTCATATTGTCTTAGCCATCCCACTGTAAAAATGACTTATCTACCTGTTTATGGGTTAGAAATATGCAGGGTACATTCCATAATAATCCTTGTGTGGCTTGATTCATATTATCAAATAAGAAACATAGTGACTCTTGGATCATATGACCCTTACCTAGCCATAGAACACATCAAAATGTTCCATCTACACGCAAACTATATCATAAGAGAAGGCTCCTAGGGATAAAATTTCCCCTTCATTGATTGTTCCATCACTAGGTGTTTTTATACACCCCTACCACACTTATTTCCCACATTGAGAATAGATCACATGATCATAGGGTATTTGAATGAGAAATCCCTACAAAGACATGAAAAATCTGTCCATAATGGCTTCCCTAGGTGGAACATCCTTAAAAGGCTTGTTAGGGTCCTCCCCTCTATATTAGCAAACCTAAGGTCCTTACTGCATGATGTTAAACTTCATGGTACCCCATGAACTAATAATTACTATATTCTTTTACATGGAGTAGACATAGTGATTCTTTGATGAATGATCTTAGTCCTAGTCACCTTCAATGGAAAAAATGTTTCAAAAAATTACCCACTCCCTAACATGGAAAAAACATATGAGGGGAGTCTTATTTCAGGACTCTTGGACCCTCGAAACAACAAATACATCCATAAAGAAATTAAAATCCACCAACCCACATTTGAATAAGACCTATGTAGGGATCATCCCAATTAAATAATTAATCACACCCGAGGTGCATCTAATATGTACAAAAAAATTTTATTTGACAAAATCCATGCTTCGAGTGATTTTGGATCTTCACAAACTACATTGTCCTTCAGAAATGATGCACACAATTCCCCAATGACTCCCCATAAATTTTCCACAAAAAGGAATGTCAGCATAAGGAAAAATTGTCACCAATAGAGTCTATTCGTACATTGTTACTCTTAATGGAATCCATGCCCCCTATCATTTATCCCCATCCAAGAACCCTCAAAGCCATGGTGTATACTTTCCCTCCTGACCACATTGTGGGCATGTCGGGATATCCCATTTCAATTATCCTCAAATTACTTGAGGATTCTATATCAAGGTTCTAATCACAAGACATTCAAACAAAATGATTCTTAATACCCACTATTCACTCTTGAGTTAAAAAACATTAAGGAATATATTTTACTCCATGTTCCTATGGGTGGAATTAACACAACAAGGAAATTCTTGTATGCACCATGCGTTATTGGTGAGCTCGCACGAAAGACAAAACACCCATTCATATCAATAATTCATGTCCACCTATAGAGACACATTAAAAATTAAATAACTATTTTCTTTTTGATTCATATAATCATAGGATACATATTGATGCATAAATGTGATATCACGAGTCCTGAAATGAATGAAATTTCTCCCTTATTACCTACGTAAGGGCTAGACCTCTATATTGAACCTATCAATGCATGTCTGGGATTAATTGTTCCACCCATTACAAGGAAATAACTTCATGTAGTCCCCCATTTTATGTTTGTTCACCCCCTTCAAAACCCAAAATGTTATCCAAAAAGTTATGAATCCATATAGTGATCCATGTCCATCAGAGATGAAGTGTTAGTGTCTGGTGGAAAGCGATGTTTTACTGTAAAATCAATTCCCCATTAACTCTTCATATGTTTCCCATAAAAAGTGTTGTGAGTCAAAGGAAAATTATTCTTTAAGAGAGTCTTTTTCTACACCCATATTCTCCTATGAAGTTTGCGTCCCACCTCACACTTGGTTTTAGAAACCCCCCAGATTTCTATTTACATACTATCACAAATTTCATAAATGAAGATGAAATAACATTTTATGGAATACATTTTTGAAAAAGTTGAATCCCCTCACTGGTTATGGTAAAATAAATTGTAATAATAAGTCTCAAATGTTCATGTTAAATCATATAAAATTTCACCATTATTTCACCCATATTTAAGCAAAACGAATACATTTAAGAGTGTTCTCTAATTCATGCCCACAATTAATACAAATTCCCTCATAAATTGAAGACACCACTCTTCTAATAATCCACCCATGGTGGTTTTAAAATGTCTAAATTACAATTAAATTACATATCCATCAGAACTAGAAATTTAATGTCCTTAGAATATGTATATTTGACAATGTGCAAAATTCACCCATGGCTAACCATAAGTTCCCCACACAAAAGGCCGGTCAACCATAGACAAATTCGTAATGAGGATATACTTTCCCAACATTCATAGGACTCATGGATTTCATGCCATATATCATAGATTAGTTCGAACAACCTCAATACCAGTGTAAAAAAAATTACCCATTTATGTTTTCAAGATATTAGGACATCCTCCATGAATCAATCCATAATCGGATACATTTAACTAAAAATCAATTTCCAAACTGTTTGACCAAAAAAATCAGTCTCGGTAAAAGCTATTTGACAAAAAACATCAATCAAAATTACATCTCTTGCACTTATTACATCAATAATGATAATCTAGTTTCAAAGACATTAAATTTTCCATAAAAAATATATGAAACACACCAGGATAAAAATGTGAAAAGGAAATCTTGGATAATAGTTGAGTACCATCACCCTAAACCTACACATTGTACACCTTATGAAAAATAACAAGATATAAAATATCTAAAAAACACAAAGCTTGTTAGTTCGAAATCCCACAAAGTGTAGAAAATAAAATTAGGTTATACCTTATATGTGCACACTAAATTAGGATTAATGGAAAATTAGGATGTTAATGGAAGATATGAAAAGTTGGTAGAGGTTTCTCTCTAACCCTATAAATAGTCAAACTACGAAAACTGCATCCTTCGACTTAAGAAAAAAATAGATCATTACCAGATTAATTTAAGTAAAATTTCCTTTGATAATGATTTAGATTGATATATCATGAAATACGATCATTATAAGTTAATAAAATTACATTTCATTGAATTCATAGTAAGGGATAAAGGAGAATCACTAGAGAGTAAAAAAATCATCCTATTCAATGATGTTAATAAAGAAATACTCATCACATATCCTCTTTATACAAGAATAGAATGATTATTATAGAAGATGTTCAATAGAATCACAAAATCAGATCTACATCTGATTTGATATTTTGATGGCTTGGAATAGAACAAAAAAATTTGCAGTCTATGTACATATCCTATTGGAAATGTGTTTACCTCATTTGATACGTAATGTCCATCCTTTTTTCCACTAACCACTAGTCACTACCCCTCACCAACTATTGTTGTGGAACATGCCAATTCCATATTAATTTTATCTACTTCTTAACCTTGTTACTCCACATCCTTGTCATGTTGTTCCACTAAGGACCTCTTCTTTGTGATTTCACCCAGTAACCTATCGACTGCCTTGACTTTCTGGGAACCTACATCAAAGCTGATTTGTCTAATGATAAAAAGATGAGACATGGGTTCTATAGTTGAAAGATGGAATTAGAGTCCTCTAGTTTTCCCTCTAGCATTGACAACATGATTCACTAGGTATTATATTCCATGATAATTGTACCCTATAATCCCAATGAATGAAAATGTGTGATGTAATCTTGGATATTTAATTGACATATCAAGAAGCGGTGTTTTAGAAATAAACCAATAAATGTATGTTCAAGCATTTTTGTGGTTAGGTTATTGGTTTTATAGGCTTATTAGTTGGATTCTGAATCTCTCTAGAATGTAAGAACATATTTAGGAATGAGTTCTAGCATAGGCCGTCTTCATCCAAGGACCCCAGTACATCATGAACCCTTGGCAGCAACATCTCTTGAAGCATCTCTAAAAGGAAATGTCGATAGATGAATAGTAGACATATGTTCTTCTGGTTGTGATCCTAATGTCAGGAGTTTGGAAAATGAACATGCTATATTCATGGACTCAAACAAAAAATGATATAAATAAAAAAAGGAATTGGTGGAATGGTGGAAAAATAAACCACACCTATCAAAGCATCAATACCTCTGGCCTCTATTATGTTGTTACCACATGGGAATGAGGGTACTATATCATGAGAATGTAATTGAGAATTAGTATCATATAATGGAACTTGTGGATCAAATCCATAATCAACATGGATTTAGACTTCAAAATATTTCTTACAAAAATTGTGCCCACTAGGATAATCAAATTGAAACAACGCACGTTGGACAGTTCTAATGATCCTCGAGCCAAGATTGATGCCTCCTCCATGGTTGTATCTTTTAGAGGAGGGGGATAAGAGTTCTCTAAAAGGATAACTGCTTAATAAGAAAAGCCCCACAAAAAGTGTGGGGTTCATTTTGTTTGGGATATGCAATATTTATATCAGGATCCATTTTTATATCATATTACAATTAGGGATCCCCAAATAGCTCAGTTATCACTATCGATATTGACATATAATTCTCCATAATGGTAGGATTCACATGCACCATTGAGGTATCATCATCTATAAACTCCCCACTATTTGGGAAGGCTATATCCAATCCGGATGATGGACTCTCTGAAGGGATATGAATTCCCCCAACATAATTTGTTTTCCTAACCTCTCTGCCCTTTTCAAACACCTCCAATGACATTATATCCCAACCGTCAGATAAGGTAAGTGATGTAAAATAGTATGAGATTGTTTCTTTGTTACTTATTAGTCCTTAATTACTATATGATAATGATGAATGGTTACTAAAATTAAATCATTCAGTGTGGTATCCAAATCGACATGTATTTAAGTTACTAGAAATCCCCATTATTATATGTATTGATAGTTGAGATGCCATTTAATGTTTCTTGGTACACCATGGGGATGGTCCTCTAGCATGAGTTTCATATGAAATCAAAATAGTAAATTCCTTGGTAGGATATTCAAAATCTCATCCATATGTTCAATAGCACTAGGAGAACCTTCTTTAGTGACTCCCATTTCTGAGGGATCATGTTCCCCGATTGTAGTACCCCTAGGGTTGTATAATGGAGAAGGTATCATCTATTGATCCACCTTTTACGAATAAAATAGTACGATATGATGTTATAGATACCTAAAAATATATAAAATCAATGTTGAGGTTACTAAATATCACTACCTCTACAAGTGCTTCAATCGTCTTTAGAATTGTCTATGTATAGGCCACCCGATCCTACAAATAAAGCATGTCCTCGGAAGAATGTACACTTGGGTACATTTCATTCAGGTGTACCACTATATCTAGCAGATAATCATGAGTCAAAATAAAATTGAGTGTGTTGGGTGATCCAATATTCAGAAGATTAATTGGTGATTTTGTAAAAACTATGTGATTTCATCATTGGATGTAGTTTCTCTCCAGTCTTCATAGACCTTCCAGTTCTCCGAGAATGCATTCATGATATGAATGGATAATTTATGAGAATATTTTCAACCAATTCTGGCTAGTTCCATTAACATTATCCATTTTATAGGCTTCTCCACGGCCCAATAACTCCAAGTAGCTGGAATTCTCTGAGGCTCTTGATGTAAACATGGAAATTTAGTTACATCAATAACAGTTGGAGAATGGGAAGTATCATCATCCTATATAGAGTTACCATCATCTTCACTATCATCATCAACTTCAGGAATTAGAAGAGAATGTACACTATGAGAGTATTGACAATGATTTTGTTGAGCGTGAATTGGGGTTCTAAATAATGAAGTTAAAAATGAATCCATTCAGGATCATCATTGTTGAAAATTTCTAAAGGAGATGACACATAAGAAATATTTGTAAAATAGACTAACATATACTAAAGAAATATCCCCCAACGTGATTGGGGATAGACCAAAAAAAGATTAGCTACCCCTAAGAAAATACCACTACCTCAATGCCATGGGATAGAATGCATCCAATGGGATGGTGGGTTGGACCTCATCACCATCACTGATTGTCTTAGATTTTTATCCCAAGATTTCAAATCCATACTCATAGGTTTATAAATGAGATTATTTGTTTGGATATTTCCCGAGTCAGGAATGCACAATGGTTTTCATGTTCTTCCCCATTGATTCATCTGCATTAGTGGTCATGAAATAAGAAACTGGCTATACCTGCTAATTTTTTGGGAATGATATAGTCAAAATATCAACATAACCATTTGTAAGAGTTGGTACAAAACTCTTAGGATTGGGATGCTTAATCTTAGATTGTGTATCTTATTGGGTAATCATTATCCACAACCACTGAACTATCATGAAATATTTTTCTTCATGTTCCATATTGATGGTATGAGGAAACATCAATTTGACATAATTAAATTGACGGAAACACCTACAATGCACATATCCATCACATATATGTTCCTATAAATATGATAAACCAATATATCTTCTATCAAACAAAATATGTATCATATCTTAATAATTTCCACAAATTTTTCATTCACTAAAACATAGGTAAGGGAATAATAAGGATTGAAAGTAATTAGGTCATAATAGTTGATTTGGGACATCAATTATTGTTCATTCTGTTCATTCCACTCACCATGCATATCGTGAGTGGCCCATCCCACCACCATGACCACACTACTATTCTGAAGACAAGGTCGTAGTTAATAATATGGAAACAGAAGAGTATTGATGAATAGGATACTCAAATATGGAAACATATCTATCCATATATGAATTGGAATGACCCTAAAACATGGTGAGGCAGCTTCCCCTAAATAATTCATCACAACAAAAGATAAATTTTCACCAATACTGAAATGGTTGGGATGATACATTTGAAACCTGCATGATATGCCACAATGAAAAAGGTCATATCTCTGACCCCAGGTCTAGAATCACATATTAGTAGAAGCCATCCACATAGAAACATGACTAGGAAGTCAAACAGTCGAATCAAATAGTCAATATTAGGAACATGTTAACATCCCCATTTTCGAACCGACCTTCCTCTAATATAGTTTAGGTAAAACATACTCTCCATTGGCTATCCTTAGTTTGGCATGAATTGGGTATGAATACATGTAATTCTTGTCCAATTTAATTAGATAAGATAGTCAACCACTCATAAAATTATTTTTCTTTCTTTGGGTAGGGTTTAATAACCATTGAAAGGGGGTTTTCATTTTCAAAAATATTCTTGGATATAGGAGGAGTTCTATTTTCATCATCCCATGTAGATAAGCATGGTTGGAACTCATCATATATATCTATGATGCTGGAAACCCCATTAATCAACCAAATATGTCATAGGCTAACATCAACCTCCACATTAACTTAATGAAAAGTGTTTCTATCTAGGCTCAATATAGTTAATGTTTTGAGTTGATGGAATAGGTTCAATGATCAGAAGTTTGGGGTACACATATAGCCTCATACAACATCACCGTCTAGAATTCAATTAGTAATTCCTAATATCTTTAACAAACAGAGAAATTCATCCCCCATCCCAAACTATATGAACCTTCAGAACAAATGTCCTATTTCAAAGACCAACCATGCTCTTCATTTTCCAAGCACATCAATGTAATACTATTGTAGCAATGTAACTTATTATAAATATCTTTTCACGAATCCTCTGCTGAACAAGGGTTATTGTTCAATAAGAATTTAGTATTGATTCTATTTTTAATGAATCATACCTTGGAGAAAATAATATTCTGAGGTATAACACTATTATAAATTATTCATGCTGCATGTTTGTCGGTCAAATGTGGATCCTAGATATCCATATCAGATGGTAGGACAAATCTTTAAATGGGGACCCTATATGAAGTTTCATTTTTCATTATGAACCACACTACGGAGTAGATCTATGAGACTATTTTGAAAAGACAACTAGAATTTTATTCTCAGTAGAAGCCACTATGTCTTTTTTCTTTGAAAAAACTGTTGAAAGTGATGTAGGTCATTAAGTGTAGTTCGTGAAGGGTTAGAATCCATCTTGTCCTTGTGACAAATTATCCACAAACTAACTTTATATTCAATTGTTTTGAAAAGACTAAAATAATTCAATTTTACTAAATTTCCATTAATTATTCATCAAAATCACAATCCATGAATTAGATGTTCGTGGAAGGATCATTAAGCGATAGCCCCTGAAAATTTGGCCAAAAAACTGATAGATTGTGGAGGAAGAGAACAGTGTAAATGTTGTATTATGTAAAAAACCAAACTCACTGTTTTTATAAAAACGTTTTTTAGTTCATGGATGAATTGTTCATTTTTCAGGTGAATGGAATCCACAATGAAGATGGTTTGAGGAAACTATGTAGCTGAAAAAATCATGTAGGCATATTATTTTATGAAAAATATGGAAATGGACAAAAAATTGGGACCCCGATATAAATGAATGGTCCCCCCTATGGGTATTACATCATACTACAATTCGACATATCCCATGACAACTTTCTATATTAGAATATACTCTTCTTCTCCCCATTCGGACCTCATTCTGATGGGCGAAATTTGTTTGGTTTTGAAAATAGTGAAGATGGAAAAATATAAATCCATATATTTGTAAAAGGAATGAAAAAACAAGGGGATTAATTAGTGGAATAATATATAACAGTGAAAAATATTTAATGGAATTAATAGATTCCATGAACCAATTCTCATTTGCGTAACATTGCTCCTCATGACGATTCACCTCACTTCGAGTCATCTGTGAAACAAGTGTTTCATTGGAGGCAAATGGTGGATCCAATTATGAAAAACCCTTTTATGAGGAATTGACGTATATAAATTTTCCTCATGTACAATATTTTCAGCAGAATCAAAAAAATGAATAAAAAAAAGTAGATCTCCATCATGGACTACTGCTCTACATGGCTATTTGCATCATGAGGTTCCTACAAACTACTCAGTTGGTATGATGGAAGATTATGGAACTAGTCCCCCACAAACAATGTTGTTCGTAGAAATGAGGTGGTGATTTTTACCATCTAAGATGATGACCCCATGCCCCCTACTGACCAATTCAGTCACATACCGAGTTTTTAACATTGTCCTCTCAATAAACAGTCATGTGACCCATTAATACATTTTATTTTCCCCTCTATAAGAGGACCCCAAGGGGGGTTGAAAGAATGAAATAGAGAAGAAGGCTCAAGAGATGTTTTTTTTTTGGAATCCTTGAGTGATTAAATGCACATAAGTCGATAGAAACACAAATTACAGACTCTTACAATGATTCCATAAATGCATACCATCAGATAATGTTAATGAAAAAATGAACATACTATATTGAATACTGCAAACCCAATTATCTTTGCAAATTAATATCTTGTGAAGGAAAGAATAAATTATTATTATTTAAATTGGTCTCCCAAATAGAAATATGATATGCATAAAGAACTATAAACCATGTACCAACATGATATGTGAACAGAACCCAGGGTCACGTACTACCTGTATACGTGAATAGAACATATCATTGTATGACACCATGGTACATGGAAGGATCCTAATTCCGCATACCACCATGGTATGAGAAAGAAACATTTTCCCTCATAGAATAACTCTATGCCGATTGAATCTAGGATAAAAAACATCCTGGTATGAGGATGGCCTCTTCACTCACATAACATTTCACTATTATGGGGAAACCCAGTCCTACATAACGAAATGGTATGTGGAAAAAGGTATTCTAAGGTGTTTGACACTCTGGAGTCAACCATTCCCTTATATTTCCCATCACATCATCCATATCACATTGGTGAACTAGTTGAATGAAATAAGCTAAAGCCTCTCCAAAATCCACCAGGCTCATATGATAGAACCATAGTGCATATCAACACGCCCTTATGAATTTACATGACAATTGTAATCATATTCATGTAGTTAATCTTGGTAATAAAGAGGACCCCCAAGATGTCACTATGTTTATATTTCCAAGGAAATGCAGTGTCTGACCTCATGATCCTCACATGTACCTACCCAATCCATAGATTAAGGGTATTCACATGCCTTTCCTTTTGATGAGTTCAAGTAAAAAATAAGAAAAAATCACTCTTTCTTTCCCCTTTGAATAAGAATGCTCTTACCCTTTCCCACAACCATTATAAATGCACCCCATCTATCGTAGTCCCCTAGCCTCTCTTTAGGGAATGTTCTGTATCCTCGACCTCTCCCGCCATTGTCCTCATCCTTTTCCACCAACGGAGAGGGGAGAGTGTGTGACATTTTTTACATACCACATCATCTTGTTTCTCACACTGATCATGACTCACATGGTCTTATAGGTCAATGGTTATTATTATAGACATACGTCCTACCTAGATGTTGATATAATAAAACTCTAATTATTTCTATGACATGGATACATAAGATGGCTGTTCAAGACCTAAGATCAAATGGGACTTCCCTATAGATGTAATCACTCAATCATATTCCCTTTAATGGGTTAATTTTATGTGTAATACATAGATTTTAGACATATGTGGACATTGATTCCAAATTAGATGGGATACGTAGGAAACCTCAATGTTGTTCAAGCCCTACATAATCATATTCTCATTTGGTCTCTCATGTCCTTGATGCTCGGGGACAAACATGATGGTAATCTCATTTTCGTATGACCTTAAATGGTGACATGTCCAGTAAAGTGAAACTACACTATGTGGGTTCGGATTCCCCTCACGATGAAAAATTAGAATCCAATATTGTGGGTTTTATCCAAATAGTTAATTGATTCTGACCCCATGGATGAAGATAAACGCAAAGGGCCATCCAATATAGATTTAAACAAGTATTTTAAAGTAAAAAACTGGGTAATTTCTGATTTTATCTTAACAAGGGTCATATTGACAATGATTCTCGAACACATATAGATGTCTTCATTGATAGAGAGCCTCAAATTCCCATGGATCATTCCCGACCCATTCATACCTCTGATTGATCTTTCATCCTATGACTAATCCATGTACTCATGTTTGGGAATGAACTATGGTTTCACAAACATATTATCATTGCTGAAATATATAACACAATCTTGAAATATGAAACAATTATCTCTAAATTCGTGTGATGAACCCGAGTTCCCATCCTCTCGACCAATGATACCCCCCATGTGTAAATGGAAAAATCGGAAAATCGGAAAATTCTTTTGGATAGAAGGTCCAAAAATAATTGATAATGGTGTAGTTGGGTGTTTCTGGATCTACGAATAAATGCATTAGAGATCATCCAATGACATCGTACCAGACACAGATCGATTTCACAAACACTTATCCCACAAAACCCTTTAATATAACTTCATAACTATATAACATCTGTTATTAAATAATGAGAATATACTACCTAGTACTCTTCAAACAATTTATTTTTAATTTTTGGGTATTATGTGATATTGCTGAAATAGTGGTATTTGAATATTTAGACATGGAAGAATAGAATAATGTCTAAATAAAGATATGAAGAGATACATATCATTGATCACAATAAATTGAATGGTCATGTGAAAATCAATAACCACAAAACCATAAACAATATAGTACATTAAATGGTTCTTAGTATCCTAAAAAAATTGTAGTAGGTTAACATTTTATTTCATCATCAATTTCCAAATGATGGGTATTTTTCTTGAAAATATATAATTACTTGATTTCTGTGCATTTTATAAGAACAATATCATCATTTAGTTATTCTTAGATCAATTTTCTGATCATCTCATACATTAAAAAATCAATATGATATTGTCATGATATACTTTTAGATCATAAGATCCTTAAAATAATTATAATGCATTGTTATGTTCCCAAATTGTTATAAAAAATACAAATTTTAGCACATTTTATCCAATATGATTCAATGTTAAACAAAATATATTTCTTTAATAGTTAATCAAAAACATTCTATAAGTATAAATAATCTAAATCCCAAAATTCATAAATAATGTCAGAAAATTTCAAAAATAAACATAGCATAAATCTCTAAAATATCCCAAATTATATCTTTTTGATTAAGTACCAAATATGAGAATACCCAATGCATATATATTCTTGAGAAATAATAATAACATTAACCACCATTAAAAATGATGGAAACATATATAATTCATCATTCCTTCAATAAAACCACAATTTTTTATTATATTCCATATATGTAATAATGTTATAAATACCATCAATGATAATGTAAACCTTTTGGTCTCCAAATCACTAATCAGTAACATAATTATCAAAATAATCTAATTTAAATTAATCAAATCCATCATTTCATTATCACAACATCATTATGTCAACATTGAGAACATATTAAAGGCTATCATCCCATTATGAGCTATTTAACATAAAATTGAAATTCTCAATTAAAATGATTTTTTAGATCATCAGCATAAGTATACATATTATGGAAAATTATTAATTTAACGAATGTATACTAAACAATCCTTACATATTTCATACTTCATGAATTTTAATAAAAAAACACTTAAATAATTATACATAAATCAATTCATGAAATGTCCACCTAGGTCATAAATTTCAATATTCCCTCTACTACCCACATTTTATACCTTCATCCACTGATAAGAATAGATGTAAACCAATATTACTATAAATTTATATAACAAATTTTTTTTATTTTTCTCATGAATTTACATTGTCTATCTAATTCTAATACACAAATAAAACATATTATTATTCCATTTATAAATTTTCTGTAATGATTATTCCAACATTCAAAATATATTAGAAACTGAGACATTTTTCCACCATGGTATCCACCACCTAATCTCTCAAAAAACCCTATTCATCTATTATTTGGTGAGTCTAAGAGTTGGTTTGGGTGAAATTAGTTATTCATATATCACAATGATTGGTTAGGCTTAATCACAATTTTCATCCATAATGCTAACATTACATTTAATTCCTCATGTACACATTTTCTAGAATATTCAACATTGAATAAATTATTTTTGGTTCCCAAAATTGAATAAAAACCAAAATAATAGTGTTAGAAATATTATTCACCATAGAAAAACACATAATCATGAAAATTTAATTATAAATATAACCTTTCATACACATGTCATATATTATACCATTAATCATAAATTGGAAAATGAAACATAAGGATGAATGGACTTATATTCATAGTAAAGGTAAAAAATGTAGAAATAAACATATCATAAGCCTATGGGTATAAGAACACAAAGATAAAATTTGAAAACCATTCAATATATATGATTGATCATACAAGTGATTCATGGAATTAATCATGATATATCATAAATCATGAATAAAAATGGAATTGAAGCTCATGAACCATGATAACATAAAATTGTAACAAGGAATAAATTTTTAATATATATAAGAATAAATCATCTTTTCCTCCGTAATCATAGCTCATTTCCATGGATATCATAATTTAGGGGGTTTACTCCCCACACCATCATATTTGGGAAGGTTCACTCCCAATGCTATTATAGTGTACAAAGTCCCATATTAAACTAGGTTCAATAACTATTCCATTATTGTTTACGTTAAGAAATATATATCATTAACTAAACCATTAAAGTGAAATATAGGTCTTGGTTTACTAAAACTTTATACTTTTTTTACTCTTCCATTTCTTTTTTTTTGGAAATCAGAAACAGTTTTTTATTCTCATGAGTACTAGGTTTTTTATGTCTAATGTATTTTACAATGTTTTTTATCCAACATAATATATTCCATTCACAAAATTAGTTATAAATTAAACATGAATATAAAAAATAATTTCTTATTATGATCATCATAATATATATAGATCTGATATGAATTAGATTCACCGTTATTAGCTTGGATATAAGACATTATGTATTTTTTTTCAAAATAAATATTCATTATAATCATATTAATATAGGAACTAATTATTAGTGGATTCACACTCATAATGATTATTAAAATGAAATATATAAAAATTTCCATCAGTTTAGTATGGTTAAATTCAAATAACATAAAACTGATTTCAATTATAAAGAAAATATTTTACACTATAATGACGTAAATAAATATGATATTGTGAATTCAGTTACAAAAGAGATATTAGACTTTCATGTATCCATTTTATGAAAAAAAACATAGAGAAATACTACCACTAGGATCGAAATATGATCATTGAGAGATCTTTTATAAGTGCCTTTTCATTAAAAATGTTTTTGGTTGATCAACTCCATTCTCAATTAATCATTGTATGAGATATTTAATGATAGAAATCAAGGATGACTTATTAATAGTCTTTTGTAATATTTTTATATTTTATTCATTTTAATAGTTTATTTTCTCTTTTCCACCTTATTAATTTAATTTCAATGAAATTGTGTGTCTGATTGTTGTGATCGTGATCGAAGAAATGTGGGGATATAATCATGAACAATATAATCTTATAATCAAGGGATTTTGGAGATATCAAAACAGATATTGTCTATCTGATCAAGGGATACTGATGATATGTATACATAGAATATGAAATTCATAACAAGGTATTTCATTATCATGGAAAGACATAATTTTAGGAAAATATAAAACAAGGGATACCATTAGGAAAGTTTTTTTGATACCTTACACCAAAGGATTAAATATATGTATTTTTATATAGATTTATTTCATTATAGCATTATTATTATTCTATTAATTATTTCCTACATGTCAATTATTTCCACTAATTATCTGTAATTGTTTTATGACAATGTATCTAAATATGATAACCATTAATCTATTAACCAGATCATCTGTGAATTTGATTTACATAAATTTATGTAATTAAATATTACGTGATTATTACTATTTTACTCTGATATTATGTTATTCAACCCCGATTATCATACATTATTAATTGTACTAAGGTCTAAGTCTAAATCTAACTGTTTTTCTTAAAAACGATTGTAAATTTATTTAGTTTAACATCTAATAAACTGATTTTTTTAAAACAATAATTCACCCCTATTATAGATGATCTATAATGAACATTTTCTTTTAATAAAAATATCATTATATATATGATTGATATCTAATAATAATTAATAGAGAAATTATATATTTCACTAATACATAATGAACATTTGTTTCCTTACTTTTTCATGTTTGTTAAACATTTTTATAAATATTTGTTTATACATGTTTACTACACATACATGTTTGTAAAAAAAATGTTTTTATATCAATATGGAATTTTTAATTATTTATCAATAAATAATATCAATCCAAATAGACCACCAATCATTCATGGTGAAAATGATGAATATATTAGATATAGAATGGAGACTTTTTCATTAACACTGGGGTCAATAATTTAGGGATGCTCACTTGGAATAATATAAATCTGGATATGGATTTTTATTCATTTAGTAATCAAGGAAAAAAAGTATGATCTAAACAAAAAACTAAAGAATGGTTTTTTAAATTTTATTAAAATAACCATTTAGAGAAAAATATTATCTTGAAATTTTGTTAATCGTATTTGGGAGAAGTTAGAGGCTACACCCATTATAAAATCGAATGTTTTTGAAACTAGAAGGGAAATTCATTGATCTAGTTTTCAAGATTTTGATTTATTAACACTTGAATCATTTTTTATGATGAACCATAAATTAATAATATATATTAATAGTCTAGAATATATTAGGGTAAATGTTTTATAAAATGTAATAATTATTTAAAAAATTATTGATAACATACCCAAAGAATGGTAGTGTAAAAATATTATTGTAGATGAAACTACAATTGTAGGATATCTTACAATAGATTCTAATATTAGAACCATGATACAGTATGTGACTAGACTAAAAAGTGTTCTATAGAAAAAATTCAGAATAAAAGTGGTGTTTAATATATTACAAATAAATTTCCATATATATCCCAAATTGTTGAAAGCGTTATTATATCATCAAGAAAAGTGAATGTTGTTAAATATTCCAATTTTACCACTTTTGTGCATTATGAAAATTAATTGGTAAATATCACTAGAATGATGAATTCTTTTAGTAGATGGATTGTCAATATCGATATAAGAATTTAAAAAAAGATAAATGTGACAAAAAGGTAGATGGAATTATCTATAACTGCACAAAATATGAACGTATTAGACAACATTATCCAAATATGATAACAAAAGGTGGCAAATAATAACATTAATTAATCAATTACTAGATATATTATAAATATATGTGAAAGAATATTCATAATTTTAATGATTCTTTGAGTGAAATTGGATGATATTACTTAGATAACTCTTCTAATAATAATAATTCGGGACAACGGAACATTGGTCTTATTTCAGTATTAACCAAATAAAATCATTTTTTAATATATTATTTTGAACTATTTAGAACCTTAACAATATATCTCTTAATTTTAATAATACTGATTAGATGGATTCAATATATTCTAAAGATGACTACTCCTCAACATGATATAATGATTCACATTCCAATGATTATGTATGATGTTATTATAAATTAATTGAGATTGAAAATGACAATGTTTTAATAAAACTAAAAAAGGATAATATAAGGGTAAATATTTTATGAAATGAATTTTTGGATCGATCTAAATATCATGATATATATAATTCTAAACAAGGTAATTTTTTAAAATATTTATAAAAATTTATTTTATAATATAAATTCTCTTCAAAGTAGTTTTGATAAAACATATTCTAAAATAGTCACTTAATTGGATAAGAATGTAGTTTTAAATATAATCTTTGATTTTTTTTATGAAACACTAATAAAATCTACAACTGTTAATGAACACCTTGATAATATGTATAAACAAAATTCTTGTGTTTCTAGTATTTTAATGACATATAAGTATAAACATAATGTTGTTATGAAAAATTACTTAATTAATAAATATGCACACTATTACAATATATATTAAAATGGCGGTCAATGGAAAAAATTTCACATAATAAATTTCAATCCCTAGGTTATGAAAATTAATATTTTTGAAAACAAATGTGGAATCTTAAAATCTTGTTTTTTTAAAATTTATAGACCCAACCAGGTTTGGTCATGAATATTCGATTGTTTTTGTTAGCCGGAAAACTAATAATATACTGATAAGAGGAATAAATTAATGGTACATGGATACTAGTAGTCCTAGAAGTATGTTTGGTAAAAAAATCTTTTTTAAATTATTATCATGATTAAAGGTGTATAATATTTACTTCAGAGATAACAATCAATGATATATTTTTGGTATTAGTAATACTGATCATATTGATAATTCATTATATTATAATTTTTTTTTATTAATGGTCCTAGGGCCAACCTTATAGGAATAATTTTTTTGTGATGAAGGTTACTCTATGATTCTAAAAAAATATAAATGTGATTTACAAAATTCCAGGGATGAATATAGTATTTCTTCCAATTGAAATGAGAATACATATACAAATAACATAGAAGAAGATTTGATCCAATAATTTCCTTTCCTTATATAAATTAATGATCAATCATGGTTATATAATAAAATGTTAGGAAACATTAACATTAAAAACTTCTGTATATTAACTTAAAATTTTTTTGTTAAGGATTTATTGGAATATAGGTTTTATTCATCAATGTTTGTAACCATTTTCAATACTGAAAGAGTCAAAATAATTATATAAAATATATTTTTGAAGTCTCAAATAATGATGTTTTACCGTTAGTAAACATGGACTTATTTGGTCCTTCAAAATCAAGGTTAGTTGGGGGGAAATTATATGTATATGTACTAGTTTATGATTTCACAAGATAAATATGATTTTATTTTCCAAAAAATAAATAATAATATTTCTATTATTCTATATTTTTATATCTGATGTCAAAATAAAGAAAAACCCTTCCTTGATAAATATTAGTTGAGATCATGGTGTGGATTTTTTAAATTATAAATTTGAAATGTATTTTAGTATGAATGATATAAAACATAACTTTTTAGCACGTAGAACTCATATGTATTTTTTTTTGCTGAAATAACAAGTCATATTCATATAATATAACAAGATCCCTACCTAGTTAAAATTGAACTGCTAAAAAAATTGTGATGAACTTTTTATTATTGATTTATATACTATAATTCAATTTTTAATATGACCATTTTTTCACCAAAAAATAATTATATGTTGATGGTATGGAAACCAGACATATCATAAATCAATTTATTTTGATGTAAATTAATTTTCTTTACTAGAAATAATAATATATATAAACTTGTACTTAAATTAAAGATATAGTGTTTTTATTTTATTACAATACTTAAATGTATTATGTAGTTCTTAATTAAAATGATATCACTGTTAATGTAATAATACATGTTTTGTTTGATGAAAAATAAAAAATTTATTGAAAATCCAAAACCAACATCCTCTTCAGATGTGATTGAAAAAACTTATTTTCTACTATGGATGGAAAATTATTCTTATTAGGAATATACCATCAAAATAGTTTTTATATTATTTTCTCTTGATGATTTTCTATGTTAAAATCAAGAAAAAATTTATTAAAACCCTATAAGTTGGTTATGTGATAGGAATCATCCTATAGACAATATCATTGGTGGTATTTATCGACTAGTTCAATATATATTTTCTTTATCAAATGAAATAGAATATTTATCTTTAATTTAATAATATGAAACTAGAAATATAGATGTGGCTTTATGTGACAAGGATTCAATTAAGGGAATGCAATTTGAATTGAAATAATTTGATATGAATTATTGATTTTTCATTAATTCCTTAAAGAAAATTATATAATTGGATTAAGATGTGTTTGTTAATCAAATATGATAAAAAAAATTAATTGTTAGAAATAGAGGAAGACTTGTTACGAAAGGTTATAACCAATAAGAATTAATATAATATGATGAATCATATGTATGGGTAATGAGATAATAATCATATCTTATTCAATGATACATTGTATTATTATTTAATTTTGGTATTTTTCAAATTAATGTGAAGTTTTGCATTCATTAATGATATGTTCGGGTTGATGTTGATGTTGAAAAACACATGGTTTTTTTAAATAAAGATCATCTTGAGTACAATTAAAAACACACCAAAGCATTATCTGAACAATAATAATCCCCAAGAGACATGTTTTATCAGTTAAATAGATTTTTAATAAAAAATAATTTTGGTAAGGGTAATGCATATCCTACCCTTTTTATATATAATGTTAAAAAAATATTAATATTGATCATATCATTGATTATGAACTTATATTTGGATCAAATTATCCAAATTTAATTAAATTCATTGATGATCGCATGAAATCTTATATTTATATGACTACTATAGGTGAGTTATGATTTTTTATCTATTTTACAATATCAAAAAAATCATAATGAACATATATATTTCAATATAAGTATATAAAATATATTTTTAAAAAGTTTGTAAATGAAAATAAAAAATGTATTTGTACTCCCATTAATTCTTAAATTACACTTGAGCTTGATGAGTCAGGGAAACCAGTTGATCAAAAAAATAGATGTATTATAGTATGTTTACAATATTTTACTGCTAGTCACCCAATAATAATGATTTTAGTATCCCTATGTACAGGATATCATGAAAATATAATAGATTGTCACCTTAAAATAATAAAATCAATATTCATTATCTTAAGGAACTATGGATTTCTTACATTTCTATTAATTGTAAAATATTTCTGAGTTAACGTGTTTTTTTATCCTAACATTAGTTGTTGTAGAATAGATATGAGAGTAAAATACAGAAGATCTCATTTCTTTAGAGAATTTTTATTATCTTGGTAATGTAGTAAACAACACTCGGTACAACATTTCATTACTAAAGAGATAAATGAGGCAGCATTAAGTTGTTTTTCTGTAGTGTTGTGAATGAAACACACACTTACTGAATTTGTAATGAGTTTTAAAAAAAATTAAATTACTTTTTAAAAATACTAGATAAATTATATAATGTAAGAACCCTAAACATCACTCCCATGCCAAAAAAATACAGTTGTAATGAATTTATAATGGATCACAGTCTTAATAGAGATATCATTTTACAATTTTTTGGAACAAAAGAGTAGTTTTATGATATCATTACTAAATCATTACCTCCAGTTATATTTTAATACATTAAACATAATAATTGAATTTTAAATGTAAAATTGTAATTCATTTGTAATTATTTTTTCCCATTGTATTACATTAATATATTTCCCAAAATAATAGGTATTAATATGTCAATCATATTTCAAATCTTTTAGTTTAATTTTTTTATAATAACATTTTTATTTTCATATTTGTTGGACAAAGTAAAATAATAGAATAATTTTGAGTCAATTATCTTCAATTTTTTTTCAAACTATGAAATAACTATAATTGTTTTCTTATTAAGTTTTTATAACCAGTTTTATCATAATAACATTACTTTTTTTAAAACTATAATTTTTTTTCTAACTAAATCTATTATTTCAATTTTTTCGTAATCTAGTATTTTAATAAATTAAAGAAGAATATTGTTATCATTTAGATAAGTCATTTTAATTAATAAATTTCTTCTAATAGTCTTTTTAATCATATCACTATCATATTGAAATTGGTTATCTTGGTTTTTGATGTACTTTATATTTTTTATAAAAATGGTCCTTTATTTTGTCTTTCATTATTTTAAAATTTTAAATCATATTTAGTATCAATGCATTATGTTTTTTTAAAACCTATGGTTTTCAAAATTATGTAAATCATTTTTAAAATCACATTTATCCATTATATTGTATTAGGTTAAGTCAATACCATTTGATTTGATTTAGAAGATGAACTGGCACCCAAATTATTTATATAATGGGGTCACCCTATTTTAGACATGGGATGCATTAGATATCTTTTGTTGAATTTATTATTTCTTCAAAAGTATACATTCTAAAAAAAATTCTTTATCTTATAATCACCAGTATTATTTCAAAATTTTATATATTCGAATAAATATTTTATATAATGAGAACAGTTCATCAAATGAACTGTTTATGATAAGTTTGATCTTTTATAGATAAAGGTTATAAAAATCAATGTAGGGGAGTCACTGTGTGTATGTCAGTCTGATATGGGTTTTCATTATTTTTACCTTGATCTTGTTCATAACTTTTATATTATTGTTATTTTTTTCATAGAAGATGCGAAAAATCATCTATTATATATGAAAAATTGTACAAAATTTCATACAATATATATTCAGTTTATCTTATATTCTATCATATTAAGAAGATTAATGTCTGAAGTTCCCAGATCAGTGTGAATCACTGAGAGAGGGAGGGGGTGAATCAGTGATCCCTTAAAACTTTTTACTAATTGATTCTTATCAATTAAACCTCTATGGCTGGTTAAAGCCTCGATCCACTCTTCTTGTATCTCTCAACCTTTCCCGAATGATGCAGTAATGACAAGGCACAGGACACAAGGATTTACAAGGTTCGGCACCAAAGGCCTACATCCTTGCCATGCTCTCCCAACATGGATTCTCCCATTATAACTTGTTAGAATTACAATGGTCGATACAGAGTCCCACTGTATCTCTCCTGAGTCCCACAGGAGGGTCTTTATACTGCGTCCCACAGTGTTACCAGAGTCCCACTGGCCTGCTCCAGAATCCCACTAGAGACTTCCTCCACCCTGAGTCTCACAGGGGTCTTCTCCTGGCTCCTCGAGTCACACGAGTAGCTCTTCTTCTTGTTCAGCTCTTCAAGTATCTTCAGCAGCCTGGGATAAAGGCTGTTGGCCTTGCTCTTCTCTTCTGATCACTTGTGGTTGATCAGGGCTTCTCGTCTAGCTCAGGCTTTATCTCCTTCTTCAGGATGACCTGGCTACTCTCTTCAAGAATCTTCAATAGCCTCTGAAAGGTCTTTTGGTCTTGCTCAGCAATCTTCTGATCACTTCACTTGATCAGGCTCTTCTCAAATACTGAAAACTCAGACAAACAATATCTTTCACTTCAGTCTGGCTCAGTCTCACTTCAAAACATCTTCATGCACTGAATGCATGGAAACTCTTCTTCCTCATGCACTGACTGCATGGCCTTCTCAATTCTTCAAGAACCTCCTGGTCTTGGACAACTCAGATGCACACAGCCTGCTTTAGCTCTGTTCACGTGTGCATGTGCATGCATGCATGCATGCACTTCCCTTCTCCTCTTCTTGGTGCAGTAGACCCACAAAGGGTAAAATCCTTTAAGCACACACCTTCTCTATTCCTTCACACACTTTGTTCTTATTGGTTACACACTTAAATGTGTGTTCTACTTTAGTGTGAGATATCCTTCTTCTTCTCCTTCTTAGTGTGTACACACCACTTAGGCACACACTAAGGTTCGGCCTCTTTTCTCTTTGCACACACTTCTTTCACTTTTTGCACACAAGTGAGCTTGGCCTCTTCTTCTTGCACATAAATGGCTACGGCCAATCTTCTTGTTCACTATGCACACACACTGTCCACGGCGAGGGTGTTTTCTCCTTTTAGCACACACACACTTGGTGTGTAATTCTCATCACCCGAATCTCCTACTGCTCATATGAAGGCGCGCAATTGCTTGATGAGCCGTGACCTCCTCTTCTTCAACACTGCCGCGCAAGCTCAAGGGAGCAAGGCGCGCAAGGCAGCCGTGCAAAGCTCTTTAGCCGCAGTCGTGCAAGGTACCAAGGGTGCAAGGGCACAAGGGCCGCGCAAACACCTCCTGCCGCGCAAGTCCGCGGGCAGAGAAGGTAATGGCCTTGAGCGCGCAAGTGTGCGGCTCGGCTCCTTCTTGTCGCACAAGGGAGGTGCGCAGGGACCTCCTCTTCTCTTCTTTCGCGCAAGGAGTGTGCAAAAGTAACCTCACAGAGCCTCTGATGGCTCCGGGCTTCACTGCCGTGCAGGGAGCGCGCATGGCTTCAACTTCGCGAGGCACAAAGTGCTTCTCACGGGACTTCTCTCTTCAGAGGATCAGCAAACATCTTCATGCCTCGGGTGCTCCTTTTATAGGCAGAGGAATCCTCAAAACATCCGCGGGATACAATCTTTGAATCCCCGAAGTTTTCGGGTATTTCAAGATTATGTGAATCTTGTATTTCTCTTTATTTCACGCGGGTTCTTTCCATATTTTTCTCCTTCACGTGCATGCGACTTAGAACGCATGCATGGCCTTTGTCTCTTGTATCCCATGCACAACACGAACTCACCGAAGCCTCGGCAACTTCGTTTTGCCTCGGCTTTGTTCCGAATTCTCCTCTCATTGCATGCACGCATTTTTTAATGCATGGTTGTGTTCAGTGTGGCCAGACGAGCACAATGGAGGTCTTAGATCCTTCAGAGGTGGCCGGGAACTCGAAAACCGGCCTCGGGTAGCCTCTGGTTCATCGGCGGCTTGGCGGGTGCCTCGGCTGAGCTCGAGGAAGGAGACAGACCGGGAGTCGTCGGATCAGGCGATTGAGATACATCGGACGGCCTGGATCAGATCGCCTCGCCGCAGATTAGTTGTGCGGCCGAGATCTGGCGCGCGATCGATCGTGCGGCCAGGATCGCTCCCGCGGAAAAATTCCGCGTCCCACATCGAAACGGGCTCCTGTTTTTCCGCGGTTTATCAATATGCCGCTCCCTCAACCCCGCAATTGAATCTTCTCCCTCCACGGTGCTGCCCCGCACCGTGTTCTCTCTGCGGGCGCGCTCTGCGCCCACTCTCTGCTCCTGCGGGCGCGCTCCTAGCGCCCCCTATGCACCCTCCGGGCGCGCGGGTTTCACTACCGCGTTCCTCGGGGGCTTATACACGGCCCCCTGCCGCCTTGTGCTTGCACCATGGGATCCCCCATGGGCGTGGCGCCTTCGGCCCACAAGTGCCTTGGGGTTGAACCCTCAAGGTGTCCACGGGCTGGCCATAATTTTTGGCAAAGTATGGAAATAAGACTTCCTCATAAGTTTAAGCCATATCAAATGCCAAATGCCAAGCCACTCCAAGCCTTCTTCCTTTCTTCTTCTTCTTAGGAATTCTATCATACTCCTCACATATACTCAAAACATAGAATGTGGAATTCCCGAAGGTTCTTCTTCATCAACCGAGCTCCTGAATCAATTAAATCTTCAATATTCTTCAATGATCCAATTAGAGATCAATTGGATCTTCTTCTGATTCACATGCACTAAGTGATAGTTCATGGACTTCTTTAATGCACATCATCCACTTAGTAGTTGTGGATGGAACTCCTTTCAACTCCTCATGCATTGTGAAGACAATGCATGATCTTCAATCAATGTTGTGACATTGTATCATCAGGATACAAGTTCTTTGAACTAAATGACCAGTTCAACAATCGTCTGATGTCCATGGAGAATGTTTCAACCACAATTTCCAATACCACTTAGTGAATCTCCTAAGTGACATGCATCTTAGTACCATGGCCATTCTCCTTCACCACCAACACCATCACAACCTTTGTCATTCACATCTTGACATTCCCTGACTTCCATTCATTCCAAGACAACTTCATGCCTCATTGACAACAAATGCAACACAGTGCACTTCAATCTCCCCCTTTGTATTTGTTGTCAATACACTCCTTCAGCACATATGAATGGGTCAATATGTGTGCCAATATTTTCTCCCCCTTATTGGCAATCAAATGCAAAGGTGTGGTGTGGTTCACTTTCAAAAATATCTTCCTCCCTTTGAATAGCATCTTCTTGAAAATTACTAAGAGAGGGATGATGCCACATGTTCTTCTTAGCAAAGAACCTTTAGTAAATCAACTCTAAGTCTACTTGGGCTAACCCGGTGTAGAAAACAAGAGTGATATAACCAAGGAACTCAATGCTGTCCACATTCACTATAAACATGTGAGATCATGCTTAGGGGTTTTTAAATTTTTCAGATATAACAATGAATTTGCTAAATCCTGCACAACTTCACAAAACTCATTAGAAAGTTCAGGTGCAAAGATAAAGCTCCCCCTTTCAACCATTTGTCTTCAATCAATACTCCCCCTTAATTGTCATGATGAATACAATTAAGAAACAAGGGATGAAAGTATGATTGGAATACCTTCACTTTTCTCAAGATGGTATTAATCTCAGAATCCCATCTTCTTCAGATTGGCTCCCCCTCAAGGGGTGCACTCCATTCTTTCCAAACCATCCTCCAGTTGGGAATGATCATCATCTTCAATTCCCTGCAATGTCAGCACATGTAAATACAAGTGATTAGGGAATAAGATGGAACCTCCTTGGTTCATCAATGTGAACAACAAGGTTGAGAAGATTCTCTCAACCGAGATGTCCCATTTTCACCATTCTTCACACTTGCACATTTGATCTTCATTGATGTTTGTGCTGGTGTGGTTCTCAAAAAATCTTCATGTGAAACCTTCTTCTTCCCTTTTGCTTTGGCAATTGCTAGAACTTCATCTTCAGCTCTTTGCAGATATTTGGCAAGTTGCAACTGATTTGGCCATATGACTAGTAAGTCACTTGGAAGTGTGGCCTCAGTTCTAGATATTCCACATGGTTCCTTTGATGATTTCAAGCTACCTTTCTTAGGAAACTTGTTTTCAATCAATCCCTTCTGCTTCTTCTGGATTGATTGTCTGTTTGAGTCCAGTCTGCTTCTATTCAGTTCCATGGCTTGTTCACAAAGATCCATGGTATGACCTTTCTTTCCACAGTAGAAGCATGTCTTCTTGGTGGCTCTTCTTGATGCATCACCCTTCTTGGATTGGAATTCCAAGGACTTCTCTTCCTTTTTCATAATCTTCTTGGGAGCATCTTCCAATTTCTTATGCTTGCTTCCCAAGGATTCTTTCTGAGCCAGGTTCAGTGATCTTTTCTTCTTTTGAGCTCTGGATACAGTTGGAGATTGACATGTATCTTTTTGACCACTTTTGCAATCATCCCAGATGTTGTCAAGTAATCCAAATCTATTTGCAGTAATCAGATGTCTCTGGACCTGTGGATGCTGCTTCTTTTCTTCTGGCTTGCTCCCCCTAGGCATGGGCTTCCTCTGTGCTTTGGAATTCAGTGGATTGTACCAAAAATCCTTTGCACAATGCCCATACTTGTTACAACACCAACACTGACCCACAAATCTTGACCTTTTCAGTCCTTCTGATTGCTGGGTACTTTTCTTGACAAGTTGTGTTGTTTCAGGAGAGCTCTGCTTCTTCATTTTCTTCATCCATACTTGTTTGGAATTATTTTTCCATCCTGCACTTTTTGTGGAAACACAATTAGAAGCATCAGTACAAGATGGTATGGATGGTACCTTCTTTCTAGAAGATGTTGCACTTTTATAAGAGGATGTGTTTCTCTTAGAATCATCCAGCTCAAAGCATACTTGAGTAGCAACATGTCTTCTTGCAGCTGACTGGGAGGATTCAGCTTTAGGTGATTGCAGATGTTTCAATATCACCTCCACTTCTAAACACTTCATGTTGAGGGAGTTCTTCTCATCCTAAATTGTTCTTAGCTTTCCTTCCCAATTCTCCACCAGTTGTTTCATCTGGTCTTCATGCACCTTCTTCAATTCTTGCAATGAATTGTCCAGCTCCTTCACCAATTTTACTTTGTCTTCAAGTTGAGCATCTTTAACAACCATTGATACTCTATGCCTCTTCTCCAGTGCATGGTAAACATCATTGATTATTACTTTAAAGATTTATTTCTCAGAAAGGCTTCTTTGAAATTATTCACAAGTATCTTCATATCTATCATTGCAAAGAGAAACTGTTTCTTCCTTAGCCTTCACCAGCTTTCTGAGAGTGTTGGTTATGCCAACCCTTTTAGCCAATTGATCTTCCATTGCATTGGCTTCTTCTTCTAACTGTGATTTTTCTTCTTGAAGATCAAGGATGCCTGTAGCTATAAACATTGCCACTTCCTTGGGGACTGTCTTCTGAAGATATTCGATTGCACTTTGAAGATCTTTCATTGTTCCAACATCATCACAGCTAGGACAGGCTTTCTTTATCTTCTTGGCCTGTTTCTTCTTTCTATTTTTCTGAGTCTTGGCAGATATCTCCATTTGAGGCTGGTCACTCATTTCCTCAAATCTGCACTTCATAAAGACTCTCTTGGATCTTTTAGAGGTAACCTTCCCTCTAATACCAATTGAAGTTCCCAGATCAGTGTGAATCACTGAGAGGGGGAGGGGTGAATCAGTGATCCCTTAAAACTTTTCACTAATTGATTCTTATCAATTAAACCTCTATGGCTGGTTAAAGCCTCGATCCACTCTTATTGTATCTCTCAACCTTTCCCGAATGATGCAGTAATGAAAAGGCACAGGACACAAGGATTTACAAGGTTCGGTACCAAAGGCCTACATCCTTGACATGCTCTCCCAGCATGGATTCTCCCATTATAACTTGTTAGAATTACAATGGTCGATACAGAGTCCCACTGTATCTCTCCTGAGTCCCACAGGAGGGTCTTTATACTGCGTCCCACAGTGTTACCAGAGTCCCACTGGCATGCTCCAGAATCCCTCTGGAGACTTCCTCCACCCTGAGTCTCACAGGGGTCTTCTCCTGGCTCCTCGAGTCACACGAGTAGCTCTTCTTCTTGTTCAGCTCTTCAAGTATCTTCAGCAGCCTGGGATAAAGGCTGTTGGCCTTGCTCTTCTCTTCTGATCACTTGTGGTTGATCAGGGCTTCTCGTCTAGCTCAGGCTTTATCTCCTTCTTCAGGATGACCTGGCTACTCTCTTCAAGAATCTTCAACAGCCTCTGAAAGGTCTGTTGGTCTTGCTCAGCAATCTTCTGATCACTTCACTTGATCATGCTCTTCTCAAATACTGAAAACTCAGACAAACAATATCTTTCACTTCAGTCTGGCTCAGTCTCACTTCAAAACATCTTCATGCACTGAATGCATGGCAACTCTTCTTCCTCATGCACTGACTGCATGGCCTTCTCAATTCTTCAAGAACGTCCTGGTCTTGGACAACTCAGATGCACACAGCCTGCTTTAGCTCTGTTCACGTGTGCATGTGCATGCATGCATGCATGCACTTCCCTTCTCCTCTTCTTGGTGCAGTAGACCCACAAAGGGTATAATCCTTTAAGCACACACCTTCTCTCTTCCTTCACACACTTTGTTCTTATTGGTTACACACTTAAATGTGTGTTCTACTTTAGTGTGAGATATCCTTCTTCTTCTCCTTCTTAGTGTGTACACACCACTAAGGCACACACTAAGGTTCGGCCTCTTTGCTCTTTGCACACACTTTATTCACTTTTTGCACACAAGTGAGCTTGGCCTCTTCATCTTGCACATAAATGGCTACGGCCAATCTTCTTGTTCACTATGCACACAAACTGTCCACGGCGAGGGTGTTTTCTCCTTTTAGCACACACACACTTGGTGTGTAATTCTCATCACCCGAATCTCCTACTGCTCATATGAAGGCGCGCAAGTGCTTGATGAGCCGTGACCTCCTCTTCTTCAACACTGCCGCGCAAGCTCAAGGGAGCAAGGCGCGCAAGGCAGCCGTGCAAAGCTCTTTAGCCGCAGTCGTGCAAGGTACCAAGGGTGCAAGGGCACAAGGGCCGCGCAAAAACCTCCTGCCGCGCAAGTCCGCGGGCAGAGAAGGTAATGGCCTTGAGCGCGCAAGTGTGCGGCTCGGCTCCTTCCTGTCGCACAAGGGAGGCGCGCAGGGACCTCCTCTTCTCTTCTTTCGCGCAAGGAGTGCGCAAAAGGAACCTCACGGAGCCTCTGATGGCTCCGGGCTTCACTGCCGCGCAGGGAGCGCGCAGGGCTTCAACTTCGCGAGGCACAGAGTGCTTCTCACGGGACTTCTCTCTTCAGAGGATTAGCAAACATCTTCATGCCTCGGGTGCTCCTTTTATAGGCATAGGAATCCTCAAAACATCCGCTGGATACAATCTTTGAATCCCCGAAGTTTTCGGGTATTTCAAGACTCTGTGAATCTTGTATTTCTCTTTATTTCACGCGGGTTCTTTCCATATTTTTCTCCTTCACGTGCATGAGACTTAGAACGCATGCACGACCTTTGTCTCTTCTATCCCATGCACAACACGAACTCACCGAAGCCTCGGCAACTTCGTTTTTCCTCGGCTTTGTTCTGAATTCTCCTCTCATTGCATGCACGCATTTTTTAATGTATGGTTGTGTTCAGTGTGTCCAGACGAGCACAATGGAGGTCTTAGATCCTTCAGAGGTGGCCGGGAACTCGAAAACCGGCCTCGGGTAGCCTCTGGTTCATTGGCGGCTTCGCGGGTGCCTCGGCTGAGCTCGAGGAAGGAGACAGACCGGGAGCCGTCGGATCAGGCGATTGAGATACATCGGATGACCTGGATCAGATCGCCTCGCCGCAGATTAGTTGTGGGGCCGAGATCTGGCGCGCGATCGATCGTGCGGCCAGGATCGCTCCCGCGGAAAAATTACGCGTCCCACATCGAAACGGGCTCCTGTTTTTCCGTGGTTTATCAATATGCCGCTCCCTCAACCCCGCAATTGAATATTCTCCCTCCACGGTGCCGCCCCGCACCGTGTTCTCTCTGCGGGCGCGCTCTGCGCCCCCTCTCTGCTCCTGCGGGCGCGCTCCTAGCGCCCACTATGCACCCTCCGGACGCGCGGGTTTCACCACCGCGTTCCTCGGGGGCTTATACACGGCCCCATGCCGCCTTGTGCTTGCACCATGGGATCCCCCATGGGCGTGGCGCCTTCGGCCCACAAGTGCCTTGGGGTTGAACCCTCAAGGTGTCCACGGGCTGGCCATAATTTTTGGCAAAGTATGGAAATAAGACTTCCTGATAAGTTTAAGCCATATCAAATGCCAAATGCCAAGCCACTCCAAGCCTTCTTCCTTTCTTCTTCTTCTTAAGAATTCCATCATCCTCCTCACATATACTCAAAACATAGAATGTGGAATTCCCGAAGGGTCTTCTTCATCAACCGATCTCCTGAATCAATTAAATCTTCAATATTCTTCAATGATCCAATTAGAGATCAATTGGATCTTCTTCTGATTCACATGCACTAAGTGATAGTGCATGGACTTCTTTAATGCACATCATCCACTTAGTAGTTGTGGATGGAACTCCTTTCAACTCCTCATGCATTGTGAAGACAATGCATGATCTTCAATCAATGTTGTGACATTGTATCATCAGGATACAAGTTCTTTGAACTAAAAGACCAGTTCAACAATCGTCCGATGTCCATGGAGAATGTTTCAACCACAATTTCCAATACCACTTAGTGAATCTCCTAAGTGACATGCATCTTAGTACCATGGCCATTCTCCTTCACCACCAACACCATCACAACCTTTGTCATTCACATCTTGACATTCCCTGACTTCCATTCATTCCAAGACAACTTCATGCCTCATTGACAACAAATGAAACACAGTGCACTTCAATGTCCTTATCACATGATACATGAGGATAATATTTTTTATAAGAAAAAGGATTTGGATTCATATCTAATAATTTTGAAAATTATAGGAAATTGAATCAATTAACACGTCATATTAGGGGTATTTTATTTTGGATGAAGGACATGTTAATTCAATGAAAAGGGATTGTGACTATGTAATGGTTTTTTTTATTTTTTATTATCTTGTAAATATGATAAAAATATATCTTATTATATTCATTTTTCTCTCGATCAATAATATCATGACACAATCTGTTGAATCTCAAATAGTTATTTTTTTTATCTACATTGATAATTGTTAACATAGAGAGCATTGTAAAATAATATAACACTATCAGTGATAAAAAATAATTTTAACTTGTGTTGATTCTTAAAGGATAATGTGATTTTATTTAAATGATAAATCAAAGATGTTTTCTCTGATGTAGAACCCTAAAATAATAATGAGCAGTGTAATTAAGAAATGAAAAGGAAAATTGAGACTCCACATCATAATCATGAAATGAATCAAAAGATTTTCTAAACTAAATTTGAGATGAGTTGACAATGAGTTTGTCCGAAAAGAAATAACTGGACCCATCATTTGTAAATGAAATTTCTAAATCTAACTACATAACAATACATGTATTTGATGTTATTCATGAATAATTAAAGTTTAATTTACCGCTGAAAAAACATCACAATGTAAGGACTATAGATTACTCGATGAAACATGTTGAGGAAAATTCTAGAAATGTTTCTCTACCTTATTATCGGACCAAACCACCAAATCATGTAACATTTTGTCTTTCCAAGAAACCATAGTGTTCAATGTTGATGTTACTTTTTTCACATAAAAGGGAATCGCTAAATTTGTTGAAGTGGTATCATTAAATATAATTCAACAAAATCCATTGGAATTAGTTCTAGATGGTAAATATTATTGAATAAAATAGGAACAAATCCAATAGTAATTTCGTACAATAATAGAGGATGGTACTATTGGGACTAATAGTTTAGTTGTACATGGGAAAAAATAAAACTAAAGTTAATACATAGAAGATTTTTTTAATAAGAATTAAATTATATTGAAATTTATGAAAATTTTAAATAATTTTATGAAGAAGAGAATGGAAATAAAATTGATTAATATAATGAAAATAAAAAAGATAATGAATATGAAAATGGTGAGGAATAGGTTGAATATCCAATTGATGAAAAAAACTCCATTCCAATTAAATTTCATTATTAAATTTATCCTCATAGGCCTTATTCTATAGGGTTCATACGATATGTGATGTTGAATCTTATGTGAAGAAAAAATCATCATCAATGGAAGAAGATAAATATTCATCTAAGAATGATAAGAAGGATAAAATTAAAATCAAGAAGAAAAACAATATAAAAATCATTTATATGAGATAAATAATTAAAATAATGGAATGAAAATTGATATGTATTTGTGAATTTGGCCAATAATAATGTTGGAAAATGGAATGAAAAATATGATTAAATCAGAACCAGTCATCCTTAACTTCTTAAAATAGAAAGATAATTATATTCAGTGAACACAATAACCACACATAAAGATGATTATATCAATCAAGATACATAAAATGTCAATTTTATTGTCACTTACATTCCAGGACATGAATCCATGGTAGAGTAGATTAGTGAAAATACAAGTTAAAAATTAGAGTCATTAAATGTATTAATAGATATGGTGATTTGGTTAGAGGATAATTTCAATGTTTTACCAGATTCTTATATAACTCAAGAAAATGCATTTAATAAACTTGTGAAATTTTCTCATAATATTTATGTCGAGGTAGTGGTTCATGGTGGGAGTGTTAGAGATTGGAATATGCTTATGATTGAATCATAAAAATCCATCAATTTAATATCCAATGATAAGGTAGAATGTGTAAAAAACATGGAAAACATCATATATAATACTATGAACATTTCTTAGTATGTGAAATAGTTAAATTGGGAGATATAATATTTTCAGTTTGAGTTTTCAAGACTCAAATATTATAAATAGGAAATCATCATTTTAAAAAATCAGAATAAATATTCATCTAAAATTAACTGGATTCAAGAAGTAATGTTTTAGATTCAGGATAAAAATATTAAAAATCTACAGAAGGATAGAAACATATTGAAGTAGATCAAAACCATTATAAAATACTTACTGAATAATTACTTATTTTGTTTTCAAACACTTATAGGGATAATATTTGAAATTTTATTCTCTCATCAATAATGAATTACAATTTTCATCTTAATACAATAGTTTGAATTTTTTTCAAAATTATTATTGGTTTAATTTCATTTTATTATTTTAGTTGATGATTATATAGTTTATTTTAAACATGATTTTAACAATTTTCATTAAACAGAAAAAATTTCCCATTTATTTCTTGAAAATAAAAAATTGGGGAATTTTATATAAAGATGGAGATGTTTTCTTAAATTTTAATAACAAAACATTAATTGGTAAAATATGATACTAAGTTGGAGTTTTTGTGATATAAGAGAGTTAAATATAAATTTATAATCATATTTAGATGGGTCATAATGTTTTGGGAGATAATGAGAATTTATTAACTATAAATAAAAATTACCAAGAATAAATGGGATGCATTTCTTTCAATGTTAATTTTTAATTTATGTTTTGGGTATTTGATTTCCATGAAAGGTTATATTTTTGACTAAAATCTAGATATATAAATTTTATATTCCATTAGTAAGGAAAATCACAAAAAACATTATTTTTCACATTGTAATCAAATTTGTAGGACAAATTTATTTTAGTATATTTTTAGAAAACATAATCTTTTAAAATACTTATAATTAGTTCAAAATTATAAATGAATATAAAAAATAATTTTTTATTATGATTATCATAATATGTTTAAACATGATAAAAATCAGATTCACATTTATCCAATAAGATACAAGACATTATGTCTTGTCATTGATAGTAAAAAAATAATTGCAATCAGACTGATATTGGAACCAATAAACATCATATTGATATTCATAAGGTTTATTCTAATAAAATATATAATAAATCATATAATACTAACTATGTAATGATTTTGAATATAGAAAACATATTTCTAAAGTATGGGAAAAAGTTACATTGCAATGGTTTATATTATTATAATATACGATAATAAGTTACAAAAGGGACGATGATGTTCTAGGGGTATATGTTGTTGTATCCATCTTATGGAAATATTAAATTTTGGAATGATGTATGACTGTTGGGAGATCTCCTATAATTACCCAATAATTCTATTAATTTTGGGCCAATCGATTTCATTTGTAATTTATCATTTAAGGAGATCTGTAATGATTAGAATGAGTGATTCTATATTTATTGGACTTTTGTAATTTTTTTAGAGTTTTTTCTTCTTATTTGAACTATTTCATGTAGTACCCTTAATAATATATCTTTGTTTTAACCACACATCTTATTATTATGATTATAATTGAGGTATCATAGAGATAAAAATGAGGAAGAGTATGATCACCTAATCGAGGTCTTTTGGGGATATCAAGATAGAATCGATCCATCAGATTGAGTGTTACACATTCTTTGTAGTTAGATAATCTAATATTAATTTCGAGGGATTTATTTTACGAGGAAAGATAGACATTCATGTTAGTACAAAATAACGTATAACATGATCTATGGCTCGGACTAATTCACACTTCTGGTTAATAGATATCTATATTTTAAAAATATTTTCAATTAAATGTCATACATTTATTATTCTACTTCACATTTCATAAATGTATTTCTTTCTGCGGCTTAATTTTATTTGTTTTACCATAACGTATCTGAAAATGAGGGAGATTAATTTGTTAATCTGATCTTCAGTGAATTAGATATGTTTAATTTTATATTACTGAATCATATTTGATTTTGATTATTTTACATTTATATTATCATAATAAATCTTTATTGTGATATTTTTTAATTAGACTAAGGTGCATGTCGAAAATGATAGTAATACCTAAATAAAATTGTGAATGTTTTTCATCTAAACTATTTTAAACTTTTGTTTTCTTAAACTAAAATACCCCCACCTCTTTTAATTTGTCCATAAATAACATATTCATTCAATTTTACTATCAATATATCTAAAATATATATCCAATAAACCCTCATATACAAAATTACCATCATACATATGTGTGTAATAAAATCACCAAACATTAATATTATCTAAAATCTGGAAAAAAACTTATTTTATGAAACATTTTATAATAACATAAAATGTATAAAAGAAATAAGTCTTATAATATCTCAATAATTTTATAAAATAAAAAACCATATAAAAATATGTGGGGTTCATTATGATTTCATCATGGTAAAACCCATGGAAGAGGAATGTGTTTCATAATTATTTTTCTATAATAATAATAATATATATAAAATCCCTTCTTTTTATTAAACACTTAAACATGATTCAATACATATACTATTCACTGGAAACAATATTGAAGATCGAGATTTCTAGTGTCCTTAGGGCATAAGAACATTACATAACAATATAAAACATAAAATGCAACAACTTATTGAAAAATTCATTTATATGACCACTATATTCCTTCTTACTTAGCATTGCATTGGATAACCTGAGGACATTCATAAGAAAAGAGTGAACAATAAATCCCAATAAGTGAGTAAAAAATGTATAACCTGATGATTACAATACATGTATATAAATAGGCATATAAATGGAGTTCAAGAGAATCATGAACATAAAGTCATGATATATCATGATTATCATAACATGGAAATGTGGTAACATGACTTAACATAGAATTAGCATGATCCAAGGATCATTTCACATGGAGCATGAGTAAACCCTCATTGCACATGAATTAAGATGAGTAAATCATTAGTTCACTTGAATTAGAAAGTGTATATCCTCATTGCACTTGATTTATCATGATACTAATCTTTACAAATTGCATTGGAGCGTTGTCTGGGTAAACCCTTTTTAAACATTTCATTTCATGCATAAGTGTTTCACAAGATCATACAACATAGATTCATTAAAAATCATAATTTATTCCATAGTAAAGGAATGTGGAATTAATACATGAAACTATTGCATTAATAAGTAGAGGTTAATAAAGTTGTATACCCTTGATAGGGAAATGGGCATGGTATTTAACAAACAATGATTTTGGCTCAGAAAAGGGCCGTGTAATTTTTTCAGCATAACAGCTGGACATAAGAATTCATAAAAAATATTAGATGTTAGAAAAAATGGTGTCTCGTTATATTTAAAAGAAATGTAATGTAAGGGAGTCATAAAGAATCATGTCCCCACATGAGTAACTGAATTAGGATTCATAATACAAAATAATTTCATGATTGTATATGAGGGGATAGAAATTTCTTAAGGGATTTGGACTAGGTAAGGTGTGTACATGGGAGGAATTAATGGAAGAGAAAAAGTGTCTCTAATCATTCTAATAGAAATAGGGTAGTCTGATGGAGGTGTGAAATCCAACCCTAACTTATATAATTTAAAAATAATGGGTATTACAACATAATGAAACTTGAATATAAATATGAAAGGTATAAATATTTTACATGGAAATGTGATCCCAAAGGCTTTAGTGAGGCTTGAGAGAAGATCCATGGGAGCTTGGGGAACCTTGGGAGGATTCTAGAGAGAGGAGGGCAGAGTTTGGATAAACTCAAAAGGCATTGAGTGAAGAGGATGTTGGAATTTGGGTGGGATTATATAGGAAATGATTTATAATTAATTATTATTTATGTTTGGGTCACCACACATTAAACTAATCAAAACTACAAACCAGCCCATGGTTTTTGCCCATGGATTTTTCTCAACGGGAGTGAAAACAGTATTTTATAAGGGCAAATGAAGAACTTCTAAAAATAATAGGGTTTCTTATATAGAAGGGATTCACACTCTCAATGGAACATATTTAAAAATATAAAAAGATTTATATGTCTTGGAGGGTCCACAAATGCTTTGTAAAATAAGTCAAATAATCGTAAAATCACATTATTTTAATGTTTATACATATATTAGTCGAAAAAGGTTTATAGTATTTTATTACATCACTATGTTTTCATTATGATGTCACAAAACACATAATATATTTAAATGGTATTTAATTTTTACCCATAAATTTGATTGTCAGAGAAAATTATAAAAAATACACCATTATAAAATGTCGATGGCCTGATTCCAAAAGTAATATTAATTTCATAAAAATAATTTTCTAAATATGTGAATTATTACTTTTATTATAAAAACGTATATTTATCGAAAATTCATGGGTTTTGAAAAACACATCTTTCAAAACTCAATAAAAATTAAAACTGTATTCAAAAAAACAATACGCTCATTTATACTAAATTTAATGTAATTTAATAATATTAATATCATATTAATATTGAATTTAATTAAACAATCAATTAATTTTTTAAAATAGATTCCATAGTTTAATATTAACTGAAAATACTATTTGGGTTGTAAAATATAATTACAAAGTATAAATAATAAAATTAATGTATATTCATTAAAATATAAAAAATAATCCACATAATAATAGGGTTACAGTCTTGTTACATACCCTCTTATAACACCCAAATATGACCGAAGGGTTATGTGGGCGATGGTGATAGACTCTTGGGTGGCTCATATGACATCGGTCGGGTGGTATTCTCTATCAACATCCACTTCTACTGTTTGGAGTTCTATTTGAGTATAACATGTCGAAACTAGGATTGGGATTGGTCAAAATAAAATTCGGATGATGCCACCTCTTATCGGAGTTCCGATAAATAGCCTTCATACAGAAAAAATTCAACTCGATGAGGCCATCAATTCTTTTTTGTAAAATGGATTTTTTAAAGCCCTAAAACTATACTAATCAATTGATCACTATTCTACGACTATATTAGAAATAATAGAAATTTTTTACAGTATTTTAAAATCCATATACATAAAACTATGGATGTTAATATTTCATATAACAATTTTTTATATTAAGAAATATAATTAGATCAAGAAGAATTTTCATTGATAAAAGTGTAGGTCATTTTAATATTCCTCCATTAACAAAATTTTTCCTCAAAGTTTCCTTTTTCCATACTAAAACAGTTGCGGCTAACACTACTTCATCACATACTTTGATTCCCACGTCTCTTCTTCAAACATCTAGTTTTTCTAAAAAGCTGTGATGATGGGAATAATCATATTACATAGAAGTTTTTCTCTATAATCAATGATCTTCACTGGTTTATCCTCGTAATAAAGACCATCCTTTAATTATACTATCTCTTAAAAGAGTACATGTACTGGGTCTAGTATGTACTTCCTTAATAGGGATAGATGAAAGACATAATGTACTTTGGCCATTGTGGGTGGAATTGCATGTCTATAGGCCACGGTCCTAGCCCGATCAAGAATCACGAAGGGGCTGATGTTCCTAGGACATAACTTCCCTTTTTTCCAAACCTCAAGACCTTCTTCCATAGTGATATGCGTAGAAATACAATGTCTCCAAATTTGAATTAAATGTCTCATCAAAGGTTATCTTCATAACTCTTCTGTCTACCTTGGTCTGACATGACATGGTGATGAATGGTTTTCACCTTCGCCACCATTTCGTTGACCATTTCAGGTTCTTGCAGCATAGGCTCACCAACATCATCCCAACATGCCAGTGTTCTGCACCTTTTTCGTAATGGGATTTATATGGTTCCATTTGGATGCTCGAGTGGAAACTATTATTTTAGGAGAATTCAACCTTTAGAAGAAGTTAGTATTATCATTCATTAAAGTCCTTAGAACTTGATCTTAACATATCTTCTCAGGTCTGAATAGTGCACCGAGATTGGAAATTGGTTTGAGGATGATAGGTCATACTAATGATCAGTTCAATGCTTAGAGAATGCAAGAGACTATTCAATAACATCGAGGTGAATTAGGGAATATTAATGGATACAATAGATAGTAGAAATCCATGCAGCCTTACCACTTCTTCGATGTAAATTTGTGCAAGTTGATCCAGTGATAAGATCTTTAAAAACCATGATAATGTGAGATGTCTTCATAAAATGGTCCACAATGACCGTTATAGCATTGTTTCCAATGTATGTCCTTGGAATTATAGTGATAAAGTACATGGTAATGTTTTCCCACTTCCATGTTTGTATTGTTAGTGGTTGTATCATCCCCTACGAAATTTTTCTCTCAGCCTTCACTTGCTGACATAGCAGGCACATGGGTGTATATTCGGCAATCTCCCAATTCATATTGTTCCACCAAATGTTTTCTCAGAGATCTCGATACATCATTGTGCTCCCTGGGTAAATAGATCAGGTTGAGTATTGTGCATCATTTAGAAGATCTTTTGTTATCTCTGAATCAAATGGTACACATAATCATGACCAAAATCTCACAATTATATCCTTGTTAACCACAGAATCTAAGGATTTCCCATTTCTGATAGCTTCCACCCTTTTTATAATCTCTACATCCTTTCATTGAGAATACATTATTTTCTCCATGAAGGATGATTAAGAAATCATTGAGAAAGGATTAATTATGTTCTAACCATAATGATTCCCATTTCTATCCTTTTCTACTATAAGAAGATTGGATCATTTTTAATTCTCATCATTGATAAATATATAAGATCTTTTCTTCATAGAGAATCTTCCAAATTGTTTTACATACCAAGATTCTAGTTGATTAAGCTGTCATAATCCATGATGAGATATATACATCTTTGTTGGTAGATATTATTATTTTGTTGTGTGAATATATATTTGAGGCTATTATGATCAGTATATATCTCACACTTCTCCCCATGTAGATGATGCTGCTAGATTTTCAATGCAAAGATCAAAGCCTCCAAGTCCAGATCAAGCATGGAATAGTTTTTCTCGTGTATTTTTAGCTACCTTTATATGCAGTCTATCACATTATCATTTTGTATCAACACACAACCCAAGAGATTTTTCGAATCATCACTAAATATAACAAAAAGTTATCCACTTGTGGGTAGTGTGAGAATAGGCACAATGATAAGCCTTCTTTTCAACTCTTTGAAGCTCTATAAACATTAATCAATCCAATAAAACATTACTCCCTTCTGATTTAACATATAAGAGGGTAGGAGAATCAATATAAATTTCTCAAAAATTAATAATAATATCCAGCTAACCCCCAGAAGCAATGGATATGTGTTATCGATGTTGGCCTTAGTCATCCCTCAATTTCGATTGTCTTGGAGGTATCTATAGATATCCCATTTCATCTGATGATATGTCCCAATAAAGAGACCTCCTTCAACCAGAACATACATTTTTTGTTATTTTTTAGGGCTTCTCCTTTATAAATGTCTCTAGTATAGATCTTAGATTCTCTTCATGATCCTCCTTGTTTTTTGAGTATATTAGAATATCATCTAGAAATACTTATAAAAATTTGTGAGGTAATCTCTAATGACTATATTCATAATGTGTATGAATATTGTGGGAGAATTATATAGTTTGGAAAGAATTACTATTAATTCATAGTGCCCGTACCTTGTATGAAGAGAAGTCTTGGGGATATTTTTCTTCTTCACCCACACTTGATAATATCGTAATTGCAAATCTACCTTGGAGAAGTATTGTTCTATATTAATCTGATTGAACAAGTCATCACATCATGGAAAAATATATTTTTCTCTATTGTGAATTTGGTAAGCTCATGATAATCAATGAAAATCCACACTGAACCATCATCCTTCTTGATGAAGTGGATTGATGCACCCCATGGTGAATAAATTGGGCATATAAACCCTTTATCCTGATACTCCTAAAATTGTTTCATTAGCTTATGAAGCTCCTAAACATGCATTCTATAAGGATTTTTGGATATTAGAAATTCCCCATGTATAAGGTCAATTGAGAATTAAACATTTCTTCTAGGTGGAGGGCCAAAAAATTCATCACGAAAAAATTCATCAAATTCCCTCACAATAGGCATGTATTCAAGGATGGTTGCCTCTTTAGACTCAATCATCCAATCCAGATTCACATTCTCATAGGACAATAATATCCAAAATTGATACAATGGTGCTAATGATGATTCATTTTCCTCCTTCTACTTGTATTGAATTAGGGGTCAATTCTTTATATGTAGAGTGATTTTTCTATCACAGCAAGTTATGTTCACCCTATATATGAAAATTTAATCCATGCCGATAATTGCATCAAATTTCAAAAAAAAAGGATTATGAAGTGGTTCATTGAAATGTTCATTCCAAAAATTATGATAGTGGAAGAGTTATATTCATAGGATGCAATGATTTTCCCATTTTCCATACTCACTGACATATTTACTTCCATGATTTATAGCGGTGTTGTGATTATTCTAATAAACTATTGGGATATAAAAGAATGTATAGAACCAAAATTAAAAAGTATGTTCACTATTCTAGAATGAATTACTAGTTTACCTATCACCACTTCATTGTGTGGGTTTACTTCATCGATAGTGATGGAAAACATTTCCCCTTCCTGCATTCGAGGTTATAGGTTGCCTCTAAAAATATTTGACCTAGGGAACTGATTTGCAAGGTGTCCTAGTTATATGTAGTCGATGAAATGAAAAATGCATTGAGATATGAATAGAGTGCTCTTCTCCTCTAACACATCCATGGGTTTTTATTGTCATCAGTTAATGGCTAGGTTCCTTTATCTTCAGCATCTAATGCAGTTCCTCATCCCATTCATGGAATTTTCAAGGTACTTTTTACACACATTTGGCAAGTGGGGTGTTAAATTTTCTTAGCCCTAATTGATTTATTCATCAGACTTCCAAAATTGAATTCCACGTTATGCTTCTTATCCCTATGACACCCTTGAGATTCTCTGATATTTAACTCAACCTTGTGGGAACAACAAATAATTTTTTCATTGCTCTTGAAGTCACAGATAGCCATGGCTTTCCGCAAGCTTGGTATTACCGACCAAAGATGTGATCAACATTGCATTCCAGGGTAATGACAAAGCCATATCCATATCGTGGAAGCCTTATGAATTATTCCTCATATGATTGAATGGATTTTTCGACCTTTTTGCTTTAGGTAAAGGTAGTCCCTTTACCTCTTTAGACAGCAGGAGTGCGGAAAATATTTATTGAAAAAAATATTTTGGAAATACTTCCATAACAATGATTTGATCTCATACTCAGGCTTCATATTTTTTATCAAAGCACACAATTGATAGGATTCACCCTCTATACGATAAGTTTCTAGAAGATCCTTCCCTTGTTTGGAACACTGGAGTTTGGAGAAGATCTATTCAATGGAGTTGATCCATTGTTTGACAATTGAGGGTTTGAATGATCCATTAATAGTAGGAGTCCTTTGTCTCATGATGCTTTCAATATAAACCTGTTCTTTCCTATAGGTGGCTGAATGTTCCTCTTGACCCTTGTTTCTATTAAAATATTGTTTTAACTGATAGATTGTCATTACAATGTTTGTGATTCCCACTCCCATGGGATTGGGCATCTCATTAGAATAGGCATCCCATTGGTCTTCATATTGGTAGTAAACTGGAGCTGTCCTATCACTTGCCATTGGCTGGAATAAAAGGATATATAGGGGTATAACATAAACCGTTACCCCAAGACAAAACATATTACTTATAGATTAATTTTTTTCCTTAACATATGAATCTATAGTCTTAAATATATGACATCTATGATCTACTTTCTAATATATATTCATAGAGGCATTTTTTTAATACCCTTAATATTGGATTATACAATGCTTGTGATTTTAACAAAGCATATCCACCAAGATTTTCATATCCTAGATTACAGCATGTCTCGTTGTCATGTACCTGGATGACTTGGGTCAAGCTTGAAACTCCTTGTTGGAGTATTCACTCCTAGGTACATCGGTGTCAGAGCTGCCTCTACATGCTCATATACATACAAGGATTTATTTTTGTGATAAACAACATAGTCAATACTCACCAAAATTTAGGGTTGTTCATATTATAGATACTCATATACCAATGTCTTTCACTAGGTTTTTATAATCATAATCCAAAAAATAATTAAACATATCCTCTGATACCAACTACAACAACCCTAATTTTTATTACACACTTAAACAAGATTTATTGCATAAAGTATTAACTTGATATAACATAGAAAATATAGAGGTCTTATGTCTTTGGGAATTAGGAACATTACATAACAACATAAAATTGAAAATTCAACATCTTATAGAAAACATCTTTTGTATGACCACTACATTCTTACTTACTTACTATTGCATGGGATAACATGAGGGAATGCATAAGAAAAGAGTGAGCTACATATCCTATTATGTGGGTAAATAAGGAATAAAATGATGGTTATAATACCTGTTAATAAATAATCATATAAATGGAACAAAATTGTAACATGAACATGAATACATGATATAGAATGATATTCATTTCATGGAAATGTGGAAACATCCCTTGTCGTGGAATTAGCATGAGCCAAGGCTCATTTCACATAGAGCATGAGTAAACCATCATTGTACATGAATTATAATAAGTAAATCCACATTGTACTTGAATAATCACGAGTAAATCCCCATTGCACTTGTCGTATCATGATATTAATCTTTACACAATGCATTAATCGTATCAGGGCACCCCTTCTTAAACATTTATTTTATGCAAAAGTTTTCCAGAATATCATACAACATAGATTTATTAAACATCATAATTTATTCCATAGTAATAGAATTTATTATAAATAAATGAAACTCTTACATAAATATGTATATATTCGTAAAGGTGAATACCCTTGATAGGGAAATGGGCATGGAATTCACTACACAATGATTTTGGCTTGGAAAATGGCGGTGTAATTTTGGCAGCATAACAACATGACATAAGACTTCATAAAAAAGGATGATGAGAGATAAATTAGTGTCTCATCATATGTACATGAATGGTAAATTAATGGAGTCATATAGATACATGTCCCAACATAATTAAGGTAATTTGGATTCATAATGAAAAAGAATTTCTTGTATGAAAATGAGGAGACAAAAATTATTTACGGGATTTCAACATGGTAGCACGAGTACACGGAAGGAATTAATGATTGAGAAAATGGTTCTAAAAGCATTCAAAAATAAAAAGGTAAGTATGAGGGTGGTTAGAAATTACACCCCAAAATTTATAATTGAAAATAAAATAGTATTACTACATAATGAAACATGAATAAAATAAGAAACGTAGAAATACCTTACATGGAAATGTGATCCCAAATTGTTGGGAGAGGCTAGAGAGAGGATTCTTGAGAAAATGGGGTGCCATGGGAGGATTACATAGAAAGGAGGGAAGAGGTTGGAAGAACTCCAAATGCATTTTGTGATAAGGAAGTTGGAGATTGGGTTTGTTTTATAAAAAATGAGAGGGAATTCTTTATTATTTAGTTTTGGATCACCACACATTAAAATAATAAAAACTACAATCCAACCAATGTTTTCCCATGTTTTTTTTTCTAAAGGAGAGTGAAAACAATATTTTATAAGTCCAATGTATGAAAATGTTAAAAAAATATGGTTTCTTATATGGAGATGAGTCACACTCTGAAGTAAATCAATTTAAAATGCTAAAATGTTTTATAAGTATTTCAGGGTCCACTAATGCTTTAAAAAATAAATAAAACAAACTAAAAATCACATTATATTAATGGTAAAACATAAATTGGATGTAAATAAATCTTATAGTGTTTTATTACATCACTATTGGCTCATTATGATGTCATAAAACAGATTAAACATTTCAACGAAATTTAATTTTTACCCAAAAATTCAACAATCTCAAAAAATTATGAAAAAATCATCATTGGATAATTTTGACATCTTAATTCCAAAAATAATATTAATTTTATCCAAATAACTATTTAAATAATTGAATTTTTACCTTTAAAATAAATAACTACATTCATAAAAAATTTATGGGTTTTGACAAAAAATACTTTCAAACCTTAATATAAATTACAATTGTATTAATAAAAATTATATGATCATTAATACATAATAAAAATTAATCTATTAATAATATAATTTAACATAAATATTATTTATTTCATAAATCAATTAATTTACCAAAATAGATTCCTTTGTTGAATATTATCTAAAAATACTATTTCTGATTTAAAAACTATTTACAAAGTTACAATGATAATATTAATGTATATTTGTTATTTTATACCAAAATAATGCACATAATCATAGAGAGAATGTCTTGTTTCATAACCCCTTATACCATCCACCTATGAACTAAGAGTATGGTGTGTGATGGCGACATACTATTGGGGTGGTTCAGATGACATCATTCGGGTGGTAATCTTTATCAATACCCACTTTTACCATAGGTTGATCCTTTCAATATTAAAATGTTGAAGCTCGTCTTGTTATTGGTCAAGCGCAAAGTCAAATGATGCCACCTCCTTTCTGAGCTCCAAAAAATTGGATTCGTACATTGCAAGTTTACTATATGAGTCCATCACTTCCTTTGTCTGAGTAAATTTGAATTTGTGAAAACCCTATATTAATACTAAACATGTGATCACTATTCAATGGCTATATTACCAGTTCTAACAATTATTAACGGTATTTTGAAATCCAAAATCATAAAACCAAGGAAGTGCATATTTTATATAACCATTTTCTTAATAATACATTAAATTTGACCAAGAAGAAATTCCATTGATTAATGTTTGGGTCGTTGCAATCCATATTTAAATTTAATAAATATTTTACAACATATATCTAGTAAATATTATGCAACATTGAATAATTTATTCATTCATGGAAAATGATTCTGAAATATCATATGGAACACTTCTTCAAGAAAATATATTTTCCACCATGAATATCATATTTTATAAATAAACTGGTCCAAATCTTCTATTTAACATGAAATGAAAGGCATGCCCCAATATGTGTAAGGGAGACACATTACGTATCCCTTAGGTACATGTCCATGTTTTCGAAGAACATGTATTGAAGGCCCAGTGTAACATCATGACTATATCTTCTTACCTATGTCCTTGGGTCTATGAAAATATAATTGGAAACCTTTTAATGAATATTTATAAAAAATTCCCAAATAAATTCGATATAATTACTTTTTCTGGATTTAAAATTATTTTTCAATTATATAATATTTTCTAAATACTATTTTTTGAAAATAACCATAGAATCTAACAAATAAATCATTAAAATCTTTTAAAACAATTTACGAGGAAAATAATATATATAGTTTGAAAAAAACACAAAATATAAAAATTAATAAAAGAAATTATAAAACCTTTTCATTTCAAATATCCTTGTAAATTATAAACGCTTAATTATAAAAGCAAATTTTTATGATAGAAAATGTTTTTCCCAAGAAATATATATTAAAAAATATTTTTTTCGAATAATCTGTAAAATCCAAAGAAGCATTATTTTATGAATAGAGAATTATGATCCCAATTAAACAAATTATTAAAAGTATAAAATCTGTGAATATTATTTTAATATGTCCTTTGTATAATTCTAGATCATTTTTTAAAAATACTTTTTGAAAACATGGATTTATAAAAAATGGTGTTTTCAACAGAATAGAGAAATACGATCGGTTTACATTGAAAAAATAATATTTTAATTTTTGTTACATAACAATTTTATAATTAAGGTAATCGTGGATTATATTTAAATAAATATAGAAGAATAAATTTCAATATTTCTTGAAATTTGGGTATTAACATTTCATCATTGAAAGCATTAAAAAATGAATCCTGATAAACAACAGGACGGTTACATATAATAATCACCACATTGGTATTATTGAATCATAATTCTCATCCAAGGATTAAATTTGATGATACATTTAATATCATCAAAATACTGATATCCATGATAAAACTTATACAATAGTTACTATATACTCTTCATTGAACAATATGGGTTCATAACAGAACATATCTTCCAAAAAGGAAAACATAGACAAATAGCAGTGAACACTTTTGTGATGTTTTAACAATAAACCTGAGGAAAGAGATATACAATAATGGATATATAAAACATAATAATAATAAGAATAAGAATAATAATGTACATTTCAAGGCAGTATATTGACCACATAAAATAAGTAGGGTGTGAATATGTGAATCATATAAATAAAGATAGACAATAATTTGTTCTCTTAAGTGTCGAATTCCTTCGTAAAAATTACAACATCATATATAATGAAAATATGTTTATAATATTTGTATTTATGAAAAATAATGAGGTTTATCCTTCCAAAAAAATTATGTAATTTTTATTTATTTCCCATTTGTCAATACTTCATTGTTAAAGTCATGTTTTGAGTAATAACTACCATGTTATTGTGTCTGTTTTGATATTTTATTTTTCATCCTATTAATTTTATCATGGATATAAATTATAAAGATAATTAACCATGATATAAATCGAACATATATTCTATCTAAATGTATTTATATTAATCCATAATAATTATAAAAAGAAAATAAAATACATTATTCATGGAGATGGTATTTCGTATGTTCGCAATAATAAAGTTTTCATTTTCTCAATATATTGAAAGAAAGAAATATTAAAAATATATTAACAATAAATAATACCTTTTATTTCATATATATCACATTTTTTCCCTAAAAATGTACTTATTATATTCAATGAAATGTATGAATGATTCACATCGCTTTATGAGGCGGTTTCCCATCGTACTCACGAATGATGTTATCATATACCCACATAAAGGAAAGTAAAAAAGGTGTATCTGATATAAAAATTATATAAGTATAAAATATCATAAATAAAATATCTGAAAAATATAATCCTTCTAAATATGTATCCATGATAGGTGGTGATTGAAAATTAAAAACCACAGTAGGAAAAGAAATTATCCCCCATACACACAATTAATGATTTCTTATCCAAATTAATAGAAGTTGGGGAATTTGTTAGTAATTAACTAATCATAAAATATTATAGATATATAGATGATATTATTTTGATAATGTTATTATTTATTATTAATAATTTAAAGAGATAGAGGAAAAAATAACAAAATGCTCGTTGAAGAATGATAGCTCTTATTAGGGAGTCCTTTTAAGTTTTTAACCAAAAGCGTTGGTAAGATTAGTTTCTGAACAAAGTAATTCATATATGAAAAGATGAAAAAATTAAAATATATATTTTATTAGGTCATATAAAAATAAAATGTTTTCCCATTTATAATCGGTGTGCATAGGGTGTGGCCTTTTATAAGTGCGGTCAATTAAAACTTAATATTTTTAAACGAAAATTAATACCCCATTTCTTCATATTACTAGTAGATCCAAATATGTTATTCTATAAAATTTATGATATAAAGTCAATATATATATATAATATGGTTGTTTGACTTGTTTTGGGTCATTTTAACCCACATATTTCTAGTTTTACCCATAGTAACCCCATTTTTATCTTAACCATGATTAATAATTTTAATAGTTTCAAAATAAGATAGTGTAAACATTAAGTTTAACATACCAAATAACAAAAACTACTCTTATTTTTAATAGGTAATCAATTTTTTCAAATTACATTTACTATATTTCAAATATTTAGTTTAAAATTAATCCAACAGATGTGATGAAAAAGTGGTCTCCAAATATATAATGTTCTAATTATTAAAAAATTCGAAATGAAAAATCGATATAAAATTGAATCCATATCCATAAATTTGATTAATAGATATATGATTAAACTTTTTTTACATTCAAAACTATTTTAAATTTTTAGGAATATAATTTATTAAAAATAAAATAAAATCATTAATAATAATCAGAATTTATCACAATTAATTAATAAATTAACATTTTATGATATTAAAAAAAATTAGAGAATATAATTCTTAAATTATGATTTAAAACATATATTTTCATAAAATATTCTAAAACTATACAAAAAGAATAAAATCATTGATGAAAACTCATATAGAACATCACATAGAATATCATAGTTTTAAGTGTAAAATTGGATTTATTCATATTTCATATAAATAAAACACATAAAATGATAGATAAACATTTTATTTAAAATATGATATAAAATAATAAATTAAAAAAATCACTAAAAGTGATTTGTTTAACTTATTAAGATAAAATGAATTTCTAGGCATTAGAATATTTTTTCAGAAATATTTTCAATAATTTTAATTTTTTTATTTTAAATTACAATTAATTGGTCACCATAGAATGCATTACATATAAATTTGTAAACCGTATATTTTTATAGATTTTTAGTAATATTCATAACCACAATTTGAATATCTCAATTTTAAATCTCATTATAAATAATAATATTTTAATAGTATATCATTTTTCTTTTAAACTAAGTGTTTTGAATAATGCATGATACATCAATGTTGTATGAAACATAAGAAAACATAGTTTTCTATGTAATGAAAAGTATTAAAAATGTTAAACACATTTTGGAAAAAAAATATGTCACCAAATATGGGGGTGTTACAATCCTTCCAAAATGTATGCTTCCCCAAACAAGACCTTTTGGGATGTCTAAGTTAGGAGACAAGGGATGGAATGAAAATAATTGGTGTCAATTGGTTTGATGAGTAATAATGCTGTAGAGGGTATATCGTAGGACACCGCAATCATGGCCTGTACCTATAAAGTAAGAAGCATGACAACCACATGGCCGAATCCAATTGGCATGGGGCAAGATACTAGTGTTGAGTAGGAAAAACACTCCCATGGAAGTTATTAGACTTGTGTTCCCAAATAGATGCGCACATTTACAGGAAAACTCTAAGATTAAATGTAAAACAAATGTTTACAATTATTTCATGAATCTTTGATTCCACAATCAGAGTATGATAGCAAAATATTTTAATTGATAATGATAGTCGTATAAAATCCCAAAAAACTGTAGATGGTCCCACATTCTCTATGTCTGAGGATTGTGATCAAATCAAAACTCTTATAAATCAACTCATCCTCTAAATCTGAAGATATTCTCTACTTTTTCCATGTACTCCTAGAACATCATCAAATGTGCTATCATCTTTATAACACACAACACATGCAGGCATAACCAATGTAGGGGTGATTATTACAATACCTATATAGACACCCTGAATGAACTACACACAATGAAAAAATAACATTAAACTCTTAACAATGGTATATAAATAAATTTAAAACAAAAAAAACACATATATAATTAGGAATAATAAAAAATCTCTAGGAATACATAACCAAAATACCACCAATAATATTAATCTCTATCTAAAGTGAATTCTAGGAGAACATAGTATATGAGTCATTCCATTATTGGAGAGACTCATCCAATGGTTATGTTCAATGTGACCCACTCCAAGAAAGACCAATTGTCTCAGAATGCCATGGTACTGATATTTGATATCACACCCAAGACCATTATGGGACACCAAAAACTTAATATAGATCAACCCACACTGTTGGGGGTGGTAATCCAATGATAAAAAGAACCCTACAAAAATTAAATTCCAGATAGAGGATCAACACCCTACTGACAAATTTCAAGATGATATCAAAAAACCCACTGTGGGTATAAAATGATAGAGTATCACACATTAGTCTTATAGAGGTAGACCAATATGACACTCATTTTAAAGATTGGATAACACTTTATATATCTGGAAGTAAATCTAAATTGTACTCTCAAGGGGATGTACTAAGGGAACACACTCAACTGATACTATTCAAGATATTATAAATTAAGGGTTCAAAATACCACCAATGTGTGTTTATGTTGTGTATATGAGGGTACACAATGTGTCAAAAAACCCATGATATTCTTATGTGATGATGCCTCGCATAGAATGTAAATATTCATATACACCGTGTAAAAGAATAATACAAAATGTGTTTATATATCTTTGAACCTTGAATAATTTGTTTTCCCATGCCCATGTACATATAGACATGCTCATGTACCAACCAGTGTATTTCATCCCATTCGTTTGTACACCTTTGTCTATTTTATCACTTATACTATGATCTTCTCAAGCCCATGTAACCTCATAGTATCACATTGTTTCACCAAGAATGATCCCTAGGGCATGCGACACTTCCCACAGTGTGTATTATTTAACACATTAGGGAAACCATAGATCCACACAAGGGATCCAACATGGAATGAATCTTTGGTCTATACACAATATAACCTAAGGTTATACAAAATATCGATCTTCATCTCATCTCTACCACGAAATTCCCACGCATGATTCAATTTAGGGTATCATATATCAGCATTCATCTGAACCATTCATTCATCGATTTATGGTATCCGAGTATGGAAATTCTTCAAAAAAAGGCATTTTCACTCTATCCAACACTAGTGATTGTCAATATAGAGATGAATATAATCCTACAAACTTTTCCAATCTAGATTTGATCATAATCAACCATCGTTGTACCTCAATTATACCCATGATCATTAAATTTACATGCATTATTGATCTCTTGTGCCGAAGAATGGTCAGGTAATGATCCACAATTGGGTATTAATTAAAAGTTGGGATAAATAAATTTCCAATGACGAACATCCACATAAACATGGTTGAAATCCATAAGAAAAAATTTACGAGGATTGAACCTCAACCATTTTTCACTTCTCCAAAATTCATTGTCTAAGAAAGATAAAAAAAGATGAAATAAATCCAATGAACAACTCAATCCATAATAATTTTACTACACCATCAATGAGTGGATTAATTATGAAGATTGAATTGATCTATGACCAACATTAGAGAATTATGGGTTTAAAATAAAAAAAATCAACCATCAAACCAATTGTTTGGATTGATCATTGGAAAAGAATTATTGCAAAATATTTTCATTGGTGAGATCTAAATGTTCCATTGCACACAAATTAATTATTGACAATCCAAACATCGTTCTCTCATGGATGCTCTTACATCACTCTCCAATGAATCCTCTCCATTTAACGGTTTATGCATATAACCAGGTAAATAATCCATAATAACATATTTATAAAATTGAAATTATTACATGAAATTTTATTTAAATTTATAATTTAATCAATTAATTTATTCAAACATTCACCCATAACAACATTCAACCCAAACACCCAATCCACTCTAAGGTTATGTAACACCTAGTGTACACCTCTATTTCTAAACTCAATAGTGCCATTTAATTTCTAATACAATAACATGATTCTGAATTCATTCATATTTTAGTAAAACTTTTCAACATGATATTAATATATCTAATATATTTAAAAAATAAATTTTGGGCATTATGGGCCCTATAATCTTATATCGTCTATGTCCCTAGATCCATAAATAACCATATAATATTCAAAATTAATGCATAGAACATAAAATTTAGTAAATTCTTTACACCATATGGATTTTAATCTCGAAAAGTGAAAGACAAACTAAAAATATGCGGGTACTAGGCTTGCATCTAGTTTTTCTACTCTGGCTTGCTCTATTGATGATTCTCATGATGGAACTAGACATGCAATAAGGGATTTGATCACTGATGAAGGCTTGTATTCTACAGATCCACAATCTACATTGGGTATAGAGAAAAGATTTCTCCATCCTTGATGTCCATCTATCCCCAGTTGATAAAAACAAACAGGGAATCCATGTTCCTCCTCATCAATGAATCTTATAAATTATTTTGCACCTTGTCAAACTATGGTGGTAGATCTAAGTGGTAAACCACATCAGTAACTGTACACAATATCTAGAAAGGGCCGATGAATTTCATAAAAAGATTCCCACCTCATCAAATCTCAGTAATTCATGCTGAACTGAGACCCTTAAGAACACATGTTATCCCTTATCAAACTCTATAGGTGCCTATCATTGGTCCTTATAAGATTTATGACAGCTCTATTAAGTCCGCTTCTATTTTTCGAGGATATAAACTGTCTCTATTATCACTCCAACCAAATCATAACCAATGAGTGTCGACACTCATGGATCGGTACAACAATGTGGTGACCTGAAGGGTCACCCGTAAAATGCCCCTAATAGCGTTATACTAATGGATTAATGGTAGCTATTGTTGTATAAAAATACCACCAAGGATAGATGTTCATCCAAACTATATCCAAAATACAACCTAAAGTGTGAATAAATTTTTATATCTCTAGAGTATCATTATATATTAGTAAATAACAATAAATAATATACCAATATCATTTTACCCTAATTCAGATACATACTTTCCTTAATTAGAACATGTCACAACATTGTTAGATTAAACTCATCCCTCGATAGAAATAAGAAATATGATTGGGAGAGATAATTATCATAATGTGACTGTGTCACTAATCTTAACCATAACCATGAAAAACCCTAGTGAAGGCCCTATGTATGGACGTCCATATGATTTTTTGGTTTCCTCAAAATGAATAAATCTCTAGTGACTACGTCAATATAGTCCTCTGCAATCAAGGAGGTCTATCTCAACTAGAATCATAGTAGTTTCCTTCAACTAGAATTCATGCATCTCACTCACCCTTCATGAATCATCTACTGCCATTTATTGTGTGAGATACTTCTCAATGTGATGTGGTATATCTCTTAAGACACTTGGAGGTGCAATATCTAATATATGACCTTGTAAAAAATCAATATCACTCAGTGAATGATCATCCTGATCATGCATTGGAATACTAAATGGATGTATTTTTGAATGAAACATAATATAAATTTATATATCATGATAAAAGAATATATCTAAAATGCTATATAAAGATGTATATAGAAACCATAAACCATTACTATATATTACAAGTTAGAATTATTGAACTAAAACCAATGTATACATGTACCATGTTGAAAGGTCGGTGATTAGAGTCATCGAGTATGGTTATGTCATCTTCCACACAAACACAACGTTATATGTTTTCAATGAAGAACTCGAAACAATTAACAATGTTTCCTCCAACCAATCTTAGAGTATTATGACGTACTGAATAACTAAAACCTCAAATAACACTCTATCACTACCCATCCTAATAATGCATGAGTTGTGACTACCCCAAGCCTTCCTTCAATTGGCCATGGGATAGATACCATCACCTAGTAGTCATATCAAACACATGGGAGGAATTATTATATCTTACATGTACCAATGTACATATATCCAAGACATAAAAAAGGTAATTGTAAACATGTGATACCAATTAATGCATACATATGTGATTCAACAACCATAATAATATAGTAATGTAAAGAAATAGATAACGAAAGATAAATACAAGCCCAAATATTTCAAATTTCCAACCAACTCCAAGGGATATGATTATTTTAATATGAATCCACCCAATGCAAACATGATTTTATGAAGATCATTTAATACGCCACATGTTCATTGTCCTCCCAAGAAACAATCACATGGGTCATCTTTTATATATGACTTGACATGTGCAAGAAGATCCCCTTCTGGGAGAGTAGAACAATACCTATTGAGATTCCCTAAATACACAAAAAACCAATAATCCAGAACATTGTGGTCCTACAAATTATATATCATTCAATTAAAAAATTACTCATATACACTAAGAAATGACATCATTACATCATGATGTAAAATTAAAACTCCCAGCAACATGATTTTGGCCAAAGAATTGGTTATTCTAGGTGAATAAATTCGAGTCATCATTATATAACATAAGACACTAATCCAAGAGCTCACGATCTCTGAGACCCACAAAATAATTCTAACCAGAAATAGAATACCCTAATAGATATATATGGGATCAGACATAGGACAACAAGGGGACACCATAATTCAAACCCAAATCTACATGATTTGTATGGGATCCTTCTCCAAAAAATAACATCAATGATACGAGAAATTATATATTTATAGATTATCAATTAACTAATTAAATCATTCAATCAAATTTCAAAATCCCAACATAATTTATAAAATGATTTTGGATCACACTTGAGTCTCACAGAGGGTAGCGACAAAATCTATCTGAAACTCATCCTTTAGAGTGGATCACAATCCATATATGTAAATTTAATTACATGTATTATCCTCTTGGGAATGCATTATGGGAACAAAATAATTTGATACTAGTCCACACTAAATAATGATGTTCCCCAAACACCTTCAAATACGTACTCATCATGTATGTGGGGGTAGAGAACATGTATAGTAAACCTGTAATATGCCAATGTCTTGACACCTCAAAATACATGTAAAAATCCAAATACATTGTATGTATTAATATTAAATTCTGTTTATTTATCCCAAAAAATATTTAACATGAGGTTTGTGCATGCCTGTGTAAACCTGCACAGGCACGTCTGTCAAGTACTAAACATCTGATTGTTCCCGTGTACACCTAGTTGTATCCATAACCAAATACATTGTCCTTCTCATGCCTATGTAACATCTAATTAACATATCGAGACAAAAATAACAATACACAGTGTGTGTGAAATAGCTTCATTAAATATGATATTTAACTATCCTCAAAAAACATAGCGATGCACTGTTGGCCCCACATGAATTTAATCTATTGATTACACACCATATAGCCCTAGATTTTTCAAAATCCATAAATCTTCTAAGTGTCATTGCCACTAATAAAAAAATCATGATTATTGGTAGGGAATAAATGATCTAGGATCATATGACTCATTCCATCATTGATCACCAGGATTTGAGTTCAAATATACATAGAAAGCCCACCATTGATCTGTCCATCATCACCGCACATCAAATCAAGGAAAAATGAATCCATTAGTCCTTTATGATCTACCTCCAATATAACACACCCCATAAATGCACGTTAATGATACCAACATTAATGAAATGAACTTATAGTATCAATCCACCTAACTAAATAATGACCATGTGACAATAAAATACTAGGTATTCATCAAAACATGGAGGAAAATTAATTTACCACAATGAACATGAGATGAATTAGGCAGAGAAATCCATATGAAAAAATATTTGAGAAACAATCCATAGTTTTGGATTATTTTTATTGATATATTTTCAATGAAAAATATATATGAAGTAGAAACAAGCACAATGAAAAATTGAATTCATCACAGTTTAAATCTACCATCAATGTGTGGGTCAATTCTATTAATGGAATTGATTATCATTCTACCAGTACAAGATAAATGGATAAAAATACAAATATTCAACATCTTATGATGAGTTTGGATTTATTTATGATGAAAAATAGTCAAACATCACAATTGTTTATGAAATACAGACATATTATTTTTCACTAATCAAAGATCCATGGTCCAACCATTATTCTCCCAGGGAAGCTCCTCCAATGCTCTCAAATGTATCCTATCATTTTTAAGGATTATACCAATAAAACTAATATATTCTATAAGATTATATTTTTAGTCCTATAATCAGTTCATTAACTTGTTTATATTAAAAATTAACTTAATCGATTTATATATTCAAACATTCTCCCACATCCTTGATCTTCCCCATTGGCGGACGCCATATAAAATATTTTTGTGGGTAGGGTAAAACCAACATTAAGAAGTCAACTCTACCCTCTGATATCTGATACAATTCCCCATTTTAGTGTTATTGCAACTTTTCTCTAAAAGTGTATCAATGTGATATTAATATATTTAATATATTTTAAAAATAATTTTTTTTTCACAGTGTGCCTCATAATCTCACGTCATCCTGGTGCCTGAATCTTAAAATAAGCCATAAAATTATACATGAATTAATAAATGGAAAATTGGAGTCACTGAAATCTCATTTCCATTTATAAAATTCATAGAAAACAATCATGTGTAGTTTCCGAAATGTGTCGATGTGCTTCACATGTATGATAATGAATCTTGATATGAGAATATATTTTTTCGTCATATACTATCAAAAATTATTGATAATCCTCCCAATTGTGTATTGTAATATGGGAGAACTACCCCATGGGTTATAGTAGAATATACATGTGATACTTTTATTTTTGGGTTATAGTATAATAATGATATGACGTTGTCCAAAAATCATACCATTCCTCTAATATTGCAGTATCTATGATTTATATTTTCTTTTTTATAAACTATTAGCCTTTGATGAAATTCTCATGATTGTTTTATTAGCGATATGATAGTTCCCTAAAGAAACATGTCATGTGTATCAATTAGTTCCAATTTAAAAATTAATATGATCTAAATCTTCATTTCCCACATTACGTCAGATATGTGGAAAACACCCTTAAATGGGAGTGGGAATATAAATCTACCATTAAGTAGATATCAAATTATAGTAGTAGTTGCTTAAATGATAGTGGGGGTGTTGAATATATTTAATCCCCATGTAGGTCTCCAGGATAGGTTGTATTGCATCCTATATTACTAATTTTCTTCTATTGTAAACATTAAATAATGTGATATGTTTACAGTGATGTCCATCAATTACCGCCATAATGTTATGGTATGATTATACTATATAATTATGGATATGATATCTCTTATTAATAAAAATGGAGTAATATGACCATACATTCCATTAAGTTTCCATTATAATATGACATTAATTTTCATATATACGGGAAGGTATTGAGTATACATCACCATTTGATGTCATAATATATTTTTATAGTCCCCAATATACTAATATAATATGATTCTAGGATTGTCTAGAATGTTTATTTATATAGGGATTCCCTTTAGTAGATGTTAGAATATTATCATAAGCCCCTTTTTGTATCAATAATATGGGATCAATCCCTACCATCAATAAACTATTTACCTAGGTGAGACCTCCACATACATTATTGGGTATGATTGAACATATTAAGTATAATATGGAATACCACATATATTATTTGTGTGTTGTATGGGAATAATGAATTTGGATGTATCGACTGCCGAGAGGATCTCTATTATGAGGTAACTGGTAAATAATGAGGGATAAAATTTCCACATTGTTTATATTTCAAAGATAATGGAAGTAGATATTTTAAAACTATTTAGAAAGGATTATGAAGAAGTTATTGGTGGTTGTGAGAGATATGGGATTATTCATGACATTTTTTTCATATGATTCTAAACAGTAATTTTCCATAGAAGGAATTAATAGGATTCCTCAAATTTTTTGATGTAGCCATTAAGATGAAATTCTTGAATCTATTTATTTGTCACCCATCATACAAGGTGTATCATCAATTATAATATTTTATTGGTTATTTAAGTCAAAAACATTCTAGTTTTTGACGAATATGTCTTAATTTTTTTATGATGAAATAGTTTTCGATTAATGGGGCATCATTCAATTGGTTTTCAATGTCCAGTCAGAATCAAGAATTATAAAAAAAACCGAATATTGTAGTATTAGACGTGAGACCATGATCAATCAATCATGGTCAGTGGTAAATGATTCATGTTAGGTTTTTAAATTTTTTTAATCGTTATTTTTTAAAATAATAATAATATTTACATTAGCATATATGATATCGAACACCAAACCTACATGGACCTTGAAATATTATAACTTAAATATTGAAATATAATAAAGACATTTAATTTTATATTATGAATATGAATATAATTTCAAGAAATTAAATCATAAATTTCCTAATAAATATAATTTTATCATTTAATTAGTAGTAAATAATTATTAAATTTATATTAAAAATAATATAATTAAAAAAAATTATTCACAAATATATTTATTACAGAGAAAATATTTTATTTCAAATTTTTAATATTATAAAAATGAAATGATAATATTAATATTAATAGATAAACCATCATATAAAAAATAAGGTCATTTTTCATATGATTTTTTTGGAAAAAAAATTATATTCCATTAATTAGTGAAAAAAATTATTTTTATTGAAAATGTAATTTTGTTCAAGAGAATACAAAGATCCATCATATTATAAACTATATTAAAAGTAAATATATATCTATAATATTATTAATAATACTATAATGTCACTTGTAATCAATTTTTTGTATTTTATATGGTAACAAAAAAATGTATACATATAAATAATTTTTATGAAAATAGTTTTTGTGACTTTTTTATATTAATTTAAATTATTAAAATTATTGGTTACAAATCCGGAAAAATGAATAAAATATATTTCATAATTTTTTATTCATATTTATAAATAAATTTCCTTTTAATGCTTGATCTATATAAATAATAACTATTGTAAATATTCCTCACCATTGTAAGGTTAAAATAGGTGAAATGTTGTTAAAACATTGGGATATTACAATAATTTTTTTATAAAAGTAAAATTGTTCCCATATAACCTATTTATTTTGGACACTTATATATAGTTATCAAATATATGAACACTTTATTAAATATTTCTTTTAATATAACATTTAAAATAATTTAAGAAATAATAAAGAAAAAAAGTCGCTTTATTGACATTAATATCTCTATAATTTTTTCGTAATGATAAAATGTTATTATATTAAGTTCTAATATTTTTATTTTAAATAATAATATTTTTATCATAATAATTTTTTTTAAATTTAACTGATTTAATATTTATCACATGTTCCTATACAAAACTGACATGATATTCATTGAATTGCTAGAAAAATATAATGAATGATATAAAAAATATCAAAAGTAATTAAATTAGGTTTTATTATTATGATCCAGGAAAATTTTAAATAAAAATAAAATATTCGGTATGCATCAAATTATAATGATTATATAACATCCCTTTATTAATATACTAAAAGAAAAATTAATTGAATATTGTCCAAAGTAAAATTATTAATATGTTATGAAAATAAAAATTCAACAAATTACCTGTAAAATATATGTATGGAAATTTCATCAATTGTTTATTTGAAATTAAATTTTAACCCTATAGCTAAATTTACCACACTTTGAAAAGTAAGATGTCATTACTACGATTAATGTAAAAAATTAGTAAATAGTGGGGTTTAACCAAAATATAATGTTTAATATGAAACAAAACATGTGAAAATTTTATTAGTGGAAGATATTTCATCAGTAAACCTTTTTATAATATATAGAGATTTGTATCGTTTTTAATATAGAATTACTTAATTATATTTTAGTATTTTTTGAAATTCCAGGTTCATCTTTTTCCTACACCATAAAAGAACACTTTTATCTCTTTTCATTACACCATTTAGTGCCATATATATCAACCAATAACAAATCTAATATAATATTAGATTCCATCACAACAACCTATAGATTATATTCTTTCTATATGACCATCATTTTAATGATTAATTCGTAAACACGAGAGGGTTTCTCAATGAAGATTTGAAATACGTAACTGAGTGTTTTCAATTTCATTTATTATTCTACCTCCTCTAAATATATCATATCCAAAAAAATAATTTATTATATTTAATATAATAAATTTTTAATATTGTTATTTTATAACTTTTTTCCACATACTTTCCATCCAATGTAAAATGTATTCATAATTAATTTGAACGTACATTTGATTGTCTCAACATAGCGGTTAAACTTTTTTTAAATCACAATAATTTAGGGACGGTTGCAATGATTGATTTATTATTAATTAATGATATTTATCATGTAATTATTCATTATGTATTATAATATCTTATATAAATTGTTTCATATTCATTCTTTAAAAAATGATAACATCATTCATGTGTATGTGTTGAATACACCCTTCATGAAATGATATGGTTTATTTTTACATTTTATTGAATAAGGATGATAATAAGGATATATTTAATGAATAGATATAAAATTTATATATGATATAATAATGATGTTAAAAATCTAAAGTATTATTTTACTTTCTTCCATCCATCCATCAAAAATGGAATCGGTGCTCCTTCGTATAAACAGTCAACCATATCTACAAATAGAGTAAATCAATTTTATTTCGTTAAATTTAATGTATGGATATAAATATATATATATATATATAACATAAATATATATGAAATATATATCATTTTTCAAATTTTTTATATGATGGAACTAAAACTATTTATATTGTCTAGGAAACATGAATCAAAATATACCTGAAAAGTTTAGCAGTTATCCCCAAAACGGTGGTTTTAATTAAAAATGATTTATAAAAAGTTAAAATGTGTCAAAATAAAATCATATATTCTATGAAAGATATTATTATTTTTCAATAATTACATTTATAATAAATATATGTTTATTATAATACAAGGTCAAATGAATAAAAAAATACAAGATCTTATATACAATATTTATAGTCTCAGTTTTATATATGGGAGACATATTCCATTCTAACCACTCCTTCCTTTAGTTTGGTGAATAAAATTACACTATAAAATTTTATATCATTAATATAATAATATTAATTATATTTATTGTATCATTTGATTTAATTACTCCATGAGTCTTATGATTCATAAGTTACAAAAGTGGTAATATTTTTATGTTACAATTTCATTGATTGTTGGGATTGTTTAGGATTATGTATTTTTTAATTAAATGTTATTATATAAATCTCAATAAACTCATTAATTTTATTATATTATAAATAATTATAGATTAATAGGTTTTCATTTCATTTTCTTCAATTTAATAACTCCTGAAATCAAAATAAATTTGTAAAGGAAAAAATATTTTATTTAGTTAGGTTGTTGAAAAAAATTTCTTTTGGTATTCATGTTGTCTAAATAAATAATAATGTATAATTTTAATATTTAATAGTATTTTTAAATTCAAATTCACCCATGATATTATTTATATATTTTTTTAAAAGCTGTATTCTTTTTATTTTCCTAACATGGTTGTTTTTGAGTTTATTTTGAAATAGTGTGAAATCAATGACTTATTTTTTCTTATATGGAATTAAAATAATTCACTTACATCATGAACAATCAATGATTTTATAAATACCATTAATGTTTCTAACTTTATTTTCAAATTAAATATTAGCCTTACTATTTTTTGTTCTTTTATTTTAAATTACATATTTCAAAAACAAAAGGTTATTTTCATCACAAAATAATCAAGTGATTATTTTCAATGAATTCTCATCTATGATATAATTATTTGATCTCAATTATGATTATTCAAAATATAATAAAGTCATTTCATCCTTATTCTTACATTGGTTATTTAATTATAATAATGATAGGATGATTATGAAAAAAAAAAAATTTTATGTTATGTAAAGAGATGAAGCCATGATTGTTTTTAACCATGTTTCTTTTCATTGTTTATCTTGTGATGATATAATAGTTATTTTTAATCATTAGGAACAAAAATTTATTTCCTTGCTTATGTGATGATTGGGATATAAATTATATGTCTCTCAAATTCATTGGGTAATGTTTTATATATCATGAGATAACTTTTGGAAGTAGGTCGATGAGCTTTATCCACATTGGGAAATAATATCTTCTGCATGATCCATTATGCTAAGATTGTAATGATGAAGGGTCTGCCCTGACATGGATAATAATTATGGATTTTTAAAACCAAAATATTTCATTATCTTGGAAGTAAAACATGACATATTAAATAGTTTCAATACTAATAATGTGTCCACACATTTATGAGATGAAATTATGATTCATGATTGATTTAAAATGATTTATCACTAATTTGATTCAAGTCATTCAAAAAAAATTGGTATTTAATTCATGACCCATGTTTATAATTAATGATAGATTGAGAATGATCATTTTATGTTATTTTCAGTATCTCATACCTTTATGCTAATTTTATGGTTTCAAATGATCCTCGATTGAAATATTCCATGTGTAACCATACTTGGTATCTAAATTCATCCTTTTATATGTATACATTCCCAGGTTAGGAATAATGGATTATGTATGGTATGTATATTGATAGTATAACGTGGAATGATATTAATTATTTATGTTTATGATATTTTTTGAAATTAATATACTATGTAGATTTTATAAAAAAATAATAAATTTATTGTTCCTAATGAGTGTGTTAGTACAATTTATTGAATATTAATATAAAAAAGAATTATTATTTATTTATTAAATGAATATGTAAGTATAATATACCTATGAATAGTGTTATGTGGGAAGATATTTATAGGTGATATTGAGGGTCATTTATTAAATACGATTCTTTTATCAAGTATCCAAATAAAAAAAACATTTATAGTCTTTTGACATGTATTTATGAAATGAAATCAATATTTAAATAAAAATATATAATATTTCTAATGATATTCTTTGGTCGCCATAGTCAAAATCAACGGATACGATTGTAAAATCTAGTTATATTAGGATTTAAAATATCTAATGAATACCATGGGGATATGTTTATAAATTTTATGACAACATGATTTTTTTAGGAATTGATTATATGATTTTCATACCATTAAATCAATGTTTAGATACAATAGGTGGAAATGGTTTTGAATCATATAAATCTATGATTATTGACCATGTAAATATTTGATTGAATATATACCCACCATCATTCTATTTTATAGGGAGTGTTCCATAATTGTGCACATATTCTGACCCTCCCAATTAATATTCGTGGGTTAATTCATATATTCTTTAAGAACAATCATGAATAATCTAAAAAGTGAACATCATGGATGATCTATATTAATACTATGGTGTTATATATATAAAATGTGGTTTCATTATTTATTCCTCTTATAATTATTTTTCAGGATCATATGTTTTCTTTTTATAATTATTTTTTCTCACACAATAGTTTTTTATTTTATTCAACGGTAGAAATATGGAAGAACTCTAATAATGTTGCATGTGAAAAACAATGGAATATTTTTTTCAATGAGAGTACAAGTGAAAAAAAAATATTGAATGTGAATCTTTGTGATTATTCTTGGTTATATGTCTCATTATACATGTTACAAACTCATCTTTACTGATATTATTTGAACACCTAATAAAATAAAAAATGTTATTTTATGAAGAACATGAGGAAATGAATATTTGGATTCCTATATATCTAGAATGGTGTAGGAATCACTCAAGGAAATCTATCAGATGAACCATTAGAATTTTCGGGTGTTGAAAAGAAGATTTAAGAAAAAAAAATTATAATAATAATTGTAAAGTATAGTTAACATAGTGGATGAGAATAACGGTTTCCTTGAGGTATTATAAATGATTGATTGTTTTTAACGTATTAATTATAGGAATTATTAATATTGTTGTCATATTAGAAAAAGTGAATAATATTATCAACATATTTGTATGAGTAAAGGTTTTTAATATTTATGATGAAGAGAATAAAAATTTAATATATAAAGAATTATGTATTAAATATTCATATAACAATGATGGAAGTAATGTAATTAAAGTATTTATGTTACTGGTTTTTTAAATTAAGATATATATTTAATTTTTTACAATGGTATTCTTGTTATAATAATCACAAAATACAGAATTATTTTTTATAGCTTTTACATTATTGATTATCTTGTATATGGTGAATGTTAACCATAACCTAAAAACAATTTAATTGTGTGTTTTGATTTTATTGAATACACTTGATTGAGTTAAATATAACACATAACCTATTCTTGAATTTAATATACTATTGTTTAGTTGGAAAAAAACATATTTTTATTGATTAGATTTATGATATTGTGTGGAATAACTTGGAACTAATTATTTATTTTATAAAATATTGGTTTTTGTTACCGTTGATATAATTTAATTTTTTTTGGATTTGTGCAATATATTTGACAAATGGTGATTTTATTTTATGAATAAATGTTTAATTTTTTTTAAACATAAATATTTTTTATTGAGGATTAATGGTAATTTAGATTATATTTATGTTTAAAGAGAAATAAAGGTATTCACATGTTTAGTATGTTACATTAAGATATAATATATAAATTTTTGTACATAAATTATTAGTTGGTTTCTAGAAATTTAGTTACATTTTTTAGATATATTTTTATTTTTATTTTCGATAGACATGTTTTTTGGAGGTCGTATGGTAAATAAATTATCAAATATATTAAGATAAACTATTGGTTTTATTTTTATGGATTTATATATTAATATACAATTATTTTATATAGGTCATCAAGTGATTACTTGTTTTGTGTTTTTATATATCTAGATATATGATGAAATAATTATGGATCCTATGATCCATAAAATTTTATTTCTACTGATTCATGCACGAAATATTCAACGTCATTTAATAGAATAAAATATGATGTGTAGATTAAATAATGAACAATTAATGGTTAAAATTATAATTGTGAAATGAAATGAAATCTTAAAATTTATTATCATAGGTTCTCTAAATTGTGATAAAGATAATCACCAAAATATTGGAATGTAATCGAGGAATAAAATTATTATCCTTTACATTCATTTATTATTAATTAATGGTCTATCACTCAACACAGATTTATTATTTTGTGGTCCTTAACATTCTCTTGATTATTTTCTACATCACATTTTTTAGTTTCTTGGATTCTAGTTTTGTCCACTATATATAAATTTTTACTTTTTACATGGTGTAGTAAATTTATTGGAAAAGATAATGTGTTATTTTTGGAATCCTTTATGTTTCACAATATCCATTTTTAAAACACTAAAATTTTAGAATAAGAACATTGTGTTCGATAGTGTATGAGACACACAACACCAATGTCAAAAAACCAAAAAATAATATAATTTAAATATGATCATTATAAAATATCCATTGAATTAGTAGGTATGAATCCAAATAACCACATTATGAAAAAAATTTATATATATTGTACAAAAAATAGTTATTTATAAATTATTTTGTAAAAATATATAATTATGTAGTAAAAATATATTATTTTTTTAAAAATCATCTAAAGAATGTTTTTTATTTATTTTATTGATGATGTATTATATTTAATTTTTCAAAAATTTCAAAAACATATTTCAGAAAAATAAATTCATTATATAAATTAAAATATAAAAAATATATTAATGTGAAATATTAATATTTTTAAGATAAAATTAATTTTCTAGTAACTATTGAAAATACTAATTTTTATCGAATTTTGGACTTCAATAATTTGAAAATTTCAACATAAAAAAATGGATTAAAAATAAAATTAGTCATATTATAATATAAAAAATCCAATTATAATAACTAGAATAAATTGTACTATTGAATTTTGTATAAATTATTTTTTATAAATAAAATTTTGTTTCTAAGAAATACAATTTTCACTATGTTAATTTTTTTAAATATTTAATTTTTTGACCAAACTATATAATGATTCATGAAAATGTAAAAAATATTTGGAATCAAAATTTAATAAATTTTTTTAAATTTCCCTATTCTCAATAGTAATAGTTACTATAGAAATATCTTTCATCTATTTAATGAAAAAATTTGAAAATGGGGTTTAACATTACAATAAGTCTTTAGATTTAATCAAACACTTTCCATTACACTATTTTATATGAGGATAATTACCTTTTTTATCCATTTTTCAAATATATATTTATGTTTGGTAATCTATTGTGGAATATGAACTTTATATTTATTTAATAAGGGAATAAATACAAATTGTTGCTCTCATGAAAATAATATCTAAAAAATATAGATGAAGAAATTTTTTTATATTATGTTTTAAATTTAAATTTGAAAAATGGAAAAAAATTATCATAATACTTTATTTCAAATTGTTAGTGATTTTAAAATTATCCTAATTGTCTATGTAACAAAACATTTTTCTTCATTAAATTTAAGAAAATTTTAATAAATGAAAATGAAATTTTCAAAAAAATATAATTTCGGTGCATTATAAAATTATATGAATTGTGTTAATAAATATTATAAATTTAGATGTTTTAAATGATTTTTATCCAATTATTTATTTTCCAATTTTTCCATTAATGTAAAATTAATTTTATATTGTCAAAAATGATATTAATAATATATTATAAAATTAATAGATTATTATTTTATAAAAAATAAAAAAAAATTAATAAGGTGGATAATATATGATAATATATTTAAAAACTATTTAATTTATAAATCAATTTTTATGTAACAATTAAATTTCTATATATTTAATATTTAAAAACAACTTTTCATGATTAAATTAAAAATTGGTTATCGAATTAGTTAAACTGAAAAAAATATGGTTTTCAATTACACCAAAAAATGTATTAAAATATTATTTCATGATATTATATAAACCATAATAAATTACTCATCAAATGAATTTTTATTTGGAAGAATTTTCTAAAGAATGATTTAATTATATTTCAATCATTTTTTTAATTCCATGTGATCCCTTTCCCTCCCTTCAAAACAGACTTCCCATATCTCATTTACTTACATCAAGTAAATAAATATGTCTCTTAAAATTCTTACTATAATGTGAACCTAGATTACATCAACACATCATAGAGATTATATTCATTCTAAAATACCATCCCTTCTTGGATTAATGTTTGAACCAAATGTTTGTTTTCCATGAAGAGGAAAAACTCTAAACTGAGTTATCTCATTTTGATAACTTATTATACATCATAAAAATATTTTTTATAAAGAATAAAAAATTTATTTATTTATATAAACTATACTTAATCATTATTATTATGGTGGGAAGTCATTTTTCCATCACATTTCCATGATATTGAAAACAAACACATCATTTGTTCTTACATATGGCTTACCATCTCGACATAGTTGTGTATCTCATTTTTCAACACCATATTTCAATATGGATATAATTATGGATTTAATATTTTAATGTGAAAATTTTTACATAATTATTCTTCTTTAATTATAATATTATACCAACCTTCTTGAATTTATTTTTATTAGAAAATTTTAAAGTCGTGTGTGAATACGTGTGGACTACCACTTCCATGATGTGACAAGATTCATTTTTTCATTTCATATTGAAATGGATTATAATATGAAAATATTTAATAATTTTGTATGATATAATGATTATTCATGAAATTTTCATAATTATTTATTTTTCATTCTTTACATCCTTCAAAAATTGGATACATTGTTTATTCTTACATACAGCCTACCATCTCCATGAACGATGTAATTCATTTTTAATTTTGTATCATTAATGGATGAATTAACCTATATATATATTATATCTATATCATGATTAATATTATATATATTATGAAACCATGGTTAATTAAAAAAATAATTGAATGCTTGACCTAAAACAGTAATAAAAAACAAAACAATTACAACCCATGTAGTGATTTTATAAACAAATTATTATTAAACAAGTAAAAAAATAAACCATCTGATATATTATATGATATATATGATTATGGTTATGAAATTCATGTATAAGAAATCAATATTTATTATACCAAATGTTTTAATGTGCAGTATGAAATATGAAAGTTGAGGTAATGGTTTCCAGTCTCACTTTTATTTTGGGAGATATATGTCATATTCAAAACTCTTTTCATTAAAGTGATGTATATGCTATCTATTTTTAATATTATATTATTAATATGATTTTATAAATGATATGAAAACCTTAATTTTATTTTATTTTTCATGTGTATAAATTGTACAATTTTTCCAATGTAGTAATGGTTTTATAGAACAATCTCATTGTTTATCATTATTGTTTATGATTATCTTTTTGTTATAAAATATTATGAACTATATAACAAGAAAATCATTATTTTTCTCCTCTGATTATATTTTAGTGATTACAAATTTTTCTTTCATATTTATTTTCTTGTGTTCTCAAAATATATAAATAATATTTGTATGGAAAACAACCATTATTTTTCTCTTCTGGTTAAAATTTTTTTTAATCACTATCAATGTTTTCAAAAACTTATTTAATATTTCTCTAAATATTTATAAATGAATTTCTTCATTTAATTTTCAGAATTATATGTAATTTTAATTTTTTGATGGAATATTCTTATACTTCATCAAAAGATATTATTTTTTGACTTATCTATAAAAGATTGAATGTATTATTTCAATATCTTATATGAAATGAATGTAATTTTAAACCATCATGAAAAAAAATTATTTGAAGAATGATTTATATTGTATCTAAATATTTATTCATATAAGACTATATTATTAATATTTGTAAAATATTTTAATTTAAACATCTCCTTTCAAATTAAAAAACATATTATCTTCAATAAATATTATAGTGATTTAATTATAGAAATTAATAACTATTATAACATCCTTAATTGTTATTTATGTTTTTATGTGTACATGACCCAATGATTTCATATTTATTCCTTCACAGTATGGGTTATGATTTTGATTTTGACATGTTTACGTAACATGTTTATTCACTACAATTTATGCAATAAATATTTTGTGAAATGTTTATGAATCATATTTTCCTTGAATTGATTATTATATATGAAGATATGATGAATATATTATTATATTACAGTACTCATATGTGTGGTTTTTTATTATGTAATCGGTTGGTCCATAATTATATTTCCCTCTAATTAATTATTATTTTTTATATCTTATGTGAATAATACGAGATAAAATTGTATGTACATGATCCATTATAGTAAACAAGTCGATATGCTTGATTCAATTTGTGTAATATGTCAATGTACAAGATAAAATATGTGAGTGCATTAAATTTTATTGATCAACTATTGTTAATATGTAATGATTAATGATCTAGTGTTATAATGGAAAGTGGTGTAGATTCTCGATCCACTATGACTTTATGGTCTAATTAGTTGAAATTATCCTATGAAATGGTTTACATACTTCTCATGGTTCTAAAATTATATTCTATAAACTTATTAATAATGATAAATTTAGAATTATTTTTCATTCTTATGATTTAAAACTTTTGAAAAGATAAATATTTACTCCATGACCCAAATTTACTCCATCACTTATATTTATATTTAATGTTTGAATTTATATAAACATTGATTGTAATGTTTTGGATATCATGAATTTATGATTGTATTAATGTTTTATATGTTCATTGATTGATATCTGACAATGTTACCCTTAATGAGCATATATTCTCACCCTTTATTATGATTACTTTCCAAGTTTAGGATGATATGATTAAATAGTGTATATGTAAGAATATTACTATGTGAGAAGACCATTATAAGTGTTATTTAATTTCATTAATTAAATAATAATATTGTGTTTCTTGTCCTTAAAAATAGATAATATTTACAGTACTCATATATTTATTTCTGAAGGTTATTAAATAATCATCTTAAAAATTTAATATATATTTATGAAAATACAGGGTCACTATAGTATGTATATGAAGAATAATATTTGGAAAGATCAATATGTAATATGTTAATGAACTTTCATGAAATAAGAAAACTGAATGTATTTTCTCCAAATACACTAAGACATCATTGTCTATGAGAATGTTTTTGTCAAAATTATTAAATATTCATTAACAAATATGTAATTTTTTTATATGAAAATATTGGGTCACCATAGTATGTAAATTAATAGTACTAATTAGGAATATAATTAGGGGATATGTTGAAGATATATCATTGAATATATTTACTATGTCTCTATATACAAAAACATTATAGCGTTACTGTAGTTAAGTTTATATTTGGGAATATTTTAAATATTAAACATAAAATATGAATTATTTATTTATTTAAATATTATTTCACTATAATTTTTTTTATTTTTAAAATATCAATAAATATATATCATTTCCATTTTGTGATATCTTGTTCAACATTTCAAAATTAAATAGATCATTGAGACTCTACCATATATACCATGTAATGCATGCTTGTAAATAACATTAGAGATTATAATCATTCCACCATTTAAGGGGGAATATTTATATACATCAGAATCTATTATAAAAATAATTTATTCTTGGGAATCTTCTCCAACCCCCATAGAAGAACTTTAAATACCCTTCTAATGATTTTATCAAGATCATTCATCGTTGCAAACATATATACAGATAACAATAACCTCTCTCATTCAATTTTTTATTTATTAAGCTATGATTTAAAGGCAAAATGTATGTAACTCTTTAGTTTATTTCCAAATTGGGAGGTGGTGTTATTTATGGTGTTATGATTGGGAAATTGAAAATTACTGTATATATATCTCTATAAATAGATTCTTAACATATGTTAATTGGTTCGTCATAAATGTACACATCATAACTTTTATGATTATCTGACATCAAAAAATTCTATTTAGTTTCTTGTCAAACAGTATGATCTTTGAGTCTAAAAGTTTCTTGTGGATGTTATTAGGGGACATATACATGAGTTACCATTATAGGATGACCCAAAAGATAATATGTATGAATGAGTAAGGGTTGTATTCAGAAGTAATATTAATCTAATAATTTTTCTAATGGTATGGATAAGTGGGTGAATCCAACATAGTAGCCCACATCATTATTTGGAATACAGATCAATGATATCTTGGTATTTAGGGAATGTGGACATGGTGATGTAACATATGGTCTAATGGGAAATATGGACTCATGTAAAATAACATAGATAGTTTTATGAGAAACATTTCCTTATTTAGAAGGTATAATACTTAATATGGAATCTGTTAATGTGACTAAATTTCTATTATAGAATATTACACAATTAGTAGGGATGGATGGGATCACAAGGAATATCACCCATTGTGGAATGGAATATATAATTTTAATGATTGATTTTTTCCTTAGAAAGTCATCATATGTATATTCTTATTATGAAAAAAATCCCACTTAGTTTTTGAGTTACATTGTTTTTGGCTAGATGATTGGGCAATAACAAAAAGTATAATGTTACACGGATGGTAAATATTCATACAGTTTTACATCATATTTCCAAAATGTACATTTTTTTAATAGAATAAATTTTAGTTTTTTTGTTATTAAAAATGTATTTCAATAATGATATGCACTATGAGTAATATATCCCTTTATGAAGTTGATTAGATTTACATTTATCAGAAGGGGGATATGGTTATCTATACCCCCCAAAAATAGATGGTTTGACAGAGGGATAACTATGACCATGAGAAATTTAGACCCATTGAAAAGAATTGTGGATAACTCATCAGAATCAAGGTAATGGGTGTTCATTACACATAGATGTATAATGTTCATGAAATCACATATTTCAACATTTATTGTTCTAATAACTAGTGGTAGTGACCCTCATTTTCAAGGAGGTTAATTATTTTTATTATCATAATTTGTATTCCTATAATGGTGGAATATTTTCTACTCCCTATTTATCATGTAAATATTTGTTTTAAGGCATTCACACTGGTGCTCATGCCACATCATGTGAATCCATTGGTTTTTAGTATACATGATAATTATAATCATTGTCTGGAATCGATGATGATGGGATGATCAAATAATAAAATTAATATATACATAATACTATAGTGTGGGAGTATAGGATGATATTTCACCAAATATGTCCTCATATAATATGTTCACCCATGTTTAGTTTTTAGATAACACATTTCTATATTTGATAGTTATGGGAGAAGCTTCAAAATAGTGAATATTTGGAGAGTTTGATCTTCCTTGTTGTGTTTTGGTTAAGATGTTTTTCCTTTTTTATATAATGGAAAAATGGTTTTCTTGAATTAATTCATGATGATTAGAATTAAACTTAAAATATATGTGCATTATGGTTTAACCAATATGAGGTTGGTCGATGAGTTCCTCCCTTATTAATTTTTGTTGTAATGGATTATCTTGGTTAGTGAGTATGTCGAACTGTTTATCCTTGTAATAAAGTTGTTAAAATAGAATCAATTATGTTTTTACCTATTTATGTACTCCCTATATGTATTGGGTATATCAAGATCTAGTATTAGTGATCTTGTGGTTTATAACCCATATATTGAAGAACAAAGGATGTAGTGATATGTCATAATTTTTTAGTTATATATGACTCTACTATCCAATTATATGTTTAATTCCATAAGATTTTGGAATAAAAATGAATACTATAAAGGGAAAAGTATATGTGGGAAACGAGATATTCATCTATCCTATCAACTTCTATAATATTCTTGAAAATTTGATCTCGAGTGGAAAATATAATTTTAACAAAATCAAGAACTAATCGTATTGGAGCTAGATGGGCATAGTGGTCATGCATGTGGACTGGGAATAATGAGTTAGACTCCCTTGTGAATTTATGTATGTGAGATATGATTAAAATAGGTATGAATTATCATAGTAACTTGGGTGATCTGACTGGGGAACATTCACAAGGACTTAGGCTAGGATTGACAAAGGAAAAGTTTTGGACTATGGTGAAATTGACCCAAAAAAAATGAACATGAAAAAACATAATTTGGATTTAAATGTGGTCCCATTCATGGATATTATTGTAAATACATTGTAAATTTATTTAACACCATGATATTTTATTATATTTTTTTCTTTATTAAATATTAAATATTTGATATCTTTCATTACACTCATCAATGAGTTTAAACAAATTGGGATATCCGATCTGTGTATGTATATTCAATATGAATGTTATCATTTCGTTTATAAGATAGAGGGTATTAATTTTACTATATAAATAATGATAAATAATTACTTACACTTTCATACAATGATATCACTACTTTTCAATTTGTTATAAATGAAAATAGTAGGATTTATAAGAAAACACATATATATTTTAATCAGTTGTTGGTTTGTGTACAATGTTATTTTTCATAATATCATAAATTAATACCTATTATTGAATGATTTTTATATAAATATTTAGATAATATATTTGTTAAATATTTTAAATGTCATATTATAGTTATTACATGGAATGGTTGTAATGTAAACTCTATAATTTTCTTAAAAAGCAATTTTCCTAAAATAGTTTTGTAGAATTTATTGAACTTATATTCAAATAAATTAATTACAATTTTTTTAAAATGATGGGGGTGAAGCCTCATTTATTATTATATCAATTCAAAGAACACTTTTTCACTAGGTAGAGGGAGACACATTAAATAGCCCGATGTCCCATTGGGAAGTTTGCCCATTACATGGCTCGTAGGCCCAAATATTTGGACCAAAGACCATTTTGTCAATAAAAATTCTATAGTACCCTCCTGCTACAGTGATACTATAGTGCTTCCACTGCATCATTACCCTACATCCGCTACTATACCCACCATTTCTATAGTGTCACCACTGCAATAGTATGCTACAGTCTCCTTCAGTACCTTCACCCAATGAGTTTTGAACCCCAATTTTTTATATAGAATTATGGGCTTCATACCACTAAGAAAAATATCGACTACAATTTATTACACTTATATATATATATAATCATGTAAAATTATTTAAATATTTTTAATAATTACTATTTTTAAAATTTAATAAATCAATCTTAATTTTTGGTAATTATTAATTGTAAAAAGATTAAAAACGTGTTTCGATGGATTGAGAAAAAAAATTGATTACTAGGGGTTAACAAAGTATATAATTTATAAAATATCCTAAATGAACTATATATAAATATATATATTATTTTATGGTTTTAAAACTTGTTTTTTATATTTATTTTATTGAATTTTCATCAAAATTTAATTTTGTAAGACATTATTATAAATAAATCATCTGAAAAATTACATGTCTATCCTCTCCCTCTCATATAATAGGTTACCGACTAGACTATCTCCTAAAAACATAATCAGACTTCTATATCAGCCAATAAATATCCTAATACCTTATTTTTATATCTAAAAATTTAATATAAATACCATTTTTATCACAATACAATCCATTTAAATAATATGGTGTAACCAAAAAGTAACGTCTTAATGAAAATGTATAACTCTAAACCAGGTGCTTTGTAATTCATTTCTTCTTCTTATTACTCTAAAACTATGATTTAAACATTAAAATATTTATTTATTTACCTTAAATGTAATTAATTATTATTATTATGATTTATCATTCATAATCTGCCTTATTTTTATCAAATAAGAAATGAATGTAACCCTCACCTGTCTGTGTAGACAACCACTACAAAATAACGACATGATTGATTTTCAATCACAATAATTAATTGTTGTTTTTTATAATTTATTTAGTGTATATATATATGATATTTATATCTTAATTATCCTTCTATAATTATAATACATTTTCTACCTTATAAACAGTCTATCCGTTGGAAAATTATAATGTCGCTCATGCATACACGTAGACTATTGTATTAATGAAGCGATATGATTCATTTTTCATTTCCAATTAAAATTAATTGTTATAAATCTATATTAAATGAATAGTTATGAAGTTAATAGTATAATAATTATTCTTTAAAATGGAATTATAATGTTCCATTATTTCATTGTATCTATTGAAAATTGAAAGCATCAATTGCACCTATGTAAAAACTACCCTATCTAAGGTGCGATGAAATTTATTTTTCACAACATATTCTTATTAATGGATTTAGAAGTGTATAAAATAAATAAATATATATATATATATATATGTATTATATCATGATTAATATTTTTTATATTATAAAACCATCACCATTTTTGAAGTACCAGAACCATCAAACAAAAACATTCATGGAAAATAGGCCAGTTTTCACAAGAATTTTCATTCATTTTTTTAAAAAAACATAATTACAAATTTTACAATAATTATGGATATTTATATTGGTATTAAAATTTATTTGGAATATATATATAATAAATATATATTTATTTAAATGGATATTTTAAATTTTATGAAGAAACATGGAACATAAGGAAAGAGATTTATGTTTCCATATCAATTTAAATGGGATCGGTTATGCTTGATTTTACATAGGATAAAATTATATGGGTGTTGTGCCTTATAAAATATATTATTATCATCATGTTGTTTTTTATATTTTAGTTCAATTTTTACCTCTTTGATTATTCATATATTTTTATAAATTTTTTTAATTAAAACTCAGCTTTATTTCCTCTTTAGTAGATGAACATTTTATTCCATTTCCATAATCTTAATATTTATTTTATGAATGAACATGGATATACTTATAATATTTAAAAAATTTCAGTTTCACTAAAATGTACTGTATTTATATTTATTTTAAATTTATTATTTTTAAATAATTTTTTTTGAAAATCAATTTTTTGTATTTTTTTAAATGTGTGAAATGAATGTTTTCTTTTAACAAATAAAACATTATTGTATTTTCATTTTGTGATAACTTTTAATTAATTTTAATGTTAATTTATAATTTTTATTGGTTAAATTCAATGAATTTTTTTTCCTTTTTTTTGAATTTATAGTTAAAATGATATCAATGAAAATTAATATTTTTTAATATTTTTAATGATTTATTTGAAAAATACTTTTATTGATTTTTTAATATATATTAACATATTTAATGCACTTTTTTACTTTATATAGAATGTGATCATATGATAATATTGCATTTCTCTCTCTTGATATGTTATGATGATAATGGAATAAGGTTGAATATATGATTCTTGTTTATTTTCTAGCAATTAATTATGTTGGTATAAAACCTTTATGAAACACATTTATTTCCATTAGGTTATACTATGAGAAAACATAGAACATTTATAAAACTATTTTATATTTCATAGTTTATGATATGAATATATGATGAATATTTTATAATATTTTGAAAAACATATATACAATTTTAATTATGGGATAGTTAGAATAGGAATTATATAGAACTCTAAGACATTAGGTAATGGTGGACTTCTAATGAGATGATAAGGACCAGAATAGGGAGTGAAATCTATTCAGTAAGGGTTATTGTATAATATGATAGTATTAAGAGTTGAATATTAATAGTAAAATCATTGAATTGTTGTGAACCAAATATTCTATGATAGCCTTAGTATTTAAACATGAATAAGGTAATTATTTAATATACTAATTTTTATTCCACAAACATATGTCTTATGAATATGATATGATCTCATGGTTTATGATTTAATATTGATGATTAATCACACATATGAGTTTATAAATATTAAAATTCATAATTCAATGATTTATGATTAATCAAATATGTATAATTAGGCCAGATTAGTATCAGTAATGATCATGTTCTCATACCATTATGTTTATCTTATAATAACTTATGATCAATGAATGAAATAATTTATTTTTAACCTTTACGAGAATATAAGATCATATTATCTTATGTTTACATTCACATGGTGATAAAGGAAACAATTTTTTATAGGTTATGTTTATGAAGTGTGGAATGTTCGTCAAATTATGTGTGAAATGTTAAAGACCATTCATGAAATAAAATGATTGTGTATATAGTCTCAATGGAATGAAATACTATACATATATTTTGTGTGTGTTTTTATGCTACGTATTGAATATTCAGTTATCTTGTACAAATATATATGTATAAAAAGAATATTTTAACTCATTTTCCATCAAATCTATATTTAGATAATATTTAGAGTTTGGGATTTGGGAACCTTATTAAAAATTAAATAGAGAAAATAATAATTTGATAACATCCAAATGATTATCAAATTTATATATCATGGTGTTTTCATAAAAAATTATTTCATTTATGCATACTAAGAAGTTTTTGAAGTTATAGAGTAGATTAACCTTGTGTTATAACAATGAAAATAGGAATATTATATATTAACATCATCATCATTGTGTTATGATGAATGGGTCTATGACTTCACACCTCTCTAGAAACTCTTGGGGTTATAATTTAGTTTATTCTATTTTCATTGTGAATCATTATGAAGATATTAAATAAATCATGTCTATAGTTATCATATTTTATCCAAATAATATTAAATATTTAAATAAAGGATTCATGATTGAGATATCATATGAATTTATTTTTGGATTAAATTATTTCCAATATGATTATTTATACTCACACTTTTTTTCTTTTTGAATAGATTGTCCAGTGAAGAATCAATTTAGTGATTAATGTTATAGGTAATGTGATCTCATTGTTCATGATAAACAAAAATAAATGAGAATGGGGATGTAAAATTTTGTTTATATTATGAACCAACTCTCCCAAAATATGAATAGTAACATGATTACTGCTAAAAATTACAATGAAAAAGGAAGGAACAACTTAATACTGATGAATTTATATGGAATTAACCACATTCTTTTAGTAGATCCTATGATCCATTAACTACTGATTAATGGATAGATACAAAATAAAATAAATTATAAATTCTCCAGTAATTAGAACCTGGTTATTTTTCTTGATAGTAAATTGAAGGTGAACTAGATGAATGGGTAATTATTATCAAGAATATGTTTTAATTGGATCCAACTGAATCCTTGACATGAGAATAATATAAGAAGTTATTTGATTGTAGTTATTATACCTGAAATATTTACATAAAATTGGAAGTGTAATATCAGGAACAAAATATGGTGGATGATGAATCCATTAGTAAGTATTAGGAAAGTATTACAATACATGAGTGGTTTCCTTATGGATTTATCATTAATACTAAAATAAAAATTGACAGATTCATAACTAGATAGAATCAAAATATCCAAAAGTCATTGAATATAAGAAACAATCATAGATATAATAAAATATTTATATATGATATGAATATAGAATTGTTTATTGGATGATTCTAGTGTTCTCATAGTGTTGGGGAAAAAAATAGAATTATGAAATTTAATGTAAATCGTGACAAAAACCCCACAGAGGAATGAAAATATAATTTTGTTATTTGGATAACAATGTAGGATAGAATTGAGGAAATTTTTATATGTGTTGTGATAAATATTAAAACAATAAAAAAGAAGTAAAATATTAGAAATAATGGAAAAGTGATTTGATGAGGCTAATAAAAAATGAATGATAAAAAATCTCAACTTAATGTGCCATGCACAGAAAAATTCTATAATCACAAGGAGTGTGGATAATATGCTAATTAGTGCTGAATATGATGGTTAATAAAGACGATCAGGGTCAAAAATTTATTAAACCAATAAAAAGGGAAAACACCATGTAATCGCAAATTATGAAGTGGGTGATTATAATAATGTAGTATAAGGTACACATATTGTAACATCCATATAATTTAAAAAGAAAAGGGGTTTTGATAGAATTTGATACACACAACCCCTTGGTTTTAGAAAACTAAGTTATTCTATAAAAATATATTGTTTTTTAATGTGAAATTTATACCCGTTGTATTATGTTGGAGGTACATATATGACCAAAAAAATTATGAATAATATGTACATTTGTTTTATTTAATTAAAATGTAAAATTATTCAATTTTTTATGTAATTTTATGGATCATAAATAAACCTTCATTAAAAAATGGTTTAATTTTTTTATTGAAAATAATTAAATTAATTTTTACAAATTTTAAGAATTTATATTTATGAATGATAAATCATTTTTTAAATAATCATAAAAAAATTCTCATTGGGTGGAACATTAGAATTTTCGTAAACAGTTTTCCTTCTCATTGAATAGTTTAATACAATTTCTTTATGAAATTATCATTTATTTTCATAAAAAAAATACCTATATAATGTTTATTTAATATTAATTTAAAATAATTAATGTTTAATTAAATATATTAAAATTGATTACATATTAATCATTATTTTAACTTATTTAGAACAATGGTTATTTTTTTCCATAAAAGAAATTTGTTTATACAGTGTTTATCATTGAATGATTATTATTTATATATAATTAAATCATTAAACATAAAGGAAGAGAATTTTATTAAATGGTAAAATTATTTTGAACAAGAATTATTATTAATTACCATATTCAACTTAATTTTTAATCATTATGAATAGAAACTATTGTAAATTTTTTTCTCCATAGTAAAAGAGATAAAACCAGGATAAAACTAAGGGTTAAAGTAGTAAGATCCTAATTAGAACTTCCATCACACTAATTGATCATTAATTCTAATCAAAAGTAAATTTATAGAGTTAAATAATTAGTTTTCAAATATTATATTTTTTTAGGGAACCTGTGTGTAACTTATGTAGATATAATTTTTATTATACAAGATATTCAAAAAAAATTCAAATTATTCATTTAATGATGGGGATGTAATATTATATGTGAGTTTCATTGATAAAAAATTCTAATAACCTTAATGTTTTATTATTTATCAAAAAATAATAATGTAAAACATTTTATTATAATATTTCAAGAAAAAATTATTTTCACCCTTAAACGATGTATTTTCCTAAAAAGTATTTTTCATGTGTTTTGTTATCTTAAATTAAATGTAATTTCTTGAACCTATAGAATATCTACATGATAAAAATGAAAGAAAATTTTGAATATTTATATAAATTTTCTAGAATTTTCTCATTAAATTATGTAAAGAACCGAAAAATTCATGGATATTTTTTTCTTCATTTTCTTGGGAATTTTACAAGAACGCAGTTTCTGAAGGCACCTAATTCCGAGTTCCGGTGTGCCCGGAATATTTTTCTGAAGTTTAGTTCGGGTACGTTCAGTGAAAGAACGAGTGGGTTTTTCTAAATTTTGAACCGGTACTCGGATTCTAATTCTGAGGGCACTGATTGAATCGCAACGCTGATATTTTCTTAGAAACACCTCTTCCGGAGTTGTGTTTGCTTGGGTGCGGTTTTTAATTTTTGGGGTTAAGTTAAGGAATAAAATAAAAGTGGTGCAATTGATTTTTATTTTATTTTTCTTAACTTAAGTTAAGTGGATGATGTAAGACCCACAATATCCTACCCACTTGGTAGGATATTTGTGAGGTGGGGCCCACACGAGCCCCACCATTTATTTTCTTCTTAAACCCCATCATTTATTAAGGTAACGCAGCCGCACCCTCTACTAATTGGAAGTCAACCCATGCATTTTTCTCTTATGAAACACATCATTTAATTTGGGATGTTGAAATTTTGTAATTAATTCAATTAATTTTTTGATTTGTTTTTGAATTTTTTAAAATGCATGGCATGAGAAATAAAATAAGAGAACTCTTATTTTATTAGTCTAGTTTTGTTGAGAGGGGATTGGGAGAAAGAGGGGAGGCTTGAAGATCTTCATCTTCTTTGTCGAAGATGCGAAGAACGCGAAGAACGCGAAGAACGCACAAATATCCGACGAAGAATGTCGAATCCTCAGAGATCGACTATGTGACGCCGTGTACTACGTTGCCACTGATGCTTCTTCCATGACGCTTCTTCTGTGACATTCTTTCTCCGCGACGCGACGATCCCCATTCCATGATGCCTACTTCCGCGATGTGATTTTCTGCGACGAACCCTCACTCGGCGACACTTGAGGTAGGGGTTTTGGTTCAATTAAATCTATGTGATTCATATCATTGGCATGTGTTTAAAATTTTTCGGATGCCCTTTTAAACTGTTAATGCAGTGGGTGCGAACCAACGAACATGTCCGAACCCACTGTCTCTTTGTTCATGGTGAGCGAATCGGCGGGCGACGATGAAGTAGGTTGCACGAGTGTTGTGAGGTCTTCACAGTGAAGAACCGGTCTCGGGAGGGCCGTTGGAGAAGACGGTAGGAAAAACTAACCACCGGAGCTTATCCGGTGGTCCGAGAAACACTCCGCCGGTATGCCAGGCTGGTACGGCGGGGCCGACGGTCGGAGGCGGCGGTGGCCGGCGCGCAGCCGGGATGGGCCGCTGGTCCCGTGGCCGCGCGTGACCGATGGAGGAGGGACACGACGCTCTCGGCCGCGTCCATTGACAAGGAGCGGCCCCCCATGGTGGCCGCAGTTTCAAGCTGGTGAGGGGCAGCGTGCCACCCCGCACTCCCTATCCGCTCGTCCAAATCGGCCGAGCCGCTTGGCCCTGGCCAGCACGCCGGGCCAGGCCGCGCCAAAGCGGGCCGGACCCGGACCAGGGTCGGTCTGGGCCCGAAACCCCCACATCCGGACCTCTCACGGTCTTTTCCCCTAACATGGGCTGCGGACCTCTGATCGATGCTCCGTCTTCGTAAATGTGATCCTTGGATCGAGACGGTCATTTTGATATAGTATACTCAAGGGTTCGGAGTACTTGGGGATCGGTCGGGTTAGTTCGTACACAAAACCAACCAGGCCCGCGGAGCAGAAACTCTTATAACGTGAGCTCCGGACATCCGATTGACGTGCTGTCGACTTTCCTGGACTCCTATTAGTGAGACAGACCTTTTGGCTTACTCCAATCGAGGTTTAGATGCAATTGGATTATGGTCGGGTTGGTTTTGACTTAAAAACCAATCGGGCCCCTGTGACGAAAAATCCAATAACTCTCAGACCGGGTGTCCGATTGACGCGCCATCTGTGATGTTGAGTTCCTGTTGAAGATACATAACTTTTGGATACATCAACTCCAGACTATCTGTCAGTTGATGTATCAGCCCCTCGACTTGTGGATTGGACCCTCCGGAACGATCTTGTTATGTGCGGGAACCCTAGAGCTGGCTGTGATTGCGACGACGATGATGATTGTGCAGAAATCCTCTGTGGATTCGACGACGATGACTACAACACTCAGGGATCCTACGTGGATCATTGCTACCGATCCTATGTGGGTTAGATCTTATGTGGGTCAGCGCTCAGCGGTCCTCTGTGGGCCAGCGCTTATAGATCCTATGTGGGTCTGATCATGTGTGGGTCATTGTGGGGGTTTGTTACCTATCGATTTTTTGTGGGTCAGATCCTTTTTGAGACATTTCGGGGGTTAGTACCTATCGATCCTTTGTGGGTCTGATGGCTTAGATGAATTAGTGGCTATATCTGATCATCTCTATCGTCATACGAACAAGTATACCTGTGTGAGCTGTATCTTGACTTTCAGTCCATATATTCAATATGAATGACTTGATATCCTATTTGGATTACGTTATGTTTTCTTGTGTGGATTGGGTTGTGGTTTTCTTGTGTGGATTGGGTTGTACTTGATCTCGGATGATGGAGTCGAATGAGAATTGATGACTTAGGTATATGTATGGGCATATACCTAAGTAGTGCCGGATGTTACTTCGTGTTTGTATCTTTCCATTGTGGGTTATCCTTTGTGGATTCTGGGAGACCTTTGGGGGTCTCGGGGTCCCTACTGAGTATCTTATACTCACCCGTGCACGGGTTATGCCCGCACTACGTTGTGTTGGTTGCAGACGACGGATAGCGCTGATCGTGGTTGAGGCACGAGGAGCAGGTCGGTACCCGGAGGTGGATCACTGGGTGGGACGTACTCGGAGCGGACGGCTGGACCCGAGGAGCTGTGGAGGCTATTTGTACCCACCCATTACATGGGACTTCCAGTGGACGTCTCAAGGAATCGGATTACTTTCAGTTTGTGTTTTCCCCTCCCAGTTGTAATTTACTTTCAGTTTGATTTTGTATTATGGCCCACTTACTTTTCTGCACTTACTGTTGAAACTAGTTTTTACATATTTTTTAATTTCTCTTGCTTGCTTTGTGGTGTTTGTTTACTTTACAAAGGAAATTCCTTCCAATTTTACCGGGAATTACGCCTTGGTGCTAGTCACCAGCCCCTGGCCTATGGAGGGTGGGCTTGGGGTAGTCACGGCAGGGGCCCCGAGGATGGGTCGTGACAAATTGGTATCAAAGGAGTTCGATTCTACCGGACTCTGATCTTTTTCTATGTGAAGCAATAGTGTTAAAAGTATTGAGTTTGATTATCAGTCCAGGAAGTCCAGTGTTGGTGCGACGGCCGACGTATCTGTACACCAGGACCATGACTTCTGATTTCTGACTTAATGCACGATAAAATTGATTGCATGTGTGTTTCAAGTTTTCTTTGTGATTACATTTTGTCAGCTCACCAGGTATACTGTTCTGACCGTGGCACACCTGTATCTTTTCAGGATGGCCCCACAACAGCAGCCAGCTAGGGTTCCGAGTGTTGTGTGTGATGACAGCCCACCGAGCGACGAGGCCTCGGTACTTGGCCCTTTGACAGCATAGGCACCGGTGGTACCTTTACCTGTCGAGCCACTGATGCTACCAGCCCTAGCCGCTGACGATGCAGGTCGCCTTAGTGCACTGCATGAGTTTCAGCGTGAGCGACCGCCCAGGTTCCGTGAGGAGACGGACCCTCAGGCCGCCGACGATTGGCTGGAGGCAATTGTACGAGTTTTCAGGTAAGTGAGGACACTGGCAGACCTCATGGTGATCCTCCCAGTGAGCCCCATGCACGCGGTCGCAGGTAGATGGTGGAGCTTGATGCTCCAGGTGCACGACGAGGCATCTCTTCTCTGGACAGACATTGAGAGCCTCTTCCACTCGGAGTTCGTCCCAGCCACTATCCATACGGTATGCATCCAGGAGCTTCTACATCTGCGGCATGGCAGCTTGACGGTCGCCCAGTACTCGGAGAGATTTACCGATCTCTCACGCTACTCGACAGACATGGTACGTGACCCATTATTCTGGGCCCGAACCTTTGAGCAGGGATTGAGCCATGAGATCAGGGCAACACTGATCTCCCTCAGTATTCCGTCCCAGGAAGGAGTACTGGAGAAAGCCCTTTTCATCGAGAGCTTCCTTACTGAGCCTACTTCAGAAGAGAGACCTACCATAGGGTGACACGTAGCAGAGTCTTCTACAGCAGGTAGTCAACGGATGACTCATGGGTCCAGGCAGACCAGAACCCCAGGCAGATGACCTCAGGATACTGGCTCAGCAGTGCGGGGCACAGAGAGCGGATCGAGTCTTTCGAGAGGAAGATAGTGCTACGCATGTGGCGGGCAGGGCCACATGGCTCGTGACTACCCGAACCGCCGTGCCGAGGAGAAGCAGACGGTTGAAGGGCCACCCAGGTAGAGGCAGAGGGTCGACCATGGAGGTCCGCAGGGAGCACGAGGACGAGGCATATGAGCTGGCCGAGCAGCATGTGGTGGGTGATGCATTGAGACTCTACCACCACCACCACCAGGAGGTCCACCCCAACCACAGGGAGCTGGCGGGCAGAGACAGGCACAACTTTAGGCAGCGTAGGCCTATGACCACGGCGCGCCCGAGATGATTCAATGTACTACATGTGTCTATTTTACCCTTGCGGCAGTTCTTATAGACACATGAGTGAGTCATTCTTTCATAGCCACTGCCCTTGATTGGAGCTCGTAGATTATGACGGAGCTGTTGGCCGATCCTTACGGCTAGAGACTCGTACGGGAGGAGACTCGACGATTATGCACCAGTGCCGACAGTGTGAGCTTACTCTAGGAGGTGAGATCTTCGGCTGGGATCTTCTTTTAGAGGCGTCGAGGCCTTACGATGTCATCTTGGTCATGGATTGGTTATCTACAATCCATGCTCAGATTGACTATATTAGGTGCAAGGTGTGATGTTTACGCACCGACGGGAGCAGCTTCACCTTCACTGGTGAAAAGGGAGCCTTTACAGCATAGGATGGACTACCGTAGAGGAGAGGACAGCCCATCACTCATCAGTTGGCTAGCCTCATCCTAGGAGCAGTTGACGTGCGGAGTCCTAGTTTTCTTGCAGTGGTGGATCAGTATGTGAACGTTTTCCCCGACGATGTTCTAGGACTACCTCCTCGATGAGAGGTAGTCTTTTATATTGAAATGTACCCCTGGACATCCCTGATATCCACCCCAGTATATCAGATGGCTCACGTCACGTTTTGAGAGATACGGGTACAGTTGGAGGACTTGTAGGGAAAGGGATTCATCTGACCCAGTGTTTCACCCTGGGTTTCCCCGATATTGTTCACCAAGAAGGCGGACATGATCTTGCGAATTTGTGCCGACTATCATCTCATGAACTAGGTGACAGTGAGGAACAAGTATCCACTACCAAGTATTGATGACCTCTTCGATCAGATCAAGAGAGCATGGTGGTTCTCGAAGATAGACCTCAGGTGAGCCTATCATCAGCTCAGAGTTCAGAACGAGGATGTGCATAAGATGACCTTTAGATGTCGGTATAGCCACTATGTGTTCTTGGTTATGCCATTTGGCATAACCAATGCTCCAGCAATGTTCATGGGCCTCATCAACAGGATCTTTCATCCATTCCTCGATCGATTTGTCATGGTCTTCATTGACAACATTTTGATATACTCGACAACTAAGGAGGAGCACGCCTACCACTTGCGGGTTGTACTGGACACACTCCAAGAGAACCAACTTTATGGTAAGCTCTCGAAGTGTCAGTTATGGATACGCGAGGTCCACTTCTTGGGACACGTCATCTCTAAGGTAGGTGTTTTGGTGGATCCTGCGAAGATCGAGGCAGTGCTAGCTTAGGAGCCTTCTATGAGCGTGACAGAGGTGTGGAGTTTCTTGGGACTAGATGGATACTACTAGAGATTTGTGCCAGACTTCTCTAGAGTTGTGGCACCACTCTCAGCTTTGAAGAAGAAGGGGAAACCCTTTGTCTGGACAGATAGATATCAGTAGAGCTTCCAGGAGCTGAGACAGAGATTGACCAGCACACCTATCTTGAGGCTACCGGAGGAGAGAGTAGGGTACGTAGTCTACTGCGATGCATCAGGGACTGGACTCAGATTTTTCCAAATGCATGAACAGGTAGTGATCGCCTATGGATCACGTCAGTTAAGGAAGCATGAGCAGAACTATGCTACCCATGACCGGGAGTTAGCAGCAGTGGTCTTCACTCTAGAGATGTGGTGACACTATCTGATGGGCGAGCACTTTACAGTCTATTCTAACCACCAGAGTCTTAGGTACATCTTCTTGCAGAAGGACCTGAACCTGAGATACTGGTGATGGCTCTAGTTCCTCTAGGACTATGACTTTGATATAGTATATACTCCTGGAAAGGGGAACGTAGTAGCCGATGCACTCAGCAGGAGGATGAGAATTCAGCTACTCGGGGAGGCGACACAACAGCTAGCCGCTTTGAAGATATCCTTCATGGATAGAGATGGAGCAGCCTTCCTCCAGTCACTCATAGTCACTTCTCTACTACTACAGCGGGTCAGAGAGGCACAGCGTGGGGACGCTGACTGTGAGACGCGGCGTGCGTAGATATCCTCATGACATGCACCTGATTGTTTCTCTGTAGGAGGAGAGCACGACTTCCTTTTTAGATGAAGTACCTTGGTACCAGTTTCTTTACGGGAGGAGGTGCTGAGAGAGTTTCACTCTTCCCCTTTGGCGGTATATCCTAGCGTAGTGAAGATGTACCAAGATCTCATACGACAGCACTGGTGGCCGAGCATGAAGAAGGCTATGGCAGAGTTTGTTTCTGGATGCCTCACATTCCAGCATGTGAGGGCAGGGCACCAGCTACCATCAGAATTGGTACATCCCTTGGAGGTACCGTAGTGGAAGTGGGGCGGGATATATATGGACTTAGTGACTGGACATCCACGTACTTCCAGAGGTCACGACTCCAATTGGGTGATTGTCGAGCGACTCACCATGTCGGCTCACTTCTTACCCATCAGAGAGCAGGGCTCAGTGGAGAGCTTGGGACATTTCTACGTTCATGATATTGTATGACTTCCTGGTGTGCCATCATCTATCTTCTCCGACCGAGATGCTCGCTTTACTTCCCAGCTTTGGAAGGGGTTGTAGGAGACATTCGGGACGCATCTACGTCTGAGTACCGCCTTTCACCCTCATATAGATGGTCAGATGGAGAGGACTATTCAGACTCTCAAGGACATGCTCCGTGCATGTGTCCTCCACATTGGTCGCAGTTGGGAGGACCACCTACCCTTATTAGTGTTCATGTACAACAATAGCTACCACTCCACCATTGGGATGGCACGATACGAGGCGTTGTACGGCCGACCTTGCAGATCTCCTCTGTGCTGGACAGACCCTGGGGAGCCAGCACTTGTGGGACCGGAGATGGTCCAAGCCATGACAGAGAAGGTCCAGGTCATCCAGGAACATATGAGGATAGCTCAGAGCCAGCAGAAATCTTATGCTGACAGAAGGCGGAGACCACGAGAGTTTGAGGATGGAGACCACATCTTCTTGCGGGTCTCACCTCGACGTGGATTACAGAGATTTGGAAGAGGTGGAAATTTGTCTCCACGCTTCATCGGACCATTCCAGGTCCTCAGTAGGATTGGAGAGGTGGCTTATCGACTGGCTCTACCACCTCAGTTGCACAGGGTGCATGACGTCTTCAACGTATCTCAGCTGAGGAGATACGTGCACGACCTGACATATATCATTAACCATGGGGAGATGGATGTTGATTAAGGGGCAACTTTTACGGAGGTCTCTGTAGAGATTGAGGATTGATAGGAGCAGGTCCTACGTGGATGGTTGATTCCTCTTATGTGCATCAAATGGAAGCACGGGAACCTCCAGGAGAGCACTTGGGAGCGGGAGGCTCAGATGCGTGCTCAGTACCCACATTTGTTTCCATAGTTTTTGATGTATTTTTATGGGCACATAAAGCCCTGAGGTGGGAGTGATGAAAGGACCCGAAAAATTCAAGGAAATTTTTTATCTTAATTTTATTGGGAATTTTCCAAGAACGCAGTTTCTGACGGTACCTAATTCCGAGGCCCGGTGTGCCTGGAATCTTTTTCCGAAGTTTAGTTCGGGTACGTTCAGTGAATGAACGAGCGGGATTTTCTAACTTTTGAACCGGTGCTCGGAATCGAATTATGAGGGCACCGATGGAATCTTAGCGCTGGTATTTTCTTAGAAACACCTCTTCCAGAGTTGCGTTTGCTCGGGTGTGGTTTTTAATTTTTGGGGTTATGTTAATGAATAAAATTAAAGTGGTGGAACCGATATTTTTTTTGTTTAACTTTAGTTAAGTGGATGATGTGGGACCCACAATATCCTTCCCACTTGGTAGGATATTTGTGAGGTGGGGCCCACACGAGCCCCACCGTTTCTTTTCTTCCTAACTCCCCCTCCTTTATTAAGGTAACTCACTTGCACCCCATACTAATTTGAATTCTACCCTTGTGTTTTTCTATTATGAAATGCCTCATTTAATTTGGGCAGTTTAAACGTTGCAATTAATTCAATTAATTGTTTGATTCGTTTTTTAATTTTTTAAAACACATGGCTTGAAAGATAAAATAAGAGAACTATTATTTTATTAGTCTAGTTGTGTTGAGAGGGGATTGGGAGAAAGAGGGGAGGCTTTAGGATCTTCATCTTCTTCGTCGAAGAACGCAAAGAATGTGAAAACACACAGATCTCCGATGAAGAACGCTGAATCCTCGGAGATCTTCTACGCGATGTCGTGTACCGTGACGCCACCGACGCTTCTTCCGTGACACATCTTCCATGACGTTCCATCTCCACGACTCGACGATCCCCCTTCCGAGACACCTACTTCCGCGACGAGCTTTTTCGTGACGAACCCTCGCTCGACGATGCTTGAGGTAGGGGTTTTGGTTCAATTAAATCTATGTGATTTATATCATCGACATGTGTTAAAAATTTGACGGAAGCCTTTTTAAACCGCTAACGCGGTGGGTGCGGACCAACGAACAAGTCCAAACACACCGTCTCTTCGTTCTTGGTGTGCGGATCGGCGGCCGATGATGAAGCAGGCCGCACGGGCATTGTGAGGTCTTCGCAGTGATTAATTGGTCGCAGGAGGGCTGTTGGCGAAGACGACAAGCAAAAATGACCACCAGAGCTCGTCCGGTGGTCCGCGGAACACCTTGCCGGCACGCCTCGTCGGCACGGTGGAGCAGACGGTTGGAGGCGGCAGACGTCTCCGGCCCGCCGCCATGAGGCGGCGGCGCCCATCGTGCCGCCGGGATGGGCCGCCACGGCTGAAGACACGGTGGCAGGCCACTGGTCCCGTGACCGCGCGGGGCCGAGGGAGGCGGGACGCGGCGCTCGGCCGTGTCCATTGACAAGGAGCGGCCCCCATGGGGGTCGTGGTTGCAAGCTAGCGGGGGGTAGCATGCCGCCCCGCACTCCCCATCCGTTCGGCTTAAACGGCCAAGCAGCTTGGCCCTGTCCAGCGCGCCTGCGCACCGGGCCACGCCCAAGCGGGCCGGACCCGGACCCGGGTCGGGTCCCCTTGGTCCGGGCCGACCCAGGGGGTCTCAGGCCGGGTCGGTCCGGGCCCAAAACCCCCACTTCCGGACCTCTCACGGTATTTTTCCACTAACTTGGATGAAAAACCTTCGATCGACACACCATCAGTGGAAATGCGATCCTTGGTTCGAGACGGTCGTTTCGATTATTATACTCAAGGTTTTGGAGTACTTGGGGTTCGGCCGTGTTGGTTCGTACACAAAACCAACCGGGCCCTCGGAGTGGAAATGATTATATCATGAGATCCGGACGTCCGATTGACGTGTCGTCATCCTTGTGGGATTCCTCTTAGTGAGACGGAACTTTTGGCTTACTCCGATCGAGGTTTAGACATAGTTGGAGTATGGTCGGGTAGGTTGTTTCATAAAAACCAACCGGGCCCCTAGAATGAAAAAGCCAATAACTCTCAGACCGAGCGTCCGCTTGACGCGCTGCCTGTGAAGTTGAGTTCCTGTTGACGATACAGAACTTTTGGATACATCAACTTCGGACTATGTGTCAGTTGATGTATCATCCCCTCGGCTCATGGAGCGGACCCTCCCGAACGAGCTTGCTGTATGCGGGAACCCTAGAGCTGGCTGCGACTGCGACGACGATGACGACTGTGTAGAAATCCTCCGTGGATTCGACGGCGACGACTACAGAACTCAGTGATCCTACGTGGATCAGTGCTACCGATCCTGTGTGGGTCAGCGCTCAGAGGTTCTATGTGGGCGAGCGCCTACAGATCCTCTGTGGGTCCGATCCTGTATGGGTAATTGTGGGGGTTAGTTACTTATCGATCCTGTGTAGGTCAGATCCTTTGTGGGTCATTGCGGTGGATAGTACCTATCGATCCTTTGTGGGTCCAATGGCTTAGAAGAATCAGTGGATATATTTGATCATATCTATCATCATACGAAGAAGTATACCTGTGTGAGATTTATTTTGACTTTCTATCCATATCATCTATATTATTGACTTGATATCCTGTGTGGATTACGATATGTTTTCCTGTGTGGATTACGATATGTTTTCCTGTGTGGATTGGGTTGTGGTTTACTGTGTGGACTAGGTTGTACTTGAGCTCAGATGTTGGAGTCGAACGAGAATTGATGACTTAGGTATATGTATGGGAATATACCTTTGTAGTGTCGGATGTTACTTCGTGTTTGTATCTTTCCTTTTTTTATTATCCTTTGTGGATTATGGTAGACCTTCGGGGGTCTCGGGTTCCCTACTGAGTAGCTTATACTCACCCCTGCACGGGCTATGCCCGCACTACGTTGTGTTGGTTGCAGAAGACGGACATCGCTGATCGTGGTTGAGACACGAGGAGTAGGTCGGTACCCGGAGGTGGATCACTGGGCGGGGCGGACTCGGAGCGGACGGCTGGACCCGAGGAGCTTTGGAGGCTATCTGTACCCGCCCTTCAGGTGGGACTTCCAGTGGATGGCTCAAGGCTGTGGATTACTTTCAGTTTCTATTTTCCCTTTCCATTTGTACTTTATTGTTAGTTTGGGTTTGTATTCTGGCCCACTTACTTTTCCGCACTTACTGTTGTACCCAGTTTTTACTTAGGGTTTACTTCTACTTGCTTGCTTTGTGGTGTTTGTTTACATTACAAAGGCCATGCCTTCCCTTTTTAATGGGAATTACGCCTTGGTGGTAGTCGCCATCCCCTGGCCTATGGAAGGTGGTCTTGGGTTAGTCATGACACGGGCCCCGAGGACTGGTCGTGACAAATTATTTATATAGTTATGTTATTATAAAAAAAGTTATATTTTTATTGTTACTGTTAAAATGAGTTAAAAATAATTTAACTAGGATATATGGATTAATATGTATACAAAAATATTATAAACGTTATTGGATAAGTTTTCTTATACATTATAACTTATTATATTTGAATATGGATATTTCTTACCACCTTTTGTGATTATGATGTATATATATATATCCTAATCTTTTGTAATACACAAATGTTTCTTCTACTCTGATTATAAAATGTACCACATTCTCCAATGTTATCAATTCGCGAATAGATTTTTTTACAAATAAATTACCTAAATCCATTCCCACCATCATTCATTACATCATATATTTTATAGTATGACAATAATTCCAACATTATATTGTCTAATGTGTTAAGTAAAGGAGGTTTTTCAAAGAAGAGGTGAGTCTTGTTACCAAGAATTGTTTTGTTCGTTATTATATCACCTTAATGTCTATTATATCCATTTTTATATAATAACTTAGATACATACCATATAATTATATGTTATTATGTTTTTAATAACCTTTATTAGTCATTTCATCCTTTACATGTGAAATGAGACCCTTATTTGTGTTTACTATGGACTACTACTTCGCAATCTGAATTAATTTATTTTGCATCACCATCTCTAATGTGGTATTATAGTGATGCATTTAATTTTCTTATATTAGATTCATGTAATTATTATATATTATATGATAATACATCTTATATTTTATTACATTAACATGAATTTAAAAATTTTAGTCATCATTTCTCTGAATGTGTGGATTACCACTTCAAGGGAACGATGTTAATATTTTTTCATCACAGCGTCACATTTATGATATATGTTTGTGTATTTAATGAAATAAAATAAAATTTATTATATAATCATAATTATGGAATTATTAAATAATATATACATTACTTCACAATTGTTATTTGAAAATGTAGATGTTACTCTTCCGTACAAATAGCATATCGTCTCCTTGATTGAGGAGTGAATTATTTTTTATAACTGTTATTCTTTGATTGTTTTAAAACAATATTTGATGTATAAAAATAATAATTTTATAATGATTATTATTTATGGTAATAGTTTGATAATTATATATTTGACTAATGTTAATATACCGAAGACATTTTGAAATTATAAATCGAATATCCATAAACCATCCAATGTGAATATAACCAATTATGTAAATAAGTATTTCACAAAAATAAATGAAATAAATTATTTAATGATAAAAAGAGTATAATAGTAATTTTTATAGAAAAAATAATAATTTAAATGTTAATTTTTTAAAGGATATAATGAATGAAAATGATATGTTGGAACCATGGTAATGAACAAAATTTTTTTAAAACCTCATTCTAAATGTTTAAAAGATTTATTTTTGAATATATTTTACTTTCATGTCTATGTTTTTAATATTCAATCATAAATGTATCTATATGAAAATAAATTTTTTATAATGGTAATTTTATATTATATTATACTTTACCTCAAAGGATTACAAAATCAATAATCATGCGCATTTTATACAGAACATTATTACTTTCGGTACAAAAGAAAACATTAATGTTCTATTTTAATATATTAGACATCAATGTATTTTTATACCACCATAAACATTAATTGATCATTGTATACCTTTATATGATCCCATGTAATCAATAAATAAAAACCCTCTTTCCATTTATACAATTAATTTTCAAGAAAGGTTTAAAATGTATTAGATATTTCCAATTTAAAAAATGATTTTAAAATGGTTAAAAAAAATATTTTTATGTGTATGAGGATAAAAATTAAAAAATTCATGTTATATAAATTTATCAGAGTTTCTAGGCCTTTTTTAGGATTATTTAAGGATGAAATTTCACTACAATATTTATTCTACATATTATGATCTATGTAGATTTATGTTGGATGATTATTATAAGGTTACTCCATTTGTAAAAGTGTATGTGACAGCGGTTATACCAGTGATTTGAATATGATATACCAAGTAAACAATATAATTTTTCTACTATTGATATTGGTTTTTATATAAATATTACCATTGGACAAGGCATGTTTATGATTTAATTTTTAACGTAATGTGTATGATACATCTAAATAAATTTTAAATATGAAATTGTTTGAAATAGTTTTCATGAAATTTTTATTATCGTAAGGAGACACTTATTAGTTTAATATTTCATTTAATATCTCGAAATAAATGCTATATAAATATCATTGAGTACGGATGATTAATTATTTTGTATGAAAAAGTGTAATTTCTGATGTATGATTTTTCTGAAGAAGAAATAAATAATGTTTTTTCATGGAATAATGTCCATTCTTATTTTTATATGTCACATAATATGTATTTTTTCTAATACAACATTGTAAAATATTTTTCATTTTGTTATAAAGATGATTATGGAAAAACATATTTCATATTAAAAAATGTAGAGATATGTAAGTAAAATTAAACATGTTATATATTAAAAGATTAGTATTATTGTTGAAATAGATATTATATAGAAGTTCTTATTTTGTTTTTGTTTAATTTAATTGCATAAGCATATTGGCGTAATTATCTGAAACTCAGAACCAACACACTCAATATGAGTGTATGAAAATAAATTCTTTTTAAAGGATACAATTTACAGATTGTTTAAGGGAGGTTCTGTATATTTGGTATTATAGCAACGGTTGGGATAACTTTAGAGGATATGATATTATTTGAGAAAAAGATAAAATTACGTAATAAACACATATTAATGTATGTTATGGATAATTATTGTCATTTGGGTAAAATGATAATGTTTAATAGAAGATTATAAGGTTAACGATACCATAGATTTAGCCTCGTCATATTTTATTATTTTATTATTTTGTTTGATATGTTAAGAGTAATCATTTTTAAAATTTTTTAGTAGATAGAAAGAACATGAAAAAACGTAATTAAAAATTGATTCTATGAATAGTGTAATGTTCATCACAATGAAAAACCAAACTGAATGGGTTCTATAGTGAATTCTATTGTGGTATGTAGTAACCATATATAATAATTTATTACTAACAAAATTATAAAGGTTAGCTTCCTAATTCACCTAAAAAAAGAAAAATGGGTATCCCTAAAGGATTATAAGATAATTATTATACATAGAAAAAAGATTTAATTTTCTACTAATCATGAATGTTGGAATAAAAACATAGTGAAATTTCTTAATATAATGGAATGATGTACTATATGAAATAATGGAGGGAATATTTTATTTTACTGATATGGAAATGAAGTGTTATGTTAACACCATGAAGATGGAAAAATTTATTTATATTAAATCATAATAAGGATTATAATTTTGGAAGTACGGTCATTGAAATATTCTAGGTCACAGTGGGAAGGATGATGAAGGGGATCATCATGGTCATACATATAGTTCTTTACAAAGGTATAATTCCATTTTAGTTTAATCTTATGAAAAAATCAATGACATATAGAAGAAAGGGATTATACCTTGAAATATATTTGATATTTATGACTTTAAAGACATGATTAATAATTTTAATTATTATTGTTTCCATAAATAGGGAATCAAGATTTATGATGTAGTGTATTATTAAGGTTGATAAAATTTTTAAACAGTTGATACTATTTTGATGTTTTATTTGATGGGAGTACCTTGGAATTTTTTTTTAATCATTAATAAATTATTGATGTATAAGAAATTTTTATGATAACTATATGATTTAATGAATAGTAATTTGATAAATAACACACGTATATATTGTGATAATAAGTTGAATGATATTGTTAACCTATAGGGTTTATAAGATCTTTGATGATTTAGTAATTTTCTAGAGTTGGAATAAAATTGATATTAAAAATTTTTAGAATATGTTTTATTATATAGATAATTGTGGGATTGAAAAGATATTTGTTAGCTATAAGATTAATTTTATTTTTGAAGAATTTAAATATATTGAAATAATAATCAGATTTAATGAAATGTAATTTTGTTAAATAAGATTTTATTTTATATGAAGAATATGTTTAGTTTTTTTAATTATATATTTTTTTATTTTATCTTTATGTGATCCGGGAAATTTATGGAATAGATTATCAAATTCTAATGATTATACGATTATAATGTATATATTTTTGGTAATATGATGTTATTAGTGACTAATTTTTTGTTTAGAAAAATATAATATTTATCTTGAATTAATGTGTAATAAAATCGTTTTAATCCTTATGTTTCCAGTTTAATCATCCTTATTTTGGATCGTTTTATAGTTTGTTACTTTCAGAAGGATTAAAGATAAACATTGGGTATTATTTTTAGATATTAAAAATTTATGTATACAGGTTTTTTCATTAATGGTATAGTCTTACCATGTGATAGAAATTTGTTTGGATAATAATAAAATATCTTAATAATACATGATTATCTATTTGATGATCAGTTGATTGGTTGGAAATTTATTTATTTATTTAACTGATAAAAATTAATTTTTAAATATTCATTTCAGGTAGTTTTTATAGAGATAGATGTGTAAAATTGTTATAAAATATAACAAATGATGAAATTATTTTTATGGAATTGAATAAAATAATGTAAATTTGTTTTTATATCATATTAGTCTTGATGGTAAATGACATCTCCAACTATAGAAAAACTACATTGAAAAAAAATTAATATTCTAACCATCATTCTAATGATTTTACAGCCTCTTCCAGACCTCAATCATTTATGGTTTTATGGAAATTGATATTTTGATGATCACTCAATTTTTTCTGATCAATTTTCTTTGTGGCTATTAGTAATTATTTAGAAATTAAACATTTATAAGATATCTGTATTTTTATATTACACAAATTTTATTTTATTTTTTATTCTAGTTTTGTATTGTTTCAAATGAAATTTATAAATGTAATTCCATCTTTTCAAAATAAGGTTTTGTTAACCCTTTTTAAAATGTTGGATTAAAAAAACTATTTTTTCAAATATTCAACATTTTATATTTGAGGAAAATTTAATGTTTTTCAAAAAAAATGTATAAAATGGGGAATGAATGTACCCTCCCCAATATTTAGAAAATTCTATACTCAATAGATTTATTAACTCATAACACCACATTTTTATAGAATTTCTATATAATGTAAAAATTTTAAATATTAGAAATATAAAAATTATAAACCATCGGATAAATTTGACGAAATAATATATATTTTTTCATTATAATATATACATATATAAGATTTATAATGTTAAAATTTATACAAACATTTTTTCGAAATTCAGTATTAGTATTTAAAAGTACATTTTTTCAAAAAAATTAATATTAATAATGATAGAATATTATAACATATATTAACCACATTTAGAAAATTAATTCCATATAAAGAGAAATTAATTTTAATATAATCATATTAATGGTATCCTAGGATGAATATATTTAAATATATAAGAAAACAATGATTTTTTGGTGAATAATGTAATATTGTTTTTAGTCAAAAAGTCATTTCATTTCATTGACTATTACATTTATATTCTGAATTTTATAATTATGTAATATATGTCTTATTAAGATAAAAAACATATTTAATTACATGTGAATAATCATTATTTCTAGAATTTGGTATGAAATGTTTTTTGATCAAAAACACATTTTACATGAAAAAAATTGTTATTTAATTTTATAAATTAATAATATATTTAATTCTCAAATATCGTTGAATTGAATTTAATAATATTGATTCTATGTATTATATCACATTATATAATTTCATTTAATGTCGTCTTTTTACTTTTAGTCGTTATGAATAGAAACTGTATTAAAGATTTCCCCCTCAATAAATTAAAAAAATAGGGTTTAATCAAAGGGATAAAGATTTAATTTTTTTTAGCAATGATCTTATTCAATTTTGTGATACTTTTTTGACCAAATATATGATTATGGAGTTATATGTTGTATCTCAAATAATTTTTTAGAATTTTGGAAACAATGTTTAACTTTTTTTTAGGATAACATAAATTTTATTGAAATTAAATTGTATTTTTTATGTTTTTTTAATTTTATTGTCAGGATGCAATATTTTATTAGGCTATTGGCTGATCAAAGAGTATAAAATCCGTAATATTTTTATTATTTAAATTTTTTTATGGAAATCAGTTTATTAAATAAAATCAATTTAAAATAATTTTAATGCTTAAATTAGTTATTTTCCTCCCAAACATTTTAATGACATTTTTCTACAAATATAAAATGTAATTTATTCATGTTATTTAAATTTATATTATTAAAAAATTTAAAAAAACATAATAATCATGAAAAAAAATTCATTGTATTACCCTTTTTTATATAATTTTTTTTATCAAATGATTAAATTAATTTAGCATGGTTATTGGGAAAACTATTTTAATGTGGTTTAACATAAAGATAATGCATAAAATGTATATAAAAATTTTCAAAAGATTATTGGTTTTGTTTTTTATCATACCAAGCCTTATAAAAAAATATGGAATCCATACATTACACTTTTTATGATTATCATATAATTATATATTATACTTTTTTTGAGAAATATCAAGCATGTCCTCTGTCCCGCTTATTGATGAATCCCCCTATTATCTCCTATCCAATAATGAAGAGAAATTTGGTTTAAAAAATTATTACCAATATCCATTCCTAAAATCAATACACATGTTCAATAGGTTAATTTTTTCCTCAAATACCTACTCGACAAGGAAAAATGTGTTAGGTAAATAATGTTGTCCAAATAAGAGGTTTAATATTTAAACCATCATTTTTTTTATTATTCTATCTATTTCCAATGTATTTTTCCCAGTGTTGTAAAATTTCATTAGAATACCCCATTTACTGATATATTATTAATTTTTATGATGTATCCCTTATCCATATCATCTTACATCTAATTTGAAATGAATCCATCATTCTATGTGTATGACTCACTACTGCTTCAACTACAGATGTAATTAATTTTTACATCTCTACCTATAATTTATAATTATAAGGATTGATTTTATTTATATATATGGTATTCATAACATAATTTTAATCTACGAAAAACACATCTTTATCTATTTTTTTACTTTTCCATCCAATAATATATTTTAACTCCTTTTGTTTAAATGTATGGATTACAAAATCTAAAAATTGATATCATTCATTTTTAATCATTCTATCACATAGACAGCATATATAATTGTATTTAATAAAATAAAATAATATATATGATATTATAGTCACTCTAAAAATATAAAATATTACTTTCTTTTTTCCCTATTTTTCATTAAAATGTAATTTTTACTCATGAATACATATGGCCACCATCTCCATGGTTGTAACATTATTCAATAATAAAGTACATCCTAAGTGGATAGATTTATAAATACAATTAATGTATAAAAATAATATTTATTTATGGATTAATATTTAATAAATTACATGAAAATTAAATCGTTGACCATGTCCAAAATATTGAATTAATTTTTAAATTACACACATAGAATCCTAAAAAAACATGTTCTGGACTTAATTGATTTTGTTGTTAAATACCAATAAAATAAATAAAATAAATGGTTTAATCAAAAATGAATAATCCTATAAAAGATAATTATAAAATTTATTATATTTTAAAAGTTTTCTATATATGATATAATGAATATACATGAAAATTCAATCTCATGATAAAGGAAATGTTACCTTAAACCCCTTTTTTGAAATGTTTTTAAAATATTGTTACTAAATATTTATCTTCCATAATCATATTCACAAATTATATAATGAATTTATATATATGAATATACATTTATTATAAATTTTATTTTTCTCTTATTTATTTGTTTCATAGTTTTGGTAAGGGAATGTTTTTCTGTATTTTATATAAAATGTATTGAATTTATTTACAAAGGTATTAAAATAATTGTTCCATTTTAGTGCAAACAATGTCGATATCCTTTACTAAATACCAAAATATTAATTTTTTATTTTATTTCTTTATAATATTTCATATTTTTTTCCATTCAGTCCCCAAATTATTATTATTTTATGAATTATTAAAAATGTTATTAAATGTAATTTATATTTTGATATACAAAAAATCTTTCCCTTATCTGTACAATGAAATTTTTTAAGATTATGATGATGAAATTAAAATATTTCACGCGGTTTGATTATTTTATGGTTTATGGGAATTTTATAAGATTGTTTGATCCATTTATAGTTTTCTAATTCAATGGATAAATAATATTCTCTCTATAGAATTATATTCAATGTTTAAAATTAGGTTATTGAATTTATATGAGATCATGTAAGAGTGATTGTATGAATAATACGAAAATGATTTCCTAATATACTAAAATCATATGTATATATATATATATATATTGGGTTATCATTGAAATTTTTTTATTTAATAATGTATTCTTGTTAGATTATGTTTAAATAAGTTTTCATTCTATTACTTGAAGTTTAACTGTATAACATTTTGAAAATGATTTCATAAATTTTTCAGGATTATAAAGAATAAATTGTAACGACCCAAAGATTAATTAATGGAAAATCCCTCTTGATCCAGTTAAATGTTTCTTTATGAAAAAAATGTTTTTATAATATGTCAACTTCTTTAGTTTTATGTTACGATTTGTGACCGTTACTTTTATAGCCGTTTAACAGTGATCATCTGAGTAGTATAAATATAAGGCTTTAACGAAACCATTTCTACTCAGACAAAGGAAGCGATGGCCTCATCCAGTAGAATTGCCCCTTACGAAGCCCATTTTTCGGAGCTCGGAAAAGAGGTGGCATCTTTGGGCTTTTCCTTTGACCAAGCCCAAGATGAGCTTCATCAAGTCAAGCTCGAACATGATCTTCTACGGGAAAAATGGAAGTTGATAGAGATTACCACTCGAGCGATGTTATCCGAGCAACCCCAAGAGTCTGTCACCATCGCACACCTTACCCTTAGGTCTTATGCGGCTATTTTAAGGGGTTATGTAACAAATAAGTATCACCATGTTCATGTACATTATTTTTTGTATATAATAATGAATATAATTTTTTTGTTACATTATAATTAGTTTTTAAAGTACAAATGGTGTTTTTAGTTATTATTTAATTAAGAATTATATTTTATTAAATTAAAGGATTTTTGAATTAAATAACATTTTAATAAAATATTATTATTAATATTAAATTAATTTTTATTAAATATAAATGATCTTATAATTTTATGAATGCAATTAAAATTTTTATTAAGGTTTGAAAGCCATTTCTGTCAAAACCCGTGAATTTTTTATAAATGTCGGTTTTTATTTTAAAAGTGAAAATTCACATATTTAGAAAATTATTTAGATAAAATAAATATTATTTATGGAATCAGGACGTCAAAATTATCCAACGGTGAATTTTTCATAATTTTATGAGACAGTCACATTTTTGTGTAAAAATTAAATACCATTTAAATATATAATGTGTTTTATGACATCATAATGACCCAATGGTGATGTAATAAAATACCATAATCCTTATGTTCGGCCAATATGTGTTTTATCATTAAAATAATGAGGTTTTGGGTTTGTTTGACTTACTTTTCAAAACATTAATGGAGCCCTCAAGACTTATTCAACACTTTGCCTTTTTAAATTAATTTCCATGGGAGTGTGACTCACCTCCACATAAGCAAACCTAATTTTTTAATAAGTTAGGACCTTGGACTTGTAAAATATTGTTTTCCTCTTTCCTTTTCCAGAAACCATGGGCAAATACCATGGGATGGTTTGTGGTTTGGATTATTTTAATATAAGGGGTCCCAAACCTAAATAATAAAGAATTCTCTCACCGTTCCTATATAAACCCACCCAAGCTCCCACTTCCTCCTCACTCAAAGCCCTTGAAGTTCGTCCAACCTCTGCCCTAATCTCTCTAGAATCCTCTCAAGGTGCCCCAAGCTCCCAAGAAGCCTCTCACAAGCCTCTCTCTAGTATTTGGAAGCACACTTCCAAGTAAGGGGTTTTCTTCCTTTCTCATTTTTGTCAATTTTCTTTAAGTTGTATTGCCTTTTTTTATTTCAATTATGAATGTTGGGGTATGGTTTCGCACCTCCCACATACTGCCCTCTTATTGTTTGAATGATGGGAGAACCCTTTCTCTCTCATTAAATGCCTCCCATGTACACCCGTTACTATGCCGAAATTCCGAAAGGAACTTCTCTCTCTTCTTTTGCATTCAAGCAATACTTTTGTATCATGAATCTAAATTCCATTTCTATTGTTGGGACATGTATATATATGATCTCCTTACTGTCCATTACATGTAAATATGATGAGGAACCCCTTTCTCTCTCATGAACCTTTTTTATGAATTCTTATGTCACGCCGTTACGCTGCCGAAATCGCACCGATTTTCTAAGCCAATGTCTTTGTGTAGTGAATACCATGCCCATTTCTCCATCAAGGGTATTCACCTTTATGCACATTTACATATTGATTATAAATTTTCATGTATGAATTCCACATTCCTTTATCGTGGAAGAAATGATTATGTTTTATGAATCCATGTTTTATGATCCATGTGGCACACTTATGCATGAAATGAAATGTTTAAGAAGGGTGAGCCCTTTATAGCGCTCCAATGCATTGGGTAAAGTATAGTATCATGATACGTCATGTGCGATGAGTGTTTACTCATGCTAATTCAAGTGCAACGAGGGTTTACTCGTGCTTCAAGTGCAATGAGGGTTTACTCATGCTCCATGTGCAATGAGCCTTGGCTCATGCTAATTCAATGTTAAGTGTTGTTGCCACATTTTCATGTTATGATTTTCATGATTTATCATGCCTTTATGTTCAAGTTTCTATAATGCTCTATTGATATTCCTATTGCCTAACATGTATTTCACTCCTCATGTTATTCATTGTTTACTCCCTTACTGGGCTTTATAGCTCACCCTTTTCTTATGCATGTCCTCAGGTTATCCCATGCAATGCTAAGTATGAAGGAATGTAGTGGTCATGTAAAGGAAGTTTTCAATAAATATGTTGTATTTCAAGTTTAAAGTTTTTATGTAATGATCCTAGGCCCCAAAGACACTAAACCTCTCGATCTTCATTGTTGGATCAAGTGAAGTTGTATGTAATAAAGCATGTTTAAGTTGTAATAAAAAGCAGGGTTGTCATAGTTGGTATCAGAGGAAAGGTTAGGTTATTTTTGGGATTAGGAAACCCTAGTAAAGCCTTAGATACAAGACTAAGCATAATAAAAACATCCCTAAGTTTTGGTAAATACTAAGTATGTGGTTTCTCAAACAAATACATCCCTGTCTGGATACGAGCAGGTAGAGGCGGCTCTGGCACAGATGTATCCTAGGGGTAAAACCCGAAAACACCGCTTTGAGCTAGACTCGAACAGGAACTGGTGCACGACAACGGGCCTTGCTGCACTCTTGGTTACGACACTCCTGGGGGATATGTTTTGATAAATTCACAATCTTAGTATGAACCCTTATTAAGGGAAAAATGCCCCTAAGAATATATGTTAGAAGGAAGATCATGAAAATCCTGGATTGAATCCTATAGACTCATGAGTTAAAGAGATTAAAGTTTATTTATAAGTCATCATCTTTTGTCTTTGGATTACCCTTTATGTGTTACCCCTAACTTTCTTTTTATTCTAGCCAATGGCCGGTAATAGGAGAACTCGGGCTTACAACCGTTGTGAAGATCAGTGTGATGATTGTACTAATGAGATGCCCAATCCAATGGGAGCGGGAATCGCGAACTTTGTCACGCTTCTCTCTCAGCTATCTCAAGTTTTGAATAGAAACACTGGTCATGAGGAACGTTCAACCTCCCTAAAAAAGAACAAGTCGCTATTGAAAGCTTCAAGAGACAAAGGCCTCCTACTTTTAGTGGATCATCCGATCCCACGATTGCTGAACAATGGATCAAATCCATTGAAAAGATATTCTCCATCCTCCAATGCTCTGAAAAAGAGAAGGTTCTCCTGGAGGCTTATCGTATGGAGGGTGAAGCTGATCAATGGTGGACATTGATCAAAAATACAAAGCCTTAGGAGGAGATCGAGGCTTTGGAATGGATGGTATTCCGGAAGATGTTTTTCGATAAATATTTTCCACGCACCCTCCGTCTTAAGATGGAAAGGGACTTCCTTTCCCTCAAACAGAAAGATGAAGCATTTGTGGGAGCGTACGAGGAAAACTTCACAAGGCTTGAACGATACGCTTCCGGCTTTGTCGTTACCCCCGAATGCAAGGTTGACCGCTTCTTTGGTGGGCTGAAGCCTAGCTTGCGGAAAGCATTAGCGATCCGTGACTTCGACAGCTATGAGGAAATTGTCCGATGTGCCCTCAAGGTTGAAATGGAGATCGGAGAATCACAAGGGTATCATGGGGACAAGAAGCGTAAGGTGGACTTCAATGCTGGTGGTCCGATGGATAAATCCAACGGCGCTAAGAAATTCCAGCACCCCACTTGCCAAAAGTGTGGAAAGAAGCACCCTGGAAATTGCCTTAGGGGGACAAGAAAATGCTTCAAGTGTGGAAGAGAAGGGCACCTAGCTGTTAACTGTCAGCAAGAAGGACCCGCGGCTGCGACAGAGGAGAGGAACGCTCCGTTCGAACCTCAAAGCGTTGTTCAATGCTTCAAATGCAAAGAACCGGGTCATTTTGCGAATCAGTTCCCTAATCCAAGGGTTATTGGAGGCAATCAACAACCTCCAAGACAGCAAGGAAGAGCTATTGCCATCACTTCTGCCGAAGTGAACCCCAACAACGAAGTGGTGACAGGTACGCTAGTTATTCATTCAAGAATAGCGAACGTACTTTTTGATTCAGGTTCTACGCATTCTTTTATATCTCAAAAGTTTAGTAGAACAATCCCTGCACCACCACAAATCATGGAAGTAAAGATGTCGGTGAGTACGGCAAATGCGGCAATCATTGCATCCCATGAGTATAAGTCCTCCCCTGTAATAATATGTGGATTTAATTTCCCATCGAACCACGTCATAATCCCTTTGGTGGAATTTGATGCAATTCTTGGCATGGATTGGCTTTCCTTATATAGAGCCAACATAAATTGTCGGGAGAGTGAAATCACACTCCATATGGAGAATCGACCCCCGATTCATTACAATTGTCAGGAGGAAGATGAATCTTCTTTAGCTCCATCATCTCAAACATGGATATTACTTCCTTATGAGCATTCATATCTGGCTCAGATGATTAAGTCCAAGGAAGAAACCACCCTTGAAGAAATGCCTATTGTGAGGGAATTCGCTGAAGTATTTCCTGAGGAACTTCCTGGTCTTCCTCCAAGAAGAGATGTTGAGTTCTCAATTGATCTTATACCTGGGGCGCTACCAATATCCAAGACTCCATATAGAATGGCTGTTGTTGAGCTTGAAGAGCTGAAGAATCAACTACAGGAGAATCTGGATAAAGGGTTTATACGCCCAAGTGCATCACCATGGGGTGCACCATTCCTCTTCGTCAAGAAGAAGGATGGGTCAATGCGGCTTTGCATCGATTATCGTGAACTTAAAAAAATCACGATAAAGAACAAGTATCCTCTCCCAAGAATCGATGACTTGTTTTATCAGCTGCATGGAGCACAATACTTCTCCAAGGTTGACTTGCGGTCGGGATATTATCAAGTAAGGGTGAAGAAGGAAGATATCCCCAAGACTGCTTTTCGTACAAGGTACGGGCACTATGAATTCATAGTAATGCCTTTCGGACTCACCAATGCCCCAGAAATATTCATGGACTTGATGAATAGAGTCTTTAGAGATTACCTAGACAAATTTGTGGTAGTCTTTATAGATGATATTCTAATATACTCCAAAACCAAGGAGGACCATGAGGAGAATTTAAAAACTGTATTAGATACTTTGCGCAAGGAGAAGCTCTATGCAAAGTACAGAAAGTGTGAGTTTTGGTTGAAGGAAGTCTCATTCGTGGGTCATATCATCACAAGCAATGGGATATCTGTGGACCCCTCCAAAACAGATGCAATTGAGGGATGGACGAGGCCAACATCGGTAACTGATATCCGTAGCTTCTTGGGGTTAGCTGGATATTATCGACGATTTGTGAGAAATTTCTCACGATTGTCCAACCCTCTTACCAAGCTAACTCGAAAGGGAGTAAAGTTTTCTTGGAGTGATGAATGCGAAGAAAGCTTCAAGGAGTTGAAAAGGAGGCTTATCACTACACCTGTGCTCACTTTACCCACAAGTGGGGAGCTTTTTGTGGTATTCAGTGATGCTTCGAAGAAGGGCTTAGGATGTGTGCTGATGCAAAATGATAAAGTGATATCCTATGCCTCAAGGAAGTTGAAAATCCATGAGCGAAACTATCCAACACATGATCTGGAGTTGGCGGCGGTGATCTTTGCCTTGAAAATCTGGCGGCATTATCTCTATGGAGAGAAATGTGAGATATATACTGACCACAAGAGTATTAAATATATATTCACACAGAAAGAGCTTAATATGCGCCAGAGAATATGGATAGAGCTCATCAAGGAATATGACTGATCAATACATTACCACCCTGGGAAGGCGAACAAGGTGGCGGATGCCATAAGTAGAAAGGATCCAACAATTCTATAAATGATGAGAATTGAGAAGGATCCAATCTTCTTAGACTTGATGAAGATGGACGTGGGAATCATAAAGAAGGGAACATCATCAGTCCTTTCATAAATGATTTCTCAACCATCTCTTTTGGAAAGGTTAAAGGATGCTCAAAAGGATGATGCGGGAATCCAAGAAAAAGTGGAAGCTATCAAAATGGGAAATCCTCAGAGTTTAATGTTAATGAAGAAGGAATTGTGTGGTTTGGGAAAAGACTATGTGTTCCATCAATTTCGGAGCTGACGAAGGAACTTTTGGATGATGCACATAGTTCAAATTTCTCTATTCACCCAGGGAGCACAAAGATGTATCGAGATCTCCGAGAAAACTTTTGGAGGGATAATATGAAGAAGGAGATCGCTGAATATACATCAAAGTGCCTGGTGTGTCAGCAAGTGAAGGTAGAGAGGCAGAAGTCTAAGGGGATGATGCAACCATTGCCCATACCAAAATGGAAATGGAAGAACATCACCATGGACATTGTCACCGGACTTCCAAGGACATCCAAAGGAAACAATGCAATCTGGGTCGTTGTGGATCATCTTACAAAGACTGCACACTTCATTGTTATTCGAGAGGATTTCTCTTTGGATCAACTGGCACAGATATATATCAGGGAAGTGGTACGGTTGCATGGAGTACCACTATCTATTGTGTCTGACCGAGATCCAAGATTTACCTCTAAGTTTTGGAAGAGTCTTCAACATGCTTTGAATACTGAACTAAACTTCAGTACGACCTATCATCCTCAAACTGATGGCCAATCCGAGCGGACTATCCAAACACTTGAGGATATGATGAGAGTGTGCTCAATGGACTTTAAAGGAGGATGGGATCAACATCTTCCTCTGGTTGAGTTCTCTTATAATAATAGTTTCCACTCGAGCATCCAAATGGCACCCTATGAAGCCCTGTATGGGAAAAGGTGTATAACACCGGCATGTTGGGATGAGGTCAGTGAACGTAAGCTACTTGGACCAGAAACGGTCGAAGAAATGGTGGAGAAGGTGAAAACCATTCAGCAGCATATCAAGACAGCCCAAAGTTGACAGAAGAGTTATGCAGATAATCGTCGACGAGACCTTGAGTTTAAAGTCGGAGACATAGTGTTTTTACACATATCTCCGTGGAAGAAGGTCATGAGGTTTGGAAGGAAAGTGAAGTTAAGTCCAAGGTAAATCGGCCCATTCGAGATTCTTGATCGTGTTGGGGCTGTGGCCTATCGACTAGCACTTCCACCGACTATGTCCAAGGTGCATGATGTCTTTCTTGTATCCCTCTTAAGGAAGTATATACCGGACCCTTCACATGTACTCTCTTCCGAGGTGGTACAATTGGAAGATGATCTTTATTATGAGGAGAAACCAGTGATGATCTTAGATCGTAGAGAAAAAGTTCTACGAAATAAGACAATGCCCCTCGTCAAGGTGTTGTGGAGAAACCACAAGTTTGAAGAAGCAAATTGGGAGTAGGAGGATATGATGAAGCTAAGTTACCCACATTTTTTTTAGTGTGGGAAAAGGAAAATTTCGAGGAAGAAATTTATTAAGGGGGGAATGTTGTAACGACCCAAAGTTTCATTAATGGAAAATCCCTCTTGATCCAGTTAAATGTTTCTTTATGAAAAAAATGTTTTTATAAGATGTCAACTTATTTAGTTTTATGTTAAGATTTGTGACCGTTACTTTTATAGTCGTTGAACAGTGATCATCTGAGTAGTATAAATATAAGGCTTTAACGAAACCATTTCCACTCAGACAAAGGAAACGATAGGCTCATCCAGTAGAATTTCCCCTTACGAAGCCCATTTGTCAGAGCTCGGAAAAGAGGTGGCGTCTTTGGGATTTGCCCTTGACCAAGCCCAAGCTGAGCTTCATCAAGTCTAGCTCGAACATGATCGTCTACGGGAAAAATGGAAGTTGATAGAGATTACCACTCGAGCGATGTTATCCGAGAAACCCCAAGAGTCTGTCACCATCGCACACCTTACCCTTAGGTCTTATGCAGCTATTTTATGGGGTTATGTAACAAATATGTATAACCATGTTCATGTACATTATTTTTTGTATATAATAATGAATATAATTTTTTTGATTCATTGTAATTAGTTTTTAAAGTACAAATGATGTTTTTAGTTATTATTTCATTAAGAATTATATTTTATTAAATTAAAGGATTTTTTAATTAAATAATATTTTAATAAAATATTATTATTAATATTAAATTAATTTTTATTAAATATAAATGATCTTATAATTTTATGAATGCAATTAAAATTTTTATTAAGGTTTGAAAGCCATTTCTGTCAAAACCCGTGAATTTTTTATAAATGTCTGTTTTTATTTTAAAAGTGAAAATTCACATATTTTGAAAATTATTTAGATAAAATAAATATTATTTTTGGAATCAGGACGTCGAAATTATCCAATGGTGAATTTTTCATAATTTTCTGAGACAGTCAAATTTTTGGGTAAAAATTAAATACCATTTAAATATATAATGTGTTTTATGACATCATAATGACCCAATGGTGATGTAATAAAATACCATAATCCTTATGTTCGGCCAATATTTGTTTTATCATTAAAATAATGAGGTTTTGGGTTTGTTTGACTTACTTTTCAAAACATTAATGGAGCCCTCAAGGCATATTCAACACTTTGCCTTTTTAAATTAATTTCGATGGGAGTGTGACTCACCTCCACATAAGCAACCCTAATTTTTTAATAAGTTCGGACCTTGGACTTGTAAAATATTGTTTTCCTCTTTACTTTTCCAGAAACCATGGTCAAATACCATGGGATGATTTGTGGTTTGGATTATTTTAATATAAGGGGTCCCAAACCTAAATAATATAGAATTCTCTCACCTTTCCTATATAAACCCACCCAAGCTCCCACTTCCTCCTCACTCAAAGCCCTTGAAGTTCGTCCAACCTCTGCCCTACTCTCTCTAGAATCCTCTCAAGGTGCCCCTAGCTCCCAAGAAGCCTCTCACAAGCCTCTCTCTAGTCTTTGGAAGCACACTTCCAAGTAAGGGGTTTTCTTCCTTTCTCATTTTTGTCAATTTTCTTTAAGTTGTATTGCCTTTTTTTATTTCAATTATGAATGTTGGGGTATGGTTTCACACCTCCCCCATACTGCCCTCTTATTGTTTGAATGATGGGAGAACCCTTTCTCTCTCATTAAATGCCTCCCATGTACACCTGTTACTATGCCGAAATTCCGAAAGGAACTTCTCTCTCTTCTTTTACATTCAAGCAATACTTTTGTATCATGAATCTAAATTCCATTTCTATTGTTGGGACATGTATATATATTATCTCCTTACTGTCCATTACATGTAAATATGATTAGGAACCCCTTTCTATCTCGTCAACCTTTTTTATGAATTCTTATGTCACACCGTTACGCTGCCGAAATCACACCGATTTTCTAAGCCAATGTCATTGTGTAGTGAATACCATGCCCATTTCTCCATCAAGGGTATTCACCTTTATGCACATTTACATATTGATTATAAATTTTCATGTATGAATTCCACATTCCTTTATCGTGGAAGAAATGATTATGTTTTATGAATCCATGTTTTATGATCCATGTGGCACACTTATGCATGAAATGAAATGTTTAAGAAGTGTGCGCCCTTTATAGCGCTCCAATGCATTGGGTAAAGTATAGTATCATGATACGTCATATGAAATGAGTGTTTACTCATGATAATTCAAGTGCAATGAGGGTTTACTCGTGCTTCAATTGAAATGAGGGTTTACTCATGCTCCATGTGCAATGAGCCTTGGCTCATGCTAATTCAATGTTAAGTGTTGTTGCCACATTTCCATGTTATGATTATCATGCTTTATCATGCCTTTATGTTCATGTTTCTATTATGCTCTATTGATATGCCTATTGCCTAACATGTATTTCACTCCTCATGTTATTCATTGTTTACTCCGTTACTGGGCTTTATATCTCACCCTTTTCTTATGCATGTCCTCAGGTTATCCCATGCAATGCTAAGTACGAAGGAATATAGTGGTCATGTAGAGGAAGTTTTCAATAAAGATGTCGTATTTCAAGTTTAAAGTTTTTATGTAATGATCCTAAGCTCCAAATACACTAAACCTCTCGATATTATTTGTTGGATCAAGTGAAGTTTTATGTAATAAAGCATGTTTAAGTTGTAATAAAAAGCAGGGTTGTCATATAAATTATGAGTTCTATATTTTTATTTATGATTTATCATTATTTTATTATCAATATATTTGTGTAAAAGGTTGATATCATGGGTATGTCAATGTTTACATTGAGACCAACGTTTATTATGAAATAAATTGTTTTTATTGTGTGTATTCATGGACTAATGGGTTTCTTTATATCTATCTATTTGTCTCTTAATGATACACTATTCTAATTCCATGTCTTCAAAAGTCATTTAAAGGACTTTAAGGATGATTAAGGATATTGATGAGGTAGAGATTAATGTTTTTAATATAGGTCATGAAACAAATGACTTATTATTTCATTAAAAATTACGATAGTAAAAATTGACAAATAATGAAAATTTTCACTTATCCATGTAATATAAAATATTTTAGGGTCTATGGCCAATTACATAGAATATAAACATAAATTATAATTAATAATGAATTAAAATGAATTCTTGTCTAAGTATTTTTTTTAATATTTTTTATAAACAATCCTTATACTTTCCACTTACATTGGAATTGAAAATCTGTTATCTAATTCTATCATTATCAAATCTTTTATATTAGATGAATTTTAGGAGGGTATCACATAACTAAAAATATGAATAGATGTTTTGTTATAAGATAAAACTTCTAATACAATGATGATCCCCTCATAAGTATATAACTCTTCTCTCATATATGTTTGTGGAAACTTAAAACTTCAAAATCATATGATACTCCATGTTGTTCAATTTTATGTGATGTTTGGATTTGATTGAATCGATTTATATAGATACCATATAAATTATCGAAGGATATAATTAATGGTTTATAATACAAATTGACATATAATGACATTTTTTCACTGATGAATATGAACTTCAATGGAAATAAATTCTATTATATTGGTCTTACTAAAAATTCATGAGGGTTATTTATCTCAAATGGATGAGGAGTAACACAACATATAGTATATTCTAATTTTTTATTATTATGAAAAGGAACTTCTCAATGAAATTCCTTGTATTCATTAGAATCACGAAGTTTAGTTTATAATAGATAACATACCTGGTAAATGTTTATTTCATAGAATCTTTGTAGAATGGAAATAGTTTAATTGCGAGAACTGTTGATGAATGTCTAGAATAATCAGGACAAAGGATTAATATTCTATATTTACTCATTATGGGATTCACCAATTTAATGAGAAGGAATATGGGATAATGCACATGTAAATATATTATTTATAACATGACAAGATGGTTATTATGAAAAACCACCCTCTAACCCATATTGAAGACTTGTTTAATCAACTACATATATCTCAATACTTTTCCACACATGATATATATTCTTTATATCATTGATTGCAGGTTACGAAATATGATATATCCAAATGACCTTTTATATGAGGGACATTCATTATAAATTTAAATTGATTTTTTTGATACATTTTTCCTAGAACCAAGGAATATATCTTTAGATATTTCCTTGATTACATTATCCTAGTATTTCTAGAAGACATTGTTATATATATAATTATAAACAAATATTATTAAGATCATTTAATGATTGTGATCTCCAATGAAGAAGAAGTTAGACTCTAAATCAACCAAGTCATAATTTAGACTATATAAGTCACATTCTTCGGTAATATAATCTCAATTTATTGTATATAGATTTATCCTTTAAAAAATATGATACCAAAAAATGACCCTGAATAAACATTATAAATGATATCTATATTATTAATAGGATGTATGGAGAGAACAACTGTGACCAGGGATATTTCATATGGTTATCTGATATAATAAACAAATTGACTTATATACAATCCCTAAACCTCTAGCCATTGGAATATGATGAAAAAATAAAAAACAAATTAAAATAATATTGGATAGAAATCATATAATTACATCACTATTAAATCAAGAAGGTATTTTAATCTTCAATGATGCATTAGAGAAGGTATTGTGATATTTATTCATGTTGAATGTTATTGTGATACATTATTATTTTGTTAGAATGAAGATAATGAATACACAAGAGGAGGTGACCTCTGTCCATTTAATAAAAAATAGAAATTAAATACACCCCCATGAAATAATTTGATCGTTCTATTGATCTATTAAATAAATATAATGATTCAGATAGCAAACAAACAAATGTGTATGAAACATTTATGTGCTGTTTTATGGGGAACAAAAATTCCCCAGTCCACTCCAACTAATCTCTCTCCGCGAAGTTGGTGATTTTTATCTATGATGGCCCTCTTATCTAAAAAACAAGAAAACATAATTTAGATATTATGTTAAATATAATAATGATTTTATATTCCCTTAAGGTAAATTGTTAGGGATCATCGATAATCACATATAAATATGAGATGTTTACAATATTGAAGAACATAGATGAGATGTAGTATAATGATAATGAATTTATACATACATGTAGTAGCAACTGATTGATGGTTTGATCTTCATTAAACTATATATAAGAATCCAATATATCATCAATGTGATGAAAATATACACTTATTTAAACAAAATCATAAAAAAGTATATGTGATGCCTTATTATTATTTACATTATGAAATAATAAAGATGTACAGAGAGTATATTTAACTTTTATTCAAACATTCATAAGTAATATGAAACTCTTCCGCATTTTTTATTTTCATAAGAATAAGGTATTTCACACCCTTTAATTAAATAATATAAGAGAAATAATTTTAAAATAATATACAATAGTTATAGTTTCTTCTCATCTTTCAAATGTTAAAAAATAAATCAATTCATCAACTTCCATATGTATCTCCGTGAATTTCCCATCCTCATAGAATTGTTTTATTTTGAATGGAATTTTAAAAACATAATTTTTCAAATAAAATAGAACTCATATAATATTACATCTCTGTAATTGAAAAATACATTTTTGACATATATAAATATTATCATTCTAATGTTCAATTAGAATGGGTGAAATAATACATGAAATCTGGTAATATAGTTTATAAGAACATTCATATAAATTTTCATAAATAATTGTGTGACCTAATAATTCCTTTGAAACTAATATTAAAATAACATGATCATTTTTCATATAAATAGTGAATAAAACTCCATAAGATCATTTATCACCATCATTACATTTTTTCAAAAAATTTATAGATGATAAACCACTATGAATAATCACAGTAAAATACCAAAATATATAAATATAACTATCTCATAATACATAATATCATAACATTGAGGCTCTAGTCACATATTCACACGAAATCATGATCATAAATTCACATAAAATTTTTTAAGATAAATCAACTCCATCTTAATTGATGATCATTTCCAAAAGATATGAATATACTAAGTCAAGATAATCTAATGTGTGGATTCAAAAAAAGGATTGAGACAAATCATCCTGAATAATCTCACGATCTTATTACTCATTAAATGAGTCAATATTAGCCTATAGGAATGACGATTCATCATATGTACAAGATAATATTATAGATCAGGTATGAAGAAACACAATACTATCTGTAACACCCCAGGTAAATAAAGAATATGTCATTTTCATATTTATCCATATTTGTCAATAAAATATTAATATGACTTTAAAGGGGACACTATGCTCGATGGCGTACCCAACACGCAACAATGAGTTTTTTGGCAATCTTACGTTGCACTCTAATAATAAAATAATATTATTTTAAATGGTAGTTAACATGTAGCCGTTGTATTGGTGGGAATGGATAGAAATAACTAAAATATTATTATATATTTTTTTAAATGTTTTTACATTTATCCAATAAAAGATAAAGGCTTAAAATACGGAAAGAATTCAATTTTAGGCGTATATGCCCTAGTTTTCACTAAAGGTTCACTTATCACCTTTTGATGTTGAACTATCATTAAATATAGTTTTGTTCACTCTTAAACATTCTTTTGGACCAAATAAAACTCTTATTAAGAATCGGGACATCAAAATTTACTTTGTGTAAATTTTTGGTATCTTTCCGATAAAATTCATTTTTTTAATGAATAGTGTAAAATGTTTTATTTTAATTCAAAACCTCTTTTTAATCTAATTTATTTATATGATTAGATTATCTTTTGAATTTGTTTTAAAGTGAAATTATAATTTATTTTTACCATTAAATCCAATAGTGGTCATTGGAATTAATTTCACTTTGAAATCAGACTTAAACTAGTGTCAATCTTTTGATACTTATTATTTCATAAAAACACTTTATTTTCTTTGACAGCGGGAATTAATTATTAAATTAATTAATGTGACTTATATGTTTTGAATTTTGTAAAATATAATTCATTTTTGAATTCAGAATATCAAATATAGCTTAGGGTGATTTTTTGGGAATTTTCTGAAAAACATCAAATTTTGATGAATAGTGAAACCACTAAGTGGTACTTATAAAAACTGATTTTTCCATTTAAATGAAATTTTGCCATATTTGTGTTTTGAATTTCAAAAATCTGACACACATGGTTGTAATTAAGAAGTAAAATGTGGTTCAATGAGATAAAAATAATTTTTTGGTGAATAGTAACTTATTAAGTTTTTAATCGCGATTAGTGGTAATTAGTGTAGTTTAAGGTAAAAATAATGCTTTAATAAAATGAGAAGAGCTTGAAACATGTCGTACCCTCATTGGTTGTGTCATGGACGACCAAGACAAGCCATGGGTCAACTTGGGGACCCCATGGAGCCACTTTGGTTGGAAAATTACATAAATAACTTTTTATTTAATGTAAAAGTAAAAATGACACAAACATCATATGTTTTACGAAAACAATTTTTACATGGGGTTATAAAGATCAGATTTTTTATTATAAATAGTAATTGGAAAGATAAAAATATTTTCTACATCATAGTATTTTTTTTTATAATTTTTAGACACTAAATAAATTAAATTATTTATTACATCATGATGATGCAGCGATGACCTCATTATTTGACGATTTAAATAAAATGGAAAGATAATGTAAACTCTATGAACAAAACATGTCCAAAACTTATTGGATGGGTGTATTTAGAACCCTTATCACCTTGTACACGAATTATATTAATGTGGGACCTTTTAAAACCGAAACACATTTTCAAATAAAGTAATATTTCTTACTTTCCAAAAGTACCCCTCCTCTCCTCTTATAAAAGGCCCCCACCTCTACCTCATTTCACACACTCCCCAAGCCTTTGGCTCGGCCAAACCCTGACCATTTACTCTCTCCACATCCCTCTCCTCATCCTAGAGTATTCCCTTTGGGCATAATCCTTTCAAAGGAAGCCTTTAGTCTCAAATCAAAAGGAGTTACACTTTTAAAGGTAATTCATTCTCTCTTGTTCATTTGTTTTATTTTGCTTCTCCAACCCCATAAAATCTTTTTATTTACTTCTTTTGTAACAACAACAGTATCTTCAATATACTAGGATGTTGTTATAAGATTTATTCGAGCTACAATCTCACAAAACAACATCAATTGGTTAATGAACATACGGTTTCCGTGGATGGAGAAATTCTGCCTCCCGAAATGATGATTGCTCAATACTCATTTAACACCTTGAAAGGTAGCCATTATGATGTCACTATTTTTATATAAGATATATAATATGTTTATGTTTTCCTTAATCTTCTGGTTTTTTTAATTTTGGGCATACCTTTAGGGTTTCCATTATGGGTAAACGTGATATCTTCATTTAAGAAAGTGCGGACTACCGCCCCCTCAAAGTGATTTGATTCGTTAAATATCATATGTGGGACATATAAAAGATGGAACTATGATATTATATATGATATTATACTGGAATTATAATATACCTTTTTATAATTATTATTCCATTCTATAAAATATGAAATAGAAATGAAAGTAGCGTTCATGCGTACGTACGACTTACCGTCTCCATGAACGGTGCATTTCATTTCTTATCCCCAAATGTAATGTACTATTATAAGTACATGTATATAATGGATATATATGATGAATGATACATCTAAATGATGAATATTATTCTGTAATTAAAATATACATACCTCTCATTTAGTTTTAATTCCATTAATATGACAAAGAAATGAAAGTAGCGTTCATGCGTACGTACGGCTTACCGTCTCCATGAACGGTGCATTTCATTTCATACCTCTAAATGATTATGTAATATTATAAGTACATGTAAATGCTGGATATATATGATATATATGATATCCAAATCAGGAATGTCATTCTGGATATAAAGAACCTTTGACCACATGAACAACATGTAATTGTAAGAAGTCCACTTTCGACTTAAGAACCAAATATCGGCAAAACAAATATTATTAACTTAAATGATTACATAATGTTTATGACATGGTAATAATTGATATAAAATGAATAATGAACTTGAAAAAGGTTCTTATGGAAGTATAAATTAACTCATGTTTATTATTCAGGAGATTAAAGAACGATCGAGTCAAGTCGGACCCGAGGTATGGGATCCTACTCCTCTCTTTCTTTTTAAGTGCACACTTTTATGTCATTCCTTTTAAAGCTCATATTTCTTGTTATTGGGATGATATTTTATATTACACTTACTGTAATTTTTATGTTCATGTGATGAGAGACCCTATTCTCTCTCATCAATTTATTTTGGAAGTTTTGAGTGGCGCTGTTAGGCAGCCGAACTTTCGTAAGAGATCTAACCTCTCTCTTTCTTTTTAGTACTCTCCTTTATGTCACTTCTTTTAAGCTCCTCTTTGTAATGTTGGGGGATGTTCTTTTATATTCCTCTTTCTGTACATTTTATTTTAATGTTATGAGATACCATATTTGATCTCATCAATCCATATTCGGATGTTTTATGTGGAGCCGTTAGGCTGCCGAGTTTTCGTAAGGGATTTTTCATCTCACTTTTATTCCCGTGAGATTTATGCTACATTGCCACAAATTCCATTGAGTGGTGTATGTACTGCCCATTATTCTACTATTTGTGTAATATACTTTCGTTTATGAGTATTTACATCAATGATCTATTGTCCTTCTTTCATGGGGTGTATGTTTTGAAAGATACCCAAGTCGGTAAGGGAACCTTTCACCCTCCTCTTTTTTTAAAAGACTTCTTTTGTTGGATATTTTAATTTACATGTTGTTATGTTGGGATATGTTCTCATATATCCTTATTGATTTAAATTTTATGTCCACGTGATGAGATACACTTTTTATCTCTCATCAACTCATTTTTATGTGATGTCGTTAGGCTGTCAAGGGAACTTTTTAACCCAATTTCGATTTCTTTGGGTTCAACATGTAGTCATTGAATATGTCATCCATTTAATATGTGTGAATGACCTTTTATTGTTTTACATGTAATATCCACTTATATTGGGTGTATTTATATTTTTCACACATATTTTTGTGATTTATTTGTCCTTAATTTAAGGATACCTTCTTTATAAGGTATTTCATCACATTTGACATTTCTATTGAGGGTTCATTGTTGTTATGCACCAATTCACTCTTATATGGTGTATATACTGTCCTTTGGAGTATTATATCATGAATCCATTTATTCTAATGATATTATAAAGTTTTGACTAAATGTTATTCCCCAATTATTGTATTCAAGTGTCAATAATTTTTGTAAGACCCCTTTAACCAAAATATCGCTTTAAATGTTTTAATTATTTGTTCTTATTAATATCGATGTTTTCAAAATGGTTTTAAGGATTTATTTATATGGATATAAATGGTATAAAATGTTAAAAGCTTCAAGGTGGTATGGGACACTTTGATTCAAAAATATCTTTATTGAATGTTTTAAATGGTTTTGAAAATGGTTTTTAATGGATTCGTTATTTCAATATCCTAAAATGTTATATTGTGATTGAAATGTGGAAATGTTATGTTTTCTTTATTTATGTTTTATGTGATACGATTATGTTATGGCTCTTGGGCATTGTTATGAAGAACGGGTGGTTCCGTGATAAACTATGGGCGGGTGAGCCCGATATAGCTCTCCAATGCATTGGGTAACGCGAAGGAGTGAAACGTTAAGGTTTCTCCGAAGAGATTTAGGGAATATACTGTGATGGGTATTCGAAACGTAACCAAGAGGGTTACTCCCTACGTAAGAATGTTATGAATGCCTCAAGTTACCATTATGTCTTATGATTTCTATGATTTATTCATGATTTGATATGCCTATGTTTTATGGGTAATGTGTGATTTCATTCTAATGTATATATGAACTCATGTTTCCTTTCCATATTTTTATAACTCTTACTGAGCTTTTTATGCTCATTCCAAGTTTTTGAAATTTTATTCACAGGTCAAGGGAAAGGTACATGATGTGATGATAGTGTCAAGGATGTGTCAAGAAAGAATCCGTGTTATATTTTAAATATGTTTCCTTTGATGGGAAGAATGAATACTGTCTTTTATGTAACCACTTTGTTTAAATGTGGAATTTAATGCATGTTTCATGATCTAATTCTATAAAACTCTAAACCAGAAAATATCCTCAATGTGTAATCTTGTAATAACTCAAGATTAAGTATGGTTTAAGGCTGGGGCCTTATAGTTGGTATCAAAGGTCGGTTTAGATAACTTTAGAGGTTAGGGTTTTCTCTAAGCATAAGTGACATTACCATAATGGTTAGGATTTCAGAAAGAGTCCTAGTTTTAGATAAAGTGAATGAGTATGTATATCTTAGTGTTTACCTTCCTCATTAGTACATGATGGTTTTGATGATATACTCACACTGACATTTCTGTTTTTAGTGAATGGATGAATCTAGCAGGCACCAAAGAGACAATTGGTTTGATGGAAACTGTGGTGGTTCTTTGATTAAGAGACTGGACGAAATGGGGTATTCAATGAGGAAACTCGTGGTTGTTCTAAACCAACTATCAAGGAGTCATGATCAACCACGTGAACCTTGGTATGTTCTATAATGCATCATGTACGAGATTACCAATCGATGTGGAATTTCAGGTAATAATTAAAAAGGTAACCATTAGGGTTTATATGATCCTTACTTTTTAGGTAATTATGGGTTACTCTATGATATGATGGAAAATAAATGAATGAGATAAACTTGAGGTTAAAATATGTTATGATTATTTTTTGAAGATTTTATCTCATTTTGGGGAATTTTTTAAGAATTATATTGTTTTGGAAAAAGGACAACACGCAGACCATGTGACAACCTGTCGCGTCGGACAAAGCTGCGGGAATCGCACCCACAACCAAAGTGCGACTGGTATTTATCGCCTACCACTGGACTACGTGAAGTCCCTGGTAAGTTTGACTAATTCTATTTAGTTATATGATTTTATGAATTAAGAGTAAGTTGATTTTTGGTTATTTATGAAAATTATTAACCTATCATGGAGGATATGTTATTAGGATAATTACATTTCAATGCGAGACTTTAGGAGCGACTGATGTTGTTTGGGGATAAATGTTACGATTTAACTTGGAAGACTATGTGACTAAATCCTTCAAATATTTGTGTTTCAATCTTAGTTTGGTTTACTTTGATGGATTTTATGGACAAATTGTTTATCTAATGGTCCTCGTTGAACTTTGGGTTTTGTTGGACAAATTTTGGAGGTTAGGAATAGATTTTCTTTTTATAAAGGGTTATCCTTTTTGGATTATCTGATCTTGTACTAGCCTTTTTGGTTTTAGTTTTGGTTAAAGTCTAAAGACATGGGAAGTATATAGTTCTATTTTGTGGATTAGGTGATTTTCTAAAAGTTGATTATAGTACTCTTAATGTGAACAAGTCTTCCTAAATACTCGCCTTTTGGAGAAAATATGAGTTTCTGTAAGGAATCTAATAAAAGTTGAAAGTCAACATGATAAGTGATTATGTTTCCTTATGAATAAATTCCCCAATAAAAATTATCTTAAAACAAAAATGTTGTCTATTAACTTTTCCTACTGGGGAATCGAATACCGTTTAACCCATCATAACTTTGTGATTTTCTTATTGTTAACTTTCTCCTAAACATGTTTTCTATCACTGTCCATCAGAACATGACCCTATGTTTTCTCCTCCATGTCCATATTTATCTACATGGAAACCTAGTATGGGTTAACTTGGGTGACCTCTGTGCTTATCTTTCTTTATGTTAATGTGATTGTTTTACCGACTCTTGTTCCGATGTGGGACTTTCAAGGATGTTTCCAAGATCAATTTTAAAATAATTGCGAGGACGCAATTCCCAAAAGGGGGGAAGGATGTAACACCCCAGGTAAATAAATAATATGACATTTTCATATTTATCCATATTTGTGAATAAAATATTAATATGACTTTAAAGGGGATGCTATGTTCGATGGCGTACCCAACACGCAACAACGAGTTTCTTGGGAATCTTACGTTGCACTCTAATAATAAAATAATATTATTTTAAATGGTAGTTAACATGTAGCCGTTGTATAGGCGGGAATGGATATAAATAACTAAAATATTATTATATATGTTTTTAAATGTTTTTACATTTATCCAATAAAAGATAAAGGCTTAAAATACGGAAAGAATTCAATTTGAGGCGTATATGCCCTAGTTTTCACTAAAGGTTCACTTATCACCTTTTGATGTTGAACCATCATTAAATATAGTTTTGTTCACTCTTAAACATTATTTTGGACCAAATAAAACTCTTATTAAGAATCGGGACATCAAAATTTACTTTGTGTAAATTTTTGGTATCTTTCCGATAAAGTTCATTTTTTTAATGAATAGTGTAAAATGTTGTATTTTAATTCAAAACCTCTTTTTAATCTAATTTATTTATATGATTAGATTATCTTTTGAATTGGTTTTAAAGTGAAATTATAATATATTTTTACAATTAAATCCAATAGTGGTCTTTGGAATTAATTTCACTTTGAAATCATACTTAAACTAGTGTCAATGTTTTGATACTTATTGTTTCATAAAAACACGCTATTTGCTTTGACAACGGGAATTAATTATTAAATTAATTAATGTGACTTATATGTTTTGAATTTTGTAAAATATACTTCATTTTTGAATTCAGAATATCAAATATAGCTTAGGGTGAATTTTTGGGAATTTTCTGAAAAACTTCAATTTTTGATGAATAGTGAAACCACTAAGTGGTACTTATAAAAACTGATTTTTCCATTTAAATGAAATTTTGTCATATTTGAGTTTTAAATTTCAAAAATCTGACATAAATGGTTGTAATTAAGAAGTAAAATGTGGTTCAATGGGATAAAAATAATTTTTTGGTGAATAGTAACTTATTAAGTTTTTAATCGCGATTAGTGGTAATTAGTGTAGTTTAAGGTAAAAATAATGCATTAATAAAATGAGATGAGCTTGACACATGTCCTACCCTAATTGGTTGTGTCATGGCCGACCAAGTCAAGCCATGGGTCAACTTGCGGACCCCATGGAGCCACTTTGGTTGGAAAATGACATAAATAACTTTTTATTTAATGTAAAAGTAAAAATGACACAAACATCATATGTTTTACAAAAACAATTTTTACATAGGGTTATAAAGATCAGATTTTTTATTATAAATAGTAATTGGAAATCTAAAAAGATTTCCTACATCATAGTATTTTTTTATAATTTTTAGAAACTAAATAAATTAAATTATTTATTACATCATGATGATGCAGCGATGACCTCATTATTTGACGATTTAAATAAAATGGAAAGATAATGTAAAATCAATAAACTACACATTTCCAAAACTTATTGTATGGGTGGATTTAGAACCATTATCACCTTATCCACGAATTATATCAATGTGGGACCTTTTAAAACCGAAACACATTTTCAAATAAAGTAATATTTCTTACTTTCCAAAAGTGCCCCTCCTCTCCTCTTATAAAAGGCCCCCACCTCTACCACATTTAACACACTCCTCAAGCCTTTGGCTCGGCCAACCCCTGCCCATTTACTCTCTCCACATCCCTCTCCTCATCCTAGAGGATTCCCATTGGGCAGAATCCTTTCAAAGGAAGCCTTTAGGCTCAAATCAAAAGGAGTTACACTTTTAAAGGTAATTCATTCTATCTTGTTCATTTATTTTATTTTGCTTCTCCAACCCCCTAAAATCATTTTATTTACTTCTTTTGTAACAAAACCAGTATCTTAAATATACTAGGATGTTGTTATAAGATTTATTCTAGCTACACTCTCACAAAACTACATCAAATGGTTAAAAAACATACGGTTTTCGTGGATGGCGAAATTCTGCCTCCCGAAACGATGATTGTTCAATACTCATTTAACACCATTAAAGGTGGCCATTATGATGTCACTATATTTATATATGATATATAATATGTTTATGTTTTCCTTAAGCTTATGTTTTTTTTCATTTTGGGAATACCTTTATGGTTTCCATTATGGGTAAACGTGATATCTTCATTTAATGAAGTGCGGACTACCGCCCCCTCAAAGTGATTTGATTCGTTAAATACCATATGTGGGACATATAAAGGATGGAACTATGATATTATATATGATATTATACTGGAATTATAATATACCTTTATATAATTATTATTCCATTCTATAAAATATGAAATAGAAATGAATGTAGCGTTCATGCGTACGTACGGTTTACCGTCTCCATGAACGGTGCATTTCATTTCTTACCCCCAAATGTAATGTACTATTATAAGTACATGTATATAATGGATATATATGATTAATGATACATATAAATGATGAATATAACTATGTAATTAAAATATACATACCTATCATTTAGTTTTAATTCCATTAATATGACAAAGAAATGAAAGTAGCGTTCATGAGTACGTACGGCTTACCGTCTCCATGAACGGTGCATTTCATTTCTTACCTCTAAATGATTATGTAATATTATAAATACATGTAAATTCTGGATATATATGATATATATGATATCCAAATCAGGAATGTCATTCTGGATATAAAGAACCTTTGACCACATGAACAACATGTAATTGTAAGAAGTCCGCTTTCGACTTAAGAACCAAATATCGGCAAAACAAATAGTATTAACTTAAATGATTACATGATGTTTATGACATGATAATAAGTGATATAAAAGGATTAATTTACTTGAAAATGGTTCTTAAGGAAGTAGAAATTAACTCATGTTTATTATTCAGGAGATTAAAGAACGATCGAGTCAAGTCGGACCCGAGGTAAGGGATCCTACTCCTCTCTTTCTTTTTAAGTGCACACTTTTATGTCATTCCTTTTAAAGCTCATATTTATTGTTATTGGGATGATATTATATATTAAACTTACTGTAATTTTTATTTTAATGTGATGAGAGACCCTATTCTCTCTCATCGATCCATTTTGGAAGTTTTGAGTGGCGCCGTTAGGCTGCCGAACTTTCATAAGAGATCTAACCTCTCTCTTTCTTTTTAAGTACTCTCCTTTATGTCACTTCTTTTAAGCTCCTCTTTGTAATTTTTGGGGATGTTCTTTTATATTCCTCTTTCTGTACATTTTATTTTAATGTTATGATATACCATATTTGATCTCATCAATCCATATTCAGAAGTTTTATGTGGCACCGTTCGGCTGCCGAGTTTTCGTAAGGGATTTTTCATCTCACTTTTATTCCCGTGAGATTTATGCTACATTGCCACAAATTCCATTGAGTGGTGTATGTAATTCCCATTATTCTACTATTTGTGTAATATACTTTCTTTTATAGGAAATTTACATCAATGATCTATTGTCCTTCTTTCATGGGGTGTATGTTTTGAAAGATACCCAAGTCGGTAAGGGAACCTTTCACCCTCCTCTTTTTTAAAAGTCTTCTTTTGTTGGGTCTTTTAATTTACATGTTGTTATATTGGGATATGTTCTCATATATCCTTATTGATATAAATTTTATGTCCAAGTGTTGAGATACACTTTTTATCTCTCATCAACTCATTTTGATGTGATGTCGTTAGGATGTCAAGGGAACTTTTTAACCCAATTTCGATTTCTTTGGGTTCAACATGTAGTCATGGAATATGTCATCCATTGAATATGTGTGAATGACCTTTTATTGTTTTAAACTTAATATCCACTTATATTGGGTGTATTTATATTTGTCACACATATTTTTGAGATTTATTTGCCCTTAATTGAAGGATACCTTCTTTATAAGAGATTTCATCACATTTGACATTTCTATTGAGGGTTCATTGTTGTTATGCACCAATTCACTCTTATATGGTGTATATACTATCCTTTAGAGTATTATATCATGAATCCATTTATTCTCATGATATTATAAAGTTCTGACTAAATGTTATTCCTCAATTATTGTATTCAAGTGTCACTAATTTTGGTAAAACCCCTTTAACCAAAATATCGCTTTAAATGTTTTAATTATTTGTTCTTATTAATATCCATGTTTTAAAATGGTTTTAAGAATTTTTTTTATATGGATATTAATGGTTTAAAATGTTAAAATCTTCAAGGTGGTATGGGACACTTTGATTCAAAAATCTCTTTATTAAATGTTTTAAATGGTTTTGAAAATGGTTTTTAATGGATTCGTTATTTCAATATCCTAAAATGTTATATTGTGATTGAAATGTGGAAATGTTATGTTTCCTTTATTCATGTTTTATGTGATACGATTATGTTATGGTTCTTGGGCATTGTTATGAAGAACGGGTGGTTCCGTGATAAACTAAGTGCGGGTGAGCCCGATATAGCTCTCCAATGCATTGGGTAACGCGAAGGAGTGAAACATTAAGGTTTCTCCAAAGAGATTTATGGAATATACTGTGATGGGTATTCCAAACTTAACCAAGAGGGTTACTCCCTACGTATGAATGTTATGAATGCCTCAAGTTACCTATATGTCTTATGATTTCTATGATTTATTCATGATTTGATATGCCTATGTTTTATGGGTAAAGTGTGATTTCATTCTAATGTATATATGAACTCATGTTTCCTTTCCATATTTTTATAACTCTTACTGAGCTTTTTAAGCTCATCCCATGTTTTTGAAATGTTTTTCATAGGTCAAGGGAAAGGTACATGATGTGAGATAGTGTCAAAGATGTGTCAAGAAAGAATCCGTGTTATATTTTAAATTTGTTTCCGTTGATGGGAAGAATGAATACTGTCTTTTATGTAACCACTTTGTTTAAATGTGGAATGTAATGCAAGTTTCATGATATAATTCTCTAAAACTCTAAACCTAAAAAGATCCTCAATGTGTAATCTTGTAATAACTCAAGATTAAGTAAGGTTTAAGGCTGGGGCCTTATATTATCCATCATCTTTATACTCTAGTTATAATTAAATGAATGTATTCTAGTACCATGATAACACACACATGGGGATTTGTTATAGTATCTATGGATAAAAAATTACATCGATATTCTAAGACAAGACAGGTTCATGGTGTGAATTTTGATACACCCCCAACTATAATAACATAGATATAATGTATATTTTATTAAAAACCTTTGAATATTTTTGATCTAACATTATAACATGCATAGAAAAACAACATATATAAAACTATTTTTTATTTCATTGAAAAATTAGAATACAACATCTAAAAACATGACAACATTATTATTATCATTGATATGGTTATTCCATATGTAGTAAACTTATTTGTTTAATGGGGGAAATATAGGAAAATATAATGGTCTGATCTCAAATTATCAGTATGTGGTAGTGTATAATGTATATAAGTATAAATAAGTCAATATCATATGAATAAGTAAAATGTATTATTCAATAAAAAGGTACTGAATGATTAAATAAGTACATAGCTGTGATAACATCAATTTAATTCATGGATAAAAATAAAATATTAATTTGAGAATGGGATTCAAAATTCTATACATATTAGAATACTCTCACGGCATTGTGCTAAGTCATCATACATAAATATTAATAATTCCCCCATTATCATAGATTCATTGCCTCATCATACCTAAAAGTTCACCGTGGGGTTTTATAATTAGAGGCCACACCCATCAACAAATAGTCTAATGAATTGCATCATATATCAAAAAAAACTATGCCTTAATTTTCATGGAATGGACAATAAATATACGTATAATAATTTCTCAATGTGAAAAATCATTCAATACATTCCCTTATATAATAATTATATATATGGTATGATATTATTCACCCTCTCCCAATCTATGATTAAATTATTATATTTGAATTTTACCTGGTTTAAGACACATGTAATCAATGATAAATATTTTCGAATGGGTTGTAATAATAGAGAACATGGTCCATGTATATACAATGTGAGTGTCAATCCACGTATGATGAAAGGAAAATTGTCATGCACCATGTGATGAATAAGTCAAAGTCCAATGCTTCTTATTGGTGGTTATTTATTATATATAAAATTTTACTAGAGAAACACCCACATGTAGTATTAAAATTGGGTTTACATTTCATGAAAAAACAAAAAAATAAGATAACAAAAATTTTAGTATATTTTTATGGTTACATGATATTTTTTCATTATAATGGTGTAGAAAAATACCATAATTAGATGGAGAAAATAATTTATCAATTTGATTAATTAAACATATGTATTTAATATTGAATTAAAAGGATTTATGTATATGAATTGCTAACTTAAATGTTAAAAAAAATTATTTCAATTGAAAATTAAAGGGTTGTATTTGAGATACACGTACCTCCCTCGAGATTCATATCATCGTGGAAAACCTTCAAACCAAAAAAAATCGTAAGGATTGAAGAGGTAATAATAGTAGATACTCAATGGGAGTTACAAGATGAGATAAAATCAAATTGGTTGTTGTTGAATAGTAAGAGGGATGAATATTTATACTTGATCATGGATGTTGTTAAAGTTTCAAATAATGATTATATTTCGATTAAAAAAGAAGTTTTTGTATAATTAATTCCCAAAATATGGGTTGAAAATATATGTTCTCAAAGATTGTTATGGTTTCCCAATACATAAATCACACACTTAATAATTTGTTATTTTTAAAATTCATTTTTCTTTAAATTTCATTTTATTATAAACATAAAATGTCATGGGAAATCATGTTTTTTCATTTCAATTACATTTTATTATTTTTTTATAGACTTTTATTTCATTCATATTTTAGTATGTTAGTGAATTGTTCATGAATATTTGTAAATTATTCATTTAGACAATGATCCATGAATTCCCATTGTGAGGTGAAATAAGTTTCCATGAATTCAATGTTGATGTTGAACAGACAAGATGTGATTCACCATAGTAATTTGATCTTTACATTTTTATCTATAATTAGATTATACTAAACTTTCAAAAAATTGTCATAATTAGGATATTTTTATCTAATTAAGGAACCATAATTATTTATTTTTATCATTGATAGAGTCGTCTGTGGGTTTAATACATATAGATTTAATGAATATTATAGGATGGAAATATTTTCATTAATAATTCAATCATAACTCATAATTAAATATTTTAAAAGGATGGAATTTTTATAGTGTATATGAATGATGTTGGTTTATAAGTCTACCTTATAGTAAATTAAATAAATGTTATATTAAGGGTTCCAAAAAAACAAAAACGTTTTGTAAATTGAATCTACATAGTCTATTTGGATAGAATTGTTTTCTAAAATGATTAATCCATTATAATTATAATACATGATTAAATAAGATGATAGTTTTATGGTGAAAATAGATGATGTGGAGAAAAACATTTATAAAGTAAACATATCATGATTCATAAATTTTTTTTAAACATGTAAACCCTAAAATACAAATATGAATAATTTTTTAAAAAAAATTGAGCTGAAATAATTTTAGAAATAAAATAAAACTATTTAAAAAAAATTAATTTAGAATATAATAAAATTAGTAAAAAATAAAAAATAGACATATAATGTAAATTTTATATTCTAATTGTAAACATTATTCAATATCATGATTTAAAATCATTTAAATATATTTTAGAGTCTTGGGTTCCCATGTTTCCTTTTTTATCATGCGATTTCTCCATATCACTTTCATGATATTGGAATTATTTTTCTTAAATATTTTCTCTGTAGTGGATATAATGTTAAAATCCACCTCAATATGAGAAAAATATAGATTGATATGTATCCCATGAGTGTGTATTACAATATTTGGACTGTTCTACTCTTGGGTTTTCAATTAATTGATTCATGAAAAATCAATCTACATGAAGAAACACCTTATCCCTTTTATTAGTGTGTCACTATATATAAAGAATAATTCATTAATAATAATAAATTCAATACGGGTGAATTAGTTGAAATTTTATTTAGTTACCCATGTATTACTTATATTCCTTAGACCAAGGAAATTTAACCCCATTATGTTTGAATTTGGTACATAGTTTAGATAATCGGAAAAAAATTAATAAATCACCAATAGTAATTAGATAAAAAGGGAAAATATTTAACTCGATAATATTTCATTGTTTTCCCATTTGATGAAATCATTTTTATTAGTGGGGTGCATCGATATTTTATATTTGGGTAAAATATGAACAAGAAAATAGACTTGTTAATGTTATACTTCACAATTAATAAATTGTGTAAAAAGTCTTTTATCGCTTAGGGTCTCAAGCATGATACAAAAAATAACTTAAATATTTTCATTAGTCATTGAGTATATAAATATGTTATCAAGGAATGCCAAAAAATTATATCATGATGATGCATTAATATTTTTTCATTAGATCCATAATCATATATTGTGCTATCATTAATCCAAAAGTAATAACTTTCAACTCATAGTGTATGAACCTTTCATGAAAATTTATCTTAGGTATATCAGCTTTCTTTTCTCTCAATTGTTGATAACCAGATTTGGGATCAATCATTTTGATGTATTGGGCACCTTAAAATTTCTCTAATAGATCATCAATTAAAGGTAATTGATAATTATATATAATAGTGATGGAATTTATTCCCATATTGTCAATATAAAATCTCATGGAAAAATCCTTCTTATTAAAGAACAAGATATGTGGTCTCCAAGGTGTAACATTAGGTTGTACAGTCACATTTTCACATAATTTTTATAATGGATTTTAAATAAAATCTAACTCTACTAGAGACATTCTATACAGATGCTTAGATATGTTTATTTTATTAGGGGTACGATCACTATACAATTAAATTCTATTGACAAGAATGTATCTTGATAGATCCAACAAGATTATATCAATGTAATCCTATACAATAGACACATACTCTATTATTATGACATCATTTTCAATTATTGAATCATTATATAATATTTTATTGATATTTCATACATAAGGATGTTATATATAAGAATCACGAAATGATTTATCTTCAATATGTTAAATGGATTACATAGAGGCACCATATGATTTAATCATCTTAAATCAAAAATAAATTATTCCATATTTATATGAAAGTTTGTAGGTCGCAAGGAGTATATCATAGTCTTTTAAAGGAAATATAATTAAATAAAAATAATAATTTATGTATAGAAATAAAAATAGAGATATAATGAATTATATTCATTATAATAAGACTACCACTAGGTTTTCTAATTGATAACTACATTCATAGTTTAGTAAAAAATATATATAATATTATTAGAATACATGCAATATAAAAAACAGTGTGTTGATCTACAATAAAATAACGAATTGTATAACTTTAATGTTATGTCTAATTTACTAGCCACAATAATATTATGAACATAAAATTATGATGTTGTAATCATGTAATCACAAACCTTCTCTCTTTTATGATTTTATAGTAGATTACCTTGATGATTTTGGGATTTGATTTGAATAATAACAAATCTCCTTGAAATTAAATCACTCAACATTAGAGGATTCCCTCTAACCCCTGAATTCACGAGCTAGTAGATTTTATCTCCACAGTTGTAGCAAACACCAATCCTCTTCATGAAATATATAGGGTTATTTTTTAAATTTTAATTAAATATTGGAAAAACATTAATTCCTTTCTTGGTTTTTTTCTAAATTTAAAATTGTATAGTTCTCATACAATATCTTATTATCCTAATACACATTGAAAATATGAGGCTTCAAAAATTACTTAATTATTTTCATTAAACCATTAAAAATAACCTAATATAAGGAATATTCTTGGGATTAGCATGTTCATAAAAAGTTAGGTTTTCACTAATTAATGAATAAATAAATACGTTTCTATTTGTGGAATGCATAATAAACATCATTTAATTCTAAAAAATTGAATGATAGATTCATACTAAGCCACAAAATTAGTATCCTTCTACCATATATTTATGAATTTACATTCAACATATTCTTGATTCTCATGATTTAAGAACCTTTCAACGAAAACCACTTTAAAAGAAATCGAGTAAATATTAAAAATTTATTTTTTCATACAGGTGTCTTGAATTAATGGTCACCACTTGTTAGCATATTCCATTATATTATATACAACCATGAAAACCTTCTCCATAACCTTACATCCCATGACAATGAATTTTTCTCTTAGGGTCTTGACCCATTGTTGATATACTAGTGCATTTGTGTTTCCATCAAACTATTGATGTAGGTGTTTTACATAAACTAGAATATATATCCTCCCAAAATGATACCCAATACGAACTGTCATATAATAAATTTGAATTCCTGATCCCCACTGCAGAAAACTAATACCCAATCATTAACAATAATCCGAAAGAAAAAATTATCCAAACCTGATATAAATAAAATGACTGATATATACATGATTTGAAGATTATGTGGAATAGTAAAACTAGAAATATATTTTATAATAAATAAAGTAACATAATAAAGAAAAAAAATCGAATGTGGAAAACAAATATCTATTGTAACATTCTAGAAAAAAAAACCAAAACAAGTACTCTATGCGATAGTCTGAAAAAAAGTCACACTGCTTTACAACTATCTATCTAAAAACTGGTCACTAAATCTTTTCCACTTTAGTATGGCCCCATTCCTTTCTCTAAATAGATAGACATGATACATTCTATTAACAACCAATGTGGTCTGTAGGTTGTGAAATAAACATGGTCTATAAGTTCCCACCTAAGAGTTTCATCTAAAGTCTCTATACAACAATCCAAAAATTTTAATATTAAAGAAAACAAGGCATGCTAATTAGTCAAACAATTTTTATATCAAGAAAAAATAGTAAAATATTATACCCATTTTCGACAGCACCAAATAATACTGGTAAACTATTTTCAAATCATATCAAATATACGAAAGTAGTTCAATGTATTTTTCAATTATCAAACCATATCCAAAAAATGTAAAACAAAAAGAAAATGTAACACCACTACATTTATTAAAAATGGGAAATCGATCTTGAACACTATTTTCCATAGATATAAAATCACTCTAATCAAGTATCTAGATATATTCATTATATATAGAGCATAGTTTAATACCCTAGAATGTGATCCTCCAAATAAACATAAAAATTCCATAGTAGAATGAGACTAGAGAGAATAATAACATCACCAAAGTGAAGCACTTGAATGTATCATGGGATGGATCCTATTACCACACCATCCACCTGAAAACCAAAGGAATCTAATGTGCTAAATTTTCCAACCCAATTGATAATTCCATGATTTCAAATCTATTTCAGAAATTCATTTTGCAATTCCTTGAAAATACATTTTATTTTACCAAAAAAGGGGACAACTAACTTTTCTCAAAAACCTATTTCCACAAACAGAATTCGGTTATGAAAATTCATTCAAAAAAAATATATTAAACAAAAGCAATGGATTTCAACAATTTTTTTGAAATAGAACCACTTACCAGAATCATGGGTCAAACATAGAATAAATGGTATCCATTAACTAGAATGTAAGTGAACAATGGAGGCCACAAAATTAATTATTAAAAATCATAAGCAATTTAACATGAAAAAATTTGGTGGAGATAATAATACAATAATAACATAAAGGCACTCACAAGACTCACCACAATCAACATAATGGTTACCCTCTCTATTAATATTTCAAAATATATATAAAAGATAAAAATATTCATCACCACATGTCCAAAATCATTAAAAACATAGTTTAATAGAACTATTAAGTAAAATTGAATAATAAATATAACTTACATAGAGAGATGCATAAAATCCAAAAAAATGATCAAGCACACGACAATATGATCTAAAAAGAGTAAAGATCCCCAAAATCAATTGGTATAGGTAATAGGGTTCCTATGATGAGCATGTAGTTAAATGAAAAAGTATCATAGATGTAGAACATACAATCCTATAACTTATACAAATTTCATGAAATTAATAATTGGTTCATGACATGAAATCCATGAAAGGAATATATACTAAAAAAGAATATCATCACTAAAAATATGATCTATCTTTTTATGAATTAAATATGTTTCCTGAAAAATGATGTTTTCCTGGTTTATACCAATTAATGGAATCAGTCTGGTGAACATTTCACATTGTATAACTAGTTCATGATGTGAAAATTACCCTTAAAATATTACAGAAACAATTACAAAATACCCCCAGGTCATCTTGAACCCAAAAAACATTTTCTTAATTTATTTTTTGACATTTATAATAAGACTCTACTAATTCAACAAGCATGCATCCCCAATCCTTAGTTCGTTTCGATATAAAATAATATACATCATTGAAAGAACCCAAACACACACAATGAGGAAATGGAACTGATATATAAAAAATAATTGCAAAAAGGTACTAGAACGTTATTGTAATGCCCCGACCCCAGTTAGCCTTAGTCAGTGCATTATTACATAACATTGGCATGATCACAAGGAATTAATGTCCCAAAAGACCAATCTTTTTAGTATTATTGGACACAAGATTCATACATAAGTTCAACTTTACAACTTGAAATGAAATACAACACTAATTTATTCCTTTGTAAACATCCAATCCTCCTAGAATATGCCTGAAAGTCACTCATAACTAACTTCTTCATATCCTGGGATAATGAATCATAAAAAATTAGGTGAGCTCAAATGATCAGTTAGGGTAATCAAATACTACAAAGGATGACATAAATATTAAGCAAGGTGAATAATTGAAAATAAATGCCTTTACAAATAATCAACATGAATCCTTTAGTGGATGGAATATGAACTGAGTAAATAATGCCATAATAAAACATAATCATAGGTATTCTACTTTTCTAATGACCACATGAATGATCATTATTATTTTCCTAATGAAATAATGTATAATTCCAGACATTCTGAAACATTTTTTCATGTCATCATCCAAGATGTCTAAAAATGATTTAGGCCTCGAAAAAAGTGATTTATCAAATTGGGAAGGGCCTCAACCAATTCCACGTCTAGTTGGCTCATGAGACCTATCGATGGACTGAGGAGCTATAGAGGGCACCAACGTTCACTTACTAAGTCCAATAAATTCCTCATATGAAAACTTTTAAACATAACATAAAAATTTGTATTAAAAATAGCATACACAATTTCAATACATTACTCATAAACAATAAATGATATATAAATAAAAAATCAACATTCAAACATATCAAAACACCTTAAATGCAATATTAAAGATATTTATCATAATAAATAAACATCAAATAAATTTAAAATCCATTAAAGGATGTTGACATAGATGAAATCAAATTTTTTTTGAGAAATATCTCTTCCTAAATTTAAATCATTAAAATGTCATATAATTATAAAAGAAAACAATAATTTTGAATATATTCTTATAAGCTTTCATCGGAAGCTTCGAGGAACTCATAATAGCGTAAAATAACCGCACCCTCTATATATGTTAAAAAATCATTCTACCCTTAATTTTGTCAAAAAGGTCATAAAGTACCATGTTTGGAAAATAATGGAAAGATTCCTTTAAAAATATATATGGTAAAATAAGGGTATAAATGTATTTAACCCATTTTCTTGTAAATAGTAAAAAAAATTGAAATAAATTTTTATGAAACATGGATATGGATGATAAAGAGGTCCCAGTTGAAAATTACATATAAACAAACTCGGATAATGAAGAGATTGTGAAATTTACCCTAACCTTTTACATTTCCTTGGTCAAGGGTAGGTTAAAATACTATATAATGGTAAAAAAATGTTATTATATTAGGCAATAACTATATACATTAATATGATATCGTATATGATCTGCTAATTTTGCTTTGTTGATAAAATTTTAATATTATCGTCATTTCGGGTGTTAACTAATTGTTTTTCCATTATATGCTTTATTACATAATTAATTTTTTTAAATGATTGGAGGTATCTTTTTCAAATTCAGAAATATATTATGTCTTTAAAAATTATTTTTAATATTCAAATAAAAGTTATTCTTTAATGGATAAGATGCGAAATGAATATCATCATGTTCAGGGAGACGGTAATCCGTATGAATGCACGAGGGACAATATCATTATTTTGAAATTAAATAAATATATAATTGGATATTATAACATATATAAAGAAAAATTATGATGTTATATTTACTATTTACATCAATTATACATCATTATTATACCCATAAAAATAATAATATATTGAATAACAACTTCACCATGACGTGGAGACCGTAAGTCGTACGTACGCACGTATGGTGATAAGTCATTAAAAGGATTGATTGAATAATGAATATGGTTGTACCATATTTATAATAACATCATATTTTATAGAAGATACTGAATTTATTATTTTAGAAGGGAAACAACAAATAAAGAGGCATTTGAAGAAGAAAGTAACTGGAATGATGTGATGAAATAGTTAACTCTTCTTCGGGTTCTTCATTTTGATTTGATCAAAAGAGTTTATTCAGTTGGTATTCTGATTATTGTAAGGACTATAAGATGAAGGGAGGACATTTGGGAGGATATTTTTTCAGGGGATGGCCGAACCAAGTGGATTTGAATGTGTGAATTTGAGAGAAGGGGAAGTGCCCTTTTATAAGAGGGGTGAGGGGACCCTTAGAAAAAGATTCAAATTTTATTTAATAAAGAAATAATTTTCTTTTTAAAATATCTCAGAATGGTATTATTTAAATTCTACGGTGGAGATGGGTTGAAAAAAAATCAACTAATATGTTTTAGACAGGTTTGGGTCACTATATTAACATTATATTTTAGATTTAACTCTTAGTTAAATGGTTTGACATTTACCATGCCTCTTTGTATTTTTATATTATATGGTTAATAAACATACTATAAACTTCCAATAAAACCTCAAGTGGTTCTTTAATGACATATATAATAGTATTTAAACCCTTTGGAAGATCATTATATTTTTATGAATATAATACCAATAAATAATATAATATTTGTTTTAAAAACTCTTTTATGTCAATTTGGACAATATTTTGTATTATGTTTTTGATAAATTCATTACATCATTATTACAATGAAAATAATTCCTTTAATCAACTATATCATGTCATATTAACCTATAAAATATGTTTAATTCATAAAAAGTTTCAAATTACTTTTATTTGGGTATGTATAATATCAATTATTTTAATATTTCATTAATAAGATAATTACTACATCATCATTGTGTCCTAAATAAATTATATAATATAATGTATAAAAATTATAAATAAAATACAATTATTTAGAAATTTTTTTTTCTTTTTATGTAATATTTATAGTTGAATTTATCTTATGTGTAACAATATATTAAAAATAGTTTAGTTATTAAACATTGAATTTAGCACTTTTATCTTTTCATTGAATTAAATAGCTATAAATGTCTTATTCTAATACTAGGGGACCAAAAGGATCATATATTATTAATAAGGTTGTTTTTGGTCGAATAAAACTTATTTAATATAAATTAAGACATGTGTTATCATAATAATAATATCATTTTCACCATTAATTGCCCTATTTACTTTTAACTGTGGTAAATAAAAGTCAAAATATACTATTCACCAAAAATTATTTTCATCTCATTTAACAAAATTTTACTTACTGATATCAACTTTCTCTCTTAGATTTTTGAAATTCAATTTATAGAAGTGGTAATGTTATGTTTTATGAAAATTTTCAAATACTCCTAGGAGGTGGGTAAAAGACTGTAAGTGGTTCGATAAAATTTTTATATATCTAAAATTTTTATTAACTGACTCTATTAAATTACATTTAACTTATATTGGTATTATGTATCTATATTGAACTAAAATAAATTTACATAAAATATGTAACTATTTAAATAAAATGTCTGTTTGAAATAATAACAGATAGTTTTTCACTATTAATCAATTATTGAAAGATTTCATAAAAATACCAAAAATTCAGCCTATGCTAATTTTGATATTCCGAATCGAAAAATGAAGTCCATTTTGGAAGATAAAATTTATAAAATTTCAAAAAGAGGGTATTATTATTCATATATACTTTTTTGATTAGTTGTGGTGTGATTGATCTCAATGTTGTGTAGAACACAAACATCTATATTATTCAAAGGTAAATTTACTGTAGAAGCATTGGTTGTTACAATCTCTCTACCTTCAAATAATTTAATCCTCTAAATTTCTATAATATTACTATATAAAATGACGCAGGTGGTTATTCATCATAATTTCCTCCAGTTCCCACGTTGCCTCTTCTATTTTATGGTTTCATCATTGAAATTTTACCAGACGAGTCGTCCGGTTTCTCCACACTTGATCTCTTGTATCAAGAATCATGATAGGCTCTTCGCAATAAGACAGATCGGGTTCCAGTTATAATTACTCATAGGTGAGGACATGTGATGGGCCAGTCATGTATTTTCTCAACAGTGATATGTGGAACACATCATGAAAATTGGAGTGACTTGGCAGAATTTCCAAACAGTAAGCTACTACGACAATTCGTTCTAGAAGATTGAATAGTCTAATGTACTTGGGACTCAATTTATCCTTCATACTGAATCATATAATTCTCTTACATAGAGACACCTTCATGAAAACATGATCTCATACCTAAAATTCCAAATCCTACCTTTGGTTATCAGCATAGTTCTTCTTCCTACATTGAGCTGCTCTGATGTGGGATTGGATTACCTTCACGTTTTCCATCATTTTCTCAAAAAGTTCTGGGCCTTCGAGTTTTCATTCACCAACATGATTCTAACAAGTTGGTGTACGACAACTCATTCCATATAACACATCATATGGTTCCATCTTAACACTTTAATAAAATCTATTATTATAGAAAAAATCTACTAGAGGTAAATATTGATCCCACATACCTTGAAAGTCAAGTGAGAAAGATCTCAACAATTCTTCTACGGTTTTAATAGTTTTTTCTGATTGTCTATCAGTTTGAGGGTGGTAGGAAGTGCTCAAACGAAGTTTTGTATCCATGTATTTCTAATGAATTTTCCATAAACCTGATCTAAAAAGTGGATCATGATCAGAAACAATCGTAGGGGTACTCCATGAAGTCTTAAAGATTCAATAATATGTATTCTTTCTAGACTTTCAAGTGGTAAATCTAATTTTATTGCAATTATATGTCTTCACTAGGTAAGACAATCAACAATGACCCATATTGCGTCATTCCTTCTAGGAGTCTTTGGTAGTCTGATTAAAAATTCTATCGTAATATAATCCCATTTCTACTCAGGTATGGAAAGAGGTTGCATGACTTCTCTAGGATGTTTCCTTTAAGATTTCACTTATGAAAATACATACATCATGACACAAAATTAGTAATCTCCCTCTTCATGTTGTCCCACCAAAAATGTTCCCTCATATCTCTATACATCTTAGTGATACGAGGTTGTATAATGAAATTGGATCTATGAGCATCATCTAACAATTCCCTTTTCAGAACAGGTATATCAGGAACACAAAGTCTCTTCCCAAATTTCAAGATCTCTTCTTCATATATGAATTTACTCAATCTCCCATCATTCACAACATTAATCTTCTTTTGAAACTGTACATCATCGGTCTGAGAACTCTTTACCCTTTCTAGTAATGATGGTTTGGAAACCATTTGAAAAATAATTTAGGTTTCACCTTCCATGGTTATTCCCATATCCCTCTTTAGATGATCAATGTAAATAGGATCCTTTTCAACCCTAATCTTGTTCAGAACTCCATGATCTTTTATTCTCAAAGTATCTTCCACCTTTTTTCCTTCCTCGAGTGGTTGTGTATAGTGCAATCATAATCCTTGAGTAATTCAATCCATCGAATTTGCCTCATGTTCAGTTATTTTTGTGGAAAAATATACTTCAAACTCTTGTGATCAGTAGAAATATCACAATTTTCCCACAATATATAGTGTCTCCAAATCATCAAGTAAAATATTACACCTACTTACTCAAGATCATCAGTAGGATAGTTTTGTTCATTAATTTTCAGCTGGCTTGATGCATAGACAATAACTCTATCATTCTGCATAAGAACACAACCAATTATGTTCTGTAAGACATAACTATAAAAAACAAACCCATTATTCCCCGATGGTAGATTCATGATAGGAGCATTAGCAAATCATCACTTCAGTTCTTTGAAACATTCTTCACACTCTTATTTTCAAAAAAATATAACCCCTTTAAGTGTGAGCTTCGTTAATGGGTTAGCCAATCAGGCAAAATTCTAGACGAAACATTGATAATAACCTACTAAACCAATAAACATGTGTTCATCAGTTATTCTTTTCGGTGCTTTTCATTCTTTGATTGCCTTTTTCTTAGAATGATCAATATAGATTCCATCCTTAGAGACCATATGGCCAATAAAAAATTCATTTGAACCCAGAATTCACACTTGCTAAAATTATCGTATAATTTATTTCTTCTGAGTGTTTTCAGAATGGTGTGTAAATTATTTTCATGATATTAATAGAATTTGTATTATACAAATATATCATCAATAGATAACACAAGAAAGTCATCATGATATTCATTGAAAATAGTGTTCATTGGATCCATAAAAATAGAGGGTGCATTATTCATCCCAAAAGGCATTTTTGTAAACTTGTAATACACATACCTAGTTCGAAATGCTGTTTTCGGAATGTCTTCCTTGTTCACACACAATTGATGACATCCAAATAAAAGGTGAATCTTTGAAAAATATTGATCTCCATGATTTTGGTCGAATAAATCTTTAATTCGAGGTAGGGGATACTTGTTCATTATTGTTATAGCATTGATCTCTTTGTAGTCAATGAACAACCTCATAGATCCATCTTTCTTCTTAACAAAAAGACCAGGGGATACCCATGGAGAAAAAGTAGGGAAAATAAATCCCTTATTACTCAACTACATTAGTACTTTCTCTATATCCACTAACTCTACTGTGGCCATTCTATAATGGGTCTTCAATATCGTCCTTGAACCAGGAATTAAATCAGTTGAAAACTCAATTTCACGTTCTGGAGGATGTCCAGGTAAATCTTCTTCAAACACCTCAACATAATCTTGAAAAATAGTTACATCCTCTATTTGAACATTCTTTTCCTCACCCATAGTTATATCAATCACTTTCTATCCAATAATTGAATTTAGTTGAGCTACTGGTGGTGGATCGAGATAAGAATGAGGTGTTGACATTTCTTCTCTAAAGATAATGTGTTCTTTATCATCATCAGGAAAAATTGTATCCTCCTTCTGGAAAAATATTTTCACCTTGTTCTGAATGCCAATCCATACCATGGATTATATCAAATTCAGTCATGGTTATTACGATGAGATCAACAGATAAAGAACATTTATATGCACTAATGGGAAATGATTCAGAAAACATTGTTGCAATGATACATCCCTTAAGAGTTTTGACTTAAAACTCCCTTGTTAAATCAAATTGGAAATATATAATTTTCATAAAAAACTGAGAAGATATGTAACCATGCAATGATTCAGAATCAAATAAAACATTGGATAAACATGAGGAAACCATTAAATTACCTGCAACCATGTCTTCCGGAGCTTCAACCTCAGTTGTAGTGATCGCATAAATATTTCTCTGATCCCTTGGCCTTTTCTGAGGTATGTTTCACTGAGTCTTAATAAATTCATTTGCATAATGTCTCATATCCCTGCTATTATATCATTCAACATTGGTATCAAATTTCTTTCCCTTACAATCACCATAAATATGGCCTTTCTATCCTCATTTGTACCATACTCCTTTTCCTTTAAGACACGTACGAGGGTGCTTCCATCAAAAATTATCACAGGGTGGAAATTTAATTCTTCCCTTCTTCCCTGATTCCTAATTTTCTTTCCCAGAGTGTTTAGCAGATCTCTTCTTCTCTTTCATTTCTATAAATTCGTAAGACTTAAAGAATACATATTCTTGTCTTGATAGCACATGAGACAATATCTTCGAATGATGAGAATGATTGTTATATTAATTCTCAATGTAGAAATGGGTTTAACCCATCAACGAAATGGTCAATATTACTTATTAGGTTACATATATAATCTTCAGCATGCCATGTTAAACGTGTAATGTTTTCTTCATACTTTGTGACATTGTTATCCTTTTTCTTCCTCGGACTCATAAATTATCTTTCAATATTCGCTCGATGGTCACAAAGAAAGTATTTTTCTTAGAAAATATCTTTAGACTCCCTCCATTTCATATTGGACACTTCTTCATCTCCCTTTGAGTTTGAATCAATGACCACCATGGAAAATCATCTCTAGTGAGGCAATAAACTATGATGACAACTTTTTCCCTTTCGCTTCACCCCAAAGTGTGAAATATTTTTTCTATGTAATTTTCCATTTTTCATCCACTAATGGATTCGTACTCCCAATGAATGTTGGTGGTTGTTTCCTCAAAAAGTGTTCTAACATTTATCCTCTATGGTGTGGATCAGGGTGATTTATACATGTAAGGTTATAATTAATAACCTGATTGAGTTGTCCCAGTATGGTGATAAGGTGATCAACACCAGTTTCTTCACCAGCTCTAGTGTAATTATCCTGAGTAAGAGGGAAATATTTATATGGATTACGTGCACTGATAAAATTTAAAATCCTTACACAATGTGACATTTCTAAACTATGGCGTAAATTTGACAAGTTTATGAATAGAAATACCTAACTTCATACTTGTAAAACACTTAACATAAATTGTACAGTTTATAGATATAATACATAATAATAAAACTATTTTCCTTAAGGATGTATATACTCATAAACCTTTCATAATGGTTTGTAATGAAAATTATAATTATGATAATCATATCCCCAGGGAGTGTCACAACCAACTGTGCAGCAAGGCACATTGTTGTGCGCTGGTTGATGTCCGAGTCTAGATCAAAGTGGTGTTTTCGAGTTATACCCCTTGGTACATCTATGCCAGAGCCGCCACTACCTACTCGTATCTAGAAAGGGGTTTATTTATTACAAAACTCACAAAATCTCTACAGTTCCAAAATTCTAGGAAGTTCTTATATACTAATTCTCAAAGTCTATCCTAGGGCTATGTGCTCTAATTAGAGTTTATCTAAATCTTTCTTAAAAGGTTTTTACTAAATTTCCTCTGATACCAATTGTAATTCACCGACCCCAATTACTCAGAGTCGGTGCATTATTAAATAAAATCGGCATAATCACAAAAAAATCATGACCCGAAGGACCGATCAATATAGTATTTTAGGAAACAATATTCATTCATTAGTTCAACTTTACAACATGAAAAGAAATAAAACACTAATTTATTCAATTAGAAACATCCAATCCTCCTAGAATATTCATGTTTGTCACTCATAACTAAATTCTTCATATCCTGGGAAAACAAAACATAAAAAATGGGTTGAGATCAAATGCTCAGTAAGGTATGAAAATTTAGCGAAAGATAACATAAATATTAAGCATGGTATGTAATTGAAAATGCATACCTTTACATACAATAAACATGATCACTTTTATGGAAGGAATATGAGCTGAGTATATAATTCCATAATAAAACATAATAATTTGTATTCTATAAGGAGAATGTCCAGATGAACCATACATATTATTCTCATAATGAGGAAATGTATAATGCTGGACATTTTGAAACATTTTTCCAAGGCCTCGTCCATGACGTTTAAAAAATATTTAGGCATCGGCCAAAACCATATATCAAATTGGGAAAGGAATTGCCTAATTTCACGTCTAGTTGTCTCATGATACCTACTGATGCATCGAGGAGCTATAGTGGGCTCCACTTGTCCCTTACTATGTCCAATACAATCTTATTTTGAAAAGGTTTAAACATAACAAAAACATTTGTTTTAAAACTAGAATAGGAAATGTCAATAAATTATCCATAAACCATGAAAGGTATAAAAATAACACATCCACAGTCAAACATATCACAAAACCTTCAATACATATGGAAGATTTGTATCATAATAAATAAACTTCAATCAATCTTAAAATCAATCGAAGGATGTTGACATAGATGATATAAAATATGTTTTTTTTGACAAATATCTCTTTCTATTTTGAAATCATTAAAAAGTAATATATTATAAAATAAAAAATTTATTTTGAAAATATTCTTATAAGAATGTAAGGGATGCTTCAACAATGTTGTAATGGTGGATAATATATGCAGCCTCTGTACAAATTAGAAAAACATTCTAACCATAATTTTGTAGAAATGTTCATAATGTACCTTGTTTGGAAAATGATGGAAAGATTCATTTCAAAAAATATAATGTCAAATAAGAGTGTAAATTACATTTACCTATTCTCTAGTAAATATTAAAAAAAATTGAAATACATTTTAAAGAATCATGGATGTGGATGATAAAGAGGTCTCAGTATGTAATTACATATAAAGAACCTCAGATAATGAAATGTTCGTGAGATTAACCCTTACCCTGTACATTTCTTTAGTCAAGGGTAGGTTAACCTCCAGTATAATTGTGAAATAATTGTTATTAAATTAGTCTAGAACTATATACATTAATATGATATAATATATTATCTTCTAATATAGCTTTGTTAATAATATTTTAGTATTATCATCATTTCTGGTGTGAACTGATTCGTTTTCCATTGTATTCGTTGTTACATAAGTAATGTTTGTTTTTGAAATGATGTATCTTATTCATATTCAGAATGATATTAAGCCATTAAAAATTATTTTTATTCATCAAATAAAAATTATTCTTGAATGGATACGATGGGGAATAAATGTCATCGTGTTCGTGGAGACTGTAATCTGTACTTACGCGTGAGCGACATAATCATTCTTCTAATATTAAAATAATATATAATTGGATGGAATATCATATATACAGAGTCATTATCATGTTATATTTATTATTTAACTCAATTATAAATCTTTATTTTACCCATCCAAATAACAATGTATTGAATAACAAATACACCATGATGTGGAGACAATAAGCTGTACGTATGCACGTATGGTGACATTTCATTCAAATGATGGATAAAATAATGAATATGGTTGTACCATATTTATAATAACATCATATTATATAGAAGATACTATAGTTATAATTTTAGAATGGAAACCAAAAAAAATGTGGATGGGGAAGAAGAAAGGAAGTTGAAAGAGGTGATAAAATATTTACCTCTTATTTCGGTTCTTTATATTGATTTGGTCAAAAGGGGTCCTTAGGTTAGATTTATGACTAATGGAAGGCCTCTAGGACGAAGGGAGGACAGTTGATAAAAAAGTTTTGCAGGGTTTGGCCAATCCAAATTGGTTTGAAGGTGTGAATTTGAGAGAAAGAGAAGTGTCCTATTATAAGAGGAGTGAGGGGCACCCTAGGAAAAGATTGAAATATTATTTTATAATAAAATAGTTTTTGGTTTATAATGGAAAAATTGAATTATTTAATGAATAAGGTGCAGATGGGTCGAAAACCACTAAACCAATAGGTTTTAGAGAGGTTTGGGTCAATATATTAACCATATCTTCTAGACTTAACTCTCAGTTCAATAGTTTGACATTTACCATGTCTCTTTGTATTTTTATATTATATGGTTAATAAACATACAATAACCTTCCAAGAGAACCTCAAGTGGTTCATTAATTAAATTTACCATGTCTCTTTGTATTTTTATGTGGGTGTTTATAATATTAATTATTTTAATATTCCATTAATAAGGGTATTATTGCTTCATCATTGTGTCCAAATAAATTAAATTATATAATGTCTAATTATTATAAATAAAATAAAATTATAAAGAAAATATATTTATCTATCTAATTTATATTTTTTGTCAAATTTACATTATGTGTATACCTATATTAAATATGGTTTAGTTATTAAACATTTAATTTAACACTTTTAACTCCTCCTTGAATAAAATAATAATAATTATCCCAATCTAGTACAAATAGACCTAAAGGATCATATTTTATTACTAATGTTATTTTTGGTTGAATTACACATATCCAATAGAATTAGGAAATGTGTAAGGGTAATAATAATATCATTTGTTTACCTTTAATTACCCTATTTACTTTTAACGATGGTATATATATGTCAAAAGTAACTATTCACCCAAAATTATTTTTTTCTCATTGAACCACATTTTACGTACTGATATCAACCATGTATCTCATATTTTTGAAATTAAATTCACAGAGGTGATAAAATTGTGTTTTATGCAAATTTGTAAATGCTTCTAAGAGGTGGATAAAATACGGTAAAAAGTTCGATAAAATTTTTATATATCTAAAATTATTATAAACTGAATATAATGAATTACATTGAATTTATATAGGTATCATGTATCTATTTTCACCTAACATAAATTTAAACAAATTAAATAAGTATTTAAATAAAAAGTCAGTTTTAAACAATAACTCATTTTTTTCACTATTAATCAAAAATTTAATGATTTAAGAAAAAATTTCACCCTAAGCTAATTTCGATATTCAGAATCCAAATATGAAGTCTATTTTGAAGGATATATTTTATAAAATTTAAAAAATCAGGTATTACCATTCTTAATGGTTATTTTGATTGGTTATGGTGTGTTTGAACTCGAAGTTGCATACATGACAAACTACTATATTATTCTAAGGGAAATATACCTTGAAAGAATGGGGTGTTACAATTACAAATATCCAACCATAAATCATTTATCCCCCATGAATTTATGTTGAATAATGATTTCTATAAGAAGGTGAGGAAATTAATCACTCATCGACAAATTGTAATCATTTATCTTGTGAGAACCAGAACCGTGTTTGAATAATAATCTACAAAATAAAATTGATGTCTCATTAGAGAAATTCACCTAAAATTCAAATATCTAAACTATGCTCTCTAAAATACAAATGCCTAGTATAAACATGATTTATTCTCTACTATTAATTTTAGAGGGATCATGATGGTACTTCTTGATCTGTGAAATATGGAAAGAATAATTAATACCCTTCAACTGAATTGGAAATTCTAAGTTATATAAAACTTAACCATGAAACATAGAGATCTAAAAATTCATAACACATCTTATAACCTACATTCGATTTTTTTCCAAGTTATTGATTTCAAAATTTTGGGTAAACATGTATCGGAATCTAACCACCATAGGAAAAGAATAAAGGATTATGTCAAAAATATGTATATGATTTCTTCTGAATCTGAGCAATAATAGAAGCTGATTATATCCTAAATCTTTTCTGATGAATTCGTAATACCACTCAACTCTACAAGAGAGGCCTCTGCCACATCTCCCCAATGAAGAGGTGTCTACATGGGTGACCACACAAAACATTGAAGGGATACATTCTGATCGAAAAATGATAATGAATTTATAAATAGACTCAAGCAGTATGAAATAGATATGTCATGATCCTCCAAAGTCCTTTATTTAAGTATAGACCATATATTCTATTATTTGAATAGAACACTAAATTTGGTCGTATATATATGGATGGTAAGTTGTAATCACTGTGACATGAGTCCCCATTTCCTTATAGAGAATCTTCAACAATCATGAGTTCTTCCTAGGATCCCTATCCAAAATAGTAGTTGAGGGATCCTCACTTAACCACAAAACATCTTAGATGCACACCTTACTAAGGTCTTAAAAATTATTGGTGTCCATTATAAGAATGTATTGAGATTTATTTTTCAATCGATCAATCACCACATAGATATATTTCCTCAATCAATGAAATTACGGTAATCCAATAAATATTTCCATGGACAACATTTTCCAACTTCAAAGTGGCATTCAAATAGAATGGTATAACAAAAAAGGTGCTAGATTCTATTCTATTACCTTTTGGCAGGTTTAGCAGTAGGAAACAAAATATACAATCTCACAAATTATACCCAACAACAAAAAATCATTGTCTCATAGAAAAAATAAATCTGCATAGTTCCTTGATGAACGTCACATAATAAACTATGATAGTAAAAAAATGAGGTCCTCACTTATGATGGGATGAAAAAATGTCTAGATAAATTGAATTTCTTTATTATGATATATGTTTTCTCAATTAACCTAAACTCATCATCTTCTCACTGATCTTTAATAATCGACTTAATGATAAGTGATGATATTTGAACACTGGTTAGAACCATAACTAAAACATCCTCATAGGAATAAACATGGACAAAATTTATGATCCCCATAAAGTTTCACTCCACCTTCAATTCCATAATATCATATGCTAGTACTTCATTATGAAGTTATTCTTTAATTGAATTTCCCATCCATGGGTTATAAGTGATGTTGAAGTCAAACATATAATAATATTCCACCAACTACCTCAGACATAGATTCAACTCATTCTGAAAAAATATATAGTTTATACACATATGGTATGAAAAAACTATTGAATGTATTTCAAAAATGATAATTCTACCAATAATATAGTGCATAATGAAAAGAAGAAATGTATAAATAATGAGTTTTTGAATTTTTCATAGGCGTTCGATGTTTCTAAGCATCGTAGGCTACCACATGATTACCATGTATGAGATCAAAAACAAGAACAACTTTTAAGTCATCATAGAAAACAAAGTGCCTCTTTCTAGGATTAGGTATGATCAAAATAAGAGATAATTTTATCCGTCATTTCAGTTCATCCAAAGAATAATTACAAAGTATATCCTATATGAATTTCATCTATTTCCTAGTAAGAGTAGTCATATGTGATTCCAAATTTGAGTAATCCTCGAAAACACATCTATATTATTCAACAAGGCCATAGAATAATGGATTCTCAATGATGTTCCCTGGAAATTACCATTAAAATAAAACATTCACCTCCCCATGATAAAAAAATAATCCTTGCTCAGAAATCAAGTTCCCTAGAATCATCAAGTGATGGATCTAAAATCATGTTCCTTAATATAGTCATATCATGGATCATGTAATCATGTTCCACATCACCTGCTCATGATCATAATATAATCCATGATCAGAAATCATGTTTCCCAATAACAACAATCCATGGATCTAAAAAATAAATTTAAAAATCATCCATACAAATCTTCACTCCATGTGATTTCTAGAACAAAACCGAAATATTTCTCACTCTCCTGCCAAAATTTCAAATAAACCAAAAAATTGTCAATGAAATTACCCACAAGTGATTCAAAAAAATCATATAATATGTTAATCAAAAAAGCGATTAAAACATTGAAGAGTTATTCAGGATAAAAAACATCCCAAGATATTCACAATGGTCATACCTTCTCATAATGTAATCTATGATATATCGAAACCAAAAATCTAAGATGATGATAACAAGACCAATGATTGATCATTGAAAAAAAAATTCTTCAAAATTAAATGTTGAAACAATTATCTAAATGTGGGAACATATACATATTTCTAACCACCACTCAGTTCAACTTTCAATATTCTATGTAAAATATGAGTGAATCATATGAATTCATGGAAAATAGTGCAGCGATTATCCATGGTGAAACACTATGTTAAAAAAGTGTTTTCAGAAGATAATATAAGTAAATTATGGTCTCTTTGTGATCTGTTGGAACCATATGATAATACGGTATAAATATTGCCTACGTATCTACCAGGAGATCTATCATAAACCCAAAATCCCACTTTGCAGGAAGAACAAAGAAATCATTTGGGAAAAAATTAGGAAATTAATAAGCAAACATGGAATGATTATCCACAAATTAAATTCCATTGGGCTCAGCTACAAAATAATATAAAATATCTTTACATCTTTTTAGGAAGGTCCTCCAAGACGAGACCTTGAATCCCACTCTCCCTGAAAACTCAAACCTCTCAGGTAGATCATTATAAATGAGACACAATAATCATAACTACCAACCTTTGCAAGATGAAGAATTTGTATATTTGTCTAGATGACAATGTCAAATAGATACAGATCAAGAATGAGGAAATCCTAGACTATATTAACATTGAATATCAACATAAATCATGACAGATACTGAAACCCTTTCTCATACAACATTCCTAGTGTAATTTCAACCACTATAACAAGGAATGTTACTTCTCCGTATTTTTTTCATATCCACAATGTGTAAGGATATAAATGAATAGAATCCACCCGTATCAAATAAATAAATCGCTACTAATGATTCAATAAAGATGGTGCCTTTCAATGTCTCATAAATCACATCAACCACTACTAGAAACTCAACTAATGTGTGATAGTTATTCAGTCATGAGGCATATGGTTAGAGAATTATTGAAATGATTCGTCTCCTTGTGAAATGTATATTATAGAAAATATGATCCATGACCACAATAAGGCATACACATATACTGATTGAAATGATTCACATGGTCATAACGTACACAACTATTATAATTATTTTCAGTTTTTGAGCAAGAATATAAGGTGTTGGCGACAATTCTATGATATTTGAAATTATACTACACACTACCAGATATAATTGAATATGTATAGGATCCCTTCAGTTGATTACCATCCCACAACTTTAATAATGATCATTCCACTTCTGCTATTGTCCCTTTTCATCATTGATTCTTCCACTATGATTAAAATAGTGGAAAAAATAAACAATATTTCCTTTCTTTTTTAAATTTTCCATCATTTTAAAATATATTATCTTAGAATTGGAAAAAAAATTAAATATATGTTATTGTGATCAGATATTTTTTCATAAACGATTTAGGTACTTATAACCCTTTGTATGTTCATTCCGTACACCCTCCAAAACAAAACGATCCATTACTATAAACTTGTTATTATATGACTACATTGAAAGCCATCTATGATTCATGTAGAGATACATTAGAGACTACACTTTCATAATAAAAAATAAAAACATCTAAAATAAGTGGTTCTTGTACCCTTTAAATTCCAGGCCAATATGTATATATTAATTTATTGTGGAATCCCAACATTTCTTGTTAGGACTCTCAAATATGAATGCTATTCACATTAAATTGATATTCTTCATGTGTATCCAATAATTCAGAGATATGTTCATCATTTTCATTCAGTTATCCGAATCATGGCATCATTATTAAAATTAATTGATAGTGGATTATTAGTTAAGAACTCATGTGATTGATATCATTCTAATCATTCACCTCGATGTACGACAACAAATACCTTCCATATGTGAAGTACATTTCAGTCAATAGTATAAATTGTCTGCATGATATCCTCAATAAGATTTTATTCTAGAGGTAGATTCCATTAAAAATCATATATTGCACCCTTTTAAGAATACTGTTGATGGAATATTAAAGGTATACCACTACATAGAATAATATGTAAAATTAGCATAAAATATAATAATCTAAGATGAAATAAAAAAATCATAAGAAAAACTTATATTAAGATGAAAACCAATAAAATAAGACAAAAATACTACTATGTCATTTTTTATCGAGTCTCATATCGATATGATGTATTCATGAATGCATCGTAACCTTCCTATGAAGTGGAAAAATTCTTATCTTTAGTCCAGAAACATCCCAAAAAATGGAAAAACTGGATGTCATATAAAATTGTGATTAAACTAACATAGATACCAAAAAATGGTACACAACCTGAAATATGACCTACTAAATGGGAGTTCTCGATAAAAAATATTCTAGTGACTATAAATATGGAATAAAAATTGTCTATAATGAATAATTTCTCCCAAATTGAAGTAAAAAAATTACATTTATATGAAATATAGAATAGTAAAATGGATTTGTAAAAAAATTAATACATGTCATCAAAACAAGGAATCAACATCAGTGTTACAAATAAATATTAACTAACCAATATCAAAATTACATGTCTAACAAAAAACGGGCAACTAAATAAAAAACAACCACTCCATGTGATATCATGGAAAAACACACACTGTCTCACCTCTAGCTAACATGAAATAACTAACTAAAATTTTTCACCTCAATATATCAACATTTTTATTCCCCACATCAAAATACATTACAACAAATGCACAACATTGATGGTGTGAATATGGTTTGAACTAAACATGATTAATATAATCATACCCAGCTACCGCATAGAATGAATTAGTAAAAATATCAAAAATTGTTCAAATTTACTAAAAATATGAATGATAATATATTAAATAGTTTTTATATGGATAGTATGGTAAAATATTTTCCCTTTTCCCATATATCCAAATTCACTGGGTAAAAAGGATTCAAATCATTATATGAATAATATAGTAGTTTAAAGCATGGATCATGTATCATATCAAATCTAGAAATTGTATAAACCAACATCAATGATAACAACATGATATAGATCAAAAATGGTAATGATAGTATGAAGACTAATACATAGACATAAACAATCCCATGCATCATGTTTCTAGATATATGCATCAAATCAATACACCAATGAAACATCCAAAAAAATGACCCTCCCAAAAAGTCTAAAAATTCCTTTGAAAAACTATTCTATGTGGAAGATAAACACTCCATGAGTGACCCCCTCCCCCCATGTAGTATCAACAGATAATTCCCATTAGTACACCTTCCACCTAAATTTAAAAAGCTTCCCATGCTCAACAACATACAAACCAATTCATAAAAACCATGATTTTAATAGACAAATTGTATAAATCCATATCCAAATTATTATAAAATAACTTTTTTTATCAAAAATATTTTGAAGGCAATATTAATCAAAAACCAATTTCCTCCCAGATAATTCAATCATGTGGATTCATTAATAATTTTTTTTAAACTAATGAAATGTAGTTCATCCAACATAGGAAAGAGACGAAACAAAAAATTTTAATCTAAGGTAATAGATTCTATTGATAAGATACACCAATATGGGATAATGAAAGAAAAAAATTGTGTCACTATTATTAATCCTTACATTTTATAATCAATTAAAAAATAAAAATGGTCAGTAGAGAAGATAAAACAACATGGATCTCATGGAACATGTATGTAACACCACAACCAAAAAAAGGTTAGACACTAGAAGAATACCACCTAAAAGATCTAGAATGTATCAAGAGAAGAATCTCAATAAGACCAATGGATCTGATAACAGATCATAATGGGGATGATGCAACCAATGAAAATGAAGATGTAGAAAATAACCTAATTGAGTATAATAAGTGGAACCATAAAAATGATAAATCAAATAACGAATTCATATGGAAGTATTGAAGACCCAAAAATCACATGGGAGACGTCCTAGAATTTTAATTAAGTGCATGTGGTCAAATGAAATAGAATAAAATAAAAATTACATTAAAACCAACATGACTTTTACATTTCATAAAATTAATATCATGTTCATGATGTGAGATACATGAAATTTATATATTATAAATAATTAATCAATAAATAGGTAAAAACACTCATATTACTTTTCAAAATGTGAATCAGTGTCATTAATTTTAATCATTACAATATTCTTCATAGTTCACAGAATTATAACCTTTAATAAATCTAGTCATGTAACTAGTAAATAATGATAAAATACCTAGCTTTCAAACTCTGCATAAAAATTTATAAAAATCGTTTGGGATAACCTAGACATAAAAGGAAATCGTCATAATCATTTTTAACATTTATACTCAAACACCATTAATAACAACATACATTCATTAATTGTATTTAAGTAATTTTTCCAATAAAATATCTCCATCTTCATATGGTCCAAAACACTCCAATACAATGAAATAAATGAAAATATAGATGATAAATGCATGAAATTAAGTAACAGGATGTCTCAGTTGTCACATGATGTGTTCCATCATTTATGAGTCATGCCATGGATAATATGTTGTTCCATTAAAGGATTGTTTTCTTCATTACATAAGATAACTGATATGATATAGTAATCGTCTAATCAGATCCAATACTATTCACATTGACTTTATCTAGATATAAATACCTAAATTGATTTTGAGAGTTGACATAGTTGTTCATTTCATTAGGCCCTATTAATTTTTAATGGTATATACTATGTTAGTGCATAAATCAAACTATTATTTTTTCTATACATATTTATAGAGTATACTTAAGGATTATCCAATGGTTAATGTGTTATAACTACATTCATCTAAATACATTTTCATTGGGTTCAATTAAATTATCCATTAATACAAAATATAACAACAACAACACTATTAAATCATGGATGGTCGATATTTTATTTCATTGGTAAAAATACTAAAGATATATAAATTTAACCATCCAAGGGAAACAAAATCCATAAAAGAAGTTCACATTTTAATGATAAATTAGAATAAATTTTGTAAAAATATGAAAACATTATTATTCTCATTACAACAATTTTATTACATGTAGTACTCATCTTGGATTCCTAGTGAAAATTAACAAAATATACAGGGGGACAGTATATTCTTAGTATGGTTCCACGTACAACATAAGAAATATTAAATTAGACTTTATAGTTTTAAAAAATAAACATAGTTACTCCATTTCAAAAGAAACATGAAAAATAAATAATTCCACGGTCATCATAATATTAAATAGGTTTTTTTATAATTAATACTAATTAAATATGTACGGGAATGCATAATTTCATATATCTCTTATATACCAATAAGTCAATGAGCAATGAAATCAATCATCATAGGTAAGGATTCTCCCATTACCCTATCGGAATTATCTAATGGGACAAAGTAGTGTATTGAGGGGTTATATAATTCTATCCCCACCAATCATATAATATTAAAATTAATTGTATCAAAAATCAAATAAACACATGTAATAATTTTCAGGTAAATAAAAACATATATACTTAGTAAATTTTCACAATGACTCGTAGCAAACTTGAATTTCCCATTTAGAAGTACGAATTGTATTGTATAAAAATATTATTCCACCAACCCATGAATCAATAATGATATATTATTTTTCAAGTTATGTGACCAATTCAATGATAGATTCATACATTATAATTCATATAATATATATTTTAGATAATTCAAGACTATCCCTTGAGAGGGTCAAATGTGGTATAAAACAAGGCACGTTATCGCACAACATGATTTAATATAGATGAAATCCCAATGTCAACTTCTCCAGGACATTACGCCTAGGTAAAATAGTTGTAGATTGACAACCAATTATAATATATAGATAACTCTCTTTTTAATTCTTTTCATGAATTTCGTTATCTTTTTCTGATATAAGTTTATTTGACACTTTTATTATAAACATTAAATAGTTAAAAAATTATATTAGGTAGTTAATTTTATTTATAGAGAAATGGTAATTTGAAAAAATTAGACGACATCTGTTAAAAAACCTCTTATGTATGTACATAAATTTAATGGGTAACTAATGTATTATTAGAGTATTGGATCTCTCTGAATGAATTATCTAATATATATAAACATAATATTAAGCACACATATCCCTTTGATGGGGATTGTAAACATTTCTATTTATTTTCTTATTATATATATAGTAATGAATTTATATTTCTCAATGCTTTGGAGGAGGATGCAGCCAGGATTATGGGTCGGACCCTTGACGTGAATCTCAATGAGGAGCAATATAAATGTGTTGACAAACAAGATAGGATTCGGGTTGGCGGCTTCAACAAGGGGGTGATCATACTAGAGGAGTATATCTAGGTATTGAACAAGATGACTTCTACACTTGAAGATATGTCAAGGGAGGAATCACACTATCAAGTATCATTCTTATCGTGGATGCTTTTTAGGGATATGGGCTCTAGTAGAATCAAATTGTTTGTCAATGATTCTGCAATCTCCGTTGATGTGTGCGGAAAATTCTGAGGGCCATATTGGTTCCAATGGGCTGGATCACACCTCTTTCCACTTTGCAGGCCATTTGGGACTTGGTTGAATTTTAGGGAGGTCTTTTCCTTTGAGAGGGATCATGCTTACATGAGATCACCGAGTGGTCCTGCATTGGGGTTGGCAGTGTTATCTTTTCTTGGTCAGGTCTATTTCTGGTTTTCTGCTTGGGTGTTTTTTTGTTGTATGTCGAACCTTTCAGTTTCTCACTTTTCCCACAAAAGTGTCTATCTTAATAAAAAAATATGTTTCAGTCAATTATAGATCATTCTATGGTAATTATTTCATTACAATAGGTTATGACATATTTCATGGGGTTATTAATCATATATAGACTGTACCAATTAAATTAGTGACATATAACATCTGATTTATCAATGATTTTCAGAATTTAAATCCATAATGGGAAGATCGGGTTGTTGTAGGGGAAGAAACATTGAAAACAATATGAAATCCTATAACACTCTCACTATGATTAAAACATCCAAAGAATACTTTCTTATTATTATCAGTTTAAATACGTCTTCAATAAATATTTTATTTCAATTAATATAATATGGGAAATTTTTTTGTAGATTTTTGTGAATAATGTAGTCCATGTTATGGTGAATCATAAAAAATCCTCCTTTGATGTTAAGAATTCCCAACTATATGTTAAATAAAAACTGGTGATGGAGATGGATAGTTCTTTTTTAATAGAGAATTAAATTTCATAATGATAAATCTTATTTTCCGTAGAATGACCGAATTGTTGTTTGAAATATATGGAATATCAGAATAATACAATCAACCTAAAATGATTCAAAAGGGAAAATCATTTGTAGATAATGAATGATAAAAAATATTAATTTTTCAATAAGATAATAAAAAGTAATTTACCGTAAAAAATTAACAAGTGATTTATATAAAAAATAAGAATAAAAGTGGAGGCTTAATGAGTGTTAGATAAAGTGGATGAGAATCCAACTATTTCTTTTGGGATAATGCTTTCCCATAGTGTTGATAAATTATCATACACTAATTCTGTAATTTCAAAAAACGGGGGATAAAATAAAATATCTTTACATAATAATATGAGAAAAATTGACGTGTCATCCACTAACATGTCATTAATGGGGTTGGAAATTTCAATTAAAAGTAATTTCTCAAATTTTTGTGGTTCTAAGACAAAATCACAATGTAATAAGACATTGAAAAACTACACCTTACATGTTGATATCTATAATAAATAAAATGGCTTTGGGTAAATTAAAATTCTCACATTGAGATATATATCAGTTTCACAATATATTAGTTTGTGGTGAAAAGTGACATTAATAATTCAAGTGCGTGAAATACTAATGAAATGTGATAGACTAGTGTAGTAAACATGTCATTACAAATAGAGAATAATCTATACATATGTAACATATTTGAATTACTAAGAGAGTTATGTGAATATTTAAATATGAGTGGTTATACAAATGGTAAATTCTATCACAATTCAAATAGGTATCACAGATGGGACAAATATAAGATTAAAACAAAATATTCTAACAAGAATTTTATGAAAAAGTGTTTACGAAATGGGTTTGAAATAATAGTAAAATATATTACCTTAGAAGGAAATGAAGAATAAAAACCCAGAGGTCTATCCTATAGGAGATAAATACTTATATTATTGAAATATAGGGCACATAATAGACCAATGTAAATTGTCCATAAGTCTCATTAATGATAGGAGGAATATGAATAAAGAGATCTTGTCTGGTAAAAGGATAGCCGGTTGGTTAATTTTGTATTACTTTTTGTAAAGAGTGTTATAGGTTGTTTAAAAGTGGAAAAGACATTAATAATGAATATATTTTTTTAAGGGGAAGAAAGGTAGGTTATAATGTTCTCAAATTTATTACTTTACTTCTATTGTATGATTATATAATGAAACTAAAGTGTAATAATGATGGGGCATTATTTTTTAAACCTATCATAGATAAGAAGGAATCCAAATATTTGAAAAATTATGAGGATGTCCCCAATGATATTGTTAAAATATGGTTATATTAGTTTGAATTATATTGAAATATAGGTAATGTTAAATTGAATGTTATTATTAAATTTTCTATAGTTGAAAATCCAATTTGAACATATAAAAACTATAAAAACGATAGTAGACCATAATATGAAATGTCGAAGAAGTCTTGAAACAGTACCATGAAGAATGTATGAAGATGTATTGATGTTAAATACCAAAAATAAAATGAGTTTAAAAGTTTAGAAATATGGCTCATCCATATTCATTTTATTTAGGATTTATGGCATGGTCCACCCATTCCCTATTATTATTTTATGGTATTTAAATGATGGGGGTGATGATAATGGGAGAGAATAACATTTTGTGGGAGCTATAAAATGTAAAATGATATTGTAATTATTAATATATTGTTGATTATGGTTATATGAATTTTCCAATAAAATATGATCAATGAAGTGTGAATTCATTCTCTCAAAATAAAATTAACATGAATATATTATTCTTACAATGGGTGGGGGGTGTTTTTTACTTTTTATTAATGAATTTTCACTAGTAATATTTTTATAAAATTTTCCAAGTGAACATAGGTTAGTAAATTATCTGGAATATCATCATGTGATTATCTTAATGTATAAGATATATAAGATGTATCATATATAAAAATGTGTAATGACTTATTATCTACAAATTTACGTCATGTTTTTTACAGTGGTTATTCCATTGTGGACATAGAAGTGATTTATTGATGGTATAATTATAAGATTTAGTTTATTCTAAGACTATTTAAAATTAATTTTTTTTGTTCCTATGTTATAATAGACGATGTCATGTGGTAATATGTGATTATTCCAGAAGTCATTCTCTAAATTGGGAGCACATTTTATATCGTAAATACCGATATAATTCATTTAAAGAGATGATATAGTATAATGAGATCTATCAATCCACAAGAAACTCATATATTGTGGACAATATAATTCATTCCACAACATAGAATAGTCATGAAATTCAAAAATGAAGGTGTTTCATGGGATTAAGTAGATCATGGGATGTTGGTATTCTAATGTGTTGGAAATATTGGAAAAAATTAGAAATGAAGATTGGTTTTAATTAGTGATTTGTAAATTATAAAATATCTGATTCATGATGTGAAATTAAAAATATTGAAACAACCTATTAACTTGATTTCGTTATTTTTTTCCATTATTTTGATCAAATGTTCTAGAATGATTTTATTGAATTAATGGAGTACATGTATAATTGGGTCAATGGTTTTAAAAGGTGTGTTATTGAGCATTTTGGGATATTGGAAAAAATAGAGTAATGATTTTTTGTAGGGGTTGAATAATATAGATTACTATCTATGATTTTTACCATGATTCAATAGTGTAGGGGGAATTATGTCATAAAGGTCTACAATGAATGAGTTATCTACATCATGGATACCTTGATATTGTTTTGGATAACTAATTCAAATTTCAGAATAATTGGTCATTATATGAACTATTATACTATGTATCACTAGTTGGTGAATTTTTTTTGCTTATCCCAAATCTGAAACTACTATATCAGGTTATTAAAGCTAATTTCTAGCCACACAATGAGAAAATTGTATTTGGTCAAGGTATATGGCATATTTTAAGGATGATGGTTGATAGATGATACATGGTCTGATATAACTTCATTACTCCTTGGTATATCCCAGAGTGTGTGATTCATTGCATTTATCATGTGATTAATAGTTTGTGGTTTTATAATGATTTAACCTATAATTGATACTATTTTTTCTATACAAGTTCGGAGTGAGTTATTATATTATTTAAACCCAATTTTTGAGATTATAGAAAAGTTAATTTGAAAATGTCATATAATTATTTTTAAAACCCCCATATACTAATGGAAACTAAATTTTTGCTTGATTTTATTAAAAAAGATAGATTCATTTGGAAATTAATATCATGAAATGAATTAAGGTTGAAACATGAGTAAAATTTATTTTATATACTGATGATTTTTTAATTAATGAATTAACAAAATCGTATGATTTAGTATTTTAATTGTTAAGGCATATTAATTACTAAATTGGGAAATTCTATTATGAATTGATTTAAATGATTTATTTTCCCATGGTTTATTGTTTGAATAACTGATATAGATGTGGGAAAGAGTAGTTAGTGGTGGTTTGGGAAAGAATGCTACGATCTAACCCCTATAAATTGAATGATTATAACAACAGTAACATAAACATATCATGGCATGGTTTTTTTCCTAAATGGGGAGTTGAGTCTTGTGGTCTTGAGTATTAGGAAGTGTCCAAACATAGAAATGATTACATTGATTGAGTACTATGATTATTTTATTAAAATAATTGGACATACCGCGAGGCTTTATAAATGGTGCTATTATATGGTGTGATGTGCTATTTTATTCAATGATATTACTAATTTTATTATTAAATTCCATTTAATTATATAAATTTTTTATTCATGATTAATGTTTCATATCAATATTTTTAATAAAAAATTATATATGAATGTTTTTTATCTTCCATTTATTCTGATTATGAATCCATGTTTTTTTGAAAATATTTAAATTCCATGATATCCTAATTTATTTAAATTAAAAACATATTTGGATTAATTTTCATTGAATTGATTATGGGACAGTAGGTGTAATAATAATGGGATTTATATCTTGCATCATTACCTTTCTTTTGGGAATATAAATATTATCATATTCCATGTCCAAGGGAATGGAAACCCCCACATGGAGTTAGTTTATGTTCTTGATCATTGGGGATCATAATGGAGGAAAAGGCCGATAGAGATGTGGTCAAATTGTTACAAAAGTTTTTGTTATATTTTTCTCTTTGAATAAATTAAGTATTTCGATGAAGTACTATATAGGGAAGTATTTAAAATGTTTTTTGGGTTGTGGAATTTATTTTAGAGTGTTGATCATACAAACTTGTATCTTTAGTCTTCCACTATTTGGTGCAAAAATAATTACATTGTGGTTCTTGAATAATTCAAAGTGATTATCTATAGAGAACCAAATATTGACATACATAGACATTACTTTACTTTTTCAGAATACAGAATACCTAACAAAAACAATCACACAAGGACCGGAATAGTATAGTGTCTTTGGAAACTCGGAACATAATCTTATAATCGTGGTGAAAGATCATCAACATCTCGCATATTGATCATCGCCTTTTGTTTTCTTACCTAAAACCTTTCTTTATATCCTAGGGAAAAAACATAAAAAGGGGAGCCCAAATTCTTTGTAAGGGTAATCGTGAAGAAAATAAAACAAACCATATACATTTGACCATAAAAACATGTACACAATGTTTAAACATCAAAATCTTGAGAAATGACATAAAACATGGCAGTACGTAAGGAATAAATCATAATGGAACATCAATAATGATAAAATATCTTGGAAATAAAACTTTTAATTGTGGAAAAACATTAATCACATGATATTATTTCCATAGTAGCCAAGTCATTGCTGCTGAGACCATCTTAGTGGACAAAGTTCTTTTCTGAATCGAGTTCACTCCTTCTTTCAGTCCTGTAACACTGAACTGGATTAACATACCGTTCCATCCATGTCTATCTCATAAGAAATAAATCTTTACCCAATTCATTGGAGGGAGATACAAGTCCCACCCATCTCACAATGAAATCATTCTTACATGTGCCACAACATATATATAAATCATTCATCATAAGCCAATGAATAAAATGGGTTTCATAATCATCATCCCATCATAACATAATCCATATAAAAAAATGGATATCATTTCATCCTAAGAAAAGTGATACCATGTAAATCATAGAGAAATTGTACTTGAAACATTCACATATGAAATAATTCCATCTTATATGGAAAATGGTTTTGATAAAACACCTGAAATTAATTCTTGAATAAAATATCATTTTTTCTTCAAAATGATTTTCTTTTCTCAAAATGGCATGCAATATTAAAAGAAATAGATTTTGTTGAAAATAGTCATGAAATCCTGTATATTATGCTTCATGAAAATAAGGCATTATAAAACCATTAAAATTCATTCATGCCGTATAAGTTAAAGAAAACAGTCTCCTCGTACTTTTAAGGGAGAAGTCAAAACGTACTATATCTGGTAAACAAAAACAAGATTCCTTCCATAACACAAAGTAAAAGTCAAGTTGGGTAAAAATGACTTTAAACATACATTGAAGAATATTAAATACATCATGAGAAGATTTTTATGTATATGGATGAAAAATATAACCCTAGTAAATACTTACAAATAAGCAATCTAAGAAAAAAAATGATATTTGAAAAATTATCCCTTACCATATGTCCAATTTTATCCGTATGTGTCCGAGACTCTCATATAGTGGATTTATACATATTATTAACTTGTAACAAAACTATAATAATATTTATGATATCATATATGATTCACTTATGACTTTATATTATCCATTCATTTGTCAATTCCATGTTGATGAAGCATTTTGGGTAAAATCGTTTCATTTATCGTACGTGTTTTGACTTGTAATTATTAATATGATTAATTTTATCATGATTACTTAATTACAGAATATAAAACATTATTTATATATAATATATATTTATAATATACATATATATATAGTATTTTTAAATGGAATGAAATACACCGTTCATGGAGACGGAAGGCCGTAAGTACGCATGAACGTTGTTTTTTGTTTCCTTATTGAATTGAATTGAATTTAGTAGATGACATAAATATATATATACATAAACACAGTAGCCTCATTATGTCATATATTTCATTATTACTTATTATATATACTTTATAATCATTCTTGAATTTTTAACATGGAAAATGAATCTCATCGCGTCGTGGAGATGGTAATCCGTACGTATGCACGAGCGATGATATCATTCCCAAATCTATTGAATGGAATTTTAGTGGATGATATAATATCATAGATTCAGTATGATGTTATAATAATTATATATAGTTATTATTTACACCATTATACCCATCCATGTGTGGTGGTGGTGGAAAAACATATTACACCACAGCGTGGAGACAGTATTCTGTACGTACGCACGCGCTATGATTTCATTTTCTGTAGGACGGATCGAAGGTGAAATGTGGTTGTTTAGTATTTATAATAACATATAATTATATTAGTGATACTTATGTTATTACTTTATTATGAAACAAATAAATAAGAATATGTTGAAAAAGAAAGACAACTTGAAAGAATCGGTAGAAGAGATTACCACTTCCTCGACGCACCTCCTTTAAACTTCTTATTAGGGAATAGAGTTGGACTTTTGAGAATAACAGATCCTAAATGATATAACTAGATAGGTTGAGAAGAGTAATTGTAGGGTTTTTCTGAGTTTCAAGGCTCAAAAGGTTGCGAAGAGAAGAGGGAAGGGGTGCCGTTTTTATAAGGGAGGAGAGGGGCACCTTAGGAAAACATAAAATATTATTTTATAATAAACTAATATTCGGTTTTTAATAGCTAAAAATTTATTTATTTCGAAGATAATCTGGGTATGGGTAGAAATCCTTTCAACCAATATATTTTAGAGAAGTTTTGGTTACTATTTTATCCTTATCATTTAGATTTAACTCTAAGTTAAAGAATTTAACTTTTACAATGTCTCTTTGTTTACTTACACTATTTGGTTAATAAACGTACCATAACAAGACAAAAGAACCCCAAGTGGTTCATTATTAATATAGATATATCTTTATCTAATTCATTTGGCTGAATCTTAGATTTCTAGGAATAGAATAACCATAAATAATATGATATTTGTTTTAAAAACTATTTTAAGTCAATTTTGACACTATTGGGTACATGATTTTTTTTAAAATCATAATCGCATGATTAGTTCTAATGAAGTAATTTAAATCAATACTAACATGTCATATTAACCTATAAAATAACTGTAATTCAGAGAAACATTAAAATTACATTTATTTGTGTATTTATAACATCAATTATGTTAATATATCATTAATAAGGTAATTACTGCATCATCATTGCGTCATTAATAAATTAACATATATAATGTCTAAACATTATAAATAAAATACCATTATGTATGAAATCACATTAGGTTTACAATGAATTTTTATAGTCTAATTTATCTTATGTATAACCCTATATTAAAAATGCTTTAGTTATTAAACTTTGATTTTAAATATTTTAATTCTTCATTAAATAAAATAATAATAAATGTCCTAATCTAATCCAAGTGGACCTAAACGTTACTATTTTATCCCTAAAGTTGTTTTAGGTCGAACTAAACTTATCAAATATAATTATTACATGTGTTAGGGTAATAATAATATCATTTTTACCCTTAATTACCCTATTTACTTTTAACTATGGTAAATAAAAGTAAAAAGTAACTATTCAAAAAAAATTGTTCTTATTTTATTGAACAACATTTTAATCCTTGATATTAACCATGTATCTCCTATTTTCAAAATTCCACTCACATAAGCGGTTAAATTATGTTTTATGTAAATTTTCAAACTCTCCTATGAGGTGGGTAAAGACGGTGAAAAGTTCAATAAAATTTTTATATGTCTAAAATTATTATTAAATGACTTCAATGAATTACATTGAACTTATATATGTATTATGTAACGATTTTGACCTAAAATAAATTTAAATAAAATAAATAATTACAAATAAAACAAGCTGGTTTTAAAATTGTAACCCAGAGTTTTCATTATTCATCAAAAATTGAATGTTTTCAGAAAAATAAAAAAAATTCATCCCAGGCAAATTTCAATATTCCAAATCCAAAAATGAAGTCCATTTTGAAAAATAAAATAGGTAAAATTTCAAAAAGTGGGTATTACTATTCATAACGGCTAGTTCATAATAATATTATAATAGTATATCCTTTAGTGAAACTCAGTATCGCGTACTACACACGCTATCAAGGAAGGTCTTGATTGAGTGTAATTCAAGTCAAGTCAAGGATGTGTGTAGTTAAAGATCTGTTTGGTGTTGCGTATAACATAATCAAAACATATTTCATTTATACATTAAACAAAATCTATACATAATGTTGCTTAAAATAATTTCCACAAAACAAGCATGAAATTGTGTGTAACAAGAGACAAGTTTAGTGTTGCGTATACTGCAAGCTAATATGGTGTTGCGTATTGTGCAATCTAATTTTGTTGTAGTGTACAACACAATACATCAATGAAATTAAAAATAATATTTCTCATAAAAACATGGTTTGTTACGTTCTACCCCCCTTAAAATGAATTTCTCCCTCGAAATTCATCCGGGATATAAATGGTTTACTACTTGAAATTTTCTTTCATAGAAACCCACATCATAAAAACGAATACCAAAAATAATCTTTAGAAAATAAATTATGAAATGTAATGGTTACCCAAATTAACTAATCACTGGGATTCCACATAGGAGAACATAGGTGAAAATATGGATATGGAAGAAAAATCTTACCATCATGTTCTGATGGAGAGTGGTAGAGAAAATGGCTATGAAAAATCCAACAATCACAAAGCCATAAATTTGTGATGATCTATTGTACCATCTGATTAATCAGATATAAGGGCACTATGACAACATTTTTGGTTTTCAAGATCATTTTCCTAAAGTTTAAAATTTTGAAATAGAAGAAATATTTACTTTATTTTGGTATAATCTCACTGTTGTTCGTACCTTGAACAATTTCCACTTCATCTCTTGAAGAAATGAAGTTTAATTTGTCATTTTTGAAGAGTTAGCAGTTGATGTGATAGAATGATGGGTCATTCCATATGTCTCAAATAAAAGGTTAGAAAAAGTTATCAAATATACCTAAGTCCATCTGTGGTGATGTTAATCGTATATGATTCCAAAAATGGACATATACTTCTTCTATCGTACTACTTAATAAAACTAGTTTCTACTAACCCGGGAATTCCTGTATGCCAATGGTAGGAAATAATGTCTTGTTGCACTTTAGTTGTGGGTTATATTCCACCTGCCTTGTACGACGCGACGGGTTGTCGCATGTCCTGCAGGTTGTCCCTTTTACTAAAACTACATTATAATAACATTCCTATAATAAAACAGAAAAAAATTATAGCATTAAACAATACTATCTTATTTCTAACTTCATTCATTCCAATCTTTAGGCTTCTCCAAAATACTTCTCTCCAATATCATAGTATAAAGATAAAAATTACTAGAAATGTCATCTACTGAGCATGTGAATACAATCATTTATCCCCCATATATCATATGATATATCTTTTTGGTCACATTCCAAACATGTTAATACCTAAATCATGTATTCTCTTGAACCATAGTGAAAACATGAATGCTGTCACAAGGAAACTCTTTCCATATTTCAAAATCCCAAAAATTCTATATACTCAAACCATGATATCACTTTTTACCTATATCAGTCATGAGCTCATTAATACTATCGATCATTTCATTATCTATTTATCCCTTCTTTATTCACATATTAGGTGCTTTCCAAAAATATTTGAATAACCTTTCATGGTTACCAGTGCCATTATTCATATACATTCAAAACTCAAACAAAGGAAACAGTGTCACAGGCCTTATATTTTGATTTATTTCATAGTACCATACACAATTCGTGATAAACATACAATCATTACACTACCTTCTTAAACCACTGAGTGAGATTCATCATTTATTCCATCTCATATATCATTTTTAGTTTCCTCATCATCATCCACATGAATTCTACCCATATGACCATGCTGATTCTCATTATGAGATTTTACCTTAGGGCATTAGTTTTCATAATGCCCTTACATTCCACATTTAAAATACTTAACCATTCTTGATGTCTTAGCAATACCATTATCCTTGTCCATGGTGTTAACTGAACCTTTTCCTTTACAATTACTAGCTTGGTGTCCTATTTTTCTACACCCAAAGCATCTTCCAGTTCCATTGAAACATTCTCCCTCATGCCTCTTCCCACATGATTTACGTGATGGAAATTGAACTTTATTTCCTTTATGATCATCATGAAACTCCATCATTCTCTTATTAGATGAGTCAGAAAACATACCAATGTTGTAATTATTGATCATATTATGAGATTGCTGATTATGAATAATAATGATATGTGGACTTCAATATCCAATTTCATTTTGATGCTCATGAAGAATATCATTCTATTGTCCATCATATCCTTTATTATCTTGAATCTTTTTGTTTCTAGCCATTTTTTTAAACCCAAAATGAATAGTATGAGAGGCCAAAATCATAATCAAGGGGGATTAAAATCAATATCGAACATCTTAGGTTAAATTCTCATATAGTTACCATAATTTTAGGATTATAACCTATTCTTATACTTAACCTTAGGGACATCCCTAGACATACCTTATAAATATCTCTAGGGATCTCACTAAAGTTCTCGGATCCTAGTTTCCAAAGGTTGACTAAACCTTTCCTCTGATACCAACTATAGAGACCCAAAGCTTAACGTACATATACATTACATTACTTTTTGCGGAATATTTAATACATAGAAAAAAAAACACACAAGGACCATAATAGTTTAGTGTCTTTGGAAACTCGGAACATAATCTTCTAATCATGTTGAAATATCTTCAACATCTCCCATAAAGATCTTACCCTTTTGTTTTCATAACTAAAACCTTTATTTATATCTTCGGGACAAGAAAACATATAAAGAGTGAGCTGAAATTCTCAGTAAGAGTAATAATGGTAAAAATAAAACAAACCATATACATTTGAACATAAAACATGAACATAATGTTTAAACATCAAAATCATGTGCACTGACATAAAACATTACATTACGTAGGGAATAGATCATATTGGAAAATCAATCCCGATAAGATAGTTTTGAAATAAAACATGTAATTGTGGTAAAACATTAAGAAAGTGATATGATTTCTATTGTAGCCAATTCATTTCCTCCCAGACCAACTTAGTGGACAATGTTCCTTTCTCAATCGAGTTCACTCCTCGTTTCAGTATGGTAACACTGAACCAGATTAACATACCATTCCAGCCATGTCTATCTCATAAGATATAAATCTTTACCCAATGCATTTTATGGATATATAGGTCCCACTCATCTCACAATGTAATCATTATTAAGTTTGCCACAACATATACATAAATCATTCATCACAACCCAAAGAATAAAATGGGTTTCATAAACATCATCCCATCATAACATAATCCATATAATACAATGGATATCATTTCATCATAAGGAAAGTGAAACCATGTTAATCATAGATTCATTATACTTGAAACATACACATATGAAATAATTCCATGTTATATGGAAAATGGTTCTGATAAAACACTTGAAATTGATTTTTGAGGAAAATATCCTTTCTTCTTCAAAATCATTTTCTTTTCTCAAAATGCCATGAAATTTTAAAAGAAATGGATTTTATTGAAAATAGTCATGAAATATTGCAGATTAATATTCATGAAAAAAAGGTGTTATAAAACCATACAAATCCATTCATGCCATTTAAGTTAAGGAAATCATTCTCTTATAACTTTTAACAGAAAAGTCAAAAAGTACTACATATTGTAAACAAAAACAAGATTTCTTCCATAACAAGAATTAAAAGTCAAGATGGTTAAAAATGAATTTAAACATACATGGAAAAATATTAAAAAATTTATGAAAACATTTTTATGGATATGGATGAAAAATATAACCCCAGTAAATACTTACGAATAAGCAATCTCAGAAAAAAACGAGATTTTTAAAATTAACCCTTACATTATGTACAATTTCTTTAGTATGTGTCTGAGACTCTTTTATAGTGTATTAAAACATATTATTAACTTGTAAAATAACTATAATAATATTTATGATATCATATATGATTCACTTATGACATTATATTATCCGTTCATTTGTCAATTCCATGTTTTGGGTAAAATCGTTTCATTTATCGTCTGTGTTTTGACTTGTAATTATTAATAAGATTACATGGATCCTGATTAATTAATTCAAGAATATATAAAGTTATTTATATATAATATATATTCCGAATATACATATATATAAAAGATCGATAATTTGAATGAAATACACCGTTCATGGAGACGGTAGGTCGTACGTTCGCATGAATGCTGTTTTTCGTTTCCTTATTCAATTGAATGGAATATAGTGGATGAAATACATATATATATATATATACATAAATCTAGTAGCATCATTATGTCATATATTTCATGATTACTTATTATATGTACTTTATAATCATTCTTTAATTGTTGACATGGAAAATGAATCTCATCGCGTTGTGGAGACGGTAATCCGTACGTACGCACGAGCGATGATATCATTTCTGTAACACCTGAGACTTTTATGTTATATAAACCATCAAAGGAATCTTTTTCTACACAACACTTGCTTGGCTTGCTTTGCACGCAATCACGACCTTCCTCGATAGCTTGCGTCGTACGCAATACCGAGTTTCACTAAACAACAATATGCTATTAAAACTAGCCGTTATGAATAGTAATAACCACTTTTTAAAATTTTATAAATTTTATTTTTCAAAATGGACTTCATTTTTGGACTCAGAATATCGAAATTAGCCTAGGGTGAAATTTTGGTATTTTTCTGAAAACTTTCAATTTTTGATGAATAGTGAAACCACTAAGTGGTAGGTTAAAAACTGAATTTTGCATAAAACGTAATTTTACCGCTTCTGTGAATGGAATTTCAAAAATCCGAGAGACACGGTTAATATCAAGGACTAAAATGTGGTTCAATGAGATTAAAATAATTTTTTGGTGAATAGTAACTTTTTACTATTTTTACCGCGGTTAATAGTAAATAGGGTAACTAAGGGTAAATATGATATCAATATTACCCTAACACATGTCCTAATTCTATTGGACAAGTGTAATTCGACCAAAAACAAACTTAGGAATAAAATAAGACCATTTAGGCCCACTTGGATTAGATTAGGACATTTATTATTAATTTATTTAAAGAAGGGTTAAAATAGTTAAAATCAAAGTTTAATAAGTAAAACATTTTTTAATATGGGGTTATACATAAGATAAATTCTATTGTAAATATTCATTAGAAAGCTAAAAAGATTTCCTACATGATGGTATTTTATTTGTAATTTTTAGACATCAAATAATTTAATTTATTTATGACACAAAGATGATGCAGTAATTATCTTATTAATGAAATATTGACAAAATTGATAATATAAATACCAAAATAAATGTAATTTTAGACTTTTTATGAATTCCACTAATTTTCTAGGTTACTATGATATATTATTGTTGATTTAATCAACTTGGTTCGAACATATAATTTTGTTATGACTTTCACAAAAATCATATATCAAATAGTGTCAAAATTGACACAAAATAGTTTTTAAATCAAATATTATATTATTAATTGTTATTTTATTCCTAAAAATCTAAGGTTCGGCCGAATGACTTAGATAAGGATATATATATTAATAATAAACAATTTGGGGTTCGTTTGGCATGTTATAGTAAGTGTATTAACCATATAGTGAAAGAATACAAAAAGACACGGTAACAGTTAAATTAATTAACTTAGAGTTAAATCTAATTGATAAGGTTACAATAATACCCTAAACTTGTCTAAATCCTATTTGTTGATAGGCTTTCGACCCATCCCCACTTTATCTTCGAAATAAGACCCTTTGGAACCATTATAAACCGATTTTGACTTTAATATAAAATAATATTTTGAGATATTCCTAAGGTGCCCCTCTCCTCCCTTATAAAGGGCACCTCCTCCCCCTCCTCCTCACACCAATTTGAGCACTCAAGCTCGGACAACCCCTGCCATTTTCTCCTCTCCACTTCCCTAGAATAATCCTAGAGGTCCTGATCTTCTCCAAAGACCAATCTTAGTTCCTTAAGTGGAGGATTCAAAGAGGCGTTCCAAAGAAGAGGTAATATCCATTACCGATCTTTTCAATTTCTTTCTTCTTCAACTTCTTCTTCTTTAGTTGTTTAATGATAAAGTAATAACATCAGTATTACTTACATACTGATATGTTATTATAAATATTAAACAACCCTAATTCACCTTCTATCCATCCTACGGAAAAATGAAATCACCGCGCGTGCGTACGTACGGAATACCGTCTCCACGCCGTGGTGTAATCTATTTTCCACCATCACCTTACAAGGATGGGTATAATGGTGTAATGAGTAACTATATATGATTATTATGAAGTAATATTGATACTGAAATAATATATATATACTCCAATACAATTCCACGATCATAGGAACGATATCATCACCCGTGTGTACGTACGGAATACCGTCTCCACGATGTGATGTGACTCGTTCTACATGATCTTCATTTCATAATGATTATATAAATGAATTGAATGAATTAATATGGTATATACTACACTAATACCATTCTGGAAATGAATTATCTATAACCTAAAGATAAGAATAAGAATTTATTCGACAAAACACGCATAAGAACAAAAAGTTATAAAGACCCGAGTAACAAGTAACAATGAAATATTACTAACAAGAAGCTAATAATATGACCATATATGATATCATATCAATATGTATGATTCTGGAATAAGTCAATAACATTATTTAAACCATTATACAGGAGCTTCGGACACGAACAAAGCAAATCGGACCTAAGGTAAGGGAAATATCACAATCTCATTTTTATCCGAGATTGTTTATTCGTAAGTATTTACTGGGGTGTATTTTATCATCCACATCCATGTTTACTCAATATGTAATATTATTTCCATCCACCTAAAATTGTTTAAATCCATTTTTACCCTTCGGTGAGTTTTTAGTAATACGTATGAAAGGAATCTTTTGTCGTTTTTCGTACGAGGTACTTTTTGACTTTTCCGACAAAAGTACGAAGAATGTTTTTTTTAACTTATACGGCACGAACGGATTTCTACTGTTTTATAAAGCCTTATTTTAATGAAGCTTCCTCTAAAAGATTTCATGACTATTTTCAATAAAATCTCTTTATTTTAAAATTGCATGATGTTTTGTGAAAAGAAATTGATTTTGAAGAAGAAAGGATATTTTCCTCAAGAATTCAATTCAAGTGTTTTATCAAAATTATTTTCCATCTAAGATAATAAAGGGTTCTGTTTCTATCCTTATTTTTACATTGATTTGACTATGTTGTGATGGAATTATGTTTATGAATTCCTTTATCTTATATGAATTGATTTATGATGTCATGATGTTTCAAGAATCCCATTTTTGTTACATGTGTTATGCGATGATGTATGTTTTATGATTATGTGGAACACGTAAGAAAGGATTCATTATAAGATGGGTGGGACCTATATCTCCCTCCAATTAATTGGGTAATGATTTTATATCTCACGAGATAGACATGGCTGGAACGGAAGGTTATTTCGGTTCAGTGATACAGGACTGAAACGAGGAGTGAACTCGGTTCAGAAAGGGACTTTGTCCACTAAGATAGTCTTGGCAATGAGTCATGACTAACAAGAAATGATTTTCCATGATTATGTGTGCATGCCACAAAGTTTCAAGTTTTATGTTATCATTATGGGGATCTCATTTTCACTTCTATGATTTATTCCATGTTAAGATATTATGATCTCTTTTGCAGGTTTTGATTTTCATAAAGATATGATATAATTTTTATTTCCTTTATTTTCCCTTGCTGAGCATTTGAGCTCACCCTTTTATGTTTTCTTTTCCCCAGGTCAGGAAGATGGATATTAAGTAGAATATGCTAAAAGGGACCCTAGATATGATGAAATAAATGGGAGACACTGTAGAAGATTTACGAACCAGTTGTTTATGTTTCCCAGTTTCTAAAGACACTATACCTATACGGTCCATTGTGGTTTTGTCATATGTTCTAATAAGTGTGCTTCAATTTTGAAGTATTAACAATGTACGTAAAGTGTGGGTCGTTATAGTTGGTATCAGAGGAAAGGTATAGTCAACCTTTGGAAACTAGGATGTGAAAGCCTTAGTAAGAACCCTAAGGATAAGTCTAAGCATAGAACACAATCTTAGAAATGGCCATGAATAACCTAGGATAAGACCATAAGCATGAATTTTTTTTTCTTGAATTATGTGGTTTCCTATTATAATTAGTGTTGCTCACACTATTCTTCTTGGTTTTAGTCAATGGCTGGAACCCGAAGGAACCATGTTAATGCGGAATGCGATGGGCAATGCAATGATTGTCCCCCTGAGCAACCAAACGATATGGGAGATGGAATGCAAAATCTTGTAGCCATGCTCACACAACTTCCTCAAGCTATGAATCATGCAGGATTTCTAAACGAACAAAGGAGGGAGCAACATTCTGTTGAATCCTTCATGAGGCAGCGTCCACCATCTTTCAGCGGGTCTACTGATCCATTAGTTGATGAATAATGGATTAGTACTACTGAAAAGATATTTTCAGTTCTTCAATGTTCTGAGCATGATAAAGTCATCCTAGCAGTGTATCGTTTGGAAGGAGATGCGGATCAATGGTGGAATCTTGTTAAGAATACGAGGCAAAGGGATGAAATTGAGTCTATGGAATGGGACGAGTTCAAGAACTTATTTTTCAATAAGTACTTCCCTCGTATTCTCCAAACAAAGATGGAGAAAGAGTTCATTGAACTGAAGCAAAGGGATGATGAATCTGTTAGTACCTATGAAGCAAATTTTACAAGACTTGCAAGGTACGCTTCTGGTATTATTATCCAACCTGAGAGTAAGATCGATCGATTCTTTAGTGGCTTAAAACCAAGTCTTCGAAGGGCGTTAGCCATAAGGGACTTCAATAGCTACGAGGAAATCGTTCGATGTGCTCTCAAAGTCGAGATGGAGATTGGAGTAACCCATCAGTCACATGGGTTTGATAAGAAGAGGAAGATGGAATTCAAAGAAAAATCTAAAGAGCACACAGAAAAAAAGATGAACTTTCCCTTATGCTCAAAGAGTGGAAAGAAACATGGAGGGAGTTGTCTTAAAGGGACAAGTAAATGTTTTAAATGTGGAAAGGAAGGTCATCAGGCATTTGAATGCAGTGATAATGGGAAGAAGATGTCTAATGATGCAAACAAAGGAAGGGATACACAGAATGAACCTACTACACTTCAATGTTTCAAGTGCAAGGAGATGGGGCATTATGCCAATCAATGCCCAAATCCAAGGGTTGATGATGATGGTCAACGTCAACAAACTCTTAAGGCTAAAGACAAAGGAATGTCACATGCAATTTCTATCAGCGATGTGGAGTACGATAACGATGTGGTGAAAGGTACACTTACTATCCACTCTAAAGTAGCAAATGTTTTATTTGATTCTGGATCCACCCACTCTTTTATTTCTAAATAATTTTCTAAGGGTATCACCGTATTACCTCAACAATTAGATGTTGAGTTAGCTGTGACAACACCTAATGGCACAACAGTCGCATCAGAATTTTATAATTCTTCTCCGATCGAAGTTTGTGGGAAAGTGATTCCTGCAAATCTTGTGATCCTTCCTTTAGTGGAATTTGATGTGATTCTTGGCATGGATTGGCTTTCTCTACATGGAGCTCATATCAATTTCCAAAGAAGGGAAGTCACATTTCATATTCCAGATCAACCTACGATCGTCTATCAATGAAAGGATGAACATAACCTTCCAGTGGAAATTTCTTCCATCTTATGGGTATTGATTCCACTAAATGAAGGTTATTTATCTCAAATAGTTGGTGAGAAACTCACGATTAAGAATATGCCCATTGTACGGGAGTTTGATGATGTCTTTCCGGAGTAATTACCGGGTCTTCCACCAAATCGTGAAGTTGAGTTTTCAATAGAACTCGTACCGGGTGCTTTGCCTATTTCAAAGACACCTTATAGAATGGCCCCAATTGAGTTGCAGGAATTGAAGAAGCAACTCCAAGAGAATCTTGATAAGGGATTCATACGCCCTAGTGCGTCACCTTGGGGAGCACCTGTTCTATTTGTTAAGAAGAAAGATGGATCAATGAGACTCTGCATTGATTATCGAGAACTTAACAAGATCACTATCAAGAACAAATATCCTCTCCCACGCATTGATGACTTATTTGACCAACTACGCGGAGCTCAATACTTTTCCAAGATTGATCTTCGTTCAGGGTATCATCAATTAAGGGTCAAAAGGGAGGATATACCAAAGACGGCTTTCCGTACAAGGTATGGACACTATGAATTTATAGTGATGCCATTTAGTCTTACTAATGACCCTGCTATCTTCATGGATCTAATGAATAGAGTCTTTAGAGACTATCATGATCAATTTGTGGTAGTCTTTATAGACGATATTCTTGTCTATTCAAAGAGCAAGGAAGAGCATGAAGATCACTTGAGAATTATATTGAAGACCCTGAGAAAAGAGAAGCTTTATGCCAAATTTACCAAGTGTGAATTTTGGCTTCAAAAAGTTGCATTTTTGGGTCACATAATCTCAAAAGAGGGGATATCTGTGGATCCAGCAAAAACAGAGGTTATCGAAAGATGGTCAAGACCAACAACAGTAACTGAGATCCGAAGTTTTCTTGGTTTGGCTGGATATTATCGACGTTTTGTAAAAGATTTTTCACGATTATCTAATCCACTCACCAAGTTAACTCGGAAAGGAGTTAAGTTTGTCTGGACAGAGGAATGTGAAGAGAATTTCAAGGAGTTGAAAAGAAGGTTATCCAGTGCACCTGTGCTCACACTACCTTGTAGTGGAGAAAGGTTTGTGATCTACAGTGATGCATCCAAGAAGGGATTGGGGTGTGTTCTTATGCAAAATGATATGGTGATAGCTTATGCCTCACGACAGTTGAAAATCCATGAGCAAAATTACCCAACACATGATTTGGAGTTGGCTGCGGTAATCTTTGCATTAAAGATTTGGAGGCATTACCTTTATGGTGAAAGGTGTGATATTTATACTGATCATAAAAGTTTAAAGTATATTTTCACACAAAAGGAGCTGAATATGCGCCAAATAATATGGTTGGAGCTGATTAAGGATTATGACTGCTCAATCCATTACCACCCTGGGAAAGCAAACAAGGTGGCAGATGCATTAAGTCGACAAGACCATGCTAGTTTATCCATGATGAGGATCACAAAAGATCCAATATTTATGGATTTACAAAGGATGGATCTTGGAATTATAATGGAAGGGGAAAAATCTTATCTTTCTCAAATGAATGTTCAACCATCTATACATGTGAAGATTAAAGAGGCACAGAAAGAAGATGTCGAGTTACAAAAGAAGGTGAGAAATGTTCATGAATTCAACCTTGATTGTGATGGGATAATAAAGTTCAGGAATCGGGTTTGCGTTCCTCCCATCCCCAAATTAAAGAATGTGCTGCTGGATGAGGCTCATAGTTCTTCATTCTCTATTCATCCTGGAAGCACGAAGATGTATAGGGACCTGAAAGAGTACTTCTGGTGGGATGGCATGAAAAGAGATGTTGCTGAATATGTCTCTCGATGCTTGGTTTGTCAACAAGTTAAAGCTGAGAGACAGAAGTCTAAGGGGATGTTACAACCATTACCCATACCCGAATGGAAATGGGAAAACATCACTATGGACTTTGTCACAGGACTTCCTAAAACATCCAAAGGCAATAATGCTATCTGGGTCATAGTTGATCGTCTTACAAAGTCTGCACACTTCATTGCTATTAGAGAGGATTTCTCTCTAGATCAGCTTTCCAGGATATATGTAAAGGAAGTGGTAAGATTGCATGGAGTACCACTTTCTATTATATCTGATCGAGATCCGAGATTTACCTCGAAGTTCTGGCGAAGTCTTCAGCATACTCTGGATACAGAGTTGAGTTTCAGCACTGCTTATCATCCCCAGACAGACAGTCAGTCTGAGAGAACAATTCAAACCCTAGAAGATATGTTGAGAGCTTGCTCTATGGATTTCAAAGGACGTTGGGATCAACACCTACCTTTGGTGGAATTTTCTTATAATAATAGCTTTCACTCCAGTATTCAGATGGCTCCTTATGAAGCTCTCTATGGAAAGAAATGCATGACTCCAACTTGCTGGGATGAAGTTGGGGAAAGAAAGCTATTAGGACCTGATCTCGTTGATGAAATGGCAGAAAAGGTCAGATCTATTCAACAACACATAAGAGAAGCTCAGAGTCGACAGAAAAGTTATGCCGACAACCGAAGAAAAGACCTAGAGTTTGAAGTGGGTGATAAAGTGTTCTTACGAATATCTCCCTGGAAGAGGGTTATGAGATTTGGAAAGAAGGGGAAGTTGAGCCCTAGATATATCGGTCCTTTCGAAATACTGGATCGTGTTGGGAAGGTAGCTTACCGATTGGCGCTTCCACCGAATCTCTCTCAAGTTCACGATGTGTTCCATGTATCTCTCCTGAGAAAGTACATACCAGATCCTTCACATGTACTCAGCTCAGAAGTTGTACCGCTGGAGCAAGATCTTTCTTATGAAGAACAGCCGATAGAGATTCTGGATCGTAGCGAAAAAGTCCTACAAAACAAGACCACTCGCTTGGTGAATGTTTTATGGAGGAACCACCAACTTGAAGAAGCTACATGGGAGCTTGAGGATATGATGAGGGAGAAGTATCCTCATTTGTTTGTTACAAAGTGACGAATTTCGAGGGCGAAATTCTTTTTAAGGGGGGTAGAATGTAACACCCGAGACTTTTATGTTATATAAACCATCAAAGTAATCTTTTTCTACACAACACTTGCTTGGCTTGCTTTGCACGCAATCGCGACCTTCCTCGATAGCTTGCGTCGTACGCAATACCGAGTTTCACTAAACAACAATATGCTATTAAAACTAGCCGTTATGAATAGTAATAACCACTTTTTAAAATTTTATAAATTTTATTTTTCAAAATGGACTTCATTTTTGGACTCAGAATATCGAAATTAGCCTAGGGTAAAATTTTGGTATTTTTCTGAAAACTTTCAATTTTTGATGAATAGTGAAACCACTAAGTGGTAGGTTAAAAACTGAATTTTGCATAAAACTTAATTTTACCGCTTCTGTGAATGGAATTTCAAAATTCCGAGAGACACGGTTAATATCAAGGACTAAAATGTGGTTCAATGAGATGAAAATAATTTTTTTGGTGAATAGTAACTTTTTACTATTTTTACCGCGGTTAATAGTAAATAGGGTAACTAAGGGTAAATATGATATCAATATTACCCTAACACATGTCCTAATTCTATTGGACAAGTGTAATTCGACCAAAAACAAACTTATGAATAAAATAAGACCATTTAGGCCCACTTGGATTAGATTAGGACATTTATTATTAATTTATTTAAAGAAGGGTTAAAATAGTTAAAATCAAAGTTTAATAAGTAAAACATTTTTTAATATGGGGTTATACATAAGATAAATTCGATTGTAAATATTCATTAGAAAGCTAAAAATATTTCCTACATGATGGTATTTTATTTGTAATTTTTAGACATCAAATAATTTAATTTATTTATGACACAAAGATGATGCAGTAATTATCTTATTAATGAAATATTGACAAAATTGATAATATAAATACCAAAATAAATGTAATTTGAGACTTTTTATGAATTCCACTAATTTTCTAGGTTACTATGATATATTATTGTTGATTTAATCAACTTGGTTAGAACATATAATTCTGTTATGACTTTCACAAAAATCATATATCAAATAGTGTCAAAATTGACACAAAATAGTTTTTAAATCAAATATTATATTATTAATTGTTATTTTATTCCTAAAAATCTAAGGTTCGGCAAAATGACTTAGATAAGGATATATATATTAATAATAAACAATTTGGGGTTCGTTTGGCATGTTATAGTAAGTGTATTAACCATATAGTGAAAGAAAACAAAAAGACACGGTAGCAGTTAAATTAATTAACTTAGAGTTAAATCTAATTGATAAGGTTAAAATAATACCCTAAACTTGTCTAAATCCTATTGGTTGATAGGATTTCGACCCATCCCCACTTTAGCTTCGAAATAAGACCCTTTGGAACCATTATAACCCGATTTTGACTTTAATATAAAATAATATTTTGAGATATTCCTAAGGTGCCCCTCTCCTCCCTTATAAAAGGGCACCTCCTCCCTCTCCTCCTCACACCAATTTGAGCACTCAAGCTCGGCCAACCCCTGCCATTTTCTCCTCTCCACTTCCCTATAATAATCCTAGAGGTCCTGGTCTTCTCCAAAGACCAATCTTAGTTCCTTAAGTGGAGGATTCAAAGAGGCGTTCCAAAGAAGAGGTAATATCCATTACCGATCTTTTCAATTTCTTTCTTCTTCAACTTCTTCTTCTTTAGTTGTTTCATGATAAAGTAATAACATCAGTATTACTTACATACTTATATGTTATTATAAATATGAAACAACCCTAATTCACCTTCTATCCATCCTACGGAAAAATGAAATCATCGCGCGTGCGTACGTACGGAATACCGTCTCCACGCCGTGGTGTAATCTATTTTCCACCATCACCTTACAAGGATGGGTATAATGGTGTAATGAGTAACTATATATGATTATTATGAAGTAATATTGATACTGAAATAATATATATATACTCCAATACAATTCCACGATCATAGGAACGATATCATCACTCGTGCGTACGTACGGAATACCGTCTCCACGATGTGATGCGACTCGTTCTACATGATCTTCATTTCATAATGATTATATAAATGAATTGAATGAATGAATATGGTATATACTACACTAATACCATTCTGGAAATGAATTATCTATAACCTAAAGATAAGAATAAGAATTTATTCGACAAAACACGCATAAGAACAAAAAGTTATAAAGACCCGAGTAACAAGTAACAATGAAATATTACTAACAAGAAGCTAATAATATGACCATATATGATATCATATCAATATGTATGATTCTGGAATAAGTCAATAACATTATTTAAACCATTATACAGGAGCTTCGGACACGAACAAAGCAAATCGGACCTAAGGTAAGGGAAATATCACAATCTCATTTTTATCCGAGATTGTTTATTCGTAAGTATTTACTGGGGTGTATTTTATCATCCACATCCATGTTTACTCAATATGTAATATTATTTCCATCCACCTAAAATTGTTTAAATCCATTTTTACCCTTCGGTGAGTTTTTAGTAATACGTATGAAAGGAATCTTTTGTCGTTTTTCGTACGAGGTACTTTTTGACTTTTCCAACAAAAGTACGAAGAATGTTTTTTTTAACTTATACGGCACGAACGGATTTCTACTGTTTTATAAAGCCTTATTTTAATGAAGCTTCCTCTAAAAGATTTCATGACTATTTTCAATAAAATCTCTTTCTTTTAAAATTGCATGATGTTTTGTGAAAAGAAATTGATTTTGAAGAAGAAAGGATATTTTCCTCAAGAATTCAATTCAAGTGTTTTATCAAAATTATTTTCCATCTAAGATAATAAAGGGTTCTGTTTCTATCCATATTTTTACATTGATTTGACTATGTTGTGATGGAATTATGTTTATGAATTCCTTTATCTTATATGAATTGATTTATGATGTCATGATGTTTCAAGAATCCCATTTTTGTTACATGTGTTATGCGATGATGTATGTTTTATGATTATGTGGCACACATAAGAAAGGATTCATTATAAGATGGGTGGGACCTATATCTCCCTCCAATGCATTGGGTAATGATTTTATATCTCATGAGATAGACATGGCTGGAACGGAAGGTTATTTCGGTTCAGTGATACAGGACTGAAACGAGGAGTGAACTCGGTTCAGAAAGGGACTTTGTCCACTAAGATAGTCTTGGCAATGAGTCATGACTAACAAGAAATGATTTTCCATGATTATGTGTGCATGCCACAAAGTTTCAAGTTTTATGTTATGATTATGGGGATCTCATTTTCACTTCTATGATTTATTCCATGTTAAGATATTATGATCTCTTTTGCAGGTTTTGATTTTCATAAAGATATGATATAATTTTTATTTCCTTTATTTGCCCTTGTTGAGCATTTGAGCTCACCCTTTTATGTTTTCTTTTCCCCAGGTCAGGAAGATGGATATTAAGTAGAATATGCTAAAAGGGACCCTAGATATGATGAAATAAATGGGATACATTGTAGAAGATTTATGAACCAGTTGTTTATGTTTCCCAGTTTCTAAAGACACTATACCTATATGGTCCTTTGTGGTTTTGTCATATGTTGTAATAAGTGTGCTTCAATTTTGAAGTATTAACAATGTACGTAAAGTGTGGGTCGTTATAATTTCCATATTTATTGAATGGAATTGTAGTGGATGATATAATATATTATAATAAATATGATGTTATAATAACATATATAGTTATTTTTTACACCATTGCACCCATCCATGTAAGGTGGTGGTGGGAATTCAGATTAGACCATGGCGTGGAGGCGGTATTCCGTATGTATGCACGCGTGTTGATTTCGTTTTCCATAGGATTTATAGAAGGTGAAATGGGGTAGTTTCATATTTATAATAACATATAAGTATATTAGTGATACTGATGTTATTACTTTATAATGAAACAACTAAATAAGAAGAAGTTGAAGAAGAAAAAAAACATGAAATAATTTGTAGAAGAGATTACCTCTTCCTCGACGCACCTCATTTAAACATCTTATTAGGGTACTAGAGTTGGTCTTTTGAGAAGACCAGAACCTCTGTGATATAACTAGAGATGTTTAGAAGAGGAATTGGTAGGTGTTGTCCGAACTTCAAGGCTTAAAATGGTGTGAAGAGAATAGGGAAGGGGTTCCCTTTTTATAAGGGGGGTGAGGGGCACCATTGGAAAACAGAAAATATTATTTCATAATAAAGTCATATTCAGTTTTTAATAGCTCAAAATAAATTTATTTCAAAGATACAGTGGGTATGGGTATAAATCCTCTCAACCAATAGATTTTAGACAAGTATAGGTTACTATTTTATCCTTATCAATTAAATTTAACTCTATGTTAAATAATTTAACTTTTACAGTGTCTTTTTGTTTTCTTACACTATAAGGTTAATAAACATACTATAACAAGACAAAATATCCCCAAGTGGTTCGTTATTAATATATATATATATCCTTATATAGGTAATTTGTCCAATCCTTATATTTTTAGGAATAAAATAAAAATTAATAATATAATATTTGTTTTAAAAACTATTTCAAGTCAATTTTGAATCTATTTGGTAATTGATTTTTTTAAAAATAATAACAGCATGATTAGTTCTAAAAAAGATAATTATATCAATAATAACATGTGATATTAACCTATAAATTTATTTAAATTAATAAAAAGTCTAAAATTACATTTATTGTGGTATTTCTAACATTAATTATGTTAATATTTCATTAATAAGGTAATTACTACATCATCATTGTGTCATTTATCAATTAAATTATTTAATGTCTAAAAATTATAAATAAAATACCATTATGTAGGAAATATTATTATATTTCTAATTAATATTAATAATATAATTTATCTTATGTATAACCTTATATGAAAAATGTTTTAGTTATTAGACTTTGATTTTAACTATTTTAATTCTTCTTTAAATAAAATAATAAAAAATTTACTATTCTAATCCAAGTGGATCTAAAGGGTAATATTTTACCCCTAATGTTGTTTTTGGTCTAAATACACTTATCCAATAGAATTAGGACATGTTTAATGGTAATAATAATATCATTTTTCACTTAATTACCATATTTACTTTTAAACGTGGTAAATAAAAGTAAAAAGTTATTATTCAACAAAAAATATTTTTATCTTATTGAACCAAATATTACTCCTTTATATTAATCTTCTATCTCATATTTTCGAAATTCCACTCATAGAAGTGGTAAAATTATGTTTTATGTAAATTTTCAAACTCTCCTAGGAGGTGGGTAAAAGACTGAAAAGTTCGATAAAATTTGTATATATCTATAATTATTATAAACTGACTCAGATGGATTACATTAATCTTCTATAGGTATTATGTATCAATTTTGACCTAAAATAAATTTAAATAAAATAAATAATTATTTATATAAAAAGTCTGTTTTTAAATAGCAACCCAGTGTTTTCACTATTCATCAAAAATTGAAAGTTTTCATAAAAATACCAAAAAATCACCCCAGGCTAATTTTGATATTTCGAATCCAAAAATGAAGTCCATTTGATAAAATTAATGTTTATAAAATTTCTAAAAGTGGTTATTACTATTCATAACGGCTAGTTCATAATAATATTATAATAATATATTGTTTAGTGAAACTCAGTATTGCATACTACACATGCTATCGAGAAAGGTCTTGATTGCTTGTAATGCAAGCCATGTCAAGGATGCATGTAGTTAAAGCTCCATTTCATGTTGCGTATAACATAATGAAAACAGATTTCATTTATACATTGAAAAAAATCTATACCTAATGTTGCGTAAAATAATTTCCAGAAAATGAACTTGGAATTGTGTGTAACAAGAGCCATGAATAGTGTTGTGTATACTTCAAGCTAATACAGAGTTGCGTATATTGTAAGATAATTTTGGTGTACCATATAAAAAAATACATCAATGAAATTAAAAGTAATAATTCTCATAAAATCTCAGGGGGTCACATTATCACCATCTTTTGGGGATCAAGAAAAAAATTTAGATTTTTTAGGGATGAATTGGTCATCATGGTTTCATGTTATCTGGGCTGGTTCATAAATATGTGCTATCAGAGAATTTTAGACTATGTAAAATTCCACAATGTCAATATATATTTAGGATATCCTGGTAGATAGAAGTTCATATTGATGGGAATTGTCATCCACTTATGAGCGAGTTGACATGAATCTCTCATCATAACCAGCATTTAGTCACTATAGGTGTTCACGAATAGTTTCATAGAATAATTATTTGATATATTTTCTAGAATTGTAACTACTCTTGATCTGAGTAGATTTAAATCCCAATCATGATTTATTAATGAAGTAATTTTTATTCATATATACTTTTTTTTGTTTATTGACCCATTTTTTGTTAATGGTGTTTTAAGTTTTGTTGTTTAATGATTTTTTTGTATCATTGTGCCTCTAAAAATATGATTGAATAGTCAATTTGAAAATGTTTCTTGTGAAGAATAACATGAGAATCATTTAGTTAAACAATATCATGTTGAGATATGATTATCTAATATCAAATATTTCTGATATACACTCATTCCCATTTAGGATCTATTAGTGGATCCGCAAAGGGATGAATCGAGATATCATTGTCAATGGATAATTTATTATAATCCACTAGAATTTTTAGGTAATAATTATCAACTAGAGGATGAGGATTGGATGAAATGGTTTGAACTGTTATTGAGTTATTTGAAATTCCAATGCTATAAATATGAATTTGAGACCTTAATGCTTGTGGGGCCTAGAACGAGATGGTGAAATTTGACAGTGTTAACGAGGACGCTTGATAGATTATATTGGATGGAATTTAAAGTTATTTTTACAGATTAGTTTTATCACAAATCAATGATCATGGTTAAATCCATAGAGTTTCCAAACCTCAGGTAGGTAAATAACTCCATTACATAGTATGAAAACATTTTTGCGGAGATTTTTTTGTTTTAACCAGAGGATGTACCTCAGGAAAATATCATGTCATTATGGTTAAAGATGTGTCTATGACATGATTTATGATCACAATTTTTCTTTGTAAATATCACTTCTTATATTGATGTGACTGATGAGGTATTCTTGGCTCATGTTGAACAGTATGTAAAATTAGGGTTAATGGCAGCTAACATACTCCAATTCATAGTTATATGGCATCAATTAAAGGAAATATGTTGTTTTATGAGTCTCGTGGTGTTTCTAGATAGTAGGTATCATCTATATATCATGTAATTCATAGAATATTACATTTTCTTTCCTTCTTGTGTTGTAAGATTTTTCATTCAGAATGATTTTTCATCAAGGCACCCGATATCCATATCTTGGTTGGCCACTCATTACAGCTACATAATTATTTCCATTTAGTTTATTCTCAATGTATGGGAATAGTCTTGGGATCACTTAAATGTATTTTGGTGTAATCGGATGTTTGATGAACAAAGTGGTTCCATCCATAGATAACCAAAATGAGGTTTTTTCACATAATGGAATAGTTTCCATGGAAAAATGATGTGAGTCAATTGACTATTAGAGGTACCATCATTATATGTTCATATTTTGAAACTTATTTACTTGATACTAGAGAATATCAGTCATTTATATCAATATGTATTGTGGGTTTAGGGAATCTTTGCATGAATATGTTTTTCAATTGTGATGTATATTACTAATCCCCATAAAACAAATAAGCAACATGGTCTTCAGTGTTTTTCTTTCGTTTTATATTTTTTTGAGATTTATATTACCTATAGTTTTCTTTTTCATAATATTAAACCTATGGATATGATTTTGAGGATAGTTTGACTGTTTTATCACAAGGATAAGAGTGTCTCCGATATTGAGTCGATTCCGTTAACTATACATGATAGGGTGTCATTGTTTTTTTAGTAGAATGGTACCTCAGTTCAATTTTATTCAAAACTTATTTTCTATTTTTGGGTAGAGTAATTTCATTTTCTTCTTCTCACATTTAATAAGAATCATTGAGTGATGATATTCCCCAAATTTTCATTGAGATTCCTGATTTTTTTTCTAATTCCACTAGTTTTCCTCTAGTAAGGGAGCTGGAGTATTCTATTTATTTAGTACATAGTAATCATCCAGTTTGTATTCCTTCATTCAATATGGAACAAGTGGTGTTGAAAACGTTAATGAAACATTTTGTTGTTATTCTATTGAATGGTTTCATATTCCAAAATATGTAACCTTAGGAGGAACTTATTATCTTTTTAATGAATGTCGATGGATCACATCACATATATATTGATCCCCAAAAAATCAATTGAGATAAGATGAAAAATAAACATCCATTTCTATGTATCGATTAACTATTTGAATAGCTGAAAATGTAATTTTTTTTCTAAAAATTCAGCGGTCATCTAGTTATCAATAGTTGAGAATCAAATAATTTGGAACATAGAAGACAACCATCTGAAGTATCTCTATCCACTATGAGTTTCTTTGTATTCCAGTTGGACTAACCAATGCAGCCTTACCATTATGGGGTTTAATGAAAATGATATATTATAAGAGCATGTACTTATTATTGGTAGTATTTGTGGTTGATATCCTCGTTTTTTCTCATACTATGGAGGACCATGTTTGTTATTAGAGAGTGGTCCTAGAAATCCTTAGAATTCGTAAAACGACATGAAACATTTACAATATAATTTCTGGATTCAGGAAGGGATGTTATAATGACATGTGGTCTAGAAATAAGCTATTTTAGTTGACCATGATACAGAGAAAACCATTATGTCATGGGGGAAATCATTAAAGTTTTACACTATTCAGATCTTCTTAGGTTTGGTAGGATATTATTTGATGTTTTCGTGGATTTATCAAAATTGGCTTCATATACAATGACTATAATATGAAAATGATTAACGTTTCATAAGGATGAGAAATTTTAGAGATATCATTTTGTGATGAAGCATATTTTGGAATATGTGATACTGTAGTCTCTTCCCAATGCTTGGCAGGGCATTACAGTATTTTTTGATTCATCAAGTGCGGGTATTGGTTGTGACCGAATAAAGGGTGATCACATGGTAGCTTATGGTTGTATGTAGCACAAGACACATGAGAATATTTATCTAACCCATTCACTCTAAATCATAACTATAATTATTTATATTAATAGTTTAATAAACTACAATTTTGGGGATAGGATTAACATAATTCCCAAAAAAAGAGTGAGTTAAATAATATCTAAAAATATATATGATTCTCCAATAGAGGCATTCTTTGGACTATATGATCTAGATTTAATTCTGTATTTCCTACACCCTTGGTATGTTGAATGAGATATTATATTATTTTAGAAGGAAACAACTGACCTATGTTTTGAAATAATGGTCACTTAATTAAGAATCAAATATCTTTATTTTACAAGTTTCATTTGGGAGTCTTGGATAATGATTCTGAGGTTTTTTTGTAATGTGTGGAGTTGACCACATCTCTTCCTCGGATGATTATTTGAGAGCAACATTATAGAATCAATTTATGATTGAAATACCATTAGAGAGTTATTATTCTCTTTAGAGAGAATCATATGTTTTTAGAATAGGTATGGTATACAATAAGCTATTGGAAAGGATATGGTGGTGAATGGAATTTCATAGTAGACAGTGCACCCTAAACATATGACGATGTTATATTATATGCGGTGATGATTTTAGTTCCCTATTTTGAAATGATACATCACTCTATTTGTTTCTCATTTATATAATTACCATAATGTCAACGACAAACACCAATAGTGGGACAATATTTATATGGAATTCATGATTTGGTTCCCATACACCCTTCATGGGAATAATGTGATATGTGATTCGATTAATATGATATCCAAATCGACATAATTAATACATTTTTAGGATACTATTAATGATTTGGACAATAAAATTCTAAATCTATAAAACTTTTATCAACTACATGTATTTATATCTTCTATGACCGATAATATGGATCCCCAGTAAATATATCCCTTTTGATGAATCTTATACAAGGCTATCAGATCCCAGGTACATTTGATCACGTCATATCATCCACATAACGATTCAAAAATATAGTGAGCAATGTAAATTGTTGATGAAATGATAGATGATCATGTTCTTGACATTGGTGGAGTGTGTGATGACCATTTGGGACTTGATGAGTTTTCCTACACAAATAGTGACCAGTCAACTATTAAGATGTCTCATTTAGAGGACTTGTATTGATAGATGTTAGTATCTCTATTGTGTTATTCAGATTTTATTCAATATTCTCTGGTCAGACCTAGTTTGGTCCAATATAAAAACATTAAGATTTAGTTGATTCATCAGATAATGTGGAATTTATAATGATGTTATAAATCATGTAATTATTTTCCAAGATAACTATTTGGGGTTTTTATTGTTGACCATATATTTTTGAGGGTTTCCCCTTAGTTGGGTCACTGAATTCTTTGAATAAAATGAATGTTTATGCCAATGATTGTGGGTCCTTTTGATATTTATGAGTGAGTGTGAAATGTTTCCTACTATTTTAAACTTTCATGAATGTTGTAATTGATCTAAATATGTTTTCATATTATATAGTTTCAAAATTATCTTTCTAATACATCTCATGATCTGATCTGGGAAGATCTTCATGTTGAGAATAATTTTTCTGTGGATAAGTATCCAAGTTGTATTTTTTATTAAAAAAGGGTCATTTTTGAATGATGATACCCTTATTGTATGTTATTTGGATTCATGGTTCTTATTCCCATGACATGTGAGAGTGTGTGGAACTTAATAGAGGGAACTCACCATATATATTTTATATCAAATTTTATTGATAGGATTTCCAGAGTTAAAAAGATTTTATGGTGGGGATTTTATAATTTACCATTACATTATTCCGTCTAATCATATTTACCCATTTTTTGATATAAATTCAAATGCTTTTTTAAATTAATGGTTTTAGAGTAAAAATATTTCAATGATTTAAGGGTGTTTTCTCTGAGCCATTTGTGTTTTTCGAAAAATATTAGTGGTGTAGTGGTGTAGCGGTTATTTCATGGAGATTTTTATATGTTTTATTTATAGCGAGATTTCATTGTATAAAAAATGATTTCAATTATGGTACCTTCATAATTATATGGCTGTGTCGCGAAGTCATAGAGTCCATTCTTCAGAGAAACATCCAATTTTCACATAGATGCACTATAGATGGTTGTTTACAATGTGGATACCAAATTAATGACATTCATAGTATCATCAAATGTATGAAATTATATGGGTGGGTTATGGGGTAGGTTAATTTCTTTTCATGAATGAAGAGGATCAGGGAGAGGGTTGTGCTATTATTTAAGGAGGATGGATGATGGGCGATAAATGTCACATATTTGGAGGAGGTCGCAGAACGATCTAGATATTCTCCACCTATCTACATCATGGACATGAGGGTTTGCATCTTGTTTTTGTATTTAAAATAAATAAACTTCCCAGATAATTTTCTATCCCAACACCCCTTTTCTTAATCCATATACAATATTTTTCTCATAGTGGATTCTGAGAGGCATTATTTTCCATCCAACCTATTATCATTGTGAATCAAATCATTAGTGATGATATATTATCTATTAATGGGGAGTAAGTATCCTATCATGTGATTACATTTGATATTACATTCTCTCCTCATTATAGAGTGATTTATATTCACTTTATCGATAGATTTAATATTTTTTATAGATTATATTTGTAGACAATATTCCATAATCTCTAACATATCCATTGTTCATTTATAAATCTTTTTGTGGATGATGTTTTTTCATGATAAAGTTATTAGAGGTATGTGGTTCCATAAGAATATACCTTATAATTGAAACACTTTATTATTTCATTGATCTCTAGAGAGATATTTATTATTTTTTAAACGATATTTTATATTATTGGAAAATTATTTTTAAAAGGTCATGGAAGTTATGAAAATATACAATTTTAATCGAATTAAAAATATTAGTTGAGTTGAGATAAAATGATGGCTTGATTTTAAAATTGATATAATTAAATGATCAATGCTTAAACATTATATAAATTGATTAAATTAAATTATGACTTGGAAAATAATAATTTGGATAAACCTTATGATTTAGGTTTTTAAATGAGAACGGCATGTTGATAACTGAATGTGTGAAATTGTATGTTGCGTTGATTTGAAATGAATTATATTCCCATGATTGATTGGTTAAATGACTGAATAACTATGAGTCTAGGTAGTTAGTTGTCATTAATCAAATAAATAAATTATATGATTCCATATAAATTTATTTATGATGAAAATTTTGACAAAACGTATCATGGCATGATTTTTCCAAAATTGGGAGTTGAGTCCTGATTGCCTATGGCATGAGTCATGATAACACATTGATTGGAGATAACTGATTGAGAAGTGTGAGGATCTTATTACCTGAAACTAATATAAATCATGGATTCATACAATGTGTAATTATATTCTAGGATGTAATATGATATGTTTTATAAGCATAATATTATTATTAAGCTCCACTAATTTACTGAAATTTTCAATTCTTAATGACAATTTTATATGAATGTTTTATATAAAATGTTAATTTAATCATGTTTTATGTCTAACAACTGCATTGAATATTAAAGAATGTTTTTCTAACAATATTTATATTCTTGTTTTGATTTGTTTATTTAAAATTGTGGCATTTTTTTAATTTTTAGGTAATTTATTATGTAACACTTGGTGAAACCCTACTAAAATTTATTGCCAATACCATACCTTTAACATTTAATTATTGAAAATTAATTGATGTTAGGACCTTGTAAAAAAAATTTCACATCGAAACAGTGGATGATATTGATCCTTAAGAAATTGAGTGATAAAGGATAGTTCTAGATATTTGATCGACATGATACATTTCATTGTCTTTGATATTTTTCTCTGTAGACTTCATTTAATTTGATGATGTAATGTTTTGGTAATATTTTATCTTTTTTTTCTGATACTCTCATCTTTTGCAGTGTTGAATATTCAGAATTGAATATTTTTTATTGAAATGTGATGTAGACAATTTATTACATTGTGTTTCTTGTATGATGTGAGGTTATATTTTCCAACCCATGAGAATTAAGAATGCCCTTTGATCCCTATTATGTTCATTTTGGGTATTAATGAATCAGAGTATCGAGCATGGTTCATGAAAAATTAAATTTTGGAATATATAAGAGGTATGATATTTAGTTCTATAAGTTCACATAATTTTTATATTGTTATTTTATAATATTCTTTTTATATACAACTAGGAGAGTGAGTATGAGGAACTTCACATTCAAAATTTCTACCTTTGTGAATCTTGTGGATAATGAAGATCTTATGATTATGGAAAATGCTGACATTTATATACAAAAAATTATTGAAATCTTTTTGGATATTCATGAATTCTATAAAATATATAGGTAATGGAAAAACATGATCTCAGTATGGTAGTGAGATGATGTGGGTTTGTGTATAAATTGTGTTGATATAGTGGGTAATGTTACACATATAATCATGTTGGTGTCTAATATTATGAAAGGAGATAAATTATATCAAAAAAGATTATAATTGTGAAATAACAAGTGTATAAAAAAAATTCAATGTTATGTCTCGAATTTCTTTTCCATTCTATTTCAAAAGTTATAAAAATATTATCAGTTAATTGATTGTTGAGGATTGGAATCATGGAGAATATAACACGTGAAGAATGAAATATTGTCTATTAGTTGAGGTTTTACTTCACAATGGAACGTTAAGATATATAGGAATTAGAAGTTAGTATTGGTTCTCAATAATGTATATAGTTTAACTCTATTTATTTATTCTGGTGGTTCACTATACCATATTACCTTAATAGATGATGTGACATGGATGGTTTGGTTTGTATTTGTTTAGAACAGGTCTGAGATATTCTGAACTATCTTTTGATAATGTGACAAAGAAAAAAATGACATCCAATGTAACTAGAAGTGTTTTAGGTATGCCAATGGTGGAAAATACGGAAGCGTGTAATTTCTGATATTTTATTGGTTTATCGTCATGTGATTGGAGAATACTATACCTGGTACATTCTAATATAAAAGATCCATGTAATGGGTGAGTCTAAATATTGTTATTAATGATAGATGAATTAATTTTCATATTGTTTTTTCAAATGTTTTGTGTATATATTTGAAATTATTTTACATACATGGTTAATAAGTTTTATTCTTATCTATTGGGGGGGCTACCATCTTTAAATATGTATGTATATAATGAATGTTTAGATTTCCCATTACAAACTATTTGTTCCATGGGACATCATTCATAGTAATTCCATGGATAGGGATATAATGGGGAATAAGACTTAATAATGCAGTATTAAATTATATGGAATTGAAAACAATAAATTTTATCTATTTAATTATAAATGATGATAGGATTTTATGTTCAAGAACGTTATTTTATATTATGAGATGTTGTGTATGTACTAAAAATATTATTTTATTAATGAAAACAATGCATAATCCAAATAAAAGGTTCTAAAAAATAATGTCCATAACTTACAGTTGTTCTGACAATTTGTTGATTTTGGAAGTTTTGGAATCACCATACTGCTTGGGAGGAGTATTGGGATAGAATATGGGATTAATGTTGTTCCAAATAATAGACGTACCATATCAAATTGTGTGTATTAAATGTAGGAGATGTGATTTAAAATGATTAGATTCGTAACCAATTTTTTTTGTTGAATATGAGTTATAGAGTCAGTTTACAATGTTAACCATGATTTGGAACCATGTAAAAAACCAAAAAAAATAACTTCTAGTACATACTTTTCTTATATTAAATTGATCCCAATATAATGGAATATGTTAGATGTATGGATGATTGAAATCATCTTATTTTATTGATTGGGGATAAAATGGATTCTAGTATATGTGTTTAGATCATTGGAGTTATTAAAGGGGAAAGATTTGATAAATGTACCTCAAAATAAATGAATTTATCAATTTTAGGTGGAAGAAAATTTTAGCTTTAGGTATAATACAATTATTTTAATTATGAGTTTTCAATAAAATAATGGTATGTATGGTTTGATGATATTTTATCTTGTTGTTATACATAAGACTATTTGGATTGGACATAGACTTATCTTTAAAGATGGGTTAAATATTATAATGTTATATGTGAGTACCACACTTCATCATGAATACATAGAAATATATATTTACATGGATAATCAAGAAATTTTTTGGAATAAAAAAAAATAAAAACCTATGGCCATTCTAAATTGAATCTATTATGGGTTAAATAATTGTATTGACCCAAACTATCAATAATAAAAACTACTCTTGATCTAAATAAATGTTTATTATGGTTATATAAAATGTGAACATCATTGGTTTTCTGTTTCTTGATTTTAAAAAACCATTATGAATTGTAACCATTGCTAATATAGTCGTTGAATAGTGATCACATGATTAGTATAAATATAGGGCTGTAACAAATCCAATTTACTCAGACAAATGAAGTGATGACCTCATCTAGTAGACTTCCCTCATAAGAATCCCATTTGTAAGAGCTCATAAAAGTGTTGGGGTCATTGGTCTTCGCTCTTGAGAAATCCCAAGCCGATCTTGAACACGTTAAGTTTGAGAGGAACCAACTACTGGAGAAATGGAAGTTAATAGAGATTACCACCTGAGAGATGTTATCCGAGCCACCCCAATAGTCTTTCACCATTTCTCACATTACCCTTTTGTCTTAAGTTGGTGTTATAAGGGGTTATTTAACTAGACCCTAGCACTATTACAATCTATATTATTTATGTATAAAGAACATGCATTCATTTTATTATTGTTATTTGGTAAATAGTTTTTTAAACCACAAAAAGTAATTCAAGTTATTATTCAACTAAGAAATCTATTTTGACGAATTAATGGATTTTTTAATTAAATATTGTTTTAATAATATTTTATTATAATTACTTTTTATTAAATATAAATTATTATATTATTTTTTGTAATTTATATTAAGGTTTGAAAGAAGTTTTTGTCAAAACCCATGAATTTTCCGTAAATGTCTACTTTTATTTTAAATGTAAAAATGAACATATTTATAAAATTATTTAGATAAAATGAATATTATTATTGCAATCAGAATGTTGAAATTATCCAATGGTGAGTTTTTCATAATATTTTGAGGTAGTCCAATTTTTTGGTAAAAATTAAAAATCATTTAAGTATACAATGTGTTTTATTACATCATAATGGCCAAATAGTGATTTAATAAAATAATATAAACATTATAATCAGAAAATATATGTTTTAAAATTAAAATAATATAATTTTGGGTTTGTTTGATTTATTTTTCAAATCATTAGTGGACCCTTCATGGATAATAAAACATTCTGTCTTTTTAAATTGTTTTCCTTGAGAGTGTGACTCACCTCCAAAAAAGAAAACCTATTATTTTAAAAAGATAGAACATTGGTCTTATAAATTATTGTTTTCCACTCTCATTTTTTAAAACCCATGGGATAAATCCTTGTTTTGGTCTGTGGTTTTGATTACTTTAATGTGAGGTATCCCAAACCTAAATAATGATGAATTCCCTCTCCTTTCCTATATAAACCCTCCCAATCTCCCACTTACTCTTCACTCAAAGCCTTTGTAGCTCTACAAAACCCTACCCACCTCTCCCTAGTATCCTCCAAAGGTTCGTTGAGATCCCATGAAGCTTCTCTCAAGCCTCTCCCAATCCTTTGGGATCACACTTTTAAGTAATGGATTTCTTCCTTTCTCATTTTTGTCCAATTTTATTTAAGTGGTTATGAACTTTTGTTTTCAATTACAAATGTTGGTGTACAATTCTAAACCTCCCCCGTGCTGTAATCTTTATGTATGGATGATGGGAGACCCCTTTATCTGTCAATAATTTCTCCGATTTACACCTGTTATCATGTCGAAATTCCATGAGGGGTTTCTCTCTCCACTTTTACATCGAAGTAATTCTTTTGAAGTATGAATCTAAATTCCATTACGTTTGTTGGGACATGTATCTTTGTGACCCCATACTGTCCATTTATTGTAAATATGTTGAGGTTCCCCTTTATCTCTCATCAACCAATTTTTTTATGAGTTCTTATTTTATGCCATTATGTGGCCGAATTTTCACTATGATTTTCCAAGTCAATGTCTTTGTGTAGTGAATACCATACCCATTTTTCTATCAAGGGTATTCACCTTTATGAACATTTAATTATTATTTATAAAACTTCATGTATTTATTCCACATCCCTTTATCATGGAATAAATGATGATGATTGATTCCATGTTTAATGATCCATGTGGAACACTTATGTAGGGTGTGAAATGTTTTAGAAGGGTGCACCCAGATAGTGCTTCAATTCATTGGGTAAAGTATAGTATCATGATACGTCATGTGAAATGGGTGTTGAATCCGGATAATTAATGTTCAATGAGGTATTATTTTTTCATCATGTGCAATGAGGGTTTACTCATGCTTCATTACAATGATCCTTAGATCATGCTAATTCCATGTAAAGTGTTGTTGCAACATTTCCATGTTATGATTATCATGCGTTATCATTACTTTATGTTCACGATTCACTTGATATCCATTGATATACCTATTTTCTAACATGTGTTGTATTGCTCATGTTATTCCATGTTTATTCCCACATTGGGCTTTATAGCTCACCCTTTTCTTATGCATGTCCTCAGGTTATCCCATGAAATGCTTAATACTAAGGAATATAATGGCCATGTAAAGAAAGTTTACTAAAAATATGTTGTCTATTTTATGTTATAAGCTATTATGTAGTGTTCTTAATCCATAATGACAATAGACCTATTGATATTCTATGTTGTATTAGGTGAAGATTTTATAAAACAAATTATGTTTATGTGTGTAATAAAAAGAAGGGTTTTAATAGTTGGTATGAGAGGATACAAATAGTTATTTTTGGTATGAGGATTAGAAAACACTAGTGAAGACATAGAGACAAGAATAAGTATAACGAATACATCCTTATGTATTGGTTATTATTGATAATGTGATTTATCAATAAAATATATCCCTATCTGGATAAGAGCAGGTAGAGACGGCTCTAGAACAAACGAATCATAAGGGCAAAACCTAAAAACACCGCTTTGAGCTAGACTCAAACGAGAACTGGTGCACAACAATGGGCCTTGATGCACTCATGGTTACAAAATTCCCAATGGATATTCTTTGGTAAATTCACAAGATTAGTATGAAACCTTATTAATGAAATTAAAAAAAATCCCCAAAGAATATATGTTAGAAAGTAGATCATGAATATCATATATTGAAGCCTATGGATTCATAAGTTAAGGAAATAAAAGTTATTTATAATTCATCAGATTTTTCCATTGATTACCCTTTATGTGTTACCCTTATCATTCCTTTTATTCCATCTAATGTTTGGTAATAGGAGGAATCAGGCTAAGAACCGATGTAAAGATCAATGTGATGACTGATCTAATGAGATGATCAATCTGATGGGAGAGGGAATTGGGAACATTGTTTTTCGTTTCTATCAGTTAACTCAAGATTTGAATAGAAACATGTGTCAAGAAGAGCGTTCAACCCCCCTAAGAAAGAACATGTTGCTATCGAGAGCTTCATGAGACAAAGTCCACCTACATTTAATGGATCATCTGATCCCTCAATCACCGAACAATGGATCAACAATATTGAAAATATCTCCTCCATCCTTCAATGTTCTGAAGAAGAGAAGGTTCTCCATGTTGCTTATCATAAATAGGGTGAAGGTGATCAATGGTGGACGTTGATAAAAAATATGATTCCTGAGGAGGATAGTGAGGTGTGGGAATGGAAGGATTTCCAGATGATACTTTTCAGTAAATATTTTCTGCGCACCCTCCGACTTAAGAAGGAAAGGGACGTCCTTACTCTAAAAAAAAGTCAACGAATCTGTCGAAGCGTACGATGAAAACTTCACAAAGCATGCATGATACGCCTCCAGCATTAAAATTACCCCCAGATGCATGGTTGAAAGCTACTTTGGTAGGCTAAAACCTAGCCTAGGGAAAGCACTGGTGATCCATGACATTGATTTCTATGAGTAAATTTTCTGATGTACCCTCATGGTAGAAATGGAGATAGTAGAATCTCAGGGGTATCATGAGGATAAGAAACATAAGGTGGAATTCAATTTTGGTAGTCTGATGGACAAATCCAATGGTTCTATAAAGATCCAACGCCCGACTTTCTGATGTTTAGGAAAGAATCAGCAAGGAAATTTCCTATAGGGAGAGAGGAAATTCATTAGGTTTGGAAAAGAAAGGCACCTAGCTGATAACCGTGGACAAGAAAAACCCACGGCTACAATAGAGGACGGTAACGCTCCATTGGAACCTTAACGCTTTTTTCATTTGTCCAACTGAAAAAAACTAGGGCTTCTTTCAACTTAGTGCCCTAAGCCAAGGGTATTCGGAGACAACCAACAACCTTCAATACACCAAGGGATATCATTTTCCATCACTACTGCGGAAGTGAACCCCAACCATGAAGTAGTGATAGATACTATAGTTATTCATTAATAAATAGTGATCATACATTTTTATTCATGTTCTACACATTCTTTTTTATCCCAAAAGTTTAATAGAACAATCCCAACACCACCAAAAAGCATTGAAGTAAATATGTTGTTGAGTGAGGAAAATGGGGAAATCATTACATCCCATGAATATAACTCCTCCCCTGTCACAATGTGTGTATTGAATTTCCTAGTGAACCTCATCATACTCCCTCTAGTAGAATTTGATTCAATTCTTGGCATGGATTGGTTTTACTTACATAGAGCCAACAAAAAATGTCATTAGAGGGATATCGCTCTCCATGTAAAGAATTGTCCCCCGACTCTATACCATTGCAAGGAGGAAGATGAATCTTCTTTAGCTCCATCATCTCAAGCATGGATATTACTACCCTATGAGCACGCTTATCTGGCATAGATGATTGAGTCTAAGAAGGCAAGAATCCTTGAAGACATTCCTATAGTGAGGGAATGCGCTAAAGTGTTTCCCATGGAATATCTTGGCCTCTCTCCTAAAAGAGATGTTGAATTCTCAATTGATCTTGTACCCAGGGAATTTACAATATCCAATACATTTTATAGAATGGTTTTTCTAGAGATTATGGAAATGAAGAAACAACTACATGAGAATCTGGATAACGGGCTTATATGCCCAACTGATTTATCATGGGGTGCACCAGTCCTCTTTTTTATGAAGTAGGATGGGTCAATGCACATTTTCATCGATTATCGTGAGCTTAACAAAATAACAATAAAGGAACAAGTATCCTTTTTAAAGAATTGAGGAATTATTTGATCAGCTATATGGAACACAATACTTTTATAATGTGGATTTGCAGTCATAATATTATCATTTAAGGGTGAATAAGGAATATATCCCCAAGACTGATTTTTGTACAAGATATGGGCACTATGAATGCATAGTAATGCCTTTTGTACTCACTAATGCCATAAAAATCTCCATGGACGTGATGAATATAGTCATTAGGGATTACCTCGACAAATTTGTGGAAACCTTTATAGATGATATTTTGATATACTCCCAAACCAAGGAGAATTGTGAGGATCATATAAGAACTTTACTAGAGACCCTGTGGAAAGATAATCTCTTTGAAAATTACAACAAGTGTGTGTTATGGTTGAGGGAGGTCTCATTCATTGGACATATCATCACAAGCAGTGGGATATCTATGGATACCTCCAAAACTGATGAAATTGAAGGATAACCAAGGCCATCATCAATAACAGATATCTGTAGCTTTTTGGGGTTAGCTAGATATTATCGATGATTTTGAGAAATTACTCATGATTATATAACCCTTTTACCAAACTAACTCGGAAGGTAGTAATGTTTTCATGTGGTGATTAATGCAAAGAAATATTCATGGAGTTAAAAAAGAGTTTTATCACTACACCCATGCTCACATTACCCACAAGTGGATAACAATTAGTGGTTTTTAGTGATGCTTCGAAGAAGGGTATGGGATGTGTACTGATGAAAAATTACAATGTCATTTCATTTTCATCAAGGTGATTGAATGATCGTGAGTAGAATTAACCAAAACATGATTTGGTGTTGTCTGCAGTTATCTTCGCTTTAAAAATTTGGCGGCATGATCTCTTTGGGGAGAAGTGTGAAATATATACAGACCACAAAGACACTCAAGTATATATTCATACAGAACGAGATGAACATGCACCAATGAAGATGGTTACAGCTGATCAAAGTATATGACTGCTAAATCCATTACCACCATGGGAAATGGAAAAAGGTGGTAGATGCTCTAAGTAGAAAGGAAACAACAATTCAATCATTGATGATAATTGAGAAGGATCCAATCCTCATAGACTTGATGAATATAGACTTGGGAATCATAATGAATAAAACATCATCAATCCTATTAAAATTGATTTCTCAACCGTATCTTTTGGAAAGGTTAAAGGATGCTCAATAGGATTATGTGGGAATTCAGAAGTAAGTGGGAGCTATTAGAAAAGACAAATCCTCGTATTTCAATGTTATGAAGAAGGAATTGTAAGATTTTATAAAATACTATGTGTTCCATCAAGTCCAGAGCTGAAGAAATAACTTTTAGATTATGCACATTGTTCATATTTATCTATTCACCCTGGAAACACAATGATTTATTGACATCTCCAAGAGTATTATTGGATGGATTATATGAAGAAGGAGAAAACTGTGTATACTTCAATGTGCCTATTGTGTTAGCATGTGAATGGAAAGAGGAAAAAGTCTAAGTATGATGCAACCATTTCCCATACCAGCGTGGAAATAGAAGAACATCACCATGGACATTATCACCATACATCGAAATACATAAAAAGGAAACAATGCAATATTGGTTGTTATGGATCGTCTAAAAAAGTCTGCACATTTTATTGAAATTTAGAATGATTTATCATTGGATAAACTGGCACAGATATATATCAGGGAAGTGGTAAGGATACATGAAGTACCACTATCTATTATATCTTATCAAGATCCAAGATTCAGCTATGTGTTTTGGGAGATTCTTCAACATGCTCTGGATACTAAATTGAACTTCAGTACGGCCTATCATCCTCAAACTGATGGAAAATCAGAGAGAACTATTCAGACACTGTAGGATATGATTAGATCATGTTCTATGAACTATAATGGAGGGTGGTACCATCACCTTCCACTGGGGAAATTCTCCTACAATAATAGTTTCCACTCTAGAATCTGATTGGCTCCTTATGAAGCCCTATATGGGAAGAGGTGTAGAACACCGACATGTTGGGATGAAGTCAGTGAACCTAAGAAACTAAGACCAGAAATGATCGAAGAAATGGTGGAGAAGGTGAAAACCATTCAGTAGTATATTAAGAAAGCCTAGAGTTGACAGAATAGTTATGCAGATAAGCATCGATGAGACCTTGGGGTTAATGTTAGAGACATGGTACATCAATGCATATCTCCATGGAATAAGGTCAAAAGGTTTGAAAAAAGGGATGATAAGACCTAGGAACATCATCCCCTTTGAGATTCTTGATCGTGTTGGGGTTCTGGCCTATCGACTAACACTTCCACCTACCATGGACAAAGTACATGATGTCATTAATGTATCCCTCTTAAAGAAGAACATACTAGACCATTAACATGTACCCTCTTTAGAGGTAGTACATCTATAGTAAGATCTTTCTTATTAGTAGCGATCAGTGAAGATCTTAGATTGTAGATAAAAACATCAACGAAATAAGACAATTCCCCTCTTCAAGGAGTTGTGATGAACCCAAAAGTTTGAATAAGACGTGTGGGAATCAGAGGAAGTGATGAGGCAGAGTTACCCAAAATTGTATTTGTGTTGGAAAAATAAATTTCGAGGGAAATTTCTTAATTGGATAATATTTTAAGTACCCAAACATTCATAAATGAAAATTCTCCTTGAGCTAATTAAATTTTTAGTATGGCTATATAAAATGTGAACATAATTGGTTTTATGATTATGGATTTTAAAATATTATTATGAATCGTGACAAATTCTAATACAGTTGTTAAACAGTGATCACAATATTAGTATAACTGTAGGGCTTTAACAAATTCAATTTACTCGACAAAGTTTGTGATAACCTCTCCTAGTAGTCATGCCCTATACGAAGCCCATTTTTTGTAGTTCAGAAAGGAGGTGGTGTCATTGGGATTACCTATTGACCATTCCCAAGCTGAGATTGAACACATTAAGATTGATTAGAACCAACTATGGGAGAGGTGGAGGTTAATAGAGATTACCACCCGAGCGATGTTATCCAAGCCACCCCAAGAGTCTGTCACTGTTGCACACCATACCATTCGGTCTTATGTGGGTGCTATAAGGGGTTATGTAACAATACACTAGCACCATGACTATGTACATTATTTTTGTATATATAATGTGCATTCATTTTATTATTTTTACATTGTAAATAGTTTTTAAATCACAAATAGTATTTTCCGTTAATATTAAACTAAGAAATATTTTTTGATGAATTAATGGATTTTTTAATTAAATAATATTTTTTAAAAAAAATTATATTTAATATTTATTAAATATAAATGATTATATAATTTTATTGTAAATTATATTAAGGTTTGAAAGTTTTTTTTTGTAAAAACCAATAAATTTTCGGAAAATAGAGGATTTTATTTTAAAAGAATAAATTCATATATTTATAATGTGTTTTATGAAATCATAAGGACACAAAAATGATGTAATAAAATAATATAAACCTTAAGTTCATCCAATATATGTTTTAACATTAAAATAAATTTATTTGGGGTTTGTTTTATTTATTTTTCAAATATTTTCTGGACCCTCTCAATCTAACAAAACATTTGTCTTTTTAAATTGTTTTACTTGAGAGTGTGACTCACCTCTGCGCAAGAAACCGTTTTATTTTAAGAATTTCGGCCATTGGCCTTATAAAATATTGTTTTCCAATCCCATTTAAGAAAACATGGGCAAAAACCATGGGTTGGATTATGGTTTTGATTAGTTTAATTTGAGATGTCCCACACCTAAATAAAAACAAATTCCCTCTCCCTTCCTATATAAACCCCCAAGATCCCAATTCCTCTTCACTCAATCCCTTTGGAGTTCGACCAAAACATTCCAACATTCTATAGAGTCCTCTCAAGGTACCCCAAGCTCCCATGAAGACCTTCTAAAGCCTCTCCCAATCCTTTAGGATCACACATACATGTAAGTGATTTATTCATTTCTCATTTTTGTCCAATTTTTATTAATTAGTTAAGCACTTTTTTTTCAATTACAAATGTTGGGGTATGCTTTTACACCTCCCCCATACTATCCTATTTATGTCTCGATTATAGGAGACCCCTTTCTCTCTCATTAATTCCTCCCACTTACACATGTTACCGTGCCGAAATTCTGTGATGGATTTCTCTCTCCCACTTTACATCTAAGTAATTCTTTTGATGTATGCATCTAAATTCCATTAAATTTGTTGGGAAATATATCTATATGACTCTCTTAATTTAAATTTCATGTAAATATGATAAGACACCCCTTTATCTATAATAAACCACTTTTCTAAATGTTCTTATTTTACACCGTTATGCTGTCCAAATTGAACTACGATTTTCCAAGTCAATGTCTTTGTGTAGTGAATACCATGCCTATTTCTCTATCAAGGGTATTCACATTTATGAACATATACTTATTGATTATAAAGATTCATGTATGTATTCCTCATTCATTTGTCATGGAATAAATTATGATGATTGATTCCATGATGTATGATCCATGTAGCACCATTATGCATGAAATGAAATGTTTAAGAAGGGTGTGCCTTGATAGCACTCTAATTCATTGGGTAATGTATAGTATCATGATAATTCATGTAAAATGTGTATTTAATCAAAATAATTTATGTGCAACAAGATTTTTCTCATACATCATGTGCAATGAGAGTTTACTCATGCTCCATGTGCAATGAGCCATGGCTGATGTTAAATCCATGTTAAGTGTTATTACCACATTTCCATGCAATGATTGCCATGCTTTATCATGCCTTTATGTTCATATTTCTATTTCTCTCCATTGAAATTACTACTTTCTAACATGTATTTTATTCCTCATGTTATTCCATGTTTATTCCCTTACTGGTCATTATATCCCACCTTTTTCTAATGCATATCCTCATGTTATCCCATGCAATGTTAAGTATGAGGAAATTTAGTGGACATGTAAAGGAAGTTTTCAATAAAGGTGTTGTGTGTTTTATGTTTTAACCTGTTATGTAATTTTCATAATCCCAAAAGACACAAGAACTCTTGATCTTCTATGTTGTATCAAGTGAAGATTTTATGTAACAAATGAGGTTTAAGTGTGTAATAAAAAGCCGGGTTGTTATGATAATACACCAAGGTAGTGGAACTATAATGTCAATGACATTATGTTGGAATTGAATTTTATCTGAATAAATATAGGCCATTTTAATTTTTATATGGTATTTTATGATGAAATATTGATCAATTTTAATTCTTTATCTAATTTATATTCTTATTTCTATACATAAAATTGACAGACCATTGATGTGAATGTGGGATTATCTTGAAGATTAAGAGGGAGAATTTACATTCAAACTATTAAAATTTAAGGAAGTCTATTATAGGAAATATAAATTAAACAATCTTGTTCCAAACATAGTATGAATATATTATAAATTTTTTGGAGTATTTTTTTAATGATACAGAAGAAAATAATCACTCTCATGTCCATACATTTCATATTGAAAAAGGATAGGGAATCATAAATGGAAGTAAATATACTGATGTAGAAAAATACCCTTCCTCAATTTCATTCTTAAAATTGATAAATTACATGATTTAAAATTTTATAATAATTGGGCATAAAATGGGATAAAAAAGAATGGTTATGTTTATTTCCAGATGAGAGAACTGGGAAGTTGTAATGTTAACAAATTAATATCTCATCAATTTAAAAACACTATATCTTTATTTTAAAAAAGATGAAAAAATGTAATATTATATTGATTCAATCATTAATAGAGACATAGACACAGAAAAGGTCCCTATGAGTTATTATTTCAAATATGGAGAAATATATTTCAGTTGGATGCCAAAACATAAGCCAATACATACAATTTCAAAAATTAATGTTGAGGATGTTTTATTATAATAATTTTAGAGATATTTAGATTATGATTAGGTGCATATAGAAGATATTATAAGAGTAATGGGTGTTGGGAAGTTGTTTTATGGATCCTAGATTGTGATAAACATAGTGAAGAGTCTTATGTTTCATTATAAGTTAATATATATTAAGTTGTGGTATTGCATCATGTAGATGTTTTCTGAGGGATAAATTATTGGATTAATTAAATGTTTATGTAGTTTAGAATAAAGAAAATGTTAAAATTGATGTTTTATTATCAGATATGTGAGTGTAATTTTTCACATATATTGGGTTGGGAAGATATAAATCATGTGGGGAGAACTACGGGGATATAAATGAGGGGTAGTATAAGAATAAATTTTTGGGTGTTGATAGATAATTTAATGTTAGATATTAAAAAAACATCACAATTGAAATATTATTTACATAAAACATTTGAAAACCTTATTCTAATAATTTGATTAAAAATAATATAATTAGTCATTTTAAAATTATAGATTCGAATTATTAGTTGGATTTGTAGTGAAATTATGATGATTTCCAAAAGAAGGTAGATCCAAAGTGTGCAATAAAAAGAAAATTGGACATGTATAGTGTAGATTTTGTGTTAGTGAAAAGTATTGTATAATGAAATAAATTTTAATATATAATATGTTAATGAGATTATATATGAGGTTTTCTTTCATTAATCCAACATATATACATGTCATTGAAATTATATAAATCGGTCTTTAGGTTTTTATATAAGACTGTGATTTGGAAGTTTCTGGATGTGTCTACATCTCACCTTAAGGGGATGTTATGGTAAGGGATGAATTTTAATATGTGGAGAGATACCTCTAAATATCAAATCTATGTTGACACACTAACTATGTAGGTCAAAATGTTATGGAATCAGTGACACTGGCTAGGGACTAGAATTTATATATTTGTCGTTGAGTCATCTATTTTGGAATAATTTTGTTGATTTGTATAATGTTGCATTTTTTGGAAACACATTGTTGATGGGGTTCCCTAATGAAGTAGAAATTCATTACAAACATTGATTTTATTTTTCAATATTAATAATTCCCATCATTATCTTTTGATAATATTTTCATGGATTTTTTAGGTGCTCTGTTGTGTAGTGCCATGTGTATAATTTTTCTCTTATAATATAGATACACCATGTACTGTTGTTTGATTCATTTGTTTTGTAGTTATCTATGTTTTTTTATTTGACTAATTACAATTTTTTTGGAGGTTATCACATACCCAACTATTCCAAAAAAATAGAATAGATAATTATAATTCTAGTTAAATGAATACTTTTTGTAGAATTGTAACCCAATGAATGTGGAATGGAAAGAAGGAATTTAAAAATTAGAAATAACTTAACTAAAAGAAAATATATAGTTCATCATGGTTAAGGAATATATAATTTACCAAAATGGTAATATGGATATTGAAAAACTCATTTCTGAATGTGACATTCGAAAAGAATCCATTACCTTATATTTCTATATGATTTCACATAATATTACTAAATGTATAATATAATTGTATTTATTATTCATATGTATAAAGAACATTATGCATATTTTATCATAATACTATAAATTTATAATTAAATATTACTAAATTATTTTTTTATTGATGATATTAATATTCTGCTGAAAATTGTTCTCGTTTTACATGCATAGATAGATTTATAAATTATGGTTCAAAATACATAAATATATATTCAACGCATCCATTATTTTGAAAATTATTTATTACTATTATTTGAAATATTTTTTATGTCCCATATCAATTTCAACGGTGTTATAGTTACATTTCACAATGAATACATAAAAATGTAATTATCTATGATTATTGAAAAAATTAAAAAATTAAACTTATGATTTTAATGTAGTATATGGAAATTATAAAATACATAAATTTTTTAAATTAATTATTCTTATTATATTTTTTTAATATTTAGATTCCATATCAGTTCATGTTTGATTAATTTTGACAATATTCATAGAGGTGGTAAATAATACCCAAACATGAACAAATAAAAAAGATTGAATTATTATTAACATATGATTTTTTAGTAATAATATAGTTGTTAAAGAAGATTAATTATTTTATAAAAAACATAATAATTTGAGAAATTAAATTTTTAAGTTTTTGCATGAATAATATAATTTACAATGATTTAATAGATAATAACGCGTACATCGAAGACTTCAGTATTATCCAAAATTTCCTCTTTGATGCAACAGATTGTTCACTTCTCATTATGAATAGTGGTTCCCAGATGTGGTAGATTATTATTGGTGTCATCATATAGGATGTGATTAATGAAATAATAGGCGTTAAGGTGTGATTTTATTTTTGTATTATTGGTTCCCCTTATGTAGTTGTAGTTTGGTTGCAATTTTTACAAGTTCACATTCCCCAAGATGCAGGGTTGTCATTTTACGATGAATGATGTTCGAATGTGGAAAAAATGTTGATTGGAAAAAAATTGGACTATCCACACAATATATATATATATATCTATGTGTGTGTGTGGAAATTTTTTCGCATAACCTATTAATTCAACCATTATAACTCATTTAAAAATTTTCAAGAAAATAAATTTTTTCATCGTTAGATTATTTTCACAAAATATGAAATATAACTTTATATATAATTTCTGTTCCCTACTAAATAAAAAGTTATTTTCGAAAATTCAATCTGTAAATTAAATAAAATTTTTATTTATTAAATAATCATATAAACACACTTTTTATATACAGTATTTAACTATAATATTTATTTTTTTATTATTACATGACATATATTAAACATTATAGAAATGATAATTCATTTGATTGATTATATAAACAACATATTTCATTAAAATATATAAACCACATATTTGATATTTTTTTTTAAAATAAAAACAACATATGTAATAATTTATTTTCTTATAAAATTATTCATTTACAATGAATAATTAAATTCATATTCATTTTAATTTATAAATAATTTATTAGATTCATATAAATTATTTTTCCAATCAATTTATTATCAATATAATACAATTTAATTTTTATTAATATTTAAAAGAAATAATTTTTTTAAAAAATAATTTATTTTAAAAAATAAATTCTTTAATATCATTAATATTTTTAATATGAAATATTATTTTTTCATTTCGTTACATAAAATATTTATGTCAATTACATGAAAAAAAATAATTTTTTTTTAAACATCTAACATTAAAATCATCATTATACAAATAGGATACATTTATATGAAACAAAATGATTCGAATTACCATATACCCAACATATATATATTTAACGACCTTATAACCAACAATCATGTTACTCTTTTATATATATGCTTACATAAATCTATATCATCAATAATCAGATTTTCAAATTTCTTCATAATTATTTTTAACATATTTAAACATGTTTTTATAATTAGGTATTTTTCATCGATAGAATTATATTCATAGAAGACCTTGATGATATAACTTTTGACATTATATTATTTTAATTTAAATAAGGTTTCATTAAATGATTTATTAATTGATTATGATTCATTTTGAAATATCATAATATATTTTATTTTGAATATTAAAATTCTACCATATTCATGTAATGATTTATTCATTTTATACATTTTTGTGTGTATCAAATGTTATCAAACATATATGATTAATCTACATGAAATAATATTATAAAACAATAAAGTGTTTTATTTTAGAACTGTTAATGTAAATTTCAACCTTGAAATTTCATTTCTCATAAGAAAATAGATGTGCATACATCTGATGTCACTTCATATAACATATGATTCCTCAAAAAAATTAATCAAGTGATTTTTATATTTTTATAGTACATTATCAATATGATCAATGATCTCTAAGCGTTTATTATCTTATGATAGATAGGTATCTAGTTATAAAAAATTTGGGTTCAGTACATGTAATAAATCATGTATGTACTTCCCTAAAACTTATAAATTGAACACATCATGACCACATAATATGTATAGTGGAAGTGATAGTTGACAAGATATCATCAAAACTAGATTGATGAATTTGAATGGGCTAAAAAATCTATGATTTATCGTTCCCTTTTTATTGAATATGATATCCCTATTTCATGGTCGTCTATAAAAGAAATACATTTACATGATCTTATAACTCAAAATATCTAGAATTATTATTCTCATTGATATTATTTTAGCTTTTTGATTCATTGATATATTTATGCATGGTCTAAATAGTTATTAATGTATCCTGAGATAGATTAGTTCATAATAACTTCCACTCATAAACATCATGGCAATATGTCTATGTTTTTCGCCTATTACTATGTAGATCATAACATAGCATCATATGAAGGATAATATATAAAAAATTATATTATGGTATATTTATATATATTGATTCCAATGAAAACGGAAATAAATTTAAAATAATATCAATATATCCTTTAGATACTAAATGGTCCATTTAAAATGATCTTCCTTCCATGTATGAAAATTTCAAATAATTCTCAACTATTTATATTTTACATATTATAAAAATTTCTAAAATAATAACTTATTTCACATATCTAAATAATAAATATCAGTAAATTTAATAAATTTAATCCTTAATAATTTCTTATATATGCCTAATAATCTTAATATATTTTAAAATTCCATTTGATTTAAATAATATAACCTCCCTTCCTTAGGTGATCATCCTCAATCATAATTCATGTACACCTTCCCGAAATATTGTGATGTCCGGAAAAAGAATCCACAGTGACACTCTCACATTACAATAATTGTATGTGTAATAGTTGAATCATCCCCTTGGAAATATTATGTTTAGAATTAAATTTTTATAATACAAATCATATTGATATTTACTCTCTAATATTCATTTTCATGTTGTCCCACAGAACATTCTCTTTTAGATCTTTATACATAATTTTCATTCTAGGAGGGTTAGAGAATATTGAACTACCTTCATAATCGAAAAAATCCATTTTAAATTTACGAATTTTATAGAAACATATTCATATATCTAATATTATAATTAAATCATTTTCAATATTGAAAAATGAAAAATTATATACATTATTCTTTATCATTATACCAACCTTTTACATCTCCTTGAACATCACCTTGAATGATGGTCCGGAATTCACCTTATTATTATATAAATTATCCCCATAGATTATGATTTACAAGTCCATAGTTTTTAAATCCATAAGTTTTATGCCTCTTTGAATCCTTTTCTATTATAATTTTTCATAATAATACCTATTTAAAGAATCTTTTAACTTTGTCATCTTCCTTGATAAGTAATGTATTGAGAAATCATTGAACTTGATCATCTTTGAACATGTCATTCATCATATGATAAATTCATTTTAGGTGGAAAATAGAGTTTAGTCACTTTATATTAGTATATATATCATAATTTTCAATGTGAAGGTAAATCCTCAATTTCATTAATGAATGTAGTATTTTATATGACTCTATATCATGATATTGGTAATTTTCATCATATACCTATAATTGATGTGATCGATAAGATAAAAAAATCATTTCTCTAATAGAGAAAACTAAATCACTTCATAAAAATATAATAGTTTATTAGAAAATATTTTCTACTACAAAAACTATATGTACAGGTGTCGTGTACAACCATCAGTTATGATCCTTTAAATTATATTTCAATTCTTTTGTATGAAAGAACATGAATCCCTATGGATTTAAGTTAATTAGATGATTATAAAATCATGATATTTTCTTAAAAAAATCTATATTATTAATACAATAAAAGACAAATAAGGGAACATTTTTTAGTGATTTATGTAGAGAATTATTCATCCTACTATATATTTGAATGATCTAATATTTACTCTTTTTTATGATTTCATGAACCATAAATTATACATTATGTATACAGAATTAATATTCTCAAAATTTTGGATTACATTTCATATTTATGTGGTATTTATCATTGTCCTAAAATAGTAATAATTTTCATTATTACCGATGAAATACATGAGAATATCATCTATAATGATATTTAAAACATGATCGAGTTGTTTGCCAAAAACTTGGTTCCTCATATCCAAAAATACTATTTTTGGAATTAGTATATCAAAATAGATTCATTATGGATGTGTAGTGTCTATATATTTAAACAAGGATACCATGTTTAAATAATATCTTTTAACCCTTAATTGATGATATACAGAATAAAATTCAATTATTTAAATGTATTGATCCCACCATAACTAATTGAAAATGGAATTAATAAGTGGTAAATGTTACTTTTTCATGATCATTGGATACAGTAATTTATAATAATAAATATAATGATACATTTATAATTCATTCTATTAAACTCATAGGATTGCTACACCACATGGTATACAATGATATATATTAAACCCTTATCTCAATTATCTTTGATTTTTTTCTATAATTCCTTAATTTTAATCAGGGTCACTTTATATAGAGTATTGTATATTTCTATATCACTATATATGAATTATTCTAAAAATTGTACACATGATCATGGGAAAACTCGGAAACTGTATTGGTAATATTTCATTACATTTTCACACAATTGTAATAATTTTCATATTGAGATTCTCCCTAACCATTTGAGATAAATACCACCTTGAGGGTCCTTAAGAAATATATAGGGGGAATAAATTGGTATATAGAGTTTACAATCATCCTTAAAATTATATATAATCATTTTTTGATTTTAGATAATAAATTTTTCTTACTTATTCCATAAATTAATATGTGATATATATTCGTGAGATAATTTATTCCCAAAAAACCAATCAATTATTATTAAATAGAGAATAAAAATATGTTCATGAATCCCATTAGCACAAATACAGACCTAATAATTGTTGTATAATATGTATAAAAAATTGAACCATTCGGATATATCACTAATATTAAAAAACATATTCATTAGAGAAATATATTGATTCTCTTAAAAGTTATTCAATTTAATAATGATTTATACGAATTATAATCATGTAATAACTTTTTCATTATATAGTGAATGATTATTGTACCTATCAAGAAATCATTTTTGAGACCTAATTTAACAATTTTTATTGCATAGGTTTTCACATTCCCTCAAGTCCATGGAGGTTGATTTTGTTAATTTACACCATTAACCCATTCATTTGTGAATGAGATAGAATAATATATAAACTCATTACAATTATGCATTGGATTTTGGGTGTGTCATTAAGTATAATTGTTTTTCATATATTTCACCGGTTCCCCTCTTTATATATTCTATCGCAGATCTATACTATAGAAATTAGTGATAATCCTATATCATTACATAGTCAAATAGATTCAAACTCATGTGAAAGAATTTAGAGTTTGGATGAATACCAAACCCATTAGATAATTGAGTTGTGTACATACCTATGAAATTTTAACATTTATATATTAAATGAATTAAGAAAATAATTACCTATGAAATTCCATATCATTCTCTCCTGGTAGATATTGTCCCACAATACCCATATTTATTTATCATATATTAATCCTTCAACATCACTCAAAAAACTATTCACACATAATACTATAATATATTTTCATTTTTATTACACTTATTTATATTAATTGGATTTAGAATCATAATAATGATCAATCTCAAATTCTCATTTAAGGAGATAATATGATTAAAGCTATAATGAATACCTAAAAAAAATATGATGCGGTAAATAATAATAACCTATTTCATTTTAATAATAACTCGAGTATGAAATCCAGACATAGATAATAAGAAAATATTAATCATATGAAAAATTATAATTAATTTTGTAATGAATGAATACATAATAATTGATAATTAAATCTTCCTGTCAAGGCCTTAGGTAAGATATATTTTATTTCATCAATGCCATTAAACCAATACATTTTCTACAAAGCCATGTCCACTAAATAATAAAATTTTATATATCAGAAATTTATAATAACAATTACATTATGTGTACCATCAAGGCTTCCCAACGAAGTAGGTTTACATTCCATTATGGCCACTCAACTAATATATAATTCCACATATGGGATAGAATATACCAAGTGAGAGGCATTCTTCGTTTCTTAATTAGACCCGATAATGAATAAATACTATATGTTTTTCCCTTCAATCACATACTAATGTACAATGGATTCCTCATATAATTATTAAACCAATTAAATTAATCATCAATATTACATAATAATCTAAAAATACCTATATTGGATCGTGTAATATATAATATCAATATTTGTATATAGAAAAATAAACACACATAATAGTAAATAATCATTTACATATCATAAAAATGTATATTTAATTTCAATTTTTTAATTGATCAATAAATGAATAATGGTTCATTTTAAACACCCTCAATTTTATTTATGAAAAATATCACATTTAATTTGTACAAAGTAATGTTTGTATTTTTTTACGTTTTCCTAGACTAAAAAGTTTGGTAGAAATTTGAATATTCTCTATCAGATGTTGATAAAGGGGTAAAATGGTTGTTTTCCCAATAGTATATGATCTTTTATAATTATTTTGACATCTCAGATGGCCACATGATATGATGTTTATCATTGGATTGAAATTTGATTGAATTTTGAGATGTTCAAATTTTCAGAGAATGATTAATATTTAATATTTAATTTATTAAATATTAATTTATTTGTGAGGGTTTATTTGGACATATCATTTTAGAATATAATTTCATTGAAATTATATCTATAATTTTTAATCTAGAATTGGGAGTTTTTCCTATGCGAGGTATTGACATAGATTTGGTGTTGGGGCTGGGTTGCACCCCCATTTCTTTTCCATTTCATTTTCTTTTATTTTTCTTTTATTTTCTTCTCTTATATATTTATTTTCGTTCATGGCCTAGTGGATTCACCATCATAAAAATAATATAGAAATATTGTATCGGTGGAGGTAGAGGGAGAGTGAGAGGAATAAGGTTACTGACCAAGAGTATGGGTTGTTTCAGATAGTTGGGTGATCACTATAGAGTGTCGAAACGGGAGAATCTATAACAGAATTCACCTAAAGGTGGTATTTTTATTTCCTCCCATAAATTACAATTCATTTACCTTTTTTATGTTTTATCCCATTATTACCCATTATTGGGACTCATAGTGTGCTTATCCATATCTTTTTCTAAAAAACAATGGTTTCATGGTGATATCATGGTTTACTATTCAAGAAAAAACTATGTAAATAGCATGTGGTTCAGATAATAGACATTGTGTGTCCTTTCTATTCGAGGAATATATTTTTTTGGATTTACACACTGTTCATGGGTTATACATTCCATGTACTAGGATTTAATTATTCATCTATGTTTATGTTCTGAAATATCATGTTTGGGGCAGAAAACCTTCTAGATTCCACGACCAAACCTTGTGTGGGTTACACACTATGTAATGGTAAATGAAAATTCTATATACTCGACTGGGAAATGTAAAGCCCTTTGGTTGGTACCATGTGTATGGTAAATATCATGTAAATGATCAATGAGATGTGTAATTGGGCTCTTACAAACAGTGTACTTCTAGAGTATATGACTATGTGGTGATTTATGAAATTATGAAATGTACCTGGTACTCACATAATGCATTTTAAATTTTCAATAATGATAGTATTTTCTTGTTTTTATTACCAGGATTCAAAATCAGACTAATGAATAGTATATTCTATGAATTATTTCATATAGCTTACATTAGTAAATACCTGTTGGTGGATTTTTCGCTTTTTTTGTAAGCAGAGGGGTTCTTCTTCAAGTACATCAAATCAAATTATCACTTAAGAGTTATACTACTTTTTCAGGGATGTTCAATAACTGATATATCTAACCAATTACCTTTATGTTTTCTATGAGGATGTCTCCCTCGTGAAATGTCCACATCTATGGATAGGAGACCATTAGGTTAGGGGTTTCTATGGATCCCTAGTAGGATGCATCTTATTGTTTTTTGATCGAGAGAATATTATGTAGGATTCCTAAGAATTCTTAGATGTCTACAAATGATTCTTTTAGGGATTTCTTTTATTAAGTACTTATATATGTAACACCCATAAGTCTATCGATGCCTATATATCGTTCCTAGGATTCCTTGTAAGGGTCTATTATTGGACACCACTTCTTCTATAACATTCCACGAATCCCATGTAGATTTCCTCTGTTTTCTACCCACTATGGATCCCAGATATAATTTACCCTTTTCCGTTATAGAAGAAGATCAATAATAAGGTGCCTCACTAGTTTTTCTACTTGAGTGACCCAGTGGGCGACACAATGTATGAACGACCTTGGTCTAATGCAATGGATGTTTGTGTGAAGAATGTGGTGATTTTCAACATAAAAACCACAAATAATATATAATCAAATGTGATTATGGATGTATTGGTGGGTAGGGTATTCGACCACCTTCACTATTTTATACATAATTAACCTGATTATTACTGATGCATTGATGATTATCTGTGGTGCTTCTTACTTTTTGGATATTGATCCTCACATGATGTGTCTTTCATATCATTAGGATGCCAAAATGTGTTTCTTAAGATCTGAATTTTTATCCATATTATTTTAAATGATTACTTACATACCCATAGGTAACACATTGGATCATGTTTTTGAACCAGTATATTTGATTATTATGTTATTGGGATTTCTAGAGTTTCTTCATGGGATCTAGCTATTGAGAATTTGTTTGTGATAGAAATGCATTGAGACACTAATAATTATAATCATTGGTTATTACACACCTTCTATTGACTTTTATAATTTTTTTATCCTCTGTTTGACATGTAAATATGATGTTTACTCTCTCGTCAATCTTATTATACTTTGGGATTATTAAACTCTCCCAAGTGATGGGGATGATTCCACTCTCCCTGATCGATTACATGATAGCGGTGTTTGAAAATTCATTTCACATCATTGAATACTTGTGGATTATTACGGTCACCCTAAAATATATGTATGAGTATTATATCCTTTATTAGAGACATCTAGGGGTGGTAAATAATTCATACCAGTGTTCTCTCCTTACCGATCACCTATGGTTAAGGCACATAGAGTTTATCTACTTCTATATTCAGTGACTATCGATGGATTTTCTCTTGTGGATTAAAAATTGGACTTGATTTAAAGGGTATGAGTGGAAGTCCATATAACTATAGTCTATTTATTGGAGGTTTAGATGTAATTCCATATTATCCCTCTTTATTATGATTGGATGCGAGTACAGGTGAACCCAAGCTTTTGATGAGTATCCATGTGGGTTGAAATTTTTTGATCAGAGACTTTTCTAGAAATGGATAAAGTTTTTATTTTATGATTTGGATTATAGATACAAATATCAAATTAATGATACATTACAAGAGTGGTATGACATCTAACTCAATGACCATGCATATGGTGTCCACTTAATTTGGATTACGGACCGAAGCATCGATTGTTGGATGATTTATGTAATATATTTCACCTTACACATGAATAATCTTATCTATGTATATAAATGAATGAAAATATATTTATATATACACATGGTTCAAATTTGGTTCAATTAATCTTATTTATTACTATTTCAGTTGTGTCTGGTTTAGGATGAGAATATTTCATTATCATAATAATAATAAAAAATATTAATAGGTACGTATTTTGGTTGTCCCTCTATGATTATATTCTATCATCTATCAATTCACGTTTTTGTTTTTTCATATCTTATGTATGATTTTCTAGTTGAGAAAAATGCATTGTGGTTGGGTCTCATCAACTACATAACATGACTGAGTGAAGCCGCTTCTATGGATTCTTTATATCAGTCTGTTGTATTTTGAATGTTTCTAGAGATGAGGTTTATGGTCTAGCTATATGTTATTAATACATCCATGTACATTTATTTATTTTACCCCAATTGTATTGGTGGATTAATGGGATTCCAAAGTTTCTTGTATGACATAACTATTCAAGAATTTATAACAATTCATTTAATTTTACAACATTTTCTATTAATGTTTATTTACTACTTATATATTTTATTTATTTAATTGAATTTTTTATACATAGTAATTTTCCCTAATATTTTACTCTCATATGAGGATATAGTCTGCCCACTATAACAACGTAATTTTTTGCTACTAATCAAATGCATCTGGAATATAGTGAGGCGTGCTCGAGGCTTCATAAAAAACAGGCTTAGAGAAAAACATTAGGGTCTTTCGGGTCAAGACTTTATAATATAGTATCAGTGGTATTTTATTTCCTTTTTTCATACAATTTTTATTATGTTATAATGAAGTACTTTGAATGTTTCCAATCATATGATGGATATAATATTGTTTCATTGAGAACCCCTATTCTGCTAAGAATTATGTGTTCCAAGGGTTATGGGATTAATATTCTGTTATGTTATGAGACATTTGTATATGATTTTTACATTGATAAATGAATATGTTGTGTGGAAGTTATGCTTTATTATATATGTCTAGCTCTTGGTTCATTACAAAGAGTCACATGATTGATTTTCAATATTTTTTGGTAAAGGCATGAGGAATCTCATGCTTTATATTGGGAACATAAGATTCTCATGTTATAGGAAAAATAATGTGATATTTTAATAAAAATGGTTTTAAATTGTTTATAAATTAAACATAAACATAAATGGTATTTTCTAGTATTATTTTTTGGTGGAATTAAACTCAATTAATATAACATTAAAATATATTTCCTTCTGATGGTTGGTAATGTGGATCTACATTTAGTAATTTCATGGGGAGGTAGATGACACAGTCTTGGTTCCCAAGAGATGTCGTGACCCTAGAAGGTTGATAGGGTTCATGAGGAACATTATTTATACAATTATACGGTTTTTTATAAGTCCAATTATTTAATGTTTTAATAACAATATGTGCAGTTCTTTCCTACAAAGATTGGACTGCAATTCTATTTATATGGCTTTTAGTTGCTATTATCTAGAAATATCACTATATACAATGTGAATAGGAACCAAGATGTTTTAATTTAACTAGACCAAATGTGGGTATTTCTGTATATGGTGTCACATTGAATGTTACTTCTATATCTCTTAGGCATTAGTATTTTAATATCAAAAAAGGTAGTTCTTTATAAAGACACTCAGTGAGAATCAAGTACTTATAAGATGTATTGATAGTTATAACCATCACATGTCATTGTGATCTTTAACTCAATTAGATAGGTGTGATCTTCTAGTATATATGGCTATAACAGGTGACCTAGTTTAGAGAATTTAGTATGAGTGCAATGTGGGAGACATAAATTCCCTCATTTTTGAATTAGAACACTATATTTCAACATTCATTTTAATTGAGGGAATGTTATGGGAATTATTAGGCTCAGTTTATAAATTTTCTAAGGCATTGATCATGTTTGTATTGTCTAAGAGGTCGATGCATAGTTAGTGTATCGGTTTTACAGTATAGGAATGTTGGTGACATCAGTGCTTATCAAGCACCAATGGATATTTGGTATAAATACTAGCTTCAAAGGGTAATATTTCTTGGTATTTTTCTTTATTGAAGATCTTTTCTGCAATTTCTAATTTAAGATGAGATTTGGTAGATTTTTAGGAATGGAATAATGTTGGGCAACATGCAGTCATGGAAAATATCATGGCATGGATCAGTCGCCAATTTTGAAGAGGATTTTGATGTATCTTATATCTTAATGGGAAATACATTCCGTATAGAATTTTTATATTATCCTTTTACTATATGAATTATATGATATTCTGTTGGGTGATAAAATTCTTCACTAGTTTTTCATGGTACCTCATAAAATCATAAATTGATGAGTAATTATGCTAGAGATATGTATCAATGTATTCAATATTTTTTTGATGAGAATGGGTTATTGATAGTTTTGGATAAATGATAAACATATCTTGGTGTTATAGGAGACATTGGTAATGTAATTAGGTTTCATGAGACAATTGAAACATGATTGGACCTGAGACGTTTTGTCGGGATATGTGGTGATAGGTGTTAGTTAAAGGAAAGTGTAATCTATTTTGGTTTGAGTGTGGATAATAGAGAGATATTTATATGTTTATATAATATTAATTTAATTTCTCATTATATATTATCATGTTATATATTGACATCATCTTGAGTGTTCTGAGAGAGAGTTGGATCTACATCGAGGTTCTTTTTCTTTTAAATATATTTCGAGATTTGATCTAAGAACATATTGAGGTTGTTCATAAGGATCAGTATAAGGTATTCTGTATTGTGTGGAGTAACCAATTAAAATTTTAAGTCTATTTATCCATTTTATTATATTATATTCATTGTTTCCAATTGGTGGTTGATTTTGTAGTTTGGTTTTGAGATGATGATAAGGGTATTCTAATGGTAGAGAAAACCAAACTTGGCTCATTTAAATGTATTCCCTGATTGAGAGTTTCTAATAATGTGAGATTTGTATTTGGATAGTCATTATTTTATAGATTCATATGTTATCAGGTGGTGAGAATGGATTCATGTATTATTACAAATAATCATTTAGAAGAGAAGGATTATGGTGGGGATATATTATGGTTCCTTGTATTTCTGGAGAAGTGTTTTCATAACAAATTTGACATTTTACCTCTATATGATTTAAAGCTATAAATTGGGAAATTATCTATAGTATATAATTTTATATTTTTTTTCTTACAAATCAGATGGCCTCCTAGTTGGAAATTTACCCTAGGATACGATTTTTATTGAATTCTCAGTCAATCACATTTTATGAAAATAATTAATAATTAATTAATAATTTGTTTGGAATGTCTTGTTCAACCATTTAATTTGAAAGGATAATCGTATTGGTATTCCATATCCTTAATTGATTGTCGAATAATGATATATTTTTACGATGGTCATTAAATTAGTTTGAGCGAAGGGGTGGGGTTTGGCTCCCTTATATTTTTCTTTTCCTTTTCGTTTCTTTTTTCATTCATTTCTTTTCTTCTTCCCTTTTCATCATTATCCTATGGTTTCACAGGCATTTCCCATCTGTATTCTCCTTCATGTGATTGAGAGAAATAATCATATAGGTATAAAGGAAGTTAAGTATATGGATATCAATAAGGGTACCACCGTAGAGCATGGGATGTGTCAGGTCATTGTGTGGTAGATGTGGTGTGTGGAAATGGCAGTCTCTATGAAAGATTTCACACAAGTGTATGTTTTATTAATATTTGTTTTTATAAATCCCCATATACACAACTATTGTTAACCATTATTATAAATTATTTGGGCCCCTAGTGGTTTGTTCTATATTTTTAGGAACCATTATTTTAATGATCATAAAGAGTTTTCTATTTATAAAAAACCCTTGTACAGGGCTTATTGTTCATGTAACACATTCCTTGTGTTCTTTGTATTGTAGAAATATTGAGAGGGTAATTTTTTTTAATTTAAGTCATTGAGGATTTTTTCACAGATCTATATTGGTGTACCTCTTCTTGCATTTTGATTGAGGATACCATGTAGGATGCCCCTATAGTATTAAAAATTATTAGGGATTCCATAATGGATATCTTTTTATAGATAATATCTTAAGGAATCCCTAGAATGATTCCTTTAAATATATACCATTCTAAATATCCCTCATGAGATACCTTTTCATCTTATGTCGTCGTTAAGGGTCTAATGTAGGCCACCTCTTATACTGTGACTCTCTGACGACCTCATGTAAGACACCTTTATTTACTTATTAATGATGATCCCATATAGGATTCCTTATTTAATTTATCAAATAGGTTTACAAGTTGAATTCAAATTTGGTTTTTTGACATGGAGGGCCCAATGAGTGACCCAATGTTTGACCGACCATGTTAGGGTGAGTTGGGAGTTTGGGAAGAGTAGGAAGAAGGTTTAACATTAAAACCCATGATAAACATGTTATCTCATAGGGTTGTGGATGTAGATATGGGATAGATATTAATCCACGATAACTATATAATTTATATATTCCAATTTTATTTCTAATGAATGATTGATACAAGAGGCGTGTCCTAGTTTGTTGGCCATGAGCCTGATATGATGCGTTTTTCATTCCCTTGGTATGAAAATATTGCATTATTGGGATCCGGATTCCGATCCATATTAATTATTATGTTTTCTGATATATCCTTATATTCTACGCGAAATATTACTAAGGAACCTATTTATTTGATTATTATATTATGGGGATTTTTTTGGTCCTTATTAGGATCCGACTACTGAGCCTATATGGTATAAAGAATGGAATCCCTAGTAACGACACTCGTGTATGATTTCTCTCTCACAAGTGATAATTATTATTTAAATATCCTCTAAATGAAATGAAACCAAGATGAATACCCTCTCTATAATTTTATTATACCCATGGATGATTACTCACTCCCAATCGATAAAGATGATTACACTATACCTATTCAGATATTTGATTGTGATTTTCGACATTGGGTTTCACATGATATAATACTAATGGATGATTAAACTATCTTGAGTGATATGGATGATTATGAAATCTCTTATTAGAGACCTATAGTGGTGGTCATGACATCTCACCAGTGCACTCTCTTTACTAATAACCATATTGTCAGACCCATAACGTTATATCTGAGTCTCAATATCATGATCAACTATAGACTAAGACCATGGAATCAAACATTAGAAGATATTTTAATGGAATGAGCTATATGGGGACAATATCAAACCCATTTATTGGATTTATAGATGCAATTAACTGGGATCATTCATTATTGTGATTAGAAGTGACTACCTTTTTACCTACATAAAGGACATGAATACCCCTACAGTGACATAACTTAAAAATAAACAATTTTTATACATGTTGACATTGTTATTTGTTGCTTGGGATTACAAAAAAAATTAAATTAATGATACATATCTTGAGTGATATGACATTAATCTGAATACTTTCTTATAAGATATTTCTGTGACCGTAATTACAGAACTAAGGACTAACAACTTATGGTTTTATATTATTTTTTTTCTCATTAATCACTCACACACACACACACACAAATATATGCATCTGTATACGTATATATATTTGTATATGTCTATGTACATGTATATGTATATATATAGATGTATATGTATACGTTTAGGTATATGTATATGTATATGTATATAGATATACGTATATGTATACGTATATGTATATGTATATGTATATGTATATGTATATGTATATGTATATGTATATGTATATGTATATGTATATGTATATGTATATGTATATGTATATGTATATGTATATGTATATATATGTATATGTATAGGTATATGTATATGTATATGTATATGTATATGTATATGTATATGTATATGTATATGTATATGTATATGTATATGTATATGTATATGTATCTGTATATGTATGTGTATAGGTATATGTATATGTATATGTATATGTATATGTATATGTATATGATTATGTTTATGTTTATCTATATGTATATATAGATATATATGTATACATGTATGTATATGTATATGTCTATGTGTATGTCTATGTATATGTCTATGTATAAGTGTATTTATGTGTATACGTATACGTATATGTATATATATATGTATATGTATTTGTATATGTATATGTATATGTATATGTATATGTATATGTATATGTACATGAATATAAATATATACAGAAAATGAGATGAATATTCATGATAAAATATTGACCGAATGATCGAGACTATGAACCTAGTGTTAGACTATGGTTCACTTGATGTTATTTATTATATATTTAGTTGTTTCTCGACAAGGAAGGGAATATTTCATAGGGATTCACTTATCATAGTTGATTTATAGGTTCATTTTTTGGTTGGAAAACTAATATAATATTCACACCCTCTTACATGAATCAATGTATGTATGCAGATCTTATATATTATTTTCATATTGACCACTCATGCATGGTGATTTAGGTTGAGGCCTATTATTGCATTATGGATCAGAGCTCCTCATAGTTATTTTTTATGGGGATATATTTATATCGAATGTATAAGAATACTAGATATTTTGTATTAATCAGAGCTAGTAACATAGCTTTTTAATTTGATATCATTTTATTTATTATAATTTTGTTTAATGGTTGGCCTAGTTGGTGACTATTGTTTCATGTATGACATAGTTGGTCATGAATTTATTGAATTTCATTTATTATAATAGCATGTTCTATTTAAGAATATTCAAAACTTATTCACTTAATTTAATTAATGTAGTGTATGATAATGGTTAATTTATACTATTTTCTTACTATGGTATGGTTGTATAGTTTCTCCATAGGGAGCTTTGCATGGGCCCTCATAATAAACTGTATCAGAGAACCTATTTAGTGGATTCTAGGAATGGATGTTAGAGTGTGTATAAGACTAATTAAATACCATCAATTATTTAGAAGAAATATATTTTCTTAAAAAAAATTAAATTAATGAGACCATCAATTGAAATTTTATTTATTCATTATATAAAAGGATGTTTTTTAGAAGATACTAAAAAAAATAGAAGTAAAAATTATAAAAACTATTTTCTTTATACCTTTAGAGACATTTTTCCAAAAACTATGTTAAAGAACACTTCAAGAACTAATTTTAAAATATGAAAATGAGACTTTAAAAAAATTATTTATTCAATAATTTACTAAAATGAATTATAGAAAATAATATATGATTAGGTAGGTGACTTTAGATAAGAATACAAATATATATAAATAAATTAGAACCCCTTTTATATTGTTTTGAGAAAATAGTATCTTTTTTATTTTAACATGTCATATTTAAGAATAAAAATAATTATTAAATAGGTATATTATTTTACAATAAATGGACACACGTATTTCATTCTTCACAACTAATAAAAATTATAATGGTGGGAAATTGTCTTCATGTCATAAATATATTAAATGATATATTACATTTTTTGTAGAAATTTGAAAATGACCAATATGAAAAATGTTTAGAAAATTAATCATAAAAATTTAAAAATTAAAAAAAAAATTGTTTAGCTTTTTCAAGAATATTATATAAATGATGTGTTGAAAACAACATTATCAATTCAAAATAATTAATATTTATATAGAAATAATATTTTAATACAAAAAGTATAAATATATTCATATTTTCATATAATCACTAAATTGGTGTAATTGAGTGCAAAGTTTAGGGGAAAATGAAGGAATAATTGATAACCATTTATATATCCATGTGAATAGAAATTTGTTTTTTTTAATATAAATAAAATATGATACCTCATGTGGAAATTGAAACAAAATAAATCATGGTAAAAATGTGAGACTGTAAAATAAACCCTAATGGATGTGGTAAAATTCAATTAAAATTACAAAAGTATATAGAAAATTAAAAGGTAATGTAATAACATGAACTTTTTAAATAAATATTTCAAAATATACTGTTCATTTATTATTTTCACAATGTAAATGAAATGTATTGTTGAAAAAATGAAACATGTCTCAAGGAATTGAAATTTGGATATCAAAAAATTATTGATTTTATAACACATATATAAATACATATTGTATCATGAAGATATAAATGAAACATTAATTAATGTGATTAAATATTGTATCATGTTATAATATTCAATTATTTATCATATGAACCATACAATAATGTTATGTGTGTAAATTAAATCATATCCCAAAGAAATATGTTTGAGATCAGAAACATATACCCAAGATTACAATTGGGTAGGATATATTCCAACATGATATAAAATATATTTATTATGAGTATTAATATATATAAAATGCATGTTTATAAATATATTTCAATATATAATTTATTCATTACTTTTTTACCCATTTATTAATAATGTTCAAAAGAAATCACTTTTTAATGTCTTCATAAATCTATTTCTCATATGTGTTTTGATTTTTTGGTAAAGTACCATTAAACATGTTTGTGGTGTCATAACTAAATTAATGAAAATAATTTAAAATATAACCTATTTATAAATAAAATTTAGTTTCATTACTATTTTTTATAGGATTTAGGTAGGATGACATAAATCAGTCATGGAGGTGGTGCTCTACACATACCCTTGGGCGACATTGTCATTTTTCAATGAGTTGGGAAAAAATAAAGAATATATTAATTCATCAATAAATAATCATAATTATTTTATAAACATATTATTCCATCATTATATTAATAAATATTACTATCAATGTTATGTGGTGATGAATAATGATTTACATCACTTCATATAGGCAATTGTGCATATCTATGTAGGAGCAATATTGACATTTTATGTTATATGGAAAAGAGAGAGAATATAGATGTACCATTCTAAAAATATTTTTTTGTATAAAAAATATACTATATAAGTTATATGAATATAGTTATATATCTTTTTAAAGAGTTTTAAGAACAAATAAACTTAGACCACATGGTAAAAAAGTATAACTTTTCCTTGGATGATCTCATTTGAGAAACAATTAAACGATTAATTACTGGAATATTTTGGGAATAATATAACATCAAGGCCATGCATAAGGATCTTAAGAGACATTTTTCATAGATCATGTTCAATATAATAGAGATTTATATCTATATAGAAGTGAAAATAGAAGTATTTATTTTTTATGTGGGGGTAGTGGTTTCTTTGTAAATACTAAGTCCATTAAAATATAAAAAATGTAATTTCCTTTTAAAGTTACTCTAATTTTGAACAATTTCCCAAATAGAATATTTTATGGTCTTAGTACACTCATCAAAAAGAATTCATTATGTTTTATCTATTTATAATGCCTTATCTTATTGAATAACCATCTTATTATCCATTTTAACCTTTACCAAGATGAAATTTTCATCCCATGTTAACAATTAATCATGAATTACTACAAAATTGAATTCATTACCAAATTATATAATTATTATCACAAATATGTAACAAAATTTCATAGAATATATTTTTAGGTGGTTAAAATTACAATTTATATAAGCTATCAAAATACAATAAAAATTGATTTTAAAAAAAATACAGTACTACACAAAAAATTTATTTTATAGATAAATAATCTATGATTTAGATTGCCACAGTATTAAATGTTTATTTAAACCATATAGAATTTTATCTATGTAAACCTAATCCAATAGTATCCTTGTAAATTCTTGATTAAAAAAAGGAACAGTCCATAGTTTTTATTTGAATAAAAACATTTCATATATTTCAAAAATATCAAAAAAATATTAAAAAGATCAATGTTATATTTGAAAAGGAATTATTTTACATAACGAAAGTATTTTACAACTATATAAAATGTTTTATGTTTATTCAATACGTTGTTGTATTCTGTTTATTTCATAACTATAAAAATACTTCTAAATTTATTTTTTGTTCACTATTCAATCAAGACTCATCTATTTAGACTAAAAATTTCATAAAAAACACGTGTTTCACTTCTAGATGTAAATCATATCATCATTTTACCAAAGAAAGTTTCTAAAATTCAGAAATATATCTTTTAAATGAAAATAAATTTTTAAATCAAACACTATTATAAAAATCATCTTTTCTAATATCTTATTTCTCATAGATTTTTGTAATACCAATATATATGTACGTGACTACAAACATATCAGTTCATACATTTTATTCCAAAAAAACAATCCAATTTATTTAAATAAACAACACTTGAGAAAAAATTATACGAATGAAATAACTTTTTAGTATTGAATAATTTTAATCGTATTAGATAAATTATTAACATTCTAATCAATTAGTAAAATTTTTAAAAAAGGGAAATTTTATGTATCATAATTTGTTTCCATATTTATTTTTTAATAAATTAATGTTTTAATAATGCATGCTTTTTTAATATTTTAATGTTTCATAAAAGGTTCATTGTTGAATATATAATCATTTAAAGGAAAATGAAATAATAAAATCTTGTATTATAACATCATCTATCATCATAATTCATGCACATAATGTACTTACAATTCACAAAGTAACCACCTTATCATTATTTTGATGAAATTAGAACACTACTACTTTTAACATTTTTAACAACATTGATTGTAAATAATCTATAATTCATGGTTGTTATCAATTATGTTTCTATAAATCATCATTTAATAGTTTTATATATATAAACATGAACAAATTAGGATTATCCAGATTAAATTTTCAACTTTAGAAATAAAATTTCTTTATATAGTTTTATATGTTAGAAATGTAATTTTTATACCAAAGTAATATTAGGATAGTGATTCCCTATAGTGGGGGTTCAATTAGGATATTATAAGTATTAAAATATTATCACATTTCCATAAACTCTATCCACCTCAAAAGTTATTGGCCCCATAATTTTAAGGATCAAAAATTTTAATATTAGTTAATGTGTTTCCAGTTTCACGAGCTACCACTATTATAAATTTATCTTATTATAATTCATAACTAAAATTTATAATGGATTCATGCATACATTAAAAGAAAGAAAGAACACATGAGTAAATAATTTCTAATTTGTTTACCACCATTGGATACTCCATGTAAAATGAAATCTATATTGGGTCAATTCACCATAATAAATAATATCAGTTTTTATGTTGTTTTTTCTCGATCAATAATTCTTAGGGTCACTCCACATACAATATTTATAGTTGAATTTATATCAACCTATGACTATTTCATTAATATTTATTATTTATTTCCCCTCTAATATAATAAAGGACAATAATATTCCAAAGTCCTAAGAAATAATGTCATTTTTTAATGAACTTAGAATGAATAAGATTAATTTATCTCAGTGTGCACCCTAACAAGGATGATATGAACATCATAATGAGTATAATAATCATTAGTTGATATTTCATGTAAATAATTTCTTATAAATTATTATAATTAAATATATTAATAATTTGTTTCTTAAAAAATATTCTATGATTGAAAATATCTTTTCTCACTATCCTTCAAAATAAATTAGATGTTCTAATATATCCCAATTTTTCATTATCCTTCCCTATAACGTCTATGTGAAATTTTAAAGATATACATTCAACCATCCTTTATTAAAATTTCTATGAATAAATAAATCTTTCATAAGTCTCTGATATCATAATAAATGTTACAAAGAATTTAATGTTGTGATTTAATTCCTTTTAATTACCATAAAATCTATTATATTAAAAACCATAGATTCCCTTTAATGATTTTTTTCAAATCCATATGTTTTTTTAAAAATATATTGTCAACTAAATTTTCATTACTTTTATAGTGTGCTAAAATAATTTTTTATATTACCATTAAATGGATCTTTTTTCTATGATGAAGTAAAATTAAATAGTAATAAAATTTCATCATGTTATAATTATATATTATTCTATCTAAAAATCTCACCAAAATGTGTTACTTCTTAAAAATTAAAAGTAGTTTTATGAAACCCCTTTTAAATTCACTAAATATTGAAAATTTGTGGTGTGGTGAGTCATACAAAATTGTGGCATATGTCGACTTATGTTAATCTATGGTATGGTTTATTTTAAAAGATATGTTTATTATTAATATAGTAGATCCATAAAACTATATAAAAAACTCTTGATAACTCCCCAATCATCTCGATATGTTGTTTTAAATTTCAATTGATCAACAGACATGAGGTGACATGTTCTGTTTTTTTATGTTTTATCCTGTTCATTTATTGAAAATCCATCCAATGCATGTAGATCATATAGAGTTCAATTATTCACAATTGATGTTCCACTAAAATCAATAAAAATTTACATTAACATATAACCCATACATTCTTGTGTTTATCTCATTTTTTATATAAAAGTTTAAGATATAGAAGTCTACTCACTCTTAAAAAAACCTATGAAGATCATATAGAAACATAATACATAACTATACAAAAAAACCTAGATATTTGATACTCTATGTCCCAAATAAGGATAACTTTTATCAATGATGTCTTCTGTTGCGTGTAGGATTCCAATATACAAGATTCAAATTATCCATTTCGACTTAATTTGTGGTATGTAGAAATTATTTATGATGAAGCCTACTAGACATTGAACTAAATACCCACTTGAATATTTTTCATGTGGATCATTATATTATGAAATGAATCATTATTTTATATTCATAAATTTTAAATTTTTATAAAAAACAAATATTTTAAAAAACATAATTCCCTAGTACCGAGTTTTAAAATATATTATGGTCGACCAACCCATCCACTCACTATGTCAACCTAGTTAGAATTTTCTCTACAATGAAATGATCTGTCAGGTTATTTCCATTTTATATGATATAAATATTTATCCCCGAAGATATTTCTCCCTAGTGGTTATCTTCACAGATGGGCCTAACATATTTCTAGCCACATTTTTACCTACCATAGCACACATGTACCACATTATTTATTAATAAAATAATTCTTTTTTCGTGGTGAGAGCACCTTCAATGTATCTATATGAACAAAATCAATATATCACAATATTTTTTTTAAAATTTTTGCAATAAAAAATTATAAATACTAAGGATAATCAAACTATAAAATATTAACATTGGAATATAACCATTATAACATAGAAATTAAATTTCTAGGTATGAAAAGATTAATTAATTTTTGAAATATTTTTAATAATAATCACAAAAAACACCCATATATAAATTTTTTAACCAATAAAAACATAATGACTTAGTCTTAGGAAATAAGAACTGGGTTTTTTATTTTTGTATTTAATTCTTCAAATACATGTTTCCATTAAAATTGGGATTTATTGAATTTTATAATAAAATTATATAATTTATTACTAAAAAAATAATAAATTCTAATTTATAAAATTAATATCATTTTTGGAAAAATTACATCAATATTATCATATGGAGATATTATGAAAATTTTCTAAAATGTTTGATTTTTCAGTGAAAAGTGAAAACTAATGATTTTATTGAAAATTATTTTATTATTAAATGATTTGTAAAAATAAATTTTATTTTATATAATTTTTATTCATATTATTTAATAATAAGAATCTTTTTATTGATGTTATTTTTATACCTTAATTTGGTATAAGATCATTATTTTTTTAAAAAGGGATTTTTTTTTGAAAAACTATTTTTTGATGGGTTTTTTAATTTATTTGTAAATTGAATACTTCCTCTTATATAATTTGAATAATGAAAACTTAATTCCATATTTGTAAATAAGGGGTCCAAATACATTAAATGTAACCTTTTATTTTTGTCCAATGTGAGTAGATACAATAATAATTATGGTTACCTTGATAATGATAAATATGGAATTTAAGGGTTAAAAATATATTAATAAGGAATATAAATTGAACATAAAACGTGGATTAAATTATTTATGATTAAATATAGTTTAAAAGATTCAATTAATTTTATAAATGGAATTTTCCCTTATTTATTTGATTATAACCTTTATAATATTTTAGGAAAAGAAAATTAAAAAATATCACCAACTTGTTTTTTATAAAATTCACAATTTTACCATGTGTATAACATGATGATATATTTGGTTAAAAATAATTTTTAAAAATATAAAATATTTTTCAACATTTTTTAATTTTTTTTAAATTTTTAATGATGAAATAACTACACTAATTTATTACAAAACACTAACACAATAAATGTTCGATTAGTGGATCAATAAAATAATTGATAATAACATTATATAATGTAGTAAATCCTAAAATAAATAATTTTACAGAAAAACATAATAAGTAACAATGATATATTATGGATGATTGGATACATTGGATTCAACTTCCATTGTTTTTGTGATGTTATTATGGTCAATGAAGTTAAATAGTGTTAAAATTGTAGTTAATGATATTTTAAATTAAATAATAGTATTAAATGATTTAAAAAATAAATTATATGTGGAAATTAATTGGATGTGGTTAATAATATCATGCGTGGTATATTAATGGGTTTTTTAATATTATAATAACAGTATTAGAAATTATGATTTTAGAAACTATAATTTTAATGTAATTAGCAAAAGGGTTATGGGAGGTTTTAAAAGGAAAGGGTATAAATGTGACCTAAAGATGTCCAAAAATTATTTTATTAGATAAGTTTGACTATTCCTCATCACATCTTAATATATAATCAATTTTGATCTACTTGAAATTAAAAATTATTTTAAATGAAATTAATATTTTAATAGATTCCAGGAACGCCCCTCACCTCTCATATAAAATTAAATTACTTTATATCATTTAATCATAAATAAATACACATTTTGATAGAATTATATCTTCAAAAAAAATATCATATAATACTTAAAAGTATTATAAATTCCTTGCTTTATGATTAATAAATATCATAGTGGTCTTATAATGTTATGAGTACAATATTTTTCAAAGAAGATGTATAGTGTTAGCGACATATTTTAATTTTATTTCTAATAACAACATATACAAATATTATTCAACCATTACTTCATAGTAGATCAAATACCCTTAAAATAAAAATATTTTATTATTTTAATGGAATAACTTATATCAACCTTGTATTCTAATAAATGGGAAACAAAACCATCGTTCGACTATATGAAATCATACCACCTCTCAAACCGATGTAATTAATTTTAAATCATTATCTCTCCCAACTGAATTATAATAATCGAATATATTGAAATATTTAATATTAATGAAATATTTATCATAAAAATGTTTAATTAAATCATTTTACATTATACCATTTCATTTACTAAAAAATGATGATGACATTCGTGTGTATGTGTTGATTACCATCTCTATGAAGTGATGTGATGCATTTTTCATCACAATATCACATGGTAGATATATATAAGTATATTTAATGAATATATTTATCATTTTTGATATTTTTATGAAACTATAAATACATAATATTTATAATGTTATTTCTATAGTGACCATTAATAAATTTTAATGTTACTCATGTGAATGTATGACCTATCAACTCAATGATTTTAATGTAGTAAATTTTTCATAATCATATTTAACGGTTGGATTTAAATGTATAATTTGTGATTAAAAGTTATATATACTTAGAAATTATTATTCTTTATATGCTGTAATAATGAACTCTTTGACCATATGAAACTTAGTAGAGTCATTTTGGACTTATGAATAAAATATCATAAAAAATTACATGATCTTAAATGACTATGTTATTGTAGAAACATGTAAATAATTAATAATTCATATTACATTTTTTTATTAAAAATATGTTGATATATAATGTGATCTTTTGGGTATGAAAATTTATATTTTGATGACATTTATTATTTTAAAGAAGGACAAATTAAATAAGTATTCATTAAATGACAGTTTAATTATTCAATTGATGAATCATACTATGAATTTTGGGAGCATACAATATTTCAAAATGTTTTTTCGCATGGTTTTTATGGATTATTAAGGAACAAGATGAGGCGAAATTGAAAATTTCTATGATGTGTCTTGAATATAAAATATGGTTAATTGTTAAAAAAAATATATGAAAAAATGGATACTAAAATTGATGTGTCCACATGTAATATATGGGTTTTCATTTAATATTTATGACCTAACACCATGATAAACGTACCATAAAAGATAAATAAGAATGTAAAATGGTGAATTCCAAAATTAAGACATTATAATAGGTAATGATTAAGGTCGAGGTCATTATAGTTGTACTAGAGAAGAGTTTTGATTACCATATAGGTTCGGATTTTATTTGAATATAAGAATTTTATTTTATATAACCACAATGGATAGTATGATATGGATAATAATGATTTTTTGGATAAATATAAAGGTGATGAAGATAAAATGGATTAGGATACCTTACTAATTTTCAACAAAATAGGATAGTTTTATGTGTTTTTTTTAATATTATCACACTCTCATAGTATGGTTTAGTTAATAGTAGGATAAATAATGAACCAACGTAATAATGGGTTTAAAAGAAATAGTGGTGGTTTTTTGAATATTAATCCTAACAATATATGGGATGTAGTGAAAACTATTGAATTTATTACTAACCATATTTCAAAAGTATAAGTTATGAACATGAACTCAGGTGACATTCAAAAATAAATAAATTATAGAGAGTGATGCTCTTTAAAATTGAAGGATATATATATGGTAAACATAAATAGATTAAACAACTAAGGATTCATTAATGTTGGATAAAACACCCATGAAAATGCCATAAAATGACAAGAAGTTGTTAGTTATCTAGTAAAGTAGGCGATGCAACAATATTATGTCAAGGAAAAGGTAAACATTCATCTTACATCATGTAGAGAACTAATTTTTGTTCTAATTAATCCATTTAATATTTCTAATGTGGGGAGTAAGGGAATTATAAAAATTGATGTCCTAAAGGGGACATCTAAAGAACTGGATTTTCTAGACTATACAAATGAAGGGTTAGTAATGTATAGTTCCATTATTATTAAATGAAAAGGAACTAAAAATGGAGTATAAAAATTATTGATTATAAAATATATTATTTTTTGATATTGTTGAATATTATGACATGATTCATGTTTTTTGGAAAGAATTATTAAGAAATAATATGCAAAGGTCTGGTTAAAAAAGAAGGATGAATGTCAAAGGATTCTTCATATTGGGATTCAAGATTTATTAATTTATGGAATAATTATTGTTGATAAAATTCTCAAATTCATAGACACCCATTTTGAGATTTTATGTTAATGGAATACTTTGGGTTGTATTTATTGAGTTTTTGTAGATTTTATTTCAATTAATCCATTATGTCTAACATATGAAATTTTATTTATGAAAGAATTATATTTTATTTTTTAAGAAATATGTTTAAAGGTATTTGTGAAAATTATTATTAACAAAATCATTTATGATAAAATATATTTTCAGGATATTAATCATATTTTTTGGATTTTGATAAAAATAAATAAAATATTGTGTCATAAAATGTACAAACCATATGTTGGACAGCGTACCCTCATATATGGAAGGGTCATGGGCCATAAACACAGAATCCAAGGGTGGAAAATAGAGCAATTCATACCAATATCCAATGTGAAGTATTGATATAATCATGGGATTTCAAATTGATTTTGTAATTTGGAGAGTAGTTTTATTTTAATAGAAAGTCACTATTTTGGGAACATCTTTTTAATCAAGGTAAATAGAATCTTATGAGATTTTTTTGAATATTAATAATTGAATTTTTTTTGTATTTATTCAAAAATTTAATGTAGAATAATATTTATTATTGTTATTTATGGAAATGATTTGTATAATTTTATATATTATAAGATAAGTAATATATATATTTTGGATTATGACATATTTTTTATTAATAAAAATTAATAAATATATTTTGGGAGAATATTTGATCAAATAATTCTGATTTTTGGTTTTCAACATTATTATATAGTATTTTAAATTATGTTAATGTGAGTTATAATCGAATAATAAATGTTTATATTTTGGTGTTATGGTTGTGGATTTGAAGACTAATGTTGTATTTATTCATAGTAATGTTCATTATTTTATGGAATAATTTTCTATTTTTTCTACCCATTTTTTATTTTGTTAATGTTCAATGAAATAAGATATATTTTTTATCCAGTTTTGGAAGTATATGATAATATAAAAGTATATTTTAGATCATTATGCATGAAAAAATCGTTATAAGTACTACAATGCTACAATTTTAACATCAATGCTCTAAGATATCTGTAAAATTTTAGGTGACGAATATAGTAATATAATTTTAAAATAAATTAATTATTATTCTAATCAATAAAATTGTATTTTCTAATTATAATAAAATATTCTATAAATTTTTATTAAATCCAATGAATTATTCAAACTTTATTATCATCCGAATAGTATTTATTTATTGTTGTTTTAAAATGTTTTATTTTATTTATAAAACAACTACAAATTTTATTTGAAAAAAAAACAATTTTTAAATCATAAAATCAATATTAATGAATTGTATAATATAGAAACATTCCTGAAATGTTTTATTTTCACTGAAATGTGAAATTAGATTTTTTTTAAAAAATTCATTTATTTTTATCTATTTAAAAAGTAAATTTAAATTTTATGTCATTTAGTGACTTATTATTTTCAATAATATTTTTGTGGTTTTCAAATATGTTTTATACATGGATTTATTATAACATGGATTTATATTTAAAATGGCCTTTTAAAAAAATATCATTTTATGATTGTTCACATATTATTTAAAATCTACCATATATAATTCTTGAATTATAAAAATTAGATCCTATTTGCATTATTTGTTAACCCTTACTCCCAGATCTGATGGTAAAAATATAAAAATTACTTTTATTTCATTGATACTTATAGAAGTGACACGATTTTTTCCAACCAAATAATAAAACATGAAGAGGAACTGCCGGGTCACCTATATACCAAAAAGAATATTAGGATTATATAATTATATAATTATGAAATACTATTAAAAACTTGGATTTATAAATAACTAGTTCATAATGATAAACATTATATTCTACTATAACCATCATTATATATTTCATATCATGGCTTTAACATCTCCTATAACTTTCTCCTCCTACCAAGTCATTATGGAATCAAATAAAATAATATTATTATTCAAAACAGGAAAAATCATAAACATAAGATTTTTTACATCAAATTATCTTGATAGTTAAAAAAATACATAAAAATTTAATGTCATTTGTGACAGTAAGTGTTGCATAATAGTGTGAGGACAAAATTAGTTTGCATAATAATGATAAAAGGGAATTCATACGAATCAATAAATGGAATATCAATCATGTAACATGACATAATGAACTACTAGAGGACCTGAGTAGTAATAATAAATAATCCCAAGAAATTTGATTTCAGCCTTAATCAAATGAAACATTCATATCCCATATAATTCATAAATACACTTTGTTTTTTCCTTAGAAAATTATCTTTATAACCTTTGTGAAATATATGTTATAATTAAATAGAGCCCAATTAAATCAATTAATAACCAACTGGTAACTCCATCTTATTATACTCTAATGAATTGAATCATTACCATATGAATTGGAGGGAAATATGGGGCACCCATCCAAAATCCTATATATTTCTCATATATTTATATCTTAGAACATACATCATATATTATATATCAGTATCACCTATGGGATATAATATCTACAAACCCTTAATAGAAAATATCAAAGGACCTTATCTTGAATAAAACACATGAGTGACACTATAAAGAAAACATCCTAATTTCAACAAACCATTTCATTTTGAAACCACATTTTTTGATCATAAATAACTATAACTAGAGAAGGCGGGTTATTATTTAACAGAACCATAAAATCTTTCAAGATAAGTCAATCAAATAATAATCTTTATGGGGGTAAAATAATTTATTGTCATTTAATACTTTTTAATAGATAATTATTTTTATAAGATGATTATTCTGTGGAAAAGAATTATGTTTAATGAAAATATATTTTTAAAAATAGTAATCCTTCTAGAGAAATAATGAGGATAATATCAATAAATGATAACCCCAATGGAGTATACATAGCATCAATGGGTTTTTACATTGATAAATATAAATATGGGTAAAATATTATTTTATTTTTTTTCTAGAAAAAATACCCATTTCATGTTGACAGTCTCATAAAAAGTTTTAAAACGTAAACATATTAAAGAAATCAATTTATTTGAAAAATAAATTTTAATCATTTAAATGGATTTTCATTTTATTATGGCATCTTATCTATATGAAATCCATTCTATTAAAAAATGTTAGAAAGAAACATTTATTATAGTCATTTTAAATGAAAGTAAAAAAGTGATCCATGCATAAATCATTAATGAATTTACATTATAAAATAATATAAAAGAAAAAAATATTAGAAAAAATATTTATATAACTCTTTATGATTAAAAAAGAAACAGAATTATTTTTAAAAAATATATAAATATGGGAAATAATAATTACACATTTCATTGAAAATACGATATCATTATCACTTACATATAACTGTATTTATATTTATTTATCAATAATTGAAAAAAATTTAAATAAAAATGTAAAAAATTTATATATAAAGTATGATAAAAAGTTATTAATTTTTAAAAACAAGATCATATGATTTCCCCCAATATAACATTAACATAATTAACTATAAAAAAATAGATTATAACATAATGTAGTGTCACTTATATAACTCATCATTCATTAGTTCATGAAAGAATAAAAAAAATAAGAAAATATAACACTAATTACTTTAATAATGATACATTATGTCCTCAAGGTAGTATATACACATCATTAAATAATATAGGTTCACAATATAATCATATTTCGTATGTAACGTGAATTTGAATAAAAGAACCCTTATAAAGATCATATAATTGAACTGGTAAAAAAAGTGGATGAGTTATTTTTTAAAAATATATATCCACAAAAAATAGAAATGATGTTGAATAAAAAATATAGGTCTATTTAATAAATATCATGGAATTAAAATTTTAATGAAAAGGTGTTATAACCCATTGTAAGGAAATTGCGTTAAAGAATACAACTTGGTATTTTTAATGTCAAAGAACATTGGGTAAAATAATTAAAATTTAATATAAAAATATCATTAAGTATAAAAGATTATTGATATTACATTAATAGGTTTAGTATGTTCACCATATATATGAAATTAGTTTCACAAATATAAAATATGCCTTAATTGAAAGAAATTGAGATGAAATACAATGCCTCGAGTCAAGAATTTCATTGAATATATTTTAACTCTTCTATAATAAAAAAATATCAATTATTTAATTTATTAATTATAATTACCTATTTACCTTATCCTCGATCCATTAATTTGAATTATTTTAATGAAATTAAAAATTACATCATCGGGTCTGCCCATATCATTTGATTTTAGGATGTTCATTTTAAATGTTCAAGATGACTTTTATTGGTTAAATAATGTCAAAGAAGAATTATTAAATGGTATATATAATAATATAAATAACATAATTCTTATTTTTATTCAGTAATTATATTTTTATATCCATGAATTTAATATGGTTCTATAGAATGAACCATGTTATAGTCACCGAGAAGGTATGTCCTATGTATGCATGGGAAACATTTATATGACAATTTTTTAATTATAGAACAACACAAATTTCTTCAATTGGATATTATTTTTTAAAATTATATATATATATATATTTATCATCCATTAAATTTTGTTATGTTGAAAGAACAATATCACATCGTGGAGCTGATTGTCTACAAATAGTCACAAACAACATTATAGTTTTACAGTGAATAGAAAAGTAATACAATAAATAAAATATTATATTTTCATAATGATACATATGTAATTAATATAATATATAAATATTTATTCTATCATTATAATCCATCCATTGGATATGATGATGGAATATGAATTTTATCAGGTCATGAGACGGTACTCCAACGTACACACGAACGATGGTTATGATTCTCATTTGATGAAGATGACATGAATATAGGTTGTTTAAATAGAATAAAAAAATAATATGTTTTAAGATATTTTTATATTATATAATAATGGCTAATTAATATTTTTATTATGTATAATAATATATTAAATTTAAATTAATAATTAAAAATGATATCCTTACATTGGAACTCCTTCTTTTCGTAAAACCTTAAGACCACTATGGTATGTATAATTACCAATCTATAGCTAGTAAAACATGGGGATGGATTTTAATATGTTAAATTGGTAAATACTAGCTAGTATAAATTGGTTTAATGGTGTTATGTAATGGGAATAAGAGATGAATTTTTATAAGATATGGTAGGTACATTGATACAATTTCAAAAAATATTAAATTAATATAATGAAATTTTAAATAAAATATTTTTAAAAATAGATTTAGGTAATATTAATGATTAGTATGGATCAAATTAATCTTATATAATAAAATTTGGATTTTTTTGATCACATTTTTACCCTTCACTTTTTGTATTAACCCGTTGTCAACCCTTTTTCACACTAACTATGACAACAAGGGTTTTTACTCATTAAGGGTCAATATAGTAACTAAAAATGAAAAAACTCTAATTAATGGAGGATGTATAATATTGTAAACCACATCCTACTAAATTTTATGGAAATATGTTCTCTTAAGAATTTTAAATAATTTAATAAAATAATATTATTATAATATATCGTTAATGTCAATATTTAGGAGTATTCAATGTATTAATTTTCTTAACATCAGAAAAACTACTAAAATTATAGACACATATTTTATTATATACCTATCATATAATTTAAATCTATAAAATTCATGGATAATATATATTATTTATGTTATATTTCTTTTTTTTAATATCAATTATTAAAATTTTCCATTAATTAAATAATGACTGAGTTAGTGTTGTATAAACATTCAATGTAATGACTTATTTACTAAAAAATAATATCAATTACCATCATAAAGATAAATAAATTACATTTAAAATTAATATTTTGTAACCAATTATACAATTTGGTTATCCATATGGTAAAAGTATAATATTAATGAAAAACAAGAGTGTGACATTTTTCACTTTTCATTTACAAAAATAGTTTATAGGATATAATATTATTCAAAAGAAAAATATTTATACGACCAAATATTTGAAATATATGTATAGAATATGATCATTTAATAAATATAATACAACTATTATGGTCATTTTAAAGATCATATAATATAATTTATAACCAATTAATTAACTGATTCACCATATTCTATAGTAACAAAAATTATCATACTTATAATTCATATTGACCAAAATTAAAAGGGATCATCCTACCAAATATGGACCTCCTGATTCCAAATATGGAATAAATTTTTTATAAATATAATAACATAATTTATCATATATAATTTAAAATCAATCTGGAAAAACATAATGAAAAATGGTTTCCCAGAAAAAAATCGATTTTAAAAAAATGTTGTTACAATAATTTAAATTATAAAATTCATTTTAAAAAAAATAAATATATTATGATACAAAAATAAGAGCTCATTAAATTTTAGAAAAAACGCATAATTAATTTTTCTTAAATAGTTTAATATTAAAAAATATTTTTAATAAAAATCAGTAAGAAATAATAATTATTAAATAATAAATATTTTTAGAAAATCATAAATTTACCCAAAACATAATTATATTATTATTATTTAAAAAAATGATATTTATATCATAAAAAGAAAAAATTGAAATGTTTTGTAAAGTAATAATAATAATCAATAAAAAATTGATTATTTTTTATAAATACATACTTTTGAAGAATATAATGAAATTACTTAAAATTAAGTTTCTATTTAATATGAATATATCAAAAATATGTATTTATTATAATATTTATAAATATTTAAATATATTTATCCTAGTAAACATTACAATTAAATGGATTTTCTATAATGTTTATATTTAAATATACAAAATTCTTTTTACATTTATAACTAAAGCAACGTATCACTTGTGATAAAGAAAAAACACTTTATTTTAAAAAAATCACAATATTAAAATATTCATTCTTTAAAAAAATATTGAAATTTTAACACATGTTTTGTGTCATGTTTTTAAAATCCCAATTTTTTATGAAAACAAACATGGTAATAGGTGTAAATAAATTTTTTTATTCAAAATAGACAAAGTGAAGTATAAAGGTCAAATGGAATTACACATGTATAGTTTCCATGTAGAATAACATAAAAGGGTAGTGAAACTATGTATATGAAATTAAAAACTAAATTGCAAGGACTATATATAGTGTGATATAGAACATGGTCATGGGAAATTTAACCGTCAAAGAAACATAAATCTATTATGGGTTATAAGGTTATTTATTTCTCTATAATAAAAGTTAATATATAATTTTTTTATTTCAAGATAAATTGCCTAAATTTTAGTAATTAATTTATAATCAACATTAAAAAAATAATAAAATATTCTTAATTGAAAATATCAATTTCACGTTTCTGTCAATTTCTACAACATTCTCATATCTTACTGGAAATGATTACTATTCGTGTTAAAATTTTAATTCCTGAATGATGAAAATGATATTTTATATGGCCAAATAATTCCATAAAATGAGAAAAAAATATTCTTATAATATTTTTAAATTGACCAAATAATGGAAAAAATAAACAGGATAATTCCCAAATATGAATAAAAATTCATACAATATTAATATCCATTGTTCAATAGTAATACAAAAATTGAAAACTAAATCATTCCTTAAATGAATTGAATAGTGATAAAGTCTCCTAAAAATCACATATTACTCCAAATGAAAATTCATAAATTATTTCTCAATTGGAATCCATTAAAAACTGGCATACCTTATTCTTATAGGGTTCCCAAAGTTGTGAACTTCATTTAAAATAACATTATTCCCATAATCATCTTTATCAATTTCATGGTTATCTAATTTCTAACACATATATTCTAAAAATTAACATAATATTTTTCTATCTTATGGATTCAATAAATAAAAAAATGCCTTACAAACATGTATATCACTTAGTCTAGTGGTAGGTGATTCACTGTTATCACCATTCAGTTGGGGGTTCAAACTCGACAACCATTCCTGACACGATGAGTTGTCTCCCAGTGTATAAGTTTCCCATTTCTCAGAAACTATACATATTATTCTTATGACATTACTATAATAATTACTAACATCCTCAAAAATAAAATCACTCCTATAAAATTATATAATCTATAAAGTTTATCAAAACAATTTAACATATGTCCACAAAATTTAAAAGTGTTTTTCCTAAAATAATAATTCACATTAATACTTATTTATACATATTTAAAAACCCAATAAAACATCTCCCAAAATTTCATTAATAGCTTCCAACTTTCCTTAATTAAACCCTCAAATGGCATGTCTTTGTTTTTTATCTTATTATCAAACACAAACTCATAAAAATATGATCATAAAAAAATATTAAGATTACATCACATAAAATATCAAAAAAATTATAGTTATCTATACCCTACTCTAATATTTACTTTATGTGAAAAAACCCACAATGCTGGATTTGAGGATAATAAAATAAACATTACATTTCTAGATTTGATATGGATAAACGTGACATAATTATTTACTTCCAAATCATACACATCTATATGATCATAGAAAACTTTCTTCACTTTCCATTGAACCAATTAATGGATGAGGGATGTGAATTTCTTCAAGATCATGTATATTATTTTTTTTGATGATACTAACAAAGTTGATGGAATCTGTTGTGTGGAGGTCTCTAAAATAGAAGAGACAAAATAATTCATCAAATCTCCCTTTTCAATGTAAAATATATATGCATGGTGAATAATCCTTTTCACCTAGAAATTGTAATTTATATAAAATTAACTTTTATTAGATGAACATTACAGTTATATCACAACGTTAAAACATATTCCACTATAATAAAAAAATCCTAGTTATAAGAAACATTGTGTCTCGCATATGTATCCCCTTGAAAATGGATAGTTTTTATGATATACATCTATCCAAAAGATAATGTCTATATAAGTCTACCAAAAATATTCAACTGAAAGGTGATCATATTTATGACACTAATACCCTGATATAAAATTAATCAGACACATTAATACATTTTCTATTGATTGACTAAATTATATTTTGACTCAAACTTTTCAAGTCATACATTGACCATTAAAATATGAGACCACTCTTTTATATTTTTGTACAACCCATGAAATGGTTTTTGAAACACAAGTTCAAAATATCTAGTGGATATCTCTTTAGCTTACCATGGTTCTTTTCTCCATGGTTCCATATTATATCATGGTAATTCCACATTCTCACCAACTCTATACCATAACCATGGAAGATGTTATTTTTGAGCTTAGTCAGATTCATCCACAATGGATAACATCATGGATGATCATTTTTATAGTTTTACATGTTCTATAATACCTTTAATGTTTGGTATATAATCTTACATTAATTCATTTTTCATATTTTTGACAATGGACAAACATCATCTGGTAGTGAGGAGAAATGTCACTAAATATTCCATTACTTTATGGAATAAAAATCAATGTGGAATGTTATTTTCAAAAAAAAATATAAAAATGAATAACTTGAAGTATTATCCATTGAATAATAAGGTGTTTTTTGGTTGGTTTTCTATCCCATAGGCCTTTTTCCCTTCATCTTAATTCGAAAAAACATTAATTTTTGTTCAATCAATATCTAACACCAAAACCCACTTTTTGATTAAAAAATACAACACAACCCTATGACAAAAAATATATATTAAATAACTCTCAATATTTAACATACCATTAAATATATATTTCTGAAAAGAACTATTAAAGATCCAATATAATGGATTTTTGAATCATATTTTTTTTCAATTTTATAGAGATGTTCATAGTTTTAGGATGAATGTGAATCTGTGTAGGTATATTTTTTGAATAAAATAAAAATTATCATCTTGTAACACTCCAACTTATACAATGATCATATTTATATCTCCATTTACCTATTATTTTGTTATTATTTATCCCATAATAGAAAAATAATGAATCACAATATAACAACAGTATATGTTGATAATATTTGACTCACTATAGATGAATATATCTCCAATAACTATTGGTTATTATCCATAAATCATAGATTCCATATTATTATCAACCATTAAATAGATAAAGGGTAATGAATTGAAAACATTTTCATAGCATTGAATTTATAAAATATAAGAAAAATAATTTTATTCTATTATATCAAAATAATGCATGATTTATCCTTCTCATTTTGAAGAATATAAACTATGAAACTAATTTATCCCCATGAAATTTTTTTGATCTTATTACTCCCTTATTGTAACTAATTAAGAAACAAGATATTTACACATAATTTTCTAGTAAATGTATCTATGATTAATATATAACCTTATTTGTCCTAGATATTATATTTAAAAAATTTGAGATCACCATCTTTCTTCTTCTTATTCATTATTTTATAAGAAATTTGCATAATATGATATTATTATTCTTCCCCAGAATGTTAGGGATGGAATTCTGAATGCGAATTCTGAAAAATATTTTATTCTAGTAATTAATTAATTCCCTCTAAATATCATAATACTAAGGATATAATCTCAGAAAAATTATTTGATTTCTCTCTTGATAAAATAAATTTTTTTCACACATATAATGTGAAATTACACAGAAATCATGAATATTATATCCATAAAATAAATCAATACACTCCCTTGAATTATATTATGATCTACTCATTCAAACTCATTTGAATTTCATTTAGACTCACTCTCGTATCCATCATCTAGATATTGATAATATCATATATTATTCTCTAAAAAAGAAACAACTTCTATTTCTTTTCATTATAAACATGAATATGGAAATGTTGTTTTCCACTCTTTCTATGAATTTATAACTCATCTTTAATTACCAAAACTATCCTTGTCTGATTATCCTTTTATCTCATCATGACTCATGTCAAACATATGATAGTCATTTATAATCAATAATAAAAATATATCATGTATCACTATATTTTATTCCACTATTATTAATGAAAGGACCCGGACCGGAGAAGCCTACAAAACAATGCCAAACAGTTCGGGTGTCACTACCTTAGGTGCACCTCCCCTGAACGCCAAAGGCTTACGACTAGCAGCGGGGGTCAGAATAGGTATAGTGGGGAGGCTATACCCTCGCGGAGGAATAAAAATGGTACTGGTCTGAGTATAATACTAAAAAGTGAAGCGGAAATAAATGACTCCACAGACTCGAACCAGACCCGCATAGAGGAAGCATATCAAATAGCAATAAACTAGCAGAAGCAATATAAAAACAATAGCAGTGGAAAGTAAACAGAACAACAAGATGAAAAATACAAGAAACTAATACTATATGCAAACCAATCATTCATCCAAAGCAAGTCATACATCTCAGTATATAAATGGCGCCAATGGCTAAACAATAGTTGTTACATAATAAAGTAAGCATGATGATACAAAAAGGAAAACTAAACAAAGTAACTCCAGCAAGGCATGACCTCAAGGTCCATACCAATCTCCATGCCAACAGCACTAAAGTCAAGCTCATGAGGCTGACCCATTACCTGCACGCAGTTTTATAATGTCTACACGCATCCCGAATGGCCCCGTGTAGGGTGTCAGACAAGTCTCAGTAGGATACCATCCAAGGGTGCGTACCTAATATAAGTGTTTAGGCAGACATGCTTATACAAGAAAAGATGTAAATAACAAAATGCCCAATTTTAAACACAAACTTCACGGGTGCTCAGCTGTCACCAGGAAATGTCACCTGCTTCGTCCATCGTCGGAATCTTTGGATGTAACCCACCCCCACGTGCCACTTGACACTATGTGTCTCATGTAACGACATCCCAAAGGCATTCCCAATAATTGTGACCCAGCTCAAAAGCTCAACATGCCCATGTCACAACATCTGCAAGAACAACGATACCTGTCTTCAAATGATAATGGGAGGGACAACGATGTCTGCCCTTAAATCATGGAGAGCCTCAGACCCCAACCTGACCGCCTCAAAGTTGTCTCCTAAAAGCTCCTCACCAACCACGTGGATTCCTATGGAAAGAACCCCCTAACCAAATATACCTAACAGTATCTACCGGGGGCCTCTACCCAGCGATTGGCCATACCACCTCATCTTGGAGTCTATCTGTGTGCACACTACTCAAAAGTACCCAGTGAGCGGTAATCACATCAGTATGTCCCCATGTCACAAAACATCTGACACCTCGTGCCCCTGCGAACCTGTCCATCATGTCTGATGGCCTTGCCATCCAAGTAACCTGGGCCAAGCCCAACCCGACAGTCCAACTGCCACAACATGTTGGATCAAAAATGTAGATGTATATGTATATTAGATGGAACAATAAAAGAGGTTAGGGGTGAATTTTAGGTATAAAACATTGTGTTTAAACACAGCAGATTAGTTTAAAGGGTCTTATACTAATAAAACTCACAATAAAAACAAACAACAACAATTGTATTGAAAATAAAGGTATGATATGTTGTAATGCTATAAGAAAAGAAAAGCAATTGTATTCAAGATGAATACAATAATCAGAGTAATACAATAGTGATGGATTCTACAATAAAGCGTAAAGAATCAATCGATAGAATATGTTAAAATATGATTGTAATCTATACAATTTCAAATGAATATGAAATGAAGAATAGAAAACAATAGAATTTCCTTTTTTAAAATAAATAACAGCAGAAATATAAAATTATTACAATTCGTTTGACCCAAAAAGAAGGGTTATCCTTTCACCTAGGATAACAAGTCTATCTTACCACAACCTCGGTAAGCCCTCGATACAATGATCGGTACGTCTGTCCTGTTATCCCCGCAAGACCTCGATTTTGTAGGTAATTGGGACTTATCTCATTCAATAACTTGAAATCCCTCCATACAATGATCGGTATCACTGTCTGCCTATCCCCAGCAGCCCTTGATCGTTTTCACCTGGTCAGACGCTCAAAGATAAACAAATCACTTATAGAAATAAATAAAACTATGAACAAGACATTCATGTTTTGTAATCTCAAGCCATTCGCACGAAGCAAGAGAGAAGTCACAGTATCTCTCTCTAGAACATGATATAAGCCAAGTCTCACATGATTTTATTCTTGGCTTCAAATGACCTCCTATTTATAGGCCTCAGGTTTCAACAGTCATATTTCCTCCAACGGTCATATTTCTCCAAAAAAAATCAGAGGGACTTGGACACCTGGCATTATAATAGTAATATTGAAACAGAAAACACGAAATCGTTTTGATTAGTTTATAACTAACTGTATGACATCATTTTGGTTATAAAAATAGAAATATGAAGATGATAAACATGAGTATGATTAATATGAAACATGTGTTTTTGATAAAGGAACAAAACAAGAAAGTAATAAACGTAATGTATGAGTAATATTAGTATTACATACTGTAATGTATTGATAAGATACAAACTGAGTATGATTTAAAAATTCAGTACGATTAACAGAGTCAATATGATTGCCAGAGTCAGTACGATAAGCATGGTCAGTATGATCAACATGATCAATACGATAAACACGGTCAGTACGATCAGCATGATCAGTACGATAAGCATGGTCAGTAGGATCAGCATGATCAGTATGATAAACATGGTAAGTACGATCAGCATGATCAGTATGATAAACATGGTCAGTATGATCATCATGGTCAGTACGATAAGCATAGTCAGTACGTTCAGCATAGTCGGTACGATCAGCATGGTTAGTACTATAAGCATGGTAAAAGACATTTTTGATTTCCAAAACAAGATATAAAAGGCAAAAGAGAACATTTGCCTCAACAATCTCCCCCTTTTTAGAAAGCACAAAACACAAAGTAAAAAACAAAAATAAAAACTTATCTCCCCCTGTGTTATTGGAAACTATTCTATAAAGAAATTGAATACAACTAACTCCCCCTTCGGTATGTACTTTCTTAAGTATTGTATTCATATATTTTCTTTATTTAGAAGTATTTGATACAAACATTCACCCTTTATATAACATTATACCCCTTTATATAAAATTCTCCCTCTTTGTGATTTACAAAAAAACAATAGGGTAATCTTGGGTTTCTTGAAAGAGTTAGAGAAAGAAAATTCCATGAGATAGGAAAGATAACATAAATCTAATTAAGATAACAAAATTCTATAGAGTTCATGAAAAGAAAACAAATATAAGTCATCTGTTTTTTCTTTCCATTGCCTTCTTTATCAACTCATGAAGAATGGATTTCATCTTTTTAATTTCCTTCTTGTATTTAGATATAGAATCACCCTGTGATCTGAGAATATCTTATTGATCGGAAAAAAGTTGATCCTAATTATCGATGGTCTCCTCCTGGACCGGGATTACTTCTTCAAGAGTATCAATTCTATTTTGTAAATTCTTGTTGTATTTGGATAACATTGAATTTTGTTTTTTCAATAATACTAATTCATCATTGAAAGATGAACCCTTCGAAAACTCAAACTGAAAAGCATTCAATCTCTCTTGACGCTCTTTTACTGAAGGAATATCATCTCCATGGGTATTAGACAATTGATTCAGCCATTCAATAGTTTCTTTGTTGAGCTATTTAAAAGCAATAGTGAGATCATATTAAAGTCTCATTAAGTCTTCAATTGACACATCATGATCATTCACCAATATTTCTATTTTGTAAGACCAATTAGTCATTCTGTTGCAAGCCTTCTTATGAGCAGCCGAACAATCAGATAGAACTTTCAAATCATCTTCAACTGATAAAACTCTATTTCTTAATTCTCTTTCAGAACCAAACTTCTTTTTCTGATTGTCAGTAATGAAATAAATTTTTTTTCAAGCCTGGGAAAATAAGGGATGGCCTTCTCAATTCTCCATAAATCATGAACAATGTAATCACATTTCTTAAGAGAAATTGTGTGTTCTGAATCAGTATCCTCATCGTACGAATCCAGTTCATTTGATCGGCTTGAGTCTACAATTGGCTGTTTTTCATTTTTCTTTTTCAATCCCATTTCTTTATTCTTCAATTTTGTCACTGATAACAATTGATTTTTCAGATGATTGAGAATGTTGATTCCCCTAGGAATGAAATATTTCTGGAGTTTAAAAAGATTCATTCGTTGTTCGATCAGCATGTAGAACTTGTTGAATACCTTCACTCTATTTTTGAACAGATTCTTCTCTACTATTTTTGTGATCTAAAGAAATTACAAAAGGAAATATCTTTCCTCTTCTTCAACTTCCTGAAATTTTTCCATAATTTAATTCCTTTTTTCTGGATCTGGAAGACTCTATACGATAGGCTCTTGATATACTTCTTCCGTTACATGAGCACTAGCATCCTCAACCATTTTCATGAGTATTGAATCATTAAATTCATGCTTTTCTTTTCAAAAGAGTCTATTTTTTCATTTAAGCCTGAAGGGTATCCTCAACCCTTAATCTCTCAGCAAAAGCTTCAACTGGGTTAACAATGAACTTTAGATCCCCTTACTTTCTCTGTTTTCTTTCTTTTCTTTACCTTGCCACAACCTCCTTACTGTACAAAGGTTTATTCTTTGGATTTGAACTGGTTTGTGGATCTAACTTTTGAGGAGCACCAACAGATGGATTCTCTTTGGTTGCCATAGGTGCCGATTGATTCTGAGCCGATTCTGCTTTTAAATCCTTAACAAAAATCGTTGTATTTTTTTCAAAACAATCATTAAACTTCCTCAATGTACTCTTACATATCTAGTAAGGCTTCATCTCTTTCAATTTTCCTTTCAATGGAATAATACAAAACATCATGCTCTCAAGAATGAACTTTGTAATAATAGATGTATACATGATTAAACGAGACTTAATCGCTCCTGACTTAACATTATTGATTGTTTAAAAAATGTATCCCATGAGATTTACTTTCCTCATGTTGACAAGATAGTCAAGCATAAAGATATTAGATTCTTTTAGGGTTTCTCTATCCCCTTTTGTTGGGATTAGAAAACCATGCATCCAAAGAGCCACAAATCTATTTTCTGGATAACAATGGGCCAATTTCCTCTTATTTTCATTTATAAGAAACAAATTCCTTTCATCAGATTCATTGTTAAACATACCAACTTACTCCGGTAGTTTATGAGATTGAAACAAACATTCACCTTCTGCTGGAAAACTTAAAAAGATGGCTTCTTGCTTCAAAGACATTGATATATTTCTATCATACACAGCAAAATTGATAGTCATGTTTTTGACGAAAGACACAGTCTTGTAGAACTAACTGACATCATCAATAAGAACCAGATCCTGAGACACTGGTTTTTCAACACACAAATGTTCCCAACCTTGAAAAAAATAGTTCGTTTGATAGTAGAATCATATGAATCATATACTTCTTGAGAAACCAACCTTTCTCTAAAATGGTCTTTTTCTAAAAAAGTCTTGGAAGACATTTCCGCAAGTGTGTTAGAGGATGAATGAGACATATAGGTGAAGCTGATGGAAGATCGTACGGAGTCTTAAAACAGGGATGTCGAGCTTCGCAACAAAATCTGAAAAACTAGTGTGGGTTTGGGGAGGGGGTCTATTTATAAGCGACAAAAGAAATGACCGCTGGCCTTCTATGATTGTGATTAAAAGAAAATAAATCAATGTATAGGATAAAAACGAAAAAAAATTCACAAAATTATGTACCTACCAGAGATTGTAAGGAAATTGTTGGTTTAAAAAGTATTAACATAGTGAAATAAAATACAAATGAATGAGGAGAAAGAATATGATCGATTTTCATGCCGATGGAAAACAAACCTGTTACCATAGACTCACGTACCGATGGAAAGCAAAGTCATTACTATATACTGACGTGTCGATGGAAAATAAATTTATTACCATGAACTAATGTTCCGATGGAAAACAAATTCATTACCATGAACTGATGTGCTGATAGAAAACAAATTCATTACCATGACCTAACGTTCAATGGAAAAAAATTTCGTTACCATGAACTGACCTTCCGATGGAAAAGAAATTTATTACCATTAACTGACGTGCTGATGGAAAAAAAATTCATTACCATGAACTGACGTTTTGATAGAAAAGAAATTCATTACCATGAACTAACATGCCTATGGAAAACAAATTCATTACAATGAACTGATGTGCCTATGGAAAACAACTTCATTACCATGAACTGACATTTTGATAGAAAAGAAATTTATTACCATGAACTGGCATGCCGATGGAAGACAAATTCATTACCATGAACTGACGTTCCTATGGAAAAACAATTTCATTACCATGATCTGATGTGCTGATGGAAAAGAAATTCATTACCATAAACTGACAAGCTGATGGACAAAAAAAACTTGTTACCATGAACTGACATACTGATGGAAAAGATATTCATTACCATGAACTGACGTTTCATTGGGAAAAAAATTCATTACCATGAACTGACAAGCCGATGGAAAAAAAACTTGTTACCATGAACTGATGTGCAGATGGAAGACAAATTCATTACCATGAACTGACGTTTCGATGGAAAAGAAATTCATTACCATGAACTAACGTTTTGATGGAAAAGAAATTCATTTCCATGAACTGACAAGACGATGGAATACAAACTTGTTACCATGAACTGACGTGCTGATGGAAAACAAAAAGGTACATAATACATTAAAATATAGGTAATTAATAATAATAAAATAGTCAATACGATAAACAGAAAGACAAAAACACAAAAACACAAATAAGGAGAATAATTAGATAAAAATAATATCATGTAAAAAAATTGTTCTCCCCCTTATTAAGAGGAGTTTTTTAATGTAATGAGTAGTGTAAAACATGAAGTAGATATGAATGACTATTTTAATATAATCATTCCTAGATTCTTTTTTATAAACTCAAATCTATCTGAAGGTAATGGTTTTGTAAAAATGTCAAAAATTTGTTCTTGTGTTTTGATGAATTGTAAAATAATATATTTTTTGTGTGTGATCCCTAAGAAATTGATGCATAACATCTATGTGTTGTGCACGAGAGTGATGTGTTGGGTTCTTACTAAGAGCTATAGAACTAGTATTTTCACAAAGAATTTGAGTTTTGGAAAAACTCAATCCATAATCCGTGAGTATGTGTTGCATCCACAACACTTAAGCACAACAACTTCAGCTGCAACATATTCAGCTTCAGTAGTGGAAAGTGATACTGAGTGTTGTTTCTTCCAGGGCCAAGAAACCAGAGAATTTCTTAAGAAATGACATGTTCCAGATGTACTCTTTCTATCCATTCTACAACCAACAAAGTCACCATATGAAAAAACTTTTTAAAACAAAATTATTTCCAGAAGAGTAAAAAAGACCTAATCCACAGTTCTGTATAGATACCAAAAAATTATTTTCACACCTTTTAAATGAGTCTATTTTGAATTATATTGGTATCTTGCACATAAAAATATAGAAAACATTATGTCTGGTCGACTAGCTATCAAGTATAACAAGATTCTAATCGTACCTCTTAAAATTGTTTGATTTACTAGTTCTTGAATTTCATCATGATCAAGTGTATTTGATGTATTGATTTGAGTACTAATACTTTTAGTTTTGTCGTAACCATACTTTTTATATGAATATTTTATATACTTATGTTAGGATATATATGTTCCATCTAGTTTTTGTGAAATTTAAAAACCTAAAAAGAAAGTTAACTCACCCATCATACTCATTTCAAACTCATATTTCATTAAGTTGGCCAAATATTCAGATAAAGATTGCTGAGTTGATCCAAATAAGATATCATCAACATTAATTTGAACAATCCAAACATTTTTTTCCCATTTTTATAAAAAGTGTTGGATCCGCTATACCTGTTTTATAATTGTTTTGTAAAAGAAATCATGTAAGTCTATGATACCAATCTCTAGGGGCTTGTATGAGGCCATATAGAGCCTTGGTAAGTTTAAAAACATTTTTAGGATTTTTTGGGTCTAGAAAACCAGGGGTTGTATGAAAAACAATTCTTCTTGAACAAATCCATTTATAAAAGCATATTTTACATCCATTTGAAATAGTTTGAAATTATAGTATACTACAAAGGCTAATAGAATACGAATAGATTCACCTCTAGCTACCAGAGCATATTTTTATTTGTATTCCATTCCTTCTTATTGATTGTACCCCTTAGCAACAACTCTTTCTTTATTTCTTACAATGATTCCATTTTCATCACATTTGTTTCTAAAAACCCATTTGACACCAATTACATTTGTTTCTTTAGGTCTTTCAACTAAATTCCAGACTTGATTCCTTTCAAATTAATTTAGTAAATCATGTATTGGTTTAATCCAATTTTCATCACATAAGGCCTCACTTGGACTTTTAGGTTCTAATTGGGAAAGAAATGGAAGATGCTCTATTTTTTCGTAAGGAATTTCTGGTCCTTACAGGTTGATTTACACCACCAATGATATTATCACTGGGATGATTCCTAGGAAACAATTGATTTGGGTTTTGTAAAACTTATTCATCAACATATGGTAGAAATTCTTCTCGGGTAAAAGTTTCAAGAACACATTCTTGATCATTTTCCATATTAGAAGAATCTTCTTAATAGAGGTTGATAAACATTTTTAGAAAACACGTCCAAAAATGTAGGTTGGGATTGGTTTAAAACAAAAGGATTAGATTCATCAAATTTAACATGTACTGTTTCTTCAATAGTACAGTTGACTTTTTTGAAAACTCTATATGCCTTAAAAGTTATAGAATATCCAAGAAAGAGTCCTTCATCATATTTTAGTGAAAATTTGTGCAGATTATCATTAGTATTTAGAATAAATACTTTGCACTGAAAAACATCGAAGTATGAAATGTTAGGGTTTCGGCCAGTCCATAATTCAGAAGGTGTTTTAATAAGAAAGGGTCTAGTCAAAACACGATTTATATTATAACAAGCAGTACTCACAACATCATCCCAAACGTGATTAGAAATTGAGTATTCAATCATCATGGTTCTTGTCATTTCTTGATGAATACTATTTCTTCTCTCAAAAACACCATTTTTCTGAGGAGTTCTTGGAGCTGAGAAATTTTCAGTAATACCTTTCTTACAACAAAAAGTTTCAATGTCTAAAGTGCTTTTGATATAAAAAAAGGCATCATATTTCTTTGTTATAAAATAGACTCATGTAAATCTAGTAAAGTCATCAACTAAAACAAATTCATAGTATTTCCCACCAATGCTTCCAGTTTGTGAATGACCAAAAAGATCAATATGCACTAGCTGGAATGCATGACAAGTTGAAACTTCATTAATTGATTTAAAGCTAGTTTTATGTTACTTACCAAATTGACAGGGATCACAAACTTTTGAAGAATCATATCTAAGATCTGGTAGTCCCCTCACAAGTCTTTTCATTGAATGTTTACAACTGTTTCTCAGGTTGAAGTGTCCTAGTCTTCTATGCCATAGCCATGATTGGTGTTATATTGAATTTAAGAAGGGTAAATTTTGGCTCCTAAGGTCTTCTATGTTTATAGTGTATACATTCTCTTGCCTATGGGCAGATAGAATGAACTCATCCTTGGAATTATGAACTAGAAACTTAACATTTATAAAATTCACAAGGTAACCTTCATCACATAATTGACTTATGCTGATGAGATTGGGATTAAGTCCTTTAATAAACAAAACATTTGAAATAATAATTTTTCCAAGAAAAAAAATACTTATTCGAACAGTTTTCCCTTGAGCATTATCTCTAAAGGTATCCTTTCCACCTTCTGTTTCAATGATCTTTTCAAAGAAATCGTTGTTTCCCATCATGTGTCCAGAACAACCACTATCCATGTATAAAATTTTCTTGTTGGTACTCTTTTTATTTTCCTGAAAAATAAAAAATTAGTTTTTTGGAATCCAAACTTATTTGGATCCAGATTGGTTAGATAAAAAAATTTTATGAATCCACATTTGTTTTGAAAAATAGGATTTATGAAATCCTATGGACTGGGTTCTTTTATGAGAATAATCTCTTTTCTCGTGTCCTCTACATTGACACTTAGAAAAGACATGGGTATTTTGAGGAACAAAATAGTTATTACTAAACACTGGTTTAGAATGAGTATATCTAATACCAGATTGATTCCTCAAAGGACTAATTTGAGAATACATTGTGTCAATGTTTTCCTTGCCATAAGTAATGTTTGACAAACATTTTTTCAAGTAATAAATTTATGACTTTAGTTTCAAAACTAAGTTCTTATCCTCCAAAACATTTGATTTTGATCTAGAGTTAGGTTCAGTGACATTTTTCATAGAAATTACATTTTCAAGATCCTTATAAAGTTTATCCTTGTCAGTTTTTACTTTTTCATGGGTTTTTAAAATACATTCAAAATCAAAAGCTTTCATATCAAGATCATTAGAAAGATTTGATACTTCTTTGGTTAAAATTGAAAATCTAAATTTTTCATTATCAGGCTTTTTCAAGAGATTGATTTTTCATTCTCGAGTAATTTAGAAAACGTAGACACTTCTTCAAATGAGGGTAATTTATTATCTTCTGATGACAAAGACACATCATTTGAAGATACATAATATGAATTATTATTATAATTTACATTTAAGGAAACATTTGTAATAGCTTCATCATTGTGTACCTTAGCCATGAGACAATGATCTTCAATTGGTAGTCTGGCTATAAGTCTAATATTCAATTTTCTCGAGGACTCATATTCTGAAGAATTATCTGATGAATCGCTACAACATGCACTCCAAGTATCATTTTCCTTCAAGACATTCTTTGTCATTGTCTTGTAATAATTTTTCTTATTTCTTTTAGAATTATTCTCCTTTCTGTCTTTTCTCTTTATTAAAGGACAATCATGTCTTATATGTCCTATTTTCTTACATTCATAACAAGTTACCTCTGAATCTTTCTTATCCTTTCTATCTTTTTTTAATCTGTATTGATATTATTTCTTTCCCACAATCTTGTTCATCCTTCGAGCAAGATTGGCTGACTCATTATCTAAAAAATTACAATCACTTACATAAAAACATTCATATCTTTGGATCTTGTTATTCATTCAAGTGTTCTAGCTTTAGATGTAGTGGTAAAAGCTACACTTCCAATTCCATTTTTCTTCTTATTGAAATCAGCATCTCTTTTCATTCTTGTCTCATGCTGTAGAATAGTTCCAAAGAGTTCATTAAGAGTAATCTAGGAAACTTTTTTGTTTTCATCAATAGCTGTCCTTTTTTATTCCCATTCATTTGGAATTGTATCAATAGTTTTGTCAAAAAAAGCTACATCATCAAGACCTTTTTCTCCCATAGATTGTAAGCTGTTGACAATTGTCATAAATCTTTATTGCACTTTACAAACCGGCTCTCCATAAGGAAAAATAAATCCAAGATACTCTGCCCGAAGAATTTCTCTTCTTGTTTCTATAACCATGGATGTACCAAAATGTGTGACTTCTAATTTCATCCAAATACAGGTGGCTTCTTCACAAGAAGATATCTAGATTTATATATTCCTGGTCATAGAACATAGCAATGTATTGTGTACCTTGTAATTCAGTTGATATTCTTGCTTCTCTTGATTAGTGAAAGTACTGACTTCTTTATCAGGTATTTTGTAACGTCCAGTAAGCATAATAAAATTTTCTACACCAGTATTGATAACAAATTTCTTCATTCTATCTATCCAGTACTCATAATCATTCCCATCAAAGATAGGTGGTCTATAAGTATTTAGATTGTCAATTGACCTACTATTTATTCCAACCATCTAATAACACAAAAAAAACTTTTCCACTCCACACGTTAGTGCATTAAATAGTTGAAACATATATTTGAATGAAAAAAGGTAGTAGTATAAATCAGTGGAAACCTCCTTTCATACCAATTGTTGGATAAAAAATGTAGATGTAAAAGTATATTAGATGGAACAATACAAGATGGAAGGTTGAATTTTAGGTTTAAAACATTGTGTTTAAACATAGATGATTAGTTTAAATGATCTTAAACTAATACAATTCACAAGAAAAACAAAAAACACAATTGTATTGAAAATAAAGGTATGATATGATGTAATGCTATAAGAAAAGTAAATAAATTGTATTCAAGAAGAATATAATAATCGGAGTAATAAAATTGTGATTGATTATACCATAAAGCATAAATAATCAATAGATACAATATGTTACAGTATGATTGTAATTGAAATAATTACAAAATGAATATGAAATGAAGAATGGAAAAAAAATACAATTCCCATTCTTAAAACAAACTGTAGAGGAAATATAAAAGTGTTAAAATTATTTTGACCCAAAGAGAAGTGTTATCCTTTCACATTGTATAACAGGTTTGTCATACCACCACCTTGGTAAGCCCTTGATACGATGATCGGTATGTATGTCATGCTATCCCCACAAGCCCTCGATTTTATAGGTAATCGGCACATCTGCCTTTCAATCACTTGAAATCCCTTGATACGATGATCGGTAGCACTATCAGCATATCCCAAATTGCCCTATATCATTATCACCTGATCGGATGCACAATGAAAAACAAATCACTTATTGAAATACAAAAAACTATGAACAAGCCGTTTACATTCTGTAATCTCAAGGATTTCTCACGAAGCAGGAGAGAAGTAACAATATCTCTCTCTAAAACATGATATAATAAAAGTCACACATGCCTGTCTTCTTGGATTCAAATAACCTCTTATTTATAGGCCTTAGGTTCGAACGGTCATATTTTTTCCAACGGTCATATTTCTCTGGAAAACTCGGAGGGACTTGGACACCTGGCATTATAATGGTCATATTGAAACAGAAAACATGAAATCATTTTGATTATTTTATAACTAACTCCATGAAATCATTTTTGTTAAAACAAAATATATATCAATACGAAAAACATGAGTACGATTAAAATGAAACATGTGTTTTTGATATAGTACAAAAACATGCAAGTAATGAAAGTAAAGTATGATTACTATAAGTACTACTTAGTGTAATGAATTGATACGATAAAAACTGAATATGGTTTAAAAAACTCAGAACGATTAACAGAGTCAATAAGATTTCCAGATTCAGTATGATAAGCATGGTCAGTACGATCAGCATGATCAGAAAAATAAACAGGGTTAGTACGATCAGCATGATCAGTACGATAAGCATGGTCAGTACGATCAGCATGATCAGTATGAAAAACATGGTCAGTACGGTCAGCATGATCAGTATGATAAACAAGGTCAGCACGATCAGCATGGTTAGTATGATAAGCATGGTCAGTACGATCAGCATAGTCAGTAAGATTATCATGGTTAGTACGATAAGCACGGTAAAAGACATTTGTGATTTCCAAAACAATATATAAATGAAAAAATAGAACTTTTGACTCAACACAACCGACGTCCATGACGCCCAATCCCGTGGTAGCAACCACCCAAAGCAACCCAAGCCGAAGCCCCAACCTGTGATCCCCATCACTCAACAATATATTTGGGCATGTACAACACAAGAAGCAGTTCAACACAATAAATATCACGCATTTCATATTCATACTTGGAAGCATCACTTTAAATAGGAAAATAATATACAGTCAAATTGCACTAACATGTGATAATCCATACCAGCACCTAAGGTCTTAAATGCCTTAAACAAATTACTAACATGCTTTAACAAATCAACACTGCAGTTTAATCCCAAAGTGTCAAAAGCATTCCAAACTAAGCTGTTCGAATATTGGTTCAAATCATACGCATTTTGGCACCCCCAGCTGAATTGCCCCAAACGAGCTATGACCTCTATCCTGGCCTCACTCAAGCTCAGCAGGAGTTATGGAATACCCACAGGACTCCCAAAATTCAGATAAACTATTATAGATAAATGAATAAGGGTTTCTCTCAATACCCAACGTTGCGCCCAATGGTTGCATCCCCCCAATTGTCTATGAAAACAAGAATGAATGTATGAACCACCCACCTCGTACTCGTACGATGACACTCCTTTGATATCAGCCTCTGAATCGGTATGAATCACGTTATATCTATGTTTCTATCAAATCCCTGCAATTTCGTTCGGATGGAATCATTGGAGAAACAAGCAAGGAATCAAGGACGAAGAAGGGTGCATGGGGTTAGCCTCTCTGATGCGGTCATGCATCCACCGACGAATCGAAGAACATAGGTCGTATGACGGACCTAGGGGGATTTCTGTTTTCAGAGGTTTTCAGATGAAGGGTTCATCCAATGGGGAAGAAGAATATTTTTCCGGAAATAAGATGTGATGGTGTCTCAGATGATCAAATAAAAATAAAATTACACGGTTTGTATTTTCAAAGTACACGCCGTGTAGATGGGTTTCTGTACTCCGACATATGCGGAGTCCATTAAGAGACCCAAAGATTGACATACATGGACATTACATTACTTTTTCTTAATACATGATACATAACGAAAACAAACGCACATGGACCGTAATAGTTTAGTGTCTTTGGAAACTCAGGAAAATAATCTTCTAATCTTGGTGAAAGATCTTCAACATCTCCCATAAATATCTTCCCCTTTTTTTTCTTACCTAAAACCATTCTTTAAATCCTGAGGAAAAGAAAACATATAAAGGGTGAGCTAAAATTCTCATTAAGGGTAAGCATAGAGAACAAAAAACAATCCATAAACATTTAAATGAAAAAAAAACATGAACATAAAATTTATACTTCAAAATCATGAGCAACAACTAAAATCATGGAAGTACACAAGGCATAGATCATAAATGAACATCAATAATGATAAAATATATTGGTAATACAAAATTTAATTGTGGAAAACCATTAATCACTTGATATGATTTCTATAGTATCCAAGGCATTGCTGCCAAGTCCATCTTAGTGAACAATTCCCCTTTTTAAATCGAGTTCACTCCTCGTTCCAGTCCTATATCACTGAACCAGATTATCTTACCATTAATTCCATGTCTATCTCATGAGATATATATCATTACCAAGTGCATTGGAGGGAGATATAGGTCCCACCCATCTCATAATTAAATCATTCTTACTTGTGCCACAAAATAAACTTGAAACATTCAGCATAACCCAATGAATAAAATAGGTTTCATAAACATCATCCCATCATCACATAATCCATATAAAACAAATAAATATTTCATCATAAGAAAATTGAAAACATTTAAATCATAGAGACATTATACTTGAAACATAAATATTTGAAATTATGTCATCTTCTATAGAAAATGTTTTTGATAAAACATTTGAAATGAATTCTTGAGGAAAATATCCTTTTTTCTTCAAAATCAATTTCTTTTCACAAAACGTCATGAATTTTTAAAAGAAAGAGATTTTGTGGAAAATAGTCATGAAATCATTTGGACGAAGCTTCATTAAAAATAATTCTTTATAAAATCATATAAATCCTTTCATGCCGTATAATTTAAAAAAACATTTTTCTCGTACTTTTGCCGGAAAAGTCAAAATGTACCTCGTAACGTAAAAAAAAGAAATATTCCTTACATACCATGTAGTAAAAGTCAAAAATGGGTATAAAGTACTTTAAACATACATGAAACCATTTTTATAAAATAGTAACATGGATGATAAATATAACCCTTGTCAATACGTACGAATAAACAATCTCGGATAAAAACAAGATTGGAAAAGTTATCCCTTACCTTATGTCTGATATTCTTCGTATGTATCTGAAACTTCTGTATAGGGATTTAAATAATGTCATTGACTTATTACAGAATCATATTAATTGTTATTATATCATATATGGTTCACTTAGGTATTTATATTACCCATTCATTTGTCAATTCTATGTTAAAGTAGCGTTTTGGGTAAAATTGTTTCATTTATCATACGTGTTTGGACTTGTTGTTCTTGATATTATTATTAATTATATAATGATTTACATACTTATAGAATGTAAAACATGATTTATATATCATATTTATTCAGTATATATATATATATTAGATATATAAAGGAAATGAAACACACCGTTTATGGAGACGGTAGGCCGTACGTACGCATGAACGATGTTTTCCGTTCTTCATTGACTTGAATGGAAGTAAGTAGATGAAATATATATATATATATATATATGTATACAAGAATCCAGTATCTTCATTATTTAATATATTTCAGTATTATTTAGTATATTTACTTTATAATCATTCTTTAATGGTTAATCATGGAAAATGAATCTCATCGCGTTCATGGAGACGGTGTTCCGTAAGTACGTACGAGCGATGATATCATTCCCATGATCATGGAATTGTATTGAAGTGTATGTATAATATTAAAGAATCAATATCAATTTAAAATAACCATATATAGTGATTTATTTACTCCATTATACCCATCCATGTAAGGTGGTGGAGGAAAAACTTATTACACCACGGCGTGGAGACGGTATTCCGTAAGTACGCACGCGTGGTGATTTTGTTTTCCAAAGGATGGATAGAAGGTGAAATTGGGTTCTTTAATATTCATAATAACATATCAGTATATGAGTGATTCTGATTTTATTACTTTATAATGAAAAAACTAAATAAGAAGAAGTTTAAGAAGAAAGAAACTTGAGAGAATCGAAAGAAGAGATTACCTCTTCTTCGACGCACCTCCTTTAAGCCTTCTCTTAAAGAAATAGAGTTGGTCTTTTGATATGACTAGAACCTCCAGAATTTTTCTAGGGAAGTGGAGAATATAAATGGTTAGGGGTTGGATGAGCTTCAAGGCTCAAAAGGGTGTAAAGAGAAGAGGGAAGGGGTGCCCTTTTTATAAGGGAGGAGAGGGGAACCTTTGGAAAAACTCAAAATATTATTTTATAATAAATCCATATTCAGTTTATAATAGCTCCAAATTAATTTATTTCTAAGCTAAGGTGGGGATGGGTCGAAAACCTCTCATCCAATATAATTTATACAAGTTTAGGTTTCTATTTTAAACTAATCATTTAGATTTATCTTTAAGATAAATAATTTTACTTTTATCGTGTCTTCTTATTTTCTTACACAATAAGGTTAATAAACTAACTAAAACAAGCCAAAAGAGCCCCAAGTTGTTTACTATTAATATATATAACCTTTTCTATGTAATTTGGCAGAATATTTGATTATTAGGAATAAAATAACAATTAAATCTATAATATTTGTTTTAAATACTATTTTATGTCAACTTTCACACTGTTTGGTAATTGATTTTTGTGAAAATCATAACAGAATTATTAGTTGAAAGAAAGTTAATTAAATCAATACTAACATATCATATTAATGAATATAATAATTGGAATTCATAAAAAGTCACAAATTACACTTATTTGGGTATTTATAACATTAATTATGTCAATTTTTCATTAATAAGACAATTACTGCATCATCATTGTATCATAAATAAATTAAATTATTTAATGTCTAAAAATCCTAAATAAAATATTATTATGTAGAAAATATTTGTATATTTTTAATGAATAAATATAGTCGAATTTTTCTTATGTGTACCCTAATATTAAAAATGTTTTAGTTATTAAACATTGATTTTAACTATTTTAACCCTTCTTTAAATAAATTAATAATAAATTTCCTAATAAAATCCAAGTGGACCTAAATGGTCATATTATATTCCTAAGGTTTTTTTGGTCGAATTACACTTATCCAATAGAATTATGACATGTTTTAGGGTAATAATAATAATATCATTTTTACCCTTAATTACCATATTTACTTTTAACCGTGGTAAATAAATGTAAAATGTTATTATTCCCCAAAAATTATTTTCATCTCATTGAACAAAATTTTAGTCCTTGGTATTAACCGTGTCTCACGAATTTTTGACATTCCACTCATAGAAGCGGTAAAATTACGTATTATGTGAATTTCCAAATTCTCCTAGGAGGTGGGTAAAAGATGGTGAAAAGTTCAATAAAATATTTATATATCTAAAATTATAATAAAATGATTAAAATTAATTACATTAAACATATATAGGTATTATGTATCAATTTTGACCTTAAATTAATTTAAATAAAATAAATAATTATTTAAAAGAAAAGTCGGTTTTTAAATAGTAACCCAGTGTTTTCACTATTCATCAAAAATTGAATGTTTTCATAAAAATACCAAAAATTCTCCCTAGGCTAATTTCGATATTCCTAATCCAAAAATGAATTCCATTTTGAATGATAAAATTTATAAAAGTTCAAAAAGTGGGTATTACTATTCATAGCGGCTAGTTCATGATTATATTATAATAATATCTCATTTAGTGAAACTCAGTATTGCGTACTACCCACGATATCGATGAAGGTCACGATTGCGTGTAATGTAAGCCAAGTTTGGGTTGCGTGTAGTGCAAGACTCCTTTGTTGTTGCATATAAAAGAATCCAACCATATTTCATTTATACATTGAATATATATATACACTCAATGTTGCATATAACATAATCAAAACTTATTTCATTTATAATTAAACATAATCTATACTTAATGTTGCGTAAAATAATTTCCACAAAACAAACATGAAATTGTGTGTAACATGAGCCAAGAATAGTGTTTCATATATTGCAAGCTAATACGGTGTTTCTTATACTGCAAGATAATCTTGGTGTAGCGTATAACAAAAGACAACAATTAAATTAAAAAGAATAAATCTCATAAAATCTCGTGTTGTTATATTATATGTCCCTTTAAACTAATTTCACCCTTGAAATACATCAGGGATATAAATGGTTTTCTACTTGAAATATTCTTTAATAGAAACCCATATTGTAAATAGGAATACCAAAACCAATCATTAAAATCCAAAGTATGAAAATTAACAGTTACCCAAATTAACTAATCACTAGGTTTCTACATAGAATAACATAGGGTAAAATATGGATATGGAAGAGAAATCTAGCCATCATGTTCTGATGGAGAGTGGTAGAGAACATGGCTATGAAATAGCCAAAAATCACAAAGCCATATATTTGTGATGATCTAAGGTACCATCTGATTCATCGGAAATAAGGGCACTATGACAACATTTTTTGTTTTCAAGATAATTTCCCTAAAGTTGAAGAAATTGGAATTATAAGAAATACTTTCTTGATTTTGGTACAATCTCACTGTTGATCGTTCCTTGGACAATTTTCAATTCATATTTTAAAGAAATGAAGTTGAATATGTCATTCGTGAAGTGTTAGCATATCATGTGACAGAATGATGGGTCATTCTATCTGTCTCAAACAAAATGTTAGAAAAAGTTATCAAAAATACATAAGTCTGTCTATAGTGAGATTAATCATATATGGTTCCTAAAATGGACTTATACATCATATATCATACTACTTAATATAATAAAATTGGTTTCTACTAAATAGGGACTTCTTGTAGGCCAGTGGTAGGTGATAAAGGCCTGTCGCACTTCAGTTGTGGGTTTGATTCCCACAACCTTGTCCAACGCAATGGGTTGTTGCTCGTCCTGCAGGTTGTCCTTTTTCAGAAACTAAATTATTATAAAAATTCATAAATAATATTGAAAAGAAATTATACCCTCAAACAATTCTATCTGATGTCCAACTTAATCCATTCCAACCATTAAGCTTATCGAAAATACATCTGTTTAATCTCCTAGTGTAGTGAAAATGATTACTTGAGAGGTCACATAACAGGTACGTGAATACCATCATTTATCCCCCATATATCATACGATATATCTTGTTGGTCACATTCAAAAAATTCAAAGGCCTTAATCATGTATTCTCTTAAAAAATGAATACCCATTGAACCTTAGTGAAAACATGAATGCAGTTAAAAGTTAACACTTTCCACATACCAAAATCCTCAAAATTCTATATACTCAAACCATGATATCACTTAGTCCTTATATCAATCATGAGCTCATTAATACTATCTAACAATTCATTTTCTTCATATCCCATCATTATGTGCATATCATCTGCTTTCCAAAATATTTTAATCAATTTTCATGGTTACCGGTAACATTCAACATATACTTTCAAATACTTTAGGAAACAAATAGTGTAACAATCCTTAGATGTGACTTAATTCCATAGTACCATTACTTATACAACATAACTCTTTATAATCATAAATCATTCCACTACCTTCTTAAACCATCGACCAAGCTTCAACACTTCTTTCATCTCATATATCATTTTCTAGTCTCTTCATCATCATCCACATAAATACTACCCATATGACCATGCTGATTATCTTCATGAGATTTTCCCTTAGGAAAGTAGTTTTCATAATGACCATACATTCCACATTAAAAACATCTTATCATTGTTGATGTCATAGCAATACCATTATCCTTCTACAAGGTGTTAACTGAACCATTTCCATTGTACTTACTAGATTTCTGTCCTTCCTTTCTGCACCAAAAGCAACTTCTAGTTCCTTTGAAACGTTATCCTTGATGCCTCTTCCCACATGAATTACATGAGAGAAATTGAACTTTCTTTCCTCTATGATCATCATGAAACTTCATCTTTCTATTATTAGCTGGGTCAGGAAACTTACCAAAGTTGAGGTTATTGATCATATTATGAGATTGCTGATTATGCATAATAATGATATGTGGACCTCCATATCCAATTTCATTCGGTTGCTCATGAAGAATATCATTACATTGTCCATCATATCCTCCATTAGTGTGAATCTTCTCGCTCCCATCCATTTTCTAAAACCCAAAAAAAATAGTTTGAGAGGCCAAAATCATAATCAAGGGGGATTACCTTCAATATCTAACATCTTAGGTAAAATTATAAGATCGTTACCATAATTCTAGGACTATAACCTATACTTATACTTAACCTCAGGGACATCAATAGACATACCTTAGAAATATCTCTAGGGATCTCACTAAAGTTATCGCATCCTAGTTTCCAAAGGATGACTAAACCTTTCCTCTAATACCAACTGTAGAGACCCAAAGCTTGATGTAAATGGAAATTACATTAATTTTGAGAAATACTTGACACATAACAAAAACAAACGCACAAGGACCGTAATAGTTTAGTGTCTTGGGAAACTAGGAAAAATATTCTTTTATTCGTGGTGAAGGATCTTCAAAATCTCCCATAAATAACTTCCCCTTTTGTTTTTATACCGAAAACCTTTATTTAAATCCTAGGTAAATGAAAACATATAAAGGGTGAGATCAAATAATTAGTAAGGGTAAGCATAGAGAACATAAAACAATCCATAAACATTTAAATGCAAAAAAACTTGAACATAAAATCTAAACATCAAAATCATGAGAAACGACATAAATCTTGGAAGTACACAAGGAATAGATCATAAAGGAACATCAATAATGATAAAATAGCTTAGAATTAAAACATGTAATTGCGGAAAACCATTAAGTACTTGATATGATTTCCATAATTGCCAAGGCATTGCTGCCAAGTCCATCTTAGTGGACAAAGTCTCTTTCTGAATCGAGTTCTCTCCTCATTGTAGTCCTGTATCACTGAACCAGATCATCTTACCATTCTAGCCATGTCTATCTCATGAGATATAAATCATTACCCAATGCATTGATGGGAGGTATAGGTACCACCAATCTCATAATTAAATCATTCTTACTTGTTCCACAAAAATAAACTTGAAAGATTCATCCAAACCCAAAGAATAAAATAGGTTTCATAAACATCATCCCATCATCACATAATCCATATAAAACAAATGGATATTTCATCATAAGAAAAATGAAACCTTGTAAATCATAGAGACATTATACTTGAATCATAAAAATATTGAATAATGTCATCTTATATGGAAAATGGTCATGATAAAACATTTGAAATGAATTCTTGAGGAAAATATCCTTTCTTCTTCAAAATCAATTTCTTTTCTCAAAACGTCATGCAATTTTTTAAAAAAAAAGATTTTATTAAAAATAGTAATGAAATAATTTGGAGGAAGCTTCATGAATTTAATTATTTATAAAACCATATAATTCCTTTCATTCTATATAAGTTAAAAAAAATTCTTATCATACTTTTTCTGGAAAAGTCAAAAAGTACCTTTTAACGTAAACAAAAGAAAGATTCCTTACATACCATGTAGTAAAAGTAAAAAATGGGTAAAAATTACTCTAAACATACATGAAACCATTTTTAGAAAACAAGAACATGGATGATATATATAACCCCAGTGAATACGTACGAATAAACAATCTCGGATAAAAATGAGATTTGAAAAGTTATCCTTTACCTTATGTCTGATATGCTTCGTATGTATCTGAACCTCTTGTATAATGATTCAAATAATGTCATTGAATCATTAACGAATCATATTAATTGTTATTATATCATATATGGTTCAATTAGGTACTTATATTACCCGTTCATTTGTCAATTCCATGTTAAAGTATCATTTTGGATAAATTGTTTCATTTTTCGTACGTGTTTGGACTTGTTGTTATTGATATTATTATTACTTATATCATGATTTACTTACTTCACAAATTTAAAACATGATTTTTATATCATATATATTTAGTATATATATATAATAGATAGATAATTTAAATGAAACACGTCGTTCAGGGAGACGGTTGGCCGTACGTACGCATGAACGTTGTTTTCCTTTCTTTATTGACTTGAATGGAAGTAAGTTGATGACACACACACACACACACACACACACATATATATATATATATATACATAAACCCAGAAGCTTAATTATGTAATTTATTTCATTATTATTCAGTATATAAACTTTTTAATCATTCTTGAATGGGTACACATGGAAAATGAATCTCATCGCGTTCGTGGAGACTGTAGTCCGTACGTATGCACGAGCGATGATATCATTTACATGATCATGGAATTGTATTAAAGTGTATGTATAATATTATAGAATCAATATCACTTTAAAATAACAATATATAGTTATTTATTTACACCATTATACCCATCCATGTAAGGTGGTGGTGGAAAAACTGATTACACCACAGCGTGGAGACGGTATTCCGTACATACGCAAGCGTGGTGATTTCATTTTACGTAGGATGGATAGATGGTGAAATATGGTTGTTTCATATTATTAATTACGTATAATTATATGAGTGATATTAATTTTATTACTTTATAATGAAAGAACTAAATAATAAGAAGTTGAAGAGGAAATAAATTTGGCAGAATCGAAAGAAGAGATTACCTCTTTTTCGACGCACCTCCTTTAAGCCTTCTCTTAAGGAAGTTCAGTTGGTCTTTTGAGAAAAAAATAGCCTCCAGAATTTTTCTAGGGAAGTGGAGAAGATAAATGTGCAGTGTTTTTCTGATCTTAAAGGCTCAAAATGGTGTGAATAGAAGAGGGAAGGTGTGCCCTTTTTATAAGGGAGGAGAGGGGAACCTATGGAAAAACTCAAAATATTATTTTATAATAAAACCATATTCTGTTTATAATAGCTCAAAAATGATATATTTAGAAACTATGGTGGGGTTGGGTCAAAATAATATCATAAAATATAATTTATATAAGTTTATGTTTCTATTTTAAACATATCATTTTGATTTAACATTAAGTTAAATAATTTTACTTTTATCGTGTCTTCATGTTTTCTTACACGGTAAGGTTAATAAAATTACTATAACAAGTCAAAAGAACCCCAAGTTGTTTATTAATAATATATATAACCTTATCTATGTCATTGGGCCGAAATTTAGATTTTTAGGACTAAAATAATAATTAATAATATAATATTTGTTTTAAAAACTATTTTATGTCAACATTGACACTATTTGGTAATTGATTTTTTTTAAAAATCATAACAGAATTATTACTTCAAAAAGGTTACTTTTATCAATACTAACATTTCATATTAACCTATATAATTAGTGGAATTAATAAAAAGAAAGAAATTACATTTATTTGGGAATTTATAATATTAATTATGTCAATATTTCATTAATAAGATAATTACTGCATCTTCATTGTGTCATAAATAAATTTAATTATTTAAAATATAAAAATCATATATAAAATACAATTCTGTAGGAAATATTTTTATATTTCTAATGAATTATTATAGTTGAATTTATCATATGTATAACCCTGTATTAAAAATGTTTTTGTTATTAAACATTGATTTTAACTATTTTAACCCTTCTTTAAATAAATTAATAATAAATGTCCTAATCTAATCCAAGTGGACCTAAATGGTCATATTTTATTCCTAAGGTTGTTTTTGGTCAAATTACACTTATCCAATAGAATTAGGACATGTTTTAGGGTAATAATATTATCATTTTTAACCTTAATTACCCTATATACTTTTAACCGTGGTAAATAAAAGTAAAAAGTTATTATTCCCCAAAAATTATTTCCATCTCATTGAACCACATTTCAGTCATTGATAATAACCATGTCTTTCGAATTTTTGAAATTCCTCTCACAGAAGCAGTAAAATTATGTTTTATGTGAATTTCTAAATTCTCCTAGGAGGTGGGTAAAAGACCGTGAAAAGTTCAATAAACTTTTTATATATATATAATTATTATAAAATGACTCCAATGAATTACATTGAACTTATATAGGTATTATGTATTAATTTTTACCTAAAATAAATTTAAATAAAATATATTATTATTTAAATAAAAAGTCGGTTTTTAAATATTAACCCAGTGTTTTCACTATTCATCAAAAATTGAATGTTTTCAGAAAAATACCAAAAATTCACCTGACGCTAATTTCGATATTATGAATCCAAAAATGAAGTCCATTTTGAATGATAAAATTTATAAAATTTCAAAAAGTGGTTATTTCTATTCATAACGGCTAGTTCATAATAATATTAAAATAATATCTTGTTTAGTGAAACTCGGTATTGCGTACTACACACGCAATCGACTAAGGTCGTGATTGCGTGTAATGTAAGCCAAGTTATGGTTGCGTGTAGTGAAATACTCCTTTGTTGTTACGTATAATAGAATCCAGCCATATTTCATTTATACATTTCATATATATATACACACACTCAATGTTGCTTATAACATAATCAAAACATATTTCATTTATACATTAAACAAAATTTATACTTAATGTTGCGTAAAATAATTTCCACAAAACGAACTTGAAATTGTGTGTAACATGAGCCAAGAATAGTGTTGCCTATATTTCAAGCTAATAATATGGTACATATAGTGCAAGATAATGTTAGTGTAGTGTACTACAAAAGGAATCAAAGAAATTAAAAGGAATAATTCTCATAAAATCTTGGGTTGTTACAATCCAGCACATGGCTTGGATAGTTTACACGGTCAACACACGACCAAGAACTCTGCCACTACACAGAACATGGTTACACGGTGTGTCATGGAATACTACATGCTGTGTAGATGGAAATTTACACCTGGGCACCACACGACATGTAATTGGCCTCACACAGGTAAGGGTACATAGCGTGCCTATAAATACACGCCATGTAGTAAGAATTTTCTACACGGTCATCACATGACATGTACTCGGTGAGAACATGGTCGGTACCTCAGTTAACACATACATGATGTGTCCTTAAAGTTCATGGCGTGTAGTCTAAAAATTTCCAGAACTGCCCAGATTTTCCAGACTTTTCAGAAACTAGTCAAAAAGTTCAAAAAGGGGTGGGATTTGACCCGTTCTAAAAACCTAGGATCTTACAAACTCTCCACCTTAACATAGCTCATCCCGGAGCTGGCGAATGAAACCAGAAGATGGCAACGAACACGCCCATCCCGGTTAAACAACCCGAACTACCCCGGTCTCAAGGTTCTAGCTATATTCATAAAGGGCTCCCCACCTTAGGAATTGCCTAAATGGTCTCAACCCGAACAAATCTCAAAGCAATCAAACTAAACAAACAGGGCCCAATGACCTATTTTCTGAACCCATGGTCCTCTAGTGATGCATCGTCACCCCTGCACCTCCATGGTGCTCACGTGTTGCTTCTGAAACCCATCGTAACCCTCACTGCATCGGTGTCCGCCTCCATGAGGTCCTACATCAAAGAGATGCTCAACCCAAACCTAGTGCCATGCACCTCAAGTAACCAGCATCCTCGATGCCTCAATTCCCACAGCACCTAATGTAATCTGTATCCTTTATTATTATTATTCCAAAAATCTCAAATATATAAATAAAATATATAACGCATCTGATATGATGCTAATCCCACTAACTAGCATCTATTCAATCCACAAGTATCAGGTGCAGCCCGTACACTCAACCTGACATGTCCCAAAAGGACATGCCAAATATAAAGCAAGGAAAATCACGGCCACACCTACTGTGTACCTGCCACTATCGTCAGATCTCCAACCTGTTCAATACCTGGGAGATCCACAGCGTGCACCTGGCCCGAAGCACGACTTCCTGATGTCGGACCTCCCTACGGTGATTCTCAAGTCACCGGCCACTAACCCCTCATTTGGGTCCCACCATTTCCATCACCTCCCCCGCGCATCGCTGAACATCGACTACCCTATCCTTGTACTGAACCTGAACCAACACCTGATGCCACAGTCTCTCCTGGTCCTTGCCTGCCAGCTGTCTAAGATGGATGCCTGTAAAACCTCTCCAGATGCCCGAGCTTTCCACAGGATCGACACAATTTTTGAGGTCTATTGCACTAATTCCAAACATGTCCCGGCTACCCACACTTAGATCAAACCACCTCTGAACTCCCACGAGGTGGCCTAGCTGATTCCCTGGCCTTCTCGCCCTGTTAGAACTCATCTCTACCTCGCTTCCTGTTGTCTGAACCATCACCCGAAGCTACCACCCTTCCAATCTAATTCTTATCCCTCTGGTTTCCCTCTACTATAAGCAACTGGTTTACCGCCTCAGAGAAGGAACCTTGCCTGAAGATGTTTACCTGAACCCGAATGGCGTGAAGTAAGCCATCCTCAAAGCACCTCACCCTAGCTGCATCATCGCTCACCATACCCGGTGCAAAACTAGACAACTCTGTGAAGCTGGCTGCATAGTCCATGACAGACATATCTCCCTCCTGAAGACTAAAGAACTCTCGATCTCTCTATGCTCTCAGCGTCTCCAGATAAAAGTGCTCGAAGAACCTTTCCTTGAAGTCCTTCCATGCCAGTCCCTCGTGCTTACGATCCTGAACCTGTACATCCCACCAATGCTTCGCTGGTCCTCTCAGCATGTACATCACCAACTTGACCCTTTTCCCTAGAGGTGTCTCGAGCTGCTTGACGATCATGTTAATACTTTCTATCCATTTCTCTACCACCTGTGGACCACCCTCACCCAGAAAAAGCGGTGGGTGCTACTATTGGATCTCCCGCATAAGATATTCCATAGAAGGCTCTACACCATGCACACCTCGGTCAATCCCCTGCAAGACACATACCAGGCTAGCTCGGTCTTTCTTGTCATGTAATGGTCTGAATGCTGCCAAACCCGGTTGTTGTCCTACTTGCACTGGATCCTGAACCTGATCCTGTCCCTGATCCTATACCTGTGGCTCATGCTCTTCCTGCACCGGTTCTTGATCATGATCCTGCAGCACTGTATCATCTCCTGCCTGATGCTCTATCAAATCATGAAAGAGTAACCCACTTAATATCATAAATGGTCAGAAAACCCATATATATATGACAATATATTCTATGAAGATATGGAAAGAAGTAAAGAGGTAGTATATAACAACTACCCTTACTCTCCCCTATCGCAACCCATTCCCTCAGCATCCCGACCACACGGACCCCTTACCCACCCTCAACAGAGCCATGTATCAATATTACCTTGGGCCAAGACCGTCCTGAAAACCAACGTTGCCTCAAACCCAACGACCGAGTCACCCAATCCTGACAGTAACACTGCCTCACCCATAGTACCTACCTTCTCTCATAAGATCCAGACCCTAATATCATGCAAATGCAATTATCGAAAATACAAAGCATGGAATACACATTGCAATAAACAATAAATTATATCTTAAGTTTAACCTATTCACATTTCAGAGCACGCATAGCATGGAAATTGATTTTTATTCACATGGTATTATCACATCACAAAGCATACATGCAATTCTGAAATTGAAATACCCTAAAATGTTCCTATGAAATTTCAGGAAAAAAACCCTTTCCATACCGGCCAAGGATTACACATCAAAATCAATAATATCGCACAACAAGTGAGCCACCGAGGTGTAAATCATATAAACCGTAATCTGAGCAAAACAAATAGAAACTCCCACCCACGGAAACTCAATCCATCCCTCATACATGGGGCTGCAGGCACCCTAGCACGAGTTCAAAATCCAGTTCCAACAACCACCTATCTCCAGTCTACCATATCCCAAAAATTAAAACCAGTAGTAATAAAAAGAGAAGTCTCAAACTCATTAGTAGCTAGCAAATACATGCTACTAAATCTTTGTCAATAACCCCTCTGATACCACATTGTAACGACCCGGACCTGAGTGCCCACCCGAACAGCACCAAACGGGTCGGGTGTCACTACCTTAGGCGTTCCTCCCCTAAACTCTAATGGATGCTAACTAGAAACGAGGGTCTCAATAGGTATAGTTTGGAGGTTATACACTCTCAGAAGAATAAAAATTGTACTGGTCCGAGTATAATACTAAAAAGTGCAGCAAAAATAAATGACTCAACAAACTCGAACAAGACCCGAATAGCGGAAGCATATCAAATATCAATAAACCAGTGGATGCTATATAGAATCAATTGTAGAAAAAAGTAAACAAAACAACAAGTTGAAGAATACAAGAAACTACTACTGTACCAAACAAGGCATGCATCCAAATTATGTCATACATATCATTATATAAACGGCGCAAATATCTAACCAACAGTTGTTACATAATAAAATAAGCATGCTGATACAAAAAAGAAAACTATACAAAGTAACTCCAGCAAAGCATGACCTAAAGGTCCATACCAGTCTCGGTGCCAACAGATCTAAATTCCAGCTCCTGAGGCTGACCCTTTACCTGCACGTAGTTTCATAAAGTCTACATGCATCCCGAACAGCCCATGTAGGGTGTCAGAAAAGTCTTAGTAGGATACCACCCAATGGTGGGTACCTAATATAAGTGTTTATGCAGACATGCTTATATAAGAAAAGCAGTAAACAGTACAATAACCAAAAGTAAACATGAACATCACTGGTTCTTAGCAGCCACCAAGAAGTGTCACCTACTTCGGCCAACGCCAAAATATTTTGATGTAACCAAGCCCCACGTTCCACCTGACACCATGTGTCTCAAGTACCGACATCCCGAAGGCACGCCCAACAATCGTAACTCAGCTCAGAAGCTCAACCTTCCCATTGAAAAACATCCGGAAGAACAACGATACCTATCCTCATAAGATAACCGGTGGGATAGCGATGTCTGCCCTCAAATCACGGTGAGCCTCTACCCCCAACCTGACCACCTCAAAGCTATCTTCTAAAGGCTCCTCACCTTCCTCGTGGCTTCTTATGGCATGAACCCCCAAACCAAATATGCATAACTGTATCTACCAGGGGCCTCTACCCAGTGAGTGGCCGTACCACCTCATCTCAGAGTCAATTTGTGTGGACACTACTCAAAAGTACCCGATGAGCAGAAATCAACTCAGTATTTCCCCAAGCCATAACAAACCCGACACCTCATGACCCTGTGAACATTTCCCTCTAGTCTGATGGCCTTCCCATCCATGTAACCTGGTCCAAGACCAACCCGACAGTCCAACTGCCACAACCGACATCCATGACTCCCAATCCCTTGGTAGCAACCACCCAAAGTAACCCAAACCAAATCCCCAACCTATGATCCCCATCACTCAACAATATATCTGGGCCCTCTCCAACACAACATGTAGTTCCCCACAGTAAATATCACACATTTCATATTCATACTATGTAGCATCACTTCCAATAGGAAAATACTAAACAGTAAAATTTCACTAACTTGTGTTAACCCATAGCAGCACCTAAGGTCATAAAAGCCTTAAAAAAATTACTAACATGCTTTAAAAAATCAACTCATTAGTTTAATTCAAATGTGTCAAATGAAGTCAGAACTAAGAAGTTCGGATATTGGTCCAAATCATACGCATTTCGGCACCACCGTCCAAATTGACCCAAACGAGCTATGACCTATAACCTGGCCTCGCTCAAGCACAACAAGGGTCAGGGAATACCCAAAGGCATCCCAAAATGCAGATAAACTATTAAAGATAAATGAACATGGGTTTCACTCAATATGAAATGTTTTGCCCGAAGGTCACAACCCCTAATTGTCTACAAAAACACGAAATAAGGTATGCACCACCCACATCGTACTTGTACGATGACACTACTTTGATATCAGCCTATGAATCGGTCTAAATCACGTTAGATCTACATTTCCGTCAAATCCTGGCAAGTCTGTTCAGATGGAATATGTGGAAAAACTGGTGAGGAATCAAGGGAGAAGAAGGGTGTGCGGGGTTAGCCTCTCTGATTCTATCCTGCAACCACCGACGGATCGAAGAAAAAATGTCGTATAGAGGATCTAGGGAGATTTCTGTTTTTGGGGGTTTTCCGATGAAGGGTTCATCCTACAAGGAAGGAGAAGAGTTTTCTAGAAATAACACGCGACGACATCTCAGACGATCAAATAAAAATTAAAGTACATGGCGTATATTTTCAATGAAAACGCAGTGTAGATGGTTTTTTATACTCCGACATAAGCGGAGTCCAGCACACGGCTTGGACTGTGTACATGATCAACATGCATCCAGGAACTCGGCCACTACACGGAACATGGTTACACAATGTTTCAAGGAATACTACACGCCGTGTAGATGAAAATTTTCACCTGGGCACCACACGACATGTACTTGGCCTCGCACGGGTAAGGGTACATGGCATGCCTATAAATACACATTGTGTATTAAGAATTTTCTACATGTTCATCACACGTCATGTACTCGGTGATCATACGGCCGATCACTCAGTTAACACATACACGATGTGTAATTAAAGTACACGGCGTGTAGTCTGATATTTTCGAGAACTGGATAGATTTTCCAGACTTCTAAGGAACCTGTCAAAAAGTTCAAATAGCGGTGGGATTGGACCCGTTCTAAAAACCCGGGTTCTTACAATGAAGATTCCAAAATTCTAAATACATTTAATTTTTTGGTATCCTCATTTCCTACATTTTCATTATTTGTAGATTCTATGTTTTTGGTGGAAACACTATGTTGAAACTCTACATCATCCTTGGAAACTCTAAATTTTGGAAGTTTATCTATATTTTCTAAAGTATAACTCTTTTTCAACATAAGAAATTTAGATTATAACTATGTGTTATTTTATTGGAACTATTAAATAATAACATCCTTGTTTTCCGCATGTAAGTAAACTCTCTGTTGAAGTGAATATGACATATGAACATTGCTTCTATCAAATATGCTACAAGCCTTTACTGGTTTTCCACTATTCATTAATGAATGAACTGTAAACATTCTATGAATTATGTAAAGAAACTATAACATTGATGGATTTCTATATCTATGTAAACTGTATGATGCATGTGTATTACATGAAAAACCTATGCAAGATACATGAAATATATGTGTATTCTATGCTTAGAATTCACTTTAACCATGAAAATGTATATTTCCATTAATAAACTCTGAGACATTTGGGTTTATATATGTAACTTTTCAATGATAATAACTCATTTTAACATTTTTTAGAATCATCCACTAATAGTTTATTATTATATATTCATTATAGCTTACAAATCATTACATTTATTGATGAATTTTTATATATTCAATGTAGTCTTCCTTTTTAAAATTAATATCACTAATATCCCTCTTAGCTAGTCTTCAAACACAATAAAAATATTATATATGTTAATCTCACCATTGACACTTTTCTCTGCATTTTAATATTAGTATATAAATTTTCAAATTTCATCCAACATCATCTATGTAAATTTACATATAATATATTATTTACGAAAATAACAATGTCATATAATCTTGAATTTATTTGACAAAAATATGTATATCAAATCTTTAATTAGTACAATATTTATTCTATCATTCAAATGTGAATATATATTCATAAATTTCTTATAATATTATCCTTATGTTCATGAAATATTATCTAATAGATTCTACATATTAAATAAATGTTGATTCCTTATACCGATTTTATATGCTAAATAGAATCCCCCCATGATACATTCAAGTCCCATGGTAAATCATCAAACCAAAAAAGTAATATTCACAATTCATTTCTCAAAATAGCCTTTATTGGTTACTCAACCACTCATATAAGACATTAAAATATAGATATCAGGATCATGATCATTAATTCCTTGACCTTTATTTACTATAAGTAATACAACAATACATAGTGTGTTCGACAACCAAACCATTTTAACTTATAATCAGTACCACCAATAATATAATATGACAATACATGAACTAAATCCACTTACTAAAAATTTTATTTTCAAACTATCTCATTTTTTATAAACAACATATTTATAAAATATATAAGTAATTATATAGAGAGGATAATGGTAAATAAAATTTGTGAAATTTTCATTCAATCATAGTCTTTTAATAAAATGTGAGCAATATGTAATAAAGAAAAAAGAGATTTTGACATATAATAGGGATTTATCCATTTAAAAAGATAATATTATACTATGTTATAAATTCTTACCTCTCATAATCATTTATCACATCAATTGTTGTTTAATAAAATTCCTCTTAAAAAAATATAAAAATTGAATTGTTCTTCTCTATAATTGAATTCTAGAAATGATCTCTACTAAGAAATTAATATATTTGTAAAAATAATTTATATACATATGGACTGTTTTATAATAGAAATAATCCTTATATTTATCATATTTAAATTAAATTTATTTATAGAGTTTATTAATCTCAATATATACCATTATTATTTTATAAAATGTGTAGAGTGGACAAACAAACACACATATTCAATGTATGTTTTGTGAAATTTGAAGGAATTCAATTTTTTGTGAAATAATTTAATATTACAACATCATGTAAACCTCCCATACAATGGGTTGAACATTTCATTCATTTTGTCAAGGAATATATTTTATTTAAATTTTTTGTTGAATTAAATTTGATGAATCATATAGGGAAGGTTACTTCATTAAATCTTGAATTGTTTTTCCTAAATTATTTTATTTTATTCCTTAATGAGAAAAATATTTACAATTAATTCCCAATATTATTAGAACATAATAAAATTACATAAGATAAAAAAATAATGTGGAAAAATGTTTGGTTACATAGTGAAAAAACTTGAGGGGGGTCTTCACAACCCTAAACCATTTTATTTTTCAACTCCATGTCAAGATAAACTATTCATGCATGAATTTATGATTTCTAGGAATCCGTGATCATAATTGAAATCTTTTGTTCTATCATTGTGTTGGATATTAACTTTATCATGACCCAATAAAAATAGTTTATCATTTGGTATAGATTTCATGTCCTTTAGTACTTATTATTTGTCAGTATGATTGTTAGAATATCATTTGAATTGTGTCCATCCTACTTACACCTATCACATGGATCCTCAAAGGATTTTGGGATACCCCCTTTAACGAAATATAATTATTCATACAGATTATATTTTTTACATTTAGATAAATTCTTCTATAAATCCCCAATTTCTCTTTCATTATCTAAATCGTTTGTTTATAATTCCATACAATATTTATTAATTTAGTAATCATTGTTTACATCTTTTAAATGGATTTTCAAAATATTTATTCACCATATAACTCTATTTATATTATCTAGAAAATATATTTTATTTTTTTTTCAACATTTATACCCACAATACATCAATCATTAAATTGTTTACATGCGTATAAGGTATTCCTACTTTGTACAAAAAAGAATAAAATAACCATCCTTGGTGTACTTTTATATTAATTATTATAAGACTTGTTTTGAATTGGGTTTTTCTATTTTTACTATACAAATGATATTAAACTTTTTTCTCCATACTCATTTAAGGAGAGTTATTTTTTATTTTTTATTTTTGACTAATACTCAAGGTAGACATTCCACTTTTCTTGAAAAAATATTACATTTCATTCGGATTAATTTTTGACATATATTTAGTTGATATTTATAAAAAGTATCCAAAATGGGGATCCCATTGATTGTAATTCAATAATATAGTCTCCATATCATTTAATATGTTTGAGATAGATAGATAAATTACCATATGATGAAAACTCTTCAATATTCTTGTTTTATACCAACATGATGAGTTTTATCCTTTTGTTCTATTATTTGACACATTGCTCAAATATTTATCATCTATATGAATTATTCTATTATAAATATTTTTTTTCAGATAAACATTTTCATATTCTATAAACAAAATTCTATATTTTATGATGCACTTGTTTTTGGGGAATTGAGTCCATTATTTAGGTTTCATTTAGGAAAAATTTCTTATATTATCTCTTCAAAAAACCATTTATGTAGTGGTAGATTATTCAATATTTTTTATCATATATTTTTATAAATATTATTTTTTAAAACATGCATTGTATATAAACCCATTTTTATATGATTTAAGGTTTTGTGATACGGATTAATCATTACTTTTGTTGATACTTTAAAATGATCATTCGATGATCTCATGAATTTTTTCCAAAATATAGCATACATCTATCCGAATAATAGGAATAAATATTTTATATCTCTTTGGTAGTTCAATCATCAACCAGATAACCACTATCAATTCCAAAAATCTATTCTAGCAAAATGTGGCATAGAGAAGAAAATATCATATCCTGTATAATTAAGAGTAGTGGATTACAATTAATTTTTTAATAAAATGTCATATTATCTATAGATATATGTGGGTGAATGCAACTTTTATTGAATTAAATTAGTAGTGAGTTAGTATATTATATTATCCTTTATGAGGGGTTTCTCAACTATTCTTACATTTTGCATCATGTAAATCATTTTCATAGAATACATATAATCCATTGTTTAATTGTCTATGAATTTACATGATTTAATAAAAATTCATTTTTTTCTATAAATTAAATGGATAAAAATCTATTGTTTAAATAATTTCAAATATTTGATTGAAAATAATAGTTTGATCTAATACTATAATATATGTTGTTAGTACCTCATAGGGATGTGCCCAATATATAAGAGTGGATAATTAATTATATAATTTTTAGAAAAAGTAATTAATTTCAACTTTTTATACACTTTCCACATTCGCTGAAAGGATATAACTCTCTTTAGAACTCATTTAATCTATATATATTCAGATATAGAATAGTAATTCAATATAATAGAATACTGGGATTTTATGACATGTTTTTCCTCTTAATGGATGATTTTTTCGAACATGTATCGTAATAAATGTCTCACATACATATCCTCATTATGATAATAAAATAAAACATTTCAATTTTTATGTACATGAATTGATTTTCTTGGTGAAGGCTATGTAAAATAAAATTAAGATATAGTAGTTTTGTTATCTCAAAAAAACCATTCCACAAACATTTAGGAATTAGACCATCAATGAAGTTAAAAATTTCATCATTCAGTGTGAATAATATTCTTCATAATATTGATTATTAAAATAATCCTTCAAAAATTCCTCAAAAATAAAAATTAATTTATCTTAGGATATATGATCTTTTTAGGTGGCATGAATTTAATCATGTATGAAAGGTTCTAATCACCCTTCTACTTCTGGTCCTAATTCCATTTACGAATAATTATTAAAACCATAAAATCATTAATATTCCTTCAAATACATGGTATAAACATGTGAATGAAAATTTTGGCACTCATTTACTAATCATCTAGACTAATTACTCATTATTATTATACAGTAGAGGCTCTATTACTTGATAAAAACATGTATTTTTTTCTAGATAGAGTATCTATTAATAATTTAGATACGTGTTCTGTATATTCACATGTAGCTTATTATAAAATGTTTAGTGATAATTATAGAATATACACCCTGAATTTTTGTGATTTCAACTCATTCAAACTCATTTAAATTGCTACTCAAATAAATCTCATAAATTTCAAAAATAAAATGATTTATTTCCAATATAATGTGATTTAAAATATCAATTTTTTCCCACATAATCCAATCATTTAATTTCATTATAATTTATCATATGTGAATGCTTAGTTTTGTCACACCAATTCTGATGGCGTGGTACCCACATTATAATCTAATCCCCCTAATTGGGGTATCCTTATTTGATCTCATCTGGAATCATTATCGATGTTTATATATGACGATTGATCTAATAAGTAATCATCATAATCATTGTTAGATTTTATTCTCTATTTCATTATAATTATTACTCATGATTCTCAACGTTTTCAATTTTCCATTCATCCCAAATTTTTCCATGTCTAGAAAATTATATATTCATGAGGTAGAATCTACCTTAAAACTCAATTTTAACATTGAAATAATTGTGTTGTAAAAATTTCAAAATTGGATATCAAGGAGAACTCTATGTTCACATTCTAAATCAATGGAGAAACTCTATTTTAGACCATATGACTTATACATTATTGATTATTCTATTCTACTCATATAACTATTTTATACAATGTAGATAAATTTACATGGAAACTCAACATTTATAAAATATATTTCTTGGATTTTATGATTTTCTAATTTTCAGATAAAATACTATACATTAGAAATGAACTCAACATAGTAACTATACTATAAAACTGTATAACTCTTGCCTTTAATGACTTTTTTAATGACCCTAAAATCTATATAAAATGAATTATATGTTGAATCGATATAGTAGATTATTGGAACTGACAATATGTCCTTTCTGATAATTCACTCCAACACCAAAATAACATAATTATTCCAATGAACATAGAACATATTCAGTTGATCTTATATTCTTATTACTAATGAAAACACATCTTAAACACTCTAACAATATTACTATAATAGTTTACATTGTCTACAATTAATAGCTTCAAAACTCAACTTTTTAGATAATTTATCAATATTAAATCTACCCACCTCTTTCAAATCTTAATTTCATTATTTTGAACAATAATTATTCCCTTAAAACTCATTAAAAAGTTTTCATTTATATTAAAATGACTAAATTTTATTTCCATTGTATTAAAAGATCAGTATCTATATTGTAACAAATCAATAAAATTCACCAATTTGTATTAAAAAATATTCTTAAATTTATGAAAATATAATTTTTGGATATTCTAAAATTATCGTTATAAGGACCTAGTATTTTCTATATAAATATCACACCATTTTTGATAAATATTAAATATATTTTATTAATTAATTTCCAATGACATTAATAGTTTACTATGTTTTGAGACTATAGAAAAAATATTATAGATTAATAAAAGAACTTCAATTTCTCTCACAAGGATTTTTTTACATAGTACTCTGCTTACAATGATCCTACCATAACAATTATTTATAAAATGGGGAAAGAAATATATGAAAGGTTGATCTCATATGTTCAGTAAGGGTAAACAAATGATATATCATTCTAAGATTATATTGAAGCATAAGAAAATAATAATTTTATGTTATAAATAACATGACATCAACTGTACATTCTTAACCAATCATCAATCCCAAATATGACTCATGGAATAAAATTATATTAATTATTAAAAAATTGCTCACAAGATTGAAAATATCATCATAATTCAATATTGAACAATAAGATTATGTCCTAATAGTGTTCACAATCATAAGTATATAAGAACATTAATTATTTATATTTTAATATCTATTAAAATCAACATTATGACCAAAATATATCACCTGATTTAGATTGGGGATCTGGACACACTTTTTTTTATAGTGCTCAAAACTCACTTGATTTCAATAGTGGATCAATCCCATCAATTTTTTCCATTATTATCTTACGGTATGTAAATATTTCCTAAATTCATTATATGTTGATATATTTCCCACATGTATTATAATGAAATAAATACTCATTCTTTCAAAAATATCATAAAACTTTCATCTTATCATCACGTCATTACCCGTGTGAAGAAAACAAGTTTTATCTACTATTGATCAATTCAGCATAGTATAAATGATGAAATAATAAATAGGTTTCATATACGTTTAAATACCGTATACATTATAAATGCATATAAAGAATTTCGATGGTATTTTATAATATTATCCCATTGAAAATTTAAATGACATAAAAGGATTTTATATTATAGACAAGAGGATTCATGATGTTAAATTGGAAAATTAAATGATAATAAAAATAATTCCAAAAAAAGATATATTTATTAAACAAAAATCCTTTATGAAATACTTATATTTTTAAATGACCTTTGAAAATATAAATGAATATTTATAATAATTAAAAACATTTATTTTGTAAAATATAACATCCACTATGAATATAATTAATTAATTAAAAATTTTCAAAATTATTTTCATTAAATATATTTTTATACTCATATAAACTAAGAGATAAAAATAATTTAATAAAATTATTTAGGAAAACATATTTTCTTCCTAGATTTTTTTTAATGAAATCTATCATTTTGAAATTCATTTCATTTGAAAATTAATATTTAATCTAATAATTGAATATTTAAAATAACGGGTTGTAATGCTGGTTGATAATACTGTACAAGGTAAATGAAGGATTCCATTGATTTTTTGGCAACTTCCAAAGGGGTCTTGTATGGAAAATGACATGAATATTTCTTTTAATTTTTTTTTGTAAAAATTCAAATAAAGGAATATATTCATTGAAAAAGTACCATATCAATATTAAAGAATTATTTAATATATTTTTACGAAAACATGGATAGGAAAAGAAATAATGGGTTTTCAACAGAAGAGAAAAATAAAGTTGATTTTACATTTAAATATATTTTCAAATCACGAGTATATAAATTGTGTAAAATCAATGGAAAACATGAAATCTTATGAAAATACAATATTCGTAGAATCTTCGTGAGTTTTTTATAGGTATTTTATTATATTTCATAATTGTGAGCATAACTAGGATCAATCCCAATGTATAATGATATTCAATCACAAAACCCTTATAAAATTTGTAAAATTGAATCATTAACGCCATTAATAAATAAAATTAAAAGAATGAAATATCACAAGAATATATAAGTTTTTTAAATTTCATATCAAATTTTTTTTATATACACACCAAAAAAGAGGGTAGGTCCATAACATAACAAATACTCCAAATAAGACCAATTAAGTAAAAATGAATTTTGAAATTAGATTTTGTTGAACCATCAACACTATGAAAGATAAATCTTTAGTTTTATATGTAAATTTATATAATTTTCTTGAGAAAAATAATAATATAAATTAATGGTATGTATATAAACCACATAAAATAAAAACATGGTTAATATGTGCATTTCATTTCCAATAGTGACACTATATATTTGCATTAGATATTTCAAATATATATAAAGATGTTATTTTGGTTACATGGAGTTACTTTATAACATTTATCAAACAATAAGCCATCACTTAGAAATAATTTTTGAAAATGACTTTACAATTCCTTGGGTATTGAAAAAAAAATTAGTATATATTTTCATCCTTCTCTATTGGAAAAGTATAGAGATCAATTCAAACCTATAAAGATATGTGTAATTATTATTTAATGGATTACTAGTGAAATTCGTATCATTATATTTCTTTGTTTTATTATTTAAATAAAATATATTTTTTTACACATCTACTGATTACACCATTTGAGGAATTGTATGGGAAAAAAGTGATTAATGATATATTTTTCGGTTGAATTGAGTGTATTTAAATTGATGGGACTAGTTTTAGTAGTGCAAATGTTTAAGATGGTTCAGTTAAGTCAACATCATTTGAGGAGGGCTCAATCCATTGATAAATGATGGGCACATAACCAGAGGAATGATATTTCATTCAAAGAAGGTTATCATGTTTTTTTAAGTATCTTTATAGAAAAGAGTTATTCATTTTTGTAAAAAGGGGAAAAAAGTATTTGGGTTATTAGATTTTGTGAAATGTTTTCTAAAGTTGGATTAGATTCATACTAGGTGTCCTTAACGTTTATTTTATGCTAAGAAAAAAAATTATGTAACAATGGTACAAATATTTGTTCTGGATTCATCATCTTTGTGGCCTAGAAGTAGTTATGTTTGAAAAGAATATATATTATTACCGAAATAACACAAATATTATTTAATATATAGATAATTGTCTTCAAAATATGGTGATTTACTAGGTTAATAATTTTTTTGTAAAAACCATTTTATTGAAGAGGTAACTTGGAAATCTAAAAAATATTATAATGGAAATATATCCCCACTTATTTACAAATATCATTAAAATGTGTTGATAAAATTTATAAATGGGGGAATAATATAAAATTTTAGGTAATAAAATGATAAATTATATATAAATTATTCAATATGTATGTATAATTATATTCAATATGAAAATATTTTGCAATTTTTTAATAATATATAAAAATAGTTCTAATTCGACTATGTTATTATAATTTTTTATATAAAATCATAATTTCTAAATAATCTAATACTAATTTTATAAAAATAGTTTCAAATTTAAAATAAATATATCAAAATTAAAATATGCTGAGATTTTTGGATTTCCCAAAAAACCATGATTATTATGATAATAGTAAAAAATAATGATGATAATAAAAATGTATTTTAATTTAAATTATTTATGTAATATAAAGGTAAAATTACTTTTAATTATTATTTCATGTAATATAATTACTTTATAAAGTTTATTAATATTATCATTATGATTTTATCAAATTCATTTTTTTATTATAAGATTATTCTAGGGTTTAAAACGGGATTTTTCTGAAAACTGTTTCAGAATGAATATTATTTATCACCAATAATTTAGTATGAAAATAAAAATTTAGGACTGTTTTATATAAAATTAAAAGATTATATAACAATAATTATTAAATTAATTTCATTAATTTATTAATAATAATTATATTATTAAAATAAAATTATCTTTTTCTAGAAAAATAGTATTCATGGAAAACATCATTTTCATCACTTCTATTAGTTTTATTTTATGTTAAATTTTGAAAAATATGGGAATTGAACATGGAAAAATAGATACAATATTTGGAATAGGAATTAATTATAGTATATAAAGAGGTAAAATTAATATAATAATGAAAATGTATAGTAAAATCATTTAAAATAATTTATGTTCGATAAGATAAAAATAGATTTATCCAAGGATAAACTAAATATATATGTTTTAAAATGAAAAAACTATTTCCAAATTATATTATAATTTTACATATATAAATTCAAGTATAAAATAATTATAAATGGACTATTTTTTATCCTTTTAAAATTTGAAAAATGTGGTCACATCTTTTTCTTTTCAAAATTGACAACTCTAATGCTCTCCTTAATAATAAATGGTTACCCTTTCTATTCATGTATTCACACCTCAAATGTCTTTTTGTTATACAATAAATATACAAATATGTTTCTAATTTCAACCGAAATATTGTGATTCTTTATAATGTAACATAAATCAATCCTATAAAAGATTTCAGGGCTTACCTAATGAGGTTTCCCGAACAAAAGTTTTCATGATTAACCGAGTATCATTACATTATTAATTCTTCTATATTATTAAAATAATATGAAAATAATATTATATAATATGAAAAATATATTCAATATAATAAAATTCTATTATATAAATTTAAAAACCTAAATATATATCATCTTCCATTAACTGTTTTAGGATTTCATCATTCATGTGTATAAAAGACCACAACCTCACGAACATATATCATTCATTTTCTATAATTTCCTATAAAAGACTATTATAATGATATATTTAATGTATATTTATATATAAAAAATATATTTTAATATATTTATACTTATGTAGTTATTATATCACATATACCTTCTTAAGTTGAATTTCATGGGGGTTCGATAATGTCACTCAAGTGCACGATGAACAACCGTCTCACCAAGAGTAGTAATTATTTTTCCATAAATAAATTTCATAGAAGGAATTATTTTTATAAAATACATGTGTTATAAATGAGATAATAATTATAGTAGTTATATATTTATTATTCTTAATATATAATATATCATTTTCTTTCCTTCACAAAAAAATGAAAATATCTTTCATTGATGTGTGGACAACCATCTCCATGAAGAGATGTGATTATTTATTCATCACTAAATCAATTAGATGTTATATATTAGTAAAATTATATTTAATATATTATAATAATATAAAATTTATAAAATAATATATTAATTATTTCTATAATGATAATTTAAAAAAACATTGGTTATTCCTTAGTATGTATTACATACCATCCAAATGATAATGAGACAATTCATTTTTCTAACCATAATTCATGATTGTATTTAAAAATTATAATTGACGTATAAATATGATAATTATATCATTATGATCACTTTTATATGTTGAATAGTGAGCAATTTTACCAATGATCAACCAACCAATGTTATTTTTTATACAGATGAAAAATATCGTCGAAACACCTCATGTAAACATAATTGATTATTTAATTTCATATAATATTTTAATAAGTTATATAAAAGGATAATTTAGCATTTAAATAATTATTAAAAAAGTAATAAATTGTGATTAATTAATTCTGTAAGACAAATAATGTACTTAATAATTTGGACTCAAGGTTTGTATGATAAGAGAACATTCACAAGGTATATTTTCATCTATTTTTGAGTTACATTCATTCATTTTCGTTAAATAAGGGTTTCCCAAAATTTCATGAGAATCCTTGGGGGTGTTCTGGGGGTTCGATATAAGAAAATGGAGTAAAACATAAAAAATTTATCATGTTTCCCATTTTTCACACGTTTTGTACCTACCATGAAGATTATCCCCGGTAACCATACAACCTTGGACATAGGCTTTTGCCTGATTACCACATGGTTAGGAAATCTATGTATAATTTCCATAAAACCATGAGAAATGGGGATTTTGGGATAGTGGCTCTCGAATGGTTTAGAAAACCATGCGGGTAAATAGTGCATCCTAGTGAGTTTGAAAAATTTAGGATAATTCTATTATAGGGATTCATAAGAAAACTTATTATTTCTCATCCTTCACCATCCTTAAACCCTAGTGATGAGACAAGGTTTCCAAAAATTCCTAATGGATTTCTAGGACATTTGTTGTTCTATTAGTTGTGGATTGATGATCCATATAAGGCTAATATCTTCCTTGCTTCTCTTTTTGGTATAGGGTTACTATTTCTTACCCATCTCCACATGAAAATCTAAATCCATTCTTTTGAAGTGAGATTTAGGGTGGATATTTGAGGGGTTAGGTGATTAGATTGGGACTTAAGTGATAAATTAAGAGTTTGTTCGCTAACATATTTGAGGAATGTGGTCTACATGTTATATCACATAGTTTCATTTGATATTTATGCAAGCATGTGATTATTTTTATGTTTTCCCTTCTTTTCTGTGTGATCCAGTGATGATGTTTTGTGTAATTAGTGAATAAGTGATTAATATAGACCTTCATATTTTACATGGGACTCATAGAAGATGACATGACCTTTTTAGGGCAACCCATGGGGTATACTGATACTTTTATAACATTGATGTTAGCTAAGTATGAGAAACATAATCATGTAATAATATAGATCCATTTAAAAGAATGTTGAAATGTTGAATGAGTATTGAAATGAATTATTTGAATGTGTATATGCATATTTGTGGCATAAGGGATTATTTGTAATGGTAATAACAATGGGTTAAATTAGTTAAATGGGGGTTGTTCCTTATGGCTAATGAATTATGTTGAAAATCCAAATAGGGTTGGTGTGTATGAAAAGTTTAACATGTATAATGGGTTATGGATAGTGAATTGATGAATAAGGATAATGGGGTGAGACATGGGAGAGATAATCACGCTAATGGGTTATGTATTATGAAATGAAAATGTATATAGGCTATGTCATTACAATAAATTGCATGATTGGTTGTTTTGAATCATGATTGTTATATTTAATGGTTGTAATGGTTGTGATATGGATAAATGTGTTAAATTTTTAAATAAAAAAGTGCACATTTCTTGGTGGTGGGATTATGTAATGATGTTCCACCCATGGGTTGGGTTGTACTAATTCCCTAACCTACCCATGAATGGCCAGGATGGAGATTCAGACTGATTCATTATTCCCCTCAATGGTTGTATTCAACAAAAATACATGAACTGAGGATCCAAGGTATGTGTGGTGACTACTATATATGATAATACCTAGATAGTTAGGGACTCGAGTTCTTCTGAAATGAATATGATAAATTTCATGAATATTGTATGAAAAAGATAAATTTATTCCCCTTGGATAACTTGTTTATGATGAACTAAATGTTGAGATAATGTACATTATGAACATGTCACAAAAATCCAAATAATAATAACAATTTAAGTACTCTTTTGAGGACCCTTATTGTTTTTCACCTATTTTCCATTCATCATACATTAATGAAATATATGTTAGGCTTGCTATTTTGAAGAAAATGTTAGTGGTGACCAACTAAGTTGTACTCACACCCAACATGGGCTGTTATTGGGTACCGGAGATGGTTTCATGCTTGAAGGTCATGATAAAAAGAGTGATTATGTTATAAGAAGTTGATTCAGACAGAGGTCATGCATGGATGAGGTTCCTGACATGGATTCAATTATATTTTTGGGATTTCATTATTTTTCTATATTTTATTTTTTTCACTAGGTACTATAACATGACATAAGGTATTAGATGTTTCTTGGGGATTGTTCTCAATTTTGGAGATGTGGGAATATTCATGTTATTATTTTTTATATTGTTTTTTATATTTATGTTTTTATTTGTTGTTGTTTTCTATGACAAAGAGGTAATAGTATCCCCAGATGAATAATCTAGACCCTCACTACAAGTTGGAAAACTCTAGGGTAATGGGAGATGCGCTTTAGGTCCTGTGGTGACCTGGCCCAAGGCACTAGTTTAGTGGTACCCAGATCAGGTACGTTACAAAGTTGTATCAGTGGATTTCTTTTCACTTTCTTACTATTTGGGGATGGTTGACAAGAGATTAGGATAGTGTCGGTCCATGGTAATGAGCTCATCCATAAGAGTAGATAACCAAAGTATAAGGGATACCCACGTAAACCTTAGAGGGAATTTTTGTTCTTGATTGTGTGTTGTTACCATTGATGATATTTCACTGTTGGTTGGTGTACATGTGGTGTGATCATACATTTTTGGGATATATTTCTCGTTCACAAGAATGTCATGAGGTTGCGAATTCATGCATCATTTTAGTCACCTATGTATACAAGTGACATGCATCATAGAAGACACACACACATGGGAAAGGTGTGTGGGGTGTAATGCATGGGATGAATTTTATTTTCTTGATAGTTGTGAAATGTTGTCAAACTAAATGACATGCATGAGAAAAAATGGACGCGAAAATGATATGTAAAAATTAAATAATGTTGCTTGATAATGAATGGTATGAGAATTAAAATGTTTTGGGAGTAAATTGGGATATGTTTATCATTTTAAAAGGTTGTCGAACATAGGTATTTTAACTTTTTTAGTTAATTACCCCATGATAACCATGGACATAGTAAGAATGGTTGATGGTCGTGTTATAGATATAAAAATTTCTAATGGGTTTTTATGTGAATTTTTTAGTTTATGTATAATGGTGATCCTTCCTTATTCCTAGTAAATTTTCATGGTTGTGTTCTAAATAGTTCAATTTTTTAGTTAAAGAGGAATCCCCCAAGGAAAGTGTGTTTTAGTTAGGAAAACATATGATCTTGTGGGGAATGCTCCCCTAGTAGTTGAAAAAGAAGCCCTAATGGATCAAGATTATAGGGGATATATGTTATATGAGAACTTTTCTCATTTCATGCAGATCATGGAATGAGACCCTAGGTGGGCCACACCAAGTATGTTCCAGTTGACCAGAGATTTTCAGCTGCAACACCCACTGACCATTATAAGAGATGGTTGTCTAGATGCAGCTATGCTCTAGATAGAGTCTGTCGATACGGTTCTTGACCATCTAGGGACTATTTCTGGGAAATGAGTTATGTTGGCATTTTATATGCTGCGGGGTCTAGCCAATCATTAGTGATATAGCTTATCTTAGACTAAGAAAGTAGAAGGATTGATTTTTAAGAGGTCTAAGGGAATGTTTCTGGAGCATTACTACCCTAAAACCATAAGGCCAAAGAAGGCTGTAGAGTTTATGAGTATGATGCAAGGTATGATTTTAGTAATGGATTTTGTAGGTTGATTCACAAACTTGCAAAATTTTGTTCCATATTTAGGGTGATATGAGGAAGCTATAGAAAGACACATTCATGATGGACTTTGGAATGAGATCATATCCTAGAGATCTATATTTTTGATAAGGATATTTTCTGAGGTGATAGACCAGAACCTCATCATATAATGAAATCTCAATGAGGCCTTTATAAACAGACATATGGTTTCAGTGGGGCGAACTAGTTGGTAGAATTATAATATGATGATGCACTATTATGAGAATTTCCACTAGGGAAGTGGTGGATATAATAGTAAGAAAAAGGAAGAAACATATAAGTCCAATTATCATGTTTGTTTCCCTTAGTGTGGAAGGCAAGGGCATGTGTGAATTCAATATTAACAACCACTTGTTGAGTGTAGGGCATGTGAAAAAATTTTCCATGTGCATAGGTTCTATAGGAACCCACGAAAATTATAAAATGATGGAGGATAATGATAAGTACAATGTGCGGGTAGGGGATCGAATACCCCAAATCACATAAGAATTTTTATTTTTAATGGTCATACTGGTTAGGATGGTGGATGTGGATCTACAGGGAGAGACCATTTATTCCATCATGGTGGTACAATGCATGGTACATAGGTTGTATCCCAAGGTCGAGTAGAATTCCATCTTCCTATATTTTAGTCCACACCTAGATTTTTCAAGGCTGGATGTTCTTCTGTTAGAGTTATGAATCTTGTAGCTTCCACACATTCAAATGCAACTTTTGACATAGGTGTCGCACACTATATTATCTCTACACACTGTGTGGTTGTGTTGTTCTTAGCTGCAGAACATGTTTTTGTGGTATTGTTAAATGATACTCTATTCATAGTTTGAGTATAGAATATCAGATAGTATAGAGGTATTTTCGTAGAGTTTGGTGAATATCACTTTCTATGGGATCTGTTTGTTCAGGAAATGTGATGTTATTACCTAAACTGGATAATGGATTGGTTAATGGAGTATAAATTCTATATCAATTGTTATCAACTTTAGGTAACATTTACGTCTTCTTATAGATGCACTTATATACTTTGTGGTGATGGGTGTATTCGACCAGGTCATTCTAGGCCATTTTTTCAGTAGTTGGATGAAATCATAGCCCAAATGGCATGCCTTTCTCTAGATGATATAGGTGTGGAGAGAAATGAAGTTTCTAATGTGATGGACCAGTTTGTGGATGTCTTTCCTACAAAATTATCAAGACTACCACCCGGAAATGTATGTGGAGTTCACAATTGAGTTATTTCATGGGGATGAAACACTTTCAATTCCACCATACCGAATTTTGTCAGTGGAGCTCCAAAAACGTAAGGTTCAGGTAGTGGAGTTAGAGAATCATGGGTTTATCAACTAAGTACATCACCCTGGGATCACCTGTACTGTTTTCTAAGATGGCTGACAGATCCCTAAGATAGTGTTCTAAATATAGAAAGTTGTACTAGATTTTGGTTATGAACTGAAACCTTCTTCCTAGTATCAATGACTTGTTTTAACAACTCATTGGTTCTTTAGAGTTCTACAATATGGATTTCAGTTTGGGATACCACATGTTTTGGGTGAGACCCTCTGACGTACCATTTAATGATTTTTAGATTAGTTAAGGGTTGTAGGAATTTTTGGAGCAACCCTTTGTGTTAACCAATGCAACAACTATGTGAATAACACTAATGGTCCATATACTACACACCAATCTGGATAAGTTCATGGTAGTTTTTTTAATGATATCATAGTGTACCCACAAACTCTTTATGATAGTGAAAAAAATCCTGACATCTTTATGAGTACACTAAGAGAGCATACAATTTATGAAAATCAATCAAAATTTATGTTTTGGATTAATAAAGTGCATTAATAGGGAATCATTATTTCTGAATTAGGTGTGTTAGTGAATCCAGAGAAGGTACAGGTTGTGGTGTCTGGGGGGAATCCATATAACTCTAGTATATTTATTGGAGGTTTAGATGTAATTCCATTAGATCCCGCTTTATTATGATTGGATGTGAGTACAGGTGAACCCAAGATTTTGATGAGTATCCACATGGGGTGACATATTTTGATCAGATACTTTTCTAGAAATGGATAAAGTAGGTATTTTATGATTTGGATTATAGATACAAATATCAAATTAATGATACATTACATGAGTGGTATGACATCCAACTCAATCCCCATGGATATGGTGCCACTCAATTTGGATTACGGACCCAAGAATCAATTGTTGAATGATTTATGTAATATATTTCACCTTACACATGAATAATATTATCTATGTATATAAATGATTGAAAATATATTTATATATACACATGGTTCAAATTTGGTTCAATTAATCTTATTTATTACTATTTCAGTTGTGTCTGGTCTAGGATGAGAATATTTCATTATCATAATAATAATAAAAAATATTAATGGGTACTTATTTTGGTTGTCCTTCTATGATTATATTCTATCATCTATAAAATCACCTTTTTGTTTTTTCATATCTTATGTATTCTTTTCTAGTTGAGAAAAATGCATGGTGGTTGGGTCTCATCAACTACGTCACATGACTGAGTGAAGCCGCTTCTATGGATTCTTTATATCAGTCTATTGTAGTTTGAATGTTTCTAGAGAAGAGGTTTATGGTCTAGATATATGTTATTAATATATCCATGTACATTTATTTATTTTACGATAATTTTTTGGTGGATTAATGGGATTCGAATGATTCATGTATGACATAACTATTCAAGAATTTATAACATTTCATTTAATTTTACAACATTTTCTATTAATGTTTATTTACTACTTATATACTTTTTGTATTTAATTGAATTTATTATACATAGTAATTTTCCCTTCTATTTTACTCTCATATGAGGATATAGTATGCCCCCTATCACAACATAATCCTTTGCTACTAATCAAATGCATCTTTCATACAGGGAGGCGTGCTCGAGGCTTCATAAAAAATAGTCCTAGAGAACAACTTTAGGGTCTTCTAAGTCATGACTTTAAAATATTTTATCACTGATATTTTATTTCATTCATTTCATACAATTTTAATTATGTTATAATGGAGTACATTGAATGTTTCCAAATATATGATGGATATAATATTGTTTCATTGAGAACCCCTATTCTGCTAAGAAGTATGTGTTCCAAGTGTTATGGGATTAATATTCGGTTATGTTATGTCACAGTTGTATATGATTTTTACATTGATAAATGAATATGTTGTGTGTAAGGTATGTTTTATTATATATGTCTATCTCTTGGGTCATTAGAAAGAGTCCCATGATTGATTTTCAATATTTTGTTTTAAAGGCATGAGACATCTCATGCTTTATATTGGGAACATAATATTCACATGTTATATGCCAAATAATGTGATATTTTAATAACAATGGTTTAAAATTGTTTATAAATTAAACATATACATAAATGGTATTTTCTAGTATAATTTTTTGGTGGAATTACACTCAATTAATTTTACATTAATATATATTTCCTTCTGATGGTTGGTAATGTTGATCTACATTTAGTAATTTCATGGGGAGGTAGATGACACAGTCTTGGTTCCCAAAGGATGTCGTGACCCTGGAAGGTTGATAGGGTTCATGAGGAACATTATTTTTACAATTATATGGTTTTTTTATAAGTCCAATTATTTAATGTTTCAATAACAATCTTTACAGTTCTTTTCTGCATAGATTGGACTGGAATTCTACTTATATGGATTTTAGTTGCTGTTATCTAGAAATATCACAATATACAATGCGAATAGGCACCAAGATGTTTTAAGGTAACAAGAGAAAATGTGGGTATTTCTATATATGGTGTCACATTGAATGTTAGTTTTATATCTCTTAGGCATTAGTATTGTGACATCAAGGAAGTAGTTCCATATAAGGACACTCAGTGAGAATCAACTACATTTAGGATGTATTGATAGTTATAACCATCACATGTCATTGTGGTCTTTAACTCAATTAGATAGGTGTGATCTTCTAGTATATATGGCTAAAACCGGTGACTTAGTTCAGAGAATTCAGTATGAGTGCAATGTGGGAGACATAAATTCCCTCAGTTTTGAATTAGACCATTATAGTTCAACATTCATTTTAATTGAGAGAAAGTTATGGGAATTATTAGGCTAGGTTTATAAATTTTCTAAGGCATTTATCATGTTTGTATTTTCTAAGAGGACGATGCATAGTTAGTTTATAGGTTTTAAAGTATAGGAATGTTGGTGAAAGCAGTGCTTATCAAGCACCAATAGAGATTTGGTATAACTACTAGCTTCAAAGGGTAATATTTCTTGTTATTTTTCTTTATTGATGATTTTTTCTACAATTTCTAATATAAGATGAGATTTGGTATATTTTTATGAATGGAATAATGTTGGGCATCAAACAGTCATGGAAAATATCATGGCATGTCTCAGTAACCAATTTTGAAGAGGATTCTGATGTATCTTATATCTTAATGGGAAATATATTCCTTATAGAATTTTTATATTATCATTCTACTGGACTAATTATATGATATTCTGTTGGGTGATAAAATTCTTCACTAGTTTTGCATGGTACCTCATAAAATCATAAATTGATGAGTAATCATGTAAGAGACATGTATCAATGTATTCAATATTTTTTGATGAGAATGGGTTATTGATAGTTTTGGATAAATGGTAAACCTATCTTGGTGGTATAAGAGACATTGGTAATGTAATTCGATTTCATGAGACAATTGACACATGTTTGGACCTGAGACGTATTGTCGGGATTTGTGGTGATAGGTGTTAGTTAAAGGAAAGTGTAGTCTATATTATTTTGGGTGTGGATAATAGAGAGATATATATAAATGTTTATATAATATTAATTTAATTTCTCATTAGATATTGTCATGTTATATATTGACATCATCCTGGGTGTTCTGAGAAAGAGTTGGATCTACATTGACGTTCTTTTTCTTTTAAATATCTTTCGAGATTTGATCGAAGAACATATTGAGGTTGTTCATAAGGATTGGCATAAGGTAATCCGTATTGTGTGGAGTAACCAATTAAAATTTTATGTCTGTTTATCCATCTTATTATATTTTATTCATTGTTTCCAATTGGTGGTTGATTTTGTGGTTTGGTTTTGAGATGATAATAAGGGTATTCTAATGGTATAGAACACCAAACTGGGCGCATTTAAATGTATTCACTGATGGAGAGTTTTTAATTATGTGAGATTTGTATTTGGATGGTCATTATTTCATAGATTCATATGTTATCAGGTGGTGATCATGGATTCAAGTATTACTACAAATAATCATTTGTAAGAGAAGGATTATGGTGGGGATATATTATGGTTCCTTGTATTTTTAGAGAAGTGTTTTCAGAACAAATTTTACATTTTACCTCTATATGATTTAATCCTATAAATTGGGAAATTATCTATAGTATATGATTTTAGATTATTTTTCTTACAAATCAGTTGGTCGCATAGTAGGAAATTTACACTAGGGTATGATTTTTATGGAATTCTCAATCAATCAAATTTTATGAAAATAATTAATAATTAATTAATAATTAGTTCAGAATGGCTTGTTCAACCATATAATTTGAAAGGATAATCATATTGGGATTCCATGTCCTTCATTGATTATATAATAATGATATTTTTTAGGATGGTCATGAAATTAGTTTGAGCAAAGGGATGGGATTTGGCTCCCTTATATTTTTCTTTTCCTTTTCATTTCTTTTTTCATTCATTTCATTTCTTATTCCCTTTTCTTCATTATCCTATGGTTTCATAGGCATTACCCATGTGTATTCCCCTTCATGTGATTGAGAGAAATAATTATAGAGGTATAAAGGGAGTTAAGTATATAGATATCAAGAAGGGTACCACTGCAGAGCATGGGATGTGTCAGGTCATCATGTGGTAGATATGGTGTGTGGAATTGATAGTCTCTATGAAAGATTTAACACAACTGTATGTTTTTTAATATATTTTTTTAGAAATCCACATATACACAACTTTTTATAACCATTATTATAAACTCTTTGGTCCCCTAGGGGATTGTTCTATATTTTTAGGAACAATGCGTTTAATGATCATAAAAAGGTTTATATTTATAAAAAACCCTTCTACATGGCTTATTATTCATGTAACACATTCCTTGTGTTCTTTTTATTATAGAAATATGATATTTTAAATAGTATACTCTGTGTATGGGGTGTATGTCCCATATACTGGGATTCCATTATGTAGCTGAATGGCTAACCAGACACCCTCTGTAGGGTCCCAAAGCCATATAGATTACTCTGGAAAACCCAATATGGGTCTCACACCAGGTAATTGTACATGAACGAGAAATATTCTTGGAATGACAATGTGAGGTATATGGGTATTAAATCCAAGTTTTTTACAAAACATGTAAATTTCCAATTAAACCTGTACATTCATGTGAAGCCTAGATAATGTACACCCCTTTTTTGGGATTTAAGAGAACCCACATTGTTACTGATATTCATGATGTGTGCTTCCCCTTTGCTAATTTTTTTTGGTTTGCAGGTAGTTGAACCACGTAGCTATAACTGGAGTAATTATTAATCCATTATAAGAATCATTTCATGTAGATGAGGATGGTAAAATGCTTGATGTGTTTTGAGGTCTCCTGGGAGGTGTATCAATCTTTTTCATAAACATAGAGGTTCTTCCTCTAGTAAATAAAATAATCTTGTCTCTTAAGTGTGAGACATGATGATCTAATATGGGTCATGATCCATCTCTATGATTGATTACCATGTAGTATTTACCATTGATGAATCATATTTGAGATGGTAATGTTTTTTAATATAAGTCATTGAGGATTTTTTTTCAAAGATCTATATTGGGGTACCTCTGCTTGCATTTTGATCGAGGATACCATGTAGGATGCCCCTATAGTATTAAAAATTACTAGGGATTCCATAAGGGATATATTTTAATAGATTATATCTTAGGTAATCCCTAGAATTATTCCTTTAAATATATAACATTCTGAAGACACCTCATGAGATACCATTTATTCTTATGTCATCGTTAAGGGTCCAATGTAGGCCACATCTTCTACTGTGTCTCTCTGAGGAACTCATGTAAGACACCTTTATTAACTTATTAATGATGATCCCATGTATGATTCCTTATTTAATTTATAGTATAGGTTCACAAGTTGAATTCCATTTTGGTTTTTTGACATGGAGGACCCAATGAGTGACCCAAGGTTTGACCGACCATGTTTTGATGAGTTGGGAGTTTGGGTAGAGTACATAGAAGGTTTCACATTAAAACCCATGATAAACATGTTATCTCATAGGGTTGTGGATGTAGATATGGGTTAGATATTTATCCACCATAACTATTTAATTTATATATTCCAATTTTATTTCTAATGAATGATTGATTACAAGAGGTGTGTCCTAGTTTATTGGCCATGAGCCGGATATGATGCATTTTTCATTCCCTTGGGATGAAAGGATGTCATTATTGGGATCTGGATTCCGATCTATATTAACTATTATGTTTTCTGATATATCCTTATATTCTACCCGAAATATTACTATAGAAAATATTTATTTGATTATTATATTATGGGGATTTCTTTTGGTGCTTATTAGGATCCGACTACTGAGCCTGTATGGTATAAAGAATGGAATCCCTAGTAACGACACTCATATATGATTTCTCTCTCACAAGTGATAAGTATTATTTAAATATCCTCTATATGAACTGAAACCAAGATAAATACCCTATCCATAATTTTATTATTCCCATATATGATTACTCACTCCCAATCGATAATGATGATTACACTCTACCTATTCAATTATTTGATTGTAATTTTCGACATTGGGTTTCACATTATTTGATACTCATGGATGATTAAACTATCATGAGTTATATGGATGATTATGAAATCTCTTATTAGAGACCTATACTGGTGGTCATGAAATCTCACCAGTGCACTCTCTTTACCAATAACCGTATGGTCAGACCCTTAAGGTTATATCTGAGTCTCAATATCATGAGAAACTATAGACTGTGACCATGGAATCAGACATTGGATGATATTTTAATGTAATGAGCTATATGGGGACAAGATCAAACCCATTTATTGGATTTATAGATGTAATTCACTGTGATCATTCATTATTATGATGATAAGTGAGTACCTTTTTACATACATAAAGGACATGAATACCCCTACAGTGACATAACTTAATAATAAACGATTTTTATACAGGTTGACATTGGTATTTGTTCATTGGGATTACAAAAACATATATTTAATTAATGATACATATCTTTAGTGATATGACATTAATCTGAATAGTTTCTTATAAGATATTTATGTGACCGTAATTACAGAACTAAGGACTAACAACTTATGGTTTTATATTATTTTATTCTCATTAATCACACACACAAAGACACACACACATATATATGCATATGTATATGTATATATATTTGTATATGTATATGTATATGTATAAGTATATATATAGGTATATGTATACGTATAGGTATATGTATATGTATATGTATATGTATATGTATATGTATATGTATATGTATATGTATATGTATATGTATAGGTATACGTATATGTATATGTATATGTATATGTATATGTATAAGTATATGTATATGTATATGTATATGTATATGTATATGTATATTTTTATGTTTATCTATATGTATATGTAGATATGTATATGTATATGTATATGTATATGTGTATGTATATGTATATGTCTATGTGTATGTCTATGTATATGTCTATGTATAGGTGTATCTATGTGTATACGTATATGTATATGTATATGTATATGTATATGTATGTGTATATGTATATGTATATATATATGTATATGTACATGAATATAAATATATACAGAAATTGAGATGAATATTCATGATAAAATATTGATAGAATGATCGAGACTATGAACCTAGTGTTAGACTATGGTTCACTTGATGTTATTTATTATATATTCAGTTGTGTCTCGACAAGGAAGGGAATATTTCATGGGGATTCACTTATCATAGTTGATTTATAGGTTCATTTTTTGGGTGGAAAACTAATATAATATTCTCACCCTCTTACTTGAATCAATGTGTGTATGCAGATCTTATATTTTATTTTCATATCGACCACTCATGCATGGTGATTTAGGTTGAGGCCTATTATTGCATTATTGATCAGAGCTCCTCATAGTTATTTTTTATGGGGATATATTTATATCGAATGTGTCAGAATACTGGATATGGTTGTTTACTCAGAGCTAGTAAAAGAGATTTTTAATTTGATATCGTTTTATTTATTATAATTTTGTTTAATGGTTGGCCTAGTGGGTGACTATTGTTGCATGTATGACATAGATGTTCAAGAATTTATTGAATTTCATTTATTATAATATCATGTTCTATTTAAGATTATTCACAACTTATTCACTTAATTTAATTACTGTAGTGTATGATAATTGTTAATTTATACTATTTTCTTAATATGGTATGGGTGTATAGTTTCCCCACAGGGAGCTTTGCATGGACCCTCATAATGAACTGTATAAAAGAACCTATTTAGTGGATTCTACGAATGGATGTTAGAGTGTGTATATGACTAATTAAATACCAGCAATTATTTAGAAGAAATATATTTTTTAAAAAAAATTAAATTTATGAGAACATGAATTGATATTTTATTTATTCATTATATAAAAGGATGTTTTTCTAGAAGATACTAAAAAAATGGAAGTAAAAATTATAAAAACTATTTTCCTTATAGCTTTAGAGACATTTTTTCCAAAAACAATGTTAATGAACACTTCAAGAACTAATTTTAAAATATGAAAATGAGACCTTATAAAATTATTTATTAAATAATTTACTAAAATGAATTATTGAGAATAATATATGATTAGGTAGGTGACTGTAGATAATAATAAATAAATATATAAATAAATTCGAACCCCTTTTATATTGTTTTGAGAAAATACTATCTTTTTTTATTTTAACATGTCATATTTAAGAATAAAAATAATTATTAAATAGGTATATTATTTTAAAATAAATTCACACAAGTATTTAATTCTTCATAAATAATAAAAATTATAATGGTGGGAAATTTTTTTCATGTCATAAATGTATAAAATAATATATTACATTTTTTATAAAAAATTCAAAATTACTAATATGAAAAATGTTTAGAAATTTGATCATAAAAATTTAAAAAAACAAGTTTAGATTTTTAAACCATATTATATAAATTATGTGTTGAAAAAAACATTCTCAATTCAAAATAATTAAAATTGATATAGAAAAAATATTTTAATAAAAAATGTATAAATAAATTTATATTTTCATATAATCACTAAATTGGTGCTATTGAGGTCAAATTTTAGGGGAAAATGAACGAATAATTGATAACCATTTAAATATCCATGTGAATAGAAATCTGTTTTTTTAAATAAATATAATATGATACCTCATGTGGAAATTGAAACAAAATAAATCATGGTAAAAATGTGAGACTCTAAAATAAACCCTAATGGATGTGGTAACATTCAATTAAAATTACAAAAGTAGATAGAAAATTAAAAGGTAATGTAATAACATGAACTTTTTAAATGAATATTTCAAAATATACTGTTCATTTATTATTTTCACAATTTAAATGAAATGTATTTTTGAAAACATGAAACATGTCTCAAGGAATTGAAATTGAGATATTGAAATATTATTGATTTTATTACACATCTATAAATATATATTGTATGATGAAAATTTAAATGAAACATTAATTAATGTGATTATATATTGTATCATGATATAATATTCAATTATTTTTCATATGCACCGTACAATAAAGTAATCTGTGTAAATTAAATCATATCCTAAAGAAATATGTTTGAGATCAGAAACATATACCAATGATTACAACTGGGAAAAATATATTCCAAAATCATATAAAATATATTTATTATGAGTATTAATATATATAAATTTCATATTTATAAATATATTTATATATATAATTTACTCACTACTTTTTTACCCATTGATTAATAATGTTCAAAAGAAATCACTTTTTAATGTCTTCATAAATCTATTTCTCGTATTTGATTTGATTTTTTGGTAAAGTACCATTAAATATTTTTGTGGTTTAATCACTAAATTAATGAAAATAATTTAAAATATAACCGATTTATAAATAAGATTTAGTTTCATTACTATGTTTGTAATGTGTTTAGGTACGATGATATAAATCAGTCATGGAGGTGGTGCTCTACACATACCCTTGGGCGATGTTGTCATTTATCAATGAGTTTGGAAAAAATAAAGAACATATTAATTCATCAATAAAAATTCATAATTATTTTATAAACATCTTATTCAATCATTATATTAATAAATATTACTATCAATGTTATGTGGTGATGAAAAATGATTTACATTACTTCATAGTGGCGATTGTGCATATCTATGTAAGAGCAATATTGACATTTTATGTTATATGGAAAAGAGAGGGAATATAGATGTACCATTCTCAAAATACTTTTTTGAATAAAAAATATTTTATTTAAGTTATATGAATATAGTTATATAACTTTTGAAGAGTTTTAAGAATAAATAAACTTAGACCACATGGTAAAAAAGTATAACTTTTCCTTGGATGATCTCATTTGGGAGACAACTAAAAGATTCATTGCTGGAACATTTTGGGAAGAATATAACATCAAGGCCATGTATAAGGATCTTAAGAGACATTTTTCATAGATCATGTTCAATATAAAAGAGATTTATATCTATGAAGAAGTGGGAATAGAAGTATTTCTTTTTTATGTGGGGGTAGTGGTTCTTTTGTAAATACTAAGACCATTAAAATATAATAAATGTTATTACCTTTTAAAGTTACTCTAATTTTGAACAATTTCCCTAATAGAATATTTTATGGTCTTAGTACACTCAACAAAAAAAATTCATTATGTTTTATCTATTTATAATACCTTATCTTATTGATTAACCATCTTATTATCCATTTTAACCTTTACCAAGATGAAATTTTCATCCCATGATATCAATTATTCATGACTAACTACAAAATTGAATTCATTACCAAATTATATAATTATTATCACAAATATGTAACAAAAACTCATTGAATATATTTTTAGGTGGTTAAAATTACAATTTATATAAGATATCAAAATACAAAAAAATGTTTTTAAAAAAATACACTACTACACAAAAAAATTATTTTATAGATAAATCTTCCATAATTTAGATTCCCACAGTATTAAATGTTTATTTAAACCATATAGAATTTTATCTATGTAAACCTAATCCAACAGTAACCTTGTAAATTCTTGATTAAAAAAATAGGAACTATACATAGATTTTATTTGAATAAAAACATTTCATATATTTAAAAAATATAAACCAAATATTAAAAAGATCAATGTTATATTTGAAAAGGAATTATTTTACATAATAAAAGTATTTTTCAACTATAAAAAATGTTTTCTGTTTATTCAATATGTTCCTGTATTCTGTTTATTTCATAACTGTAAAAATAATTCTAAATTTATTATTTGTTCAGTATTCAATCAAGACTCATCTATTTAGACTAAAAACTTCAAGAAAAACATGTTTTCAACTTCTAGATGTAAATCATATCATCATTTTATAAAAGAAAGTTTCTAAAATTCAAAAATATAACTTTTAAATGAAACTAAATTTGTAAATAAAACACTATTATATAAATCATATTTTCTCATATCTTATTTCTCATATTTTTTTGTAATACCAATATATATGTACGTGACTAAAAACATATCAGTTCATATATTTTATTCCTAAAAAAAGTTTCCAATTAATTCAAATAAACAACACTTGAGAAAAAATTATACGAATGAAATGTCTTTTTATTATTGAATAATTTTAATCGTATTAGATAAATTATTAACATTCTAATAATTTAATAAAATTTGTAAAAAAGAGAAATTTTATATATCATAATTTCTTTCAATATTTATTTTTTAATAAATTATTGTTTTAATAATGCATGCCTTTTTAATACTTTAATGTTTTATAAAATGTACATTGTTGAATATAGAATCATTTAAAGGCAAATGAAAAAATAATATCTTGTATTATAACATCATCTATCATCATAATTCATGCACATAATGTACTTACAATTCACAAAGTAACCACATTACCATTATTTTGATGAAATTAGAACACTACTACATTTAACATTTTTAACAACATTGATGTTCAATAATCTATAATTCATGGGTATTATCGATTAAGTTTCTATAAATCATCATTTAATAGTTTTATCTATAAAAACATGAACATATTAGGATTATCATGATTAAATTATCAACTTTAGAAATAAAATGTCTATATATAGTTTTATATGTTAGAAATGTCATTTTTATCCCCAAGTAATATTAGGTTAGTGATTCCCTATGGTGGGGGTTCAATTAGGATATTATAAGTATTAAAATTTTATCTCTTTTCCATAAACTCTATCCACCTCAAAAGTTAATGGCCTTATAATTATAAGGATCAATAATTTTAATATTGGTTAATGTGTTTCCAGTTTCACGACCTACCACTATTATAAATTTATCTTATTATAATTCATAACAAAAATTTATAATGGATTCATGCATACTTTAAAATGATGAAAGAACACATGAGTAAATAATTTCTAATTTGTTTACCACCATTGGATACTCCATGGAAAATGAAATCAATATTAGGTCAATTCACCATAATAAATAATATCAGTTTTTATGTTGTTTTTTCTCAGTCAATAATTCTTGGGGTCACTCCACATACAATATTTATAGTTGAGTTTATATCACCCTATGACTATTTCCTTCATATTTATTATTTATTTCCCCTATACTATAATAAAGGACAACAATATTCTACAGTCCTAAAAAATAATGTCTTTTTTTTCTAATGCACTTAGAATGAATAAGTTTAATTGATCTCAGTGTGCACCATAACAAGGATGATATGAACATAATAATGAGTATAATTATCATTCCCTGATATTTCATGTAAATAATTTCTTATCAATTATTATACTTAAATATATTAATAATTTGTTTCATAAAAAATATTCTATGATTGAAAACATCCTTTCACATTATCATTCAAAATAAATTAGATGTTCCGATATATCCCAATTTTTGATTATCATTCCCTATAACTTCTATGTGAAATTTTAATGATATACATTCATCCATCCTTTATTCCAATTTCTATGAAGAAATAAATCCTTAATATGCCCCTGATTGTATAATAGGTGTTACTAAGAATTTAATGTCGTGATTTAATTTCTTTTAATTACCATAAAACCTATTATATTAAAAACCATAGATTCCCTTTAATGAATTTTTTCAAATCCATATGTTTTTTTAAAAACATAATGTCCACTATTTTTTCATTACTTATATAGTGTGGTAAAATACTTTATTATTTTACCATTAAATGGATCTTTTTTCTATGATGTAGTAAAATTAAATAGTGACAAAATTTCATCATGTTTTAATTATATATTAATCTATCTAAAAATCTCACCAAAATGTGTTACTTCTTAAAAATTAAAAGTAGTTTTATGAAACCCCTTTTCAATTCACTAAATATTGAAAATTTGTGGTGTGGTGAGTCATCCAGAATAGTGGCATGTGCCGACTTATGTTAATCTATGGTATGGTTTATTTTCAAAGATATGTTTATTATTAAAATAGTAGATCCATAAAATCTATATAAAAAATTCTTGATAACTCCCCAATCATCTCGATATGTTGTTTTAAATTTCTATTGATCAGTAGACTTGAAGTGACATGTTCTATTTTATTACGTCGTATCTTGTTAATTGATTGAAAATCCATCCAGTGTAGGTGGATCATATAGAGTTCAATTATTTACAATTGATGTTCCACTAAAATCCATAAAAATTTTCTTTAACATACAACCAATACATTCTTGTGGTTATCTCATTTTCTCTATAAAATGTTAAGATATAGAAGTATACTCACTCTTAAAAAAACATATGACGATTATGTAGAAACAAAATACATAAGTATAGAAAAAACCAAGATATTTGATACTCTATGTCCCAAATAAGGATAACTTTTATCAATGATGTTTTCTGTTGCATGTATGATTCCAATATAGAAGATTCAAATTATCCATTTCGACTTAATTTGCGGTATGGACAACTAATTTATGATGAAACCTCCTAGACACTGAACTAAATACCCACTTGAACATTTTTCATTTGGTTCATTATATTTTGTAATGAATCATTATTTTATATTCATAAATTTTAAATTTTTATAAAAAACAAATATTTTAAAAAAACATAATTCCCCATGAACGAGTTTTAAAATATCATATGGTCGACAAACCCATCCACTCACTATGTCAACATAGTTGGAATTTTCTTTACAATGAAATGATCTGTCAGGTTATTTCCATTTTATCTGATATAAATATTTATCCCCGCAGATATTTATCCCAAGTGGTTATCTACTCAGATGGGCCTAACATAGTTCTAGCCAAATTATTACCTACCATAGCACACATGTACCACAATAGTTATTAATAAAATAATTATTTTTTCGTGGTGAGAGCACCTTCAATGTATCTATATGAACAAAATCAAGATATCACAATATTTTTTTTAAAAATTTTTGCAATAATATATTAGAAATACTAAGGATAATCAAACTATAAAATATTATCATTGGAATATAACCCTTATAACATAGAAATTAAATTTCTAGGTACGAAAATATTAATTAATTTTTGAAATATTTTTAATAATAATCACAAAAAACACCCATATATAAATTTTCTAACCAATAAAAACATACTTACATATTCTTAGGAAATAAGCATTGGGTTTTTTATTTTTGTATTTAATTCATCAAAAACATGTTTCCATTAAAATTGTAATTTATTGAATTTTAGAATAAAATTTAATAATTTATATCTAAAAAAATTATAAATTCTAATTTATAAAATTAATAACATTTTTGGAAAAATTATATCAATATTATCATATAGAGATATTTTGAAAATTTTCTAAAAAGTTTTTTTTTCAGTAAAAAGTGAAAACTAGTGATTTTACTGAAAATTATGTTATTATTAAATGATTTGTAAAAACAAAATTTATTTCCTATAATTTTGATTCATTTTATTTAATAATACGAATCATTTTTTTGAAGTTATTTTTATACCTTAATTTGGCATAACATCATTATTTTTTTTAAAAGAGAATTTTTTTTTTGAGAAACAATATTTTGATGGGTTTTTCAATTTACTTTAAAATTGAATACTTCCTCTTATATAATTTGAATAATAAAAATTTAATTCCATATCTGTAAATAGGGGGTCCAAATACTTTAAATGAAACTTTTTATTTTTCTCCAATGTGAGTAGATACTAAAATAATTATGGTTACCTTGATAATTGATAAATATGGAATTTAAGGGTTAAAATATATTAATAATAACTATAAATTTAACAGAAAACGTGGATTAATTTATTTATGATTAAATATAGTTTAAAAAATTCTATTAATTTTATAAATTGAATTTTCCCTTATTTATTTGATTATGACCTTAATAATATTTTAGGTGAAGAAAATTATAAAATATCACCAGCTTGTTTTTTTATAAAATTCAAAATTTTAACATGTGTATAACATGATGATATATTTGGTTACAAATAATTTTTAAAATTATGAAATATTCTACTAAATTTTTTAATTTTTTTAAAATTTTTAATGATGAAATAACTACACTAATTTTTTACAAAACACTAACACAATAAATGTTCGATTAGTGGATCAATAAAATAATTGATAATAACAGTATAAAATTTTGTAAATCCTAAAATAAATAATTTGACAGAAAAACATAATAGGTAAAAATTATATATTATGGATGATTGGATGCATTGGATTCAACTTCCATTGTTTTTTGATGTTATTATGGTCAATGAAGTTATATAGTGTTAAAATTATAGTTAATGATATTTTAAAATAAAAAAAATTAAATGATTTGAAAAATAAATTATTTGTGGAAATTAATTAGATGTGGTTAATAATATCATACGTGGTATATTAATGTGTTTTTAAATATTATAATAACACTATTACAAATTAAAATTTTAGAAACTATAATATTAATGTAATTGGAAAAAGGGTTAAGGGAGGGTTTAAAAGGAAAGGGTATAAATGTGACCTCAAAATGTCCAAAAATAATTTTATTAGATATGTTTGACTATTCCTCATCACATCTTAATATATTATCAATTTTTATCTATTTGAAATTCAAAATTAATTTAAATGAAATTAATATTTTAATAGATTCCAGGAACGCCCCTCACCTCTCATATAAAATTAAATTACTTTATCTCATTTAATCATAAATAAATACACATTTAGATAGAAGGATATCTTCAAAAATACTATCATGTAATACATTAAAATATTATAATGTCCTTGTTTTTGGATTAATTAATATCTTTGCGGTCTTATAATGTTATGAGAACAATATTTTTCACAGAAGATGTATAGTGTTAGCCACATATTTTGATTTTATTTCTAATAACAACATGTACAAATATTATTCAACCATTACTTGATAATAGAACAAATACCATTAAAATAAAAATATTTTACTATTTTAATGGAATAACTTATATCATCCTTGTATTCTATTAAATGGGAAACAAAACCATCGTTCGTCTATATGAAATCATACCACCTCTCAAACCAATGTAATTAATTTTAAATCATTATCTCTCACAACAGAATTATTATAATGGAATATATTGAAATATTTAATATTAATGAAATATTTATCATAATAAAATGTTTAAATATCTCATTTTACATTATACAATTTCATTTACTAAATAATTATGATTAAATTCGTCTGTATGTGTTGATTACCATCTCTATGAAGTGATGTGATGAATTTTTCATCACAATATCACATGTTGGATATATATAAGTATATTTAATGAATATATTTTACATTTTTGATATTTTTATGAAACTATAAAAATTTAATATTTATAATGTTATTCTATAGTGACCATTAAAAAATTTTAAAGTTACTCATGTGAATGGATGACCTATCAACTCAATGATTGTAATGTAGTACATTTTTCATAAACTTATTTAATGGTTGGATTTAAATGTATAATTTGTGATTAATAGTTATGTATACATAGAAATTATTATTCTTTATATGCTGTAATAATTAACTCTTTGACCATATGAAACATAGTATAGTCATTTTGGACTTATGAATGAAATATCATAAAAAATTACATGATCTTAAATGACTATGTTATTATAGAAACATGTAAATAATTGAGAATTCATATTAAATTTTTTATGAAAATATTTTGATATATAATGTGATCCGTTGGGTATGAAAATTTATATTTTGATGAAAATGTTTATTTTAAAGAAGGAAAAATTAAATAGGTATTCATTGAATGACAGTTCAAATATTCTATTGATGAATATTACTATTATTTTTGGGAACATACAATATTTCAAAATGTTTTTTTACATGGTTTTTATGGATTATTAAGGAACAATATGAGGCGAAATTGAAAATTTCCATGATGTTTATTGAATATAAAATGTGGTTAATTGTTAAAAAATTGTTCTATGAAAAAATGGACACTAAATTGATGTGTCCACATGTAATATATGTGTTTTAATTTAATATTTATGACCTAACACCATGATAAACGTACCATAAAAGATAAATAGAAATGTAAAATGGTGAATTCCAAAATTAAGACATTATAATTGGTAATGATTAAGGCCGAGTCATTATAGTTGTACTAGAGAAGAGTTTTTATTACCTTATAGGTTCTTATGTTAATTGAATATAAGAATTATAATTTATATAACCACAATGGATAGTATGATATGGATAATAATGGCTATTTTGGATAAATATAAGGGATTTGAAGATAAAATGGATAAGGATATCTTACTAATTTTCATCAAAATAGGATAGTATGATGTGATTTTTTTAATATTCTCACACTCTCGTAGTATCGTTTAGTTAATAGTAGGATAAATAAAGAACCAACGTAATAATGGGTTTAAAATAAATAGTGGTGGTTTTTTTAATATAAATCCTAACAATATATGGGATGTAGTGAAAACTATTGAATTTATTATTAGCCATATATCAAAATTATAGGTTATGAACATGAAATCAGATGACATTCCAAATTTTAAAAAATTATAGAGAGTTATGCTCTTTAAAAGTGAAGGATATATATATGGTAAACATAAATAGATTAAACAACAAAGGATCCATTAATGTGGGATAAAACACCCATGAAAATTACATAAAATGACAAGAAGTTTTTAGTTATCTAGTAATGTAGGTGATGCAAAAATAATATGCCATGGAAAATATAAACATTCATCTAACATCATGTAGAGATATAATTTTTGTTCTAATTAATCTATTTAATATTTATAAAGTGGGGAGTAAGGGAATTATAAAAATTGATGTCCTAAAGGGGACATCTAAACAACTGGATTTTCTAGACCATACAAATGAATGTTTAGTAATGTATAGTTCCATTATTATTATATGAAAAGAAAATAAAAATGGCGTATAAAAGTTATTGATTATATCATATATTATGTTTTGATATTGTTAAATATTATGACATGATTCATGTTTTTTGGAAGGAATTCTTAAGAAATAATATGCAAAGGTCTGGTTAGTAAAGAAGGATGAATGTAAAAGGATTCTTCATATTGGGATTCAAGATTTATTAATTTGTGGTATAATTGTTGTTGATAAAATTCTCAAATTCATAGACACCCCTTTTGAGATTTTATGTTAATTGAATACTTTGGAATGTATTTATTGAGTTTTTGTAAAAAAAATTCAATTAATACATTATGAATAACATATGAAATTATATTTATGAAAGATTTATATTTTATTTTTTAAGAAATATATTTAAAGGTATTTTTAAAAAAAATTATTTACAAAATCATTTATAATAAAATATATTTTCAGAATATTAATAATATTATTTGGATTTTTATAAAAATAATAAAAATACTGTGTCATAAAATGTACAAACCATATGTTGGACAGTGTACCCTCACATATGAAAAGGTCATGTGCCATGAACATATAATCCAAGGGTGGAAAATATAGAAATTCATACCAATATCTAATGTGATGTGTTGATATAATCATGGGATTTGAAATTGATTTTGTAATTGGGAGATTAGTTTTATTTTAATATAAAGTCACTATTTTGGTAACTTATTTTTAATCAAGGTAAATAGAATCTTATGAGATTTTTTTGAGGACTAATAATGGAATTTTCTTTTGTATTTATTAAATCATTTAATGTAGATTAATATTTATTATTGTTATTTATGGAAATGATTTGAATAATTTTATATATTATAAGATAAGTAATATATATATTTTGGTTTATGATTTATTTTTTATTAAAGAAAAATAATAAATATATTTTGGGAGAATATGTGATCAAATAATTCTGATTTTTGGTTTTCAACATTATTATATAGTATTTTAAATTATGTTAAGGTGAGTTATTATCAAATAATAAATGTTTATATTTGGGTGTTAAGGATTTGGATTTGAAAACTAATGTTGTATTTCTTCATAGTAATGGTCATTATTTTATGGAATAATTTTCTATTTTTTCTACACATTTTTTATTTTGTTAATGTTCAATGAAATAAGATATAGCTTTTATCTAGTTTTGGAAGTATATGATAATATAAAAGTATATTTTAGGGCATTATGCATGAAAAAATATTCATAAGTACTCATCGTTCAGAGAAAAGGTTGAGATTATTGTAGAAATATAGTAATGTATGAATTTAAAAATGTCTCATTAATATATTTCATTCTTTATTAGAATATATGGTAACTTAATTCCTCAAATATTGGAAAAGAATGTTCAATCAAAATTTTTTAGCATTATTTTATTTTTTATAATTCAATGGTCTCCTCACCCATCATAGTTTCATATTTTTGTGTTGGTCAGACTTATACTTCTCATGTTATAAATCCCAATCAATTATGTATTGGACATTTTTATTTATCTTCAATGTTTAAATTTTTTACATCCCACCTATTATTTCTATCATGTAAACCTAGTTTGTTGAATTTCGATATGTACATTCCATTTAACGTTCCATTTTTCCATGAAAGTGTTTTATTATCACTTTTTCAATGTAGGATTTGAAAAAAAATATTTTAAAATGTAAAATGATAATTACTGATATCATGTATACAATTATGAGGATGAAATTTCTTAAATGTGTTAAGAATATAGTGTACCTTTAATTTAAAAAAAATCTATGTTCAATAGTGTGAAAAATATACAACACCGAGCATAATTAAACCATAAATTGCTACAATTTTAACATCAATGCTCTAAGATATCTATAAAATTTTAGGTGATGAATATAGTAATATAATTTTAAAATTAATTAATTATTATTCTAACCAATAAAATTGTATTTTCTAATTATAATCAAATATTCTATAATTTTTTATTAAATCCAATGCATTCTTCAAACTTTATTCTCATCTAAATAGTATTTAATGATTGTTATTTTAAAATGTTTTATTTTATTTATAAAACAACTACAAAATATATTTGATAAAAAACAATTTTTAAATCATAAAATCAATATGAATGAATTGTGTAATATAGAAACTTTCTTGAAATGTTTTATTTTCATTGAAATGTGAAATTACTAAGTTTTTTTTAAAAATTAATTTATTTTAAAATATTTAAAAATTAAAATTAAATTTTATATCATTTAGTGACTTATTAATTTTAATAATATTTTTATGGTTTTTAAATAAGATTTATACATGAATTTTTTATAACATGAATTTATATTTAAAATATCCTTTAAAAAAATATCATTTTATGATTGTTCACATATTATTTAAAATCTACCATATATAATTCTTGAATTATAAAAATTAGACCATATTTGCATTATTTGTTAACCCATACTCCCATATCGATGGTAAAAATATAAAAATTACTTTAATTTCATTGATACTTATAGAAGTGACATGATTTTTTCCTACCAAATAATTCAACATGAAAAGGAACTGCCGGGTCACATAAATACGAAAAGAACTATTAGGATTATATAATTATATAATTATGAAAAACTATTAAAAACTTGGATTTATAAATAACTAGTTCGTAATGATAAACATCATATTCTACTATAACCATCACTATATATTTCATATCCTAGCTTCAACTTCTCCTACAATTTTCTCTTCCTACCAAGTCCTTATGGACTAAAATAAATTAATATTATTATACATAACATGAAAAATAAGAAACATAAGATTTGTTATATCAAATTATCTTGAAAGTTAAAAATAATACATAAAAATTTAATGTCATATGTGATAGTAAGTGTTTTATAATAGTGTGAGGACAAAATCAGTTTGCATAAGAATGACAAAAGCGAATTCATACGAATCAATAAATGGAATATCAATCATGTAACATTACATTGTAAAATACTAGAGGACATGAGTAGTAATAATCAATAATCACAAGAAATTTGATTTCAACCTTAAACAAATGAAACATTCATATCCCATATAAATCATAAATACACTGTGTTGTTTCCTTAGAAAATTATATTTATAACCTTTGTGAAATATATGTTATAATTAACTAGAGCCCAATTAAATCAATTAAAAACCAACTGGTAACTCCATCTTATTATACTCTAAGGAATAGAATCATTACCCAATGAATTGGAGGGAAATATGGGGCACCCATCCGAAAACCTATATATTTTTCATATATTTATATCATAGAACATACATCGTATATTATATATCAGTATCACCTATGGGATATAATATCTACCAACACTTAATAAAAAATATCAAAGGGCCTTATCATGAATAAAACAAAAGAGTGACACTATAATGAAAACATCCTAATATCAACAAACCATTTCATTTTGAAACCACATTTTTGGATCATAAATTACTATATCTAGAGAAGGCGGGTTATTTTATAACAGAACCAAAAAATCTTTCAAGATAAGTCATTAAAAATATAATATTTATGGGGGTGAAAAAATTTATTGTCATTGAATACTTTTAAATAGATAATTATTTTTATAAGATGACTATTTTTTGGAAAAGAATTATGTTTAATGAAAATATATTTTAAAAAATAGTAATCCTTCTAGAGAAATAATGAGGATATTATCAATAAAAGATAACCCCAATAGAGTATACATAGCATCAATGGTTTTTTACATTGATAAATAGAAATATTGGTAAAATATTATTTAATTTTTTTTCTAGAAAAAATACGCATTTCATGTTGAAAGTCTCATAAAATGTTCATAAATGTAAACATATTACAAAAAACATTTTATTTGAAAAATAAATTTTATTCATTTAATGGGATTTTCATTTTATTGTGGCATCTTATCTATATTAAATCCATTCTATTAATAAATGTTAAAAAAAACATTTATTATAATCATTTTAAATGAATGTAAAAAGAGATCCATGCATAAATCATTACTGAATTTACTTTATAAAATAATATGAAAGAAAACATTATTAGAAAATATATATATATCAATTTATGATTAAAAAATAAAAATACTTATTTTTATTTAAAAATATAAATATGGAAGATAATAATTACTCGTTTAATTGAAAATACGATATCATTATCACTTACATATAACTGTATTTATGTTTATTTATCAATAATTGAAAAAATTCAAATATAAATGTAAAGAATTTATATAAAAAGGATAATAAAAAGTTATTAATTTATAAAAAAACATCATATGATTTCCCCCAATATAACATTAACATAATTAACTATAAAAAATAAATAGATTATAACATAATGCAGTGTCACTTATGTAACTCATCATTCATAAGTCCATGAAAGAATAAAAAAATAAGAAAATATAACACTAATTAGTTTAATAATGATACATTATGTCCTCAAGGTAGTATATACACCTCAATAAATAATATAGGTTCACACTATAATCATATTTCGTATATATCGTGAATTTGATAAGAATAACCCTTATAAAGATCATATAATTGAACTGGTAAAAAAAGTGGATGAGTTATATTTTAAAAATATAAATTCACCAAAAAATAGAAAAGATGTTGAATAAAAAATATAGGTCTATTTAATCAATATCATGGAATTAATATTTTAATGAAAAGAAGTTATAACCCATTTTAAGGAAATTGAGTAATGGAATACCACATGGTATTTTTAAAGTCAAAGAACAGTGGGTAAAATAATTTAAATTTAAAATAAAAATATAATTAAGTATAAATTATTATTTATATTACATTAATAGGTTTAGTATGTTCACCATATATATGAAATTAGTTTCACAAATATAAAATATGCCTTAATTGAAGTAAATTGAGATGAAATACAATGCCTCGAGTCAATAATTTCATTGAATATATTTTAACTCCTCTATAATAAAAAATATCAATTATTTAATTTATTAATTTTAATTACCTATGTACCTTATTTTCAATCCATTAATTTGAATTATTTTAATGAAATTGAAAATTACATCATCAGGTATGCCCACATCATTTGCTTTTAGGATGTTAATTTCAAATGTTCAAGATGACTTTTATTGGTTAACTAATGTCAAAGAAGAATTATTAAATAGTATATATAATAATATAAATAAAATAATTATTATTTTTATACAGTAATTATTTTTTTATATCCATTAATTAAATATGGTTCCATAGAATGAACCATGTTACAGTCTTCGAGACGGTATGTCCTATGTGTGCATGGGAAACATTTATATGACATTTTTTTAATTATAGAACAACACAAATTTCATCAATTGGATATTATTTTTTAAAATTCTAAATATATATATATATCATCCATTAAATGTTGTTATGTAGAATGAACCACATCACATCGTGGAGTTTATAGTCTACAAATAGTCACAAACAACATTAAAATTTTACAGTGAATAGAAAAGTAATACAATAAATAACATATTATCTTTTCATAATGATACATATGTAATTAATATAATATATAAATATTTATTCTATCATTATAATCCATCCATTGGATATGATGATGGAAAATGAATTTTATCAGGTCATGAGACGGTACTCCGACGTACACACGAATGATGGTTATGATTCCAATTTTATGAAGATGATATGAATTTAGGTTGTTTAAATAGAATAAAGAAAATAATATTTTTTATGATATTTTTATATTATCTAATAATGGATAATTAATATTTTTATTATGTATAATAATAAATTAAATTTAAATAATAAATTATAAATGATATCCTTTCATTGGAAATCCTTCTTTTCGTAATACCTTAAGACCACTATGGTAGGTATAATTACAAATCTATAGCTATTAAAACATGGGGATGGTTTTTAATATATTAAATTGGTAAATAATTTCTAGTATAAATTGGTTTAATGGTGTTATGTAATGGGAATAAGAGATGAATTTTTATAAGATATGGTAGGTACATTGATAAAATTTCCCAAAATATTAAATTAATATAATGAAATTTTAAATAAAATATTTTTAAAAATGTATTTATTTAATATAAATGATTAGTATGGATCAAATTAATCTTATATAATAATTGTCAGATTTTTCTTATCACATTTTTACCATTCACTTTTTCTATTAACCCGTTGTCAACCCTTTTTCACACTTACTATGACAACAAGGGTTTTTACTCATTAAGGGTCAATATAGTTACTAAAAATGAAAAAATATAATAAATGGATCATGTATAATATAGTAAACCACATCCTAATAAATTTTATTAAAATAAGTTCTTTTTAAGAATTTTAAATAATTTAATAAAAAAATATTTATTATAATATATCGTTAATGTCAATATTTAGGAGTATTCAATGTATTAATTTTCATAACATAAAGAAAACTACTAAAATTATAGACACATATTTTATAATAAACCTATCATATAATTTAAATCTATAAAATTCATGGATAATATTAATTATTTACGTTATATTTCTTTTTTTAATATCAATTATTAGAATTTTCCATTAATTAAATAATGACTGAGTTAGTGTTGTATAAACATTCAATGTAATGATTTATTTACTAAAAAATAAAATCAATTACCATCATAAAGATAAATAAATCACATTTAAAAGTAATATTTTTTAACCAATTATACGATTTAGTTATCCATATGGTAAAAGTATAATATTAATTAAAACAAGAGTGTGACATTTTTCACTTTTCATTTAAAAAATAGTTTAAAGGATATAATATTATTCAAAAGAAAAAAATTCATACAACCAAATATTTGAAATATATGTATGGAATAGGCTCATATAATAAATTTAATACAACTATTATGGTCTTTTTAAAGATCATAAAATATAATTTTTAACCCATTAATTAACTGAATCACCATATTCTGTAGTAACAAATATTATCATACTTATAATTCATATTGACGAAAATTAAAAGGGATCATCTTACCAAATATGGACCTCTTGATTCCAAATATAGAATCAATTTTTAATAAATTTAATAACATAATTTATCGCATATAAATTAAAATCAAACTAGAAAAACATAATGAAAAATGGTTTCCCAGAAAAAAATTGCTTTAGAAAATTATATGTTGTTTCAATAAATCAAATTATAAAATTTATTTTAAAAAAAATAAAGAGATTATGATACAAAAATAAGAACTCATTAAATTTTAGAAAAATCACATAATTAATTTTTGTAAATAATTTAATATTTAAAATTATTTTCAATAAAAATCAGTAAGAATCAATATTCATTAAATAATAAATATTTTTATAAAATCAAACATTTACCCAAAACTTAATTATATTATTATTATTTAAATAAATGATATTTATATCATAAAATAAATTATCGTAATGTTTTGTAAATTAATTATAATAATCAATAAAAAATTGATTATTTTTTATGAATACATATTTTTGAAGAATATAATGAAATTACTTAAAATTATGTTTCTATTTAATATGAATAAATCAAAAATATTATTTTATTATAATATTTATAAATATTTAAATATATTTATCCTAGTAAACATTACAATTAAAAGGATTGTCTATAATGTTTATATTTAAATATAAAAAATTCCTTTCACATTTATAACCAAAGCAACGTATCATCTGTGGTAACGAAAAAATACTTTATTTTTAAAATATCAAAATATTAAAATATTCATTCCTTAAATATATATTGAAATTTTAACACATGTTTTGTGTCATGTTTTTTAATTCCCAATTTTTTATGAAAACAAACATGATATGTAACACCCGAGACTTTTATGTTATATAAATCATCAAAGTAATCTTTATCTACACAACACTTTCTTGGCTTGCTTTACACGAAATCGCGACCTTCCTCGATAGCGTGTGTCGTATGCAATACCGAGTTTCACTAAACAACGATATGCTATTGAAATATTATTAAAACTAGCCGTTATGAATAGTAATAACCACTTTATGAAATTTTATAAATTTTATTTTTCAAAATGGACTTCATTTTTGGATTCGAAATATCGAAATTAGCCTAGGGTGAAATTTTGGTATTTTTCTGAAAACATTCAATTTTTGATGAATAGTGAAACCACTAAATGGTAGTTAAAAAACTGATTTTTTCATAAAACATAATTTTACCGCTTCTTTGAGTGAAATTTCGAAAATCCGAAAGATACGTTTAATATCAAGGACTAAAATATTGTTCAATGAGATGAAAATAATTTTTGGTGAATAGTAACTTTTTTCTTTTTTTTACCTCGGTAAAAAGTAAATGGGGTAATTAAGGGTAATGATGATATTATTATTACCCTAACACATGTCCTACATCTATTGGATAAGTTTAATTCGACCAAAAACAAACTTAGGATTAAAATATGACCATTTAGGCCCACTTGGATTAGATTAGGACATTTATTATTAATTTATTTAAAGAAGGGTTAAAATAGTTAGAATCAAAGTTTAATAAGTAAATAATTTTTAATATGGGGTTATACATAAGATAAATTCGACTATAAATATTAATTAGAAAGCTAAAAAGATTTCATACATAATGGTATTTTATTTTAAATTTTTAGACATTAAATAATTTAATTTATATATGACACAATGATGATGCAGTAATTATCTTATTAATAAAGTATTGACATAATTGATGTTATAAACACAAAAATAAATGTAATTTGAGACTTTTTATGAATTCCAATAATTTTATAGGTTAATATTACATGTTAGTATTGATTTAATTATCTTGGTTCGAACTAATAATTATATTATGATATTCACAAAAATAAATTACTAAATAGTGTCAAAATTGATATAAAATAGTTTTTAAAACAAATATTATCTTGGTAATTGTTATTTTATTCCTAAAAATCTAAGGTTCTTCCAAATGACTTAGATAAGGTTATATATATTAATAATAAAAAACTTGGGGTTCGTTTGGCTTCTTATAGTAAGTTTATTAACCTTATATTATAAGAACACAAGAAGACATGGTAAAAGTAAAATTATTTAACTTAATGTTAAATCTAAATGATAAGGTTAAAATAGGAACCTAAACATGTCTAAATTCAACTGGATGAGAGGATTTCGACCCATCCCCACCATAGCTTCTAAATATATCAACTTGGAGCTATTTAAAACCGAACATGACTTTATAATAAAATAATATTTTTAGTTATTCCAAAGGTGCCCCTCTCCTCCCTTATAAAAGGACACCTCCTCCCCCTCTTCCTCACACCACTTTGAGCATTCAATCTCGGCCAACCCCTGCCACTTTCTCCTCTCCACTTCCCTAGAGACATCCTTTAGGTTCTTTTCTTCCTCAAAGACCAATTTTAGTGCCCTAAAAGAAGGTCTCAAAGAAGCACTTCAAAGAAGAGATAATGTCCGTTACCGATTCTTTCATCTTTATTTCTTCTTCCACTTCTTCTTCTTTAGTTGTTTCATTATGAAGTAATAACATCAGTATCACTCATATACTGATATGTTATTATAAGTATGAAACAACCCTATTTCACCATCTATCCATCCTACGGAAAAAGAAATCACCGCGCGTGCGTACGTACGGAATACCGTCTCAACGCCGTGGTGTAATCTATTTTCCACCACCACCTTACTTGGATGAGTATAATGGTGTAAATAATGACTATATATGACTATTATAAAGTGATTTTGATTCTGAAATAGTATACATACACTCCAATACAATTCCACAATCATAGGAACGATATCATCACTCGTGCGTACGTACGGAATACCGTCTCTACGATGTGATGCGACTCTTTCTACATGATCTTCATTTCATAATGATTATATAAATGAATTGAAGGAATTAATATGATATATATTACACTAATACCATTCTGGAATTGAGGTATCTATAACCTAAAGAAAAGAATAAGAATTTATTCAACAAAACACGCATAAGAACAAAAAGTTAAAAACACCCTAATAACAAGTAGCAATGAAATATTACTACTAAGAAGCTAAGAATATGACCATATGTGATATCATAAAAATAAGTATGATTCTGGAATAAGTCAATAACATTATTTAAATCATTATACAGGAGCTTTGGACACTTACAAAGCAAGTCAGACCTAAGGTAAGGGAAATATCACAATCTCATTTTTATCCGAGATTGTTTATACTTTAGTATTTACTGGGGTGTATTTTATCATCCACATCCATGTTTCCACAATATGTAATGTTATTTCCATCCACCTAAAATTGTTTAAATCCAATTTTACCCTTCGGTGAGTTTTTATTAAATGATATGAAAGGAATCTTTTGTCGTTTTTCGTACGAGGTACTTTTTGAATTTTCCGACAAAAGTACGAAGAATGTTTTTTTAACTTATACAACATGAATGGATTTTTAAAACATTATTTCAAAGAAGCTTACTTTACAAGTTTTCATGTTTATTTTTAATCAACTCCTTTTAGTTTAAAGTTGTATGACATGTTAAGAATGGAGAAATGTTTTTGAAGAAGAAAGGAAATTTTCCTCAAGAATGGAGTTCAAGTGTTTTATCAAAATTATTTTCCATCTAAGATAATAAAGGGTTCTATTTTTATCCCTATTATTACATTGATTTGATTATGTTGTGATGGAATTATTTTTATGTTTTCCTTTATCTTATATGAATTGTTTTATGATGTCATGATGTTTAAGAATCCCATTTTTATTACATGGGTTATGTAATGATGTATGATTTATGATTTTGTGGCAGACATAAGAATGGTATCATTATGAGATGGGTGGGACCTATATCTCCCTCCGATGCATTGGGTAAAGATTTTATATCTCATTAGATAGACATGGCTGGAACAGTAGGTTATACCGGTTCAGTGAAACAGGACTGAAACGAGGGTGACTCGGTTTAGAAATAGACTTTTTCCACTAAGATAGTCTTGGCAATGAGTCTTGAATAAAAAGAAATGATTCTCTATGATTATGTGTGTATGACACAAAGTTTCATGTTTTAAGTTATGATTATTTTGATTACATTTCACTTCCATGATTTATCCCATGTTATGATATTATGATCTCTTTTGCAGGTTAAGATTTCCAAAAGTTATGTGCTTATGTATATGATGTGATTGATATTTCTTTTGTTTACCCTTACTGAGCATTTGAGCTCACCCTTTGGTATGTTTTCTTTCCCCAGGTTAGGAAGAAGGTTATTAAGTATGATATGCCAAAAGGGACTATAGATATGATTAAATAAATGGGAGACAATGTAGACGCTTTATGAACCAGTTGTTTATGTTTACCAGTTTCTAAAGACACTATACCTATACGGTCCTTTGGTGGTTTTGTTATATGTTGTAATAAGTATGCTTCAATTTTGAAGTATTAACAATGTATGTAAAGTATGGGTTGTTATAGTTGGTATCAGAGGAAAGGTATAGTCAACCTTTGGAAACTAGGATGCGAAAGCCTTAGTAAGAACCCTAAGGATAAGTCTAAGCATAGAACACAATATTAGTGTTTTAGAAATGGCCATGAATAACCTAGGATAAGACCTTAAGTGGGAAATTTTATTCTTGTTTATTTGGTTTTCCTATTATAATTAGTGTTGCTCACACTATTCTTCTTGGTTTTAGTCAATGGCTGGAACCCGAAGGAACCGTGTTAATACGGAATGCGACGGGCAATGCAATGATTGTCCCCTTGAGCAACCAAAAGTTATGGGAGCTGGAATGCAAAATCTTGTAGCCATGCTCACACAACTTTCTCAAGCTATGAATCATGCAGGACTTCCAAACGAGCAAAGGAAGGAGTAACATTCTGTTGAATCCTTCATGAGGCAGCATCCACCTTCTTTCAGTGGGTCTACTGATCCATTAGTTGCTGAAAAATGGATTAGTACTACTGAAAAGATATTTTCAGTTCTTCAATGTTCTGAGCATGATAAAGTCATCTTAGTGGTGTATCGTTTGGAAGGTGATGCTGATCAATGGTGGAATCTTATTAAGAATATGATGCAAAGGGATGAAATTGAGTCCATGGAATGGGACGAGTTCAAGAACATATTTTTCAATAAGTACTTCCCTCGTATTCTCTGAAAAAAGATGGAGAAAGAGTTTCTTGAACTAAAGCAAAAGGATGATGAATCTGTTGGTACCTATGAAGAAAATTTTACAAGACTTGCAAGGTACGCTTCTGGTGTTATTATCCAACCTGAGAGTAAGATCGATCGATTCTTTAGTGGCTTAAAACCAAGTCTTCGAAGGGCGTTAGCCATAAGGGACTTCAATAGCTACGAGGAAATCGATCGATGTGCTCTCAAAGTAGAGATGGAGATTCGAGTAACCCATCAGTCATATGGGTTTGATAAGAAGAGTAAAATGGAATTCAAAGGAAAATCTAAAGATCAGACTAAAAAGAAGATGAGCTTTCCCCTATGCTCAAAGTGTGGAAAGAAACATGGAGGGAGTTGTATTAATGGGACAAGTAAATGTTTCAAATGTGGAAAGGAAGGTTATTGGGCATTTGAATGCCGCGATGATGGGAAGAAGATGTCTAATGATGAAAACAAAGGAAGGGATACACAGAATGAGCCTACTACACTTCAATGTTTCAAGTGTAAGGAGATGCGGCATTATTCCAATAAATGCCCTAATCCAAGTGTTGATGATGATGGTCGACATCAACAAACTCTTAATGCAAAAGAAAAAGGAAAGTCACATGCAATTTCTATCAGCGATGTGGAGTACTATAACGATGTGGTGAAAGGTACACTTACCATCCACTCTAAAGTAGAAAATGTTTTATTTGATTCTGGATCCACCCACTCTATTATTTCTGAATAATTTTCTAAGGGTATCACCGTATTACCTCAACAATTAGATGTTGAGTTAGCTGTGACAACACCTAATGGCACAACAGTCACATCAAAAGTTTATAATTCTTCTCCGATCGAGGTTTGTGGGAAAGTGATTCCGGGAAATCTTGTGATCCTTCCTATAGTGGAATTTGATGTGATTCTTGGCATGGATTGGATTTATTTATATGGAGATCATATCAATTGCCAAAGAAGGGAAGTCACATTTCATATTCCAGATCAATCTAGGATCGTCTATCAATGCAAGGATGAACATAACCTTCCAGTAGAAATTTCTTCCATTTTATGGGTATTGATTCCACTAAATGAAGGTTATTTATCTCAAATGGTTGGTGAGAAACTCACGATTAAGAATATGCCCATCATACGAGAGTTTGATGATGTCGTTCCGGAGGAATTACCAGGTCTTCCACCGAATCGCGAAGTTGAGTTTTCAATAGAACTCGTACCGGGTGCTTTGCCTATTTCAAAGACACCTTATAGAATATCCCCAATTGAGTTGCAGGAATTGAAGAACCAACTCCAAGAGAATCTGGATAAGGGATTCATATGCCCTAGTGCGTCACCTTGGGGAGCACCTGTTCTATTTGTTAAGAAGAAAGATGGATCAATGAGACTCTGCATTGATTATCGAGAACTTAACAAGATCACTATCAAGAACAAATATCCTCTCCCACGCATTGATGACTTATTTGACCAACTAAGCGGAGCTCAATACTTTTCCAAGATTGATCTTCATTCAGGGTATCATCAATAAAGGGTCAAAAGGGAGGATATACCAAAGACGGCTTTCCGTACAAGGTATGGACACTATGAATTTATAGTGATGCCATTTGGTCTTACTAATGCCCCTCATATCTTTATGGATCTAATGAATAGAGTCTTTAGAGACTATCTTGATCCATTTGTGGTATTCTTTATAGACGATATTGTTGTCGATTCAAAGAGCATGGAAGAACATGAAGATCACTTGAGAATTATATTGAAGACCCTGAGAAAGGAGAAGCTTTATGCCAAATTTACCAATGTGAATTTTGGCTTCAAAAAGTTGCATTTTTGGGTCACATAATCTCAAAAGAGGGGATATATGTGGATCCAGCAAAAACAGAGGTTAGCGAAAGATGGTCGAGACCAACAACAGTAACTGAGATCCGAAGTTTTCTTGGTTTGGCTGATATTATCGACGTTTTGTGAATGATTTTTCACGATTATCTAATCCACTCACCATGTTGACTCGGAAAGGAGTTAAGTTTGTATGGACGGAGGAATGTGAAGAGAATTTCAATGAGTTGAAAAAAAGGTTATCCAGTGCACCTGTGCTCACACTGCCTTGTAGTGGAGAAAGGTTTGTGATCTATAGTGATGCATCCAAGAAGGGATTAGGGTGTGTTCTTATGAAAAATGATATGGTGATAGTTTATGCCGACGACAGTTGAAAATCCATGAGAAAAATTAGCCAACACATGATTTGGAATTAGCTGCGGTAATCTTTTCATTAAAGATTTGGAGTCATTGCCTTTATGGTGAAAGGTGTGATATTTATACTCATCATAAAAGATTAAAGTATATTTTCACACAAAAGGAGCTGAATATGCGCCAAAAAAGATGGTTGGAGATGATTAAGGATTATGACTGCTCAATCCATTACCACCCTGAGAAAGCAAACAAGGTGGCAGATGCATTAAGTCGACAAGACCATGCCGGTTTATCCATGATGAGGATTACAAAAGATCCAATATCTATTGATTTACAAAGAATGGATTTTGGAATTATAATGGAAGGGGAAAAATATTATCTTTCTCAAATGAATGTTCAACCATCTACACTTGTGAAGATTAAAGAGGCACAGAAAGAAGATGTCGGGTTACAAAAGAAGGTGAGAAATGTTCCTGAGTTCAACCTTGATTGTGAAGGGATAATAAAGTTCAGGAATCGGTTTTGTGTTCCTCCCATCACCGAATTAAAGAAGGAGCTACTGGATGAGGCTCGTAATTCATCATTCTCTATTCATCCTTGAAGCACGAAGATGTATAGGGACCTGAAAGAGTACTTCTGGTGGGATGACATGAAAAGAGATGTTGCTGAATATGTCTCTCGATGCTTGGTTTCTCAACAAGTTAAAGGTGAGAGACATAAGTATAAGGGGATGTTACAACCATTACCCATACCCGAATGGAAATGGGAAAACATCCCTATGGACTTTGTCAGAGGACTTCCTAAAACATCCAAAGGCAATAATGCTATTTGGGTCATAGTTGATCATCTTACAAAGTCTGCACACTTCATTGCTATTAGACATGATTTCTCTCTGGATCAGCTTTCCAGGATATATGTAAAGGAAGTGGTAAGATTGCATGGAGTACCACTTTCTATTATCTCTGATCGGGATCCGAGATTTACCTCGAAGTTCTGGTAAAGTATTCACCATACTCTGGATACAGAGTTGTGTTTCAGCACTGCTTATCATCCTCAGACAGACGGTCAGTTTGAGAGAACAATTCAAACCCTAGAAGATATGTTGAGAGCTTGCTCTCTGGATTTCAAAGGTGGTTGGGATCAACAACTACCTTTAGTGGAATTTTCTTATAATAATATCTTTCACTCTAGTATTCAGATGGCTCCTTATGAAGCTCTCTATGGAAAGAAATGCAGGACTCCAACTTGCTGGGATGAAGTTGAAGAAAGAAAGCTATTAGGACCTGATCTCATTGATGAAATGGCAGAAAAGGTCAGATCTATTCAACAACACATAAGAGCAGCTCAGAGTCAATAGAAAAGTTATGCCGACAACCGATGGAAAGACCTAGAGTTTGAAGTGGGTGATAAAGTGTTCTTACGAATATCTCCCTGGAAGAGGGTTTTGAGATTTGGAAAGAAGGGGAAGTTGAGCCCTAGATATATCGGTCCTTTCGAAATACTAGATCATGTTGGGAAGGTAGCTTACCTATTGACGCTTCCACCGAATCTCTCTCAAGTTCACGATGTGTTCCATGTATCTCTCCTGAGAAAGTACATACCTGATCCTTCACATGTACTCAGCTCAGAAGTTGTACCTCTAGAGAAAGATCTTTCTTTTGAAGAACAACCGATAGAGATTCTGGATCGTAGCGAAAAAGTCCTACAAAACAAGACCACTCTCTTGGTGAAAGTTTTATGGACGAACCACCAATTAGAAGAAGCTACTTGGGAGCTTGAGGATATGATGAGGGAGAGGTATCCACATCAGTTTGTTACAAAGTGACGAATTTCAAGGGAGAAATTCATTTTAAGGGGGGTAGAATGTAACACCCGAGACTTTTATGTTATATAAATCATCAAAGGAATCTTTTTCTACACAACACTTGCTTGGCATGATTTACACAAAATTGCGACCTTCCTCGATAGCGTGTGTCGTACGCAATACTGAGTTTCACTAAACAACGATATGCTATTAAAATATTATTAAAACTAGCCATTATGAATAGTAATAACCACTTTATGAAATTTTATAAATTTTATTTTTCAAAATGGACTTCATTTTTGGATTCGGAATATCGAAATTAGCCTAGGGTGAAATTTTGGTATTTTTCTGAAAACATTAAATTTTTGATGAATAGTGAAACCACTAAGTGGTAGTTAAAAAACTGAATATTTCATAAAACTTAATTTTACCACTTCTGTGAGTGGAATTTCAAAAATCCGAGAGACACGGTTAATATCAAGGACTAAAATGTGGTTCAATGAGATGAAAATAATTTTTGGTGAATAGTAACATTTTACTTTTTTTTACCACGGTAAAAATTAAATAGGGTAATTAAGGGTAAATATGATATTATTATTACCCTAACACATGTCCTAATTCTATTGGATAAGTGTAATTAGACCAAAAACAAACTTAGGAATAAAATATGACCATTTAGGCCCACTTGGATTAGATTATGACATTTATTATTAATTTATTTAAAGAAGGGTTAAAATAGTTAAAATCAAAGTTTAATAAGTAAATAATTTTTAATATGGGGTTATACATAAGATAAATTCGACTATAAATATTCATTAGAAAGATAAAATGATTTCCTACATAATGGTATTTTATTTGTAATCTTTAGACATTAAATAATTTAATTTATTTATGACACAATGATGATGTAGTAATTGTCTTATTAATGAAATATCTACATAATTGATGTTATAAACACAACAATAAATGTAATTTTAGAGTTTTTATGAATTCCACTAATTTTTTATGTTAATATGACATGTTAGTATTGATTTAATTAACTCGGTTTGAATTAATATTTCTATTATGATTTTCACAAAAATCAATTACTAAATAGTGTCAAAATTGACATAAAATAGTTTTTAAAACAAATATTATATTGGTAATTGTTATTTTATTCCTAAAAATCAATGGTTCAGCCAAATGAATTAGATAAGGTTATATATATTAATAATAAACAACTTGGGGTTCTATTGGCTTCTTATAGTAAGTTTATTAACCTTATATTATAAGAACACAAGAAGACATGGTAAAAGTAAAATTATTTAACTTAATGTTAAATCTAAATGATAAGGTTAAAATAGGATCCTAAACTTGTCTAAATTATATTGGATGAGAGGATTTAGACCCATCCCCACCTTAGCTTATAAATATATCAATTTGGAGCTATTTAAAACCGAACATGACTTTATAATAAAATAATATTTTTAGTTATTCTAAAGGTTCCCCTCTCCTCCCTTATAAAAGGACACCTCCTCCCCCTCTTCCTCACACCACTTTGAGCCTTCAAGCTCGGCCAACACCTGCCACTTTCTCCTCTCCACTTCCCTAGAGACATCCTAGAGGTTCTGGTATTCCTAAAATACCAATTTTAGTGCCCTAAAAGAAGGTCTCAGAGAAGCACTTCAAAGAATAGGTAATGTCCGTTACCGATTCTTTCATCTTTATTTCTTCTTTCACTTCTTCTTCTTTAGTCGTTTCATTTTGAAGTAATAACATCAGTATCACTCATATACTGATATGTTATTATTATAATGAAACAACCCTATTTCACCATCTATCCATCCTAGGGAAAAAGAAATCACCGCGCGTGCGTACGTACGGAATACTGTCTCCACGCCGTGGTGTAATCTATTTTCCACCACCACCTTACTTGAATGGGTATAATGGTGCAAATAATGACTATATATGACTATTATAAAGTGATTTTGATTCTAAAATAGTATACATACACTCCAATACAATTACACAATCATAGAAACGATATCATCACTCGTGCGTACGTACTGAATACCGTCTCCACGATGTGATGCGACTCGTTCTACATGATCTTCATTTCATAATGATTATATAAATGAATTGAATGAATTAATATGATATATATTACACTAATACAATTCTGGAAATGAGGTATCTATAACCTAAAGAAATGAATAAGAATTTATTCGACAAAACACACATAAGAACAAAAAGTTATAAACACCTGAATAACAAATAGCAATGAAATATTACTACTAAGAAGCTAAGAATATGACCATATATGATATCATAAAAATAAGTATGATTCTGGAATAAGTCAATAACATTATTTAAATCATTATACAGGAGGTTCGGACACTTACAAAGCAAGTCAATCCTAAGGTAAGGGAAATATCACAATCTCATTTTTATCCGAGATTGTTTATACTTTAGTATTTACTGGGGTGTATTTTATCATCCACATCCATGTTTCCTCAATATGTAATGTTATTTCCATCCACCTAAAATTTTTTAAATCCAATTTCACCCTTCGGTGAGTTTTTATTAAAGGATATGAAAGGAATCTTTTGTCGTTTTCGTAAGAGGTACTTTTTGACTTTTCCGACAATAGTATGAAGAATGTTTTTTTAACTTATACGGCATGAATGGATTTTTAAAACATTATTTCAAATAAGATTCCTTTACATGTTTTCATGTTTATTTTTAATCAAATCCTTTTAGTTTAATGTCGTATGACATGTTAAGAAAGGAAAAATGTTTTTGAAGAAGAAAGGATATTTTCCTCAAGAATGGAGTTCAAGTGTTTTATCAAAATTATTTTCCATCTAAGATAATAAAGTGGTCTATTTTTATCCCTATTATTACATTGATTTGATTATGTTGTGATTGAATTATTTTTATAAATTCCTTTATCTTATATGAATTGTTTTATGATGTAATGATGTTTAAGAATTCCATTTTTATTACATGGGTTATGTAATGATATATGATTTATGATTTTGTGGCACACATAAGAATGGTATCATTATAAGATGGGTGAGACCTATATCTCCCTCCAATGCATTGGGTAAAGATTTTATATCTCATGAGATAGACATGGCTGGAATGGTAGGTTATACAGGTTCAGTGAAACAGGACTGAAACGAGGGTGACTCGGTTCAGAAATGGACTTTGTCCACTAAGATAGTCTTGGCAATGAGTCTTGACTAACAGGAAATGATTCTCTATGATTATGTGTTTATACCACAGTGTTTCATGTTTTAAGTTATGATTATTGTGATTTCATTTCACTGCCATGATTTATCCCATGTTATGAAATTATGATCTCTTTTGCAGGTTAAGATTTCCAAAAGTTATGTGCTTATGTATATGATGTGATTGATATTTCTTTTGTTTACCCTTACTGAGCATTTGAGCTCACACTTTTGTATGTTTTCTTTCCCCAAGTCAGGAAGAAGGTTATTAAGTAAGATATGCCAAAAGGGACTATAGATATGATGAAATAAATGGGAGACAGTGTAGACGCTTTATGAACCAGTTGTTTATGTTTCCCAGTTTCTAAAGACACTATACCTATACGGTCCTTTCGTGGTTTTGTTATATGTTGTAATAAGTATGCTTCAATTTTGAAGTATTAACAATGTATGTAAATTATGGGTCATTATACGATAAAAGTTGTAAATAAATTTTTTTATTCAAAATAGGCAAAGTGAAGTATAAAGGTCAAATGGAATTACACAAGTATAGTTTCCAAGTAGAATAACATAAATGGGAAGTGAAACTATTTATATGAAATTAAAAACTAAAATCCAAGGACTATATAGAGTGTGATATAGAACATGGTCATGGGAAATTTAACCATCAAATAAACCAAAATCTATTATGGGTTATAAGGTTATTGATTTCTCTATAATAAAAGTTAATATAAAATTTTTTTATTTCAAGATAAATTTCTTAAATTTGAGTAATTAATTTATAATCAACATTAAAAAAATAATAAAATAATCTTAATTGAAAATATTAATTTTAAGTTTCTGTCAATTTCTACAACATTCTCATATCTTACTGAAAATGATTACTATTCGTTTTAAAATTTTAATGCCTGAAAGAAGAAAATGATATTCTATGTTGAAAAATAATTCCATAAAATGAGGAAAAAATATTGTTATAATATTTTTAAATTAACCAAATAATGGAAAAAATAAACAGGATAATTCCCACATATGAATAAACATTCATACAATATTAATATCCAATGTTCAATAGTAATACAAAAATTTAAAACTAAATCATTCCTTAAATGAATTGAATATTGATAAAGTCACCTAAAAATCACATATTACTCCAAATTAAAATTTAGAAATTATTTCTCAAATAGAATCCATTAAAAACTGGCATACCTTATTCATATAGGGTTCCGAAAGATGTGAACTTCTTCTAAAATAACATTATTCCCATAATCATCTTTATCAATTTCATGGTTATCTATTTTCTAACACATATTTTATCAAAATTAACAAAATATTTATCTATCTTATGCATTCAATAAATAAAAAAATGCCTTACAAACATGTGCATCACTTAGTCTAGTGTAAGGTGATTCACTGGTATCACCATTCGGTTGGGGGTTCAAACCCGACAACCTTTCCTGACACGATGAGGTGTCCCCCAGTGTATAAGTTTCCCATTTTTCAGAAACTATACATATTATTCTTATGACATTACTATAATTATTACTAACAGCCTCAAAAATTAAATTACTACTAAAAAATTATATAATCTATAAAGGTTATCAAAAAAAATTTAACATATGTCCACAAAATGTAAAATTGTTTTTCCTAAAATAATAATTTACATTAATACTAATTTATACATATTTAAAAAACCAATAAAACATCTCCCAAAATTTCATTAATAGCTTCCAACTTCCCTTATGTAAACCTATAAAAGGTGCGTCTTTGTTTTTTATCTTATTATCAAACACAAACTCATAAAAATATGATCATAAAAAATATTAAGATTACCTCACATAAAATATCAAAAAATTTATAGTTATCTATACCCTAATCTAATATTTACTTTCTGTGAAAAAACCCACAATGTTGGATTTGAGGATAATAAAATAAAGATTACATTTCTAGATTTGATATGGATAAACACGACATAATTATTTACTTCCAAATCATACACATTTTTATGATCATAGAAAATTTTCCTCACTTTCCATTGAACCATTGAATGGATGAGGAATGTGAATTTCATTAAGATCATGTATATTAATTTTTTATGATACTTAATGTTGATGGAATCTATTGTGTGGAGCTCTCTAAAATAGAAGAGAAAAAATAATTCATCAAATCTCCCTTTTAAATGTAAAATATATATGCATGGTGAATAATCCTTTTCACATAGAAATTGTAATGTATATAACATTAACATTTATTAGAATAACATTATAGTGATATCAAAATGATAAATCATATTCCACTATAATAAAAAATCCTAGTTATAAGAATCATTGTGTCTCACATATGTATCCCCTTGAAAATGGATAGTTTTTATGATATACATCTATCCAAAAGTTAATATCTATATAAGTCTAACAAAAAATATTAAACTGAATGGTGATCATATTTATGACACTAATACCCTAATATAAAATTAATCAGATGCATTAATATATTTTCTATTGATTGATTAAATTATATTTTTACTCAAACTTTTCATATCATACATTGACCATTAACATATGAGACCACTCTTTTATATTTTTGTACAACCCATGAAATGGTTTTTGAAACACATAAGGTCAAAATATCTAGTGGATCTCTTTTTAGCTTATAATGATTCTTTTCTCCATGGTTCCACATTATATCATGGTAATTCCACATTATCACCCACTATATACCATAACCATGAAAGATGTTATCTTTGAGCTTAGTCAGATTCCTCCACAACTGATAACATCGTGGATGATCATTTTTATAGTTTTAAATGTTCTATCATACCTTTAATGTTTTGTATAGAAATGTCACTGAATATTCCATTACTTTATGGAATAAAAATCAATGCGGAATGTTATTTTCAATAAAAAAATATAAAAATGAAAAACTTTAAGTCTTATTCATTGAACAATAAGGTGTTTTGTGGATGGTTTTCTATCAAATAGGCCTTTTCCCTTCATCATTATTCGACAAAACATTCATTTTTGTTCAATCAATATCTAAGACCAAACCCCACTTTTTGATTAAAAAATACAAGACAACCCCATGACATAAAATATATATTAAAGAACTCCCAATATTTAACATACCATTAAAAATATATTTCCAAAAAAACTATTAAAGATCCAATATAATGGATTTTTGATTCATAGTTTTTTTAAATTTTATAGATATGTTCACAGTTTAATGATGAATGTGAATCAGTGTCATTATATTATTTGAATATAATAAAAACTATCATCTTGTAACACTCCAACTTATACAATGATCATATTTATATCTCCATGTACCTCTTATTTGTTTTTTATTATTTATTCCAAAATAGAAAAATAATGAATCACAATATAACACCAGTATATGTCGATAAGATTTTACTCACTATAGATGAATACATCTCCAATAAATATTGGTTATTATCCAAAAATCATAGATTCCATCTTATTATCAACCATGAAATAGATAAAGGTTAATGACTTGAAAAAATTTTCATCGCATTGAATTTATAAAATATAAGAAAAATAATTTTATTATATTATATCAAAATAATACATGATTTAACCTTCTCATTTTGAAGAATATCAACTATGAAACTAATTTATCCCCATGAAATTTTTTTTATCTTATTACTCCCTTATTGTAACTAATTAAGCTACAAGATATTTACACATAATTTTTTAGTAAATGCAACTACGTCTAATATATATCCTTATTTTAACTAGATATGATATTTAAAAAATTTGAGATCACCATCTTTCTTCTTCTTATTCATTATTTTATAAGAAATGTGAATAATATGATATTATTATTCTAACCCATAATCTTAGGGATGGAATTGTGAATGCGAAGTATGAAAAATATTTTATTCTAGTTATTAATTAATTCCCTCTAACTATCATAATACTAAGGATATATTCTCGGAAAAATTATTATTTTTTCTCTCTTGATAAAATAGATGTTTTTTCACACATTTAATATGCAATTACACAAAAATCATGAATATTTTATCCATAAAATAAATCAATACACTCCCTTGAATTATATTATGATTTACTCATTCAAACTCATTTGAATTTCATTTAGACTCACTCTTATATCCATCATCTAGATATTGATAATATCACATATTCTAATCTAAAAAAGAAACAACTTTTATTTATTTTCATTATAAACATGAATATGGAAATGTTATTTTCCACTATTTCTATCAATTTATAACTCATCATAAATATCCAAAACTATCCTTGACCAATTATCCTTTTATCTCATCATGACTCATGTACAACATATGATAGTCATTTACAATCAATAATAAAAATATATCATGTATCACTATATTTTATTCCCCTATTATTAATGTAAGGACAAAGACCTGAGAAGCCAACGGAACAGTTCCAAACGGGTCGGGTGTCACTACCTTAGGAGCACCTCCCCTGAATGCCAAAGGCTGCTGACTACAAGCGAGGGTTATAATAGGTATATTGGGGAGGCTATACCCTCTCAGAGGAATAAAAATTCCACTGGTCTGAGTATAATACTAAAAATTGAAGCGGAAATAAATGACTCAGCAGACTCGAACCAGACCCGCATAGCGGAAGCATATCAAATATCAATAAACCAGCAGAAGCAATATAAAAACAATAGCAGTGGAAAGTAACTAGAACAACAAGGTGAAAAATACAAGAAACTACTACTATATGTAAACCAGTCATGCATCCAAAGAACGTCATAGATCTCAGTATATAAATGGCATCAATGGCTAACCAATAGTTGTTACATAATAAAGTAAGCATTCTGATAAAAAAAGGAAAACTAAACAATGTAACTCCAGCAAGGCATGACCTCAAGGTCCATACCAGTCTCCATGCCAACAGTACTAAAGTCAAGTTCATGAGGCTGACCCTTTACCTGCACGCAGTTTCATAATGTCTATACGCATCCCGAAGGGCCCGTGTGGGGTGTGAGACAAATCTTAGTAGGATACCACCCAAGGGTGCGTACCTAATATAAGTGTTTAGGGAGACATGCTTATATAAGAAAAGAAGTAAATAACAAAATGCCCAAAGTTAAACACAAACTTCACTGGTACTCAACAGCTACCAAGAAATGTCACCTGCTTCGGCCATCACCGGAATCTTTGGATGTAACCCGGCCCACGTGCAACCTGACACTATGTGTCTCAAGTAATGACCTCCAAAAGGCATTCCCAACAATCGTAACCCATCTCGGAAGCTCAACATGCCCATGTCACCACATCCAGAGGAAAAATTATACCTGTCCTCAAAGGATAATGGGAGGGACATCGATGTCTGCCCTCAAATCATGGAAAGCCTCTGCCCCCCAACCTGACTACCTCAAAGTTGTCTCCTGAAAGCTCCTCGCCTTCCACGTGGATTCCTATGGCAAGAACCCCCTAACCAAATATACCTAACAGTATCTACCGGGGGCCTCTACCTAGAGATTGGACATACCACCTCATCTCGGAGTCTATTTGTGTGCACACTACTCAAAATTGCCTAGTGAGCAGTAATCACATCAGTATGTCCCCATGACACAACACATCTGACACCTCGTGTCCCTGCGAACCTGTCACTCAAGTCTGTTGGCTTCTCCATCCAAGTAACCTGGGCCAAGCCCAACCCGATAGTCCAACTGCCACAACCTATTGGATCGAAAATGTAGATGTAGATGTATATTAGATAGAACAATACAAGAGGGGGTGGATTTTAGGTTTAAAACTTTGTGTTTAAACATAGAAGATTAGTTTAAAGGATCTTAAACTAATAAAATTCACAACAAAAACAAACAACCATAATTTTATTGAAAATATAGCTATGATATGTTGTAATGCTATAAGAAAAGTAAAGCAATTGTATTCAAGAAGAATACAACAATAAGAGTAATACAATAGTGAAGGATTCTACCATAAAGCGTAAAGAATCAATCTATATAGTATGTAACAATATGATTGGAATTTAAAAAATTACAAATGAATATGAAATGAAGAACGGAAAATAATACAATTCCCGTTTTTAAAAGAAATTACAGCGGAAATGTAAAAGTATTACAATTCTTTTGACCCAAAGAGAAGGGTTATCCTTTCACCTAGGATAACAAGTCTGTCTTACCACAACCTTGGTAAGCTCTCGATACAATGATCGGTACGTCTGTCTTGCTCTCTCCGCAAGCCCTCGATTTTGTAGGTAATCGGAACCTATGTCATTCAATCACTTGAAAGCCCTCGATACGATGATCAGTATCACCGTCTGCCTATCCCCAGAAGCACTTGATTGTTATCACCTGGTCGGACGCTCAAAGAAAAACAAAGCAATTATAGAAATACAAAAAACTACGAACAATATGTTCACGTTTTGTAATCTCAAGCCCTTCGCACGAAGCAAGAGAGAAGTCACAATATCTCTCGCAAGAACATGATATAAGCAAAGTCTCACATGATTTTATTCTTGAATTCAAATGACCTCCTATTTATAGGCCTCAGGTTTCAACGGTCATATTTCCTCCAACGGTCATATTTCTCCAAAAAATCACAATGACTTGGACACCTGGCATTATAACAGTAATATTGAAACAGAAAACACAACATCATTTTGATTAGTTTATAACTTACTCCATGAAATAATTTTGGTTATAACAAAAGATATATGAAGATGATAAACATGAGTACGATTAATATGAAACATGTGTTTTTTATAAAGGACCAAAACAAGAAGGTATTGAACGTAAAGTATGAGTACTATAAGTATTACATACTTTAATGTATTGATATGATACAAACTGAGTATGATTTAAAAATTCAGTATGATTAACAGAGTCATTATGATTGCCAGAGTCAGTACGATAAGCATCGTCAGTACGATCAGCATGATCAGTACGATAATCACGGTCAGTACGATCAGCATGATCAGTACGATAAGCATGGTTAGTACGATCAGCATGATTAGTACGATAACCATGGTCAGTACGATCACCATGATCAGTACGATAAACATGGTCAGTATGATCATCATGTTCAGTACGATAAGCATAGTCAGTACGATCAGCATGGTTAGTACGATAAGAATGGTAAAAGACATTTTTGATTTCCAAAACAAGATATAAAATTCAAAATAGAACATTTGACTTAACAATCTCCCCCTTTTTAGAAAGCACAAAACACAAAGTAAAAAACAAAAATAAAAACTTATCTCCCCCTGATTTTATTGGAAACTCTTCTGAAAATGAAATTGAATACAACTAACTCCCCCTTAAGTTTGTACTTTCCTAAGGATTGTATTCATAGATTTTCTTGATTTATAAGTATTTGATAAAAACATTCACCCTTTATAAAACATTCTACCCCTTTATAGAAAATTCTCCCTCTTTGTGATTTACAAAAAAAATGGAGTAATATTTGGTTTCCTGAATGAGTTAGAGAAAAAAAATTCCATGCAATAGGAAAGATAACATAAATCTAATTAAAATAACAAAATTCTATAGTTTTCATGAAAAGAAAATAAATATAAGTCATTTGTTTCTTCTTTCCATTTCCTTCTTTATAAACTCATGATGAATGGATTTCATCTTTTTAATTTCCTTCTTGTCTTCTGATATAGAATCACCCTGAGATCTGAGAGGCTCTTATTGATCAGAAAAATGAGGATCCTGATTATTGATGGTCTCCTCCTGGACCCTTATTACTTATTCAAGAGTATCAAATCTGTTTTGTAAATTCTTGTTGTCTTTGGATAAAATAGAATTTTGTTTTTTCAACAAGACTAATTCATCTTTGAAAGATGAATCCATCGAAAACTCAGAATAAAAAGCATTCAATATCTCTTTCAGCTCTTTTACTGAAGGAATATCAGCTCCATGGGTATTTGAAAATTGATTCATCCATTCAAAAGTTTCATTGTCAAGCATATTAAAAGAAATGGAGAGATCATCTGAAAGTATTTTTAAGTCTTCAATTGACACTTCATGATCATTCACCGAGATTTCTGTTCTGTAAGACCACTTAGGAATTCTGTTTCAAGCCTTCTTATGTGCATCCGAACATTCCGATAGAACTTTCAAATCAGTTTCAACTAACAAAACTCTCTTTCATAATTCTCTTACAGAACCAAACTTCTTTTTCTGATTGTTAGTAATGAAATCAATTTTTCCTTCAAGCCTAGGAAAATAAGGGATGGTCTTCTCGATTCTCCATAAAATAAGAACAATGTAATCACTTTTCTTAATAGAAATTGTCTGTTCTGAATCAGTATCCTCATCGTACAAAACTAGTTCATTTGATCAGCTTTAGTCTACAATTGGATATTTTCCTTTTTCTTTTTCAATACTCTTTCTTTATCCTTCAACTTTGTCACTGATGACGATTGATTTAATTGAAGATTGAGGATGTTGATTCCCCTGGGAAAGAAATATTTCTGGAGTTTAAAAAGATTCAGCCGTTGTTCGATCAGTATGAGGAACTTGTTGAATACCTTCACTCTATTTTTGAACAGATTCTTCTCTACTATTTTTGAGCTCTGAAGAAATTCCAAAAGGAAATATCTTTCCTCTTCTTAATGTTCATGGATTTATTCCAAAAAAAATTTCCCTTTTTCTGGCTCTGGAAGACTCTTTACGATAGGCTCTTGATATACTTCTTCCGTTACTTGAGCAGTAGCATACTCAACCATTTTCATGAGTTTTGAAACATAAAATTCATGATTTTCTTTTCAAAAGAGTCTTCTTTTTCATTTCAGCCTAAAGGGTATCCTCAACCCTTAATATCTCAGCAAAAGTTTCAGCTGGCTCAAGAATTAACTTTGGATCACATTCCATTCTCTGTTCTCTTTCTTTTCTCCACCTTGCCACAACCTCCTTACTATACAATGGTTTATTCTTTGGATTTGAACTGGTTTGTGGATCTATCTTTTGAGGAGCACCAACAAATGGATTGTCATTGGTTGGCATAGGTGCTGATTGATTCTGAGCAGATTCAGCTTCTAAATCCTTAACAAAAAGATTTGAATTTTTTTTCAAAAAAATCATTAAACTTCTTCAACGTACTCTTTCTTATCCATGAAGGCTTCAGATCTTTCAATGTTCATTTCAATGGAATATTACAAAACATCATGCTCTCAAAAATGAACATTGTAATAATAGATGGATACATGATTAAATGAGACTTAATCGCTCCTGACATAACATTCATGATTGTTTCAAAAACGTATCCCATGAAATTTTATTTCCTCATGTTGACAACATAGTCAAGCATAAAGATATTATAATATTTCAGGGTTTCTCTATCCCCTTTCATTGGGATTAAAAAACCTTGCATCAAAAGAGCCACAAATCTATTTTCTGAATAATAATGGGCCAACTTCCTCTTCTATTCATTTATAAGAAACAATGGCCTTTCATCACTTTCATTGTTAAACATACCAACTTCCTCCAATAGTTTATGACATTGAAAAAAAGATTCACCTTCTGCTGGAAAACTTAAAAAGTGAGCTTCTTGCTTCACAGACATTGATATATTTCTTTCGTACACAGCAAAATTGATAGTCATGTTTTTGTCGAAAGACACAGTCTTGTTGAACTAACTGACTTTATCAATAAGAACCAGATCCTGAGACACTGGTTTTTCAACACACAAATGCTCCCAACCTTGAAACAAAATAGTTATTTTGATAGTAGAATCGTATGAATCAAATAATTCCAGAGTAACTAACCTTTCTCTAAAAAGGTTATTTTCTAAAAAATCCTTGGAAGATATTTCTGCAGGTGTGTTAGCGGAGGGCTGAGACATATAGGTGAAGCTGATAGAAGATCGTACGGAGTCTTGAAATAGGGAGGCCGAGCTTCACAAAAAAATCTGAAAAACTGGTGTGGGTTTGGGGAGGGGGTCTATTTATAAGAGACAAAAGAAATGACCATTGGTCTTCTATGACTGTGATTAAAAAAAAGAAATCAATGTACAGGATAAAAACAAATAAAAATTCACAAAAATATGTACCTACCATGTATTGTAATGTAATTGTTGGTTTAAGAAGTGTTAATAGAGTGAAAGAAAATACAAATGAAAGAGGAGAAAGAATATGATCGATTGTCATGACGATGGAAACAAACCTGTTACCATTGACTGACATACCGATGAGAAACAAATTCGTTTCTATAGATTGACGTTTCGATGGAAAATATATTTATTACCATGAACTGATGTTCCGATGAAAAAACAATTCATTACCATGAACTGACGTGCCGATAGAAAACAAATTCATTACCATGACCTAACGTTCCAATGGAAAAGAAATTTGTTATCATGAACTGACGTTATGATGGAAAATAAATTCATTACCATTAACTGAGGTGCCGATGGAAAACAAATTCATTACCATGAACTGACGTGCCTCTGGAAAACAACTTCATTACCATGAACTGATGTTTTGATGGAAAAGAAATTTATTTCCATGAACTCACATGCCGATGGAAAACAAATTCATTACCATGAAATGACATGCCAATGGAAAAACAATTTCATTACCATGAACTGACGTGCTGATGGAAAAGAAATTCATTACCATAAACTGACAAGCTGATGGAAAAAAAACTTGTTACCATGATCTGACATGCCGATGGAAAAGAAATTCATTACCATGAACTGACGTTCTGTTGGAAAAGAAATTCATTACCATGTGCTGAAAAGCCGATGGAAAACAAACTTGTTACCATGAACTGATGTGCAGATGGAAAACAAATTCATTACCATGAACTGACGTTCCAATGGAAAAGAAATTAATTACCATGAACTGACATTCTGAGGGAAAAAAATTCATTACCATGAACTGACAAGCCGATGGAAAACAAACTTGTTACCATGAACTGACGTGCTAATGGAAAAAAAAGGTATATAATATGATAAACATAAAGTTAAATAATAATAATAAAATAGTCCATATGATAAATATAAATACAAAAACAAAAACAAAGAGAATAATTAGATAAAAATAATATCATGAAAAAATTTGTTCTCCCCTTACTAAGAAGAGTTTTTTAATGTAACGAGCTATGTAAAACATGATGTAGATATGAATGATTATTTTAATATAATCACTCCAAGATTCTGTTTTATAAACTCAAATCTATATGAAGGTAATGGTTTTGTAAAAATGTCAGAAATTTGTTCTTTTGTTTTGATGAATTGTAATATAATATCTTTTTTGTCTATGTGATCCCTAAGAAAGTGATTCCTAACATCTATGTGTTTTTCACGAGAGTGATGTGTTGGGTTCTTACTAAGAGCTATAGAACTATTATTATCACAAAGAATTTTAGTTTTGGAAAAACTCAATCCATAATCAGTGAGTATGTGTTGCATCCACAACACTTGAGCACAACAACTTCAGCTGCAACATATTCAGCTTCAGTAGTGGAAAGTGCTACTGAGTGTTGTTTTTTGCAGGGCCAGGAAACTAGAGAATGTCCTAAGAAATGACATGTTTGAGATTTACTCTTTCTATCCATTATACAACCACCAAAGTCAGCATATGAAAAAACTTTTTAAAACAAAATTATTTCCAGAATAGTAAAAAAGACCTAAATCCAAATTTCTGTTTAAATGCAGAAAAAAAATTTCACACCTTATAAATGAGACTATTTTGGATTATATTGGTATCTCGCACATAAGAATATAGAAAACATTACGTCTGGTCGACTACATATCATGTATAATAAGATTCTTATCATACCTCTAATTTTTTTTGATTTATTGGTTTCCCAATTTCATCATGATCAAGTGTATTTCATGTACCGATTAGAGTACTAATACTTTTAGTTTTGTCGTAACCATACTTTTTGTGTAAATATTTTATATAATTATGTGAGGATACTTATGTTCCATCTTGTTTTTGTAAAATTTAAAAACCTAAAAAGAAAGTTAACTCACCCATCATACCCATTTAAAACTCATATTTCATTAAGATGGCCAAATAATTAGTTAATGATTGCTGAGTTAATCCAAAGAAGATGACATCAACATAAATTTGTACAATCCAACCATTTCTATTTCCCATTTTTATAAAAATTATTGGATCCTATATACATTTTGTATAATTGTTTTATAAAATAAATCATGTAAGTCTATCATGCCAAGCTCTAGGGGCTTGTATAAGGCCATATATAGCCTTGTTAAGTTTAAAAACATGATTAGGATTTTTTGGATCTAGAAAACCAGGGGTTGTTTCACAAACACTTCTTCTTGAACAAATCCATTTAGAAAAGAATATTTTACATCCATTTCAAATTGTTTGAAATTAATGTATACTGCAAAGGCTAATAGAATACGAATATATTCAAGTCTCACTACCAGAGAATATTTTTCTTCATAGTTTATTCCTTCTTGTTGATTGTAGCCCTTAGCAACATGTATTGCTTTATTTCGTACAATGATTCCATTTTCATCACATTTTTTTTTCTGAAACCCCATTTGACACCAATTATAGTTGTTTCTTTAGGTCTTTCAACTAATGTCCAGACTTGATTCCATTCAAATTAATTTAGTTAATCATGCATTGCTTTAATCCAATCTTAATCACCTGAGGCCTCACTTGGACTTTTAGGTTCGAATTGGGAATGGAAGGGAAGATGTTCTATTTCATTTCGTAAGAAATTTCTGGTCCTTATAGGTTGATTTACATCACCAATGATATTATCACTGTGATGATTACTAAGAAATAATTGATTTGGGTTTTGTAAAACTTATTCATCAACATATGGTAGAAATTCTTCCGGGGTAAACGTTTCAAGAACACTTTCTTGATCATTTTCCATATCAGAAGAATCTTCTAATAAAGTTTGATAATCCTTTTTAGAAAACACATCCAAAAATGTAGGTTGGGTTTGGTTGAAAACAAAAGGATTGTATTCATCAAATTTAACATGTACTGTTTCTTCAATAGTACATTTGTTTTTATTGAAAAATCTATATGCCTTAAAAGTTATAGAATAGCCCAGATAGATTCCTTCGTCAGATTTTGGTGAAATTTTGTGTATATTATCTGTAGAATTCAAAATGAATACTTTGCACCCAAAAACATCGAAGTATGAAACGTTAGGTTTTCGGCCAGTCCATAATTCATAAGGTGTTTTAATAAGAAAGGGTCAAGTCAAAACAAGATTTATATTATAATAAGAAGTACTCACAACTTCATCCCAAAAGTGCTTAGCAATTTAGTATTCAATCATCATGGTACTTGTCATTTCCAGAAGAATACGATTTCTTATCTAAACAACACCATTTTGCTGAGGAGTTCTTGGAGCTGAGAAATTGTGAGTAATACCTTTCTTGCAAGAAAAAGTTTCAAAGTCTGAATTTTTAAATTCACCACCATGATCACTATGAATAGTTATCAATGGTTGGTTTTTATCATTTTTAACATGGTCTCTAATGCTTTTGAAATAAGAAAATGCATCATATTTCATTATGAGAAAATAGACCCATGTAAATCTAGTAAAGTCATCAACTAAAACAAATATATATTATTTGCCTCCAATGCTTCCAGTTTGTGAAAGAACAAAAAGATCCATATGATCAAGCTGGAATGCATGAGAAGTTGAAACTTCATTAATTTATTTAAAGCTAGTTTTGTGTTGCTTACCAAATTTACAAGGATCACAGACTTTTGAAGAATCATATCTATGATCTGGTAGTCCCCTCACAAGTCTTTTCATTGAATGGTTACAAAGGTTTCTTATGTTGTAGTGTCCTAGTCTTATATTCCATATCCATGATTGGTCTTCTATTGCACTTAAGAAGGGTAAATTTTGGCTCTTAAGGCCGTCTATGTTAATAGTGTATACATTCTATTGCCTACAGGCAGATATAATGAACTCATCCTTGGAATTATGAACTAGACACTTAACATTTATAAAATTCACAAGGTAACCTTCATCATATAATTGACTTAAGCTGATGAGATTGGGCTTAATAACATTAACAAACAAAAAATTTGAAATAATAAGTTTTCCAAGAAAAACAATATTACCTATTCCAACTATTCTCCCTTGAGTATTATATCCGAAGGTAACCTTTCCACCTTTTGTTTCAATGATCTTTTCAAAGAAATCTTTGTTTCCCGTCATGTGTCCAGAACAACCACTATCTATGTACCAAATATTCTTGTTGGTACACTTTTTATTTTCCGGAAAAATAAAGAATTAGTTTTTTTGGAATCCAAACTTGTTTTGATTTAGAATGGTTAGATAACAGAATTTTAGGAATCCACATTTGTTTTGAAAAATAGGTTTTATAAAATCCTAAGGACTGGGATCTTTTATGAGAATAATATCTTTTCCAGTGTCCTCTACATTGACAAATAGAGAAAAAATGAGAATTTTGATGAACAAATTAGTTATTACTAAACACTAGTTTAGAATGAGTATATCCAATACCTGAATGATTCCTCAAAGGACTAATTTGAGAATACATTTTATCAAAGTTTTCTTTTCCATACGTAAAGTTTGACAAACATTTTTTCAAGTACAAAATTTCTGACTTTAGTTTCAAAACTAAGTTCTTATCCTCCATAACATTTGATTTTGAACTAGAGTTAGGTTCAAAGACATTTTTCTTAGAAATTACATTTTCAAGATCCTTAGAATGTTTATCCTTATTAGTTTTGACTTTCTCAATGGTTTTTAAAATACTTTCAAAATAAAATGTTTTCATATCAAGATCATTAGAAAGATTTTATACTTCTTTGGTTAAAATTGAAATTCTAGATTTTTCTTTATCAGGATTTTTCATGAGTTTAGAATTTTCATTCTCGAGTAATTTAGCAAACATAGACACTTCTTCAAATGAAGGTAATGTATTATCTTTTGATGGAAAAGACCCGTCATTTGATGATTCATAATATTAATTATCAGTATAATTTACATTTAAGGAAACATTTGTAATAGATTCATCATTGTGTACCTTAGCCATGAGACAATGATCTTCAATTGGTAGTCTGGATATAATTCCAATATTCTTTTGTCCTGAGGACCCATATTCTGAAGAATTATCTGATGAATCCCTACCACTTTCACTCCAAGTATCATTTTCCTTCAAGACTTTTTTGTATTTGTTTAGTAATAATTTTTCTTATTTATTTCATAATTTTTCTCCTTTCTGTATTTTCTCTTTAGTAAAGGACAATCAGGGCTTATATGTCTTATTTTCTTACATTCATAAATAGCTACCTCTAAATCTTTCTTATCCTTCTTATCTTTTTTTAATCTTTATTGAAAGTCTTTATTTCCCACAGTCTTGTTCATCCTTCGAGAAAGATTGGCCAACTCATTATTTGAAAAATTACAATCACATGAATAAAACATAACAACTTTCATATCTTTGGATCTTGTTATTCTTTTAGGGGTCATAGCTTTAGATGTAGTGGTAAAATCTATACTACATTTCCATTTTTCTTCTTATTGAAATCAGCATCTCTTTTCATTCTTGTCTCGTGCTGTAGAAGAGTTCCAAAGAGTAAATCAAGAGTAATCTAGGAAACTTTTCTGTTTTTATCAATAGTTGTCCATTTATATTCCCATTCATTTGGAATTATATCAATAGTTTTATCAAAAAGAGATTCATCATCAAGGCCTTTTTCTCCCATAGATTGTAAGCTATTGATAGATTTCATAAATCTTTGTTGAACTTTACATACCGTCTCTCCATAAAGAAAAAAATAAATCCATGATACTCTGCCCAAAGAATTGCTCTTCTTGTCTCTATAACCATGGATATACCAAAATGTGTGACTTCCAATTTCATCAAAATACAGGTGGATGCTTCAAGAGAAGATATCGGGCATTATATATTCCTGGTCATAGAACATAGCAATGTATTGTGTACCATATAATTCAGATGATATTCTTGCTTCTCTTGACTAGTGAAAGTACTTACTTCATTGTCAGGTATTTCGTAACATGTAGTAAGCATAATAAAATTTTCTACACCAATATTGATAACGAATGTCTTCATTCTATCTCTCTAGTACTCATAATCATTCCCATCAAAGATAGGTGGTCTAGAAGGATTTCGATTTTCAATTGACCTAATATTTAATCCTACCATCTAATAAAACATAAAAACTTTTCCACTCCACGGGTTAGTGTAGTAAATAGTTGAAACAGATATTTGAATGAAAAGAGCTAGTAGTATAAATCAGTGGAAACCTCCTTTCATACCAATTGTTGGATAAAAAATGTAGATGTATATGTATATTATATGGAACAATACAAGAGGGGGGTTGAATTATAGGTTTAAAAAATTGTGTTTAAATAGAGATAATTAGTTTAAATGATCTTAAACTAATACAATTCACAACAAAAACAAAAAACGCACTTGTATTGAAAATAAAGGTATGATATGATGCAATGCTATAAGAAAAGTAAATCAATTGTATTCAAGAAGAATACAATAATTGGAGTAATAAAATAGTGATGGATTATACCATAAAGCGTATAGAATCAATTGATACAATATGTTACAGTATGATTGTAATTGAAACAATTACAAATGAATATGAAATGAAGAATGGAAAACAATACAATTCCCTTTCTCAAAACAAACTATAGAGGAAATGTAAAAGTATTACAATTCTTTTGACCCAAATAGAAGTGTTATCCTTTCACATATTATAACAGGTTTGTCTTACCACCACCTTGGTAAGCCCTCGATACGATGATCGGTATGTCTGTCTTGCTATCCCCACAAGCCCTCGATTTTGTCGGTAATCGGTACATCCATCTATCAATAACCTGAAATCCCTTGATACGATGATCGATAGCATCGTCTGCCTATCCCCAGCAGACCTCGATCGTTATCACCTGATCAGACACACAAATAAAAACAAAGCACTTATAGAAATACAAAAAACTAAGAACAAGCAGTTTACATTTTGTAATCTCAAGGATTTCTCACGAAGCAAGGGAGAAGTAACAGTATCTCTCTCTAAAACTTGATATAATAAAAGTCGCACACGCATGTCTTCTTGGATTAAAATGACCTCTTATTTATAGGCCTCAGGTTACAACGGTCATATTTCCTCCAACGGTCATATTTCTCTGGAAAACTCGTAGGGACTTGGACACGTTGCATTATAACGGTCATATTGAAACAGAAAACACGAAATCATTTTGATTATTTTATAACTAACTCCACGACATCATTTTTGTTAAAGCAAAAGATATATGAATATGAAAAACATGAGTACGATTAATATGAAACATGTGTTTTTGATAAAGGACCAAAACAAAGAAGTAATTAATGTAAAGTATGATTACTATAAGTATTACTTATTGTAATGAATTGATACGATACAAACTGAGTATGGTTCAGAAAACATAGAACAATTAATAGATTCAATAAGATTGCCAGAGTCAGTACGATAAGCATGGTCAGTATGATCATCATGATCAGAACAATAAACATGGTTTGTACGATCAGTATGATAAGCACGGTTAGTACAATCAACATGATCAGTATGATAACCATGGTCAGTATGATCAGCATGATCAGTACGATAAACATGGTCAGTACGATCAGCATGGTCAGTACGATAAGCATGGTCAGTACGATCAGCATTGTCAGTACGATCATCATGGTTAGTACGATAAGCATGGTAAAAGACATTTGTGATTTCCAAAACAATATATAAAAGACAAAGTAGAACTTATGACTCAACACAACCGATGTCCATTGCGCCCAATCCCATGGTAGAAACCACCCAAAGTAACCCGAGCCGAAGCCCCAACCTATGATCCCCATCACTCAACAATATATCTAGGCCATGTACAACACAACAAGCAGTTCAAAACAAGAAATATCACACATTTCATATTCATACTTGGAAGCATAACTTTAAATAGGAAAATAATATACAGTCAAATTGCACTAACTTGTGTTAATCCATACCAGCACCTAAGGTCTTAAATGCGTTAAACAAATTACTAACATGCTTTAACAAATCAACGCTGCAGTTTAATCCCAAAGTGTCAAAAGAAGTCTAAACTAAGCTGTTCTAATATTGGTCCAAATCATACAAATTTCAGCACCCCCGGCTGAATTGCCCCAAACAATCTATGACCTCTAACCTGGCCTCACTCAATCTTAGCAAGGGTTATAGAATACCCAAAGGCATCCCAAAATGCAGATAAAATATTAAAGATAAATGAATAAGGGTTTCTCTCAATACCCAACGTTGCGCTCGAAGGTTTCATCCACCAATTGTCTACGAAAAATTGAATGAATGTATGAACCACCCACCTCGTACTCGTATGATGACACAAGTAAGAATGATTTCATTAGTACGTATTCACTAGGGTTATATTTATCACGCGCGGTGATTTCGTTTTCTGTAGGATGGATAAAAGCTGAAATAGGGTTGTTTCATATTCATAATAACATATCAGTATATGATTGATTCTGATTTTATTACTTTATAATGAAACAACTAAATAAGAAGAAGTTGAAGAAGAAAGAAACTTGAGAGAATCGAGAGAAGAGATTACCTCTTCTTCGACGCACCTCTTTTAAGCTTTCTCTTAAAGAAGTAGAGATGGTCTTTTGAGATGACCAAAACCTCCAGAATTTTTCTATGGAAGTGGATAATAGAAATGGGCAGGGGTTGGCCGAGCTTCAAGGCTCAAAAGGGTGTGAATAGAAGAGGAAAGGGGTTCCCTTTTTATAAGGGAGGAGAGGGGAACCTTTGGAAAAACACAAAATATTATTTTATAATAAAGCCATATTCAGTTTATAATTGATCCAAATTAATTTATATCGAATCTACGGTAGGTATGGGTCGAAAACCTATCATCCAATATAATTTAGACATGTTTAGGTTTCTATTTTAATCTTATCATTTAGATTTAACTTTAAGTTAAATAATTTTAATTTTACCATGTATTCTTGTTTTCTTACACTATAAGGTTAATAAACTTAATACAACAATCCAATCGAGTCCCATGTTATTTATTATTAATATATATAACCTTATCTAAGTCATTTTTCCGAAACATAGATTTTTAGGAATAAATTAATAATAAATAATATAATATTTGTTTTAAAAACTATTTTATTTCAACTTTGACACTATTTGGTAATTTATTTTTGTGAAAATCATAACAAAATGATTAGTTGAAATAAAGTTAATTAAATCAATAATAACATGGAATATTAAGCAAGATAATTAGTGTAATTCATAAAAAGTCACAAATTACATTTATTTGGGTATTTATAACATTAATTATGTCAATATGTCATTAATAAGATAATTACTTCATCATCATTGTATCATAAATAAATTAAATTATTTAATGTCTAAAAATCATAAATAAAATATCATTATGTAGGAAATCTTTTTAGATTTCTAATTAATAATTATAGTCGAATTTATCTTATGTGTAACCGTATATTAAAAATGTTTTTGTTATTAAACATTGATTTTAACTATTTTAACCCTTCTTTAAATAAATTAATAATCAATGTCCTATTCCAATCCAAGTTGACCTAAATGGTCATATTTTATTCCTAATGTTGTTTTATGTCGAATTAAACTTATCCAATATAATTATGACATGTTTTAGGGTAATAATAATAATATCATTTTTACCCTTAATTACCATATTTACTTTTAACCGTAGTAAATAAATGTAAAAAGTTACTATTCCCCAAAAATTATTTTCATCTAATTGAACAAAATTTTAGCCCTTGATATTAACCGTGTTTCCCAGATTTTTTAAATTCCACTCACAGAAGCGGTAAAATTAAGTTTTATGTGAATTTCCAAATTCGCCTAGGAGGTGGGTAAAAGACGGTGAAAAGTTCAATAAAATTTTTATATATCAAAAATTATTATAAAATGACTCAAATTAATTAAATTAAACATATATAGGTATTATGTATCAATTTTGACATTAAATTAATTTAAATAAAATAACTAATTATTTAAATAAAATGTCGGGTTTTAAATAGTAACCCAGTGTTTTCAGTAGTCATCAAAAATTGAATGTTTTTAGAAAAATACCAAAAATCCTCCCTAGGCTAATTTCAATATTCCGAATCCAAAAATGAAGTTCATTTTGAAAGATAAATTTTATAAAAATTCAAAAAGTGGGTATTACTGTTCATAACGGCTAGTTCATAATAATATTATAATAATGTCTCGTTTTGTGAAACTCGGTATTGCGTACTACACACGCTATCGAGGAAGGTCGTGATTGTGTGTAATGTAAGCCAAGTTAGGGTTGCGTGTAGTGAAAGACTCCTTTGTTGTTGTGTATAACAGAATCCAACCATATTTCATTTATACATTGAATATATATATATACACTCAATGTTGCGTATAACATAATCAAAACTTATTTCATTTATACATTAAACATAATATATACTTAATGTTGCGTAAAATAATTTCCAAAAAATGAACTTGAAATTGTGTGTAACATGTGCCAAGAATAGTGTTTCCTATATTTCAAGCTAATACGGTATTTCTTATAGCGCAAGATAATCTTGGTGTAGCGTACAACAAATGAAATCAATGAAATTAAAAAGAAGAATTCTCATAAAATCTCTGGTTGTTATATTCTACCCCCCCTTTAAACTAATGTCGCCCTTGAAATTCGTCGGGGTTATAATAGGTTTTCTACATGAAATATTATTTCATAAAAACCCACATTTTAAACAGGAATACCAAAACCAATCTTTAAAAACTAATGTATGAAACGTAATAGTTACCCAAATTAACGAATCACTGGGTTTCCAAATAGAAGAACATAGGTTAAAATATGGATATGGAAGAGAAATATAACTATCATGTTCTGATGGAGATTGGTAGAGAACATGGATATGAAATAGACACCAATCACAAAGCCATAGATTTGTGATGATCTAACTTACCATCTGATTCATCGGATATAAGGGAACTAGGACACTATTTTTGGTTTTCAAGATCATTTCACTAAAGTTGAAGAAATTGGAATTATAAGAAATACTTTCTTGATTTTGGTACAATCTCACTGTTGATCGTTCCTTGGATGATTTCTACTTCATATTTTAATTAAATGAAGTTTAATATGTCATTCGTCAAGTGTTATCATATCATGTGATAGAATGATGGGTCATTCCATATGTCTCAAACAAAAGGTCAGAAAAAGTTATCAAAAATACATAAGTCTATATATAGTGAGATTAATCATATATGGTTCCTAAAATGGACTTATACTCTATATATCATACTGATTAATATAATAAAACTGGTTTCTACTAAACAGGGACTTCCTGTAGGCCAGTGGCTGGTGATAAAGGCCTATCGCACTTCAGTTGTGGGTTCAATTCCCATAGCCTTGTCCGACACAAAGGGTTGTCATCCGTCCTACATGATTTCCTTTTTTTGAAACTAAATTATTATAACATTCCATAAATAATATTGAAAAATAAGATACCCTTAAAAGATTCTATCTGATGTCCAACTAAATCTATTCCAACCTTTAAGCTTATCAAAAATACTTCTGTATAATCTCATAGTGTAGTAAAAATGATTACTTGAGAGGTCACATAACAAGTACATGAATACCATCATTTATCCCCCATATATTATATGATATATCTTGTCGGTTACATTCCAAACATTCAAAGGCCTTAATCATGTATTCTCTTGAAAAATGAATACCTATTGAACCTTAGTGAAAACATGAATGCAGTTAAAAGTTAACACTTTCCACATACCAAAATCCTCAAAATTCTATATACTCAAACCATGATATCACTTAGTCCTTATATCAATCATGAGCTCATTATTACTATCTAACAATTCATTTTCTTCTTATCCCATCATTATGTGCATATCATCTGCTTTCCAAAATATTTGAATCAATTTTCATGGTTACCGGTATCATTCATCATATACTTTAAAATACTTTATGAAAAACAATAGTGTAACAATCCTTAGATGTGACTTTATTACATAGTACCATTACCTACACAACATAACTCTTGATGAACATAAATCATTCCACTACCTTCTTAAACCATCGACCAAACTTCAACAGTTCTTTCATCTCATATATCATTTTTAGTCTCTTCGTCATCATCCACATAAATACTACCCATATGACCATATTGATTCTCTTCATGAGATTTTACCTTAGGAAATTGGTTTTCATAATAATCATAAATTCCACATTAAAAACATCTAATCATTGTTGATGTTATATCAATACCATCATCCTTCTCCAAGGTGTTAACTGAACCTTTTCCTTTGCACTTACTAGATTTTTTTCCTTCCTTTCCTCACCAAAAGCATCTTCTAGTTCCTTTGAAACGTTCTCCTTGATGCCTCTTCCAACATGATTTACATGAGAGAAATTGAACATTCTTTCCTCTATGATAATCATGAAACTCCATCTTTCTCTTATTAGCTGGGTCAGGAAACATACCAAAGTTGAGATTATTGATCATATTATGAGATTGCTGACTATGCATAATAATGATATGTGGACCTCCATATCTGATTTAATTCGGTTTCTTTTGAAGAATATCAGTACATTGTCTACCATATCCTCCATTATCGTGAATCTTCTCGTTCCCATCCATTTTCTAAAACCCAAAAAAAATAGTGTGAGAGGCCAAAATCATAATCAAGGGGGATTACCTTCAATATCTAACATCTTAGGTAAAATTCTAAGATCGTTACCATAATTCTAGGACTATAACCTATACTTATCCTTAACCTTAGAGACATCACTAGACATACCTTAGAAATATCTCTAGGGATCTTACTAAAGTTCTCGCATCCTAGTTTCCAAAGGTTGACTAAACCTTTTCTCTAATAGCAACTGTAGAGACCCAAAGCTTGATGTATATAGACATTACATTACTTTTGCGGAATACTTGATACATAACAAAAATATACGAACAAGGATTGTAATAGTTTAGTGTCTTTGGAAACTCGGAAAAATAATCTTCTATTCGTGGTGAAAGATCTTCAACATCTCCCATAAATATCTTCCCCTTTTGTTTTCATACCTAAAACCTTTCTTTAAATCCTAGGGAAATGAAAACATATAAAGGGTGAGCTCAAATTCTCAGTAAGGGTAAGCGTAGAGAACATAAAACAATCCATAAACACTTAAATGCAAAAACATGTGAACATAAAATCTAAACATCAAAATCATGAGAAACGACAGAAATCATAGAAGTACACAAGGCAAAGATCATAAAAGAACATCAATAATGTTAAAATATCATGGAAATAAAACATGTAATTGTGGAAAACCATTAAGCACTTGATATGATTTCAATAATATCCAAGGCATTGCTTCCAAGGCGATCTTAGTGGACAAAGTCCCTTTCTGAATCGAGTTCTCTCCTCGTTCCAATCATGTATCACTGAACTAGATCATCTTACCATACCAGCCATGTCTATCTCATGAGATATAAATCATTACCCAATGCATTGGTGGTAGATATAGGTCCCACCCATCTCATAATGAAATCATTCTTACTTTTTCCACAAAAATAAACATGAAACATTCATCATAACCCAAGGAATAATATAGGATTCATAAACATCATCCCATAATCACATAATCTATATAAAACAAATGGATAGTTCATCATAATAAAAATGAAACCATGTAAATCATAGAGACGTTATAAATGAATCATACACATATGAAATAATGTCATCTTAGATGAGAAATGGTTTTGATAAAACATTTGAAATGAATTCTTGAGGAAAATATCATATCTTCTTCAAAATCAATTTATTTTCTCAAAACGTCATGAAATTTTTAAAAGAAAGAGATTTTGTTGAAAATTGTCATGAAATATTTTGGAGGAAGTTTCCTGAAAATAATGATTTATAAAACTGTATAATTCCATTATTGTTATATAAATTAAAAAAACATTATTCTCGTACTTTTGTCGAAAAAGTCAAAAAGTACCTCATAACTTAAACAAAAGAAAGATTCCTTACATACCATGTAGTAAAAGTAAAAAATGGGTAAAAATTAATTTAAACATACATGAAACCATTTTTATAAAACATGAACAAGGATGATAAATATAACCCCAGTGAATACGTAAGGATAAACAATCTCAGATAAAAATGAGATTTTAAAAGTTATCCCTTACCTTATGTCCGATATACTTTATATGTATCTGAACCTCTTGTATAATGATTTAAATAATGTCATTGACTCATTAAAGAATCATATTCATTTTTATTATATCATATATGGTTCACTTAGGTATTTATATTACCTGTTCATTTGTCAAATCAATGTTAATGTAGCATTTTGGGTAAAATTGTTTCATTTTTCATACGTGTTTGGACTTGATGTTCTTTATATTATTATTACTTATATCATGATTTAATTACTTCTAGAATGTAAAACATGATTTATATATCATATATATTTAGTACATATATATATAATAGATAGATAAATTAAATGAAACACATCGTTCATGGATACGGTAGTCCGTACGTACGCATGAACGTTGTTTTCCTTTCTTTACTGACTTGAATAGAAGTAAGTAGATGACACACACACACATATATATATATATATATGTGTACATAAACCCAGTAGCTTTATTATGTAATATATTTCAGTATTATTCAGTATATATTCTTTATAATCATTCTTGAATGGTTAATCATGGAAAATGAATCTCATTGCGTTCATGGAGACGGTAGTCCGTACGTACGCACGAGCGATGATATCATTTCCATGATCATGGAATTGTATTGAATTTTATGTATAATATTACAGAATGAATACCACTTTACAATAACAATATATAGTTATTTATTTACACCATTATACCCATCCATGTAAGGTGGTGGTGGAAACACTGATTACACCACAACGTGGAGACGGTATTCCGTACAGACGTAAGCGTGGTGATTTCATTTTTCGTAGGATGGATAGAAGGTGAAATAGGTTTGTTTCATAGTATTAATAACATATCAGTATATGAGTGATACTGATGTTATTACATTATAATTAAACAACTAAATAAGAAGAAGTTGAAGAGGAATGAAATTTTAGAGAATCAAAAGAAGAGATTACCTCTTCTTCGACACACCGTAGCTTTCTCTTAAGGAAGAAGATTTGGTCATTTGAGAAGACAATAAACTCCAGAATTTTTCTAGGTATGTGGAGAAGATAAATTTGCATGGGTTGGCTTAGCTTAAAGGCTCAAAATGGTGTGAGGAGAAGAGGGAAGGGGTGCCCTTTTTATAAGGGAGGAGAGGGGAACCTTTGGAAAAACTCAAAATATTATTTTATAATAAAGCCATATTCTGTTTATAATAGCTCAAAATTGATTTATTTCAAAACTATGGTGGGTATGGGTCGAAATAATATCATAAAATATAATTTAGACAAGTTTAGGTTTCTATTTTAAACTTATAATTTAGATTTAACATTAAGTTAAATAATTTTACTTTTACCGTGTCTTCATGTTTTCTTACACTATAAGGTTAATAAACATACTATAACAAAACAAACGAACCCCAAGATGTTAATTAGTAATATATAGAACCTTATCTAAGTCATTGGGCATAAATTTAGATTTTTAGGAATAAAATAACGATTAATAATATAATATTTGTTTTGAAAACTATTTTATGTCAACTTTGACACTATTTGGTAATTGATTTTTTTTAAAATCATAACAGAATGATTAGTTAAAAAAAGTTACATTTATCAATACTAACATGTCATATTAACCTATATAATTAGTTTAATTAATAAAAAGTCACAAATTACATTTATTTGGGTATTTATAACATTAATTATGTCAATATTTCATTAATAAGATAATTACTACAACATCATTGTGTCATAAATAAATTAAATTATTTAATGTATAAAAATCATAAATAAAATACCATTATGTAGAAAATATTTTTATATTTATAATGAATAATTATATTCTAATTAATATTATGTATAATCCTATATTAAAAATGTTATAGTCATTAAACATTGATTGTAACTATTTTAACCCTTCTTTAAATAAATTAATAATAAATGTCCTAATCTTATCCAAGTGGACCTAAAGGGTCATATTTTTTTCCTAAGGTGGATTTTGGGCTAATTACACTTATCCAATAAAATTAGGACATGTTTTAGGGTAATAATAATATCATTTTTACCCTTAATTATCCTATATAATTTAACCATGGTAAGTAAAAGTAAAAAGATACTATTCCCCAAAAAGTATTTCCATCTCATTGAACCACATTTCATTCTTTGATATTAACCATGACTTTATAATTTTTGAAATTCCACTCACAAAAGCGGTAAAATTATGTTTTATGTGAATTTCCAAATTCTCCTAGGAGGTGGGTAAAAGACGTTGAAAAGTTCAATAAACTTTTTATATATCTAAAATTATTATAAAATGACTCCAATGAATTACATTGAACTTATATAGGTATTTTTGTATCAATTTTTTACCTAAAATAAATTTAAATAAAATAAATAACTATTTAAATTAAAAGTCGGTATTTAAATAGTATCCCAGTGTTTTCACTATTAATCAAAAATTGAATGTTTTCAGAAAAATACCAAAAATTCACCCGACGCTAATTTCGATATTCCGAATCCAAAAATGAATTCCATTTTTAATGATAAAATATATAAAATTTCAAAAAGTGGTTATTACTATTCATAACGGCTAGTTCATAATAATATTTTAATAATATCCCGTTTAGTGAAACTCGGTATTGCGTACTACACACGCTATCGAGGAAGGTCTTGATTGCATGTAATGTAAGCCAAGTTAGGGTTGCGTATAGTGCAAGAATCCTTTGTTGTTGAGTATAACAGAATCCAACCATATTTCATTTATACATTGAATATATATATATATACATACACTCAATGTTGCGTATAACATAATCAAAACTTATTTCATTTATACATTAAACAAAATTTATACTTAATGTTGCGTAAAATAATTTCCACAAAAAAGAACTACAAATTGTGTGTAACATGAGCCAAGAATAGTGTTGCCTGTATTTCAAGGTAATACGATGGTGCGTATAGCGCAAGATAATCTTACTGTAGCATACAACAAAAGACATCAAAGAAATTAAAAAGAATAATTCTCATAAAATCTTGGGTTGTTACCGTCCAGCACACGACTTGGACAGTGTACACGGTCAACACACGACCAGGAACTCGGCCACTACATGGAACATGGTTACACGGTGTGTCAAGGAATACTACACGCTGTGTAGATGGAAATTTCCACCTGGGCACCACACGACATGTACTTGGACTCACACGGGTATCGGTACCTAGCGTGCCTATAAATACACGTCATGTAGGAAGAATTTTCTACATGGTCATCACACGACATGTACTCGGTGAGAACACGGCCGGTCCCTCGGTTAACACATAAATGATGTGTACTTAATGTTCATGGAATGTAGTTTGGAAATTTCCAGAACTGCCCAGATTTTCCCATACTTTTCATGAACCAGTCAAAAAGTTCAAAAAGGGGTGGGATTTGACCCGTTCTAAATACCCCAGATCTTACAAACTCCCCACCTTAACATAGCTCATCCCGGAGCTAGCGAATGAAACCATTAGATGGAAACGAACACACCCATCCCAGTTAAACAACACGGACTACCCCGGTCTCAAGGTTCTGGATATATTCCTAAAGGGCTCCCCACCTTAGGAATTGCCTACACGGTATCAACCTGAACAAAGATCAAAGAAATAAAAATAAACAAACAAGGACCAAAGCCCTATTTCCTGGACCCATGGTCATTTAGTGACGCATCGTCACCCCTTCACCTCCTTGGTGCTCACGTGTTGCTTCCGAAACCCATCGTATCCCTCACCACATCGGTGTCCGCCTCTATGAGGTCCTGCATCAATGAGATGGTCAACCCAAACCTAGTGCAATGCACCTCAAGTAACCAGCATCCTTGATTCCTCGATTCCCACAACACCTAAAGTAATCTGTATCCTTTATGATCATGATCCCACACATATCAAATATATAAATAAAATATATAACGCATTTGATATGATTTCAATCCCACTAACTAGAATCTACTCAATCCACAAGTATCATGTGCAGCCCGTGCACTCAACCTGACATGTCTCAAAAGGCCATGCCAAAAGAAAGCAAGGAAAATCACGGCCACACCCACAGTGTACCTTCCACCATCGTCAAATCTCCAACATGATCAATCCCTGGGAGCTCCACAGCGTGCACCCGGCCCGAAGCACGACTGCGTGATGTCGGACCTCCCTGCGGTGATGCTCAAGTCACCGGACACTAACCCCTCAGTTGGGTCCCACCATCTCTGTCACCTCCTCCGTGCATCGCTGAACATCGACTAACCTCTCCTGGTACTGAACCTGAACCAACACCTGATGCCACAGTCTTTGTTGTTCCTTGCCTGCCAGTTGTCTGTGATGGCTGCCTGCAAAACCTCTTTTAATGCCCGACCTGTCCACAGGCTCGACACTCCTTTTTAGGTCTATTGCACTAATCCCAAACATGTCCCGGCAACCCACACATAGAGAAAACCACCACTGAACTACCATGAGGTGGCCTAGCTGAGTCCTTGGCCTTCCCGCCCTGCATGAACTCTTCTCTACCTCTCTTCCTGTTGTCTGAACCATTACCCGAAGTTACCGCCCTTCTAATATAAGGCATATCCCTCTGGTTTCCCTCTACTATAAGAAACTGGTTTACCGCCTCGGATAAAGAACCTTGCCTGAAGATGTTTACCTGAACCCAAATGGTGTGTCGTAAGCCATCCTCATAGCACATCACCCTAGATGCATCATCACTCACCATACCCAGTGTAAAATGGGATAAATATGTGAAGGTGGTTGCATAGTCCATGATGGAAATATCTCCCTGCTAAAGACTCAAGAACTCTCGAGCTCCCTCTTCCCTCAGCGTCTCCAGATAAAAGTGCTCGAAGAACCTATCCTTGAAGTCCTTCTATTCCAGTCCCTCGTGCCTACGAGCCTGAACCTGCACATCCCACCATGCTTCGCTGGTCCTCTCAGCATGTACATCACCAACTTGACCCTTTGCCCTGGAGGTGTCTCGAGCTACTCGAAGATCATGTTAATACTTTTTATCCAGTTCTATGCCACCTGCGGACCACCCTCAACCTGAAAAAGTGGTGGGTTATGCTTCTGGAACTCCCACATCAGATATTCCATAGAAGGCTCTACACCCTGCCCACCTCGGTCTGAATGCTGCCAAACCCGGTTGTTGTCCTTCTTGCACTGGATCCTGAACCTGATCCCGTCCCTGAGCCTGTACCTGCGGCTCATGCACTTCCTGCATTAGATTCTGATCATGATCATGCGGCACAGTATCATCTCCTGCTTTATTCTCTATCATGTTATGAAGGAGTAACCCACTGAATATCATAAATAGTCAGACATCCCATTTATATATGACAATATATTCTACGTAGATATGGAAAGCAGTAATGAGGCAGTGTATAACAACTACCCTTACTCTCCCCTATCGCAACCCATGACCTCGGCATCCCGACCTCACAGCCCCCTTACCCACCCTCAACAGAGCCATGTATCAATAGTACCTCGGGCCAAGACCGTCCTGACAACCAACGTTTCATCAAACCCGACGATCGAGTCACCCAATCCTGACAGTAATACTGCCTCACCCATAGTACCTTCCTGCTCTCATAATAACCAGACCCAAATATCATGAAAATTCAATTCTTCAAAATACAAAGCATGGAATACACATTGCAAAAAACAAGAAATTATATCATAAGTTTTACCTATTCACATTTTAGAGCACGCATAGCATGGAAATTGATTTTTATTCACATGGTATTATCACTTCACAATGCATACTTGCAATTATGAAATTGAAAAACCCTCAAATGTGCATATCAAATGCCTGGAAAACAAAACTCTCCATACCAGCCAAGGTTTACATATCATACTCAATAACATCGCACAACAAGTGAGCCACCGAGGTGTAAATCATATAAACCGTAATCTGAGCAAAAGAAATAGAAACTCCTACCCACGAAAACACAATCCATCCCTCGTACAAGGGGTTGTAGGCACCCTAGCACGAGTTCAAAATCCAGTTCCAACAACCACCTATCTTATGCCTACCATATCCCAAAAATTAAAACCATTAGTAATAAAAAGAGAAGTTTCAAACACATTAGTAGCCAACAAATCCATGCTATTAAATCTTTGTCAAGAACCCCTCTGATACCACTTTGTAACGACCCGAACCCGAGGGGCCACCCGAACAGTGCCAAATGAGTCAGGTGTCACTACCTTAGGCGTACCTCCCAAGAACACTAAAGGCTTCTGACTAGCATAAAGGGTCTGAATAGGTATAGTTGGGAGGCTATACACTCTTGGAGGAATAAAAATTGTACTGGTCCGAGTATAATACTAAAAAGTGCAGCAAAAATAAATGACTCAACAGACTCGAACAAGACCCGAATAGCGGAAGCATATAAAATATCAATAAACCAAGGGATGCAATATAGAATCAATAGCAGCAGAAAGTAAACATAACAACAAGCTGAAGAATACAAGCAACTACTACTATACCAAACAAGGCATGCATCGAAATAAAGTCATACATATCATTATATAAACGGCTCCAATGGCTAACCAACAATTGTTACATAACAAAATAAGCATGCTGATACAAAAAGGAATATTATACAATGTAACTCCAGCAAAGCATGACCTCAAGGTCCATACTAGTCTCAATGCCAACAGCTCTACAATCCAGCTCCGGAGGCTGACCTTTTACCTGCACGCAGTTTCATAAAATCTACATGCATCAGGAAGGGCCCATGTAGGGTGTCAGACAAGTCTTAGTAGGATACCACCCAATGGTGTGTACCTAATATAAGTGTTTAGGAAGACATGATTATATAAGAAATGTAGTAAACAGTATAATTTCCAAAAGTAAACATGAACTTAACTGGTGCTCAGCAGCCAACAGGAAGTGTCACATACTTCGGCCAGCGCTTGAATCTTTTGATGTAACGCGGCCCCACGTGCCACCTGACACCATGTGTCGCAAGTACCGACATCCCGAAGGCACGCAAAAAAATCGTAACTCATCTCATAAGCTCAACCTTCACATGGAAAAACATCTGGAAGAACAACGATACCAATCATAAAAAGTTAACTGGAGGGATAGCGATGTCTGCCCTCAAATCACGGTGAGCCTCTACCCCCAACCTGACCACCTCAAAGCTACCTTCTAAAGGCTCCTCACCTTCCTCGTGGCTTCCTATGGCTTGAAACCCCAAACCAAATATACATAACTGCATCTATCGGGGACCTCTACCTAGCGAGTGGTCATACCACCTCATCTCGGAGTCGATCTGTGTGGACACTACTCAAAAGTACCTGGTGAGTGGTAATCACCTCAGTATGTCCCCAAGACATAACAAAACTGACACCTCGTGACCCTGTGATCATGTCCCTCTAGTTTGATGGCCTCTCCATCCAAGTAACCTGGGCCATGCCCAACCCGACAGTCCAACTGCCACAACCGACGTCCATGACTCCCCATCCCTTGGTAGCAACCACCCAAAGTAACCCAAAACAAATCCCCAACATGTGATCCCCATCACTCACAAATATATCTAGGCCATCCCCAACACTACATGTAGTTCAACACAGGAAATACCACACATTTCATATTCATACTCGGAAGAATCACTTCCAACAGGCAAATACTAAACAGTCAAATCTCACTAACTTGTGCTAATCCATACCAGCACCTAAAGTCATAAATGCCTTAAAAAAATTACTAACATGCTTTAACAAATCTACTCAGTAGTTTAATCCAAAAGTGTTAAAATAAGTCTAAACTAATCAGTCCGAATATTGGTCCAAATCATACGCATTGTGGCACCACCGACCAAATTGCCCCAAACGAGCTATGACCTATAACCTGGCCTCTCTCAAGCACAAGAAGGGTTAGATAATACCAAAAGGCAACCCAAAATGCAGATAACTATTAAAGATAAATGAACAAGGGTTTCGCTCAATATGCAATGTTGTTCCCAAAGGTCACATCCCCCAATTGTCTACGAAAACACAAAATAAGGTATGCACCACCCACATCGTACTTGTACGATGACACTACTTTGATATCAGCCTCTGAATCGGTCTAAATCACGTTAGATCTACGTCTCCGTCAAATCCTGGCAATTCTGTTCAGATGGAATCTACGGAGAAATAGGTGAGGAATCAAGGAAGAAGAAGTGTGTGCGGGGTTAGCCTCTCCAATGCTGTCTCGCAGCCACTGACGGATCGAAGAACCAAGGTCATATGGAGGATCTAGGGAGATTTCTGTTTTCAGTGGTTTTTTGATGAAGGGTTCGTCCAATGAGGAACATGAAAAGTTTTCTGGAAATAACACGCGACAACATCTCAGGCGATCAAATAAAAATAAATGTACCTGGCGTATCTTTTCAAAGAACACGTAGTGTAGATGGGTTTCTTTACTCCGACATAAGTGGAGTCCAGCACATGGATTGGACCATGTACACAATCAACACACAGCCAGGAACTCGACCACTACATGGAACATGGGTACACAGAGTGTCAAGGAATACTACTCTCCATGTAGATGAAAATTTTCACCTAGGCACCACACGACGTGTACTTGGCCTCACACGAGTAAGGGTACATGGCGTGCCTATAAATACAGGACGTGTAGTAATAATTTTCTACATGGTCATCACAAGGTATGTACTCATTGAGCACACTGCCGATCACTCAGTTAACACATACACGTCGTGTAATTAAAGTACACAGCGTGTAGTCTGAAAATTTCCAGAACTGCCCAGATTTTCCAGACTTCTCAGGAACAAGTCAAAAAGTTCAAATAGTGGTGGGATTTGACCCATTCTAAAAACCCATGTTCTAACAATAAAGATTCAAAAATTCTATATACATTTAATTTTTTGGTATCCTCATTTCCTACATTTTCATTGTTTGTATATTCTATGTTTCTGATGGAAACTCTATGTCGAAACTCTACATCATCGTTGGAAACTCTAAATTTTGGAAATTTCCCTATATTTTCTCAAGTATAACTCTTTTTCAACATATGAAATTTAGATTAGACCTATGTGTTATTTTATTGGAACTATTAAATAATAACTTCCTTATTTTTGACATGTAAGTAAACTCTATGTTGAAGGGAACATGACATATGAACATTGCTTCTATCAAATATACTACAAGCCTTTACTAGTATTAAACTTTTCTTTAATGAATGAACTTTAAACATTCTATGAAATTTGTACAGAAACTATAACATTGATGGATTACTATATCTACGTAAACTGTATGATGCATGTGTATTACATGCAAAACCTATTCTAGATACATGAAATCTATGTGTATTCCATGCTGAGAATTCACTCTAACCATGAAACTGTATATTTCAATTAATAAAATCTGAGACATTTGGGTTTATCTATGTATCTTTTCAATGATCATAACTCATTTTAACATTTTTTAGAATCAATTACTAATAGTTTATTATTATATATTTATTATAGCTTCCAAATGATTACATTTATTGAAGAATTTTTATATATTCAATGTAGTCTTCCTTTTTAAAATTAATATCACTAATATCCCTCTTAGCTAGTCTTCAAACACCATAAAAATATTATATATGGTAATCTCACCATCATTACTTTTCCCTGCATTTTAATATTAGTATATAAATTTCCAAATTTCATCCAACATCATCTATTTAAATTTACATATAATATTTTATTTACAAAAATAACAAATGTCATATAATCTTGAATCTATTTGACAAAAATATGTATATAAAATCTTCAATTAGTACAATATTTATTCTATCATTCAAATGTGAATATATATTCATAAATTACTTTACAATATTATCCATATATTCATGAAATATTATCTAATAGATTCTACATATTTAATAACAGATGATTCCTTAAACGGATTTTATATGCTAAATAGAATCCCCTCATGATACATTCAAGTCCCATGATAATCATCAAAATGCAAGTAATATTCACAAGTCATTTATCAGAATAGCATTTATTGGTTACTCAACCACTCATATGAGAAATTAAAATATAGATTTCAGGATCATGACCATTAATTACTTGATCTTTATTTACTATAAGTAATACACCAATACACAGTGTGTTCGACAACCCAACCATTTTAACTTATAGTCAGTACCACCAATAATATAATATGCCAATATATGAACTAAATCCACTTACTAAAAATTTTATTATTAAACTATGTCATTTTTTATATACAATATATTTATAAAATATATAAGTAATTATATATAGAGGATAATGGTAAATAAGTTTTGTGAAATTTTCAATCAATTATAGTCTTTTAATCATATGTGAGAAATATGTAATAAAGAAAAAAAATATTTTGACATATAATAGGGATTTATCCATTTAAAAAGATAATATGATACTATGTTATAAAATCTTACCTCTCATAATCATTTATCACATCAATGATTGTTTAATAATATTCCTCTTAAACAAAATATTTAAAAATTGTATTGCTTTTTTCTGTAATTGAATTCTATAAATGATCTCTACTAAGAAATTAATATATTTTTAATAATAATTTATATACATATGGAAGGTTTTATAATAGAAAAAATCGTTATATTTATCAAAATTAAATTTAATTTATTTATATAGTTTATTATTCTCAATATATGCCATTTTTATTTTATAAAATGTGTAGAGTGGACAAACAAACACCCATCTTCAATGTATGTTTTGTGAAATTTGAAGGAATTAAATTTTTTGTGAAATAATTTAATATTAAAACATCATGTTAACCTCCCATACAATGGGTTGAACATTTCATTCATTTTATCAAGGTATATATTTTATTTAATTTTTTTTGAAATAAATTTTATGAATCATATAAGGAAGGTTACTTCATTAAATCTTGAATTTTTTTTCTAAATTATTTGATTTTATTCCTTAATGAGAAAAATATTTACAAGCAATTCCCAATATTGTTAGATCATAATAAAATAACATAATATAAAAAATAATGTGGAGAACTTTTTGGTTACATAGTGAAAAAACTTGAGGGGGGGTCTTCTCAACACTGAAACATTTTATTTTTCAACTCCATGTCCAGATAAACTATTCATGAATGAATTTATGATTTCTAGGAATCCTTGATCATAATTTAAATCTTTGGTTCTATCATTGTGTTGGATATTAACTTTATCATGACCCAATAAAAATCGTTCATCATTTTGTATAGATTTCATGTCCTTCAGTACTTATTATTTGTCAGTGTGATTGTTAGAATATCATTTGAATTGTGTCCATCCTACTTACACCTATCACATGGATCCTCAAAGGTTTTTGGGATACCCCCTTTAACGACATCTAATTATTCATACGGATTATATTTTTTACATTTAGATAAATTCTTCTATATATACCCAATTTCTCTTTCATTATCTATATTGTTTGTTCATAATTCCATACAATATTTATTAATTTAGTAATCATTGTTTACATCATTTAAATGGATTTTAAAAATATTTATTCACTATATAACTGTATTTATATTATCTATAAAATATATTTTATTTTTTTCAACATTTATACCCACAATACATCAATCATTAAATTGTTTACATGCGTATAAGGTATTCATACTTTGTACAAAAAAGAATAAAATAACCATCCTTTGTGGACTTTTATTTTTTGTATAATAAGAATTATTTTGAATTGGGTTTTTTTATTTTTACTATCCAAATAATATTCAACATTTTTCTCCATACTCATTTAAGGAGAGTTATTTTTAATTTTTAATTTTTGTTTAATACTCAAGATAGACATTCCACTTTTCTTGAAAAAATATTACATTTTGTTCTGATTAATTTTTGACATATATTTAGTTGATATTTATAAAAAGTATCCAAAATGGGGATATCATTTTGTAATTCAATAATATAGTCTCCATATCATTTAATATATTTGATATAGATAGATAAATTACCATATTATGAAAACTCTTCAATATTCTTGTTTTATACCACCATGATCTGTGTTATCCTTTTGTTATATTATTTGACACATTGCTCAAATATTTATCATCTATATGAATGATTCTATTATAATTTTTTTTTTCAAGAAAACATTTTCATATTCTATAAATAAAATTCTATATTTTATGATGCACTTGTTGTTTTTGGGGAATTCAGTCCATTATTTAGGTTTCATTTAAGGAAAATTTCTCATATTATCTCTTCAAAAAACCATTTATGTAGTGGTAAATTATTCAATATTTTTTATCATATATTTTTATAAATAATATTTTTTAAAACATGCATTGTATATAAACACATAATTATAGGATTTAAGGTTTTGTGATGTGGATTAACCATTCCTTTTGTTGATACTTTAAAATGATTATTTGATAATCTCATGATTTTTTTCCAAAATATAGAATACATCTATCCAAATAATTGGAATAAATATTTTATATCTTTTTGGTAGTTCAATCATCAACCAGATAACCACTATCAATTCCAAAAATCTATTCTACCAAAATGTGGCATATAGAAGAAAATATCTTATCCTGTTTAATTAAGAGTAGTGGATTCTAATTAAATGTTAATAAAATGTCATATTATCAATAGGTATATGTGGGTGAACTCAACGTTTATTGAATTAAATTAGTAGTGAGTTAGTATATTATATTATCCTCTATGAGGGTTTTCTCAACTATTCTAACATATTGCATCATGTAAATCATTTTCATGTAAGACATATAATCCATGTTTTAATTGTCTATGAATTTACTTGATTTAATAAACACTCATTTTTTTCTATAAATTAAATGGATAAAAATCAATTGTTAAAAAAATTTCAAATATGTGATTGAAAATAATAGTTTGATCTAATACTATAATATAAGTTGTTAGTATCTCATAGGGATGTGCCCAATATATATTAGTGAATAATTAATTATATAATTTTTAGAAAAAGTAATTATTTTCCACTTTTTATACACTTTACTCATTCGCTGAAAGGATATAACTCTCTTTAGCACTCATTTAATCTGTATATATTCAGATATAGAATAGTAATAAAATATAAGAGGATATTGGGATTTTATGACATGTTTTCCTCCCAATAGATGAATTTTTCCAACATGTATCGTAATAAATGTCTCACATACATATCCTTATTATGATAATAAAATAAAACATTTCAATTTTTATGTACATGAATTGATTTTCTTGGTGATATCTATGTAAAATAAAATTATGATATAATGGTTTTGTTATCTCAAAAAAATCATTCCACAAACATTTAGTGAATTAGAACATCAATGAAGTTAAAAAAATTACATCATTCAATGTGAATAATATTCTTCATAATATTGATTATTAAAATAATCCTTTATAAAAATCCTCAAAAATAAAAATTAATTTATCTTAGGATATATAATCTTTTTAGGTGGCTTGAATTTAATAATGTATGAAAGTTTCTAATCACCCTTCTACTTCTGGTCTTAATTTCATTTACGAATAATTATTAAAACCATAAAATCATTAATATTCCTTCAAATTCATGGTATATACATGTGAATGAAAATTTTGGCACTCATTTACTAATCATCTTGACTAATTACTCATGATTATTATACAATATAGGCTCTATTACTTGATAAAAACTTGTATTTTTTTCATGATAGAGAATATATTAATAATTTAGATACGTTTTCATGTATATTAACATGTAGCTTATTATAAAATGTTTAGTGATAATTATAGAATATACACCCTGAATTGTGGTGATTTCAACTAATTCAAACTCATTTAAATTGCTACTCAAATAATTCACTTAAATTTAGAAAATAAAATGATTTATTTCCAACATAATGTGATTTAAAATATCAATTTTTTCCCACATAATCCAATTATTTAATTTCATTATAATTTATCATATGTGAATGCTTAGTTTTTTCACACAAATTCTGATGGCGTGGTACACACATTATAATCTAAGACCCCTCATTGGGGTATCCTTATTTGATCTCATCTGGAATCATGATTGATGTCTATATATGACGATCGATCCAATAAGTAATAATCATAATCATTATTAGATATTATTCTCTATTTCATTACAATTATTACTCATGATACTCAACTTTTTCAATTTTCCATACATTCCAAATTTTTCAATGTCTAGAAAATTATAAATTCATGAGGTAGAATCTATATTAAAACTAAATTTTAACACTGAAATAATTGTGTTGTGAAATTTTCCAAATTGGATATTAAGGAGAACGCTATGTTCACATTCCAAATCAATTTAGAAACTCTATTTTAGACCATATGACTCATACATAATTGATTATTCTATTCTACTCATATAAATATTTTATACAATGTAGATAAATTTACATGGAAACTCAACATTTATATAATATATTTCACGGATTTTATGATTTTCTAATTTTCAGATAAAATACTATACATTAAAAACAAACTCAATATAGTAACTATACTATAACACTGTATAACTCTTGCCTTTCATGAATTTTTTAATGACCCTCAAATCTATATAAAATGAATTATATGTTGAATTGATATAGTATATTATTGGTTTTGACAATATTTCCTTTCTTATAATTCACTCCAACACCAAAATAACATAATTATTCCAATGAACATTGAAAATATTCAATTGATCCTATATTCTTATTAATAATTAAAACACATATTAAACACTCTGACAATATTCCTTTAATAGTTTACACTGTATACTATTAATAGCTTCAAAACGCAATTTTTTAGATAATTTATCAATATTAAATCTACGCACCTCTTTCAAATCTGAATTTCATTATTTTGAACAATATTTAATCCCTTAAAACTCATTAAAAAGTTTTTATTTATATTAAAATAACTAAATTTTATTTCCATTGTCTTAAAAGATCAGTATCAATATTGTAACAAATCAATAAAATTCACCAATTTTTATTAAACAATATTCTTAAATTTATGAAAATATAATTTTTGGATCTTCTAAAATTATCGTTATAAGGACCTAGTATTTTTCTAAATAAATATCACACCATTTCTGATAAATATTAAATATATTTTATTAATTAATTCCCAACGACATTAATAGTTTACTATGTTTTGAGACTATAGAAATAATATTATTGTTTAATAAAAGAACTTCAATTTCTCTCACAAGGATTTTTTTTAGATAGTACTCTGCTTACAAAGATCCTACGATAACCATTATTTATAAAATGGGGAAAGAAACATATGAAAGGGTGATCTCATATGTTCAGTAAGGGTAAAAAAATGATATATCATTCTAAGATTATATTGAAGCATAAGAAAATAATAATTTTATGTTATAAATAACATGACATAAAACATTCATTCTTAACCAATCATCGATCCCAATTATGATTCATGGAATAAAACTATATTAATTATTAAAAAAAATTTCACAAGATTGAAAACATCATCATAATTCAATCTTGAACAATAAGATTATGTCCTAATAGTGTGCTCAATCATAAGTATATTATAACATTAATTATTTATATTTTAACATCTATTAAAATCAACATTATGACCAAAAAATATCACCTCATTTATATTGGGGATCCAGACACACTTATTTTTTATAGTGCATCAAAATTCACTTGATTTCTACAGTGGATCAATCCCATCAATTTTTTCAATTATTATCTCACGGTATGTAAATATTTCCAAAATTCATTGTATGTTGATATATTTCCCACAAGTTTTATAATGAAATAAATACTCATTATTTCATAAATTTAATAAAACATTCATCTTATCATCACGTCATTACCCGTGTGAAGAAAACAAGTTTTAACTACTATTGATCAATTCACCATAGTATAAATGACGAAAAAATAAATACGTTTCATATATGTTTAAATAAAGTATACATTATAAATACATATAAAGAATTTGGATGGTATTTTATAATATTATCCCATTGAAAATTTAAATGACATAAAAGCATTTGATATTATAGACAAGAGGATTCATGATGTTAAATTGGAAAATTAAATGATAACAAAAATAATTCCACAAAAAGATATATTTTTTTAACAAAAGTCCTTTTTGAAATCCTTATATTTTAAAATGACCATTGAAAATATAAAATAATATTTATAATAATTAAAAACATTTATTTTTTAAAATATCACTTCCACTCTTAATATAATTAATTAATTAAAAAATTTCAAAATTATTTTAATTAAATATATTATTATACTCATATAAACTAAGAGATAAAAAGAATTTAATAAAAAAAATTTGGAAAACATATTTTCCTCATGGATTTTTTTTAAATGAAATCTATCATTTTGAAATTCATTTTATTTGAAAATAAATATTTAATCTAATAATTGAATATTTAAAATAATGGGTTGCAATGCTGGTTGATAATACTGTACAAGTTAAATGAATGATTCCATTAATTTTTGGGCAACATCCAAAGGGGTCTTGTATGGAAAATGACATGAATATTTCTTTTTAATTTTTTTTGTAAACATTCTAATAAGGGAAAATATGCCTTGAAAAATTAATATATCATTATTAAAGCATTATTGAATATATTTTTACAAAAAAACATGTACATGAAATGAAATAATGTGTTTTCAACAAAAGAGAAAAATAAAGTCGATTTTACATTTAAATATATTTTCAAATCATGAGTAAATAAATTATGTGAAACCAATGGAAAACATGAAATCTTATGAAAATACAATGTTAGAAGAATCTTCATGAGTTTTTTATAGGTATTTTATTATATTTCATAATTGTGAGAATAACTAGGATCAATCCCGATGTATAATGAAATTATATCACAAAACTCCTATAACATTGGTAAAATTGAATCATTAACCCCATTAATAAATAATGTTAAATGAAAAAAATATCACAAGAATTTATAAAATATTGAAATTTTATATCAAATTGTTTTTATATACACACCAAATAAGAATGTAGGAACATAACATAACAAATACTCCAAATAAGTCTAATTAAGTAAAAATGAATTTTGAAATTAGAATTTGTTGAACCATCAACACTATGAAAGATAAATCTTTAGTTGTATATGTAAATTCATATAATTTTCTTAAGAATAATAATAATATAAATTAATGGTATGTATATAAACCACCTAAAATAAAAACATGGTTAATATGTGCATTTCATTTCCATTAGAGACACTATATATTTTCATTAGATATTTCAAATATATATAAAGATTTTATTTAGGTTACATGGAGTTACATTATAAATTTTATCAAATAATAAGACTTCGTTTAGAAATAATTTTTGAAAATGATATTAGAATTCATTGGGTATTGAAATAAATTTTAGTATATATTTTAATCCTACTCTGATGGAAAAGTATAGAGATCAATTCAGACCTATAATAATATGTGTAATTATTTTTCAATGGATTACTAGTGAAATTAGTATCATTATATTTCTTTGTTTTATTATTTAAATTAAATATTTTTTTCATACAAATCTACTGATTAGAGCATTTGAGGCATTTTATGGGAAAAAAGTGATTAATGATATATTTTTGGGTTTAATTGAGTGTATGTAATATAATAAGACTAGTTTTAGTAGTGGAAATGTTTAAGATTGTTCAGTTCATTCAACATCATTTGAGGAGGGCTCAACCCATTGATAACTGTTGGGTGCATAACCAGAGGAATTATATTTCATTCAAAGAATGTTATCATGATTTTTAAGTATCTTTATAGAAAAGTGTTATTCATTTTTGTAAAAAGGGGAAAAAGTATATGGGTTATTAGACTATGTGAAATCTTTTATAAAGTTGGATTAGTTTCTTACTGGGTGTCCTTACCTCTTATTTTATGCTAAGAAAACAAAATTATTTAACAATGGTACGGAATGTTGTTCTGGATTCATCATCTTTTGGACCCACAAGTAGTTATGTTTGAAAAGAATATATATTATGACCTTAATAACCCAAATATTATTTAATATAAAGATAATTTTCTTCAGAATATGGTGATTTACTAGGTTAACAATTTTTTTTGTAAAAACAATTTTATTGAAGAGGCAACTTGGATACCTAAAAAATGTTATAAGGGAAATATATCCCAACTTATTTATAAATATCATTAAAATGTGTTGATAAAATTTATAAAAGGGGGAATAATATAAAATCCTAGTTAATAAAATGATAAATTATATACAAATTATTCAATATATATGTATAATTATATTCATTTTGAAAATATTATGCAATTTTTAAATAAAATAAAAAAATAGTTCTAATTCGACTAAGTTTTTATAAATTTTTATATAAAATAATAATTTATATATAATCTAATGCTAATTTTTAAAAAATAAATTTAAATTTAAAATAAATATATCAAAAATAACATATGCTGAGATTTTTGGATTTCCCAAAAAACCACGATTATTATGATAATAGTAAAAAATAATGATGATTATAAAAATGTATTTTAATTTAGATTAATTATGTAATATAAATGTAAAATTACTTTTCATTATTATTTCAAGTAATATAATTACTTTATAATGTTTATTAATATTCTCATTATGTTTTTATAAAATTCATTTTTTTTTATTATAAGATTATTCTGGGGTTTAAAACGGGATTTTTCTGAAAACTATTTCAGAATGAATATTAATTATCACCAATAGTTTAGTAAGAAAATAAAAATTTAGGATTGTTTTATATAATAATAAACGATTATATAAAAATAATTATTAAATTAATTTCATTAATTTATTAATTACAATCATATAATTAAAATAAAATTATCTTCTTCTAGAAAAATATTATCCATGAAAATCATCATTTTCATCACTTCTATTGGTTTTGTTTTAAGTTAAATTTTGAAACATATTGGAATTGAACATGGAAAAATAGATTAAATATTTGGAATAAGAAATAATTATATTATATAAAAAGGTAAATTTAATATAAGATGAAAATGTATAGTAAAATCATTTAAAATAATTTATGTTCAATAAGATAAAAACAGATTTATCCAAGGATAAATTAAATATATATGTTTTAAAATGAAAAAACTATTTCCAAATTATATTATAATTTCACATATATAAATTCAATTATAAAATAATTATAAATGGACTATTTTTTATCCTTTTAAAATTTGAAAAATGTGGTCACACCTTTTTCTTTTCAAAATTGACAACTCTGATGCTCACCTCAATAATAAATGGGTACCCTCTCTATTCATGTATTCACACCTCAAATGACTTTTTGTTATACAATAAATACACAAAAATGTTTCTAATTCCCACCAAAATATTTTGATTCATTATAATGTAACGTAAATCAATCCTATAAAGGATTTCGGGGCTTACCTAATTAGGTTTCCCAAAAAAAAGTTATCATGATTAACCGAGTATCATTACATTATTAATTCTTCCATATTATTAAAATAATATGTAAAATATATTATATAAATAAAAAATATATTCTATATAATAAAATTCTATTATATAAATTTAAAAACGTAAATATGTATCCTCTTTCATCAAATGTTATAGGATTTCATCATTCATGTGTACAAAAGACCACCACCTCACGAACATATATCATTCATTTTCTATAATTTCCTATAAAAGACTATTATAATTATATATATAATGTATATTTATATATAAAAATTATATTTTAATATATTTTTACTTATGTAGTTATTATATCACCTATACCTTCTTAAGTTGCATTTCATGGGGGGTTTGATAATGACACTCAAGTTCACGATGAACAACCATCTCACCAAGAGAGGTAGTTATTTTTCCATAAATAAATTTCATAGAAGGAATTATTTTTATAAAATAAATGTGTTATAAATGAGATAATAATTATAGTACTTATATATTTATTTTTCTTAATATATAATATATCATTTTCTTCTTAAAAAAATGAAAACGTCTTTCATTGATGTGTGGACAATCGTCTCCATGAAGATATGTGATTATTTATTCATCACTAAATCAATTAGATGTTATATATTAGTAAAATTATCTTTAATGTATTATAATGACATTAATTTTATAAAAAAATACATTAATTATTTCCATAATGTTTATTTAAAAAAACATTGGTTATTCCTTAGTATGTATTACATACCATCCAAATGATAATGAGACAGTTCATTTTTCTAACCATAATTCATGATTGTATTTAAAAATTATAATTGATGCATAAATATGATAATTATATCATTATGATCAATTTGTATATGTTGAATAGTGAGCAATTTTACCAATGATCATCCTACCAATGTTATTTTTCACACAGATGACAAATATCTTCGAAACACCTAATGTAAACATAATTTATTATTTAATTTTATATAAGATTATAATAAGTTATATAAAAAAATAATTTAGAATTTAAATAATTATTAAAAAAGTAATAAATTGTGATTAATTAATTCTGCATGATAAATAATGTACTTAATAATTTAGACTCAAGGATTGTATGATAAGAGACCTTTCACATGGTATGTTTTCATCTATGTTTGAGTCACATTCATTCATTTTCGTTAAATAAGGGTTTCCCAAAATTTCATGAGAATCCTTGGGGGTGTTCTGGGGGATCGATACAAGAAAATGTATTAAAACTTAAAAAATTTATCATGTTTCACGTTTTTCACATGTTTAGTACAAACCATGAAGATTATCCCCAGTAACCATACAACCTTGGACATAGGCTTTTTCCTGATTGCCACATGGTTAGGAAAACTGTGTATAATTTCCATAAAACCATGAGAAATGGGGATTTTGGGATAGTGGCTCTCGCATGGTTTTGAAAACCATGCGGGTAAACCGTGAATCCTAGTAAGTTTGAAATTTTTTGGATAATTCTATTATAGTGATTAATTAGAAAACTTATTATTTCTAATATTTCACCATCCTTATACCCTAGTGATGAGAAAAGGTTTCCAAGAATTCCTAATGGATTTCTGGGACATTTAGTGTTCTATTAGTTGTGGATTGATTATCCATGTAAGGATAATATCTTCCTTGATTCCCTTTTTGTTTTAGGGTTACTATTTCTTACCCATATCCGCATGAAAATCTAAATCCCTTCTTTTGAAGTGAGATTTAGGGTGGATATTAGAGGGTTTAGGGGATTAGATTGGGATCTAAGTCATAAATTAAGAGTTTTTTCGGCAACATATTTGTGTAATGTGGTCTACAGGTTATATCACATAGTTTCATTTGATATTTATGCAAGCATGTGATTATTATTATGTTTCCCCTTATTTTCCATGTGATCCATTGATGATGTTTTGTGTAATTAATGTATAAATGATTAATATAGACCTTCATATTCTACATAGGACTCGTAGAATATTATGTTAGCTTTTTAGGGAAACCCATGGGGTATACTGATACTTTTATAACATTGAAGTTAGCTAAGTATGAGAAAATTCATCATGTAATAATATAGATCCATTGAAAAGAATGTTGAAATGTTGAATGAGTATTGAAATGAATTATTTGAATGTGCCTATGTATATTTGTGGCATAAGGGATTATTTTTAATGGTAATAACAATGGGTTAAATTAGTTAAATGGGGGTTGTGCCTTATGGATAAGGAATTTTGTTGAAAAGCCAAATAGGGTTGGTGGTTATGAAATGTTGAACATGAATAATGGGTTATAGGTAGTGAATTGATGAATAAGGATAATAGGGTGAGACATGGGAGAGATAATTGTGCTAATGGGTTATGTATTCTGAAATAACATTGTATATAGGCTATGTCATAACATTAAATTTCATGATTTATTGTTTTGAATCATGATTGTTATATTTACTAGTTGTAATGGTTGTGATATGGATAAATTTGGTAAATGTTTAAATAAAAAAGTGCACATTGCATGGTGGTGGGATTATGTAATGATGTTCCTCCCATGGGTTGGGTTGGACTAATTCCTTAACCTACCCATGAATGGCCAGGATGGAGATTCAGACTGATTCATTATGCCCCTCAGTGGTTGTATTCAACAAAAATACATGAACTGAGGATCCAAGGTAAGTGTGGTGATTACTATATATGTTTATCCCTAGAGAGTTAGGGAATCATGTTTTTCTCAAATGAATATGATAAATTTCATGAATATTGTGTAAATAAGATAAATTTATTCCCCTTGGATTACATGTTGATGATGAACTAAATGTTGAGATAATGTACATTATGATCATGTCACACAAATCCAAATTATAATAATAATGTAATTATTCTTAAATTGTGGACCGTTGTTGTTTTTCACCAACATTCCATTCATCATACATTAATGAAATATATGTTAGTCTTGCTATTTTGAAGAAAAAGTTAGTGGTGACCTACTATGTTGTACTCACACCAAACATGGGATGCTATTGGGTACCCGAGATGATTTTATGCTTGAAGGTCATGATAAAAAGAGGGATTATGTTCTAAGGAGTTGATTCAGACAGATGTCATGCATGGATGAGGTTCCTGACATGGATTCAAGACTATTTTTGGGATTTCATTGTTTGTCTATTTTTTGGTTTTTTGTCACTAGGTACTATAACATGACATAAGGTATTATATGTTTCTTGGGGATTATTCTCAATTTAGGAGATGTGGGGATATGCATGTTATTAGTTTTTATATTGTTTTTTATATTTATGTTTTTATCTGTTGTTGTTTTCTTTGATAAAGAGGTTATAATATCCCAACTTGAATAGTCTAGACCCTCACTACTTGTTGGAAAACTCCAGGGTAAAGGGAGATGCGCTTAAGGTCATGTGGTGACCTAGCCCAAGGCACTAGTTTAGTGGTCCCCAGGTCAGGTACGTTACGAAGTTGTATCAATGGATTTTTTTTCACTTTCTTACTATTTGGGGATGGTTGACAAGAGATTAGGGCAGTGTCGGTCCATGGTAATGATATCAATGATAGGAGTTGATAACCAAAGTATAAGGGAAACCAAAGTCACCCTTGGAGGGAATTGTTGTACTTGATTGTGTGTTGTTACCATTGATGATATTTCACTGTTGGTTGGTGTTCATTTGGTGTGATCATACATTTTTAGGATATATTTCTCGTTGACAGAATTTCATGAGGTTGTGAATTCATGCATCATTTTAGTCACCTTTGTATACAAGTGACATGCATCATAGTAGACACACACACACATGGGAAAAGTGAGTGGGATGTAATGCGTGGGATGAATTTGATTTTCTTGATAGTTGTGAAATGTTTTCAAACTAAATGACATGTATGAGAAAAAATGGACGTGAAAATGATATGCAATATTTATATAATGTTGCTTGATAAAGAATGGTATGAGAATTAAAATGTTTTGGGAGTCAATTGGGTTATGTTAATAATTTAAAAATGTTGTCAAACGTAGGGATTGTAACTTTGTTATTTAATTACCCTATGATAACCATGGACATAGGGATGATGGTTGATGGTCGTGTTCTAGATATAAAAATTCCTAATGGGTTTATAGGTGAATTGAGTAGTTTATGTATAGTGGTTATCCTTCCTTATTCCTAGTAAATTTTCATGGTTGTGTTCTAAATAGTTGAATTTTTGAATTAAAGAGGAATCCCCCAAGGAAAGTGTGTTCTAGTTAGGAAAACATAGGATCTTGTAGAGAATGCTCCCCTAGTAGTTGTGAAAGAATCCCTAATGGCTCAAGATTATAGAGGATATCTATTATATGAGAACTTTTCTCCTTTTATGCAGATCATGGAATGTGACCCTAGGTGGGCCACACCAAGTATGTTCCAGTTGAACCAGAGATTTTCAGCTGCAACACCCACCGACCATTAGAAGAGAAGGTGGTCTAGATGCAACTATGCTCTAGATAGAGTCTGTCCATACGGTTCTTGATCATCTAGGGACTATTTTTGAGAAATGAGTTATGTTGGCGTTTTATATATTGTGGGGTCTAGCCAGTCATTGGTGAGATAGCTTATCTTAGAATACGAAAGTAGAAGGATTGATTTTTAAGAGGTCTAAGGGAATGTTTCTGGAGCATTACTACCCTAAAACCATAAGGCCAAATAAGGTTGTAGAGTTTATGAGTATGATGCAAGGTATGATTTTAGTAATGGATTATGTAGGTTGATTCACTAACATGCAAAATTTTGTTCTATATTTAGGGTGATATGAGGAAGCTATAGAAAGACACATTCATGATGGACTTTGGAATAAGATCATATCCTAGAGATATATATTTTTTATAAGGATATTTTCTGAGGTGATAGACCAGAACCTCATCATATAATGAAATCTCAATGAGGTCTTTATAAATAGACACATGGTTTCATTGGGGCAAACTAGTTGGTAGAATTCTAATTTGATGATGCACTATTTTGAGAATTCCCAATAGGGAAGTGGTGGATAGAATAGTAAGAAAAAGGAACCAACATCTCAGTCCAATTATCAAGTTGGTTTATCTTAGTGTGGCAGGAAAGGGCATGTGTGATTTCAATTTTACTGACCACTTGTTGATTGTGGGGCATGTGAAATAATTGTCCATGTGCATAGGTTCTATATGAACCCACGAATATTAGAAAATGATGGAGGATAAAGATAAGTAAAATGTGCGGGTAGGGGATCGAATACCTGAAATCACATAGGAATTTAGATCTCTAATGGTCATACTGGTCAGGATGGTGGATGTGGATCTACAGGGAGAGACCATTCATTCCATCAGGGTGGTACAATGCATGGTACATAGGTTGTATCCCAAGTTCGAGTAGAATTCCATCTTCATATATTTAATTCCACACCTAGATTTGTCAAGGATGGATATTCTTCTATTATAGTTATGAATCTTGTAGCTTCCACACATTCAAATTCACTTTTTGACATAGGTGTCGCACACTATATTATCTCTGCACATTGTGTGGTTGTGTTGGTCTTAGCTGTAGAACATTTTTTTGTGGTATTGTTAAATGATACTCTATTCAGAGTTTGATTACAGAATATCAGATAGTATATAGGTATTTTTGTAGAGGTTGGTGAATATCACTTCCTATGGGATCTGTTTGTTCAGGAAATGTGATGTTATGACCTAAACTGGATAATGGATTGGTTAATGGAGTATAAATTCCATATCAATTGTTATCGACATTAGGTAACATTTACGTCTTCTTATAGATGAACTTATATCCTTTGTGGTGATGGGTGTATTCGACCAGGTCATTCTGGGCCATTTTTTCTGCAGTTGGATGAAATCATAGCCCAAATGGCATGCCTTTCTCTAGATGATATAGGTGTGGAGAGAAATGTCTTTTCTAATGTGATGGACCAGTTTGAGGATGTCTTTTCTACAAAATTATCAAGACTACCTCCCAGAGGTGTATGTGGAGTTCACAATTGAGTTATTTCATGGGGATGAACCACTTTCAATTCCACCATACCGAATGTTTCCAGCGGAGCTCCAAGAATGTAAGGTTCAGCTAGTAGAGTTAGAGAACCATGGGTTTATCAACTAAGTACATCACCCTGGGATCACCTGTACTGTTTTCTCAGATGGCTGACAGATCCCTAAGATTATGTTCTAAATATAGAAAGCTGGACTAGATTGTGGTTATGAAATGAAACCTGCTTCCTAGAATCAATGACATGTTTGAAAAACTCAATGGTTCCTCAGAGTTCTCCAATATGGATTTCAGTTTGGGATACCACATGTTTACGGTGAGACCCTCTGACATACCATTTAATGATTTTCAAATTCGGTACGGCTTGTAGGAATTTTCGGTGCAACCCTTTGTGTTAACCAATGCAACAACTATTTGAATAACACTAATGGGCCAGATACTACACCCCAATATGGATGAGTTCGTGGTAGTTTTTTTTATATATCTTAGTGTACCCACAAAATCTTTATGATAGTGACAAAAATTCTGACATCTTTATGAGTACACTAAGAGGGCATATGATTTATTCCAATCAATAAAAATTTATGTTTTGGATTAATAATGTGCATTAAGGGTGAATCATCATTTATGAATCAGGTGTGTCAACGGATCCAGAGAACGTACAGGTTGTAGTGTCTGGGGGAATCCCAAGATTGTTTCTATTGTATGGATATTTCTTGGATTGTTCGGTTATTATCATGGGTTCATATGAATTTATTTTGTATGGTATCTCCACTCTTATTCCTATTAAAATGTGTGTTATGTTTGAGTGTTTGGGGGTGTGAGAGGTTTATTTTCCATAATTTAAGAAGCGGTTGACTACCTCACCAATTTTAATCTTAGCTGAACTTGGGAAATGTATACTTTGTTATGTGATGCATTGGGTGGTGGTTTTGGGGTAGTGTTGATGCTGGATGATCGGGTTATATCATACAGTTCGAGATAATCGACACTTAATGAAAGAAACTACTCTACTCATGATCTCGAGCAAGATATTGTAGTTTATGCCTTATTGTGTTGGAATCACTGATTGTTGGGAGAACAATTCAGGTAGTTTTCTGATAAAAAATGGTTAAAATATATCTTCTATAATAAGGATTTAAATATTTGGTAGATAAGGTGGGCTGAGAACATACATTCCATCAATCTTGAGTTGGTTTATACATTGGTGAAATTGAATTGTATTGAAGATTATTTGTGAAAAATATCAAGAATCAAGTGGTTCAAGAATCCAAATTTGAATGTAAATTTTATTATTTGATTGTGAATATACACATAGAGGTGCTGGATGGGCACAAATCATAACTAGCATATCAGTCCACACTCTTTAGTTTTGTCAAAGAGATCCTGCTAGATTATCTAGTGTATTTGGATCTGAAGGAAAGTATTGATGGTGGGAATTCACCTTCTTGTTGATCCTTATATGGAAATTGCATCGTCTCTATTATTGGTCATGTCGTAGTACATGTGTGTTCTTGTGTAGTGTTAATGTGTGAGTTCCACACATTGAAGTGGGCGGTGCAACCAGGTTTGACTAAGATGTATCATTATCATCATTGGCATTATTGGTGGAAGAGGATAAAAAAGATGTTGTGGGGTTTTTTAGTGTGATGCCTTACCAAACAATAGGTGAATGCTGGACATAATTATCTATGTGGTATGTTGTAGTTGTTTACCATTCCTTAATAAAAGTGGAATGTTGTAATGATGGACTCTATAGTGGGCCTTCTGAGGACGCCTCAGAAGAATGACAAAATCTGGAAGTGTCACGAACCAACCAGGGTCGACCCTGAACCGGTCACCCGAGACGATCCACGACATGGCCCAAGAGATGTTCTCGATCCTCCCGGGCTGGAGACAATTGTCAGGGATTCAACAGAGGATCTGGGAATGATTTCTCCGAATAAAAATAAATAAAGTAGTAGGAATAATACAGAGGAGTGTTGAATAAATAAACCAAACAATGTGAATAAATAGGAACAGAAGAAAAATAAAAATGACCAAACACGACGTATGAACTAACTCTGTGCGACCTCACGGGTCACTCTCCGAATCAACGATCAAGCATCTCCCAAGCTGAGCGCACTCATGCTATAGCCTTCACAAACACTAAAAACAGAAATGAACTCTAGGCGTGAGTATTAAAACTCAGCACGCTATCCCAATATCTTTTCCCAATGCACTACCATTAAAATAAATGAAACATCATCTCATTTTTGAACTAGAATTTATAAAAGTGTGTTTTTCTAGATATTTAACTTAAAAAAGTAAAAACCATTGCCCTTTACCATTTCCAAATTTGTGTTCATTTCATGAGTTCCAAAGGCTTTTTAGAAAAGGAAAAGTGATGTTTTTATTTTAAAATTTGTACAGAGATGATTGAACATTTTCATTAGAAAACAATTTCTTGAATCCAAGTCAAACCAATTTATCACTTACCATGGAAAAACTATACACCCAAAATGTAGAAAGTAAAACATAGAGTTAGGGAAATTTAGGTATACATATAAGTATCATAATCACTACTGCGAGCAACAAAAGCCGAATAGACAACGGTGAACGAATGAGATCCAGAATAAACTAGAAGACACCAATACATGAGAAATCATCCTCGTTGAAATGCCACGATGAAATCAAAATGCACAATACACTCGACCATCCTCTCTCGGGTAGGTCGAGGGAAAATCCCATAGTAATAAACCCAATATATTCACCTACTATGGGCCACTGGTCAGTACCATAAACTACCAGTGCGGAAATCATTCCTAGAATATTATTTAAATATGCCAGATTCCCATGTCTCTAGTGTTTGGAAAGGGGGTGATCCCACCTATGCCAACCAAGCATCCAATCATATATATATATATATAAATCACAACAGGCACCACCCCAAGAAACTCCATGGAACAACCTCTTTCCTTTAAACTAATCAAGTACCGAGGAGCCTCTAAGAGCGGCCTCCCAAACAATCAATTGAACCCAAGTCATGATAGTTTCCCTAGGAGGGTTTTTATCAAAACATTTTCATCGCTTTCCATATAGTGACAAACGAGCATTAAATACATTTCACATTCACTTCTATAAAAAGAACCAAAATGCTAGTTCATGCTTTAGAAGAAATCATTCATCATTAAAACCAAAACTACATTTGAAATTCCATGAAATATATTTAAAGGCCAAACGGTCAATCTTTAAAGACTAGGTGTCTGCTCGTCAAGGAAATGATTCAAGTGTCATGTATAACAAAAGGGTCTTTTTTTACACCAAATAATCATTTAAAATTTAATTGTCTTATATTAAAATTTAATTTTCTTATATAATCTCACATTTATTAAAAATAATAAAATATTTAATTTGAAAAATTAGTGTGCACAAATAGCAAGAAATAATGTCACTTAAAATTTAAAAATCAGTGCAATGGGAACCTACCTCGTGAACGGTGTGTGATGACATTGAAATCTCGAAACCAAGGCGTGATGACAAGGAAACGTCGAAAACAAGGCGTGACGATGACACTCACTCAAAAGCACCTTTCGTGGGTCCTAAATATCCTAAACCTACCAATAAAAAGCCACCATCAATTAATGCCCATAGATCAACAAGAGTAAGATGACAATAATAATAATGATAATAAGAGAGAAATAAAATAAGAATAAGAATAATGATCATATCAATAATAATAATAATAATATCAATAACAACAATAACAACAACAACAAAAATAATAATAATAACATGAATAATAATAATACTAATAATAAAAATAAGAATCACAATAATAATAAATATAAAAATAATAATACTAATAACAACAATAATAATAATAATAATAACAATAATAATTATAATAATAATAATAACAACAACAATAATAATAATAATTACAATAATGATAATAACAACAACAACAACAATAATAACAATAATAATAATAATCACAATAATTATAATAATAATAATAATAACAATAGTAATATTAATAATAAGAAAAATAAACATAAGAAGAAGAAAAATAACAATAAAATAAAAAAAATTAATAAAATAAAAGAAATGTTTCAAGGAGGGGGGCTTACGGCTTGAGGGATGCCTTGCCGAAGGCTTGGTGTTTGGTGGCTGGAAGAAACTGGTCCTTTTGGGGGCTACGATAGGTCGGGAAGGGAGACGCTGGCAGGGTCGTTGTTCTAGGGTGGACCACGCAGCTAGAGGCAGGCCACACTATTGTTGTGTCACGCCAAGCCAAGGGGGTGCTCGCCGGACAGCAAGAGAGCCATTTGTGATGGGCTCCGCCGCTGGATATGAAGAGGGAGCGGGGGGGGGGGGGGTTGGTGCTGAAAAGGAAGAAGCGGAATACAGGGAGGGAGCACTGGGAAAAAGGGGGAGCCAGTACGGGAAAGAAGAACATGAGCGCGGTAAGGAGGGATGTGCAGGAGGGATGTGCGGATGAGTAGGAAGGATGTGTGGGCTGGCCAGGGTGCGCGGGCTGAAGGAGGAGAGGCATCAGGAGGGCTAGATGCAAAATGGGAGGAGGAGAGGAAGAAGGCCGATATGGGGGGAGCAGTGCGGCGTACAGGGGGGATTGAGGTGTTAGGAGTCGGTCGCGCAGGAAATAAGGGGCAAGGGGGTGTCGTGCGGGCTGTTGCACGAGGCCGCTGGATAGGAGCCAGAGGTGAAGCGCACATGGCAGGGGCGCTGGATCGCACCGGGAGGGAGTTGCGTGGAGGGATCCTGCAAAGTGGAGTAAAGGGGATAGGTTGGGAGGTGATACAAGGTCGTGTGAGGAGGGGAGTAAATGTGTGCAAGGGAGGCCCAAAACCCTAGTGAAAAAGTGTAATAAATAAAATAAACAAAATAACTACAAGATTATATATTTATCTATCTAATCTTTAAATGACTAAATAGTAAGGAATCCAATAATATTAATAAAATCTAGATTGTATGAATAAAAATAATACAAGTATTTTTTTATATTAATGATATTAAAGTCTTTAAAAACAATAAAAATATTAAATGACAACAATTGGTGTGAGTTTTAAATATAAAAACATTCTATGCCAATTTTTCAAAGACAACGAGAAGCGCAATTGATAGGGTGAGGTCATGCAGCTCCAAATTCACGCTCCTCCCATGCACCCGATGATGTCAATGGAAAAGAGCGAACTTTTCAACAAAACACAAAAAACAAAACAACTTATACTCACCTGAACCCCAGAAAAATTATTTAAGAGTAATGAAATACATAATATAAAATGATAACATGGGTCGGGGTGTGACAATTCTCCCCACCATAACTCTTTCAACTCCTAGAAAGCCACAACATTATCTAGTTGATTGATCAACACCTAAGGATTCCACATAAAGATGCTCCAACCTCTTAACCCAAGGACATCACACCAGCAACCAGCGGAACTGAACCTCATTGCCCAAAATAAATCACCAACAGAGGGGAGGCCTGAACGGGCTCCCCACCATAAGAACTCCACTAGCCATCAATAACGACTTATGAGAAAACCCAAAGAGACCCATGGTGGTTATCCCCACCATAAAGAACTGACCTACTATGGACTGACCAGATATCCAACATAGGCCAGAACCGGGCCTTACTCGAGCTATAAAAACCACAATATAACATTTAAACCACTCACTCCCATACGAAAGGGATATGAGTTGATCCGAAAACTCTGCAAAAACCAAAACCCATACCCCATGGGTAGGGAGGGAGGGCCCATAGATTGGATCACTAAAACATGGATGGAAAACTACTCATGACTCACCACTTAAGGATGGACATAACCCAGGGCCGCAACTGATTCACATGGGTGGTCCATTCAAGGTCACTAATCAGAACATTTAATCTAAAAAGGCACAATTACAGGTATTGCGCGAGGTATAATTTCATCATGCTTTTTGTGACAAGAGGATATTTATAACAACAATGAAACTACATCAGACGCACAAAAACTACCTCACCCCAAAGATAGGGTCACAACCTTAACCAGACTCCTTAAAATTCCCCAGGGGTTCCTGACTACATGCCAGCTTCAATCCAAGTCCTTTTGGATGGATTTTGATAGATGAAGCATCTCCTGCCTCGTAGTCAGGTTCTGATAATCCCAACAAGAAATATACATCCTTTGATCTGACATGTTAAAGGACAAGGTTTTACAATTAAAAACATACCAGCATTGAAGGCTGGAGTTCATTAAAAGACCAATGAAATCCCCATACATTTCAAACCAAAAACAACACCCATACAACAGCCACGATAAAAGATCCCATACACTAGAAGGAAACATAGGTAAAAATATTTACACAAAACCCAACAACAAATCATTTCTGATAACTCTCTCTTTGACACTTCCTTGCAACGCCTCGACAGAATCATCGCAAGTGACCCAGGCGTCCACATGCCTGGAAGGGCTTCAGAGCGCTTGGGCACGATGGATTCTTGTGACCCAGCTTGCCACACTGATAACACACGAGGATCTCTCGCTCCGAAGAGGTTGATGAAAGACCCTGATGCCTCTTGATTCCATGACCTGCTCCATCCACTTTCATTTTCTTACTCATCACCATTCCTGAATCATCACCACTGCTCATAGGGATTGAAGGAGGGAGGAATACTTCGAGCACTCCTATCATCGTGGCTTCGACATGAAAATCTTGTCTCACCATACCGGGAAAACAATTTAGGTTGTACTCTGACACCTTGAACTGTAGACCAGGGCAGAGACCCACCTCAAAGTGTCGAGACATCATGGAATACCCTGAATCAAAAGTCACTAGCTCCACAATGAGCTGAAAATATTCCATCACGGATCTCTCAACCTGTATCAGACAACCAATCTCCATCCCCTTTCTCACCCTTTCTTCCTCATAGAAATAATTGACAATTAACATGGACTTGAAAAAATACAAAGAATGCTCTTCCAAGACACCGACTTCAACCACATCCACGGTGACCCTTCAAGCATGAAGGTCTCAAACTTGACCTTCAACAACCCGAGAAACTCAACGAGGATAAGTTCCCTATCAATCATTTTCATCCACTCTTCTACAAGAGAATAGTTTGCTTTACCATAAAAGAGAGGTGGATGCAGCTTCCGAAACATAATCATAGAATCTTTAGGATGATCAACCCTACTACGATCACCCATCGAAGCTTAAAATGTATAACTGATGGACAAGGAAATGTCAAAACCCATTCAAGGCCATCTCAATGGGTGAATAAAAACCTCAAAATCAAATACTACATAGGTGAAAAGCAAGAAACACAAGAAGACAAGTTATCATAACATCAAACCTTTTCTCTTTGAAAATTTATTTTAATTTAAAACAATCTTGGGCGGTTAAACCCTCGTCCTTTGTATCCTTTAGAGTCTCACTCATACGTATGTATCTGTTCTACCCCGGGCATACATCCATCATATCAAACATCCACTCAAAATCCAACATACCATTATGCTTGTGAGCACCTCAAGGAATACAAAATACAAAACGAAGCAACTTCATTTTTCAAAAACAAATCATTTATACCACTTATTTTAAAACAATCCACAAAATAAAAATGTTATTTCAAAAACCCATTTTTTTTCAAACCCCCCTTTTTTCAATTTCAAACCACTCTTAGAAGTTACAGGAGACACAAAACATATCAAAAAGGGAAGTATTATTGGTGGATGAATTTACCGTATGGTTGGAAGCCATATTTCAATCATGTCACTAACATAGAGAGTCTTTTCGGACCATGCCCCTAGATCCACATGGCTTGCCAGGCCTTGCGTCTTAGGACTATTATCCCAACTCCCTTTTTCGTATCCCAGTCACAAAACATTTTCATAAAAACCCAAATAAACAAATTAAACCATACTTCCCATGGAAACCTGAGTATCAGAATGAGCAACAGTTCGCGGCACTCTTCCCTCTCTTAAACCTCAAGTCCCAACAATCCTACTCCATCAACTATGACATCCCAAATAACAAAGGGTGCTCTGATTATCAAGTTATACTAAGAGCCGACATCCCTCTAATACCATTTTGTCACGAACCAACCATGGTTGACCCTGAACCAGTCACCCGAGCCGGTCCGCGACATGGCCCAAGAGGCATTCCTGATCCTATCGGGTTGGAGACAAGTGCCAGGGCATCAACAGAGGCTGTGGGAATAATTTCTCCCAATACAAATAAATAAAGATGTAGGAATAATACAGAGCAACACAGAATAAATAAACCAAATAATGTTACTAAAAAGGAACAGATGAAAAATAAAACTAACTAAACATGACGTCAGATCTATCTCCGAGCGACCTCACGGGTCACTCTCCGATTCAATGATCGAGCATCTCCCTAGGCGAGGGAACTCAAGCTATAGTCTGTACAAACACTAAAAATAGAAAATAACTATAGGAGTGAGTATTAAAACTCAATAGGCTTGTTTGATATCTATTCCCAATGACCTAACATGAAAATAAAAGAAACATAATCTCAAGTTTGAACTACAATTTATAAAATTACATTTTTCTAGAAATTTTACTTAAAAACAAAGTATGAACTATTTCCCTCTACCATTTCCAATTTTGGGTTAATTTCAATAGTGTAAAAGGCTTTTTATAAAAGGGAAAGTGGTGTTTTTCTTTTCAAATATTTACAAAGAGGATTGAAAATTTTCATTTGAAAACCACTTCTAGAAACCACGTCAAACCAGTTTATCACTTATCAAGAGAAAAATATACAATGGAAATGAATAAAGTAAAACACATAGCAAGAGCAATGTAGGTATACATATAAGCATCATAATCACTACTGTGAGCAAAAAAAGACGAAAAGACATGGGTGAACCTAGGAGATCGAGAATAAACCAGAAGGCACCAATACATGAGAAATCATCCTCATTGACATGTCACAATGAAATCAAAATGCACAATACACTTGACCATCCTCTCTTGGGAAAGTCGAGGGCAAATCCCATCGTAATAAACCCAATATATCCACCTACTATGGTCCACTGGTCAGTACCATAAACTAACAGTGCGAAAATCATTCTTAGAATATTATCTCAATATGCCAGATTCCCATGTCTCAAGTGTTTGGTAAGGGGGTGAGCCAACTGATGCCATCTGAGCATCCAATCATATATATATATATAAATCACAACAGGCATCATCCCGAGCCACTCCATGGTACAACCTCTTGCCTTTAAACTACTCATGTACCTTGGAGCCTCTAAGCGTGGCCTCCCAAATATTCAATTGCATCCAAGGCATGAGAGTTGTCCTAAGAGGGTTTTTATCAAAACATTTTCATCGCTATACATAAAGTGCCAAACAAGGATTAACTACATTTCACAATCACTACTCTAAAAAGAACCAAAATGAATGTTCATGCTTGAGAAGAAATCATTTATCATTAAAACCAGAACTACAATTGAAATTCCGTGAATTATGTTTAAAGGCCAAATGTGCATTCTTTCAATAATGGATGTTCACTCATCAAGAAAATGTTTCGAGTGTCTTTTATAAAATAAACGGCTCTTTTTAACACCAAATATTCATTTAAAAATTTATTATCTAATATTAAAATATAATTATCTTATATTATCTCACATTTATTAAAATTTATAAAATATTTAATTTGAACAATTAGTGTGCACAAACAGCAAGAAATAATGTAACTTAAATTTTAAAAAGCAGTGCAATGGGAACCAACCTTGAGATCGGTGTGCGAAGAAAATGAAACCTCGGAACCAAGGCGTGATGACAAAGAAACTTCAGAAATAAGGCACGATGATGACACTCATTCGAAAATGCCCTATGCGGGTCCTAAAAATCCAAAACCTACCAATAAAAACCCACCATCAATTAAATCCCATAGTACAACAAGGTTAAGATGATAATAATAATAATGACAATAAGAGAGAAAAAATAAGAATAAGAATAATGATAACACCAATAATAATAATAATAAAAATATCTATAATAACAACAACAAAAATAATAATAATAATAAAAATAACAACAATAATAATAATAATAACAACAACAACAACAACAACAATAATAACAATAATAATTATAATATTAATAACAACAACAATAATTATAATAATAATAACAATAATGATAATAACAATAATGATAATAAAAATAATAACAATAATAATAATAATAATAATAATAACAATGATAACAATAATAAGAATAAAAATTGTTAAAATAATAATAATAAACATAATAAGATGAATATTAATAATCAACGCAAAAAGAGAAAAAAAAAATATAAAAATAAAAGAAATTATTCAAGGAGGGGGGGCTTACGGCTTGAGGGATGCCTTTCCGGAGGCTGGGTGTGTGGCGGCTGGAAGAAACAGGCCGTCCGGGGTGATATGGAAAGCCGGGAAGGGATACGCTGGCACGGGCGTTGGTCAAGGGATGACCATGCAGCCAGAGGCAGGCTACGCTATTTTTGTGTCGTGTTGAGCTGAGGGGGTGCGCACCAGATAGCAAGAGAGCCGGGTGTAAGGGGTTACACCACTGGATAGGAGGAGGGAGTATGGGGGTTGCTTCTGCAATGGATGAAGCGGACGATGGGGATGGATCATCGGGGAAATGGGGGAGCCAGGACTGGGAGGCAGAACAAGAGCATGGTCAGGAGGGATGTGCAGGAGGGATTTGCGGATGAGCTGGAGGGATGTGCGGGCTGGCCAGGGTGCATGGGCTGAAATAGGAGAGGCGTTGGGAGAGCTTACTATAAAAGAGGAGGAGGATAGGAGGAAGGCCAACTGGGGGGGAGCAGTGTGGCGGACAGGGGGGGACCAAGGTTCCGGGTGCGGGTCGCGCAGGAAAGAAGGGGTTGGGGGGTGTTAGGCGGGCTACTGCTCAGGGCAGCTGGACAGGATCCGGAGTTGAATCGCACAGGGTAAGGGCGCCGGATCACACCCGGAGGGAGTTGCGTGGAGGGATACTACAAAATGGAGTAAAGGGGAGACGTGGGGCGGTGCTACATGGTCACGCAGGGAGGGGAGTAAATGTGTGCAAGGGAGGTCGAAAACCCTAGAGAAAAAGTAAAATAAAAAAAATGAATAAAATAAAAATAACTACAAGATTATATATATATATCTATCTAATCATCAATTTCCTAAATAGTAATGAATCCAATAATAATAATAAAATCATGATGGTACAAATAGAAATAATAAATGTATTTATTTATTTTAATGATTATAATGTCTTTAAAAAAAATAATATTAAATGACAACAATTGGTGTGCATTTTAAATATAAAAACATTATATTACAATTTTTCTAAGACTGCGAGAAGCACAGTTGTTAGGGTGAGGTCATGTAGCTCCAAATTCTCACTCCGCCCGTGCGCCCGATGACGTCAATGGAAAAGATCACACTTTTTAACAAAACACAAAGAAACAAAACATCTGGGACTCACCCGAACCCATGAAAAATTTTTTGTGGGAAAAGAAATAATTAAAATAAAATTATAACATGGGTCTTGGTGTGACAGGTAGATTCTGGATCAGCTGACTAAAGTGGCTTATTTCCTTTCAATCTAGGAAACCTATAGAGTATATCAGTTGTGGAAGGTGTATGTTTGGGAAGTAATGCGATTGAATTGTGTAAAAATTACCATAGTTTTGGATCGTGACCCATGTTATACATAGCACATCTGAAAAGGGTTTTAGAAGGCTCTTAGTATACAAGTTTTGTTGAGTACGGCTTATCACCCACTGACGTTTGGGCAGTCTAAGAGTACGATTCCAGTATTAATGGAAATTTAGAGATCATGTTTTCTTTCATTTTTCTGGTTGATGAGAAAATTATTCAACACTTGTTGTGTTATCGTAAAATAAGAGTTTCCAAGATATTATTCAAATAGAACATTTTGAGGCACATTATGGGTGACTATGTAGATATATTTTGTGTTTGTTACTGGTTAGGGAATCAGATCTTTTAGGATTGAGTCTCTCATAGGAGATGTTAGAGAATGTTTGTTGATTTAAAAGAGCATGATGATAGCTCAGAATACAAAAAAGGAATATGTTGATCAGTGCCATAGACCTCTTGAGTTTGTAGAGGGTGATTGTGCATTTATTAGGTATTCTCTAAGGTTGGGTCACATTTTCATTTTGAAACAAGGTAATTTAGCACCCCAGGTGCGTGGGGCCATTCGAGATTGTTGAGAGGATCCTGTCGATGGCTTACTGAATCTATATTCCAATGTATTAAATTGGGATGCATGATGTTTTTAAAGTTTCACGACATTTTAATTATCATCTTTAACCTTATCATGTGATAAAAATCGATGATTTCGAGATTGAGCTTTATGTTCCCTTTGAGGAGCACAAATTTTATATTATGGATCATAGTGGGATCATTTTCAAGGGCAAGGATGCGTTTTTTGTTTTTTAAGATAGTATGGAATCATCTATGTGGAAACATGGGATGGAGAATCAGATAAGCAGGCCTAGTGGACTAATCTCTTTGCATTAGATATCCAATGATGCTCAAGAGGAGCAGTTCGAGGATGAGCCATATTTAAACATGGAGGTTGTATGATTGTTGACCATTATTAAGGTGTTTTTTGTATGAGTTTAATTCTTTTATTTTAGTTAAATATGGGTTTCCCAAAAGACCACGACAAGGATCAAGGGTGTTTTGTCGGTTCGGGACATGATAATGGAGTAAAAATGTTTTTTGGAAATGTTTCATTATTTACACATTGTTAGTGTACACTGTGAGGATCATCCCAAGTAGACATGCAACCTTAGACAGAGGTTGTTGCACAGTTATTGCATGGTTAAGAAAACCGTGAGGAATTTATAAGAATCCTCTTGAAAGGGATATTTTTGGATAATAGCTCTCACATGGTTTGCATGCGGTTTGGAAAACATGTAGGTAAACAGTACATCCCATTATATTTGTAAATTTTACAAAAATACCATTACAGGAATTATTATACCTTTTCTAGATTTATCTTCATGATTCCTCTTTCAATCCTACTGATGATCCAAGGTATCCTAGATATCCAAAATAGTTTTTATCTTTTTATTTTTGTTAGTTTGGAGAGAATTAATTGGAGGAATGAAAATATGCTATAGATAATATCCTACTTTATTCTATTTTTGGTTTAGGGTTTCCATTTCTTCTCTATCAGCATTAAAAGTAGTAAAACCCTTTTTTTTTCAAGAGATTTGTGGTGGAGCATAGAAGGGATGTTTATATCGGGTTTGAAGGCTTTTATTAAGAGTTTTTTATAACATATTATAGGTAAGAGGTCTACATTTTATATCCCGTTGACTCAATTGAGATTTTTTCATGATTGAATTTATTTCATGGTTACCCTTTGTTGTGATTTTTATACATTGAAGAGATTTTGTTTAATGGTTGTATATGTGATGAATGGAGACCCGATTGGTCTTATTGGGACACATAAGGGGTGACTTTACCTTTGTAGGGCCACCAATGGGGTGCACCGATACTTCTGAAACATATAATTTAGATATGTATGAGCAAGGTTATCTTGAAAAAATGTAGATCCCTTGACAAGCATGTTTAAATTTTGAATGAGAGTTGAAATAAGTTATTGGAATGTAACTATTCATAATATTGGATTATGGTATTGATTGGTATGGTAATAGAAAAAGGTTAAATTATTTAAATGGGGGTTGTGCCTTGTGGCCAGTGAATTCATCTGAACAACTAAATAGGGTTGGTGTGTATGCATTATTTAATATGTGGAATGTTTTTTGAATAGTAAATTTATGAATATGGTTACCGGGGTGATACATGGGAAAAATAATTTTGCTAATGAGTCATGTATTTTAAACTTGAATTATGACCATGATATGGCATAACATTGAATTCAAGGATTGATTCCTGTGTAACATAATTTTTATATTTATTGTTAGTAATGCCTGTGATATGGAAAAATTTGTTAAATGGATAAAAAATCATGTGAAAATGGATTTGAGGGGGAGGGGATAAAAAATGATTCCCCTCCCATGGGTATGGTTGAACTAATTCTCTAACCTAACCATAAATGGATATTTTGGGGATTCAAACTGATTCTCTATTCTTCCAATGGGTGTATTCAATAAAAATGCATAGATTGAGCCTCCATTGTATGTGTGCTTAAAAATGATATGATTATCACTAGTGAGTTAGGCTTTTGACTTGTTCTATAATGATAAATGATAAATGACCTTAATATTGGGTGAATAATGTAAAATTTTAACCCATGGATAACATGTTTTTGATGAACTAAATGATGATATGATGTGCATTATGAACATGTCCTCATAATCATAGTAGTAAAAGGAAACAAGTGATTCTTAAATATTTTCTTTTATTTTATTTCAATTACTTTACATTTTGCTTACTTGTATAAACTATATGTTAGATTTTATGTTTTTTAGAAACCATTGGTGGTTGCCTATTGAGTTGTATTAACACACTTCTTGGGCTTATATTGTGTAATCATGAAGATTTCATGCTTGCAGGTCAGGCCAATGGAAATGGGCATATGTTAGAGAGTTGAGTTGGACATGGAAAATAATGAATGTGGTTCTTGACTTTGAGTCAATAATGTTTTTTGGATTTAATTAATTTTCTATATATTGAGGCTTGTTCACAAGACACTATTACATGAAATGACATATTTACTATAGCGTATGGATTGTACCCAGTTTAGGAGATGTTTAACAATGCATGTTATTGGTTTTTTATATTGTTTCTGGTATTTATATTTTGATTTCTTGAGGGTTACACTCATAAAGAGAGTATAGTCTCTGCACATGACTAATATAGAACCACTATGCTTGTCTGCAACCTCTTCTATATGGGTAGCTGTGCTTGGTGTCAAGTGACGAACCGGCTCGGGGCACTAGTTTAGTGGCACAGAGGATGGGGACGTTATAAGTTAAGGGAAACCATCTCAATTATCGTTAATCGAGGAATATTTTTATTTTATGAACCTATATCCTTCTATTATGTAAATATAAATCCCCTCTAAAAATTTTTGTCATAAATTCTTTTATTATCATTAGATTATTTTTTTATTTTATTAATTATTACAGATTTTGTTTTAAATGTTGTTATCCTGTTGAATAATTTTTCATTCAAAACCCCTTATTTAATAGTTTTCTTATCATTAATTTCTCATCCATGTATATGGTTATAATTTTTTTTTGTAAAAGTTATTAAATAAAAATAATAAATTAATAAATTACATTTTATAAATATTTTAATAATATCTCAATTATTTTTGCAAAAGAAATATTTTATATGGTTTATATGAATTGAAATTACATATGTCAAAAGAATTGCGAAATTTTCAATATATATCATGAAAATGACATGTTCCGCTGATGCGGTTGTTATTTGATTTTTACCTTTATTTTAATGAATATATGTTTTCATAAGTGAAATCCCTTGATTCCATTATTCACGGATTTAATTTCCTTAAAATGGGGGTTTAATTGAATTTTTTATGTTGGTATACAAAATTGTAATTCAAATGGTTTTAAAAAAAGTATTTCAATGAATGAATGATGAAAGGATGCATGATTAATTTTTTATTCATGATATGGACCATGGAAATTATTTAATATAGGTGTACCTAGATAGTACTAGGTGATCCCGTTGTAGATTATATGATGTGTGTTCCTAGATAGAAATCTTATTCACATTGGATAATTATTATGTTATCAAAATAATTATATTATAAGTTGGCATATGTTTATTCTAATTGGCATGGGTTTTATAAGGGTTTTGTAAAGATTCTATGGGATGATGTCCCAAGGAACCTATATAAAGTTTCTATGCTTTATAATATGTATTCATTGAAATTATTAGTCTTCCAAAGGTAATGTTAATTATATTTTTAAAATCATGATAATTCCCTTTCTCGGTAAAATGTTGTGTTTTTTAAGAAAATGGTTTCTATTGGTTTTCATGTTTTTCATTGACCTAATGTTTTTCTTCCATTTATGTTCCTTACTGTAATTTTTGTGCTAATCCTATGCCTTTTTTAAAAAAATTTATAGGTTTTAATAGAAATTAATGGAAATTTATATTTTATGTTGAAAGACATGATGATTTTCATTGAAACCAATTTCATGATTTGTTTTAAACGGTTTATAGTGTCATAAATGATTTTGTTTTAGAATTATCATTTTTTTATTTATTTTTTTTCATGAATTATAATACCATAAAAACCCAATATTGGATAATATTTAATATATGGACTTAATATACATTCTATACTTGAATTACATATGACCTTTATTACTCATATATTATTAATTCCATATTAAAATCACAATTTGGGTAATAACTTATTTATTTTTCAGGATTGTTCAGATTTGGTATTTTTGATATGATAATTTTTATCATGGTTCCATAAAAAATACCAATGACATAAATATCATATATATTCATTTGTGTTTAATAATAGTAACAAATATAATTTTGGGATAGAAAATGAAATTCACTATTCATGAAGATGGTAGGACGTATGTACGTATAAATGATGTTTCAAATTTCTTGACGTAAAAAATAACTGAATGGTAAATACTTATTCACAATTATATTTTAATTTTTATATAATATATACCACTTATATTTTATATATTTATCCTTATTACCTTCCATGAAAAGTGTTAGTGAAAAAGAAATCACATTGCTTCGTGAGGCATTAGTTTATAATACTCATGAACCACATTTGTGTATTTCCCATAGAATGGGAAGTAATAGTTTATATGAGATATAATAATTTTATAAAACAAATTATGTTAAATATATTACATATTTCTATTTAATCTATCCTTATGAACATCCATGTAAAATATAAATCTAAACCACCTCGCATCGGATCACAATGTGGTAGTCCTCTACACACGATGGTGACATTATTTTTCTCCCTATCATTTCATAAAAACAATGTATATATTGTATTATAATTAAATAGGTATAAAAATATCATATATATCATATATAAACATTGAATTCATAATTATATCCATTCGTGAGAGATGGTGATGTAAACATAATAACATTGGTTCATGAGGCGGTAGTCCAAGGTACCGACGAATGATGATTCATTATCCTATTTGATGAAATTAGATATGGAAATAGATTATTAAATAAAAATAATATAATCTAATTATATATATGATATAATAGTGGTATTATTTTTGTATATTTGAAAAATATTTTAATGATTTACCAAATGATGGAAATCAAAAATGCGTAGAGAAAAACATTACATTTTATTCGGACAAACTCTTTTGGTTTAACCTAATATCTTCCTAGAGTGTATTTATAATATCCAAAAAAAATATGTTTTTTAGTGATTTAAATAAGGAATATTTATGGATTTTTACAGAACCAATGTGTTTTATATGTTTGAAGTGAAGAGAAGAGTGGGTGTCCCTTTATAAGATATGTGAGTGACACATATGTAATTTTGGAAAAGAAAAACATATAACCATGTTTTTCAAATTAAAAAACCATGAAAAATAAGAAATTATCAATCTATATAGGTGAAATGGCATAAATATGTCCATTACATCAGTGTATGAAAATTTTCTAGGTCATTTACACATTACCTATGTTTAGTTTAACCACCCCGTAAACCCATTTGATCCTTTATCGAATTAAATAATTTTTACTATTTTACTAATAATTATGGTAAAAATATAAGATAGAAATAATATATAATATAAATTAATATTATTAAAAACAATGAATTAATTTTTCAGAATTCAACTCACATAATTAGAAAATAATAATTTATAATTAAACCCATAGATGCAGTGAAAATGAATTCTTAAAAGTGAAAACTCATAGAAGGATATAATAATCTATATCACAGTTCTATATAAAATTAATTCCACTAAAAAAATTTGATTAATAAATATATAATTTAACTAATTTTATATCTAATATAATATTAAAATAATTAGTATGTTCTCAAATGTTTTAAATGAAAAGGTATATTTTTAATAAAACCCTTAATTTTAACTATTCGCTTAAAAATTGACATTTCCAAATCTTTATTGAAACTCTACTCCAATATAATTATGATATGTTTATTTTTAAAAAGTGAATATTTTTAAATAATTTTAGTAACATTTTTAAAAATTTCATTAATTTTTTGTTCATAAAATTTAACAAAAACATTTTTTTGATAATATTGTAGTGTCAAATTATATAAATACTTTTATATAAATTATGTATTTTATTTATAAATTATCCTTTGGCGGTAAAATATTGTTGAAAAATATGGGTAAATTAATTTCATTCTTTTGCAGGTACCATGTTCAAATCTTAGGAGTCATCTTAAATGTCGATCCTCCCCCTGGGATCCACTCGCATTACTGAGTGACCTAGATAATGATTGTGTTGGAAAAATGAGTCACAACCTTCGCATTATGACAGAATATTTGGCCAACCATCACCTCCTGGGTTATTACCCTTTAGGATGATCATACATCTTGGCTATTAATAGATACATCATGGGTATGGATCTCTCCAAATTTACCTCTTCGTGGGGAGAGGGTTCCCTTATGAGAAGGGTTTCAAAGGTCTACACATGAGAATTCCATTTTTTGGGAAAATATATTTATTTATAAATATGTTTTTTAATTAACCCACTATAAATAATATTAATTAATCATATATTACTATTAATTTCTCTAATTCTAATTTTTATGTACTAATGGTCACATCTAAATAATAATATTACATATATATCATGGTTTTCTAAAACTCTATTTATTGTTAAATTCATGCAAAACATAGTGTTCAGTGAAACATGAGAAAAAATAGGTTGATTATGTAATACTAGGACAAATCAATGTTTTGAGTACCAAAAAATGTACAAAAGTTTAAAGTTTTCTGAAAAACATATCTCACAAAATCTCATGGTGTTAAATTTTGAAAGTAAACTTGTATGTAAAATCACCAAGAAAAAACATCATTATTATAACTAATCTAAGAGGATATATCTCATTAAAAGCCATGGAACGAAAGCATTCGTTACTAACAAAAAAAATTACAGATTCATTTATTATATAATAAGAGTATCCACATTCTATTTAAATATGTATAATGGAAGCAACTCACAACACTTCTGAATTATAGTTAAATAATCAAACAACATATAATATTTACATTTCATTACTCGTTATAAAAATTTGTGGGAAAACCAAAATCATATAATCCATTAAAATTGAAAAAATTTGTGTCATAACATTAATTCTTTTATCCTTTTTTATAAAAAATACAACACGAACAAAAATTGGGTACAATGGGTATTTATCTATCAAAGATATATTTAATTTTCCTTTTAGATTCAATGATATAAATATTAATGTACTTTTTTTCCTTTCATGATGTTTTTATAAAAGTTTTAATTCGATTATTCAAAATAAATTATCATAAGGAATTGGCACTCTATTTTAATATAATGTGTTTATATACAATATATATCATAAAAAATACTTTTTAACACTCATATAATTCCTTGGTTATTTTTTACATTCTACCTAATATTTTTAACAAGATCCCACCATTAATTAGAATGAATGTCCAAATGATAAGCATAAAATACAAACATTTCATGATCTAAATATTATAGAATTAAAAATAATAATTCATGTATATCTATCCACTAATTTCCAATTAGTGGACATGACGACCCACTAAAATAATAAAGAATCCCCACATGATATAATAAAAGGAGTGTTTTTCCATCGAATATTTGGGTGTTTTCATGGTTCATGTTATTATTCTTATTTTGAGAAATTTGGTCGAGAATAACAATGATATTTTAAAACCCAACATTATTCTGGTTTAGTTGGTCATTAGGATAGTCAATTCATTCGTCATCGCACATGTTGTTTACAAGACTATTTCTGGTTTTAGACATTAAATGAAACCCTATTTTCATCGGTTAAAATAATATATCAATCATTTAGTAATCAATATTATATAAAATTAAATAATGTAAACAATATCCTTCTTAATAATACATTCATTTAATATTTTGATAATCTAGTGTCATCATATATCAATTTTTTGCAACATATGTTACTTTATGTTGTTTCCTAATATTTTATATAACCAAATCCCTCAAAAATAATTGGATCTACTCTTATATAACTTAATATATAAAAATAATAGCATTTTATACATATTAAATCATTTTTAATGAATATTAATATTCATTTATTATTAATCACTCCCTTGAAACTATAGGTTTACTATCTTTGCTTATAATATAAAAAAAATTAGATAATTTACAATCGGAAACATTTTAATTAAACAATATTTATGTGTGACATCCCTACAAATACTTCATAAAATTTACTATGAGTTATTACATTTGGAATAAAAACATATGAATTGGTGGGCGTAGATTCATAGTGAGGGTAAGAATAAGAGATATCAATAGAAGGCCATAGGTTATCATAATATGAACATATTTGTTTGATAACAGAATTGATAAACATGAACCAGTTATTAGTAAATTATACACAATATGATTTATTTCCAGAACCATTAATATGAAGAAATTAATTTTGGAAGAATCATAATAATAATTTCGTTTTGAATGTATAATCATGTTACAATAAATATGACACATTGGAAAAAACTGAAGGATCTATGATATTGAAAAGTTAGATAAGAAAAATAATAGAAATTAATTTCTTATTTCATGTTTCAATCCCCATGCCATATCTAATAGTGTATAGAGTTCCATAGTTGATTGGGATCACACCACATTCTTAGATTATTAGTACACTAGTTAAACTACATGGTCCCTTACATGTAAACTCCTATGTAATAATTTTTTACCTAATCTATTTGTGGGAAATAAAATTATTGTCACACTGATCATATAATGAAAATGCATATAGATGATTGATATTTAAATATAAAAAAATTATTTATTCAATTATAGTATAATTATAATCTACGAAACAGATCATTTCAGATATATTTCTACAATAAAAGATCATAAGTAATCAATAGATTTAAATTTTATTGCATCTTTTTGAAATTACATAATGATATATACTAAATTTTTATGGAAATTCATATGGATGAAAAATGGTTTTGGTAGAATATTGTAATAACATTTGGGAAATCAAGAGGAATATACCAAAAATAATTTATAAAAATAATTTTGAAGAAAAATAAATTATAAATCAATATTTCTATACATATTATTATAAATTAATTAAAATTAAAATTGTATAACAATGAATAAATTGAAATAAATCTTTATTTAGAAAGCTAATAAAAACATTTAGAGAAAGATACCACTTTGGAATCATAATGGTGTAAAGAGAGAAATTCATTATAAAAATTTAAAATATGTAAAACCAATAGAATGATAATTTTTGGGAATCAAACATTTTTATATAATTACATTCATAAAATATTATAATTAATATTTAAATGGATGAAAAATATTTCAAATAAAAAAAATAAATTTGACAAAAATATATCATTTTAGTTGAATTTGAAACCAACGGAAAACAAAATGATTAGAATTTATTTATATATTAAAAATAACTTTAGGATAAAAATTATCATTATTTATAACAAATTTACATATAATTTCCTCATTGAACATTAATATGTAAACATTCTCATTATCAAAGGGAGATTATAAAAGAAATGCATACCTCATATTTCTATGTATTTGGATATTCTCTAAATCACTCTATAATAAATTTAGATTTATTATTAATATATATAAAAAATTTATTCATATTTTTTACTTATTTATTTTCATTTATAATTACTTATTGAAGACATACAAATTTTTTATTGTTAATATTATTATTCTAGAGTTTAGTGTATTGTTTTTTCATGAATGCATGAGTTTGGAGGATTTGACACTTGCTCTTCAATCACATGTCAACAAAAATCAAAATGATGTAAGACATGTATTTGATATAGTTCATTAAACTCATGGTCATTTCCCGGGTTTTAGGATGATAGATAATAAAAAGAAAACATAAAAAATTCTTGTATATATATTATTAAATTACCAGAAGAAATGAATTTAATGTAGAAAATACGTTCTAATATTACTATTCTATAATTATGAAAAAAATAAAAAATTACTAATTATAAAAATGATTCCAATTTTATGTTTTATTATTCATTATTAACTTAATAATTATAAATATATTCTTATATTTGGCATTGTAGATGAAATAATATTACGCTGTTACAATTAAAAAAGTATGAAATTAATATTAGTATATTACATTATCACTCCTATAAAAGATTAATGTTTTTTAAAAAATGTTTTTAAAATTATAAATTTAATTTTTTTATGTGGATGAGAAATATAAATGATGGTTATTAAGGTGAAAACAACACTTATGTTGAAGACTTGAATCTTCACTCAAAGTGTTTATTGAAAATGTTGTATCTATGACACTACGATGTGGATATAGGATCTCAAAAATGGTATAATAATGATAGATAAATAATTTTGGAATATGATAATGATAAATTAAATTGGAACGTGTTGTTTGAAGAGTTTACAAAAGAGGTCATTTTATATAATCATTTTTTTGGAATTTTTTCAAATAGTCATCTTAAAAGATGGTAGAATGTAATATTTTTTAGAATTACTATCATAAGTATAAAAATATTTAATATGGTTAAATAATCTTACATACAAACAATTTATATAAATTTTATTCTTTTTTCTATGTAATTTAATCTTATTAACTTATTTGAAATGTATTATGGTTACTCGATATTTACCAAAGTAACATATGTTTAAAAACAATTGAACCTAATTTCACTTCAAATGTTCAAAAAAATATAATTTATTTAATGAAATTTGATCGATTAATTTGATTTAAATTTATTTTAAATAAGAATGATTGAAATTTATTTATAAAACTATATTTTTAACATAAAAGTAACGTTAATATTATTCCATAAAATAAAAATTCATTAGATGAATATTCATTATTTTTTTCAACATATAGTCAATGAAATTAATTTAATTTTATAATCCAATTATTCAAAAATCATATATTGAATAAATAATGAAAATATAAATTAACCAAAATAGGTTTAAATAAATAATATTTCATTGACCTTGAATTATTAATTCAATAATCATTAAAACTACGTAAATATTTTTTTATGACATTTATTTATTATACAAATAAATAATTAAGTTTCAACAACTTATTTTATTTTAATTATTCATTAAAATGAATAAATAAAATTTTAAATACACTATGTATCAAAAAAATTTATTAAAATAGTATACAGGTTAAATATAAATTGGTATCTTTTTATTTTCTCCCAAAATTATTTCTTAAAATTGTATGTTAAATATTTTTTGATTAATATAATATTTACTTCTAATAAAAAATTCCTCATTATAATTATTAAATAAAATTTTACCTAAGGATTAAATTTCCATTATTAATATGTCCAACAGTCATATAACTAATTTCCACATATACAAAAAAGTGTTACATTATTATATATAGCCTTAAAATATTCTTTAAAATCATTCATCATATTCCCTAATTTATTTTTTGAGTATTTTATTAAATTTATATAAGTTAATATTCATTATATAGTTATAGATCTCAGTATGATATTCACTATATATCATGATGATGTGACATTTATCGTTTTATTATTATAATTTGCATGTGGTATTATTATTTTAGTAATTTTATTGATTATGTTTATTTTAGTTATCTTATAATTTATTTCATATTTTTTAAATAATTTAACATGAAGATATAATGATTTTATAATTTTGTTTTGAGGTTATGTGTATTATAAGATATTAAATAAAACTAATGTATTTAATAGGAAATATGAGGCACCCCTAACCCATCCACCAATATCTAAAGATATAAAAAAATTCTTTGAACAATGTATTTGATACAAAGTGAGATGAAACTTTCTTCATTTAAAAAAATTACCACAACGTAATCATTACATATACAAATAATCTAAAAATACTTATTATATAAATATTACTGTTCTTTAGAATCATCAATATAAGAAACATATTTATTTAGTTCTTATAAACATTTAGCCATAATGAAACCTTAATAAAATATCTTCTGGACTATTTATAGGTTTTAATGACCCTTATAACCAATGTAATGGAATTATATTTAAGGGTTCAAATAAAAATCCATGTTAGTGAAAAACTATCAACATGTCATCAAGGGTTAAATAAAAAGTCTTTAAGAATACGTAAACCAGAAAAAAAAATTGAATTTTAATAAGATTGTAGATAAATTATAGTTCCCCATAAATAGTTGTGAATCTACATGTAATCTCTAATGAACAAACATATTGCATAATTAAAGTAATAAATCATGATATAATAAAAATCAACCATATAGAATAACAGAGGAATTTTGTTATGACATATGTTTCTTTCATAAATAAAATCATTGAAATAATATGCCAATGATATCCACGGTGTAATTCATCACATAGTATAATTTAGCTAACAACTTGTTTACCTTCTTTGGCATGGTATTTCTACGCATGTACCCTACTTGGGACTTGAAATATAATTCATAAAACCTTATTTATAAATTATTTACTAACCTTATTCTTTTCATGGACTTGGGATAATCCGCCCATATACCATTGGGCTTGTGATAATCCTCCCGTGTACCTTTGGAATGGTATAATCTAAACATGTACCCTTTTCATTGAGATAATTATATATTTTACCATTTTTTATAATAGAATACTCTCATATAAAGATTTTATCTTAGGACATAGAAACATTAATAATGCATTGGACATATATATTGGCCCCAATATTCATAATAATAATCACACATATATATGTTTTCCAAGATATCGTGAAAACATTTATTATTAAGGAAAAATAACTAACCCAATGAAAGTGGATGTGTTTCATGGAAAAAGTTCCTTGAATTTTTTATAATACATTCAATGAAACATGTTAAATAGTTTCATAAAAAGATATATCTATTGTAATAGAATAAAAAATCAAAAGAATAATAAATAGATGGAAGACACCCTTTTTAAGTCATTTGACAAATCACATTAATAGTCACAAAGAAAAATTCCATTTGGAAATCATCTAAAAGACGAAAAAATGGATTCATAAAAAAATGAGATTTATAAAAATAATTACCATTAAAAAAATACCCAAAATGGTTTTCATAAGAAATGTTTTATAATATAATGTGTGTTTCAGAAACACTGGGGAATTCATTTTTAAATGAAGAACCCTTCAAAAGCTTGTTCCTAACGAATTATTCTTTAAATCATAATTTTTTTGATAAATATTTATAATACATCCAATTATTTTCGATATTATATATTTGTATAAAAATTTCAAAAAAAATTGTAAGACTTGAAACATATTATTCTTAATGAATAATTCTCACCAGATGACAGAAACAATGTATGTGTTTTTGAAATTTTTTACCATACTAATAAAATAATAATTTACAGGTCAAAATTGATGGTGAATTGAAAACAAAATTATTAAAAAAAATTATTTAACAATGGATCCTCGATAAATATATAATTATATTTAAGGGGAATATTGGATTGATGAAAAATAATTTAATTTTCAATATATGATACACATTTTTATATTTTAAAATGAATATGTAGAAAACCAACATTTTAAAAATAATAAAAGAAACTTTTTCAAAACAATTAATTGTAAATATGAATGTCACGTAATTTAACACATTATTTAGTTTTCATTATAACTTTTTACATTTTAATGAAGGGGAAATATAGAAAATGAGGGGATTCTATCATTTATATGGGTGGGGTCTATTCCCAATAACTGAATACATAAATGAATTTAATTAATTATAGAAAAAAATTAAATAAAACATATAACATTCGGAATAGTTTAAAGAGATGATAGTTTCGTACTATAATATAAGAAAACAATCTTTTCAGACCATCTTAATATATATTAATTACTCATGAAAAGAGATTATGTTTAGAAGACACCCATGCTGTGGTGGTAACATAGTAATCAAAACAAATAAGAGGGTTACCATGAAATCAAAATTAAAAATTATTAAAATAATAGATATATATTATAATTAATGAAAATAGGGTAGGTTATTCTCCAATTAAAAGAAACTATTGTACACTATTTCAAATATGTCACTTGGAATAAAAAATAAATACCAATTACCATTACCTCAATTTTTGAAATCCATTATAATTATTTACACCATTATATAATCACCATACCTATCTTAGTTAGTTATTTTAACAACTTATTAAAATAATCTAGAGTTTGTAGACGTCATTTATAACATTCTATTACAAATGTGTAATCTAGTTATAGATGAACATTTCCATCAGATGATAAGGTCTTTGGACTGTCTATTCGAGAAAATTTTCATGTTCGATGAGATCAATTCTACCTTGTTGTTTTAAAGATCAAAAATTTGATACTATTAATCAGAGAATAATAATTTTCTTTAATTAATATTTAATTACATTTAAATTAATGAATAAAAAGGATATCTTTATTGAAAAAAGAAATTGTGGTGATATAATTCTAAAACGTTTAATGACTGAGAGGATATATATTGATTGATATTTTAAATATCAATTACACATTTTAGGTTTGTGGTTAAAATACCCCAAATAACGAAGTGTTATAATGATTTAATGAGAAATGAAATGTATTTATATAATATTTATAAAACATGTAAATAATATTTATAATATCATAAATAAAATTTATTTTCATTTGAATAATTTTTAAATCCATCCATGTTTGGTGGTTCTGAAAACTAAAACTCAACATTTGTAGAGGTGGTAATTCAAATATATGAATTATTAATGATTCCATTTATTAAAAAATGGGATTTAATAAATGATTATGATAATTTATAATTTATGAATTATACTTTTCAAATAGTTTACATATTCTTTCATCAAATACATCCTTGTTACCATCTGAAAATGGTTGTGTTGACAAGAATACAATATCTCTTCACAAATAGAGTAGATCATATTTAGATCCAATCAATGATTTTTTGTTTGTAATACTAAATGAAAATGATTAAATACCAGTTGATCTATTAAGATAGTATAGTTATATTATATGATTAATAATGATTTAGTTAAATTATAGAATCTATAATATGTTTATAATTGGAATATTATCAATAAAAAAATAAGGTGTAAGAAATACACATGTTGAGAATTTGGGATTTCTCTGGAAATTACCTTTGAAATGGTTTCCATAGACTAACTAATTGATAATAAATAATATATTACATTTATAAGGCTTATAGGAAGAGAAAAATTTCAATGTATTATTATTAAATTTTAAGTGATATGTGTATCATGAAGTGGTTGAAGTGATCCACTTTTAGATGTGAATTGATGGTTAATTTTGGAAGTACCCATTAAATTTAAATATTGTTATATCAGTTTTTAAGGGAAAGAAGAAATAAAAGTAAAACATAATATATAAGAATAGTATTTTAACAATCTTTCTATAATCTACATATGTTCAATATTTTTTTAATGTTTTTTGGACTTTTATTCAGAGAATTGCTCTTTTTACTTTTTTTTAGATTTACCATGTAACTAAATTTTAAACCTCACTAATTTATATAAATTTCAAAAAATAAAATTGAATTGATTTATTATTTTTAAATTTAAGCTATAAAATATAAAAATAATCTTTATCAACTATAATTTCTATGGTGGAGAAAATATTTTTTTAATAATTAGCTACCTAAAACATGTCAACGTATTTTTCCAAAAAAGTCAATTTTTTTTCTTAAAATCTACTTGTTGCATAAAAGTATCAATGTCATTAAAATTCATGATGTAATTTAGCTTATTTAAAAATGAAGACACGCATTTTATTTAAAATAAATTTGAATCAAATAAAGGACATATATAACATTAAAATTATTCTATAATGGTTAATTATAATTTATTTTTCTTTCATTCTATCCTATAAGAAAAATAGAAACAATGTTCATGCATATATAGGACCTATCATCTCCCTGAATGTGTAATCCATTATATATAATTTACAATTATGGACTACTATAAATAAATTTAAAATTAATATATAGGATATTTAATTCACATTACAGATAATTTTTATCATTAATACATGATAACATTTAAATGAAAAAACTTACAAATCCAAAATATACATGAAAAATGAAGTAATTAACAACTATTAAAGTGATTAAAAAACTAATTTTTAAAAATGAGTCATAATAAACTGAATTTATACCATTTTTTGATATGAAAATTATGATAATTTTTTTGTATAAGTTTTTTAATAAACATATATTTATAAAAAATGTTGTTCAAACATGTATGAATGAAATCAAACAAGTGGTATGTATTTCACATCTTACTTTTACTTCTATGAAACAGATACCATATTCTCCACTTATACTTTTATGTGTAATAAATAACAACTTATTTTCTATGCTAAACCATGAATATGTTTCCCACAATGGTGTAAAAATATTCATTGTAATTTATTTATTTCATTGGTGTTATTATTAAAAAGTTACTTAATTCGTAAGAGTGTATTTTACAATCTCAGCACCATTCATTATTAGTTTTGTTTATGTACACCTATTTAGAATTTATATATATATATATATATTAAAATAAATATATTTAATTCTATTTTGGTTATTAATTAAATATTTCTACTATTACTACCTTGTTTACAATATTTAGTACTTGAAATTACAAAGATACATTATAATAAAAATATAACATTATTTCTCTCTTCGAAATGATATTTTTTTCCATGAAATCAATATTTTCTAAAAATGTTTTTAAAAAATATTTTATCCATTTCCCAATGATTTATTAATTTTTTTTACCAATTTTACAATTTCTTAAAAATTAATCATTGGGTCTTTTATAAAACAACTATCATATGGATTTTAATAAAAATTGATTTTGAATCATATTTTAACACGTACAACATGAAAAAAAAATTCCACCATCATGACCAATCAAGGATTATGAGGTTATTTTACAATTTTTAAATGGTTATTTAAAAATAAAATCCCATTACAAATATTTTGAAAAATTATTTTTTAAAAATTATTTTCAATGTGAAAATGTTATATTTTTCAGAAATGGGTTAATTAGATTTTTTGGGTATTTACATTCATCAAAGTCATCAAACATGTTTTTTGCTACTAATATTATGTGGATATATTTGTATTTATGCTATCATGATTATTTATTTGGATGTTTTATAATATGTTTGACTATGGTGTACAAATTTTTTCTCATTCACCATATTACTCTAGAAGGTTTATGATTCTGTTTCTTTATTGGGGTAAGTAATAGAAATTAATATGTTAGTTTTAAAATTATGTATTTTTATTTATTATGGATCAATACATTTATATGAGGAATGAATTTTTATTATATGTGATTGGTGGGACATAATGTTTCATATCCCCTAAATCCATCGATATGTCTAATGCGACAAAATAACATGGGAATTTGGGAAAGGTATTAACAATTTATGTAAGATGTATTTCCATGAAGCCATTCTAGTAAACAGTCATGGACATTGGAATTTATTTTATGTTTCATATTTCCAACATTATTCAATATATATTTATGAATACTAATATTTTTATTCATCTGATTATTTGATTACTTATATTATCCATGGTTATGTTAATAACTCATGTGATTATTTACATGGAATTATTTTTTTATCATTTATTTATTCATATTATGCTCGTGTTATTTATTAAATAAAATGTGTTTCAGTTATATACCATTCCATAATAATTGTTCATCATTTTTTATTATATTCGTCTATACACCTACCCATACTAATCATCTGTGTTCACCCATTTCAATTTTTTATTTATCCCTAGTATACTAGGAAGGGTTTTTGGTTGAAATATAGGGATATAATAAGAGGTATATTTTTTTAATCAATGAAAATACACTTTTTAGTTTATATTTTAAAATGTAATGTGAATAAAATTATATATAATGTTTACCAAGAATACTAAATCATTCAGTCCATTAGAACTTGATCTATTTTTTCTAATTCAAATTCAATAATGTAGACACTAACCCTAGGATACAAGGTCCGAGGTCAATATAGTTGGTATACAATTAATTTATTAAAATCCTTGGGTACTATATTTAGGGAAAAACTATTATATAACGTAACCCAAAAAAAATAATTTTGGGATAAGTATAATAAAATATCACAACATTTACTTAAAGGGGATGTTATGTTATTATTTCAAGATATACATCTCTATATATATAATAAAAGTTTACATGGTTATAAAACAAATGTATATAAGAATAATAACTCTAATAATGGTGCATTGGTATTAAACTGGTCATCACTTGTTTCTTGATAATGATCCTTACAAAATATTTTTTACACTCCCTAGGGTATGCTTATGATAAATCACATTTTCATTAGAAACTATTATGAAGGATTTTATAAAAAAAATATCTTCAACTAAACCATGTTATGATTATGATATTATCTATGAATATATTTTACAATTTATGTTATGTGTTTCACTAGTATTTTATTCTACATTATATTATATAATTTTATGATGGAGTCTATTTTATTACATTACATATAATTAATCCCAAAAAATTAATGGGAACCATATCCATTCGTGGACTCTAGGTAGGTATTGAACCTAGGAAACATAATCAAGAAGATGATAGATTTGTACTTAGAACATGTAATATTATAATCATTATTTGTGTGTACGGTGGACCACCGCCTCACGAATCGATTTAATTCATTTTCAATAAACACCTTGCACATGCCAATAAAATGTAGAATTTATTTTTTATAAATGATATTTATGATAAATGTATTCGTATATAATCTTTATATGACATATATCTTCTTTCTTTTGATTCTCTGAGGGAGATGAAAACATTGCTCATGTGTACAATAGTCTACCGCCTCATGAAGCGATGTGATTCGTTTTTCACTTATGATTTATATGGAATATATTTTTGAAAATAATTTAATGAATATATTATATATTCATGATATAAATAACGTATATAAAAAATGACACTTCAATCTTATTACCTTAAAAACCATTAGAATACAATAATGTTTCTCATGTTTATTTGGGGACTACCTCTTCCATGTAGTGATCTAAAATGTTTTTAATTTTATTTTAACACATTAAGAATTAAATATGTATTCTATTAGTATAAATAATATATAACATTAAAATTATTCTATAGTGGTTAATTAAAATTTATTTTATTTTCATTCCATCCTACAAGAAAAATGGAAAGAATGTTCATGAATTCGTATGACCTATCGCCTCCCTGAATGTGTAATCCATTGTATATCAGTTACAATAATAGATTAATATAAATACATTAAAAATTAATACATATGATAATTTAAATCATGTTGAAAATTATTTTTATTATTGATCCATGATAACATCAAAATTTAATAAATTAAAAAACCAAAATATTCATGAAAACAGAAGCAATTATTAACTATTACATTGAATTTAAAAAAAGAATTTATAAAAATTAGTTATAAAAGACTCAATGAATACCATTTTTGTATGAGAATTATGAGAATAGTTATGTAATGTTTTCTTTAATAAAAATATATTTATAAAAAATGTTATTTGAACACATATAAAATAAGTGAAACATGGTGTATGTCCTTTCCATCTCACTTTTACTTCTACGAAACAGATGCCATATTCACCACATATTATTTTACGTGGAATACATAATACAACATTTTCTATGTTAGAGCCTGAATATATTTCCCATAATGGTGTAAAATAATTCATTTTATGTTATTTATAACATTTGGGTGATTATTAAAAAGTTACTAAATTAGTAAGAGTTTAGTTTACAATCTCATCACCATTCATGATTATATTTGTTTAAGTCTCCCTGTGGGGAATCATGTAAATATAAATACAAGAAATAATATATTTTTTTATATTGTGGTTATTAATTAATTATTTCAAGTAGTAATACCTTGTTTAATCTATTTAGTAGTTGAAATTACAGCGACACATTATAATAAAGATATTAAATTTTTTCTCCCATCGACATGATTTTTTTCATTCAAATATATATTTTATAAATTTTTTAAAAAAAATATAATATCCATTTACAAATTATTTATTAAATATATTTTTACCAATTTAAAAATTTCTTAAAAATTAATCATTGAGTCTTTTTTAAATCAAGTATCATTTGGATTTAAAAAAATAGGATATGAATTAGTTTTTATCGCGTACAACATGAACAAAATTTTCCACCATGTTGACCACTCGAGGTTTTTTCGAATATATTAAAAAATTTAAATGGTTTTTTAAAAATAAAATCACATTCCAAATATTTTTTAAAATTTTATTTTTAAAATTATTTTCAATGTGAATATGTTATCTTTTTCATAAATGGTTTAATTAAATTTTTTTGGTATTTATATTCATCAAGGACATCAAACATGTATTTTATTAGTGATATTATGAGGATATATTGTATTTATACTATCTTTATTAATTTTTTGGTTGTTTTATGATATGTTTGACTATGGTGTACAAATGGTTTCTCATTCACCATATTACAATAGAAGGTTTTTGCTTCTATTTTATTATTGGGGTAAGTAATAAAAATTCATATTTTAGTTTTAAAATATATGTATTAGTGTTTATTATGGATCAACACATTTATATGAGGAATGAATTGTTATTAATATGTGACCTTGGGGACATGAAGTTTCATATCCCCTAAATCAATCGATGTATATAATATGACAAAAAAACATGGGTATTTGGAAAGGGTGTTACCCATTTATGTAAGATTTCATTACATGAGGCCATTCTAGTAAATTATCTTGGACATAGTCATTTATGTTATGTTTTAAATTTCCAACATTATTCATTAAATATTTATGAATGGTATTATTTATATTAATTTGATTATTTTTGTTGAACCCTCTGGGAGGATTAGTTGAACTCATATTTTGATAATCCCAATTATGCTCACTCATATTTTGATAATCCCAATTATGAACAATTATGGTTTGATAATCCCTATATTGATTAATGGTTAATTAATTATTTCAGTATTTCTGTACACCATGAGCATATTCATATATTATAATATTTATATTATCTTCATAGAATTCGGTTACTGGATGGATATATATTCTAACATAACCCATTCTTCCAATAGAATGAAAAAACACACAAGTGGTCACCATTACTGAACAAGTCTACCGTTACATCAAGGTCACTGATACATCAAGTCCACTGGTACAACAAGTATATCGTTACGTGAAGGTCACCGATACCGACAATTCACCATTATACAAGCTCACCGATACAGACAGGTCACCGTTATTCAAGCCTACCGTTGTAGACAAGTTACCGAAGGAAGTCTACCGATACACCAAGGAAGCTACCAGTACATAAAGGCTACCGTTACATGAAAGGTCACCGGTACATTAAGTCTACCACTACCGATCAAGTCTACCGACAGACATGAAGTCTACCGATAGAAAGGCTACTGTTACACAAGAGGTTACCCATACAAGAGGTTAGCGATACAAAAACCTACCGTGATAAAAGGATTCCAATATCCAAAGCTACTGTTCCAGAGAATACTATGCTGCCTTAATATCATTATCTTTATTTAATCTAACCAACAGTCATATCAGGTATATTTTAATGCTCTGTCATTTATTTAATGAGGGTTGTTGGATGTCAGGGAACTGTACCTCGTACCTGCAAAAAGAAATCATTTCTTTTGTCGAAGCTCGTGGTAAAAATATAAGAATTACTTGTTGCTGAAATATACACAATATACAATACAGAAGGGATATAAAGAAGTGATACAAGTGATACACACAAGAATAGATCATACATATATACATGCATGAACAAGAAGACACGGATGCTCATACACACTCAAGCTTACTCAAGAAGTGTTATTTATACTCACAACGATTTTGAAGAACTTCATCGACTACATTTTAACTGTCCTTGAACCTGGATGTCAAGCAGACGACACTCGGTTTTTCAGACAAAAACCAGAAGAGGACTCAGAACCATTTCTGATCAATCTGAAGAAGTCTAGAGCTACACTGCAATCACTAGAGGAATTCTAAACCCTATATCTTTCTCAGTGATTCATTATTTACATTACGATCAGTGTGTATCATCAGTTTTAATTTACACATACACTGTCTCCTAAACCTTAACTAGAGGATCTGTAAATCCTCATTCAAACTCCTTTTATCTTCTTTTTCTCACTATGGATAGCGGTAGAGGTCGTGTGTGACCTGGACAGCTGCATTTGCTATTGTTTTTGTTTCCCACTTAAAACTGTTGTAGAGGTCTTTGACATGGATAGTTTTAAACTGTTGTGAACCCCGATCCAGGGTGTGGGTCAAATTTATATAAATTTTTGGGAGGACTAAGTCTCAACATGATACTGAACCTCTTGGTTATATCTGCTGTTCTTTATTTAGTTTTATCTAACACCTTTTATTCTTCTACTATGTGCTTTAAAACGTAAACTATTTTTCAATGTTACTCTGATAATTGAATTAGCAAGTGTTTACATTACATTCAAATCATTAGGTTTTTTTCAAAATCTAATCTGGTCTTCTGATTAGATTAAATAGGAATTAATCAATCCCTTGAGAACCTAAATGAAAGTTAGCTTTAGTTGAAATTCACTACAATTCAATTAGTATTTTACAATGGGGGATTTTTGTGAAAGATTTTAAAACAGAAATTTTAATTGGAACTCAATTCACCCCCCTCACGAGTGTCCACTCAGACCAACATTTGGTATCAGAGGGATAACATATTTTCTAAAGTACTCTGTTTTTCAACTGTGATTTTAATTGTATTTTAATGTTCTTGAAATTTATTTTATTTCTAAATTTTTATCTCTTTAAATTTTCTGTTTTAACCTTGTTATCATGGATAACAGACATGAAGGTGTTGCTACTAATAGACCACCATTTTTCAATGGAAACAACTATGCTTAGTGGAAAGTTAAGATGAAAATTCATTTATAAAGCAAGGGTTTTGATATTTGGACTGCTATAGAATCGTAATATAATATTCCCACTACTGTTAGATCCACATGGAATGAAGCTACTAAGATAGCTTACAATAATAATTTCAAAGCTATGAATGCTCTGTATTGTGCTTTAGGAGATGAGGAATTTAATAGAATATCTTCATGTAAGACTACATATGAAATTTGGGATACTTTAAGTGTTTTTCATGAAGTTAAGAAAATGAGATTGAACACCTATACTATTAAATATGATAATTTTAAGTTGAATCCTGATGAACCCATTTCTCATATGTATCTCAGGTTTAACGAAATTTTCAATACAATGATCTCACTGGGAAAGGATCTTCCATCAAAGGAGCAGATCATGAGAATTTTGAGATGGCTACATGAAAGATGGAGGGGCACTTCTTTTTCAATTAGAGAATCTTGTGATGTTCGTAAACTTCCAGTCAAGGAACTTATTGGTATGTTGATGATGTATGAAGAAGAACATAAGGTAAACAAAGAAGAAGAAGATGAACCAAAAAGGAAGTCAGTTTCCTTTAAGACATCTACTTCAGAGAATAAGGATAAGGAGAATCATCAAGCTGTAAGTGATATCTCAAGCTGTGAAGAAAGTGAAAGTGCATCTGACAGTGATACATAAATAGCTCACATAGCCAGAAGATCAAGAAGTTTTATAAGAAGAAGAATTTTTTCAGAAAATCAAATTGCAAAGGTAAGTATGCCAACAAGGGACACTGAAAAAAGGACTGGAAGAAATCTGAAAAATCTGATGAAGTTTTCTGCTATGAATGCAAAAAAAGGACATATAAAAGCAGACTATCCAAAGCTAAAATAAAAGAATACGTATGAGTATAAGGACAATAAGTATTAGAAATCCATGAAGGCTACTTGGAGTGATTTTGAGGATAGATCCAATGAATCTGAAGCTTCTGAGACTGAAAACATAAATAAGGAAAACATGTGTTTTATGAAAAACACTTATGAGGTAATATCTGAAACTCATGCTTTAAATACATATTATTCTAGAGATGATATTGATTATAAAAATATGTAAAAATCTGAACAGTTTTAATACTGTGATATGTTGGAAGAAACATGTAATGAGCTGAAAGACAAATACAATGGTTTAAAGAAACAGTATGCTTTAACTATTAAACATAAATCTGATCTTGACATAGAAATGGAAAATAATACTCAGTTACTTATAAGAAACACAGAACTGAAATTTTCAAATGAGAAAATTAGGAAGGATTTATAAAAATTCACAAATGAAAAATATAATCTTACATAAATGCTAGGTAAGAAGATTGCACCTAGATATTCTACTGGTATAGGATGCCAACATGGACAACGAAAAATTACCAAAACTAGATTTATTCCTAAATCTGGACAGAATGTAGATAGTTATAGTTCTGGAAGTTCATATACTTCAACTAGTTATATTAATAATTACAGATCCATCAAATTTTATCTTTCAGAATATGTTGATTCTGGAAATTTTATGAGACCCATAAGAGAAATTTGGGTACCTAATGTTTTATTTGCTAACCTGTCTGTACCCAAGATAATCTGGGTACCAAAATCATTTCCTATCTAAATCTTTTTTCTAGGGAACCTGCTTAAAGAGCTCCTATAGGAAGACTTGGTACATGGACAGTGGATTTTCAAGACATATGTCAGGATACTTCTCCTACATTAAAAGCATAGTTAGGGTTGATGGAGGTTTTTTCACCTTTGGTGATAATTCTAAAGGGAAAATCATAGGCTTACGCCTGATTGGTAACACTAACTCAGTATTAATTTCTAAAGTTCTATTTGTTTATGGGATTAAGTATAATTTACTAATTATTTATCAGTTTTGTGATGATGATTTTAATGTTAAATATGAAAATGATTCTTGCAATGTTTTTAATTTTAAAAATGCATTAGTATTTTCTACCTTGCAAAATGAAAATGTCTATTATCTTGATTTAAATTATTTAGCTATGAAAAATATTATTGTTTAAATTATTTTCATAAAGATTCTTTGATTTTGCACATAAGCTTAGGACACTGCAATGTACACTCACATAGAAAACTTACTAGGAAGAACTTAGTTAGAGACCTACCAAAACATGAATTCCTAGCAGATAAAGTTTGTAATCCATGTCAAAAGGGAAAGCAACAAAATTTTTCTTTTAAATCAATGAAAGAAGTGTCAACTTATCAACCTCTCGAGTTTGTTCACATAGATTTGTTTGGACATTCTAGAGTTTCTAGTTTAAATGGGAAGTATTATGTCTATGTTCTAGTAGATGACTCTTCTAGGTATACTTGGGTATATTTTCTATCTCACAAAAGTGAAGCTTGTTCTTACATTGTTAAATTTTCCAAGTCTGTAGAGAACCTTAGTGTACTTAATATTAATACCTTGAGAAGTGATCATGGTCATGAGTTTGAAAATCATGAGTTTGAATTGTACTTCTCACACAATAGCTATAGTCACAATTTCTCTGCCCCTAGGACACCTCGGCAAAATGGTGTAGTAGAAAGAAGGAATACACCCCTTCCGGAAATTTCCAGAACCATGCTCAATGAGTATGACCTACCTGTTAATTTCTGGGTTGAAGCTGTCAATACAGCTTGTTATATTATCAATAGAGTCCTGATCAGACCTGTTCTTAAGAAGACCCCTTATGAGTTGTGGAACCATAGGAAATCTAAGGTTAACTAGTTCAGAGTTTTTGGTTGAAAAGCCTTTATTATTAATACCAAAGATAATCTTGATAATTTTGCATCCAAGAGTGATGAAGGAATTTTCCTAGGTTACTCTATTTCTAGTAAATCAAATAGATTTTTCAATAAGAGAACCAAATGTGTGGAGGAATCTGTTCACATCAAATTTGATTAAACTGATCCACATGAACCTAAGACAACTCCTAAAAATCTTGAAGTTTATCTCTCTGTTTTGAACCTTAATGATAAAGATAATGGACCTATAGTTAAAACATCCAGTTCTGGAAATTTTCCAGAACCTTCTTCTATTGGTTCCCAACATGTTGATGAACCAGAAATCTCTAGCCCTACCTTTTCGAGACCAACTAGGATTCAAAAGATCCATCCTTTAGATGTTGTTGTAGGTAATCTAAATAGAGGAACACAAACTAGAGCTTCTCTAAGAAACCAGGTTAAACATCAAGATTTTCTTTCACAGTTAGAACCTAAAAATATCAATTATGCTATCAATGATGAATTTTGGGTAATGGCTATGCAAGAAGAACTAAATCAATTTGAAATAAATAAAGTCTAGGAATTAGTAGAAAGACCTAAGGAAAGTTTAACCATATTTACAAAGTGGGTGTTTAGAAACAAATTTGATGAATCTAGAAACATTATTAGAAAGAAATCTAGACTAGTTTCACAAGGTTACACTCAAGAAGAAGGAATTGACTATGAGGAAACCTTTGCACTTGTAGCTAGATTAGAGGCAATTAGGTTCTTACTTGCCTATGCATCACATCTAAATTTCAAGTAATATCAAATGTATGTGAAAAGTTATTTTCTAAATTGTTTTATTGTTAAAGATGTTTTTGTAGAACAACCACCTGGTTTCTCAAATCCTTACTTTCAAAATCATGTTTTTAAACATTCTAAAGAAAATATATGTTTTAAAACAAGCTCCATGAGCTTGGTATGAAAGGCTTAAAAATTTTCTTATTTCAAAAGGATTTAAAAAAGGAATTGCTGATCCCACTCTTTTTATAAAAAGATATTCAAAAGATGTATTAATAGTACAAATATATGTTGATGATATTATTTTTGGATCTTCTGAAAATTCTCTATGTACTGATTTTTCAAAGGATATGAAAAATGAGTTTGAAATGAACATAATGGGAGATCTTAAGTACTTTATTGGATTTAAAATATTTCAAACTAAAGATGGTATTATTTTGAATCAGAGTAAATATACTAAAGATTTATTAAAACGTTTTATTTTGGATATTATTAAGGGGAGTGATACACCTATGAGTACCACATGTAAATTGGATATTGATGAAACTGGGAAACCAGTCGATCAAACTAATTACAAAGGTATGATTGGAATTTTACTTTATCTTACTACTAGTTGACCTGATATTATGTTTAGTGTATGTATGTGTGCTAGATTTGAAGCTAACTTTAAAGAGTAACACATACTTGTTGTTAAAAAGAATTTTTAAATATCTTAAATATACAGATAATTTGGGATTATTTTACCCAAAAGGACAATAATTTGAATTAATAAGTTATTCAGATGCTGAATTTGCTGAATGCAAGTTAGATAGAAAGAGCACATCTGGAACATGTCATTTACTTGGAAAGTCCCTAGTATCATGGTGTAGTATGAAACAGATCTCAGTTGCATTATCTACTAGTGAGGCAGAGGATATAGTTGCTGGTAGTTGTTGTGCACAGATTCTGTGGATGAAACACATTTTATTGGACTATGGATTTTATTTTAAACATGATTCAATTAACTCTGATAACACTAGTGCGATCAACATCTCAATGAACCATGTTTCTCACTCTAGATCCAAACACATTGATGTTAGACACCACTTTCTAAGAGATCATTATCAAAGAGTTGATATAACTCTTGAATTTATAGGCACTGAACTCCAATTAGCTGATATATTCACTAAGCCTTTATGTTCAGAAAGATTAAGTTTCATTAGACATGAATTAATAATGATAACTTACTCTTAAATCGTTAGGATAAACATCACCGTTAGGATAAACATCACTGTTAGGATAAACCTCACTGTTAGGATAAACCTCACCGTTAGGATAAACCTCATTATAAGGATAAACCTCACCGTTAGGATAAACATAACCATTAGATAAATCTCACCATTAGATAAACCTCACCGTTAGATAAACCTCACCGTTAGGATAGACCTCACCGTTTAAGGACACCTCACCGGTATATCTCTCGCACTGTTTTAAAATTTCGTATTAAGGCCGAGACATCGAACATTTTTTTTAATATGATATTTATTTTATAAGTGAATACTAAATGATATTAAACCCGAATCTAGACTTCACTCAATCACCGTGAACCCGTCTGTTCGAATCCTTCCAACCTAAACCCGTCAAGATTGCAAAACCCAAAACCACAGAATCTGAAATGGCCTGTGTTAAGCGACCCTCAGTGGATGAAGGGAATGATGCACCGCAAGATAAGAAGAAAAAAGTAACCAATACTGGTGCTAGTGGATGTAGTAGAGGTGCTTCTCGAAGGAATCCTCTGAATCCGCATTTATCGAGGCGAGAAATTGTATTGGAAAAGGTGTTATGTGCAGAATGGCTGTTGGAATGCAAGTCATTGATTCTGAAGATCTTACAAGAGCAAGGATGGCTCGAGTGCTTCATGAACAATAATGGACCATATTATCCAGTACTGGTAAAAGAGTTCTATGAGTGTGTCCGTTTAGATACATCAGAAGATGATAATATGATGATTTCCTTTGTGAATGTTCAAAAGTTTTCATTTTCATCAGTTGAATGGGATGAAAACCATAGAGTTCCTCATAGTGGTGATTATGTAATTTATTCAAAATCAATACCTACTGCTAGTGAATTTTTCAAATATGAGGATGCCTTGTTGGAATTGATAGGAAATGGAACCCCAAGAAAGATCATTGCTACAGAAATGGAAGGGGAGGATAAACTACTTTTCATGTTCATTCAGCATGTGATTAGTCCAAGGAGAGGAGATTTTTCTACCCTCAGATTTCAGGATATTTATTTGTTTTATCTATTAAAGCATGGAGTAAAGGTGAACTTGTGCAGATTTATAATTATTCATATTGAGGATATGAATAGACCTAAGTCTAAGTCCAACGCACTTTTTTTCTAAGTTGATTTCTATTCTGTTGAAGGCAAAGGAGGTAGCTGGACCCCAAGATGAAACTGTTGTGGTTAATGATAACTTTTTTCACACTAGGACAGTTTTTAAGTATATGAACGTTAGCTGGAACCCTTGGAAGAAATCATGGGTTAATGATGAATGTAAAGTCTATGACAAGTACATTCATGTGGACCATCCTTATAGACCAAAGGATGTGAGGGATCCCGGTCTTACACCAGATGAGCCAGAACCGGTTTACAGTGATAATGATGATGAAGTTGAAGAGGAAGAGACATCAGTTGTGGAAGGAGGAGACCCAGATTTTCCTTATAGTCCTGTGCATCAAAATATTTCATATGGAGCAGCTAGCCCTCCAAAAGAACTACTAAGGAGAGAAACTATTCTAAAGGACAATGATACTAATACCACAGAAGAAGAAGAAGAAGCATATCAGTATGTTGTCAAGGACACATCTGAAGAGGATGAGGCAACCAAATCTGATCATTTTGTTAATGGAGAATAGGAGGCTGCTAGTGAAGCAGATGATGAGAAATATGAAGAAGAAGAGCTCAGTTTGAGCCCTCTAATTGCTAATATAGACAATATTGTGCCTGTTCAGGAAGTAGAAGTGGAATCTACTTCCCTTGATGAGAGAGTCATTGATGACTCAAAAAAGGATAGAACTAACCCTACTGTTGAACTACCAGAGCAAATGGTTGTTGCATCTGCTATAGTTTCAGAGGATGTTGTAGAGTTAACTCGAGCAGAACAATTGGAGAGATTCCTCAGGAGAGTGCTCTAAGTGAGGGTGAGCATATTGGTTTCGTTTCTGTGTTGTATGACATTGAAGGTTGGACATCAGATCCAGGATATATGGTACTTGGACTCAATTATGGAGATTCTGATGAGGAAGACCATCCCCAAAGGGAATCACTTATCCTACCTGTTGTGGCTGAAAATTTGGCATCCATGGAGGACCTTGAGTCATAAAAGTCTGAAATGAAAGAAGCACTGAGAAAATCATTGACATATTTGAAGAAAAGCATGGTTGATGAAATGAGGAGTGTGGAGAAATCCCTAGAGCTATCTCTGGGATGTGCTATTTCTAGTCTGGTGAAGGGAATTATGGATGAAGTTAAAGTATTCCATACTCAAATTGAGAGTTGGACAGGAGCTGTGGTTTCTCTAATACAATCGATTTCTTCATTGACTGCCATGAACAGTTCTCAAACGCAAGTTAATACTGATATCAGATATATCAAAGAAGTAGTCATGAAGTTTGTGGAAGTTTTTTAGGCTTTTAAGAAAGCGTTCAAATAACATTTGAACAATCAAGATGAATTTTTTCAGAAGGTGTTTAGTAATCTGACACAATCTATCAAGGATACAGTAGCTTTCTCAGTTAAACCCCTTCCCTCATCCAGCACCACTGTGAACCTTGACCAGATCAGAACTGTTATCCAGGAAGAGTTGGCTAAGGCCAGTACCAGTGGTACCTCAGATACACAGATCCTTGCTACCACTATGGAAGTTAGTAGTTTTGTTCGTGATCACCTACGAGCAGCTACTGCTTCTCAAGAGGCAATTAAGAATAAAGTGGATGATTAGTTTGAGAAGGTCTATACCAAGAATCAAATGAACAACCATTTCAAGCTTTTGATAGAAAATATGAATTTTCCTTCAATGACTGAAGCTTTCAGAGAACAAGTTAGTAAGCTCAGGGAGCATTCTTTTGCCTTGGACAAATTCATTGAAAATCGAGATGAATATTTGTCAGCAATGGAGAGAGGAGGTAGTATTATTATGGATTCTAGGAACCTATTGCTACCCTTCTTACATGTGGATGCCAGACCTGTGATTGTACCTCCTCCTCTTCCTACCTCTGCCTCTGGGAGTAAACCTCAGTTGACTCCAGTTCAGGCTATTCGAAGCATGACACCTATGATCCCATAGAAGAGCACATATTTCAGATCCGGTACAGTTTCAGTGGCTGACCATCCAGTTGTTCTTTCAACTATTCCCAATACATCTACTCAATCTGAACCTGCACCCTCTTCTGATCCTAAGGGAACGACTACTGTTCAAGAGGATGATTGAGTGATTCTGGATGTTTTTGATAGGATTCACTTGTATTTTTGTAATACTGTCTTTAACATTTTGTACCTTTTGTAATTTAATGGAAATTTACTCATACATTATCCACATTACTGTGTTTATGTTTCCTTGAAATCTTTTCTCTTTTTGTCTCTACATTTATCTGATTCTACCCTTTTTTTAATCACATAAGGGGGAAAATGAAAAAAATGATAACTGGGAGTGCAATTGAAAGGGGGAGAAAAATGAGAACTTTTTTTTAAAGTGTTTTTAGGAAATTTTTCCTCTGGCACCATTTTATTTTTCTTAATACTTTGCCATAAGTTTTGATTGTCAAATAGGGGGAGATTGTTGAACCCTATGGGAGAATTAGTTGAACTCATATTTTGATCATCCCAATTATGCTAACTCATATTATGATAATACAAATTATGCTCAATTATGGTTTGAGAATCCCTATATTGATTAATGGTTAATTACTTATTTCAGTATTTCTGTACACCATGAACATATTAATATATTATAATATTTATATTATCTTCAGAGAATTCGGTTACTAGATGGATATATATTCTAACATAACCCATTATTCTAATAGAATGCTTAAACAAACAAGTAGTCACCATAACAGGACAAGTCTACCGTTACGTGAAGGTCACTGATACATCAAGTCCACCGGTACAACACGTCTACCGTTACGTGAAGGTCACCGATACAAACAAGTCATCATTATACAAGCTCACCGATACGGGCAAGTCATCGTTATGCAAGCCTACTGTTACAGAAAAGTTACCGAAGGAAGTCTATTGATACACCAAGGAAGCTACCGGTACATAAAGGCTACCGTTACACGAAAGGTCACCAGGACATTAAGTCTACCGCTACCGATCAAGTCTACCAACAGACATTAAGTCTACCGATAGAAAGGCTACCATTACAAAAGAGCTTACCCATACAAGAGGTTACGGATACCAAGACATACCATGACACAAGGCTACCGATATCCAAATCTACCGTTCCAGAGAACCCGACGCTGCCTTAAATTCTTTATCTTTATTTAATCTAACAAATGGTCATATCAGGTATATTTTAATGCTCTTTTATTTATTTAATGAAGGTTTTTGGATGTCAGGGAACCATACCTCGTACCTGCAAAAAGAAATAATTTCTTTTGTCGGAGATCATTCCATAAATATAAGAAGTCCCTATTGCAGCAATATACACAATATACAAGACATAAGGAATATACAGAAGTGATACAAGTGAAACACACAAGAGGATCTCATACAGATATACATGCATGAACAAGAAGACACAGAATCTCATACACACTCAAGCTTACTCAATAATAGTTCTTTACATTCACAATTATTTTGAAGAACTTCATCGACTGAATTTTCACTTTCTCTGAACCTGGATGTCAAACAAACAACATGTTGTTTTTCAGACAGAAACCAGAAGAGGACTCACCAACTTTTCCGATCAATCTGAAAGAGTCCAAAGCTATAATTCAATCACTAGAGCCATTCTAAACCCTATATCTTGCTTAGGGATTCATTATTTACATTACGAGCAGTGTGTATCATCTTTTTTAATCTACATATACACTGTCTCCAGAACCTTAACTGGAGGATCTGTAAATCCTCATTCAAACTCTTTATATCCTCTTTTTCCCACTGTGGATAGTGGTAGAGTTCTTGTGTGACATGGATAGCTGCATTTGCTGTTGTTTTTGTTTCCCACGTAGAAATGTGGTAGAGGTCTTTGACCAAAACAGTTGTAAACTGTTGTGAACCCCGATCTAGGGTGTGGATCAAAATTATATAAATTGTTGAGAGGACTAAGTCTCGGCTTGAGAGTGAACCTCTTGGTTATATCTGATGTGCTTTATTTAGTTTTATCTAAAACCTTTTATTCCGCAGCTAAGTGCATTAATACATAAACTGTTTTTCAAAGTTACTCTGATAATTGAATTAGCAAGTGTTTTCATTACTTTCAAATCATTAGGTTAGTTTCAAAAGCTAATTTGATCTTCTGATTAGATTAACTAGGAATTAATCAATCCCTTTAGAACCTTACTGAAAGTTTTCTTTAGTTAAAATTCACTACAATTCAATTAGTATTTTAAATTGGGGGATTTTAGTGAAAGCTTTTTAAAATAGAAATTTTAATTGGAACTCAATTCACCCTCCCCCCCTTGAGTGTCCACTCCGACCAACAATTTTATTAGTTATATTATCCATGGTTATGTTACAAACTCATGTTATTATTTATATGGAATTCTGTTTTCATCATATATTTATTCAAACAATGCTCGTGTTATTTATTAAATGTATCTTCTTTCTGTTATTTACCATTCCATAATATTTGTTCATCATTTTTTATTAGATTATTCTATACACCAACCCATACTAATCATTTAAGCTTACCCATTTCATTTTTTTAGTTATCCCTACTATACTAGGAAGGGTTTTTCGACTGATATGTATGTATATAATTAGAGGTATAATTTTATAATCAAAGAAAATACAATGTGAATTATATGTTTTAAAATGTAATGACAATAAAATAATGTATATAGGTTACCATGACTACTAAATCATTCAGTCTTTTAGAATTTGATACTTTTATTCTAATTCAAATGTAATAAAATAGACACTAGCTCTATGTTACGAGAGGCGATGTCACTATAGTTTGTATACAATTAATTTTAGTAGAAACCCTGGGTAGTAGATTTAGGAAAAAACTATAATGGAACATAACCCAAATAATAATTTTATAATAAGTATAAAATAATATCACAACATTTTATTAAGGGATATATTATGTTATATTTTCAATAAATACATCTCTATATATATACTAAAAGTTTTCATGGGTCTAGAATAGATGTATATAAGAATAATAACTTTAAAAATGGTGCATTGGGATTGAATCAATCAACGATTATTTCACGATAACGATCCTTACAAAATGAATTTTGATACTCCCTAGGGTATGCTTATGATATTTCACATTTTCGATAGAAACAATTATGAAGTATTTTATAATATAAATATCCTTAAAGAAACCATGTTATTGATTACGATATTATATATTAATATATTTTACAATTTTTGTTATGCATTTATTTTTTATTTTATTCTAAATTATTTTATATAATTTTATGTTGTCGTCTACTGTGTTCCAATACATATTAAAAATCCCAAAAAAATTAATGGGAACTATATCAATTCATGGACACCATGTAGGAATTGAACCTAGGAAATATAATAAAGAAGTTGTTGGATTTGAAGTTGGAACAGACCAAATTATAACCATATTGCGGGGGGTGTGCATTTATGTTATGGGTAATAACCATTTTTATAAAGGGGAAAAACAATAACTATGTCGAATAACAATTTTATACTAATTCACGTGACAGAAACCTCCATCATTCAATGGGACGACAAATACAAATTAATATGAGAAATTTATATGAAATATTTAGAAGATATTCCATTCAATGTGATATAATAAAAGGTGGACATTTTTTAATCAATGTTTACAATATATCAAGAGATAAAGATCAATAGTAGTCAGCGATTCAAAACATTAATGATGAATAAAAAATATAAAACATATAAAATAAGGATTTCATCATATTGGTTTTGGAAAAATTCTTTATTTATGAATAAATAGAATAAATGGAATAATATGTCTTTGTACTAGGATATAAAGAAGTGTATAATGTTTCTAATTATGATGAGAACATTACAAGGGAAAAATGAATCATGTAGACTATGTGTACAATCTAAAGATTAATATTGTACATTTCATTGATAGGCTTAAGTAAATATTCTTAAGAGAAAAAATTCCTCCAAAAGTATCATTATAAAATGAAATAAAATCATGTTTAATAAATAAAACTTATTAATTTTAAAGAAATATATATTTTATGGGATGTAATCGAAGAATAAGATGGAAGATAAATAAACTGATAAAAGTAATATGGAAAATATTTATTTTTCCTCATGCGATACTTGTCGAAATATACACCTTGGTAAATAAAAAAGGGAAAGGAATGTTTATTTAATTTTGGTGACAAATTACATTATTCTTATAAATGTAAGTGTAAGGAAAAATCCTCAAAATATACTCATGTAATTTTATAGTGATGGAAAAATATTTGAATTAATTTCAAATGATTCAATGATGTATACCATAGAAGAAGCTAAGGGATAATTGTTGAGCATATAATATTGATACAGTCGACGTGGAATCATGGATGTGTATGTGTATTTGAATTCAATAAATTAGTGGTAAAATTATTTTATTGATGATATTATTGAATTTGATAAACATTTTATTATGTTAATTTTTCTATTATGATTAATATTAATAATTTATATGGTACCAATAAAAGTAATTAAGTAAAAAAAATATTTATTTAAAAAAAATTGATTAAGGGATGATAACCCTTAGTATGTTCAATAATTTGAGAAATTAATAGAGATGATATGTTTATAGTATAATATTTGTGGCTATTAAATTATTTAGTAATTTTATGATTTATGTTATCTTTTTGGAATATTACTATATGTATAGATATATGAAAAATATTACGTAACATATGTTTTTATATTTATAATTATAAATGTTTCCAATAGGATCTTATAATGACTATGTTATTCATAAATTTTTATTTTGGCATTAACAACTACATTATATTGTATGGGAAATATAATGTTGATTTAGTTAACTTCCATAAAACATTTTGGACATTTAATTTCTATAGATATATTTTGGATGAGACATCATGTTATCTTTATATAGAATTTGTTAAGTTGAATAGTGTGTGTTTCTTGATAATGTGTTTTATACATTTTTGAGTTTACAAAATATATAGACGTAGGAAGAATGGATTTATATTATAATGATATGTTAAATGAGATTAAGGTATATAAATTTCATTTTGGATATTCAATTTGAGGTTAAAAATTTGAAGTGGGTATTGTTCAAATAACAAACAAAGGATAAAAGTAACCCTGTGATGTATAAAAATACCATATAAGTACATTTTATTATGATCTAAATCTATATAATAAATTATATCCTCAACTCCAAGTAAACGATATTGAAACATATGTCTAATCTTAGCATTTTAATTTTTTTAATCAAATGTTCCTATAACTCATCATAGATTAATTTTTTTTGGTTGTTTACTTTAACGTAATCATTAAAGTTATTTTCATCAGTGACCTACATCACCATCCATTTTTATTTCTCATTATTCTTTTCTTATACATCCAAATATTCACAACTCATCTACATTCTCTTTAATGAAAACCTAGTTATGTGATTATTCCAAATGAACTTCATACCTCTCATTCTCTCACATAAATGGGATGTTTTTACAACCCAAAACATGATGTGGTACATAAATAACGTAATTTTAAAATGTATATCCATTTATTATTGAGATCATGATTAATGTTTGAGGGTATAATTTATTTGATGGGTGTAACAACCATAGATTTTAAAATTGAATCCTTATGTTTGATATTGTGTATGGAATAAAAAAATATTAGAATAAAGTAAATCACCCCAAGAAATTTTGATATATTTTCATTAAACAAATTCATTATCATTTATTGCGTGTGATGCCTGAAAAACCTTGTTTAAATGAAACACGGCATTATATTTTTACAAAGGATGACATATTATTATTATTTAAATGGAAAATGTATTACCTTGTCATTATAGTTATTGATTTTAATGTTATTATATAATTTTATATTACAATCTATTTTTATATAATGAAATATTTTTTAAAAAATTACTATATTTTTTGCTATGTCATTATAGATTTGAAAAATATTATTTTCTCAAAAAATATATATTTTATCCTATTAATCAATAATAAAATAAATTTTTTTATACAATTTAAAAATGATTTTGAAATAATAATTTTTTTTAAAAATAATCATGTAATAATTATATTATAGAGATTTTTTGGTATTTTTTGAACAATTTGTTTTTTAGTAAATTGTGAAAATTATTGGTTTTAACTGAAAACATCATTTTCATTTAATGAATTTATATTGTTCTATTTTGTTTTAATCTTTATGAAAAATTTCTATTGACAAATTAGAATTCTAGTTGATTCTACTGGATAAATATAATTTTTTATCAATTATTTAAATGAATATTTGAATAATATTTTCCAAATTATAAATAATCATAGTATAAATCATCTGATATATTAAAAATTTCTTTTTACCTATTACGAATAGTAAAAATAGTAGAAATATTTCACAGTGATTATGGTAAAAATAATTTACCTAGGGTTTACACTATAAATATAATTGGAAAAATGAAATAAAAAAAATAAAAAATCCATTTTCTGTCTATTTACGTACCGTATATATTTAGCTATTGATATTGGAACATTTTGGAGCCTTTTCATGTAAAAATTCTTGTTCATCGTTTTATTTTCCAAAATAAGAATTCTTCAACTCACCAAACATATAATTTGGCACCCCCACTCATATCCTCATAAAATATAAAAAACCCATTGGTTTATAAAATATCTACCCCAATACATTCAAAAATTATATAATATCATTCAAAAATTCTTATTTTGGTTAGAAAGCTAATATAGGCTCCATTTTTGTTAAACCTGGGGAGGATTATCGATGAATCAGTAATTTTCTAACTTTTCAATTTCATTTTATTTATTTTAATAAATAATTATAAAATTTAAAAACAATACCAAATAAAACCAATAGTTTCTATTATATATTTATTTTTTATCATGTTACTAGAATATCCTATACCAATATACACTTTCATCAACTGGGTAATAAAATCATTATTTGTGTGTATGACAGACATCATACTTGAGAACCAATGTTAATATTTATACCCCACCATATCTAAAAGATGGATATAATGAATTATATATTATTTATATGTGACATTTTTTATATTATTATTCATCATATTCATTATTTCACATATAACTTATATTTTTTTCATCGAGATGTATGATTACATCAATAATGTTAATGGATTACTACACACTCATGTTATTAAATAATTTGATTTTTAATATATGATTAACTTATAATGTTGTATAGATAATATTTAATGAACATATTTTATATTTATTATCTGACCAACTTTTTTAAATATAATATCACATCTATATTCTTATATTCCAATCTATTCGAAAACTAATTTTTACTCATTCGTATATAGAGACAACATCCTCCACATAGATATTTGAAATGTTTGTAATTTAATTTATACATCGATATTAATAAAAATTTAATTTATTAATATAAAATATATATAAATAAATAATAATATTATTTATATAATGTATAGTTAATATTTATTTTTATTTTATTTAATCGATCATGAAGAATGGAAACTTGATTCTTGAATATGTATAACATACCTTTTACACGAACATTGTAATAAATTTTCTACATCTATATTTTATAAATTACTAAAAAATCAATACATAGAATATTTACATTATGGATACAATTATTAATATTATTTCTCTATGGTCAAATTAAAACGAAAAAATATGACCACACAAAAACCTACATGATAAATGAAGTAATTATTGCCCAAAATAGTGAATTTTACATAAAATTGCATACAATTTTAGAAATGTCTATAATTTAATAATAAATTTTATGGGGTATATTAATATGGTTCATTAATAGATTTTAAATAAAAAAAGATTTATTATATAGGTTTTGTGGAATCATATTAATGAATTCAAACAAGTTATAACGGTTTCTCATCTCACTCGTACTTATGTGAAACATATTACATATGCAATAATTAATAGATATTGTGGTGTATATAATACCTATTTTAATATAATAATTCCTTAATATTTTTCTATTCATGTTAATTAATGTATCATGTTATGTTATTTCATTCCTAGGGCTTATAATTCAAATGTTTATAGAGAGTTAATGGTTTATTTTACAATCTCATCATTATTTAGGATTATTATTGTTTATGTTTTCCTTGGGATAATTATTTTATATTTACACATCTAAATAAATATATTTTTTTATATATCTCTTAAAAAAATTTATAGTAATATTACTATTCATAAACTCTTTGGTAGTTAAAATTATAGGGAATTTTTTAAATAAAATCTACATTTACTTATTTCTATAATAAAATATCACTCTCCCCAAAATCAATCACTTTAAAATATGTATTGTTTTTTATCATTAGAAAAATGATATTCTAAAATCATTTTCACCTATTTGGAGTATTTAAAATATTTTGAAAGGAATCGTCATATCATATTAAAATCACATTCTATTAGTCTTTTAAATGAAATCTGAATTGAATCATTTTTTAATGGGTATGAAAAGAAAACAATTATCCACGATAATGGACACTAAATGTTTTATACATTATATATCATGTTTTAAATTTTAACATTAAATTAAAATTATGTTCAATTATTTTTTAATATTTTTATTAAAAAAATATTGAATGTGAGAAGTTTTTATATGAAAAATTTTATCTTGCTATTTTAATTGTATTTATATCTATTAATTTAATTAAAACCTTATATTAAATTTTATCCACAAGGGATATGATTTATTAACACTATCTATATTATTTATCTAGATTTTTTAGTATAAATTTCACCGTGGAGGTAAAATATTAATACCATTCACAATATTACTCTATTTGGTTTATGATTATGTTTGTTGATTCTAATAAATATTAAAATTTTGTATGTTAGTTTTTCAATAAAAAAATTTACATTGATTATTCTTTACCCATTCCATATGAGTATTTCATTGTAATTATTATGTTATTAATGAGCCATAGAAATATATAGCTCCTTCATGAATTATAATGTATCATGAAACAAATAATCTTTTGTATTTGGGCGAGGCATTACCGATTTATGTTGGATGTCTAAGAATTAAGAATTGATGGTATGAAGTCTTCATATAATCCCTTGATAGAAACATTATAATTTATTAAATTATGAAATCCATAATTATAAATTTAGATATTTAGGTTCCATGTGATTATTATATTAGATAGAATATCAATGGTTATGTTCCATGCCCAAGTGATTAAATATTTCAAATTACATGGTTATAATTTATTCTTGTGATATTATGCTCAAGCTATTGATTTAATGGAATTTTATTTAGTTATTAACCTTGATATATAGTTCATCCTTTATTTACTCGTTTCTTTTGATATATGCATACCCTTACATATCTTGTGAGCTCACCCATTTTATACGATTTATTTTCCCATGGATATTATGATTTATGTAGTGATTGATAGGAAGGTATAATATAAATTGAATAATTCAATACTCAATGAAAATATATTTTTTATTTTATATTTTAAAATGTAATGTGAATTCAAGTATGTATCTAGTTTACCAAGACAAATAAAATAATTAATAATTTTTCATTTGATATCATAGAACTAGGTCTGATGTAAATATATATACACTACCTTTGATATTGGTATTAGGTTCACTATAGATATAATTGGATCAACCTCTAACTCGTATTGTTTAACCGAGATTTTTCATGTCATATTCATATATGGTTATATAAAAAACCATAAATAGATTCCAAAAACTTTTATAATAACTGATAAGGAACAATTTGATTATAATATAATATCCCTTATATATTTTTATACAAGTTTTATTTGATTGGTGGACTCAGCATGCATTGAGTGATGATATATTAAATTATCAAGAAGTATTTTTAGGTTGATTACCATTGGGTGAATTTTTACAAATTAGTGTCAACCATCTAATATACAGACAAGAATTCATTTTCCAGGAAATAATAGAATCTCTACAAGACCAAAACATAAATATTTCTTCCTATACATAGACATTTCCATAGGTTTTTTACTATGGTTTTCTAAAACTAATCCACAAAAATAGGTAAGTAATTCAAAAAAACATGAATATCTTTTCATACTGAATGAGGTACCTAGAACATTAATCATGGATTTGATGCTACAAAACTTTAAATGGACACTATAATTGAAAAAAGTAATATTAAAGTATTTTTATTTTACAATGTCACCATAATATAGAATTTATATCTCAAAATAAAAAAAATACCTATAAGGGATGGGTTAGGGTCTTTGATTATTTTCTATATAAAGATATTATTATTATATTTTATTAACATTTTCCCATAATTGAATCAAACTAAACTCCATTATAGACTCTATATAAGATGTCATCACCATTATTCAATGGTGAATAGAAACATTAAAACTGGTTTACTAAAACTCTCAGTAATAGAAAACATAATAACATGATTCCAGAGTTAAGATAATAAGAATACACAAAAATTGGATAAAGGAGTAAATGTGTTATTTAATAGAAAATGGAAGAATTCAAGTTTTACCTAAGTCATTATATAGGTGCATGTAGTCTCAAATAAAAATATTATAAAAAAAGAGAATAGTTCATAATCAATAGGTAATAAGAATGAGCTATGGGGAAAAAATAGGGATATGATTAGGATTCAAGAGCTTGGTATAATGATATGAATAGTAATAATATTTCATGCTACCAGTTAACTAATCTTTCAAATATTATTATTAGGTTGTACATATTTTTTCTTTTTTCATGTTTGTCTTACCGCACAAGTATGCTTCTTTGGATTGGACATACCCCGTATATAACGTTTCATGGGTTGGTCTTAAACCCTATGCACCTCTCATGATCATGTGATAATCCTACCATTTACCCATAGACCTAGGAAAATCATACAATATTCCTTTTGACTTGTGATGATCATCTTTTATACCCATCGACTTGGGATAATCCTCGCAAGTGAACTTTAGTAAGGAATAATCTTCATATTAATCATTTTCAGGTCATGACATATAAAAATTACCAATTTATAGGATATCTATATAGGTCTCTAATCATTATAATAATAATATTCCAAACATTTGTGTACCATTATAACATGAAATCAATAATACATAAAACATCACATTATTTACATGTTGAAAAGTGATGGGTTTTATGAAAAACATTAAATTAACATTCCATAAGTAATTCAATGAAACAATATAGATGATAGAATAAATAAATAAACACATTTTAACATTAATAATTTCTATAGATGTTTTAATAGATGAAATATGAACTTTGGAAGTTATTGGATTATTCACATTCAAAACACAATGAAGAAAATCTTTGAATATATATATATAAACTACTAAAAATGATTTCATAATAACGAAATAATTGACCGTGATAAAAAAGATCAAATATTAAACATTTAAAATGAAAAATTATTCCATAATAAAAATTCATTAAATAATGGTTATATTAAAAAAATTATGAATTATTTGAAAAAAATAAAATATGCTATTATATTTTTTTAAACTCTACAAATCATTTAAAATTATTTTCATTAAAAAAATTATTATAATATTACATTTTATATTAAAAAATAAAAATATTATTAAATAATTTTTAATACTATTTGAAAACAAAAAATTTATGATTCGTAAATATGAATCTTCATATATGGTGAGAGAATCAATGAACATGTTTTGGGGAAATGTTATTATCATAGTAAAGAAACATAAATCTATAGGTCAAATTCAAAAGTGAAGTTAAGATTTTTCACAACATTTTCCTTAATAATATATATTTATTAATAAAACCTTATTATGTAAGAAAATATATTCAAATTAAATCAGGATTAAATAATAAATCAATTTATTTTTAATGGATGGGAAAAAATTTATATATTTAAATTCCTTTGATGAAATATATCATTACAACAGTAGTAACCACACTTATATTTTATATAGGATTATGGATATATTCAGGAAAACTAAGAGAATATATAATATTTTTATATAATAAAGATGATATTATAGGAAAATTAAAATATTGAAAAATATGGGAAACCATCATTAAAGAGGATTATATTTATTATAAAAAATAATATAAGTTTGATAATGAAAATCATCATGGAAATTATTTCAATTAAAATTCTAACACTCCAAATTGAGTGAAATAATTTTAGAATCATCATATAATATAAGGAAAAAATATTTTAAACCCATTTTCAAAAAATGATAATAATGACCAATAAAATTGAAGTCGAGTCCAATAGAACCCCTTACAGTGGTGGTAACATATGAATAAAATAAAAATTATCAGGTTATAATGAAATGTAGATTATAATATTAAAAAATAATATATATAAATTATAGTTGAAGTAAATAGGGTATCTGATTTAGTAGATGAAATAAATGATGGTTTGTAATATAAAAAATATCATTTGGAATTAAAAATAGAGCAAAATATCACTTAAATTAATTTAGGATGTCCACAATTCCAATTAAATATTCTATATAATGAACTAAAAATTTTTAATAATTGATTTCATAAGTAAATTAAAATATATTTCATTTGTTAAATATTATTTAAACCCATTTATCAAAAATATTTTATACTATTATAGTTTAGTTTTATCATTAAATTTTTGAATTTATTAATTGTTTAGATAATACATTTTTCATCCTAGTGGGGTAAAGAATCAATTACTAATTAACATTAAATCATTAAAATATTATTATATATATTATAATCATTTTTTTTAATTATTACATATTCCCAATTCCAGTTGTTAAAATGCATGGAAATAATGACTGAAAAGGAAATTGCAATGAACTAGTTTAACTGGTTATATCGATATAAAGGTGGCATATAAATAAATATATTTAATATTAACAAAATTAGTTAGATTATTTCATAAATATGAACTATATTAATATTAAATTATATTGAAATATTATTACATTTTAAAGTCATTAATTATATAAACATTATAATATCATTCACATATATGGTAAAATAAACCCAAATTAGAGTGTGTTATAATGATTTAACAAGGAAGAAAATGTTTTCAAATAATGTTAATAAAGAATTTTTTGAATTTTTTTTTTGAAAATATAATTTACCTTTATTAAACACAATATACTTTCTATCTATATATGGTGGTGATGAAAAATAAAAAAATACCATTTGTATAGGTTATAGTCCTCACACATACATGATTAAGGATTCAATTTCTCAGAAAAGGGGATAAAATTATGGTATATAATAAATTATATTTAAAAAAATTTATTTTTTAGATATTTCACATATTAAATTATTAAATTCATAATGGTTACCTACCATAAAAGGTGTTGAATAAATGAATTACCACATCACTTAGTGTAGGTGATAGCTTCCACATATGCATGATCGAAATTGTTTTATATTTTATTAATGGATATAAATTATTGAATAAGGGTTTCTATGTTAATATTATTACAATTAATTATTTTTATAAATATTATTAAATTATATTAGGGTGACTACAAAAATTATCTAAGATGAATAATTGGAATAAAATACATAGTAAGATATACTAACATTCAAACCATTGGATATCCCTTGGAAATCACCCCATGAATAGAGGCCTAGGGTAAAAAATCAATAATAGTGGTTTAAATGTGTTATAAATGATTATATTAGGTGAAAATGAATGAAAATGAATGGTCTAGGTGTATGGTAAAATGATGTAAGTTATCCACTTCCATACGTGATGGTTAATTTTGAATGTACACATCGAATAAAAATAATTTTATGTAATTATTAAATCATTAAAGACATAAATGTGTAAACAATTTATTAAAAATAGTACTCCCAATTCCAAATATCATCTTAAAATTATATATCATATTTATAATATTTTAAATCTTTTACCCTTTAGAAAACTATGTTGACCTTTTTTACTACTAATGTCGTAACCAATTTTTTAACTTCATAACCAAGATTAGTAACTTAATTTCAAAATAATAATAAATATTGATTTCAATATTATATTTTAATATATGAAAAATTTACTATTTATTTAAAACATTATTATATTACTATATATAATGTTTAAGAACAGTGTTTTGAATAACTGTGTCTCTATGAGCCAAATTTACGTAAAACATTACATTATATAGGATATTGCAATTTTTTATACAAATTGGATAACTATAAGTTATCTATATTTAAAAGTAATAAACATAATAATTTCACTATTATAATTCATAATTAAAAGAAACCACCAAAAAAAGGTTTTCCTAGATTACAAATATTACTTAATATCTTAAGTATTGGTATCAGGTTTTTCTTTATTAAACATATTATTTTAAAATTCATAAATTCAAACCATAAATAAAACATTGAAATGTTACGTGTTTTAAAAAATATCTATTTTGTTTCTTAAAATAGATAAACAAAAAAATCATTATAGTTTTTTAAAAAATTTAATTTTACAATATTCACCTAAATGAAATTATTTTAAAAAAATCTGAAAAATTCATCTGATGAATGTTTAGATATATATAATTTTAAAATTATGTTATTTTTTTCAAATTCATGTCATATATATATATTAATTATTCATAATATAAACATATTGTAGGGTCATGAAATTTCTAACAATGGAAGAAAATACACCCAAATTCACTTTGCAGAATGAATCAAGTACTACTTCACATCTAGAAAGTGAATGGAATGGAATTGGGTTGAAAATCATAGAATAATATAAAAGTAATTCATGTTTTCAAAGCATTTAATGTGGCCCACATACCATTACCAATAATGTTTTGTGGACCACCGTGAATGCAAACCACCAGGTACATTGATTGATCTGGAAAGCGTTGTCCAATAAAACGTTGTCTATCTAGAAAAACAGACCATGAACCACGTCGCTGAAATAATCGTGCACATAAATGTTATCCACGTACCATCTCACGAACTCAGCAGTTTGTAGATGAATTGAATGAGAAGGTTTACGTGAACCATTATTGCTTTTTGTAGGCATTTAAAACCCCGATTGATCATGTCTTCCATGGGTCATGGTATCTTTTTATGGTCCTCCTCAAATGGTGATGCATGCTCATAGATGTGATCTCCCCAATGCTATATAAAAAGGATCTCATAATGAATTGAGGTCTGAGGATGATGATGGAACAGATGATGAATACTTGAAGGGAACCCCTATTTTGAGAGAAATAACTCAGAGAATATTCCAGCTTCAGTCTTAATTCATCGATGAAGCCCTAATTGAGAACCACGCTATTTGCAGGTTCATCCATCCACGAACCATAAAATGGGGAAGCATAATAATAATAAAATAACCATGAACCTAAATGGTGGAACCACAAACCATATTCTTCTCACAGATGAACTCACCATCAAAAAAAACACCATGGACCCTCCATTAAATGGTGATCCATGTAGTGTATCTCTACGTGGACTGAACTAGGCTCCACGTACAACATTAGTACGCTGATGGAAAACAAAGTGGTGTGACGGTCCTCATAACACAATGGTATGTGGTCTTCCATGCCCATGCTCACTTACCACATCGGTTAGCGGATGACCCCTCTACCTGCATACCATTATGGTATGCAAAGCCTCCCCCTGCAACATAAGAAAATAGAACACAGAATGGTGACTTTCCGAGTACTATTTCATATTGTTCCTACCTCACCCCTCCATTACAGTATAGTCCTCCATGGTCTCTCTATGAACATGTCCTCCAGAATCAAGACAATGCCTCCTCAGAAGCTTGATCATACCATCAGGTGCCTTAGCCCCCCCATTTCAGTCTACATACCCATGGTATGCCGAGTCACAAAGTCTCTCCCTACTACAGTTCATGCATCAAAAATGATTGTGGGTCTACATTCCCTTTGTATCCCATAGTCCAACCATGGGATTCTGACATGAACCTCTCTATTCTTGGGATTAAAGGTCATCATGTGATTTTCGATCCAATTAGTAATAATGTTTTGTCAATGTAGTTTTGTTCGCTTCTCCTTTGATGAGGATGAAACCCCTACACATCCCAGATCATATTTTGGGGCCCTCCCACCGAGGTAAGTCCCCAATATTCTAAGGAAAAATCACATGACCTTTAATCTCATTTCAAATTGCATGGTTCATCACTTTGTGCCCTCGCACATAGTCTCTCTGACCTCATCCGTTGTAGGCTCACCCTCTCCCTATAGTATGTGAAGAAGGATGTTATTTGTTTAACAATTCAAATTCTCTTTTTTTAACACTGAGCACGGATCACGTGATATTAGATTTTTGTGATGATTACAACATCCACTCAAACTAAAATACAATATATATGATTCATGGTCATACTAGTATAGGTTGGATGCCTTCCTAAAGACCCGAGCTCAAAGGGTTTCCTTCCCCCAAAGGTTACTCCTATCATGTCTCCTCAAATATGAAGCTCCCATGCGTAAGCCCCATCTCCTATAAACTATGAGAACATTGATTCTCAAAAAATTCAGGATATATAGACCCTATACTTGATGGTCTGAGCTTCAAAGGGTGCCCTCTAAAAGAGTTTCACCCCAACAATGTCCCCCAAATGGGTTGCTCCCATGCGTAATACCCACATGATTCCGACCTATTTGGGTTATAATTTCTCTCATGTGGATATGTAGGAAACCCATATTATGGGTCCGATAACAACATCAAGTCACCTTACACTCCCTGGATGATGATAATCTAAAGGGCGCCTTATTGTATGTCTCAATTCAATAGTCCCCTGTAGCATAAAATATATGCATGCATATGACGATCCTGCAAATCAATGGTAGCCCGTGGACTCAACCATTGGGAATGAACCAATGAATCATGAACATATAACTATAATATAAATCTATAATAGAGTCCTATAACATGCAATAATATTCTATAGGAAGGATTTAGTGAGCATGATATCCCCTCTTATCAACAAATGGAATCCTCGAGTGTTGTTGGTTGAATCATTAATGAATGAGTTCCTGCCTTTGGAAAAGAGGTCCATGGATCATAAATATCATGGCTGTTGGTTATTTATCGCTCTAGAAATAAACCTATTGGATACTATCCAATGATATTATATATAAGAAAAACTGATTGCACAAGTAATTGACCCAGTGAAAAATTCCGCTAGGATCAATCCGAATGTGGAATCTCTTTTGTAGTGTGAATGTGGTGAAATACAAAGTCTCTGCGGGGTAAATGCACTCTTCTTCAAAGGATAATAAAATAGAATAGGTTGAATGAAATTAATTGGTGAAGTAGAAAAAAAAACTATCTTTGAAAAAATGGATGGGTGATGATCATCATCCGACCCTTTCCCTACCACCTAAAACTCGCCACCTCAGATGTGGGAAAAAATGGAGAACTATATTTTAATTCATAACAATTGTAGTGGTTCTTCCCCAATGATATCAGACATAAAAGGAAATGGCATGTCATCCCATTTTGTTTTCACTATTACAAGTGATACACACCACCTGAAAGGTGGAAAAAATGTTGAACCTGACGTGAATCTTTAACCAAGGTGATCGTCTTAACCCACTCAAGACAATTCACCCCAAAATAAAAAAAAGTGAGGATATGGGCCAAGATGAATCACCAGATATGCACATGATTAAAATAATGCTACTTTGATGATGCTTTGTGGACTGTATGTAAAATATGATTGTCACAGGTTTCTGCAAGGACACCATGGATTCAAATGACAACTTGAAAACCATCGTATGCATGAACATCAGCGATTCCATAGGTGGTTGTGCCCTCAACAAAGAGAAATACCCCTACGCCTACCAAGAATCTTTAACAATGCGTATCCAACATGATGATCATGGATAACCACCTAAATGGTACTTTCCCCACATTGGAGGCTGCGAGACATGTCGTCTAGTCTGCAAAGGTCCCCCAGCAGCCTTCTCAGCCGTGGCCAACACGACACCATAAGGCGGCCCCTGGGGTCATCTCAAACCATTTCGGGAGCCTATCTGTGGTACATGACAACAAGAACCTACCTTTCCTAAGGGAGCCTGGTGATTTTATTATTGACAACTTCATATCAACTGCACAGAGGACCTACTCAAAGGCCCCCTACGGAGAGCATCGCCGCAAATAGCAGATGACCAGACCTTCTCTTGCTGAAGAGGACCTTATGCAGAGGGAGCCTAAAAAAGTGCATGAGACTTGGGCCCCTCATGCATCCCACCAAGGGCTACGAATATATAATCAATAACACGCTATCACCCAGGTACATGAGGAGAAATAATGTCATACTAACGAGGTGACCTTCAATGTTTAGACATACGACTCTTCCCTCACTACTAAATCACACCACGAAAATAGGGTGTCACAATAAAAGCACATCCACATTCCTAATAGTGATCGTTGTTCCTTCCATTAAGAAAGCTCAGAAAAGTATAGGCTGATGTAGATATCTACTGATGCATAACATGCCCGCCATCCAAATAGGGAGGAATCTAGCTATACTCAGGAAGAAACTCCTAGTTACAAGTTTAAATCCCACCATACAAATTGAGTAGAAAACTTTTATATGTAAGAACAAATTTCTGCCGATTGATTTCATGTATTCCATCCGAATAGGGCAGCAATAAAATATGAGCATAGTCAGATTACTACGGATGCATACAAATCCCGTGAGAAAAATATAGCAGAAAGAAAGTAGATGAAAATTTCTTCTCATGAATATGAATTCCACCAGTCAAATATGGTGGAAATTAGAGAAGAAAATAGGTGGAAGACTCATTCTTATGTCCCAATGCAGTATAACTACTAGTATCTACTAGAAAACACATGGAGCACCGAAGTTGGAACAAACCCATTCTATGACATCTAAAGGGTCCTTCATACCCATTCCATCCAAAAATGTATCTCTACATAACCAGGAAATGATGTAAGATCAAACACCAATCCCATACCATATCATATAAACATGCCCAAACATTATTGCATCGGTGGAAAAGGCGTGAAATCAGGCCCATGGCGTAGTTTCCTCAAACAGAATAACTCACTCAATAAATGAGTTAGTCACCCCAGATCATTTATGTATCACTTCTCTTGTCTTGGAGGGTCAAAGAAATATCCCAAGATACACAGAAAATCGGATCGAAACTAAAACATATTCTAACTGGGGGATGTAAGTCTAATGTGGTGGCGGTCCCAAGGTAGAAATATATCCCTACCAAAATTCAAGATATTTTCCAGCATATCCCAATGACATCACAAGACCCATCATGATAGGGAATCGTATATGAAGGCCATTAAAAATAGCATATGGCCCCAGTTTCCAACAAGAGAATGCTCAAAAATTAAATGCGCCAAAGTGAACTAGAAAATAAAGATTACATACATGATCATGAAATACTAGAATTTGGGGTTCTTGAAACCCTCAGATATATATAAGAATGCTCAATAACCTATTATTCCATTAAAAATTATGGATGTGGAAGTTTCAGTTTCAATGTCTTTACCAACAATGTTGATACCAGCAACTCTGAATGTAATTCATAGAGTACTCATGGGGGACCACTCCATGGTCTATGGATGATAGATCTCGATAGCCTATTTCATGATATGCATCGGGGCAGCCCTCCCCCGTCCTGATGATCAAACAGAATGATGTTCATCCCTTATCTATCATCCACTCGGGTGGTCCTCCCCAGGGATTATGAAACAGATAAGCTTCTCTCTATAGTCATACATAAATTTATGTTGTTAGTCCTCTCCACGATAACCGCCATAACGAAATTCATCCCTGAAATGGTAGTTGATATGAAGGTACTCTACATAGTAACATAAAGCATCTAGAGGGTCCTCCCATCATTACAGTACATCTTGAAGGCCCTCCCTAGGATATGAACTATATAAATTCTACATGCATCCAAGTATCAAGTCATTATGGTTGATCTCTCAATGACGATGACCAATGTAAATCCCCCCTCCCATAATGGAAGTTTCTCAAAAGGTCCTCCTCATAGTGACATCAAGTGGAAAGAATTTCCTCCCCTTGATGTATCCCACCTTGAAGATCCTCCCTAGGGCATACGCTATAAAAACATTTCTCATGGTCGGGCATAAAACTTCAGTAATATCCCACTCCATTGTAGCACCAATTATGAAGGTCCTCACCACATCCAAAATTCATATTTGGAAGAAGGATATCCCCTTACATAAATAAGTATGAGAAAGACCTCATATGCTGAGGCGCTTAAAAAGATGGAGTCATCCACATCAGGAATTCCTTCTATAACGAGTGATATTATTTCTCAACCAGAGAATGGCTTGGGACCACACTAATCTTCTAAGCCACCCTCGTGTCATCATAAAATCAACGAGGTACCCACCAGTATGGATTCATTGGATGAAATTATTAAGAATATTTCATGTTGGGAATATTAATTAGATGAGCCTATGGATGAACATTAGTAGGACATGTTTCTTGTGAGAAGGAAACTATATAAGGATATTATCACATTGATGTATTGGCCTACGACCACTTATCATTTGGATATCCCAAGAGAGTTGTTTGGGGAATGCACACTTGAAATTATACTCAATATATGTATGACCCTTTGTCAGTTGAATGAAAATTATTGTCCTACGAAAAGTATGTATACCATGTCAACACGATCAGGGATCTTCTTCTTCTAATATTCCTGGACTCCCTCCCACCCTCATGGTAGCAACAATCATAAATCCGATATAAAAATCTTGAAATAGCATGCCTCCATGCACCGCAAAAGTTGTGTTTCCTCATAGGCAATTCCACGACTGGTGTACAAATTCAGGTGGATGAGTTTGAGAAACTAGATGAAAAAAGATATACACATTACAACATTTGGAAATCTACCAAAACAACATTGCAGGAGCCTTCAACACAAATGTTGGCCTTTTATATTTTTTGTATGGAGAAATGGTGTTAGTCCTTGGAACCCCGATGATACTCGAGAAGAAGCCCTGAATGCTTGAACAAATGTGGGAAGGACCATATGTCATACAAAGGGTCTATTCCAATTGATTATACTCTCTCATATCGATGAACAAATAGCTCATCACAAATTCCACAAATTAGATGTTCCTGATGAAGTACTTCGCATAATAATAACACCCATGTAATGGTCTAAACTCAATGACCCTAAAATATGAGCTATTTTCCTGACCAAAATGATGATAAAAGGAATGGTATTTTCCATATACCAGACTCTAAAAACCTAAAATAAGAGTTTTGGCCTGACCAAAATGATGAATAAATTAATGGTATTATCCATGGTCCAAACTCTATGACCCTAAACTACAAGTTATAAAACCGCCCATTCCATGGTCCCAGATCTATGACCCTAATCTATGAGACATTATTGTAATGACCCAAAATTTTATTAATAGAAATTTCTACTTGATCTTAATAAATGTATTATTATGTAGGAGTTTTTTATAATGTATTCACTTCTTTGGTTTTATGTTTTTGTTTTTTTTAAATACCATAAAGAATGGTGGATGTTTCTAATATAGTTTTTGTACAGTGATTACAAAATTAGTATAAATGTAGAGCTTTAACAAGTCCAATTTAGTAAAAAAAAAGGCAATGGCCTCATCCAGAAGACTTTCCCCACACGAATCCCATTTGTTGGAACTCAGAAAAAAGGTGTCATCATTGGGATTCTCTCTTGACCAAGAACAAGTAGAGCCTCATCATTTTTTGATCGAATGGAACTGACATGGGAGATGTGGAAGTTGTAAGAGATTACCACCTGAGCGAAGTTATCTGAGCCACCCCAAGATTCCGTCATAATCAAAAACCTTATCCTTTTGTCATATGGGGGTGTTATAAGTGGTTATGTAACAAAACCTTGGATATATGACTGTGTGCATCATTTTTATATATAATAATGAATATACATTCATTTTATTATTATTACTTTGTAAATAGATTTTAAAAGTAGAAATAGTATTTGTAGTTAATATTAAATGAAGGAATATATTTTGATAAATTAATGGATTTTTGAAATAAATAACATTTTATTAAAATATTATTATTATTAAATTACTTTTTATGTATAAATTTTCATATAATTTTTATGAATACAATTGTAATTATAATTATATTTTGAATGCTATTTCTATCAAACCCCACAATTTTTTGATAAATGTTAGTTTTAATTTTAAAAGTTAAAATTAGAATATTATGAAAATTATTTAGTTAAATGTAATATTATTTTTGGAATTAGGACATCAAAATTGTCCAATGGTGAATTTTTCATAAATTTCAATGACAAAAGAACTTTTGGGTAAAAATTAAATAATGTTTAATTATATAATGTATTTTATGACATCATAATGACTCTTTAGTGATGTCATAAAATAAAATAAACATTATTTTATGGAAATATGTTTTTTAAAATTAAAATAAAGTTATTTTTGTTTTTATTGATTATTTTACAATGCTTTAGGGGACCCTTCATGACTTAAAATCAATTTAGAATTTTTAATTGATTTCCTTGGTAGTGTGACTCATCTCCACATTTAAAACCCTGTTATTTTAAGAAGTTTTGTGATTCGGATTATAAAATATTTTTTCCTCTCCCCTTTGGAAGAAAACATGGGCAAAACAAATGGTATGGTCTGTGGTTTGGATAAGTTTAATGTGTTGTGACCCAAGCATAAATAATAAAGAATTCCCTCTCTATTTCTATATAAAACCACCCAAGCCCCCACTTCCTACTCACTCAACTCATTGTTAGTTCATACATAGTTTGGCCTCATTTATCTAGAATATTCCCAAGGATTTCCATGCTCCCAAGAAGCCTCTATCAAGCCTCTCTCAAGCTTTCCGGATCACATTTTTATGTAAGAGATTCCTTCCTTTCTAATTTTTATTCAAGTTTCATTATGTTGTAATACCATTTTATTTTATATTATAAATGTTTGGGTATGATTTCTCTCCACCCACGACTACCCACTTTATTTTTGAATGATGATAGAACCCTTTTATCTCTTTCATTAATGCCTCCCATGTACACATGTTACAATGCTAAAATCTAGTAAGGAATTTCTCTCTCCTCATTTACATTCAATATATTCTTTTGTATTATGAATCAAAATGGAATTAATTATGTTGGGACATGTATTTATATTAAAATCATACATTTAATTTCATGTACATAATATGAAACACACTTTTCACTCTCATAAATCATTTTTATGAAATTTTACTTCGCACTGTTATGTTGCTGAAATTGAACCGCCATTTTCTAAGCCAAATTCATTGTGTAGTGAATACCATGCTCATTTCTCTATTAAGGGTATTCAAATTTATGAACATTTACTTATTTATTGAAGTGTTTCATGTATTATTTCCAAATTCCTTAACTTTAGAATAAATTATGATGTTTAATGAATGTAGGTTGTATGATCTTGTGGCATAAATATGCATATTATGAAATGTTTAAGAAGGGTTCACCCTAATAGCACTCTAATGAATTATATAAAGATTAGTATCATGATACATAATGTTCAATTAAAATTTACTCAAGATAATTCAATTAAAATGTGGATTTACTCATGTTAATTCATTATGGATATGAATCAAATTAATCCTATATATAACAAACATGTCTTACACAACCAAGCATATAAAGGAAAATGAATCATTTAACACCCAAAAAATGGTACTACTAAAATATTATTAACACAACAATATTAGAAGATAATAAATGATATCATATTTATGTATTTGGTTCCCGTATAATTTAATAACAATGATTTATCTATTATACATAAGGTTAACATACCATCGACCAAAGAAAAGTACTAGGTAAGGGTTAATTATACAATCTCTTCATTATCAGTGGTTGTCTATACGTGAGTATCTACTGTGACCTCATTATCATCCACGTCCCTATTTCTTCAAAATGAATTTGAAAACATTTTTACTATTTCCTATATTATGGTTTAAATTTATTTATTCCCTAGTTTGACTTATTATTATAAGTTTATAAAGGAATATTTCCGTGATTTTCCAAACATGGTCCTTTACAACCTTTTTGACAAAAAAATGAAAGAATGTTTTTCTAACATATATGGAAAGTGTGGTTATCTTCCATCTTTATAACACAGTCAAAGGTTACCTTACAATCTTATAAGAATATTTTCAAAGTATATGTTTTCTTATAAATTTAATGGACCCTTAAATTATTTCAAAATAAGAAGAGATATATCTCTCAAATAGTTTTGATTTCATCTATGTCAACATCTTTTGATAGATTTTACACTTGTTTGAAGTTGATTTATTGTTATGAAATCATCAATATTTAATTGAATTTTTTTTTATATAATGAAATGTTAATGTGATATTTTTATACCATTTATGGTTTTTTGTTATAGTATTGAAATTTCGTATTCATGTTTTAACATGAATGTTTATGTTATGTTTCAACATTTTCGTACGAGAAATGCATTGGACTTATTAAGTGATGGGTGGATCCCCCTATAGATCATCGATGCATCGGTAGGTCTCTTGAGACAAACTAGTGTCTTGGAATAAGGCCTTGACAAAATCTAATTTGTAGTCTTGAAATGAGTCCTTGACTATGTGGTCATGATGTTTGACATTATGCATTCCTTCATTATGAAATGTTTTATTGATATAACATGTTATTATTAGACTAGTAGAATATCATTGATAATAAGTAAATGGAATTATTTGATCTATCTTTTTCATATTATTTTTAAGTATTTTCTTAAATTTAATGTCTTTTATTCTGATAAATTTCCTTAAATATTTATGATTATTTTTTAATGTTTATGTTATATGGTTATCTTATCTAGGCACCTGATCTCACCCATTTCTATAATTTATTTTTTCTATAATTTGAAGAAGTATATTATGAATGACCTATTGGGATATTTTAGGGGAGATGAATGTTTTAAAAGGAGACACAATGTTGTTGTTTTTCATTTCATAATGTAATGTAAAACTTGTGTTCGTATATTGTACTTCCAATGCTACTAAACTGATCGGTCTTTTAGGATATGATCCCTTGTGATCATGAAAAGGTTATGTAATAATACCCCAACTATAGGTAACTATTGTTTGGGAGTTACACCATATGGATTATTATTATCTACATCCCATTGAATATTCCTCCTTTAAAACCTAGGGAATCTCCCATTAAATTTTGGAGGCACATTCCATTTTATGGATGTCTCATTCCTGAAATTAATACCTAGATCCTTATTGGGATCATTTGATCCATCATTATTATTAGAAACCCCTATTGAAAGAATTAGTGAATTTTTAGTTAAAGGTAGTGGGTGTAAAAAATAACCCTATGGTTTTATAATTGTAACTTATGTAAAATATTGAAATCGAAACAACATAATGTGAGCCTACATTTATTAAAAAGATTAATTGTTTTTGGATCAAATTTGGATCAATTTGGTTTTGATCTAGAACAAGGATATCTTTCTGGCAATAAACCCCCTGATTATTAATTTTTGAATAATGTCTTATAGTTATTTATCTTCACAAGGGAAATGGGTGATTTCTTGATTTATATTCATCTTGTCTTGTCCTGAATATAATAATGACAAAAATGTAATTTTTTATGAAGAAATGATAAAAACTATGTAATGGAAAGATAAATGGTAATTTAAATAATTATCCATTGATCATTATGATGTAATATTGTGATACACTTGATATTATACATTTTGAGGGATCTTTTTATTGATATGTTGTGGGATGTGATCTATGATTCATGTTGTACACTAATCATGTAATTTTTTATTCAAATGACAAAGGGAAGTACAAAATAATAGGGAAATAAACAATCAGTTTCATAGACAAATAGATCCAAATGAGGCCTAATGTAGTAGATGCTAATGAAATCCCCTCTTATAAGGATGACTCACTAATGATTTAGGTTGTACAAGGTATGCCAAAAAATCAGTATCCTTCCCAAGGACTTCAAGAAAATCCAAGTGATATGTATATTTGTTATCCTCCAAGATAGTGTGAATGACTTTTACGTTGTTATAAATAAATCTAACACATTTCATAATATCATATGATATCATCTAAGGGGTGACCCCAAGTCCATACAAAGAACTATACACCACCAATGAATCGGTTTAGAGCTATGTCTTATCATACCCCCTCTCATTACATAAAATAAGGCCCATGATAAGCACTAGAACCTCAGCTTGAAAAGAAGTCACATTACCAAGTCTAATAGAAAAATAGTTTACTGACCCATCATCATCATGGACATCCCACCACTTCACATATTCTCTATGAAGCACGACCCATCACAGTTTAATTTTAACTCAATCTGAGGAGGGATCTAGTGAATCTAGTTGAAATTAAAGCTTATAGTTTCCGTTTAATCCCCACATGACCCATCATTGAATTATTGCAGATAGGGTTCCTCCATCTAGTTTCTTAGTATTTTTTCATAGATAATCAGTAGGTATTTTTTATAATGGATGATAGATCTAATTGATGATATCACCCCCTCATCCATTTTCTTTTTCCTCACCTGCTCGAGACACCAATAGTAATCATGATGAAATGTTCTGTGTGCCAACTGCTCTGGGCCACTACCCCGTAAGCCATGATACCAAAAAATTAGGAATAGTTTGTAAAACAAGCTCGGAGAGGAAAATACAGTGAAAAGAAAACAAATATATACCACACCACATAGTCCCAATCTCCCTCAAATAACAGATCTCTATAACACTCCTCCCTATGGGACATTAAACAAATTCACCTGGAAAAAATGTTGATGCCACATTTATTTATATTTTCATCCATAGGAATATATTAGTTCATGATTCCACATGATTGGATGATTTACATAATTGTAAGGATCAAATATCTAAAGGACCTAATGACACATATAAATGAGACCCTACTCATTATGAATTTTCTATAAGGATATCGACATGAAAATCCCTGAGGGGGAGGGTGAAAATAAAAGCCTATCTAAATTTGTGTTCAGATTAATGAGGTAATTCTAGTCTATTTGAGACCTATTGAGGACTGATATGATTAAATAATAATGGAGTAAGGCCTCCCTAAATGATATCTCTTGGGTCGTGCAACCAGTAAAGCTAAGTATTTCCCCACTATAGTTCAGATGCCAGAAGGAGATGCTCGTTCAAATAACAAGACAGTTAGAGTGGGGTTTAAGAGCTGGAACCAAGTGACGATCATAGCCAATAGAGGGAAAACATGGCCACCCACCAAAAGATAAAAACTAAAATATTTTCTTTTCATAGTGATCCATGATAATGTGTTATGTTCCAGAACCTCCCATGCATGTTTTTCATTCATGAAGAGAATAATATTCTCAAGGTTGTGAATGTTGACAACACTCTCTTTAAGTGGCCTCACCATCATATTCTACGATCCAAAAATCATGTTACCTTTAGAAAGAGGATACCATATAAAACATGAAATAATTTCTTCAACATGTTTGATGAATAATTTTGCAAACTTTATAGAAGATAGGGCATGTACTGTTGTATCCAAAATCAGACTATTAACAAGTGCAATCCAGCCACAAAATGGGGAACAAAATTCGCCTAGTTGCGTACAAACTTCAGAATCTTATTGATGAGGTTGTCAATGTATCATATCTAGAGAAAACCTAACGATATGGGGATTCCTAGGTAGTCCATCGGGTGTTATGAATTCCTCATGTCTAGAAAATTCCTTACAGAGTAATTCTTTCTAAGTATACCCCCAAAGATGTATTATTTTTTTCTCTTTTTTGATAGACTTCCCATTCATGTAACAGTATTCCTTTATTAATATATTATCTAATTTAAGAGATCATCTCGAAGTAACCATGAATATGATAATATCATCTATGAAAATGTGTCGAGAAATAGAGGGGTATATCCTCCTCCTACCATAAATGAAGAAAATGCATTTTCTTAAGATCTCATAAATGAGACAACTGAGCACATCTTGGGTTATAATTAAAATACATTTGGAGAGGGTATCCCACTGCCCAAGGCAATGGGTTTCCTTAAAAAACACAGAATATTACCTCATGAATGTAACGGTCATCCACTAGGAACTAAAACACCAAATAATTTGATAAATATTCAAGGTGAAAAGGCCCATACCTGTGATAACCTTGTTGATGAAACTTCTCTAGATGCGATCAAAATATTTTTTCACATATAACATGATGTCCATGATAGTTCTATGAGATTTGAATTTTATGACTCTTTGCATTTCATAACCCTAGGTAGTCACCCATGGATCAAGCGTCCCTCCAAAAAGTGGTGTTTCTCCTTTGACACCCACCATGGAAGATAAGATGACATCCAAGAGTTTATGACTACAACAAATATTTTATAAGGCATTATGCACATGATCAGTAGAATGTAATGGAAGATTAAAGAAGGATTACTGATTTGGGGAGGACAACAAATGTGGGGGCACATGAAACATGAGGGAAGTGCCCCCCCCCCCCCCCGAAAGAAGGTTTTAATAGCCGCAAACACAAAGTATTCATAATATCCCATCAAAGCCTATAAAAATGTATATGAATGGATTTCTCCTAGTACGTCATTAACATGAACATAAATAATGTTAGAAATCACATCGAACAACTCTGTGTTATCTCATGGGTACCGATGATGCATATGATGATTTGGTTCGGGGAGAATATCCTCAAAAGAGGAGGTGGCTATGCCTCACACTATGTTCATTTTGTTTGTGTATGTACCATATTCAAAATGAATATTTTGTTTCACCATCCACTTATTTCCCATAATGCATGGATGAATGTACACAGTATAACAATATCCCTGTTTAATCCATTTTATTCTCAATGTCTACCAAGCCATACATTCTTTATATATAATAATTTTTTTTCAAATAGCCTTTTTATTAGGTAGAACATCCAAAAGATATTCACTCCAGACCTCCTCGAGACTAATTTCAATACGTTAAACCTCATATATGGTGGCCTACATTTTTCTTATTATGTGGAGGAACATCCCTCAACTACACGTTAATCCTAATAATGAGTCATCTTAGTTTATTATGCAAAGACAACCACAAATTCCAATGTACAATATCTGTACACATGTCTCGAACCTGGTCATGGTATCAATGTATTCTTTCCTAAAAAAGGTATAATCTAAAGTGATTGGCTGATCCTTTTGTGATGATATAAAGGACAAATGTATGTAATGATCATATATCCCACACACTAGATAGTCCACCTTTACATTAGAGTACATGGAGATAGCTTCCTGGTTCTCTATACACTGATCTATGCAGCTCCATGGGCGTATGTTTCCCCATCGATAGTTTCTCCACATGAAACAATCCCCTACTAGATAAGGATAAATTTAATGTGGAATTATTAGATATTCCACACACCAGTGATTAAAGTTTTAATTCCTATATTTGGGGCTTGGATTTAATACATTGTTTAATGATTATATATTGATCTTACCCCTGATGCATGCTGGAATGATTATATAGCATGAAATACCCATTAAAACATGCCGAAATTATATTATTCTGAGCTTGGAATTCACACATTCTGAATTTCTTGTATACTGGGAACGACATTAATTTATTGTTTAAATTATTATATAAAAGGTTTTGAATGTTTTTTATGATTTATACTATTATCTTGTGGTTATGTTTGGCATGAATTTGATAAATTCTTCAAGAAATTCTATCATGGTGGTGAAGCATGTTATTAATTTCTTTGCATATATGTTTATGGATGGAATCGCTGTGATATATAATCTAATGTATTATATAATTATTTCAAATATGGTTTATGTGGTATTAATATAAATTTTTAATTTTTTTAAAAAGTCAATAGCATTGTTAGATGCACTTATTTTCAAACTAGATGGGATTAGAAATATTGGGGTCAAACAACTATGCTATAGTCACATAGTATTCATCCAACTATTTGGTACCAACAAATATTATAAGGATACAGGATGGGATAAGGGTAGAAAACCTTACGAATGGTTGTTGCTTGATGTATGGGATATAGTCATACATGGGACCGACATGGGGATCATGAACGATAAATTTAGTTACTTATATTCTTTAATATGTTTTAATTCTAGCATAAACATTAGTGACATTTCATCTTGTCATTAAATTATATAGTTAGTATTTAGTTTATCATTCATTTAGATTATATTTTTTTCTTTTTACCATTGTATTTTATTTTTTCCAATATCTCTACTACTCTAATATTTATTTATTGTATAATTTTTTTTCTCTTTTGTAATTGTGAAACAAGGTTTTATATACTCCCTACGATACATATCTCACCAGTATTTATTTTCAGTAGAGTCTGGAATACGAGGAGATATGATTCTGGTCTCATAACAAACAAATTTCATCAATGTGTGAGACTGACATATTGGGGGATGTTAATAATGTTATATCATAGAACACCAGGTTTCTTTTCAATTAATTTACTATTTAAGAAATGAATAAAGGAGACTATGAGGTCTTTATAAATTGTAATGAGACTATACAAGTGATTATATGACCCATGTATTGAAGAAAATATGAGTTCTTAGGAATGAGATTGTAGTTTAATATAATTTTTTTATTACGGTTGATGTTATTTCTTCACAAGACATTCACAAGTCAATTGTTGATATGATTTCATGATGTTATAGGTTCTTGAGATTATTACTCACAGACCGATATAAAACAATATGAGTATTCATGTATCATTATCTGAACATAAGGATATAATTATTTCCATTTTTCATGATGGGGACATGTTATTGTAGTGATATATACTGTACAATTTGAACTCTGATATAAGTTAACTTCAATATTAGAGAAATGAATTAAATGGACTAATATATCATTCTAAAACACTTGTAATGCATGTTTATAGATACTCAGAGTTGTTGATCAATTATGTTTTCACCTATTGATGATGATCTAATTGAAATAAATAGTTCTTGAAGGGGTATGTTTTTCTTGTAGAAAAAATTATTGTGTATCGTAATGAAGTTGAGATTTAGTTGAGTGAATATTGTCACACACATAATAGAGATGATGTGGAGATTATCATAGTTCTTGGGGATTAAATTTATTTTCATATTTACTTACATAGGATAGAGATATCCATAAAAAGATTAAATTCTTGCACCATGAATTCAATAACTGGGCTGATAAGAGATTTCCAATGGTAGCGTCAACCCACATTCATTTGGGAGGGAAGCCCCTAGAAATTAGATTTATTTTTTGAGTTTGTCCATATCATATTACGAACCTCAAGACACCTAATTATAAAATGTTGATTCCCGTTGTATATATGCATCATGAAACTACTAATTTTTTTTTGAAAATTTTAGTGGAGTTTCGGAAGAAACAGGAGCTATATGGGAATGAATAAAAGAAAATATTCATGGGAAATTTATATCAAAAAAACACTAGGGGATTAAAATGATCTTGATTTCATGCACCTAACACAATAGGGCGTGACAATTCTAAAATATGATGAACATTTCCCCATCCTGTAGCTCCTGGTGGCATCTATGGAAGCTCATGATATCTCTAGAGAGTGTTGTTTTTAGGATGGTATTAAATATGAGATCATGTCACATGTGAACATGTTTCTTCGTATTAGATTAGAAGATATAATTAATCTAAAACTCATTAATGAATGATATCTGATAATTGGAATAAAAAGGTTCTAGTCTATTTCTATAACAAAAATTACGAAATAATTTTCTATGTAAAGAATAATCATTATGATTGTTCTTACAAGGAAACAACATCCATGGTATTTAAATAAGTTGGTGGTTATAACATGGTAATTTTCTATTTTTGATTTATTAGTGTCAATAGATAATCCATAAATAGCCTCAGTTTTCATAGCCCACTTTGGATTGTCATAATTATGGACCATTAGGCCACCTATGTAGGTTTCTAGGAGAATGTTGCAGTACATCTATGGTAGAGGGTCATGATTTGTACCGGAGTCTAGTAAGGGTATATATACTCTTCATCTGACTAGTAACTAGTGCTCCACATGAAGTTATGGTCGAGGAAATGGATGTGGTACCCCAATACTAGAATTGAAGTACCAGGTAGAATGAATAGCTTAAGGATTTATAGCTAGAGCCCATGGAAGGGAGGATGTTAAACTACACATTTTGTGGACTTCTAAATCACTAATAGTGGTAGGACCATTTACCATCATATGTATGTTTTTGGTATCATTGACCCATTCATGTGTTGTGTTTGATACTATGGAACCACATTTATTTTTATTTAATACATTTTATATGTTTGAATATGGAATGAGGAAATCTTTGATGGTGTTTGGGACATCAATTCACCATTGTGTTTTTAATTTGAGAATATAAAATGTGACATGGTTTGTTATCTAGAGATTACTGTTTCTTTTTGGAACACCATATTCTTGAAAATAATGGTTTATATTTGATTCTGGGTATGGATTCCATATTTCTATAATAATATCATATCAACTATTATTGTAGGTAATTTACGGTTATATATTTAGGAGAAGTAATCTTTTCTCACCACAGTGAACGTGATCTTCAGGATGGCCAGGTAGGAACAATTTAGCGTATATTGAACTATCTCATAGCTTAGATAGCCTATATTATTCTAGATTATGGTGGAACATAGTGTTATTATTTAAATCCAATGGTAGACGTTTTGAATTTATTTTCACTAACATGATCTATAATATTACCCCCATGAAAGATATTGAGTATATGATCATATTGTTGTTGGGAGTAGAGCTAGTTTCTATCTCTCTTTATTGAATAGAAACAAAAAATAATTGGTAGTTGAGATATATGATAGAAAATCTAGAAGATAATTATTTCACATGGACATCAGTATATCCTTTGGGTTCTATAGTTATCTTCACCAACAAAGATGGCGGTTCATTGCTCAAATTTCTGGATTATCATTGATTGAACTAGGTGATGTTCAAGAACCAGTATATTATTCTTTTCATCAATGATGTTTTTTATTAGATAATGTTTGAATATATCTTATACATGATATAGTTCAGATCAAGATACCATATGTTGAGTGTGGGACCAACGAACATACATTATACTACTTTTTTTGAGTATGTATGGATTGTATGAGTTCATAGTGATTAATTTTTGTTTGACTAATGCATCTGGGGAATTCTTTTTATTGATGAATATGATCTTTCAACCTTTTATTGATCATTTTGTGGTCAATTTAATTGATCAAATATTAGTTAACATATATTTAATCGATAAACATTACCAACATGTTTACATCATCTTATGTATGTTTAGAGAGCAACAGATTTACACCAAGATAATCTTAGGCACTTCGTGGAATGATAATGATCCCTTCATGGATAATGTAATATTAGAGGCTAGTGTATCAATGGTTCCAGATAAGCTGCACAAATTGAATCTTTGGAGTATGATAATAATGTCTCTGAACATTGAATATATATGGGTTTAATTGGATATTATCAAAACATTATCTAGGTCTTCTCTTATTTGGTATCATAGAAATAAGGGACAAAAAAACAGGAGTGAAGTTAGTTTGGTAAGAATGTTATGAGATATATTTTTTGGAGTTAACCGAAATGTTGAACACAAAACTTATCCACACATTATAGGTGTTATGTAATACTATGTGCTATAATGCATCAAGATTTGGAATCAGAACATTTATAATGAAATTCGGCCGATTGGTTTCTTATGGCTTTAGAAAACTGTGACCACATGAATGAAATTACAAAAATAATTATTTATATGTATAATCAGTCGAAAATGACCTATGTTTTGGAATTTATTGTCTCACAATTAAAGTTATTTTTATGAACATAGATCTCTAACGACCCTGTTAAATCTTTACTCAATGGGTCCTAAACATTTAGTAGAGGATGTGGTTCATTTATCTGTAGTCATTTGACTTCAAGGTAAATTATACATTGGAAAATATAAATGTTTCTTATGATGAATTGACTTGTAATACATATAACATATCAATACAAGAGTCTTGTGATCAGTTGTAGATGATTTCACTCATTGAACACATGCATTTAGATGTTTTAGAATTCCTTATAATGTCCTAAATATTTTTGAAATCTATTACACCCATGATTTTAGAACATTTCAAGATAGAGCTGTTATCTTACACTATGGGATCAGTTATTAGTGGAAAATAATATGGTGGGGTAACACCATTGGGATGGTCTAATGTAATTATAAATTATAATTTTTTTTTACTGGTGAGTATGGGTTCCTATGGGCTTTAAGGGTGATCTGATTAGAAATTTTCCTGATTCAAGACAGCTGGTACATCCAGGTTTGATAATGATGTATCATTAACTTATTAAAAAAAACTGTCTAGGAATTGATAAAGAATATCATTATTTATTATTATTTGTTTCACATTTCATCAGGTGAATGTAGATAATCTGAGGAAAATAAGGCATTTGAATCCATTTTTCTATTATTGACAAAAATTTTGATGATTCCACTATTGTTTTTTCTATAGGTTTACATAGGGAACGCATCTAGAAGATGTTTTATGGGTGACCATGGATATATGGATGAAGGTTACCCATTTAATTCAAATTTGAGAGTCTTCAAATATAATGATCTGGGAATTATTTACGTTTTGGAGGTTTTTTATCTGTATGGTGTTCTGAGGAATATCGTTTTATACATAGATCATCGTTTCAAAACATGTTTCTGGTAGGGTCTCTGGAAGGCTCTAGGACTGAAGGATTTGTTGTGTATGCCATATAATCCTCATAATAATGTGTAATAATAACGTACTATTTATGATTTGGAGAATATGTAATGTGATTTGATGTGGATTTTGTTGGTTTGTGGGATAATCATATGGAAATCTTAATGTTTTCCAATAATAATAACCTCCAAGATTCCTTCTAGATGAATCCATATTTGGCTTTGTGGGGATATAAATTTTATTCAACTATTTATGGTTAAAGAAAAGAGATCCATACCTTTGTGGACATGTTATCATGTAGGAGATATCTGAATATGGTTTAGATGATCAATAGGTGGATGGGATTTTTTCAATGCTAGATAAATCTTATACAGACGATTGAATATGACCTTTGGAGTTCAAGGTTAGTCATCATGTAATTTTTTGGTGTCACGTAGTTTATATGAATGATGTATATGCAAATATGGAATGTTATGACCCATGTTTGTTTGGATATTTGAGATAGTGGATACGATCGGTCTAAAGGCGTACCAGTTAGACCTTTAATAGTGAAAGAGTTCCATGCACAACATATTTTAGGTGTTGTGGATTCAAATATATTATTCATACTCTTATCATGTTATACACAATGCATACATCATGATTTGTGATAATGCATTACTTGAGTGGAATCTGATACATATTATTGACCATTGTTATAAGTATATATGGAGTAAGATGATTTGACTGATCCCATTGTAGTGGAAGCATGAGAGAGTTCTAGATGATACTAAGGATAAAGAGTCTAATATATGAGCACAACGGACATGCATGTTTGCAGAGAAACCATAGTGATGCTTGGAGTAACTCAAGGATGAAATTTTATATGGTGCTATTTTTTAATGATCTCGTCATTTTCCAATTATGCCCCTATTTTAGTAATTTTTTAGCCTTGTTAAATTATTATTATTTGGAGATAAAGGGTATTTGTTATATCAAATAACCTAATGATCATGGATTTATTTTCGTTTAAACTGATGGATTCAAGGTACAATATTTATAAATAGGTATATGATAGTATTCCCAAGATTTGTAAGGATTTAGAGATAGGTTGTTTCCGTGTATAAAAAACGGAATGAAGGATTTCTATAAGGGATTTAAACACCATGTAATGGTATTACATGACATGTATAGTCATCCAACAACATGTTGTAAAACATTATATGGGGTAAAATGGTTACATAATGTCTATAACATTTTTATAATGTAATAAATCATTGGGATAAATATTAACCTAAGGTGGTAGGTTTTTCATCATATCCCCTATAAAAAATACTTGAGGTGTAAAAGAGTTACGCAACATGTGATTTATCGAGAAGTGGTTTTATATAGGATATGCGGCTGATTTTTCATTCCAATCTGCTATATATTCCATCCTCTCAACCATAGATAGTATTATAGGTGATTTGGGAGTTTCATTATCTCTTCCAGATGTTCTATTATGGAAATCAATACACATATCCTTTTCATATCATATTCACCATCATTCATGTTGGGGAATCCTCCATGAAGCATCGGCTGACCATATATTAATTGTTCGGGCAATAAAAAATAACCTTGTGGTTTGATAATTTTCATGTTGGTAAATTATATCAATTACAATAACATGTTATACCCCCAAAATTTTTAAATAGTAAATTGAGTTGTTCTTAATTTCAATTTGTATAAAAAAAATTGACATGTAATATGGCTACAGTTCAGGTGAGTGAACCACTTATTACATATGTTTTAATAATTTCTCCATGTGAGTTTATAATAACACGCAAATTGGTTGATTTCTTGAAATACATTCACCTAGTGTTGGCCTGAAATTTTTAATTAATCGAATTTTATTTTCTTATTATTTATTATAGTCAAAATGTGTAATTAAGTCATAAATGGTAATTTTATATTTTCCTTTAAACATTTTGATGTGATATTGTGTTATCCATGCTATTATTCCTATTCATAAACGATTTAATACTGATATAGCATGCTATTACCAATTATTCCTCCTATAATGATTATATACATAGATTTCCCAAAATAAATTTTGTAATGCTTGTATAGAGGGCCTCGTCCTGATACATTATAAAACACATATATAGTGGAATATTCCAAATGAGACATGATAAAATTATTATATATTGTGTTTCACCCAGACACATGATGAAATCTTTATATACATAGAGAAACCAAGATATATTTCTAAAATTATTATATAGTTTGATTTGAACAATTTTTTTTGATTTATACCATGGTCATACTCATATGATTGGAATGGTTGTGAAACATGCTCAATGGAATTCAAAAATGGTTCCAATAAATGTTATTATTTACCATGGTCATTTAGTTATAGTTGGGATTTTTGTGAGACATTCGTAGAGGTATTTGGAAATGTTTTCATATCAACTTGATGATGTATTAAATAAATTAATTAAAAAATTAATTAATACAACCAAATAATGAATTATTTCATACACTTAATATAATAAATTTTGTTTTTATACACGATGATTTTGAAATACTGATTTAAAATCACACCATATTTAATCGATAGTTTGGTACCAGATAAGATTTCATGGATGGAGGATTTGAAAAGAGAAAAGGACCTTAATGATTTTTGACTCTTTCTGTATGGACTGGAGGATAAGACTTGACCAATATGGGGATAGCGACTAGGAAGTCTTTATTATTTATTTTGGTAACCAAATGATTTATTTTTTTAATTATATGATTAAATCTAATAACATTTTAGCATGTCGTTACATAAATTAATTATTTTTTATTTAATCATTTTGTTGTCTATTATTTTTCTATGTTTTCTATTATATTTTATTAGTTCCATTAATTTATCATAATTTTGTACTAATTTATTGATAAATAGTTTACTTACATAGTCTTATTACTATTTAACCAGGAGATTTAGTATTCATAATATATGTATCACACCACCACTGCTAGTCGAAGGCCCCTAGCTTATAGAGAGGTTGTGGCACCCTGTATTTTGTTATATTAACATTTATTTGTCATTTTCATGTGTATATAATTTATTGGTGAACATGGGGAGAGTTTTCAGTGTTTTGAATTTTTTTTGAGAAAAAAAAGTGGGGAACATGGGTTAAATACTGTTTTCCCAATCATGGGATAATGTAATTCGAATTTAGAAATGACTTCCTCAAAGTGTGGATCTGGTTCTTTTTTATCATTTATATATTTTTTCACCATAGAACGATTGTAAAATGAATTTTTTCTTCTCCAAATTCCTAATAAGGTTCTTACATTTTTCTCGATGACTTCCAAAATATTTCCTTGGTGATTTGAAGGCCAATTCTTATAGTAAGTTCACGTTCTTCATTGTTTTTCCCACAGTTTTAGAGATCTACTTCTTCTTTAATCATTATTTTTAGATCTACATGCACTGAAGCCATATATATAATTTTTTACCCCATATAAGGTTATATATGGTTTTTATCATGATTGGGGATGATATTTAAGGTAGTTTCTTGCAATCTTGACCCATTTACAAGTGCAATCTTCATTCATTTTCAGTTTTCCATGAAACGATAGAGGCATGTGTCTTCACTCTCAAATTCACTTGAATGAATTGTTATGAATGAATTAAATTTTTCAATTTGATATTAATGATGAAATTTCTTTTAAACACTGATTGAAACCCATCTTCAGCGATGGTTTGGGAATTATGAAATTCTGGTAAATTAGACATTCTTCAAATTGTATTTTGTTATAGATTTTGAAATGGAGATTTTAGGTTTGATAATTTCAATAATTTTACTATGTTTATTTAACTCAAATGTTTTCAATAATGGTATGAGTTTATTGAAATAATTTTTTTGTCAAATTTAATCATCTAAATGTTTTTCAAAAAAATGGTTTTTATTAAAATGGATGAAATAATTGAAATTTTAATGGTTATTTGAAATAATAGACCTGCCTATTAATATTAAACTAAGAGGTATGGATGAAATAAGAACATGTTCTTGGATCTAATGGTTCAGTGGAACATGGGAATTAATTACATTGTGAAAACTTGGGAGATCGATGAGAAACCTCTCGCAAGTATTGATATGTCATAACGAAGCATATATTGTTGGAATTATAGATATGTGGAAATAAATTCTTATGAAACTATAGATATTTAAAAAAATTATTTAATATTTATAAGATAGTTTAAATGTAAAATAATTTTTTTCTAAATTATATTACATGGTTTAATTATTTAATTATTTATAAACTGTATTTAGAAGTGTTTATTTTTGTTTATATTTTTTTGGAATGTTTTTCTTATCATTAGTTTTATTTAAATTTTTCTGAATTATCCATAATAGTGGATTGATAAGTGAGGTCATTGAGGATGATCTAATGTGTTCTATACTCACCCAATCTTGGGAACATTTCTTCTTTTGTAGATTGAATATTTTGGGATGTGGGAGAAGGTAGACTACTATATGTTTTTAGTACTACTTCCCGAGATGATGGGATTTTTGACGATGGTTGAGCATAGAGCTAGTAGAGCATGGAGTCTTGTGGTTGTTTTTGTGTATATATTTGTTATCTTCCCCAAGATTCATTGAGTCTTTGTTTTCTACTTATATTGCACATTTTTTGTTCAAATTGGCGTAGAAGAAATTTTTGTATTTTCTTTATTTTAATCATGAATCCCATTATTATTAAGTATTATAATTTTTTGGTTTATTGTATATTATAATAGAATTAATTATCCCATGGTTTTATTTGAAACACTTTGGAATTTATTTCTAGGTAGTTTGGTACATTAGTGTTTCAGGGACATATATAGAATATGGAAATCTCTTTATACTGGGTTAGGACAAAGAGATAAGCATGGAATGCATTATAGATGAATGACTTCCCATTATAATTGATATCCCTCATTAAGTAATGACATATGATATGATTTGATGCATGATTTTGATTTTTAAAAAATATAATGAATAATTATTTTCTAATGAAAGACACTTAAAAGGGCATGTTAAATGTATTTTAAAAATGGTTTCATTTTCAAAACGAAAAAAATGCCTTTCAAAAAATGGTTATATTTTGACAAAAATGTTTTGAAAATTAATGTGATATAATTTTAAATTCAAATCCATCAGTTCCTGGAGAGTTAGACATATAGAATTATTTATATATAGAAAATTTAACTCGATCGGCGTTGAAGAAACAAATAGTAGGAAGCAGTATTGAATGTGGTTTCACCTGAGCTCTAGGTGAACCAAGAGATGGTTAAATTTACTATAAAATCATTCCAAGTTGTGGAACCTAGAAATTTGTGGGGTGAGGTAAGACATGTTGATCATTACATAATGTACCACAAGAAAAAACCACCCATCTTCTGGGGTGATTCAGAAACTGAAAGGGATGAGGTGTGGATGTATAGTATGACTCATATATTTTATTTCATAAGCACACTGATAGAGATGAAAATAAAGCTGGAAACTTTTTTTTTAGGATCATTCATTCAATTGGTGGGATTTAGTGGTACACGCTTAAATAGATTATGGAATAAGTTAGAAATATTTTGAGGAATTATAAAACAAACAATTTTATCCTCAGACATTAAAAATCTAGATAACAATGATCATCTTCAGACTGAAGTTGTAAAATCCCTATATCACTGAATATGTTGCTAAATTAATAAATTTAGTGTTCCTTTCCTTAAATTTTATTGATTGTGTGGCCTTGAAGGAATTCATATTAGATTTTGTACTATTTAAGGAAATTCACTAGAGGTTTATGGTGCTCTATATTAAGGATTATATAGAGATGGTTATCAGAGAGATAATGGTTGAATGAGACATATAATGATCTATGCGGGGAGAGAGAAATCATGATGATATATACATAAAGAGTTTGGAACTTTAATGATAGGAGCTAGAAGAAGAGGGACACATGTTTTCATGGTGGAAATGGGAATTATAATAAAACCGGTGGATCAATGAATCTTCCCTGAAAACCAAAGAGCTAGATGAGATGTTTCCAATGTTGAATGTTCGACCACATGAAGAGAAATGAAATGAATAAAACAAGAGAATTCCATAACTACAATAAGATATGAAATATTCAGTGGTACAGTCATAGTGCTCTAAGGTCTGCTGCTCGAGATACTTCTCCAGTGTCGCAAGAATCGTTTGCTTCATTTAGAAGAGGAAAGAAAAATCAGACACTTCAGTAGGGGAGAGGTATCCATGGTAATTCTAGAAAAACCTTGAATCCCTAGTAAAATAAAATTTAACCATAGATACAAGGAGAAAAGTGATTCGAGGAAAATATTAATTAAGCTGAGCAGGTGATTGTGGAATATCAAGCTTGACAATCTATGGTGAGAGGAACAATTATGTTGAAATCAACCAATATAAAATTTATATTTGATATTGGTTTATCTCATTCATTAATTTCTTCTCATGATGTTGATTTTCATAGTTTGAAACATGAGATGAATTCCTCTATGTTATAATTTCAAACCCCTCTTGATACAAAGGACTGTTAAGCCATTGTGTGTAGAGCATGATGTATAACTATTGATAGAGTGGAGAAGAAATGGGATTTTTCAGTGTAAGAGATTGATGTATTTGAGGTAATCCTAGGTATGGATTGGTTGAAAACATTAAAGGCTAACATAGACCATTATAAGAGAAAAATTATTTGTACAACTGAATATTGTGTCAAGCATCTATTTAGTGGATAATGTGTTGTAAATATAGCTGCAACAGATAGGTTGGCCCCATCAGTCAAAACAAACAAAAATAAGTTATAAGAATATACATTGGCATTGATGTAGAGATCAAGGTTTTTTCCCTTTAGTTGTAGATAAATATTTATATGTGTTTTCCAAGAACATATTAGGGTTCTAACTGATAAGGGAAGTGGAGTTTATGATTTATCTTCTTTTGAACTATGTGCTGACTGTCATAAGCTTAACCAATTTATAATAATGAATATATATTCAATACCTTGCATTGATGTCATTTATGACCAATTGAGGGGTTCTTGGTGGCCATATAAAATTGGCATTAGACCAGGATATAAAAATATCATTTTAGGAATGAAGATATTCTGAAAATGGATTTAACAAGAATATATGGAGGGTATGAATATGTAGTCATTCTTTTAGGTCTAACAAAATCACAAAAAGTCTTTATGGAATTGATGTATAATATTTTATAGAGATTGTTATATTCTTTTGATGTGGTTTTTGTGGATGAAATATTTATGTATCCAAGGTAAATGGTTATCATGGGAAATAATTAGTGATAGTGTTGGTAATCATGAAAGATCAATTTCTGGATGACAAATTGTCAATGTGTGAATTTTGGATACAAGTGGTTCACCTTCCTCGCCATCTTATTTCATAAAAAGGAGTTTTAGTATATACTGAATAGATATAAGTTATTATCTCTTTGAAAACACCGAAAAATGTATTTGAGATACAATTATTCCTTGTCCACACTAGTTATTATCGATGTTTTTTTTCATGACTTGTCACGAATATCATCACATTTGACAACATTGAAAAAAAAATGTCCTATTCTAGTAGAGTGAGGAAAACTGAAACTCTTTGGAAGAGTTGGTTCTTCTTCTAACATTATCACCTATCTTGGTTTTTACAGAATCATAATAGGTCTATGTAGTGTACACTAATGCTTTGGGTTCTTAGTTGGGATGAGATCTTGTGAAATGTTACAAGGTTGTTTCTTATCTTTCAAGGTAGTTGCGATTTTCTGATAAAAATCTCCAACACATGGCATGAAGATAGTTTTGGTCATTCATTCATTGATGACTTGGGGAAACTTTCTCTTTGGTGGGAAATTCACTATGTTAATGAATTATATGAGCTTCAAAAATATTTTTTGATAGAGAGATTTGAAACTGTGAAAAATGATATTGATGGAGTATCTTTATATATTTAACAATAACATGATGTATAAACCTACAAAAAGAAATTTGGTGGTCGTTGCATTAAGAAACAACTCGCATGCTTAGTTGGGAAAATATGATTTAGATGAGTTGAAATTTATGTCAGTTATAACTGATATGTAGGTTGAATGTGAAGATCTATGTGCTATTATGGTATTCCTTTCATTTTCCATGGTTCTTTATTTCATAAATATTTTAATAGAGACACAATCATCAGATGAAACATACATGGTTCTGATTTCAAAACTCAATATTGGGAAAAACATTAGGATTTGGAATCTTGATGGGATTTCAGTTTTGTGGTTTTGAAATCATATGGTTAAACAAATGGTTTTTCTGGAACAACTTCTTCATGCATACCACCATCAGATGTTGGAAAAACATCAAGTAATATAGAATATGTAAAATGAATCGAAGGCGTAATTTTGGTGGATTGATATAAAAAAATGTGGCCGAGTTCATTTCAATGTGCATAACAATTCAGCATGTTACGACATAAAATCAAATAACATAAAGTATTATTCAATATCTATTTATTCTAGTGTGGAAATGGGTGCAAATAGTGATTGATTTTGTTACGGGTCTATGAAGAAAATTTATTAAAAACGATGTAATATGGGTGATATTGGATCAACTCACAATTTAGGCACATTTTATCCCTATTTATGAATCTCATATAGTAGATGATCTTTCCAAAATAATTATCCGAGAAGTGTTAAAGAGACATGGAATACATGTCTTGAAAATCTCAGACAGAGATACAATGTTCATATCTCATTTCCTGAAATCATTACTGTAATCTTTTGTGAATTAGTTAGAATTTAGTATGGTGTATCATCTTTAGATTGATAAGAAATATGAAAGGAATATACATACATTTGAAGTTATCTTGAGGTCATTAAAATGCATTTGGGAGGATCATTGGAAGTGAACCTGTTGTTGGTGGAGTTATCATATAATAACAGTTATCGGGCCTATATATATGGATCCTTTCAAACATTAGTATGTGTTTCTTTATTTTCTCCATCATGGGTGAAAATCGGTGTAGCCTCCTTAGTGGTGCTGAGAATTGTCCAGGAAATGACAGATAAGATCTATTTGATTAGCAAGATGATGGAGATGGATCAAACTCATCCTAAATCATATGAAGGTCATTGTCGAAGATTGTTTCCATTTGATATGAGTGATCTTGTGTTCTTCATGATATCACCAAGGCATATACACTACCATTTAGAGATGTGGGGAGTGTAATATCTTGGATACATTGGCCCTTTTGAGATATTATAATGTGAATGAGAGGTGGTATATCAGTTGGAATTTCCATCATGGTTTAGTTTGGATTATAATGTGTTCCACGTATCTCAGTTGAAAATGTATCATCCTAATTCAATCAATGTTATGATATGGAATCATGATTACCTAGAGTTGGGTGCTTCCTTGTTGTATATTTCCAGTGCAGATTTTGGAAAGGGAAGAGAATGTCTTGCATAGAAAAAGTAGTCTAGTGAGTGTTTTAGGTAAACATGTTAAACGTCAAAAAAAAACTTGGTAATGTGAGAGAAAATTGTAATAGATATGGTATGAACCCTTTTATGGTAGTGATAACTTTATACTTTCTAGGGATAGTAATACCAATGATGCGGAGAATGTAGCACCCCTGTGTTTTGGTATTTTACCCTTTATTTGATATTTTCATTTCTATAAATGTTATGGGTGAATATGGTAAGTGTTCGGTGTTCTTTACAAACATGCACCAATTGACTAGAATAATTAAATTAAATTCATTGAATACATATCCAATGAAATTATTCATTATTATATCAATTTTAAATAATATTTTATAATATATATATCTATATATATTACTTAGTTTTGACCTATTTTCAACATCATGTGTATGTAATCATTATCTCCTTGAACTAAATTTATAAATCTGGTGTATATATATATATATTATATTCCATATTTACATAATTATTTGATAATACAATGTTATATAATATATTATAAAATATAGATTATAAATTTATAATCTCATTTCTTTTTCATTTTTTATGATCAATGAAATTGAAATCATCAGTGTATATATTTATGATATTCATAATGAATGGTGGTTGATTTCACAAATAAATACATAAATAATAATATAATATTACCAAAACAAAAATTTTATTATTTTATATCTATAATATATTAAAAAAAATTATCTCATAGTCATCCACAATGTCAATGCATAATATTGTTTAAGTATGTGTTTAATCAGACTCAAGTATGAACTCACCATGATTAATGGGTGATTATGAGGGGTTTCTATAATGTCATTATACTAGAATATTGATGATATTATTTAAATTATTATAGTGTGATATAAATATATTTATGTGACATATAAATAGAATATAATAAATAAAATATTATTACTTAGAAAGAAGAAATATTTTTCTACTTTTTTCACTTTTTTAAATAATTGAATTAATGATGATCAATAATTGATAATAAAGGTAATAGGTTCTATACATTATCATATAATAACATTAAATATTTTATATATATATTATTTGTCTATAAAAATAATTTTCCTAACCATTCATGTAAGGTGGTAATGAGAAAAATGAAAAATGCTTTGGAGACGGTAGATAGTACGTATGCATTAACGATGATTTCATATTCATAAAATGAGATGAAGAAGAGATATGGATTATCTTTAAAGAATATAAAACATAATATAAAAATTTAATTTTATATTTAAATTGTATATATCATTTTTTCAAGGTGGTGAAGGAAATTGAAACACAATGTTTTCTATAGGTGGAAGTCGACGTACGCACACAAAAGTAGCATTTTTTAATTCCTTAGAAAAAATAGGGAAAAGGTGATTACTGATTATTAAAATAGAAATATAAAATAAATTATATAATCATTATTTATTTATTAACATTTTTATTTTAAATTTATTACTGGAAAATAAAATTACATAAAAAAATATGTTGACTAAAAAATGATTTTCCATGTTAAGCAATTTGAGATTTCTATGGATGATCCCTTATAGATGGATGACCCAGGTAATCCTCTTATGACCCAAATCTAAATAAAAATAATTATAACTAAACATGTAAGAAAATTATTGTATTTATTTTTGAAACCCAAATTTTATTGTTTCTGTTAAGAGGTTGTGAGATTCCCATTTTATAAGTGGTTATAATGACATTATTTTTATATATTTTAACTTTATATAATGGGATAACATGTTAATAATTCCATGTGTAAAAAAACATAAAAACATAATTTTTTGGTTAGACAAGGTATATATTATCTGAATAACCCAATTAAAAACAACGTTTAACATGTTTTATGTTTTTTTCCTATTAAAATATATCTTCATCCATTTTATATTTTACCACAGTAACTTTTTTTTTACCTAAGGTAATAGAATATGTATTCATAAAATCTAATTTTCCATTATTAATACAACTAGTCCTATGGATTTAAAAAATTAAATCCATTTCATCAAAAAAAGTCATGATATAATATTCATACTTATAAATTAATAACATAAAAAAGACATGTAATTTGTAAATATTGTATTTCTTATTATTCATGTAAAATAAGTATTTTTAAAAAATACAAAAAACTCATATAAATAAATTATTACTATAATAAATAAATAATTAATATTCATTTTACAAATCCAAATCCCAAAATTTATATATTTTACCTTTAAATAAAAATATGAGATATAATGAAATATTAATTTAATAGTATTTTTTTAGAATATTATCAACTCTATTTCATATATTCTATGATTTAGTAAATAAATTAGAATTAATAAATTATTTACATAAAATATATATTATCATCATTAATCATAAGTTTCATGAAATATGAATTCATAGCACATAAAAATAGAATAAATATAAAAATAAATTTATAAGAACAACATGATCATAGTATTCATTTTAATGATACCAATAAAATTTTATTCACATTTAAAGAATAATATAATTCTATATGAGATTTTTTATTAAAAAAATCATTATGTGGTTACTCTAATTTATTCCCACTAATTATTATACTATATTTTAACGGTATAAACATATCATACTTTCATTTTGTTTTATTGTTGAATGAGGATAATGATATCAAACACATTGACTTAGTTATTGGTAAATATTTAATAAAATTTCATGGTTGTACATCTCTCCCTAAAATTATATCTAGCCTCCAAAATTAACTCATAAGATCAAAGTAATTTTTATATAGAACTCATAATTAATTCTACACCACTATATTATGTCATGTTTGTTTGATATGTAGAATAAGATATAACTATATGTAATATTATTAGATGTTTTTTATACCGAGATATAAATCATTCTTAGTTTCACAAATAATTGAACAAAATAAATATACTATAGATCCATAAGAAATAACATCTGAAAATCTATAAATTTAATTTATATGATTATAATACAACTATGGGTTATTATTTAAAACTAAATATATTGAAGTTGGTGAAAAAATACATGACATATGAGACTATAAAATCTATTGTGAAAACATCCAATTTTAAAAAATATTTTTAATTTCATAGTGTTTACCTTATTTTCAAGTTTGGTAGTGAATATTTATTTTATTGTGCCCTAAATTGTACATTGAGTCACATAATGCAAAAATATCATTCAATTGAATTGCCAGATTTTTTCAAAACTATCTTTTCCTCAAACAAGTGTGTCTAATTACCTTAATTTTCCCACTTATTGAATTGAAATATTTTTTATGGAATCTGATTATCACTTATTTTCTTGGGTACTACCTCTAGGTGAGGTAACATACACCATTTGGTGATAGAAATTATCATGGTCATGTTATAGAACCAACAATGCAATAAAAATAATGACATTGAACCATGTAATATCAAGAAAAAAAATTTTCTAGTGGATGATATATCCTCCCACACCAATATCTAAATCACTACACTGACGTATACTCCCATACTATACTCCCATAATAGTATCATGGGACATAACACCAAAAAATTCTTTATTTCCATCCCAATCCTCTCCAAATCATCAAATGAATAAATATGATTGTAAATAGCATATATCAAACAAGGCAGATAATAACGTATACGGTTCTTTAATCATACATCAGACTATAAATGATCATGGTCCATACTCCTCATCATTTGGTTTAATTGCACAAATAATTCAATATCTACAGCCTTATGATTTGACCTCACTGCCTGTGAATGAATCACTTTGCTAGATATATACCTCATAAGTCTGACATCTTTATCCATGAACACCTCCTCAACCGTTTCAACTAGTAATAATCAATCTTCTTGCCTGGTGTGTATCTATTAATATTATACCGGAATGTAGTGTTAGTAAAAATACCTTCTAACTAGTCACAATAGGGAATGATTTTTAGAAATTATGAAGGTGAACAATCATGTTACAATAGTATAACTATATTAGGCGTTTCATATATTAAATATTCTTATATTCAATACTACCATAATGGCCACACACCATATAAATATCGCTTCATGCCATCTCACATGAGTAATCACTCGACGTAGAATCAAAGTGGTGTTTTCCACAGCTTGATGAACCACCTACCTACATTGATGCAGAACCTCTATGAATCACACTGCCATCTTCTTTTAGGATTCTCTCAATGTTGATGGTCTTGCTCACAATCTCTTAATTTTGGTTCAACCACAAAATATTATCCAATGATTTAATTTCTTATGTAATCCTATTCTCAAACCACCTCGTATTCCCCAACTCCTCACCGTTCAGTGTCCGTGAAAAAGAAAAACAATAAATCAGGATGTATTGATTTGAATATTCCATAATCAACATAGCACCCAACTATATGTGTAAAAATTACAAAAATAGGTCAAATCATAGCATATAAGAGATTTAGATATCATAAGATGATATCTAATAGCCTTCCCTTCCCATACCCTCATTGAAGATAGCATGAGTGATGAAATTGAATCATCATTTAGAAGAGTCATGTATCATATTGGTGGTGAGATTGACCCCCACTCAATTTGTGTTTCCAAATGATTGAATATGTGTAATATGGTCTATTTCCAAGATTATTTCTGATTGGAGACCACTATAACCCAATAAGTATGGAGAATATTGTTTTGTTAATTCTCATGTATGTTATTCCATAATAGGGGTACGCTAGGGATCTCATATCACAGACTGCATAAAATGAAGGAAAATATCACAGAATTGAGCAGTGACAACCATAAGGGGAACAATATGATGTACCTCAAGTGAGATTACTATATAAAATTCATGTCACTGAAGGACCAACATCTCCATAGCATGATCATCATCACTTTCTTGTTACATGAATCATGGACATCATGTGGGCATGGATCTAAAACGTCCAAATGAATTATTTAAATACTATTTAACAACATACAAGATAACGATAACATGAATGGAATGGTACATAACCTTCCCATAAATGAGTAACACATTCTAACTGCTCATAAATCTATTTCCATGTGTTATGGATGATCCAAATGGATCACAATAGACATTCCTTAATTCCCATTACTAATGTTATGTAATGGTAAATCTATAACATTATGAAATAGAGGTTTTAGTATAAGTAGTGACAATTTCAAGTTAAAAAGTAAAATAACCTTAAATTTTAAAATATAATTACCAATAAATGGTGACTATTTCATTTAAATTTTTAAAATTTATTTAATTTTATAAATTTTACAAGCATATACCTATCACAGTCTAATAATATTTTTCACCATTTCAAATATCTAAACACCCATGCTCTTTATAAATTTCAACTGTCTTGTTATATAACGACATCCTAACCTTTAAATCTCGTTCAAGGATGTAACAATACATATAAAAGTATTTTATTTAATTAATTCAAATATGTAATTTATATATGTACATGAATCAGAAATAAAAATGGTTAATGTATCAATATAATATAACATTGATTCTAAAAATGGAAGCTATGTTTCAGGGTTCAAACATAGAATAATTCCCTAGTTAATGTTCTATAACCAATAAATATGATAATACCCAATTTATATAGATGTATACAACATAATTATTATAAATATTTTACCACTTCAAGAATTTTTAGAAAATTTCAATATATAAAAATCATGTCACTCACAATAATTACAAGAAATATAGGTAATGAAGAATTAATTTATTCTAACTTGGTATCGAATAATAGATGAGATGTGATATCTAATGTTCTGTTATGATTCAAAATCTAAAACCTCCTTTTCCAAACAAGATATGAAACAAGAAGTCCAGAATTATAATATGCATAATTATTATGTCACAAAACATGTTCATCACCCAATGGTGAAATAAATACATCTATAATAAGAATAAACTGAATCAGTAATAACACATCATTAAAATTTTGGTTTTCCCATGTACATGGGTTTCCTACTCATATGAATAGGACCATTTCCAAATTACAATACATTACGAGTATCATGTCTAATAAAAAATAATAATACAAATGGAAAAAGGTATGATACTATTTTGTAGCATTCTTACCGAGAAGCCTGAGATAAGTGCCTCGATCAAGTTTCCCATATGAACTCAAGGATTCCTCCCCTTTTTCCAGTGGTTTCCAAATAGTAGTAAGGGCCTAGGGTGCGTGAATTGGTAGAATATTCTACATTTATAATATTATAACATAGTGGTAAATAATAATGATTTGTAGAAGAAATAATTTTTATTAACCTGTAGTGGAATGATAAATCGTCCTTATAATAAAATAAAGGAAGATAAATATATATCAGATAAAAATTGATTCCAATGTCATGGTTATATAAAAAAGGTATGATCATGACATAAAAGGGTAAAATAATATAAAAGGTTTTAAAAAATTGAAAAATACCAATAGATTCTTCTTCAAGAATCTTAATCATAGGCTCTCACTTATTCAGTAATATTCCTTCCTAGTATGTAGAAATAATCATTAGAAGTGGATGACTTCATCATTCTATATATACAGTAATGAAATTTTTCTAGGTACCCCGGGTTTCTCGAAAATGGGGTAAAATTTACTAAGTATTCCACCACTAATAGTGTCTATATGTATTTATTTTGTTCATATAAAATGATCAATTTGTATTTACTGGTTATGGAAAATTTATAAATAAAAAAAACAGGCCTAGGTTCTTCATGGGATACCCAACAGACTCTACCTCCTTCAACCTAATAAAGATAACTCTAGTATATGGAAACAAAATTATTAATACTTATTATGTGAATTTATATATATATATAAATAAAGTATTCCAGAACACATATATAGAAAACAATACTTCTCCATCATAAATTCAAGAGTAAACAATGAGAAGATCAAAAAATATTCATATGTTTGTTGGATGAATCATTTAATATATTAAAAAAGAATATGTAGTTCTTCATAATATGGAATCTTAGTCTTGTATAATGTGGTCTATCAATTGGAACCAATGTATCACTCAATAAGCACAATAAGTATCCATCATCATAAGAGTCTATCCAATGCAATATGTACATGGAACCCAAGTATCTCTATCATCATGGACTAAATGTATATCCCACTTTGTCGATCCATGTTATACCATATAGGCACCCTTGATTTATTGTGTCATAACAAATTAAGAATGTCCCACTGAGCCCATCTATATAAATATAAGGTATCACTCATGGGTAAAGTGAAACATCCATCTAGTGAGACTATTCATATATTTTTATAAAAAATCCATGTACAACTCGAATATTATTGAAGTTCTCATACAAATTCTAATTTAAATTCATTAAGAACATTTCCAAGGGATCATCATGGTGGGAAACTTGTATCTCTCTCAAGATGATGAATTGGAATGGATTTTTCTAAAATGGAAATCGTACAACATAAACAAATTTATTATAATCATCATAACGGGAAATTCAGGCACCTTAGTTGATTGATTAATTCAATTCAATGTATGAGGTTCTTAGGACTTTAAATAAGGTACACATGATTGGGTGGGTCATGTTGAGGTGGAAATCCTATGATGATAATTTTTAGGTTGGTATGACTATATATAACATGTGAATATCATTTTATTTAATTAATTAGTCATTTTGGAAAAATCATCGAAGGATACTAGAGGTCGACACAATGGTACATGATAAATACAATGAGTATTTTGAGAAACAAACTATACCATCTACCATAGGATGTTATAGGAAACCTCGTTTTTTTGTATTTTTTAGATTTGATGTATAACTATAGGAAAAAAATACCAATTCCCGGATAATAGTGCATATAATCTCAATACAAAATAATTATGTCAATAAATAGAGAGATAGATAATGACTGTGAAAGGAGAAAAGGCAATGAGCGTAATAGCAGTGGATATAAAACAATATAGTTGGAGGCTCTATTTGATATATATTTGTGTACATTAGTCAATGCCTAGAATATAAGAGATGAGAGTTCTCCCCGGTCGAGTGGTCTACTAAAAATAGAGGAGGAAGAATATGGATTGTAAAATATAATTAAAATTTTGGAAAATAGTAAATATGACTAATTCTTAAGAAGATAATGGTTTGGATACATGATATTAAAAATAGTTCAGCAACTTTTTGGAAATCACTATTAATGGAAACCACCTCACATAGGATAGATGAATGGTCTAATTAACCTTGTAAATCTTGCGAAAAGTAAATTTACCTTGAGGAGTACAATTTATTCAAGGACATGTGCCATACACTGCATGGTTTTGAAATTTTTTAATGAATTTGGCTGAGCACTGGACCACCCCAAAAGGATGGGTCACATGGTTAACAAAAACTGTGTGATAACAATGCAGCTTAATCAGCCACTCAACAATATAAAGATCCTAAGTCTGAATGATCAAAGGATTATTCTAAATAGATACTCAACCCCTTGGGGACATTTAAAGATGAAAATATGTGTTTTTGAATAGTATCATAATGGTTAGTATCAATTATAAAATTCAAGGATGTTATAGGTGGCACTGTCTTTTGGAACATTCTTTATTAGAAGGCGATATTTCATATGAGATGACCACATTGGGTTATACTCAACACTAATAGGGGTCAATTATTGAGAATAAAATTTCAAAATAGTATAACTTATTATTTCTATTCTCGTAAAAACTATTAGGATAACAATTATCTTATTATTGTTTTCTTATTATTTCAATGAATATAAAACTTTGTATATATGAAACGTAATATTTTTACAAGGTTTAATACTCAATACAGTAAGTTAGTCCTTATCATGTATAAAGATGACAAGTAAATGAATTCCATACTATAAAAAGATAAAAAATACATTTCTATGTTTAGAAAAATATCTTTAACCATGTGTGACTCCCTACACATTAGGACGGGTAGAAAAAACAATTATTTTTTCCAATACTGATGATGACATAGTAAAACACACAACTACATTATAGTTTGTTATAAAACCTTTGATAAAAGACTCCAACTTTTTTTAATTGCATTGTAACACAAATAATGTATCCCACATATTCAAACTTATGTTACATGTAATAATGATTCATTTTTTACATTATTTCTCATCACTATGCAACATTCACAGTAGTATGAAGGAAAATTTACATCTTCTTCCTCTGTCAAAAAGATGTACATCTAGTATTTCTTCTGACTCTACACTTAATATCATTTCATTATGATTGGTTCATCCAGTCACATTTCAATATAACCATATTATTTTTTTTTTATAAAACATACTTGTCAGGTTGTATATGTTTAATGTATATTTTCCTTGTTGTGGTTTTTCTGGTACATTCTTCACAATGTTCATCTGATGCTAAATAATGAAGAAAGTTAATATATTATTAGTATATTTAAGGTTCTTATTATTTTTTCCTCAGTTCTGTGCACAAATATTTCTATCCAATGAGTTTTTCACCAACATTTACCTCATAATACACATGGTATTTATTCATTCAAAAAAATAAACCCATATGTGAAATTCAATAATATTTCATTGTCTTTTCTATAATATGGTGAAAATTCTTTAGAAAATCATATCTTACTCATGATTGAATAGTATTTATCTCTTTTAATATTGTTTATAACCCATTTTTATAATGGCATTATTTCATAAGAAACTATTGTAATAGTAACATATATTTACACACATCATAAATACGAGTTTAGAACTTTATGATTAATTTATCGTTAACTAGATTAATTATAAAACATTCTATAATATTCATGATGTTAAGAAATATTCATGAACATATATGAAATATCTTCAATAAAAAATCAATTTGATATTATTGTAATACTGAAATTCTAGCACAGTATCTACACAATTAATATACATACCGAAACTGTATAAAGATCATCAAAGCATCCAATAATTATATCCTCATAATTTACATTCACTCCAGTGAAAACTGATCATGTGTTTGTTTATATCATTGTATCAATATATAGAAATAATTTCATAATATACTTTGATAGTTTACATGATTCATTAAATATTCATCAACTATCTTCTTTATTATATCAACATTTTTTTATTACTTTTTTGAATGTTTATTCATAATAGGGTTTGTTCTTCATCCATTTAGTTCATATAATCACGTTATCTTTTCTAAATTTATTAAACCATTTTATATCCTTTCTCAGCATTATATTAAATAAATTTATAAATATCTATTAGGATAATTATTTTCCTTTACATGCTTTGTTTGCAACACATCTTCTTAATTCATCATATAAGAACAAAAATCTAATGAATGTGTTTATACATATAATGAAACTTATATCCAATGAACGTTCATGTTATATTCAGTCCCATGAACATAATTTGGAATAATTTGTCAAATTACATTATTTTTTAACTTGTGTCTAACAAATTATCTTAGAAACTATAATCCTTATTTTTTTAAGATATACATATATTTAATAAAACTATTTTTGTAATCATTAATTCAATAATTCAAATAAATATCTATAAAAATCACATTAATTATTATTTAAAATAAAATCTTCCAACATATATTTAATTATAATATGATTCAAGACATAAAATAGTCTGACATAGTCTGTCCAATAAATTACTGTGTTTTTTAGAGACTTCATGTTAAAATTAATTAAACAAGTTAGTTTACATATCATCATGATATTTATTGTGATTATTTTCACTAATTTCATACATCAACCATAATCACAAACATAATTAGTTTTGATATTAGATTAATTAAAGAATAATCATTTTTAATCATTGGATATTAGTTTTTCTAATCATTAACTCTTTGAAGATACTACTGAATGTAAATATTCAAATGTTTTATCCACAGAATTCATCTCTATTATATGAGTTTTTATATGAGAATTCTAGAGAGAAAATGTTAAATTTTATTAAAGACATCATCCAATAGAATTTCTATATGACATAATTGTGTGGAAAATAACATAATGTAAAGCTACAGAGAAGAATATATCTAAAGGACCATGGTCTAATGGCCTTCACTATCTTTATTATTGTAGATTAAAAACTACCCATAAAAGAGTAACCCTTATTAAAAAACCTATTGACATTTATTAATTTAATGTATTTACAAGAAAACATTTACACTTGGATCACATTACTTCTATCCAGTGATACATAACTTTTAGAAAGGCTCTACATAGCTTCACATAGGTCTCGACATACCATTATGTAGATGTAAAATTTCTTTTATACAACGCTCATCTTTGAAATAAGTTTAATTATAATACTTAACTAATTATTCTTTTGGTTGGTATTCCAAATTTATATTCTACATGACCATTATGTAATGAATCTTATTCAAGACAATTTTTAATAAATACTTTATACATTAATTTATAGACATAATAATGAAACACCATATGTAACCCTTTTCTTATTCATATATGTAAACCTTTTAAGGGATGATTCATATATTCATAGTGTAATATTTTCACGGAAACACCATATAGAATCTTCAAAATCAATTTTCCATTTTTTGAAAAACACACACTCTCTCATAATAACCACATGATTGTAGACATTAAGAATAGATCAATAATCTTTATATGTACTCTCAAGGTATTTGAATAAAATGAAACATTATTTTATGACTTGACCACTTTATTTTCACTTCATCCATCCATCTATGTTATGCCCTCATTTTCAGGGATTCTTATCATTGGTTAAAATTAATATTTATAACTTCCACAAAATATTTACACCATTGAAATAATTTTATTTAATTAATATTCATTGAAACAAATATAACTCTTACACAACGTAATATCATCACCCCCTTTATATTTTCTAGAAATACCTTCAATATTGTTTTCCAAATGAATTTTTCAATCTATGTACCATTATCTCTCCAATAGTAATTCCAAAAACTATTTAATTTAACTTTTATAAACCTCTTATTGTGAATAATTTAAATTTTCAAGGGGAAACGGTATCTAGTAATACATGATCAATATTTCATCCATAATTTCACTCAAAGTTTACATGATCTGTACTAAGTTTATAAAATAAATGGATTTGAATTTGAAAAAAATTTGTACCTTACCAACTGATCATGCCAACTCATTTAATGATAACCAATAAACATGTATTCTATATTTTTATAATTTTATTATAGGTTGATGATACATGTTGAAATAATAACCTACTGTATTAATTTTCATAGTAAAACACCTGAACTCACTTCAAACAACAAATATGGAATATTCAAGTTGAACAAGATGGATTAGAGTCCCCAAAAATATTTTTAACATATAATTTTCTTATGTTATTGATTATTAAATTTTCACTATATTTTTATAACTATATATATATATATATTAACAAAGGATATGTCATTAAAAACCTTTACATTAAAATTAAATGATCTTCAATAAATTTACAAAATTATATTATTAATACGAAGTAAATATTATTGGTGATTAATAAATTTTCTCCAAATGAAACCCCATTTAGATAATAAGGTGGATCTTACTTGAATATTAATGTGAATAGCAAGTTTAACATATTTTTTCAACCATATTTTCAAATTTATTCTATTGTATTATTATTAAATAGAATAATTTATTACATAGTTGAGTATTTTTTGATCTTTTCAATTTCTAATTTTCTTAGTGTGTTAACAATATATCCTCAAGATCATTTAAATAAAGTGTATAAATTGGTTCTTCTTTTATAAAATTAAATTAATTATTTTTTTCGATTTAATGTAGAACTATCATATTGAATGTGTCCATACCCATTTCACTTAATTCATAGAAAATATTTATCTTCATGTAAAATTTTTCATTTAACTTCTTCACTAGAATTCAATTTTTCTTTTATTTCATCATTCATTACAATTCTACTTGCCATATAACATTAATACCCATAGATTTAAAAATATAAACATAATTCATGATTTCATATCTAAAAAGAAAAAACAAGAACATAAAAAAATATAGCACCTAGATACATTATGATACATTTCTTTATAAGTAAAATACATATCTTTGATATCTTGTTATTCACACTAAATTATGTTTAAAAAATACATAAATTATTTTTATCAAACCATGATATATTGTTATTTATTAAAAAGAATTATTATAAAATATCCATTAATAATTAATAAATGAATATTAATAAATATATTTTAAATATTATGAATAATTGTTTCATAAAATGAAAAACATATTGATAAATAAGTACATAATTTCCAAATAAGACTACTTATTTTTAATAAAATTTTAAGTTATAAAAAAAATATTTCGTTTAGTGAACCATAATAAAATTAATTTTTGAATATTTTAAACAATTATTTGAAAAAATAAATTTTTTTAAAATCATTTGTTAAAAATGAGATTATGGTTAAATATTTTGTTTTTATTAATACATTATATTTTAGACGAGTAGTGAAAAAATAATACTATTTATAGAGAAATACCTTTTCTTTTACATAAAATAAAAGGGTTATTTTTTGTTATAAAATTTGATAAAATAAATAATTTCAATTATGTATATTTAAAAATATATTAGGTCATTGTAATAATTTTCATTTTAATTCCTACATAAAAACGTTTTATTTTTTTGATCATTATCTATTTGATAACTAGCGTTCTCATCACATTTCTAGTATTAATCATAAATAAAATTCTTTCACTTTTATGAATGAAAATTTGAAATATATATTCCATATTTTGAAAAAAATAATATATATAATAACTAATATGGTCAACATAATGTTTGACTTTAATGAATAATAAAACAAAGGAAAATTAGATACTACAGTTAAAGAAAATATGGGTTTACTAGGGGTTAATCTAATAGGATATCAGTTAAAAATGAAAAAAATAATGTGAATGGGAATTTTAACTCCATATTTAGATCTTGTATATTCTATTACAATTAATATTAAATTTTTTGTACATTTTATAATGTGAATATTGTTGGTATACATTTTTCATCTGAAAAATTACAACTATGGTACTCACCTATCTTATAAAAGGTCACCTCTATCGTCTTTTATTTACACATAGAAACCCCAATGGATAGAACAATAGCATTAAAAATAGATTAATTAATTACTTTATATAATCATATATTCATCATTTATATAATCAATCTAATCATTAATTGTTTTAGGTAAATCTTACAAAGGTTACTCAGATAAGAGGTCATGTTTTTAACTAGCTGTTTTCATTTTACTTATACTAATAACAACATATAATATTATATGTATCTGAAAAAATAATAACACAATTATATACTATACAATAATATTTTATTAGGTTTATTTATGAACCTATATCCATATTCACATTCATGAAATTCGTTATTAAATCATCAGTTATGTGTATGGAGGACTACCATATCGTTAACCGGTGATATTCATCTTCCATCAGCACCTCTCAGAAATAGATATAACATGGGATTAATTGTATATATATATAATGATATATAAATTAATATTTAAAAACTAAATCGCATATATATTTTTGAGTTTTATTTTTTTGATGGATACTTTTACGTCGCTCGTGTGTATGACAGACTACCACCTTGTGAAGCAATATGATTCAATTTTCACTTAATCATTACAAGAAAGGGAGTAAGTATAAAAAATAATGAATATATGTTATATTTATTATATAAAAATACTTATGGAATTATATCACAACATATAATTTCATAACATCCAATCCCTTGAATAATAAAAAATCCACTTCATGTATACATAAGAACTACAACATCCACATAGCGATGTAAAATGATTTTAATTTTTTTTATATGGATGATAATAAAGAGAAATTTTATAATTAAAAAATTAATTAAATAATATTATGATCCTTTAAAATTTGTTTAATATTTATTTTCTTTTCATTCCATCCATCATGAAAATTAGAAACAATGGTCATGCGTACGTATGACCTACCTTCTCTATGAATTGTGTAATCCAATTTCAATATATAACAACTATATATTACTATAAATAAATTATAATTAATATATAATATATTTATATATTAATAAAAATTATTTATATGATGTGAAAATAATCATATTAAACGGAAAATATTATTATACTAAAACAGATATGAAAAAGGAAACAATTAACACCTAAAATAGTGATTTTAACAATGATTTTCAAACAAACGAGTGATAATAGATATATGTAAACCATATATTGTACAACATATGTGATTATATATATTTAATGAATATTTAATTAATGTATATTTATTATATAGGTGGTTAAGACACATATGAATAAATTTGAGAATGTGGAATGGGTTTCCCATCTCAATTTTACCCATACGAGACATATGTCATATTCAACAATTATTCATTATGGTGGTGTATATAATCACAATTTTGATATTTTAAACTTTGATTATATTTTTTTAATGCTATATATTTTTCATGGATATTTATTTTATTCATGGTGATAATAATTTAAATACTACCAAAGTGGTAAGGCATTATTTCACTATCTCATAACTATTTAGAATTGTTATTGTCTAAGTCTCATATGGACGAATTATTAGATATTTTTATAGTAATTTTTTCCTCTACTATATTTATTCATAAAATATTTAATGTACTTTTCAAAATTTTACACTCATTTTCAATTAATTTATTAAGGATGTGTTTCGAAGAAAATATAACATTATTTATATTCTCTGTTGAAAATCATTCTCATCAAAATCCATGTTTTCTAAAAACAATTTCCGAATATGTTTTTATAATTTTAAATATGTTTTAACTCATTTTTGACATTTATTTTACTAAATTAATATTCAATTCATTTCAAAATCAATGGCCATTTTCCTTTTACGAAAATTATTAAAAGAGATATTGTTTTAATCTGTATTATTGGATTCGAATTTTCCACTATCATAACCACTCAATGTTTTGAATATTATTTCACATTTTTTAAAATTTAAATTTGAAAAAAAAATTCAAAAATATTTTTGACACTTTTATATTTAATTATATTTTCAAATATAAATGGTCAACTTCCCCAAAAATGTTTTTAACGACTTTTTTATAGAATTTCATGTCATCACTGACATCAACACTTTATTGTACTTATGTTCCAATATGAATATGATACATTAATACAATATTTATAATTTTTATGGATATTTTATGGTCAATTTTAATTATTATAACATTGATAAATTATAAATTGTGAACATTGTATATGATAGTGTATTTTACATGAATCACTAAACTTATGTAACCCACATAATAAAATTTGTAAAATTTATTTTATTTAATAGCATTCAGAACACACAAACTCTTTCCAAATATAACCGTAATATAACATTCATTTATAAAATATTTTTAAAATTGTATAATATTTATAGTACTAAATAAATTATGACTACAGTGATTCTTTACTTATTTGAAATAAAATAAGAATGATTTAGCATAAGAAAATGTTTTGTGAAAAAATGTGTTTTTATATAAGACGATTTATTTTAATCTTTTTACACATAATATACATGGAAAATTTTCCAAATTCATTAATATTAATTGATATAATAAAGAAATATTCTTAAATAATCATATGATAAATTTCATTTTCTATTTATTTGTGATTTTTATTAAATGTAAATTTTTTTTGTTAGTAGTGAAAAATTATGGTTTTTATTGAAAACTCCACTTTTGTTTAAATAATTCACAATGAAAATTACCTATTTAATTGGTTTGAAAGTTAAATGTTTTCAATTATATATATATATATATATATTATTTTAGTTCAAAATATTTGAATCACAGTGATACTAAATTTTCATATTCGTAGTTTCTAAACATTTAAACAGTTTTCTTTGAAAACCCACTTCTCATGGCATCTATGGGTTTAATTTTGAACTAAATTATGCATGTTATATGATTTGGTTTTGAAAAAATTATTCCATATTTATAAAAATAATATTTTTCATTATCTCATAAGTATAAATTACTTTTTGACCTTAATAAATTGTAAAAATAGTAATAAAATACATATAATGGTTAAGGAAGAAAGTCGTTCACCAAGGGGTAAAATAAAAATATATTGGATAAAAATGATCCAAAAAATATAAAATTCCAATTTTGATGACATATGTAAATCTTAAATCTTCTAGTTTTAATAATTTTCCGTTATTCATCATTTTGACATGCGAAAAACGTGGTAAAACATTTTTCTTTTACTAAATTTCTTGTGTGTCTTCTTAATCCTATAAAAGGCCACCTATTATCCTCCACTATTCACACATAATCCATAATTTTGTTTCTAAAATATCTAACCATTTCAGAAAATTAATCATCTAAAAATAACCAAGGTAATTTTTTTATCATAAATCTATTTTAGGAATGCTCTTGGTGAATACCAAAATATTATTCCAAAACTAGAAGCAACGTTCTTAAACAAGCTCTTTCATTTTATTTCTTATCTCACCCCTAATAAATATTATATAATGATGATAATATATAATAGTAATAATATATATCATATAATAATATTGTATGTGTTTAATGGAATAAATTATATTCCTTATCTCTTTCATCAAATGGTTGACGAAAATGTTGATCATATGTACGGTATAGTACCGCCCCAAGAACCCTTGTACTTCATTTTTTGTCCCCAACTTTCAGGGATTTATTTAATTATAAACAGAAAACATTTATTTGATATTTATAATATTAATATACATATTTATTTTTAATATCACATTTACCTATTTAAATTTTATTCTGTTTAAAATGTGATTTTTTGGCTTGTGTGCATGGAAGACTACTACCTCAGGAAGTGACATGATTTGTTTTTCATTTATGATTTACATGGAATTATATAAGGATAAATTTTTAAAACAAATATGATATATATGAAATGATATTGGTTATGTAAATTTTATATTTCAACTAATTTATAGCCCTTTCAACCATTATAGAAATGATAACATTGCATTTGTGTATGTAAAACATTTTGTTTCTGTGAAGAAGTGTGATCCATTTTCCTTGTTGAAATTTCAATAATAGTAATAAAAAAATATATAATAAAAATATATATTTATAATAATAATATAATAATTTATAGTATAAAACTATATAATGTGGTAACTAAGAAAAAATCATGAAAAAACACATGAGAAAATAAAGCAATAAATAGTTGAAACAGTTAAAATAAAAAAGTATTTTAAAACAATGTTGTTAGAATGTTATAAAAGAATTATATATGATATTTTAAATATGAATTTAGGTCAAAAATAAATTAATATAATGGATAAATCCAGTATATAGAAGGTAAAACACTATTTAACAAAAAGAATGTGTGAGGTACGAGAATTCATCTCAATTTTCCTTCATCGAGGCATGTTGTAATGATATCCATCTAGTTTGTTTGTATGGTGATTATATTACTCATATTAAATGTAATTTCATGAATAATTTATTATTATTGATATTTTATATTTAATTTTTAATTATTTAATCTTTCCTGATTTTACATGAAAATCACAAAGTCGTAATAAATTTCAGAAATCAAATTATTTTCATTTGTTAATATTGCATCTTCATTGTCTTAGATATTCTAATAGTATATATCAAATGACATTGTGTTTTCTTATATATTTTTTCCAAGTGTTTTATATAGATTTAACTATGAAAAAAAATTCATTGATCAATTATCACTTAAAAGTTCAATATTTATGAGGTTTTATATCACAATATAATTTTAAATTGGATTTTTTTTTTAAAATATGTATTATGAAGTAAATTATTAGATAATTAACTATTGAATTTTTTTTATTTTTATTCTAATATTAATATTTATAATAGTTTCATGTAATATTACACTTTTCAATCTTTTTATACATAAAATCATAAATAATTGTTTTTTACAAAATATGACATCATTTTTCACTTTGGTGGAAAATCATTCTTCTTCAAAATCCTTTTCTACAAAAACTATTTTTAAAAAGTTTATATCATTATAAATATGATTTATTAAAGAAATTATTCACCTATTATTTAATTATTTTTAAAAAAATCAATTTACTCTTCATCTCATTTTCCAAGAAAGTCTCATTGGGATTTTACTAAAAGTATGGGAAAAATATCTATTTTAACATGTATAACATTTTCTTAATTCTTCTCTATCATAAAAAGTCAAAATATTTATTATTTATTTCTATGTTTATAATTTTACATTCAAAAAAAATACTTTTAAAATGTTTGACCATTTAGTTTTTTAATTTATATTTAAAAAATGAAAAGGATATTTTCCTAAGGAATGATATTTAATATCTTTTTCTGGTTTTTCATCAATGACAAAAGACATTTATTTTAGTTATAAAATTGTTGATATATGTTTTATTGATACCAACCATACACTTATCCTATATTTCTTATGATTATTTTGACCATGGATAATATTTATATTAACCTCAATGATTAATTTTTGATGTTTTTACTTTCCCAAAAATTCATTACTTTTATATGATCATTATACATTAAATTTCACCTAGATATTTAATGTTTTTAATTTATATTAATATTATGTAATCAATATATAATTTATAAATATGGTATCTAACATTAAATTTTTTTTAAGTATTAGAAATCATTACTAATTATTTAATATAGATATTTAACAGTAAGGAATATTGTTCATGAAAAAAGTTATTATTCGATATATAAGGAATGTTTTTCAAATTATGGTATTTTTGGGGCCTGGTTATAGATAAAAACTCAATGTAATGATATTATCTTGATAGTAAATAGTTTTATGACAATAAATATATGGGTTTCTAGTGTATAAATAATCATCAATTTTTAAATATCTTGAAGAAGGTCCAAAATGTAGAGTTATCGTCAATCATGAGATCATGAAATCTTATAATTAAAAATTTCATTCATTTAGAATTTCTTTTTTATTTTCCATTCCATTTTCTCAATGAAATTTTCTCAAGAAAATTTCATTACCATGTTATTAATTCAATGACTTTTATTTTTAGTCATTTATCTTTTAATATTTATTATGAATTATCTATTTATGGTAGTATTGTTAGAAGATAAATGGAAAATGTTTTCAATTACTATCTTTCCCACGTTGATTATGCATTATCAAGATTTTAAATTTGATTGAAAGTATTTTTTTCACTTATTTTCCATGCTATATTGATTATGCATCATATTACAATGATAGACAAGTTTTTTAAATGGGATATTTTTAGGTTTTTTTCTCTCCATATTGATTATGTGTTATCTTATCATGATATTAAAATAATTTAAATAGTACATATGGTTTGTTATTTACCTTACCATGTTTATTATTCTTAATAATTCGTAATATCTTCAAATATAATTAACCCTCACTATAATTTTAATGAAAAAAATATTTTAATTTTTTTCCTTCAATATAGTAATTCAAAGATGATTTATATGAAACAATATAGTTGTGGGCCTAATTTTATTATTGAAAATAATATATTCTGTTATTTTTTATTTAAATATAATATTGGAAGCATGTATGTTTCTAGTTTACAAGGAATAAAAAAAAAATTATCCTTCGAGATGTAAATCATTATATCTTACACTAAAGTAATAGTGTGAGACCCTGGGTCAAGATTACTGTATTCAAGATTGTTGAAGTTGGTATTAGAGTTAGTTTATTATATACACCAGAAACTATATTTTTGAAAACGTTGATTAGGAAACATAAATCTATGATATACACTGATGATAAGTATAGAAGAACATTTTAATGTTTCTGGTATGTTAGATACTTCATTGTTATACTATATATAAATCAATTACTGTATACTACATATAGATGTAGTTATGGAATAGATGTTCCTAGGGGTAATAACGTGAAAAAAGATTATTAGTAATGACATGATCATAACCTATTTCATGATGATGGGCCTTTCCATGCCCCGAGTTTGACATCCCTGAGAGCTATTCATAGGATAATTCATATTTTATTTACATACAATTATAATGGGTTTGAATAAATTATAAAAATTACTGACCTTTGTCAATCATAAGGTGGATTGGATTGAAAATAAGGTTTCATGATTTAGGCATTCATTAAATAATTCTTTGGGATTATATGGATTTCTTAGTACCATTGTTGTTGCTCGCATTATTATTGTTGGTTAGAAGAAAAGGATGAACACAAATGAAACATGTTATAATTTAATATGAGGGAGAATTTGAAGACTATGATAAAAAAATTGATGATGTCAAGAGTGGATGATATCGGGATTATGAATAATCAGTTAATCTATAATATGATTAGAAACATATGCCATTACTACCATCTAGATTCACTATAGAAGATATTGATGATGTTTCATAAGATCTCCAGTGGTGTATATTATTATGAAAAAAATGAGAGATATACAACATCTTAGTAATGTGGAAAGTGAGACCCATGAAATTGAATCAATAGAAGGGGTAAAATGTTTTATCAATTTCAATCATGGTCATAAAGAAATTATTTTCCATGTAAAATGATGTGTATGTTATATGTAAATAAGTTCCATAAATGGGATATATTCATAGTTCATGGTCTTAATTATGGGTAACCTATCAATTATTTGATACAATTCCATATTTTAATGTTTAACCTATACCCAGGATTGACCATTGTTGAAACAAAATAGATAATGTAATTATGTATTGGGATTCAAGTTGTTAATAATAAATTTTTTACAAGTGGTGTTTTTTTATACTAATATGGAATGAAAGGTTTAAAAATTCCTTAATCATATATGTATTCCATAAAATAAGATTTATGTGTAACATCATGGGATTATGTGTTAATGATTTACTATAAGATTTAATTATTAAAAAATTCTTCACAAAATTTGTGATGTAGAAATGTAACATGATTAAGTATATTTTTGACAAAATCTATTGAAAAAAAACCTATTTGATTATTATAAGAATGAGTTAGTATAGGTAGAATGAATTCAGAATTTTTTTAAAATATTATTAAATATATTTGTATCCTTTAAAATATATCTTAACTTTTAGGTCATAGTAATTATGGGTAATCAAAATTTGGGAATGTTATGTTATTTAAATAAATATATTTAGACAAATAAATCATGCAAGTTGGGTTAGAACACTTTAAATCGGGCAAGGATGTGGGGTCTTGAAACCAAAACCTAAAGGAAAAAACAGGTATTACACCTTCCATTAGACTAAGTTGTGTTATAGTTACTATGTCATTGATCATACATGGTTTATTTTACAGATAAATATTATTGATGATCTATTGGTGTTATTATTTAAATATAAAGATTAATGTATTATATTGAATAGCCTATGCAAACCATATTGGTATTGAAAAATAGTTAAGGACAATTGGAATGGTTATTTTTTATTTTATGGATCATAAAATCCGTTAATAGTGAATTTTAGTGCTTCATACAATATAAAAATAAAATTTTAATTTTAATTTATTTTTGGTAGAGATACGTTATAAATTCATTGATGTATTACAAAAGGATTATAAGAGGATTACATTCTTCTTATGAAATATAAACATATCATGTAATTATTATTCCTTTTATTATTATAAAATTAAATAATTCATATACATTAGGAAAATGAAATTGAAAAAATTGTATCCTATAACATTGATATCCTATGAATGAAATATTCTATTAATTTATTACAACATTTATGTTATTGAGGTCATTAACATTCATTTGGTCCTTCAATATCTTGTGATTAATGATATTTTCAACTCCCTGTGAATATTTATACTTTTCATCAATGTTTATATATTTAATTGAAACCAATGTTCTTCTACATAGAATACATGTATTATGTTAATAAAAGAGAAATTTTTTACATCATTTTATATGTTATTAAGATTATGTTTTATTAACACTTTTTATGATCTAGGCTTTCAATAAAAGTATTTGTAAATATCAATCCCCTAATTTTTTATTGCATGATCGAATTGATAGGATGAAATATACTATGGTGGTGATATGTTACACCATTAAGTTATAAAAGACTATGGATTTATTTTATACTTTATGAAACATGAAACCACATGCATAGACAAAGCTTTAAATATAATTTTTTGAATTTAATAACTTTGATATCTTGTGGAACAAGCAACCCCATGTATAAATTAAATAGAATATAATATATAATGATAAAATAATATTCAAATTTTTTTTATTCATATTTATAACTAAATTATTATAATTATCGTTACCTATTAATTATAAGAATAATAATAATAATTAAAATAAAAATGAAATGTTTTATTAAACTGTACTTATTTTATAGAAAACTTAGTCATGCTTTGAAAACATAATGTATCATTACGTTTTTTAAAATTTAAAAACTTCAATTTAGAAAATAAAATAAAATTTTTAAATTATCATATAAATAATATTGTGGTGAGTATTTGGGTTTTCTTAAATATTCTATTTTATGATTAATACTGAAAAATATTGACTATAGTTTATAATTGAATTTTTATTTGTATAATTCAAATAGGTATATTAAATTTTAAATAAGTTTTAATGTATGATTATATTAATTATATATCTATTAATTAAATATATTAATTTTTTTTATTTAAAACTTTATATTGATATAAAAATGAAATAATTTTTTTGAACATTTTTATTTGAAAACCCATTTTATCTTCGCAATAACATGTTTAATTTAAAAAAATTTAAAAAATTATAATATTTATAAAATTATATTATATAATTTTAATATTCATACTCTATATTTTATAATAGGGTTAACATAATTTTAGATCCCAATGAATAGTGAAAACATTACAAATTTATCTATCGCGGTTATGGTAAAAATGTGTTACTATGTGCTAAATAAAAATTATAGGGTTAAATTTACTCAATACTTGTCAAATTGAACTTATAACGAATGTTTTTTACATTATATATTCTATATTTTATAATTTATAATTATATATCTTTTTCTATGTAAAAAATTTGGGTACACAATTTTCTTTTTAGAAATTCAATTTTTTCACTCATTCAATTATAAAAGTCCTCATAGTATCCTCCCATATTTACACCAACAAATCTATTTTGTTCAAAAACATCATACACATATAACCTTATATATACCCTATAAACATACTAGATCACTTGTTTAGACTATAAAATCATACTATGAAATTTTTTGGTGCAAACAAAAAGAAACTCCTTGAAAAACTAGTAACATTCTTAAATGAGCATTTACATGTTATTTATACTTAATCATCTATACAATCTAATTTTATCATGATAATATAATAAAAAAATATATATTTAATATATTTTAATTTTATTATGTTAATGGAATATATTATACACATCTTATGTTCCATCAAATGGGAAATACGAAAGGTTATTGTGTGTACGACAAACTATGTCCTCGCAAATAGATATAATACAATTCGAATCACTACCATTAAAAAATATATATAATGGTGAATTTGAAAATATTATATGAAATTTATTATATTATTAAAATTATCTATGTCTAATATAATATACACCTTCTTACATTCTATTTCTTTAATGATATGATAATGCTGCTCATTTGTTTGGGGGACAACCGCCACATGAAGCGATGTTAATCATTTTACACATCTGATTTACATTAAATGTAATAAGGATAAATTTAATTAATATATGAGAAATATATTACATTATAATAGTTGTCTAAAATTAATAAACACCCTAATTTATTAACCTTTCATCTATTAATGAAATGATATCGTAGATCAAGAATTTGTACAACAACCAATCTCTATAATGCGATTTGATCCATTATCCATGTTCAAATTTAAATAATGAGTCTATAAATTATATAATGAAAAATTAGAAAACATTAATATCATTATTAATATTAGTGTACTATTTAATATTATAAAAAACAAGAATATTCATGAGAAAAAAGTAAGAGAAAAGATTGTAATTAGCACCTAAAACAATGAATTATTATTAAAAATTGGTTTTAAAATATAATAAATTGATAATATATTACATTATAAATATTAATATGGTTGTTTTAACAATTAATAACAATATTAAATCAATTTTACATGATGTTTAATTACATTCAACATAATGTAAAATTCATTTATGGACTTCATCTCAATTTTCTTTCAATGATGAATATTGTAATATTATATTCAAAATTATATTTACGATGAGTTTATACAGCACCATTATCAATTAATAACATGAATATGTTTTCAACAAACAATATATTCTTTGACTAATTCTCACTTCAATTTTATAATCTATGTCAGGGATTATTTTGAAATCTATTTTTAATCGGGATGGTTTATGTATGGACATCTATTAAAGTAAATTGTTTTATCATTGGATAATATTCGACATAAATTTTTTTCTCTGGTAGTTATTTATGATTTTTTTCATATAAGAGTATTATTTTTTAAACGATTTTATACTTAAGATGGTTAAATATTTTTTAATAAAATCTGACTATATTTATCTCTATAGTCAGAAATAAATTTTCTTCCAAGATTTGTGATTTTAGAAAACTATATAAAAATATTCAAAATATTTTAAAAAATATTTATTAATTACATTCTTAACAATTTATAAATTTAAAATAATAAATATATTATTCATTTCATTTTTCAAACAAAGACCTTTTGTAATTTCAAAAATGTGAAAATAATAACTATTTTAAAATGTATGAAATTTGTGAAAAAATCTCACTTTCATTCTCATTAAATTCATTAATGATTAATTTATATATTTAAAATGTTACTTTCAAAAAAATTATATTCAGAATCATTCAGTGCCATTTTTTAAAATGGTTTATTTTAAAATTAAATGTATATTTAGCACATGAATGTTTTTGAAGATATTTATATGGTATTTCTAATTGTCAATAAATATTAATCTACTTGAAATATAATCCCTAAGAGATGTATTTTATTGTTACTATCCTTTTTTATATGTTGGATTATTTAGTGTTAATTATTCCAGTAATAGTTTTGAAATTTAATTCCTTGGTTATTTTTTTCGTTAAAATTCCCTCAAAATATTCACTTTAATATGATCTTTGGACATTAATTTTCCATAAAATATCCAAATTATTTTTAAATGATATGATTATTTCATCAACCATATCAGATTTTTACATACATTTTTTACATTTATAATTAATTTATTGACATTGGAAAATATAGATCATCATTATAATTGATTAAAATATATTTTATTGTAGGTTATATTTTTAATGAATTAAATCTATTTTCTGATATATACGGAGTTATTTTTATATGAAAATATTTGTGGGGCCACGTTATAGATAACTATTTCATGTGTTGGTCGACTCATGAGACATATTAGTTTCCTTGGCCCAAATAAATATGTATCGAGTGTATAACTACCCAGAAATATTAAATTGTCTTCAGAAGTGTCATAAAAGTAGATATATCATGATGCTTGACATCATAATATCAAATCAATAAATACAAATTCTTCCTTTAAAATACAGTTTTAGTTATATATGATATATTCAGAATGATATTATATATGAATGCCTTATATTTTCAATTTATTGACTAAATGTAATTTTGATTCACATATTTACCATTTCATGTTGATTATGCCTAATCATTATATAATATTCAGGTTATTTATTAAATGAAATTTGTATTGAATTATTTATATGTTCATATTGTTTATGTGATATTATGATATTCTTGTTGTTTAAAAATTAAGTCATTTATTTTATATAACTTTCCATATCAATTATCCTTATTGATTCACGATGTCCTACACTATAATTAACCGGAAATGGTGAATTTGATATCACAATTATTTTTTCTTCTCCAAAGAACACATTAAGTATAATATGATTTCTATATAATGATATAATATAGGAAATAATATTATTCTCAAAAGAAATATTGTAATATTTATTTTTAAGTACAATAAAAGAATAATGTGGTTATCCTTTTTACCAAGACTAATAAACTATTCAGTACTTTGAGATTTGATCCCTTTTATCATAAGATGATATAATAAATAAGGAAACTATATTAGAGTTACTAGAGTATAATTCATCACAAAAGTAATATGCAATTTTTTTACCATTCACTATATTACAATGTATTTTTTATGATTATGATCATTGATTTGAGAAACTGTTAAAGTTAAAAATTATAGTCTTTTAATATTAATGTTTTTATTGATTCAGTTTCTTCCAATTCATAGGAATAATGAATTTAAATTATTTATTTATGTTTGGGGATCAAAATCATATATTCCCTCGACACATAAGTAAGAATAATGAGAAAAATTAGGTTGGATAATTGATATAGTCATGAACCATTTATGTAAGATATCTTGGAACGATTCTAGGATGGTAATAATCCTTGTCATTATGCATTGAATGTATGTTTATGATATATTTCATTATGTATTACATCACTATCAATTTAGATATTGATATACCGTGTTATTATTTGATTAGTTATAATATCTATTATAATGTAACAATATCATGTGATTATTTATATAGGATTATTTTCTCTTCATTTGTTACACCCATGTTTGGATAAAGATAATAATTAAATGGTACATGTTTCAATTATTAACCTTCCAATATTTATTTTTAATAGTTCATTTAGAGCCTATGTTATATGGGTACCCTTACTGAGAATGTAATTTTAACCTATCAAATTTTCTTACCCCAGATATATTGGTGTATTTTGTGATTGATATGTGGGGATACACTATGGAGAATAATGGTGTTTTCAAATATATATTTTTATTTTATAAATAACATAATCTAAATTATTGTATGTATATAATAAACTAAAACTAATAATCTATTTGTCCCCATAGGATGTGATACCTTGGATCTATTTCCAATTTAATAATGTTGACATTGTCTCATAGTTACATGGGTTTGTATCACTATAGTTGGAATCTAAGGATGTTTTTTGGAGACTATGTGAACTATTATTAATCAAACATAAATTATGGATCATAGACTTATATATTATTATTATGATAAATATATAATAAAACACTAATTTTTATGCTAGGATTTTATTATGTGTTTTTTAATATCATATCTTATTTTCTAGTATACTATAGGTGGATGTGATTATATAATATATGTACTTATGGGTAATAACCCTAAACGGGTCCATTAGCCAGGACCTGATACTCACCTCATGCATAACATTGTGTCCTACTATTCACCTTATTTGAAATAGTTAGTGGATTTTATTTTTATTTATAAAATTAAATTTACCTTCGACTATGAAGGATATGAAAATAATTATATCCCCAAAAAAACTATGTTTATGATAAATATATTAGTTATGCATAAATTCATCAATTTATGTTATGTGTATAAATTGTTTTGGGAATATAACTTATGTTTAATAATGTTATGAAGAAATATTCTTTATGACATTATTTATAAATGGAACCTAATAAAATGTATATGAATTGTATCCTTCAACATATTCCAATAGTGGTTAACCTCATTGGAAATATAATTAATATAGAGCTGGAGTTGCAACTGGAACAAATATAATTATTATATTATTGGGGAACCTGACTTAGGTAATGAGTCATATTATTTAAAATATTCAGCAGCTTTTTGATCCACCGTGTTGTGTAACAATATTATAACACTTCATGCGACAAAAACCTCCATCTTTACATAGAACTACAGATACTTTTTTAGTATAGTGATTGATAAGTTCTTTATATAAAATATTTTTCACTTTATGATGTAGCAAAAAAAATAATGAGTTGATTAAAATATATTTTATCTTGAGAGATTTAGATTAATTATTGTCATTGATTTAAGACACTAAGATTGGAAAAGATATAAAAAACATGGAATAGAATAATTTTAAAGAACTTGTCTTGGAAAAATAAATCCAAATAATAAAAGAGTGTATTTTTAAAGAGATTTTGGGAGTATAATATATGTAAATGGATAATGTTACTATATATGTATCAAATATTACATAGATAGGTTGCCATGTTGAGAACAACATTTGTAATTCAATAAAAAAGATTGAGGGTTTATTTAATGTGATTAAGCCAATCCACCAAAGGTCACTAGTATCCTAAACATTCTAAACATAACATTATGTACTATAATATGATATCAATATAGATAAACAATTATACAAGTCTTATGGATTCAAATGTAATGAATAGTAGAATATGATGATATAGAAAAAAAACAATCTACGAGAAGTAGAAAATTAAATATTTCCCCACATGTGATAAATATTGAATGAATCACCATGTTAAATACATAAAAGAAACAATAGTTTTCATAAATAATGAAAGAAAATCACATCATTCGTGTGATTTAATGTATAAGGGATAATCCCTCAATGTATAATGATTAATTTTAGAGATATTGGGAACTATTCCAACAAATGCACCATGCAACAAGGAAATATACCTCAGATAAATAAAACTGATCAAGATCAATCTTATGAAATTATTACATATGTGTTTCAATGATTAACGTTTAAATGTATTTGGATCCATGAATTCTGTTGTATTGTTATTTTGTTGATGAAATTTTCTAATCATAAAATTATTGTACTATTGTAGTATTTCATTAATGATTTGAAATAATTTGTTGAATAGTACCAATTAAATTGATTCATTGGAAAGTTCATCATTTTGGACAACACATGATTGAGGGAAAATAACCTTTATCATTTTCTCTATGTTTTTTTATAATAAAAACGATATTTTTTTGGTAAAATAATTATGACTATGAATTTTTTTTGTGATTTGATGGTTTATTGTATCTTTACTAGGGTTTACATTATATATGGACATATAAAATATATTTGATATCATAAGAGTTAATGTTTAGAATATTTCTTTTTTTCAATTAAGGTGTTATGGTTACATTGTTATTCATATATTAAGAATGTAAAATTGAGAACTAATTTATATTATTTGGAGGATATAATAATGATTTAGTGACATTCCTTCAAAACATTTTACAATTAATATTGATGTACTTGTTTTGAATGTGTTTTATGGTAAAATGTATATATGTGATGGATTAAGATTAAATTTGGGTGTTATTAGATATCAAGATCTAACAACATTGATTTAGAAAATGTCTAGACATAAGAGGAATCACTTGGAATTTAAGTTATATGTTAAATTATCATCCGTCATAAAAAACGCTTTATATAAATTCAATTATTACTTAATGAAAGGAAGTGGAAACATATTTTTCACTTAAAAATAAAATTGTAAATATAATATAAAAATAAATTACGTAAGTACATTTTAATTTTTTCTTAATCTTGATAGTAAATATATTTATCAATACTAAGAAAATTATCTTGAATAATAATTTTTATACTTGTACCTTCATTTCTGATTAATCTAGTGGTCTTGTAACTCATCACTAATTTTTGTTTTTTGGTTAATTTATTTGTCTTGATAATTAAATTACACGTCATCATTGAACTCTGTCACACTCTATCATTATTTGTGATTTTTTTGAGGTCCATATACTCACTTTCCACCAATGTTCTCCAATATAGAATCCCAGTTAACTGATTATTCTATAGAGCCTCTATACATCCCTTTAAATATTATAAAGAGGATGTTTCATTAATCCTATATTGAATGAGGTATTCTAGAAAGTGAAATTTTAAAATTCTAATCAATATATTATTGAGATAAAGATTAAATAATGAGGACTGGATTTATTTAACAAAATAAGAATATAGCACCCTGATATGATTAATAAGAATTATCATGTTTGATATGGTGTATGATGGGAAATAAAAATCGTAGAATAAAATATAATACCATGTAAAATTATTATATATTTATTCTGAAATAAATTCAATCTCTACAATAAATTAATATCCATTCAACATCATGTTTAAATTTGTTGTAATAGTGAGTTTTAATAAATCATTATATATTATTATTATTTAAATACACTTTTTGTAAGAACAAAATTAATTTTTTTTAAATGAATAGAAATAATAATATTAAAATATTAAATATAATGTTTTATAGAATGATAACATATTGATTAATAATTAAATAATTTTCAGTAAAGTCTTTATATGTTTTCAAAATACAATTTTTCAATAAACATAAATTTTATATATTTTAGAAAACCATAATAATATTTATTTCCAAATATTTTATAAAATTAAATATATAAAATTAAAAAACTTGTGAAATAATAATGTAAAACTTATCTGACGGTTAATTTTTTATACTATTACAAAAATATGATGTTTTCGACGAACAGTTAAAATTACTAGTTTTTATTCAAAAAAAATATTAAGTTAATTTAATATATATAGATAATTTTTTTATAAAAAAATGGTTTAAAGTAAATAAAAATTCAATAATATATCAATTAATCCAATTTTTTCCATATTATGTTTTTAATTATATGTTTTATATAAAAACATTGTATACTTTTGATCAATTTTTCAACAAAAATATGTTTTTTCATCACATCTATTGTATTAATATTCAATTAAATCTAATTATTTTATGAAATTTTTCTTCAAATAATTGAATAAAATTTTATAATAAAAATAATCTATATCATCTATTAAGGAAGGATTTTTTTACCCAAATGAATAGTAAAAAGTGTAAAAATTATTTATCACTCTTGAGGAAAAATTTCGTTTACTAGGAGTGTCAACTAAAATGATAAGAGGTAAAGTCAATTTTAAACATGTCAAAATCCATTTTCATGACATATGTATACATAAATCTTCTTATGTATTGACAATGAAAAATTTTGTATTCTCAATGAATGTGAAAAATGTGGCTATACCTTTTTGTTTTTAAAATTTAACTATGTGCTACTAAATTAACTTATAAAATGATTCTTCTTATCCATTCTCTGTAACACTTAAAAACACTTAATATTAAAAAATAACTACTCAAATATATTCCTTAATTACCAATTGTAATCTTATAATCCTGATTTATTTTTTTAACTAATATATAATGGATTTTGTTTAAACCTAATTATGTTTCTTGAAGAAGATAAAATATTTATAACTAACTGTTTTCATTCCACATTTTAATATTATTTTTTTAATAATATATAACAATAAAAAATAAAAACTAAATTATATCATTTATAATTCATATTTTAATAATCTAATATAACAAAATAAATCCATATCTATATCATTAGAGGAGTTATGAAATCAACTTCGTGTGTGAGGAGGATTATCACCTTGCAAACCGATGTTATCCATTTACACCACCTTTAATGGATGTATATTAATTTATTTGAAGTTTATATATGTTATTTATGAAAATAATATTATTATTTAATCATTTAATTATTTTTAACTTCATAATTTCCATTTAATTATGGAAAACATTATGTCTCCCATGTGTACGACGGACTACAACATCACAATGTGATAGGGATAATTTTTCTCATAAGTATTATATGGAAATTATTATAAATATAATTCAATGAATATTTGTTATATTTATTACCTAAAAATATGTATAGAAATATTACATCACTTATAAATTATTACCTTTCATTCAATTAGAAATTAATAATGCCTCTTATGTATAAGTGTGGAGTGATGCCTCCACGTAGTGACGTGAAATGTATTTCATTTTATTTTAACACGGATGATAACAAGTATTGATTTTACTAATATAAATCACATATATTAAATAATTATTATTATTTATGGATTTATTAATATTTATTTTTCTTTTTTTTTCTATCTAATAAGAAATATTGAAACAATATTCATATATACATTCAACCTATCATCTCTGAGAATTTTGTAATCCATACTATATACATAAAATTTATAAATTACTATAAAAATATATATAATGAATATATATGATATTTATATCATATATAAAATTCTATATATGATGTAACCAAGTTCAAATTCAGAGGACCAAATTTACCATATGAAAACATACATGAAAAATACTTACATTATCAATTGAAACCTTGATTTCATCATAAAAGTTTTTATATACTAGTTTTAAAAATTATGTGTAAAACATATATAGTTTGATATATATTAATATATTTTAATAATGTTTTTATTATACTCATAATTTAATTTTCATGTGGTTTAGACACTTACAAAAGAATTTATTCAAGTGGTATGGCTTTTTCACCACTATGTTACTTTTGTGATACAGACACCACATTCAACACTTATTTCATTATGCAGTGTATATAATTTCCCATTTTATATGTAAAAAATTAATATTTGTTCCCTTCATCAAATTAGAAATTTCAATTTATTTTATTTCATTTTACGGGATTTTGTGTTTAATGTTCCCAATGTGGTAATTTTATATTACACTATAATATGATCAATGTGGATCGATTATGGTTATTAATTTTTTTTATTTAATAGTACCATTTACCACTCTTTGGTTCTAAAAATGATTGAGAATTGGTTTATTAAGATATAACTTTTATTTATCTCTCCTTGGTAAAATATCATTTTTCATTAAAATCCATGTTTTTTAAATGTTTTTACTATCATATAATTTATTGATTAGAGATATTTTTACCCATTTTACTATTTAATTTTTTTGAAATAAATATTCATGTCATTTCCATATAAAAGGACTATTTGGATTTACTAAAAGTGTAAAAGGAATAATTTTTGAACATTTATGAAATGTTTTGAATTTTACACCATCAAGAACATATAATTTTTTATATAATATTATAATATTATTGAATGGCTATTTTCATAGTAGTATATTTACAAATTAATTTTTAAAATTTAGTTTTAATTATATTATCAAAGTGAATAATTTATTTTCCTCAAAAATGATTTTAGTTTAATTTTATTTTTATTCAATTCATCAAAGACTTCAAAACAGTATTATGATTATTATCAAATGGAAAATACATTTATCAATACCATAAATATTATTTAAATAAATGGATAATGATCATTTGTAATGGGGATGCACAATTTTATTACAATTCTCTATAATACTCTGGATGGTTAATGATTACGTTTATTGACTAGGTTATGTATTACAATTGATTATGTTATGTTGTCAATGATAATTTTTATTTTGATTATAAATCTCCCATTAAATTTTAGGAATCCATTATACTTGTTATGTTATAGGGGTGTTCAAGATTTATATAACACCTTGATGAATCGATATGTATAATGAGACAAATTAGCTTGGGTATTTTATTGAGTCATTACACATTTACGCTTGCTATAATGGAATGATTCCTTGATTGTATGATGTATCCTAATAAAGACTTAATGGTATATTTATAATGTTTTAAATTATTCATTCAATATTTAGGAATTTACTTATTAATATTCTGTGTGATTATTTTATTAGTTATAATATACATGGTTAGGTATCATGTTGATATGATTATGTATATGGAATTATTTTATCATCATTTATTCATTAAATATTATTCTCTATAATATAATTAAATGTAAAATTTTTATGTTATTTACTTTGAAATATAAATTTTTTAATATTTATTCACATATTATACTTTATTATATCCCTTAATATTACTCTGATATCTCCTGGTATGTCTTGTTTTTTCATTGGATACTAGTACATGTCTGATGATTTATATATGGGGATAAAAGAATATAAATAATTAAATACTCAATAATATTGATTTATTTAATTTATATTTTATAATTTATTTTAAATTCATAAATATTTATAGTTTCTCTAGACTGTTAAAATATTCAGTCTTTATAGATGTGTCGCCTTATACATTGTTTTAATGAAATAAACAAGTCATTTACTCTAGGTTATTAGGGATACAGCTACCTCAGTAGCAAATAAATAATTAGAAACTTATGTAGAATGTTTTTATCATTCACTTGAATTCTTTTGACGTTCAAACTTTTTATATGTTCACATTTATGCATTATATTTATTCAACATCCTGGATTTTGAATCCAATATCATCAAACAATTTCTTTTTTTTCATCTTATCAATAATTTTTTTTAAAATAATTTCCACTTCATTCCAAAGGATTATTATTCATTTAAACCCAATATTTGTGGTGTTATTTTATTAACATTATTATATGTAAATATTTAATAAAATATACCAATATTATTACAACCAAATTTTCAAATATCATAGGTATATTCAAGTTTTCCATATCATTTTAATGTAGAAATAATTTTTGTAAATATTTAATGGGTCTTCATTATCTATATTTTATTCCATTTTAATCATAGCTTCCTTTATTAATTTTCATTTTGAGGATTTAAAAAATAATAATTTGTAATGCCTAAATTTATTTTATCAACCACATTGAAACCTAAAACTTGATCCTATTATATTTTATGCATAAATATTTTTTCTCTTCGTTGTAATTTTTGGGATCTTCCTACAGAACCATCTTCACCACTTTTCTAATCCACCTTAAATAAGTCAAGATTCATGTTATTATTGTCACTAATACATACACGTATAGGTATTTTTTTTCCATCCATAATTATTCACGAAGACCAATTTAAAATATATACTATAAGAATGTATATATAAAACCTCATTCTTCTAAGCAAATATTTAACTTTCAATAAATATTTCAAGATCATATTATCACATTTAAGAGTTATTTTATCTTTATAATCCTCCAATACATATTTGGTATGAGCTGTATGTTTCTACTTAATATTTGATTTCTTAATATGAGTATTCTATAAATTAGACTATAAAACATCTAACTGTAAAATATTATATATTTGTTGTTTTTAGGATATTAAATAATAATATAATTTTATTCACAAACTATATTCATACTTGTAAATTAAAATTCATTTTATTTATCTTTTTTGGTAATACAGAATCGTATTCATTGACCATATTAGATTTGTCTTCCAATTGTAAATTCTTTACATTTATTCTAAATTTATTTGTTCTTCAAGTGAATTTATCTTTAATTCAATATTTTTGTTAAATATATTATTTTATCAAAAATAATTAAGACATTTTTTATAACATGTTTCAATCTCCACCATTCATTCATTAAATTCCCCATCTTGTTTGGTGTGCATTAATCAAGAAAGACCTTTTTTCTAAAAAAACATTCTCCAAATTATCTGCTTCTTCTTCCAACCATGTAATCTATTTATGAAAACCTTGAATGTCACAAAAACACTTGAGATAGTATTTAATTGTGAATATATTTTAGGATATCTCAAATTATATCAATTTATAAATATTTAAATGATTTATATTTATCATCATCACAACATTTTCTATAAAACTATTCTCGAGGATATTTTCTGTGATAATTTTAAAATACCATATAATCCCTTAACATTATTATTTCATAAGATATTGAAATGTTTTACTAATCCATTGAAGAAAATTAATCCACACACTCTGGATTTCCTATTACCGCAAATACTTGCTAAGAGAAAGATTCAATAATACTCCATTACATAACAAATCTAAGAATATTATTTCATGTAAATACGTCATATAAAATTTATACAAGGTTCATTAAATGATAAGATTAGTTAGTCTTTTCCACATATAGTGATGAAAAATACATTGATTATAGTAAACCAATCATTTCATACATATATATTACATATAATTTTCTAAATATTTTCATCATAAATTGACGATATATGCCAAGAATCAAATAGTTCTTGTATCATTGGAAACAAATAAGCATAAGCAGCTAGTTTATAACATTTCTACATCATCTCACCCTTAGATATTTTTATCAATCACCTAACATTAGTATATCCAACATTAAATTATTTGTTATAACACTAAAAATAAAACATATTAATAAATGATTTATGACTCTCTCTTTTGGTAAATAAGGGAGAAAATAATGATCATAAAAGAATAACGCGAGATAATGTGTAGGTGAACATGATGTCAATATTTTAAAAACATTCACAAGAAATCATATATAATACCGAATATCAATAGAATAAATATTATATTTTATTATACATTAATCATAATTGAATAAAAGAAGATCTATTAAAGTATAATATAGGCATATGACATGGAAATTTTGAATACACATCAGCATATAATACATTTACATAATAGCCAAGGATAATATAAAATACTCAAAATATGAAATGGATTTACTTTTAAATACATCACAGTAGTTCATGATCACTCACATGAAAAACCTATTGGACAAAGTCTCTTACTACATTGGATTTAATATTAATTCTAGTATTGTTTACCTAATAACATTTCAATATGTAACAAATAAATTAGAGGGAGATATAGGTCCCACCCCCCATATTAAAAAAATAAAATCATACGTATTCCAAAAGATCATAACCCATTCTTCATATCATTAACCAAGAAGAGAAATTTCATTCATAAACATTTCATCATACTAGAAACTGTGGAATAAAAATAGGTAACATAAAATTTTTTCCATCAAATACATAAACAATTCATAAAATGAATAAGGATAATATAATTGGAATATATTCATAGTAGATCATAATAAATATTTATGTTGGTTATCATTGATGAATTAATGGATCATTAATAATTTATTGGAGAAAATAACATTTGACTATTTAAATTATTTCTTTAAAATTAATAAATTTTATATATATTATGGATATTAATTTCATCTAACATAACCAAAGGAACTTATAAAATATATTTTAGAACATTTATCTCCCATAATTGAATGAAATTACTTTTGGGTTGTATAAGTTTTGAAAAACATTACTTCCATTCATTTTTTTGGGAATGTCACAAAGAAACTATGTGGGAAACCATAAGAATTTTTAATTCAAATTATTTTTTGAATTATAAAACTTGGGTAAAATTTAATATTTAATATAATTGGATAATAATAAAAACCATATTTAAATGATTTTAATTTTATATTTATAGGGAAGGAATTTTTTCATCGACTAACGAGAGAATAAAAGCTAATTTCCCTTTAAAAAAATTAGTGATCTATTAAGTATAAAATGCAATGAAAGTAAATGGAAATTTTTTTTATGAAATAAATATAAGAGAATAAAATTCTAGAGTATCATGAGGTGTTTATAATAAATTATTTTCATAAAAACATATCCATAAATAATCATAATAGACAATTACATTTTAACGTAATATCATTTACCATAATCCTGACTCCCTTTATACATTTTTGAACTTCATATCCTTTGAAATAAGACTTATAAATCTCAACTTAAGGTCTTTGGGGTAGGTTTTTTAGAAAGAAAAGAACATATAGTATATTTTTAGCATATTTTATAAGAGAACTGGGTAAATATTAGACATACAATAAGGCTCAATGTGGTGATATATTGAGAATGGAGTTGTTACCATTTATAGTTGAGTAGTGAGGCACCCATGGAATTTCATAAAATATATAAATATTTGAAATTAATATTGATATCAAAATTTACCAAATTTGATGATTCTCAGATATAAAAGAAGCATGAGTTGAAATACTCTCCTATAATAAAATTAGTACACATTTGGATCATATTTTTATGCTTATATTTTTCTTTAACTAATGTCAGTCCTTTACAGAATTACCACCGTATCAATGTTTTCTATACAATAATGGTTAAAAATGTTTCTATAATATTAAAATAAGACCATAAATGGGATATGATTTTCATTTATCCTATATACCATTCATTTTTTGAAATATAATATTCTTATTAATTATATATCATTAAATAAAATATTAATTATTATAAAATATATTTAATGTCGTTTGTTAAACTATTCATGTAATTTAGATTTAAATACAAAAAAAGTTTAATTAGAATATAATTCATTAATACCTCACTTATATATCATATATATTTATAAAATTTATGCGATAATTAATCTCATTCCATTTATATCACTTTTAATATTTGTAAATTCATTTATTGATATTTTTTAAACGAAGAAAAATGGAATCATTGTTTTATAAGTAATGAAAGTCATTATATAATTAATAACAATTAGAAATAATTTTATACAATGAATATAATTTCACTAAAATATATCAAGATACATTTATTAATCAATAATTTTATTTCACCCAGAGGGAAGCATAAAAAATATTATAAAGAAAAATGTCTAACGTTATGAAAAATTCACTAATTTAAATATTATATTGACCGTTTTCATGGAAAATACCCCATTAAACAAATTAATTTTGTGCCTATGGTGGTAAGGGTATAATTATATTTATATATGGAAGGTAAACTTGTGGCCCTATCTCTGAATTTTAACCTAGATTATCATTATTTATCCTTTACCAATATGAAGAATTTAACCATAGTTACATTTCATATAGACCAAAACTAATAGTGTAAATTTACCAAATTCATTACTATATAATATTAAAAAGAAAATTATTTTATATAATTTACTGCTTATAAGACATATATATTAATTTTTATTTAAGTTGAAGAAATGCGATGAAGACATCTTTTAAAAAAAATTAGCATAAAACTAGATTCATTATTATATAATCCATTATAAAGAATATTATATAAATGTTTAAACATTTTTACTATATATAATATAAAAATGTAATTAAATTCATTAAAAAATTGATTATGATTATTTATTATGATAAAAATACATTGTTCACATTAAAATTCTTTTTCATGAAAGCATCTCTTTTATTTTCAAATGATTTTATTTTTCATTTATTAACAATTTCTAACAAATAAATTACTTTTATATGTATGTAAACCATAAATTTTCATAGTATAGTTATTATTATTTATACCTAAAAATACAATTATTTTTTTCATAAATATATTATTAAATGGCTCTTTTAATCATTATGTTTTGTGTTACATAAGTTATCGAATAAATTATTATTTTTCGAAAAAATACATTATTAATTTATGGGGTGTAAGATTAATATTCCTATAGAATGATATTATTCCATTAATTTTATCACTATAACAAAAAAATGAGGGCATTATTTTTTATTACATCCCAAGGACCTCATTTAGCTTCTTAAATTTTTTTATTTCTCAAGAGAAATGTCATCGGTTAAATAGTCTTCTTCCATAAAATTTTATCTCTATAATCCAACATTTCTACTGGTTTGTATTCATTGGATAATGATATAATGGTATATCATCTACTATCATTATATGTGATAGACTAGGTATACACATCCTCAATAGGGATTCATGGAACATTTCATAAACATTAGTGAGGTTTAGTGGAAGCTCCAAGAGATAAGCTACAATACCTACTAATCCAATAATCGTAAACATTATAATATATATGTGGATCATCCTGAAATTATTTGTAAATATCATTAATTTATTCCATGTATAAGGGTTTATGAATCATATCCCACAAACATCAAATTTCTTATCACAACAATGGTTTTCGACATAATTTGTCTATCAACTCCATGATGTATTAATGTGTGGTTGAAGGGATCTTACCTTTAATGTAATTTAACTAGAAAGATACGATCCAAAAATAATTATTTCTCAATACTCATCTTATAATGTTGAATTTTTACATTTTCTTTATAGATGGACTCATAATGATGCATTTTATTGAACACATGAAATCTCTTATTGTATGAATATTCCACCAATGGAAGGAGTTGATAATAAGAATGATTGAATTCCATATAGAAATATAACATTTATTATAGTCTTTGAATGTTCCCCACATACTGATCATCTGTGTGAGGGTTCTAAGAAGTTCTGAAACAATACTTTTTATCTAGAGCTTATAAAAGCCCTCTCTAATGTTTATTGGTAAACCTCATATCACTTTTATATACAGTTAATAGTGTCACATAAAGAAATGTTTCCAATTAATTAATTTATAACTGAGATACTTGATAAATATATAAATATTCACTAATGATAAGAATTTTTATAGGATTTTTAAGGTGATTGATTAAAACCCATGAGGAATTATTCCCTTTATATACGTTGGGTAGTTCAATAACTAAATCTGTGGTGATATTTTCCCATTTTCATCCATGTATAGATAATATATAAAAAATACCCTTAGAATCTCGTATCTCATCATATACTTGATGGCATAAAAATAAATGTGATGAAAAACTCTAAGATATCATTCTTTATTCCATTCTAGAAAATTCCTACTAAAATATTTATATATCATCATACATTTAGGATAAATAGAGAATTAATAACTACTAGATTCTTTGAGTGAAACCTTATTCAAATTTTGTATGGATGGTTCATATACATGGTATCTAAACCTTATAATTCCTTAATTATAAAGGATAAGATTGTGAATATTTCCTACTTATTTTAGTAGTTCCAAATCTTAAATATATGCCTCTTCAATCATTATATTGATTGATAGTTGAACACAAATTTGATGACGGTATGATCTTTATTTATCATTAAATATTTCCATATAATTAATTTTAAAATATAGAAATATAAAATCGTTAATGATCCTAAACATAAATAATTGAGGGTTATCCTTAATACTCAATGATTCTTTGACCATGTTTTCATTCCCAGCCATGGTAATGTAATGGGAAATTGTAATCATTAATCAAATCAAATAACCTTCTTTGGAATAAGTTCATATATATTTTTGTGAAAAATTACTTTGAACTTTTGTGCTCAGAATATATGTTAGAATATCCTCTATATATATAATTTTTCAATATATTTAATTTAATGACTACCATATATAACTCTAAATCATGTGTTGGGTGATTTTTGATATGTAACTTCAATTTTCATGAGTAATATTCTATAAACATTTCATTATCTAGGATGACACATTACAATACCTTATTGATGTATCATAATAACTTAAAAATACTTCAATACTATAGGATACTATGAAAATAGGTTCATTGACGGGTCATCCATTCAGTTCCTAAAATCATTACTCAAATTCATCCATCTAATGGAACTTGGATATATTCTATGTTAATATGGTGAGAGGATTTGATATCCACGAATAAGTCTCCAAAAAAATCATCTAAAATCCATCCAAAAAAACTTCAGGTCTATTCAAAGTGGTGGGTCATGGACAATGTAAGATAACATCTATACTTGACCGGTATACTGATATACCATTATATGAGATTATAAAACCCATGATTCAATCATTTCAAATCCATGATTTAGAATTGGTAAAAATTTCATAATTCTTATCTTGCTATAATGTTTTTATCATATTCTATATGTTCTCTTCATGGAATTCATTCCTCTTGAAATATATAATAATATAATCTATAAACATTACCAAAAAATATCAATATATTACCTCAGGTTTCTATTAATTAAATCCACGAATATCGTGGGGGTATTAGTAATAATGGATGACATCCTAATAAATACATATTTTCTATACCATGTATGGAATTTTTTATTGGGAAAATCAAACATCTTGATGCTAAATTGATGATATCCAAAATAATTATCATCAATGGAAATGTATTGATAACTATATACATGGTTAAAAAAGTCATAAATATGGGGTAGATTGTAATTTTTTTTTACTATTATACTATTCTGTTAAATATACTAAATGTATAACAAAATAGATTCATCATTCTTTTTTTAAAAGGTTAACCCCATTGTGAGGAACATGGAGGAATGAATCCTTTATTAAGACACTCTTATAGTTTCTTCTTTTAATATTGTCACTCAATAATTGGTGTTCTATATTTTTTTAATACATGAGTATCACTAATTATGAGTAATTTTGAAAACACGACTTCATGATTAAAACGAATAAAGAAATATTTCAAAAAACACATCTATAAACTCATAAATATTTGGAATATTATCGATATTGGGTATCTACCAACGTATCTGAGATAAATGTTCATTTTATATAGGAATCATAACCCATAAAATACATGTAATTACAATTAAATATATTTCATACATCAAAATGATAGAAAATCAAAATTTTATTCAGAATATCAAACATAACTTCCATCCAATGGAAATTGATGTGAGATTTGTTTAAATAAATCCACTCCATTTTTAAAATAATATCATAATCAAGTAAGGGATTAAAGAAAATATATTTATGAAAACCACCCTCGCAAAATTAATTTGGAGGATAATAATATGCATATAATGTGATCATCATAACTTTGTTGGTCATTATTGATAACTCAACATTAAATTTTTAGGTTGTACTATAATACCATTACAATTCTTTTTTTGAAACAAATTAGTGCATTAATGTTGAATAAAATTAAAACGTAGCAGTAATAGATTGGATGGTAAGTGTACTATTCAACACATCATTATAGACCCCCTCGTCATAAATTTTGATTATATGATACTTTTCCTTGTATATAAGATTAAGAAGTATTTCATTTTGAACACAATTATTACCCATATAATTTTTTCACAACTTGGAATAATTTATATACTCCATTTATTTAATATAACAAAGCATAGGTGGTGGATTCTATGGATCATTCTCTCAATTCTCATCATCATATAACTTATTCCTATCACTTCAACCATCTATTTATCCAATTATATTACTTTCAAAAATAGAAAATCTTATTATTATTTTATATAATTTCCTTTTTATTTTCTTCAACATTTCGAGCATAAATTAATGTTCATCTTCTCCTCCACCTGGTCTCCAGAAATTATTTTGAGTTAAATTTTATTTTCTTATAAAAACATTAGGACTATTTGTTATCTACAATTTCTCTATCCACCTTAATAGAGGATCAATTTATTTATTCTTAGTTACTTAAGTTACATATCTCTAATTCACTTTAGAGACATTTTTTTATCCACTAAGGAATTAATCTACCTTTCCATATGTTTGAATGAATATACAAGAAGTGTACCTTGTAATTATTTTAAATATTTTCCTATAATTATTAATAGATTAATTATAGTTGTATTTCAAACATAGAAATTCAATATCTCATTTCATATGATTAATTTGAGAAAAATACATACTAAGAAATAAGATATTAAAATCATCATATATGATATACTACATTTCTTCATGTTAATCATATTCATGATGAGATTCCACCTATGATCAGATTTTCTTTTCAAATGATAAACATAAATACTCAATTTCTAATATTCTGAAAATATGAGAGTGTACAACATATTTTCAATGGTACTAATCTATTTCTCTAAAACTAATGGATTAGTTGACCCACTAAAAAGGAGTATTTTTTACCATGAAAACCCCAATAGATCATTATTCTCTCCTTTTCTCATTTGGTTTCTCTTCATGATTCATACAATGAAAAAATTTTGTGTTCATAAAAACATGGGTTTCCATTCAAGATTCCATAAAATTTGTTTTCTCAAGAGGGAAATGAATTAATTTTTGTCACATTCATGATAAAAATGATTCCTTTTGCTTCAGACTACTGACTAAAAGAAATAATTTATATGATAATGAATAAAAAAAAATTAAAAAGCATATAATCATGAAAAATAATTAATATAATATCAAAATTATAATTCCTTATTCAATGAAAATGTATTTTTAACATAATTAATTAATGACAATTATGAAAACATTAAATTAATTTTATATATTTTGGCTTATCCTTAGTGTTCTCACTAATTGTTTGTCATCATAGATTTAAAATATTTACTAAATATTTTTATGATACCAAAAATAGTAAACAAATCATTTCATACATATATGTTAAATCAATGTAGATTAATTATCATTAGATAATATAATGATCCACACAAGAATTACATAGATCGTGTTTATTTAGAGACATGGAAACAAAAAATTCATATTAGTCCTACACTGTGTATAAATTATATATTCATAAATATCACACATTTTTGTGATATCATACATAAAAAAATTCATTATATCAAGATAAATTAATTATAATAAAGACAAAGAACTATATCATAGTAATGGGGACATAGGGATATATTCATGATCATATAAAAATAACTTGATAAAATGGTATGAATAAATGATATTAACATTCTAAAACAATACCCTATATATTATAGATAATAATCATAAATGGTGAAAAAAATCATGGATGTTTATTTGACATCAATCACAAAGGTATAAAATAACAAGATCTGTGAGAACATTACATAGGTATAATAATTGGAATTGTTTCATACACATAAGCATTAAAAATCATTTCATTAGAATTCAAGCACACATTACATGACTATCAATGTGGAATTGGATCACTTTCTAGACCATCATTGTAGTAATTGTTCACTCAAAACACTATCATAGTTTACAATGTCCATTACTGAACATAGATCACTCCCATTACATTCTAAATTATCTCATGAAATATCAATCTATTCCAAATTAATTTGATGTACATATAGGACAAACATATCACAAAATGAACATATTACATATTTATTCCATGATATCATAAGCCAATAATTATATCAAAACCCACAATAATTAATATGTTTTACCAACATTTCAGCACACCATAACCTTTGTAAAAGGAATGGGCTTTATAACAATAATTCTTTTATAAATGACCATCCATATAATGAATAAAGATGGTATCCTTGGATCATATTATAGGAAATGAATATGAATGATTTTCCATTATTGGTTTTGGTGAGTCAAAAATTATTAAATTGTTTCTGTGGAGAATTATATTTACATTTTGAAATTATTTTGTTAAAATATACTATTTTGAAAAATAATATGTGAAAGAATTATTTAAAAATACACATGGGATATTATAAAGGAATCATCAAAACATTTATCTCACATGATAGAGGAAAATTATACTCATTTCATATATATTATAAACCATTCCATCAATGATTTTGATGGAACAGTCACAAAGAACTTCATTTAGAAAATAAGTATAATAATTATTTCAACCCATACTGTGATAAGTAAAACATGAGTAAAAATGAAATTAGAAAGTCATAGAATAATAATAAAAGCATTAATTAAAATTTTATTAGATAACATGCCTATATAAGAAAACAATTTAACTTAAGAGATATATGATGTTGATTTTACTTAAACATATATTTTCTTATCTTGACTATTAATGTTTACAAAAATAGATGTAAAAATGTATTTTCAAGAAATATCTAGATAGGTTTAAAATTAATGGGTGTCTTGAGAATTTGATAATTATATTATATCATCAAACAATAATCATAATAAATATTCATAAGCAATGAGTTAGTAACATAAAACCCCTTACCTTAGGTCAGATTTTATTTGCATGTTTTAAAAAAACCACTGTTTTGAAATAAATTGTTTTGATAACCCTTTAATGGAACTATGGTATTTTTATCGATGATTATCACCAATATAATTTGTATAAGTGTGTGAATAAGTAAAATGTGTAGTGTTTGGTTTAGCTAGAGAACTCAATTTGGTGTGAAATAGAGAAAGGGCGGGTTCCCTATTAAAATTGAGTGGAGGTATTCCATTCTTCTAAAATGACATTTTTTTTTTCAAAACACATTACAGGGGGAAAGTGAGAACCCAAACTCCAAACCAGTTTAACCACAAAAATTTACTAAATTTTCGTTGAAGAAAATCATGAGTCGGTTGGAATCAATTTCCAGGAACAATATCCAGGGAATAGTATTTACCTTAGAGTCTGGATCGTCCTTTAGGATGTATTCATAATGTTTATCCAAGACGTCCCAAGATTGAATGTATTCCTTCATGTTGAACTTTCCCATGTGGAAGCATATAATCAAAATTCTGTTTCTACTGTCAATCCATTATCCTTCCCCTTTGTAGTTTCCACACGCAGCGATCTTCCCGTCATTTTGTTGATCACTTCCTTTAGTGCTTTAATATCCAGTACATGCCCCACCATTTTTTCATCTTAGTGTAAAATAAGGTCCATGTAATGTAGCACCGATGCTATTTAAAGTTGTGGTTCAGCATGGAAGCCCACCTTACGCTGCTACCTTGGATGAAGTGCAGCCTCTGCCCGTCTCAACTCCTCGAAGTTAAGAAGCCTCTACCCTAATTGGCCTATAGTCATCCCTTCTGTTACCCTTGAGAAGGCGTGGCCTCGTCCGTGTGTGGGGGGTCGACACCCCCACCAGTATAAAATTCTTATTCTCCCCCATCCTGAGATCTAGTCTCCTTAGAGGATACATCACCCTACTGCTTGTCACCACATTTTTACACCTTCAAATAGAGTTTTCCTTTTCTAGAGGACCTAGTCACAGAAGGGATTGGTATGTTAGAGTATTCTTTCCATTGATGCGGCCTTCTGGAATGTTGGATGAATCCTTCTGAAACTGTAATGTTGTTCTTTACCTTCCTTGAAGAGGCTCTAACAAATTCCGTTGCAATTCCCGCTTCCTTTGGTTGAGTAGGGGAGTCTAAAGCTGACTTTGAACCCACCTGGGTAGCCTCCACTCCCGTAAAAGGACCACCACCAAGGAAAACCTTCATCACATTTTCATCCCCAAGATCATGGACCTCACCATCACCTAGCATTGAAAACCGGTTTTGAGAATTTTAAAAACTCCCTCCCGATTTAACCTTCTCAGTATAGGATGGTTTGACCTGAATGTCCTACACAGGAAAATCAGATCCACTTGGTTATACAAATCGACATCCCATGTATTGGAAAGGCAGATCTCATGAGACCAGACAATGTGGATTCCCCCCCCCCCCCATGGCTATCTCCACTCCAGCTTCCTCACTCACCCTCACTATATTGATTGAAGCCAACTGCATACCCTTAATAACATCTTTGCCAGCATCTAGGTGCACCTCCATCTCCACTTGTCCAACCTCTTCCTTGACAATTCCTGCAATCTTGAAGGTTCCAGCACCCTCTTCAGAAACAACAGGTGCATATGGAATGCCCCAATTCCTTTTCAACAAATTTAATATATCAAAATCTTCTGGATTTAACTGAGTATCCATTGTAGTCGCCCAGTGAGAAAACCCCTCTTCCGGGGGAAGAACCAGCAGGGACTGGACTGTGACATCAATAATAATCATCATCTGAAGGGCAACGCTAGCTAGTCTCATTGGACCTATCCTCTTGAAGAGTCTGCCTTCGTCACCGGGAAGAAGAAGAAAGATGCCCAACATGAAGGCAAAGCGAGAATTAATACTTTTATGAATCAAATACAACATGTTGCTTCCATCGGAACTCCTCACCAAATGAGATCCAAACCCATTCGATTGGAGGTTTTGAGACATCAACTTTTACATAGATGAACGGAGAGATTGGATGAAAGACCTCACCTGTTCTCAAGTCCGAACAAATATATATTTGACAAAGTTCCTAAGAATGTGAATAATAGAGGTGTTTTGGAAGGGGAGAGGGAGTTCCAGAAAACATACCCACAGAGCCTTCGTCGGAGCATCCTGCTTCATATGCAGATCAAAGGACCACCTTATCAGATGAAATTGGCAATCATCGCATGAACGAGGTGCCCAATACAACACATAGATAATGATTAGTCTTCATCTTCAAATTAAATAAAATTTGTAGATATTTTTTGCACATTATTTCTCTTATCTTTTAGTTTCAATCCACATTATTACTTTACACAATTACTACGATATTAATGTATTCAACCATTTAATTATTAATAATGTTACTATAAAAAAAGATAGCTAGATGGGCCATGTATTATTTTTACAACCATATTCAATTGATTTTTATGCATATTATACTATACTAAATTTTATATCATAATATATTATATTATTTATTAAAAAATATCATTAATGTTATTTATAGCAATATTCATTTAATTTCAGATTATATAAACCAAGATAAATGTGTAATTTGAATTGAATGATTCCACCCCTAAAAAACATTTTATATAGATCTATAAAACATGTGGTAAAAATTATTATCATTAAAGTTATATCAGGTTATGTACTTTTAAAATGACTAATTCTATTTTTATTAAATAGAAAAATATTTCATCTATATTTCATAAGAATTTAATGTCATTTAATTTTTAATAAAAAGGGGGAATAAATTTTAACTATGAAATTAATTTCATTATGATCAAATAGAAACTTATATTTTTTTATAAATTCTTTTTTCCCATCTGTGGAAATAGATGTGATGTGAAAAAAAAAAGAATGTGAAATTTTGTATCATACTTTAATTAAAATATAATATTGGTATTTTTAATGGAAATATGACCATAAATGTAAAAATTTTATTGCATACGATTCTAAGGGTCAACTAACCTTCATAAAATTACATTTATGATGAAAAAGTATGGCTATATCACTTATTTTCAACCGAGACTAACATGATTTACACATTACTAAAGTGATTAATATTTCCACAGTTACTATTCGTAATGATGAATAATAAAAGAGGGGATATTTAAAAAAACAAAATATCCTTATTTTATATATTTAATTGAATTTATATATTTTCTTTAATTTTAACGATATAAATTTAGTTTAAATTAATTGCGGAAAATGGGAAGCAAATATTAGTTAAAAAATACATTTTAAGATTAAAAATATATTTATTTTTACGCTATGAATAGTAAAAACTATAATATGAAAGATAAATGAATTAATTGAATTTTTAATTTTTAAATTTTATTATAATAGTTCACAAAAACTAATTAAATTTCAATATTATCATAAAAATTTATTTTTCACGTAAAAAATATTCAAAAAACGAACTCCTTTATATGGAGAGATTTATTAGTTTTATTTATAATTAATTGAAATATATTGAATTATTTTAATATTTTGTAAACCATAGATTTTCATAATTTGAATTATTATATTCATACATCTAATCTAACAGTTATGTGATGACTATAGTTTATCACGTTTGTTTAAAACGTGGTGTTGTGCATAAAACAAGATATCAAAGAAATACTATATTTATGTTTGGAAAAAATATTTTGTAAAATCATGAGGTTTAAAAAAGATTATATACTACAATAAGACACGAAATTATTGTGGGGTGGGAAGAAAAAAATCCATATCAATGAGTGAGTTGGTAAACCTTAGGATGGTGACAAAAAAACAGGCCTTCCTTCCTTGATTATTGATGACCTCAGTCCATCTTATACCTACACACTTGTAATTTATACTTTCTCTATATATTATATAATTCATTTTTTATAAGCTTCTACATAAAATAAAATATCTAATTTATTTATTCTTATATAGGATGTCACAAGGGTTATTTATTCACATTATTATCCATCACATTTTTTCAAACACATTAGTTGGAAATAATATTTCCTTCTACATCCGCTCCCCGGAACCTATCTGTTTAATCCAAATTCAAAATATATCTTTCTAATCTTTTCAATTAGATGGATTTTCCCATTTCTGGATTTATAAATCATTCCTCTTATTCATCTTTCTTGAACACTTTTTCATCTATTAATATTCTATCGATACATGTTTATTTGGATGTATTTTTTCCAATCCCTTATTCTTCACACTATCCATTTGATACAAAATGATTTATGTGTTTGAAATTTTTCTTTATCATTCAATCATTCAAGACACTGATTTATTAATCTATTAATGTCAAAAATATTTCTAGCCACTACTCCATTCAATAATTTTTAATCTAAAACATCAAACCATAAGTGAATTTATCTCACGCATTGTTCCAACTATGTTTTAATGTAATATTTCGTCAAAAATTATACTCATATTAAGATATTTAAATTTTTCTTGAATATTACTGTCCCAAGACACCTTTAATAATTTAACTTCCATTGGAATGGGCAAAAAAGGATTCAGATATTCCCTCTTAGAACTAACATGAATTCTAAACATCATGGTCATTTCAGAATTCACTAAAATACCTCCAAAGCATATTTGATCATTTGATAAATCATCACAGATTATTGATATGATAAAATATTATTTAAAAATAATATTAATTTTTGTTATTGAAATAGTGATAGAATATCATGTCATTTCAACAATTAGAAAATTTATAAGAACAGGGTAATGTAATTTAGCCATAAATTCGGGTAAAATTCTTAACACCCCTTCCATTGAGTAAAAATTCTCTCAGAGTTCCTTTATATCTTTGTATAAACATTTTATAAAAAATTCATAGTATACTTCAAAATATTTATTACATTTTTCAGAAAAATAAAATGATAACGTTATTTCCCAAATAATGTTTTTTATTTTACCCTTTAGAATATTTTTTCATATTTATTAATAGGGTTATTTACAAATACATTGAGTTCATAGATGTTTCTTAGTTTTATTAACTCATTGGAAACAAATATATATAATTTTAACCTTCTAAATGATTACTTATTAAAACATTATTAGGTGATATTGTAATACTGACCTAAAAGTCTATGTAAAGCTTTTTCTAAATAAATTATCTAGAAACATCAATCCGATGCATGTGTTCTAAAAAATTTAAAAACATATGCTTACATAGCTTGAATGAGAACATCGGTTTATTGAATATGTCCTAGAATAATTAGAACTATGACTTCATATATAATCATATATCAAAAAAATTATCCTAAATTCCATTATCCACTTTTATATTTATATCTGCATATGTTTCCTCTACCATCTCTATTAGTAAATTGTCATATCATTAAAGAAAATATTATTTGTAAACTTCTTAACCATTATTTTTTCTTGATAACCCGCTATTAAAATTTATTCTTTAACTAATGATAAAGAATATTATTCAATATTTTTAATGTAGTCCAGCCTATAAATCAATATGATTATTTGATAGACAATATACTTCATTTCCTTCACCATATATTTATTACTACACATCATGGTCATTGTTTTGGTATATTTATCTTTTCTCATAAACAACTTGATTATCAATAGTAATTATTTGTCATATCTTATCATTTAATAACTCACCACCATCAATATATGATATTCATTTGTTTTATCATTTTCTATCCTAAATACCTAGTAAATGTAATCAATCAATAATTTTCTCCCAAACATTCTAAAATTTGATTGGAAATGTCATATTGGGATTTCTAATGGGCTATGTATGATTTCATTAGAATAGTATCTCTAATGGAGACATTATAAAAAAATAATTATAAAGAAAACTCAACAAAATTGAACTATATGGATATATGTATATGATGTATCATTGTCTGATGATCATTAACATCTATATCCAATTACTATCATAACTAAAATCTTATGTGTTACCATTTCATATCCATTTGATTAACATTAAGAGGATAATGGAAGTCTATGTGAACATTTACACATTTCTCAATTGACATATATGTAGTATTATATTCTTTTAAATATTGATCGATGTATCATAATGAAGTGATCAACTTTCTAGAATATAGAGGATAGATTATCATTACACAATTCCCAACACCATTAAAAATTTAAGGACTATATTTAAGGTAATATTTTTGGTTTGTTCTTCCAAACATCTCTATAATATTAATACTAATATAAAAAGCTTCTTTTGGAAGAATTCTTATCTTCGGTTATGAATAATTTTTAATGAATCATTGACCAATTATCCTTTTTATAATTATCAAAAAAAATTCATATGGTAACTATTATCCATTCATCGTTACAATAATATTCTAGAATCATATAAATAGAACATCAATTAATAATTTATGTTGTAAAAAACCATGCTTATCTAAAAATTAATAGATTTATTAGAGACATTAATAAAAGCTCAAATTGTTATTATGTAAAAAAACATCAGGAAAAAAAATTCTAAAGATAATAACACTTAATAAATTTCTTTCCACATCATCAATCCATCAAAAATAAATAAAACAATTTCAGTCTTGGTAACATTAACTGAGATTTTTATTTATAAAATATTCAACATATTGACATCAGTTAAATAATTATAATTATTTTAAAACCATTTACCACTGAAGAAAACAACTAACCACAAATAAAACTCATTCAAAAGTGGGATCCTTATTTTAGAGGTAGGCAGTCATTTTTTTATTTTAATATTACATTTTATTATTTTCACATAAATGGATATTATCAATAGAAAATAATTCAATTATCTCTCAGTTATCATGTTTAGGTCATCAATTGATTCTATATTGATAATGTGAATTTTCATTGTTGACATTGAGTATTGAAATAATGACTTTTTTCTATCAGATATCACTACATAGTTAATGATCAATTATTAATGGTCTTCATCATTAATTTTTTTTCATGGATTTCACCACCCATTCAACACAATTTCTTCGTTACTAGGTCAATTGGGTAGTGATTCACTATTCCCATGGACTGGTTCTTATGCATGTTTAGTTATTAGTTCAATGAATTATGCATATATTTATTTCATAAATGGTTGAAATATGTGGATATTTCTAGGTTGTTGAGAAAATGTTATTTAGGAATAATATTTTCGGTATTTTGTCAAATGGTGATTTTTTCATCGAATGGATCACGATGTGATGTCAATCAATAATAAATGGCTTCTAAAATTACATCTTTTTCTTATGGATCTTTAAATTGTATAATATGATTGGATAATTAGGATGATAATATTTATATATAGATTTTTTTGTCGAAATGGTTTTATAATTGTGATCCATTTTCCATTTTAGTATGTTAATATACATAATTGTTGTGAAAACAATAACCATGGAAAGAAGATATAGATGATTTATTTATATAGTCTCAATGAAATAAATTTATGTGATGGTGGAAATTGAAATTAGAAGCATGTATGTTTTTTGAATCAAGATTATGTGGAGTGTAATTTAGAAGAAACCATGACATGAATTTTAGCGATGAAACTCAATGATTTATATGGATGTTGAATATCACTAGAATATTGATGTTGAATTTAGTATCACGTGACACTGAGTGACAAGAATGATATGTATTAGAATTATATTCCAAGGGGAATGTATGAAAAATATTGTCATGTCCTCATTGTCAGACCCAATATACCCTTAAGGGAACATAAATCATGTTGAATAACACATAGAGAGTTGATCCATTATCACCACATTTTATGATAACCATTGTAACAACCCGAGATTTTTTGAGAATTATTGTTTTTAATTTCGTTGATGTCTTTTGATGTACACTACACCAAGATTATCTTGTGCTATACACAACACCTTATAAGCTTGCAATATTGGAAATAATATTCTTGGCTCGGGTTACACACAATTTCATGTTCGTTTCGTGGATATTATTTTACGCAACATTAAGTATATATTTTGTTTAATGTATAAATGAACTGTGTTTTGATTATTTTATACGCAAGGTTGAGTGTATATATATATATTCATTTTATAAATTAAATATGGTTGGATTCTATTATACACAACAAAAAAGGAGTCTTTCACCACACGCAACCCTAACTTTGCTTACATTACACGTAATCGCAACCTTCCTTGATAGTGTGTGTAGTACGCAATACCGATTTTTACTAAACAAGATATTATTATAATATTATTATGACATAGCCGTTATGAATAGTAATACCCACTTTTTAAACTTTTATTAATTTTATCATTCAAAATGGACTTCATTTTTGGACTCGGAATATCAAAATTAGCCTAGGGGAATTTTTGGTATTTTTCTGAATACTTTCAATTTTTGATGAATAGTGAAAACACTCGGTTACTATTTAAAAGCCGAATTTTTATTTAAATAATTATTTATTTTATTTAAATTAAATTTAGGTCAAAATTGACACATAATACTTATATAAGTTCAATATAATTAATTGGAGTCATTTTATAATAATTTTAGATATATAAATATTTTATTTAACTTTTCACCGTCTTTTACCCACCTCCTAGGAGAATTTGGAAATTCACATAAAACATAATTTTAACGCTTCTATGAGTGGAATTTCAAAAATCCGAGAGACACGGTTACTATCAAGGAATAAAATGTGGTTCAATGAGATGAAAATAATTTTTTGCGAATAGTAACTTTTTACTTTTATTTACCACAGTTAAAAGTAAATATGGTAATTAAGGGTAAAAATGATATTATCATTACCCTAAAACATGTCGTAATTTTATTTGATAAGATTAATTCGACCAAAAACAACCTTAGGAATATAATATGACTATTTAGGTCCACATGGAATATTTTAGGACATTTATTATTAATTTATTTATAGAAGGGTTAAAATAGTTAAAATCAAAGTTTAATAGCTGAAATATTTATAATATTGGGTTATACATAAGAAAAATTTGACTATACTTATTGTTGGAATCATCTGTTTTGATAATCCCAAATCATGCTTAAACATTAATTATGATGTATTAAACCTTTGCATTAATCTTATTATTCTATGCTTAAACGTATTTTATTCTAAACAGTTCATATTCTTACTCTCATAACTTTACTGTAATAGCTTACAGTAGTATTTACATAAGTTTGGTATTGTTAGCTACCGGTCAGAGTTTTCTTCTCAAAGTCACAGTTACAGTTAACTGTCACCTTAAGTTACTGTTGCAATAAGTTCACAGTTACAAGGTTACAGTCGAAGACTAATACAAGCTTACAGTTACGAGTCTACTGCTATCTATTGTCAAAGCTCACAGACGAAGGTCACAGATACAAGACTTCTGTTCAAAGTTTTCTCTGCTCAAGTTCACAGTCGAACAAGTCTACAGTTGGAACAAGTTCACAGTCGAACAAGTCTACAGTTGGAACAAGTTCACAGTCGAACAAGTCTACAGTTGGAACAAGTTCACAGTCGAACAAGTCTACAGTTGGAACAAGTTCACAGTCGAACAAGGCTACAGTTGGAACAAGTTCACAGTCGAACAAGCCTACAGTCATAAGCCTACAGTCAAGGTTACAGTTAGACAGCTTCTGTCGACTAAGTCTACTGGTGATCGAAGTCTATATTTGACAAAGGTTACAGTTCTACAAATTTGATATTACAAGTCTACAGTTAGAGAGGCTACAGTTACATGGAGTAAAAGCTACCATTGCAAGCCTACAGACAGCAAGCCTTTGTTGAAGTCAGCAGTCAGAAGGAAGTCCACAGTTGGAAGTCCACATTTGGAAGACCACAGTTGAAGTCAACAGTGACATACATTCTCGACTCACTGTTTTAATTTCTTTATTTCCTACATTTAATCAATCTAACGGTCATATCATACATTTTGATGATTTGTCAAATATCTGATAAAGGTTGTCGGATGTCAGGAACCCGTACCTCGTACCTGCTGAAAAGAAATCTTTTCTGTCCCCTGTCGGGAGATAAATACGAGAAGACTACGCTGCCCAAAAAGAATGAGAACCAGAGAAGTGCGTGGTGGACGAAATATACCAAAAACACAAGAAGATAAAAACGAGTTCCATCAAGAACACAGAGAAGCATATAGACAATCAAGTATACTCGAGAAGTGTTCTGTGCATACAAGAAGAACCCTGAAGAACTTCATCGACTACATTCTCACTACCTGTGAACCTGGAGCATACGACACTCTGTTTCTCAAACAGAAACGAGAAGAGGACTCAAACTCTCTTCTGATCGAATACAAGAGCTACACTGAGATCACCAGAACCACTTCTAAACTCTACATCTCTTGTTCTGTGATTTATTCTACATTTTGAGCAGTGTGTGTTATCTGCTGTATTAAACACACACACTGACTCCTGTACTTTCACTGGAGGATCTGTAAATCCTCAGCAAATCTTTTTGCACCCCATTTCCCACTGTGGATAGTGGTAGAGGTCTTGTGACCTGGACAGCTTGCTGCTGTTGTTTGTTTTCCCACGAAGAACTGTGGTAGAGGTCTTGTGACCTGGACAGTGTGTTCACTGTTGTTAACCCCGATCCAGGGTGTGGATCATTCTTATATAAAATTTTGAGAGGACTAAGTCTCGGCTTGAGACTGAACCTCTTGGTTAACTCTCTGTGTTTATAGTTATACTCTATATCCATACTATACATATTTATTTCATATTCCGCTGCTATTACTTTGAAATATAATCTATCTTCAAAGCTACTTTGATAATTAAATTCGCAAGTGTTTATATTTGTTATAAATCAGTAAGTTAGTTTCAAAAGTTAATTTAATCATAAGATTACGTTAACTGAGAATTAATCAATCTTTGAGAAACTAATTGAACCTTTATAATCTATATAAATTCACTACAGTTTAATTTGTTTTTGAAATTGGGGGATTTTAATAGAAATTGTTTTTAACAGAAATTTTAATTGGAACTCAATTCACCCCCCCTCTGGAGTGTCCACTCCGACCAACATTTGGTATCAGAGGTTGTGTTTATCTCTGTTATACTTGCTCAAAGTTTTATTTTAACTCTCTGTTTTTAAACTGTGATTGTAGTTTTATCTAAAAGATCTTAAATTTCTGTTAGTTCTAAATTTTATCTCTTTAAAACATTTTCTAAAATTTCCTTATGGATAATAGACTAGAAGGTGCTGTTACTAACAGGCCACCCTTCTTTAATGGTGTGAATTATGCCCAATGGAAGCTCAAAATGAAAATTCATTTGGAAAGTATGGGTTTTGATATTTGGACTGCTATAGAGTCTCAATACAAGATTCCAGAAACTGAAAGAATAACTTGGGATGAACCTACTAAAGTAGCTTACAATAATAATTGTAAGGCTATGAATGCTCTCTACTGTGCTCTAGGATATGAGGAATTCAATAGAATTTCTGCATGTAAAACTGCTTTTGAAATCTGGGACACCTTAGCTGTTTCTCATGAAGGAACAACTAATGTCAAGGAAATGCGGTTAAACACTTATACTATCAAATATGATAACTTTAAGATGAAAGCTGATGAACCTATTTCTGATATGTATCTCAGGTTTAATGAGATAGTCAACACAATGAGCTCACTCGGGAAGATTGTTCCAGCAAAGGAGCAAATCATGAGATTATTGAGATGTCTGCCTGACAGATGGAGAGGCACATCCGTTTCAATTAGAGAATCATGTGATATTGGAACTTTGCATGTCAAGGAGTTAATTGGTAAGCTGATGATGTACGAAGAAGAGCTCAAGGTAAATAAAGAGGAAGATGAGGAACCAAAACGAAAATCTGTAGCTTTTAAGTCTACTGCATCAAAGAGCAAAGACAAGGAGAAAGTGCATATACCAACTGAAAGCTCATCTAGTGAAGACTTAGATTCTGACAGTGATGCCGAGATAGCACAAATAGCAAGGAGATTCAAGAAGTTCTATAGGAAGAAGAAGTTCTTCAGAAAACCAAACTACAAGGGTAAGTATGATAGACAAGGTAAGTGGAAGAAAGATTGGAAGAAATCTGATAAAGAAGAAGACATAGTTTGCTATGAATGTAAAAGGAAAGGACACATCAAAGCTGACTGTCCTAAGTTAAAATTCAAGAAGAAATATGAGTACAAGGACAAGAATTATAGGAAAGCTATGAAGGCCACCTGGAGTGCTTCAGAAGACAGCACAAGTGAATCAGAGTCCAGTGATTCTGAAAGAAATCGTGCTAATATGTGTTTCATGACAAACACATCTGAGGTAACCTTAGACACTCCCACTTTAAACTCTTATTATTCTGAAGGTGAAGCAGAATCTGGTTCTGATTCTGAAAATATGTCTAAAGATGAATTGATTGAATACTGTAATATGCTGGAAGAAACGTGTAATGAACTAAAGGATAAATATAAGTCTTTAAAGAAACAGCATGCTCTTACTGCAAGTGTCAAGTCTGCACTTGATGTAGAAAAAGAGAAAAATGTTCAATTATTAAAGGAGAATACAGAACTGAAACTATCTAATGAACAACTTAGAAAGGACTTAGAAACATTCACAAATGGAAAAGATACTCTAACCCAACTGCTAGGAAAGCAAATTGCACCTAAGTATGCTACTGGATTGGGATACCAACCTGGACAAAGACAGTTTACTAAAACCCGATTTATTTCCAAGTCTGGAAAAAATCCAGCTAGTTCCAGTTTTGGAAATTCGTATGCCTCAACTGGTTATTTAAATAGTTGTCGATCAAGTAAAGTATATCTCTCTAAATCTGTTGCATCTATTAATTGTATGGGACCCATAAGACAAATCTGGGTACCTAAATCCTTGATTGCTAACATATCTGGACCCAAGAAAATCTGGGTACCAAAGTCATTTCTTGTCTAATCTGTTTTGTAGGAAATCTGTTTCAAAAGCAATTACAAGAAGGTATGGTACTTAGACAGTGGATGTTCAAGACACATGTCTGGGGACTATTCGTGCTTCAAAAGCTTAATAAAGGTTGATGGAGGATATGTCACTTTTGGTGATAACTCAAAAGGAAAAATCATCGGCTTAGGCCAGATTGGTAACACTGACTCAGTATTAATTTCCAAAGTTTTATTTGTTGATGGACTTAAGTACAACCTACTTAGCATTTCTCAATTGTGTGATGATGGTTTTAATGTCAAGTTTGAAAACAATTCTTGTGATGTTTATAATTCCAAAAATGCTTTAATATTTTCTTCCTTAAGAAATGAAAATGTTTATTCTGTTGACTTAAACACTTTAGCTAAACATAACGTTACTTGCTTAAATGCTTTTCATAAAGAGTCTTGGCTGTGGCATAGGAGATTAGGACACTGCAACATTCAGTCACTTAGAAAACTCTCTGAGAAACACCTAGTTAGAGACCTACCTAAGCTTGAATTCCCAAATGACAAAGTGTGTAATCCCTGTCAAAAGGGAAAACAACACAAAGTTTCTTTTAAACCAAAGAAAGAAGTTTCAACTTCTCAACCACTTGAACTGGTTCACATGGATTTGTTTGGACCATCAAGAATTTCAAGTCTAAATGGGAAGCACTATGTTTATGTTCTTGTAGATGACTTTTCTAGATATACTTGGGTATACTTTCTAGATCACAAAAGTGAAGCCTTCTCTTCCTTTGTTAAATACTCTAAGTCTGTAGAAAATCTTAGTGGACTTAAGATTAAGACCTTGAGGAGTGATCATGGCCGTGAGTTTGAGAATCGAGAATTTGAATCTTACTGCTCACACAATGGCTATTCTCATAACTTTCTACCCCTAGGACACCCCAACAGAATGGTGTAGTGGAAAGAAGAAACCGAACCCTGCAAGAAATTGCAAGGACTATGCTCAATGAATATGACCTGCCTATTTACTTTTGGGCTGAAGCTGTAAATACAGCCTGCTATGTTATTAATAGAGTCTTGATTAGACCGATTCTTAAGAAAACCCCTTATGAGTTGTGGAATAATAGGAAGCCTAAGGTTAATTACTTTAGAGTTTTTGGTTGCAAAGTCTTTATTCTGGATACTAAAGATAATCTTGATAAATTTGCTCCAAAAAGTGATGAAGGAATTTTCCTAGGTTACTCTATGTCTAGTAAAGCCTATAGAGTGTTCAATAAGAAAACCAAATGTGTGGAAGAATCTGTTCACATCAAGTTTGATGAGACTGATCCACATGAGTCTAAAACTTCTCTTGAAGATGTTGAAGAAGACTTATCTGTTCTGGACCTAAATGACAAATCTAAAGAACCTGTAATAAAAACATCCAGTTCTGGACTTTTTCCAGAATCTTCCTCTGTGGAACCCGAACCTATAGATGAACCTGAAATCTCTAGTCCATCCTTTACCAAATCAACTAGGATTCTAAAGAATCATCCTTTAGATGCTGTTGTTGGTAATCTTGACAGAGGAACACAAACTAGAGCTTCTCTAAGAAATCAGGTTGGACATCAAGCTTTTCTTTCACAGCTTGAACCCAAAAATGTCAATGATGCTGTCAGTGATGAATTCTGGGTAATGGCTATGCAAGAAGAACTAAATCAGTTTGAAAGAAACAAAGTTTGGGAATTAGTGGAAAGACCTAAAGACACTCTTACCATAGGCACTAAATGGGTGTTTAGAAACAATGTTGATGAGTTTGGTAACATAATCAGAAACAAAGCTAGGCTAGTTGCACAAGGGTATAGTCAGGAAGAAGGAATAGGCTATGAGGAAACCTTTGCACCCGTGGCTAGACTAGAGGCCATTAGGATATTACTTGCTTATGCTGCTCATCTGAATTTCAAACTATATCAAATGGATGTTAAGAGTGCTTTTCTAAATAGATATATAATTGAGGATGTATTTGTGGAACAACCTCCTGGTTTTATAAATCCCCATTTTTCTAATCATGTTTTTAAACTATCTAAAGCTTTATATGGTTTAAAGCAAGCTCCAAGAGCTTGGTATGATAGGCTCAGCTCTTTTCTTATTTCGAAAGGATTTACTAAAGGGATAGCTGATCCTACTCTTTTTATTAAATGGATTTCTGAAGATGTCTTAATAGTACAAATCTATGTGGATGATATTATTTTTGGATCTTATAAAAATTCTTTATGTGTTGATTTTTCAAAAATAATGCAAAATGAGTTTGAAATGAGTTTAATGGGAGAACTCAAATTTTTCCTTGGATTTCAGATCTTTCAAAATAAAAATGGTATTATTTTGAACCAAAGTAAATATATTAAAGATCTTCTAAAACTTTTTTCTTTGGATGGAACCAAAGGCAGTGACACACCTATGAGCACCACTTGCAAGTTGGACAGTGATGAAACTGGTGAACCAGTGGATCAAACCAATTACAGAGGTATGATAGGTAGTCTACTGTACCTTACTGCCAGTAGACCTGACATCATGTTCAGTGTATGCATGTGTGCTCGGTTTCAAGCCAATCCAAAAGAGTCTCATTTGACTGCTGTTAAAAGGATTTTCAAATATCTAAAACATACTCCCAATTTGGGATTATTTTATCCAAAAGGACAATCATTTGATTTATTAAGTTATTCTGATGCTGATTTTTCTGGCTGCAAGTTAGATAGAAAGAGCACCTCTGGAACATGTCACATTTTAGGCAAGTCACTAGTATCTTGGTGTAGTAAGAAGCAGAATTCTGTTGCATTGTCTACTGCCGAAGCTGAGTATATAGCTGCTGGTAGCTGTTGTGCACAAATCTTGTGGATGAAACACACTTTACTAGACTATGGATATCAATTCAAACATGTCTCTATAAGGTGTGACAATACAAGTGCTATTAACATTTCTAAAAATCCAGTATCTCATGCTAGGACAAAACATATTGATGTGAGACATCACTTTCTGAGGGATCATTATCAAAAAGGTGATATCACTCTTGAGTTCATTGGCACTGAACATCAGTTAGCTGATATTTTTACAAAGCCTTTGAATTCTGAGAGATTAAGTTACATCAAACATGAGTTAGGTATGATTAACTATAGCACAGTTGAAACCTCACAGTTGAAACCTCACAGTTAAACCTCACAGTTGAAACCTCACAGTTGAAACCTCACAGTTAAACCTCACAGTTGAAACCTCACAGTTGAAACCTCACAGTTAAACCTCACAGTTGAAACCTCACAGTTGAAACCTCACAGTTGAAACCTCACTCACAGTTAGACCTCACCGGTGTACCTCACTGTTACATCTCTCTGTAGGCTGTTTCGCTGTTTAATCTTATTTTATTTTTGCGGGAATTCGAACCGTTTCTTTTCTTTATACTTTTATTTATAAATCCCTAAATGATAAAATTGAGAACATCGAACATATCTCAATCCACTCATCTCGACCCTTGCTCTCTCAATTCCTAAACCCTAAACCTTCAACCGAACCTCGAAACCTCATTCAGTTCCAATGGCCAGAACAAAGAGACCCCCGACTGTCAACGAAGATGCACCAATGCCAAAGAGGACTCAAGTCGAATCCAGTGGCACCGGGAACGCCTCGATAAGACCTGTTAATCCACATCTGACTAAGAGAGAAATAGTTGCTGAGAAGGAGCTAAGTGAAGAGTGGATTTTATCGAGCAGATCATTAGTGCTGGCAGTGCTTAATGATCAAGGATGGACCGAATGCTTCGCAAACAATAATGGACCGTACTACCTGAAGCTAGTGAAGGAATTCTATGAATATCTACAGTTCGAGGAAGAGGATGATCAGCATAGACTGGTATCCAGAGTAAACGGTAATGAAGTCAGTTTTTCATCAGTTGAATGGGATGCATGTTTAAGAGTTCCTCATGAGGGTATTTACACCTACTATTCTGGTGCGGCTCCTCCAAATAGTAGAATCATTGATCATGAGACGGCTCTGGAAGAATTGACAGGTAATGGCACATTAAGGAAGATTATTGCTACTGAAATGTGTGGAGAGGACAGGCTTCTGTTTAAGTTTATTCAGCATGTACTGAGTCCTAGAAGAGGAGATTTTGCAAATCTGAAGCATCAGGATATTTACTTGATGTACTTATTAAAACATGGAAGGAAGGTCAACCTTTGTAGGTTGCTGATGTCTCAGATGGAGGACATGATAAAGGCAAGCTCAAAATCAAGTGCCTTATTTCATGCTAAACTCATTTCGGTTATGTTGAAAGTGAAAGGTGCAGCTGGAAGTCAGGAAGAGTTGATAGTAGCAAAGAACAGTGTATGTATCTCGAAAGTAATCTGCAATTTCATGAAGATCAGTTGGAATCCCTGGAAGAAATCATGGGTGAATGATTAGGACAGAATCTATGAGAATTTTATCCCTTCTACTCATCCCTCTAGACCGAGAGATAGGAGAGATCCAGGCTTAAAGCCTGATGAGCCTGAACCTGTATACTCAGATGATGAACAGACTACAGTAGTTGGTAACTCTGCAAGAGAGAACACCCCAATTGATGAAGGGAGTGATCCTGATACTACTCACAGTCCTGTCAGGACAGTGACGTTTGGAGCAGCAAGCCCTCCAAAAGAACTACCTAGTAGAGAACCTGTTCTAAGAGACAGTGAGACTGAGACTACAGAAGAAGAAGAAGAATCTCAATATTTTGTCAAGGACACCTCTGATGAGGATGATACAGTCGAAGCAGAAGAGGCTGGAGCTTTAAATGAAAAACAAGAAACTGTTGCAGAAGAACTTAGTATGAGCCCTCTGATAGGGTATACAGACAAGTCAGTGTCTGACCAGGAAGTAGGAGTGGTCTCTACTACTGTTGTCATGGAAGTGGTTGATGACCCAACAGAGAAGGAGGCTAACCTCACTGCTAAACCTACAGAGGAAGCAAGTATGGAACCTGCTAGAGCTACAGAAGAGCACTTAGAGTTACCCAGAGTGGAGCAGATAGTAGAAAGTGTTCAGGAAGGACCTCCAAGTGAGGGGGAGCGTGTTGGTTCAGTCTCTGTACTGTTTGATATAGAAGGATGGACCTCAGATCCAGGATACATGGTGTTAGGACTCAATTATGAGGATTCAGATGAGGAAAACCAACCACCAAGAAATCCAGTCATCCTACCTAACAGCTCTCCAGTGTTAGAAACTGAAAGATTGGCCACCAAGGAAGACCTTGAATCCTTAAAGAATGAAATGAAGGAGACCATCAGACAGTCTGTTGCTGAATTGAAAACCAGTCTTTTTGATGAGCTGAAAAATGTGGAACAATCCTTAGAACTATCTCTAGGATGTGTTGTGGGAAGTCCAATCAAAGAAGTGATGGATGAAATGAAAGTGTACCACACCCAAATTGAAAGCTGGACTGGAGCAGTAGTGGCCCTCAGACAATCAGTTGCTTCTTTAACTGCCCTGAGCAGTTCTCAGACACTAGTGGCTAGTGAGATTCGATACATCAAAGAAGTGGTCAAGCAGTTTGTGGAAGTATTTGAGGCTTTCAAGAAATCAGTAAAAGAACACTTTAGCAATCAGGATGCTGTCATTCAGAAAGTGATTGGAAATCTGACTCAGTCTTTCAAGGAGACAGTGGCATTCTCAGTCTAGTCCCTTCCTTCATCTAGCTCTCCTGTGGACCTTGAGCAGTTTAGAAGCCTGCTCAGAGAAGAGCTTACTCAGGCCCGTGCAAATGACACATCAGACCTACAGATCCTTGCTACTACAAGAGAAGTCAGTGGCATTGTTCGTGAGCACCTGCAGGCTGCTACTGCTTCTCAGGAGGCCATCAAAAGTAAAGTGGATTATTACTTTGATCGTATTTTCACCAAGCATCAGTTGAACAATCACTTCAAGCTCAAGCTAGAAACTATGAAGCTGCCTCCTGTAACTCAAGCCTTCAAAGAACAAGTTAGCAAGCTACGAGAGTTGACCCCTGCTTTGGATAAATTCTTGGAAAACAAAGATGACTTCTTATCTGCCATGGACAGAGGAGGAAACATCATAATGGATTTCAGGAATCTGCTCCTACCTTTTCTTCATGTGGACTGCACACCTGTTATAGTTCCGCCTGCCCTACCTGTCTCCAACCCCAGTGGTTCTTCCATAATGTCTCCTGCTGATGCCCTCAGAAGCCTTAGACCACTGATCCCTCAGCAAGCTACTCACTACAGGCCTTCAGGAGCCTCTGTTGCTGCCCCTCCAGACATTCCTGCTGCCATTCCTCAGCCTGTTGATCCTTCACCTCCTGCTCCATCTTCTTCCTCCAAAGGAAAAGATCCCTTACCTCCAGATGAAGAGGATTGAGTCTGTTTATGTTTTTTTGATAGGGATCATGTATTCACGTTTTGGGTCATGTATTGTACTCCTTATTAATACAATGTTTATTTTCTCTCTCTCTGTCTTTCTTTTTGTTAATCACAAAGGGGGATAAATAAAGAGAAATAGATAGGGGGAGAAATGGGGAGAAATAGGGAAAACTCAAGGGAGAAATGAACCTATACAAAGAGGAGAAATCCTTGCAGATTATACCTAATTTTTGTGCTCATATTGCTAATACTGTGTTTTGCACACTTCTCTCTGATACTTCTATATTTCATACTGGCATAATTTGTGATTATCAAAAAGGGGGAGATTGTTGGAATCACCTATTTTGATAATCCCAAATCATGCTTAAACATTAATTATGATGTATTAAACCTTTGCATTAATCTTATTATTCTATGCTTAAACGTATTTTATTCTAAACAGTTCATATTCTTAATCTCATAACTTTACTTTAATAGCTTACAGTAGTATTTACATAAGTTTGGTATTGTTAGCTACCGGTCAGAGTTTTCTTCTCAAAGTCACAGTTACAGTTAACTGTCACCTTAAGTTACTGTTGCAATAAGTTCACAGTTACAAGGTTACAGTCGAAGACTAATACAAGATTACAGTTACGAGTCTACTGCTATCTATTGTCAAAGCTCACAGACGAAGGTCACAGATACAAGACTTCTGTTCAAAGTTTTCTCTGCTCAAGTTCACAGTCGAACAAGTCTACAGTTGGAACAAGTTCACAGTCGAACAAGTCTACAGTTGGAACAAGTTCACAGACGAACAAGTCTACAGTTGGAACAAGTTCACAGTCGAACAAGTCTACAGTTGGAACAAGTTCACAGTCGAACAAGTCTACAGTTGGAACAAGTTCACAGTCGAACAAGCCTACAGTCATAAGCCTACAGTCAAGGTTACAGTTAGACAGCTTCTGTCGACTAAGTCTACTGGTGATCGAAGTCTACAGTTGACAAAGGTTACAGTTCTACAAATTTGATATTACAAGTCTACAGTTAGAGAGGCTACAGTTACATGGAGTAAAAGCTACCATTGCAAGCCTACCGACAGCAAGCCTTTGTTGAAGTCAGCAGTCAGAAGGAAGTCCACAGTTGGAAGTCCACAGTTGGAAGACCACAGTTGAAGTCAACAGTGACATACATTCTCGACTCACTGTTTTAATTTCTTTATTTCCTACATTTAATCTATCTAACGATCATATCATACATTTTGATGATTTGTCAAATATTTGATAAAGGTTGTCGGATGTCAGGAACCCGTACCTCTTACCTGCTGAAAAGAAATCTTTTCTGTCCCCTGTCGGGAGATAAATACGAGAAGACTACGCTGCACAAAAAGAATGTGAACCAGAGAAGTGCGTGGTGGACGAAATATACCAAAAAAACAAGAAGATAAAAACGAGTTCCATCAAGAACACAGAGAAGCATATAGACAATCAAGTATACTCGAGAAGTGTTCTGTGCATACAAGAAGAACCCTGAAGAACTTCATCGACTACATTCTCATTACCTGTGAACCTGGAGCATACGACACTCTGTTTCTCAAACAGAAACGAGAAGAGGACTCAAACTCTCTTCTGATCGAATACAAGAGCTACACTGAGATCACCAAAACCACTTCTAAACTTTACATCTCTTGTTCTGTGATTTATTCTACATTTTGAGCAGTGTGTGTTATCTGCTGTATTAAACACACACACTGACTCCTGTACTTTCACTGGAGGATCTGTAAATCCTCAGCAAATCTTTTTTCACCCCATTTCCCACTGTGGATAGTGGTAGAGGTCTTGTGACCTGGACAGCTTGCTGCTGTTGTTTGTTTTCCCACGAAGAATTGTGGTAGAGGTCTTGTGACCTGGACAGTGTGTTCACTGTTGTTAACCCCGATCCAGGGTGTGGATCATTCTTATATAAAATTTTGAGAGGACTAAGTCTCGGCTTGAGACTGAACCTCTTGGTTAACTCTCTGTGTTTATAGTTATACTCTATATCCATACTATACATATTTATTTCATATTCCGCTGCTATTACTTTGAAATATAATCTATCTTCAAAGCTACTTTGATAATTAAATTCGCAAGTGTTTATATTTGTTATAAATCAGTAAGTTAGTTTCAAAAGTTAATTTAATCATAAGATTACGTTAACTGAGAATTAATCAATCTTTGAGAAACTAATTGAACCTTTATAATCTATATAAATTCACTACAGTTTAATTTGTTTTTGAAATTGGGGGATTTTAATAGAAATTGTTTTTAACAGAAATTTTAATTGGAACTCAATTCACACCCCCTCTTGAGTGTCCACTCCGACCAACATTTGGTATCAGAGGTTGTGTTTATCTCTATTATACTTGCTCAAAGTTTTATTTTAACTCTCTGTTTTTAAACTGTGATTGTAGTTTTATCTAAAAGATCTTAAATTTCTGTTAGTTCTAAATTTTATCTCTTTAAAACATTTTCTAAAATTTCCTTATGGATAATAGACTAGAAGGTGCTGCTACTAACAGGCCACCCTTCTTTAATGGTGTGAATTATGCCCAATGGAAGCTCAAAATGAAAATTCATTTGGAAAGTATGGGTTTTGATATTTGGACTGCTATAGAGTCTCAATACAAGATTCCAGAAACTGAACGAATAACTTGGGATGAACCTACTAAAGTAGCTTACAATAATAATTGTAAGGCTATGAATGCTCTCTACTGTGCTCTAGGAGATGAGGAATTCAATAGAATTTCAGCATGTAAAACTGATTTTGAAATCTGGGACACCTTAGCTGTTTCTCATGAAGGAACAACTAATGTCAAGGAAATGCGGTTAAACACTTATACTATCAAATATGATAACTTTAAGATGAAAGCTGATGAACCTATTTCTGATATGTATCTCAGGTTTAATGAGATAGTCAACACAATGAGCTCACTCGGGAAGATTGTTCCAGCAAAGGAGCAAATCATGAGATTATTGAGATGTCTGCCTGACAGATGGAGAGGCACATCCGTTTCAATTAGAGAATCATGTGATATTGGAACTTTGCCTGTCAAGGAGTTAATTGGTAAGCTGATGATGTATGAAGAAGAGCTCAAGGTAAATAAAGAGGAAGATGAGGAACCAAAACGAAAATCTGTAGTTTTTAAGTCTACTGCATCAAAGAGCAAAGACAAGGAGAAAGTGCATATACCAACTGAAAGCTCATCTAGTGAAGACTTAGATTCTGACAGTGATGTCGAGATAGCACAAATAGCAAGGAGATTCAAGAAGTTCTATAGGAAGAAGAAGTTCTTCAGAAAACCAAACTACAAGGGTAAGTATGATAGACAAGGTAAGTGGAAGAAAGATTGGAAGAAATCTGATAAAGAAGAAGACATAGTTTGCTATGAATGTAAAAGGAAAGGACACATCAAAGCTGACTGTCCTAAGTTAAAATTCAAGAAGAAATATGAGTACAAGGACAAGAATTATAGGAAAGCTATGAAGGCCACCTGGAGTGCTTCAGAAGACAGCACAAGTGAATCAGAGTCCAGTGATTCTGAAAGAAATCGTGCTAATATGTGTTTCATGACAAACACATCTGAGGTAACCTTAGACACTCCCACTTTAAACTCTTATTATTCTGAAGGTGAAGCAGAATCTGGTTCTGATTCTGAAAATATGTCTAAAGATGAATTGATTGAATACTGTAATATGCTGGAAGAAACGTGTAATGAACTAAAGGATAAATATAAGTCTTTAAAGAAACAGCATGCTCTTACTGCAAGTTTCAAGTCTGCACTTGATGTAGAAAAAGAGAAAAATGTTCAATTATTAAAGGAGAATACAGAACTGAAACTATTTAATGAACAAATTAGAAAGGACTTAGAAACATTCACAAATGGAAAAGATACTCTAACCCAACTGCTAGGAAAGCAAATTGCACCTAAGTATGCTACTGGATTGGGATACCAACCTGGACAAAGACAGTTTACTAAAACCCGATTTATTTCCAAGTCTGGAAAAAATCCTGCTAGTTCCAGTTTTGGAAATTCGTATGCCTCAACTGGTTATTTAAATAGTTGTCGATCAAGTAAAGTATATCTCTCTAAATCTATTGCATCTATTAATTGTATGGGACCCATAAGACAAATCTGGGTACCTAAATCCTTGATTGCTAACATATCTGGACCCAAGAAAATCTGGGTACCAAAGTCATTTCTTGTCTAATCTGTTTTGTAGGAAATCTGTTTGAAAAGCAATTACAAGAAGGTATGGTACTTAGATAGTGGATGTTCAAGACACATGTCTGGGGACTATTCGTGCTTCAAAAGCTTAATAAAGGTTGATGGAGGATATGTCACTTTTGATGATAACTCAAAAGGAAAAATCATTGGCTTAGGCCAGATTGGTAACACTGACTCAGTATTAATTTCCAAAGTTTTATTTGTTGATGGACTTAAGTACAACCTACTTAGCATTTCTCAATTGTGTGATGATGGTTTTAATGTCAAGTTTGAAAACAATTCTTGTGATGTTTATAATTCCAAAAATGCTTTAATATTTTCTGCCTTAAGAAATGAAAATGTTTATGCTGTTGACTTAAACACTTTAGCTAAACATAACGTTACTTGCTTAAATGATTTTCATAAAGAGTCTTGGCTGTGGCATAGGAGATTAGGACACTGCAACATTCACTCACTTAGAAAACTCTCTAAGAAACACCTAGTTAGAGACCTACCTAAGCTTGAATTCCCAAATGACAAAGTGTGTAATCCCTGTCAAAAGGGAAAACAACACAAAGTTTCTTTTAAACCAAAGAAAGAAGTTTCAACTTCTCAACCACTTGAACTGGTTCACATGGATTTGTTTGGACCATCAAGAATTTCAAGTCTAAATGGGAAGCACTATGTTTATGTTCTTGAAGATGACTTTTCTAGATATACTTGGGTATACTTTCTAGCTCACAAAAGTGAAGCCTGCTCTTCCTTTGTTAAATACTCTAAGTCTGTAGAAAATCTTAGTGGACTTAAGATTAAGACCTTGAGGAGTGATCATGGCCGTGAGTTTGAGAATCGAGAATTTGAATCTTACTACTCACACAATGGCTATTCTCATAACTTTTCTTCCCCTAGGACACCCCAACAGAATTGTGTAGTGGAAAGAAGAAACCGAACCCTGCAAGAAATTGCAAGGACTATGCTCAATGAATATGACCTGCCTGTTTACTTTTGGGCTGAAGCTGTAAATACCGCCTGCTATGTTATTAATAGAGTCTTGATTAGACCGATTCTTAAGAAAACCCCTTATGAGTTGTGGAATAATAGGAAGCCTAAGGTTAATTACTTTAGAGTTTTTGGTTGCAAAGTCTTTATTCTGAATACTAAAGATAATCTTGATAAATTTGCTCCAAAAAGTGATGAAGGAATTTTCCTAGGTTACTCTATGTCTAGTAAAGCCTATAGAGTGTTCAATAAGAAAACCAAATGTGTGGAAGAATCTGTTCACATCAAGTTTGATGAGACTGATCCACATGAGTCTAAAACTTCTCTTGAAGATGTTGAAGAAGACTTATCTGTTCTGGACCTAAATGACAAATCTAAAGAACCTGTAATAAAAACATCCAGTTCTGGACTTTTTCCAGAATCTTCCTCTGTGGAACCCGAACCTATAGATGAACCTGAAATCTCTAGTCCAACCTTTACCAAATCAACTAGGATTCTAAAGAATCATCCTTTAGATGTTGTTGTTGGTAATCTTGACAGAGGAACACAAACTAGAGCTTCTCTAAGAAATCAGGTTGAACATCAAGATTTTCTTTCACAGCTTGAACCCAAAAATGTCAATGATGCTGTCAGTGATGAATTCTGGGTAATGGCTATGCAAGAAGAACTAAATCAGTTTGAAAGAAACAAAGTTTGGGAATTAGTGGAAAGACCTAAAGACACTCTTACCATAGGCACTAAATGGGTGTTTAGAAACAAAGTTTATGAGTTTGGTAACATAATCAGAAACAAAGCTAGGCTAGTTGCACAAGGGTATAGTCAGGAAGAAGGAATAGGCTATGAGGAAACCTTTGCACCCGTGGCTAGACTAGAGGCCATTAGGATATTACTTGCTTATGCTGCTCATCTGAATTTCAAACTATATCAAATGGATGTTAAAAGTGCTTTTCTAAATGGATATATAATTGAGGATGTATTTGTGGAACAACCTCCTGGTTTTACAAATCCCCATTTTTCTAATCATGTTTTTAAACTATCTAAAGCTTTATATGGTTTAAAGCAAGCTCCAAGAGCTTGGTATGATAGGCTCAGCTCTTTTCTTATTTCGAAAGGATTTACTAAAGGGATAGCTGATCCTACTCTTTTTATTAAATGGATTTCTAAAGATGTCTTAATAGTACAAATCTATGTGGATGATATTATTTTTGGATCTTCTAAAAATTCTTTATGTGTTGATTTTTCAAAAATAATGCAAAATGAGTTTGAAATGAGTTTAATGGGAGAACTCAAATTTTTCCTTGGATTTCAGATCTTTCAAAATAAAAATGGTATTATTTTGAACCAAAGTAAATATATTAAAGATCTTCTAAAACGTTTTTCTTTGGATGGCACCAAAGGCAGTGACACACCTATGAGCACCACTTGCAAGTTGGACAGTGATGAAACTGGTGAACCAGTGGATCAAACCAATTACAGAGGTATGATAGGTAGTCTACTGTACCTTACTGCCAGTAGACCTGACATCATGTTCAGTGTATGCATGTGTGCTCGGTTTCAAGCCAATCCAAAAGAGTCTCATTTGACTGCTGTTAAAAGGATTTTCAAATATCTAAAACATACTCCCAATTTGGGATTATTTTATCCAAAAGGACAATCATTTGATTTATTAAGTTATTCTGATGCTGATTTTGCTGGCTGCAAGTTAGATAGAAAGAGAACCTCTGGAACATGTCACATTTTAGGCAAGTCACTAGTATCTTGGTGTAGTAAGAAGCAGAATTCTGTTGCATTGTCTACTGCCGAAGCTGAGTATATAGCTGCTGGTAGCTGTTGTGCACAAATCTTGTGGATGAAACACACTTTACTAGACTATGGATATCAATTCAAACATGTCTCTATAAGGTGTGACAATACAAGTGCTATTAACATTTCTAAAAATCCAGTATCTCATTCTAGGACAAAACATATTGATGTGAGACATCACTTTCTGAGGGATCATTATCAAAAAGGTGATATCACTCTTGAGTTCATTGGCACTGAACATCAGTTAGCTGATATTTTTACAAAGCCTTTGAATTCTGAGAGATTAAGTTACATCAAACATGAGTTAGGTATGATTAACTATAGCACAGTTGAAACCTCACAGTTGAAACCTCACAGTTAAACCTCACAGTTGAAACCTCACAGTTGAAACCTCACAGTTAAACCTCACAGTTGAAACCTCACAGTTGAAACCTCACAGTTGAAACCTCAAAGTTGAAACCTCACAGTTGAAACCTCACAGTTGAAACCTCACAGTTGAAACCTCACAGTTGAGACCTCACAGTTGAAACCTCACAGTTAGACCTCACCGGTGTACCTCACTGTTACATCTCTCTGTAGGCTGTTTCGCTGTTTAATCTTATTTTATTTTTGCGGGAATTCGAACCGTTTCTTTTCTTTATACTTTTATTTCTAAATCCCTAAATGATAAAATTGAGAACATCGAACATATCTCAATCCACTCATCTCGACCCTTGCTCTCTCAAGTCCTAAACCCTAAACCTTCAACCGAACCTCGAAACCTCATTCAGTTCCAATGGCCAGAACAAAGAGACCCCCGACTGTCAACGAAGATGCACCAATGCCAAAGAGGACTCAAGTCGAATCCAGTGGCACCGGGAACGCCTCGATAAGACCTGTTAATCCACATCTGACTAAGAGAGAAATAGTTGCTGAGAAGGAGCTAAGTGAAGAGTGGATTTTATCGAGCAGATCATTAGTGATGGCAGTGCTTAATGATCAAGGATGGACCGAATGCTTCGCAAACAATAATGGACCGTACTACCCGAAGCTAGTGAAGGAATTCTATGAATATCTACAGTTCGAGGAAGAGGATGATCAGCATAGACTGGTATCCAGAGTAAACGGTAATGAAGTCAGTTTTTCATCAGTTGAATGGGCTGCATGTTTAAGAGTTCCTCATGAGGGTATTTACAACTACTATTCTGGTGCGGCTCCTCCAAATAGTAGAATCTTTGATCATGAGACGGCTCTGGAAGAATTGACAGGTAATGGCACAGTAAGGAAGATTATTGCTACTGAAATGTGTGGAGAGGACAGGCTTCTGTTTAAGTTTATTCAGCATGTACTGAGTCCTAGAAGAGGAGATTTTGCAACTCTGAAGCATCAGGATATTTACTTGATGTACTTATTTAAACATGGAAGGAAGGTAAACCTTTGTAGGTTGTTGATGGCTCAGATGGAGGACATGATAAAGGCAAGCTCAAAATCAAGTGCCTTGTTTCATGCTAAACTCATTTCGGTTATGTTGAAAGTGAAAGGTGCAGCTGGAAGTCAGGAAGAGTTGATAGTAGCAAAGAACAGTGTATGTATCTCGAAAGTAATCTGCAAATTCATGAAGATCAGTTGGAATCCCTGGAAGAAATCATGGGTGAATGATGAGGAGAGAATCTATGAGAATTTTAGCCCTTCTACTCATCCCTCTAGACCGAGAGATAGGAGAGATCCAGGCTTAAAGCCTGATGAGCCTGAACCTGTATACTCAGATGATGAACAGACTGCAGTAGTTGGTAACTCTGCAAGAGAGAACACCCCAATTGATGAAGGGAGTGATCCTGATACTACTCACAGACCTGTCAGGACAGTGACATTTGGAGCAGCAAGCCCTCCAAAAGAACTACCTAGTAGAGAACCTGTTCTAAGAGACAGTGAGACTGAGACTACAGAAGAAGAAGAAGAATCTCAATATTTTGTCAAGGACACATCTGATGAGGATGATACAGTCGAAGCAGAAGAGGCTGGAGCTTTAAATGAAAAACAAGAAACTGTTGCAGAAGAACTTAGTATGAGCCCTCTGATAGGGTATACAGACAAGTCAGTGTCTGACCAGGAAGCAGGAGTGGTCTCTACTACTGTTGTCATGGAAGTGGTTGATGACCCAACAGAGAAGGAGGCTAACCTCACTGCTAAACCTACAGAGGAAGCAAGTATGGAACCTGCTAGAGCTACAGAAGAGCACTTAGAGTTACCCAGAGTTGAGCAGATAGTAGAAAGTGTTCAGGAATGCCCCAATTCCTTTTCAACAAATTTAATATATCAAAATCTTCTGGATTTAACTGAGTATCCATTGTAGTCGCCCAGTGAGAAAACCCCTCTTCCGGGGGAAGAACCAGCAGGGACTGGACTGTGACATAAATAATAATCATCATCTGAAGGGCAACGCTAGCTAGTCTCATTGGACCTATCCTCTTGAAGAGTCTGCCTTCGTCACCGGGAAGAAGAAGAAAGATGCCCAACATGAAGGCAAAGCGAGAATTAATACGTTTATGAATCAAATACAACATGTTGCTTCCATCAGAACTCCTCACCAAATGAGATCCAAACCCATTCGATTGGAGGTTTTGAGACATCAACTTTTACATAGATGAACGGAGAGATTGGATGAAAGACCTCACCTGTTCTCAAGTCCGAACAAATATATATTTGACAAAGTTCCTAAGAATGTGAATAATAGAGGTGTTTTGGAAGGGGAGAGGGAGTTCCAGAAAACATACCCACAGAGCCTTCGTCGGAGCATCCCGCTTCATATGCAGATCAAAGGACCACCTTATCAGATGAAATTGGCAATCATCGCATGAACGAGGTGCCCAATACAACACATAGATAATGATTAGTCTTCATCTTCAAATTAAATAAAATTTGTAGATATTTTTTGCACATTATTTCTCTTATCTTTTAGTTTCAATCCACATTATTACTTTACACAATTATTACGATATTAATGTATTCAACCATTTAATTATTAATAATGTTACTATAAAAAAAGATAGCTAGATGGGCCATGTATTATTTTTACAACCATATTCAATTGATTTTTATGCATATTATATTATACTAAATTTTATATCATAATATATTATATTATTTATTAAAAAATATCATTAATGTTATTTATAGCAATATTCATTTAATTTCAGATTATATAAACCAAGATAAATGTGTAATTTGAATTGAATGATTCCACCCCTCAAAAACATTTTATATAGATCTATAAAACATGTGGTAAAAATTATTATCATTAAAGTTATATCAGGTTATGTACTTTTAAAATGACTAATTCTATTTTTATTAAATAGAAAAATATTTCATCTATATTTCATAAGAATTTAATGTCATTTAATTTTTCATAAAAAGGGGGAATAAATTTTAACTATGAAATTAATTTCATTATGATCAAATAGACACTTATATTTTTTTATAAATTCTTTTTTCCCATCTGTGGAAATAGATGTGATGTGAAAAAAAAAGAATGTGAAATTTTGTATCATTCTTTATTTAAAATATAATATTGGTATTTTTAATGGAAATATGACCATAAATGTAAAAATTTTATTGCATACGATTCTAAGGGTCAACTAACCTTCATAAAATTACATTTATGATGAAAAAGTATGGCTATATCACTTATTTTCAACCGAGACTAACCTGATTTACACATTACTAAAGTGATTAATATTTCCACAGTTACTATTCGTAATGATGAATAATAAAAGAGGGGATATTTAAAAAAACAAAATATCCTTATTTTATATATTTAATTGAATTTATATATTTTCTTTAATTTTAACGATATAAATTTAGTTTAAATTAATTGCGGAAAATGGGAAGCAAATATTAGTTAAAAAATACATTTTAAGATTAAAAATATATTTATTTTTACGCTATGAATAGTAAAAACTATAATATGAAAGATAAATGAATTAATTGAATTTTTAATTTTTAATTTTTATTATAATAGTTCACAAAAACTAATTAAATTTCAATATTATCATAAAAATTTATTTTTCACGTAAAAAATATTCAAAAAACGAACTCCTTTATATGGAGAGATTTATTAGTTTTATTTATAATTAATTGAAATATATTGAATTATTTTAATATTTTGTAAACCATAGATTTTCATAATTTGAATTATTATATTCATACATCTAATCTAACAGTTATGTGATGACTATAGTTTATCACGTTTGTTTAAAACGTGGTGTTGTGCATAAAACAAGATATCAAAGAAATACTATATTTATGTTTGGAAAAAATATTTTGTAAAATCATGAGGTTTAAAATAGATTATATACTACAATAAGACACGAAATTATTGTGGGGTGGGAAGAAAAAAATCCATATCAATGAGTGAGTTGGTAAACCTTAGGATGGTGACAAAAAAACAGGCCTTCCTTCCTTGATTATTGATGACCTCAGTCCATCTTATACCTACACACTTGTAATTTATACTTTCTCTATATATTATATAATTCATTTTTTATAAGCTTCTACATACAATAAAATATCTAATTTATTTATTCTTATATAGGATGTCACAAGGGTTATTTATTCACATTATTATCCATCACATTTTTTCAAACACATTAGTTGGAAATAATATTTCCTTCTACATCCGCTCCCCGGAACCTATCTGTTTAATCCAAATTCAAAATATATCTTTCTAATCTTTTAAATTAGATGGATTTTCCCATTTATGGATTTATAAATCATTCCTCTTATTCATCTTTCTTGAACACTTTTTCATCTATTAATATTCTATCGATACATGTTTATTTGGATGTATTTTTTCCAATCCCTTATTCTTCACACTATCCATTTGATACAAAATGATTTATGTGTTTGAAATTTTTCTTTATCATTCAATCATTGAAGACACTGATTTATTAATCTATTAATGTCAAAAATATTTCTAGCCACTACTCCATTCAATAATTTTTAATCTAAAACATCAAACCATAAGTGAATTTATCTCACGCATTGTTCCAACTATGTTTTAATGTAATATTTCGTCAAAAATTATACTCATATTAAGATATTTAAATTTTTCTTGAATATTACTGTCCCAAGACACCTTTAATAATTTAACTTCCATTGGAATGGGCAAAAAAGGATTCAGATATTCCCTCTTAGAACTAACATGAATTCTAAACATCATGGTCATTTCAGAATTCACTAAAATACCTCCAAAGCATATTTGATCATTTGATAAATCATCACAGATTATTGATATGATAAAATATTATTTAAAAATAATATTAATTTTTTTTATTGAAATAGTGATAGAATATCATGTCATTTCAACAATTAGAAAATTTATAAGAACAGGGTAATGTAATTTAGCCATAAATTCGGGTAAAATTCTTAACACCCCTTCCATTGAGTAAAAATTCTCTCAGAGTTCCTTTATATCTTTGTATAAACATTTTATAAAAAATTCATAGTATACTTCAAAATATTTATTACATTTTTCAGAAAAATAAAATGATAACGTTATTTCCCAAATAATGTTTTTTATTTTACCCTTTAGAATATTTTTTCATATTTATTAATAGGGTTATTTACAAATACATTGAGTTCATAGATGTTTCTTAGTTTTATTAACTCATTGGAAACAAATATATATAATTTTAACCTTCTAAATGATTACTTATTAAAACATTATTAGGTGATATTGTAATACTGACCTAAAAGTCTATGTAAAGCTTTTTCTAAATAAATTATCTAGAAACATCAATCCGATGCATGTGTTCAAAAAAATTTAAAAACATATGCTTACATAGCTTGAATGAGAACATCGGTTTATTGAATATGTCCTAGAATAATTAGAACTATGACTTCATATATAATCATATATCAAAAAAATTATCCTAAATTCCATTATCCACTTTTATATTTATATCTGCATATGTTTCCTCTACCATCTCTATTAGTAAATTGTCATATCATTAAAGAAAATATTATTTGTAAACTTCTTAACCATTATTTTTTCTTGATAACCCGCTATTAAAATTTATTCTTTAACTAATGATAAAGAATATTATTCAATATTTTTAATGTAGTCCAGCCTATAAATCAATATGATTATTTGATAGACAATATACTTCATTTCCTTCACCATATATTTATTACTACACATCATGGTCATTGTTTTGGTATATTTATCTTTTCTCATAAACAACTTGATTATCAATAGTAATTATTTGTCATATCTTATCATTTAATAACTCACCACCATCAATATATGATATTCATTTGTTTTATCATTTTCTATCCGAAATACCTAGTAAATGTAATCAATCAATAATTTTCTCCCAAACATTCTAAAATTTGATTGGAAATGTCATATTGGGATTTCTAATGGGCTATGTATGATTTCATTAGAATAGTATCTCTAATGGAGACATTATAAAAAAATAATTATAAAGAAAACTCAACAAAATTGAACTATATGGATATATGTATATGATGTATCATTGTCTGATGATCATTAACATCTATATCCAATTACTATCATAACTAAAATCTTATGTGTTACCATTTCATATCCATTTGATTAACATTAAGAGGATAATGGAAGTCTATGTGAACATTTACACATTTCTCAATTGACATATATGTAGTATTATATTCTTTTAAATATTGATCGATGTATCATAATGAAGTGATCAACTTTCTAGAATATAGAGGATAGATTATCATTACACAATTCCCAACACCATTAAAAATTTAAGGACTATATTTAAGGTAATATTTTTGGTTTGTTCTTCCAAACATCTCTATAATATTAATACTAATATAAAAAGCTTCTTTTGGAAGAATTCTTATCTTCGGTTATGAATAATTTTTAATGAATCATTGACCAATTATCCTTTTTATAATTATCAAAAAAAAATCATATGGTAACTATTATCCATTCATCGTTACAATAATATTCTAGAATCATATAAATAGAACATCAATTAATAATTTATGTTGTAAAAAACCATGCTTATCTAAAAATTAATAGATTTATTAGAGACATTAATAAAAGCTCAAATTGTTATTATGTAAAAAAACATCAGGAAAAAAAATTCTAAAGATAATAACACTTAATAAATTTCTTTCCACATCATCAATCCATCAAAAATAAATAAATAAAATTCAGTCTTGGTAACATTAACTGAGATTTTTATTTATAAAATATTCAACATATTGACATCAGTTAAATAATTATAATTATTTTAAAACCATTTACCACTGAAGAAAACAACTAACCACAAATAAAACTCATTCAAAAGTGGGATCCTTATTTTAGAGGTAGGCAGTCATTTTTTTATTTTAATATTGCATTTTATTATTTTCACATAAATGGATATTATCAATAGAAATTAATTCAATTATCTCTCAGTTATCATGTTTAGGTCATCAATTGATTCTATATTGATAATGTGAATTTTCATTGTTGACATTGAGTATTGAAATAATGACTTTTTTCTATCAGATATCACTACATAGTTAATGATCAATTATTAATGGTCTTCATCATTAATTTTTTTTCATGGATTTCACCACCCATTCAACACAATTTCTTCGTTACTAGGTCAATTGGGTAGTGATTCACTATTCCCATGGACTGGTTCTTATGCATGTTTAGTTATTAGTTCAATGAATTATGCATATATTTATTTCATAAATGGTTGAAATATGTGGATATTTCTAGGTTGTTGAGAAAATGTTATTTAGGAATAATATTTTGGGTATTTTGTCAAATGGTGCTTTTTTCATCGAATGGATCACGATGTGATGTCAATCAATAATAAATGGCTTCTAAAATTACATCTTTTTCTTATGGATCTTTAAATTGTATAATATGATTGGATAATTAGGATGATAATATTTATATATAGATTTTTTTGTCGAAATGGTTTTATAATTGTGATCCATTTTCCATTTTAGTATGTTAATAGACATAATTGTTGTGAAAACAATAACCATGGAAAGAAGATATAGATGATTTATTTATATAGTCTCAATGAAATAAATTTATGTGATGGTGGAAATTGAAATTAGAAGCATGTATGTTTTTTGAATCAAGATTATGTGGAGTGTAATTTAGAAGAAACCATGACATGAATTTTAGCGATGAAACTCAATGATTTATATGGATGTTGAATGTCACTAGAATATTGATGTTGAATTTAGTATCACATGACACTGAGTGACAAGAATGATATGTATTAGAATTATATTCCAAGGGGAATGTATGAAAAATATTGTCATGTCCTCATTGTCAGACCCAATATACCCTTAAGGGAACATAAATCATGTTGAATAACACATAGAGAGTTGATCCATTATCACCACATTTTATGATAACCATTGTAACAACCCGAGATTTTTTGAGAATTATTGTTTTTAATTTCGTTGATGTCTTTTGATGTACACTACACCAAGATTATCTTGTGCTATACACAACACCTTATAAGCTTGAAATATTGGAAATAATATTCTTGGCTCGGGTTACACACAATTTCATGTTCGTTTCGTGGATATTATTTTACGCAACATTAAGTATATATTTTGTTTAATGTATAAATGAACTGTGTTTTGATTATTTTATACGCAACGTTGAGTGTATATATATATATTCATTTTATAAATTAAATATGGTTGGATTCTATTATACACAACAAAAAAGGAGTCTTTCACCACACGCAACCCTAACTTTGCTTACATTACACGTAATCGCAACCTTCCTTGATAGTGTGTGTAGTACGCAATACCGATTTTTACTAAACAAGATATTATTATTATATTATTATGACATAGCCGTTATGAATAGTAATACACACTTTTTAAACTTTTATTAATTTTATCATTCAAAATGGACTTCATTTTTGTACTCGGAATATCAAAATTAGCCTAGGGGAATTTTTGGTATTTTTCTGAATACTTTCAATTTTTGATGAATAGTGAAAACACTCGGTTACTATTTAAAAGCCGAATTTTTATTTAAATAATTATTTATTTTATTTAAATTAAATTTAGGTCAAAATTGACACATAATACTTATATAAGTTCAATATAATTAATTGGAGTCATTTTATAATAATTTTAGATATATAAATATTTTATTTAACTTTTCGCCGTCTTTTACCCACCTCCTAGGAGAATTTGGAAATTCACATAAAACATAATTTTAACGCTTCTATGAGTGGAATTTCAAAAATCCGAGAGACACGGTTACTATCAAGGAATAAAATGTGGTTCAATGAGATGAAAATAATTTTTTGCGAATAGTAACTTTTTACTTTTATTTACCACAGTTAAAAGTAAATATGGTAATTAAGGGTAAAAATGATATTATCATTACCCTAAAACATGTCGTAATTTTATTTGATAAGATTAATTCGACCAAAAACAACCTTAGGAATATAATATGACTATTTAGGTCCACATGGAATATTTTAGGACATTTATTATTAATTTATTTATAGAAGGGTTAAAATAGTTAAAATCAAAGTTTAATAGCTGAAATATTTATAATATTGGGTTATACATAAGAAAAATTTGACTATACTTATTAAATAAATATTTAAAAATATTTCCTACATAATATTATTTTATTTATGATTTTTAGACATTATATAATTTAATTTATTTATGACACAATGATGATGCAGTAATTATCTTATTAATGAAATATTGAAATAATTAATGTTATAAATACCCAAATAAATGTAATTTTTGACTTTTTATGAATTACACTAATTATCTAAGCTAATATGACATGTTATTATTGATTTAATTAATTTTTTTTAACTAATCATTCTGTTATTATTTTCACAAAAATCAATTACAAAATAGTGTCAAAGTTGACATAAAATAGTTTTTAAAACAATTATTATATTATTAATTGTTATTTTATTCCTAAAAATATATGGTTCGGCCAAATGACAAGGATAAAGTTATATATATTAATTATAAACAACTTGGTGTTAGTTTTGCTTGTTATAGTAAGGTTATTAACCATATAGTGTAAGAAAACAAGAAGACATGGTAAAAGTAAAATTATTTAACTTAAAGTTAAATCTAAATGATAAGTTTAAAATAGAAACCTAAACTTGTATAAATTATATTGTATGAGATTATTTTGAACCATCCCCACCTTAGCATCGAAATAAATCAATTTAGAGCTATTATAAACCGAATATGGCTTTATTATAAAATAATATTTTGAGTTTTTCCAAAGGTTCCCCTCTCCTCCCTTATAAAAAGGGCACCCCTTCCCTCTTCCCTTCAAACCCTTTTAAGCCATTAAGCTCTTCCAAACCCTGCCCATTTCACTTATACACTTCTCTAGAAAAATTCTGGAGGTTCTGGTCTTCTCAAAAGACCAACTCTACTTCCTTAAGAGAAGGCTTAAAGGAGGTGCATCGAAGAAGAGGTAATCTCTTCTTTCGATTCTCTCAAGTTTATTTCTTCTTCAACTTCTTCTTATTTAGTTGTTTCATTATAAAGTAATAAGATCAGTATCACTAGTATACTGATATTTTATTATGAATATTAAAAAACCCTATTTAACCTTCTATCCATCCTATGGAAAATTAAATCACCACGCGTGCATACGTACGGAATACCGTCTCCATGCCGTGGTGTAATCAGTTGTTCCACCACCGCCTTACATGGATGGATATAATGGTGTAAATAAATAACTATATATGGTTATATTATTTTGATATTGATTCTTTAATATTATACATACACTTCAATACAATTCCATGATCATGGGAATGATATCATCGCTCGTGCGTACGTACGGACTACCGTCTCCACGAACGCGATGATATTTATTTTCCATGATTAACCATTCAAGAATGATTATAAAGTATATATACTGAATAATACTGAAATATATTACATAATTAAGAAACTTGATTTATGTATATATATATATATATATATATCATCAACTTACTTCCATTCATGTCAATAAAGAAAGGAAAACAGCGTTCATGCATACGTATGACCTACCATCTCCATGAACGATGTGTTTCGTTTCATTTATCTATCTATTATATATATATATATATATATACTGAATATATATGATATATAAATCATGATTTACATTATGTATGTAATTAAATTGTCATATAAGCAATAATAATATCAAGAACAACAAGTCCAAACATGTACGATAAATGAATCTATTTTACCCAAATATCTACTTTAACATGGAATTGACAAATGAACGGGTAATATAAATTACTAAGTGAACCATATGTGATATAATAACAATGAATATGATTCTTTAATAAGTCAATGACATTATTTATATCATTATATAGGAGGTTCAGATACATACGAATCATATCATACATAAGGTAAGGGATAACTTTTCCAATCTCGTTTTTATCCGAGATTGTTTATTCGTACGTATTCACTGGGATTATATTTATCATCCATGTTCCTATTTTCGAAAAATGGTTTCATGTATATATAAAGAAATTTTTACCCATTTTATACATTTACTACATGGTATGTAAGGAATCTTTCTTTTGTTTATGTTACGAGGTACTTTTTGACTTTTCTGGAAAAAGTACGAGAAGAATGCGTCTTTAACTTCTACGTCATGAAAGGATTTATACAGTTTTATAAAAACTTATTTTCATGAAGCATCCTCCGAAATATTTAATGACTATTTTCAAAAAAATCTCTTTATTTTAAAATGTTCATGACATTTTGTAAAAATAAATTGATTTTGAAGAAGAAAGGATATTTTTCTCAAGAATTCATTTCAAATGTTTTATCAAAATCATTTTCAATATAAGATGAAATTATTTCATATGTGTATGTTCCAAGTATAATGTCTCTATGATTTACATGGTTTCACTTTTTTTATGATGAAATATCCATTTTTTATATGGATTATGTGATGATGGGATGATGTTTATTAAACCTATTTTATTTTTTGGGTTATGATGAATGATTCATGTTTATTTTGTTGAAAAAGTAAGAATGATTTCATTATGAGATGGATGGGACCTATATGTCCTTATAATGCATTGGGTAAAAATTTATATCTCATGAGATAGACATGGCTGGAATGGTAAGATAATCTGGTTTAGGGATATAGGACTTGAATGAGGAGTGAACTCGATTCAGAAAGGGACTTTGTCCACTAAGATGGCCTTGGCAGCAATGCCTTGGCTACTATGGAAATCATATCAAGTGATTAATTGTTTTCCACAATTAAATGTTTTATTCCCACACTATTTTATCATTATTGATGTTCCTTTATGATCTATGCCTTGTGTAATTCCATGATTTATGTCGTTGCTCATGATTTTGATGTTTAGATTTTATGTTCAAGTTTTTTTTTCATTTAAATGTTTATGGATTGTTTTATGTCCTCTATGCTTACCCTTACTAATAATTTGAGCTCACCATTTATATGTTTTCTTTTCCCCATGATTTAAAGATATATTTTAGGTAAGGAAATAAAGGGAAGATATTTATGGGAGATGTTGAATATCTTTCACCACGATTAGAAGATTATTTTTCAGAGATTCCAAAGACAATAACTATTACGATCCTTGTGCATCTGTTTTCGTTATCTATCAAGTATTCTGCAAATGTAATGTAATATCAATTTATGTCAAGATTTGGGTCTCTATAGTTGGTCTTAGAGTAATGGTTTAGTCAACCTTTGGAAACTAGGATGCGAGAAATTTGTTGAGATTTCTAGAGATATTTCTAAGGTATATCTAGGGATGTCCCTAAGGTTAAGTATACGTATTGGTTATAGTCCTAGAATTATTGTAACGATCTTATTATTTTACCTAAGATGTTATATATTGAAGGTAATCCCCCTTGATTATGATTTTGTCCTCTCACACTATTTTTTTGGGTTTTAGAAAATGGATGGGAATATGAAGATTAACGACAATGGAGGATATGATGGACAATGGAATTATATTTTTCATGAGAAACCGAATGAAATTGGATCTGGAGGTCCATATATCTTTATTATGCATAATCAACAATATCATAATATGATCGATAATCTCAACTTTGGTATGTTTCCCGACTCACCTAATAAGAGAATGATGGAGTTTCATGATGATCATAGAGGAATGAAAGTTAAATTTCTCTCATGTAAATCATGTGGGAAGAGGCATCAAGGAGAATGTTTCAAATGAACTAGAAGATTCGTTGGGTGCGGAAAGGAAGTACACAAATCTAGTAAGTGGAAAGGAAAAGGTTCAGTTGATACCTTGGAGAAGGATAATGGTATTGCTACGACATCAACAATGATTAGATGTTTTTAAAGTGGAATGTATGGGCATTATGAAAACCAATTCCCTAAGGGAAAATCTCATGAATAGAATCAGCATGGTCATATTGGTAGTATTTATGTGGATGATGATAAGGAGACTACAAATGATATATGAGACGAAAGAAGTGTCGATGCTTGGTTGATGGTTTAAGAAGGTAGTGGAATGATTTATGTTCATCAGGAGTTATGTTGTATAGGTAATGATACTATGGAATAAAGATTCATCTAAGGATTGTTACACTATTGTTTTTCTTAATGTATTTGAAAGTATATGTTGAATGGTACTGGTAACCACGAAAATTGATTCAATAATTTTGGAAAGCAGATGATATCCACATAATTATGGTATAATGAGAAAATGAATTGATTGATAGTATTCATGAGCTCATGATTGATATAATGACTAAGTGAAATCATGGTTTGAGTATATAGAATTTTAAGGATTTTGGTGTGTGGAAAGTGTTAACATTTAACACCATTCATGTTTTCACTAAGGATCAATGGGTATTCATTTTTCAAGAGAATACATGATTAAGGCCTTCAAATGGTTGGAATGTGACCAACAAGATATATCGTATGATATATGGGGGATATATGATGGTATTCACGTACGTGTTTTGTGACCTCTAAAGTAATCATTATCATTACACTATGAGATTAGACAAGATTATTTTCGATAATCTTAATGGTTGGAATGGATTAAGTTAGACATCAGATAGAATTGTTTGAGGGTAGAATTTGATTTCGAAATTATTTATGGAATGTTATAATAATGAAGTTTTAGAAAAAGGACAACCTGCAGGATGAGAACAACCCATTGTGTCGGACAATGCTGTGGGAATCGAACCCACAACTAAAGTGCGACAGACCTTTATCACTTACCTCTAGCCTACAAAAAGTCCATGTTTAGTAGAAACCCATTTTATTATATTATGAAATATGATATATGAAGTATAAGTCCATTTTAGGAACCATATATGATTAATCTCACTATAGATGGACTTATGTATTTTTGATATCTTTTTGATCCTTTTGTTTGAGACAGATGGAATGACCATACATTCTATCACATTATATGATAACACTTCAGGAATGACAAATTCAACTTCATTTATTTAAGAGATGATGTGTAAATTTTCCAAGGAATGACCAACAGTGAGACTATCCCAAAATCAAAAAAGTATTTCTTCTAATTCCAATTTCTTCAAATTTAGAAAAATGATCCTAAAATCCAAAAATGTTGTCCTAGTGCCCTTATATCCGATGAATCAGATGGTACCTTAGATCATCACAAATATATGGCTTTGTGATTGTTGGATTTTTCATATCTATGTTCTCTACCACTCTCCATCAGAGCATGATAGTTAGATTTCTCTCCCATATCCATATTTTTACCTATGTTCATCTATGTGGAAACCCAGTGATTGGTTAATTTGGGTAACCGTTACATTTTATACTTTAGTTTTTAAATATTAGTTTTAGTATTCCTTTTTACAATGTGGGTTTCTATTAGAAAATTGTTCAAGTAGAAAACCAGTTATAACCCCGACGAATTTCGAGGGAGAAATTCATTTTAGGGGGGTAGATTGTAACAACCCGAGATTTTATGAGAATTATTCTTTTTAATTTCTTTGATGTCTTTTGGTGTATGCTACACCATGATTATCTTGCGCTATACGCAACACCGTATTAGCTAGTAATATAGGCAACACTATTCTTGGCTCGTGGTACACACATTTTCAAGTTAGTTTTGTGGAAATTATTTTACGCAACATTAAGTATAGATTTTGTTTAATGTATAAATGATATAAGTTTTGATTATGTTATACCAAACATTGAGTGTGTATATATATATATTCAATGAATAAATGAAATATGGTTGGATTATGTTATATGCAACAACAAATGAGTCTTTCACTACACGCAACCCTAACTTGGATTTCATTACATGCAGTCATGACCTTCCCTGATAGCGTGTGTAGTACACAATACCGAGTTTCACTAAACGAGATATTATTATAATATTATTATGTACTAGAGGTTATGAATAGTAATACCCACTTTTTGAAATTTTATAAATTTTATCATTCAAAATGGACTTCATTTTTGGATTCGGAATATCTATATTTTCCTAGGGTGAATTTTTTGTATTTTTCTAAAAACTTAGAATTTTTTATGAATAGTGAAAACACTAGGTTACTATTTAAAAATCGAATTTTTATTTAAATAATTATTTATTTTATTTAAATTTATTTTAGGTCAAAATTGATACATAATACCTATATAAGTTCAATTTAATTCATTGGAGTCATTTTATAGTAATTTTAGATATATAAAAATTTTATTGATATTTTCACCGTCTTTTACCCACCTCTTAGGAGAATTTTGAAAGTCACATAAAACATAATTTTACCGCTTCTATGAGTGGTATTTCAAATATCTGAGAGACACGATAAATATCATGGACTAAAATGAGGTTCAATGAGATGAATATAATATCTGGGGAATATTAACTTTTTACATTAATTTACCATGGATAAAAGTAAATAGGGTAATTAAGGGTAAAAATTATATTATTATTAACCAAAAAAATGTCCTAATTGTATTGTATAAGTGTAATTCGACCAAAAACAACCTTAGGAATAACATATGACCATTTTGGTTCACTTGGATTATATTAGGACATTTATTTTTAATTCATTTAAAGAAGGGTTAAAATAGATAAAATCAGAGTTTAATAACTAACACATTTTTAATATAGGGTTATACATAAGATAAATTAGACTATAATTATTCATTAGAAATATAATAATATTTCATACATAATTGTTTTTTATTTAAATTTTTAGACATTAAATAATTTAATTTATTTATGACACAATAGTGATGATGTAATTATCTTAATAATGAAATATTGACACAATTAAAGATATAAATACCCAAATAAATTTAATTTGTGACTTTTTATGAATTACAATAATTATATAGGTTAATAGGACGTGTTAGTATTTATTTAATTACCTTTTTTGAACTAATCATTCTGTAATGATTCTCACAAAAATCAATTACCAAATAGTGTCAAAGACGAAATAAAATAATTTTTAAATCAAATATTATATTATTATTTGTCATCTTATTCCGAAAAATATAAGGTTTGGCCAACTGACTTAAATAAGGTTATATATATTATTAATAATAAACATGGGGTTTTTTTGGCTTGTTATAGTAAGTTTATTAACCTTATAGTGTAAGAAAACAAGAAGACACGGTAAAAGTAAAATTATTTAACTTAAAGATAAATCTATATGACAAGTTTAAAATAGGAACCTAAAATTGTCTAAATTATATTAGATGAGAGGATTTTAACCCATACCCACCTTAGCTTCAAAATAAATCAATTTGGGGATATTATAAACCGAATATGGCTTTATTATAAAATAATATTTTGAGTTTTTCAAAAGGATCCCCTCTCCTCCCTTATAAAAAGGGCACCCCTTCCCTCTTCTCTTCACACCCTTTTGAGCCTTGAAGCTCAGAAAACCCATGCCCATTTCTCTTCTTCACTTCCCTAAAAAATTTTGGAGGTTCTGGTCTTCCCAAAAGGACAACTCTACTTCCTTAAGAGAAGGATTAAAATAGGTGCATCGAAGAAGAGGTAATTGCTTCTTTTGATTCTATCAAGTTTCATTCTTCATCAACTTCTTCCTATTTAGTTGTTTAATTAAAAAGTAATAACATCAGTATCACTCATATACTGATATGTTATTATGAATATTAAGCAACTCTCTTTCACCTTCTATCCATCCTATGGAAAAAGAAATCACCACGCTGGCGTACATACAGAATACCGTCTCCACGCCGTGGTGTAATCAGTTTTTCCACCACCACCTTACATGGAATTTTATAATGGTGTAAATAAAAAAACTATATAGGTTTATTTTAATGTGATATTGATTATGTAATATTATACATACACTTCAATACAATTCCATGACCACGGGTATGATATCATCACTCGTGCGTACATACAGACTAATGTCTCCACGAACGCGATGAGATTCATTTTCCATGATTAACCATTCAAAAATGATTATAAAGTATATATACTAAATAATACTGAAATATATTACATAATGAAGCTACTAGATTTATGTATACATATATATATATATATATATATCTACTTACTTCTATTCAAGTCAATAAGGAAAGGAAAACATCGTTCATGCGTACGTACGGCCTACCGTCTCCATGAACGGTGTGTTTTATTTCATTTATCTATCTATTATATATATATATACAGAATATATATGATATATAAATCATGTTTTACATTATGGATGTAAGTAAATCATGATATAAGTAGTAATAATATGAAGAACAACAAGTCCAAACACATACGATAAATGAATCAATTTTACCCAAAACGCTACTTTTACATGGAATTGACAAATGAACGGGTAATATAAATACCTAAGTGGACCATATATGATATAATAACAATGAATATGATTCTGTAATAAGTCAATGATATTATTTAAATCATTATATAGGAGTTTCAGATACATACGAAGCATACTAGACATAAGGTATGGGATAACTTTTCCAATCTCGTTTTTATCCGAGATTGTTTATTCGTACGTATTCATTGGGGTTATATTTATCATCCATGTTCCTGTTTTCTAAAAATTATTTCATGTATTTTCAAAGTACTTTTTACCTATTTATTACTTTTACTACATGGTATGTAAGGAATCTTTCTTTTGTTTACATTATGAGGTACTTTTTGACTTTTCCAGCAAAAGTACGAGAAAACTGTTGTTTTTAACTTATACGGCATGAAATGATTTATACGTTTTTATAAAGCCTTATTTTCATTAAGCTTACTCCAAAATATTTCATGACTATTTTCAACAAAATCTCATACATATAAAAATTTCATGACGTTTTGTGAAAGGAAATTGATTTTGAATAAGAAAAGATATTTTCCTCAAAAATTCATTTCGAATGTTTTATCAAAACCATTTTCCATCAAAGATGACATTATATCATATGTGTATGTTTCAAGTATAATTTATGTATTATTTACATGGTTTCACTTTTCTTATGATGAAATATCCATTTTTTTATATGGATTATGTGATAATGGGATGATATTTATGAAACCTATTTTATTCTTTGGGTTATGATGAAGGTTTCAAGTTTATTTTGTGGCACAAGTAATAATTATTTAATTATGAGATGGCTGGGAGATATATCTCCCTCCAATGCATTGGGTAAATATTTATATCTCATAAGATAAACGTCGCTGGAACGATAAGATAATCCGGTTTAGTGATACAGCACTGGAACGAGGAGTGAACTCGATTCAGAGAGAGACATTGTCCACTAAGATGGCCTTGGCAACAATGACTTGGCTACTATGGAAATATTATCAAGTGCATAATGTTTTTACACAATTACATGTTTTATTCACAGGCTATTATATCATTATTGAATTTCTTTTATGATCTATGCCTTCTGTACTTCACATATTTTTGTCATTGCTCATGATTTTGATGTTTAGATTTTATGTTCACGTTTTTTTTTCATTTAAATGTTTATGGATTGTTTTATGTTTTCTATGCTTACACTTACTGAGAATTTGAGATCTCCCTTTATATGTTTTCTTTTCCCCAGGATTTAATGAAAGGATTTAGGTAAGAAAACAAAAGTGGAAGATATTTATGGGAGATATTGAAGATCTTTCACCATGATTAGAAGATTATTTTTCAGAGTTTTCAAAGACACTATACTATTACAGTCCTTGTGCTTCTGTTTTTGTTATGTTCAAGTATCCTGAAAATTTAATGTAATGTCCATGTACCTCAAGCTTTGGGTCTCTACAAACGTCTATACAATGAGTAGTTTGGTTGAAATATGAGTAACTTAACAAAAGAACATTGGATGTAGACATCATGGGGTAAGAGGTTGTGTATCCTTAGGATGTGTCATTGACAACCCCGTGTCATGTAATTTTTTGATCATGCATTAATTTTCCTATATATATTCTTATTGAAAGAAATTATTCCACCATTTGGGATTAGAATCATCATATTTAGTTAGTATATCACCCATGGGAGAACATCAACGAGATCTTCTACTTATGGATTTTGATAGGGTGACTATTTTTCCAATAGTATGGGAATTTATCCTCTATCTATAGAGGTAATCTTTCACCCATCTATAGAGATTAAAAATTTATGATACACTTCACACATTTCTATATTTCAATGATTGAAATTGTTTTCTGATCCTCCAACATCATTTAAGGGAACAAAAACATTAATTTCCTAAAACATCTTGATCTGTAGTTGCAATCCTATAGTTTTGGTTGCTGGAATAGATTTGATACTATACTATAGTAAATGAGGTCCTCTTATGAGCACATATTGGATTATCAATCCAATCTAAATAATTATTATTTTTTGAGAAGAATAATTAATCATAATATTTAATTTGTGATGATATCAGGGTGTTTTTTGGTATGTTTATACTCACCCATGTGTAGAATCTGTATGCAACTGTCATGTCTTATATAGATGATTGGATTTTTTAAGGATTCCATGGGATATCTGTTGTGGGAATTTATTACTCGAGAATGGGGGCTACAGTGGTAGGACTTTTTTTGGAGTAGTTATTTTAGGTTAATACTATATTACCTTCTATATTCATGATGGAGATACATTATTCTTATTGAACTTATTTTGAGTCTCATTTACAAGTTTATATAATTTAATTCTTATTAGTTTTATATTAGAGGTTGTTTATTTTTTATTATACATATTTTGTTACATTTTTCATTACAACATTTTGTATAGAGATGTTTAATTATTTGTAGGAATATATGTTTATGGCCTCATTTATCTATGATATGACTACTCAATGCTGGACAAAAACCCTAGACTATATATGTGGGATTAGGGTGGCACACTTATTCTACCACTATCTAGGATTTACCTATTTGTTTGGGTAATTTATGAGTGGCATTAGATGTTAGGCTATTCATGAATGGAGTTTATTGATAGTTAGATCTCATAATTAGTGAGGGATTGAGTGGAATGGGGTTCAAGGTGACAGAAGATTAGTTCTTTATCCAAGGTATCTAATTATGCTGTGGTGGTAGATTCATATATACATAAGGACTCTGATAACCCACTATCCAACTATATACACTAATACATTGATTATAAGAAATAAAATTGCACACAAATCATATACGAAATGGTTTTCGTTTTCGTTTCCATGTATAGTCCAGTCTCTAAATATGATCATTTGAACATGATATTTGTTGAATATTTCAACAAACCTTTCAATGATATCCAACTGTGACTTTAGGATATGTTTTTAAGGTGATACACTTAAGGATGAGGCCTTAGTTAATGGGATATTTAAGAAGTGTTTCCTTGGTGTACATCGAAAAAGATACTTTCAATAATTGAAAAGTGAGAATACATACCTCTAGTATTGAGATATGATGTTTTACCTATATATAAGAAATAAATCACTCCATTTATATATGATATTGATGATCATGGGAAAACACTGCATATTATCTCTATGAGGTATTGAATGAATAGGTTCTAAGATGATTAAGACTTATAAGTGGAAGATTAAAGGTTAGAGTATATAGGGTGAGTATTCCTCCATATCTGATCTCTTTTAGATTAGATCAAAATAATAATGTATAAATTTCATATTTATTAGTAGGATGATGGTTTGGAATAACATAATAGTCCCATGATGAGAGAACTGTTCCTAAGATGATGTTTTAGTTCTTTCTTTGGGAAAATTATTTCCTGACAACTCTGCAATTAGTACAAAATCAGGAACTTCTAAAGCATTAAAAATGTAGTATATTAGCCAATAAGAATATTTAGTGGTATAAAAAATCACTTGAAATAATCATCGTAGGTTTTTCGGTGTGTATTTATGAAATAAGATGTTAAATCAGGGTCTCTATAACGATATTCATACCAGAATTGTTTCCCTTTGCAAAACCACATTCATAGGGTGTTGAAGTGTTAATGCTTGTGGATATATTTCGTGAATAGTAGAAGTAGTTAACTAAAATGGATAGTAGTTATATAGGATAAGAGACTTAATTTGTAATTGTATAGTGTTAATCATAGGGGTAACAATAGTTTATGTATCATCATATATAGTATTATACTAGAGAGTTTACATTCCAGGGATCAATAATATTTTGAAGTTGGCCAAGGAATAGGTTATTATATTCTTATGATGTGAATGGTTATATAATTTAAAACTTCTTTAATAAGTACATAGAAATATATATATTTATAGTGTATAGGTCATTTCAGAAAATACAGGGGGATGATAACGAAGAACTGGATTGAAGTAGTTATGGTAAATGTAATGGGAGAATGGGAGGAGGTGGTTGACGTTATAATTTTATAACACCAAAATCTCTTCACGGTTGGACTCTATAGGCTCATGGAACTAGAATATATAGATTTTATTCAATTTCATGTTGTTTAGGCTTATTAAATATAGGAACCATTCATTATATGAGTTACGATGAAAGTCATTTCTACACTACATTCAATTTTAATAGGCATAAGTTTGAGATATTATATTCTACCTTATTAATTGTTCATGAATTGTAGACTCTTTTACAAAAAACATTTAAAAATATATATCCTTATAGAATCCTACTATTGTGGAATCTAGAATAATTGTCCTTTCTTGATACTGTAATATAGAACTATTTAGAGAGAGATTCCCATATATACTTTTGTAGATTCAATGAGACAATGTGGTGTTATTCATGGTATGGACTGGTCGTCCACCACCCCAACCAAGATTCATTGTTTTATTAGATTATATAGTCTACTTTATAAGATGGGTCATTATTGTACCTCATATGAAATATATAATTTAATTTAGAGCAGAATGGGATAATCTGTAGTATAGAGAAACCATATTTTATTTGTTGGCTTGCATGACTCTTGGTTCCTAAACATAGTAGGTATATCACTATCTATAGTAGTAAATGATTCCATGGATTTCATTTTCATAGATGTAACTATGTTACATTTTTTATACGTATCAACTTATGTATCAAAGTTATCCTAATAGTGAAATAATATTTTTAATGTCATATCTGAGGGATCATTCAAAGATTTGATAACAAATGATGACATTGGAGAAATTTTACATATAAGGAATTATTTGATATAGTGTGTCCCATAGGGAATCTTTGATAAGATAATATATGATTTTATATGAGAGCCTTAGGCTTTTTCATCAATTTTAATGTAGTTAATCATGTATTTGGTAATAATAGATATATATTAATGAGATAAAATGAAATCTTCTATTACATAAATAGAGAAATTTTATCTATAATTTTTATGTAATGTTAGGTTATCAATTGTTATGGATTCATAAGAATGAAATATAAAAGATTGAATTTTAATGCCATTATTTTAAGAATTAATACCTAATGATGAAATATAGTGGGAATAATTCCCCAACTATTTTATGGGATTCCAAATCCAAATCCTAAAAAAATTCATAGACATGTTTTTTATTGTCAGTTTTATTGGAGTTCTAATTTACTAACGGACTAAGGATAAGTATGAAAAAATTTACGGTCTTGTGGATACATTGTGATAATAATTTTAATGTGTAAATCATCAAGTGTAATTTCTATATTCAAAAGGCATAATTTATGTTACATTTCTTCTCAGAGGAGGGAGATTTTATGGACACAGTGATGATTATGGTAGTTCTAACATATGACCCATGTGTGATTGTGATATAGGTGTGTAGTTTACTAGGGTTTGGTAGATATTATTGGAGGTTCATCCCATAAAAATTTATTATTGTGAAACCCTTGACCTCCTTGATAGGTAAGAGAAACAATATTTATAATAAGATAATTCCTAGACGGTCATTGAAGAGTTTTAGAAGATTATCATATGTTCTCTTATCTTGAAGATTCTAGAATATGTTGTTGAATCTATAATTGTGTTTAATTCCTCTATAGCTATATAAAAGTTTTCATGTATTTAATGATATATAGTGATAGAATACACATATTATCAGATAAAATCCAATTATTATAACAACACCTCTTATGACATGGTGTTGTTAGCTATGGTGTTGACCCAAAAGTGTTGGTGACACTACCTTATTGGAGTATTGATTTTTTATCTTCCAATAATATGGCTTCTCATGATTAACTTCATGTAGAGAGATCTCCTCCGAAGAGATATATGGTGGATCATGTTTTTATTGCAAAATGAGTTCAAGATAGTTTGTAATACATGGATATGGAATGTTGTGGGAAATACTCTGATTGATAAATGTTTTTCCATATTATTGGATGAGGAATCAGATTAGTTTCTCTCATTGTAGTTATCCTATGTTGACATACTAAGAGAACCATACATTAAATTAGTGGTTATGACCCCTCTACTTCTCTAATTCATGAAGGATACACCCCTTTTCAATTATGATTTCTATGTATTCTGTGACGAATTCTTCATAGGAATTTCTCATGATGTTTTTTTATTTTGGGGATAATTTCATCCTATTCAAATATATAATTATAATACAATTAAATCTTATAGAAGATGTGTTAATAAAGTTCAATACATTATGAAAACCAATGAATGAATGGGTATCATATTTACATAACATAGAACATTTATTAAATTGAAATAAATTTCTATGATCTTTGTTGTTTGTAGTGTCATATTATGAAGAAAAAACATTAACTACAAAAACCCACATTTTCTCAAATTATAAGAAATCTCCACACTATAAAAGTAAATGATTAATTCATAACATGTCTTTAACATCTCCCACTAATTCTCCACACGATATAGTTTTTTATACACATCATATGTATTACTTTTCTTCATAGTACGTTGAAAACAAATTATATGAATGGAGTACGTATATATTACCTATAAGGATAAACATAGAAGATAACCAAAAAAATTTATAAGTTATCATAAGATGGAAATACATGTATACTCATGATAGAAACGATTATTATAGACAAAAAATCCATTGTATATAATCATTGAATGTGTCATGCAATAAAATAAGAACATATTATGAAATTATCAAATAATTAAGTAGCACAAAAATAATTACTTATCCTAGAATCATGAATCATATTTTTTGGATCATTGGAGAAGAGTGGAATGTATTTGAAAAAAGTATCAATCATAAAATTAAACATAGCCTGATATGAAAAGAAATTTAGTACTGTGTAATAATCAAAATTATAGGAAAGAATGTGAGAAAACTCATTATTCCAGCAGCTTTATGTATATAATAAATATTTTCATTCCTTAAAATGTGAGAAAATTATTATTACTACACCTATAATGAAAATCATTATGATCACACATTACTATCTAGTTTGATGTTGAATATAACCAATTCATTTAAGAATGTTATAATACCTCACATGTAGTCATTTATATATATATATGCCATAAAAAATCCATCATCATCATATCTTAATGAACCTATGGAAATAAAATGGGATTCGAATCCCTTTAAAATGGATTTATATAATCATAAAATTAATAATTCTATCAATAAAGATGATAAAATAATGAAATGTATATATTTATCCAATGATGTTTTATATATTTATTAGTACATACAATAAAATGAATTATATAATTTTGTAAAAAAATTCTCGAATCAATAAATGCATGTAATTTTTGTGGACACTTTTCAAAAAAAAAAATTAAAACCAATGCATTCAAAAAGGAAATAAAATGAAGTATAATTTGATTCATATTTATAGTAAATGATTATGATTCAAAAAGGTATTTATGGATGCCTCCTTTTATAGAAAATAACATTTCATAAACCATCCTTAGAATTAAGGGGACTTCTATAATTTTAATAATATCCATGATCTGGCATAAAATAAGTCCAATTTCATTAAATTGTATAAAAAACACTTCTAAGGATCATTAGGAATATGAATTTATAAATAATTAACATTATTCATATTTTTTTCAATATTTACATAAGTAGAATATTTTATAAAACCATGAAAATCAGAATTTACTTTTAAAAGAATAATTTTTACATAATAAGTTTCCGTGATAATGAAAAATACATGGATGTATTTTTTCACACAGGGATAATTAAAAATATATAGTTTGCATATTCATGATAATGAACCGTAAGAAAAAACCTAAAATATTATATATAAAATTATTTTAAAAACTTAAAATAATATGAAGTTAATAAATTTTTAAACAATAAGAATATACATTCATAAAATAATCCAATGATTGTAATCACTTTAGAAGAAGATTTTTGAGTGAAAGGAAAATCTATATTTAGTCATCATGACATCAATTAATAATGAGCTAATGGGAAAAATTGAGAATACATATAAAATGCTAAAAATATATTGAGGAGTTGAAAATGAGAAATGATTTTCGAAATAAAGAATATAAATGTTTTAGAATTTTTTATTTTAATTCCTCAACCCGAACCGTCAAGCCTAAGACATAATATTACATTACCTTATGTGTTACTCCTCGTATGCAACATTCTAATTACTAGACACGCGTGTATAAACACCATTAGTGAGAATAATATACCGTCTATAACCATTCATAGAACCAAAAATAATAAATAATGTTATTTAAAATCACATAGAAAAACAAATAATATATTTTTAGGTGGAACATGTATCATGTAACACAGAAATAAATATTCTCCCAAAGTATAAAGTTAAAATATTATATCAATGTGGAAAAAAAGAAAATAAAAGTAAAGTATCCAATGATTTTTATCTAGGTTATTCTAATGTATCCATAAATCAGTGATTAACCTTCTAACAAGAACAAATTTTCTTAGTCACAACCTTATACATGAAATATGATTGAGCATCAAGATGACATTGTAGAGTGTGAGTAATAAAACCCAATATTCAACCACTAGTTTTTTTGGGCACCCATCTAATAAAATATGTATATGCGTATGTGATAAGATATAAATAAATTAAACTTGATATAAATAATCATTTTAACATAGTATATAATCACCTATGAAAAAAATAAGAAAACAAAAAACCATAAAATATGTTCTCTTGAACATAAAGATCTGCCACAAACCCTTTATCATACCTTAGTTATCTAGATGGTGGAATGAAGGTTACTGTGGATGTGAATAAATACCACCACACATCATGTTATATTTCATTATTATAATAATAGGTTGGAACCATATGTATGTTTTTCCAAAACATTGATTTCCAATCCATGAAAGAGATTGTTATCAAAAATTCCACACGCCCTTCTCTAAAGGTGGTAATTATTACGAACACCACACAAAACACACAAATTGTGATTTTTTATCATCATATCATGGAATTTAAAACATGATATAACATTTATAATAGGTTAATCACGTCACCATAGCCTAAAATATTCCCACATTAGCCTATATCTGATAGATTTTCAGTACTCTTTCATCCAATACTCCCACGTTAGAATCATGACAATGCTAGCACCTACTATCAAATGATCCACAATTCATTCCCAATGTTGTGTCTTTACTCTCCCCGTATAATAGGTAAAACACAAATCAAATGATCAAAAATAAAACAAGCTGTTAATTGAAACTCATGTACAAGCACGTATGATCATATAATCAAATAGTGTATCACACGATTCACATACACAAACATTTGATCAAGTATCAAATATGAATTTATTGGCTCCTGGTATTAAATAGAACATTAAAAACATTAACAGTTTCTTTAAGTTAGTGTATACTTTATAGGTATATCATTGACCTTTGGTTGGAGAAAATAAGATGGGTCATCAGGGACCATCATGTACCTTAGCACATTGACAAATTATATTATTCATGGTTTTGTAAATGTTAATATGATATGTTTTGACGTTTAAAACATTGGGTGAATAAAACATATATATGAATTAACAGAGACCATTCAAGAGGCCTCTAATACCAGTCTAGATATTGGACCATACATTTGTAGTGGATTGATTATTGTCTCATTTACCCTTTCATATGTTTTACTTAATTAAGAGAATTTATTTCCATAATAATTTCTCAATTTTCCATAATCTCATGATTGTCCATAGAGATATTCAATGGACAAAAAATTTGCAACATGATATTGAGGGTTTGAGTAGAGGTTATTAGATTATAGACGTAATGTTCTATTAAAATTGGTTTCAAATAATTTTTTAAGAGATTTTATTTTAAATAAAAATATTCAGTTTGAATATTTATAAGATATTTTTGTCATATATCAAGATCATATCATCTTTTATCAAAGTAGAGTAACATTTCAACCCCATAAGGATGGAAATAAATATAATATAGTGAATGCAATCTTTAATATGGTTATTAAAAACAAATTTAATGTATATTAGACATTATCCTATCCCATATAGAAAGACTTATTATGGGTGATGAAATGTTATAGAAGTTTAAATTTCCTACAATAGTTTACTTATTTTAATAAATATTTAATAAATAGTTCTTTTAAACAACTCATGAGTATGAGATTGTGTTCACTATCATGTTAATTCCTAGAGCCGAACCAGTTTCTATCTCGCCCAACTAGATGACAATAATAGAGATTTAAGAGTTACAAGTCATTTAAGACAATATAAATTCTATTGGGATCATATTTAATAGTAATTCACCACTTTTTGTTATGTTTTGTTCAAAATTATTGATGATGGTATATTGTGTTTATTTGTGGAATATTTGTAACTGAACATGATTATGGTCAAGAACCAATATCCTTCAACACATCAAAGATCTCTTTAAAAATTGATAGGTTCAAATATTTTCTATAATATGTGTTTAAGGTTGGAATAACATAATGTGATGGTGTAATTGTCTAAAATACAAAAAGACTACATTTAAAAGTAGTTAAATATTGTATGAGTTCATAATATTTCCATTTGGTTGAAAAAATGATGTTATTCATGGTCTAGATGAATCAAATCAGCAATATATTTATAGAATATTTTTGGTGGAATTCATTAATGAAAAATTTGTTTACTCATATTATATATACAGTAATTCCTATCATCTTGAAATCAACCTTAGTATGGTGATAGATCATCGTAAATATACCAAGATTTCTCAGTTTCATTTCTATATTGACAATATGGACCTCTTTGGTAACATTATCATGAAGGATAGAGATTCTATACACATGGAGAGGGTGTAAAATATAATATTTTTGGAATGGACTAATAATGTATTTTAGATTCAGATGTATTTTTTTCTGGAGGTATTTTACCAATGTTTCATATAGTACATCTCTCATCTTTTATATCAAATGTTCGGTCTATCGTAGAATGGTGTGATGATTGATTTGTTAGAAATTTTTGAGAATGATTTATAGGAACTGAACAATCGGTTGAATTCAAAACATATCCCCACCATATGAGTGATGGTTACAAAGTATACCCTATTATGAAATTGATTGGATTAAGGCTCAGTAATGTTATGATGCAGGGTTTTTAATTGGTTTCATTTATCTGCAGACAATTGAGGGCCCATGAATGGAACCTCTCAGCTAATGATCTATAGTTTTCTACTATTTACATATTACTATAATGATTGTGAAATTAACTATCAAAAATAATTTTTGTGATTTATAGATACTCTATGAGACCAATATACATTATACATGGTTGTGTTTTTAAAATTAGTTGAATATTTATTTTGAGTATATGCATTACTTTACAAAAAATTATCATATAGTCAAAGAAAGTGAAATGAAATTTCTATAACCTTAATTATTCTTATATATAGAGAATATTTGTTAGATCCAATGTTGAGTGGGGATTGATGGGACTATTTTGTAATATTCATCTTGTTTTTAAAGAGTCCTATGGTTGAGAATCATTGAAATCTAGATATATTCTTCTCATGATTTTATATGAAATCAATAAAGGAAAGATATTTTAATTAAATGGTTTTATATTAATATATTTCTTATATAGTAGAGCTCCACCATCAGGTTAGTATCTTTAATTTGATGAGGTTATTTTTTTATAAGTCATAAAAGAGTAGTTATGAGTTTTTTGAAGATAATATGAGTTAATATTATGATTATTAATCAGTTTTGTATCCTATTATGATAAAAAAAGAAATAAATACCTACGTATTATTCATGGATAAGGATAAAAAAATTATATGGGGGAATTATAGTATACTTTATCACCTTTCAGTAGGTGAAAGTTGAGAAATAGAGCAAAACTAGGTTGTTGTGGTCTATACATATTCTAGAATGGAATTATGATGATTTCAACATGGAATTCATGATAAAATAACACAAAATACCTTAGAAAAATGATTTAGTAGTGGTAATCATGGATTGAGTAATTAAGGTATACCAATTCTTACCTATTAAGGTTACCATCACCATCTAAGATATGTAAAATCTTTTTATGTGTGAGATATTACAATTACATGGTGTTATAAGTAGAACATTTTAAATTGATATCCATGATTCATTTCATGGTTCTAGAAGTGACCTTGGGTGAAACTGGGAAGACATATTCTTCCTAGAATAACCTGCAATCATCTAACTAATGTAGAATGTGAATAAACTATTCAGATTCTAAAATAAATATCATTATCTTTTGTTTTTTGACTTCAATTATTCTAAGAATTATAGTATAGAATTGATGGAATTTTCCTAAAAAATTAGAATATAGGATTTGATCCAAATGGATTCTTTTGTGGACTTGTACAAATGGTTTAATCATTTTTTATTTTGAGTTTTATAGGTGGGTGTGCCATCTCTCAGAGGGCCTAGTCTCATACTATATATTTATGAGCTAGTTTAAAGGATTAAAATGTTTATTCAAACTAACTATATTAGTCCAAAGCATAAATTTTCCATCTATGATGTCCTCTAGATTTCATGCCTATTAATATCTTTATATTTTCCTTCACCATGGATAGGGTAATGTTGTATCCAAAAGTTGGTAAATATATCTCCCCATTTTTTTGTACATTCTTCATAGTAGAGATGTTGTATCTTGTATCTTAGAAATTAATACTTCCATATTTCAAATATGCTATGAAAAATGTGTTTCATGTGTCTCTTTGTAAAAGTTATCACCTTAAAACATCTCATGTGATAGATATCAATGATGTTGAGCATGATTTCATTATGTCTTTTTTGTCTAATACATTAATATTATGTATATTAGTGTGAATAATATTTGAGGTAAGGTAGTTCCTCTTGTGAATGTGAAATGGATGAGTGTTATTTTTCAAGAGTATACATGGTAGAGGCTTTTTGATATTCTACAACATTAGTATAAGTTTCTCGTAGTTAGTCTAAATTCATGCATGGGATTAAAAATTAGGGATGAGATTTTATATGGCGGGGAGGTTTTAAGATAACTACTTCTCCTTCTAGCATTATTAGTTAATTAATAGGTTGAATCAATTTGAGTTTTTTTATACTTTTTTATCAATGGTAAACAATTGTTTTTCCTTTTTTAAAACAAGGTTTTAGTGTTGTTTAGGGTCTCATTAAGTAGAGCTAGTATGAATTTATAAAAATATTGTAGTTTTGGAGATACTATTAAACCACTGATAGGATAAAAATGCACAAATAGATGATCAAGTATCAAAATTGGTATAACGTGCACTAGGTATGAATGATCCAACACCACATTAATGTTCCATGTAAATCAATGTATACTTTAGGGGTATATCATAGACCATTGGTTGATGTAATCATGGTACATCACTAGGGAACATCATGGAAATTAGCACTTTGAACAATTACATTAGGCACAGTATTGTAATTAGTTTATTTTTATATGGTTTTATATTTGAAATGTTGGTAGAATATAACATATTTATGAATTAATAGAGATTGGTCAATAGGATACTAACAACAGTATAGATGTGAGACCTTCCACTTTAATATGTTTTAATCTTGTCCCATATAGAATTTCTTATGTTTTTTAATATATATGATTTTAATCCCATTATAAATACTCAATTATCTAACATAATCAATTTTTAAAGAGATATTCTATGGGGTTAAAATCATTAACATTCCATTAAGGGTCTATGTGGAGGTTATCAGATGATATATGGAGTGTTTTGTTGGAATTGGTTGCTACTATTTCTATTTGGAGATTTTCTTTGTTATAAAAAGAAAGATTCAGTTTGAATATATAAAACTATTATCTAGTTATATACTATAATTATATCAATTATTATGAAATGTGTGTTACCTTTTAACCCCATAGGAATGAAAACAAATTTAACATGGTGAATGGGTTATTCATACTAGTTATTCAAACCCAATTCAATGTATATTGAATGTGTCATATACTATATAGAAATAATTATTTTGTATGACATAATGTTATATAAGAGAAAAAATTACCCAGTATTGGAATTATTTTAATACATATTTCATGACTGATTCATTGAAATACCTCATTTATGGGAGATTGAGTCCACCATTCAGTTAATTATAAGAGATGGACAAATTTCTATATCAACTTAATTTATACTATTAAGGGATATTTAGGTGTTGAAAGTGAATTTGGACAATTGGAATGCTAATAGGATCACACTTCCTTGTACATCACTATAGTTTTCTCATGTTCTTTTCAAAAAGAATATTGATGGGATATTTTGATTATGTGTTTATTATTTGTGGTTGAACATGATTATTTCCTCTAACCAATATCCTTACACACATTGATCATCTCTTTGATCAACTAATAAGTTCAAAATTTTCAATAGTATTTAATTTAGGTTAAAATACTATAATTTGTGGGTGTGAGTGTCTAACATACCCAAAAAAAGACATTTGAAAGAAAGAATAGCTTGTATGAGTACATGTTAATTCCATTACATCTGAAGAAATTATGGTATTCACGACCTTGATGAATCTTATCTACCATCCATTTCTAGATATGTTTATGGAGGATTTTAGTGATTAAATAATTATTTACTCAAAAAATAGAGACAATATTTCCTATCATATTAATATCATTCTTATTATTATGAGATATGATTGTTCATATGCCAATATTTCCCAATTTCATTTTTGGATTTAATATTTGGAACTCTTAGGTAACATAATCATAGGGGATATACTGTCCATTCACATGTAGATAGTGTAAACTATTCCATATTGGAAGTGGAATAATAATGCCCTCATGACTCAATTTTTTTTCTGTTCTGATATTAATTGTGTTTTATATAGGATATATCTTGTCTGGCATCAACAATGTTCATTATAGAATAGAATGGGGTGATGATTTATTTGTTATATATCTATGAGATGGATTTATAGGGATTGAAGAGTAGGTTTAATTCTGCACTAATCCCCACCATATTACTTCCAGATGAGTATTAGAGAAGTAAGAATCCACCAGAGCATTTCCATTCTGATTTGGAAGTTCGAGAGGGTATGGCTCTGCCATCAGTAGCAGGCATGTGCAACTATGCATGAGATAGCTAGCTGAGCGGTCATCCGAAGGTGGAGGCTTGACATCAGGATTTAGTCGCTGGGGAGGGGCAGTTCTTGTAGTCTTGAACTATAATTACTTATTTTATGGTTTTATTTGGATGTATTATTTGGTACTTGGTTTCTCAATTTTTCCTAAAAAGTGTTATGATAATTAAAAAATTATGTTTTAGTCAGTAAATATAGTGTAACATATACTTAGATGAATCAGGATTTAGGCTTAGAGATGTTTTTATGCAGGATTTTGAAGTGGTTTCTTATATCTTAAACAGTTGTGGCCACATGGGTGGAATTTCCCAACTATAGATCTCAAGTTATGTGTATTTAAAAACTCTCTATGATTATTGTAAATAATTTTTTAAGAATGATGTTTGTAGTTTATAGAGAGTACAAGATCCAAATGTAAATCTTACATAGTTGTAACTAATCCATTTGTAGATGATGTTTCAGATCATCTAAATTATTTATACATCAAGTAATCATCCATTTATGGAATGTGAAAAGTAATTTATTGAGATGCATATGTAGAAATAGGACGTTTGAGATATTATTATGAGTGTTGGTAGATGGGACTATTTCCAAAAATGAACATTATTGTATAGGGTTCCAATTGGTGAGAGCCACTGAAATATACATATGTTTTTCTAATGATTTTAGAATAAATCAATAGTGTAAATTTATCTGATTTAGAGGGGTTAACCCTAAGGTATTCTTTTTATATAGTGGGGCTTCCACCATAATGTTGGTATCTTGATAGTGAAGAGGTTCTTCTTTTCCTGGCCATATCAGAGTACTTTTGTGTTTTTTTGAGAAATTGTGAGGTAATATTATGCTTCTTAATGGGTTATATATCCCATTCTAAAATTTTTTATTAATATCTTCCTTAGTATTATTGATGGTTCTGGTTGAAAAATTAAAATAAAAAATTATTGTATAATACTTCACCTATTAGTAGCTCAGGGATGGGTATTAGAGGAAAACTGGGTAGGTTTATCATATACCTATTTTATAAAGGATGTCATATTATGTTTGCATGGAATTCATGATAAGACAAATCAAAATACCTTAAAAAATGATTCAGTACGGGTCATCTTGGATTGATTGATTAAGGTAAACCAATTCATACCTATAAGGGTGACCTTCACCATCAATGATATATGGAATCTATGTATGTGTGAGATTGTAAAACTTCCTTTGTGTTCCAAGGTGAAACATTTCTAATCAAGTACCATGTTTCATTTAATGGTTCTAGAAGGGACCTTAAATGGAGGTGGGATCACATGATCCTCTCCTAACAAAATACAATCCTCTTAGTAATGTAAAATGTGAATAAACAATTTTGATACTAGAGGATATATTGTGAGCATGTTTATTTTGATATCAATGGTTCTATAGAGCATCATCTAGAAATCATTGTGTTTTCCTAAGAAATCCATTCTGGTATTGGATCGAAATTGATCATTTTATTGACTATTATGGATGGTTTTTTCATTTTGCCTAATGAATTTTATAGGTGGGCGTGTCAGCCCTCATGGGGCCTAGTCTCATACTAGAGATTTCAAAGCTGTTTCAATGGAATAAAAAGCACTTGGATACTATTTATATTCATCCAAAAGCATACATTAACCATTGGAGATTACTTAATGATTTCAGGCCTTATTTCTTGATTTTAATCGGGTGTCACCTTTTGTGGGGTAATGTTGTATCCATAAGTAGGTAAATATAGATCCGAATATTTTTTGTGTATTTTTGATATCTGAGATGGTAAGTATAGTATTCGACCATTTTGCACATTAATGTTATTAATATTCCATGATAAATGTCTTTCATGCGTATATTCTTAAGAGGAATCATCATGAATCATCTCATGTGATATATATCAATGATGTAGAGCATGGTTTCATTACGTCCTTTAAGGATAATTCATTCAAATATTGTATAGTATTGTGAATAATATGTGAGGTATGGTTATTCTTCTAGTGAAATTGAAATCTAAAAAAAGTATTTTTCGAGAGGATACATGGTTTAGGTAGTCTGACATGAAGTCATAGTGGCCCACGTTTTTCATGTTTAACTCAAATTCATCCATGGGATTACCACTTAAAGATTTGATGTTATATAGTGGGGGTTTTATAATACCATTTTCCAACTATTATTCATTGTTAATTAAATTTTTAACAACTCTACGTTATTTAAAATCATTTACCTTTGGTATATAATAAATTTTTCTTATTTAAAACAAGGTTTCATATGTTTTTAGGGTATCAAGAAGCACTCCTACTAAGAATCAAGAAGATGATTGTAGTTTTATAGACACTATCGAACCACTAGATGGATAAAAATGAAAAAACATATGATCAAGTATCAAACAAGGTATCACATGCTCGTGGTATCAAATAGAACAACAAAAAAATTAATGCTCCATGTAAATCAATGTATACATTATGGGAATATCCATGAACATTGGTCGTTGACATCAAGATAGATCCCCAATGACTATCATAGAACTTAAAAATTTAACCAATTACATTAGGAATGGTCTTGAAAATGATTTATTGTTATATGGTTAGATTTTTAAATCCTGGGGTGAATGAACCAAATATATGAATTAGCATATACTGGTCAAGAGGCCACTCATACATGTCAATATTTCAGACCTTCCACTTACAAGGGACTTATTATTATCTCATCTACCATTTCCTATTATATATTTAAAATAGAATCATTGAATTAAATTATAAATGATCAATTTTTCCTCATCTTAGGTCCTTCCATGGTATTTTTCTATAGATTTAAAATCATCAACATGCTAATAGTGGTCTGAGTAGAGGTTATTACCTGATGGAAGTTGTGTTCTTTTGAAATTGGTTGCTAATATTGCTTTTCCGATATTTTATTGTTATAAATATAAAGTCTTATTCTGAATATATACAATTAATTTTCTAGTTATATATCACGTTCAAATCAACATTTATCAATGTATAGATACATTTCAACCCAAAATAGATTCATCAAAATTCAATAGGGTGAATGGGATCTTAATACTAGTTATTTGAAATAAATTTAAGGTATATTTGAATGTATAATAACCCATATAAAAATTATTATTCTAGATGATTGATGTTTATAGAAGTGTACATTTCCACTAATAGTGGATGTATTATATTACATCATTCATAAAGAGTTATTTGGAAGACCTAATGAGTGGGATATAGTGTTCAATATCAAGATAATTCCAAGAGATAAACTAGTTTATATCCAACATTAAAGGATGACACTAGACATGATACATGCGTTGAAAGTTAATTTTCACAATCTAAAAGCTAATGGGGTTGTAATTCATAGTTCTTCTACATTGTTTTCTCATGTTGTTTTCAAAATGACTGATTTTGGGACATTGTGTTTATGTGTGTATTATTGGTGGATCACCAAAATTTTGATCTAGACTAATATCCTTTCACAGATTGATGGTCTCTTTGATGAACTTATAGGTTCCAATATTTTCAATAATATTTATTTGAGGATATGGTACAATAATTTGAGTGTGTGATTTTATAACGTACACCAAACTACATTTAAAAATGGTAAAGCTTGTATGTGTTCGTTGTAAACCCATTTGGTATGAAAAAATGATGGTATTCATGGCCTTGATAAATCATATCTTCCATCCTTTTATAGAATAGTTTTCAGTGGTTCTCATCGTTGAAATATTGGTTTTCTCAAAGTATAGATACAACCATTCATATCATTTATATATCATATTTAGTTTTATAATAGATCATCGACCATATGCCACAATTTATTAGTTTTATTTCAATATTTATAATATGGGGATCTTACATCTCATTATCATATAGGATAGAGTGTCCATATACTTAGAGATGGTCTAAACTATGATATATTGGGGATAGACTAATAATTTTTTCAGGAATAATAATTTTTGGGCCCTGAGGGATAGTCACAACCTTTCATATAAGACATCTCTCATTTGGCATATAAATTTTTCAAGGTTGATGATTTTTTTGTTAGATATAGGTGAGATAGATTTAAAATAATTATAGAGTAGGTTTACTTCAGGACTGATCCCCACATAATTTATGTTTTGTATATAGTATACTATATAGTGAAATGAATCAGTATTTAGGAATAGATAAGTTTTAATGAATGATATTAATGCAGTTTTCTATATTTGTAGGTAGTTTTGGCCACATTATTAGAATTTATAAACTTATGATCTTTAGTTATCTGTTGCTAAAAACTCCATATGATGGTTATAAAATTATCCTTTATGAATATATTTGTTTATAGAGACTACAAGAAATTATTTTACATCTTTCATAGTTGTAATAAAACAATTTATAGAATAGTTTTTTTGAGTATCTACATTCTCATTACTTCATGATACCATATACTCTTTGAATTTTAAAATAAATTAATGGAACCTTTAGTATAAATATGTATAAAGGGAAACTATGGAATCTTATGATGGGTTATAGTTTCTATAACTATTTTTAAATATGCATGTTGTTGTCTAGTAGTCCCATGGGTGAGAAATGCTGAAATCTACATATTTGTTTCTCATGATTTTATAGTAAATCAATATAGGATAGATATATGATTTAGACAGGTTTCCCATAAGATATATTATATATAGTTGGGGATCCCCCATCATTTTGGTCTCTTTATAGTGTTGAGTTTCTTATTTTTCATGGTCATATCTGAGTACTTATGAGTTTTTGTGAGGAGATGATGCGTGAATATTATGCTTCTTAATGGGTTTTATATCCTATTATGAAAATTTTGTATTAATATCATATTTAGTATTATTGGTGGATAGGAATCAAAAATAAGATACTAGGAATTATGAAATAATGCTTCAACTATCAGTAGGTGAATGATGATAATTAGGGGGAAACAAGGCAGTTGTAGTTTTTAACTATTAATGAATGGAATTTGGATGATGTGAAGATGGAATTCATGATAAGATCACAAAAAATACCTCAATAAATGATTCATTATGGGTCATCGAAGATTGAGTGATGAATGTATAACACTTATTACCTATCATGGTTACCATTGGTATCAAAGATATGTGAAATATCATTATGTGTGAGATAGAATAATTTCATGGTGTTTCAAATACAATCATTTCTAATCTATATCCATGTTTAATATCATGGATCTGGACGGGACCAAAGAAAGAGGCGGGATCAAATGTCCTCCTTAGTACACCGTACAATCATCTAAATGATGTAAAATATAAATTAACAATTTTGATTCAAGATGATATATTATGAGCCTAAGTTTTAGACGTCAATGGTTCTAATGATTATCATCTATCACTGAAAAGGTTTTCTAAAAAATTAAATTTTGTTTTTTATCTATGTGGTTTATTTTGAGGCCTTGTAGGGGTTTTTTTAATTAGATTTTATGTTTTTTATAGGTGGTTGTGTTCAATCTAATTGGGCCAATTCACATACTAAATATTTCTAAGATTGTTCAGAGGATTAAAATGAACTTGGAGAATATCTATATTAATATGAAATCAATAACTAGACATCTAAGAAGACCATTCGTGTTCATACCTATTTATATGGATTTTCATTGGGTCACACCTTGTATGGGGTAATGTTGTATCCATAATATGAGAAATATAGCCCCCCATTTTTTGTCCATTTGTGATAGTTGATATGGTATGTCTTGTATCATACCAATTACCGAATCCATATTTCAACTATTTAATGAAAAATGTGTTTCATGTGACTCTACTTATGTGAAATCACCCTGAAACATCATATATGATATATTTAAATGATATAGAGAATGATATCATTACGTTATTTAAGGATAATATATTCATATTAAGGATATAACTCTAAATACAATTTGTGGTATGGTTGTTCTTCTAGTCAAAGTAAAATGGAATCATGGGATTGTTCAAGAGGATACATGTTTGATGTAGTCTTGTATACAGGAATAATGGAACATTTTATTAAATAGTTACCCTAAATTCTTACATTGGATTAGAAATAAACAATGAGATGTTACATGGGGGGGAGTGTAACACCCCGAAATTTTATGAAAAATATTCTTTTTAATTTCATTAATGTCTTGTGTTGTACGCTACACCAAAAGAAGCTTTCACAACACGCATCCTTGACTTGCCTTCCATTACACGCAATCACGACCTTCCTCGATAGCGCGTGTAGTACTCAATAACGAGTTTCACTAAACAGCAATATGCTATTAAAATATTATTAAAACTAGCCGTTATGAATAGTAAGAACCACTTTTTGAAATTTTTTAAATTTTATTTTATCAAAATGGACTTTATTTTTGGATTCGTATTATCGAAATTAGCTTAGGGTGAAATTTTGGTACTTTTCGGATAACTTTTATTTACTGATGAATATTGAAAATTACTAAATTTTAATTAAAAACAACTTTTTTAATCGAAATAATCAATAGTGATAAATTATTAATTTTAGTGGTTTTAAAGTATATTTAGAATATATTTTTACAATTAAATACAATGATGGTCATTGGATGTAATTTCACATTTACACCAGACATAAACAAGTGTTAATCTTTTGATAGTTATTATCTCTTAAAAACACGCTATTTGTTATGACAGCGGAAATTAATTATAAAATTAATTAATGCAACTTATATGTTGGGAATTTTGTAAAATAGAAATCATTTTTGAATTCATAATATCAATTATATCTTAGGGTGAAATTTTGGCATTTTTCTGAAAAACATCAATTTTTGATGAATAGTGAAACTACTAAGTGGTAGTTAAAAAAATTAATTTTTTCATAAATCTTAATTCTACCACTTCTGTGAATGGAATTTAAAAAATCCGAGGGACACAGTTTATGTCAGTAAGTAAAATGTGGTTCAATGAGATGAAAATAATTTTTGGTGAATAGTAACTTTTTACTTTTATTTACCACGGTTAAAAGTAAATAGGGTAATTAAGGGTAAAAATGATATTAATATTACCCTAACACATGTCAATATTCTATTGGAAAAGTTTATGTCGACCAAAAACAACCTTATGTGTAAAATATTATCATTTAGGCCCACTTGTATTAGATTAGGACATTTATTATTATTTAATTCAAAGACGGGTTAAAAGAGATAAAATCAAAGTTTATTTACTAAAACATTTTTAATATAGGGTTATACATAATATAATTTCGACTATAAATATTCATTAGAAAGCTAAAACGATTTCCTACATAATGGTATTTTATTTTTAATTTTCATACATTAAATAATTTAATTTATTTATGACACAACGATGATGAAGTAATTACCTTTTTAAGAAAATATTAACATAATTGATGTTATAAATGCCCAAATAAATGTAATTTGAGACTTTTTATTGACATAAACTAATTTTCTAGGTTAATATGATATGTTATTATTGATTTAAGTAACTTGGTTTGAACTTATCATTCTGCTAAAATTTTCATAAAAATCATGTACCAAATAGTGTCAAAATTGATATAAATTAGTTTTTAAAACAAATATTATATTATTAATTGTTATTTAATTCCTTAAAATCTAAGGTTCGTCCAAATGACTTATATAAGGATATATATATTAATAATAAACATCTTGGGGTACGTTTGGATTGATATAGTATGTTTATTAACCATATAGTGCAAGAAAACAAAAAGACACTGTAAAAGTTAAATTAATTAACTTAGAGTTAAATCTAATTGATAAGGTTAAAATAATAACCTAAACTTGTATAAATCCTATTAGATGAGAGGATTTCGACCCATACCCACTTTATCTTCTAAATAAGACCATTTGGAACCATTATAAACCGAATTTGACCTTAATATAAAATAATATTTTGAGATATTCCTAAGGTGCCCCTCTCCTCCCTTAGAAAAGGGCACCTCCTCCCTCTCCTCCTCACACCAATTTGAGCATTCAAGCTAGGACAAACCCTGAAAAAATCTCTTCTACACTTCCCTAGTATCATCCTAGAGGTCCTGGTCTTCTTAAAAGACCATCCTTAGTTCTTTAAGTGGAGGTTAAGAAAAGGCGCGTCAAAAAGAGGTAATATCCATTACCGATCTTTTTCAATTTCTTTCTTCTTCAACTTCTTCTTCTTTAGTTGTTTCATGATAAAGTAATAACATAAGTATTTATTATATACTGATATGTTATTATAAATATGAAACAACTCTAATTAACATTCTAACCATCCTACGGAAAAAGGAAATCACCGCGCGTGCGTACGTACGGAATACCGTCTCCACGCCATGGTGTAATCTATTTTCTGCCACCTCCATAATTGGATGGGTATAATGGTGTAAGGAGTAACTATATATGATTATTATAGAGTGATATTGATACTGAAATAGTATACATACACTTCAACACAATTCCACGACCATGGGAATCATATCATCGCTCGTGCGTACGTACGGACTACCGTCTCCACGACGCGATGAGATTCATTCTCCATGTTAACCATTTAAGAATAATTATAAAGTATATATAAGAAATAATAATGAAATATATGACATTATAAGGCTACTTGATTTATTTATATATGTATGTAATCTACTTACTTCCATTCAAGACAATGAGGAAAGGAAAACAGCGTTCATGCGTACGTACGGACTACCGTCTCTATGAACGGTGTGCTTCATTTAATTTATATATTTATTAAATATATATATATATATTGAATATATATGATATATAAATCATGTTTTATATTCTGGAAGTAAGTAAATTATGATATAAGTAATAATAATGTCAAGAACAACATGTCCAAACACCTACGATAAATGAAACGATTTTACCCAAAACGCTTCTTTAACATGGAATTTACAAAAGAACGGGTAATATAAAGTCATAAGTGAACCATATATGATATCATAACAATGAATATGATTCTGTAATAAGTTAATGAAATTGTTTAAATCATTATACAGGAGGTTCGGACACTTACGAAGCAAATCAGACTTAAGGTAAGAGAAAATATCACAATCTCATTTTTATCCGAGACTGTTTTTACTTTGGCATTTACTGGGGTGTATTTTATCATCCACATCCATGTTCCCTAAATATGTAATATTGTTTCCATCCACTTAAAATAGTTTAAATCAAATTTTACCCTTCAGTGAGTTTTTAGTAAAGAATATAAAAGGAATATTTTGTCATTTTTCGTACAAGTTACTTTTTGACTATTCCGAAAAAAGTACGAAGAATGTTTTTTTTAACTTATACGGCATGAATGGATTTTTACAATATTATTTCCAAGAAGATTCCTTTAAAAGTTTTCATGTTTATTTTTAATCAAATTCTTTTAGTTTATAATTGTAGGACATGTTATGAAAAGAAAAAGTGTTTTTAAAGCAGAAAGGATATTTTCCTCAAGAATGGAGTTCAAGTATTTTATCAAAATTATTTTCCATCTAAGATAATAAAGGGTTCTGTTTTTATCTCTATTATTACATTGATTTGATAATGTTGTGATGGAATTATTTTTATAAATTACTTCATCTTATATGAGTTGTTTTATGATGTCACGATGTTTAAGACTCCCATTTTTATTACCTGGGTTATGCAATGATGTATGATTTATGATTTTGTGGCACACATAAGAATGGTATCATTATGAGATGGGTGGGACCTATATCTACCTCCAATGCATTGGGTAAAGATTTTATATCTCATGAGATAGACATGGCTGGAATGGTAGGTTATACCGGTTCAGTGAAACAGGACTGAAACGAGGGTGACTTAGTTCAGAAAGAGACATTGTCCACTAAGATAGTCTTGGCAATGAGTCTTGAATAACAAGAAATGATTCTCTATGATTATGTGTGTATGCCACAAAGTTTCATGTTTTAAGTTATGATTATTGGGATTACATTTCACTTCCATGATTTATCCCATGTTATGAAATTATGCTCTCTTTTGCAGGATAAGATTTCCAAAAGTTATGTTCTTATGAATATGATTTGATTGATTTTTATTTTTTTTACCCTTACTGAGCATTTGATCTCACCCTTTTATGTTTTCTTTTCCCCATGATATAAATAAAGGTTTTAGGTAAAAAAAGGGAATATCTTTATGGGAGATATTGAAGATCTTTCACCACGATTAGAAGATTACGTTCCGAGTTTCCAAAGACACTAAACTATTACGATCCTTGTGTGTGTGTTTTTTTTATGTACTAATTATTCCGAAAAAGTAATGTAATGTTCATGTACGTCAAGCTTCGGGTCTCTACAGTTGGTATCAGAGGGAGGTTTAGTCAACCTTTGGAAACTAGGATGCAATAACTTTAGTGAGATCCCTAGAGATATTTATAAGGTATGTCTAGGGATGTCCCTAAGGATAAGTATACGTACAGGATACAGTCCTAGAACTACGGTAACGATCATAGAATTTAACTTAAGATGTTAGATATTGAGGATACTCCACCTTTATTATGTTGTTTTCCCTAGCATGATTTTTTCCTCTCACACTATTCTTTTTTGGGTTTTAGAAAATGGCTGGAAACAAGATGATTCACGATAATGGAGGATATGATGGACAATGGAATCATATTCTTCATAATGAAATGGGATTTGGAAGTCCAAACATCATTATTATGCTGAATCATGAATCTCATAATATGATCAATAAAGTAAAATTTGGTAAGTTTCCTGACTCGGCTAATAAGAGAAAGATGTAGTTTCATGATGATCATAGAGGAAAGAAAGTTCAATTTCCCCTATGTAAATCATGTGGAAAGAGGCATCAAGGAGAATGTTTCAAACGAACTGGAAGATGCTTTGGGTGTGGAAAAGAAGGACACAAAGCAAGTAAGTGCAATGGAAAAGTTTTAGTTAACATCATGGATGAGGATAATGGTATTGCTACGACATCAACAATGGTTAAATGTTTTAAATGTGGAATGTACGGGCATTATGCAAACCAATGCCCTAAGGGAAAGTCTCATGAAGATAATCAGTATGGTCGTATGGGAAGTATTTATGTTGATGATGATGAAGAGACTACAAATGATATGTGAGATGAAAGAATTGTTGAAGCTCGGTCAATTGTTTATAAAGGTAGTGGAATGATTACATGTTTATCAAGTGTAATGTTGTATAAGTAATCTCATGGTACTATAGAATAAAGAGACATCTAAGGATTGTTACACTATTGTCTTTCCTAAGTTTTTAAAGTTTATGATTAATGGTACTAGTAACCATGAAATGTTATTCAGATACATTTTGGAAAGTAGATGATATGCGCATAATGAAGGAATAATAAGATAATGAGGTGTTTGATTGTATTCATGAGCTCATGACTGATATAAGGAGAAGGTTATATCATGGTTTGAATATATAGAATATTTAGATTTTGGTATGTGGAAAGAGTTAACTTTTAACTGCATTCATGTTTTCACTAAGGTTCAATGGGTATTCAAGAGAATACATGATTAAGGACTTTGAATGTTTGGAATTTGACCAACAAAACATATCTTATAATATATGGGGATCAACGATGGTATTAAATCTCTGGTAATCGTTTTCACTATGTTATGAGAGTGGACTGCAGTATTATGGATAAGCCTAAAGATTGGAATGGATTATGTTGGACATAAGTTATTATTGTTTAAGGATAGAAGTTTTTTCGATATTATTGATGGGATGTTATAGTAATATAGTTTAGAAAAAGGACAACCTGCAGGACGGGCGACAGCCCATCGCGTCGGACAAGGCTGTGGGAATCGAAACTACAACCGATGTGCGACTGGCCTTTATCGCCTACAACTGGCCTACAGGAAGTCCCTGGTTAGTAGAAACTAGTTTTATTTTATTAAGCGGTGTGATATATGAAGTATAAGTTCATTTTTGGAACCATATACGATTAACCATAAGATGGACTTATAACTTTTGCTAACCTTTTGTTTGAAAGAGATGGAATGACCCATCATTCTATCACATGATCTGCTAAAACATCACGAATGACAAATTCATCTTCATTTCATTAAGAGATGAAGTGGAAATTGTCCAAATAACGACAAACGGTGAGACTATACCAAAATCACGAAAATATTTCTTCTAATTCCAATTTCATCAACTTTAGAGAAATGATCTTGAAAACCAAAAATGTTGTCTTAGTGATCTTATATCTGATGAATCAGATGGTACCTTAGATCGTCAAAATTTTATGGCTTTGTGATTTCTAGCTTTTCCATAGCCATGATCTCTACCACTCTCCATCAGAACATGATGGATAGATTTCTATTCCATATCCATATTTTCACCTATGTGGAAGCCCAGTGATTAGTTTAATTGGGTAACCGTTACGTTTCATACTTTTGTTTTTAAAGATTGGTTTTGGTATTCATTCTTACGATGTGGGTTTCTATTAAAGAAACTTTTGAATAGTAAACCATTTATAACCCCGACGAATTTCGATGGAAAATTCATTTTAAGGGGGGTAGAATGTAACACCCCGAAATTTTATGAAAAATATTCTTTTTAATTTCATTAATGTCTTGTGTTGTACGCTACACCAAAAGAAGCTTTCACAACACGCATCCTTGACTTGCCTTCCATTACATGCAATCGTGACCTTCCTCGATAGCGTGTGTAGTACGCAATAACGAGTTTCACTAAACAGCAATATGCTATTAAAATTTTATTAAAACTAGCCGTTATGAATAGTAATAACCACTTTTTTAAATTTTGTAAATTTTATTTTATCAAAATGGACTTTATTTTTGGATTCTTAATATCGAAATTAGCTTAGGGTGAAATTTTGGTACTTTTCGGATAACTTTTATTTTCTCATGAATAGTGAAAATTACTAAATTTTAATTAAAAACAAATTTTTTAATCGAAATAATTAATAGAGATAAATTATTAATTTGAGTGGTTTTAAAGTATATTTAGAATATATTTATACAATTAAATACAATGTTGGTCATTGGATGTAATTTCACATTTACACCAGACATAAACAAGTGTTAATCTTTTGATAGTAATTATCTCTTAAAAACACGCTATTTGTTGTGACTGCGGAAATTAATTATAAAATTAATTAATGCAACTTATATGTTGGTAATTTTGTAAAATAGAAATCATTTTTAAATTCAGAATATCAATTATAGCTTAGGGTGAAATTCTGACATTTTTCTGAAAAACTTCAATTTTTGATGAATAGTGAAACTACTAAGTGGTAGTTAAAAAAGTTAATTTTTTCATAAATCTTAATTTTACCACTTCTGTGAATGTAATTTCAAAAATCCGAGAGACACGGTTGATGTTAGTAAGTAAAATGTGGTTCAATGAGATGAAAATAATTTTTGATGAATAGTAACTTTTTACTTTTATTTACCACGGTTAAAAGTAAATAGGGTAATTAAGGGTAAAAATGATATTAATATTACCCTAACACATGTCCTATTCCTATTGGACAAGTTTATCTCGACCAAAATCAACCTTAAGTGTAAAATATTATCATTTAGGACCACTTGGATTAGATTAGGACATTTATTATTATTTAATTCAATGAAGAGTTAAAAGAGTTAAAATCAATGTTTATTTACTAAAACATTTTTAATATAGGGTTATACATAATATAATTTCGACTATAAATATTCATTAGAAAGATAAAAAGATTTCCTACATAATGGTATTTTATTTGTAATTTTCATACATTAAATAATTTAATTTATTTATGACACAACGATGATGCAGTAATTACCTTTTTAAGAAAATATTAACATAATTGATGTTATAAATGCCCAAATAAATGTAATTTGAGACTTATTATTGACTTAAACTAATTTTCTAGGTTAATATGACATGTTATTGTTGATTTAAGTAACTTGGTTCGAACTTATAATTCTGTTAAAAATTTCATAAAAATCATGTACCAAATAGAGTCAAAATTGACATAAATTAGTTTTTAAAACAAAAATTATATTATTAATTGTTATTTGATTCCTAAAAATCTATGGTTCGGCCAAATGGCATAGATAAAGATAGATATATTAATAATAAACAACTTGGGGTTCTTTTGGCTTGATATAGTAAGTTTATTAACCATATAGTGTAAGAAAACAAAAAGACACGGTAAAAGTTAAATTATTTAACTTAGAGTTAAATGTAATTGATAAGGTTAAAATAATAACCTAAAATTGTATAAATCCTATTGGATGAGAAGATTTCGACCCATACCCACTTTATCTTCTAAATAAGACCATTTGGAACCATTATAAAACGAATTTTACCTTAATATAAAATAATATTTTGAGATATTCCTAAGGTTCCCCTCTCCTCCCTTATAAAAGAGCACCTCCTCCCTCTCCTCCTCACACCAATTTGAGCATTCAAGCTCGTCCAAACCCTGACAAAATCTATTCTACACTTCCCTAGTATCATCCTAGAGGTCCTGGTATTCTTCAAAGACCATCCTTAGTTCTTTAAGTGGAGGTTAAGAAAAGGTGCGTCAAAAAGAGGTAATATCCATTACCGATCTTTTTCAATTTATTTCTTCTTCAACTTCTTCTTCATTAGATGTTTCATGATAAAGTAATAACATCAGTATTTCTTATATACTGATATGTTATTATAAATATGAAACAACTCTAATTAACCTTCTAACCATCCTACGGAAAAAGGAAATCACCGCGCGTGCGTACGTATGGAATACCGTCTCCTCGCCGTGGTGTAATCTATTTTCCGCCACCTCCTTAATTGGATGGGTATAATGGTGTAAGGAGTAACTTTATATGATTATTATAGACTGATATTGATACTGAAATAGTATACATACACTTCAACACAATTCCACAACCATGGGAATGATATCATCGCTCGTGCGTATGTACGGACTACCGTCTCCACGACGCGATGAGATTCATTCTCCATGTTAACCATTTAAGAATAATTATAAAATATATATAAGCAATAATAATGAAATATATAAAATTATAAGGCTACTGGATTTATGTATATATGTATGTCATCTACTTACTTCCATTCAAGACAACGAGGAAAGGAAAACAGCGTTCATGCGTACGTACGGACTACCATCTCCATGAACGGTGTGTTTCATTTCATTTATATATTTATTAAATATATATATATACTGGATATATATGATATATAAATCATGTTTTATATTCTGGAAGTAAGTAAATCATGATATAAGTAATAATAATGTCAATAACAACAAGTCCAAACACCTACGATAAATGAAACGATTTTACCCAAAACGCTTCTTTAACATGGTATTTACAAAAGAACGGGTAATATAAAGTCATAAGTGAACCATATATGATATCATAACAATGAATATGATTCTGTAATAAGTTAATGACATTATTTAAATCATTATACAGGATGTTCGGACACTTACGAAGCAAATCAGACTTAAGGTAAGGGAAAATATCACAATCTCATTTTTATCCGAGATTGTTTTTACTTTGGCATTTACTGGGGTGTATTTTATCATCCACATCCATGTTCCCTCAATATGTAATATTTATTACATCCACTTACAATAGTATAAATCAAATTTTACCCTTCAGTGAGTTTTTAGTAAAGAATATGAAAGGAATCTTTTGTCGATTTTTTGTACGAGGTACTTTTTGACTTTTCCGACAAAGTATGAAGAATGTTTTTTTAATCTTATACGGCATGAATGGATTTTTACAACATTATTTCCAAGAAGCTTCCTTTACAAGATTTAGAGTTTATTTTTAATCAAATTCTTTTAGTTTATAATTGTAGGACATGTTAATAAAGGAAAAGTGTTTTTAAAGCAGAAAGGATATTTTCCTCAAGAATGGAGTTCAAGTGTTTTATCAAAATTATTTTCCATCTAAGATAATAAAGGGTTATGTTTTTATCTCTATTATTACATTGATTTGATAATGTTGTGATGGAATTATTTTTATAAATTCCTTTATCTTATATGAGTTGTTTTATGATGTCACGATGTTTAAGACTCCCATTTTTATTACATGGGTTATGCAATGATGTATGATTTATGATTTTGTGGGAAACATAAGAATGGTATCATTATGAGATGGGTGGGACCTATATCTCCATCCAATACATTGGGTAAAGATTTTATATCTCATGAGATAGACATGGCTGGAATGGTAGGTTATACCGGTTCAGTGAAACAGGACTGAAACGAGGGTGACTCGGTTCAGAAAGGGACATTGTCCACTAAGATAGTCTGGGCAATGAGTCTTGACTAACAAGAAATGATTCTCTATGATTATGTGTTTATGCCACAAAGTTTCATGTTTTATGTTATGATTATTGGGATTAAATTTCACTACCATGATTTATCCCATGTTATGAAATTATGCTCTCTTTTGCAGGTTAAGATTTCCAAAAGTTATGTTCTTATGAATATGATTTGATTGATTTTTCTTTTTTTTACCCTTACTGAACATTTGAGCTCACCCTTTTATGTTTTCTTTTCCCTAGGATATAAATAAAGGTTTTAGGTAAAAAAAAGGGAAGATCTTTATGGGAGATATTGAAGATCTTTCACCACGATTAGAAGATTACGTTCCGAGTTTCCAAAGACACTAAACTATTACGATCCTTTTGTGTGTGTTTTTTGTTATGTACTAAGTATTCCGAAAAAGTAATGTAATGTTCATGTACGTCAAGCTTCGGGTCTCTACAGGGAGGTTTTAAGATACATACTATTCCATCATGATTTATTTGTTAATTAATTTTTCATACAACTATGAGTTTATTAAACTATTTTATCATTGGTTAATGATCATTTTTTGTAGTGTAAAACAATGCTTCATAGGTCTTTAAGGTCTCATGATATAGAGATATTATGATGAAATAAGTGGTTTTTAGTTTTTTAGATACGCTCGAACAACCATAATGATAAACATATAAAAAGATATTGTCAATTATAAAATAACGTAGAAAAGGCTATAAATATCAAATATAACAACAAAAAATTCAAGGTCCTTGTATATCAATGTATACATTAGTGGTATATCCTTGACCATTCGATGACAGCTTCTTAATATTTCACCAGGGACTATCATAGATATTATCACATTGAAAAATTGTATTATTCATGGTACATAAATGGTTTATTGGTATATGTTTTGATGTTTATAACCATTGAGGAATAAGAATATATATATATTAGTAGTGACCAGTCAGGAGGCTACCCTTACTAGTTTAGATATCAGACCTTCCACATATAGAAAAAATATTGATTTACAATCTACCCTTCCTTATTTTTTTAATATAAAAGCATTGAATTGCTTTATAACTAATAAATTTTACAAAAAAACTTGTTTTCAAAAGAATATATTATAATTGGTTAAAATCATTCGAATGATTTAAGGGGTCTAAGTAAGGTTTATCAAATGATGGAAGGAGTTTTCTTTTGAAATTTTTTTCTACTATTTATATTTGGATAATTTTTTTATTATAAATATAAAGGCTCCTTTTTTATATATAAATGTACTGTCTGGTTATATACTAAGATCACATAAACTATTATCAAAAGAGAGTTACATTTCAATCCCATAATGATGCAACTAAATTCAACTGGGTGAATTGGATTTTTATGTTGGTTATTCAAAACCAATTCAATGTATATGGGACATCATCATAGCTCATAAACAAATCCTTATTCAATACGATGGAATGTTATAGAATAGTACATTTAATTTAATATTGGAATTGTTTTATTAAATATTTCATGAATATTTCTTTGACACAACTCATGTGCGAGATATTGAGTTCATTATAGAGCTAATTCTAAGAGCTGAACTTATTTCTATCATGCCTTGATTGATAAAAGTAATAGTGATTCAAGTGTTGAAAGTGAATCTTGACAATCTAAAATATAATGGGATCTTACTTCATATTACTTCTCCATGGTTTTCCCATGTTCTTTTCACATTGAATGATTATGGGTCACTGTGTATATGTGTCGATTATTGGTTGCTAAAAAAGATTATGTCCTTGAACCAATATCCTTACACACATCGACAATATCACTGATCAGATGATAGTTTCCAATATTTTCTATAATATTTATTTGAGGTTATAGTAAATTAATATAAGGGTTTTATTGTGTAACATACCTGAAACTACATTTAAATGTTGATAAAGAGGCTATGATTTCATGGTAATTTAATTTTTTCACAATTAAATGATTTTATTCATGGACATGATATATATTCCACCCTTTTCTAGAATATTTTCTAGTGATTTTCATTGATGAAATATTTTTTTACTCCTAGTATAGATATGTTCATTCATATCATATTGAAATAATCCTTAGATTGATTAGAGATCATCAACCATATTCTATGGTTTCTCTATTTCATTCCTGTATTGTTAATTTGTACTACATTTGTCATATTATCATAGAAAATATAGTGGAAATACACATAGAAAGGGTGTATACTATTCTATATTGGAAATGTATTAACATTTTCTACTAGATTCAAATGTTTTTGGGTCTAGAGTGATATTACCAGAGTATTATACATGAAATATCTTTGCTGGCATGACCAATGATCGGTCTAACTAAGAATAGGGAATTGATTTTTTTGTTTGATATACATGAGATAGATTTTTAATAATTGAATAGTATATTGACTTTTTCACTGATTCCCTCCATATCATTTATGGGTACATAGTATACCGAGTACTAAATACATCTAGATTCTTTCTTAGAGAAGTTTTTATGTAGGATTGTTCATTGGTATCTTATATCCATATGAACTTGAGGAAAAATGAGTTAGACTTCCCATCTAATGATGTATAGTTACCTAAATTTACAACTCCAAATGTTTATTGTGATGTTATCTTTTAGTAAAGATGTTTTTGTTTTATAGAGACTATAATATCCTAATATACTTATAAAATAGTTTTATATGAACCTTTAGTACAAAGGTGTGTTTGATTATCTGAAATATTTTTACATCATGTTATCATCAACATAAGGAATGTTAAATTAAATTTCTATAACCTTTAGTATTTATATGTATAAATTTGAATTATCTGAACTTATGATGAGTGGTGTGTGATGGAACTCTTTTCTAGCATTCATATGGTTGTCTAGGAGTCCCATGTGCCAGCAACATTGAAATCTACATATGTTGATCTCATGATTTTAGAAAAAACAAATAGAGGAAATTAATCTAATTTAGATTGTTTTATCCTAAGGTATAGTTTATATAGTAAGGGTTCCACTATCATGTAGTTATCTCAATGTTGATGAGGTCCTTATGTTTCATTTTCATATAAATGTACTTGTGTGTTTTTGTGAGGCGATGATGAGGGAATTTTATACATTTAAATGGGTTTTATATCCCATTACGATGTTTTTTTATCAATATCTTCCTCAGTATTATTTGTGGATAGTGTAAGAAAATTGAAATCGAGATTTATATAATATTGCTTCACCTTTCAAATTTTGATGGGCGGTCACTAGAGGTAAACTGGGTTGTTATAGTGTCTACATATTCTATAATTTATGTTTGATGATGTCAATATGGAATTCATGACATGATAAAAAAAATACCTCAGAAAAATTATTCATTATGGGTCATTGTGGATTGAGTAATGTAGGTAGAACACTTCTTACCTTTTAGGGTGACCTTCACTATCAATGATCTATGAAATATCTATATATGTTACATAATATATTTATTTACTGTTCTTAGGGGAATCTTTTCTTATCAAGATCCATGTTTTATTTCATGGTTCCATAAAGGACTTCATAATGATATGTGATCATATATTTTTATTTTTAAAACCGACAATCCTCGGTGTGATATAAAATAAGAATAAACATTCGGACTCTATTGGATATATCATGATCCTATGTTTTCAACATCAATGGTTCTAAGGTGTATCATCTAGAACTCTCGATGGTTTCCTAAAAAATTGATTTAGGTATTTGATCCAAATTTATCCTTTGGAGGCCATGTATGCATAGTTTTTTCATTAGCCATTATGAATATTATAGGTTGGTGTGCTTACTCTCATTGGTGTCGATTTTTATACGGAAGATGTCTGAGATGTTTCAATGTATTAAAATGTAGTAGGATACTATCTTTATTTCTCATAATCATACATTGACAACAAGATATTACCTCTAAAGTTCATGGTTATTTATATGGATTTTCATTGTGTGTTACCTTGGGTTCGGTAATTTTCTATCCATAAGTATGGAAATATAACTCAAGATTTTTGTCGATTTGTTATTGTTTAGACTATATGTCTTGTATCCTAAAAATTATTACTTATATATTCCTACTATGTCATGAAAAATGTGTTTCATGAATAACTTATTATGAGATATCACCTTGAAACATATCATCTGGTAGATATAGATGACATTTAGAATGATTACATTATGCCCTTTAAAGATAGTCAATACATATCATTTATAGTACTGTGAATAATTCTTTCGGTATGGTCATTCTGAGATTGAAAGTGAAATGGAATCATTGGATTATTGATGTTGAGTCATGTTATAGGGATTCTGATATGAAGGCTCACTAGAACATGTTTTTTGCAGTTACCCCAAATTAATTTATGGGATTACAACATAGGTATAAGATTTAATATAGTGGGAAAGTTTTATGATACCTTCATTTCCTTTATGTATTCATCATTAATTTATTGGTTGAACCACATTAACTTTTGTTAAACTGTTTTATCCTAGGTAAATGGTAATTTTTTCTTATGTAAAACAATGTTTCATAGGTTTTTATGATGTCATAAAATATATATAGTAATAAGAAAGAGGGTGATGTTAGTTTTTTAGATATTTTCAAACCAACTTCTCACCAGAGTAGTTCGCTTGCCAGTTGGTGCATTTTCATGTTTCATTGAAAATCTAAAACAGTCTCCCCGGTCAGTTAGTGGAACCCACCAGCCAGGCAGTAGAAACTGAGAAAATTGGGTCCCCTATCAGAGACCACAACCCATTTTTGTGATTCTCATCAATGATTGCACACTGTTGGACTTCTCCATCATACCATTTGATATAACCAGATAGCCGGGGGAATAAATATGTTGTGGTTTTATGAGGGAGGGAATTATATTTCATCCCACTGTAACCTCTTTTAAAAAAAATTATTCTTAATTCGATCCAAAATTGGGATTTACATATTTTTAAGGTCATTTAAGGATCATATACCTTTTAAAACAACATTATGTGGTTTTTTGATATTCTATTCGATTTAGTTATCCAAAAACATTATAAAATTTTTAGAATTAAATAATTCATCTTATATTCATATTAGTTTCTATTCCCCCATCCTTGAAATATTTTGTGAATTACCATCCATATAAGATTTTGGTATTAAAATTTGACCTATACTCTTGACTATATATATCTCTATATCTATTCATAATGTGTGAATGTAAAATTATATCCTAATGTCTGTATTTAATTATTTAGTATTTGAAAAATGTGTAATTAAAAAAAACATCTTATATGTTGCCTATTTTATTTGGTATGCAACTAAAGATGATATATCAATATTTATACACCACTGTTGTATATTGTTGGGTTTTTTGGAATTTGGAATGATACTTGAGGTAAATTGAGTAGTGATCAATTATTTGACCATGAGATATATCATGGATCATATGATTCTTTATCCCATAGTTGAATTAGAATATTATCATGAAATCTTATAAATTGTGAATTGACATTCCTTATTATTTATAGTTAATTATTGATAAAGAATCACATCGATTAAAAGTATTTAATGAAATATAATTGGAATTTGAATTATCACATGATCAAATATAGATATAATTTATTTTGAAGGATAATTGGTCATAAATGGAAAGAGAAATGGAATTGTGAAATAATTAATATAATTGGAAATAGGAAATATTTGTATTAAATTGTTGATAATTGGTAAATATGATAAATAAAAACTAATGGAACATGATCACATGTTTGGGATGTCTGATAAGTTAATATTAATATCCCATTATTTTAATTTAATTATGCATTATTGAATCACCTATTTATTATGAATTTTGATAGATCTCAATTTCATTGCATCTTGTATATAGGGTATGCATTGGAATTTAGAGTATTTAATTTAATACATTTTACCTTAGTATAGTATTGAATAATGGGAAATAATAATTGGATGTAGCATGGGAGTTTTCGTAGAGTCTTGTATGAAATGGTTACTTCACCCATCTCATGGGTAATGCAACATGAGAACACATAAGTATCTCAAGCATGGATAATCTCATGGATATCAGTATTACTTGGAAAATTTATTTCAATGGGTGATTTGATTGTTTAAATAAAACTATATGTAATATACATCCTTTGTAGGCGTTTCCAATAGTTGTATGGATGATTCAACCTTGTTAGAAGAATTCAGAAATGGGAAGAGACATTAAAAATCTTTTTTTGGAAGGTTTGGAAAACCCCAAGTGTCAACATCGATCTTGTGATTGATTTGGTATATTTATAATATTAATTGGAACTATTTGATTTAATTACCATTGTAATTGTACTAATATAAGAAATAATTATTCATACATGATTATTTTGACAATTCCAGTGTTGACCTACTGATTTTTTACCACAATATATTTAGGCCTCTATTGTTTAACTAGTTAGAAAATATTAATGTATGTTTAGACAATCAAAGTGGTCCATTTTCATGATTACTTTATTTCTTGAATGGGTTTGGAGCATATAGATTGATCCAATTATGGAGTTGCAAATTACGGTTTTGGAGTCATTATTATGGAGTGTTTTTTAGATTTTTACTTGTATGACATCATGTATGAAGATTACTTTTTCATATAATATTTCATGACTTGTATTATTAATGTTATTATTGTTGTTTTGTATTTCTTTATCATCCAATTTAGTATCATGGAAGGAATAATTATTATATTTAGTATTATATGTTTTATATCGTTTCAGAGGGTATAGAATCTCCCATACATTCCATTCACACGTAGTTTTAGTCACACTCTCTAACACACGGGGTAGTGCACTTGAGGTCATATTACTATGTATCTCATTCACATGTTGTTTTTTGTTCATTTTTCATTCCAACATAGAGTAAAAACCACCTCAAGTGAATATGGTTAGGATATAGGGTTGTGTTTGAATCCCTTCAGCGGTTAAGGAATCAAGGAACTGAACATGGTTTTCTTAACTTTTTATATAAAAATGAAACATTCATTGGTCACTAAATGAGAATTCAAGTTAGTCAGTACATGTGGGTTTGGGTAATGTGTGGATTCTCAGTGTCATGAATTAACCACAATATGAAGGGTGGATCATGGTGAATGTCACACATGAATTGAAAGGAGGCATGTGGGTTTGACATGTATGTTTCTTACTCTTGGAAAGATCATTCTATTGTGAGTATCAGTGGTGTTTACATGTTTCTCTAAAATATTCCAGGATGTGTGAGCATCCATTCTATGGTAATATGTAGGGTATGTGAAACTGGTTTTGGTAGGGTGGTTATCACACTGTAAAAAACACTACAAGTAATGTTACTTGTATCAAAATAATTCTGTACGAGCTAATTCATATGTTTGTCAAAAAAAAATTTACAAATGATATTATGTCTATTTTTTAATAAATTTTATAAAAAATACCAAGAAACATTTTTCTTGTTTTTTATTGATTAATAAAAAAACATTTCCAACAAAAAAAATTGTTACATTATCATATTAATGCCGAAAATATTTTACCAATAAATCAATAGGTTATTATGTTCATTATTAACAAAAAATTTATTGATATATAACTGCGTGGATATTATTTATAAAACAAAATTAATTAATTTAATGATATAAATCTATTAAAATGCTCTATTACAATATATAAAAATAGTTAATTTTTACTAAAAAAATTATGGGAATAATTTCAATCACAATTTGAAAAATCTATGATGTTATTAAAAGTATGGTATTTCTAATATTTTGAACAAAAAAACATTTGAAAAACTATATATCATATATTAAATATACTATAAATAGTGTATTAAATAAATTTAATCTAGGTTGAAATGTATTATAAGTATGTAATTATTATGCCAATTACAAATTACCTAATGGTGAATGATAAATAAAGAATCATAATTATGGTTGGCCTTTATGAAAAAAATATATCCATAATTATAAAATTTACAACAACACCAACCATATCCCCATGTCTATATATCCACCTTCTACTCGAACTAGTAATACCTACCCACATGCATAATTATTATTTATATGAATCACCTACCCTAACTAGAGAACCAGGTACTAGGAAACTCTAATAAACTATATATTTCCCTATAATTTGATTTTCCATGGGCGCTTATCACCTAAAACATACATTATATAGATTATCTAAATATTTGTATCTCTTTCAAGTAGTTGACCTCATTTATGGTCATCCTTATATTTCTCATTATACTTTTTTTGTTTCAAGGTGCTTCTTTCATCCACAGTCAGACCCTCTTTGTAAATTTCATTCCATATCATCATTTAGATGAACTATTTTTGGGTCTTGTCATATATAAATTACTATTAATTTAAGATTTTCATTTTAGGATTACATAACTCAATAATAATATGATTGATCTATTTTCAAATTTTGAATAATCATATGTTCAATCATCAGAGTCAAACCAGTCTCACAATAGAATCATCCTTATATTCGGTTGAATAATTTATTTTACTAGAGGTTGGGATTAAAAGTATGAAGTATATTAGATTCATCATCCTGAAATAATTATTCCCTTTAAAAGACCATAAATCCTTAATGTATTTAGTTACATATTTTATTGATCCCTCATTATTAACAATCTATACATCATACTATAAATGTTAGAATTAATTATTTTTATATTTTCTTGTTTTTTATTTTAGTGTTTTTGAATTCTTATTTGAATGGGTCATTATATCCACTATTGTTATATGATCTAATTATTATTGATTTTAACCATCAATTCACTTTTTATACATTAAATATTTATTTATTTTTTGTATAAATATAATTAGGAAGATAAGATGAAATCTTAGACATCTCTAGATTCATTCAACGATTTGAGTTATCTATATTTATATCAAATTATCTTGATTAGTAATTTAATTTTAAGATATTTCTCAATTATATTGTCCAAATAATTTAAAAATAGAAATAGATGGATTGCTAAGATAATATTTGGAATATTTCAATACATAAAAGAATTTTTTTTATTTATATTTACGTATCCAAAATAATGATTAGTTCTTTTGAGTCATGTGAATGTAGGATAATGAATAGAAATTAAAAGAATATCTTATGTTTAGGGTGAATAGTAAATTGATTTTTGTTTTCTATTAATGGTGGTTATTCTTTTGGAAACCTTTCATAAGAAAAACCCTCTTCAAAAAATTCATTTAGAGTTATATTTTAAGATTGTTTTATTTCAATTGGTAAAAAATATTTTAATTTAAATATGTTGTCACATAAATCTTTATTATTATTGATATGATTTTATTTTTCAGTTTTTTATAGCACATTTTTTTAACTCTAAATGTCACATTCATGATAAATATATACTCAAACTAATATTTTCATATATTTATTCTTTTTGTATTAAATTATTAAACAAAATTTTCCAATGATTGACTTTTCTTTTTAATTGGTGAATAACATTTATAAATTTAATTTGATGGATCTATACACTCCCTGAAATTTATATTTCATTTTTTAGAAACACCATCTCCATCACAGATCACAAATTTTCATTGTTAGGTAACCCTTTCAAATTCAAAGTACATTTTCATCTCAATAATCCTCTAGAAAAAAGCATTAACAATATATGTACTAACAGTTGTTGTGGTGTTTAACTAATGGGAATAAAATATCATCAGAATTTGACTCTCTATAACCATTTCTAAGTATTATAAGATCAATTTATCATTTCACGTGTTCATAAAAAATATTTTGAAATGAAATGAAATATTTAATAAAATATGGGTATCAATCATAATAAATTGTCCAAAGTAATTTAAAATGTAAATATACATTTTTCTAGACTATATTTTTTGGAATATATAAATATATATCCATGAAAATAATACAAATTAAATCTACTAATAATATTTTTCTAGTTCTTAACCATTTATTATCTCACGCGTCATTTGAAATATAATATTTTCATTTGATTAAAATGGATCGTTTTTATATATAACCAAACAAGGTAAATTTTACAATCCATTAATATTCACATCAAAACACTATGGATTCTCCCAAAAATAAAGAATTTATAGTATTATTTCGTTGCGATAGTATATCTATACTATGAATAAATTTTCACATTATATAAATTTTTTATAATTCTCATGTTATGAAACAATGATTGAATATATTCACAACTCCCTCCAAAACAGGAACCCTCTGAGAAACATGAAACCAAAATTCCACTAAATCTAGTTTTTAGGTTTCATTTATTTTATTCCATGCATTCAAAAAAATTAAAATCGTTTTGAACGTTATCCATCTAATTGGGTTCTCAATTATATACATATATAATAAATGACCATTCAATACATTATTCTCAAATCTATAATAAATTCATAAGTCTCTCTTTATATGAAATGATATCTCAACCTTAAAATAATGATCCATTCTCAGTAAAATGTGTCATTAATAATGAAAAAAAATTTATATAAGAAAACTATTCATTATTTTTACTTATATTACCATTAAAATATATTGTACCAAAATATTGTTAAAATACTGGCTACTACACTAAATATTTTAATTCAATGCACAAATTAAAATACTAATAGAGAAAAGATAAATAATATCCTTTTTACTTTATTTATTATAATATTAATATATTATTATATTCATTTGTAACTCCATTTATCTCTCAAGATTAAATTTTGTATGATGATTTCAATTTCACTCCTCATTGATTAAAAGATTATATAAAATATAATGTTTCACAAGCCAATAAATTTCTTGTATACATGATAACACTCCACTAAACATATATATAATTATACGTTAGTTTTTATGAAATAAATTATTATGATACACATAACAATTATCAATCTTGATAAAATATTATTTTCAGTCATTATACTAAAATATTGTTGGTTTTATATATATTTATTAAGAATCAATTATTCTTCCAAAATTATGTCACATTATAAATCTATAAAAAAGAACATATTCAATAATAAAATTGGTTATATTGAGGTCGAATATATTTCCAAAATAATTATGTGATATAATAAAATGGTTAAAAATAATGCTACTTTTTTGGACATGATTCTAAACATAAAAATGGTCATAAAAAGAGAACAAATCTTGATTGTAACTTTATAACTGGTGAAATAGATAATACAGAAATTCAGATAATGAATCCAGGTAGTGAAATTTTGAACGTACCAAGGAATAATTGAAAAAATAAATAAATTTAATTTATAGGCCTAATGTACATTACATTTGGTAATATCCCATACATTTCAAAAAATAGGTCAATGAAGAATTGTAAAGTAAAGAATCATTCTACAATTCCTAATATAATCATATGATATAATGTGAGGATGAAATTATTTTAATCTAGAAATTTACGATCTCATATGTATTCAAAAATGACTTGTAAACAAATAATATATTATTCATAATCATGATTCTGGATTTTTTATTATCCTTTGCTACTTCTTCTTCCATGAATTTATAATATAATATGACCAGTTTTAAATGGTAATGATTTCTTCATCATCCATTCACAAGCATGAATCTTTTCTTTATATCATAATGAAATATTCAATAACTTGTTCATATAATTTTATTGAATGATATAAGTGATATAATAATTTTTCATTATGTTTTATTAAAAAAACCATATTCTTAAAAATATATTATTTATGATATGTTTTTATAAATTTTTTTGTTATATATTTCAAATAAATTTATTTTCATAAAAACATATTATAAGTGAAATGTTTTATAATTAGATTTAAATAGTGATAAAATGATAATTTAGTTGATGATACATACTTATAAATTATTTTAACATAGGAAAAGTGAATTCTTTTTTTTAATTTTATAAAATCATAGAAAATACAAACTAATATAATGATACTTAGTAGTGACTTGTAATATTATTGATAAATTAACAAAACACAAGGATAATATTGGAATAACTTGATGTGTAATATAATTATATTTCTTTTTTATACATTTTAATTATTATAAATTTTTCAATAGTCTAAAAATTTAATCATTTTTATCAGTCAGTTGCTTAAATGGTATTCAGTTCCATATATATATCTACATACATATGATGGCTGGAATGAAATTGAGTGATGATGAAATGGATGTATTCTTTATTTTCTTATCATGTTCCATGTATTAAGTAATTTTTAATCACTTATCCATTAATGTTACTTCCATTAATTTAATATAAATCCAATTCAAATGTTTCTAGAAAAATGATAATTATGATTATATGAAACTGAAAAAAAAAATTAAGATTTTATGAATCCTTTATTATATAAGTCTACTGATAAAAAGTATGATATAGTAATAGTGGGTTTTCACCTGTGTTATTATATTAAAATATCTTTAATAAGAATAATTTATTTAAATATTTTTAAAATTACATGCAACAATACATTTTTTTATGTCGGTATGACATCATAATTAAATATTTATTCTTTAGTGTTGTGTATCATGATGAGAAAAAAAGTGGCACTTTATCATTATATGGTAATAGAGTGTTTGAAATATCTAGGTTTGTGGTGATATCCTTTTCTCAATGACTTTGAATGAATACTTTTAAAATTTATTTATCTAATATTAATTATTAGTTTTTTACTCAATATTTCTGTATTTGAAAAAAAAATTATAGTGTATTTTACAATGTATTTATGTATTTAAGTGAGTGATTAAGATATAAATATATAATCATGAATGTAAATTTATATCTTTAGTTATCTATATCATATGATATGATTTGGGTTCCTTATATATTTTTTCAATAAACTATTAAAAATTCTAAAAAATTGTTCTCCTGTAGAGTTTTAGTGTCATGGGTGGATGCTATTTTTTTCAAAAAGATGTCTATGAGTTAATCATGATCATTTATCAATATATTTATGCTAAAATGTTTAGGGATATTATCATCCACCCCTTAATGTGAAATAGGTTTTTGTGTAAAACATTATATAACTTTATCATTATTAATTCCAATTCACTTGACCCTTCTCTCATATAGTAAGAGATTATGTGTATCAATTTTTTATTTGATGATAATACATTCTAAAATTTCTCAAATTAAAAATTAGTAGAACATATACTAGGATCCATTATATTTAGTTTGTTGTTTCAAAAAAATATGGTTCCTTGTATCTAATTTCATCCTTTTCTCTTTATATGTTCATCATGCCGCATTATGAAAACAATTTAAATTTTTATACATACATCAATCAAAATATTGGGAATTTCTTCTCTTTCACTATTATCATGGGGTATGGTAGTACTATTTGTGTTCATATTTCTTCTATCATGTGTAAATAATTTACTATAAATGATGATTTTGAGCATAACAATCAATGGAGACATGGGTGTGAAAAATATCCCAATTTCTGTGTTTGTTACTTAAAAATGCATGGTTATTCATTTATATCAATGATTCCTACTTGTTAAAATTATTATATTTGTGTTTATGGGAAGGAAATGATTTATTGGAAATTTTTAAATATTACTTCAAGGATTAAAAAATATATATACTCACTTAATTTTAATAATATATTATTCAATCATGTAAAAAATAAACCTATAATCCATATGTTTAATTATTGTTTTAATTTTTTTTCTCGTCATAAATTTTCATAGATATCTTGAAAATACTAAATAAAATATTGTCCTTATTTATTATTAAATATATCTTTTTAGTACTAGTATTTGTTCCTTATATAATTTGGTAATATATTTGATAGAATGTGTTTTATTTTGTTATTCATTTTAAATAAATTCATCATGATTTATATTATTAAATTTATTTTAGGGTTCTATCCCTATCATTACACCATCTAATATTATCTCCCCTTCATAATTTATATTTTTATTAGGGTTAATGTAGAAACAAGGTCCAATATTTTATAATAATCATATGGATAGTCAATAGGAATTATTATTCTTCTACACTATTAATTACTTAAGGTAATTCAATTTGGTTGTTGAGGAGATCCACTATGCATTAGTATATATAAATTTCTACGATTTTCCTAAACCTAAGATCCATATCTAATGGTAAATAGTGATGTTGGGGAATTATACATGGAAAATAGGTGATGAGTTCCACCTTTTTTTAGTTACCCTAAATATATTAAAATTATGGTACACACGGATAATTTTTATGAATCATATTAATTCATTTCTATTATTATTTTTGTTATGGTAATATAAATATATATTAGACCTTAGTTAGTAGATTCAATGTTATTTATTTCTGTAATAAAAATAATTAACATTCTACCTCATATATTTCATTAATATAATTTATATTATGACTCTCTTGGTTTTTTTGTAGGTATGGGTATTTTAAAAAAGAGAATGGTGTTTGATTTAATCTATAATTATTCATTGTTAATTTATTTTCTAGTTCTCATGATTGAAAGTTGTTTACTAGTTTAAAATACATAATGAAAATTTCTTAGAGATCATTCTATTATTAGGAAAATAATAAATTCATTAACCCCTCATGTATTGGTATGAAGTATAATATAATATTTATTTATATATATATATATTCATGTATATTTATTATTATACTATTAATTATATTTTCAATGGATAAAAAGTTACTTATTTTAATTAAATCAATTTTATAGGGATGTAAGGTGTATTCATATATGCAATATTACATATCTTACTCTCTAATTTTATTCCCATTTTAGTTTTGATTGGGTGGCTCCCATATCTTCTCATATTCACTACTCATTTGATTTAATCGGTGAAACTGATGAATGAATACTAAAAATGAATTTTTTCTTCAAAAAAATTCATTATATTATTTATTCATTTCGTTGTTTTTATGTTATGTTTCAGTTATTAGCATTTGATGGGTAATTGATTATTATTGATTTAGATAATTTTTTTTCAACATGATAGATGTAATGAGAAGGTACGTTATTTTAAAGTTTCCTCTCTTTATGATAGGTGATATATTAATTGACAATAACTTTAGATACCTTATTTTTTATTCATTTATAAATAATGGTAATTCAGACTAATTAATTATGTTATTCTTATTTTTATTTATTTTAATTTGGTAAATTATTATTTTATCTCAATGTCATGTATCGTGTATATTGGGATTAGAAAATTAAGATAAAAATTCCCAATTTTATATATGAATTCTATATGTTTCATTAGATTTAATTCTCTGTGATAATCATCCTAAATATTAATTATTATATTTTTTCATATTTGATAATTTTATTTCATTTCTTTCATTAACTGACGAGTAGTTATGAAATTCATTTTTCTTTTTTTTATAATTTTACTCCACAAGAAAATATATAAATATTTTAAAATTTTGGTTTTGATAATTAAACACAAATGTAATTTAATATAGTTTTTCTAAAAACAATTTTCATAAGGACCATCTTTTTTTGGATTGTTCTAACATCTTTATTGATGTTTTCGCCTATATTAGGAAATGAAAGTTCTTATTATGTGCATTTGATGACTAGTTCAATGGTGACTATAAATCCATGTTACATGATAAGATTAATGACGGTTGTCTATGTTTATTAAAGACTTCTAAATATTTCACAAACATATTTTAATCTCTAAAAATTTTTATTTGAATATTTTACCATACATTAAGATATCTAAAGTTCCCCAGAATGTTACATTGTTTATTTATCCAAAATTTGTTTTAATTATTAGATTTAATAATACTATTTGTAAGTAATTGTAGTTTTCATGGATATTGATTATTATTTTCTATTAATAAATAATAGAAATGTTTCTAAATGAGATGATAAAAAATATTTTCATCTTCATTTTCAAATATTCAAGATATTTTTTTTCATTATTTAATTATAATATGTGGTTTAATATATTTAATTTTTTTAATATGTATAATATAATATTTTACTAACCCATATTATAATAGAAATTAGTGTTTTTATATAAAAATATAAAACAAATATATTTTATTGAATTTATCAAACATATAAATTAATTATTATGATTAATGATATTATAGACAAACAAATGTTTTCTTAATACTATTATTAATAGATAAATCAATTAGTGGTGATTTTTTAAAATAAATTTATTATCTATTATTATAGTTAGAATTGAAATAGAAAAATTTTATCTATCATAATAACATTATTCAATAATTTTTTTAAATAATATAATCTAAAAATATTGTGGGTTGAAACACTTTTCTGGTATAAAATATACATTTACCAAAATATTACCCTATTGGAAAATGTAAAATATTTTTAGTGCAATTTTTATGTTTTTTTAATTTCCAAAAAGAGTAGTAGTGGTGGGCCACTTATGCATTTGGATCTGGTTCTCACTTAATGTTTTCAAAAGGAATATTTGGTGTGGATCTAGTAGATCATGGGGATAGAAGTATTTATAATAAAAATGGTATTCATAGAACAATATGATATAAAAAGTGAATCATGTTAAAATAATTATTTGAGTAGTGTTTTTCATTTTTGTGATTTATCATGTTTCGGTGAAGTGACATTTGTGATCTGTCAAGACGAACCGGGTTTGAAATTATTAAGAAACATTTACGATACTATTTGAAATTACTTGGAATAAGAATCTATTATTGAAAGAATTAAATTGTGTTCTAAGAATCAATGCATGTGAATTGTGTGCTAATTTTCTTAACAATTTTGCATGTGCAGAAATTCATATTTAGAATTCTATTTCAATTTAGAACTGGTATATTGCTATATAGACTTGTGTATGTTTTGTGTCATGATAGTAAGTGTACTTTTATAGAGGGTTACATTTACCTGGTAACATGTATAATGACATCATGTATATCAATGGTTATGTTCCTTCTTAAGACCAATCGTTTAATGTATGTGGTGACTCAAAAACATCAGTGTGTGAAAGTCCCTGAAGTATCTAGTTCTTCCATGATTGTCAAATGTCAATTTAGGTCTAGTACTTTCTTGAGATCTCATGTGGGATCTGAAGAACATAATAAATTGATGTTAATCAATTGGGATTCAGTTAATTTTTCAACGATGAATTGGGTTCTTTATAGATGGGGAATTCTGTAAATAAATCAAAAATAATAATCCTTTCAAACATAACTCATTATTTAGTTTAGAAGATTGATATTCCAAAATTATGCTTTCGAGTCTTATGGAATAATTATCATTACATTAATTTTTTTTGTTATTTAGTCAATGTACCTTTTTTGGTGGTAGATGTGAGGGATTTGATGGGTGTTTTCATGTGAATATGGAGACAGTGGACTAGAACTAAATTGAGATCATCATAATGAATACAATATGGGTTTTTAATATTAAATAAGTAATATCTAGTAATATTTGTTTTTTTTCTTTACATTTGTCAAGAGAGAATCAAATTTTTGGTCTAGAATCAAGATTTCGTTTTTGCATCAACATTAACCCATGAATTTCATTTCATCAAGTGTAATGGAATTGAATATATCTTAGTGTTTCATTGATATTTAAGGATTCTAATATTTATTGTCATTATTATGTGGGGATAACAATGAATATTTTGAAGCAATTAATTAAAGAATCATTTGTGTGTTGGGTTAGAGTATTATTTTGATTCTGGTCTCGATTAAATTCATGAAATAGAAGTGATGTTGATATTCTATGGTATGAAATTTCTTGATGAGATGATTTGGAGCTAAATTATAGAATACAAATAAAGTATTGAGGATAAAGATGAGGCACATAATAAGGAATGATTAACAATATGTGACAAGTTATCAAGGATGAGTAGTGATAATGTGCGTTGATTTTAGTGGCACACATCTTTTGGGGTTTCTATTTTGGAGTTATTTTCCCATTTCATATAAGGGATAGATCATTCAAAAAATAGTGTGTAAATTGTGGATGATTTAAACCTACACATCCATAAAGAGTTTTTTATAATTTTTTAGGAAGAATAGTCAATGAACCAGAACTCATAATAATGTATTAGACTTGGGAAATATAGTGGAGATCTAATAAAATCACCAGATATTCGGTGGAATAGGATGATACCCAATTACCAAGGACTGAAAGGTTATATACTAAATTAGGAACTGATATATTGGTATATAAGGTCTCACCAGATATTTGATGAGAACATATCATGTAATCAGTTGAATATCTGATCTCTGGTGGTTATACTTGTTGTGAATTAAGGTAGGTTTTGTCTTGTCTTGTTATGAAAGAAGACACCCCCCTCAGTTTTATCATTTCTAGATAATTTTTAGATCATTATTCGAACATGTACTCTTCTATTCTTACATTTGGTCTGGTGTGAATATTGTCCCAATGGGTTTTATAATCCAAGTAAAATCCTTTGATCTTGATGTATGATATCATATTTCACTTTCTTGTGGTGGTGGATTGTTTTGTTATTCATCTTGGATGAACCCTCATGGTATGACTTCACCGTTATGAACAAAAACGAATAAATTATCTTTGAATTCAATCATATTTTATTATAATAGTAACTGATTGTTTGGTAGAATGATCTAGAATAATGAATCGAATTCCAATTATAGAAGATATTAATGTAATTTTCAATGATTTATGGAGTGTTTGGTCAGTATTTCTAGGTGATTTACTATGATGATGAACACTTATCTTTGATTCCATTTTCAATGAAGGTTTGTCCCTGAATGATTACTTCAATTTTCTTTTTGTAAATTTGAGTAAATCAACAATCATGTAATGGAATTGATTTTCAGATTTTTCTTATACTAGAATCGATAGTGTCCTAGGAGTGACTAGAACTATTTTGGATGATGTTATATATAAAGTTCATTTCGTGGTTAGTTTATTCCAACAGTTCCAATTTCATTATATTAAATTCATCATTTCTTTTAAAATCATGAAATGTAGTTTTATGGAAATGAAATTTATATATTCAATTAAACATCCATATATGGTTGATAAATATCTAAAATAGGTTGTGAAATCTTATATGTACTTCAAATGATATGTCTTTCTCCATTAAATATGATTCATTTATACTCATTTTATTTAAAATAATTTATTTAAAAGTTATTATTTGGAATAACATTTTAAAATACAATGAAATCTATGATGCTGAATGAACTTGGTTGACATATACAAATCATCTAATCTATTCTTGGAATATAGTTGATTGATTTTGAGTAAAATGATCCTATGAAATCTACCATATGTTATTATTCCCAGTTTTTTCATGTGGTATGAGAATCACCACGCTTAGAAAAAAACTCTATTTTTTAATGTATTATAAATAATTATTAATTAATAATTTACTAAGTATCTCTATGTTTAAATTAATTAATTGAACCATGATTAATTTTATTAGTAAATGTAACTTGGGCCATGATAGTCCCCTGTGAACAAGCATTATGTCATCCTCCAATGACCTATTCTTGGCCATTAAATTATGACTTGATTTATAAGGTTCCAAAGAGAATTTTATGTGTTTATACAAGAGATTTGATGCCCAAAACACATTGTTTGATTCTTTATTTGTATGAGATTTTTGTTTTCTCTTAATTTTTCTTGTTTTTCAATATTCTATCACACATAATATTTTATCTGTAAATTAGTGTTTACTAGTTCACTTTATTTATATTATATCTGAAGTTATGTTTATTATAATAATAGAAATCATATTTTATATGAAATAAAAAATGTTATTAAAATTTTATTCAACTAAAACAATGTCTAAATACATCTCTAAAATTTTCCCATTTTTTATATTCATCATGGTTTTGGTTTTAACAATAATAATCAGTTTAATTTATTTCATGGTTTTGTTTAGTTAAAACATTATAAAAACGTTATATAGATCAAATCATAAACATATTTTTTGATATCTAATATATAAATATTCATTTCATTAATAGAATTTTAAGTATAATATAATTTTTTTAGTACTCTAAAAAATCCCCAAAGTGTTTGAATTTTTTTTTAAATTCTTGAATTTCAAGAAAATATTTTTTTTATTTATAATTTACAAATATGAAGATAATTCCTCAGAATCACATAACTTTATTTAATAGTTATATTTAATAATTAAACATATTTTTAATTAAATATAATTATTTGATGAAAACACAATTTAGATACCTTAATATTTTCCCTCCTTTATAAATATTTAATTTATTATTTTTCATCTTTGATATATTTTTTCATCTTTTCTAAAAATATCCCATCACATAGAAGTAATATTTATGGGGTTCTAAATAATTTAAAATATTTACAAACTTATATTAATTTTTTCAAAATATATTAGTAGATATTTATTTGTTTTATATAGACTAAAAAATCACTAATGTCAATGAATATAAGGCGATACAATTTAGGTTCCAAATTTAAAGTATTTACAGGTAAACCAGTTTCATTTTTACCAGACGACATTACTACCAAACATTAATACTATGTAAAATGATTTTTCCTTTATCCTAAATAACATATGAATTGGATTTAATATAATATAATTTCATCATGATGATTTTTATTTTACAAAAATTATACTAACCAACTTTTTTTTGTTTTTAGAAGTTACTCCTTGTTTGGGTTTTCTTAAATTCTATTGCATATTGTTGTTTTCTCAGAACCTATAGCCTATATATTTATTTAATTTAATTAAAATTAACACTACCTTTTTTTTATTCTATGAGAATGGGACTCATCTCTAGGAATAAGGCTGATAATTCTTCTACTAGTGATGTGAAACCAATCGTCCAATATGTTATCTATCCCAAAAAAAGAACAATAAGAGATGGTCGCCAAGAAAAGCACATTATAATCCCATAATACTGTTGGAAAAACAGTTATAAATTATTTAATATATATTTATTTATATAATAAAACTTTATTATATTTTATTTCACTCATGCTATAGCCACTTGATATTCTATTAATGGGGTTTTTTAGAGAATGAATATTTTTGGAGCAGTAGCATTCACAGCCTCATGACTACTACACAAACCACATTATATATTTATTTTATAAGTGATTATACCTACCACAAATTTTAATCTTCACATTTCAAATATAGTTACAACAACATATATTGTTTCACAAAATAACAATATCTACAACACAATGTAATTTTCTTGATCGTGAATCATAGTAACTATGCATATAACACTATATATTTATTTTCTCATGATAGATATACTCACCCCACAATATTCATTCACAAAAAGTATACTGACCTCATTAATTATTTAGCTAACAAAAAAATAATTTTTGAGGTATTTAGACCTATTTCAACATCACATTTCATTCATAGTCAGTAGACTCCTTTATTTATTTTACTAAAATGTGAATTTTTTGTTATGATATGTATTTCGTCAATTTTTAAAATCTGATTTACTTTATACATATTTTAATTTTTTATTATGTATTTATTAATTTCTAAATTTCTTATCAATTTTATAAAATCTGAATGAAGTGTTGTGAAATTATTTTAATCAGTTTTAGTATATTATCTAATTTACTCTTTATTCATGTATATTCTTACATCATATATTCCTAATATAATTTTAAATTTTGAGTAATATTATTTCATTTATTTATATGCATATTATATTTGGTGATAAAAAATTATTAATACATTTTTTATTTTATTTACTGATGTATATATATATTTTGTTTAATTATGACCAATATAAATTTAGAATGAATACTTGGATTTAGTAGTCAACATAGTTAATTTTGTTTAAGGTTTTTCATGATATTATATTAAAAAAACATAAAAAATATTTAACAGGTAATTAAAAATGTTTTGTGTCTATCTTTTATATTTATACTCAAAGGATTATTTTTGGGGTAGTTTTTGAAATATAATTTTCTCTCTCCTGTATAGTTTTTTAGATTGAATTTTAATTGTTTATATTTGTTGGAGATCGTCTTGTGAGTATTTATATATCATATTAATAGAATCAAGGCATATTCAAATTAAATAAACAATAATTAAATGAATGTAATAAATCAAAAATAAAATGATATGTATTTTGAATTTTGATGTGGTGTACCTATTTGAAGATGTTTTCTTCATCTGGATGATCTCTCTGGGACCACACCAAATAATATTTTACTTATAATTCCTTGATAAGAATAAATGATTCATTTTTCAATCTCCTTTAATTATTAATTATTTTTTACACCACTACATCATCCATGTTGATTAATATATGATATATTATCATATTTCATTTGCGGTAACGTTTTTTCTTCCCCGTTTTACCTACTAACGAATTATTCTTCCCTTTTTAGAGGTTGTGGCTCTTGGAATTATAATTGAAGTGCATTCTCTATGTAACTTCAATTTCTAAATTCACTAGTGTATTTGGGCTGGGGTTTCCTATACAAAAGTTAGTGTACTTATTTGATTATCCTTCCATGTTAAATAAATGAGTTATATATTCTGTTTATAGATTAGATTAAAAAATTATTTTAGTAGAAAATTTATCTATCTTCTTGAAGAGATGTATAAGAGTTGTATGGGTGCACTTTGGATTATCTGAAATAAAAAACAATCTTCTGTAATATTGATTAATTTAGTTGCATTTCTAAATAATTATATTAATTAATTTTTATAAATAATATTTATTATTAAAATACTAAATTTAAAAAAATAATCCAGTCTATTCACCCCCTATGGATCATCTTACATTACCCTTTCTAGCCTATCATTGATAACATTTCTATGATTTTTAGCATGTGCGAGCATGTCATGTGATTATATCACAATCATGTGTACTTGAGTTTCCATTGAGATCTTGTTTTATATGTGATAATATGATATATTTATACAATTTTCTGAAACATTGTGAATGTTTTTATGGTTTATTTCATTGGAACATAACACTAATGGTGTTACATATCTGGTGGAACCATTATTTAGGAACAAGTATAATCAAGTTGCTCATTTTCGATCAGACAACCCCTTAGAGTTGGAGCATAATGAAATGACGATTATTATAAACCATGACTAATTTTTGGTATGCCTCAAATAAAAGACTTGTTAAGTACATTGGATTAATCAATTTATGTTAATTGAGAAGTTAATGAGTATAAGATAATGTGGAAAAATTCCATGCATGTGTGTTGTGATTATCCAATTTCATCAAGTATTTTAAGTGGGACGTAACATCATCTGTGGATAATGAATCTATTAGGGTGGGGTTTGAATTATTTATGTTTATTAATATCATCAAGGTGTGGTGAGAGTTGTACCTAATAATTTTCTACATTAGGTTGGGGCATGTGTTGTTTCTTAAATGTTTGAAGTTATTTGGGGAAGCATATAGTTCCAACAAGTTATGAGAATTACTACACATCTATTAAAGGATAGTGAAATAGATTTATCTTCTATTTTCCATACAACCCATGATTAATCATAATAAGTTCTGATAAAGCGTTTATGGGATCATGGTAGGAAAAAAATTAATCTTAATATGGTTGTTGTTGTTTTTTTATTCTTATGTGATAATAATCTATATCAACATAATTATTTATTTTTAATTTACCTTTCATTGAGCTTATATTATGTACATACACTACATTTACTAGTAATATTCTTTACCACATTGGTGGTGTCGAACAAAGTTATACTCACACATTACTCAAAAATATATAGAACATGGTTAATCATGGATCCCATGCATAATGTAGGTATATGTTTGTCTAAGGCCTAGGTTTGAACATATTGTGTGACAGGTCAATTTCATTCAAAATTCTAGGATATATTGAGGCTTAGAGTGGCTTAGAATCTGGTACTTTAAATGTTTTATCATGCATGTTATCCTCTCAGTGGGTGATCAATTTCTTGAACACATGTGTTCTGGATGAGTCTATTGTTTTCCAAATTATTCATTCATTTTTTATGTTTTTTTCTCTTATATGATTTTTAATGTTTACAAGAATAGTTATCCATTTGTTATTGTTTAGTCAACTTGAGTGTATAATCATGCCATGGGATAATCATTAGCACATTCTTGTGGTTCCCAGTATCTAGAATATGGGAGGCACAACTTATGTTTTCTTGAATTCTAGCTCGGACGGAGTGAATCATGTTGGGATGTTACAAATTATAACACCACATGTTTTTATAGGTTAAAACTTTTAATGGATGATTGATAATTAAATCATATGGAATACTCATTTAGAGAACTAGGTTATTATAGAATATTATTTATGTTTAAAAATAATTTGAGGAGTGTTTTTAGATTGGTAAGGAATCATAGTGGAGGAATCATAACTATAAATAATAATAGAGCATTATCATGATCATCACGGTGGTAGAAGTAGAATAGTATCACATGTATCCCCCATTGGATATCTAGTAGGGTAGAAAGTTCATGTTCTTCCATATAGGATTAACCGACCAGTCATTGAGCATACATATGCTAACATGTTAGGAAAACAATGAGATTAATTTTTCTATTGGCCATCCATCCAACTATTTGTGTGTGTTAGTTGTGGTTAATCTCAAGGTTATTTTGATATTTTCAATAACAAAACCCCCTAAATTTTATTTGGTTTTAATTATTTATTTAGACTCTTTTATACATATCCTTCTCTATACCTCCGTCTAAGAGTCTCCCATGATATAATGTGGATATAGACTCAATGTGTTGGTTAATCTCGTAAATATCCTTTGTTCTTAAGTTATTCTATCATATTTATCCATTTGATGTGGGTAGATTGATTTTATTTTCATTATAGATGAATCATTTATGTATGCATTATCCCTTATGATACTATTATGTCTAAATTCTCCATGTATATTCTCTTATTTGATCATAATTATCATCAATTGATCGATTTAATGATCTATCATAATGGATTAGATGAAAATTCCATTAGATCTTGAAAAAATTAAATAAAATTAATATAGTATTTTATGAGATAGAATATGGTATTTCAATCGATGATGAACCTAATAAATTGTGGGTTCATTGATTACTTATGCCCCCAATTTGTTCACTTTAATGTCATCAGTAAATTTGAGTGATCTCCCTTCATGATGATGATTTTCATTAGATGTTTTTTTCTTTATAAATTTAGTGGTGAAGGGAGGGCCTCCAACAATGGGTTTTCTCTCCCTTTATTATATATCATTCCATTATCTTATCTTAAATACCCCTTCTCTCTATCTAGTTGCGACTTCCTCCCCATATCATGGCTGACTTGGTTTTTACGATATATATCACTTCATTTTATTATTCAGTCATCAACATTGGTGATCACATTAATCTTAGGATTTTACCTTTTATGGTTGTTTTCCCACTATCCTTATTTCCCCAACAGTCTCTTGTGGCCATTCATCCCAAAATTCAACATTCTCTCTAGATTTATGTTCCCCTATTTTTCCCTTAGTGTATAGACTTATATAAATCTCAGCCTAGAGCATCACTCATATATCGAGTTCAGCCTACGGAGACACACCAATGAGGTTGTTTTGGTTTTATTGGTGATCTCTTTATCTGTGTCCTTCATTCATATGTTTCATTCACTAGTGCTGACAATGTGTTTGTTCATGTGTTATCAAAATAAATGAAATGTTTTCCTAATCATAAAATAAAATAAAATAAATGATATTATTTTGATTTCCCTTCATTTTGATTGGATATAATATTTAGTAAAATTAATGATATGATTGTACTTTCTCTTAATATTTTTTGGGGACCATTTTTAAAATAACGAAAATGAAAAGTAATGATAACATGAAAAAAATAACCCTTACTAAAAAATATGGTTTTCTATTATTCAATTGGTCCATATAAAAAAATTACAATCTTAAAATGAATATTTTATTATAAATTAAATATATATATTTATTATAAAATAAAAATAATAGACTAATATTTATATAATTAAATAATTATTCTTTAATAAATATAAAATTTGAAAATAATATATATATATATATATAATTATATTAGACATATATTTAAAAAAATATTTATTAATAAATATTGGATTATAAACAAACAGATTTTTTTTTCAAATTTTTTAAATAAATATAAATATATAAATATAAATATCTTTTTATAAATAAATATATAACAAAAGAAAATTTAAAATCATTATATTATTATTGACTTCGGTACTTTCGGGTTATGATTTTAAAAAATATAGTTTTTCAGTACTCAATTATTTCAAATAAATGATATTATAAATTTCAAATATATACTTTATTATTATATCATGTCAATTATATAAACATTTATTTTTCAAATATATATTATCAGTTATTTTATTATTTTATTTTTATATCATGTCAATTTTGTAAAAAATACAATTTTTTATTATCAATAATTATATTTTATGTCAGAAAATTCAAGTAAATATTAATCAATAAAAAATATATTAATTGAATATTTAATTTTTTATGTTTTTTTTTATGAAAAACTGATCTCATATATTCATTTAAATATTTTAGACAATCTATATATTTATTTTTTTAGAAATTATTTATAGTTTTTTGTTATTATTATTTATAAATTATTTTGAACCTTTTATTTATATTCACATAATTCAAAGTATTTATACACACAAAATCATAATTATTAATATGCACACAACCCATATAATTAATTAAAGGTAATCAAAATTATTTTACATTACTTCTCATATTTATTAATTCAAATTTATTCATTCAAGATAATCAAAAATATTAATTTTACAAAAATAAAAAAAAAATTTAAAATAAATATTATTTCAAAATTTCAAATTCAAAATAAATTATAATTAAAAAATATTAATTAAAATTAACTATTAATACCAACCTATTTATAAATTTTGTATATAAATTATATTTAGAAATTAGTAATAAAAGAGATTAAAAATTATCCATAAACATAATGACTAATTGTTGTTTTTTATGAGTACTATTAGATTACTTTTAATTGGAAAAATGATTATTTTTAAATCACATTAACAAAATTTTATGCACATGAAAATATTAATATTATTAAAAATCATTAACACATTCATTTTTTAATGGTTGGGGCCGAAGAATCATTTTATTATTAAATAAAAGAAAATATCTCGTTTGACTTAGTGGTGGGAGACCCATTACATAGCCCAAAGGCCTAGGGGCATGAATGCCCAATTTTTTGAACAAAGTTCCAAATAGTTAATAATGTTCCTACAATACCTAGGATGCTACAATATCAGTTACAGTACCAACTGTAGCTAAAGTTCCTCCGGCAACAAAGATCTACCACTACTACAATGCTACTACAGTGCCGCTGCAGTTCCCCCCAAAAATTTCTTCTCTATAAGAAATTGATCCTCGGTCTTTTGGATGCCCAGTATGAGCCTTTACCACAGGGGTACAACCTCATTAGCATCCACATGATCATTTATTTAAATATGAATTTTAAAAAAGTTGATAAAATAAAAATTCAATAAGATGATAATATATGAATTTTCAATCAAATAGAACACAGCCACTTAGTTTCCTTCCAAATCACCCAAATTTTGGTGAGATTTGAAACCTATAGTTGGAGAGAAATGTTTCTTCCTATTTCATCTCAAATTATTTCCATCATTACCCTTTTTCTGTAAAATAAGAGAAATTAAATCACATTTCATGTTTTCTTCTCTTTTCCATCATAATCATCGCTGCCAAATGAGCCCAAAATCTTGGGTGTGTTTTCCACTATCCCTCAATGATCTTCCTCATTGGTAATGGTCATTTCAAAAGAATTCTTCATGACCTAATTCGATAGAAACCCATGGGAGTGTATAACTTTGTGTTGTGGTTATTGTCTTTAGTTGTGAAGATCCATTGATAGGTGATGGATTTGGGTTGTTCAAATCAATTATCATCAATTGAATCATGTTTGAGGAAATTATGCTGGATTTTATGATGTAGGATTCAATTGGGTGACATCTATTTTTCTTTTGGTTCCTTGTTATGGTAAGATCGTGGAATTTCTACTACTGGAATTGATGTCTGAATTTCAAGCTCTAGTGCTTATTGTAGGTGAAAAACAAGATGGCTTAATGATGATATATTCATTGGGGTCTTTGGAATTGGTTTCATCAGGGCTCACAATGGATTTCATGTCGACTCTTATGTAGCTATGTCTTCCTGGTCCATTTCACTTTTCAATGCTGGTTTGGTGTAATTGATTCCATGGAGGTTTTGGTAAGTGTTTGTGAAAGCGATATGGTGTTCAATGAGGCATGTAAGTTTGTGGCCTTCTCCCTGTGCTTTTGTTGAATTTTTCAATTTGAAATTTCTGTCTTGAAAAGTTGTATGATAGTAAATCTCAAATTTCTTATTTTCTTCTCATCTTTTGTGTATTTCCCTTGTGTTAGGACCTATTCATTTTGGGATATCTGTTGTGAGTTTCCCACTCTACCAAAAAGTGGTTTATTTAGAAAATGAAAATGGATTAGAAAACATTTAGATATCTGATTGGAGCTACCTAAAACCATATTGGATTAGGATTTTGGATATGGTAGTTCATTTGGTGGGTTTCATAAAAATATTCAACATTAATTATATTAAATTTTAAAAAAACATTATCCGACATGGTAGGTTCTTTTCTGATATGAAATCATATGTATGTTATGAACCTTCCAATTATGTTTGTTCAAGGTTTCTTATAGGAATTGATGTTTTTTAATTCCATTAGATAATATTTCCTGCCATTATAACTTTATTTCATTGAAATAATTTACATAAATATATTTATTTATAAATAATGATTAGTAATTCATGGGAATTAGATAGAAACTCATTTTAATAGATGGAGGATGAAGGAACTTAAAGAACTCATAGAAAGCTAAATGATTTTTTTATTGGATGTTTAATTAATATAATGTATGTGGTTAGATTTATTCGATCCCATGGTCTTATGAAATATTTATTTGTTGGTGGTATTAGGTTCACTACCTTTTGATGATGTTGATTATTCATTATAATTCCATATAAATTATTAGTAATGAATAATTAATTAATTGTTGTTAAGTATTAAATAATTACCCGAACCATGGATAATATATTTGGTCAAAGTGCCAAGGTCTGTGATGGACTATTGGGAACTAGCACAGCATCGAGCACTGATGGTTGAGGGTTGTCTAGAAATGTATGCTTTGAATTAAATGGACCCACCCTGGTTGTGTTGTAGTGACAAAGTATTCCTATATCCAGTTAGACAATGTTTGATATTTATCACATGTCTATGAAAGTGTATCTCACGAGACCATAAATAATGATTTTATAACATGTGGGTGTTCTTGAGTATCCCTTCAGACTTTGTTTTATATGTGATCATTATATTATTATATAGGCTTCTGTGAAATATCCTTGATATGAATTATTATTAAATTCCAATTAATTTATGTATTTTTTTATCATTCATAGCTTAGAGAGACTATAATCATGTATATGGATAATTTTGATTCTCAGTTATTATTATGTGGACCATTTTAGGGGTGTCAAGATGACATGATGTTGTATTTGAACTATTGATCATTTGATGGTATGGGTTAAATCATGTATATGATGTGGATGTGGGAGTTTACCAAGAATGTGAATTGAAAGTCCAGCAGCTATATGATTATGTGGGGTAATTATATGATTGGGTGATCTGATTACCCAATTACATGAAGTATATCATGTTGGGATTACCATATTCCTAGGATAATGACCACCATCAGGGTGTGGAAGGTACTTTTCTAGATAATGGACACCTTCGAGGTGGGGAGGGTAATTTTTCCTTACAAAAAAACTTATAAAGACTAGTATACAGTTCCAAATGACATTGGGAAACATTTCACATCTTATGGAATGGGGTGATAGTGGTTCACATCAACTATTACATACTAAATAGCAACGAGCTACAGAATGTAAAATTATGGGTATGTGGTAACCTAGTAAGCACATAAACAGTTGATATATTATAGTTTAATTCCATTTTTTTGAGGAATTATTTTATCTGTTTATGAAATTATGTAAATTTAGTTTACTTTTTACTAATATCTACACATGCATATAGACATTATTTATCGATTGGGTAATGGACAATGTTTTTGATGTCATATTGAGTTCTACTTGTACCCTACTAAAGTATCCATGGTACATTAGTACCTATATATCCCTCTCTTTTGGAAGATATATTTTAGGATAAGTCATGGGTCATATCATTGAATATATATGTATTTATGATTCAAGGTATTGGGATGAGATGAGACACAAAGATACATAGACACTTGTAATTTTATCATTTTATAATTTTTATGATCGTCTTGGAAGGTGATTAGTGACTAATTTTATTTTATGACTAATGCGTATATTATTTATGAATTCTTCATATTGTGGAAATGTATTTTGAATCTGATTAATCAGATTTCATAATGTTTTCATTTTATTTTTATTTTAATTTTTTACTCTAATTGAGGGTATAATATTCACTTTGTTAAACCATAGACCATTGTTGATAGGTGGCATCATAAGGTGTATGGGGAGGCAAACCTAAGGTCATGTGGAATTCTATATCAGACATGGTGAATTGTGTAATAATGATACAAAATGGTATCAAAGGATAAGAGACTTTTTTTGGAATTGGTAGATAGGTGACTTAATATAATGTTAGAGCTTTTTTTGTAACTCAGTATGGGTCATCATGAATAACCTTTCTGATGGATCTCTAAAATACTGGGGTATGAGATTGATGTTTTTGGTTTTTGCAATTATGTAAATATTGTTTCCCCTCATGATATGAATATGTATTTTCAGGTTGTTATTTCTTAGGGACTCGACTTTTGACCATTTCAGAACAAGGAATCTCCTGCATCATATATGGAATGTATGTTTCTCAAGACATGTACAGTTCTTATATGTCATTATAATGATAATGGAAGACCCAAATTCTTAATTCAATATATTTTACTATATTGTTTTATTAAATTTCCCAATTAAATCATAGCAGGTTGAACCCATATGCATGTCCACTTTTGATAGAAGTTCGTGTGGGACTATGTCACGATGCACATAAGAGGAAACTATAAATGCGATAATGATGGTGATGATAATGGAAATGGTGACATCGTTCCTCTACGAACATATTGTGTAGTGTTCTTCATTTATTATTGAAGGGTTTTAATTTACATACTAAATAAGCTTGTTTTCAAAGCCATTATATAGCTATGGTTTCATATGTTACCTATTATAGATTATTAAGAATGATCCATGTAACTCTAGTGACATGTTATTAATCCGAAATATGATTTCATAGCTTCTAAATATCATGAGTATAAAAGTAAAGATATCATATAATATGTCGAGATATGTAACTTGAAGATTCAGTGTGAGTTGTGACACATTGCAAAACCTTTTTATGGGTCATGTGTAATACCTTGTGTTTATATATATTTGACTCTAATTACTAGTGAGTCGATGTCTCAAGCTTCATGAATGTAATTCGAGTGAGGATATTGATTGTAATGTAATATATTTAGGGTATTGTCCCCCCCATTAATTCCTCTATTCAAAAAAAACAACATTTCTAAAATGATGTTTAATATGACCTCATGCATTTCTACCCATATACAATAGGTTTACGACTAGTATTTAGGGTTTTGAAACTATCAAAAGGTAGGATATTACCTTATTTACATTTCATGGAATCAATAACAATATATAAATAAAAAAAGACACATATTAATCAGACCAAAGAATATAATGTATAGTTGAAAACATGTAATACGTATAATAAAATAAAAAGGACCTCAAAATGTAAGTACAAAAAATATTATAAGTTTATCAGGTTAGTAAATAACTATGAATAATCCTCAACAAAATTTCTTAATTCTAACACCAGATACATGTTACATGGTTCAACCAGCATTCATAGTCCCCTATCATTTTTTATATCCCTATACATGAAATATGAACACATATGAAGATTCAAGTGAAGGGTGTACGTAATAAAATCAAGTAAAAACCCTCTAAGTAATCCTTAAGAAATTTACCGGTGTATAATATATTTATACCACGATAATAATAATTATGAATTAAATCATATAAAACAATCATTGATTAACCATGTCCTAAACAAAGATACCAATATCCCCAACTATACATTATTTTTCTACATACAATAAGGATTTTCAAAAAGTCATAAATAATCTAGAAATAGGAACAACTATTGATTCATCCTACTCAGTATCCTCAAGGAATCATGTCTCGAGTAAAGACACAACTATGACTGGTAAACATATAATTTGTATCTACAAGGCTTCATGTCTTGAGTCAAGAAAAAAGGAAGAATGGTAAACATGTAATTGGTATCCACATGGTACCATGTATAGACATGACTAGGCAGTAATCCTAGGGTTCTGAGTTTTGGGTTAGTTCAAGAAGAAATCATATTCTTACCTAGTGCATGTAACCATCATCATCATCACCGAACATTATGCGCACTCCCCCGCAAAGGGGTTACCATACATCAATTTTCACCTAGAAAAAGTACCACGAAAAAACTCTAACAATATATTGACATTCATAATAGGGATGATAATAAAAATACATTTGTATAACATCATCAAATGTTTATAGTTTTAAATATAACAACATGTTATCAACATGAATTATGGTTACAAGATACACTTTAAAAAACTCATGGAAACATGGATCATATATGGGTTCCATATAAACAAAACCCCAGATGAAATCACCATAAATAATTAATATTAACCAACTATATCAAATCACGAATTATGGAACCAATAGTATATGGGTGCCTCAAATTGATTCGGATATTTCAAATTCAATTGTGTTGTAAATGATCTTCAATTATCGTCATGGATAAATTACGAAACACCTCATGCACCCATAGAGAACAATTTCACCCATAATGGGATTCCAAACTCTAGTTATATATTTTATAAGAATATTTTTATAAAGAATAAGTATTCATAATTAATTTCAATAAAATAGTTTTATAATTATATATAATAATAATTCTATCAATCTAATAGATCATGAGTTACGACCATTGAATGGATACGAATTCATTAAAACCATTTTCAATCAAAGAATTGATCATTAATTCATCATAGGTTCTAAAAAAAGACTTCGGTGTAGCCAATGATAATTATTCCATCATTAATACATAAATATAAAATAAATTCAATATTAGATTCAAGAAACAGCAAGTCTCATGATGTTTTTACTAATAAAAATTGCAACGAAAAATTAACATTTCTTTATTATTCAATATATTTGTCAAGTATGTTTTCAATATGTCATAGAATATTTATCTAATATACCATGTAATAATAATTGGATTAATGATGTAACAGTAATTTTATATCAATAATATTATCATGAAGTTGGTTGTTGAACACAGACCGATTGATTGATCCTTATCGATTGTATGTCTAGATTTTATTATGAAATATTTTTAATAAACAAGAGCCATCTAAAATCTATGATGAATGTGAAAATTAAACATAGTATGATATTGGAATTAATTTATCTAAAATATATCCATACAAATCTCTTTAATAGGAAGATGTATTTTCAAGCGATCTAAATAACACTCACTACTGAAGTGTTGTGGGATTTTATTTAATGTAAGACAAACACCTTGAGATGATTGGGAGGACCATGGATGACGATAGGGGTCTATATTTGTAAAATTACATTATAGTTACAATTATTATAGAATTAGGTCTAAATTTTTTTTCAATTGAAATCGATAGTGTTTTTTTAATATACTCATATACTGGGTACACAAGTTACCAAATGAGACCAACTAGTGAGCCGGTGGCGCCACTTTCCTGCCAATGAATGACCATAGGCACACTAGTGAGATAAGAAGAATGTTGAGAATTCTACCATGGACACTAGACATTTTTCAGGTTCCCATTGTTTGGTTGATTGGGTAAACTGTAGCTGTCACACATTTTGGAACCCCACAAGCTTTCTGATGGATGATTTTTACACACCGCAAGGCTAACCACGAACCACAATTAAAAAATTCTTCCCCAAAACATCTTCTAAATAATACGGACCTCTTAAAATCCAAAATGAGAGAACATATAATAGGAATGAATAATTTTAAAAAACTAAAAAATTTCTACAATAATAAATTTGAGGATGCGGAAATTCCCCATCTAACAAACTCATTACTCTAAAATGAACCACCGCATACACATACAGACCACCTTAGATTTGAAAAATTGTCTTTGGGATATCCTCGTCTCTAAATCAAAACTACTAATAGCTTAATCAATGATAAATCATACAAAACTGTATGGATATATATAACTAATCAATGAGATCATCGATAATATGGGATATTTATTATTTACTATTACCTATTTCAATATCCATTAATTACATCGTATTTGAAGAGTACCTTTTGAATTCTTGTAAAATAGTACACATAAACCTCATGATGAATTACTTTACCCAATAAATCTTTTTGAATTGATGTCTTCAAGATATACATTGATTTCTGTCATATTAGATGGTTCCATATGTTTTGGTGGTATTGATATTGAATACATACCTATTGTGAGTTCTATCTTAAACTCATGACCCATATTAAGAGGAAGCCCTATGATTTTATTTTCAAAGATGCACTGATAGAGATACATGATTGAAAGAGAATATGAAGGGATACCATTGATTTTGAAAAAAGACATAATCCTACAATATTCACTATCAACATCCAATTATGTTTCATTTTTAGACCAACATTTCATATTTCTTATTCTCACTCATTATTCATCACATAATTATCTACCTTGGGTGATGTAAACAATACCCATATATGATAGTAGTCAATGTGTTCATGGAAACTAGTCTTCCTATCCATGAAAAAAACACATAAAATAATAACATCTCGAGCGTTATGAATTAATTATGTTTTGTAATACAATAATTTAATATAGTACAATGTGATAATTAGTAATGGTGGTCCACATTTGTTCCCAATTACATATCAACATAAATCTAAATAGAATATAAAATTAAAAAAAAGTATACTCATGCAAGAATATTCATTGAAAAACATGAATGTGAAAATTAGGAAGCCACAAATCTACTAGATTATCTTGTATATCCTTCGTAGTCTCTACTTGTTTAATGATTACGACAATGATTTCAACATGTGCCGTGGTATTATGACAGTATATTGTTCTTTATATTGATGTATAATGATAGATTAAAAATTCATGGGATATTATATCGTTGTTCACACTTTTACACCTATGAAATGCATTAATAGAAAATATTTTGGATAAAGTGCACATGCTACCCAAACCATAGAGCACATGTTGTGGAATGATAAGATATATTATCCTAATCATATAATTATATAGAATGAATAATTTGACAATAACATAGTCATTAAGATAAATCTTAATCAATCAATGGGGTCACACAAGGTCCCTATATTAGTCTAGCCACAACCAAAAGTATACCTATCATATAACTGATCAAGGTTTCCATCCATCCATGTTATTTATTATGAAATATATATATATATACAAATAGAATACAATGTTCCTACTAGTTAATTATAATGAATATATCTTAAAAATTCTATAATATAGGTCTTTCCTAAAATGATATCAAAATAACGAATTTTAATTTAAAAAATATAATGAAACACATAATTGAAGTATATGAATATTTTGAACCTAGTTGCCATATCTAAATGTATTAATGCACCTACATTCTCATAAAATGGTAACATAAATCACATTTATAATAACCCATATATATGATTTACATGAGATGGATAGTCACACGGATACTCACCAATATGAGACCCACACAGACTATATCCATTCTATCACATTCAATATCAATCCAAAATGGAAATGAAGAATATTATTCTCTACTAATTTTTGGGGATTACCTATCCTAGAACATGCATTATTATATAGGGATTCACATAACCTTTTCAATTCCTCCCCAATAAAAATTAGATATCAAATATTACTAAGGGTTTCAATGACATCAATTGGGATATCATACAATTAATATCATGTTATAAATCAAATAAAAGTAATTGATAAAAAATAAATACCACAGAGTTCAAGGGCCTCAAAATGGTATGGGACCTCCCTACCTTATGGTTGTTCATTAATAACTACAATGTTCTTCAGGGATCAGAGGCTGAACACATCACAGGGCCATAGATAACAAAATTTCATGTTAAGGGATATTTAAATTAATTTTCATATTGTTAAGAAAAATATTTTTAATGAATATTAAAGAATATTTCAAGTAAAAATGGTTTTATTATCATTTTATAAATTTTGGAATGTGTCAATAAAACTAATTTGGTGGTATGTCGAATGGACTCTAATTCACTGGATCCATTATCGATCGTTGAAATGTTCATTAATTCATCATCGATTATACTAGATAATATTAGGCCAAGAAATTGATAATTAATTCATCATCAATAAATAAATAGATAATATATTCAATATTAGATTCATGGAGAAGATGTTTTGATGAATATCAGTCTAAAAAGTTCAACTAGAAATCTCCACCACTCTTAATAATTCTATCTCTAATTAAGGGTTTTGTCATTGAAACATCAAATCCCCCACCAACCAATTTTTATCCATTAATAAAATTAGAATATAATATTAATAATCCATCAATAATAATAATATCAGGATTAATCATGAATATATACATTTATAATATATATTTTCAATCTTAGATCTTGACATAACAAAAAATCAATAATAACAGCCTATATTTATCATTGATCTATGAATAAAATATAAATTCATCTTTGAATATTCAATAAAATTAAGAAATCTTATTTAGATCCATTCTCATTTCTAAAAGAAGAAAATGGTTTTGCTATATATAAAACGAAAAATTATTAATTGTTATTTTTACGATCTTTCTAATGTAGGATTTCTTGGGGATATTAATGAGATGATCAAATTGTAGAGAATAATGGTTTCATATTGCATTAAATCACCCCCGATTGGGTAAAATAGATACTCATTAGACCTCACAAGGGACTCAATGGGACCATCAATAAGATGAGGAATCATTAAAAATGATTGGATTATGTTTTACCTAGATGAATTATTTAAAAAATAATTACTAGCTTGTGGGATTCACTCTCAAGCCAAAGAAAAAATCAATTTCACTCCTGGTCTGGCATCAAAAAACAATTCCAACTATCTTTCCCTAGAAACATTCCACTAAAAATCAACATCCTCATTTAACATATCGAAGAAGAAATGTTAGTGGAAATGTGAATTTATTAAATATAAGAAACACAAACAACAATAATAAGAATGGATAGTACAATTACCATTTATAAAAACTCATTCCTTCAAATTATGATTAAAGAAGAAAACCATACAGCATTAGTAAGGTAAGAACGACAAGAACAATATTATTTAGGCATGAAATGGACATTAAAATATCAATGAATTGATGATATTTATTATACATTAATAAAAAAAGAGAATTGAATAATAGAAATAAAATAAATAAATTTACATAATATCAAACATATCTCATGGAATTGAAAATTGATCCAAATAACCAACACTTATTTTCTAACTATTGATTCAAACACCCGAATGGGATAGAAAATGTAATAGATCATTGAATATCGTGATATACAGTATATTTATTACATAAAATTAAAATGGGGAAGTATGAGATCCATATAATAGAAAACACGTTATAATACATAAACACGTCTAAATGAATAGATAATTGAATAAAATAACCCTAAAGGATTGGATAACACATTAATCGAATTAAAAATTAGGAAATAATATTGGTTTCAAATTTTTAGGTCCTACAAATAAAATATACATTTTTTGGATGAATTTCCCTAGATTTAAATCAAAATAGTACTTTATATAATACATAATGGACCAGAAATATAACATGTCCCAAAGAGTCCAAATGGAGACATTGAAACCCTTATAGGTAATATTATCATTTAGGTAATAATATTTTGAAAATATGTAAATACATAAAAATTATTAAACCCCAAAAATTAGGAAATGGATTATATGGTTTTAATTTAGAAAATTAAGTCAATCATTAATCAATTCACTTCAATAAGAAAAATTTTATCATATAAGTAGGAAATTATGTTGGTAAAAACTCTTAAACTTCTTATTTATGTAGTCAAATGCACATTATGATCACATTATATATATATATATTATTTTAAACAATATTCATGTGAAATGAATTGTTTATACATTATTTTTTTTCATTTGTTATAAATATATTAGTCAGTTATAGTATAATGCTTTTCCATTATTTGTTATTTACACTAATGGTTCTTTACATGTGTAATTTTCAAGATTTAAAAAAAAATTAATACAAAATAATAATTTCCTCATCATTTATGTTACTAGAATAGATAAATTGTATTTATTTATAAATCTTTTAACTAATTACATTTTTTGTGTTTTTTGGATATAGAATAACCATATGATATTTCATTAATTTTTGCGATCAAATATGTTACTTAAATAAGAAGTCAATTACCTAATATAATCATTCCCTAGTCATAAGAAATATAATTTTATTATGAATATTGACTAGTATTCGTATTTATATTCCCATATTCTTCTATAAATTAGTTTTATTGAATCATTGTTTTCAATGGTTAAGCAAACCAAACATGGGAATTGCATAAAAGGAATGGTATTATAAAAACCAATACATTCTATTCATTCACCTAAAAATTAATTATTACAAAAAATATATAAAACATTTATTTCTACATAATATTGAAATGAAAACCCCAAAAAACAATGTCAATTTACTCGCATTACAATTATTAATTTTATAAATATATCATTTAGATAAATCAATAATATATAAAATGAAATGTACATTTATTGATAATGAACATTTACTAGTTTTAATATTAATAATCTAATTTATATTCATTTGTAATGTATTATAATATTTATATATACTTGTGATTTTATTGTAATTTTTTTACATAATAATATTCTTCTACTATGTTGTAAATCATTTTAGCCCAGTGTTGTTGGTGAATCAAGCGATCAAACAAAATATTAATTTGATAAAAAAATATTCCAAATTCTTGTGTTGTTACATCTATCAACATTATAAAAATATTTTTTGATAAAAACATATACTCGGACCTTCAACTATAGTTTTTGTGTCCATACATGAATAGCAGTATTATATAATTCATCAATTTATACCTCAAATTTTAGTGGGTGATGACCTCAGATCGGGTACCAGTGGGATGAAAGAGCCACTAGAGGTGCTTGAATATTTGTAAGATGGTATATTAATTGATTTATTAAGAAAAATTCCATGGAAGGGGTGTTTTCATGATGCTATTTGGGTAATTTTATATTTACTCGCCAAGTAATCCAACTTGTACTCCATTATAGAGAATAATTCACTAGAAACCCTAGGATGCTTGAATGTATATGAGATCATCATTATTTAAGGTGGCCCTTCGATGATTATCTAAATATGTAATTATCGCTTCACATTTCAATTTTGGAGAGGCATTCAAGAGGCTTGGCAGACATGTATTCTAATGATAACCATATCCCCCTTGGAGATATAGTCATATCAAGAAGACCATTCAGGTCTTGGATTATATTTTCATGGTTTCTTGGTATACACTGCTCAATATTGGGAAGATCACCTAACCATAGCCGAGATTCTATAAAAAAGGAAGATCATTAATCTAGAAATATTGTTCTTTTACAAGACCTTTCTATAATACCATATAGGTATCAACTATTATAGACTTTTGTTGATGAAATATGACATATAATCCTGTATTTACTTTGAGAAATGATAGATAGTGTTCAGGTAATATATGAGATGATGATGTCTGCTCAATCCTGTTATATATCTTCTAAAAACAAACAAACGAGGTCCATATTGTTTCATGATTAAGACTGTGTATACCAGAAAGTCTCACAATATCATTTTTTATGGATTCATGTTAGGGGTGGAAAGCTATACCAGTTGTATATGAATCTGTTATAGATTAATCCCAGGATTAGTGAGTTTGTGTACTTATTGGTCTAATGTTTATAGTCAGCATGAGTTAAATATCTCTTCCACATAATGAAACCAAAATGGAACATAGAGGATCTATCATACATTTTTAACTGGATCAAGATGGATATTGAATACATATCTACCATTTTTTAATTTATGTTATTAATCGAGTATTAAAAAAAATATTATTTTCCATTGGTGAACTGTTCCCCAAGTACACATTCTTGGGAAACATGTAACACCCCAAGATTTCATAGTACATTATTTCTTTAAAGTAATTCAAAAAAATTCACGACATGCAACAATGAGTTCAAGCGCACCACACATTACCAAACTAGCCGTTCAAAAGCGGTTATGAATACTATTAATAGAATTTTGAACTTTATATAACCCTAATAAATTTTGTATCTATATTATGAGTTTTTTAGACATAATATTAGGACAAAATCATTTTTTCAGATAACTGATGTATTTTAAAAAAAATGCAATTTTACCACATTTTAATGGACATCCATTTTTAAATAATAATTTGAAACTTTTATATATTTTATTTGACAAAATAGACTTCTTATTTATAATAGGTACATATGAATTTAGTTTCAATAAATTTTTTGTGTTTTTCTGATAACTTTCATATTTGGGTGAATAGTGAAATATAATACAATTTAACTGAAAACAAATTTTTAATAAAAATAATTTATTGTATTAAATTTTACATTTTAATGGTTTGGAAGTATAAATATATTATATTTTTACCATTTAATACAATTCTGGTCATTTTAAGTAATTTCACTTTGATTATGGACATAAACAAGTGTCAATCTTTTGATAGATATTGTTTTTTAAAAAATATTCCTTTTGGTTTTGACAACAGAAATTAATTTTAAATTAATAAATGAAACTTATATTTTTCAAATATGGTAAAATGAACTTCATTTTTGGATCCATAATATCAAAATTATCTTAGGGTGAATTTTTGTTATTTATCTAAAAACATTCAATTTTTTTTGAATAGTGAAAAAACACTAAGTTATAATTTCAAACCAAATTTTTATTTAAATAATTAATTATTTTATTTAAATTTATTTTAGGTCAAAATAGATAAATAATAAGCATATAAGTTCAATGTAATTCAATGGAGTCATCTTATAATAATTTTAGATATATTAAAATTTTATTGACCTTTTCACCGTCTTGTACCCATCTCCAAGGAGAATTTGCAAATTTATATAAAACATAATTTTACCACTCCTATGAGTTGAATATAAAAAATCTGAGAGACACAATTAATACCATGTAGTAAAATGTGGTTCAATGAGATAATTTTTTTTTTGGTGAATAGTAACTTTTTACATTTATTTACCACGGTTAAAAGTAAGAATGGTAATTAAGGGTAAAAATGATATTATGGTTACTCTAAAACATGTCCTAATTCTATTGGATTATTTTAATTTTACCAGAAACAAATGTTAGGAATAAAATATGACCCTTAAGGTTCACATGGATTAGATGAATACATTTATTGTTTTTTTATTTAAAGAAGAGTTAAAAAAATTAAAATCAATGTTTAATAACTAAACCGTTTTAATATAAAGTTATATATAAGATAAATTAGACTATAAATATTTATTAGAAATTAAAAAATGATTTCATACATTATTATATTTTATTTATAATTATTAAATATTATAAAAATAAATTTATTAATGACACAATGATGATTCAATAATTGCCTTATTAATGAAAGAATAAAATAAATGGTATTATAAATATTAAAATAAATATAATTTTAAATTTTTTATGACATAGAAGACTTTTCTAGGTTGATATGACATGTTAGGACTGATTTAATCTATATTTTTTGAAGTAATCATGATGTTATTATTTTATCAAAATATAAATACCAAAGAGTGTCAAAAATGACATAAAATAGTTTTTAAGAAAAATATTATATTATTAATTGATATAATAGTCCTCAAAATATAGTGTTCGGAAAAAATACATATATAATTATATATATGACATTAATGAACAAATTGGGGTTCTATTTTCATTTTATAGTAAGTTTATTAACCATATAATATAAAAATACAAAGAGACATGGAAAATGTCAACCTATGTAACTAGGAGTTAAATCTAAAAATTAAGGTTAATATGGTGACCCAAAACTTTCTAAAACCTATCTATTGAGTTTATTTTGACCCATACACACCTTATCCTTTAGATAATATATTTTTGATCCATTAGAACCCGAAAATGATTTTATTATAAAATAATATTGTATGTTTTTCCTTAGGTGACCCTCACCCATCTTATAAAAGGTAACTCCCCCTTCACTCTAATTCACACCTTTATGTCCATTTGGATCGGCCAACCTCTTCCCAAATATCCTTACAACTATCCTACATTTATACTTGAGTCCTTCCTTTGGTTATAAATCCATCCTAAGATTTCCTTTTGGTCAGATCAAAAGGAAGAACCCGAAGAAGAGGAAATCATTTCACCACACTCTTTCATGTTCTCTTATTATTCCACTTACTCATTCATTGTTGTTTTCATTATAAAATTATAAATCCAGTATCTTCTATATACAATGATGTAATTATAAATACAGCACAACGATATTCATTATTCTATCCATCTTATGAATGATAATGTCACCAAGAGTGTCTTCGTATGGCTTACCGTCTCCAGGTCGTGGTGTAATTTGTTATTCAACAGTATGTTATTTGATAGGATATAATGATGACTAATATGACTATCAATAATGCAAATAACATGATAATTTCTCCATAAAATTAATATACCATCCAATTCCACACCATTATTGAAATGATATTGTCGCTTTTTCGTACGTACGGATTACCGTCTCCACGACACGATGAGATTCTTTTCCACGTTCACCATTCATCGACAATTATAAAAATATATATTACTAATAAGTATGTAATATATTAAATAGTAATTATACTGTAGATAGATATATATATATATATATACTTACATATATCTTACTAAGTTAGTTCTGTTCAATACGATATGAAAACAGAAGCAACGTTTATGCGGACGTACGGAATACCGTCTCCATAAATAATGTTTTCATCTTCAAATATAAGTCTATTATAAATATTTAGATTCTAAATATATATGATATATAAATAATTTTTTATATTCTATATGTATTTAAATCTTCATATAAGTGATTCAATCAAAAGTAACAAGTTAAAACATGTACGATAAAGAAAGCGATTATTACCCAAAATGATAATTTAACATGGAAATAATTATTAAATGGTAGTATAATGTAATAAATCAATCATGTATGATATCATAAATATTAATATTTTTCTTTTATAATTTAATAACAAACTACGTTCTTCATACATGAGGTTAACACATACCCTCAACTAAACAAAAGTGCAAGGTAAGGGTTAATTCATCAGTCTCATTATTATCTGAGATTGTTTATGAGTAAGTATTTAATGGGAAATTTTTATTATCCATGTCGATTTTTCATAAAAATGATGTCAAAATAAATATTTTAAGTATTTGTGAAAGGTATTGTTTACCAAGATCATAATTTTAAATGTTTTAATAATTTATCTTACTAAATATATTTAATTAATGTCCATGTTTTCAAAATGATTTTAAGGATTTATTTATGTGGACATCAATGTTTTGAAATGATAATTCTTTTAAAAAGTATCAAAGTGGTATGGGAAAATTTGATTAAAAAATATATTTTAATTTACATTCTTTATAAATGTGTTAATTTTTAATGATTTTACAAAAATAATATTTCTCTCAAAAAGTTTTACTCAACATTTTTAACTATGTCGGCATCCTTTACTGGATATTATTTTTGATTGAGGTAGATTTATTATAATAAAACCATCCATATTGTATTGAATATGTTATGATATGTTTGACTGTGGATGTTTTATTTTTATACCTTTCATGGTTTATGTTTAATGTATTAACATTTCATATGGTAGTTTTAATACGAATGTTTATGTTATTTTAAAACTTTTTCATATGAGGAATGCAGTGGACCTAGTAAATGACGGGTGGAGCCTGCTATACCTCCTCGATGCATCAGTAGGTCTCATGAGAAAAAAAAGTGTCTTGGCATAAGGCTTTGACAAAAAATTTATTTGTAGTCTTGGAACCAGGCCTTGACTATGTGGTAATGAGGTCCAGCATTAGGCATTCCCTCATTATGAAACTAGTTATTACATGTGATTATTCGACTAGTAGAATATCCATGTGGATGTTTATATGGGAATGTATGATTTTTTTTAATATTATGTTAAAGCTTATGTTTAAAAAGGAAGTTTTTGTTAGCAAACATCTTGCTTTGAATTTTTATAGCTTCTGCTAAATTATTTACCCTTAGTGGCCATTTGAGCTCGCCCCTTTCATATGTTTAATTCTCCCAAGATTCCAAGAATTGTATTATGATTTATATGTAGGGTTAACCTAAAGGTAATAATGGAGTTCAAAAATAATTATTTACATTGTGTTATATGTGATAATATGTAATTTAACATTCATGTATGTAATCTGTTTTTCAAGTCAACTAAATCGATTGGTCCTTCGGGACATGATTCATTGTAATCATGCCAATGTATTAAAAAAATGGACCGAATCTCGATTACTGTGGTTGGGGAATTACATTTGATTTCAGAGGAAGTTTATCAAAAACATTGTAAACTATATTTATATAAAATTTGATCACAGCACATCACCCTAAGATAAACATTGAAGATTAGTATAAAAGAACTTCCTAGAAATTTGGTAATTTATAGATTTTGTGGGTTTTCTATGAAAATACAACCATGTCTGGATACGAGAAGGTAGAGGAGGCTCTGTAATAGATTTTTCTAAGTGTAATAGCTTAAAACACAGCTTTGAGATAGAGTCGAACGAGAACTGGTGCACGACAACGGGCCTTGCTGCACTCTTGGTTACGACACTCCCTGGGGATATACTTAGGATAATTCTCATTTTCTTTAAAAATCATTATGAAATATTTATGAGTATATACCTCCTCAATGAAAATATTTTTATGGATTATGTCTATAAAATGTTCAATTTATGATAGTTATTTTACAAGTTTGGAAGTATTCATTGCAAATCATAAACTGACCTAGTTTATGCGATTGTATAGAAATAGTGCCTAGTACAAGGAATGTAAACTCCAAAAATACGTATGATCCAATGAGTTAGAATTATCATATCTTTCACAATATTAATCTAAAATTTAGAAGGGAAATAGTCTCCCATGTATTCTCAACTAATAAAGAAATTGTATCATGTGTTAATAAGATAAGTATAAAATTCACTTAGTCCTATGGCTTTGAAATAAGCAAGAAAACAAAAGTATGGAAGAGAGAAAGATGGATAATGTGAAGAGGGAAAAGAAGTATTTTACCATATATGATAATTGTGGAATGAATCACCTTGGTAAATGCTTTAATGGAATTTGAGTTTCTTATAAGTGTAGAGAAAAAGGACACCATGTATGTGATTACAAGGGTAAGAAAAAAGTTTCAAATATACAATGCTTCATCTGTAAGGAGAAGGGACAATACATGAATCAATGTCCAAATCATATGTGTATACCCCAAATGCTGCTATTGGATAAGAATAAAGTTATAATACTACTGAATATGAAGTGGAATGATTAATAGTTATTATGATGTTATTAAATTATTGTGTCATTTGAGTGTTGTATCAATGATGTACTAGTTATATGAGTTATGGAAATAAATAAGGAATGTATGACAGTGCTATTTCATTGGAAATTTGAGATTATATGGTCCTGATATTAAGGTAGTAATTTTGGAATAAGATATGGTTGATTTGGATAAATTATATTGGATATTCTTGACTATCATGGAACTGATTAATGGTTTTTTTATTTCATGATTGTTGGAATATTAAAAAAAATTCGATATGAGGAATATATCCAGTATTATATAAAGGATAAGGGAACATGAATATAGTCAATAAGGTTTTATGGTAATTCAGGGTGTTCATGATTTAAAATAATAAATGACGAGGGTGTTAATATGTCATTACATGGGAAAAAGGTTCTTCATAGTGTTTAACTTCCTTATAAATTTTGGACTTAGAGTTTGGATATATGTATTTTGGATAATTCTAAAGGTTGGAATTGATTAAGTTAGAAATTAGATGATATTGTTAAGGTTATTTATGGATTTTTGTGAAAAGGACAACCCAGAGGTATGGAGACAACTAGTCATGTATGACAAGGCCGCGAGACTTTAACTCGAAACCGAATAGTGAAAGAGGTGCATCACCTATGACTAGAGTATGTGATGTACTGGTTTGTATAATTTGTTTTTTTTAAATATTCTGAAAAATGAATTATAAATTAATTATTTTTGGAACCTTATACGATATCGAAAAATAGATTTTTTTTGAAATTACATGGAGTGAAAGATGAGTTTGTGTTAATAATTAGTCGAAGGATGAAACTCTACTTGTCAAGTATATATATATATATATATTACTCTTATTAAGACTAAATTTTATTAACCCAATTTCTAACGTGGGTTTTCCAACAAAGGTATTTTCTATTTACTACCTTTTATTTTTGAAAAAATATTCAAATTTTGAGTACACAATTTATTGAAGGATAGAAGAATGTAACATCTCACGATTTTATAGTACGTTATTTCTTCAAAGTAATTTTATAAATTACACTACACACAACACTGAGTTCAAGTGCATCACGCCTTACCAAAATAGTTGTTCAAAAGAAATTATGAATACTATTTAAATAATTTTGAACTTAATATAACCCTTATAATTTTCTAATCAATATTATAATTTTTCTAGAAGTAATGTAAGGACAAATTAATTTTTTCAGATAAAAGAAGTATTTTTCAAAAAATGAAATTTTACTACCTTTTAATAGGGAACCCTTTTTAAATCCAATTTTTGAAACTTTTATAGATTTTATTTGACAAAATAATCTTTTTCATTAGAATTGGGACATAATAATACTGTTTCAATAAATTTTATGTGTATTTCTGATAACTTTCATATTTGGGTGAACAGTGAAAAATATTATTTTTTAACTGAAAACAAATTTTTCAAACAAAATAATTTATAGTGTTAAATTATAAATTTTAATGGTTTGGAAGAATAAATAGATTATATTTTTACAATTTAATCTAATTACGATCATTTTATGTAATCTCACAATTAGATTGGACATAAAAAAGTGTCAATCTTTTGATTGATATTGTTTCTTAAAAATACGCCTTTTAGTTTTGACAATGGGAATTAATTTTAAATTAATAAATGCAACTTCTATGTTTTGAATTTGGATAAATGGAATTTATTTTTGGATTTGGAATATAAAAATTAGCTTAGGGTGGATTTTTGGTATTTTTCTAAAAACATTAAATTTTTTATTAAAAGTGAAAAACACTAAGTTATAGTTTAAAACGAAATTTTTTTTAATAATTATATATTTTATTTAAATTTATTTTAGATCAAAATAGATAAATAATACCCATATAAGTTCAATGTACTTCATTTGAGTCAGTTTATAATAATTTTAGATATATAAAAATTTTATTTAACTTTTCACCGTCTTTTACCCATATCCTAGGAGAATTTTCAAATTCACATAAAACATAATTTTATCGGATCTGTTAGTTGAATTTCAAAAATCTGAGAGACACAGTTAATATCAAGGAGTAAAATGTGGTTCAATAAGAAAAAAATATTTTTTGGTGAATTGTAACTTTTTTATTTTATTTATCACGGTTAAAATTAAACAGGGTGATTAAGGGTAAATTTGATATTATTATTACCCGAAAACATGTCCTAATTATATTGGATAACTATAATTCGATCAATAAAACCTTAGAAATTAAATATGACCCTTATATCCACTTGGATTAGATTAAGACATTTATTATTATTTTATTTAAGGAAGAGTTAAAAGACATAAAATCAATGTATAATAACTAAACCATTTTTAATATATGGTTATATATACGATAAATTAGACTATTAATATTCATTAGAAATATAATGATATTTACTACATAATTGTATTTTATTTATAAATATAGATATTAAAAATTTTAATTTATTAATGACACAATGATGATGCAATAATTTCCTTATTAATAAAAAATTCAAATAAATGGTATTATAAATATTGAAATAAATATAATTTCAAAATATTTATGACATCCACGACTTTTCTAGGTGAATAAGACTGGTTATTACTGATTCAATATTTTTTTTGAAGTAATAATTTTGTTATTATTTTACCAAAAAATAAATACCAAAGAGTTTCAAAATTGACATAAAATATTTTTTAAAACAAATATTATATTATTAATTGATATAATTTTCTTAAAAATCTATTGTTTGGCCAAAATACATATATAATAATTTATATGACATTAATAAACCAATTGGGGTTCGATTGGTATTTTATAGAATGTTTATTAACCATATTATATAAAAATACAAAAATACATGGTAAATGTCAAACTTTTTAACTAAGAGATAAATCTAATAGATTAGGTTAATATGGTGACCCAAACATGTCTAAAACCTATTGGCTGAGTATTTTATGACCCATACCCACCTTAAAATTTAAATAATACATTTTGGATCCATTATAAATTAAAAACTATTTTATTATAAAATAATTTTTGAAGTTTTGTCTAAGGTGCCCCTCAACCCTATTATAAAAGGGAACTCACCCTTCACACTAATTCACACCATCAAATCAATTTGGCTCAGCCAAAATATATACAAATATCCTAAAAACTATCATAAATTCATCTTTGAGGCCATCCCTGCATCAAAAATCCAACCAAAGAATACCTTTTGATCAAATCAAAAGGAAGAACCCAAAGAAGAGGTAATGATTTTACCACCCTCTTTCATGTTCTCTGATTCTTCCACATACTATTTCTTTGTTTAATCCATTATAAAATAATAACTCTATTTTATTCTATATAATTTGATGTTAATTTAAATATTTCATAACTATATTCATTATTCTATAAATCTTATGAATGATAATGTCACCATTCATGCGTGCATACGGCTTACCGTCTCCACGCCGTGGTGTAATTTGTTATTCAGCACTATGTTATATGAATTGATATAATGATGAGTAATATGTATATAAATAATTCAAATTACATTCTAATATATCTGTAAATTCAATATACCATCGAATTCCACACCTTAATGGAAATGATATTGTCGCTCGTGCGTACGTACGGATTACCGTCTCCATGACGCGATGAAATTCATTTCCACGTTCAGCATTCTTCGACGATTATAAAAATATATATTACTAATAAGTATGTAATGTATTAAATAATAATTCTACTGTATATATTTACATACATATATATATATATTTAATTACATATATTTTACTCATTTAGTTTCGTTCAAAATCATATGAAAATGGGAACAACGTTTATGCGTACGTACGGACTACTGTCTCTATAAATAGTGTTTTCCATTTCCAATTTATATCTTGTATACCTATCTATATTATAAATATATATGATATATAAATCATGTTTTATATTCTGTAAGTATTTAAATATTGATGTAAGTGATACAATCAATAGTAACAAGTTAAAACACATACGATAAAGAAAGTGATTATTACATAAATGTTAATTTAACATGGAAATTATTATATAATGGGTAGTATAAATTCATAAATTAATCATGTATGATATCATAAATATTAAAATATTTCTGGTATAATATAATAACAAACTTCGATCTTAATACATGAGGTAAAATGTACCTTTGACTAAAGGAAAGTGCAAGGTAAGGGTTAATTCCTCAGTCTCATTATTATATGAGATTGTTTATGTGTAAGTATTTACTGGGAAATTTTATCACCCATGTCCATTATTCCTAAAAATTATTTCTAAATTAATATTTTATGGATTTGTGAAAGGTACTCTTTACCAAGATCATAATTTTAAATGTTTTAACATTTTCTCTTTCAAAATATTTTTAATTAATGTCAATGTTTTCAAGATGATTTTAAGGATTTATTTATATGGTCATGAATGTTTTTAAATGATAATTATTTTAAAAATATTATTAGTGGTATGGGATAATTTTATTCAAAAATCTCTTTTAAATTAATTTCTTTAAAATTGTGTTACATATAAATGATTTTACAAAAATGTTATTTCTCTCAAAAAGTTTTACTCATCATTTTCAACTATGTCGTCATCCTTTACTGGATATTATTTTTGATTGAAGTTGATTTATTATAATAAAATATTCCATATTTTATTGAATGAGTTACGATATGTTTGACTATGGATGTTCTATTTTTATACCATTCATGGTTTATGGTTAATGTATTGACAATTCGTATGCATGTTTTAAAACAAATGTTTATGTTATGTTTCAAATTTTGTATATGAGGAATGTAGTGGACATAGAAAGTGATAGGTGGAGCTGGCTATAGTTCCTAGATGAATTGGTAGGTATCATGAGATAAACTAGTGTCTTGGCACAATTCCTTGACAAAAATTTTATTTGTAGTCTTCGCATAAGGCCTTCACTATGTGGTAATGATGTCTGGCATTAGAAATTACATCATTATGAAATTATTTATAACATCTAATTATTTGAATAGTAGAATATCAATGTGCATGTTTATATGGTAATGTTTGACTTTTTTTATGTTCATGTTTATTTTTTAAAAGTCTTCTGTTTTTATCATACATTATGCCATGAAAGTTTATAGCTTCATCTAAATTATTTACCCTTAATGGGCATCTGAGCTCACTTCTTTCTTATGTTTTATTTTCCCAGGATTTCATGAAGTGTATTATGACTGATATGAAAGGTTAAGCTAAAAGAAATAATGGAATTCATAAAGGATTATTTATTTTATGTTGTATGTTATATAATGTAATGTATCATTAATTTATGTAATCTGTTTTCCAAGACTGCTAAATCGATCGTTCATTTGGGACATGATTCATTGTAATAATGCCAATTTATTAAAATAATGGACCGACTCTAGGTAACTGGGGCTGGGGCATTACAGTAGGTATCAGAGAAATTTTAGCAATAACCATGGAAACTAGATTTAGATAAACTCTTATTAGAACACGTTACCCTAAGATAGACATTAATGATTAGTATAAAAAACTTCCTATAATTTTTGTAATGTAGGGATTTTGTGAGTTTTCCAAGTAAATACATCCCTGTCTTGATATGAGCAGGTGGAGTCCACTCTGGACAGATGTATCTAGGGGAAAAACCAAAAAAACACTGCTTTGAGATAGACTCGAACGAGAACTGGAGCTCGAAAATGGGCCTTTCTGCACTCTTGTTTACGACACTCTTGGGGATATGCTTAGGATAATTCTCATTTTCTTTACAGATCATTATGAAGGATTTACGAGTATATACCTCCTCAAAGAAACTATTTTTTTATTAAAACCATAAACTGTTCAATTTATGTTAGGTATTTTTTAAGTTTTTAATTCTTCATTGCAATTCATAAACTAACGTATTATATGCCATTTTATTGAAATGGCTCCCAGTAGAAGGAATGTGAACTCCAACAATAAGTATGATCCAAAGAGTAAGAATTATCATATATTTCAAGATATTAAGCCAAAATTTACAAGGAAAATAGTCTCCCATGTATTCTCAACATATGAAGAAATTGTATCATGTGTTAATAAGATAAGTAAAAAATTCTCTGAGTCCTATGGCTTTGAAGGGAAGCAATAGAGGAAAGGGATGGAAGATAGAAAGATGGAAAATTAAAATAGGGGAAAAAGGATTTCCCCATATGCGATAAACATAGAAAGAATCACCTTGGTAAATGATTGAAAGGAATGTGAGTTTGTTATAAGTGTGGAGAAAAAGGACACCAAGTACATGATTGCAAGGGTAAGAAAAAAGTTTCAAATTTACAATGCTTCATCTGTAATGTGTTGGGAGACTACTCAAATCAATGTCCAAATCACCAGAGTATACCCCAAATAATTTTATTGGATAAGAATCATGTTATGATACTACTGAAGATGAATAGGAATGATTAAGAGTTCTTATATTGTTGTGAATGTATTGTGTCATTTGAGTTTTGTATCAACGATGTAATGGTTATATGAGTTATGGAAATAAATAATAATTGTACTGAGATACTATTTTATATGGAATTCGTAATTATATGGTCCTGATACTAAGGTTATAATTTTGGAATATGAGATGGTTGATTTGGAAAAATTATATTCGATATTCTTCACTTTCATGGAACTGATTAATGGTTTTTTATTTCATGATTGTTGGAATATTCAAAATTTTTGGATATAAGGAATATATCTAGTATTATATAAAGGATAAGGTATCATGAATGTAGTCAATATGGTTTAATGGTAATTCATGGTGTTACCATGTTTTAAAATAATACATGATGAGGGTGTTCACATGTTATTATAATGGAAAAAAGATCTTCATAGTGTTTCACATTTTAATAAATTTTGGATTGAGAGGTTGGATATAAGTATATTGGATTACACTAAAGGTTGGAATAGAATAAGTTTAAAATTGGATACTATTTTTAAGGTTATTTTTGGGTAGTTCTAAAAAGGACAACACAGAGGTCGGGCTGCAACTAGTCGCGTCCGGCAAGGCCACGAGACTTGAACCCTCAACCGAAGATCGATAAAGTTGTTTCACCTACGACTGGACTATGTGTTGTACTGGTTTGTATAATTTAGTTTTTTTTTAAATAGTCTGACAAATGAATTATATGTTCCTTTTTTGGAAGCTTATACGATTTGGATAAATAGAATTTTTTTAATCACTTAGAGTGAACGATGAGTTTTTTGTAGGAATTAGTCGAAGGATGAATCTCTACTTGTCAAGTATATATATATATATATTCATCATATTAAGACTATATTTTATTAACCTAATTTCCGATGTGGCGTTTTCAACAAAAGTATTTTCTATTTGCAACTTTTTATTTTCGAAGAACAATTTAAAATTGAGGGTACGCAATTTATTGAAGGAGGGAAGAATGTACCACCCTAAGATTTCATAGTACATTATTTCTTTAATGTAATTCAATAAATTTCACTACACACAACAATTAGTTCAAGCACACCACGCCTTACCAAACTAGACATTCAAAAGCGGTTATGAATAGTATTAACAGAATTTTGAACTTCATATAACCCTTATAATTTTAGAATCCATATAATGAGTTTATTTGACATAATGTAAGCACAAAATCTCTTTTTTCAGATAAAAAAAGTATTTTTAAAAAAATGAAATTTTACCTCATTTTAATGGAGAACCCTATTTAAATCCTATATTTGAAACATAAAAATATATTATTTGACATGACAAATATTTATGTTTGAATCGGGACATAAGAATTTAGTTTCAATAAATTTTCGGTGTTTTCTTGATAACTTTCATATTTGGGTGAATACTGAAAAATAATATATTTTAACTGAAAACTACTTTTTAATAAAAATAATTTATAGTGTTAAATTATATATTTTAATGGTTTAGAAGTATTATTATATTATATTTTTAACATTTAATCCAATGCTGGTCATTTGAAGTAATTTCACTTTGGGATTGGACATAAACAACTATCAATCTTTTGATAGATATTGTTTCTTAAAAATACGACTTTTGGTTTTGACAACAAGAATTAATTTTAAATTAATAAAAGAAACTTATATGTTTTTAATATGTTAAAATGGACTTCATTTTTGGATTCAGAATATTGAAATTATTATAGAGTGAAATTTTGGAATTTTTTTGAAAACATTCAATTTTTGATGAATAGTGAAAATCTATGAGTTATAGTTTAAAACCAAATTTTTATTTAGATAATTATTAATTTTATTTAAATTTATTTTATGTCAAAATAGATAAATAATACCTATATATGTTCTATGTAATTCATTGGAGTCAGTTTATAAAAATTTTAGATATATAAATATTTTATTGAACTTTTCACAGTCTTTTACCAAACTTTTAGGGGAATTTACAAATTCACATAAAACATAATTTTACCGCTTCTGTGAGTTGAATTTAGAAAATATGAGAATCACAGTTAATATCAAGGTGTAAAATTTGGTTCAATAAAATAAAAATAATTTTTGGTAAATAGATACATTTTACTTTTATTTACCACGGTTAAAAGTAAATAAAGTATTTAAGGGTAAAATGATATTATTATTACAAAAACACATGTAATAAATCTATTGGATAAGTTTCATTCGACCAAAAACATCCTTAGTAATAAAATATGACCCTTTAGGTCCACTTGGATTAGATTAAGACATTTATTATTATTTTATTTTAAGAAGAGTTAAAAGAGTTAAAATCAATGTTTAATAACTAAACCATTTTTAATATAGGGTAATATATAAGATAAATTCAACTATAAATATTAATTACCAAGATAATCCAATTTTATAAATAATGGTATATTATTTAAAATTTTTAGTGTTTATATAATTAAATTCATTAATGACACAATGATGATGCAGTAATTGACTGATTAATGAATGAATCAAATAAATGGTATTATAAATATATAAATAAATATAATTTCAAATTTTTTATGATATAAACGAATTTTTTAGGCGAATATGACATGTTAGTACTAATTTAATGTATTTGTTTTGAAGTAACCATGATGTTATTATTTTATCAAAAAATAAATACCAAATAGTGTCAACATTGACATAAAAAAGTTTTAAAAACAAATATTATATAATTAATTGATATAATAGTCTTAAAAATTTAAGATTCAGCCAAAATAATTATGTAAAAATATATATTACATTAATGAACTAATTGGGGTTATATTAGAATTTTATAGTAATTTTATAAAACATATAATTTAAAAATACAAAGAGACTTGGTAAATGACAAACTATTTAACTAAAAGTTAAATACAAATGTTAAGGATAATATGGTGAACCATACCTGTGTAAAACATATTGGTTGAGTTGTTTTCGACCCATACCCACCATATCCTTTAAAAAATAAACTTTTAAGCCCTTATAAACCTAAAATTATTTTATTATAAAATAATATTTTAGGTTTTTTCAAAGGTGCCCCTCACCCCTCTTATAAAGGGAACTCCCCCTTCACTCTAATTCACACAATCAAAGCCATTTGTCTTTGCGAAAATCTTCCCAAATATCCTCCCAAATATCCTAATTCATTATAGAGTCCTTCTTATGGTCATAAATCCAACCAATGAATCCATTTTGATCAAATCAAAAATAAGAACCTGAAGAAGAGGTAATGATTTCACCACCCTCTTTCAAGTTCTCTTATTCATCCACTTACACTTTCTTCATTGTTTCCATTATAAAATAAAAACTCCAGTATATTATATTTAATGTGATGTGATTATATATATTTCTCAAATATATTCATTATTCTATCCATCTTGTGAATGATAATGTCACAATGTGTGCGTACGTATGGCTTACCGTCTCCACGTCGTGGTGTAATTTGTTATTCAACACTATGTTATTTGAATGGATATAATGATGAGTAATATGTATATAAATAATGAAAATAACTTGATAATGTCTGTATAAAATTAATTTACCATCCAATTCCACAACTTTATGGAAATTATATTTTCGCTCGTGCGTATGTACGAATTACCGTCTCCACGACGCGATGAGATTCATTTCCACGTTCACTATTATCGATGATTAAAAAAATATATTTTACTAATAAGTATGTCATATATGAAATTATAATGATAATGGAGATATAAATATATATATATATTTATATATGTGTGTGTACTTAAATTTATCTTACTCAGTTAGTTCCTTTTAATACGATATGAAAACAGAAACATCGTTTATGCGTACATACAGACTACCATCTCCATAAACAGTGTATTCCATTTCATATTTATGTGTATTATACATATTTATATTATAAATATATATTATATATAAATAATTTTTTATATTCTAGAATTATTTAAATCTTTATTTTAGTGATACAATCAAGAGTAACAAGTAAAAACATGTACGATAAAGAAAGCGATTTTTACCCGAAATGTTAATTAAACATGGAAATTATTATTAAATGGGTAGTATAAAGTCATATATGAATCATGTATGATATCATAAATATTAATTTTTTTCTGTAATAATTTAATAACATACTACGATATTCATACAGGAGGTTAAACGTACCCTTGACTAAATGAAAGTTCAAGGTAAGGGTTAATTCATCAATCTCATTATTATCCGAGATTGTTTATGTGTATGTATTTACTGGGAAATTTTTATAATACATGTCCATTTTTCATTAAAATATATTCAAAATGAATATTTTGAGGATTTGTGAATGGTGCACTTTAACATGATCAGAATTTAAAATGTTTTAAAGATTTATCATTCTAAATCCCTTTAATTAATGTACATGTTTTTAAAATGATTTTAAGGATTTATTTAAATGGGCATGAATGTTTTGAAATTATAATTCTTTTAAACGGATTCAAAGTGGTATGAGACACTTTTATTCAAAAATCTTTTTTATATTTATTTTCTTTATAAATGTGTTACTTTTAAATTATTTTACAAAAATTATATTTCTCTCAAAAATATTTACTCATCATTTTCATCTATATCAGCATCCTTTACTTGATATTATTTTTGAGTGAGGTTGATTTATTATAATACAATATTCCATATTGTATTGATTGAGTTATGATACGTTTGACTATGGATGTTCTATCTTTATACCATTCATGGATTATGGTTAATGTATTGAAATTGTGTATTCTAGTTATAATACGAATGTTTATGTTATGTTTCAACTTTTTCATATAAGGAATGTAGTAGACTTAGTAAGTGATAGGTGGATCCCTCTATAGCTCCTCAATGAATTTTTATGCCTCATGAGACAAACTAGTGTCTTTGAACAAGGCCTTGACAAATTTTTTATTTTTAGTCTTGGCACAAGGCCTTGACCATGTGGTAATGATGTCTGGAATTAGGCATTCTCCCATTATGAAATTAGTCATTTCATGTGATTTTTTGACTAGTAGAATATCCATGTTCATGTTTATATGGTAATGTTTGATTTTTTCATATTATGTTCAAGTTTATTTTAAAATGGATATTGTTTTTATCACACATCTCACCTTGATAGTTTATAGCTTCCTCTAAATTATTTACCGTTACTGGGAATCTGAGCTCACCCCTTTCTTATGTTTTATTTTACGAGGATTCCATGAATTGTATTATGATTGATATGAAGGGTTAAGATAAAGGGAATAAAGGCGTTCATAAAGGATTATTTATGTTGTGTTGTATGTTATAAAGTGTAATGTAACATTCATGTATGTAATCTATTTTCCATGACTGCTAAACTGATCGTTCCTTCAGGGCTTGATTCATTTTAATCATGCCAGTGTATTAAAATAATGAACCGAATCTGGGTAATTGGGACCAGGGTGTTAAAAAACACGCCAATATAAGGGATATATCATAGGATCTTGGGAATTTTATTTTTAATTTGAACCATCACCTATTTGAGTAGTTCATCCTTTTTTATATAAAAATACACAGAGGTTTAGAGAGTATTACATTTTGATATATTATGATTATAACAATTCAATAATTTAAATAATATTTATAGAGGTATTTATATAGTTAATGATGTATTTCAAGAAATGTAGATCCATGTTGGTGATATATTAAAAATATATGGTTTCTTAAAACACCTACAGACATCATCTCAGAAATGATGAATTATATTCTGAATAGTGTGTCATATTAGAAAGCAAATACTACTATTGAATCCAATTTTTTTTCATTTGCATAATTTTTTTTAACTTGGGACCTCGGGTTGATGCAATGTCATAGATTGATAATAGTTGAAATAAATAGATTAAATTAATTCATTAATTTATTTTCTATTAAATATATATTATCATAGGTAACCTCTATATAAAAAAAGTTATAGCATATCCATATGGTTATATGCATGGAGATATATATTATAGAGGAACTACTTATGGTCTAGATTCTATTAGCAATGGTCAAGAGGTGAACAATGTAATTTTTATGACGAACCCACCATCAATCATCAATGAAACCATATTTTGATATATTCTTCATCAATGACAAATCTTTTATCAGTGAAATGAGTCATTTGTTGGATTCAATTCTATTTTGACTCATGTCATCGACATGGATTTAATATTCATAAAATAAATCCATTATTGTTCAATTTTCCATGGACGTATAAAATTTTTATTTTCAATTTATATTATGAATTGATATTCATAATAAATAATAATGTAATTATTGATTTCTTCCCTAGATTTAACCACTATAGATGGGGAATGATCATGATGGTTCTTCTATATTACATGTTTATTTATTTATTTCCACCTCAATTTATCGTGGAATTGTTGGTAGACATTTTTTAGCATACTGATTTTACTGTTCCCACAGACTGATTAAAAATAACATTAATTTATCTGTTCTATGAATCATGGATATAGATTCAACACTGGTGATGAAGCTATGGGATGGTTTTTGGTTAGTTATAAATTATAGTTGTGTTATGGATTCAATGTTTTTATTGACCAGTGATGCACACAATGATGGAATCTTGATTTGTGCTCTATTTATGATGAATATTTTCATTGATTTGTTTTCTTATGAAAAAATTCATTATTTTTTTGACATTATTACATAACTGAAATATTCATCTCTTTCTATCTATTTTCTTGTGGAGGAACCTTGAAAGTGGTTTGTTTTCCAATATAGGATAGTCGGAACCTGACTTCTAGAGAGTGACCATCTGTGGTCAATGTAGATATGTGATTTATTGTAGGAATACTAGAGATATTAGTGAATATGCATATATAATTTTAACTTTAAAAATATCTAGAATAAAAACTAATGAACAAAGAATTAATTCATTAAGAAAACATGTCATGATTTTCGATGATAACGCACTAGGATTTTTATGGAAGGTAAATAATCCATTACATTGGATATTAGATTCCAAAATAAGTCTCCCTACGGGACAAGGATTAAATGTACAATAAGAACACAACCTATGATCCATGTGAACCTATTTAATATTTGTTTTAGGGCACATCACATATAACCTTTGAGGTACATTCATCATATAGATATAACATGTTAATTATGAAGCCCCAACACTCATAGGCCATCACTAGTGAAAATAAATTTTTACGTCAGTTATTTTTCATTTTTAAGTCAGTTTTGTTGCGAAAATTATTGTAGGGGGCATTAGAAATATTTTTTTTACTTCGATTATTTTGAAACAGACATAAATAACAGAATTCCAAAACCATTTTCACTCTTTTTTCAAAGAACCTTCGTGGAAAACGATTCGTAGTGATGATTTGTTACTTCGGTTGTTAAATAACTATCGTAATATGTTATTTTTTACATTGGTTATTTATTAGCAGACATTGTAAAAAACCCCTCTGAAGTTTTTTACATTATAGTAATTAGAAAACTGACGTGAAAAATATGGTGATCACATTGATTATTTTCATAATCGACATGATAAACCACTTTCTGAATCGATTTTTCACCTCGGTTGAAAAATAACCGACGTAAATAAACATCACCATGCATTTATTATATCAGTTATAAAATAACCGATGTGTACAATAAATTTCCAAAGAATACATGAAACAAGCAGAAAATAATCCAAAACTACTGAACATTCCCCCCTGGACACCCCTTCCATAATGGACAACCCCCACCCCATTTACACCCCCAACCCCTAGACATCCTCCCACCCCTTGGAACTCCCAAGACACCCTCCCACCCCCTGAAACATCCCCCAGAACTGCCCTATACCCTCTGGACATTTCCACACCCTGGACCCCTAGCCACCCCCTGGACACCCCCACCCCCTGAACAACCCCTCCAACACCACTTGGACACCAGCCGCCCCATGGAAACCACCACCCCATAGACTCCCTCCCACCCACTAGACAAACCACAACCCTTGGACATTTGTACCCCCTTGGACAGCCCCCCACCCACTAGACAAACCACACCTCTTGGACATTCTTACCCCCTTGGATAGCCCCCCACCCACTTGATAACCCCCACCCCCTAGACACCACCCCACCCCACTGCATAGCCCCCACCCCTAGACACCCTCCCACCCCCTGGACAGCCCCCACCCAATGGACACCACCCACCCCACTAGATAGCCCGCACCCCCTAGATACCCACGACCACCATGAAAATCCCCATAGACACCCCACCCCCTGGATAGCCGCTCCCACCCCCTAGACACCCCCACACATGGAACCCCCCCCCCCCATGCACACCCTCGAACACACTAGACACCCCCACCCCACCCCCCTCACACCCCCTACCCACTTGGATAGCCCCACATCCCCTAGACACCCCCTACCCCTAGCCCCCCCCCCCCCCCCAACCCCCTAGAAATCCCCACTTACCACCCTTCGACACCCCACACCCTGGGAACACTCCCACACCAAGGACACCCCACCCTTGGAACCCCCCCCCCCCCCCATCCCTGGGACACCCTCCCACTAGATAGTCTCCACGCTATGGACACCCCCACCCCCTTGGACAGCCCACACCCCCGAACACCCCCACCCCCTATACAGCCCCTCCCCATAGAAACCCCACATCTGAACCCCCCGCCCTAACCTCTGGACATCGTCCCTCCCACTAGACAGCCCCTCTGGACACCCCAACCCCCTTCGACATCCCCCCCCCCTTGTCAGTACCTCCCACCCGAGGACACCCCCACCCCCTAGAAACCCCCCACCCCTTGGACACCCTCCCACCCACTAGACAATCCCCAACCCCCTTGGACTCCCTTATCCCCTAGATAGCCCCCACCTCATGGACAACCCCACCCCTAGACTGCCCCCCCTAGACCCTCCCACCGCGATGGAAAGCCCCCATACAACCATGGACACCCCCAACCCTTGGAAACCCCCTACCCCTTGGATAGCCACCCCCCCCCCCCCCCACACGCCAATTTCATCCCAAACACCACCACCCCCAATTAAACCATTACTATGCTCTGCCATTGTATGAAACAAGAAGAACCTGAACCAAAACAGACCTAAACAAGAACAGAATCCAAACAACCAAAATCAGAACTATAACAAAACAAAAATAAAAAGGGAAAAATTAAATATTCACATATATAACATTCACAACATACAATTTCAACTAATGAAGTTAATTCCAACCAAAACGACTAAAAAATACACAATTATAATTACATATCCAAAATTAAATTTTAATCTAAAGAGAATCTTAAATACAATCAAGCATGTAAAATATTTTTACCATTCCACGTGTATGTATTTTACATATTGAGCACTATAGGGTTGAGGGTCATAAAATTGAAACAAATTAAAATGATAGTAGTTTATATGTATAATTATAAAATGAAATGAAATATTATAGAAATTATTAAAAGGATATCTTATGAGGTCAAACATCACAAGTGTTCCAGTTCTAATTATTTCATACATAAATCGTAACATAAAATATATGCATTCAACGATGCCTTATTGTTCAGGAGAATTCTATTTAAATGAGTGGCAATTGAAAATATCTTTTTTATATAATACATCAAAAATTACAAATTATAAATAGATATTTACCATTACTTTTACATATTTCATCTTGACACTCTTTTTCATTGTTTTTTTCGAAAGTAAACCAATCCCCTGATAGAAAATAAAAAATGGGATAAATTTAAAAATCATTTAAATATAAAAACATATTAAAAATTGAAACTTACTTTTCTATCATATTCTAAATACATCCCTCAACATCTCCATGGATAGAGCATATCCAATAATGTATTTTCTACCATTGAAAAAAACACCTAACATCCAATGTTCACTGATATAAAATATAATTTAAAGTTATTGGTTTTTTATGTTAAAATATAATGAACACATTTCCAGATATATTTTTTATACCACTCAAAAAAAGTCATCATTCAACATTGTGTGATTATATTATGTTCAAATGTTTCAGCGATATAAAGTGAACTTTGTTCCCCATCCAATGCATGTCCTTCAGGGGAAATCAATTGAAGGTCCATGAATACATATACATATATCTGATAATTCTTATCACACATGTTATAAATATGCCTAATAAAGAATAGACATATGTATACATATTTAATAAATATAACATAGGGAATGGTTTTAGAACTTATATTGAAAAAATCTGCACCACGTTGATGCCCAACGTATCTCCAGTAACAAGATCCATGATATCATTTTTCACAATACCCACATTTATTTCATATCCCCAACCATTATAATCCATTGGAAACACGCACTGATTCCCCAAAGAATTTGAATATCTTGAAAATCTGTTTTGACTACAAGAATCAATATCTGATGTCATATCCATTTGTCTTTGTTGTTGTCTATACAGTATTTCTTAACCTTTGAACAATTCCTATAATAATTAATAGAAAAATATATTACTTTTCAAATGTTAAAATATTTATAAAAAATAAAATTAAGGATATAACATACATACCACTATGGTAATGAGTTACCTAAGTCTATATAGACAAACTGATAAGTGGCTGATACTATGTACAACTATCGTGACCTTGTTTGTTTGTAATGGTAGTCGAGCTGATCTATCTATAATATCCTATAAAGTGACCCTATAATTCTCTACCTCTAACTATTGATGATGAACTATATCTCCTATAATATATACCAACCCATATGAAACTATATGATGGTGAGGATCACCAATATACAACTCACCATAAGAATGAAGATGTGGTGTAGGAGTAGTATAAAAAATGGGGTTCGCATGATGAGGTGGGGGAGTAGAATCTACTGAAATAGGTTGAGGATAAATAATGGGGTATGCATGAAAGTGATTTTAAATGGAATATATAGTTAGAAATAACATTTACAAATTCATCTTGGATCCTTTCCTTTTAAGGTACATAATGAATACATCCTGGTGCAACTGAATACCAAATTCTCCCTTCTAGTAAAATGAAGTATGATGTATCCATATTAAAATATGTATACATTCAATACTGAAAATTAAACCTATCCCAACAATTTGAAACCATTTTCCTAGCCCCTGAAACCATTGGGATAGAATATCCTAATGGTTTCTCACACTGTTGGCATGATGGTCATTGTAATATCACTATACCAACGGTTCTACATGAACTGTTGGTATATACTACCTAAAGTTAATATATTCCAATGGTTTCAATAAAACCGTTGAGATATATATATATATACCAAGGTGGTGTACACATAGGTAGGGGCTATTCATGGGGTGGTGTGGGCTGTCCAAGGGTGTAGGGGTTGTCCAAGGGGTTTGGGGTTGTCCCGGGTGTCTAAGGGGCTAGGGGCTGTCCTGGGGCTGGGGGTGTCTATTGGGGTGGGGGTGTCTAGGGGATTGGTGAGTGTATTCCATGGGGTGAGGGGGATGTCAAACCCCTACCCCATTGTACACCACCCAGCAACAGACCCCCCCCCCCCTGAAACCCCTTTCGACACCCCCGTGACACCACCACCCACCTGGACAGCCCCCAGCCCCTAAACAATTCCCCACCCCTCTAGACACCCCAAACATTGAACACCCCCTGGATTCCCCTACCCCCTTGGATGACCCACTCACCTCTCTAAACAACACCCCCACCCCATGGACACCCCCAGCCCTACCCCCTTGGACACCCCTGGACACCCCCACACCCCCCCTGAACACCTCCCACCCCGTAAACAACACCTCACCCCCTGGACACCACCACCCCTTTGGACACCCCCCCCCACCCCTTGGATAGCCCCCACCACTCTAGGAAGCCCCCACCACTCTGGACAACCCCCACCCCTAGACAGCCCCCCCCCCCCATCTAGACAACCCCCACACCTGGACTCCCCCTCCCCCTGCACTCCCCCTACCACCTATGACAGCCCACTCACCCCCTGGACACCCCACCCCATTGGACACCCCCCCCCCCTCAAGACACCCCACCCCCTGAACACCCCCACCCCCTTCTACACCCATTACCCCATGGAAATCTCACTCACCCCCTGGACACCCCCAACCCCCCTGGACACCACCTCAACCACCACCCCTATGGACACCCTCTGGACACCCCTACCCACTAGACAACCCCCTCACCCCCAGGACACCACCCCTACCCCCTGTACAACACAAACCCATTGAAATGCCCCATCACCCCTTAGAAACCAACCGCACCCCCTTAGACACCCCCTGGACACCACCACCCCATTGGACAACCCCAACCCCCCACACATCACCCACCCCTCTTGACAGCCCCACCCCATGGACTGCCCCCCCCCCCCTTTGTACACCCCCAACCCCCTTGGACAACCCAATCCCCCCTAGACTCCACCCCACCCCATGGACACCCCCAAACCCCTTGGAAAACCCACTCTACCCCTAGACTCCACCCCACCCCCTTGACACCACTACCCCATTGGACATGCCCTAGAACATATACAACTCCCACTCCATAGGACACCCCCACCCCACCTGGACACCCACACCCCTGTATACCGCCTACCCCCTTGGACATCCCACTAACCCATTAACACATCCACCACCCCCCGGACACCCCTACCCCTTTAGATATCCCATCACCGATTGAACACCCCACTAACCCCTTGGACCCCCCCCCCCCCCCAATACCCTTTGACAGCCACCAAACCCTCTAGACAACACCCCCACCACCTTTGACACCTTCTGGACACCCCACCCCCCTGGACAGTGCCCCCACCCCTAGAAACCCCCACCCACATAGATATCCCCCACCCCATTGGACACCCCCTATACAAGAACACACATATGATGAAACTACAACAATCATAAACTTTCCTAACATCACTTACATGGTTTATTTTACCATAAAAGAATATAGAATGGAATAAAATAACACTGTGAAACTTACCATGATTACAATAACAATGATAGAATTATAAAATCTAAAAAAATTAGTTTACATCATCGCGAAAAAAAATTGAAACTGGGCTGTGTGAGGCTTACATGAGTGTTGTGAGTCGACCTGATTGATCTAGTGATAATAAAGATGATGAATGATTTTGGTAAAATAATTCTAGAGGGAACAACTTAAAAAAATAATTTCAAGGATTTCCGCATGAGAGAGATGAGTTGCAGGTCACCGGATCGAAGAAATCAGATTGACTAAATACAGGGCGTGATATATAACATAAAATCATTGTCATGTCAGTTATTTAATAACTAACATGATAAACTATTTTTTTATTTCTATAAAGTCAGTTATTTAATAACTGATGTAGAAAATTATTTATCATTTCCGTGATTTTTTAACCGACATTATAAATGGAAATTTATCACATCGGTTATTTATTAACCTATGTGCTAAATTTTCTAGATTTGGTTTATCAGGTTGGTTATTTTATAACCAACATGATAAAGTGACCAGATTCGATATTTAACATCGGTTATAAAATAACCAACTTTATAAAGAAAATATCAGTATTTTTTACCTTGATTATTTTATATCCAATGTATGAAATTGTTTCTCTTCAATTTATCACTTCTATTATTGTATAACTGATGTGATAAATAGATATTTATATATTTTCACATCAGTTAGATAGAACCGATGTGAAAAATTTTTTCTTGATAAACATTTATTCCACAAGTGCATGTGACCAATGTACACACAATGTATTTTATCTAATAAACACAATGTAGAATGATTTAAATGAGAGGTTTTCCCAAATGGGGTTACACAATATGTATTTCTAGGACATGTTGTCCACATCCGATTTTCCATAAATACATTGTATGGAAAAACATTTCCCCCTAAATATTCATAGGTAGATTTGGTATTACAATCATTGAGATTGAGATCCCCATCGACATTTGAAATTTTACTCGTGCATGTAGGGGATGAAATTATATGCCTATGGATCATATAGATTTGGTATTTTTTATACAGTATTTGGTAGAGACCCTCTATTTGTTGAGTTATTATTTCACCTCACCATAGAGATTAGATTATATAGAGATTCTCTAATTGAGTTTTCATTTCACCTTTTGTAATACAGTAAGGATACTCTATTATCATCTAAGTGGATGACTATGTTGGTTCCATGAGTATTCATGATCTTATGACATTAAAAATAGTGGATTGTTATTTTAGATTTGATATACTACTATGAGACTTGAGTATCTCTTGTGGCCATATTGGGGTTTTTTTCCCTATTTTCTTCTTGGTTAGTGTGTGATATTATAGTATACTTAGATTATATTATTCTTATTAATCTAAAGATTTTCTCTTCTCATTCTTATACTCACACCTACATGGGATACACCCACACATGTTGTTGCTTATAAATATTACAGGTTACATGATAGAGATCCATGAGGACTGATTTAAGGTATTGCATTGTGGTTATTAAAGGATATGATAGAAAGAATGTTGTTAGACTAATGGTTTCAGGTTGAGAGTGTTTCCCATTATATAATATTTTTGTATAAATGTTATGGATATTTTTTTAAATGATTCACCACATTACTTGTTTATGAATTTTTATGATTACTTTTTAGATATTATAAGTTTTTCGTGTAGTTATTTGATTCGTTTCTTACATTCTTCATGAACTAGTTGTGCATGGAGATATATGTTCCCTTATATAGGTATATTAGGATATGGACTCCAATTTTTCAGATATACTGAGTTAGAAATAATCACAGTGTCCATGCTAATTGTAGAAAGGCTTACTATGGGACCTTTAGTTTATCGTTGACCATCCATTTCGTAGATAGTAAGGTCATGTAACATATCATACATAACAATTTTATCTATTCCATGTGCAATGTAAAAAAAATAAATTGTTTGTTTTTATATAATCAATAAGTTTATAAATAATTGGTTACAATTGATTGTCATATATTATCATAATATGATACTTAGTGTTTGAAAACATACTCCAGTTGATGGTGTAACACAACGTGATATCAATATTGACTTTTTTATTAAAAAATACTATGCTGGATAAATTATGTTGCAATTAACACTGATCTAAAACTTGTTTGTTAAATATTATAATTTACAAAATAAAAAAATATTAATAAATAATAATCCTATCATTGTATTATTTTACATCGAGGGATTAATTTTAATTGTTATAATTTAATTAATTTATATAGTATGTTTAAAATTATTCAATATTAAAAAGGGCTATTTTCAATTAACAATTTATTTGTTTTATTTCATACCATAATAAATTAAATTTATCTCTTTTAAATTTTGAATAATATTACATTTAACCATTAAATGTGTGAAATCTTATATTATCCCACAATAAATTATAATTTTATATGATCAACACATAACATTTAAAATATTTATATTTTTATTGAATAATTATTATATTTTATATTGTATTCCATTTTAACGTTATCTTCTTATATTTTTTAATATTAATCTGATTATGTATGCTTTACATTTCAAATTAGGATGTAAATATTCACTTAAGATGGATTTTTGTGGATTTTTATAAAATGGATGTTTGGAAATTGAATAGTAAAGATACATATTTTACAAATAAAATATCATTTATGATAATATTATTACATACGAATGATATAAAATTTTTCAATCCTTTTAAAATTAAAAACCATATTTATGAATTAAAATAAATAATTTATAATGTTAGACAAAATTCTCTAAAGATAATATTGGAGTTATTTTAGGTTGACTGTATATATCGAAAAAGATACAAGGCAAAGAAATTGATGTTCTAGAGGTGTAATAGATATTTTTTATACAATGTGTCATCATATCAATGTTTTTTCCATGTTTTTGTGGTCCAAACATTGGGCGATGAATCAAGTTTCTTGTATATTGGATCTTTAAGACTGATTATTCCTATATATAGTAAAGTGATGGATTTTACATATATTTTTTTCAAGACGATTTTCTTCATGATGTTAGCTTGAGTCATGATAGTTTTATGGATCGTGAGATCTTTATGGAAATACTATATATACCTGAATGTGAGATGCTTTTTGAATGGATAAAATTTCATAGAACTTCGCAAAAATGTGATCGTCACAAAAAAGACTAGAAAGATTTGATAAAAAGATGTGGATAACATTGAATATTTTGGAACTGGAAGAAATGAATATAAATAGGCATCTACCCCATCAAAATATGGTAAGAATACATAACAATAATCTAAAGGATGTGAATTTGTAAAAGTTTTTATTATGAAAAAATTAGTGAATAATGGATTTTTGTGAAGGTTGTGTATTCTATGTAAATTGTTTGAGAGTTGAAAAATAATTGAGCTTAAAAAAAGTAATAATCTTCTCGAAAGAATTGTGCATCAAAAAATAGTTATATTTTATAAAGAAGAGGTTTTTTGTTAATTTTTTTGGGGTATGGAAATGTAGGATATTTCTGTCAAGATTTGTGTAATATTAGAAATGTTCAGCAACCATTATGAATGTTGTGATCATCACTAAAATATGAGAAAATAATTCCCAGTAAATTTTTGGTAAATTATTAATCATCATGTGGATGAATTTAGAACATAATCAAGGAAAGATAAATATTAAAATATATTTATTCATTAGATCAAAATTAGTATCATATGAATGGGATTTTAGAAAACATTATTTGAGAGATATGTGATATTTCAACATTTTATTGGTCGTAAAATATGAGGGATAGTCAGTCCTCTACAAGAACTGCAAAAAACAATGATATTTATTTGAGATTGTACATACCCACATTTCAATTCCATGTTACATGTGTATACCCAATTATAGGAGAACTATGATAAACTTCTCTTTTTAATTCAATCTAGCATTTATATCCTTTTATTTCTATGAGAAATGTATATAATAGTTTTTTGGTTAACGATGAAACAAGATCGAGATTGGTGTTATTTTTACAATTATCAAACATAGATTCACCCCCTTAGAGTATTTTACCTAGTTTATCTAATCAACTAGTATCATAGCCAAAATATAATATTAATTTTTCTCCCATTGGGAATTAATGGTGGTTGTCAATCATAATGGTATTACATTATTAAATGGAATCAATACTCATTAATTTAATAATAGAATATATCACTAATTTTTATCATTATGAATGGATAACTTTACAGCATGTATTAGTGAAATATCAACAAATATGGGTAGTGGTTGCTTATAATAATCTGATCGATGTGAATTAGAGACTAATAATAATGGAATAAATTATTTAGGGGTATTCATATCTAATGCAATATATACGAAGTTTATTTGTTGCAATTCATAACATGATATATGGAAAAAGTGTATAAATATTTATGAGAGTTTTATAAATTTCAAAGATGAAAGAGTATAGGATCCATGGAACAAGTATGAGGATATAAGAATGCACTATTATTAGTTTTCTAGTCATTTTATGATAGGGTGATGGATGTTGTGAAAGAAGTTAGTGGTCTCAGATAAATTGTTAAAGATTTAAATATGATTAATCTCATATTTGCAATATTTCCAACATCATTCAATCCAATTTTCTATATTTTGAAAGATAAATATTCAAATGGGGTGATATTAGATATATTTCATTGTACTCTTGATGCATAAGATATGAGAAAAGATGATAAAGATTATGTGTTAAATGGGAATTATTGATTAGTGACATTCATGGATATAAAAAACCCAAAATGGAATATGAGAATAAAGAATAGATGGATAAATTCATGAAATTACTTTAATAAAATTTATAAAGTGTAAAATTAATGATAAATGTGAATCATCTAGTTCTTTGATTTTGCAATGGAATTATTGTACCAATTGTAGCAAGTTTAACCAACAAGTATCAAGAACATGATGACAATTATGCTTAAATTTTGATGTAGATTTCATTAGCCTATGTGATAGGTATGAAAAATTATAATAACATTTTTTAAACAATATAAATTATATACGTTATTAAAATAAATATTTTGAAGAATATAACGATTAAATTATGGATAAAGAAAATATCATTGAGAAAATGATATGGTATATGTTATAGGTAGCTCCAAGGAAATGGATGAATATGTAAATATGGAAGATGAAATTCAAGTAAGAGTTGATCTACATGCTGAATTATAATTTTATATTGAAGATATATTATTATGAAGAGATAAAAAAAGACTAAAAATAGAGTTTTTCATTATTAAAATATGTGTACGTAGAGAAAAGAAGAAGACATTTCCGAGCTGAATGAAAAAATTGAAAACCATAAGTCATAAATGTTATAGTATTATGAAATTGATGTCAATTATATGATATAAATCATAGAGAGAAAATGATATATTGATGGTCTTAAAAACACTATATATTGAAAAATAAAAAAACTATAGTACATGAATATAAATATTTCAATATATGAATAATGATAAATGATATCGGAAGAATTTTGACCCCTAGTATGAATTCTAGAATTTGGATTACACATGATAGAAAAAATATCTAAGTGAAAAATAATTGTCTAACAAAATATAAGAAATCATAAGATCTAAATGACATGGGTAGAATTGGTATTGATGAAAAAAATATCTATTTTTATTTATCTGAGACCGCATGCACCCTCTTAAAGGATAAAAAATGGTCACGGTACAAATCAAAATTATAATGTTTTGAAAAACATAGAACATGCAGTCGTATGAGAGTGACAAACAATAATACAACTCATAACATATATCATTGTTTTATAAATTAGTTACATTATAAAAAATTGTGTTCCATAGTCAAAACTCACCAAAGGAAAAAATATAATGTGTATGCATAGAGTATAGTATGCCAAGAATTTTTTTTGATGGTCACTGTTTATATTGTTCAGCATTCAGATACATGGAACAATATTGTTCATCAACAATGTTAGGGAATGTAATAATGAAGAGTAAATGTTTTTATATTAAAGAGATAAATAAATTTCCTAATGTGTTGATAATGAAAGATCAACTAGTATATTTGAAAGATGAATCTAGTCAATCAGTCTATAAGAAATATCAGGATTGTAAACGAATAATGGATATGAAGTCAATGAAATTGATCAAAAATAAAATAACTATATAGGAAGTGGTTGTAGATATTTCTTTTAATGGATCATATCATTCAGGTATATCGATCCATGATTGCATATTCTCTCCAAATATGATGGTAAAAATGATCTTATTATAGGTATCAAATATAAAAAAGAGGGTGTTTTAAAATTAGGTGATAATGAAGGCTTAATGATTGTGACATGTTAAAAAAATAGAGGCAGTGATATGAGATGTTATAGTGACTTTGTTGTTGACTGCCTTCATCACAACATGGTAACAATAAGTCAACTTTGTGACTAAGGAAATTTTAAATGCTTCAACATGAAATTTTGTACCTTTAGGAGAAAATATGGTACAAATTTTTTTAGTAATGAGCACAAAGGGTAATATCTACCATTCCAATGGAGAATATGAAATGTTATTTATAACATGTAATGAAGAAAATATATTTCATCATAAATGGAATAGAAATCTTTTTTAACCATCACTATAAGATATGGTTAAATGTGATGCATCATGAGATATCCCTAATCGATCAATTTATAATAGTCACATGTGTGATTCTTGTCAATAAGGGGTAATTATCATAATTAAATACATTGAAAAATATCAAAATTTAACCAGATATTCTAAATTGGTTCATTGAGATGTTTGTGGACCTATTCCACTAAATCCAATGATGGGATGATTAATTATCTTTGTTTCATTAATGATTTCTATAGGATGGAATGAGTATTTTTTAGTGACCACAAGTATAACGAATTTAGTTGTATAAAAAATTATCATAGGGAATATGGAAGGATAACTAGATATATGATTATGATGTTTTATACTAATAATCGAATATAATTTAAAAACCACCAAGTGAAATATTTTCTTGGGAATCATGGGATTTGGTATAATGTTTGGAAATTTATATACCCTCCACAAAATAGAGTTGTTGAAAGTATAAATTAGATAAAAATAACACTTCAATAACAAAAATTATTAAAAAGGACACAATAGAGATATTCTAGAAGGAAATAGTCTTGGAATTAATATATAAATTCAACAAGGATTTTTTGTTTTTGAGTAAAGAAAATATTTTATATGAGTTGTGTTATAGAAAGATTGTCATTGGGGATAAATTGTTTCATTTGTAACAAGATGAATGAAACTGTTAAAATGATCCAAAAAAAGAACTAATTGTGTTATAAGGGTATTCCCATAGAGAGGTCGTCATTTATGAAGAATCATTGTCAACAATTTCAAGGAATGAGATATTCATGTTATTATTTGTCATATCATTACCATGAATGTTAGATATTTTTCTGATGGATATTCCCACGATGTTTCTAAATGTGGTTCCATAAGAAATCATTATAGAAATATTACATATGATTGTATCATTCACTGAAATTTAAATGGTGTTTTTGTACTTAATGGTGTTTTATGGGTTAAATAAAGCACTAAGATCATTGTATTCAATACTTGATCAACTGATCAATAAGCTATGTTTTCAGCATGGAAGAGTTGATTCTAATACCTATTTATGAAAATAATGTATTAAAACAATGATGGTAATAATTTGTGTAAATGAAATAATTTTTTGTGGGTTATATGAATCATAGTCAACAAAGTTATCCAAAATATTCAAAAGAGAGTTTAAAATGGGAATGATTTTTTAATTGGCCTTTTCAATGGTTTAAAAGTGATAGAAAAAATGAGTTGAAAGTTTATTTAACAACCTATAAATGCTAAGGAGGTTATGATAAGATTTCTAATAGATAATTTCTATGAGATGATATCTTGGATGGATAATTGAAATAAAATATTATGTACTGATGAAGGAAAAGTAGTAAATTTCATTGAATACAAGAAGGTCATTGGGAGTCTATTAGACTTAACAATGATTTTACCAGATATCTATTTTTCAATATTCCAAATATCAAGGTATCAAAATTAATCAAAAATAAATCCACATTCTTAAAAAATACATAGATATATTAAGGTAATAATATATTTTAGTTTTCTATAAAATGTAAATTGTTAGTAAGAGTCATTTGGATACAAATATGCATATTGGTCTAGTGTAGTAGATTATAGAAAATTAATATAAAGTGTCGTTACCTATCATCATGTAATTTTTATTTTTTCATTGAAATATTCATGATTTAATTTCTTTATCCAATGAAGAAGATAAATATATTATGCCTACTCAATTATGTACATAGTTATTTTGGATGAAGCATCGTCTTGATGATAAGAGAGTTGATGTATAGTCTCTGATAAGAATTTTTTGTGATAATTTATGTAATATTTATAATCAAAAATAATGTTCATCACTCATGGATATGGAACATTGAAATCAAGTATCATTTTATCATGGAGAAAGTGGAGCATGGAAATTTAATGTTATATTATGTTTCTACTAGAAAATTGGTTGAAGATATTATGAAAAAATCCTTGCCTAAATATGCATCGGAAATTCTGAAAATAACTCTTTGAGATTAGTCGACTATCCTTTCTTGAAAGACAGTGGATGTGGGGAACTGTCTCCATGAAGAATGTTGTGTGTTTTCTAACATATTGTTATGTGTCCTTTAATGTGTTTCAACTGGAAAAAGTGAACATTGGATTCATTTTGAAATTGGGATATACTATGCTGATCAAGACATGAGAACAAGCTTATTGGTAGAATAGTTAGGTAGCGGTGCTTAAATATGGAAATGAAAAATATTATCGATCGGTGATATAATATCATAAGAATATGGGACACATGATGAATGAATATTAGATTTTTTAGAATGAATTGATTCATTGATGAAAATTTCATGAAATTCATTTTTCTCACATAATGTATGGATTGTGTGGGATTATATTGTCTTTCTAGTAAATCATGGATATCTGTATAGAGTCATAAGAATCAAATATCTATTGAATTTTTTAGAGTCTTTAATGTGAAACCAAATAGTGAATAGTTATCAACAAAAACATAGTGGGTTTTTTAAAAAAACCTAATACTAATATTGTACTGTTATTTGTTTTATTTTCTTTGTTGACAAATTACAAGATAATGCAATATATATTATGAATTAGTTATATAATCATTTATATATATGGTTTTTGTATTTCCCATTGTTTGAAAAAATTATGTGGTCCAAAATTTAGGGGATGAATCATGTTTTGTGAATGATGGATCTCTATGACTAACTCTCCATAGAGATGGTAAGTGCATGGTTTTCATGAATACTGATGTATTTCAAAGATGTTGAGCTTTTTAAAAGAATCCTTTGTTATGATGGAATGTTGGTTCATGAATTCTTGGTATAAAATTTTATATCCATGACTATGAGATGCTTTGTGAGTGAAATAATTTCTATGAGATTTCATGAAAATATGGAGGTCATTGAACAATCATGTAAATCTCCATGAAAAGGTTTTTTCAAGCATGATAGATTCAAGAAAAAGTGGTATTGATTATAAATTTCTCTTTACCCCCATTGGAATATGATATGAAGTCTTAATAAAAATTTTATTTCTCCAAATTCATGAAGGTGATACATGGAGTTTGTTCTTCAAAAAGCTTATAAAGGATGGAATTTCATAATGTTTTTGTGTGGTTCATGAAATGTTTGATCCTAACGAATGCATAGAGAATAGAAAGAGTAGTGAGCTAGGGAATCGTGAAAGAAGTGGGCATCTTGTATGTAGTGGTATTCGATAATGTAGTGGTATTCATAAATGTACATGTTATCTTAAATGAAGAGGGATTCAATAAATTAGTGGGGTTTGAAAAATATGAATAATTAAAAAGGTTATGTGGTATAAAAATCATTATATATTTTGATAAATTTGGTTGTCTTACAATGGATATGTTTGATTCGCAGAAGTAGTGAGTATAATTACTAGTAATAGATTGAGAAGTAATTTTCTGGGAAAGTGTTACTCATCACGTGGAAGATAGTGAAACTCAATGACTAACCCAATGTGGTTTAAAACCTATTTATTGATATGATCCAAAGGGGAATACTCGGATGTAATAATGAACACACTTTATTTGAGAGAGTGGTGATCTTTTAAATTATTATTGGTTGTATACTTGGAAGATAGTTGGGTCCATTCAAAGCATTATAATAGTTTCATATTGTAGTTGATTGTGTATATAGGCACGTTTTTATTGTAATCTCATTAGACATAGCCCGGTGTGATTGAACCAAGTAAAATGTTCATACCCCCTTCAGATTTTAATTTCATTTCATGCAATACTATAAAAAAGATAGAGAAGAGTGTTTTGTTTAAGGCTAAAATAAGATCTAGAGGATATTAGTTTTTAATTTTTATACCACTATACATCCTCCCTATCTAATAATTTAACGTAGTTGGGATAACAATTTGTAGAATAACCAAATGTTAATTTCAGTGTTGAACTATTTCGGTTTTCAATGTAGTTTGTCAATAATAAAGGAAATAAGATCATCAATAAAAAAGATTTAAAATTATGTTATAATAATATTTGACCCTAATTCTGATATTTAGGAATGGATTTCATTATAGTAGTGGTGCATGATATTCTTTCCTATGTGGATAGTGTCACTTTACCATAATCTTACCAAAAGTAATTGTATGATGGTGATAAATTACTAAATTCATTTGGGGTATCCCAATTTAATGAAATCTATATGATTGTGGTGTCATGTAAGTCATCACATTCTATGTGGGACTTTTTTTAATTATTTATGAGGGTTATTTAGAAGTCATAAAGGAAAATATTCATGTTATATGGAAAAAATATGAACATATGAGAATTAACCCTTATTAGTCTGTTGATGCATGGTTTGGTCATTTAGATAATTCTTTAGAAGAATTTATTAGTCTTAAAAAAATTATTTAATATTTAAATAATTTTAACTGAATCTTAAAAATGACTCGACATTGGTTAAATCTCTAAGTTTCTGGTTTGAAATATATTGATATAATGGATATGAAATTGGGTAGCCTATACATTACACCTATTGAACATAAGATGAGAGTGGATGATAACGAGGAAATGGAAAAGGTAATTTTATATAAGTGGCATGAATTTTCATGAAGAATATCACTATTAATGATGATAATGGATAAATTAAGGATGAAATAAGGTTATTCCTTTCATAACATTTACAAAGAGTAAAATGAAAGTTCATAGGGAAAGATCCAATTATATGATATCAATACCAAAATGTATGACAATGTACAACTGGGTTCCCAACGAATTTTTATGATGATGATGAGGTTAATGTTGAAATTCTAGTGATGAAAAATTCATCATATATAAGATTTCATAAACCATTAGTATAAATATCTTTAATAGAATATTTATTTATTAGATAATGTATATTAGAAGAATATAATGTTGAATAGATGTAGAAATGTAAGGATCTTTGAGAAAATGATGGCATAGAAGTTGAATGTAGCTACTTTCTAAAGGAAGAAATTGAAAATGATGAATATAAAATTGAACGAATATTTGACCTATGTGATAAATTTGAATCTAATATTGGTGAGATTGATTTTTTAATCCAGGATGAATATTTAAAATATATTCGTTCTTCATTAAAAAATTATATGTAAAATGCAGAATATTTAATGAATAATATGAATGAATAAATTGAAAAAATTAAGTATTCAATTCCAAATTACTTAGAAATGGATGTTGAAAACAATCTAAAAATTGATGAACAAAAAGTTTAATTTTATTGTTTGACCAAGACTATAAAAGATACAATAAAATATATAAATAACAGGAATATGAAGATTTCAACTTGTGAAGAAGATTGAATATTCAGATATAATATTGAATCTAGGTATGATAGTGAGAAAGTAGATTACTCAAGAGAAAAAAATATAGAATTGGAGTATATTGGTCATGGGAAAAAAATTAAACTATCATACCCAAATGATATGGATGGTATGAGTATTGATTGAATAAAATCTGTATTGATAGATTTGAGACCACAAACAGATACATTGTGGCTAAATATTCATATTTTGTGGATATTATAATCATAATTCTTATAGAAATTATTGAACAAGTGGTCATATGAAAATGAATTTCTATATTACACCCCATATTAGATGTTGTTATTGTGTAATGAAGGTACATTATCAAAACTTATGTACCATATCAAAATAGAAATGAGCGTAATAAGAGAAGAAAATATTCTTTATGGAGTTATATATTATAAGAATTATTTTTATAGTCAATTTTTCTAGTTTGGGTGATTCAGACACATGGACTAATATTTTTTATTTCGAAATGAATGGGAATGTTCGAATGAAGTATGAAAGTTTTCATGATATGATTCTCTATTAATAATTGAATGAATTTAAAATTGAGATATATTTTGATCTTTAAAAGATGAATTTGGTCCATAATAATTTCAGGAATATCAAGATTATCAATCCATAATGATTATGAATTTAATGACATGAATAACAAAATAAAGATATTCGGAGTCACTGGTGATTGTTATTTCCCAAAAAGAATCAAATTTTTATGGCCTATGGATCCTTGGTTGAAAATTCACGTCTCATAAGATAATAAATACGGATTTTTTTATAGAAACCAAATATGACAAAAAGATTACTTTCAAATTTGGTAATGATGAAGGCCTGATGAATTAGGCTCGGGAAAATTTAAATTTTTGTTAAAATATAGGATATATTCTGGTTTTATTGTTGTCTAAGGTCTCATTAACTATATTGTAAGTGTTTAAAAAATGTGTGACTTATGAAATTTTATATGTTTTACCATGAAATTGCGTACTATCATTAGGAAAATATGGTAACTTACTATTAAAGGGAAAGTACACAAAGGGGAATCTATAACATTTTACCTGAAACAAATATGTGATTTCTATCTAGAGAGGATTAAAATATGATTCATTATAAATTGATTTTCAATCTATATGATGCATACATGGAATAACTATTTTAATGTCATACAATATGAGATATCAATAAGACATATTGTGGTTGTACTCAACATTGAATTTCTTGTCAATAAGGTAATAATATCATAAAGACATACATGGAAAATGAGGAAAATTTAATGAGGGGTATTGAATTGATTCATGCATTGGTGTGCTATCTATTTTCCTCGAGAGTCATTTATGGGAATATGTATTATGTTGTTTTATTATGTTATCTCACAAGAATGGAATTGTTTGTTTTCATTTCCCAATAGTTTATGATATTTAGTTTCATAAAAGAATATCATAGGATATATGAAAGGATTATTTCATATAAGATTATAATATTTCATATTGAGAGAGTAATAGAATTAAAAAACAACATTGTAGATGATTACTTAGAGAAATATGTGATAAGGAACCAAGTTTTGATAGTGATAACTCCTCATCAAATTGGGGTGGTTCACATGAGAAATCAGATCATAAACAACACTAACATAACAAATATTTGTTAAAGGTTTTATTAGATAGATTTAATAAGGATTAAATCATTATATCAGTCAAAATATACTGTTGGGTTCTTTTTTGTCCAATGGATTATACTACTATATAAAATCTGTTATACAAGACGAATCAACTTGTAAAATGGTTTATAATATTTGTAAGTATGTTTTTTGTTTTTATTAATGATAGAAACACAAATTTTAAGCATGTGTTAGTGAGGAGATATTTCACATATACATTGGAAATATAATACCATGTAAATTATCCACCACGAGTCTGGGAAAGTTATATGAATGTAATGATATAACTATGGTATTGAATGAAAAGAATATTGATCAACACCATGAATAGTTAACTGATTATATTGACAAATAGTAAAGAAAATCATAGGTATTATATGTCAAAAATGATGATTTAGAAGATGATACTAACAATTATAATGGGGAATTATAATTTTTATCTTTATTAAATACATATAGTAATGATTATATTGATAGGAAAAATAAAATATGGGATCAGGTTGTTCCAGTTAAAACATGGATAATTATTTCTCTATAGAATACATCATTCATATATTAGGTTGAGTCTAAATAATTTGAAAATTCCACTGGAGATATCAACTGGGGTATAATTTTTAATGAAGAGCACGACAAAATTTACATGAATCATGCATGGGAGAGTGTTTTGTGGGAAATAGTTCATAATGTCATCAGGACTAAATTTCTCTTTCAAAAAATTATAAATGAATATGTGGGAGTGATCTAAAACAAAGTATGACTTCTGTGAAAATTGTACTCATATATATTGGTTATCAATTTTGTTAAAACATTTTCACTAGTTGTGAGGATGGAGATAATTTGATTATTCTGCTCCACAACTGTGAAATGAAATATCATATTTTGAAAAAGGGAGTTCATGTCATAATTTTTTATTGGGGTTAGTAAAAAAGAATTATTTATTTATATTCTATATGTTTTTATCATTCTTGAATATTAAATCAATTTTTATTGATAAAGGCGCTACATGGGTTGAAGTAGGAACATGGAGTGTGGTATTGATGACTGTATTAAATATTGAACCATATTGGTTTTCAAGATTCTATAGTTGATTACAATATCAATGTCAACTATGGCAGTAATCAAAAGATAATGGTATTGGTTTATGTGCAATACATAATTTATGGTGGATCAGATGAAGCATGATGAAAACAGTTTTCAAAATTCACGAAAAGCGATATCCAAATGTCAATGGTTTGGACTCTAATAGTATAATTTAGTTTAATGGTGACACAAGGAAGGAATGTCACATTTTTTTCAAAATTCAAATATTCCAAGGATAGTCTAAGGTGATTTTTAGTGTATAAGTCCAATGATATGATGACACTATAGGATACCTAGTTGAAATAATAACAATATGATAAAGGAAAAACTTTTAATGTCACATAATATTGGAATTCCATTATAATGCTATTCTACATAATAGTTGCAGAACCATATTTTTTTCACGTAACAATTATCTCTTTATCAAATTATATCCAAATAAATAAGCAATGTTTCAATAAAAAATAATAAATTTTTATTTCAAGGGAGTAGTCAATTTTTTTTCTATATATAGAAAATCTCAAGAAGAGTTATTGTGATATATAAATTTTGATTGGAATATATTAGTAGATTATAGAAAATAAATCTCAAGTGTATCATTTTACATTTGTGGATTATCATTTCTTTTCAAATAATGAAACACAATTTTATTTCATTGATCATTGGTATCGATGAATAAATTGCGGCTACTCATTCTCCCAAGAAGTTCTTTTCTATTAAGAAGAAACTTAATGATACATGATTTTATGTAACGTCTCATATTAAAATCCATTGTTATAATTTTTATGCTATATATATTAGAAAAAATATAGTCAATCAGTCATGGATGAATAATAATGAAATGATATATCATTTTATCAAGGAGAAGGTTAAGCAAGGGCGTGTGATGTTCAAGTATGTGCCTACAAAGCTACATGTAAAAAATAATATGATAATCTCTATACCCAATGAATCATTTGAATATCATAAACTATCTCTTTGATATTAGTCGACTACCCAATCTTGATATCGTGTGGATGTATGACCCCTCTCCTCCTGGTATGTTTTTTCTCTCTACTGTACAGATAAGTGTTATTTACGATGTTGGGGTCTCAAATGTTTTACCTTTGGGTTCATTAAAAAAAGGAATACAATATTAATATAGTGGTAGGGGAGAAGATGATAGTTATATTAGTAATGTAGGTTAGTATTCAATATAAATACTATAATAATGGTTTATTAATATTTATTTATCTTGACAAGATGAGGTTCATGATGAATATAGATGATTAGAATTGAAATGAAGAGAATAGTTGAAGATATTTTAATGATAATATATCCTCTCTCACCAATCATGCATCTTATTAGATTAGATTCTATGTCTTGTTAATTTATGATCTCTATCATGAATCACATGAAGAGAATTTTGGTTTATGTTGGACGAAGATTAAAACTGATATATAAGAGTGAAAAGGTATTAAAAACATAAGGCAGGTATTTTTAGAAAAAAATGCATGAAGGTTACATTTTAGTGTTTTTAGGTTGATTTTGTTTTATGAAAATTATCAAATAAAAATGAATTGATTCTCTAAAGGTGATATGTAAAGTTGGATATACATGGTGGTGTCATTTTCAATTGTTTTCTAAATATTCGGGGTCAAAATTTTCTATGATGACCCATGTTACCAAAAATAGGATCTCCATTACTAAGTCATTATACATATGGTAAATTCATGGTTTTTTCAATTATTTTAGTTTTGATAATAATATTATATATTTAATGGTAGTTTGTGTAGGGAAGTTTTGAAGGTTCATAAATGTGTCATGGAAATATAGTAACTCCGGGACTATGAAATTCTTCTCTAATAGAGACAATTTACTAGAGTTTTTTAAAAATTGAGAAAATTGTGAAATAGATTATAAGGCTTCACAAATAGGTGTTTCAGAGATGGAAAACTTCATGATAATGAGGAAATTATTATAAATATGAATATACATTTTTTTAAAATTATAGTATGTCTTAAAAAATACAAAGGCACTGAATTATTGAAGGCGACTCATGGAGGTTGTTCTTGAGAAATCTTTAAGAAGAAATAAACTTTATACCAGCTATGTAATCTTTTCCAAAGGGTTGAGGTTCACAAAAGCAGTGCATTTATTGAATGCATGAATATTCATGAAAGAATTGGGATTCATGGAAGTATTTGTATTCATGAATGTAGAAGGATTCATGAAAGTTTTAGGGTTTTCAAAAGAAAGATATTCATGTAATGGACTTGTAAGATTTTGGAGGGGTGTGTGCGCTTTGTGAAGGTAGTGCACCTAGTGAAAGTGTTGACAATGGATTTCCAGTTTAATATACTGTAAGTTGTTACTCATTAATTGGATGAATATAGAATATAATGATGAAGCAAATAAAGTTAAAATCTTAATATTTCATTTGATAAAATGAAGACTCATCTAAAATAGTAGTGAGAATAGTTTATTTGAGAGAGAACTGAAAATTTAAATTGATATTGGTTGTAAACTATGGGGTATAATGACTCTCCACCAAAAGTTATTATACAATTTTTCTAGTTGATTTGGTATATATGCACATTATCTTTGTCTTCTCCATGGATGTATCACAGTACGGGTGAATCAAGTAAAATTGTTGTGTCTTGTATATTCTTTATTATTTGCATACATTTATACACAAAAGATATAGAATAGTGTTTTTCAAGGAAAAAATAAGATCCAAAGGGGTAGTGGTATTAAATAATCAAACACCGATTCACCCCCTCCCCTCATTGGGTATTCAACATATTTTGACTAACCAATTTTATTTTGAATTTAGAAAAAAATAGTGGACATTTTAAAACATTTTTATGTTTTATTGTAATGAAATTAATATTTTTATCCTTTTATTTAATTATGTAATAAAAATTTAAAAAAAATTGAAACCGTTTTAATTTAACATAACTATAATTTTATTATTTATAAAACAATTATCATGACTATAAATTAAATACATTATTTTTGCAAAAAAATTATTTTTATTCTTAATAAAATATTTTTAATTTTTTATTGCATTCTTGATTACCATCGAAAATTATTAACCAATGCACTTAAAATATAATATTGTAAAATAAATTTGTAAATTTTAAATAATCACTATCATTATATTTTAACAATTCCAACTTATGTTTTTGGAATACAAATTAGTTTGTAGGGTATATGTCTGTAACTGTGGTAATGGATAGAATGGATTTATAGAGGGATACCATGGAAATAACGCCACAATTATCATTATAAAATTCATTAAATTGGATTCATTAAGTTAATTTAAACTTTATATCATCCTATATTCCGAACATTTTCTATTTTTTCTACATTCCCATGAAAAATTTATTTTAATATTTTCATGTAAAGGATGTTAAAAATGGTGTCACTGCCCTCACTTATAAATGAAAACATATTCTTTTCACATCATCAAATCACTTTAGAACCATATATTTATCAATAAATACAAAAATATATTCCAAAATTCCTTGTATAGGACCAAGGTGTTTGGAATATATAATAAACAACAACCAATAATAATTAAGATGAATTTAAATATTATTATCCATGAATGATGTATATGTTCTTCCAAATGTTATTCATGATTCATTCCAATTAAACAGCATAAAAATATCATTAAAGAATATTATTATATTTTATGAATTATATTTTAATTAATTACATTTTTATTTCAATGGTATAGTTGTTTTCTAAGACATTAAAATCCAATGAAAATTTAAAGTGTCGTTTATGTTTATATGTAAAAGGCCACCTTCATGAAGCGATGTAATTCATTTTTCATCAAAATATCCCAAAGATAGATTTATCTATATATTTAATTAATTTAAATTTTATTTATTACAATGTTATGATTCTATAAAAATAAATTTTATTTTATCTTACTTTGATTCCAAACAGTATATATTGAAAACATCACTCAAGTGTATATACAGACAACATTCTCAGTAGATTAATAAAATTAATATTTCATCATCACATTAAATTTATTGTAATAAAAAATTATTAAATTTATAAAAACTATTATTATTAATTGTTTAATGCTATTGGGATCATTTAACTATGATATGTTTCATGGAATGGAGCAACAAAAATAAAAGATGCATGAAAAATGATGCAATTAACACTGAAATTTTGATGTATAATTTAGAATTTCTAAAAAATGGATGATTTAAATATATAAATGAATGATATATTGTAATATATATATATATACATATATATTTAGTATATATTTATAATTAATAGAAGAAAATTAGTCGTGAGGATAGAGAATATAAAAATTTATTCATTACTTGTGGAAAGGGTTTTGTCTCAAATTGGTTTCATTATTAAAGGTTTTGTATTATTCATATTTTTTTTGTCAATATGTTTTAGATTAAATTATTTTTAATTATTATATCATGATTACTTATTTATTCATGGAATATAATATTTAACTACATTTTAAAACATCAAATAGGGTTTCAATGAAATATTACAAACGATCTATGTGTTACTTATCTATTTTTTATTCATTTAAGACACATACCATATTCAATATTTTTTTATATTTTCTGGTGTATATACCACCATATGAATATTTTAATAATACATTAATTAATTATAGGGTATTTAAAAATCAATATTATGTTGTATATTTCATGGGCTTCTGATCAAGAGATATCAATGTTGTAACAGTTTTTTCATCTCAATATCCATTCTCTATGATATTATCTATATTACCCATTTTATTTATATCATATGTTTTATATAATACTCTTGAAAGTACATTAAGATTTTTTTCATTAAATATATTTTGATTGAAAAATGAATATATGTTTCATTATTTTATGTTGTTTTGATTCAATGATTAAAAATTATGTAAGGCTAATATGTTAATATCTAATTTTAATCCGAGTTGTTTATGTTTTAATTTAATTTATAAGAAAATATGTGAAATTATTCTTATAAAAACCTTCTAGATTATTATACACAAATTTTGTATTCTTTTTTTGTTATATTATTAATACTTTTAACCTCTTTGGTACTAAAATATACTAAAATAATATCTTTAAGAATCGACAATGTAATTGTTTTCTAGTGAGGATATATTTCTTCCAAATACATGTTGTTATAAATTGTGTTAATAATCATATTATATAATTTTATATTACTAATATTAGTATTTTCAATTAGATATTACTTTGATTATTTTATTAAAAAACCTCTTGTTCTTGTTTTTTAAATGAGTCATTTTTACATACTTTTAAAATGTATAAAAAGAGTATTTTTTTTAAAATATTTTATACATTAATGAGTTTTCTTTTTGACATATAAATTATTCATCATGATTTTTACATGTTTAATTATTTTCATAGAATATATTATTTTCATTAGTTTGGAATTAATTTTTCTTTATTTATTTATAATTAAAAAAAATATTTGCAATTTTTTAATTATATTTTAAATACTTTTATAAAATAATTTATGTCTATGTGAACAAGAATTAAGGATTTATATGTTTGACTATGGATATGTTCTTGTGATACCATCCAAAATTATTCCTTAGATGGAATGTGATTATGATGGCACACCTATGTTTCATTAAACCCTTCGTTTTTTATAGGTTAACTAAAATATGAATGAATTATGAATGATCATATGTTCCAATGAAATTTATATGAGTAGTAAATTTTTAAATAATATATGAGTCTATTATATATATTTAAAAAATTATGTAATGTTTCATATGTCCAGAGCTGAAAGGGTACATCGGTGACTATCCCATTAAAAAGGGTACAAATGATGTTTCCCTAGACAATGATTGTAAATGATAGGTTTTCCTAATACCAATAAGGTACATTATAGGTTTTCCATATCCCATGATGTTGCTGAATATATATGTCATGGCCATATGGATAAACGGGTGGATTTCATAATTCTATGAGGGTAAAAGGGGGGTTCTCCTATGCCCAATATGGTACACAAGTTGTTAAACAAAGCCTATTATTTGATAAATTTCATGGTGAGAATAATCAACCCATTAACTTGTTGAATAAGATTATGCTATAATTTAATACCCCAAATATAGAATATTAACTTACGGTATTATATCATGGATCATGGTTTAATAATGATGATTCTTATCACTTAAGACACATGTTAATATTTATGAATATTCATTATTTCATGAATCATAACTTCTGTTATATGAATTGGATGATATATTTTTTATTATTATGATCATATTCTCAAAAAAATATTCTTATCATATTCTCACTATTATTTTTGGATTGATAATTCTTTTTCTACGCTTTTTATGAATTTTAACATGCAAGTCATATTTTTGAATTTAATTAGGATATGAAGAATAATGTTATATAACAAATTTTGAGTGGGGTATTACATGTTAAAAATTGTGCAGGAGATAATGAAGACATATTGTGGAATAAAATAATGTAGTTTCAATGAGAAAATTTGTATTTTATAAGAAATGCTTGGGTTTTTCTTTGTAAGTGTTTTTATAAATAATCTACATCTATAAATAAAAAAAGGATATTGGTATGTGAGTGACACAATCTAGGATACATATATTGTATTTATATAATGTTAAATTCGGGTCACATTTTGTATCAATTCTTGTGTATAAAGAATATTCTATTAGTACGAGATCTGGATGTATATGTCTTAGGATATAATAATAGTATCATGTAATAATTTAAATAAATTTACTAGTTAGGATTTTATTATTTTAAAATCATTTAGGAATATTGAATATAGTAATGGGTCAATATGGTTATGGTTGATAATAAGTTCAATGTAATAGATACAATTTTGAGGTCATAGATGAGTAAATCTTATGTTTATTAATGACACTATGAAAATTGATTACAGTTTAGGAAACACATTGGTTTGGTATGGGATATAATACCTAGGTAATATTAATTTATATGTGATATTTTATTTGTTTATGTATTATTATCATAAAACGTTTTTGAAAACCCTGTGGATTTAAATTTTTTTTTAAAACACCGTAAATTATTTGTAAATTAATTAGTGTGTTGATTTCTAGAAATAATTACATTGTATGCATAATAATATGTTAATCTTGTATCTAGAAAGAATGAACATATGGATAATACATTTAAAAATGTTGTGTGAGTACTAAAATGTTCTTCAATCAGTGCATAATATGTTTCCCTAACTCCACACAAAGATTAAAATTTAAGGGGGATATGATATGGTTAATTATAGTTATTTTTATGAACATTTGTGAAGGACGTGAATATGTTTTTATGTATTTGATGTTGGAGTAACTATGGTTGATAAGGATATTAGGAAAATTGTTATTGCTAATATAAGTCCAACAATATTTGTTACATTGTTGGTTAAAAATTCATTTTTTTTAAATTACGGTTATTTGGGTAAATGATTAATATTGTTTTTGTTTTATATTATTTGTATATGTGAATCAATTTATAATGGGTAACAGTAATGTTATTTTTTAAGAAAAAAACATTTCATGAATTAATTAGGTTTAGGATATAATATGGAGGATGTTATGTAACTACTTAGGATCAATAATCTCGCAGAAAACTTTTACAAATATATATTTGATGAAAAAATGTTCAAATAATTTTTACATTGGGGTTTCAAATTTGGTCAGGCATATAAAGAATTAATTAAAATATATTAATTAATGTAATTGTTTATATTGAAATTTTTTTTCTATTAATGAGGATATAGAGATTAACATTTCATTTCTTCATTTGATGTTAATGAGGATATAGAGATTAACGTTTCATTTCTTCATTTGATGTTTAAGTAATATTTAATTTTAATATTATTTTTACTTATTCTAGATAATTTTTTTTTAAATGAATATAAGTATGTGAATTTATTTTTCCATTATTTTCTTATAAATTATGGATTTTAATAATTTTTTCTTCTTCTTAAAGTATCAAAAAATCATCATTGTTATTTATCAATTATAATATTAAATTAATCATATGGTAAAAACTGCTCAAAACAAAATAAAATGACTAAGTTGTTCTTATAAAATTTAAATAAATCATGTCAGTATAATTTATCATATTCTCAATCTTGATGGTAAAATAATTCATCAAAAAATTAAATTGAAAGATAAATCAATCTTGTATTTAGTGTCAAATACCACTAATTGGTCATTGAACTATATTCGATACTCATTAAAATTATATCATGTATAATGATACATGAATGGATTTATAAATTTTAATAATGAAATATTAGGATTCCATGTACTGATAGTGAAATTAATTACCGGATAAAATAAACACTATATTTTATTAATATGTCACAATACAATAATTTTGGTAAAAAAAATTTAAAATTTGGATGATGCACTTTATTTAATTTGGAGATAATGTAAAAACTAGGGATTATAAAATGTAATTCTCATTTTTTTATACAATGTATTATAAATTACCTTACATGGATAGATAAACTAATAAAAACTGAGATGTATTATAAAAAATATTTACTAAATTGAAATATTATAATAAACTATGATATGTAAATTGAAATTTTTATTTATGAAATTTAAAGACACTTAAAAAATTAATATGGTATTATAAATATTATTCATTGTCAAGGTGAGATATTTTTTATTATTTTTTTAATATGTTTCCAATAATTTTATAAAAAATTATATTTATATCTTTTAAAATATTAGAATTGTTATATAAAATATTTTAATGTAGGACATAATATATTATCATTCAATTAACATAAAATATTTTTGAAGGAACATTGAATTTTCGAATGGTTACTTTTTAATAAAAATGAGTTTTTATTAAATTAAATATTTAAATTTAAAATATTAATTTATAATTTTCATATTTTTTTTAAATTAACTCATTTTTTTAATTATATATTTCAAAATATGTTTTGTGATATTTTATTTGTTTTTTTCAAAAGACATATTTTTAATGTGACTAATAATAAATATTTATTTTACAAATAATTCTACTTTAACAAAATAATTATGTTATATAAATGATTTAAAAGTATAAATAAAAAATTTAACACACAAAAAAACAGCATTTATGAATCCGTAAAATTCATTTTAGAAACATATGTTTAATTTATAATCAAGATATCGATAATTTAAACCATATTTGATGTTATATTGGATGAAAATTACTATTTTATCCTTTTATTATTAGGTAATTGTAAATTAAAATTTATTTTTTAATCTTTTTTATGGTTATATAAATCTAATTTTATTTTAAATTAAAAATATTTTAGAGAAACCATTCTATTTATGATTTTTGTGTAATTTTTTTTTCAAAAATGATATTTTTCTAAGAACATTTTCTTTACATTTTCAATAATTATTTGATAATTTATTTTGACATAAATAATTTAATGTACTGAAACTTACTCTGTATTTTTTATTCTAATTATGTAAAAAGGGCATGTATTTTTTTTATTTAAATAATTTTCATTAGAGCTTTTATCACCACTATAACGCATAAAAAGGGATTAAGAGTGGGTTTACTAAATAAATACGACTATCGCTATTTCTAAAACATTTATAAATATGATTATTTACATGTATTCTGACCTTTTAACATAATATATTTGAATCATGGAATATTTCATTTCAATTTACCATGACAATTACTTACAATTTTAATGTTATAGGTATTTACTAGGTTTTCACTCCCATTACACATTAACGGAAACCACTTATTCTCACTTATACACCCCACATGAAAACCATATAGTGAAATATATCTACCAAATTACCATTCAAACATAGTTACATTTAATATTGAGGTTCTAGTATTTTTGAAATTTTTATCCATTGATCATTAAGTTGTTTTAAAGGATATTACCCAATGAATATGTACATGTTCTTATCATGGATTTTTTAATATTCCTTCCACAAAAAACCCAACCAAATATTTTATTACCATGTTAAAATAGTTATATCATCATGTTTATATAATTAATTTTTTTATTTTATTTTCCCACCCATTTTCAATCTCAATTCGATTTAATTGAAAAATGAAATAATAACTAATGGTTAAGTTAGACTATCTTTCTAGTGGAAATTCAATTCATTTTTCATCTCCACATCTCATAGATAGTTTTTTAAATGTATTTTTTTTGAATATAAATACTTTTCTAATATAATTATTTTTATTCCTTGAAGTTATATTGTTAAATAAATTCTTTTATTTCAAATACTATAAAATTTAAAACCTCATTTATTCGTTAGTACGAACTACCACCGCCACAATGTGATGAAATCAATTTTCCAGCACATCGAAACATGATTTCATATAATATTATATTTCATGAATACAAATTATAATAATAACATTTTATTCTTTTTATATGATAAAATCGTGATCATGGTGAATGTACTAGAACTATCAAATCCAAACATAAATGGAAAACAATAACAGATAACTCTATAATATTAATTTTAATAATTATTTTTTAATAAATGGGATATTAAATTTTTTAGTGAAATGAAATATATTTATATTAAAAGGAATATTATTATTTAATGGATTTATAAAATATATAAATATAATATATATGTGGTTATAGTACATATGTAGAAAATTGGGACTCGAGGAAAGTATTTGGTGTCATATTTCTATCATAGATACATGTTTTGAATAACAAACATATTTTTTTATGTAATTTATATAACACACATATGTATTGTATTTAAATTATTATTAAATATTATAACCTTTGATTATTATTTAAATCAAATTTAATTAAATAATATAGGGTTACTAGTCTTAATTTTATGTCATTGAGACATTTGTCATATTCAACACTTTATTTATCATTTCATGTTTATAGACATACATATGAATGTTTCTATGATAATTACATGAAATCAAATTTATGTAAAAGTATTTATTATGTTCTATAATTCATGTTATTTTATTTCAAGAGATAATATTATTTTAAGGTTTTCCACATCACAATTTTTATTTTATTGAGATAAGTACAATAATAAAAAACTTTTTCATTTTTTTATATAATTTATAAGATTTTATTATATTATTATTATTATCATCAACGTATTTGATATTTATAAATCTATATAATTTCTTTTCCATCATGAGTTATTTATTCAAGGATTACTAATTTTAAAAGGGGTTTTGATAGAATATCACTTTTTATGGGTATTATTTACGTTTGAATTTACATTGTTGGAAATTATAGGTTATTTATTTTCTGAATGAAATATAATTTATTATTAACCATTTTTTTGATATTTTTCTATCCAAATTCCACCTATGTGGTTCTATAATTTTCCAATGTAAATTTTGTTAAAAAATATGAACCTATTTCTCAAATTCGCCAAGGATGTTTTCCCCCAATATCCCCGATCCTATAAATTGTATTAAATTTTTTTATTTTATTTCCAATGATTTTGAATGAATATTTTATGTATATTTGAAAATATTTAAAAATATTTTAATTATATTTTTACAGTTTATTCCTATGGTTCATTTATTACTACCATTAATATATATGAGAATAATGTTTTATAAAATAAACTTACTTTCATGATATCATGTACTTTATTTATAATGAATAATATTTCCAAAGTTTTATGGTTTTTAATGAAAATGAAATTCATTTTTTTCTATGATTTTTTAATTTTTTAAAATGAATCCAAACAAAAAGGATTTTTCTCTTTTTTCTCCAAAAATATTTCTTAATTATTGTGTAAAAATATTATACATCTATGTTAATAAAATTTACGGATTAATATGTTTCACTATAATATATTCTTACAATACCATCCAAATCATTTCTCTGTATGGCTCATGATGTTGGTATTTTAATTATTTTTCATAAATCATGTTTCATTCCAAAAGGTAAATTATACTATAATAGAATAATGAATTCACTTATGTTACTATAGAATATATAATAATGGTTTCTATTTATGTGGTCGGTTATTTTGTTTTATCCTTTAAAATAATTGGGTAATATTATATATTTCATGATCTAAATGGGTACATGAGTGATTAGCTGAAGCCCAAGATTATGTGAGTGGTTTCTAAAATTCCTTGTGTGTACACAAAAGGATTCCCCTAGCCCAATAAGGTAGACAATAGTATTTCCCATGATCATTATGTTACAATATTTTTTTCCTAATTTTCGAGATTTTCTAATGCCTAAGATGATACATGGGTCGTTTTCCTTGGACCAAAAGAGTATATTGATGTTTATACAAATCATACTAGATGATGTATTCCATCGTGAGAAACCTTAACATATTATTTATATGAATTTTTTATGACACATTTTTATGACAAACACTTATATCAAACTCTTATAATATTATCACATAGATCATGAATATATATTTTTTATTCTCTCTTTTGAATCATGGGTTCAGTTTTGAAGAGTTCATATGCCCCTATTCCTGATTAATGATCCATGATAAGCTGGCTATGATTTCATTATGTTTTATCATTTTCTCATACCTTTATACTTATATTATGATTACTTACAATATTTGATTGATAGTTATTATGTTTTCACGTATTTGTTGTTTGATGTCACCCGTTTAATGTTTCCATTTATGAAGGAATGAATGTTATTTTATAAGATATTACATACTGGGATTTATGTACGGAAAAAACTGTAGTGGATATTAAATCATTATTATGGTATAATTGAATCCTGGTAAAATATAAAAATAAAATTATGAAAAAATAGACATGTTTTAAGAGATAAGTTTTTTACAATAGATGTTAGTGTACAGGTCTTATGATTTCATATAAGGGACATAACAAAAAATAATCATAGTAATTCAAACATATCCCATAATTTTATTTTTGTAAATTACATTTTTTTTAATAATAAATTATTATTATTATTATTAAATAATCATGAGTGAATAATATGTGTTGACATCACACAACATAATAATATGGTGTGAAAATAAACAGAAGACATTTTTTGAGGTTAACCACAATGAATTTCATATAATAATCATGTAGGTCAACACCATTCCTATAATATTATTCACATTGGATATCCACCCATGTATATTTTTATCATGGAATAAACAATAATGTTTTTTTGGGTTGAGCTCATAACATTTATTCTCTTTCGGGATTAAGATGAACACCAATATATGAGTTTGGTTATGGGATCACCAATCATATACAATTTTGGGCAGAAGATCACTACTCATGTACCAATTTGGGATCATTTGACATAAAATAATTCATTGTGAGTTAATGATATAAAATAGACCCACCCTTCACATAATGACAAACTATACATATTTGTGCATCAAGATCATGAAAAATATTACAATTATATCATAGCTTAATTAACCCATCAGAATGAATGGTATTCTGTAATAAATTCCAAAAATAAAGACCATATATCATCTATAGGAACAAGAGTTGATTGTATCCCTCAATAAAATCATGGGGAATCAATAATAAACATTATGGTATTTATATATATATTTAAATAAAATTAATAGAAAATTTATAAAAAATGGATCAAAAAATAAGTATAATTATCCTTTACATTTCATGAAATATAAAGTAATATTAAAAAAATTAAAAATAGGAATAAATATTAATTTTAAAAAATGAATAAACATAGAGGAAACCTAACTACAAAATATATATAAATATATGTGAAAACATAAATTTATACAAAATGTGTTAAAATGGAATATTCCATTCACACTTCTGTAATGAGAATTAATGTTGGAAAATAACCCAATAAAACTAATTAAAAGATGTATCCTTTGGTAAAGAAAGTAAAGTAAATTGAGAATTAACTTATAATATAATATATATTCATATAATTATTTTCATAAATTAATATAAATAATTCATCCATGAAGGATAATGATTCTCTATAAAATATATGATATTTTTGTAAGCTCCCCTTACAAACAACATTTCTATTTAATTTCTAATTAAGGTTGTTATAAAAATATATAGACATGAAAAAATTATAAATTACCATTAAATTATAAAATAAACAGTGTTATGACTAAAATAACATAAAAACCCTCATAATTTTTGTCAAAATAGAAAAAAATGATTTTAAATTGAGGTCAAAAAAATAAACCCTTAATGTAAAATTATCATTGGAGTCAAAATACATTGAAATATAGTATCATATATGGATATATAAATCACGTAAATTTCATAAAATGTAACATGAAACACATCCATTGGTAATATATGCACCTCATTTAACAATATTGGTTGTGAATATGGAATATCGCTTAATAAAAGTGACATTAGGAAGAAAAAACCCTTAACACTACTCTTAAATTACATGAATGTTATTTGAAATCCTAAATAATTAACATAACTATCATAATAACCTATTTGATAACCTTATTAAAATATAGTACCATTTATAATATTCTATGATTATAATTCATTATAAAAATTAGTTATTAATTTTTTTTATCATTAGATGTCCATAGCATTGATTGTTTTACTATTTTTTTTCATGCATATTTCCATCCAAATTCATGAAAAAAATTAAATAATAAATATATTAGTTATCATGGTATAATAGTGTTTCATCAATTATTTATGAATTCCCATTAATATTTTATGTATGTAATTAGTCTTCTTTCTGATAATTTAATCCATGATGGGTATGCTTTATGTAATTTACTAATAAGAACATGTCACATTATAGTCACCATTACTTTATTAAAAATTACAAAATCAAATGGACAACAATTTTTATTCATTAATATCATATATCTCTTAAATTATATATAAATAATTGTTCATGATGAAAATGGTGATGATTACATATCACAATTCATATAGGTGGTTGAACCTACCCAATGAAGAACGTGTTATACAAATGAATAATTGTAGAGTTATATAATAGTAATATAATTTTAGTTGAAGAATAATTATTTTAATGAGATAGAAATATAGAGTAAAAATATATATATAATGTGTGGTTATGGTATGGTAATTGAAAAAAGATTTATGGTAATTAGATATGTTATTGAATTCTCTTGTTCATGAAATAGGTTCCTTCAAAAAGATGGATTTGGCTTTCCTTATTAGAAGTTTAAGCGACAATTTTTATTCTCTATTTTTAAGAGAAGAAATTGGTAGTTATTAATTAGTTAAGAAGAATTTTTTTATTTTTTGGTATAGGTATAAGATGGTGCCTTTTATATGAAATTAATAAATTTTTTATATATAAACTATAATTCACTAATCTATATAGTATACATTTTATATGGATTTTGGATAAAATGTTTAAAATAATGTATATGTTTCATTCATCATATCATACATGAAATTTATATATATGGACTTATGATATTTTAATACTTTATCATATAGATTACCCCTTTGTACCTTAGTTTACCCTTGTAGTAGTAACTCTATTTTTACCAAGGTAACTTATTTTTATACAATAAATTAAAATTATATTTATACACAATTTCTTATCATAGATTATAAATTTGGACTATATATAATCTATTTCAATTTCTAAAATTTAGTTTCCTTAATCTAAATAGAAATATAAAATATATTCAAAAAAAATTTAGAAAAAAATTATATTACAAACATTATGATTATCTTTTTGAAAAACACAAGGATATATATTTTATGTTTTTTTCTTTTATTATAGGGATTTATACCTCAAATAATTTATGTGGAGATGTTTCATATTATATTATCATAATGTATTAATATTAATAATTCATTAAATATTGTATCTTAATAATATTTATCATTCTTTATTTTATATTAGTGTTATTCTTTGAAACAATATATTAAATTCAATATTTACATTCTAATAATACTATGATATCATAGAGTTATAGTGGATATAACCAAATTAATGAATAAATGGTTTGTTACATTTTTCATTCAATATTTTTTAGTTTAAAATTGTTCATGTAATTTTTTATATCTTTTCAAATTAGAAATATCACAAGAATGCTATTTTTCACTCCAACTCCAACCACGTTTGTTTGACCATTTGGACAATCATTGAATTTTCAATCGCACATGGTTTTTAAATTATTCCTTTTGTTTAATACATTAAGTAAAATTAAAATGTTTTGTTTCATAGTTTGAAAATTAATAAACAAAGTATGTGTTTTTATGGTAATGAAAATAAGGAATAGGATTTCATAATTCATGAACCCTTCATTTTAACTTTTTCTACTTTTTTTAAGTCCATTTAATTTTTTTTCAATATAATATGTTTTATTTTATATCCTATTATTTAGGATAAATAATCACAAAAATTTCTAAACACCTATCTAATATAATTTATGGTCACCAAGAATAACATACATACAAATTTAATCATTTTACATGACTATTTTTTAAATCTCATAACAAATCACAGTGCCAAATATATTATTTTAGATTCATTAGGGATTAAATTCATTTATAACTGATTTTTACAGACATTGTTCAACAATTTTTATTATATATTGTTACACACAATACCATTCTCAATGAATAATACAAATTAAACTTTTTAAATAGATTAGAAATAAAAAAATAAAAAAGGGACAACTCAGATGCTTCATAAGGGTAGTCATAATAGATATTAATTGAAGACCATCACTAAGTATAAAATTAACACCAAGGATTAGAACAAAACCAAGGTTCTTGATTATTTCATAAAAAATAATACCCATAAAAATTATCATAAATAATTAATCAAAAAAAATATTTTATCATATTCATAAGTAATGATTCATATGGAGTGATGAGACAAGATTCAATAATCATGATACTTGAAAACATTACATTGGACTATGAAATAATAGATAAATATGGCATAATAAAAGGACCAAAAAAATTTATAGCAAGACTTCTGGTCTAAAACCATCATCAAATAAAGAATTTTATTTACTCTCTATTTCTACAATCATATTTGATTAAGTTTACTCAACATACGATGACCTTTAGACTCATGAAATTTAATACATTACCTAATAAATTATACAAATATATAATTCTCTTCCAATAAATTGTATAATCATAAAAAAACAAATGTGTTTTACATGAACATAGAATCATTATAAACTTCATTATATTTTAATTATCGTGTGATAAATAAAATAATGTTATACTAAAATTCATTAGACATGATTATAATCTATTCAGATAAAGAAGGTGTATGATATCATTAAATCCTATTCATAATGAAACATTTGAATCCTTAAATTGATTTATATAATGATTAAAAATAATTTTGGAAGAAAATTTGAAAATATTTTTAGAAAATAATAAGTAAATTCATTAATATTTTTAATAACTACAATTTAAAATAAAATATCATTCAAATAAATTCTTTTATAACTATATTAAAAATATACATTAATGAACCCTATAAACATGGAATGGAATATTCATATAAAAAACTAAATAAAATGTTTTGAGAAAGGAACCATGTAAAAAACATAATAGAGGAGAGATAAAGTCATCCATATCAAACATTTAAAAAAAGTTAAAACCATTAGAAACAAATAATAAGAAATAATTTATTTTTATATAAAGGAATAAATTACATGGTATAAATTATAAATACATAGAGGTAAATGATTACCAACTAACATTGGGAAATAATGATGATAACACATACAAGCACCATTTTGGTTAAATTTTGAACCAAATGGATGTGAAATGATATAAAGAAAGTAAACCCCAAAAATAATTAAATTGGAAGAATAATAATTTTGTTTTGTAGTGAAATAATATACAATTATTCAATGGAAAATTACAAATAAGAAATATAACTATCAAATAGAGGATGGAAAAGAAATCTAAAACCTGAAATTTTCATTTGGTAACACACACTCTATCTCTGATTAAAATAAATTATTTTGTATAACTAATATTTTAAATAAAATTATTCATATTTATTTTTCATTATAAAAATAATATTTTTTTTATTATAATATATATATATATATTATTTTTTATGACAACATGTATTCAAGAGTAAAAAGAAATATTTCTAAACAAACGCATCCTTTTTCTATTTATGGTTCTTGCTTCATGATCATTGGATCATTATATAATTATTATTCATGAATATATTATATATTAATTTTATATAGTACATTAGTCTCATGGTTATTTGATTAAAATTATGATAACTATTCTCAAGGAAACCAAAAAATGTCCTTTTAAGTAATTATTGATTTAGAAAAGAATTGATTCGATTTGTGAGTATACATTAAGATATTAAAATTTAATAATTATGAAAAATAATTATTAACCATTAAAATATATTAACATTATTTAACTATTATCGTTTGGTCATAATTAAAAATTGAAACATTATTCATATTGGGGGAATGAAAAAAAAGAACATGTTATAATGTTTTCCTCAATATTAACCTGTTATTGTCATGTAATAATACCACTTTGGGAAAATAATAATTATTTCAAAAAAATTATTTCACTAATAAATTAAATTTAGAAATATTATACTATTAAGATATGTAAAAATTATTAAATATAGTATAATAATAATGTTGGTGACTTGGTTTTTCTCTTTGACAACTTCTTTGAAATGTGATATTTTAGAATCCTCCTTGTGACCAGAGATTCTTAAAACATGGTGTAGTATTTTAGATATTGAATTTTTTTTAACCAAGAGGATATTGAACGTAAGGAGTGGTATGACATTGGTATATGAGTGGGCCTTTTCTAGAAGTGTATTGGGTTTAATTTTCCCAAATACCCACTCAATTGGTTTAAAGGTTGTCATTATACATGTAAAGAGGTGCAAGAGATGAAAAATAATTAATATGTGTTATCAATGAATTCATCACCAAAATTTAGACGTATTAATAGAAGTATTTTTTCACTTAACCTTTAATTTATCCATTTAAACTCATTTTACATTTACCTTGGTAACTCAAATTATATGTTAGTAGCATATTTCTGTTCCAAAAAATGAAAATGACTATATTAACTAATATAAATTACCTAATTCAAAAAATAGAATCCATTCTATTAAATTATGTGTTTATTATTATAATATTTTTTAATTAAGAAATATATATTTTCTCTTCAAATACTACATTATAATTATTAATGTTACTTTATTATCATTAATTAAAAACAATTATTTAAATAAATATTATAATTCTTTTTTTAATATATAATCCACTCATTTCTATAAATTTCATACTCAATATTTTATAAATTCATATTTTAAATAAAAAAAAATTATAAATTAAAACATTTAATGTAGACCATGTCATATCAATGACTTATTCGTTATAGATACATAATTATTTATTTAACTTACATACATTATTTAATAATCACTATTTATCATTTGTTCAAACATTATTTTTTAAATTATTGATTAAATGAAAATAATAATAATAATAATTAGTAACGCATTATGTACCAACATACAATTTCATTAATATACTCTATATTTGCTCAAATGAATTATTTCCTTTCTATTTTAGTCTAATAAAACATACATTAATTACATTTATATATATTATGTTCAATATAAGTATTTGGTTCTTTTGATAAAATCACTAATATACATATTGAATACATTTATACCCAACTACAAAATTTTAAATGACCATATATCCAACAACCATATTTCTAATAAAAATGTAACCAATACCCAATATATAGTCTTATATATATCGTTAAATTATTCTATAGAACCAGTCATCATATTCCCTAATTTAATAATCAATATATTCATCATTATTATAATATTTTGTATTATTTTATATATTTTATATTGGTGGTATGAAGATTGTATTTGTTGTCCAAAGTTATCAATACATGTCAAAAAGAAGAAGGAGGTGAAGAATGACTAAAAAGTTAGTAAAGATTGGACAAAGTGAGGTTGCCTGGAGAATTGTTATGGAATCATATCATTGGATGTCATACTTGATCAATTCCTTAAGAAGATCAATTCAGACAATTGTTTAACTGATACTATGTTCAAAGAAATTGTATCAAAGGTGACACATTTCTTAAAACAATTAAGTATTTTTAAGTATCATCTATATAAGAATGATTGAAGAAGAATAAGGATTTAAATAAGACCATGTAATGCTTCATGATTGCATGAGAACCATGAAAGATCTTACTTAATGAAAAGAATCATATTATTTGAAAGAAGTAGAGAATGATGGCTGAAGAATAAGAGATAGTGTTGAAGGGATTGGAATTCTGATAAGGTCATGAGTTACACAATGCCTTGACAACATATGATTGTTTCAATGTTCTTAATGTTCCAAATAAATGTATTAAAGGAGACACATTGTCTGCAACATTGAAGGTATTTGAGGAAGCTCCAAGCCTCCACTTTTGGATAAAGAGATATGATTGGAGTTATTTGGAATTAACACTCCAAAATTAATTGAGGATTTGAAGTGAGGATGAATAAGAACATTAGAAATAATATTCTAAAAATAATGGGTGAAAAAATGATGATGATTTGATGATTTGTAATTCACAAATATCATAAGTTTAGAGAACATGTGATGCAAGCCTTATGAAAGATAGAGAGAGTGAAGAAGTGTTTTTGGAAAAGGAAAGAATGTGGTGCACAAGTCAAAATTGTTGCACAAGTGTGGCACAATGGTATATGTGGCACTCAAGTGTATGTTGCGTGCAAGTCATATTTCAAGATCATCCCATCAAAATATGAAAAAGGAAATAAAGTGTAGCGCAAGATAAAGAATAATGTGCAAGTAAAAAAATACGCATTGTTATAAAGGCCGTTCAAGTGTTCCACGCAAGTATATATGGAACTCAAGTAATATTTCACCATCATCATATCAAAATATGACAAAGGAACGAAAGTGTATCACAAGTGATCGACTGGCGCACAAGTGCTGGAGTAGCGCGCAAGGGCTGGAGCGGCACGCAAGTGCTAGAGCAGCGTGCAATTGCTGGAGAGGCACACAACTGTATGTGGCACAGAAGTCACCAAAATGTCTATAAATAGATGACTCAAATCCTCATTTTTTAAGGCTCAAAACATTAGAGAAAATTTGATCTCTGATCGCAGAAGTAGTAGAACATAGCGCGCAAGCTAAATTGGTGCGCAAGAAGAGGGTTACTTATATGGCGTGCAAGTAGAGCGGCGCGCATGTAGTGGTGCACAAGTAGTGGTGCAAAAAGAGGGTGGCACGCAAGTAGAGTGGCGTGCAATATGGTGGAGTGCAAGCTGAGTGGTGAAAAAGCAGGGTGGCGCACATGCAGGTGGCGTGCAAGATGAGTGGCGTGCAAGCAGGGAGGCGCGCTAGCAGGGTGTGGCGTGCAATATATTTGCACCTGGAGGTTCTTACCAGCTTCTGCTCAACTTTGATGATGCTAAGTTGATCTAAACTTCATGTTATTTACAATCACAAATAGAACTTATGATTATATAAATAAGAAGAATAAGAATATGAGCTTGGTGTATATAGTTTTCCACTGAAAAAGAACGTTTGAAGAAGAGTAGGTTTCAGTGTAGCTGGTTTTTCATTGACGAAGAAGAATATGGAGAGTGTGCAGATTATCAGTTTACTGCATAGAAATAAGAGAAGAAGAAGAATAATAATAGAGTATGATCAATAGAAGCCTACAATTATTTAGGGTAGTTTAATTCAGATGATTCTATGTGAGAAGATCCTCAGTGTTTGAATAATTACATCAGTGTATGTTATTCTATACATGAAGAGAGAATAATTTTTATTGCAGTTGGTTGTTTCACTATGAAAATGGAAGAAGAGGTCTACTGTAGTTGGTGTTGCACTAAATAAGAAGAGAAGGAAAGAAAGAAAAATTGCTTTCCTACTGCTTGTCAAGTAATAAAGATAAGAGAACTAAATAATACCAAGAGAAAAACCTACCTTATCAAGAAGGAAGAATACTATCTCCATAAGTAATATAAATAACTAGCTAGAGGATTCATGTTGGACATGGCTATTACCAGTCCAGGGAATAGGATTTTTTTCTATCCCCTTGTAATGTGTAGGGACTCACACTTTCTAAAGGATTATTTTCCAAGCCAGTCCACTGTAATATCATATCACATCATAGTAGAGAATCCATGCACTAGTTATATCCATGCCTGGAAAAGATGTACCTACTCTAATTGAGTGGTAAAACATGTAAAAATATCATGTTCTTATTTTTACTTCTTTCTATTATTACACGATATAAGGAAAAGAGAATAAGAGATTCAAGATCCTAACCAGTCAAGAGGTAGAGGGATAAAAAGTTGAAATTGGTTTTAAAAGTCCCCAACACTGATTCACCCCCCTCTCATTGTTAGACATATCCCAAACTGGTTATCTCAATTGGTATCAGAGAGAAGTTTCACCACTGTTGGATTCTCTATAATGAAGTTATTCTCTTTTGAAGAATTGAGTTCCATTCCTTATACAACAATGAAGATAAGTGATGGTTAATATTCATTTACCAATGATCAGATGGCTACATATACCAAAACCATGACGAACATGAAAAAGGAAGATAAAAGAACATTGAAGAATAATTATCTCTTATCTGAATATGTGGAAGCATCTGGTTCTCCATATAATGGTTACATTGAAGACACACTAGACATGGAAATTAATGAGAAGGTGAATCAAGTACCCACCAAGAATATTGAAATCCTTCTTACCTCAACTGATCAAGAGTTATGTGTTAGTACATTTGGAAATTATTCTCATGATGAAAATGCTAGCACATGTGGCCATGATCAATCTACAACATCTCAAGAAATATCAGTTGATATATTAAGAATGATTCTGCATGGTATTCATAAAGAAAGTACATCCTTGGTTTGTAGAATATTTAAGTGCATGTAGAAAAATATCACTCAGTTGGAAGAAGAAACTGATGTTCTGGAGAAACGCTTACCAGAAAAAATTGTTTAATGTCTAAAGCTCTCCAGACAGGTTGGAGCCTTTGAAGAAACAAATAGGGGATTTGAATAAAGTTCTTCAATGTGGCTCGAAGATGTTGAATAAATTTAGGGAGTCAACAAGACTTTGGAATAGAATATCCATGCACATGAAGATGAGCTAAAAAAGGGTAATTAAGTCAAGAAGTCATATTTGGAAGATAACTCCAATAAGATCAATGAACTTGACTATTTGTTACAAAACAAAGTAAATAAGCTTGAAGATGATGTTGAAATATTGAAGAATGCATGTGAAGATAAGATGACTATGATTGAAGAGCAAAAGGTCATCCTTAATATCAGATGTCTAGAGTTGGAAGATCCGGTGTCTAATCTTGAGAAGACACATATTGAGTCTTTACAAAAGAAGGAATCAGTTGCTGCTAGTACCCAATGTTCATTGGAGGATTATACTGTCAAAAGACATCAAAAATGTGATAAGAGGATCATGACTTTACTCATTGATCCATCACAATTAGCTTAGAAAGTAAAGGTATCATCCATAACAACATGTATTAATGTTTCTAAAATTCATTATACAAAAAATGAAGGTTGGAAGAAAAATTCTAAACATGTTTGGATGATTAAAATTGAGATAAAACCTATCACCATGTATATGGTGGATAAGGAAAATAGTGAGGAAGATAGATACCCATAGATATTTCAACATTACAAGAATAAGACTCAAAAACTTTATCAATAAGATGAAAAGATTTCATGGTTTTTAGGTCAATTCTATTGTTGCAAAAGGTTTGGGCATTGTGCACTTTATTGTTGGTACAATCTCTTAAATGTAAAAGCATATAGAAATCTCTTCTCAAGGAGGAGAAATCCAGAGAAAAAGAAGCAACATCAAAAGATCCAAAAACATCTGTATACTGCAAACTGATTTTGAATGTTAGATAACATCCGTGATGTATGCAATAAGAGTGGTCATATTAATGTTTCATGTTCATATAAGAAAAGAAGACCACAAAGTCTAGGAAGGAATGAAGAATCATCCTTGGAAATAAATCAAATGAATAATATGAAAAAAAAGCACATCTTAGAAGATTTCAAGAAAGAAAAGATGAGAAGTCCTTGTATTCTAAATCCAGGAAGTTGAAGGGTGGTGCATCTAAAATTACTACTAAGAAGGAAACCACTCAAAAGAATCCATGTTGAAGATCCAGTCACGATGCTTTAGTCCCTAATGATATTTTGGTGTTTTGGCTAGAAGATTTAGAGATAATTAGAAAAATGGAGGATGGGCAGGCTAATACTTGTGCTAAAAGAAAAAAAGAATATTCTACATAAAGGAAAGGATGTTCTGTGTTTGAGGTGCAACAAGGACGGACATAATATTAAATGATGCTTTGAATTTACTCCATCCTAACAAGAATTCCTCAAAAAGATGAAAGTTACACCAGGAGATTCTAGTTCTTTAAAAGCTCTTGAAGAAAGAATATCTACACACAATGAGATGAAAGAAATAGTGAGGTCCACACAATCATAGTCAGCATTGAAGATCAGTTATGGAAGTGTAAATAATGGAGCATCTGGGTTGAGAAGAATATCTCAACCTTGTTGATCACATTGATGCAGAAAATAGGATCCACCTTATTCCATTAAATATTTTTGTATTGAATTTTTCATTATCATACAAGTAAATGATGGTGAAGTAAGATATCAGGGGAAAAAGATGGGATTCAATGAGGAAAAGTATTCCCTTTGGGGGGAGACACGTGAAGAAGCTATCAGAGTGATTATCTCAATCAGTATCAACATCATTTGGTATAAAATTCAATTACTCTAATGATTGTCTGAAGATCATGTGATTTGAAAAGGTATGTCGTTTCTTAATCTCCCATCCTTGTTTACTCAAAATAAATATCATTCAATAAAGGGGGAGTAACGAAGATAATCAATGATATAAGAAGATTGAATGTTCCCCAATGCCACTTATCATTCCAATTTCACTTGAATGTTTTTGATCCATTTGTTGAAGTGAGTGCAATAATTTCAGGTTGATTATTTCTTATCACATTCAATATCTTCGTCCTGGAATGAAAGTGGAAAACCTTTGAAGACAAGTGTATGAGTAATAATCTCATGAGGTGTCATATTCAGTGGGTAATGGACACCTTTGTTGTCTAAATCAAATCATCTTGTTTTCTACACCGATCATTTCTCAAGTATATATAGAGTGAAATGATTTGTAGAAAATTTCATAAGTATATAATGATACCCTCTCTACCATGAACATTGTATTTCTTTCAATAAGGGGATGAGAAATGAAATGAATGTCTAGGGGAATGAAAGAAGTAATGGGGAGAGTGAATATTCCCATTTTGACATTAACACATCTATTTGAGGATACATTGTGGTATTGGAAACAAAATACAAAGGGGGAGATTTTTGGGACCACTTTGTGTATGAATATTTTTTTTGTTGTCAACAGTTGTCAATAATCGTCCAAATGAATAATGAAGTGAAGAAGGACTAAAAAGTTAGTGGATATTGGATGAATTGAGGTTTCATGGAGAATTGTTATGGAATCCTAGAATTGGATGTCATACTTGTGCAATTCTCTAAGAGGATCAATTTAGACTATTGTTGAACTGATACTAAGTTCAAAGAACTTGTATCAAAGGTGACATATTTTTTACAACAACGATGAATGATGAAGTATCTTTCATATAAGGATGATTGAATAATAATGAGGATTTAATGAAGACCATGAAATGCTTCACGATTGCATGAGAACCATTCAAGATCTTACATGAAGAAAAGAATCATATGATTTTAATGAAGTATATAATGATGTATGAAGAAGAAGAGAGAGTGCGGAAGGGCTTGAAATTATTATAAGGTAATAAATTACACATTATCTTGAAATCAGATGATTTTTTTCACTATTCTTAATGATCCAAATACATGTATCAACGATGATACATTGTCTGCAACATTGATGGTATTTGAAGAATCTTAATGAATCCACTTTTCGATGAGGAGAGATGATTGGAGTTATTTGGAATTAACACTCTAAAATGAATTGATCATTTGAAGTGAGGATGACGAAGTACATTGGAAATAATATTCCCAATAGAATGGACGAAACTATAACGATGATTTGCTGATTTTTATTTCAAAAATATCCTGAGTTTGGAGAACTTGTGATGCAATTATAGTGACCCGAGCCTTTTACATATAACATTTAATTATTTTAAGCATATTAAATCATCAGAGTAAAATCCAAGGATCATTAAGTATAGTTTCTTGGAAGAATAGGTACATATAACATAAAACATGGGGCTAAAAACAGTTATTTATTTAATCTCTATAATGAGCTCTTAACTTCCTTTAAGCCCTTTCATCAACATAGCGTACTTTGGGGAAAAATGCCCAGTAAGGGAATGAATATAAGCATAAATCTCAAGCACATGAGTTAGGAGGCATGACATACTGATATCCAAAGCATGAAACTTATGAATTCATTTAATATAAGCATGGGACCATAAAATAATGGAGTCATATAAATGTGGAAGAATCATAAATCATATCATTGGTATGGGTTAAGGCTAACCGACAATCCCGTTTCCCATTTAAATATGGGTAAAGGCTAACCACCAATCCCATTTCACATCACCCCTCATGAGACTTATCCGTACCCAATGCATTGGATATCTATCTGGGAGCACCCATATCAAAATCTAGTGTATTGGAAGACTAGGTACATATAACATAAAACATGGGGCTAAAAACACTTCTTTATTTAATCTCCATAAGTATCTCTTAACTTCTCTTAAGCCCTTTCATCTTCATTGGGTACCTTGGGAAAAAATTCCCAGTAAGGGAATGAACATAAGGATACATCTCAAGAACACATGTTAAGAGGCATGACATAATGATATCCAAAGCATGAAACTTATGAATTCATTTAATATAAGAATGGGACCATATAAGCATGGAATCATATAAATGTGGCAGAATCAAAAATCATATCTTTAGTACGGGTCAAGGCTAACCACCAATCCCATTTCCCAATTTAGTATGGGTCAAGGCTAACCGCCAATCCCGTTTCACATCGCCTCTCATGAGACTTATCCGTAACCAATGCATTGGAGAGCTATCTGGGCGCACCCATCTCAACATATTCATGAATATACTTTCCAAATTAATATTATTACCACATATAAAATCATGTATATTCAACCATACAAAAACATAAGGGTACCCCTGAAAATAATTGGGTACCTCCATCAAGACATCAATCATAACTGATAGGCGTATCATGAAGGTGTCCATATAAGGAAAGAATTACAAATACATAGACATTCATAGGGTAAAATATGAATATAACATGGTAATTGGTGTCAAACATAAGTGACAACATATTAGAATTGTATTTTAGAAACATTAGAACTAAAACATTTTTGTGCGGTTTTAAGGAAAACACTCTAGAGCTTTTCAAATAGAAAAAAGGACATTATTTTATATAAAACCAGAATTGAACAAAGATGGTTTTCATAATAAAAATACTTATTTTTTAAAGACAATGGTTTCTTAAATCAAATGATAGAGGGAACTTGAAATTTGGGTAAAAATTAGGGAAGTCCCCTTAAAATAGGTTCACTTATCGGAATATTATATGGAATCTTTCAAATACATGTATATCCCTGAAAGAAAGTGATGAAAGGGTCTTGATATTAGAACCTTTTACAAATATCCAGAATATATAAGATTAACATAAATAAATATGATAACTCCATAATGAAATAACGATACAGCAACCCAAAAGAATGAAGAAGGTTTGGGTAGAATTCGTTAAGATTTTACCGGCATGGTGTCGAGAGTACCTACGAGGACTTGATGAGAGAGAGAAGGGGTGTCTCATAACTTATAAAACATTATGTCAGTATGGGGATGGTATATAAATATAACCCATAACTTTTTTTAAAATAAAAAAACTTTAGAAAAGAGAAAAATCTTGATTAAGAGTGAAAATGGGAGGATCCCTTACCTCAAATCTGGTGGTGTTCTCCACATGTTATTAATGACATCTTGAGACTTCCTCCTTTGAGAACCTCTTAAGGGGAGACGTTTTAGGATTTTGAGTAGGATGAGAGATTTTAGACGTGTGGGAGGACCTTTAGGAGAAATTTGGGAAGAATTTTGAGATGTCTTGAAGCTTGAGAGGAGTGGAGAGAAAAGGGAGTGAAGGGGGTTTTATAGTGGAAGAGTGGAGGGATTTCATGATATTATAATCCATAATTTATTATTTCATCACAGGAAAAAGAATAGTAACTATTCCATGACCAAGAATAGTAAATGAGTCATTTTAATTAGAACCATGCGTGGTAAAATCAGCCATGATGCTAGGAATAGTTCATTTAGCTTGTAATGTATATATACAGTAAATTACATTATTTTACTATTCATAAAAAATTCACGTATTTCAGAAAAATCTCAAAAATTCACCGTAACCATTTTTTGACGTGTAGAATCCAAAATAAATGTCCATTTTTCATGAATAATTTTCTAAATATTATTATATTAATATTTAATTAAAATCATAATTTGTTATCAAAAACTAGATTTAAGACATGCATTAACTCATTCTAAAACATAGGTATATTGTACTTTCAACATGAATATTATTTTTATACTATCATAAAAGAGGTTAATATTCATTAGAGTATATAAGTATTCATAAGGTAATGTTACTATTCATTAGGGCAGGTTACTATTCAAAAAAAATTATTTTTTTCTTAACAGAATCTAAAAAACCTCTTGAACATAATCGTGTAAGTCAGGTTTTCAAAATTCCAGACACAGAAGTGATAGACTAATATTTTAAGGTCACTTATCACATAGTAATTCATTATTATTTGATTTTATGGCATATTAATAAGAAGGGAATTTCCGTTAAAAAAATTGTGTTGTTACATTTTTCCCCCTTATGAAATTTCGCCATCGAAATTTTATTTTACATTCTAGGCCAAATACAGATGTGGGTACTTTTCCTTCAATGCTTCCTCCAACTCCCATGATGCTTCCTCAAACTTATGGTTCCTCCTTAAAACTTTGACTAGATGGGTTGTCTTGTTGTGTAGAACCTTATCTCTCTGATCCAGAATCTTTACTGGATGCTCCTCATAGGAGAGATCATCTTCTAACTACACCACCTCTGAGTTTACTACATGTGAGGGATCAGGTATGTACTTCCTCAAGGGTGATACATGGAAAACATCATGAACTCGAGCCATATTCGGTGGAATTTCAAGTCGATTTTCCATGTATTTTATGCGGTCAAGGATCTCAAAGGGGCCAATATATCTTGGGCGTATCTTCCCTTTCATCCCGAATCACATGACTCTCTTCTATAGAGATATTCAAAGGAAGACTTTATATCCAACGTCAAACTCCAAGTCCCTTTGATAGTTTTCATCGTAGCTCTTTTCCCGCAATTGAGAAGATCTGATGTGTTTTTGAATGACTTGAACCTTCTCTATCATCTCTTGAACATGATTGGGTCCAAGTAGCTTTATTTCTCCAACTTGAACCCAAAGGTTGGAGTTCAACATCAATTTCCATACAGAGCTTCAAATGGAGCTATCTGAATACTCTAGTGGAAGCTATTTTTTTATGAGAACTAAACCAATGGGAGATGATGATCCCCACCACCTTTCAATTCTAGATAGGAGGCTCTAAGAATATCTTCAGGCGTCTGAATAGTTCTTTCAGGCTGGCCATCAGTTTGGGGGTGATAGGTCGTGCTGAAATTTATTTCAGTAGTCAATGAATATTGAAGGCTCCTATAGAATTTAGATGTTAACCGTAAATCACGGTCAAAGACAATTGATAGTGGAACACCATAAAGTCTCACCAATTCCTTCACATATAACGTTGCATGTTATTCAAGCGAGTGATCTTCCCGAATAGCAATTAAATGGGATGTCTTGGTGAGTCGGTCAACCACATCCCATATAGCATTATTTTCCTTCAACGTCTTCAAGAGACCCTTGACAAAGTACATAGTAAAAATTTCCCATTTCTATATGGGTATAGGCAGTGGATTCATCATACCTTTGGACTTTTGTCACTCAGCATTAACTTGCTGACATACCAAGCTCTTGATATATATTCCGCAATCTCCTTTTTCATGTTATCCCACCAAAAGTGTTTTCTGAGATCATGGTACATTTTGGTACTCTCAATATGGATAGATAAGGTGGAGATATGTGCATAATTCAATAGATCCTTTTTTATCTCTGCATTAGATTGTACACATAATCATGTCCCAAATCATACAACTCATTCCTCGTTAATTTTTCAATCGTGGGATTTCCAATTTTTAATAGCTTCCACCCTTTTATGAATTTCCACATCCTTTATTTGAGAAACCATTATTTTCTCCAAGAGGGATTGTTGAGCAGTCATTTTAGAAAGTATTGATGATGTTCCTCCTTTAATGATTCTCATTTCCATCCTTTTCAAATCGAAGAAGATCAGATCCTTTTCAATTATCATCATTAATAAAGAAGTATGATCCTTTCTACTGAGAGAATCCACCACCTTGTTTTCCTTACTAGGATGGTAGCAGATTTAGAATTTATAATCCTTGATGAGCTCTATCCATCTTAGTTGTGTATATTAAGATACTTCTGTGTCAATATATATTTGAGACTCTTGTAGTCCTTATATATCTCACATTTTTCCCCATAGAGATAATGACGCCAGATTTTCAACGCAAAGATTACAGCCGCTAACTCCAGATCATGCATGGGATAGTTTTTCTCATGGATTTTTAGCTACCTTAATGCATAGGATATCACTTTATCATTTTTCATTAGTACACAACCTATGACTTTTTTAGATGAATCTCTACACACCACAAAGAGTTCTCCACTTTAAGGGAGTGTGAGTACCAGTGTAGTGATAAGGCTCTTTTTCAACTCCTTGAAATAGTCTTCCCATTCTTGTGTCCAGATGAACTTTACTCCCTTCAGTGTCATCTTGGTCATTGGGTTTGAGAATCGTGAATATTTCTTCACGAATCATTGATAATACACAGTTAGAACTAAAAAGCTGCGGATCTCTGTTATAGAAGTTGGACTCAGCCACTCTTCAATTGCCTTCATCTTGGAAGGGTCCACATATATCCTTTTTCGGGTGATAAGATTCCCCAAGAATGATAATTCCTCCATCCAGAACTCACATTTTCTGTAATTTTCATACAACTTCTCCCTTCGTAAAATCTTTAACACAATTTCCAAATGATCCTCATGTTCCTCCTTGCTCTTAGAGTATATCAGAATATCATCAATAAAGACCACCACAAATTTGTCAAGGTAATACCGAAAGACACTATTCATTAAATCCATGAAAATTGATGGAGCGTTAGTGAGTCTGAAGGGCATCACTATGAACTCACAGTGTCCATACCTCGTTCGAAAGGTAGTCTTGGGAATATATTTGATCCTCACTGTTAGTTGGTGGTATCCTAGACAAAGGTCCACCTTAGAGAAATAACTGTCCCCACGAAGCTGATCAATGAAGTCATCTATCAGTGGATGGGGATACTTGTTCATTATAGGGATTTTATTGAGCGCACAATAATCAATTCAGAGGTGCATTGATCTATCCTAGTTATAGACGAATAGGACTGGATCACCCCACGGTAAAGAACTTAGGCGTATAAAACCCTTCTCCATATTCTCCCATAACTCCTTCTTCGGCTCTTCTAGCTCTACGGTGGACATTCTGTAAGGTGTCTTTGAGATTGGCATAGATCCACAGATAAGTTCAAATAACAACTCAACCTCTCAGTCAGGGGGAAGACCAATCAACTCTTTAGGGGAATACATCAGTGTAATCCCCCACGATGTGCATGCCTTCAAGCATGATTCTCTCCTTTGTCTCAATCATTTGAGCAAGGTATGCATGCTCATAAAGAAGAAACATCCAAACTTGAGACGAAGATTCTAAAGGAGATTTATCTTCCTCCTTCCACTTGAAATGAATCGGAGGATGCTTCGGGATGTGAAGAGTGATCTCCCTTTCCTAGTAGTTGATATTGGAATTGTAAAAAGATAGCCAATCCATGCTTAAGATAGAGCGAAAATCCACCAATGAAAGTATGAAAAGATTTTCTAGGAGGTTCAGTCTACAAATGCTAATAGAGAAGGAGTTATAAACCATGGATGCATTGATTCTCCCACTCTATGTTCTCACAGATAACTTTTCCTCTAAATTTTTAGGTGGTGTCTGAATAGTTATATTAAACATGAAAGATATGAATGAATGTGTAGAACCATAATAAAATAGTAAGTTCGTTATTCATTAATGATTAACAACCGTACCTATCACCACATCATTTTTCAACTCCATGTCAGTAATAGTGATATCATAATACATTCATTGCCGCATTGGAGGTTGTTGTTGATTGCCTCCGACAACCCTCGGCTTAGGGAAATTGTTTGCATAATTCCCAAGATCGTTGTAGTTATAACACTGCACTGCAGGATGGGAATTGATCTGAAGCTTCCGTTCATCTTCAACATTAGCTGGATTTTTCATATCCCTTCGGAAGTTCTTGGCCAGATAAAAAAACTTTCCACATTTGAAGCAATTCTAGGTTCCCTTGAGATAGTCACCAAGATGCTTCTTCCCACAATTCATGCAATGGGGAACGTGAGGCTTTATTCCATCATGGAATTTGTTTGATGAACCACCCATATTGTTCACCATTTTTCTCTTCTTGTTACTAGGCCCATTATACCACTAATAGTCTCAAGTCTCCATTTCAAACTCCAGGGAACAACGGAAAATCTCCTCATAGCTATCGAAGTCTCGAATATCCAACACTTTAGACTCGGCTTTAGTCTGATAAATAAGTGATCCACCTTTATTTTGGAGTTCATGACAAAGCTAAAGGAGTACCTTACAAGCCTTGTAACGTTCGTTTCATAAGCCCCTATGGACTCATATTCCTTTTGCTTGAGTCCATGGAACTCCCTTTCCATCTTTAGATGGAGGGTTCAAGGAAAATATTTGTTGAAAAAAATCCTCATGAATTCCTCCCTTTATATGGAATCAATTTCCTCTTGGGAATTAATATTCTTGATCAGTGCCCACCACTGATCATCTTCCCCATCAAAACGATTGACTACCAGTACAAATTTTTCTTCTTTCGAGCACTGGAGGACAAAGAGAATCTTTTCAATTGAGTTAATCCATTGTTCTGCGTGGAGGGGATCAGAAGACCTGCTAAACATGGGAGGCCTTTGCCGCATGAAGGATTATATGACAACATTATCTATCCTTGGAGATGGGAGATGTTCCACCTGATTCAGGTTATTATTCATAACTCGAGCCAGCTGAGCAAGTACTTCCATGATATTTTGAGCACCCGGTTCTGTCATGTCAGACATGTCCTTAGGGTAATCATCACTTTGCCTATCACATTGGTCGTTGGAACGTGTTCCTCTATTTCCCACCATTAACTTAGTAAATTTACATATAATTATATTTATTAACATATATTCATATGGGCTTTGTTTCTTAATAATGGTTTATACTAAGCTCATGAATTTACCAAATCATATTCCCCGGGAGTTTCTCAACCAAGAGTGCGGCAACACCCATTATCGTGCACCAGTTCCCATTCAAGTCTAGCTCAAAGCGGTGTTTTCAGGTTTTACCCCTAGATACATCTGTACTAGATCCGCCTCTACCTCCTCGTATCTAGATAGTGATTTTTTTTCTTGATAATCAACTTACTCTATACTCACCAAAATTTAGGACTGTTTTCTTGTACTTAGTCTCATCCTTAAGGTTCTCACTAAAGTGTTATATTCCTAATCTCCAAAAATTACTATACCATCCTCTGATCCAAACTATAGTGACCCGAGCCTTTTACATATAACATTTGATTATTTTAATCATAATTAATCATCAGAGTACAATCCAAGGATCGTTAAGTATTGTGTCATTGAAGACTCGATACATATAACATAAAACATGAGGCTAAAAAACACTCCTTTATTTAATATCCATAATGACCTCCTAACTTCCTTTAAGACCTTACATCTGTATAGGGTACCCTTGGGAACACATGAATAAAGGGATGACCTAAAAATTCCCTGTAAGGTAATGAACATAAGGATACATTTCAAGCACATGAGTTAAGTGGCATGACATAATGATATCAAAGGAATGAAACTTATGAAATCATTTAATAGAAGTATGGGATCATATAATCATGAAATATTATAAATGTGGGATTATCATAAATCATATATCTATTACTATTCAAGGCTAACCGACAATCCCATTTCCCAATTTAGTACAGGGCAAGGCTAACCACCAATACTGTTTCACATCACATCTCATGATACTTATCCTTACCCAATGCATTAGAGTGCTATCTGGGTGCACCCAACTCGACATATTCATGAATATCCTTTCCACATTAATATTCTTACAACATATACAATCATTCATATTCAACCCTACACAAACATAAGGGTACCTATGAAACTAATTGGGTACCTCAATCATGACATCAATCATAACCAATGGGCGTATCATGAAAGTGTCCATATTAGGAAGGAATTAGAAATACATGGACATTCATAGGGTAAAATTGACATATAACATGGTAAGTGTTGTCAAACAAAAGTGACAACATATTAGAAATGTATTTTAGAAATAGTAGCATTAAAAGAAATTTTTGCGGTTTTAAGGAAAACACTATAGAGCTTTTAAAATAGAAAAGTTAACATTATTATATTAAATACCAGAATTGAACCAAGATGGTTTTCATAATAAAAATAATTCTTTTTTAAAGTTAATGGTGTATTAAAACATAGAATATAGTGAACAAGAAATTTGGGAAAAAATAGGGAAGTCCCCTTAAGACGGGTTTGCTTATCGGAAAATTCTAATTAGGGAATCTTTCAAAAACATGTATATCCCCGAAAAAAAGGGATGAAAGGGTCATGATATTAGAATATTTTATAAATATCCAGAATTCATAATATTCACATAATTAGATATGATAAAAACATTTTTAAATAAATATAAGGCATCCAAAAATAACGAATAAGGTTTGGGTAGAATTTGTTGCCATTTTACCGGCATGGTGTCGGGTGTACCTAAGAGGACTTGATGACGGAGAGAAGGGGTTTCTCATTACTTATAAAACATTAGGTAAGTATGGGGAAGGTGTATAAAAACCACCCATAACTTGGTATTACATAAAAAATCAATTCATAGATAACAATATTGATTAACAGTGAAAAGGGAAGGATCCCTTACCTCAAATTTGGTGGTGTTCTCCACTTGTTATTAATGACCTCTTGAGACTTCCTTTTTTGAGAACATCTTAAAGAGAGATGCTTTGGTATTTTGAGAAGTCTGAGAGCTTTTGGGCTTGGGGGAGGACCTTGGCGAGATATTTGGGCAGAATTTAGAGAAGGATTGGAGCTTGATAGGAGTGGAGAGAAAAGGGAGTGAGGGGGTTTTGTAGTGGCGGAGAGGAGGGATTTCATGATATTATTATCCTTAATTTATTATTTCTTCACAAGAAAAAGAATAGTAAGTATTACATTACCAAGAATAGTTAATGGGTCATGTGAATTTGAACCAGGAGTGGTGACATCATCCATGATTCTAGGAATAGTTTATTCAGCTTATAATGTATATATACGGTAATTTACCGTATTTTACTATTCATAAAAAATTTGAGTATTTCAGAAAAATCTCAAAAATTCACCCTAACCATTTTTTGATGTGTAGAATCCAAAAATGATGTCCATTTTTTTAAAAAAAAATACTAAATATAAATATTTTAATATTTAATTAAATCATTATTTTTTATCAAAACTAGATTTATAACATGCATTAACTCATTCTAAAACATGGGTATATTGTACTTCCAACATGAATATTATTTTTATTATATCATAGGTGAGGTTACTATTAATTACGTTATATCACTATTCATAAGGGTATGTTACTATTCATTAGGGTAGGTTACTATTCACTAAAAATTATGTTTTTCTTATCGGACTCCAAAAAACCTCTTGAACACAACCATGTATGTCAGATTTTCAAAATTCCAAACACATAAGTGACAAACATATTTTTTAAGGTCACTTATCACTTAGTGGTTCATTATTATGTAATTTTATTTCATAATTATAAGAAGGTTATTTCCATTAAAAACATTGGGTCATCATAGCAAGCCTTATGATGGATAAAGAGAGTAACGAAGTGTTTTTGGAAAAGGAAAGAAATCTGCATGTAAGTCAAATGTGGAGTGCAAGTGTGGCACGCAATTATATGTGTCGTGAAAGTGTTTGTTGCGTGCAAGTCATCTTTCAAGATCATCCCATCAAAATATGACAAAGGAAATAAAGTGGCGGGCAAGATATAGATTGGCTTGCACGTCAAAAACCTGCACGCAAATATAAGGGGTGTGAAAGTGTGTCGCGCATGTACATGTGGCGCTCAATTCAAATTTCAACATCATCATATTAAAATATGACAAAGTAAAGAAATTATCACACTAGTAATGGAATAGTGCGAATGTGCTGGAGCGGCACGCAAGGGCGAGAGCCGCGCACAGGTGCTGGAGCGGCGCACAAGGGCTGGAGCGGCACGTAAGTGCTGGAGCGGCTCGCAAGTGCTGGAGTGGCGCGCAAGTGTATGTGGCACTCAAGTCACCAAAATGCCTATAAATAGATGACTCGAATATTTATTTTTTAAGGCTCAACACTTTAAAGAGAATTTGTGCTCCAATCGCACAAGTATTAGAACGTTGCATGCATGATGATGTGGCGCACAAGTTGATGGTTACTTATAAGGCATGTAAGTAGGGTGGTGTGCAAGTAGTGGCACACAAGTAGTGGAACGCAAGTAGCGGTGTGACAGTATGGCGGAGGGCAATGAGAGTAGCTCACAAGTAGAGTGGCATGCAAGAAGATGGAGTGCAAGCTGGGTGGCGTGCATGTAGGGAGGCGTGCAAGCAGGTGGCGAGAAAGCTGAGTGGCGTGCATGTAGGGAAGCACACAATCTGTTTCCCCTATGAGTTTTATACCATCTTCTATTAAAATGTGATGTTTCTAAGTTTATCAGGACTTTGTTATTTTTATAATCACAGATAGTACTTGTGATTCTAGAAATAAGTAGTAGAAGAAGAGATCGGTGCAGATGGTTTTGCACTGAAATAGAACGTGTGAAGAAGAGTAGGTTTCAGTGTAGCTAGTTTTTCATTGAAGAAGAAGAATAAGAAGAAGAGTGTGAAGCTTACAAGTTTTCTGCATAGAAAGAAGATTAGAAGAAGAAGTTGAAGAGAGTATGCCCAATTTATGCCTACAGTTATTTAGGGCAGTTTAATTCAGATGATGCTATGTGAGAGGATCCTAAGTGTTTGAATAATCACATCGTTGTATGTGATTCTATCCATGAAGAGAGAAGAAGTTTTATTGAAGTCGGTTTTAACACTAAGAAGAAGAATGAAGATGTCTATTGCAGTTTGTGTTGCACTAAAAAAGAAGGGAAGGAAAAAAGAGACAATTGCATGCCTACTACTTTGCAATTAATCAAGTGAAGATCACTAAAGAAGTCCAAGAGCATAACCTATCTTATCAAGATGAAAGAAGATTATCTCCATAGGAAGTATAAAGAACCGGCTATAGGTATAAATTTGGACTAGGCTATTACCAGTCCATGTAAGAGGATTGTTTCGCACCCACCTCTAATGTGTAGGGACTCACACTGGCTAAAGGATTGTTTTTCAAGCCACTCCACTATAATAGCATATCACATCATAGTGGAGAATCATTTCACTTGTCATATCCATGAAATGCAAGGATGTAGCTATTGTTATTGAGTGGTGAAACTAGTAAAAATATTGTGTGTTTGTTTTTACTGATTTAAATTATTGCATGTGACAGGGAAGAGATAATAAGAGAATCAAGATCCTAACAGTTCATGGGGTTGGGGGATAAAAAAGTTGAAATTGGTTTAAAAATTCCCCAACACTGATTCTCCCTCACATCAGTGTTAGACAATCCCAAACTATTCCTGTAAGTTTCTTTTAATTAGATGTTAAATTTATAACAATATATCAATCTCAAATGGCTAATTTAAAAGAAATTAAATGTAAAATTATTCTAGTTAAAAAATTTCTTCTGCTTTTGGTTTATTATAAAAAATATGTGCATATCAATATATATCAAAAATATTTCATGAGTTACCACTTCATTGTTTTGTAACATATCAAATATTTATGGGGAGTATCTTATATACACATCATAATTCATTTCTATTTCATAATACACACAACCTTTAAATATATTTATGAACTTGTTGTCAAACATGTTCCATAGCCAATATTCAAACTTATTTTCCTCAAAAAGAATAAACACACAATCATTATCAATACGAACATTAGATAATGATATTTGAAAACTCTCTAACTTCCTTGTTTCTATTAATTTGGTATTACAGTTGAAAGACTCATAAAATTTTATATCATTATATATATTTATAAAAAAACTCATTGCATATTTAGATGGAGAAAAAATGGGCTTATAGACTTTTAAAAAATACTTATAAAAAAATTGAATCTTTTTCATCTTTGTAGGACTATACATTTATGAGTTTATTTTAATAATTGTAATACAATATGAAACCTATTAAATATAAAGATGCTAAAATATATTCATGCGAGATTGAATCCAAAGGCTCATCCCATCAAAAAAATAGAAAACCATAATATTCTCATTACCAAAAAAGGGGTGATAACAAAATAAAATATTTATAATGGGCCAAAAATTATCTAATTTATATTCTCTCCATAATTAAATACATACACATTCAAGGCTTATTTTATCATAATATATCATGAATGTAATGATTAAAGACAATGGAATGATATCATTTCTAAGACAACCTCATGTACTGATCTTCATAGAATAAAATATAACATGAACGCGTAATTATTCTGTAGAAAATATAAAAATCATGCCTTACTTATCTATGAGGGGTTTATCAAGAATTTATCAGAAAGAATACATTGATTTGTCCAAAAAACTCAACAAACCGAGGTCCACCATATTAATGAAAATGTGTGGAATGATAAAATAGAATATAATTGGTGAAATATGTCATTAACGATAACATTAATTGAGATTCATGTAACATAAAATGATTATCCATAATCAATACATATAAGAAAATATTATCAATGGGTGTTGTAGGAACAACTTGGGGCTTCGAATCATCTACAGAAGGGCTTACTTTTCCATGCCTTCAGGGAAATCAATAAGTGATCATTATAGTTTCATGTCAGCATAATTCCAATTAAATAACTTAAAATACATTTTAAATTATCTTGACTTTAAAATAATTATATTTAGTTATTTGAAACATGTTATACTATGCTGTATTAAATAATTACTTATAAGGGTGTCACAAAACATTTGTAGCTTCAATAGAATTGACTACAGAGTTAGAAGGTTGAATAAAAAATTTATATTGGATTCATAAGATCAACCATGATAAATAATTTTAATACAACAATAAATACATTTTTTTCATAATTAAACTATCAAGTCGTATAAAAAATGAAATATATATATATATATATTTAATCATTAAATAACTAAACCCTATATCATAATAATTTAACTCAACCACAAACAAGAACATAAATTTCATATGAATATTCCATTAAAAATATGATGAAGGAACACAATCCTTACTCAACCCCAATTTATTCCTAGAAATCAAGAAATCATAACATCAAAAAAAAGAAAAAAATATCACCTTTGAAAACATTAACAATCCCAAAGAAGGAATTGGTTATTTTTAGGAATAAATTCATCCAAAAATTTAAAACAAATCATATCTCTTTTCGACATTGTATATAATTTTATAAAAAGAAAACAATTCCCTTATACCAATTTGTAGTGTTCCATTTATTGGTTCACTACTTCCATGACCTTACTATAAAGATAAGAACCATACAAATTCTTATCGATATTCAGATGTTGTTCATAAAATGAATGTAGTCTTTAGGTGGTCATGGTTAGACTACACTATTAGCTAATTTTTATCATAAAACACAATTAAATGATTAATAATATTATTTATCCAAACAATTAGTAAATTATAGACATTATAGCAATTTAGAAACCATAAATAGAAAAAAATATTACATTCTATTTAAAAGTTGATAGTTATAATATCACAAGGGTCATACATGAATAATCAAATTACCAATGGAAGTATTATATATCTTTATCATTGTGTAAAATCTATGAAAATACCAATAGTTGATTCAAAACATGAATTGAGTAATCCCTCAATTTACCCCTCCTTCTAAATGATCACTTTTAGCACAACCATTAATAGTAGCAGGGCCCCTTCACCTGCATATAGCATGAATCATTTAACATGTTCATGTATTTGGGTGCATGAGTAGGTTATGAGTAAAAATAAGAAGGATACCACACACATTTTCCCAAATCAATATAAACAATACTTTTTATTATACAATGGGATATGCGCATAAGTAAAATATAAAAAAACAAAATTAATAATATCTTTCATTACCACATTTAGTCCATAAGACTCTCATGAATAATAATACACAGTTCATCCTATGTCAGATATCTCTATACATATAAAAAATAATTTCCCAAGGTAGAAAAAACAATTAGCCTATAGCAATATAATGTTTTAATTATTTATATCATAGTTAATTATAGGTGGTGGGAAAATCATTCCTTCATTACGTATCAAAAATATAATCTGTATTGTGTACCTTCATCCAAGTCAAAACCAAAGGATAATATTCTAATGGAATTAATTGATAGGTGGTAATAATTTACAATGGAATTAATTCCCCGTTAGGTGTAAAATCATGGAAAAATTGACATAAGTAGTAATAACATCCCTAACCTGGAAAATCATCATAATATCAAAATATTTTCTTAATTCTAGAAAATTGAACAAGATTGGGCATCAAATCCTATGTCAAAAGTCAAAATGCACATATGTTCGTCATGTCCCCTTTCATGTACTATCACATAACACACAAGGTGATAATCTAACATGTTTAACAATTAAAATATGGTCTTTAATCACCATATAGTATGATAAATTGGGATAATGAAACATACCATATCAAATAACACAATAGGACTGTTTTCAAATTCCATTAGAATCATAAATTTAAATCAAAAAAATTTCCCCATTTAATATGAGACATCTATGTGAATGGAAATATTATCACTCATTATGAAATTAAATGTATAAGAGATATGTTTTCCCACCTAATTATAATTTCAAAAAAAATTCCATAGTGTATACTTTACACTTTCCTTATATTCCATGTTTTAAAAATTATAACTTACTAACTTCTATAATATTAGAATTTTTGGTCAAACATTTGGGATCATGAATCTTAGTCAGTAATGTATGGAAATTTAAATAATCTTTATATAGTCATTCATCAAGTAATAATTTATTTAATTTTGTATGTATAAAAAAGTAAGAGGATAAAATAAAATATGAACATATAATTTAAAATGATAAAGATGGATAGTCAATGAAACATGACTTGGGTGAAAATGTGGGAAAAAACAGGAATACCAAAAAAACATGTTATGGGATAAAATAATTTTTATTAAGAATTATCACTACTTCTAAAATTATATATCATTTTTAAAGAAATTAAAATTTTCTATTATAATACTTCATTTTTTATTAATTAATGTATTCAATTAATTGTCATTACTATTTAATTATTATATTTTATAAAAAAATGATAATAATGACTTTTTTATAATACCAATTCATCTATTTGTGCCACTATTTTTGGAAAATATTAATGTAATTAATTTACCTAAAAAACTATAATATAAATTTGAAAATTTTAATTACTATAAAATTAGTTTAATAATAAATACATGATCATACAATTTTATCCATCTATATTGGATGAATTTGGGTTTCTATAATATAGACATTTCTTGTACTATCAATAGTGACAACAAGTTAGAAATCACAAAACTGGTGAAAAAAATTAACTGATAATGGACTCCCTCAGACCTATATGAATTCCATTCTATATAATCTATTGTGAACCACCACCCCAATCCCAGGGAACATTTATTTACCCACATAAACTGTAAAAAAACCTACACATCAATCATTCACATATGAAATTATTACTCAAGGAAGCACCCCACCCCATAATCCACAATGTTTACCATCCTCCTTCCTGATAATAATTAATACCTTTTCCACTAAAATTTGGACACCCATTTTTCCCCAAAAAACACTATAATATATCCCCTATTACCCAATGAATCAAACTAATAGAACCCTTGGTATCCCCATGTGTATCCTCTTTCCCATCATAATACCCTCCAACATTAATCAACTAATTTACAAGAAACCTACACCCTTGGGAAACACCTCTCTACCTTATGAAATTTTCCAGAAACATTGATCATTAGTTTGGTAAATTTTAATTCCACTAAATACATAGTTAACAAAAAATAGGTTTAAAATAAATCTCACCATATTTTTTTCATCCAATAATTTTATTTAAAGTATGTGTTTACATGTGTTTTGTGATTTAAGGTATGTGTTCTATGTAATTCCAGAAGTGTGGTTAACTAGAGTTTATTTTCATACTATATTATTTTATAGACCATATAAGTATTCTGCAATTTGGCATATATTATCATTTATGAAATAAATCCCATCTGTATATGTAATCTTATAATTTTTTTACTAAATTAAGTCATAAATTTTTTCTGTATCATTCGTTTAATGAGTTTTTTTCCTCTTCTACAATAAAAAATTACATTTCTCTAAAAATCATATGAAAGTATTTCTTCACTACTTTAAACTATCATAGTATTGTGATTAATATAATAATTTTTATATTTAATTTTTTATTTAAAAAATATCATTATTGAAAAAAAAATATCATGATATTAATTATATATTTTTTTATTTTTATTATCATTTTTTAATGAATGATATTGCTCGTGATCATTTCCTGGGATTTAGTGACTCTTATTTAGTATTTAGATTTAATTTTTATTGGATGTATTTTGTCCTTTTTTATGTATTATTAATTATATTATCATCCTTTATGTGTATTTTCCATTTTTATAATCATAGTAATTTTATGAATTTGTTTAATTTTTCAATTAATTAATAGATTAATTTATCTCCTTAATTTTGAAAAAAAAAATTGGTGTTTAAATAAAAAACAATCCCATCTGCATAAATAATTTTCAATTCCATATTTTTTAGGATTATTTATTATACACTTCATGGAATGAATAATATCTTAATAATTATATTATAGATATGTTTTGAGAAAAAATGTTATTATTTTTGAAAATATTATGAAATATCAATTTATGAAAGTATTTATTTGAATAGAGTATATAGGTAAACTGAACATAAATTATATTAAATATTTAAAATTATATTAAGTTAAATTTCTATGTAAAATGTTCTTATGAAGTATTTGATTTCTATTAATAATTATTGTAAATAAATTTCATATATTAATTTTATATTGAGACATATATTGATAAGAAATATGTTTATCTACTAGATTGATTTTTTGATAAATATAATAATGGGATCAATTAATTTATTGATTTATTTAGATTTTTCTAAAGAAATTTTATTAGTTTTCCATGATGAAAATGAAAAAGAAACATATATTTCATCAAATGAGATATCACTAGGGACAATATATTTTAGAATGACTTTTTGAAAACCAATACAACATGTACACATCATGGGAAGAGTATATTATATTTCACTAATCATAATGTATTTAGATGGAAGTTGATCAATGTATATTTTTTATGATGAACATAATTCTAAAAAACATGTAATCTTATTTTAACCTTATGATAGTGATTGTGTGGATGATTAAATTTTTTGATTAATCTTGGTTTTTGTGAATAATGGGAATCAATAAAATTTAATAAACTTTTTTACTATTAAAAACTGAATTACATAATGGATGCACTAAAATTGAGAAGTTATCATTCATTGTTGAACTAGTATTAGTTGAGACCATGAATTATTGGATACACACCACATATCATATTTAATTAGTACTATATTTTAAGGTTCACATTTCTTAATAAATTATTATAACATCCTTGGTACGTAAAAAATAATTACTTTTCAGTATAGAATAAAATAGATAAATTTATTATAAATCTATAATAAAATATTCGGTATTCATATAAATTTAAGAATCTATATTAATTTAATGTTTTAATAACATATTAGTTTGTAAATTAAATTTTTTTTCCTTTAAGTGAAGTCATTATATATTTATATCATGGAATAAGAATATAAATGTTTTGTAGATGATCAATAAAGTGTTGGCATATTTATAAGTCATAAATATTTAATTACAATTTTATAATTAATATAATGATTTAAAAGAAAATTTACCTTCATAAAATAAATTCATAAATTATTGATCTTTATTTTATGATTATACAGTTATTTCATGCCACATTAATTATTTTTTAAAAGTATCATAAATCAGTTAACATTTTAAAATCTGTATTTATTTTGACAAAATGGATATTTTAGTTTAAAATTTAATATATAATTTTTTGAAAATTATTTTAAGAAAATAGAGTTCATATTTTAATTATACATTTCAAAAAATCGATAGTTATTTTTTATTTTCTTATAAAACATGAATTTTTGGTGAAAAGTGAAATAATGTAATTAATAATAATGCACATTTTAAGTTTAATACACTATTATAGGATTCATTTATTATGTAATAAAAATATATTTAAAATATAATCCATTATATTAATATATTTTTGGGAAAATTATACAGCTATTCATAGTCTTTAGAAAAAAATAATAAACTAAATAATGAAATATTTAAAAAATCAACCCTCCTATCCACTATTAATACCACCCATCAACACATCTTCTCCTCACACAATCAATGAATTTAATATTTTTTTATTTATGAAAAATTACTTTACCAGGACACTTCCTTATTTTTATAACCTCTTAGTCTTACCAAAAGAACAAAACGAGGATCCTTAATGAGTTTTGAATAGAAGAAAATTCAATAGTAAAAATTATCTTTCATTTTATTTTGAATTTAATTTATTTTCAAAATTTATGCTCACCTACCCTTATAAAAGTCTTATTATAACTCCATTTTTTCATATATTGTAATTTTATTATGTTAAAGGGAATATCGATCATCAACACTTTCATTTTCCTCTATTATTCCTAAAAAATTAAAACATTATCTGTTATATGTATATTTTACTTCCTAATGGATGATGTGTTTTCATATTATGTACCTACTTAAAGGATAATCTTAAATATATTATTTTGGTTAACTAAGATTCTTTTATCCTTATTATAGGTTATATTAAGATCTGGTACAAAAATATAGACATGATATATAATAAAATGATAACTTTTTGTGGTGGTCGTAAAAAAAGCTAAAATAAATTAAATTATATTTATTAATGTTTTATCTAATAAATAATCTATATATATGAAAAAATAGATATATGATATCATTAAAAATTATGAAAACATATTAATAACATTTCATTCCACTAATGTAATTTTTATTCAGTTTAACAAATAATCCATCATGAAACTACCATGTAAACCATAAAAATGGTACACCCAAACCAATGGAAATTACAAAATATTATTATTTAATGGGTAGAATGTTTAATTAAAAGAAGATAAAATGTATTATCAATATTAATAAGGTTCTTTAATATATTCATAATACTATTTAAACTATTATACCTAAGGTTTGAACACATTTTAAATAAAAAGAACCTGAGATAAGTGGATTTTCTATAAAAAACCTCTTTTATACATATTTTTTATGAAAAATTAAATAGGAATGTTTTCATGATGAAATTATTCATGTTTTACGATTATCATATGATTCATGTGGAATTTTTTTATTGGGGTGGGACCAATATCTCCCTCTAATTCATTGGGTATGTTTTTGTCAGTGGTCGGTCTTATGGTTATTGCATGTGTAACAATTAATGTTACACCATAAGGTAGTTGTGAATGTTATATCATTAAGTATCCATGATTTTTACATTATATGGTATCCATGAGTGTTAAAAATCATATGATATTCACAAGGGTTACAATGTTGGGTATATAATTCCCAAATACAACGTAATGTTTTTATTCAGGTTTTCTACATTTTAGAAGAAGTCTATTATTTTACAAAGTATGTGAACATTATGGGAGATAATTATGCCTTTTTTAAAATAATTTCATATAATTATAATTATTGAAAAAATTATTTATTTAATGTACCTTATAGAGTTTTTTGTGCTCGTCCCATATTTTAAAATAGTTTTCACATGGTTTTAAAAAGGGTATGAGAAAAAATGTATCATAAATGACTTTTGTAATGTTTTTTATATTAAATTATGTCATGTTTAATTAAAAAAGTTAGTATTATGGATGAAATGGATACTGATTTAGTAGCACCCACATTGAATGAATTTTGGTCAGTATGTGTGAATTATGTCATAATTATCTAAAAATAGAAACGCAAATGATCTTTCATAATGTAAGGAGGTAAATTCTAAAAGAAATTACGAGATTTTTTAATGATTAATACAAAGTATTTATAAATATTTTAGAGTAAAAATATAACACTCACAAGTTAACAAACAACTGTGTTACAACATTTGAGATAATTTATTCATTCAAAAAAAAACAATATTATATTCAAAAAATATAAATAGAACATTATTATGTATAAAATATATTACATTTACATGTGAAAAAATAATGAGATTATTCATGTTTAGTGAATTTCTTCTTAGTATGGTGTTTAATTTATAGAAGCATATCATCAATGTGAATGAATGTAACTTCCCACTGAAACCAATGTTGAATAGATCCTTCATGTGAGAAAAAATGTATAAAAATAAGTTGTCATACTAATAGAGTAACTAATTGGATGATAACATTACTCTCTCGAATGATTCTTTGTTTGTTGAATGAGTCTGATTGAAGTCCCTAAAATTTTCCTTACATATTCACAATGCTTCAATAGACTAAGATGTGTATGTTTTCAACCATTTTGTTTAATGGTTTGTGTGAATCATATTACTTTTCTAGTGGTATTGTTACCAAAGAACCATCCCCTGTGGATATGATCGACAAATTGTTTCTTATTCAACTCATATTGATGAACCAAATATGAATAAGTGATAAAATACTTATTAATAAAAAATATTTTGATATATGATATGTAGCAAAATTTTCATAGTTGGTGTAATGAATATTGATTCAACAAATAATGAAATTTTAAGGATTTATGATGCATTATTATGTATAAATAATGATTCTATTGAGTCTGTAAACATTTCTAGTTACACAATATAAAAATAAATAACCTGAACTTGCAATAATAAGGGTATGGAGTAAGAAAATGATTAATAATTTTTTAAAGTTAGAATAAATTTTTCATAGACTCTTTATTAATTTGCTAAGAATGTTTTTTAAAGGCAGTGTCTATTTTATGAAAATAGAGAGAACATTCCAATAATAAATACATGATTACGTGTTAAATTTATAAACCAACATGACTATGAAAAAATTTCCCACAATGTATCATTTACTAGTTATTTAGCACATTTTTGTCATCCATTTATGCTATAAATTGACAGTCTAATAAAAATGTAAATAATAGACATATTTTTCATTAATATGTCTTTTTATAAAGAAAATATATTATTGAATAATATAGGTTTGATTAAAATGAAAAAAACATCTTATGAAATCATATATTGTTCACCTTTTTTCGTCCTTAAAGGGAGATAACAATACAATGAAATTTCTCAATGATAGTTGTATAATTTTTTTTAATAAAAATATAAATTTATAACATGGTTAGGGTAATATTTTATACTTTTATAATTCATAGAACATGAGGAAAAAAAATTATAATGATACATTTCAAACTATTTTGAAGACTATCATGTTTTCATATACCTATCATTAGAATATTTATGTGTGATTTAATGTAGAGATAATGACATTTTATGGGTTGAAAATTGTTGAGAATCATATTCTACATAAAAAATATTATAAAATTATTTTTTTGGATTATTTTTTTCTTATGTAATTAAATACTTGAAAAATGTTTCCACATTTTCTGGACAAATCTTTATAAGAAATCGTTTCATACTTGTTATGCAAAATATAAAGGAACATAATACACATACAACATGTCCCATAAAGATACTATTCTCAAAAAGTTTTTAATATGTTATTCTATACATTAAAGTAAATTTAATAGGATAATTCATATTTAGGTAGTGCAATGTAATTCCGGTGGATATTTCAAATAGAGTTATATAGAAAAACTAAAATTGTATGTATACAAAAAAGCTCATCCAGAAGATTCTATTTAAACAGATTCTATAATGGTTGACTTTACCCGAAAATATACTATGTATAATTTGGAATTTGAAAAGAAATTATTGAAACCGTCCATGATTGATGAAGGTATAATTGGTGATGGAAAAACATTTGATATTGAAAAATATGATTGAGTTCCAAATTATTAAAATGTGTTGTTCATGGATCAATGAATTATTCCATTGACACAAATAATTATATAGATGATATATTAGTCATAATGTTTATATATTTGGATTATTTTATATATATTATTAATTTGTAATTTAGGCTTCATATCGTTGATTGAAAATAAGAAATGCCTCATTTCATTTATCATAAGATCAGACAACCTTATTTCAAAACATTTCATGACTAGTTTAAGACTCTTATATATATATAATTTAATATATATAAACACTATATGAGTAGTATTTTCTCATATCTATATCCATTGAATAATTTGAAACTTATATATTCACAAGATTAGTGAATTTAGTGCTCATATAGTTATTAAAAATAATCCAATTACTGGTTGATAGTCCATTTTATGATTCTTTTCATTAGGATTATTTATATATATATAGATTATTTTATATTTATTAGTAATTTGTCTTCGAATTGAGAAATGGATGACACTACTTATTTTTCTCCATCTAGCGATGGAAGTAATTACTATGGATTATAGAGGGAAACTGTTTAAGTTATTTATGGGTGTGTATTGAAATACATAATTTTGATGTGTCATTTGGTTTACCTAGTACATAGAAAAAAAAATTAATATATCTTACATTTATTGGTAAACATTAAAAATATATTGTATAATGATAACCAAAAAATCAAAGATCACTTTATATTTTCATTATATGTTGTGAAGGACAATAACATTTATACTAATTTAAAATGGAATGATATTGTGAAAATGTTAAGATTGGGTATTTTAATGATCATTTGAGAAGAAGAATATGTTATACCCCTTTTTTAGAATTATTATTGATGTAAATTTTTTTTATCAAATATATATATATACATGTATATATATATATAATGGGTTAGGGTTGAAGGACATATGGTATATTTTCTTGTTTGGTGGAATATTGCTAGTTTTTTCCTATTACAAATAATATTAGGATGATTTTTCAAAATAATATTGATTTACATTTTAAAAATAATTTTATTTTCCTATATTTTTTAATAAATGTAGATATTTTAAATATATTACTATGGATCTTCATATGTCAATGCTGTAATGTTTGTATTCTTTCTTTATGTGAAATAAAATAATTTTATTTAACTATATTCTCATATCAGTTTATATATTTTAATGAAGAACATTATTATAGATAAATAGATTATGATATTTTGTTTGGTATGATATAATTCATATTCTAGAAGATGGTAGTGTCCTAATAGAGGTGTTCAATATTAGAACTCGAGTACTTGAATGGATGTGTTATTTAATAACCTCAATTATCTCGTTATATATGGTATGAGTGCACTGATTCATCAACTACAACATATGATACAAAACCCATATATATTACTTATTGTTAGTAATGTGTACAATACACTCCCATATGATAATATTGACATATTATGGAGGAATTTTATTTTTAATTGTTTATTTAATTTTTCATGTAATTCATTATATTATTATCATAACCACAAATATCTGTAAAAAAAATAGAAAATTTGACATATTATATTGTTGAGTTTCAAATTGTTTATTTTTATGAAGGTGAAGTGTTATAAATAATTAAATGTTAGTGATGGATATATATCATTGGGGACTATTTATTTTTGTGAGGTACATCAAAAAACAGTATCCCCTATGTTTTTTTTCCTATTAATAGTAAGGTGTTGTTGTGTTCTTTTCAGTGAGGTGGCGATGAAAAAAATTAATTTTTTAATATATAAATATTTGTTTCTTCTTATGTCTAAAAATTAAACATATAGATAATATTGAGTCTAATTTTAATTTGTGTAATTTGGTGTTGTAGGGCATTCTTTTCAGACTCAGTAATAAGAACTTATTGTATCTTATATATATTATAACCTTAGAATTAAATTTTCATTCCTATATTTAAAATATTATTTTATAACATTAATATAAATAAGTAATTTTTTTCATAATTATTTAGTTACATTAGGAAGGTGATCCATCCATTTGGGTGTTGGTATAGGTTGATACTCTCCAGGTTAGAGATCATATTGTTCATAGCACCATACTATGAAAAAAATGTAGGGAAATTAATTTTATTTGAAATTATTCACATTTGGTCATTAATATAAAAATTTGATAGGGTATTTTTTTCATTCATTTATTTTAGCTAATTGAGGGGTAGAGAGAATGAAATATTTTTTGAAATAAGATATTTTAGTGTATCTCAGTTTTTTATGATCATTGTTACTCATTAACCTATAGCATAGTTGTCCCACAATTCAATTTTGTTGTAGTAGAGGTGATGGGTTCATAAATAGATTCGTGGATGTTCACATAGTTCAAGGTACATATTGGAGTGTATATCATGTCATGTAAAATGGATTATTAGTTGAAATATTTATTAAAAATGTATGAGGAGATGTTATATCATATTTTATCACAAATAAATTATTTTATGTCAAAACATCTTTTTGATGGAAGAAAAGTATATGTAAAATATGTAAAAAATAAATAATCATATTCAAATGGTGATTTATTGATATGATTGTAATATATAATGTTTATATTTTTTGTATGATCTGGATATATAAAGTGGAAATTTTCAGGAATATGTAGGTGATTTGGATAAAGAAGCACCAACTTCTTTATTTATTTTCGTTTAATAATTTATTTTGTAATATTTAATTTTAGTCCTAAAATTTGATTTATTTAAATTTTTTTATTGATATTGAATAATAAAATATGTCTCGTAGTGTAGTTTTATTGTTAAAAGTATAATGCAATCATTATTTTCACTTAAGTCATAGAACAATAATAATATAATATATTTGCAATTTAGGGGCTGACGGTTCATCAATAAGAGTTTTTATTATCCAAGGTTAAAAACAAACACATTTTTACTATTTTAAATAATTATAAATTTCATGTATTAAAAAATATAGAATAGATTAATATTGATTTTAATTCATAATATAACATTGCATTAAATATTTCTGATTTTTATGAAAATTTATAACATAAATATGACATGTGGTGTACATATATTGACTAAAAACATTCCTAAAACATTAAATGTGTTAAATGTGTTTTAGGATGTATAAATGATGAAAATGAGATGTGATTACAATTAAATCAGAGCGAACTCCCTATATATATAATTTTGAATTTAATTAACTGAAGGTGAATTCATAAGAGTTTATGTTATCATTGGATGATTAAAAAATATTATATATGCATTAAAACAATAAAAGATATGATTAAGAGTATAACTAATAAAAAAGAACCTGGAATTATTTGAAATCATAGAAATTTTTTTTTGGAATTATTATGACCTGTATGTAAAATACTAATTCTAATACGATGACCAGAGTGCTAGGACAGAATGTAATTGATGTATTAACAATTTGGTAGTATTTAAAAACCTTAACCAGGGGGTAAAAAATTTAAAAAAACCTTTTTTTTTCTAAAATGATAGTAAAAAAATAATATAATTATTTATAAAATATGTAAATTAAATACAAATGTAAATGATTACTCATTTTCAAAATATTACATAAAACACATTTTTATTTTTTAAAACACAATGATGTGAGTGTAAGGGTAGAAACCTTAAAAAGAGATGTCAAATTTATGTAAAATCCACGGAAAACATGATATAAATGTTTCTTAAGTGTAGGAGTAGAAGGACTCTCATTGAAACAAGATGTTTTCTTAGGATAACTGAATAATAAATTCTTCATGAATATATTGACATTAAAAAAGTTTTCTATGGTCTAAAATAATGAAAAATAGCCTCGATTGTCATTAAACCATATGAATAAAATTAAATGGTTATTTCAAAAATATAGGAAATACAATTACAATTATCTTATTTCGTGTCTTTATAAAATGACTATAAATGACTTTATAGTGTTTCAAAACACTAAAACATGTCTATAATGGTCAAACTACAAAAACAATTCCATGTATTGATGTGGAATAATAATTAAACACTCATTTACTTACTTTTTATTTGTATTAGTATACATAATGATAATCCATATTATCATTTTCTTAGACTAACTTAATGTGAATTTCATAAATAGTTAATGTAATGGGGTAAAATTGATGTAAATTACATTTGATTGTCATTAAATCAAGAAAACCAACTTTATATGAATTTTTAATATGTAGGAACTAAAAAACAACAATATGATTTGAAATTTTCCTAATAATTACAAAATACTCATTATTGTTTTAAAACACAAAATGAATTCATATAACTATGTAATCCCTATTAAATAACCTAGGATTGAGGTGAACTCATTTTAATGATATATGGTAATACCTTATGACATATATGAGTATACAAAACATCAATTTGTTATATGCTGTTATCGTATTTATTGGATAAGTGTTTCATAAATATTTAAAATCCTTTAAAAACATGTTGTATGGGGAGTTAAATTGAAGAAAATGCCATATTATTTTTGTTAAATAATATAAAAATTGCAATAAAATTATTTTTGAGATGGTGGATGTAATATAATGTCAAGTTGTGTTGTCATTTTATTAGAATGACCAACAATATATTTTTACTATTTTAATACACTAAAACGTATGTCTACAATTAAAAACCATAGAAAAAATCATCGAATTGTTATTAAATCATATGGAAACTTTGTGGTAATTAATTTAAACATTTAAGATTATATAATACATCATTATAATGTGTGGTCCACTTAGAAAAATCAAATTATCTATTTTTAATGTATTACCAGTTTTTTATAACATGTGTTTATGGACCAAATCCATGGGAATGAACTTTGATTTCTATGAAATCATATGAAAAATGGTATATTTTATTAATTTTAATGAATTAATTTCATGTTATTATGTAGTTTAATTTTCCTTGCATGTCTACAAATTTAAATATATCCTTTTAAAATACTAATACATGAATGTAATGTTCAAACACATAAAAAATGACATCATATTAGTGTGAAATCATATAAAAAAATATTAAATTATTTTAAACATGATCATTAAGACATCAAATCAAATAGATATTCAATCTGCGCTTAGAAACTAGAAAAACAGTTCTTAATGAATTGGTTATCTATAAAAAATATGCACTAGATATTCAATACATTGTAAACAAGTTATGATTGAAATTAAATCATTGGTTAATTACCATATATTGATTTTTTAAATATATAAGTTAAAAATACCTGAATCCATGTTTTCACTTCGAATAACTAAAAATGTATTTTTTTTTTTGGGATTTAAAACACTTAAATGTGAGTATATTAGTGAAAAACCATGAAAAAAACAACATATTGATACAATATCCAAGGATAATTCTATTGGAATTATTTTATATTAGTAGGAATTTATGAAATATTAATCTAACATGTAGTGCATTTAACTATCTATATAATATATATTCTTAATGAATTGACATTCCATTAAATAATTCACTGAGGGTTCAAAACCCAATAAATGATATATGAATATTATCAAAATAAAACATACACACAATGAATTTTTTTTTGAAATATAGGAACCGATGTAAAATAAACCTGAATTATTCTTTTCCTATGAAGAATTAAAACACCTTTTTTGTGTTTTAATATTGTAAAACTATAGTGTAATGGTAAATACAATAAAAATGACCATGGATTGATGTAAAATAATATAAACACTTTTTGGATTTATTTATTACTCCTTTTATGATAGAGTGTATAAATATGACATGCATTGTTCTCAGAATGAAATAAAAAACTATTGTCAATGAAATTTTTATCAGTTAAAGCATGAACTTGGGGTCAAAATAAATTAAATGACCCGTAATTTCTCTATGATAGTAGAAAAAAGTAAAATATTCATTATTTAAATATAATAAATGATAGAAGATTAATATGACTCTTTATTTTCATGTGATGACTAAAAACTAATTTTCCGACATTTTAAAACTAAAATGGCATGTAATTGTCAAAACCATAGATAGTGAGATCATATTGACATGATATTTAATGACACAAAATTTCCATATAATTGTATTTAAATATATAAGAATTTTACGAGTCCGCAAAATCTAACGGCGCGCAATTCCAAGGCTAGGAGTGCCCGGAATGATCCGTCGATGTTTTGTTAAGATTATGTTAATGTGTGTATGTAGTTTTCTGGAAAAAGTGGAATAAATATTAAATGGTTACTCAGATCAGAAATATGAGATCACCATTGAACTCAAGAGGGCAGGTTTACCCTAGGCGTGACATAATATTAGTCGGTGCAGGCCTCCGGTGAGAGAACCCAATAATGGCATAATCGAAAAATAAAATAATTAAATAAATTGTTTTATTTTTCAAATACTTATAACTCACAAATGGTAACTCAGATTAAAAATCCAATACCACTGCTAAACATGTGTGGGTATTCTTTCTTTAAGCATATACTTACTTTGGCCGGAGAGGGCCACCAGAGAATGTTATTTTTTTAGATGAAAAAAATATAATTAAGTGACAATTATTTAATTGTAAAATTCATAACATCTTAATAGTTACATGGATTAAAAATCAGAGTGTACCATTGGGTTTGTTGAGGCTTTTTCACTTAGGCAGAGCCTAACCTCCACCGGCGGGTTGTGGGTGATTGATAATAAATTTCGAAACATTTTTTCGAGTAAATTCTGTAAACGCGCAAGAGGCGTTTTATAACTTTTGAACCAGTTTTCAAAATTGAAATCTGAGTGCACCGTTGAACTCACAAGGCCGATATTCACTTAAGGAGACTATCACCTCAATGGTAGTGGGTTGAGAATGAATGTTAGTTTTTGGGTTTTTCATGGAAAATAATAAAATAAAGTGAGCGTCACTTTATTTTTATTTGAGTCATCGTGTGACTGTTTGGTGATTAAAGCCTTCTCATTGATTTTGGAGGTGGGATCACCACACCTTAACCTTCCAAAAGTGGTTATTGAGGTGGGGCCTAACCGAATCTAACCTCTTGTGAGAGTTTAAAACTTGGGGTCAACTTGAGACCACATAACCTCTCATTTTGAATGATAGGGGTGGGGACCTCCCGACCCCTATTAATGGGAGGAGAGGAAAACTCCTCAACTCTCCCTCATTAATGAAGTGGAGCCTCTTCAACTCCCCTAATTAATTCCTTATGCCAACACCATGAATTAATATAGGGGATCCTACGTAATTAATTAGACCAATTTTAATATTGTGCCAACAAATTAATAGGATATTATAATATATTATTTTGTTGGAATATTCATTTTGGTGGAAGCTTGGAGAGGAGGATTATTGAGAGAAATACTTCCACGAAGAACCCCGTCTCCCAATGAAGAATGATGAATGAATAATGCTGACTTTCTTCGACTTCTTCCTCAAAGCTTCAACCGTCGTGAGACATCTTCGACGACAGACTTCTGCATCATCGTCAACAAGCTGACGCAGCTCAAGATTGGATGTGTGTAGCGAACATTATGAATAAAGAACTCCTTCATCTTCTTCTGATTACTTCAACGTCGATGACTGACAATCAAAGATAGGGGGTTTATTTTTTGTAGAATTCCTTTTCATTTTCTCTTCTTCGGATTGGAAAGGAATATTTGAATGGTTGTAAAAAAAATTGGTGTTCATCATTCATACTCATTGATGAGACAAGTGTTTCCGCCCTAAAATTAGAGGATGTGGGCCAAACCAACATGGACCGACCCCTCCACCGGTCATGTTTGTGTTGTTTCTCGGAATGGAGATGAAGCAGAATTTTAGGCGACGAAGGAACGGGCAAAGGCTGCGCTTCCTGTAGTCTCCGCGAACCATGCTGCCCGTGTGGCGTTCCGGGGCCCCGACCAAGCCAGCTCTAGGTGATGAACCACTAGCAGCCGCCCGCGCACCTAGCTGCACCATCACCGGCTTCCCTCATGCCCCGACCAAACCCCGCCGGCCCGCGCTGTGCCGAACCGCGCCGGCACAAACCGCACCAGCCTGTCGGCCGCCTGGCAGCTTGGCCTTGCCCAGCCTGGCTGCCCACGTGGCGCCTTACCTGGAAACCTCCCGACTCAGCCACGCCCTGCCTGGCCCCCTGCCGGCCTACCTGGCGCCCTGTACGGATGCCTCCTGGCCTGGCCTCACCCTTCCCAGCCGCCCACCGGGCACCTTACATGGCCTCCTGCCCGCCTAGCCACACACTACCCGGCCACCCCCCGGCCACCCAGCCTCCCGAACTGGCCCATGTCCCCTCTCGCGGTGCCCTGGCCAAATAGTCCTAGCAGCGCCCTCTAGGCTAAGAGGGGCTAGGCCGCTCCCTCAATATGCTCCGGGCCAAACCGACCCCCAGCCCAGGCAGAACCTCCTTCGCAGCCTGCTGGGCTGGGCCCAGTGGGACGGGCCGAACCTAACAGGCTATCCTACACAATGGGTTAGGCCAGACCGAAAATGTCTGACTGGGTCAACCCAATCTAGGTTAGGCCAGACCGGGTTGGGCCGAGTCAGTCCGAATGGGTGTGATCGGACCCAGGCCCACTACTAACACCTTTAATTTCATTGGTTATTTCTTTGGCATCGAAAAACTGTTTGACGAACCGTCAGAAATGCAGGTTTTCTTGGAGTGCGACGATCCCTTTGAGTATACCCCACTGGAGTTCAAGGTAATGTTGAGAAATGGTCGGGTTGGATCGTACAAGATTCCAACCGGGCCCCTGGGACCAAAAAGCATATAACTCACAGAACATGCGTTAGATTGACACACCGTCTATTGTGTTGAGACCCCTATGATGTGGAGGACCTTTGAGATACATAATCTTGGGACATCGTGATAGTTTTAGTATCGACCTGTATCTCGTGGAGTGGATCCTCCTGGAGATGAGGGCGAATAGTGCAGTGTTATTATACCAATTCTGGGTTTACCCTCCAATGAGGCTGGGAACTGGGCTACCCATTGATCTTATGGTTTACCCCATAGCTAGGCTAGGTAGTGGGTTACCTGTTGACCTTTAGGTGATACCTTCCACCTAGGCTAGGAAGTTGCTTACCCGACAACCTCTTAGGTTTTAACCTCTAAATGGGATGGGCAGTGGGTTACCCATTGACCTTTAGGGTTTATCCTCTAGCTGTGTTGGGCAGTAGGTTACCCGAGAACCTCTTAGTGTTTACCCACCAGCTGGTCTGGGCAGTGGGTTACCCAATGACCTCATAGTGTTTACCCTCCATCTGGGATGGGCAGTGGGTTATTCGACGAGTTCTATCATATTCAACCATTTCTATGTGGCTATTTAGTGACTTTTCATCGTGATTATTGGAGAGGGACCCTTGGTTGTTTGTAGGCCCACTGTACTTGATAGAAGAGGAGTTTTCCAGTAGCCCATGTTTCAAAAATGGGACTGGGGATGCTATTTGATACAATCCCTAGAATAAAATCCTGGTTGAGCTGAGTCAGTTACATTTTATATTTACCTCATCATTGAGATGGATTACTTGATAACTTAGGTATATGTATAGAGATATACCTAAGTGGTGTTATCTATTGATTTCATACTTTTTGGTTTATCCATGTTAGATTTTGTGAGACCTTGATATTCCCGAGGTCCCTACTGAGTATCGTTATACTCACCCATGCACGGTCTATGCCCACACCTCGTTGTATTGGTTGTAGATAACAGACATCGCTGATTGAGGATCAGAGTACGAGGACTGGAGGGTACCCAGAGGTGGACTGTACGATGTGTGGGTATGCAGAGGAGACCGACAGATTTGGAGTGCTGAGGAGTCTATTTGAACCTAACATTCAGGTAGTATCCGTGATGGACAATCTAGGATCTTCCATTCACCTTTTAGCTATTTTGTTTTCTTTTTCCTTTGTACTTATTTTCTGTTGTACTTGTATTTTCTTGTTGGGCTTCTATTCCATCCCCTCGACTCTCATCACTCTTTGTATAAAGTTTTACTTAGTGATTTGCTTCCAGATATTACTTTGTTTTGTGTGTTTTCAAGTTTTAAAGGAAATTCCTTCCTACTTTATGGATTTATTCTTTTGTTGCTAGTCGCCAGCCAGAATGCTATGGATGGCGGGCTTGGGGTAATCACTGCACGGGCCCCTGAGGACGTGTCATGACAGATTGGTTTCAGAGGAGTCGATTTACCGTAGAACTTTGGACTCTGATCTTTCATTTCTATGAACCAATAGTTTTAACGGTACTGAGTATGGTTCTTTGTTTTGGGAGTCTACTGATGGTGTGGTGTCCGACATATCCATACACTAGGACCCTTGCTTATGATTACTAACTCAGTGCACGAAAACACTGATTTTGTGTGTGTTTTATTTTTTGATTCCTTATGTTAGCTCACCAGGTCAACTCACAAGGTGTAATATTTCAACTGTGACACATCTATTCCTTTCATGATTCCTCCACATAGGCAACTAGATAGAGTTCCGAGAGTTATATGCACTGATAGCCCACTGAGCAACGAGGCTCCGGTGTAGGTCACTCTTAATATGTTGGCACCTTTGGGTGGTGTACCGGTATCACCACCACCCAAAGGGAAGCAGATACCACCAGCTGCACATGTGGATAGTGAATGATGACTGAGCATATTACACGAGTTCCATTAGCATAGGCCTCTATGGTTTCAAAGTGAGACATATTCCCACGCAGTTGAGGGGTGGCTGGAGGCGACTGCTAGAGTTTCTTGTCTACTTGAGACTTCAGTTGTGCAGACCATGATCTTAACTGTTAGTCTTTCTCAATTAGTGACCATGAAGATGGTCCGCATAGTGACGAGGCTTTGGTACATGGATAATTTCTCGAGATAGTACCTTCGGGTAGTGTTCTAGCTATATGACTACATGTTGGTCAGCAGTTACAACTGGCGGTACCGGTAGAGGACACATATAGGATTAGTGCCTTACATGTGATTCAACATAACATACCTTTCATATTTGGAGGTAAGCCAACTGACATGCATCTTAGTACTGGCATGAGGTGGTGGCTGAGAGTTCTCTAGAACTCCTATAGCTTTAGTGGGACAACATTTCAATAGCTCGGTATTCATTGAGGCGTACTGATCTTTCCTGGTACTCGATTTATACGATATGATCTGTGCTTCAGGGATCGAACATATGAGAGATGTGTGTCTGATGGACATCAGAGCCAACACTATTTATCTATCCATTCATACTTATGTTAGGGTTTAAGAGAAAACTTTTTTGGTTGAATGTATTTTTGTTGAGAGGATACAGTCAGTGAATGTTATCAGTGGGGAAGAGAGTAGTTGTTTGTAGACAAGGAATGTAACCCAAGGGCTCTTGGAATGATTCGAGGTATAGTCTATGTATACTACATGTTGTAGTATCAAAATAAGTAGGTAAAAACCATTCCTTCTTTCCACGAATTTTATCCAGGAGCTAGAGTTTCTAGTTAAACCGGTGGCATGACCCTTACGTCTGGAGATACCTTTGGGAGGAGACTCAATAATCCCACTTACCCTCACGGTCTGATCTGACCCTTGAGGTGAGAGTTTCGGTTGGAACATATTTATAGAAACGTCAAGGCCTTATGACGTTAGTTTGGGTTTTCACTTTACATCAACAGTCACACTCAGATTGACTGTATTAGGCAATGAGGTTGTGGTATATTTAAAACATTGGGATGGGGTTTTCAATAGTCGGTGAAAAAAGGAAACCCATGAAGCATAGGATAAACTCTTACATAGGAGGGTGTAGCCAATCTGTCATACCCCGACTAACACTTCATTCTAATTTAATTATTTTGGCTCTTATTTTTGTGTTTTGGTTTGAACCGGTTCCTTTTTAAAATAAATTTGGGATGTTATACGGGTGTGTGCCGGTACGCGAGACCGCGTGTAGCACCCAATCCTAATTGGATGATGTTTTATTATTAAATGTGTTATTATGTGGGTGCCTGACCTTACACACAATTGTGCACGTTGCCAGCCCTGACCTGAGTTTTTGCATTTTAATGATAAATGAGTGTTTTGGATTTGTAGTGTCTTGTGTGTGGGCAATGAATGGGAAAAGCCGCATGGATTTGTCCGATGTTCGTGCGACCTACCCATTGTGTGAGTAATCAATTCATTAATGAGTTGAATAGTACATTAAGAGAAAAATAAAATATGAAAAATGATTATTTATCTAAATAATTTTTTAATAAAAACAATGGTTATTACATTTGGATTAATTATCATATTTTATTATTTCAGTTAAAATTTTACTTATTTATAATATATTAAATTATTACAATGGTTGTAAAATTATCAGCATGTTACTCTTTATGTTATTACCATTACCATTAATTTTTTTATGATTTTAATTAGGTTTTAATTCATATTTATTTTCATTTATTTTATATATTTTATTCTATCCTTTTATATATTTTTCTTTCTTTTCCCACTATTCTTTCTCTCCCCGTCGTACTAGACCCCTTGTTCCCCAGTTTTGGTTTTGTATAGCATTCTCTCCTCCTTTGTATTTGCACAGCGACCCCCTAACCCTAAGCAATAAACTACCTTCCTTTTTCACAATGGTGTTGCGACACCCTCCCCCTTGAGCTCCCTCCATGCACGTGCATGTATCTCTCCCATCGTGGTGCCCCGCCTCTCCCTATCTCACCATCACTACTTACCCGTCTCTCTTACACCCTGACCGGCCTCCTCCGAAAATGAACCGGTGTTTATCCTTCCCTCCACATCTCTCCCAGCGTGCCAAACCCTTTCTCCCCCTCCCAGTCTAGCTAGCCTCCCTCTAGCGCGCTTCCAGCATTCAACCGATCCTCCTGCTCAACAAACCCCCTTACCCACCGGAATCCCCTCATTTCCTTTGGTGGGATCGATTCCGATGACCTTTCTCCATCCGACCAGCCCAACAGCCCGACCTGCTTCTTGAAACCTTGTGCGCACTCAGCCAGTATCCCTACCAGCGATTCTTTTTCTCAGGATAAACCCCCTCACTCTGATCTACATTAGTTTTGGTTAGATTTTTCCAGTACGGTTCAACTCTAGCACCGCTGTCTTACTCAGTTGGCCTCCCGCAACCCCTGCAGCATGTACATTTTACTTCAGATAGTCATTATTTTTTTTGGTAGAATTTAGAGCAATTATTTTATATTGTTTAAGGTCTAGATGTGATTATTTTATTTCAATTATGACGTAATTGACTTGATGTTTAGATGTTAAAGTTTATTAGAGTTGATTGCGCAAAATTTTGTGTTTCATTGGAGCTTTGATTTGATATTTGGGGTCTTCCATCACTGGGGTAGGTGGTTCAATGTATATTTATTTTTTGAACTATTAATTTGCTGGTTCAGTTAGTTTATCTCATTCATTTATTAGTTCTCCTGCTTCGAATTAGGTTTCTGTTTGGATCTAATTCACATTTGATTTCGTAGTGACATGTTTATGCTGCATTTGGGTAATTATTTTGGTGGAAAACTCATGTTAAACTATATAATAGTGTTTTATAAATTGTGAAAATTATTTGTTAGAATGTGGAAAGAGTGAAATTTTAGTTTTCGATTAGCATTTATACGTGTCCTGTCATAAATGATTTATTGAGAGGATTTTGGCGATTAGTCGTGCGGCGTGTTTTTAAATGGTTTGGATAGTTGTTCTGGTGGTTTTTTTAACTGTAGTAATGTTATTTTAAACTATGTGGGTGGTGTCTCTAATTGTGTGTGCAATAAAGATTGTGTTTTATAGGTGATTTTGTGTGTGTGGGGTCAAGTAAAGGGGGTTTGGGTCAGTCTAGTGTGTAAGGAATAGTTTTTCTCTCAAAAACATATTAATGGAAAATTTTGGTCGTTTTATTAAATAATAATCAAGGGTGAAAATTTGTTTTGGTTAAATTGTGAGAATATTTTTTCTTCTTAATGTCATGCGACTTGGGTCGAATTTGTTTAATAAATTATGTTGGTGACGTGTTTTATAATGAAAGTAATTTCTTGACTATGTAGTTGTTTTAATTGGTTGTGTAACTAATGCAGACTTGGTTTTGAGATATTTTTAGTGTGAATATTATTTTTAAAGTCTTTTGTGTGTGAAAATGGTTTTTTTGTCATGTGTAATTTGTTGTTTGGTTTGAGTATGTGATTATGACATTAGACTTGAACTCTGAACTACTTGAGCACAAGCGGGAAGCTCGGGTAGCTAGGATGGTGGACTAGACTAGTGGGATAGTTTTCCATAGGTGACTCAACCTGATTTCACTGACATGATTGATGATTGCAACACTAACTAAACATATGCTTTTATGAGGATCGTGTCCTTCTAAGACACGTTTTCCGAGGTTCTTGGCCTTCTAGGCAACATTTTCTGAGGTTCGTGGCCTTCTAAGCCACGTTTCACTGAGACACAAAGATCTAGAGGCTGAAGCTAGCTAACACCCATGCGGACTCTCCCATATTGGTGCTCATTGGTAACATTACCCTCATCAGTGTGACACATTAGTTAATTTAAAAATTTAGTGTCTAATTTAATTTATGTTGTTCCATTTCAAACCGTTTTCATTAATTTCATTTCCTTCAAAACTGTTCAAGCATTTATTTCTTATCTTTAGTTAATATTGAAAATGTATTTGTCATTTAATAATTATGCATGTAACCTTTTCTAAGTGGAATCGTACTGGGATTTTAGATAACACCATACATATTCCATTGGGTGTATGTAGATTTTGTTTCTTCTTCTTTCCAGGTTGAGGCATCGAGCATAGCATTGGTTGTTCTGTTTATCGGTCGAATCCTCGAGTTGGTTTGGCGGCGGTGGCTTGGGGATGTGACTCCTCATGTCACAAAGATGATTGTGTTGGAGTTTTAGTTTTCCTTGATGTAGTCTCTTTTGGGGTTTTAGTTCATGTTTTTACCGTTAAATCTGAACCTGGTATAAGGGATTATTTGGTTGTCTGAATTTAGTTATAATTTATTCAAATTTCTGGCTATTTTATATTTATCTATTCGGCTAAACCGTTCCTATGTATTATTTTCGATACCTGAGCACTCGTGCCAGCCCGTGGAGATCAGTAACACCCTTTGGGCCTTGCAGCGGACCGGGTCGGGTGCAGGGTCGAATAGAGACCTGGCCTAGATCATCGAAAAATGGTATCAAAATAGGTTTTGTTCTTGTTATTTGGGGTGTCAGGTAGATCAGATTTAGGATTGTCGATACTCGAGTGGTAGGTGCGGTAATATAGTCACGGACACTTTCTCATTTTTATCCTTGTGTAACCAGGGGTATTCTGGGATTTATGTTTTTGGATTTTCCCTGTGTGGATGGGGGATGACAATAAGATTAAACCGGTTCTGCGTGCAGTCTCACATGGAGTAGTGACCCATGCGATGCCCGAGAGTACGGTTCGACACTCCCAGTGGTTGGTGCTTGCCAAGGGCATGGTTTGCTAAACCATGTAGCAAGGTTAGACCCAACCACTAGTCCTTCGTCCAGGTTATTTAATGTTTGGGATGACTTGTTTCAGTTTTGAGATGGTGAAAAAGTGTTTTATTTTTATTTTTAAAGAAGATCGAACCCTGGGGTCACACATATTATTTCTCCTGATGAGAGTTTGACATGATTTTTGGGGTGTGTTGTATTGAAACTTGTTTCTAGAAATTCGCAATTGGTTTGTCAATGTCGAATTCTTAAAATAACATCTTGGGTTATCTGAAATTGTAATGGGTTGTTTTAGAAAAGGAAATCATTCTAGAAATTTTCCTAGTATTTTTGAGATTGTTTTGGAAGAAAAAAGGCTATTTTCGGATATTGAGAATGTTTTTTTGAAGCTGGAGTAGACTGGTTTTTTTCTAGTGGTATTCATATGGGTTCTCACATGTGCATGTGGATGTGAATAATGGATAATCGGTGGATCATTTGGATGGGTGCATGAGTGGCATAAAAATGCATATCTGCAACCCATCTAGGAATATCAGTGGCGAGTGATTGATTTTTAATGCTTCTTCTTGTTCCTTGAAATGTGGGGTTTTCTCTAAATTGTGGTTTTGTGCTTAAATGGTTTTGGAAAATGTAAAATGGTTTTGAGTTTGGTGTGAAAGCGATAATTCAAAAGAGTTGTTGGGTTTTACTGTAATGTGCTGGGGTTTTCCATTGAGTGTTTTTCTTTAAAAATAAATTTATGTTTTAAATTGGAATTATTGGATTTGTTTTTGGAATGTGGATGTTTGTTTTGTGATGTGTTTGGATTTGGAGAAGGTTTTTTTTGTGTTTCTTGTTTGGGATATGCCGCCGAGAAATGTTCCCTGGGTTCCAGCGGGTGTCTCCTTATTCTTGGCCCGGCCCAGACTCTCAGTGGAGTGCCATAGTTGGGTTATGCTTGGTTGTGTTATCATTTTGTGGATGTTGAGGTCGAGTGAGTATTGTTGAATGCTTTGCTATGTTGGGAGTGTCTTCGGTTCATTAGGAACTCGGAATTTTGTGTGGGTGGATGTTGTCTCGAGTGTGTTTGGAGGAACATGACAAGAAAAACAAACGATGATCATTCTGTTTTCATTGAAAATGAGGATGTCATGACCAATCTTTAAGACTAGCCACATCCCATGGTCACACCTAAGGAAGTGAAGGGAAGATAATGTGGTAGATCTTATTGGTGCTTGACCAGTCAATAGGTTGAGAAGGATGTGCGTTTTACCTTTCTGATGATCTAGATTCATGTTTCTAAAAAGCTGTGTCAAACAATCAGTTTAATGATTGTAATTGTTGTTGGTCTTTTTCATATTGTGGTAAGTGAAGGTTCCTCATTTGATGAGGATCGTGAATAAAAGGGACCTATTCATAGAGGTCCCCTTCTGTTTGTTTGTGTAGCGCATTTGACAGACCGATCAATTTTCTATCTCTAATGTGGTTAGTCAGGCACTCTATGTTGTTTGACTAAATTCTTAGTTGGTTTGTTGACAGAGTGTCCACTTGGGGGATGAGGAGTAGTATGCAGGTTTCTTTTCCAGTAGAGGAAGTTCTAGTCAGAGGTGGTAAGATTATGACTATGAGGTGGTAGATTCTTTATACATCAGGCCCCCAGCCATAGGTCTTGGGGTGATGCTTGTGCACTGTCAAAACTCATCAGAAGTGTTACAAGTTTGGTCTGACTTAAGCCCACAATGCCAGATGGAGACAAAATATGTTTCCTTATTGCAGTATCAATTCTGAAGGATACATTTTTGTTGTGTTGGGTATGATGTCTATGCATCCTTTTTGTATTATTAGTTTGTGGGATTTCCTCTTTAGCATTAAAGAGGATCGTAAAAAATCTGTATCCTTGTAAAACCAGTGGGTGTGCTCTTTGAACCTTCTTTTGGTTGGTGATGTTCATGTATTGTAGAATTGTCATGCACCTATCTATTTCGCCTCCTGGTTAGGGCATTCTTCTCTAAAAGCTCTCTTATTTGGCGGAGTTTTGTCCACTGTATGAATAAACTGTGCAATTCGGCTCGTATGGTTTGTTCACGATGAAGGGATCAGTCATTATTTCCCAGAGGAAACTGGGAATGCCCACACTGGTTTCATGGTGTTATGAAATTTTAAAATGGTGGGGAGACCTTGTGTGGGTCTCGCCGATGTCCCCTCTTGTGTTAGTTAAACAAATGAAACCTTGAGGGTAAATCTAGTGTTAGAGGTTTTATGAGTTGTGAGTTTTTTGGTTTGAAGAACCGGTGTTTGATGAGAATACTAATATGGTGGGGAGACCACCATAGGACAAGCATGTGGAAGAATTTGTTTTCAAAGTGCACTTGCTGAAGAAACCCCTTGCTTCTGCTCTGCCCAACCTCGACCATGCTAATAGTTTAGCTCAGATAGTGGGTTGCTGGACGTTTGTTCTTGGAGATGTCGAGTGGCCCCGGTGATCCCTAAGATGGGGGTCAGAGTGTTCGAGGTTGTAGTTGTGATTGGAGGTGACTCCCTTGTAGTTGGTTATTTTTTGTAGTGATTCGGGCTTTGAGTTCTTCTATGTTTCAGGCCATGTGTGTTTTGAATGCCCAATCTTCGGGTGATTGAGGTTTTGATTTAAGTGTCTTCATGGTCTCACTTGGAACACTTAGTTGACCTAGTCTATTGTGACATTATGGGAGCATAATGTGTCATGGTGGGGAGAATTGTCACACCCCGACCGACGCTTCATTCTAATTTAATTATTTTGGGTCTTATTTTTGAGTTGTGGTTTGAACCAGTTCCTTTTTAAAAGATATTTGGGATCTAATATGTGTGTGCGCTGATACGCGCAACTGTTTGTAGAAGCCAATCGTAATTGTACGATGTTTTATTGTTAAATGTGTTATTATTTGGGTGCTCGTCCTTGCTAACGACCATGCACGTTTCCAGACCCGACATGATTTTTTGTGTTTTGATGATAACTGAGTGTTTTTGCTTTGTAGTGTTGGGTGTGTGGGAAAGGAACGGGCGAAGCCGTGAGGATTCATCATATGTTCATGCGACCTACCTGGTGTGTGAGTAATCAATTAATTAATGAGTTGGATATTATTTTAAGCACAAAATAAAATATAAACAATGATTAATTAATTCAATAATTGATTAATAAATACAATGGTTATTATATTGGGATTATTTATCTTATTTTATAATTTCAGTTAATATTTTCCATTGTGATAAAATATTATATTATTACAATGGTTGTAAAATTATCGGCATTTTTCTTTTTATGTTATTACCATTATTATTAATTTTGTAAAGATTTTAATTAGGTTTTAATTTATATTTATTTTCATTTCTTTTTTTCATTTTCTTTCATTTTATTTATTTTTCTTTTTTCTCCCACTATCATTTCTCTCCCGGTGGCGCTAGACCCCTTCTTCCCCGGTTTTTTTGCGCAGCAGCCTCTCCCCCTTTGTTTTTGTGCAGCTTCCCCCCTAACCCTAAGCACTGATCTACAGTCCTCCTTCTCAATGGTGGTACGACGCCCTCCCCCTCAAGCTCCCTCCGTGCGCACACCCGTCTCTCTCCATTCGCGGTGCCCCGCCTCTCCCCATATCAGCAGCCATACTTACTCTTCTCCCCTACACCCTGACCAGCCTCCTATGGAAATGAACCGACACCTCCCCTCCTCTCTGCCTCTCTCCCAGCAATCCAATCCCCTTCTCCCTCTCCTGGTATGGACAGCCTCCCTCCGGCGGGGCATCCATCCTTCGGCGGAAGCTCTTGCCCGACGAACCCCCTTACCCGCTTGACTCCCCTCTTTGCCGTTGGTCGGCTCGATTCTAGCAACCTACCTCCATCTCACATGCCCGATGGCCCGACCTACTTCTTGCAACCATGTGCGCACCCAGCGAGTATCCCTACCAGCGATTTTTTTTCTCAGGATAAACCCCCTCACTCCAATCTACATTATTTTTGGTCGGATTTTTCTTGCGTGGATGAACTCTAGCACCCCCTTCTTACTCAGTTGGCCTCCGCCAAACCCTGCCGTAGGTACATTTTACTTTGGATGGTCGTTCCTTGTTTTTTGGTAGAATTGCGAGTAAGTCTTTTATATTATTTAAGGTCCATTTGTAATGATTTTAGATCTATTTTGGCATAATTTGCTTGATGTTTTTATTTTAGAGTTTATTAGAGTTGATTGAGGAGAATTTGGTGCGTGATTGGAGCTTTTATTTGATATTTGGGATCTTTCAACACCTAGGTAGGTGGTTCCATGTATATTTATTATTTTACGAATTAATTTGCGAGTTTGGTTAGTTTAAAACATTTATTTATTAGTTCTCCTTCTGTGAATTTGGTTTCTATTGGGAACTAATGTGCATTTGATTTGATAGTAACATGTTTATGCTGTATGTGGGTAATTATATTTGTGGGAAAGCCATGTTGAACTATTAAATTGTTTTTTATAAATTGTGAAATATATTTTTTAGAATGTGAAAAGAGTGCGAGTACTGTTTTGGATTGGTGTTTATATGTGTTGTGTCATTAATGTGTTTTTGAGAGGATTTTTGGAGTTTTTTCGTGTGACATGTTTTCAAATGGGTTGTTTAGTTGTTCTGATGGTTTGTTTTACTGTAGCAATGGTCTTTTCAACTATGTTGGTGGTTTCATTAATTTCACGCACAATACAGATTGTGTTCCACATGAGACATTTTGTGTGTGTGGTCATGTATGGGGGTTTGGGATGGTCTAGTGTGTAAAGCATTGTTTTTCTCTCAATAATTTATTTATGGAAAATTCGGGTTGTTTTATTTAATAATTATGAAGGGTGAATAATTGTTTTGGTTAAATTGTGAGAATATTTTTGGTGCTTAATGTCATGCAACGTGTGTGGAATTTGTTTAATAAATTCCATTAGTGGAATATTTGATAATGAAAGTGATTTATTTATTGTGTAGTTGTTTTAATTGGTTGTGTAACTGATGCAGACATGGTTTTGAGATATTTTTAGTGTATATCTTATTTCAAATGGCTTTTGTGTGTGAAAATGGTGGTTTTGGTATGCATAATGTCTTGTTTAGTTTGATTATGTGATTATAAAGTAAGAATTGAAATCTGAACTACTAGAGTAGAAGCGGGAAGCCCAGGTATCTAAGAGGGTGGACTAGACTAGTGGGTTAGTGTTCAAGAAGTGACTGGACCCAATTTTACTTGAAATACTGGTGATTGCAACACTAACTAAACATATGATTTTCAAAGGGTCGTGGACTTCTAAGCCGCGTTTTCTAAGGGTCGTCGCCTTCATAGCCACGTTTCACCGAGACACCAAGATCTAGAGTCCCATGCTAGCTATCCCCCATGCTGCCTCACCCATATTAGTGCTTATTGGTTACTTTACGCTCTTCTGTGTGACCCATTAGTTATTTTTAAAAGTGTGTGTGTGTTTTAATTTAAGTTGTTTCATTTGAAATTTTTTTTATTTAATTTCATTTTCTTCTAAACTGTTCAATCATTTATTTATTCTCTTTAGTTAATATTTCAAATGTATTTTCATTTAATAATTATGCGTAGAGCCTTTTCTCGGTGGAATCCTACTAGGATTTTAGCTCACACCCTACATCATCCTTTGGGTTTATGTATATTCTGTTTATTCTTCTTTCTAGGTTGAGGCATCGAGCATAGCATTGATGGTTTGGTTTTTTGGTGTCATCCTCGAGTTGGTTTGGTGGCAGTGGCTTGGGTATGTGACTTCTCATGTCAAACATGGGTTTGTGTTGGAGTTTTAGTTTTCCATGATGTAGTCACTTTTGTGTTTTTAGTTGAAGTTGTTAACTTTAAATCTGAACTAGGTATAAGGGTTTGTTTGGTTGTCTGAATTTACTTATAATATATTCATCTTGTTTTTTGTTTTTTATTTATCTATTCGAGTAAACCATTCCCATGTTTTATTTTTGATACCCGGGCATTTGTGCCAGCCCGTGGGGATTGGGAATGCCCTTCGGGCCTTGCCGCAGACCGGGTCGGGCGTCAGGTCAAATGGAAACCCAGCCTGGATCATGACACAATCACTCGTGAGTCGACCGACCTCACTCTCATGGTCGCAGAAGTTTACATTGAGATAGTTTATATTCATGGGAAGGAGAACATGGTAGCAGACACACTCAGCAAGAGGTCTGGCCTGCATCTGCTGAGTGAGGTAACAGAGCAATTAGCAGATTTGTAGATACCCTTTATAGATCGAGAAGGAGAAGCTTTTCTTCAGTCTATTATAGTCACTCCCCCACTTCATTAGCATGTTATGGAGACGTATCATAAAGACGCTGACTACAAGAAAGGACATGTTCCGATATCCACAGTACATGCACCTGATGGATTTTCTGAAGGTATAGAGCACGTCATTCTCTTAAAGAGATTTACCATGATACCATTGTCACTTTAAGAAGGCAGTGTTGATGGAGTTACACACATCCCCTCTAGCAGTACATCCAAGAGTGTCAAAGATATACCAGGACCTCCTATGACAGCACTGGTGGCCGGGAATGAAGAAAGAAGTTGCAGAGTTTGTCTCTCGATGCCTTATTTGTCAGCAAGTGATGGTGGAGACTCATGTACCAACAAGATTGGTTCAGCCTTTAGCGGATCCACAGTGGAAGTGGGAAGGGATATACATGGACTCATGATGGGTCTTCCACCTGAATCTAGAGTTCATGACTCTATATGTGTGATCGTCAACCGACTCACCAAGATGGCCCACTTCCAACTGATCAGAGAGTATAATTTATTAGAGAGCTTGGGGAACCTCTATATATAGAAGATTTTGCAGTTACAGTGAGTAACCTCGACTATCGTTTTCAATCGGTATGTACGTTTTACTTCCCATCTATGGAAGTGGTTGTAGGAGGCTTTCACGACAAATCTTCATTTGAGAACTTCCTACTATCCTCAGATGGATTTTTAGATTGAGAAGACCATTCATACCCTTGAAGACATGATGTGTGCTTCTGTCCTCAACTTTGGTCGCAACTAGAGGGATCACTTACCATTGTTAGATTTTTCATACATCAAAATCTATCACTCCACCATAGGGATTACAACTTTTGAACAGTTGTACGAGCAACCTTGCAGATCATCTTTGTGCTAGACAGACCCCGGGAGTCAGCACTCATGGGACCAAAGATGGTATTGGCTACCATAGAAAAATTACAGATCATCCAGGAGTGGATGATGACTCCACAAAGCATGAAGAAGTCATCCGACAGGAGACGGTGACCTCTAGAGTTTGAGGACGACGACCACATATTTCTATGGGTCTCACCTCAATGAGGTTTTCAGATATTTGGACGAGGAATAATGTTCTATCCGAGATTCATCGGACCCTTTCAGGTCCTCAGCAGAGTTGGAATGATGTCTTACCACTTAGCTCTTCCACCTTAGTTTCAACAGGTGGACGACGTCTTCCACGTATCTCAGCCGAGGAGATAATTCAATGACCTTTCTTACATCATCGACCACGGCGAGATGGACTTCGACAATGGGGAAACATTTATTGAGGTTCAAAAATATATTGTGGATCAACATGAGTGGGTCCTTCTTGGATGATCGACACCTCTGGTGCACGTTTGCTGGCAGCACGAGAACCTCCAGGAGAGCACATGGTAGTTGGAGGCTCATATCCGTGATCAGTACCCCCACATGTTCCCTTAGATTGAGTTATGGCTTACGAGGACATAGAGCCATGAAATGGGGAGAATGAAATGTCCCAAAATTTCAATGTAATTTAATTTTTAAATATATGGATATTTTATGAGACCGTGAAATGTGACGGGACATGATTCAGAGGACCGGAGTGTCGGGAATGATCCGTCAAAGTTTTGTTAGGCTTATGTCAACACATGTAAGTAGTTTTCCTAAAAAAGAAGAATAACTCTTAAACGATTACTCAAATAGAAAATATTAGGGAACCGTTGCGCTCAGGATAGCAGGTTTACCCATGGCGCAACATAAGATTAGTTGGCGTGTACCTCCTTTGAGAGAACCCAAAAATGGAATAATCGTAAATAAAATAATTAAATAAATTATTTTATTTTTCAAATCTTTATATCTCAAAAAATGATAACTTGGATTAAAAATATGAGACCACAAATGAACTTGTGAAGGTATGATTTCTTAAAGAAGATACTTACTTTGGTCGGCGCGGGCCATAAGAGAATTTTAGTTTTTGGATGAAAAAAAAATAATTAAGTGACAATTGTTTTACTGTAAAATACATAACATCGAAACAGTATCTCGGATTGAGAATACGATTGTACCGTTGGGTTTGTTGGGACGTTTTTTACCTAGAATGAGCCTAACCTTTACTAGTGTGGGTCGACGGTTACTGATAATAATTTTCTGAAATTTTTTTCAGAGACATTCAGTAAATGCACGAGTGGCGTTTTATTACTTTTGAACCGGATCTCGGAATTGAAATATGAGGGCACTATTGAACTCACATCATCTGTATTTTCTTTAAGATAATTACACATCGCCGGTAGTGGTTCGAGAATGAAAGATAGTTTTTGGGTTTTTTGTGAAATATAATAAAATAATGTGAGATTCATTGAATTTTTATTTGATCAATCATGTGGGTGTTTGGTGGTTAAAACCTCCTCATGAAAGTTGGAGATGGTACCACCACACCAAACCTCCCAAGAGTGGTTATGATGATGATTCCCACCAAAAACTAACCTCCCGTGAGAGGTTACGATGTGGGGCCCACTTGAGTCAACATAACCTCCCATTTTGAATGATAGGGGTGTGCACCACCCAACCCCTATTATTTGGAGGAGTGGAAAACCTCTCAAATCTCCCTCATTAATGAGGGAGAGCCTCTTCACCTCCCCTAATTAATTCCTTCTGCCAACCCCTTGAATTAATTAAGGGGATCCTACCTAATTAAATATACCAATTTCAATATTTTTCCAACAAAATAATAGGATATTACAATCTATTATTTGGTTGGCATATTAATTTTGGTGGAAGATTTGAGAGGAGGATTATTGGGAGATTTCTCCCAATGAATAAAGAAGAAAAAAGAATACTGACCTTCATCGACTTCTTCCTCGACGCTTCAACCATCATGAGACATCTTCCATGATCGACTTTTGCATCGTCATCAACGAGCCGACAGAACTCGGGATTGGAATTGTCAGGCAGGCGTGAGAAATGACGAACTCCATCATCTTCTTCTCGAAACTCCAACGTCAAAGACCGAAATCAATGTTATGGATTTTATTATGTGTAAGTTTCCTTTTCTTTTTCTCTTATTCAGATTGGAAAGGTATCATTCAATTGTTGTACAACAATTGTTTTAGATATTTTTTACTCATTCACAAACCAATTGTTACCACCCTAAACACGGAGGGTGTAGGCCAATCCAACATGAACCAAACCCTCAGCCGTTCTTGTTTTTGTTGTTTTTCGGCATGGTGATGAATCAGCGTTGAAGGTGATAAAGGATCATGAAAAGTTTGCGCTTCCCCAGACCTCCATGAACCACGCCGCCCCAACAACATTCCAGTGCATCGACCAAGCCGGCTCCGCAGGCCAAAGCACCGTCGGCCTCCCACATGCCCAGTCGCCCCGCCGCCGCCCCCCTGTGCGCCCCGGATGAACCCCACCGTCCCGCGCTGGCCCAGGCAGAACCGAACAACACCATCTCGAACCACACCGCCCTAGCCTCCCGTCCTCCTGGCGGCCTGCCGGCTCAGTCATGCCCTACCCGGCCGCCCGCCGGCCCACCTGGCGCCCTGCCCGGCTACCCGCCCACTCATCTGCGCCTAGCCCAACCCCCCGCCGGCCCGCCTGGCGCCCTCCCCGGCCGCCTTCTAGCCTTCCTGGTGCCCTGCACGGCCGACTCTAGGCCTGGAAGCGCCATGCATGGCCGCCCGCTGGCCCGACTTGCACCCTACCCGGAAGCATGCCTGCCTGGTCGCACCCTGCATGGCCACCTCCTAGCCGCCCGGCCTCCCGAACCGGCCCGCGGCCCCTCTCGTGGCGCCCTAGCCGAACCAGCCCTACCACGCCCTCTAGGACGAGCCGAGCCGGGCCACGCCTTTGCCATGCTCAGGGCCGAACCGCCCTCACGACCTACTGGTTTGGGCCCTGCAGGCCGGGCCGATCCTAACAGGCTGGCCCGCCCAATGGGTCAGGACAGACCCAACTGGTCTGACCAGGTCGGCCCAGACTGGGTCGGCCCAGACTGGGTCAGCCCAGACTGGGTCGGGCCAATTCGTTCCAACTGGGTCGGACTGGGCCCGATCCCACTACTGATCCCTTTACTATCATTAGCAATATCTTTGGCACCGGACGACCGTTTGACGAACCATCAGCGCCGCTGGTTTTCTTGGAGAGAAACAGTCCCTTTGAGTATACCCCACTAGAGTTGGGTTAATGTTAGGATACGATCCGGAAGGATCATACATAAATCCAACCGTGCCCCTGGGAATAAAAGGCTAATAACTCACAGACCAGGCATCTGAGTGACGCACCGTCTCTTGTGTTGAGACCCTTATGACATGGATGACCTTTGAGATACTTCTTCATGGGACATCATAGAAGTTGGAGTATCGACCTGTTGATCATGGAGTGGATGATCACGAAGACGAGTGAGCATAATTCAGAGTTATCAGACCAGTTCCGGGTTTACCCTCCATTGGGGCTGGGAAGTGGGTCACCTGATGATCTTAGGGTTTACCCTCTAGCAAGGTAGGGTAGTGGGTTACACATTGACCTTTATGGTTTACCCTCTTGCTGGGATGGGCAGTGTGTTACTCGACGACCTCTTAGGGTTTACCCTACAGCTGGGTTGGGCAGTGGGTTACCCGTTGACCTTTAGGGTTTACCCTCCTACTAGGTTAGGTAGTGGGTTACCTGAAAACCTCTTACGGTTTACCCTCCAGCTGGGCTGGGCAATGGGTTAGCCGTTAATCTTAGGGTTTACCCTCCAGCTAGGCTGGGTAGTGGGTTACCCGATGACCTCTTTGTGTCCACCCTCCAGCTGGGTTGGGCAGTGGGTTACCTGATGACTTCTATTAGACTCATCCATTTCAATGAGGCTAGTCTGTGACTTTTCTCCGTGATTACTAGAGTGTGACCCTTGGTTTTATGGTGATCCAACTATACTTTATAGAGGAGGAGTTCTCCAACAGCAGAAGTTTCGACAATGTGACTGGGGATGTTATTTGAAACTATCCCTAGAATAAAATCTTGGTTGAGCTGAGTCAGTATATTTTTGTATTTAACTCATTATTGAGATGGATTACTTGAAAAAATAGGTATATGTATGGTAATATACCAAAGTGGGGTTATCTATTGATTTCATACTTTTGGGTTTATCATTTTTGGATTTTGTTAGACCTTTAGGGTCTCAGGGTCCCTACCGAGTATCGTTATACACACCCCTGCATGACATATGCCCGCACGTTGTTGTGTTGGTTGTAGATGATGGACATCGCTGATTGAGTCTGAGAGTACTAGGACTGGTCCATACCCAGAGGTAGACCATACAACATTTTGGCATGCTGAGGAGACTGATAGACGTGGAGTGCTGAGGAGGCTATCTGTACCTACCATTCAGGAATGATATGTGGTGGACGATCCAAGAGATTCTCTTCACCTTTCAGTTGTTTTTTCATTTTCAGTTTTACTTGTTCTCATTTGTACTTTTATTTTCAGTTTGGGATTTTATTTCAGACCCTCTACTTTCATCACTCTTTGTATAAATTTTGACTTTGTATTTTTCTTCCAGCTCATACTCGGTTGTGTGCATTTTCAAGATTTAAAGACAATGCCTTCCCAGTTTAGGGATATACGCCTTTTGTGCTAGTCGCCACCTCATGGCCTATTGAAGGTGGGCTTGGCTTAATCACTGCACGGGCCTCGGAGGACGGGTCATGACATGACATTACCAATAAAATTATTTTAGTTATTATTTATTTATTTTTTATTAGATGTAACATCATTCGGATGTGCAATGTAGTCATACAAACGAAATAATCATCTCTTTAAGAACTAGCAGTCTTTGAAAACATGTGTCATGGGGAAAAATTAAGAAAAAAATGCCTATTTATAATGGACTCATTTGGTAACAACTACATATTTATTTTTAATCTTTTGAACTAAAATAATATCAATATAGGTTTTCAAACTACATGTATGACCAAGAATTTATTTATAGTGTTTTGAACCACTAAAATGTTTATATAATGGTATGAACCATAAGAAAATACCTCAAATTGATAGGAAGTCATATGAAATATATAATGAAATTATTTATGAAATTTATACGTAGAATAACATAAATTTGACCTCTGGTGTGCTCGAAATAACTAAATAATAATTCCTAACTAATATAGAGTCTGTAAAATTGTTCATTATGGGGTAATTACAAAAATAAAACCACATATTATTATCATGAAAAAATAAGATAAAATTCATATATTGGATTTTAAAATTTATGAACTAAAATAAGATCAATCAATGTTTCAATTTTTATTATATGATTAAACCACATCTTTAGTGTTTTAAAAATACTAAAATATGCATGTATGATTAAAACCAAAATAAAATATCATAAAATTTATGTGGACTAATTAGAAAACGATGATTAAATAATTTTATAGTGTGAGATCTTGAGGAACATTAATTTCTTTTTTGGTGTCCTCATAATGACTTAACATGGTATTATTAAAGGATTGTAAGTCTTTCAAAAAAATTTCTTGTGGGTCAAAATCAAAAAAATTATATTTCAATTCCGCGATATTAAAAAACTAAACTGTATTGTGATTTTTAAAATGAAGGATCTTATGACATGTAAATCAATGTTTTCATTTTCATTGGATTTATAAAAAAACATTTGATTCTTTTAATACTCTAAATCATGTATTTAATGGTTAAACCAATATAACATGATCTTAGAACAGAGAAAATCATAAAAAAATTGTATTGGAATTAATAATGTTGTGTAAAAGTTGAACGCACGTCATTTGGATGTCTTGTGTGCTCCGTCTGATTGAATAATGTGCTATTAAATTTTTTTATAATGCTAAAATACATGTGATAATGGGATAATAAATTGAAAATAAATTCTTAATTCTATGATAGAGAAAATCATACATATACATAAAATGTTTTGGAATTTAGGATTCATTTTTATGAGTTCTTGTTTACCCAGGAGAACCAATACATGGTTATTTTGATTCAGAACACTAAAACGTTTTTGTAACATTCAATGCCATGGAAACTAGCTTCAGAATGATGTGATACTATAAGAAAAGTTAATTATATTTTTTTCAAAATATTGATGAAAATAACATGCTATTCTAACAAAAAGTGTGCAGACTCTAACAAAATATAGTATTTCTAAGGAATTGTAAATCTTTAAAATAGTACACCCAAGGGTAGGAAATATGAAATTGTTCACCAAACGTTTCGAAATATTATGGCCAAAACTAATGATAAATTTTAAAAAAAATTCATAACTAAAGAATCTATCTATGTTTTCCTTTTGTGGGAAAATCGAATAAGTATTTTAATTCTTTAAAACAACAAAAACATGTTTATAATGTATAAAATCATAAAAAATAATCTCATATTTATATAGCATTATAGAAAAATAGTAATCATATTATTCTTAACATGTATGAGAATATGGTAAGTCAATATTACATAGAATGTTCTTGATTTAATTGGCTCATAATGTACATATACATTGAACAATACAATACGGGGTGAATTAATAGTTTAAATACATTTTTATTTTATCCCTAAAGGTATTTAGATTAACATGATTTAAACCAATTCCGTTCCCAATACAACATAATGTATAGAAACATTAATTGTATATGACAATGGATCAAGTTATAAATGCTCGTAATCTAGATAATTGTGATAATATAATCCACGTGTCATAAATGAAATTAATATACCACAATATTGAAGTGATTTAAATTGGGTAAGCATTTTAGAGGTCTTAATAAAAATGGTTACGATGGTTATAGTAGAATAATACATTGATTCAATCACAAAATATACTAAAATATATTCAGTAATTGAAAATATTGTAATCACTGTAATTGTAATTACAATGCACATAATCATAGTATATTACAAAATTATCATAATTTCATTGGTTACTATAAATAATGTTTTCAATATAAAAATTAACATTGAAAATAATTCAATTTTAATTACAATGCATCAGAAGTAGAAGGGAGTAAAATTTTTATATCCCAAATAGAAGGGTATCCAACAAACTTGGATAAAGGTCAATTTATTTATACATTCATACAAGTCCATCTTACCCACACTAGGGTAAGCCCCCAACCTGATGACCGAATTCTGTCTTTCTATCCATGCAATCCCTTGATTAAGAATTTAGTTGGAACCTATGTCGTCCTAGACTCAATAGCCCTCGATCATTAAAAGATTATAACATCTATCTTCTTCTTCCTAAAATCCCTCAATTTTAATAACTAATTATCAGCATCGCATGAAGGAAAAATATTTATTGAATATTACAAGTAAATTGAACAAGTTTTTCATAACATGATCACTTCCAAGCTCTCGCACAATGCAATTTTTAGAAGATCTCTCTTGGAGTATCAGTTCTTATGGTAGTTGTGAGCTTGTCCAAATGACATAGTATTTATAGGTTTTGTATCCAATAGTTATATTTTCTTACAATGGTCATATTTTCTCCTAAAATTTCAGAAGAACTTCGACACCTTTCACTCCAATGGTCATCTTGTTTCTGAAACAATAACATGATTTTATAATTTAAATAAAAAGGGAATACATTATACAATTTTGATAAAATGATTTCTGTTTGATACAATAATATTTTCTAGATAGAGAAAGTTGGACTGAATGGAATTTATATCTTCTAATAACAAACAATATAAAGAGTAAATGTGTTCGATGATTTTCATTTGGATAGAGAGTATGATTCATCTTGTCTGTAAGATATTGAACGGTGTGTATGATAAAAATCATAAAAGGTGAGTCCAGTAAATTAATAATTTCATAGTAAGATAGAAATCATACCACGAGTCATGACGATTATTATAGGTATGATATTCATGGCTAAAATAATAATGGGTATGATAAAAATTATTCTCACAAGGAAAATCATAATTATAAAATGTAAAACAATAATCCGTAATGTAAATATGATAAAAAAAATATGACTTCTTTTGAAAAGATAGTATGTGATTTCTAGACCAAAAAAGGATTATAAAATTCAAAAAGAGACTATTGAATCAACAATCTCCCCCTCTTTAGAAAGCATAAACATAAAATTAAATCAAAGAGAGAATTACAAAAGAAAATAATATTTTATTAAGAAGTTTATGTAAAATAGTTAGTTTATATTAAGTATTAAATGTAATCTGAATAATTTTTTAATACAACTAACATCCCCCTTATTTTAACAAAATCTGTAAGGATCGTATTTTATGACCCCTACTAATATTACTCTATTTTTTAGAATTGTTTTCTATTGATTGAATTCACCATCTTATAAATGATTCTACACCTTTATTACACATTTTTCTCTTTGTGATTTAAAACCCTAAATAGGTATGATATTCTAATACCTGAAAAGGGATAAAAAGGAAAAAAAATGTGAAAAAATAATCTATTTTATCATCAAAAAATAGTGAAAGAACATTTATCAAAAAAATGGTAAATAATTAATCAAAATTATATAGATAAATGAAACTGTCTTTGATGTTCTTTTTAAAACAACAAGAGTTATAATTGTCCGTTTCATTTCAATTTCTTTTTGTAGTTCCTTTTTCATGAGTTCCAAAATATCTATCTTCATTTTATAGAACACTTTCTTATCAACCATATTTTAATCAAGATATTTTTTTAGAGACTATAATTCTTATTATTGATTTTTAATAATCTATTCCTCTATATGAAAAACTACCTCAGGGGATTTCAAATTCTCTCCCAAAGAATGAATCTGAACATCATAATCCCAATACTTTTCATTATGATCTTTTTTGGTCTTTTATTCCCAAAACATATTGACTTTAGTTACTACAACATGATTATTCAAATCATAAATCATTTCCATATAAAATAGTATCATCGATTGAATGACATCCATCCACTTTTAAATCATTTTTAAATCTTTGTAATGAATTTAATCTTCCCCTATCACTATTCTCAATTGTTTGGAATTATCGCTTTGTAAATTTTTTATTTCATCAAAGAGATTATTCACGAGAATTCAAATATCATCTATTTTTAATTCATGAATCATGATACTTTCTTATGACTTTTGTGAATACATAACCTCTTTATTATACACCTTTCTATCTTCTATGTTGGTTTCTTCAAATATTTTGACATCAGCTACATGTTTCATCAATATTTTTTTCTAAATCTTGATAGAGTCTGGTCGCTTATTTTTTTTATGAAACAAAATCATCGGCCCCTTCGATTCATGATAAATATGATATTTCCTTTTCAATTAATAAATGTTTTTAACAAAATATTGGTATCTTTCTACAGATATAGTATGGTTTGAATTACTGTCTTCCTCACAATCTCAAAGCTTTGCAATGTGACATCCTTAATTATCATCATCTGATTTTTTAATATGACAATTATCGATTATGGAGTGGATATTGAGAAAATGTTAATGTTTCATATATTTTTACAGTTGATTATCTAATGAATACAAGATATACTTTAATGATTACATTTTAATAACCATCATTATCCTTAAGTATTTTTGAATAAAATTGAAGCCAATAATAATTCACATTCCATTCAATTATAAAGGTTTAATTTTTTATTTGGAAACTTATGTGAGGGGAAAAACTCATGTCCTTTATATATAAAATTAAGAAAAATTGGTGTTTGAGTTTCTAACATAATTATTTCATTTTCTAAAATACAAAAAGAAACCACCATGTTTTCTTTATCAGCCATCATAGTTTTTTATAATTTTATCACTTTATTATTGATAACCGAATCTTGAGCATTAGGTTTCTCTACATAGTCATGGTCTCATTCTTGTATTTGGACGATTGATTTTAGAGCTGAATCATACATTTCATAGAAGTCTCTAGTGTGTAACTATTAAATTGATAACATTATATCTAATAAATATTTTTGTGCTATTTTTTTTAGAATTTGATGATGAATTATTCATTATTATGATGAAATACTATGAGTACGATGTGTATCTAACATGGATATTAGAGTTCCAGCAGGGATTCGATGCAAATAATATGTGAAATGATGTTGGTGAGGGAGGGGACCATTTATATAGGTGAAACAAATATGGCAATTGAACTTTTATGTTTTATATTAGATCAAGGAGATCCAATGGTTGAGATAAATGATGTTTTTAGTTTAAAAAACTACATAAAATTTTCATATTAGAAGTTAATCTTATCAAATTATAAAATGAACACAAACAAACATAAATATTTTGAAAAAAACGTAAAAATTTATAAAAAAAATTACCTTTATTAATGTCTATAAAGATTTGTTGGTTTCAATATATTATTCATCCAAAAAATTTAAAATTTAGATGAGGAGAAAAAAAATTATAAAATTGATGAATAAAAACATTCTTCTTTAGATGTTTTTATGTTGCTAGATAATTTTTGTGCATGATTTTTTTAAAAATAATTATACAATAGGAAAAAAAATGTACTCCTCCTATTATAGGGATTACGTAACTGTAAGGACATGGTAAAATAATAATTAGATATGAATTATTACATTACATTTATCATTCCTAGATTCTATTTAATGTTTTCAAATCTATCAGAATGTAATGGGTTTATATATATATATATATATAACCAATTTCTTCTTGTTTTTTGAATAATTGTAAAATGATATCATCTTTATGTGTGTGATTCCTAATAAATTAATGCCTAATATCTATCTCTTTTTAATGATAATGTTGTTCATAGTTTTTACATAATGGTATAGAACTGGTGTTATAACCTTGTATTAAGATTTTTTAAAACTCAATTTATAATCAGTGAGTGTGTGTGGCATCCACAACATTGGAGCTCAAAAACATCCAACTACCAAAAATTCATCTTTTGTAGTGGAATATAATATTGGGTGTTTTTTCATACAATACCATGAAACTAATGAATCACTTTAAAATCAATCATTACTCGTGTATTTTTCTTATCTATTCGACTACCATCAAATTCAACATATGAAAATATTTAAAATTCATAATCATTTATAAACATATAAAAAAGTTCTAAATCCATAGTTCCTATTAAATACTAGAAAATTAATATTAGATCTTTTAAATGGTATTCCTTTGGATTTGACTGAAACATTGCAAAAAATCATATTGAAATCATCAAGTCTCTATGAATAATTGTTACGTATAATAAACATGCAATCATCCATATAAAAGTGTTTTTATTTACTAGTTGTCTAACATCATCAATTTCAATAGTATTTGATGTACTTATTTGAGTACTAATAATTTTAGTATTATCATTTTCATATTGTTTAAGAATATCAGTAATCTAATTCTATTGGGATATATAAGTCTATTTTGGTTTTTGAGAAATTTAAAAAACAGGAAATAATGTTAACCCACCCATCATAATCATATGACACTCATATTTTATAATATTTAAAAACTAATTACTTAATGTTATTGGATTTTATCCAAATATAATGACATTAACATAAATTTGAATGATCAAAAAATTGTACATTTTATTATTTATAAAAATAGTTGGATAAGTAGCTCCGGTAAAAAAACTTGAACAAAAAGTCATGTTAATATATAATTTGAGGATCTATAGTATTTTTTATGTCCATATAATGAATTGGTATGTTTCTAAAGGAATTTGGGAGGTTTTTTTTTCAAACCCAAAATGTGGTTTAAATAAACTTCTTCTTGAACATATTCATTAAAAGATGCACAATTTACTTCCATTTAAAATTGTTCAAAATTAAATAATACTTAAAAAGAAAATGAAACACAAATACATTCATGTCTAGCTATTGATGCATAGGTTTATTTATATTATATTGTTTCTTGATGATTATATACTTTATCAAATTTCCTTTCTTTATTCCTAATGATTATTCAATTTTCAAAACATTTGTTTCTGAAAACCCAATTTACTCTTACTAGAAATGTTTTTAGACCTTTCATCCATGGTCCACAAATTATTCCATCCAAATTCATTTAATTTATATTTCATTTATTTAATCCAATCAGCATCACCTATTGCCTCGTTCATGATTTTATGTTCTAAATGAGAAAAAAATTAACGTTGTTTTCAAATCATTTAATAAATAAATTATTGTCTTTATAGGTTTATTTTCATCAAAAATGATACAATAAATGAAATAATTCTTAAGAAACAACTGATTTGATTTTTGTAAAAGTAGTTCATCAACATAAGATAGACAATATTATTGAATGGATACATAAAAAAGTTTTTAATGATTTTCCATAATAAAAGAGTCTTCTTTCAAAGGTTGATAATTATATGCAGCAAAAACATTAGATGATTTAGGATTGGATTGTTTAAAAGTTGAAGGATCTGTTTCATAAAATTATACAACTTCTATATCCTCAACAATACAATAATTTTTATCCAAAACAGTATAAGCCTTAGAATCACTAGAGCAGTCTAATAAAATACCATAATCAGATTTGGGTGGTAATTTATGTAAATTAACTCTTGTATTAAAATAAATAATTTGCATGTAAATACATTGTAGTATAAAACTATTGTTTGTGCCTGCCCATAATTCATAAGGTGTTTTATTAACAAATGGTCTACTTTAAACTTGATTTATAGTATAACAATCAGTACTCACATCTGCATCCCCAAAATGTCTTGCTATAGAATATTCACTAAACATGGTTCATCTAATTTATAGAAGAATATGATTTCCTCTTTCCACAACACCATATTGTTGAGGATTTTTGGCCACTGAAACGTTATGTATAATTCCATTCCTACTACAAAAAGTTTGCAAATCTAAATTAACAAATTTTTCAAAATGATTATTATGAATTGATATCAATGGAGTGTTTTTTTTCATTTATAAATTTTTTTTTTCAGAGGGTTTAAAATAACTATAGGCTTTGGATTTCATTGCTATAAAAAAGACCAATTTATATGAAGTGCAGTCATCTACTATAAAATAAAAAATACTTACCTCTAATACATATAGTTTTTAAGGACCAAAATGATCCATGTGCTCCTACATTCAATCATCATAATTTGAAACTTCACTAATTTATTTCAATATTGACATATGTTTCTTAATATATTTACATGGGTCATGAAATTTTTAAGAAACAAATATTAGTTTTGGTAGATCCTAAAGAAGTATTTTCTTATACAACATATGTAATTTTATATGGTTACATTGTTCTATCCTTATATTTCATAGCCAATATTTATCTTCCATTTCACTAAGGAAAGATATTTAATGGCTTTTATGTTCATATTTTATTAGTGTATATACATTCTAATGTCAACTGGAATAATAAATGAATTCTTCTTGGGAATTTTATACTATAAATTTATCAATAAAAAATTCACAAGTTAACCTTCATGTCATAACTGATTTATTCTCATAATGTTTTTCTTAAAACCCTTATCAAATAAAAGCAATGAAACAGAATATGATTGTAGATGAACAACATTACATATACCAATAATCATTCCATGATAATTGAATATTAATGAAACTCTTCCAACACACTTTTCATAAAAATATTCAAATATGTCACTATTACTAGTCATGCACCTAGAAAATCAACTATTCATGTACCATATATTTTTATACTACATACATCCTTTATAATCCTAAAAATAAAACAATTTGATTATGAGAATCTAAACTTTTCTAGATACATAACTATTAGAAAGATATATTTTTGTAACCTATGTTTGTTTTAATAAAATGTTCATTGAGGAACCAAAAATATTTAATTTTATTTAAGGAATAATTTTTATTCCAATGACCTCTACATTGGAACTTGTTAAAATTTGAGACATATTCAGGAACAAAACAATTGTTACTAAAAATGGATTTGAATGTTTATATTTCATTCATGAACTATTACCATGTCAATGAAGTGGATAAAATATTTTTTCATAAAACATACTTTTTAGTGATAAATGTTTTTATAAGATTATTTATAGAAATTATTTTAGACAGTACTCTTATAACTACATTCTTATTGACAATAATATTATATTTTGAAGTGATTTTTTAATTTAAAACACATTCCTCGGAAGTTAAATATTAAAAATAATATGAAATGTTATCCTTATCATAAATCGACTCATCTTTTTTTTAGATTTAGAATGACTTTTTTTAAAAAAATTGATATTACGACTGATCTGACACATCATTGGATAAAATATTTAATCTATCATTTTTTAACTTCTAATTAACACTATGGTTTTAATTTTAAAAAATCTTAAAAATATAGAAACCCATTCATGTTAGGGTAATTTATTATAATCTCTAACTATATATGAATATTCATCTAGAAATTGTGATTTCTAATCATTGTGATAATTTCCATTTAAATATATTTTACTCAATGATTCAGCACTATGTACCTTATCTATGAAGCATCGATTTTCAATAGTTATTCTGGAAAGACTACCAATATTCTAATTTCTAGAATTTTCATTGTCTGAAAATTCATTTGAAGAGTCATCCCATGTAGGAATATAGGAAACATTTTCCTTTAAAACATTATTTTGTCTTCACTTATAGTAATTTTTCAGACTCATTTCATAATACCATTCATCAAAATATTTTCTGATCAGATTTGGGCAATCATGTCTTAATTTTCAAGCTTCTTTCACTAAAATTAAATATCTGAGGTATATTTATTATCATTATAGCTTTTCGTATATATATACTGAATGACATTATTTCTAATAATCTTATTTATCCTTCCATATAGATTACCTAACTCATTCTATGAATTTTTTGATTCACATGACTCTGATTGTATCAAATATACTCATTTTCTTTTTAGATATAACAATTTTCTCTAGAGTGTTTTCTTTTTTTATTTGTAGTAATAGTAAAAGAATCTTTGACATTATTTTTCATGGATTTTTATATATCTCATATCTATCTATTTTTGTATTTCAAAATATTTCTAAAAAAATCATCAAGAGTAACACTTATATCATTCCTTTATTTATCGACAACATTTCTTTTTATTACCACTCATTGGTATTGATTTATTTGATTTTATCAGCATGGGAATCATCATCTAGTCTATTCTCTCCCATAGATTATAAAATATTCACAATGGTAAAAAACAGTTATGTACAATACAAACAGGTTCCCTAATAGGGAATTCAGAATCCTGATAGTCTTGTCTTAGCATGACACTTCTAGTCTCAGCCACATTAGATGTACAAAAATTTGTAAACATCAGTTCCTTAAAAATACTATAGGATTCTAGACAAGATTAAATCTAGATATATATATTTATAGTCACTGCACAATGTAATGTGATAGGTACCCTTAAATTTAATTGGTACTATTTCTTTTATTGACTGGTAAAGAGCTTAACATCCTTGTTGGGAATGTTATACTCTCCAGTCAGCATATCAATATTGTCAAATATAGTATTTATCATATAAGTATTCATTCTTCGTATCCAATTTTGATAAATGATTCCATAAAAACATTGTGGTCTTGTAGTATTGAGAGTGTCAATTGGACTGACATTAAGTCAACCCTTCATATAAACAATACATTATTTCTTTTCCCATAGTAAATGTTAGTGTAACAAATATTTATAAACAAAAGAATTATAGAAAGGATTATTAAAATCATTCAAAAGTTTTTTATCCTAATAAATTAGTAGTGGAAACCTTATCGGATACCATTTGTTGGATTAAATTTTTAAGGAAGCTAGAACAATACAAGAGGGGGTGAAATATAGGTTGAATAAAATTACATTTTTGTCCCTAATGGTATTTAATTTAATACAATTTAAATAAATTCAAATTAAAAAACATCTTAATGTATTAAAACATTAACCAGATATGTCCCTATGTGTAGTTATAAATGTATTTTTATATATTCTACGGGGGTAATTTAATCAACATACAGTTAATGAAAGTATTCAAATTCAAAGATGTAACAATTTAATTAGAGCAAGCGTGTAAAAGAGGAAAATCACAATTTTTAGGATGATTGGAGTAAAAAAATACAATGATTCAATCATAAAGCGTACGAAATAATATTGATTATTTGAATTGGTCTTAACCACAATAATAATATTAAAAATGATTTTAATAAAAGTGTATTGTAAAATTACCATAATCAGATTTTTTATGATAAACAAATTAAGAAATATATTATGAATATATAAAAAAGGTAGCAGAAATGTAAATGAATACAATTATTTTAACCAAAAGATATTGGTATCAAATCAACTTGGATAAAGGATAAATGATTTATACTATTAGAAAAAAATTTCTTACCCACACCATGGAAATCCATTGATTAGATGATCATATTTGGTCTTACTATCCCCTGATGCCCTAGATTAAGAAGGTAATCAGCCCCTCTGTATTCCTATCATTCGAATTCTTAGATCTGTAAAATATCAGTGCATCTTTCATCTTATACTTTGAATATGTTTATGGTAATCACCATGGATCAACATTTCACGAAGAAAAATAACTTTACTTAACATTATAAGTATGCTGAACATAAAGTCCTAATATATCAACAATTTTATTTTTTTATTTACCAAGATGGTTAATATAGGATTTCTCTATCATAGAAATGTAATTTTTTTTGTGATGGTCAAGACAAAAGAAAATGAACTATGAATTATATAAAAATAATAAACACTATTATATTTATTTTTAATTGAATGATTAAATGAAATATCAATCCAATATGTGGTGTGAACTGACAGACTGAATGATCAGTTCCTAAATATTTTATTTTCATTAAAAACAAACACTAGAGGGTCAAACCCTATAATCAATCATCCAATTACATTGAAATCATAAGTAAATATATATATATATATATTGATTTCTAAAATGTAATAACAAAAAATACATACATATGAATTTTTATTTTTCATATACGATGAATAAATATTTTTATTAATATTTTAGAACAATAAAAATGAGTGAAATGCTCTAAGACATAGAAATAATAATAGATTAATGTAAAATATAATAATAATTTTAATGGAATTAGATATCAGATGTATGAGAATATAACTCATGAATATGGAATTCATTGTGCATGTATTGACTTTATAAAATTTTCTGAAAAAATTTACGGTCATTTAAAACATTAGTCGGTGGTGTCCAAAACAAAAAAAATGACTCTTATTTTTATGACATAATATGAAAACTGTATATATATTCTAAAATAGTAATAAATGATAATTCATAAAAATGACTTTTTATTAGCACGAGTTGAATAAAAATACATTTATTTAGTGTTCTAAAACATTAAAATGTGTGTATAAATGTAAAAACCAATAAAATTAGTTCTACAATGACATGAAACACTAAAAAAATAAATTGAGATATTTTTTTGTTTATGAATATGTATCATCAAATTGACATGTTTTTTTATCAAAATAAGTGAATAATTTTTTTTTTCAGAAGATATAATCCTTTGAAAACATTCTTAAAGATGTCAAATAAAAAACCTATGAATATGATGAATTTATATTAACGGAACTTTAGATTTATTATTTAAAATATAGAGAATGATAACATGTTAGTATATTTTTTTTCTTCTGGTAATTAAAAACTAGTTTTTTGTGTTTTAGAACACAAAATATGGATTTATTTGTCAAAACCATAGAAAAATATTCAAATAAATATGAAATAATAGTTACACTATATTAAAAATATATTTTATATGTAGATAATGCAAATAGATGAGTCTAATATGCAGTTTTCTCATACTGAATGAGTAACTAGTTCATAATAAATTTAGAATCATTAAAAACATACACTGAGGGGGGAAACTATAAAATAACCACTAATTATATTGAAAAATATATTATTACTTTAATATTAACACTAAAAATGTAGTAATTGATGTATCATAAAATATATTTTTTTCCCATTATAATCTATGATATATTTTTATTGTTTTAAAACAATAAAACATACAAATAATGGAAAACCGCATATAAAAACATTATAAAGACATGAAATCATTGTTAAACTATCTTGGACTAATTTATGAGGTCTATATGTAAATTTAATATAAATCCAATGTGATTTGTTCTTGGAAATAATAAATAAAAATTTCTTTATGAATTACTTTTATTTAAAAACTTGTGGCAACATGTCAAAATAAAGTAAATTACATCCTATAGATGTAAAATTAAAGGAAAAAAATAGTATATGATTTTTGAAATGTTGAAACTCAAGAAACATTATTTTAAATTTTCATTTTATAGAGAATACAAAAAACACAATATTTTAAATAGCAAACCATGTGTTAAGAGTAAAAATATTATCATGTTAACTTAGATTAATGTCAGATTATAAGAAAAAAAGTAAAAATATTATTTATTGGATCATTTAGAAAAAATAACAATATAAAATAATATTTTATCTGAATGACTAAATATGAAATTCATAAAAAAATTGAACTTCATTATGAATGAACACCAGGTGGTCAAAACATAGTAAACTAGCGCTAATTTCCTTGATATTTTATGAAAAAATAGTATATTTATTTTTATAATTTGGATACTCACAGAAGAGAATCTAATTATTCATTTTCCATGGATTGATTAAATTAAATTTTAATGTCTAGAAATATAATCTATGGGTGTAATAACTACAAATATAGAAATAGCTTCAAATTGATGTGAAATTATAGGTAAATTTACATTGAATTTTTCAGGACATGTATAGGTAGACTGAAAAGTCAATACATTGTGTGGTTTTCTTGGAATAAATAAATATATAGTTCATATAGAATTTTAAATCATTATAATTGTTTTTAATGTCATAAAAACAGTAAAAATAGTCCCTGATTACCAAGAAATCATTTAAAAAACAATATATTTAAATTTCACATTTAGGATCTAAATTCACAATAACATAAGATATAATTCTTATAGGACAAAAGAAAACATATTTTTAATATTTTAAAACACTGAAACTTGCATCTAACAAAAAATTACATAGATTACACCCCTAGAATTAATTGAAACCATTAAAACATATATTGGAATTATTTTTTACATGTACAATTCGATATAATGTCAACGTGAGTTATGGTGTTGTTAGGAAAATTGAATTAGAATTTCTTAAACAATTGAAAATATTTAAGGAATTTCATCAAAGGGTTAAATCCAATAAAACGAGATCAAATTTCCATGAAATATATATTCAAAAAATTTACATTTACTTTTTGTTATAAAATAAAAAACATCACATAAATCCTAGTTACAATTTTTTTAGGATGACTAATAATACATTTTTATTGTTTTAACTCACTAAAACTAGTATATAACAGTGACAACAATATGAAATGACAAAATATTCACTTTAAATCCCTATAAAAATGTATTTATTTATTAATTATTTGTACATCTATAAGGTACATCAATCCAATATGAATTATGATCTAAATGTTTATGAATATAGTGTTATAGAATTAATAGTCTTTAAAACCCCATACAAGTCGGTTAGAACCATGAAATTTTCCTATTATTATTATGAAATCATATTGAAAAAACATATATTTATTATTGAAATAATGTAACTAATTACACGTAAATCTGTGATAGTTTTTCATATAAAGGTAGAAAAAAATATTTATTGAATTGAATAGATTAAATACAAATATAATGATCAAAACACTAGAAAATGACAAGATATTGATATGAAATTAAAGAAAAACTAGTTTGAAAATATTATTTTATGTTCATGTGTTGTTGAAACATTCTTACGATGTTCATTTTTTCAAATATAATTAAATGATAAGTTTTTATTTAAACTAGTTATTAAATACTAAAAAATTATTTAAATAAAAATGACCAAATATTATTTATTATACAGGTTTTTAATTGTAAATTATTATTGGAATATAATACTTATATTTTTTATTATATTAATATATTAAGAGATATATTTAGTTTTTAATGATTACGTTAAATGAGATGATTGGTGAAGAGATTTGAAAATAATTTAAAGGGGGTTATTTTTTATAATACTAGTTTATATATCATGAAAAAAACACAATTTTCTAATTATTGTTCATTGTTTACAAATTAAAGATTTTAATTTCTATAATATTTTAACAAAATAACTTTTTATAGAGAGTTCTATTTTTTAGTTGTCAAAATCCATGAAACGGGGGACTCTACCCGTCTCTAAACAATAAATTGAAATTAAAACTTAATTTAAATAATATAATACTAATATTTTATGAATAAATATTTTTATACTATACATATATCAAAAATATATAAAAATTATCCTAATTTTATGTTATGAAACATTAACATGATAAAAAAATAATGAACCATGAATAATATAATCCAGTTACTAAAATGATCATAAATTTGATCTTGTTGGTGATAGAAATCACTTTTATGTATCTCTATAAAATGAATATTATAACCACCGTGCATGACATAAATGTGTATCAATTACATAAATCTCTAAAAAATGGTATAAAACATTCATATTCCATTGTGGTATATGAATATGGTTATTCAATGAGTTTTTTAGGAATGTATGTTGATGGGGGTGGGAGAGGACTTCAATTTATTATGGTAGAATACGAGTCATTTCAAGAGGTATGGATGAGGAAAAATAATTAAAACTTATGGGATACAAATGTATGGTATAATATCAGAACATGGTTTTGTGTTGTAGACTAATGTGTGTAGTATGAGGAGGGTTTTTCAGATAATGTTTATAACAAGGTGGGTGGTCATAGGTGTCTCTTACAAATGTAGCTGATGATACTTGGCTAGTGATAGAAGTGTGATGGCTCCTGGACCATATGTTAGAATTATAAAATTGTTGATGGAGAGGTGATGTATTGGTGTAGTGTATCAAAAGTTAGCATGTAAAGTGAATAAATTTGTTGTGATCTTTTATAAGTGAGGTGTCAATATTTTGGTTGTGCGAATGGTGTTTGAATACAAAATTATTATCCTTTTAGTGAAATAATAATTTTGAGGAAATATTAAATGATGAATTTATAAAAAATTGACACCATATGTAATGTGTAAAAATCCAAAATAAGTATGAGCAAGAAAACAAAAATAAAATAGAAGTATAAAATTATTGGATAGAAAGACTACATAATAAATCACTACTACAATAAAGATACCCTTTTATTTTTCTCTCTTTAAATATTGAGAAAAAACATCAAAAATACCACAAACTCATGTAAGATGTGAATCCACTGGTTCTTGTGATGAAATGGCTAGAAATAAATTATTGAATTGATATTTTTAACCCCACATTTTCTACTTTATCAATGTGTGGATAGTGAGTCTATTTTCCATTCCATCTATCAGAATATCACCACGTTGATATATGAAGGGGGTGAAAATCATCAATGAAATAAAAATACAATTTTTCACTCAGAGAGAGAATTGTTTATGTACTGAGTGAGATTCTCATGGGAAGAGATCCCCTAAGGCGATGACCTAGTCTGATGTCGTGGATCATTTCTCCCCCCTCTCGATCGGAGTGGGGAAATCCGCATTCTAAGCCTCATAAAAGGAATCAGTTGTTTTCATTATCCAATCCCAAGTACCTACCTTCTTCCCCAAAGTTCCATCTTTCCCCAAATGCTCATGACCTCGTCCAGGGAGAACTGCAACTTATTCTCTCCCCGACAAAGCTCAATAATAACATAGATCTTTGCAATCTCATACTAGTGGCTCAATTTCAACATCAAAAACCTTTGATTGATGTGTTTGACCAGTTTGTTTTCAACTCATGGGATATTCAAGAGCGTCTTGTAGCACGTTTAATAGATAGAATACATCTGATGATTTGGTTTGAGACGATGGATGATCTGATTACTGCCTAGTCTAGAGCCCCTCGACAATGCAATTGAGATTTTTTTTCCAATTTTGATGAAGTCTCAATTTTCACATGTGGCGTGATCCCTCAATGATGGCGACGTGGTGAGTCTTCCTGATCTTCCTATATCATTCTAAAATCCAGCCATTCTATGTGCTATTGGTAACATAGTAAGAAGATATATGTGTTCTGATCATCGAACTGTGGTGATATGTCATCCCATATGTCCATGGATGTGTATTGAGATCGATGTCGCACGACCTTCTTTGAAGTGGGTTTGGATAACAGATTGGATATAATTTTAGTGGAAGAAGGAGGTACGATTTGAATCCTAGATGCTTCATTGTTCTATTTGTGGTCGGGTTGGACATATATACATGGTCTGTCGTAGTAATAGATTCCCTGGGGTTTCTCAAAGGGCGATGAGCAAGGGTAACAATGGCAGTGATGTGTCTGGATTGGCTGTTTTTTTGTTGAAGGTTCCACTGGAAAGCATGCCGTCAAGGAATGATACTATATATGGCTATCAGAAGCAAGTAGTTTGTGTGTAAGGGAAGTCCATCGGGCAGATAGTGGCTGAGATGCAACTCATAGTGAAGTAAGTTGAGGTAGTGGGGCAGCCTGGTCCATCAGAGATAAATGGTGGTGATGTTCTAAATGAGAAGGAGTAGAGGCCTCAATATCTGATGGTGAGGCATGTTTTCAATAAATTACGTTCTGATCATGGTATTAAGAAATCTCTCTCAGTTGAAGTCTCTGGTGGTTCTTCATGTCCAGAACCTCTTAATCAACCGGATATTGACCCCACAACTTTTGGGGATGGTGAAACTCCGAGAGTTTTGGATGTCTCTGTTGAGGAGTAGAAAGGGAATGAAGATGGTGTTGGAGGTGTGATTTTAAATGTTCCCACTGGTAATTTCAATAAACAATTGGCATATGAGAAGGCCTGTAATTCTAAGGATAGTATTTCGCTGAATGAATGTGGCAGTAAGGATACATTTTCTTGTCAAACTATAATGGATAAGGTGACTCATGACATATTGGATTTTGTGGGATAGCCACATTGTTTGGTTATGATTGATGTGAACCGTTTTTCTCCAAAGGAGAGGGGAGAGAATGAGGGATATCAAGAGGTGCGCATCTATGGAAAATGGAGGGACCTCCTTGATAGTGGCAAGGAGAAAGTTGGAAGCCTGATCCGGCCCTCCTACAGTGAAATTGTTCAAGGTGGGAAGAAGAAGATGTCTAGGAGGGAGGGATCCATCTATATCCCAACATGATGAAGGTCGAAGAAAGATTATTCATATCTTCCTATGCTCGTGTATACCAGGTCTACTATTGGGATGGAATGTCGGGCATCCTGTGGCATGAAAAAGAATACGCAGTCTGTTAAGGAGTTAATTTCCTTGGAGAAGTTGACTCTTAGACGAAAATATGCTAAGGTCCTGAGGCATTATGAATATTTGGAGTGGTAGTATGCTACTATAGAGGAATAAATCTATCATGGATGTGGTGACGTGTATTAATTTTATGACATATATTTCTTTCTCTGGCGTGTAATTTTTTCTAATGTACTTTTTTCTTTCTTTTAATAAATGGTTTGTTACCTAGCCTCTGACTGAGCTTCCTTGGTTATTTAATAATTGATTATATGTTTATAGATCATTTCTTTCTTCTAAGCATGGTATTCATATATATGTAAGCCCACCCAAGGATATCCTTCATATGATGGTATCATAGTCGATTCCAATAATTTTAAAATTTAATAAACTCTATATGGTGTGAATTATATCTCCTTCCAAACAATATTATGCAACCACATAAAAAACGATGTAAAATTATACTTTAATTTTCTTCATCCAAGAATAAAAACATGTATTCCATTCATAATAAAGATGACATGACTATCAAATATTAATTGAATTATCTCTACTTCTATCATGAGATCCTCAAATTTCCTTTTCCTCCCATCTACATGTTTCTAACATGTGTAGCTTCAATATAATTCCCATTATTGATGGATAATACTAAAACTAATAGTAACATTAATATTTATCTTACATATTCTCTTTCAAGAGTAAACAAATAGAATTAATGAAATTATTAATTTAGAACCACATATAAAATATTGATTAATATAAACTAATATAATGAAATTATATCATATATTACATAGTTTAATATCAAGTTAATCATTTATGTGACTAAATACATTATTTTACTCTCTTCAAATTCTTTCAACCATGATTATATTTCTACTGAAAAACTTCTCTTAATGAATATTCAATGTATAGACTTGTAAAAACTAAATCTAACATAATAATCCTTACTACTGATGTATATGGTACTCAATATATTTATATCCTCACTACACTACTATTAAAACTCATGGTATATATGAACATGAAATTAATGTGAACATGGATAGATATTTGATTACTGTATTACATGTTGAATTATTTAATCTTTTTCTTCAAGAAATTATTCTAAGATAAAAAATCTTTCCATTTTTCGTGTCACAGTAAATCTCCATCGCATGAATACAATATTTTAGTCATATTTACTTCCTAAAAAATAATATCAAGTTAAATTTATCTTCATCGCCTATTAATAGTAATTGTTTGAGAATGCAACCAACATTCCATCCACATACAATATGATATTGATTAAATCATTGACATATAAATCCATTAATATGTATAAATATTAAAACTATTTGTCAAATTTAATGTTAATTATATTTTAATAGAATTCATTTTAACAACACATTGATGGATTGATGAGACTATACAGTTTCCTTCTCAGAAATTTAACCGATTTATCATTGCATTATTCTTTAAAATGTTTCGGTTGGAGAATATAAATTCCATTAAAAAAGTTTATATGGAGAAAATATTTCATCACATATAGATTCTCATGATATATATTTAATATATAACACATGTATAGAACTACATGTGTATACATAAATATTAAAAAAGATGAAAATTTCATTTTAAATAATTATGTTTTTTCATTGTATATCAATTGACCCATTGTACAAGAAGATATCATTCCACTATGTCATTTCAATCCCACATGATCTTCATTATCCATTTTGCAACATCCCGACTTAGTAACATAGATCCAATGATAAATTTAAGAAGTTTATATTTAATATACCGGATCAAACCATGAATAATAAATTATTTTATCCATTTTGGGAGAACGAGATACATACATTACTTACATATTACATCAAAAATAAAAAGTAATATCTTTGAAATAATTCCCGTGTTGTTGAAATAAATAATAATATCCATTAACATATCCTATTGAAAGGTAAAAAATAATAGTTCATCTCAAATTCATGAGAGGATTTCATAAATTAGAAATCATCATGAGTAAATCAGGTATACATAATATTGAATAGTTTATAATTACAACATATTACATTCAATGAGCAACTTCATATAAAGAAACATCCATGGATAATATAAACATAAGGACAATTTTGAGAATGAAAAATCAATTTCTATTAATGTAAATTTTAAAATTTTAACATTCGTTGACATTGAATCATTGCATCAACCATGTTATCATAAATATCTTCATTAAGGATTCTCAAACAAGACACAATTCATACTAAATATTTAAATATTAAAGAAATAGACATCTACTATGTCCACATGTCCTTCCTCATGGGACCTTCCGATTCATTAATGTGATATTTGTAACTCTCTCCTACTGATGAAATCCATGTTCTTTTAATTACTCGTGTTTCAAATGATTAAAAATGCTCCTTATCGAAATTACATATGATTTAAAAAACATATGTCTTAAAATAAATATATATACCATAAATAATTTTTTATTAATTGATAATTCATACAAAATTAACATACTTCAAATTATTCCATATATAGATATGCTCAATGTTAGAAAATTCATCATTGTAAAATAAATGATTACAAATTAAACCCTGATGTTTAAAATTTGGGTTTGAATAATAAAAAAATTCCAATGAATAAATCAAAGTGATAAAAATTATAATCAAAATAATGTGAATGATATCAACATAATTCACAATACATTATCAATATAAAATTATATAAGGCCATTGATTCTTTAGAAATGAATGTCTTGTCATAAAACCAAGAATCCAAAAAAATAAAATAGATTCATTTCATTATAAATAACTTCTATTTTTCTTCATGTTAGAATAGTGTAATTAATCACTTATAATAGTGTTTTTATTATTTAAACAACAATCCATTTGATATAATTGTACCAAAAAATTCAAAATTATGGATAAAAATGTTTAATTTGCATATAACAATAGAAATTGATAAATAAAACATCAAATCAAAGCGTATTCATGATGATGAAAAAACATGGCGGTGTGGTGTCCAATGAACAAAATGTTCATTTCACATATATGGAAAACGGTACATCATTCAATGAATGAAGTAAAACATTGCTTCAAAGATATAAAAATATAAAAATATTCATAATTATTTTAATGTTATAAACTTTATTGAGTATTTTTTATAGAAAACATAGACATTGAATAAAATGTGTTTGAAGGAAAAAATTGAATCAATGCCTTGTAAAATAAATTCTTTTATATGTAACTTACTTGCTGAATATTAAAACAAACAAATAATAAATTAATAATAATTGTGTACAAATAACAAAACTATTGTATTAGAAAATATATTGTGCTTAAAATATCATGGTCATATAGTATTATCAATCTATACTTGAATAAAAAAACTAGAAATAAACTGAGGTTGTAAATAAAATCCCATACACGATTAATAAATTTTAAACCATAACCCCATACTAGAGTGAACATGAATTGTAATATTATATACCATGAATAATTTTTAATTAATTATATAATATATCAAAGGATAATTATGTACAATATTTAAATTAAATTAATTGAACAATATTAGTAGCTCATTTTTTTTGAAATAATTTAAAAATCACCATTATGATGTGTATTATCTAAGTCATACTTTTTTGACCCCCCCTATTCAATGAATTTAAATTTATTTAATGAATTCATAATTATATATATATATATATATTAAATTTTAATGTATTTTTTATAATAATTTAAATTCAACTCATTGAATAGTTCTCGAATACATCGAACACATAATGTTGTTTAGTGAATTTATCCAAAATTACTTCAGTATATTGACCATGGAATATGGAGTATTGAAATTGTTATATAATATCTAGTGTTGGAATAATTTTATAAATATATATTTTTAATCATAATTTATAATTTTATAATTATCTAACTATGTTGCTAATAGACAAATCAGTCACATCACTTCATGGATGTAGTAGTCCACATGTGCGCGTAATAAACATTATTATTTATCAAAAGCAGGTAAGGTAAGACGATCGACAATATATTATATTTAAAAGATAATAATAATTTCATAAATTTCATATATATAAATTAATACCACCATTATAACCATCCATGTTATATATCAATGAAAAACATTACACGTCTACATGGAGACAATAGGTTATATATATGTATGAAGATAGTTTTTATTGCCCATAGGAGAGAAATTATGCGAATAAGGGTTATTAAATAAGGATAATAACATTTAGTTATATGTTATATATTATTATTATTATTTTGTAATAGTTATTGTAACATCCCAGGTAAATAAAGAATAAAGAATTTTCATAATTATTAATATTTACGAATTAAATATTAATTTTATTTTAAAGGGGTTGCTATGTTCGATAGCGTACCCGATACACAACGATGAGTTTCTTTGAAACTTACGTAGCACACTAGTAATAAAATAATATTATTTTAAATGTTAGTTAACAAGTAGCCGTTGTACTGGCGGGAATGGATAGAAATAACTAAAATATGATTAGATATGTTTTTAAATGTTTATACATTTACCCAATAAAAGATAAAAGCTTAAAATACGGAAGGAGTTCAATTTTACGGGCATATATACTCTAATTTTCACTAAAGGTTCACTTATCACCTTTTAATGGTGAACCGTCATTAAATATAGTTTTGATCACTCTTATACTTTATTTTGGACCAAATATAACTCTTCTTTAGAATCGGGACATCAAAATTTACTTTGTGTAAATTTTTGGTACCTTTCTGATAAAGTTCATTTTTTTTATGAATAGTGTAAAATGTTGTATTTTAATTCAAAACCTCTTTTTAATCTAAATTATTTATATGATTAGATTATTATTTTAATTGGTTTTAAAGTGAAATTAGAAAATATTTTTACCATTTTATCCAATGGTGGTCATTGGAATCAATTTCACTTTAAATTAGACTTAAACTGGTGTCAATCTTTTGATACTTATTGTTTTGTAAAAACACGCTATTTGCTATGGCAGCGGGAATTAATTATTAAATTAATTAATGTGACTTATATGATTTGAATTTTGTAAAATAGACTTTATTTTTGAATTCGGAATATCAAATATAGCTTGGGGTGAATTTTTGGTAATTTTCTGAAAAAGTTCAATTTTTTATGAATAGTGAAACCACTAAGTGGTAATCAAGCAAACTGATTTTTTAGTTAAATGAAAGTTTACCACTAATGTGTACTGAATTTTGAAAATCCGACATACATGGTTGTCATTAAGAAGTAAAATGTGGTTCAATGAGATTAAAATAATTTTTTGGTGAATAGTAACTTTTTTTCATTAATCGCGATTAGAGGTAATTAGTGTAGTTTAAGGTAAAAATGGTATTATAAGAATGTGAAAACACCATGACACTTGTCTTACACCTATTGGGTGAGTCATGGCCGACCCAGACAAGCCATGGGCCAACTTGGGGACCCCATGGAGCCAGTTTAGTTGGAAAATGACATTAATATATTTTTATTTAATGTTAAAGTGAAAATGACACTAACATAAATTGTTTTACTAAAATAATTTTTGAGTGGGGTTATACAAGTCCAAATTTTGATTATAAATAGTAATTGGAAAGATAAAAATATTTACTACATCATAGTATTTTTTTTATAATTTTTAGACATTAAATAAATTAAATTATATATGACATAATAATGATGCAGCGATGACATCATTATTTGACGATTTAAATAAAATGGAAAGATAATGAAAAATCTAAAACCTACACATGGACAAAACCAATTGGATGAGTGGATTTCGAACCCTTATCACCTTATACACGAATTATATCAATGTGGGACCATTTAAAACCGAAACACATTTTCAAATAAAGTAATATTTCTTTACTTTCCAAAAGTGCCCCTACTCTCCTCTTATAAAAGGCCCCCACCTCTACCCCATTTCACACACTTCTCAAGCGTTTGGATCGGCCAACCCCTGCCCAATTACTCTCTCCACATCCCTATCCTCATCCTAGAGGATTCCCTTTGGGCAGAATCCTTTCAAAGGAATCCTTTAGGCTCAAATCAAAAGGGAGTTACACTTTTAAAGGTAATTCATTCTCTCTTGTTCATTTGTTTTATTTTGCTTCTCCAACCCTCTAAACTCTTTTTATTTACTTCTTTTGTAACAACACCAGTATATTAAATATACTAGGATGTTGTTATAATATTTATTTGAGCTACACTCTCACACAACTACATCAAATTGTTAAAGAACATACGGTTTCCGTGGATGGCGAAATTCCGCCTCCCGAAACGATGATTGTTCAATACTCATTTAACACCTTCAAGGGTGGCCATTATGATGTCACTATTTTTATATATGATATATAATATTTTTATGTTTTCTTTAAGCTTCTGTATTTTTCATTTTTGGCATACCTTTATGTTTTCCATTATGGGTAAACACGATATCTTCATTTAAGGAAGTGCGGACTACCGCCCCCTCAAAGTGATGTGATTCGTTAATGCCATATGTGGGACGTGTAAAGGATGGATTTAAAGTTATTATATATGATGTTATACTGGAATTATAATATACCTCTATATCATTATTATTTCTTTCCATTAATGTATGAGATAGAAATGAAAGTAGCGTTCATGCGTACGTACGGCTTACCGTCTCCATGAACGGTGCATTTCATTTCTTATCCCCAAATGTAATGTACTATTAAAATTACATGTATATAATGTATATATATAATTAAAGATATATCTAAATGATGAATATAATTCTGGAATTAAAATATACATACCTCTCATTTAGTTTTAATTCCACTAATATGACAAAGAAATGAAAGTAGCGTTCATGCGTACGTACGGCTTACCGTCTCCATGAACGGTGCATTTCATTTATTACCTCTAAATGATTATGTAATATTATAAATACATGTATATGATGGATATATATGATATATATGATATCCAAATCAGGAATTTCATTCTGGATATAAATAACTTTTGACCACACGTACAACATGTAATTGTAAGAAGTCAACTTTCGACTTAAGAACCAAATATTGACAAAACAAACATTATTAACATAAATGGTTACATAATGTTTATAACATGGAAATAAGTGATATAAAAGGAATAATGAACTTTAAAAAGGTTCTTAATCATGTATAAATTAACTCAAGTTTATTATTCAGGACGTTAAAGAACGATCGAGTCAAGTCGGACCTGAGGTAAGGGACTTCGTCTCAATCTCCTTTCATTGAGGAATATTTCGTTTTATACACAACTTTCTTTTATACGGTGTATAAAATCCTTTGACTTTTACTTTTATACAAAAGGAATATTTTTCTACGAAGCGTTTTACTAAACGACAAAAAGGAATGTTTATTTTTAACGTACGCGGTGACAACGACCTTTTTCCGCCGCCGCGAGTATTATTTGATATTTGGCTTCCTCAACAAGCCGTAATGTTTTTAAAATAAAATAAATACCATATACTCTTTTATCTATTTTGGTATTTAAAATGGTTTTGATAAAGGATTCTATTATGTCAATATATTTATGATATATTGTGATTGAAATGTGGAAATGTTATCTTTCCTTTATATTGGTTTTATGTTTTATGATTTTATACTGGTACTTGGACATTTTAACGTGTGGTTACATTATAAACCATATGACGGGTGGTGTCGTGAATACCAGGACAGGTGGTTACGTTATAACCTCCAATGCATTGGGTATGGAAGTCGGCCGTATGGCTATTCCATTAAGTATGTATGGAAATTGGCCGTATGGCTATTCCATTAAGTGATATGTGTGGAAGTCAACCGTATGGTTATTCCACTTAAGTATGTTTATGTCCCAAGTTACCTTTATATATTCTATGTGTTCTTTATATGGGTTTTATGGTAAATCCTTTGGTTACAAAAAGGTAAGTAATGATACTTTATTCAGTGAAGATTTTTTTTACTACTTCATGAGGGTGAAGGTATTACATTGATATAGTATAAATAGTTTACTTGATGTTTGAAAAACTAACAGTTTTCATTCTTTTTGTATCCCTTACTGAGCTTTTTATGCTCACCCCAAGTTTTTTTGAAATGTTTTTCACAGGACTTAATGTGGAATAAGATCAAGGATGGGATCAAGGGAATGTCATGCTATATAAAACATGGAACTATAAATGTTTCTTTTAAGAGTTTTTTTTATTATGGAAACTTAGTAGAAGTGACTACTTTGTAATCTTTTGAGATGTAATAGTTATGTTCTAATTCTCTAAAACTCTAAACCTGAAAAGATCCTCAACGTGAATTATTTGTTTAATTCAATATTAAGTCAGGTTTAAGGCCGGGGCCTTATAGTTGGTATCAGAGGTCGGTTTAGACAACATTAGGAGTTAGAAAAGTGTTAAATTATAATATGATTGAAATGATATAGCATTTACGGATTACCATGTTGCTTCGCCTAAGATATTTCTGTGTTCAGAATGGTTTTCCGCAGAGGAAACAAAGCAGCTATGTTGGGACGACATCAGGAGGAAGATAACCTTCCAAATCAGCAACCTGAGATGGTCGGAATCGGAACTGAACAGTTTGTTGTAGTGATGGCACAGTTGACTCAGGCTATAAATGGTGGTGGTATCCATGCACGAGATCAGCCAGATCAATCGTAGAGGAACATGTCAGTGGTGGAACATTTCATGAGGCAACATCCCCCATCATTCAGAGGATCATCTGACCCTGTGCAAGCTTAAGGGTGGATTAAAGCACTGGAGAAGATTTTTGATGTCATGGGGTGTTCAGAACATCAAAAGGTTAGTCTTGTTGTTTACCGTTTTGAAGGTGAAGCTGATCAGTGGTGGTCGATGGTGAAAAATATAAGGGATAGTGATGAGATTGAGGATCTTCACTGGGACGAATTCAAAGGTATGTTTCTTGAGAAATATTTTCCTAAGGTGGTTCGTCTTAGGATGGAAAAACAGTTCCTAGAATTGAGGCAGGAGGATGATTCAGTGGCTGCTTATGAAGAAAAGTTCACTCGATTGGAAAGGTATGCTCTAAACTTCATACGAGATCTTGATAGTAAAATAAACCATTTTTACTCAGGGTTAAAGCCAAAGTATCGAAGGGCTTTAGCTTCTCTTGAGTTGAAAAGTTATGAAAAACTTGTTCGATGTGCGGAGAAGGTGGAAATGGAGTTTGCTGATGATCAGGTGTTCTATGAAAAACAACAGAATAAGAGGTCTAGTTGGAAGGCAAAGGGGAAGAATTCATCAAAGAAGCAAGGAGGTAAGAAAACCAAATATCCATCCTGTGAGAAGTGTGGTAAAATGCATCCTGGAGAATGTTTATCCAAGTCTGGTAAGTGATTTCGGTGTGGTGAGTCTGGTCATATTGCTCGTAACTGTAAGGAAGATGATCAAGAAGGAAATGAAAAGCCAACGGTAAGATGTTTTAAGTGTAATGAAATGGGTCATTATGCAAACGAGTGTCCAACGAAGAAATCAACTAGGGGAATGCAGCTAGACTACAAGCAGAAAGGGGTGGTAAAATCATTTTCAACAACTTCAGCAGATGTTGGGCCATCGAATGAAGTGGTATCAGCTCCAGGGAGCTCAGTATTTTTCGAAGATTGACTTGAGGTCGGGGTACCATCAGTTGAAAGTAAAAGAAGCAGACGTTCCGAAGACTGCGTTCCGTACTAGATATGGCCATTATGAATTTTTAGTTATGCCTTTTGGGTTAACCAATGCACCTGCTGTATTCATGGACCTTATGAATAAAATTTTCCATGAGTTCTTGGATAAGTTTGTGTTTGTGTTTTGAGGTTTGTGAAGAGGTTATGTGTGCCTTCTGATTCACAGTTGAAGAATGAGTTGTTTTTTTTCATCCTGGCAGTACTAAGATGTACAGAGGTCTGCGGATGTATTACTGGTGGGATGGAATGAAAAGAGACATTGCTGATTTTACTGTGAAGTGTTTGACATATCAACAGGTTAAAGCAGAGCAGCAGTTACCGAAAGGGATGCTTCATCCTTTACCAGTGCCAGAGTGGAAATGGGAGAATATATCCATGGACTTTGTTGTTATATTACCGAAGACATCTCGAGGTAATAATGCAATATGGGTTATTGTTGATCGCTTGACCAAATCTGCTCATTTCCTTGCTATACGAGATACTTTCTCTCTTGATCAACTTTCCCGTTTGTATCTTAAAGAAATAGTCAGGTTACATGGAGTTCCTCTCTCCATTGTATCGGATCGTGATCCCAGGTTTACTTCTAACTTTTGGAAAGGCCTTCAAAAGTCTTTGGGTACTGAATTAAATTTTAGTTCAGCTTTTCATCCTCAATCAGATGGGCAGTCCGAACGAACAATCCAGACATTGGAGGATATTCTACGAGCTTGTTCTATGGATTATCAGGGAAGTTGGGACCAACATCTTTCTTTGGTTGAGTTTTCTTATAATAACAGTTTTAATTCCAGTATACAGATGGCACCGTTTGAGGCATTATATGGGAAGCGGTGTCGAACTCCAACATTTTGGTATGAAGTGGGTGAAAGGAAGCTGATGGGACCAGAATTGGTAGAAGATATGGCGGAAAAAGTTCAGTTGATTCAGAAGCACATGAGAACAGCTCAGAGCAGGCAGAAGAGTTATGCGGATAACCGGAGGAAGGATCTATCTTTTGAGGTAGGTGATCATGTTTTTCTCAAGGTTTCTCCTTGGAAAAGTGTGATGAGATTTGGTATGAAAGGAAAGCTAAGTCCAAGGTTTATTGGACCATATGAAATTATGGAGAAAGTTGGATCAGTTGCTTACCAAGTGGCTTTACCTCCGAGTTTATCTCAGGTACACAATGTTTTTCACATTTCGATGTTGAGGAAGTATATGCCAGATCCATCTCATGTTTTGAGCCCAGAGGTAGTTCAGCTGGAAGAGAACCTATCTTATGAGGAACAACCGGTCCAGATTCTTGACCACATGGAGCAAGTGTTACGGAATAAGGTGATTAATCAGGTAAAGGTTTTGTGGAAAACCCATGTGATTTAAGAGGCAACGTGGGAATCTGAAAATGCTATGAGGGATAACTACCCCCACTTATTTTGATAAGTGAATAAAATTGCGAGGACGCAATTCCCAAAAGGGGGGAAGGATGTAACATCCCAGGTAAATAAAGAATAAAGAATTTTCATAATTATTAATATTTACGAATTAAATATTAATTTTATTTTAAAGGGGTTGCTATGTTCGATAGCGTACCCGATACGCAACGATGAGTTTCTTTGAAACATACGTAGCACACTAGTAATAAAATAATATTATTTTAAATGTTAGTTAACAAGTAGCCGTTGTACTGGCGGGAATGGATAGAAATAACTAAAATATGATTAGATATGTTTTTAAATGTTTATATATTTACCCAATAAAAGATAAAAGCTTAAAATACGGAAAGAGTTCAATTTTACGGGCATATATACACTAATTTTCACTAAAGGTTCACTTATCACCTTTTAATGGTGAACCATCATTAAATATAGTTTTGATCACTCTTATACTTCATTTTGGACCAAATATAACTCTTCTTTAGAATCGGGACATCAAAATTTACTTTGTGTAAATTTTTGGTACCTTTCTGATAAAGTCCATTTTTTTTATGAATAGTGTAAAATGTTGTATTTTAATTCAAAACCTCTTTTTAATCTAAATTATTTATATGATTAGATTATTATTTTAATTGGTTTTAAAGTGAAATTAGAAAATATTTTTACCATTTTATCCAATGGTGGTCATTGGAATCAATTTCACTTTAAATTAGACTTAAACTGGTGTCAATATTTTGATACTTACTGTTTTGTAAAAACACGCTATTTGCTCTGGCAGCGGGAATTAATTATTAAATTAATTAATGTGACTTATATGATTTGAATTTTGTAAAATAGACTTTATTTTTGAATTTGGAATATCAAATATAGCTTAGGGTGAATTTTTGGTAATTTTCTGAAAAACTTCAATTTTTGATGAATAGTGAAACCACTAAGTGGTAATCAAGCAAACTGATTTTTCAGTTAAATGAAAGTTTACCACTAATGTGTACTGAATTTTGAAAATCCGACATACATGGTTGTCATTAAGAAGTAAAATGTGGTTCAATGAGATTAAAATAATTTTTTGGTGAATAGTAACTTTTTTTCATTAATCGTGATTAGAGGTAATTAGTGTAGTTTAAGGTAAAAACTGTATTATAAGAATGTGAAAACACCATGACACTTGTCCTACACCTATTGGGTTAGTCATGGCCGACCAAGACAAGCCATGAGCCAACTTGGGGACCCCATGGAGCCACTTTAGTTGGAAAATGACATTAATATATTTTTATTTAATGTTAAAGTGAAAATGACACTAACATAAATTGTTTTACTAAAATAATTTTTGAGTGGGGTTATACAAGTACAAATTTTGATTATAAATAGTCATTGGAAAGATAAAAAGATTTCCTACATCATAGTATTTTTTTTATAATTTTTAGACATTAAATACATTAAATTATATATGACATAATAATGATGCAGTGATGACATCATTATTTGACGATTTAAATAAAATGGAAAGATAATGAAAAATCTAAAACCTACACATGGCCAAAACCAATTGGATGAGTGGATTTAGAACCCCTATCACCGTATCCACGAATTATATCAATGTGGGACCATTTAAAACCGAAACACATTTTCAAATAAAGTAATATTTCTTTACTTTCCAAAAGTGCCCCTCCTCTCCTCTTATAAAAGGCCCCCACCTCTACCCCATTTCACACACTTCTCAAGCCTTTGGCTCGGCCAACCCCTGACCAATTACTCTATCCACATCCCTCTCCTCATCCTAGATGATTAACTTTGGGCAGAATCCTTTCAAAGGAAGCCTTTAGGCTCAAATCAAAAGGGAGTTACACTTTTAAAGGTAATTCATTCTCTCTTGTTCATTTGTTTTATTTTGCTTCTCCAACCCTCTAAACTCTTTTTATTTACTTCTTTTTTAACAACACCAGTATCTTCAATATACTAGGATGTTGTTATAATATTTATTTGAGCTACACTCTCACACAACTACATCAAATGGTTAAAGAACATACGGTTTCCGTGGATGGCGAAATTCTGCCTCCCGAAACGATGATTGTTCAATACTCATTTAACACCTTCAAGGGTGGCCATTATGATGTCACTATTTTTATATATGATATATAATATGTTTATGTTTTCTTTATGCTTCTGTATTTTTCATTTTTGGCATACCTTTATGATTTCCATTATGGGTAAACACGATATCTTCATTTAAGGAAGTGCGGACTACCGCCCCCTCAAAGTGATGTGATTCGTTAATGCCATATGTGGGACGTGTAAAGGATGGATTTAAAGTTATTATATATGATGTTATACTGGAATTATAATATACCTCTATATCATTATTATTTCTTTCCATTAAAGTATGAGATAGAAATGAAAGTAGCGTTCATGCGTACGTACGGCTTACCGTCTCCATGAACGGTGCATTTCATTTCTTATCCCCAAATGTAATGTACTATTAAAATTACATGTATATAATGTATATATATAATTAATGATATATCTAAATGATGAATATAATTCTGGTATTAAAATATACATACCTCTCATTTAGTTTTAATTCCACTAATATGACAAAGAAATGAAAGTAGCGTTCATGCGTACGTACGGCTTACCGTCTCCCTGAACGGTGCATTTCATTTCTTACCTCTAAATGATTATGTAATATTATAAATACATGTATATGCTGGATATATATGATATATATGATATCCAAATCAGGAATTTCATTCTGGATATAAATAACTTTTGACCACACGAACAACATGTAATTGTAAGAAGTCAACTTTCGACTTAAGAACCAAATATTGACAAAACAAACATTATTAACTTAAATGGTTACATAATGTTTATAACATGGCAATAAGTGATATAAAAGGAATAATGAACTTTAAAAAGGTTCTTAATCAAGTATAAATTAACTCAAGTTTATTATTCAGGACGTTAAAGAACGATCGAGTCAAGTCGGACCCGAGGTAAGGGACTTCATCTCAATCTCCTTTCATTGAGGCATATTTCGTTTTATACACAACTTTCTTTTATATGGTGTATAAACTCCTTTGACTTTTACTTGTATACAAAAGGAATCTTTTTCTACGAAGCGTTTTACTAAACGAAAAAAAGGAATGTTTATTTTTAACGTACGCGGTGACAACGACCTTTTTCCGCCGCCGCGAGTATTATTTGATCTTTGGCTTCCTCAACAAGCCGTAATGTTTTTAAAATAAAATAAATACCATATACTCTTTTATGTATTTTGGTATTGAAAATGGTTTTGATAAAGGATTCTATTATGTCAATATATTTATGATATATTTTGATTGAAATGTGGAAATGTTATCTTTCCTTTATATTGGTTTTATGTTTTATGATTTTATACTGGTACTTGGACATTTTAACGGGTGGTTACGTTATAAACCATATGAAGGGTGGTGCCGTGAATACCAGGACGAGTGGTTATGTTATAACCTCCAATGCATTGGGTATGGAAGTCGGCCGTATGGCTATTCCATTAAGTATGTATGGAAATTGGCCGTATGGCTATTCCATTAAGTGATATGTGTGGAAGTCAACCGTATGGTTATTCCACTTAAGTATGTTTATGTCCCAAGTTACCTTTATATATTCTATGTGTTCTTTATATGGGTTTTATGGTAAATCCTTTGGTTACAAAAAGGCAAGTAATGATACTTTATTCAGTGAAGATTTTTTTTACTACTTCATGAGGGTGAAGTTATTACTTTGATATAGTATACATGGTTTACTTGATGTTTGAAAAACTAACAGTTTTCATTATTTTTGTATCCCTTACTGAGCTTTTTATGCTCACCCCAAGTTTTTTTGAAATGTTTTTCACAGGACTTAATGTGGAATAAGGTCAAGGATGGGATCAAGGGAATGTCATGCTATATAAAAGATGGAACTAGAAATGTTTCTTTTAAGAGTTTTTTTATTATGGAAACTTAGTAGAAGTGACTACTTTGTAATCTTTTGAGATGTAATAGTTATGTTCTAATTCTCTAAAACTCTAAACCGGAAAAGATCCTCAACGTGAATTATTCGTTTAATTCAATATTAAGTAAGGTTTAAGGCCGGGGCCTTATAGTTATACAATATCAAAATATAGTAAAGGATGAAATTAAATAAAAATAGTAATTTAATCTTGAAATCACTTTTTTAGAGAACCATTATAGGTTCCGAACATATGTTGTATGTGTTAGTACATTTATGATACTAAAGGCTATAGATAGTATATATTAATGGTATAATTGGATTATGGATTGTAATATTTGAGATATGAGGCTAAATATGTGTCGATAATAGATAATAATTTATTCCTTTTTAGAATTATGCTAAATAATAAACAAGAAATTAATTAAAAATTAAAATATAATATATATTTTAATCATTGATTGTCTCAAAAAATGGATAACATTTTGATGGTCGGACATGATAATGTCACTATTTATTAAAAAATAAAACTTATACTTGTTTATGATTAATTTTAAACCATATAGTTTGGATTAACTCCCCATTAACTCCTTTTTACCATAATTGTAGTAACACATTTTTTAGTTTTTTAGTGTAAAAATTTACAAATAAAGAGACAAGTGTATCAAAAATGGTATATATATGACATTTTGGACCAAATATTATCATCATTTACATAAAAATTTAATTTTTATTTATTTAATATAAAATATTTTATCATAATATATTATTGTATTGATTTTTGGGACTATTCATTTAATGCAAAATCATTGAAATAAAAGAGGAAAGGTTAATTGAATATGAATACATTTAAACTTAATTTTGATAAATATTTATGTAATAAATTCATGTAATACCAAAATTAGTTAGATTTTATTAATCTTAATATATTTAAAAAGATATTCCATGATATTTTAAATTCTTTCACAAGAGCTGTATAAGTGTTGCATAAATTTTAATGGGAATTATATCATCACTAATTTTTTTTAAAAAATATCACAAAAAAAATTCACTTTAAATTAAACATTTAAAATATATCTTAACTTTTTTTTATCATAATGAATATATTTTATATATACTAAAATAAAGATAGTTTGATGTTTTATTTGTTCTTTACTAAAAATAATATAAATGTCGTTACAAAGTAAAATTGAACTGAAAATGAAATTTATTCGAGTTTATTATGAATACTGTTGAATGAAACAAAATAATTGAAATAAATTTATGTTTTGGGTAGAGTTTTATGCATTATACTTCAGTTTTATAATCAATTAAATTGTTTTAACAATTTACACGGTGTTAAACATTTACCATGGTAATTATTAATTCTAATGAAAAATAAAAGAGATCAATTAGAAAATAAATCCTAATGTTTAAAAATATAGAATCACTTTATTTTGGTTTAATTTTTATAAGTGATGAAAATATAAATTAATATAAATATATAAATCATTAAAAATAGTCTTTATAAAAAATTACCATTAAATGAACTTATACTAAATTTTTTTTTTGTTCATATGGAACTTTTTATTTTATATATACTAAAAATATAATTTCATTACATTAAATAATTTATAAATAGAATAATAATTACATATTAAAAGATATCTGGAAAATTAATTAATTTTTTTTCAAAAAAATCAAGATCAATCACTATTAAATCAAAAACAAGGTTTTCTAAAAACATATAAAACATAAATCCAATGAAATTTATGAAATGTTGATTCCAAAAATTATATCCAATTTTCAAAAATGAGTTTTGGCAAAATTTTAGTGATTAAATATTATATATACACACAAAATTCAATAAATATCACATTGTATAAGTATTATGAAGGAGGTATACAATTACATTATAGAAAATTGACTACTTATTTATTGTTAATTAATAAACACGTTTTAATTATATAAAACTGTTTTAGATATTTTTCATAATGTAGTAATTTTTATTCATACCATCAAACAAAAATACTATGATATAATATCCAAATATAAATAATATTATTTCATGTTTTTAAGATAGTTGTTTATTTTTCCATAAGATATTAAAAATAGTATTCCATTTAATATAAAATATAAAATAAAATCGTGGGGTATCAAATTATCTCATCCATAATCTAATTATATATTTCGATTTTAATTATTCTTCTCTAAACTAAATATAATGTTGTAATAATTTCATATGTTGATTTTACCGCGAACATTAATTTCTAGGTTAAGATCATAAAACTTATTATTAATATATATCTAAAAAATTCATAATTGTAATATTGATTTTGAAAATGTTCCTTCGTATTTGGGTGTTAATTCCATATATGATTTGATAGAATTATCATCAATTTTACTACCTCTGTAAAATTCATATACCATAGAGAATGAAAATATGAAAATTTTTACTTGAATGATTTATTCCCATTCAAAAGAAATTCATTATCTTTTCGTCAGTGTGATCATGATTTTTCTATATTTCAATCATTAAATTCATGTTTTAATTGGGTATAAGATTAAAATATAGTTTTTATAAATTAAAATAAAATTCCTAGAACAAGGTAATGTATTAACCAATATGAATAAACCGTAAAAAATTTAATCTCCAAGAAACCATTTCAACTTATATATCATTATAATATATTTTTATCATTCTATAATCAAATATAAAAAAGAATAATATGCCTCATATAAACTATAAAGCAATTATTAAACTATAAGTAGGATTGTCATTTCATATCACATAATATCCTAAATATTCATTTATACATTCATCAATATATATCTTGAAAAATATCACATTATCATAAAAATATGTTTTTAGGGTTCTTGGTAACATTCAAAAAAAGTTTCTGAAATTCTAATTTTTTAAATTTTCTATAAAACTAAATATTTTTAAAATAATACCTGAATTTTTTCTCTTAATAAAAATAAAAAATTTCCACTGATAAAAAAACATCATAATATTATATTCTAGGATTTAGACTAAATATCCTAAATTCATGTCCATAAAGATACATTATGTCAAGAGTGATTTCATTTTCCTATGTCAATGAAAAATCAACATATATTTCTTCTATGGGGAAAATGTTTCTAGGAAAAGAAACATCATTAAATAAAAAATAGTATCAAAATTTTTAAATATTTTTTCAATAAAAGTATCAATAATTATTCTCAGTTGATTTATATTCCCTTTATAGTCTTTAGGGCATCACTATATATTATATATAAATACAAATATAGAATTATTAAGGCAATCCATACATATAAAATTGTGTTTATTCCCTTCCTTTGTCTAATCACTATCCTCAATAAATAGAAATCCCTTAGTTAACCTAAATAGACCATGAATATAGATTCATGAAATAAAAATCCCTAAAATGTTATCAAATACTCTACATGATTATCACAATGCTCCTATTAGCAAATTTTTTTAAATTATGTTTCTAAGGTTCATAATAATCAAGGTTCAATACCACCTATATAACCATCTCTCCAAAAACACATTGATTATATTTATTTTATTTTATTACTAAATAATAATATGGATTATTTCATGGTAGAACAAATAGTTTCTAAGTGTTGAGAGAACCAAATAGATACATGAAATCTATATTAAATTTGAAATTAAATAAATAGTATGTAAAAATTTTATAAAATCTTGAAATCATTCATAATATCCTTACTTATAATTAGGTAATGGAAAAATAATATTGGGTGTGCTCAAATTCGAGTTACGGTTTATGTATATAAAAATTTATAATGGGGTAAAAAGACATAATCAATACCAAAAAGTTGAATGTAAAATCACATTAACTAAATAAACATCATGAGTTCAACAAATATACACTTTGAATATCAACACAGTAATCACATAGTTAATGGAAAATAAATTCTTAATAAAGGAAATGAATAAACCCAGTCATTCTTGATGTTTACAAAAAGGCATTGACCCAATTATCAAGAATCATTACATTATGGATTCTCAACCATGACATCATTATTAAAGAATATGTTGGTGTAAACAAAATATCCATATAATGTATCCACACATTTTTTCTCATGGGATCTGTCGATGCATCTAGGGCCTAATTATAACATTTAACCTCTCATAACATACACGTCCTATTAAATCCATCTTTCTTTTGTGATCAATATGATATTGTCTCAAATTACATTATTAGTTATTTATTATATGTATTGAATCAATATTAGAAAACATATATATTTTAATATTAAATCAAATTAAATACTTAATGTGATTCCATAAAATGACATTGTACATAGAAATGTTATATTTTTCAGACAAAATCAATGAAATATAAATGATTTAGGATTCATTCATGATATTTAAAATATAATGTGACTGATAAAATTAATTTCTTAAGAATATTTAATAGTGATAGTGAATATTTTCCTAGGAAATTAAATGATATAAAAATACGTTTTAATCCAATATCAATAAAGGAGAATGGAATTATATATATTAATCACAAACAAATTTTTTTCTTAAAAAAACATCCTTTAGAAAAAATATAAGTAATACAGTAAAAATAACTTCTTTGTAAAATTTTAAAAGAATATAGTTAAAATTTCTTTTGAAATCTCCATTAATTCCTCTAAGAAAATAATAAACTTTTATTTTATTTTTAAATAAAAATACTTAAATAATTGACTAAAATTTTCTCTTAAAAAAATAAAAAAGTAATAATATATTGGTTTATTTATTTAATAATGTATATATTATGAATGAAAAAAATATGTGTGGTCTACAATAAAAAAATCAAAACATTGGTCAAAAAACATCCTTATTTAGAAAATAAACAAATATTAATTTTAATATTTTTTTATAAATAGTTAACAATGTATAAAAGTATTTTAATAAAAAGTATTTATTAGAAAAATAGTTTTCATAACATTTTAATGAATATATAGACATGGAAAAAAAGTGTTTTAAAGAAACTATAAATAATTTTTTAATATGAAAGTTACGTAAATGTCACATTCATGCTGATTATTGATATATGAAAAGAAAAAAATTAAAAAACATGTATCCAACATTATAACCACATGGGAATAATATTTATATGGATCTAAAATTATTTATTCATAAAATATTCTCAAAGGAAAACTGAACATAAAAAATCCTCAAATAAAATGGAATTTTAGAATAAATACCTTATAAAATCAATAACATTTGTATCAAAACCCTTTAAAATAGTGAATAATAATTAAAACTGTAAATACCATAAATAATGAGTAATTATAGGTATAATATGGAAAATTGTATTTAAATTCACAAAATAAATATAATCATGATCATAATATAAAAATAACACAATGATGTTTAAATAATTCAAATTTAAACTTACCATGTGTATCCACCTATTCATATTTATTTGATACTATAATGGAAAATTCTTTTGAATTTATTAAATATTTTAATAGAAATTTGTTTTCTATATTACATTAAAATAAATATATTCATCGAATACTTTTTATTTATATAAACCAGATAATATTATTTGGTAAATTTCAACAAAATTATTTTTTTGTATTTGAACATGATTTAATTTTTAATTAAATTTCTCCATAATTTCTATAAATTATATATCTTAACTATTATAATTTTTATTTATTATATAAAAATTCATATTCATATATTAATTATGGTAAAAGAAAATTGAATCAGATCGCTTTATGAAGGTGGTAGTCCACACAAACATAGAACCGAAGTTCTAAAGCTCATATGGGTATAATTGTCATATTATGTATTATATTATATACATATTGATTAATAATTAGTTCAAAAATATCAAATATATTCATTAATTATACATTTATAATATTCCTTTTAAAACTGTGCTGAAAAAAATACACCAAAACGTGGTAACGGAAGAACATATGTATGTGTGGGAAATGTATTCATTTTTATATGGAAAAAATAAGGTGAATATAGGTTGTGAATCTTGAATATCAACATTTATGTGTATGTTAAATCATGATTTTAAAATATTATCATTGTTATAGTATATTTTATAGAGTTATAAGAATAAATAATATTACACTACTCTATTAAAAGGAATATCACTTATCGAAAAAAAATTCATGTACCTTTACAATTATTGGATAATAATTTTTTGAGAATATAACCTCCAGGTCATGGGTAGGATTTTTTAAAATGGATTTTGGAAGGTATTGGTCATGATAAGGGGTTCATGAGGTGTGTTGAAGATAAAATATAAAGAAACATTTCATAAGTGAGGGAAAAGAAAACAATTGGAATTATTAGTATTTTCTAAATATAATATATATAATAATCATTTCCCGTGGAACCAAAATGAAATAATTTAAATTTGAGGTAATTTTGAGGTCAAAATAAAATTATATGATAATATTTACTAATTTTTATATTTCATTTTAGAATTTATCTTTTTTTATCCCCTTATTTACTATTTTATAAACATTACCATAATCAAAATATATTGATCATTTAAGAGTCATTAAATTACATATATGTTTTAATTTTTCCCTAAAATATTCTATGGATGATACTTTATAGAAATATACATCCAACTATTATTTAATAAATATTTTTTAGAATTTTTGTAAAATTTAATAAATATATTTTATATCATAAATATAATTAAATTAATTTTTGAAACAATTAATTTAATATGAATTCAAATACATAATAATATCTTTTTAATTATAATATAGATACAAAAATTATAATTTATAATATATAAATAACTATAAAATTTCATTAATACCAAAATTCATCCAAAAAAATTATGTTTCTTTTTTTTCCTTGAATTTTATTCGGCACACATAAGCATTGTATCGTCATTTCATATGGATTTAAGTTAATTATATCATTTATAAAAATTCATAATCAATTACTATTGTAAAAATTTATTCTTATTAAAAATAACAATTTTTTTATCATTCATAACATTATTATATTCTAATGAAAAAATATTTTAGATATTAATTGAAATAAAGGTAAATTTTGTATCTACACATTACACGAATCAATATAAATTTCATTATAAAGGGAAAATATAACCAAAATGACATATATTGAAATTTAGTATTAATTATTGTAAAATATGTCTAATAAAAAAAATAATTTCATTTATTGGGATGAAATTTAGGTTTGATCCCATACTTTTAACATTCATATATTTTTTTACCAAATACCATGGTGATAGAATTTTTCTATTATAAGTATTCATTATGACCAAACATAACAAATATATATATATAAATTAATTTTTAATTCATAATATGAATTAAAATTTTCATGAATAAATTTCAAAGAGTTTTATAATGAAATTTTAATATATATTCCTTAAAGAGAATGAAATATTTTATATCTAAAATTTTTGTTTTTAGCACAAAAATTATCTTCTACTAAAATGAATTAAATGTTTATTTCTATATAAATATTACTTTTTTATTAATTAAATTGAAATTTTGTTATAATATCACCAAATTCAAAAAATAATAGGACTTTCAAAGTAATTTATTTAACAAAAATAAATTATAGATTTTAAAAAATCCGTATTTTATCAATATTCACATATAAAGCAACCATTTTAAAAAAAATTCTCAAAACATAATCCTAGGAAATTTATTAAATGATTATTTAAAATATTATAACTATTTGGTTGAAAAGTATTTCTAAAACCATTAGTAATTAAATATTATATCCTGGAAATAAATAAAATAATTATTTTGAAAAACGTTTTTTTGAGGCATAAAATTATTTTTTGAAATATTTTGTAATTATTTGTTTAGATTTATTAAATACACATTCATTTTATAAATGATTTATACATATTTTCTAATTCATTTATTTTTCATTATATCTTCATACACAACACATGGTTTATAACATCCATATTTAAATATGATTACTTCGTAGATTGTTTAAGTAAAGTGTCATATTCTCTAAATACCATCAAATGTATTTTTCTTTATTAAATAATGTATATACCGTCTTCTAGGGGTATTAATCATTTACACATGATATCCTTCCATCAATTAGGTAATGGAGATATGGTCGACTCCATTTTTCTGGCCTCAACATCTCCTCTATCACCACCACTTGCGATCATGCTTCATGACTATGAGTTTCTACCACCAAATAATATGTTTTTGTATCATATTTCAATAATAATTAAAAATAATTTTTTATAGTAATATATTCTATTATCCATATTGGTGGTATTGTTTATTGACATTAGTATCAGGTTCCAAACTCAACGAGTACTTGATCATCATGCCTGATTAATGCCTTATATGACACCCATTATTCCGTTGAATCATACTTCACATTTATTATAATAATATATGTATTAAATTTACCAGCATCTCCACCAATCACCAATTCTATCAGTCCTTATATAGAATTAAAATTTCATTTCATGATTTGTTTTTTGGATGTGGAGTCCCAAAAATGATACCCCTAGACACCATTAGTGTTTCCCACAAAAGATAATTTATTATATATCACATTCGACATTGGTCATTTGTGTTTATTAAAAACTAAATATATCATTTTGGTTTAATTAAATATTGATGTTTTGGGTGAATTTACTTGTAGATGATTTTTAAATATTTAAAATCATTGAGATGAAATTAAAAACATTTAATGATATATTGACCTAGATTTTTAGTAGTCATTTTATTGTAACCACTAACTAGTTATAGTTTTTTTCTGGAAATGAATTACCTTTTCTTTTAATTACAACATTCACCAAAACCCTCACACTCAATGATAGTGAGAACTGGAACCCAAATACTCAATAGTAATGATCAAAAAATTATTAAAATAAGTTTTTTATTATATAAACCCTTTGATTACCTCTCAAAATCAAACAATAATAATTTACTACATGAAACATGAGTGATATGAGACATTTTTATGAGTTTAATGAAAATAGAAATGGATGACACAATAGAGATCTATATGATATTTAATGTAGTCATCACTATCCCGGATTCCTTAGAGTATATTAATAGACTCCATTTCATTTTGAATGTTCAAGGTCCTCTGTGGGTCATAGATATCCATTATTATTTTGGAATAAAGTCACATGGGGACCTCTCCATTTAGCTAGTTCTTGTGTCTACCTAGATTCAACAATATTGCTGATTGGTGTGAATAGGCATCTGGTGTTGTCACCTTGGTATCCACTGGAACCTATAGGTATGGGACTATAATAAGTTACACCACAATATTCTTATTTCCATGGTTTGGTTCATATTCATCCTAAATATGTTTAAAAAATGATGATATTTATGAAATTAAATGTTTATAAAAATATTCAGTGTTTGTGGACAATAAAACTACAAATAAGATTTTTCGATAATATTCTCACACTTTTTTATAATTATAATTTAATTAATCAATTATTATTAAGAAGATAATAATACTTAATTTTTCTATAATATATGTGAAGTAAATATCAATATTCCATAATTAAATTCATCCATGATTTTAGGATCATTTTCATCATTTTTGAGAGAAATAGTATAATTTTGAATTAAATTTCAAATCAATCCCCATTTTGAAAAAATTGTTCTCTATTTGAATAAATTCTTCCTTATTTTACTAATTTGAAAATGTTCTTCCGAATATAAAAAAGTATATTTATAAAAACAAAAGTAATGTACCTTTAATGCACTTACTAACATATTCTCTCCATTGTGATTATAAAAAAATAAAAAAAAATTGTAAAATAAAAAAACATTATAAATTGATTAAGAAAAATTTATTTTTTCAAAAAAACAAACAATTATTTAATATATATTAAAAATATATACCTTATACCATAAAAAAATTTATAATCATCAAATTTCATCTCTGAATTTTTCATTATCATTAATATTTTTTAAATGTGTTAGATAAACTGTGTTATTGAATTCATGATTAGTTATCCATAATAAATAAATAATACATATTTTATATTATCTTATGAAATCCATTAAATTTAATTTGTGAGAGAAAAAACATTTTTTATTTAGTATATAATTCAATGATTGTCATAAAATTTATATTTTGAAATCAAAAATCATAACATAAATTGTTTTAAAATTTTTAGAACAAACATTTGAAAATAAAAAAATATAAACCATGTGTACTTTTTATAATTATATATATCTTACCTACAATGAATTAAATATGATATAATATCAATCAATTTCACTCATTTTTTAATTTTCAAGTTTAAATAAAGCCAGATCCCCCTTAAAGTGTTTATATGATTAATAGTATAAGGTCAAAACATATAATATAAAAACCACTCTTAGAAAACATATAGAAACAACACACCAAAGAGAATGAAAAAATTATATTAATTGATTCAGTATATAAATAATGGTGATAATTGTGTCACATTCCACATAATGAATTAAATATATCATTACATTTTTTTTATTTAAATAAATAATATAATTTAGTAAAGATCATGTTGAAAATCATAGTAAAATATTTATTGTGTCTAAATTAAAATGAATTAATAGTGTTTTACCAATCCCTAATTATCTATAAGAAATATGAATAATTAACAATATCGGGTTTAGTAAATATATCTAAAAAATGATGGTTACTTAAATAATTATTGCATGGTATAACGGTTTCTAACATAAATTATATGTGAAAATGGATCCTATGTTTAATCTGTATTGGGAGGGAGTGAAGATTTTTTTAAATAGATATTGAATTTTATAGTAATAATTAATTGTAACATGGTAACAATATAAACATTAATATAGGGGATTATTTCATATTCAAATTATATGGAAGGGAAAATCATCGTAAAAATACATTCCACTTCATCCTTAGAAATAAAAAAATCATTATAATAATCTATGAGACTAGGGATTTTCATATTAATTATAATTTTCCACTTGTACATTATATATCTAGTTGGTACCCACTAAAATATGCATTGGTGAAACTTATTATTTCAAAGTAACTAGATTTAAAATAATGAAACCCGAAATTGTATATCCCCTTTAATACCTAAAAAATATGTCGAGAGATTTCGAACCAGATTCCTTAGGATTGGCTTGAAGAGGGTCAAAAATTAAAAAAATAAATATAATATATGGATGGGTCATGATATGATAAATAAGACTCCCAGTAATACGTGAATAAATCATATTTCTTACAATTTTACTAGTTTAATTCATATTAAAATTTTTATAATTACTCATTAGAATACCAACCATCCATCTTTGATCCATGTCCAAATTCATTAAAAGATTTCAATCTTATTTTCTTTCAAATAGAAATGATCCATCATAATTATGTAAAATTTTATAACCATAGAAAAAACTTATGTTTTAAAAGAGAACTAATTTAAATTCCAATGTCACCAAAATAAATTGCAATGATTTTATTTTTTAAAAACTGAGATTTCATCATCAACATAAATTTGAATAATCAAATAGTATTTTTTTATATTCTTGAACAAAAATATCGTATCATATTTATTAATATTAATTCATTTTTATAAAATAATGATTTTAAACATGCTATATAAAAAATAAGTCACTTGTTAATATCAATAATGTTCATCACTTGACAAAAAACATGAACTAAAATATTTAATCTCTAAATTGGTAGGCATTTCCACAAAAATATAATTAAAAACAAATACTTTTTAAATTTATCTTCCAACATTCATATACTATGTTCATATGTTATTCAAATAATTACTAGGTGTATAATGTCAATGAACATTCACATCGACAGTTCTTTCATCGATATATGGGATGATGTTTTATTATTTACCATGTACGGAATGTTTACACAAAGATTACTTTTTTATATCATGTTTTGGAAATTCACGTCTTATATGGATCTGATTAAGTTATACAAGTGAGTGTGGAAAAAAAAGGCCATGATGAATTTGATATAGCCATAAATCATTACCTTTTTTTACAAAAATAATAAAAATTTATTTCTGGAATTTTATTTAAAATTAATAACATATAAATTTCAAAAACCATATGAATAATATAAAAGTATCCGTTAAGAACCAACCAAATTAATATTATCATTTTAGAACTATTCTTTAAAAAAACATTCACACAACTGACTTATTCTTTAAAAATTACCCATCAAATGATTAGCATATAAAACATTTTAAAAAATAATTTTTAAAATAATATTTTAATTATACCAGTGATTGTACTCCTTGTGTTATTTCTAAAGGTGATATGTCCACTATAAATAACCACATCATGGATGAAATTGGTGTTGTCACTACACATAATCTTTGATAACCCACTCTATATATATCTTTTACTTCTTTAGGAATTTATATTGTGATATTTTATGATAAAATATATTAGAGGATAATAATTTATATACCGAAACATGGGGTCTATATATATTATCCTTGTGAGATTTTGGCGCACATGATTAATTTGGAAATTTTTTTCTAGAATAATTTAATGATGAAATTTAATTTTATTTGAGCCTTCTATAATGAAATTTTCTGCAATTGCATTCAAAATTAAATTTCCACATAATAGTAAATTAATATAAAAATTCATATTGAAATATACCTTTAACAAAAATGTTACAAATTAATTTCTAAATATTTTTAATTGATTAGAGTAATCTATACCATTAGTTCTTTTCCATATCCATTGGGAAACCAAAATCAAATATAAATTATGTTCACCTTAATTGAATTAGGAATGAAATTATTTAACTTATTTAATAGCACATTCCAATTTTTCAAAATTGGGTTGGCCTTTTAAACATACCCATTATTTTTTACTGTGTTATAACTAATTTTTAAAAATATAATTTATCCCTTATAAAAAATTAAATCATCCATCTTAATTTTCCTCATTTTTTGATTCATAATGTTTTTTAAATCATTTTTCACCATTATATTATTATTATATTTTATAACATTATCTTTAAAAAAAATATGATTGTATTTTTTCATATGATTTTCGAATTTCATTGTATGTTAACTCAAATATTATTTTATTTGATCGATAATATAACTTAGTTATTAAAAATTTATATTACTCAATGAGAATGAAACGAAATATTTACCCATTGACTCATCTCAATGTTGTCCATGATACATTTGTGTTTTTTATCACTTGAGTATGAGGAGGATAAAATATTTTCACATGATTTATATAAAGAAATTTTAAAAGGATCCTTACTATCCATCTTTTACTTTAGATTAATTTCTAGAGTGGGGCACTCCACTTTTATGGGACCCCTTTTTTAACTCATTAAATTTTAACTCAAGATTACAATGCATCTTCCAATTCTTTTAACCATGCTAGTTATTCATCTCCTTGAAAAATTATTTAATATTATATTAAATATCAACAATTTCATATTCAGTTATAAATTATTCATCATTGTTTTCCTTGAATGAAATATCCTTCTTATCCTTGACATATTTAGATTTCTCCCAAAAATCCCTTTTCATTTAAATATCATATTACTTGAGTTTTTTAATTTTTTCTTCAAACAAAATAAATTGTATTATGCATTAGTTGTGTTTTTATATCATTTTTGGTTTATATGAATATGGAATGAACTAAATTATATTATTTATAGGTGTCTCGACAAAAATAGAAATACCTAATGACATTATTTCATTAAAAATATTTGTTAATTGTGTAATATATTAAATTATCGACTCATTAGGATGCATAAATGTTTTGTCATAATATTGAAAATACCATGAAATCCAAGTATTTTTTACACTATTGTTACATTCATGTGTAACTTCTATTAATTATAAAATTTCATGACAAGTTGTACAAATATAAACTCTATTCAATTCATTCATATTTAACCCATAATTTATATAATTCCTAGATTTCCTATAACACTTAAAAATTAGTATATCATTAATAATATATTTTTCTCCCTTTTATTATGTGAGTATATAACCATAGATAATTATTCCTCTGTATAGACATCATGTGATCTTATGAAACATAGACATCATTGTTTTTTAATAACGAAAGTATGATCCATTAAAGAATGGATCTCTACCCATTGAGTGTCCAGAAGGATACACATGGTTATTCAAGGTAAATTCCATCATTAATTTATCAATCTATTAAACTGGTTAAGGTTTTGGATTCATAGATGGATATAATTTAAATTGATGAGCCAAATAGGGATGGAAAGAGAGGTAGTGAATTTTCAACATAATAATTAAAATTAAAACAAATATACATTAAAATATAATCAATTAAATTAATAATATAAAATTAAAAGAGTAAGAAAAAATATAATTATAAATTGAAAATATGATGCAGAATAGTTTTACAAATGATTTTTAAAATAATCAATCAATGAACACATATATCCCCTCCACTCAATTCCGTGTGGGTTTTCATTTAATGTTAGATTAAATTATTTCATAGAAACCCATTTAAAAGAATTCATTAACTTCTATTTTGATATTTTTATCAAGGTACCAAATATACTCTTATTGATTCTATCTAAAAACCAAATCAGTTCACTGTTAATTGTAGGGTACATTAACCCCATATCACTCAATGGCAGGGAGAACCCAAACCCTCATAGTCAATGGTATTGAGAACACATAAATAATAAAAGGAACAGTTTTTTAAAATAATCCCCTATAGATCCCACTCAATATTCTACAATAAGAATATATAATAAGAAATATATGGGGATGTTAGACAATTTAATTAATGTACAAGAAATAGAGAAAATAAGAAACAATGGTTCTCTAAAATTGTCTTCAAGGTAACAGATTATGTCATGACCCGCCTACACCAAGATTATAGAAGTGATAGAAAACTGCCAGACCCTTCCTTCATCATGTTGATTGAGATATAATGACCCCCCATTATCCTCCCTAAATAGTCCTAATAGTGGATACTCTTACTAAGGGAATATAATATCACATGAAATGTAAGGAATTGACTTTTTTTAGAACAATATCGAGAGAAAATATGGTAAATCCCAAACAACTCCAAAAGATAAATGTAAATGTAAATCCCAACAATCCATTCCCATAAGAATGTACAATATAATGTGATACAGAGAACAAGTAACTCCAAAAGAACATACCAAGGTAATGGAAAAACTACTACAACAACTCTTGACACCAAAGCTAGTAAGGTCTATCACGGTCCTCAAGGTCCTCCTAGAAATATAAAAGCAATTTTATATACCAAAGGTGATTATATAGGTATACTATGTAAGGATATCAAAAAGCTATTGTGTACATGTGAGGATGAACTCTAATACCCCATGAGAGAGTAGAGGTATCCAAAATTTCTAACAAATAAACTATCCAACCATCCTCACCAATGCACACTCCCCAAATAACACAAGTCCAAATTTGTAAAAGAAATAGAAAATCAATATTTGGGTACTATGCACCGAATTCCAACTAGTAAATGAGGGAATCATATGTGTCGGACCTTTCCCAAAGGTCCCACTACAACCCCACTACATCCCTAACAACAAACTTATGGTCTACCCCGACACATCCTACCCACAGACACATGGGACACTACCACACATAACCAAACCTGCACACACATGGGCCACAAAAACTACATGTAACCACAACCATAACCAGATGGACCACAACCACCACTGCCACGACTGAAGACTCCTAGGCCTCATCCTGATTATTCATATAAAACAACATGTCTATGCACACTTGGGTCAACGACTACAACACACCCTTCTAGAAGTGTCTTGGGACCTAAAAATCCTTAGCCCATCACAGCCTGCCCCATGAATCTTGGGAAACTTGGGAGAGCTATAAGAATATATCTATTAACCTTCCACTCATAAGATTGTTGGGAAAACAGCCTCCCCCATGAAATGGGGCTTTTTGGGATGAAATGGTCAACATGTGTGTGGTGCATATAAAAAAAGAACTAAAAATTATACATATAAAGAGTCATGTACTCATCCCATCATAAGGGTTCCTAGACACAAAAAACACCCGAACAAAACCACTTTCGATGTTATCCCTACATCCACAAATACACCACTGCCACAACTAAAAGACAACCAACTCCTGTAAAATATTTACCCCCATCAAACACATTCTTGTTATCTTGTTCAATACATTCAATAGATAAAAATTCCATACTATAGGGAATGTAACTGGAACAACCTTATTGCCAAAAAATAATGGACCGTTGAAGAAAATAGTCAAACTAAAATTTAAGCATTCACACCCAGTACTCTTGTAAATTCAATACGACAAAAGTGATATGTGAGATCCCTATATTTACTATAAAAAAACCAAGCCATAAACATTTCTCTGTCAGAACATTCCCTCCCTCTCTACATCACCCCACAAGGCATCAAATAGAGCCACAAGTCATATCCTAATAGTAGAGGAAGGATGATTTCATATTTAACCACACCATTAAATATTTTTCTTCCACCTGATTAAATTACTAGGGTGATAACACAAGGATTATTATTCATTGGGCATCCATTTAATCAGTTGATATTAAAATATTAACCAATTTTCAATGTTACATCCATTCAATCATAGGATTATTCAAAAAAAATGATCCTTGGTGTGCAACAAATGACCAAAAATGAACACAATTTTTATTGGGAATAAGACAATTTATTTCATATGATTATATGAATTTAAAATAATAAATTAACATCATCATAATTCACACCCATTCATTCTAAAAAATTCTGTTTATTATCTTCAGTATGGTTGGGTTTTGTCTACGTCCTAGGGGAAAAAATTATCACACAAACCCCGCTTGATGCACAATAAAGAAATACATAGGAAAAAACCCTACTTGGATGATCAATGATCAATTATTTCTCCTTACATCAAATATTGGGGATCCATGACTTGGTGTGGGAGAAATATTAGGATTCCAAGGCTATGCAGGAAGGGCACATTAATGAGTGCACTAAGAGAGAAATAAAGGAAAAAAGGAAGACATGATCTCAACATAATAAATGGCTAGATCCTAAAACAAGGGAGACAATTATTAAGAACATAAAAGTCATATTGTTGATCGACCATGTGGTTGGGTTGTTTTACATGTTGGGATTAGTTGAGATTGAATAATTATCTTCATAGATGGTAGATATAATATCTATGGGATAATAGATTTTCTTTAAATAGAGAACAAAACATGTATCACGTGTGAAACTGTAAAACCTGGAAAAGATGTGAATATGGGAAAAATGGCCACATGTTTTGTTAAACCAAAAGTATCCTGAGTATTGGGTGTTTAAAACATCTTTAACCAGATAAAAATGGCTTTAAAATGGGTAATTAAACATTTTTATGTCAAAACATACATGACTGGGGAAAAATTGGAAGGGCTGAAAAAAACTGGGAATAACTCACCATTGGTGAGTCACTATTTCCCTAACAATATCTTCTTGGAACCTTCACCATAGAACCATCACCCTAGAACCATTTCTCTAGACCCCACATCCTAGCATCGTCGCCTAGGCTCCATCATCCTGGCACTGTTTCTGATTGGTGCTACGAACGACCCATCGGTAACACTGATGTGGATCGGTGTCACTGATGCCCATTAGTTCCACCCTTCGTTCAACCTGAATTTTTAAAAACTCTATAATTAGTCACTGATGTTACCCAAGTATCCCCATTCTGGAGATATTTTTCATATTAATGGACCAAGAGGACTCGATCCATTACATCAGATAATGCTCAATCTATTCTTGTCCTCAAGAATTAAAGAGTAACCCATGGAAAAGAGAGGGGTCTAAAAATCCACCCAATAAGATACCTCTCAAAAATCTCATGGACAAGAAACCTTAGAGTTATCCAAGACCCAGAACATAAATTAAAAACTAGGAACACCTCTACCTCCTCTATCTTTTGAACAACATCATATACACTACCAATTTCCTGCCCTATGTAACCACACAAACATATTAAGGTCACACCGTCCACTCTCAAAAATTATAGAAAATTTTTTCCCATGTTAATATAATATCGTAATTGGGTATCACTGACACGCCTCGATGGTTTTAATCACATCCACCATAACACGTCTTGATTAGAGATTAGTTCATCCCCTCCCCATAGCAATGAATTTTCAACCACATTCAGAAAACATGGGAACATATTGTCTTATAGGAAAACAATTCAAGTATTATATCATGGAAAAGAACAAGGAAAACACAAGATAAAAACTCATAACAAATATGTGTAATGGGATCACATTTTTTCCTCTAATTCCTAGGAATCTATTTGAGGCGACCATACCTGCACAACACATGAAAAAAGGGAATGGTTTTCCCATGACTCACCTTCTCCTCACAATACATGATTTTTACCATTCACTCTATAAATTTGACATCATCCATGATATTTAATACTATCTAGTAAAGGAAATGTGATTCATTGTGTAGATACCGATGGAGCAAAGACACATGGATGACGTTATAGACCCATTTTAGTGGCAGTTGTAGTGAAAGGTAATATGCCACTTCAACGATTCGTCAAAACACATCGAAGGGTTTCATGTACCTAGGAGAAAGATTACAACCCCTCCGTAACTTCCAATGCCCACGAAAAAGGTGTTACCATACAGAAAATTTGGTCCCCATCCTCAAAATCCAAATATCTTTTCCTATGATCATCATATGACTTTTGCCAATCAGGAACCACCATTTTCCTCTCATGTACAATATGATCTTTTTTGTCGTGCTCTTCACAATCTCATTTCCAAGATCACTTGCCTCACTAACAGCGGTCCATCACACACGCAAATGGCATGGCCTCCCAGATAAGGATTAAAATGGTGTCATTCCGATATTAGAGTGATAACTATAATTTTAATAATACTATACATTGGTAAAATTTAATACCCATGATCCCCCAAAGTCCAAAACACATTCTTGTAGAATATCCTTTAATGTTTGGATGGACCACTATATCTACCAAACTGTCTAAGGGTGGAATGTGGTGCTAAAGCGTAACTGGGTGCCAAACAAGTATGCAATCCCCTCTCAACTTATAAGGTAAACTTTTCATCCTATTTTTTGACTATATACCTCATAACTCCATGAAAAAGCACCACCTCATCCACATATCTTCATTCTAAGGCATCTACTATTCTTGACTCATTGATTGCAAGTAAGTGAGTTGAATTCGTCCCCAAATCTACCACTACCCAAATAGAATCACAACCTCATTAAACCTTGGGTATTCATGAGACAAAATCCATTTATATGTCATCCCAATTCCACTCAAGAATATCTAAGGGATATGACACACTGTCAGGAACAAGGTGTTCAACCTCCACCTGCTGACACATGAGGCACCATGCCAGAAACTCTTCCACTACTCACTTCACACTGGGCAACCAAAACTGACCCATCAAGCCTTGGTACATCTTGGAAACTTTTAGGTGTACCGCTTGGGTTGAGTTGTGGAAGTCATCGTGAACTATCCCTCAAATTTTACAAGGGAAAATAGGATTCCATGAAATAATATCTGATTCTGACCATCATTCTGGATCATTACCCCGACTAACACGCATCATGCATCACTTAATCATCTATGCCTACCCACTGATACTATTTCACTTACCACACCAAGTAAGACGTAACTATCATCTGGAACAGACACCACCAACCATCTTCCACCCTTGAATCAAGTTGAAAGATAGCTGAATCCTCCATTTCATTACAAGCATCTACTGACTCTCGAACCACATCCTATTGTGACATCCTTTTCAAGGAATTTGAAACTAGATTTCCCTTTCATAAGGTGTAGGATATCTCAATTTCATAGTCTTAAATAAACTTTATCCACCTTCACTGATTCATGTAAAGGTCTCACTGGGAGAAGACATAACTCAAGATCTTGTGATATGTGAAGACAACCAAGCATTCCCTAATGATGTATTCCCACCACAACTTCAGTGTGAACACAACTACTTCTATATCCAAGTCATTGGTGGCAGATTTACACTCATGGGGATATAACTACCATGATCCAGAAGATATCACTCACTGCTAATGCATCAGCACACACCACAAACCTATACAAGAATCATAATATAAAATATCAAACATTACCCCTTATTATGAAAACCTCATCACTAGGGAACTAACCAATTTCCCAATTAGATAATAGATAGCTTCCTGGCACTGCTCACTCTAAATAATAGCATGGTCATTCTTGGTAAAGTTTTTTAAAGGCTCTGAAACTAAAAATAAGTCGGGAACAAACCTCGGGTAGTAAAATTCCATACCAAATAAACTATGAATGTCTACTATGTTATTGGGTGCTTCCCAAGAAACAACCACTTAGAACTTCAATGGGTCCACCTCTATTCTCTAATGGGACACCACATGTTCATGGAAGTGAACCTCTTGTGTCCAGAACATGAAATTGGACAACTTCTCATAGAGCTATTGGTGTCAAAGGACCTCCCAGACTATCCTAATGTGCTCAGTGTGATCATCCTATGATCATGAGTATATCAGTATTTAATCGATGAACACAATCATGATCTGGTCTAAATAAATTCAAAAAATCATGTTCATGATCCCCATAAACACTGATGGTGCATTCAAAATGCCAAAAGGAATGACCATGAACTCAATGTGCTCGTATATTCACCTGAAAGCAGCCTTTGAGACGTCGCCCTCTTTCAGACTTAATTAGAGATAGTACGAAATTAGGATGATCTTAGATAACCAACATGATACCTTCAACAAGTCAAACAGTCATTGATCCTCAGGATTGGGTAACTGTTCTTAATCGTTACCTGATTCATCCTTCGGTAGTCTAAGAACAACCTGACACCACCATATGAATTTTTAACGAAAAAGAATGAAGAAACCCACGGTGCCACACTCATTCGGATAAAAACCTTATTCATCAGGTAATCAACCTAAATATGTAACTCTGGGAACTCAAAAGACGGTATCTGATAGTAAGTAATTGAAATACTATAGGCACCAGGATGTAAGTCTATCCCGAAATCAACACCGTGTCGAAGGGGTTGAGACACCAACTATTAACAATAGATATCCAAGAATATGCTGATGATCCTCAGAACTCCCACCATCTCTAAGTATTCTAATTCCACTGAAAGCTCTGATTTCTCAGAAATAAGGGTCATCACATGTCATATTCCCTCTCAGAAACCCCACTCGCTGATGAAAGCTACATACCGACTTCCCATACCTGAGAAGACGAACCTTATCTAGAAGTAGTCAATAATAGAATGAATGGAAATTGCATGTTGATACCTTGGATGAAATAATATGTTCACATTTGCAGCAGAAAGAGTTCCCCACTATACTGATGTGTCCCAAACATCAGTCTGCATCCTTGACAATCATCAAACAAGCTTATCTGATCTCTAACTGGTGTACTCATCATCAGGGGTACAGAGAGACACTATAGAGCTAGTCCAAGGGCATTAACTAGACTGGGTGAAACATAGTAGTTAGAATATTTGAAATCAAACAAGGAACACTCATGAGTAGTAAATAAGAAAATCACACCTTGAATTACCTCTAAACATGTTGGAACATCTACCTCTGTGGCATGAATCTTCCCACACCAAGCTTTTATGCCTCTCATATTTTGACTATCTTCTGGACCATGCTATGTTTGAGGTCCTTATGGAGAACCATAATGTCATCCTCCTTTGGTATCATCCACCCTCAATGGAGCGAGACCTCGCTGACCCTGTTGTTGCTGATGCTGAAAAGGTCTTGCTAAAAACTAATGTTGCTATGGAGGGCGCTAAACCTTCTCACCTCCACATTACTACACTATTTATAGAAAATAGTTTGGAAGATTCTCAAATAATTCATAGGTAAAGCACATATGTCTTAGGCTCACAAAGAAAGGTAAAGGACTGGAAGATTGAAACTGGAACTGCATGGGCCTACTCACCAATGACAAAAACCTGGATAGCTCTGATGCTGGATGTTTGCTGCCAATGACCTTCCCATTAAATGAGTTCAAATATATTCCATCGTGTTGTACACTTACAAACTTTTTCATCCTCTCCACCACTTCATCCTTCTTCTGAACCTCCATATACATCCGCAGAGTGAAGGGAGTAATAGTGTACTGAATGGAATGTCAGAGCTCCACCTCTAAACATCTCACCCGAGACTCATCATCCAGAATGTGGTCTAGAGAAAAAAGATTGAGATCATTGAACATGATCCCCAACTCCCTCAATTACATACTCTCTTGTTTGAGGGATAGTAAATCATGCCTCTTCTCTCTCTTCATCATAGAAGAAATGAATACTACTTGAATCTCCATCTCAATGTCAGTACACAAAACCTGATCTTCCTTCTACTTTGTGAGATAAAATTTCAACCATTGAAACACCACTCCTCACATATAGTTCATGACTGAGGGAACTTAGAACTCTACCGAAGCCCAGATCAAGATGAAAAATATCACCAGCTCCTCGAGCCAGCACTCTGTATCAATGACTGAAACACTTCCCTCGTACATTTCGAGAGTCATTTGCTAGAAGTCGCGAAGCATCTTCTGCCACTGATTGTTCTACTCCCATGATTATCTCTCCACTGATCAACAAGATCAACATGTTGGGCCTCATCTTGTTTTAGTACTCATCGACATCGTTCGGGTGTCATAACTAGATGGTAAACAAGAAATACCTAATCTGGGGTAGTGTAGAACACTTATTATAAATTATTCTTAAATCATTTATTTATTTTATGTTACAAAAACACCCAGAACAAAAATTAACACAAGTAATCATGATGCATGTACCATTCCTATGATGTCTACCCTACAATTTTTGTATCCTTACTTGGTCGTTCGGAAGGTAAAGAGTCCTTGCATCCAATCACGGGGGTGGGGGGGGGGGGGCTAAAATCCATTATTCTAGCTTGTCTTTACTGACCTATTTCAGACACCAATATTTATTAATACTATTTCGCTACCATCCCATTCTATATTCATGGTTTCTAGCCTTGAACTCCATTCTCTTTCTCAATCATAACCTCTGATACCATTCTATAATGATATTCCTTTACCATGAGGTGAGAATGGAATGAAAACTACCAGACCCGACCTTCTTTGAGTTGAAGAAGAGACAATGACCCCTGAGTCATGCTTCCAATAGGCCCCAGAGTAGAAACTAGAAAAATGATATAGAATCGTAATTATAATGGAAGGTGTCATCATTTTTATAGAACAAGATTGGTAGATAAGATGGTAAATCCCAAACAACTCTAAAAGGTAAAAGTACATGTAATGACCAGCAATCCATTCCCACATTCATGTCCAATGTAAAGTGATACAATGTACAAGTAACTCCAAAGAAATGTACCAAATGAAAGGTAAAAGAACCAAAAACTCATAACAACCAAGCTAGTATGGTCCAACATGATCCTCAAAGGCTTCCTTGAAACATGAAAGAAATTTTATAAATTAAGGGTTAGTATACAGGTATACTCATTAGGGAAAACCAAAATCAATTGTGCACAAGTTAAGATGCACTATAATTCAATGTAAGAGAGTAGAGGTATCCCAAACGCCTTGCAAGGAAACAATCTACCTAGCCACACCAATGCACACTCCCCAAATAACACAAAAAGGGTTGAGTACTAGTAAAATCCCTTCAATATTTGGGTACGGAAAACCACTTTCCAACTCGTTATTTTGGACATCAAACATGCCAGACATCTCCCACTTGTTCCAATCTAGTCCTACTCCCACCCGAACAATAACCTTTTGGGCCACCACCATGCAGCCCGCCCATAGACACCTGGTTCACTACCACACATAACCATTCCAGAAGTCACCTATTCCATAACAACCACACGGTACCACACCTGCAGAAATATGGGACACAACAACCACCACCACGCCCAAAGACACCTGGGGCTCATCATGATGATGATTTGGAAACATCCTGCCTACACACACCTTGGCCAACCACCACAACACACCCTACCCGAAGAGTCATGTGAAATAATGAAAATCAGGCTATCACAGCCTATCTAAATAATCATGGGCTACCTGGGATAGGGATAAAATATAAGCTAGTAAACAGTCACTCATAAGAATGTTGGGAAAAACACCCTCCCCCATGAAATGGGGGTGTACGACATGAAGTGGTCAACATGGGTGGGGTTAGTATAAGAAACAAAAAAAACATTATTCATATTGATAATGAATAACTCATCCCATCCAAAGGGTTACAAGACCGACAACCAACCCATACAAATCCACTATAGCTATTATCCCTATATGCATAAATACACCACAACCACAACTAGAACATAACCCAATCCTAGAAAAATGTTTCCCCATAAACACCCTTCTTGTTATCATGTTCTAGTGATTCTGTTGAAAATAATTCTCCACTACTGTGTGACTAACATTCACAATCACAATCCAAAACAACACTGGACGGCAGAAGAAAACAACCAAATAGAAATTTCAGAGTTGACACCAGGTTCTCTTGTAAATTCACAACAACAAAAGGGATATGTGAGATCCCTCGAAGTACTTGAACAAATCCAAGTCCCAATAATGGCTCAACCGGAACATTCCATCCCCCTCTATGTCACCCCACAAGGAATCCAATAAAGCCACCACATACATAATTAGAATAGAGAATGGAAGGTTTCATATTTAACCACACAATTAATTAGGTTCCTTTCATCTGTTTAGTTAAACAGGGTGATAACACAAGGATTATTATTCATTGGGAGTCTATTTAACCAACAATGATTATTTGATTTACCAATTTCAATGATACAACTATCCATTCACCATATTATCCAAGAAAACAAAGGTTCATTTATACGCAATAAAGGACCACCAGTGTACATTATATTCTGTGGGAATGATCCCATAAAATTTATATCATTAAAAAGAAATGTAAAATAATACATCATCATCATCATCATTCACACCCTTAATTATTTAAGAGTCCATTTATTGTATTTGGTAAGGTTTGGTATCATTTATTCTGTGAGGGAAAACATTATCACTCCCACCCTATATGATGTACAGTAAAGATAGATGAAAGAAAACCACCTACTTGGATGATAAAAAAATCAATTTTTTCCTTGTTCCAATAACTAGGGATGCACGACTGCTAGAGGAAAAACTCTGAGGACTCTAAGTTGAAGTAGGAAGGGCTCCAACTTGGGCGCACTAAGTGAGAACAAAAGAAAAAATAGAAGATCATATCATGTCTAAAAAAGGCCAAATCATAAAAATTAGGGATATGATTTCAAAGCACTAAAATGTAATATTGTGGCATGACCATGCAGTTGGGTGATTTTAGACGTTGCGATTAACTGATATTTAATAATTCTACTCAGATATAGTGGAGATAATGGCAGTGAGTTAATAGATTTCTTCTAAATAGAGAAAAAAATGTGTAACAAAGTAGAAATTGTAAAACATGACAAAGGTGAGACCCCAAATGAAAAAATAAACATGTTTTTGTAACTCAAGGGTTACATGACTATTGTGGTTTTAAATCATCTTTTATTGAATTTAAATAGATTTGAAAGGGGTAATAAACACTTTAATGGAAAAAGATAAATTATTGGACCATAACTCTAAAGTATTAGAAAAACTGGTAATGACATACCATTATATAAACCACCATCACCCTAGAACTGTTACCCTGTCACTATCATCCTGGCATCATTGCCCTAACACCATTGCCCTGAAACCATTGCACTGACACCATTTCCCTAGCACCGTCGCGTTGGCACCATCGCCATATCACCATCCCCCTCGCACTGTCTCCCGAACACCATTGCTGATTGGTTCTACAGATGACCCATCTGTGACACCGATGCGAATTGGTTCCTTTAACACACATCATTTCCATAGATTCCCATTGGTTCCAACATTCATTCAACCAGAATTTTTTCAAAGTATTTAATGAGTCACCGATTGTCCCCAGGATTTCCCACTCACCATAAATTTGGAAAAGTAATGGATCAGAAGGACATGTGCCATTACATATTATATCCAATGACTCATGAGTTGTATTTATATAATCCAATGGAATAAATAATGTTCTGTATCGTCAAAGTTTCATAGATCGTTGTTGGATGTTGACTTAAGGCATTGTGGGTGTTATATAAGCATCTATTTTTTGTTTTCAAGGATTCCACAAGATAAATGGTGGGTATATTCAGCCCTCCAGAGTCACTTAAAAAGAATTGGTGTTCTATCAAGGACCTAGTTCCCATCCAGTTTTCTTTACTAGGTATAGATGGGAACATGTAGGTGGGGGAATTTATGAATGTCTTCCATGATCCCGACCTGTGCTTTTTATGGCCTAGAAACTTATGAAAAAAATATATATAACAGGAAATATGAAATTCATGACTGAAATTAGTTAGAATAAAATTGGATTTTTGTTATCAATAAAACCAAATATGACATTGAGGTATACCATACATGAATTCTGAAATTATTTAATAAATAATTTTCAATGGTTTTACTAGATTACAGTTATATTGATGCTTTCTAGTCAATCATCATTGTACGGTATTTATTGATCACATAGAAGATGGTTTTCATTGAATCTTCTTAGAACATCTTGAAAAATCATATATAATTAAATATCAACTTTATCCAATTCAATAGGTTCTTATTTTTCTATTATGTTTTCCGATGTTTTTTAGGTGTGTACACGACTATGAACCGTATCATGATACCTTGTTTTCAAAAATGTATCATATAGTTTTCTTTTATATTATACAATATTATTAATCCTAAAAATAATTATATATTTTATGGATTGAATCTCCCTACATGTATTTAATTTTATTATTAATTAAACAACATCATTCATCATCTTTATTGGGTACAACCAATATATCTGAGAATATTCACTAATAAATTATATAATTTTTTCTGTCATCATTAGGATATCACTGTTGATTTCCATCCATTATAAAATATTGACTATAAGATCCACATGATCCTCATCATTATGTTTCTGAACATAAATAATTGATGCTTTGTCAAATAAATTTTAAAATTATGATAAGTATACATTAATATGGTCAACATAAAGGAATGATTAAAAAGAATCTCTTTTAATTGGTTGGGAATAAAAAAAATAATTGGATACAATGACATTATATATTTATTCATTGTGGTAGTTGAGGTTAAAACAGTCTTCAAGTCCATATATTTTTCATCCATCTTCATAAACAGTATCTGGGAGATGGTTTCCTCTTTCATTAACCTAATTGTTCCTTTCATAATTTGTATCAATCATTTTCATTGAGATTATTTCGTCATATATGATAAAATTATCCAAAAAACATTATAATATTATTTAGAACCATTATATGGAATAATATATACATGGTTTGAAATATACCATCATGTATATTATGTTTCATGGTACTGAATCTAACAATGTTCATAGTTTAGTAAATCATCATGTAAACATGTCATTCATGTATAGATTTATTTTGATAAAACCAATCATATTGATTCATCATGTTCCATGTTTTCCATGTTTCAATTATCCATGAGAAATTGAAAATTTTTAGACCATCATCCAACATCACCACTTCACATTTTATCAAGTATCGTTTTATAGAAGTACTCCCTACATTTACTTGAGAAAGCATTCCACAATCCTTATTTTTTAAGGATAAATTGTTAACAATCTTGATATTATTACCTGGACCACCATGGTTCATTTAGATATCTATAACATGCGTATGAAACATCGTCCCACATCAAATAGGTGAGGTGTTTGTCACTAGTATTGAGTTGGAATTTTTTACACATAGAACGTCATAACCAGTTTTACATATACACATAAACACAACTCTAAACACTAGAATAATACAGAATGGATAAATATTATATTCCAAATACCCATACACACAAATTATCCCACAAGAGCGAAATCCATATATTATTGAAATGTAAATGTAGATCTAAAATCTCCATGATAATTTTTAAAAAGTATAGCATAATAATTAATAAGTGATTTCTATCAAGATGCAACTCCTAGAAAATATTGAAGAGATTCAATAGAATTTAACCTCCACCGAATCTTGTCTCTCCTAAGACTCCATCAAAATTCATTCCATCTGCATATGATATGAAACATGCAAACAAATCCAATGTAGAGATGAATATAAAAAAATAGAGTTAGACAATCATAAATCACCAAACAAAAGAATCATTGAACATCGGGTCAATATAAAAAATGATTTAGTCAACATGAAATATATAAAGATCTCATATAGTCTCATATAAAATATTAATTAATGTAATCTCACATTTTCCTTATCATACAGTGATTCCTACTCGATGATAAAGGGTTAAATTTTTCTTAGGGAATTATACTCGAGTCACACTAAAATTGATTTCACTCATAATGTATTGATACATGTGTTGGGTGTCACACCCAATGAATATGGGAGATGACAGAAACAATCCGGAATTACCCACTATGAGAGAAGTCATGCAGCATAGATGTGTGAAACAAGATACCTAACTGATCGTATGTATGAATGATATATTATCATACCTCGGGCCACAAGGTAGGATACCTAACTCTATCCATAATTAACCAATATATGGGATCTCTAATATAATACTCAGGACGTGATGTTCCACTTTACCCTCCAAGTAATATATAATGGGAAATCACCCACACTGATATCATTATGAAACTATGCGAAACAAAGAACACACTCTCGTTTAGAAGAGGGGTGCATAATGTGAATAGGGGGAGGCATCATGTCCCAGAAAATCCATCCCAACTATGTATATTTTATTGAAGGAAAACTCTTGAATGAGTTTAATGGAATGCTCATGTACAATGGTTATGTTCACTCCCTTGTACACTAGCCATGTATGTGCTCTTGTAACTAGGCTTACATGCGTGGTATTAATATTTGGGTCATATGGAATGTGGTTAGGTCACACACCTATGTGGTCCATTATGTCATGCATAAAACCAATCCACCTCAAAATGATGTCACCTGGTGTGTGTTTTTTTGAACTGTAAGACATGTATATCTGTATTTTTTAAAAACAATTTTTCTTCATGAACATCATCCCACATTTCCCCCTAATCCAAATCATCTACGAATCACACTAAAATGTATGGTTCTAAGGTTGATCAAAACCATGAGTTCACTGAGTCTAAGATTCCAAAATTATTTTTTCTTATAAATCATCACCCACCATATTGTGATTCCAAAATTCTTGACCCCACAAAGCTGTCACTTTTGATTCTACACCAAACCTGTATCTTCATTTTGAACCATATTTCGCTTCTCTTGTATTTAATCTGAACCCTGTGTAGAAATTTGTACCATTGTATATCAGTTTTATAATGACAAGTTCACATGTATAGTTGAATCATTGATCAAATGAAATACTAATTATGAATGTTTTGAGAATGAGGTGGTTGTAGAAAATAACATGAAAATGAGAAATCAAATATAATTTTTTTTCAGTTTCATCTTTATTCGTTGGATGATAAAACAATGAATATAAAAATTATCATGGTGAGATAATTATGAATAATAAACTCTAAATTAATAATAATACTTTACGTAATTTACTGAAATAATAAATTCTTGTTCATTAAGTGGAATAAAAAGAACTTATTAATCCAACAAAATTTTACATCCTAACTCTATAATGTATTATTTGTGGATGAGGAATAATTTTATGAAATAATTATTTTTTTGATCCAAGAACTCCATTGATTATTTCATTATCCCCAAAGAGACCATTGATTAATTCTTCTTGTTCCTCTTTGTATCTACCAATTATCTCCTCATAGACCATTTCCTCTAGTATATAGGGTTCTATGGGGAAACTGAATATTTGAACATAATAGATCTAATATAGTAGAGAATTGGTTTCTATAATCAAATTAGACTATAAATAATCTAATGTATATAAATAATTTATTTTAACTACTATCTGATAGAGGATACAAAGTAAATGAAAATCATAACACTCAGTATAGTTATATCTCTCATAGGGTAAAAATTTATTCTAGATTTAATGGTGATATTATATTTCCTATTTGAGACATTGTTTTTTAGAGATTCCATTATTAATGACAAACAACATTTGTGTGATATTATTAAATTTCATATTCTTAAGACATCAACAATAAATGTCTATGAGCCTTAAAATCCTCCATCAACTCTACACCCAACACTGAAAATATTTTTCAAAATATTCCATTGTGATTAATTGATGAAAATATTCACTACATACTCACTTCTTCATAACATTTCATCCCTAAAATAAAAATACTACATAAAAGTTTAGGATATGGATCCAACATCTATGTTTTTTTCTTCTATCTGGTCCCTTGAATATTATTTTACATCTAATAGAAACAGAATAAATGAATTTTATACCTCCCAAATTATATTATCCTTTCAATAACTGAAGAAATATTTGTACTATGAAAAGAAACATTCATACCCATTCTCCTTCTCAACCAACATGATAAAATGAGACAAGTCAAGAACATATATATCCAACTATAAAATGTAGAATTCATCATTCACCTTTTATAACTATGGTTGTAAATATATTTGTTATTAAACTTATCTTAGCTTATGATGTATCTAGAATGGACCAATGTAATTTAAAGATATCTTGCATCCATGAACAAATATTTATAATCCTCACTGATGTGATTACATCAGGATCACATGGTATCCTTAATCGAACCCAAAAGACAACTATCATTAGTTCACATTAAACATTAACCATCTCTCAAATATCCCCTTTCTCTCCAAGATGATATGAAGTTTCCCTATCCTTGGTCACACTAATGTTGGGACCATAAATGTTTCCTCAATTATATTTATCTAGTATAAAGGCGAACTATAATATATCTCATAAATGAAATTGAATATTATATTACATATAGTGGAGGGTTACATATTTTATATGAAAAACATTCGATGTTTAAATGATTCACCAATTTATGTAAAAAATTAACACACACAATCCTAGATCATGTCCTCTAAAACCTGAATAGACCATTATAGTAATATATTTATCTAGGGGATGAATACTATGATCCACTAATACTATGTATTTATATAATCATGTAAATCACTTTATTATCTTGATCTGACGAAAGCATCATGGGATGAAGTAATCCTCAAAGAATATTTTGAAGGTAGGTATCCCCCAGCACATAAAGGAATCCAAAATTCTCTATTGAATGCTGCTCTCATATAGATAGAAAGATTATTTTTTTGGTGAATTAATATATGATAACCTATATAATGTCATGACCACGAATAGAGTGTGGAAGTCCCATCATTATATTCAGGAAGATAAAATCCCACTTTCACCCTTGATGATCAAGGTGTTGGGTTGAACCCACCAGAAGATAGTGCTCGACCTTCACTAACTAGAATGTGGCAAATCAAGATATGAATATATAAACAACAAATTTCCTCCATGGGCACATGAACTAATATAGAATATCATAGTATTTCTTTTATACTATTTGATGCACTACTAATGGGGTGTATGAAACTCACTAATCACCCCCCTCAAAATGTGATTGAGACCATCATCAGTCCCTAAAATATATTGAGTTTCTTTCCACCTTTATAAAATTCATCAGTAGAATGTACAAAATAAATATAGTATTGTAATACCTCTCATTGATATCCTCATGTACTGAATACCTAACACACTAAATATGTAAAGGGGTGTAAACCATCAAATGGAGGTTCCCTACACCATATGCTTCCATATAGACAACTTTAATGAGGCCAACTACTCCAACGAATCAATATCCAATTTCAAATAAAATTATCTATAAAGAAATAATCTACCAAATCCCCATTATGGGATTATAATCACTCTAAAATTCATTGTACCATCGAAAATATATCCATCACATCCTTATCAGAATAAGATATTTTTATGAAGATATAGATATCAGACTCTTATTATAAGAATAGATGTTGAATTGTTCTTCCATAAGATATTGTAAAATGGACATGAAGGAAAACACCACTTCTAGGAGCTCCAAGTCACAAGTCAAATAGTTTTTCACAAATTATTTCAATTACTGGGACCCATAAGTAATCACCTGATTCCAATATATAAGAATGTACCCAATACCATCTCTATATGAAGCATTAAACACCCTATACACAATACCCATGTCTTATCATTTAAATAATGGAAAACTCTAAAAAATATATCAAATGTCCAAAATATCCAAGTGAATCTTCTCTATCGACATTCAAGGATACCCCTATCAGATCAATGTAGTCATAAGTTTCATTTTCATAGAGAAAAAAAGTATTATATTCTTATAATAGAATACAATACCAAAGACTTTTCTCACATTATTCATACACTTGGGTAGATATCATATTAACAATGCATCAATCACAGTGGGGTCCACTACTAAATTGTATTTTGAGACGATATATACCTAAAAGAGGACCTCTGTAATTTTGAAATAAAACATCACGAGTATCTTATAAGTCTAGTAATCTATAAGTGTATCCCAAACCATACTAAAATATATAAATTGTTCCTCATTTGATACCGATTAGATAAATATTTCTTTTATGAAGAAAAACATTAACTGATATTGGAATAACTAAGATATCATGTTAATGAGTGAGATAAACACTTTTTTTTGGTATTTTTATTTACATAGAGAATCTCTAATTACTCATGGTGACTAGAACTGTGCGGTAATTACTTCATAGGTTTATCCTCATATCAAAACCAAAGCATGTGATAAACCTACATAAGTTTAATCTTTGAGAAACATATATTTCCTTTTATCTAGTAGAAGTGGTTATCTATTGTGGGAAGTAGATACTATTTCTTGATTGTCACTTGGTATAAGAAATTATAATCAATAAAAAAATCTCATGATCTCATCTAACATCATAATGAAAAATATTGGGGTTTCCATTGGGTTCATACTAAGTAAAAAAATCCATTCATCTATAAATCTTCAACCTGAATAAATAGATCCAGAATTTCTATGAGGTCCATCCCATATACAGGTGTCGATCTAAAGGGTAGTCACTAGCTGTTGGTCTATAGATATTTTTATCTTGTTATGGTAAGTTATTGTCTACATGTTCTACAGAGAGAAATTTTCCTAATACTTCACCCCCATATGAAAACGGATAAAGGTAAAAATTTCAACTCCAATGGTCCTATAATTGAATTGTGGAGAAATAATTCAAATCATCCCACATATCATCCAATAATGTTATTCATTGGATTTCTTCTCCCTAGTAGAATAAACTCTCAAACCAAAAAACCAGACCTATAGCATTATCTACAAAAAAATCAATATAAGAAATACCTTTATAGAGATGGTCTAACCTAGAATTTTGTAAAAAAGACGCATCATCTCTATATAAAATTATATATGAATCTCTCCTCCAAGAGTCGGGTCATATTGTTGGTGAATTATGTGAATCCCAAAATATTTCTCCGTATGAGTATCCAAATGAAATGTGTGATCCACAATATCTACTAAAATATTCACATATCAATCAAGGGATATTAAAATGAAAGGATTTTTCATGATTATATCTACCGAAACTAAAAATGATGAATAAAAGACAAAAAACATACCATAAATCATCCTCAGAGGTTGTGGTTCAAAATACTCTATATCATAACATTTCTCATCATCATAAATACAATCTCCCCAGGCATACATGTGTCAATGTATAGGTGGTAGTGGTGGTAATTGATTATAACAATGGCCACCATAAAATGATCTCACATATCATTTTCAATGTATACCACCTTAAGAACCTCCCTACTCAATCTATTACCTCATCCTACATAATCATTCGACTATAAATATATCATCTACAATGTGATACATGTTATTTTGAATGTTATAACTAAATGAATCACATGAGAAATAGATCCCCTCTATCGGTTAAATAGAACCCGACTAAGTGTTCTGATCAGATGACTCACTATTCTGAGATTGCCTCTAAATCAATCTCACTCAGCTGGACCCCTATGTATATTGCCGATTACATGATTATGAGGTCAAAAATCTAGGAAATATACTTTCAAGACCATTTATTGGTGACTTCTCAAATATAATCATCTCAATGACCAAGGCATGGTCCCACATATTAGCTTGTGAATAGATAGAGTGGTGTACCCGTCCATCCCAAATATATTTGGGACATAAACAATAAATGGTCTAGGATTGAAAATAACCATCATAAAATACGTTCTTTGTGTGATGTAAGAGGAAAATAAATATCGATGAATAATCTAAAAATAGATATCCCTATTGGAGTTCTAGAATCTCAATGATACAAAAATCATGCACGACCAATAAATTAAATACCTCTCTATAGTTATTTTCAAACTTGTTCTATGAAATTATCACCCATTCATGATTATACATCATCAGTATTGTAATGACTCAGGTTTTGACTATAATGACTTTGTAATATGTTGAAATGTAGTTCAAAAGCTACAGGCTTTCTTGAGATGAGAATTTGGAGGCCAGGGTGCCTCCATGTGGTGGTATTAAAAATATTAAATATATTTTTCCACACATGTAGTTTCATTTGAAAAGTAAATAAATCTTTTTCAGAATCCCAAATCATATTTTTGAAACCATGCTTGAGTTAGAAATAGTGTGTTTACCCTATGTGTGATCTAAGGTTGTCAACATACTGATTTTCATTTGGAGGCCATTGTGGTTGATGTGGCATTGAGAGGGGGATTAATTGGTTTAATCTTATTAATCTCAATTCCTACTCATTAACCCTCTTACGTGTATATACCCAACTAAGGAGAGTCAATCTTATCCTCCTCTTTTTTTTGGTGATGGGGAACCACAACAAAATATCTGACGTAAGGTTTTTTTGATCCCCTTTTTTGACACTGATCATCATCACATTGTGAACTCGAGCGATCCAGTCGCCATTCTTCATCCAAAGCTTTGACGTTTCTCTAATGTGGTAGGCTTATTTTTTGTTTTATTCAATTACCCATTTGTTTTTTCATTGTTCTATGGTTATACTGTATTATTTTATTGGTAGAGATCCCTTCTAGTTAGATATGAATGTTTTTGTATAAAAAGATGAAAACTCGGGGTGTTTTGTAGGTGATTCCCTACTAGAATCACTGTGTACATGATGTGTAGTTTAGTGACATATTCAATAAAACAATCCCTATTCAAAGAAGTTGAACAGTTGGGACTACACAGCGTGTATGTTTTTTATATTCCATATAGTTCCTCAAACTGTATGAGCATGGGACATGACTTGGGATAGCCATGTGAAAACACATGTCCGTGTACTAACACAAATCCAATACAAATAGACACGAAATAACTAAAATGTGAGGTGGCCATTTATCCAATCATGCCATGTATTATAGGATACACATCATGTGAGGGACATAATTTGCGAGTCTGTGTATAAGAAGAACACTGCCAGAGGCTGAGAGATTAGGGAAATGGAGTGTACCAATACTACAAATTGTGTACCCCTACATGGGATTGAACTTCTGTGGACCATATACACAGGATGGTTCTCGAGGTATCTCATTTTCCATGTCTTCCCTGGTGTACACCAGGTACTACTAAGAGATCCTCCGAGGATCTTCCCCCTTCCGTATCTCCTTTTCTAGGACTCGTATTCATTCCTGTGAGTTTTCTATCCTCATTAGTTTTTTACACAGTAAGAATTGTTGGCCTCTATTATGTCTCAAGAGATATGAGGTGTTGATAATCGAGTATGATTCTTCTATAGCAGTACTGATCCGATTCTATAGATTGGTATGGTTTTTATTGAGAGGCACTAGGAATGTTACTCACCAAATGGACTAGGGAGCGTGATTTCCTTACCACTCTAATTAGGTGGAGACAGTACTCCTAACATAATGGTTAGAGGTTCATTTCCTTTGGGTAGTTTCCTTATAAGGTGTTACTCCCCTAATGGACTAGGGTGTGGGTTTCCCAATGATGTTTGAGAAAATAGAGTAGGGACTCCCCTATATACCAAAAAGAATTTCCTCTACCCATGGAGTTAGCACACCCATGTTGGACCAGGGTTTTGTTCCTCTATACATGATGAATTGATAGAGTGTGTACTTCCCATGTAGGTTAGGGTGCATGTCCTCTTTTCTAGTAGTCGGTACTCCCCTATCATTCGACGACCTTGGTCCTCAATACATGTTATTGTAGTAGAGTCAGTACTCCCATAATGCGATAGAGAGAGGTTCCTCAAGCCTGATATTTGTACTCCCCTTCCATGTTAGGATAGAATTATCCTAGAGTGAATGATTTGGAAGAGTCGGTTCTCCCCTACAGTTTCTTGGTGGGTTTCCCTTGCCACTGAGTAGTAATCCCAAACTAGGTTAGGGTGAGGGTCCAAATTTTACCATTTGTTACTCTACTATCTTATCTGTGTGTGGGTCCTTCATGAGTATGAAATTCATATTGAATTATGATGTGGGTTCTCACATACAGAGTAGTACCGTCCCCACCCATTCATTTAGTAGTAGTTGGGAGAGAGACCACCATTGAAGTTGGATCTCCCTAGGTTATTAGATACCGTTACAAGGAGAAAAACATTAAAATTTACGAGAATTATACCAACTAAGGATATAATTATCTCTAAATTGACTGAGGTACGATATACCCCTTACAAGAGAAATATATGTTTCGCTGGTAAGTTAGGAGTGGTAATCCCTAAACTGTAGGGCATTAGGAACATCTGATTCCCACTTTCTTCTCTTTTCAGAGTGGTTTCACAGTGTGCATAGTATCGAGAAGTGCTCCCTCAATAGATTGTAGTGGTGAGGGGAAGAACTCTTCCCATGGGATTATTTAGCTTACACTGGGAGTGAGGTAGTGATGTCAGGACCTCCGGTTCTTGTAAATATAATGGGAACTAGTAGGAATTTTAAAATTAAGCATGTTCTCTCAGGAATACCATTTGGAATGGTAGAGTTGTTCTCGATGCAGTGAATATCTAAAATGGTAAGATTTTATAGTGGATTGGATCATGGAGTTTTCTCTCATTGTTTTATGTTATGGTTAGAGCCTAATAAGAGAATCTTGATGCTGGATATGAGGTGAAAAATTATGAGACTTATTGTATGTAATTAGTATATATCAGTTATTTATGGGAGTCTATGTGGTGTTTTCACATGGCATTGTTTACAAACCTAGTAAACCTAACTGAATTATCATGTATAGTCAAATATGACTCGAGATATAGTTTCTCACATGGTTGGGGTTCTTTATGGCTAGGTCGAGTAGACTTTTTCCTTTAAGTTGCTCGTATTTTTTCTTTGTTATTTTTTGGAATCCTAAGGAGTATTTAATACTCCCTCTATCATTGGTTTCTCCCACACATGGATTGAGTCTTGGGAAGACCATGGTCCTCTCAATGGATTCCATGGAGGTCCTAAGGAAGGCATAATTTGGTGAGTTAGATAGCAAGAGCTGCTTACTAGAGATTAACCAATGATCATTCTAGTAGTTATAGTTGGAAGTGATTCCCTCTTTATGAGTAGGTTTATCCCATTTATAATTTTCATTAGTGGGTGGTTTTTTTACTCTTACACTTTTTGAACATTTTTTGTACTCAGGTTGTGGGATATATATGTAGTCTTGCATATGTATACTTTGGTGTTTATATTTAAGAATTATGTGAGTTGAATATGTCTGTGTGTACATGAACATAGGAAATACCTCCCATGTAAGTGATATTCTTTCTCAGTCCTAGAGACCAAACCATTGAATATTAGAAGAATAATTTGGGATTTTTGATCTGGGACCCATTGGGTCAGGTCGTGATAGAGATGTATTAGAGTTGGTAGGTTACCCATTGAAACTGTAGTGTCGTGAGGTTGGTTTGGGTTACATAATTAAAATGTTAAGATGTTTTGTGTTCAGATCTCATGATAGAGGTTCAATTGAAAGTGTTTTGGACAACATATCCATTAATTAAGAATCTAATAACCTTTTTTAGACTAAATACATTATGACACTAGTCATAGGGAAAATGATACATGCATCATAGAGGACTGAGTTTTTGTTTTTATGTCCTTCATTATTTAGCTCCACAAATATAGTCCTTGACCATGGAATAACTTGATTCTAATACATGATCCCTCTGTAAAGACATCCATACATGATTATGTGGTGTGATCGTGATGATGATTTTTCCCATGATGAGGCATTGGTGTAGTGTGCTGATTTTGTAGTATTACCACTGGGTGAACTGTGGGTGGTGCCACTTCCCAAAGAGCTGCAGGTCTTACCAGTAGTTCAGGATGAGGATGGGAGTAGGTTGATTGAACTACATGAGTTCTAAATGTATATATATTTTAGGTACTCTATGATCTAGACACCTAGGTGGAAAATAAAGGGTTTGAGGTAATCACATGATTTTTCATCATAGTGAAGACACCATTCATTCATATGGTGGTCCTGGCAGAAAGACTTATACTGGAATTATTTGGGCGATGGGGGAGTATTGTGATAAAAACTCATGATGGGGAAAATTTTATTTGGGGGAGTTTGAGCATCTCTTAAGGGAAGTTTTTTTCCCATCCATGTTGATATCAGTTCGTATGAAGGTTCTTCTACAGCTTCAGTAGGGTACCATGACAGTGGCAGTGATTTTTGCAAGGCTCACAGAATCTTATCAATACCAAATGGATATGGTTTGGGATCCATTCATTTGAGAACAGACCATATATTAAGGATGGAATTGGGAGTTCACGACATATGTTATTCAATTTCACATTCTCTCTAATAGCAGACTGCAAGATCAATCTCTCGTGGTGGAGAGTTAATTGGATGAGGAGCAGGTGGACGTGACACGTAGCAATGGTATTGAGGTCGAGGAATTTGCAAGAGCTAAAAGATGATAGGTATGACAGTCATGGTGTAAGAGGAATACCCTTGCTGAGATATAGACTCATGGGTTTGTAGTGCAAGAGTAGGGTTGGGGGACAGATCATCCACAATAGAGGCAGTGTTATTCTTGCAAAGACTGAGGACATATTTCTAGTGATTTTTTTCTCATTGTGCTTCTAAGAGGGATCTAGTTGATGATCCACCTTGGCAGAGACCACACGTGGAGCTCGGAGTTATTTACGGTGGAGGATGAGGTAGGGGAGATTGAAGAGAGGCAGAAGGATCAAGAAATTCAAGGTGTTCCCAAAACCACCTTCAAGTGGTCTACACAAGATCCAGGGATCCATAGGATGTGGGTGATGACAGTTGTAGGCAATAGAGTCCTTTGACTAAGAAACTCCATGAATTAATAGAGGTATACATTTTTTCCTTTATAATTTCTAATGTATAAACTATTATTAACTATATCAGGTTTCCTTTTCTTTTTTCTCCGGCTAGATGTTCATCCTACCTAATGTGACCAATTGGTAGAACCCTTTGAGGTTCTTATGAATGTGGGTCCTGTATGAACCAGTGTGCGTTCGGGTAACCCTTTGTTTTGCGTGAGTACCCTCATGTGTTATGTGTTAGGTATTTCCAAGACACGATCTATAGGGGTGCTACTCCTTTGAACATAACTTCTAACTCATGAAAAAGGGGGAATCTTTCCCCTCTGAGACACGTTCTTGTGACACGATAAGAACCGTGCGAGTGAGTCAGTGCCGCAGAAATCGGGATGCATGTTGGTGTGGTGGAAATGTTCCTTAGACTTTTGTTCTTATGGTGATCATATAAAATGATGTTTTATAGTAGTTCAGGGCCTTTCCAGTGGAGTTTTCCTACTAGACCCCTTTATATTGGCATCTATCAGAGAGGTATAACCTTTCATACCATTGTTACTGTAGAGTTAGATTTAGATCATATGATGGTTCTGTAGTATGTATTTGTTTCCTACCATCAATAATTAGTTGGGATTCTAGAAGTGGGTGTGGTAATGTTCTTTTTGGTGAGATGTTTTACCATTGGAGTGTTGTAAATGATTGGCTTGGTAGGACCTAGTGTTTACTATTAGGCATCTGTATTTTGTTTGTGAACACCCTTGTGTGCTCATCATCGACCCAAAATAAAAATGAACATGAGGAGGCTATTGTATAGTCCCTCCGATGGTGGATATGAAATGTGGATTTTTGTCAGTATCTACATCAGGTTAGCAAGGGGGTGTACCTATAAACCTCGTGACTGTAGATATACCATGGTGTATGGAGGTTTCCCACTTATCATAACGAAAAAAGACATGTTCTCATTTTAGAAATATGTTGGAATAGTATAAGATGATCATAAGAGTTATCTGATCTTGTGGGTTCTTCATTTTTCATGCTTGTAAGGAGCACATCAATGCATTATGATATCATTGGTGCTAGTGTCTAGTGGGGTGGTTAGTTTCTTCTCTTGTTCTTATACTTTCACTTTTTGGGGAAATATCATAATGATGAGGATAATGTAATGACATGGTTTTTGACCCAACATACTTCACTACATTTTGGAAAATATTTCTAGATCCAGGAACTGAGTCAACATAGCATGCTGGGGACTAGGGTGCCTTGATGCAGTGATATTAAATATTTTAAATATATTTTTCCATGTGTACGTTGTTTCTTTTAAAACACAAATAAATCTTGTTTGGTGTATTGGTCAATATTATGGAGACAAATCTTGAGTCTATAATGTCATTTTTACCCAGGTTGCAACCTGAGGTTTTCCATGCTCGGAGTTTGGTTTGGAGGCCATTTTGGTAACATGGTTTTGGGATAGGGATTAATTGGCGTAATCTTATTAAACCTAATTCCGCCTCTATATCTGACATACACAAATCACCCCAAAAAATAAAAGTCGCACCTCTCCTCCAATCCTTTTAAAGATGATGAAACACCACATAATTATTATTTTAAGTTTACCTTGAACCCCAATTTTTAGGAATTATCATCATCAAATCATGAACCAGGGAAATTCAGGCACTGTTATTCAAATGAAGATTCATAATTTCACCCATGATGTAGGTGTATTTGAGTTTTTATTCAGACCACCTTTAATTTTCCATAGTTTTTTTAATTGATATAGATTCCTTCTAAGTAGATTTACTGGTGTTAGGGTAAATTGAAATAAATCTTGTTGTTTTTTAGGTGATTACTGACTAGATTCACCATCTACACAATGTTTAGTTTTTTGACACACACTAGGTACCTATTCCTCTTTGGTAAAGATGAAATTTTAGGACTACATTCCATGTATGGGTGTTACACATTGTGTAATACCTTAAACCATTTGATCATGGGACATTTCATGGGAGAGCCTTGTGAAAACATATGGTAATGTAGTAACACACATCAACGATGCATGAGATAATAAAAATACATGGACATTTTCCCATTATTCTAAACACCCCACATATTGTGGGATATACGATGTGTGAGGGGAATTAAAAACCAGTTAGTTTTGAAGGAAAACATAAATATAGGCCGAGATATGAGAGACACAACATGTACCTACACTACATGCTTTGTACCCCACCAAGGGTTAGAACCTGTGAGGACCAAATTCTATATAAGGTGCTCGGGCCACCTCACACATCATGTGTGCCCCAGTGAAAACATTTTACTGCAATGATATTCTTTGGGGATCCTTCTATATGCATATCTTCATATTTGGGACTCAGATTTAGCCTTGTCAATAGTCTCTTACGAGTGTATTTCAATGTAGGATGTGGTGGGGGCCTCTATAATGGTGAATGAGATACTTAGTGGAGTGAATCATTCTTGGAACATGTGTACTGGTACAGAACTGATGATGGAGATTAGTATGGTTCGTATGGAGAAATTGTTGGACTATTACACAACTGATGAACTAAATCATGAATTTTCCATACCCATATAATTAGGTGGAAAGTGGTCTCCCTGTGTCATGGATGTTGGTTATTTACCTTTGGGTAATATACATTGGGGGTGTCACTCCCTTGATGGACTAAGGTGAATGTTCCACATGATGTTTGTGAAGGTAAATTCGGTACTCCCCTATTGGACTAGGGATCTTGTCCTCTAACTATAGAGTTAGTACTCGCCTATTAGACCCAGGTGTAGCCACTTCATAGTTAATTAATAGATAGAGTCAGTACTCCCCTACTAGGTTAGGGTGGGGGTCCTATGTTCTAGTAGTCAATACTTCACTATTGTTATAGGGAATGAGACCTCTATATGTGTTGTTCTTGCATAGTCAGTACTCTCCTTAAATGCCAGCGGCTGGGTCCTCATGACTATGGTAAGAACACCCCAACCGGTTTATTGTTTAGGTATCCATAGGGAACGAGTTGGAAGAGTTGGTACTCCCATATCGTTCTAAGGTGCATGTATTGTAGACATTAGTTGTACCCCCCCCCCCCCCGGTTAAGGCGCAGGTTCAGGGTTTCTGATGTACTGCTCTCTTTTCATATTTTAGTCAAGTTAATTTATGATTTCTAAGCCCTTATTGAATCAGGGTGCAGTTCCATGTTTATGGAGTAGTACTCCCCCACCTCCGAGTAGCAGCAAAGAGTGGGTCCTCTATTAGAGATGGAACTCCATCCTATATTGGATGTAATTATGAAGAGTGGTCCATTCCAATTGATATAATGATATATAGATATTATATATTATTCCCTCGATGGAATGAGGTGTGGGCTACTATATACATGAGTGAAAAATGTTTCTCGGGTTGGTTGTGAGTAGTACTCCAATGATTTCGGGGTAGTGGAGAGGCTTGAGTTACTTTTTTCACTCGTGTTATAAAGGATAAATGTGGTTCAATTTATGGAACAGTTCTCCTACAACACTGTGATGTGGCGAAGGGTGGGAACCACCCATGGGATTCTTTATCATGTACTAGCCACGAGGTACCGATGACATGAACTCTGATGATAGGCACTAGGGTGATACCCAATAAGATGTTCTTGATGAATAATGTTCTCTTGGACATACCATTTAGAATGATAGAGTTGTTCCCTGATGAAGTGAATCTCTTAGATACATGCAATATAAGATGGATGAGATTGTGGAATGTGAGCTAGTTGTTTTATGTTATGGATTGAGTGTATAAAGTGAATCATATTTATATCTATGAGATTGGAACCTCATGAGACTTGGCGTCTAAATCTAGTATATCTAGGTGATTTATAGGATTCATTAGGGGGTTATCACATGTCGGGGTTGACACCCCTTATAGACAGAGATGACTTTTCATGTACATCCTTGGATAGTTTGAGATGGAGTTTCTCTCTAAATTAGGTTTCCATGTGGCTAAGTTGACCAGTCTATTTCTTTTTAGTTGATAACTCTTTATTTTCGTGGTTTTGGGGTCCCTAAAATGTGTTCTAATAATCACCCCTTCATGGGAATTTCACGTACATGTTTTGCATCTCATGAAGAACAAATGCCTTTCTACGCAGTTTATACAGAACGGGCGGCAGATAGAGTTAAGTGAGATGGACAGAACAAGGTGTTTACTAGAGCTTAGTAGAAAATAATTCTAGAAGTTTAAGTTGATATAGATCACCTCCTTCTGAGAATGTTATACTCTTTTAAAATTTTGATTGGTTGGTGTCTTCTCCCTTTCACACCATCTGTAATTTTGTTGTACTATAGTTGTGTGATATAGATGTATTCATGAATTTTTCCCTTTTGTTTTTTCATTTCGGTATTTTTTAGGTTGATGATGTGTCCATTCATACAAGTACATAACAAATACCTCACAGGTTAATGACATGCCTTCATTTTTCAAGGCGGACACCCGTGACCTATTGTAGGTGGGATTTGGGAGTTATTTCCCACACCCATTCAATTAGGGTTTCGAAAAATATCCATCATCGTTTATCTAGTCCATGGAGAATACTAACCTGAAGGACCACCATGTGGTTATGAGGGGACCAGTCATGGCAGGAAACCTACAAAATTTGATCAAGTTAGTCCTCAACAGGATATAAATCTAACTATTCCTAATTCTTGATATATCTTTACCTCTAACACATAATGTATTCTAAACTTGTGAAAATAAGTTACTTGTATTTTTGGGATAATATGATACTTAATGGGTGGGGGTAAGATTGAAAAACAACCCCTGAATCCTCCTCTTGTGATGTTCCTAGAACTGATGCCTCGTCGCTATAATGATCATCTCCATGATCCTACTGTGGAATCACATCCGACTAGCATCATGGATGATAATTTAAATAGTAAATACATGATATGGTTAAGGATAATATATAGGGAGATAACCCCAGATGGTCATTGAAACAAAAAATAGTACCTGTAAGATGCATTCACTGATGTTTTCTATGTAACAATAGCTGATACATACTGATTCAAAAAGAATGTATTAAAGTCTTGGTTAATGGATACATTATCCACTACACTATCACTAGAATCTATATCCTAATGTACAATATAAAGACTCATTAATAATGTTTCCTAGTTCTCAATCCAATCCTTATAAAAAGTCTATCAACAATCTCTGGTACTTAGATACGCAATGCTCTTAAACTTATCTATCATGACCTAACCCACATAGGCCCACCTGGAAAGCATTAATATGAGAGTGAAACTGGAATACCATCATCAATAGTGAAGGGGCTAGTGATTAGTGCTGATTTGGAACATCACAAAAATATTACATCTTATCCTAATGTATATTTAAACATGCTCACAACACCAAACACCATAATTATGCAACATTAATAAAAATTTGACCCCATATATATAATAGAAAAACTAAACCAACATCATATTTCAAAAAACATTAGAAAAAAAATTAATGTTCCAAAAAAAATCCCACATATAACTGTACAAGAGTCTAACATAAAAATGAATATGGGACTACATTATGATGAAACTCCTAGAACTATTTTTGGCCCATATAGTGAAACTATAACCCACGTAATTTAATTACTCTTGTAAATTAGTAGAAATTATTTCCTTCTATATAAAACAAAACACATTTGGGAAGATACCATGACTATGTGACTAGAAAACTATGTAGTATGACACGCCATAATAAGAAAACATAGGTATCAATGATAATCAGATCAATCTCTAAATACGGTTCATTTCTAGAAATAAATATTTAGAACCCAAATAGTTTACTAGACTCTAAGTATCAATGTAGGGTCATATCTACATTACCAGTCAAGGATACCCACTTAAAGCACAAGGTTAAAATTCATATGAGGTAAAACCTCTCAAGTAATAATGAAATAAATATTACTCACATTTTATTTATACAGAGGTAAGTTTTTTATGCCTAGGTGATATTTAGTATTCCTAAAACAATCTAGAATAACTTAATAAGAAGAATATAACTAATCATATATGAAAATAAATCAGATACATGTCCCACCCTATAGAGGAATACTAGAGGATCACAACCTAATTAAAACATATGGATACCTTACTTTATATTGAACTAACCTATAGAGGTGATATCTCATCCTATATTTATGATTGGATGTATCATTATTACATACATGTGATAAACCAAGATAATTCACTAATGTTGATATATTTATTGTACTGAGTGATACATTGTCTATTCACTAACATGAAATGGGGGGGTATATTGAATGTATAGGGGGCACATGACATGTCCCACAATGTTTGGAATTTCAATATTTTTTTCCATGTAATCCAGTCCATTCCCATGTACTATTTCTATCTCTATATACTATATAAGTTATTATGTACAATGGTTTTGTCTTTTACCATGTACAATAATCATTTTGGTGATCATTAACCTATGTTTAAATTTTTCTTCTCCATATTTTGATCACAAGAGATGTGGTCTGGTCACACACACATGTGATCCAATCGTGAACATAAAACAATGATTTCATTAAAGGGTTCCATGAAGAATGTGTTCTTTAATAAATAAATCCATGTATATAATGATTTTTTTGATGTCATCAGGATTCATATATATATCTTCTTCTTTCACCTCCTCCTCTACATCAGTCATGAATCACACCATAATGTATGGATCAAAGTTTCACTGATCATAAGCCATCATTGATGGATGAAATGTATCCAAAAATCTCTTATAAAATCATATCACGTCCTGATTCATCTTATAAATACCTAAACATAGGAATAAATCATTACATATCATATAATAATCATTCATTGTGATAAATAATCCTCCAACACACCTTGAATCTAGAATCTAAACTTGCAGTACTTTTCTGTTATGTCAATGACTGACTTTGCAAAGATCGATTCCCAAGTAAAGTTGAACCATTGGATAAATGATATACCAATGATGAATGTTTGATGAAATATGGGATATAATATTGAAACATGAATGCGACTATAGAAAACCTAATTTTTCATACTTGATCATTGCATAATTTTAATGATAAATAATTTATAGAATTAAGAAGAGGGGATCCAATGTATTAATGTTTTGATAAATATAGGACAATACATATCATTGGAATCATAATACATAAAATGTTATCTAATAGAATATTCTTTATCCTTCTAAATATCATGTTCTCTTTAGTACAAGTAGTCACCTAAGGATATACATCAAGGAATGGAGTGATCAAATAGACAAAAAAATTGATGAATGAGTACATGAATCAATATAACATGGTTGAGAATAATAATAATAATAATCTTAAAATAGTTAAAGGATTAATATAATAATAATGATACGAATCATTAGAGAGAGGCATAAATAGTTGAAAATGATAAAAATAATGCATCTTGTCGTAGTGGTCAAATATAACAAATAGTTGTGAAAATTCTTATCTTCATTTCCACACATAATATATGAGAATAACTATAAAATTATCATTGTGAATAAATATATAATACTTTTCGCACATATTTCACATTATTTCATGAGATACATAACATTACCCAGTGCATTGGAGGACTATATAATAGTGGGCCCACTTATCATATTATAAAACGTACATAATCATGCATTACACATAGAACATATATCCATATAAATTTTAAAATTAATTTATGGAAATTAATGTGTTTTATAAGAATTTAATGAAGAATACATTCATGAATAAAAAATTTGGTTCTTACGTGAAAAGGTAAAAACTACATTCTATAAGAATCATCAATCTCGAGGGATCAAGAAAGCATCACAATTGGAGTCAAGATGTGTTTTGGAGAGAAGTGTTCATTTTCAAAATATATAAATTTTCCATAAAAATGTTGGAAGCATATATATCCAATGATATAAGAGTGAAAGATAATAAAATTATATTTATGAAATATTAAATGAATATTCATACCAAAATATTTGAATTTGGGTTTGAGAATGCACTTGCATTATGTATGAATTCTTTCTTCACATTAAATTTATTTCATAGATAATAATATTAGATACCTTAAATAATAAATAATAGACTAATTCATTATTTAGGTGACTTATTATAATTTTATTTTTTTATTTTAGGGAAATTTTTATGTGTTATAAAGTTCAATTTTGACATTCTTCAGTGTTTTTTTGTTGGTTTTCGTGATTGGTTCACTTGTATACAACTGTAAAAATTTGTGTAAAATTAGAATAATTATATAGAAAATAAATTATATGTTATTTATGAAATCAAATTATTTTAAATGGTCTTACATATTATTTTTTATATGAGTTTAAATAATTTGATAAAACATTAAATATATATTTTTTAGTTTCGTGGCTTTATCATCCATCAAAAAATAATATACTTTTACTAAATGTGATATCAAAAAAGTAGTTATTGCAATGTCCTTATTACAGGTGCCAACCAAAGGAACCGTAAACCAGGTTGGTCACAAAACCTCAAGAACATTTCCCTAAACACCAGAGCCTATTTACTAGAAGCAATGGTTTCCGTTTAATAATGGGGATACTTTGTCCTCATTAGAAGAGTGTACACAATGGAAAGGAACTAGTAAACAATAGTGTAAAAGGTAATACAATACAACAAAATAATATATCAGAAGAAATATAGTAACATTACTACTAGATAATATATATAACTGATTCATGTCACATATGTATATGAAAGAATCAAAACAAGTCACAATGTTGGAAATAAAATATTGAAACCAATGTACATAAAAGAAGAAAACTCCAACAGCATCGCAAGTCGTAGCATGGTCCCATGTTGTCCAACTCCAACAACAATTAAGTACCTGATAAAGAAGGATGTGTTCCCTTATATATAACTACAACCATATAATCATTTTGGGTCCAAAACATTACCCAAACAGTGTGTAAGACAAATCCTATTAGGAAACTGCTAGAAGATATGTGCCTAACTTTCAATTAATATATATAGCAAGTAATATGTAGAAATAACTAAATAAAATAGGAATTACTCAAATGTAATCAATCCTATGGTTTTTAATTACATTCATTTAACATTCATTTTTCATCCGTTGAATCATGTAAACTAGTGATCTTGCTTAATCTTTGTATCCCATGTGTAATAGTGACAACCAACATCTCAGAAGACCATAAAAAATAAAACAAGACTATGTACATGCGGGTGATTTGTCTTGGAACTCTTATCACCATCATTAAATTATTCAAATAACTACCCCTCTCAAATATTTATCAAGTCTAATCCCCATTGTATTGCATAAATAAACTTTATTTAATAACATCCATCTGGGCAGCTCTCACGGTATTACCCATTTGGTCTAACATAACACTAATTATTAATAAATGAACACCTAGGCCGCTCACATGTTAAATACCCCTTAGTCAAGATAGCATAAATATATTATAAAAGACCACTTGGATGATTTCACAGTCAATACCTCTTGGTCAAAATAGAAAAAAATCATTTAATAATATCCCTTTCTGTAGCTCTAACTGTCTAACCACTTTGTTCTAGCATAACAAAAATTCATACACATATCACACAACCTTGGGAAGCTCTCACAATCAATTATCATTGGTCAAACATCCATAATGAATATCAAAAGAATTCCAAACAAATAGTCACTCCATCATAACAACTCAAAGCCATGAAAATAAGGTAGACAAATTAGGCATTCTTGACCAAACATCTTTAATTAATCAATCATGGGAAACACACCAATGTAGTGTCCCATAAACAAGGTATCTAACATGAATCATATGAAACTACCCTTTATCAATCTACCAAATCATAACAGGTAATAGAAAGGGTCTAATTAAAAACACTAAATACCATAAACATGGGTATATGACACTATTAGAATATATAATCCAAAGACAACCAACAAAAGGAACAAAACACCTACCTTGATGTTGTAAAATCAATAATCTTGAACGTGAAACCTTGATTCATATTATATTGGCCTAGATATACAATATGGTGAAGGTGGTTCACCCTTAAATAATCCATGAGTGACGGACAATAAGGATGAAAGGCTCTACAGGAATTGAGAACTCATCGGTTGGATTTCAATGTATCATGCAACATCTCAATCGAAGCACGAAAAGATAATCAGGTGGGTTTCAAAGTTATTTGGCCATTATGTCACTCTCATGTATGATCCACGGGGTGAAAAAGGTGTTTCCAAAGATGAGACATGACCCTGATTTAATTTATCAAATAAAAAGAAAACTACACTGTGTTTTCATTAATTGTACATGTTGCGTATTGACCTTAACTGACCCCTACCTTAAGTAGTCTATAAGTTCATCACATAACCATGTACTCAGCCATTACATGGATACTACACGGATATACGCATTACTTAGTTATACGACGTGTACTCGTATATACAACACGTGAACATATTAGATTTTTCATTTATTACTTATTCCTCAAAACATGATCAAATAAAGATCCATACTGGAAATCAAGATCCAAGTTTATAAAAACGTCCAGCATAAAGCAATTAATCCCCAAATTTCCCTTTAGATGGTGATGAAGAAAAAGATTCAAAAAACACTTTCTTCAATGATTGTATGTTCTCCCCCCTCTCCCTAGTCTCGTCATGCACTCACTAATGATTCCATATCACCTATAATAAAGGAGTAGACAGTCCATAGAGATCCTTCGTGCTACGATCTACTATCCAAATAGGGTGCTCTTCAAAGGATGCATCCACCTCAAACTCAACCTCCTCAGGTTAAATGACATGAGACAGGTCTGAAAAGAAACATTGTAGCTATGAAACATGAATGACGTCATGCATAGACCTGTGCCTCTAAGGTAACTACAAATAATAGACAACCAGTCTGACTCTCTCCAAAACATTAAACGGCCTTATATATCTCAATAAAGGTTCCACCCTCTCTCAATACTCTTTTGTCCCAACCTCGATGTGACACACCAGAAAACCTGATCTATGACTACGAACTCTAAAGGTCTTCTCCGTCGATTAGCATACCATTACTAGAAAAATTGTGTAATAGCCACCCTCTTCTGAATCAACTCCACCTACTCAGTGGTCTCATGGAATAAATGAGGTCCATCAAAACTACCTCTCATACTTCCAGCCAACATAGGGGCGATCATTGTGGCGTACCATAAAATGCATCATAAGGTGCCACATAAATCATTTCCAACAAATTTCTATTGTACTAAAACAACAATAGTGGTATGTTTCTCTCCCATGATCCCCCAAAATCATATATTCAAATATCAATAATGTTCATCAAAACATGAATCATGCGCTCGGAATAGCCATATTTCGTGGGATAATAAGGAATAATCATAATTGCATGTGTACAAAATGTCCAATATTTTCCCTACAAGAAACGAGAAGTAAACCAAGAATCCCTATCAGAGACGATATAGTGTGGTTCACTATGAAAAAAATAAAATCTCTCGAATGTATATCCTTCCATGTTCATCAACATTAAAGGATTATTTAATCGGTTGGAAGTGTGAAACCATCACGATCCTATCGATAATAATAAAAAATGCATCATTCTCCCAAATATACCTTAAAAACATGTCAAAAAATCTATTGTGACATCATTCCACTTCCACTCAAGAATGTGTTACTACATATTAATTATTTCGAGTCGCTGATGCTCCACCTTTATCTACAGTCAAGTTGTACATCTCATAATAAAAACAGCTATATCGCTTTTCATACTTGACCACCAATACTAACAGTGTAGATAGCGGTACAACTTGGTGACCCCAGGATAAACTTTCCACTCTAAGGCATGGAAATATTGCATCAACTCCTCACATATGTTTTCTCACAGCCATACACGCCCATGAAAACCCAAAACCTCATTGTCCCCTATAGTCCACCCGGGAGTGGGGTCCTCGCCTCACTTTCTCTCCTATAAGACTAGGACTTCAGAATTTGATATTTTCTTCATTCGCATTTGATCTAGAAGAGTAGAGGAAACAACTATTGAAGAATGAAATGCATTCCCCAGTCTTTCTTTCACCACCAAATGAATCCTAGAGAACAGCTCCATAAGCTTCCACTCAAAGCTAGACTCTAAACTGCATGTATCTAAGTCCCCCCTACATAGTGAATCAGCCACTGTTTTGCCTTTCCAAGGTGTGTAGGCATGATCAATGAAAAAATACTGATGGTACTCAACCCACCTTCAATGTCTCAAATTCAGTTCTCGCTAAGTATTGATATACTTGAGACTTTTTTTCAGTGTATACCACAAAATTCTCTCCTGAAATATAATGATTTTAATTATTTAATAATTTCACAAATGATGCTAACTCGAGATCATTCATCAGGTAATTCCTCTCATGTTATCTCAACTGCCTAGGCATATACAAAATGACTCCTTCCCCCTATGTAAGAACTGCTCCCATCACAATACCTGACACAATATAATAAACCTTGTAACTCTTTTGTGGCTCTGGAAAAATCAGTGTCGTTGCTAAATTAAACCTTCATTTTATCTTTTGAAAGGATGAATAAAAATAATCTCTCCCAAATTACTTCACACCCTTCTTGGTAAGGAACCTAAATAGAGCAACTTTTTGTAAAAAGTACATTAATATGCATGTAGTAACCATCCAACCCCAAAATCCTTTGTACCACAAAGAAAAACTTTGGTTGGTCTCAAGAAACAACTGACCTCACTTTATCTAGGGCTATTGATACTCATGTCTCTCAGATGAGATGAAATATGAAGTGAATTTAGTCATCCAAAAGTTTTATTTTGAGATCATAACATATAAATATATATCTCTCAGTGAACTCAATACAATCACAAGATGTTTAACAAGGTCATGCTGAGTGTCAATGTACACTGAAGTATCATCCATGATGACTACCAAAAAATAATCCATGTAAGGATGTAACACTCACTTTGTTAGTTCCATTAAACCTACCACCATGATCCTATGAATGAGCGATATTAGTAAATAATAATAAAACCATACCTTCTCCAAAAGGTTGTAATAGGTATATCTCATGGTATAACACTAAAATTATTATAACTAGATCTCATGTCAATATTTAAAACACTTTTACTCATCAAAGATGATCAAATGGATCATAAATCCATGGAATGGGATATCAGTTCATAATTGTGAACTGGTTTAGATTCTAATAGTCCCCAAAGAGCCCAATGGAACTGTCCACCTTCATCACAAAAGGTCATGTGAACCCAAAGGTGATGTACCGTGTCAAATGACACCCTTTTCTTAAAACTCATCCAGTAGGATCATGAGCTCTTGTAACTATGTTGCAGCCATATTCTATGGAAGAATAGACATTGGTTACGCTCCTTTAATAATCTCAAAAGAGAAATTCTCCTATCTATCCGGAGTTAAACCTAAAAAGTCATCAACAAAGACATCTCTGAAATGATACACTACTGGAGGAATGTCCGTATTATATGTTTTCAAGTCTTCGAAATATAAAATAGAAATATGGGTTGTAATTCCTCCCAACCAATGATTCTTGAGTCCTTCTCTGCTCGACTAGACATCCAATTCACCCTTCGTAGAAAAAGAGCCACCCTCTGGTGACATGAAATACAGAATACAGTTATAGCAGTCAACTGAGGCCTAGAAAAAGATCAAATAGTACCTTTCATGAATGACATTGAATCCTATAATTTCTAAGACGTAGCGGCCCGATAAGAAGTGAAACCCATCTAGCTCAAGAGGTAACTCCTTTCATTGATGTACACTTGTCTTCTTAATCCCCAACATTGTTTCTATCATCATTACATAATTAGAATTATTGTTATAGAGCACTAGGATCTTTAAAATGGAAGTGGATATAAAACTAATGGAATACCCTATATTGAAAATTGAAGAATCAAAAACTAAGGAAACAAGAATTATACCTATAACTGTAGAGTTTTCAAGATATGTCTCATACAAGGTCTGCTCTGCTACAAAAGTATGTCATGTAACATGGCCTTGTGACCATACATGACTACCCTGAGACGATCCACACTATTGTCACTGAAAACTATCCATCTTCCTACCACGACCATGACCTCAGTCTTTCCCTGAATGGACTGAGGAACCCTAGTTCCCTAATTAATGAGAACCTTGTGGTCTTTCTCTTGAACTTATGTCATGAAATATCCCCTCTCACATGCTTCTAGTGAGAACATCTTGCAAAAATGATAAATATGGATTAAATTGACGCAAGATCAGCACTCAAAAGGGTGTTTTGGTCAATGTGGTATCGTATTCCAATTCATCCTTCACAAGAATATTTCCAATTGGCTACCCGAAAAACATCATTTGAATGCTCCCTATGGTGCTTCATATTATTTGTCAAAGGAGTATTGGCACTGGATGTTGAACAACCCTATCATACAGCTCTCATCTCCATCATATTTCACATTGTAATTAGTTTTTGGTTTTCCATAGTAGTCAGCGGAGTCTACCTGAAAACAATCACCTATGATCCATTTTATACATAAGACCATCATCAAATCACCTAGACATAGATAACTCGTCACCTCCCAAAATAGGTGGAAAGCACTGAATATCTGTAAAGAGAAAAGAATAATCAATCACTGATAGAGATCCATGTTCCAAGTGCATAAACTCTCAGGTTTGGTCGGCCCACAAAGTATTAGGGTTGATGTAATCATAGACGACACTATGAAACACTTATAAAGCTATATTCTACTGACAACTCTGTTATGAGATAATATCCCACAATCTCATGGTGGAATCACGTAGCATGTACGTCACAAGATTTACCATCTTCTCTAATGACTTCTCTAGATGCTTGAATAAAGAAATCATTTCCCCCAACCATGACTCTACAGCTTGTGGTCTTCCAACCACTAAAAAAGTGGGAGGCCACTCTTCATACAACACCCCCATCAACTATGCCATAGTCGGTGTAGGATGTGGTGCTCCTTGAAATGTTTTCTTCTTCCTAAAAAAATCATTCATGGAATTATGCATGAGCACATCAATCTGGTATAAATAATAATTCTAAGACGAGCACAATTGGAGGATCTACTGTTATTCCTTCATCTACCATTTTTGGTGTCCAATCATCGCCATCTACACGGAATACAACCAGAAAACATCATAGAGGATTTACTCTGTAAGTTCAAGAGAAATCCTCAATAAACGATTATCAAGGATAGCAGTGTAGAAGTGGAGTAACGAATCATGAGACCGAACGCATTTGTGTTTACAATAAAGGGTTACATGGTATTTATAACCACTACACAATGTGTTCTCTTAAGATTTAACATGGTCCTGTATGTCTTCCACCCTATTTCTATAAAAATCCATATACACAACAACTTCATCATTCGACATAGCATGTACTTGAATTTTGCCTCTTTCGTAGGTTGTTCTACATGGCTATAACACACAGTTCTCTCCTGGTGTAACACTGCCTAGAGTGTTCACCCTAGACACATAGTGTACTAATTATGTTCCATGCACCTATTTTAATATTTACATGGCCGGATACACATTTGATTACAACTTGGAATGAAAAATATAGACACATTATTTACCACCTGAATTTTATCCACATATTTCATTAGTCACACATCCGAATACATGGTCTCTTACAATAGGATGTGTACTACAAGTACACAACATGTTCTACTAAGCATTTATCATCCCCATGTCTCTACCCACACAATCAGTGAAATAGTAAAAAACTACCTAGCATCTACATTAGAACATTGTTTCTTCCCAGAGAGAATAACACATGGCTTGGGTTCATAACATCACACACTGTGTTTTATAGGTTTTTGGATACTAATCCTCGAAAACATCTACAGAACCCATAAAAGCATAAAATTTTGGCCCAAGTATTCCATGTATTGAATCATGAGAAACCATAATCTCCAAAAGGCATAGTTTGACATTTTTATTCATGTCATATAATAATATAATTAAATTAAATCCCAATCTTGATCCAGCAAATTTTGATACAAGGGGGAGCATAAATTATCAGGACAAAACCATGGTGTGCATGAAAATGAAACAATACATATATCTATTCCAAATCAAATTATCCAGTAATATATAACACCATCTATCAAAACAACATGAATATGTAGAAAAAAATCTATCACCATAGCTTGAAATTAGTAATTCACCATAATGGCATGACAAGAATGCATGACATGTGATCTATAGAAAGTTTCTATAAGATGCATGAAAATTGATACCCTCATTTTATCATGATGAAATAGAAATAAAACCACAAAAATATACATAATAATAGTAAAAAACAAGTGAATCACCCAACAGTGAAATAAAATCAACAATAAAAATTGCAAAACCAAAATAATATCAATATTCGAGGATACATTGATTCTCCCCTTACACGAGTTAGTTACTCCTTGGAACAACTTAATACCAAATACCTATTCCTTCTTATTAGAGTCTATAGGCTCCAAATTTTATGTCAAATCAGAAAAAAAACTCCATTATTGCCACGTTCTAATGTCATGGTTCTGCGTTCGAACCAAAGGTTCCCTTAACCCAGTTGGACACATGACTTGAATCGCATTTCCCAAAATTCTAAAGGAATCTAACTAGTAGTGAGGGCCAAAATGTGATAAGTTGGAAACCATTCCCTCATTGGAAGATTGTAGACAATAAAAATAATATAGTAAACAATGGTGGAAGTATTATTACCATCCATCCACAAGTAAACAACATAGGAGTGAATGTAATATAATGACTAGAGAATATATATAAATGATGAATGTAAAATGTATCTAGGAAATAATCAAAACATGTCACAATGATGTAAAAAAATCTGAAACAAATGTACAAAAAAGCAATAAAATCCAGTAGCATCACAAGCCTCATCTTGGACCCAGGCTCACCAGATTCGACAACAATGACGTACCTTATTAATGATAGTGCTTTACCATATCTATACTAGCAACCATATAATCTCTTTGTGTCCTAAAACATAACCCAAACAATATGTGGGATGAATCGTTGTAGTCAAACACAGAATGATCATTGCCTAACTGTTAGTCAATATATATAGTAGGAAATATATAGAAATGAATCAATAAAGTGTGAAGTACTCAAAAGTAAATAGTTATACATTTTTCAATTATATTCACATAACAATCATTATTAATCTGTTGAATCATGTAAAATTTGGGATATGGCCTAAGCTCTGTATATAATGTATAATAGTAACAACATACATCCCAGAAGACCATCTAAACTATCAAGTAAGATTTAGTCCAAGATTGTGATTGGTCTTGGTATAAATGTCACCACCATTAAATTATTCTAATAACAACCCTTTTGGGAAATTTTTCATAGTCTAATCCCACTTTTCTAACATAAAAATAATTCATTTAATAACTACCATGTTGATAGCTCTCATGTTCTAACACCTCTAGTCTAACATAGCACTACCCACTTACAAATGACCACCTGGGCAGCTCACAATGTCAATACCCTTTGTCAAGATACCATTAATAAATTATAAACAATCACCTAGATGTTATCATAGTAAATACCCCTTGGTAATCATAATGACAATTCATTAAATAACGACCCTATTGGTAGATCTAATTTTCTAACTCCAATGGTCTAACATAAAATCAATTCATACATAAATGACCCTAACTCATAAATCTATCACATATAATTCCCTTTGGTCAAACATCCACAATGCATATACAAAACAATTTATATAAGTTCACTCAAGTGCACATACATTGCGCCAATCTATGAAATGATATCATGTAATAATCATGGTCTAATTCCAAACACACAATTCCCCAATCATAGTTAAGCGACAATAATAGTATATATAATCCATAGATAATCAACGGAAGACATTAACCACCTACCTTGATGTTGTACGATCAATAATATTGAATGTTCCCCATTGAACCATCTTATATTATCATAAATCTATAAAAAGGTAAAAATTTTATACTTTGAATAAAAAACAAGAAATGAATATTCAGGATAAAAGGCTCTAGGGGAATTGAAAACTCACCGGTGGGATTCTAACGCACCTGTAGGCATCTCAATCAGAGCTCAGACAGAGAATTGAGAGGGGATCAAAGTTATTATGTCATTTTATTTTCTCCTGTATGAACCATGGAGAGAAGAAGGTAGTTCCAAACATGAGATGCAACCCTTCTCTGATTTATCAAATAAAAATAAAACTATGTGACATCTTTTTTAAAATTACAAGCCGTGTAGTGACATTTATTAGCCCCCACCTTAAGCAGTCTCTCTGGTCACCGCACTACCATCTACTCGACTATTACATGTCCATTATGCGAAGGTACATAGTACCCAAGTACACGGCATGTAATCATATGTACAAGGCGTGTACTTATAAATTTTCTCATTTCATTATTTTTCCTAAAAAACAACCCGAAAAAAGGTCCATACATTCCTTGAATATCTGGGTTCTTAAAAATTTTCTCCCTTAAATCATTTTGTAGAAAAAATTTACTTCCAATGGTTGTGTGGAAGAAGATTAAAACAACTCTAGACATTGTGATCATATGTTAGATTCCCCTTCCCAAGTCTCATCCTGTACTCGCTCGTGCTGCCATAACACCTATACTAGAAGAATATACCTCCAAAATAGAAAATTCATGCTGCAATCCACAATATGAATATGGTGTTTCTTATAAGATGAATCCACCTCCAAATCATCCTCTTATGGTTGAAAACATGATATGGGTCCCAAAAGTAATGATGTAGCTGAGAAACCTGAAAGGAGTTGTGCATAGCGTAATATCTTTGAGGTAACTGCAAATGGTAGTCAACCGGCCCAACTATCTCCAAAACTTTATATGGCATGACATATCACTGTGAATGTATCCCCTAACACATAATCCACATGTTTCCCATCCCCAGTGTGACATGCATGAAAAAAATTTCTCTAACATAGAACTCCAAAGGGAATCCTTTTTTATCAACATTGGATTTATGACAAAATTTTACACAATCGATCCTTTTTTGAATCAACTCCACATGCTCAGTGGTCTCCTAGACAAGATGAGGTCCCAAAAGAACTACGTATCATGCTTCTAGCCACCATAGGGGTGATCGACAAGGCCTACCATACAAAGCCTCATAATGTTCCATCCGAATCAGTTCATGAAAACTTTTATATTAAGAAATTTCAACTAAGTGTATGCGTCTCTCCCAAGAGCCTGCAACATCTAGGACACATGCTCGAACCATGTCCTACAAAACGAGAATCGAGTGCTCGGACTAACAATCTGTTTGTGGATGTTATGTTGTACTTCATAGTACCTATACACACAAATCCCTCTATAGTCCCTACTAGACATGAGATGTAAACCGGGCATCCCTTTCGGAAATGATTGAGTGTGGAACCCCATGAAAATGTACAATATCGCATATAAAAAACCATCCAAAATCATTAACACTGAATGTTTCTTTAATTGGAAGAAAGTGCCGAATCTATATGAGCATGTTGATAACAACCCAAACAACATCATTGCCTCCTGGAATCCTTAGTAAACTGGTCAGAAAATCAATTGTGACATCATTACACTTCCAATCAAGAATGGGTAACTACTAAAAAAGCCATGTCAGACACTGATTCTCCACCTTCAACTACTAAAATTTGGAACATCTCATAAAAAAACTAGCTACATCCATCTTTATACCTAGACACCAATACTAATAGTGTTGATATAGGTACATCTTGGTGTCACCAGGATAATGTGCCCACTCTGAGGCCTGAAAATCACGTATCAACTCCTCACATATGTATGTTGACAGCCATTTTCTCTCAAAAAAATTCAAGACCTCATCATCTCTTATGGTCTACCCAGGAATAGGGTCCTCTCCTCGCACACTCTCTTGTAATACTAGGGGTTTAGAATCTTCTAGCTTCTCATTCGTACAAGATCTACAAGTGTAGAGGTAACATCTATATAAGAACGAAACATATTCCTCTTTATGTCGTGAACCTCAAAATCCATCTCAGAGAACATAGACATTAGCTGCCACTCACTAATGGCTTCCTGAACTGCCTATACTCTAGTCCTCATACTTGGCGCATCAGCCACCATACTGCCTTCTCCATGCATGTAAGAAATCACATTGTCAAATAACTGATGGTACTCAACCCACCTTCACTATATCAAATTAACATATCACTGAGTAGATATATACTTGATACTTTTTTGTTCACAGTATACCTCAAAATGAACACAAAAAAGATAAGCCTCCAACATCATAAAGCATAGACTACTGCATCTAACTCGAGATCGTGCATCAGTTAATTCCTCTCATGTGGCCTCATCTATCAATACTCGTATGCAACGACTCCTTCCCAACTGCATAAGAACATCTCCTAGCCAGATATCTAACGCATCTTAAAAAACAGTTTAACTCACTCCCTGCTCCATAAAAATCAGTATCGGTGCTAAATTCAACCCCCTGTTAACCTATTAATAGGTATAATTAGAGTTATCAATCCATAACTACTTCACACATTTCTTATTCATACTTGTAAGTGTCTCTACTGAGCCTGAAAATACCTTTAGAAAATTCATCTAGTAACTATATATCCCTAGAAGACTATGTACCTCAAATATGTTGTTCGGATTCTCCTATGAATCTACCACTCTCGCATTCTCTATGTATTATAATACACTTTTCTATAAGATGACAAGACCAAAGAAGTGAATCTTGTCCATCCGAAAGTGGCATTTTGGGAGTATAGAATATAACTGATTCTCTATTAGTGTACTCAACATGATCTCAATATGGGTGGCCAGGTTGTGTCGAGTGTGAGTTTACACTAAGATATCATCCACAAAGACTACCAAAAAATAAATCAAATAAAAATGGAATACTCGGTTTATCTATTTCAATAATAATGACACCATGTTTGTGAGACCGAATGACATTACCAAATAATATTATAAATTGTACCTTCTTTTAAAGGTAATAAAAGGATTATTTGATGGTCTAACATGCAATTGATGATAACTGAATCTCATTTAAATCCTTGAGAACACACGGGCTCCACGTAGATGATCAAATATATCATCAATCCTCAGAAAGAGATATCAATTCTTGACAGTCCACTGGTTTGGCTTCTGATAATCCTCAAAGAGTGTGAGGGTACATTCCACCTACATCACAAAAAGGACTAGTCAACCCCAAGGAGATGTACTGGGTCTAATGAGACCAATTTATTGAAACTCCTCTAATTGCATCATGATCTTATGTAACGTTGGTGTAGCCATCGTCTATGGTGGAATGGACACCAGTGCTGCTTCTGGAATAAGATCAAAAGCGAAATTCACCTCTCCCCAGAGGTAATCATAAAAGGTCATCTAGGGAGACATCTCTGAAATGATCCACTACTGGAGGAAATTCCATCTAAGATGTCCCTTGGACATTCAGATATAAATAAGCAACATGGGATATAATTCCACCGAACCAATGATGCTCGAGTCCAGATCTTCGCTCATGGACATCCCATTATCTCTTCTGTAGAATAGATCATCCATCAAGTGATGTGTAACTCACCCTACATCGATACAAAAAAAAGGCCGATAAAAAGACCAACTATGCCATTCCTAAAATGGAATAGAATCCTATCATCAATAATACATAGATGTCCCATAAGAAGTGACACCCACAATCCCCAAGAGGGTAGTCCTTGAACTGAAATAAAATTTCTTTTCTAATCCCTAATGTAGTGTCTCGAATCATAACATCCTTAGAAGTAAAGATAAAGAGCCCAAGGATCTTCACCACGACAATAGATATCAAACTATGGGAATACCCTATATCAAAAGGAGCATTAGAAAACACTGAGGCATCTAAAATTTTACCTAGAACCATTGAGGGTATGGGAGACTGCTCTAACTAAGTCAGCTCCACTTCAAATGTCTATCACGCACCATGACTTTATGACCCTCCTGAACTACACTAAGGTAATCCTCCATGTTGTTGCTGAAAACTTGCCATAGGGATACCACGACAACTACCTCCTCCTCGGCCTAAATAACCTAAAAACCTTTAATTCGCGAACTGATGAGAAACGGCTGGTCTTACTTCTATACATGGAGTTATAATAGATCTTAGATCACTTTATTTTGTTGAGAACATCTAGAAAACAAGCTGAATATGGTCCAAGTTTTCACAAGATTGGCACTCGACTAGGTCCCTTAGGCATTGTGGTCTCGTATGCCCATTCCTCCCATGTTAGTAGAATACCACATGGATACATGAAGAGATATAGTGTGTAAGCTATTTTTTGTGCTTCTTGCTATTTTTTGATGGCATAACAACCCTATATAGTCAACCTTCCTAGCTCATAGCTCCCATCTACATCAAATTGTGCTCGGTAATTAGCACATGGTTTACTATAGCAGTCACCAAAGTCATCCTGAAAACATTCACCTATGATCTCAAGTAACACATGAGACCATGCGAAATTATCGGAGTCAATGATAACTCATGATCTACCAAAACAACAGAAAAGCACTGAAGCTCTGTTAAGAAAGAATAATAATCCAACACCGAAAGAGCTACATACTCCATGTGCATGAACTCATGGGATTGGTTGGACCTCATCGTATTGGGGAAGAATTAGTCATATAAGATTATATGAAACTCCTCCCAAGACATATCTTGAGGAAGTTCTTCCTGTGAGATAACATCACACACTCTCTTGGAAGAATCACGTAGCATGTACTAGAGGAGCTTCACCCTCTACTCTAGAGGCATCTTTTGATGCTCGAAGATACAAAGCATGGCCTCCAACCAAGACTCTGCACATTGTGGTCCTCCATTCCCATCAATAGTAGGATATTGTTGCTGCTGAAACACCATTGTAAGCTCTGCCATAGTTGGGGATAGATGTGGTTCTCCTTGAACATTTATAATCGTCCTCAAAAATATTTCATTGAACAGTGAATCAGCACCTCCCTCTAGTATAAAAACTGGTGCCAACACTAGAAAAATGGGAAGATATACTCATAGTCCTTGATCAACCAATTCTAGTGTCTGGTCATCACCATGTAGCTAACATAAAATTGGAGGACCTCTTGGTTGCATGACTCTACATGGTCAAGCACACACATTATTATAATATTATCAAGGATAGAAACCTATAAGTGAAACAACAGAACATATGAAGGTAAGCATTCATAATTTCAAAAATGGGTTACACTGTGTGTAAAACCACTACCCAGAATGTTCCCCTATGCTTTAACATGGTATTTGACCTCTATCAACATGGTCATGTAACACCTCATACACATGGTGTGTTCATCTGGTGACATAGTGTTTACTTTAATTTTCCCTTCAACCTAGGTTCTTCTACATGGCTAGAACTACACTGTTCTCTCCCGGTGTAGCAATATAGGAAGTGATCATCCTAGAATTGTCATGTACTACATATATTCATCCCACCCATGTCATTAGTAACATGGTCGAATACACGGTCAATTACCAGACGATGTGTAGAAGAAAATACAAGTCATGTAAAACCCACATTTGATCCACCCATCTCGTTAGTCACATAGCCGGATACATGGTCTCTTATAGCACAGTCTATACTACCGGTACATGAATATTTATAACATGATTTTATCAACCCCGTGACTCTTCCCAAACAGTCAGTGAAATGGTCAACAACTACATGGCATGAACATTTTGTACATGGCATCTACATAAGAATGTTGTTGCTTCTAGTATAGAAGAACACATGAAATGTGTTCTTAAAGTCACATGCCATGTTTTCAGGGTTTCAAGATAGCTAGCCTCAAAAACATCTTCAGAACCCAAAAAATCATAAAATTGGGGCCATGAAATGCAATGTTCTGATCCGTGAGAGACCATACTCTTCGTGAATTAATTTTTTCATCCTCATTCATGTAATATGATAACAAGAATTAAATAAAACTCCAAACATGATCCCTCAAATTAAGATTCTATATGGCCCATAAAACCTCAGGGACAAAACAATGACGTCCATCAATATGAAACATTACATATACTAATACACTATCAAAATAGTAGTTTTTATGTATTGAAATCTATCACAACAAAATTCATATACAACAAAACATCTTTCACAAAAGTATGAAATCAGTAAAGAACCATAATAGCATGACCATAATACATGACATGTGAGCAACATAAAGTACCTATATGATGAAGTAGATGACATATCTTCATCTCATCAAGTTTCAACAGAAATAAAACCACAATGATATAAATCATAACAACACAAAAAACTGAATAACCAAAAGATTAAATGAAATCATCTATAAATATTTCAAAAACAAAAATTTGATATATTGGAGGCTACAAGGATTTTCCTTGTACGCAGGTTAGATACTACTAGGAAAAACATATTAACAACTACAGATTCCTTCATATCCCAATATATAGGCTCTAAATAGTATGGAAAACCAAAAAAAGAAAAATCCATTGATACCACTCTATAACATTCTTGTTCTGGGTGTCGTCTAAAGGTACCCCGAACCCGGTTAGTCACATGAACTGAATCACATTTCCCAAAATTCTATAGGATACCCCTAGTATCGAGGGACACATCATTATAATGGGGAAACTATTCCCTCATTTTTATAGTGTACAAAGAAGAAATCAAATAATAAAAAACAGTGGAATCAATAATACCATACAACAAAAGTAGACAATAAATGAAGGATGTTAATATAACATATGGAGAATATATATAAATTATGGATTCAAAATGTGTTTAGGAAACAATCAAAACAAGTCACAATGCTGGAAATACAATGATAACACCAAATGATTGAAAAGTTGTAAACTCCAATACCATCACGAGCCTCAACTTGGTCTCTTGATATCCTTCTATCATAGTAATCAAGTACCAGTTGATGAAGTTTGTTTTCCATTATATATACCTACAATAATATAAACTATCTGGGAAAGAAAACATGGCCTAGATATGGCGTGATACAAATTCCATTAGGCAACCACCAAAAGATAAGTGCCCACTATCAGTGGATATATTTAGCAGTTAATATGCAGAATTGATTTAATAAACTAGGTAGTACTAAATAGTAAATTGTCAAGAATATTTAAATTAAATTCATTTATATTTAATTATTCATACTATTAATCATGTAAAAAATGGGATCTACACTAAGATATGTATCCCTTATGTAATATTAACAACAGACGTCTCATAAGACTATCTAACCAATCATGTATAGCTGAGTCCAAGCTTGTTCTTTGGCATGGAAGACACATCACCATTATTCAATTATTAATATAACAACCCTTTTTGGAATCTTATAACATTCTAATAACCCTAGTCACACATAACAACAATTCATTAAAAAACAACCCACTGGGTGTCTCTCACGGTCTAACCCCTCTAGTTTAACATAACATTAATTATTTTCAAACGACCACCTAGGTAGCTCACATGTTCAATACCCCTTTTCCAACATAAAATCAATAAATTTTAAATATCTACCCGGAAACTCTCATGGTTAATAACCTCGGTCAGACTAACAATTAATCATTTAATAATGTCCCCCTAGGTAGCACTAACGGTCTAAATCCTTTATTCTAACATAATAATATTTCATACGTAAATGACCCCACATAAAGAAGATCTCACAGTAAATTACGATTGGTAAAACATTTATAATTTATATCAAAGACACCTCAAACAAACAATAACTCCATCCTAAAAACACAATTCATAAAAAAAAGGAAACCCTAACAGGCATTCTAGACCAAACGACCCTAATTAATCAAAAAAGGGAAAACACCCACAGAGTGTCCCATGTACATGGTATCTATCCTCACTGATATGAAACTATGATTGATTAATCTACCATCCCAGAACATGTAATAAATAGGGTGTAATTCCACACAAAAAATACACTAATCCTGGGTCTACAAAACATTTAAAATATATAATTCAAAAAACAATCAACGAAAGGCACAAACAAACTACCTTAAAGTCATACATTCAATACTCTTGAACGTCATCCCTTAAATCATCCTAGATTAGAGCAGATCAAGGAAATGGTAAAATAAATTCAGACTTTAATAAACCAAAATAGAAGAAGAATCTAGATGAGTAGCTCTAGTGGAATTTAGAACTCACTTATGGGATTCCAAAACACCTAGTGTCATGTCAATTGGATCTCGGACGGAGAATCAGGAGGGGTTCAAATTTCTTCATTTGTTCCATCAAACACCTATACAAACCATGGAGAGAAAAAGGTGTTTCCGAAGATGAGATCCAACCCTACTGTAATAAAACAAATAAAAAGAAAACTACACAGTGTTTTCACAAAATGTGCACGCCGTGTACTGCCTTAACCCGCCCTCTCATTAAGTAGTTTGTCAGGTCACCACGCATCTCATAACTTGTTGTACATGGTAGTAGGGTACACATTGTGTAATCATAATTACATGGCGTGTATATATAAAATTTCTCATTGCTTTCTATTTTTTAAAAAACAACCTGCAATAATGATCCATACCTGAATTGAGGATCCTAGTTATTATAATTTTAGAACATTAAATATATTTTCATATAAATATTAAGATTAATTTTAACTATAAAAATTGTTTTATAACTATCCATGAAGGAGGTAATGGAAAATGAAAATGTTTCATTCATGATTGTTCTTTATTGACACATCATGGATGTTGTTTTACTTTTTAGAATAAAAAGAGAGGAGATAAAGTTTATTGAAGGATATTAAATAAACTAAATAAAATTAATGTATATATATGATACTAGATTTATTATTCCTCTTTTTATATGGGAGGATATTTTAAAATAATAAATGAAATGAAATTTAAATAGAATAAAGGTTGATTTTTTCTTTTTAGGATATTCTCCTTGATTGGCTTTTGAAGGGACTTCAGTTTGTAATTTTATTAAAACCAAATGAAATTGAGCCAAAGGGAGATTGTAGGGAATAGAATTGGGGGGAATTTTGAGAAGCTATAAGGCATGTGATGTGTGAGAATAATAGGTTGAGATGGTTCGTATTTATAGGCAGTTGATCAGTATTTTTCATTATTATATTCATTAGTTGGTTATTTTTGATGAAGACTATAAATTCAATTGATAATTATTACAAAATATATTAAATAATGACAGATTTTAATGATTATGGTTCTTACATTATCCATACAAGAACCATGACTAAAAAAATATTGTATTTAGATTATATCATATATTACCAGTTTTTACTATTAACCAAAAACAAAACTATATTAAAATAAATCAATAAAATTCACATATATCATTTTTTTGATATTTATATTTTAGAAATGGAAGCCTTTTTATAAACTTTTTTTTGTAATTAAGAAAAATAAAATTTTTACAGAAAATCATCATTTATTAAAAAAATCCCTAATTTTTATATTAAAATCAATTTTTTAATCGTTTGAAAAATTAATTAAAGTCTCGTATTTAAAATAATTTATAATAAATGTTAATATTAATTTACGGATCTATTTTATGAAAATAAATTTTGTTTTAAATAATTTTAAAATTTAAAAAAGCGTAAATAGAACATTAGGTTAAAAAAAATTATCAAAAAAAATTATAATTTTTAATACAATTTTTTACACATACCCTGATATGAATATGTTGTATTTTCAATTATAAGATGAAAAAATTTTATTTATAAAATTATATCTGAGTTTACTCTTCTATTGGATGGATTACAATTCTGAAAATCCATTTCACTATTCTAATTATCATGTTACTACTCTATAATTAAGGTTCTTATATTTATAAAAATATCACAAGTTAAATTTTTCACCTTTGAGAATACTATATTTATTTTGTACTCTATGATATGTATGTGTTATAAACCATATAAAATATTTATAATAATAGATATTTCATTGATTAAATTTTGTTCCGTTGCTTTCTTTCCCATTTTTTGAAATTTCACATTTGAAATTTCATTTTATAAATGAATGTGAAAACAAGGGATGATATTTCTACTTTATTACTTCCTCTAGTTCATAAGATGCCTCGTTATACTTATAGTTCCTCCAAAAGAGTTGGAAAAGGTGGGTCATATTTTTGTGTAGTAATTTGTCTATATGTTACAAGATCTTCAGAGGATTCATTCCATTTTAGATGACATTCTCCAGTTATACATCTTCGAGATTAAGTACATGGAAGGGTCCAAGTATGTACATACTCGAGAGAGAAACATAGAAAAGGTCATGAAAATGAGACATATTTTAATGGTGTGAAAGTTGATATTATACAGCTCTAATATGATCAAGGATCTCAAAGGGTAAAATGTACCACCAGATAATATTTTCATTATTTCTAAACCACATGATACTCTTCCATGGTGAAATTTTATGGAAGAATTTGTATCCATCATCGAACTACGAGTCCCTTTGACAATTATCAAAATAAATTCATATTGAGTATAAGAATCATTGAAATGATAGTGGGTAAAGATAACCATATATATCATCACATTCAATATATCAAGTCCAGGTAGATTACATTTTCCAACTTTATCCCGACAAGTTGGAGTTTTGCATTGCTTCTCATATAGAGATGTATATGAATCTATTTGAACCTCTAAGATAAAGCTATTGTTCTATGAGAACTCTACTAATGGGATATATTGATACCATTTTTCATTGAATTTCTTTTAGTATGCTGTCAACATGTCTTCTATATTTTGAGTAGTACTTTCATATTGGACATATATATAGGGTGATAATTCGTGCTGAAATTTAAAACATTACTCTAATTATTTTGAGTACTTTTAAATAATTTAGATATAACCCTTGGATCATGATCATATAATATCAAGATTGGAACCCCATGAAACATCACTTATTATTTCTAATATGTAATAGAATGTTGTTCAAGAGATAAATCATCCAGAATATAAGTGAAGTGGGTAGTCTTGTATAGTTGATCCTATAAAATCTATATTATAGTGTTTCATTGGTTTATTTTCAAGAGGCCAATAAAAATATCGATAGTGTTATTATTCTATTTTTTTGGTGGATATATGAAAGGGTTTTGTCATCAATTTAGATATTTGTCACAGTACTTTAACATTCAATCAAACTAAAAAAACCATTAGATATACTCTACAATCTCTACCATTAGATTTTCCAACATATGTATTCTTAATGATCAATATACATATTAGAACTTCTATTATTGATTGATAATGATTATCTATATGAACTGTCAATTTTTCTCTATATTAATAATATATTATTATGGCACATAAAGCCTTGTTCCCAATAGAATCACAATTTTATTATCAATATGGAACACATTTAGATTCCATACATTTACAATTTCACCCTATTTTGTATATCGATATCAACTCAGTGTACCCCCTTCACATTATCTTCATTTGATGGTTGACAAATCATTTGTAATAGATTATATTTATTCCCTTCTATTATGATTTCACAATTGATCATTTTCATATCCATGAAAATGGGGTCTTTCTCAATTCTCTTCATAGATATAGTAGTTGTTTCATTTCATCTAAGAGAATCAACTACCATGTTAGCCTTTCCTATATGGTAATGAATATGTAATTCATATTATTATATTTTTTTTAACCATTCCTTTGATAATTTTTTTTCTTAATCATTGTGAATATATACATTATAATGTTTTAATTTTTAAATATGTTACGCTTCTCAAAAAATAGACAGTGTTACTAAATTTTCAAGGAGAAGATTAAACCTACTATATCTAGATAAAGAATTAGGACGTTTTGATCTTGGATTTTGAACGTTATTGAGGGGTAGACTATCACTTTTTCATCTTACATGAGTACACAATTCAACCCCTTCTTTTAACCATCATTTAATATCAAAAAACCATATCCACCTCTGGGTAGTGTGATTACATGTGAAGTGACTAGTATCCTCTTGTATTCTATGAATCATTACTGAAATCATTATGTGTAGAAATACATTACAAAATTATTTCACAACATATTTAGTTTATTAATTCATGAAAAATTAATCAAAATTAATCTATAGTACAAAACTAACCCATGAAAACTATGGATTTATATGAAAATATAGGGTTTGGGACATTCCATAATTTTTTTTGAATGGTCCACATAAATTCTCTATCATGTGATCATATTCCCCATGAATGTGACATTACATATCCAAATGTCCCACTTACAAAACATGTAATAAAATTTAATTTTTTTAATATTATCCACATAATATTTAGATGTTCATCATGATCCTCTCTTTTCTTGGAGAGGATGAGAATGTTATTGGTAACTACCACCCAAACAAATTGGGAGAGACTCTAAAGAAACTGGTCAACAAATAAATATTGATTATATAGAATTAGTAATTATGAATGGCATCACTATAAACTCATAATTTCCATACCTTATATGGATCAAATATTCATAATACCTTCATTATTCACAATATTTTGATGATATCTAAAATTATGATCTTCTTTTTCGAAGTATTGAGCACCTCATAGTTTGTCTTACATGTCATAAATACATAGAAGATGTTACTATTTATTTAGGGTGATCTTATTGATATCCAAATAATAAAACAATAACCACATTGATCCTACATTTCCCTAAATAACGATCACTAGCGCACCCCAAGGTGATGATCTAGGGCCTATGAACCATTTGTGCAAATTCTCATGCAGCTGCTTCTTTAACACCAAAATATTCAGTCAGGGAAATTATATAGAAACGTTTTTTTATAACTGTATCTCTAGGAAATTTATCTATTAAAAAATATACCTCATGTTTTAAGGAATTTTTAAGAAACATATTTAAAAAAACATCAATGTATTCACTCACTATAAAAATTTCTCAATGGTTTTTACCTTCCTTTCAGTCCACTATCTGAGCGATATATTATTCCTCATAGGTTTTTAATGCACACACCAGAGATATATTTTATAAAGTATATTGAAGGTTTTACTTTCATTTTTAAAGGACCATGGGATGGTACAAAATATAAAAATATAATTTTTTTTCCTTACAGTTGACATGTGATCTATATAATGAGAGAAAATATTTTCTTAGTACACATTCGAATTCCACTAAATAAGCAATTATGATATTTAATGGAAGAATCTACCCACAAATTCTTTCACGGAAATATTACAACAAATTGGTTTCAATGATCCCGTTACTAGTGCTTTTATGGATATTACTACTTAACTGTATCAGGGTTTCAATTCAATAGTTCGAGAAAATGTATTGGATATAATAAATCACATTGAATAATAATAAAATAATAATTTTCCCAGAAATGAATGAAAATAAAGTGCACAATGTAAAACTTTGTTTTATTTCACAACTTTTGTATTATTGGTGGCATAATCTTTCACTTTATCCATTAGATTTTGTAACTAGTGGTAGTTATTATCCTCATTGAATCCATTTTTGGATCACAAGCTTTTATAGTGACCATTTTCCCTACAGTTATAGCACTGAACCATTAGTGGTTCTTTAATTATCTCCAACACACTGTGTAGATTCTTCATTTATCTTCAACATTCAAGAGCCTCGTGGCCTTCTCTCCACATATAGAATTTTCATATACTAATGATGATGTTCTCATGATGATTATTCGCACATTTTTCAGAGGCGATGGGATGATATTTATTTGTACGTTTTTTTTCAATCCTTCAACTTGAAACTTATTTTATTATTATTATTTATATATACATTGGGTCATGATTGAAACCCTATATTCACATTGAGAGAAACATGAAAAACATCTTCATTACTCTTAAAGTCTAGAATATATTAAAACATTAGAATTTGAGGTTTTAAACCACTGTTGAATCTATCTATATTCAATCATTATTGTTAACAAAACCTGTGGAATAACATGAATGCATTGTGAAATTTTCATCATAATCCATTCTAGATTCATCATCATTTTTCAATAGCACTATAAATTATCCCTCAAACATTGTTCAATGATTTTAATGGAAAAATGTGTTAATAAATATTTTCTTAATGTATTCACACACCATCTATTATATTTTATCTTTTGAGTTGACGTTCATAATCAATTCCAACCATTGATTAACCTCCCCACCTAAAAGCTAAACTTTTAAAATCACATTTTCTAACATAGAACAGTGAAATAGAAGAAATATTTTCTCATTTGTGTTGGCCTTTTATTCTACAACTATTTGAATGGAAGATCCACTAAATGTTGGTGGTCATTACATCATAAAATACTTAATAAAGAGTTAATCCTTTGGAGATTTACTAATATTTTCAATGCGGTTTATGATATAATTTACATCCTAACGCAACTCGGTAAGAATTTACATGATGTTTTGAACTCCACCTCCCAAAGAATTAGAGATATTATTCAGGAAATCTTTGAATCATACTTTACATGGATTTTTCACCAGGTGTGTTTTGGTTCCCACCATTATTTTAATAAGAAAAGTATTTATCAAAAAAATTATATAAATCATGAATAATTCTTTATACATTTTTTGAATTAACTCCAATGTCATATATTATGTGATTATTTTTTATAGAGTTTTTATAAAATAATTATTATTGTATGTTTACATAGTCTTATCCTAAATTTTTTCACTATCATTATCAAATCATACTTCCCATATTTATCAATATATTATCTAAAATAAACTATAGGTACCTTACATTTCCTTACATTATTATTATTCCAATTAACTAAACAACCATTATAGTGTTATAAATCCATGACCTAAATACATAGTTACATGAAATTATTAGAACCATAGATAACTTATACACTAAAATACAGAAATATTTATTTAAGAATATCTTCTTTATCCTTGTATAGATCATGCTCTTTTTAGTACATGTAGTCACACTAGAATATATGTCAGAAAATGGGTGAGGTAAAAAACTGTTAAAGGATGAATAAGATCATGAATCAATATAACATGAGTGATAACTTTTATCATCTTCATAATCTATTCAAAAGATCATTATCATAATCCTAAGAAGAAACATCATATAATTTCATGGAAAGTGGAAATACATAAAAATCAATCATCATGACTTACTGGTCAAATACCATAAATAGTTTAGAACAAATCAAGAACCATGACCACTCATAACATATGTAAATTAACATGAAATCATCATTTTGAACAAATATATAATCAACTTAACACTATATTACAATATTTCGTAAAATAGTTCACATAACCCAGTGCATTTATGTTCATTATAATTTTGGTCCCACCATTCACATCATAAATTTAAAATAATAATACATGCCACATTGAAATTATAATAATCGTAGTCATAAAATACCCATTGGAAGGGAATGGGTTTTACAATAATTTCATGAATAATAAATTTATCAATAAAAATTGGGGTTTTTAAATAAAAAAGGAAAAAAAATATGTGGTTTAATAGTCATAAATCTTGAGTGAAGCATAATACATTAGAAGAGGGTTCATGATGTGTTTTGGAAGAAAGTGTTATTTTGGAATATATATATATATATATTTCAACAAAATCCATGTTGGAACTTGTAAATACTCAAAAATACTAGTTATGAAAAATCATGTTATTATTATGTATCATTAAATGAACATCATTACCCAATGAAATTAATTAGGGATCAAGGATTTCAGGTAACATATGCATAAATGATTTATTCAACTGAAATTAATTATAATTATAATTTAAATATATTCATTACATAAAACATCAATAACATGTTGTTTAGGTGTTTTATTTATTATAATTTTATTAAGATAATTTATCTCTAGTTTTTTGAGCATTAGAGTTTAATTTTGTCCTTATGGGAGTGTTCCATTTCCTTGTTTTCATGTTTGGTTCACTTGAATTCAAGTATGGATGTTCATGTAAAATGAGATTAATTATATATAATTTATGGGATATATTATTAATGATCGTAAAATTTATTTAATGGTATTATGCATCATTATTATTCTTTATATGAGGATAATTTGTTAGATAAAAAGTTATTGATAAATGTTTCTCTTATTCTGGCGGGTTTTCCATCCACAATAAAATTATTTTGTTTCATTTAATATTATTTTTATAAATCAGTACAATAAAATTTAAAATTTTATAATTTACATTTTATTTTTTTACCCTTATGATGGGTTTATAATCATCCTTGAAAGATGAAATAGAAAATAAAAATGCTTAGTCCCATAATGAGGTTAATCGACACATCACAGATCATGTTTTCATTTTTCTAATAAAATGATGTAATACGATGTTTTATAATTGATATTCCATTATCTATATATATATCATACAATATATATCATTTTTCATTGTATACTATCATTGAGGAATGAATAATAAAAAAAATAATTAAAAGAGAATGAATGAGGATTTTATATCTTGACTATCTACTCCTTAATAACCTCTTCAAGGGGATTAGGTTTTGTTATTTGTTCATTTCATAAGCTATTGGACATAGGGAAGAGTCTTGGGATGCAAATTTTGATTAATTTTGTCAATCTATAAGATTTTGACAATGTGGGGTGAAGAGTTGGTGGTGGACTGTGTTTATAGGGAGAGGGGTATTTTTATTATTATATTGATTAGTTTATTATTTTTTCTCAAGACTATAAATAGTACTAGTCCTTATCACTAAATATATAAATAATGATTCATATTTTCATATAATGGTTTTCAAATCATCCATACATAAGTTATGAATAATAAAATCATGTATTTAGCATATAATATAAATATTAATATTTCAATTTATACATAAATTCAACTATTTTATAAAAAATCAAAAAAATAAACCAATCATTTAATTTATAAGTGAATAGTAGAAATAGAATTAATTTTATGAGATTAATTTTATTAATTATAAAATTTTAATTTTTATATAAAGACAAAATTTATTTGAAAAATACAGATTTTAATATTATAATCGATTTTTTAAACATTGAATTATTAATTAAGGTCTCATAAACTTATATTGTAATAATAATAAAATATAATTTTAATTTATAAATCATATTTTTGAAAAAAAAAATATATTAAAAAAAATTATTAATTATTAAATTGTAAATACAAAATTATTATAAAAAAAGTACCAAAACCAAATATAGCATTTTGAACACATTTATTATCTTATAAAATGTTATAAATATATATTATTTTATTGTATAATGTAACATATTTTTTTAGGATATCATTTTCAAGGTTAGTATTTCATTGGCCAAATCACTATAACTTATAGTCATGTTACTATTTTAATGGTCATGTTTCTATTTCAATAGAAACGCTTCTTAATTTCCTTAAACACCAGATATTTAATTATTCAGTTGTTACAATAATATTTTTATTGGTTTCTCTATGTTATGTATAATTTTAAAACAATTTAAAATAATTATTATAAGGGAAATATCATTGATAAAATTTTCAGAAATTATATCAAGAAACAAACATTGTTCACTATTCAGGTTGGCCTTTACTAATTGACATAGAAATCGATGAATGGAAAAATAAGCATGTTATGAAATTATGAAATATTAAATTATAAATAAACAATTAACTGTGAAATAATTATTTTAAACCATTAATTTCTTTTCATAATATAGAAATAAATTTATGATTTTGATTTATAAAAACAAACATCCTACCTAAATAACTGATCAATCACATAAGAGAAATTCATTTTTGTCATTATCAATTAAAAATTCTATGAACTCTATTGATAAAAACATTCAATCTTCAATGACCATTGATGAATTCATTATGTTCATCGTCATCTCTACAAAATAACCTCCTCCACATCCCTTTTGTATAGTATATACTGTTAGGATTAATGCTATTACATTTTTATATAACAATGGTAATAAAAACTATTATTATGTTTATACATTAAATTAGACAGTAATCAAATAAATTAAATTTATTTATTTATTTTATCTAATATAGTTTAGTGACAACATGTTAAGGGAAAAACTCGACTCGCCATGGACAACATAGTTAATGATTATCTATGTTTGACACCCTAGGCCTAAAATCAATAAACTAGGGGTTGCTGAATAGTTCCAAGTATGAATATCACACACATTAAATGCCTTGACCTAAGGTACCTATATATCAGCATACTTTCAAAAAATACATACAATGTTGAAATATAAGTAAAAATGACACCATAATGTATTAGTAAAATATATACCACATCAATGTATGGAAATATATTTGATGAAAATAAATGACCAAAATACGAGACCACCCAAAAGTGGAAATGAGTCCAACCTATATAGAAGGAGGTGTAATTTTGTTAAATGAAACAACCAGTCCTACAATGGACATTTTAGGTTTCTCTGATCCCAATACTTATGGTCCTCCTATGGATCCATCAAAAGAAATTTCATATTCATATAATATAACATGTGTGGGAATATCCCTTAATGGTGTGAGAATAACAATACCTAGAAGGATACCCTAAAATAACTAAAAAATAAACATAAAGGGTAATCATATCATCAACACATTGTCAGGTCAATAAGGATATGATACATGAAATAAGAATAACTAGAAAAATCAAGATATACCCATAATAGATTCTAAGTCTCATATATGTATCAACCACTCCCATGTAGATGATTATTTTTGAGGCATAAGGGTAATTCTAATCTATTGTAAATCACTACATCATCCACTCTATCTATGATTTTTCTCCTAAAATATGTTGTCTATGATTTTTCTCCTAAAATATGTTGTGATCGTCAATTATCACCTATTAATCACTCTAAATAACTATAAAAATGTCCACCTCATGATAAGGGTCCATGATTAGGACTGTTGGGGGACACATCAAACCTTAATGGACCAATATAATTAATAGGATATTGATTCCCAATTGATGGTGGACATTACAATCCCATCAACATTACCAATGGGAGTAGTTATGATAGATAATCTTATCATAGGGCTCGTATAAGGAAAACACAAACCCAATCCGTTGAAAACCCCATACATTGGATAGCGATCCATTTTTTAATAATTTAGTTCCATATTTTGCCTTCATAGGGGTGGTATAATGGATCATAGTCGACTACCCCTGTGGACACTAAAGGTAAGGAGGACATCAACATTCTTTATAATATGACACATCATGTACTATGGAGTATATAGTGTGTCTAGCCTACCCCTATTCTTCCCATTCTTTACCTTATAACTCATAATGTAATCCTTTATATAAAGTCTATATCTTTTTATGATACACAATGTGTAGGTTGAATGACACTCATTGTTTAACTCTCGCATGCCCATGTACATCTATTGATGACCAAGTACTTTGGGTCTTTACTATGAACTTAGCCGTGATTGAGTATTGGGACATGCTTATTTACTTGAGAAATTATTGTGTGTCAACCCATTAACCTTCTTTGATGAAAAATACATCAGTGTGGCCCATTTTATATCTTCATGAAACACTAAACTACAATATAAATGTTTCCCCATTTTTTTGAAAGTATTAAACATAAGTATAGACCTTTTTTGCATCCGAATGCCACTGAAATATAAATAATACATTAATAATGCTTCAAATAATCTATAGATTAGTTTATAATTTTTAATACTCAGTGTGATGATAAAATATGACATGTAATCATAGTTATTTTTTAATAAAAATGATAATATACATATACCAATGTATTTTTTATTGATAATATTGATATATTTTTTTATTAATCTTATAGTAAAAATTGATCATTTTATACCATAAATATGAAAATACATAATGAATGTTAATTGTATGAATTTATTGGATTTTGTAAAATTATATTGGGAATCTAATTGTGGACCAAATAAACCAAATAATTCCACCAACCACCAAATGGACTGCAGTTTATTATTATTTTCTAAAAAAATAATGATTCAATCATTGAAATTTGATATTTATTTATTTATTAGAGACTTTAGATAAATCTAATAGCTTCTTTTTTAACTGAGTCTTCATTGGTATTTTTTGTTCCTCGTGATTTCATTTGATGTGGATTCTTCATGTTGGGGATTTCTTCTTTAGACAATTTCTTTTCATTTGATGTCATGTTTCATCTGACACCATCCATCCTCGATGGAAAAAATCTCTCAGAATTTTTTTCATCCAATAGTCCTCTCACCTACAATCTAGCAACAATGGTTGATTTCAAAAAAATTTATTCAAACGTAATAGTTGGATTATATAATTGTATGATGATTGTATTTGTGTTTTATGAATATAATGTGACTCTTTATACCACTATAATGTCCCATTATTTACAGTGTAAAGGTGTTATGGGAAATATAATGCATATTTGTTTTGGTTTTCAGGATGAGGTGTTTCATTAAAACAACATTAATATTTTATAAAACATGTAATTTGATAATATAAATTTTATCCTATGATAATAACTTCGTAAAAATAATTTCTTCTTTTTGTGAACATCATTATTAAAATTAAATTCCTATATATATCTCAATAAAAAGTGGTGATTTTTTTAATAAGACACCTAAAACACTATCACAATGGATCATATATCAATTAGAATGTTTTCTACTCACTTTTCAACAATTGTTCTCAAACACAACCTTGTTTTGATCTTTATTCTACTCTAATTTACATCAATTTTTTTGTTTATAATCCAATGCTGCATCTCTTCCTCCACCTCGGTATCTACCTCAGTCTATACCTCTACCTCCTTCTCCTCCATAGTATTTTAATATTACTCCTATTCCACCTCAGCCTCTTCCTTCGCATACACCGCTCTCATCTCATACAGCTCAGCCTCTACCTCCACCTCCTCATCCACCGGTTTTATTTTCTATTCAATGATTCTAAAACTAATTATATCTTCCATGATAATTATCCTAGATATATATATATATAATAATATTTAATCATTTACACCTTAATTCCTCGCACCCTAAATATTTATCTATGGCCATTTATCATACTAGTTTCAAATATAATAGGTAATAACAAAAAATTGTTATTGGAAAACATTATGACAACATATACACTCACCACTAATATCTAAAAGAATTTCTTTCTCTTTTAGAGTATGGATGTTTCAATAAATATTGATAGTAGCAAAAAAACATATACAAAAATGATTAAAAAATAAATTTAATGACGTTGTTATTGCCTTTGAAAAATACCTTTTGTGTGATGATGGCATTTTCATTATTTATGATCTCAACTATAAATTTAAAAACATAATATCTCAAATCATTATTATTATATTTTTTCGGACTCTTTAGTATCATCAACCAAAATATGTTATAAAATTTGAAATATTTTTCGTTAGTTAAAAATATCAATATATACCTTAATTTATTTCCATTTTTAGTAATCTATAGACTTTATCAATTAAAATCCAGACATCATTCCAAGATTTATCCTATACATAGGAATCACCATATCATAATAATATTCTTGTTAAAACATATAACGAAATGTATAATTAAATGTTTATCTATACAATATAGTTTGTAATTAATTAAAAATTAATTATTCACATTAATTATGGTTGTCTTGTTCGATAGCCATTCATTGGATCCAAATTATAAATCAATAGGGTATCCAGATTGAATGAAATAAACATCTATTGTATCCTAAAAATAAAATAAATTAATGAAATAATAAATATACATTTTATGTCAATATATTTTAAATTTTTTTATGTATTGTATAAATAAAAATCTGATTGATGTTTGATAATTTTTTCTAAAACACTTCATGTGTCACATATTCTTTCTTCTAAATATCTTATATATCCAATGCATGTGTTTTCATAAAAATGGGACTATGATTAATGAATAAAAATCAGTATTCAGACGATTTTCCATTTATATATTAGTAATATATATGCATGTTGGAAATATTAATTATTATTAACATTAATATAAATATTATCTCTATTTTTAGACATATATATTAAGAAATGGTACCATATGTATGTTTTCACAACTAAGACTACAAGGAAGTCATGCTTGAGAATCACATTTATAGTCTTTATACCGAGTATATGTATTATGAATTCTTCATATATTTATTTTTAATATGGACTATAATTCCTATTTTAATCTATAAATGTGAAATCTATAAAAAAAATTAATTATAAAGATATGTTTCTCTAGAACTGGTTGACATATGGTACTCATGTAAACTGATTTTCATTTCATTGAAGATTAAAATTAATTTCTTGATTCAAGCATCTATTTCTACATCTTTATATCTAAATGTTATATCACACCTCACTTAAAACCCTTTTTAAAAAACTAATAAATCATATACCTATAAATTGTTTTGTTAATTACATACATCATGTATCGTTATAATGTTTTAAATACATGCTATAAAATTTCTCATAGCATCACTGATCATTGTAATATCGAGATCATCTATTGAAACATGAAAAATTGTATCAATATCATGAGATACTTCAATACCCCCTACCATGTGATCTTTTGGGAGTTCATTATGTTTTATCTAACATCTAGGGATATTATACATCATACCCCTCACAATAAGGCAGTGCATGGGTGTTGACAAATACAAATCAAATAAGTATATACATTGTATAAAATTAGTAATATAATGTTATCAGATGTTTTATGGATCATATTTAAATGATAAAGTAATAAGAAAATTGATTTACTTGTGTAAGGTATTAGGCAGGGGGAGTAAATAGAATCAATTAGAGTGGGATTATTTAGTTCATGTGAAAACTTTTATTCCATTGTCGGTTCACTTTTATCCTTTCTCATACATCGGTATGCCAATATTGATCAAACAATAATATATTTTACTAAATATATTTGTATTCATAATAATATCACCATATTATATATATATCCATATGGTTTAATGTCATGAACGTATTTTTTAGGTGACATTCCAAAATCAAATCCTCTAACACGACTATATTGTTCTGGTCATTCAAAAGCTAATGTAAGTTATTGTTCATCTAGTAATGTTGTTACATATTCTTCTTTCTTAAAAAATATAATAATATATGAATGTATATATGTATTATTATAAAAGACTATTAATATTAATTATGAATTTATATTTTGCCTTACATATACATGTTTCTCATTCCACATTCATGTTATCAAAAACTAGTTTACACTTCTAATATATGCAATCTTCCTTCCGGATAACATGACATGGGATGTATGCAGATTCGTATATTGATTCATCATTATGAAAATAAAAAAAGGAAAAAATGTTGTTTCAAATAAAATTAAACATCTATTATTGATTTAAAATACATACAAATTTATTTTTTAGTGAAGTGTACCATATAATTACTTTTCCCTAAGGTAAATTGGTTTTTATGAATGTCCATTATTTTTGGAATTATTTTTATGTTTCATTAATTATAAAATTTAAATAGAAATGGATAAAATAAATTATATGAAATAATAAATTACCAACTAATATATCCCTAAAATTATTTTTTATTTATATTATTGATGGAATCACTCCAAGTTTCCTTCTATATAGTGTTTTCATAACTAACTATATGGCGGGGCTTTACCTTCACCTCAGTATCTCAAAAAATTTTCTTCGTAAGAAATGATTTAAAGCCTATATTGTATTTTTTAGAGACCATAATGACAAATTTAGTATAAAAACATATAAAATAATAATCACATGCATAAAATAATTAGAATTATATCAAAATTACATTATATAATATTTCATTAAAACATGGAAAATTTATCATAACATTAATGTTATATCTTTCCATATAGTGTCCCTCATTAGATATAAAATGTAGTTCCTGGCATCGATACCTACATGCACATTCATACTCATTTTAACCACACCATAAATAATGAACATTGACTTTTTAGGGTCAATAGGATGGTTTTGTCGATTCATACAAATCTTAAATGTTATACCCTAACTTCTTTAATTGACAATTATATCCAATAATGTCATACTGCATCGTTTTCATTTTTTCATCGACGTGGAATTGATCGCCTATTAATTGTCATGTTTCATTATAAATAGTAATTTTTTCATCAAGATTGGTAACATCATCATGTACAAAAGATATTTCTTGTCAGAGTATGCATACATTTATTTATTTTTTCACAAACAAAAACATAATCATGGAAAAGAATTGAGAAGGGTCGCATGTATTCCATTTTTTAAAACAATTTAAAATATGTAAATCCATATTAGTACACATTTTTATAATTATTATAATTCATCCATATTAAATAAAAGGGTAATTGAAGTTGTTAAATTTACTACTCTATTATCGTAGGTGTTATCCTCTGAATTCTTCCAAATGTGAATTTTATAGACAATTTTCATCCTCATTAGATTTATCTCCATAAAATTATTTTTTCATTTTATCGAATTAGATTCATCATCCATATCTTATAAACATGAAGCTATGTTTATTGAACTAATATGATAAGTATTAATCCAATAAAAGGTACCAATTTTCATTTAGTATGACAACCACTCAGAATAGTTCAAGAAACATAAGAGATATGAGGTATGATTATAGTGAAAAAAAATTAATAATCATTATTCTAGATATTTAGATAATGGGAATAAAATTTGAATCCTGAAAAAAAAACATCTAAATTTAAATTTTATATCTCATCTGAAAATGAAAAAATTTCTCTGACACTACTATGATAGCATCATGTCATCCCCACCAAGCTGCACAGACTCTAATCTATGTTACTTGTCTTTTTGTGTCACATGTATCTCAATTATAGATTCCTTATATCAAATGAGTTACATATAGTGCATGTGAGTAAAAAAATGAACAAGTAAATAATTATAGGTCCATTAAAATATACAAAAAATCATAAATTTAAGAATATTTTCAATGCATTGACACTCAAAATACTAATGAAATTCATTTAATTTTGTACAAGCTAGGACCCCATCAAGTTAAAGAGTACAAAAATCATTTTATAATATTGAATTATACTAAGAGTATCATAAGTTTATACCTTGGTTGTTCCATGACAATAAAATAATTTCAATAGTCCGAGGTTAACATATGAATTTTATGGGGAGAAATATTATTAATATCCGTCTAAAAATAACTACATCACAAGTATCGTGGTATTTGACCTCAACCCCTAGAATCCAAGACTATATTTCAGGGATTACCATCACATGTGATTATTATATCCAAACATGAAATGGGTATAAATTATCCATTTTTATTAGAATTTTCTTTTGAAATATTATGATGTATTATCATAATTGGTTCCCTATCAAAGAAGCTCATAATGGGTGAAAAAAATATATCAACCTAAAATATGAAAATACCTAAATAAGAACAACAAAAACGACAAATATAACATTTCCCACATAATATCCTTCAATGAGTAATTAATATACCTATAATAAATCACTTTCTAGAACAACATACATTGCCATCTCATAATATCTTTCACATTCTAATATATAAATAAAATTATTTTAATCACATCTACACATGTATTTATTGAAAAATAATATTTTAGTCATAAAATGAGGGTCACATTAAGAATAATTTCATATAATACAAAGTGATTATTAATATAAAATTTTAATATGAATTATTTATCAAATAAAAAAACTGGTTAGATATTATGTTCAAAACAATAAGTATCAAAACATATTATTATGAAGAACAAATTATTAGACCAGTTAATAAAAAAAACATAATATAAAAAATCAATACGAAAGTTATAGAAAGATAAAAATATTTTCATAATAAATAAAGGTCACATATTATTTCCATTTACTCAAATTAAAATTTCTAGAAAAAATCACAAATAATTTTATAATAATTTATTTAGTTTTACAGTCATTAAATTATTTTTAAATGTTTACATGTTCATTTTAAAATATAATGATTATTAAATCTATATTTTTTTATGATTAAAATAATTTAATTTGAATAATATATTTATCCTATAAATATATATATTGAACCATTAAAATAGAAAAATTAAATATTAAATACATATTTGAATTTGATAACTAATCTGGTATCATAAACATAATCATTGTAAATAGAATACGAAAACATGATAATCCACTAAATAATTCTATTATATAATTTGATATACAAAATCATTGATCAAGATTCTAATTAACCAATGTTTTCTCTAAAATAGCCTAATTGAAACCATTTACTATTATTTATTATGTTCAAACAAAATAAAAATTGTTTTTCAATGGAGTTATTTAATTTTTTATTTAATTATTTAAACAATGAATAATATATTTATGTTATTAATAAAAAATGAATACCTTATTTAAAAAAACCAAAAAGACAAACATTATTATATATTATATATCAGTCACGATATAAATATTTTGGCATGCCTTAGGATTCAAAAAATGGACAATGGAATGTCACCATGCCATAAACGATGGTTTTTGAGCTAGAATATTAGCAATGAATGATGATTAATCCTAATATTGAAATAATGTAAGGTGTACAAAACATATTTTTCATCTCAAAAAGATGATCCAAATGAACAATAACATATCCCTAGGTTATTGAGCTCAACGTATCTATATGTAATTTTTCCTATTGGAACCCGGTATCCTAAACATGGTTTCTTGAAGACTGCGGTTAATGACATGATGTATATAGATAGACTATATAAAGTGATGTTTTGGTGTTGTGTAAAGGTAACAAAAATATAATAAAGGTCTTGTGAAGTGAAAAGTTGTATTGAGAATAGATGATGTTGTATTGGTGACTTTGCTAGACTCATAATTAGACTACGATAAATGTTATGCCCTCTATGTGAATTTATGTATCTCTATTAGACATATGAATGGTGATTATTTGGATTCTAAGGTAGTAGTTAAAATGTATGTGGTGATGGTTTCTAGAATCATAAGGAATCATTATTGTTTAGTGATGATGTTGGGTTCTTTGTGGTTAAGAATAGTGAAAACACAAAAAAATGTGAAACCTAAACAAGTAATTAGTGAGAGATAATAATGAGAAATTAACTTATCTTGGATTCTAACATCTGTTTTTCTGAATGAACATTTAGGACAATATCTGACAGTAAGGATGTTTCCTGAGATCATGATAATCATGATTGAATTAGTCATTATTAGGGTTCCTTAAAAAATATCGGGACCTGTTTTATTAGTCCTAACAAGAAAGCATTGATGATGATACCTTTTATCAGCATTGATTTGGTAATCACTGATAAAATGAATTTTTATCATCACTAATCTTTTAGTATCAATTATGATGTATTGTATCACCAATTTTTTAGTGTTGATAAACCACTATCATTATCAGCGCTAAAGAAGTACTGATAAATTATTTATGATTTTAATGATAAATAAAAATATTTTCAAAAATATTGATATAAATATATTATTTTATTAAAATTTTAAAAAATTTCCAGTTTATAATTATATATTTATTATTACAGAAATAATTTTCTATTAAAATTATATTTTTTATTTATAATTATTATTATATATTGATAAATTATTATAAATATAAATTTATAAATATAAATATATATATATATATACTTATTTATATAATTTTTTTTAAAATTATATATATTTATATAAATGTATATATTTAATATATATATATATATATATATAAGAAATATATTAATTAGATAAATATATTAATTATAATATTGTAAATATTTGATTACATTTTTATTTGTTTATAAATACAATAAATATATATTGAAATCTAATATTTAGATATTTATAACATTATATATATATATATATCCCCCAGGTTGAACCTCAGTGGTAGCTGTCTTTATGTGTCTCAATGATGTCTTAAGTTCAAGTCTTGCCAACTGCATCCCTGGAATATATTTTACGTAAATTTCTTTGTAATGGTCTAGTATCCCTAAATAAACTAAAGCATTGAAATCAACTTATTTAAATATATATATAGTACATTAATTATTTAAATAATTTTATTTTTATTTTATAATTATTTAAATATATATAATTATTTATATATAATACTATAAATACATTTTAAAAATAATATTTATTTATTTATAATAATTTAAATTTTTAAATATTAAAAAATTAAAATTATTAATATATCTATTACTCAATATTTATTTATAATTTTTTTTAAAATATTTAATTAATATATATTATTAAATACATGAATTTTAAAAATTGGTGAAGTTGAATAATTAAAAATCAGTATAATTTAAAAATATTGAAATTATGGTTATGTTTTATTGATTAATTAGAAATTACTAACACATTTGGATATATATTTTTGTAACGATGAATTCATATTGAAAATATTAAAACTTAATATATATATATATAATAAAAGTTTCATAAATTCATAGAAAAATATAAAAATTTACAAATTGAATAAAAATTTGTAACTATAATAATATTAATAATAAATAAATAAATTTTATCATTTAAAAACATAATATTTTAAATGTGTCATGTTATATTGAAATACTAAAATATAAAAAAAATTGAATAATATACATTAATATTATGTGTATGTGTTTCTCTATAGGGTTTTCTTTATTGTGAAAATATATGTGTGTGTGTGTTGTATATAAAAAATCACTAATTAAATATATTTATGTGAAATCCAAGTATAACACGTTTGATATATGTTAAATTCAGAAAACAAACAACATTAAAATGAATAAGGAATTACTATGTTTTTAGTTATTACATTTTATTCATTTTTTAAATATTTATATTTAATATATATATTTTTTTATTTAATATATATATATATATTGATCATATTAATTTTTATTAATAATTTTTCTTTAATAAATATATTAATAAATTTAAATTTATATATTTTATATTTTTTAGTTATTATAATTTATCCATTTTTTTGATTTATATCATTATTGTTAAAATTTATTTTTTATTGATCTATATTTAATATATATTAATTATTAATATTTTTAATCTAAATATAAGTATATTAAATTTATTATTTTTTATCAATAAATTTTTAATAAATAAACTGATTGATATTTCTCATAATTTACTAATTTTTAAATTTTTATTTTGTTAACTATTTAATTTTGTTTATTTTACATATCTATATATTAAATATATATTAATACTTAATATTTATACATTATATATTCAATTTATACATTTTATTTTCAAATAAAAATTAATTAAAAATATTGTATATATTTTATGAATTTGCAATTTTTTAATTATTTAGTATTTCATAGACCATTATCATAACTAAAAATAATGGGAAGTTAAATATAATCAGTTATAAGTGCTATAAAATTTCATTGATATAGGATACCCTTTATCAATGCTAAAAAAGCACGAAAAAAGGTTACCATTTATTATTGCATTGGTTTGACTGAAAACTATTACCATTTATCACCACTTTTTTAGCACTGATAAGGGACAGATTTGAAATTCTTCTTTGATAGAATTGTTAAAGATACTTTTTATAGTATTGTACATCTATTTTCATTCATTCATTATCAGTTGTTAAGTATAAGGATGCAACAAATTCAAGCACCCAAAACACCACTTGTATATGAACAGTGAGTAGTGGATCACAATAATATTCTGTTTACTTAATGAATTTTGATTTCCAATATCCATTCTTCTGGTGTCTTATTTATGTATTATCCAATTCCATTAAAGATTTAAATTCTTACTATAAACATATAATGTAATTCATGGATGACCAAACTTTTCTGAAATTTTTTCCATAGTTTATTCCTTTAATTTCTGATGATTCATCCAATGATGTGAGAATTATCATCTGTTATTATTCATCATAATTCTACTAGATCCTTATATGTCCCTTCTCTTGAACTCCACATTGACGATAAATTTTTCGATTTCCAAAAACATGATACTAATCATTCCGTATGACTTACTTACTACTATAACCATATCAACCCATGACTTTGGAATAGAAGATTGTAATAGAATAATTTACACGTAATTTGAAAAATTCACTTTCACTTACATGACCTCAAATCAGTTCATGATGAAATCATTCACATGATCTACCACTGGCCATAGTAACTATATCCTCCATCTAAACAAACTCCGTATCAAGAACACTTTTTTAGTGTTTTTTATTTTTCATAAATCTACAACTAGGATTCGATATGTGAAATTATTATAGTCATCTCCTTGATGATGAAGGAAACTTTTTGTACCAACATCATACTCTCCATGTCTAGATTTTTTGTGCCTTGCTATTATCATCCACCATTATTCATCATGAACATATTCTCACCCAAAAAATGTTAATGATCCTTCTATATGAGATAAAAATTATCCTCATCTACCAAAACATAATTTTGTTATATTGAGCTAGTTTATCTTTTCATTTCCTACAAATTTTTAATATCATCCAATGATTGTATGAATAACTAAAAATAATATGACTCTTATGAAATTGTGAATGTTAACTAGGATTCAAAGTGTGTCGAACCATGTACATTCTTATACCACTTATTGGGTGAATGTGAGCCAAACCTAAAAACCAAAAACAATATAGTCATTGTTGAATCTTTAGTTCACAAAAAAATCACATCAACACATATTTTGTCATTTTTGCCAAAAAATCAATTATTCCTTACAAAAACGAATATTTGATATTATACATTCATGATCCACCGAAATTTCTACTTTAATAAAACAAATATGGACACACACTCTTTGAAAAATAATGAACAATAGTTAGATTATATATACACACATGTTTTACATGGTTCATACATTCATCTTATATATATGGGAGAATACAATAATCACATTTTATAACTACAAGTACAATATTTACCAATAATGAATCTTATTAATGAAAAGTTTTTCATCATATAAATATTTACATTACATAAAACTATTTCTTTTGTCACATAATTTTGTAGAGATACATTGTTATTAAAATATGTCTCACCACCTTCAAAAATTAGTAATTATATGTTTTCGATTTCACTATTAAACATAGGCCTCGTCCAACCATCCAATTTTAGTTAAAAAAATTTCATGGAAGACAAATACTAGTTTATAGATCATCTATAAGAATAATTTTAGCTATTGATAATATGACTCACATGTTTAGGGTTTAAAATTATTTCACTCTAATAATACGAAATATAACTAAAATATTATAATTATCTTGTGACTTGAAGAAGCTTCATGATCCCAAAAATATATTTAACTAATATTTTAGTAGTGATATCTTTTTTCATCTTGTAATTGTTGTATGAAACCATTTATGTATACTATATTTATTATTTTTTATTTCTCTATATACATATATGGTCTAGTCTCTCTATATTAATCATTGATATTCACTACATTCTTAAAGCCTCTGGAATATGAGGAGGATAAATAAATATATATTTCACCACTTTTAGTCGCAATAGAGATAAAATAGATTTATAATGAAAAAAATGGTATTAAAGACTTTTTCTTATATTTAGTATAAATATTATTGATATGTTTTATTAGATATACAATTTGTTGAATGGATATGATTGAAATTATACACGGGAATAACTAACCCATGTATTAGGTAAGTTCAGACTACGATGCATTGAATTATTACTCATCATGTTTTATAATTTTAGTTTGTTTACATCATCAAAATAAGATTCCTTGGAATATTCATTAATTTTTTATTGATTTCTCACACTAGGGTGGACATATCTCATCCATTAATGTATCATCCTCGACATGTTCTATTCACATTACATTTCTATGATTTACAATGATTGATCACCATGGTTATAAAATGTGCTCTCGTTATTTCATGTTGTAGTAGAAACATATTGAGTATTTTCTTACATAACCTGATGGTTGTATAATACTTGAAGGGACATGATTATATTATCATAGTATTAAATTGGAAAATTGAATCCTATATGGATATCATTCTACCATTGAGAAACTGTGGGTATTTCAAACTAGAGTGGGAAATTGAGGTTATATGATATACCTTATATACCATGGAATATTCCTTGAATTGTTTAATGATTTTACAAGTATTAAAAACAACTATATTTAATTATTATACCTCTTAGGTATATAATTTTAATTTTTGTTTTAGAAATGTTATGAAATTCTACCATAATGACCGTTTTTTGTGAAATAGAAGGGGAAGGATGAGCTTTCCCCATAGGTTGTTGAGACGAATAAACCATTTTTACACGTACACCCTCTTGATCACCATCTCTATGACTACTTTATTAATTCCAACTATTTTTTCAAAATGTAGCTCCAATAGTTAATCTTTTCATGAGTGATTTTACTATGATTCTTTAGTTATTGGATACACATTTATAACTTACAGACGGTGGACCACTTGCTATTGTGATGTGGTATGAGGATATGAAGGCTACCATTGATCATATAGATATACCCCTTGTGAAATAAGTGAATATTTCAGTTTATATCCTTTAAGAACTAGTGATGAACTTATGTGATTACCTTTTCTCGTTTGATCAATATGGGAAGCTATCTTGGAATTAATTTCATGTTATTTTAAAAAAATCTAATGTAGAGGATAAGAGAAAATTGATCATGAATGTTCAGGTATTTTACATTGTGTAGCGTGTCATTTATATAATAAACTACATATTTAATTATGTTTCTTCATTTCCCCAAATCATTGTTAAGTAATGGGAGTACAAATTTTTTATTTTTTGGGGATGGTATGAGAAATTTTAAACACACATTTAAAAACATCATATTGAATACATCATTTTTAAAATATATGAACTATGACTTAATAGAAAGATGAAACATTATAAATTTATATCTTTTTAAATGTTATGTTATTATGTTGCATCTAAGATCATATCATTAAGTACGTGGAAATGAAATTTTGGTGATTCTAATAATAGAAATGGGAGTCATATCCGTCAAGGACATAAAGCTTTAAATCAACATGGGTGGACTCTACTTGTATGATAATATAGTATAAGTTAGTCGAATAATTGACTAATGTCCAACATTCGACTAGTATAATATTTTCTAGTATATGGGTTATTAGTAGTATTTATATTAAATTTCTTGTCTACCTAGTGGATGTAGAAATGGATTGGCCACTCAATAAATGTAATGATTAGCTGTGGTACAATATTGAGGTAGTTGATGTTCATATAACTAGTAAGGACAAAAATGTTTTCAATATTCTTAGTGATGACTAAAAAAATAAATTTTAATGATCTATTATATTAAGTATTTTATAGGCCGGGGTAGAGGATTGGGGTCCTAACTACAACATGATGTGTATTCAATACCTATTGATCATGAAAATGGGAAATAAATTGCATAATATATGATCATAGTGGAATCAATCTTTTCATCATCATTTTTTGATAATGGTTAATCATTTTAACAATATATCTACGTATTATTTTAATTATTTATGTTTTTCCATTATGTAACTATATAGAGTTAAGTCTATTTATATTTATCAAATGGAAGTGATAACAGGGTATTAATTTATGTTCTATATGTTTCCTCATGATTAGATGGTATATGAAACTATGGGATTTGTTCATATAATTTTCATAAAATTTCAGTGCGATCCTAAGTATAAATTATTTAAATTCAAATCAAGTACACATAGGTTGTTATTACTAGTGGGTATCATTCTGGTCTATAGAGTGTGGTTGTTATACTATTTATAGTGAGTATGATCTTCTAGTAGTCTATTAAATACCACACCATTTATAGCTTGGGAGACTTTCATCATAGTTTACATTTTTTAGGTTAAGAGGAGATGCATCATAATGTTTTTTCTATTGTTTCTCACATGTTCATATATATTTTTTATAGGACATATTATGGTTTCCAATCAATAAATATTCTGACTATTTGATCTATATCAAGCCGGATATAGAGTCCAATTCAATTCATCATTATATGATGGATCTTATAGAGAATTGTTTTCTGAAGGATCAGTTATAGGATCATGAGTTGAATAGTATTATTGTCCCATATATGTTCCCCTTGAGTGCTCCGATTTTTTCTAAGAAGGTAGATCAATCATTATTCTAATGGATGGATTACATATGTTGAAATAAGTAATGGTTAAAAATATGTATGTTCTTTCAAATATGGATATTATTTTTTAGCAGACAAGGTGATAAAATTTGTTCCCTTGTGTTTACATGTGTTCTGGTTAGAATTTGATTCATGTGAGATCATTAATTATTCCTCATATTACATTTTTTAATATTTATGGCATATTGTACTTTCTTATGACGTTATTTGGATAGATAAACAAGTTATCTAGGTTTATATATCTAAAGAATTTTTTATTTGACAAATTTATTACTTGCATGTGGTGGACTATAACAACAAATTTTTTTTGTACTATGAATCAAGTGAGAACCATTAATGGAACCTATAGATAATTTTTTATACACTAATAGAGTATATTCTTTAGTCCAATAGTTTGAAGTATTAGTTTGGGGTCAGTGAGGTTAACATAGTTGAGTATATGATATATAAGCTATAAATTCTAATTTACTCTATGATGTTTTATGATTTGGTATATATGGAGTGTCTAAATAATAGTTTATAGATATATTTATATTTTTAGATTGGAGGATATCTCAAAAAAAAATTCATTTAGAACTACACCAAAATTTTATCATTGATGACGGTCATGATAAAGAAGGTATAAAATTTATTATGGTGTAATGGTTAAGCATTACCCTATTATATGTTGAAGGGATAGTTAGAATTTATACTCTTTTTGACCATTCCTAGATTACCTAAGAAGAACAACCAATATTTTGAGTAATTAAGGATTATTCAAGGAATAATTGTAACATTGGATGGGTTTGTTAATAGCTCATGTCAGAGGTAGTTGAGGCTATGTGAGATGAATTGTAATGACCCAATGTTTTTAATGGAACTTATTTTCTTATAAATATTTCATAAATCATAACATAATGAACTAATATGTGATAAGTGACCTTTAAACTTTTGTTTGTCACTTATGTGTTTGCAATTTTGAATATCTGACACACACAGTTGTGTTCCAGATGTTTTTTGGAGTCTGATAAGAAAAACATATTTTTTTGTTAATAGTTACCTGCCCTTATTAATATTTACATACCCTTTTGAATATTGATATTTCCTAATGAATCGTAACCTCACCTATGATAGTATAAAAATAATATTCATGTTGGAAGTACTATATACATATATTTTAGAATGAGTTAATGAGTGTTTTAAAACTGGGTTCTTATAATAAATTATGATTTTAATTAAATATATAAATAATAATCTTTAAAAAACTATTTTTGAAAAATGGACTTCATTTTTGGATTCTACACGTCAAAAAATGGTGTGGGTGAAATTTTGGGATTTTTCTGAAATACTTGAAATTTTGATGAATAGTAAAATACAGTAATTTACCCTATATATACATTGTAAGCTAAATAGACTATTCCTAACATCATGGATGATTTCACCACTCAGGGTTTGAATTCACATGACACATTTACTATTATTTCTCATGGAATACATACTATTCCTTGTCTTGGGAAGAAATAATAAATTTATGATTATAATATTATTAAATCCCTCCTCTCCTTCACTATAAAACCCCATTCATTTCCTCTTCTCTCTAATCCTATGAAGCCTTGTTCCTTGCAATTATTCTGCCCAAATATCTCCCCATGGTCATCCCCAATGTTAAAAATATATCAACCTCCTAAAATACATAAACCTCACCCCATTAGAGGTTTTTAATGGAGGATGTCTCAAGAGGTCGCTAATAACAAGTGGCGAACACAAACAGATTTAAGGTAAGGGTTCCTCCCCTTTTTACTCTTAATCAATATTGTTCTCTATGCTATTCCTTTTTCTGTCATACAAAGTTATGGGGTACATTTATACACCTTCCCCATACTTCCCTAATGTTTTATAAGTGAGGAGAAACCTATTATCTCTCTCATCAAGCCCTCTTAGTTACACAGGATACCATGCCAATAAACCATGGTAGATTCTACCCGAACTTCCTTTATTTCTTCGGGTTGCTCTATATTTTTTACCAAAATTCTGTCATATTTTCATTTATTTATAACTTCAACATTCTATTTATATTCTCCAAAATCATGTTCCAATATCCATCTCCTGTTCTCTTTCGGGGGTATACATGTTTTTAAGTGAATTCCCTTCGATACTTCCCAATAAGCACACTCATTTAAATGGAACTTCCCGAAATTTTACCCAATTTCAAGTGAAGTATATCTTCTGTTTTCAGACACCATTATGGTTGTAAATTATTTATTTTTATAATGAAATCATTATTGGTTCAATTATGGCTTTATATAAAAGAATGTATTTTTTACTATTTTAAAATCTCTATAGTGTTTTCCTTAAAACCACACAAAAATGTTTTAATGATAATGTTTCTAAAATACATTTCTCACATGTTGTCACTTATGTTTGAAACCACCTACAATGTTATATGGATATTTTACCTTATGAATTTCCATGTGTTTTCTAATTCTTTCCTGACATGGACACTTTCATGATATGCACATTGGTTATGATTTATGTCATGATTGTGGTACCCAATTCATCCAATGGGTACCCTTATGTTTGTGTATGGTTGATTATGTATGATTGAATATGTGGTAAGAATATTTATGTGGAAACAATATTCATGAAAATATTGAGATGGGTGAGCCTAGATAACACTCTAATGCATTGGGTAAGAATAGGTCTCATGAGATGCAATGTGAAATGGGATTGGCGGTTAGCCTTGACCCATACTAAGGAAATGTTATATGATTCTGCCACATTTACATGATTCCATGTTTTTATGATCCCATGCTTATATTAAATTATTTTATAAGTTTTATGCTTTGTATATCATTATGTAATTCCCCCTAACTGATGTACTTGAGATGTATCCTTATGTTCATTCCCTTACTGGGATTTTTAGCTCATCCCTTTGTTCATGTGTTTCACCAGGGTACTCTATGTATATGTAAGGGCTCAAAGGAAGTTAGAAGCTCTTTTTGGATTTTAAATTATGATGTTTATTTTCCCCCTGTTTATGTTATATGTACCTAGTCTTTCAAGACACTATACTTAACGACGGTTAGCTTGTACTCTGATGATTAATTATGATTAAAATCATGAAATGTTTTATGTAAATGGTTTGGGTCACTATAGATGGTATTAGGGGATGGTATAGTAATTTTAGGAGATTAGGAATAGATCACCTTAGTAATAACCTTAATGATGAGACTATGTATAAGAAAACAGTCCTAATTTTTAGTGTGTAGAGAGTAAGTGGTTAATCAAGTAACTATATCCCACTCTGGATACGAGCAGGTAGAGGCGGCTCTGGCATATATGTTTCTAGGGGTAAAACCCAAAAACACCGCTTTGAGCCAGACTCAAACAGGAACATGTGCTTGATAAAAGACCTTGCTTCACTCTTGGTTAAGACACTCATAGGGGATATTCTTCGGTAGATTAACGAGCTTAGTACAAACCATTATTATGGGACAAAAATAATCCCATAAAAATATAAGTTTAGAGATAGATCGAGGATTAACTAGATATAATCATAAGGAATCACAAGTCAGGATATTCTTTTCTTTATAAGTTCATACATTAATTTTCAATGTTTTTTATCAATAGCTAAGTATTCATGATCTATAGTTATACGTTATTTTTCTTAGTTAATGGCGGGAAATAGAAGAACACGTTCCGACAACCAAAGTGACAGTCAATTTGATGATTTCCATATTGAGATTCCCAATGTGATGGAAGAGGGTGCTCAAAACATCATAGCAATACTTGCTCAGCTGGCTCGAGTAATGAATAATAACATGATTCAGGTGGAACATCCCCCTCCTCCAAGGAAAGATCAAGTTTCCATATAATCTCTCATGCGGAAAAGGCCTCCCATGTTTAGCGGGTCTTTTGATCCCCTCCTCGTAGAACAATGGATTAACTCCAATGAAATGATTTTTTTATGTCCTCTTGTGCTCGGAAGAAGAGAAAGTTGTATTGGAAGTCTATCGTTTTGATGGAGAAGCTGATCAGTGGTGGAAACTGATCAGGAATACAATGTCCCAACAGGAAATTGATTCCATAGATTGGTAGGAATTCAATAGGATGTTTTCAAACAAATATTCTCCTCGAACCATCCATCTCAAGATGGAAAGAGATTTCCTTGGGCTCATGTAAAAGGAAGATTAGTCCATCGGGGATTATGATGCGAACTTTACAAGGATTGAAATGTACACCTCTGGCTTTTTCATGAACACCTAAAGAAAGGTGGATCACTTCTTTAGCCGAATAATGGCGATACAATGAAAAGTGTTGGCGATTCAAGAATTCAACAGCTTTGAAATGATTTTCCATTGTGACCTCAAGGCCGAAATGGATATTGGATACTATCTGTGCTCTCATGGGCCTAGTGACAAGGAGCAAAAAATGGAGAACAAAATGGGTGGTTCATCAAACAAATCCCATGATGGAAAGAAGCCTCACATTCCCCATTGAAAAAATTGTGGGAAGATCCATCTTGGTGATTGTCTGAAGGGAACCAAGAATTGCTTCAAATGCTGAATGTTTTGTTATCTGGACAAGAACTGCCAAAGGGATATGAAGAATCCCGCTAATTTTGAAGAAGAAAGGAAGGTTTAAATCAACACTCAGCCTACAATTCAGTGTTATAACTACAAGGAGCTTGGGCATTATCCAAACAATTTCCCTAAACTGAGGGTTGTCAGAGGCAATCAACAACAACCTCCAAGGAAACAAGGAAGGGATTATTCTATCACTACTGCTGAGGTGGAGATAGAAAATGATATGGTGACAGGTACGCTTATTATTCATTCATGAATTGAGAACATACTATTTGATTCTGGTTCTACGCATCCTTTCATATCTTGCAAGTTTAGTAAAACTATTCAAACAACACCTCAAAATTTCTAATAAATGTTATCTGTGAGAACAAAAGATGGGGAAATTATTGCATCCATGGTTTATAAATCCTCCCAGGTTAATGTTTGTGGTCTGAACCTCTGAGAAAATCTTTCCATACTTCCTTTAGTGTAGTTCGATTAAATCTTGGTCATGGATTAGATATATTTGTACAAGGCCAACATTAATTGTCGGAAAAAGGAGATCACTTTTAACATCCCGAGGCATACTCCAATTCATTACAAGTGTATGGAACTAGATGAGTATCTTTTATAATTGTTGTCTCATGTTTGGATATTGCTTCCTTGTGGGCAAGAATATCTAGCACAAATGATTGAGACAAAAGGTAGAATCATTCTTGTAGACATGCCCTTCTTGAGGGGTTACACTGATGTATTCCCCAAAGAGATGACTGGTCTTCCCCCTAACCGAGAGGTTGAGTTCTCAATTGAAGCTATCCCTGGATCTCTGCCAATCTCAAAGACACCTTACAGAATGGCCATTTTAGATCTAGTAGAGCTAAAGAAGTAGTTATAGGTGAACATGGAGAAGGGTTTTATATGCCCGAGTACTTCACCGTGGGGTGCTCCAGTCCTCTTCATCAAGAATATGGATGGATCAATGCTCTTATTCAATGATTATCTTGATTTAAATAAAATAACTATAAAGAATAATTATCCCCTTCCATGGATAGATGACTTGTTGGATCAGCTTCGTGGGGCCAGTTATTTCTCTAAGGTGGACCTTCGGTCGGGATATCACTAACTAATGGTGAGGATGGAATATATTCCCAAGACTGCCATTCGAATGAGGAATGAACAATATGAGTTCATAGTGATGCCCTTCAAAATCACTAATCCTCTAGAAATTGTCATGAATTTATTGAATAGAGTCTTTAGAGATTATCTCGACAAATTTGTGGTGGTCTTTATTCATGATATTCTCATATACTCCAAGAGCAAGGAGGAACATGAGGCATATTTGGAAACTATATTAAAGGTATTATGAAGGGAGAAGTTGTATTAAAAGTATTGTAAATGCATATTCTAGATGGAGGAAGTATCATTATTGGGGCATATTATCACCAGGAAAGGGATATCTGTGGACCCTTCTTAGATGAAGGTAATTGAAGAGTGGGTGAGGCCAAATTCTGAAACGGAGATCCGCAACTTTTTAGGTCATGATGAGTATTATCGACGATTCTTGAAGAAACTTTCATGATAGTCAAACCCATTGAACAAGCTGACAGGGAAGGGAGTAAAGTTCTTCACGACGTAGGGATGTGTAGATAGTTTCAAGGAGTTGAAAAAGAGGCTTATCACTGCGTCGATACTCAAACTCACTTCAAGTTGAGAACTATTTGTGGTGTATAGTGCTTCTTCTAAGAAAGGCTTAGGCTGTGTGCTAATGAAAACTGATAATGTGATAGCCTATGCCTTAACAAAACTGAAAATCCATGAGCAAAACCATCCCACACATGATCTCGAGTTGGCGGCTATGATCATTTCATTGAAAATCTAGCGGCATTATCTCTGTAGTGAAAATGAGAGATATATAATGACCACAAGAGTTTCAAATATATATTCACACAGAAAGAGATTAATATGCGCCAGTGAAGATGGATAGAGCTCATCAAGGATTATGAATTCTCAATCCATTAGCATCCCGGTAAGGAAAAAAAGGTGGCAGATAATCTAAGTATAAAGGATCCTACATCATTATCAATGATGAGAATTGAAAAGGATCCGATCTTTTTAGATTTTCAAATGATGGAAGTAGGAATCATTAAGGGAGGAACATCATAAATCCTTTCTCAAATCATTTCTCAACCATCCCTCTTGGATAAAATAAAGTATACTCAAAGAATGGATGTGGAAATTCAGAAAAGGGTGGAAGCTATTAAAAATATGAAATCATACGATTTAAAAATTGATGAGGAAGGAGTTGTAAGATTTGAGACACAATTATGTGTACCATATTATCCAGAGATAAAGGAGGAGCTATTGAATGATGCACATTGCTCGACCTTCCCTATCCATCTAGGGAGTACCAAAATGAACCGTGATCTCTGAGAACACTTTTTTTTGGATAACATGAAGAAGGAGATTGTGTAATATATATCAAGGTGCTTGGAATGTTATCAATGTTAAATCTGAGTTACAAAATCCCTAAGTTATGATGAATAAATTTCCTATACCCATGTGGAAATGAGAAAATGTTACTATGGGCTTTGTCACGGGTCTCCCGAAGTGGTCAAAGGAAAATAATGTGATACAAGTTTTGGTTGACCGAGTCACCAATACATCCCATTTCACTGATATCCGGGAAGATCTCTCGCTTGAACAACATGCAAATATATATGTGAAGAATGTGATGAGATTGCACGATATTACACTCTCAATTATCTCTGACCATGATCCAAGGTTCACATCTAGATTCTGTAGGATCCTTCAACATTCATTGGGTACTAAATTAATTTTCAGCATGACCTATCACCCCTAAACTGATGTCCAGTCTGAAAGAATAGTCCAGACACTTAAAGATATGCTTAGAGCATGCTCCCTAGAATTCAAAGGTGGATGGGATCAGCATCTCCCACTGATTGAGTTATTATAAAACAATATCTTCCACTGAAGTATTCAGATGGCTCCATATAAAGCTCTGTATGGAAAGCGATGTAGAACTCCAACCAGTTGAGATGAAGTTGGAGGAAGAAAGCTACATGGATCCGATCTTGCTAAAGAGATGACAGAGAAGGTTCAAGTCATCCAGAAACACATCAAATCAACTCAAAGTCGTAAAAAGAGCTGTGATGACAACCATTGAAGGGACTTGTAGTTTGACATTGGAGATAATGACTTCATTCGAATATCTCCATAGAATAGAGTCATGCGATTTGGGAAGAAAGGGTAGCTAAGCCCGAGGTATGTTAGCCCCTTTGAGATCCTTGATTGGATAGAAGTCGTGGCCTATCGGCTTTCACTTACACCTAATATGGCTTGTGTTCATGATTTTTTTCATGTATCGATCTTGAGGACGTACATTCCTGATCTCTCACATGTACTATACTCAGAGATGGTGCAGCTGAAAGATGATCTCTCCTTTGAGGAGCAGCTAGAAAAGATTCTGGATCTGAGATATAAGGTTTTACGCAACAAGAAAACCCATATTATCAAATTGTAGTGGATTAACCATATGTTTGAGGAAAAAATTTTGGAACCAGAAGTGGAAATGAAGGAGAAACACCCTCACATGTTTGTGTAAAATGAAATTTCTAGGGTGAAATTTCGTAAGGTGGGAAGAATGTAACGACCCAATGTTTTTAATGGAAATTACCTTATTATAAATATGCCATAAATCACAACATAATATACTAATAATTTATAACTAACTTTTAAGAATATATTTGTCACATTTGTGTTTGCAATTTTTAAAATCTGGTATACACGGTTGTGTTCAAGATGTTTTTTGGAGTCCGATAAGAAAAACATAATTTTTGGTGAATAGTAATCTACCCTTATGAATAGTAACATACCATTAGGAATAGTGATATACCCTAATGAATATTAACCTCACATATGATAGTATAAAAATAATATTCATGTTGGAATTATGATATACCTATATTTTAGAATGAGTTAATGAGTCTTTTACATCTGGGTTTTTATAATAAATTATGATTTTAATTAAATATTAAAATAATCATTTATAGAAAATTATTTTTGAAAAACGGACATCATTTTTGGATTCTACATGTTGAAAAATGGTCAGGGTAAAATTTTTGGATTTTTCTAAAATACTTGACATTTTGATGAATAGTAAAATATGTTAATTTACCGTATATATATAGTATAAGCTAAATAAACTATTCCTTGCATCATGGATGCTGTCACCACCCATGGATCAGATTCACATGACCCATTTACTATTATTGGTCATGGAATACTTACTATTCCTTGTGTTGGGAAGATATAATAAATTAATGATTATAATATTATGAAATACATCATCTTCCCCACTGTAAAAACCCCACTTCACTCCCTCTTCTCTCCACTCCTCTCAAGACTTGTGCCTTTCCATTATTCTACCCAAATCTTTCCCCAAGTTCCTCCCCCACGTTAAAAAGCTCTCAAACTCATTAAATTACCAAAACCTCTCCCCATAAGTGGTTCTCAAAGGAGGAAGTCTCAAGAGGTCGTTAATAACAAGTGGAGAACACCAACTGATTTAAGGTAACAGATCCTCCCCTTTTTAGTCTTAATTATGATTTTTCTCTTTTAGATTCCTTTTTGTGTAATACCAAGTGATGTGGTACATTTATACACCTTTCCCATACTTCCCTAATGTTTTATAAGTGATGAGAAACCCCTTATCTCTCTCATCAAGACCTCTTAGTTACACTTGATACCATGACAATACTTCATGATGTATTTACCCGAACATCCTTTATTCCTTCGGGTTGCTCTATCTTTCTTTTTCCAAAATGTTTTTGACTTTCCATTTATGTAGAAATTAAAAATTCTGTTTATATGCTCCAAAATCATGTTCCAAGATCCATCTCTCTTTCTCTTTCGGGGATATACATGCTTTTAAGTGAATCTCTTTTTGATACTTCCCAATAAGCACACTCATTTTAATGGAACTTCTCGAAATTTTACCCAATTTCAAGTGCACTCTATATTTTGTTTTAAGACACTGTTATCTTTTTAAATTTTTTATTTTTATTATGAAATACTTTTTGGTTCAATTCTGGTTTTATATAAAAGAATTTCTTCTTAACTATTTTAAAAGCTCTATAGAATTTTCCTTAAAACCGTAGAAAAATGTTTTAATGCTAATGTTTCTAAAATAAAGTTCTCACATTTTGTCACTGATGTTTGACACCACATACCATGTTATAATCCTATTTTACCCTATGAACATCCATGTATTTTCTAATTATTTCCTTACATGGACACTTTCATGATACGCCCATTGGTTTTGATTTATGTCATGATTACAGTACCCAATTCATTCCATGGGTACCCTTATGTTTGTGTATGGTTGATTATGTATTATTTTATATGTCGTATGAATATTTATGTGGTAATAATATTCATAAAAAATTTGAGATGGGTGTGCCCAGATAGGGCTCTAATGCATTGTGTTAGGATAAGTCTCATGAGATGTGATGTGAAACGGGATTGGCGATTAGCCTTGACCCGTATTGAAATGGGAAACAGGATTGGCGGTTAGCTTGACCCGTACTAAAGATATGTTATATGATTCTTCCACATTTATATTATTTCGTATTTATATGATCCCATGATTATATTAAATGATTTTATAAGTTTTATGCTTTGGATATCATTATGTCATGCCTCCTAATTCATGTGCTTGAGATGTATCCTTATGTTCATTCCCTTACTGGGATGTTTAGCTCATCCCTTTGTTCATGTGTTTCCCTAGGGTACCCTATACAGATGTAAGGTCTCAAAGGAAGTTAGAAGCTCTTTGTGGATATTAAATAAAGAAGTTTTTTGCCCCATGTTTTATGTTAAATGTATCTAGTCTTCCAAGACACTAGACTTAACGATCCTTGGCTTTTACACTGATGATTAATTATGCTTAAAATCATTAAATGTTTTTTTGTAAAAGGCTTGGGTTTCTATATGAATTACCAGACTCACAATTTAGAGTTAATGACAGTAGTGTATAACTGGATATTATGCTATCACTGTCATATATGTGAGGTAATTATTGTATACAGCAACCATATGCACCCCATCTATATCTTTTATCACAAAGATCTAAAACAATAATCGAGTGGTGGGGTGAGTGACTTGAATAATTTATTTTAAGATGAAATATAACATTAGGAATGAGACTTTTGTTGTATATGTTGAGAGTAAGAAGAATCAGTGCATGTGGTCTAGTTGGATAGTATTGATTGGTAGATGATAAAGACAATTTCTTATACACTCCATAATGTTCTAGATAATTATAGAAGAGTGACATTAAAAAGCATCAATTTTTAATCCTTACCACTAGAGAGGGTAAAGGGGGGTAGGTTATATAACTAATATTTACATGTAATGAATGAAGTTTTATATGATACAGACACACCACCTGATTTTCCCTTAATGTTGGGAAATATTTTCATCCATTTTTAGGATGTGGTCCCTATGAGAATTCCTTTAAAACAAATATAGGATTCCCATGAATCGAGATTGTCTATTGACCTATGGGATAAATAACATGTACCCTGAAATATGTTGGTAGTACTAGTATACAAATATAATGAAATAGATAATGTTATTTGTTTAATGATTCTTTAAATATCATCATGTACAAAATGAGTATCATATATCCATGTTTCATCTTTAGTCACAAACAATTCCTAACATTTTATGGGATTATGTGACCATGAATTTTTTAACATGGATATCAGGTATTCATTCCACTAGTGATGTTTTGTGGGTCATTACAATCTATATTACCAAGGATTCAAATATCTTATACATCAGTGAGACCCAATTTTTAGATGATTAGAGTAGGTTTTATGGATTCAGAGTGTCCTTATTCATGGTGTGATGATGAGAATAATTTCTTATCAACATTCCCAATTCATATCTATCTTAATTTAGGATATGTAAAATTTATAACAATGTTAGTTGAATATAAGGATGAAATATAATCATCAAACTAATGAAAATTATGATCATATGATCATGATTTTTTTAGCATATATCACACTTTTATATCATTTATTTTGAAAGATAATTCTAGTTTTATCAAGATTTAGGCGAGTTTTCCAAAAATAATTGTTATTGAGAATTAATTTATGTTGGCAGTTTATAGAATTTACAAGCATGGACATGTTATGAACTAATGGGTTGATAAGAGGCTAGAGGGACTCCACATATATTGTCATCTCACATGATGGTTACGTTTCAGTATTTTTGGCTAATTAGGTAGTGGTAAGTGACTACGCAGAGCTTGAAGAGATCATTTGTTCAAAAATTTCATACCCAACTAGATTTTGAGGTAGTTAACTATATTTTCATGATAGTTTCACTATGTTTGTGACAACATTTATTTAGAAACTAGAGGAAACCCGAACCATGGTTTGTGAGTTATATTTGAGATCATATATCATATCTGTATAGTAGAATAATATTTTTTATCATTTGATGTATAGTAAAAATCACCATGTATTTTAAGTATCATAGTTCAAAATATTAAAACAACGACCTAATTATTTGACTAAAATAATTGATGTCATGCTGAAGATGGACACATAATTTCAGGAATAACCATTTCTTTTTTGGAATTAGATTGAGAGTACTCTTAACATTAAAAATTCTCCTCTGGTGTTAGTGAAGTTATGCAATGAGAATAACTAGGATAAGTAGACGGAATAGATGACTAATATGAAAGATTAATGGTTGTTGTTTGGAATCATTAAGGCTGGATGATTCTCTAGGATATATCATAAGAAAAAATTTCCCTTGGTTGGGAGGTTGTAACACCCCACCAGTTATTATGTATTAATTTTTTTGTATATTATCTAAAACACATGTATATTGGCTGTTTGTTGACATTTAAGGGGTTAATAGAGGATCAAGATGTTGTTTCATTATTTATGGTATCTTCTAAGGATCATTCCTTATGAGATATATTTCACTAAGTAACATGTGGTCTAGTATTGGTTAGCTATTGAACACAAAGAGTGGGGTAGTTCTCCTTGGAGGGACACCAAGTGCACTATAGTCTTGGTGTGGATACTCAATGGGGGACTAGGTACCTGGTGGAGGTGAAGAGGGAACCAGATACCCCAGTGAATAGTTTCTAAATATTAATAAATTAATTAATTACATTTTAATTGATCATAATTGAGATGTATTGTATCATTTTTATTCTCTATGAATCAGGAGTCCACTCTACTCTCTCATCTCTAAATTCCTTTACAAGTCTATATCTACAAGAATTTCAATGTTTTTATTCTGATTGTTCATTTTTGTAGATTTTCCATGATAATTTTAATAATAATTCTCCTTCTACCATTTTTTCATTCATGGATAAATAACTTTTTATCATTGTTTCCAAATTCTTGGTCTATTTTCTAATGTAGTTATATGAATTTATTATTGTTAATACCTCCATAGTTTTTCTATGAATGGCATTTCATTAGAACAAGGATGGTGGGACATTATTAATCATTTCATTTTTCATTCATTTCATGTGTCATGTGATACATCATATCATCTCTCATTAAATATTACCTTATATTAAAATTTAAATGTTTATCTTTGTCCCTGATTGATATGGGTATGGTTTTTTATAGAAACCAAAGACCCCTCTATTTTAATACCTTTAGGTGATAGACGTCAATAGCCACAAAACCTAATATTTTTTTTTCAATAAATAAATAAATAAACCTCATACTATTGGGATTATTTTTTTCTGATGGCATAAATGACAACGGAGTTATCTCCTTAGAATAAGTAATGTCATAAAACAACTCAGTTCAACATTGAACTGGTCACATGTGATGGTACATGACATGCCCCGAGGTGTGCTCTTGATCCCCATAATTATGAAACTAGTACCAGGCATCAAATTTTAACCATCAGGAATTATTTTTCCCATGAAAAAAGATAACCAAGTAAATAAATATTGACAATAAAAAATAAATTAGTAGAATGAAGATAAAACTGCACATACCACCATGGGACATCAAATTTCCCCACCCAACCACTAAACTGATCATGCTACACATCATGCACCTACCAGGAAACCTGAACAAGAAATGGAAGCTACAAATGGAATGATATAATAGGTTTGAGCACCGAAATTCTTAGTAGGGATGAAAATGAAATAAAAGTTAGTACAAAGGTTCCCATTCCCAACACATTCAAATGACACTACATTGGAATATATTTATAAAAGTAGGTTATTACATTTGAAAAAAAATCAATTATCCATTTAAAATCCAAAATACACTAAAAATAATTTCTAAACCCAATGTACATTTTATGGAGGAAAAAAACAATAAAGGCCACGATAGTTCTAAAAACTATATCAATAAATAGTATATGCCAAAAATAAAATAACAAGATAGAAAGTAAAAAATAAGTATTAATAATAACCATGGTTGATTCTAAACATCCATAGGAGACCCCTAGGTAAACTCAATTCAAAACCACATGCCCGTGTATGGTAAACCACTTATGTTCATAGCCATTTAGCTACCTTAACATGACCTCACTAGTGGAGCATCTCTATTGAATTGTCTACAACTACATGAGGGTACTAACCCATCTAACTGAGGGCTGAAAACAGATTGTCAATCACTCAACTAAAATATGCCCCAGAACCTATGGTGGTAATAATATTGTGTATGTAGGAGGCCATTTCATGCATAACCAACCATACCTACCACAACCTCACTTTCCTCCCCATACACGGACATCACCTATATGATAATACATAAAGAGAGATCCAAGATAGGGGTTCCCTATATTCATGAATTTTCATTTTATATCATTTAAATTTTCCAACATGACTACAATAACATATAACCATCATAGAATTTTTAAAAAACATTAAGTTTTCCAAAGGGACATACAGTTTGACATACACAATCCATTTAAATAGTCAACAAAAACATTACACTATTGATGGAAATGCCAAACAGGCCTCTAACTCGAAATGTCCAAAATCATTACCCAAAACATCACACAAATTCATCTTTTATATTTTTAATGCTAAATGGTCCTTTAAGATTCAAACACACAACCAACCAAATCAATTTTACAAAAGAAGCCTTTTCCCCTATCAAACACAAACCAAAATATGTTTTAATGCCAAATAAACAAATATTATATAACTCATTTAAATCCATGTTCTACAATACACCATAATAAATACACCATAAAACCCCATTTAAAACATTCTCTAAAAACCCCATTAGAAGAAATCATGATTGGAAAACTAAAATCGACTTGAGAAATTGAAGAGTAGAGATAATACCATTTTTTGAGTACCAACGTCATTTAAGGGAGAACCCATGTGCACACAAAGTAAAACGATGGATGTGCCAACATCTGATATCACACAGTAAGGTATATGAGGAACCTCAAAAACCATTTACAAAAAAAATATCCCTTTAATTTGAAACAAAACCTACCACATAAATTGTTTTAAAAATACAAACCAAATCACTGAGACCTTAAAACACCTTTTTAGTATATTCCTATAATTCCCCCATGCAATAATGTTACCAAATAAAGAACACCAAACTATTTTCAGAAACCAACTAACACCATTACAACACTATAATTAAAAACATTTCATAAAAGGTCAAATTCCACTTGAAACGAAAAAATGAATTTGAAAAACAACCTCGGAGTCTTAAACCAAGGGGATTCACAGAAATCACATAGAAACCCATTTTTTTATTAACATATAAAAACAAAACCAAAAAATTCATCTATCTAAGGTTATGATTGTAGAGTGAATTGCATTTATTAATCGATTGAAAACATGCAAGTTCCATATTATCATTACAGAAGGAAAAGTTAGGTTTGGCTACCCCAAACCATGTGAGAATGGGATAAAACATTATGTATTGGAAGAAAAACACCCCATGGATCATCCAAATTCCCAATATTAAAAGAAATATGACTAACATAAAACTTTATATATCAGGGTCCAGATAGATTAAAGAAAATACAATTCAATTGGAACACACTAGAAGGGAAAAATCATGCATTAGAGAAGAAGCTGTCAAGGGTATCACTGCTGGTGAGGGAGGATTTAGACAAGGGGGGTCACGCTAGAAGTAGGCCACTAGAAAAATAAGGGCACACTAGGAAAGGAAGGTATGTACGATGGGTTACGCGTGCACAAATGTGTTTAGGGGAGGGGGTTCATGTGACATGAATGGAAGAGGGTGTGCCGAGATAAGAGTTGGGGCAAGGGGGTCTCCTTTGGGAATGGAGGTCGGAGTAGAGGTGAGAGAGTTAGAGGTCACGTAGTAGGCCACAACATATGAGATTGGGGGGACTGTTTTGTGAAGACAAAAAAGAATAAAATGAAACAATAAAAAGGAGAAAAACCTAAAACTAACCTTAATAATAATAATAATTATAATAATTTTAGGCATTTAATTTTAAATAATAGTGATATTAATTACAATTTAATAAAAATTATATAAATAAAAATTTCAGCTATAATAATTATATTCACACTTTTTAATAATTAAATTATTATTAAATACACAATATTATTATTATTATTATGGTTTAAACATTTTCCATTTTTATTCTCGTAACATTTTATTTTTTTATAGATTGGGTAACCATATGGGGTCCAGGCCGACCACAAGGTTACTGCTAACCATGTAGTGCTTGCGAACCAGTTTGAAACCCATTAAATTTTTTAAACATCAACACATTTAAGTTGAGACCTGATCCCAAACTTATATCAACTGTTCAATATTGAAAAATAATTAAAAATAAGAGGTACATTTGGTCGGGGAGTGACAATTCCCCCCATCACATACATTTTCTACCCATATATAGATAGCAATATGAATTATAGTCAAGAAATCAGTCCATTCCCAACCACTACTAAAGGGAAATATTAATTTTAGGTTGATTTTTTATTCCCCAAATCACACGCGACCTATCATGAAAAAATCACAACTAATAACAAGGGGAGAATAGAAGGGAGTTCTCCCCACAAAAAATATTATACAAGCAAGGAAATTAAAATCAAATCATACCACCCTTAAAAGGGTCCCCACATGTGAACTCCTCACCCAAAATCTCCAATATTCTTCTACAAACCGAACAGTAACCATACCACACACAAAAACAAAATAATGCTAAACAAAATCATTGAAATCATCCTTATCATGAAAAGGAACTTCACCAAAAAACTCAAGTAGAAATATTATCCCAATGAATCCCGACATATGGGAACTATTGAACAAGGAAACATCCTACATGAACCAATGACCCTCCGAACAAGGGTGAACAACAACACTACCAGAATCAATAATCCCCCACACTGACCGGATTTCACCACACTAGGGAAAACTATTAGATGAACACAATTTCAACATTGGAACAAAAAAACTATCCATCCACTTCATTGAACCCAAAAATCATCATAAATACTACACTAAACTAGAACTAACACCTCACCACAAAAGGAATAAAACTCTTAAGAAGAATAAATGGCTAAATAAGACCCATCCAAATGAACCTAACTATTCAAATCACATAAGAGTATATTTTTCCCACATTCACACTGAAAAGATGAACCTACCCCTATAGAGAAATAAAAGAATGGAAATTTTAGATGATTCTATCTCAACAAGGAAAAGAAATACAAGATCTAGTTCCCACACACCCTTATAAACTACTGACTGTGCATGAGCTTCACACCGAGACCTGAGGCTTGGAATCTGATAGCTGAAGCATCATATGCCTCACATCAAAGTACTAGAATCACACAATAATGATTATTTACCCAAATGAATCATCTTATAGAACTTTTTATAGGGACCCGAATTACCACAACAATGAAAAAACATTATAGGGATGTGAAAAAATGGATTTGAATGCCTAGATCTGCAACACTGTTGTCACGTAGTAGAACATTGTGAAGAACTCCAATTTAGCACCGATGAATAAGATTCTTTCATTAATAGGTTCTTATGGAACACCCCGCTCACCAGATGTGGTAAATTCACAAAATCCTACCCCTACCAACCACATCAAAAAATCCAATTAAAACGAGTCATTCAACATCTACTGATCCAAAGACAGACCCATCATTATAACTGAAACAGAACTTACCATAGAAAACATAGGATTTCTCAGCAACCTTTATAAACAATAAGACTCCACAGCCAAAAAACATTAAAAAAACCTTAATTACCTTGCTAAAATAGAAACACATAAAAATATCTAGAACTTCGCATGAATCTCAAGAAATATTAGCGAACTTTCTAGGTAGTATACTCTAAGAGAAACAAAAAACATACCTAAAAGGAATACCCCCTAAAAGGGTAACATGATCATAAGACAAGCATACACAAACACAAGAAATATCCATATTTCCAAAACAACCATTTATTTATAAATTTCAATACATCCTTATTTAATATCCATATTCCAAATACAAAAAAAACTATTCAAGAAAAACCGAGTCCGGGATTCAATTTTTCATTCATGCCCATTTTAGAAAAATTAGACCAATCCTTAAATTCCAAAACCCCGCCTATATTGTCCTATAAACCCCCCGCATAAGTGATTATTTCCTTCCACTCAAATAACCCATTCATAGGTTCCAATGGGAACATCGCGTTCCTACCCAGATATATGCAGAAGACCGTAAGTAGTTCCAAGGGTCGCACATTCCCTTCCATTACCAAATTCAAACATAAGATAGATTTTTCAAACAAAAATACATCTAAATTTAAAAACCCATTTTACCAATTTCCTAGAAAAATTGAATGAAAACCCTTTTCAGTAGTTTTAAATCTATTAGAAAAATGGACCTTTAATTTAAAAACCAACATTATTTCAAGAAAATTGCATAACACGAAACAAAATCAACACAAAGTACAATAAAAAATGAATGAATATAATGAGTAACTCATGTTATTCCTAAACTGAATAAACGGTACTGATCCAGGCCATATGTAAGAAATAACACCAATAGGACCTTGAACATGAAACATGGGCTCTACATGGGTCGCTACTCCTTGTGGGGCGACAGTGTGACACTAAGTCACCTCCATTGCCATTCCTCAATCCAAAACAATTGGAGAAGACTTGAATGTCAGAATACCCTTGTTAACATGATGGTCATTGCGAGAAAGAGTTAATGATGCTCTTTTCTAACATACCTATCGAGTCTCGAGAGTCCTAATCCCTATCTACAAAACACTCAAAATATCATGGGCATGGTCTGAACCATTTTTTTCACAAACCAACCCATGTTGAACCTAAATTGGTTAACCGGTATGTTCTGGAACATGTCCTGAGGGGTGATCCTAATTCCCATGGGTTGGAAACTATTGTAGAATATCTAAATTTAACAATTGGAAATAATTTTGCCAACGATCAAAAGGAAAAAAAATAAATAATGACCGGCAATTGAAATAATAAAAATTGGAAAAAAGAAAATACAACTTCAAATACCTCTATGTGACCTCATAGGTCACCACCCAACCACTAAACCAAACATGCTCCCCATCGAGCACCTATCGTGAAACCAGAACAATAAACATAACCCATATCTAGAAATATATAATAGGTGCGAAGAACTAAAATGCTCAGTATGGATGAAATAAATATTCCACTGAGTCCAACAGTTACCTTTCTAAAAATAGTCCAAATAAACTAGTTTAAAATACAAATATAAAATTAGGTTTCAATTTTTTTTAATCAATATCAATTTCCCATTTAATAATCAATTCTCACTACAAATAATTTTAAAATCCAATTGAAAATTTATGACAGAAAAAAATCAAGAAATAGAAATACTATACTAAAAAGGAAATAAATAAACATTATAAGACAAAAATAAATTGGCATAATATAAATTAAACAAGAATTATTTATAATTACCATATGTGAACCTAATCAGCCCTAGAAGACCACTAGATGCACTCAGTTTAGATCCACATTATGAAATATTGTGAATCTACTAATCCCATGAAAAGCTAGTTGTCCAAACATGGACACACTAGTGAAACATCTCTTTTGGTATATCTAAAACTATTTGAGGGTACTAAACTTTCTAAGTGATACCAATCAATCATCACTGGATCAAATAAAATAAAACCAATAACACATTATTATAATAATATTTTACAAGTAGGAGGTCCTCGCACACATGACTCACATAAACATCTGCCACCGCACTTGCCGACCCCAAACAGAGACATCTGCCAAGCGATAACCGATAAGGGGAGATCCAAGATAAGGGTGACTTATATACTTATATTTTCATTTCATACCATTCTATTGTACCAATCAGGCCACGATAACATATAATCCTTTAATAATCTTCACAATCATTAAGTTTTACAAATGGGAATATAGTTTTCATAAAACAATCCTTTCAAAGAGTGAAAACAATCAATGAACCAGAGATGGAAGTTCCAAATGTGACTTTAACTTGATATTTACAAAAGTATTACCCAAAAAATCACACAAATACCACTTTTAATTTTTCGATCCCAAATAGGCCCTTATGATACAACCACACACCCAAACAATTCAAGATTACAAAAATTACCTTTACCCATCTAAAACTTACACCAAAATATGTTTTAAATCCAAATAGAAAAATCATAATGATATCATTAAAGTAATGATTTCCAAAACACAAGAAGAAATACACTATAAACCCTTTTTTGAAACCCTCTTTAGAAATCCCAATAGAAGAACTACATGATTAAAAAACTAAAATCCACATGAGAACCCAATGTTTCGATAAAATACCATTTTTAGTACCATTTTCATTTCAGAGCACACCAATCTGAGCACCTAGTGAACCCATGGATGTGATAGTATCCAATGGCACTCTTTGAGGTCAAAAAGGACCCTCAAAAACCATTCCCACAAAAAATCCCCCTTTTCTGTGAAACAAAACATGTCACATACATTATTTGAAAAATACAAACCAACTCATTGAGGCAATAAATCCCCCTTTTACAAAATTATTATACAAGAATATATCAATGATGTAACCAAATCAAACACATAAAACTATGTTAACAAACCACCCAACACCATTACAACACTATAAGGATAATACTTTCATAAATGATCAAATTTTACATGAATAGAACAATAACATTTAAAAATACACCTTATGTGACTTAAACCAATGAGATTCATAGAAATCACATAAAAACCAACTTTATATAAATTAAATCTCCAATGAACCAGCATTTTTATCTAGAAAATGGTATGATAGAGGTGTGATTAACTTTTAAGAAGAAATTGTATACATGAAAGTGACAATGGATTATTCATGAAAGGAAAATATGAATTTTCCTACATCAAACCAGGTGTTAAAGAGAAAAAGACATCAAGGAGAGGGATAAAAACACCGCATGGATGATTCATACATCCTAAATTAAAATAAACATCACCCACACCCACACACTAAACATTAGTTTCCATTAGTATTAAAGAAAAATATAATAAAATTCTGATACATGGGATGGGAAAAATTGGGTACCAGTGATGGGGAGGTCGAGGTGGTCACTGCTAGAGAGGGAGGCACGGGAAACAGGGGGTTTGCACCCATAGTATGCTTCTGAATTGAGAACAACACAATGGGAAGGGGATGTCTAGACATAGGGTCCCACACGCTCAAAGGTGTAGAGGGGAGGGGGTTTACATTCTAGGAAGTAAAGATGGCGTGTTAGGATAAAATGTTGAGGAAATGGGGGTCGCTGCTGGGAATTGATGTTAGAGTAGAGGTGATGGTCTTGGAGGTCACATAGTAGGTCGTGACAGGAGAGATCGAAGGGGGGAGGGTGACATCAAACTTTATGGGGGATAAAAAAACAAAAAAATAAATATAAAAAAAAGAAAAATGTAAAATTAATAATAATAATAATAATTTTATCCTTTCTATTTTAAAAAATAATGATATTAATAAAAAATTAATTTTAATTATATTAATAACAATTTTAAGGAAAATATTATTATTATAAATTTTTAATAATAATATTATTATTATCTACAATTTTCATTATTATTATGTTTTAATCAATTTTCATATTTTATTCTCATAAAAATTATTATTTTATGTTGTGGGAAACCACAAGTGCACCTAGGCCGACTGTACGGTTACCGCCAACTGTGTGGTACCCATTACCCAGTCTGAAACCCATCCAAATTATTAAATGTCAAAAAATTTATGTTCGGACCAGAACCCTTACATCAATAAAATATCTAATATTAAAAAATAATTAAAAAGGAGCATGTGGACAAGGTGTGACAAAGAATATTTTATTTTCATGGTCACATTATAATTCCATCATAATGGATCATTATATTAGTTTATGGCCTTGATTGGTTGATTTGAAATGTGGTTAGTATTCCACCAATTCTTATTAATGAATTTGAGTGGTTTATACCAAAATTGTGGTTATGGACATTGGTAGTGTACGATTAAAATAAACTCGTAATATTTTAACACTTCTTAAATGATTTAAAAACCTTAAATAAAATTATTAATACGATTATGTTAAACCATTTATCAATCCATTATGTGAGGTATTGAATTTTTATGGTATTAAATGTTGTTCATTATTTTTTTGGATATGGTGGGGCTGATATAACCACACAATTCATCCTATTCAAGTTAATATATTTTTTCCATCTAGTTTATGTATTCTTTTCCAGAATACTATGGTCATGACATTGAACATAATGTCAAAACATGGAAGTTCAGATATTTTATGGGATATAATACAGATGTCCAATTGTTTCTGGTTTTTTCTGTTGATAATGATATATTAGAATGCCCATGTAATATTGATGAAGAAAATGATAAGACTTTACCCCGAAATATTTTGTTGTAAAAATAATGGGAATGCACTTCCCAGGTTGAGATTCTTCAGATAAAGAGAATGTGATTCCTATTTGAGTGGTCATTATTACAGTACGTGGTTTCCTTACATTCATTTTATGGCAAGGGATAAGGGATTTATTCCATAGTTGTAGGTTATTGTTGGAAGTTACAATATTCCCTTAATGGATGTCGACATTACATTACAATGCACAAATTTTTTTAAGGATTATAGATTCTTTTAGTATTATTGATTGATATTATTGGGATTCTCTACCCACTGATGTGGCTGTTCTAATAAAACTTATTTACCTTATATTAGTGGTTATTTCATCAGAATGATAATATGAAATTAGCATTGAATATGTTATTGGGGAACAAATCTTTGGTATTTGTAATAAACCAGACTTCAATATAAATAATTTACCTTCTAAATAAATACATTTAATATTAATTAATATATTATTTACGGAAATCATGTACCTAAAAATGATATCCCACAACACATTGATATGTTTATTTAAAACATTTTATCTAGAGAATAAATATAACTAATGAATTGAAAATTATTATTATAGTATAAAAAATATAAAAAGTAAAATAATAGTAAATAGAAAACATATCCCTTTTGTCTTTTATAATATTCATACTCAGGAACAATATTGTAAAAAATAAACAACAAATCAGTAATGGAATAATTTTTTGGAAATAAACAATATAAACATAATAGTAATTGATGTGAATTATTAATAAAAGAATAAAAATTATTTTTATGAAGTGTAAATTAAAAAATACCACTATAAATATCACCATTGGAATAATAAACTAATTAATATATATTGTAACCTACTGTTGGGGATAGTAAAATAATATTGGGCCATTTTTTTGAATTAAATATATAATTAATTTATATTATAATAGTATTAATATAAAAGTATCTAATATTATAAAATTAATATATTACAAGAAGAAAATATAGTTGTATTGAAAAAAAGATATATTTTTATTATTCAGAATACTTTATTATGATAAATCTCAACATTTGAAATAATATTTATTTTTTATAAATTATTTTAATGAACCATTTTTTTTTTGGAAATTTTTTTATTATTTTATTAAATCGTTACATTTTCTGTAAGGTTCAAAATTTTGATCATCTCAGAAACATAAGAATTCTTATATAAATAATGAATTATTTAAAAATAATTTATTTTATAGAATTTATTTTTTCATTATTAATTCTAGTTTTGGAATCATCCCATTGAAATTTAATTAATGTATTTTTGGACATTTGTATAGAAATTATTGATTTGGGGGGATATTAAAAAATAAAAAGAAATAAAAAATTTAAACATTTCCGAATTAAAACATGATTAATTAAAAATGTGATGATGTAAGAAACCATTAACATTGAATAATATTATCAAATTATTTTTTCAATGTCGTATGAATCAGTAATATTGGGATTATTGAAGAAAAATAATAAAGTAATTAATATTTTATAAAAAATACCTCTCCTTACTTAAAAAATACCACACATCACCACCCCAATTCTCTACATACCATAACATTATTTGATAATAAAAAATACATTAAAATTACCCACAAAATATCTTAGCCACATTCCATAGATTCATGTCTCATAAAAATACCGCCATTTTAAGGCCTAATCCAATTAGTAAAGGTGTCTCACAATGTAGTGATGTATGAAATCAAAATCCGTCCATATTTCCATTTCAATTAATCATCATCTTATAACTCTTATGAATCTGTTATATCAATACCGAAAAAATAAATAAGTATCATTAATATATTTGATGTTATTAATTTACTAGGATATCCATTAACTACCTTCTATTAATTATTTCTAAAATGAAATCATCTCTAATATTACGATCAGTTCATCATCTCTACTGATGATATATTTTAATTTCCATAAAATACTTTAGGAATTGTTATAAAAAATATTTTTATACATATGATCATGACATAAATGTTATATTTTATTATATATTCTAAAATGCAAAAATATAAATAATGCTTAATTGAAACATATTCTGTTCAACATGGTTAGAAAAAAAATGAACCAAACATTCACCTATAACATATTTATTATGTATATCCACATTATTTTTAATGGATATCTGATATTTAAAAGAATTTTACCTTTTAATAATTCATTAAATTTGTAATATTTATATTCTATATTAATGGATATCATTAATAAGAACATCCATAATTCATAAAAACCCACTGTGACCGTGAAAGAAAGAAACAAACATCACTGTAATGATAAAAATGATCATATCAACTAATAAATAAATTTTAATATAATATTAATTTATAATAATAATTTAATAACATAATAAAACCATCTTGATGTATGTTTCTTAAAACATTATTTTTTATTCACGTGGTTAGACACACAAACTATGTGAGTCATAAAATGAGGTAATGAAACTCTTAAACCACTCTTTTATGTATATAATTATTATATACGACTCTTAATCTCTATAATCAATATATTAATTTGTTTATTATTTATATATGATTATTATATATGAACTATGTTTATTTTTTCTTTCATTTAAAGGAATGATTCCCACCTTTCATGTTCTATTCTCGATCTATTTTATAAGTTGAACCTGATTAAGGATAACTTTTCTATTTTATGTCTCTTTTCATATAAATATCTTTCAAAAATTTTAACATGAATTTATTTAAAAAATATACATTATTTTGTTTATATTTTTTTATTCATAATTATGTATTAAATAAAAATATTTTCACATATAACTTATAATGGTTTTAAACATATTTTATTAAAAAAAATTGTGTAGGATTGAAGTATATTTGTAGATGTTCATTTTAAAAAAGGGGGAAATGTATATTTAGAAACATTCATTCTATACCTTAATAAAACATTATTTAACAAGTATTACCAAATGAGATTCACATAATCTCTATTTAGTTCTTTTAAGGGAAAAACATTACGATTTATAAATATGAGTAATTAATTTAGTACGGAGGTTAACATAAACTAGATTCTAACATATAGAATATAAACTCCTAAATGCGAGTTTAAAAAAAAGTAGACATACAAAATTATTATTATTAAAAATTGATATAAAAATTAAAAGTACATTTAAATATTAAAAAAATTTAATCCAAAGATTAGGGTATCCAAAATACCTTGGACAAAGGTCCCTTTATTTATACTTTCATGATAGTATATCATACCAACACCGTGGTAAATCCTCAATATAAAGTCCAGTATCTTCCTCTCTATCCCCACAATCCCTAGATTTGTATTCTTATCGGTAAATTTTTATTCTATGTAATTTAATCCCTCGATTAAGAAGGTAATCAACACTACTAAGGATTAACTTAATCATAATAACAAACGATTGGTGTAACACATAGAAAAATAAATCCATCTAAAGATTTGAATTATGTCGAACATGTATTTAACTATTTGATCACTTTATGGATTTAACACAAAGAATTTTTAGCAGAGCTCTTGCATGTGTCAAAATCGAAAGGAGTGTATGTGATATGATCTGGTCCAAATTACCTTTTATTTATAGGATTGATCTCCAATAGAAGAATTTTACTCCAACATCGATATTTTTTCTTGAATGTCTTAGGTACCAGTATAGATATCACATACAATAGTCATATTATAACTGAGTAGATGACATACATTAATATACTATTTATCATTAAAAACCATAAGTTTCTATGAATCATATTATAGGAAACATTTAATTAAAGAAATATAGTATCATTATGAAATTTAAAAAACTGGATTCTAAAAAATAGAAAAATTTATGAGTTATGATAATATTACAAAAAGAAATTTTTTAAAATTTAAAAATGTTATAAAATTAGATTCTTTAATAAAAGAAAAATCCTTAAGAAAGATATTAAATTGGGTCTAGAAATTATTGATAATAGATATTGAGATGAATGGTAATCAGATTCAATGATCTATGTGTATTATAATCGAGAAAGTGTGAATCTAAATCATAGAATTAGACAATTTGGAAAAGAAAAACTATAAATTTTAGTTTCCGTTTGGAGTGAATGACAATTTAAAAAACTGTGAATCAATTTTTTTTTGAGTGAATTAGAATTAAAAAGAATATATTAGATTCACAAAACTAATAGAATTAGAAAAAAAATTCAATAAAAATTATAATTGAGGAAGTGAATAATATTTTATTTTCTGTGAGATTTAGATTTGAGAAATATAGATCAGAATAGTGATTTTGAGATTATCAGATTCAAAATTCTTATGGAATTGAAATTGAAAAAGATGAAACAGATTCAATTTTTTGGATAATTTAAAATTGAGAAAGTAAAGGGTTTTGATTTTTTAAGGATCCAATTTGAACCTAGTATATATTTTATATTAAGAAAACTGATTTCAGACTTAGTTAAAAAAGGTTGAAGAACATGAATTTTAATTTCATTAGAGATATAAATTAATATTATGAATTTTTTTATGATTTCGGAAGAATTATTGAATGAGAAAAGTCATAAGAGTAAGTTTTACCCAACAATCCCCCATTTATTGAACGAAATAGCAATTGATTTATGGAATGAATATTATGAATACAAGTATTTATATTTGAATAAAAAATAACTTATCTCCCCCCTATTTGATTATTTAAGATGAATACTACTAATTTCCCTTTAGGATGAGAAATCTCTATATAGATCTTATTCTAGAATTATATATTTGGAATCATTTAATATGAAAATATCTCACCTTACTTATATATGTATTTATTATGTATTATTTCCAATTACGTTTTCCTCCTTAGTCTAATATTTTTTTTAGAACATTTTTTCCCTAATTTGTGACTAAAAATAATGGAAAGGGGAAAAGTATAATGTTTTTGAAAATATAGAAAAAAGAAATATGGAAACAAAATTTATAAACATTTCATGTAATTAAAAACAATTTTTACAACATAAGATAAGAAAAATAATAAAATAAATATTTCCATGGCATAAAATCATTGACTATGGCCTTCAACATCTTCAACTCATTGGGTAATAATGAAAAATTTCAAAAAGAACATCCTCATCGTAACTATTTCCCTCATAGTTCTGAATCTTTTAATGATAGCTTAGAATATTATCATATGAATTATTAAAATTTTCACCAAGAATCATAATATATTCATCCACCTCTTCCCTATATGCATTCAATCATCTAAATTCAAGGTAAATAGAGTTTAGTTTCCGATTCCAATTATTATCATTGTAAAATCTAATACCTTTTTCTTCCTTAAAATTTTACAAATAATTATTTGACTCATTTATGAGCGAGTCTTCTAATTAAATAAAATAATTATGGACTGATTCAAATATATCATAAAAAATAGTAAGATAATTAATGATATATTTTAACACTTTGTCAACTATATGTAGGACATCCTATGGGAATCATAATTTTTCACAAAAATTTTGAAATTAGCATCATTTTTTATCATATTTTATCTGAAAAGAGTGGTTTATTATGATTTTTGATTAATGGAATGTATAATAAGATGGTATCTTGACTCAAGGTTCAAAAATTATTGAATTGGGTTCACAAACAATTTCATTTTCCTCATTGAAATTTTCACTAACATCATCACCATCAGATGGAATTTTTTTAATTTACTTTCTACAACACTGTATTATTGATCTTTCTTTTATATTGAATCATGATTATAATCAGAATCTTGAAAATTTATTATTGTTACCATTTCATATTATATATGCCTCTGAGTTTCTTCAAATTTTTATCACATCATCACATTATATCTATTGGAAGATGAATTCTTCTTCTTCTTCTTCTTGAGACTGTTCATAAACAGACAGAACTCGGCCAAGAACAAAATCCTATAGTTTTTATATTAGGAGAGACTCTACTATAAGTGGTTGTGATTTTTCAGGATTTTCATCTTATTATATAAATAATATTGAAAGATCAATTTTTTATGAGGACATTTCTTCTTGTTCCAACAATTTCTAAAAAATATATACAACAGTTATATTTCTCTTAATATTTATGTACTTTGTGTGTTTCTTATGTTTTTCATCTTCTCTAATGTTCAATAATTTAGCTTCTGTTGGATCAATCCCAAACACTTTATCTCTTTCATTGATTACCTATTTGTCTTATGTCCACTTTACTACAAATTTTTCTGGGTGGTATTTATATTAATTTGTCTTTAGATGTTAAGAATATTGATTTATTTTATGTGGTTTAAAAGATTTTTAATTTATTTTCATAGTCTCTTCAGACTATTCTTGGATCTTTTTAAAACATCCCTTGATTTTCTAGTAAAGTCAACAAACATGATTTTCCTATCACTAAAATAATATTTCATTCTTTAATGTGGGTCATCACACAAATGAATAATCATGAACATATTTTGATTTCAAATGTAATTCAAATTTCACAAGATCAAAAAACATATAATAATCTTGGACAAGGTTGTTGGATACATCCAGATCTGATATTCGATCGACTCATCTTTAATCTAAATATTTTTGATAAAGATGTGATTGACTAGGTATATATTCCTTATATTAACAATAATAAACGTTCATGAGGATGTCTTTTATTTTCAAGGTATACTTGTCTTCATTTTGAGGTATTAAAAAACATTTCATCCATAATGACATAGTTTTATAGTTAGTAAAAATATTGGAAAGCTTGAGATTTTTTAATCCCTTAAGACCTAAGAACTAAATAGCTATAATTATCTCAAAATATTCTGCTGAATCTGGATTCTTATGATAGAAATAGTAAGCTTTACCATCATATGGAATCTCAAGGATATACATGGCTTTCTTATAATACAAAGAACATGTTTTTCCATAACTCTTAAACTAAATCATATCCATTTCAACATCATCACAAAACTCAATAGATTGGTAGAATTTTATCACCAAGCCTATGTAAACTGGATCCCCCTTATTTTTCATAATGAAAATATTCTCCCATCCCTGCATCCTTATGAACATTCTTAGTAAAGAGACATACTTATGAAATAAAACCTGACCAACTAACCATTCTCTATAGATCAACAAGTAATTATGTTCATTATTCATATATATTGAATATGAGAGGACATTGATAGTGAAATTTTGAATCTAATAAAGAGATCTAAAAATTATAATGGAGAATTAAATAGGTGGAAACAACTCAGGCAGAACAAATCTTGATATCTATGTGGGACACGAGGTGGTCTCTCATTTATATAGGCATTAGGGATGGCAGATAAACTTCAAAATAAGTTCAAATGGTTGATATTGATCTAATATGATCTGAAGGTTTTCATTTTTTTTCAAATATGGTTTTATAGATTCCTATATTTTGAGTTTTTAAGGAAATAAAATTATTTAATGAAATTTGATTCTGATGATGTTTATCTTAAAATAAGACTGAAATACCGAAAATTAGAAATAAAAACTAAGAAGTAATAAGTAATATAATGTACCTTCTAGAGTTTTCATAATATTTGGTATTATTTGATAAGATTCATCATATATATATTAGATTCCAAAATGTTTCATTAGATTATAGATACTTTTTATATGTTTTGAAAATATAATTATTAGGATTCCAAACATAATATATATGGTTTTGAATTTTTTTAAGAAAATCAACTGTAATCCCCCTATAAAAAAATGTATATTAATCTTAGGAGATAGTATTAACAAAAATTATATATAAATTATTAACTTATAGTAATCATTCCAACCATTTTTAAATTTATTCAAATCTATCATAATGTAATAATTAAAAAAACATCATGATGTACTTCTGTTCTGATGAATTAAAAAAAATAATATCTCATTTATGTGTTTGATCCCTAAGAAAGTGATACCTAACATATATGTTTTTTCTATTAGAGTTATGTGTTGGGTTTTTTCATAATGCTATGGCACTAATATTATCACATAATATCTGAGTTTTAGTCAAAATCATGCCATAATCCATGATTTTTTTGGTTCACCTACAACACTTGAGAACAATAACTTCCAGCTTCCACATATTAATCTTATGCAGTAGAAAGTGCTACATAGTTTAGTTTTTTACATGAAAAAATAAATTATTAAATATCTTAATAAATTAAATATTCTAGATGCTCATTGTTTATCCATTCTACAACCAAAAAATTCACTATATGAAAATATTTTTAAAACAAAATCATTTACATAAGGAATAGAAAAGTCATAAATCCATATTTCCCATTATATAGAAAATAATTATTTTCACTTCTTTTAAATGAGATTCTTTGGTATTAGATTTATATCTTGACCACAATAATACTAAAAATAATATGTATGTATGACTGGTTGTTAAGTATAGTAAACACTCTATCATACATCTAAATGTTGTTTAATCTACTGTTTTTACAGCTTCATCAAGATCAAGAGTATTGAATGTACCAGTTGAATTAATTATAAATTTAGCATGGTCATATCCATGTTTTTCTAAAATATATTTAATATAATTTTGTTGGTATATGTTGGTTCCTTCTTTTTAATGAGAAATTTGAAGGCCATGAAAAAATATTAACTCACCCATTGTAATCATTTCTAACTCAGATTTTACAAGATTCACAAATGAATCAATGTCGGATTCGTTAGATTATTTGAATATAATGTCATTAAAATAAATTTGAACAATTAAAATATTTTTTCTTTTCATTCTTTATAAAAAGGTTTTGATCAGTACTTCCCTGAACAATAAACTTGTAACAAAAATCCTATAATTTTAGCATACTTGGATCGTGGGGATTATTTGAGGTTAAATAATTCATTGGTATGTTTAAAAACATGATCAAGATGTTTTTTTATTTAAAACGACGAAGTTGTTCAACATAAACTTTTCATGAACCAATCTCTTAAGGAAAGAACACATCACATCCATTTGAAAAATATTGAATTTAAAGAATGTTGAAATTGCAATGATAATTTGAATAGAGTACTTTCTTTATGCCGAATCATTGGCTTCTTTATAGTCTATTCGCTCTTTTTGATTATTGAATTTAGACACTAATCTTTCTTTCTTCCTTACAATGAATACATTTTCATCAGGTTTATTTATAAAGACCCACATTACTCCAATTAGAGTGGTTTCTTTAGGAATTCATCCAAGGTCCGTACATTTCTCCATTCAAATTCAATTATCTCATATTGAATTTATTTAATCCAATATTCATCACTTAAATCATCATCGGAACTTTTAGGTTATAATTGGGAAAGAAATGATTGATTCTCTATTTCATTTCTTAAAGAACATATACTCCTTACTCTTTGATGTATATCACAAATGATACTTTCATTGGGATGATTTCTTAGAATGAATTGACTTTGTTTTTGTAAAGCCTACTAATAACCATATAATATAAAGTCTCATATAGTAAATAAATAAAAAACATTTTATTCATTTTTATTGTTATTATATGATATATCTATCAATGGATGATAATATGTTTTTGAAAACCCAATTGAAGATATATATTGGAATTTTTTAAAAACAATGGATTTAGTTTCATCAAATTTAACATGTAAAATTTCCTCAATAGAACAAGAATTTTTACTGAAAAATATATAAGCCTTATATATTGTGGAATAACCTAAAAATGATTCTTCATCAGAGTTGGGTCCAAATTTTTATAACATATATTTTGTATTCAAAATGAATAATTTTCATCAAAATACATTGACATATGATGCATTTGATTTTCATCCTGTCCATAATTAATATGGTGTTTTTTTATAAATGGCCCGATTAAAATTCGAATTATAACATAAAGGAAATTACTTACAGCTTCATCCCTAATTTTATAGTAATTGAGTATTAAATCAACAAGGTTAATGTTATGTATTGAAGAATTAATTTTCTCCTCTCAAAAACACAAATTTGATGAGGTGTTCTATGTGTTGAAAATTTATCAGTGATTGATTTTTTACTACAAAATGTTTTAAAATATGAATTTTTGAATTCTCCACACTGGTCACTATGGATAATTTTCAATAAATGTTTTTCTCATTTTATATATTGGATGAAAAATATTTGAAATAATAAAATTCTTTATAGTTCTTTGTTAGAAAATTGTCCATTGTATATCTACTATGATCATCAACTAAATCAAATACATTGTATTTTCCAATAATAATTCCATTGAATGTAGGACAAAAAATGACCATGTGCATTAGATGTAATTCATTAGAAGATGAGACGTCACTTAAATATTTAAATTTGGACGTATGCTACATTACATATTGACAAGGGTCTCATAATATTGATGAATGAAATCTATGATCTGATAGATCTTCAACAAGTGATTTTTTATATATATTACATAAGTTACTAAGATTATGGTTTCATAGTCATCTATTCCATAGAAAGTATTTGTCTTCTATTGCACTGAGGTATGTAAATATTGAATTCAAATGTCTTCTAGGTTATGTGTATTAACATTCTCATACCGATGGGTAGAGAGAATGATCACATCCCTGGAATTGTGTATAAATCATTTATCATTCCAAATATTCACAAGGTAACCGTCATCGCATAATTGACTTATAATTATATATTTGTGATTAATACCTTTAACAAATAAGACACTTGAGATTAAAGATTTTCTAAGAAGAACAATGATACATTTACCAAAAAATATTTCCTTAAGCAATGTCTTTGAAATTGATTTTTACACTGTTCATCTTAATAATCATTTCAAGGAAGTTTTTTCTTACCAGTCATTTGTTGGAAACATCCACAATCCTTGTAACATGTATTTTTGTTGGTACTTTCATTGATTTTATAAATATAAAATAGTTATGTTCTGGTATCCAAACATTCTTCGATCCAGAAATGATAGAATGTAAAACTTTAAAAATTTACATTTTCTTAGAAAAGTGAGATTTATAAAATACCAAGGATTGTATTTATTTTAACGAACATATTTTATCCATATTTCCGCTAATTTGACACTTAGTTCATAAAGGTTAATAATGAGGTGAAAAATAGTTTTCACTCCAAACATGTTTCAAGTGAGAGTAATCAAATCAATAACTAACTCTCAAGTGAAAATTTTTAAGACTTTTTATCAAAAATTTTTTAACAGATGTAAAATTTGATTAATGTTTATTTATGGATTTTTTTCATATTTTAGACTGATTACTATATTCTTATCCTCATAATTATTAGTCTTATGATTTGAGTTTGTCCCTTAAATCTTTTTGTTAGACATAAATTTTTCAAATTTGATTGAAAATTTAATCTTTTTAGAATTAGCATCCTTAATGTTTTTATAAATAGATAAAATTTCAAAATATATATCATCAATATCTTTATAAGGGTCTTATACATCTTTTGTTAAAACATTAATTCTATAATTTTCATTATCATGTTTCTTTTTGATCGTAATATTATAATTTTAATGAAACATGGTAAATTGAGACACATCATCAAACTAAGGTAAAAAATTATCTTTTGATGTGGAAGATTCTTCATCTTATGAAATAGAATATTCCTTATCAATATATTTATCACTCAATGATTTATTTGTTAAGGATTTATTAGTGTGTACTATATCCATAATACATTTATTTTCAATTGGAATTCTAGGAATAAGACCAATATTCTTCAATCTAGAAGATTCATTAAAGGATGATACATCAGAGAAGTCTTTATTACATGCACTCTAAGAATAATTTTCCTTCAAGGATTTATTTCCTTTTCTCTTGTAATATCTTTTCTAATTCCTTTAAATATATATATCTTTCTTGTTCATTTCTTTTAAACCTTGTAAAATCAGTTCTGATATGTCATTCATTCTTGAATTAATAGAGTGTGACTACCGAATCAATATTATCGTTCTTATCCCTTCTATTATTTCTTATCTGGACGTCATTATTTCCAATAATTTTGTCCATCATTTGAGAAATATTGGATAACTCATTCTATCAGTGATCAGTATCACTTGAATCTTATAGAATAAAAATTTCATAGACTTATTTTTCTTAGAAACATTCACACGAGTCTTTGAATTCACCAAAATAGAAGTAGTAGTAAATGAAAAACTCCCATTCTACCTCTATATATTATTATCATGTCTCTATAATCTATTCTCATTTTCTAAATTTTTCTAAAAAAATCATCAAGAGTAACTATTGTAACTTTTCCTGACTAATCAATAGTAGTACTATTTTATTCCCAAAAATTAGAAATAATTTCTACAATTATATCTATAAGAATATAAACATCTAGTCATTTTTATCCATTTTCTGTAGACTATTCACAATTTTCACGAATATCTGTCGAAATTTAACAATAGGTTATCCATAGGGAAAATCAAAACTATGTTCATTTTCTCTACGGATGCCTCATTTAGTTTTAATAACCTTTGATGTCCCAAAATGTGTAACTTCATGTTTCATACATAATTGGTTATCTACTTCACAAAGAGATATCTAGCTATATATATTCTTTGTCATAGACTATGGGAATGTTTTGTGTTCCATATAGTTTAGTAGATATTTTTTCCGTAATTATTAAATGTTCTGACTTCTATTTCCGAAATTTTACAATCTCAAGTAACAATTAAAAAGTTTTCAACAACATCATTCATAATAATGGTCTTCATTATTTTTATCTAGTATTTGTAATCATTCCCATCAAATATAGATGGTCTTGTATGATTCAGATTGTCTAAGGATCCGACATTAATTCCTTATGTTAATCAATATCTTCTTCATATTTACATTATTTATATTATTTATAATTCATTCTCCCATATATATGAAGTTTGTAATTTCTTTTGAAGGTTACATGAATGTGTTAATTTTTACCTTCTTCGATCATTCTATAAAGTGATCTTGACTAAATAGAACATATATATTTATTATTCATATTATTATAACAATTTTTTATTTTTTAAGTATTATGTTGTTAATAAAATACCAGTTCATTTAATGAAATGAATTTAAATTCATTTATGGTTATATAGAAAAACATATCAACCGGTTCCCTAATATAGATATTTACTTATTTCTTAAAACAATGTTTACATGGTTAATTTATATAAAACATTATCTACACCAATCTTACTAAATATTTATAATTTAACCCCATTTTTATTACAAATTATTATATAATTAATTATGAATGTATACAAATTAGAAGTCATTTATTTTCATTAAATATTTATGATATAAAACTTTGTAATTATAAAAGACAATATCAAATAAATCATTTCCCACCCATGAAATTTCCTTCTACATTAGAGATATGATTGACTTCATCTTGTGGAATGTATATGAATGAATATATCATTTTATGAATTTTTTTCCTTAATTATGAATCACCATAATGATTTGGGTTATGTTTTTAATATTAGGAGACACCATGTATGAGGACTTGGTAGTCAACCTAGCAAATTATGTTATCATTTCATAGTTGTGAACCTTGAATTGTGCTTGTTGTGTCATCTTTTATATTGACACAACATTCTCACGACACGATGAATTATTATATCTGTTGGAATCACCTGTTTTGATAATCCCAAATCATGCTTAAACATTGATTATGATGTATTAAAACCTTGCATTAATCTTATTATTCTATGCTTAAACGTATTTTATTCTAAACAGTTCATATTCTTACTCTCATAACTTTACTGTAACAGCTTACAGTAGTATTTACATAAGTTTAGTATTGTTAGCTAACAGTAAGAGTTTTCTTTTCAAAGTCACAGTTACAGCTAACTGTCACCTTAAGTTACTGTTTCAATAAGTTAACAGTTACAAGGTTACAGTCGAAGACTAATACAAGCTTACAGTCACGAGTCTACCGTTATCTATTGTCAAAGCTCACAGACGAAGGTCACAGTTACAAGACTTCTGTTCAAAGTTTTATCTGCTCAAGTTCACAGTCAAACAAGTCTACAGTTGGAACAAGTTCTCAGTCGAATAAGCCTACAGTCATAAGTCTACAGTCAAGGTTACAGTTAGACAGCTTCTGTTGACTAAGTCTACTGATGATCGAGGTCTACAGTTGACAAAGGTTACAGTTCTACAAATTTGATATTACAAGTCTACAGTTAGAGAGGCTACAGTTACATGGAGTAAAAGATACCATTGCAAGCCTACAGACAGCAAGCCTTTTGTTGAAGTCAGCAGTCAGAAGGAAGTCCACAGTTGGAAGACCACAGTTGAAGTCCACAGTGACATACATTCTCGACCAGTCTATTATTATTATATTTCTACTTTTTTCTTTACCAATTTGATTAATACTAATCTAACGGTCATGTCTAAACAAATTAATACACCTAACATTATTTATTGATATTTGCAGACATATCAAGAAATAATACAATGTACGAGGAAGATTGCACGTGTAACTCAAGACTATTTATCTTGTCGGCCTCGGGTGAACAAAAAGGACATATATGGAGGAGTATAAAAAGAAGAGGAAGCATTCAAGAAAAAGAATGAATGGAACGAAAAGAACAGTGACATACATGAACAAGAATAGAGGAAGGACACACAGAGTCTAACATCTACAACTGAGAAGGAGATACGCATATACACAAAAAGAAGAACTCTCGAGCATTCATTCTGAAGAACAAAAGAGTCTCAAGTGAACCGACTGAAAGAACCGTCTCCTAAAAGCCATGCTGTGAAGCACTCAAACTCAAAGAAGCTGATCACTTGAACATCTGGAAGTCTGGAAATCACGACACTCTGTTTTAGTGTCAACTTACAGAAAAAGGACCAAAGCTTCAAGTCACTCATTCCTACGAGTCCAGAACTGATCTGCCAACACTATAGAGAACTCTAAACCTTCTTCTTTCTATCTCTTGCTCTACTGTGTTTAAGTGTTTTACATTTGTGAGCAGTGTGTCAATATTACACACACTGTCTCCTGTGCTTAAACTGAGGGATACTGAAAATACCTATCCCAATCCTTTTTACATTTGTTACCCACGTATAACTGTGGAAGAAGCCTGGTGTGGCTTGGTCATTTGTTTTCCCACGTATAACTGTGGCAGAGGTTGTCAAACCTGGACAGTTTGTGAAAACTGTTGTAAAGCCCGATACAGGCTGTGTATCAATCCTTTTTATAAAATTGCTTGGTGGCAGGTGATCACCAAGTGGAAGAGGACTAAGTCTTAGCTTAAGACTGAACCTCTTGTTTGAAATAGCTTGTTATTCTTTTCTTTACTTTGCTTTCCTTTTTCCGCTGTGCTCTTTGTTTTTAAAACAAGAAATCTGTTTTTGCATATACTCTGATAGTCAATTTTGGTTAGTGTGTATAAGAGATTTGTTTAGTAAACTTGTTTCAAAAGTAAAGTTAGTCATCAAACTAACCTTAATGAGGATTAATCAACCTTAGAGAAACCTGTTGAACAATAAGTCACCTATATCTCTACTGCCTTAATTGACTGGGCTGTTTTTCAATTTGGGGGATTTAATCTTAAAGTTTTCAAAAGAAATTTTTAATTGGAACTCAATTCACCCCCCCCCTCTTGAGTGTCCACTCCGACCAACATTTGGTATCAGAGGTTGTGTTTATCTCTATTATACTTGCTCAAAGTTTTATTTTAACTCTCTGTTTTTAAACTGTGATTGTAGTTTTATCTAAAAAGTCTTAAATTTCTGTTAGTTCTAAATTTGATCTCTTTAAAACATTTTCTAAAATTTCCTTATGGATAATAGACTAGAAGGTGCTGCTACTAACAGGCCACCCTTCTTTAATGGTGTGAATTATGCCCAATGGAAGCTCAAAATGAAAATTCATTTGGAAAGTATGGGTTTTGATATTTGGACTGCTATAGAGTCTCAATACAAGATTCCAGAAACTGAAAGAATAACTTGGGATGAACCTACTAAGGTAGCTTACAATAATAATTATAAGGCTGTGAATGCTCTCTACTGTGCTCTAGGAGATGAGGAATTCAATAGAATTTCTGCATGTAAAACTGCTTTTGAAATCTGGGACACCTTAGCTGTTTCTCATGAAGGAACAACTAATGTCAAGGAAATGCGGTTAAATACTTATACTATCAAATATGATAACTTTAAGATGAAAGCTGATGAAACTATTTCTGATATGTATCTCAGGTTTAATGAGATAGTCAACACAATGAGCTCACTCGGAAAGATTGTTCCAGCAATGGAGCAAATCATGAGATTATTGAGATGTCTGCCTGACAGATGGAGAGGCACATCCGTTTCAATTAGAGAATCCTGTGATATTGGATATTTCCTGTCAAGGAGTTAATTGGTAAGCTGATGATGTACGAAGAAGAGCTGAAGGTAAATAAAGAGGAAGATGAGGAACCAAAACGAAAATCTGTAGCTTTTAAGTCTACTGCATCAAAGAGCAAAGACAAGGAGAAAGTCCATATACCAACTGAAAGCTCATCTAGTGAAGACTTAGATTCTGACAGTGATGACGAGATGGCACAAATAGCAAGGAGATTCAAGAAGTTCTATAGGAATAAGAATTTCTTCAGAAAACCAAACTACAAGGGTAAGTATGATAGACAAGGTAAGTGGAAGAAAGATTGGAAGAAAACTGATAAAGAAGAAGACATAGTTTGCTATGAATGTAAAAGGAAAGGACACATCAAAGATGACTGTCCTAAGTTAAAATTCAAGAAGAAATATGAGTACAAGGACAAGAATTATAAGAAAGCTATGAAGGACACCTGGAGTGCTTCAGAAGACAGCACAAGTGAATCAGAATCCAGTGATTCTGAAAGAAATCGTGCTAATATATGTTTCATGACAAACACATCTGAGGTAAACTTAGACACTCCCACTTTAAACTCTTATTATTCTGAAGGTGAAGCAGAATCTGGTTCTGATTCTGAAAATATGTCTAAAGATGAATTGATTGAATACTGTAATATGCTGGAAGAAACGTGTAATGAACTAAAGGATAAATATAAGTCTTTAAAGAAACAGCATGCTCTTACTGCAAGTGTCAAGTCTGCACTTGATGTAGAAAAAGAGAAAAATGTTCAATTATTAAAGGAGAATACAGAACTGAAACTATCTAATGAACAACTTAGAAAGGACTTAGAAACATTCACAAATGGAAAAGATACTCTAACCCAACTGCTAGGAAATCAAGTTTCACCTAAGTATGCTACTGGCTTGGGATACCAACCTGGACAAAGACAGTTTACTAAAACCCGATTTATTCCTAAGTCTGGAAAAAATCCTGCTAGTTCCAGTTTTGGAAATTCGTATGCCTCAACTGGTTATTTAAATAGTTGTAGATCAAATAAAGTATATCTCTCTAAATCTGTTGCATCTATTAATTGTATGGGACCCATAAAACAAATCTGGGTACCTAAATCCTTGATTGCTAACATATCTGGACCCAAGAAAATCTGGGTACCAAAGTCATTTCCTGTCTAATCTGTTTTGTAGGAAATCTGTTTGAAAAGCAATTACAAGAAGGTATGGTACTTAGATAGTGGATGATCAAGACACATGTCTGGGGACTATTCGTGCTTCAAAAGCTTAATAAAGGTTGATGGAGGATATGTCACTTTTGGTGATAACTCAAAAGGAAAAATCATCGGCTTAGGCCAGATTGGTAACACTGACTCAGTATTAATTTCCAAAGTTTTATTTGTTGATGGACTTAAGTACAACCTACTTAGCATTTCTCAATTGTGTGATGATGGTTTTAATGTCAAGTTTGAAAACAATTCTTGTGATGTTTATAATTCCAAAAATGCTTTAATATTTTCTGCCTTAAGAAATGAAAATGTTTATGCTGTTGACTTAAACACTTTAGCTAAACATAATGTTACTTGCTTAAATGCTTTTCATAAAGAGTCTTGGCTGTGGCATAGGAGATTAGGACACTGCAACATTCACTCACTTAGAAAACTCTCTAAGAAACACCTAGTTAGAGACCTACCTAAGCTTGAATTCCCAAATGAAAAAGTGTGTAATCCCTGTCAAAAGGGAAAACAACACAAAGTTTCTTTTAAACCAAAGAAAGAAGTTTCAACTTCTCAACCACTTGAACTGGTTCACATGGATTTGTTTGGACCATCAATAATTTCAAGTCTAAATGGGAAGCACTATGTTTATGTTATTGTAGATGACTTTTCTAGATATACTTGGGTATACTTTCTAGCTCACAAAAGTGAAGCCTGCTCTTCCTTTGTTAAATACTCTAAGTCTGTAGAAAATCTTAGTGGACTTAAGATTAAGACCTTGAGGAGTGATCATGGCCGTGAGTTTGAGAATCAAGAATTTGAATCTTACTGCTCACACAATGGCTATGCTCACAATTTTTCTGCTCCTAGGACACCTCAACAGAATGGTGTAGTGGAAAGAAGAAACCGAACCCTGCAAGAAATTGCAAGGACTATGCTTAATGAATATGACCTGCCTGTTTACTTTTGGGCTGAAGCTGTTAATACAGCCTGCTATGTTATTAATAGAGTCTTGATTAGACCGGTTCTTAAGAAAACCCCTTATGAGTTGTGGAATAATAGGAAGCCTAAGGTTAATTACTTTAGAGTTTTTGGTTGCAAAGTCTTTATTCTGAATACTAAAGATAATCTTGATAAATTTGCTCCAAAAAGTGATGAAGGAATTTTCCTGGGTTACTCTATGTCTAGTAAAGCCTATAGAGAGTTCAATAAGAAAACCAAATGTGTGGAAGAATCTGTTCACATCAAGTTTGATGAGACTGATCCACATGAGTCTAAAACTTCTCTTGAAGATGTTGAAGAAGACTTATCTGTTCTGGACCTAAATGACAAATCTAAAGAACCTGAAATAAAAACATCCAGTTCTGGACTTTTTCCAGAATCTTCCTCTGTGGAACCCGAACCTATAAATGAACCTGAAATTTCTAGTTCAACCTTTACCAAATCAACTAGGATTCTAAAGAATCATCCTTTAGATGCTGTTGTTGGTAATCTTGATAGAGGAACACAAACTAGAGCTTCTCTAAGAAATCAGGTTGAACATCAAGCTTTTCTTTCACAGCTTGAACCCAAAAATGTCAATGATGCTATCAGTGATGAATTCTGGGTAATGGCTATGCAAGAAGAACTAAATCATTTTGAAAGAAACAATGTTTGGGAATTAGTGGAAAGACCTAAAGACACTCTTACCATAGGCACTAAATGGGTGTTTAGAAACAAAGTTGATGAGTTTGGTAATATAATCAGAAACAAAGCTAGGCTAGTTTCACAAGGGTATAGTCAGGAAGAAGGAATAGACTATGAGGAAACCTTTGCACCCGTGGCTAGACTAGAGGCCATTAGGATATTACTTGCTTATGCTGCTCATCTGAATTTCAAACTATATCAAATGGATGTTAAAAGTGCTTTTCTAAATGGATATATAATTGAGGATGTATTTGTGGAACAACCTCCTGGTTTTACAAATCCCCATTTTTCTAATCATGTTTTTAAACTATCTAAAGCTTTATATGGTTTAAAGCAAGCTCCAAGAGCTTGGTAAGATAGGCTCATCTCTTTTCTTATTTCGAAAGGATTTACTAAAGGGATAGCTGATCCTACTCTTTTTATTAAATGGATTTCTAAAGATGTCTTAATAGTACAAATTTATGTGGATGATATTATTTTTGGATCTTCTAAAAATTATTTATGTTTTGATTTTTCAAAAATAATGCAAAATGAGTTTGAAATGAGTTTAATGGGAGAACTCAAATTTTTCCTTGGATTTCAGATCTTTCAAAATAAAAATGGTATTATTTTGAACCAAAGTAAATATATTAACGATCTTCTAAAACGTTTTTCTTTGGATGGCACCAAAGGCAGTGACACACCTATGAGCACCACTTGCAAGTTGGACAGTGATGAAACTGGTGAACCAGTGGATCAAACCAATTACAGAGGTATGATAGGTAGTCTACTGTACCTTACTGCCAGTAGACCTGACATCATGTTCAGTGTATGCATGTGTGCTCGGTTTCAAGCCAATCCAAAAGAGTCTCATTTGACTGCTGTTAAAAGGATTTTCAAATATCTAAAACATACTCCCAATTTGGGATTATTTTATCCAAAAGGACAATCATTTGATTTATTAAGTTATTCTGATGCTGATTTTGCTGGCTGCAAGTTAGATAGAAAGAGCACCTCTGGAACATGTCACATTTTAGGAAAGTCACTAGTATCTTGGTGTAGTAAGAAGCAGAATTCTGTTGCATTGTCTACTGCCGAAGCTGAGTATATAGCTGCTGGTAGCTGTTGTGCACAAATCTTGTGGATGAAACACACTTTACTAGACTATGGATATCAATTCAAACATGTCTCTATAAGGTGTGACAATACAAGTGCTATTAACATTTCTAAAAATCCATTATCTCATGCTAGGACAAAACATATTGATGTGAGACATCACTTTCTGAGGGATCATTATCAAAAAGGTGATATCACTCTTGAGTTCATTGGCACTGAACATCAGTTAGCTGATATTTTTACAAAGCCTTTGAATTCTGAGAGATTAAGTTACATCAAACATGAGTTAGGTATGTTTAATTATAGCACAGTTGAAACCTCACAGTTGAAACCTCACAGTTGAAACCTCACAGTTGAAACCTCACAGTTGAAACCTCACAGTTAGACCTCACCGGTGTACCTCACTGTTACATCTCTCTGTAGGCTGTTTCGCTGTTTAACCTTATTTTATTTTTGCGGTAATTCAAACCGTTTCTTTTCTTTATACTTTTATTTCTAAATCCCTAAATGATAAAATTTAGAACATCGAACATATCTCAATCCACTCATCTCGACCCTTGCTCTCTCAAGTCCTAAACCCTAAACCTTCAACCGAACCTCGAAACCTCATTCAGTTCCAATGGCCAGAACAAAGCGACCCCCGACTGTCAATGAAGACGCACCAATGCCGAAGAGGAATCGAGTCGAATCCAGTGGCACCGGGAACGCCTCGATAAGACCTGTTAATCCACATCTGACTAAGAGAGAAATAGTTGCTGAGAAGGAGCTAAGTGAAGAGTGGATTTTATCGAGCAGATCATTAGTACTGGCAGTGCTTAATGAGCAAGGATGGACCGAATGCTTCGCAAACAATAATGGACCGTACTACCCGAAGCTGGTGAAGGAATTCTATGAATATCTACAGTTCGAGGAAGAGGATGATCTGCATAGACTGGTATCCAGAGTAAACGGCAATGAAGTCAGTTTTTCATCCGTTGAATGGGCTGCATGTTTAAGAGTTCCTCATGAGGGTATTTACAACTGCTATTCTGGAGCGGCTCCTCCAAATAGTGGAATCTTTGATCATGAGACGGCTCTGGAAGAACTGACAGGCAATGGCACAGTAAGAAAGATTATTGCTGCTGAAATGTGTGGAGAGGACAGGCTTTTGTTTAAGTTTATTCAGCATGTACTGAGTCCTAGAAGAGGAGATTTTGCAACTCTGAAGCACCAGGATATTTACTTGATGTACTTATTAAAACATGGAAGGAAGATAAACCTTTGTAGGTTGCTGATGGCTCAGATGGAGGACATGATAAAGGCAAGCTCAAAATCAAGTGCCTTGTTTCATGCTAAACTCATTTCGGTAATGTTGAAAGTGAAAGGTGCAGCTGGAAGTCAGGAAGAGTTGATAGTGGAAAAGAACAGTGTATGTATCTCGAAAGTAATATGCAAATTCATGAGGATCAGTTGGAATCCCTGGAAGAAATCATGGGTGAATGATGAGGAGAGAATCTATGAGAAATTTAGCCCTTCTACTCATCCCTCTAGACCGAGAGATAGGAGAGATCCAGGCTTAAAGCCTGATGAGCCTGAACCTGTATACTCAGATGATGAACAGACTGCAGTAGTTGGTGACTCTGCAAGAGAGAACACCCCAATTGATGAAGGGAGTGATCCTGAGACTACTCACAGTCCTGTCAGGACAGTGGAGTTTGGAGCAGCAAGCCGTCCAAAAGAACTACCTAGTAGATAACCTGTTCTAAGAGACAGTGAGACTGAGTCTACAGAAGAAGAAGAAGAAGAATCTCAATATTTTGTCAAGGACACCTCTGACGAGGATGATACAGTCGAAGCAGAAGAGGCTGGAGCTTCAAATGAAAATCAAGAAACTGTTGCAGAAGATGAAGAGGAGATCAGTGGTGAAGAAACAGAAAAACTTAGTATGAGCCCTCTGATAGGGTATACAGACAAGCCAGTGTCTGACCAGGAAGTAGGAATGGTCTCTACTACTGTTGTCATGGAAGTGGTTGATGACTCAACAGAGAGGGAGGCTAACCTCACTGCTGAACCTACAGAGGAAGAAAGTATGGAACCTACTAGAGCTACAGAAGAGAACTTAGAGTTACCCAGAGTCGAGCAGATAGTAGAAAATGTTCAGGAAGGAGCTCCAAGTGAGGGGGACCGTTTTGGTTCTGTCTCTGTACTGTATGATATAGAAGGATTGACCTCAGATCCAGGATACATGGTGTTAGGACTCAATTATGAGGATTCAGATGAGGAAAACCAACCACCAAGAAATCCAGTTATCCTAACTAACAGCTCTCCAGTGTTAGAAACTGAAAGATTGGCCACCAAGGAAGACCTTGAATCCTTAAAGAATGAAATGAAGGAGACCATCAGACAGTTTGTTGCTGAATTAAAAACCAGTCTTTTTGATGAGCTGAAAAATGTAGAACAATCCATAGAATTATCTCTAGGATGTGTTGTGGGAAGTCCAATCAAAGAAGTGATGGATGAAATGAAAGTGTGCCACACTCAAATTGAAAGCTGGACTGGAGCAGTAGTGGCCCTCAGACAATCAGTTGCTTCTTTAACTGCCCTGAGCAGTTCTCAGACACAAGTGGCCAGTGAGATTCGATACATCAAAGAAGTGGTCAAGCAGTTTGTGGAAGTATTTGAGGCTTTCAAGAAATCAGTAAAAGAACACTTTAGAAATCAGGATGTTGTCATTCAGAAAGTGATTGGAAATCTGACTCAGTCTTTCAAGGAGACAGTGGCATTCTCAGTCAAGTCCCTTCCTTCATCTAGCTCTCCTGTAGACCTTGATCAGTTTAGAAGCCTGCTCAGAGAAGAGCTTACTCAGGCCCGTTCAAATGACACATCAGACCTACAGATCCTTGCTACTACAAGAGAAGTCAGTGGCTTTGTTCGTGAGCACCTGCAGGCTGCTACTGCTTCTCAGGAGGCCATCAAAAGTAAAGTGTATTATTACTTTGATCGGATTTTCACCAAGCATCAGTTGAACCATCACTTCAAGCTCATGCTAGAAACTATGAAGCTGCCTCCTGTAACTCAATCTTTCAAAGAACAAGTCAGCAAGCTACGAGAGTTGACCCCGGCTTTGGATAAATTCTTGGAAAACAAAAATGACTTCTTATCTGCCATGGACAGAGGAGGAAACATCATCATGGATTTCAGGAATCTTCTCTTACCTTTTCTTCATGTGGACTGCACACCTGTTATAGTTCCTCCTGCCCTACCTGTCTCCAACCCCAGTGGTTCTTCAGTAATGTCTCCTGCTGATGCCCTCAGAAGCCTTAGACCACTTATACCTCGGCAAGCTACTCACTAAAGGCCTTCATGAGCATCTGTTGCTGCCCCTCTAGACATTCCTGCTACAATTCCTAAGCCTGTTGATCTTTCACCTACTGCTCCATCTTCTTCCTCCAAAGGAAAAGATCCCTTACCTACAGATGAAGAGGATTGAGTCTGTTTATGTTTTTTTTGATAGGGATCATGTATTCACGTTTTGGGTCATGTAATGCACTCATTATTAATACAATGTTTATTTTCTCTCTCTCTGTCTTTCTTTTTGTTAATCACAAAGGGGGAGAAATAGGGAGAAATAGGGAGAAATAGGGAAAACTCGGGGGAGAAATGAACCTATACAAAGAGGGAGAAATCCTTGAGGATTATACCTAATTTTTGTGCTCATATTTCTAATACTGTGTTTTGCACACTTCTCTCTGATACATCTATATTTCATTCCATACTGACATAATTTGTGATTATCAAAAAGGGGGAGATTGTTGGAATCACCTATTTTGATAATCCCAAATCATGCTTAAACATTGATTATGATGTATTAAAACCTTGCATTAATCTTATTATTCTATGCTTAAACGTATTTTATTCTAAACAGTTCATATTCTTACTCTCATAACTTTACTGTAACAGCTTACAGTAGTATTTACATAAGTTTAGTATTGTTAGCTAACAGTCAGAGTTTTCTTTTCAAAGTCACAGTTACAGCTAACTGTCACCTTAAGTTACTGTTGCAATAAGTTCACAGTTACAAGGTTACAGTCGAAGACTAATACAAGCTTACAGTCACGAGTCTACCGCTATCTATTGTCAAAGCTCACAGACGAAGGTCACTATAACGACCCACACTTTACATACATTGTTAATACTTCAAAATTGAAGCACACTTATTACAACATATGACAAAACCACAAAGGACCGTATAGGTATAGTGTCTTTAGAAACTGGGAAACATAAACAACTGGTTCATAAATCTTCTACAGTGTCTCCCATTTATTTCATCATATCTAGGGTCCATTTTAGCATATTCTACTTAATATCCATCTTCCTGACCTGGGGAAAAGAACACATAAAAGGGTGAGCTCAAATGCTCAGCAAGGGCAAATAAAGGAAATAAAAATCATATCATATCTTTATGAAAATCAAAACCTGCAAAAGAGATCATAATATCTTAACATGGAATAAATCATAGAAGTGAAAATGAGATCCCCATAATCATAACATAAAACTTGAAACTTTGTGGCATGCACACATAATCATGGAAAATCATTTCTTGTTAGTCATGACTCATTGCCAAGACTATCTTAGTGGACAAAGTCCCTTTCTGAACCGAGTTCACTCCTCGTTTCAGTCCTGTATCACTGAACCGAAATAACCTTCCGTTCCAGCCATGTCTATCTCATGAGATATAAAATCATTACCCAATGCATTGGAGGGAGATATAGGTCCCACCCATCTTATAATGAATCATTTCTTATGTGTTCCACATAATCATAAAACATACATCATCGCATAACACATGTAACAAAAATGGGATTCTTGAAACATCATGACATCATAAATCAATTCATATAAGATAAAGGAATTCATAAACATAATTCCATCACAACATAGTCAAATCAATGTAAAAATATGGATAGAAACAGAACCCTTTATTATCTTAGATGGAAAATAATTTTGATAAAACACTTGAATTGAATTCTTGAGGAAAATATCCTTTCTTCTTTAAAATCAATTTCTTTTCACAAAACATCATGCAATTTTAAAAGAAAGAGATTTTATTGAAAATAGTCATGAAATCTTTTAGAGGAAGCTTCATGAAAATAAGGCTTTATAAAACAGTAGAAATCCGTTCGTGCCGTATAAGTTAAAAAAAAAACATTCTTCATACTTTTGTCGGAAAAGTCAAAAAGTACCTCGTACGAAAAACGACAAAAGATTCCTTTCAAACGTATTACTAAAAACTCACCGAAGGGTAAAAATGGATTTAAACAATTTTAGGTTGATGGAAATAATATTACATATTGAGTAAACATGGATGTGGATGATAAAATACACCCCATTAAATACTTACGAATAAACAATCTCGGATAAAAATGAGATTGTGATATTTACCTTACCTTAGGTCCGATTTTCTTTGTTCGTGTCCGAAGCTCCTCTTCTTTGGAACGCCTATTTGAATCCTCCACTTAAGGAACTAATATTGGTCTTTGGAGAAGACCAGGACCTCTAGGATTATTCTAGGGAAGTTGAGAGGAGAAAATGGCAGGGGTTGGCCGAGCTTGAGTGCTCAAATTGGTGTGAGGAGGAGGGGGAGGTGGTGCCCTTTTATAAGGGAGGAGAGGGGCACCTTAGGAATATCTCAAAATATTATTTTATATTAAAGTCAAAATCGGTTTATAATGGTTCCAAAGGGTCTTATTTCGAAGCTAAAGTGGGGATGGGTCGAAATCCTATCAACCAATAGGATTTAGACAAGTTTAGGGTATTATTTTAACCTTATCAATTAGATTTAACTCTAAGTTAATTAATTTAACTTTTACCGTGTCTTTTTGTTTTCTTTCACTATATGGTTAATACACTTACTATAACATGCCAAACGAACCCCAAATTGTTTATTATTAATATATATATCCTTATCTATGTCATTTGGCCGAACCTTAGATTTTTAGGAATAAAATAACAATTAATAATATAATATTTGATTTAAAAACTATTTTGTGTCAATTTTGACACTATTTGATATATGATTTTTGTGAAAGTCATAACAGAATTATATGTTCGAACCAAGTTGATTAAATCAACAATCATATATCATAGTAACCTAGAAAATTAGTGGAATTCATAAAAAGTCTCAAATTACATTTATTTTGGTATTTATATTATCAATTTTGTCAATATTTCATTAATAAGATAATTACTGCATCATCTTTGTGTCATAAATAAATTAAATTATTTGATGTCTAAAAATTACAAATAAAATACCATCATGTATTAAATCTTTTTAGCTTTCTAATGAATATTTACAATCGAATTTATCTTATGTATAACCCCATATTAAAAAATGATTTACTTATTAAACTTTGATTTTAACTATTTTAACCCTTCTTTAAATAAATTAATAATAATTGTCCTAATCTAATCCAAGTGGGCCTAAATGGTCATATTTTATTCCTAAGTTTGTTTTTGGTCGAATTACACTTGTCCAATAGAATTAGGACATGTGTTAGGGTAATATTGATATCATATTTACCCTTAGTTACCCTATTTACTATTTACCGCGGTAAAAATAGTAAAAAGTTACTATTCACCAAAAAATTATTTTCTTCTCATTGAACCACATTTTAGTCCTTGATATTAACCGTGTCTCTCGGATTTTTGAAATTCCATTCACAGAAGCGGTAAAATTAATTTTTATGCAAAAATTCAGTTTTTAACCTACCACTTAGTGGTTTCACTATTCATCAAAAATTGAAAGTTTTCAGAAAAATACCAAAATTTCACCCTAGGCTAATTTCGATATTCTGAGTCCAAAAATGAAGTCCATTTTGAAAAATAAAATTTATAAAATTTTAAAAAGTGGTTATTACTATTCATAACGGCTAGTTTTAATAGCATATTGTTGTTTAGTGAAACTCGGTATTGCGTACGACGCAAGCTATCTAGGAAGGTCGCGATTGCGTGCAAAGCAAGCCAAGCAAGTATTGTGTAGAAAAAGATTCCTTTGATGGTTTATATAACATAAAAGTCTCGGGTGTTACAGTCACAGTTACAAGACTTCTGTTCAAAGTTTTCTCTGCTCAAGTTCACAGTTGAACAAGTCTACAGTTGGAACAAGTTCACAGTCAAATAAGCCTACAGTCATAAGTCTACAGTCAAGGTTACAGTTAGACAGCTTCTGTCGACTAAGTCTACTGATGATCGAGGTCTACAGTTGACAAAGGTTACAGTTCTACAAATTTGATATTACAAGTCTACAGTTAGAGAGGCTACAGTTACATGGAGTAAAAGCTACCATTGCAAGCCTACAGACAGCAAGCCTTTTGTTGAAGTCAGTAGTCAGAAGGAAGTCCACAGTTGGAAGACCACAGTTGAAGTCCACAGTGACATACATTCTTGACCAGTCTATTATTATTATATTTCTACTTTTTTCTTTACCAATTTGATTAATACTAATCTAACGGTCATGTCTAAACAAATTAATACACCTAACATTATTTATTGATATTTGCAGACATATCAAGAAATAATACAATGTACGAGGAAGATTGCACGTGTAACTCACGACTATTTATCTTGTCGGCCTCGGGTGAACAAAAAGGACATATATGGAGGAGTATAAAAAGAAGAGAGAAGCATTCAAGAAAAAGAATGAATGGAACGAAAAGAACAGTGACATACACGAACAAGAATAGAGGAAGGACACAAAGAGTCTAACATCTACAACTGAGAAGGAGATACGCATATACACAAAAAGAAGAACTCTCGAGCATTCATTCTGAAGAACAAAAGAGTCTCAAGTTAACCGACTGAAAGAACCGTCTCCTAAAAGCCATGCTGTGAAGCACTCAAACTCAAAGAAGCTGATCACTTGAACATCTGGAAGTCTGGAAATCACGACACTCTGTTTTAGTGTCAACTTACAGAAAAAGGACCAAAGCTTCAAGTCACTCATTCCTACGAGTCCAGAACTGATCTGCCAACACTATAGAGCACTCTAAACCTCCTTCTTTCTATCTCTTGCTCTACTGTGTTTAAGTGTTTTACATTTGTGAGCAGTGTGTCAGTATTACACACACTGTCTCCTGTGCTTAAACTGAGGGATACTGAAAATCCCTATCCCAAACCTTTTTACATTTGTTACCCACGTATAACTGTGGAAGAAGCCTAGTGTGGCTTGGTCATTTGTTTTCCCACGTATAACTGTGGCAGAGGTTGTCAAACCTGGACAGTTTGTGAAAACTGTTGTAAAGCCCGATACAGGCTGTGTATCAATCCTTTTTATAAAATTGCTTGGTGGCAGGTGATCACCAAGTGGAAGAGGACTAAGTCTTAGCTTAAGACTGAACCTCTTGTTTGAAATAGCTTGTTATTCTTTTCTTTACTTTGCTTTCCTTTTTCCGCTGTGCTCTTTGTTTTTAAAACAAGAAATCTGTTTTTGCATATACTCTGATAGTCAATTTTGGTTAGTGTGTATAAGAGATTTGTTTAGTAAACTTGTTTCAAAAGTAAAGTTAGTCATCAAACTAACCTTACTGAGGATTAAGCAACCTTAGAGAAACCTGTTGAACAATAAGTCACCTATATCTCTACTGCCTTAATTGACTGGGCTGTTTTTCAATTTGGGGGATTTAATCTTAAAGTTTTCAACAGAAATTTTTAATTGGAACTCAATTCACCCCCCCCTCTTGAGTGTCCACTCCGACCAACAATATCCTCTTATTTGATACATACCTTTAGGTGATTATACATTATCCACTTGTTTATTGATATCATGTTTTTTCTCTTGACTCATCTCTTACACTTAATGTTTACTCCTGAATGATAGTCATTAAACACTTGTTTTCTTTATAAATTCCCTCAATGTATCGTATGAAATGATATAAGATAAATTATATTTTTTATAAAATAGATTATATTTCAAAAAATATTATATATTTCATCTTTTATGGATTTAAATTATATATAAAATCTCCCAAATATACTAGACCTCAAGAATTCCAGTTTTTTGTTTTATAGATTTTATACTAAACATATTATATTAAAATGTGTATGATTGTGATATTTCTATTGTATTAGTCATTTATGTATGATGAAACTAAATTTCAAATGCCTACTACTCGAGATAGGGTTCATATTTGATTATATTTTGATATATTCAGACACACATATGAAGTAGTCGAAGTAGGTGTCGGTCACATAATGTGAGTAAGGTAAAACTTTCAATGTTTCTTATTTTATTATTAATAAAAATTCATCATTTCTTTTATTTATGCACATATCGCATTGTACATGTTCTTATGATATATGCTATATTAATGTCTAACTATAGAGGTGGCCTAATGATGTTTTCTGAAAATCATCTCAAAAACTGTCACGACCCGCCTTCACCAAAAGGAGGGAAGGGTCAGCAGATTGCCAGGCCCTTCCTTCTTTAAGTTGTAGGAGAGATAATGACCCCCGAGTCCCGCCTCCAGTAGGCCCCGGGGTGGCGACTAGCACCAAGGGTATGAGTTTTCACAAATATGGGAGGCATTACCCTTTTTATTATTTAGGATCCGAAAATAGGACAAGTCAACCACCCAAAAAGGAAAAGAAACAAGTGTATATAAATAAACCCAAACAAAGCCCCCATGCATGTTTAAACAGTTTACAACAAGGTGCAAGTACAAAAAAGGCTCAAAGTACAATACCCAAAGAAAACAAAGGTACGACAACAACAACAACTCCAACTGTCCGACTAGTAGGGTCCCGCACAGCCCTGGTAGTCCTCCTGGAATCCTGAAAGTAAACGTAGGGTGAGCATACAAGTACACTCATTAGGGAAAACCAAGACTCTCGTGCACAAGTGGGGGAACGTGCTAAAGTCCCGTGAGAAAGGAGAAAACCAAACGCCTATTCAAGGTAAACTAACCACCCCAGGCCTCACCAAGGCACGATCCCCAAATAACGCAAGTCAAGTAATATATATAATCCGAGCACATCAATGTTTGGGTACCTCGCGCCACTTTCCCACTAGTTATTGAGACATCCTACGCATCGGACCAATCCCGCCATTCTCACCGCAGTCCCACTGCCACACCCGCACGCACACACCTGGGCCACAACCACACGCAGTCCCACTGCTGAAATCCCGCCCACACACACCTGGGCCTCAATTGTCTCATGTAACCACGCCCGAAGACACCTGGGCCTCATCCCGAAGACAGTTGGGAAACCACCTGCCGCACACACCTGGACAACCACAGTACTACCCTGCACGAAGGTTCTTGGGCTAATAATGGACCTCAGGCCATCATAGCCTGCCCGAAGATACTTGGGCTATCCAGGAAAGGGAGCAGAAAAGGAGCTAATAACCAGCCACTAAGAATAGTGTTGGGAAAAACACCATTCACCCGTAAATGGGGGTGTTCGGCACTGAGTGCTCAACTTGGGTGGGGCGCGAATAAGAAACATAAAGCTACAAGTATAGATATAGGTAACAAACACTCACCCAAAGCTTAGGTTTTGCTAGCCAACCTACAGAACACAACACCACTGCGTCTGAGTCACAGTTCACGACCCTTGCCCACAAAAACCATTTGTCCCATTCTTGTTTCAAGTTCAGTCAAAATGTTCAATTAATTTTAAGCACTACTGGGCAACTACCATAAGCATAACCAAGGAAAGCATCAAAAGCAAGGATCAACCAAAACACTCACACCCGGTTCTGTCAACAGAGGATCTCTCCCCAATTCGTGATATAAATGAGTACCCACCCGGTCTCAAACTCACAACCACCGAAACCATACCAACATGGAATCCCATCCCCAAATTCACACAACCACTGGGTAATTTCAGATTTAAAAGACTTAACACACTCCATGATTTCAAACCTGTGTGTTCTAACCTAGAGTTAACATAGTTGGGTTTATCCTGGTGCTTCCAATTTATTCAGCCGGGTATACGTGACTAACCAATTTCACAGCAGGAGTTCACAATTTCAACAACCCATTAAAAACATCACGAGGGGATTCATCAATGCACATACAACGACCACCAACGGCCTCAGTTTTTAGAAAAACATAAACCAGCACGACTAAAAAGGATAATAACAAGATAAAGCATAAACAATGATCACAACACCTTCCCCTTCTTTCTTTAGGACTTCGTTTATTATCCTCCTTAAGGTTCGGTTCAACCAATTCCATAGGAACAAAAATAACGCCCACCCCGCATGATACACAAAAGTGAGAGACAAGAGAAATTCCCTACCTGCTGATAGACGATCAACGCTTAGGTCGGGGGGGAGGCGGAACTTCACGGATAACGACACGGCGCGCCCGATGCACCAAAAGAGCCACGATCGAGGAAGGGAGAAACCACGGCCTAACCCTTATTATATAAGATCCGGGGAAGGTTGAGATAGAAACGCTGAACCGCGTAAGACATGGAAGTCGTGGGTTAACCACGCGGCTTGACTCATCATTAAAGGTGCTGGGTGGTTTAAACCGACTCATGAGTTGATTCAATATTTAATTAAAACTTTTGTGCACGTTTCGGGTCTTTAAGACATTTTTTAACGTGGCAGAATAGGGTTTAAAACCCTATTTGTGAAAAAAGGAGCGTTACTGGAACAACTTGGCAAGGCCGGGTGACGTCGGCCGGTTCCGCCGATCGGTCGCACCGATCGGTCGCACCGATCGGTCGCACCGATCGGCCTCACCGATCCGTACCCCTTAAAGATCCGGATTTTGGCAAAGGAAGGGACCAAGGGGGGTCTGGGTCATCACATCAGATACCTCTTAAACGATCCTCGTCCTCGAGAATCACAACAAACCAGAAGGAAAGAGAGGGTCTGAACAACCATCTTCGAAAGATACCTCTTAGGAGTGAACCCCTGCTAAGAACCAAGCAACACACCACGCCAACTGCCCGGTCATGTGGGTTTGGGGAGTTCCCCTCCGCCATGTCAAGATATTATCTGCTTTGGGCGGCACTGACTCACCCGCACGGGTTTAATCGCATCCACCTTAATGAGTCTTGATTAGGGGTTGGGTTCCCTCTTCCCTATAGTCTTGGCTTTTCACACACAACAGAGGAAAATAAACTAGTACATTTCATAGCCAAAAGTCAAACGTTCTACCACAATAGGTACAAAAGGAACAAATATCAAAATAACCCGGGGTATTTGGCACGCATTTGTGATTCCCTCTCCCACGTACTCTCTTCGAGCCCGCCATGTCTCCACAACACACGAACCAAGGGAATGGCTCGCCCACGAAGCACCTCCTCCTTGCGATCATCGATCATCACTGGCTTTTCCACAAAGGTTACGTCGTCCTCGATGTCCAGTTAACCCCAATCAAGGACGTGTGGATCATCGTGCAGATAACGACGGAGCTGGGAAACATGAAAGACATCATGTATCCTTAGCAGCGGCGGAGGTAACGCTAGCTGATAAGCCACTTCGCCGACCCGCCGTAACACTTCGAAGGGTCCGACGAATCTGGGGGAAATCTTACCCCCCTTGCCGAACCTCCGTTGCCCACGCCGTGGGGATACCTTCAAGAACACGTGGTCCCCAACCTCAAACTCCAAGGGCCTTCTCCTGGTATCAGCAGACGACTTCTGTTGGTCCTGGGCCGCCTTCATCCTTTCCCGTATGAGCTGAATCTTCTCTGTCGTGTCCTGCACCACCTCTGGGCCAAGGATGCCTGCCTCTCCTACTTCGGTCCAACACACAGGTGAACGGCATGGCCTCCCGTACAATGCCTCAAACGGGGCCATACCGATGGTAGAGTGGTAGCTATTATTGTAGAAAAAATCTACTAGAGGCAAGTATCGCACCCATGACTCTCCTGAGTCCAGAACACATGCTCGTAGCATATCCTCCAAGGTCTGGATGGTGCGCTCCATTTTTCCATCTGTCTGGGGATGGAAAGCAGTGCTAAGGCGTAACTGGGTGCCAAACGCATGCTGCAATCCTCTCCAGATTCGCGAGGTGAACCGTGCATCCCTATCCGAGACTATAGACCTCGGAACTCTATGCAACCGCACCACCACATTCATGTACTTTCGTGCCAAAGCATCCACAGTACTTGACTCCCTGATTGCCAGAAAGTGAGCCGATTTCGTCAACCTGTCCACCACCACCCAGATGGCGTCGCACCCTCCTTGGACCTTGGGTAGTCCCGTGACGAAATCCATCGAGATGTCGTCCCACTTCCACTCGGGAACAGCTAAAGGCTGCAGTAGGCCGCCTGGAACCCGATGTTCAGCCTTCACTTGCTGACATACTAAGCATTTAGCCACAAATTCTGCCACCGCTCGCTTAACTCCGGGCCACCAGAACTGCCTTTTCAGCCCCTGGTACATCTTGGTAACTCCTGGGTGCACCGCCAGGGGTGAGTTGTGTAACTCACTAAGAACCTTGCCACACATCACTCTTGGAACAAACAACCTTTTCTGGAAAAGCATCCGGTGCTGACCATCCTCTTTCCATTCTCTTGGAGCATCGCCCTGGTCAACCCGATCACGCATCACTTCGCACTCGGGGTGTCCCCACTGAGACTCCTCCACTTTTCGAAACAGAGATGACTGCACTATCATCTGATATAGGCAGCCTCTGCCACTATCCATCTTTGCATCCAGGTGTAAGGAAGCCAACTCCTCCATTGCCTTCCAGGCACTCGCCGACTTTCGGACCGCATCCTTCTGCGTCCTCCTGCTCAAGGCATCAGCCACCACATTTCCCTTGCCCTCAGTATAAGAGATTTCAAAGTCATAGTCCTGGAGGAACTCCACCCATCTCCGCTGTCGCAAGTTCAAGTCCCGCTGGGAGAAGATATACTTTAAGCTTTTGTGATCTGTGAAGACCACAAAGCATTCCCCGATGAGGTAGTGCCGCCATAACTTTAGCGCAAAAACGACCGCTGTAAGCTCCAGGTCATGGGTGGTGTAGTTACGCTCATGGGGGCATAGCTGCCTGGACCTGTAAGAGATCACCCCTTGTTGCTGCATCAACATGCATCCCAGGCCCTATCCTGAAGCATCACAAAATACCTCATAGGCCATCCCTTCTTCTGGTAATCTCAACACTGGGGCACTAACCAGCTTTTCTTTTATGTAGCTGAAGGATGACTCGCACTGCTCGCTCCACACGAAAACCTGGTCTTTCTTGGTCAAAGCCGTTAAAGGGTCTGCTACTCGGGAGAATTTGGGTACGAATCTCCGGTAGTAACCTGCCAGTCTGAGGAAACTCTGGACTTCCGCCACATTCTTGGGTGCTGCCCAAGAAACAACTGCCTCAACCTTTGATGGGTCGACTGCTACCCCCTGCTCAGACACTACGTGCCCAAGGAAGTGCACTTCTCGTGTCCATAACTTGCACTTTGACAACTTCCCATAGAGCTGGTGCTGTCGGAGGACTTCCAAAACGGTCCTCAGGTGCTCTGCATGGTCCTCTTCTGACCATGAATAGATCAGGATATCGTCGATGAATACCACCACAAACCGATCCAGGTACTCCCGGAACATGGAGTTCATAAGCCCCATGAACACGGCCGGGGCATTCGTAACACCAAAGGGCATGACCACGAACTCGAATTGCCCATACCTGCACCTGAACGCCATCTTCGGGACATCGCTATCCTTCACCCTTAGCTGGTGGTACCCGGACCGCAGGTCGATCTTCGAGAACCATCCTGCCCCCTTCAGCTGGTCAAAAAGATCATCTATCCTCAGAAGAGGGTAGCGATTATTGATCGTTACCTGGTTCAGCCTCCTGTAGTCGATGCACAACCTGAGGCCACCATCCGCCTTCCTTGCGAACAAGACTGGAGCGCCCCATGGTGACGCACTCGGACAGACATAACCCCTCTTCATCAGATCGTCAATCTGTATCCACAACTCTCGTAGCTCCAAAGGTGCCATCCGATAAGGAGCCATCGAGATCGGACGAGCGTCGGGTTGTAGGTCTATCCCGAACTCGATATCGCGTCGGGGGGGGGGGGGGGGTAGAGTCGTCACCTCCTCAGGAAAGATGTCCATAAACTCGCGGACGATCTCTGGCACTTCCACCATCTCAGCAACTACTGATTCCACTGTCAGCTCGGTCAACAAGGAGAGGAGAGGTTCCTCCCTCCAGTTTCCCTTCGGACTGCTCCGCTCGCCGGTGAAGGTAAAACGCTGGCCTTCCAAACCTGAGAACACCACCCTCCTTCGGAAATAGTCGATGACGGCGCACACAGAAAATAGCCAGTCGATGCCTAGGATGACATCGTATGGCTGAATCTGTAGAAGAAGGAGATCCCTAACCGACTGATGTGGCCCTAACATCATTCTACATCCCCGAAAAACGAACAGCAAGTCGGCCTGACCTCCAACTGGTGTGCTCAACACCAGGGGCACTGGAAGTCTCTCGGCATCTAGACCCAAGGCACGGGCTAGACTGGGTGCAACAAAGGAGTGCGAAGCTCCGGTATCGACCAAAGCATAAGCAAGAGTGCTAAACACATTGATCGTACCTCGAACAACCTCTGGCCCTGCTGGAACTATTGCCTCTGCGGCGTGTAACTGTCCACGCCCAGCTCCCCTGCCCCTCGGCTGTCGGCCCCCTCCCCGACCACGCCCTGGTCGAGGTCCCTGGGGAGCGCCCTGAGTCGGCCTCCTCCTCCTATGTCTGCCTGCGGAGGAGCGTGAGCTCGCTGTCCCTGCTGCTGTTGCTGGAAGGGTCTGGCTGGAAACTGCTGCTGCGGCGGATGCTGAGGATGACTGCCACTGCTGTACTGCACCCGATCGGGGCACTGACTCCGGAGATGTCCAGGGCTTCCGCAGATGAAGCACCGTGGTCCCGAGCCTGAAGGAAAAGAACGTGGGCCAGGGGATCGAAACTGAAACTGATGCGGTCTGCTCCATGTGGGTCGGAACCTGGAGGGTCCCGATGCTGGAGGCCTGGTGCTGACGGCCTTCCCCTTCGATGGTCCCAGCTAGATCCCTTCTCGTGACACTCCGCCTAGATCATTCATCCTTTCCACCACTTCGGCCTTCTTCTGGACCTCTAAGTATGTCGGAAGGGTAATGGGGGTAACAGCATACTGGAGGGAGGGTCGGAGCGCCTCCTCCAAACATCTTGCCCGAGACTCCTCATCGGGAAAGAGGTCCGGAGAAAAACGTAGGAGGTCCTTGAACTTGATTCCAAGTTCCCTCACGGACATACTCCCCTGCTGGAGGGAGGGTAGCTCCCGCCTCTTCTCCGCCTTCATTGTCGAGGAGAGGAATTCCGCTCGGAACTCCTTCTCGAAATCCGCCCAAGCATCCTCAGACTCTTTCCTATTCCCCAGGTGAAGAATCCACCACTGACGTGCCACTCCTCGCATATGGCAAACAGCCAGAGGAACCCAGTACTCGGTCAGGGCCCGAATCAGGCCGAAGGCTATAACTAGCTCCTCTAGCCAGCCTTCCGTCTTCATATCGGAGGTGCTGCCCTCATACTTCTCGAGGGCCTGTCGCTGGAAGGCCCGAAGAGTCTTCTTCCACTGGTCGCCCTCTTCCTCTCGATCAGCTCTCTGCTGATCGGCTAAAGTAGTCTCCGGGGCCTCGATCGCCTGTACCACACGTGGTCGCCTCCCAGGTTCCATAGCTATAAGGTAAACAAGGAATGCCTAAGCCCAAGTAGTGCATAATAAAAAAAAACTTCTTAAAATTTTAAATTTATTCTTAACTCCCAAAATATCCCAGAAACATAAGAACACAAGTTATTTATGATGCATGTACCTTTCCTAGGGTCTCTACCCTGCAATCAGTGTGGTCTCACTTGGTCGTTCGGTAGGTCCAGAGTCCTTGCATCGGATCACGGGGGGCCCTAAAATCCCGTGTCCTAGCCGGTCTTCCCTGGCCTAATTCAAGCACCAAGGTCATCCAACGCTTTTGCCTTACCATCCCATGCAATCCTCACTATGCCTAACTCCAGACTCCATCCTACCTCTCAAACCCTCCCCTCTGATACCATTCTGTCACGACCCGCCTTCACCAAAAGGAGGGAAGGGTTAGCAGATTGCCAGGCCCTTGCTTCTTTAAGTTATAGGAGAGATAATGACCCCCGAGTCCCGCCTCCAGTAGGCCCCGGTGTGGCGACTAGCACCAAGGGTATGAGTTTTCCCAAATATGGGAGGCATTACCCTTTTTATTATTTAGGATCGGGAAATAGGACAAGTCAACCACCCAAAAAGGAAAAGAAACAAGTGTATATAAATAAACCCAAACAAAGCCCCCATGCATGTTTAAACAATTTACAACAAGGTGCAAGTACAAAAAAGGCTCAAAGTACAATACCCAAAGAAAACAAAGGTACGAAAACAGCAAAAACTCCAACTGTCCGACTAGTAGGGTCCTGCACAGCCCGGGTAGTCCTCCTGGAAACCTGAAAGTAAACGTAGGGTGAGCATACAAGTACACTCAGTAGGGAAAACCAAGACTCTCGTGCACAAGTGGGGGAACGTGTTAAAGTCCCGTGAAAAGGAGCAAACCAAACGCCTATTCAAGGTAAACTAACCACCCCAGGCCTCACCAAGGCATGCTCCCCAAATAACGCAAGTCAAGTAATATATATAATCAGAGCACATCGATGTTTGGGTACCCCGCACCACTTTCCCACTGGTTATTGAGACATCCTATGCATCGGACCAATCCCGCCATTCTCACCGCAGTCCCACTTCCACACCCGCTCGCACACACCTGGGCCACAACCACACGCAGTCCCACTGCCGAAATCCCTCCCGCACACACCTGGGCCTCAACTGTCTCAAGTAACCACGCCCGAAGACACCTGGGCCTCATCCCGAAGACACATGGGAAACCACCTGCCACACACACCTGGAAAACCACAGTACTACCCTGCCTGAAGGTTCTTGGGCTAATAATGGACCTCATGCCATCATAGCCTGCCCGAAGATACTTGGGCTATCCGGGAAAGGGAGCAGAAAAGGAGCTAATAACCAGCCACTAAGAATAGTGTTGGTAAAAACACCCTTCCCCCGTAAATGGGGGTGTTCGGCACTGAGTGCTCAACTTGGGTGGGGCGCGAATAAGAAACATAAAGCTACAAGTATAGATATAGGTAACAAACACTCACCCAAAGCTTAGGTTTTCCTAGCCAACCTACAGAACACAACACCACTGCGTCCGAGTCATAGTTCATGACCCTTGCCCACAAAAACCATTTGTCCCATTCTTGTTTCACGTTCAGTCAAAATGTTCAATTAATTTTAAGCACTACTGGGAAACTACCATAAGAATAACCATGGAAAGCATCAAAAGCATGGATCAACCAAAACACTCACAAATGGTTCTGTCAATAGAGGATCTCTCCCCAATTCGTGATATAAACGAGTACCCACCCGGTCTCAAAATCACAACCACCGAAACCATACCAACAGGGAATCCCATCCCCAAATTCACACAACCACCGTGTAATTTCAGATTTAAAAGACTTAACACACTCCATGATTTCAAACCTGTGTGTGCTAACCTAGAGTTAACATAGTAGGGTTTATCCTGGTGCTTCCAATTTATTCAGCTGGGTATACGTGACTAACCAATTTCACAGCAGGAGTTCACAATTTCAACAACCCATTAAAAACATCACGAGGGGATTCATCAGTGCACATACAACGACCACCAACAGCCTCAATTTTTAGAAAAACATAAACCAGCACGACTAAAAAGAATAATCACAAGATAAAGCATAAACAACGATCACAACCCCTTCCCCTTCTTTCTTTAGGACTTCGTTTATTATCTTCCTTAAGGTTCGGTTCAACCAATTCCATATGAACAAAAATAACGCCCACCCCGCATGATACACAAAAGTGAGAGACAAGAGAAATTCCCTACCTGCTGATAGACGATCAACGCTTAGGTCGGGGGGATGCGAAACTTCACGGATAACTACGCGGCGCGCCCGATGCACCTGAAGATCCACGATCGAGGAAGGGAGAAACCACAGCCTAACCCTTAATTTATAAGAGCCGGGGACGGTTTAGATAAAAACGCTGAACCGCATAAGACGTGGAAGTCGTGGGTTGACCACGCGGCTTGACTCATCATTAAAGGTGCTGGGTGGTTTAAACCGACTCATGAGTTGATTCAGTATTTAATTAAAACTTTTGTGCACGTTTCGGGTCTTTAAGACATTTTTTAACGAGGCAGAATAGGGTTTAAAACCCTATTTGCGAAAAAAGGAGCGTTACTGGAACAACTTGGCAAGGCCGGGTGACGTCGGCCGGTTCCGCCGATCGGTCGCGCCGATCGGTCTCACCGATCGGTCGCACCGATCGGTCTCACCGATCGGTCTCACCGATCGGTCGCACCGATCGGCCTCACCGATCCGTACCCCTTAAGGATCCGGATTTTGGCAAAGGAAGGGACCAAGGGGGGTCTGGGTCATCCCAAAAACCATAGTACACTAATAAATTTTATAGATGGAGAAGGGTCACATCTATAAATATTTGGTCTTTCTTCTTTGTTTCACCTGGAATATTAGACTAGGATTGAACTTGGGAAATAATACACTCCCTTTTCTAAATTTTATACTTTTTACTTATCAATGTAAGGTCTTCCTCTCTGAAATACATTTCATACTTATATGGTTGGATGGAATTCCAGTCACTTTTTTCATTCATTGGGTGTTGTTCTTACCATAAATGGATTTAAGATATGATAATTTTTTTTATCTTATCATTAAATTTTTTTATTTATATATCGTGCTCTATTATTTATGGTTCTTAGTACCTATGATGGTATATTCTCACCACTTCACTCATAATCATTTGACATTGTTTAGCAACCATTGGTATACAAAGTGGCATGCGTGAGGAAAATGATATCGAGTTTAGTCATAGTAGATGTGAAATAAATTGGGTACAATATATATCATATGTTATAATATTTAAAATAATATAATAAATAAAATACTTAAGGTAATTGAATATGTGAAAAATGATGAATCCAAGGATATAAACCTATACCACATCCCGTAAAAAAAACTCTAAACTCTAAAAAATACACAGAGTCCACCCTCATCCCAACTCCATGAGAGACACTCAAGTACAATATAAACAAAAAAAACAAAATATGTCATGTGAAATAATCTATATATATATATATTGAAAATGATCATAAAGAGTTCTAGAGGTTGATTCAAAAATGATTCAATAATTTCTTATTTACATGTAATTTAAATATGTGCATGCTACGATAAATAAACATAATGGTCGATTTAAAGACCAATACATTTTTATGAAAATAAATTTTGAATATTTTTAATAAGTTGTCTAGGAAAAATATCATGATTTTATAATGAACTAAATAAAAAAATGATTCCACATCTAATTATACCGATTTCAAACCATTCCATTATACACACCTAAATTGTTTTGTTGCATTTTAACAGTATACATACCAAAATATATAGACAAGGAAATACCCATATAATAGAAATCAATATGAAAATATATTATAATTAGTGAACCACCATGGAAATAAAAAAATACCCTATTTTTATTTTGGATAGCATTTCATGTACTAACACACAGACCCTTTATAAAAAATATATTCTACTATATAGGGGATAGGATTACTGATCAAACTAAAATTTCATTATAAAAAGATATTAAATACACTTATTTTAAAATTCATGATCACCATAATTTTCCCATAAAATATATTTCAATTTAATACATTTAAACTAAATAAACATTAATAAAGAAAATAAACTATTTTAAACAAATCATTGATAAATCCTTGTTTAGTAGTAATTTATAGACTACGATATTATAAAAATAACGTTTTATAAACCAATAAAAAATCCTAATTATAATAATATTAATATTTTAAGATTATATTAATTTAAATAAACCAAAAAAACCTTAAAAATTAAATAGATACCCTAAAATCATTTTTTTAAAAAATCATAACCATATATTAAATCGTTAACTACATGAAACAAAAATGACAATCATGCATAATTTAAATTTTATCAATATTTTTAATTTATAAATAATAATTTTCTAAAACCAAGATAAAATAGTAGTAAAATTAAAAGAAGAAATATTATAAACACCCTAACAAATAAAATCAAGAAAATTTATAAAATATAGAAACCTCTCACTTTTTTGTAAAATAATACCGACAACCCTTTTAACTATTTTTTATATATTTTTTCACCAACCACTAACATAATTGAGAAAAATAACTCACATTAGATTCATACATACTATGATTTATTGATACCCACACTTTAAATCCTTATATCCAAGACCCCCACATCATAAGTAGATAACATGAGAAAATTTAATTGAATAAAAAATAGATAATGTTTATTATTAAACTATATCTAGTTAAAAGTTAAAAAAATGAAAAGATATAATGTACACCATGATAATGTGATTTTAATGGGGTACATAAATAATTTAATCGGTGAAGGGGAAGGATAAATTTATAGAATATGGGATTTGAAAAAAAAATCCATTAAACAATGTATCGCTTAAAATCCTTTAGTTATATAATATGTATCTCTAGAATTCATTGTACACCTTATCACTTCCAAATAAACAACCCTTATGGTCAATCTAGTATTTTCACAACATAAAGGTTCAATAAAATGAATACCTCTTAAATTGAATCAATCACAATAAAAATAAAATTGTCTTAAAATTAATTGTCCAATTCATACACTTCTTTAGAATATATACCAATTTCTTCACAAAATAGTACCATATATAAAATTATGAATGAAAAAAATTATCATATTGAAATAATATTAATATAATAAAATTGAGACAATATTCATTATGTCGAGCCCTGCCAATATCCATAAAAATTATGAATCCTCTAAATTTATTCAATATATATCTATTCCCTTTATTATACTATTGTTTTATCATTAAAATATGTTAACTGGATTTATAACCATATAAAAAATTATTATAAAAAATATCCATAATAGTGTTCTTTAATTAAAAAAAATTTCGAACACTTATTAATCAATTATATGGGATATCAGATACTCAATATGGTGCCATAGAAATTTAAAATTATATTATTCATTATATATGTGAATTATAAACTCTTTACAATTAGTTTTCATTTCGTGAAATCATATTTTATATCAATTAATTATTATCCTCTTAGAATGATATGACACTCCCTAGATAATATATTATTTTGAGTGTTATATTTTAAAAATTATTTTGTAACATCATGCCTCTAAATTTCATGAATAATGTAATATAACATTCTAAAATACCAGAACATAATATATAGTAAGTGTTAAATGAAAACTTATCAACATTTAATGACATCTACATGTGTAATAGGTTTTTCTCAATATAATGTCTTGGTGTTAGAAATAATATGGATGGAAAGTTTTGGTTGATAATAAATATGACACATTTATGAAATCTTTTCCTGTGCTTATATTAATTGTATATGAAATTATGTTATCCTCTCATATATTAATGAATATGGTTGTATACCATATGTGGATAATCCCAATGCATCAAAGTCAACATCATGATAAATGTAAAAATAATTGATTAATTTCCACTCACAATCATTAAAACCTAGCAAGGCATATCCATTTGAAATCATTCATGAAGATAATTAGCCATAAATAGTGACATGGTGAACTAATAAAAATTATAATTTTTTCATCGTATTGAATAATTATATTTTCCATATTTTTAATCTAAAAAAACAATTCACATAACAAAACAATGTAATATATTTGAATAAAATATCGTATAAATTAATAGAAATTGAAAAAAATAGAAACAATAAAAAATTGATTATAATTTTTTTTATTTATGAAAATGTACATATAAAATTTGTTTGGTGTTCACCCAAATGAATCATGACTTTCAGGTAACCTAAAAAAATTTATTCCCAAAGTCGTTATGATTATAGAAAATGTATGAGGTTGATCTCTTGGTAAATTAAAAAAAATTATTAATTTTTTCCCATTTAAGTATTTTATGTGACTAATATTTTATTAAATACCTCATGAGATTTCATGTATCCAGTTTCCAATCCCATAATATTCAATTTCACAAAAATAATTTTTTAGACTAGATTTTGAACTTTTAAAATTGTAATGGATTGAGGATATTGAATTCGATGGAGGTCACCAAAACTATGATTACCATGCATTTTTATTCAATTCTAAATAAATTTAAACATTTAATTCAAGAATATCATTAAATCTGTTGCCTATGTGGTTATGAATAATAAATTTTAATTCAACTTCTTTGTATGGAATTTATATCGTATAAATGTTATAAGAACAAACCATTCCATGATAATTCATTCATTCTATGGTCAATGATCAGTTAATTTTAATTTAATTATGATCCTTTAATATAGAATTCTTAGTTCATGAGGAAATTTCTTGTGATTTTTTATGAGTTGAAATGATGGAATTATAAAACACATATATGAATTATACAAAAAATAATAAAAATTTACTTAAAAGATGTTCCTCTGTCATCATTAATAAACCCAAAAAATTTATTAATTAGTTTCCACATTAAATAAAAAATTAACGAAACATGCATATCTTTTTTCATGTATAAAAAATGGAAATTAATAATAATAGTTAAAAATTAAAGATCACATTTCCCATGATGAATATCCCGATCTCCTTCAATGGAAAATTCCACATATTTTGGGTTGTCATGCAAATATAACTTGAAGATTCCTAATTTCTCAACGATATATTTCCCCTTGTGATTAATTTCAATATTTTTGAATTAATTTTGACATTGGAGTGGTATATAGAGAGTATATTGTATGATGTGGGATCATAATACACAGTTAGTGGCTGTTGTACTGGAACCATGCATCACATATAGTCATAGTGTATTTTCTTATTCAAATTAATACTTTCTGGTTAGTGGGGACTATTTTGATAATATATAACACATTTTATCCATTAATTAATCTCATTATCCATTATTTATGCTTCCCCATTTCTTTGGGTTCAATCATTTATGCTTCAAAAATAGTCCATACAACGAAAACTGTCCATCGGGAAATACTATGTCACTCACACCTCAATTTATTCATGAATTTAGGGTTATTAATTATATGGAAAATAATATTTAGATGAAAAATAAATTGTAAATTAAAAGAAAACACATTTATATGATAAAATTAGACAATAAATTCTAAAAAATTATTATATATCAAACATTAGGATTCAAAGTAATTTTCATTACCTTAATAAAATACATATAAAATATGTCAGTGATACCATTTAAAAATAAATCATATATATCACATAACATTTTACATAAAAAATAGTGTCTTAATGATTTTTGGTAATTTCACATATAAACTCATAAGTTACCAATTCCTCAATGTACATAAACAATGTAGATACATGTTTTTATATTGGGAATCACATTAAAAAATAGATTATTAATTAAAAGTAATATAAACCTTAATTATTTAATGATATTTAATTTCATTTATATTAATCTTTTCACCCAATTTCATTGGGGAAATAAATAATTCAACTCCACTAATTTGTATGTTAGAATTTTTATTTACCATCAATCAATTTTTTGATTTCTAGTTTAATATTAGTGTGCTTTTTCCTCTTAGTACATTAATTTATCAAAAATTTGATTGATTTTGACAGAAGTATTTTTTTCACCCTATAACCTCTAGTTTTATTCAATCACTTCTCTTAAAAAATTTAATCATTAATGTTGTAAAATTTTATAGAGAAACTACCCTGTATATTAGAATTGTAAAATATTAAGAATAACTCATAAAAAAAGTAAAATAATAATTTTATGTCAAACATTCACTACTATAAAATTACACAATTAGAAATAATAAAATAATGTTCTTATATTTAAAAGACAATTCTAAATATATTCCATAAATTTCTCAATGTAAACAGAACATGTTAAATTTTTCACTAAACTTAGTTTACATAAAACATAAAAATAATCCATTTAGACACTTATACTTATAATTTATATTAATGAGTGATATGTATGATTACTATATATTATTTCAAAAAAATATATCTCATCCTAACTAATATTGAGGTGAATTCTTTACATGTGTTAAAAAGAAATGTCCAACCATCCAATTATGACCAAAAAATGATTCCCCGTAATTGATATTAATATAGAGGATACAATAAATCAAAAACATTAATGATATTGCGAGAAAAATTAAATAAATTAGACTATTATGTAATAAAAAAATTTTATCCATGGGAATAAAGGTGTACATATAGTATGAAAATGTGTTGTGTGAAATCCATTTCAGTTGATGAAAGTGTAAATATGTGTTCCAATAGTTAAAATTTTAGTTTGACCCAAAAAATATTTGAAATTAATGTGATGTAATATTATTTGTTAGTAAGGGTACGTTTATCGAGGAACACCATAACACATTGTATCCATGTTAGAGAAAATAACCATTCAACAAAAAGATTAATAATTTAATCATAAAAAGAATTAATAGAAGGTAACATTCTATCCTATAAGACAACATATTCCAAATTAGTATTCTAAAGTCATATGACCCACCATATCCTATTTAATGTCACATTATACCCTACTATTCATACAAGAAGATCCCACTAAATATCACATGGCTATAACTAGATTGAATTCTACCATTATATTCACTATGGATGTAAAACCATCAATACAATGTGTGGATCCTATACTAGTTCCCAATGTGAGTAATGACCAAGGATACTATATTTGGAATAAGGATTTTATTATAATGTAATTTTTATGTCAATGATAGAGAAAAAATGTACATGTGAGTCTTCCAATTTACTTAATAAAGGTTTAGTAATCGTGTTGTATCTGGTTGTTGAGGTTTGGGTAAACATATAGGGTTATATATAGGTATAGTGGGGATGAGTATGTAAATAGGTGGTGTTTAAAATATAGAGGTGGTGTCATCTTATATTCTAATAGGTTAGTTAGGCTTCGTTAGGCTAACCTTTTTGAAGATATCAAATATCACATTGCCTTAGTTTATCATCACCCATAACAACCTTTTTGGATTCCTAAACTACTATAATTATATAAATATTTTTACCGGACATCACATTGAAAGGGGAGGGGAGGAAAATTTATGGAATCTAGTAGAAAACAAATATGGCTAACATTTTCATCAAAAATTATTAATCCTCATAAAGAAAGAAGTCATACATTTTAAAAATTTGTGTTTATAGATGGGATGTTTCAATCATGGTATTTTTTCAATGTAATATATTATTTAATATATCATATTTTTTATTGAGGGAGAAGTGAATGTGATGTGACATATTGGTGTTTTATGTTTTTTGTCAAAACATTCTACAAAATGTTAACTAGTGCATTAAATTAATCCTCAAATAAATTTAAATGATTTAGATATTATGAATGTAATATGAAAGTATATAAGAACCTCTAATAGAAATAAATAGGTAATTTTAATTACTAAAGGAGTCTTTGATTTGATAAAGAAATCATACCATGAGTTAAATTTTCACAACATAACAATCCTATGTCTGATTAATATTTGGTGATATTTAAATCCATTATACAATATATATAGTGATTTAATCATGATACTATTCTAATGTGTGGACATTTATGATCTGTTCTTTCAAAACATAATCATTATGATTTAATTTTTATGATATGAACTTCATTATTGTTATTTTTGGTGTAATAAAGTGTATTTTTTGGGATAGGGGATGTTGGGGAATGGAATAACCGATCATTAAACAATATGGTGGTGATGAAAATCAATTTATTATATATATATATATATATTAATGAATTATAGAAATCACATAACAATACATGGTGTCATTCCACAATATCTTTATTGGAAGGGTCACATTTTGAAAAGCAATAAGTGTGTGTTTTTTATGTGGATGATCACACTATAATGTACTTCATCACACCATGAGTACCAAGAAAAAAACATTAAACATTGTCCTAATATGATTCATGAAAAAGTATATTTTTAATTATATTTTATTATGAAGTTTTTTATAATATATAAATGAAACTTTTCTTTGATCCCCCATCCCTAAAACACATAAATAGTTACAATAAGGTATTGGTCGATCCAAAAGATAGAATTGAAATAATATAATTGAAATAGAAATTTAGTCATGGTTTTGAATTGGTTATTTAAATATCAATGAAAAGTTTAAGAATGTTTCTCTATAGAATAGAGACTTTGAGTGTGTGTCTGTGTCTGTGTGTGAGTAATGTTGAAATTTTTGTGTTTAGTGTAATATAGGAAAACAAGAAGAACAATATGATGACCCTAAAGATGAAGAAAATGTTTAGAAATTTTTTTCATCTCATTATTTTAAGTTTAAATATGTTGATTTGAATATAGTTGATTATATAGATGATTATAATGTCTATATTTTTGTATGAAGTTATGTTATGAGTTTATTCTTTTTGGTTGAAATTATTTTGTTATATTTGTGAAATATTAGTTAGAGAATAAATGGTAATGTACATGGGTTATCAATGAATGTGTTCACTTATTTTTTAATATCATGATTAGTTGGTGAAAAAAAATATAGGAGTTGATAATATTTGTAAACAAATTAGATTCTATGTATATAGGATTAATATCTTTTTTGTAATATTATTTTAATATAATTTCATTGATTGGGAGGCTACAAGTTATATCATTCACGATATTTTTATGAGAAAATGAGTTAATTATAAACCATTATCATAAATATACATTTTTTGTTTCATATTGTTTGATCTTAGGTTTTCCAAATCATTTCAAGACTAATCTGTTAATTTTAAATAGTGGCAATTTTAATTTCATTATGCACAACATGTTTTTGTTTATTTAATTGGAAATAATGTTAAAGTAAAAAAACACATAAATCAAATTAATAATTGATGAAGGTTTCTAGATGATGGAATGCAAAATAAAATGATCCAATTAATTACCTCTATCACATAGTGTATTAAAGAATATCTATATACAAAAATTTATAGTTTTATTCCAAAAATTGTTATCAAATTATTGTTATATATTTCATTGAAATACTATAAACTATTGATGTTTGCAAGGGGATATTTTTCTTAATTTTAAAAAATAAATTGTTACAAAAATATGAGTACATTAGGGATCACATTACTAATATAAATTGAAATGGGGTTTAAATATTTTATTGTAATAATATACATATGTAAAATTATAGATTCTTACTATACCAATTACACATTTTTTGGATGTTCATGTAGTAAATGGAAAATCAAATAATTTTTCTGTGGAGAATTATGTGATAACAATGGATGAAAAAAATAAATTTGAAAATTATGATTTATTTAAGATTTTAATTCATTCATATTTTTTGAAGAAATAATATTTTAAATTCATGGTGATTAAGACAATGAAAGACATGTGAGAGACATAATAGAAAAATTAATAAAATAATGTGGTGGAAAAAAAATAATAAATCCATGATTTGTAATGTGATGAATTAATATATTAAAATCTATAAGGTTATATATGTGTTAATATAAGGTCCCAGCCTTAAACCTTACATAATCGTGAGTTATTACAAGATTACACATTGAGGATCTTTTGGGGTTTAGAGTTTTAGAGAATTAGAACATAAAACTTGCATTACATTCCACATATAAACAAAGTGGTTACATAAAGATAGTATTCTTCATTCCCATCAATGGAAAACACATTTGAAATAAAACATGGATTATTTCTTGACACTTCCTTGACACTATCATCATATCATGTACCTTTCCCTTGACCTGTGAAAAACATTTCAAAAAAACTTGGGATGAGCATAAAAAGCTCAGTATGGGTTATAAAAACATGGAAAGGAAACATGAGTTCATATATACATTAGAATGAAACCATACTTTACCCATAAAACATAGGCACTTTAACATACCTCATAAAATCATGAATAAATCATAGAAATCATAAGACATAAAGGTAACTTGAGGCATTCATAACATTCTTACGTAGGGAGTAACCCTCTTGGTTACGTTTGGAATACCCATCACAGTATATTCCGTAAAATCTCTTCGGAGAAACCTTAACGTTTCACTCCTTCGCGTTACACAATGCATTGGAGAGCTATAACGGGCTCACCCGCCCTTAGTTTATCACGGAACCACCCGTCTTCATAGTAATGCCCAAGAACCATAACATAATCATATCAAATAAAACATGCATAAAGGAAACATAAAATTTTAACATTTCAATCATGAGATATCAATACAACACATTGATATAAAAACATTATGAAAACCATTTTCAATACCAAAATAAAAGAAAAGTAAAACATGGTATTTATTTTTCTTTTAAAAAGAAGGTATGGCTTGTAGAGGAAGCCAAAACTCAAATAACGGTCACGACGGTGGAGAAGTCGTTGTCACCGCATACGTACAACAAAAACATTCCCTTTTGTTGTTTAGTAAACGCTTCGTATAAAAAATATTCCTTTTTAATAAACGTAAAAGTCAAAGGGGTTTATACACCGTATAAAAGAAAGTTGTGTATAAAATAAAATATGCCTCAATGAAAGGAGATTGAGACAAAGTCCCATACCTCGTATCCGACATGACCCGAACGTTCTTTAATCTCCTGAATAATAAACTTGAGTTAATCTCTACTTTCTTATGAACCTTTTTCAAGTTCATCATTCCTTTTATACCATGTTATGAACATCATGTAATCATTTAAGTTAATAATGTTCATTTTGTCGGTATTTGGTTCTTAATTCAAAAATAGACTTCTTACACTTACATGTTGTTAATTTGGTCAAAGGTTCATTATATCCAGAATGATATTAATGATTTGGATAAAATATATATCATATATATTCATCATATACATGTATTTATAATATTACATCACATTTAGAGGTAAGAAATGAAATGCACTGTTCATGGAGACGGTAAGCCGTACGTACGCATGAACGCTACTTCCATTTCAATTTCGTATTTTCTGGAATGGAATCATAATGATATATAAGTATATTATAATTCCAGTATAATAACATATATAATATCATTAACTTTATCCTTTACACATCCCACATATGGTATTAACGAATCAAATCACTTTCAGGGGGCGGTAGTCCGCACTTCCTAAAATGAAGATATCGTGTTTACCCATAATGGAAACCATAAAGGTATGCCCAAAATGAAAAAAACAGAAGCTTACGGAAAACATAAACATATTATATATCATATATAAAAATAGTGACATCATAATGGCCACTTTTGAAGGTGGTAAATGAGTATTGAACAATCATCTTTTCGGGAGGCAGAATTTCGCCATCCACGGAAACCGTATGTTCTTTAACCATTTGAGGTAGTTTTGTGAGAGTGTAGCTCAAATAAATCTTATAAAAACATACTAGTATATTGAATATACTGGTGTTGTTAGAAAAGAAGTAAATAAAAAGAGTTTAGGGGGTTGGAGAAACAAAATAAAACAAATGAACATGAGAGAATGAATTACCTTTAAAAGTGTAACTCCTTTTGATTTGAGCCTAAAGGCTTCGTTTGAAAGGATTCTACCCAAAGGGAATCCTCTAGGATGAGGAGAGGGATGTGGAGAGAGTAAATGGGCAGGGTTTGGCCAAGCCTAAGGCTTTAGGAGTGTGTGAAATGAGGTAGAGGTGGGGGCCTTTTATAAGAGGAGAGGAGGGGCACTTTTGGAAAGTAAAGAAATATTACTTTACTTGAAAATGTGTTTCGGTTTTAAAAGGTCCCACATTGATATAAGTCATGGATAAGGTGATAAGGGTTCGAAATAAACTCATCCAATTGGTTTTGGACATGTTTAGTTCATATATTTTACATTATCTTTCCATTTTATTTAAATCGTTAAATAATGAGGTCATTGCTGCATCATCATGATGTCATAAATAATTTAATTAATTTAATGTCTAAAAATTATAAAAAAAATACTATGATTTAGTAAATCTTTTTATCTTTCCATTTACTATTTATAATAAAAAATCTGATCTTGATAACCCCATGTAAAAATTGTTTTCATAAAACATATTATGTTTGTGTCATTTTTACTTTTACATTAAATAAAAAGTTATTTATGTCATTTCCCAACCAAAGTGACTCCATGGGGTCCCCAAGTTCACCCATGGCTTTTCATGGTCGGCCATGACACAACCAATGAGGGTAGGACATGTGTCAAGCTCATCTTATTTTATTAAAGCATTATTTTGACCTTAAACTACCCTAATTACCACTAATCGCGATTAAGAACTTAATAAATTACTATTCACCAAAAAATTATTTTAATCTCATTGAAACACATTTTACTTCTTAATGATAACCATGTATGTTGGATTTTTGAAATTCAAAACACAATGATGGCAAAATTTCATTTAAACGGAAAATCAGTCTTTATAAGTACCACTTAGTGGTTTCACTATTCATCAAAAATTGATGTTTTTCAGAAAATTACCAAAAATTCACCCTAAGATATATTTGATATTCCGAATTCAAAAATGAAGTCTATTTTAAAAAATTCAAAACATATAAGTCACATTAATTAATTTAATAATTAATTCCCGTTGTCAGAGCAAATAGCGTGTTTTTATGAAACAATAAGTATCAAAAGATTGACACTAGTTTAAGTCCAATTTCAAAGTGAAATTGATTCCAATGACCCCCATTGGATTAAATGGTAAAAATATATTCATATTACACATTAAGACCAATTAAAAAGATAATCTAATCATATAAATAAATTATATTAAAAAGCAGTTATGATGTAAAATGTAGTATTTTTCACTATTCATAAAAAAATGAACATTGTCAGAAAAATACAAAAAATTCACACAAAGTAAATTTTGATGTCCTAATCATAAATAATAATTTTATTTTGACAAAAATAGCTTATAAAATTGTCAAAAGATAGATTTAAAAAGGGTTTTCCATCATAAGGTAGTAAAACAATCTTTTAAGAATATTAGTGTATTCCATGTTTAAGATTGGATTTATTTTCATTTTAAGCCTCTAAAACACTATCTTAATCATTAATAGACATAGATAAAAATATCTATTATTCATTACATACTTGGGATGTTACACCCTTCCCCCTTTAGAAAATTGCGTCCCCGCAATTTATTTACTTATCGAATAAATGGGGGTACTTATCCCTCATTGCATTTTCAGATTCCCATGTTGCCTCTTCAATCATGTGGTTTTTCCGCAAAACTTTACCTGGTGAATCACCTTATTCCATAACACTTGCTCCCTGTGGTCAAGAATCTGGGCCGATTGTTCCTCAAAAGATAGGTTCTCTTCCAGCCGAACTACCTCTGGACTCAAAACATGAGATAGATCTGGCATATACTTTCTCAACATCGAAATGTGAAAAACATTGTGTACCTAAGATAAACTCGGAGGTAAAGACACTCGGTATGCAACTGATACAACTATCTCCAGAATTTCGTATGGTCCAACGAACCTTGGACTCAACTTTCCTTTCTTACCAAATATCATCACACTTTTCCAAGGAGAAACCTTGAGAAAAACATGATCACCTACCTCGAAAGATAGATCCTTCCTCTGGTTATCCGCATAACTCTTCTGCCTGCTCTGAGCTGTTCTCATGTGTTTCTGAATCAGCTGAACTTTTTCTGCCATCTCTTCTACCAATTCTGGTCCCATCAACTTCCTTTCACCCACTTCATCCCAGAAAGCTGGAGTTTGACACCGCTTCCCATATAATGCCTGAAATGGTGCCATTTGTATACTGGAATGAAAACTGTTATTATATGAAAATTCAACCAAAGAAAGATGTTGGTCCCAACTTCCCTGATAATCCATAGAACAAGCCCGTATCATATCCTCCAATGTCTGAATTGTTCGTTCTGACTGCCCATCTGATTGAGGATGAAAAGTTGTACTAAAATTTAATTCAGTACCCAACGACTTCTGAAGGCAATTCCAAAAGTTAGAAGTAAACCTGGGATCACGATCCGATACAATGGAGAGAGGAACTCCATGTAACCTGACTATCTCTTTAAGATACAAATGGGAAAGTTGATCTAGGGAAAAAGTATCTCGTATAGCAAGGAAATGATTATATTTGGTCAAGCGATCAACAATAACCCAAATTGCATTATTACCTCGAGATGTCTTCCGTAATCCAACAACAAAGTCCATGGATATATTCTCCCATTTCCACTCTGGCACTGGTAAAAGCTGAAGCATCCCTTTCGGTAACTGCCATTCTGCTTTAACCTGTTGACATGTCAAACACTTCCCAGTAAAATCAGCAATGTCTCTTTTCATTCCATCCCACCAGTAATACTCCTGCAGATCTCTATACATCTTAGTACTGCCCGGATGAACTGAAAACGGAGAACTATGAGCTTCACACAACAACTATCTCTTCAACTGTGAATCACAAGGCACTCACAATCTCTTCCCAATTCTCAAAACACAATCATTATCAATTTTGAATTCAGGCATCTTACCTTTCTGAACCAGCTCAACCTTTTTCTGCAACTCACTGTCTTGCTTCTGTGCTTGCTTGATTCTATCTGATAGAGAAGATCTCACTGATACCTGAAACAAAACAGAAGGACTTCCTGCACTAACAACTTCTATGCCAAAGTTCATCAAATCCTTAACCAAAGGATCACGTTCCAAACGCAACATTGTTAATGAAGCATTACTTTTTCGACTCAAAGCATCAGCCACTTTATTTGCTTTTCCCGGATGGTAATGAATTGTACAATCATAATCCTTGATTAATTCTAACCATCTCCTCTGTCTCATGTTTAACTCTTTCTGAGTGAATATATACATTAAAATTTTGTGATCGGTATATATTTCACACTTTACTCCATACAAATGATGCCTCCAAATTTTTAAAGCAAAAACAACAGCAGCTAATTCCAAATCATGTGTAGGGTAATTTACCTCATGAGTTTTCAACTGTCATGAAGCATAAGCAATTACCTGATCATTCTGCATTAGAATGCAACCAAGTCCTTTCAATGAAGCATCACTGTATATAACAAACTCACCATTCCTGGAAGGTAGTGCCAAAACTGGAGCATTCACCAATCTTCTTTTCAATTCCTGAAAACAATCATCACATTCTTTTGTCTAGATAAACTTAACACCCTTCCGAGTTATCTTAGTCATTGGACTAGATAACCGTGAAAAATTTCTAACAAACCTTCGGTAATAGCCCGCCAAACCAAGGAAACTACGAATATCTATTTGATGGACCGACATCTGCTGAAGTAGTTGGAAAGGATTTCACCACCCCTTTCTACTTATAGTCTAACTGATTCCCATCACTCAAGCTCTTTGTCGGACACTCATTTGCATAGTGACCCATCTCATTGCACTTAAAACATTTCAGTAACTATAAATCAAATTTGTTATTACCTTCACCTTGATCCTTTTCAGTGCAATCACGAGCCTTATGTTTCATCTTACCACATCGGTATCACTTTCCAGAAATCAAAAGACATTCCCCAGCATGCCTTTTGCCACATTTATCACAAACTGGAAACTTAGTTCTCTTACCATCAGACTTTTTTGAAGAATTCTTACCTTTCTCCTGCCACCTCGGTCTCTTCTTCTGCTGGTTGTTATAGAACACTTGGTCATCGGCAAACTCCATTTCCACCTTCTCAGCACATCGAACAAGCTTTTCATAACTTTTAAACTCACGAGAAGCTAATGCCCTTCGATATTTTGGCTTTAATCTTGAGTAAAAATGAATGATTTTACTATCAAGGTCTCGGATAAAATTTGGAGCATACCTTTCCAATCGAGTGAACCTTTCTTAATAGGCAGCCACAGAGTCTTCCTCTTGCCTCAATTCCAAGAATTGTTTTTCCATCCTAAGTCGAACAGCCTTAGGAAAATACTTCTCAAGAAACATACCTTTGAATTCATCCCAGTCAAGAGAATCAATCTCATCGGAGTCCCTGATATTTTTAACCATAGACCACCACTGATCTGCTTCACCCTCCAAACGGTAAATAGAAAGACTAACCTGTTGGGTCGGAGAAAAACGGGAAGGATGGCTAGAGGGGGGGGGGGGGAATTGCCTTTTAAAAAATGATTAACAATTTAAAATCAAAGTGAAAGTTGCAGCGGAAATAAAAGAGGCAAGACACAAAATTGATAACGGAGTTCGGCCAAAAACCCGGCCTACGTCTCCGCTCCCAACTAAACCATTGAGAGATTCCTACCGCTTACTTTTCAATGGTTTTAGCAAGAAACCCACTAGGCTTTGAGGTAGCACTAGGACCTATTACAGCTTGCTTTTGAATTGGTTTAGCAAGAACCCACTTGCTTTTAATGGTTGAGCAAGAACCCACTAGCCTTCTTACAGGTGAAGGCTAGCTCACCTATGACACAAGCCTTTTAAAAGGAAAGGCTTGAAGAAACCTCTTCACACCTTAGTGGTGATGTGAAACCCAAAAGAAAGAGGGATAGAAAAGGAGTTGGAGTTTGTAGGCACAAACCCAATTTAAAGCTCAAAAAAGATAAATACAATAAAACCCGTAATTGAGGAAGACTTGGGCGCCAAAGTATGATGGAGTTGATGTAGCGTGCTCTCCCAAGCTTCTTGAGGTGCTCCTTGGATTGGAAATTGGTTGGAGCACTTGAGGATCCTTGAAGGTGGAGCGCCGGAGGTTCTCCAAATGTTCAACAATATGTCCGAGCGCTTGGTATATGATCCGGTTGTTGTCCGGGGCTTCCTTGGCCTTTATTTATAGGCATGGAACCCATTGGGGGCCTTCGGAGCCGTTGGAGAAGTCTTCGAAGCCGTTGGAGGCCAAAAGAGGGTTGACTGGTCAAAGCCAACGGCTAGTTTGACTGGGCTACCGGTTGGCCGGTACAGCTCCACCGGCTGGCCGGTGCCTTGGCAGAGGAGAAGAATTTGGTCCAGGCTCCACCGGCTGACCGGTGGAGGAGCCACCGGCTGGCCGGTGGGGAGACAGTAGCTCACACTATTCATCTGGGTGCCACCGGCTTGCCGGTGACAGAGCCACCGGCTGACCGGTGGAACCTGGCAGTGGGCAATGCCTCTGCCAGGTCCACCGGCTGGCCGGTGCTATCACACCGGTTGGCCGGTGGACTGAATTTCAGTCCACTTGATGTGCTTCATGGCCCATTTCCTTGGCAATCTTTTTCCTATAAAACAAAAACACTTAAAACAATGTTAAACACATATGAAAGTGATTATGATCATGAAAATCAAAGAGTGTGGGGTACAACAATCTCCCCCTATTTTGATGATCACAATCACTTATCTAAGAAATGTAAAAACTTAAATGAAAGGCATGCTTTAAATGATAAATTGAAAATAAATACTAAGCATGAGAGAAAAGATTATCCCCCAATCAATCAAGAAATTTCTTCCCCTTTGTGATTATCAAAAAAGAATGGGGCATAAAACTTAATTGAGGGAATGGATTTGAAAAACTAGATAAGAGAATTGAAAAATCAATTGAGATTTTTGAAATTGAAAAGAAAATTTGAATAACAGTTTGAATTGAAAGTTTTGAATCAAAAACCAATTGAAATTTGAAATTTGAAACCAAATGAAATTTTTTGAAATTGAGAGTTTTGAATCAAAAATGAATTGAAAGAGATTTTTGATTTTAAGAAAATTTCTCCCCCTAAATAAAACAAAAGATCATCGGGGAAACGAAACTATTTTTGGCCCGGAGAGACTCGCCAAAAGGGATTTTTCAATCCAAATTTGTTTCATGGCGGGTCTTCTCCTATAAAATTCGTCCGAAAAGTAAATAGATTTAGGCATACCATAACGGGAATTTTTGCAATCGCATTCATAAATTAGGTGCCCGGATTTTTTACAATAATTGCAAAATTTATAACTAGAGCTCCCCCTTACAAAAACAGTGGGTGCATGGGAGGAGGAAGCTACATTGGTATATCCTAGCCCTTGGGTGGTTCTTGAAATTCGTTGGGAACCAAGCAATTTTGAAAGATTTTGTTCCCCTTGGGTGAATTTAGCAAGAGATTCCCTTAGATCTTTGATTGTTGATTCCAAGGAATCAACATTAGTAATGTTTTTTAATTTGAGGGACAACTCCTCCTTCTCTTTGAGAAGTTGTTCCTTTTCGGAAGAGAGTTTTTTGAAATTCTTTTTCAAAGTAATGAATTTTGAAGAAAGCTCATGAAAACCATTTTCTAATTGGTCTCGCACATGTTGAAGTTCTTCATATGATAAATGATTAAAAGAATTTGAAGATGAGGATGAGGATGAGGAATCATAAGAAGTTACCTCATGTTTTTCCATTAGGAAATTATTACCATTGTCGCTCGAGGAGAAAGAAGAGAAGGAGGAGCTATCACTCCAAGTTTTCTTTAAAGCCTTTTTCTTTTTCTTCTTGGCCCTTTTCTTGTGAGGTGGGCAAACGGGCTTGATCTTTTCGTCGGGTTCTTGCTTTTGATCGGATTCTTGCTTTGGAGCCTCGCTAGTACCTTCATAGGTTAGTTCTAAAAATTTCCAAAGATCGTATGAAGTAGAGCAAGAAGAAATACAATTAAATACATTTCGGTCAAGACCACAATGAAGAGCGTTCATGGCTTTGCCATCAAGCTCAAAATAAGCAATGTCATTGGGGGTCCATTTAGACTCATCGGGAGAGGAGAGGGAAAATCCTTGCATAACAATTTTATAAATAGGATAACCAATACTTTTTAAAAAAGTTGACATGCGGGTTTTCCAAAAAGTATAATCGGCTCCATCAAAGAATGGAGCACGATCCAATGAATGTCCTTCGGGGGATTGAGAGGAAGAAGCGGTAGAAGCCATCAAAAAAAAGATCTTGAATTTGAAACCGGTTAGGGTATTACTCAAATACTCCCTCTGATACCAATTGTTGGGTCGGAGAAAAACGGGAAGGATGGCAAGAGGGGGGGTGAATTGCCTTTTAAAAAATGATTAAAAATTTAAAATCAAAGTGAAAGTTGCAGCGGAAATAAAAGAGGCAAGACACAAAATTGATAACGGAGTTCGGCCAAAAACCCGGCCTACGTCTCTGCTCCCAACTAAACCGTTGAGAGATTCCTACCGCTTGCTTTTCAATGGTTTTAGCAAGAAACCCACTAGGCTTTGAGGTAGCACTAGGACCTATTACAGCTTGCTATTGAATTTGTTTAGCAAGAACCCACTTGCTTTTAATGGTTGAGCAAGAACCCACTAGCCTTCTTACAGGTGAAGGCTAGCTCACCTATGACACAAGCCTTTTAAAAGGAAAGGCTTGAAGAAACCTCTTCACACCTTAGTGGTGATGTGAAACCCAAAAGAAAGAGGGATAGAAAAGGAGTTGGAGTTTGTAGGCACAAACCCAATTTGAAAGCTCAAAAAAGATAAATACAATAAAACCCGTAATTGAGGAAGACTTGGGCGCCAAAGTATGATGGAGTTGATGTAGCGTGCTCTCCCAAGCTTCTTGAGGTGCTCCTTGGATTGGAAATTGGTTGGAGCACTTGAGGATCCTTGAAGGTGGAGCGCCGGAGGTTCGCCAAATGTTCAACAATATGTCCGAGCGCTTGGTATATGATCCGGTTGTTGTCCGGGGCTTCCTTGGCCTTTATTTATAGGCATGGAACCCATTGGGGGCCTTCAGAGCCGTTGGATAAGTCTTCGGAGCCGTTGGAGGCCAAAAGAGGGTTGACTGGTCAAAGCCAACGGCTAGTTTGACTGGGCTACCGGCTGGCCGGTACAGCTCCACCGGCTGGCCGGTGCCTTGGCAGAGGAGAAGAATTTGGTCCAGGCTCCACCGGCTAACCTGTGGAGGAGCCACCGGCTGGCCGGTGGGGAGACAGTAGCTCACACTATTCATCTGGGTGCCACCGGCTGGCCGGTGACAGAGCCACCGGCTGACCGGTGGAACCTGGTAGTGGGCAATGCCTCTGCCAGGTCCACCGGCTGGCCGGTGCTATCACACCGGTTGGCCGGTGGACTGAATTTCAGTCCACTTGATGTGCTTCATGGCCCATTTCCTTGGCAATCTTTTGCCTATAAAACAAAAACACTTAAAACAATGTTAAACACATATGAAAGTGATTGTGATCTTGAAAATCAAAGAGTGTGGGGTACAACATAACCTTTTGATTGTCTGAACACCCCATGACATCAAAAATCTTTTCCAGTTCTTTAATCCACCCTTCAGCTAGCACAGGGTCAGATGATCCTCTGAATGATGGGGGATGTTGCCTCATGAAATGTTCCACCACTGACATGTTCCTATGCGGTTGATCTGGCTGATCTCGTGCATGGATACCACCACCATTTATAGCCTGAGTCAACTGTGTCATTACTGCAACAAACTGTTCAGTTCCAATTCTGACCATCTCAGGATGCTGATTCGGAAGGTTATTTCCATCTGTATTCCTTCCTAGCACTGCATCCCTGTTTCTTCTCCGGAAAACCATTCTGAACAAACATGTCTTAGATGAAGCAACATGGTAATCTTAAAATGCTATATCATTTCAAAAATATTTTTGGATAATCATTTAATAGAATTCTAACTCCTAAAGTTATCTAAACCGACCTCTGATACCAATTATAAGGCCCCGGCCTTAAACCTTACTTAATCTTGAGTTATTACAAGATTACACATTGATGATCTTTTCGGGTTTAGAGTTTTAGAGAATTAGATCATAAAACTTGCATTACATTCCACATATAAACAAAGCGGTTACATAAAGATAGTATTCTTCATTCCCATCAATGGAAAACACATTTGAAATAAAATATGGATTATTTCTTGACACTTCCTTGACACTATTATCATATCATGTACCTTTCCCTTGACCTGTGAAAAACATTTCAAAAAAACTTGGGATGAGCATAAAAAGCTCAGTATGGGTTATAAAAACATTGAAAGGAAACATGAGTTCATATATAAATAAGAATGAAATCATACATTACCCATAAAACATAGGCACTTTAACATACCTCATAAAATCATGAATAAATCATAGAAATCATAAGACATAAAGGTAACTTGAGGCATTCATAACATTATTACGTAGGGAGTAACCCTCTTGGTTACGTTTGGAATACCCATCACAGTATATTCCCTAAAATCTCTTCGGAGAAACCTTAACGTTTCACTCCTTTGCGTTACCCAATGCATTCGAGAGCTATAACAGGCTCACCCGCCCTTAGTTTATCACGAAACCACCCGTCTTCATAATAATGCCCAAGAACCATAACATAATCATATCACATAAAACATGCATAAAGGAAACATAAAATTTCCACATTTCAATCACGAGATATCAATACAACACATTTATATAAAAACATTATGAAAACCATTTTCAATACCAAAATAAAATAAAAGTAAAACATTGTATTTATTTTTCTTTTAAAAAGAAGGTATGGCTTGTAGAGGAAGCCGAAACTCAAATAACGGTCACGACGACGGAGAAGTCGTTGTCGCCGCATACGTACAACAAAAACATTCCCTTTTTTCATTTAGTAAACGCTTCGTATAAAAAATATTCCTTTTGAATAAACATAAAAGTAAAAGGGGTTTATACACCGTATAAAAGAAAGTTGTGTATAAAATAAAATATGCCTCAATGAAAGGAGATTGAGACAAAGTCCCATACCTCGTATCCGACTTGACCCGACCGTTCTTTAATCTTTTGAATAATAAACTTGAGTTAATATCTACTTGCTTATGAACCTTTTTCAAGTTCATCATTCCTTTTATACCATGTTATGAACATCATCTAATCATTTAAGTTAATAATGTTCATTTTGTCGGTATTTGGTTCTTAAGTAAAAAATAGACTTCTTACACTTACATGTTGTTAATTTGGTCAAAGGTTAATTATATCCAGAATTATATTAATGATTTGGATAACATATATATCATATATATTCATCATATACATGTATTTATAATATTACATCACATTTAGAGGTAAGAAATTAAATGCACCGTTCATGGAGACGGTAAGCCGTACGTACGCATGAACGCTACTTCCATTTCTATTTCGTATTTTATGGAATGGAATCATAATGATATATAAGTATATTATAATTCCAGTATAATAACATATATAATATCATTAACTTAACCTTTACACATCCCACGTATGGTATTAACGAATCAAATCACTTTCAGGGGGCGGTAGTCCGCACTTCCTAAAATGAAGATATCGTGTTTACCCATAATGGTAACCATAAAGGTATGCCCAAAATGAAAAAAAACAGAAGCTTAAGGAAAACATAAACATATTATATATCATATATAAAAATAGTGACATCATAATGGCCACCTTTTACGGTGTTAAATGAGTATTGAACAATCATCGTTTAGGGAGGCAGAATTTCGCCATCCACGGAATCCGTATGTTCTTTAACCATTTGATGTAGTTGTGTGAGAGTGTAGCTCAAATTAATCTTATAACAACATCCTATTATATTTAAGATACTGGTGTTGTTACAAAAGAAGTAAATAAAAAGAGTTTAGGGGGTTGGAGAAACAAAATAAAACAAATGAACATGAGAGAATGAATTACCTTTAAAAGTGTAACTCCTTTTGATTTGAGCCTAAAGGATTCCTTTGAAAGGATTATGCCCAAAGGTAATCCTCTAGGATGATGAGAGGGATGTGGAGAGAGTAAATGGGCAGGGGTTGGCTGAGCCTAAGGCTTGAGGAGTGTGTGAAATGAGGTAGAGGTGGGGTCCTTTTATAAGAGTAGAGGAGGGGCACTTTTAGAAAGTAAAGAAATATTACTTTATTTGAAAATGTGTTTCGGTTTTAAAAGGTCCCACATTGATATAAGTCATGGATAAGGTGATAAGGGTTCGAAATCCACTCATCCAATTGGTTTTGAACATGTGTAGTTCATATATTTTTCATTATCTTTCCATTTTATTTAAATCGTTAAATAATGAGGTCATTGTTGCATCATCATGATGTCATAAATAATTTAATTTATTTAATGTCTAAAAATTATAAAAAAACTACTATGATGTAGGAAATATTTTTATCTTTCCAATTACTATTTATAATCAAAAATATGATCTTTATAACCCCATGTAAAAATTGTTTTTGTATAACATATTATGTTTGTGTCATTTTTCTTTTTACATTAAATAAAAAGTTATTTATGTCATTTCCCAAACAAGTGTCTCCATGGGGTCCCCAAGTTGACCCATGGCTTGTCTTGGTCGGCCATGACACAAACAATGAGGGTAGGACATGTGTCAAGCTCATCTTATTTTATTAAAGCATTATTTTTACCTTAAACTACCCTATTTACCACTAATCGTGATTAAGAACTTAATAAGTTACTATTCACCAAAAAATTATTTTAATCTCATTGAACCAAATTTTACTTATTAATGACAACCATGTATGTCAGATTTTTGAAATTCAAAACACAATGATGGCAAAATTTCATTTAAACGGAAAATCAGTCTTTATAAGTACCACTTAGTGGTTTCACTATTCATCAAAAATTGAAGTTTTTCAGAAAATTACCAAAAATTTACCCTAAGCTATATTTGATATTCCGAATTCAAAAATGAAGTCTATTTTACAAAATTCAAAACATATAAGTCACATTAATTAATTTAATAATTAATTCCCGCTGTCAGAGCAAATAGCGTGTTTTTATGAAACAATAAGTATCAAAAGATTGACACTAGTTTAAGTAAAATTTCAAAGTGAAATTGATTCCAATGACCACAATTGGATTAAATGGTAAAAATATATTCATATTAAACATTAAGAACAATTCAAAAGTTAATCTAATCATATAAATAAATTAGATTAAAAAGCAGTTTTGATGTAAAATGCAGTATTTTTCAGTATTCATTAAAAAATGAACATTGTCAGAAAAATACCAAAAATTCACACAAAGTAAATTTTGATGTCCCAATCATAAATAATAATTTTATTTTGACAAAAATAGATTATAAAATTGTCAAAAGATAGATTTAAAAAGGTTTTTCCATAATAAGGTAGTAAAACAATCTTTTAAGAATATTAGTGTATTCCATGCTTAAGATTGGATTTATTTTCATTTTAAGCCTCTAAAACACTATCATAATCATTAATAGACATAGATAAAAATATCTACTATTCATTACTTACTTGGGATGTTACAGTTAATTTATACACGTGTTTTAATAATGTGTTGATCACCATTAGTGGTTTTTGTGATACTTTGGAATATTTTTTGGTTTTCCAAATTTTATGTTGTATGCTTATAGAAAATTTGTATACAAAGTATTCAAAAACTGAGGGAAATGATTATAACACAATTTATTAAGATAATTTACATATCATAATAATTTTCAATGAAATATGGAATGTTTAAATAATTATCAATAAAAATAATTTTAAAATTATGATTTCATATATTATTTCTATAGATGAGAACGAATGGGTTTTCATGTTAATTGGAATTTTTATTTTAACAAAATATGATATTAAATATGGGAAGCAGTTTGGTTTCAAATATTAGGGTTACCACTACCCTTTAATAATGCAGATGTTCTCAAAAAATTTAGGTATTGTATTGGATACTTCCTACTTATCGATGATCAAACACTATGCTTGAAGCAGTTTCACGAGGCACACATGTGTGTTGAGATAGATGTGTCGAATCCACTCAAAACGTGAAGTCATATCTCATCTTCTGAAAATGAAAAATTATGGTAATTGATTTAGTATTAAAAGATGTTTTTATATGTCCATTTGTTCCATCATTATCAAAAAATAAGAGAATCAACATTGGAATTTTTATAAATGGGATAATTAGTTCATGGATGTGAATTATGATTCTTCTCCTACCAGGACATTAACCTCTCCCCCACAGGACACATCTGGAGGATGAATTGCTTTTGCGGATGTGGGGATCAAATATGTTGTGGATCCCACTTCCCAATTTGGTCTATGATTTAGGGACCCTCCAATCTAAGTGGATGTATCTTTTACCTCTTCATCTATTTGTGAAGTAGGTCTCGATGGATGAAAGATTATTGTTCCTAGAATGGTTTGGATTTTTTCTCTCCAACCTCATAGAACTTCTTTGGTGGTGAAATATCATTATGCGATGAATAAGAAATGTCAAAACCCAATTTTTTTGGAGAATTATTCAATATATTTAATGGGAAAAATCCCAAATCTCATAATTTCAATTATGATTAACATATCTAAAAATCCTCAGCTTAAGTATTTCTCAAAATCTCACTCATTGAAATTTTTCATCTAATGGGATAGTATAAAAATCTTGTAAGGGTACTGATAACTATAATAAAAATATTGATAATATGAAACATATGGAAGTATGCTTCAGTAGGAATAAGGACAATTCTATAATACACATCAGGAACCTACATTCTATGATGGCAGATGATGTTGTCACTATGAATGTTGGGAATGATAAATTGTAACACCCCAGGTAAATAAGGAATATGACATTTTCACATTTATCCATATTTGTGAATAAAATATTAATATGACTTTAAAGGGGACGCTATGCTCGATGGTGTACCCAACACGCAACAACGAGTTTCTTGGGAATCTTACGTTGCACTCTAATAATAAAATAATATTATTCTAAATGGTAGTTAACATGTAGCCGTTGTAATGGCGGGAATGTATATAAATAACTAAAATATGATTATATATGTTCTTAAATATTTTTACATTTATACAATAAAAGATAAAGGCTTAAAATACGGAAAGAATTCAATTTTAGGCGTATATGCCCTAGTTTTCACTAAAGGTTCACTTATCACCTTTTGATGGAGAACCGTCATTAAATATAGTTTTGTTCACTCTTAAACATTCTTTTGGACCAAATAAAACTGTTATTAAGAATCGGGACATCAAAATTTACTTTGTGTAAATTTTTGGTATCTTTCCGATAAAGTTCTTTTTTTTAATGAATAGTGTAAAATGTTGTATTTTAATTCAAACCCACTTTTTAATCTAATTTATTTATATGATTAGATTATATTTTGAATTGGTTTTAAAGTGAAATTAGAAAATATTTTTACCATTAAATCCAATAGTGGTCGTTGGAATCAATTTCACTTTGAAATCAGACTTAAACTAGTGTCAATCTTTTGATACTTATTGTTTCATAAAACACACTATTTGTCATGACAGCAGGAATTAATTATTAAATTAATTAATGTGACTTATATGTTTTGAATTTTGTAAAACAGACTTCATTTTTGAATTCAGAATATCAAATATAGCTTAGGGTGAATTTTTGGGATTTTTCTGAAAAACTTCAATTTTTTATGAATAGTGAAACCACTAAGTGGTACTTATAAAAACTGATTTTCCGTTTAAATGAAATTTTGCCATCATTGTGTTTTGATTTTCAAAAATCTGACATACATGGTTGTCATTAAGAAGTAAAATGTGGTTCAATGAGATTAAAATAATTTTTTGGTGAATAGTAACTTATTAAGTTTTTAATCGCGATTAGTGGTAATTAGTGTGGTTTAAGGTAAAAATAATGCTTTAATAAAATGAGATGAGCTTGACACATGTCTTACCCTCATTGGTTGTATCATGGCCGACAAAGAAAAGCCATGGGTCAACTTGGGGACCCCATGGATCCACTTTGGTTGGGAAATGACATAAATAACATTTTATTTAATGTAAAAGTAAAATTGACACAAACATGATATGTTTTAATAAAACAATTTTTAAGTGAGGTTATACAAGTCATATTTATTTATTATAAATATTCATTGGAAAGCTAAAACGATTTAATACATCATAGTATTTTTTTTATAATTTTTAGACATTAAATAAATTAAATTATTTATGACATAATAATGATGCAACGATGACATCATTATTTGACGATTTAAATAAAATGGAAAGATAATGTAAACTCTATGAACTACACATGTCCAAAACTTATTGGATGAGTGGATTTCGAAGCCTTATCACCTTATCCACGAATTATATCAATGTGGGACCTTTTGAAACCGAAACACATTTTCAAATAAAGTAATATTTCTTTACTTTCCAAAAGTGCCCCTCCTCTCCTCTTATAAAAGGCCCCCACCTCTACCTCATTTAACACAATCCTCAAGCCTTTGTCTCGGCCAAACCCTGCCCATTTACTCTCTCCACATCCCTCTACTCATCCTAGAGGATTCCCTTTGGGAATAATCCTTTCAAAGGAAGCCTTTAGGCTCAAATCAAAAGGAGTTACACTTTTAAAGGTAATTCACTCTCTCATGTTCATTTGTTTTATTTTGCTTCTCCAACCCCCTAAACTCTTTTTATTTACTTCTTTTGTAACAACACCAGTATCTTCAATATACTAGGATGTTTTTATAAGATTTATTTGAGCTACACTCTCACACAACTACATCAAATGGTTAAAGAACATACGGTTTCCGTGGATGGTGAAATTCTGCCTCCCGAAACGATGATTGTTCAATATTCATTTAACACCTTCAAAGGTGGCCATTATGATGTCACTATTTTTATATATGATATATAATATGTTTATGTTTTATTTACGCTTCTGTATTTTTCATTTTTGTCTTACCTTTATGGCTTCCATTATGGGTATACACGATATCTTCATTTAAGGAAGTGCGGACTACCGCCCCCTCAAAGTGATTTGATTCGTTAAATACCATATGTGGGACGTATAAAGGATGTAACTATGATATTATATATGATATTATACTGTAATTATAATATACCTTTATATCATTATTATTCCATTCTATAAAATATGAAATAGAAATGAAAGTAGCGTTCATGCATACGTACGGCTTACCGTCTCCATGAACGGTGCATTTCATTTCTTACCTCTAAATGATTATGTAATGTTATAAATTCATGCATGTACTGGATATATATGACATATATGATATCCAAATCATGAATATTATTCTGGATATAATAAACATTTGACCACACGAACAACATGTAATGGTAAGAAGTCCACTTTCGACTTAAGAACCAAATATCGACAAAACAAACATTATTAACTTAAATGTTTACATAATGTTTATAACATGGAAATAAGTGATCTAACTGGAATAATGAACTAGAAAAAGGTTCTTAATAAAGTGGAAATTAACTCAAGTTTATTATTCAGGACGTTAAAGAACGATCAAGTCAAGTCGGACCCGAGGTAAGGGATCTTACTCCTCTCTTTCTTTTTAAGTACACTCTTTTATGTCATTCCTTTTAAAGCTCATCTTTTTTGTTATTGGGATGATCTTTTATATTAATCCTACTGTAATTTTTATGTTCATGTGATGAGAGACCCTATTCTCTCTCATCAATCCATTTTGGAAGTTTTGATTGGCGCCGTTAGGCTGCCGAACTTTCGTAAGAGATCTAACTTCTCTCTTTCTTTTTAAGTACTCTCCTTTATGTCACTTATTTTAAGCTCCTATTTGTAATGTTGGGGGATGTTCTATTATATTCCTCTTGCTGTACATTATATTTTAATGTGATGAGATACCCTATTTGATCTCATCAATCCATATTCAGAAGTTTTATGTGGCTCCGTTAGGCTGCCGAGTTTTCGTGAGGGATTTTTCATCTCACTTTTATTCCCGTGAGATTTATGCTACATTTTCCACAAATTCCATTGAGTGGTGTATGTACTGCCCATTATTCTAATCTTTGTGTAATATACTTTCGTTTATGAGTATTTACATCAATGACCTATTGTCTTTCTTTCATGGGGTGTATGATTTGAAAGATACCCAAGTCGGTAAGGGAACCTTTCACCCTCCTCTTTTTTAAAAGACTTCTTTTATTGGGTCTTTTAATTAAAATATTTTTATGTTGGGATATGTTCTCATACATCCTTATTGATGTAAATTTTATGTCCAAGTGATGAGATACACTTTTTATCTCTCATCAACTCATTTTGATGTGATGCAGTTAGGCTGTCAAGGGAACTTTTTAACCCAATTTCGATTTCTTTGGGTTCAACTTGTAGTCATTGAATATGTCATCCATTGAATATGTGTGAATGACCTTTTATTGTTTTACACTTAATATCCCCTTATATTGGGTGTATATATATTTGTCAGACATATTTTTTTGAGATTTATTTGTCCTTAATTTAAGGATACCTTCTTTATAAGGGATTTCATCACATTTGACATTTCTATTGAGGGCTCATTGTTGTTATGCACCAATTCACTCTTATATGGTGTATATACTGTCCTTTGGAGTATTATATCATGAATCCTTTTATTCTCATGATATTATAAAATTCTGACTAAATGTTATTCCCCGATTATTGTATTCAAGTGTCTCTAATTTTGGTAAAACCCCTTTAACCAAAATATCGTTTTAAATGTTTTAATTATTTGTTCTTATTAATATCCATGTTTTCAAAATGGTTTTAAGGATTTATTTATATGGATATTAATGGTTTAAAATGTTAAAAGCTTCAAGGTGGTATGGGACACTTTGATTCAAAAATCTCTTTATTAAATGTTGTAAATGGTTTTGGAAATGGTTTCTTTTTGAATGGATTCATTATTTCAATATCCTAAAATGTTATATTGTGATTGAAATGTGGAAATGTTATGTTTCATTTATTCATGTTTATGTGATACGATTATGTTATGGTTCTTGGGCCTTGTTATGAAGAACGGGTGGTTCCGTGATAAACTAAGGGCGGGTGAGCCCGATATAGCTCTCCAATGCATTGGGTAACGTGAAGGAGTGAAACGTTAAGGTTTCTCCGAAGAGATTTAGGGAATATACTGTGATGGGTATTCCAAACGTAACCAAGAGGGTTACTCCCTACGTAAGAATGTTATGAATGCCTCAAGTTACCTTTATGTCTTATGTTTTCTATGATTTATTCATGATTTGATATGCCTATGTTTTATGGGTAAAGTATGATTTCATTCTTATGTATTTATGAACTCATGTTTCCTTTCCATATTTTTATAACCCTTACTGAGCTTTTTATGCTCATCCCAAGTTTTTGAAATGTTTTTCACAGGTCAAGGGAAAGGTACATGATGTGATGATAGTGTCAAGGATGTGTCAAGAAAGAATCCGTGTTTTATTTTAAATAGGTTTTCGTTGATGGGAAGAATGAATATTGTCTTTTATGTAACCACTTTGTTTAAATGTGGAATGTAATGAAAGTTTCATGATCTAATTCTCTAAAACTCTAAACCTGAAAATATCCTCGATGTGTAATCTTGTAATAACTCAAGATTAAGTAAGGTTTAAGGCTGGGGCCTTATAGTTGGTATCAGAGGTCGGTTTAGTTAACTTTAGAGGTTAGGGTATTCTTTAAGCATAATTGACAATTACCATAATGGTTAGGATTTCAGAAAGAGTCTTAGTTTTAGATAAAGTGAATGAGTAAGTATATCTTGTTGTCTATCTTACTCATTAGTACATGATGGTTTTGTTGATATACTCACACTGACCATTTTGGTTTTAGTAAATGGCTGGATCTAGCAGGCACCAAAGTAATAGTGGATGTGAAGGAAACTGTGATAGTTTTTTGAGCAAGCAACTGAATGATATGGGAGCTGCAATGAGAACTCTTTTGATTATCCTCAACCAACTATCTGGAGTCATGATTGACCACCTAAACCTTGGAGATTTCTCTAAGGCATCATATATGCAAGAAACAAATCCCTACGGAAGTACAGGTAATAATCATAAAGTTAAGTGTGTTCAAAAACCTATGTGTCAAAGATGTGGAAAGAAACACCTAGGAAAATGTTTCAAAGGGACAGAAATATGATATAGATGTGGAAATGAAGGTCATAAAGCAAGAACCTACCATGGAAAAAGGAAGCATCCAGTTGACTCGAGGAAAGGGAAAGAAGTTCTTTCTGAGGGATCAATTGAATGTTTTAAATGTGGTGTGCATGGTCATTATGGAAACACATGTCCTATGAAGAAGTTTCGTGAATGGGGTCACCAAGAGCGTACCAATATTCGTTTACCAATACCTAATGCCATTCCAATTGAGGATGAAGAAACTGACAATGACCAATCAAAGGTATGTACTATTTCATGACTATTGTTTTCTTATTTTGGAATCTTAGGATATGATTCATGATTTTGTTTGTAGGAAAGAGGTATTTCGGAATAAGTTGGAAAGGAATGGATAATGGATCATGAAGAATGTTGAATGAGTAAGATGTCAACATATGAGGGATTCAAGAGTTAGGGTGAAATTATTAAGAGTATTAAGTCTCTTTTGATGATGGGGTTACATTAGAAGACTTTTTATATTATGTGTAACCCTGATGTTTAATATAGGAAAATTTTATTCAATTAATAGTTATCTTTTCTTTTATGGACATAGTTATAAAGAACCATTTGGGTTTATATGATCCTTACTTTTGAGGTAATTATGGGTTACCATATGTTATGATTGAAGTGAAAGGCATGAGATAAAATTGAGGTTAAATTATGTTATGGTTATTTTTGATGATTTTATCCCTTTTTGGGTAATGATTTCAGAATTATATAGTTTTGGAAAAAGGACAACACGCAGACCGTGTGACAACCCGTCGCGTCGGACAATGCTGCGGGAATCGAACCCACAACCAAAGTGCGACCGGTATTTATCACCTACCACTGGACTACGTGAATCCCCTGGTTAGTTTGACTGATTCTTTTTAGTTATATGATTTTATGAATTAAGAGTAAGTTGATTTTGGAGGATATGTGATTAGGATAATTACTTTTCAATGTGAGACTTTAGGAGCAACTGATGCTGTTTGGAGATAAATGTTACGATTTAACTTGGAAGACTATGTGACTAAACCCTTAAAATATTTTGGTTTCAATCTTATATTGGTTTACTTTGAAGAATTTTATGGACAAATTGTTTATCGGATGGTCCTTGTTGATCTTTGGGTTTTGTTGGACAAATTTTGGAGATTAAGAATAGATTTTCTTTTTATAAGGGGTTATCCTTTTCTGGATTATCTGATCTTGTACTAACCTTTTTGATTTTGGTTTTGGTTAAAGCCTAAAAACATAGGATGTATATAGTTCTCTTTTGGGTATTAGGTGATTCTCTAGAAGTTGATTATAGTACTCTTAATGCGAACAAGTCTCCCTAAATACTCGTCTTTTGGAAAAAATATGAGTTTGACTAAGGAATCTAGTAAAAGTTGAAAGTCAACATGATAAGTGATTATGCTTCCTTATGAATAAACTCCTCAATAAAAACTAACTTAAAACAAAAATGTTGTCTATTAACTTTTCCTACTGGGGAATCGAATACCGTTTAACCCATCACAAGTTTGTGATTTTCTCGTGGTTAACTTTCTCCTAAACATGTTTTCTATCACTCTCCATCAGAACATGACCCTTTGTTTTTTTCTCCATGTCCATATTTTCATACTTCGAATCCTAGTATGGGTTAACTCGGTTGACCTTTTTACATATCTTTCTTTATTTTAAAGTGATTTTTTTACCGACTCTTCTCCGATGTGGGACGTTCAAGGATGTTTCCAAGCGCAATTTTAAAATTGCGAGGACGCAATTCCCAAAAGGGGGGAAGGATGTAACACCCCAGGTAAATAAGGAATATGAAATTTTCATATTTATCCATATTTGTGAATAAAATATTAATATGACTTTAAAGGGGATGCTATGCTCGATGGCGTACCCAACACGCAACAACGAGTTTCTTGGGAATCATACGTTGCACTCTAATAATAAAATAATATTATTCTAAATGGTAGTTAACATGTAGCCGTTGTAATGGCAGGAATGGATAGAAATAACTAAAATATGATTATATATGTTGTTAAATATTTTTACATTTATACAATAAAAGATAAAGGCTTAAAATACGGAAAGAATTCAATTTTAGGCGTATATGCCCTAGTTTTCACTAAAGGTTCACTTATCACCTTTTGATGGAGAACCGTCATTAAATATAGTTTTGTTCACTCTTAAACATTCTGTTGGACCAAATAAAACTCTTATTAAGAATCGGGACATCAAAATTTACTTTGTGTAAATTTTTGGTATCTTTCCGATAAAGTTCTTTTTTTTAATGAATAGTGTAAAATGTTGTATTTTAATTCAAAACCACTTTTTAATCTAATTAATTTATATGATTAGATTATATTTTGAATTGGTTTTAAAGTGAAATTAGAAAATATTTTTACCATTAAATCCAATAGTGGTCGTTGGAATCAATTTCACTTTGAAATCAGACTTAAACTAGTGTCAATCTTTTGATACTTATTGTTTCATAAAACACGCTATTTGTCATGACAGCAGGAATTAATTATTAAATTAATTAATGTGAATTATATGTTTTGAATTTTGTAAAACGGACTTCATTTTTGAATTCAGAATATCAAATATAGCTTAGGGTGAATTTTTGGGATTTTTCTGAAAAACTTCAATTTTTGATGAATAGTGAAACCACTAAGTGGTACTTATAAAAACTGATTTTCCGTTTAAATGAAATTTTTCCATCATTGTGTTTTGATTTTCAAAAATCCGACATACATGGTTGTCATTAAGAAGTAAAATGTGGTTCAATGAGATTAAAATAATTTTTTGGTGAATAGTAACTTTTTAAGTTTTTAATCGCGATTAGTGGTAATTAGTGTGGATTAAGGTAAAAATAATGCTTTAATAAAATGAGATGAGCTTGACACTTGTCTTACCCTCATTGGTTGTATCATGGCCGACCAAGACAAGCCATGGGTCAACTTGGGGACCCCATGGATCCACTTTGGTTGGGAAATGACAAAAATAACATTTTATTTAATGTAAAAGTAAAATTGACACAAACATGATATGTTTTACTAAAACAATCTTTAAGTGAGGTTATACAAGTCATATTTTTGATTATAAATATTCATTGGAAAGCTAATAAGATTTCTTACATCATAGTATTTTTTTTATAATTTTTAGACATTAAATAAATTAAATTATTTATGACATAATAATGATGCAGTGATGACATCATTATTTGACGATTTAAATAAAATGGAAAGATAATGTAAAATCTATGAACTACACATGTCCAAAACTTATTGGATGAGTGTATTTCGAAGCCTTATCACCATATCCACGAATTATATCAATGTGGGACCTTTTGAAACCGAAACACATTTTCAAATAAAGTAATATTTCTTTACTTTCCAAAAGTGCCCCTCCTCTCCTCTTATAAAAGGCCCCCACCTCTACCTCATTTAACACACTCCTCAAGCCTTTGGCTCGGCCAACCCCTGCCCATTTACTCTATACACATCCCTCTCCTCATCCTAGAGGATTCCCTTTGGGAATAATCCTTTTAAAGGAAGCCTTTAGGCTCAAATCAAAAGGAGTTACACTTTTAAAGGTAATTCACTCTCTCATGTTCATTTGTTTTATTTTGCTTCTCCAACCCCCTAAACTCTTTTTATTTACTTCATTTGTAACAACAAAAGTATATTAAATATACTAGGATGTTGTTATAAGATTTATTTGAGCTACACTCTCACACAACTACATCAAATGGTTAAAGAACATACGGTTTCCGTGGATGGTGAAATTCTGCCTCCCGAAACGATGATTGTTCAATATTCATTTAACAACTTCAAAGGTGGACATTATGATGTCACTATTTTTATATATGATATAAAATATGTTTATGTTTTATTTACGCTTCTGTATTTTTCATTTTTGTCTTACCTTTATGGATTCCATTATGGGTATACGCGATATCTTCATTTAAGGAAGTGCGGACTACCGCCCCCTCAAAGTGATTTGATTCGTTAATTACCATATGTGGGACGTATAAAGGATGGAACTATGATATTATATATGATATTATACTGTAATAATAATATACCTTTATATCATTATTATTCCATTCTATAAAATATGAAATAGAAATGAAAGTAGCGTTCATGCATACGTACGGCTTACCGTCTCCATGAACGGTGCATTTCATTTCTTACCTCTAAATGATTATGTAATGTTATAAATGCATGCATGTAATGGATATATATGACATATATGATATCCAAATCATTAATATTATTCTGGATATAATAAAAATTTGACCACACGAACAACATGTAATGGTAAGAAGTCCACTTTCGACTTAAGAACCAAATATCGACAAAACAAACATTATTAACTTAAATGTTTACATAATGTTTATAACATGGAAATAATTGATATAATAGGAATAATGAACTAGAAAAAGGTTCTTAATAATGTGGAAATTAACTCAAGTTTATTATTCAGGACGTTAAAGAACGATCGAGTCAAGTCGGACCCGAGGTAAGGGATCTTACTCCTCTCTTTCTTTTTAAGTACACTCTTTTATGTCATTCCTTTTAAAGCTCATCTTTGTTGTTATTGGGATGATATTTTATATTAATCCTACTGTAATTTTTATGTTCATGTTATGAGAGACCCTATTATCTCTCATCAATCCATTTTGGAAGTTTTGATTGGCGCCGTTAAGCTGCCGAACTTTCGTAAGAGATCTAACTTCTCTCTTTCTTTTTAAGTACTCTCCTTTATGTCACTTCTTTTAAGCTCCTATTTTTAATGTTGGGGGATGTTCTTTTATATTCCTCTTGCTGTAAATTATATTTTAATGTGATGAGATACCCTATTTGATCTCATCAATCCATATTCAGAATTTTTATGTGGCGCCGTTAGGCTGCGGAGTTTTCGTGAGGGATTTTTCATCTCACTTTTATTCCCGTGAGATTTATGCTACATTTGCCACAAATTCCATTGAGTGGTGTATGTACTGCCCATTATTCTACTCTTTGTGTAATATAATTTCGTTTATGAGTATTTACATCAATGACCTATTGTCTTTCTTTCATGGGGTGTATGTTTTGAAAGATACCCAAGTCGGAAAGGGAACCTTTCACCCTCCTCTTTTTTAAGACTTATTTTATTGGGTGTTTTAATTTACATATTTTTATGTTGGGATATGTTCTCATACATCCTTATTGATGTAAATTTTATGTACAAGTGATGAGATACACTTTTTATCTCTCATCAACTCATTTTGATGTGATGCCGTTAGGCTGTCAAAGGGAACTTTTTAACCCAATTTCGATTTCTTTGGGTTCAACTTGTAGTCATTGAATATGTCATCCATTGAATATGTGTGAATGACCTTTTATTGTTTTACAATTAATATCCCCTTATATTGGGTGTATATATATTTGTCACACATATTTTTTTGAGATTTATTTGTCCTTAATTTAAGGATACCTTCTTTATAAGGGATTTCATCACATTTGACATTTCTATTGAGGGCTCATTGTTGTTATGCACCAATTCACTCTTATATGGTGTATATACTGTCCTTTGGAGTATTATATCATGAATCCTTTTATTCTCATGATATTATAAAATTCTGACTAAATGTTATTCCTCGATTATTGTATTCAAGTGTCTCTAATTTTGGTAAAACCCCTTTAACCAAAATATCGTTTTAAATGTTTTAATTATTTGTTCTTATTAATATCCATGTTTTCAAAATGGTTTTGAGGATTTATTTATATGGATATTAATGGTTTAAAATGTTAAAAGCTTCAAGGTGGTATGAGACACTTTGATTCAATAATCTCTTTATTAAATGTTGTAAATGGTTTTGGAAATGGTTTCTTTTTGAATGGATTCATTATTTCAATATCCTAAAATGTTATATTGTGATTGAAATGTGGAAATGTTATGTTTCCTTTATTCATGTTTATGTGATACGATTATGTTATGGTTCTTGGGCATTGTTATGAAGAACGGGTGGTTCCGTGATAAACTAAGGGCGGGTGAGCCCGATATAGCTCTCTAATGCATTGGGTAACGCGAAGGAGTGAAACGTTAAGGTTTCTCCGAAGAGATTTAGGGAATATACTGTGATGGGTATTCCAAACGTAACCAAGAGGGTTACTCCCTACGTAAGAATGTTATGAATGCCTCAAGTTACCTTTATGTCTTATGTTTTCTATGATTTATTCATGATTTGATATGCCTATGTTTTATGGGTAAAGTATGATTTCATTCTTATGTATTTATGAACTCATGTTTACTTTCAATATTTTTATAACCCTTACTGAGCTTTTTATGCTCATCCCATGTTTTTGAAATGTTTTTCAGAGGTCAAGGGAAAGGTACATGATGTGATGATAGTGTCAAGGATGTGTCAAGAAAGAATCCGTGTTTTATTTTAAATATGTTTCCGTTGATGGGAAGAATTAATATTGTCTTTTATGTAACCACTTTGTTTAAATGTGGAATGTAATGCAAGTTTCATGATCTAATTCTCTAAAACTCTAAACCTGAAAAGATCCTCAATGTGTAATCTTGTAATAACTCCAGATTAAGTAAGGTTTAAGGCTGGGGCCTTATATAAATAGTAAGAGGCACGTAAATATAATGGAATTAAGGGAGATTATACTGCACCTAGTGTTGTGAAATTTCAAACCCTCTTATATTAATGATACCCACATGTTAATATTCCTTGATGCACATATACTTTATATTTTTTTGTGATAGATTTTGAGGAATATTGGGAGGGTTGGTTATGTGGGAAAACACATATAATGGTAAAGTATTTTCTTTTATATAGAAATAAATAGATTTAGATATTACTTTTGAAAAATTGGTGATTTTTACATAACGATGTTTTTTCAAAATGACATGATTTTATCATCGAAATATTCTATTCAACTGTTTAAAATATGAATATATTTGAATGTTTTATTATATTAACATGAACTAAATAAAAAAGTAATTTATGTTGAATTTTGTTAGATAATATATTCTATAAATAAGAAAACATTAAATTTAATCAAAAAAAATTATCTTATAAGGTAAAAGGTAATAATTTTTAAAAATTAAAATATTTATAATTATTTTTTAATTTATTTTATGAACAAATTAGGGATGACGATACTAAAGTTTATATTTAAAATGAAAAGTTAAAACATTGGTCTCTATATTTAATGATGAAGAGTTAACTAGGGATACTATTGATTGAGAGGACATATAAGATGAAACGGAGTTGGATTTTTCATTGAATCATTAGACATATGAGTGTTTTCATATGATCTCAATTATATAAAAAGATAATAAAATATTAATAGAAGGACCCAATAACTATAATCATGATTGATTATTCCAATATTGTAAAGGAATAAATGTTTATGGATGTCTTTAAATACATGAAGGTGTTTATAAATAAATAAAAATGATAATGTATTATATAGAAGATAATGTTATATAGAAGAAAATATTACTAGAATGTATTTATAAAATGATATTTGAGGTTGAAAACCAATTGAACATGTTTATGGATAAGGCTGATTGTATATTAATTATGTTATAAAACTATCTAACAGAAGTGTTCATGGATGATAGATACTTAATGTTGTGTTATGGTTATGTTGATATAATATAACCTCACAAAATAGGTTTACAGTGTCATTAATATATAATGGAAAATATTTTTTTTATTCTGAAAGAAAATGAATTTAATTATATGTAAAATAATTGAAATTATAGAAATATATCTTTTCTAATAATACAAACTAAAATAATAAAATTATCAATAAAAGGTAGGATGAAAAATATTACATAGATGTATAATTAATACATAAATTTTATGTAAGGGTAAAGTTAATTTGTTTTATGAGATGGATTCAAAATTGGAGGCCAAAATTAAAAAGAATAACATGTTAAAATATATTTTAAACATGTTTGGAATTTATTTTTTTAATTATTTTATGGTATCTATTGTTCATAATATAGATATTAAAATGTTTTAATATATTATTTGTTTAATAATAAATTTATTCTATCATAGAAAACATACAATGAATAAAATTCAGTGGATTTATCGATCTGAATGAAGAAAAATGTTGTTCAACATTGAAATTTTTTTGGTCGTGTTAAAGAATCAGTTATAAATGGTAAAATAAATTATTACATGTTATGACTAAATATCTTATGAAACTAAAAATTATCACAAATCGTATTAGATTAGGAAAGTGTGAATTTTTTTCTATAACTGTTCTGATGAAAAATGAGTAATAAATGGACAAATTTATTATAATGAAGGTTTCATTGAGAGACTAAAATAATAAAAAATATGGAATATTTTCAGTAGAACATCTCCCATGATATATTACATAATTGATATAATCATTATTGAAATTTTAGGGGAGTTTTTTGATTTTATTTGGAAATTGTGTTATTCTAAAAACCGACACCCGTTTTCCCAATGGAAATTTTGGAGAATCTGTTGAAAAAGATTAATAGAACCAATGTTTATGGGTTTCATAAAAAATTAAATAAGGTTTCTCAATTTTGATAATAGATTAATAAAATTATTTTTTAGAAGGATATATTCCATGTTAATTGGTTAAATGATGATTTTTTTTGTTATTATATTATAGTTATCTAGGGGTAGCCTTTTTAAGTGGGATATTCTAGGAATTGATTATATTAGATATTTAATGAGGAGAAATGGTAATGGAATAAAAAAATTAGCACCTTATAAAAAATAATGTGAAAAATATTATAAAATATAGAATTCATTTCTGATGTTCATATGTTGAAAAGAGAAAGATATTTTGTTTTCTTACATTCAAAATGGGGATGAATGTCAACTATTCAAAAATGAAAGCATAGATTCTCATTATTTCCTTTTAGAACTAATTAATTGTGATGTAATATTATTTAATTTACTCATATTAATTTTAATATGTATATAAAACATACGTATAGTGAATTTAAGATGTTAAAAGTTTTAGTTTATGTGAATAAAAGTATTATAGAATTACATGGAATAAAATTTGAATGAATAATGATAACTATATCATGAATATAAAATTATAATAATATATTGAAAATTAGGGTTCAAATAAGTTAATACTTAACTATATACCCTAAAATAATATGATATAAGAAAATGAATTGAAAAAATATTTGGAGAGATGTATTAAACAATATTGGTATATAATAACACATCTCAATTCATTTTGAGGGAGAATATTGTGAATAAAATTAAAATATAGAGTAATTAATTATATTATCTTATAAAAAATGTAATCATTTTAGCTTTATCATAATAAGTATCATATATTTTATGTATATTAGTTTTTATTTGAATCCCTTGTGTTATAAATGTGGAAAGAGGAAATAATGGGATGTTTGTGAAAATTTTTCATTATGAGATTGTCCCTAATCATTATAAAAATGGATAGTCAAAAAAATTTTGTAATTAATAATTAGTGAATATTTTTATAGTGCAACATTTGGGGTCCTTGAACCCTTATAATTAATGTGTATATTGTGATAAAAAAATCTTGATTTGATGGAGATTATATAGAAATTACTGGATAACACATTGAAAATTATTAAAATTATGATGTTACGTATGGATTTCAATAAGAATATGGTGATTATACCATATAAAATGATTATAAATGATAAATTTATATTAATTTATGGTTTAATTTTTTTTATATTAAGGAAATAATTATTAATCCTTAAAAAGTAGTTCGAAAATTGATAAATTCAATAAATACAATAGACACTTTAATGTTTTCACAAGTTAAACTAAAATGATCTGTTGGAGAATTGAATCATAAAAAATTGATGGATGATATTTGTGAATAATAACACATGATTTTTGAGAAAATATAAAATTTGAATCAGAAAATATGAATCATAATGTTATTATAATTAAATTTGTGTCTCGCAATAATATGAATGAAAAAAGATAAAGTTATAGGGAATCAAACAACACTCGTTTACATTTTTAACTCTGTTGGATAAAGTGAATGAATTGGATGGGATATTATCATTGGATTAAAGGAATTATATTATATTTATATTTTTTCTATCACTAAAAAAAGAAAATTAATGATCATTCAGATGGATATTATTACAACCTTCTTTGATGGTGAACCTAAATTGGATATATTCTAAGTGTAACCAGAATGAGCCTCAATAAGAGTTGATAAAGAATGAGTTATTAGGACCCTAAATTCATTTTATAGATTAGAAAACGAAATGAGGTCATGGTCCTCAAATAGTGAGGATTATTTAAAGGTTCTAAAATAATGTAAATGAAAAGTGAAAAAAAAACCTATACACCATGAAAATGTAAAGAGTTGTCCATTTTTATTATTCTATTTGTCAATTGTATTATATTTTATTTAAAAAAAACTTTTTTTAATTCCTTATCAACCAGAATGAAGGATTTTTTTGGATTTAGATGATATAGATGATGAATCATTTCATAAATCATTATATTTCTCAAGAATATGATTATATTCCCTTTCAAAAAGGGAAGTAGTTTTGGGAATTTTTTTTAGAAAAATTTGTACTGAAGAAAAAAGTGGTCGTATCTATAAAAATTATAGTGTTAGAAAAAAATTCAAATGAAAATAAATGTAAATCAGTGAACAGAAACTAGATTATAAAACTCATCAAGATTTTACACTATCCTAATTTTTTAAAATAGACATTATATATGTTTTCACATTTTGTAAAAGGTATCAAAGCGAATTGTTGGAACAATATTTCAATATAGATGTTTATATTCTAAAAAGAATAAATGTTATTCATGACATTTATAAGGTATATTATCTAAAATAAAAATTATATCTATAATATTTTACTAATGAATATATTTCTTGACACATTGTTGATAAAAATTATTCATATCAATGAGTAATCATATTAGATAGATAGGTTATTTACATTTATCACAATGAATAAGAGTTCCGTTGAATTGAGTACTAAAAATGTATATAGAATATTTTTAACACAAAAAACAACACAATCGATTTTAATGTGGAATCAAATTAATAATATCATAGGGGATGTGATGTTTTCATTACTAATAGTCCATGCTAATGAATTTTCTATACAAATATAAAAGATACTAGATTCAATTTTTTTAACTAATTCCCATTGATATGTAGTACCATATTCTAAAACAAATTTTTGTGGAAAGAAGAGATTATATATTTAGATGTCATTATAAAAAAGTGTTTGAAATATTTTAAAAGATTTTAAAATAGGAAAAATTCAAAATATTGAAGTATATAATTATAGTTAAACCTCATTTTTCAAATATATAATCTACTATATCTTATCCCCTCTAATCTTTACTAAGTATTTTTGTTTCCAAATGTTTTATTAACAATAAAAATTAATATAATATTTTTTCCCTTATGGTGTGGAATATATTAGAGGGGGTTGTTAAAAGTGGATGTATATGGATTTTTAATGTGTATTTTACTGAATGTGTAAAATAATATAACATGTTTTTTTAGTATATGTGAAACATATTTCATGGAACATGTAATAGATAAATTTTTACATAATCAATTTATAATTAAAAAGATTATTTCGTTTTATAAGTATTTATATTTTATATATCATGATCCAGGTTATAGAACATTGATCAATTTCTTCAATGGATAATTTATGTGACATAGTTCTTTCATCTATGTACACTAAAGGTTTCTGATTAACAATGAGGGTCCATGGATTTTACTTTGAGAGACTATACCTTTACATCATAGTAAAATACATCGGAAAATCACCAAATTTTGATCAATAAAATATGATAATAATTCATGTAATAAATAAATTTAATCATTTTATATGAAATTAAATTCCAATTAATATAGTGATACTAACATACGTTCATTCCACTATTCATCAACTAATTACCCACAGGGTGAATAAAAATGAAAAATAAATACAAAGGAATATAATTTCATAATAGGCACCAATTAAATCCCCAATAATCAATTCATATGTGTCATCATGTAAATTCAGATATATCCAACTCAATTATGAAATTGTAGGATTCTATACTACTTACACCTACAATCAATATTGTCTTATTGGTTACCCATTCTCATGGATTCATGGGTAAGATGTGAGTATATCTCAGTAGGGAACTAAAAATGGGGTCATACAAAAATACTATTAAATTATTGTATGTACATGGGATATGCATATATGATTAAGTAATTATAATGATTAATTGTCAATAAACAACCACCATCGATCATGAGGTTCTAAAATGACATTCAAGATCGACTATAATTCGAAAGGATCAAGAATATATAGAACAAGATTATAAAAAATAAAAAAAACCGATATAGAATTGTTACGAGGGGGTTTTCAAATCATGTGTTAATTTCACCAAAAAATATTATTCAAATAATTATGAAAAATAATTTTTCATTATATAGGGTCATATTGATGATTTATATAGAATATATTTATTGAATAATATATCTACATAAAAGTTAAAATCTTTATAAGAATGTGAAAAATGTTCATAAATTACATTATCATTGAAAAGGAATCTAATACTCATTGGAATAATACTCCCAATGAGATTCTATGATTTGGTCATCAAGAATTCCACAACAATGTATGAGTCCATTTCCAGCCATAAGAAACTCTATATAATAAAATTAGTATATATAATTACATAAATCATCACCTATAATTTTGATTCATATGTAATCACATTGTAAATATTTTAATAAATTCTGAATTTTGAAAACTCTCAGTGAATAAAGAATACTCTTCCATAGACATGTGGACCAGGGGAACCTTATGTCATACCATTAATATTTATATTGATCCATGACATAATTATTGGAATCCAATGAATACAATTCAACACTATTGGATTAATTGACCTATAAAAAGAAAAATTAATGTGAAAGGATGATAAATTAGTAATATAATTATTCATTGAACATATATATTTTTTAGAATCAATCATAATTTATATGTTTGTACCATTAATACATTATTATAATTGATACCATTTATTATAAAAAATCACTCAATTTCATGACTTTAATATGTAGGAAATGGATATATTTGAGGGTATAATAATAGATTGATAATCTTATCACTTATCAAATATACAAGGATAGGGTTCATAAGTTATGAAAATATCATATCAATGAATAGCATGGTGTGGAATATCACTTTAAGAGTGTTTTATAGTCTTGATGTGATTCAATAACTAACAATTATGTGTTGTGCTATATCAATCACCCAAAAATAGAGAGAAAATCCAAAAATTTAATGGATTATAGAGAGATGATGCTTCCCCTCTAGATAAATTTCATTTCTCTACATTTTATATTAATGGAGTATTATAGAATATTCTATGAAAGGCCATTATAATTAGGCGATTTACATTACAAAATTAAATCAACTACTACATTCAATATATATGAATCCTTGATATTTATACAAGTTTTATGTTTCATAGTGTACGCTATTATTTCCATATCCACATACACATATTCATTTATTTTAATAAGAACATCAATAGGAATCATAGAATGTATTCCATTGGTGTTTGGAATAAAATTTTTTGTTGATAGCTTCTACAAGTGATCTGGGACACCAATAGTATCTTATTGTGGCTTCTGACGTAAATGAGTGTTAAATAAATTAATTTATTATTCATTGTATAAGAACCATTTCGATTTGTTCTACATCTTATAAAAATTGTTCTCAGAGATAGAAAATATATGATTATATGTAAATGGAATATTCATTTTTACGTTTTGAAAAGAATCCACATTTAAGAAATTATTATCATTTATTATTTTATGTGTTGAGTTAGCTTGTAATTATTTTATAGATAGAATCATAGAAATTCATAAGGTAACAGATGATATGACCACACATTAAAATGGGTTTTTGGTATTTCTTCCATTATAAAATCCATAATTCCCTAGTTCTGTTGGTACAAAAGATTCTTTGTGTACATCACATAATCATCATGGAAATACATTTTATACCCCTGAAAAAAATGAGTATTCCTCCACAAGTTATTAACTATTAATATTTAAAATCAATATAGGTGTCTCCAATTATAAATTGAAACATTCATATTACAAGAATATAACTAGAATGTCATATAATATCATGACCAACTACTATATCCTAGGAATATATAAGAATACAGTGATTCAACATTATCTACAATGACTGGATCTTAGGACTCTCTATGAATATCTCCCAACACCACCATGAAAAATGACCAGATCTTATGAATCCCAAGGAATCTTCTCTAACACCAACATGTATAATTGAGGCCCTAATAATCATGACTGCAGTTTCCCAACATCATCAGTTACAATGAGTATATCTTATGAATCACCAAGAATATCACCTGAAATCATCACATATAATATCCAGATCTTATGAATCATTGGTAATCACACCCAAAAAATTTGTTTTAATATATATATTATAAGAATCATTAAGAATATCTTCTAATACCATCATCTATACCCCCCAGATCCTATGTCTCATAGGAATTAAATTTGGTTTCCAATCTCAACATTTACATCCAAGGAACCAATATAATTATTAATATGTTTGATTTATTATTATGGTCTAACATATATAATGTCTAATATAATAACAAAAAATAATTACATGGTATAAATTCACAACAAACCCTTCTCAAATTACTAATTTATTACTCTATAGTTATTGACATTACATAGATAATGAATCCATACTATTCTTAAATCATCCATTTTGGTGATAATGTTACACCCAAAATATTAAATAACCATTCCAACACAAACCCTCTGAAGGATTACATAACATTGTAAATGTTATGTTCCCTTAATTCAAACAATTTCACAGAAACCCTTCATGGATTCTATTATTAAAACAACACTTCTTAAGAAAATCTCACCACTCTAATATAATATTGTCTCTTAGAATCACCATTATCACTTAACGGACTCACTATAATCATTTAATAATCCCCACTATAAAAAATATAGATTGATTTAATAACACCCATCTCTAAAATGTCACTCAATATTAGTTCTCAGTGTACAATCCATTCCTAAAAATACTTAGGGTCTTCCCTGTTGGGTATCCTCATGATGATGTCGGAGAAATATTTACCTCACTCAATAATCTTCTTGACTAGTTGTTAAAAGACATATCACAATTACATCATGGATTATTAATTCAAATCATTCCAAATAACCATGAATCTATACTCAATGGAACTAATGTGAACCTCCAAAAAATTTAAATAATTCAAATTCATTTCATTTCATTTATACCCTTATAGGGCCTATCCATCTAACGACACATTATCATAACCAATCCCACAAACATTGATAGTAGTTGGGGAGTGATTGTGTCAATGGCATTTATAATTTATTGTATACATTTATAATACAGCATCCACCATATGTGAATGAGGAATCAAGACGTGACATAAAGTTATATTCTGGAATATGGAACTCACATAAATCCATATGATATTTTTAATTATCAATTTATTCTATTTCAGAAATACATAATCACATATATTGTTGACAACAAACATCATGTGCTATAAAGATATAAGGATTATACCAAAGTGTTTTTTTCATGGAACCACCAACCCTAAAATTCAATTTTTATAGCAACATAAAATTATCATTTATAGATACTTCTTCAATTTATAAAAATATTAATTATATTACATGATTATACCTTCTAGAATCATATAATTATAATACCATTATTCAAAATAGAAATATAAATAACTTGTTGAAAATATCTCAAAATTATATCCCACTTATATTTTTATAACTATCACTGATCATTTACATATAATACATAAGATAATTCATCGTGACATAGGAAACGAAACATAAGAATGAGTTATATATGATACTCATTATGCATAAAAAGAGAGATATTAAAGACCATATATGGATAAGATAAGAAAAATGGTACGAAAAAATGAGATTAACATTTCAAAACAATATCCTAAATATCATAGATCCAAATCATGATTCGTGGCATATATATTAGACGTTAATAAAACATGATTCCTAATATAATCATAATACATGACCCACAATATAATAATATAGTCATGAGAAATGGGATTTGTAAAAAACATAATAATAGAAAATCATTTCTTTAGTAGTTAAGGAACCTTTCAATGACTATCAATGTGTATTGTGTTCCCCTCCCAAACCATCATAGTATTAATAGTTCACTCCCAACACTATAATAGTATAGAATGTCCCATATTAATCTAGAATTACACCAATTATTATCTTCTTTATCTCATGAGATATCAATTTTCACCAAATGAATTGGATTTGGATACAGTTATGTTTCATATAATGATATTCACAAATATTTGGGAATCTTAAATAGAACCAATTCATCATATCCGATACTAAAAAATGATATGGTTTTCATAAACATTTAAAAATAACTTAACCCATGGACGAGGAATGAGTTTCATAAGGATCATTTAATCATTAAAATAATCCATCTAGATAAGGAATAAGAGGGGTATAAGTGGATAAATTTTTTTTTAATGAATATAAAACATAGAAGTTTGTTGTCCCCAAAGAGGAGAAATGATATTAAGAAATTATTGAACAAAATTTTTATTCCAATTTTAAATAATTTTATAAAAATAAAGTAATGTATACAATATTATGTAAAATGTTTTATTTAAATATTACTATTATGACATGTATTATAATAAATAAATTTGTTTCTATGATGGTATAAAATTACATTAATATTGTATATGTTTAAAAATAAATCCTTCAATAATTGTTTCATAAATTTCATAATGTACATTATTTATAGAATAAAAAATATATAAATTTCAAAAAAAATTATAAAATAGGAAAATTTCCGTTAAAATGACAATAAAATTCATGGGACTCTATTAAAATCCTTAATGAATATATTTTTAAAAATCATGTATATAGAGGAAATTTTTTTCAACTTAATAGAGAAATGAATTAGACTTTAAATTGAAAAATAATTTAGCCTCTTGAATAAAAAAATTAAGAATGGTGAATGGGAGAATTGTATTTTTATTAAATAAAAATAGGAAAGTATAATTATTGAGAATCATGAAACATTCAACATAATATTTCATGATAAAAACATAATCATAACTAATACCAATGAAAAATGTGATCATATCCTAAGACCCCTTACCTGAGGTGTGAATTGTTTCATATATTTTTTAACTTCTTGTATTATAACACTATGATATTTTTTAAAATAATATTTATGAATTAATTAAATCTTTTAGAAAATTTTCATTTCCCACACAATTAAAAATAGTTTGGTTTACATTAAATAACAATTTTTAGATTGCGTTATATGCAAAACCATGTCAATTGTTCACAATAAGCAACATATATTTTATACTTATGTACATGGATCATAAAAGATATATTGTGTTACATGAAACAATGACATTCCGTGATGGATTCTATAACACACAAAACCATGTTTTTCTAAAAAATGATATAGTTTGTAATATAAACTAAATGTTAAATTACTCGTTTTAAATAAGGATAAATTAAATATGGAAATATGTAGTTTACAGAAATATAAAACGAATGTTTTAGTTGTAAATTGTTTATAAATGAATATTAAAACCGATTAAATATAATGGAAAATATTATTACACCCACCAAGATATTTTAACGCAATATATTATATTAATTACAAATAGTGAGTAATATTAATGTAATATATATGTTATATATATTAAATTAAAAAAAATTTATATTCATCAAATAGTTTTATAGACATAAGATAAGAACAAACAATATTTTACTCATAAATTCAAATATTTCTATTAAGGAATTTTACCACCTTATAATAGAGAACATATTTTGAATTCAATTATTGAAAATATTGCATTTTAGTTCAAAATGTATTTTTCATATAATTTATATATAATGTTAAATTACAATTCAAATGTGTTTATATTTATAATTAGAAGATATTTTTATCAATAAACCCAATTTAGGTCATTGGAATACATTTCAATTTGAATATGAATATCAATCCATGGAAATGTTTTGAAAGTTTTTTTCTTTTAAAACCCGCATTATCGACACGACAAAAGGATAACAATTAGTTTAATTACTACTACATTATTGGTTGAAATTCGAAAAAATGGAATCAATATTTATAATTAGAATATTATATAACTTCAATTAATTCCAACATAAAATATGACAAATAATATTACGGAACATAATTAAAATCAGTTACATCAATTAAGGAAAAATTAATCATACCTAAGGACTAAACCTTAAACTTAGGGGCCTAAACGACCTAGAAGCTTGTCCAAAATCCTTTTTAAAAAGATATATCAACCCTATAATGACATGAATTTAGTTTTTTTACCTTATTGTATCTACTTTATGTGGAAAAAACATGGTTAGAATTCCCTTTCCCAAAATTTAAAAGCGTGTCAGTACTCATTATCTATAAAAGGACCTAATATCCTCTCAATTCCTAATACCTCCTAATTCACATTTGGTAAAACATTATCTTCAAAATAATATTCTCAAAATCCATCCCATAATACTAGAATCATCTCATTGAGAAAAATTCAATTCAAGGAATCTATTTCATGCAAACGAAATTTAGTTACCCAAACTAGAGGTAACATTAATCCTCAAGTTCCTTTATGTCATTTCCCATCTCCCCATAAACACTTATTCAGTGATTTTATAAAAAACCAGTATAATAAATATAATTTCAATTTTTTTAATAATTTTTCAACTTAAACATACATCCACTTCCTTATAATGGATAAATAATATATTATAAATTTGTATGGAGAACTACTTCCTCATGAAACGATGATTGTTCACTTTCCTGTTAACACCCTTAATAATTGAAGTTATTATTAAAAAACCATTTATTTATGTTATATAAATTTTTTTTAGTATTATTTAAAACATTTACAACAAATAACATTATACTTTCCATTTGGAGTAAATACTTTAATTTTGTTTGAGGAAGTGTGGACTGCCGCCCCCACAAAGTGATGTGATTTGTTCACACACTACATGAAATGTATTAAAGATATTTTTAGTGAAATTATATGAGATATACGAAAAAAACACTAATTTAACTATATTTTATACATTTATACTTATATTCCATTTTATTTAATTCTTTTAATTTGACAATAATGTGGATACATGATTCATGCTATTATACGACCTACTATCTCCATGATTGATGTATTCCATTTAATAAATATATATTATATATGTAATTATTCTAAACATATAAATTATATACATGATATTTATATAATGTTTCAAATAATTTAAATAATTTTATATGTATAAAGTCTAATGATATACCAATTATGATAGATTCCAAGAACAAAGAATATATTATCCATAGATAAACCTTAACATATAATTATGAATATTTGAGTAATATAATGTCATAATAATACCATACACTGTATTATATATGAGAATATGATTCTATGATATATTTATAACACATTTTTTTTATTATAATTTAATTTGATTCTAAAATGAAAAAATTTAAGAAATAAGGTAAGGGAATTTAATCACACATTTTATATATTGGAGATACATCCAAAATACACCAGGGTTTTCTTTTTCTTTTTTATAATTTGAATATTAATGTATTCTATGATAATTATTATTATATATATTGTTATTTTAATATCTAGTATATGATATTTATTTGATGCTGTTAAATTTTCTAAATTTACTAATTTTGTATGACATTTGTTTCTCAATTTTCCTTCATTCAAACAAATGTTTTTTAGGACCATATATTATTATTAAAAGGGAATATAATTAAAATTGACATGTTATATAATTAATATCCTTATATTAATTATATTTTATTATTAATATGATATTTTGGGGTGTATAGTTCATTCTTTACATGTGATAAGAGTTTTTTGAAACAATATCATTTCATTTTGAGATTGTTTTAGATTACGATTCTTTGGATAAAATATTATTATCCAACATATAATAACTCTAATGAATATTATTATAATATACTTACTAAATTTATATTCATGTATTGGTAAAAAATTTACACTTCTAGTTACATAATATATTTAAGAAATGGTTTTTCAGAAAGTATGAATTTACCCTCTCTTCAGTTGGAAATATGTGTTCTTTCAAAACAAGGTTTCTTAAATGGTTTCCAAAAATAATATAATAATAACATATGATTACAAGAATATGTTTTTTATCATTTTTTAAATTAAAAAATGGGTTTAAAAATATAAATATTCTTGTCATTTTCTAGATGAGGAGCTTTTTTTCCTACTTTCATTACAAAACGAATGTTTTGTGTCTAAAAATTTACCTTTCAGAATGACCAATATTCAAATAATGCTTCCTTTAAAACATGAACAAGTATTTTCCCTCATATTCTAGACATTTTTTATTGAAAATTATTTTAAAATAAATAATTTTTCAAAAAAAATTCAAAGTATTTGAAATGATTTTAATGAAATTGGTTTAGAAAAATATTTAATTCATTTTTTATATTATTTAAATTTTTAATCAAAGAAATGGTTTATAAAAAATTTTAAATATTATTTTATAAGATTTAGAATGAAATAATTTTCAAAATTAGTTCAAGATTAATATTTTTATATTCAAAGAAAATGTTTTTTAAAACATTTTGAATCATTTTTTATATGTTTTCAAACAAAATTTTTTTTTCAAGCATCTTTAATAAGTATTTTAGGAAAATGGTTTTAAATCTGTTATAAAGTAGTGCATATATGCTTACATTTTTTTCATGAAATGGTTTCAAAAAATTTTGGTTTTAAAAATAAGTTTCTATATAATTATGTAGATTTTGATCAATAAATGTTTTAAATGTTATTTTGAAATTATTTTCAATCTAAGATGACATTTATTGGTTTACACTTGCCTTTTTGGGGAAATGATTAAATTATTTCATTCATATTATTTCTCTAAAAGGATTATATATTTAAGGCATGATGTTTTATGAAAATAATTTATCTTTCATGATTTATATTATTTTGAAACCCTCTTATTTTTATGAGTTATGATTTTGATGAAATGATTATGAATCCTATATTTTTTTCATATGATATGATAATATAACATGTTTATGATACCCATTTATTTTTAAGATTTATGATATATAAATTTTATGGTCATTTTTCACACATAAGTATGATTTCACAATGGGATCAGAGGGACCTATATCTCTTTCAAATGCACTGGGTAATGATTTATATCCCATGAAATGGACTAATATGGTCTCATTAATGAACATAGACTTCTACGATGACCATGGGAGAGAACAGTTACTACTATTATGGGATCATAATTAGACTCATTTATCTAACATGGACAATGGATTTAAACCATCAATTCCATAAAGGTATGGGGAGTTAACCCATACTACAAATATTTCTTTGGTAGTAGTTCCTAAACTACAATGAATATTATATTATATGCTTGTGTTTTTTTCCATAATTACAGGTTTTATTCATATTTTACGCATTTCTAACATATTTTGTATATTTCATTATGATTAATGTCTCATGAACTCTCAATCATTATACCAAAATTCTTATTTATAAACTCTGATATGATGGGTATGATTTTCTATTTTAATGATCTTCTTCTCATTACCCTTTTCTCATTTTTATGCATACATATATCCCTAGTTTACCCTTACTATGCATCTACAGTCACCCCTTTTATGTTTCCCTCACAAGGTTATAAAGATGTGTATTAAGTATGGTGTATCTAATAATGGTAATATAACATAAATACCTAGTGGGTGAATGTGTATAATTATTTTGTAAAAGTGTTTATGATTCTATGTTTCCAATGAAACTAAACTAATACAATATTTGGTAATTTTTTTGTATAACATTTTAAGTATTCTGAAAAAGTGATTTCATGTTATTTTAAATAAATAATTTGTCTCTGTAGTTGGTTTCATTGAAAAGGATTAGTTACAATTTTTATAATAGAATTAGAAAACATTAGTGAAAACCCTAATGACACAAATATGGAAAAGTCTCATGATAATGTAAAGTACAATGAAATATCTGGATATTTTGTAAAGGATAGAGAAAGTGGTTTCCCTTACATACATCCTTGTATGAATAATAAAACTAGATGTTGATCTTTAAAATAAGTACCAAAGATTAAAAACTCTGAAAAGATGTTTTGGGCCAGACATGGGGTAATCTGGTACATGATAATGGGCCTTGATTCACACCTAGTTTGACCCTACCTGAGGATATAAATTGGTTAATAAAAAACTCTTCAAGAACCATCAAGAAGTTTTAAATGTATGTTTCATATTAATAACATGTGATTATCCTTTATTGTCATAGATTAATGAAGGTGTTAATATTTAGACATCTAATGTGAATTTTGTTTCATTATTATATGGTTTTATTCTATAAAATGTGTTTCTCACCCTCTACATCCTGGTTCTGGTCAATTCAGAGAAGGTTAACATTTAAAATTTCATATGTAGAACATATTGGAGTTTTGAGAATAGATATCCCATATTTATATCAGATAATTAGAATCATTAAAGTTTTATGGGAATTTTCTATAATTGTAAAGGAAAAGAGACCACAAACAATATGTGATTGTTAAGTTATGTTCCTCCCATAGTGTTTATATTAAACATAAGAAGCGTAGTTTGATTGAGGTTTGTGAAATTTAATTCATGATTCGTTTTTAATATTCTAGGAAGGAGGTAATAATAAATAAGTTGATGAATCCTACTTAATGGTCTAAAAATAATTTTTAATGAATGCTGTTTTTATGGTTTAGAATTCAATGATTATGTAATTTATATCATGGAGTATATAAGTATTTTTAGTATAATGTTTTATTTAAGGATTGAAAAAGATGTCATAAATGATGATGATTACATTGAAAAGTAAAATTTTTATTAAGGTATAGTGACCCATAATGTTTTGAATATGTTGAGGAATATTTTATTTCATGGAAAAATAGATGATTGATTTTCTCAAGTAAACATTATAAAACAGATTAACTAGGATCTGATTATTGTTTTCTTAATGATAAGATATATGTCAGAATGGATAAAGTTTACCACTTCTTGTATTTATAAAATATAACCACTAACCTTTGGAATAAGTAAGCATGCATTTTTTTGAAAATTATTTATGGTAATTGACTTTAATATAATGTTTGTAGAAAAAATATGATGAAAATATTCAAATCATTTGAATGTGAAAACCAAGTGGTTATTTTTGATATATGGGGGATCAATTTTATGTTAATTTCATGAACTTAATTCTAAATTTATGAATTTTTATATTCCTTATGGGATCAAAGGTTAATGATATTTGGAATCTTTATGATACATATCGGATGATGTTTGTGAGATAGAATTATTATCTTTACACAAGAGGACCTATGCATATTGGATAACCAATTATAAAAACCTTGTTTAAATAGTAACTGATGTCAAATGGTATGGAATATAATGGATATCTGGATCATTTAGTACATAAGAAATGAAAATTTTATTTTCATATATAAATAATTTCCTAAAGCAGATTAAGAAATAAAAAATGTCAGTTTTTCCTAATATCATATATGTATATAATTTCATAAAAATTCATAAAGATGACAAAAAAGATATACAAATAAAATTTCATCTTAATACCTAATTTTTTGTTGAACTGTTGGCCCTTAAAAGAATCATCAATTTATGACATTGATTTCATAAACAATTATTTGATTATTCACTTATTTTTGATTGACCACCTCAATCACTCCCTGTAAATATTTAAAATTTTATTTTCATGTTCAATATTCACTCTAAATATATGTTCTTCTTTAACAAAACATAGTTATTTATTACATTCGGTGAAAATTATGGTACCAATATTCCCTTTTTAAGTATATTTTAGAGTTTATTTATCTGAAGTGGGTTTCTATGAATGAATAATTAAAGTATTAAACACTTCAAATCCCAAACTGATTAAAAGGAAATAATTCAACTTAATGGGGGTTGAATGTAACACCGTAAAATTTTGAGAAATTATTTTTTTTCAAATTAATTTAATATTAATAATATATTTCATTTCATGAAACATTAAAATATTTTGTTTTATATAAAATTGCTAATTTTATATTTAGTTTTACATAAACCAATATTAATCATGCATTATATGAATAATATATTTTATCTTCCTCAACATGGAAGACTGGGGTTATCTTGTGTTACACGCAAAAATGACCTTCCTCTATGGCTTTTGTGAAACACAATACCATGTTTTAACAAATAATGATATACATTTTTAATATAACCTTGTTTTTAAATTAGTATTTTTGAGAAGGGATAAATAAAAAATTTAAATATTTGGATTGACCAAGTATTAAATGAATTTATTGGTTACCAATGAATTATCAATGAATATAAAAAACGATTGAATAAAATGTATAATATTATTATATCCACAAAGTTAGTTTACACTTTTATATTAAATGAATTAAATATAATTAGTGATATTAATGTAATATATATGTTATAAGTTAAATAAATTGTTCTTTATATTTATCCAATAGATTTGATTGACCTAAGATAATAAAACCCCAATCATCTACATTAAACACTATATTTTTATTAAGTTAATTTTAAATCCATTTTCATTCGAAACCATTTTAAATTAAATTTATGGAACAGTTATATATTTAATATTTTAAAATAAACATCATCTTTAAAATATGAACATAAGAATTTTGTTACGGTAATTGTTTTTTCATGTTTCTGCAAAGTTTCAATTTTTATTGAATAGTGAAAAATACTGAACATTAGTTCAAAAATGTATTCTTATAAAGTTTATAAAAAAGATAACATTATATTATAAATTATACTAAAAGTATAATTTTATTATATTTTTGTCAATAATACAATGTTTTGTCATTATAATGAATTTAACTTTGAAAATTAATATAAAATCATAGAAAATAATTAAACATTTCTTCTCATAAGACACTTATTCTAAACCCAACCGTGTGAATAAATTTTAATTAATTTCTACTTCTTATGTGATGTTAATTTAGAAAAATGTATTCAATATTTGGAATAAAAATATATTCTAATTTATAATAAGGTCAATGTTGTTTTTTACAAAATATATTAGTGAATGTAATTCAATTTAATGGCACTGATTAAGGTAAAAATAAGCATAATTGATTTCTAAACCGTAATCATAAGAGAATAAATGAACTATAAATTAGGTCAAACCCCGTTGGATGTATACATTTTGAACCTATAATGATTTTTCTATAAAATTGATTAATTTTTTATACAAATTTCATCTAAAAACGTGGTTGAAATTTGCATTCCAAAAAATTAAAAGACCGTAACACCTCCTCCAGTATAAAATGCTATCCTCTCCTCCCACATCCTTACACATGTCTAGAAAATTTGGATATGAAAACTCTACAAAGATAGATCATAAAAACTACTCAACATCTAATAAAATCTTCCACATGAAAAATATGTAATCTAAGGAAGCCAATTGGTGAAAACCAAAAGGAGTTACCTGAATGAGATGTATCATTTTTCCTCAAGTTATTTTGTGTCACTTCTATTCTCCATCCTTGTAAAGTATTCATATTCCATGCTTATAAAACAAAAAATATGTATCCTAAATATAATAGTATATATTTAAGCTATGAATTTTTCTAAAAATTCATCAGAACCATTTTATAGGTAACGAACTTGATTTTTACGTTTACGAAAAACCACAACCTAGCGAGATGATGATTGATCATTTTCTATTTTATAACTATTCATGGATGAAATAATGATAATAACAGTGTTTATATATGTTATATGTTATATTTATTGTTTATTTAATCTATTTAAATCATTTTTAAATAAGATATCTTTATTAATTTGAATTGGTGTATGTATACCCATATTGTTTGGGAACGTGTGGACTACTTACACTCACAGTGATGTGATTTACTAATAAAATAGTTTGAATGAATTAAGGATGTGTTTAGTGAAATTATATGGTATATATTACATAATAATTATACTGTAATGAATTTAAATAAGTATATTCATATATTTCATTTTATTTCCATCTTTCAATACGATAATAAAATTGAAAAATCGTTCAATCATATATACAACCTACCACATCCATGAACATAGTAATCCATTTCATAATTATATATTATATTGATCATTAAAATAAATATATACTAAATATATATTATATTTATATCATTATTCAAATTCTAGAAATCGTAATATATGTTTAAGAACCAGTGATATAGAAAATTAAGACACATGAGAATTAAAATATGATATTACCATAAGAGATTCCATAACATATAATTTTTAACAAGTGGGTAATATAATGTATTAATAAACCCATATACGTCATTAAGTATAATAATATGAAAATTTTATATATTTATAATGAACATAAATTTAATATTCAACGATTATTTTTTCATGTACGATGAGAATCAATACAAAAAGTAAGAGAATTTCATCTCTCTTTTTATATTTGGGAAATATATGCCATGTTCAAAACTATTTTTTATTGCATAGGGTTTATAATACCCGTTAAATTATTCCATGCTTCTTATAATTAAATATATTGGTATTTATAGACCAATTATGTGATCTCTCTTTCCTGTAGTTAATTTATCATAATTCATCAAATTAGTAATACAATTTTGTCTCAATTTTCATTATTTCATATACTTATTTTGTTATGAACCTACATTCTTTTTTGAGGTTTATATACTTACATTTGAAATTTTATACCATGAGTATCCTTATTTTTATGATATTTTATTATTTATTTAATTTAATGGGGAGTATGGCTCAATGATACAATGTGTTAATAGTTTATGGAAACACTCTCATCTATTTTCAATATTGTTTATGATTATGATTCCTTTGATAAAATCATATAGTCTATATTTCAATAAATATCATGAATTTTATTCCCCTTTGGTTATTATCTACATAATAATGAATTTGTACTATTTTACCTCTATTTAATACATTATATAATAAAAAATGTGTTTTTATAAATGCTCTACTTTACCATATCATCAGTCAAGAAATATCATTCCTTTGAAATAATGTTTTCTAAATGTATTCCAATAATATTTTACAATTATTTAATGATCACTAATTGAAAAATTTACCCACGTTGTTTTTAAATTTAAACAACAACGATAAAATGATATCTTTTTTTCAGTTTAGGAAGACTTCTAATGATTTTATGGTGAAAATGGAATGTTCCATGTGTATATATTTACCTTTCTTCATGGTTGTCATTCTGTTAAATCAATCGTGAAGTGATTATTCTTTCTGTAACATTATAGATTCGTTTGCTTCACAATTTTTTAAAATAACATGTATTTCAAATCCTTTTTAAACTATTTTAAACATTATCAAGGAATATTGTATTCATAATATTATCATGATTTATTTATATTATTTCAAATTATATTAAAATTAATACTTTTTAAAACATTTTCATGATTCTATTATAAGTTATCAATGAATTTTTTTTCAAAATCATTAAACCTTCTTTTATTTGATTTCAATATAAATGTTTTTCGAAAATATTTCATTCTTATTTTTTATGTTCTAAAAAATGGTTTAATTATTTTTCAAGATTTAATTATAATTTTTAAAGAATAAGGGTTTTAAAATGTTTTCACATATTTCTTATATGTTTTCATGCTTAATTTAAAGTAAATTATTTTAGAAAGGATGTATGTCTACCAATTTTCATTTTCCAAATATGAATGGATATTTTAATCAATAAATTTTTTTAAAGGGTCTTTCAAAATTAGTTTCTGTCAATGATTAAATTTATTGATGTACTTATTCCTTTATAGAGAAATTGTTTAATCAATTCATTCATATTATTTCCCATAATGTAGAATTTATTGATTTAATTATGGTTTTTAAAATATATTTTTCATTCATATGTTTTATTATTTTTAATCCCTCATGTTTTAATAGGTTATTATTTTGATAAAATGATTAAGAAACCTTTATATTTTCACAACTGTTATGATATGATTAAAATTTTGTTATACTCATTTCATTACCAAGGTTAGGATATGATTTTTAATAATCTTATAGAACATGTATGTATGATTTCACTATGTGATGGGTGGGACCCATATATCTCTCCAACTCATCAGGTAATTATTTATATCTTATAACATATAATAAGATGGTCTAGGGAGTTATTCCTGACTACTCTGGTGGCTAAGAGAGTAAAAGATGAGAACTAAGCTGGCATGAGGAGTGAACTGATTCTACTAAGATTTCCATGGGAGTAACCCATGACTTCCAATATAGTATAGGGAGAAAACCTACAATACTAATATATCACTGGAAGAGATGCCTTTACAACTATGGAAACCATGTTTAATTATACTTTGTTTTCCAAATTTTAATTGTTTATTCATGTGTTATGGTTTCATAGATTATGTTCTTTATTTCTATATGATTAATGTCTCATGACCATCCAATATTTATTAAATGATTTCTATTTATGATCTCTTATATCATTTTTGTGTTCTTATGTTTTCATGATTGTGTTCTCATAACCCTATCCTCATATTTATTCTAAAAAGTATCCCATGTTTACACTTACTAAGCGTGCGAGATCAGTTCTTTTTATTTTTCATTCCCATGGTCGATAAAAATTGTACTAGTCATGAAGTACTTATTATGAGATATTGTATCTCTTTAATATATTCGTTCTTATTTTTGTATGTTTCCAAAGGCAATAAACCAATACTGCCTTTGGGTATCTATTTGTATAATTTTTAAGCACACCAAAAAAGACAAGTAGTGTTTAAGTACCTCAAGACTGTGTAATAATATTTATTATAAATATAGTTATTTTATATTAATTTTTATTTAACTATAATAATAACTATATTAAATAAATTATTATTTAAAATTTATTCTTTTATCAATAATTTATTATAAATTCTTTTTTAAAATCATTATTTTGGGTGATAATTACTTCATTTTAAATGTATGTTTTAGTTTTGTAGCTTAAATACATGTAAATATACCAATTATCCAAAATATATAAAATTGTAATACTTTAATAATTATCATATATATTCATTATATATATTGTCATCAATAAATTACAGTGAATGTAAAAAATAATTACATCTTCCATGGAGACGGTAAACCATACATACACATGAACACTATTTACATTTGTAAAGTGGTGGAATGAAATAAAGTTATACATTAATTAAAACAGAAAATATAATTATTATATCATATGTATTTTAGATGTTTATCAAATAAATCCTCATTACATTCGTATTAAATATAAAAAAAGAATCACATCTAATCATGAAGGTTGTAGTCCCATGTACGCATGAGCAGTGTAATCATTTTCTAAACTATTTAATGGTAAGAAGGTTGACATAAAATTAACATTATATAGGTATAATTTTTAATAATTATAATATATTAATATTAAATACATTATATTACCCTTCTATAAATTATGGTCATAAGAAATTAATTTTATCGCAGCATGGAGATTTTATGTTTTGCGTACGGAAAACTATATTTTCACCTCCCATTTCATGAAAAAATATAGAATATAGGTGGTTGAGCAAATAATTAAATCATTTAAGTATTTTTATTATAATTATTAATTAAAATAAGAATAAATTCATTGATTTATAAGAGGTAAAATAATACTAATATTTAATGTGACCAGTTAAGGTTCCTACCTCTTATTGGAAACAACTCTCTTAGATATTTGATTATGAGATTTGGGTTGGTATTTTGGGAGGAAAATGTCATATAGAATCTTTATAAAATAATTTAAAATATATTTTTTTTAGATTTATTTCCATATATAATGCTAAACATGGTGTGATAAAAATAGTGGAGGGAAACCTTTACAATTGGAATGAGGAGAACCCTTGGTATTTCTAAAAAACTTAAATTATTATAAATTAATTTTGATTTTGAATGGATCCAAATTGATAATATTTTAATATAATTAGATTAATACTATAATTTCTATCATACAACAAAATTTTAAAAATTTCACTTCATATGATTACCCTTAACAGTTAGTTTTAACCCTTGTCAACCCATCTTATAGTTACCATAATATTAATGTTATCTACCCATTATGGGGTAATAATGTTAATATAAAAGGAAAATAATAATTAAAATGATAAGGGTGAATTTTTAAAACCATATCTCATTAATTTTGATTAATATAATATTTTTATTAAATTTCTATCATTTATGAAAATATTATTTATTATAATATATGTGTAAAGAATATTTTAACACTGTTAATTTAATTTAAATTTAAATAAATAAAAATACGGGGAAATAAAATATATTAATTTAAAAGTTCTATTATATTCTTTAATGATATATAAATTATTTTAGGACACATTAACTCATTCAAATTATTTACATTTAATTTTTTTAAAAATCATTAATTATATTTTTTTATTAAAGGGACATATAGAGCATCTTGGTTTCATAGGAAAAAGAGATCATTATATAATCACTAAAAATTAAATATACATTTTGATCATGAAATTAATTTTTTTATTCTATAAAATTATATGTATATTCATTCAATAAGTTCTTCTGTTTTTATATGGTCACATACTAGATATTAAAAAGAAAGAGCGTGGAATTTTGTATCATTCGATTATATAAATATTAAAATTTTCATTTTATCAGACAATGGTCCATTAAACTATTAAATTTACTTCCCAAGTTGATATCATTTTATTTATGTTCATTTAATAATAATAAAGATGAAAAATTGGGTCCTTATCACATATTTTTAACTTATATTAACTTGATTTGCCTTTTACAAATGTGGTAAATTTTACCTCATTTACAATTCATATTGACTATAAATAAAAGTGGAATATTTTTACCAATTAAATATCATAATTTTAATAAAATAATTAATTTTATCTAATTTACCATGTATAATGAACGGTAATTAATTTTAAATTAATTTTAAAATATGGGATGAAAACCATATTAATAAGAAAACATTTTATGAATAAAATTGGATTAATTACTATCAAAGGAATAATAAAAAAATATTATATGACTGTTAAAATATTTGAGGTAATATATAATAAACATTCCATATTAAAATAATTCTCCAATAGTGATCGATTTAATTTATTAAGAAAAAATTACATTTCACACATAGAATGTTTTTCATAAAAATGCCAATTTATTTAAAATTGACTGTAATTCTATTTTTTAAATAATTGATAACTAATGAGATAATTTTTTACATGTTTAAAGAATTTATTTTTTTTAATTTATTTATTCATATTTATACAATTAAATATAATATCTACCTGAGAGCTATTGTGCATCGCATTTTTTTAATCTACTTGTTGTGTGTAATGTATGCTATAGAAGAAACTGATTTTATTTGAAATAATATATTTTATAAAATACTAGAGAGTAATAGTATCATTTAAAATAATCCACTGATAATCTCTATTTATCATTATTTAACTCTAGTGCACATATATTATAGGGAAAAAATCTAAGTCATTCAATTCTAATATTTTTCAATGAATAAAAAAAATTAAATTTTAATATAATAATGAATGAAAACTCACATACAGTTATAAACATGTATAAAACATGATTCATGGGCTACAATCCACTCAAAACTGGAACACAAACCTAATTCAAAAAATTTACCTACATACCGTCCCAATTTAAGATCAAATTAGATTTTGATTAGTCAAAATCAATAATAAAAACAATATAGTGGTGAAAATTCATTGAAATGTCATAATACATTATTCAACATCTCAAGATTCCCTCAATATTTTTCATGAAAAATACCAATCTTCTGATAACCTGAAATAATTATTTAGTGAAAATCATCACAAAAACCAAAGAAAATCTTTCAAAATCATAGACAAATGAGTAGTTAATAATAAAAGACGATAAATGAGGAGGATAAAACTCAAATAAATGATGAAATCAATATGAATCACCCCAAATTGAAGGTGGTAGAGGAAGAAGATAGGATGAGAGAACCCCATGAGTCTTATTGTGCATGAAGGACAAGAGATTAAGGAAGAGATTTTAATCCCACTGTAGCAAATAGATCAATTCACACTTTTTAATGAAATATTCACACCCTTAGGGTTTACGTATAGTTTTCTAAAATATGCGCCTACTGTGTGGTTGAAATTTTCTCATGTATATATCTTGCATAGTTTAGCTATATAGTTTATAAAACCATGATCCCACAATGTGTACCACTATAAAACGCAAATTTTATGTTTTTAGGATGTAATTACAATCAAGAATTAACATGATCTATTCCCCAAATTAAAAAACCCGCACATGATTTAACTAGATGTTTCCAATAATTGTGTAGTAATCATCCACTAAGAAAACACCATTCAATAGTTTCAAAATTTAGCTCAAATTGCTTGAGAATCATCAATAATTTGAGAGACCTTCAAGAACTTAATCATTAATACACCTCATCAACATGATATAACTCCATGATATATAATCCAAAACACAAATAAAACAATATTCTTAACTCTATATTAACAAAATAACATTTCTATTATAATTTTCAATGAAAATTTACATGGGGATTTAAAACCTCCACAATATAGAACTTCACACCCTAGTGGATTCTTAGTGGTACATAACCATAAGTTTCGCCATCCATTGTTGTGAACTTATAAACAAATTGTCATATTCTACTCAATAATGAAAACTAACCTTCAATTGTTCAATTCCAAACTTTATGTCCATAATTCATTATTTTCTCAAGCAACCAACTTGGTATCTATGTAGTATCGAGGGGATTCTCCCTAACACCCATCTATCACATGACAGAAAAATAATAACAATTAACTCATCCCTTAGATTATGGTGGTCCGCTACCATAACTATTGGATTTTAAGTGTCTAATACAATCCATATTGATCCTCATAATTATAATTCTAAACTAAAAAAATTATTCTAGTTGTTTATCAACCTACTCAATGTAGTTCATGTTTCACCATTTCCAGCAAAAAATAAATTTTTTTTGACCTCCTCTAAATATCTTTTTAATAATAATCATGTCTATACCCACTGATTCTAAAAAATATCATCCTCATTTAGCATGAAAATCTACCCGATACATCCCACCACATTTAGTGTATAAAAAAAATGAAACATGAAAAAATATACCAATACATGAGTATAACAACAAAAAATACATAAAACTAGATCAGAAATAACAATAAAATAAATACAACCAAAAAAAACATAACAGAAGAGAAACATATGTAAATTATATTGTATGAAAATTCTCTAAGAGACTAGATGTCCCCTCCAAATGAAACTTAACTGAAGATAGGGACAAAAAGAGAAGTTAACAACATACATGATTCTATTCCCTTTGCATGAATCATGAAATACAACACCTATTATTTCCAAAATGTAAATTTAGGTTGTGAAAAAATACAAGTAGTTTAATACTATAGAGTTTATATAATGTCTAATATCAATAATTCAATAGTTCTTCCATTCAATAAAAAACAACATTCTAAATCTTTTTCATAAATGCAACCCATTTTTAAATCATTTTCCATCTTGTTTTCATATAATTAATTTTTATATAAACATTAATAAAAATAAATTCTAGAAGGGAAGAATAAGGAATAAAATATTAATGCATCATAAGGTATTCAAGTAAACACATAGTATTTAAATAACATTATATGTTACCATGTTATAAAAACTCATATAAACCCCTTGAGAATAAATCCATGATAAAAAAGAAATGAAATAAATAATTATAACTAAAACATATTTTCATATATATTCCATGAATATTGGAATATATAATAGAAATTAAAGGTCATAAATTGGTATAATGTTGGTAATAACCAATTTTGAATCATGTCATACTCTACAGATATCCCAAAGGTTACCTCCTGGTGGTCCCACAAACAATATGGCTACACATGTCTATTTCCAGATTCACCCAATATTCTATATGTGAAAATTGTTAAAATAAATTTGTTGAGCCAATAATATTTTCATATGACTTTTTCAATTCTATATGTTTTGAAAATCACAATCACTTTATCATTAAAAAAACAATACTTTCCCTAAGGATTATTTTCATAAAGAAAAGTTACCTTCTCTAAAGAAATTTTTACCATTGCTTATGTTTTCATTTTTCTATTTTATAGACTCTCTAAATCAATCACATTATATTACTATGGAAAAATTTGGTTTCACATTTAAACATCAGAATACTACAAATACATAGATATAGAGTATTCTATTTTCACACTCCAAATTATCTAAAATTAATACTCCAAAATTTATGAAATTCTTACTCCGAATTCTCTGAATTCTTGACATCGAATTCATTGAAATTCAGACTATGAATTCCTCAGAATTAAGACTATGAATTCCTTATAATTAAGAATCCAAATTCTAAATTAGTCAGATTCATAATTCATTGGGATTCATACTCCAAAATCTATAGAATTCATAATCAAAATTTATTTCAAAACAAAATTCAAATATCCATGTCTTATAGACTCTTAATGGTTATTTTGTTAGATTCCGAATTTGGTTTTTCCTTAGACACTGAAAAATATAGTTGGTTAAGTATGTTGATTTTCTTTAAACATTTTATGAAAAGATGTCATACAATCCGTTTCTAACTAACGATAGTTTATGTGACACGTGTATAGGTCCCTTTGAAATTCAGGGGAAAATATGACCATTGTAGGAGGGAGTCGAAAATTGGATAAGTTTATAAAAATAAGAGCTCATTTGAATGAGCTCAATATTGATCCATCAATCTAGAGATTTCATGTTATCGATGTGATTTCTAGAGAGAGAGACTCTCATGTGTTGTGTGGTTCTGAACAACTTGTCCAGATTCTTTCATGTGACTCCAATTATTGCTTTGTACAATCAAGTGCTTCCAAGTATAGGTATACAGAGGTGCTGACTACCTTATTGTTTGAGGTCATCTGAGGATAAGAAGGAAGAGGTGATGACTACCTTAAATATCAATGGAATGTAGATATAATAATGCATATTCCGATATTCATGTCGAGGTCTTACCCTGATGTTTGTAAGACAAACATTTTTCAAAGAATATATCAACAGACCATTATCTAAGGTTGTTGGACACCCTACTATTTGGGTTAAAATACTTCATACATGTAACTTGTTTTGATTCAAGTTTATTTCTTCTTCATTTTGATGAAGGATGAAATTATAACCGTATTATACTATTATATTATTTTATATACTCTTGTAAGTATGATTTTATAAAAATTATGGTATAATGTTTTCATTATAAACATTCTTTAAGTTTTATTTATGGAAAAATATTTCTGGAACCGAGCATGTTTGTTTAAAAGAACTAAAATATGTCTCGTAAATGTACATTGTTTAACATTGAAAAACACCTTCTTCTTTAAGGTAAAAAACAAAACTTTTTAAACATAAAATTCACCCCCTCTTGTAATTGAGCATCTACATCATTATTTTGATCTTACAATTTGTGTCATTGTAGGTTTGTAATGTACTTATATTCACATATATGTTTTCTTTCTCATGTATACCATGTTCTATATTTACTTACTTTATATTTCATGGTTAAGTGATTTTTATCCTTGTCTACAAACCATTTTTATTAAAATGTTTTTTTGGAAAGATATTTTATTATTGAATGGAAAAGGTGAATGTTAATTCAATTGACAATATAAATCCTACCATACTAGCTATATTTGATGGTAATTATTATAAATACTACAGAGATCAAATGAATAATTATGTTATTAATATTGGAGTATAGATATATGTATTTATTATCAGTGATTACACAATTCTTGAAAAGGAAGTCAAAACCATTACCAACCCAAAAAATAAAGAATATAATCTTAATTACAAGGTATACAATACTTTGATATTTTATAGGAACATTAATATTTATAGAAAATTATCTTCTTGTGATGTTTCAAATTGTATCTGAAAAAACTTGAAGTTACACATTTTGGTACATCTTATTTAATAGAAACTATGAGAGATATGCTTAGAGCAGAGCATCATGTTTTTTTATTTCACTATGGAGAACCATTATGTAAGGTTCAAAAAAGGATTATGACTATCATCAATAGTCATCAATCAATGGGTGAAATAGGTATTGTTGATGAAGCTATTGTGGAAAAGATTATGGATATTGTGCCTAATGAGTTGGAATCCAACAGAATAGCTATTGAATAGAATATGAAGGTATCCCAAATTAATCTAGATGAGATTTTTGGAACTCTTCATCAACATGGATCCAGAATGAAAAAAGATGTTTCGATGAATATGAAGAAGAATCATAATGGAAGTGTTTCCATTAATACTACTAAATCCACGAATCTGGAAATGATATACAATATCCATGTATAAGGAAGTAACTATTTAATATAAATTTACTGAAGATGAACATTTTAAGAATGAGTTATATAATCATTCTCGAAGGATTGAAAAGATAGTTGAAAATAATGACATTCAGAATAGCTATATGAAAAATGAATGAAAAGAAAAGAAATACTCATAAATTACATGCTATTAATTAAAAAGAAAAGGGAATATAAGGCGAGATTGTCCCATTCATAAAAAAAGGGTAGAAAGAAAAAGTATTCAGGGAGGAATAGAAAGAGGTACTGCATGGATAAAGATAAAGATGTTTTGAATGCCAATGACACTTGGAGTGCTAGCAGTGGTTACTCCTCTGATGAATCATTTGAGTATGAATCTTCTTGAATAGAAGATTATTGGTTTACTATCCAAACTACCCATTTAAAATCATTATCTAATGGCCATGGTACACAATTCTGAATCAATTACTAATTTATCATAGAAAGATAATTATACTAATTACCAATACTATGATTCATCTGATGATGAGTCCTCATCGTTAGATGATAATACATTAACTTCTTATGAAGAAGTGTCTAGGTTTCTTAAACATCTTGAGAATAAAAATTCTAAACTCACGAAAATGCATGATAAGGAAAATTCTAGATTATCTATTTTAACCAATGAATTATTAGAATATTCTAAATATGTTGACAAGAAAACTTTTTATTTTGAATGCATTTCCAAAAAACCTGAGGAAGTTAATAATGAGAAGGATAATCTTTATAAGGATCTTGAAAATGGTATTTCTATGAAAAAATATTTTAGAGCCTAAATCTAGTGCTAAAACTACTGTTTTTTAGGATTGAAATCTGGTTATTAAACTAATTTCTGAAATATTTTTCATGATAAAATATCTTTTAAATTTTAATCGAGGTAAGGAAAATTTTGACAATATTTTTTCTGAAATTTGACATTTAGGAATAGTTTTGGATTTGATTATACACATTCTCAACCGGTTTTTAGTAATAACTATTTTGTTTCACAAAGTGCACTATTTTTCACTAAATGTCAGTGTGATAAAAATTAGGTGAAATTTTTTTCATTAAGAAAAACTCAATCATTAGGTATTTATTAAGATTATTTTTCTATTAAAATGTGTGTTCAATAATTTTCTTTTTAAAAATTCAGGATCCAAGAAAATTAATATTCCAAAAGTCTAACACTTTTATTTCCAAGAAAAAAAATTGTACCCACAAAAATACATGGTACATAGATATTTTATGTTCCCAGCATATGACTGGTAATAAAAATTTCTTTGAAAAAATTATCAATATGAATTGAGGAAAGGTAACTTTTGAAGATGATGATGAGCGCTAAATTATTGGTATATGTAACATTGTTCTTCATGAAAAAACAATAATGTCAAATTTTATATTTTGTAACAGACATAATCACAACTTATTTAAAATATGTCAATTATTACATGAATGTTACTTGTAAATTTTAGGTATGAAAAAATCATAGTAAACAATTCCAAGGAAGAGTTTATTCTTTCTACCCATAGGAACGAGAATGTATACACACTAAACATAAAAGACCTTAGCAGCCAAGATCTACCTTTCATTAGTGTAATATAATATCAATCGTTGTCATGGATTATAAGGTTAGGACACATTATCCTCATGAACCTATGAAAGCTCTCGAAGAAAAAACTTTTTAATCATCAACCGGAGCATAAATTTGATTCATCAATAGTTTTTGATCCTTGTAAATATGGAAAGATATATTAATCAAGTTTTAAATCAATAGGTGATGTCTAATGTTCTAATGAATTATAGTTAGTTCATATGGATCTTTTTGGTCCAACACAAACTTTAAGTATTGGAGGCAATTATTATGTATTTGTTTATTTGATGATTACACCAGATTTATGTGGGTTTATTTTCTAACAAATATGTCTAAAGATTTATCTTATTTCAAAAAAATTAGAGCCGAAGATAAAAAATAGAAAAACCTTCCATTGATAACTATTCATAGTTGTCATGGAGGATAATTTAGAAGTTTCGATTTTGAAACATTATGTAGCAAAAAAGTCATTACTCATAACTTCTCATCTCTAATAACTCATCAACAGAATGGTGTTGTAGAAAGAAGAAATTAGTTTTTTCAAGAGATAACTAGAACCATGTTGAGAGAATATTCGATAGATAAACAATTTTAGGATGAAGCTGTATGTACTACTTGTTATACTATAAATCATGTTTCGATTTGAACATTTCTTAAGAGAACCCCTTTCTAATTTTTAAATGGAATAAAACTGAGACTTTCATACTACAAGGTATATGGTTTTAATGTATTCATTATGACTACTAAGGATAATCTACATAAATTATCACCCAAATCTGATGAAGGAATTTTCCATGGCTATTACACAACATCTAAGGATTATACAGTTTTTAATAAAAATACATATACTGTTGAAAAAACAGCGCATGTTACATTTGATGAAACTGATTATTTTATATTTTAACAACCCCCACCTACAACCTCATTTGTGTTTTGAAAAAATGATTATCAACCATTGATAGAATGTCCTTTTGATAAGGAAAATTTTTAAGAAAACATTTTTGAAGAATTTACCCCATAAAATATCCTACAATATGTTGATGAACATGTTATACAAAACCCAAATCAGTTAATTCTTATGAATCATCGAAGTTATAGTATCATTCGGGATGTAAATCCCCCTATAACTAAAAGAAGATTATTAATAAATGAAGTAGAAAATATATAATTCCTTTCCCATTTAGAACCAGAAAGCAATGATGAAGATTTAGGTGATGCTGATTATATAGAAGCCATGTAAGATGAGATAAATGAATTATAAAAGAAAAAAGTCTAAACTATGGTTGAAAGACCTAAAGAAACATATGTTATTTGAGTAATGTGGGTCATTAAAAAAAATGTGTGATGAAAATGGAATCATTGTAATAAATAAAGTCATATTAGTTTCTGAATTCTATTATCCTTAATAAGGAATAGAATTTGATGAAATATATGCATTGTAGCTTGACATTAATCTATTCATATTTTACATTCACTTGCATCATTCATTAATTTCAAACAATTTCAAATGTATGTAAAATGTGATTTCGTTAACGGATATGTTCAAGAGGGATTTTATGTTTAACAACCTCCTATTTTTGAAAATGAAAAAAAAAACGCTGAACATGTTTTGAACTAAACCAATGCTTTATATAGACTTAAACAAGGCCTTATATCCTGGTATGATAGACTTAGAAAGAATATTTCAACATAACAATCATGTTAAGTGAACTATTTACCCATTCATTTTTATATGGAATATTAAAAAAAATTGATTGTGAAAATTTATGTTCATGAAAATATATTTGGTTCAATATAGAAATATATAGCTGATTATTTTATGAGTCTAGTGAAATCTAAGTTTGAAATGTGTATGATGGGTGAGTTAATATTTTACCTAGGTTTTCAAAAAAATATAATTCCAGAAGGAATTTATATATCTCAACATAAGTATATTAATGATCTTATTAAAAAGTATTGATATGAAAACATTGAAAGTATAAGTACTCCAATTGGTACATCAAAATACCTTGATATTGATGAAGGAGGGAAACCATTAGGCCAAACATCATTTTGAGGTATGATACGAAGCAGAACATACATGACAACACGCCATCATGATATATTGTTTTTAGTATGCTTATGTGAAATATGTCAATCCAATCTTATGGAATCTCATTTAAAATAAGTGAAAACAATTTTTCTCTATTTAAATGGAACCATGGATTTAAGAATAATTTATATATTTGGAAATGAATTTGTTTTTTAAAAAAATTGGATTCTGATCATGGTTGGATTAGAATGGATTTGAAAATTACATCCAGAACATATCATTTCATATGATATTCATTAAATTCTTGGTCATGGAAAAAGCAACACTCAGAAGCACATTTCTCTTCTAAATCTAAATATGTAGCTGCTGGAAGTTGTTGTGATCATGTGTTGTGGATGCACCACACACACACAGACTATGTAATGATTTTTACTAAAACACAGATATGATAGGATAAGATTAGTTCCATTTCACTAAGAAAAAACCATAAACATCACTCTTGTTCACAACACATAGATAATATGTATCACTCTCTACGAGATCACTCACAAAAGGAGATATCATTCTACAATTTATTAGAACACAATAACAACTTGATATTATTTTCAGAAAAATATTTACCCTCCAATATATTTGAATATATTAAAAATAATTAGGAATGATAATCGTAAGGTAATCTTACATATTACCATTTTTTTGAAACCCATCTTTTTATTTTAAGCAACACTTTTTAAAAAGGGGAGTACATTTGCTTCGTAGTAAACATTTTTCATATTTATTTTTTTGGTATTTAAATTTTTTGGTAGTTAAAATTATTCGTAGTTATAATTCATCATAGTTAAATCTTTTGTAGTTAGATCTTCTGTAGATAATTTTTTCATAGTTATATTTTTCATAGTTATAATTTTTTGTAGTTAAATCATTTTTTTATTTTTCATTGTTTAAATTTTTCTTTGTTAAATTTTGCGTAGTTTAAAATATTCTTAGTTAAATTTTTCATTATCAAATTATTTCGTAGTTAAAATTTTTCTTAGTAATTTTTTTTTTCTGTACATAAGAATTTTTTGTAATAAATAATTTTTGTTGTCTAAAATTTCTCAATTTCAAAAATTTAATTTCTTTAATAAAAAATTATGTAATCAAATGTTCTTTATGAAAATTATATACATTACTAAAAATTTTATTAGAAATCCAGAAAGTATGATTCCTTACTGAAACTTTTCTTAATCAAATTTTACTAGTTTTTATTTTCCGCTTTTTTAACCTAAATTTTTAGAATCAGATTTCTTAAATACAAAGTTTTATCTTAAAAACCTCAAAAGATCGGAAACTTCCCAAAACCTTATTTTTGTTTCATCTTAACCATCAGATCATATAGATGTAGTTTCAATTATTGTATCAGTAAGGGAATATTATCTTTCACCTCAATGTATAAATAAATACCCCTTAATGGTTGACCCACAATGGTTTTCAAGCCTAACATGTCGAAGCTCTGCCTATCTACATGAGCATCGTTTTGTATTTCAGATCTACTCAACTATGAATGAATTTGGAATCATCCCCATAGTATGAAATATCATCAAACAAGAAAATTTCTGAATGTAAAATCTACATAGAATGGATTATTGATTAGAATTTCATTGAAATGTCTGATTCCCTCATTTCATGGTATATTAATTTGAAAGGATGTAAAAGCCTATGTGTAGAAAAATTGAATGGACCAGATTCATTTTATCTAGAGTTTCTTACTGGGATCTATGAATCTATATGTTTTTTAATTAAGGGGATAGATATGTTCTCATTCAAAAGATGTGGAAAAAAATATTATCTTTCCTATATGAGAGAAGCTAAAATCATGTCAATATTGTACGAAAGAGAATCCACTTTCTAAACCCACAACAGCCTGATCATGAAGGATGTTTTGATAAAGAAAAATCTATAGAGTTCCTTAGACTCAAAGAAGAGAAAACTCTAAAGATCAACCATATCACTACTTATATAAAAATGTTATCATTATTGGTTCATGGATGTCTCATTCCAAGAAAAGTAGATAAGAAATATTTAATGAAAAGTGAAATATATGTTTTGGATCTTCTGATCAACCTGAGAAAGATAATATTAGTGTAGTATGTATTCCTGATGGTTGAGAATATCAAAAATGGAACCCTCAAAATGTATATCATTATGTATCCAACAATCCAAAAAAATATCCTTGTTTTATTCATATAATCATTTAAAATACCTTGTATTTCAAAGCCTATTTCTTTTGAATCTATGTTTCTCAGTGATGATACTTTGAGGAGGATGAATGTTGGTTTTAATGGAAAATACATGGTATTTTATGGATTTTATGAAATTTATATGGAAGCCTTATCAAAAAATCTAGAAGTAGACAAGACATCAAAGATGGTTGAAATGAAGAGAAAGCAAAGACAAATGGAAGCCCATGAAAAAAATATTACAGTTTAAGAAAACCAATCATCACATCCCAATTCTAAAAAGCAAAATACATATCTGAATGAAGTTGTTTCTAAGTGGGAAATATATAATAAAAACAATAAGGAAGGAGAGCATATATTTGTCTTAAATCCTGTTTTGGAAAATTCATTAAATATTAATGTTGTGGAAGAAGATGATAAGCTTGAAAGAGAAAACAATAAAAATTAGAAAATATCTGAAGCTAAGGTTTTTCAATCTCTACTCAAGGGTACTGAGAATGTTTCTGAGCGTGTTTGGATACTAGAATCTTTTATCAATTAATGAGTACTAGTGTAGACTATGGGAAAAAAGATAATCATTCTAGAACATGAGGAAGAGGAATAGTTCATGAATTAAATGGAAGTGGAATGGGAAAAAGATGCAATAAGAGATGGTACAAATTATATGATAAGGAATGTGGAAGATTATTAGGAGAATGAGATTCCTTCTGATAAATTATCAATTCATACTTCCCAAGATGAATCTTCTAAACTAAATTACTTATGAAAAAGTGATGATTGTAACAAATACGTACCGAAACCATCAAAATAAGAGAGTACAAACCATTATTTTTTTCAACCATAGGACATGGTGGTAAATGCTGAAAAGGAAAGGATTGATGACGTTAAGATTGTTCGACATTCTGATATTTAACATGATTCACCAAAGGTTGCTAAAATCATTCCAAGAGCTGATAATGGAATGTAGTTGGTATAAGATACACCAAAAAAGGCAGTGGTGGCTAATAGAGATATTGGTGGATCATTAAAAAGAAAGGCAATTGTGGTAGAGATATAATCCTCACATACAAGAGAATATAATCCAAAATCATCTTCTATTGGAAATAATTTTGTATTTCAATCCCTGAAAAATTGGTTGATACAATTCCTTTGTTTCCATGTATTGACTCGAGGTTTCTAATACTTTAACATTATTTTAATTAGAAATTGGATTCTATTTCCATGCTTATAAACAAATTTAGCAGGCTTGAGGGAAATTTTAAGTCCATCTATATCGAGAATGATGCACACAGGAGGTCATGTAAGGAAATTACTAAGATTTATAAGAATAATATTAATGAGATAACAATCATGGATGAAATTAAAGATTGTGTGAAGGATGATTTTGATACCAAAGATATCAAGATCAATGTTCATTGTACAATTTATTATGAAAATCTCAATCATGATCAAATAGATCAGAAGTAGGAAGACAAGGATCTTGATGAAAAACATAATTCAGTTTCTTTGAATCTCAAGAGAGAAATGAATCTCAGAATTGAGTTCAAAAAAAATCTCAGTAATAAATAATATCTTTTGAAGACACATTTATGAATTCATAAGGCTTAGGATGAAAATATTAATGTTTTGGAGAAGAAAAATAAAGATCTGAATGAATTTTTCAAACATTTTGAAGAGGATCAAAAAGATTATAAAAAGTTTAAGACCATTATCATGAATCTATTCAACGGAAAAAATAAGGTTTTTTTTCATAACTCTAATCATATGTTGTATTACCTTTCTTGTACATATTTTTCCAATCATAATGATAATTTTGGTTGTTCTTCGTGTGATTTATTTATAGTACTAATATTTTAGTTACCATATTTTTTTTTCTATTCTCTCAATTACTTTTTAAAAATAACAAGGGTAAAAAAGGAATGATAAAAAATACTATGTAAAGAAGATAATTCATTAAGTATGGGGGAGTCTATATAAGGGGGAGTTTTATCAAAGGATATTTTCATATACAGGTTGGTGAAAAACCCTTTTAAAGAAGTCTATAATATGATACTTATGGATTTAAAAACCTAGGGGGAGTTAGCCTTATTCATTATGATTCAAAAGTAAAGGGAGATATGTTTTTCTTTTATTTTCATAAAGAAAAACCCAATTTCATTATATTTTTTTTCGTAATGATTTTTGTGCTTTCAAAAAATGGGGTTATTGTTGAGTCAATAAGGTTTCCTTATTACTTTTCCATTTTCCTATGTTTTGAAAATAAAAAAAAATTTATCTTATGGAAAATTACATTTTCACTAAGGATTATTTTCATAAGGAAATTTTTCCATCTCTAAGAAAATTTTCATCCATACCTATTCCTTCAATGTTCGTTTTATAGAATCTCAAAATCCAACTCATTTTATTACTTAAGAAAAATTTGGGAGTAGTTTTAAACCCTATAAATCCTATAAATCATTTGATATAGAGTATTCTATTTTTAGACTCCAAATTCATTGAAATTAAGACTATGAATTCTCTAAAATTCAGACACTAAATTCTCTAAAATTCAGGATCTGAATTCTCTAAAATTTTGACTCCAAATTCCTTAGAATTATGAATCCCAATTACTCATAATTGAAATTACTAATTCGTTGGAATTTAGACTCTGAAATTTATCAAATTCAGATTCAGAATTATTTAGAAAATAGAATCTGAATAACCATATTTTATATACTCTGAATGTTTATTTGGTTAGATTCTGAATTCAATTTTTCCTTAGACTATAAAAAATAGAGTTGGTTAGGTAACATTTTTTTTTCTTACACCTATTATTAAATAATGTCATGCAATATGATTCAAAATAAACGTTGTTTATGTGACACGTGTATAATCCCCTATGAAATTTAGGGATTAATATGAACATTGGAGGAGGTATCTGACCATTGGATAGGTGCCTATAAATATGAGATCATTTAAACGAGCTCAATACCAATATATCAATCTAGAAATTCTATTCAACTGGAGTGGTTTTTAGAGAGAGAGACTCTCATTCTTTGTGCATTTGTAAACATCTTTTTCAAATAGCATTGTGGGACTCTGATTTTAATTGTATACATTCTAGGGCTTTTGATGATAGGAAGATTAATGTGATTAATAAATTAAAGTTCTAGTAATTTTGAGTATAGAATGACAGAGGTTCCGACTACCTTATAGATCAAGGTCTTACGGGGATAGCAAGATAGATACTGATATTCATTTCATCGTCTTACCCCAGTGTGGGTAAGATAAACATCCTTAAAAGTATTAATCAAAGGACATTTATCCAAGGTTGTTGGATACCATATACCTTGGGTTAAAATATTTCATACATGTTACTTGTTTTGTTTCATGTTTATTTTTACTCTATATTGATAATGGAAGAATCAATAACCTTCTTATACTTTCATATTCTTTTATATACTCTACTAAGTATAATTATATATTCTTTATGGTAGAATATTTTATTTGAAAACTTTCCTTATGTTTCATTTTCAGAACCATATTTTTGGAACCTAGAATGTTTTTTTAATATAACTAAAATAGGCCTTTCGAATTTAAATTGTTTAGCATTGTTAAACATAGTTTTCCTTAAGGTTAAAATCTAATGTTTCCAAATGTACAATTCAACCCTCTTTTATTTTAGCATATATTTCATTATTTCGATCGTAAAAAATTTCTAAACCAACCCCACAATGTTATATATCCATTATAAAGTGAATACAATTCTATTTATTGTATTAAATACTATTTCAAAAACAAAAAATATATATATTCAATTATAATAAATTTCAAAACATTTTACCATCTATTAATTCATTTTGTAACCAAATATCAATTCGATTAAATGAATAAATTGTTGGAATATATCAATAATCATAATCATTTCATTGAATTAAACAATTGTAATGAAATAACATCCTTAATAGTGCTATATCTTTTTCATCTTGGAGAACAGTGACTAGAAACCATGATATATTCATTTGATATACATGGAATGAAATAATATTAAAATGATTAATATAAAATATACATTCTATATGAATCTAAGACATGACCAAGGACAATGATAATTCTCTGAAAAACAAAAACGGAATAATGATTTAACACTTAGCCGAATAGGTGATCCAAAACAACACATGATTATTTATCTTAAAATGAATGATCTCACTGGATCATAGATCTCAAAAATATCCTAGGGTGAGATTTATGTTGATATGTCAAGACTGTATGATCAAATTAAATGAATATAACTCATATTGTTCCATAAAAACCATAACTCTTGTTATTTACTTTGATTTAAATCACATTACCCCTCATGTATGGAACAAAGGCTAATGTTTCTGAAAAGGACTCTACTTTTTATAAAATTGTGTTTTTTCTATTAAACAATTTGTACCAAATACATAGCATATAAACCATTCACACCGTGAACTTATTTCCTGGAATCTACCATCTGAACATTACCTACCATGTAATCCAATTGAATGGAATGAAATTTACAAACAATTATAAAAATTCTTGGTTTCTATAGTAAAATAAAAACAAATATTGAAAATAAATACATGAGACATGGATTAATTGAAATCAATAACGGGGTTTTATAAAATACCCTCCATAAGCATTATTTATCATAAAAAATCCATTAAGACATTTGATATTTAAAAAGAGATGGTCGTGACTACCTCATCAATGATTTCTGATACCGTGTATCATTTCTATTTGGTATGCATTTCCATAGTACATGTACTAGAGAAATCATTTTACTACATAGTACATTATCTTGTCTATCCTTCATCTTCATTACCTACAATACAATAATAAAATAACTAATATAGTCAAAATCATCCAATCCAATCATATGGGAAGGATATGATATATACCTAATCAACATAGAAACATGAAACAAATCATGGTTTAATGTAAAATGAGATCTTATGTCCAAATGATATGCCTATGTCACCATTCATCCAATGAACTCAATGGTTCCCACAATCCTTGGTGCCGTCAAACATTGTTTACAGAAATGATGATGTTATTGGAAAGGTGAAATAAATAGAAAGACCAAATTACTAACCTCAAACTACAACTGCAAACAATGATGGTGTCTGTATAAAATCTAAAAAATATATTCCATGATCAATCCCCTCTAAATCAATATTTATATCCATATCATCTCCTGAACAAGAATCTTCTCATACAAGGACTACATTCCCAACATTTCCCAAGAAATAAAATATATATATATGGAAAATTATTCAAAGCCTCCCTAGGAACCATATTAATTGACTACTGATTAGTATTTTTATATGAAAAAATAAATAGAGGAAAATTATTTTCCCAAATACCTCCAAAATCATACACATAAACATGGAGCATATCTTCATGTATAGGGATAGTCCTCTTTGTATTTTTATCTATATGTGGATGATAATACATGCTAAATAAAATCCCGGAACCCATCACCTCATGTAAAGGTTTATAGAAAGTATATATGAAACATGGGGTTTTATAAAAAAACAACCCTAGAGGGAACACCATGATGTGTCACAATATATTGGACTTACATATTGACGAGGTATTTAAGATTCTCTATCTCCTTGATAGAGTTTAAATGTTCCATTTTTTTGAGTCCATCAATGATCACCCATATAAAATAATTTCAACAAGGAGTCACTGGAAAAAAAATTATGTAATTCATTGAAATTATATCTCACTTCTATTCCATAATGAGAAATGGTTCCACAAAAAAACTAGTTCTCTAGTGATCTTTTTTTATTCTCTAACACAAAAGAACCCATGATACCAAATCCAAAATTTAATTCTCTATATCCTTCTATCAATATAAATATATCATGATGTGGTACAACTATGTTTTCCTAGGGTGAAAATCCCAATAAGAATAGTTTCCACAATCCATCAAATTATTACTTAGGTAAAATAGAACTATCAAGCAACCTCAAAAGCATAATTCTCCACTAAAAGACTAAGAACATCCACACAAGGTATCCCTATAATAATTTAATTAACAACGACATTATAAATCATTGTATTTCATTATATCAAGTCAATCTATCTAAATAAATGACTTCTCACCTACCATACAAACAAATAAAAACTTACTAATAACCTATTCATTTTACATTATCATCTAAGAGAACTAACTCAGCAAAGACAACTCATCCTGTTATTTTCTCACTTATTGGGACAATAATATTTTGAACAACACATCAAAAAACAGATTTTTTATCCCTGTAGTGTATACAATATAAAAACAAAAAGTTTAAGGATACAACACCCAATGTCTATATCATTATTATTGATCCCAATGAGTTAAAATATATTTCGGTCTCTTATGATTAGAAAGCATTATAAATCAATTTTAAAATAGATTTTTTCAACACATTTTAATTCATTCAAAACCTTTAACAAATCAATATCATTGTAATAGTAGTTATTTTCATGAGGTATCCACTATCGTAGCCATAGGCCACCACCGGTTTCCTCTACATCATGCCACATCTGAAACCTCTTCTTGAAGAGTTTTGGGTAAACATAAGAGCCCAAAATCGGTTGTGGAAGACTCAAAACTGGTGTTAAACACTTCCTCTATTTTATATCCTCAAATTATATTTGACATAATTTATTCCACCCAAATGTTAAATCCTTATGGATTAATTATCCCATTGAAGATGATATAATAGAGAAATCCAGAAACCCCCCCCCCCATAGTAACTGGCCAAACACAAAACCATTTGGATCTCCAACACATTAATGGGATTCTCCCGTGATATAAAAACATGATCTATTTAGGATCCAATTACAATCCCATCAATGATATCATATTCCCCATAAATTTATAATCCTATATAAAAAACTCGCATTTATAAATACAACAATATAAATGATTTTCCTTTGAGGTTTGATGATTGATACCAGAAGGGTTCATGTTTTTGTAATTTGACAAGGAGTACACCAATATTTCACACAAAAACAGAAACAAAAAAAATCCTAGAAAGGAAAAAATATATGGTTTATCAAATCCATAAATATAAAAATATTGCTAGTTAAAATGAATGGAATGACTAGAAACACAATATGTCCATACCAACTAATATCTATTTTCATAGATATTTCATTTTCTTAGAATCTCAAGATGTGGTACCCTGACAAATGGATAAATTTTGAATGCCAACATAAACCTCAATGCTGGAAAAAAATTGAAGCAATCTCTATAAAAATAAATATTTTTCTTAATTGTCATCTGATTTAACATTCAGTAATCCATGAATATTCAGATACTCTTGTTTTCATTATTAGTAAAGAGGATATGTGAAGACAATTTTTACCTAAAATGATGAATAAATCTTATACCCAATAGGTCCTCAAGATGGATTTTAATTCCCATTAACTCAAAGGGTTTTATTCGATAATATAGCATAGAAATGAGTATTGTAAGAGTGTATAGGACAATAGTAAATTTGATATATCTCTATAGTGATATAGCAGAGAAATCATCAAGATATAAATTGGGGTATTGAAACACTGCTTCAAGAATCCAACCAACCAAACAATAGTAAGTCATATCAAGAACCATCTCTAACAACTGGCACAATATTACTCCATTATAATGAAAAAACAAGCTCTTCCATTTCTGATATATATTCCCACTCACCATGAAAGACAAGAGTGACCCCATTTGTAGATAATAACTATACCTGATGGAAATAAAAATATATCTAAGAAATAACACTGAACTTGTAATCCATGATGACTCTCAGGTCAAAGATTAAAATATAAAGAACTAAAAAATCATAGTCCACCTCAAAGTCATACATCATGACTCAATACACAAGGATCATGAAATGTACTATTGACCTAAATTTTCAATGGCATGGAAAGATCGATCAGGTATGGAATAATATTTGAATTCAATACCAAAATGTCAAAAAACATAATTGATGTAAAATAATGAGTATGTATTATATCAAAAAAATAAAGTACTGAAGTATGGAAAATAAACATCGCACCTCGAATAGTAGATGGACCTACCTCATATTTCTCTTGCACAAACACTGTTGCAAAAGGATTTTAGGTATCGACTCTTATATGATCTCTCATATACAGAAAACATTACCCTTTACTTGAGGAAATAATCCACCACCCTTGGAATCATATAGATGATCTTATGAACCATTGGGGAATGTGGATCCTTATCTACATCCATATTATATCCTCTCACAAAAAATGTTTTAGATTTCATTATCAGCCCCATATATGACGTAACTTGGGATCCCACACAAAGTCAGTCTTGGTATGATGTTACATTCGAAATAAGTTGTAGACACGCTATTTCATCCCTGATGAAGCCCATGAAACATGTTCTAATGAAAATTGTCCATATTTGTGCATCCTCTTTTGTCCAACAGATACTCCTTCGATAATAACTACACCTACCAATGCTCCACAAAAAAAGTTCCTTCATGATATATCTACCATACATTTTTGTGTTGTAAACTACATCCACAACTATCACAATAAATGTGACAAAAAACATTCACTGAATGTTATTACATTCTCAACTAAAATTTCTTAGGATTTATGTTCTCATTAGAAAAAATATTTGGTTCTTGATGCAGTAACTCAAAAATATGGGCAGAATATTCCAGAAAAGTGCACTCTTCAAGATGGAAGATTATAAACTTCATAGTATTTTACACATGTATAATCTCAATGTAAAATAACTCATTAAATACTTTCATTATATAATTACATGTAATATCCCATTGAAAATTAACTTCCACAATACATTCCCATTATCTTTATTTTGGACCCTTGAGCATATACACGAAAGAACCCACATTATAGTCTTTAAGACTCATCATGATGTTATATATACTATAAGTTATATTAATCCACTTGTTATATTCCCTTGGTCCCTTGTCACCATAAAAATAATGTCAGATGACCCATTATCAACATATATCCATAATCCACTGCAAGTCATTGTTTTCTAATGATTTGTTGACCCATAGTCTAAATAGTGTTATAAAGTAATCATCAAAAAATGATTCACTATATAAATTTCATATGGAACTTATGTCCTAGATTCATATATTTAATTTGGAATACATATTTTCAGATACATTTTCTAATAAAAAAATACAATAAGTAATTAGATCATGAGAATAATCGAGAGGCTTGGGAATATTTAAAAATTCAAATCAATGCTTTAAAACTATATGAATTTAATGAAATTTTGAATTCTACCAATCAAAAAACATGACTAAAAAATGAAATATTCAACTTAAATAAACGTCAAATACATCACAATAAGATGAATTTTAGCTTTGAGTCTTAATCCTAGTAAAATATTATTACCAAACACGGTAAATCTGGCCCAATCATGAAAGTGAACTGGCTAGGGCCCTTTAATTCCCTTACTATCAAAATTTTTATTGTCCTATGTTATGTACAACCAAGACATACAACCATTCCCATGTGGTGTTAATAGACATTTGTATGGACAACATATTGGAAGAAAATTGTTATAGACTAACCCAAACAAACATTATAAGCCACCTGAGTCGGCTCATCACATGGTAATGTATAAAAAAGGGTTTACATGAATAAATAATTAAACACTTGAATATAATGCAAACAAGATATACTAATAATGTAAAAATTATATGAAATTAAATACAATTAAGATTCATAAAATCCAATAAATGTATGCTAAACCATACTATATGAAAATTCCTAGGGTGACCAACCCTCACCTCTAAAACAACTTGAACCATAGGTTGAAAAAACATGAGAATTAAGCATTCAAAAAATTCCCATCCAATTACTAGATCTTGTTATATAAAATCTAAAACCACCCAAAAGAAAATGTAGTGTGTCATCACAAATCCCAGTAAGAGACTGCCATATATTATATAAAATGTATTCAATAAAGAATATATATATTCTAGCTTGAAAACAAATAGTTTAAAAAATAATTTATACAAATATAATCAAAATTTATATCATTTTCCTTTTTTTTTATAAAATAATTTCATATTTAAAAATCTATAAACATGAATAGTTTATGTGATAAATTAATAAAATAATATACATGCATCATAGGGTAAAGAAGTAAACACATGTGCATGAAATAAAATCATCTGATATTGTAACGCATCGACCCTATTGGATAATGATTTTAAATTAATATGATTGTTTTTTTGAATTTTAGAATCATGTGGGACAAATTTTATGTTTTTTAATCCTTTTCACCTTTTTCTGGTGCCTGGACAGATGCATGATCGACTTGTGAATGATTTATAAAACCATGTAATAAGCAAGGAATTTGACCTTTTAGTGGGAATCATTATGTGGTTATGTTTGAGTGCATTTCACTATGATGTGTGTGTGGCCACATGGGAAACATGTGGTTGCCGAAAATTTTAAATAAATAAATTTAATGGTGATAACATGTGAGATAATATAAAATGAGGTAAATTTTTAACACCCAATAATAATAATATTTTATTTCTATAGATATTAATCATATAATTATTGATGTTATAATGATAATATGACTATTAATATAATTATAAATGTTTTCATTAAATATTTGTTATTATTATAAAAATTAAAATGAATTTTATTATTATTAATATTATTATCATTATTATTATTATTAATATTATTATAAATAAATGTGAAAAATGGGTTGAAACCCTAATCCCCCCACCCCTCTTTCTTTCATTTTGTGCGGCGCGACACTTACTACCCAGGCAGCCAACTTGTAGCGACCCAACACTGCCCTCCTCATCCCACCCTACTACCCTCCGACGCAATCCTCCGCTCTGGTCGGAGCCCCTACTTAGGTCCATTCTACTATAGAACACAATGAATGCTCCACTCCAACCCTATTCTTATAACTCAATGCACACATATCCCCTCCCCTACTCCCTAGTGTGCGCATCAACAGTTCTAGTTGACCAGACCTCCTGCTTCCTAGTCGAACCATCCCTTCCTTGTGGGACCTGACCCCAACATAACCTTGTTTCAATAGCTTAAACCACCTAATCACGGCTATTAGGTTGTCCTTCTTTATTGGGAACCTCCAAAATCCCTCCATGTTACTCGGTTAGCCTCCTACACCCTCTCCGCAGGGGATGGTTGAGTCAATTGAGGTGTGATTGTTGTTCAATGGGGTTTTCATACCGATTTGGTGAAATTTTCCTACATTGAGGTAGGTGGTTCCATATCTAAACAATACATGATGATTTATATATATATATATCTATTTATTTCTAAAACATGTACTTTGATTCAAATGTTCTGTGAAAAAGCTATTTTTATAAGAGATTTACTTATGTTTGATTTTTATTTTCCATGCTCATGTGAAACAGGGTGAGTTTTGGATATTAATATATATTGTAACACTTGGTTTTGTTTTATGACTTGTGAATTTGGTTTATGTGAGTCCATGGTATATATAATATATACATTTCTCCCATTTATGTATTCCCTCATGGTGTGGAGAATACATAAATTAGATTAGTTATATATATATATAGGTATGTGCGTGCAAGTGTCGTCTGGTTGCGAGTGTTCGCCTCCTATTTTGTCAACTGCCAAAGTGTTCGGCATGACCCAGTTCCACTTCGAGCTGGGCATTTCCATCCATTACCTATTTTTCGAGTATTTTATAGGAACATACATGATTTCAATTAAATTATTAATATCATTCTAACCTTTATAAGAATGATATTTTATTTTCTAAAATATTTTTATGATGGTTAGAATAGTTAAAAGTAGCTTTGAAATAGTCCATTGATTATGTGCAGGTGTTTCATGCCCTTTCTCCAATTTCAATTCATTTAATGCTTGAGTTTTTTTAATTAAATATAATATTATGTTTCTCACCTATATTATATTTATATTTAATTTATTATGTTATTTTCTTGATGAAATAATTCATTAAAAATATATTTTAGGGTGTTCCTCCATTTATGGAAATGTTTATGCTTTGCAGACATTGTTGAAACTAAATGCATTTATCATCAAATGGTATTTTTTGAGTTATTGTGTGGTATTTTATTTTAGAAACATTTTATGGGAATTTTTTCTTATAATTGATGGTTTTATTGAACTTTTTTAAATGATTTTGGGTGTCTATTTGGAGGTTGGATGTGCCATTCGATATTATCACGTCAATGGGTGCACTAGATGCCCATATGGACGCACCCTCAAATGAAGATGGTGCTTTGATTATATATTTTCTTTTAATCCTAAATTTATATGTGGTTCTTGATTTTTAAATTTCTTTGTGTCTTTTTACTGCTCATTAAATTAGTTAGAAGATAAATCCATGAGTATATGTCATTTTGGCTTTTGGTGTATAGTTTGTTGACAATGTGGTGTAAGGGGTTGTTTGGTTTGTTTTTATGAAATTATAAATAGTATTACAAAATATATTTATGTTTATTAATTTAATAATGGATCATATAGGTAAATTTATCTTCATAAATAAAAATTTGGGTTTTTGTGTTGTTTTAAAAGAGTGTGTTCAATATTTTCGTAAAGGCATTTGATTTTGTAAAACTAATGTTCTGGTTGATAAATCCTTGTGTTTTATAAATTTGTATTTATACTAAAATGATTTTATGGCCTAGTTGGCATTTTTTATGTTTTAAAAGTACTCATATATATATAAGCATATGTGGTTATCATATATAGGGTTACCCTTTATGGGTAAAGGCATAGGGATCATCCGTGTTTGGAGAAGGCATGTGCAGTGACAATTTCTGAAATATCTCACACGTGTGAGGGCCTCTTAATTACACAGTTATATTACCACCATGGGTTCTTTCATGTCTTTTACATGATCGATTGACCGTTGCTGATCAACCCTGACTATATGGGATGGTACCCCCATGATTTTTTGATAGGCCAAGAAGCTTTTCCATAAGATTTGTATTTTTTGGGTGGCTAGTTGGTTATAGACTTCAGAACGTAACCATACACCAGACTATGGTTATAAAATAAGTACATATTGGTTTCTTTTATGTATATTTATGATCACTGGGGATTTTATAATTAATTACATTCTTTGTTTACTATCATCTATACCTATTTGTTTATTTATAGTTTGTTTTGTTTTTTATTTCATTTAGAACAACCTTGGTCTTCTAGTTTGGGTTTTTTTTATAAATTCGAAAATGGTTTTGGAAATGCTATGATGTGTGTGTTGTATTTTTATTTTAAATAATAAAAAAATTATGATTATTTTAAAATGTGAATACCCTATTTTAAAGTTGTATTTCAAACTGGTGTTTATGGATTTATTCAGAAAAGAAAACATTTGGATTTAGTGGTTTATTTTTTGAATCCCTACTAACCATCCTGGTGATCATGCCTATTATATATTTTCAGTGTCGGGTTCATTTTGTCTTTCATGTTCCCATTTCATCTTATCAATGTTGGAGTAGGCTTGGTTCTGATTTTAGTGGTGACATTGAAGGTCACAGTGAGGTATGTGCAGTTTATTATCATTCTGCAGATAGTTTTAAATTTGTTTTTAGTTAATATTACCTATTTATCTATTTTTTATTGTACCAATCATTATCAATGGTAAAATTTTTATTCCAGACACTAGTTTCCATTACAGAGGGATTCCGGACACCATTCAATCATTGTCGTGGACTGGCTCGAGTGACCAGTTTAGGGTCGGCCCTGGTGGGTTCATGATAAAATCATATCAGAGGAGGCTCATGACATCTAGGGTGTCAAGTATATGAATATTAGGACTACCGTGAATCAGTCGGTAGGTGTGAGATGAGCATCAAAAACTCTTCCTCACACTGATCCTCAAGTCACCTAGGGAATCTAACATTTTTGAGACCTTTTTCTTGGGTTGTTTTGTATGGATTGATAACAATGGAAGAGAAAAAAGGTGATATTGTGGCCTCACATGCGGTGGTGACCCATGTAGATTCCATGTTCCTATTTCAAGTTCCTCTTAGTGGTATTCCTTAGATGGGGCATGGTCCACCACTATGTTGTTGGGTTATGCATATGCACTAGTACTCCATTCTAATGGTTTTTTGTTTGTTTGTGTTCATCTTGATTTCGGTTAACGTGAGTTTCTGTTGAAAGTGAAGTGGGATTTTTAAATGAAAGTAGTCTGTAAAATTGAATGTGAACTTTTAATTGGAATATTGTTTAAAAATGTAATAGTGTTTCATTCAAATTAGTTTTATGTGGTAAAAATGTGTTTTTAAGAGGAAGTGTTTCGATTTTAAAATATTGTTATATGTCAGGATTTGATAACGGAAAGAGAAGATTGGCCCTCGAGCATATTTATGGAAGGTTTCATGTGTGTATATATGTAATTTGGATTTGTGGAGAAACATGTATGTGGACGGTGTAAGCGGTATTGGATGAATTCACATGTGATGGATCATCAGGTGACAAAGGTGAGTATTAAAATGTTAAAGAAAGGGATGGTTTTGGAAAATTAATTTTTTTTATTTGTTATTTATATGATTGGATTATTAGAATAATTACCTTATATTGGGATGTTTTATTAATTGAGTATTGGATTGATATTGATTTCAATTGTGTTTTTCATGTTGTTTTTAGTATGCCACCAAGAAATTTCCTCAGAAGTAGTTAATGAGTCATCATAGTTCTGGTATCAAATGATTTTTTCTTTTCCTTCAAGGTGTTTTGGGTAAATTAGGGAATAAAATTTGATTTTGGGGAGTACATCATGTCTTAGAGTGGTTGGGGACTCCCGAGTTTGTTAGTGTTAATATTATATGGGGTTTAGTGGAGAGTCTAGCATTGGTCCAACAGAGGTGGATGTCTCATCATAGTTGGAGTTGGGATGATGTGAGAGGTTTTTAAGTCCATCTTTATCCAATAGATCATACATGATGATTTGAAGGCAATAAGCGGTAAGTGACCATCCGTACTTGACAAGGCCAGTGGTTGGTGAAGGCCTATGTCAGCATATTTAAGGAGTATGCATCTAGAGCGCATGTTCATGGAAAATATGGTTCCTCCCTTTATTCATGATGGTTTCTCATCTAGCCAGTGTGGTGTACCAGAGGAACTCGTTTATGAAAAAAAAATATAGTGTTGATATCTAGTTCTTCATAAAACATTTTGATGTGCCATCAGTATGGATGGTTCGGGCATACCAGGATTCCTTGTTGTATCCCCTTGAGGCCTTGTTGTGATTATGGAAAATCGATTCGCTTGGGAAAGTTTTGTATGATGAAATTTTAGAGGAAAGAGTTTTGATCGAGGGATTATAGATTCAAAGTGTGAGATAGATGATGATTTTACCATCAGATCACCAGCCTCAGGTTTTGAGGTGAATCATAGGCACAATTTTGGGGTTAGAGGCATAGAGACATTTTCTTGTTTAATTATATTATTTCATGTAATAGATACATTTAGGGTTTCCTTGTTCGTTTTTTCCTACTTTTTTAAGTTCATCTTTGTACTGATAGTGTGATGAACATATTCTTTTGTTATTGTAGTTGTTGGGGTCTATTGAATCTGGCCTCTATAATAATTTGTTTTTCTTAAATGTGTACTTGGACATTGTGTGGGAACATCATGGGTTTAATAGTGATCATTTGGATATGTAAGTGTTGGGGGATTTTGGATTAGGTTGATAGTTCTAGGTTTTAGATGAGTCATTATATAACTCGTACTAAGGGAGTTGGATTTGTTGTGAGATATTGATAAGTGTGGGGGAATTCTTCCTTATAGTGGTGTTTTTATATGGATTTTCTTATTCCACCGCCCCTGTATGTTGGGTTCCCTTATAGTTGTTTTTTATTTAAGTCTTAGTTTTCCAGTTCAACACATGTGGATATGTAAGTATGTTCGGGTTATGAGTCCTTATGTTAGCCCCTCCTTGGGGTGGTATGAGTGAGTTTTAACGATTCTGTGTTAGTCATGTTCTTGAGGTGGAGAGAACCCTCCCATGTTCAACCATCTTTTTATTTCATGGTTTCTTCATTTTCGGTCGAGTGTGACTTTTGTATTGAATCATCAACCCAGGGTACATTATTTTTCTTTCGATTATGTTTAGATACAGACTCCTACATTGATTATATTTTGACTTGGAGAATAACTATTGGGAAGAAGGTTTTTTTGTGGTGTGAATTGTAACACCTATAACCTATTAGATAATTATTAAAAATTATTTTAAATAAATATGATTTTTATTTTGTGTTTCGGTTGCAGGAAGGCCAATTTTATATTTTTCTGAAGCCTTTTACCCTTTTCACAGTGCCCATGTAGATTCCCATGTGGGTCAGAGTTAAGGTGATCTACTTGCATAAAAATACTAAAATCATGCAATGAGTGTGATGTTAGACCATGTATAGGGAAGCATCAGTTGGTTTGGTTTGAGTTTCATTTACTAAGCCGCATTTCTACCCATAGGTGAACTGTGCAGTTTCCCATAATTTTAAATACATAGATTTAGTGGTGATAAATTTTGAAATAATATCAAATGAGTAATATTTTTAAAACCTTTCAAAATTAATTATATTTTTTGTAGATAATAATAATATTATTAATGATGTTTTTATGATTATATTATTATTAATATTATTATAAATGTGGTCATTAAATTATTTCAATTATTTTTATTTAAATATTTATTATTACTATCATTTTTTTTGTTTTTTATTATTACTAAAAAAGTGAAAAGTGGGGAGAGACCTTTGTGGGCGTCCCCCCCCCTCCTACTTCCACTTAGTGAAGGGAGACACCTGATGCCCTTCTGGCAAGCCTGCAGTGATCTAGTCAATTAGCACCGCCCTCTTTTTCCCGCCCATAAACCTTCCGACGCGCTCCACAACTCTGGTAAGAGCACCTACCCCACACCATTATTTAGTAGCACACAATGAAGTCCCTACCCTTACCCTCTTGTTCTCCTTCAAATATCATAGAACCCGCTTCCCTACTCTATTGTGTGAACGTGAACCAACCCAGCCTGTTGAACCTCTCCCATCCTGATTGGACCTTCCATTCCCTATGTGACCAAACCCAAATGACCCCCTGTTTTGGTGGCTCGAACCCTATACCCACAACTATCCGGACAATCCGATTTATCAGTCACCACTAACAGACGTTCCTCTTACTACTCTAAAAACTTCTCCATAGGGTATCATTGAGTTATTTCTGGTATGATTGATGTGCATTAGGGGTTTCACACCGAGTTGGTGTCATTTTCCTACACCGAGGTAGTTGGTTCAATTTTTAAACACTTTGTTGAGTTATCTCACTCTATTACTTTATTTACCATGTACTTCGATTCATATGTTTGGTGTAGAAGATATTTTCAATAGATTAAATTTTGTTTGATTTTTATAGGGCATGATCATGACAATACAAGTGTTTTTTTTGATATAAAAAATTTGTTAACATTTGGTGGGGTTTTATGACTAGTGAATTTGGTTTATGTGAGTTGATGGTACTTTTATATTGTGTATTAGTGTTTTCTTCCCTAATTCCGGGTTCCTTTTGATGTTATTGTGGATTTATGGTCAAAGATAGAGGGCTTGCATGCATATACATAGCGTACGTATATATATAATATATATAGACCCTCCATGTATGTGTTCCCTCATAGAGTGGAAAATACATGAATTGTATTATGAATATATGTATATATAGATATATATAGGTATGTTTGTGTGAGTGCTTTCTAGTTGTGAGTGGTCACAACTTATTTTATCAAGTTTCAAAGTGTTCGGTATGACTCGATTCTTTTTTGAGTTTGTTATTTCCATCATTTCCACTTTTTCTGTAGCTTTCCATAAGAACTTGTATGATTTAATTTAATTTATAATTGTTATTATCACCTTTATAAGCATAATTTATAATTCATTGCACTGTTTTTATGATGGTTATAATTATTATGAAGTTTCTTTTAAATAGTTACTTAATCATGTGTTGGTGTTTCCATGCACTTGCTTCCATTATTAATCCATTAAGTGATTTTGTTTTCTTAATTAAATCTTAGAATGCATTTCACACCTCTAACATATTTATACTTATCTTATGGTCGTTTTTTCATGTTGAATGATTTGATTAAAAATGGATTTTTGGATGCTCTATTATGTACGCACATGTTTTTATTCATTACAACATGGTTGAAACAAAATACAATTATCTTCAAATGGTATTTTTGGATGTATTTAGTTATCTTTGATTGTAGAAACATTTTATGGAACTTTTTTTTCCAATGATGGTTGGTTTTACGGAATGTAGTGTTGCTGTGAAATGATTTTGCATGTCTCGTTGTAAGTTTCATGCGCCATTAGATGTTGGAACATCAATGGGTGCATTAAGTGCACACATGGACATTCCCTCAAATGAATATTGTACTTTCAAATGGTATTTTTCTTGAAACATCATTTATATATGCATTCCATGTTTTCTAAATGTTGTTGGTCTCTTCGTGAGGCTCTATTAATTTGTAGAAAATGAAATCCATTTGTAAATGATCGATTGTATTTTTGTGCATGTTTTTGAGAGTGTGTGTTGTAAGGGGTTGTTTAGACTGTTTTTATGAAATTATACATAGAATTACTAAATAAATTTTTGGTAATTCTATGGAATGTAGAACCTAGATGTTTATCTATCTTTTTAAATAGAAAAGTTTTTTTTAGAGTTGTTCTAAAAGGGCTTGTGCAATATTTTCATAAGGATTTTGATTATGTAAAACTAAAGTTCCATTTTACAACTCTATGATTTGTATGAAGTGGTTTTTATAATACAATGATTTCATTTCCCCGTTGGAACTTTGTATTTTTTACACATTTGCATATATATATATATAAGTATATGGCCAACTCTTATCTTGGGAAATCCTTAATGGGTTAATGGATATGAAGTGTTTGCATTTGGGGTACCCAGTGCGGTGATGACATGTGAGTTGAGTCACACATGTGAGGGCCTCCTACTTACACGCTGATATAACAACCATTAGTTTCTGGGAATCTTTTAGATGATCGAGTGATGGTTTCTAATCAACCAATATTAGATGGGTTGGTACCCCCCATGATTTTTTGTTAGGCTAGGCGAGATTTTCCATTGGATTTGGTAAATTTTGGGTGGATATTTGGTATAGACATAAGAGATTTACAATAAATCGATAAGCAGTTCCTGTCCGAGTTCATATATGGGCCTTCTATATATGCTTAGGATCACACATGATTACTTAATTATTTATATTTCTTCTCTACTATCAGATATACATGTTAGTTTATTTACAGTTTGTACTAGTTTTTTATTTATTTTAACTTATCCTTGGTCTTTTAGTCTTTAGTTTGATTATAAAATGGAAAATATTTTAAGAAAAGATATCAACTGTGTGTAGGATTTTTCTTATAAATAATAAAAACATGTTTCTTGTCTTAAAATGTGAAATCCATATTTTATAGCTATATTTTAAATGGGTGTTTCTTAAATTTAGATTCAATTATTTATTCATGGAATCCCTATTGAGCATCCTCGTGGTCACACCTATTATATCTTTCCTATTGTATTTTCTATTTATTCTCTTTCTGTTTCAAGTTTCATTTCTATCGTTTGTTTTTTATTTATCTGTTTATCTACTTTTTATGGGAAAACTTCTTCCCAATATTAATAGTTAGATTCTCAATAGTATTTTCAACCCAAAGGGATTAGGAATGATATTTGGTCCTTTCCGCGGACTGATTGAGGTGATCGATTCAGGGTTGACCTAGTTTGGATCATGAAAAATACTATGTGATATAACATCATATAAAAATCAAGGAGAGTCAAATCCATGATGAAAACATTAATGTGATAATTAAATATAAATAAAAAAGAACCTTATATTGTGTCCTAACATAATAGAATGTGCAGTGGACATTAAAGAGATTAAATGTGAATAATGTTAGTACTAAAAAATGTGATGTTCATTCATAGTCCATTCATATCCTAAAGATTAACACAATGTTTTTTCACACACACTAAGTCTACCCGTATCTATTTTCTGATTCAGAAAATGTTCTTAATGATCAAATTTCCAAAATACATTTCTAAACCATGCTAAAAATATTATAAATAATTTTTAAATCTAATGAAATCCCATTCTATTTGTGAATACACATTCTCAAATAAGGACAATATATTTTCAATGAAATCGCCATTTTAATAATAATATCCTTTCAATGAAATCCTTTTTAACTACATACCACTGCAATTTACTTAACACTTTAATGAAATTTATGAATAATAAATAACATTTTTCTTAATTAACACATTGTATAAAAATAACTACCTCTAGAATGGTATACACATATCCACCATCAACAATGGAGGTTGGAAATAGAGATATCAACCTACAAAAGACAATTCATGACATGAATCTAAAATGTATTGATATAAAACAAAAATGTATCATAAATATCAATCAATTAAATGACCAAATCCAATGCCACAACAAATTTTACTGAATTAAGGATGCAATGATTACATTTATAGGTTCACCACAAAAAACTGTTGGTGATTTTTTGATGATCGAATGATACGAATGGATCATAGATCTCCAAAATCTATTAGGGTGATATATGGATTGATATAGGGAGGATACATGGGTAATTGAAATTAAAATCACTCATATAACACCTAAAACACTATAACCCTTGATATTTACATGATATATAATCCTATTACATGTCTTGTATACCATAAAAGATGAAAATTTGGAAAATGCATCACCTATTTATAAAAACAAATTTTTTTTCATTACACGATATGAACAAAAATCATGGAAGGTAAACCAATCATGACATGAACCTAATTTTAATTATCACGCTATAGACCGTTTCACTATATGTAATTCCATTACATAGTGTGTGATCCCACATAAGAAACAAAGTGTCCCCTTTTCTAATATAAACTCAAAACCAAGAACAAAAAAAACCACATGCATTGGAGTACCATAAAAGTGTAATAGGGTAATAAAAATGCACTACTCATCACATGATTATAATGAATTAATTTTATAGTTATTTTTTCCTATTTATAATTATAAATATATAAATATATATTTTCAGATCTAGGAACTATGTCTGTGTGTGATTCTGATGCTCGGTAAGCCCAAAATTAATTTTCTAAAAATAATAAATATATTTTTATTCAACACACACATCATCTTAAAAATATATGTTAACTATTAAATGGTTTTTTGAAAAATTAATATGATACGATTATTGAGTAAATAATATGGTTTTTTCTCAAGGCATTGCATAAAATGAGACAGCGCATGATGATTAGACCTCTCGCTTGCTGAAGATACAAGTACTGAGATAATTAATTATATAATTAGTTTCATAAGTTACAGTGAGTTATAATGAATGTCTATAAAATCACTAGAATAGTGAACTTTCTATGGTTAGAATCATAAACATGAAATAACCTATGAGATCCCTCTTCCCCTTAAATTGGTGGGTCTTTATCAATTGTCGATGATGTTCTGGAACTGAGTTGATCATAACACAACAAAATAATTACTCATCTCGAATTGTTAATGGATTAATTCTACATCCCCAGTCAACATGAAATTGAGGTAGAAATAATCATATACTAGATTTAAATTAATTTAGTCAATCAATCATTATTCATTGGTCTTCACCCTTATGAATATATTTCATGATTTCGAGTAGTCAAATCTAATTTCATTTCATTTTTTTCTTAGTATAGAATCCTCGTTCTTGACCGAATAACTATGAATACATATAAAAGATCAATTAAAATCTAATATAGTTCTTTTCACCCCAATCTACATAAAATTCATCACTAGTTGAATCTATGTATTATCATTTTGACTTTTCATAGGAGGTACCATGGTTGACCAGACCCATAGATTCATATTGGATCTCCAAAATGAGAACTAATTGATGAGAAGAGCATATATATGGTATGATTGTGAGGTTAGGATGACTGATCTATTGATTATACATTATGAAATCATTTTTGAAATTTTGGTGGTGTGTAATTCAAATGTTGAAACCCCCGTGATGATATGATTCTAATTTATAGGGAATAGTTTCCTAAAACTGAGATTAATAGCTACATCATCCTTTTATATACCTAGATTGCAACGAATTAGAAGAATTTTGAGTCGATTTAAAGCATAATATGTTTATATAGAAAATTAATATTTCTACCACAATCTTTGATATATGTCGTGCTCCAAGATGAACACACAACATGTAACATTTCTACATCAGTGGATAGTGTTTTGGAAACCCATTGGTATGGAAGAACATGTGCATCACCAACACGTAGTGTACAATATTCTTATGTGCGTAAATCATTTGATAGATCACACATAATTTACAATCCATGTTCCTTGTACACATCATAGTTATATCACATGGCTGTTACATCATGTGAATTAGCACATCGTGTACCAAAGTACATGGACATAGGGTTAGGTACATAGACATCGCGTGAATGACATTCCCCAGATCACAGTTATCCATGACATGCCAGGTATTCCACCTAAAAAGAGTGTAATTTTACATGGTATTTATTCAAGTCTCATATGCTGACATGGACATGATGTGGAGTATAACCACACACCCTGTAGGTCCCCTCAAACTTCGTGTACTCTATGGACTCTAATAGGACAAATTCATTCACATGTATATCTATCATTTAAACATGGATTTTTTTAAATGGGTAGTTGATACTGAGTGTTTATTCATGTAGGAATAGGAGTTTCCCCTAATTAGGCAATTCATGATATTATTTTAAATGTTCCACAAAAAAACTATCTGAGGAAACAAATGCTGAAAATGTTTATCAGTTGAGTTAACTCAATGTTCCTTATTGAGATGAACCCTCCTTTGGAGCATGGCATGTGCCCTAGATTACTTATAGTAAAACACATAAACTGGGATTGGAATGGGTTCTCAAACATAGAAGTTGAACCCTACTATGAGATAGGGGATTGGTCATTAATGACCAAGAGTAGAACCCTCCAGTCAGGCATGGAATGGTTCCTTGAATTTCCAAGGGTAACTCTCATACATGGCCTGATATTGTTCCTTGATTACCTATAGTATAATCATCATGCATGGCTGGGCATGGGTCTTTGACCACTAGAGTGGAACCCTATTATTTTAGTAGGTAAAGTGTCCTATATATAGAATTATTGGTCCCTCTAATGTACAACACCATGATAATGTGTGGTTTGACGTATCTTCCTACTCAAGGAAAAAATGGATGCTTTCCCCTCCAAGATAGTTTTTAGACGTGAAAAAAACATATGGACAAGTTAGTTCTACCCAAATGGGATAGGTAGAATGCTTGTTGAATGGTTTCTTTATAATTTTGTGTTCGGGGAAGATGTGTTGGCTACATTAAATAAATTATGGACTTTTGGAACTACTAGCAACAATTTTATTGGGATGATATGTGATATAGAGATCCCAAACTCTCCCATTGGTTTTTATTTTGACTGTGAATATATAGATACATTTCTACTATGTCCACACCATGGATATCGATAATAAAATTCATGGAGATTAATGATGAGTGTGGTATTCCACAAGATTTCTATTTTTAGTATTATATGGTTGGATTAGTCTACTCTCGTACTATATGTCAAGAAGACTCGATGGGAGGGCATTAACTCAACATGTTTAGACACACATGTTTGGAATATATTACTTCCACTCATTGTATAGGTTGATCTTTACTCCTTTACTATAATTTATTCCATATATTGTTCTTATATTCCATTCTTATATCATACTTCACCCCTCTCTCCTGTATCTTTCGATTATTCATACAGGGTATATTTATACCCACCCATGCATTGGCTTTTCCCACACATATCTTATCATATTCAGATGACAAACAAGTCGACTATGACATCAAATTTTCATAGGGATACATGGTTCTTGAACAACATACGATGGTTATAGATTTGGAATTTTGATATTTTCTCCCTCTCCTTTTTAGTTTTATAGATATTAATTAGGTTGGGACACATTTCTGGTTTGGTGAGTATTTTTTGGATTTACTTTTTCATATACACTACTGTAATTTTGTATCATATAATGGTTCATGAATGTTTGGTATACATCATATAAGTGTTGTATATGGTAATCTTACCCTATACACCTTCTCTTTGTGAAGAATATGTGTGTGAGTATAGGTACATTTGCACATGCCTCTATATGTTTTTACCCCTTCATCACTAGTCCCCAACCCAACCTATGGAGGTATTCTTGGAGTAGTTCTAGGTCGATCCTCGTATTGGTTTGGGTCATGATAGATTGGTATTAGAGAAATTTAGATTTATAGGTTGTTGATCAAACATTTTCCCTTTATGATGATTAGGTTGGGTTTAAGAAAATTGTTCCAATGTGTGTCGAGTACGGCTTTCAGGATAGGGATACAAGTAATTTTGTGGGGTCAGCATATCTATTAAACATGACCTTAACTACCATTTGGTGAACTCGTCATTATAATATAATTTTTGGAGAGATTAATGGTATGTAAATCATATATGATTATGAATTTGAATTACCTTATTGAGTTTTCTCCCCATTACTGTTTATATATATATATATATATATATTCTCATCAGGCCACGATACTCTTTAATAACATTCATGATTCTTCTGCGATGATATCCAGCTAGGATTTCATATTTTGATCATAATAATGACGCTATAATCAATGTGGGCTTAGTTTGGGGTATATCCCATGATCCAATTACTCTAGGTGGGATGTTAGAATCACCCCCGTTCTGATAAACATATTGTTATTACAGATCATGTTGAGGATGCACATATATTTTTTTAGATACCATTCCTGCATCAGAGGATGTGAAGGATTAACAGAGATCGAGATCCTTATTCATTAGAGAATTGGCTAGAGTCATGGGTCTATATATTGAGTCTTGTTTGAACCCTTATGGATTATATTATCTCACTAGTATCCATCTAATTTCACAGAGGATTTGGGAATTGGTGGAGACTTGTTATACAATTGCCTAATGAGTTGACACACTCATGACATGGATTCTAGCCACTATTTCTTGAGGTGAACTAACCATAATTATTGCTCTTATTATAGGTACTGGAGAACCTAGATACAGAAAAATGAGGTATGACAGTGGATGAGTATGCAGTGAGGTTCACATAAATTACTCTGTACTTTATTGACATGATCTGGGATGACAACTTCCTAGAACAGATGTTTGAGAAGGGACATCGTAGATAGATCAGAGCTAGCATTTTACCACAATGTATCCCAAAATATAATGTTATCCTAGAGAGGGAACTAGTGAAATATAGATTTATTTCATATGGATTCTACGTAGCTAGTGAATGATTTGGGTACCACTGAGCTAACTCATCTATAGTATCTAGAAACTGATATATGACAGGGTCTTAGTGCATGAGATCCTTCCATGATTAGGCTAAACTACTAGTCTGAGGGATGGTATATTTTTGGGTATCCAATAAGATGTGCAGTGATTTATAGGTCATGGATGAGGTCACATGGCATGAGACTACCTAAATAAGATTACAGAGACTCTAAGGTAGATAGTTGATGGACTTCCACAATAGTGGCGGCACCATTATTTGGGATCTCTAATGTGCAGACTGGGTGGTCCCAAGGGATGAGAAGCTGAAATATGAATATGATGAGATATATTTGTTGTATTATACTACGGTATACTTCCTCCAACACCACCAGGCGGCCCATGTCATGTTCAGGGACATGGTTTCCCATTCAGTGGGATGTTTAATGGTTTGGAAGTTTATGATGCCACCATGAATTATATGATAAGAGGCATGATATGTGTTTATTCTAATATTTATTCTTTTCTAGATGGTGACGGTTTTAGTCATTCATTTATCTATATAATATGAGTGCGAGAGATGGATCTCCCTATGCAAGATATATCAAAACAGTTTCTTGTTACAAATTATACATGGAATGCTTCTCTTATATCATTCATATTTCATTAGTGTGAGATATCACATAGTGGAGGTATGATTTTTGTGGGACATTTTGGCCATCACAATGTAACCTTATGATTTCATATTGGCTATTGATTACCTTTCTATGATCCAAGCCCATATTGTTTATCATCGCTGACATGTCAGATGTCTACGTGTTGATGTGGTGTGATTATCTTTTTCGAGAGAGAGGAATCACATGGAAGGGATGGTCAGTTTTGTGAGTAAGAGGTTGAATCGTATAACATTTTGGTTGAAACTGTATCCCTTAGTTAAGCATTCTCTATACGAATTTGGGTCCCTTCAGTTGTGATGGATAATAAGTTTGTCTTCCATGAGGACATTTTGAGATTATCTTTGAGGCTAAAGATGGATTTTTTCAATCGATATACCTTCATGACCCCCCCCCCCCAATCGATATAATTCATGAGAGGCTTCATGATACCTAGTGTGTCCCCCTCTGCATATCTAGTCATATTCATGATAAATTTGATGGAAGATTAAGGGTTTTCAAGGAATATCATCTCCTCGACCATACCATGATAAATAACACTTACCCAATCCAATTATTGATGAACTCTTGAAAATTTTCAAATCATTATATGGTTCTCAATGATCAATATTACAACAAATACTATATAATATAGTAGGATCATGAAAATTACATTAGGATGGTTCTTGATTTTCATTGAGAAAACCAGCTTTACAAAAAACTCCAAAAGTTCTAGTTCTAGATACATGCCATCACCATTACAAGGAATTTCATTTCTAATTATAGTTTATACAAGAATCCAATAAATATAAAATCATATCTTTATTTAGAGGCACCCAATAACATTTTATAGATTTATAGCTTTATTGGAATGAAAGGGTATTGCAAGATGTTTGTGGATGGATTCTCCAAAAACCCATTTTACAACACTTACATGAAAAGGAAAATCTTTTACATAGTTTTTGTAGTGATAATGAGACTTTGAGGTGTTTTGGATATGGATGGAGTGTGATCTATTGTTTACGCAACAAGTTGATGGCATGGAGTTCGTAGTGCATTGTGAATCGTCTATATCTAGGATCAGTTGCATGTTGATATAGAGATATGAATTTATTTCTTAAGAGTCAAGGTAGTCGAGACCCCATAATTATAATTGAGAAAATAATGTCCTAGATATAGTAGAATTATTTATCTCCATGATCATGTGATGATTCTAAATTCCAGGAGAACGCATTGTTCGTTACACAGAACACTAGAATATCATGTACGTCTTTACGTAGAAGTACCTAATCCTAATACAATAATAATAATTGGATTTACTGTTGTACTATGACATTGAGATAGACTATACTCCATGTATTTAAAAAATTGTAGAATATTCCATTTGAAATAATTACTATGCTTGATTATTGGATAACGCTTTAGAACAGTTATCTTCCAAGCAGTTGGTCCTAATAAAACAAGATGGTAAAACTTTTCTTTAGTCGATGGTGTTGAATCATTCGCTTCTTTACCATGTTAGATTTTCCAAATAGGGATACATATAATGTAATGTATTATTTGAGAATATACAGATAAGCGACTCACCATATATATATTTTGATGTAGGAAATCCAATCATCTTGTTCTTTGGGAGAAAAATGGTTCTAGTCACATTATGGGAGGAGGTGATACAGTAGACTAACATGTATTTTCTAGTTGTACATACTTGTGTAGAGAATAATTACAGTGACCATTATTGTTATTTTTTTGTTCAGTATGAGATAAATAAGATATGATCTCATCTCTTATTGACTCACCATTCAATATGTGAAATCTGTACATAATGTTCTTGCGGGTTTTATTGAAGTAGTTTAGATATCAGTGTGGAAATGATATGGAATATCCATGTAGTTTTTCACCTCTCTTATGTACATATCAATTATTAATGATTCCATTTGGGTGATTATTGAAATAATAAATAAGAGTCCACACTTATTTTGTATTAATGTAAAGAGTTTGGTGGAGTTTTTGGTGAAATTGTACATATGGGAGATCATTCTACTTCATGATGTACCCTTGATTATATTCACCAATCATGATATTCATTTTATGTCACAATAATAGAGATGCTAAAAAAATTAATTCAAGAAATTGGTGTGGAAGAATACAACATTTAACCCTGGACCAATGTGTACATCAAGCACTATATCTGGGTGAAATAGGATACGATGTGGATATTTATGTTATACTTCGACCAGCGATGGGATGATCAATTTCCCTTGGTAGAGTTTGTGTCCAAAAATAGATACCATTCAACAATAATACTTTAACATTTTTATGTTATATACTGAGAACCTGCATGTCACACTTATGCTGGCCAATGATTGTCGAGTAATTTGTTGGTGGATATTATATGGAGTCGTCAAAAACAGAGAATATATAGGTTATCTATGAGTGGATGAGGACAGACCATTGTAGACAAAAATATTACACATATACTATCATCGTAAGATCATAAAGATCAAGAAGGGATACAATGTTTTGTTGATAATAATTTCATAGGTTCAGCTGGGGATGCAAGATATCCCCAAGATTCATCAAGATGTTCAAGATAATGAAGATGATTAGAGAGGTTTCTCACTAATTTGACCTTCCACTATATCTAAAGTGAGATAAAAACATCTTCCATGCTTCATAGTGAATGAGAACACCCATGACCCCACACACATCATCGACTTAGGAGAGCTGGACAACAATGATTGAGCTACCATTGAAGAGAAACATGAGGAGATTGATGATCATTAGAAGAAGATAAATACTAGATCTATTATCTATTTGTTTTTCATTTTTCAATCATGTAAATATGAAGGTGAGTTCATAGGAGTGGGAGAGTCAACTTCATGATCATTATCCTAAGTTTCATTCATTGTTTTTATTTCTACAATTAAAATCCCGAAGGAGGTAATACTGTAGAGACCCCTATTTTTACTTCTATGAATTTGAAATATGTATATATATATATAACTAAGACCTGAGAGAGTGTATGATTCCAAGGAACAGTGTTCCTGGACGTATTTTTATAAAAGTATTAAATATATTATACATTATGGACACAGAACGTTTATTGAAAATGGGATAACAAGAAAATGGATAACCATATCAAAAATATGATACAACAGTTGAGTCTAAAATGTGGTGTTTACCCTAGGTGAGATATAAAATGAATTAGTGTGGGATGACTAGACCCCTCACTCATTGGATGTACGATTAGTGAAAAAATAACTTATTAAATTAAATAATAAAATCACCTGTGACCTAGATTATAAGTATATAAAATAAATATTATGTACACCAATTTAGGTTGGATTCATCGTCATGATATAATCAGTGATTGATCTCTTCAACCGTCAATTTTTAGATCTATATCGAATGACGACAACACATCGACTCTATGAATATCCTGGTGCCATAAACATAATAGTACATCTTAAATTTCTAGCAGACATGTTCATCATCAATGATTGATCCAAAATTGATATATAACTAAAAAATTAGTCTTTTAACACCCTTTATTAAATTAAATTGAGAAGATTTATCACTATTCGTTGATTTTTTCTATTGTAAAAACAATACATGCTCCCTTGTAAACAAATTAGTGTTTTTTTCATATGTTTTTTAAATTTATAATCCATATTCTTCATCGATTGACCGAGAATGATTAACATTGATAAATTAAAATTTTAGATCACTTTATCCAAATTTTTATTTTTTGGTATTTTACTTATTGGACCCCATTGGTCCATGATTGGCTTTTTCGAGGGGTAATACGCTCGAACATTACATCGGATGCATGGTGGATCGATTAAATGACAACAGATCATTGATCCTAGAATATATTTGGGACTGTTTTGAGGTGAGGATGATTAATATATTTATTGAAAATTATGGAATAAATAATTTATTGTGTGGTTCAAAAAGAATCCCCATTGACAAATGAGGTGATGTTTTCAGCGAATGATGGTCCAGAATATGATTTCCCACTTGATCCACATATTGCAGCCTTAGATTACACCATTTCATAAGAAGTTGAAGCAGATTTAATGAAAAACATAAAGTTATGGAAATATGATATTTTTATCAAAATTATAGCTCCACTCTTTGTTCCAAGATGAACACATGACATTTATCCTTTCAGCAGTGGAAGTTAAGGTTTTTGAAATTGATAAGCATGGGACAACATTTCCATCACCAACACACTATTTACAACATTCCTATGTAATTAATCACATGGAAAATAACACTCCATGTTCCAAGTTCATGGCATGGATAGATCACTTGAGAAAAACCTCATATTGATAGAACACTGTTTACCAAAGTACACAGAAACGTGGTCCGTTACATGGACATGGAGATCAGAGCACCGTTTAAAATAAAAAATACTTGGTTACCATAGTATATTTAAAATTATGAGGGAATTTTATTTGTGGTGGTAGAAAATAACATTTTGATATATTATAATATATACGTAAATTCGAATATATGTTATTTCTTTGATTTTTTTATCACACAATACACAGATTTTAATCCAATTAGGATACATATTTTAAATATTATTAAGTAATGTTGTTGTTAATATGTTATCATTAAACATGAGGGTAGGAATGACTATAAATAAATTATTAAAAGTATACGGGTTATGAAATTATTAGTAAATTAAATGTTATTAGATTTATTGGAAATTAAAATAAAATCCTTCTTAAATTAAAAGAATTTTTTTCTGGAAGATTTTCATTTATGAAAAGTGTTTTAATCCTAAAAATGACGTTAATAACTATTGATGGATTCTTTAAATTATATTTATATGTTATATATTATTTCAAATATTTTATTTTTTCTATTATTGTTTCTAATAATTGGATACGAATAAATCTAGTTTATACTTAAAATAGTACTTCTCCAAAAAGGTGTTTCATCATAAAGTAGTTTTAAAATTTATTTATACCACTTTTATAAAATGTATTTGAAAAATTAGAATTATTTTTTGAAAAATAATTCAAAATTATATTATATTTAATTTTATATTATTTTATATGAAAATTATTTTTCAATGAATAATGTAATTTTCTTATATATATTGAAAATAGCAATTTCGGTTAATGTATATAAAAAATTGAATATTTGTTTTTTAAATGTTATAAAAGTTAAATTTTAAAATTATATTTTTATTACACTAACATAGTTAATTTTAATAAATTTTTTATTTCTTTATAATAAGGATTCATAATTATTTTTTTAATCACTTTTTTATTTCTTATACGAGTTTAATTTATAATTAATTTCATAATATTCAATGATCTATAATTGGGTGATGTATTATATACACGGAATAATATTAATTAATTCTATTTAATGAGTGTAAATTAAATTTTGTATGTATTATATAGTAAAACCAGTAAATATTAATTATAGTGGTTTTAGTTAAAATAATATTCTTCGCGTTTCATTCACCAATATTAATTAAATTTCCCCATGCATGTCAATTTTATTTAATATATTAGATTTAATAATTAAAAAAATATCATCCAAATATCTAATAAAAAATTATATTTTTAGGATTAACAGATAAATTACCAAGATAAATAAACTAATAAACTAGTTACTATTGTAAAAACCAAAATGTTAAAAGTAAATTAACATAGAGGTTAGAGAATAACAAGTATAAAAAATATATATTTTAGTTGTGTTTATTATTGACCATATACTCCTTATATTAAATTTTTTAATAATATTTTAAGAACATGGATGGATATTTACATCCCGCTACTAAATAGGTTTTTTTATACAAAAAATTCAACGCCTTCTCTATTATAAAATGAAACCTCCTCCCCTTAATTATTCACCCATTTTAATAAATATTGATTTATAAATACTTTAGAAAATATATCAAAAAATTCTATATATATGTTTAAGATATTATGTTATTCCAAAAATACCAACCCTTGGGTTCTTGAAAATATATCGAAATGAGCTCGTCTTAGGGGAAGGTAATTATCATCACTAAACTCTTTATTTTTTACTTTTTCTCTTAAAACCATCATTCATGGATTAATAATTACAATAAAATAAAATATTATCTTATATATAATGATATTTTAATATAATTATTATGGAATAGACTATAACCATCTCCCCATCCTTTAAATGCAAAATGAATCCATCGATTGTTCGTACGACAGACTACCACCTCACAACTAATGTAACTAGTTTTCAATCACCACATATCAAGGTTATATATGATTAAGCATTTATTATTCATATAAAATATTTATGACATATTTTTAGTTTTATAAGTTAATATATTACATTTACCTTTTTTTCTTTCAATCTGTTGGGTAACAATGATATTCAGTGTCTGTACAAGTGGAAAAATACATTCACGAAGTGTTGTGACTCTTTTTAGTTCAACATTACTAGGATAATGATAAGGATTGATTTAATGGATACATATTATAAAAATAATATAATATTTATTTTATATGTTTATTTATAATTCTATTTTCTTTTATTCAATCATTCAAATACTGGAAAAAAATGTTCATGCGTACGTATTACCAATTGTCTCTATGAATGATGCATCTCATTTATCTATAAATAACTTTTTAAGAATAATTTAAATACATATTAATGAAATATATATAATATTTATATCATGATTAATAATCTTGTGATAATGTAAAAATTATCTATGCAAAAGGAATGAAACTAAAAAACAAAATATACATGAAAAAAAAGAAGTTATAACATGAAATAATGATTTTAATAAATAATTGTTAATAAATATGTGATAAAGGGTATAAGTAAATAATATACGAAAAATATATGTCATCTTATATCAGAAATATGTTTATAATAAATCCATATTTCATATATTTTTGTTTCAATAAAATATGAATGAATTCGGGCATACGGTAATAGATTTTAACATTACTTGTATTTCTCTAAGACACAAGAAAAAGTCACAAATTTCTTATTTAATGATGTGTATAACATCCCTTGAATTTATTTTATGTTTCCTATTGTGAAAATTATATTTATTTACACATCAATATATGGTTATTTAATTAATGGTATTTATGAATATATTGATTTCATATTGTTATGAGGTTTATGTTATAATCACATTTTTTATTAAGATGTTTTTTAATATGTATCCACCAATGAAATAATATAATATATCTCTCATGAATATAATTTTATATTTTATACTCTGATTATTTATTTCAAATTATATTTTCCATTCATTTAACTCTCATTATTTACTTAAATAGTCCAAAAGAACATTACTAAAGTAAAATTGAGTTTTTTCCTCCTTTGAAAAAATTATTTCTATTCCACGTCCATGTTTTCTAAAAATGGTTTCAAAAATGTATTAAATATATTAAAATCATTTTTAAAATTTACTTTCATCTTTTTTTTATTTTTTTAAAAAATTAAAATGAAATCATCTTGTCATTTTAAAAATATCGTGGTTTTGACTTTTTTACTGATAATTTTATAAAAATATACATTAGAGTGTATGAAATGAATGTCATTTCCATCTTTCAAGACTACTAAATTATTCAATGATTTAATTTAAAACATTCCATGACTATTTTAAAATATAATTTTTCTTCAATATTTGGTAAATTTTTATAGTTTATATTATTTATTTCAAAATGCTAAGGGTAATTTCTTGAATAATGGTTTAGTTACTCTTTTATGAAATTCTTATTTATAAAAACGACAATTGGTGCATCTTTTGTTTTATTGGGGATATGATCCAATGGTACCATCCTTATATTTTCTTCAAATTGTTTATGATTATACTGATTATTTGGTTATGAAACACATTCATTTTCAATTTGTTATGTAATGATTGATTGATGAAATGTTTATGATGCCCTATCTCTTTTCACGGCTTATGATGTGATTATATGATAATTGATTACTGATTTTACGGAGCACATATTCTTGGGATTCATTGTTTGATGGGTGATTTAAGAATTATATATCCATAAAATACATTTGTTAAATATTGAAAAATCTTGACTATATTTTATATGAATAAACAATATTTCAGGTTGAAAATTTCATATCATTAACTGGATTTAAATTCCATGAAATTATGAATTGAACTAGATTTCATGTCCATTAGTTTATGTGCATATTTGAATTTAATATCTCTAATATTATGCATTTACTTGGTTTTCTTGTCAACAATTTTATGTTAGTACATTACTTTAAAATTCATAAGAGTATGTGTGGACGTGGCATTCATTCCCATCATATTATTAGAGGTTCGGATTTTATATCCTTCAAATAATTTATTTCTATAAAGGATACTAAATGTGCCGATCATTATGGGGGAATTGATGATCTTTTATGAAATAAGAACAGTATATATCCTGTTTCCAAATACACTAACCTGTCATAGTCTAGGGGCATATATTCATCATATTTAATGAATATTTTTCTATTAGGTTTTAATATTTATATATGAAAATATATTTAATCTATAATATTATCCACATAAAATTAATTTCTTGTATTAAATAACATGTCTCAAATATAGGAATTTGAGATGATTACCCTAAATATAGTTCTAATTCATTATGAACTTCCATAAAAAAAATAAAGTAATGATTTTAATATTATTAAATAAAAACCAAATACCTATATTCATAACTATAATTATATATTATTTTTATTTATTTTCATGCTATATATATATATATAATTTATTACACATTTTCAATATTAAGTGAATGGATTCCTTTTTGATTTGAACTATTTATATAAGAGCAGAGTAATTATTCATTATTAGTCCAAATCTAATAGTTATTATATCATGATTGCTATTTAAAGTTATAAATTATAATTTTTATTCATTATTTAATGACATTTAATAAGATATTCATTATTTATCATTCAATATTAAATTAACAACAAATTCATTTTTCTTATTCATAACCATAGAAGGTTGTTTTTTTAATTTATTAGTTTAATAGATATAAAACCAATCTAGAAAAAAAGTTATTTTTATATTTTTTCATGTTATACTATCTATCTATTTAGTATACGAATACACTATATACATTCAAAGGATTATTCATGTAATTGGTTAAAAACCCCACAAATGAATATAATATGATTAATTGGTGATTATGAGTATGTATATATTACATATCATCAAACCAATAGAATAATATTTGTATTGTCCCCACCATTATTGGTGGGGTGTTAAGGGAATGTGGGGTGAGGGGCAGGTCACGGGGTCAAGTCCTCAAGCTTGCAATTTACATGTACTTTTCTTACTTACGTTTGTGCCGCTTTCTTGGTTGTACCCAATTTTTATATCTTTATTTTATAAATGAATAATAATAATATAAATTATATAAATGTATTGCATAAAATGAATATATTATATTTCTCTTAATATTCTTATTTTTAAATGATTAACTATTTCTGTTATTTCAAACATGTTTAAATATTTCTACATTTCTTCGTAGAAGAAACTTAATAATATTATAAAACAATATTTGTCACATAAAAAAATTTAGAACCATCCATGAATATTTTATAAGAATGACATGACACATAGGTCAATGATGGTGGTATTTCCCACAAAGTCGTTGAAAATGATTTCATTAACCTCTGAATATGAAAATTGAGTATTGTTGTTCCTAATTTAAAAATAAAAGGTATTTTAAAATATATCATGAATGTATATTGAATTTCAAAATTTGGGTCCTTACTTTATAGTAGTGATAAATAACTATATATGTTTCATCATGGTGGAAATAGTCTACCAAAAGAACATATCAAGGTTTCATTATTCATAACAAAAAAGAGAAAATTATTTTATTATTATAACAATGTTAAAATAAAATATCATTATAGTAACTATAATAATGATATAATTATAAGAATATATAATGAATTCTTTATAATAAGAAGTTATCCAAAATAAATATAAAAGTTAATTGTAGGTTAGGAATTCATACATGACTTCTTATATTATCTCCAATGAAAATGATGATAATCCATTGAATATTATTACATTTTGAATAAAAATACATCATTAATGTTGATGTTAGTATTTTAATAATGATTGGGTTGTGTTTGGGTTGAAATGATGGGGTTATCAGTGTGAGGGGGTACGAGGAGATGGGTTCACATGTTATATGTAAAAATACACAAATCATATTAATAATGGAATGTATCCCTCATAGAATGTGACACTAAAATAGGAAAATATGGAGCAATGAAGATATAACGTTGTTAAAATACTTGATGAGTCAATATTAAAAAAATACATTGATATGAAATTTAGATATTAAGAGACTAATTTCTAAAAAATTTATTTTTACGATGATGAGTAGAATTTTTATGAGGGTAATTTATTATTTATCACCAAAAATAAAATGTACCTTATTTATGAAATAGGACCCAATGATTCATAATTTTCAATTCAATTAATATTATTAAAATTTTAACTCTGAAAATATATTAATTTTAAAAATTTAATTCTGTAATTCCAAAAAATGTTTTGTTGATAAATTTAACTAATTCTTTCAAATGAATAATCTGGGTTTAAATATTCTCTATAATATTATTATAATTATGCATTTACTTATAGAATCCATATTATAAAGGTTGAATGAATTTACAATTCATACTTATAAACTAATAATTTAATAAAAATAATGTTATTATCAAAAACTGAATTTTGTACTATACTATTATACTTGATTCATTATTAAAAATTTATATCAATTCATCGCAATACAAGTTTGATTTTATAAAATAATCTTTTATCAAATTAACATTAAATTTTTTTATAAATATATAAAAATTATAAAGAATAAATACTTTTTAATGATAAATAAATTAATAAACATCATGCATATTAAAACATATCTCATATAAATTTCTTTAAAAGTTAATATTGAAATAATATTACATATATATATATTAATGAATATAATAAAATTTTACATGTGATCAATTCAATTTATTAGCTAATATACTATACCCTTTTTCTAAATCACTATTCGAGATGAGTCATTTTTTAAAATATTGATGTAAACTAAATATAAATAAGATTATTTATTGATTATTATATTTTTTTCATTATGATTATATACGTAATATAATTTATAATATGTCATGTTCATTTTTCAGGGGTTCTCATTTATTTGATGTTTCATATGATGTAAGATAATGAAGATAGTATCAATTTTAATTATCCATAATTGTTGGACACTAGAGTAATACTATTTTATATGGATCATAAATAAGATTTAGATATATCTAAGGTAAAATATTAAACTTAAAAGTCATTATTTTGATTATGTAAAATAATAATTTTTGATGCTTTAAGAAAAATTTTAATGATTCCAAAAAATGAATTGAAATATTATAAACATGTAAGACTGTTGTTTTCCTGAAAAAAGATTATTTCCTTAGAGAGATTATCATTAAATGACTAAATTTTATGACTTTAATTATTCATTCATCAAGAATGATAATTTGATGATTTAATTGTAAGATAATGATAAATATCTAAATATGGATAATAATTTTTTCACTGAAGGTAAATATTATTTAAAAAAATTACAAATTTAAAAGAAGAAGAAGAAATATCCAGTGATGATTTAATGATAAAAATCTGAAATTTATTTTAATTATTATATATGCAGTAAAAATAGTAAAATAATCTATATATTTCATTTATTCATTATGGTATCTTTGAACATTATGTTAATGAATTCTACTTATATATTCCTCAATTTTTTTGTTATTATTTTCAAATTAAGAAAATAACAAGAACAAAAAAGAAATCTTTTAAAAAATTTCATATTGGTAACCTAAATATTCATATTTCCATCAATATTGTTCTAAAATTCATAATACATCCAAAATTCTATTATTCCATGTATTTTTCTTAAAATAAGATGCATGAACTTCCATGGTTTATCATATAGTGTATTTCTTATTTATGGATACATACTAATATTATATTTCTTATTTAATTTATAGAAATATTTATGATATAATAATGAGCGCATTATCATGAGTTAAAATTATCTGAAAATCCACTGACTATTTCATTCATTTTTATTTTTAATAACCACTATAAATGGTTTCTACTATAGAGAGTTTATAGATTTTTATGATTCATTCAAATGTCACCATTTTTAATTAAATTACATGAATATGATTTATAGATTTCTAAGAGTATTCCATTATATAAATATCCATAGTTTTAGTGAGAGATATATAATTTTTTCCTCATGTAATTATCTATTATACAAAATAATAATTAGGTCAATATTTTACATTATTTATGTATGTTTTTATATGAATCATGGACCCTAGTGTATAATTATTTTATCTTCAAAGGAATCATGTTTAAATGTAATATTTTAACAATTTTCTCTTTATAACTATTATTTCATGTGTTATTTATCCTCTTCAATCATGGATCAAAATTGATTTGATTAGATATTCAAATGATACGCGTTCCCTAATTGGACATGGTTTAATTTTTAGAACCAATATGGTGTTATCGAATTATATTTCCCTCAATTCCTTATCAAATTAATATATGATGAAGTAGAGCATTTGTATTTATCCCATTTAGTAAAAAAAGTAATGAATTTTGGATTGGGTAATCTTTGATTGACATTCATTCAAATTTGGTGGTCATCATTCTTATAAATCAATCAATTATGGATCCTTGAAATATGTTCAATGAATTGAAATAATTCTAGGATTTTTTTTAAAAAATAAATCTAAATATAATCACATTTATAATTAAGATGACATGGTTTATAATGTATTTAGCATGAATATTGTATAATATGTTAGTTCAATTTGTTACATTTCTCTAGATTATGCTTTCCCTCACATGAAATTTTCTATTTCTTGGGGTGTTGTGTATACTAATATCTTCTTATACAAATAATATATTTTCATATATTAATGAAATTTTATTACAATGTGTGTTTCAATCATTTCTCAAACAATAATGGATTATTATCACTTGTTCATAGATGTTGTTACTTTTAATTTATGAATTACTAGTAGTATTTTATGGGGGGGGGGGGTTATTCTTTTTAAATCATGCATATATCATCCATATTTCCTATTTTAATGTTTATCATTTAATTATTATATATTTATTTGAAGGGGGTTAATATATTTTCACGTCTGATGTTATTTTTTTTATTCAATTATAATAAAGAATACTATTTCCTGTTTGATGTGAATAATGTACTATTCTTTTAAGGGAGATTGTGTTGGCTGATATATTTCATTATTTTTTATTTTAAATTGAACAGTCAATAAATACCTGTTTATATTTTTGATTTATTTTGAATTGATTCACCCTACATTTTCATAACATTTTTAATCATTTTAAAAACTTGAATATATTGTGAATACAATTATATAATGTTTTAAATTTATCAAGAATAAAGGAAATCTTTAGGGTATCCTTTGAAATTATCAACATTTTTATAATCACTTCAATATTTTTCTTAATGTTCTATATATATTTTATCTGCAATTTATTTATCTAATATGTTAATTTAATGATTATTATTATATATTTGTTTAACATTTTTTTCGAAAAGAATTTTATGTGAAGAGAATATCTTTAGTATTACTTTTTTAAAAGGTGAAAAACCTGATTATTAGATGTTACTATATTTGAGAAATTAAAATATAAATTTTAGTATGTTGTATCTTGATGAACTTATTTCATATCACCATAATATGAAAAATATTTTTACTAATTATAGAAGAGATGCATGATCATTTTATGAATTTTTTATTCATAAATTAAATAGAACTTGGGAATAAAATGAAATTTCTTACATTCTAGATTTAGATTCTTATAAATTAAAAACTTTGATAACAAAGCTATATTACTTATTAAATCATATTGTTATAACATTGTAGTGGAACAATATTCACTAGAATATAAAAATACACTTTTATATGAAAAAATAACATGATGATTCATTATATACAAAGCATCACATCATACTCTTCACTTTGAACCCTACAACAATGATACAATTTTGGGTGATACTCTCAATAAACCACCTGATAATTTTTATTTTCAATTAATACTTCTTTGATAATATATTATCATATGATCAGTAAAACAAAAAGGATGTCTTAAAAGACTCATATTTGTCATTTATTTTATTAATTTAAGTATGCTTCATTTCTTTACTTTTTTAAGATTCCTCTTCAAGAAGACATGATATTAAATAGGTATAATTATCCCTTGGTGACCATTTTCTTATCCATATCTTCGCCCAATATTTTAATGATTCACATATATTTATCAAATAACACACACAATGATGTAACACATTTAATAATTTATTAAATTATTAATATCATAATCAATTTTTAAATCCAACACCACTTTTTAACTTTTCTACCTCAAATTGAATGATTATAAAAATCCATAATTTCTATTCCCCTAATATATGATTTTGGAACTCATATAATTGGGTTGGTGTCTCCCTTCATTCTTTTTTAATTCCATGTCATCAAACTAATATGGAAATAAACCCAATAAAATTCAAATAACATAACCCAATGTGTTATGATGAAATGAATAAGGTTACAATATTGTAAAAACTAAAAACACTTCCTCCAACAGTATTAAGGTGTCACAAACTACATTTTAGTATAATATTTGATATTCAATGTCATAAAAATTTTTATGTAATCAATATTTCAGAATAATGTGGGACTCCATGACAAAATATTTTATTTCACCTAAAAAATATTTACCAATTAAAAGAGTTATTAAACACGTTAAATTTTAACCTATAATAAGAAATCAAATATATATCATGGAAGACCAAAAGAAGCCTCATAAAACATGTAACCAAATCATAGCATAATAACTGGTCATAATGGTGTTATTTTCTATAGCACCCATAAATGATAAAGGGTTAAATTTCTTAATGATATGACTCATGTCAACAAGGTGCACCTTTCTTTTTAAGATCCTATTTGATTAGAACTTCAAAGTTTACTGTGGTTGGCCTGGAGTAGTGATCAAGATGGGTGACCTTATAGGATGTTTTCCAGGGTGTGTGTGAGTGAGGAAAAAGCACACTTTAAAGGACATTTGTTGGAATGTGGGGACTATCATTAGTAAGATGTCCCATTCAGGAACGTGGGTGGGCCCCTTGCTGGGGACCACGTGTCTGCGGGGCAACTAGTGGTACCTGAGAGGTCCAGACCTGACGACCATGTTAAGGCGGGGTGTATGTACTGTTACAGGGACCCAGTTATCACATTTGGTATCAGAGGTCGTACCCAGTCTTAAGTGTGTTGCATTTCCTCGGTTGAGATGTAGGATCCACGATGAGGATGTTGTGCTCTAATGGGGGGATGGTGATTGTAACACACCAAAATGAGAAAGGGTTAACTTCTTAATGATATGACTCATCTCAACAAGTTGCACCTTTCATTTAGGGAGCATGTTTGATTAGAACTCTAAAGTTAAGCGTTCTTGGCCTGTAGTAGTGATCGGGTTGGGTAACCTTTAGGGAAGATTCCCAGGGTGTGTGAGTGAGGACAAAGCAAACTGGAAAAGACATGTGATGGCATGTTGGAACAATTATTAGTTTGATGGCCCGTTTAGGCACAGGTGTGGGACGCAAGGTGGGGACCACGTGTCTGCAGGGCAACTGGTGGTACCTGGCGGGCCAGGACCTGACGACCATGTTAAGGAATTGTGTCTGTGATATTACTAGGACATAGTAATCACTTCAGATTAATTAACAACATAGATATATGTATGGGAATATTCCTAAGTAATGTTATCTGTTGATTTCATACTTTGTGTTTGACCCTAGCTAGATTTTATGTGACCTAGAGGGTCTTGTGTCCCTACTGAGTATCATTATACTAACCCCTACACGGGCTATGCCCACACCTTATTCTGTTGGATGCAGACCTTGGACAGCATGGACCGACGCCGAGTACCAGGATTGGATGATGCCTATAGATGGACCTTACGGTGAGTCGATACATGGAGGAGACGGACAGACATGGAGTGTTGAGGAGGCGATCCATACCTACCATTATGGTAGGAACCTCGGAGGATGATCTGGTAGATGCCTCTTCTTTTTCAACTGTATAGTATCACATTTGTACTTTTACTTTCCTTTTGGGCTTGTATTCTGGCCCCTTTTTCATCCATCAATTTTTTGTTCTACAGTTTACTTCGTGTTTCGTCTATCTATGTGATTTCTTGTGTTTGTGTTTACAAGTAATAAAGGAAATTACTTCATATTTTTATTGAATTACGCCTTTTGTGCTAGTCACCGGCCCCTGGCCTATGGAAGGTGGGCTTGAGGTAGTCTGGACACCAGCCCCGGGGGACGAGTCCTGACAAATTGGTATCAAAGGTAGTCAGTTTAACCACATAACTAGGGCCCATATATTTTTTGTGAAGTAATAGTTTTAAGTATAGTGAGTGAGTTTTTTAGTTCAGGGATTCCAGTGTTGGTGTGGCGACCGATGTATCGATACACCAGGACCCTGAATTTTGATTTCGGACAAAATGCATGAAAACACTAATTGTTTGTGTGTTTTAAATTGTTTTTATTTTGATTTATTGAGTCATCTCACGAGGTATAAAATTCAGATCAACAGGTATAACTTTTTGAAAGAGGCACACTTGTTTCTTTTCAGGACGCCTCTACAAAGAAAACCAGCTAGAGTTCCGAGTGTTTTACGCACTTATAGCCCCTCGAGCAACAAGGCCTCGTTGAAGGGCCCTTCTCTAGTAGAGGCACCAGTGAAGGCACCAACGGTACCATTACCCATTATTCCACTGAATCCACCAGCCCCAGTAGCAGACGGTGCATGCCACTTGAATGTGTTGCATGCATTCTAGCACTAGAGTCCACCCAGGTTCATGGGAGTGATAGAACCATAGGCGGCTAATGATTGGATAGAGGCAATGGTGAGAGTCTTCCAACTCGTAGGGAGACCATCCAATTTCTTAGTGATTAATGCTTCCACCCTTCTATAGGAAATAGTGGCCAGATGGTGGAGCTTGATGATCCTGGTCCATGATAGGTGATGCTTCTATGGGCAGACGTTGAGAGCCTGTTTCGGGCAGAGTTTGTTCCAACGACTCTTCACACAGTGCGCATACAAGAGATTATTCATCTATAGAAGGGCAGCATGACTGTGTCTCTGTACTCAGCAAGGTTCACTAACCTCTCATGCTACTCCATAGATATGGTGTGGGCCCTTCCTTTAGGGCCCAATCCATTGAGTAGGGACTTAGGCGGGAGATCATGTCTTCGTTGATCTCACTCTGCATCCTGACGTAGGTTTGGGTGTTATGGGGAGACCTCTCGGTGTATAGTTTCTTTACTAAGTAGTCAGCAGTAGTGATACCCACTACCAGTCATCACATAGCAGAGTCTTCTGCATATGGTGGCAAAAATATGTCATAGAGGTCCAAGAGTACCAGAATTACAGGTGTACGACTACATGACTCAGGATTGGTTGTGCATGGCACCCTAAGCCGATATAGTCTTGCCGTGAGTGGGTAGTGTTACGCATGGGGAAAGCAGGGTCACATGGCTCGTGAATGTCTGACCCGTCGTACAGATGATCAGCATACGGTCGAAAGACCATCCAGGTAGAGACAAAGGTTCGACTGAGGAGGTCCTTAGGGAGATGGGGGACATGGTAGAAGATTTGGTCATGTAGATGGTCATAGAAGACGATTTGATATGTTACCTCCACCACCACTAGATGTTCCACCCCGACTGCATGGAGTAGTTGGATAGGGAGAGCTCAGCTCCAAGTAGGTGAAGCTTATGATCATGGAACTCCAGAGATGATACGAGGTACGATTTGTGTCTACACTACCTATGATGTAGTACTTATAGACACAGGTTCTAATCATTCTTTCATTGCCTCTACCCTTGTTCAGAGCTCAGATATTCTGACGGAGCAATTGGCTCAATATTTATAACTAGAGACTCTTACAGAAGCCTATTCAATGATTATGCACTAGTTTCGGCAGTGCGAGCTTACTCTAGGATGCGAGATCTCCAGATCAGATCTCCTAGTAGCAGCATCAAGGTCATATGGCGGCATATTGGTTATGGATTGGTAATCTACAATTCATGCTTAGATTGATTGTATTAGGCACAAAGTGCGGTGTGTCTACACAGAATGGACCAGGTTTACCTTCACTGGCGAGAATGGAACCTTTGCAGCATAGGATGAACATACTCGAAGGAGCGTGTAGCCGATCACTCATCAATTGGCTTGCATTACCCTCAAGGTTGTTTATGTGTAGAGTCTGAGCTATCCTGTAGTGGTGGACTAGTACACGAATGTCTTCCCTAATGATGTTATAGGTCTACCTTTTTCTAGAGAGGTAGACTTTAACATTGACTTGTACCCCGAGACATCACCGATATCTACACGAGTTTATCGAATGGCTCCCGTGCAGCTTCGTGAGCTGTGGCTACAGCTAGAGGACTTGAAGGGGAGATGGTTCATCTATCCTAGTGTTCCCCTTAGGCAGCACTGATTCTGTTTTCCAATTAGGTGGATGGGAGATTGAGGATTTGTGTTGACTACCGGTTCTTGAACTAGGTGAACGTGAAGAACACCTACCCACTCCATAGGATTGACGACATATTTGATCAGCTGAAATAAGCACACTCGTTTTCAAAGATAGACCTCAAATGAGGCTATCACCAACTCAGAGTGCGAGATGAGGATGTGCTGAAGACGATCTTTAGATGTCGGTATGACCACTATGTGTTCTTAGTTAAGCCATTTGGCATAAACAATGCTGTAGTAGTGTTCATGGGACTCATGAACATGATCTTTCAACTATACCTTGATCAGTTGTAGTAGTTTTCATCGATGAAATTATGATCTACTCTGCAAATGAAGAGGATCATGACTATCATTTGCGGGTAGTACTAGACACACTATGAGAGCATTAGATATTTTGTATGCTCTCGAAGATCCAGTTTTGGATCCTAGAGGTTCTCTTTCTGAGACATGTCATATCAGAGGCTGGAGTTGCAGTGGATCCAACGAAGATTGAGGCGGTACTTTCTTGGGAGACACCCAGGAGTGTGACAGAGGTACGATGTTTCTTGGTTTGGCTAGATATTACCGGAGGTTTGTTATAGGATTTTCCAGAGTTGCATCACCACTATCAATGTTGAAGATGAATGGGAAACCCTTCTTTTGGTTGGAGAAATGCTAGCTGAGTTTTCCAGAGCTGAGGCAAAGGCTGAATACTACCCCCATCTTGAGGATTTCAGATGAGGGTGTAGGGAAAGTAGTTTACTATGACACGTTAGTGACCAAACTCAGATATTCCCTGATACAGAAGAAATCATTGATCGCATATGGTTATCGACAGTTGAGACAATACGAGAAGAACTACGCTACCCATGACCTTGAGTTAAAAGGAGTGTTTTTCATATTGAAGATGTGGAGACAATATTTGATTGGTGAACTATTTACATTGTACTATCATCGCTACAGTCTCAGGTATATATTATATCATAAGGACCTGAACCTGAGACATCGAAGTTGTCCTGATTTCTTCTAAGACTCTAACTTCAAGATTTTCTATACTCTTGGTATGGGGAACGTTGTAGCAGATACACTCATTAGGAGGTATGGTTTACAACTGCTAGGTGAGGCGACGAAGCAGCTGGCTGCTTTGCAGATATCCTTCATGGAATGTGATGGAGTATCTTTCCTTCAGTCTCTTACAGTCAGTCCCCAACTTCTTCACCGAGTCATAGAGGCGCAATGTGGGGAAGTTGACTTGGAGTCATAATGTGATTAGATATTCACAAGACAAACACCTAATGGGTTTTTTTAATGTGGGGAGCATGTCATCCTCTTCAGAGGACTTACCATGGTACTAGTGTCACTTCAGGAGGATGTATTGAAGTATTTCTACACATCCCCTCTAGCGGTACATCCAATAGTGTCCAAGATGTACCGGGATCTCCAACGATAGCATTGGTGGCCAGGAATGAAGAATGTAGTAGCAATGTTTCTCTCTCGGTGCCTCACTTTCCAACAAGTGAAGTCGGAGCATCGGGAAGCAGTAGGCTTGGTCTGTCCTTTAGAGGTCCTAGAGTGGAAGTGCGACAGAATATTAATGGAAATCATGGTAGGACATTAATGTACATCTAGATGTCATGAATCGATCTCAGTGATCTTCGACTGACTCACCAAGTCGGCCCACTTCCTAATGATCAGAGAGAAGGGTTTAGTAAAGAGTTTGGGATGCCTTTGTGTTCTTGAGATTGTACAGATACATGGAGTACCCTCGTTGATTATCTCCAATCACGATGCATGTTTTACTTCCCAGCTATGGAAGGTGTTGTAGAAGGCTCTTGGGATGCAGGTCCATTTGAGCACCACCTTCATCCCTTAGACGGATGGCCAGACCGAGCAGACCATTCAGACCATCAAGAACATGTTGGGTGCTTGTGTCATCAACATCAGTCACAGTTGGGAGGATCAATTGCCTTTGGTGAAGTTTTCGTACAACAATAGCTATCACACCACCATTGGGATGGAACCTTTTGAGGCGTTGTATAGGTGACCTTACAGATAACCTCTGTGCTGGACTGACCTAGGAGAGTCTACACTAGTGGGACCAGATACGGTACATGCTACCACTGAGAAGTTGTAAATCATCTAGGAGTGAATGAAAATTGCACAGAGCGGGCAGAAGTCATATTCTGACCGGAGACAGAGGCCTCAAGAGTTCGAGGATGGTGACCACATCTTTCTACGGGTCTCGCCCCGACGAGGTCTATAGAGAATAGGCCAAGGCAACATATAATCTATGATGTTAATCAGAACTTTTCAGGTCTTTAGTAGAATTGGTGGGGTGGATTACCACTTAGCTCTTCCACCTGAGTTGCACCGGGTGCACACAGTCTTCCACGTATCCCAGCTGAGAAGATATATGCATGACCCTTCTCACATCATCGATCATGTAGAGTTGAATGTCGAAGATGGGGAAAATGTTACAAGGGTTCCTGTAGAGATTGAGGATCGACAAGAGCGAGTTCATCGTGGATGGTAGATACATGTAGTGCGCAATCGCTGGCAGCACGGGAACCTTCAGGTGATAACATGGGAGCGGGAGTCGTAGATGCGTGCTCAGTACCCCCACTTTTTTACCTAGTTTGAGTTGTGACTTATAGGGATGTAGAGACATGTGGTGGGGAGAATGTAAATATCTATAATTTCTTAAATTTTTTGAAATTAAAGTAGATTTTTATGAGTCCACGAAAATTGACAACAGGTAATTCCAGGACCCGGAGTGCCCAAAATAATTTTCTATACTTTTTTAGGTACGTTCAATAAATGTGCAAGAATGTTTTCTCTAACTTTTAAAAACAGTGCTCGAGATTAAAATACGATGGCGCCGTTGAACTCACAGTGCTGTTATTCGCTTATGAAAACATTCACCTCAACGGTAATTGGTCGATGTTGAAAGATTGTTCTTGGGCTTCTCGTTTAAGAATAAAATAAAAATAAAAATATGTGACATTTTATTTTTATTTTCAACACCCATGTGGGTGTTGGAAGGTGGGGTCCACCAAAACTAAACCTCCATGTGGAATTTGAGAAGTGGGGACCACCATACCTTAACATCCCATGAGAGGTTATGGTGGTGGGAACCACCCGAACGTAATATCCCATGAGAGGTTATGGTGGTGGGGACCACCCAATGCCTAAACCTCTTAATCTCCCTTCATTATAGAGGAAAACCTCTCAACCCCCATCATTAATGTAGACGAGCCTCTTGACTTCCACCACATTAATTATTCCAACACACATACCTTTAATATGCCAGCCACTGTTATCCTCCCTTTTTAATTATTCCAATGCAACCCATTTATTGTTTCTAATTAATTAAGCCAAATTTAATCGCTAATAAATTTAATAGCTAAACATATTTAATTTGGTTGGATATTATTTTTTTTTGGAAAAGGAGGATTAGGGAGAACTTGGGAGAAAACTCTCCAATGAAGAACTTCACCTCCCAACAAAGAACGTTCTGCCAACAAAGAACGCTGATGTCCTTCTACCTTCTTCCCCCGGACATCATTCGACATAGGACATCCTCATCTACAACGAATAGACAATCGTACTACAATCTTCCACCAATGCCATCAAGTGAATAATGTATGTGTTTATTTCTATTTTATTATCACTTTCCATGTTCTCTCCTTCTAATTCTTTTGCTGGATTGCAAATAGATATTGACATGGTTTGTGGGAAACAGTGTTTTCATATATATCATCCGTACATGTTCATGCTTTATTATTTGTGAACCACTTGCTATAACTCTAAACGTGTATGGTGCGATCCAAATGAACTTGGACTTACCCCTTCAATGTTCTTCTTTGATGTGATCTTCGAAATGGAGGAAGGCGACGAAGGCGACGAATGTAACGGTGCCGCCACTCGTGGCCTCCGCAACCCACCTCACGCCACCACGCTTCACCCTCCTAGCCAAACCAGCCCCACGCTTGGCCAAGACAATCGCTTCCGGACCGAGATTCTGCACCACCCATGGATGAACCCCATATTTGCATCGCCACCGTCCGCCGTATCAAGCTGTCGCACCACCGCCGTCCACCGATCCGGACCACCGGCCCGCAGCTGGACCGCCGCTCCATGGCCGGACCGCCGTCCTACGGCCAGACCACCAACCCTCACGTGGCTGGACCACCACCCCAATGACGGTCTGCCACTCCGTGGCCCGAACGCCACCACATGACTGCACTACCGCCCTGTGCCCTCACGGCACCCCTCGGCCGAGCCACCCATGTGGCACTCTCCACGGGCCCTCTTGGTCTGTTGGGCCGGACCTAGTGGGCCAGGAAAAATCTAATGGGTCGAGTCACACTATGATCTAGGACACACCAGACAGGTTGGGCCGGGTCAACCCGAATTGGGTCAGCCCAGGCCGGGTCGGGCCTGTCAGTACGACCGGGTCAGACTGGACCTGGGCCCAGTATGACCCATTTACTTTTTTTACCATAACTATTGCACCGAACATCCATTTTATGATATAGAAGTGGACCTGGAAATCATATAGTGAGGCAATCTCTTTGATGAAACCCTACTGTGTTTTGGATTGAAATGGGGTACAGTTAGGTCAGATCGAGCATGAATCCAACCGGGCCCATGGAAAAAAAGGCTAATTACTCCCAAATACGGGGTCCGATTGACGTGCCATTTATTACTTTGAGACCTCTATGACATGGAAGACCATTGAGATTCATCTTCTTGGAACATCATGGAAGATGGAGTATTGAAAAGTATCTTTTGTAGAGGATCCTTTCAGAGACGTGCAAGCATAGTGTAGATACCTAGTGGCTAGCTGAGACTTGACGACTGCTGACTGTTTCGACTCGGAGTGACTCGATAGGCCTAGTTGAGACCGTCTTGGTGACGAGGAGGACACAAGGTAGAGTTTGGATTGGTGACATGGAAGACCCAATATACTCTATAGTATGAGTACCTCAACAGAACTCGAGGGGGAGCACCTCTGTGTGACGCTGCAAAACCACAGTGAGGAGCACCTCTGTATAACGCCGAAGACCTACGGTACTCGACAGGAGGAGTGCCTCAGCAGTACAAGGTTAGTGGGAAGTGTCTCGTTGTGTTGCGGTAGGACCACTATACTCGATAGTGGGAGAGTTCTCTAGAATCTGAGATGTTCGATGTTGTGACTCTAAATGTTACTTGTTACTACCCCTAGAATAAATCCTAGTTCGAGCTGAGTCAAATCCTCTGTGTTTTTTCCTCATGATTGATATAGATTACTTAATAACTTAGGTATATATGTGGGAATATACTGAATTATGTTTATCTGTTGATTTCATACGTTTTGTTTTATCCATGTTGGATTTTATGAGTCCTATAGGGTATTAGGGTCCCTACTGAGAATCATTATACTCACCCATGCACGAGATTTTCCCGCACCATGTTGTGCTGGATGTTGAAGAAAGAGAACACTGACTGAGGCTCAGAGTACCGGGACTGGAAAGTACCTGTAGGTGGACCTTAGGACGAGTCAGTACACGAAGTAGACAGACATACATGGAGTGCTGATGAGGTGATATGTACCTACCCTTTAGGTAGGAACCTCGGGGGATGATCTGATATCTATCTCTTCATTTTCTTCAGTGTTACTGTATCACAGTTTTACATGTACTTTCCTGTTGGTCTTGTATTCTGACCCATTTTTTTCACCACTATTTTTTATACAGTTTACTTAGTGTTTTGTCCAGCTGTGTGCTTTCTTTTGTATGTGTTTACATGTTATGAAGGCAATACCATCCCAGTTTTAGGGAATTAAACCTTTGGTGATAGTCCCCATCCCCTGGCCTATGAAAGGCGTGCTTGAGTTAGTTACAGCACGGGCCACGGGGGACGGGTCATGACATTTTCCCATATTTTTCAAAACATTATTGAAAACACTACTCATCAATATAAATCCTTTAATAGAGACTTCCTAATATGATTATTAACAAATATCATAAAACATATAAAATAGTTTATTTTTTAATCTTCATCACATGTTCAATTCTTTTTTAAATAAATACCAACACCAATTTCACCAAAATCATCGATATCACCCCATATTTAATCAATAGTCTCCCTACTTATATTAATCACATATTAAGGAATAAATACTCTCAAATATCATTATAGTTATAATAATCTATCAAATTTTATTTTTTATATAAAAAATAATGTATAAACACCTTTTTAACAAGACCGTGGAACATTATTAAATTATTATAATTCTATGTTGGAAATCATGGTGTTGGATATAAGAGTAATGAATAATAATATCAAAAAAAAATTAATTTTATATCTAATTTTATTGGAAATAATTTTATTCCCCTTATCATTAAATGTATACTATCAAAAATATTCATGTAAATGTTTCAAAACAACATTCAACATGTATACTCAATATGAATGTGAGATAAGTTTTTTCACCCATAAATATACACTATTGAGTGAACATTTTCACTTAAAGACCCCACATGTGTATGTTTAACTCATAGAATCCTCATTTGAAAAATGTTCCCTAAATATATAATCACATTTAATAAAACATTTATCTTCAATTGTAAATATTTACATCTATTGATTTATATTGTTATATATCACCCACATTTAATAAAATTTATAAGGAACACATGATAATGGGGATAAATTATTATACTATTTCATTTTTAATATTACGATTAAAAATTATTCACAAACACCAACATCTAAAACATAACATTATGTAGTGGTTTGTTAAAACATTCATTAATTTGTCATTTTTAGGAACATACTCTTTTTTCATTAATCATTAATATAAAATTATTTATGAAATGGTACTTATAATTAATATTATCTGATAAATAATATTGAACTACATATCTTATAATATTTATAGAACTTTTATTAGTACATATCACCATCAAAGGTACATTCACCTCAACATTTAAATATTCTTTTTGTGTATTTTTCCAAAATAATTTTATTTTTACTTGATCAGTAAGTATATATTCATCAAATATTATTCTATGTTAAATTAAATATTTCTTCTTCTTGTTCTATGTAATGAAATTTTATTTAAGAAAACATCAAATATATACTTCCAATAATTATCATTTCAATCCTAACATATGTCATCATCGCCAATAAGATCAGGTTCTCATTTTCCATTATATCTAATCCCAAAATATATTGTTCCTTTCAAGAACATCAAACTCAATTTTATGACTATGAAATTTCATTCATTGTGATTACTTTGAACCCTCAAACACAATGTATCATCATCAAAATTATTTTTCCTTGATTTTGTCAAATATATGAAAAATATTATTTGTTTTCTAAAATCTTTTTAATCAGCCTTCATTAAATATTCATATTTTTTAGGCCTTAATCCCAAAAATATAATGGTATAACAGTGGTGATTATCATATAATGCATAATGAATCAGAAACTCTTACTATTAATTATCTCATTAAATAAAAATATATTCATTTTCTCGTGAGTTTTTATATTACGATAAGTACTTCATCTATCCCAATAGTAAAATATCAAAAATCCCCTTCATTAGAGAATAATATTCATTTAAAACAACATCTTTATTTTTTAAATGTTATTATAAACAATATATAAAGGTATTATCTGAGACACCATCTTTATTTAATTGATATAGAGTTTATTTTTCACTCTTACTGCCTCAAATTCCATAAACATTAAGCATGGCTTAATATTTTAATATGATAACATCATAAATGTTTAATCATACTGTTATTTCTTATACCAAAAAATAACCCAAAAATATCTATATAAAACGCCATGATGTTTCTTAATTCATACTTCCTCATCATGTTTACCTATGTGAAATGAATTATTCACATGAATATAGAAAAATATGTTTCCAATTTGGGTAAAAACAATAAGAAATGTATTTATTTTTTAAATCATATAAACATGGAAATATTATTAAGATAATTTATTTTCTTTCACATAGAAATAACCAATTTATATTATCTATCAATTTTCTACATAATTTATACTTAATGATTATTAATTTTATAAAACACTAAATTTCTTCCATCTTAGTCATATTTTTTTAAATTTGAAAAGAAATCCTGTATTTTCATCTATTCTATCATGTCTTATTATTTATCATGAAATAAATCCGTTTTATATTACCAAATTCATCCTTCACATTCCATAGTTGCGATTTATAAATCAGTGAGTAATGGGATTTTTTAATCCTAGATTTCCTTGTGTATAATATGTTCAATGATCAATAAAGATGTTATGGACCAACACATTATTACTTAAATTTAGATGAAATAAATATCTTTATTTTTTCATCACTTTATGTGATTTAATGTATATCTTTTATATTATTATCACTCATAAGACAAAAATTTTCTTCTTTTCTCTCAGTTATTTTTTTATTTTATCAATTATATTTTTAAAAAGATACATCATTTTTATACCCAGAAAATGTTTTCACAAAGAAACTCACCTCTTAATTATCAATCACCTATCTAGATTTTGTATTATAGTAGTTTTGTCCCTTCCCATTTAGAATATATACAAGAAACATTCCTTCAAATACTCATTTCTCAAACATACTTATATCTGAATGCTTAAAATTGATGTCATATTGGAATCCAATCTACATTTGACACATTAATCATGGAATAATGTTTTATTACCTATTAAAAAGAAGCATATTAGAGTTTTCGATTTGTAAAAATTATTTTAAACTCCGTATCATTATCCATATTGATTTACACTAAAATAAATGGTAAGTGCTATGTTCCAAAAAAATATGGTTTCATCCATCAAAATTAGATGAGAATTATTCAATCTAAAAAAAATTATCTTATACAATGAACTAAAATAAAAAAAATATCAAACAATCCTTATAATTATACAAAATTGTTTCAATTTTATATTGATATTTATTATCTAAATAGAACATATTCATGAAATAAGAATTTTAATTTATAAAATATACCTAGAAAACATGAAAATCATCAATTGTTTTGATAAATTATTCAACTAAATATTAAATGAGATGAAATGATACTTATCAAGGAATGATATATAATATTTATCACTATTCATTAATGCCTCTATAATAGGTCCATTAAAAACAAAATGATCATCTTTTAAGGGATTTATTTCTTGGTTTTTTCATTTATTATATAATGAATTCAAAATCCCCCCCCCCCACTTTGATATATCAAGAATAATCATTTCCTCATTGAATTTGTCAATGAAATAGTATGAATATTATTTACCAGAGTTAATTGGGTAATTCTGTTATTTCTTATTACAACTCTAAACCCACACTCCTAGATCAACTGTTGAAATCATAATTTTTTTTTTCTATATTATATACAAATGGTGGTGACTTAGTTTACACCGTAAAAAAATATATAATATCAAAATGACAAATGGGATCACTTACAAACTCAAGTACCTTTTAGATATATTATTTTAGGAAAACATGATAAACTTTTAAATAAAAAATACACATGTCCTTAAATGATGATTTTTTTCCTTATATGTTAGCATTCAATATTTCTCACTACATCATAATCATTATCCACATAAAATCCCTAGTTAAAATAATTCATTCAATATTATTTCATTAAAACATGTGGTTACAGAAGAATAATAAAGATGAGTTCAAATGATCATCAGGGGTACGTATAAGAATTATTATTTTTTCATCCACCAGAATAAGATCTTCATAAGGGTTAGATAAAATATTCAAAGTGAATGAGTGATTAATAAAAGAAATCACACCCATAAATTCATGAATCATTAGTAATTAAACATCTAATAAGGGTTTAATAATGGAAATACACCTAATAATCAATAATCAAAATCCTTCTGATATCAATACTAATCAAAGTAAAAATTTTAAATGCATTGACGGAGTAGATAAAATGTATTAGCATCTTGGAATAACATCTTATAGAACATTTACAGATCCTCTATAGAGCCATTACATATTGAATAACTATAAGACCTACTTAAAATATTAATACTGAAATAAAATAGTCATTATCCAATTCATTAGATATATATCTTGTTTTATCCATCATATGATCTATAATTGGATGAGTTTGTTCTGTATTTTTTTAACCCATAATATAAGCTATAATGAGACCACCTAGTTCAATATAGGCGCACCCATCATATATAATTTCTATGAACCAAAACGTGAATAATGTACATAGAGCCTTCATTTCATCAAAATACTGATACAAAAAAATCATTATTTATCTTATAACATTATAATCCCAGGAAAATTATCTTGTTTTCTTATTAATCTATTTTAAAATTGATTAACCAGCAAAAAATAAATGGGTTCTATATTATTCTATTTGAAACATGGTAAACCCATGTAATAGAAATGGGTTCTATAATAATTTTATCAAAACATGGTTATATCGAGAGAATATAATGGGTTTCATGATAATCCATTCGAAATAATTTTTTCCTACTGGAGAAAACTTGTTAAATATAAATCTCTTTGAAATAATATTAATACATTCAAAGAAATAATGGGATAGATTTCTTAAAAAAATTCCCGTATTTATGCATATGTAAAATATGGGTTGTTAGTGATGATGAAGGTAAATAATATTAAATAATTATTTAATAAATTGTGGGTAAAATAAACTTTTTTTCAAAATCATTATCATTTACTATTACAAAACAAAAATATTTAGAAAATCAATTCTTTTGAAAATAGACATTGAAAAATATAAATGATGTTTTAAAAACCATTTAAAACATTTCTTATGTAAAAATACCCTTCAATTTTGAAAAACATATCTTATAAAAGAAATTGAATTTAAAATATTTTTTTTTGATAATCATTTTTGAAACATTTAATGAATATTTAATTCATTTTACTGGTCATGGAGAATAGAAATTCTATTCTCGCAGTACATTAAAATAATATTCATATAATTTATTAGTAAAAGTTAAAAGATAATTTTTTTTAAAAATGAATTAATGACACTTTCACAAATATTTTTAAAATAATAGGAACTGAGAAAAATTTATTTAATATATTATTTTTAAAATTTTATCACATTAAAAAAAAAATTCTAGAAAACAGATTTCCAAACCAAGAATGATTTAAATATATATTTTATTAAAAACATTATCTAAATTATCTTACATGACAAAAAACAAAATCAATGGTAATATTTATCAAAAGTATCATGCATAAATTTTTTTAGGGAAAATGATATGTGTTTGTGAGAAAATTATCATATTATTTCGATTAACAAATATTCAATAATAACTAATCTCAAATTTATTACAATGATAATTATATTGAGGTGATAACTAATCAATGAATGTATTATGGGTATCAAATATAAATTTACATAAAAAATTTTTAAATAAAAAAATAGATAGTCATAATTTATTACACATAAAAGAAAAGAATATTAAATACAATGAATGACTAATATAACCCAATGAATTTAAATTGAGTTATTAAATTCATTACCACATAACTAGTAATTCACAACCCACATAGATGAAATATTTAAATCTAAAGATAAAAATAGTAGGATTTATTAATTATTATGTATATTATATGTTAAAGGGTTAATATTTACACCATATATAATTAATTTGGTTCTCAATAATAAAATATTCTCCCATGAATGAAATTGGAGAGAATTTATTTATCTCAACCTTCCATTTTAATGAAAATTATTTATCCTCATTTAAAGAGTATTTAATTAAGTTATAAACATATAAAATTATAACATTAATATTTATAATAACATATATGATACTTTAAAAACAATGTATCACCCTTTTGTTAAAAATCATTAATTATTTTTATAGTCTAGGGTGTTAATTGCCTTGTTTTCTTATTCATGATCTTTCATCATATTATATGTTCATATGAATATTATATAGTTTAATAGACTACTGAATTATAATTATGATATAGTTATACTATTATTACATTAATTATAAATTTAATTCCAATCATGAGCATTGGTTTTGAAAAATTATATATGTTGCGACCATAGAGATGGTTAGTCATACAAAAACATGACTAAGGATTCTATTCTTTAAATTATCATTATGGGAAGTATTTAAGTAATATTTTATATTTATATATTAATAATAATATTATATATACCATAGTATTAACATTAAACATACTAATATATAGAATCCATGTAGTTTGTTGATAAAAGGAGAGCCAAATCACTTCATGAATGCGATAGTCCAAACGTTCGTGAAATATTCTATCATCTTTTTTGTGTAAACAATAAAAATGATTTATTATATTTTATAAATATAAAATATTCAATTAATATCATAATTATGTTTCTTATATCACATATAATAATTAAAAATATCATTATTTCTCTCCACACAATTTGTTAATAAAAAATGAATCAAAACACTTCGTGAGGTGATAGTCCTTGGTACACACATGCAACATTATCATACCCCCTACGGAATGGAATGTAATAAATTTTATATGGTATATTGAATCAATATGTATAAATATTTTATAGATATTATATATTAAATTTATATAGATAATCATATCTACCTATGTTATGTTTTAATGAAAAAACAAATGACATCAGTTCGTGAGTCGATATTTAACCATAAACCCAAATGATGGTTTTCAGCCCAGTTTATGAAAGTAAAGATGGTTTCAAATCTTGAAAATAACATAATATAATAAAATTAAAGTTTATTTAAAATGTATTTATAACAACGTGATTTAAATATAATTGATGTAGGTGGTTGGATAAAAAATTAAAAATATCATTGATTAATGTTACATCTTTTTCAGGTAACCTCCTTAGGTTTTCACCGAAATTCATCCAAGGTAGTATTTTGTTCCAAAATATAGATTATCGGACTATATGATGAAATTTATATTTTATTTTGGATGGTCATTCCTGAAAAATGGTTTGAATGTGTGAATGGAAGAGGATAAGGTGTGGCCTTTTATATGTCAGTTTAGTGGCATGCTATTAATTTTTTAGAAGAAAAAGTCGTTGTAGCATTCTAGTTAAATAAAGAATATGAAATTTTTATATTTATTAATATGTGTGAATTAAATATTAATTTTAAATTAAAGGGGATTTTGTAACAACCTGATATTTTATGAGAATTATTCTTTTTAATTGATGTCTTGTGTTGTACGCTACACCAATATTATTTTGCGCTATATGCAACACCGTATTAGCTTGCAGTATACGCAACACTATTCTTGGCTCGTGTTACACACAATTTCAAGTTCGTTTTGTAGAAATTATTCTATGCAACAATAAGTATAGATTTCGTTTAATGTATAAATGAAATGTTGTTTTTTTTATACGCAACAACAAATGAGTCTTGCACTACACGCCACCCTGACCTAGCTTGCATTACATGCAATCGTGACCTTATTCGATAACGTGTGTTGTACGCAATTCCGGGATTCAGTAAACAACGATATATTGTTATAATATTATTATGGACTAGCAATTATGAATAGTATTAACTACATTTTGAAATTTATAACATTATTATTTATCTTACATATATTATAAAACATGGTATGAGAATAAAATAATTTTTTTGGGTAAAATAAGTATTTTTAAAAAAATTCAGTTTTGCCTCCTTTTGATGGTGCAACCACTTTAAATCTCGTTTTGACATGTTTATAAGTTTAATTTTACAAAATAAAATTATTACTTGGAATTAGGATATAAAAATTTAATTTGGATGAATTTTTCATATTATTCTGATAACTTTCATATTTTGATGAATAGTAAAAACACGCTATATTTTAATTAAAAACAACTTTTTTCATCGCAATAATTTATATGGTTAGATTAACTTATTAATTTGTTTTAAAGTGTAATTATAATATATTTTTACCATTTAATCCAATGTTGGTCATTTAAATTAATTTCACTTTGAATTTGGACATAAAAAAATGTCGATCTTTTGATAGTTATTGTTTCTTAAAAACACGCTATTTGTTTTGAAAATGGGAATGGATTTTAAAATTAATTAATGCCACTTATATGTTTTGGAATTGGAAAAATGAACATAATTTTTGAATTCTGAATATAAAATAATGCTTAGGCTAATTTTTTGGTATTTTTCTGAAAAACATCAATTTTTATAAATAGTGAAAACACTGAGTTTTATGTTAAAACCAACATTTTATTTGAATAATAATTTATTTGATTTAAATTTTTTTAGTTCAAAATAGATACATAATACTTATATAAGTTCAATGAAAGTCATTGGAATCGTTTTATAATAATTTTATATTTATAAAAATTGTATTGAACTTTTCACCGTCTTTTACCCACCTCCTATGAGCTTTTGCAGTTGTTCATAAAACTTAATTTTACAACTTCTATGAGTTGAATTTCTAAAATCCGAGAGACACGGAAAATATAGAGGAGTAATATGTGGTTCAATTAGATAAATTTTTTGGTGAATAGTAGCTTTTTACATTTATTTACCACGGTTCAAAGTAAATAGAGTAATTCAAGGCTAAAAGCATATTATAATAATTCACAATTACCATAACAATTGTCCAAACTTTATTGGATGAGTAATGGCCGACTATGGGAATCCTTGGGTCAATTTTAGGACCCCATAGAGCCACTTATGAAAGAAAATGACACATTATATTAATTAATTTAATGTAATGACAAAATTGGCATTAACAAAAATCCTTTAGTAATTATTTTTTATAATAGGATATATAAATTATCTTTTAGACTATAAATATTAATTATAAATCTAAAAAGATTTAATAAAATGTTGATATTTTTTTATAATTTTTATACATCAAATAAATTAAATTATTTATGACACAATAATGATTCAGTATTTACCACATTAATAAATTATTTAAATAAATAATATTATAATGATTAAAATATTATCCAAAAGATATCTAATTCTGATTGGATGATTTTATTTTGACCATGAATCGTCTTATCTTCATCTCTAATTATTTTGGGACCTTTTTATTCCGAAGATAAGTTTATAATAAAATAATATTTCCACACTTTCCAAAAGAGCCCCTCCTCTACCTTACAAAAAAAGAGAACTTATATGCAATTCGTCACACCTCTCAAGACTTTTGGATCATCCAAAATCTGACAAACTAATCTCCCTACATCTCTGTCCTCCCCCGAGAAGCCTTATATTAGGCAGAAGGCACTTCAAGAAGTCCTTTTGGTTCAAACCAAACGAAGTTACCCAAATTAAAGGTAATGGTTTCTCATAAGTTGTTTTCTTTTATTCTACTTCTCCAAACCCTAAACTCTTTTTAATCATTTCTTTTGTAACAACACAAGTACACTAAATTTACTAGGATGTTTTTATGAGAAGTATTCGAACTACACTTACACACACCTCCATCTAATGTATGAAGAACAAAATGTTTCTGTGATGGCAAACTAACGCCTCACGAAACGATGATTGTTCAATTTTCTCCTACTACCTCTCATGTTGGACATTATGATGGAACTATATTTATATATGATATATATTATGTTTATGAATTCCTTATTCTTACTTACTTCCCAATTATACCAAGACTTTATGTTTTCCATAGATGGTAAATACGATGATCCCATTTGAGAAAGTGCGGACTACTGCCCCCTCAAAGTGATGTGATTCGTTAATGCCTTATGTGGGATGTATAAAGGGTGGAGTTAATGATATTATATATGATATTATACTGAATTATAATATATCTATTCCATTAATATAATAAATGGAAATTAATGTATCGTTCTTGCGTACGTACGGCTTACAGTCTCCATGAATGGTGCATTTTATTTTTTACCTCCATATGTTATGTGCTATTATAAATACATGTATATTCTGGATATATAATGAATATATATGATATATAAATAATTATTTACATTTTGGAAGTAATTAAATCATGATATAAGTAATAATAACATCAAGAACAACAATCCCAAACAAGTACGATAAATAAGACGATTTTACCCAAAACGTTTCTTTAACATGGGATTTACAAAAGAACGGGTAATATAAAGTCATAAGTGAACCATATATGATATCATAACAATGAATATGATTCTTTAATAAGTAAAGGACATTATTTAAATCATTATACAATATTTTAGGATACGTACGAAGCATATCGGATCTAAGGTAAGGGATAACCCTTGAATCGCGTTCTTATCCGAGATTGTTTATTCGTAAGTATGTGTTGGGGTAATTGTTATCATCCAAGTACATTTTTTCTTAAAGTGATTCTATTTATGCTTAATGTCATTTTTAACCATTTTGTCTTTTACTACATGGTATGTAAGGAATCTTTTTTTTGTTTACGTTATGAGGTACATTTTGACTTTTCTGACAAAAGTACGAGGATAATGTTTTTTTAACTTATACAGCATGAATGGATTTTTATGGTTTTATAAAGCCTAATTTTCATGAAGCCTCCTCCAAAATATTTCAGGACTAATTTCAAAAAAATCTCTTTCTTTTAATATTACATGATGTTTTGTGAAAAGAAATTTATTTTCAAGAAGAAAGGATATTTTCTTCAAGAATTCATTTCAAGTGTTTTATCAAAACCATTTTTCCATATAAGATGACATTATTTCATATTTGTATGTTTCAAGTATAATGTATTTATGATATACATGGTTTCACTTTTCTTGTGATGAAATGATATCCATTTGTTTTATATGGATTATGTTATAATGGGATGATGTTTTTGAGACCCATTTTATTCTTTGGGTTATGATGAAGGATTGATGTTTATGTTGTGGAACACAAAAGAATTATTTAATTATGATATGGGTGGGACCTATATCTCCCTCTAATTCATTGGGTAAAGATTTGTATCTCATGATATAGACATGGCTGAAACGACAAGTAAATCTGGTTCAGTAATACAGGGCTGGAACGGCAAGTAAACTCGGTTCAGTAAGGGACATTGTCCACTAAGATGGTATTGGAAGCAATGCCTTGGATACTATGGAAATCATTACATGTTCTTAATGGATGCCACAGTTTCATGTTTTATTCCCATTCTATTTTTTCATGATTAATGTTCATTTATGATCTATGCCTTATGTACTGCCTTGTTTTATGTCATTGCCCAAGATTTTGATGTTTAAACATTATGTTCATGTTTTTAAGTTCAAATGTATATGATTTGTTTTATTTTATCCATTATTACCCTTACTGATAATTTGAGCTCACCATTTATATGTTTTCTTTTCCCCAGGATATAAAGAAAGGTTTTAGGTAAGAAAAAAGGGGAAGATCTTTTTGGGAGATGTTGAAGATCTTTCAGCATGATTAGAATATTATATTCCGAGTTTCGATAGACACTAAACTATTACAGTCCTTGTGTGTATGTTTTTGTTATGTATTAACTATTCCGCAAAAGTAATGTAATGTCCATGTACGTCAAGATTTTGGGTCTCTACAGTTGGTATCAGAGGAAAGGTTTAGTTAACCTTTCGAAACTAGGATGCAAATACATTAGTGAGATCCCTAGAAATATTTCTAAGGTATGTCTAGGAATGTCCCTAAGGATAAGTATAAGTAGAGGTTATAGTCCTAGAATAATTCAATGATCTTTGAAATATACCTAAGATGTTAGATATTTAAGGTACTCTCCCTTTATTATGTAGTTTTCCCTAGCATGATTTTTTCCTCTCACAAAATTCTTTTGGTGTTTTAGATGATGGTTGTAACCCGAAGGAACCATGTTGATCAATGTAATGGACGATGCAATGATTGTCCTCCTGAATAAACCATCATCATGGGAGATGGAGTCCAAAATCTTATTGCTATACATACACAAGCTATGAATCATTCTAGACATTCTAATGAACAGTGTAGGGAACAATATTATATTGAGTCCTTCAGGAGGAAACACCCACCTTCTTTCACTGGGTATTCTAATCCACTTGTTTCTAAACAATGGATCAATACTATTGAAAAAATATTTTCCATACATCACTGTTCCGAACATGAAAAAGTCATTATGGCTATTTACCGATTAGTAGGAGAAGCAGATCAATGGTAGACATTAATTAAGAATACAATTCCCAAGGTGAAATTGACTCCATGGAATGGGATGAGTTCAAGAACTTATTTTTCAATAAGTACTTCCCTCGTATTCTTCGATCAATGATGGAAAAAGAGTTCTGTGAGCTTAAACAAAAGGATTATGGATCTGTTAGTATATATGATGCGAATTTTAAAAGTCTTGCAAGGTATGCATCTGTCTTTATCATCCAACCTGAAAGTAAAGTTTATCGATTCTTCAGTGGATTTATACCAAGTCTTCGAAGGTAATTGGCTATAAGAGACTTCAGTAGCTATGAAGAAATTGTGTGTTGTGCTATCAAGGTAGAACTGGAAGTCGGTGTTACATATCCATCTCATGGTTTTGACAAGAAACGAAAGATGGAGTTAAAGGATAAATCTCAGAACAATGGTGAAAAGAAGATGAATTTTTCTTTATGCTCAATGTGTGGAAAGAAGCATGGTGGAGATTTCTTAAAAGGTACTAGTAAATGTTTTAAGTTTGGAAAATAAGGTCATCAAGCAGTTCATTGTCAAAGTAATGGGAAAAAAGCTGCTAATGATGTTAATAGAGAAAAGACAACAGAGAATGCTCCACCAACACTTCAATGTTTTAAGTGTAAGGAAATGGGGCATTATGATAATAAATTCCCTAATCCAAGGGTTAATGATGATCAACATGAGCGACCACATAAGGAAAAGGAAAAAAGGGAAGTCACATGCGGTCACTATTAGAAATGTTGAATATGACAATGATGTGGTAGAATGATTTAGTGTTCATGCAATGGGACTCCAAAATAATGTTGTATAAGTAATCTCATAGTACTATAGAATAAAGAGACATCTAAGGATTGTTACACTGTTGTCTTTCCTTATGTTTTGAAAGTGTATGATGAATGGTACCAGTAACCATGAAAGGTTATTCAGATATTTTTTGAAAGAACCTAATATGCGCATACAAAAGTGCTAAGGAGATAATGAAATGTTTGATTGTATTAATGAGATCATGAATGGTTTGAGTATAAAGAATTTTTGGGATTTTGGTATGTGGAAAGACTTAACTTTTGACAACATTCATGTTTTCACTATGGTTCAATGGGTATTCATTTTTAAAGAGAATACATGATTAAGGTATTCACATGATTGGATTGTGATCAACAAGATATATTAGGGATAAATGATGGTATTCACATCCTCGGTAGATGAAATTTCTAGTAATTGTTTTCTTTATAATATAAGCTTGGACAAAAGTATTTTTGATAAGACAAAAGATTTGAAATAGATTATGTTGGACACATGTTAGTATTGTTTATGTCTAGAACATTTATTCGATATTATTGATGGAATGTCTTAATAATGTAATTTTAAAAAAAGGAAAACCTGCAAGATGGGTGACAACCCGTCGCGTCGGACAAGGCTGTGGGAATCGAACCCACAACTGAAGTGTGATAAGCCTTTATCGCCTACCGCTGGCCTACATGAAGTCCCTGGTTGGTAGAAATTAGTTTTATTCTTTTAAACATTATGAAAGTTGAAGTATAAGTCCATTTTTGGAACCATAAACGAATAATATCACCACAGACGGACTTATGTATATAACCTTTGCTGACATTATGTTTGAGACAGATGTAATGACCAATCATTCTATCACATGATCTGCCAACACTTCACAGAAGACAAATTCAACTTCATTTCATTAAGAGATAAAGTGGAAATTGTTTAAGGAACAAACAACAGTGAGATTGTACCGAAATAAATTAAGTATTCTTCTCATTCAAATTGTTCAGCATTATGGAAATTATCTTGAAATCCAAAAATGTTGTCCTAGTACTCTCATATCCAATGAATCAGATGCTACCTTAGATAATCACAAATTTAAGGCTTTGTGACTGTTGGATTTATCATAGCCATGTCCTCTACCACTCTGTATCAGAACATGATGTGAGATTTCTCCTTTATATACATATTTTAACTTATGATCTTCTATATGGAAACCTAGTGATGAGTTAATTTGGATGACCATTATGTTTCATACTTCACTTTTTAAAATTATGTTTTAGAATTCTTTTTTACGATGTGGGTTTCTATGAATGAAATTCTCAATTAACAAACTATTTATAACCCCGACGAATTTCAAGGGCGAAATTTATTTTAATGGGGTAGAATGTAACAACCCGAGATTTTATTAGATTTATTCTTTTTAATTGATGTCTTGTGTTTTACGCTACACCATGATTATCTTGCACTATACACAATACAATATTAGCCAATTGTATATGCAACACTGTTCTTGGCTCGTGTTACACACAATTTCAAGTTCCTTTTGTAGGAATTATTCTATGCAACATTAAGTATAGACGTTATTTAATGTATAAATGAAAAATAGTTGTATTTTTCTATACGAAACAACAAAGGATTCTTTCACTACACACCACCATGACTTGTCTTGCATTACAGGAAATCATGACCTTCCTCAAAAGCGTGTGCAGTACGCAATACCAGGTTTCACTAAACAACGATATATTGTTATAATATTATTATGGACTAGACGTTATGAATAGTATTAACTACATTTTGAATTTTATAGCATAATTATCCATCTTACATATATTCTAGAACATGGGATGAGAATAAAATAAAATTTTCTTGTAAAATAAGTATTTTTTTAAAAAAATGCTGTGTTGCCGCCTTTTGATGGCGCACCCACATTAAATCTAGTTTTTGACATGTTTATAAGTTCAATTTGAAAAAATAAACTTATTTCTTTGGAATCAAGATATAAAAATTAAATTTGGGTGAATTTTTCATATTATTCTGATAACTTTCGTATTTTGATGAATAGTAAAAAAGACGATATATTTTAATTAAAAACAACTTTTTTCATTATACTAATGTAATGGTTAGATTATCTTATTAATTGGTTTTAAAGTGTAATTAGAATATATTTTTACAATTTAATCCAATGTTGGTCATTGAAATTAATTTCACTTTGAATTTGGACATAAACAGATGTCGATCTTTTGATAGTTATTGTTTCTTAAAAACACTCTATTTATTTTGATAACAGGAAGTGATTTTAAAATTAATTAATGCAACTTATATGTTTTGAATTTGGTAAAATTTACATCATTTTTTAATTCGGAATATAAAATATAGCTTTGGAGGAATTTTTGGTATTTTTCTGAAAACAACAATTTTTGATGAATAGTGAAAACACTGAGTTTTTGGTTAAAACCAACTTTTTATTTATATAATAATTTATTTGATTTAATTTTTTTAGGTCTAAATAGATACATAATACTTATATAAGTTCAATGAAATTTAGTGGAATCATTTTATAATAATTTTAGGTTTATAAAAAATGTATTGATCTTTTCACCGTCTTTTACTCTTCTCCTAGGAGCTTTTGCAATTGTTCATAAAACATACTTTTACCTCTTCTGTGAGTTGATTTCAGAAAATAAGAGGTAAAAGGTTAATATCAAGCTGTAAAATTTGGTTCAATTAGATAAAAATAATATTTGGTGAATAATAACTTTTTACTTTTATTTACCACGGTTAAAAGTAAATAGGGCAATTCAAGGTTAAATGAATATTATAATAATTCTAAATTACCCTAACACTTGTCCAAAACTTATTAGACAAGTAATGGGAAACCATTGGAATCCTTGGGTAGATATTTGGAACCCATGGAGCGAATTTTGAAAGACAATGACACATTAGATTAATTAATTTCATGTAAAGACAAAATTGGGATTAACAAAACTCCTTTAGTAATTAATTTTTAGAAGTGGCTATATAAATTATTTTTTTGATTATAAATATTCATTGGAAATATAAAAAGATTTATTACATGTTGGTATTTTTTTATAATTTTTAGAAATCATATATATTTAATTATTTATGACACAATAATAATGTAGTATTTACCTCATTAATAAATGATTTAAATAATTATGATTGTAATGATTAAAATATTATCCAAAACATGTCCGATTTTGATTGGATTATTTTATTTCGACAATGAGTCATCTTAGATTCATCTTTATTTATTTTGTGACTTTTTGAAACCGAAGATAATATTATAATAAAATAATATTTCCACACATTCCAAAAGAGCCCCTCCTCTCCCTTATAAAAGGAGACCACTTCTTTGCAATTCCTCACACCTCTCAAGCCTTTTGGATCGTCCAAACTCTACCCAACTAAGATACCTACATCACCATCCTCCCCTTATAAGAATTAAATTATGCATAAGGCACTTAAATAAGTTTTTTTTGTTCAAACCAAAGGAAGTTACCCAAATTAAAGGTAATAGTTTCTCTTAAGTTGTTTTCTTTTATTCTACTTCTCCAACCCCTAAACACTTTTTAATACTTTATTTTGTAACAAAACCAGTATAAAAAATATACTATGATGTTTTTATGAGAATTATTTGAACTATACTTACACACACATCCATCTAATGGATGAAGAACATAGTGTTTCTGTGATGGCAAACTAACGCCTCACGAAACGATGACTGTTCGATTTTCTCCTACTGCCTCTCATGGTGGCCATTATGATGGCACTATATTTATATATGATATATACTATGTTTATGATTTTCTTATGCTTCTTTACATACCAATTATATCAGGCCTTTATTTTTTCCATGGTGGGTAAATACGATGATCCCATTTGAGTTAGTGCAGACTTCTGCCCCCTCAAAGTGATGTGATTTGTTAATTCCTTATGTGGGATGCATAAAAGATGGAGTTAACGATATTATATATTATATTATACTGTAATTATAATATACCTATTACATTAAAATAATAAATATAAATTAAAGTATCGTTCATGCATACGTACGGCATACCGTCTTCATGAACGGTGCAGTTCATTTCTTACCTCCATATGTTATGTACTTTTATAAATACATGTATATGTTGGAAATATAATGAATATATATGATATATAAATCATGATTTACATTCTGGAAGTAAGTAAATAATTATATAAGTAATAATAACATCAATAAAAAGAAGTCCAAACATGTACGATAAATAAGATGATTTTACCAAAAACGTTTCTTTAACATTGGATTTACAAAAGAACGGGTAATATAAGGTCATAAGTGAACCATATATGATATCATAACAATGAAAATAATTCTGTAATATGTCAATGACATTATTTAAATCATTATATATGAGGTTCAGATACGTACGAAGATTATCAGACCTATGGTAAGGGATAACCTTTCCAATCTCGTTCTTATCTGAGATTGTTTATTCGTAAGTATTTGCTGGGGTTATTGTTATCATCCATGTCCATGTTTTATAAAAGTGTTTTTATGTATGTTTAATGTCATTTTTACCCATTTTTTCTTTTACTACATGGTATGTAAGAAATCTTTAATTTGTTTACGTTACGAGGTACTTTTTTACTTTTCTGTCAAAAGTATGAGGATAATTTTTTTAACTTATACGACATGAAAGGCTTTTTACGGTTTTATAAAGCCTTATTTTCATGGAGATTCCTCCAAAATATTTCATGACTATATTCAGAAAAATCAATTTCTTTTAAAATTTCATGACGTTTTGTGAAAAGAAATTGATATTGAAGAAGAAAGGATATTTTCCTCAAAAATTCATTTCAAGTGTTTTATCAAAACCATTTTTCCATCTAAGATGACATTATTTCACATGTGTATGTTTCAATTATAATGTCTCTATGATTTACATGGTTTAACTTTTCTTATGAAGAAATGAAATCCATTTGTTTTATATGGATTATGATATGATGGGATGATGGTTATGAGACCCATTTTATTCATTGGGTTATGATGAATGATTTATGTTTATGTTGTGGTACATGAAATAATGATTTCATTATGAGATGGGTGGGATCTATATCTCCATCCAATGAATAGGGTAAAGATTTATATCTCATGATATTTACATGACTGGAATAGAATGTAAATCTGGTTCAGTAATACAGGGCTGGAACAGCAATTAAACCCGGTTCAGTAAGGGACTTTGTCCACTCAGATGGTCTTGGCAGCAATGCCTTTGATACTATGGAAATCATTACATGTGCTTAATGGATGCCACAATTCCATGTTTTTTTTCACATTCTTGTTTATCATGAGTAATGTTCCTTTATGATCTATTCCTTATGTACTTCCATGTTTTTTGTCATTGCCCAATATTTTGATGTTTAAACATTATGTTCAAGTTTTTAAGTTCAAATGTATATGATTTGTTTTATTTTATCCATACTAACCATTAATGATCATTTGATCTCACCCTTTATATGTTTTCCTTTCGCCAGGATATAAAGAAATGTTTTAGGTAAAAAACAAAAGGGGAAGATCATTATGAGAGATATTGAAGATCATTCACCACGATTAGAAGATTATATTCCGAGTTTCCAAAGACACTAAACTATTACGATTATTGTGTGTCTGTTGTTGTTATGTATTAAGTATTCCTCAAATGTAATTTAATGTCCATGTACTTCATGATTTAGGGTCTCTTCAGATTTTATGTTTGATGGCGCACCTGATACGCAACAACGGGTTTCTCAGAAATCTTATAATGCACACAATCTTGAGTCATTCTGAGAAATAATAATATAATGTTATTTTAAATCGTAGTTAATGCCAATTCCTTGTATTATAAAGAATTTATAAGACTAACTAAAATATTAATATACTTGTTTGTCAAATGTTTTTACATTTATCAAAAAAAATTAGGGGTTTAAATTTTGAATGAATCCAATTTTAAGCATAAATACTCTAATATTTTTTAAAAGGTCGATTTACCCCCTTTTAAAAGAGAAACCATTGAAATACAGTTTTTTTTTCACTTTTATATATTCTATTTTACAGGATAAAATTTTTCTTTATAATCGGGATATTAAATTTTCTTTCATATTTTTCTAATAAAATTATTTTTTAATGAATAGTGAAAAATAATATATTTTAATTCAAAACTGCCTTTTAATATTATTTATTTATATGGATAGATTATATATTAAAATCGTTTTTAAGTGTAATTATATTATAATTATATCATTTAATCCAATTCTGGTCATTAGAAATAAATTTTCATTGAAATTGGACATAAATAAGTGTTAATCTTTTGATAGTTATTATTTCTTATAAATACGCCTTTTGTTTTGGCAACGAGAAGTAATATTTAATTAATTTATGCCACTTCTGAGTTTTTAATTTGGAAAAATTGATACCATATTTGGTATCAAGAAGTCCAAATTGTGTAAATAGGTAACTTTTATTTATAGATAATATGAATATTTACATCAGTAAAAATTTTATTTATCATGTTTAAAAGGTAAATCTGGTAAATGAGGATAACAAAATATTATTATAATAATATTAAATTACCCCAAAATATGTCCAAATCTGATTTTTTGACACATATCAAAAAATGGGAATCCTTGGGTCGATTTTGGGAGCTATTGGAGGCATATAAAAGTCATAATGACAATTTATATTTATTAATTTAAGGTAAAGACAAATATGGAACATACATATATATTTTAGTAAATAAATTATTACATGGTGTTATATAATTTATCACTTAGACTATAAATATTAATTTTAAATATAAAAATATTTCCTACATCATTATATTTTTTTTATAATTTTTATAAATCAAATAAATAAAAATATTTATGTCACAACAATGATTCAGGGATTACCTAATTAATGAATTATTTAAATAAATAAGATTATAAAGAATACAAAAATATCTAATACCTATCAAAATTTTATTGGATGACTTTATTTCGGACATGAGTCATCTTATCGTTGAAATTAATTTTTTTGGACCTTTATAAACCGAAAATAATTAGATAAGAAAATAATATTTTCAAGCAATCCAAATGTGCCCCTCATCCCCCATATAAAAACCCCCTCACTTGTAACCCAATCCACAAACATCTCAAGACCCTTGGATTGTCCAACCACTAGACAATTAATCTACCTACATCCATCTCCTCCCCCTAGAAGGCTTCTACCTGGAAGAAGGAAAATCAAGAAAACCTTTTTGTTCAAACCCAATGGAGATTCCAGATTTAAAGGTAACATCTTCTCTTAAGTTATTTTTTATTATTTTACTTCTCCAACCCCATAAAATATTTTTATTACTTTATTTTAATACAAAACAAGTATCATAAATATAATAGGTTGTTTTTATTTGATTAATTCATACTACACTTACACACACCTCCGTATAATGGGTAAATAACATATTGTTTCTGTGGACGCTGAACTATTTCCTCACGAAACAATGATTGTTCAATTATCTCATGTCCCCTCTATTGGTGGGAATTATGATGTAACTAACTTTATATATGAAATATATTATTTTTTTTCTCTATTATTTTTTAATTTCTATTTAAAAATGTACCTTTATTCTTTCTAATATGTGTAAATATGACAATTTCCTTTGAGAAGTGAAGACTACAACACTCTCAAGGATATATGATTCGTTCATGACATACAATAAACATATAATGAATGATGTTAATGAAATTATGTTACATATTTATCATATTATATTACACATTAAATATATTATACCTATGTATAATTATTTTTTCATTCCATTAAATATGAAATAGAACTGTAAGTAGCGTTCATGTGTACGTACGACTTACCAACTCCAGGAACGGTGCATTTAATTTCTTATCATAAAATGTTATATAATATTATATATATATATATACTCAATATATATGATTTATATGATATCTATATCATTAACTTCATTTTTTAGATGATGGAATTTCAACCACATGAAATATTTATAATTATAACAAGGTACTTTTTAACTCAAGTTCCGAACATCGACAAAATGTTCGATATGAACTCAAATAATTAAATAATTTTTATAGAAAGGTAATAATTGATATAAAAGAAATATAAACCTATAAAAATGTTTTTATGAAATTATAAATTTAGTTTAGTTTATTAATCAGTAGATTAAAGAATGAGAGAGTCAAGTTAGACACGAGGTAAGGGATCTCTTATCTCATTTTTAATTCCGTGAGATTTCCATTGTTCACCACTTAATTATTTCATCTGGTGTGTTGTGTACATCCAATTGATAAATATTATAATGATTATATATATATTCATGGTATTAGTTGATTCATTTGGTGTTTATAAACTTTTCTTCATACAACTTAATTGATTAAAACGGGGTAATGTGTTTCTTATCTCACATTTATTTCTGTGATATTTCCAATGTTCGCCATATATTAATTGCATGTGATGTATTGTGTACTCCAATTTTATATATATTATCTTTATTATCTTTATATTCATGGTATTCTATGATTAATATTGTGTTTATTAACTTTTGGTCTTACGACTCGGTTGATTACAACGTGGTAAGGGGTTTTCATCTCACTGATTATTCATGTGAGATTCAGGCTATATTTGACACTATTTCCTTTTGTGTGGGGTATGTACTGACCATGATTGTATTAATTGATTAATATAAATTAAATTATTGGTATTTACATCTTCATTGTATGACCACTCATTAATGTGGAGTATGTTTTGTAAGTTACCAAATCTGTATGGGAACCTTTCACCCTCCTTTTTTAAAAGATTTCATTTATGTTTTGACTTCTAATTTCCACTTTATTATGTCGGGGTATGTTATTATATGTCCTTATTACTGTAAATTTTGTGTCAAAGTGATGATGAAACCTTTTCTCTCTCATCAAATCATTTTCTTAATTTTAAATTAATGCCATTAGGGTGTCGAATTTTTGTAAGGGAACTTCTTAACCCAATTTCAATTCCATTTTTTAAACTTCATCTTCTTGATTATGAAATTATATTAATATTTGTGAATGACCTATGATTGATTTACACTTAATATCCACTTAATTTGGGTGTATTATTATTTTTCACACATAATCAGGCCATTAATCTGTCTTTAATCTAAGGATATGATTACTGTAACTGACTTTGTCTCAATTTACATTCCATTAAAACTTATTTTTTGTTATACACCAATTCACTTTTATTTGGTTTATATACTGACCATTGAGATATTATATCATGAATCCATTTATTTTTATAATATTATAATATTTTAATTAAATGTTATTCGTTAATTATTTGTATTAAAGTGTCTCTCATTTTGTTAAAAACCCTTAAACTAAAATATCGATTAAAATGTGTTAAAGATTTATTCTTGTAAATATTCCTCATTAATGTCTATATTTTCAAAATGGTTTTTAAGATTTATTTATATAAAAATTATTGTTTTAAAATGTTAATTCCTTTAAAATCATAAAACTGTTAAAGAAAACTTTGATTCAAAAATCTCATTATTAAATGTTTTAAAGGGTTTTAAAAATGGTTGGATAAAGCATTGATTATGTCTATAGGTTGAATTGATATGTTCTTACTGCAATGTGGACATGTTATCTATGATTTATTATTGATTTATGTGTTATGAATATGTTATGATTATTAGTCACTGTTTCCATACATGGGTGGTTCCTTGATAAACCTAGGGCGGGTGAACCCGCGATAATTCTCCAATGCATTAGGTAACCTGACAGAGGTAAAGGTTAATGGTTCTCCAAAAAGATTTATGGAATATATTATGATGGATATTATGATGTAAATATTTATGTATATGTAATAGTTATAATTTATGTATGATATAAATTCCATAAGTTACCATTATCATTTATGATTTATATTAGTTATTCATAAATCTTATGATTTTATGAGGTATGTTATGATTAGAAAGTATGGTTTCATAGATTTGTATTTATGGATGGGTTAATGTTTTCTTTCCTTATTTTATAACCCTTACTGATATTTTTATTCTCATACCATGTTTATAAAATTTTTCCACTAAACATATAGATGAATATGGTCAGGGATGGGATTAAAGAAAAGTCATGTTTTCTAAAACATGAACTAGACATGTTTATTTTTAAGAGTTTTTATTTTATGAAAAAATTGATACTGGTTTGTAGTGTGTACATGTAATTTTCATGTAAATATGTAATATTTTTGGCCTAAATCTCTAAAACCCTAAACCATAAAATATCCTCAATGAGAATTATTAATTTCTTTCAAGATTATGTAATGTTTTAAGGAGGTTCCTTGTAGGTGGTATCAAATGTCTGTTTAGAAAACTTTATGGATTGGGAGTTTTTAATAGGCACATGGTTAGTCTCTATGTATACTAATTAAGTTAAATCATTGTTTTATTACTTCTTCAGATCAAGGAAATTCAGTTACAAAAGGAACAAGGAGGTTCTCAAAAAAACATTCATAACTATTCCTAATGACATGATTGAAATAATTTTTACAATGTCATGTTCAGACGGGTGTGAAACGTTTTTTAGAATACGAATCACTTGCAAGCTGTTGTTTGAGATATCAAACACCTAAACTATACCTTGATATCATTGTAGATCATGGGTTGTATTAAATCAAATCATATTTTCACAATATTCTCAAAATTTAAAGAAATGTAAATATTATCAATGAATTTGAAATATTTTACCTTATCTCAAGATTTTGAAGTATATTATGATTTTTAAATAGCTTCTGAAGGAGGATACCCTTGCGCAACCTATTCATATTTGATTTTACATTATAGTATCTCACCACATAATTGTGGTATTTAAAAAGAAGAATTAATTAATGGTTTTAACTCAAATTCGGTACGACTATTTTCTAAAAATTATGTTTTTTAGATGTTTTGAAATTATTGGTAACACCTGATTATTTTCCAAAACTATTTTTCTGAAAACACCCATATGACCCAAGTTATACAGGGTGTATTTGGATAATGAAAGAAAATGATTTTGAAGGATCTATAAATAATTTTTACAATGCATGGACCTTCTACCTATGTGAACAAGATGACAATAAAACCATAAGGACACTATGATGAAGGTCAGTTTTTCTTTCTATTAGGAACAATTTTATTTTATCATATAGAGGTGAAAAAATAACAATATATAAGATGTTGAGGACTTAATGTATTGGGATGTAAATGAAATGTATAATAAAACCATTGAGGGTACAACATGTTAAGGTTATTTTTGAGTTTAATAAAAGTGGTAACTCGTAAGATGGGTGACAACCCGTAACATTCAGAAAGGCCTCCTGAATCAAACCCACAAGTAAAGATCAAAAAGGGAGAATCACCTACCACTATGCCATGTGAAGCCTTTGGTTAGTGTGAATTATTGTTTTTAGTTAAATGATTTTTTTAATCATGAATAAGTTGATTTTTTGAACATATGTTTTATTAAAATGATATCCTTAATATATGAAAAATTATTCGGTTATTAAGTGATAAAGGTTATTTTGGATGATGTTTTCTCTTTTGAAACATTATATGCTTAAGGGAAATAGAATACTATGGGATCTCTTTATTGAGTAATGATTGAAATTTTATTTTGGATAAATACGTGTATTTATTGTGGACATATGGTGATTTGGGTAATTTCTAGAAACGATTAACCTATCATAGAAAATATGTTATTAGGATAACTACTTTTTAGTATGAGACTTTATGAGTATTCAATGTTTTTTGGAGATAAATTTTAATGTTTACTATGGAAGGCAATGTGATTAAATCCTTCTGATTTTTGTATTTCAATCATATTTTAGATTATTTTCAAGAAAATTAAAGACAACTATATATGTATTGGTCTTTCTTGAGCTTTGGGTTATTTATGATTAATTTTAGAGATTAAGAGTAGTATTTCTTTTTATAAATGATTATCCTTTTTGGGGATTATCTGATCTCGTACTAACCATTTTGGTTTTGGTTAATGTCTAAAGACATGGAAAAAATAGTTTATCTTTTTTTTTATTATTTGATTCTCTAGAAGGTGATTATAGTGCCTTCAATGAGAACATGTCATCTTTAATACTCATCTTTTGAAGAAAATATGTAATTGTGGTAGAAATCTAGTAAAACATGAAAGTCTACATGAAATGTCTGTATGTTTCCATGTGTTCTTATTCAAGCTACTAAATAAATTCCTCAAATTTATGAAAAAACTTAAAACAAAAACATTGTCCCTTAACTTTTATCCCTGGGGAATCAATGATCATTTAACCCATCACATGTTTGTGATTTTCTGGTGGTTATCTATCTCTTAATCATGTTTTCTACCACTCTCTATCAAACTATGATGGTTTGGTTATCATCCATATCCATGTTTTGCAACATGGAATCCTATTTTGGGATATTTCTAATGACCATTTTATTTATATTTATTTCTTTTAAAATGATAGTTTTATTGACCCTTTTTCTAATGTGGGACTATTTTATGACATTTCCAAGACCTATTTTATAATTGTGAGGGCGCAGTTTCAAAAAGGGGGGAAGGATGTAACATCCCAAATAAATAAATAATATAAAATGTTCATATATATTAATATTTTTGAATTAAATAATAAATTAAAATTAAAGGGGATTGTATGTTCGATGTTGTACCCGATATACCACAACATGTTACTTTGAAATCTAATGTTGCACACAATATTGAGTCATACTGAAAAATAAAAATATAATATCATTTTAAATGGTTGTTAATACTTAGAAATTGTATTGGAATGAACAGAATGAACTAACAAACATATGAATATACATGTATTTTAATTGTTTTTTCATTTATACAATAAATTTTAGAGGCCTAAAATGTGAATGAATCCAATTTTTAACATAAATATTCTAATATTCTTCAAAAGGTAGATTTACCTCCTTTTAAGGGAGAACCAATTTTTAATCCAGTTTTGTCACTTTTATATGTTATATATAATAAAATAAAGTTTTTCTATATAATTGGGACATCAAATTTTACTTTGTTATATTTCGAATAAAATTCACTTTTAATGAATAGTGAAAAATACTGTATTTTAATTCAAAACTGCCTTTTAATCAACTTCATTTAAATGGTTATAATATATTTTAAATTGGTTTTGAATTGTAATTATATTAATTTTTTGCGATTTAATATAGTGTTATTCATTGGAAATAATTTCTCTATGAAATTGGATATAAATAATTGTCAATCTTTTGATAGTTATTATTTCTTAAAAACACGCTTGTTGTTTTGTCAGGGTGAATTAATTTTAAATTAATTTCTGCAATGTCTGTATTCTGAATTTATAAAAATGGATTCCATATTTGGAATCAGGAGTTTCAAATTGAGTAAATAGGTAAATTTTATTTTTATACATTATGAATATTTACATCAGTAAAAATTTTATTTACCATGGTTATAGGTTAAATCTGGTAACTGAGGGTAAAAAATATTATTATAATAATATTTAATTACTCCAACATGTGTCTTAATACTATATTTATAACATTTCAGACCATGTTAATCCTTGGCTCGATTTTGGACCCCATGGATCCACTTAAATGTAAAAATGACACTTTATATTAATTAATTTAATGTTAAAACAAAGATAGAAAAAACATATATCTTTGAGAAAATGATTTATTACAAGAAGTTATTTATGTTATATCTTTGACTATAAATATTTATTTTAAATATATAATGATTTCCTACTTTGTGATAATTTTTCTACAATTTTTATATATCATATAAATAATAATATTTATGACACAATAATGATGCAATGTTTACCTTATTAAGGAATGATTTAAATAAATAAGATTATAAAGATTAAAAAACATCCAAAACTATCCAATTTTTATTTGATTATTTTATTTAGAACACGATTCATCATATCATTGACTTTAAATAATTTTAATCATTTAGAAACCGAAAATCATTATTCTATAAAATAATATTTTCCACTGTTCTTAAAGAGCCCCTCCCCCCTTATAAAAAGCCCTCAGTTCTAACCCATTATATACACTTATCATACCCCTTGGATCATATAACCACCACCCAATTTAATTCACTACATACCTATACTCCATTATAATCCTTTACATATGATGAAGGCAATTAAGGTAAACCTTTTGTTTCAAACCGAAGTGAGATACCCGATTTAAAGTTAACGCCTTCTCTTAAGTTCTTTTGTTTCATTTTACTTCTCCAACCCCATAATCAATTTTTATTCTTTTATTATATAAGAACAAAAGTATACTTAATATAATATGTTTTTGTTATGTGAAGGATTATAACTACACTAACACACACCTCTGTCTAATGGGTAATGAACATACTATTTCTGTGCACGGTGAACTATTTCCCCACAAAATGATGATTGTTCAATTATCTCTTACAGCCTCTTAGGGTGGCCATTATGATGGAACTTAATTTATATATATTATATATTATGTTTATTTTTTCTCTATTGTACTGTTATTTTAATTTACAAGAATACCTTAATTCTTTCTAATATGTGTAAATACCATAATTTAATTTAACAAAGTGCAGACTACTGCCCCCTTAAGGAAATTTGATTCATTCATGGAATACATGGAATGTATAAAGAATGGAGTTAATGAAATTATATAACATATAAATTATATTATATTATAATGTAATTATAATATACTATTGTATCATTATGTTTTCATTCCATTAAATATGAAATATAAATTAAAGTAGCGTTCAGACGTACATATGGCTTAGCATCTTCATGAATGGTGCATTTAATTTCTTATTTCTCATGTTATATACTACTATAAATATATATATATATACTGGATATATATGACATATATGATATATAAATCCTAAGCATCATTTTGGGGATGAGGTAATTTTGACCACATGGAAAATTTATAATTATAAAAAGTTAATTTTGTAAACTCAAGTTCTAAACGTCAAAAAAATGTCTCACATGAACTAAAATAATTAACTAATTGTTATTGAAAAGTAATAATTGATATAAAAGGAATACATAACTTGAAAAATATTCTTAATCAGTTTTAAATTTACTTTAGTTTATTATTTAGGAGAATAAAGAAAGATCGAGTCAAGTTAGACCCGAGGTAAGGGGTTTCTTATCTGACTTTTAATTCCGTGAGATTTATATTGTTCGCCACTTAATTATTGAATGTGGTGTATTGTGTACTTAAAATTGATATATATTATCATAATTAAATTTTTATTCATGGTATTCTTTGACTCATTTGTATTTTATTATATTTTTTTCATATGACATAATTGATAACAATGTGGTAAGGGGTATCTTATCTCACTTTTAATTCCCTAAGATTTCCACTGTTCAACACTTATTTATTGCATATGGTTTATTGTGTACTCCCAGTTGATAAATATTATCATGATTATCTTTATATTAATGGTATTCTATGATCCATTTTGTGGTTATTATCTTTTGGTCTTACAACTCGATTGATAACAACATGGTAAGGGGTTTTCATCTCACTTTTTAATCCTTGGAGATTCATGCTATATTGGCCACTATTTTATTTTGTGTGGTGTATATAATTACAATGATGGTATTCATTGTGTAATATACATTAATTTATTGTTATTTACGTCTTCATTGTATGACCCCTCTTTAATGTGGTGTATGTTTTGTATGTTACAAAATCAGGTAGGAAACCATTCACCCCCCCCTTTAAAAGACTTCATTTATGTTATGTCTTTTAATTTCCACATTCTTCTGTCAGGATATGTTATTCAATATCCAAATTTCTGTAATATTTGTTTCCATGTGATTATAGAACCTTTTCTATCTCATGATCTCATTTTTTTAATTTTAATATGAAGTCGCTAGGCTGTCAAATTTTTGTAAGGGCACTTCTGAACCCAATTTGAATTCCTTGGGTTAAACTTATACTTCTTGATTATGTCATGATATAAATATGTGTGAATTAAAAATGATTTATTTACACTTAATATCAACTTACATTACGTTTATTTTTATTTTTCATGCATAATCATGTCATTGATTTTTCCTTAATCGAAGGAAATGATCTCTGTAGGGGACTTTGTCTCAATATACATTCAATTGAATCTTATTTCTCGTTATACACCAATTCACTATTATAAGGTGTATATACTAGCCTTTGACCTATTATATTATGAATCCATTTAATTTCATGATATTATAACGTTCTGATTAAATTTCAATCCATAATTATTTGTATTCAAGTGTCTCTCATTTTCTTAAGAACCATTTAACTGAAATATGGTTAAAATGTTTAAAATCTTTATTCTTATAAATATTTATCATTAATTTACATGATTTAAATTTTTTTTAGTATTTAATTATATATAAATTATTGTTTTAAAATGACTATTCTTTTAAAAACATCAAATTTTTATTGGACACTTTGGTTCAAACATATCTTTATTAAATGTTTTAAATGCTTTTGAAATTGGGTTGATAGGGCATTGATTATGTCTATATCTTTAAATGATATATTGTTATTGAAATATAGAAATGTTATATTTTTTTATTATTTATTTATGTGTTATGAAAATGATTAAATTATTAGGAATTGTATACATTTATAGGTGGTTCCGCGATAGTCCTTGGGCGGGTTAGCCTAAGATAGCTCTCCAATGAATTGGGTAACGCGATGGATGTAAACGTTATTATTTCTCCTCGTAGATTTAGGGAATATAAAGTGATAGGGATTCCAACATAACTCCCGACATAGCTGCAGAAGCTACAATGTATGTATGATATGGATGCTACAATTTACCTTTATAATTTATGATTTCTAAGTGTTATTCATAAATCTTATGATTTAATGAGGTATGTTATAATTGAAAAGTAAGGTTTCATTGATTTGTATTTATTGAAGGGTTAATGTTTCTATTTCTTATTTTATAACCCTTATTTAGATTTTTATTCTAATCCCTAGTTCTTGAAATATTTTTTATAGGACTTTAAGATATATAGGGTCAAGGATGGGATCATGGAAAATTCATGTTGTCTAAAACATGGAACTATACATGTTTATTTTTTAAGAGTATTTATTTCATGAAAAAATGGATACTTAGTAGTAATGTCTACATGTAATTTTCATGTTTATATGTTATATTTATGGTCGTATTCTGTAAAACAATAAACTTGAAAATATCCTCAAAAAGTATTATTCATTTAAATCAAGACTATGTAATGTTTTAAGGAGGGCTCCTTATAGTTGTACCCAAAATTTTCCCATTCCAAAATTAATAAATGGATTATTAATGAGACTTCAAAATTTAATTGTCTAAATATATCATTAAAATTGATTATATAAATTTTATATTGTAATTTTACCCTTATCCATTGAGTATAATCCCTAGAAAAGTATTTTTACCTTTACTGTGGTAAATACTATTTGTTACTTCTCAATTTATTCTAGTAAAAAATTAATATAACATTATTACAGAATAGATATATTTTTTATTCTAAATATGGGATCAATTTTTTAAATTTTATTTAAAAAATGAGGAATGCATTAATTTAAAATTAATCATTAATATGGGATGATGAAGCAAGTATTAATGAGGTGTATTTTCCTAAGAAATATTGTTTTATAATAACTATATGATTAATAATTATCATTTTATTAATATAAATTAATAATAATTTATATATATTCTATATATTTAATTAAGAACATTATATTTTATGTATAAATTTCCCTAATTATGATGGATATACATTATCCATTTGAATACATTTTTTAGAAAAACACCCTTTTAAAACACAAATAAAATATAATAATTAAATCCAATATGATGTTGCTTAAAAAATAATAAAATGAATTTAATATATGTAAATTGAAATTATCTTTTATTATATTGTATTAAAATCATAATGTGACATCTAAATTACATAATTTCTCGAAAATAAATGACATTTTTACTAAAATCAACTTTTTTCAATATTTATTGGAAAATTAATTTTTCTTGATAAGTCACCATATTTCATCCAATATAAATTTTTATATACCAATTACATAAATGATTTTTATTTTATCATGTAAATTTTCTACCGTTCTAAAAAAATTAATTTAATATTTTATTCAATTAAATGTAATAAAATTCAATTTTGTAGAAAACATATTTATAAAGAATAAAATTACATTAATAAAAAAGGATTAATTATTTACCAAAACATTATTAATAATTTATATTTATTAGGATATATATATATATATATATTATTAGTTAACATTATTCTTAATTTACATTTTAATTTCTAGGTTATAAAAATTATATATATCGTGGGTTGTTGAAGCTCGTTGTTGTGTGTTCAATACACCATCGATCCTAAAATTCTCACAGCTGCATCTATAAGAATCTATAAAAGAGGTAAAATTTTCATAAAAACAATTATATCATAATTTATAGATGTGTATCATTATATTAAAGTATTAGTGTTTCATGTTATTTATGATTCCCATCATAAATTTTTATATTAAAATATCAACATGTTACATCCACTTTCCCTTTAATAAATTCCCTCATTATAATCATATCCTTAGGTTATTCTTCAAATAATGGAAATATTTTTTTTTAAACCATATCACCATAGGTGTTAATAAAACATACACATATTAAGAGATAATGAGATCTATTATGGTCAGATAGAATAACACATAACATAGTTTCAAAATTGAAGAACATGTGAGGAATGTGAAGATTTTGACATATAAAAAATAGTTAATAATTATAAAGCGTGATTAAGTTAATTGATCACAAGAAATGGAATGCTAAATGTCATTTTAGGGGGATGAAAACCATAAATCTATAATGATCTAAAATATCTTTTGATTCATCATATATGATTGTAATAAGGAAACATTTTTGTTTCAACATACTTTACATGTAGTTATAGAATAATTTAACCATGTAGACTATAAACATACTGAAATATACACACATTACTATTATAATTTCATCCTCAAAACAATTTCCATAAGAATAACATCATTTTATCCAAATTATGAGTGTTGAATAGTACATTTCTGTGTCTGATGCATTGAAATTAAATTTTTAATGGATTATAAAACCATAAAATGGATAAGAATCTATTCCACCAGTATATAGACTTTAACTATTACAAAGATGTTTAGAAAATGTAATTATAATAGAAAAAATAAACCATCAAAAGATACAATATTCTTTAAAATAAAATAATAATACCCAAATCTCAAAATTAATCATTTTTAATAAACAAAATATTAAAGACTACATTAAACTCAAATGTTATCACATACCTTCCATATTTTAATACCAAAATATGGTGATATATGTTTTTTATATCATTAATTACATAGTCACAAAATCAATTTTAAATCTCATTGATATCTATACAAAAGAAAATATGTTCTATTAATTACCTCAATATGTAAAATCATATAAACCATAATTCTTATCAATATAATAAAATATATGTCCAAAAAATTTAATGGATTATTTCAAATTGATATGGATTTTAACATATATATAAAAACACTTATTGGTATCCTAAATTATCATTAATTTCTTTATGATATCATTTCATAAACCACATATAGGTTCTAGCTATATTGAACATATTATAAAACATATTCATATTGATATAATATGTTATCCATAAATCTGAAGAAAAAAATCACATGAATCATAAGAATACAAATATTTTTTAACCCTTTCCTCTGATTCCAAGAGCAAGCAACCCAAACATTAAATATCATATCAGGTGTTGAAATAATAAATAGTACATATCTACCATTGATTCTAATAATGATGATCCAATTTTATCTATCCAAAACATAATATATAAAAAATAATAATACAAGCATTATCAATGGAATTTTAGGTTTATTAATTTACAATACTCTGAAAAACGTTTAAATAAAGGATTTCCCTTTACATAAGTGATAATTTATACCACATTACCATACATTCCTTGTTTCACATTAAGTGATCATCATCATACATATGAAAAAAATAATGATATAATTCATTCCACATTATTTCTTGATAACTAGGGAAAATGAATCATAATAAGGGTCAGTAATAATTCTAAATAAAGAAAAACATTAGAGATAAAATATAAATTCCCTAAGTCAGAATTCAGAATGGTTAAGGGTACGATTAAGTAATTATTTTTCATGTAAGAATTTGAAAAGGACTTATACACATCAATACCCTAATAATTAATCATAAAACATGATATAAGTGTTTAAAAATTGTCAAAAGAACCAGTAATCAAAATCCATGTGATTGAAATCATCATAAAAATAAACATTACAAACCCATGGAATCCATTGATAAAAAATATTGGTTTCTTAAAACATTATCTTCATACAACACTAACTGAATCCTTATAGAACCATTAAAAATTAATAACTATACGGTATAATTTGAATATAATTATCCAAATAAAAATATAATTATCCAATTAATTGGAGTGCTATCAGGGAACACCCATCATATGAGCTATAATGGGCTTATCGAAACCAATTTTGGAACAACCATCATATTATATTTGAAGGAATCAATTGACTAGGTCTATGTGAAACCATCATTTAAAAAGTATTTGAAACATAACATGAATAAACTACGAAGATATCTTATTTCATCATAAAATTCATTAAAAGGAATTCATCCTTTTAAAACATGATTATCCTTGGGAATAAAAATGTTTTAATTTCAATATCACCAAAACATGATTAAACCATGGAAAATAAATGGGTTATATAATAATATATTTGAAACATTTTTAACTCGTTAAAAATAAATGAGTTTTATAACAATATATTTGAGACATTGATAACCCTTATAAAAGAAATGGGTTCCATAAAATTTACTCTGAGACTTTTTTAATCCGTGTAATTGAAACATGATCAACCAAATTATCCTTGAAATAATCAAAATGCATCTATAGATATTATGAGTATATAATCAATAAAAAATATCCCTATTAGGGAACAACTAACAACAAGGGTTGTTGCAATTGATGAATGTAAATAACTCTATAGTATAATTATGTAATTTTTTGGAAAATAACCTTTTCATTTTTAAAATCATGTTTTTTACTGAAATTTCCCAATGAAAAAATAAAATAAATTTCCATGAATACATACCTATAAATAGAAAAATAATGTTATCAAAATCATTGAAAACATTTCGTAGGGAAAAAATAATATATATATTTTTAATAAAATTTCCAACATAATTTTTTTGAATGTTTTTTTATTTAAAAATTATATTTGAAACATATAAATAATGCATTAAAACATTTATTGGTCACGATGGATCGAAATTCTATTCAGTTTTAATCATTAAAATGATGTTTCCTTTATCTTTTCCAGTAAAAGTAAAATGATGATTACATTGAAAATAAAATAAAGAATACATTAAAAATTTAGTGATGATTAAATATTTTTAAAAAGTAATTTAATTAATCATTTTAAAATGATTACATATTTTAAAAAAAATAGAAAACATGGTTTTGGAAGAAAACTAATTTTTAACCGATGAGATAAAAGAAGCCATATATTTTTTATAAAATAAATTACTAAAATGTTTTATGTTTCAAAGACTAGAAAATTTATACTATTACATGATAATATAATCAATAACCATATTAAAATTAAATTAAATGTTTTTATTATTCAATTATCAAATAATATATTTCATCTACAATTCCTGAATAACTAATCTACATTTGAATTTTATTACGAAATAACCACTGTAATAATCATAATTTTTATATGAGATCTAATAAATGATTCTATTATTTGAATAATCTATAATTACAAATAAAAAATTTTGAACATAAAAATTACATAGTCAAAATTAATTACACATAGAATCTTATAATATGAAAGACCAAAAAGGTGTAATATAACATAATGAAAAGAAATTTAGTTATGAAATTTTATTCCACTTGGTAACATTTAAGTCAATGCCCTATCAAGGGAAATAATTAAAATTACAATATAAATAAAACTAAAATATTAATGAATAATGATATTATATTTTTAAGGGTCAGTATGTACACCATATATAATAAATTAATTTACACCAATACAATATGTCTATAGGAAGGAAACTTGAGATGATGTCACTTACCTCATGATTCTTTTCAGTTAAACATGATTTAACCTCTTACATATTGTTTTTAAATATGTTAATATCATATAAAATAATTATATTAATAGTTTTGATAACATATATGAAGCTTTTATAACATATTATCACAATATTTATAATAATCCTTAAATTTTGTCTTTATTTCTGATGATAATTGCATTTTTTTTCTCATTTGTTATATTTCATGTAATTTCCAGTAATTGTCCATATTATATAACCTCATAATATATAGAATAATAACCATAACATAATTATCATATTTATAAATCAATTATACATTGAATATGAATCATGTAATTGGTTTTTATATATGAATTATATTATGATCATTGAGATGTTATGATGTAAATAAACATTAATAAAATTTCAATTTTTTAATTTTTACTATTGAAATGAGGTAAATAATATTTAATATTTAAGTAATTTTCCTAATATTTTATTTAAAATTACATTTCATTTAATATAATAATAAATTTTATTCATGTTGTGTGGGGATCAAAATAGAGCCACATCACTTCATGAATGTTGTAATCTGTAAGTACAATCACGATGTTATCATCTTTTTAGTGTAAAAATGAAGATGATATTGTAAAATTAATGAATGAGAAATAATTGGTGAATATAATAAATATTTGATTTAAAAAATATTTATTCATTAAATTTATCATAATTACTGTTTATTATATGTTTTAGTGAAATAAAAAATAACGTTTCTTTTTGTAGTGGTAGTATTCCAAACAGAAAGTGGCATTTTGGTATTCATAAGAAAAGATAAGTAATAACTCATATATGATTTAAAGAATCATTTATAGTAAATATTTTATATATATCGTATGTAATCATTTCATACAGAATCATACCAAACCACAATAGGTTGTAATAGAAAAATCAATGATATCAATTTGTGAGGCGGTAGTTCATTGTACACTGAAAAAGGGAATTCATAAAACATTTGATCAAAGTGAAAAAAGTTTTAGTTATTAATAATTACATGAAAATATATAATTATATGTATTTTAATTGAATAATTATATCATTATTTTTTAATAATAGTTTAGGTACGAGGAAGAAGAAATAAGTAAAATGCTCGTTGAAGAGTGATACCTCTTCTTCAGGTGACCTATGTGGGATTTCAACAAAAACACTACTAGTTTGTATTTATTATTATATTAAAGCTTCTATGACAATATAAGGGAATTTTGAATTTTATTATATATTCTATTTGTTGGAAAAATGTGTTTCATGGTGTGAATAGAGAGGGGATGGTGGCCTTTTACAGGTGGGGTGAGTGGCACATGGGAAAGTTTTTAAAAGAAAAAGGTGTAACCATTGTTTTCACATCCCAACAGGATAATAAATTGAATTATTATAAATAAATAGAAATTTTAGGATATAAAAATTTCAATAAATTTTTTTATTAAAGCTTTTAGGTCTTTCTAAAAATAATATTTTATGTTTAACACGTATTAAAAAAACTAACCAACCCACAATAAATAATTTTTACTCTTTGAACTATTATTTTTTGTTAAAAAATAATTTACCCTTATAAAATAGTTATATTTAATTATATTTAAAATATTTATTCCATATTTTCGGGTTTAATTACTAAATGTGTAAAAATATAAATTAGAAATAAATCTTATAGATGCGACAATTTTTTTTTAAATAAGTGTATTTTCCCAGGAAATTATGTATTCATATTAAACCTATAATTAATAAAAAAATTAATATAATTTAATATATATTGATATATAATATACAAATCATATTAAAAAATTCTATATTATTTATTATTTTCATTAACTAAAATAGGGAATCATTTATCATTTTAAAAAAATATTTTGAAAAATCCCTTTTTTTAAACCCATAAATAAACATTATATAAAATTAAATATTAAGTTTATTCAAAATTAATTAACATAATAAATAATAAATAAATTCTAATTATTATACATTTAATAAAATTAATATCATATTTTTACTGTAAAACTTCTTCATCTATTAAAAAGTCACATTTTTACAAAATTCATTAATTTATCCTATTTAATGAAAAAATAAATTTTTTATGAAAATTCCAAAAATATCACCCATAGTAAATTTTGATTTTATGATTCTAAAAATAAATGTAATTTTTTGAAACAAATTTTGAAAAAATTCTTAAAATATATTATAATATTTCATTTTCATTAAATGTAAGAAAAGAGATTTTCAAAAGAATTATATTTTTGAAGAATAAAATTACTTTAATAAAAGTAGATTTATTGTTTACTAAAAAATTAATCTGTAAATTATATTTAGTATGAAATTTATATACATATTTCATAATTTAGTAAATATTATTCAAAACAACCAATTAAATATCGAGGTTACAATGGTTGTATATATATTGGGTTGATTAAGCTATCTGTTACATATTGAATATAATATCGAACATAAATATATTAGGGTTGTATCTAAGACAAGAAAATAATGTATAAGATTTATTTAAAATGTAATATATCATAGTTTCTTTGGGTGTTACATCCTCTCCCAAGAATAGTGGTTCCTATGATTTACGCTATTGAAGATAATTTTTAAAGAAATCATTGGGTGTTACATCCTCCCCCTTTCATATATTTACTCCATGAAATATTATCATCGTTCAAATCAAAGGATATAGATATTAAAATAATTTATATTTAAAACCACATTTTCCAAATGGGTAATAAAATAGCCTTTCAATATGAGGGAAATACAATTATAATGATAATATGGAATAATAAATCAATAGGTTTCTAAATATATAAATATATAGGGATATGAAGATTTCAGCATGGGATAAAAGAATAAATTAATATAACGATTTATTGAGTTCATTGATCACAATAAAATAAATGATCAATGGAATTTTATGGTCCTCAAACCCCTAAATATCAAATTATCTAATAGACCATCTATTTCATCATATATGAATGTAATTAGATATCATTTTTTAAATGATCATTTCCTAGAGTTTGTGAATTCATTTAAAATATATACTGAAAAAATTGTAAAATATACTAACTTTACAAGTATAATGTCCTCCTTCACCCATGTTTCAAATGAATATAATCCTTTTCACCAAATTATGAGTATTTATGATCCATTTTTCAATCATAAGTAATGGAATATTACCTTTAGAAAGATCATATAACTCTAAAAAGTTTAAAAATATGTTGCAACTATTTATAGAAATTATATATATATGTAGATTGCACTTGTTATTATATTTTCCAAAATGGATAAATCATTAATTGATACATTGATCTTAAAATTACAGTAATAATAACTATTAATAAAACCAAATCAATCTTATTTTACCTAATCATTAAAGAGTTCATTCACATAACATTTTGTCTCATTCCTTCTAACATTTGTGTCTAAAATATGGTGATATATTTTTTAAATTTCATTAACCACATTTCCACCAAGTCAATTTTCATTGTTTCAGATATCTAAATAATACAACTTCTGTTCCCATAATTACCCAAATATATATTGTAATATAAACCCTAGTGGTTATAAATACATTAAAACATGTGTAATAAAAATTCCATTGAATAATCTACTACATATACTAAACCCGGGTAATTGTATTCTTATGTGTCAGGTAGGTAGATCTCTACGTCTCCATTTCCTTCAACTCCTAATATCATTAACCAATCCCTACTCAAAATCGTGTTTTCCTCTCCCCCGTTCAACCGTCAAGAGTTGGGTTTCCATACATGTTCAACATCTATTCGTTATCTTTTACTTTATCATCCATATTCAATCTCCATATCCTCATCCACCACCTGCTTTATCTTCATCCTAAATATCTTTTTTTCTTCTCAGCCTCCTCCAATAGCTCCTCCACACCTCCTAAGGTTACCACCTCTACATTCAGGTTGGGATTTTCATCAGCAGTATCTATGGTATGTTGTAACCTCATCGCACTGAAAATCCACATCATTCTAGAGATTTTGGTTCCCTCTAGTTATGGTAACCCCTAATTTTTTCTGTCACCCTCTGTTCATTTGAATCGGCCTTTGCCTCTTTCCTATCCTCACCTCATAATGTTACCGTCTCTACTTATTGGCCATAGTTTTCATCACTAGAATATTTGGTATCTTTTTATTTACACAGTTGTAACATCAACGCACAAAAAATCCACCTCCATATCACGATTTTGGTTCCCTCTAGGTACTGTAATCCCGATTTTTTTAATATGGTAACTCATGTAAATATAATTTTGTTTCTGATGTTTGATTTTTTCATAGGAGAGTCTTATTTCATTTTTGGTGACGTGAAGTCAGTTCCTTTTGAATAAATTATTATGGAAATTAATCATACTAGCCTTTATGAAATATTGTTTTTATATTTTTTATAATTATTAAAACATCCCACCTCCATGTATTCTTCATTCAACCTAAATACCATAGATTCATTGTAAAAAAATAGTGGTTATTTTTTACTTGGTTTCTTGGAATTCTAGTCATTTGGATAGTTGAGTATGGGTATAGATTGGGTATCATTCAATACTGTAATTTGTCTTCCCATTGAGATAATTATAAATAGGTACCAAAATTCACAAGGTTCATTTAGTTCTCTCTATTATGTCCAAACTATATAATAATCATATTTAATGTATCACTCTGTAATTTTACATTCTAGTGATCTTTTATTTAAAGTAACTATCTAAATTGAATTAATGTATCACTATTCTTATCTTACTTGGTCTGTGAGTTATTATAGTCAATTTTAAATTATTTTTGAATATAATTTCAATCATTATCTAACCTCTATCAGATGATTCTTTCAATTTTTAACCTATTAAATTTTAACAATATATTTTAATGGATATGTTTTCCTTTTTTTATATGTTTACCTTCTGGAATAACATTTTATTACTTGTAAGTTAATGCTTTTTTCTATTATACTTTTATTTTTCTTATACCAATCCTTTATATTTAGGGTTATAATTTCTTATCTGATGATGCGAGACTACTTCATATGAAGGTAATATTTATTAAAATTAATCAAATTTATATGTACGTCATATTACATTGACATATTCCGACATGTGTTTTTATGTTTTTACATAATCAAGGATTTCAACCCTTGATCCCAGAAATCATTGAAGTTGATGGTGTACTATTTAGAGTCATAGTGCTTCTTCATATGGAACAAAATGATTGTTATTATAGATCTCATATTGACTAACCATTTTTTCAAGTTATTTATGTATATCAAAAAAAAAGTTCCAATTTTTTTCTTATCTATCTATACGTTTATATCTTTTAATTTAATTCTATATTTTGTATGTATGACTTCTAGTAACATAGAAATGCTACAAAGGGAACTACTTAAATAATTTGTTTAGTCATTACATCATCTCAAAGTGAAACAAATGGAAATTCCACACTATATTAACTATAATTTTTTCATTAAATTTTTTTATTATACTACCTACGGAAACAATAAATCATACATGAGTAACATCCAATACAAGATTCCATTTCAGATGCTTTAGTCACAGTTAAAAAAATGATAATTAATGTACTTATTTTGTGTACCGTTCTAATGTTTTCATACAATGTTGCTATTATTTTTATCTATTTTTTATTTACTATTTTGTTATTTGTATTTATTATTTTTCATGTATATTTTAGTGAATACGATTATGTTATGTATTATTCAATATAAATATTTTTTGTCTAAATAAGAAATAGGTGAAATAACAAAAAACATTTCAAAAAAATTAATAATGAGTAGCATGCATAGGCATGTGATCATTATCAGATGTAGATTCAGTATGGATTCATAATATATGATTTTCACATAACTTTTAAGTTTTAGTTTTACTAATTTTCATTCCATTTCAATGTCACGTGTCTCATTTTTATGAGATAGTTGAGCAGTATGGTGAGTGTGAATTAGTTGCACCTTCCATCTGAAATTACAATTTTAGGTCGTGAGATCCTTAAAAAGCACCTCTTATTCCATCACTATAACTCCTAAAATTATGGTTTCTAAAAGTCATTCCCTCTCAAAGGGCACATAATATGGTACAAATGATATATAAATTTTTGTAATGATTCCTTCCCTATAATATCTTTTCAATTTCTTCATATTTTTTATGTCATCAATTGTATTTCATATAAGGGTTGATTTTACTATATTTTATAACATTATATTTTATGGTTTATTTGTTATATTATATACTTTTAATGTAAATATGTGTTTATTAAGGTTATATGGTTTGAAGTAACATTACTTCTCCATGGGTTAATATGTTAAACACGTAAGAATTTTTACCCCACTATAGTCAAATTGCAATGCCTAAAAGGTTTTAGTAGAAACCACACTGTCCCTATCATGTAAAATTTGGATATTTTTACTGAATTGTTTAGTTATAATTTCATGGAAATAATATAGTTTGATCATTTCATTTATTTTTATATTTGATATATTCATTATTTATTTGTAGTAAAAATTTAATTAACCGATGTTGTTTATATAAGGGTTAATGGAATATGTTTACCATGTTTTTTGAATGGTCCTCTTTCATGGATACTACTTAACATATGTTCCCTATTTATCTGTTATATCTAATCGATATAATGTTTAAAAATACCATTTCAAAAGATTACTTAATATATAAGTTCATCATGAAACTATTTAAATTGAATTTTACCTTTTCATATATATGACATCTCCAATGCATATATATCAGTTCATCATGTTTAATTTTCTATTGAAATTGAAATTTTATTTTTTTATTTTAGGCTATTCCCAAGCCATGTTCTCATATTATTAGAGTATTCTTTTTAGGTATGAATTACCCCTTAATTAGTTGTTTTTTCTATATAGCATTAACTTGTATCCAACATCTGTATGGTTAACTAATGAAAATACAAGTATATGGTGGTTATAAAATATGACATAATAGAGGAGCTCATCAAAGATATGAATTAAGTGTAGATAGATCCATGATACAATGATGACATTGAGGAGTTAGTAGAACGAAACATATTCCATTTAATTTCATGAAATTTATTGACAATATGTTAATAAAGTTAACATTTTTTGAATTATGGTCTAAAAATCGCATGTTCTATTTTTATATATTATAACATGAACTTTCCAATCATATAATGCATTATCTTCTGATGGTTTTATTAATTTTTTTAATAGTTTAATATCTAATATAGTTTCTTGAGGAAGAATCATCTCTATGTGTTATAGATTTGGATTCTCCTACTTCGACAATCCATGTTAAAAGATACTTTTTCTTGGTGACATTTTATTAATGTTTCAGTTGGTTTAATTAACTATATTAAAAAACATATGATCATTATTATTGTTATATAACTAAATATTCATCTTTTTAATCATTTTTTAAAATTATATTATAGTTATATTTATATTAAGTTTTTTAATAAATTGAAATTCATCAGTTTTGTCCACTTTCTTTTTCCTTAAACATGTTTCTTTATATCTATTTTCATAGAGCATATCAACATTCATTGAGATTCCACTATATCATGTAAAACATTTTCCATCATATAGGAATATTTATCTTCAATATTTAATATTAATTATTTTTCATTTTAGATTGCTTCTTCTTTTGCTAAAATATATACAATATATTACATATGCATTAAAAAGTGCACTTAAAATGGGAATATAATTTCTCAGTAAAGGAATTTTTTCCTTGTTGGTATTATCATGTGTCTTTATTTCATTTCAGAGACACGTTTAATTCCTAACATGTGGAATGCCACTTTTAACTAGAGTTGATGATTAAATTTTCATTTTTGAGTATTAGAGTTTAGTATACAAGGAATAGACTTGATATGTTGTGGGGTAAAAAACATGTCTGATCAATTATATATGAATCCATTCCGTCATGGATTTATGTCAAAAAATCACTTATTTTATTTTCAAATATTAAAAAATAAAATTTCCATGAATATCATGGTGTATGTACTATTGACATTATCAGTTTTTTTGGTTTCTAATTATTTATTTTATGTTAATATTAATATTTTGGATTCTAAAATTTTAGGTATTCTTATTGTAGTCATTTTTTTATGTTGAAATGTGTGTTTCATGCTATTAAAAATTCATATTTGTATAGTTTGACAAAAAAATATGGTGACATCCTACAACATCATCTTACATTCAATGGTGGATATAGTACTAAATTGAAGTACAATAAAACTCATGTTGTATGCTTTGAATTTCAAAAGTCCATTGGAAATTTCTTTCCAATGATTTATATCAATTCTGCATACTAAGATTAATTTAATATTCTTTATATATTCTCATATATGTATTCAAATGTATTTACCTAAAATTATACCTCCAAATATAATGATTTATATATATTTTTTATAATTATATTCATATATTAAGTATCCTAATTTTTTTATTTTAATATATTTAATATTAATTTACATTATTGACATTGAAATATAGTTTTTTCCTCTTGAACATATCCATTGAACCATATTTTCGTGTGAATGTATTGTTCAGTACTATTTCAAATTATACCAATGAATTACATATGCATCCAACACACAATTCATCACATAAAATGTCATTAGTGACTATTATGTCCAATAACAAAATAATCAAAGCAGTTCCTAAGAAATTTATTTTATGATCATATAAAATACTATAGATCTATGTTGGTATCTTCAACTCTTAATATAATCTCACATGATGACATCAAAATATATAATGTTATATAAACCATTCCTTTAATACAATGTTTAACAGCCCTAAACCCACACTCTATGATCTATTATTGAAAACACACACAATACATTTATGGAATTAATACCAATGAAGGTGACCAAATTTTCACCATCCAAAACATACATTATAAAAAGGATTAATTGAATCACTTGTACTAATAGGTAAATTATTGGTTTAATGTTTTAGAAAATTTGAAAGAACTTTTAAATAAACAATACTGATCTCCACAAATGTGTAGTTCTCTAACATATCCTATATTTCAATATTTAACATTAATTCATCATCATTATCCTTATGAAACCCTTATAGGAATTATTCATTCAAAATTATTTCATTAGAACATGTGGAAAAGGAAACAGAAAAAGGTTTACCTCGAATAATCATTTCAGGTAAACATAATCATAAAAAATTGACTGAAATCAAATATCATAAGAAGTGAAGAATGGTGTGAAAAAGGAATAGATTTGCATGAGGGAATCATAAAAGAACTCAACACCATCAATACTAGAATCATCAATCAAGAAACATGGAATAAGAATTTAATAAATGAAAGAGTCATAATACCCAATAAATGTGTGCCATGTGATATCAATCATGATAAAAGGAAAAGATATATATCAATAGACATAATTTATAATGTGTATTTTTATCTTATAAAATAATCTTTATAAAACACATATTGAACCCTTATAGAAACCTTATAAATAGAAAAATTGTATGGAAAAATTCCAATATTATTGTTTGCTGAATGTAATCATTAGCCAGTTCACTTGAGCACTATCTGAGTACACCCATCATATACGTTATAACATTATAAGAAAAATAATTATTAGTGAACTCATTAGATAATCCATAATAGGCTCACCCTAAACTATTTGAGTGCACCCATTATATATAATTAACAAGTGAAATAACATGAATAAAGTAGATAATGCTTTTATTTTATCATAAAACACATAGAAACAATAAATATTCCATTTATTCCAAGATTAACCAATGTAAGAAAATTTGGGTTTCATGTAAAACTCATTGAAAAATGATTAAATTAAGGTAAATAATCATGTTCTGTGACAATATCATTGGGAAATGGTTATCCTATCAAAAAGAAATGGACTTCAAAATAGTCTCATTAAAATATGTTTAAAATATGGAAAAGAAACATGTTCAAAATAAATATCAATGAAACATATCAATATAATGGAAATGAAACATGTTCTATAAAAACTCTTTAAAAAAATGTTAAAACATATAGAAAAATAATAAGGATAATATCATTACAAAATATCCATGTTAGATGATAAGTAAAAAAATGGTTTTTTATGTTGATGATGGGAAAAACCATTAAAATATAATTAACTAAATTTTGGGGAAAATAAAAATTTCATTTTGATAATAAATTTAATTGAAATAAAAAAAATATTGATAAAATTATTTTCAATGAGAGATTCATGATAATTAGAAATAATGTTTAAATATTTATTTAAATATTTATTTGGAAAACATCCATTCAATCCTGAAAAAATTTGATATAAATAATTTTTAATATATATATATATATATATATTAAATCTTAGAAATGAATATTTAAAATAATCGAGTTGAAATGACGACTAGAAATTTTTATCATGAAATACACATTAAAATAATGATTCTTAAAAAAATTCTAGTATAAACCAAACATGCATTGTTTTGAAAAAAGATATAATGTATAATTTCAAAACATGTAATAAAATATAAAAAAGGAATAAAAATTTAGTTTATAAATGATTAATAAATTATTAAAATAATGTTTGAAAACATTTTTAGAAAACATTATTTTGTGAGAAATATTATTTCTGACCGATGTGAGAAATGATAGATTTTATAAAAAAATTAATAAATTATTTTAAATTCTAATGACATGGAAAATGTTATTATTAAATTAAAATGTCATCAATAATTAGTAGAGGATAATATTATATAGTTTTATTATAAATTTATCAAATATCGTCATTCAAAAGAAATCACGAATATTCAATCTCGATTAGAAAGAGATGGAGAAATAACCATTTCATTTATCATAAAGATGAATTGAAAATAATATATTAATTAATTATGATTAAAAAAATTTAATTTAGATAAAAATTATTACATACCCCGATATATTTTTAAGATCTTTTACACATATAATCATAGAATATGAATGAAAATGAATGAGTAATATATCTCAATGAACTGAAATTGAGTTATATATTCTTTCCCACTTTGTAATATTTAAGTCAAAACCCCCTTAGATGAACATTTTCAAATCAAAACATAAACTAAAATTAATTATTAATTAATCAAAATATTTCAATTCAAAGGATATTTATATACACTAAATATATTAATTATTGAGAACCAAAATTAAATATGTCCCACTGAAGGTAAATTGAGACAATGTGTTTTAACTCACGCTTCCTTTTGGATAAACATGATTTAAACTCTTGTATAGTGATTTAAAACGTTGTATAAACTTATTAAATAAACATATTAATATTAATAATATCATATATGATCCTTTTTTAAAATCATATTACCTTTCCATTGATAATATTTCATCATTTTCATTTTTCAAAGTGTTAATTAAATAGTTTTCCATTTCGTTCATTATTATGATATTTTATGTTATTGTGAATATTCATTATTTAAATCATATCATTGATACTTATAATTAAATAATTATCATATTTATATATAAATTAAACATTTAAAACCAATAATGAATGATTTTTTTGAGAAATGAAATGCATTACGATCATGGAGAGGGTAGACCATACATATGCATGTATGACATTTCAGTTGTTTAATAATAATTATAGAAAGAAGTTTAGAAATATTATATCATTCCATAATGATCATGATATAATATATACACTATAATTTCATGAAATATTCTTATATATATCATCAATGTTTTTTGGATAACAAGATAGAGTCACATCACTTTATGAAGGTGGTAGTGCCCATGTACACGAACTATATAATCGTATTTTTAGTTTAAACAAATAAATTCATAAATAATATTTTAATAATTATAAATATATCATTATTATTTTAATGATTCAATTATATCACAATATTCATTAAATTTATCATTATTACATTCAATGTATAGAGATATTGAACAAACGTATCATAGTGCTTCACGGGGCATTAATCAGATATACAAATGATAGAAGTTGTTTTATCCACTAAAGAGTTGAAAGTAATAAGGAATGATCGATAAAATAATTAAATAGGTATACATATTGTATAAATATCATATATTTTCTTTATACGCATAATCTTATTCAACTATGATTGTTCGTATCAAAAAAATGTATTACATCGGTTCGTGAGGTGGTACTCCGCTGTACACATGAATGATTATTTCATAACCAATCTGGTGGATGTGAAGATGGACTCACATCTATGCTACAAATTAAAGGAAACTTATTATAGTAATGATACTTTGTTATTGTATTAGATGATTTTAAAAATAATTTAATGATATATAGAAATAAATAATGTAAAAAGTCCTATTCAAGAACGTTACCTCTTCTTTTTCTATCCTTCTTAGGTTTCAACCAAAAGTCAGCATGGATATGATCTTTACACAAAATATGGATAAATATATGAATGGAGGGAATCTGGGATTTTATTTTTAATGATAATTTCTGATCCAAAATTGTTTAAAGTGTGAATAATATAGAATAAGGGTGGCCATTTATAAGTGAGGTGACGGGCACAATTGTATGATTCAAGAAGAAGAAGGTGTACACATGTTTTTTCACATGAAAAAATGATCCAAAATGAATTATAATACACAATTATACATTATAAGTGCTAAATATTTCAATCCAATATATTTTGTAAAATATTTTAGCATATTTTATCCTTTATATTTCTTTCACCCCTAAGTAAAACTTTTTTTAACATTACCATTGTAAGTAATTATTATTATTTTCACTATTCATTTTGTTATAATTTTTTTGAACTTTTTAAATATTATATATTATTATTATTTCAAATATGGAGATAATATTTACAATTTTTATAATATATTTGGGGAAATTCTATTTATAATTTTCTTCCATATGTACAAGTAAGATATTTTCAATGAACTTTAATTTTCTTGGAAAATATTATTTTATATTAACTATATGATTAATAATAATTATTATAAGAATATAAATTAATATTTATATATATATAATATATAAATTGATTTATAAATATTCTCAATTATGGATTATTTTAATTAATAAAAATTTAGAAACATTACACATTCTAAAACAAGTTTTATAAAAATACAACTTTTAAAACCCAAAGACAAACATATACTAAAATCTAAAATAATGTTTATTAGAAATATATTAGGTAAAATAAGTAAAAATAATTTATACTTATTTTACTTAAAATCATAATATAAAACATAAAATGATTTTTTAGAGACTTAATTTATTGAAAATAAATGGCATTTTGGAAAAAATATATATTTTCAACCATTCACTAAAAAATAAATAATTTCTAAAATATATAAAAAATATGTCATTGTAAATATAGTTATTAAAATTATTAAATTAGTTTTATTTTATCTAATACATTTTATAAAATATCAAAAAAAAATTATTATTAATTTTTTTCATGAAAATTAATGAAAATCATTTTTGATGAATCAAATTACATTACTAAAAATTTATTGATTATTTAGTGAACATGTATAAATAATTTTAATTGAGTATAAAATTAATATATATATATTGAATTAGTTAATTATATTCAAAAAATCTTATTTGATGAATAATTTTCCATTATTATATATATCACGGGTCATTTAATCTCAGTGTAGTGTGTTGAATATGCTATCAAACATAAAAATCCTAGGGTTGTGTGTACCACATGCTACCTAAATTTTTAAATTTATATAAAAATAAATATAGAATAAATTATTTTGGTGTTACATTCTATTATATTCATCGTGATGCATGACATTTTTTCTATTGAACATAATTATCATCGTTTAAAATCATTTAGTGTTACATTTCCAATAAAACAAAGTTAATATTTCAACAAATCATTATTTACTTTAATGTGTATGTGACCTAAATGATAATCATTTCATACCTGAAATAAATTACCCTTATTCCAATTTACTCAAGTAATACAACATATATATTTCAATATTTTACCACAAATTCATCTTTTCAAAATATAATGTCACTACATAAGAAACATAATTTTAAAACTCTATAATGTTCTTATTTTAAAAAATCCTCAAAGACAATACAGTTTAATTTAAATTTCTATTCACCAATAATCATTTATATAACTCATTTCATAATGAATTAATTAAGATATAAAAATTCAGTTTATCATTTTATATTTATGAAATAATTTAACATATCCATTTTCACATTTTTGATATTTGATGAACATCCATTTTTTGAGTATTCATTTAGATTAATTTAAAATGGTTTGGATGAAAATTACATCACTGGACATTTCCATTATTAACATTATATTATATTCTAAAATCATTGAAAGTTATTCATACTCAAATAAAAAAATATCTTCAAATACCTAAAAAAATGTCACACACCTAATGACATTATCGATAGATAACATTCAACATATAAAACTAATTATTCAGTTGTACAAACAAATTTGATGCTTCTTTCCAAACATATATTCAATTATTTGGTTGAATCAACTACAACTCCTTCCATAAGAACTATTATAATTTTTCTAATATATTTAATTAATCCAAAAGTTCATTTCTACCAAATTATATATACTACAACATTAATAGTTTGTAACAATTAAAATCTTCCTTCAATAACAGGTCATTGTACAATCTATGAAACATGTAATACATTACAATTAAAATGAGTTACACCAGATTATCTAAAAAAATTATTGGTTTTATAATCATGTCTTCCTTAATTTTGGTCATAATTAATGAATTTATCAACATTAATTTTTTATAAAATTGCATATTCATTTCACCACTTCATTATTTTCCACAATTCTAAAATTCACATAACAATTTAACTATAATATTTTTATTTATATTCACATTATTGTAATAAAATTTATCATTAAATGTATGGTCTTTTAATCTATATAATATTATTAATTTTTATTTAAATAGTATCAAATTTTCATAGATGTTTTATTATTCTTCTATCTTCTCTTTAAACATGCAATAATTTATAATACGTATTATTTTATTTTATTTAAAATCAATTTATTTAATGTTTGAATCAACTACTTCTTTTTTATATGTGATTCACATAAACTCTATTTATCTTTAACATTTTATAGCTACCTTTTTCCTTGGGTTTTTTCAATCTCATTTGGAATATGAGGTGACATACAAAAAATTTTATTCTCATCATCCAATTTTGTTATTATAATTATATATTACCTAATATCATGTATCCAAATGAACTCAATATCTATTTTATTAACATATCCATCACTAGAGAGCAGTTCCTTATTCAAATTGGTGATAATTACACTCTTTTGAGGTTAAAAAAAGGATGAATACTCTCACATTATTTTCCAACACACAACTCTTCCACTATAACGTGCTCATAAATAATATTTTAAAATTTATAAAAGTCAATATTATTATATAAAAATTAATCTTCTTCTTGTTCTATTTCAAATCCATATTTCTGGATAACATTTTAACAATGCATCTCCATATTTCGACTATTACTCTATTAAACTCAACTATTTTACCAAACAAATTATATTATTATTTCATATTTGTACAAATTTAATAGATTTTTTTAAGATATATATCTTTTACATTTTATGAATTTTATGATAAAAGAATGTTTTTTATTCAAGACTTCAAAAAATATCTTTATGACAAGATGGATCTTTATATTCTTCCATCACCTCCTTAAAACACATTACAATTATTAGATATATGAAAGGTGTTTTTGTATCACATATACATTTATTCTTAAAATAATTTTCTGACATCAGTTCACAAACCATAATCAATCTATGTTTGTAACTATGTTGAACATTAGTCACATCCTGAACCTTGGATGATGAAAAATTGAAATCATCCCTCCAAGTAAATATACTATGTAATATATCAACAATCCTTAAATTCACTATTATTTTTCATGGTCATGTGATTTATATATTTATTTCATGAATTTTGTAAAATAAATAATCAATTAACTCTTCGTTAGGTATATCCTTGTATTCGAATTCAGTACATGAGATTTTGAATATTTACTCATGTACATTAATATTTACATCATTAATAATCCATAGCTTCTCTTATATAACATAATTTATCTTGATCCAAATAATCAGTATTATCTATATATCTAAATATTAGGCTAATATAGTGTTCCTTAAATATCTATCCATATCTAAATTTTTATTATTATTTAGATTCATCATTGAAAAAACCAAAACTATTATAACACAATCAATTACAATTTTGGATATTTATATATATAGAGAGAAAATTAAGTAAAGTACTTATTCAAAGAAAAAAAATTAATTTTTCAAATAAAATATGTGAAAATATTTTATATTAATTTATTTAATATGATCATTAGAGAAAAATAAATACAGAATCAACAATTATAACCAACTTAGTGAACCTCACACATCAAACAATAAACAACATTGAATATATTAAAGGAAACATATCTCACTAATACTAATTTTATAAGACAATATACTAAATATTAGTGAGGTCCAAAATAATTACCCACTTTGAGGGGTAAGGGTTAATTATAGAAATAAAATATGTTATGATTTTTCACTAATCTTCCTTCTCCACTATTTATGATGATACCCACTACCTGTCATCGAATTTTATATTTACCGTAGAACACCTTTTGAAATCGAATAATTATTTCAATAAAAAAATTATCAATTTGACAAATAAATTTCTGATACCATTTCACACCAATTTCATTATTCAAATAAAATGGATATATCCTTTTTGTTCTAGATGATCATATTTTACTATATGATATAATAAAATATTCAAATTGATTAAAAAAAGTAAGGTTTATCATTGAAAATAATGCGTGTAAAAATATATGTCATAAGATATGATATTATTCTTGGTATAATAAATATGACAATTTATTTGAAAATAAATAGCATCTAATATCACTAATTAGAATTTTGAATTGATTTCTTATGTAGATTGACATCATGTTTTCACTTAGATGACTAAAACAATGAAATTCAAAAATTTGAAACTTTTATTATAACACTAAATATCATTTTTATAATTCCAGTATGAAATAATATATTATCGATGATCTAATTATCAACAAAAATTAATATTGAACTCAATAACACACTGTGAGACAATTATAGTCTGTCATCTTCAAGGTAAACATATTATCTTCAAACTATATGGATTATAAATTATGAAATGTGCTATGTATACATATAACTAGGTGAATCCAAATAATCACTATCTATTATACATGTAAAATTAATTAAAAAATTCTTAATTTTACATGAAAAAACACATAAAATATCATAGTTCCTCTTTCATCGTATTCCAATTAAATTTAAATAGAAATTTACACCACCAATTTCAAAATTTACCCACATTAATCCATGCCATTAGACTAATGTATCAATTTTAATCAACATATTTATTTTTATAATAAAAAAGTTTTAATTACAGTATACTATCAATTAATATATTTCATCAAAACATTTGTATATTATACCACAACAAAAAATGACAGTGTTGATCTTTGAATTATGGTACAATGAGAATGTTTAAAAAATGGTTACAAACGACCTTCATAAATAGTATATTCAGAAAATATAATACTATCATGAAACACATAATTATGGCATAACCTTTAATATATAGAGGTTAACCAAATTATTTATAAAAATAAATATTATAGTATAATATTTAACATCACTACACAACCTTTATAGTCATTGCACAAATATTTTCACCAATAAATTTCATGAACATCAGGAATCAAAATAATACACTATCGAGTTATTTATATATCATTAAAGATGATCATAAACATTGTCATCTGTAGATTCCAAATCATGGAATAAGAAATGATAATAATATAATATATTCACCTTCTTCATGAAAACTGATCTTCAAAATCATCATTTCAACTATAATCCTCTTCCAAAAACAACCAAATATCAAAATTTTATTAATGTACTATATTATCGTGACCATTCTTGTGATATATCAAACTCTTATTGGGTAATATTTTAATCCTTTTTATAATACTTTTGTTAAGTATTCACTTGGGGTCAATTAATGTGAAATTATATAATTTAGGAACATCATGGGGTTGTACATGGATTATGTATGTTTATGGAATACTATTTAGTTACCCCCATTAAATTTTGTTCCCTATTTTGAGCCACGGAACGAAGTGCATTATTTGACCAAACATTACCAAAACACCTACAAATCATACACTCCATGTTATAGTTGTCTTTTTGGGTTAATGTTCTATGTAGACAAACGTGCAACACAAATAGATGCTCGCAATAGAGTTTATGGTAAAAATTCTAAGTAAATTTAGCTATGAAGACTCTCTATAATATAATTCAAGCATACTTTACATTTCATATTTTTTTGAACTAAAAATACCCAAACCAGCATTTTATACCACTATTCTCCCCAAATCGTCCAAATACCATTAACTTGCTATTTGAGACTCCTGAGATGTTTCTTAGGCCCCTCAAACATTTTCAATTGTTAATTGACGATATTGTGGAACAATTCAATATATATTTTTTATGAGATCTCTACTATGTTTTTGTTCCTCACTAATTTTTTATCACCTTTTATTGTAATTCATTGTTTCATTGATTTCATAATAGATCTATGTTTTAATTGATTATGATTCATTGGATCAAGATCCTAGGTTTTTATGACATAATTTATTCTCAATTGAATTTTTAGCAATTCCATATCAAATATAGGGCTATATGTGCATTAGTGTTCATCAAAAACCCTAGGTTGTTTATTATATATGAAATTTATTATATGTTTTATTCCTTTATTTTTTAGATAATTGTGTCATTTTTTTCCCCTATTGTCATATATAATTTAATTTAGAAATGTTAATTCAATCCCCATGAATTTGGGAGTCCATTCTCAGATCCAAATGGCCCCGTTGGATTTTATGAGACTGTGGATGATGGCATCCCATGGGGTGTGAAAAAATCCTTGAGATGATAATTTTGAAATGTAAAGAAGGAAATTGTGTGTTTATATAGTTTTATTAAATCCCTATTTATTTGTTTGAAATTTCTATTTAATGGGATGTTTGGCTTATCATTGAAGGGTTAATGAGTTTTTGGTAATTTTTTATAAGTAATTAATATGTTATTTATCAAGTTATTTATTTCGTTAAAATTAAATAAACATGGAACGTATTGATATTTTAAATTGATTATTTAGTTTTCAGTGATCGATAAGAAGGTCACTAATCTTGATCCCTGAAAGGTATATGTGAATATTAAGATTTGGGTATTGGAATGTAATATATTATGATTTTTAGAGTTATGTAATTATAATATTTTTTGGAATTCTCCATTATATTTAGATAAATAATTGTTTAATGGGTATTGGAGGAGGTTTGGTGGTGATATGGGTGCTCATGACATGAGAGAAATTGTAAACAGGTCCATTATGTACATGTTTCATTGTTAGTTCACAATTAGGGAATAAATTATGGTGAGGGAAGCCAAATCATAAAGCCTGGGATAAATGATTCTCGTATAATTGTTGAAATGTTTGTCTAACCGTTTGAGGAATTCCATGAAACTATGAAATGTAACCCTTATTGGTAAGAGGTTAGTGCATAGTTGACACATGGTTTGGTAATGTGTGATATTAAACCATTCACCCCATGAAAAAGATAAAAGGTGAAAAACATCCCCATGGTATTTTATGTTCCTTATGATATTTTACCACATTTTTCCTCCACTGAATTATAGTGATGAACCAATTTCTTCCATGCTTCCAAGGGATGATCATCATTTGATTGAAGGCCATTTTTAGTGTCATGGTTTGATGGTCAATGCTCCAGGTATGTCAAACATTCCACTCTATTACCCATTCAGGATTAGGGCTGGTATTTATGTTATTATTCTTCATAATCCTTAAAATCCCAAACAAATGTTGGATCACAGGTTAGGGCTTCAAATGGTGTTGTAATATGTATTGAAGACTATTGTTTATAGTGCGTCCATATTTGGATTCGAATTAGGTAGTCTATATGTTATATCCTATATAATTTTTGTTTATTTGTTCTTTCTGGGATGTTAGTTTTCTAAAATATTGTCTTGAATTTAATGTACTTAGTATTATTTTGTATAGTGGATTCCTTGTTGGGGATTTGAACCCATCATAGTCCCCATGGGGTGTGTTGAGGTTGACTAGAAAAAAGTACACCATCATATTAGGCTCCCCAATGACTCTGAACATATAAAATAACAATTCCAAGCCCGAAATTGATTTTTGGTATGGTAGAGACAATGAAGAGCATATACTATGATATATTTAATTTAAAATAAAACATTTATTTGGATGTCCAAACCTTGGCAATGGCATAATTTATTATTTTTATTAGAATTAATTGAGTTAATTGTACTAAAAAATAATGTGAAGTGATTTATGAAATGTATTTAAAATGAATATGTGGGTTAATGCACCTAACATGGTATAAATAACAAATGGGTAAATTCTTTTGAACTGATAATTATGTTAAATTAGTTAGCATAAGGGTATTTATGATTATTTTTCATATGATAATGTATGAGAATTGTTGAATATACTTAACGGGTTAAGGCATTGGAAAGAGAAATGTGTTAAGTGGGTTAGGTAATGTAATTAAAAAATTGAGCTAATGGGTTAGGGATTGATGCTAATTCTACATGTTTAATGATTAATAAATTTTGATGTTACGTTCATTGATTTTTTATGGTTTTTATCTGTTATATTTTGTAAATGGATAAATAAGAATGTGCACAAAAATTGGTGGTATGTGGGGTATTGACTTCAGGTTATATGACACCGAGTCGAGATGGAATGAGGCTCTACACCACAACCTATAATGCATGGGTTAGTGACTTTGACTGAGGATCTATGCTACTAACGATTTCATTGGATGAAACTACTTAGACTGAGGCTTCGAAGTAAGTGTGAAATATTTTTTATGACATAATTTCCCCTAATGAAAGAAGTAATTTCACGTATTTCCCTTTCCATAGTGTTTAATAGCTTATGTCGTTGGGTAAATATAGTAAATTTATAATATAACAACCCATGATTGATTTACATTGACATTAAAATACATTTGCGGAATACATAACACATTACCAAACAAGACACCCAAAGACTGTATTAGTTTAGTGCCTCTAGAAATATGGAACACATTCTACTAATTTAGTGAAATATCATCAACAAATCCCATAATGATCTTCCTAATTAGTACCCCTATCTAAAATCATTATTTATAACATATAGAATGGACAACCTATGAAAAATGGTGATATCAGATTCTCAGTATGGGTAAACAATCGAGATTTTTAAACATAATCATGAGCATAAGTGTATGAGAACGTGATCATAAAAATAGAAGATCACACCCTTCAAATCGACGATAAAAAATGTATCATGGAATAATTATTGTAAGTGGATAAAACATGAATCCTGAGTAAATAGAGAACATGAGTCTTGAAGTCATAACATATGAATAAAATATGGAATTTTGGAGTACACATAATAATATAATAATGATTACCATTGTAATCATGAATTTACGTCCAATAACCTTTTAATATATTGGGTTCCTTCCCCATACCATCTTTGTAGTCATGGTTCACTCTCATAACCATTTTGGTAGTCATGGTTCACACTTATAACCATATTGGTAGTCATGGATTACTCCCATAACCATATTGAAAAAATAGTCCCCCATATCTATCTCATGAGATAAAAATATTTTCCCAATGAAAAATATGGAAATATAGGTCCCACCCATATCATATTGAAATCATACATACTTGACCTACAATATCAAAAAATTCATATCATAACCAAATTAATGGAAAGGGTGTCATAAACATGTAATCATATAATATCCTATTAAAAAGTGATTGGTTTCTAAATCACTTCATAGAGGCATATCTCAAGAATATAATTGAGTATCATAAACATCATTTCATAAATACATAAACCACATTGATAAATATTATAAATGTAATTATTTAACTCTAACAAATTATGTCATCATAGATGGGGAAGTATTTCGAATGATCACCTGGAAAATAAAATTTCAATAAAAATATATTTTAATAAATAATAATTTTTTATAACCCTTTTCCTTGATTCAACTTTGAAAAAATATAATTCAATCATGAAAACTATTTAATGCATTTTATAATGAAAATTACCATTCTTTATTGAAATAGTTTTATATTCTTAAAATGTTCTACAATTTGAAAATTAAACATTTAAAACAAAATTAAGCTTCTCAGATTTTTGGAGAATCATAATGGTAATGATGCATCCTAAAATCCTAAAAAACCTTTCATTAAAATTTATAAAAAAAACATGTTTCTTTTACTATTAATGAAGAATTCAAAAATTACATAATTTGAAAATTGAAAAACAGTTTCCATTCACATTAGGATTAAAGAGAAAGAAATGGGTTAAAATGAAATTAATCATCCATATGAGAATTGTAAAACATTTTATAAAATTATTTTTAGAAAAAATCTATAATTATGAAAAATATCACCCAATAAGGGCTTATAAGGTAACAATCCCAAACAAACGAAGAGATTGAAAAATCTACACCCATCACATTATAATCAATAAAATCGTATTCCCCATATAAAAGGAAAATCACAAGAATATGGGAATATCATAATATTCGCTATAAGACAATTAAAATAAATTCATGGGTAGTATATACACCCCTTAGAAGAAACAAGTAGTGTATAAGACATGTATCTCCCAAAAAAATAAAGGTGAGACAAAAATCCATTACCTTATGCCAGATTTCTTCAATACAAGTCTGAATCTCTTGTATTTGGTTTTATAAATATTATAATCTTTTGAAAAATCAACATAATATGTATGATATCATATAAGATTCATTTATGACAATCAAATAACTATTCATTGACAATTCCTAGTTAATGAAGTGTTTCAGGTATTTATCCCTTTGTTTATCATGTGTTCTTTAACTTGTCATTTGTGATAATATTTCTTAGACCATGATTTTATTACATATAGAATGAAAAATATTATATATATATCATATAAATTTATAAAATATTTTTATATAATAGATAGAAAAATGAAACAGAATACACAGTTTATGAAGATGCTATGTCATACATATGCACGAACGTTGTTTCTATTTTCTTATCGTAACAAATAGAAAAAAAACTAAATGATATATATATATATATATTATTACGATATAATTGTTATGTTATATATTTAAATCTCTATATGTATATATTTATTATAATCATTCTTTATTAGTTATCTTAAAGAATGAATCTCATCAGGACGTGGAGATGTTAAGTCGTATGTATGCATGAGTGACAATATTATTCCCTTGATGTTTAAATGGTATTTAAATGAATGTTATATTAACTAAAAATAATCTATATCATGTAATAATAATTATTTAAATCTTTTATATTCATCATTATATCCATAGAAATAATGTATATAGGAAAAACAATTTACACCACTGTGTGGACACAATAAAACATATAGACGCACACGTAATGATATTGTTTTTCATATGATGGGTAAAATGATGAATATAGTTGTCCCATAATTAGTAATAAAATATCATAATATATTATATTCTCTATATATTACATTATTGTAGATACAACATAGTAATGAGATGTATAACAAGAAAAGAAATTTGAAAGAGTCTGTAAAACAAAAACCTCTTATTCGAATGTGTCCCTTTGATTTTCACTAAATAACTCCATATTTTTCCTTTATAAAATCATAATAGACTATTGGATTAATTTAACATTGTTTATAAGTGAAAGTTGAAGGGTTTTTATGATTCATAGGTATTTAGAATGGCGAATATAATATATGTATATGTACACTTTTATCAGAGAGTAGAGGGGAACTTTATGAAACTCAAAATTATTAATTTAATCTAAATTATTTCTATTCAAAATAGACTAAAAGTGATTTCTATAGAATATTATATAAGTATGGGACTAAATAATATCATACATTTAATTTTCAACCTATTTACGCCACAATATTAACCATATCCTTTGGCTTCTACCTTAAGATAAACGGTTTATCTCGTTCAATGACAACTTGTCTTTTTTAAAAAATAGGGTTATTATAATTACTATAAAATTACAAAAAAACTCTTATTGGATAATTTATGATATATCTAAAATTATACTAGTTATTTTACAAACATATCATCATTTATTTTTTTATCATTTCCTAAAATATTATTATGTTTAAAATCTCATTTATTTCAATTTTTGTACTATTTAATACTATACTTTTTAAAAATTCATAAAAACATAACACCATAAAAAAAACATTAACGTGTCCCCATTATTTCATATTCATTCAAAAAAATCATTAATGGTATAAAATAGCTCAAATTCTATTACTACTATCAATATCATTTATTTGATAATTCCTTTAATAAAGAAATTAATACTACATCATTGCGTCATAATTACATTTAATTATTTAATGTTTAAAAAATATAAATAAATTATGATGATTTGGATTAATATTTTATATTTCTAATTACAATTTTTAGTTGGTTATATCACTCATATAACCTCAAATTAAAAATGATACAGTTTTTAAAATTTTAATATATATTGTTTAACAATCCTATAAATAAAAAATAATAAATGTCATAATCATAAAAAATGGTTTTAAAAAGATTATATATTTTAACTAAGGTTTATTTTAGTCTAATAATACTTATCCAATGAAATTATGAAATTTTTTAGGGCAATTTTATATTATTATAATATGTTTTTTACATTTCATTACATTATTTACCTTTAACCATGACAAATAAAATTATAAAGTTAATATTCACCATAAAAATAATTTTATCATGTTATACCACATTTTTTATAATTATTATAACCATGTATGTCAAATTTTCAAAATTCAATTCATAGAAGTGGTAAATTACATTTAATGATAATCCACCAAATATGGCTAGAAGGTGGGAAAAGAGACAGTCAAAAATTCAATATTATTTACATCTAATTCTATAATAATAATGATTCCAATGAAGAAAATTGGATTAAAATGTTTATTATTTATATATTGTGAAATATAAATAAATTAAAATTAAAATAATTCTAAAAATGATAAATTCATTTATAACAACATTAAAGTATTTTCATTATTCATTAAAAATTGAATCTTTTCTTTAAAATATAAAAATTTCAGCCAAAGTTAATGTTGTAAATTTGAATTTTCAAATATTGATTATTTTAACATGTTCGGTTTATATGAGTTTTTAAATTTAATTTTTTAACATTTTATTTAAATGCATGAAAAACAGTTCATTTGAGAAAGTAGTGGTTTTAAACATATAATGATATTACCAAAAATTATATTTTTCATTATAAAAAACATTATAACTAATATTTAAAAAGTTTTTATTACTATTAATATTACACATTTACAAACTAGGTTATAAAAATATTATTTTTATAATTAATATAATTAGGTTTTCTTTCGTAGAAACTCAGAGTTACGTGTAACGCAAGCCAAGTCAGTGTTACATGTTGTGAAAGATTCTATTGGTGTTTTATATAACATAATACAAATTTATTGATATAATATTTAATAAAATATTCTATTCTTTGTGATCTCTATTGTGAAAATATAATAATATTATGTTAATTTGAAAAAATAAATAAATAAATTCAAAAAATCTATATGTGTTTCATTCTACCCACACTAAAATGAATTCACCCCTCCAAATTCATCTTGTATATCCATGGTTTAATACTTGAGTTTTCTTTTAATAGAAATCCACATCATAAAAATTTATTAAAAAAACCTTTTAAAATAGAAAATTTTGATAATACTAGTTACCCAATGTAACTCATAACTATGTTTCCACGTAGAAAAACACAATCCATGATTTGGAGATAGAGTTGTAGTGTAAAAAACCATAGATATTAATAAATATAATTCATAACAAGATATTGGATGATCCAAAAAAATTTAATAATCAAAAAACATAATCTAAAGAATCATGAAAGAGTTCATTGATATGCTTAATATGATGATAATATGAAACAATTTTTTGCAGAATTATTTTTCAAATGTTGGTGATTTTTCAAGATAAGATCTACTTAATTTTTTTATCATAACTTTACCCTTTTTGTGTTAGTATATCAATTTCAACTTTATCTCATATTCTATGAAATAATGTTGAATTTTTCATTCCTTAAACATTAAAAAATCTTGAGATCCATTAATAGAATGATGGGTCATTCCATCTATGTTAATCATATCATGAAATTAAGAAAATGTTATCGAATGTGTATAAATCCACCAATAATGAGATAAATCATGCAAATCACAACCTTATCTGATATTTGATCAAAAACATTCCATAAATAGATTACCCACAATCCATCCAAAAGTTGAAAATCCAAAACTTTTGAAATAAGTCCACTAAATCATTTGAAAATGTATCTTTCGTATATCATAAATTATTTAAGGGTTATGACATTCCCAAAAAGTGGATACCGTAAAAAGTTATTCTCTTAAAACATGAAAATAACATGAATTACCATAAATCATTATAGAAACAATTAATTTTTCTTTTATCATAAATCTTGTAATCTATAATCCTTATTTGGTATAGAATAAACCACTATTTAAGAAATCCTTAATCAGTTCAAAGGAATTCATTACCATCCAATTTTTTTATTCATATCCAACTAATTTTTATAAAAACATCATTATCATAACATAAGTGACATATTTAGTGTTATATTTTCCTCAATCATGTGTTCTAAAAATATATCATCTTACTCTAAAGTCAAATCCCTAAGTATTAAGAACTATTCAACATTTACTTTCGAATACTTAATGAAAACAATATATTTAAAACACTTCTATGTATCGTGATTCATGTAATCATTGAATTATGATTCTAATACAGTTACCAATACAACTTTTTTTCATAAAAAATTAATTAGTATATATCATCTATGTATTTCTATAACATATGGATCTTGTTTTTAGGATCATCAAACATAATCTAAACAGGATTATTTGGTTTAATCTAAACAATAATTCTAGAACGTCCCATACATTTCACATGTCAATTACAATCTATTTATCCTAATTAGTTTAATTAATACACATACCACCTTCATGATTCTTTTTATGTTATTTCCACTTAAGAAATCATATTTCATAACTCCCATATATTCCACATCTGAAAAAATCAAGGTTAAATATGTTCAATCTAGTTATGGTTGTTGACTAAAACAAAATAAACAATTTGTGAGAAATACATGTCAAATATAAAAAACCCATGAGTATTATAAATGAGTTATAATATTTCAATCCATGATATATTGGGTTTAATCCTATTATATTAATGATTACCATAAAAACATGCGGATTATAACCTATACTTACACATATTATTTGGAAATGCATAGAAATATACTTCGAAAAATATATAGGGATATCACTCATGTTTTAACATCCTAGTTTATAATGGATGACTAAACCTTTACTCTGACACCAACTATAATGACCAAATCGTGATGTACATGGAAATTAAATTACTTTTTTTTCTATATTTAATTAATTACACTAATATAGGACTAAAGACCAAATAAGTTTTGTTCCTTTTGAAATAGGGAACACAACCATCTATTTAGCAAAATTATTTTTAAAATATCTCATAAGGTTCTTCCCCATTTTTACCCCTAACTTGATCCTTTCAATAAAACATGTGAAATAGGAAATATAAATTAAAGGGTAAGCTCTTATGCTTCAATAGGATAAACAATGGATTCATGTATACATAACATTAGAATAAGAATACGATAACATGGTCATGAAAATAGTTATTTGTACCCTTCAAATCAAAGACCATAAACATGAATCACGACATAAATATTGGATGGTCAGAAAATATAAATCATGAAGAAATAAAGATCCTGAACCATGTATACAAAACATAAGAAAATAACATGACATTGAGGTGGACACATAATAATATAATAATTAATTCCATAGTAGTCATGATATTACTTCCAAGGTCATCTTAGTAGTATGTGTTCACTCCACGTAACATATTGGTATAAATGGTAAACATCTATAACCATTTTAGTAGTCTTGGTTCACTCCCACAACCATCATGTTATTCATGGTTCACTCCCCTAACCATCATGGAAGACGATTTCATTCATTTCTATCTCATGAGATATAATTCATTACCCAATGGATGATAAGGAGATATAGGTCACATGCATCTGATATAGAAATTTTAAATACATGTTCCACAAGATCATAATCAATCATATCATAAAAATTTAATAGAATATGTTTCATAGACATGTAATCATATAATAACATGTAAAATATAATTTGGTTTTGTAAGAATTTCATAAAAATAATATCTTTTTAAAATATGGGGGTTTCTTAAAGATCATTCCATCACCATATAAACCATTCATAGAAAGAATATAAATGGTATTCTTGAAATATAACAATGTATATCATCATAAGTGGGGAAGGATTTTTAAATATCACTTAGAACATGAATTTTCATTAAAAATAAATTTATAAGTCAAAAAATATTTTCAAAACCCTTTTCATTAAAGCCACATTGTAATCATATAAAAAATAATGATCATCATTTAAAACAGTTTTTTAGGGAAAAATCATTTCTTTATTGAAAAAGAAATATTTATTTCAAATGTCACACATTTTTAAAAGATAACAATTTATTTAAAAAATAACCATTTATTCTTGTAGTAGAATCATAAAGGTAATATGGAATCATGAAATCATAAAAATAAATTCATTACATATAAATATCAAAACATTATACTGATACTTTTTCGAAAAAGTAAAAAAGATCATTGTTTGAATAATGAATGAAATTTTCTATTAAAACTATTTTGTATAAATTAAAATTGGTAAAAATGAATTTAACCATCAATATGAGGATAATAAAACATTATGAGAACCTCTTTATAATCCATGGACATGTACGATAGATATTACCCAATAGAGACATAAAACGAAACAATCTGAAATATGGAAGGGACTTTGAAATCAATACTCATCACTTTATAATCTATTGAATCATATTACCCTTGTAAAACTAAATTTATAATATTATATAAATATCATAATCTTCAAGATAATATTCAAAAAAAAAATCATGGGTTTTATATTCACAACATAGATGAATCATTCAATGTATAAGACATGGGACCTATGAAAATAGAGGGGAGACATAAACCACTTACCTTAGTCCGATTTCATCTGTACTTGTTCAAAAATATTTTATAGTGGTATTAATCATATTATTAACAGTTAATATAAGAATAATAATATTTATTATATCATATACAGTTTATTTTTGACTTTATACTACGAGCTTGATGTCAATTCTTTGTTAAATCATCATTTCGGGTATAATCGCCTTGTTTATTGTACATGTTTTTACTTGTTATTCATTGTATTATCACATGGATAGTGATTTAATTAATTATATACTGTAAAATGTTATTTATATATAATATATATTTATCGTATAATAATATATTATACATATATATATATATATATGAAATGGAATACATTGTTCATGGAGACGGCGGGCTGTACTTACTCATGAATGATGTTTTGGTTTTATTATTGTATTAAATGGAAGAAAGTAAATTAAACACACACACACACACACACAGATATATATATATATATATATTATTCTAGTAGAATTATTATTTCATTTAGTTCATGTTTAATTATAATATTAGCTTTGTAATCATTTTGGAATGGTAAGAGTAGAGAATAAATCTCAACGAGTCATGGAGACTCTAAGTCGTACGCACACACGAGCGACAATATCATTCCCATAATGATTAAATAGAATAGAATTTGATGGTATAATAATAAAAATAATTAATAATTTACTTTTCATGCTAATTGTTTAAAGCATTTATATTCATTGTTATATCAATCAAAATATATTATAGATGAAAAACAGTTCTCTCCACGGTGTGAAGACGATAAGCCTTATAGACACTTGTATAAAGATATTGTTCTTCATATTATGGACAAATTGATAAATATGGTGGTACCATAATCATTAAAACATATTATAATATATTATATTATATAATTATTACATTATTGTGGATGAAACATAGTAAATATATGTACATGATTAAAATTACTTTGGAATGGTATATACAAAATTACTTCTTCTTCAAGTGTCTCCTCTTGATGTGCACAAAATGAATCTATAGGTTGCATTCCAACCAAAATTATGACACTCTATGACGAATTTACCGATATTAAAGGATAAAGTGGTTGGTTTTTTCACGTTAAATGGATTTAGATCTCTATATAAAAGAGATTGAGAGGTTCTCTTTTAAAAGAGATGGGATGGGAACTCTAAGAAACATCAAAACTATTATATATATATATATATATATGTTTTTTTAATTAAAAGTAACTAAAAAGTTAGTTTTTCTTAAAGATGAGAAGATTATGGGTCTATATAATCTCAAAAAATTAATTTTATATATGTTTAGGTAAAAAATTAACCGCATCTTTTAGCTTTAACACTAAGTGAAGCAATTTAAATCTTACCGTGAAAACTTGTCTTTTTACACTATAGGGATAATCTAATAAGTATAAAACCTAAAACGAACCCCAATTGGATAAATTATGATATAATTAACATTATCTAATTATATTTTTCTAAATATATATTTTTATGTATTCTTTATCACTTAATAAAATATTAATTTTTTTAAAATATCATTTATGTCAATTTTGACACAATTAATCCCAAGAATTTATAAAGAACCATTACAACATTATTCCTTAAAAAATATTAAATCATTTTTATAATTTCCTAGTCATCCAAAAAAAATTTGGATGGAGTCTAATAGCTCATTTTATTATTATTTTCATATTATTAATATCATTTATTTGATTATTCCTTTAATAAATATATCACAATACCATCATTGTGTCATAATTAAATTTAGTTATATATCATCTAAAAATTATAAATTAATTATCGATATGTAAATAAAAATAATATATTTCTTATGAATTTTTATAGTTTACCATATCACTTATATAACCTCAACTTAAAAATAATATAGTTATTAAAATTTAAATTTTAATTTTTCCACTCTTCCTTTAATAAAATATATTAATGGTCCCAATTTAAAAAAAATTATTAATAATGATCATATTTTTTACCTCAAGTAGATTTTGACTGAAACACGCTTATCCAATAAAATTGAGACATATTTTAGTATAATCTTATATTTTTATAATGTTATATTTATCTAGAGTTACATTTTTTCTTTTATTATTGGTAAAAAAAGATAAAAAGTTAATATTTATTAAACATTAATTTGATCCTATTAGACCAAATTTTATATACCTATTACAACCATTTATGTCCTTTTATATACATTTTATTCAAATAAGTAGTAAAATTATGATAAATGCTAATTCGAAAAATGTGGCTAAAAGGTTGGTAAAAGAGATGTTCAAAAGATACATAATTTTTTATATCTGGTTATATTTTTAGAATGAATCCAATGAACTAAATTAAATTAATATATTTGTTATTTATTTATTGACGAATTGAAATAAACACAAAATAAAATAATTATTTAAATGAAATTTTTTTTAACAACATTGGATTATTTTTCATAATTTATCAAATAATGAATCTTTTTAGAAAAATACAACACATTAACTCTAAGTGATTTTTTCATACTAAATTTAAAAATTATATTTATGTTACCAAATTTTATTTTTATGAGTTTCTAAAATTTATTTTATTAATATTCATATAAGGACATTAAAAGCATTTCATTTGAGAAAATTGTAAATTCAAAATTATAAAGGCATTACAAATTATTATATTTCACATTATCAAAACCAGTATAACTAAAATATTAAAATTATTAATTATTATTCATATTACTAGTTTAATATCTAGGTTATAGCTATCATATTTAAATTATTATTATTATGAAGTAATGTTTCACAGAAACTCGGCATTGCGTGTAGTAAAAGAATCCCTTAGTGTTGCATATAACAAAATTCCAACGTAGTGATGCTATACACCATAAAATATCAGTCAGAGGATAGCCTCCTGACCATTTATTTGAATAAAATAAAAATATAGTAAAAAATAACCACAATCCAAAACACACAACTTCATATGATAAATACCATACAGGTCTCTACATCACTGGTAAAAAGCATTATATGCAGTCACTGATTCATATTCCCAGTTTAATAATTTTTCAGAAACATAGCATACTTCCTTCTCAGATTCATCCAATCCAAGGATAGAAACTTTGTGTTTCAAACAGACGACCTAGTGAACAAACAGCTTTGGCTAAGAGGTGTAATCCTATCTCATCCTTCTTCATTGTGGAATATTAATAACATCCTTATTCCTACTCACCTTCGTTCTCCCATAGTGAACAATGTCACTATATGAAGGCATGATAAATCCACAATAATTATCATTGTCATATCAGAGTAATCACCCCATTTTCTTGGAATATGCACCTTATTCATTCCATCTTTCTATCCTCTCCCCTTCTTAATTTGTCTACTTGTTTCAATTATTACTAGAAACATTAGTTATTTCACAACTTCATGACCATCCAATACCCCTGTTATAGAACTCCAACTCTATTTTTATCCTCTTGAGAGGTAGGCCCATTCTTCTCGCAACATTTCTCCTGCTAAAACAAGTTACATATTTTTTACATTCCCTATTTGAGATCTCTCCTCCTCATTAGGAACCACATTATGCTCCAGCTCTATGAATCAGTTACTAGTAGATTCTGAAATATATAATCCACCATTGGGTTGTAGTTACAAAGTAGGCTCCTTGAATTCCAAACAAGGAACAACATCAGCATTGATTTTTACATAAAAGAAAACGTTCAATTGTATCTCACCTTCCTTATTATTAGCAACCACATTTTTTATCAATCCAACATCTCCCCTACTAGAAAAACACATCTCTGCTCCATTTCCTACATAGTTCATTTATTCACTTACTGGACCTGCCTATCCATTACTACATCCATGTCTAGAAATACCTCCAAGAACATTTTCATCCATAGCAGAAGGATTAAAACTAGATCCCATGAAAAGGCCTTTCTATAACTTATTAGACACATCGGTAGATATTGAATTAGAAGGTATTTCTGCCTGTTTTCCCAATGATGAATCACCTAATCCAAATCCAGACTTCACAGCTTCAATGACGTTCCGTTACCAGGCAAAGACCATACCAACACTATTAACCAGAGTATGGTTCTAGGCTTTATTGTTAAACTTATCATCTAGGTGAGCCAGACGATAGTAGGTGAGACATTGATTAACCCATGACTCAAATACAATAGCTTGCCTCCATTAGAATTCCTCAGCAACCATAATCTGTATCTATTCAACTATATGCTTTGACACATCCACCACAATAATGAAGTGTGGTTTAACTGGATGACTCATAGAAGCAATTAAGTTATCCAGAAAAAGGAAACTACCCACCAAATTTCTTAACATATGAATTACCATGGGACTACGAAACAAAAATGGATGGTGGGGAAGACTTACCCAGGCTGTGGCAGAGGGTGAGTCCCGATTCATACAAAGGTGAAAAAACCATCGGAGAAAAAACAACCTTCATCTATTGCATATACAAGTAGCTCTATCCCATGTGTAAATGAAATAACCCTCTGAAGCAATGTGTATCATCATATGGAGATTATCAATCAAACCAGCAACCACGTGATCTTGAAAACATATTTTCTAAACACAAAATGATCAAATTCATCCACTGAAGGTCTTTTATGGTTGATGTGGGACACTAGGATTAAATCCAAAAGACTCGAAGCTGAGGAAAATTCCAAAAATGAAATCGATAGCTGAGAATCTCTATGATGAAGATCTGGGACCTTCAGGCCTATGTATATCTATGGGAACACCAGAAGTAAACTACTATACAAAATTAAACAAATGCCACATGTGAAACTAGATGTGGTGGAACCAAGACATCCTCCTCCATTACCCTTCTAGGAGGGGGGGGGGACTGTCCTCAACCACTTGCTAGGGTTCGGAAATCCCCATCGCTGACTGCATCTGTAGTCACCATGTAGCAAAATTTCTCCCAAAACGTGTTGTTGGGTGAAGAGGTATTGATGATCCTCCCCAACAGCATGTCGTACGTCCCTAGTGAAGCCCAAGGTGGCCAACCGTTGGGCTTAGGCTAGTTCCCGTTGTTGTAGAGGGGCCAATGAGAGGTCTGTTGGCATATAGTGCATGTTTCCTTGAAAGGACTCAATCTAGAAATGTCATGGTCATAATGCCACCACTTTAAACCAACTCTCCCTTCCCCCATAGGCATAGTGATAGTATATATGAAACAAAATATATATTCATTGTTGTGTGAATTGAAAATATCAAAATATTAAATTAATTTGAAATTAAAACAAATATTTGAATTCCTAAAATCTCACAGTGTTACACCTAACCAATATAACATATATTAAAAATTAACATAGTAGTGTAGATGATATGAATGATGGAAATGGAAAAATTAATGTGAAATGAACTATGTGAATATTCTTACCTAATGAAACATAATTTTTCATATGTCTATATTTTACATTATTAGTTTACTTTAATGAAAAATCTATTTAGATGATATATTTTCTAGACATCATTGGTGGTGGATTAATTAGTCGTACTCAGACCATGTTCAGGCCGCCATTGAGTACCCGATCAGACTTCATGGTTGTTGGTCAGAACAAGGGTGATGGCTATGTGATAGAGAGTTCAGTTGGGCATGGGATGTGCGTCAATGAGGATTTCGTTTTGAGTTAGGACCTATTTTTTATGATTCATCTTTTTAAATTTTAGGGATTTATTAACATGGGAACAATTATCTTGGCATTAAATAATTACAAATTTTTTTTACCATGTTTATAAAATGGTTGGAAATTCATTTTTATGTGTTATTGTTATTACATATGTTATTTAGTATGGTTACTATTGTGGATTACTCTAATGAAAATAGTATATCATCCTCATATGTTACATTATACCCACTCCAGTATTTGGTATCCTATATAATGTGGGGAGACATTATTGATGTCATGTGGAGACCGAACTTGGGGAATTAGTTAATAGAGTCTAGTTCAAGGATGTTATAGAGTGGAATCATAGAATTAATTTCAATGGAATTACTATTTTGGATGGTAAAAAGGGAATTGGATGTTTTGGTTCATTGAAATGAGATCGTTCTCGGTAGTAACTAACCTATGTAAGAGAGAAAACCCAAGTGTCTAGGGTGGGAATTATTTTTCTGGATGTCTGTTGAAAAAGATGAATGATAGATCACTGTGGGGTGATGCACATGTTGTCTAATGTGACTATTTTATAATATTTTTATCATGATCAGAATGACATGTGGTTAGGATTTGATGTATTATTATCGGTTCGTAGGGATATATGATGTATGAATCCTGATTAACAAACACTGTTTGTTGTGTGATACATGGAGGGCAGGATGCATTTTTTACCTTCAAGAAAGTTTGAAGAATAATATATCAAATAATGATAATTTTAATGTGTATAAAAGTAAGTATTTAGATCATGAGAGTGGAAATTTGTTCAAAAACGCATTTCTAATGAAAAAATTGTCACAATATATGCTTGTTAACCTCCCCCCCCCCACCACGTTTTCCATGACCCATGGTTGGGAAGGTTAAAGTTACTATTCTAGGAGTGATGATCTATTTTACGATAGTTTTTGAATTATTAGTTTTTATGGATAGTGAATTTCATACTTTGTAGAAATTATGGAAGATTTGTGTTATATATTTTGTGTCTCTTTCATGGAACTATATGAAGATTCCTCCACTTCGACACATACGGGTTGGGAAATAAGAGGATGTTTCAATTAATGCTTCTCTAGGGTTGGAGAAATGGAACTAGGTGAATCAAGGTAATAAGGTAGAAGATATATTTAATCATAACATCGCTTGAATTAGAAAATTGATGGAACATAAACACATTTAGGTTTTTTCAAGAATTTGTTAGTTGACAATGCTATTTTAACTATATCACCCTCTAAATTTTTCTAGAGAGGGTGGGATGCAGGCATCTGAGTTATGGATAGAGTCTATCCAGACTATCCTTGGTCATATAGATATTCACATCATAATGGTGTCGTGTTAGAAGCCTAAATCATGAGAGGGATGGAAAAACACTGATGGCATATCGTGGTTTAGACTGACCGAGCTGAGTGCATGTTATATAAGTGATTTTATAAGTTTTTCTAGAATCCTTCTACCCAGAGTCCAGTAGATTGAGTACATAAGTAGAATTTATGAGTTTCACAATGGAAGCATTGATAGTGATGGATTATTCTATTATTTTAATGGACTTGTAACTTTTTTCTCCAATTTTGGTATAAAATCAGGAAACAATTTTGAGACACTTTTATAATCAACATAGATATGAGGTTATTTCATTTTTTAATATTATCAATTTGAAGACATTTTTTAAAGTGGTATATTCGGACTTTATTTCTAATGGAAATATCAAGTAGGATCCAGGTAGTTCATGTTCAGGCTTAATTGGTAAACCTAGTGGTGAGGCCTCTAAAGGTAGAAACCTCCACTTCGATAGAATTAAACAAGGCAGGGGGAGAAAGGGTATCCTGAAAAGGGAACAACCTCTCTTGGTAGAAATCAGGATTTTTACAATATCTGTGGTAGGCTGGCCACATGAAAGGTATGTTTCTCTACTAATCAGTTGATTTTTGATCATTTTTCAAAATAGGGGATTTTCATAAGTTTCATAGGAACACTTGATATATGGGGTTTGTTGGAGGGGTAATGGCAGTATATATTGAATTTAGGGGATCAGTAACACCTTATTAGGTCGACAGTTGGAGTTCATTGAGCCGTACTCGTTAATACGATGGGTGTGGTACTCCGGAGAGAGGGAGTCCATTCTAGAAGGGTATTGAAGCATAGGTAATTTAGACATGAGATTAAGGTATAGTAATAAGTCACCTTCTTGCATATTAATCCACACATTGAGGTGTTGATTATAGAACATTGTCTGTTCGTGGTAAAATCCATTATGCTTCCCTGATTATTAGTGTTTTATTCGATACATGGGTCTCACATTATGTTATATCTGATCAATTTGGGTTTTTATTAAATCTATTAGTGGAGTGATTTTATGGGGTCGTGTCGATTGATACATTATTAGAGGTGCGAAGAGGTAATATCAGATAATGTTAGGGTTGTGATCTTGAGATTGGTGGGTACCATTTCTTTTGGTATTTTATTGTGCCTAAGATATCAGGTTTTGAACTTATATTTGGAAAGACAATGTTAGTGTAATATCAATCCCATATTTTATATTATATTCGTATGGTGAAATTCACATCTATTGAGGGAGACATGTATAACCACGGTGGCAAATATAATTTTCTAGAAGGCTATGAAGGGCTATTTTTTTAGTAGATGGTTTAACTCATATCCAATGTTGATTTTATTATGCTTGATTGTAGGAGGAGTAGATTATTCTATCATTCCTCTAGTGGTAGATCAGTTTCATGATATATTTCTTGAGTATTTATTTGGACCTACACTCGAGAGAGATGTTGAGTTCATGATATATTTATTTTCAGGTGTTGAACAAATTTTATTTTTTCCAAATATAATAGAACCAATAAGACACCAAGTTATTAAAAAACAACTATAGTAGTCGAAGAATAAAACTTTTGTCCATCCTAGTACATCACCTTTTTATACCCATTTTTATTTTCCACAAAATCACATAGATCTATGATGTTGTGCATTGAATAGAGGGGGTAGAACTAGATGACAGTTAAGAATTGATAAACTCTTCCCTAAATCAAATGACCTATTTCACTTTGCTAGAGGTAAATTAGGGTTCTAAAAATTGATTTGAGTTTGGTATATAATCAAATAAGTGTGAAAACATATAATATATTGCATACATTTTTCAAGAGCAGGTTTGGGTTGTATAAGTTCATTTTCATTTCATTCGTCTTGACTAATGTAGTGGTACTATTTATGGACCTAATGAACTGAATCATCCATCATAATCTAAATGAATTAATCAATTTCATTGATGATGAAATCATAGTGCACTTCATTAATCATGATGATCATGCCAAATATCTTGACATTGTCATGTGTAAACTAAAAGGGAATTGGCTATATGCCATGATATCGATGTTTCATTTATGTATTGATATGGTGCATTTATTAGAGAACATTATATTATATTATGGTGAGTATATAGACATATAGAATGTTTATGAGGTTGTCTGTTGATAGGAGCCTAAGAGTGTTTCATATTTTCAATGACATTTGGGTACAGATGGTTACTGTTAAAGGATTATTAAATACTATTTCTATTTGCATCACATTATTTGAGCTTGACCAAGAATAGAATCATTTTTTAATAATATGTGGCCTTTGAGAATTCTTTACAGCAGATAATGAAGTGGTGTACTGGAACACCATCTTTAGTCTTACCCATGTTAGGAAAAGGGTATACCTGGTTTTGAGATGTTTGTGGTGTTGTGCACAGATAATTATTAATGCGGGAAGGTCAGGTGGCTGCATATGGTTCACGATAGCTGATACCTCATTAAAAAACTACACTGCACCTGATATTGAATTGGCCACAGTAGTTTATGCCATTTAGTGTTGGTTACACGACTTGTTGTTATGATGGTTTATTGTGTATAGTGAACATAAAAGCCTTAAGAAATTTTTTTCTTAGTATTATATAGAACTTCTTAAATAAATACAAGTTGAGTACATATTGTATTATTATTCTGTGCTACTTTGCAAACTGGGAATGGGAATTAGTGTTGATGAGGATTTGATCTCAAAAAGTCAAAATCTGGTTGTTCTGGAATACAATTATGAATAGAGGATGAGGTTGTCTTAACTATGATAGATCATGAGGTGCATGTATTTTAAGGGAAGACATACCTTGAATCCTTGGTGGTTGATACAATGAGTTTGAGATATATTATGTAAGGAAGGTGTAAAGATCATGAATATGCGACATTAGTGACATTTTTTAATGGTGAGGAGTCGCCTTTTGGTTGGACCACTGGGGATGATGGAATCATTTATGACATTGGTCATATTATAGAATTGACATGTATAAAAGATTAGTTGATGTGAGTGATTCCTGAATTGAATGGAGCGAGGCATCCTTGCCTGAAAAAATGTATCATGCTCTTCCTATGTTATTTTGGTGGTCAGGGATGAAGAAGGAGGATGCATGTTTCATAGCATGAGTCATTTCCTTTTAGTTGGTGAAGGTCGAGCATCCGAGATCAAGTGGATTGTTACATCCATTTATTGTTCCCTAGTGGAAATGGGATTATGTGATGATGGAATTTTATTCGGTCTTCCCTGGATTCAATGGACGAATGATTCGATCTAGGTAGTTTAGGATCATTTATTTAAGGTGGATCTTTTCTTACCGATTCAATATATTTTTATCACTTATTTATATAGCGAGTTTTATATTTTTGAAAAAGTAATGTTTCAAGGGGTGTCGTTAATGATATTTTCATATCCATATCCACTTATCACATCCTGATTATAAAGGGTATTTTATAGTGGTATGTGTGACAATGTGTTTTTTGAGTAATAATTTTCACCTGCATATGGTGGGGTTGTCAAAGAATACAATTTAGTTATTAGGGAGAAAATTGAGAGATTGTATCTTGGACTTTGGTGGATCATGGGAAGAATTTTCATCATAGGTTTAAATTGACAACAAAAATTGCTTCTAGGATTGGATTAAAATGAATCCTTTTGATATGTTGTATGGTAGACTATATAAATATCCATTGTGTTGTCAAGAGTTCTGGTAATCAGAGTTGTGGGGACTGAGTCTCGGGTAATAGATATCATAATAGGTTTGATGGATTCTGAAATTATCGAAATATATATGATTAGAAAGAAATCATATGTTTTAATCTTTGTCAAACACTTGATTTTATGGTGGGAGATTCTGTGTTTCCCTAGATTTTCCCAAGGTTTGGTCACCATCTAATTCTAAAGCAAGGAATGTTTGTACCTAGGTAATTCAATATATTTGAGATTATGGAGAGGATTTGATCGACGGAATAACGATTGGCTATCCATCTTCGGTATAGCAGTATGCATGAATTTATTCATGCGTCATATCATATGTAGTATCACCCGGACCCATATCATGTGATCAACGTTGAGGATTTTTAATTTGTGGATGAGGTCCACATGAAGAGCATCCAGTTCATATTGTGGATCATAGTGAAAATGTATAATGGTGAATGAGAATGAATCTGGTTCGTGTTCAATGAAATATTTGTAGTAATCAGGAGGAAATATGGAAGAGGGTGGGTCAGATATGCATGCTTAGGGGATTATCACTTTTTTTGGGAAGAATATGGATCATTGGAACTGCGGACGAAGGATGAGTCATTATAAGGTGGAGTGGTTGTATGATCCCCCATTTTTTGGAGGTATTTTTTATAAATTTTAGTTTTAATCCATTATATATTTCTAAATATATGATCTTTGGGTGTGTGAGGATGTGCAGGGTTCTTTTAGAGGCTCAATACAAAAAAAATGAGAAACCATTCATTTTAGTTCATGTTTCACGGTTTGAGTGTGGTTAGTGAATGTCATTAGAGGGGGAAGACAAACTATTAAACCTTGTATAGAGGGGTTTCACATGATTAGGACATGATTTTTCTAAATATAAGGTAATCCCCATACTACTATGCATCTTAGCCGTTATTGGGTAGAGTTTGGTGCATGGATGGCTCACATTTTGGCAAATTGTGTCGCTAAACCTAACACCAAATTTAAAAGATCAATGTTATATAACATTCCCTCATAATTTTAAATCACTTACCCAATTTCTTTCACATTTCTTTTCATCTCAACCCATGTGATGAACAAAACTCCTCCAAGCTCCCAATGAATCATTTTCCACTGGATATATACAATTTTGGGTGTCATTGGTAATGGATCAATGCTCTAGGTATGTATAATGATATTGTGTATTATATTTTTTTGATTAGGGATTTCAAATTTGTTTTTTTCTAATTCCCTAAAACCCTCTTTATCTGATATAACATAGTTTGTGGTTTCCAAGAGTGTTTGAATCATCATCTAAGAATGTGTTTAAGGGTGAATCCATCTTCATATTCGAGGTATTTTGTCTACAAGTAATACCGCATAGTCTTTGTTTTGGTTTATACTAACATGGTTGTGTGTTTTCTTCCCTCTTTTTGTTCATTTAATTTGAATCGTATGATTTAGTATAATAGATGTATTAAAGGGGACACGAACCTACCACAATCCCTATAGGGTTTGTTGAGTTTGAAAACACCAATTTAGGACACCCATTGGGTGTACTAATTACTCTAAACATAGATATTGTAATTCAAATCCTGAAAATAATTTTTCATAAAGTGGATCACATGAATAGGATGTTGGTATGTTCGATTGATTTAAAAATGGACCATGAGTAGTGGTTTCTCTAATTTGGTAATTTCATAAGGGGTTTTTGTGATTAATATGAGTTCAGATTGTTGTAATAATTGAAATTTCTCTATGTTATTTTCGAAATGTATTTAAAATGAATATGTGGTGTAATACATATGAAATGGTAATCAAAATAAATGGGTAAATACATATATATTGATAAATATGTTAAAGGTGTTTTCCTGATTGAGTTGATTATTATGTTTAGTAGGATAATGTTTGAGAATTTTTAAATATACTTAATAGTTTAAGTCATGGAATAGAGAAATCAATTAAATGGGTTATGTAATGTAATTTGTAAATTTACCAATGGGTTAGGGGTTGATTCTAATTCTATAGGATGAATGATTATGAAATGTGGATTTTATCTTTATTTGTTTATTATCTTTTTAGATATGGCATATTTGGTAAATGGATAAATTTTAATGCACACATGGAATGGTGGTATGTGTGGTATTAACTTGAGGTTCTACACATGTGGGTCAGGCGGGACATAGTCTCTAAACCCTGCCCCTTGAATGAATGATTTAGGGACTCAGACCAAGGCTCTTTGTTGTTAATGAGTACATTAAATGAAACAACCTAGACTTCAAATCCACGGTTTATGTGATATATTTTTTATGATATTTGTTTCTCTAGTGATATTGGGAATTTGGATTATTTTTATATACATATTGATTTTTCATATTAGGTTATTTTGTTGATGAAGTAAATTCCCAACCCATAGATCATGTATTGAATAAGAACTTATTAGTGTAGATGATATAATTGATGGAAATAGAAATAGTAAATGGAAATGGCTTAGGTGAATATTCTTAAAAAATAGAATCTGAGTTGTCTTTTTTACCATTTCATTTAATTTTTTATAGGAATGAACTATCAGTTTAGATTGAACATTTGGTAGACACTGTTAGTGGTGGACTGCAATGTTGTAAACACACCCAGCTCATGCTGCCATTGGGTACATGAGAAGACTTTATGGTTGTAGGTCAGGAAAATGGTAAATGCCATTTTAAAGATAGTTGAGTTGAGTATGGTATGTAAATGGATTGGGCTCTATACTTACCTTTATGAAACTTTTTGAGTATTTAGTGGTTTAAATTTATTTTGGGTTTTCTTCACTTAATAACTAATAGCATGACATTACATATTACTATTCAGTTGTGTCACTACCATGTTGGGGAAATGGTTGGTAATGAATGTTTCTTTCTATTTGTCATTATATCCATTATTTATTATGGTTTCTGTTATGTCTTACTCTATTGAAGTGGGTATAGTCTCTAATTGTTCTTTAGTAGACCATGGACAATATTTTGTGACCTATGGTGTACAAGGAGGCACACTTGAGGTTATGTAGAGACCCGACATAGGGTATAGGTTAGTGGATTCTGGGTAGGGGATGTTACCTTGATGGATTCTCCTCATCCATGGGTAGCCAGACTAATTATCTAGTCCCTCAATGAATACATGTGAATTAGATAGGAAGGTTTCTCTAAGTACATTATATTTTGGTGCTACAATGATGATCTAAATTCCAATGATATTGGTTGTGGTATGGTAGTGAATATACCTAATATAATGACGTTAGATTGATGCTCCAAGATTATGTGATAATGTCACATGGACATGGGGTCTAAGGAAATGAAATTATCATGGAATTACTTTAAGTCATAAAATCCCAGGAAATAGTAAATGAAAAAAAATAGAAATTTTTATTGGATTATGTAACAACCATAGATTTTATGAAAATTATTCTTTTTAATTTCATTGATGTCTTTTGTTGTACGCTACACCATGATTATCTTGCGCTATACGCAACACCGTATTAGCTTGCAATATATGAAAAACTATTCTTGGATCTTGTTACACACAATTTCAAGTTCGTTTTGTGGAAATTTTTTTACGCAACATTATGTATAGATTTTATTTAATTTATAAATGAAATAAGTTTTGATTATGTTATACGCAACATTGAGTGTGTATATATATATATATATATATTCAATGTATAAATGAAATGTGGTTAGATTCTATTATACGCAACAACAAAGGAGTCATTCACTACAGGAAACCCTAACTTGGCTTACATTACACACAATCAGGACCTTCCTCGATAGCGTGTGTAGTATGCAATACCGAGTTTCTCTAAATGAGATATTATTATAATATTATAATTAACTAGCTGTTATGAATAGTAATACCCACTTCTTGAAAATATACAAATTATTTCATTTAAAATGGACTTCATTTTTGGATTTGGAATATCGAAATTATCCTAGGGTAAATTTTTGGTGTTTTTCTGAAAATATTCAATTTTTGATGAATAGTGAAAACACTGGATTTGTATTTAAAAACCAAATTTTTATTTAAATAATTATTTATTTTAGTTAAATTTATTTTAGGTCAAAATTGATACAAAATACCTATATAAGTACAATTTAATTCATTGGAGTCAATTTATAATAATTTTAGATATATAAAAATTTTATTGAACTTTTCACCGTCTTTTACCCAACTCCTATGAGAATTTGGAAATTCACATAAAACATAATTTTACCGCTTCTGTGAGTGGAATTTAAAACATCCTAGAGACACGGTTAATATCAAGGACTAGAATTTGGTTCAATGAGATGAAAATAAATTTTGGGGAATAGTAACTTTTTACTTTTATTTACCACAGTTAAAAGTATATAGGTTAATTGAGGGTAAAAATGATATTATTATTACCCTAACAAAAGTATTATTTCTATTGGATAAGATTAATTCGACCAAAACCATCCTTATGAATAAAATATGACCATTTAGGTCCACTTGGATTAGATTAGGACATTTATTATTAATTTATTTAATGAAGGGTTAAAATCGATAAAATCAATGTTTAATAACTAAAACAATTTTAATATAGGGTTATACATATGATAAATTCGACTATAATTATTCATTACAAATATAAAAATATTTCCTACATAATGGTATTTTATTTATGATTTTTATACATTAAATAATTTAATTTATTTATGACACAATGATGATGCAGTAATTATCTTATTAATGAAATATTGACATAATTAATGTTATAAATAACCATATTAATGTAATTTGTGACTTTTTATTAATTCCACTGATTATCTAGGTCAATATGACATTTTATTATTGATTTAATTAACTTTTTTTCAACTAATAACTCTGTTATGATTTTCACAAAAATCAATTACCAAATAGTGTCAAAGTTGACATAAAATAGTTTTTAAAACAAATATTAGATTATTAATTGTTATTTTATTCCTAAAAATATGATGTTCGGCCAAATGACTTAGATAAGGTTATATATATTAATAATAAACAACTTCGGGTTCGTTTGGCTTGTTATAGTAAGTTTATTAACCTTATAGTGTAAGAAAACAAGAAGACACAGTAAAAGTAAAATTATTTAACTTAAAGTTAAATCTAAATTATAAGTTTAGAATAGAAACCTAAACTTGCCTAAATTATATTGGATGATAGGATTTAGACCCATCCCCACATTATCTTTGAAATAAATCAATTTGGATCTATGATAAACCGAATTTGTCTTTATTATAAAATAATATTTTGAATTTTTCTAAAGGTTCCGCTCTCATCCCTTAAAAAAGGGAACCACTTACCTCTTCTCTTCACACCCTTTTGAGCCTTTAATCTTGGCCAAACCCTACCCATTTCTCTTCTACACTTCCCTAGAAGAATTCAGGAGGTTCTGGTCTTCTGAAAAGACCAACTCTACTAACTTAAGAGAAGGCTTAAAAGAGGTGTGTCGAAGAAGAGTTAATCTCTTCTTTTGATTCTCTCAAGTTTCTTTCTTCTTAAACATCTTCTTATTTAGTTGTTTCATTATAAAGTAATAACATCAGTATCACTAATATACGTATATTTTATTATTAATAGTAAAAACACTATTTCCCCTTCTATCCATCCTACGGTAAACGAAATCAACACTCGTGCGTACGTACAGAATACCGTCTCCACCCCGTGGTGTAATCAGTTTTTACACCACCACCTTACATGAATGGGTATAATGGTGTAAATAAATAACTATATATGGATATTGTAAAGTGATATTGATTCTGAACTATTATACATACACTTCAATACAGTTCCATGATCATGGGAATGATATCATCGCTCGTGTGTACGTACGGACTACCGTCTCCACGAACGCGATGAGATTCATTTTCCATGATTAACCATTCAAGAATGATTATAAAGTATATATACTGAATAATACTGAAATATATTACAAAATGAAGCTACTGGATTTATGTATACATATATATATATATATATGTCATCTACTTACTTCCATTCAAGTCAATAAAGAAAGTAAAACATTGTTCATGCGTACGTACGACCTACCGTCTCCATGAACGGTGTGTTTCATTTAATTTATCTATATATATATACTTAATATATATGATATATAAATCATGTTCTACATTCTAAATGTACTTAAATCATGATATAATTAATAATAATATCAAGAACAACAAGTCCAAACACGTACGAAAAATGAAACAATTTTACCCAAAACGCTACTTTAACATGGAATGGACAAATGAACGAGTTATATAAATACCTAAGTGAACCATATATGATATAATAACAGTGAATATGATTCTGTAATAAGTTAATGACATTATTTAAATCATTATACATGAGGTTCGGTTACATACGAAGCATATCGGACATAAGGTAAGGGATAACTTTTCCAATCTCGTTTTTATCTGAGATTGTTTATTCGTACGTATTCACTGGGGTTATATTTATCATCCATGTTACTGTATTATAAAAATAGATTCATGTATGTTTAAAGTATTTTTTACCCATTTTTGACTCTTACTACATGGTATGTAATGAATCTTTCTTTTGTTTACATTACGAGGTACATTTTGACTTTTCCGGAAAAAGTACGAGAAGAACGTTTTTTTAACATATACGGAATGAATGTATTTATATGGTTTTATAGAGCCTTATTTTTATGAAGCTTCCTCAAAAATATTTCATGACTATTTTCAACAAAATGTCTTATTTTAAAAAAATTGCTTGACGTTTTGTGAAATGAAATTTATTTTTAAGAAGAAAGGATATTTTCCTCAAGAATTCATTTCAAATGTTTTATCAGAACCATTTTCCATCTAAGATGACATTAGTTTATATGTGTATGTTTCAAGTACATTGTCTCTATGATTTAAATGGTTTCACTTTTCTTATGATGAAATATCCAATTGTTTTATATGGATTATTTGATGATGGTATGATTTTTATGAAACCAATTTTATTCTTTGGGTTATGATGAATGTTTCAATTTTATTTTGTGGAACAAGTAATAATGATTTCATAATGAGATGGGTGGGACCTATATCTAACCCCCAATGAATTGGATAAAGATTTATATCTCATGAGATAGAGATGGCTGGAACGGTAAGATAATTCGTTTAAGTGATACAGGACTAGAATGAGGAGTGAACTCGATTCAGAAAGGGACTTTGTCCACAAAGATGGCCTTGGGAGCAATTCCTTCGCTAATATGGAAATCATATAATGTGCTTAATGGTTTTCCATAATTACATGTTTTATTCCCACACTATTTTATCATTATTTATGTTCCTTTATGATCTATTCCTTGTATACATTCATGATTTATGTCGTTGCTCATGATTTTGATTTTTAGATTTTATGTCAAGTTTTTTTTTGCATTTATATGTTTATGGATTGTGTTATGTTCTCTATACTTACCCTTACTGACAATTTGAGATCACCCTTTATATGTTTTCTTTTCCCCAGGATTTAAAGAAAGGTTTTAGGTAAGAAAACAAAATGGGAATATATTTATGAGAGATGTTGAAGATCTTTCACAATGATTAGAAGATTGTTTTTCTGTGTTTCCAATGACACTAAAATATTACTATCCTTGTGCGTCTGTTTTCGTTATGTTTCAAGTATTCTGCAAAAGTAATGTAATGTCCATGTACGTCAAGCTTTGGGTCTCAATAGTTGGTATCAGAGGAAAAGTATAGTCAACCTTTGGAAACTGGGATGCGAGATCTTTAGTGAGATCTCTAGAGATATTTCTAAGGTATGTCTAAGGATGTCCCTAAGGTTAAGTATAAGTATAGGTTATAGTCCTAGAATTATGGTAACGATCTTATAATTTTACCTAAGATGTTAGATATTGAAGTTAATCCCACATGATTATGATTTTGGCCTCTCGCACTATTTTTTGGGTTTTAGAAAATGGATGGAAACGAGAATATTCATGATAATGGAGGATATGATGGACAATGGAATGATATTCTTAATGATCAACCGAATGAAATTGGATCTGGAGGTCCACATATCATTATTATGCATAATCACAAATATCATCATATGACCAATAATCTCATCTTTGTTAAGTTTCCCGACTCATCTAATAAGATAATGATAGAGTTTCATGATGATCATAGAGGAAAGAAAGTTAAATTTATCTCATGTAAATCATGTGGGAAGAGGCATCAAAGAGAATGTTTCAAAAGAACTGGAAGATGCTTTGGGTGCGGAAAGGAAGGACACAAATCCAGTAAGTGCAATGGAAAACGTTCAGTTAACACCTTGGATAAGGATAATGGTCTTGCTAAGACACCAACAATGAATATATTTTTTTTAATGAGGAATGTATGAGAATTATTAAAACCAATTCCCTAAGGGAAAATATCATGAAGAGAATCAGCATGGTCATATGGGTAGTATTTATGAGGATGATGATGAGGAGACTACAAATGATATATGAGATGAAGAAGTGTTGAAGCTTGCTCGATGGTTTAAGAATATAGTGGAATGATTTATGTTCATCAAGAGTTATGTTGTATAGGTAATGGTACTATGGAATAAAGGCACATCTAAGGATTATTACACTATTTTATTCTTAATGTATTTGAAACTATATGTTGAATGGTACCGATAACCATGGAAATTGATTCAAATATTTTGGAAAGCATATGATATGCGCATAATGATGGGATAAGGAGAAAATGAATTTTTTAATAGTATTCATGTGTTCATGATTGATATAAGGACTAAGTGATATCATGGTTTGAGTATATATAATTTTTGAGGATTTTGGTAGGTGTATAGTGTTAAATTTTAACTACATTCATGTTTTCACTAAGGTTCAATGAGAATTCATTTTTCAAGAGAATACATGATTAAGGCCTTTGAATTTTTGGAATGTGACCAACAATATATATCGTATGATATATGGGGGATAAATGATGGTATTCACGTACTTGTTATGTGACCTCTCATGTAATCATTTTCTTTACACTCTGAGATTAGACAAAAGTATTTTCGATAAGCTTAAAGGTTAGAATGGATTATGTTGGACATTAGATAGAATTGTTTAAGGGTAGAAATTTTTTCCATATTATTAATGGAATGCTATAATAATATATTTTTAGAAAAAGGAAAACCTGTAGGATGGGCGACAACCCATTGCGTCGGACAAGGCTATGGGAATTAAACCCACAACTGAAGTACGACATGCCTTTATCACCAACCACTTCCCTACTTGAAGTCCTTGTTTAGTAGAAACCAGTTTTATTATATTAAGTAGTATTATATATGAAGTATAAGTCCATTTTAAGAACCATATATGATTAATCTCACTGTAGATGGACTTATGTATGTTTTATAACATTCTCTAAGATTTTGTTTGAGAAAGATGGAATGACCCACCATTCAGTCACATGATATGCTAACACATCACGAATGACAAATTCAACATCATTTTTTTAAGAGATGAAGTGGAAATTGTCCAAGGAATGACCAACGATGAGACTGTACCAAAATCAAGAAACTATTTCTTTTAATTCCAATTTCTTCATCTTTAAGGAAATGATCTTGAAAACCAAAAATGTTGTCCAAGTGCCCTTATATCTGATGAATTAGATGATACCTTAGATCATCACAAATATATGGCTTTGTGATTGTTGTATTTTTTATAGCCATGTTCTATACCACTCTCTATCAGAACATGATGGTTAGATTTCTCTTCCATATGTATATTTTCATCTATGTTCTTCTGTGTGGAAACCAAGTGATAAGTTAATTTGGGTAACCGATATGTTTCATACTTTAGGTTTTAAATATTGGTTTTGGTATTCCTTTTTACAATGTGTGTTTCTATTAAATAATATTTCAAGTAGAAAACCATTTATAACCCCGACGAATTACGAGGGAAAAAATCATTTTAAGGGGGGTAGAATGTAACAACCTGAGATTTTATGAGGATTATTCTTTTTAATTTCTTTGATGACTTTTTCTGTACGCTACACCAAGATTATCTTTCTTTATACGCAACACCGTACTAGATTTCAATATAGGCAACACTATTCTTGGCTCGTGTTATACACAATTTCAAGTTCGTTTTGTGGAAATTATTTTACGCAACTTTATGTATAGATTTTGTTTAATGTATAAATGAAATAAGTTTTGATTATGTTATACGCAACATTGAGTGTATATATATATATTCAATGTATAAATGAATTATGTTTGGATTCTGTTATACGCAACAACAAAGGATTCTTTCACTACACGCAACTCTAACTTTTCTTACATTACACTCAATAGCGAACTTCCTCGATAACGTGTGTAGTTCACAATACCGAGTTTCACTAAACGAGATATTATTATAATATTATTATGAACTAGCTGTTATGAATAATAATACCAACTTTTTGATATTTTATAAATTTTATCATTCAAAATGGACTTCATTTTTGGATTTAAAATATCTAAATTAGCATAGGGTGAATTTTTTGTTTTTTTTCTGAAAAATTTCAATTTTTGATGAATAGTGAAAACACTAGGTTACTATTTAAAAACTGACTTTTTATTTAAATAATTATTTATTTCATTTATATTTATTTTAGGTCAAAATTGATACATAATCTTATATAGGTTCAATGTAACTCAATGGAGTCATTTTATAATAATTTTTGATATATAAGAATTTTACTTAACTTTTCACCGTCTTTTACCCACTACGTAGGAGAATTTGGAAATTCAAATAAAACATAATTTTACCACATATGTGAGTGTAATTTCATAAATAATAGATACACAGTTAATATCATTGACTAAAATGTGGTTCAGTGATATGAAAATAATTTTTGGGGAATAGTATCTTTTTACTTTTATTTACCACAGTTATAAGTAAATAGGGTAATTAAGGCTAAAAATGATATTATTATTACCCTAAAAGATGTCCTAATTCTATTAGATATGTATAATTCGACCAAAAACAACCTTAGAAATAAAATATGACCATTTAGGTCCACATGGATTATATTAGGACATTTATAATTAATTTATTTATAGAAGGGTTAAAATAGTTAAAATCAAAGTTTAATAACTAAAACATTTTCAATATAGTGTAATACATAAGTTAAATTCGACTATAATTATTCATTAGAAATCTAAAAATATTTCTTACATAATGGTATTTTATTTATTATTTTTATACGTTAAAAAATTTAATTTATTTATGACACAATGATGATGCATTAATTATCTTATTAATGAAATATTGACATAATTAATGTTATTAATACAGAAATAAATGTAATTTGTGACTTTTTATGAATTCCACTAATTATATAGGTTAATATGACATGTTACTATTTATTTAATAATTTTTTTTGAACTAATCGTTTTTTTATTATTTTCACAAAAATCTATTACAAAATAGTGTCAAAGTTGACATAAAATAGTTTTTAAAACAAATATTATTTTATTAATTGTTATTTTCTTCCTAAAAATATAAGGATCTACCAAATGACTTAAATATGGTTATATATATTAATAAAAAAACAACGTAGAGTATTTTTGGCTTTTAATAGTATGTTTATTAACCATATAGTGTAAGAAAACTAGAAGACACAGTAAAAGTAAAATTATTTAACTTAATGTTAAATCTAAATGATTAGTTTAAAATAGAAACCTAAAATTGTCTAAATTGTATTAGATGAGAGTAATTCGACCCATACCTACCTTATATTCTAAATAATTCAATTTGGAGCTATTATAAACCGAATATGGCTTTATTATAAAATAATATTTTGAGTTTTCTAAAGGTTTCCCTCTCCTCCCTTATAAAAAGGGAACCCCTTACCTCTTCTCTTCACGCCCTTTTGAGACTTTATGTTAGGCCAAACTCTTCCCAATTATCTTATCCACTTCTCTAGAAAAATTCTGGAGGTTCTGGTCTTCCCAAAGGACATCCTCTACTTCCTTAAGAGAAGACTCAAAGGAGGTGCGTCGAAGAAGAGGTAATCTCTTCTTTCGATTCTCTCAAGTTTCATTCTTCTTCAAATTATTCTTATTTATTAGTTTAATTATAAAGTAATAACATCAGTATCACTCATATACTGATATGTTATTATGAATATGAAACAACCCTATTTCACCTTCTATCCATCCTACAGAAAACGAAATCACCACGCGTGTGAACGTACGGAATACCGTCTCCACGTCGCGATGTAATCAGTTTTTCAACCACCACCTTACATGGATGGGTATAATGGTGTAAATAAATAACTACATATGGTGATTGTAAAGTGATATTAATTCTGTAATATTATACTTACACTTTAATACAATTCCATGATCATGGGAATCATATCATCGCTCGTGCGTATGTATGGACTACCGTCTCCACGAACGCGATGAGATTCATTTTCCATGATTAACCTTTCAAGAATGATTAAAAAGTATATATACTGATTAATACTGAAATATATTACATGATGACGCTACTGGATTTATGTATACATATATATATATATGTCATCTACATACTTCTATTCAAGTCAGTAAAGAAAGGAAAACATCGTTCTTGCGTACGTACGGCCTAACGTCTCCATGAACAATGTGTTTAATTTCATTTATCTATCTATTATTTATATATACTAAATATATATGATAGATAAATCATGTTTTAAATTGTGGAATTAATTAAATCATTATATAAGTAGTAATAATATCAAGAACAACAAGTCTAAACACATACGATAAATGAAACAATTTTACCCAAAACGCTACTTTAACATGGAATTGACAAATGAACGGGTAATATAAATACCTAAGTGAACCATATATGATATAATAACAATGAGTATGATTATTTAATAAGTCAATGACATTATTTAAATCATTATACATGAGGTTCGGATACAGACGAAGCATATCGGACATAAGGTAAGGGATAACATTTCTAATCTCGTTTTTATCCGAGATTGTTTATTCGTACATATTCACTGGGGTTATATTTATCATCCATGTTCATGTTATCTAAAAATGGTTTCATGTATGTTTAATGTACTTTTTACCCATTTTTTACTTTTGCTACATGGTATGTAATGAATCGTTCTTTTGTTTACATTACGAGGTACTTTTTTAATTTTCAGGCAAAAGTACGAGAAGAATGATTTTTTTAACTTATATGGCATGAAAGGATTTATACAATTTTATAAAGCCTTATTTTCATGAAGAATCCTCCAAAATATTTCATGACTATTTTTAACAAAATCTATTTCTTTTAAAATTTGCATGACGTTTTGTGAAATGAAATTGATTTGAAAAAAAAGGATATTTTCCTCAAGAATTCATTTCCAATGTTTTATCAAAATCATTTTCCATCTAAGATGACATTATTTCATATGTGTATGTTTCAAGTATAATGTCTCTATGATTTACATGGTTTTACTTTTCTTATGATGAAATATCCATTTGTTTTATGTGGATTATGTGATGATGGGATGATGTTTATGAAACCTATTTTATTATTTGGGTTATGATGAATGTTTCAAGTTTATTTTATAACACAAGTAACAATTATTTCATTATGAGATGGGTGGGACCTATATGTCCCTCCAATGCATTGGGTAAAGATTTATATCTCATGAGATAGATATGGATGGAATGGTAAGATAATCTGGTTCTGTGATACAGGACTGGAACGAGGAGTGAACTCGATTCAGAAAGAGACTTTTTCCACTAAGATGGCCTTGGAATTAATTCCTTAGCTACTATGGAAATCATATCAAGTGATTAATGGTTTTTTCACAATTACATGTTTTATTCCCACACTATTTTATCATTATTGATGTTCCTTTATGATATATGCCTTGTGTAATACCATGATTTTTGTTGTTGCTCATGATTTGGATGTTTAGATTTTATGTTCAATTTTTTTTTCATATAAATGTTTATATATTGTTTTATGTTCTCTATGCTTACCCTTACTAAGAATTTGAGCTCACCTGTTATATCTTTTCTTTTCCCCAGGATTTAATGAACGGTTTTATGTAAGAAAACAAAAGGAGAAGATATTTATGGGAGATGTTGAAGATCTTTCACCACGATTAGAAGATTATTTTTCCGACATTCCAAAGACACTAAACTATTGGGGTCCTTGTGCGTCTGTTTTTGTTATGTATCAAGTATTCTGCAAAATTAATGTAATTTCCATGTACGTCAAGCTTTGGGTCACTACAGTTTAGACTCCTTTTTGGCTGAATTAGATTTTATTGGTCATGGAATCATTATGAACCTAAGGAGAAATGTGGTTGACTAATGATTAATAACTGTAAAATATGATTTCATTTTTAATTATTATATTTTATTCTTTATTGAAGATAATACAATGTTCTATTCGACATATTTATTTAGAAACCATTTTTGGGGGTCTATTAAGTTGTATTCATACCCCACTCAGACCATTGGTTCTACTTGAGTGTAATTCATGTTTTCAAGATAGGATAATGAAAATATGCTTATGTTAGATGTCTGAGGTGAAATTCAGGATGATGTAATAATGAAGAAAACATTTATGAAATCATCACATTGTTAGAATTTTACATTTTATCATTAATTTGGGTTTCTAATGAACATTTAACAAGTACATGGACTAATATATTCAGTACATTTTTTTATGATCATTTCCTATATTTTGGGAGTTTCATGTGTTGCTTGGTTCTTATTGGTTGTTTTAATTATTATTTTCGATATTATTATATTTATTTTTTTCTCATATCACATTGATATGGTGGTGATGGTATCCCCACAAGATATATTAGATTGTCAATAAAAGTCAGTATCTTGTGTAATATAGAGAGGAATTCATGAGGACATGTAAGTAATATCCTTGTAACATCATCATGTGAAACCCAAGTGAGGTAAATAAAAAAATGTATCAGAGTGTGGTTTTCATTTTTGCCATCTTACAATTTGAAAATTTCTGGTAGGATACCACGGAAAGTTAGAAAATTTTCATGATCTTGGTGGTGAAAGCATCTAACCAATATATGTGTGAAAACCCAAGTCCTTAGGGTGGGTATTATTGTTCTGATATTTGCTCCTACTGTAGAATGTTCTTTCACCTCGGCTGATTCACATGATATGTTACATTATTTTTTCTAATAAGAAATCATGGACCAGTATGTAAATTGATTATAGTATGTATGAATCATTATAGTAACTCGTGAATTTATGAATCATTAATCATATTATATAACCATGAAAAATAATGTTCTTGATTGGGTTTTGTGAAATGAAACTTATTTTTTCATTTTAGAAATTAATGAGAAATTAGGCCTACTAATTTAATTATAGTGGTTAAATGAAATAGAATGTATTAAATTAAAATAGTAAAAACTTTATCTAATTGGAAACTCATAATTATGAAGTTTGTTTAACATGTGTTATCGAATGTTAATATTAGGGATTGTTGAGATTAGTGATAGTGTTTTTATTTTTATAGTGGCATAGTGTAAGAAAGTTGATTTACTATATATTAATCTAAATATAAATTTTGTAAATGAGTAAAAAAAATGTTTAATTGAAATGGGAGGTTTTCATTGTAGATAAAAGCCTCCATAAGGAGGCTTATATATAGAACTATTAGAGGAAATATCAACGGATGTGCCTCCAGTAATGTTACAAGATGCCCAGATAGTTTCGAATGATCTAGTGGAAGGGCAGTTCCAGGTTACACTATCATATTTTATGAACATCATGTAAATAGTCCTTGGGTGGTCTCTATGGAAAATATTTGATTTGACTCTTGAGTTTCTGATGCATCACTCTCGTACATTCTCCGGAGAGGGTGTACCTGATAAAACTGTGTTTTGGATTGAGTATATCCAGACAATCATGGATCATTTGTAGACCCATGTAGATAAAAGAGTCAAATTAATAGTCTATATGTTATGAAGACCAGCTAATCATTAGTGGAATATCCTTGCAATGGATGAGCACTTGGATGTAATGGTATGAAATGACTTCCATGAGAATCTCCTACAACACTTTTACCCAGAGACACTGGGACAGGAGAGTGAAGTGAAGTTTATATAGTTGGCTTAGGGAAGCATGTAAGTGATGGAAGATACTGCAAGCTTCAATGAATTCAAAACATTCTACCAATACTGGTAGGATATGAATTTGATATAGATATACAATTCTAGAATATTCTTAAATTTTAGAGTAAGTCTCTGTTTAATATGTTTCGATTAAAAAAATTAGTTAGTGAATCTTGATCTCATTTATAAGGGAAACCAGAAGGATGGTTTTAATTTATGACATATGGTTTCAGCTTGATGTCTAGTAGGTTCATCCACATAGGTTATAAAATATCATTAAAAGAACATTATCTAAAAAAGTGGAGGATAGAGTAGCTATGCGAGAGGATTAGTTACTAATGCAAGTGTTTGAATGTCTTTCAATCCGTGTTGCAGGTCGAGCACATTAATAGCTTGTTCCCCCAACGACTTATGGGTCAATGATCATTCATCGATATGGGAATATTACCATGGTTTTACAAGAAAAATTAATATATGGGATATGATGGAGGACCTAGGATGCCATATAGCAGTTTAAGGAGGTTTTCTACACAATATCATCTAGACTATTGGTTGACTACCATCATTAAAGTTCAGGGTTGCATAAGAAAAATTTAGGGAAATAACACCCATATATGCAGATTAGTGTAACATATGGGACTCATAATAGAGAATAACGATGAGGGATATGTTAGTTTCCTATACTTCATCCAAACTTTTTGATAGGGTGGGTCGTCCATCGACATATGGGAGCACAATTCATATAGATTTTTTACATTCTATCACATTATTTGATAAATGGTCCTCTTATTGTTTCATATCTTCTTAACATGTGAATGATTTATGTTTGATAGTGAGATTATTATGTTTTGTTATAATAATAAAAACATTTTGTGTGAGTACGGTTGAAGGAAATGTTTCCATACAGGCGGTGTTCTCTCAAGGAAGGCGAGTATCATTTCCTTTGTGATCTCTCCCTAGTTGAGATTTTAGGTGTTCTCTTAATTTTGGGTTATATAATTTTTAGTGTTTTACTCTCCCCTAATTTATTTTTAACTTATTTTAGTAACCACTATATTTCTTGAGGGTAAAAATTATGTTAATCACTGAGAAATGGATATTCTTGTAGGTCATAGAGGGATAGTTTATTCACAATTCGGGGACATCACCACCCATGATTCATGTATTTTATTAAATGATGGGGTTTTGGATAATGAATTAATTCCATCCTAATTCCATGACATGTTCTTCAAGACATATTATTGATTCTACATGAGTGATATGTTTAATTAATGATTGAAATAATTCATTGAGATAAATGAGTTGTCATTTTAGAATTCAAAATGACACCATTGGAGAGGCAAGACCATGAGACATTGCTAAAATAATTGATTAATAAGGTGTTTAACTATCATAGAAATTTACCATGGTTTTATATGGTTATTTATTTCGAATAATAATGGAAGGACATTCTGTCTATGGGATAATTCATGTAAGTCTTACTAATGAAAATTAATAACATGTATCAACATCCAAACATCAACAATCTTTATTGACCAGCTAGGGGATTCATGTCTATTTTCCAAGATTGATTTGAGATTCGAATATCATCAACTAAGAATGACACCCATTGTTATAACAAAAACAACTTTTTGATTTATTAAAATCCTATACTATATTTTCATGATTCTATTTAGATTGAATAATTATCCATCTATGTAAATGGACTTGATGAACCAAATCATTCAGCAATTAATGGACCAGTTTGAAGTTGTGTTTTATAATGACACGTTAGTGTAATAAGAGACTCATTATGATCACTCCCAACATCATGAAATAAATATATGTACACTTTAATAGAATATTTTATATTCCTAGATATATAAATGTAAATTTTAGATACACAATGTATATTTCATATCTCACATCATCTCTATTGATTATTTTTCAAGGAGCCTGAATATGATTTAGTTATCTTATTCTTAGGAGCATCCAAAAAATGTTTTTGATACATGATGATTTTGGGTTTCTAAAGCTTTTACAAATGGTGATTCAAATACTCTCTTGATTTGGAAGAACCACCATCATGGTTGAAAAAAAGGGTATCATGTGTTAATGGTTTTGAGCATGTGATAAGGGCTTCCAGAATCTAAAAAAGCATTGATCAGTTGAATAATTTTGATCCTACCTAATCTGGTTTAAGAGTATACCCTATTTTCGGATACATCAAGGAAGGAAATTAGAGTAGTTTTGAGGTATTTAGATAGGTTCTTTTTCTATGGGTTATAATTGTTGAGGGAATGAAAACAAATTACCCTATGCATGAACTTGAATTTTCTACAGTGGTTTATGCATTATAGTTATTGATGAATAACCAATAGGGAGAATAATTTATTATGTATTTGAAACATTAAATTATGAAGTACATATTTTTGAAGTGAGATTTAAATATTTTGTAGTATATATGGGTTGAAAACATGTATATGATTGACTTTGAGCTATCTTAAACACCCAGAATTTGAAACAGTGTTTCTAACTTTTTGATCTCTATGATATATACCTATGAAGTCTAAGAGTCTTACTCTGAGTGGATAACGATGGAATTTTTCCAAATATTCATTTAAATGATTACGAATGATATGGTCAGATGAAACTTATATCCCTATAAGTTTAGTCCATAGTTTTGAGATGATTCTAGAAGATACAATATGATGACTAAGAGGTTGTAGCATTAAGAGATAGTATTAATGGTGGGTAGATTCTTTTAGACTGGTTTATCAATGATAACAAGATCACATGTTTTGTGACACGATGGTACACCTAATGGAAAGTGAAGGCTGAAAACTAATGACATTCTATTTCGATAAAGTAGTTTTCCTTTCTAAAATGGATGTTGGGTTATGAAACCATGATTTTTTTGTGGGTATTTTGATAAAACCATGGAAGTAGTATGTGATATAGGTTATTATGGACATGATTGTGAATGTATCTAATTCTATTACAACTATTGATATATTCACACTGTATTATTCAGTAGATATATATGTATTGAAGCTAGTGTTCTTATATGGGATTCTGTAAAGTATAGTTCCTAATCATGATCCACGTTTTATATCAATCTTTGGGAAGGTATTGTAGAAGGATCTTTGTAATCATATATTCTTGGTTACTACTTTTTATCCCAAAAATATTGGAAATCAAAGAGTAATAGTAACATGTTTGAGGGAATGTTGCAGGCATTATTCAATGATAAAGGATGATCTTGGGAGAAGCACTTAGCACTAGTTGAGTATATATATAAAAACTTTTATCAGGTGAGTAACAAAATGTCTCTATATAAAGAACTCTATCTAGGGCATGTAGATCACAATTTTGTTATATACAGGCTGGTGAGTCGGTGTTGTTGGGAACATGACTTGTGCATGAGATGTTGGAATGAGTTTAGTTGATTCAGAAATGTATGGATATATTGAAGAGTAGATAGTAATCATCTGATGAAAAACATCATCAACCTATTTATATTACTATTGGTCACCATGTCTTCCATCATGTTTCTCTATGATTAGGTCATTGTCTGATCCAGAATTAGGGAATGTTGGTACCAATGTTTGCCAAACTGTTTTATACAGTGGATATGATAAGACCTGTGGTGTATCAATTGGATCCCCCAAAGAGGAATTTTTATAAGAATGATGTTTTTCATGTGTCATAGATTTAGCAGCATAATCCCAACTATTATCTTATGATAGACGTTGATGATATTGAGAATGAGACCTATGCATCCTTTGAGAAGAATCAGATTGATGTTGTAAAAAACAGTGAGAACGTTCTTTAAGGAATGATAGTGTTTATTGTTTGGGTGATGTGAGAACATGTCCGTGTTAAGGATGTAACATGGGAGAGTAAGTATATATATTATCTTAGTTCATATCCTTAATCACAGCATGCATCATAATATGATTCTAATTTCTTGTGGATGATTGCAAGAGGATTTATAGCATCCTCTAAGACATTACATTTTGAATTGATTATTCTGTATAAGAAATTGAAATCACTATAGAATATTGTATATTAATTTTCTAAAATTATATCAATATCATTTTTATCCACCATAAGAGATAAATAAATCATTATATATTTTTATGCTATGGATCTAGATTTTAATGGATCTTGTTTCATTGGAAAATGACTATGGTTATTGTTCCAATAGCTCTTTCTCGATGGTGGTTTCTGATGTTCTTCCTTGAATCGAGGTATAAGGTTGTGCGAGTGGTCATCAAAAACCCTATGTTATGTGGCTTTAATTCCATTTTACATAGATTTTTTTCCTTTCTCATTGATTTATTTATGACATCTCATTTTGATGATTTTCTATTTATTTTTAATTTAAAATTGAATTGACTCCCCCTGAATCTGAGAGACCCCAATCAGATCCCAAAGGATCGACTAGAGTTTATGAGATCGGTCATGAAGGAAACCCAGGTGTTGTACCAAATTCCTTGAACTGAAGACTATGAAATGATGAAATGGAGATGGTGTTTTAAGAGAATTGAACTAAATTCTTATTAAATGGTTTCATAATGTGATTTAATGGGTTTTTTATTAACATTGAAGGGTAAATGAGTTTTTTAGTAATTGATGATAAATAGATTATTGTGGTCATACTCATTTGTTTCATTTTACTAATGTAACGAAAAATGGTTATGACTAATAAATAAAATATTACACTATGTTGTTAAGTAATGATAACATGTAAATAAATGTATTTAATGAAAACATGAACAGTTTATGTGAATAATGTAATTTTTATGTTGGATTGATACTCCTAATCTGAGCATGGAAGACTATTTTTCCATTCCCCCAATGGAAAAATTATAATTAGTATTAGACAAAGGATCGAATTACCCAAAATGTGGGTTATAAACTATCACTCTAAGTATATGTGATATTGGAACTGGACAAATGATCCATGTACCTATGATAGTGATACTGGACTGATACTCCAAGTATATGTGATAATGGTACCTAAAGTGATGCTTTATGATACCAGAATGAAACTCAAATTAATCTGAATAATAAAAGCCCATGAAAAAATAAATTTTAAAATCATCATGGTGTATAGATTAGACTCTGACACAGACCAAATTCTGTTTGATTTTTTTTGGGTGTCACTGTGAGGTCAAGAAAAAATATTGATAATATATGAATAATATATGTCAAATATAACACTCCATGAATTTCATTGTAATGTCCTACATAAATAATATCAACTTATTAAATTACTCACAATGCACATAAAACTATGTATCTATGAAAAAAACATTGTTATAACCTATCCAATAAATTTAATTTTTCTAATTTAATAATTTGATTTTCGTTAGCCGAACAAACAAGGTTATGTTTAGTAAGATATTTACAGTCTCATAAGATAATAATAATTTTTTTAATAGTATCATACCCTTATGAATAGATTTTTTTCCCTTCTGAATAGAAATGAACCATTATGAATAGAAATATGCCCCTTATGAATAGTTACATTACCCATGTTATAATAAATAAAAATTAGGCACCTTATAAATGAAAGTAAATATTTCAAAAAAATGAATTAATAAGTGTTGGTATTTTTGTAAGAAAGAAATATTTAATTACAATTAAATAATTGATAAAAAAAATTTATGTTTTTTTTTCATAAAATGGTTTCCCAAAAAATATTTTTTATCATATGATTTTACGATAATTTTATGATACCTATGTTAAATTTTGAAATTATTATAAAATTTGTTTTAAAATAAAAATTTATATTTTCAAGTAAAAATTGATTTTATATAAAAAATTAAATTTAAAATATTTAGAAAATTGTTTTGAAAAAATGGAGTGCATATTTTAATTTTATATGGAAATAAATAATTATAGGGAATTTTTGGTATATTTCTAAAATACTTGATGTTTTGGTGAATACTTAAATTCCCTAATTTACAAAATGTTCTAAATATATGAATTAATGCTTCATTCATGAGGCATGGATGATGTAAATGTCTATTGGTTTGAATTCACATTCATATATCTCAATTTGTATCCACAACTACTAATACTATAGATAGTATTGAGAAAAAATAATTAACTAATAATTAAAATTATGCAAAAACCCTCCTCTCAGCCACTATATAAACCACCCCTCACCCTATCTTATTATAACAATTTTCATTCTTTGATAATTTCATAAGTTATTCCAAATACTATTCCCATGACCCCCCCCCCAACATCCAAGACCTTCTAGTCTCTCAAAAATGCCAAAAACAAAGGCCTAAAAGAGATTCTCAAGGAGGATTACCCAAGAGAAAAACCTCTTTTCCTTTTTCATATAACATCTTCTACACATTGCATTAAAATGATTCTCTATCCTAAAATCCCTTCATCCAAATGATATTAAAAACCCATTACCTTACATGTAATTGAAATTTATTGTTATAATTAAATATTTCAACATCATTTATTTTCCCCCTCTTGTACTAAAAATTAACTCCCAATCTGGTATGTTTTAATTTACCACATTACAGGATGACAAGTTCTAAATTTATATTACTGTCTCCAATTATGGACCTAAATCTATTTACATAGTTCAAGAATATCATAATATATGTAATACGTCAAATTAAATTTTATTTAATATGTTTTTACACATGGTATTTAATTATAAAACAAAAAGAGTTCTTGGTGATCGAAAAACAATCAAAATAATCCAAGTGTGTATCATTACAAAATGTATATAATGATTCATCCTCTCCCAAAATAACCAATGGATTTATGTGATCATTTAACCTTATGTATGATCATTAATAACTAAGAACTTTAATTCTTTATTTCAACTTCCATTTTACATGATCTACATCACTCTTATACAACTGAACCAAAACATGAAAAATAAGAAAATGTGCACCCCCCAAAGATGAAATTGAATCGATTAACCCGTATAATGGACCCAAATGAACTCATTAAGGATATAATAATTTAGTTAAATGTAGATAAGGTTCTTTATTTCATAATTAATGAATCTAATTTGATTATTTAGGGCATTATGATCATGTGCATAAAACTTTCAGACGTAAGGTATGGGGTTTCTCATCCAACTTTTATTTTCATGATATTTCTATTGTTCACCAATTATTTCCTGTATGTAGTGTATGATTAAAAATTATATATAATATCATGATAATATTTATTTTAATGGTATTAATTGATGTATTTGAAGATTATTAATTTTTTTCTGGTGATTCGATTGAATACAATATTTTAAGGGACTTCCTCTCGCATTCCATTTATTTTAGACTTACTTGGTATTATAAACCTAATAATCATTATGTGATGCATATATTATAAATTTGAGAAAAAATTTCATATGAAATAACATTTTTATTAAATATACATATACATGAATAAAAGAAATTACTATTTTCCCAGTCGTTTACCCAATTTCATATGATGTTTAATTTGAATGTTGTTAAAACATTGGAAATATTAATGAATATGTTTCCTATACTAAAAATGGAAATTGTTAAGGAATATTTTTCCATATTGAAATCATTGAATAATAATTCTTTTTTAAATTCATTGATGTTTTTGGTCCCTTATATGCCTCGATGCATCGATGGGTATCTCGATACAAACTAGTTGGCGAGAAACCCTTCTAGTTTGTTTCAAAAACATAATAAGATGAGTTTATACCCAAAGACATAAACTATTTTGATGTTATTATAGTTCATGTTCCAGATACATTACATCCAAATAATAATAATTCCCTTCATTTTTTATTCATTTATTACTATCCATGAGGTTTTCACTGTAAAATTATCTATAGATTCACCTTCATTCTAAGTTTATTGGTGGTGTATGTTTCTTAATCATTCTTCTTCCATATTGATTATTTATAATTTATTATGATTCAAATACAAATAATTTATTATTCCACTATATTTAACCCTTAATGAGAATTTGAGCTCACCAGTTCCATTTGTTTTCCTTCCCCATGTTATGATGAATTGTTCATTTAATGAATTTTTAGTGATGCTTTTTTTCATATTTTGTCATGTATTTTATGTTCTTTTCTTCTCCAACTATAAAATTGGTCCCATTTATGTATATTGTTTCCTAAAGGCCACTGAAATTATTGATCATTGATGATTTGACAACTTCTATTCATTCAAATGTATTAATATAATCTACTGTCTCTGGGATTCTACGGACGGGGCATTACAGTTTCTATCAGAAGACGATTAATAGAATCATTGTTAAATGGATTTAGAAAATATATATTAAGGAACACAACCATAATATAGACATTGAGGATAAGTATATCATAACTTCCTAGAGTTATATTCACATATATATTATATTTGTATTACTAGTAATACAAACTTATGTGGATACTATTAGTGGAGGTGGTTATAGCACAAATTTACGCAGGAGTGACAACAAAAAGCAGGTCTTCTAGGCTTCACATGTGGTAACCTGGTTCATTCCAACAATCCTTACTGTGAACATATTTTAACACTCTTGGATGATATTTTTAGGATAATTCAATTTTTTTAGAAACCATTATGAAGGATTTCAAAGGAAATAGATGTCTTGTCTATGATTATGAGATTAATTATGCATAAAATTTTATATTATGTTAGGTGTTTTTCTTATTTTAAATGACTCATTATTATTTATACCAAATTTAGTTTATTCCATTTTTTTTGATGTCTCCTACTAGAAGAAAGGGAAACAAAACTGCATACAATTTAATGATTTTTCCACTGAGAAAAATCAACACATCTAGTGTTGGAGATGAGCAGATCATGACCATATGAGGACAACGTACTAACGTTGTGATGAATAATCATACTACACCATTACTGGATCATTTCATTTTGTAAGATCCCCCATCATATAGTGGGAGAAATAATATGGTCATAACTGAGTAGTGGATGATGTTCTTTGAAAATATGTATTTTTTGAATTAATATGCAATAAAAAAGGAAAGGTAAAACTCATAGTATATTGATCATTTATTTTATGTTATTATGCCATTTCTTTTAAGGGGACCAGCTTCTCATACATTTTCATCATACAATCAAATAGTATTAATTTCCATCAAAATGTTGAAAGAATTTTCTATTTTCAATGTGTTCATGGGAAATCCTGAGAATAAGAGGCCATCTAATAATCATGGAATCGGTGAGTCTCAAAAGAAGAAGAATGGATTGATGAAATTTCCATTATACGTGAACAATGAAATGAACCATCTAGTAAAATGGTTGAAAGGATTGGGATTATGTTATATGGGTGGAGAAAAGGGTTACCGATCTAATTAATGCTAGAGGAATAAATGAGTTACACGGAAAATTAAGTTAATGAGATTTCTGGATTTAAAATGCTTCTTGTCATGGAAAAATTTTATCTAAGGATGCATTCTCATTTGATCCTATGAAGACAAAGAAAATAAAATAATGCCACATGCCAGTGAACAAAAGATAGTAATTTGTTTTTATTCTCTTAACATTTTAATATAAGTGTTTTTTATATAATTGTTCATGATTTTCTAAACCAGTAACCAAGACCATATGTAAATGGGTTAAGTTATTACTGATAAATGAGTGAATATAATTTTATTACAACTGAATAGAATATTGTTCAATGATCCAATTTTGACACTTCCTTATAAAAATGAACGGTTTGTGATATACTATTATTCATCAAAGAATAAACTGGTTTATGTCCTTATAAAAAATGATACAGTTATATCTTATACGTCAAGGAAGCTGAGGAAGCTTTAGAAAAATTATCACACTCATGATCATGAGTTAGATATAGTAATATTTTCTCTAAATATATAGTGACACTATCTATATGGTGAAAAATGTGAGATTTATATGGACAAAAAAGAATGAAATACATTATTAAACTGAAAAAATATACATAAGGAAAAGGATATGGATTGAGATACTCAAATATTATAATTTTTTTAGTATAACACAACCAAATAAAGGTAAATGAGGAGAAATATTCATTATGAAAGAAAGAGCATGGACTTCTGAAAAAATAGAGGATTGAAAGAGATCTTATATTAATGAATCTAGCAAATATGGATATGAGAATAGTTATGGAATTTGAAACATCATTCCGATTTAAACTGATTACTAAACCATATTTAATTGAGAAGTTAAAAAGCTCTCAATATGATGATGATATCCTTCAAATGATAATTGATGATGTTAATGATGGAAGATTGGAAAACTCCATTTTTGAGGATGGAGTTTTGAAAAATGGAAAGAGGTTATGTGTTCCATCAGTTACCGGAACTAAAAAATGAACTATTAGATGATGCTTATAGATCAAATTTATATACACACCATAGTAGCACCAAGACTTATAGAGATATGAAGAAACATTTTTTGTGGGATAATATGATTCAAGAAATTGCTGACTATGTGTCAAACTTTCTATATTTTCAATAGGTTAATGCTAAAAGATAATACCCTTAATGAGTCATGCAACCTATTTCTATTCAAAAGTGAATGTGGTATGAGGTTATGACGGACTTTGTCACTTGACTATCAAGGAAACCTAGAAGGAATGATTCAATATTGGTAATTTTAGTTCGTCTTAAAACATCGACTCATTTTATTTCCATTTGAAAAGATTTACAACATGAGTGACTAGAAATGCTCTATATTAATGAAGATGTAAGACATCATGGTGAAACTCTATAAATTTTATCTAATCAATATCCCTGATTTAAATCTAAATTTTGTAAAACTATTCAGATGAATTTGGATACTATGCTTAATATGAGTGTTATGTATCACACCCAAATCGACAGATAGTCTAAAAGAACTATTCATTAACTTGAAGAAAACTTGAGATCTTTCTTAAATGACTTTCTAGTAATGTGGAATTATCAATTACCATTGGTGGAGTTTTCTAATAATAATAGTTTCTATGGAGTTATTAAAATGTTCGATATAATGCATAAAATGGAAATATGTTGAACTCCAACTTCTTGGGATGATTTTTTTGAGAGGAAACTCTAAGCCCAAAACATAATGGAGAGACGTTGATTATGGTATAGACAATTCAGCCCCATATTAAATCATACAAATGTAGGAAAAATAGATATGTATATTAATAGAAAAATTATTTAGAATTTCAATTTAGAGGTCATGATTTTTAAATATATCACCATGTAAGGGTGACTTAAGGTTTTTTAAGAAAGATAAACTAAGCCCTATAGATGTTATACCATTTGAAATTAATGAATTAATTGGATCTATAGGTTACCATTTAGATATTCCCCTATGTCTATCAAATTTTAATGATTTATTCCATATGACATTGTTAAATAAGTACATGTCGGACCCAACACATGTAAAAACCAATGAAGAAATATAACATGAACCATATTTGTCATACTCTGATGTGTCTATCAAGATTATTGACACAAGGGATAAAGTATTGAGAAACCAGGAAACTAAATGGTAATATTTCTCTAGAGAAACCATAAAATATTAAAAGCATATGGGGAACAAGAATATATTGTGATGATGAACCACACACATCATTTTCGGATGATATATACATGAAATTTTCTTAGGATGAAATTTCCCAATGATGGAAGAATATAACTGCCCAATATTATTATTGTTAATTCCTTCATAAATAATTTCAACTAATTACATAGACCCAAATTCAAATAATTTTTTTATGAAATAAAAACATTATTATAAACTAGCCATTAAATTTAATTTTTCCACTTTTTGATTTGAATATCAAAAAATGGATATATATTATTATGGTCAGTAAGATATTTAGAGTTTGAGAGTATCAACTTAATCCTTATTGAATAGTAACATACCCTAATGAATAGTAATGTTAACCTTATAGATAGTATTTTACTTGTATAATTATTAATATGAAACTTCTAAAAAGTAACCTCACCCATGAATGTATCACTAAAATTTACGCACCTTATAAATGAGATTTAATATTTAAAAACATTAATAATTATGTGTTGCTATTTTTTTATGAAAGAATTATTTAATTAAAATTATTTAATAAATAAATTTTTTTTAAATGAAAATAATTTTCATAAAATTTGTTCCTAATAAGTATTTTTTTATTCTATGATTTTAGAATAAATTTATGATACCTCAGTTAATTTTTGAAATTGTTGTAAAATTAGACTTAAATTTAAAATCTACATTTTTTAGTTAAATAATCATTATATTTAAAAATTAAATTTCATATATTTTGAATTTTTTATTAAATATAGTTATAATTTTTAATTATATATTCCAATAAATTTTTATTGTAAATTATTGGTATTTTTATAGTGTACATGAATGTTTGGTGAATAATTAAATTCTATAATTTACAAAATATTCTAAATAAAAGAATTTATGCAACATGGTTGAGTCATTGATGATGTAAATTGATATTGGTAAGAACTAAAATCCATTTTTTACTATTTTAAGTCATAATATTCATGACTATTCATAGTCTTGAGTAAATATAATAAACTAATGATTATAATAATTCAAAAACCCCTCCACACTTGCATTATATAAACCACCCCTCAACCCCTCCTCCTCTCACACATCTCAAGATTTGAGCCTTTCATAAGTTCTTATAATTACACTTATCAATCCCACCTTTATGTCCATGACCTTTTGGTCTCACAGAGAGGCAAAAAATAATGGACTTAAAAAGATTCTCAAGGAGGATTACTCAATAAGTAAACCTCTCTTCCTTTTTCATTCCACCTATTATATATGTTACATTATTTTGATTCTATATACTCACCTCCCCCCATTCGAATGAAATGATAATTATAGTACCTTAAATGTACTAGATTTTTAAAATTATACTAGAATATTTCATTATCATCTTATTCGCCTCACCTCTTAGACAAAATAATGAAAACAACATCTGGGATGTGTTTTTTTATCACATTCAAGGACTACAGGTTTCCAATTTCAATTACTGTTTCCAATTATGGTCATGAAATCATTATTATGGTTGAAACAAATAATAATATATGTAATAAATCTTATTTAATGTTATGTAATCATTTTTTTACACAGGGTATTTAATTATAATACAAAATGAGTTCGTGGTAATCGAAAACACATATAAATAATTCAACCGTTCATCATTAATATTTTATATAATGATTCATACTCTCACAAAATAAAAAAAGGATTTATATAATAATTTATCCTTTTGGATGATCATTAGTGACACATAACTTCAATTATAAATTTAAATTCATATTTTACATGGACATCTATAATGTTATACAATTGAACCAAACATGAAAACTAAGAAAACATGCACTCCAAAAAGATCAAATTGATTCTATTAGCCACTATAATAGGATATAAATGAACATAAGGAAGAAAAAATAAATCAATTATATATATTTTATGTTATGTATTTTTTATTTAATGATTATAAATTTATTATTCTAGACATTAAGCTCATGTGCATAACACATTCAGACAATAGATAAGGGGTTTCTCATATCACTTTTATTTTCAGAAGCTTTCCATTGTTTACCAAATATTTTATTTATGTTTTATATTGTCCCATTTAATATATTTTATAAATATTCTATTTATTTTCTGGTTATTAATTGATTAATTTGATGATTATAATTTTTTTCATGTCAATTGATTGATTTTAATGTGGAAAGGGACTTTATCACAAACTCCATTTTGTTGGGACTTACTTGGTATGGTTCACCTAATAATATTTTTGTGGTGTATATATGGACCCTTTGAGATCATTTTTCTTTTTAAACTATATTTTTATTAGATATCCATATTCTTGTATAATGGATATGATTATTGTCTTATCCGTATACCCTTTTTCATAAAGTTATTATTTTGAATGTTGTTATAACTATGGTTATATTAATGAATTTGTTTCCTCTAGTCAATAGGAAAATTGATATGGCACGTATTTTTAGAATTAAATATTTTTTAAATATGCTTTGTACTGTAAATGATAATCGAGAATGGTTATTACCCCACTATGAATCTATAGTTCTCATGAGACAAACTAGTTGGTGACAAACCCTTCGAGTTTGTTTCCAAAACATAATCAGACGAGATTTAGACCACCGAAATAAATGGTTTCGATAATATAATGGTTCAAGTGATAGATACATGATATAAAGATAATATGAATTATTTTTATTCATTATTCAGTTGTTATTATCCATGATATTTTTACTAATACACAATCTATTAATGCAATTTCATTCTTAGATTATTGATGGGGTATGTTTTTCAATAATTCACCATTACATATTGATTATGTTTAAATGATTATGATTATATTTCTATGGTTTCATTATTCCACTATATGTAACCCTTATTGAGTGTTTGATATCACTCCTTTAATTTTATTGTTATTTCCTAGGTTATTAAGGAGATACTATTTAAAGTTTTTTCAAGGATGGATTTTGTTAGATTTTTTCATGCATTATAAGTTGTTTTCATCCCCCTATGTAAAATGGGTTCTATTTATGTATCTTGATTATTCATTAATACTAATATAATTGGTCCATAATGATTTAATTGCTTGAAATCAATACAATGTATTAAAATAATGCCCCATCTCTAATATTCTAGGGTTGGGGGTTACTAAAAACCAGTTTTTTTATATTTTTATATTTTATTATATATAAAATTGAATACACTATTATATATTAAATATTTTATTAAAATAAATTGGTGGTTACATATTTTGTTTTACTCACACCCCACTTGGGCAACTGATTGGTAACCAACTAGATTTTATGTTGGCATGATTGGATAAGGGAAATTTTTCTATGTCATACGGATAAGTTAAGATTCAAGATGGAGCATTGATTATCAATCCGGACATTATTTTGATGCTCATTTTTTAGTTTTATTATCATTATTATGAGTTTCTAGTCAAAACATGACACACATATGGAATAACATATTTATTTTTTCAGTTTATGGTCAATTCAATTGTTTTAAGATTCTTCAAGTGAATTATCGTCTTAATTGGTTATTATTCATTAATTTTTTGGATATTTTTAATTTTATTCCACTAAAATATTACGTTAATAAAAAGTATATAGTCCCCCATAGTAAATATTAGACCCTCATTACCAATTTTTAGCCTTAGGCATATGGGGAGGCCCTCTTGAGGTTATGTACTGATCTGGATCAGAGCACCAATATATGGAACCCATGTTAAAACACAAAACCTTATCTAAAATTTGTGAATTAATTTTATATAAAATTTGAATCATTAGTTTATAAATTATGAAAAAATGGATTAAAGATGTTTAGGATTCATTTATTATCAACTTTTTTATTTAAAATAATATCAATGTGTTCTATATTGGGGAAACATGGTTGTTCCCAATGAATTTCTTTCAGATTTATAAATATTAACATATAAAAGGGAAAATTATATATAGATATTAACCTATTTATGATTATTAAGAATCATACATGCGTTCTCAATGTTGATTGAAGTTAATGAGGTGTTTATTTTTCGTAAATATCTCTTGTATTTGATTAATATTAAACTATTTTTTAGTTTAATGATTGTAAAATATTAATTGAAAATAATAATTTTTCTAAAGGAATTGAGTAATATTTTGGGAAAATGTGAAGAAAATATATAGAACATGTTATTTTATAAATGAAGAATAATTTTGTTGATAAATTATATAATATGACACCAATCAGCCTATACCACTAGATTAAAAAACTAATATTGTTGTATCTGATTAGGTCAACTACAGAACTAATAAAAGTTTCCTAGTGAGAAAAGAAAATACCATCACTGGTTAGAATATAGTTAAATGCAAATCCATATTGATTTGAGATAATAATATGCAGTGGTTTTAGTGCGAGGAGACACCTCCAGGAGGACAACATGTTTTTGTGTGTTCACTATATGATATAGAAGTGGCGTTCTAATTACAATATCGATATTAGAATCAATATACATAGTAATTATACATATAATCAAAAGTTCATGGTACATGTGAAAAAAATTGTTCAGTTGTTTTATTCTCTATAATAACAACAATTTGTTTGACACACCCATATCTATTTTTTTCATACTCCAAACAACCATTGAATATAGGGGAGATATAACCACATTTATTTGATCATTTCATTGAGGGGGTTTTTCATTCCATAAATCATGTATAATTTATTTTCATGATGTCATTATAGAATACATTTTCCCATGATTTTTTGATATATAACAATTTTATATTTAATCATCATGAGAAATAAATTTTAAGGATAAACCCTATGATATAAAATTGATGTGAATGAGATGTTTGTATTAGAAAATTTTTAGGTACTTATATTATGATTTTATGATATTTTTACATGTAATTAATATCATATTGATTTGATGTTCATCATGATTGAAGAAGGGTAAACTGAAATATGATAGGATGAAAAATCTAAGTATCCATAGAAGATCCAGAATATTTTTTTAAAAGATTGGATGTTTGGAAGAAGCTATATAAATAAATTACATAATGATGGTGATGAATAATTATGTAAGTGTAGGTTATATGTGAGGAAATTCATGTTTGATAGATAGTCCCACGGGATACATCAATGTTGTTAAACATATAGTTGTGTCAATGAATGTAATATGGTCATGATAAGTGATGGAAAATCTATAGTCCTTATAATAAATATTTTTTATTATTAATAAATATTTATGATTCTCTAATTTCATTATGGTTATTTCAATGGTTAAAATAAAATGTTGTTAGGTGGATACTAATGCATTTGATAAAATTTTATTCCATGTTTTTTATATTGGAAATGATTTACATTACATCAATGATTTTTAGAAAAACTTGTGGGAAAGAACGTTATGATTTGGTAAAACAAAATCCCATTAATAGGTAATTTAGTAGATGATAAGTATAATATTAATTAAAAAAGATAATTGAAATATATAATATACATGTATAGTGTTAGGCACTGCTAAGAGGATTCAATGCCTGATATATTTTCATGTCACAATTATTTTTTTATGAAACAACCTATAATATATTGTGATGGGAAATGTCTATGAAAAGAACTATGTTTTATATGGTGATGTTAATGAACTAAATTTTATGTGAGAAAAATAATAATAGGTTTTGAAAGTACATATTTGAAGTAGTAGGATGAATTAGTAACTGTGGTTTCAAAAATTTACATACCATATATCATATTTTCTAGATGTATAAAATGATATAGATTAACCAATTTTCTTTATGTAATATATATATATTTTTATTTTTAAGAGATGATAATTCAGAACTGAAAAAATAGAAGTAATAAGAACTTATTATTACCTAGTATAACATTTATAATAAATAGAATATTTCAAAATCCAATTTAAAATGATTAAAATCAACAATCTTGGTCAGTGTTGATATATTCTATTGGGGGAGTTTCATGAGGAATTTGACAACACCAATAGTTATAGAATGAAATGATATATAGAAATTCCATCTTTTTTCATCCCACATAATTTTTGGAATTTTGGTTACTTGATGAGTGCTGAATCATAATTTACATTTTTTATTAAAAACATAGATGAAATTAACTATAAACATTATTTTGTCCACTTATTCATGGAAGAATACAACATTAAGAGACATATAGAAGAATTATATATTATTTTGATAACATAAAAGTTTAGGAGGATGATGTGAATCCTTTTAATCTTTTTTATTTAGTAGAATGTAAAGACCGACTACATTGGGAGAAGGTCATATTGTTTATTTCGATAAATTTCAATGAATAATGAAGTTCTCAGTCATATGTTAATAAATATGAACCATTTTTATATAGATGGTATTAATATAATGCAATTCAAAACAGTCATTAGAATAAATACTATTGTGATGAAATAAAAATAAATTGTCACTTGTGCAATATATATTTGATTTGAAAACCCATTGTAATATGAAGATACCACCCAACCAAATTATAATTCAATTTTGATATTATTTTATAATATATCTATCAAACTTTACCTAAATAGTTTGAGGAATTATTCACCCACAGTTGAGGAGAAACTTGTAAAAATATTGATATTATTCTATATTTTCATTCTATCAAATATTTGGTGTGAATTGTTTTCTTACCATAAGATATCAATTCATCCTAGAATTTTATAGAGAAATGACATAATAGTGAATTTAATTTTTTTGTTGTATAAATCTAATAAAACATGTTCACATTGATTCACTATTCTCAATGTGACAACATGATTCACTAATAACATTAATTGTCCTCAAATAATAGGTTATCCATTAATTAGAACTATATTTTTCCACATGGAATGTTTATATCAAATAAACATAAAATATACATTTAAATAAGTATTCAGGGAAGTGATTTTATTATGATTATGGATTATTAATATTTTATTGTTTAATTATTTAAAATTCCAATCACTTTTCATATTTATTTATATACAATTATATATTGTTTGGTTTCATTTTAGATAAATTTAATTTTCATATTATTTTACTTCAACTTATGTATCTGGTGTTAATTTTTACATATCATTTTATCATTGACATTTTTTATTACCATTAAGTGAGTTATTTTCTATATTTACATTAAATTTATAATTGAATCTATTCCCTGATATATATTTTTTTCAACTTTACAAAGTGTATATACATTATAGGTTCCCCATTCACAGCCTTTTGAATTTCATACTTACCATTACGCATGGTTGCATCTTACCCTTACAAAATTTAATGTTTTTCTTATTACCCCAAAATAAAATATAGAACTTATGTTTTTTATTTATGTAGTATAAAAATATTACACTTAACATTACTTGCCTTTATTATTACTGTCTTAAAGTTGATAAGAAATTATAGCTACGTTATGTATCATTTAAATTAACATTATGTATTATGTTGAATGTTTATCCTCACTTTATGCATGAATGGAGGTATAATTAGGCAACCTATTCAAGACAAAATATTTACCATTATTAATTGATTGAAAATAAAAATTTATCTTTATAAAATAGGAGTAAATTTTGTTTTACCCTTATACATGCATGTAATATTATTCTTATACACAAATGAATATCTAATTATTTTTAGATTACACTATTTCACAATTTTCATGTTATTTTCAATTGTTTAATGTTTGTTTCAAATTTATAATTATTTCTAAATATTAAATAAATTTCTATTAAGTATATATAATATATGAAATTTTCATTAATATTATTTTATGAAAAATTTTATGAAAATTATATATATTCTTCATTTCACACATTAATATTCAAGATAAAACCCTCAAGACTATCTTTTGCAATTGTTCTGTTATTCTTATTATTAAAAAAATCTAAAGAATTAATATTCGATGATAAAAATATATTCAAATCAATTTTTTATTTTTTTATTAGGTTGTTATTTATTTTTCAATTTATTTTCATCTATATTCATGTATTCTTCTTATTTTTATATTTATAATTATTGAATGTTGTGGTGTAATATTCATGTGATTTTTTCATTGACCTATTATTAATGGAGTTGTTATAAAATAATAATAATTATTTTAATTTATTTTAAATTTTTATTAGATTTTATTTTTGGATGGGAGTTAGTTGATAATATATATATATATTAGATAATATTGTATTTATTATTTTCTTTTTCTTTTTTATTAATAATGAATCACCTATGTGGAGTTTTTAACATATTTTAATAAGTTAGAGAAATTCTTGGAACACATATAGAGATATATTAATAACTATATATATTTTACTTGCTAATACATGAAAATTATTAATGTTATGTTCAATGAAAATATGCGATGTATGATGTGAAAAAATAATCATTTTATTGATGATCTCTCAAGGGCCGTACAAAAATTGCATCGGCTTCATCTTCCTTGATAAGTTGAGCTAATATAATACTCATTAAAGAGTACATTAACCACCTTATTTATAATCTATGTATTTCATTCCAGTTTCATATATCCATTAAACTACATTTTTTATCTCACACGCTCTCTCACTTTCTGTTTATGCTATTTCATTAAAATTGTTCTCTTTCATCGATTTTTGACTCTTTGAGTACAATGTAAAATCATCTATATTGTGATTCCAATATTTTTATGTTATTATTTTAATTTTTTTAATCCTTGTATAGTATATATGAATCATTTTAAGGACACATCTATAAACATTAAATATTCAATTTAATTTATATTCGAAATTATTATCATTCATTCAAAATAAATATTTTGTTTTATAATTTTAAAGATTTAGAAAAAATTCTTATTATTTAAACACATACAATATAAGTGGAAACATCTATATAGTATCCATTTATTCCATAAAAATTCGTTAAAATATAACATGATTTTTAGTGATGATAAATCATAAGAAAATTCTTCATGAGCTTATCCTTGTTTGCAGTCACTTTTAAACCAAGGGAAAAATATTGAAAATCTTGGTATAAGCACAAAAATCCCATATAGAAAATAAAATAAATGAATAAATAATTAGTTGATAAAAATGTATAATAATTCACTATTTTTTAACAAATGGGAGATTTTTTATTTTTTGCATAAGAAATATCATTATCTACGCAAATCATTCCATAAATTCTTTTCATGAAAATATTAATTGAAAAATAATTCCTATAATGGATTCTTTAAAAACAAGACAAACTCATGAAAACATTTTCACAAAGATATACTTTTCACCATTAAAAATTAACAGGTAATTTCTATTGAGAACAACACTAATAAATTATTATTTCTCACATTTTTGGTTGGGGTGCAAGTATCATATGGCTTCATGAGGTTCAATAAATTCATTTGTTTCCCCACATTTCTTTTTTATATATGTGGGTGGCATTCATACCTTTTTTATACATGTATTATCCTTGATCAAAATAAGATGATGGGAAGTCAGTTCCTCCTTCCATGGCTTCATCCTTGGAAAATGTCACCTAGTCTAGGTATCCCGTATATATTAAGATGTTTTATGTGACCCTAATTCATGGTTCAATATCATTTTGGAGGTCATTTAATTATGTTACTTCTATCCATTATTTTCAAGGGGTCTAGCAAGGGTAGAAAACATAGTTCATGTAAGTATCCACATTGTGAGTCAGGGGAATGTATAGACACTATAACATTAGAGCACCATTATTTTTTCATGTGAGGGATTCATAAGGAAGTGAAAACATGAGGCATCTTGTGGCATTCACAAGGTATCTTTTTTTAGAGGCATGCATTTGGAAATTTTCATTAGAATCCAATGTATAATATGTGGTATGCATTAATTTTAATGTTTAGTGGAGATGTATTGGACTGATCATGACACTTATGGAGGTGGATCAAATGGGTATGTACCTAAGAGGTATTTCATAGAAATATTATCAAATGGATGGATCAGAATTCCTAATAAAGATGGACCATATGTTGTGTGTCCCGTAAGGAAATGTTTTAAAATGTGAAGAGTGTATGGACCCCACTAACGGAAGATCATGTAGGTGGACCCCACTAAGGCTGTCACTAATGTATATTATTGGAAGACATTGAATCACAGGGAGGATTTCAATGTACATTATGTAGATGATATGGATCAAAATCTACATATTTGAAATCGGTGATATGGGTAATACACATGGATAGTTAACCTTTACAAGGGGATTTATCTTAGTTAGATGAATATAAATTGTGTGGGACTTATGCATGATTTTCTTCTCAGATTCCTCTTGGAGTAGAAGTGATGTGGATGAAATGATATCATATAGATGTGGCCACCCAAATAAGAATGAAGATGGATATAAAGGAAGTGCTGATAGAATTTGTAGAGTGTGGAGAGTGATGGGATACAACCGCGGGGAGGCTTCGTACATATCCAAGAGCTGGGAATTAGTGTCCACATTATTCTAGGTGGCATCAAGGCTTACACATGGCTACCTTCCAAAGAGTATGATGAAAAACACCTCAAGAGAATGGATTTGGGGGATGTGTGTCTAAAAGATAGATGTCACATCATATGGGTACATCCCTGTGAGGGAGAACGAGAGTATACCATTGGTTGGGATTGATTCTCAGGTAAGATACCTACACACCCTATGTATATGATAAGGATTAATACCCATGTCGTTGGTATTATGGTTTATGGGGATTGCACATTAATGACCAAGATGGAATTGTGGTCACTGTTAATCTTTAATCCCATATGAGTCATGAAACGTGTGAGAAAAAACCGGTAGTAGTAGGACAATCTATTGTTTTGGAAACGTTGGATCCATAAAAAGTATTGTGGGTTATATGTACCAAGACTACCTCGGGAGATAAAGATAGGGTCTTACTCCATGTGGGGTGCTCTAAAAGGATCTCATTCTATAAGAGGAGCATTTCATTCAAGGATAGTAGGGTGAGGAAGACATCACTCTTGTGGAAACGAGTTGGTGCAGAGATTGCCTTGGTTTTGGCAACCCATATTCATTAGATGAATTGACACTATAGTTTAACATCACGTGTTAAGGATGATAACACTTGGCAATCTAACAACATGCAGACCATACGATGAGAAATTTCTCCTCACCCCTAGGACATAAATAATTGATTCCTAACCATACATGGGGAAGGGAAGGCACCAGCAGAGATAATATATGGTGTGGTGGATGAGTTGTCAATAGTGGGATCCATGTTAGTATGGTTATTCCGAAAAACAATATCCATTACTTTGTTTCTATGAAAAATAAAGAGGTATGAAATTGCAACACATGACACCACACAGGGAACCAAGAAATCGTTGCGCAATATCCTAGAGTATCGTACCAAGGTGGTTCATTCAAAATGATGGAGTTCATTCATGAAGTGCTCAAACATGGTTCTTCATGGCAATTCAAACATGTGTTGTACTAAGGGTAAGGTGCGCACAGATTGGGAACTTACATTAAAAAGGGATGGAGCTGAGTGAATGATTATTGTGTACATGTGATTATGGTATGTACAAGAAGAGTATTTTGTACCAAATTTCCTTCAGATATTAATGTGAACAAGGAAGATCATTTTAACATACATTCCTTAAGAAAAAAAATAACAGTGGGAAGGGTAAATCCCTTAAGTTCCCTATCAAGGGGGATCCATGGAGGGCATGTCACGCAAGATCATATACATTGAATAAATGACTTTCACATAGTCATGGATGGGGTTATGCTACATGCTTGGGAGTCGAGGTTCAATTTCCGGAGAGTTACCTAGAAAAGGGAAAGGTACCCTTCTTTTTATAAGAAAATTTATTGGAGGGAACACATGAGAAAGATGATAATAAAGGGGTGTTTCATATCACATTGGCATGTATGGGTCTTATGCATCGGCTAATCTATTGCACAGAAACATCTATACTTATACACACAAACCATGTCAATTTTTTGAGATGCTAGGGTGAAATATTCTCATTAAAATTCCATTGGGTGCATAAGGGTTTGGCGCACTAATTTATGTCTTATACACAGGTCTCCAAACATACGCACGCTATTATTGGCTTTCACGGAATGGTATGATATGTAAAAATGTTGTCTTCATTTTTATTAACGATTTTCACCTTCAACATAATCCAGAATTAGGCACCAAAAATTACCACCCCTTAGAATATGAGCTGATAGGAGACCAGGACGTTGGGTTCTGAGAAAAATTCCAAAAAGAATAGTGCATTCTGAAATAAAAACTCAAAATTAAGGGATTTGAAAGTAAAGTTACTTGTTTTCATGCATAATACCTATTCAACACCAAAATATATGTTTAAGGGGGTCTATAAATAGTATATTGACTTTCTATAAGACATTACATTTATATTTCATGTGTGTATGTTCTTGGCATTGGCGCAGAAGACCCAAATTCTGTTGGGCTTTACCTGTAGCCACCGAATCTTTTGTGAATTATATATAACCAATTTTTTCACAATCTTCATCTAATCATGTTTTCATCAAACAATTTTTTACACCCATCATTAATCCTTCTCAATAAGTCCTTTTCTTCATTAATTGTGTGATTAATATGGTTGATGAATAGAATGATGTTGAGAAAGAGGCTACATTTTCTGCATAGAGCACCATGATAATCGGTAATCCTCAGATACATCAGGGATGAAGGTTTCTTTTACCAAAAAAATTCTGTTGGGATTGCAGGGACAATCTCAGATGGATTATGTCCTAAGAGATAGCCTACAACTCTAGAATTTTAGGTTTGTGGATGAACTGGGAATCCTGAGCTTTGATACTCACTAACAAAAAGTCATGGGTTAGATGTGAAGATAACCTTTAGTGGTATAAAATCACCAACTATGGACATATAGCCAATGAGACTCAAGATATAACAGTCTATGTCATGAATCCAATTACCAGTAATGTCATTAGAAGAGCACCAGTGACTGAATAATTACATTCCCACTATGCAATAACCTTCTGATGTTTCATAATGTGTGACAATGTGTGTTGGAAGTAAGATATTGAGCTGAGGTCTTGGGGAAATTATGAGTGAATGGGAATGGGGGGTTTTGGTGAACCACACATGAATTTTTTTTGGAGACTAGCTTCAAGAAAATCTGGTTATTTAATTACTTATTGATGTCGAAATTTAATTTCTATAACAAATGGGAACATGTGATAGAGGTGTTGAACCGTTGGTCCCAAAACCAAAAAACAATACACCTCAACCAAGGGGAGGTCATATCCAGTCTTTGAGACATCCACTAAATCATTGGAATTTATATGAGGGGATTTTGTATTATTAGTTTCAACCAATAGATAATATACTGGGAGACAGAGCATGAACACCAATTTTAACATGGAATCTTATGGACTTGGAGATGCAGAGGATGGGGATAAAATACAAAAAGAAGAACATTTCATAAAAGGCAGTGTTCAACCTATTATTTAATAGGGATGAGTGTGTAAGGATTCCATGATGATGTAAGTAGTTCTCGACAACATCAAAAAGGGGAAAGTCTGGATTATATTGTGAGATTATGGATGAACGAAAGTGTCTTTTAAAAGGATTCATTGTCAATGCAATTTTGGATATTCATGTGTGATATATCACATTATTGGATTCCTTTTTTAGTGGATCGATACTATTCATAAGGGAAACAAGGATGACAGTCCTTCTTGGGGACGTTGGTAATGGTTGGATCATGGGAGCATGAAACAACGTTAATATTGGAGTGCTTGTATTAATAAGGTTGTACAATATTATAGGGAACATTTCAAGGCGAGGCTCCCCCAAGGAAACTTTTTTAACCATTATATATACTCAATTGATATATTCAATAACATTTAGGTGGATATTACTTCCCAAATTCCATTCATAATCTTGGAGATGGCAAATCAACAACATTTTTCAACATTTATGGGGTCAGACCACTATCTCTCAATGATGTAGGGATCAAGAAATATATTAAAAATCAAGAATATTAAAATTTCCACCCATTTTGTAACTCGGTCAGCTAGACATTGGGTTACCTATGGGTTTCACTAGTGTATAAGGAATATCAACATAGTATTAGGGGTGGCATGCTAGTAGCCCATATTGATGGTAGGATCTTTTGCGAGATATACTTTCAATCATTCTTCTCCAAATAGCTTGGGTACCTACAATAAATTTTGAAGAGAGTGTTTACAGTTTTTTTGGAGGAGCATCACCTTTTTATCTTTTAATAGTTTTGGTTCTTGTTTAAAATTGTCAGATTTGTTGGAACAATCATATTGCTTATCACTAATGTCTATGTAGACATATCAACATAATATTTTGATCAATCGGTTGTGGCATATCGGAAGAAAATTCTATGAAAATGGATTCATATTAACAAAGATGAAAGTGTAGAATATGAATTATGAAAAAATTGGTGAAAATCAACTGAGAGGAAACACACGATGCAAGAAAGATGGAATATATAGTTCGGTTAGGAACATCGGTGGTAAGAATGTCAAAAGGTGTAGCTGCACCTCCACTATGTAAGGAGGGGTAGTCCCAAATGAAGTAACATAGACCATCTAGAGATCCCCTATGAAAAATTATGGTATATTTTTTAGATTATATCCAATGAAATTTCTTTCAACAATCTAGAATTTGTGGAGGATGTTGACTCAATCTTATTGAACTACAGGTCAATAGTAACGATTGAGTCTCATTGGTCTTGATCTGGAAGTAGTAGAAAGCTTTCAGGTGGAAGACATAGTGAAATTTCATCATCCACATTAATACCTTGCAACCATGGATTCTTATTCCTAACAAAAAAGGGAAATATGTGGAACCACATCTCCTGGTAATAGTGATGATCGGTCAAGGGAATGATCTTTATGAAACGACAATTGATGATGATGGCAATGAGGAAGAAGAATAGGATGAAGAAGAAGAAGAATATATGGAAGAAAGAAGAAGAGTAGGTCTAGGATGAAGATCTGGTTTGTGATAAATCCATGTGGAAAGTGTCTCATCAAGGGACTAACATGGTATTTGTGAAGTTATGGGCTCTAATAAGGATCATTTCGAATGTTTTAAAGTAAGTCTCATTCTGTACCTTTCATAGAATTTATATTACTATGATTATCTAGCTGAATGATTCTTACTGAGGAAAAAAATTGGTTTTAATCAATGATCTCACACTACAAGGGTGATAATGTGTTGATGGACATAGGGAACATGTCCCTAGACCATAATATAGGGGTGATCTAGGTGACAGACCATCCATGGCCAAAGATGCTAGAGGTGATCACATTGAAAGGGCCAAAGTGATTACCTCAAAATCCCAAACTGTTCTCACGCTTTTGTCGATAATTGAATTAAAAATCACTATGGGTTCTACCAGGATGGATTCTCAGGAGGTGAATCAATAACTTGGCCATGCTTCACTCATCTATCGTAAGTCTTTAATTTTACAGACCCATAACTATTATCTTGAGGATATGGAAAACCAAAGTTCTTTATTCCATTAAATGATACAATCTTATTGGTATAAAAAAACTGATGAGTCAGGTACTTCAATGAGATATCTCATGAAAAAATTACCTATATGTGAAGAGTTGGTCACTCAAGTTTATATAGCCTTAGCACTCGGTGAGCAGAATATTGTGCTTTATGGTGACTCCACTACCAGGGAATTTCCTAATGTTGGAAATGGTGACGCTACAAAGAAAATGGGTGATAAGGGACACCAATGTACAATAGATTCTAGTACCTTTAAGAGAATAAAATTAGAAGATACTTACATTGAGCACTAGAATATCATTTTACAATACGAACCCATAGACCATTAGAAGATAGATGATTATGATCAAAATATTGGTTAGGCTATTTGAAGTACTCAGTCTATGAAATGGAAGGGCATTTATAATTTCCTAAATTCTCCAGAGGAATAATGGATATTTTGAATAGGGTTAAACCACATCTAGATACAATATCCATGTACCAAAGGGGTGGAATCTCGTCATCTTAAAATCAAGATCCACGATTATCTTCTCAAGAATATGTCAGAATGCATCCATCATTTGGTCGCTAATTTTTTCAAGATGAAAAATGAAAAAATATTGAAGATCCATGAGGCTAAGTAGAAAATAATAATACTTGAAGAGAAAATATTAAAGTATTCCACAATCTACAAAAAATAGTTGGAACACATTGAATGATTAGAAATAAAACTGGTGAATGACCCTGAGCCTCTATAAAATGTGATCCATCCATTGGAAAAGCACCAACCCAAATAGATATGAATGCAGATCAGGGCTAACGAACATAGCTCTATGGTTGTTGATGGGGTGAGAGGTATCAATAAGCGGTAGTATACCCTCGGGTCCACTATCTAGAAAGTGGCAATGTTGAAGCAATCTATTTGGAAGAAGATTCATAAGGGTAATGTTTATTCTAAACTTATGGAATTTAAATTCTTTCTTAGTTATTATTTAGAACAGTGTGATTATGAATATTAATCTTTTTTTAAAATCCAATATCTCATTCAAATATGTGATGAAATTAATGATAGATCACTAAGATCACATCGGTCATGGTCGGTGTGAGAAAAAAGGTATTACCAGATAATCGTTCACATTGTATGAGAGTTATTACTGATCACAGAATTATCATTGTCTTTTATTATTGATTGACCACCTAGATTCTTCAGGATAAGAGATACGGTGATTTGGTAATAGGGCTCTTGGAATAACCATCTTTTTTTGCAAATGTGTTATAGTGCATGAGTGTGATAACGCCTAGGGCATTGGAATCAATCCAAACTAAGAGGAAATGGGAAGTTTAAATAACTATGCACAAAATTTTGATTCATTTACATTATGGAATTTAGGTATAATATTCATATTAAATGAAATTCAAACACAATATTCTTAACTTCATCATAAAACGAGGACAATTAAATTAGGATTGGTTGTTGTCCATATTCGAAGTATGGTACCTTACTAAAAATGTCATATGATATCGTTCGCATCATTGGCCAATAGAGATTGGTGAGCCAATGCTGTATGTGACCATAAATGTTAGGTGGTCGCTTTACACACACTCACACGACACTTTTTATTTATTTTTATTATTTTATTCATCTGTTGTGTAATTTTATTTTGTGTTTTCGTTGGTTGAGTCCTAGTTTGATATATTTTATTTTTATTTGGAAATGGGTATTTTAGGCTTGGAAACATATTGTTTGTGTGTGCATAGAATGGAGTATGTACTATATGACATCTCCCAGGTAATCATGTGGCATTCATGTATTTTAAAATAAATAAAATTATATGACAAATAAAATTAAAAAATTAATATCTTTTTAAATTAATGATATAATAATAATAATGATGATAAAATTATTATTTTAATCTTTATTATTATTATTATTATTATTATTAAGTATATTATTAATATTATTAATGTTATTATTATAACAATAATAATAATTATTATTATCATCATTGCATTTTATGGAATAGGGTTTCATTTGTTCCACCATTCCCTATGTGTGGCCCCCCACAATTATCCCTCCCTATCCCTGTCGCACACAAGCCCTTCCTTATATATCCTCCTTGTGCAAGACCCACCTTCAATAAGCCTCCCTCAAATTAGCACCCTCACTGGTGCCCTGCTCTCCATGGTCCTTCCATACCTATAGTATTCCCCCCTTGGGTTTCCACTTCACCTCGCACTCAACCCCCATCATCAATGCCTCCACCAAATTTTATTTATTCCAAATTTATCCAAATTTCATGGCCATCCCTCCAATGCGAGTCACTTCATTCATTCCTCTTCTACTTCTGGCCATTTTTTGGTTCTTTTATTTTTATTATTATCATTCAAACAAACACACTAGGGTTAGGGATGATTGAATTTTAAGTTTTATTTTGTTCTATTAAGTGAGAATTATATCTCAGGACTCATTCATGTGTGTTCAAGAATAGCTACAAAAGGAGAAGTGGTTTTCCTTCGATTTAGTCTTCCCGCCTACGATTTTGGGTGAGTTTTTCATCTATTCTTCTTTTTAAATTAATTTAAATTCAGTTGTTTTATAATTTAGCAGTCATTGGTAATTAATTTATGGATTTATGGATTGTTTCATGTTATTTTGGTTCACTAATTTCATATTAAGAAATAATTCGTATCTATTTATTATTTTCCCCAAAATTATTTCAGGTTCTTTGGATGATTTATGGAGACTATTAATTTTTCTTGTGGATTTTGGTCATCCTTGAGGTGGTATCGTGTTGTCATTTTCTATGTTAAATACCATTCATGTGAATAGCTATGTATATATTTATATGGGTTCCCCTATTAGATGTATACTCATCCATGTAAGTGAATATACTTGTATGGGGATTGGTGATCCCATGTATATATACATTAAAGTAAATTTTTAGGTGTGTGGAGACTAGTATATGAATATAATCACATATGTCAGGATCCCCATGCCCATGTTCCTGGACATCCAGGTCTATGAATAGGGTCTATGATTTCTTATATGTATGTTAAAATGCATTTACTTAGTGGGGGATAATAAGTTTCTTGTTGGAATGCTCTAAGAGTTGGTAGTTAGGTTTGGTTCCACCATAATGCAGGTTCCATATTCATATGCACTTAAATTTAATTATTAGTTTCTTCAGTTCTTAAAAATTGATTTAATATTAAATAGTATATGTTTCCTATTCAATTTGATGGTGATGCTTGATGTTAGGAATTCCTTTGTTTTTCATGTTCTCTTTGTGTATTGACATGTGTATTTTTCATGAAAATATGATCTCAATATTTTCTATAATGATCATCATTTTAAAGGCTTAATATTAGTTACTAAAAAGATTTTATGTTTGTGGAGTATTTTTCACTATAATTTTTTGTGTTGTGAATATTAGTTGTGAAATTTTAATTGAGTGAACATGAGTTTTAGTGTGATTTAAAAAAAATGAAATCTCAGGTTTTGGGATGTTAGGAAAAGTGCATTGGTTTTGGTAAGAATTTTATCTTAATTTGTAGTTTTCCATTCTCAAATAGTTTTCAATTTTTAGACATTATTTGAAGATTGTTTTTATGTGTGTGGTACCATGTTGTCCCAATTGAACTTTTAAATGATTTCACTATTAGTAGTTTTAGGTGATTGTGTTTTATATACATGAATGTATTCCATGTAATGTAACTTGGATCATTTGGCACCATGAAAAATGATTTTTGATAGTGAAAACCCCCTATTGAGGAATTCCCCTTAATTATGGAAATGTGATGAATGTGTTAATGTGTGATTTTTGATATGCTTGTACTGTAAAGGCTCGTGCATGGTTGTGTGATGTTAATGAGAGAACACGATTATGGTGGGATATCTGTGCTGAGAGGTTGAAAAAGTGTTAGATAATCTAGGTGTTATGATCAAAATGTGTTTTCTTAATAAAATATCACCACCATTTGAAAAGAGAACATGTAAAAACCTGGGTACCTAGGTGGAAATACGAGGACTAATATGCTAGATGTTTCATAATTAGTTTATCAGAGTTTTGTCTAGAAATATTGACACTACAACACTAATGAATCTTTTGTGATGGTTATGGACCACTAGTCCATTAGGGTGTCCCATTTTGGTGGCTCGTTCATTTAATTCAAATGGTTATGGTTTCTATGAGAAATTTTAGTAAGGTATGAAGATCCAAGGTCCCTAACTAATACTAGATTCTAAAGTATTTCCCATGGTTCATGTGATGTGATTTCCATTTCAGTTGATTCATACGTGATGTCTCAATTTTGAAAATTGTAATTTAATATAAATTTTTTTCCTTTCATTTCAATATGTTAATACATGTGTGGAATGTATTTGGAAAATATATTTGAAGAGGAATAATTTCCTTAAAAAAGTAATCTTGATTCTTTATTCTGAAAATAATGAAAAACAGTATATTAATATGTCTTATATTAAATCTAGCATGTATGGGTTTATTTTTAAAGGATATGTTATCTGGAGTTTTTGTTCTTTGTCATTCCCAATGGGAATCTTAGTTCTCACACCTACTCCATCCTTTCATTTTTAGGTTCTAGTTCGGGGTTTCTCTTGTAGTGATCATTCTTTTGTGATCAATGTTGACCCACAAAGTCACTTTAAGGTATGTCTAGATGTGCATCCCTATTTTCATTTTGCTTCAAGAATTTTTTGATTGTTAATTATATATTATTATTATTATTTTTATGGGACAAAAGGCATTCCCAAATATTTTAAATTGATGTCTGGCACTATTTTCTAGCCCATGGGGATTGGGAATGACCTTTTGGCCTTGTTGTGGATTGACTTGGGTGAATGGTTCTAGGTAGAACTAGTCTTATTTATGGAAAATTAGTATCAGAGCTAAGATTACCCAATGTCATTTAGAGATGTCTGATTGTTTGGAGATTATAATTTCATAATCACACTGGTCAATTGCAGGTTGGTGCTTAATGAACACATATTCATAATGACCCGTGAATTTCCAAGATGGTCCAGGATGATCATTCCATCAATTCCATGGTTTTTTTCAGTTGTTTTTGAGGTCCTTATTATTTTTGGGTGTTTTTATTTGGTCATGAAATTTTATGGTCATTTAGAAGGGGGTTCATGGTTACTACACCCGACCGGGAAATCCATTTGCAGACCATGACATAGCCTCTACTTGCTTCTTATTTTCTCACCTTTCTGGCGCACGGTCGACCAAACCATTTGAAAAATCCATGTGTTCTGGATGTTTATTGAAACCTTTAAATATTAATTGTTTTAATGAATTTGTTTCTTTGGGATGTTCTTGGTATGAGTTTTAGTAGGTTTTTAGTTTATTTCTCGAGTATTGAAATTGATGATTGGTCTTTTGAAATATGATTTCCAAAACAAAAATTTTGGATTGTTTTGAAAATGAAATTATTTATTTTAAAATTGTAATTCTTTTGGTAACAGTTATGGGTTCTTTTAATTATTTTATAGAGAATTAATTAGAAGTGGATATGGAAAATATTTTGGTGTTTTTTAAATTTTTGTGAAATGGTAAATTGATGCCTATCAAAATGGAAATTTATAAATTATTTTATTGACCATTGGTATTCTTATGTATGCTCATGTATATGGATAAGGTTCATTGATTTGGTATGTATGGATGTGCGTTTATTTGGTACGTTAAAGTACATGCATGTAAGGCTTCATAGAATACCAGTGGTGTTTGCTTGTTTTTTATTCCTTGTATTGATTATTAAAATAATTTTTTAATAAGCAGTTGTGATGGAATGATTATTATTCAAAAAGAATTGAAATTAAAGTGGATTGTGATGTAAGATATAATGTACAATTTTTTTTTTGAAAGTGTAAAATGAGTTTTGAATTTTTGATTTATTGTGTGATGCTTCATTTTTGAATTAGTGTTTATGGGCTGAAATGATGTTTGAGTTGACATTTGATTTATGATTGGATCCAGTGGCTTGTTCCGTGATGTGCTTTGAGTTATTTTCATGTTTATATTTTAAAGTGTGCTTCCTCGAAATTTTCATTGTCCCTTTATGATCTATTCCAATTAATGGATTTCTATAGATAATAAAAGTTGTGTTGGGGTAAAAATCCCTTTTTATGTTGTTTTTTTAACACCCCAAGCTTCCACGGTACGTTTCCCTTTGAATAATGCAATGGCGTGCATTGTACGCAACTTCGAGATTTTAACACACCACAACCAATCAAACTAGCCATTATGAATACTGATACGTAATTTTTGAAATTTTATAAACTCTATCCCTCAAAATGGACTTCATTTTTGGATTCATAATATCTAAATTAGCCTAGGGTGAAAAATTGGTACTTTTCGGATAACATTCATATTTTGATGAATAGTGAAAATTACTAAATTTTAATTAAAAACAACTTTTTTAATCGAAATAATTAATATTGATAAATTATGAATTTGAGTGGTTTTAATGTATATTTAGAATATATTTTTACCATTTAATTCAATGTTTTTCATTGGACATAATTTTACAATTAATCCAGACATAAACAAGTGCCAATCTTTTGATAGTAATTATCTCTTAAGAACACGCTTTTTGTTTTTACAAAAGAAAATAATTTTAAATTAATTTCTGCCAATTCTATGTTTTGAATTTGGAAAAATATATTCCATATTTGGAATCAGGATGTTTAAATTGTGTAAATAGATAACTTTTATTTTTAGACATTTTGAATATTTACTTCGGTAAATATTTTATTTATCGTGGTTAAAGGGTAAATCCGGTAAATAAGGGTTAAAAAATAATATTATAATAATACTAAATTACCCTAAAACGTGTATTAACCCTATTGGTTGATACATGGCTGACCATAGGCATCTTAGGGTCTATTTTGGGTCCCCATAGATCCACTTGTAAGTGATAGGGACACTTTATTTTAATTAAGTTAAAATGAATACAAAAATGACACAAGCATATATCTTTTAGAAAAACAATTGTTACATAGGGTTATATATGTTGGATTTCGAACTATAAAAATTTATTAGAAAGATAAAATGATTTCCTACATAATTATATTTTATTTATAATTTTTAGACATTAAATATTTTATGTTATTAATGACACAATGATGATGCAGTAATTACCATAATAGTAAAAAATTAAAATATTTGATATTATAAATACCCAAATAAATAAAATATGGGACTTTTTATGAATTACACTAATTATATAGGTTAATATGACATTTTAGGATTGATTTAATTAACAATTTTCGAATTAATCATTCTGTTATGGTTTTTACAAAAATCAATTATTGAATAGTGTCAAAATTGACATAAAAGAATTTTTAAACAAATATTATATTATTAATTGATATTAAATTCCTAAAAATCTACGGTTCGTCCAATAGACTTATATCATGATAGGTGTATCTGTAATAGACTACATGGGGGGTCTCTGGATGTATATAGTATGTTTATTAACTATATAATATAAAAATACCAAGTGACATGGTAAATGTAAAACAAATTAACTAAGAGTTAAAACTAAAATATAAGGTTAATATAATGACCTAAACCTGTCTAAATTCTATTGGTTGAATTGATTTCGACCTATCCCCACCTTAATCTTTAAATAATCAACTTTGGATAAATTATAAACCGAATATGAATTTACTATAAATTAATATTTCCATCTTTTCCAAAGGTGCCCCTCACCCCTCTTATAAAAGGTCACTCCTCCTTCTTATTTCTTCACATCTTCAAAGCCTTTTTGTTCACCCAAAACCTACCCAAATACTCTCTCAACTTCCCTCAATACAACCTAGAGGCCTAAGTTTGATCAGAAATCCATCCTAAGGAGCCCTTTTGATCAAATTAAAAGGAAGAACCCGGAGAAGAGATAATGTTTTCACCACCCCTTTTCAAGTTTCTTTCTTCTTCCACTTCTTCTTTCTTTTTTATTACCATTATAAAATAATAAATCTAGTATCTTATATATACTGCTATGTTATTATAAATATGGTACAACCATATTCAGTATTCTATCCACCTTTTGAATAACATGTCACCATACGTGCGTATGTACGGCTTACCGTCTCCCCGTCGTGGTGTAATTGTTATTCAATATATTATTATTTGGATGGGTATAATAATGATGTATAATTCATTTAAAAAATAAATATAACATGATAATGATTCTGATTATATAATATACCATCCATGTATATATTATTTTAATATCAAAAGAAAGATATTGTCGCTCGTGCGTACGTACGGACTACCGTCTCCACGAACGCGATGAGATTCATTCTCCATCATATCCATTCAAGTATAATTATTATTTGATTATTTAAAAATAATGTTTATGAACTTGATATCATTATGGATATGAATAAGATACAACCTATCCATGAAAAACATGGCTTACATAACAAATCATATAAAAGAAAACAAGTAAGTTAACACCCGAAACGACGATAATTTTAAGATATTATTAACAAATCAATGATAAAAGATCATATATGATATCATATTAATGTATATGATTAATGAATAATTTATTAACAATTATTTTAAAATTATACTAGAGTTTAACCTTCCCTCAACCAAGGAAAAGTACAAGGTAAGGGGTTGCTTATCATACTTTTAGTTTCGTGAGAATTCCATTGTTCACCACTTATTTATTGCATGTGGTGAATGTGTACAGACCATGATTGTATTAATTTTGTAATATAATTTAATTTATGGGTATTTACATCATCATTGTATGATCCTTCTTTCATGGGAGTATGTTTCATAAGTTACCTAATCGATAAGGGAATTTGAAATTTCAATTTCCACTCATTCGGCTTTACGCATACTTCATTGATTATTTTACTCCAAGATTATGTGTTGAATCTCTATTAATTTGATTATGTCATAAATTAAACTACCCTTTCTGTTGATATACTTTTGATACACATAATCACTCCATTGATAAATTATCAGGTCATCAGTATGAACATGATAAGAGTAATTTTTACTCAATCTCAATTTATTGAGATAAACATCCAATTCATTGGTGTTGTTTTTACAAGAATATGGGTGAATGTACTTTGATTGTTTTACACTGAATATACAATCATATTTAGTGTATTTATATTTGTCACACATAACTATGTCATTGATTTATCGTTAATCTAAGGATACGGCCTTTATGAGTGATTTTATATCAATTTACATTCTATTGAGACTTCTTTGTTGTTATACACCAAATCACTTTTATGTGGTATATATAATGTACTTTGACATATTATATCATGAATTCCTTTATTCTCATGATATTAAAATGTTTTGATTACCTCAATTATTTATATTCAAGTGTCTCTCTTTTGGTTAGAAATTCTAACTAAAATACCATTTTTAAATGTGTTAATGACTTTTTCTTCTAAATCTTGCTCATTAATGTCCAAGTTTTAAAAAAAATTTAAGTATTTATTTATATGTACATTAATGTTTTAAAATTAAAACTCCTTTTAAGAGTTTCAAAGTGGTATGAGACACTTTTATTCAAAAATCTATTTTTAATTAGCTTCTTGACAAATAGTGTAAATTTTAAATGATTTCAAGAAAAGGGGGATATTTCTCTCAAATAGTTTTGAAGATTATTTTCATCTATGTCAATATCCTTCATTATTATTGATTGAGGTTAATGTGATACAATAAAATCTTCCATATTGTATCGAATGAGTTATGTTTGACTGTGGATGTGCTATTTTTATATCATTCATGGTTTGTGGTTAAAGTATTGACATTTCGTATGCTAGTTTTAATATGAATGTTTATGTTATGTTTAAACCTATTCATACAAGGAATGCATTGGACATAATAAGTGACGGGTGGAGCCCGCTATAGCTCCTCGATGCATCGGTAGGTCTCATGAGACAAACTAGTGACTTGGCACAAGGCCTTGACAGAATCTTGATTGTAGTCTTGGCACGAGGCCTTGGCTATGTGGTTATGATAGACTGGCATTATGCATTCCATCATTATGAAAGTGGTTGTTGATATTTCATGTGATTATTCGAATAGTATAATATCCATGTAATTATGTAAATGTCATAATTTCATTTTATCTTTGCCATTTTATGTTGAAGTTCAAGTTTAAAAGGCTTTTGTTTTAGTTATAAATTGCCTTAAGTGTTTATGCTTATATATGAAAGCTTCTGCTATATTATTATCCTTACTGAGCATCCTAGCTCACCCCTTTAAATGTTTTATTTTTCCCAGGATTGTGAAGAAGTAAATTATCAATGACCTGCAGGTATAGTATGAGTGTGGACTATGGCGACTATGTTGTTGTTGTTTTCAGTTTATGATGTAATGTAAACTTTTTTAATGTATCTATTTATTCCAAGGCTACTAAACTAATCGGTCTTTCGATAATTGATCTTTCTTGTGATGATGCCGATGTTATGTAATAATGCGCCGACTCTGGTAACTGGGGTCGGGGCGTTACATTTTTTCACTATAGTTGTTGAGGTCTGATAGTGGTTGTGCTATAACATTAAGACGTTGGGGGTATATTCAGTTATTTTGTAAATATATATTTTGTAAGGGTGTTAGTATTTTTGTGTTCCCTAAAAATAACATTTTTGGGGTTAGTAAAGGGTACATTCCCTTATCTTCTATCAGGATGAGTCACAATGGGTAGACTTTCACAGAAATATTTTTATTTTCTTGAGGTTCTTGTGATGGTTTCAATATTTTGTGAAGAGTGAGAACCAAATGAAAATTTTCCTTGGGTGTCTCTCTCAGGGAATTATATTCTTCTATCTATAGACCACATGACCTATTTTTCTAATATGTCCTGTATTTCATTCTAAGAAATATTCCATAATCTATTGCAGGACTATTGACGGTGTATCCAATGACAAGTTCTGTAAGTTAAGTTTCTAGAAAATGATTCCTCAGTTGGAGGATAGATGTTCCTGACTATGGTGCAGTAGACTCTTCAAGACATCAGGACGAAAAAAATAGGCCCCATGATTGATCCTTTTTACACTCTAGCACAATCATTATGTGAAATAGGGGTAGGTTGAATCCAACATATTGTCTCCAAAATCATAGAGGACACCAGTTGAATTTTCCTCTCCAGTGGATGTTTGTTTTGGGACCTCTTTATTTGAATGTCCCAGTGTCCCCTTTCTCAAAATTTCTGTGGTTGTGTCTCATGGGATATAAACCCTCGAGTGGATAGTCACTCATTTAGAGGTTTCGGTTTTTAGTTGTTATCCATGGGATGTCATCCTGTTCTGAGGGAGTGATGATTTTGAAATTGGTTTTTGTGTTGGGATCCTTTCATTGAGACCTTATTGTATTAGGAGCTAGCCCATGCTGGTGTTTTGATGATGGATGTTAATATGCACTTATGTTATGGTTTTCTTGGAATGATGTGGAGACCTATCACCCATCTCGTAGGTGTCAGGAGTTTGATTTTTTAATTTGTGTGGTGTCCTTTTATAAGGGTCAATTTTGGCCTGAATTCTAATATGATGGGGAGACCATCATGAAACTAAACCAAGGAAAACTCAGTCATCATGGGGATATTGATGGGGAAAACCTTTTTTCATATTCCACATTACCCCGAATGTGGTAATTTTTTTTGGGTAATGGTTCTCTTGATGAATGTTTGTTGAGAATCCAAAGGGCTTTGGTAATTTTTATGTTAAAAGAAAGGGTGTTCCATGTTGTGGTTTAATGGAGATGAAGGATCCCATTATCAGTCATCCCATTTATATTTTTCGATTCATGAGATCTCATTGATTGTTTCTTTAGTTATCAAGTGAGTTCTCGGATATCGGTCCTTAAAATATAAAGGTACTGTTTTTAGAATCATTTCATTGTGATCCATGCTTTGACCAACTAAGTCAATTGGGACTTTCTAAGGGTATAAAGTGTTATTATGGAGAGAATTGTCATTCCCTAATCCAATAGTGCCCATTTATTATAATTGTATTTACCCTTGGTCTTATTTTATTTAAATATTGAGTGGGTCGAGTATCACTTTGGATTTTTTGTTTTCATATTTGGAAACTGGGTGTTTTAGGCCTGACAGCATCTGGCACTCAGGTAGAGTGCGGTTTTGGGAACCATGTGTTGTCCCCTAGGTAACTAGATTGTCTTCATGTATGTCAAAGTAAATAAAATTATATGAAAAAGAAAATGTGAAAATGAAATAAAATAAAAAAATGATTTAATACTAATATTATTATTATTATGACGAATTTATTATTATTATTATCTTGTTTATTATTATTATAATTATTTTTATTATTAAAATAATTATTATTATCAATATAATTATTTTTATTATTAAAATAATTATTATTATCATTATATTTATTTTTATTTTTATGTTTATTAATAACGATATTATTATATTTATGTTAGGTTTTACTTTTTAGTGTTTCATTTCATCCTCACATCCATTATGCATTTCACTCCATTTTCTCCCCAATATCCCTTTCATGTTGCATCCCTTCATCCACCTTCTCCCTACACACTACCCACCTCTGGAAGGCCTCCCTCTGGTGAGCACCACCGACGGTGCCCCAGTCTCCATGGATGTGAAATCCATGTAGTGAACCCCTCCCAAGGCTCACCCCTTCACCATGCGCATGACCCCCATCATCGATGCCTTCTACGAAGATTGATATATACCATATTTCTCCAAATTTCATGGATGAACCATCGTAGTGAGTGTCTTCCTCCCTTCTTATTTTTCTTCCAGTCATTGATTTATTCTTTCCATTTCAATATTTTTGTTGGTCCAAACACGCAAGGGCTATGATTGATTTAGTTTTTATTTTTTGGTTGTTCTTGGGTGTGTGAATGACCTCTTCATAACCATTCATGTGTGTTCTAGAAACCTCCTCTTAATGTTAAGTGGTTCTCTTCAATTTGATCTTCTTGCAAATGATTTCAAGTGAGTTTTTCAACCATTCTTCTTTTTTTTTCATAGTTTATATTTAGGGATTTTGTAAATTAATATTATGTGTTATTTAATTTATGGTGTGTTAGATTTTTTTGTTTTGTTTTGTTTCATTGAATTCATCATAGGTAATGATTTATATCCACGTTTTAGTTTCACCCAATTCATTTGGGGTGTTTATGATTATTTTGGCTTCCTAGTAACTTATTTATGATATTTTTTTCTTCCTTGAGGGAGTTTTGGGCTTCCATTGTCTATGGTGACTTCCCTATGTCTTTATAAAAATAAATATTTATGTATATATAGAGGGGGTTCCCCTATTACAAGTTTAATCTTTTATGGTAGTGAATTTACTTGTATGTGGCTAAGTGTGCCCATGTATATATATTAAAATGCATAAATATGTTAGTGGAGACTAGTATAATCATTTAATTATATATGTGAGGATCCCCTTGAATATATTTGTGGCCATGTGGGTGTTTTCATGGGGGATAGCTTTCATATAGATATGTTAATGTGTATATGTTTAGTAGGGGAGCAGCTGCTTCTAGGTACAAACACCAATAGTTTAAAGCTCAGTTTGGTTCCACCGTGGGGTATGTCCCCTATTCAAATGCCTTTAAATTATGTTCCTTAATTTTATGAGTTCATTAAATAGGGTTTTTTATATTTAAATGTATATATGTACTATGAAAAGTGATGAATATTCCTGATGTTTGACTATCATTTGATTTACATGATACTTTTATGTGTTGACAAGGGTATTTATCATTAAAAATTGATCCCATGACTGTTTTACAATACTCAGCAATTTAAATTCCTAAAATTAGGTTTTAAATTTGTTTTTTGTAGGTGGTGAGTATTTCCCCATGACAATTGTTGTTTTTTATATTATTTTTTAAGGTTTAATTGAGTGAACATGGGTTTTTGTTTGATTTCAAAACAAAGGGAAGTATCATGTTTGGTATTTTCTGGAAAAGTGCTTGGGTTTTGGGGTGAATTTGAGATTAATTGATATTTTTAATATCTCAAATGGATTGCTTCGTTTTAGGGATGATTTCAATCTTGTTTGTAAACATGTGGTACCACATGGGTTTAATTAAGATTTTAAAGGATTTTTGAATTAAATGTGATGGCTGATTGTGTTTTATAAATATGATAGTTTTCATTCTAAATTAACAAGACCCATTTGGAGCCATGAAAATTGATTTATGAAATTAACCCCCCCCCTCTTATGAAATTCCCCTTAATTCATGAACCATGATATAAGTGTTATTGTCTGATTTTTGATATCTGACTAGTTTAATGGATTGTTCTTGGTCGTGCGATATAAAATGGGTAATGTGTTTAAATAGGGATATAATTAGTTGTATTTTGAATGAGTTATAGATAAATAACATGTTATGTTTATATGTTTTTTATTAATAAAAGATCACCGCTATTTTTAAAATACAACATGGGATTCCCAGGATATTTAAGAAGTTAGGCTAGGACTAGAATGATAGATGATTTTGATGTGGTTCATCTTAGTTTTAGATAGAAATAATGAAACTACAAAAAAACAAGTTTTTTTCAGTGATTGCATACCACTATTATATTGGGGTGTCCCTACCTAGTTTCACATGCATGATAATATTGATGGTCATGGTTTTTAACCCATATTTTACTGAGGTATAAAGATCCTAGGTCCCCAACTAACACTAAATTCTTGGGGACATTCCATTTTTATTATGATGTGGTTTCTATTTCCGTCATTTCATACTAGATGTCACATTTGTGAACACTATAATTTACTCAATTTTTTTTACATTCATTTTAAACATTTACTATATCTGTGGAATCTACATTGAAAACATAGTGGAAGATAAATTCTTTTCATTAAGATTTAAGCTTGTAACATTATTTTGAAAGGAATGAAAAATATTATTTTAATATTTCTTATTTTCATACTGGTATGGATGGGTTTACTTTAAATGTATAAAGAATATTATTTTTTTCATTCGATTTTCTACTAAGAATATCGATGCTCAGGAATACTCTATCCTTTCAGTTCCATGTTCTAGTTGTGCATCACTCTTGTATCAAGTGTGTTTCTCTGTATGGTGTTGACCCATGAGGTCACATGGAGGTATGTTTAACTATGAAAATATATTTTCATTCCGCTAAATGATTTTGAATTTATTGTTCAGTTAAAATTTTTTTGTGTTATATTTTTGGACCAAAAAACATTCCCAAAAATTACTATAGTTCCTGTCACTAGTTTATAGACCATGGGAATCATGAAATGCATTCAAGCCTTGTCATTTTTTGATTCGGGTGACCGGTTTTGGGTTGAGCTGGACTTGTTGGTGAAATCCCATCAGACATGAATGATAATGAGGATCCAAATAAGGGGAAAAAAATGCATGGAGTGTAGTGAGGGTATATTTGAAAAAATTATGTCCCTCTTGAAACTATAACACTGTGATTGAGAGTACACTAGTGTAGGCACATTGGGTAGAACATAGACCATACCTATCATCTAGAGGATCATCATCTTGGAGGTCGAGCAAAAAATTAAGACGAGAACAATGTCGTAGATAACAAAAATTGTAGTAGAGAACCTCTTAAGTGAGGTCATGATATGATTTTCATTTTTACATAATGGAATTGATGTTGATAAAAAAAATTTAATGTCATATGGTGATAGAAATACATGGTATCATTTAATTTCATGGAATTAAGAGGCATCTCAATTATTAATGTCACGCGACATGGATATTGCACATATTATATGGCCATATTTCGTTGACCCTGGAAAATAGTATATAGACATGTTTTTGGAATGTTCGATGATGCTCAGTGTTAGGGCATGTATATAGCATATGGAAAGATAAAACCAATGTGAATGAGGCCATATAGGCTCTTTTGTTGCATACACATATTAAGATGAATAGGTACCAAAATTCCAAAACGTGTTAATGGACCTATAGCTAGTCCTATGAAAATTAGAATGAGTTTTGATACATACTCTATTAGGTTTGGAATCAAGCGATATATAGTTATGAAAATACAATATGGCGAGAGACCAATACTGCAGAGGGAAATCCTATCTGACGATAATGATGAAACCTCTAGTAATTATAATGGAACATCATGAACGTTCTCCGGTTGTGGTTGCAATTTAACTATCATGAACCATGCTACGATTTCATCCAACATCAACCCCAACCCTATCATTGGCATGGCCCGAAGGGTTTTCCTAATCACCACGAGATGAAAAGTGGTGATGGGCATCAACTAAAATCCATGTGCGAATGATTTCAACTAAATGAATAACCAAGATGGAATAAATAAAATAAAAAAATGATCACAAAGTAGAAACCTAACTGAATCTTAAATAAATAATCTGATTTAGATATAATATACAACTTGACAAACAAGAATCCAAAATAATAGACCAAACTCCTACCATCATGATCTCCATGTGACCTAAATTCCACCACCATCCACATGACCAAACCTCTCCATTAGATAGATCAACTAGAGAACATGAAAAATAAGATGAACCTGTAAAATAGATTGGATCTACCAACCCCAAATGGTATAAGTAGGGTGTCATCTAAATAACTTAGTGGGAAACCACTAAATAATATCTAAATTTTATTTTATAATAATAATCTATTATCCCTAGTTTGAAATACATATAGAAAAATAGTTTTAATCATTTTAAAATACACCAACACCATTCCATTTAAAAAAAAACCCATGCCACGTTCCCATTTTCAGAATAGGATCACCGTTTTAGAACCAAATTCCAAAACAAAAATCCCAAATATTGTTACCAGAAAATGATGAAAGAAAATAGATAAATAGTACAAGTAACAAGGTGAAATATAAAGTATAAAATATTGCACAGATAATTACCTTGGGTTCTCTTAAACATCCATTGAATTATCCATGAACATTCTCTTTCCTAAACCACATATCGACATATGGTTTAGCTCTCTATTATACAACCAAATGGCTACAGTTTACTGACCAATATAGTGGCACAACCAACCTGGACATCAGCAAATTCAGGGGGGTTATGACTCATCTGTGTAGGGATGCAAACAAAATAACATGATCCTCTAAAAGATGTGCGTGACCACATTGTAAAAGTATACTATAAATGTTGGCCTCCCTCACACGCATAACTCACCTTGCCAACCTTCACTATAATTTCCTACCCAAAAAAAAACATCACTTATACAACTAACCCTATAGTGAAGTGCCTAATAATTATTTTCATCTTACAATGAGTCATTCAAAGTGTCAACTGAGCAGTCCCATCACATGGTCTTACTAGACATTATTCAAAATGTTCAAATATTCCAATCAGGAAATTAATCTTTAAAATTCACATTTTCTTTAGAACAATGAAATAACGTCCCAACTGGGCCTTCAATTATATAAATACAAATATAATAAAATGATTATATAAATTATTTCTAAAAAACATTAAATGTCACTTTTACATTAACAGTGCCAAATGATTCTTCATGTTCTAAATAAAAATTCACCTCCAACACCATTTCAATTTCAATACAAATTACACATAATGTAACCAAAAGTGACTATGGGCCTTCATTTCATCTAGGATCAAACCATTTCTCAATGATCTATACCATCCATATCTTCCAATATGTTCTTACAAAAACTTTTTCCATTAGTAAATTTATGAAACATTGATAAAAAAAAAATATTTGATGATGAAAATAAACAGGGATGGAGGATACGTGTTTTAAAATGTAGGGTTTTAAGTATGAAAAATCCATACAAGACCATTATCACTTTTGGTCCCATCCACGTGTTCATCTGGTGCACACATAGAATTACTATAATGATGTTACAGATGAAATAAGGCTAAACACATCAACAAATTTAAAAATAATAATCCTTATCTCAATAAAAACAAAAAATGCACTAAAAATATGGAATATTTCAAGAGTCAATTTGAAAAAAAAAATTATCATATTATACTATTTCCAAAACACCATGATCGTTAACACCAGCACTCCAAATATATGTGAATAATATTTATAAATTAATTAAAAACATGAAATCATCAATGAAATGAGTCAAAATTAAAAATAATGGAAACACCAACCTCAGTGGAATTAGAGTGCGATAAAACTCTCAATGGTTGAAGAATACACCCTGAAGGTCAAATCATACACCTTAGACATAAAGAAAATAGAGCTACACATTAACCATAACTTATAGGGTTTTGACAATAGAGGGGTTTCCAAATGAATACCATGAAATATGGAGAGTTGAGGAGGAATATGGTAAAAAAAGTCCAAAATCCCAAAAAACAGACCTTATATATTTGAGAATTCAACCATGGAAGAGGAGGATCCAATGGAATATAGATTTTAGGACACCTTGGTGTGCCAAATTATACCAAGATGGAGGGGGATAATATTCAGATAATGGATGGGGAGAGATAGATGAAAGGGTTTTTTATGTTTTAATGATGCAACATGATTGCATGGTTTGGTCACAAGATTTACTAAACTATGCGCCAACTGTTCGGTAGTAACTACCCGAGTAGGAACCGACCACACAACAAAGATGGTTGGTATGTGAAACTATTTGAAAACCATGTAGTAGATCCTTGAAAAATTCAGAACCTTCTTAATGGGTATCTAGGCCAAAACACACAGTTTCCACTAACTCTGTGCTGCTTGTGCACATGAAAAAATATATCCAACTTGAAAAAACTCAAAAAATATAGCTATGTCAAAACACAACCCTCAACCAGAATGATAAAAGACTATGAAATGAATAAAGTAGTGTAGTATCTAAGTTTTGTGTGTGAAATTAATTCCATACATTGAGAATATTGAGTTCATAATTAATGGTCATAGTGTTTGAACCATGATTGATGATATTCTAATTGGGTACACTATATGTGTTGTTATGGAAAGACTAATGAGAATGAGACCGTGGAGGACCAAATCAAAAAAAACTTATCAAAAGAGTATAATCTCTATCAAATCATAGTTTTTGTTCATAGAGTTTTGACCATTGGTAGTGTTCCTCAAGGTAAATACATGTAATGTGGAAGAAAAAAAGTCCGACATGAATGGTGACCGAATATGATCACACACACCACTTATTCATTCATGAGTTGTCTTTCATTAAGTTTAAATTGATACAACTTGGAAAATATAGAGGAACTATCTTCCCAAGGGTACACAAGTGACATGCAATTGATAAAACCCGACGTGAATGAGAAAAACAGAGAACATATGTCACATGGATGTCTTGAGATAAAATATGTACCGTTTTATAGTCATTAATATTGGACCATATTGATTGTGTTTGGGCCCAAAGGAAATGATTATGGAAATCACTTTGTATCCAATATGGATAGGAATCAATTTGTTCATAAATCTGAAATCCTGTGGAGTTTAACATCAGATGATAAGAACAAGGATGTTTCAACATGAACATGAAGAAATAAAGTCATAGTTTGACTCAAAATTGATCATCATTGAATCACTACATATCCAATAAAGATTAGAATCATTCCATACATAGTTCATGAAGGGAAACGTTGTTTGTTTTGATCTAACCCATACATTGAGAAAAGAGGCATTAGATAATACTTCTTTGTTTCATTATTCAATTTTTTTGTTGGACCATGATGGACTATTTCAGTGTCTCCACATAAATCAAGAAATAATTAGGTCTTCATAGATGGGATGATGGGTGACAAGTGAATAGGGTGATTCCCTCTCAATCAAAAACACAAAAATACTATGGAATTTTTCATCATGTGACATGGATGATGAATCTATAGTTTAATGTCGTATCACAAGACCAGCTCACACCATTTAAAATCATGCACTATTATTTTATGGTTGTATAATTTGGACCATAGGGATCGTAGTTGAAGGATATTGTGTATGGATAAGAGGGATTCACATCTATTCCATCTGGGAACCAAAGCTACCAAAAATATTATTCCCAAATTAACTTTTTTGAAGTGTGGAAAAAATGAGTGATGTTAGGATTTCATCAAAACATATAGAGTAATTGAACATGAGAATATATCACTCTACATGATAAGACTCATAGTGTATCAACATCAAGGGTGTTAGAGTTTCACTAAAACATAAAAAATTAGAGAAGATGTAAATTGAATATTTTAGGTACATATTTCTGAAAAGGATACTGATAAGTACAATCAATGGTTGCCATATTTTCAATATAAGATCCACAAATATACCAATCAAAGATGGGGTTTAAAAACACAGGATTGAATGTTGACCAAATGTCTACCACAAAACATGAATATTGTTACTGAAAAGTATTCAGGGATTTTTCTCAGGATGGGAGATATGCAAATGGGGAATTAGACCATAACCATTATTGGGGGATCTGGATATTAATTATGGTTGAAATAAAAACCTGAATATACAATTTGTGTGGATACATTTTAGGATGATATTCAAATAGAAATATGCACATTTAGTCTAGTTTCCTAGAGTATTAGTGAATGTTAGTGGTAAAACCCGACTAAACCCATAGAGGATGTGTAGTATAAGGACACGAGGAAAACCGGCATGAATGAGTAACCAAGATACAAACACAACACAATACATATTCGTGGGAAACCATGAAGAGGATATTAGTTTGTGGGCATATAGTTTAGACTTGAGGGTTGTGTTCCCACTCTCTGATGGTACAAACACTACTTGGACTCTTTTTTCCCCATGAGCTATACTCAGTGTAAAAAATAGTAATATTAGGATTTACTAATAATATTAGAGAACACAATGATAGAGAATATATTTTAGGGAGGTAATTTTCAAACCACAACAACATTACTACAAAACATGCACAGAAACATGGATAGACATCACCATGGGTGTGGCAGATCCACAAGAACATGATGAGGTAAAAAATGTGAATCTCTATGCTTGATATAAGGAATACAGTGGGGGTGATGTTATGATTAAAAAAAATTGTTGACCATATTCATGACACAACACCCATACCATGTTACCATGAATGGGGGAAGACAAATGTTGGTTAACCACCGACCATGTTTGTGATGAGGTAGCTTACTCAAAATTCCAACCAAAGTCTTATGTGTTGTTGGCCCAAAATAGTATATTAGCTAATGTGGCATAGCCAGGAAGTTAGGGGGGTTCCCTTTGACTTGAAAAAAGATACAAAAAACCAGAAAAAGGGACACGTGATGAATGTAAATTGATTTGGGGAATGTCCTTATGGAATTCAACACTCCAAGATTCATACTACCCCACATTCGAACATTTAATCGTGGAGCATTCATATGCAGGATCTTATTATCCTTCAAGAATTGAGTTCTTATGTGGGTTATTGAAAAAAGTTTAAGGGCCCTATTTCTTGGGACCAATAACTCGTATTTTAATGTCATATAATATAGATTGTGGGTGCCGAATTTAAAGTTATGCACATGGGACGTATCAATGCTATTTGACGTCATGAGGTAAGAAAGAAAATGTCATGTAGTTTTTCATCATGTGACTAGGACATTAGAATTCCAAGGGAGAGGTTCATGTTGAGGAACATAACTAGGCATGAATGGGGATCAAAGAGGGCCGCACCACATATTACTGATGAGAGAACCTATTAAATGAATGAATGAAAGGGTATATTATTATGTGGCTATGATCAGAGAAAACATGTCATGATGATTCTATGTGTCTCACAAGAATGAGAATCAAGCCACTCTTAGTTTTTTTGTATTTTATGGTTTTTATTCATTTTTAACAGAAGGTGGGAAATGTTCGCTCAAACAAGAATATCATGGTAGCTACATAGATTTTTTTTCATGTGACTAGGACAACAAAAATATTATTTTATGGTCATAGAGTTAAGAACAACTAAAGAGGATATGTATAGTGTAGTTACATAAGTGAAATTAAGATTAATGAGGACCAAAGAGATATACACCACACCTCATATTCCTATATGATATTAATTCCAATGTTCCAAATGGGTGAATTTCTGTATCTATTATTAGTCCCATAGACAAAACGTCTAGGGGTCACTAAGTATCCAATAAGGATGGGAATCAACCCAAAAATAGTTATTGAGAAGAGGCATGACAGATGGAGAGTTCCAAGGGGTGGTGTCTTCTTAGGCAAGACATTGTAGCACTGTGTAGTTTATTGTCATACATCCACGATGTAGAATGTGTAGTTTAACATCATACGGTATGGGTGGGGATTGTTATGCAGTTTTTATTGACAAACAAGGATTGTGGGGATCTTAGTTTATGGTCTTAAATCTCAGACCATATGATGAGGCTTCCAATGTTCAAATGTGTAGTGTCATTCCATAAAGAAAGCCAATGTGAATTGGGACCAACGAGATCCACACCAGACTACATATTTCTATGATGAACACACACCCCATTTAATGTCATGGGGGATGAAGAAAATGGTTTGTGAGAGTTTTTTTATGGTCTCTAAGATGATGTTATCAAGAATCTCTAGAACTCTCGTAATGATGGGAATCAATCTATACGTAGTTCTTGATGATCTATACAGTTTAACATCATGTGTAAATATTTATATTCTAACATATTTTATTGTCATTCATATATGATGTGGGGAGAGAGGTATCCCAAATGGGATTCATATGGAAAGTAAGAAAATAATAATGTGAATGAAGACCATGAAATTTCAAACCACACCACACAATCATAAGAGATAACCATGAACAAATGGCTGAAATTATGAAATTATGGTTTGGAAAAAAGTATCAACTCTTGGGAGATTCTATATATCCAAAAAGGATGTGAATTAAGAATTATGTAGTTCAAGAAGATCTAAGAAACATAATTTCACTTCGTAAGGACAATGATGAGGCACAATTTAATTCCATGTCGGATGGAGCAGTTTTACATCCTGCAAGACAAAGGGGAACTTCCCATTAAAGGTCATGCACAAAGAACTATCATTGATATGCGGTATAATTTATTGTAGCTAGGAATTTGGAGTATAAAATCATGTTTAAAAATTGATATATTATATTACTGTCCTAGAGTTTAGGGCAATGGGGAATTGTGAATTTTATAATCATGAAACTAGGAAACTGATTTTTTTTATGTAGTATAACATCATGACACAAGGATGGTATATAATTTTAACATCATGTATGATTTGAAAAATTAATTAATGTCATTTTTCATAGATGAAAGATATCTTTGCTTAAGATTATAGAGCTTGAACTGTGGGGAATACTATCCAGTTTTTCATTATACATGAAAATCAGGATGTATGGCATATTTTTTCATAATGTGGGATGAGTCAGTTTAAAATCTCGTAGAACGTTAAATATATTTCTCATGAATATTTTTATGTTATATACTAGGGATTGTTGGGAGGATTAATTATCTCACAATCCATGGTGAACAAATATCATACACCATTGGAATATACTTTTTGAATGATGTGTGGTCTTTCCCATTTGGGATCCAACAGCAGTTTTATTCTATCGAGAATCATCAGTTCTCAAGAGATAAAACTATGTCACAATGGAGGAATGAGTAGAGGTGAAACCGCTTGCTGAAATCTATATATATCATGATCTAGTACCTCTCTATATTATGTGAGGCCCTAATAAAATCCTCATCAAGATATTATAGTTCATATAGATAGACTTCTTCTACTCTATCAGATGTATTTTCATCATAGAAAGTTGTAGGAGAAATTGAAACATAATCATTAAGGGGATGAAATCCAATGTTATATACACCATTAAATATGGTTTTTTCTAGATTAATTAAAATTCATCATCAAATAATCCCATAAGCCATTGTAGAGATTATTCGGGTAGCTTTTCTTATTCTGGATTACCGTCTTTTTCAAAAAGTTGGAAAGGGTCATGTTTAATTCGTTAATCTACCAATTTTTCTTTGCATGGTATTAATTGGTAAGGATATATGTGATACTACAATTGGAATTCAATTTAATCATATAATCTTATCAGAATTCGTCACTGTTATTAGTGATAACATCATAAGGGACTTCTAATCGATGGATGATGTTGGAGATCAAAAATTCAATAACTAGCCTTGCATTTCATTTCATGAAAATAATATAATCAAAACACTTATAAAAGGAACCAATTTTCACTCGAATGAAACAACAATGGAGATTTTATGCTAGTGGGTTTGGTGCCATCACATCGAGTCCCCAGACCAAAAAGGTCCAAGAGTACATTGTATTATATAGGGGCTATGATTGTTGATGCCCAATGTCAGCATGTATCTGACATGCATGACAAATTTTGGAGAACACAATATAATTTTGGTCTATGATGGTCCAAATGTATCCCATCCACTTAATTTGGCAGGAGAGCTTCATTCCTTCCTAGTTCACACTATTTTAACAAGGACAAACTTCCAGCATAACACAAGGAATCTCATATCCTTGAGTTTAGAGGGGGATAATTCAATCAATCACATGTATGTAGAGAGTCTTAAATAGGTAGGGTCCTCTTTGGATGGTATATTAAACAACAATGTAATGTATTCACTCATTTTAAGATCTTTCCAATAAGAAATTGTCATGCTATAGATACATGACAAAAGGAGTTGTCTAATCAAAGATTTCATTATCTTTATTGGGATTTAAAGGACCTAATGACGAAGCATTGATAATAAAGTCGTTTACCTAATTTTTTTCTTCATAATTTGAACTAATAGGGGTGATTACCATTTGATGCACCATTGAAATAAATAGATATTCTTGGTCAATATCTCTAAGAGTAATGGCTAGACCGTCTAGGGCATCAGTTCAACTACTATGTGATTGGGGAACATGATTAATTTTTTTTAAAGGAATGGAACTGATCCATCAACATGAGATCATCCTTAAACCATGTCATGATATTTGGATTTCTAATTACATAATCTCTGTTAATCCTCTTGGTAACTATATTGAAGTCAATGTTCACATGAAGGTGGGGAACATCATTCTTGAGAGACAACTCAAGACCAGTGTTGAGAGACTAATACTCTATCTAATTATTGGTATAAACTTCAGACAGAACAAAGAGATTGAGAAAGATAACATGTGTAGACATGATGAAGACAATCCCCATGAATACTCTATAATGTCATGTATCATTAATACTTCTTCTAGTGGGACACTAGTATGTTCCATCAATGTGCATATGACTTCATGAAATAGCCTGATCCAGTAAAAGAATAGATTGGTTGGGAAAATCATGAACCATAAACTACTTTGTGAGGGTAGGATAAGCGGCCGTAATGTCTTATAGTGTATGAAACTTGATTTACTTATAAAAAATAGACCACATGTTGATATTTTAAAGGATCTCCGTGCAATGATCTAGATAGCATGTCAATATAGGGTGGTTCAGAATATAATTTATCGGATCCATACGGGACACCAAATGTTTCTCTTCATGCTCCATGTATTTTTGTAACTTATATACTATGAAAACTAGTATGAAGAAGCTCTTATTTGTTGAATAATATATGGTTTTTGTATCAAGGATTATGATATTGAAATAGTATAATGTGTAGGACCTCAGGAAACCCTGATATGGGAGGGGTGAATCAGGGTGGAAAATTTTTCTTCTTAAAGTTGTGGATCATGTTCCCACGTTGGTAGGAACTACTTAAACCTGTATGATGGATATGATCAGCAATTAAAATTCACATGCAAAGAGATAACACAACAATATTTACATGGTTCACCACTAAGGGCTACGTCCAAGGGGCATACGCCGACTGGTTGTCGGTCTTAACAAAATACATTATGCTTCACTAGTTGTAGATTAGATATATTCGGGTATAGTCACTATATCCCAGGCTCACTTCCTTTAAAAAAGATTAGGGATATTTCACTACATCCCTTGGGTCACTCCCGTTGACTCCCCCGGGATCACTATCGTTGGTGAAGTCCCACTCAGTTTATGGACGTGAATTTCTCTTCAATATATATGCATTGAAGATCTTTGTCTCCGGTTAAACATGAGACTTTTCTTGCATCAGGGTTCAGAGTTGATGCTCTTTCTAGTTCAATCCATCTTCTTTAGTGCAATGACTGAATTCACTAGATCCCCTTGTCTTCGTTTGGCTGAATCACAATCACTTATGTGATTGCTCAATAAACTATGCTCAGCTTACTTGTCATCGTCAGAATCAGTTCACCATGTATGCATGAGATAATGTATGTATCATTTAGATTTCTTCTTCAATCTCACTTTGCACTGAAAGTATTAGGCAATCATTCAGCTCTTGTGCAGCTCCAGAAATGCGGGCGCGCTCCAACAACACCTAGAGAGCTTCTCTAAGCTAGGTGCGCAAGTCCCAATACAGCGCACAAGTCTCACTATGGCACGCAAGTCTCCGGAACGCAGGTCCAACCTGGCGCACAAGTATCACCAAACCCCTTGTGCGACACTGCCTTCCTCAACTTCTAACCTACATGACTTACTTCCTTTCCCTCCCAAACCACCTTGGGCGAGCAACCAACAACCGGCGCGCAACTTCAGATAATGGCGCGCAGGTCCACCTGCACGACCACACAATACTTGCGCGACTTCCACACCTGTGTGACGGGAGCTCTGATTTTTCTCTATGTTGAACTCTGTAAGAAATGAGGAGGGGTGGTCCTCTATTTATAGGCAAACTGGACCCCTTGCTCGGTGGCGTGCTAGTCTCCCCTCGGCGCGCAAGTCACGACGCACATGTATCTTCCGCTGTAAGTCACTTGCACGACCAACTTCCAAACTTGCATGACCCCCCATCCTTTGCAATATTTTTTGTTTTTGATCTTGAAAAACAACAGGCACACAATTTCCCAAGCCTTTTAGGCATCAGCGCGCAAGTCTCTTCATGGTGCAAAAATCACTTGTGCGACCAGAACAATACATGCACGACATTTATCCCTTTTCCATAAATTGATGTTCTGATCTTGAAAAACATATGGCGCGCATGTTTCATATCCTCCAAGACCTCGGCGCGCAAGTCCATTTGCCAAAAACACTTTTCTTTATTTGTCGATTTTCAGGCCCAAAAATTTGGCAAACACTGGGAAACGGCACCACCTTGTATCTGCTATTTTTGTCTGCCTCTAGGTCATCCATTCCTTTGTCGATGTTCCCTGAATAAAACATGGATCATTATCCACATTCCTTGAACTCGACATTCCACCATGGAATCTCCTTTTTCCACAAATTTTAATGTTGTTTGTTTGCTTTTTCAACAAGCACGATCACCTCAAATGCACTTCTTCTTGGTGATCTGTATCCTTCAGCAACTCTTATGATTTTATCACAAACTCCATTATTGTGATATGTATTCTTTGAAGGAATAACATTAGCATCATCATCTTCTATGACAATGTGATGTTCATGGCTATCTCAGAATTCCAATCCCCGCACAGCCATCTTAGAATTCCAATCATTTGCACATTGTCTTCTTCATCAACCGTCATGATTGACCTCATGCAAACCATATTATTTAATTCATCTAGAAGTCTATTGCATGGTTCTCAAGAAATCATGATTAATTTCATGGTCTTCATAAAAAACCCATGGCTAGAATGTAATATTGAGGAATTGCATGGACTTCACAAAACCCATGGTTCTCGTGCAATAAGTAGGAATTGCATGGTCTTCATCCAAAAACCCCATTCTTCGTTAATCATCCTCAAATGGAGTACACCTCACATTCTCTACTGTTGTAAACAATGTATCACCTTTGATACATGTTCTTTGAACTTATGATCAGTACAACAATCATCTGAATTATCATTCCTCCACTTCATTGGAGTACTTCTTGATCTGCTTCATTTTGATCTTCCATTCCTCCATTTCATTGGAGTACTTCATGATCTCCTTCATTTTGATCTTCCATTCCTCAATTTCATTGGAGTACTTCTTGATCTCCTTCATTTTGATCTTCATTGAAAACTATTGACAACAAATACAACCTTATACACAATGTGGTTCCAACATAATGTTTTTTCACATTATTATTATTATTGGTGATAAGGGTGCCTAATGATCATTCTAGAGTTGTAACATAAAAGACCAGTGGATTTTTTGAGATAGGTGGCATTATAACAAGAGAGAACAAGAGAAATTGCTTGATATCCTAAAAAGAGTTCTAGAACTCTTCATTCTATTAATAGATGGAATCTTTATTCATGAGTTTGGAAAAATGGATAACAATTTTCGTCTTGATTCACAATGATTTTATGTATAGTGGATAAAATTCCATGAAATCCACGATGCTACTAGAGGTTGCTCAGAGGAGGAATCTGTATTATAGCCTGGATATTCTATTTTCCGATCTTGATACTTTCGTATCTAAAAAACCATGGAAGATTCTAGAGGTCAACTCGAAAAAAAATTCAATGGGTTTATCATCAAGTTGCGATAGAGGAGGAATCTGAAAACATTATCAGGAAATAAAAGATGGTCCATAAACTTGTTGGATACGACCACCAAATCATCAACATTGTATTCAATGAGTATCCTAAGGATCTATTTGAATGTTCAGTGATTAAGACACTAATAGGTGGACATTGTATTATTCAAACCGAATGGAATTAATGGATAGAAAAAGGTACCCTGGAGTACTCTTAAGGTAAAGGTCTCTTCATCTTCAGGTTCCATCTAGATATTTCATACCCATAATACTCATCAATGAAAGAGATATCTTGTAATATAGAAGTAGTATCAATATGTTGCTCAAACACTGAAGAGGGAAAATTGGGCATGAGGAAGTGTCATTTGAGGTATCATTAATAGGTATAGACTCTGATCTATCCATTTCTAAACTAATGGGAATGACGTTAGATAACCATGTGGGGTAATAGACTACCTTGATATAGTTTTCCTTGACTATCTTATCATCTTTGTCCACACCTATGGAACCATGGAAAGGATGAATCTTTTTAGGTGGATGCTTTAACTCGTGATGTCTTTCCAGGAACCCATGACAATTAATATTGCTTTGAGGTTCAAACCCTCAAATATTTTCATAATTATATAGAAACATATCGTGATGATGCATTAATAAGTACACATTCTTCATTCTCTTCTCTTTAAGAATAACTGTGATGATCATTGTTATCCTGAGGTTTACCTCGGCATAAAGATTCACACATACAATTATTAAATCCTCATTCTTCTTGTTTTGGATATGATTATGATAATGATGTTTATTTATTTGATGAAATATATAATGATAATGAGATATTTTAGAAGAAGTTTTTATGTGATATTGAATCATATAACAAATTAAAAGAAAATAATCAGAATCTTATCAAGGAATAATGAAATTAATCAAGAAGAATGAGGATTTAAGAGACTCAGTTGTGTGTTTAAATGAATTCATATCTTATAAATTTGAAATTATTAAAACATAAAATGAAAAATTTGTAGATTGTTTTTTTGAAATTTTAATTTATGTTGAAAAATGATTAATTTATAATGATTTTAATTAGACTCAAAAGGATAGTGATAGTCTCAAAATGAATCTTCCTAGTTGGAAGGATATTTTATCTACTTTTGGTAAAGTTAATGAAAAATGAGATATGATTATGGGAATGAAGAAATTAAATAATGAAATAAATAATTTTTGTTACAATATAAATATAACAAAACTATTAATAACTTCTTTAATAAAAATTTCAATAGGGGGTATATCAATTTTTACATGTTTTAATTATTGTAAGAAATGGAATTATGAAACAGAATGTTCATTATGGTTTCCATAAATGATTTTATATCAATACTATTATTTCATTGATTTTATCGTATAGATTACTTATGAATAAATTATTTAAAATAATCATTGGTTTCAAATAATATTTAAAATAACATGATTGGTCCTAATATATAATGTGTACCAAAAGTTATTTCATCATAAGTTATATTTTTTGTAAAAAAATTTACTATTGTTATGTATACAGGGAACATAGAAAATTGTTGAGCGATATTTATTAATGTAGATACATTAATATTATTATCATATAATCAATGTGATGGTGTCTCTTTGACATATACTGATAAATCAAGTGGAATGGAAGGGATTTGGTGAAGTATGAATTTTGAAAAAAACATATACATATAGTTTTATGTATTTATTTTTTTAGAAAAACTACATTATTATTTAATCATTATGCAATGATGGAATGTGTGATATATTTTATGATGGTATTTTTTAAAGGATAATATTTTATTTTTATGGTAATGGGATGATAATATTTATTCTATTGATTTTTATGAATTATGAAATTATATATCAAGATTCATAACGATATAGAAATAGATGATGTCATATGAAATACAAGGGTTATTATTGTAAACATTTAACTATTAGTGAAACTATTAAATAAAGGACATATGAAGTAGCTATTAGATTTAAAAATTATTAATAAATTTACTTCATGTTATTTATAAAAAGTTTAAAACATATAGTATTTTTTAAATACATTAATGAAGTTATGTTTCTATACCATTATAACTTTTTCATTTAAATTTATTGGATCCTATGAATATTTATTTTGTAGAAGGAACAACATATACTTCTATGAATGTTGATGAATTTAGTATATTTTCATGGAATTAATTTATGTGTCTGAAATTTGAAACATGGTCTAGATTTATTTATTTGTGTCTGAAGTTTAAAATAAAAAATGGTTTACAAGCTGTTCATATTTTTTAGTGATAATGTCTGTATTTTTTTAGTTTTTATTTTGAAATAAATTAATCATTGAATGGTAATTTTCATAATTTAATTAATCTTATACCACTACACTAAAATAGTGTCTATGAATGAAAAAATGTTGGACTATTATTAAAATTTATATAATTATGGTAAATGAACACATATTTATTAAATATTTATGATCTAAATCTATTAATTATAAGTCTAACATTTTAAAAATAAAAATAATTATACCATTTTAAGGAAATCCTCAAATGATATTTTTAATAGTAAAAACCCTAAATTTTTTTGTATAAATATTTTTTCTGTAATTTTTTTTAAATACATTGAATATCATTGATGAATCCAAAAGTGAAAAATATTTTTATCTATGTTATTATATTAAAATCAGTTCCCATAATGTTTAAAATAATTTAGAAATGGTTATAAAACAATTTTTTATTCTTAAATTTATTTATTATTTTTAAATAATTTCATTTTTCAAACAAATCAATATTACTTTAATTATTAATTTTTTTAAAAACCCCAATGTTATGTTAATTTTTGATGGAGAGATTCATCATTATCTTTCAGTCATTAAATATAGTAATTTTTATTATAACATCCCATGTATTACAGAATATGAGTTTTTCAAATTTATTAATATTTTTCATTAGATACGAATGTTACATTAATAATGATGATATGTCTGATAGCTTACTCGACACACAATAATGTTGGGTTTCTTAAAAATATTACGTCACATACAGGATTGAGTTGTTCCGAAAAACAATATATTGTAATATTATTCTTTAAAATGGTATTTATAACCTAATCATCATATTAGAATGAATGAACATAACAAACTATATTATGTTTAGACATATTTATTAAATATTTTAACTTTATTCTAGTTAATTGATTGGGCATAATATAAGAATAAATCTGATTTTACGCATAAAGAGATATAAGATTTTTAAAAGGTTTTCTAACTGACTATTGATGGATAAACATATAAAATCTTTTTTTTTCACTTTTATAGTTTATATTCTAATGAATATTCTTTTTCTATTTAATCGATAAATCAAAATTAACTTTGGGTGAATTTTGGTATTTAACTCATAAAATTCATTTTAAATGAATAGTCAAAATACTACATTTTATTTCAAAAATATTTTTTATTCTAATTTATTTATATATTTATGTTTTAAAATTAATATTCATTAAAATTTAATTATATTATATTTTACCAGTTAATAAAATATTGGCCATTGGAATCAATTTCACATAGAATAGGGATATAAAAACATTGGGAACTTTTTAATGTTTTACATAAAATAAATGTTTTCTCGATTCGTCAATGGGATCGAGTTTAAATTAATATTACCACTTCTGTGAATTTAATTTTGAAAAATAATCATAAATGGTAGGAATATGTATGAAAAATTTTATCTAATAGGATTCAAATTATTTTCTGTGAGTAGTAACTTTAGTATTTTATTTACCATGGTTAAATTTATATCAGGTAATTATCGATAAAAAATATTATATTATTATAAAACTAACCTAAAACGTTTCCAAATCTTAGTGGATGAGTTTTGTTCAACAAATAAAATCAATGAGCTGAAATTTTATCCTTTTTAATCCACTTGTTTGTAATTAATACATTTATAAAATTTTATTTAAGGTAAAGGCAAAGATGTCCTAAATATAATTCTTATTTCTAAAACAATATTAATATTTGGTTATATATGTTATATATTAGACTATAAAAGGTAATTAGAAAGATAAAATATTTACCTACAACTTCGTAATTTATTTTTTATTTATAATAAATAAATAATTACATTAAACATTGATGCAATCATGATGCAATAATTGATTTATTACACAATGATAAAATGAAATGAAATTAATTATATTAAAATAAATAAAATATGAAATATTTTATTCCATATACATATTTTATAGAGGCCTTTTACGTGTTATATATGAATTAATGTAATTTTTCGAAGAATTCACATTGCTATGTTATTTTAAGAAGTCATGTAATAAATAGTGTAAAATTTTACATAATTCATAACATAAAATATAAAATATTTAATTAAATTATATTAAATTTAAAAAAATAAAAACTTCTACCAAAATATTTAGATAATAAAAAAAATCATTAATCACTCACTTATTGGTTGTTTAGTTGAATTTGGTATTTATTTTAACTCTCAGAGTATAAATTACATTAAAAATGGTAAGATTTAAAAGTGTTATAATACAAAGATAAGGATTAAAAAAATATCCAAAACTAGCAAAATTTTTATTGTATGAATGATTTAGACCCATCATAATTTTATATTATAAATAAATAAGGTTGGAACCATTTTTGAATCAAAATAAAATTTGTATAAAATAAATATTTTTATTAATTGCAAGGTTAACCATTCCCAGTATTATAAAAGTGACACATTACACTCTATTTCATACACTAAAAAAATATATTTTATTGGCCCACATATTCCCAAAAGTCCTAATATAATACATAATGTTATTATTTATGAATTTTACTTAGAATAACATCCTCATTTGTTTTGTTAAGGTGTTATTCAAATGCGATCAATAAGGGAACCAATGTCGAATTATTTATGTATGTATATATTATTCCTTCATCAAATTATTATAATATAATTAAACCATGATGAAATAATATATAAAATTTCCTCAATATACTAATATGTTATTTTTTTAATATCATCACCATAATCTATCTCTAATTTCATCAAATTTGAAATGAAATTTTTGTTCGTGTGTCTGGTGGACTACCGCCTCGTGAACATATATAGTTCGTTCTTCATTAGCTTATTAAATAAATGGTAATAATTATGGATGAAATGTTAATATTTTATATTGATGACATATTTATAATTATAATAAAATATTATATAAATTATGTTTTTACTTTTCATGCATATTAGAATGATAATATTCTTTATGTGTATGTGCAAACTATAACCTCCACTAAGTGATGTGAATCATTTTTATTCACCACATCCCTTGTATAATATATATTAATATTTTAAAACTATAACTATTATTTTAATAGTATTATGATAATTTTAAAAATATAAAATTAAAATTACTTTATTTCTATAATGATCAATAAATATGAAAATGTTACTCATGCGTATGAACAACCTACCATCTTCATGATTATAACATTGTTAATTTTTCAATACCATAATTAATGGTTTCATTTTAATGTATAATGGAAATATAAAAGTAATAATTATGTTTTAAATATTATTTTGAAGATGGACTGATTACCACAATTTGTATTGACATCATACCAATTTCATATCCAAATCAAATACCTATTATCGACAAAACATCTGATATGAACAAAAATAATTATGTAATTTGTATAACATTATAATGATTTATAGAAATGAAATAATCAACATTGAAAAAAATTCTCAATAATGTAATAATAAAACAATGTTTATTATTCAGGATGATAATAAATGTAATATATGACTCTCTATCGCGGTAAGGGACATCGTCTCAATCTTCTATCATTAAGATTTTTTTATAATTTGCACCTATATTCATTTATAAGGTTTATATATAGACACTATAAAATTTCATATCCATATTTTTATCAATAATAATATTAATTACTGTTTCGGTACATTTATTAATTCATGGAGATTATGATTTAAATGATCAAATTGATGTGGGACAACTTGAACGTTTAAATATGTTATTCTCAAAATTTTATCTTCATGATATTAAATTAATTATTTGTTGTATTAATATAAAAAGCTTTTAGCTGTAATGATTCTGTATTTTGAATACAATATAATGTTTTTAAAAAGTTTTCTTTTTATTTTTTTATGTAACATTTTGAGAGACAACAACAAAATTATTCTTTTGAATATATATTGATACAACCACTTCTACACTGCCATAAATGTTATCTAATAATTGGATTCCTGTATAACCCTTAATCTTTTAAAGGGAAAAACCCATTTTCCTTTTTTAGTATATTGCTATTGAATATTGATTCTTAATTGATAATTTTATTTTTATTCAAAAGTTTTTTTCATATGGGATTAGAATAAGTTTTCAAATGGGTTTTATGATGAACAAGATTTATTAATGAAATAATAAATTAGCATCATATGAAATGGGTGAACCTGATGTAGACTATACGTATGGTTGATCCCCATTATTTTTCATGGGTGATCATGAAATAGCTTATATAATGGATTTTTACCAATTATAGCTCACAATTATTCCTGTTGTAGTTAATATAAAGGGATGAGACCCATTATAACTAATAGGTTAGTTTGATATATCTTATAAAAGGGTCATCCCATTTATAGATATCAAATTCATTGATTAATAGAAATATTGGAATTCATACATACTTTCTTTACCAAGGAAAGAGGTTTGAATTTGTTTTATTTATATGATGCTCTTTGTCACAAAAAAATTAATTGCTTTCTATTATATTTAAAGTTATCATTAAGCAAAAGGCATGTGTGTTATTAATATAAAATGTTTTGTTTCATTTTATTAATGAAACATAAATGAGTTACAATGTTTTTTCACTAGACTATTGTTTTTATTTTTTTTATGTCTCTTACTAATCATTTTGTGTTTATATCAGGTCTTTATATGTTTTCCAAATGATTTAAGGTCGAATTAATTTAGGGATTGATCCACAAAAATTTAATGATGATTAAAAATAATAAGAAACCACATTTGGTTTAAAAGTTTTTTGTGTTTTGGATGGAATTTATACTACTGGAAGTGTCCGATTTTTATTTCCAAGTTTTTTATGTAATAGATATGGACTAATTCTACAAATACCTAAATATAATAAGATCCTCAATGTAAAATAATGTAAAATTCTTAACAAATGTAAAGATTATGTAATATTTATGGTTATGTCCACATTGTTGGTATTAGTAGATGGTTTATAAAAAATTATTGATTAGGATAGTGTTAATTTTATTTTTAAGAGGATATTACATTATGGTTATATTAAAATAGTGATGAATTTTATGGTTACCTCATTAATTCATCTAAACTATGTCTCCTTAGAAATTTTATCCTCATAGGAAATAAGAATGATGTAATTGGAAGGAATTTTGTGGAAAACAACCTTTCAAATCTACATCATGATGTTGTTATAAAAAGAACTGAACTATTTTTTTGTATGATGGATCAACTGATACATGCTACAAATTTTGGTGGCATCCATGAACAAGATTATTCAAATCAACCACAATGAAATATGCATGTAGTTGAATATTTTTCAGGCAATGTCCTGTATTATTCAATTGACCATCTAACCCAATGGTAGATGATGGATGAATCAAAACCCTGGAGAAGATTTTTGATGTCATGTGTTATTTAGAATGTCAAAAGGTAACAATTTCATTATATAATGTTGAAGGATAATCTGATTGGTGGTGGTCATTGGTTGAGAATTCTAGAGAGAAAATGATCTTGATTCCATATAATGGGAATCATTTAAAGATATTTTCCTTGAGTAATATTTCCCTAAGTTTGTTATTCTTATAATAGAGAAATAATTCTTGGAATTAAAGAAAAAATATGATGATTTAGTTGTGTCTTATAATTTAACTCCATAAAATTGTCTAGGTATGTTCCTAATTTTATTCAAGACCTTAACAATAAAATTAATAGATTTTAATCAAGATTTAAAACAAGTATATAAAGATATTTGGCCTATTGAATAATTTAATGTTTTAAAAAAATGGTTCATTATGCGGAGATGGATAAAATAATGTATTTCGACACATACATCCCATGAGATAATAAGAGTATGAAAATGAAAAGTTTCTGGGAAATGGGGAAGCAACCAACAAAGAATTATAGAGGTAAGACTAAAACTAGTTCTAAGCATGGTAAAATACATTTTGGGGAATATTTGGTAGGATATAAAATGTGCTATATATAAGGCCCCATCCATAAACCTTACTTAATCTTGAGTTATTACAAGATTACACATTGAGGATCTTTTCGGGTTTAGAGTTTTAGAGAATTAAGTCATAAAACTTGCATTACATTCCACATATAAACAAAGTTGTTACATAAAGATAGTATTCTTCTTTCCCATCAATGGAAACATATTAAAAAAACATGGATTCTTTCTTGACACTTCCTTGACACTATCATCATATCATGTACCTTTCCCTTGACCTGTGAAAAACATTTCAAAAAACTTGGTATGAGCATAAAAAGCTCAGTAAGGGATATAAAAATATGGAAAGAAAAAATGGGTATATATATACATAAGAATGAAATCATACATTACCCATAAAACATAAGCACATTAACATACCTCATCAAATCGTGAATAAATCATAGAAATCATAATACATAAAGGTAACTTGAGGCATTCATAACATTTTTACGTCAGGAGTAACCCTCTTTGTAACATTTGGTATACCCATCACAGTATATTACCTAAATCTCTTCAGAGAAACCTTAACGTTTCACTTATTCACATTACCCAATGCATTGGAGAGATATATCGGTCTCACCCGCCCATAGTTTATCAAGGAACCGCCCGTCTTCATAATAATGCCCAAGAACCTCAACATAATCGTATCACATAAAACATGCATAAAGGAAACATTACATTTCCACATTTCAATCACAAGATATCAATACAACACATTGATATAAAAACATTATTAAAACCATTTTCAATACCAAAATAAAAGAAAAGTAAAACATGGTATTTATTTTTCTTTTAAAAAAGGTATGGCTTGTAGAGGAAGCCGAAACTCAAATAATGGTCACGACGGCGGAAAAGTCATTGTCTCCGCATACGTACGACAAAAACATTCCCTTTTGTCGTTTAGTAAAACAATTCGTATAAACAAGATTCCTTTTGGATAAACGTAAAAGTCAAAGGGTTTTATACACCGTATAAAAGAAGGTTGTGTATAAAACAAAATATGCCTCAATGAAAGGAGATTGAGACGAAGTCCCATACCTCGGGTCCAACTTGACTCGATCGTTCTTTAATTTCCTGAATAATAAACTTGAGTTAATTTCTACTTTCTTAAGAACCTTTTTCAAGTTCATTATTCCTTTTATGTCACTTATTTCCATGTCATGAAGACTACGTAATTATTTATGTTAATAACGGTCGTTTTAACGATCATTGGTACTTGAGACAAAAATAAACCCTTTATAATTACAAGTTGTTCATGTATCCATTATATCCAGAATTATAATCATGATGTATATATCATATATATCTAGTATATACATGAGTTTATAATATTACATAATCATTTAGAGGTAAGAAATGAAATGCACCGTTCATGGAGACGGTAAGCCGTACGTACGCATTAACGCTACTTTCATTTCTATTTCGTATTTTATAGAATGGAATCATAATGATATAAAGGTATATTATAATTCCAGTATAATATCATATATAATATCATAGTTCCATCCATTATACGTCCCACAAATAGTATTTAACGCATCAAATCACTTTGAGGGGGCAGTAGTCCGTACTTCTTTAAATGAAGATATCACGTTTACCCATAATGGAAACCATAAAGGAATGCCCAAAATGAAAAATACATAAGATTAAGGAAAACATAAACATATTATATATCATATATAAATATAGTTACATCTTAATGGCCACCTTTGAAGGTTTTAAAAGAATGTTGAACAATCATCGTTTTGGGAGGCAGAAATCCGCCATCCATGGAAACAATATGTTCTATAACCAATAGATGTAGGTGTGTGTAAGTGTAGCTCGAATAATTCTTATAACAACATCCTAAAATATTGAAGATACTATAGTTGTTACAAAAGAAATGAATAAAAAGTGTTTAGGGGGTTGGAGAAGAAAAATAAAACAATAGGACTCAAGTGAAGACATTACATTAAAATTGGGTAACTCCATTTGGTTTGAGCTCAAAGGCTTCCTTGGGAAGACATCTGCCCAAAGTGAGGCTTCAAGGAGCAATATAGGGATGTTTAGAGACAAAATCGGCAGGGGTTGTCCGAGCCAATGGCTTTGGGAGTGTGGGTAAGGAGGTAGAGGTGGGGGCCTTCTATAAGAGGAGAGGAGGGGCACTCTTGGAAAGTAAAGAAATGTTACTTTATTTGAAATTTATTTTCGGATTCAAAAGGTACCACATTGATATAATTAGAGGGTAAGGTGATAAGGGTTCGAAATACACCCATACAATTGGTTTTTGACATGTGTATGTCTTAGATTTTACATTATCTTTCCATTTTATTTAAATCCTTTATTAATGAGGTAATCACTGCATCATCATGATGTCATAAATAATTTAATATATTCAATGTCTAAAAATTATAAAAAAATATCATGATGTAGGAAATATTTTTAGATTTCTAATTAATATTTATAGTCCAAAAGAACATTTATGTAAACAATATTAAAAATACTTTACTTAGGTGATACATTCTTTGTCATATTTAACATTCTTTAAAAATAAAAAGATAAAAAGTCACTTTCTCACCAAAGTGATTCCATGGGCCCCCCAAGTTTGGCACAAGGCCTCCCATGGTCGTCCATGAGACACCCCGTAGCCTTATAACACATGTTGTGGGCTTTTTGTATTATTATGATATCATTTTATTATCTTTAACTACCTGATTACTCATTAATCAAGACAATTAAAGATAATTACCATCGTTTCTATTCATAATGTCCAAAAATAAAAGAGTCTTAATTAAATAATTTGAACCTTCTGATTCCAAATATTTAATCCATATTAGCAAATTCTAAACACATAAATTGCAATAATTGATTTAAAAATAATTCCCGTTGTCAAAACAAATAGCGGGTTTTTTTTGAAACAGTATCTATGAAAAGTTCGGCATTAGTTTATGACCAATTACAAAGGGAAATTAATCCTAATGAACACCATTGGATTAAATGGTAAAAATATATTCAGATTACACTTTAATACCAATTAAAAATATAATCTAACCATAAAATTAAATTTAATGAAAAAGCAGTTTTAATGTAAAATGCAGTATTTTTCACTATTCATTAAAAAATGAACATTGTCAGAAAAATACCAAAAATTTATCCAATGTAAATTTCAATTTCCCAATCTTAATGAATATGTTTATTTTGACAAATATAGATTATAAAATTGTCAAAATTTTGATTCAAAAAGGGTTTTCCCTAAAAAGGCAGTTAAACAATCTTTTATGAATATTAGTGTATTCCATGCATAAGATTGTATTTATTTTCACTTTAAGCCTCTAAAACACTATCTTAATCATTAATATAAATAGACAAAAATATCTATTATTCATTACTTACTTGGGATGTTACATCCTTCTCCCCTTTAGAAAATTGCATCCCCGCAATTTATTTACTTATCGAATAAATCAGGGTACTTATCCCTCATTGCATTTTCAGATTCCCATGTCGACTCTTCCATCATGTGGTTTTTTCACAAAAGCTTTACCTGATTAATCACATTATTTCATAACACTTGATCCCTGTGGTCAAGAATCTGGACTGGTTGTTTCTCATAAGATAGGTTCTCTTCCAGCTGAACTACCTTTGGACTCAAAACATGAGATGGATCTGACATATACTTTCTCAACATCGAAACGGGAAAAAAATTGTGTACTTGAGATAAACTCGGAGGTAAAGCCACCTGGTATGCAACTGATCCAAATCTATCAAGAATTTCATATGGTCCAATGAACATTGGACTCACCTTTCCTTTCTTACCAAATCTCATCACACTTTTCCATGGTGAGACTTTGGGAAAAACATGATCACCTACATCAAAAGTTAGATCCTTCCTTCCATTGTCTGCATAACTCTTCTGCATACTCTAAGCTGTTCTCATGTGTTTCTGAATCAGCTGAACTTTTTCCACCATCTCTTCTACCAATTCTGGTCCCATCAACTTCCTTTCACCCACTTCATCCGAGAAAGATGGAGTTCGACACCGCTTCCCATATAACGCCTCAAATGGTTCCATCTGTATACTAGAATGAAAACTCTTATTATAGGAAAATTCAGCCAAAGAAATATGATGGTCCCAAATTCCCTGATAATCCATCGAACAAGCTCGTAGCATATCCTCCAAGGTCTGAATTGTTCATTCTGACTACCCATCGGATTGAGGATGAAATGTTGTACTAAAATTTAATTCAGTACCCAACGACTTCTGAAGGCCTTTCCAAAAGTTAGAATTGAACCTGGGATCACGATCAGATAAAATGGAGAGGGGAAATCCATTTAACTTGACTATCTCTTTAAGATACAAACGGGAATCTTGATCTAGGGAAAAAGGATCTCATATAGCAATGAAATGAGCAGATTTAGTCAAGCGATCAACAATAACCCAGATTGCATTACTACCTTGAGATGTCTTCGGTAATCCCACTAAAAAGTCTGTGGATATATTCTCCAATTTCCACTCTGGCACTGCTAAAGGCTGAAGCATCCCTTTCGGTAACTGTCTCAATGCGTTAACCTATTGACATGTCAAACACTTCACAGTAAAATCATCAATATCTCTTTTCATTCCATCCCACCAGTAATACTCCCACAGATCTATGTACATCATAGTACACCCCGGATGAACTGAAAACGGAGAACTATGAGCTTCACATAACAACTCTCTCTTCAACTGTGAATCACAAGGCACACACAAACTCTTCCCAAATCTCAAAACACAATAATTATCAATGTTGAATTTAGGCAACTTACCTTTCTGAACCAGCTCTACCTTTTTCTGAAACTCACTCTCTTGCTTCTGTGCATGCTTGATTCTATCTGATAGAGATGATCTCACTGATACCTGAAACAAAACAGAAGAACATCCTGCACCAAAAACTTCTATGCCAAAGTTCATCAAACCCTTAACCAAAGGATCACGTTCCAAATGAAACATTGCTAATGAAGCATTACTTTTTCGACTCAAAGTATCAGCCACTTTATTTTCTTTTCTCGGATGGTAATCAATTGTACAATCATAATCCTTGATTAATTCTAGCCATATCCTATGTCTCATGTTTAACTCTTTCTGAGTGAATATATACTTTAAACATTTGTGATCAGAATATATTCCACAGTTTACTCCATACAAATGATGTCTATAATTTTTAAAGCGAAAACAATAGCAGCTAATTCCAAATCATGTGTAGGGTAATTTACCTCATGACTTTTCAACTGACGTGAAGCATAAGCAATTACCTGATCATTTTGAATTAGGACGCAACCAAGTCCTTTCAATGAATCATCACTGTAGATAACAAACTCACCATTCCTAGATGTTAGTTCCAAAACTGGAGAATTCACCAATCTTCTTTTGAACTCCTGAAAACAATCATCACATTCCTTTGTCGAGATAAACTTAACACCCTTCCGAGTTAGCTTAGTCATTGGACTAGATAAACTTGAAAATTTATTAATAAACCTTTGTAAATAGCCTGCCAAACCAAGGAAGCTACGATTCTCAGTTACATTTGTGGGTCCTGGCCAGTCTTCCACAACTTTTGTTTTTGCAGGATCAACAGTTATCCCATCTTTAGAAACAATGTGACCAAGGAAATAAATTTATTGCAACCAAAACTCACAGTTGCTGAATTTTCCATACAGTTTCTTTTCTTTTAAGGTTTTCAAGATAACCCTTAAATGTCTTTCATGCTCCTCTTTACTTTTAGAAAAAACCAAAATATCATCAATGAAAACCACCACAAACTTATCCAAGAACTCATGGAAAATTCTATTCATTAAGTCCATGAATACAAAAGGTGAATTGGTTATCACAAAAGGAATTACTAAAAATTTATAATGGACATATCTTGTACGGAACGCGGTCTTCAGAAAATCTGCTTCTTTTACCTTCAGCTGATGGTACCCTGATCTCAAGTCAATCTTTGAAAAATACTGAGCTCCCTGGAGCTAATCAAACAAATCATCAATATGAGGAAAAAGATATTTTTTCTTAACAGTGATGTTATTCAAGGCTCTATAATCAATGCAAAGTCTCATTGAACCATCTTTCTTTTTAACAAATAAAACAGGATCACCCCATGGTGATGTGCTAGGTCGAATGAAACCTTTCTCTAATAAATCTTGCAATTGCTCCTTCAACTCTAAAAGTTCAATTTGAGCCATTCGATAAGGGGGTTTTGAAATTGGCTTAGCATCCGGAACTAAGTCAACAGTAAACTCAACTTCCTGATCTGGTATTATTCCAGGGAACTCATTAGGATTCTCATTTAACACTGGCGAATCATTAATCTAAACAGTTACTTTATTTTCAACGATGTGTGCAAGGTAACATTTATTTCCATCTTTTAAAAGTTTCTTGGCCTCTTAATAAGTTATCAATAGTAAGGGTTCATTCTTGTACACAAACTGAATGTATTTGTGAAAAAAACTTCTTTAGCTCTACAATCAATCTTAGCATGGTAAATAGAGAGCCAATTCATACCCAGGATAACAACAAACTCTACTAGAGGTAGAACAATAAGGTTTGCAAGTAGGTTCTTTCCACAGATAAGGATAGGAAGATTCTTATAAATTCTTTTTGCATCAACATTTCCCCCACGTGTTTTTACCAAAAGTTCAGGAGTCATTTCTTGCGATGATATTCCCATTTTACTAGAAAAGGTTTCATAGATGAAAGAATGTGTAGACCCCGAATATAACAACACACTAGCATAATCTGAAAAAACAAACAAAGTACCTGATACAACCTCATTTGATGGCCCGACATCTTCTGAAGTAGTTGCAATGGATTTCACCACCCCTTTCTGCTTGTAGTCTAACTGCTTCCCATCACTCAAGCTCTTTGTCGGACACTCGTTTGCATAGTGACCCATCTCATTGCACTTAATACATTTCACTAACTGTAAATCAAATTTGGTCTTACCTTCACCTTGATCTTTTTCAGTGCAATCGCGAGCCTTATGTCCCATCTTACCACATCGGTAGCACTTTCCAGAATTCAGAAGACATTCCCCAACATGCCTTTTGCCACATTTATAACAAAGTGGAAACTTAGATTTCTTACCATTAGACTTTTTTGATGAATTCTTCCCTTTCTCCTGCCACCTTGGTCTCTTCTTCTATTGGTTGTTATAGAACACTTGATCATCGATATACTCCATTTCTACCTTCTCAGCACATCGAACAATATTTTCATAACTTTTAAACTCACGAGAAGCTAATTTCCTTCGATATTTTGGCTTTAATCCTGAGTAAAAATGATTGAATTTACTATCATGGTCTCAGATAAAATTTGGAGCATACTTTGCCAATCGAGTGATCCTTTCTTTATATATAGCCACCGAGTCTTCCTCTTGCCGGAATTCCAAGAATTGATTTTGCATCCTAAGTCAATCAGCCTTAGAAAAATACTTCTCATGAAAAATAACTTTGAATTCATCCCAGTCAAAAGCATCAATCTCATCGGCATCCCTGATATTTTTAACAATCGACCACCACTGATCTGCTTCACCCTCCAAATGGTAAATAGAAAGACTAACCTTTTGATTGTCTGAAAACCCCATGACATCAAAAATATTTTCTAGTGCTTTAATCCACCCTTCAGCTAGCACAGGGTCAGATGATCCCTTGAATTATGGGGGATGTTGCCTCATGAAATGTTCCACCACTATCATGTTCCTCTGTGGTTGATCTGGATGATCTTGTGCATGGATACCACCACCATTTATCGCTTGAGTCAATTGTTCCATTAATGCAACAAACTGTTCAGTTCCAATTCTGACCATCTTAGGATGCTGATTCGGAAGGTTATTTCCTTCTGCATGACTTCCTAGAACTTATTCCTTATTTCCTCTACGGAAAACCATTCTGAACAAACATGTCTTAGATGAAGCAACATGGTAATCTTCAAATGCTATATCATTTCAATTTGACCATAAAAAAATATTTTTGGATAATCATTTAATATAATTCTAACTCCTAAAGTTATCTAAACCGACCTATGATACCAACTATAAGGCCCCAGCCTTAAACCTTAATTAATCTTGAGTTATTACAAGATTACACATTGAGGATCTTTTCGAGTTTAGAGTTTTAGAGAATTAGATCATAAAACTTGCATTACATTCCACATATAAACAAAGTGGTTACATAAAGACAGTATTCTTCTCTCCCATCAATGGAAACATATTTAAAATAAAACATGGATTCTTTCTTGACACTTCCTTGACACTATCATCATATCATGTACCTTTCCCTTGACCTGTGAAAAACATTTCATAAAATTTGTTATGAGCATAAAATGCTCAGTAAGGGATATAAAAAAATGGAAAGGAAACACGGTTACATATATACATAAGAAGGAAATCATACTTTACCCATAAAACATAAGCACTTTAACATACCTCATCAAATCATGAATAAATCATAGAAATCATAAGATATAAAGGTAACTTGATTCATTCATAACATTCTTACGTAGGGAGTAACCCTCTTGGTTACGTTTGGAATACCCATCACAGTATATTCCCTAAATCTCTTCGGAGAATCCCTAACGTTTCACTTCTTCGCATTACCCAATGCATTGTAGATCTATATCGGTCTCACCCACCCTTAGTTTATCATGGAACCACCCATCTTCATAACAATTCCCAAGAACCTCAACATAATCGTATCACATAAAACATGCATAAAGGAAACAAAACATTTCCACATTTCAATCACAAGATATCTATACAACACATTTATATAAAAACATTATGAAAACCATTTTCAAAACCAAAATAAAAGAAAAGTAAAACATGGTATTTATTTTTCTTTTAAAAAAATGTGTGGCTTGTATAGGAAGCCGAAACTCAAATAATGGTCATGACGGCGGAGATGTCATTGTGGCCGCATACGTACGACAAAAAAAATTCCCTTTTGTCGTTTAGTAAAACGCTTCATATAAAAAAGATTCCTTTTTGATAAACATAAAATTCAAAGGTGTTTATGCACCATATAAAATAAGGTTGTGTATAAAACAAAATATTCCTCAATGAAAGGAGATTGAGACGAAGTCCCATACCTCGGGTCCGACTTGACTCGATCGTTCATTAATGTCCTGAATAATAAACTTAAGTTAATTTCTACTTGCTTAAGAACCTTTTTCAAGTTCATTATTCCTTTTATGTCACTTATTTCCATGTCATGAACACAATGTAATTATTTAAGTTAATAACAGTCTTTTTAATGATCATTGGTACTTGAGTCACAATAAAACCCTTTATAATTACAGGTTGTTCATGTATCCATTATATCCAGAATTATAATCATGATGTATATATCATATATATCCAGTATATACATGCATTTATAATATTACATAATCATTTAGAGGTAATAAATGAAATGCACAGTTCATGGAGACGGTAAGTCGTACGTACGCATGAACGCTACTTTAATTTCTATTTCGTATTTTATAGAATGGAATCATAATGATATAAAGGTATATTATACTTCCATTATAATATCATATATAATATCATAGTTCCATCCATCATACGTCCCACATATGGTATTTAACGAATCAAATCACTTTGAGGGGGCGGTAGTCCGCACTTCCATAAATGAAGATATCGCGTTTACCCATAATGGAAACCATTAAGGTATGCCCAAAATGAAAAATAAAAGAGCATAAGAAAAACATAAACATATTATATATCATATATAAATATAGTGAAATCTTAATGGCCACCTTTGACGGTGTTAAAAGAATTTTGAACAATCATCGTTTCGGGAGGGAGAAATTCGCCATCCACGGAAACAATATGTTCTTTAACCATTAGATGTAGGTGTGTGTAAGTGTAGCTCGAATAATTCTTATAAAAACATCCTATTATATTTAATATACTGGATTTTGTACAAAAAAAATGAATAATAAGAGTTTAGGGGGTTGAAAAAGCAAATAAAACAAAAGGACTCAATTGAAGACATTACCTTAAAATCGGGTAACTCCCTTTGGTTTGAGCTCAACGGCTTCCTTGGGAATATTTATGCCCAAAGAGAGGCTTCAAGGAGAAATATATGGATGTGTAGAGATAAAATGGGCAGGTTTTGGCCGAGCCAATGGCTTTGGATGTGTGGGTAAGGAGGTAGAGGCCGTGGCCTTTTATAAGAGGAGAGGAGGGGCACTATTGGAAAGTAAAAAAATGTTACTTTATTTGAAAATGTTTTCGGATTAAAAAGGTCCCAAATTGATATAATTCTAGGGGAAGGTGATAAGGGTTCTAAATCCACCCATCCAATAGGTTTTAAACATGTTTAGGTCTTAGATTTTACATTATCATTCTATTTTATTTAAATCCTTTATTAATGAGGTAATCGCTGCATCATCATGATGTCATCAATAATTTAATAAATTTAATGTCTAAAAATTATAAAAAAAATATCATGATGTAGGAAAGATATTTCTCTTTCTAATGAATATATATAGTCCAAAAGATCATTTATGTAGACAAAATTAAAAATACATTACATAGGTGATACATTATTTGTCACATTTAACATTCTTTAAAAATAAAAAGATAAAAAGACACTTTCTCACCAAAGTGATTCCATGGGGCCCCCATGTTTGGCACAAGGTATCCCATGGTCTGACATGAGACAACCAGTAGTCTTAGGACACATGTTGTGGTCTTTTTGTATTATTATGATATCATTTTATTATCTTTAACTACCTGATTACTCATTAATCAAGATAATTAAAGATAATTACCATCATTGCTATTCATAATGTCCAAAATTTAAAGACTATTAATTACATAATTTGGACCTTCTGATTCAAAATATGTAATACATTTTACCAAATTCCAAACACATAAATTGCAATAATTGATTTAAAAATAATTCTCATTGTCAAAACAAATAGCGTTTTTTTTAAATAATATCTATGAAAAGTTTGGCAATAGTTTATGACCAATTCCAAAGTGAAATTAATAAAAATGACCACCATTGTAATTTAATGGTAAAAATATATTCAGATTACACTTTATGACCAATTAAAAAGATAATCTATCCATATAATTAAACTAAATGAAAAAGCAGTTTTAATGTAAAATGTAGTATTTTTCACTATTCATTAAAAAAAGAACATTGTCAGAAAAATACCAAAAATTTATCCAATGTAAATTTCAATGTCTCAATCATAATTAATATGTTTATTTTAAAAAATATATATTATAAAATTGTCAAAAGTTTTATTCAAAAATGGTTTTCCATAAAAAGGCAGTAAAACAATCTTTTAAGAATATTAGTGTATTCCAAGCATAAGATTGTATTTATTTTCATTTGAAGCCTCTAAAACACTATATTAATCATTAATAGACAGAGATAAAAATATCTATTATTCATTACTTACTTGGGATGTTACTCTATAGATGTGGTATGTTGGGTGAAAAGGTTCGTGACTACAAGAAAATGAGTCATAAACATCCAAAAATGAGATAAAAACAGTCAGTCTACTGTAATATTCATTACATGTATTATGTATGGAAATTTTTTAAATAATGTTCCTGAATATAGGTACACTGGGAGGAAACAATATGAAATGAAATAAAAAAGATTAGGAATATTTTTTATATTCCTACTGTTGATGTTGAGACCTCTAGTGGGGTGATGGAATATCTTGAAAGCCTAATATTTCTCAAAGGATAACCATATGTACATGTTTTAGACACATCTTATAATGTTTTATATGATATGATACAAACTTATTAAATACCATTCTAGGAAATGTTGTATGTGGTCATGTTTATGTAAGGATTTTGTTTTATGTAGTGTTTTCCATTATATTTTGACCCTGGTTTCAAGATATTGAAAACCTTTATTGTTTATGGGATATTTGATGATAAAAGTTATTCTTAGGAATATAAATCATTATTATAGGAATATTATGAGGATACAATTGTGCTTATAAATTTGAAATACATATAGTAAATATGTTTACTGATGTTCTTTGACATTGATGTAAATGAGTTATACAACTCATGGGTAATGATATTGAAACCAAAAAAGCGACCATAGTAACATCTTTTATGGTGAATGAAATGTTCCCTTTCATCATCAAAGATTTATATAATTGTGATTGTTATTTCTTTATTATCAACATTTCATATCACACATCATCATAAATTGATGGATATATTTCTCTTCTGTATCCATGATTTCATTCATGGAATCCTAACATGTGTTATCTCAGGTGACCTTTGTACTTCACATTCATTATTTTCATATATATGTTTTATTGAATCTTTTTTTGATGTGGGTTTTCAATGAATTAATTTCAAAACGTGAAATCTTAGTTACAATGACCAATTTTAAAATTACGACGGAAAATTTTCAAAAATGGGGAAAGATATATCTTTCGAGGTAATTAAATATTAAATATTATTAGTATTTTTTAATATTTATTAATTAGATAGTAATGGTACCTTAATGGGGAAAATATTTCCAATAGAGTACTAAATAAGAAACAATGGGTTTCTCCATAATATTATGTTGCATGTAAGACTAGGATATACCGAAAGAAAACATATTTTAATATTATTATATAAAAAAAGTAGTTATCACATAGCCATTGTATTGGTGGGAATGAATAAAACTAACTATATTATTATTACATGTTTTTATTAAATAGTTACATATTAATCCAATTTATTTTACTTCCATAAAAATGAATAAATCAGATTTTAAGAAAAAATATGATCTAATATTTCTAAAAACGTATTATTACAACCTATTAACGATGATCCTTTTCATGATCTAATTTTTTTACCCTTTTATTGGTTCTATTTAAAAACAATACCTTTAAATTTTATTACTGAAAATCAAATATTACTTTTGATGAATTTATGTATTTTTAGGATAATATTAATATTATATTAAAGAGCGTAAAATACTACATTTCTATTCAAAAATATTTTTCATCTATTTATTTTATATAGATATTTCAACCATTATATTTTTTTAAGTGAAATTTAGTAATATTTTTACCATTTAATCCATTGTAGGTCATTATCAATAATTTCACATTGAAATTGGATATAAAAACATTATTTCCTTTATAACATTATTACATGAAAAAAACATGTTTTCTCTATCCGTCAACAATAAATTGGTTAATTAAATGTAAAAATTATATTAGAGTAATATAAAACTACCATAACACTTGTCTTAATCTTTTGGGATGAGTCATTTTCAATGACAAAAATCCATGTGACTAAATTTTAATCATTGGAAGACACTAGGGTGTAATTATGACATTTATAACATTTTATTCAATGCAAAGGAAATGATTTCATAAATATATTTCTTATTACTATATGTTTTTTACTCTGGGATTATTTATGTTATATATTCCACTATAAATAGTAATTATATGGTAAAAATATTAACATAATCATTAGAATTTATTTATAATTTTTTATGAAATATATAATTATATTAATTAATGACACGATGATGATGCATTAATTATTTTATCAATGGATGAATAAAATATATGATATTAATGATATTAAAATAAATATAATATGAAATATTTTAATCCCTCCAGAAATGTTCTAGAGGAATTATAGATGTTATATAAGATAAAATATATCTTGTTTCTTTATAATTATGTCATTATAATTTTTTTTAAAAATTCTAGTAATGAATTGTCTCAAAATAAAAATAATTCATAAATTAAAATATAAAATATCTAATTAAATGATACAAAAATTTATAAATTTAAAATATTATAAAAAAAATCAATATGTCCAAACATGTCATTAATGACTCATTCATTGGTCATTTGGTATGATTTTTTAATTATTTTATCTTTCAAAGTGTAAATTTCTTAAAAAATGGTAAGATTTAAAATGGTTAAAATATAAACATAATGATTAAAAAATATCCCAAACCTCTATATTTATTATTGGATCAATTTATTTTGTCCCATAATTATTCTATATTTGATGTTAATATTTTTTTAACAATATTTATTTGAAATTAAATTTAAATTAATTTAATAATTTTAATAATTCCAAGGGTTCCCCTCAAAAATCCAATTAAAATGTGCCCATTAATATCAATTACATGCACATAAAAGAAAATTTGGTTGGATCATGCTCTACCAAAATATATTCCTTGATTAAATAACTACATTATTGAAGCCTTGGTTTAGAAAGGACGCCCTCTATATTGGAGTTATGTTTTTCTTCAAAGGTGATCAACCAAAAAGATATATCATTTTAATTTTTGAATTTATATATTACTGACTGTTCCACATATTAAAATATACTTATTCCATGATAATATAGTAAATTTTACATCCTCAATATACTGATATGTTATTATGTAAATATCAACATTTTAATCTATCCTTAATTTCATCAAATGGGAAATGAACCTTTCGTTCGTTGGTATAACAAACTACCTCCCCAAAATATATATTTTCTGTTTTTCATTACCATATTTAATGTATTTTTATAATTATGAAAACAATTTTCATATATGATATTAATGATATATTTATTTTCATAAGAGAATAATATATCAATTATGTTTTTTACTTTTCAAGTACATAAAATTGATAACGTCTTCATGCGTTTGTGTGAACAATGAATTCCACGAGGATATGTGAATTTATTTTTTATTCACCTCATCAAATTTATGACATATATAAGAGTAATTTAATTATTATTATTATTTTAATAATATTATTATAATTTTATAAATATAAAATAATAACTATGTTATTTCTATAATGATCAAGGAAAAATGGAAGCATTACTCGTGTGTATGTACTTCTTACCGTCTCCATGCTTATAATGTCTTCATTTTTTATTAACATAATTTATGGTATAATTTAGAGGTTTAACCGGTATATAAAATTGATCTTTATGTATTGAATATTACTCTAGATATGATGTACTTATGGCCACATGGACTATTGACGTCGTACCGAGTTCATTTTCAACTCATTTTCCGAATATCAACGATATGTCCGATATAAACATAATTTTTTTTCAATTATTATAACATGATAATAAGTGATATTAATGGAATAATGATAATTAATGATTTTATACGTATATAATAAATTAATCGATGATTATTATTTAGGAATATAAATAACATACGAGATTATTCAGACACAAGGTAAGGGACTTCGTCTCAATCTCCTTTGATTGAGACATTTATTGATAATATGCACTTTTATTCTTTTATAAGGTGTATATACCGACACAACAACATATTATATCAATTTTTTATCTTTACAAATCTAATTCAATGTTTTAAAAACTTTATTAATTCATAGAGAATAAGATTTAAAGGGTCAAAGTGGTATGCGACAACATGAAAATTTATATATTTTCATAACAAATTTTATTCTTCATTATATGAATTTTCATATTTATTATATATATATATATATTTAATATAATTTTAGTTGATATTATGAATTTAACTCAATGGTTTTATAAAGTGTTCATTTTCCAAGTTGTATACGGAATGTTTTGAAAAATGACAACATGAATAATCTTTATAATGAATAAAAAAATCTATGTCACCATATTCGTTATTTGAAATATAGATTCATCTATAAGCCTTAAATTTTTTAGGTAAAATAATTTCATTATTCATTTTTTGGGTTTTCTTTTTTTGAAAATGGGTTCTTAAAAAAATGGTATTTTTATACGAAAATGATTTTTAAATTGGATTAGATGAACTTTTCAAAAGAGTTATGTGATGACCATGTTTAATTTCTGAAATGGTAGGTGACTGTTAAATTAAATGGGTGATCTTGATATAGCTTATATGTAGGTTTGTGCCCCATTATAGCTCATAGGTGAGCAAAAAACATCATATAATAAAAGATGACCCCCGTTATAGCGCACGAGTGACCCTGTTATAGCTTGATTAAAGAGATGAGCTCCATTATAGCACACAAGTGTCCCTGATGTAGCTTATACGAAAGGTGATATCAATTATAGATCTATAATTCATTGGTTAATAATAATATCTAAAGTCATTCATATGGTTATTCCAATAGTAATGTATTTGAAATGATTTTATGTATATGATTCTTCATGTCAACAGAAGGAGTTTTAATTTCATGTTATCGACAATAACGTTTTTCTTTGATAAAAAAGCATGTGTGTTATTCATGTGAAAAATATTTGTTTAATTAAGTCAATTAACATTAATTGGGTTACCATTCTTCCAATAGACTAATTTTTTTGTTTCTTTTTTATGTATGTTACTGAGCTTTTTTTTATTATCCCATGTTTTTTTCATGACCCTCCATCTGCAATATAAGGTAATAGATGAAAAAGTTCCATACCTTTTTCTACTTAAATTTATAGAGAGATAATGACCCCTATGTATCGCCTATAGTAGGCCCTAGAGTGTCAACTAGATCCATGGGTATATAATCTAACATAATATAGAATACATTACCCTTTTATAGAACAACAGTAGGGGATAAGATAGAAAACACAAGAAACACCAAAGATGAAATGTAAATGTAAATCCAAGATTCCATTCCACATGCATGTTTAAAAGTAAATATGATAAAAATTATGAAAAAAAATCCAAACAATGTACCAAAAAATGTATCTAAGCAATAACAACAACTATCCTGATTCCTGAGATAGTAAAGTCCAGCACAGTTCTCAGAGCCCTCTTGGAAACCAGAACAAAAAATTATATGTATATGGTGAGCTTTAATATATATTTATTAGGAAAACTAATGCTTATTATGAACATTTTAGAGAATATACTAATGTCCCTATAAGAAAAAAGTATAACCTAAAGCACCTACCATGGAATAATAACCAAGCCAACATCACCATGGCACACTCACAAGTGAAATGCAAGTCAGGTCAAGTTATAATATTAATACATTGACATTTGGGAACTATGCACCACTATCCGACTAGTTAACTATTCATTCTTAATGATCTAATATCATGATGCTTCCAATATTACAACACACAATCCCACCGCTGAAACCTAACCACACACACCTAGGCCCCAAACCACACACATCCACGCTCATAGGCACCTGGTCCCCAACAACCACACACCATGCCCGAAAACACATGGGTGTCATCCTGAATATACGTGGGAAAAAATTCATCCTGAAAACTTCTAGGACCCTCATTCACAATAGACTATTTATGAATAAATCATGGACAATGGTAAGACTCAATCCATTATAGCCTTCCTGTATATTCCCGAGAAACATGATACGGAAGAGTGTGTGAGGAAGAAAGTCAGTAAGATGTCATCCATCCTCCCCCCGGGTTATTGGGAAAGACACCATCCCCTATGAAGGTGGGGGGAGAATTTGGAGCATGGTTCTCAACAAGGGGTGGGTGCATATATAAATCAAAATGAAATATAATCTATATATATTGGTAATAAAAAACATGGTTCCGACCTATCAGTTTCAAAATAACAAACAAAAATTCCAAACCAACACTTCTTTTGCTGCAACACATATATGCACAACCATCAGACAACCACTACCAAGCATAAACCCAGCCACATATTCATCCAATTGAAGTTATTTATTTAAGGGGATTCACATTATATTTTTTCAACACTACTTGGAAACTAAATACTATATCCAATCCAAAAAATGAAAAATACAAACTACATTCACACAACACAACATCCCAAAACTAGACTTACAATTCCATCGTGCAACAACACAAATCAAAACATACAGTCCAACTGTATAAGAAAAAAACTAGACTCGTATTCCAACTATAATTCCCCATTCATCTACTACCAACACACATTCATCAATGTGATACCCTACATTTCTTCTCTCACAACATAGATCAGCATCCCTCATGCCTGAACAAATACCATATACAGCCCCACTAGATAACAAGTTCACCAAAATATAGTTGTTCCACTACCCAACGTCTCACCATGGTCACAACACAACAAGAGATGTTATACTACCTACAAGTCCAACCATTCCACTATAACTAAATATCCCAAACTAAGACAGCAACACAAAAAGGACAATCTAACTCCCTACAAGTTTATCCATTCTGTAGTCGATCATTCTCTTATATTGAGACACAAATAAACCCTCCTATTATTCCACCCCCACGTACGAAGCTCACAAAACCTTAACCAGAACACACAACACATAACCACAAACACCAAACCAAATGTTTTCAAATTTTAACAACAAGGTTTCTTTAATATCTAATATAACATTACCAGGGGGATCATAGAACATGTTTTATCCCAGGTTATCCATTTATTTATTAGAATGTCACGACCCGTCCTCGGGGCCCGTGCCGTGACTACCCCAAGCCCGCCTTCCATAGGCCAGGGGTTGGCGACTAGCACCAAAGGCGTAAAATCCCGATAACTGGGAAGGCATTGCCTTTATAAAGAAAACAAGCACCACAGAGTACAAGCGGAAGTAAAACACTAAGTACAAAAAGAAGAGCTGAAAAGTAAAAGGGGCCGGAAATACAAGCCCAACTGTAAAGTACAACTCGAAAGGGAAAACAGCGACTGAAAAGTAAAGCTGCTACGCTGAGATGTCCACTGGAAATCCCACCTGAAGGGTGGGTACAGATAGCTCCTCTGCTCCTCGGGTCCCGCCGTCTGCTCCAAGTATGACCCGCCCAGTGGTCTGCCTCTGGGTACCGCCTCGTCGTATAGTCCACCTCCAGGTACCGTCCAGTCCTCGAACACTCGGCCTCTGCCAGTACTGGCCGTCGTCTGCAACCAACACAACGAGGTGCGGGCATATCCCGTGCAGGGGTGAGTATAACGATACTCAGTAGGGACCCCGAGACCCTCAAGGTCTCACTAAAACCAACAAGGATAAACACAAGAAGATCTCAACAGATAAACTCTACTTAGGTATATGCCCATACATATACCTAAGTTATCAAGTAACCCATCTCAATCATGAGGAAACACAAGGATTGTGAAAACGACGGATAACCACTACCCGGGTATATGCCCATACATATACCAAAGTTAGCAAGTGACCCATCTCATTCATGAGGTAAACACAAGGTCAAAAGTCTCAGCTCAAACCAGGATTTTCATTATCGAAACCGTAACTGCTGAAGAGCCCCGTCTCTGAAGTGTGCAGTAGTCCTGTCACGACTCCGAGGTACTGCTCACTAACCTAAGACTGCTGAGGTACTCCTCCTGTCGAGTACTGCGGGTTTGCGGCCAACTACCTGGCGCTCCGTCCGCTGAGGGTCTGTCGCCAAATACCGGGCGCTACCCAGATAGCCTGCTGAGGTACTCTCCGGACGAGTACCGCGGGTCTGCACTGTCACACACGTACTCCGTCCGCCATGGGTCTGCACCTCAGAAAGTAGTGCTCCGTCCACTGGGCTAGTCGACTCACTCCAAGTCGAGTCGGTCAAGCAGTCGTCAGGTCTCAGCTAGTTACACGGTCTCCGTACTCTGCACGCTCGTCTTCGGGAGGGTCCGCTCCACGAGCTACTGGTCGATACTCCAAGTATCACAAGGTCCTACGAAGAAGTGTCTCAAAAGTCCGTCTCGTCACAGGGGTCTCAACGCAACAGACGGCGCGTCGATCGGACGCCCGGTCTGTGAGTTATTAGCCTTTTCGTCCCAGGGGCCCGGTTGGTTTCGTGAGCGAACCAAACCCGGCCGTATCTCAACTGTACCCCGAACTCTCATAGGGTATACCCATAGGGACCGTTTCTCATCGTGATCATCAACGCCGCTGACGGTTCGTCAGACGGACGTCCTGTCTGAAAGATAACAGCTTTTCCCGTTCCAGGGGCCCGGTTGGATTTCGGTGCGATCCAACCCGGCCACTATCCAACTGCATCCAAAACTCGGGCGGAGGGTGCCAAAAGTTTCGTATCGTCAAGAGGAAGTCAACGAAACAGACGGCGCGTCAATCGGACGCCCGGTCTGTGAGTTATTGGCATTTTCGTCTCCGGGGCCCGGTTGGTTTTTAAGGAAAAACCAACCCGACCGTACTCCACCTGCGTCCAAACCTCGGGCGGAGTATGCCAAAAGATCCGTCTCACTAATAGGAACATTACGCGACTGACGGCACGTCAATCGGACGTCCGTAGCTCAAGATATGAGCGTTTCCGCTCCGAAGGCCCGGTTGGTTTCGTGAACGAACCAACCCGGCCGAACTCAAAGTAACCCGAAACCTTGAGTGCGATATACCAAAACGACCGTCTCGATCCAAGGATCGCGTTGCCGCAGACGGTTCGTCATTCGGAGGTCCGAGGCTCAAGTTATGAGCCAAGAACCGAATCTCGTCCGAAACGGGGGGTCCGGGTCCGGGCCGACCCGGCCCGACCCCCCCCTCTGGACGGCGCGGTGGCCGGCGGCGGCGGCCGGCGGCGGCGGACGGAGGCGGAGCGGCGGCCGGCGGCGGCGCGCGGCGGCGGCGGCGGGCCGCGCTGGCGGCGGCAGCGGGCCGCGCTGGCGGCGGGGTGCGCCGCACGGGCTGCGCACGCGGGGTGTCCGCACGCGGGGGGACAAACTCCCCCGCTGTTTCCTTCTGGCGGCGCGGCAGAGCCGCGCCGTTTCCCTTTTAAAACCGCCCCCCCGCCTCACGTGGGGGGGGCCTGCTGGCGCCGAACCAAGGGGGCCGGATGCCCCCTTCCCTCAAGAACCGCCCCCTCTTTAAAAGAGGGGGGTTTTATAAAACCGGCCGGGGAATTAAATTCCCCGGTTTTTATGGCATCCGGCCGGCCAGCTGGCCGGCCGGTCTTCTCCAACGGGACCGGAAAATTCGGTCCCCTCTTCGGTTTCCGACGCCGGCGGCCCGGCCGCCGGCCTTCCCTTCCGCCGCGGCCCGGAACCGGCCGCAGTCTCTTCGTCCCGCCGCGGCCCGGAACCGGCCGCAGCGTTCGTCGTCCGGCGCGGTGCGACGGCACCGCGCCCCTTTGCCGTGCTTGATAATCATCCAACGCGGCGCGACGGCGTCGCGTTTCTGTTGTTTCTACCATGGAGCGTGCGACGGCATCGCGAAGATATTTGCACGTTCATCCGCGTGGTGCGACGGCACCACGCCACTTGCTTCCTCCCGCAAGATAAAATCAACATAAACGTTGGAGGGGGGTTCGGCCGTGTTCATGCGGTCCGGACCCCCTCACGTTAAATAAATACTCAACATGAACATTTCAAGCCTCATGTTAGACATGCCAGATCCATGTTCAAGAAATGGAAAAATTTAAGAATGAAACAACAATCCCCTACCTCGGTTTTAAGATTCGAAGAATCGTCTACGATCCGTGGAAGACGGCGTCGCGGAAGTCGGGCGTCGCGGTCGTCGTTCGTCAAATCCGTTGACGAAGTGCTATGCCCGAAGAGACACGACGATGGCGGATCTTCGTTTGCCGACGAAGGTTGTCCGAAGAAGAGATGGCGTCCCTTTCGTTGTCACGGTGAACGAAGAAAGGAGTTGCGGCGATCTTCGTCGGAAAAGAGAGCGTTCCTCGTCAAGTCTTGCAGAAAGTCAAATTAAAAAGGAAACAACGAACTCAAGAACCCTTACCTCGATAGTCGCACGTTGACGGAGTCGTGGAATATCGGTGTCGATTCCTTTGACGTCGGAGAAAGATTCGTTGTCGAAGGCGTTCGTCGCGGAAAACCGTCGCGGAAGGGATGACGCGGAAGAAGTACGTCGCGTCGCGGATACGGCGTCGCGGATGGATCGTGTTCTTCGGCGGAGAAGTTCTTCGTTGAAGAACGACGTTCTTCGCGTTCTTCGTTGAGTTTGAAGAAGAAGAGGAGGCTCTCCAAAAGCTCTCAAGGAGACAAACCAAACAACCCAAGATAAAATAAGACCACTTCTTATTTTATTATTACAAAACACATTAGAAGAAATTCAAATGTTTGAAATTCAAAATGGCTAACCCCAAAATTAACTCACTTATTTAATATACAAGAGTTGTATAATTAAAAAGAAGTTAAGTTATCAAGCCATTAAGAGGGAGAGTGGGGAGTTGAAAAGGTGGGGGTTCGTGTGGGCCCCACCACACTTAATCCTCCCAAGGGAGGTTAAGTGGGTGTGGGTCCCACTTCCAACCTCCTTTGAGAGGTTTTAAGAAGTTAAAAATAAAATTGTTCTACACAATTTTATTTAACTCAAACTAAAAACCCCAAAACGAAACTCTCAACCCGCAACAAACGCAACTCCCGAAAAGGTCTCTTTAAGCGAATATCGGCGCTGCGAGTTCATCGGTGCCCTCGGATTTCAATTCCGAGCACCGGATCAAAAGTTAGGAATTCCCGCTCGTTCGTTCACTGAACGTACCCGAGCCAAACTTCGGAAATTAATTCCGGGCACTCCGGGCCTCGGAATCAGGTGCCGTCTGAAACCGCGCTCTTGTAAAATTCTAAAGAAAATTAAGAAAAAAATTTTCCTTGAATTTTACGGGTCTTTACATGGAATGTACATGGAAATTCAGATTTCATGTTACATCTTTATATCAAAACATTACAATGAAACATAACTCCTCCGATGCACAAGAAAATGAAACCAACATCCTTGATTTTAAGAAGTCATGAAACCTCTAAAATCATAAGAGAATCATTGATTTCAAAATAAAATAGAGAACCACATCAAACCACACATTGGACATTATTTTATCTATCCATGTTTTATTTTGATCATATTCAATCCTTGTTTAATTCTTCTTTTAATAAGACTATCAAGATGTTACTTACAAGGATCCATTAATATACCAAGCTTTCATGATGAAAAATTAATGAAAAAAAGATGTCCCTACTATTTGATCATGGGATCGAAGTTCCTTCTTGCGCCAAGAACAACGGATTGCACGACTTGTAAGAAGAACTCCACAAAGCCTAAGTGGGAAGGGCTCTTGCATGGGGGATTTACTCTCCAAGGGAAGATGACTCTAGGAACACCATGAGTAAAAAATGAAGAAGGAATAGAGGATCGTGGCTTATGAAGAGGCCAATCCAACTATCAGAGAGACCATTTCAAAGTAATTGATAGTCAGCTCTTGGATTGACAATGCGTATTGGAGGTTTCACATGTTGGAATTAATTGAGATTTAATAACCCCCCTCGGAAATGGTGGAGAAATACCATCTGATAGATATGATATGAAAGATTAACTTTAAATGGAGGAAAAAAAATAACATGGGTGAAACTCAGAGGACTCAGAAAACTGGGCAAGGGCATGTGACACTATTTGGTGAGACACCTTAACGGTGCGAATGTGATGTTGCATCCATAATAGTTTCGCTATAACAGTTCCACCAGAAATTGTCAATCGTGACGTTGTAACCATTATAGTGCGACTGTGATGGTGCCATAATAACTGGTGTCGCTATAATGGTGTGACTATAATGATTCCACCATTTCAATGGAACCATTTTTTGGTACCATGTTATTTAGAAACTCCAACTATTACCCCCATGAAAACTACAACCACTAGATTTTCTCAAAGGGATTTATTTGAGAAATTTGGGACATTACATCCGATACATCTCAAACTATTCTCAACCCCATAGATTCAAAACCAAACTAGAAGAGTGAGAGTTCCAACAACCACCTTTTAATATACCTCTCAGTGATAAACTACATTGTGTTGAAAACTAGACGGGAAACCTCAGAATTCAGGATCACGTCTTTGACATCTACCTTTTGAACAATTGGGGGGGACAATAAGCCTCCACTATCTTCAGTAATCACACAAACACCAAAGGTCACATTATCAGGACACGTGAATTAGAGATCTCTATCATCACTATCAATATACTATCTGCATTGGGCAGAACTGTCTCACCCCAACCAGTGTAATCATATATGTATTAATGTGTCTTGATTTTGTATCTGGTTCACTATTCCCACAGTTCTAGACTTATCCCACATAGTCATAGAACAAGATAAACAACACATCTCATAGAAAACAAGGTTTTGAATTCATCACAACCAATGAAAAAAATAAAAACCTAAGAGAAAAACTCAAATAAGATCTGAGTATTTGGCACACATCTGGGGTTCTCACTCCCAAGTACTATCCTCGAGGCCACCATGCCACCAGAACACATGAACCAAAAGAATGGTCCATCTAAAAAGAGCCCTATATTTACGATACTCGATTCTCATTGAACTCCCCGTGAATGTTGCATCATCATTGACATCCAACTCTCTCCCAGTCAAATACGGTGTAGTAACCATGCAGATACCAACAGAGATGAGAGACATTGAAGACATCATGGGTCCTCTACAACTGTGATGGAAATGCTAGTTGATATTTCACCTCAGGGACACATCACAACACCTCCAAGGGTCCAATTAATTTAAGAGAAAGCTTACTCTCCGTGTCAAACCTCTATTCTCCACGCCGATAGTAGTGCTTTAAGAACATGTAGTCCCCAACCTTGAACTCCAAAAGTCTCCTCCTCTGATAGAAATACAAATTCTACTGGTCTTGATATTACTTCACCTTTTCTCGCATAAGGTGATCCTTCTTTATCATGCCCTGCACCGTTTCTAGGACAAGAACACCTTCTTCCCCAACATCTATCCAGCACATAAGTGAATGATACAATCTTCTGTACATGTCTTAGAATGCAACCATTAAAATGGAAGAGTTATAGCTATTATTGTAGGAAAACATCACCAGGGGAATGTGTTATATTCAAGATCCTCTGAAGTACAAAACACACGATCACAACATATCCTCAACCGTCATGAAGGTCGTCCTAGTCTTCCCATCTGTCTGAGAGTGGAATGAAGTACTAATGTGTAACTATGTACTGAAAGAATGTTTTAATCCATTCTAGACTCATGAGGTAATGAATGTATATCAATCCAAAACTGTGGATCTTGGAACACTATGTATCCATACCACTTCACTCACATACCTCTGTGCTAATTAATACACTATGCTCAACTCCTTAACCACTAAGAAGTGAGGTGATTTCATAAATCGATCCACCAATTCTCAGATGGAATCATAGACTCCCTCAACCATGGGTAGTACTATGAAGAAATCCATCGACACACCATCCAAATTCCACTCACAAATTTCTAATGGCTGCAAAATTCCTCAATGAACACTTGCCTAGAATTCACCTATATACACATGAGGCACTTTGACACAAACTCTGGCATTGCCCGCCCTACTCTGGGCTGCCAAAACAAACCTCTTATGCTCTGGTACATCTTGGAAAAACCTGGATGTATCTCCATGGGTGATCTGTGGAAATAATCAAGAACTCCCTCATCCATCGCCATCGGGATAGATTGATTCGCAGAGAACACCATCTGATTCTATCTTTCTTATAACCATCTCTCCAAAGAATCACCCAAGATAGTGCGATCACACATCACTTCATCCTCTGATTATCCCCACTAAGACTCTTCCACCATACGTACATATGAAGACTGCACTATCATCTAAAACCAATAGCCTCTTCAAAGATCCACTCTCATGATCAGATGAAAAGCCTCTAAATCCTCAATTTCCTTCCAAGCATCTGCAGACTCCCAAACTACACCTTTATAAGACATCCTTCTCATCACATTAGACACCATGTTTTCCTTTCCTAACATTTATGAGATATCGTAGTCATAGTCTGTAAAAACAACATACACCTCTATAACCTCAAGTTCAGGTATCACTGGGAGGATATATACCTCAAGATCGGGTGATCCATGATGACCAAATATCATTCCCTGGTGAGGTAGTGCCTCCAAAACATCAGTTCTAACATGACCAATTCAAGTTTTAGGTCATGGGTGGCATAGATACATTCATGAGGATGTAAATACCTAGGACCATAAGAGATCACTCCCCACTACTGCATCATCAAACACATTAAGACCAGACCAGAAGCATCGCAAAATTCCCCAAACAATACCCCTTTCTATATAAACCTTGGAACTGGGGAACTGACTAGTTTCCATTTCAGGTAACAGAAAGCTACATGGAACTTCTCACTCCTTATGAAAGCCTATTATTTTCTCATCAAAGACGTAAATGGAGATTTGACATGATAAATATTGTTTATGAACCTTCAATAGAAACCTTCAAGACCCAGTAAACTAAAATCAACTACCACGTTCTTGGGTTCTGCACAATAAACAACCACTTTGACCTTCGATGGGTCCTAAAATATTTTCTGCTGGGATACAACAGGTCCAATGATGTTGACCTATCATGTCCAGAACGTTCACTTGGACAACTTCTTATACATATGGTTGTGTCGAAGGACATCTAAAAATATCTTTAGATGCTCTCCGTGATCCTCTTATGATATTTAGTATATCAATATTTCATCGACGAACACATCCATGAACTGGTCTAAATACTTGTAGAAAACAAAGTTCATGATCTCCATGAACCTAGGTGGTGAATTTTTAACGCTGAACGACATGACCACAAACTCAAAGGTCCCATACTTTCACCTCAAAGTATTCTTCACATTGTTACCCATAATTACCCTCAAATGTTGATTTCTAGACCGAATGTTGATTATATAGAACCAACCTACTCCATTCAAATAGTCAAAAAGTTTATCGACCCCCAAGAGGGTCCAGCCGTTATTAACTGTAATATAATATATTCTTTGGTAGTCTATGCACATCATGAGATCATCATATTCCTTTTTTACGAACTAGATTCGAGAACCCCATGGAGACAGAAATGGTCGGATAAAACCCTTCATCATTAGGTCATCAAACCGAATTAGAAAATCATGAAAATCTAATGGCTCTATCTGATAGAGAGCCATCAAAATCGGATGGGAACAGGGTTATAAGTCTATCCTAAACTCAACATCATGTCAAGGGGGTATAGTGGCATCCTCTTCAGGGATGGCATGCATGAATTCAATCATAATCTCCAATGTTTCCTCCATAACTATGTCTGATGATTCTAATAACAGCTTTGCTAACAAAGAGACAAGGGGCTCCATTCACGACTTCCCTACTTGCAACTTCGCTCGCCATCAAAATCTATATGTTGGCCACCCATATCCGAGAACACGACCCTTCTATGAAAGAATTAGGTAACAACATGAACAGAAAAAAATCATTTGATTCCTAGTATGAAAATATATTTCCTCATTTGTAGCATAAGAAGATCCACACTAGACTGATGTGGCTCAACATCAATTTAAATCCTCGAATAAAATCAAACAAGATGGTCTGACCTCCAACTAGAGTACTCAACACCAGGGGCATGGAATGTCTTTCAAAGTCTACACCCATGGAATGGACTATACTGGGCACAAAAAAGGAGTATGAAGATCCTAAATGAAAAATAGAACATGAAAGAGTTCTAAATAGAATGATAGGACCTTTACCAACTTCATGCCTCACTAGAACTTCTACCTGTATGACATGAAACATTACACACCCAATGCTTATTCCCCTCAGATATCAATCGCCTCTTCAACCATTCCATGGATGTGGTCCCTGAGAGGCATATTGAGGACGACTCCTCTAGTACCATCCGCCATCAGTAGAGCCAAATCATGTTGTCCCTTCCGTTGGAAAGGCCTAGCTAGAAACCGCTACAACCGAGGTGGTCATTGAACCTTCCTTCCCACAAAAAACTGCACTCAAACAAGAAACTGGCACTAATGATCCCACTGCCACCACAGAAAAATAATCTCAGTCTTAGTTCAATGGGAAAAAGGACAGGACTGGTGATTGGGACAGAAATGTTTGTGGCCTACTACCAGTTGGCTGAAACCTAGATGTACCTAACACAAGAGACTTGATGCTCATGAACATCCCCTTTGATGAACTCAGCTGGTTCCCCTCTTGTGGAACACCTCCTTGCAAGTATGTCCTCGTGAATACATACACCTTCTTCTGAACCTCCATTTACATTGCTAGAGTGAAGGAAGTAACAACTTACTGAAAAGAAGTTCATAGTGCCGCCTCTAATAATCCATCTCAGGACTCCTCATCCGGAAATAGGTAATGTGAAAAATGAAGTATATCATTGATCATGATACCTAGTTATATCACCGATATAACCCATGTTGGAGCGAGAGTATTTACTACATCTTCTCAGTGTTCATCGTGGAGTAATGTAATTCTACATGGAACTCCCCCGCAATGTCAGCCCAGAAAACACTCAGTTTCATTCCTCTCTCCAAGGAAAAGCATCCACCACTGATGTGCCTCTCTTCACATATGGATCACATTCGGAGGAACCCAGTAATGTTTTGGAGCATGATAAAGCTGATTACGATCACACGCTCCTCTTGTCAGCTCTCTATCTTCATGTTTGAGATGATGCCCCCATATATTCCTAGAGTCTGTTGCTTGAAGGAATGATACATATTCTACCACAAGTCGTCCTCCTCCTCTTAATCGGCTCTCTTCCAAACAACAAAATCAAACTTCTGGGCCTCGATTTTTCATTTAACTATAGGATAACATCTGGGATCCATAACAGAAAAAGAAAACATGAAACTACTATTCCCGTGTAGAGTGGAAATTTTCTTTTAAACATTTTGAACTCTTTATTTATTTTAAATTCTTAAAACACCCATGAAAGAAAATAATAAGAATAATTATTATTCTTTTAACATTCCTAGGTTCTCTACCCTTCAATCAGTGTAGCCTCACCTGGACATTCCGTAGGTCAAGAGTCTTTCCAGCAGATCACAGGGGCCATAAGATCTTGGGTAGTAGCCGGTCTTCCCTGGCCTATTTCACAAACCATGATATCCTAACATTGTTTCTCTACCATTTCATGTAGTCCACATAGTTCATACCCCGAACTCTACCCCATATATCAACCATCTCCTCTAATACCATTCTATTATGCCCCCCTTCTCTAGAATGATGGATGAGATGACAAAGTTCCCTTCCAATCATTCCAAAAGATGAAGGATAGATAATTACACATGATTCCCACCTTTTTTATACTATATAGTAGATACTAGCACCCAAGGGATAGAATCTCACACAATGTGAAAGAATTTAACATTTTTATAGAACAGTATTGAAAGATAAGATGGAAAATCGTGGTAAAACCAAAGACTAAATGTAAAAGTAAAGCCAATAATATATTCCCACATGAAAGTTCCAAATTAATGATGATACAAAGTATGATAATACTCCCAAATAATGTACGAAAGAAAATAAACTAAGTAGTAACAATAACTATCTCGACGCCCGAGCTAGTGATGTCCATCAGGGTCCTCAAAGTCCTCATGGAAACCAGAAAACCATTTTTATATGCATAGGGTGAGAATACAAGTATACTGAGAAAGGAAACTCAAGCTACTCATGCACAAGTGAGGGAACAATCTAATGTCCTTATAAGAAAATAGTAGAATCTGAAGCACCTACCATGGAATACTAACCATCCCAAACTCTCCATGTCACACTCTCCAAAGTAAAAAAAGTCATTTAATGTAATAATTAAAGCACATAAACATTTTGGTATGCCACACCACATTACCACTGGTTAAATGGTCATTTATAATGATTTTAGGTCATGATGTTGCATATCATCCCAAAAAAATCCCAATACCGCAACTTGGCCGCACACACCTAGGCCCCAAACTAAACACAACCACGCTCGTAGAAACCTGGCCCCAACATTCAGACACCATGACTGAAAGAAACCTAGGCCCCAACCCCAGGATACTCGGTAAGACAAACCCAACCCCTGAACACCTAGTTCCCTCATCCAAAACAAACCATAGCTTAAAAAATATGGGACTATTGTAAGCCTCAATCCATTACAGAATTCTCGAATATGCCCTCCTAGCATGATCTGGAAGAGGGTTTGAGGATGAATGTCATTATCCATCTATCCATCCTCCCACTGAGATGTTGGTAAAGAACCCCCCCTCCCATGAAATGAGGGTGTTTAGCACAAGTTACTCAAGAATGGTGGTGTGAGTATAGAAACAAAAATGTGACTAATATATATATATATATATATATCTGTGTGTGTGTGTGTGTGTGTGTATGTGTATTCAAACACTTATCCCCAACCCATGAGTTTCACATGAATAGACAAAAAAACCCTACAAACACAACTTTTGCTGCTATCCCAATATGAATAACCATAAAACAACCACTACCAAGAATAAACAAATCCCCATTTTTTCAAATGGAATTTATATATTTAAGGGGATTCACGTTGAATTATTACAACACTATAGGGAAACTAAAAACTATAACCATTATATGAAACAAACAATACAAACTATAGAATCACCCACACGACAACAAAAAACTAGATTTCCAGTCCTACTGCAGAACTATACAAAAATAGTCTTGCAGTCACACTACACGATAGCACAACACTAGACATGCAGTCCCACTACACATCCCCATTATACTACTACTAACAATCAGTCTTCAATTAGATAACCCCCCATTCCTTCTATCACTACCCAACCATACAGCCTTTCTACCAGAAAGAATCCAAAATGCAGTCCCACTATATAACAAGTTCACAACCACCCCATTGCCCCATCACCCAATCGTAACCCATGGTCACAACATAATAAATCGAGTTGTAATTCCTACATTTACATCAATTACATAATCAATAAATCTCCCGGACTAAGAAACTGACACAAAAAAGGACAGTCCCACAACTTACATGTTTATCCATTCTAAAATCAATCAATCTTATAGACAGAGACACCAACAAACCCTCCCCCTATACCACCCCACATACTAAGCCCACAGAACCCAGACCAGAACACGCATCACATAACCACAAGCACCAAAAGAAATTTATTCAAAATTTATAAATAATGCTTCATTAAATTTCTCTTTAATATAACTGGTTAATCATATAACATGTTCGATCATATGGAATAATTTTATTTAACCATGTTTATGTGATTATTCAAGTGTAATGTTACATATGTACCTCAAAAAATAACAATGAAATAATACACCACCCGTGCATAAGATATATCCACCAAAAACCATGATTTTCAAAAGGAAAATAGCCTCAACAACCATAAGAGAATCAATGATAAGAAAATAAAAAAGTGTGACCACCTCAAACCACACTCTTCACATTATTTTATATAAGCATGTTATGTTTTTATCATATTGATTTATTTTTTAATTATTGTTTCAATAAGAGTATCCAACAGTTCCTTATAAAAAACTAATAATATACCCACCCCGCATAATTCACAAATAAAGTGAAGCAAAATTATTCCATACCTATTGATCCATGGATCGATGTTCTTTATTACACCATGAAATAGGGTTAAAATAAAATATAGGAATAACTCCATGAAGGATGAGTGGGAAGAGATCTCGTATGGGTTCATAATTCATATCAGGAGGAAGTTTCCAAGCACACCAAGAGAAACTAAAAGGAAGAAGGATACGATATTGTCTTTAGAAGAGGAAAAAATCCTAAAATAAGGGAGACCATTTCGATGTACATGAATGTTGGATTTTGGTTTGGCCACACGACATGGAGGTTTCTCATGTTGGATGTTTTTGAGACTTGAAAACTCGCCCTAGAAAAGGTTGTGATAGAGCAGTGAACTGGTTTGAGTTGGTAAATTAACATTAAATGGATGAAAAAATTGTAACATGGGAGAATTTATAAAAAAATTGGAAAACTGGGAAAGGGGGTAATGTGCCACCATAAACGGTGTGATCGTGACGATATGACTATGACGATGCGTCCATGACAATTCGACCGTAACGGTGCCACCGTAATGATTTCACTGTAAACGTTACGATGGTGAGATGACACTATAACCAGTGCCACCATAATGAAGTGATTGTAATGCTACCATTGTTATGTTTTTTTAATTTATAGGAACCTTGATTTTTTTTGAAAATTCACAATACGGCGCCCCACGAACCCTACAACAACTAGATTGTCACAAAGAAAAGCCCCAGGAATCATCAGGTCATCACATTTGTAAAAAAATTTCATACTATTTAAAATAGAATAGAGTCAATGATATAATCAATGAAATGATATGATGATTAAACACGATAATAAACCATGAAAAACATTATTTTTTTGTTATGAAATAAATAGATAATGTTGAAGATTAATCATTGTATTTATGTGGTTTTCTTAATTAATCGTTATTGAATAATTATCCAAAGATATAAAAATTAAAAGATACTCATTGTGAAATAATGTGACATTCTTGACATAATTCATGATTCTGTAATGATTACTGATGGGTCTTCAATGCTGATATAATATGATGTTTTAGAAAAATTCTGTTGGTAGGATTGTCTTAATTGAATTTCTTTAGAGAATTTCACTTTATGGTTAATTTGAAATGATATAGAATTTTAAAATTACCGTGTAAAATTATCTAAAATTTTTATGAATAGATTGGTTTTCCACATTTGAAATAAGAAATATATAATATGATGGTATCAATAGAAAAACAACCTTTCAAGTTAACATCATGCGGTGGTAATAATCGGAAGTGAATAGTTTGTTTCTATGAAGGAACATTTGAAACATGTTATAAATGGTGGTGTCATCCATGCCTAAATTCATCCAGATAAACCAAATAAGAAAACTGTATTAGTATTAAATTTTATGTGAAAATACCCCCCATCACTCAATGAATCATCCCACCAAGTGGTAGATGAAGAATCGATTAATACCCAGGATAATATATTTGAATTCAGGGGATGTCTAGAACATAAAAAATAAACACTTGTCATATATCGACTTAAAGGTGAATCTGGTCGATGGTGGTCATTGGTTAAGAATACTAGTAAAAAACTATATTTATTCCATAACATGGTAATTATTTAAGGATAATTTTACTTGAAAAATACTTACATAATGTTGTTTATCTTATGATGGAGGCGAAATTAATGGAATTAAAGTTAATGGGTGATGAATAAATAGATATATATGAAAAAACATCACATGATTTGCTGAGAAATTTCTATATATTATTCAAGACATTGATATTAAAATTCATAGATTTTATATAGGATCAAAACCATGGATACAAAGATATTTGGTTACTATAGAATTTAAAAGTAATAAAAACAAGGTTCGCAGTGCTGAAAAAATATAAATAGAGTTTCTTGAAACTTATATTAGTCGAGATTATAAGAGTAAAAAACGATCAAGGGTTGAGAAAATTGAGAAGAAACCAACTATAAATTATAGAGGAAATACTTAAACATTTTTATTGTATATGAAATACATATTCATAAATGTATTTCAGTATCTAGAAACTATTACAAGAGTGGTATGTTTGGTCACATGGTTTGCGACGAAATAGAAAGATGTCATGGGTAGTCAAACCATAAAATAACATATACCAATTCTACAGGATGATACTTTAGTGAAAATGATTTGAGAAATCATGAAAATAAGATTCTAAAGTTAATTACACAATGAATAAATCAGTTTAAACATTAAAATTTATCCCGGAAAATATTTTTCTACAATTATAGTTGATGTAGATACATATGGTGAAGTGATGGAATCTACTGAGAGCCATGTATTTTTTTATGGATAAAAATAAATTAATGGTTTTTGAAACACCTTTTAAGGTATTATGTAATGTGATAATAAAATTATTGAGGACTATTCTATGAGTTTTTTTGTGACGTTATGTTAATGTAAGGATTTTTTTAATGTAGAGTATGCCATTACTTTGGGACATCAGTTATAAGATATTTATATTCTTTATAGTTCAGTATATTTTTTATGATTGAGGTTATTCTAAGGGATTTAAATGATAATTATGGTTATATTATGAGGATGAAATTGTACATATAAAATATAAGTATATTAAATTATTATGATTACTTAGGTTTATAGTCATTAATGTAAATGAAATCTATAGATCAAGGGAAAAGATTATAAAACAATAAATTATACCATTGTTCAATCATTTTTTGAGGAATCAAATGATCCCCATGATCATCACATATTTATAACTTTGTGATTGTTAACTTTTTTCTCATAATTATTTCTTCCACTATCCATTAAAACTTAATGAATCATTTTCTCTTCTATATCCATGTTTTTCTATAGGGAATCATATAATATGACATCTCACAAGACCTTTTTACTTCACGTTAATTGTTAAAGTTTATTTTTTATTGACTCTTTTTTAGATGTGGGGATTCAATGAAGTAGTTTTGATATGTAAAACCTTATTTACAGAGCCCAAATTTATAATGATATAGATTCAATTTCAAAAAGGTATAAATGAGATAATATCATAAGTAATTATAGTATATATCCTTTTCATATTAATTAATATTTATGATTTAGATATTAATTTCACCTTAATAGGGAGTTATTACATATATTATACTCAACACACAATAATGGGTAATCAAAAATATTTGGTCATGCAAAAAACTGAGTTATATAAAATAATAATATATTGTTATATTATTATTTAACATGGTAGTTATCACCTAGATTTTTTATTGTAAGGAATGAACTTAAGTAACTTTGTTATGTCTAAAAATGATTATTTTATATTTTTTCACGCTTATAATAAATTTTAAGGGAATAAAATGAGAATAAATTTGATTTTAAGAATAAATATTTTCTAATATTTTGAAAAAGAATTATTACCGCATATTGATATGTAAAAAATTATTAATTTAATGATTTATAGTTTTATAAGTTCTATTTAAAAAATTATCCTTGTTATATTGAAATGGTACATCAAAATTTACATTTCTTGAATTTTGGTATATTTCTAAAAAAACGAATTTTTAATAAATTGTGAAAAATACAACATTTTAATTCAAAACTACTATTTTTTATAAATTATTTATACAATTATATTATAATTTCTATTATTTTTTATGTTTAAATTGATTATTTTCTTATCATTTAGCCAAATTTATATAATTGGAATCAATTTCACATGCAATTTTGATATAAAAACATTGTGATCTTTTAAACATTTTAACCAGATAAAAACATGTTTTCACGATCGATCAAGAGAATTATGTTTAAAATAATTTTTCTACATCTATGAATTGATTATTTTTAAAATGAACATTCATATTTTTAAAAAATATAAAAATTGTGATCTAATAAGATAAAAATATTTTTTGGTGAATAATAACTTTTGAATTTTTGTCTACGGTTAATGTTAAATAATGTAATTAAAGAAAAATATAATATTATAATAATATAAAACAACCAAAAAAATGTTAGAAATATTAGTTTATGAGTTTTTGTTGAAACATAAAATACATGTGTCAAAATTATGACCTTTGGATTCCACATGGTCATAATTTTGACATTTATAACTTTTAATTATTATAAATAAAAAGATGTCATAAATCTGTTAATAATTATTAAATATTATAATATAGTGTAATATAATTTATATATTCAACTATAAGTAGTCATAAAAAATAGAAAAATATTACTAGAATCATGGTAATTTATTTAAAATTTTTACAATATAAATAATTTAATTTTTTTTGATACAATGATTATGCAATAATTGATTTTTAAATGAATAATCAAATAATTGATATTGACGATATTAAAATTTATATAATTTGATATGTTGCAGGACATAAACATATTTTATGGAAAATTTTTATTTATCTTTCATGAGTTAATATATTTATTCAAAAGAATAATGTTGTTATTATTTTTTAAAAATGCCATGTAAGGAACAGTTCCAAAATTGACATAATTCATAACATGAAAAATTAAATTTATAATTTAATGATATACAATTTTAAAAAATAAATAAATTTACCAAAAAGTTTAGATATTTCAATAATTTTTATTAATGATTCATTCATTAGTTATTTGGCAGGATATAGAAATTATTTTAACTCACAAACTGTAAATTACTTAATAAAATTTTACGTATTAAATGGGATAAAAAATAAAAATAAATTAAAAAATATCCAAACATGTCTATGTTTAATTGGATTAATTGATTTAGACACATAATCTTAATATATTATATCTAAATATGTTCAGACCCATTTTAAATAGAAATTAAATTTATATTAAATCAATACTTTTAATAATTTTAATGGTGCCCCTCCCCTATCCTATAAAAATGCACTCATTTAACTCGATTACTTACACTTAAAAACACATTTTTAGGACATGATATAACCAAAACTCATCCAATAATACATTAACACATTCTTGAGTCTTTTTTAGGCACAACACCATCCATAATAGTTGTATGGTGCTCTTCCAAGGTGATCCACTAAAGAAAATGTAACATTTTTATTTAAGTACTACTACATTATTCCATCTTCTAGGTCTTCAAATCTACATAAATCATGATGAAATAATAAATAAAATATACTTAGTATACTAAGATTTTATTATATTAATATCATCACCTGATTCCATCTCTAATTTCATCAAATGTGAGGTGAATTTTTCATCTGTGTGAACAACGGACTACCATCTCACGAACCGATACAGTTTGTTTTTCATCAACATCATTAATAATGGGTGATAATGATGGAATTATTATTCACCACATCCCATGTATGATATATATAAGTATAATAAAATGATTATTATGATATTAATAATATTATGATCAATCTATAAGTATAGAATAATAATTACCTTATTTCAAAAATGATAAATGGAAAATGTAAATGTTAAACAAGCATACACACAGCTTACAGTCTTCATGAATATAAAGTTGTTCATTATATATTACCATAATTAATGGTTTTATTTTAAATTATAATAGATGCATAAAATTTATCCTTATGTCATGAATATTATTCAATATATGATGGAATCATGACTAATAGTAGTATTGAAAATGTACTTAGTGCAGTTTCAACTCAATTACCAAAAATCAACATAATGTCACAGATGAACTTAATTAATTATGTAATTATTATAAAATCAAAATGAGTGATAAAAAAGGAAAAATTAAAATGAAAATGGCTCTCAATCAAGTATGAATTAACCTATTTATATTATTCATGATGATAAATAATGTATGAGATGATTTTGACTCGAGGTAAGGGACATCATCTAAATCTCATTCTATTAAGACATTTCTTGATAATATGAACATTTATTCTTTTATAAGGTCTATATAAATACACTATAATAATTAATATCAATATTTTACCTATAATAATTTTATTAAATTTTTTTTATATGTATTAATTCAGGGAAATTATGATTTTAATGTTGAATGTGGGATACAACACATTGAACTTCTAAATATTTGATTATAAAATCTATTTCTTCATGATATTAATTAACATATTAAATATATGTATATAAAAAGAATTTAAATGAATTTTTTTTCTATATGAAATTTGGATAATTTTTTTTGGAAAAATAATATTTTTAGATTTTTTATACGCTACATTTTGTTAAAAAAAGAATGATATTTTTAAAGTATACGGCGTTAACAACTTCTCTACCGCCATAACCGTTATTTAGTAGATAGATTCATCAATAAGACCTAACTTGTTTTAATAGATAATAAATACATTATTATTATTTTTGGTTTCTTGGTGCCTAAAATGGGTTTTTAAAAGAATATCGTATTTTATATGAAATTGATTTTCATATGGTATTAAGAAGTTATTTTCACAAGGGTTTTGTGATGAATGTGTTTAATTCATGAAATGATACATGATAATTATTTGAAATGGGTGAGAACTATATATATTATTCAAATGATATATCCCCATTAAATACCATAGGTGATCTTAACACAACTTATATGAAAGGTTGTTCCCCAACATATCTCATAGGTAAGCCAGTTATAGTTTCTTTGATGGGATGATCCCCATTATGGATCATAAGTGAGAACAATATAGATTATACAAAGGGTGATCGCCATTATATATATACAATTCATTTGGTAATAAAAATATTTGAAGTAAAAATTTTGTTTCTTCTAATTGAAAATGGATTTGAAATGTTTTTATGTATATTTTTCTTGAAGAAATTGAAAGAAGGTTTAATTTACAAGTATTTTATTTATTGTGTTTCATTGAGTAAATGGTATGTGTGTTATTCATGTGAAAATGATTTGTTTCATTTTCTCAATGAATATTAACTATGATGCCATGTTTTTTATGATAGATATGGTTTTATTTCATTTATATCTCTTATTGAGATTTTTTTCATATCACATTTTCTAATTCTTCTCAGATGTTTGAAATGATAGTAGTGTCAACGATGGAATTTAGGAAAAGTTGTGACGATTAAAAATTAAAAGAAAATACATTTTATTTTAGAATTTCGTGTGTTATGAATGAAATTAATGATGTTTTATGTGTCCACTTTGTATTTCAAGGGTTTTGTTATGTAATAGTTATGGCACGATTCCTTAAGGAACTAATCATGAAAACATCCTCACTATGAAATAAAGTGAAATTCTTCAATTAAATCAAGATTGTAAAATGTTTAAGGTTTTGTACTTATATTTATAATTTTCATCCCATTAATATTATTATTTCTGATATTGATCCAATTATTAATTGTTGATGTTCTATTTTAATGTATTATTCAGATTCCAAAATTTATTTTTCATGACTATGTACCTGATGATGCTTTTGTTCCTTTAAAAGAAGAATTTTTATAATTTCTATATATGTAGAAATTGATTATTTTTATTGAAATAATTATTTGAATATATTTTAACTTTGAATAACTATGAATGTTTTTGGGACAAAATCAATTTTCTAAATAAAATGGATCAATCTCTTCAGTTTTTTAGGAATAATGCTAGTTTTTTATTTTAAAGGATATATTCAAAATGAGTATATATTTGGATGACTGATTAATTCTAGATGAACAGATTCAATCAATTATAATTTATTTTAATGATTAGGATTTGTATGGTTTTATTATATTTCTAATTGACATGTATAGGTTATTTTTAAAAGGATTTATTCTTGAAGATCTTTATATTTCTCAACCACCTTATTTTGAAATTGAATATTTTAATCATGTTTTTCTAAATTGTAGAATAATTTATATGGCCTTAAACATTAAATAAATTCTTATATTAATAGGTATTCTCTATTTTTATTGAAAAAATATAATTAATAAGTTTAATATGATCTCATGTTATTTATAAAATAGTTTTAAAATTATATTTTAATTGTAGAAATTGAATTTGATGATATTTTAGGCTAATCAAATGATTTTTTTGTAATAATGTTTCTAATTTTATAGTTATTTAATTTGATATGAGTCAAATAGGAAAAATCAAATACTTATTTAGGTATTCATGTTTATTAAATAAAGGTATGTATATTATTTAATCGATCGAATTATGCTAAATAATGGGTTATGAATTTTGATCTTGATTCTTGTATGAATTTTAAAACCCGTATGAGTATTAGTGTCAATTTATATAGTGATATTACTGATGGATATGATGAATATAAATTTTTATTGCATAATGGTTGGATTTTTTCGTTTTACTGATTCTTTAATTAATATTATGTTTAATGTATGTTTTTTTATTAGATATCAATATAATCCTATTGAATCAAAAATAGTATATTTTGAATAATTATAATATATGATCATGAATATATTAATATTAGAATAGTTTGTTCGTGAATAATATATTTTGTGTTAATTAGTTACTCTAACTCTAATTTGTGAGGTTGTTGACTTGATAGATAAATTATCGAAAGTATATATATTTTCTTGGAAAAAATGTATTTCATAGAGTTCAAGTAAATATAAATTATTTTTTTATCTACTACTAAAGTTAAATATATTTATTCTAGATAGTATTATTATACATCATTATAGATTTAGTAGTATCTTTTTTCAATTTATTTTCTTTTGAAAAGATAGCAATTGTTTTGATAATTGTTTTTCTATTTCTACATAGAAAAAACTATTATAATATTCCTAGACTAATAATATGAAATGAGATTTGAGTTATTTTTACCATTACGTTACCTTTATAACATACTTATTACCCTAAAATATATTATAATAAACCCTTATAAATCATATAAGTAATATGGGTTACCCATACACAACATGTTGAGATTCATAATTACCCTTAAGAATGGTATCATGATACCCTTATGCATGTTTTTATGATTTTTCTCATTACTATTACATAACTAGTAATTTTTTTTCAAACATTTGTATAATAAATAGAATATTACTCTTACCTTTACATTCTCTTTTCATACCCATACATAGCATTTAAAAAATGTGATGAAAATTTATTACATAGTTTATATTAACATTACACATGAATTGGAATGTTGAGTTTATCTTTACTCATGCATGAATGTATGTATATGCATCCTATTATTTTTTTTACTATTATTAATAGTATGAAAATAATATTTTTTATTTAGAAAATATGAAACACTTTATTTTACCCTTATACATTCATGTAAAAATACCCTTACATGTGTATGAAATTATAGCTTTTTTCATATTTATAACATTCATTAATTTTATGGTGTTTTGATTAGTTGAATGTCGGTTTTAAGTGATTAGGTTGTTATAATTATTTTATAAGTACATATTAAATATATATATCCTATTATAACTATATTATATTTATTGAAATTTATTTATATGAATATGAAATCAACTATTCATTCGGTGCATGAAATTTTATCATGAAACCGAAAAAATTGATTTTTATAATAGTTTATTTGTTCAAAATGTTACTAAATTTATATTAGTTGATAAAAAACTTATTCAAAATGTTATAAATATTTTTCAGTACAATTTTATTAATTTTTTTAATTTTTTTATTTATATAAGAATATATTCAATATGTTTTTGAAGATTGAATTTTAAAAAATAATGTTGTGTTATTTTCATGTGATTAATTATTAAGAATAATGTTAAAAGAGTTTTCAACTATTATAATGGGGATTTAACATTAGTTTTATTTTTTTCTTGGTTTTTAATTTATGATGGGTGTTGAGTTATATTATATATTTAAATCTATATCCTCAATAATTATATATATATATATATAATATTTTATTGTTTAGTCATCTAACCAATGTACCAACTGTGTTGAGTTTATATTATAAAAAATAAATTTCAATAACTTCATGGATGACACAAATATTTATACTGATACTTAATTGTTATTTCATAGCCTCTATGAGAACCATCATAAATTTATGTTTTGTAAAAATATGTGTTGTACATTATAGAAAATTACTCACATACCGGATGCTATCTCTATGTTTATACCTAACCTAATTGGACTTGAAATTCCTTGATTAGATTAGATGACATATTAATCATAAACTAGGACCTATTTTAAAATTATTATTTTTTTCTTATTTTATTCTTATGTCTTATGAATGTAATACTAAATTCTATCTCGAACATGTTCTCTCATTATTTTTCTCATACAAAGACATTCTATTTCATCATGTTTTGGATATCATATTATAATTTTTGGACTATTTTGGTTCTTACCTCTGTTGAATAAGTTAAGTCTTATAATTACATTGGGACTCCCCATATAAAAGTTAGGTGTTTTGGTTATACATTAATTTTAAAATCTGTATTATATTTATATTATAATTCCACTTTACATTTCATCATATTAGACATCATATCAATCATATATTATAGTTTTATAAGAGTAAATTAGCTTAGAATTGGAAAAAACTACTATAATAATGGCTTGAGTCCATTATTTTATTTATTTGATAATAAAAAAATACATAAATAATAAATAATCAATATAAATAATTAATCCATAATATTAAATCTGGGCAATTCCCCCAATCATGATCATCTCAAGTTACCATCTATGTCCTACAGTAATATTTAAAGTTTACATAGATGTAAAACTAGAATCCCATATCTATTAGTTACCTTATCCTGGGTTAATCCAAATCATGTGGAACAAACAAATAAAAGAGGGATGAATGTTGAGAAGTCCTCAATGGAGAAGGATAGTATGTCATCGGTTGAATGTAGTCAATGTTGAAATGTATATATATTATATATATATATATATATAAGTGTAATATTAATGATTATAGTATCATATATGAATAGGATGTGCATAATGAATCCCTATGTGATTTTTACATTGATGTGATATAATATATGAAAAATTTCCCCATTGAAGTTTTCACAAATTTACCATATAATACAGGGCTAAACTAGATAAAAATTCACAACTACAGTTGGGTATTGATTCAGTTGTTTAAAAATTATCTATAATTGTTCAATGATTCAATACTCTTAGAAAATTAAAGGAATGAAGAGAAAAATTATTATTACATTACATTGGATGTTTGTCATATATTATAAAATAATATCAATGAAATTATTATTATAATTTTGAGATTATTAATGTAATTGATGAGAATATGAATGCATTAAAAAACCACATAAAAATCTAATTTGTGTCATGTATTATCTTTTGGATATCATTGATATTAGGTGGACTGAGATTGGAAATATTCTATAATAGAAGAGTACGATTGATGAAGTCCAAGTTATTATGATGATTATTGAATGGGAAGTTAGGTTAAATCACATAATGGAAAAAATCACACATTATATTATATTTTTTTAGAGGAGGGTATACATGATAAATCTTTAAGAAACACGAGATGAATTTTTACAAATCACCGAGGAAAATATGATCCTTTGATTCATGATTATAAGAGTTTTAATTATATAAATACTCATATTAATATATTTTAGAGGATTTTATATATTTTAGAAACATCAAATCCATGATCGTTGAATAATAAAATTCATAACTGAATTTATTTTTTGATGTTGTTGTAGTGTTATATTCTAGTGCAGGATTAATATTAGATTCTTGTAAATATGGGGAAGATAATACTGTAGAATAATTAATCACTATAGTAATGATATATTTAAGAAATATAAGAAGCATTTTATCTAATATAATTCTCAAATAAAGAACTATTTTTCCCAATACTACGTTTTTTTCAAAATAGGTATAATTTTTTTCAAATAAATTAATCTATATTTATTTTTTAATGTTGGTATAATGGATGGTTTGAAAACTATGAATTGTAATTTTATCATAATATATATAATATTAGAAGATAAGGATGGTCTGAACCTGGAAGGGATATATAAAGAATGAAGGAAACTATACTATAAAATGTAGAAATTTTATATTATTAGTAAATCTATCCAGGAATAATGGATTTGAATTCATTTATTGATTCACTATAAATTGAAACATGTGTATACATTGTGATAATTATTTTTAGTACATACACACCTAGAATAATTAATATTATTATGAAATTAAAATACTACTAAATATAAGATGTTGAATAGTAAAAAGGTTAAATTACCATATAAAACAATTATCAAAAAAGGTGTACAAATATTCTATAGAACAAAATTTGAATTTATAAAAAAACTTATCACAAAATTTAATTCAAATGATCATACTACTAAAAATTATTCCAAGTAAATATATATGATTTTAATATATGAGAAAACACTATATCATAAATCATGAAAATATTCCTTGAAAATTTTTGTTTAAGGAAGAATTTTGAGACAAATTGTAGAATCAATCCATTGGGGAGTAATATGATTGGATTAGTATGTGATGTAGCAAAATAATAAAAAAATGTCACCAATAATTAGAAACATGAACAATACATTAGAGTATTATGTAATGTGACATTTTTTTAGGAATAGAACTAACTAAGCCCTTAAATATCTTCTTAAACAAGATAAATTTTTTAAGAGGAGTTATAAATCAACTATGATATAATGTACCAAGAAAAATTCATCTAAAAAAGACTCCACATGAAATAAAAAAAATTGGATCATGTACCTAATGTCAGTTTGACTAATTAAATAGAAATATATTAGTTATCAAGGAAACTAGTGTTATAAATAAAATGAATTTTAATTTTTCAGTAAAGTAGATAAGATTATTGCATATAATATGAAACATATAATTGTAGAAAGAAAATAATCCCATGAAATATAATTTCAATAATGTTAAATTAATAGAAAACATAAAAAACGTTCATCAATATAGTGAGAAAGATCAAATGGTTTTTGGTTGTGAAACAAATCATAACATAGTCACTCTATCTAATAATAATAGTAGAAAACATGTTATTCCAATTTATATATATATTTTTTAATTATATATAAGAAATTAATGGTAAGATATGTATTTATGTAGTATCATTAGAAAATGAATGTTATAAAATATATATAATATTCAAAATTGTAACCACTATAGAGTAATTTTCATAAAGTGGTATATTGTGTTTTCATAACAACACCTCAATTGGAATCAAACAAGATGAAATCTATTAAAGTTAATCTCATTATGGGGATCTAAGAATATTAAAAAGAATATGTTGTTTTGTACTCTCTAGTTAAAATCTATAACTCTATAAAATACTAATATATGATATAATTTGAGGTATAATGACAAGTTTCCTAATCATATTTTAATAGTATCCAATATGATTCATTATAGGTGGAGTTATTTTTAATGTAAAAACGGTATGATTAATAACAATTAATTTTTTTATTACATTTTAAGTGACTATTACTAGGATTTTTTAAGAAAACAATTTAAATAACCACAAAATAAACATTTTGGTGGAGGAATCATAATTTAATCAATTAATAAACTCTTTTTTGGTCTAGATTAATCTCTATTTTATTGTTAACATATAGTTGATCATGTATTCTAATCATTGATAAATATATAACTCATTTCAATCTGAAAAATGATACTAATAGTATTTCATGTAATTATTGTTATATCCTTAAATATGTTGTATAATAATTGAATGAATATGAATATTCCAATTGTTAAAGAACAGGATGAGTAGAACCATTCATTAACATTAAATTTGTGTATTTATTGTTAATAAGAAAGAGAAGAATAATAATTACTTTTTTTAAAAAATTATTACTTTCAAAAAATAAAAAGAAATACATGGAAGGGAATTAATTCATTTTTAATCTGAGGATGTATTAGATTTCATTGTTTTTATGTCACGTAAATTAATTTTTTTCTAAATTAGGGTAATGAATTATAGACAAATTTTGTTCCCAATTGTTAATGAATAATGTCATATAATGGGGGATATTTATTTATGTATTTATTACCATTACAAGACTCATTAGAAATATAAATTTTCCAGACAAAGTGTTTTATGTTTAAGAGAACGTTTTTTATAGAAATAATACTTCATATCTATTAATTTTTTAACTAATATTATGTGTTATGAATGTCAAGTCCTAATGGTGTGGAAATATTACAACAATTGTAATAACTAGTACTATTTTAAAACATTGAATGATATTAATTTACATATATTTAAAAAAAATTAAAAAGATGATATGTTAACAATTAGTTTAGTGCATAACCTGCACTAATGGAGAAAGTTGGCAACAAATGTGTAACAAATGAGATTTGGAGTGGCGTCGAAAAAAGAACCATATATTGCGAAGTAAAAAATCAATTTACATCATATATGAATAAAATAAAGAACCATAATGTATGGTGGAACTATAAAAGATTTTTCATAGTGTGGGTGAGACTCTAGGGGTGGAAAAAACTGAATGTTGAAGTATTTATAGTATTCAAATTTTGAAATCCAAGAAGAATTTTTTTAGACTCCAAATATATGGGTATAGAAAAAATAATAATCTGAACATGGAATGGTGGATATATCCTTTTCATACTATTCCTCTCTACCATGTTTAGGTTTTTCATGTTAGGCCCATATCTATTCCATTCAAACTGTGACCTACCAATAAAGTTAATGTTGGGATCACTAATTATATGAAATCATTATATTAATAAATACTAATTGTTCTATGATTCATTTAGAATGTAATCATGAGATCAACTCTATAATACATTATCTCTGGAATTTATTTTATATGAAATTTTTACCAACCATTTTTAATAGAATTTACTCTTAATGATTAATCAAAAATGTGAAATTATTATGAATTGGAATTATCTATAATGTAATTTTTAAATATTTAATATTATTATGGTAATCTATTTATTTCATGAATGTGATACCATTATTATTTTTTATTCATAAGGATCGTAGATGGGTTGACAAAAGATGATAAATTAAAAGAACTGATAAATTAAATATTTTGTTTAATATATAAGTTCGAATAGTTATATGTACAATAGATGATTTCCAAGACTCTTCTAAGTTCTAAATGAGGATGTTAAAAAATTTCTATGTTATAATAGATGTAATTCATTAAATAAAATTTTTCTTCATTCTACATAAGCACCATTGAATTTATGGTCATGATTATCCTTGAATTGTGATAAAGATAAGATATATAGGTTTCTAATTATAATTGTGTCATGTTAGGTATAATGCTTTGTGATTTGATAGTTTTAGTGGTTTGAAGTCATGGTTTGAAGCACCTAATAAAAGGATGACACAAATGAATTAAAATAAAATCAATGAATTTTTTTTCAAAGTCACAATTTATTTAGTGGAATAATATGATTTTTACATGGATTAAATGGTAAATAAATTATTAGTTTTTCTATTTATTAGAATAAATATATTCATTAAATGAATGTGAATATCTGAGGAGTGTACAAATATTCTGTACAAGTACAATCACTAAATATCAACATAAGTCATACCAAATAAGATTGCTTTTGAAATATACATTTCAATCACAATTATTTAACAGTATGGATCATAAAAATCAATATAATGTGTGAATTCCATGAAAAGTAAAATGTTTTTATCAAGTGACATATATGAAATAAATTTTACATGAAGAAGAATGGATAAGTGGTTCTAAAATAATTTTTCTGAAATAGTTGTGTGAATCTGTGAAAATGGATCCAAAAGTTAAGAAATTAAACATTATAAATTCTATAATTATAAAATTAGATATTTAATGAACTATATTAGTATGGTTATATAACCAAATAAGAATGTGTTTTATAGGTGTAATGTTAAAACATAAGAATACAAAATTCTTGAAATATGTACAACATATTACACATTGCTTAAATAAAAAGAAATCATAAATTAAATAATCCAGTTGATAATGAGAAAGAAAAATGTTATATATTATTAAGGTTATATTCTTGACATTGAGCTACTTGAGCAAGCTCATAATTCCACTAATTTGTGAACAAAAAATATACATATGATTAAAGAATTTCTACATCCTATATAAATACATGGTTTTAGGTTACTACAATGGATATTACTCAGATGTTATAAATCTGATTATATTGTTTGTTAAATTGGATTTCATATCATTCATTATTTTATCAAATACATCGAAAAATAAAAAATAAAAATATTTTTATAATATTGATATTATTATTATTATTATTTGGAGGAATGCAGGGAAAATGTTTATTTAATTGAAGTTGTTAATTTTATGGAAGTCAATGAAATAATATTAAAGAAGATGATCATTATATTGATTTAGAAGAATCTTGGAACAAAAGTACTATTTTATTTAGGATTTCATTAAAATTAATAAAAGGAGACTAAATACTACCATTATGATCAAAACCCAAATAGTCAACATGGTGAAGTATTTCTATAGATATTATAACAAAAATATCACTTCTATAATACAATGATATTCTAGGTTGAGAATAATGCATATCCATGGAAACATTATGGTATTTGAAAAACAAAAATGAGTGGTCTTTTTTAGTATAGAGAATAATATATTTCATAAACTTGACTTAAACACAATAAGGATAATGTCACCTACAAGAGGGGTTAACCATGTAAAAATAACATGAGTTGAGATTTATTATCATTTTTATCTTGCATGTACTATGATTTTCTTTTTAACATATAGGATATGTTCATCCTATATGGTGACATATGATTGATATAAAAATGATGTTCAAGTTTATCTTGGGAGACATTAATAATACTTGTTCACATAACTTTAACTCAAACATAGTGTGACTACATGATTGACATGGTATATAAATACATTTTTTGAATATAAAAAACATTACTAATTTCTAGACATATTTCCACATTACTTCATTTTTAAACAACCATCATCCCATTTTAATTAATGACCGCCTGATACAAATTCACACTGAATCATTTTCCTTATTAGAACTCAGTATAGAATTAATAATGTTATATAAATTTGGTAGAGATGTGAATTTTTATTACCTTAGTGATTTTCCTTTTATGAAATGATATTTAGTAATATATATTACACATGTACTATGTTGTGTATATGAATTATATATTAATGGTGATGTGTTGTTTTAATTTGTAAAGGGTTATTTCTTTTATATGTTTGTGATGATACACCATTGATGATAGTTAAAAAACATTTCCCATTAATGGTAGAATTTGAAGGTCACATTCATAATCATTACAAGTTTAGGATGATTATCGATGAAGTTAGGTTGTGGTATTTGGATTAAAAACCTAACTGTTGAATAATTACATTATTGTTATAACATTAACCTGACTTCTAGGATAGAAAATATCTAATAAATAATATTTTCTAGGAATTATGCAATTAAACATTATAATATGATTTTATAAATTTAATTCTAAACCTATCTATATGAAAATATGTACATGTGTAATATTTTAATAATGATTATTTTTAATTATTTAGTAAAAAATAAATTTATATATTATAATTATATAATTTAAAATTTTATTTTCATAGAAAGTATATGTTTTTTTTTGAATCTAAACATTGAAATTAGATATAAAAGAATGTTTGAAACATTTATTAAGAAGATAAATATATTATTGAATAGTATAAATAAAATTTTCTATATACCATGAATTGAATAAACCAAAAGTAGAATTGATTTTGGATGTATTGTAATTTAATTAAGGTGGATATTTTTGAAAGAACTACAATTAACTGTTATTTGAATCAATATAATTCAACTTACTATTCAAAAATAAATATTTCAATATGTTATCAAAACCATCCTTCTTTTTTTCATATAACCAAAACAATCCACCATTTTCTAAAATTTTTTTTTATCTCTTTTCACAAATATTTAAAATTTATATATTTTACCCCGAACTATGTTTTAGAATCACTATTCAATCCAAAAGTATATCATTAATATAGTCTAGAAGTATTATGAATGTAGCAACCCAAAGACTCTAATGTTGTCTAACCTCAGTCCTTTTAGAAAAATTATAGTATTTAACCCTCCTAAAATCTATGTTACTACTATAAATGGAAGTTAAAAGTTGTATAATTATACATTAATGTAATTTTAAAAAATATACATTATTTTTTTCATTTCATTCAAGCATTTCATAGAAAAAATGTTCACACTATTGTTGGCTTATAATAACAATATGAGTGAATATATTTCCTGATAAAAAAGATAATTTCAATATTTTATAACGTTTCTAATGCCTAATTTTAACATTAAAAATGAAATTAGTTTATTTTTATACTATTTTAATGATAAATATTAATTAGATAAATAATATTACATGTAATCCATTATAGACTATTTTACAACATAAAATGAAACATATTGAGAAACGAATTATAATTTAAATCTATTTTTTTGTATCACTCTGACTATTTTAACTTTATAAATATATAATTACATGAATCTCCAACTTTACATTTATATAACTAATTAATCTATGGTAAAAAAATTATTTAGCAACACCAACTTTCTAATGAAACGTTTTAACCATGAATCAAAAATCTCAATGTTTAATATCAATAACATGAAATCAAATAAGATCATAAATTTGAATAAAAATGGTTTATAATAATAATTTAATTAGAAATGTAATTTTGAAACAATATTGGCTCAATAATATTTACATAATAATTAAACAATAAAATACTATGATTTTAGAATATATCTTTCTTTAATGAAATTTCAAATTTTTTATGGCTATATTAGGACAGAACACCATCCATAAAACGAATGATGATATATTATAAAATAAATATTAATTTATTTTGTTTTTTTTTCAGATTATCCAAATTATTTAATTTATATATAATTTTCATAATTATTTAAAATATATTAATTACGGCATTAAATATAAGTACTAGATTTTATGAATAGTCATTTAGAACAACTAAATTTTGTTTTCCATAAAATAGTTTCTTTGGAATATAAAAATTTTAAAATTTATATTTGAAAAATATTATATATTTTTTGTATTTATCTAATAAAATTCATCATAGTGTGAATTTATATTATTTTTCTAAAATAGACGATTTTTGGGTGAATAGTGAAAAATAGAATTTTTAATTATACTGTAACTTCTGAAGTCTTGTAATTAGAAATTACATTTTTTTTATTTTATCATAATGTATCATATGTGTTGCTGAATAATATATACTATAATAAAGTACATATGAATCTCAATTATACTTCACTTTGTTGAAAGATCATTTTTGTACTAATAGGCACATTTTGTCTAAAAATTCTTTTTATGTAGACAATGTGTTTTCACACTAAATAAATATTTAAATTACTTCTTTTAATCATTTAAATTATATTTTAGTTTTATGTATTCTATAAAATTCTTTTAAATTCATTTTATATTTTTTACTTGTCATGAAATAAGTATAAAACAATCTTTTTTCTGTAAATAATATTTAACTAAAAATGATATTCATTATGTTTTGCACGGTTATCTTGATATAAAAATATCAGTAATAAGAATTAAAAATTAAATAATGGGTTTAATATTTTGAACCATGAAGATCAAAATTATAAAATAGGTCTCTTTTATTTTTAGTCATTATAGATAATGTGCTTATTAATTTTATTCCACCAAGGAAAGGGTAAAATGTGTAAAACCGAGTTATAACATTAGGATATTCCATTAATTGTTTTAAGACAAACCTATAAACATATTCAATGTGTTTATTTCTACCATAGTTACAGTTTTTAATAATATATATAATCAATGTTCCATTTTTCATTATTTATTTACATTATATTAATTTTAAAAAATGTTAAATAAAAAATGTCAGTTTCTTGACATTAAAATATCTAATAATTTATCTTCAATCCAATAAGTATTTAATATCTATCATTTACGGTTATTTTAAATAGGAATTGAATTTTTTAGCATACTAATTTCTTACATTCTATATTTTTACTAATTACCAATAATTTTTACCCAATAATGACTTAATATTTGTTTTAATAATATCTGAACGAAATAATTGAATTTAAAATTAATAAATGTAAAGAAGTGTGTATGAAAAAAATTCATTACTTGAAAATGTTAGAAAAATATAACCTATTTTTAATTTTTTTAATGTTTTTATAATAATCACAATTCAATCATGTTGTTTTTAATGTCATCAATTTTAAATAGTCTTGAAAATGAGACCAATGGTGCCTTATGTTAACTAATATTTTATTAAATTTATTATAAATCATAAATATTTAATTATCTTTTTTCCATCCCTCAAAAAGTGGAAACATAACTAATGTATACGTACAAACTACCATCACCACAATGTTATGACATTCATTTTTCATCAATGATTACAATAAATATTTATAAAAGTGTATATAATTATTAAATATTGTACTTACGGAATTTTTAACACACTAATTGTTATGTGATCATAAATAATTTATATGCTTTGGTACTTCTGAATTGATATATGAATGATAAATGAAGCATTTATCACAATAAATAGTGAGTTTGATAAATAAATGTGTTTAAAAGAATGATAATATGTTATAAATAAATCATATATAGTATTACATATATAATTATGGTTCATAAAAATATTTATAAGAATTATATATTTACGATATAGTATAATCTCTGATGTATGATGAAATATGATACTTAAGTTAATTTACTATCATCTCACTTTAATTTCTTTGAAAAATATAAACTATTAACCACTCTATATATTTAATACACTACCAATGAATTTATTTGTTAATGGTTCACATTAATATTATTTTTATTGAAAAATACCTTCACGGTTTTATAGTTTATACGATTTTGATATATATATTACCAATGCCTATGGATTCTTCATCGCAAAATTATTTCATCGAGACATGTTGTATGTTACACACCTATCTATGTTTATGAGGTGTATATATTACAAAGTTTATATATAATTTCAAGTATCCTTAATGAAATATTGTATTTAATGTCATAAATGGAGACATTTCATCCAAGGTGATTTGATTCTTTGTTACCAAAGTGCTAAGGAATTATCATCTCAAATCATCTTCTTTGGGACATATGTTATGATATTAACTTATCTTATATAATAATGTCTAAATACTACCCAATTGAAATATTATATAATGAATATAAATAAATTAATTAGAATTAATGTTTTAGTTTTTTTAATTATTTAATAGGGTTTAAAAATAAAATTATACCATTATGTTAAGGGATTTATGTTTTAAGACCATTTTATTGAGAGTGTTTATGCTTCAATTTCCATTGATGAAATTATATGATATTGATTTTATAAAAAAAATTCTTCATCTAGTTTTTCATATTATTTTCAAGTATTACTAACCATTTTTCTTCCTTTATACCATAATATGAATGTGAAATGTTTTTTAATGAAAAGTAGTCCTTATTTTATTTTAATTTAAATAGGGTTTTATTTCTTAACTACGGTCATAAAAATTATTTTATAAACGTAATTTATTATAAGTATAAATTTATAAATATTTATCTTTCAGTTCATATGACATTATTTAAAAAGATTTAATAAAAAAATTTCTAAATGTTTTTAGATTTTTTCCTTTTAGAATTTATACAAAAATGTGAATGAGATATTTCCTTTTATCATATGCAACGTGATAATATTTTATTGTCACAATGAGTGTTATTTTTTTTAAAGATTCAATTATAGGATACAATGGTTGTTTTTAATTAAAATTATATTCTCTATATTCATGGAATATTTAGTTTTAATGTTTTTAATGGAATTGATATTATCGCATGTTCAGAAAGTAATGTTATAATTATATTTTAAGAGAAATTTTTATCTCTTTCAATATCCTTTCAGAATTGTTATGATTCGGTGAATATATAACTCTATAAATCCATATTTATTTAATATGTGGATAATTAATATTAAATATAATAAAATTATGGCGATCCCTTTTTATCTTTCATGGGTTATGTTATGTTAAAATGATGAATTTTTTAGGATTACGTGGAACACATATTTATGGTTTTCATTATTTCATAAGTGGGTATGTTGTATACCTCATATTCATTTCATAATGACTTATATCTCAAGATATAGTTTTGGGAAATGAGTCGGTATTCTTAATCCTCTATGACATGAGAAACATGTTGTGATTAATGATCTATTATGATTTGAAACATATTTTTTAATCATTGATTCCCTGTGATATTATGGTATCAACAGTTATCCTTTATAAATGTTGTAGTTTCAATTGTTACGACATTGGGAATGTCTTTTAACATATTTTTAGAATTATTATTTGATTTTTTTTGAATAATCTTCACTCAGATGACTCAAGAGTTTCAAGAAGATAATATTTTATCTATGCCACTTATTTATGATCTATAATAGATTTTTTATGAGGATTATAAGTTATAAACATTATTGTGTACCCTTCGTCTTATCTAATAATCACATATCATTATTGAGGGATATATACTGTGTATAAATTTACTATGAATTTGATATCTTCTTTTCCTAGGAATTCATTCCCTATGTTAAAAATAGTTTTTTAAAATGGGGAATGTATATAAAGATTACTTTATAAGATGGTAAAGGAGGTACATGTTTTATATCTCTCATTAATTAATATGATTATGCATCTAGTATTTGGAAACAATAATCCTTCATGTTTATTGAATTTTTTGTAATTTTTTGTAATGTATATTCATCTAATAAGATGTGTTATCTCTGTATGTGAGTCATGGGTCACGGTATATATGGTCAAATTATAGGTTAGATAATAATTGGATATTATGTTAAGAAAACATTATAGTAATCCTTGGGTATAATTATATATATAATATAACATCATAATGCTATTTCAATATATATATTATGCGGTTTTCCAATAAATACATCCACATATGCATTCAACAAAAAGATGATATTTGAAAAAAAATCATATATTGTTAATAACCCTAAAAAGAGTTAGTCGAGCATATATTGGTGCCCCTCCCCTATCCTCTAAATATGTTAAAACCCATTTTAAATAGAAATTAAATTTATATTAAATCAATACTTTTAATAATTTTAATGGTGCCCCTCCCCTATCGTATAAAAATGCACTCATTCAAATCGATTACTTACACTTAATAACACATTTTTAGGTAATGATATAACCAAAACTCATACAATAATACATTAATACATTCTTGAGTCCTTTTTAGGCACAACACCATCCATAGCAGTTGTAAGGTGTTCTTCTAAGGTGATCCACTAAAGAAGATGTAACATTTTTATTTAAGTACTACTACATTATTCCGTCTTCTACATCTTCAAATCTACACAAATCATGATGAAATAATAAATAAAATATACATAGTATACTTATATTTTATTATATTAATATCATCTCCTGATTCCATCTCTAATTTCATCAAATGTGAGGTGAATTTTTTATCCATGTGTACAGCGGACTACTATCTCACGAACCGATATAGTTTGTTTTTCATCAACATCATTAATAATGGGTGATAATGATGGAATTATTATTCACCACATCCCATGTATGATACATATAAGTATAATAAAATGATTATTATGATGTTAATAATATTATGATCAATCTATAAGGATAGAATAATAATTACCTTATTTGAAAAATGATAAATGGAAAATGTAAATGTTAACCAAGCATACACACAACTTATAGTCTTCATGATTATAAAGTTTTTCATTATATATTACCATAATTAATGGTTTTATTTTAAAGTATAATTGATGCATAAAATTTATCCATATGTCATGAATATTATTCTAGATATGATGTAATCATGACTAATAGTACTATTGACAATGTACTTAGTGAAGTTTCAACTCAATTACCAAAAATCAACAGAAGGTCACATATGAACTTAAATAATTATGTAATTATTATAAAATCAAAATGAGTGATAAAAAAGGAAAAATGAAAATGAAAATGGCTCTCAATCAAGTATGAATTATCCTATTTATATTATTCATGATGATAAATAATGTATGAGATGATTTTGACTCGAGGTAAGGGACTTCATCTAAATCTCCTTCTATTGAGACATTTCTTGATAATATGAACATTTATTCTTTTATAAGATCTATATAAATACAATATGACATTTAATATCAATATTTTACCTATAATAATTTTATTAAATTTTTTTTATATGTATTAAATCATGGAAATTATGATTTTAATGTTGAATGTGGGATGCAACACATTGAACATTTAATATTTGATTATAAAATCTATTTCTTCATGATATTAATTTACATATTTAATATATGTATATAAAAAGAATTTAAATTAATTTTTTATATATATTAAAAAGATAATTTTTTTTGAAAAAATAATATTTTTAGATTTTTTATACGCTACATTTTTTTAAAAAGAATGATATTTTTAAAGTATACGACGTTAACAACTTCTCTGCCGCCATAACCGTTATTTAGTAGATAGATTATTCAATAAGCCCTAACATTTTTAATAGATAATAAACAAATTATTTTTATTTGTTTGGTTTCTTGGTGCCTAAAATGGGTATTTAAAAGAAAACGGTATGTTTATATGAAATTGTTTTTCATATGGTATTAGAAGTTATTTTCAAAAGGGTTTTTTGATGAATGTGTTTAATTCATGAAATGATACTTGATAATTATATGAAATGGGTGAGAACTATATATATTATACAAATGATATATCCCCATTAAATCCCATAGGTGATCTTAACACAACTTATATGAAAGGTTGCTCCCCAAAATATCTCATAGGTAAGCCCATTATATTTTCTTTGAAGGGATTATACCCATTATATATCATAGTTGAGCCCAATATAGATTATACAAATGGGGATCACCATTTTAGATATACAATTCATTTGGTAATAATAATATTTGAAGTAAAAATTTTGTTTATTCTAATTGAAAATGGATTTGAATAGTTTTTATGTATATTATTATTTAAGAAATCGAAAGAAGTTTTAATTTACAAGTATTTAATTTAATGTGTTTCATTGAGTAAAATTTATGTGTGTTATTCATGTGAAAATGTTTTGTTTCATTTTCTCAATGAATATTAACTAGGTTGCCATGTTTTTAATGATACAGATGGTTTTATTTCATTTATGTATCTTATTGAGATTTTTTTCTTATCACATTTTCTAATTATTTTTAGATGTTTGAAATGATAATAGAGTCAACGATGGAATTTAGGAAAAGTTGTGACGATTAAAAAATAAAAGATAATACGTTTAATTTTAGAATTTCGTGTGTTATGAATGAAATTAATGATGTTTGATGTGTCCACTTTGTATTTCTAGGGTTTTGTTATGTAATAGTTATGGAACAATTCCTTAAGGAACTAATCATGAAAACATCCTGACTATGAAATAAATTGAAATTCTTCAATTAAATCATGATTGTAAAATGTATAAGGTTTTGTACTTATATTTATAATTTTTATCCCATTAATATTATTATTTCTGATATTGATCCTCGTATTAATTGTTGATGTTCTGTTTTAATGTATTATTCAGATTCCAAAATTTATTTTTCATGACTATGTACCTGATGATGCTTTTGTTCCTTTAAAAGAAGATTTTTGATTATTTCTATATAAGTATAAATTGATTGTTATTTTTAAATAATTATTTGACTATATTTAAACATTAAATAACTATGAATGTTTTTGGGAAAAAATCAATTTTTTTAAAAAATGGATCAATATGTTAAGTTTTTTAGGAATAATGCTTGTTTTTTCTTTTAAAGGATATATTCAAAATGAGTATATATTTGGATGACTGATTAATTCTTGTTGAACATATTCAATCAATTATAATTTATTTTAATGATTAGGATTTGTATGGTTTTATTCTATTTCTAATTGACATTAATAGGTTATTTTTAAAAGGATTTATTCTTGAAGATCTTTATGTTTCTCAACCACCTCATTTTGAAATTGAATATTTTAATCAAGTTTTTTTAATTGTAGAATAATTTATACGGTCTAAAACATTAAATAAATGCTTATATTAATAGGGATTATCTTTTTTTATTAAAAAATATAATTAATAAGTTTAATATGATCCCATGTTATTTATAAAATAGTTTTAAAATTATATTTTAATTGTACAAATTGAATTTGATGATATTTTTGGCTAATCAAATGATTTTTTTCAAATAATGTTTCTAATTTTATAGTTATTTAATTTGATATGAGTCATATAGGAAAAATCAAATACTTATTTAGGTATTAATGTTTATTAAATAACGGTATGTATATTATTTAATCAATCTAATTATGCTAAATATTGGGTTATGAATTTTGATCTTGATTCTTGTATGAATTTTAAAACCCGTATGAGTATTACTCTCAATTTATATAGTGATATTACAAACGGATATGATGAATATAAATTTTTATAGCATAATGGTTTGATTTTTTTTGTTTTACTAATTCATTAATTAATATTATGTTTAATGTATGTTTTTTTATTAGATTTCAATATAATATTATTGAATCAAAAATAGTATATTTTGAATAATTATAATATATGTTAATGAATATATTAATATTAGAATATTTTTTTCGTGAATAATATATTTTGTGTTAATTAGTTACTCTAACTCTAATTTGTGAGGTTGTAGACTTGATAGATAAATTATCCAAAGTATATATATTTTATTGGAAAAAATGTATTTCATAGAGTTCAAGTAAATATAAATTATTTTTTTATCAACTATTAAAATTAAATATAGTTATTTTAGATAGTTTTATTATACATCATTATGGATTTAGTAATCTCTTTTTTCAATTTATTTTCTTTCGAAAAAATAGCAATTCTTTTGATAATTGTTTTTCAATTTCTACATAGAACAAACTATTATAATATTCCTAGACTAATAATATGAAATGAGATTTGAGTTATTTTTACAATTACGTATCCTTTATAACATATTTATTACCCTAAAATAGATTATAATAAACCCTTATAAATCATATAAGTAGTATGGGTTACCCATACACAACATGTTGAGATTCATAATTACCGTTAAGAATGGTATCATGATACCCTTATGCATGTTTTTATGATTTTTCTCATTACTATTAAATAAGTAGTAATTAATTTTTAAACATTTATATAATAAATAGAATATTACTCTTACCTTTACATTCTCTTTTCATAACCGTACATAGCATTTAAAAAATGTGATTAAAATTTATTGCACAGTTTATATTAACATTTAACAAGAATTGGAATGTTGAGTTTACCTTTACACATGGATAAAAGTTTGTATATTCATCCTATTATTTTTTTACTATTATTAATAGTATGAAAATAATATTTCAAATTTAGAAAATATGAAACACTTTATTTTACCCTTATACATTAATGTGAAAATACCCTTAGACGTGTATGAAATTATAGCTTTTTTCATATTTCTCACTTTCATGAATTTTATGGTATTATGATTAGTTGAATGTCGGTTTTAAGTGATTAGGTTGTTATAATTATTTTATAAATACATATAAAATATATATATCCTATTATAACTATCTTATATTTATTTAAATTTATTTATATGAATATGAAATCAATTATTCATTCGGTGCAATAAATTTTATCATGAAACCGAAAAATTTTATTTTTATAATAGTTTATTTGTTTAAAATGTTACTAAATTTATATTAGTTGATAAAAAACTTATTCAAAATGTTATAAAATGTTTTCAGTACAATTTTATTAATTTTATTAATTTTTTTATTTATATAAGAATATATTCAATATGTTTTTGAATATTGAATTTTAAAAAATAATGATGTGTTATTTTCATGTGATTAATTATTAAGAATAATGTTAAAAGAGTTTTCAACTATTATAATGAGGATTTACCATTAGTTTTATTTTTTTCTTGGTTTTTAATTTATGATGGGTGTTGAGTTATATTATATATTTAAATCTATATCCTCAATAATTATATATATATATATATAATATTTTATTGTTTAGTCATCTAACCAATGTACTCACTGTGTTGAGGTTATATTATTAAAAAGAAATTTCAATAACTTCATGGATGACACAAATATTTATACTGATACTTAATTGTTATTTCATAGACTCTAAGAGAACCATCATAAATTTATGTTCTGTAAAAATATGTGTTGTACATTATAGAAAATTATTCACATACTGGATGATATCTCTATGTTTATACCTAACCTAATTGGACATGAAATTCATTGATTAGATGAGATGAAATATTAATCATAAACCAGGACCTATTTTAAATTTTTTTTCTTTTTTCTATTTTTTTCTTATGTCTTATGAATGTAATACTACATTCTATCTCGTACATGTTCTCTCATTATTTTTTTCATACAAAGTCATTCTATTTCATCATGTTTCAGATCTCATATTATAATGTTTGGACTATTTTGGTTCTGACCTCTGTTGAATAAGTTCAGTCTTTTAATTACATTGGGACTCCCCATATAAAAGTTAGGTGTTTTGGTTATACATTAATTTTGAAATCTGTATTATATTTATATTATAATTCCACTTTACATTTCATCATATTAGACATCATATCAATCAGATATTATTGTTTTATAAGAGTAAATTAAGTTAGAATTGGACAAAACTACTATAATAATGTCTTGGTTCCATTATTTTACTTATTTGATAATAAAAATATACATAAATAATAAATAATCAATATAAATAATTAATCCACAATATTAAATATGGAAAATTCCCCCAATCATGATCATCTCAAGTTACCATCTATGTCCTACAATAATATTTAAAGTTTACATAGATGTAAAACTATAATCCCATATCTATTAGTTTCCTTATCCCGGGTTAATCCAAAATCATGTGGAACAAACAAATTAAAGAGGCGTGAAAGTTGAGAAGTCCTCAAAGGATAAGGATAGTATGTCATTGGTTGAATGTAGTCAATGATGAAATGTATATATTATATATATATTTCTATGTGTGATATTAATGATTATAGAATCATATATGAATAGTATGTGCATAATGAATCCCTCTGTGATTTTTACATTTATGTGATATAATATATGAGAAATGTCCCCATTGAAGTTTTCACAAATTTACCATATAATACAGGGGTAAACTAGATAAAAATTCACAACTAGAGTTGGGTATTGATTCAGTTGTTTAAAAATTATCTATAATTGATCAATGATTCAATACTATTAGAAAATCAAAGGAATGAAGCGGAAAATTATTATTACATTACATTGGATGTTTATCATCTATTATAAAATAATTTCAATGAAATTATTATTAGAATTTCGAGATTATTAATGTAATGGTAGAGAATATGAATGCATTAAAAAAACAAATAAAACTCTGATTTCTGTCATGATATATCTGTTGGATAACATTGATATTAGGTGGAATGAGATTGGAAATATTCTATAATAGAAGAGTATGATTGATGAAGTTCAAGTTTCTATGATGAGTATTGAAAGGGAAGTTAGGTTAAATCACATAATGGAAAAATTTACACATTATATTAGATTTTTTTAGAGGAGGGTATACTTGATAAATATTTAAGAAACACGAGATGAATATTCAAAACTCACCGAGGAAAATATGCTCCATTGATTCAAGATGATACGAGTTTTAATTATATAAATACTCATAATAATATATGTTAGAGGATTTTATATATTTTAGAAACATCAATTCCATGATCGTATAATAATAAAAATCATAACTAAATTTATTTTTTGATGTTGTTGTAGTGTTATAATCTAGTGAAGGATTAATATTAGATTCTTGTAAATATGGAGAAGATAATACTGTAGAATAATTAATCACTATAATAATGATAGATTTATGAAATATAATAAGCATTTTATCCAATATAATTCTCAAATAAAGAACTATTTTTCCCAACAATACATTTTTTTCAATATAGGTATAAATTTTTTCAAATAAATTAATCTATATTTATTTTTTAATGTTGGTATAATGGATGGTTTGAAAACCATGAATTGTAATTTTATCATAATATATATAATATTAGAAGATAAGGATGGTCTGAACCCGGAAGGGATATATAAACAATGAAGGAAATCATACTATAAAATGTAGAAATTTCATTTTATTAGTAAATCTATCAAGGAATAATGGATTTGAATTCATTTATTGATTTACTAGAAATTGCAACATGTGTATATATTTTGATAATTATTTTTAGTACATACTCAGCTAGAATAATTCATATTATTATGAAATTAAAATACTACTAAATATAAGATGTTGAATTGTAAAAAGGTTAAATTACCATATAAAACAATTATCAAAAAAGGTGTACAAATATTCTATAGAAAAAAATTTGACTTTATAAAAAAAATTACCACAAAATTTAATTCAAATGATCATACTACTAAAAATTATTCCAAAAAAATAGACGTGATTTTAATAAATGAGAAAACACTATATCATAAATCATTAAAATTTTCCTTGAAAATTTTTGTTTAAGGAAGAATGATGAGACAAATTGTAGAATCAATCCATGGGGGGAGTAATATTATTGTATTAGTATGTGATGTACCAAAATAATAAAAAAAATGTCACCAATAATTGGAAATATGAACAATACATTACAGTATTATGTAATGTGACATTTTTTAGGAATAGAACTAACTAAGCCCTTAAATATCTTATTAAACAAGATAAAATTTTTAAGAGATGTTATAAATAAACAATGATATAATGTACCAAGACAAATTCATCTAAAAAATACTCCTAATAAAAAAAAATTAGATCATGTACCTAATTTCTGCTTGGCTAATTAATTAGAAATATATTAGTTATCAAAGAAGCTAGTGTTATAAATAAAATGAATTTTAATTTTTCAGTAAAGTAGATATGTTTATTTTATATAATATGAAACATATAATTTTAAAAAGAAAATAATCCCATGAATTATAATTTCTATAATGTTCAATGAATAGAAAACATAAAAAACGTTCATCAATATAGTGAGAAAGATCAATTGGTTTTTGGTTGTGAAACAAATCATAACGTAGTCACTCTATTTAATAATAATAGTAGAAAACATGTTATTCCAATTTTTATATATTTTTTGTAATTATATACAAGAAATTAATGGTAAGATATGTATTTATGTAGTATCATTATGAAATTAATGTTATAAAATATATATAATATACAAAATTGTAACCACTATAGAGTAATTTTTATAAAGTGGTATATTGTGATTTCATAACAACACCTCAATTGGAATCAAACAAGATGAAGACTATTGAGGTTAATCTCATTAGGGGGATCTAAGAATATTAAAAAGAATATGTTGTTTTGTAATCTCTAGTTAAAATCTATAACTCTATAAAATACTAATATATGCTATAATTTGAGGTATAATGACAAGTTTCCTAATCATATTTTAATAGTATCCAATATGATTCATTATAGGTGGAGTTATTTTTAATGGAAAAACGGTATGATTAATAAAAATTAAATTTTTTATTACATTTTAAGTGACTATTAATAGGATTTTTCCAGAAAACTATTTAAATAAACGCAAAATAAACAGTTTGGTGGTTGAATCATAATTTAATCAATTAATTGACTCTTTTTTGGTCTAGATTAGTCTATATTTTTTTATTAACATAGAGATGATCATTTATTCTAATCGTTGATAAATATATAAATCATTTCAATCTGAAAAATGATACTATTAGTATTTCATGTAATTATTATTATATCCTTAAATATCTTGTATAATAATTGAATGAATATGAATATTCCAGTTGTTAAAGAACAGGATGAGTAGAACCTTTCACTAACATTAAATTTTTGTATTTATTGTTAATTAGATGGATAAGAATAATAATTACTTTTGTTAAAAAACTAATACTGACAAAAAATAAAAAGATGTACATGGAAAGGAATTAATTCATTTTTAATCTGAGTTTGTATTAGATTTCATTGTTTTTATGTCATGTAAATTAATTTTTTTCCAAATTAGGGTAATGAATAATGTCATATAATGAGGGATATTTATATATGTATTTATTACAATTATAAGACTCATTAGAAATATAAATTTTCCTGACAAAGTGTTTTATGTTTAAGAGAAGGTTTTTTATACAAAAAATATTACATATCTATTAATTTTTTAACTAATAGTATGTGTTATGAATGTCATGTCCTGATGGTGAGGAAAGATTACAACAATTGTAATAACTATTACTATTTTAAAACATTTAATGATATTCATATACTTATATTTTAAAAAAAATTAAAAAGATTATATGTTAACAATTAGTTTAGTGCATAACCTGCACTAATGGAGCAAGTAGACAACATATATGTAACAAATGAGATTTGGAGTGGTGTCGACAAAAGAACCATATATTGCAAAGTAAAAGATCAAATTACATCATATATGAATAAAATAAAGAACCATAATGTATGGTGGAACTATAAAAGATAGTTCATGGTGTGGGTGATACTATAGGGGTGGAAAAAACTGAATGTTGATGTATTTATAGTATTGAAATTTTGAAATCCAAGAAGAAATTTTTTTTTGACTTCAAATATATGGGTATAGAAAAAATAATAATCTGAACATGGAATGATGGATATATCCTTTTCATACTATTCCTCTCTACCATGTTTAGGTTTTTCATTTCATGCCCATATCTATTCTGTTAAAACTGTGACATACCAATAAAGTTAATGTAGAGATCACTAATTATATGAGATCATTATATTTATAAATACTAATTGTGCTATGATTCATTTAGAATGTAATAATGAGAAGAACTCTATAATACATTATCTCTGGAATTTATTTTATATGAAATTGTTACCAACCATATTTAATAGAATGTACTCTTAATGATTAATCAAAAATGTGAAATTCTTATGAATAAGAATTATCTATAATTTTATTTTTAAATATTGAATATAATTATGGTATTCTATTTATTTCATGAATGTCATATCAATATAATTTTTTTTCATAAGGATCTTAGATGGGTTGACAAAAGATGATAAATTGAATGAACTGATAAATTAATTATTTTGTTTAATATATAAGTTCGAATAGTTATATGTACAATAAGTGATTTCCAAGACTCTTCTAAGTTCTAAATGAGGATGTAGAAAAAATTTCTAGGTTATAATAGATGTAATTCATTAAATAAAAATTTACTTCATTCTACATAAGCACCATTGAATTAGTGGTCATGATTATCCTTGAATTGTGATTAAGATAAGATATATAGGATTCTAATTATAATTATGCCATATTAGGTATAATGCTTTGTGATTTGATAGTTTTAGTGGTTTGAAGTCATGGTTTGATTCACGTAAGAAAAGGATGACACAGATGAATTAAAATAAATTCAATGAATTGTTTTTCAAAGTCACAATTTATTTAGTGGAATAATAAGATTTGTACATGGGTTAAATGGTAAATAAATTATTAGTTTTTCTATTTATTAGAATAAATATAATCATTAAATAAATGCGAAGATCTGAGATGTGTAAAAATATTCTGTATAGGTACAATCACTAAATATCAACATAAGTTTTACCAAATAATATTACTTTTGAAATATACATTTCAATCCCAATTATTTAACATTATGGATCATACAAATCAATATGATGTGTGAATTACATGAAAAATAATATGTTTTTATCAAGTGACATATATGAAATTAATTTTACATGAAGAAGAATGGATAAGTGGTTCTAAAATAATTTTTCTGAATTAGTTGTTGAATCTGTGAAAATGGATCCAAAAGATAAGAAATTAAACATTATAAATTCTATAATAATAAAATGAGATATTTAATGAACTACATTAGTATGGTTATATAACCAACGAAAAATATGTTTTACAGGTGTAATGTTAAAACATAAGAATACAAGATTTTTGAAATATGTACAACATATTACACATTGGTTAAATGAAAATAAATCATAAATTACATAATCCAGTTGATAATGAGAAACAAAAATGTTTCATATTATTAAGGTTATATTCTTGACATTGAGCTGCTTGAGCAAGTTCGTAATTCCACTAAATTGTGAACAAAAAATATACATAAGATTAATTAATTTCAACATCCTATATAAATACAAGGTGTTAGGTTACTACAATGGATATTACTCAGATGTTATAAATCTGATTATATGGTTTGTTAAATTGGATTTTGTTAAATTGGATGTCATATCATTCATTATTTTATCAAATACATTGAAAAATAAAAATTGAAAGTATTTTTATAATATTGATATTATTATTATTATAATTTAGAGGAATGCAGGGAAAATGTGTATTTAATTGATGTTGTTAATTTTGTGTAAGTCAATGAAATAATATTAAAGAATACGATCATTATATTGATTTAGAGGAATCTTAGAACAAAAGTACTATTTTATTTATGATTTCATTACAATTAATAAAAGGAGACTAAATACTACCATTATGATCAAATCCCAAATAGTCAACGTGGTGAAGTATTTATATAGATATTATAACAATAATATCACTTCTATAATACAATGATATTCTAGGTTGAGAATAATGCCTACCCATGGAAACATTATGGTATTTGAAAAACAAAAATGAGTGGTCTTTTTTAGTATAGAGAATAATTTATTTCATAAACTTGAGTTAAACACAATAAGGATAATGTCACCTACAAGAGGGGTTAACCATGTAAAAATAACATGAGTTGTGATTTATTATCATTTTTATCTTGCATGTACTATGATTTTCTTGTTAACATATAGGATCTTTTCATCCTATATGGTGACATATGATCGATAAAAAAACTATGTTCAAGTTTATCTTGGGAGACATTAATAATACTTGTTCACATAACATTAACTCAAACATAGTGTGACTACATGATTGACATGGTATATAAAAAAAAATTGAATATAAAAAACATTACTAATTTCAGGACATATTTCCACATTTATTCATTTTTAAATAACCATCATCCCATTTTAATTAATGAATGCCCGATAAAAATTCACACTGAATCATTTTCCTTGTCAGAACTCAGTATAGAATTAATAATGCCATATAAATTTGGTAGAGATGTGATTTTTTATTACCTTAGTGATTTTCCTTTTATGACATGATATTTAGTAATATATATTACACATGTACTATGTTTTGGATATGAATTATATATTAATGGTGATGCGTTGTTTTAATTTTTAAAGGGTTATTTCTTTTATATGTTTTTAATGATACACCGTTGATGATAGTTAAAAAAACATATCTGATTAATGGTAGAATTTGAAGGTCACATTCATACTCATTACATGTTTAGGATGATTATCGATGAAGTTAGGCTGTGATATTTGGATTAAAAACCTAACTGTTGAATAATTACATTATTGTAATAACATTAACCTGACTTCTAGGATAGAAAATATCTAATAAATAATTTCTTCTAGGAATTGTGCAATTAAATATTATAATATGATTTTATAAATTTAATTCTAAACCTATCTATATGAAAATATGTACATGTGTAATATTTTAATAATGATTATTTCTAATTATTTAGTAAAAAATAAATTTATATGTTATAATTATATTATTTAAAATTTTATTTTCAGTGAATGTATTTGTTTTTTTTGAATCTAAACATTAAAATTAGATAAAAAAGAATGTTTGAAGCATTTATGAAAAAGATAAATATCTTATTGAATAGTATAATTAAAATTTTCTATATATCATGAATTGAATAAACCAATAATAGAATTTATGTTATATGTATTGTAATTTAATTAAGGTTGATATTTTTGAAAGAACTACAATTAACTGTTATTTGAATCAATATAATTCAACTTCCTATTCAAAAATAAATATTTCATTATGTCATAAAAAACATCCTTCTCTTTTTCATATAACCACAACAATCCACCATTTTCTAAAAAAATAATAATTTTATCTCTTTTCACAAATATTTAAAATTTATATATTTTAGCCCTAACTATGTTTTAGAATCACTAATCAATCCAAAAGTATATAATTCATATAGTTTTGAAGTATTCTGAATGTAGCAACCCAAAGACTCTAATGTTGTCTAACCTCAGACCTTTTAGAAAAATTATAGTATTTAACGCTCTTAAAATCTATGTTACTACTATAAATGGAAGTTAAAAGTTGTATAATTATACATTAATGTAATTTAAAAAAAATTTACGTTATTTTTTTTCATTTCATTCAAGCATTTCATAGAAAAAATGTTCACACTATTGTTGGCTTATACTAACAATATGAGTGAATATATTTCCTGATAAAAAAGTTAATTTCAATATTGTATAACGTTTCTAATTCCTAATTTTAACATTAAAAATGAAATTAGTTTATATTTATAATAATTTAATTATTAATATTAATTAGATAAATAATATTACAAGTAATCCATTATAGACTATTTGACAACATAAAATGAATCATATTGAGAAACACATTATAATTTAAATCTATTTTTTAGTATCACTCTGACTATTTTCATTTTATAAATATATAATTACATGAATCTCCACCTTTACATTTATATAACTAATTAATCTATGGTAAAAAAATTATTTAGCGACACCAACTTACCAATGAAACATTTTAACCATGAATCAAAAATCTCAATGTTCAATATCAATGACATGAAATCAAATAAAATCATAAATTTGAATAAAAATGGTTTATAATAAAAATTTATTTAGAAATGTAATTATGAATCAATATTGGCTCAATAATATTTACATAATAATTAAACAATAAAATACTATGATTTTAGAATATAACTTTCTTTAATGAAATTTCAAGTGTTTGATGGCCATATTAGGACAGAACACCATCCATAAAACGAATGATGATATATTATAAAATAAATATTAATTTATTTAGTTTTTTTTTCAGATTATCCACATTATTTAATTTATATATAATTTTAGTAATTATTTAAAATATATTTATTACGACATTAATTATAAGTACTAGATTTTATGAATAGTCATTTAGAACAACTAAATTTTCTTTTCCATAAAATAGTTTCTTTTGAATATAAAAATTTTAAAATTTATATTTGAAAAATAATATATATTTTTTTTATTTATCTTATAAAATTCATCATAGTGTGAATTTATATTATTTTTCTAAAATAGCTGCTTTTTGGGTGAATAGTGAAAAATAGAATTTTTAATTATACTCTAACATCTGATGTCTTGTAATTAGAAATGACCATTTTTTTATTTTATCTTAATGTATCATATGTGTTACTGAATAATATATACTATAATAAAGTACATACGAATCTCAATTATACTTCAATTTTTTGAAAGATCATTTTTGTACTAAAAGGCACATTTTTTCTAAAAATTATTTTTATGAAGACAATGTGTTTTCACACTAAATAAATATTTAAATTACTTATTTGAATCATTTAAATTATATTTTAGTTTTATGTATTCTATAAAATTCATTTAAATTTATTTTATATTTTTTTACTTGTCAGAAAATAAGAATAAAACAATCTTTTTTCTATAAATCATATTTAACAAAAAATGATATTCATTGTGTTTTCCATGGTTATTCTGATATAAAAATATCAGTAATAAGAATTAAAAATTAAATAATGGGTTTAATATTTTGAACCATAAAGATCAAAATTATAAAATAGGTCTCTTTTATTTTTAGTCATTATAGATAATGTGCTTATTAATTTTATTCCACCAAGGCAAGGGTAAAATGTGTAAAAGAGAGTTATATCATTAAGATATGCCCTTAATTGTTTTAAGACAAACCTATCAACATATTGAATGTGTTTATTTCTACCATAGTTACACTTTTTGATAATATATATAATCAATGTTCCATTTTTCATTATTTATTTACATTATATTAATTTTAAAAAATGTTAAATAAAAAATGTCAGTTTCAGGATATTAATATATCTAATAATTTTTCTTCAGTACAATAAGTATTTAATATCTATCATTTATGATTATTTTAAATAGGAATTGAATTTTTTAGCATATTAATTTCTTACTTTCTATATTTTTAATAATTACCTATAATTTTTACCCAATAATGACTTAATCATTGTTTGAATAATATCTGAACGAAAAAATTGAATTTAAAATTAATAAATGTAAATAATTGTGTATGAATAATATCATTACATGAAAATGTTAGAAAAATATAACCTATTTTTAATTTTTTTTAATGTTTTTATAATAATCACAATTCAATCATGTTGTTTTCAATGTCATCAATTTTAAATAGTCTTGAAAATGATATCAATGATGCCTTATGTTAACTAATAGTTTATTAAATTTATTATAAATCATAAATATTTAGTTATCTTTTTTCCATCCATCAAAAAGTGGAAACATAACTCATGTATACGTACAAACTACCATCACCACAATGTTATGACGTTCATTTTTCATCAGTGATTATAATAAATATTTATAAAAGTGTATATAATTATTAAATATGGTAATTAATGGATTTTTAACACACTCATTGTTATGTGATCATAAATAATTTATATGTTTTGGTACTTCAGAATTGATATATGAATGATAAATGAAGCAGTTATCATAATAAATAGTGAGTTTGATAAATAAATGTGTATAAAAGAATGATAATATGTTATAAATAAATCATATATAGTATTACATATATAATTATGGTTCATTAATATATTTATAATAATTATATATTTACGATATAGTATAGTCTTAGATGTATGATGAAATATGATACTTAAGTTAATTTATTATCATCTCACTTTTATTTCTTTTAAAAATATAAAATATTAACCACTCTATATATTTAATACACTACCAATGAATTTATTTCTTAAATGTTCACATTAATATTATTTTTATTCAAAAATACCTCTATGGTTTTATAATTTATACGATTTTGATATATATATTACCAATGCATATGGTTGCTTCGTCACAAAATTATTTCATCGAGACATGTTTTATGTTACACACCTATCTATGTTTATGAGGTGTATATATTACAATGTTTATATATAATTTCATGTATCCTCAATGAAATATTGTATTTAATGTCATAAATGGAGACATTTCATTCAAGGTGATTTGATTCTATTGTTACCAAAGTGCTATGGAATTATCATCTCAAATCATCTTCTTTGGGACATATGTTATGATATTCACTTATCATATCTAATAATGTCTATATACTACCCAATTTAAATATTATATAATGAATATATATATATATATATTAATGATATTTAATGTTTTAGTTTTTTTAATTATTTAATAGGGATTAAAAATTAAATTATACCATTATGCTAAGGGATTTATGTTTTAAGACCATTTTATTGAGAGTGTTTATGCTTGAATGTCCATTGACGAAATTATATGATATTGATTTTATAAAAAAAATCTTAATCTATTTTTTCATATTATTTTCAATTATTACTAACCATTTTTCTTCCTTTATATCATAATATGAACGTAAAATTTTTTTTAATGAAAAGTAGTCCTTATTTTATTTTAATATAAATAGTTTTTTCTTCCTTGACTAAGGTCATAAAAATTATTTTATAAACATAATTTATTATAAGTAGAACGTTATAAATACATATCTTTTAGTTAATATGGCATTATTTAAAAATATTTAATAAAAAAATTTCTAAATGTTATTAGATTTTTTCCTTTTAGAATTTATACAAAACTGTGAATGGGATATTTCCTTTTATTATATGCAACATGAAAATATTTTATTGTCACCATGAGTGTTATTTTTATTTAAGATTCAATTATAGGATACAATGTTTGTTTTAAATGAAAATTATATCCTCAATATTCATGCAATTTTTAGTTTTGATGATTTTAATGGAATTGATATTATCACATGTTCAGAAATTAAGGTTTTAATTATATTATAAGAGAAATTTTTATCTCTTTCAATATCCTTTCAGAATTGTTATGATTCGGTGAATGTATGAATATATAAATCCATAATAATTTAATATGTGGATATTTTATATTAAATATAATAAAATTATGGTGATCCCTTTTTATCGTTCATGGGTTATGTTGTGCTAAAATGATGAATGTTTTACGATTACATGGAACACATATTTATGGTTTTCATTATTTCATAAGTGGGTATGTTGTATACCTCCAATTCATTTCATAATGACTTATATATCAAGATATAGTTTTGGGAAATGAGTAGGTATTCTTAATCCTATATGACTTGAGAAACATGTTGTGATTAATGATCCATTTTGATTTGAAAAATATTTATTGATCATTGATTCCCTGTGATATGATGGTATCAACAGTTATCCATTATAAATGATGTAGTTTCAATTATTACGACATTGGGAAAGTCTTTTAACATATTTTTATAAATATTATGTGAAGTAATTTATTTTTTGAATAATCCTCACTTAGATGACTCAAGAGTTTCAAGAAGAAAATATTTTATCTATGCCACTTATTTATGGTCTATAATAGATTTTTTATGAGGATTATAAGTTATAAACATGAATGTGTACCCTTCATCTTATCTAATAATCACATATCATTATTTTAGGATATATACTGTGTATAAATTTACTATGATTTTGATATATCCTTTTCCTAGGAATTCATTTCCTATGTTAAAAATAGTTTTTTAAAATGGGGAAAGTATATAAATATTACTTTATAAGATGGTAAAGGAGGTACATGTTTTATATCTTTCATTAATTAATATGATTATGCATCTAGTATTTGGAAACAATAATCCTTCATGTTTATTGATTGTATTGTAATTTTTTGTAAAGTATATTCATCTAATAAGATGTGTTATCTCTGTATGTGAGTCATGGGTCACGGTATATATGGTAAAATTATAAGTCAGTTAATAATTCGATATTATGATAAGAAAACATTATAGAAATCCTTGGGTATAATTATATATATAATATAACATCATAATGCTATTTCAATATATGTATTATGTGGTTTTCCAATAAATACATCCACATATGCATTCAACAAGAAGATGACATTTGAAAAAAAATCATATATGGTTAATAACCCTAAAAAGAGTTAGTCGAGCATATATTGGTCTTTATTCTACTGAACGATTAATGTGTCATTACTGCAAACATAGATTAATACTCTATGGGATATTAATGGTTAATTAAAATTTACTTTTATGAATCATTATAAAGTATTTGAATATATAGTAACCATAGATAACCTTTGTTAATTATATGGTGTCATTTTTAAAAATAATTTGTTAGGAAATTGAAATATTATGATTGATTATCCATTGTTTTATGATTTCACACTATGATTTTTTTTCATCACAATATTCTTTTTTAGTCAGTGGATGGAACTGGGATGAATTGTGTGGATAATGAATATGACAAACAATTTAATGATTGTCCTCCATCACTATTCCACTGGATAACTCTTATACCAATGAAAGTTATATGCTATATTTATTATTGAAATATAATTATTTAAGTGGGAATATATCATGATTTGAAAATTAAGTTAGAGGTTTATTTTATCAATGAAATTGTGATTATGAAAATCATGAAACACGATATGATTCTTCTACTGATGTTTTCACTATGGATATCAAAAATTTAATGAATGGTACAAGAAACCCAAAAAAAATTAATTTTGGGTAAGGTGATATATTTTTCAAATGACATGAATGACAAATATATAACCCATTCTATATTCATAAATGTCAAGTAATATTGATGATTTGTGATATATATATAAAAATATGTTTTTTGGTGAGAAATTAAATTGGAGATCACAATTAACCTTAAAATTGAATAGTGATTTGATGAAAAATGTATTAATCAAGTGGTTTATTTAATATCTTGATTTATGGAATATATTGGACTGTATAGGGATTTATTTAATTTATAACGCTTTTTTTATTTTTGAATGAATCAATGATTCAATGTAAGTATTGTGGTGATTATGAGAAATTTAAGAAAGGGATATCTTGTAATAAGTGACTATATGATCATGTTATTCATATAATTTTTATGTGATATAAAGAGATTATTTATGTTTTTTGAGGTTATATAAAATATTTGGTATTGGATGAAAATATGTTGTAAATATTTTATATTTTACAGTTTCAAATCTGGGAAGAAATTTTTTTGGAGTCTTAATGTTAACTATTAGTGGAATAAATTTTGTTGATCATTTGGCATTATTATTGTTGTTTTATAGATCATCATGTAACTTAATAGTATTTTAATTAATTAATATTGGGTAATATTTTATATACATTTTAGTATTGGGAAATATCTTTAGGTATAATAAAATAAATTTAATTATATAAATATTTAATTGAAACATTTAAATATAAGAAATCTATTTAGAATATCCATTTCATGAGTAAGATAAAAGATAAAAGTATAAACTGATTGAACCATAATCAATAGATGATGTTTTTATTATAAATGTATATTAATAATGTAATAATATTTTTTCATGTAATATATTTTATTATTATAGGAATCCATATAATCTAGGAAAATGATATGGAATTAAAAATATTACACTACTATCATCATTTATGATGAATTGATGTTCTTTTAAACTATCATTGATTTATGGTATATTTGGTTACTAAATTTTTAATGACCATATTCTTTATCACTTTTTATTATTCCATGTATTTTAGTTTATCTTTCATCTTTATATTTTGGCTTTCTGATAATGTCCTCCTTATCCGAGAACATGATTGTCTATTATTTTAGTTAACCATTATGTTTTCTAGATTCCTTTTTCAAGGGAAATTTATTACCCCTTTTTATGATGTGGGTTTTCAAAAATCGTATTTACAAATATTGATATTTTTATTAAAAGTATAAAAAATATAAGGTCATAATTTTTTTATAGGGGTTATATTGTAACAATGTACAATATTAGAATAAATCTATCTATAAATAACTTTAAAGTGTTCGATATATTATTTTGAAAAATAATATAAAGTATAAAATGAACCATGAAATATTATAACATATATCATAAATTAAATGGTATGAATAGGATTTTCCACATTATGATATATATATATAACCCAATTCAATATATTTACTAATTTATAATATATAAGTACTCAGTTTTTATTAATGACATTCTATTCTTAAAAAATATTTTTTCCTAGAAATCATAATTTGTTGATTATTTTGTACAAATATATTAATTAATGTACACAATGATTATAATACGTTTTGGAAATTGGATATATGTTTTCTATTCATCATATAAAATTTGTATTAGATTTATTTTTTGGGTTTTTTACAAAAAATAGGTTATTATTTGGTGAATAATGAAAAAGTATGATTTCTATAATAATGTTATTTCATATCTAAATATATTTAAAAGACCCATTATGTTTCATTTATTATAATTATTTAAAAAATTATGATTTAGTTTTATATAATTAAATTAATTTTTAAATATTACACATTATACATGATTTTGGTATATGATCATTTTTAAAGTTAAGAAACAGATTTGTTCTAAAAATCGTTTTTATGCCCACCTTGTGTATTTTTATAAAAAAATTAAAATTGAATTTTCTTCAATTTTGATAATGAAATTTATAGATTTTATATTCAATAAATATAATATATATTTATTTTATTATTTGTATCGGGCATGAAACAATAATAAATATTATTTTATTCATAAAATACATTTATCTACAATTGGTTGTCATTGAATTTTGCATGATTTTTAAAAATTAAACTTGTTCCACTGATAAAAATTTAAACATAAAAAATGGATTCGATAATTGAAAAAAGTAGGATCAAATTTAGTAAATAAGACTCTTTTAATTTATTTCTCTATTTATATTAATTAAGGTATAATTTTATCACCTCGATAATGGTAAAACCAGAAAAGAATGGTTAATTTTTTTAGGATTCAGCTTTAATATTTATCAGAAAATATAAATTATCTTATTCGATGAGTGGATTTCATCCATTTTCATACATTTATTTAGAATTTTGTAAAATGGTTCCATTTTCATTTTATTATAACTGTTATATTATTTTTTAGAAATGATAAAATAAAAAATGACACTATATTTCCATTAATATATATCATATATTTTTATAATGAAATAAAGAAATTATGTTCGATACCTTAAATTCTTATACAACACCAAGATGATATTTTCTCATGTTATTAAAAATAAAATAAATGATTTTAAAAATATTAATATTTTTTAAAATTCAATTATATAATGAGTTGTAAAAATATTAAAGATAAATATGACATAATAGTGACATTTTTATTTTTATGTATGAATTTCATTCCAATCATTATTTCATTAAATTAAACCACTATGAATAGTCTTGCAATTGAGATTAATATTATCTTATATTAAACAATATCTTATTAAATTAAATAAATTTCTTAAAAATATAATCTTATTCCATGTGAATTGTACAAGATCAGGAATATCAATCCTTTTACACTTATAGGTCATTTTTCCCTTTATAATGATATTTTTACACATACATATTGAAAAAATAGATTTTTTTTGTAATTATCAAATGTGTTAACATGGGTTGAAGATAATAAATAACTTCTAAAACATTACCTATAATTATATATATATATTATCAAATGACATTATTTAGATAAATTGAGATTATAGATTTAAATATATCTATTTGGATCTACATTATCTTGAAAATAAATATATATTAATATATTATTTTTGTAATTCCAACGGCTCACATCCCTTCACATATAAAAGGGAACACCCTATAATTATTTTTTAAATAAGTTAGTGCCATGTAGATAAAACAATTCATGCTATAAAACCTTACTATCTTTCATAACCACGTTAAAGATCATTTTATTCTTTCACAATGGACAAGCTTTCAATGATTAATGTGTTGTAAAAAATGGGATCCTCAATAAAGATGTGTTACTCATAACCAAGTACATTCAATTTTAGTTATTCATCGATATCCTATTATTCTTCCTTATAAATTATAAAATATTAAATTCGGTATTTTAAATATAAATATTTAATATTATTAATATTGAACCACCACTATCAACCTTCTTTCCATCCCATTTGAAAAGAAAACACACATCATCTATACGTGTGGACGAACATATCAACAATGTGATACATTTTTTTTTAATATCATTTCAAATTTATAGTTTTATTGGTAAATTTTTAAAATACACATGATATTTATGATATTATATTTCTCAATATTTTAATTATTAATTACTTTTAATTCTTTTCATCTAATAAAATGTTGAAACATCACTAATATGAATATAGAGACAACCTTATCCACTAAGTGAAATTATTAATTTGCCATCACCAATTCATATAAATAGAAATAAAAAATATATTATAATAAAATATGATACTTATGACATGATTAAAACTTTTGATATGATGTAACCACCAATAGAGATGAAGGATCAGATTGGGATATGTTTAACATTTAAAAGGGGGTAATTTGTGTTGGGTTATTTTTAACCTTTAACAATTTTTATGAATTTTACCTCATAGAGATTTTATTATCTTGATTCTTCTATTATCTATTTATAATTTCATATAATTATTTGAATGAAGTAAAATAGAATACATGATATTTTTTCAAGTTTCTCTATTGAATGATAGTAGCTAGTAATTAGTGTGATATAAAAATAATCTAACCACACAACCAATAGAATGGAATATTTTTAAAGTGGTTACAGAAATTATAATGTATCATTTCACAGGAAATGAACTATTGTAAATTTAATGGGAATATTTTAAATATCTAGTCTAGTTCAGTATACTTTTTATGAAGGAATCCTTCACCTTATTGACAAGGTTTAGTATAACAACAAGAGATCCATCTATATACTGAACCTATTATTGGATGTAACAGTTCTTCTTTGATCATCCAAATAAAATTCATCCTGACCTAGTTACGTTCATAGCTATTGGAAATATAAATTATTTTTCTCCATAATAGCACACTAAAACTATAATCATTCTTCATCTGACTTCAGTCACAATAGTTTGAATATGGTATGAACTTATAATCACAAAATGTTTCATTGAACAAAATGATGATTGACTAAAAAAAATTTGGTCACCAACTATTCTAATATTATTATATCTTTCATCTTCAGTGAAAAAATGATTGCATTGAATCACATTTTTTTAATATTTATTGAATCAAAAAATTCCATTGTAATTTAAAAAACATTAACTGATCATAAAATTTTAACATCATCACAACTATATCTTCTACATTCACAATTATTTATGAATATTACTATATGATGACATATATGAATTAATTGGTACAAAATAATTAAAATAGAGTATAGTATTAATTTCTTCTTAGTGAAATTGAATATTTTTTCGACCACTGAATACACTACACTAAAAAACACATCTTATGCTTGTTTTTTTCCATGAATGTAATTATCACCAAAACACATCATGGACATAATTCTTTTCCATTATTATCACATCATAGTTTCTTACAGTTCATACATTAATTATTATTCTCAATTATATGCAACAACACTTCACTGTTATTCTTATTTTCTCAATTATTTTAATGTATGCATAATTGTATAGAACTATTTCTTTACATAGGTAAAAACCATATCACATATATATAATATTGTTCAATAATAATTTTATACTTTTATTTAACTACTTATTCACTATATTTTAGGATATCATTATTAAATTCATCTTTATTCAGATGTTTTTTATAATTTCGTTCATGAACCACTCATAAATGTTCATCCATGTATACATAAATGTATGCATCCATCTATAATATTAATTCATAAATAATAGTTACACAAATTTTATTTAATTTTACTATTGCAAGAACTCCTTAAATTTTTTAATTACATCTATTTTATAAAAATAATTAATCGTGTTCTTAATAGAAATACTATTCTAACTTCCTCTTCCTCACAAAACAGACATTCCTCTCAATGAATAATGATTTATAGAAGCTTATCCCTTTTGGTGTATCTATGAAATTGTTTTTATAGAGACTTTTTATAAACCACAAATTGACCCCTACAAATATAGGAATCATTTAGATACCATGAAGAAGTATGTATTTAATCTTATTGTATTTCAATGATAGTGTGTTTATTTTTAGTGGATCAAGGAATTTGTTTTCTTCCTAAATTTGGACAGGGGTAGAAAAACACAAGCCATGTGCCTATGTAACATCTTTATGTAGGATGTGAGAGGGTCTTATTACTTTCAATACCTAAAAAAGCATGTTTTTTTCTTAGGAAAAAATTTGAGTGATACTGATTGTTTACCATGTATACTCAGAGGCTCATAGATAACTCTACCTATTTGCATAAAAGAGTTAATCGATATGATCTTTTTTTAGAAAAACATGTTATCTCAAAATATGTGAGAAGAAAATAATTCTCAACATGTTGAATATCTTTTTATAGGTGGGATTGAAAATGCCATTAAAGAGTAAAACATTCAATCATCAACTTAATACACTCCAAGTTTCCCATGTGAAGACCAATTCAATGAAATGATGACGTCAAATATGAATTCTTAAAACAAGGGTATTATTGTATACTTAATATTATGTCTCCTTTTATAATGAAATGTGGATATATTCAGTATTATAAAAATATAATCTATATTAATTCTAGTGAGGATTCATGCATTCATAAAATCAAAATATTTCATGAATATCAGATGTATGAACAGACTTTTCGACTTCATTTGAATTCTTGATTTTTTTGTTCATCATGTTAACAGTTTTAAAAACATCATAATATATAAACATGTCGATTAATATGGTTCTTAATGTCTCAAAATGATGAGAGAGATGATATTATGATTGATTGTATTTCCAATGTTGACCACCGCTTAAGAAAATGAAAAAGGTCGTTGAGGTTATTGATAGATGGAGTAAACAATATAACCTCTTAGATTTAATCAAATTGACATACATAGTAATATAAATAAATTTAATGGATTTTGAACAATAGAACATATTATGGAACCTACATAAAAACCTTTCTCGAAATCCCTACATCCTTATTAGCTAATCAATAAAGTCATATTGATTAATCTAGTTATCAGGGATCAATAATTTTACACCATCACACAAATCACTGGGCTACAGTCTTAGGGTTGGTTTGTCCAAATTATGAATGCCATTGGTCATTCTATATGCATGACTAATACATGGTAATGTCATGTAAAATGTGGCCAATATTTCTGACCCCCCCACTACCTTCTACGGGAGAGATATAGTTTTATCACCCCGATTTCTGGTAAGTAACTAATTACTTGTGATTTTTAAGTATTTAAAATATTTGGGTGATGTTTGGGAGGGTTTAGAAGACTATTGAAATGTTTTGGGGGTTTTATAAAGGTACACGATCAGTGCATGGTTAGTTGAAATCATGAAACTTTTATGGGGATCTGTTCACATAATGATTGGGGATACGGGTAAGGTGAATGGGTAGGAGAATAGATTTTACAAATTGTACCACCACTATTGAAAAACTATGAAATGTTTTGTAGTGGAAGTTTACATGTTTCAAACACGGTTTTACTAACCCTTTTTTTAATTGTGTGAGTTAAACCTTGATGTAGATTCTGGCATAGAGTTAGAAAATGGTTTTCTTAACTGTAGGGACTAACCATACATGGGTTAGAAAACATGATCCACAAAAATTAGATCTGTGCAAGGATAATTAATTAACCCCTTGTGTTTTATCCAAAAAGACTCTAACTAGAGCATTCGTCCTTCCAAATTCTGTACAACCCTTCTCCATCAATCCAGAGATGATTTACAAAAATAAACTAGTGTATAGAAGCATGATTATCGTACTGAGACATCATTTATGGCTTTTTTTGTGGGTATTCTTATATCAATTTATCTCTCTCTGTCTCGGGTTATTAGATATAGTTCATAGTTGAGAGATATAATTTGTTTGAATACAATCATGGTTATATTTTTATTTTTTTATTATATGTGTAGAGATATAAGAATGGTTGTTTAAGATTCAACCCTGTTTCATTAGTGTTTTAATGGTTTTTTTATTCTCTCCCTAAATCCCGATGTGTGGGGATTCACTCTTAACACCACATTCTAGAAAAAGAAAGAATAATTCAATTTTCATTCTTATATGTGTAATGGATTATGAAATAATTGTGAAATTTATTCATTGAAACCTTATTTGGTGATTGTTTATGGAATTGTGAAAATTTAGTGTTTTGGTGGAATGTGAAAATGGATAATCGGTTTAAAATTGATGATTTTAAAATAGTTATTTGGGTTTGATTATTGGAATTGATGTCTTTTCATAATAGTGGTTCTTTTATTTAAATGGTTTGTTAGAAAAGAGTTTTTAATAAAATTAAGGTTTTATTGAAATGTTTTCTTTTTATGGTCTTTAACAATGGTTAACTTTTACTAAAATGATTGAATTGGGTTGGGAAATAATATATTAAAACGTGGTTTCCTTAAATTGGTTTTCATTGACCGAATGGATGGTTAATTGTCCTGAAGAACTACCATCAAATGTATGGTTCATGTGTGGGATGTTCCACCATAAATGGTAACACTATTCTTGCATGTTTGTATGGTTAAGTGTGTGTATTGTTGTTTCTGGATACATGAAATTGAAATAGATTTTATAATTAGATTAAGAAATTATAAAATGAATTTTATGGATTATCTCCATTAAACATGGTGTTTATTTGAGAAATCTATTTTACCACAACAATTTATATATATATATATATATTTTCAATTGATTTATATAAATTGGTTTATATAAATTTTCTAACATGTTATATCTATGTGGAGTGAGTAGGGAAGTAATTTTAGGAGAAAAATGTGTTTCATTACTCAACCATGATTATAAACGATGGTAATTTTTCAAATACCATTTATCATGACATGGGGAAAGATAAATTATTAATCATTTCATGTGTTGGATATTGATAATTAGGATATAATGTAGAGTGAATCATCGAGCATGTTTTTAGGTTGGAGAAGTATTTTTAGTCTTTGGATTTTGTTTGTCATGAATTATACATTATACAATATTTTTTCATTATCTAAAATGGTACTCATTTTTTGTCTGAAATTGATATCTATAATATTTCTTAAGTTAAATTTTTATACCATGCATCATGAATTAATCTTTTAGTATGAGATGTTTAGATGGGATACTTTATCATCATTGGGAAAAGCATCCTTCATCTGTTAATGAATCCCATGAAATTTATTTCTATACATTGGAACCATAGGGATGTATCTTATGGCCATGTAATGTCCATCTTCACTGTCAAACCAATAAGTAGGTGTGGGATCTTAAAAGTGGTTTAAGTCTTGATACATCCAAATATCATTATGACACATATTGTATTGGTTTTTTAAATCATTAGTGATCGGTTGAGTTGGTATTGGAGATGAAAATTCTGTCTGTTTTATTCCATTGGTTGGGATTGTAAAATGAAGTCGGATTGTCTGGACATTAAATGTAGTGCATAAAATTATATGTGTGGAATTTTTATTCTGAAATGAATGATACTAGGGAGTTGGGTACATAAATTTTTTTCAGACACTTATAAGATTTGAAATATCTTTTTCGTGGGTTTATCTGCGAAGAAGAGTATCACATTCATTATGGAAATGACATTCCACATGGACTGCATATCTCATTTTGGGTAATAATTTTGTTTTTGGCCTAAATGTATTCATCTTATAAAAAATTTATTGTTTTTTTTCAAATATGAGAATCTGAAAGGTATGAAATAATGATTTGAAAATTGTATGATTTTCAAAATCTTGGTAGAATTTTTAAAAAGTGATGATAATTGAAAATGTTGAATTATGGTATTAAATTGTTGTGATAATATGATGTGGTAGAATATGATATCATTAAGCCCCTTATTTCAAAATATTAGAAATTATGGATTTTTTTTCTGTTAATAAAAAATGGTACACGTTAGGCATTGTAATATACAAAATGTAGAAGCTGCTGAAAATATAGTTACACCTGAGCCACAAGTGAACCAAAAACATTTGCAGAGTATTATAAATTCTTTTCAGACTATGGGGAGGGGGTATTACAGATGATCCAAGGAATGTAGATCATTCTTTCCAGTTCTATAAGCCGAATTCATCCATATTTTGGGGTTATTCAGAACCATAGAAAGATGAGGTGTTTCTAAATAGGATGAATCATATATTTTATTTTCTTTCCACAATATTAGAGGAGAATGTAAATCCAGTGAAATATATTCTGAACTATATTGCATGAAAATCATGATATTTTAAAATTTAGGATAAATTAGATGAATGCATTTCAAGGGGGGTAGATTTGTAAAAATGTTCAATAAAAAATATTATCCTCAAATGTTGAGGATTTAATTAAAGAGAATCTTATTGAAGAAAATAATCCTAAAAGTGATAGAGTACACAGATAAATTCTAGAATTTAACCTTCCTTACTCCTGATGTTGTTTCTAGTTGGTCTTAAAAGAAACACATCGTTGAATAATGGCTAAGGAAGAAAATTCTCTCAATTATTTTTGTAATATTTTTAATAGATTATATATTAATGGTTAATATAGAGAATGTGGAAAAGGGGACATATCATTAGATAAGAGTGTATAAATTTTATTTAAACATATGGGAAGTTTTAGTGACACTAATTTTGGGAGAAAGTGGAAGGGGGGCCCATATAACCATGATAGAGGGATGACATAGAATGAGATACCTAATTGGTGAATCATCTACTAAGACCCGAGAGAAATATAGAATGTTTATAGTGTTCTAATCATAGTCACATAAATCAATATTTTATGGAATGTCCTAGAGAATTCCAAAATTCCAATTAGATAGCACATATTCAATTATATTTTTGTAATCTTCTATGTTCAGATTATTGGAAAACCTCTAAGCTATTTCAAATGTTGTATGTTCTGATTGGATTGGTGTAGTATAATACCTCTTATCAGTAAAAGATAGCTAGATAAGATTATTCTAGGATCACCATGACTCCTCAATAAAGGGTCCCTCAATAAGGAAATAAGTAACAATGTTTTGTGAGTAAGAAATTATATAATGATTAGATATTTATTATGGATGATCAATATAGACCATCAACTTTCACAAGAAGGATTATTTTGTATTATACCCTTATGGAGGATTTTTTTGAAATAATTGAATCAAATTTCTTTATTGCTTATGGTTTTATTGATTTTATGAGTTTAAAAGATGAGACGATGCCTTTTATGTTGAAATTTCAAATTCATATTGTCCAAAACAAATAGCAAGACATTTTAAATAGATAATTTTCTACAACTACTGATGGAGACGATATGAGATGTAATTTTTTGTGCTTGTAATTTTTTTCTATAATATAAACATGAGTACGGACCGGTTGACAATATTCAAGTCTCACATCAAATTTTATTCCAGAATAGTTAGTTTTATGATAGAGGGTGTTGTTGAGAATCTATGTAGAAGAGAAAAAAATGTATGGGTAGGTAGAACATGCTTTATGGAACAAGTATCTAAAATTATATCACACCATTTGGTAGCTTTTTCCTTAAAATAATTGTATGATATAAAGGATAACTATTATGTAGAATATGTTGAATAGTTTGAGTACGTTTTTACTAAAACAATTTAGGGATTCAACTGATGAAGTTAGTGAAGATTTTAATTGATCAAATTTCAAGTACCATCCCTTTTTCAATTTCATATTATAGGATGAAATAACAATAATGATTGGAATTGAATGTGTAGTTTGAGGAGCCATAATGAAAAGGGTTTATTCAGGTGAGTGCATCTCCAAGGGAAGCACAAGTCTGGCTTGTCAAAAAAATAGAAATCTTTTATTGTACGTGGATTTCTATAATCCTAAGAAGATTTAGATATATAATTGGTATCCACATCAAAGAAATTATTATTGGTCCGATAAATTAATGGGATATCATAGGTTCCTTAAATTGGACTCGTGATGATGATATCACCAATTGCAGGTTCTAAATGAGAATATTCAGAACATAGCTTTTAGAAGTACATATTTCTACTTTGAATATTCTGTAATGAATTTAATTATTAATAAATAAATAGTGGGAATTATATAATTAATTAATTTTATATTATTGAGATATATAGATTCATTTCTGGTGGTTTTTCTAGATGAAACATTGTTTTATTCACGGAAAAGTGTATAACATGGGAAAAATAGGCGATAATGTTGGGAAACATGATGGATCACTATCTGTATTCAAAATTATCATTTTTCAATGTTTTAATACTAGAATTACGCTTCCTGGTCCTTATAAAATACAAAAAAAATTGTTTTTTTCCCAAAATGATATAAGCAGAAATGTCATGGAAATTACAAAAGATGGACTTTGAGAAACACAATTTCATTGATCTAGTTAGTTATTACTATTTTTTTTGAATGTTTTCATGACTATCCTTATATATGATAGATTTTATAATAAATATTATTCCATTATAATTCAGTGAAAAATGTTATAAGTATTTTTATGAGATTAATGTTTGCCTTATATCATCACCAATCTTGAAATTCCTAGAATCGAGAAAAGTGTTTATTATAAATCGTGATTCTTCAAGATCAGGGTTTGGATGTGTACTCAAGAATGGATATAATATTTTTGAATATGGATCAAGTATGTTATAGTTCCATGATATTAAATGCCCAACCCATGAATTATAGTTATCTTTTGTACTCCATGTTTTGAAGACATGGTGTCATTACCTATTTGGGGATAAATTTATTATGTGTACAGATCAGAAGATTTTGAGACAAATATTCTCATAAATGTATTATAATATAAGATAATGAATATGTATGTAGTATCTAGAATTGATAGTCTTTGAATTTATGTATACATCGAGTAACTGTTATACAGTTAAATATACATTACATTGAATGTAATATGCTCAGTTAAAAAAGTGGATTTGGATGAGTTGATGATGAAGATAGTTCTAACTGAAATTTACATGGGTTGTGAAGAAAAATGTAGTATACTAGTTCTCATTCACGTTTCTATTGTTAGAAATGTAGTTAATATTTATATTAAGGAATAGACTTTCGAAACAAAATTCATTTCTATGATGTCAAAACTCAATGGTTGAGAGGCCATTAAGGGATGGAGGCTAGAGGATACATTTGTTTTGTTGTTCATAAATTGGATGATCATACCCATGGATTTTTAGGGAAAACATATTAATGTGTACCACCATTTGAAATGGTCTATTTATCTTGGTTTATAAGATATGTAAAATTACTTAACACTACAATTTATTGGAATGTTTGAATGGGAAGGATCCTGGGTTCGTTTTTTGTTGTTTCACTTTCCAGAAGATTAAATAATATCATTAGAATCTACCATGTATTTTGTAGTCATAACCTATTATTGTTTGAAATTGGAGAAAATAGCCATGGATTTAGTAATAGGTATCCTAGGAATAGATCATAAACCTGATTTTTAACTGATTATAAGAGATTAGATAACACATTTTTCTTATTTCATCATAATTCATGAATCTCATACAGTGAATGAGTTATCAGAAATCTATATTCATAATGTGTAAAATATGCATGCCATATCATTTTTAAATGATTGGGACACGGATCTATGTTTTATGCATTTTTTATATAAATCGTTATAGAAATCAATGAGGACTCACTTAAAAATTATTATGGCATATCATCCCTAGAAATATGGGTAATCTGAATGGATGGTAAAAAATTTGGAATAGCTATTGTGGGAATGTGTAATGGATTCTTATGAATCATGGGATTATAATGTGTTGTTATTATTGTTCTTGCATTATAATAATTTTTCATCCTTGATATATATAGATCTTTTCATTCCTTGTATGTGAATCCTTTTCATTATTAACTTCTTTGAGTTGAAATAGATGATACTTCACTAGTTGCGTTATATCAGCTCGAAGAAAAATCTTAGACAAATCAGTTGATCATAAAATCGATGGAGATGGCCCCGATTAAACAAATATATAATATTAATGATCATATATTATTGTGTTTATTATATTTGAGTTTCCATATGTTTCTATGATCTATCCACTCATTTTAAAAAATAGAGATATTTATCTCCTCAATACATAGGCCCTCTTGAGTTACATGAACTGTTTAGTTAGGTAGAATATCATTTGTATTTTCCTCAACAATTCAGTGCAGTTCATTGTGTTTTTCATGTTTCTCAATTTAAAATGTTTCTGTGTAATTTTAATATTGATATTTAAAGGGATCATGTTGACCAATAGATGGATACATCATTGGTACATGTGCTAGTTCATATTATTGATATAAAATTGAATTTCTTTCAGTGGAAAAGAATAGATCTAGTTTTTTTCCAACATGGTATGATTTTTGAAGAGACTATGGAATGAGATAATAAAATTAAAGGTTAATGGAAAAAAATAATCAGATCAATGATGGTTTTCTACCTTATGGGGAAATAAGTACATTGGTAAGGGGAATGTAGAACCCCTTGTTTCATGTAAGCAACAATATATTTATGATTTTTATTTATCAAATGTGTTTGGGTAAATTTTTATAGGTCTTGGAAGACTTTTGGAATGTTTTTTTTGAACATTATACAGGGTGATTGTAGATTAACAATTAGTTGAAACCATAAAACTCTAATAGGAAATATTGCAAAATGTGGAAGGGGCTAAGGGGAAGGAGCATGGGTTGGCGCACAATTTCACCAAACCATGAAATGTGGTGTAGAAAGATTTTCCAAGGTCATATCATAGATTTCCTATCCATGTGAGCCAAATGTGTTAGTTCCTCATACAAGAAAAGTCTAGACCATTATTAGAACAATATTTTCTTAGTTGTGTGACTAATCATGCATGTTTTAAAAACAAGATTCAAAAAAGTGTATTTAGTTCAGGATTACCCTTAAAACCATCATTTTTTTACTCTAAACTGACCATAACATTATTATTCATATTCTAAAAGGTTGATTAACCCTTCCCCATCAATCTATATCTGATCATATGGTCTTTCTTATTGCGTTGATTCCTGAATATCACGGTAATCCATTGTTTATAGTTGTTGTTGTTGTGTTTAATAGATCTTCATATGTTTCATTATTTTATTGTTATATCCAGTCTGATACATATATATATATAAGTTTTTTTAATCCAATCATGTTTAGATTTAGACTTTTTCTGGTTGGATCATAGTAAATTTTGATGGTACCTCCAATGTCAATATAAGTCCTTTGAGTTCTGGCGCTATCTTTATGGATCACCTTGGGTAGATCCTCGGATGCATTTTTAGTAGCTACGGCATGTTCACTTCTATAGTGGCTGAAATTATGAGCATGATAAATTCTATTTATTTTACAAATAAACATGGTTATAACAATCTTTGGATTGAAATTGATTCGACTACCATTATGCAAGCGATTAAGAATGGTGTGGCACATCTTGTCTGGCTGGTTACTAAAACTTAGATGGATTGCACCCGCTCACTTCTCAACATCAATTACATCTTCAATAACATTTATCTTAAAGAAAAAAAATTATAGATGAGCCTTATAATAAAAGGGAAAACCAAGACATTACTACGATTGATGATCTCCACCCATATTTAAATTCCCTTCATGATAATGATTATAATATGATTCCGCCTTTAAGACTCTTGTAACATCTTTCTTTTATAATAATTGTTATTTAGTGTTTTTGGCCATGAAACCATCATCTCGAAAAAAATATTCAATAATGGTTTGGTTATATTGAAATGATTTAATTGATTTGGAAAATTTTTTATTGGGATGTGGTTTGATTACATGGTTATGTATTGAAGGAATGGATGGATAACAATCATGATATACAACCGTTACAGTGGAAGGTAATAGAGTCAATATTACATCGTCAGTCTCAACAAAAAAAGTAAATTGGTGTTTGGTTATGTTCAGGTATTGTTTGGGTTACTATGTTGTATGTAATGGTAATTCCACGTGTATTGAGAAATGGATAAATGAATTTTTTGGTTTCACTCCATGAGACTTGTTGTTTCATTAAGATATTTTTTACCAGTAAAATTCTTTCATATTTGGATATAAATAGTTTTTAATATATTTATATAATTTGTTCGCATAAATGATCTCACATGTTCTATCATAGTTTGGATAGTATGGAAGTCATTTGGTGAAATCCTACTATGTTACATTATTCCCCACTACTTTAGCACTTTGGTGCTTTTTTAGATATCATTTGTTGAAGAAATGGAAACAGTAATGAATGGAACTTATCTAGTGGTGCATAGTGATAATTGGGATTTATTGTGTAGGTATGCATAGAGCATGGTTAGTGTTTGGTGTTTTTTTTGGAGTCATTTAGTTTTTTGGTTATGTATTCTGATGGTTACTTTGATGTTTTATAGTCTTCTTTTATGGTATTATTTTGTAGATATTATTTGATATCTATGGTATATTTTTAGTTATTTACATTTTCATCATGAATCATTATTTATTATTTTGTTATGACATGTTTGGTTGGGTTGATTTATTTTCAATGGAAAAATCCCCCCTCATCAGTTAATTAAGACCATGGAATTTGTTTTCATCATTTGGAATTATGGGGATGCCTCTCAAAGCCCAATGATTTCCTTCAACCTTCTAATGCCAATGATGAGGTGTGAGGTGTTATTATGATTGAGTCTCTTTACCACCTCAAAATTGGTGCACACATCTCTTTTCTTTCGTAGGGATGTTGGATAATTTATTAGACAAATCTTATTAAAAATATTTCATATAACTATTCAATGATTGGATAGTGTATTATTAGAAATGAAAATATATTTAACTGCAACATCCCATTTAACTGACCCCTCATACCGTAATAGTTATATTTAAATGTTATCCTTTAGGGAAATTTATTTTTTCCATAATATTCATTAAATAATTCAAAAAAATAAAAATATTCATTATCTTGAAGTTATCTCTTGTATGATTCTCATGAATTAGTTAAAGATTTCATATCATTAATCAAATATTATTCCCCAATTAATATAATTATAAATTATAATGAACATATTAACTATAAAATCATCCTTCTACATTGTTGTAAACAATGTATCACATATGATAAAAGTATTTAACTTGATGATTATATCACAATAACCAATATTTTTAGGATAATTATTCAATATTGACATCAAATTTTATTTTATTAATCCATAACAATTTTCGACCTATCACATTTAAAAATAAATTTCCTTATACATTTAAACATAGCTTCATATTATACGTCATGAGAATATCATCCAATATCTATTACATTTTAATCATATTCAAAATATTAAAATCAACGAAATATTTCAATGTCCTTAATAATCCTTGATAACGAATGACAATTGCTGAAAAAAATACTACTCATATAGAATGTGGGCTCTTAAATCTACCACAGTTTATTTTTTGTGATTACCATAAATTTTCATTCCAAAAAAATATGTCAATATGTGAATTGATACTCTTTAATTTCCAAAACATTCATTTCTCTTTCCCTCCCACTTATTATCAAAAAATAAAATTTTCACAGGAATGGGTATCTATCCATACGTAGGCAATCATTCGTCCATAATTTTTTATAATTCTAAATGATCGATCCTAATTGAATAAAACAATAGTATTTTATTTAGGGAATAAAACGGTTCCTTATGAACTGATCATGATAGCTCATAATCCGTCAACAAGGGTTACCCAATAATAATATATTCAAAATATACTAAATAAAATATGAATATTTTGTAATAAGGATTAAACAAAAACTCTTACACTCGCATCAATAAATACAATAAAAAATCATGTTTAATTGGAAAGATAAGTGAACATTGATAAATTCAAAATATCTTATCCCATTGATTAATTAAAATACAAAAAATTTCACAAAATTCAGTTATCTTGAATAACCATGTATCAAAGATTAATGAAAGTCATTCCTTTCCAAATAAACTAATCTTTAAGAAATTTCCAAACAAAATAGTTGATCCTAATTAAATTATTCATTCATGAAGCTTCTTTACATTTAATCATTTGTACTCCCCTCATTGTACACACTCATCATCATCTTCAAAATGATTTATATATTAAGGATTTAATTTCATGTTGTTCCATTTAAAGTATACAATAGAATGGATCTTCCCATTTTGACTACCCAAATTGGAAAAATTCAAAAACTATACTAATGATGATCTGCCTGAATATTTATTCTTCAAAATATAAAAAAATACGATAGATACAATATTGTATCTTAATTATCCATTCCATCTAGAATATGACATCACATTCTTAATTTTCATCAATGATATAACTCCATAATATTTTAATTTAAATACCAAATTGAGGTATCATTCAATGATAGAGATATCTTCCACATAGCTTTAATGAATTTACAACACTCAATATTTATTAGGTTCCCCCTACGAGAACATTCTTCACCTTAAATTTACTATATTATAAGTTGAAATCCAATTCACAAATGTTTAATAGAATATGTTTTATCATTAAATTAAAATCAATTTGGTCACAAATGATTAAAATGTTCCCTAAACCATATTTCTCAATTTCCTCCAGTGTTCATGATTTGTCATAATAAATTTAATTGTAATTTATATCGGGGAAACATGGATTTATCACATTCTCTTCATATTTTATTGAAGAATTTTTTTTCTTACCAATCATCATGGATGATTCCTTATTAATGATTTTACGGACTTTAAATTTTTCTAGTTGAATAGATGAACAATATTTTGCAATGTGGACATCATTATATAATTTATCACACAAATCTTATTAAATACGTGTGTTTTAATTTCCCAATAAATAATTATAAACTCCCTATTCATTATGGGGAATATTGTCACATCCATTTTCACAACCCTTATCATGTAAATCTTGAATTTTTATAATTATTTCTAAATTTTCTACCAAGATAACAAAAAAGTCATTATGAAAAATGGTAGACTCATTGAATCATCAACATGGTTTCCTCTAATTTTTATCATCTATATCAATTCATTAAGATTCACTTCATTCTATATTTTTTTGATTTGGAAAAAAGGCCTTCTTAGCTTCCTTTTATAAATTAATTTTGAGTGGATTTTGTGTTCACCATATTCTAATGAATTATTTCCATTGTATATTTTTCATTTGTAGAAATATTTTTTAGTATTATTTTCTGATCAACTTTGGATACAAATCAATATGACATTCAAAAATCATGTAACCAATTCCACTTTATATTAATATATGTTAACGATATTTTCAAATCTATATGATTTATACAGATTCTTCTTGAACTATGGATTTTGTTTATTCTTCTTTATCTTGTTCTCTCTTGATATGGGCTACCTTCAAACTATGCATTTAACGTACTTTTCCAAAAATCGTATTCACAATTATCGAACTTATTAAATAACCATCATTGACCCATAATCCTTAATCATTTTATTTAATATACATAATTTATTTGGGTTTCTTTATATGATTAGTATATCTTTATGGGAAAAAAGATTCCAATCCCACATTTAGATACACAATAGTCATGGTTATAGGTTAATCATAACCATAATTTATATACACTTTTTCGTATTTTTTTAAACCAATATTGTATATTAAAATTAGTTTAGAAAAATTAATAAATGAAGGTATGGATGGTACCTATTTGTTACCAGATTCTTGAGATATATCGTAAAATTATTTCATGATATTATTATCAAATTGTAGCGTTCCATTAACTATATAATCATCCAAAGATAATTGAGTGATAATAAAAAACATTTTTTTATTTTTCTTGTATCAGTGTTTTTTTATCATAATTGGCCATCTAAACATCAAATTCTGGGCACTTTATATTATGGGTATATTTGTGATAATCAATCACAATCAATTTATCTTCTAAAAAAATATTATCCATTTTATATCATCTTAACACAAATTACCATTTTTCTAAATCAAAGCGTCATGTTTTATGAAATTCATATATTTTTCTATTAGTTGAAATCCTATGAAATTAATGAAATTATACAAATTTTCATCAGGTTCATCAATTTTTTATTCAAGTGTCTTAAGAATCCCACTTTCACATAAAATTATTTGAGTCTTTTAGAGTCACTAATTTCATGTTCCCTATTTATTTCCTCATATGTTCTAACCTGCCTTGAGAGATTTAAATATTCTATAATTTTTTCTTGTAAGACCCTATCTATAATATCATCATATACTACTAACTAGGTGATATCTTCTTGAATAGATTGAATGACTCTATAAACTATGTGATTATTTCTTGTAAAACACCATACATATTATCTATTAATCTACCAACTTATATTTCTTGAGAAGTTGTATATGAAAAATCATCACCAGTTGTTCTAGAATCTTTATGTTTCATGAAAATTTCAAAGGTACTAAGACACACCTCATCATCACTATATGTAAGAGTTATTTTCTTTTCAGTTATTAAAACATGATCTACCAACTCTTTACATTCCATAACAGATATATTTTCACTACTAGTAAATCATGGAGAAATATATACATCCACTTCCTAATAAAATATGATATCGTTCTTCAAATTTATATCTTATTTGTTTCTCCTAGTCATCATCATATTATTAATAATTTAATTTTTATCAACGATAAATTTATCATCACCAAAATGACACTTATTTTTTATCATTTGAAGTGGACTCAAATATTAACAATAGAATAGTTTGAATGTTTAGAATTCCACATAGGTGAACCTAGATCTGATACCACATGAAAAGAATAGTTTGGGATGTGTTTAACAATAAGAGGGATAATTGTGTAATAATTTTTTGTATGTTAAAATTTTTAAAAATATTTTTATTTTACCTATTTGAAATGTTAGGTTATTGATTATTATTTTATCATTTTCATTTCTAATGAAAGTATTTAAAATTAATAAAATAAAAAAAACAAGATATTTTAAATGTTTCACTACTAATTGAGAGTTCTTATTCCTTGGATTAGTATGGAAATAATCCAACCCCACATCCGCTATAAAGTTAGCATTTTAATGTCATTGCAGTAAGTAGAAAATAGAATTTCACATGAAATTATTTATTGTTAATAGGAAGAGTTTTTCTTCACATCACGACTTGATCGTCATATTTTATCTTAATATAGTGTCCACATTGTTTATATGTTTATAAATAACACAAAGTAATTCTTCCACCTATTAATAATAATGTTGGATGTAAAAATTTATTCTTGTAACTTCCATTTAATTTTATTTTAAACTTGATAACATTCATTGTATTAGGAATAGATCATTTCTCTTCTTCATAGTAGTACACAAAAAGCTTCAATTATTATTCATATGAATTATTGTATAATAGTATCAATATAGTCTGGACTGATAATGAATAAATTATTCCGAGACACAAATAAAGATTGAATGATATTTATTTGGCCACCAACTCTTCTTTTACTATTATCTATTTCATATTTAGTGGAAAAATTGATTCTACAAATCATATTACATTAATAATATCCAAAAAAACATTTTGTTTGATTAACAAAAACTTAAATGATCATATTATCTTGGAATCATGAAAATTATATCATATTTAGTTATAATGATATACAAATATTACTATAGGATCAGCTCTTTATATTCTATGATACCCAATATTATTTATTGAGTATAGTATCAATTTTCACTTAGTGTGACTAGCTATTTTAAAACAACATATTGCAATACACTAAAAGTCAAATCATATAATTATAATGTAATTATGAATATCTTTATAAATAATACCCCTCATTAACATAATTCATTTATTTTATTATCAAATCTTGTTTTTCCTGATTCATGCATGAATCATGATTCTCCTTACCATGCATGTACAGTTAACTATTTTTCATTTTTTCCTATTTTTTTATTTTCAATTAAAAACTACGAGGAACAATTTATTCAAACAAATAAAAACCCTAACACATATATATAATATTTTTATAAATATTGTATATCGTTTTACATATCTTCTTCTTTGAAATTTTTTTGAGATCTTGTTTCAGTTCCAATTTATTAAAATAATTGATATAATTTAATCTGGAAGTACTCATGAATGTTCATCCATTTTTGACTTCATTCATGTATCCCCTTTGTAAATAATTCTTAAAAACTAGGTAAACATTATATTTTTATTTTCACTTCTGTGTGAAATCCATTTTATTTTTCCTTTTCAAAAAATTTATTCTTGTGAAAAGTTGTATGATTCATGAAACATATAATATCTAATATTATTTAAACAAAAAACCTTTTATCATGAAGGTAAATTCTTCATAGTATCTTCCTCCACATCGCGTATTTGTGTAAAACATTTCATAGAGACTATATTCAAAACACACGTACAACTCAAAAAATAATAGATTCATGTAGATAGACAAAATAGATATGTATATATTCTTCTTATAAATTAGTGGGATTTTATTACTTATAAATGGCTCATAGAACTAGTTTTCATTGCGATGGACAATGAGAGTTGATAAACACTACTAACATGTCCATGTTTCATCCTTAGGCTTGAAGTGAGTGTTAATTCATTTTACGAAACATAGTGGCTCACAGTTCTTCCACAATAAAAAATAATACGTCCCTTATTGGTATAACCCCATCAGATCATTGATCCTTTTACAAATTCACATATAAATGATAATAAAGATCCTCTTTTTGAGAAATAAACAATATCTCAAAATATGATAGCAAAAAATAATTCTCCAATCGGTGCATCTTTTATTATAGGCTAAAAACCCCTTCGGAACACTTCACATTAAATCACCGACTTAATTCCAATAAAAATATTCGATGTGAGAATCATTCATTGATATAACGATATAGTGTATGAATTATTAATACATATGTATTATTTAATCCACATATTATTATGAAATTTCTTAGATGATGAGGCTCTCTTCATTTTTTTGAAACACATCATCTACATGAATATATGTGAAGCCACATGCATGGCTCAATATGAACCTTTCAAAACTGATCAGATGTATTATTGGCCTCTACAATATCATTTTCATTACTCAATACCATATTGTTTTTGTAAACATGTGAAAGCACATTAATATAGATACACACACATATATATATATATGCATTACAATTAGTATGTTGCTCGATGCTTCAACATGATGACATATCAGTCCTATGGAGATCTGTTTTGATGTTAGAGAATATCATCATTTACAAATGATGATAAAGTCCATAGAGGTTTAATATTATTGAATAAAATGATTAGAATTCCTTGATTTAATTGATTATATGAATGTTATTATATACATATTTTAAATGGTGGATGAACAGAATATTTTATCGTGCATCCCATATAAGAAATATTCCCAATCACCCCTCTTCATTATTAGCTCATCTGGTAGTCATATTTATGTAGTTATAGATCAGAGTGTACTACTTGTACACCCACATACAAGTCAATAATCTATGAACCAATGGTCTCTTGGCCCAACTAATGAATGCCTTTAGGCATTCTCTATATGATACTTATACATGGATCCTCCGGGTTTCATGAGGCCACTATACATGGACCAACCTTTTTTAAATATAGGTTAGTTGTGGTTGATTCACTTTCTTATCTGAGATTTACTGCTTAACTTCCTTCGATATCATAGGGAAATTGGAGAATTTATTTTTCAAATCCCACTAAAAATATTTCATAGAGTATATTCATGGTTACCTTATGTAGTATGTGAAATTAAAATCTATTTAAGGACATAATAATATTCAAATAACCCCTGAAACAATAATATTTATATTTAATGGTTTCCCTTCAAGAAGAATAATATTTATCATTATCTTTATTTATGATTTCATGAAAATTGATATCTACATGGTATTCAACATATTGTTTGTGTGATTCTCATGAAATATCAAAACATTCCCTGACCTGCACTAAATATTTTTCTTATAATATCTTTAGAATTAATTCTTATTAACTAATCCAATCTCAACACGCCCTCCTTCATTGATGTGAACAATTTTTCAACTTTGTAAAATGTATTTAACATTATGTTTAGATCACAAATTGTCAGAGGTTTTTTGAAGAATTATTAAATTAAGAAATATAATTTCTTTAATGAATCCATAATTATTATCTAGGAATCACCATTGAAACTCAATATCCTCAAACCATATATATGTTTCTTTGTATTATAATACTCTAGAACTTTATCCAATATACATAATATTTGGAACTCATTCATTATAAAGACACCAGTGAAGTAATCATTTTTCATTGATTACCATTTACACGTAATCAAAATCATTGAAAACAGACAAACTCATGCCAAAAGTAATCTCTACTTAAAGTAAACTGATAGGGACTACTGAAGAAAAATATTCACAGAAAATGAGGTAGTTATCACAAATAAAATGATTTTTTTATAAAATTGATAACAAATGGGTGATAAGATGTTAAAATGAAACAATATGTGGTTGATATCTATGATTATATATTTGGAATATATTGATGAAAAATACTTATTTATTATACATGTTGTTATAACATGTATGACGCAATATGTGAAATGAGAAAAAGGTTTCTCATTTTAGTATTTTTACAATCTGACATTTAATATATTCAATAATTTTTCATTTTCATAGTTAATTAAATTCCCAAGAATGTATGATATGATTATTATAAGGGATGGTTTTGGGATTTACAAGTCCATATTAGTTTAACCCTTCTATGTTGTTCTGATACGATGATTACCAAAGTACTAAGGTTTCTCCATCTTAGTATTTTTTTTTCAAGTAGAATATTTAGATGTTATGCACGTATTAATGTAAATGAGGTGTATATAGTAACAAATTTATATTTTATATCATTATTACTTAATAATGGTAAATTATTTTTTAATTTTGGTAATTATATATATTGGGAATTGATTTGTATGTTCATATTGTGGTAAAGATTTATAATCTAAAATACTCTCTATTGGGACATATATTTTGTTATATACCCATCTTCTATTATGAGTTGTAAATATTACCCTTTTAAAATTTTATATCATTAATATCCTTATAAAAAAGATATTTAAAGTTTTATTTTATTTTTTAATTGTTCTTTTGATTATAATGTTACCAAAATGATAAGGGGTTTTTGTTTGATTCCAATTTTAGTCTTAATTATTTGTGGTTGAATTTCCATCTAGACAATTATAAGATCATTTTTTATAGTATCCCTTGAATTTTCATTTACCTATAGTTATTAAAAAAACTGAAATTATTGGTAGGATATTTTCTATCGATAGAACATAAAATGATTACGAATATAGTTATCAGGAAATGATGACCATATTTTTTCATTGGTCGATGAATGTTATTTTGCATTCCCAAGCTCATAAAATTTTATTATCAACAATATTAATTAAAAAATTCGTATTATAAATATTTTATTTTTATAAAATATTATATTGTATTAATTTTTTTTAAAATGATTAATTCTAAAAAAATTATAGAGGTATTTTTTGTTACCCGTTCATTAAAGTGTAAAATGAACATATTATTTTATAATACACAACATGAAAATTTATATAATCATAGATAATATTTTCTATGAATATTTAATCAAAATGTATAATTTTTATTTTCAACTAAAATTATTTTATAAATATTATAATAATTTTTAGTTAACATTTGACAAAAAGAAAATTATATTTTCTAATGATTTTAATGAAATATATTAATGATATTAAAAAGATATTTTAAATAAATTTTATAAAATTTAAGATATTTCATGCTTCACCAGTGATATCATTCGATGATAGAATGTTTTTTTTCCTACAAACTATAGGGTTTTTATGATTAAATATTGAAAAAAATATATTTTTTCCCATGGGTTGTTTTTTATAAAGTGATAAATGATTTATGTTATTGTGGAACACGTATGTATTGTTCTAGTTATGTGATTTATGGTTCCATAATATACATCTAATGCATTGGGTATATCTATATATCAGATGAGGTAATTATGTGAAATGAGTTGAAGTGATTTGTCATCTATGGGAAATCAGTTAGAATATATGATTTTCATTGATATGGAAAACATGTGGTGATTAAATATTCATTAAAATATGGTAAACAAGTGTGGATTAACGAACCTTTAAGATATAATGGACAAAGTATTTTACCTTAAAAATGAGGAGTCTTCTATGATTTGTTGGGGGAACACACCTATGACATGTTTTTATTATTATGATTTAAATATTTGGTTTAAAATGATCTTTTTATGATTCCTTAAACTTATGATTCAAAAATTTTAAAATAATAATGTATTATTAAATGAATCTTGTTTATGATATATGAAATATTTGTAAATAACTTTTTATTTTATGATCATTATCTCATGCTACTAATATCATCCAATTATAACATATGATCACTGATTGATATCTGTTTTTGAACTTTATTGAGCATATGAGATCAATATTTTTTTATTTTCTTCATTTACTATGGTAAGAATAAAATTTTTTATGTAGGATATATGTAATAAAATTAGTTTATAGAAAGATATTTGTGGGATATGATTGAAAGCAGTCTGAAAACAATATAATTATGTATATTGACTTGAAATAAAATAAATCGTTATGGTTCTGGTCTGGATTGTTTTGTTATCTAATTGATACATAGTTAATGAGATGTAATATCTATATATCTGAACAATGGTTTTCTATAAAAAAACAATATAAATGGTGTTGATTGGGAACCCTTACATGACTCGTATGACCTATAATTACATGTCTCAAAGGCCAAAATGCAATATTTCTGTAATACATTAATGGACCAAAAAATATATTTGATCCACAATGACATTAGAGTCCCATGTAGCCAAAAAACCATGAATCCTTCCTTTAAATTTCATCATGGTGAATATTTCTACCTAACACAGTACCCAGCCTATTATAGTTTCTCAATTACACAATAACATGAAACTATGGGGATGCAATACCAACTTCCTCACTTGGATACTACAGTGCTACTATATTGGCCTAAGTAAAATTCCTACACGTTTTTTTATTCCATGATTTTAACCCCTATAAATTTTATTACTTGGGTAAAATCCCAACAACAACAAAGATGATGCATTTTTAAATAAAAAAAGATTAAGAAAAAATTTATTATTTGTTATGTTTGAGGATTATCCAAAATGATCTAGGACTAAAGCTAAGGGAACACTTTCATTCACAATTTATTTCAATATATTATTAATGTTTATCTCACTTACACATATGAGTCATATATATATTATTATAATTCCTTATTAACTTAGTTTATTTTTTTCGCATTCAAAATTTTATGGATATTCTTTTCTTTTTTTCCTTTAAATGAACCATATTCAAATTTAAATGATTTTGATAACAAATTTATTTACAAAGACTAATATATAACATTTATGATGTATAATTTACCTTCATTCATTCATTATAATCTAAAACTATCATATACCATAATTATCCCTTGAATGTATAAGATGAATTATTACCGAATTATTTTTGGGAATGAATGATATAATTATTTGATGTATTATTTATGACAATAATATGTAACCTATTTCAATATCATAATTTTATTTCATATTTGTAATTAATACATGTTTATTTTATATATTTAGAATATGTTTATAAAATATTATAAATTTGTGACAACATAATATACCCCCCCCCCCCAATTTTTGGGTAATTCATTTATTTCCAAATATTTTATATATAGTTCATGGGAAATTATCATAGAACATTATGTTATGATATTTCGGTAGTGAGACTTGACTTATATTAGGATTACATGATTTATTCTAGTTCCACTATCTTATGATTTTTATGTTTCAATAAATTCATTATACTTATATCATATGAATATGGGATTATTCATGATTATTTTCATTTATGATTATATGTAATGATTAATGAACTTTATGATATCCCACACACATGATTATTCTAATTATCCACATGTTCGATTTTTTACCTCATCAAAACATTTGTATATTTTTAGAGGGTATCCAGTTGGGCTTATCAGAGTTCAATGACTTCAATGTGTGTTTAATTAATAAGAAAGTAAAATACTACATAGTTTATTTTAAAATGTTTTAATATGTAGTAAATCTCCCAAATAAAATAGAAATCTATAATTTACATGGTGTTTTACTATATAGTTTAAATTTGAAAGATGATGTAATAATATGATATAGATATGTAAATAGTTATATTTGTCACCATATATGGATATTGTTTTTGGGATTATGTTAGTGATATTTATTAGTAATTCTCGATAAATAACATATATTGAAAAATTAGATAAAATATGTTAGGGTATTATTTTGATTCAAGACATATCTTTTATAAATGAATAATTTTCGTTATATATCTAAATAGCATATTATTATTATTAAAATTTATGTATTAGGTAGATTGTGAAAAATATGTAGAATTATGTTATGATTTAATATTATATGAATTGATATCATTTCCTATATTAGTTTCATAATATGTTGGGAGTGGGTATCAGAACCTCATAACATTACTAGATCAATTAAAATAATTATTGAATAATGTCATAAACCATGTAGATATCCCTAAGAATCTTATTCAACAACAAATCATGTTTGATTTCTTTATAGAAAAAATATAAGAATTTTTAATCTTCTGATCCATTAGTCACGGTGTAATAGGTAAATTCCACAAAATATAATTTTTTCATCATCCAATGAATTGAGCATGAAAAAATTGATATTGTTTATTTAACACCTATAGGGACAAGCGAACCGTTGGTGGAAACTGAACAAGAATTCCATCACTAATAAAGATATTAATTAAATTAAATATTATAATTTCAATAAAATATTTACAAATAAATCCATTACCATTACTATCAACACAAAAATTGATATACAATTTTTTGATCTCATGAAAATAGAGGATTTAAGAATTTTTTTAGATTAAACAAACATCATAAGGATTTCAAGGTATTCCTATATTTTTTCCTTAACTATAAAATTAATTTTAGCAAAATAAATAGATTCTTAAAATTTTTCTATTTAATTTAATTAGCTATTAAATGATTATTTAACTATTACAAAATTCCTTGATGTACACTTCAATAAAATAATAATACTGGCAAGTCTTAGTATTGTCAGTGGATTCTTGATTTTAATATATTAGTGGTTTTAAATTATATATGTTTTTATAAAATGGGATATATATAGTAAATATAACTCAATTATGAACATTTAAAATATATTTTAAAATAAATAATGGAATCTTCTTTGAATGAATAAAAAAATGATTCAATTTATGAAATAATAGGGAGTAAAATTTCTTGACATAGAATAGGATAATAAGAATCAATTTAATATTGTAAATAAATTTACGGTTCAACTAATTTTTTCAACCATATTTTTTTATTCCAAATACATGGATCATGGAAACTATTCTATTAAATGAACTAATCCAATAGTCATTTAGTATAACCATATAAAAAACAATGAAATCATATATAAAAAAGTGATAATGTTTTCACTAGGGAAATGGTGGATCATTATAATTATCTAATTTTTCAAAGACTTTTTTATCCATTAAAAATAGTGAATTTACTTTTTTGATTTTTGTTCCACAAATTTATTTACATCATGAAGGATTAATGTAATTAATTAGCCTCACCTTAATATATAGAGGGTGAGTTATTAATGAACAAAAAATAGTGACCCTCTTGGTGTGTGTCATGTATGTAAATACTATAGATTTACAAATATGAAATGAATATTATAGTAAATATATAAATTATCCCTTTCTTGAAACTAAATTATATACAATGCATGGATTATATATCCTAACATTTCACCAATGAAAACTTGAAAGAGTGAAAAATAACATTATATTTCTCAAACCATCCACAAATAAAAAAAATCCACGAAGAATTATGGATTACTGTTATATGTTCATTCTCATTTTGAGTATTATATCTTATGACCTAGAACATTAATATAAAATGATTTAGAAAGTGGAAATGCCCATCCATAAATTCGTGACCACATTAATGGAATATGTTGTTTTATTACTTGAATTCTTTTATATCTTTTCTCAAGATTTAGAAATTGTGTTCTCTATAGAACTTATACATTGGTCATTTTCATATCCTTGAGTCCCTATAATATAAACTATATAAAATTCGTGACCACATTAATGGAATATGTTGTTTTATTACTTGAATTCTTTTATATCTTTTCTCAAGATTTAGAAATTGTGTTCTCTATAGAACATATACATAGGTCATTTCCATATCCTTGAGTCCCTATAATATAAACCATATTAAATAATAATCTCTAAAAATTCAGTTATAAGAGAAATTGAACAATGGTTTTATATTCCATAATACCTCACCATGTGGTTCCACTATTCTATTTATTAATAATAATCACGAGTTAGTGTATCTTTTCATTTACTATAATAAAAATAACATTATCATGATAAATAATAAGTATCTTCTTTATGGATTGATGGCCTAGTTGTTCTACTACATGACACTTAGTAAATCTCAAAAGGGGATTATATATTATTATATACACAATTATAGGTGAAAATGGTTTATATAACAAATACATGATATTATATAGGTTGAAAAAACCACAAATATATCAGATATACATTTAGACCCACGAATGCTTTAATAATATTTGTGTACTTATAGGGTCTAAATATATTACCTAAAAAATTTGTGGTGATTTTTATAGCTGATATTATTATATATTCAAAACTAAATTTAGAATATGATTTGTATTTGAGTTATATTTTTATTCCTATATTAAAGGTTAATTTGATAGAAAATTTGAAAAACAAGTTACTTCTATATATATAATGTTCCATTCTTAGGGTATGTAATAAAATGAATTGGGTTTTATGGTAATCCTTCCGGGATAAAGGGATTTTAATAATACTATAAAAAAAATACTATAAATAATTATTTCCATGGATTATGTGGATACTATCAATTGTGGTAGGGTATTTTATCAGAATTTCCATTTATTATAATAGTAATAAGATGTAATCAAGTAGTGGTATTCAAGAAAAAATGAATATTAAAATGGATTCATAAAGATAAATAAATGTATACTTAATATACCCACAACAAATATTCCATTAATTAGGGATTATTTTTGATAAAAAATGATTCATAAAATACTTTCATGGGTTATTTCTTGAAAAAAATGATAATGTGATTTCTTGTTTCTTAGGTCCATTAATATCATTAAGATAAATCACCCAATGTGTGATTTAGAGTTATAAGATATAATATTTTCAACCAAAATTTCATGGTATCATATTTAATGATATTAGTGTGAAATATATATTAATTATAATAGTTTAATGTATATTTTCTAATTGAAGGAGTTTCACATGTGAGAGAAAAATGTTAAATTTGATAAAATAAATTTTCTACTCAGTTCATTGCACTATTGGGAAGGCAAATAAGTTTTATATACACAATGAAAAAAATATAATGAAACCTTATTATGATTATGATTGAATGAGATAGAATTTTGATATACATATAATGGATAGTCATCAGATTCAAAAGAGATGGTAATGAATCCATATATTTCAAATTTCTGTTAAACTATATATCGTAAAGGGGATTATAGTGTAGCAAAGGGATTATGTAGATATGTAAAATAATGTTAAAGAAATATGTAAGATGATAAAATTTGATTTAATAAATTATATTGATATGTCCCTAATGGTTGGAATATTATTGTAGATATGATTTTTTTCAAATATAAATGAGGAATTATTTCATGATACATGAATATTATCATTCATGATACATATAGAAAGAAAAATGATATATATATATCCTAAAGAATGATTTAAAATGAAAAATGTAAGAAGTATTCATATTGAATATACATAAATTACCTAGGTATGATTAAAATTTATTGAAAAATGGTAGAGTTCCAAAGGGTTTATATAATAATTACTCATACCAATAGAGAAATATAATAACTCCCAAAAATATATTTCATTGGATATAAAAACAACCAATTTTTATAGTTCGATATGGGTTCTGTGGAACATCTCAAAACAACTACTCAATCCATCATCATTTGAGAAGAATTATCACATATTCAACATTCAAATATATATATATTATATGAATTATGAGGTTTTACAAAACTCATACTTCAATGGTATCTATTTACGCTCAATTTTTTACTTAATAATAAGACAAAATCATTCAATGTATATTAAATGCATTGTTAGAATTAATTATAGACTATAACCATTAGATAAATGGTAAATCTAAAATGATCATTTAAACATTGTATTACATGTTTAGACACTGTGTTATGGTCATAAAATGTTATCATGAGCAATAGATTCTACTTATCAAATTCACCCAAAATAGTTACTTCTAAAAGATAATTAAAATAACCCTATATGAATCCCTCAATGTAAAGAAACCTATAAGCACAAAAAACATTGATTAACTTGAACATTGTATGATATTATAGAAAAACTATTTTATGAATTAAAGTAGTAGTTAATAACAATTCTACAAATAATTAGAGAAACATCATGTAATAAAAATTAATATTTTGATATTCATTATTCATACTTGTAGTGTGGTTTTTAGAATAAATATTTCCTTCAATTATTATCGTGGATAAATTATTGAGGTGTGGGGGGAAGGGAGAAATAAGAATTAGGTTCATTGTCTCCTTAGGGATTATATATTTTATTAGCGTTATGTCTTATTGAGTAACAATTAATCTATAAATATCTCAAGTATATAATGATTTCAAGGTATCCCTGTTTAAGATGTATATAAAAAATCCCATCAGGTTTTTAAAACTTTGGTAATATAGTTGAAACAAGGTCTCTCATATGAGTATAAGCTAAAAATACAATATATCATTGATATAGAGTGTCAGGAAAAAATTACTCACATATTAATTGTACTATGATGAAATAATATGTATGATGAATAAAAATTCAAAGATGATTATCATGAAAAATATGATTAGTAAACCTCATGATAGTTGTGAACAATTTAACTATAGTGGGAATTGTGATATTTTTTATGTTCATTAAAACATAATTTCATTTGAATAAATTTTATGTTTTTTGAATGATAGAAAAATTGGTTTTTGCGAAAGTAAATATTATCCAGACAATAAATGACTAACATGTAATAATATAGTAATGTTTTATTTATAAATGTGATAAATGTGGAAAATAATGATCCACAAAAAAGGGAATAAAACATATTGATTCATTTGACCAAAATAAGATTCTTCTAAATGATTAGTGAGAACACATCAGTCAAGAGATTATTGATCTTTCAAATTGTGATTGGTTGTAATATTGGAGGGATATTGATGCAAACATGAACAATGTTACAATAGTGTAAATTACAGGGTTTGGTACATAAGAATATTTCCTTATTATTCTCTTTGTACATATCCTATTGTGAGTGAACCACGTAAAATTTACATGTCATATACATTCTTTATTTTTTCATATAATCATCTATGGGAAAGAGAGAGGAGGTTTTTTTTAGATTTATGAAAAAAATTCAGTAGGGTATGTTGTTTTAATTATTCATACCCTAATTTACCCATTATGGTATTTAATTTATTTGGGCTAACAAACATTTACTATTTAACAAAAAAATTATTTTCATTCCTTTTTATCATGTTATAAAAAAAGATAAATTCCGTCTATGTGATCAATACTTTTATAATGATGTAATAAAAAATGTAAATAACATAACTAAAATTTAATATGTTGATGGTCCATGGTCTTTATGAAATACCACAACCATGAAAAACTCTATTTGAACCAAAAAAAAATGATATGGATATAGAATTTAAAATTTTTAAATATAGAATAAAAAATATTGATATCAAACATAGTGAATAAATAATGATTAAATTAAGTTGAATTCATAGGATATATAATTATTTTACAACTGTTTGGTCAGAAACTGGCTCACATGAAGAGTTGCATTAATATTAAAATATTAACATGACCATTTAAATACTTATGTGACACGTGTTTCTAGTACAATTTAATGAAAATCATTCTAATTAAAAAACAAATACATCATGAATTCTTCAATATATACTTGAGGATTCTAACCCAAAGTGATAGTCTTTGATCGACATCGTAGAGACAATACTCATGATATCATAGTATTACATATAAAATAAATAAAAAAGCATCATTTATAATGAAATTTTAATATTTTTATTAATTGAATCATATAAAAAATGATACCATATTATAACACACACACAGAGATTCTATATCAAATATAATATATAACAAATGAATCACATAAAACCCCAATGGAATCTCCCACTAGTATGATTATATACAATGAAAAGAGATATAATGATATACACATGGAGACTCCTCCACAATAACCCAATCCTTTTTTGGGCCCTATCATAAAACACAGTAATGAAACTCCAGTATTACCCTTCATAATTATATTTTTCAAACCTATATTTCATTCGTAAGGTCTGTGTATCAACTAATATACATGTTTTGGGTTTGAGAATGGGTATTAGTTGGCCAACTATAATAGTTCCCTTATATTTTGTTATGATATACAATTTTAATCTTTAGAAAATATATTTTTAACTAACACAAAACCTGGAATAAATAATATATGTTCATTGTTTAAAGACCATACAAATGCACCACCCAACCCTACCATTTTTAGCCTATTCTGGGAATCAATTCGATCATAACAAAAAAATATATATTGTTCCATTAAAATGTGATTATATTCCATAATCGTGTTATAACCTATGTCTAAAATAATGATTTGTGTATTTTCTATAATAAGAATGTAATGTTTTCGCTTGACTGGCCACTAGTCTAGTAGATGCAATGGTCACCATATAGCCTCAAATGTTCCTCCCCATGTGACAGAGGTTCCCAAATTGAAATGAGGGTACAATGGCGGTATAATGATGATAACATTTTTTCTTTACTAAAGTATCACAATTGTGTACTAATGCAGAAACAATAAAAAATAGTTAATGAAATATAAATAATTTAATGTAAAATATGTGGAATATAAAAACAATAAACTAGAAAAAATGTTTGAAAATAATTTTGTACAAATATGCATAATTGATGATATTAAATGTAAAATAAGGTGGTATAACATGAAGTACGATAATTTAAAGTTTAAATGACCCTGAAGTATTACTTTAAAAGAATCCCGAGTATCTTTTCAATCAGGTTCCCCAAACATCCATATATAAATGAAATCACAAGCAATAATCAATTGAACAATGTACAAGAGGTAACCTCAGATAACCCAATGCAATAATGGCCTGATAATGACGTGAGATATACTCAGTAGGCCACCTAAATTTTTTCTAGATCAATTCTATTTTGGTGATATAAAATAATTAGTTGTATAAAAGTAATAAATGAAATCTAATAAATAAGAAAACTTAATATTCCATGTTCCTTGTAAACACTCATCTTCCACTACATGCTAAGACATCAATAGGACTGGTACAAAGGTAATAATGTTTGTAAATGGGTCATTATGGATACAGAAAAATGTATGGACCGTCCCCATGCATTTGATTTGTCTTTGCGGATGAGTCCCTAGAACAACATTCCACCATTCTCATAATTAAACCAAAAGAGTTCACATTTAAATTAGGAAAATAGTCAACCAAATATATTATGGGAATCATAATCCAATACAAATAAATTCCTAAATGAATCCAACGGTCGCTACAGGGCCTACACAATACCCAATAATGTAGATCATGCCCAAGTTAGACCATAAAAGGACCCCTCATATCACTCTTCACATTATGTAACCATAAAATATGAGCTCATTCTAGGTATCTCATACAGGGAATCAAGTATCACCAGATCCATTGTATAACCATATTGATGATGAGCCCATCTATGATTGCTCCCCTAGGGAATTTATTTCACTCCTAATTATTATTAACCACTCAGAGATCCCGTACAAGGAAAGAAATTTATATCTCAATGAACATCTAACCATTCTGGTACCATAAACAATGAGTTCCTCAATGACATTCATAAGATATAATCTATTTTTTGTCCCACCCTGTAAGTTGGTAACACATATAATGAAATATTACATAGTATCAAAAATTAATTTCAATAATAACAGACTAATCAATATATCACAGTAATTACATTCAAGCCAAAAAAAATTTATAAATAATTAATAACAATAACCAAGAAAATCAAAAACATCATAAGGTATTTTTACAGAGCATAAAAAATATGAAAATCGGGAACGTATCATAAAGCCTGGCCAGTAAGGCCTAACACATTTTATATAATTTCACATAATTTTACAACTCAATTTTGAGAATTCATTATAAGTGCAAGACTCATCAAAGTGTGTTATAACCTATTAATGATGTATGGAAATAGACTAATAGGAAAGGAATCTAGATTGTGATACAATGCATAATGCGTAAAACCCAATGGTTAAACAAGAGCCTAAATTGAGAGAAAAGGGAAAGTGATAACCCATATAATATATTTTTTTTCTTGTTGAAAACATTTATTTCTTGGGAAACTAATAACTCTTTGGCATTTTATCCATTTTATGATAAGGATTTTATGGTTCTATGAGGTACGAAAACCCATTGGAGTGTAAAAAAATAAGGAGATCAACCCACAAGTTGACTCGATCCGTGGTAGGTTAATACCAATTCATATAAACATATTAATTTAATAAAAAATAAAATTTAAAATGAGTGGATGGAAGGGTCATGCATGTAGTATAATTACTCACTATATAGTATCAGGGCCTTATTCGTCTTGATTAGGGATAAATTGAACAAATATATGAGAACTACAAAAATATGGATAAGTTGCTGACACCATGACAAATTACACAAGAAGGATATATATAGAAAAATTAAATAAATGAATGTTGAATATATTGAGAGGATTCCATAGGGATCGATGGCGGCTGATTAAAAAAAATGAGGGTTGAGATAGAGAAAATCCATGATTATGATTGGGTGGAGCTTTATGTAATAGGGAGTGTATGTTTTCTGATAGAGAATAGAAAAATTTTAGAGTGGGTTTTAAATATTTACATCATTAATAGAAAATGGTCAAATAAAATTTTTACTTGGTTTTTGGAATAGGTTACATTTATTGGAAAAACTATGCACCAATAGTGTAGATCCCACAATGTAAGAACAATACCCTGCATGGTTTTCATGTAGGATTTGAGTAAATTTGTGAAAATAGTATAAAATTAGTGCACAAATACTCCATAAATGTCACTAAGCTTTTGATAATTTATAACACCATTTGATAAAAAATGTAAATCCCATGAACAACTTCTAATTAAAACTATAGATCCTCACATGGTTATGCTCCCCCTTTGGAATGGTTTGACAAATGGTTCCCAATGTTAATGGTGTCTCAAAAATTCACCTCTAGGAGGACACAAATTCACATAAAACTATGTGAATCATTGTAAAATTTTCTAGAATGTTTATTTACCTTATAACACACTGAAAACAAATTAAAACACCTTGGATTCTATTATTCTTCAAAGCTTTCCAAAAAACAACAATTTCGTGATTTTCATCTATTAAAATATCATTACGATACTCGGTATAATGGATTGGTCATCTACCTAATGATGGACATTAAATTACTTATGTTTATAATTTCCAAATCCACATGACTCTATAGTCACCCCACCATAAAACTTATCATCCCCAGGATTTTTTGGTAATATATTGAAAACATCACCAGACCTACTCAGGTCATGATGACTTTGTTCAAAAAGTCAAATTGTGTTTCCATACTCCCAATGAACCTCCAACCAATCACCCTAATCATACGACACAAAATCCATCAAAACCCATGAATTCAATCATTGACTAAACATGAAATATTAGAATATAACATATGTAATAACGTCAAACTCTAGAAATTAGCATGTTATCATTTCTTTTAACGTATATACTATGTCGATTCACCTTCATTAGTTCTAACAAACAATGTTCTAATTCCAATTCAGGGTATTTATACCATCATATATTTCAATATAAATATTCAGTTAGTGTTCTAATGGTTCTCTAGGAATTTTTTCTCGAATGAACGAATGATCGACTACCCATAAACCTCATAAAACTAGTCAATAAAAAATTCCCTAAAGAACCTCAACCGATACATACACCATAACCATCATAACATGAAAACATGACTTAAATTGATCCTTACTGACTACATTAAATTGAACCAGAGGATAACTAGTTGATCCACTCCTGAATTACTATGCTCAAAGTAGCCATATTAAATGACCAGTGTAGCACAACCCAAACCATGGTTACATATTCCAGGAAACCCCATGTTTATATTATGCATTCCACTGAATTATATAAATGTATTCAGATGAAATATTAATAAAAAATAATCACTTTATGTTGTCATGCCTTAGAAAAAACATGTTGTATATTTTATTGGGCAGACTTGGATTGTTACCCTTAAACATCACACACGACCCTGAATAAAAATTTTATTGTACCATTAGATGTATTCATTAGGAACCAATGATATCATACATGGTGTCATGTACTATGGGTTTCATATGTGATACGAAATCATAATACAAACATCTACATGTTAATAACACATATAAATCACAAATCGGCATTTTAGGGATGTCATATAAAGGAATTGATGGTGTTTGTGAGTCCATCCAAGGTAACCATAATCTAGAACACAATTATCACTCAAGACTATCCATACCTTATTAAAAACCATGCATATTAATAAAAACACTATAAGAGACCACTTATCAAGCCCAAAATCTTTTAAAATTGAAGCGTTTTGAAAAATTGATCCTCTATCAATGTACCCATTCATTTTCAATATATGGTACATGATTGTTAGTAATACAAGAACACATTTGGAGTGTTTAACATTCATTAATGGTATAATTTCACTACTTTTACCTGAAGAATAATTCTTCAATATGGGTTTTGACAAAACGTACACAAATAATAACAAATTAGAGTAGTTGAAAAATTATTAGTTTCCTTCTTTAGGAATGATCTTGGCCTCACATAATGACACTCCATTATTACCAAACCATGATTCCCTTACTATAAAAAAATTAAAAGATTACACAAGAACATGCACATAAGTTCATCCAAGACAAATGATGTTTTTCAAAAGTTTTAAATTCCTCTATGTATTCATTGTCGTGATACATTTCATGCACCGACATAAAGAAAACTCAACGCCCAGAGGGGAATTCAAAAATAAAACTAATAATTTCTAATTTGTCTTTCTTGAGTATATCCCTTCTATTATGGAGGACACATTTGACCAGAATTGATGAAACACTTCCCTACTCAAGGGTTTCATTGTCATTAAGATCACTCACAAAGGGAGCTCATTCCCTAGAATGATCTCGATTTACCACTAGATATGAGTCTAGGATGTTCCCAAAATGCATCCAAATATTAACAAACAATAAACTTTCAAATACATTACGATTTCTCACACACATACTAGGTTTTCTCTAGATTTACATGTGAAACTATTTCTGAGTTACGACCAAGTGCACGCTAACATTTGGCATAAATTCCAAAATGACTGACCAATATCCCAAATCACCTGATCCTCTTAGAATTCTATCTCATTAATTAGAAAAAAAATTATATCATTATCCACTTAGGTCACCCTACCTCGAAGAAGACATTGGTCAAAGTGCAATAGATCATATTAAATGATTAACACCAAACTCATGTAGTCCGAGGTACCCCTAAATAAAAATTATGTTACATCATGAATCAATCTGTACTAACCTGAGGTCACAATAAGGAAATGAAATACTCATTATAAAAAAAATTATTAGACAAATGAATTCTAGTATCTGATGGGTCATAATATAAGTATAGCCCATAGTCATGTGATTCCATATGATTGTTAAATTGTATGATGTCATATCGAATTGTCTTCCAATGATATGAAGAGGTTCACATGACAACTTATGTTTTCAAACCTTCCATAGAAATATCTACCCATCTATGTATTAAGATTTCATGATGATAATATTCACTAAGGAGGTCAAAATAGTACATTATCTCCCACAAAAAATAGTATTATTTTTTGAAACTGAAATTTCTAGTTTGAATAAAGAAAACCTGAAAAGTAACATGCCTTAAAAAATGATATACACACATACAAAATGGACTTAAATCCCTGAATTATATAGCTACCTTGGAACAACTTCATCAAAAAGAATAAGCATCGACCCTAAAAATAATTCATTCTTAAAGGGTCACATAGAATAAAAATATATCACTTATGTACAAGATATCATAGAAATTTCCTTGGTAAACATTCACGTTTCCATTTCAAGGAACATCTCTATAATTTTTAAAATTACCCTTTCTTGAGGGTCAAAGCAAAATACACCACCTAATGATTATTTTTAATTCATTAAAATAACTCTCACTAAATTATTTAAATAATTAACAATATAGTTTTATGTAAATTCTAATACAATTGATAAGAAAAAAAATCCAGTACTCTATTTAGTATGGGTCAAAGATAAAAATATAAATATATTAAATGCCCTTAAAAATTATTATTTACTTCTCATCTCATCATAATTAGTTAATTTGTTTCATATACCACCTTATAAACTTTATAAATTTACTTATAATCTTTAACAATTGTCTTAGTTAAAAAAATCAACTAAAATCTATAGAGGAAAACATCCCATATGCTATAATTAATATTTTAATTAACTAACTATGTATATATAAATATAGTTACAAGAATAGAGAATTTTATTTTTTAATCAAATAGGTATGGTCAAATTGGATTCCACCATACTTCTACATGAAAATCCTTATAGGTGCCTCCATAAACAGTATTTGGTAGTCAACACGTAGCATATACATGAATCCAAGGTGATAAAAATTGAGAAAGAAAATATAATGAAAATGAGACCAAGGAAAGTCCCATTAAACCATTCATGGTTCATCTAATTGAAACCCATTACATTTAAAACATTTATAATTTTTTTGAAATTACACCTAATGGGTTTATTCCAAAAGTAAAAGTCATCATGATTATCCTACTTGGGTCCTGTCAGGTCTATATCAAAAATTCATTCCCCACATAACCTTATTGGGTATAGTTCTAAATTTAAAAAATCTTTTTACGGGATTCGATCCCTAGTAATAGAGGTGAAATATTTAATAAGGATAATCAATTTAATTTTTGAGAAGAAAAATTTTATTGTATATTATATATACTCAATATCTTATAATTATATAAGGATCATAAAACATGGATATATTATATGAGTTACCTCTTAGAAATTCTTAAATCATACTAACACGTCAAAAATTGGTAGCATAGTCCCATTTAACCGCAACATATATATTTTGGATTGATGTAAAATAATCATCTTTAACAATTATTCAATATTATTTAACTATCTAAAGAGCATCAATAATGGTAATATTATGTGGGTCACCAAATCCAAATTTATATGGATCCCATAAAACATATAATGTGAATATTATCATTTTTGTAATCGATGAAAATAATATTTCACCCCAAGAGGCCAATGGACCAAGGAAAAATCATCTCGTGACTTTTTTGTCAAATAGAATGTAATGATGAATCTACACTAGAAAACACCACATTTTTTTATACTTGAATTTCATATGACCCACATTTCAATTAAAATTATATCAGGGTATGCGACCACAAGCAATGAACAATAATAAAATTGATGAATAAGAACTAAATCAGTATAATTATATCTAGAATCTATTATATAAATAGTTAAAAAAGTCAAATAATAGAATATGAGACAATTAATTATAATTAAATTTTATAACATTCAATATATTGAAAAAAATTCACACATAATGTTATAGAAACAGGAATTATAATAAATATCAGGGCACGTATAAAACACACTACATCACTAACAATTCCTAACATGGTATATATGTTTTATAAAATTATCCCACAAGTAATTTAAACAATTTTTAAATATCATAACAGTTTAATCTACATGGTATTGCATATTCTTGGCATGTGAATTTCCATATTTATATAATGATTCATTTATATTTACATCTTTAACATACCAGGCCACGGGTAAATACTAAATCTCATAAATTCATAAGCATAGAAATGTACTACAATCACTCAATGTAAAGTCATAACCAACTATAATAATGAACAACACACACAAAACCCCCCCCCCCCCCTTGGATATTTGGACAGTTATGCATACATGTTTTATCACTCCTATGTATGACTATTTTTCAAGAAATGGATCATTCCTAGTATCATGTATACAATCCACAAATAGTAAGAGAATGGATAAAAAGAAATATACGATACTAGATTGTAATGCCATGGCCCAACTAGAAAAAAAACTATTTGTTGGATCTATCACCACATGGCCTCAAGTGAGACTCCCCATATCCTATAGGCTATTGATTATTAGTGATGGACTAATGGTGTTATAGTGGAGATACTGTAACTTCATTAACATAGTATAAAAATAGTGTAATTATGAAAAAAATAATAGAAATTAACGAAATCAATATATAAATATGAATGTTAGAGGAGAGGAATATAAATACAATAAATGATTAAAAATGGAAAACCCCAATAATGAAAAACTATTTATGCATGGTCATATGATGATACAAGTACTAAATATACATACAACATGTATTAAAATATAATTAATTGGAATCATGCCTAATGGATTATTCTTTAATAATCATATTTAGCTTCCTAGTGATGTGCTCCTAATTTATAGGTGTAATGAATAACTGAGGCACTAATCAATAGAAATTTGATAAATTTGTCTAATTGGTAACCCATGTGAAATGGTGTCTAGAGGAGGTTGTGATGTATACATATTAGGACACCTACGGTGTGGTCTATATCAATTCAGTTCATAAAAGATAAACTAACAAATGTTCCTATAGTAATAAATTCAATTAACTAAATATTTAAATATTATGGTTTAGTTTCCACCTATATAAATGTCCACCACTATCTGGTACACCCTATGTCAGATGTATGAACCAATGGGGATCATAAAAATGTAATAAAGTGTATACATGGATCACTATGGATACAATATCAAGTATCGATCAACCCCAAATGTGTTATTTGGATTTCGTGATGAGTCCATATAAAAAACAGTTAATAATGATAATAATTTATTAAGAATATATCATATATAAACAATATAATCCATCCATTAATAATAGTATGAGAATATTAAGCACATCCAAGGTGATCAAAAAAATAATCACAAGGGTTACTATAGGGACTCCAAAAAACACATTTCTGCATATCAAAACAAAAGCGACCCATAAATGAATCCCTCATATCACTCTTAGCATGGTGTATGAATAACCTCTTATATCATCCTAGGTATCTCAAATTAGAGATAGAGTATCACTATAAAAATTATGACCATCATTCCAATGATACCATACATCATTGCTCCCCAAGAAAATCTGTGTATGTATTGATTATAATAAACTACCTAGATACCATGTATAATGTATTCAATGTATCTCTCATAGTGCATCCAACAACTCCAATACAAAGCATGGTGAATCCATCCATGACATCCCACTTTTAAGAATCATCTTCTCTCCCATCTTATAAGTAGGTATAGAAAACAAATTATGATTGCATATTATCGAAAATGTATTTCAAAAATATAATTATGAATAAGATATCACATGATTTAAATTCAAGAAAAAAATTTATTGATTAAGGAATTATCAAAAATGAAAAAAAATATGAAAAAAAGAATATGATGTTAGTATGGAGAATAAATCATTATAAAATGGGGAATATATCATAAATCATGATTCTAAGGGCTTAACAAATGGCCTACATTTTATCATATTCAAATATGTAATTTAAGGAATTAATAATACAATAAATAAACATAAAAGGTTATGCAAACAATTTAATTGAGTACGAATGTTGTCTAACATGGATGGAATCCAACATATGATATAAAACATAATGGATATAACATGCATGTAAAAAAGATCCCAAATGGTGAGAAATTTTATGATCCTAAATATTTTTCATTTAATTTACTTTTGTGATTACCAATTAAAAAATTATTTTAGGGGAAAGAAACGCTCCTAATGTATTTTACCAATTTTATGTAATTGAATTTTTTTTATGATGTGGTAGGGACACCCATTGGAGTGTATAAAAACATGGTGATCAACCAATAGGTTGAGTTTATTCTAGGTTGGATAATATCATGTCTATGAAATGTCGTAATTTAAAAAAAATTCAAAATTATGCGGCGTCCTAAAAAGATTATGGTTCATGGAATAATGAAACACCATATAAATTAAATTAAAATTAATGTAAATTAGATAGACCAACTTTTTTACTCCAATGAAGATTCTCTTGTCCAATATATATGTTTGATTTGGACTGAATTTTGAAAAAAAAAGAATGGAAGAACACCCCAAAAATTGGGTGAATTATATCCCACCCTTATATCATTATGAAGATAAATTTATTTAGAGAAATTTAGTGGAATGTTGAGATTACTGAGAGAAACCCATAGGGACTGACTACATTGGGTTTTGGAAAATAGATATGAGATAGGGAGAAGAATATTTTAGGCTTGTGAGGAGCCTAAAGTGAGAGGGTGAGGGGGTAATCTATTGTATAATAAAAAAATAATGTAGAGGTGTTTACATGGTTAACTCATTATGTGAAAAATAATCAAATCTCACTTTTACTAAATCTCACAATTTGACCCATGATTTGGCCAAACTGTGTGCCAACTATGCGGCACACACAACAAAAGAACCAAATCCAGCATGGTTTCTCATCAAGGTTTGAGTAGCTATGTGTCAACCATGAACACAATATTGAACACATTCTTTTGAAAAATAACTAAACATATAGGTTTAGTGGTATAATTTAAATTATTTATTGCAACTTCTGGACACCCTTTGTTAAAAATTATGGAGCCATGCATGGTGGTGTACCCCCTCCGACACAATTTTAAGACCCATACATGGTGATATAAGCGAGTCTAGTTGTTGCCTCTTATAGGCCCCAAGTTAAATATAACATTTAGTCATAGTATGAATTTTTCTAAAACATTTTTTTGGCCTCAGATGCATCTGAACCCTATCCAATCACATGTGATACCTCTCAAGATTGAAACCATGCCAAAAAACTACACATCCACTATTCCTACTCTCAAAATTGCATTCTAAAAAACAATTTGAATGATGTCCCATCCCCCTAATGATAAAATTAAAATTCAATAAAAATTATAGTCCAAACACATAGGAAACTACAAAGAATTTTTATTTAAATAATAATGATATTTTCATATATTATGAGGGAAATATCTTATGTTCATAATAATGATATATGCATCCATCATAAATGGAATGTCCTATGGCATTAGTAAGGGAATTTGAATGTATAATAACTAGTATATATGACGTCACTAAAAATAGTACGTGCATCCATCAAAATTTTAATGTATTGTTTCTATTATAAAAGTTAATGAATCTATTATAATGGGAACATCCTATGTATTTGATAATGTTACATGCATACTTCATAAAAATGATCATATCTAGGAATGAAATAAAAAAATAAAAAAATAAGAACTCCATCATACAATAAACAAAATCATAATATCATGAAACACTAATTTATTTTGGATTAACACATACAACCATATAATGTATATATAACTCATACCAACCACTAAATCTTGTCTAGTATATATCAGATCCATTGTATTCAAAATATTAATAAACATAGCTAGGTTTTTTACACCCATGAGATATCCCGAAGTATAAAAACATAAGGCATTTTATACTAATAATGATATATATTCTCATATATTCAATGAAATGACTTATAATGTATGTTTATATAAAAATATAAGTGTATATATCTCACTAAAGTAAAATCAAGTAACTTGATTCATTAATGCTTTTCATAGTACTTTTCATTAAATTTACAATAAAAATCCATCACCCATTGATGAATAAACATTCTATAATTGTTTTAATACACTAGGTATCATTCTATAATTATATAAATAATATTTTTAAAACTATAAGACCCTTTACAATAACCATGCACTATGAATGATGGATAACCAATTTAAAGGACAATATCTCAACATAACACTAAACTGTTTCTTTCATAAGAATAATCATCCAAAAAAAGTATTCATTCAAGGAACGACCTTAATGATAATGGTTATTCCATTCTTAAAGGGGGTTGAGGACAAATAATTACCTCATAAAACATGTCCATTGTCCATGAACATCGATCCAAACTATCGCTGATAATAAATCTACTATGATTATCTATAATGTCCACCTCTTCAATATGTACCAATAAATTTAAGGTTTTCCTTACAAAATTTTATATATATGAACCCAACTCTCATTAAATAGTGATGTTCCCAATGGCCTTCAAAATAAATGACTTCCACATTACTAACCTCAAAGGGATATACCCACCATATCTCTTAAAAAATCCTTAGAAATTACAACGAATGAGATCCTAAATTTATCAAGAGATCAAACAAAAAATATAGGTCTATTGAATGAAAAAATTTCTAATCTTAGATGGAGACATAAATTTCCAGTGATCTGAAAATTATGAATCCTATAGTGTATAACATGTCATGATAGTTGGAGGCCCCACCTTACACAACATCTTATATAGTACACTCCTAGTATATAACCAAATTACTATAACCGGAATTGATATAAAATTTCATTCCATCACATACAAAATCATATATATTATATAATAAAAACTATGTTAAATTATTAGATATTAAATACAACATGAATAGTCTCACATATTAGTTTTTAAAATTTCATATGAAATTGTGAAATCATAAAAATGATTTTAAATAAGAATTTAGTATAAATTTTTTTGAAGATGAATGATAAAAAAAGATGTGGGTTAGGGCATATCATAGCCTCACTTAGAGTAAAACACTTTATTAGATACATCTTAAATAAATTGAGTGTCAACGATTCAAGATCCATAGAAGTGAAGTAGATGAATAAATGGAGTGGGTGTCTGTTGTCCTAGGGGGTATACTACAGGAATGGTGGAATTTCCTACCCTATGGTGTCCAAAATAGTACAAAGTGTAACCTTATTCAAATATTTTGTGGATTCAACAATATTGTCACTTATTTACCTAACATCTAAATTAAAATAAAAACATCTAAAATTATATCAAAATATCCTACCATTTCATTCTGATTCACCAACATACGAATACATTGGTCATTGAAAACATATAAAAATACAGTTTATCACTCCCAAAAAACATTCATGTATTTTTCATTTCTCTGAGTTGTTATATCAGAAACCCATTCCATAACTCATTAATGATCTTAAATAAGATGTGTTCAAATTTCCGACATTCATGATCACAAAATATTAGATTTTCTTTAAAAACACTATATGATGCTTAATTCACATCACTTTTTTTCTAAATTATTTTTTTAATTAAAATTCCTCTTAATCATACCTAGGTACCTAGAAAATATTTTCTCTATCATCTATTACTCATATTTTTCAAACAATTTCATTTGGTGAGTATTGTAGTGTAGTTTTCCCAATCTAATCAAGATGTAACATCTCTCATGATATTATAAATACATCCAAATACATCTAATAGAGGTACACCTTTGATCTCATTTTAATTTATAGAGTAAATCAATAAATAAATAAATTTATCATCAAATACCATCCTTAATTACCAACATACTCTTGATCCAAATATTTCTTAGATCATTAATCATATTTGATATGGATTTAGTCACCCATTTAACTGAACTTCTCTAAAAACCCCAATTAATTCCCAATAGTTATTTTGAAGGGATATATTTAATTTTTTTTCTCAACACACTAATATATTAGATGATATCTCAACCACCCTCTTACTACTAATATTAATCAATGGAATTATTTTTCTAAATAATATAGTTGACACAGGGGAAATACCCCAAAATTTTGATATGATGCTACCCAACAATAAATCATCTTTATTGTCGTCCTAAAAATATAAAATGTCCAATATATAAGACCCAAGTATATCCTCTTAACAAAAATACTGACCTCACATGATTTTCCCAATTTTGAAAAAGCACAAATAAGAAAAATTAATTATCACCCTTTTAGGATAACATGGCTGATTTCTTTATAGGTTCATACTATTAAATAGTCATTATTATACGTCAAACTGAATATTAATACATTATTATTCTTAACAATCACATGTTTTTTGGATGACCCTAAATATATGAGAATTATTATATAAAATCAATGCTAATGTTTTCTCATATTACCCATTATAGATATTAGTATATTTTATAAAGTCACATAATTTTTTTTATAACGATGTTTAGGTCACATTGACACTCCCAAATTAAAATTTATGGGTCTTTAAAGACTCAAATTGAAACAAAATAATATTATAAACTTTATTAGACACCTCTTTTTACATCTATAGTTGATACATCTCACCATTATAGATACATTAGTATTTTTATTGATGTATAATATAATTAGTGATAGATAATAACTTAAAATTTACTATCCCAATATATTTGAAATACTCCCTTCAATGAATCAATGAGATATTAATTATCTCAAACTATTAATGAACCACGATATATTTTACCTCATTTCATATCCCATTCAATTGGTGATCCCATGCTAAATTTCATAAGAGTCCTCTAAAAGAAATATTTTTTTTGGAAACTGTAGATTCTTAGAATATATATCATAGTTTTCAAAATCCAATTTCATTCTTGATGGACCTTCAAAAATACCTTTCGAATAAACCACATGTGAATGAGGCTTAATATGTTACCAAAATGAATATCCACCACACATAGATAATTATTTGATCATCCTAAATGCAGTAACTAATTATTTTATGATAATAATAAATTTGGACAACCCTCTCACTTTATGAAATTAATCATTTATCTCATTAAATTTAAAATTAATATTGGTTATACTCAACAATTATACATGGATATACATCAATATATACTATAATGTGAGTCATAATTCAAAATACCAAAACTCCCATTTGTAAATAATTGTTCATACATCTATGTAGGTCAAGTACATATAAAATAATGATCTATTATTCCATTCATTACCAATGTTCCTGACTCACATTCAATTCCAACACCATTGTACATATAACATTTCATCCATACATCATTAAACTTAACTATAAATATACCCATTCTCCAAAGATACCAGATCATAACAACATGCATACCATATATAACATATGAAACTAACTCACATTCTTCTATGTAAAGTGATTTTCAACTAAAAGAGTTAATTAAAAACATATAAGGAACCTCTAGATATATGCATACTCGAAACTACCATTTATAAAACCAGAAATCATATAAAGATTCACATATTAAAAAAATTGTCTCACACACCAAAAAAATAGTCTATGTATCTCACTTATCTAACCCTTTATCATAACCATGAAACCATATGAACTGTTATTTATTTTAATTCAAAAAACATCCAGGCACCCCACATACCATCTTTACAATATAAATGTTATTTAATAAATCAATGAAATTTATATATAACTCAAACAGTATACCAATCATACCATACCTTCATTAATCCACACTTACAGGTCCTAATTCTAAAATTCACCCCATAGTAACTATAAAAATTACACAGTCATAAGGTGATTATATGATCATAATGAAATATCATCAAATAAATATAGTATTACCTTTTATTTTGGATAATTAACATACCCAAAAAGGTTTTATAACATTACACTTCCTACCATATTATCAATTATTTAATTAAAAAAAAGAATTTCTATACCACTTTCCAATATATATTTTTTTCAAACATATTTTGTTTAAATGTTTTTTCATATCCAAAAACCATTTACAATCATTTGATTTTTTTCAAACATATAGTAACCCATCATATAATATATAATTTACATAAAAATTATAATTTTTAACCTTTACTGAAAATAGAATAATATATTACAATAATTATATACTTATTTAAGATACCACTAAACTATAATATTGAAAACTAGAAACCACAATCCCTCGTCCCTGGTATCTTAGACTTCCATTAGATATGTGTTCATGAAGAACAAGCCCAATATGTATCCCAAGATCTGAATATTACTATCAATATAAACTATAAACAAAAATAGACATATAATAGAAATAATTTCTTTTATATCTTTTAATTTTAAATCAGGAATCATGAAAATGATGAGTATGTCAGATGTATTATGTTACAACATGATAACCTCCTCGAACACCAAATCCAACTCACTAATGGAAGAGATTATTACCAATAATAAGAATTATATAATCATGGTACCATAATATAATATATAGAACACAATATAGAAATAACATTCCATTCATAACTTTTTATAAATATTATTCTAATTAAAACTAAACGAAACTGATTATAAAAGAAACACACAATCACGTTATATATAATGCACCATTGTTTTTCAACATCCCATGAAAATAAAAACGGATTTTATATTATTATAATCATAATATATATATATATATAAAGAAATATGTGTAAAAAATCATTTACAACAAGTTTATTTTGTTTGAGTTCATATCTACAATCTCAATTGAGATATTATTTTTTCATCATCTATAAATCCAATTTTCAGGACATTATATCAATGACTAAGTTTTCACCTCCATCATAGTTAATGTGTATAGTGAAAAAATAAATATTATTGTGCTATAATTAGTTCTTATACATTTATATACATGTATATATACATGAAAATAAATATATTAGTGACACATATTTTTGAAATAAAATATTCTGGGATTTATATACTAATTATGAAAAAAAAATTCCAAACCCTTATCATTTCAAACTATTATAGTGAAACTAGGAAATCATTAAAGGAAATATATACCATTTTCTATATTATGTGATGATATTAAAAATTTATGGTATAACATATGTCTATAGAAAATGATGTGCATCTTACACTATAGAAATTGCATATATTTATAAAAAAGATATTTGGAAGCATCGTAATATGAATATCCTATGACCAGTATAACCTAAACTACATATATCATAATAGGAATAAACTATATTTGTAATTAATAGATGTATATCTATTATAATAAGAACATGTAATTTCTATATCATCCTGATATGCATCCATTCTAACATGTGAATTCTATGTCCAGGATAATAATAATTTTATCCATAGTAATGGTAATATCCTATGTATATTGTAATGTATTATGAATATAATGTAAATTGAATTTTCAATTGGAAATGTATAAGATATACAATCCTTTAAAATATTTTTGTAATGTAAATCTCAAAATTTTCATAACATTGCACCAAATCAACATAGTTTGTATAAAAAAAATATATATATAATTCCTAGTCAACATAATACACATATCAATATTATCATTAAAAAAATATAGTGTATTTTATATTATAATTTATATCCCAAGATCTGGTGACATTTGATATTACGTAAATACTTATATCAGAACTCACTTCTTGCTAATCCAATAACGATAACCCATTCACATCGTGATTAAATTTAACTAACCGCAACATTCATTCAAATAACCCAATTATAAATGAATTTTATTTATAAGCCTTAATAATTAACATTGCTATATCTAATTGGTTTTTTTAATTTAGTGATTTCCTTTATAAATGACACATTACATAACTAACCATATATTTATCTAATAATTACCCTAAAATTAACACATTTTTACACATATCTCATTTTATATTATTCTTCATAATATGTGAAATTTAAAAATAATAAATGTGTGAGATTTAATGCCTGATATAGTGTTAAAATACAATTTATCAATAAAAATTTCAAAAAAGACAATGATAAAATGAAAATTTTAGAATATGATTAATGTGATGGTATGAGAATATAATCATGAATTTATAAAATAATAAAATCATAACCAATGAAATATGAATCATATAACATAACATTGAGTTATAAAATATGGATTTTTCAATGGAATAAAAAATTATTTATAATAATATGTGACTAAATATTAACTTTCCAAATGAAATGGAAAAAAACGTTGATTATATCAATGCTGCCCTATAATACCATCATTACATAGTAGTTAAAAATACACCATAATATATTAGACTAGGATAAACTCCCATATAACATAAAATAACATTTAGTGATCTATAAAATTTATATAATTCATTTGAAGGGTATATAGATATAGTCCCACCCATTATATAATGATAAACCATATACTTCTGTGTCTGATGTACATGATAACAATAATAAATTTAAAACACCATATTTAACCCAATGGAATGAAATGATTTTCCAAAAACACTTAAAATGATAGATTAATAAGTAATATAATCAAAAAAACTACATAACTCTATGAGAACATATATCCATCTATATATAATAATTACTAAATTATAATAACGTAGAAGAAAAAAAAAATCAAGAATATTAATAATATTTTTAGACAATGATAATAAATTTCATCAGTATTTTGATAACTATTTTTTAAAAAATAAATAATATATAAGTGAACAGTTTGAAAAAAATGACAGTATGGTAAAAATTAATTACTTCGATTAATCATGAAAACATAGAAATTAATCATGACAGTGAAAATAAAAGAAAATCATGTGGGAATGTGAATGATCCAGAGACATAATATAAGATATAGAAAATATTTTTATCAATAGAATTTCTATAAAGTCAAAACAATTAAAAAGAAAACATACTAAATTATAATATTATAGAAAATTCAATTCATAACAAAATTAATGTAATATGAACATGGATTATAAATAATACCTATATATAAGAAGTTATAAAATAATTAACAAATGATAATATATTTTAGTGTATATTATATATTTATGATAGGAGAAATCAGAAGTGACATGTTAAACCAATAAATATAGAGAAAAAATAAAACAAAATGTTTATTTAGAGAGATACAAAATAGAATTACACCCAACAGAAATTTAGACATATATTATCATAATTTGAAAAATATTTTCTAAATGAAACCCTTAATTTTACTCCTAACAACCATTATTACACTACAAATTTATATTTAATCCTTGTAGACACATCATTTACATAAATAGAAAACATATTCATTCATATAAATATAATATATTACTTAAGTATATATATATATATATATATATTACATATATGTATTTGAGTTTTAGTTCTATTTCATTGTTTGATGCTAGAAATGTTTATTTTTTTAATGCTTCAAAATGGAGATAAGGATCCTCATTATTAAATGAATGTGTCATCATTATAAGGATACTTGTGGTTGTATTATTATAGTATTTTAATGATTTATTTAGTCCCATGTAACGTTTATGGAATATACACATATAATTTAATATAATGGAATTCATATCATGTATGTTTTATGTAACATTATTTGTAAAAATGAGTTACCTTATAATGATCATTTATTTTTTCACTATTATATAACCATAATTATTGAATAAAATTAAATATAACGATATATATTTTTCTATTTTATGTTTTTAAACTCATTAATGGTGTAAGATATATAATAGTAAAATAACACTAGTGTAATTTGTCAACCTCACCCAATTTAGAACATGAAAAAAAATTAATGTGTAAGATTCAAGGTTTATATTATAGTAATATTATTTTTATATAATAATATTGTATTAATAAAATATTATTAGATTTTTAAAAACCCACTCCTTACCCAATTTTTAAATTCATCATAAATTTAAATATTTCTTTTATTTAGGGGATCATTTGATAAATTGAAATTACCATTGGAATATCAACTGTATGAACATCTTAAAGAGATGTTTTTTAATATGGAATGATTCTTGGGAAGATTTGTGAGGTCATGGTTGGATGGTATAGTGAATGATTGTGTACATATAGTAAATTTTGGCATCATTTGCTCAATAAACATAGGATCATGTTTTGTTGGACACATCATAAAAGGTAAAAAACCCATGAAAGGGGATTGGGGAGTTAATAAAGACTATGTATTTGGAGAGGATCATGTGGGAAATAATAAAGGTGTATCTTATAATTATTAGTTCATATCCTATGGTAAATTACAAGGTGTGTGGCACTACAACATGACATTGTTGTTTCATCCACTATGGGGCCTATGGGCATAGGTGCATTGAATATCTAAAATAAAATGAATAAAAGAAAGTACTCAATTTTTCTAGGTATGTATGATTTTCAATAGATCATTGTATGTGTACCAGAATGTAAGGAATGTTTTGGTGTAAGAAATGTTTTATCTGTGCATTCTTAATATAATGTGTAGTTCCATCCTTTGACTATATTGATTATTATGGTATCAATTTGTAAGAACAATTTTACTTGTTCAATATATTCCATAACAAGAGTTTAAATAACTCTTTTTTTGGATTGTTTCAGTCGAAATTAAATAAAAAAATTGGTTCCCAAGTGGCTGTGAATGGTTGGAGCATGGTAAGTGGACACCTTGAGGCTTTGACCAATAAATTGTGTGGTTATGTTAGAGCCACAAGAAGGGGGAATTTTTCCAAATTTTGTGGTCACCACTTTCATATATTTCACCCCTATACATGGGTGTTACTCGTGGTTCAAACATGTGTCTTGTAAACAAAAAACCTACCCATTCACCCCAAATAGAGCCACATGGTTGGTGCACAGTTACAAATAAACAAGTGTCCTAACCCATAACAAATTTCATGTGAGATTTAAAAATCAAAAATTTTAATTTAAAAATCGTGAAATACCTTATAATATTACTAATAACTTCATTCAACCATAGAATTATTTATTGGGTTTTTATAAATCTCACTAAATGATTTTGGCCTTACAAACAATTTTCTTTTCTTGATCGAATGGTCATTGATCTCATTCGATCACTCCCAATTAAGTGGATCTCCTTCCTTGTGATTTCATTCAATATAACCTTCATATATCATTATATACTAATAAATAATCATATAATTGATTTATTGAAACTATGTTTTGTTATATATTGATTATTTGTTGTGTCTATAGATCTTATGTACCCATTCTCTTCGTTATCTTTTCATATGGTGGGCATTGTTTGTTCGATTAATATTATAATGGCGTGTCACTCTATAAAGAGGGTTAATCCACTGGTTTGGTAATTTTTCATTTATATTTATTTGGTGTGTATATATAATTAAATTAATAAATGGTTTTCATGTTTTTTTAAAGGAAGCATCTTTCTAAAGGGGGTTGTCTTTAAAAAAATCACACCAATTCTTTAATTTAAATATCAAATGATTATGTTGATTTTGAAATGTATTTTCAAACCATACAATCATGTATTCTTGGATTATAAAATTTATCATAAATTGTGAACATGGTTTTTGAAATTTAATTTACAGTATCTGCACATTAGGAGCTTTGGGTTCATATAGAAAGGGACATGTGAATCCTTAGTATATGTGGCACTACAAAGACGTTTTATTTGGGATATGGATAAAATATTTTATGACATGATATTTGTTGAATCCAAATCCATTATATGTCATGATCATATTTTTCAAAAATATATATCTCTATTTTAAAAATAATTTTTATTTATGGATATTTATATCATGATGGGGTCTTTATCATGGATAGTTTCTCATGTGTTTTTATAAGAAATTGTATCATATAGCTTCACATGATGGGTTTTCGTAGATATGTGTTTAATTGGGTACCTTATGGAGTATTGATATGATTTTATGATATATCAATTATAAATTTAATATTTCTAGTTTGAGGAGAATAAATAAATTTTCTAAGACTTAAGGAAAACTATTTACAAATGGTTTTAGATTTATAAGATGTGCTTTGAAAATATTGTTTTCTTTTTAAATATAGAACCACAAAATTCATGATATTATATTGCTTATGGAATATATGGTGGTGTCCTATTGGTATTTGTGTTAACATCAAACTTTTTTATTTTGTAGGTTGTATATGTAGTATAGCATGATCCATGTAAAGGGATGGAAATCTAATAGCATATGGGCTTCACATTTTATCACTAGATTTGGTTCAGTTTTATTTGCAGGTGACTATGGGTCACATTTAGACTGGTGGCCATGTTTGATTTATAATAATCTTGTTTATATTGTTGATTGTTTGTATGCATTTTGTTTTATCTCAATCATTCATCCAGATTATACTCTTATTTTATGTCTTCTTTTAGGTATATTCAAGAATTATTTCTACTATCTTTATTATACATCACCATGAAAGGCCACCTCAAGTGGATTTTTTAGTTGAATCGGGTTGTCTTATTACTATTTTTTATTTTAGGGATGGTTGTCTAGAAGTGAGTTAACAATTTTTATTTTGGTTAGGTATCTTTCTTATACAACAGTTAAGACCATTATAATTTGTATATAATGTGCTGAAAAAGGTATGTCCAACTCTGTAACACCCTGATATTTTATGAGAAGTATATTTTTTATGTCTTTAGTTATACGCAACATCAAAAGAATCTTTCATTACACACAAAACTAGCTTGGCTTGATTTACACGCAATCATGGCGTTCCACAATAGCGTGTGTTGTACGCAATACCGTGTTTCACTAAACAACGATATGCTATTAAAATATTATATAAACTAGCCGTTATGAATAGTAATACCAACTTTTTGAAATTTCATAAATTTTATCTTTCAAAATGGACTTCATTTTTGGATTTGGAATATTGAAATTATCCTAGGGTGAAATTTTGGTATTTTTCTGGAAACATTCAATTTTTGATGAATAGTTAAATCACTGGGTTAGTATTTAAAAAACAACTTTTTATTTAAATAATTATTTATTGTATTTATTTTATTTTTGGTCAAAATTGATACATAATAACTATATAAGTTCAATGTAATTAATTTAAGTCATTTTATAATAATTTTAAATATATAAAAATTTTATTGAAATTCTCACCGTCATTTACCCACCTCCTAGGAGATTTTGCAAATTTACAGAAAACATTATTTTACTGCTTCTCTGAGTGGAATTTCGAAAATCCAAGAGACACAGTTAATATCAATAAGTAAAATGTGGTTCAATAAGATAAAAATAATTTTTGTTGAATAGTAACTTTTTACTTTTATTTACCACGGTTAAAATTAAATAGTGTTATTAAGTGTAAAAATGATATTTTTATTACCCTAAAACATGTCCTAATTTGATTAGATATGTTTAATTCAACAATAAACAAACTTAGAAATAAAATATGACCATTTAGGTCCACTTGGATTAGATTAGGATACTTATTATTATTTTATTTAAAGAATATTTAAAAGAGTTAAAATCAATGTTTAGTAACTAAAACATTTTTAATATAAAGTTATACATAAGATAAATTCGATTATAAATATTCATTCGAAAGGTAAAATATTTCCTATATAATGATTTTCTATTTATAATTTTTAAACATTAAATAATTTAATTCATTTATGACATAATGATGACGCAGTAATTACATTATTAATGAAATATTAACATAATTAATGTTATAAATACCCAAATAAATGTAATTTGAGATTTTTTATGAATTAAACAAATTTTATAGGTTAATATGACATGTTAGTATTGATTCATGTAATTTTTTTCGAAATAATCATGTTTTTATAATTTTTACAAAAATCAATTACCAAATAGGGTCAAAATTGAAATAAAATAGTTTTTGAAAAAAATATTATATTATTAATTGTTATTATATTCCTAAAAATATAAGGCTCGGCCAAATGTCTTGGATAAGGTTGTATATATTAATAATGAACCACATGGGGTTTAGTTGGCTTGTTATAGTAAGTTTATTAACTATATAGTAGAAGAAAACAAGAAGACATAGTAAAAGTAAAATTATTTAACTTATAGTTAAATCTAAATGATAAAGTTAAAATTGTAATCTAAACTTGTCTAAAACAGATTGGTTTAGATGATTTTGACGCACCCCCACTTTATCTTCGAAATAAATAAATTTAGAGCTATTATAAACTGAATATGACTTTATTATTAAATAATATTGTAATTTTTTCCTAAGGTTCCCCTTTCCTCCCTTATAAAAGGGCACCTCCTCCCTCTCCTCACCACACAATTTTTAGCCTCAAAGATCGGCCAAACCCTGCCCATTTTCCTTCTCAACTTCCCTATAAACATACTAGAGGTATTGGTTCTCTTCAAATACCATTTTTAGTGCCCTAATATGAGATTTCAAAGAGGCGTGTCGAAGAAGATGAAATATCTGTTACCGATTCATTCAAATTTATTTCTTCTTCTAATTCCAATTATTTTTTTGTTTTATTATGAATTAATAACATAAGTATAACTCATATAATTATATGTTTTTATAAATATGAAACAACCGTATTTCACCTTCTATCCATCCTAAGGAAAACGAAATCACCATGCGTGCGTACGTATGGAATACCGTCTCCACAGCATGGTGTAATATGTTTTCCACCACCACCTTACTTGGATGGGTATAATGGTGTAATGAATAACTATATATGAATATTTTAAATTTATATTGCTTCTGAAATAGTATACATACACTTCAATATAATTCCACAATCATGGGAATGATATCATCACTCGTGCGTACGTACGACCTACCGTCTCCATGATGTGATGCGACTCGTTATACATGATCATAATTGAATAATGATTATATAAATGAATTGAATAAATAAATATGATATATATTACAATAATAAAATTCAAAATATGAGGTATCTATAACATAAAAAGAATAATAAGAATTTATTCAAAAAAACATGCATAAGAACATAGAGCAATGAACACCTGAATAACAAGTAGCAATGAAATATTACTAATAAGAAGATAAAAATATGACTATATATAATATCATAAAAACGAATACGATTCATTAATAAGTCAATGAAATTATTTAAATCATTATACTAGAGCTTCGGATATGTACGAAACAAATCAGACATAAGGTAAGGGAAAATCTCACAATCTCATTTTTATCCGAGTTTGTTTATACTTCAGAATTTACTGGGGAATATTTATCATCAACATCCATGTTTCCTAAAAATGTAAAATTATATCTATCCTCCTAAAATTGTTTAAATTTAATTTTACCCAATGGTGATTTTTTATTAACATATATGAAATGAATCTTTTGTCGTTTTTAGTATGAGGTACTTCTTGACATTTCTGGCCAAAGTACGAGAAAAATGTTTTTTTAACTTATAAAGCATGAATGGATTCTTATGATTTCAGAGAACATTATTTCAAAGAATATACCTTTAAATGTTTTGATGTTTATTTTAAATCAACTTCTTTTAGTTTAAAATTTTATGACATTTTAAGAAAGGAAAAATGTTTTTAAGTGGTAAGGATATTTTCCTCAAGAATGGAGTTCAAGTGTTTTATCAAAATTATTTTCCATATAAGATAATATAGGGTTCTATTTCTATCCCTATTTTTACATTGATTTGACTATGTTATGATGGAATTAATTTTATGATGTCCTTTTATCTTATATGGATTATATCATGATGGAATGATATTTAAGAATCCCATTTTTATTACATTGGTTATGCTATGATTGATGATTTTGTGTCACACATAATAATGGTTTCATTATGAGATGGGTGGGAACTATATCTCCCTATAATTCATTGGGTAAAGATATATATCTCATGAGATAGACATTGTTGGAACGACATGTTAATTTGGTTCAGTGATACAGGACTGGAACGAGTAGTGAACTCAGTTCAGTCATGGACTTTGTCCACTATGATGGTCTTGGAAATGAGCCTGAATAATATGAAATGATTTTATATGATTATGTGTGTATACCACAAAGATTCATGTTTTATGTTATGATTATTGGGATTACATTTCACTTCTATGATTTATCCCATGTTATGATATTATGATCTCTTTTGCATGTTAAGATTTTCAAAAAGTTATGTTATTATGAATATGATATTATTGATATTTCTTTGGTTTACCCTTACTAAGCATTTGACCTCACCCTTTTGTGTGTTTTCTTTTACCCCAGTTAGGATGAAGGGTATTAAGTAGGATATTCCAAAAGGGACTCTACATATGATGAAATAAATGGAAGACAATGTAGATGATTTATGAACCAGTCGTTTATATTTCCCAGTTTCTAAAGGCACTACATATGTACAGTCCTATCATGGTTTTTTATATGTTATAATAAGTATGATTCAATTTTTATGTAATAACCATGTATGTAAAGTATGGGACATTAAAAACTCACTCCCCTGACTAAGACCCATGTAACCATGGGTGGTTAAGGAAATTGTAATAGGATTGAAACATGAAGGTGAGTTCATTTGAATTAACTTTAATGTTTGTTTATATAAATTAAATTTCCCTTTCAATAATTTATTGTATTTAGTTTTTATAATTATTAACTTCATTTAATGTTCATTTAATTAATGAACTGTTTTTTATTCATGAATTTGGAAATATGATATTGAAATTTTATCATGATTGATTTGTTATTATATATTTTTTATTAGATATTATCTCTAGGAATATATCTTGTAAATATGATAGAATAAAATATGATATAGGTTCTATTAGCTAATCCATTAGTGGACCCTTATTTTTTTGAAGCTGTTGTCTATACCAATTATATTCTTGTCCATGTGGGTTCCGTGAACCTAAGGCGAGTAGTGTATTAGAACTGATAATTCGCCAAGTAATATCTACTTATCATCCATGGTGATTAAAGAATCCAATAAAATAAATATTTCATTGAAATTAATGAGTACATAATCAATATAGTGAATACTTATGAAGACTCTAAGGTGGGTTTCACCTTGAATATGCTCGAAGGACAAGAAAAAAAACATGGTCAAAATCCATTATGCATGATATGTTTCATGATAACAATACCTAGATGTAATTCAATAAAATTTCAACATGTAGTTTTATCTTAAAACAATTCATCTTGTGAGGTCCATAGATATTGTTACCTTTGAGTAAGGGGATCAACCATCCAACAGTATTCAACCCATTTGGATGAGTTAGTTAACATAACATTAGTGATTTTCACCAATGAGTACATAGAGGCTCAGAGGATTGAGTTATGATTAAGACCACATATTCAATCAATATTGATCAACATGTTACTTGTGAAATTTTTAGATATGGTTGACTATACAACATTAAATGAGTAAGACAAGTAATAGAAATGGGGTTTGGAGGATATTTAGTTGGTAAATTTGTTAGTTATGGTGTTTTTTCAATCCATAAAATGAATCACATGGGTGGTTAGTTTTATTTAGGACCTATGTAAGGGGATTAATTTGGACATTAGAATGTTATTTTCTACCAGTGTGGGATGAATGGTCCTAATAGGACAAACTATATTGTGTTTCCTAGGACATTTTATCATTATGGGATTTGCTTTCACCTAATAAATTTCAACAGAATGATGTCTTAGGTCTGTATCATGGGATTCACTCTTCTCAAGGTTTATCGGGCTAATACTACAACTTCCTAGGGTAGTGGGTCTTATTCATAGGCCAACTGGGATTCCATTGAGGTGGATATAATACATATATATGTAGTAGAGTTTACATAAGTATAATATTAGGTAGGTATAATGGTTGTTAGAGGTCCAAAATTCATTTACACATTTATGTTGCTATCTATGTTTCATAGAGATCCTAATCATTATTTTATAACTTAAAATCATGTTTATTCTTAGGGTTACATACAAAATATATTTCATTCCTTTTTAACTCTATATTCATATTTGGAATGTGGTATGAATAAGGTTTCAAGTGTCCCTCATGTGGAGTAGTGATTGAAAACCATAATAAAATGCATGATTTACAAGTTATTTTTCAATATGTATTTGTAATGTTTACCAATAAAGATTGGTTGATCACTATGAGAAAATATATAAACCAATACCATTATCGATTTCAGTTTTAGTTTTATGATGGGGTCACTCATGTCTTTAAATCCAAGTGGATCTATTGATCACAGAGGGTATGGAATTGTTTTTCAAATACTTGGGTGATCACTTATAAATTTTTATAGATGTTTTTTGAAGACATTATACATTGTTTAGAAAATATTCTTCATGCATTGGTGTTTTAATACCATGATTTCATTCTAGTTTATTATTCTTGTATAAAACCCTAAAAAGAGTTATGTTTTCTTTTAACATGCCACGTGGTGTGATTACAACTTATATGCCTTCTTATTGAATTGAACATTCTGAGTTGTTAGAACTAATGGCCGAACTTGTGGACCTATAGTAAAATTTAGTTATTCATCCTTTAATTTCATTATCAATTTCTCATTTTCTCTAATATTAGTGTATTAGACTATGCATTGATTGTATAATGTTGAATCAGGTGACTGTTAGGAATAATTACCCTTTTCCATGGATTGAAGATTTTAAAAAAAAACATTAAATAGCTTCTTAGTTTTTGAATATTTAACTTCAGTTAGGCTAACACTGGATGTGATTTTGAGAATAGTATATAGCTAAAATAACATCTTTGAATCAGTATGTCATTTTGAGCTTTTAGTTATGAAAATCAGTCTCAATATTGCTCCTACAATATTTATGTTATTGATGAACTGAATCATTCATCAGTTCTTGGGAGGATTTGTTGTTGTGTTTATGGATGATATCTCAATTCCCCATAAGAGGAGAATCATATAGAAAATTTGGGTTTCAAATTCATATTGTGAGTAAATATCCTGAAAATAGAAAAGTTTTTTATTGATATTTTTTTGTCCAGGAACTGATTGGTTTTAAGGTGGGGTTTACATAATCACCCATTATGATTGTTCTAGGTAGGAATTTTTATATGATTTTCACTATGTTACTATAGGGTTGAGTTGGGAAAAATTGATAATGAATGTGAAACATGTGGTGTCATATTGTTTACATCAGTTCATTCCCCAATGGGAAGAACTACCCTAAACAAGATCCTGTATTGGTAGAAATTTTTCATGCACTCAAAATGTGATTTCACTATCTCATCAAGAGTATATTTGATTATATTCCGAATATAAGATTTTGGGATATATTTTTACTCAGATGGATCTAAACATATGATACAGACAATGGGTTTAATTTCATCATACCTTAGATATTATTATTTTATATTCTATTGAGAATGTAAAAAAATTTTGTTGATTCTCTGAGCAATAAATTACTGACTCGATATATGAAGGAATCCGTGGAGGAATATTATGTGATGTGTTTGTTCACTGGGATGAGAATATGGGTAGAATATGTTTGTAGATAGATTTAATTGTCCTCAATGGAGGATGGTTATCTATTGTGTGTGAGCTTATATCGATCAGGTTATACACACCATGTTATTATTATTTTTGAAAGAATTTTATGGGGGGAAGACCATAGGTTAGTTTTCTAAATCTTCAAATAGAGCCTTGTTTTTTCATCGGAGGTCAGTTTTCTGTTTTTCCCTAATTCAGGATTTGATGGATTGTTGAAAAATATCATTTTTTTCAACACACCCTTTGTATATCGAGATGAATCATGACCTAATACATCGGTATTTGTGATAGAGAAAGAGGAATCTAGTTGTAGATTTTTTAATGGTGTCTCACCTCTACAAAAATTAAAGCATAACACTAGGGGCCTATAGGGGTTTTTAGCTTTAAAAAATTCTTTGATGGAAGTGTGATGTTGTTTATATAGACCTCTTTATTGGTTTTCTATGTACTCTTAATTATAATTATATAATTCGGTTTATCAATAATCAACTTATGAAATAATTTCATTTCATACATTTCATGGAGACAAGGAATATAGAACATCTTGGGGAGTTGTATATCTGATAGTTTGTGATACATCATGGGGGGACATTAGAGATTATATTTAAAAGGGATCATATCCTCAATGATTTTTTCTGTATTGGGTTTTAATATGAAAGACAATTTTTATTGATATTGATCAAATAATATCATTATTTGATATATGTGTAGATAATGAATACTATCAAGGTTTGTAGGGTATTCTTCGTCATGTGTTCTTGATTTTGGGGGAAATTAGAAAATGAATTTTCCATTGAATTAATTTTCATATAAAAATAGATTACATGATTTGATAAATATTGTGCCCTTTGATTCATTATATTAGAATCCACTTAGATATCTCTTATGTTGAGAAGATTTGAGAGAGTGGTCCTTGAATGGCTTGATCTGTCATTAGGATATGAAAGAGAAGTTGTAGTTGATCAATAATATGTTCTTCATAGAACATAGTCATAAAAAATTAAATTATTGTCCATCTATGCATGCTACAATATTTTTTGGATGGACATTGTGTTTTATTAGAGTTTTCCACATTTCGGACATCATAAGTTGAAAAAAATGTATGTATTCACCAAGGTGTTTGGACCATTTGAGATGGTAGGATGTATTTGGAATATGGCCTATCAGTGGAATTTATATCTTGTTTGACTTATATCTAATATGTGTTTTATGTTTCCCAAATGAGGATGTACAATTTAAATACTCTCCATTTTATTGGATTAGTTTATATTAATCATGATCTGGATACCATAGTTGATGGGTAACAAGTTCATATTATAGATCACAATGATATGTTAATATTCATTTAAACAATTAGATCTATCTAGGTATTGTGGTAGTATTAATGGTATATCCATGATATGTGGGAGTGGAAATCATTGATGAAGAAACATTGACCTAATATCTTTGTATATATATATTCTTGAGAACATTACGAGGACATAAATCCATTATGGTGGGGAGATTATAACATACCATTATTTTTTTAGTTATTCCATTACAAATTTTCTAATCATTAATTGTTTACGGATTGATTGGGGTTATTTTACGGAAAATTTGGAAATTGTTAGAGGCCCGGTGTGTTGTGACCCTTTGTTGCATCATTATGGAAAACCATGTGGGCTTCTAAACGAAATCATGTAGCTGTGTTGGATCCACTAGAAAAGATGAAAGGTTTTCTAAACGTTTTTCCCACATATTCCAAACTATGAGCCACAAGACAAAGGTTTTAATCATTATTGGAACATTTGTATGGTTACCATGAAGTCTATCTTTTCCCCAAAATATAATCCTAGGGGAGGATGATAATTAGGTCAACTAGTTACTCCTAACTATGAAACATAACCCAGAAAAGGATGCATGCATGTTTCAAATATTCAAATTACTATATGTAAAATAATAAAACACCTTTTTAAGATGATTAATCGCCTCATTTTACCCTATAATGATTTCCCAGGTTTTTTATGCTCTCAATAAGTGATTTCCAATACTTAAACACTTTTCATTGATGAATCAAAGAAGTATTGATCTTGTTCAATCTCTCCCTTATACGTGGTTCTCAATACTTGTGATTTATTTCAATATCTACTTCTTTAGTCCACAAATTTTGATAAGGGACCATGAAATTTATGGATCTAAAATTTATTTTCAATCATGATTATAGGTTTTGTTTCTATACCATTTATTTATTTTTTCCTCATTATCATTTCATATGGATGGTGTTGTGCATTACAATTCCATGGATTAAATGTTTGTGTCCCTATACAAAGGGTCAATTAATTTATTTTCTATAATCTTTTGTAAAAATATTGGTTTATGTATTTAATTTAGTTGATAATTTATTTCAATGTATCATTGTATAAGAATCATTTTTTAAATGGTTTTTAATGAATTTTCACACCATGTGTTTTTTAAAAGCTTAAATGGTAGTTTTAATTTTTGAAATTTATTTTAAAATATTGAAGAGGATTTGAAAGGATTTTAAAATCCATTATAAAATGTGATTATGGTTTCTGAAATGTAATTCATATTCATGGAACATTTTGAACATTGGGTTTGTTGAGATAGAGACTTATGCATCCTTACAATTCTTGGCACTACTAAGGGTTGTTTATATTTAATGATGGACTATGATAGGAAACATTATTAGTTGGATAAAATGTTATTTTTATGTATTTTGTGTGTTTTTTCGAAGTTTGGTTCCTAAATCAAAAGTGTTTTTTCATTTCTATGTATTTATCTCATGATTGGATTTCATATTGGATTGTTTCTCATTGGTTTTTATATAACATTGTATCACATAGCATCACAGAATTTGATTTTATTGAAATGTGTTTACCTAAGAGCCATATAGTGTATTTAAATTATTTTATGATTTTGTACTTATACTTTTCATATTTGTGGTTTTAGAATATTGTAGAATTATATTACTACCAATGGGAAATGATTATATGTGTTTTCAAGTTATGAAGAGTCATTTTGAAAAATAGTTTTGTTTTTAAAGATAAAACTATTGCATTTGTGATATTAGACCTTATATAGATTTGGTGATGGTAACTTGCTTTTATTTGGGATAGCACCAACCATTTCCCTTATATATTGTTTTAGATTATGTATTGCTCGGTCTAGAATAAGGGAATGGTATGTAGATGAATGTTGTCTTCACATTATGTTGTTTTTTTGGTCTGTTTTGGTTTGAAGGTGATCATGGGTCTCATAGAGACATCTGATCTTATATGATTCAAACTTTTATAGTTTTTCTAATATATTGGTTATATAGATTTGGTTGTATCTACATCATTATTTTTCATTCTAATCTGGTTTTATGTCTTGGTTCTGTTATATTCAAGACCTATTTCCATTATTATTATAACACCTATCTATGACACGCCAACTCAGGTGGATTGTCAAGCTGACTCATGTTTGTTTGTTGGACAATCTAGAATATTATTTTCTCATATTGTGAAACTGAGTAAGGTGTGATCTATACATTTTCATTATAAATCCATTATGATTAGGGGTAGATTAATTATATTTTCATAATGTATTCTATGTTTTATTCTCTTTTTCCCATAAATTCTTCCTTTCCATTGTTGATATCTAACATTTTGTTGTGTGTAGCTATGGTTTCGTTTAATATCTCACCAGAGTGTAGTAGAATTGTCCTGGTACGATGGGGATTTTCATATGGAAGTTATAAGGTCATTAGAGGTTATTATCACATGTATTTTCATTCCCTTTCCATGAAGGTTATTTTTCATATGAATTTTTTGTGATACATATAAATTTGAATTTAATTAGCGACTTAATTGATGTCATTTGTTTCGTAAATTTTCATTAATGATGGATATAGTTCATTGTGGCCATTTTGTGGTTGGATGGTATTTGTTTTAATGATGTGGGTGAACATTGTATGTATTTATGAGATTATGATTAAATTTTTAATTTAAAAATTTAATTAAAATTAATAGAATTATTTTAATAATTAATTATAACTATTTGTATTAAATTAATAGTATATTATGGCTTGGTATATGAGCTCATGGAATGATACGAGCATATATGGGATTTACAGTTTATGGAAAACATTAATTAAATTAAACAACTACCTGACTACAACTTATGTTCCTTGAGAATACCCCTTGGAAGAATGTATTATATTATATACTCATGTAGTACATGGTCTCAATAATATGGGATATTCATGTCATACCTTTATATATGTTATTCAATTAAAATGAACTTATTGTAACTAAATTTAGTAAAATTATGTGTTGATGAGGGACCTTTGGGAACTGGCTTGATGTGAGTTTTAATGTAACACCCCAAGCTTCCACGGTATGCTTCTCTTTGAATAATATAGTAGCGTGTGTTGTACGCAACTTCGAGGCTCAAACGCACACCACAACTAATCAAAGTAGTCATTATGAATAGTAATATAAACTTTTTGAAATTTTATAAATTTTATTATTCACATTTGACTTCATTTTTTGATTTAGAATATTGAAATTACTTTAAGGTGAGTTTTTGGTATTTTTCTCAAAACTTCCAATTTTTTATGAATAGTGAAAAATACTAAACTTTAATTAAAAACAACTTTTTTAATCGAAATAATTTATAGTGATAAATTATACTATTTATTAGATTTAAAGTATATTTAGAATATAATTTTACAATTTAATCCAACGTTGGTCATTGGACGTAATTTCACATTTAAAGTAGATATAAACAAGTGTCAATATTTTGATATTTATTATTTCTTAAAAAACACGCTTTTTTCTACAACAGGAATTAATTTTAAATTAATTTATAGCACTTCTGTGTTTTAAATTTAAAAAAATGGATTACATATTGTGAATAAAGAGTAACAAATTGTTTAAATATGTATCTTTTATTTATAGTCATTGTAAATAATTACTTCGGTAAATATTTTATTTGCCATGGTTAAATGGTAAATCTGGTGAATAAGGGTAATAAAAAATATTATAATAATATTATATTACCCTAACACATGTCCTAACATAATTGGATGATACTTTTCTTACCATCGGCATCTTTTGGTAGAGTTTGGGACCACATGGAGCCACTTGTATGTGATAATGAAACTTTATATTAATTAAGTTATTGCAAATAAAAAAATGACATAAGCATATATATTTTAGAAACAAAAAATTTACATAGGGTTATATATGTTTTCTTTTCGAATATAAATATTCATTAAAAATTTTAAAATATTTCCTACATAATGGTATTTTGTTTATAATTTTTAGACATTGAATAAGTAAATTTATTTATGACATAATAATGATGCAGAAAATTTCCTTTTTAATGAAAGAATAAAATAAATGGTATTATAAAGTTTCCAATAAATAAAAATTGAAAGCGTTGATTCCATACAAGAATTTTATAAGTTAATATTACATGTTATTTTTTATTAAATTAATTTATTTTGAATCAATAATTTTTTTATGACTTTAACAAAAATCATTTATTAAATAGTGTCAAAATTGACATAAAGGAATTTTTAAAACAGATATTATATTATTAATTTATAAAATATTCTTAAAAATATAAGGATTGGCCAAAAGACCATTACAATGATGGTTGTGTCATTAATGAACAACTTGGGGTTCTTTTGTAGGTCTATAAAAATCTTATTAACTATATATTATAAAAATAAAAAGAGACATGGTAAATGTCAAAGTATTTAACTAAGAGTTAAATCGTACTGATAAGGGTTATATAATGACCCAACCCTTTATAAAACCTATTGGTTGAGTGGTTTTCAATTAATCCCAACCTTAGCCTTTAAATAATATATTTTAAAGCCATTAGAAACTGAAAATTATTTTAATATAAAATAATATTTCTATCTTTTCCTAAGGTTCCCCTCAGAACTCTCATAAAAGACCACTACACATTCTCTCTAATTCACACTTTAAAAGACATTTGGCTCAGCCAACCCCTGACCAAATACCCTCTAAACATTCCTCCCATAATCTTAGAGGCCCTCCTTTGGTCATAAATCTAACTTAAGAGGAACGTTTGATCAAATAAAAAAGAAGAACCCGAAGAAGAGGTAATAATTTCACCGCCCTCTTTCAAGTTCTTTTCTTCTTCCACTTCCTTTTTCTTTGTTGTTTCTATTATAAATTAAGAAATATATTATATTATATATACTGTGATGTTATTATAAATATGGTACAACCAAATTCATTATTCTATCCATCCTTTTAATAACATGTCACTATACGTATGTACGTACGGCTTACCATCTCTACGTCATGGTGTAATTGTTATTCAATACATTATTATTTGGATGGGTATAATAATTTTGTGTAATTGAAGTAAATAATAAATATAACATGATAATTATTCTGTCTATATGATATACCATCCCAATATATGTTATTTTAATATCAAAATAATGATATTTTCCCTCATGCGTACGTACGGATTACCGTCTCCACGAACGCGATGAGATTCATTCCCCATCATATCCATTCAAGACTAATTTTTATTTTATGATAAAATTTAATATTTTAAGACTTGATATCTTTATGGATATGAATAATATAAATCCCATACATAACAAATATGACTCACAAAACAAATAATATAAAGGAAAATGAATCCGTTAACACCCAAAAGAATGACAATTCTACGATATTATTTACGAAGCAATGATAGGAGATCATATATGATATCATATTAATGTATATTATTCTTGTATATTTGAATAACTTTTATTTCACCATTATAAAAGATGTTTACCTACCCTTGAGCAAGGAAATTTACAAGTTAAGGGCTAATTTCACAATCTTTTTATTATCTTGGGTTGTTTTTAAGAAAGTATCTACTAAGACCTCTTTATCATCCACATCCATGTTTGTTAAAAATGTATTTCAAAACGTTCTCACTATTTTATAGACTATGGGTTAAAGTAATTTATACCCTTTTTTGTCTTTATTTATGTTTTTTATAAAGTAATCTTTCTGTCGTTTTACAAACAAGGTACTTTTTATCCTTTTCGACAAAATTAAGGTAAAAATGTCTTTTTCTAACTTATACGACAGGTGTGGCTATTTTCCACTGTTATAAAATCGTCGAAGCTTCCCTTAAAATCTTATAGAAATATTTTCAAAGTAAATGTTTTCTTTTATAGTTATGAGGCTTTTAAATCATTTTAAAGGAAGAAATATTTCTCTCAAATAGTTTTTATTTATCTATGTCAACATCCATTGATGGATTTTAAGATTATTGGAAGTTGATTTATTATGATACAAAATGTTCATATTGTATTGAATGTTTTGATATATTTTAGACTATAGATGTGTTATTTTTATAACATTCATGGTTAATGGAGAAAATATTGACATTTCGTATGCTAGTATTAATATGAATTTTTATTTTATGTTTAAAAATGTTCATATAAATAATTCATTGGACGTAGAAAGTGACTGGTGGAGCCCACTATAGCTCATAAATTCATCGATAGGTCTAATGAGACAAACTAGTGTCTTGTCACAAGGCCTTGACACGATCTTATTTGTAGTGTTGTCACAAGGCCTTGACTATGTGGTTATGATAGTCTGGTATTATACATTCTTTCATTATGAAAGTGGTTATTGATATTGCATTAGATTATTTGACTATTAGAATATCCATGTGAATATGTAAATGGAAAAATTTTATTTTATTTTGGCCATATTATAATGATGTTCAAGTTTAAAAGGATTTTGTTTTAGTTATACATTGCCTTAAATGTTTATTCTTATTTAAAAAAATTTCCGCTACATTGTTGTCCTTACTGAGCATCTGAGCTCACCCCATTCTATTTTTTATTCTTCCCACGATGTGAAAAATTATTTTATGACTGACCGGCAGGGATAGTTTGAGGGGATATGAGTGTGGACTATGAAGACTATATTGTTGTAGTTTTTTACTATATAATGTAATGTAAGACTTATGAATGTATCTAGTGTTTCTAAGGCTACTAACTAATCAGTATTTCATGACATGATATTTGGTGATCATGTCAATGTTATGTAATAATGCACCAACTCTGGGTAACTGGGGTCAGGGAGTTGCAGTTGGTATCAAAGGAAGTTTAGTACAAACATTGGGAGTGATATTTAGATAAACTCTTATTAGAGCACATAGACCTAAGATGGACTTTAGGATTAGTGTAGAAGAGCTTCATAAAATTTTGGTATTGTAGAGATTTTGTGAGATTTCTGAGAAATACATCCTTGTCTAGATACGAGCAGGTAGGGGAGGATATGGAACATATGTACCTAGGGGTAAAACCCAAAAACACCACTTTGAGCTAGACTCGAATGGGAACTAGTGCACGACAACGAGCCATGCTGTATTCTTGGTTACAACACTCCCAGGGGATATGCTTAGGATAATTCTCATTTTATTTACAAACCATTATGAAGGGATTATGAGTATATAATTCCTCAAAGAAAACATTTTTATGAATATGGATTATATCCATACACTGTTAAATTTATATTAAGTGTTTTACAAGTTTGGATTTATGTATTGTGGTTAGTAAACTAATCTAGTGAATGCCATTTTTTAGAAATGAAACCTAGTGAAAGGAATGGAAACTGTATCAATTAACACACTCCATTTAGGGATTGACCTCCAGCTCAAGATAATTATATTGGAGCTGGTGTTGCAACTGGTTCTGATCAGCTAATCACCATACTTGGGAAACTCACTTAGGTTATGAATGATAACCTTACCCATATATATCACCCTAATCTGTGGCATGGAGGATAAATTTTAGATCGCTTTATGAGGTAACAACCACCAACATTCAATGGGGTTAAAAATCCACTAGTAGCTGAGCAATGGATAAATTCCTTAGATAAAATATTCCACGCCTTGGGGAGTAGTGAAAGCGAAAAAGTTGTCATGGAAGTTTACCACCTCACATGAGATCCTGATAAATGGTGGCCATTGATTCCAAACACGAATGAAGATGATGAAGTATCAAATATGGAATGGAGGGTGTTTAAAGTGATTTTTTTAATAATAATTTCCTCATGACCATTGAGCAGATATAGAAAGACAATTTCTGAGTCTGAAGAAAAAGGAAGACGAGAATGTTTCAACGTATGAGTCTAACTTTACAAGGTTAGAATGGCATGCTAAAAGTTATATACGTAACCCAATAAGTAAGATTTATTGTTTCTTTGATGGGTTAAAATTTTTTTCTCCATCGAGCATTAGTCTCATAATCCTTCTCTTCATACAAAAATATTTTATCATGTGCTATCAAGACAGAAAAGGAATTCTCTATGTCTTACGACTTTAAAGTAAAGAAAGAGAAGAAGATATCTACTGATCACTCTGGAAATAGAAAGAAGTTGAAGAAGATAAAAGTATAATATACATACTGTAGTAAATGTGGGAAGAAACACCCTGGTACTTTCCTAAAGAGAAAGTAAGTCTGTTACAAGTGTGGTGAAAAAGGCCATCAATCTCATGACTGCAAGGGGAAGAAAGAAGCTACCGATGTTCAATGCTAAAATTTCAGGGAGATGGGACATTATGCAAATGAATTTCCTAAGTGTCCAGGGATCATACCTCAGAAAAGGCCAACGGAACAAAGCCAAGATTATGCTATCTCTACTGCTGAGGTAGAAGCTCTGAAAGATGTGGTGGAAGGTAGTTTAATGGTTTCTTCAAGATTAGAAAATGTTTAATTTGATTCTGGATCATCGCATTGTTTCATATCTTCCTAGTTGCTAAGAAAATTAGATATTTCCAATTTGATTTATCAAGGGAGTTTTCATTTAAAACTTCTAAGGGAAGTATCATCACAATAATGTTTTGTGAATCTGTTACCATTAGAGAATATAAATGTTCTTTGTCTATTGATCTCATTATCATACCCATGATTGAGTTTAATATAATCCTTGGTATAGATTGGCTTTCGTACCATGATGTGAATATTTATTTTAAGAGGAAGGAGGTTACTATTTATGATCATGATGAAAAGGAACACCTTATATTTACAAAAGAATCATCACCACCAAATTCTTATCTAGATCCACCCCCAGTATATCAACTAAATTCAATTACTGGGGAGGAAGAGAATGAAATAAATGTGGGTGAAGAAAGTAATTTTCAAATAGATGATGTACCTATTGTGAAAGAATATGTTGATGTTTTTCCAAAGGATTTACTTGGAAATCCTCCAAAACAAGAAATTTGGTTTTCTATTGACCTAATTCATAGTTGAAGGCCCATATCATAGACCCCTTATAGAATGGACACAATGTAATTAGTGGAACAAAATAAACAACTAGAAGAATTGAGTAATAAGGGATTTATTCACCATATCGTTTCTCCATGGGGAGTCCCTGTTCATTTTGTTACGAATAATGATTGATCTATGAGGTTGTGCATTGACTACATGGAGATTACTGCTATAACAATATAGAACAAGTGTCCCCTATATCGCATTGATAATTTATTTGACCAACATCATGGAGCTCAATATTTTCCAAAGATTGACCTTCGATCTGGATATCATCTGTTGTGTGTGATGATGGAAGACATTCCAAAAAAACATTTTGAACTAGATAAGGGCATTACGAGTTTAAATTAATGCCTTTTGGGCTAACTAATGAACCCTTTGTTTTCATGGATAGAATGAATATATTTTTAAATGAATATCTTGATGACTTTGTATTGGTATTTATTGATGATATCTTGGTATACTCCAAAAGCTACAAAGATCATGAAAATTACTTGAAAATTATCCTTAAGACTCTGAAAAGACATGAATTATATGGGATGTTTATCAAATGTGAATTCCAGATTCAGGAGATTTCTATTCATGTCCATATTGTCTCTAAGGATGGAATCTGTGTTGAACCTTCTAAGACAAGAGAAATCCATGAATGGCCAGCACCAACAATTATAACCGAGTTACCATGTTTTATTGGTTTAGAAGGTTATTATCGACGTTTTGTCCAGAATTTTGCATGATTGGCTGACCCATTAACGAAGCTCTCACGTAAAGGGGTTAAATTTGTTTGGAAAAAAGATTGTGAATAATGTTTCAAAGAACTGAAGATAAGATTATTCAATGTTCTTATATTGACTCTACCATTGGGAAATGATGGGTTTGTTATTTATAGTGATTCTTCAAAGAACGGACTTGGTCGTGTCCTTATGCAGAATGATAGGGTTATTGCCTATGCATCGCGACAGCTAAAAATTCATGAGCAAAACTATCCTACTCATGATATTAAGTTATCAGTTGTAATCTTTGCTTTGAAGATATGGAGACACTATCTATATGGTGAAAAATGAGAGATTTATACCAACCACAAGGGTTTGATGTACATTTTCTCACATAAAGAACACAACATGAGGAAAATGAGATGGGTTGAACTACTCAAGGATTATGATTTCACTATACACTACCACCTGGGGAAGGAAAACAAGGTGGCAGATGCTTTGACTAGAAATTATCATGGATTTTTTAACAAGATGAGAGTTGAAAAGGATCCTATATACATGGATCTAGTAAAGATGGATATGGGAATAGCCATGGAAGGTGAAACATCAATAATTTTTCAAATGGTTTCCAAACCATCTTTACTAGAAAGGATAAAGAGTTCTTAGATCGATGATGAAGAGTTTCAAAAGAAGATTAAAGCTGTGAATGATGGAAGATTGAGTGACATTGCGTATAAAGATAACATTTTGAAATTTTGGAAGAGACTTTGTGTTCCCGATACACCTGATCTAAAAAAGGAATTGTTGGATGATGCTTATAGTTCCAATTTCTCTATACACCCTTGGAGCACTAAAATTTATAGAGATTTGAAGGAACATTTTTTGTGGGCCAACATGAAGAGAGAGATTGCTGATTTTTTCCCAAGATATATATTTTTTCAACAAGTGAAAGCTAGAAGGCAATAGCCTGGAGAAGCCATGAAACCTCATCCCATACCTTAGTGGAAATGGGATAATATCACGATGGACTTTGTCATGGGACTACCAAAGAATCCTAGAAGGAATGATGCAATATGGGTCATTGTTGATCGTCTTACCAAGTCGCAGATTTTCTTTCTATAAGAGAAGATATACCACTTGAATGTCTACCAATGCTACATATTATTGAAGTTCGTGAGACCTCACATAGTACCCCTATCAATTGTTTCTAATCGTGATCCATGTTTTACATCAACATTCTAGAAGAGTCTTCAGAAGGCCTTGGATAATGAACATCATTTGAGAACTTCCTACCACCCCCAAACTGATGGAAAATCAGAACAGACTATTTAAACCATAGAAGAAATGTTGAGATCATGCTCACATGACATTCAGGGTATGTGGGATCAATATTTACCTTTGGTAGAATTTTATTATAACAGTAGCTTCCATTCATGTTTTCAGATGGCACCATATGAAGCGTTGTATGGAAAGAAATGTCTCACAACAACCTGTTGGGTTGATGTTGGTTAAAGAAAACTCATAGTCCCAGAACATATGGTTGAAACTATGGAACAGGTGAAGGTTATCAAAACCTACAATTAATCAGCTTGAAGTAGGCAGAAGAGCTATGCCGATATATGAAAAAATGATTTGGAATTTCAGGTAGGAGATCATATTTTATTGAAGGTATCTCCATAGAAGGGTGTTATATGTTTCTGTAAGAAGGTAAAACTGAGTCCTAGGTACATAGGACCTTTCAAAATTCTAGAACGAATTGGTTCTGTAGATTACCGGTTGGCAATGCCTCCAAGTCTCTCTAATGTTCATGATGTGTTCCATGTATCACTATTGAGAAAATACATGCATGACCCAATGCATGTACTCACTTATGAATAAGTAGAACTGAACCCTGATCTGTCTTATTGCGCGACCATGTCAGGATTATTGACACCAGAGAACAAGTGCTGAGAAACCAGATGACTCGTCTGGTAAAAGTTATATGGAGAAACCATAAGATGTAAGAGGCAATGTGGAAACCTGAGGAACTTATGATGAATAACCACCCAAGTCTTTTTACACAGTAATATTATATAAATTTCTAGGATGATATTATTTGAATGAGGGGAGATTGTAACACCCCGAGCTTCCACGATATGCTTCTCTTTGAATTATACAGTAGCGTGTTTGGTATAAAACTCTAAGGTTCTAACGCACACCACAACCAATCAAAGTAGCCGTTATGAATAGTAATACCCACTATTTAGAATTTTATAAATTTTATTTTTCAAATTGGACCTTATTTTTTGATTTAGAATATCAAAGTTAGCTTAGGGTGAGTTTTTGGAATTTTATTGAGAACTTCCAATTTTTGATGAATAATGAATAATACTAAACATTAATTAAAAACAACTTTTTCAATCCAAATAATTTATAGTGATAACATATACTATTGAGTGTTTTTAAAGTATAGTTAGAATATATTTTTACCATTTAATAAAAGGTAGGTCATTGGATGTATGTTCACATTTAAACTAGACATAAAAAATTTCAATCTTTTGATAATTATTATTTCTTAAAAAACACTCTTTTTGTTTTGACAATGGGAATTGATTTTAAATTAATTTCTGTCACTTCTGTGTTTTGAATTTAGAAAAATGGATTCCATATTTAGAATCATTTTTTCCAAATTAAGTAAATAGGTAACGTTTATTTTTAGACATTTTGAATAATTACATCGTTGAATATTTTATTTACCATGGTCAAAGGGTAAATCCAGTAAATAAGGGTAAAAAAAATATTATAGTAATAGTAAATTACCCGAAAATGTGTTCTAACACTATTTTATGTTACATTTATGACCATGGTCATCTTTGGGTCGATTTTGGGACCCCATGGGGCCACTTGTAAGTGATAATGACACTTCATATTAATTATGTTAAAGTAAATACAATACTGACATAAGCATATATCTTTTAGAAAAATAATTTTTACCTAATGTTATATATGTTATCGTTTAGACTATAAATATTAATTAAACATCTAAAACTATTTCCTACATATTGGTATTTTATTTATAATTCATTGACATTGAATAATTAAATTTATGTATGACACAATAATGATGCAGTATTTTCCTTATTTATGAAAGAATCAAATAAATGGTAATATAAATATTACAATAAATACAATATGAAAGTTTTTATGACCTAAAATAATTTTATATGTTAATATGATATTTTATGATTGATTAAATTAATTTATTTCGAATTAATAATGTTTTTAGGACTTTAAAAAATCAATTATTAAATTGTGTCAAAATTGACAAAAAGAAATTTTTTTAAAAGTATTATATTTTTAAATTATATAGTATTCTTAAAAATATATGGATCAGCCAATAGAAATATATAATGATATTTTTATTATTGATTAACCACTAGGGGTTCTCTTGGAGGTATATAGTAAGTTCATTAACAATATAATATAAAAATACAAAGAGACATGGTAAATGTCAAACTATTTAACTAAGAGTTAAATCTAAATGTTAAGGATAATATTGTGACCAAAACCTATATAAAAACTATTGGATGATTGGTTTTAGACCCATACCCACCATAAACTTTAAATAATCCATTTTTGATCCATTATAAAAAGAAAATGATTTCATTATAAAATAATATTTCTTTCTTTTCCTAAGGTTCCCCTCACACCTCTTATAAAAGGGCACTCCCTGTTCACTATAATTCACACCTTCAAAGTCATTTGGATCGGCCAAAACCTGCCCAAATACCCTCTTAACTATCCTAAATTAATCCTAGAGGAACTCATTTGGTCAGAAATCCTACTTAATGATCCATTTTGATCTAATCAAAAGAAATAACCCGAAGAAGATGTAATAATTTCACCACCCTCTTTCAAGTTATTTTATTCTTCCACGTCCTTTTTCTTTGATTTTTCCATTATAAAATAACTATCTCAATATCTTTTATATGAAATTATGTTATTATAAATATGGTACAACCAAATTCATTATTCTATCCATCATTTTAATATAATGTCACTATACGTGCCTACATATGGCTTACAGTCTCCAAGTCGTGGTTTAATTGATATTCAATACATTATTATTTGGATGGGTATAATAATGATGTGTAATTGATGTAAATAATAAATATAACATAATAATTATTTTTTATATATGATTTACCATCTAATTATATATTATTTTAATATCAAAATAATGATATTGTCGCTCGTGCGTACGTACGGATTTTCGTCTCCACGAATGCGATGAGATTCATTCTCCATCGTATCCATTCAAGAATAATTTTCATTTGATGATTAAATTTAATATTTAAATACTTGATATAATTATGTATATGAATAATATACATCCCATCCATAAAAAATATTACTCACAAAACAAAGAATATAAATGAAAACAAATCTTTTAACACCCGAAAGAACGATAATACTAAGATATTTCTAATAAAGTAATGTTTAAAGATCATATATGATATCATATTAATGTATATGATTATTAGATAATTTAATAAAAATTATTTAACCATTATACAAGAGGTTAACATACCATCAACCAATGAAAAGTACAAGGTGAGGGATAATTTCACAATCTCTTTATTATCCGAGGTTGTTTTTACGAAAGTATCTACTGGGACCTCTTTATCATCCACATCCATGTTTCATATAATTGTATTTAAAAATATTCATACTATTTTATAATCTATGTTTTAAAGTCATTTATACCCTTTTTTGACTTTTTATAAGATATTTATAAAGGAATCATTCCGTCATTTTCCAAACAATATACTTTTTAACCTTTTCGACAAAATTAAGGTAAGAATGACTTTTTTTAACTTATACGGTGGGTGCAAATATTTTCTGATAGTATAAAATATTCAAAGCTTCCCACACAAGCTTATAAGAATATTTTCAAGGTAAATATTTTCTTTTATAATTATGTGACTTTTAAATGATTTCAAAAAAAGAGATATTTTTCTCAAATAGTTTTGATTTCATCTATGTCAACATCCTTTGATAGATTTTAAGCTTATTTGAAGTTGAATTATTATGATACATAACTTAAATATTGTATTTAAGGTTTTGAGATATGTTTGACTGTGGATGTGTTATTTTTATACCATTCATGGTTTATGGAGAATGTATTGACATTTCATATGCTAGTTTTAATACAAATGTTTATGTTCTGTTTAAACCTGTTCATATGAGGAATTCATTCGACATAGTAAGTGACGGGAGGATCCCACTATTTCTTGTCAATGAATTGTTAGTTCTCATGAGACAAACTAGTTTCCTGGCACAAGGCCTTGAAAAATCGTATTTGTAGTCTTCACAGAGGGCCCTGACTATATGGTTATGATAATCTGGCATTATGAATTCTTTTATTATGAAAGTGGTCATTGATATTTCAAGTGATGATTCGACTAGTAGAATATACATGTGAATAAGTAAATGGAATTATTTCATTTTATTTTTCCCATATTATTCTGAAGTTCATGTTTAAAGGTATTTTGTTTTAGTTATGCATTGCCTTAAATGTTTGTGCTTATTTATGAAAGTTTTCACTATATTGTTATCCTTACTGAGAATCTGAGCTCACACCATTCTATGTTTTATTCTTCCCAAGATGTGAAGAAGTATTTTATGACTAACCTATAGGGATATAGTGAGGGTATATGAGTTTTGACTATGTAGACTATATTTTAGTAGTTTTTTACTTTATAATGTAATGTAAGACTTATGAATGTATCTAGTGTTTCCATGGATACTAATGTAACCGGTCATTTGAGACATGATCTTTGGTGATCATGATAATGTTATGTAATAATGCATAGACTCTGGGTAACTAGGGTCAGTGCATTACATTTAAGGTGTGTAGGCCATGGGCGGGACATTATGATAGGTTGGTGCAGTGTAATGTCCTCGAAATTCGGAAGTAGGATGGCAACTATGCTACCTGTTAATAGTGACTTCAACAAGGCATGAATTATGAAAATTGTGGGGTTCTGATGAGAGTATAATAATTCTATGTGATGTTATATCCCATAATTGATTAGATTATTAAAACAGATGAGCTGGAGAGTGAAGAGCCTATATATGGTGTATGTGTTATGATGAGACCTAGGCTACGTCAGTGAGTTCCATATAGATTAGATTATATATGATATTGTGAGTATAGATATACATGTATCAGTAGTTTTGGGTATTAACATATAAAATGATGACTAATAGTGACCGTTTATCAAGTGTTCTATGGTGGGGTCTAAGGTGTGTTATAAATAGGGAAACCATGATTTTATAAGACTAGTTTAGGATGGTGTATGAGGTGTTTCTATTAACAAGATGCTCCGGGAAAGATGTTACTTTGTGCATGTATGTATTTGGATTGTGGTTCATTGGTATATTTTCCACCTGACTATACGTGTTTTATAGGAACTATAATTAAATTTGCGATTCATGTAAATTGGGGGGAGAAGAGCTAATGAGGGATATAAATATTGTAGAATGGATGTATGGAACATGGTTTTAGTTACAGGAGTAAAACCAAAAGGTATGTGATATATAATGGTTTGGTGTGAGCAATGACATATGTTAAATATGGTTCTGGGTGAGATTCCCATTATATAGTATATGATTCCTAGCAATCTATATCTCATGGTAGATATGATCTATTGATTTTTAATTTCCCCAAGATTGTTTCTTATATTCCAGTGATAGATATTTTCATCCTATGTGGTAACATTTGTTCAAAAAATTTCAGTAGTAGATACTGTGTTCTTAATAATTAAGTGTTGTTCTAGGGTTGAACATGGATCCCCATGAGTGGTTAATATGCTCAGAGTCACACTGACACTGACCATAAAATTTATAGTTAGTCTCAAGTTTCATATTATATCCCAAGGATCGATGACGAGTATTTAAAATAGGCTTCTTCATTGTATTTATTATTCATACGGGCATATCACTTCTGTTTAAATAAATATTATCATTTTATATATTGTACCTTGTTTTGGGGGGTCTACTGAGTTGAAAAAACATGTTTCTTAGGTGTCCATAGAAATTGGTTACCCAAATAAATTTTCACTAATCATCTGCTAAGGTTGGGAATATGCCTCAGATTGGATCATTATGTATTGTATATTATAAGAATTTATAAGTTGGGAAAATATTTCTTATTATTATAGTTTTGGTCCTGAAATTATTCAATTTTATATATTTTGTGTGATTGACAGAAATGATCATTAATTTTTATTTGGTAGCATGACCGTGAGTCTATATTATTGTTTTCTTCCAAATTAAGACTTATTACAATACATTATTTTTATTTCATTTGTGAACTCTAAAGATTATTTTTTTGTGAATAATTTTTTGTTTTTTCATGTACTTTGATATTAAGGAATAATATCCCTTTGGTAACACATTACACCCCCACAAGTTGTTTCTATACATAGAAATATACGGAAACAATATTGATGAAAATTAGCACTAGATTTAGTTAGTGCAGGGTAAACTCGCATGAGTACATATTACAGGGTATTTAAGTAGTAAATGTGACTGATATCACATTGTGTATATATTTTTTATATTTTTATATTTTTGGGATAAGTTTGATACATGACATAAGAATGTGTTAAATGTCACAATGGACCTTGGTTGATTGTGTCACAAACACATTTATTAAGATAATGTCAACGATACTAAGGATATGGGATATTTTATCTTTTTTTTCACAATTATGATTATATTATCTCACTTATTAGGAAGTAATAGACATGTCTATTTTATGATTTAGTTTTTTAACTATTTGAAATTTGGTATGCTACTTGTGTACATCCATCATTCTTGACACATAGTAGTCACATTATATATGTTTTCTTATGAGATATTAGTCACACTGATGAAAGTGGTCTCAACTAATTAATGTGTCAATGAAAAGATATATTATATTTTTCTATATAAATTTGTGTTACCTTTCAAATTATCTAAAAAATATGTTTATTCTAATTACATTTCATGTGGATTTTAATGTGGGATGTTCTGTATTAGTTGAAATATAGTCCCTCTTCATAAGGGATATATAGCGACCTATAACAATATTTTCTATACATTTGATTCTAGAATATTAATTTTATATAGAAATAAATTTTTATAAAACCTATCATAAAAAATATAAATGAAATTTGATCATATATATTATCGATGAAAGCCTAATTAACCGTTCTAACAAATTATATTATACTCAATATAGAACTTAAATAATGATACCATATTATATATATATATATATATATCTGTGTGTCAATTTTTGTGTGAATTTATGAGACATGATCCTCATATGAATATTTTTCAGTGAGGATTTCTTCCCTAGATTGGGAGGTTGATTTTGTTATGTTATTCTAGTTATATATATTTGATACCCAAGGACGGTTATTTTATTGTCTGATTTACCCTGCAGTGTTGGATAAGGGAACATGGATGTTTATCATGATTTATCGCAATGTGAAATACTATTTATGTTCTAGGTAAGGTATCCTAGCTTATTTAGATACTTCATAAATTATTGGGAATTTGATGGTGCATGTTATGTTAACCCAAACATGGGGTCAACAGTGGTTTTGAGTGACTTTGTGATGATATGGTTTAGTGTATGATTTGTGTTGTGAGATTGATACATGGTTTCATCGGGTATATGGAATTAGTAATTTATTTTTTTTATTTTTTTTAATATATTTAATTTGAAATGATTTCTGCATGTAGGGATGTTTTTAAGGGTATGATCGATCATATTTCTATATTTTGTGACTTTGGGTAGAGTTCTTAATGAAATAATTGGTCATGATCCAATGTTGGTGAATTTTATATATATATATACTGAGTAGACAGATTTTGTTTCAGAATAATTCCCACATCATTGAAATGTTCTGTGGTATAGTATGGATTAGGTGAAGTTTCTAGTGTTTAATAGGGGAACTCAGGGTGCTTCTAGATGTATCTTATTAACATGTTATGAGTATAGACAGTTGGTTAGGAACATGGGACTACGTTTTTAGTTCAATACTCATGTTTGAATTATTTTAGTTATTAAATGAGGTAGTATATGGTCATACACTATGTAGCTATTGTAAAATTGATGTAGTATGCATAGTATGCATGTGGATCTTGACAAGATGAGAATTAGTGAGTGGTCATTTATTGGAGGTGGTACAATTTTTTAGTGAAATTCCATTTGTCATATTTTCTTAATTTTTTTTAAAATGGAAAAAATTCATATATAGTGAGAAGTGATAATATATATATATTAGGGTAACATAATATGGTTGACCTGACTGTGTTCCATGATTGGTATTTTTAGTGCGATGTGATAATGGAATGTGTTAGTATTCAACTTAGGGAGTGTTATAAGAGAAACCATATGGTGGGGAGTAAACCATTGGCTATTAGAGAGATTCACCCATGTTATTTTTAAATTTTTGTGGAAACCATGGAAACATTTCTACTGAGACTAGAATAGGTGGAGTTCAATGACTTATTTTGGTTCCCATGTTTTGTTAGGATTCTCACATCTAGTTATTGATTGCAGTAATGGAAAATGTTTGATCTGTTAAGGTACAATGTTGTTTTGGTAGGTTCATTGCAAGGATTTGACAATTTAATATATGGTCATAGTGGTGTTTGGATAAAAAGAAGATCAAATGTTTCAAATTTAGCTAGTTCTATGTGAAATAAATGAATGTATATTTATATGTGACATTAGATACTATAATTTCATTAGAACTACGATTAAAATGATTTTGGGTGGATCCATGAGTGAGTGTAAATAGATAATTGTTTATAATATTGATATTAGTAGAGATGAATGTTTTTTTGGATAAGGATTAATCTACAAACTTTCACTCTGTGTTGGGTGTGGATTTCAGTGTGAATGTTTGGATAACATAGGAATGTATCCAAGAGTAAATGTTTTATAATCAGGTGTGGTTTTGGAACAACAATAAGTAAACTATATAATTTTTAAAAAATGGATTTACATATGATGTATGATAATTTTTTTCATATTTAATTTAGTGTTGTGATGTAGGAATAACACTAGGTTGGTTTTTAGATAATTAGAAATTTGGTTTGGTTGGTCATTCTGGTGGTTGAGAACTCAATAGTTTGGTATCAACCCTTGTGAGTAGAGGTTTATAGTGGGTATAAACATTATAAAACTTATAAATAAACTAAGGACACTATGGTGTCTCATTGTATAAGAGGAAAATTTGGTGCCATATTATTTCTTTGCTATTTAAATTGGGTGGTTTACTAGTTTTTTAGGAATATTACATCAAGGTTTTTAAGATGAAAAGTTAAATCTCATTTCTAATTCCAATGTAAATTCAGATGAGTAAGATATTAGTTAATGGTTGGGATAGGATGGGTGAAAATTTTAGTATTATTGGTTATTTTTAAAGAATGATAAATGTTAAGGATAAGAGCTTTTAAAAAACTTATCTTTAATGATTTGTGATATTCAACAAAATATTGAATGTTTGACATTAGTAAAGGGTTAATTTTTAGAAAAGGGGGTTTTGAATAGAATATTTAATGTTTTAACATATTAATATGTTGTTTGTGTGTGTGGAATTATACTATAGAGGTTACATAATGAAAAATGTGTATTTGATAGTGATATTGGTTAAACATGCATTTAAATTTCTCTATATGTTCCAAACATGTGGTAAACATTGTTTTATTAGAGCTCATATAAGAGGGATAAAGTCCTATGATAAATGATGTGGGTCATTAGTCATATACGGTACCATGGAGTGACACCTGTTTGAAATATGAATGGAAAATACCCATTTTTATTATGAATGTATAACAACAAGGTTGGAGGCCCAATGGTGTGGCATTAAATGTTCCATCAAGAAAAAGGTTTATGATCTTCTGTCTGCTACCTATGAAAGATAGAAAATGATGATGTATCTATTACATGGTATAATATATATTAGGAAATTGATTGATTTTTTATAGTGCAGCATGGAATAGGGAAATATGTGGCGTTAGTTGTTTCCCGACATTAAATTTTTAATTTTTTTTGAAGCCCCCCATTTCCCAATTTTCATTATTAAATGGTGAGGCCCTATTTTTCTTTTCCCCTCATCCATAATGAAATCTCACCCTTGTCTCTTTTATTCCCTCATGTTTAGGGTTGGATTTTTTGTGCTTTATTGGATTATTTTTGGTGTCATTCACCGCTCTCCAACCTTTTATTCCATAAAATGTTCTTCTCTTATTTTGTGTTGTTATGGACTAGGTCTTGGATGATGATTTTGTCAGATCATGATAAAAAAACCTTTGAATAATGAGTATTTTGTGTGTGATTGATAAAGCGTTCCCCTATTTATTGATTCAACATTTTTAACATCATTCATTGATGGTGCATTGTCTTGTGAATTTATTCCATTATTTTTTTAAATCTATTTATAATGTAAGATTAAAATGATGTCACATGTTAGAGATTTTACTTCCAATTGTGGGGGGAACATGCAACTATCATTCTATGTGGTTTTGATCATGTTTCAATAAAGTTAGAGTGATGTGTAGTTGTTATGCAACTTTGAATAAATTTATTAACTTATATGTTAAATATAATTTTTTATAATTATATTAATAATTAATTATTAATGTTTGTAAATAATTATTTTTATAATTTTCGAGGAGATAAGGGGTCAGGATATGATGCATGATTGGAAAGGATAAACCATTGAAGGCTTATGTAATGAACAAATATTTTATATTCATAAAAATACATATTAAGTTTTACAAAAAAATTTACATGGTACCCAAAATATAAAAACCCCAAATATATTATGAACTAATTATTAATAAATAAATAATAAACAATACTATTGTAAATGTATGATTTCTAATTTCTCTTTGAGGTATTTTATATGTATGCTTCATTTTACGAACTTTTTTTGGTAAATTAAGTGTTTTGTATTGTATTTTAGTATGCTTAGGGGTTTTCCTAGGGTTCGAGACTCAAAAGAGAAAGAAAAAGTTGGGTTTTTGACATGTTGAACGGTTTTCACCTAGTTTGTGTAAACCATGCAGAATTCCTAGGAAACTGTGTGAAAAGGGGGTTTTCGGAGAGTAGCCTCCACACAATATGCACACGGTTTGGAAAACTGTGTAGGTAAACAGTGTGATGGGAAATTTTTTGGGGATAGAAGAATCTTCACGTTTTGCGCACATTTTGTACAACTGTGATGGTAAATCGTGTGGCCCCAAAACATTAAAAAATTACAAAAATTCCATTCAAGGATTTTTATACCCAACACATGATTTCTTCCTCCTCTTCCTCCTTCGACCATAGTGACAAGCCTAGCATCCCTGATCTTCTAAGAGGATGATCTCCATCGTTACTAGGCTATTTGGAGCACCATTAGTTGCAGATTAGATATTCGGGTAAGGATAATCTCCCTCTTCCTTTTATTTCTGGTTTAGGGTTTCTATTTCATTACCCTCTACAACTAAAGCTCCCAAACACTACTTATTTCATTGAGTTTTTGGGTAAAGATTCAAGGGTTGGCCGAATCAAGATCTAATGATTCGTTTGAGAGTGTTTTTTCTAATGGATTCAATATAGGGGGCCTATAAGATTTATTCCTTGGGTTTTGAGTAGAGTCGCGGATGTGGGGTGTTATTTCCTGCTCTATTTTGATGATTTCTTGGTACCTTTGGAATGATTTCTTGCATTGGTATCTAAAAAACCTTATGAAACCCTCATGATCACTATGGGATGCATGGAGGATGGTGCAACCTATTTTTGGGCCAACCATGGGGTGTGTCAAATTCTTAGACATAGAGATAGCTATGTAAGTGTATGTCATTGTGAAAGAACATAGAGCCCATGATGAATATGTTAATATATTTAATGTAAATGGAATTTGGGTATTAGTAATGCATTTAAGATGGGTAATGGTATAAGAAGTCATTTGGTTGGATTACAAGGGTATAAATGGGTTAATGGAAAAATTCAAGGGGAATAGATTTATACTTGTAAAAGCTTAGTAAGATAGGTAGGGAAAATGAGAAATGGGGATAAAAGGGTTAAGTAATAAAATATGTATGTGTTACTAAATTGAGTAAAAATGTTAATTTCTCATTTAATGATCTGTTGGTCATGTTTTAAATGACATTGGATATGTTTTTGTGATGTGGATAATTATGGTGAATGATGAATAAGCATGTTCACATTTCATGTTAGAGTGGGGTATTGACATGAGGGTCTATTCTCATGAGTTGAGTTGGACCGAGGACTTAGATCCTCCCCTAAATGAACTGGTTTGGGAAGGGGCATAGTTCTATTTAATGGTTTTATTCCCCCCAGACTGAGGCTTTGAGGTGAGGATATTGAAAATTATTTTGAAATGATGCATAGGGTGATAATACTTATTCATTTCCCACATGTTGAATGTTTTGATCATGACTAACCCATTAAACACATGAAAATAGGGTGAAATGATAAATGAAATGTCATAGTACTAAACATGTGTTAATTGATATGTTAACATAAGGGAACAAAAATAAAGTTAGGCTATTATATTATTTACCATAACATGACTTTAGTTATCATTTTCATGAACTATTTTCCTTGATGGATATTTTTTAGACACTGTTGGTGTTGTCTTGCTGAGTTTTACTCAAACCCTTCTTGGGTCGTTGTTGGGTACCCGAGCATATTTCATGATTCCATGTTAGGACAAGGGCAATGGCCCTATTATAGAGAGTTAAGTTAGACATGGGATGTGTTGGGGTGAGGTTCAACACTTGGACTCAGAACTATTTTTGGGATACTATTATTTTATTTCTTTTTGGTTTTTTTCACTTTCACTATAACATGACATGACATATTTACCGTTGTATATGGTTGTTCCCATTTTTTATTTGGTTATTTATTCATGTTATGGATTATTCTATTTTGTTTCCACTATTTTAATTTTTATCTCATGTGGTTTACTATATTATTGATTGTATTGTCTACCCACATAACCTATTGGACCCTCGCTACTAGTCAGAAAACACTAGCAATAGGGGGAGGCACACTTGAGGTCATGCGACAACCCGGCTCGGAGAACCAGTTTGGTGGCTCCCAGGATAGGGATATTACAAAGTGGTATAAAAGGTGGTTCATTTCTCTTTATTACTATTTTTTATGGTAGATAAGAGAATGGGAATGTGTCAAGTCTTGGTAATGAACACATTCATTGTTGTAGCTAACCCCTGCACGGGTGAAAGCCCCCAGACACTCTGGGAGGGGATTGTTGTTCTTATTGTGTGTAGTTACATATGATTATATTTCTACATTGGGTGATTCACTTGTTGTGTGATTTGATGGTTTCATGATATTTCTCTTGGGACAAAAAATGTACGAGGTTGTGCATTCATGCATCATTCTATGAACTAATGTAGCAAAGTGACATGCATCCTAATAGGCACGCACATGGGATGGGTGTGCGGAATTTACATGTTTGGATTAATATTTCATCTTACAAGTAATGAATTATTCTTTATATGATAGTATGAATGAATAAAAATAGAAAGTGAAAATGTCTTGTAGTAATTATAAAATGGTTCTTGATAAATAAGTAAATTTGGAATATTTTTTTGTAAAGGAAAATTAGAATATGAAATTGGTTCGAATGGGAGTAAAAGATAAGGCTTGTAACCATGATAATTTGATATCGTGTAGGACATTGACATAGTGAGATGGTCGAGGGTGCTGACCCGGTTGTGAGTGGAATTCTTTTGGGTAGTGTATGTGAATTGATTAAGTTATTATAATGAATACATCTATTTATATCAATTCTATCTCATAAAATCATTGTAGTTGAATTATAAAGCGCATGATTGGCATTGTACAGATATTACACCTCAAAGATGTGTGTCGATTGGGGGACATTAGGGAATTTCCATGAATGATCTTTGCGTAGTGGAGTAAGAAAAAGTGGTGATCCAATGAGATAGGTAATGTATTTTTTTGGATAACAATGCTCGTTTTAGGTACATGATAGAACAAGACCTAGGGCGGGTTACACCGAGAATGTTTGAGCTGACCTAGGAGTTTCAACTGCAGCACCTTCTGACCATAACCAAAGATGGTGGTCCACAAGAAGCGGAGTTCATTATTGAGTCCATACAAGCTATTCTCGATCATATAGAGACTTCTCTCGAGAAGAAAGTCAAGTTAGCATCCTATATGCTAAGGGAGAAAGAGAAACATTGGTGGGTCATCGTGGTCCAAACTTAAGAGGTTGAGGGGATGAGGTAGAAATATTCAAAGGTGAATTGTCGTGAGAAGTTCTATCCAAAATCTTTGAGGCAGGAGAAGGATGTAGTTTTCATGAGGTTTACTTAGGAGGAAATGATGGTGAAGGTATATGCTTTCCATTCCACCGATTTGAGGCACATAATTCTCGCATTGACAGTAGATGTGGCAGCTATGGAAAAATGATTCCAGGATGGACTAAGACAGACGATATGATCTCATGTGAAAATATTCAATCCAGAAAAGTTTTTTAAAGTATTGGATCAAGCCCTTATCTTAGAACAGAACCCGAATGAAGATTTAGGTAGTTCACTTTTGGCACAATATGGGCAAGCAAGTGGTGCATCGTATGATAGTAGGAGGCACCGCATTAGAAAATTCCAACAAGGGGGAAGCACACATAGAAGTCAAAAATATTTGTAGTAAAGGAAGACCAAGTCCTCTATTTAATGTTTGGAAGGCTAGGGCTCAATCCTAACCAGTTCCCCATCCTCTAGTTGAGAATAGAGCGTGCGGCAAGCTAGGCCACGTGAAATGATGCAATAAGAACATGCAATATTCAGGGAATGATAGCTGATAGAGGCAGATGATGAGTGTGGGTTGGGGGTAGGTTACCCTAATATAAGTTATGTTGTTGGAGCTCCAAGGGCCGTACTAGTAGGGGAGGTGTATGTAGAACTATATGGTTAGATCACCCTTACCAGCAGAGAAGTGTCGCACATGGTACTCAGGCCGGATCCCATTGTAAAGGGACATGTCATCTCCATGTAGTCCATATTGCACCTAAACGTGTTGAAGCATGATTGTCTACTATCTGAGGTACGATTCTTGTAGCTTCAAAATATTATATTGCTTTATTTGATATAGTTTCTATGAATTCCATTATTTCTTCATAGTTCATAATCATGTTGGGATTAACTATATAGAATCCATGTGGAGTATTTCTCTTGGGACTCAGTTTGGGGAATGAGTCATAGACATTAGGTAGTGTAAGGGCTTTTCCCTGGAGATTGGTAAGTATCATTTTCATGTAGGGACTATTTTTCCTAGAGATGTTAGGTTTTCACCTAATATTGGTAATATATTGGTTTGGGTTATATCAATACCATATCTAATCTTACAAGCATCGAGTAACATTTACATCTATCGATGAGAGCACTCATTTCTTTCGGGTGAGTTTGATACTCCAGAGGGCCGTTTAGGGCTTCTATGCTATAGATGGGGGATCTCACAACCCATGTAAGGTGCCTTATGTTAGATGATTGGGAGACATGATAGACCGTATTCTATCTTCTTGTGGACCAATTTCCAAACGTGAATCTTGAGGACATCTCAGGGTTACCACCCAAGAGAGATGTTGAGTTTACAATCGAATTGTTGTCTGGAACAGAGCCAATTTCCATCCCACCTTATCGAATTCCCTTGAAGGTGCTCCATGAAATGAAGGTTTAGTAAGTCTAATTGGAGCGTATGGGGTTTATATTTCCTAGTACATTACCTTGGTAATATCCTATGTTGTTTTCTTAAGAAGGCTGACAGATCACTGAGATTATGTGTCGATTATAGGAAGTTGAACCTGATGACATTTAAGAACTAATACCATCTTCCTAGAATTGACAATCTATTTGATCAGCTCTGTGGTTCCTCAGTGTTTTCCAAGATTTATTTGAGATCAAGATACAATAATTTGAGGTTGACATTTTATAACATACCTTGGATGGTGTTCTGATGTAGCTATGGGCTGTATGAGTTCTTAGTAAAGCCAATTGGTTTGGCCAATGCACCAGTTATGTTCATGGCCTCAATGAACCTGATATTCCACCCATACCAAGATCAGTGTTTAGTTGTTTTCATTGATGGCATCTTGTTGTCCTCCCACACTCATGATGATCATGCCATAGATATTGACATCGTATTTATTACACTAAGTGAGTATATTATTTACTCCAAGCTACAAAAATGTCATTTTTGGATTAATGAGGTGCACCTTTTGGTACATAACATATCTAAATTAGGCATATCGACGGATCTCTAAAAAGTGCAGGTTGTGGTGTCTTGGGGGCATCCCAAAAATATATTTGATATTCATATTTTTCTGGGATTGGATGGTTTTTACAAAAAATTTATTAGTTATTTCTCTCTTTTAGAAGATCCACTCAAAGGCCTAACCAAGAAGGGGGTTATGTTCAAATGGGAATATTCTTGTGATAAATATTTCTAAGAGCTGAAAAATCGGTTGATCACTACACTGATTTTGTTCGTACCCAATCAAGAAAAGAGTTACACATTTTTCTACGATGTGTCTGGTGTTTGTATTTGGGAATTGGTGATACAAGATGATCATGTTGTAGCTTATAGGTCGAGGCAATTGAGGCCACATAAAATATATTACCCTATTCACGTCACAGAGCTAGATACTGTGGTTTCATGACTTTATGTGGTGGAAGAATTATTTATTGGGATAACCATTTAAGGTCTTTACCGACCATAAATGATACAAATACATTTTATCTCTATGGGATTTGAATAGTCAAGTACCTATATCCTTTTGATTATGAATAGGTTTACACACTGGGAAATGTGATGAGTGTCATTGATGCTCTGAATTGGAAGAGCGAGAATCAAGTAGTTCATTAATCCAGTTCAGAGTGGATGGTGATGGCCTTTTTTGTGACGATTCATTTAAAGGTACATGAGGGACACAGGCAGATCACCCTTGTATCTATTATAGTTGATTTCGCGCTTTTGTGCTGAGTTAATGATATCCAATTGGTAGATCTGGAGTATTTGGATTTGAATGAAAGTATTAAAGGTGGGGTGTCAGATTTTCATTAGACTTTCAATGCTGATGTGGTTGCTTATGTTCTAGGTCATGTAGTGGTGCGAGTAGGTGCATGAGAAGAGTTGATGTGTGAGTCCCATGCACCGATGTGGGAAGTGAATCCGGGCAGAACTAAGAGGTATTTTATCTTCTTAGGTATTTTTGGTGGCCGGGAATTAAGAGAGAAATTGTGGATTTTGTGGTGGGGTACCTTACCTATCACTAGGTGAAGGCTGATCATCAGCGTCTAGGTGGATTGTTGTAGTCGTTCCCTAATCCATAGTGTAAGTGGAATAAAGTCATGATGGACTTCGTCATGGGTATTCAAAGTACGCCATGGAAGAATGATGAAATTTGGGTGGTGGTAGACTGGCTAACAAAAGTGACCCATTTCATGCCGAATCTGAAAACCTATATAGTCGACCAGTTTAGGGAGTTGTATTTTTTAGAAATAGTACGGTTTCATGGTGTGCTGACAACCATAGTTCAAGATCATGATCCTAATTTTACCATGCACTTCTTGAAGGGACTACAGAAGAAACATAGGGACCCATGTGTTTATGAATATGAATTACCACCCATAGAATTATGGGTAATCAGAGCGTAAAATTCAGGTAATATAATACATGTTGAGATCATGTGTTCATGATTGCGGTGGTTCGTGGTAAAAGAAATTGTCTCTTATTGAGTTTTCTTATAAAAATAGTTTTCAATATATAGTTTATATGTAACCTTTTAAAGCACTTTATGAGAGACCATGTAGATCTCTATTGTGTTGGTTAGATGTCGGAGTGTTTGAGATGTTAGGATCAAGCCTTGTGTACGAGACGATGGACTGGGTTATTTTGATTCATAAACATATGACTACGGCTTGGAGTAGGAAAAATTAACTTTAATATCGGCATCATAGACCACTTTAGTTCATGGTGGGTGATATTGTGTTTTATTGGGTGTCTCCAATGTTGGCTCAATGTCGAATTAGAAATCAGGGAAAGTTGGAGCCTTGATTTTGATGGGCAATTTGAGAATGTGGAGAGGATCAGACCGATGGCATATCGATTGGATCTTCCACATTGGTATACTATAATTCATGACATTTTCCATGTTTCACAACTCCAACTATATCACCCTAATACATCTCATGTAATAAATTCTATGTATATAGAGCATGAGGTGGAAGCATCAATTGAGGAGACCCTGAATCGTATTGCAGATCATAGCGAGAAAGTTTTGATAGGTAAAGTTGCGCCCATGGTTCAAGTTCTATGGAAACATGGAAAAATTCAAGAGGAATCATGGAAGCAAAAATCTGATCTGCGGGTCCAGTGGCCCTATCTCTTTTCTTTGTAAACTCAACGATGCTCGGAAAGAGTGGCTCGGGGATGAGCCGTTATAATGTGTGGAGGTTGTAAGATCCCGGATTTCTCTATAAAGTATTTTTTACATATTTCTCAGTTTAATCACTTGATTTTGGTCAATTAAGTGTTTTCCAAAGTTGTTAATAATGCTTCAGGTGTTTTGTGCATTCAAGACAACAAAGAGAAAGAAAAATTGACATTCTAGTCAGGAGGCATGGTTTGCGCAAGTTAGTAAAAATTGTGCATAATTCCTAGGAAACCAACAGAAAGTGTGGTATTTGGATAGTATCCTTCGTACAGTTTGCACACAGTTTGGTAAACCATACAGGGGGCACTATTTTGGGTACAAGATAATTTTCATGGTTTTTGCGTGGTTTGGAATACAATGCGGGAAAACGTGCAGCCCAAAAACTTTTAAAAATTTACAAAAATTTTATTGCATGATTTTTATACCCCATCTTCGATTTTTACTCCTTCCTCCATAAACAATTGTGATGAACCTAGATTCCATGATCTTCTATGAGTTTTATCTCCTTCGTTCCTAGGCCATTTGGAGCACCGCCAGCTACGGATTGATGATCTGAGTAAGGAAAATCTCTATCAATCTTTTATCATTGGTTTAGGGTTTCAATTTTATTCCCCTCTGTATACAAAGCTCTCAAACCCATCTTTTTGGGTGTGTTTTAGGGTAAATATTCAAGGGTTGGATGAATCAATATCTAAGGCTTCTGATGGGAGTGTGTTCACCCACACATTCAATGTAGTTGGTCTACAAGTTACATTCCTTTGTTTTTTATTAGATTTGTGCATGTAGGGTTATATTTCATGCAATGTTTTGATGTGTTCCGGGTAACTTTAAGACGATGTGTTGTGTTGGTATCTAAAAAACCTAATGAAACCTTCATGATCCCCATGAGATTAATGGAGGATAATGAGACCTATTTTGGGTCCACCCATGGGGTGTGCCAGTTTCTCCAACATAGAGTTATATATGTAAGTGTAGGTCATCAAGCAAGGACATAGATCTAGTGATTAATATGTTAATATGATTCAAATAATTTCAATTGGGGTTTCAATAATGCGCATAAGTTGGTTAATGGACTATGAAGTCGTTAGGTTAGCTTGAAAGTGTTTACATTGGTTAATGGAAAATTGTAGGGGACTGTCTTTTTACATGTAAATGGTTAGTGAGATATAAATGGAAAATGAGAAATGGAGCTAAAGGGGTTATAGAATAAATAATTATTGTGTTACTAGATTGATGAAAAATGTTAATTTTTCATTTAAGGATGTTGTGGTGATGTTATGAATGACATTGGATATGTTTTTGTGACATGGTTAATTGTGGGGAATGATAGATAAGATTGTGCACATGGTTTGGTAGATTGTGGTATTGAATTTATGTTCTACACACACAGTATGAGTTAGACCGAGGGTCTAACACCTCCCATAAATGCATGGGTTAGGGAATGGGATTGAGTTCTATTACATTAATGGTTTAATTCCACCCAGACTGAGGCTTAGTGGTGAGGATATTGGGAATTGTTGTGAAATGATTCTTAGTGAGATAGGACTTGTTGATTTCTCTCATGAAGAAAGCAGTGATGATGCATAATCTATTGAACTCATAAAGTAATGCTGATGTGATAAATGAAATTTCCTGGTAGAAAAACTGGAATAATATAATGGTTAACTTAAGGGAACATAAATAAAGATAGACTATTGAACTGTTTACATTAACATTCCTCTATTTATTATTTCCAGGCACTATCTACCTTACTAGATATTTTTTAGACACCGTTGGTGGTAGCTTACAGAGTTTTAATCACACTTTGATTGTGTCTTCTTTGGGTACCCGAGTAGATTTCATGCATATAGGTCAGGACAAGGGAATGGGCCCTATGATACGGAGTTGAGTTGGTTATGGAACGTGTTGGGGTGAGCTGTCGTACTTGGAGTCAGTACCATTTTGAGAATTCTATTTTTTCCTTCTTGTGGGTTTTGTTCACTTGGAACTTTATTATGACATGACATATTTACTATTGTATATGGTTGTTCCCATTCTTGGGATTTGGTTATTTATGTATGTTATGGATTTTTAGCTTTCGTTTTTGCTATTCCAATATTTATCTAATGTGGCTTTATCTGTTATTGAGGGTATAGTCTCTCCACATAAACTATTATACCCTTACTACTAGTAGTCAACCTCTAGCATGTAGGGAGGCATGCTTGAGGTCATGTGACTACCCAACTCAGAGCACTAATTTAAAGGCTCTCGATTTGAGGACGTTACAGTAAACCATTATTAGTATATTCATTTAAATAGAAAATAGTTAATATGAGTTAATTTATAAAAATATATTTTTTATAAAAATATTATTAATTATATAATATATTTTATTTTAAAAATATATTTTTATAAATTTTTGATTTATATATGAAAAAGTAAAATTATTTATTTATTTCAACATAAGAAAATTTTCTTAGGATAATTTTTTTTAAATAGTTGATTTTTCTTGTGAATGTTTAGAAATTTTTTTCCCCAAACTGGTGATTTTTATCACATTATTAATATATGATAAGAGCCTAAAATATTCAAAAAATACATTAAATTAACAAATAAATATTTTAAAGTTAATTAAAAAATAATCAATTAATATTTTTCACTTATTAATTCATTTTTTGTATTATAATACTTAATAACCATTTAATTAGAATCTAAAAAATGTTCTATCTATTTCTATTACATAATATTCCTTTTTCTAAAATGTGAGCCTTTCAATATATAAAGGTTTCCTAAATTTAATTATTTTTATAAACATTTACTATCATGAAAATAGTAATAAAAAAAATAATTGTATACATTATTATTACTTCAAAAATACATCGTATATTTTAAAATATTAACGTATTATGGTTTTTTAATTTTAAAAGATAATATCTCATATTAAAGAAATTAATAATATTAATTTGATCCATCATTATGAATCATCGTGTTGAATGTATTTAATAATTGTCAACTTAATTTTTTTATTAAACGAATTGAAATAATTAATATTTAATTATGAGTAATAAGAGTTTAGATGAATAATCTATGGTGGACTAAATTTTACTAAATTTACAAGACATTTATACCTTTTAGAAATCTTTTTTTTTGTTTTAATGTATTATCCACATGTATTTCCTTATTTAATTAAACCAACTCACATAGAAATAATGACATTTCATTCTAAACATCTAATTTTTATTTTTTACCTAGAAAAGTACCTTCTGACCAAATATAAAAGGGACCGTATAAACCCTTTGTATACCAACCTATAAATTTTAATTATCTGGTAAAAATATTATCACATTTTCATACTAGATTTTTATCCACTAATCCAATTCATTTTTTACATCGTTAATCTTTGTAACCTATTTATTTCCAAAGAAAATACAAGAAATATATATATATTTTTGTGAGTGTTATAGTCCACATAGTCTATCTTTTTAAATATTCATTTTCTAATATTCTAATATATTGTAAATATAATTAATTATATAAAATTTATATAAATACATTTCAATATAGTCATAGAATGACTCATTAATTCCATTTTATTTACATATAATAACAAAGAAAAACATCGATCATGAGTATGTACACACAACCTCTTCCATGACCTGATATAGTTCACTTTTAATCACATCATATTAAAGATCATATCAAATACTAGTTTTTTTCATAGTTATATATTTTATTACGGGTATAAAATTTTGGAATGGTTATTTTTAAATTTACCTTAATTCCTTCCATTCATTAAAAAATGAGATTGTTAATCATGCATATGTGAAAACTAAAGCTACCTTGAACATCATGTCTCAATTGAATTAACAACCAATCACTGATGGAAGTAAATGTGTTATTATTTGGATAATATTATTTTTATTAATATAATATAAATTTTAAATGATAAATTTCTAAACATTATAACTCCATCCATTAATTGATAAATGTTATATTTAGACATGCATACATGTAGATTATGACCTATACATATGATGAATTTTATTTTCCCACACCAACAATCATTAATGATTCATGTAATGGATTTTTTAATATATATGATATATATTATATCTACAATTTTTATAATATTGTATATTAATTTTACCTTATATCGCTTTCTTACGCATTTGATCATTACATCACGCTTTTGTTTTGATTGGTTTTCCACATAGTTAATTGATGTTTTGATATTTATATAGTGAATTATTAAGGAAATTTATTTTATATTAAATAATTTTATTACTAATTTATTATTATTTTTTAAAATTTTATTTATTTGAAAAATAAAATCAACAAATGTTCATAATATATCATCCCCATTCATTAAATTCTATCGAATTAACTTCATCTTCGGCTTCTTCTTCATCAACAGTAACAAACAATCCAAAGGGGAGTAATCATAATGTTTTATATCATAAATGGATTCTATTTAAAGCATAAATATAATATTTATTAATTATTAACTAGGTATAAAATATAATCTATAAACATTAACATTACAAAGCATGTATAAAAAAATTAAATGTTTTAACATCCAAGGAAAACAATAGTCAATAATAAACACCTATATTCGTATTAAATAATTATTAAGGAAATATAATTAAGTTTTCTGCTGCTGAATAAGATTATTAAATAAATTTTTCATATATATATTTTTTCTATAATAATTTCTACTGTTATCAAATTATAATGTAATTAAGTTAAGGGATTTTTTTTCTCGAACTCCTTTAATTGAGAAACATTCTAATTCATGCACTAGTTTATATATATAAATTTTATATGCTAAAAAAAATTAATCTTTTCATGAAATATAACCTATTCAAGGAAATTTTGGATCATTTTTATTATCCTTTTATTATTTTGATAATAATTTTCCAAAATCATAAGTATTTTATCGGCTATAGTCCCCTTTCCAACAAGTTATGAAATATCTTCTTTATTTCTATCATTCATGTCTAATTTTTATTCCATTTTATTTGAAATTTGTTTTCTTATTTTATATGGGGATATTACTTATCTCCATTTATATCATCTACTTATATGAAAAAAAAATTCCTCAATTAAAAAAACTATTATGATAAGAATAACTCATATAATTTCAAATGAATATTTGTTTTTCATATCCATTTTTTTCTATCGAATGTATTTTCGATATATTTGAAGGTGAAATATATATATATATATATTAATCTTTTATAAATGAATTTTTTTATCTTATTATTATAGTGTTTGTTTTAAAAAAAAGATATATTAGACTTTTAATATTTTAATTAGGATTACTTTCCAAGAATTTTTTATTGTAAAAAAATATTTTAAGATATTAAAAAATGACTTCTTTACAAACTATATTAAAAAGTGAAATTTCATCTACATTGAAAATCATAAATATTTATAAAATAAAATTATATAAATGATATAATATGGTTACTTTTCTAAAAAAATAATAATAACCTTTACATTATTCCATTTGAACATAAATTTTTATTGGATATGTAATTTTAAAATAGAATTCATATCTTCTTTTTCACATTTTAAGAAACGAAAATTTTAGTTCTCATTGTGTAAGTAAATATTCATTTCTAAAAGTTTTCAAGAGAATGTGGAAATTATTATATTCAATGAAATCTATCTAATTCTTTTAAGAGTGTTCTTAAACTATATTATATTCTTTAAAAAGGGTATTCTTCATATTATAACTTCCACCTTCTTTATTTGAATAGATTATGAAATTCCATTTTACATCTATCGTATGGTATATCACTTATTTTTTATTTCAAAATCATAGACATATATAATCATGATTTAAATCCAATTCAATTTCTCTTTTAATTACATATATTCTGTGTAGAGACCCAAATCGTGATGTAAATGGACATTACATTACTTTTCTGGAATAATTGATACATAACAAAAACATACGCACAAGGATGTTAATAGTTTAGTGCCTTTTGAAACGTGGAAAAATAATCTTCTAATCGTGCTGAAAGATCTTCAACATCTCCCATAAATATCTTCCCCATTTTTTCTTACCTAAAACCTTTCTTTAAATCCTAGGGAAAATAAAACATATAAAGGGTGATCTCAAATTCTTATTAAGGCTCATCATAGAGAACATAATACAATCCATATACATTTAAATGCAAAAAAACATTAACATAAAATCTAAACATCAAAATCACAAGCAACGACATAAATCTTGGAAGTACAGAAGGCATAGATCATAAAGAACATCAATAATGATAAAATAGCATAGGAATAAAACATGTAATTGTGGAAAACCATTATGAACTTGATATGATTTCCATAGTATCCAAGGCATTGCTTTCAAGGCAATCTTAGTGGACAAAGTCCCTTTCTGAATCGAGTTCACTCCTCATTCCATTCCTTTATCACTGAACCATATTATCTTACCGTTCCAGCCATTTCTATCTAATGATATAGAAATCTTTACCCAATGCATTGGAGGGAGATATAGGTCCCACCTATCTCATAATGAAATCATTCTTACTTGTTCTAAAAAATAAACATGAAACATTCATCATAACCCAAAGAATAAAATAGGTTTCATAAACATCATCACATCATCACATAATCCATATAAAACAAATGGATATTACATACTAAGAAAATTGAAACCATTTAAATCATAGAGTCATTATACATGAAACATATACATATGAAATAATGTCATCTTATATGGAGAACGGTTTTGATAAAACCATTGAAATGAATTCTTCAGAAGAATATCCTTTCTTCTTCAAAATCAATTTCTTTTCACAAAACGTCATGAAATTTTTAAAATAAAGATATTTTGATGAAAATAGTCATGAAGTCTTCTGGAGGAAGCATCATGAAAATAATGCTTTATAAAACCGTATAAATCCTATCATGTCGTATAAGTTAAAAAAACATTCTTCTCGTACTTTTGACGGAAAATTCAAAAATTACCTTGTAACGTAAAAAAAATAATGATTCCTTACATACCATATAGTAAAACTAATAAATTGGTAAAAATTACTTTAAACATACATGAAACCATTTTTATAAAATAGGAAGATGGATGATAAATATAACCACAATGAATACGTATGAATAAAAAATCTCGGATAAAAACGAGATTGGAAAAGATATCCCTTACCTTATGTCTGATATGCTTCGTATGTATCCGAGCCTCCTATATAATGATTTAAATAATTTCATTGACTTATTAAAAAATCACATTCATTGTGATTATATAATATATGGTTCACTTAGGTATTTATATTAACTGTTCATTTGTGAATTCGATGTTAAAGTAGCGTTATGGGTAAAATTACTTCATTTATCGTACGTGTTTGGACTTGTTGTTCATGATATTATTATTAATTATATTAAGATATACTTACATATAGAATGTAAAACATGATTTATATATCACATATATTCATTATATATATATAATATATAGATAAATGAAATGAAACACACTATTCATGGAGACGGTAGGTTGTACGTACGCATGAACATTGTTTTCCTTTCTTTATTGACTTGAATAGAAGTAAGTAGTTGACATATATATATATATACATAAATCCATTAGCTTTATTATGTAATATTTTTTAGTTTTATTCAGTATATATACTTTATAATCATTCTTGAATGGTTAATCATGGAAAATGAATCTCATCGCGTTCGTGGAGATGGTAGTCCGTACGTATACACGAGTGATGACATCATTTCCATGATCATGGAATTGTATTGAAGTGTATGTATAATATTAAAGAATAAATATAACTTTACAATAACCATATATAGTTATTTATATACACCATTATACCCATCCATTAAGGTGGTGGTGGAAAAACTGATTACACCACGGCGTGGAGAAGGTATTCCGTACGTACACACGCGTGGTGATTTCATTTTCCGTAGGATGGACAGAAGGTGAAATAGGGTTGTTTCATATTCATTATAACATATCATTATATGATTGATACAGATGTTATTACTTTATAACGAAACAACTAAATAAGAAGAAGTTGAAGAAGAAAGAAACATGAGAGAATCGAAAGAAGAGATTATCTCTTCTTCGACGCACCCCGTTTAAGCCTTCTATTAAAGAGGTAGAGTTGGTCTTTTGAGAAGACCAGAACCTCCAGAATTTTTCTAGGGAAGTGGAGAAGAGAAATGGTCAGGGTTTTGCCTAGATTCAAGGCTCAAAAGGGTGTTACGAGAAGAGGGAAGGGGTGCCCTTTCTATAATGGAGGAGAGGGGATCCTTTGGAAAAACTCAAAATATTATTTTATAATAAAGCCATATTCTGTTTATAATAGCTCCAATTTGATTTATTTAGAAGCTAAGGTGGGGATGTGTTGAAATAATCTCATCCATTATAATTTATACAAGTTTATGTTTCTATTTTAAACTTATCATTTATATTTAACATTAAGTTAAATAATATTACGTTTACGGTGTCTTCTTGTTTTCTTACACTATAAGGTTAATAAACTTACTATAACAAGCCAAAAGAACCCCAAGTTGTTTATTATTAATATATATAACCTTATCTATTTACTTTTTATGAATCATAGATGTTTATGAATAAAATAACAAATAATAATATAATATTTGTTTTAGAAACTATTTTATGTCAACTTTGACACTATTTGGTAATTGATTTTTTTTGAAAATCATAACAGAATTATTAGTTCAAAAAAAGTTAATTAAATCAATACTAACATGTCATATTAACTTATATAATTAATGGAATTCATAAAAAGCCACAAATCACATTTATTTGTGTATTTATAACATTAATTATGTCAATATTTTATTAATAAGATAATTATTGCATCATTATTGTGTCCTAAATAAATTAAATTATATAATGTCTAAAAATCATAAATAAAATACTATTATGTAGGAAATATTTTTATATTTACAATGAATAATTATAGTTGAATTTATCTTATGTATAACCCGATATTAAAAATATTTTAGTTATTAACCATTGATTTTAACTATTTTAGCCCTTCATTAAATAAATTAATAATAAATGTCCTAATCTAATCCAAGTGGACCTAAATGGTCATTTGTTATTTCTAAGGCTGTTTTTGGTCGAATTAAACTTATCCAATATAATTATTACATGTTATAGGGTAATAATAATATCATTTTTACCCTTAATTACCCTATTTACATTTAACTGTGGTAAATAAAAGTAAAAAAGTTACTATTCCCCAAAAATTATTTTCTTCTCATTGAACCACATTTTAGTCCTTGATATTAATCGTGTATCTTGGATTTTTAAAATTCCACTCACAGAAGTGGTAAAATTATGTTTTGATGTGATTTTCTAAATTCTTCTAGGAGGTGGGTAAAAGACGATAAAAAGTTCAATAAAATTTTTATATATCTAAAATTATTATAAAATGACTCCAATTAATTACATTGAACTTATATATTTATTATGTATAAATTTTGACCTAAAATAAATTTAAATAATATAAATAATTTTTTAAATAAAATGTCAGTTTTTAAATAGTAACGAAGTGTTTTCACTACTCATAAAAAATTTAAAGTTTTCAGAAAAATACCAAACATTCTCCCTAGGCAAATTTCAATATTCTGAATCCAAAAATGAATTCCATTTTGAATGATAAAATATATAAAATTTCAAAAAGTGTGTATTACTATTCCTAACGGCTAGTTCACAATAATATTATAATAATATCTCATTTAGTGAAACTCGGTATTGTGTACTACACACACTATCGAGGAAGGTTGTGATTGCTTGTAATGTAAGCCAATTTAGGGTTGTGTGTAGTGAAAAAATCCTTTGTTGTTGCATATATTAGAATCCACCCATATTTCATTTATACATTGAATATATATATATACACTCAATGTTGTGTATAACATAATCAAAACTTATTTCATTTATACATTAAACAAAATCTATACTTAATGTTGCGTAAAATAATTTCCACAAAACAAACATGAAATTGTGTGTAACACGGGACAAGAATAGTGTTTCCTATATTGCAAGCTAATACGGTGTTGCATATAGCGCAAGATAATCTTGGTGTAGCATACAACAAAAGACATCAATGAAATTAAAAAGAATAATTCTCATAAAATCTTGGGTTGTTACATTCTACCCCCTTAAAATTAATTTATCCCTCGAAATTCGTCTGGGTTATAAATGGTTTTATACTTAAAAGATTCTTTAATAGAAACCCACATTGTAAATAATAATACCAAAACCAATCTTTAAAAACTAAAGTATGAAACGTAACAGTTACCCAAATTAACTAATCACTGGGTTACCACATATAAGAACATAGGTGAAAATATGGATATTGAAGAGAAATCTAATCATCATGTTCTGATGGAGAGTGGTAGAAAACATGGCTATTAAAAAGCCAACATTCACAAATCCATAGATTTGTGACGATCTAAGGTACCATCTGATTCATCATATATAAGGGCACTAGGACAACATTTTTGTTTTTCAAGATCATTTCCCTAAAGTTGAAGATATTGGAATTAGAAGAAACACTTTCTTGATTTTGGTACAGTCTCACCGTTGGTCATTCCTTGGACAATTTCCACTTCATCTCTTAAATAAATGAATTTAAATATTTCATTCGTGAAGTGTTAGCATATCATGTGATAGAATGACGGGTCATTCCAACAGTCTCAAAAAAAATATTAGAAAATGTTATAAAAAATACATAAGTCCATCTATAGTGAGATTAATCCTATATGGTTCCTAAAATGGAGTTATAATTCATATATCATTCTGCATAATATAATAAAATTGGTTTCTACTAAACAGGGACTTCCCGTAGGCCAGTGGTAGGTTATAAAGGCATGTCACACTTTAGTTGTGGGTTCGATTCCCACAGCCTTGTCTGACGCAATGGGTTGTCGCCCATCCTTCATGTTGTTATTTTACTAAAACTACATCATTATAACATTACATAAATAATATCAAAAAAAAAATTCTACCCTTAAACAATTCTATCTGATTTCCAACTTAATCTATTGCAACCTTTAAGCTTATCGAAAATACTTGTCTCTAATCTTATAGTGTAAAGAAAATGATTACTTGAGAGGTCACATAACAAGTACGTGAATACCATCACTTATCCCCCATATATCATACGATATATCTTGTTGGTCACATTCCAAACATTCAAAGGCCTTAATCAGGTATTCTCTTGAAAAATGAAAACCCATTGAACCTTAGTGAAAACATGAATGTAGTTAAAAGTTAGCACTTTCCACCTACCAAAATCCAAAAACTTCTATATACTCAAACCATGATATCACTTAGTCCTTATATCAATCATGAGCTCATGAATACTATTAAACAATTCATTTTCTCCTTATCCCACTATTATGCGCATATCATATGCTTTCCAATATATTTGAATCAATTTTCTTGGTTACCGGTACCTTTTAACATATACTTTCAAATACATTAGGAAAAACAATAGTGTAACAATCATTATATGTTTCGTTATTCCATAGTACCATTACCTATACAACAAAACTCTTGATGAACATAAATCATTCCACTTCCTTCTTAAACTATCGAACAAGCTTCAACACTTCATTCATCTCATATATCATTTGTATTCTCCTCATCATCATCCACATAAATACTAACCATATGACCATGTTGATTCACTTCATGAGATATTCCTTTAGGGCATTGGTTTTCATAATGCCCATACATTCCACATTAAAAACACCTAATCATTGTTGATGTCATTTCAATACCATTATCCTTCTCCAAGGTGTTAACTGAACCTTTTCCTTTGCACTTACTGGATTTGTGTCCTTCCATTCCGCACCCAATGAATATTCCAGTTCCTTTGAAACATTCTCCTTGATGCATCTTCCCACATTATTTACATGAGAGAAATTTTACTTTCTTTCCTCTATGATCCTCATGAAACTCCATCTTTCTCTTATTATCTGAGTCGGGAAACATACCATAGTTGAGATTATTGATCATATTATGAGATTGATGATTATTCTTAATAATGATATGTGGACCTCCAGATCCAATTTCATTCAGTTTCTCATGAAGAATATCATTCCATTTTACATCATATCCTCCATTATCATGAATCTTCCAATTCCCATCAATTTTCTAAAACCCAAAAAAATTGTGTGAAAGGCCAAAATCATAATCAAGGGGGATTACCTTCAATATCTAACATCTTAGGTAAAATTCTAAGATCGTTACCATATTTATAGTACTATAACCAATACTTATACTTATCCTTAGGGACATCCCTAGACATACCTTAGAAATATCTCTAGATATCTCACTAAAGTTCTAGCATCCTATTTTCCAAATTTTGACTAATCCTTTCCCCTGATACCAACTGTAGAGACCCAAATCTTTATGTACATGGACATTACATTAATTTTGAGGAATACTTGATACATAACGAAAAAAGATGCACGAGGATCGTAATAGTTTAGTGTCTTTGGAAACTCAGAAAAATAATCATTTAATCGTGGTGAAAGATCTTCAACATCTTCCATAAATATCGTCCCCTTTTGATTTCTTACGTAAAACCTTTCATTAAATCATAGGTAAAAGAAAACATATGAAGGGTGAGCTCAAATTCTCAGTAAGGGTAACCATAGAGAACATAAAACAATCCATAAACATTTAAATGCAAAAAAACATGATCATAAAATCTAAACATCCAAATCATGAGCAACGACATAAATCTTGGAAGTACACAAGGCATGGATCATAACGTAACATCAGTAATGATAAAATAAAATTGGAATAAAACATGTAATTGTGGAAACCATTAATCACTTGATATGATTTCCATAGTAGCCAAGTCATTGCTGCCAAGGCCATCTTAGTGGACAAAGTCCCTTTCTGAATCGAATTCACTCCTCATTCCAGTCTTGTATCACTTAACTTGATTATCATACTGTTCTATCCATTTCTATATCATTAGATATAAATCTTTACCCAATGAATTGAAGGGAGATATAGGTCCCACCCATATCATAATGAAATCATTCTTACTTGTGCCACAAAATAAACTTGAAACATTCATCGTAACCCAAAGAATAAAATAGGTTTCATAAACATCATCCCATGATCACATAATCCATATAAAACAAATGTATATTTCATCATAATAAAAGTGAAAAAATGTAAATCATAGAGACATTATACTTGAAACATACACATATGAAATAATGTCATCTTAGATTGAAAATGGTTTTGATAAAACATTTGAAATGAATTCTTGAGGAAAATATCCTTTCTTCCTCAAAATCAATTTCTTTTCACAAAACGTCATGCCATTTTTAACAAAAAGATATTTTGTTGAAAATATTTATCAAAATATTTTGGAGGAAGGTTCATGAAAATAAGGCTTTATAAAAGAGTATAAATCCTTTCATGCTTTATAAGATAAAAAACATTATTCTCGTACTTTTGCCGGAAAATCAAAAAGTACCTTGTAATGTAAACAAAAGAAAGATTTCTTAAATACCATGTAGTAAAAGTCAAAAATGGTTAAAAATTACATTAAATATAGATGAAACCATTATTAGAAAATAGTAAAATGCATGATAAATATTACCCAAGGGAATACGTACGAATAAACAATCTCGGATAAAAATGAGATTGTAAAAGTTATCCCTTACCTTGTGTCTGATATGCTTCGTATGTATCAGAACCTCCTGTATAATGATTAAAATAATGTTATTGACTTATTAATTAATTATTTTAATTGTTATTATATCATATATGGTTCACTTAGGTATTTCTATTACCCGTTCATTTTTTAATTCCATGTTAAAGTAGCGTTTTGGTTAAAAAAATTCATTAATCATACGTGTTTGGACTCGTTGTTCTTGATATTATTATTACTTATATCATGATTTACATACTTCCAGAATGTAAAACATGATTTATATATCATATATATTCATTATATATATATATATATAATAGATAGATAAATGAAATGAAACACACCGTTCTTGGAGACGGTAGGCCGTACGTATGCATGAACGCAGTTTTCCTTTCTTTATTGACTTGAATGGAAGTAGATGACATATATATATATATATATATAAATCCAATAGCTTAATTATGTAATATATTTCAGTATTATTCAGTATATATACTTTATAATCATTCTTGAATGGTTAATCATGGAAAATGAATCTCATCGCGTTCATGGAGACGGTAGTCCGTACGTACGCACGAGCGATGATATCATTCCCATGATCATGGAATTGTATTGAAGTGTATGTATAATATTACATAATCAATATAACTTTAAAATAACCATATATAGTTATTTATATACACCATTATACCAATCCATGTAAGGTGGTGGTGGAAAAACTGATTACACCACGGCATGGAGACGGTATTCCGTACGTACGTACGCGTGGTGATTTTGTTTTCCGTAGGATGAATAGAAGGTGAAATAGGTTTGTTTCATATTCATAATAAAATAAAATTATATGAGTGATACTGATGTTATTACTTTATAATGAAACAGCTAAATAAGAAGAAGGTGATGAAGAAAGAAACTTGAATGAATCGAAAGAAGAGATTACCTCTACTTCGACGCACCTCCTTTAAGCCTTCTCTTAAGGAAGTAGAGGTGGCCTTTTGAGATGACCAGAACATCCAGAATTTTTCTAGGGAAGTGTAGAAGAGAAATGGGATGGGTTTTTCTGAGCTTCAATGATCAAAAGGGTGTGAAGAGAAGTGGGAAGGGGTTCCCTTTTTATAAGGGAGAAGAGGGGAACCTTTGGAAAAACTGAAAATATTATTTTATAATAAAGCCATATTTAGTTTATAATAGCTCCAAATTAATTTATTTCGAATCTATGGTGGGGATGGGTCGAAATCCTATCATCCAATATAATTTATACAGGTTTATATTTCAATTTTAATCTTATCATTTAGATTTAACTTTAAGATAAATAATTTTACTTTTAATGTGTCTTCTTGTTTTCTTACACTATAAGGTTAATAAAATTACTATAACAAGACAGAAGAACCAAAAGTTGTTTATTATTAATATATATAACCTTTTATAAGTCATTTGGCCGATGCGTATATTTTTTGGAATAAAATAACAATTAAAAATATAATATTTGATTTAAAAACAATTTTATGTTAACTTTGACACTGTTTGGTAATTGATTTTTGTGAAAATAATAACAGAATGATTAGTTAAAAAAGTAAATTAAATCAATAATAACAGTCATATTAACCTATATTATTATTGAAATTCATATAAAGTCACAAATTACATTTATTTGGGTATTTATAACATTAATTATCTTAATATTTCATTAATAGGATAATTACTGCATCATCATTGTGTCACAAATAAATTAAATTATTTAATGTCTAAAAATCATAAATAAAATACCATTATGTAGGAAATATTTTTATATTTCTAATGAATATTTATAGTTGAATTTATCTTATGTATAATTCAATATTAAAAATGTTTTAGTTATTAAACATTGATTTTAACTATTTTAACCCTTCTTTAAATAAATTAATAATAAATGTCCTAATGTAGTCCAAGTCGACCTAAATGGTCATATTTTATTCCTAATGTTGTATTTGGTCGAATTACACTTATCCAGTAGATTTAGTACATGTGTTAGGGTAATAATAATATCATTTTTACCCTTAATTACCCTATTAACTTTTAACAGTGGTAAATAAAACTAAAAAGTTACTATTCCAAAAATATTATTTTCATCTCATTGAACCAAATTTTAGTCCTTGATATTAATCTTGTATCTTGGATTTCTGAAATTCCACTCATATAAGAGGTAAATTTTAGTTTTATGTGAATTTCCAAATTCTCCTAGGAGGTGGTTAAAAGATGGTGAAAAGTTCAATAAAATTTTTATATATCTAAAATTATTATAAAATGACTCCAATTAATTACATTGAACTTATATAGTTATTATGTATCAATTTTGACCTAAAATAAATTTAAATAAAATAAATAATTATTTAAATAAAAAGTCAGTTTTTAAATAGTAACCCAGTGTTTTCACTATTCATCAAAAATTGAAAGTTTTCAGAAAAATACCAAAAATTCACCCTAGGATAATTTTGATATTCTGAATCCAAAAATTATGTCCATTTTGAATGATAAAATTGATGAAATTTAAATAAAAAATACTATTCATAACGGCTAGTTCATAATAATATTATAATAATATCTCGTTTAGTGAAACTCGGTATTGCGTACTACACACGCTATCGAGGAGGGTCGTGATTGCGTGTAATGTAAGCCAAGTCAGGGTTGAATGTAGTGAAAGGATCCTTTGTTGTTGTATATAATAGAATCCAACCATATTTCATTTATACATTGAATATATATATATATACACTCAATGTTGTGTAAAACATAATCAAAACTTATTTTATTTATACATTAAAAAAAATATACATAATGTTGCGTAAAATAATTTCCACAAAACGAACCTGAAATTGTGTGTAACACGAGCCCAGAATAGTGTTTCCTATATTGAAATCTAATACAGTGTTGCGTATAGTGCAAGATAATCTTGGTTTAGCGTACAACAAAAGACATCAAAGAAATTAAAACGAATAATTCTCATAAAATATCGTGTTGATACATTATGTTACTTTACTGAAAAGTGTTCATCTTCATTACCAATAGAACTATTGATTGAGAAAAATTATTATATATATATATATATACAGTCTTTATATGGTGTAAATTCTATATTTACAATTATTTATGTTGAGTGGTATTTACAAAGAATAATTATTTATGTCAATTCACACCCCTTAATTTTCCATGGATTTGTCATTTCATGAGTATTGATGAAATCATGAATTATTCTTTATGGAACCAGATAAATGGATAAAAAACAATTCATATTTACTTATGTTTTTATGATATGTTGATTGGAACCATGTGGAAAACATATATATGATTTTAATTATTTTATTGGTGGATCCATAATTATATAGACCTATAATTAGTTGGAAAAAGTTTTAATCTCATGAGATATCATGGTGCAGGGTCAGTGAGCATAGACAAATACTGTGAATGAGATGTTAGCCTAGCAAAAATTATTATTTTAAAAAGATAGAGATACTTAAAATATACTTATTATTACATATATATTTTAAAAAACTCATTCTTATGAATCCATAATATTATAATATGATCATGATTATTCCATAATAATATTTTATTATTTCTGATGTTATAATAACACGATCATTTTGATATCATGTTATCCCTAATGTATGTCATGTCATCTTTTATTTTAATGTTTATCCTAATTTACTATTTCATTTCTAAAATTAATATTTTTACAATTAAAATTTTTATTAAATAATTTATTATGAATGTGAATAATATTTGAGTATCTTATGTGGAGTATTTATAGATGATTTTGAAGACTCATTATATCTATATTAGTGTCTTATGTGGTGAAAAATATGTATTTATTAAGAAGAAAATAGATCTATAAGGTTAATCTTTTACCTTATTATATAATACTATAAACTTAGAGGTACATGTATTTTAATTGTTATAATGATATTATAATCATTGAAGATTATCGATGATAATGTTGAATATTATGTCTTTTCAGCACCGAATCATAGAGTATAAACATATGTAAAATATATTTTTTATCCAACTTGTTTTCGATATAGTATGTCATTAACATGATATTTATTTTATATGATTCATCATTTACAAATAAATTTATGGTTCGATGTGTTAATAAATAACATAGTGATTTTTTTGATAGAACTGTAGGTTTTTAATATTTATTATTTTATGGTATATGTTTATTAGGATAAGAGAACATTAGTGGAACCCCAAGGAATAAGTCTTTGTATATGAAAACCTCCATAAATTTTGTTGATGTATAGATTTTGTAGGTTTATTTATAATTAAACCCTTTTTGGAGATTAGACAGTTGGAAATGTTTTGGCCCATATGCATATAGGGGTATCTACCTTGGAAATAGTTCATCATGTATATTTTAGTTAGCATTTTATTGTACAGTAAATGTATACAATTACACACCTGGATATACACTATTGGGGGATATGGTAGGGTTAATTTACAATGTCCAAAAAAAATAATGATCTATTTCAATATAATCATTTATTGTAGTCAAATATATGTAACATGATAGAATAATGACTAGGGATATCCTATATTAAATATTGAGACTCAAATTTTAGTAAATGCACATTATTTATGAATTATTTATTCTAAGATAATTTTTTTACCATCCTAAATTTAATAATTTTGAATATTTAAATAACTAAATGTTATTTTATTGATATAGCTATAGAAATAAGAAATGGAGATGATGATTGATGAAATGGAAAATATAGTGATTTTCCTAACTTGAAATCTATTTGGAATAAAACAAGGGATATTTTGGGTGGTGTCTTGGCTCAATGGGAGAAGTTAAATTTTTTATATACCAAAATATTACATGAGTTGAATAGTATAGAATTAATTATAGTCTTTTTCAAATAGAGGATATACATCCTTACGTAACTCATCAAACCACAAGTTCTCTCAAAATATTTCTTTATTTGTCATCATGTATGGCACTACATTAGCTTCCCGATATAATTATGTGACAATATTATTAATCTCTGAGTAAATTTCTAGATATTGTGTCTATATTTCACTTTTTATCCATGATATTCGTTTCACTCCATTATGAATGGATTTCAGAACTATTGAAGAATAGTTTTCAGGATAATGTTCATCCAAGCATTTAATCATAGAAAATTGGAAAGCGTGAATTGTGATGAGAATTTTTGATTCTAATGTTGATGAGAAGAAAAGTACAAGGGATAAAAATATTTTTTTATGCTAAATTAACTATGATTTAATATGAATAATTACATATACATAGTGATATTCCCAATCAAACCGAAGGAAATGAATGTAGGGGTCTCATGATGGATCATGTGATGAATATTTTGAAGGTAAAATATCCCAATTTTCATCAATTCAAAAAAATATTGGAAGAAAGAAATGAGTAAATGTCTCTATAAAACTAAAAAACAATTATAAATGAAATTGAAAGTCATAAATCATCTTGTTGTTGATGAGAAATTTGACATTAATTTAACTTGATAGGGTTGAAAGGTTCTACTTTCCGTTTTAATTAATATATAACTATAGACATTTACTTTGATATTTTATCTTTTTTTTCTATTTTTGAAATTCTTAATTTATTTTTTTTTCTAAATAAAATTTTAATATAACATATCTAAATAGATTGAATCAAATGAAATGTGATTTTATAACCTTTAAATTAAATATTATGTTCTATAAATTGTGTCACACACTACACATAATATAATGAATAGAAAATATATTAATAAATCATTATAAAAAATCATTATAATCATTAATTTAGAAAACCATCAATAGTTGATACCTTTATAAGTTGAAAAATTTGTATGAGATAACATTGAAAAAGATATGTTAAATAAAATCCATATTATTTAAAATATATTAACATATATTATAATACTATGTTTAGAAAATATAATTTTTATTTGAAAATTTAAATTTCATTTTTGGATTAACAAAATTTTCATTGGATTTTTTAAAATTTTTCTAATGTAATATATTTATAGTTAAATTGTGAAAATAATGTTTTTTTATATTGTGACTTCTATCACGTCATCAGTATATGTGGAAAAACTAAATTTTTTTAAAAATATTTTAATTTATCAAATATACACACACACAAACACACATATATAGGGTATAGATAAAAAAATAAAATATTTTTTTCAATTATAAATTCTATTTTTTATATTTTAAGATTTAATCAACATTATATTATAATTTAAAAACATTATATTTTTCTTGTAATTATTTATTTTAATTGTGAAATTAGAATTTATATTTATTTTAAATCCAAATAACATTTTTTAATTATACAAATTAATTTCATGAGAATCAGTGACCATAAAAAATTTATCATATACATTTATTTAATGATTAAAAATGTTTTCATTAAAAATTTTTTTTGTCATGTGTTTTTAATTTAAAATCATATTTTATAATGCTTCTGACATTACGTATTTTATTTTTATACAAAATTCAGAAATATATCATAAAAATTTGTTATTAATTTTCTACTTATAATTTTAGAAATAATATAATTTAAATGAATAATATTTTTTTTAAGTGTAATAAGTGTTAAAATTAATGTTCTATGTTTTCATGAATATTTATAAATTAACACATAATTTAAAAATTCTATAATTAATATGTTTAGTTGTAATTTTTTACCAAAATTTCATACAAAACGTAACTCACCTATCTAACCTAACATTCATTTCATTTTATACTTACCTCTTACATTACATTCATTTCCATGGATAAGTCCATTCACATTAAATATAGAAGGAACTAAATACAAAAAATTAATTAAAAATCCATCCATTATAATTTTTATACAAAAAGAATCCAATGTTATCTTGCTAAAACAATTTCCCCTAAATCATAGCCTTTCAAAACCTTTAAGAGAATTCACCGAGAAATCAAGGTTACTGAAATGATTATTACTCTTGTAGTAGCATATCTGGTTAATATTATTCCCCTAATAAAATTTAAAATTGTTATTATAATGAATTGTGTAAAATCATATTCTTAATTTTATAACAATTATTTATCCATTACATGGAATCCTATATAAAAACAAACCAAATTGAATGTGAGTATGTGTGAACTGCTTCCTCCACAAGAAGGCATAATATGATTTTCATCACCAACAAGTATATATGGTTTCAAAATATGTTTGATGAATAATTATATTTATTCTAATTATAAAAATATTAATTAATAACTTATTAAATTTTCCATCATTCTATACCATCTATTAATGTTTGAGATCATTTATAATTCATTTGTACGAACTATCACCTCCATGAAACAGATCTCATGTTTTTTACCACATAACACAGATGATCATAAAAATGTAATTAATATAATAATATATTGTTTATAAAATTATTTTAATTCCTAAGATAGATATTTTTATGTACCATCACTCCATATATTCAATGAGAGATTTGTTCGTTAATCATGTGTACATGCATACTACCACCTCAACAAACGAAAAAACTTATTTTCCAACCACACTCATCATTAATTATTAAAATCATGTATTATATGAATATATATTATATATATTTATATAAAAATATTCTTTATTTTTTATATTTACAATATTTAATTGCACATTCTTAAACATTCGATCATTAAAACATGCTTTTGTTTTGGTCTCTTTACCACCAACAAAAAAATTTATTATATTTATATTTCTACTAATAATGTAATTATATATAATGATGATAGAAAATAATTTTTTATTATAAACGTGTTTTATGTGCTTTAAAATTATAATATTAATATATAAAAATTCTAATAATATATTACATATTCTGATTAAAAACCAACAAAACAAGTTTTTATCTTTTTTAAATTCAAGAGTCGTAATTAAAAATCACATAGGTTTACATTTGAAAATAATAAATAATCAATTGATATGTATACATATAAACCAAAGTTAAATTAGGAACGATTTAATTCATTTCCGATATAAAAGATCAACATTGTTAATACAATGTATCTAGAAAGACATTAATAGTGTTTACACCTAATAACAAAAATAATCTATAATGTAACAATATATTATTACTAAAAAATTATAAAAGAAAAAATTTACAACCTTAGAGAGATTAGAAGGTTAACTAGTTCGATGATTAAGATAGTTATGGTCGTTTTATAGGATATTTGATTATGGTCATTATAGATCAAAGATAATTAAAGGATTTTTTCTTCTGAAACTCTTGACTTTAACACATGTTTTTATTTATTCACCAATATAATTTTTTATGGTTAATAGGATACAAATTATATGTTATCATAAAATATACATTATTAATATTTTTTTAAAATAATTTCCATACTCATTCAAGATGATGGGTTTGGAATAAAAATCATTCTGATTCAAGAAATTGTTTCTCAACTCAAGTCCCTTTTCCCATGAACCATGAAATCTCATATTGATTTCGATAATTGAAGTATAATTTTTATTTAATTTCATTTTTAAATTTATACTTACTTATTTTTGTTGGTTATTATATATCTCTATTAATAGAATCCTATTTTATGAAATTATTTCTCAAATAATTTCATGATGTTGATAAGGAAAACTCATATACATTAAATAAATCATATCGCTCTATCATTTACCTAATGAAAATATTTTATATATTATTAAATGTGAAAAATCATAATTCTCTTAAAATCTGAACATTTATAGGATTTATCATTATTTTAATAAATCTGGTTTCACTAATTATTTTTAATAAACTTTAAACAGTTTCCATATGATTAATTTTCTTTAAATATTTTATCTAATGTAATATTTTAAATTTTCCTAATTGAATTCATTATATTTTTTTATGTGATTTTAAAACTAAATTAGTTTTATTAAATAAATATTTTTTAAAATAAATACATTAAATTATTCCATATACAACATTTTCAACCAAAAGTATTTTGTTTTACACAATTATGTGTGAACATATCATTTATCAAACATTGTTTTTTTCTAAATGACCCACTCTCCATATTTTTAATTTTTTTAAATGGAAATTATTATTAACATGGTTTAATATAATATTTCTTTATAAATAATTTTATAGGACAAGGTAACTTAATAAATTGAAAAAAACATAATTCTTATAAGATTGTTCTTTATCTATGTCATATACAAGATAACATGTATTCTCTAAACAACGCTATCAAACTTTATTTTATGGATCAGTTATTGAATTATACGTATATAGAAGATATGTTAGTTTTATTAATTCATAATCATCAACTTATATCTTAAATATTTTTCACCAACACATATGAACATTTAAATCTATATATTACATTTGGAGACTGGAGATTGTTCACATAGATGTCCAATACTCAATTGATACAGAATTTTTTGCCTAAACTAGAAAACATTTCCTTATATGGTTCCAATAAGATATTATAAATCATATTTTATTACAATAATAATTATTAATGTTATTGTATAAACTTTTTTTTTCGATAATAGTTTATTATATCATGTTTATTGGTGAAAGTGTGAATGATTACTTATCGATCCAATTGAATAATATATAGAAACCATTTATTTTCATAATTATTTTTGATATGTTGAGTGAAACCATGTGGCACACATTTTTGATATTATAATTATGTAATAGTTGTTCCCAAAATTATATATCCCTCCTATGAATTTGTTAGTGTTTCTATTTATTGAGATATCATCGTTAATGGGTATTAATCGTAACCTACTATGGTTTGTGGGAAGTTAGCCCGGCCAAATATGTTAAGTTAATGATGCATGGAGACTTGAATTATTATTATGATTTCATGTTTTTTTTCAAATTCCTTTTATTTCATGGTATTATAATATGATAACACTTACTATTGGATCTAATTTTATCATTTATAATGTCTTGATTATATGCTTAGTATTATATAATCTTATTCCTTGAGTCAATCAAGTCCTTATTTGTTATTATGCTTACCGATACTAAATGTCTTACATTACCCTTATTATTTTTATAATTTCCATTTTATAGAAGTTAAATTAATTATTAAAATAATATAATATTATATATCATTATAATTGATGGGAATCATTGAAGACTCGCTATGTATTTATTAGCTTCATATATATATATTTGGTGAAAGTGTAAATTTTGTAATGACTTAGGATTTATTATTTAATGATTGGAAAAATTATATAATACAATATAATAAGAAGTCCCTATGTTTTAAATGTCAGAAATATATTTAAATCATATATTTTTATCAATTATAGTGTAACGTGTTATGTGTTTAAAGCATTAGATCTAGGAGTACAAGGTTGGGGTAGTACATGTGAGCTGTTTTGGTGGGAATAACTCAACGACTAAGGTATAATTTACATGGGAATTAAAGTGGGTATTATTCATTATGTTATATATGAAAATTACATGGATTATCATCACTAACATATATATTCATCTTTAAATTAGATAATTTTTTAATTAAAAATATATTCTTATAAAATAAAAGAATAAAATCTAATGGTCATGGGGGACCTTCTTGCACTAAGATGATGTTTATACCACTGATGGTAAATGTTTTTATTATTATTTCATATCTTATTATGTACATACTCATTTGGGTGAAATATAAATTTATCAAAAATACACTATGAACCATTGAATGATACCTTAGCTCCCTTTATTTTGTGTTTGTAATAAATTGTGATTTTTTACCAAAGTGATCTATTGTGTAATCTTGGGATTCATTAAGTATATCTTTCTTGTTTTATTTAGAATGGTATGTAATTTCCTACCCATATACGTTGTGCTTTTCTCGGTGGATATGAACTAGGAATGTCTCAATGATAGTTTGGATGTGTGGACTTACATGTGACTCAAGCGGTGATGTTTTTAATCTCTTATGATGGATGGATATGCTTCATTCATTGGAAAGACAATGAGCCCTCAAAACGTGTATGTTGATGTCAAGGGATGTTATTCCCTCTGAAAAATTTCCTTGGACCAATGGATGAGTTTGAGAATTACTATTACAAATAGGGTGTTTGTGTTATGATGAGATATATGGGACCATATTTGATTACATGATGATATTCAAATACATGGGAGGGTGAGTTTTGGGAGATGTGTTTTTTTATTCTCAATTTCCACTATAAATCTTAAGTATTTATATTGGTCATCATATTTGAGTGAAATGGTAGTGTTTGGGCTATTCTCTTGAGAAGGAATCATAAGAGACATGTGATACTTTATGATAAGTTGTCACCCTTATTGATTGCCTTGAAATTCGAGGAAGGATGTGTCCCTAAATATGTATGGTACATGAAACATGATTATAGAGAGGGAGTTATCCTAGGAATATTAATTTTATGTAAACAATAAATAAACATTTTTTGACTGTGAAAAAAGGTTTAGAAACTAGAGGTAAAAATGACACTATGGTAATGGAGGAGTTGTGCCTTCTTATAGGTAAGAGATACGACCCTATGGGCGTATAATATATGACAGTTCCTAGTGATATAAAATATATGCTAGATATGGTTCTATAGTGAAACATTCTTGGATATGGTATAGTTCCCGGTGAGAAGGAAATTATGAATGATAAGCCCTATGATATTTGTATTTTCCCCCATTTGAGTTTTTATGTTCATTGTAAGGATATATTTTTGGCGAGTGTTGATATATGATAAGAGATATGTTGAAAGTGGCCAATTTATTTTCAAATTTAGTTAGAGTATTGGGGAAGGATGTGTATTTCTATTTTTTGTTTACATGACCAATAAAACATTGAATTTTTTTAAATTATGTGTATTAGATATAATGTCTCGTGTTTTTAGCTAATGAATAATGGTGTTTAATTTATTTACACTTTTTCATTGTTTTTATTAATCATCAAAACATATTACATGTTGATACATAATATTTATTCATTATTTAAGAGACCACATTAGTGGTTCCTTACTAATGTGTAGTCATAATATTTTCAATAATCCATGAATATATTGTATATAAGAATATTATAATTAATCATAGGTTTTATTTTTGTGATGTAACACCCTGTATTTTTAATAGAAAACTATTTTCAATAGGTTACATTTATCTGAACACATACCTTAAAAAATGATTAAAAATTATTATTTAATTATAAAAGTTATCATCATGTAATAGGAATCGTAGTAATGAATGACACTGAATAAATTGTGAATATATATTTTATATATGTTTATAAAATGAATTCATTAGTTACCAATTAATTAAAAATTAATGTAAAAAGGAAATTAGCATGAAGGATGTGTTTTTTTAAAAATTATACCCAAAATGAAATTTTATAATAATAACTAAAATTAATCACTATTAGTGGAATATAATAATGATATTTAAATTTTAAATATTCTATAGAAAAAATTATACAATTATTCCAATTAGTTTGATAATATTAGGATAAGAATAAATCAATTTTTATGTATAGAAATATATATTTATCTAAAATTCCAGTTTGTCACCTTTTAATGGCGCACATTTTCTAAAAATAAAATTTAAAAAAATTATATATTTTATTTAAGAAAATAATATTATTTTTAAATTCATATTATAAATATTATCTTAGAATGAATGTTTGTTATTTTTATGTAGAGACTCATTTATTTTGATAAATGGCGACAAATGGGGAATTTTTTTTTAAACTGACATATCATCTACATAATTGATAATGGTAAGATATTTTTAAAAATGAGTTTCAATTAAAAATTGATAAAAAATAATAACTTTAATAATATATTTTTCTTTGAAATAAATTTCATATTTATTTTTCATATGAAAATAAATCAATCATTTGACCATTTTCACATTAAAAACATGCTTTGTAAAATTAACTGTGCAGTTATTATTTTGTTACATTTTATAGACTATATGAAATAAACATGGTGTATTGGATTATATATTTGGATTCATAAGATTAAAATTACTTTTTTAGGGAATTTAATTTTTTAGGGAAAAAATATACAATGGTAAAAAAATCATATTTCAGCATTATAGGTAATATAATGTAATGGGTTGAATTTAAAAGTTCAAGGCTCAAAATAACTTAAAAATCAGAATTAAATGCATGGTAGATGTTTTTATCAACACTATCCATCATTTATAACAATAATTTTCATAAAATTGTGTGTATATTAACTCAAAATCCTCGTGGTTAGAATTATTTATAAGGTAATCATTATTTTATTACATTAATCCACCCATCCTCTTGTATAAATACCACCCCTCACAAACCTATTTATACAGACAACCCTTAAATCACAATAAATTATTTATGAAAATCTATTTTATGAACTATATTTACATACATGTACTAATGGTGTCACCAATATTCCAAATCCAAGGTCATCAGTGGGTTCTTAAGTGGGGTGATAATCATGAGGTAATTCTCTCAAAGAACCTCTCTTAATTTCTTTTTTTCTTATGGCTTCTCCTAACATAAATCATTCATAAAGACATAATAACACCAAAATAATATATATTATTTAATGATATGTTAAAAATTTAATGTCTTATATCCATTCATTTTAATACATCCACTTGTTAGAAGAAAAAACATGTGTCCAAATTATAGAGGTTAAATGCTTTCTTGAATAATGATTTTATTTTTTTTTCTATTATTTCCTTCAAAGATGGTCATAAAATTATTATGGTAGTTAAATCATATTTTAACAATTATATTATGACCTATTTTATTTTTTTAACTATTATATAGACAGAATATTAAATAAAATAAAAGTACTTTGTGATGGTCTTAAAACCCAACAGAATTAACTATATTCTTATCGTTAACATTTTATCAAATGAATCCTCTGCATATCAAAAGAAATGATATATATAAAAATGTATAATTATGGATGTTCATGAATACATTTTAATTTCACTTCTATATTTTTTTCCATTATACAATAATATCCACAATTATAAAAAATTGAAACAATCAAGATACCATGAAACGACTACACCAAAAGCAATGATAAGAAGGAAATATCTTTATTGAACAAGTAGTAATTTTTTTAATGTAACATATAATGTATTATAAATATTAAAAAATATTAGGAATGAATTAATAACTTCTTTTAACCCTTTAAACATTGAAATAAATTATTTAAAACTAAAGGCATCTATTAGGTAAGGATTTTCTCATATCAATTTTACTTATGTGATATATATTCTCTATTCCCCATATATTTGTTATGTGAAATTTATAGATACTCTCCTTGATATATGATATCATGAACACCATTATATTTATTATATTATAAGCATAATTTGATTATTTTTACTATTATAGGGTAATAATTTAACTGATTATAATGTAGGAAGTTATTTCTTACCTCAACTTCCATTCATTGGAATAAACATATATTTCATGATTTTCATTAGCAATAATTTTGTGATAAAGAACATTTGGTTGTATTATATTGTAATTTAAATTTTGTTATGTGGACTTATATTAGATACATGTAATCAATTCATTTGATTTATGCCCAATTCAATGATATGATATTTGTATATTCTCTGTCAATTAAAAATCCAATTTTAATGATCATTTTTAAAAAAAACATTTTTTAACATATATATAATGAACTGAATTTAAATATTTTGTGTTTTAATTTTGTTTATAAGCATAAATTAAAATATTAACTTATTATTTTATTTGAAAAAATTTCTTTTATATTTCCATAGTGTTTGACAATTAATTGTTTTCCTAAGTGAAAAGGGTATTTTATGGAAGAATTTATCAATTATATAAATAAATTATTTTAGATCTATGTTAGCCTACATTATGGAATATTGTTATTAAAAGATGTTTATATCATATGATACCATGTTCCCATTTTTTTTAAAAATTATATACACTTTTTTACTATTTTATTACATTTAAAATATCAATCTATATGGTTAGATGTCATATTTTCATAATGTCTATGGTTATTTCTATTAGGTATGATACAGTCAATACAATTATATGCATTGTTTTTTTTCACCTCATTAATATTATTAATTCATTGTACCTATTGAGTGATCTAAGGGGCTCATTGTATCCCTTTAATGGATCAGTAGGTCTCAACAAATAATCATTACTAAGTTTTGGCCAATGCCATACCCATATATAAGATTCCTGAAACAAAGCCTTGATGTCATATTATTGGAATCTATCCTCAACCATATATTTAGGATGTTTTTAATTAATAATTAAATTTTTATGAAATTTTTTTATATCCATGTGATTGTTATATTAGTAAATTATATGTGGTTATTTAATCTAGATCATTTTATTATTCATATGGAATTATTCTATAATATTTATTTCCATCCATATTTTGGGGAATATATTGATCAAATTGAATTTATTTAATAAGTTTTACATTAAATAAAATTTTATTAATTACTTATGGTAGATTCTATTGTATACATACACTTGCAGAGCATTAAAGCTAACCCATTTCCTATTTTTTTACTTGGTTTAAGATATGTTTATTATTATTGACATGTAGGGATAAGAGAAGGGATTAATAGTTTTAGTAAATAAATTTATATACTATTTTTATATTTTCAAGTGTATTTTGTTTTTTATTTTTTTATATATTTTTTTCAAAACTACTAAACTATTCTATCCTTTAGGATGTCATTCTTTGTATATTATTGCAATGTAATAATATAAGGGACATGTGTTATGCTTCTAGGGAAGGGGTCCTTATAGTTGGAATCAGATCATGTTTGGTGGAAACCATGGGAAATAGATTTAGGATAACATAAATTAGATAATGAAACACAATGAAATAACTTGGAAAAAAATCCAAATAAATTATTATTATTATTTAGAGGTTATATATACATAATTTTCTAGTTTAATATATTTTATTCACTAGTACTAATATTATTAGTTTTCTTTCAAAATGTTCCGAACAACTATTGTGTATTTCATTTATTTAAAAATGTATCTTAGTGGAATGTGAAGGAACTATAAAATTTCACATAATCTGTATAGGTATTTTCCTCTTGGAAAAGATAATTAAGCTGTAGCTGGTGTTGTGGTTACAGTTAGAGAAGATAAAATTATAATAATATTGGGACTATTGAAAAATGTAATGAACAATGACCTTACCTGAATGGTACGAAATGATTGACAATTCGGTTAAAAATATTATAATGATTAATTTAAAAACAAACATCCTTATTAAACTGGTCTACATATCCATTTGTATGTAAGAAAGAAAATAAGTTTTTCAGATAATAAATTTATTTCGTTGGGAAGGAATGAAATGGATAAATTAATTAGTGATATTTATCATCTCCATAATTATTTTGATCAATGATGATCATTGATTGAATACTATGAGGAGGATGAGGATGTATTAAACAAGGAATATATTTATATTTAGGATAATTTATTTGAAAATTGATTCCATTGTGATCTTAAAACATATATGAAGAGACAATAAATTAGTGTGACAAAAAACATGGATGGGAATATTTCTAAGTACAAATCCAAAATTACAAGAGTATCGAGGAATGAAACGGACAACATATATAACTCAACAAATACTTTTGACCATTTCATTAATGGGTTAAACACATTCCTCTGATGAGAACTTTTCAACCAAAAATTCTTATCATATGAATATATAGAATACTGTGATACTAAGATGAAGAAATAATTATCTATATCTTATTACATTAAAGGAGAGAAAGTGAATAAGCGAATGACATATAAAGAGACTGTTAATAGGAAGAAAGGAACGAAGTATTTTCCCACATGTGATATTTTTGTAAAGGAAGACACATTGTACTATTTTAATCGGAATGTGTGTTTGATAATGTTTTACTTAGAAATGCCACCAGGATCATGATTACATGGGACAAAAAAAGTTATCATCTATATCAACTGGACGTATATGGGGATCAATGAAAATAAATTTGCAAAGAGTCAATGGAATATAAACCCAAATAATAAAATGGATCTAGTTATAGATAATTATAATGATATAGCCAAAATAGAATGACTACTATGATTATGTATTTGTATACACGAAATAGATACTATGAATTTATCATTAAGAGAATTGTGAAAAAATGTAGGATTTTACCATAGTACTTCATCTTTAAGGATTTGATTCCATATACTGAATGATACCAATGAACATGAAATTTGATTCCCTATAATTTTGATCTTTTAAAAAACACATGATTTATGAAAGAGAATGATTAATATATTATCAATGATGATATAATAATATATAAGTAATTATGGGATATTATTGATGATCATTTAATTAGTAAGTTACATGATGGTTTATGTTATCTTTATAGTGTTTATTACTTATTTGGATTTAAGAAACATATTCAACAACATGAGATTTTAATTTTTTAATAATTAATGTTTTCATTAAGGTAATAAATGTATGTATATATTTTTTATGTTACGAAAATTTTTTGTAGTATGTTGATTGGGGAATCTAATGCTAAGTTGTTTTTTGGAAATTTATATTGTTTGTTTATAAATTTTTAGACTTTGAGTTTGGAAAGATATAATTTGGATGACAGATAAGGTTAACTATATATAGAGTGGATTTTTTTTAAAATTTGAATATTATTATTTGATGTTTAAATATATTTTATTTATGATAACTAATTTGATTTTGGTAAGTTTTTATATGATTAAAGAGTGATATTCTGATCATTTTATTCATTAAAATCTCTTCATGCATAAAAACTAATCTCTAATATCCATTTCTTAAAAAATATATAATTTATAGATAAAACATAGAATAATAAAAAGGTTGAAATTAGGCATATGAAATGGAATGAAGTCCAATATGTTTGTTATCCGGATTTCTATATTTAGATTATAATGAAATTCCTCATATATCAAGAAAATATTTTGGTACTAAATTGTTATTCATTTAATATTCATACATGGAAATAAATTGTATTTAACCCATCAAATATTTATAATTTTATTTTGGTTTACATTCAAATAACCATGTTCACTATCATTGTCTATAAAAATATGATATTTACATTTATATTCCACTTCCATGCTTTCTCTTCCCATTAGTGCTATATTATTTGTAAACCATTTTTTGTTGTGATGACTACATTTTCCTACTCCATTTTTTATCAGAATTTTTATTGAAGCTCTTTTTGATGTGGGTTTTCTAAAAATATTTATTAAAATATCAACAAAAAATAAAATTGAAATTTTCTGGTGAAGATGAAATTTATTTAATGATGGGAGAATGTAATAACACTTTATTTTTAAAATAACCGTATTTTTTATACCTAATTAATTATCAAATGAAAATAAAAACCAATTGATCATAAAAAATGTGTGTTTATATAAAACAATTTGTATACCCAAAATGATGTTTTGTCTTAACAAATTATTTTAATCGTTGTGAGTTAAATATATGAGTAAAATTTATATGATATATATTGAATGAAATATGTTTTATTATTTGAATATTTTAGATTGGATTAATGTATGAATATATATATATTTTTTAAGCATTAAAAACTATATTTTTCTAAAAGGCCTTTTTCACATTTTAATAGTGCCCTTTTTTAAAACAATTTGTTGATATTTTTTGAAAAAAGAATTTCTAAAATAAAAAAAATTAATTTTTAATCTTGAATATCTAACATAAGTTGTGGATAACATATTTTTTTATTTTAGTTGTTTAATTTTATTTTATAAATGGTGAAAATAATGAATTTATATTGAAGACTAATTTTTCATATAAATATTTTATAATTTTATATTACATATTAAATTCCATTTGAAGTAAAAAACATTTTAAATTATACTAAAATAAATATAATTTTTCCTTTTTAACTTATTTTCATATTGAATTTATATATTATCAAATTTCATACTTTTCAACATTTTATCTTTAAAACAATGTTATGAAATATTGTATATAGGATTAATTTTATATATGATATTAATATTTAGATAAATTAAATTGGGTAATATTTAGTTCATATTTTGAATTATAAATTCCAAATTAGGTTATATGGCTAGTTTAATTTTTAGGTAAAAAAGTATACCATGGTAAAAAAATATTTACTACACTTCAGGTAAAATAATAAAATAGGTTAATGTTAAAAGGTAAAGTCAAAAAAACCAAAAATTGCAACATTAATTGTTTTTTTTATTTTTATAAAAATTAAAAGATGACTTTTGAACATTAATTATCATCCAAACTCATGGAAATTAATTCCAGATGAATGTTATTGGCTTTAATTATAAAAGAACCATTCTTTAATCACATAAAATTACCCCTACTCAAGTGTAAATACCAATCCCCACCACACCATTTCTCCTCAAAAGCCTTGAATATCTAAAAATATCATTAATACATTCCCTTATACAGTTTTTTTAATCATAATTTCTACTTCTACCACCAAAATAACAATTCCAGGGTCTTTAAAGAGTCCTTTAATTAGTTTATATTAAATAGGAAATTTCCCCACAACACCTCTCTCAATTTATTTTCTTACTCTAACTTATCAACACATACTTCATCCATAAATGAATATTAACTATATAATCATCTATATAGTTAAATTTTATGTTTCTATTGAAATATATTAGATCCATCATTTTTATTATCTCCACTTATTCATAGAAACGAACCAATTGTCAAAATTGTTGTGGTTAACCGTCTATGTTAATAAATATTTTTTATGTTTCCAATTAAAACGTTCATTAGGGGTAATAAAAGTATTATTATTGTAAAATAAAATTATAATAAATACATTGTCACTAATTTAATTATCTATACTAATACATAGACCCAATATTTAATAAAAGTATACAAGTTCATGATGATTAGAAAATAAAAAGAAATTAATCATTTTTCATTAATGTTTTATCAGATGAATCATCCCCACAACCAAATTATAAATTATATATTTGAAAATTCCATATTTTGAAATTATTTAAATACCTTTCCATTAAACATATATGTGTTTATTTCTATTCTACCCAGAAATCCAAAATTATACACCAATTAATCATTCATGATTCAATAAAACAAAATCACCCAAAACATTAAAAATAATGATATATTACTAATTAATGAGTGGTATTAAGTCATTAATGTATCATATAAGGTATTATAAATAATATTAATTTCATGGAATTAAGTAAATAAATCTTGTAAACTTTTATAAATGTGTTCATGGTATGAAAAACTAAAGGCAAATATGATGTAATGGATTTCTTGTTTCACTTTGACTTTCATTATGCGTATGTTGTATTCACCACATATTTCATGTGTGTTCTATATATATTTTTCCATTGATATATATATCACCATGAATATAATTATATTCCTGATATTAAATCATTCATTTGATAATTATTATACTTACGGGTTGTATGACTCGACTGATTACAAAGTTGTTAGTGATTTCTTATCTAAATATTCATTCAATATGTTAAATGTATACATCAATATTATCATGTTCTAATATTAAAAGAGAAGTAAATTTTTGTTTTATTACAATGTATTCCCACTTTTTTATGTGTATTTATTATAAATACGAATAATCAGTTCATTTGAGTAAATATCACTTCAATGATATGATATTTTCAAGGGACGTTCTTTTATATATTCTCATTCAACGTTTGTTTCTCAAGAATAATATATTTTACACATATGAAATGACTATAATTTAACAATATCATATCATTATACCATTTTTTTATTCCTTTGTAAGATTACATGTAAAATTTCAATAAAATTTTGTTCTTTTATTATTTCACAATGTTTTAAAAATAAATTATTTTTAAGGTCAAATGGGGTACATTCTTCGGGTTTTTTCAATGATCTTAGCCATTTATTTTCATCTATGTCAACATTAGTTGTATAATATTATGGTTCAATCTAGGTTTTATCTTATGATAACATCTTAACTGTTTTATTTAATTACAATTGATTTGATTTTATTATTTTGTATAACATTCACCATATTACTCTAGATGGTTTGAGACAATTCTATCTTAATGAGGATTGTTATTTAAATTTTGTATTTCTGTTTCAGTGCATATGTATATTATTATTATGTTTCACACCTTTAATAAGAGGAATGTATTATACTTATCAAGTGAATTTTGTGGATGGCTATTGTAACATGAATCATTGGTAGTCTAGTGTGATAATATATACTTGGATTTATCCATTTCCTTACCAATTTTTATGATTCCTAGAGAGAAGCCTTAATAAGGCTAGTTTATTATCATGATTCCTCGACAATATGTTTCTGATGTCCTGTATAATGCATTCCATAATCATGATATTCATTTTTTAATTCAATGTGATCATTGTTTTAGTATAATATATATGGTTATGTTTTATACCTCATTTGATTATGCAAATGACATTATTTGATAATCATTTATTTTGGTCGTATTATTCTCAAGTTATTGATAAAATGACATTTGTATTAGTTTTTTCACGTTTCCATAGTTTCTATTGCATCATCATGAAATATATTTTTTATAAATACCATTACTAGTCATTAAAGATCACCCATTTTGTATGTTTAATTTTTTATTAGGATTCCATCATTTTTTATGATTCATATGTCAAGATAAACTATCGGATTAATCATCTTTTCAAAGGAATGCTTATTCAGATTTTTTTTTCAAATGTAATGCATGACCCCAATATGTATCATGTTTTTTCAAAGCTTATAAACTATTATAATCATTTAAATTTCATTCCTTGAATATTATTTCAATAATATTATAAGGAACTGCCTATTTTCTACTAAGGTCAGGGTAATTATAATGGAGAGGCTTGTGGTTAGATTATTAAATTAAATAGAATAATCAAACAAAGGATGTTGATGAGGCATGTCTCAATGATATTATGGATCCCTATATTTATTTTTCAATTAATATTTATAATTTTAAATACCCCTTGGTTGATCAGTAGATATTTTTTGTTATGAACATGAGTCATTATAATTTATTTCTTCCATAGTTACTTCAATTATAGATTATTTTGTTTATTTTTTATACTCATCCTAATTTTAATTATATTAACCCAAACTGTTTATAAATAGATATTAAATATTAATATATGAATATTCATTACATTTTACTAATAGAATACTGTAAATTTTAAATAATTTTTTGTCATTGTATAGTAGATGCTCAATAATTTTATTTAATGAAATATCTTCAACCTCGCACAAAATAATCTTCAAACACAGTATATATCCTTGATATACCACATATAAAACCATTATTTATTTCACGGGGAAAGGGTACCTAAGAAATTATGTTCTTAGATGACTAGTAAGGATAAACATGGGACATACCAATTATAACATAAAATATCATGAGAATAAGTGTTTGAGAACATGATCATGACATATTCAAACATGGTCCAACATATCTCCAATCATAATCACGAGTTAGGTCATAAAAATGATAGTTCATAAGACTTTAATGATTAATGAATCATTGAAAATGTGCCATGAAAGAATAAAAATTTTATAATACATATTTTTGTAGCTTACACATATGAATAGAAAATAATTACCATTACAATAAATGCTCACTGGCATGACTATCATATTGGCTACGGTACACTTTCAAATCCATGATATCCTTATTTGAGGTTTACTTCAAATAATGTTATAGGGGGAATAATATCTTACTCAACTGGTCACACTCCCCGTTAGATACATTTATATCCCATTATATTTTTATCATTACAAAATTCATTGTTGTGGAGTATAATTTTAGGACCACCCGTCACTTAATAAAAATCATAAATATGCGTGTATGAAATCACAAACCATTCTTCATAGCTTAAGCTATGGACAGAAATTGTTTTCCATTAAAATTTCATTATTTTATTATATTATAATCTATAAAATATAGATGATTTTGATAATGGTATCATTATAACTCTATGTACCCATAAGAATGAAATGAGTTTTATAGAATCATATTGAAATAATCATCCCCATAATCCAACCAAATAATTTAACCATTGATGAAAAATCTACTTAAAATATCCCTGGTACATTTCATGAGAGAAATTCCCTTTTAATATTGATATATAAGAAAATTTACATCTATAAAAATTATTAATATTAAATAAAAACATTTCATTATAATGAATGTTGGAAACTTCTAAACTAATATTCAAGATATTTACCAAACATGGTAGTGGGGAATTTATTTCATGTAATATACATTTAGAAAATATATTTAATTAACATTTTTGTTAAAAATTTAATTGTGACAAGGTTATAAAAAACAATATTTATTTTAAAAATATGTTTAAAAAATAATATATGGGTAAAATGGATTTAAAAAATAATATGATATTATAAATAGTATTCTATACAATTTTTTTTTGAAAAAATGGATATGGAATAAAGAATATTGATAGAGAAGAGAAATAAAGTTAGTTTTCCATTAAAATGATTTAGATATCTTAATGTCTTAAATATAAGGAAATGAGTGAAAATTAATTAATTTTTAGAAATAAGATGACTAGAAAAATATAAATAATATATTTAGAGTTCTATCATTAATGTTCATCCATTAAACGTAATCCCAAATTTTCTAGATTAACATTGAACTTATAACATAAATCCCTTATATCATGTTTGATTACTTTTAAATGATTCTTATGACAAGTATAATAAATTAATATTTAATATAATTTTATATAACATACTTTCACATAAATATAATTTTATATATGATCCACTTATAGTAGTTAATCATGCATTTATTAAGAAAATTTATTAAAATTATCATTTTATATTGTTATTAATATTATTTTTCATTAGAATTTTAGTCCAGATTATCTATTACTTATACATTGATTATGATTGTATCAAATAAATAATTTTAATCCGGATATAAATATCAAATATATTTATTATATATATGTTTTTTTATTAAATTTAGAGAAATGAAATTTAATAAAAACATTAATGGAGACATTAGGTCTGACATATGCATTGTTGATGATTTCACTATTTGATGGATAAAAATAAATAATTATTAATAATAAATAAACATGGAATAATCATTATTTTATCATATATATAATATATATTCATTAATTATATCCTTTTTAACATCCATGTTGTGGGAAAATAAATATTGAATCAGACCACAATATGGAAGTGATAATCAACATATATCTTAGACCAAGGTTATCATTTTCAAACATATTTTAAGGTAAGAAGGAATATGGGACAATATAAATCTATATTCATTATTATGTCCTAAATATCATGTATAAATATTAATCTTTTCACAATAAATATCTATGAAATATAGCGATATAAAAAATTGTGTTCGGTATGTGGAGGATGTATTCCACATCTATGAATGGTCGATACATTTATATCCCATTTTATAAAAAATGTGGTTAATAATTTTTTTTGATAATCCTATAAACATTTTGGTGTATTTAGGGTAAATAATTTAAATTTTTCAGTCTAAAAATTATTATCCTTATAAGGTATATGAATAAATAAATTGAAATATTTCATATTATAAGATTACCTCTTCTTCAGAAATCAAATATTAGATCCCTTGTTAAGGAACCATGGATTGGACTCTTAACAACAACAGAAGCTCTAATACATGTATATGTATGGTAAATATAAATTTTTTGAGGTTTTTTATAAATATATAACTCAAAGTGGTGTAAATAATATTAAAAAGGGGTGAACTTTTACAAGTGGGGTATATGACATTCTAGAAATTTCATAAATGAATATAATATAATAAAGACATTATAGTGAAAAATGATTCCAAATAGATGTAAATAAAAATGTCTAATATTATGAGATGAAATTATTTCATATAATTATAATATAATATTTTTTAATTAGAAATCAAACCCTTGTCTCTTGGTTTAACCCCTTGGTAAATCAACACTAACCTAAACCGTGGAAAAAATTATTAGTATTTATACTATTCAATATGGAAACAATTTATGTGTTATAATTAAAAAATTATATTTTTATTATTTCAAATATTGAATGCATTTTATCAAAATCAATCCATTGAAGTGGAATAATTTAATTTAATATTTAACCCACAAAAATTGAAAAAAGCAGTTTTACATAAATATGTTTTTGTATACATTGTTTTTTAAACAAAATTACATAAAATTGAATTAAATGAACATAAATGAAATATTTAGAATAAATATTAACTCATATTACATATATAATATTTTTTAAACTAATATATGTTTATAAATTATTAAAACAAAAAAATATATTAATGAAATATTAATATATTTTACTATTCATTGAAAAACTATTAATTTCACAAAAATTCATAAATTCACTGAAATATAATATTTAAATATTGAAAAAAAATTATGTTTACTTTTTCAAATAAATTTACTAAAAGTATATAAAATTAAAAATATTATCTGATCAAAAAATGTAACAACATTTTGTTGAGGAATAATTTATTTCTGAAGTATATAAAGACCTCACTAACTACAATGTACATTATTGTAAGTATATTTATATTAAAAATATATATTTTACCTCATTTTCAATGTGTGTTTATTGATATGAAATCCACCAAGTAAAGATTCATGTTATAATAGTGTAAAATATTATGAATAATTTAGACTTGGGTTTTCATATATCATAATCTATCGAAAAAATTAAATTTTTTATGAAAAAAAATATATCATAAAATAATAGTGTGATAAATTAATATTTTGTGGATGATTTAAAATTATTTATTTTTTGTTTTACACCTCGTGTATTAATCATGGTTTAATGATCACAAATCTTGTTCATTCTATACACCATGTTAATACTCAATAATCTTTCTCATATCAAATGCACAGTTGTTTAATAAAAGATATGCAAAGATTTTATGTGCTATAAACTCAGTTTGGTAACTATACACTATCCTTTGATTAACTTTATAATGATTTCTACGACAAATGAAAAAGTTTAATTCATTCCCAAAATATCACTGCTTATGTCTGAATACAGACACTTGCCTAAGTCTGAGACACTGTGACTCTGAGACATAGGGACCATGAGACATAGTTACCATGGGACATAATGACCATGACACACCATGACCAAGAGAAACTATGACCATGAGACACAGTGACATCCAGACACCGTGAACAAGACACTGTGAACAAGCATACACGGTGACATCCAGATACCGTGAACAAGACTTTGTGAACTAACAGACACTGTGACATCCAGACACCGTCAACAAGGAGATACTGTGACATCCAGACACAGTGACATCTAGACACTGTGAACAAGAAAACACCATGAACATGCAGAAACTGTGACATACAGACACCATGAAAAACATACACTGTGACTTCTAGACACTGTGACATCAAGAAAACATGAACGAGACACCATGACATCAAGGCACCATGACCAATCCTGACATTGTGTGAAGGAGACACCATTTCATGACATACTGTGACGCGGTTTTTTAATATGTTTTTTCATCTATAAATTTATTCTTTAACAGTCTTATTTTAATATTTTAATTCACACACATAATTAATATTTCTTTTATAGACATTTCATTTGATTGTACATGGTATAAGGTGCATCATACATGAAACCTATCGGCTCAAACACATGAACTCCGAGATAAAAGAGAAATTAACCCAGATACAAAGAAAGTTATGCATGGAATGATACTAAAAAGAAAAAAATCGGGTGGTCGTGATCACGACAACAGAATAAACATATATAATTCTCTCATGATACTCAATTTTGTTGAAGAACACAGAAATCATACCGGGATCCTAGAATGTAGAACATATTCACACTATCAATCCTCACAAAAAACACAAGACAAAACTGTTTGACTTGTGACACTTTCTTTTCCATTCATTGACTTGAACTATACATCTACTTCATCTTAAGAAGCCCATATCTGAAAAGACTTACACTCAGAGCACTTATAAACCAATCTAAATATTTCTTCTCTGTTGTGTGTCATTTTGTTAACTTTCGAGCAGAGTGTCTACTTTTATTACAATACACTTTTTCTCATGTGATAAAATAAATGATACAAGATATCCTTAGTCAAATGTCTTTTACACTTGTGTATACCAGTGGATATCTGTGGAAGAGGTTCATGTGTGGCCTAGTTGTTTTTACCCACGGAGAACTATCGAAGAGGTCCCTGTGTCACCTGGACAGTCTTTTGTATTGTTGTTAACCTCGATCCAAGGTGTGGATCAAGATTATTTATATAAACTACTTGGTGGTAGGGGATCACCAACTCAGCTTGAGACCGTTACACTTGATTCACATCTGTTGTGATGATTAATTTAGTCTTATCTATTTTTCTTCTTCACTGTATAATTCAGATATCACTAAATTCACTTTGATAGTTACTCTTTGAAAAGATTTATAATTTTCATCTCTTAGTATAATAGCATCAAAAGTAATATTAATAACTGAAGAAACAGTCAAAATCTTATAATAGTATAACATTGATTAACTGGGATATTTATTATTCTTTTGGAGAAACCTTTTAGAAATAATTTTCATCCAGAAATTTTTATAGATACTCATATTCACCCCCCCCCCCATCTTGAGTTATCTACTCCAACCAAAATTTGGTATCAAAGGTTTTTTATTAATACTTTGTTTAATCGTATTCAACATTGATTTTAGTTGTACTTTGATGATCTGTAAATTTCTGTTAATTCAAAAATTTTATCTCTTTCAAAGTGTTTTTGTATTATAGAAATTATATTGGAAGGTTTTACAACCAACATACCCCCATTCATTAATGTAACCGACTATACTCAATAGAAAATTAAAATGAAAGTGCATTTAGAGAGTATATGTTTTGAAATTTGGTCTTCCATTATAGATGAATATAAGATCCCTACAATTGATAGAATCACATGGTATGAACGTATCAAAACTACCTACAATAACAGTTGCAATGTTATGATTACTTTATACAACACCTTAGGAGATGAATAATTCAATAGAATTTCTTCTTGTAAAACTGCCCATGATATATGGGATACCCTATCTGTGTCACATGAAGGAACATCTAGTGTAAAAGAAATGAGACTTAATACATATACTATTAAATATGATAACATTAAAATGAATCATGATGATCCTATTTCTAAAATGTATATTAGATTCAATGAGATTGTAAACACAATGATTTCTCTTGGAAGATAACTCACTGCCAAGGAACCGATCATGAGAATTCTCAGATGTATTCCTGACAAATGGATAAGAACCTCCTTCTCTATTAGTGAATCTTGTGGAAATCTGTTGCATTCAAGACCACCACCTCCAAACAAAAAGACAAAGGGAAATTGGAAGCTTCTGTAGAAAGTTCAAAAAGTGACAAATCATCACCTCACATTGATGAGGAGATGCATCAAATATATAAACGATTAAAGAAATTTTTCAAGAAGAAGAAAAAGAGATATGAGGAAAAGAACAAGAAGTATAAAAATGCAATGAAATAAACACAGAGTGCTTATGAGTAAAGTTCAAGGAACTCAGAAACATCACATGATGAACAAGATAACAAATGCAATATGTGTTTTATGACAAACACACATGAGGTAACACTAGACTATGATGTACATAATTCATACTATTCTGATGATGAGAGTGACTCTGAAAATATGACTAATCATGAAATGGTTGAATACTATAACATGCATGAAAAAATATTCAATGAACTAAAAGACAAATATATATCATTGAAGAAATAGTATGCTCTCAATGTAGTTGTTAAATATAAACTCACAACTCAAAAAGAGAAAAATGATCAACTACTCAAAGAGAACAATGAATTAAAAATGTGTATTGGGCAATCAAAGAATGACCTATAAAAGTTTACAAATGGTAAAAATACTCTTACTCAAATTCTAGGAAAAAAAATTTCCCATAAATACAACACCAGCATTGGTTATCAACCTGGCAAGAGAAATATTCGTAGAAAAAATTTTGTTTCTAAATCTAGGACATAGTTTTATTCCCGGTTCTAGACACAAATTAGCTAATTCAATTTATGACACACCTTCAACTATTTCATTTTTTTCTGGACTTAATAGATTTTATTTTTAAAATACTTTACTTAATTAATATAATAAAACTATAAGGCTGATATGGGTTCCTAAATCACTTATTACTAATATTACTGGACCCAATCAATTAGGGGTACCAAAATTTATTTTTGCATAATCATATTATAGGAAAGCTACATAAACATTTCGTGTACAAGTTTATGGTACTTGTATAGTGGATTTTCAAGACACGTGAAAAGTGACTACTCATGCTTCAAGAATCTATTAAAAATAGTTGGAGGATATGTCACATTTGGTGACAATGCCGAAGGAAAGTTCATTGGCCTCAGATAAATCAGTATCTCTAACTCAGTTTTAATATCTAAAGAACTTTTTGTTGATAGATTAAAATATAATATTCTTAGTTTCACACAATTATGTGATGATGGATTTCATGTTAGATTTAAAAATTATTCTTGAAATGCCTTTAATTATTAATAAGAATTAGTATTTTCTACATTAAGAAATGAAAATGTTACTCTGTTAACATAGATTCTTTAGCTTCTCAAAATGATTCACGGTTAAGTGAATTTTATAATGTGTCTTGGATTTGGTTAAGAGACTAGGAAACTATAATATTTACTCCCTTAGAATGATAACTATAAAAATATTCGTTAAAGACTTACCCAAACTAGAGTTCACAAATGTTATGTGTGTAATCCCTATCAAAAGGGAAAAGAACAAAAAATTTCTTTCAAACCAATGATAGAAGTGTCAACGTCTCAACCTCTCAATCTATTTCACATGGATTAATTTAGACTATATAGAGTTTCTAGTTTAAATGGGAGGTACTATCTTTATGTTCTTGTAAATGACTTTTCAAGATATACTTGGACCTTATTTATGGATCACTAATGTGAAGCCAACTCTTATTTTACTAAATATTCCATGCCTGTGGAAAATCCAAGTTGAGATAGAATTAAATCATCAAGAAGTGATCATGGTTGTGACTTTAAACATCAAGATTTTGAATCCTTTTTCTCGCAAAATGATTATCGTCACAATTTTTATGCCCCTATAACACCTCTACAAAATGGAGTTGTAGAAAGAAGAAATAGAACCCTACATGAGATTTCTTGAATAATCGTTAAAGAATATGATTTACCTATTTAATCTTCGGTTGATGTTTTCAATACATCAAGCTATTTAATCAATAGAGTGTTGATCAGACTTATTCTTAAAATGACTCTTTTAGAGTTATGGAACAACCGATAACCCAAGGTTAACTATTTCAAGGTTTTTGGTTGAAAAGTCTATATTCTTAATACAAAATATAATCTTAACAAATTTGCATCCAACAGTGATGATGGAATATTTTTAGAATATTCCATTTCTAGTAATGCCTATAGAGTGTTCAATAAGATATCTAAATGTGTGGATGAATTTGTCCAAGTAAAATTTGATGAAACAAATCCACATGACCCTAAAACCATTCTAGAGAACCCAGAGGATGATGTATCAAATCTTAACATTAATCCAAAATCCTCAAACTGTTCTGTGAAAGAATTTATGAGAACATCTAGTTCTATAAATTCTTAAGACTCAATTCAAAATAAACCTGAACCTGTTGATGAACCAGAAATCACTAGTCCCTCCTTTTATATTGTTGTTATAACACTTAAGAACCATCATTTATATGTTGTTATACAAGACATAGATAGAGGAACTCAAACTAGAGCTTCTCTTAGAAATCAGGTCGAACATCAAGTCTTCTTGTCAGAACCTTAACCTAAAAACATTAATGATGTTATAAATGATGAATTTTGGGTGATTACTATACAAGAAGAACATAATCAGTTTGAAAGAAACAATGTTAGGAAACTTGTTGAAAGTCCTAAGGACAAATAAACAATTGGCACTGAATGAGTGTTTAGAAACAAAGAAATGAGGCAGGTAACATTTTTAGAAACACGGATAGATTGGTTGCACAAGGATATAGTCAAGATGAAGGAATTGACTAATAGGACAAATTTTCCCTAGTAGCTAAACGTAAGGCCATCCGAATCTTTCTTTCATATATTGCACATCTGAATTTCATACTATATAAAATGGATATTAAGAGTATATTATTAAATTATTATATAGATGAATATGTCTTTGTTGAACAACCCCCTAGTTTTACAAACCCCCATTTTCCAAATCATATTTTTAAACTGTCAAATGGTTTATATGGTTTAAAACAATCTCCATGATCTTGGTATGATAGGTTGAGTACTTTTTTTATTTCAAAATGTTTTTCAAAACGAATACCTGATCCTACCCTTTTAATAAAATGAATTTCATAATGATGTTTTATTTGTTCAAAATAATGTAGATGACATTATATTTAGATCTTCAAGAAACTCTTTATGTGTAGATATTTCTAAAATGGTGCAAAATTAATTTTAAATGAGTTTAATGGGTGAACTAAATTTCTTTATCATATTTAATATATTTCAAAATAACTATGGTATTATCATAACTCAATGTAAATATTCTTGAGATCTTCTAAATTTTTTTGGATTGGATAGCAGTAAATGTAGTGACACTCCCATGAGTACCACTTGTTTGTTGGATCTTTATAAAGATGGAAAATTTGTTGATCAAACCTAATATAGAGGAATAATTGGATGTTTACTCTACATAAATGGTAGTCGACCAGACATTGTGTTCAGTGTGTGTATGTATGCTTGTTTTCATGAAAATCCTATGGAATATAATTTAAATGTTGTAAATAGAATTTTCAAATACCTCAAGCATACATCTAATCTATGATTGTTCTATCCCATAGGACAATAATTTTAATTAGTTAGTTATTCTGATGCAAACTTTGTTCGTTGTATATTATATAGAAAAATCACCTCGAGAACCTGAAACTTTTTAGGCAAGTCACTAGTATCAAGGTTTAGTATGAAACAAAACTATATTTCATTATCTACAACTGAATATGAAGACATAGTTTCTGGTAGTTCCTGTGCACAAATCTTATAGATGAAACACACATTACTATATTATGGATATCAATTCAGGAATGTACCTATAGATTGTGACAACACATGTGCTATTAACATCACGAAAAATCCCTTTTACACATTCTAGGACAATGAATATTGACGTTAGACGTCACATTTTGAGAGATCATTATCAAAAGGGTGATATAACTTTGGAATTCATTGGTACTGAGTATTAGCAAGCTGATATATTTACCAATCCATTAAATTCTTAATGAATAGACTACATGTTAGCTGAATTATACATGATATATCATAAGTAAATGTCGTAATATTTTATATATTACTATTTTATATTTAACTATTGTATATCTAACAATTTCATGTTTACGGTCTCACAGTTATTATTTCGTGATTACTGTATGAGAATCATTATCTCACTGTAATGCTCATTCATTGTCTCACCGTGAAATTTAGTAACGGTCTCACTATAAAGTTTATTCACTATCTCACAATAAAGGCCTGATATGGTCTCACTGTAACCATTTTTTATGATTGTTATTTACGAATTAAAAACTATATCATGGTAATTATTCATTTCACCTTCTTATTTTTCCAGGATTTTACTTTTGGGTAGTTTGGTATTCCTAAATGATAAAATAAAAAAATTATCTCTTGTCCTTGAAACAAGATTTCATCTATTCACTCAATTTGTAACCCTTCTTGAATCCTTCAACCCATCTCTCTCATGATCCTTCAGTGAATTCCCCAGATGAAACAGCTTTCATCATCGACTCCTGAGAAGCGTAGCTTAATGAAGAAGAAAATCATACCCAAACTAGCACTCGAATGTCCCCTAAATTCAAATCTAGTGAATCAAGTTGTAGTTTCTATGAATAAAATTTTCCACAAGTATATTATATCAAGTAAGTCTCTGGATTTTAATGTTTTAAAAGAGAAAGGCTAGCGAGAATGGTTTTCAAAGGAAGATAGACCAGTCTACCCTATGTTAGTGGATCAATTTTATCAGTATGTTTAAATATCCTTTGATTTTGAAGCTGGTTGTGATGTGAGAAGGTGGATAAATGGATAGAAATGCTCATTCTTTTTGAGGTTATGGGTTTCATGCCTTAGAATACTTCATAAAGTCATTTGTGAGGATTATCATAGAGGACATCTACCTTATAGGGATTTCTTTATGTTGGAAGATGGTATGAAAATCTTAACCGGAAATGGCACAAAGAGGATATCCATTGGAGCTGATCTAGATGAAGATTGTGGTCTTTTGTTTATGTTTATATAGAGCCTGATTATCCCTAGAAAAGTTTATTTTTCTATTCAGTAATATCTTGATGTGTTTTTAATTCAACTTATGAAAAATGGGAATAAAATCATCTTTTGTAAGTATGTTATACACTATATGTGTGATTTGATCAAGGTTGCATCCAATTCAACTTCCCTATATTATTCTAGGCTTATCTCAACTATGCTTCATGCCACAAGTAAGATTGGACCTAATGAGAAAGTAATCAATGATTGTGATTTTTGCCTTTCAAAAGACATTATCAAGAGGACTAAATTAAATTGGAATCTGGTGAGAAAGGCATGGGTGGATGACAATGATATAATTTATGAAAAGATCAATCCAATAGAACATCCTTCAAGAAAAAGAGATATTTCTGATCCTTTTTTGGAACTAGATGAGGTTCTTGAGTATTCTAAAGAAGAAGAAGAAGAAGAAGAGGTTGGTATGCCTCTCAGGGAAACTATTCCTGAAAAAGAAGTCATTACTTTTTTCCCTCATGTAGTAAGTAAAGAAGAAGTACCACATTCTATGGATTTTGTTAATTTAAAAGATCAAACTGAGGATGAAATAGAATTTGCTGTAAAAAAACCAAAAATAATGCTATGGAAGAACATATAGATAAAGAACTACCTGTTATTCAAGAAGCTGTCCTTGAAAAATGCCGAGTGGAACAATATGTTCCTGAAATAATTCCTCCGGCTGGGGAAAGAATGGAGCTATCTTTTTAGCTGGCTAGGAAAGAAATGGGTGAGGAACTAAGAGATTAATTTTTGTAATTAGATCAAGACCCTAACATATTCAATACGAATAAGGATGCAACTGTTGAGGGAGAGAAACCCCCAAATCTGTAATGTATTTAAGTACCAAACCTGATTGATTCATTCCCTATAGACACTCAGTATATGTTTTGCAGCTTTTATGATGTGGATTACTCTCAACATGTCTCAGTAAAAGTCACTGACCTTTCTAATATGTTTTAATTGAAATATGTCTCTAATGTTTCACTTGAAAGGTAACCTGAGCCTGTATTAGTCCATATATCTAAACCTACACCAGAACAACCATCCTTGGTGATTAAAGATGATGTAAAAGATTTTGGATCTTCCATTTTAGCTAGAGTTTAAAAACTCTTAAATTCCCAACCTACTCTAGTAACGTATCTATGTGAGAAAGGTGCCTTACTGTTGATGGAAAAATTTATTTGGTATATACAACACAAAATGAATCATGAGATTCATGAAGTTATACTTGAAAACATGCTGATTAGTGATGATGTGAAGACCCTAAAAGGTATGATTGAAGACATGAATGATGAGATGCATTCGAGATCAGATCTTTCTTCTCATCATATAGAACCTGCTATTCCTCAAACCCCACAGAATATTGTCTCTCAGATTCATCCGGTTTTAGATTCCTTAGCTGGAATGGTCACTAAAAGAAACAAACAGGTTGTGAAGGAGATGTGAGATCTTTTTTTGTCCTTAACAAGCTCACTGATGAGCATACATTTTGTATTCAAATAGTGATAAATCAATTGAAATATCTTACGTCAGATGTCAATGCTTTTAAGGCATCTGGAAAATCATCTCAAGCTTCCTTAAGCGGTGACCAACTTAGAACAGTGGTCAAAAAAGAACATCAGACTGTTCGTAGTGGTTTCAATTAAGATTCTACATATGAATTTATCATGAAGAGTGATGGAGTTTTTGATCTGGTCCAAATCCATTTAAAAATTACAAGTGATGCTCACCACAAAATTTCAAATAATGTAGATTTATACTTCAACCGAATCATCTCAAACACTGACATTGCCAATCATTTTCATATCTTGTAAAAAAATTTATGAATCACTTTTGTTACTCATGCTTTCAAGACTCAAGTCCAAATGATCACATAGTTCCCTTGTCTGTTGCATAAATTTATGGAAAACAAGGATGACATTGAGAAAGGTATGCAGTATAGTGGAGAGATAATTGCGGATTTTATCACGCTTCTGAGGCCCTATCTTCATGCACATAGTAAATCCATTGTTTCTCCTACAGATAAACCTCTCAGACCTATTTTTTATACATTAATCTCTTACCAAGCCTTTGCTTCAATGTCTATCAGTCCGGCACTAAGTCAGATCCGACCTCTAATCCTTAATCAACAAATGCCTTATTCTTCTACTGAAACTACTATGGATCTCTCTGTCTTTGAAATAATTCCATTACCTTCTCTATCAACCATCTCACTCCCTTCTTCAACTTCAGCATCTGCTTCTACGGGTTCCACTTCTGCTGCTGCTACTGAAGGCAAAGAGAAGGTCATCCAGTGAAGAAGGGCAATGCATACTCAATTTTTTTATGGGAATCTCATTAATGTTGTTTTATTTTATGTAATGCCCCTCTTTTATCTAATACATTATGAACATTTCTTGTCTCTCTTGTCTTTCTTTTTCATGCTATTTTTTCATAATCCCAAATGGGGGAGAAATGTATGGGAAAAATAGAAGAAATATTTGGGAAACAAATATGAGAACAATAGGAGAAATATTGAAGAAAAGAACACTCACTCTACTTATTCACATTCAAAATATGTTCTTAAAAACATATAAACTCCAAATATACATGATTTTTGATCATCAAAAAAGGTAATATTCTTGGACTTCTCTTTATTAATCATTTTTTAATGATCAAAAAACATGTCCAGTCTATAAACCATGTTAGCTCTATGTAATCTACCTCACAACAAATGCACAGTTGTTTAGTAAAATCTATACAAATCTCTAAAGTTATATACACTCAGTTTAGATTCTATACACTATCTTTTTATTCACATTATAGTGATTTCTCTCAAAATGACTAAGTTTATGTCATTCCATAAATATCACTACTTAAGTATGAATACAAATATTTTCCTTAGTCTGAGACATTGTAACCATGAGAGACCATGACCATGAGACTCCATGACCATAAGACACCAAGACCATGAGACACTGTGACATCCAGACACTATGAACAAGCCACCATGAACGAGAAGACATAGTGACATCCAGAAATCGTGAACAATACACCATGAACAAACAGACACTGTGACATCCAGACACTGTGACATCCATACACCGTGAACAAGCAGACACTGTGAACAAGGAGACACTATGACATCTAGACACAGTGACATCCAGACACCATGAACAAGCAATCACCGTGAAATCTACACCCCTTGACATCTAGACACCATGATCGAGAAAATTGTTACATCAAGACACTCTGACCAATCCAGACACCATGTGATGGAGACACTGTTTCAATGACATATTGTGACACTGTTTCTTTATATGTTTTGCCGTATTTAAATTTAATCTCTAAAGATTATATTTTTAGATTTTAATTCATTGAAATAAGTAATATTTTTATTTTCAACATGTCATCTGAATGTACGAGGTACGAGGTGAAAAATACATGCAACCTATCGTCTCAAAAACATTCACTACATGATAAATGAGTAATGTGCATAGAAACAAAGAAAGGAATGTGCGGCACGATGTTAAAAATAAAAACAAGATGGTGGTCGTGATCCTGATTAAAGATTAAACTTAAAGAATTTTCTCATGAAACTTGACATTGCTGAAGAAGACATGAAGAATAATGGGATCATAGAATCGAGAACATCATCGCACTATCAAACCTCAGGAAGAACACAATCCAAATATATATGACTTGCAACACTCTGTTTTCCATACGAGGACTTGAGATCTACATCTTCTTCACTGAAGATGTCCAGTTGTGCAAATACTAAGTCTCAGAGCACTTCTAATCCTATCTCAATATTTCTTCTCTGTTGTGTGTCATTTTATTAACATTCGAGTAGAGTGTGTATCTTAATTAAAACACAATATATCTCTTTATATAAACTGATGGTTACAAGATATACTTTTTCAAACATATTTTACACATGTGTATACCCACAAATAACTGGGGAAGAGGTCCTTGTGTGGCCTGGTTAGTTGTACCCATGAAGAACTGTGGAAGAGGTCCATCTGTGACCTGGACAATATTGTGTATTATTGTTACCCCAGATCCAGGGTGTAGATCAAGTTTATTTATATAAACTACTTGGTGGTAGGTGATCACCCAGTAGAGTGGATTAGGTCTCGTATTGAAACTGATCCACTATTTTCATATCTTTTGTGCTACATAATTTAGTATTTTAGGTTTTATTCATTTACTATATAATTCAGATATAACTAAATTCTCTTTGACCGATACTCTTGGAAAGAAGTTATAATTTCCTTGTCTTAGTAGAATAACATCAAAATTAATATTAATAACCAACATTATGATCACTGAGAACTAATAAATATTCTATGAATTTATTCAAAAAGTCAAACCCTTATTAAAGTATAACCTTGATTAACTGGTCTGTTTTTTATCTTTTGGGGTAACCTTTTAGAAATAATTTTTAACCAGAAATTTTTACAGATATTCAAATTCACCCCCCCCCCCACTTGAGTAATCTACTTCGACCAACATTTTAATATATTACTCTTATATAGATGTATACTCTCTCAATGGTAAGACCATTAACCAATAGTGCTAATTTGTATCCTCTAACATATGGTAATGTGATCATGAGTTCTTGTAGAAACAAGATTTGGTAATTATAGATTGAACTATGGTGGAAATATTACGAGGGTGGATAATGAATATAAAAGGTATATAAATAATAATTCAATTGAAAATAATATATAAGTATTAATATCTTACGTTTATAGAATCAGTCCACAAAATGAATTCAAATGTGATAGAGAATTTAACTATCGTTCATAGACCTATAAGTTGTCCAATAAAGAAGAGGATGTTATGAATGAAAATATAGCACAATATAAATGAGGAAAAAATTGATTTAAGTGCATCGGAAAATGTGTGTGAGGGGTTATTTTATAAATTTTCATGACTTTCATATTTGTATTTTACCAATATTTGTTGGATAAGGATGACCTGTTTTTCTTGATTAGTGGCCCAAAAGATATAAAACCAAGGGAGACTAATATTCACTTTAGTACCAACATGTATTTTTATTTTTACATTCTTTATAATCATTTTATTAGGATATTATAAATTTTCATTTTAAATGTATCATAATTTCATTCTATGTTAGCACGTTGATATATTTTTTAACCAAAGGAAATTAAATTTATTTTATATTTTGGAGTCCATGTTTTTAAAAATTTAAACAAATTTTCCAAATGAAATATATAAAAAATGAAATATATCTTTCAACTAAAAATACATAATACATTAGAAAAAAGTTTCTCTCTTAGTTAAATAATGATAATATTTTGATCCATTATCATTACATATTTATATAAAAAAACTAAGAAATAAATTATACATGTAAAATATAAGATTTATAAGTAAAAATATTTCTATAAAATGATTACATTCATATTAATTTTTTTAGTAAACATGTTTATTAAAATATTCTTGTGGTTATATATATTCCAATAGTCATATTAAAATATTTTCTCAAAACCTATTGATTCAGTCTATATTTTTATTAATCAAAATATATTTTATATTTATATTATTTTCACTTCATTACATTTTTAGTATTTTGTAGAATGATAATGAATTAAAACCATGAAGATAAGGACATAATGTTCATGGAATACATATTTACATTATTCTATTCCATTTATAATTTTCATAATAATATTTTTGTGTAAAATAACAAATTTTAATCATTGTATTGATAATTAAAAACAATCATGTTTTATGTAAAATTATTTCATTTTTTTTGTTTTTTTTCTTTTGTTGATAAGATTAATTATTTTATTCTATAATATCTTATCTTTAAATTTCTGACAAAATGGATATCAGAGATGGATTATTCAATCACAATTTTGTGTGGGATTTTGTAATCGTGATTTGAACATGGTAGATGTCACGACCCGACCTCGGGGCCCGTGCCGTGACTACCCCAAGCCCGCCTTCCATAGGCCAGGGGCTGGCGACTAGCACCAAGGCGTAAAATCCCGGTAAACAGGGAAGGCATTGCCTTTATAAGTAACAACCACCACAGAGTCAGCAAGCAGAAAGTAACTACAAGTGCAGAAAAGTAAAGGGGGCCGGAATACAAGCCCAACTGAAAGTAAAGTACAACTCGAAAGGGAAAACAGCAACTGAAAGTACAAGCGGCTCCTGGGACGTCCTCCTCGATTCCTACCTGAAGGGTAGGTACAGATGGCACAGCTCCTGGATCGTCCACCACGGATCCTACCTGAAGGGTAGGTACAGATAGCTCACAACTCCTCGGGTCCAACTGTCCGCTCCGAGCACGTCCCGCTCAGTGGTCCTCCTCCGGGTACCAACCTACTCCGAAAGCCTCATCCACAGTCAGCGCTGTCCGTCGTCTGCAACCAACACAACGAAGTGCGGGCAAAGCCCGTGCAGGGGTGAGTATAAGATACTCAGTAGGGACCCCGAGACCCCTGAAGGTCTCTCAAATCCACAAAGGATAAACCACGAAGAAAAGTAACAATCACGAAGTAACATCCAGTATTGATTAGGTATATGCCCATACATATACCTATGTCACCAATTTCCGTTCGGCTCCAACACGAGCCCAAGAACAATCCAATCCACAAAGAAGAGTAAACAGTAAAATCCACATAGGATAACAGTACAAGTCCACACGGTTTATAACAAGTTTATGAAATCAACGGATAACTATTACCCAGGTATATGCCCATACATATACCTATGTTATCAAGCGACCCATCTCAATCATGAGGAAACACAAAGATCAAAGACTCAGCTCAAACCAGGATTTTCATTATCGAAACCGTAGCTGCTGAAGAGCCCCGTCTCTGAAGTGTGCAGTAGTCCTGTCACGACTCCGAGGTACTGCTCACTAACCTATGACTGCTGAGGTACTCCTCCTGTCGAGTACTGCGGGTCTGCTGCCAACTACTGGGCGCTCCGTCCGCTGAGGGTCTGCTGCCAACTACTGGGCGCTCACCCAAATAGCCTACTGAGGTACTCCTCTGACGAGTACCGCGGGTTTGCTGCCAACTACCAGGCGCTCCGTCCGCCGTGGGTCTGCTGCCAACTACTGGGCGCTCCGTCCACTGGGCTAGTCGACTCACTCCAAGTTGAGTCGGTCAAGCAGTCGTCAGGACTCAGTCATCTACACGGTCTCCGTACTCCGCACGTACGTCTCCACCGTCGCGGGTCTGTCGCTACAACCAAGCGCACACACTCCGTAGAGTATCGCGGGTCCGCCGCTACAACCAAGCGCTCCACCGCCAAGGGTCTGCTGCTGCATCCAAGCGCACCACCACTGTCAAGTACCACGGGTCCGCCGCTACACCCAAGCGCTCCACCACCCAAGATCAACAGAAGATTCAGCTCACACAGGTTCGGTAGCACTGTTCCACGTAGGATCGCTGAGTGCTGTAGTCGTCGTCGTCGAATCCACATAGGATCTCTGTACTGTCGTCGTCGCAGTCACAGTAGCAGTAGTAGTAGTCGTCACAGTAACAGTCGCAGCCAGCACTAGGGTTCCCGCACACAGTAAGCTCGTTCGGAGGATCCGCTCCACGAGCCGAGAGGCTGATACATCAACTGTCACAAAGACCAGAGTTGATGTATCCAAAAGTTCCGTATCGTCAACAGGAACTCAACGCAACAGACGGCGCGTCGATCGGACGTCCGGTCTAAGAGTTATTGGCATTTTCGTTCCCAGGGCCCGGTTGGTTTTTAAGGCAAAACCAACCCGACCGTACTCCACCTGCATCCAAACCTCGGGCGGAGTATGCCAAAAGATCCGTCTCACTTAGAGGATTCTATCAAAGTCGACGGCACGTCAATCGGACGTCCGAAACTCAAGATATGAGCGTTTCCGCTCCGAGGGCCCGGTTGGTTTCGTGAACGAACCAACCCGGCCGTACTCCACCTGTTTCCAAACCTCGGGCGGAGTATGCCAAAAGATCCGTCTCACTAAGAGGAACACAACGCGACTGACGGCGCGTCAATCAGATGTTCGTAGCTCAAGATATGAGCGTTTCCGCTCCGAAGGCCCGGTTGGTTTCGTGAACGAACCAACCCGGCCGTACTCAAAGTAACCCGAAACCTTGAGTGCGATATACCGAAACGACCGTCTCGATCCAAGGATCGCGTTGCCGCTGACGGTTCGTCGATCGGAGGTCCGAGGCTCAAGTTATGGGCCAAAAACCAATTCTGGTTCGAAACGGGGGGGGGGGTCCGGGTCCAGGCCGACCCGGCCCGACCCCCCCCCCCTGGGCGGCGCGGCGGCGGGCGGCGGCGCGGCGGCGCGGCGGGCCGCGGTGGCTTGGCGGCTGGCGCCGCATGGAGGCCGCGCGGCGGCTCGGGGTGCCGCGAGGGGCCGCACACGGTCGGCACGCGGGGGGCAAGCCCCGCGGTTTTTCAACAGGCGGCGCGGCATAGCCACGCCGTTATTTTCAAAGCGCCCCCTCCACGTGGGGGCCCTGCTGGCGCGGAACCGGGGGGGCCGGATGCCCCCCTCCTTCAAGGAACCGCCCCCCTCATTAAGAGGGGGGTTTTGTTGAACCGGCCGGGGGATTTATTCCCCCGGTTTTATGTCATCCGGCCGGCCAGCTGGCCGGCCGGTTTTTACCAACGGGACCGGAAATTCCGGTCCCGCCTTCGACTTCCGACGCCGGCGGCCCGGCCGCCGGTCTTCACATCCCGCCGCGGCCCGGATCCGGCCGCGGTCTCCTCGTCCTGCCGCGGCCCGGAACCGGCCGCGGTGTTCGTCGTCCGGCGCGGTGCGACGGCAACGCGCCCCTTTCGCCGTGCCATGATTCTTTTCAACGCGGCGCGACGGCGTCGCGTTCTTGAAGATTCTTCCTCGACGTAGCGCGACGGCGCCGCGTAAAATATTTGCACGATCATCCGCGTGGTGCGACGGCACCACGCCACTTACTTCCTCACGCAAGAATAATCAACATGAACGGTGGAGGGGGGTTCGGCCGTGTTCATGCGGTCCGCCCCCCCCCCCTCACGTTAAATAAATAACTCAACTTAAACATTCAAGTCTCAAGTTAGACATGTGAGATCCACGTTCAAGAAAAGGAATAAATAAATAATGAATCAACAACCCCTACCTCGGGGTTAAGATTCGAAGATTCGTCTACGTTCCGCGGAAGACGGCGTCGCGGAGGTCGGGCGTCGCGATTGTCGTTCTTCAAATCCGTTGACGAAGAGATATGCCCGAAGAGATACGTCGTTGGCGAATCTTCGTATGCCGACGAAGAAGGTCCGAGGAGGAAGCGGCGTTCCCTCTTGTTGACACCGAGGACGAAGAAGAGAGGCGTCGTTCTTCGTCGGAGTTTGAGCGTTCTTCGTTCTTCGTCAGAGCTTGAAGATGAAGAAGAAGCTCTCCAAAAGCTCTCAAGGAGACAAACAAACAACCCATAATAAAATAAGATAACATCTTATTTTATTATTACAAAACACACAAGAATTTCAAAAGTTTGAAATTCAAAAAGGTTTAACTCCCATAATTAATTAAGTAACTTAAGCCAATAAATGAGGCGTTAAGGGAGTTGGGAGAATTTGAAAGGTTTAGGGGCTCTTGTGGGCCTCACCACACATAATCCTCCCAAGGGAGGTTAAGTGGGTGTGGGTCCCACTCCCAACCTCCTTTGATAGGTTTTAACAAGTTAAAAATAAAATTTTTCTACACAATTTTATTTAGCTCAAACTAAAAACCCCTAAATCTAACTTTCAACCCGCAACAAACGCAACTCCCGAAAAGGTCTCTTTAAGCGAATATCGGCGCTGCGAGTTCATCGGTGCCCTCGGATTTCAATTCCGAGCACCGGATCAAAAGTTAGGAATTCCCGCTCATTCGTTCACTGAACGTACCCGAGCCAAACTTCGGAAAATGATTCCGGGCACTCCGGGCCTCGGAATCAGGTGCCGTCTGAAACCGCGCTCTTGTAAAATTCTAAAGAAAATTAAGAAAAAATTTTCCATGAATTTTACGTGTCTTTACATTACTCCCACCTCAGGGCTTTACGTCCCCGTAAAGCTTCAACTCACACTTAAGGGAAACAAGGTAGTACTGAGCACGCAACTGAGCTTTACGCTCCCATATGCTCACCTGAAGATCTCGTGCTACCCGAGAAGCACCCCAGAGGAAGCAACCATTCACGTAGATCCTGCTCCTGTCGATCCTCGATCTCTACTAGAACTTCTGTGCTTGTCGCCCTGTCATCGACGTCCAACTTCCCGGGGTCGATGACGTGTGAAAAAACATACACGTATCTCCACAGCTGAGACACGTGGTGGACATTATGCACCCGGTGCGACTGAGGTGGTAGGGTCAAGCGGTAAACCTCCTCGCCTACCCTGCTGAAGATCAAAAGGGTCCATCGAACTTCGGAGATAACATGCCGCCTCGGCCACATCTCTGAAAACTCATCGGGGTGAGACCGTATAAGAACGTGTTCGTCACCCTCGAACTCAAGAGGTATTCCCTTTTTAGGTTAGAACTGTAACTAAAAACTCCTGCTGCCACAAGGGTAGGGTTGACCAACTCAAGAGTGATCGGTCACACCCTCTTATGCCTGAGTTTAACATGTGCTGCCCAGGGGTTCCTTTTCGCCGACCAAGGAAAACCCATTCCGACGTTTGCCTAAAACAGTCAACCGGGGTATGATTTGTGAATCAAAACCATACCCAGATCAACGTCGTAAGGCCTCTTGCTGCCACCAAGAGATTCCAACCGAAACTCTCGCCTCGAGGTCAAATCACACCGTCGGCGTAAGCGTGATTATCGAGTCTCCTCCCAAAGGTATCTTCAGACGTGAGGGTCAAGTCTACGGCTTACCCGGGACCTCTAGGTCTGGGACATGATTCGTGGAAGGGTAGAATGATTGGTTCCTAAGTCTATAGATATGGCAGCTCGTAGTAGACATAAATTGTACCCCGAATCATTCTTAGAGCTCCTGGGTCACACTCCTTGACCGCAATGCAGCTATTCTCCTCCCTAGCCCTCCTGCTCCCTGAGCCTGGCGGGGACTACTAAGTCGGGTGGTCGTAACATGTCGAAATGTACACCACCACATGCTTCTCTCCAAGCTCCGCTTCCACGTCTGCTACCCTGCAGATTCATCTGTCCTTAGCACTTCCTCCTCCTGAAACATTTTACACGCCCGAGTCTCTGAGACTGGCGCTAGTTTCCTGCCTTTCACTGCTAACGTTCACAACCACAAAGGTTCTCTCTAGCATCCTAACATAGGTAGGAATGCATAGAGGAAAAGAAATGGTTCGGATGTCCTTTAGACACACTTCGCTCAATAGTTCGAGTCTATAGAACTGATCACAACGTAACCAACGAGTACCAAGATTGATTGGTAAGCCACGTTGAGTTCTCTGCTTCCGACATGTCGTACAGTCGAAGCTGTATTAGCTCCAGAAAACTCACAACCACCTCCTCAAGCCAGTCCTCAGCTGCCTACGAGTCAGGCTCACCTCGAAACTTGAGGGATATCTGGTGCTAAAACATAAGTAAGGCACTAAGCCTGTGAGTCTCTGCTACCGGTACCGCCGGTAGTGTCTGTTGACCAACAGGTAGTGACATAACTGGCGCACTACCCGTAGGTACTATCCCAGGTATCGGTTCGTGTACCGAAGCCTCATTACTATAAGGACCAACCTCATGGTCTCTCACTGGAAACACCAGGAGCTAAGATCATCATCCGCTCTACTAGTATCCAAGCTAGGCGTAGAACTCTAGCAACCGTCTCCATCCAGTCCACTGCTTCCTGGGAAATCTGTCTCGCCTCGTATCCTCAGAGGCCTCTACTGCTGGATCTCGTGCATCGCACTCTGCTAGCGTGCACCGTCAGCTAGTGGCATCTGCTGCCTAACAGGTGGTGGTGCTGCTGGTACACCACCCGAAGGTGCCAACACTGAAAAAGGGCCCTGCACCGGAGTCTCGTTGCTCGGTGGGCCATCATCGAGAACTCTCTCGGAACTCCAGCTAACTATCTGAATGGTGACATCCTGAACAGTTGTGTCATGGTCAACGATTTATACCTGGTGAGCTGACCTGGTTTGAGCTGACTTAAAACCTTTTGGGAAACACACACGCAATCAGTGTTTTCATGCATTAAGTCGGAAATCAGAAGTCAGGGTCCTGGTGTACGGATACGTCGGCCGCCGCACCAACACTGGACTCCCTGGACTGATAACCACACTCAACACACTAAACACTATTGCTTCACATAGAAAAAAAAGATCAGAGTCCTGAGTTCTGCGGTAGAACCGAACTCCTCTGATACCAATTTGTCACGACCCGACCTCGGGGCCCATGCCATGACTACCCCAAGCCCGCCTTCCATAGGCCAGGGGCTGGCGACTAGCACCAAGGCGTAAAATCCCGGTAAACAGGGAAGGCATTGCCTTTATAAGTAACAACCACCACAGAGTCAGCAAGCGGAAAGTAACTACAAGTGCAGAAAAGTAAAGGGGGCCGGAATACAAGCCCAACTGAAAGTAAAGTACAACTCGAAAGGGAAAACAGCAACTGAAAGTACAAGTGGCTCCTGGGACGTCCTCCTTGATTCCTACCTGAAGGGTAGGTACAGATGGCACAGCTCCTGGATCGTCCACCACGGATCCTACCTGAAGGGTAGGTACAGATAGCTCACAACTCCTCGGGTCCAACTGTCCGCTCCGAGCACGTCCCGCTCAGTGGTCCTCCTCCGGGTACCAACCTACTCCGAAAGCCTCATCCACAGTCAGCGCTGTCCGTCGTCTGCAACCAACACAACGAAGTGCGGGCAAAGCCCGTGCAGGGGTGAGTATAAGCTACTCAGTAGGGACCCCGAGACCCCTGAAGGTCTCTCAAATCCACAAAGGATAAACCACGAAGAAAAGTAACAATCGCAAAGTAACATCCAGTATTGATTAGGTATATGCCCATACATATACCTATGTCACCAATTTCCGTTCGGCTCCAACACGAGCCCAAGAACAATCCAATCCACAAAGAAGAGTAAGCAGTAAAATCCACATAGGATAACAGCACAAGTCCACACGGTTTATAACAAGTTTATGAAATCAACGGATAACTATTACCCAGGTATATGCCCATACATATACCTAAGTTATCAAGCGACCCATCTCAATCATGAGGAAACACAATGATCAAAGACTCAACTCAAACCAGGATTTTCATTATCGAAACCGTAGCTGCTGAAGAGCCCCGTCTCTGAAGTGTGCAGTAGTCCTGTCACGACTCCGAGGTACTGCTCACTAACCTATGACTGCTGAGGTACTCCTCCTGTCGAGTACTGCGGGTCTGCTGCCAACTACTGGGCGCTCCGTCCGCTGAGGGTCTGCTGCCAACTACTGGGCGCTCACCCAAATAGCCTACTGAGGTACTCCTCTGACGAGTACCGCGGGTTTGCTGCCAACTACCAGGCGCTCCGTCCGCCATGGGTCTGCTTCCAACTACTGGGCGCTCCGTCCACTGGGCTAGTCGACTCACTCCAAGTCGAGTCGGTCAAGCAGTCGTCAGGTCTCGGTCATCTACACGGTCTCCGTACTCCGCACGTACGTCTCCACCGTCGCGGGTCTGTCGCTACAACCAAGCGCACACACTCCGTAGAGTATCGCGGGTCCGCCGCTACAACCAAGCGCTCCACCGCCAAGGGTCTGCTGCTGCATCCAAGCGCACCACCACTGTCAAGTACCACGGGTCCGCCGCTACACCCAAGCGCTCCACCACCCAAGATCAACAGAAGATTCAGCTCACACAGGTTCGGTAGCACTGTTCCACGTAGGATCGCTGAGTGCTGTAGTGGTCGTCGTCGAATCCACATAGGATCTCTGTACTGTCGTCGTCGCAGTCACAGTAGCAGTAGTAGTAGTCGTCACAGTAACAGTCGCAGCCAGCACTAGGGTTCCCGCACACAGTAAGCTCGTTCGGAGGATCCGCTCCACGAGCCGAGAGGCTGATACATCAACTGTCACAAAGACCAGAGTTGATGTATCCAAAAGTTCCGTATCGTCAACAGGAACTCAACGCAACAGACGGCGCGTCGATCGGACGTCCGGTCTGAGAGTTATTGGCATTTTCGTTCCCGGTGCCCGGTTGGTTTTTAAGGAAAAACCAACCCGACCGTACTCCACCTGCGTCCAAACCTCGGGCGGAGTATGCCAAAAGATCCGTCTCACTTAGAGGATTCCATCAAAGTCGACGGCACGTCAATCGGACGTCCGAAACTCAAGATATGAGCGTTTCCGCTCCGAGGGCCCGATTGGTTTCGTGAACGAACCAACCCGGCCGTACTCCACCTGTGTCCAAACCTCGGGCGGAGTATGCCAAAAGATCCGTGTCACTAAGAGGAACACAACGCGACTGACGGCGCGTCAATCGGATGTTCGTAGCTCAAGATATGAGCGTTTCCGCTCCGAAGGCCCGGTTGGTTTCGTGAACGAACCAACCCGGCCGTACTCAAAGTAACCCGAAACCTTGAGTGCGATATACCGAAACGACCGTCTCGATCCAAGGATCGCGTTTCCGCTGACGGTTCGTCGATCGGAGGTCCGAGGCTCAAGTTATGGGCCAAAAACCAATTCTGGTTCGAAACGGGGGGGGGTCCGGGTCCAGGCCGACCCGGCCCGACCCCCCCCCCCCCTGGGCGGCGCGGTGGGCGGCGGCGGCGGGCGGCGGCGGCGGGCGGCGGCGCGGCGGCGCGGTGGGCCGCGGCGGCTTGGCGGCCGGCGCCGCATGGAGGCCGCGCGGCGGCTCGGGGTGCCGCGAGGGGCCGCACACGGTCGGCACGCGGGGGGCAAGCCCCGCGGTTTTTCAACAGGCGGCGCGGCATAGCCGCGCCTTTATTTTCAAAGCGCCCCCCCCCCCACGTGGGGGGCCTGCTGGCGCGGAACCGGGGGGGCCGGCTGCCCCCCTCCTTCAAGGAACCGCCCCCCTCATTAAGAGGGGGGTTTTGTTGAACCGGCCGGGGGATTTATTCCCCCGGTTTTATGTCATCCGGCCGGCCAGCTGGCCGGCCGGTTTTTACCAACGGGACCGGAAATTCCGGTCCCGCCTTTGACTTCCGACGCCGGCGGCCCGGCCGCCGGTCTTCACATCCCGCCGCGGCCCGGATCCGGCCGCGGTCTCCTCGTCCCGCCGCGGCCCGGAACCGGCCGCGATGTTCGTCGTCCGGCGCGGTGCGACGGCACCGCGCCCCTTTCGCCGTGCCATGATTCTTTTCAACGCGGCGCGACGGCGTCGCGTTCTTGAAGATTCTTCCTCGACGTAGCGCGACGGCGCCGCGTAAAATATTTGCACGATCATCCGCGTGGTGCGACGGCACCACGCCACTTACTTCCTCACGCAAGAATAATCAACATGAACGATGGAGGGTGGTTCGGCCGTGTTCATGCGGTCCGCCCCCCCCCCCCCCCTCACGTTAAATAAATAACTCAACTTAAACGTTCAAGTCTCAAGTTAGACATGCGAGATCCACGTTCAAGAAAAGGAATAAATAAATAATGAATCAACAACCCCTACCTCGTGTTTAAGATTCGAAGATTCGTCTACGTTCCGCGGAAGACGGCGTCGCGGAGGTCGGGCGTCGCGGTCGTCGTTCGTCAAATCCGTTGACGAAGAGATATGCCCGAAGAGATACGTCGTTGGCGAATCTTCGTATGCCGACGAAGAAGGTCCGAGGAGGAAGCGGCGTTCCCTCTTGTTGACACTGAGGACGAAGAAGAGAGGCGTCGTTCTTCGTCGGAGTTTGAGCGTTCTTCATTCTTCGTCAGAGCTTGAAGATGAAGAAGAAGCTCTCCAAAAGCTCTCAAGGAGACAAACAAACAACCCATAATAAAATAAGATAACATCTTATTTTATTATTACAAAACACACAAGAATTTCAAAAGTTTGAAATTCAAAAAGGTTTAACTCCCATAATTAATTAAGTAACTTAAGCCATTAAATGAGGCGTTAAGGGAGTTGGGAGAATTTGAAAGGTTTAGGGGCTCGTGTGGGCCCCACCACACTTAATCCTCCCAAGGGAGGTTAAGTGGGTGTGGGTCCCACTCCCATCCTCCTTTGATAGGTTTTAACAAGTTAAAAATAAAATTGTTCTACACAATTTTATTTAACTCAAACTAAAAACCCCTAAAACTAACTTTCAACCCGCAACAAACGCAACTCCCGAAAAGGTCTCTTTAAGCGAATATCGGTGCTACGAGTTCATCGGTGCCCTCGGATTTTAATTCCGAGCACCGGATCAAAAGTTAGGAATTCCCGCTCATTCGTTCACTGAACGTACCCGAGCCAAACTTCGGAAAATGATTCCGGGCACTCCGGGCCTCGGAAACAGGTGCCGTCTGAAATCGCGCTCTTGTAAAATTCTAAAGAAAATTAAGAAAAAATTTTCCTTGAATTTTACGGGTCTTTACAGTAGAATAATTATTATTAGATGGTGATCTTGTTTTTAAAGACATCCAATAAATTCATAAATAATTGTTGTTCGGGTATAACTTTATAAAGGACAATAAGATTATTTCATAGAAAATAATTGAACTCTAATATTGATCATTTATATAATAAGAAAATAATTTAAAGGGATGTTCTGATAATGATAAAAAGAAGAGTTTAGTTCCATTTTCTGAAAATTTTACAGCAATTAATTTAGTATTTATAAATTATAGTTAATTTTATTCAAATTAAATAACATCTAGAAGAACATCTAATAATTTATTAGATTATGGTTACTAGAAATTATGAAATATAAATTTTCTCATATAAAAAATCAATTTATAAGAAAAAGAAAATTCAAGAGTGGCGACCAGAAGGATAGAAGTTATTGTAAAGATATATAAGAGAAGTGTGAAATTTTTGAAAATATTTTTTATTAATGTATATAGTCAGTTTATATTGGGAATGGATTTCCAATATCGAAATAGAAATATTAATAATCTCAGAATGAGACTTAAAATATATAAGAAATGAAATACCAGTTTGTTACAAATGATAAATAAATCATAATTGTAGATATGTATACTTTTTAACATACATCAAATGACTGTGATTGATTTCTAAAGAATATTATATTTTATGTTATTGTAAATTTTCACAAAAATTTAAAATGAATTTTAAGAAATATGTTTATTATAAATCAACTATTTCAAAATTCATTATATAATATTGTGGAAATCATTTTGGAAGATGAAGAAGATTGTAATGATAAAAGGTTATCTTCTGATGATGTGAAGAGATCACAATTGAATATATAGTACCTTACCAAATATTAGGAGTCTTATAAGCTTTTATATATAATACATAATGATATTAAAATACATAATTTTAAAAATGGAAAAATATCAACAATATCTTATAGTTTTGTTTTGTAAAATAACCAATAGTATATGTTATATTTATAGTTCAATATGTAAAATAATGTATTTTCTATACATTATATAAAAGGAAATAATGACATAGATAAATGTTTTTGATCAATAAAAAGAAAATTAAACACTTCATTGGGTTAAATTAAATTAAAATGTATATTTATGAACTCTCATAAAAATTGATTGTTAAAATAGTTTCAATATTATATTTTAAGGATAATAATGAAAATTATAAAAATAAATCAGAAGGTAAATGTGTATATAATTTATAAACCCACATTACTATGTAAAAAATTCATTTTAGAATATATGTAGAAAATTGAGACAAATGATGATATAAATCAATTTGAAATTATCAATCTCTATCTGACAAAATTGTCCCAATTATTTATTCGTTATGAAAAAATGTTAGAGACAAAAACAATAGAAGATTATATATTATACAGTGTTCAAAACCATATTCAACACCATGCTTAGATTTTTTGAGATACTTTTTATCTTCTTATATAATATGGACGATATAATGTGGGATCATAAAATTATAATTATAAATACTTCTAGAACAATGTATGTTTTGATTCCCCACGAATAATTTCTTAAAAAGTGATGTTGTTGCATGCTAGTTAGTATAATTCTATATCTGATACAAATTAACACGTGTTAATTTTATAATAATTTCATATATTCATTGAAAATTTTAAATATATGAATTATAAAGTTTTTAGTTATATATATACATCCTTTTAATAAGTATTTACATTAATTGTATTCATTTGTGTGTGATATGTAATTTTTTATTTTACATTTAAATTAAATGATGACTAAAATTATTTAAAATTATTTAATGAAACCATCTTGAAAAGAATAAAAAGATGATATTATTTTCACATATACAATTTAGTGATTATTTTATTTTTTTAATATGTTCATTGTTTATTAAAAACGATCTATTATTTTCATGGACTAAATATTTATTTTTGAATTGTTTTATTATGATTTAATTTATTGATTTAACTAAAATTATTCTAAAATAAAAATTTTTATTATCAAATGCATCAATACATTTAGATTTAACCATGTGAGATAGTGTCACGCTATAAAATTCAATTTTTTTCAACGGGACTTTTATAAATAACATTTTTGTCATTATGAAAGATTATATCCATTTTCTAAAATACTTATTAAATTATTCTATTAGATGAAAAAGAGCATAATTACTATATTTTATAACATTATTCTATAATATAGTCTATATGTATCATTCTTATTTTTAAAATTAATACACTTAACTGATTCTTGATTATGAGACTAACACCTTAATAAAACGAAGATATTCTTACCTAACCATAAATTGATAGTTATTAACTTTCATAGAAGTTACATTCTATTTTCTTGAATAACTTATTTATTTTAATATTTATTGGATGGTATTAGCAGATATATCCACATTAAATGTAGGATGGTATTTAATATGAATTATCATTTCATGTTGTTAAATAATATTTTTGAATGAGAACATATTTTTTTTGTAAAAACAATATTTGTTAATGTTTTCTATCAAATGGAGAACTCATCCAATAAAATGTTATATACAGTATAATTTTATAATTATTACATTTTGACAACAATATGAACTATAATATACATTATAATGATTATGAACATTTCTCCTAAATTATCCAGACTATAATCACTTCTTGGGTTTTTATATTTTTAAATTATATTTAAAACCCCAGGAATAGAATTACGTGAATTAAGGGTACTTAAACACTTAGTGAGGGAAAAATAATCAACATTTCATCATGGGGTATTATTAAAAGAATATGGGAAATCATGATATGGGTAGAACTATCTTGTTAAAAATAACAATGAACAATGGGTTTTAAAATCCCATATTTTTCCAAATAACGTATGAACACATTATAATTTAAGTACATATTTTGTAGTTTCTAAATAGAAGTGATTAAGGGTATTATGAGTTTTTCAGGATCATATAACACTCATTAAATGAAAAAATATATGAATTACATAACATTTGAATAAGTCTCATGGTTAGAAAATGGTTAATGAAAACCCTATGACATAATAATGTGAGGCTTGAGGGGTGATGGATTATTATTTTAAACTATGAAATGGTGGGAGAACAAGTACATGAAAGGGAGTGGAATAAAACTATAGATGATATATATTGTCATTTTATAGTTTTCCTAAACCATGCACCTAGCTACACATGTAATTCCACTTAACTACTGGTGTTACATTGCTTAGGCACATTGTTTGGACAACCCGGGGGCTAAAATGTATGCCTCCTGAAATTTTGTGATATTCTCATTTATTACATGAAAAAATTAACATTTCTTTAAAAACATTTATTCCACCTCCACAAACATCATCATCCATCTAATCGAGAGAACCCTTGAACCTCAACCTAGGATGTGATCAACTTCATTCAACAAGTCTCAAAATATATCATTGTTCAACCCATTATAAGAATAGATATAAGATCTTCATTATTATTCATTATTTTTATTAATTACCTTACTCTATGAAATGAATGTTCTTGTGGATGCCAATTTGCCATATTTCATGGGAGTTGGTCAATTTCATTGTTTTCTTTCATTTATATTAGACTACAAGACAAAACTAGATGAGGAGTAATCTACCACCTTTAGGTAGGTGGTCTAGAAAATTTTCTCTTTAGATTAATTTTTTTATCTTGTTCCGTTGTGTTTTACACCCAAAAATAAAATAATTTACATAAAAAATTAACTTATTTAAAATTTTACACATGATTGTTAAACTCTCATAGACCATTTTTTGTTATCGGAGGTTTAACATCTCAACAACTGTCAAAATTTGGGGTTTTATATTTAAATTCCCCATACATTAAGTTGATAATGTGGAAAACCTTCTTCTAATGTTTGTTGGTTTCCCAGAAATTTACTATATTATTATAATTAAATGGAAATTAATCATATGACCATATCATGTGACTCATATGTACATTTTATGTTATGATCTTAATTGAATGAAATGTAGAATGGTTGGAAACAACCAATTATTTTGTAGTAATTTTGATCCATACATATTGTATACAATAAGATACTCGGGCATGGTGTACCTTAGTAAATGTGATAATCAAGCAGGGTGTCACTTCAACTTAATGATACTCGGCCATTAAATCACATATTAGTTGGGAAACAAGGTAATTGTGTCACTTATTGAATGATATTCTCAGGAATAGCATACCTTATTGATTATGAAACTCGTGCATAGAAACCCTATTTAATTATAATACATGGTCATTTCATACCATACTATTCAATAAGGTTTTTATGACTATGAATGGATTCATATATTATAACAACTATCTTATGTTGTTTATTTATTTATATATGTATGGATATATATGACACTACATATATAGAATATATATATACATAAATATTTATATTCATATATATATATATATATGTATATATAAATTCGTGGTGACACATATTTAGGGGTTCACCATCTTTGACTGAAGTAGACATTCTCATTTTATTGTTTGTTAAGAACCAGATATTGCTTAATTACAAATGCTTTTATATTTTATATTTTTATGTATTCAAAAATAAATTTTATATAAATGGGATATATTATTGTTGAACCTATCTGTTCTGGCATTTGAGTATATATTAGACCATATTCGGGTCACCGATTCTCACTTAAATATGTCTTTTGGTCTTTGGTAAGTAAAATGTTAAGGGTTCGACTATGGGTTTTTGAATATCTTCCTTGGATGGAGTATAAGAGATGTGGACTAATCTAATTCTCTTGAAGAATGTGGTAATATTATTTTGTCCTATTATTATCTTTATATAATATTAAATATTCCTCTAGTTGTACTTCATTTACTCCATTTTTTCCTAGCATGTAGACATAAAATCATTTTTATATACTATTGACTCCCCTTATACTTGTTTATTATATCGGTATGATATCATTATTTAGTTATTTTTTTTACTATTCCCAATAATTATAGTTATTTTATACCATTTAGATACACTCAAATTGTTAGGATATAGCATTCCCACCATACCACCATAGACCCTTGATTATAGTCAACAACCTCAAGCATAAGAAGAGGCATGGTTTAGGCACTATAGGCAACTGTGTTTGGATAGTTATTAGTGAACGGAGTTTGAGAAGTTACAATGTAGAATCATAGTTCATTTCCCCTATTTTTTTACTAAAACGTTTTTTGGATAGGATGCTAGGGATGTATTAGAATTTGGTCACAGTCATAGGAAAATGAGTGGCTAACCCACATATAGGGAAAATAGAAATTAACTAGGATGGATGGAAACTGTTTTTATAGTTTTTTTCGATCAAAATAGTAATGATTTCACCATTAGGTGTTATAGATGTTTTTAAGAGTATTACTATTATTATTGTTATGGAGTATAATTTTCTTGGAGCTCATTTGGAAAGTATGTATCATTTAATACATCATAGTAGGAGCATATGGATTCACATTTCATGAATATTTCATGCCATATTGATATTAATTATTGAATTTCAAGGTATATATTTCTAGTTACATGACTGTATTATATTAAAATTTCTTAAGATTTCTTGAAGGGATATGATAATTAGACTAATTAAGGTTTCTTCATCAATATAAATAGATTTTTTCTAGAATAGATTACAATTGGAGCCTTTATTAACCAATTATGTCATGTTTGATCTATGGACCACTGGTCACATTAGCAAAGATGATATGTGGGTTGATTACAAGGATTCTTGAGGTAGTTTATAAATAAGTCACTACATTATTCTGGGAATTTTGATTTATCTATTCTAATCATTTTAGATAACCTATTACATCTTGATATATTATGTAAGGGAATGGTAGATGTTACATGATATTCCAGAAACAACATAAAATATTGATGACATTATATATTTGTAATGGTTATTCATGTAATAGGACCACTATATATATAAATACATATAACTGACTACTATGTTCAAAAAATTTAGATTCATAAAAAAAATTAAACCATAAAATATGAATTGTAATTCCCATTTTAAGGGTGTTTTAATCTATACATTGCAAATGAAACACCATATACCAAGACCCCTACAATGTGATGTGAGTCCTTGATTTAGACCCGAACATATTAGTGGTTTATAGGCAATGTCTCTGGTTATTCGTAATGACAATCTAAATCACCCAAACAATTATTTAGGAGTAGGGAGAGGAGTGTGAATTTTATATAGGATGGTGTAAAACAATATTATTTTATTGCAGTGATCCTTAATACTTTATAACCTAATATTAGGTGTGAAATTTGAAATTATAGAATTATTATTCCATTATTTCATCACATTTTGCAATATGATGATGAAAATGACTGTTGTCTGATGGTGGTGGTCCCTGAGCCACAAGTATTACTTCTTATAGGTCATATGATGACATATTATTTTATAAAAAATGTGTGTACCAATTATTATTTTCAAGAGGTATTCTTAAGATCAATGTAGTATATGTATGGAACATTATAACTTTCTTCTACTATGGCATGGTTGATGTGACAATTTAAACAACAACACCCACCAACCTTTTTAGGGGATGATGGTCCCAAGGATATTGATTAATTGATAAAGTCTATGTTATCTATATTTGATCATATAGATATCACTAACAATATTAAGATCAATATATCAACTTGTATGGATTGTTATTCAGGAAATTGTTGGAGGGATGTTATTACGTATCCTGATTGGAACTATGGTATAGTCTATGTAAACATTCAGACATCCTTCCATTATTACATCTTTCCACTGATGTAAAGATCAGACCATACTAGGGAATTTGTTAAACTATATCAGAATTATATATATATATATATATATATATCTGTGTGTGTGTGTGTGTGTGTGTATGGTATAGTATTTCTCCAACTTATCTGAACATTAGTTCATAGCACTAACACATTCTGGTGGAGACTAAGTCAGTTCATCAGTATTGTATGGGTCATGAACCAACCCGAGTCGACCCTGAATCGGTCACCCAGGCCAGCCTACAACAAGTCCCAAGAGGCATTACCAATTCTCTGGGGATTAAGACAAGCACCGAGGGCTTCAATATAGTAGACAAGGGAATGATTTCACCCAAACATAAACACTAAAACAACAATGGAGGGAAATAGATAGCCCAAACACATTTATATAAAATATATGAATTATCCATCATGTATTCAATAAAACATAGAGAAAAACTAAATGACACAACTTAATAGTCCCAAAATGATCATCAACTAACTCTATGTGATCTCACTGGTCAGTCTCCAACAAAACAATCACATTCCTCTCAATGTGATCGAACATACGATGAAACATGCATAAGGGATAAAAACAGGAAAAAAAAATATAGGCTTGAGTGGTAAAACTCCGTAGGCTATCCCGATGATATATTCCCAATTCAATTTATTTAAAATAAAAGAAACTTCAATATAATGTTTGAACTACAATATATAAATGTATTTTTTTCTACAAGGTAACTCAAAAAAAGTACAAGTCATTTCCTTTATTCGTTTCCATAACTAGATTCATTCAACTAATGTGCCAATAAAATTTTCAAGGGGAAAATAATGTTTACATTTTTATATTAATAAAAGGGGATAAATAAATTAATTTGAAAACCATTTTCATAAACATATTCAACACCAGACCACTAATTTCCATGTAAAACAACACACCAGATGGCATAATAGTAATCACACAACTATGGAAATGTAAATATATATACAAGCATCATATTCATCACCGTAAACAACTGAAAGCCAATAAACATGGGTGAATCTAGGAGATTGAGAGAAAACCAAAACATAATAATACACGAGACTCCATACCCATTGTAATTCCAAACACGATGAAAATCAAAATGCTTAAAGGCCTAGCCACCCTAACTCAGGATAGACAAAGGGGCCCAATACAACTGTAATAAACCCAAAATATATCCACCTTTTAGGTACATTGTTCAGTTCATCCACTACATGTGTAAAAATCATTCATAGAATTATCTCTCAATATTTCAAGTTCCCATGTATCATGTATATAAAAAGGGTTTGTGATATTAGATTTTATCTAAGCATCCAATCACAACATATATAAAATGATAATTCACAATAGACATCACCCCGATTTACTCCAAGGACTGATCTCATGCCATTAATCAAAGAGAACATAAAGAGCCCAACACGAGGCACTCTCATAATAGATCACAAGGATTACTTATTAATGATCTCCCATACATTATATACATACAATCATGGCATGAGAAAAATCCATAATAGGTTTTCAAAATAAAAAGTTTCACCATTTTTCATAAATTTGCCAAACGGGCCCTTAAGCATTTCTCAAAACCAACATTTTCCAAAGGTACACATTACACATTTAAAAAAGAGGTGTATACAAACCATTTAATTCATAAAAACACATTAATAAATCCCTTAACGCACTAAAGTTACATATTCAAAACATGACCATTTTCATAAGGATGTCGAACGGGCCATTTTTTGGCAGCTTGGGCCAAAAGATGTTATAATCATAAACCCATTTATTTGAAAAACCATATACAGATAGGAAAATGCATAGAAGGATCCCAAAATAACATTTTTCATTCTTCCAATTTACTTATAAATCTAAAAATATCATTTTAAATTGCACTAGACACATAAAAGCCATTGAGGCAATTTACCAAACATGTGGCTTGCACTCTTTAACAAAACAACTTATTTTAAGCACGTGAAAAGGGGTAAAATAACATTATCATTCCATAAATTAATTCAATAAACTTAAAAATAATCAATATACCAAAAACGAGGAGCTATAGCTCATGGAATAGTTTATCAAACAAGAGGAGCACACATTTATAACAAAACAACTGTATTTTATAATAAAATTAGGCATAAAACATCATTTTCACACAAAACCATTAATCCAAGGTCTCAATGTAGAAAATATCATATATATATAAGGTTATAAAAGCATGATAATTATGAAACATAAATGATAAAGGTGTTTGAAAGGGATATCCATCCTAAAATATGTGGCAGAAAAGAAAACACACATTTGAAATCAAGTGTTATGGTTCCCCACACACTAGATATATGAATACCCACACTAAACAAACCAAACCCTCATAAAACGTCATTTCAAAATAGTATCTTAGGTCATGCATGACCAGTGGAGAAGAGGAAACCAAATGAAAATGGAAGGACAATGAATCTTAACTTTGAAACTAAAGGACTATTCATTTTACCATATATTTACACACTTAGGGTAAAGGTAATGGCTTGGACTATATTTGAGATTTTACTCACGTATGGAATAACCTAGGATGTTTTATTTTTTAAAAAAGGAGTGATAGTTGATGGATTTATGAAACAGATAATTTACCGTAGAAAATATGGATGATTTCAAGAATCTTGAGACGTTTCCCCCTAATACTTAGCTAAGATAAGCTCCAAAGACTGTGAATTGGAAATCGGGGTTCCCCTAGTTATGTTGTGCTCTAAGGGAGTTATATTCACTGATAATTTCATAGAATAAAAAAAATTAAAAAGAAACATAATGTATTTTTACTGCTGGAAATGGGCCCATGGGCTGGACCAATACCTGAATAGATAAGCCAAATTCATCATTTTTATTAATTAAAAATGGGTCAAAATGATCTCTAGGATTTCATATGTCAATGAAGAAAAAATAATAAGTGTAATGTGTCAAAAATATTAAAACATGAAGGTGTTATAAAAAAAATATGTTTTTAAATCTAGTAATGGGCTCATGATTTGTCCCAAATCATAAAGTAACCAACCTTTCTAAAAAAAGTCCCAAATAAATAATAGAGGAGCCCAATGAATAATGATTAAATATATATTACACATTAAAACACATCATTAATCCCACCCAAGTCCCAGGAAATGTATCAGGGTCGCCAATAAACTATATCAAAATAAAGACTTGAAAAACCTGGTGTGACAATTCTCCATGCAATTAATGATTTCAGCCACAAGAAAGACACAACACTTTCCAGATAAAAGATCAAAACCTATGGATTATTTATCAGTATGATCCATACTCTCAATATAAGGAAATATAATTCCCAATTAATGTAACTTCATTATCTTTCCTAAAAAAAAAACACTAACTCCCAACCACTTCTCGAAAATCAACTGATTGATTGAGTCATAACCTCCACAAACAAATTAAGAACTAGAATATTGGGCCTTCTCCAAATAAACACATTGATCACTGAAACCAAACAGCACTCATGAAAACCAAATTTTCTAGGGGAGTCTATAATGGGCTCCCCACCATTAAGAAAAAACTATTAATAGAAATGTTCTTAGGATGAAAATCCCCTAGACACATACTGGGTCTTCCCACCATTAGGAACCAACTAGAAACAAAAAAATAAGAATGAAACATGATCTAGAATCAGGCCTCACTCACACAAGCCCGCCAAAACTCTCATGCAAAAAACTACCAACACAAGTTCATAAGAACACTACCTGAATGTTTAAGCCACCCACTGTCAAATGGAGGTGGCAAGAACTAGTCCAACACTCTCTGAACAGATCTGAATCCCCACCAATAATGGTGGGGAGGGAAGAGGACCCAATCATTGGGCCATTGAAACCACAAAAAAAATAAAGGCACTACCTCACTAAAATGGTAGAGGTATGAGGCTAGCAATGCTTCCCATAATCCTAGGACTCTTAAATTTGTATCATCTTTACTCCGAAACCTACGGATAGAGATTTGATAGATGAAGCATCTCTTTCCTCACACTCAAGAATTGATAATACCCAACTTGTACTTGATTCTTTAGTTTCACACAGTACCACATAACACACCCAGGAAGAAACAACAGATCAAGAGACCCCATGACACTCTCTTCCTCAACAACAAAATTTTACCCAAATAAGAACATTCAGATACACAACACTATTTTATCTCACTCCAATCTTGTAGCAGAATGAACAATGAACACAAAAAGAACCACTAAATATCACCAAGAACAACTACTATAACTAAGAGAATTACCATAAATGGAAGGAACATTAAATTGATCCCAAAAAGTTTTCTATTTCTACAAACGTGATAAGGTTTCATTAAAATAGGTGGATTTAGCATTTGAAACAAGCACATAGGTTGATCACCTGGAAATATTGATAATGGAGAACCATCTGGGGAAACATCACAACATCCAACACATATTTAGAATCCCACTAAACATAACCCAAAAACTGAGGCACCAACTAGATCACATCTCAAGATGCAACAAAGGTATGACTTCTAGATCATAAATAATCATAAAAATAGAAAACAATTTTGAGATATAGGAGAAACCATCAACATAATCGTCGGTTCATAACAAACACCACAATTTGTTCAACTCAAAACACTTTTGAAAAAAACTAACTTGGTGGATTTTCACATTCAACTACGTTGTTTCATCAAGTCTCACTCACATGAACTTTTAAGTGACACCCTAGGCACACAAATTCCATGCCAGACTGTCCATTCATCTATATATTCACCAAACCATGCATGTGAGAACCCATAAAAACACCGAAGTATAAATAAACATCATCATTAAAAAAATAACCATGTATCTTAAAAAGGCACATTAACCACCAAATAAAACACTGTTTTCAAATTTCACAAGGCAAACCACGCTTCATCAAGAACCCTTTTATTTAAAAAACAATCCATTTAATTTAATAGAATATGAAAAAAACAACCATTCTATTCCAAATAATGAGTTCCCATTATAAAAAATATCACCAAGGTCTCTATTCATAATCTGACAACCACAAAGGCCAAAACCCCTTCCCATAAAAATTCCAGGTGCTCAAAAAAAATATTCCAAACCAATTCATCATATTCAGACACTTTTCAACCACCTAAAACACCTCATTTAAAACATTGTTTCAGAATTAAATTAAAATATTATATTTTTTCCCAAATTTCATTTCACCAAACCTTATGTTTAGATTAAGGAAAATCCAATCCCACTATATATTTTCCTCTTTATACCCTAATTTTCATAAAAAAAACCCAACATTCCAAAACCTTTCTCATATTAAAATTTAATTACTCATTTCCCACCTTACAACAACCAAAAATTATCTTACAAAACATTTTCACAATTCTCAATCAAGTATTTTTAAAACAAATTTCATAATTCAATACTGGCCAATGAGAGACAAAAACGGGAAATATTGTCGGTGGATGACATGATCATATGGTTTGCAGCCATATTTCAGACACACCACCAATACAAAAAGTCTTCTCATGACCATGCCTTACGATAAAAATTGCATTCCAGTCCCTAAGAGCTCACGGAGTGCATTAGTCCAACTCCCCTTGTCATATCCCAACACCAAACAATCAATAAGACCATCGAAACTAATAAAACTGGACTTCCCATGGCCACTTGAGGATTGGAATGAGAAGGAGTTAACGACGCTCTTATCAAAACTACACCCTCATGTACCGACAATCTAACTCCATCTACCTTGACATCCCCAAATAACAATGGTATATCAATAAAGAATGGTACGCTATGAGATAACCTCCATTGATACTATTTTGTCATAAACCCACCTGAGTTGACCCTCAACTAGTCACCCAAGCCATTTGGCGACAAGTCCCAAGAGACATTCTCGATCCTCGTTGGATTTAGACAACCACCAAGGGCATAAATAGTGTAGAAAAGGTAATTATTTCACCCAAACATAAACAAAAAACAATAGTGATGTTAAATAGACTACCCAAATACATTTATATCAAAAAACTGAATTAGCCATCAAATATACAACAAAACTGGGAGAATAACTGAATGATACATCTAAACCAAATAGAAATTATCACCAACTAACTAAATGAGACCCCACTGTTCAACATCTTACTAAAAAAATCACATTCCTCAATGTGATCAAACATAAGTGAAAACCCCCACAAGGGATAAAAAAACTATAGGTGTGAGTATTAAAACTCAGTATGCTAGACCAATGATCTATTACTAATTCACATCATTTAAAATAAGCTAAAAATCAATTTGATGTTTGAACTACATTACATAAAAATTTGGTTTTCTACAAGGTTACTAAAAAACAAAGTACCATCCATTTCCCTTATTTCTTTTCAAAAATAATTTCATTCAACTAGCATGCCAATATCATTTTCATGGGAAAAATGATGTTTACATTTTCAGATTTATAGAAGAGGATAAAAACATTAATTTGAAAACCATTTTCATTAACCTAATCAAAACCATACCACCACTTCCCATAAAAACAATACAGAATATGGCATAATAGTAATCACACATCAAGGGAAATGTAAAAATTTATATATGCATCATATTCATCACTACAAGAAACTAAACTCCAATAGACATGGGTGAACCTATGAGATCAAGAACAAACAAGAATATACTAATATATGATAATCATTCCTCTTTAGCATGCCACACACGTTGAAAATCAAAACCACCACACGCCGAACCACCCTAACTCAGGATAGACCAAGGGGCCCTAATCCCATAGTAACAAACCCAAAATATATCCACCTACAATGGGACACTAGTTAGTCTATCAATTTCATGTGTATCATTCAATATTATAATGTTCTCTCAATATTCCAGGTTCCCATGTCTCATGTATATAAAAAGAGGGTGTTTCAATCGATGCCATTCAAGAATCCAATCACAAAATATATCTACTGATAAATCGCCACATACATCACCATGATTCACTCCAAAGACCAATCTCATGCCATTAATCAAAAAAATATATAATGTGTCCATCTTGAAGCACTCTCAAAATAGATCACAAGGATTCCTTAGTAAAGGAATCCCATCCATTATATACATACATTCATGGCATGATAAAAATCCACATGAGGTTTTCATAATAAATAATTTCACCATTATTCAAAATTTTTCCAAATGGGCCCTTAAGAGTTTCTAAAAAATATCATTTTCCAATGGTACACATTTCACTTTAAATAAAGAGGGGTATACAAACCATTTACAGTAGAAAACCGCTTTCACAAATCCCTTAAAACACTATGGTTACATATTCAAAACATGGCCATTTTCATAAGGATTCCAAATGGTTAATTTTTCGTCAACACGGGCCAAAACATGTTGTAAAACACAACCCATATATTTTTAAAACCAAATCCACATAGGATGTCTAGAAAAGGAACACAAAATATCATTTTTCATGCTTCAAATTTAATTATAAATCCAAAAAAAATATTTTAAATTACACTACACACATAAAATCCAACCATGCAATTTAACGAACTCATGGAATGGGCTCTTTAACAAAATAACTTATTTTAAGCACATGAAAACCGATAAAATATTATTTCTATGCCATAAATTTATTCAAGAAACTAAAACATATTCAAAATACCATAAACCATGTGAGAAAGCTTATTGAATAAATTATCAAACAATAGGAGTTAAAATTTATACCAAAATCACATCAAAAATTATTCAAAAATAGTACCCTATGTATTTAATTATCATGAGAGAAGAGGGAACCAAAATAAATTGGAAGGAGTAGGAAGGGGGGAAGAAAGGAGAGAGATTCCCACCATATAAACTAAATTACTCTTCATCATCCCTTATATATGCACCCATATAAGAAAGGTAATGACTTGTAATATCTGGTATATTCTCTTTACATTTGGAGGAAACATGAAAATTTTATTTTGGGTAGAAAGAGTGAAAGGAGAAGGATTTATGAAAGAGACAATTTACCTTAGTAAATATGGATGATTTCAGGAATCATGAGATTTTTCACCCTAATACTCGGCTATGATGATCTTCAATGAGTGCAAATATAAAATGGGGGTTCTCCTAGGTATCATAGTATTTAGTGGGAGGTGGAATAACTGAAAAAACTAAAAAACTAAAATTGATATAAAAGAAACAACTTATTTTATTATAACTAGAAATGGGCCCACAGGATGGCCCTATATGTGAATAGATAACCCAAATTCACCATTATTGTTAATTTATAATATGTAAAAAAGGATATATAACATTTAATATGTCATAGTAGAAAACACAGGAAGTTGAATGTGTCAAAAATGATAAAATGATATGGAATTATAAAAGTAACAAAATAAGTTTTTAAATCTTGAAATGGGCTCACGGTTAGGCCTGAATCATGAAGTAACCACCCTTTCGACAAAATCTCCAAAAAAAATAATTGAGGAACCCAAATATGAATGATTAGATATATATGAAACTTAATAACTCAACAATAATCCCACCCTGACTCAGTAAACTGGTCGGGATTTCAAATGAACCATATCAAAACAAAGACATGAAAAACCGGGTGTGACTGTAAGCAAGTTGTTCAACAAGAAATAGGGAACAACACATTGAGTTTACTAGAAGGGTATAGAAAATTAGTTTAAATACCCTAATAATTAAATATTATGTCACCAATGATGGAATCTGTAGAATAATAATCCCCATTATCTCAATTACCACATTGATTATAGGCAATATGGTAGTTTGGTGAATCAAAAGTGTTTCTATAGAACCATAACTTCTGTACCTAACATGAGATGATCCTTATATAATTTTTCATTGGTAGAGGGATCTGTAGAACCTCTTCATGTCGGTAGATATATTACTATAAACCATTATGGTTGTGGTTGTGGTCATGGATGAGGTAGTCAGCCTGTAGATGTCTAGCGCTAAAATAGTGTAAATGTTTATGGTAGTGAGGCTGTATCTTAGGGTTGAAAATCTATCCATATATTTTTTGTACTTACAAATCACAAGGATCAATATAATTTGAAATATATAGTCCATGTTAGTATTCTAGTAGACACTAATTTTGTTCCTAATTTATTTGACCTTCATGCTACACAGTAGTTTATATCTATGTAAATTATGAAATGTTTTGGCCATGAGATAGAGTGATTTAATGGTATAATGCCTCTTAAAAAAATGTTGGAGATCCCATAAAATAGAGAAAACATTATAGGTAATGAGTACTTGATATAGGTATCCATAATTTGATATGGCACAATTTAACCCTCTAGATTACATGTTGTGACATTAGTCTCTATATAGACTGGTTTGTTACTTACAATTCTCATATTGGATGCTATCACCATAGGGTTTCATTAACCACGCCATATGGTGTCACTTATATGAATAATGAATAATTTGATTTCTATGTGATTAATATAGATTACAAAATCATGGGTTTTGTGGACAAACAAACCATATTTCATATCACTTAAAGACTGATTAGGGGACATGACATGTTGTTTTCCCTCATGTGGCGTATCATTTTTGTGAGTCATCCTTATTGACAATTTATATTTTTCTCCTTTGAGGAATTTTTGGTTCACCAATGATCGATTAATATGAGAAAGGCCCAATTATAATCCTCCTTATAGGATGTAAACTTTTGAGCTCCATGAAATGAAGTAAATTTTAATGGACATTGATTATAGTTGTTTTATATGTCATGATGCTTATCCAAGCGGTTAAATTATCCATTTTTCAAGATATAGGATTATATCATTATATTTTTCATGGAAAACTATTTTTTGGACTGGTTTATAGTTAAGAACTGGTCACTAATTTCATATATATATGGCCTCTTCAACTATCTCTGATGAGCTCAGTTTTTCTCAAAGATTGATTTGAGGTCAGGTTATCACCACGTGTGTGTGAGATATTCAGTCGTACTATGTACAAAATTACACAATATATATGGATTGTATGAGTATATTTATATCATGTTCATCCAAAATAATAGTACAACAATCATCCTAGGTATAATGAATTTGCTTTTGTTCCATGTATCTTTATTCATTTATAGCAATCGTAGTGGGTGAAATCATAGTGAATTATCATACTCGACATGACCATGAAAAACATCTTTACATTTTGTTGAATGTGATGATAGTTCACAATATATATTATGATCTCAAATAATTACACTATTGGATAGAAATTTACACTTCATGAGTCACATCCTCTCATAGGATGTAGTATTTGTTTACCTAGAATAAGTGAGATCCATTTTATCATAAAATAATCCCAAAAAACATTTTTCATGTATTGAGTTTCTTTAAAATGAATGAATCTATCACACATTTAATTTAATAATTTTCACAAATAGTAATTAATCTTACAATCTTGAACTAGATAGGGTCCATTTTTAAATGAATTAGACCCTTTTAAAAAGGATTTTTAGTGTTTAATAGAAGATTGAATACAAAACTGATCCTGAATCTTCCATATTCAACGAAGAAAAAATATAGTTTATTGTGATGGTATAGGTATTGGGTTGGGATCTATTCTAATTTAGTTTGAATAGTTCATATTATATTCATCTAAATAGTTGAGGCCTCGTGATTATAATTATGTGTTGTAGGATCACGATCTAGAAATTATGATTCGTCACTTTCATTTTTTAGCGGCTTTACTTACATAGAGAGAGATTTGTGGTGCACATTGACAAAAAAAGTCATCAAATACATCTTTAAAAATAATTAACAAGATCACATACACTTATGGATTGATAAATACAAATATTTTTCCTATTTTGAGTTTTTATATGCCTGTGAATGGTAATTCCCTTACAAATCCTATAAACAAGGGGACTCAGACATAGGTAGTTCTAAAGTCCCTTACTGAGTGGAAAATGATGTCAATATTTTTTCAATGCATTTGTAGGATCATTAATATCATATTACTGATGTTTTAATATCCTTATTAGTTGAGTATTTTCTTCTATAATGAGAAATGATTACAAAACATTACGATCGAGATGGAGTGGTCATGCAAGAGAGTGTTTCTAAATAGAACCCACTTCATAATTGGGATGTTGATGGGGATGGGGTCTTGTGCATGCATGAATTCATATCTATTCCTGATGAAATATTATAGGGGTGTATGTGAGTGTATCAAGCATCTATTTAAAAAATATATCCCATTGTTACGAAAATATACTATGACATAGGCTACCAGAATTGATGGCTTGTGTAAAATATTCATATTTTGGGTTTAATCACTAATGTTTCGCCTTTTTGTAGGTTAAGGAACAACAGTCATGACTAGTAAGTCCTTTAAATCTGTTTCCCATGAAATAGTGGAAGTGGGGTTATTTAAACATGGAATATGTGATGAGTTTTCATGGTCATTTTGAGGGAGTGATGTTGTATGAGTCATTGTTTACTAGGTCACCATGGTCACCCACATTTTAACTATTATAGGAAACCATTATGTTGATTAAATTGAAAGGATTTACTTCTGAAATTTCTTAGGACTTTTAAGAATTAAACATTCAATTATATATGAAATGGATACTTGGATTACATTTTGTTCTGGTAGGGGTTTGAGAAGGCTATAGGTACATAGGATAATTAATGAAAATCACTTTTCCCAAAGACTGATATGAAATCAAAGAGTATGATTCTAATATTAGAGGACAAGCTCTAGGTGGGTTTCCTTATCATTGATGTTCCTTTGGTGAAACACCTACAACTTGTGATTTTTATTGTCATTAGAAATTTAATCAAAATACCTAGATGGATCTATATGATGAGATATATAGTAAGTTGTGTTAATTTTATCTATGTTGGTTAGAGGTAGTTAAGGAAGTGTTACTGGGACCCCATCTCAGACAAGAGACATTTGGAGCATGTACAACTTACCCGGAATCATGTAGCTATATCTGTATCATGGAAACAATAATCTTCCAATGGTATTGAAATCCTTTGGATTTTAATGTGGGACATCTGGTCTTATTTCTTGCTTTACTGAGGTTGGGTTTTAGAACGTTTTAGTGACATTTAATGACATGTAATAATTATGTTAGGAATTTATAGATCTCTGGAAGAGTCAATCTAGTACCTTATTAGACAACTCTTCATTATAGGTACAAGGCCATGAGCAACTAATTATATGTATATCAGTATTTTAATTATGTTTCAAACCAGTCTCATACTTTTGATCATGATGTTGTTAAATTAGATGATGATGTTTCCTTTGAAGACTATCTTATCAGGATCATTGATTAAATCATAAAGGCAATATGGGGATGGTCCGAACCTTATATACAGTATCTATATGAGTATGAAAATTTATATAAGTTCACCCGGGAGAAATATGTTGAAATATGTGCTCAGTTTGTCGAGATATTCTATGACGATGCATTTCCACCGTTAAGTAGACAACTTAGGGACAAGTCATTTTATGTAGGGGATATTGTATGATCATTGTTTTTTTAAATACTGAATTGACCATTAATATATTCACTAAATCATTCTCCGCATAATTTAGTTTCATTAAAGGACAATAAGTTACTTGGGAGAAACATAGGCTAATTTAGATACCAGATCTTTGGATTATGGAAAGGCAGACAAGGTCACTTGATTAGTGCATAGATTATGCTAAATATAACACCCCACAATTTTTTGAAATATCTTATTCATATAAATTTAATTAATTTTTTTACAAAAAAACATTGTTTAAAACACATTGCACTGAACATTGTGTATAGATTGTGATACACCCAATAACAAGTTGAAATGAAACATAACATGCTATTAACATTTTATTACATAATATGATAGTTACCATATATATATTGGAATGGAAGGAATGAACATTGTTAAATAAAATATGAAAATATATTGTTTAGTTTTCAAATAAATTGAATTATTTTGTGTGAAATTAATTAAAATGGGAATTAGTACAATTTGGAAATAAAGGAAAAATGTATTAAAATATAATTTTATGCACAGAAATTAGTTTCACATTAATAAATTAAAAAAATAACTTTTCGTGAATTATGTTACTGAATATTTTTATTATATATTATATTAAATAATTGAAATTCACCATATATTGTTTCTAGAGAATATATGTGAATAAATCACATTTTACTCTTAAAATAGTATTTTCTGGAATAGTTCTTTTGTCACCATTTTAGCCTACATATATTAAAAAAATAAAAATTATAAAAAATATTTGAAAACTAATTTTTATACTTTAAGTTATCACTTCGACAATATCATAGGGTGATGTTTTGATGATCTTATGAAAAATAATTTTTTTTTGAATTATGAAAAATAGTAATTTTTAATTGAAAACTACCTTTTCATTTAAATTATTTGTAAGGTAAAAATATATTTTCAATTGGTATTATATTTAAATTAATTAATATATATATATATATATTCAATTTAGTTCATTATAATAATTTATAATTTTGATTTATTATATAATCACCTTGCATACTTTTGAAACTTTTTTTTTGAGAAGTCGCTTCCTCATCTCGTTTCGATAGTTTATTTTATATTAATATTATAAAATTATTTGAATTTAATTTTGAAAAATATATTCTTATTCAGAATAGTCATAATTAAGATTATTTAATATTTTAATCTATATTTTTTTATGAAAATAAATAGAGAAAGGTTATAAATTAATTACCACCATTATGGTTAAAATGTTTTTAAAAAGTGTTAAATTAAAAATGTTTGGGTGAAAATGAAATAAAAAATTATATAAATATATTGTCTTCATATTCGTAAAACATAATTTCTATTTCTATTTAATTCTAATTGTTTCACTATAGGCATATGAAAAATGTTGGAATGCCATTTTTCCCCAAAACATACATATGTGTTTAACACCACACTTATAAAAGAACACCACCTATCCTCTCCTTTTAACACCTTCAGAAACTTTTAGATCATAAATATAAATCCAAAATCACATAAGTAATTCTTTATATTAATCTAAAAGTACATATTATAAGCAGAAATCTATATTTATAAGTCTTTTTATACATACCTAATGAGTTTGCCTGAAGAAGATGTAACAGTCATCAATGAGCATTTTTTTTCTTCATTTATATACCTATATAAATTGTTATTAAACCCTAATTATATTATAACCACAACATCATCCCTATAATTATATTTTTTATCTTATTCTCATGACCTATAATCATATCCACATCCATTAAATGAGTTGGAAAATCACTATTCGTGTGTAGAGTGGACTACCGGCTTCTGAACTGATGACATTCATTTTTCTGCTACCACCTCTCACAATTAGGTATTATGAGGGATATAAAGTATATAAATGTGATTAATAAAATTATTATAACTATATATAAATTATATCATATAAAACAACATACTTCCCATTCTTTATAGGATACAGTTACATCCTCACGAAGCGATGTAATTTTTTTCACTAATTGTTTATATGAAATATAATAAAGGTACATTTATTTAATATATGTGATATAACTAAATTATTTATGATATTAATTAAATATTTACCATTATTAAAACAAAACATATCATTTTAATTACAACATTTTCACTAAATGAGTGTTGATAATGTCGTTCTTGTAAATGAGTACTATTACCTTCACAGAGTGATGTGACTCAATATTTTTATCACCAAACCAAATGGATGATATGTATAAGTATATTTAAATAAATTAAATGTTATTTATAATATTATTATAATTAATTAACATAAAATAATATATACCTCCATTTTAAATTGATATATGAAAAATAGAAGCATGACTCATGCATACGTAAGATCTATAGTCTTTTTCATCGTAGGGTACATGATTTATCAAAACCATATTTCATAATAGGTAATAAAAATATAATTCATTTATGAATATCAAAATTATTTCATTATTATTTTTTCATTCATCATTTAACCATGATCATGGTATGGAGATTGATAATAACAACTAAAAATAGAGTTGTTATTTACCTAAGAATGAATTAAACAATGTATGGGTAATAAATGGGTCATAATGGTCATATATAAATCATGTATAATTTATATATGGTATAAAATATATAACTATAGAGTTATAATAGATTTTTAATAATTTAATATATATTATATAAGAAGATCATATGTGCGTCAAGGAATTTGAGACTTAAGGTAAAGTATTTCTGTCTCAATTATTTCTTTTATGAGACACATTCCATAGTCACTACCTAGTTATATTATGTGTTTCTTATACCTATTTTGGATATATTTTTTTATTCTTATATATGTATCTATATTTATTTAAATAACCATTTTTTATGACACCTTTCTATCAGTTTATTGTTAATAAGTTACCAAAGTGGCAATGGATATTTAACTAAATTTTCATCTTTAAGACATATGTTATCTTATACAACTTTATTCTTTTATGTTGTGTAAATATATCCCCATTTACATATTATATAATTAATTAATTAATCCACTTTAATTTTATGTCCCATTAAAAATTATTCATTATTCGATCATATGTTTTAATACTACAAATGTGGTAATTTTTTTTGATACAATCTCACCATTTACCAGGATTGTTTTTTATTAGACTTCCCATGATGAATAATTACGATATTTCTCCTGGTAAATTATTACATTTTAATATGTTCTATTTATGTCATTATAATATAAATTTTCCTTTTATTTATATCACTTTATGTAGTTGAGATTTCATAATACTGTTTTTATGAAAAATAAATTTGTTTTTATCATAGATCAATAGTGTTTTTCTTAAAAAAATGTTTTCAAAATAAATATTAATTATTTTTATTATTAAAAAAAATTTAATGATATTTTTACCCATGATTTAATTTTTTTTCAAAAGTTTTAAAATGAATATTCATGTCATTTTCAAAACAATGTCCATTTGGCTTTTACAGAAAATGTGAATCAAATTTTTATATTAATATGTATGGAACAAATGTATTTTTTTAACCTAATGAACATTATTATATTGAGAATTACATTATTTGTTTTAAATTTCAGTATTGAAGAAAATTATTTTAAAAGTTTGTGATAATTTTTTTATTTAAAATGTTATTTTCAAGGAAAAAATATTCCCCGCACGATATTTTCCTACTGATATTTCAATGTCATTATCTATCTATGATGATATCCTTTAATTTAAATTATTATTAATTGGGGATATTAACAAAGTATACCATTATTATAATTTATATATATTTTTTCATTTAATTATTTTTATTAAACATGTTTCAATCCTACAGTTTATACTATGATAATACTATTATGAAACATATACCATTTTACATTTCTAATACCATGATACAGTTCTTATGAAACACACTTATTTGTTCACTTGATTGTAAATGATGATATTATTAATGGGTTATGAATCATATCTATTTTACCCAAGTTATGATATGATGAAATGTTTATGAAACTCATTTCATTTCATTGTTTATGATATAATAAATAGGTTATTGTATTATAGTACACAGATGTATGAGGTTCATTATGTAACTGGTGGGACCTATATCTCTTTTAAATTAATTGGGTAAATATGGGAAAACTGTGAGTAAATATGTTATTAATGAAAATGAATATATTTTCACAATGCTATGATTAAACTTTATTTTATCTTAATATTATCATTTTTAACCTGATTTCATGTCCACAATGTTATATCTGAACCTGATTACATGTTAACAGAACATTGTCTGAACTAGTCTTTCATGTCTTTAAATTTATGCATGATTCTAGTTCAATGTCCATATATTTATGCATGATCATGATTTAATGACTTTAACATAATTAATGAACATCTATCTATTTGTATATGCTCATAATGTTATAAGATGATGTTAGTAAAAATTCTATTTATTATACCATTGTTATGTTTTAATCTCTTATTTTCATTTATTCAATTATGATTAAGGTTCTATCAACTACCAATACATATTCCATGACCCGAGGTTATGATCTTTGATATGGAATGTTCGGTTTTCTTATGTTTTCCACATGTTTTTATAACCTTTTTCCATGTTAGGATTATGTACATCCCTTTTTCTACCCTCAGTGAGCATCTAAATTCATCGCTTATTATTTTGATTTTACCCATGTTTTAAAGAATGATTTCATGTAGTCCATGGATGTGATGAGTATTAAATTGTATTATATTTATGTGTGATTGTGAATATGTCTGAATAAATTATATAATATTATACATAATCTATAAATACACTAATATAATATTCTCAATAATCATGTGTTAATGTAATGAGTTTAATAATCTTCTATAAAGTTGTAATATCTAAGTATGAAAATTATGTGTAGGTATTTTCGGTATCTTAGAAAGGTTTTAGTTTTAAAATTGAAACGAAGATGAGAAAATATTATAGAGATCTATATGGTATATTTCTAAGGATACTCCTATGGATTTATCTACAAATAAGAATAAGGATGAGTCAATGAATATAAAAGTATCTGTGAATTTTTATAATTTATAGAATATGTTTTTTTAAAGAAATTACATCCAAAACTGGATATTAAAATAGGATATGGTTCTACCATAGAGTAACCTATAGTATTAAATCATAATAGGGATAATTTATATGGAATCTATCATCACTGTGTTCCTAACAATGGGACATTATACACACCATGTTTTAAACTCCTATGGATGATCACTGAAAATACAAAAAAACATTATGAACTATCATTATAGATTTTAATATATGATGATATTTGATGAAAATGGATAAAAATAAGGTGTCATGTATCTAAAATAAGGTGTATTTATTTTGAAAATCTATAAGTGATTTTCTATGAGTATGTGGTCTACCACTATGATTAGTGTTTCTCTCACTACAAATTTTGGTTTTAGTCAATGGAGGGAATTAGAAGAAACTAGTTTATCATTGATTATGACAAAAAAAATTCAATTGAGTGGAAAAAAGAGAATATTACTATATTGAATGATAATTTTACTACTTATAATCAATTATCATGGAACAGGATTGAAAATGTACAACATAACCTAGTATTACTCTCTCCATAAAAGAGAAGGATATATTTTGATTACTGTTTGACTTGTGGAAACCATGGTGGAAAGATGATTTACTTTTTTATATCTCGAGAATTTTTGAAGAATCACTCCATGGATTTTCTCAAATGAAATAAAATATGTTATATTAATATATAACAAGGTCATAGAGTATGAAATTTCCATTGTATAGTTAACTATTCAACTAATGAAATGCATTTCATTTCTTGTCTCCGAAACATATTATCAATTGATGTATTATTTAAATTTGGAATGTATGGGAATTATGAAATTCAATGTATTTAAGAGAAATCATGTGAATAGAATCAATAAGGCGGTAAGAGTAATTTTTATACTGTTGATGATAAAGATACCACAAGAAAAATATAAAAAGTATGGACCGTTCTAATTATATTTCTTAATTTAAACGTATGAATCATGATTAAATTCATATTGATGAATTTTAAGAAATAATTTTGATTTAATATTATTATAAATATGTAATAGGTAATAAGATGATTGTATTTAAATAATGGTTTCATAATTAAATATTTTAATTTATATGTCCATATATTGATATTATGAACTATTATCTTTTGAATCGTGAAATATAAAGGATTGGTCTGTATATGTTTTGAAAAAAGAATTTTCATAAATATAACTATCAACACAAATTTCATAGAAACATGATTTATTAATAAAGGTGATATTTTTTAGAAAACACAATTTTTTAGAAGATAAGCCTTAATATGTTCATGTTGCTGAGAAAATGGTGTGTATTTTAGATAAAGAGATTATTAACATGAATAGTGTAATATGGATAGTATTTATGTCCTTGGAAATTAATAATGGTTTATAGAAAAGTTAGTTTATGTAATCATTGATGGAGTGAGCTAATGATAATAAATTTTATCTATTTTGACATACAATAAAGAAAAATTCTGAATCTCACAAATCCAAACCACAAAAAATCATGCACTATAGAAAATATTCGAACCATTATACCCATGTACCATCCAATTGGTAGCCTTATCTCTATATAGTTTCCAATTATGACCTTATAGCTTTGTATCTTGGTAATCATTGATCAGTTCATTGAATAAATAAAACATTTGCTAAATTTTTGAATAATTTAAATCTACATATATATTCTTTTAACTGAATCCCTTTGTCTAATAAGTTATTTCTTATTGATCTAATCACATTGCACCTTTTTTTATCCACCAGAATCATTGTCAAATATAACTTGTATTCAGCCTCTATAGGGGCCTTAATCATAAAAAAATTATTTCTTCCTCTGAATTCTTAATATGCTTCGAAACTAAACCCTTAGGTGCATCCTTCTTACCTACATCATGTTGCTGAGAAAAAAACCCATCAAAAGTCTCACAATTTGAAATATATTTCACAACCTAGTCTCCCTAAATACGATGTTGTTCATGCATAAACAAAATGGAATGATTTTGTGACATTATTTATATATTTTTAATTTTGGAAGGGCTATAAGGCTAAAAATTTATGGAATTGTTTATGTTGAAATTTTTATGAGTTTTTAAATATTTATATATTACCTAACCATATAAATAGTAATCCATATTTGATAAAAAGTGAATAAAATTCTGTTATGATGATAATGATAGATATAAAGAATTCATTATCATTAATTTATGGGTCCTTTATTATTTTAAGGATCAAGAAATAAAAAATTATACTCATTTCATGGAGTAATAGATGAAGTGTAAATTGGTAAAATCACAACAGAAAGATAAAATTATTCTTACAAAATAATGAAATTCATATCCATATCCATATTAATCCATTTGATATTATTGTTTGTTTATGAAAAATAAATAACCAGGGGGACATACACCGAATATATCTAAGGTTCAATAGGTGTTCCACGTATCTCTTCTGAGGAATCACATACTGAATCCATTTCATGTACAAAACCCAAGTGATATACCATAGGATCATGGTCATTTATATAAGGGAAAATCGTCTGGTATTCAATATTGAATCTATAATGTTCTATGAAAGAATAAAACTCAAATGGTTAATGATTTATTGTGATACCAACCAATTTATTATGTTATATAGGAACCATAGGATATGATGAAGTAGAAGAATTCATCATTATTGGTAAAAAAGATGCAAAATTTTGAGTCAAATTTATTTTAATGGGGTTAGAATATAAAACACTATGTATTTAAGAAATATGTATATATATATATTCAAGTATATTTAGTCTTTTGAATGTTTTTAGTTACTCATAATACTAAGTTTATCTTTCATTATATGCAACACTGTGTTTATGTTTCATTACACACAACACTGAGTGTACCATAAAATACAGGATAAAATAAGTATAAAAAAATTACAATTAAAATATTATTACATACAATAATAGTTTTTACCAATATATTGGAATAGTAAATGTGAATATTACTTATTAAATTATTGGAATATTGAGTCTACACATGCATATAAAAATAATTTTCTAGTGAATAATTTATTTTAAATGAAAACATAAAAGTATTTTAGAAAGAAATATTTTTCAGAATAAATTTTTTAATCCACACTATCATGTTTTTTCAAAATACATTAAACAGATGAATTTAAAAGAATATTTAAATTTAAATTTTTATATCATATCATTCATCATATTTTTTCATCAATTTTTTTTATTTTCTAGGTTGGAGAATATAATAAATCAAAATTTCAGATTAAAACAACTTTTTAATTAATAGTTGTAATTCTATTATGGAATAGATACATTAAATATAAATTTTTTAATATTAAAAATCATTAATTGAAAATGAATTTTATAATTATTTTTATCAAATTTATATTAGAATGAATTTGTTAGATTTTCCAGAAAAGATTAATTTATTAATGTATAATGAAAAATACTGAATTTTAATTGAGAATTAAAATTTAATTTAAATTATTTATAAAGTCTAGTTATATTGTAAATTTATTTAAATAAAAATTATAAAAAATTTATATCCATTATTATAGTTTAGGATATTTTAATATATTTTATTTCGAATTTTTATATAAAATCCTCTTAAACTTTTTAAAAAAATTATTTGAAAACCTTTTTTCTCATCATGATGGTGGGCTTAATTTTAAGTTATGTTAGTCAAATTATATGATTTTAATTTTCTAGATTAATTAAATAATTGTAATTATAATAATATGTATTTCTTAGTTAGTTTTATGTGATCTTTGACCCATATTTTTAGTGATAAATGTAAATGTTATTAGCCATGGTTACGGTAAAAATGGGTCTACCATGGGTTAATGTAAAAAATAGAAAATTTAAATAAATATAAAAATATATGAATTATATTTTATTGAATTATTTTGAACCTATATTTTATCATACTCTCTAATACTAAATTCTTGGCTATTAATCAAGAGATAAATGTTCTTACTAATTTTTATTCTCAAAAATTACAACTAGGCCACTCACCTGAATTATAAAAGGCCTCTATAAGGACCCGACCTTAAACATTACATAATCCTAAATTAAATGAATAATTAACATTAAGGATCTTTTTAGGTTTAGAGTTTTAGAAAATTTGTCTATTACTATTACATTACATCTCAACAATTATAAGGTAGACACTTCTACATAGTTTACTTTTTTTCATAAAATAAATACTCTTGAAAAATGTGTCATGACTAGTCCCATAGCATAACTTTTCCTTGATCCAATCCTAGACCCTATTCATCTTTAGGTCCTGTGAAAAACATTTCAAAACATGGGATGATCATAAAAAGATCAGTAAGGGTTATAATGAAAAGAAAGAAAACATTTTTTCATCACTGCATACATAACATAATCTATTTAAAATACCTCATGAAATCATAATATTTAAGAATAACACATATAAAACATCAATCATAAAGGTAAATTGTGGAATTCATATCATACTTACATTGTAGCTATCACAACTACGTGTGGAGTTACATTTCGAATACCCATCATAATATATTGCCTAATTCTCTTTGAAGAAACATTCATGTTTACCTCTGTCACATTACCCAATGCATTGGAGAGCTATCTCGGGATCACCCACCCGAGGTTTTTCACGTAACCACCTGTATACATAAATAATTCTCAATAACCATAACATATTCATAACACATAAAACGAACATAAAGGAAAGATAACATTTCCACATTTCAATCACAATATATCATTTAAATATATTGACATAACAAATCCATTATCAACACCATTCTCAATAAAAAAATATGTAAAAAGTGTATATGGTATTTATTTTCCTTTTGAAAACATTATGGATTATTAAGGAAGTAAAAAAGATCAAATAATACTCACGGAGGAAAAAAGGTTGTTGTCACCGCGTATGCTAAAAAAATATTTTTCTTATTTATCATTTAGTAAAATGATTCGTTTAAAATGATTCTATTTGAATGAAATGAAAATTCAACGGTGTTTATAAAGCTTTTAAAATAAATTCATGTATTAAAACAAAATATGCCTCAATGTAAGGAGATTAAGACGTAGTCCCTTACCTCGTGTCTGATTTGACTTGTTCATTCTTTAATCTCCCGAATAATAAACTAAATTTAATTTCTACTTTCTTAAGAACCTTTTTGAAGTTTATTATTACTTTTATATAACTTATTACTATTTTATAAACATTATGTTATCATTTATGTTAACAATGTTTGTTGTGACGATATTTGGTACTTGAGTCAAAAATGGACTTCTTATAATTACAATTTGTTCACATGGTAAAAAGTTTATTATATCCAGAATGATATTCATGATTTAGATATCATATATATAATATATATCTATTATATACCTGTATTTATAATATTATATATCATTTGGAGGTATGGAATGAAATGCACCATTCATGGAGACGGTAAGTCGTACGTACACATGAACGCTACATTCATTTCAATTTATTACTTTAATGGAATTAAAACATAATTATATATAGATATTATAATTCCATTATAATATCATATATAATATCATTAACTTCATTTTTTATACGTCCCACATATGGCATTAACACGTGATATCACTTTGAGGGGACGATTGTCCGCACTTCCTCTATTTAAAATATCTATTTTACACATAATAGAAGTCATAATGGTATGATATAAAAGAAAAATATAGAAACATAAAGAAAGAATAAGAATTATATATATCATATATAAATATAGAGTCATCTTAATGGCCACCATGAAAGGAGGCGGGAGATAATCTAACAATCATCATTTCGTGAGGCGTTATTTTTTCATTCACATAAACAATATGTTCTTCACCCATTAGATTGAGGTGTGTGTAAGTGTAGTTCAATAATTCTCATAACATCATCATAGTATATTTATAATACTGGTGATGTTATAAAATAAAGGAATACAAAGGAGTTTAGGGGTTGAAGAAGTAAAATAAAAAGAAAATAAGTTAAGAGAAACATTTACCATTAATTTGGGTAACTCCCTTTGGTTTGAACCGAAAGGACTTCTTGAAGTGCATTCCACCTAAGGTAAGGGTTCTAGAAGAAGGATAGGGATCTTGAGGGATTATTTGGGAAGGGGTTGTATGATACAAGGTTATTTAGGTGTTTGAGGTATGGTTTAGAAGTGAGGGTATTATATAAGGGGGAAGAGGGGCTCTTTTTGAGAGTTTGCTAATATTATTTTATTATAAACTTATATTCAGTTTCTAAAAATCCAAATATAATTAAAGTTGATGATAAATGACTCATGTTATAAATAAAATCATCCAATGTAAATTGGACAAGTTTTGGATATTTTGTTAATATTTATAATCTTATTTATTTAAATCATTTATTAATGTGGTAAACACTGCATCATTATTGTGTCACGAATAATTTAATTTATTTGATGTATAAAAATTATAATATAAATAAAATATTTTATGAAACTTTTTTTATATTTCAAATTATTATTTATAGTTGAAATGATAACTGATATAACTCCTTGAAAAAATTAATTTACTAAAAGAAATTTTTTTTCATTTTTTTCATTACTTTGAGTTAATTAAAATAAAGTGTCATTATCATTTCCATGTGGCTTCATGTGGTCCCAAAATTGACCCAAATATTCTCATGGTCGTAAATGAATCCACCAATAAAGTTAGTACAAGTGTTAATGTAATTGTTTTATTATTATAATGTTCTTTTTACCTTGAATTGCCATATATACCTTTAACCGCGGTAAAGAAAATGCAAAAGTTACTGTTCACAAAAAAAAATTCATCAATTTAAACCAAATTTTAATTACCAATAACAACCATGAATGTTCTATTTTTGAAATTCAATCAACAGAAGAAGTAAAATGATATTTTAATGAAAAAGCCAATTTCATAACTACGACTTAGTGGTTTCACTATTCCTAAAAAATTGACGTTTTTCAGAAAAATACCAAAAATTCAGCCTAACCTATATTTGAAATTATTAATTCCATAAATATTTCTCCTTTACCAAATGATAAACATAGAAGTTTCATTAATTAATTTAATATTAATTCCCATTATCAAAACAAAGAGCATGTTTTAAAGAAACAATAACTATCAAAAGATTGATACTTGTTTATATCTAATATTAAAGTGATATTATTTCCAATGACCAACATTGGATTAAATGGTAAAAACATAATATAATTACACTTTTTATAAAATTTTAAAATATTATATAACCCTATTGATAAATTATATTAAAAAGAATTTTGAATTAAAATACATTAATTTTCACTATTCATAAAAATGAATTTTATCAGAATAATACCAAAAATTTAGCCAAAGTAAATTTTGATGTCCCATTTCTGAAAATAATTTTTTGTTCAACAAGAACATATTAAAGTGATTACAAGTATATTTAAATAGGGTTCCCCATCAAAAGCCATCAAATTGAGCTTTTAATGAATATTAGAGTATTTATGCTTAAAATTAGATTAATTCACATTTTAAGCCTCTAAATTTTATTGGATAAAAGTATAAGAATTTAAAAAACATGTATAATCATATTTTAGTTAGTTTTATACATTCCAACTAATACAACATCTAGGAATTTACTATAATTCAAAATAATATTATTATATTATTAGTCCGCAGCGAAAGATTTCAATGAAACTCGTTGTTGCGTATCGGGCAGGCCATCGAGCATAGCAACCCCTTTAAAGTAAAATTTATATTTAATTCACAAATATAAATAATTATGGAAAATGTCTTATTATATATTTACCTGTGATTTTACATCCTTCCCCCCTTTTGGGAATTGTATCCTTGCAATATTAGTCACCTATCAAATAGGTGGGGGTATTTATCCCTCATAGCATTTTTAGATTCCCACGTTTCCTTTTTAACCATATAGTTTTTCAATAAAACCTTTGCCTGGTGAATTACCTTATTCTGCAACACTTACTCTCTTCGTTCAAGAATATGGACTGGTTGTTCTTGTTAGAGAGATTCTCTTCTAGCTGAACTACATCTGCACTTAATACATGAGATGGATCTGGCATATACTTTCTTAACATTGAAACATGAAAAAAATGTGTACCTGGGATAAATTTGGAGGTAAATCCACTCTATAAGCAACTGATATAACTTTTTCTAGGATTTCATAAGGTCCAATAATCCTCAGACTCAACATTCCTTTCTTACCAAAACATATCACACTTTTCCATGATTATTTTTTGAGAAATACATGATCACCTACCTTAAAAGATAGATCCTTTCTCCGATTATCTGCATAACTTTTATGCATGCTCTGAGCTGTTGACATGTGATTTTGAATCAATATAACCTTTTCTGTCATCTCTTCTACCAATTCTAGTCCCATCAGCTTCCTTTCATCTACTTCATCCCAAAAATCTAGAGTTTGACATCACTTTCTATATAATGCCTCAAAGAGATCCATCTATATACTGAAATGAAAACTATTATTATAAGAAAATTCAACCAAAGAAATATGTTGGTCCCAAATTCCCTAGTAATTCGGTGAAGAAGTACATATCATATCCTCCATGGTCTTAATAGTTCGTTCTTGACTGCCCATATGATTACAGATGAAAAGCCGTACTAAAATTTAATTCAGTATCCAACGACTCTTGAAGGCATTTCCAAAAGTTATAAGTAAACCTAGTATCACGATCAGCTGCAATGGAGAGAGGAACACCATGCAACCTTACTATCTCAATAACTTACAACCGAGAAAGTTGATATAGATTCAATGTATCTCAAATAGAAACAAAATGAGCAGATTTTGTCTACCGATCAATAGTAACCCAGATTGCATTATTACCTTGACATGTCTTCGGTAATCCCACAATGAAGTCCATGGATCTATATTCCCATTTCTACTCTGGCACTGGTAATGACTGAAGCATCAATTTCGGTAGTTGTCTCTCTTCTTTTACCTGCTGACATGTCAAACACTTCACAGTAAAATCTGCAATATATTTTTCTCATTTCATCTCACCAGTATTACTCACAGCGATCTATGTACATCTTAGTACTGCTAGGACGAACTGAAAATAGAAAACTATGAGCTTCACATAACAACTCATTATTCAACTGTGAATCACAAGGAAGATATAATATCTTACCAAACCTAAAAACAAAATCATTATCAATGTTAAATTGAGGAAACATACCATTCTGAACCAACGCTAGATTTTTCTATAACTCAATGTCTTTCTTCTACACTTGCTTAATTATTTTTGATAGAGATGATTTCATAGACACCTGAAACAAAACAGAATAATTTCCTGCATCAGCAACTTCTATGCCAACATTTATCAAATCAAAAACCAAAGGATCTCATTCCAAAAATATCATGGTTAATGAAGTATTATGTTTTCAACTCAAATCATCAGTCACTTTATTTTCATCTCACTAATGGTAAAGTATCGTGCAATCATATTCCTTGATTAATTCCAACCATCTCTCTATATCATGCTCAATTATTTCGGAGTGAATATATACTTAAAACTTTTGTGGTTAGTATATATTTCACATTTTACTCCATAAAAATGATGCATCAAAATTTTTAAAGCAAAAAGAAACAACATCTAATTCCAAATCATCTGTAGGGTAATTTAACTCATGAGTTTTCAACTAACGTGAATCATAATCAACTACCTGATAATTCATCATAAATACACAACCAAGTACATTTAAAAAAGCATCACTATAAATAACAAAGTCACACTTTTTGGAAGGTAGTGCCCAAACTAGAGTATTCACTAATATTCATTTCAATTCATTAAAACAATCATCACATACTTTTGTCCAAAAGAACATGACACCTTTTCGTGTTAATTTAGTCGCTGGACTAGATAACAATGAAAAATATTCAACAAACCACTGATAATAACATGATACAACTTCATTTGATCGCCCAACATCTGCTGAAGTAGTTGCAAAACACTTTATCATCCGCTTTATGCTTGTATTCTAGCTGCTTTCCCTCAGTTGAGTTCTTCGTTTAACACTCATCTTCATAATGGCCCATTTCATTGCACTTATAACATTTTTTTGACTATAAATAATATTTTTTCATACCATTACCTTTATATTTTTGAGTGAAATTACGAGCCTTATGTCCCAATTTACCACATCAGTATCACGTACTAGAATTCAAAAGTCATTTCCCATCAGGATTTTTACCATAATTTTCACAAATTTTAAACTTAAGTTTCATACCATCTGACTTTTTTAAGTATTCATTCCTTTCGTCTGTCACCTCGACCTCTTAATATGTTGTTTCTCAAAGAACATATGATTATCAGAAAACTCCATTTTTAACTTCTCCGCACAACAAACAAGTTTTTCTTAACTTTTGAACTTGGAAGAAGCTAAAGCACTTCGATACATTGGTTTTAATCCTGAGTAAAAACAGTTTATTTTACTATTAATATCTCGTATGAAATTTAGAGAATACCTTTCCAGTTGATTGAATTTTTCTCCATAAGCAGCCATTGAGTAATACTCTTTCCTTAATTCTAGGAATTGTTTTTCAATCCTATGATGAACCATTGTAGGAAAATATTTCTCAAGAAACATACCACTGAACTCATCCAAATCAAGAGCATAAATCTCCTCACAATCCCTGACATTTTTTACCATCGACCACCACTTATCAGCTTGACCTTCAAAATGGTAAATCTCATGACTAACCTTTTGATGTTCTGAACACCCGATAAAAACTACAATTTTCTCCAGAGCTTTAATCCAGCCTTCTGATAGAACAGGGTCAGATTATACTTTGAATGATGTGGGATGTTGCCTCATTAAATGATCCACTACTGACATGTACCTATGTGGTGGATCTGGCTGATCTCGTGCATGGATACCACCACCATTTATAACCTGAGTCAATTGTGACATCATTATGACAAACTGTTTAGTTCTGATTCTGACCATCTCAGATTGCTGATTTGGAAGGTTGTTTTCCTCCTGATGGAATCCCAACATAGCTACCAAGTTTCCTCCATAGAAAACCATTCTGAACACAGAAATATCATAAACGAAGAAACATGGTAATCTATAAATGCTATATCATTTCAATATTAACATAACATAATTTATTGATATTGATTTAATAATACCCTAACACATTAAGTTATCCAAACTGACCTCTGATACCAACTATAAAGACCCAACCTTAAATATTACATAATATTGAATTAAATAAATAAATCAAATTGTGGATCCTTTTAGGATTATAATTTTAGATAATTTAGCCATATTTATTACATTACATCTCAAAAATTACGAGGTAGACACTTCTACTCAGTTTCCATTTTTTTCATAAAATAAAAACTCTTGAAAAAAAGAGTCATGTCTAGTCCCATGTTTTAGACAACATGACTTTTCCATGATCCCATCCATAACCCTATTCAGGTTTAGGTCCTATGAAAGACATTTCAAAACATGGGATGAGCATAAAAATATCAGTAAGGGTTATAAAAAAAGAATTAAAATATATTTTCATCCTTGAATACATAACATAATCTCTTTAAAATACCTCATGAAATAATAAGATTTATGAATAACACATAGTAAACATAAATCATAAAGGTAACTTCTAGAATTCCAATCAACCATACTTTGTAGCTATCATAGGAATATAGGGAGTTGCATTTAGAATACCCATCACGACATATTCCCTAAATCACTTTGGAGAAACATTCATGTTTACCTCTATCACATTACTCAATTCATTAGAGAGCTATCTCGGGCTCACCCGCCATTAGTTTATCATGTAACCACTCGTATATGTAATCAATTCTCAGGAACTATAACATATTCATAACACATAAAAAAAGGAAAGATAACATTTTCACATTTCAATCACAATATATCATTTAAATATATTTACATAACAGATCCATTATCAAAAAGAAAATTCAATACCATAATACATAAAAATATTTTATGGTATTTTTTTTTAAACATTACGGCTTGTTAAGTAAGACAAAAGAGAAAATAATACTTGCGACGATAGAAAGGTCGTAGTCACCACGTACTCTAAAAAAATTCTTTTTTTCGTTTTGTAAAACTCTTGGTAAAAAATATTCCCACTGAATGAAATAAAACGTCAAAGGTGTTTATACAATTTATAAAATAAATTCATGTTTTAAAACAAAATATTTCCTAATGAAAGGAGATTGAGACGAAGTCCTTTACCTCGTGTCCGATTTGACCCGATCGTTCTATAATCTCCTGAACAATACACTAAAGTTAATCTCTAATTTATTAATAACATTTTTAAAGCTTATTATTCCTTTTATATCACTTATTAACATGTAATAAAGATTATATAATATTTTTTGTTAATAACGTTCATTTTGTCAATATTTGGTACTTGAGTCAAAATTGGACTTCTTATAATTAAAAGTTGTTCACATGGTCAAAAGTTAATTATATCCAAAATGATATTCATGATTTAGATATCATATACATCATATATATCAAGTATATACATGTATTTATAACAGTACATAACATTTGGAGGTAAGAAATGAAATGCACCGTTCATGAAGATGATAAGCCATACGTACGCATGAACGTTAAATTAATTTCAATTTCATCTTTTAATGGAATTATAACATAATGATACATAGGTATATTATAATTCTAGTATAATATCACTTATAATATTATTAACATTATCCTTTATACATCCCACATATGGCATTAACGATTCATATTACTTTGAAAGTGCGGTAGTCTGCGCTTCCTCAAATGAAATAATCACGTTTACCTGTAATGGAACCATAAAGGTTTAATATAAAAGAAAAATACAGAATCATAAAGAAAAATAAACATAATTTATATCATATATAAATATAGTGTCATCTTAGTGGCCACCATAAGATGTGGTATGAGATAATCGAACAATCATCGTTTCTTGAGGCGTTAGTTTTCCATTCACAGAAAGAGTATGTTCTTCATCCATTAGTTGGAGGTGTGTTTATGTGTAGTTCAAATCCATCTGATAAAAAAATCCTAGTATAATGAAGTTATTGATGTTTTTATGAAATAATTTAATAAAAAAGAGTTTAGGGGTTGTAGAAGTATAAGAAAAGAAAAGAAGTTAAGAGAAATAGTTACCTTTATTTTGTGTAACTATCGTTAGTTTGAAACAAAAGAAATTATTGAAGTGCCTTCTAGCTATGGAAAGGATACTAAAAACAGATATAGGTTTTTAGATCTTCTTTGTTCAGCGGTTGGATGATCCAATGAGATTGAGAGGTGTGAGGAATGGGTTAGAAGTGAAGGCTTTTTATAAGGGGTGGCTCTTTAAGAATGTTTACAAATATTATTTCATTATAAATTTATATTCAGTTTCTAAAGATCCAAAACTCATTTAAGTTGAAGATAAAATGAATCATGTTGGAAATAAAATCATACAATACGAATTGGACATGTTTTTTATATTGTTTCAATATTTATAATCTTATTTATTTACATCATTTATTAATGAGGTAAACACTGCATCATTATTGTGTCATAAATAATTAAATTTATTTGATGTCTAAAAATTATAAAATAAATACCATAATGTTGGAAATATATTTATCTTTCCAATTAATATTTATAGTCGAAAATAAAACTCATATAACCCATTGTACAAATTAATTTACTAAAAGATATATGTTCATGTCATTTTTTCCTTTACAATATGTTAAATAAAATAATGCGTCATTATCACTTCCAACTGGCTCCATGGGGTCCCAATATCGACTCAAAGAAGCCCATCGTCGTAAATAACTCAACAAATAATTTTAGGAAAAGTGTTAAGGTAATATTGTATTATTATAATATTATTTTTACCTTGAATTTCCTTATTTTACCTTTAACCGTGTTAAATAAAAGTCAAAAGTTACTATTCATTAAAAATTATTTTAATCTCATTGAACTACATTTTACATACAAATAATAACAATTTATGTTGGATTTTTTAAATTCAATCCTCAAAAGCATTAAAATTTCATTTAAATGAAAATGTTAGTTTTTTAACAATAACATAGTGGTTTCACTATTCATCAAAAATTGATGTTTCTTAGAAAAATAACAAACATTTAGCCTAATCTATATTTGATATTCTGAATTAAAAAATGATTGCTATTTTACCAAATTAAAAACATATAAGTTTCATTAGTTAATTTAAAATCAATTCCCATTAATAAAATGAAAAGAGTGTTTTTTAAAAAACCATAACTATCAAACGATTGATACTTGTTTATGTCCAATTTCAAAGTGAAACTAATTTCAATGACCAACATTGGATTAAATGATAAAAACATAAAATAATTACACTTTAAAATAAATTAAAAATATAATCTAACCCTATAAAAAAATTAGATAAAAACACACTTTTGAATTAAAATACAATATTTTTACTATTCATAAAAATTGAATTTTATCAAAAAAATAATAAAAATTTACCCAAAGTAAATTTTGATATCCTGATTATAAAGAATAATTTTATTTGGTCAAATAGAACATATAAAAGTGACCAAAACTAGATTTAAATAAGGTTCACCATCAAAAGGTGGTAAATCAGCCTTCTAAAGAATATTAGATTATTTATGTTTAAAATTAGATTAATTCATATTTTAAGCCCCTAAATTTTATTGGATGAAAGTAAACACATTTACAAAACATGTATAATCAAATTTTAGTTATTTTCATTCATTCCCACCAATACAACGACTATGCGTTAAATTCAATTTAAGATAATATTATTATATTATTAGTGTATAATGAAATATTTCAATTGAACCCATTGTTTTTATTGGGTATGCCATCGAGCATAGAAACCCCTTTAAATTAAAATTAATATTTAATTCACAAATATTAATAATTATGGAAAATTTATTATTCTTTATTTACCTGGGATGTTAAAGTCCCTCCCTTTAGTCCCCTCATCACACATTCAAGCACTTATTGTTCATCCAAGTCCTGCCCAAATAACATAAAAATTTTAAATCTCAAATCCGATAATACATATTTTGGAAAAAGATCCAATATAGGGAGTTTTTTTCATACCTAAGTAGTTTATCAGAGAATATGTAACGTTATCTATTGTGAATTTTGATTTTATTTCTTTCTCTTACACTTTCAATTATTAGTAAAATATTATGATCGAATAACCACATAATAATCCATATATTTATGTATTTATCTATTATGTTCATTTCCAAAAAAAAAATTTATCTTCCATTTAAATGGGATATTAAAATATTATTCTTATGCACGGTGGACTACCGCCTCACGAACCATTGTCATTCATTTTTTCATTTCAACATCTCAGATTGGGTATAGTGATGGATTTGAAGTATATATATGGTATTAAAATCATATTTTATATCTTTGGAGCCATTATATCATATTTAAATTTTTAATTTTCACAATATAGTGGTTATAATAACATCTCTCATGAATACGATGGACTATCCCCTCACTAAGCGATTTGATTATTTTTTCACTAAATCTATAAAAAGAATATGGGAAGGAAAAACTGGGTGAATATGTGTGATATACATGATTAAAATATTATATTTAATACATAGTTATCATTCTGAAAATAAAGTATATCATTTTATTTCTTACTTTTCAGTCATAGAAAGATGACTACTTCTCTTGTGTACAGGTGGACTACCTCGTTCAACAAGTAATTCAACAAAGTATTTTTGTTACAATAAATTTGGATAAGATTTATAAATATATTTAATTAAATAATATGTTATTTATTAATTTATTATTAGAATGTAATATAAAATATTACATACCATTTTTATATAATGAATGTTGAAAAATAAAAATAATACTCAAATGTACATACAACATTCCATCCCCATGGTACTAACATACTTAATTTATAAAACAATTATGATTTGAACTTAAATCATAATTTATATATAAATATGAAAATTATGTCACTATAATTATTCTTTAAATTATGGAACCATGTTCAATGTACGATTACCTCAATAAAAAATCAAAACAAATATAAAAAAGTAGTTTTACTTGTAACATGATTTTAACATGGTATTAGTAATAAATAGGTAATAAATGGTCATAAATAAATAATATATCATATAATAATTCTAATTATGATCCTATAATATAATTATTATAAATTTATATATATTGTAAATGAGGTTCAAAATTATATTAAGTAATTAAAAAATTACTAAATGTGACTTCCTTCTCACTCTTAACTTCTATGATACACATTACATATTGACAGCATAATTATTTCATATGGTGTTAATATTATGAATGAATGTATTTTATTATTATTATTCTAAAATTATTTGGATTAAATATAAATTTTATGACATATCTTTTAGGTGGTTTACAATTTAAATGTTACCAATATATTCAAGGATATCTATCTCAATTCTTCTTTTTTGTTGACATAAGATATTTTATGCACTTATATTATTTTATGATTTGTATATGTAACCACTATGTCATGTAATATCATGTATTTATTTATTATAATGATATTATATGTCTCATTTAATGTTATTCTTTCACAGGGCTTATGATTTAGTGAAACCAATGATATAATTGTTTTATGATATAATATTTTCATTCAATGTGATTATTTATGATTCTGCTTGCAATAATGAAATATTATGTCATATCTATGATGATAATAAATAATTATCTTATCCTATTTTTATGACATGAAAATGCATTGTTTCCCATCATTTTTCTCTCTTTATTTACTCAACAATTTTGAAATAATTTTTTACCAAAAACACCTTTATTTCTATTTTTGGTCAAAACCGCATTTTCATCTAGAACCATGTAATCTAAAAATGTTTTTTGAAATATTTTATCCTTATTTGAAAAAATTATTAATAAAATTTCCCCCTTATATAGCTCATAAATATATTAGAGGATGTATTTTTAATACAATTTATCTTTTTTACCAAAAATGTGATGTTAATATTTTTTTAACATTTACTATAAAGAACATAATTCTGAAAAATCAAGACCTTTTGTAAAATATTCCATTATGAGTTTTGAAGGATATTTTTGATGTATTTAATTTTCCAAAAAATTATGTGTTAATAATTTTGAAATTTTATTTTCAATGAGTGGCAATTTTTTTCATTAAATGTTCCATGTTATATTTGAAAATAATTTTATACATATGATGATATCCTTTGATTGATGTTATCATTTTATAGGGATATAAACCAAGGATACTATTTTTATTCTTTAAATTTATTTCTTTCATGATATGATGTTTATGAAACCTGTTTCTCATCCATAGATAATACCATGATAATATTCATATGAATATTTATTCTATTTCAATGAGATATGTAACACCACGACCCTAGTTACCCAAAGTAGGTTCATTATTACTTAATATTTTCATGATCACAATAGATCCAGCCTTGAAAGACCAATTAGTTTAATAGCCTCTGAAGTACTAGATACATAAATAAGTATTACATTACATTATGAAATGCAAAACAACAACATTGTGCCCCGTTTGAACACACTCATATCCATTATCCTATCACTTTATGTCAATCATAATATACTTCCTCACATCCTGGGGAAAATAAAACATATAAAGGGGAGATCTTAGATGCTCATATAGGATAACAATATAGAGGAAACATTTCTATGTATGAATAAAAATTTAAGGCAATGTATAAGACTAAAACACAATCCTTTTAAACATAAACTTTAGCATAATATAGAAAATATAAATAAAATAATTCCATTTACTTTTTCAAAAGGATTTTTTACTAGTCGAATAATCACAAGTAATATCAATAGCTAATTTCATAATGTAAGAATTCATAATGTCGGACCTCATAACCACATACTAAAAGACTCATCCTAACAATTAAAATAAGATTTTCTTAAGGCATTGGGATAAGACACTAATTTATCTCAGGAGACCTACCAATACATCGAGAAGCTATAATAGACTCCACCTGTCATATAACAAGTCCAATTCATTCCTAATATGAAAAAGAGGAAACATAATCTAAACATTCGTATTAGAACTGGCATACATAATGTCAACATTTTAAGCACAAACCCTGAATGGCATAAAAATATCACATCTATAGTGAAACATAACACATTTAATAAAATATGGAATATTTTATTACAATAAATCACCTTCAATCAATTATAATGATGGATATTGGAATTGATTAAAATAATCAGTAAAACTATTTGAGAGAAATATCTGCTTTTTCTTGTAAACATGTAAAAGTCTTACTATTTATCCAGAAGTTGTTAAAATTAGATTTTTTAATCAAAGTGTCCCTTAAAAAATTGAATCATTTAAAATAAATTTAATTTTAAAACATTCATGTCCATATAAATAAATACTTAAAACCATTTTTTAAAACATCGACATTAATGAGATAGATTTAGAAGAATAAATCATTAAAACATTTAAATGGTATTTTAGTTACAGGTCCTAACAAATTGAGAGACGTTCAATATTTGAGGTGATTAAAACATTATAATACCATGAGAATAAATGGATTCATGATATATTATGTCAAAGTACAATATACACATGATATAAAGTGAATTGGTGAAAATAACAAAGAAGAATCAATAGAATGTAAATTGAGATGAAATCCATTATAAAGGTTGTTTCCTTAGGTTAAGGATAAATCAATGACATACATATGATTGATAAAATAAAAATAACCTAAATATGATTGTATGTTCAGTGTAAATCAATTAGAGGACATTCACCCATATTCTTGTAACAACAACACTGTTGACTTGGATGTTTAACTCAATGAATGTAAATTTAGTTAAGATTACTCTTATCAAGTTCATATCGATGACTTGAGAATTTATCAATGGACTGATTATGTGTATGAAAAGTATATCCAAAAAAGGGGAGTTTAAATTACTACCTAAATAAATAAATAGTGATTTCACACATAATCTTTGATTAAAATAATCAATAAAGATTCCCTAAAACTCAATGACTGAAAATCAAAATTAGAAATTCTCTTACTGATTTGGTATGTTAGGAAACATAAACCCCATGAAATAAGGAACATACAATGAAGATTTAAATACCCATAAATTAAATTATATTACATTATGAATATAATCATGGGTAGTACATACACCACACAAATAGAAATAGTGGCAATATAGCATGAATCTCATGAGAATAAGAAATGAGATGAAAAACCCTTAAAACGTTGTAATCAATCGAGTCATATGAAAAAACTTTAATAACCACCAAATGAATCACATAATAATATTAATATAAAAATAATCATGAGAATATATATCAAATTGTAGATAACAATACACCACATTCATTAAATAAGTGGCGAATAATGGAAATCTCACATAATTAAAAGTGAGATTAAAAACCCCATACCTCTTGTTCGACTTGACTTGTATGTTCCATGTTCATCCTGAAAAATAAAAATAAATTAATTTCTACTTATTTTAGAAAAAATTTATTTTTATTATTCATTTTATATTACTTAAACCCATGTTATAAAAATTAGTTAAAGGTTTGAGTTCATATCGGACATTTTGTTGACGTTCAGAACATTAGACCAAAAATGAAGTTGTTATAAATAAAAACTGTTCATGTGGTCAAAATTACATTATCTCTAGAATGATATTAATGATTTATATATCATATATATCATATATATTTACTATATATGTATTTATAATATTCCATATCATATGAAGTTAAGAAATGAAACACACCATTCTTGGAGACGGTAAGCCTTGCGTACACATCAACACTACTTTCATTTCTATTTTATATTTAATGAAATGAAAAAATAATAATAAAAAAGTATATTATAATTTAATTATAATATCTATGTTATTTAATTTCATTTAATCCATCCTTATTACATTCCACATATGGAATGAACAAGTTATATCACTTTGAGGGGGCAGTAATCCGCACTTTCTCAAATGAAATTATCGTATTTACCCATTATGGAAACCATAACGGTATGATATAAATTAAATATAAAAAGTAGAGACAAAATATAAATATAATATTTATCACATTTAAATAATGTTCCATCTTAATGAAGACCATAAAAGGTGGTAGGAGAATATTGAACAATCATCATTTCGTGATACAGTAGTTTATCGTCCACAAAAACAGTATATTCTATACCCATTAGACGGTGGTGTGTGTAAGTTTAGATAAAATAATTCTAATATAAACAACCTAGTATATTCAATATACTGTTTTAATTATAAAATAAAGTAATAAATGAGTTTAGGTGGTTGGATGAGTAAAATAAATGAAAAGAACTTAAGAGAATATGTTACCTTTAAATTGTGTAAATCTCCATGGTTCAAACCAAAAGTATTTCTCGAAGTGCCTTCTACCTAAGATAAGTCTTCTAAGTAAAAAATAGAGACCATGATAGCTTATTTGGGTAGAGTTTGGAAGATCCAAGTGGCTTGAGAAGTGTGACTATTGGGTTAGAGGTGAGGGTATTTTTATAAGGAGGGAGGGGCTCTTTAAGAATGTTTGAAAATATTAGTTTATTATATAATTATTTTTAATTTATAAAGGTAAGAACTTATTAAAATCAAATATAAAATTACTCTTGTTAGATATAAAATCATCCAATAATAATTGGACCAGTTTTTTATATTGTTTTAATATTAATTGTTTTATTTTATTAAATCATTCATAAATGAGGTAAACACTACATCATTATTGTGTCATATATAATTTTTTTTATATGATGTCTAAAAATTATTAAAAAAATACCATGTTGGAAATATTTTTATATATCATATTAATATTAATAGTTGAAAATATAATGTACATAACCCCATGGATGTATTGATTTACTGAAATATATATGTTTTTGTCATTTTTGTCATTACATTAAATTAATTAATATAAGGTGTCATTACCACTCTTAAGTAGCTCCATGTAATCCCAAATACGACCCAAGGTTTCCCATGGTCTAAAATGTACCAACCAATAGGATTATGACACATGTTAGGTTAATTTAATACTATTATAATATTATTTTTACCTTGAATTACCCTATTTATCTTTTACTGCGGAAAATAAAAGTCAAAAATTTACTAATCACCCAAAATTATTTTATTCGTATTGAACCAAATTTTACATAATAATAACAACCATGTAGGTTTGATATTTTAAATTTAATTCATAGAAGTAGTAAAATTTAATTTAAATTAAAATGTTGGTTTTTAATAACTATATAGTGTTTTCACTTTCCATAAAAAATTTATGTTTTTTAGAAAAATGCCAAAAATGCAGACTAAGAAATATTTCATATTCAGAATTAATTTTTTTTCTATATTGACAAAATTAAAATCATAAAATTTAAACCAATTAATTTAAAATTAATTCCCATTATCAAAACATAATTCCTTATTTTAAAAAAAAATAACTATCAAAAGATTGACACCTGTTTATGTACCATTTCAATGTAAAATTACTTAAAATGACCAAAATTGGATTAAATGGTAAAAATATAATGTAATTACACTAAAAAATATATTATAAATATAATCTAATGATACAAATAAATTATATTAAAAGGTAGTTTTGAATTAAAATACAGTATTTTTCACTATTCATTAAAAATTAAATTTTATCAGAAAAATAACGAAAATTTACCCAATGTAAATTTTGATGTCCTTGTTCTAAATAATAATTTTTTTGTCAAATATAAAATATAATAGTGTCAGATAGTTTATTTAGAAAGGTTTCGGCATTAAAAGGGAAAAAAATTTCTTTTTTTAAAAGTAATTCTTTTATCTGAAAAATTGATTTTGTATTTAAATTATGTCTAAGAAACAAAAAATAGGAATGTTAAAATTATATGGGATATATATAAAATTCAAAATGTGGTTATTGTGGTTTATAACAGCATTCTAAATGGCTATATTGATAGGTCATGGTGTGCTTGATCTCAAAGTTGCGTAAAACACACGCTATTATAATATACAAAAAGAAGAGTATCGTGGAAGCTTGGGTGTTACATTATTCCTTCATTTTGGAAATTACATCCTCATAATTTTAAAACTAAGCTTAGGAACATCATTTAAAGTCTTACATCGAAAAAAGGGCCAATAAAACTATCACTTTAAAATAAATAAAGAGAGGTACAATGGTCATCTAAGATATCCCATTCTAGGATTCCATGTAGGAAAACATGGATATTGAAGATAAACTATGTGTTATGTTCTGATGTAGAGTGATAGAAAACATGATCAGGAAAAAGATAACAATTATAATTGCACAAACATGTGAAGGGTTGAACGGTAATTATTTTTCTAGCAGGAAAAGTAAACGGACAACATTTTTTATTTTATGATCCATTTCATAATGTTGAGGAATTTATTTATGAGATTTATTAAGAACATAAAAAGATTTATTTTCTTTTTAAGTAGTGTTTCAACCTTTAATAAATTTCAACCACTAATAAATCTTTTCTCTAAATGATGAGTATTCAAGATGACTTGGTCACACCTGAAGCTCTAGAATCAACATTTAGAGATCCATGTAATCCACAAAATATGAACTATATATTTACATTGTCTTTAGAGGTTAACCCAAAACGATTAGTTTGTAAAAGATCATATAATCCCAAACTGGATAATAAATTATATAATTAAATACTAATCTTAATATCTATAATTGAACAAACAATACCAACAGTTCAACAGAGACCATTCAATAATAAATTTTCCTTATAATTATTCAATTTAATCCATTCCAAAACATTTAAGAATTTAATCACATATAGATTCATAGTAAATCTTAACATTTATCTCCAAATTACATCATCTACTCTTAAAGTCTCATAATGAAGTGTAATTAACCAAAAACATATACTATATGATAGGTAAATCATTTCCATTAATAACCTGAAAATCTGTAAAAACATAGATTCTTCTAAAATAAAAAAAATCCGTCATTACTAATAAAATAAAATTCTATAGTATTTTATTTTCCTTAAGCATATCATGTTCCAAACAGAGCTTACGTATTCCAAAATTACATTTATCTCTTAATTATCAAATAATTTTTCTATACTAAATATATCCATTTGATCAAAAATAAGATCTAAAATAAACTTATTAGTGATCAATTAAATCATTTAACTAAAAAGAATATTTCACACTAACCAGGGACTTCACTTAGTAAAGTGGTGGGAGATAAATCATAATCTCACTTTGATTGTGGGTTCAAATCCCGCATCTTTGTCTGATGTGACAGGTTTTCACATGGTCTACATGTTTTCCTTTTTAAAAAAATATATTTTATATCATTCCAAAAATGTGGAAAATTACTCAAAATATCTGTAACATAATTTAACCACAAATTTTATCTCATACCTCGCATTTTCATCCCAAAAATTAATAACCTGTAATTGCCTCAAATTCATGTATCAAATAACCCCAAATAGTTTATTATAACCATATCCACAAAAGAAAATATTATTCTTCCCCTAATAGCATTTTAACATAAATAATTGCATGATTACACACACAACACAATATTATTCCAAAGTAATCCTGTAAAAATAGATCATTAATACCTTTAAAAATTTCCCCATCCATTTATTTCCACAGAGGTTTTTACTTGACCTTGATGTTATCCAATAGAATAGGGAATTGAATCCGGTAATGCCATGATCCATTACATTTATGACAAATGACTATAATTGGACTCACATGATAATATTTATTTTCTTTTATAGTACTCTTCATTTTTTCTCAGGTGTTTTTTACATTGTGTCAAACATTACCACACCTAAAGCATTCCATTGTTCTACTGAGACACTTTCCTAGGTGTCTCCTTCCACATTTTTGGCATGATGGAAACTGAGCTTTCTTTTCTTCATGGTTTCCACTACTATAGCTCTTATCAATCTCCACCATTTCTCCTTTGATGAGTTTGGGTGTTGGTTAATCTAAATATATTTGATCATATTTTTGGATGCCTGATCTAGCATAAAAAAGATATCTTTTACACCCATCAAAATTTCATTTAGTTTCTCATTTCTGAAATCGTTCCCACCATGTACATCATTTTCAATGTTACTATGAATTTCTTGGAATCCATCCATTTACTATCATAAGAAAACATAATGTGAGTCAAAAAATAATTTAGAGAATATCATGACATTATTTTCCATCTAAAACATCTTAGAATTAACCAAGGTTATTTATTATCATCTTATATTAGTATCATTCAAATTGGTTTGTAAATAAAAAGTAAATTATCCTAAGTATATCCCTTGGGAGTTTTGTAATGGAGAGTACAGCAAGGCTTATTGTCTTGTACCGGGATTCCCTAGGTCAAGCCTGAAACTAGTTGTCGAAGTTTTCACTCCTAGGTACATTTGTGCCAATGCTTCCTCTACCTGATCATATCCAGACAGAGATTTATTTCTTGAAAAACCCACATAATATTTACATTACCAATATTTAGGGATGTTCTTCAATACTAATCCTCAAATTATATCTTAGGGTAGTGTTTATAATCAGAGTTTTTCTTAATCTAGATTCTAAGGTTTTAAATAAACTTCATCTAATACAAACAGTAATGCTAGGACCCGAGTTACCCAGAGTCGGTACATTATTACATATCATTGGAAATATAAAAATAGTGAATTTCTCGGATGACTGGTTAGTTTAGTAGCCTTGAAATGAATAGATACATACATACGTTTTACATTACATTATGAAATGAAAAACAAAAACATTTTTTACCCTCTAAACATACTAATATCTTTTATCCTATACCTACATGTCAATCATAATATACATCTTCACATCCTAAGAAAAATAAAACATAGAAAGGGGTGGGCTCATATAATTAGTAAGGATAACAATACAGAATAAGCACCGATAAATAAGCATAAATATATTATTCTATGTATAAGACTAAAACACAAGAATTTAAAACATAAACTTAAAAATAATATGGAAAATATAAATCAAAAAATCCAATTTAATTATGCACATGGATATTCTACTAGTCTAATGATCACATGTAATATCAATTGCTAATTTCATAATGTTGGAATGGATAATGTCGGACATCATAACCACATAGTCATAGTCTCATTCTAAGACTACAAATAAGATTTTTTCAGAGCCTTATTCCAAGACATTAGTTTGTCTCATGATACCTACCAATACAACGAGGATCTATAGCGTGCTCCACCCATCACATACTGAGTCCAATGCAATCCCCATATGAAAAGGTTGAAACATAATCTAAACAGTCGTATTAGAACATGCATATAAAATGTTACTATTTTATCCAAAAACCATGAATGGTATAAAAATTGCACATACTTATTCAAACATAACTACATCAATACAATATGTAATATTTTATTACAATAAATCAACCACAATAAATAATAATAGAGGATATTGAGATAGAATAAAATTATCAATAAACCTATTTGAGATAAATATCCCATTTCTCTTGAAAACATTGAGAAGTCTCACTATTTATCAAGAAGTTGTTAAAAATATAATTTTGAATCATATTTTCCCATACGACTATGAAACTCTTAAAATAAATCTTAATTCTAACACATTCATGTTCATATAAATTAATCTTTAAAACCATTTTTAAAAACATGGACATTAATGAGAAATATTTAGAAGAATAAATCATAAAAACATTGAAAATGATATATGAGTTAGAGGCCTTAACCTAATGATATACATTTGAATACAAATAATTGAGGTGATAAAAACGTTATAATATCATTAGAATAATGGGATTCATGATATTATATTTCAAATTATAGTATACACAACATATAAAAGTGAATTAGATAATAATAACAAAAAAGATTCAGTAGAATATAAATTGAGATGAAACCCATTATAAAGACTATATCCTTAGGTTAAGGATAAATCAATGACATAATTATGTGTGACAAATATAAATACACTCAATATGATTAGATATTAAATGTAAATCAATCAGAGGAAATTCACACATATTCTGGTAAAAACAACACCAATGACTTGGATGTTTAACTAAATGAATGGAAATTGTGTTATGATTACTCTTATCAAGTTCATATCAATGACTTGAGAATTCATAAATGGAGTAATTATGTGTATCAAAAGTATATCCACACAAAGGGGATTGTAAATTACTACATAAATAAATAAATAGTTATTTCACAGATAATCTTGGAGTAAAATAATCAAAAATGATTGCGTAAAACTCAAAGAGTGGAAACCGAAATAAGAAATTCCATTATAGATTTCGTTACTTATGAAACATAAACCCCATCAAATAAGGATCATACAGTAAAGATGTAAATACCCATAAATTAAATTATATTACCCAATGAATACAATCATGGGAAGTACATACACGACACAAAAGGATATAGTGGCAATATAACATGAATCTCATGGGAATAAGAAGTGAGATGAAAGTCCCTTACCATGTTGTAATCAATCGATTCGTATGACCAAAAGATAAAAACCACCAAATAAAAAAAATAAATCGATGAATAAAAATATAATTATGATAATATCTATCAGATGATAGTTCACAATACACCACATGAAATAAATAATTGGCGAACAATAGAATTCTCACAAAATTAAAAGCGAGATAAGAAACCCATTACCAGATGTCCGACATGACTTGTATATTCCGTGTTAGTCCTGAATAATAATCAAAAGTTAATTTCACCTTCGTTAAAAAAAATTAAAGTTTATTATTAATTTTTTATCATTTTTACCATTATATAAAAATAATTTAATTATTTGAGTTCATATAGGACATTTTGTCGATGTTCCGAACATTAGTCAAAAAATGAACTTATTATAATTAAAAAAATTTCATGTGGTCAAAATTCCATTTTCTCCAAAATGATATTTATAATGACCCACTTATCCTCATTGTCTTGAGAGTAAAAAAGAGTCATTAATAGGCTTTATGTGACATCCCCAAGGCACCAAAGGATGGAAATAAATTCAGAAGGGTTTCAAAACAAGCGGTGGACAATTTACCCTTCTAAAACATACCACAGAACTAGCACCCATAACCAATCTAATCAAATAAATTGTTGGTCGGAGTGGACACTCAAGAGGGGGGTGAATTGAGTTCCAATTAAAATTTCTGTTAAAAACAATTTCTATTAAAATCCCCCAATTTCAAAAACAAATTAAACTGTAGTGAATTTATATAGATTATAAAGGTTCAATTAGTTTTCAAAGATTGATTAATTCTCAGTTAACATAATCTTATGATTAAATTAACTTTTGAAACTAACTTACTGATTTATAACAAATATAAACACTTTCGAATTTAATTATCAAAGTAGCTTTGAAGATAGATTATATTTCAAAGTAATAGCAGCGAAATATGAAATAAATATGTATAGTATGGATATAGAGTATAACTACAAACACAGAGAATTAACCAAGAGGTTCAATCTCAAGCCGAGACTTAGTCCTCTCAAAAGTTTATATAAAAATGATCCACACCCTGGATCGGGGTTAACAACAGTGAACACACTGTCTAGGTCACAAGACCTCTACCACAGTTCTACGTGGGAAAACAAACAACAGCAGCCAGCTGTCCAGGTCACAAGACCTCTACCACTATCCATAGTGGGAAATGAAGTGTAAAAGGGTTTGATGAGGATTTACAGATCCTCCAGTGAAAGTACAGGAGTCAGTGTGTGTGTTTAATACCGCAGATAACACACACTGCTCAAAATGTAGAATAAATAAATCACAGAGCAGAGATGTAGAGTTTAGAAATGGCTCTAGTGATTTTCAGTGTAGCTCTGGACTCGTCTTGGAATTGATCAGAAGTGATTCTGAGTCCTCTTCTCGATTTTGTTTGAGAAGCAGAGTGTCATATGCTTCAGGTTCACAGGCAGTGAGATGTAGTCGATGAAGCTCTTCGATATTCTTTTGTATGCACACACTCTTCTTGAGTAGGCTTGATTATATATATGATTCTGTCTTGCTTCGGTTCTTCTTGTATGCACAGAGCTCTTATTGAGTATGTCGTATGACTTCCTTATCTCTGTGTGTGTTCTGTCTCTCACTGTTGTCTCTGTTCTTGTTGTTTCTTTCAGCAACGTCTTCTTGTATTTATGTCACGTGCTCCGTAGGACAGAAAAGGTTTCCTTTCCGCAGGTACGAGGTACGGTTTCCTGTCATCCGACAACCTTTTATTAATAATCTGTCAGAGCATTAAAATATACCTAATATGATCGTTGGTTAGACTAAATAAAGATAAAGATAAAGAAATTCAAACAGTTGTTTATGACTGTTCAAGTGGTCGGTAGGTCATCAGTATTAGAGTAATGATCGGTGACTCAGATAGATCAGCATCGGTCTGTCATCTGATCGGTGAGTCATTTTGATCAACATCGGTCTGATTTGCATCAGTGACTTATTTGCATCGGTGACTCATTTGCATCGGTGAGTCCTTGGATCGGTGAGTCTGATGGATCGGTGAGTCTGATGGATCGGTGCGTCTGATGGATCGGTGAGTCTGATGGATCGGTGAGTCTGATGGATCGGTGAGTCTGATGGATCCGTGAGTCTGATGGATCGGTGAGTCTGATGGATCGGTGAGTCTGATGGATCGGTGAGTCTGATGGATCGGTGAGTCTGATGGATCGGTGAGTCTGATGGATCGGTGAGTCTGATGGATCGATGAGTCTGATAGATCGGTGAGTCATCTGATTAGTGCGACCGCTGTCCTTTGATATTGGATCAGTGCTTCCGATGTCTGTTGAATCCAGAAGACTTCCAACATACTTTGTAAGTCAATAAGCATAGACAAAAACATGATAACTGATTCATTAACAAATTGAAGTTATGTTTATGAGAAATCAAACCAGATTAAGCATTAATGAGTTGTAATGATTTGTGATTATTAAAACATCAAACATAGACATGAAATCAACAATCTTCCAGAGGGCTCAACAATCTCCCCCTTTTTGATAATCACAAATCTTCATATATATATAAAAAAAATAATCAATCAATAATAAGAACATAATGAGAATAAAAGTAAAGAGATATAAATCTCCCTCTTAATTTATCATTCCCATATATATAGTATTCAGATTTCTCCCCCTGAGATATTGATCTCCCATTATATATATCTTTCTCCCATAATATATATCTGTCTCCCATTATATATATCTTTCTCCCATAATATATATCTTTCTCCCCCTTTGGGATAATAAAAAAGGAGGGAAAACAGATAAGAGACAGGAGAAGCAGATTGCTGAGAGTATAGAGATAAAACAAAAATTATAAAGCACAGATGATTACAAGTAGCACATTGTTCACCCTATCAAAAACAATACAGGGCTATTTGTTGGGATGCAAAGGGGCTTTCCCTTTGTCTTTTGGATCAATGGTAGGTAAGGTGGAAGGCTTGGAGGCAGGCTGTGGTTCATGGAGCTGAAGTGGCGGTAGGACAACTCTGGCAGGTGCAGGTGGAGGTGCCATAGAGTGTTGGTGAGAAGGAGCAGGAGCTGGTTGAGAAGCTTTCTGAGAGACTGGTCGCAACTGAGATAGAGCTTGGGAAACAGACAGCTGATTTGGAGCTACATCAGAGGCACTGAGAGGTTCAGAAGTAGGGAGTACAATTGCAGTGTCCTGTGCATCCAAGTAAGGCTTCAACAGATGAATGAAGTCCTGAATGACTTCTGCTCCATACTTCATAGCTTTTTCAAAATAGTCCTTGTTCTCCATGAACTGTGCTAAGGTTGGAGTAAACTCTTGTAATTGGCGAACTTGAGTGTTGAAGGCCTGAGTGACTGGAGGTAATTTCAGATTCTCTGCCAAGACTTTGAAGTTTGCATCCATCTCATGTTTTGTATAAATCTTGGAAAAGTAAGTATCAACTTTTTCCTTGATCTCTTGTAGGGATTTCTTAGCATCTGCTGAATATACTAAGTCCATCTTATGACTATTATCACAGAGCTCTTTCATCCTACTCAAAGATTCTAAGTCAGGAATTTGTCTCACAGCCGCTAACTCTTCATTCACAACTTCTCTTAGAGCTTCTATCTCACGGGTAGTGATCTTGGTTACCTTGCCTGTACTGGCTTGGCCGACTATGTGAGTTAGTTCAGCTTTCAACTTCCTCAGGTCAGACTTGTTGAGATGTTCAATCAGATTTCTTAAAACATCCATCATACCAGAGATGGTTGATCTGAACTCATTTGATAGAGAAACTAAGCCAATTTGGAGAACCTTCAAAGTCTGATTCAAAAAGGCTATTTTCCTGCCAATAAGTTCACCAGTATTGGCTAGGTCTGGCTTCACAGCATTAGATACTCTCTGTGAGAAGGCTTCCAAAGAATTTTCAGAAACATGTAGAGACACTTGAGTAAGAGCATTAGAAACTTCTTCTCTAACTATGGTTCTCACAGCAGTTAGCAATTCAAACTTAAACTTGTCAAGATCAGCTTGACTGATTCCAGAACCAGGTAAATTTACATTTATAGGATCAATAGCAGGAATAGACCTTGCTTCTCTTGGAAGGTTCCTTTTCACAGCTGTAGCAGATTCTTGCTTTGCTTCTTCGTCTTCAGAATATTCTAAGCCCAATACAGCATAACCAGGGTAGTCATCCCAAACAGCAGCACACATGGTGTATTTTGGATTCACATAGCTTGCTGTTCCACTGATTTTTGGTGAATCATCCTTGCCACTGATATGGATTTCTGGTACTGACTGAGGTTGTTCTACTTGATCTACAGCAAGACCATCCTCCGGTCTGTTAACACTATCAACAGCAGCTTCAACATCATCAGCATCATCATCATCACCATCATGATTGTCATCAGCATCATCTTGCTTATTATTACTCGATTCAGAGGCTTCACTGTGATATTCTTCAGTATCAGAATCTTCTTCATCACCAAGAATAGGTTCTGACTCTGGTAGGGTTAAGGGTGGACTAGCAGGTCCAAAATCTATTCTTTTCTTGGGGCTAGCAGTGTCTGGATCACTCCTATCATCAGGAGAAGACACACTTCCTTCTGCAGTCGCAGCTTCTTCTTGCTCATCATCATCAGAATAAACTGGTTCCTCATCTGGCTTTAATCCAGGATCTCTCAAATCCTTTGGCCTCTTTCCATGATCTATTGGATTGTAGGCTTCATACAATTTATCTTCATCTGCAACCCATCACTTCTTCCATGGATTCCAATTTATTTTCATCCTCTTGCAGATCTCTTTGTTAAGACAGAAGGTGCGCTCTGTTTCAACAACTTCATCATCTTCATCAACACATTCCAGATTCTTGAGCATAGTAGATATCATTTTTGAATAAAACAAGGCAGTGGCTTTCTTGGATGGTTTCAACATACCAGCTATGTGGACCATCACATATCTACATAGGTTAATCTTTTCATGGGTTTTGAGTAAAAATAACAGGAAAACATCTTGATACTTTACAGCAGCAAAATCTCCTCTTCGAGGGCAAAGTTGGTGCTGAATAAACATGAAAAGAAGTCTGCACTCACCATATAATTCTGAAGCTGTGATTCTTCGTGACTCTTGGTTTCCTGTCAGAAGCTCCAGAGCTAACTCATAAGAGAAGTAATCAGATGTTGGAGAAATATTGCCAGCATAGTCCTCATATCGACCTTCATGAGGTACGTTTAAACATTCAGCCCACTGCTTAGATGAGAAGGATATTTTCTTTCCTTTTACAACAGACGACATCCTAGCAGCTTCCACACCATCAAGAGTGATTTTAAGGTTCATGTAGAACTCATGTACTAGCTTCGGGTAATCTATTCGGGTGTTGTCTGAAAACCAGTCTATCCATCCTTGCGATTCAAGAACTTGTAGCAACAGAGACTTACTTGACAGAAGCCACGCCGAGTTGACTTCTTTTTCAACAGCAATAATCCGAGTTTCCAGGTTCGGATTTACTGAACATTGAGTGGTACTGCTCGACTCGCCTCGAGCACACTTTGAAGGTACAGGGCTATCTGGTCCTTTGCTCGGTCTCTTTTGCTTAGTCATTTGAAGATTTTGGAGAGGCAGGAGTTCGAAGGTTCGAAGGTTCGAAGCAGAGGGGAAGGGATGTTGAGAGGTTCGGCGGGAAATGAAAGGTCAAAGGTTTAGGGAAGATAAATAGCCGCGTATCATTTATTTTATCATTTAGGGTTCCCATAAAAAGTAATTTACTAATTAATAAAAAGAAATTTTAAAAAAAAATTGGTTTGACAGAACAGTGTGACAGATCGGTTCCACAGATCGGTTTCACAGATCAGTTTTACAGATCAGTTTCACAGATCAGTTTCATAGATCAGTTTCACAGATCAGTTTCACAGATCAGTTTCACAGATCAATCAAACAAAACTCTTGTTTAATAAATTTCATTCTTTCAGAGCATAAGGGCTTTGTGAAGATATCAGTTAATTGATTTTCAGAACTAAAAAATTCTATAGAAATATCACCCTTCTGGTAATGATCTCTTAGAAAGTGATGTCTGACATCAATGTGCTTAGTTCTAGAGTGAGACATAGGGTTCTTGGATAGGTTGATTGCACTAGTATTGTCACGGTTAATTGAAACATGTTTAAAATCAAATCCATAATCCAATAGAGTGTGTTTCATCCACAAAATTTGTGCACAGCAACTACCAGCAGCTATGTATTCTGCCTCGGCAGTAGACAATGCAACTGAATTCTGTTTCTTACTACACCATGATACTAGGGATTTTCTAAGCAAATGACATGTTCCAGATGTGCTCTTCCTATCTAACTTACATCCTGCAAAGTCAGCATCTGAATATCTAGTTAGATTAAATGATTTTCCTTTTGAATAAAACAAACCTAAATTTATAGTATACTTAAGATACTTAAAAATTCGTTTAACAGCTAGTAAGTGTGATTCTTTAGGATTAGCTTGAAATCTAGCACACATACATACACTGAACATAATATCTGGTCGACTAGCAGTAAGATAAAGTAAACTACCAATCATACCTCTGTAATTGGTTTGATCAACTGTTTTCCCAGTTTCATCAACATCCAGTTTACAGGTAGTACTCATAGGTGTATCACTTTCCTTAATACTATCCAATCCAAAACGTTTTAAAAGATCCTTTGTATATTTAATTTGATTTAAAATAATTCCATCTTCATTTTGAAAGATTTGAAATCCAAGAAAATACTTAAGCTCTCCCATTGGGCTCATTTCAAATTCATTTTGCATAACCTTTGAAAAATCAGTACATAAGGAATTTTTAGAAGATCCAAAAATAATATCACCAACATATATTTGTACAACTAAAACATCTTTTGAAATCCTTTTTATAAAAAGAGTGGGATCAGCTACTCCTTTTGTAAATCCTTTAGAGATATGAATGTTTGAAAGCCTTTCATACCAAGCTCTTGGAGCTTGTTTTAAACCATATAAAGCTTTAGAGAGTTTAAAAACATGATTTGGAAAATGAGGATTTAAAAAACCAGGTGGTTGTTCTACAAAAACATCTTCAATAATAACACCATTTAAAAAATCACTTTTGACATCCAATTGATATAACTTGAAATTCAGATGAGATGCATATGCAAGTAAGATTCTAATAGCTTCTAATCTAGCTACAGGTGGAAAGGTTTCCTCATAGTCAATTCCTTCTTCTTGATTGTAACCTTGTGCAACTATCCTAGCTTTATTTCTAACTATATTTCCAGATTCATCTACTTTATTTCTAAACACCCATTTTGTGCCTATGGTCAAAGTGTCCTTAGGTCTTTCTACTAATTTCCAGACTTTGTTTCTTTCAAATTGATTTAGTTCTTCTTGCATAGCCATTACCCAAAATTCATCATTGATAGCATCATTGATATCTTTAGGTTCTAACTGTGAAAGAAAAACTTGATGTTCAACCTGATTTCTTAGAGAAGCTCTAGTCTGTGTTCCTCTATCAAGATTCCCTACAACAGCATCTAAAGGATGGTTCTTTAAAGTCCTAGATGGTCTTGAAAAGATAGGGCTAGAAATTTCAGATTCATCTACAGATTGAGGTTCAACAGAAGCAGGTTCTGGAGAATGTCCAGAACTGGATGCTTTTATAAAAGGCTCTTTAGATTTATCATTAAGGTCCAGAATAGACAAATCTTCATCAAGATTCTCAAGAGAGGTTTTAGGCTCATATGGATCAGTTTCATCAATCTTGATGTGAACATATTCTTCCACACATTTGGTTCTTTTATTGAAAACTCTATAGGCTTTACTAGAGATAGAGTAACCTAGGAAAATTCCTTCATCACTCTTGGATGCAAATTTGTCAAGATTGTCTCTAGTATTGAGAATGAAGACTTTGCAGCCAAAAACTTTGAAGTAGTTAACCTTGGGTTTCCTATGGTTCCACAACTCATAAGGGGTCCTCTTAAGAACAGGTCTGACCAAGACTCTATTAATGACATAACAAGCTGTATTAACAGCTTCAGCCCAAAAGTAAATAGGCAGTTCATATTCATTGAGCATGGTTCTAGCTATTTCTTGAAGGGTTCGGTTTCTCCTTTCTACTACACCATTTTGTTGGGGTGTCCTAGGGGCAGAAAAGTTATGAGAATAGCCATTGAGTGAGCAGTAAGATTCAAAATCTTGATTTTGAAACTCACGACCCTGATCACTTCTCAGGGTCATAATCTAAAGTCCACTAAGGTTCTCTACATACTTGTAATATTTAATAAAGTAATAACAAGCTTCACTTTTGTGAGCTAGAAAGTATACCCATGTATATCTAGAAAAGTCATCTACAAGAACATAGACATAATGCTTCCCATTTAAACTAGAAACTCTTGATGGTCCAAACAAATCCATGTGAACCAACTCAAGTGGTTGAGAAGTTGAGACTTCTTTCTTTGATTTAAAAGAAACTTTATGTTGCTTTCCCTTTTGACAGGGATTACAAACTTTGTCTGCTGGAAATTCATGTTTGGGTAAGTCTCTAACTAAGTTCTTCCTAGAAAGTTTTCTATGTGAGTGCACATTGCAGTGTCCTAATCTTCTGTGCCAAAGCCAAGACTCTTTGTGAAAATCATTTAAACAAGGAATGTTCTGCTTAGCCAAAGAATTTAAATCAATAGCATAAACATTTTCATTTCTTAAAGCAGAAAATACTAAGACATTTTTAGAGTTAAAAACATTGCAAGAATCATTTTTAAATTTCACATAAAATCCATCATCACACAACTTAGAAATGCTTAACAGGTTATATTTAAGTCCATCAACAAATAAAACTTTATAAATTAATACTGAGTCAGTGTTACCAATCTGGCCTAGGCCGATGATTTTTCCTTTTGAATTATCACCAAAGGTGACAAAGCCTCCATCAACTTTTACTAAGCTCTTGAAACATCAAAAGTCTCCTGACATATGTCTTGAACATCCACTGTCTAAGTACCATATCTTCTTGTGACAGCTCTTCAAGCAGGTCTCCTACAAAACAGATTCAGATGGGAGATGATTTTGGTACCCAGATTTTCTTGGGTCCAGAAAGGTTAGCCAATAACACTTTAGGTACCCATATTTGTCTAATGGGTCTCATATAATTTGTAGAAATAACATTCTTTGAAAGATAAACCTTATTAGATGTATAATTATTAATATAACTGGTTGAGGCATAAGAAGTTCCAGAATTAACTATCTTCTGTCCAGATTTAGGAATGAATCTAGTTTTGGCAACTTTTCTCTGTCCAGGTTGGTATCCTATACCAGTAGTGTATCTAGGTGCAACTTGCTTTCCTAGCATTTGTGTTAGAGTATTTTTTCCATTTGTGAACTTCTCTAAGTCTTTCCCGAGTTGCTCATTTGATAATTTCAATTCAGTATTCTCTTTATGCAACTGAGCATTCTTTTCTACTTCTATATCCAGATCAGATTTATGCTTAACACTTAAAGCATACTGTTTCTTTAAACCTTTATATTTATCTTTAAGCTCATTAAAAGTTTCTTCTAACATGTCACAGTATTCAAACAATTCAGATTTTGACATGTTTTCTGAGTCAGAATCTTCTCCAGAATAGTATGAATTAAAAGCAGGAGTCTCTGATGTTACCTCAGAAGTGTTTGTCATGAAACACATGTTGTCCCGATTCTTTTCAGAGTCTGAAGATTCAGCTTCACTTGTGCTGTCTTCTGAAGCACTCCAAGTAGCCTTCATGGCTTTCTTGTATTTGTTATCCTTGTATTCATATTTCCTTTTATACTTCAGCTTTGGACAGTCGGCTTTAATGTGTCCTTTTCTTTTGCATTCATAACAGACAACTTCATCAGTTCTGTCAGCCTTCTTCCAATCCTTTTTCCATTTGCCTTGTTGGTCATACTTTCCCTTGTAATTTGACTTTCTGAAAAACATCTTCTTCCTATAGAACTTCTTAAATCTTCTAGCAATGTGAGCCATCTCAGCAGCACTGTCAGAATCACTTTCACTTTCTTCACTGCTTGAACTTTCATTGATAGCATGAGGCTTTTCCTTATCCTTATTCCTTGAGGTTGTAGTCATGAAGTCAATAGACTTCCTTCTAGGTTCACCATCTTCTTCTTTGTTCACCTTGAGTTCTTCTTCATACATCATCAACTTGCCAATAAGTTCTTTGACAGGTAGAGCTCCAATATCACATGATTCTCTAATAGAGACAGACGTGCCTCTCCATCTATCTGGAAAACATCTCAGTATTCTCATGATTTGTTCCTTTGCTGGAACAACCTTTCCAAGGGAGGTCATTGTGTTGACTATCTCATTGAACCTGAGATACATGTCAGAAATGGGTTCATCAGGTTTCATCTTAAAGTTATCATATTTAATAGTATAAGTATTTAACCGCATTTCCTTAACATTAGTTGTTCCTTCGTGAGAAACAACCAAGGTATCCCAAATTTCATATGCAGTTTTACATGCAGAAATTCTATTAAATTATTCATCTCCTAGAGCACAGTACAGAGCATTCATAGCTTTGAAATTATTAATATAAGCAGCCTTCGTAGGTTCATCCCAAGTTATTCTTTCAGTGTCTGGAATTTTGTATTGAGATTCTATAGCAGTCCAAATATCAAAGCCCATGCTTTCTAGATGAATTTTCATTTTCAGTTTCCACTGAGCATAATTAGTTCCATTGAAGAAAGGTGGCCGGTTAGTAGCACCACCCTCAAGTCTATTATCCATGATGAGAAAATTTTAAAGAGATAAAAATTTAGATATAACAGAAATTTTAAGAACTTTAAAATACAACTAAAATCACAGTTTAAAAGCAGAGTACTTTTAGAAAGTATTTTCAACCTCTGATACCAAGTGTTGGTCGGAGTGGACACTCAAGAGGGGGGTGAATTGAGTTCCAATTAAAATTTCTGTTAAAAACAATTTCTATTAAAATCCCCCAATTTCAAAAACAAATTAAACTGTAGTGAATTTATATAGATTATAAAGGTTCAATTAGTTTCTCAAAGATTGATTAATTCTCAGTTAACTTAATCTTATGATTAAATTAACTTTTGAAACTAACTTACTGATTTATAACAAATATAAACACTTGCGAATTTAATTATCAATGTAGCTTTGAAGATAGATTATATTTCAAAGTAATAGACGCGGAATATGAAATAAATATGTATAGTTTGGATATAGAGTATAACTACAAACACAGAGAATTAACCAAGAGGTTCAGTCTCAAGCCGAGACTTAGTCCTCTCAAAAGTTTATATAAAAATGATCCACACCCTGGATCGGGGTTAACAACAGTGAACACACTGTCCAGGTCACAAGACCTCTACCACAGTTCTACGTGGGAAAAAAAACAACAGCAGCCAGCTGTCCAGGTCACAAGACCTCTACCACTATCCACAGTGGGAAATGAAGTGTAAAAGGGTTTGCTGAGGAATTACAGATCCTCCAGTGAAAGTACAGGAGTCAGTGTGTGTGTTTAATACAGCAGATAACACACACTGCTCAAAATGTAGAATAAATAAATCACAGAGCAGAGATGTAGAGTTTAGAAATGGCTCTAGTGATTTTCAGTGTAGCTCTGGACTCGTCTTGGAATTGATCAGAAGTGATTCTGAGTCCTCTTCTCGATTTTGTTTGAGAAGCAGAGTGTCATATGCTTCAGGTTCACAGGCAGTGAGATGTAGTCGATGAAGCTCTTCGATATTATTTTGTATGCACACACTCTTCTTGAGTAGGCTTGATTGTATATATGATTCCGTCTTGCTTCGGTTCTTCTTGTATGCACAGAGCTCTTCTTGAGTATGTCGTATGACTTCCTTATCTCTGTGTGTGTTCTGTCTCTCACTGTTTTCTCTGTTCTTGTTGTTTCTTTCAGCAACGTCTTCTTGTATTTATGTCACGTGCTTCGTAGGACAGAAAAGGTTTCCTTTCCGCAGGTACGAGGTTCGGTTTCCTGTCATCCGACAACCTTTTATTAATAATCTGTCAGAGCATGAAAATATACCTAATATTACCGTTGGTTAGATTAAATAAAGATAAAGATAAAGAAATTCAAACAGTTGTTTATGACTGTTCAAGTGGTCGGTAGGTCATCAGTATTAGAGTAATGATCGGTGACTCAGATAGATCAGCATCAGTCTGTCATCTGATCGGTGAGTCATTTTTATCAACATCGGTCTGATTTGCATCGGTGAATTATTTGCATCGGTGACTCATTTGCATCGGTGATTCCTTGGATCAGTGAGTCTGATGGATCGGTGAGTCTGATGGATCGGTGAGACTGATGGATCGGTGAGTCTGATGGATCGGTGAGTCTGATGGATCGGTGAGTCTGATGGATCGGTGAGTCTGATGGATCGGTGAGTCTGATGGATCGGTGAGTCTGATGGATCGGTGAGTCTGATGGATCGGTGAGTCTGATGGATCGGTGAGTCTGATGGATCAGTGAGTCTGATGGATCGGTGAGTCACCTGATCAGTGCGACCGTTGTCCTTTGATATTGGATCAGTGCTTCCGATGTCTGTTGAATCCAGAAGACTTCCAACATACTTTGTAAGTCAATAAGCATAGACAAAAACATGATAACTGATTCATTAACAGATTGAAGTTATGTTTATGAGAAATCAAACCAGATTAAGCATTAATGAGTTGTGATGATTTGTGATTATTAAAACATCAAACATAGACATGAAATCAACAATCTTCCAGAGGGCTCAACATAAATGATGCATGATAAAATATAAGACAAATCAAACATTTATTCTATCATAAACCAACCAAGATTACCATATCAGAAACCAACATTAAATCAGAGTAAACAGTAAAAAGACAAGCTAAAATACTACAAAACGACAACCCAACTCCATACTCTACAAGCTCCAAAATATAACATCATGAACCTGCCCAAGTATCAAAAATAAGTGCTATAAACATGTGACACTTTGCCTATTCCAACATCCCAGTATATGACATCTACAAAATCACCAACGTGCCAAAGCAGGGGGTGAGTAATGAAACTCAGTAGGTTTTTTCCAACGACTTCCCAAACAATACATCTAGGATAAAACATGTTAGCATATTTATATAAAACAAATTATATAAAACTATTCCAAAACATTACATAATATAACAAATTCCATGTCAAAACCAATTAACAAAAAAATCCATCTTTCTCAAGAAAAGAAACCAAGAAAAGTTTCCAAGCAACATCTCATTTCCATTTTGGCACATTCATTCCATTTCGCAAATCCACACAATAAACCATGCATGAAACCTAGACCTCTTTATACTCATGAGGGGTGAGTTATCCTTCCACTAAGTCATCACGTAGTGGACTACCTTGACCGGGTTACATCGCACCCTTATCTGTCCCTTTTGATGGGGGTGTTTCTCGCCCTTATCCTTCCCATCTTTTTTATAGGGGTACTTCTCGCCCTTTTCCATCCCATTGCATATGAACAGACACCGTAACCCATGAAAATCCATTCCAAAACCAAGTGTCTTCAAAACCATTAAATAAAGCAGCAAACCTTTTATTGAAACAAATTTCTTTCATAAAGAAAAACAATAACCAGTTTAAAATCACCATTTTAAATTCACTTCAACAAACACATTCCAAAAACACACAATTCCCATCACCCGTTACTAAAGAGGGGATTAAACCATTATTTCACAGTAGATAAAAAACCATTTAAATAAAGGAAAACAATTTTAAAATAAGCCTTCAAGTACTAAGAAATAGGAAACGAGGGTGAATCCACCTACCTCATCAAATTAGGCGAAACCAACCAATGGATGAAGAACGCCAAAAAACATAGTCAATTACTCCACAAATCCTCCTTAAATTCATTCCCCTAGTACAAAAGAAACCATAAAACAACATAAAACTCATCCACAACCTTAGATCTACCCACCATGGGCATAGATCTAAGGAATCCTAATGAGGGAAGAATGAGATCTAAGAAAAATCAAGGAAACATGACATACCTCGATCAACTATCCTCTAAACGCCAAGGAAAACATCTAGATTGCTTCCAAAACCCCTGTTAGGTGTTCTCCCACCTCCTATGGAGAGAAATCCCAATTTAGTGCTATCTAGAAGAAATAATTAGTGGGTTTAAAGATAAAAATAATTAGATCCTCAAAAATATGATCTATGTTGAATTTATGGATGGTTAGTTTACACGACAAGTCATATCGTGCGCTATTCGTGCAGTAGTCACTACTTGGAAGGGGTTCTCTACATGGCCTCCTTGCATGGTTTTCCCAAACCGTGTGCACACCGTGCAGTCTCTTTTTTCCAAAGTGACCCCCACCTGCACGGCTTATGCACTGTTTGGGAAACACGTGTGCAGCCCATGCATTACCACTTTTTTATCTTTAACACTTTAAAAGTATCCAAATTTTCCCAACCATTTCTCATATTCTTCATGTACTTAAAAAGCATAAAACAAGGGTTACTTATCAGAATCTGAGGGTACTACATTATCCCCACCATTGGCCTTTCCATCCCCAGAATGTAAAAAACCATCACTTGCCTGAAAGAGTTCTGGTCACTGCTCTTTCATTTCATTCTCTCATTCCCAAGTCTCTTCCTGAATCTGACCATGTTGTCATAAAACCCGCACTAGACCGATGCTTTTTCCATGCAAAACCTTCTCTTGCCTATCCAAAATCTATACCAGAATATGTACCAATGATGCATCCTACTCTAGGTCAACGTGATCCCAACTGATCACATGGTTTGGATCGGGCTGATATTTCATCAACTGAGATACATGGAACACATTATGCACTGCACTAAACCGTGGTGGTAATGCCAACCGATACACCACCTCGCTAACCTATTCCGGTGTCTCAAAAGGGCCTATATATCGAGGATATAATTTTCCATGCTTCCCAAAACGACGATGTCCAAGCCTTGGATAGATTCTCAAAAAGACATGATCACTCACCGCAAATGACAATGGTCTTCGGCGATGATCTGAATAAGATCTATGATGACCTTATGCCATATCCACTCTTGTTTTTATCAACTAATTCGTCTCTGTTGTTTCATGCACAAGGCGCGTCCCAACTAGTGAAGTCCCACCTGTTTCCACCCAACAAAGTGGAGAACAACATGGACGCCCATACAATGCTTCAAATGGAGCCATGTGTATCAAGGCCTAATAGTTTTTGTTATATGAGAACTCCACTAAAGGCACATTCTCTTCCCATGACCCACAAAAATCTATTACACAAGCCCAAAACATGTCTTCCAATGTCTGTATCATCCTTTCGGATTTTCCATCCGTCTAAGGATGGTACACTGAACTCATATTCAACTCAGTTCCCAGGGTTTTCTATAAGGATCCCCAGAAATGAGATGTGAAACTCGGATCTCTGTCTGACACGATTGAAACTGGTATACAATGTATCCTTACGACTTCTCAGATATAGATTTTTGAAAGATTTTACACCGTATGAGTTTCGCGAATAGGGATGAAATGGGCCGACTTGGTTAGACGATCCACTATCACCCAAATGGAATTATGTTTCCGGACCATTCATGGAAGAACTATAACTAAATTCATTGTTATATGATCCAATTTACACACTAGGATAGGTAAAGATTATAACATTCTAGCTGGTCTCTGATGCTCAACTTTAACCTGTTGACATGTTAAGCACCATGAGATGAACTCCGCGACCTTTCCTTTCATTCCGCTCCACCAAAACTGCTCCTTCAACGCCTTATACATATCATGTGTACCTGGGTGTATAGCCCATCTTGAATGGTGGCAAGCATAAAGGAGTTGTTCCTGAGCAGTTAAAGGTACAACCATCCGATCTCAAAATCAAAAAAATGAACTCCCATCCAACTTCCATCCCTCAATAGTCTCTTCACAATTGACTTTTGAACTCATTGCAACACAATATACATTGGATGTATGTGCCTAATTTACTATCTCCACAAAATCAGGAACAAGAGAAACTAGAAAGAAAGCTGCAACATCATCTCGGTCTTCACATTCCATACGCTTGTCGGCTAGGACCGACATCAATTTTCACTCATCTAAAGCTTCTTGCGCTAACTGAGCATATGACTTTCTACTTAATGCATCAGCCACCGAATTTCCCTAACCCGGTGTATATATCAAGTCAATGTCGAACATTTGAAGATACTCTATCCATTACTTCTTCCTCATATTCAAATCTCGTTGTGAGAAAATATGATTCAAACTCTTCTGATCCGTAAACATAATGAATTTCTCATCGATGAGATAATGACGCCAAGTCATCAAGGCATGGACAAATGAACCTAAATCCAAAACATGTGTTGGGTAGTTATTTTCATGCACTCTCAACTATCATGAGCCATAAGTAACAACATGGTATCCGTGCATGAGAACAAATCCCAACCCCGATCTTGAAGCGTCACAATACACCACGTACCCTTGTCCGAATTCCGGCAAAATCAAGATGGTTGCTGATGTAAGGAAAACATTCTACTCTTGAAAAGATCGTTAACATTCCTCAGTACATTTACATGCACTTTTCTTCTTTGTCAATGATGTAGTAGGTGATTCTAGTAGTGATAAGTCACGCACAAAGTGTCAGTAATAAATAGATAGACCAAGAATACTTCATATTTCAAAGACATTTTTCGGCGGTTGCCAAGAATGAACAACTTCTATCTTTTTTGGATCCACTAAAAATCCTTTCTTCGAAACAACATTACCCAAAAAGCGTACTTATTGTATACAAAAATCGCACTTTGATATTTTTTCATACAATTAATGGTCTCTCGTGATTTCCAACACTATCGGCAAGTGTTTCTCATCCTTAGCCCTTGTTCTTTAATACACCAATATGTCATCCAAAAACACCACAACAAAAGAATCCAGATATTGCTGAAATATCTGATTCATCAATTCCATTAAGACTGCTGGTGATTTCGTAAGGCCAAAAGGCATGACTACATATTCGTAGTGGCCATATCTGCTTCTCAAGGCTGTCTTCATAATATCCTCCTTCCGAACTCGTAACTACTGATAACCTGACCGCAATTAAATCTTAGAAAACCACTGATCTCTCCTCAGTTGATCAAACATGTAATTAATGTGTGGAAGTTGATATCTATTCTTTATCGTAACTTGGTTAAGTTTATGATAATCCACACATAACATCAAAGTTCCATCTTCTTTCTTTATGAACAAAAATGGTGCTACCCACAGAGACACGCTTGGCCAAATATAATCATTTTTTTAGTTCTTCTAACTGCACTATCAATTCCTTTAACTCCATTTGTTCTATCCTATAAGTTGGAAGTGAGATAATATTGGTCCTCAGAAAGAGATCAATCATAAACTCCACTTCACTTACAGGTGGTAACCCTGAGATGTTTTCAAAAAAAAACATCAGGAAATTGATCTGCGACTACTGGAAAAATGTTTTTCCTGATATTGTCCATTGGTTCCAATTTTAACTCATCCAACTTGTAAGAGATCATTTCCACTACTGGTGACAAGATGATCATTTCACCTGCCTTCACTACTCTTTATTATCTAAAGATATGCTCGACACCATCCTCTATCACGAAACTTACTATTTTTCTATAATAGTAGATGTGAGCTCTGAACTCTGTCCACCAATCTATACCCAGGATTATATCATAGACATTCATCTCCATCACAGATAAGTATCATTGCATCTCAGCTCCATCAATAGTTATAGAACATTCTCTACACACGAAGGCTCTACATTCTCTTTCACTCATAAGAGTTTGAAGTTATATCACAGAACAAATCATTTCATGTTTTATGTTTAGAAAGATAACAATACGAGAAGAAAGAAAATAATTCGATGCACCGATATCAAAAAAAAAATCATGAGGATAGAATTCAAAATAATTGTACCTCTTACCGTAGACGGTCCAGACTGGTAATCCACAATCACCTATTACGCTCCATACAATTACATTGTTCCTACACTTTTACCCTTATTGCTTAATTGAGATTGCCCTGCCTGAGGGGTCATGATATTTCTGGAATCACCATAGCTAGCTCTGTTCTACTGGCGAGACTTATTTTTCTATCCTTCCCCAATCGATGCATAAGATGCTTGTGAAACCTAAGAAGTGTCATGAACACCCAACCGTGTAGCACAACTACAATATCACTGAAGATTCCCCATCTTATTGAAATTTTGGCATCCTCTTGGTGGTGTTGTACATTCTCATTCCATGTGATCAATCGAGCCACATTAAAAACACTCGACTTTAATCATGGGTCGTGGAGGAATATTCACTGATCCAGCCATCTTATTCTGAGTCGCACTCCCACATTGTAAGTAGGTGTCCCTCTTCCTCTTGTTCCCAGCATTAGAGTTCCCACATGTTCCCATGGGTATCATCATACTTCCACCTCACATAACTTCTATGATGTCTCTTTCAGCTATTGTTGTTGTATTTACCATCTTCGCATATTCCGTAATATAGATCACAGCTATCTTCAAGAGAATCTCCTGTCACAACCCTGATTCAAAGATGTGTGCCTTTAGAGACGCACTTGCAGTGACTTCTGGTGCAAATAGCCCTAAATTCATGAATTTAGCTGCATACTTTTTGACATAGAGATTGATTTTCTTGAGGATGAAAAAGTTTGTTGTCATCTGGAACTTGAACGTGTGAGGATAGAATTGTTTATTGTACAATTCATCAAATTCCTCCCAGCCTAGACCTTGATCCACCTTATCCTACACCACTAGCTCCCACAACTATCTTCCAAGATCATCCATCATATATGTCACCAACTTTAACTTCAATTCTGCTGGTGTGTTGATGAAATCAAAGATACGATTCATTCTACTCAGCCACACCTCTACCCTTTCTGGTTAAGAATCACCCCGAAAGATCGGTGTATTCTGCTTCTAGAACATGATGAAATAGTCTACATTCCTTGGCTCATCCCTCCGATTCCCCGTGTCTACAGCCTAAAATGCTTGAACTATACTTTGGACTAGCTGCTAGTTCACTTGTGGCTCAGGTGCAACCACATTCTTTGCAGCCTCTTCCGTTTGGTTTCTATGACGCCTAATGGGTTCCATTTTCTATACAAACAATGCACGATGTTAGTCTCACTTCCTAGAAATTGAAGGCTTAGCATTTCAATTTCAATCGCATCATTATCACAACATTGATTTCCTACCATCATGCTTTTCCACATTTACCCATTTTTAAAAATTATTTTTTTCTTTCTTTTGAAAATCAATCTATTTTCAAAATACAGCAACCATTCTCCTTTAATAATCTTTTATTAGAAAACAAGTTTATTATTTTTAGAAATCACGCTTTTTCATCAAACCATATCCCATTTCTCAAAATGATATATGCACTCTTAGTGGGAAATCATTCCTCTAATTCATTTCATGCTCATCTCATTGGCTAAACCCATGACAATGAGTTTGTTATCCTATAAGTGTCTGCAAAACATTAATGTACCCAACTACCTGGTAACATGAAGTTCAGCATAAAATGGTTAGCTACATCATTTTATGCTCTACATTCCAGGTTCTTACAATACTAATCCTTCCTAAGATGACCACCTAAGGAGTAGACACGTAAGAATTCAATGCCAAGACCAACAAAAAATAATGACTACTTGTTCCACAAAGAAAGGAACAAGCTGTTTGCATTTATACCAAAAGGACCGAACACACTGATACCATTTGTAATGACCTGCTTATCCTCATTGGCTTGAGTGTACACTGAGTCATTACTTGGCCATAAGCAACATCCACAAGGCGCCAAATACTGGCAATAAATGCCGAAGGGTTTTAAAACATGTGGGGGATGATTTAACATTTTAGGACATACCACAGAACCAAAAACCATAACCAAACTAATCAACTAAATGATGCATGATAAAATCTAAGACAACTCAACCATTTATTCTATCATAAACCAACCAAGAGTACCACAGTGGAAACCATCACTAAATCAGAGTAAACAACAAAAAGACAAACTAAAGTACTACAAGACGACAACCCAACTCTATGATCCACAAGATCCAAGTTCCAACATCATGAACCATCCCAAGTATCATGAATTAGTGCTATAAACATGTGACACTTTTCCTTTTCTAACATCCCAGTATATGATATCTGCAAAAACACAAACGTTCCAAAGTAGGGGGTGGGTAATGAAACTCAGTAGGTTTTCCCCAATGACTTCCTAAACCATTCCTCTAGGATAAAACATGTTAGAACGTTTATATAAAACAATTTATATAAAAAAAATTCCAAAATAATTCAAAATATAACAAGTTTCATGTCAAAACCATTTTCCAACAAAACCTATATTTCTCAAGAAATGAAACCACGCAATGTTTCCAAGAAAATTCACATTTCCATTTGGGCACATTCATTCAATTTCACAAATCCACACAACCAACCATGCAGGCAACCTAGACCTCCCTATACTCACGAGTGGTGAGTTATCCTTCTTCTAAGCCATCACTTAGTGGACTAACTTGATGGGGGTACTTGACGCCCTTATCCATCCCTTTTGATGGGGGTACTTATCGCTCTCATCCATTCCAACTTTTTAATGGGGGTACTTCTCGCCCTTATACATCCCAATGCATATGAACACACACCACAACCCATGAAAATCCATGCCAAAGACAAGTGTGTTCAAAACCTTTCAATAAAGAACCAAACCTTCTATTGAAAACCATTTCATTCAAGCAGCAAAACCATAACCAATATAAAATCACCATTTTAAATTCACTTCAACAAACACTTTCCAAAAACACACAATTCCCATCACCCATTACTAAAAAGGGTTTAAAACCATTCTTTCACAGCAGATAAACAAACCATCTCTGTAACACCCGAGACTTTTATGTTATATAAACCATCAAAGGAATCTTTTTCTACACAACACTTGCTTGTCTTGCTTTGCACGCAATCGCGACCTTCCTCGATAGCTTGCATCGTACGCAATACCGAGTTTCACTAAACAACAATATGCTATTAAAACTAGCCGTTACGAATAGTAATAACCACTTTTTAAAATTTTATAAATTTTATTTCTCAAAATGGACTTCATTTTTGGACTCAGAATATCGAAATTAGCCAAGGGTGAAATTTTGGTATATTTCTGAAAACTTTCAATTTTTGATGAATAGTGAAACCACTAAGTGGTAGGTTAAAAACTGAATTTTGCATAAAACTTAATTTTACCGCTTCTGTGAATGGAATTTCAAAAATCCGAGAGACATGGTTAATATCAAGGACTAAAATGTGGTTCAACGAGATGAAAATAATTTTTTGGTGAATAGTAACTTTTTACTATTTTTACCGCGGTTAATAGTAAATAGGGTAACTAAGGGTAAATATGATATCAATATTACCCTAACACATGTCCTAATTATATTGGACAAGTGTAATTCGACCAAAAACAAACATAGCAATAATATATGACCATTTAGGCCCACTTGGATTAGATTAGGACATTTATTATTAATTTATTTAAAGAAGGGTTAAAATAGTTAAAATCAAAGTTTAATAAGTAAAATTTTTTTTAATATGAGGTTATACATAAGATAAATTCGATTGTAAATATTCATTAGAAAGCTAAAAAGATTTCCTACATTATGGTATTTTATTTGTAATTTTTAGACATCAAATAATGTAATTTATTTATGACACAAAGATGATGCAGTAATTATCTTATTAATGAAATATTGACAAAATTGATAATATAAATACCAAAATAAATGTAATTTGAGACTTTTTATGAATTCCACTAATTTTCTAGGTTACTATGATATATGATTGTTGATTTAATCAACTTGGTTCGAACATATAATTCTGTTATGACTTTCACAAAAATCATATATCAAATAGTGTCAAAATTGACACAAAATAGTTTTTAAATCAAATATTATATTATTAATTGTTATTTTATTCCTAAAAATCTAAGGATCGGCCAAATGACTTAGATAAGGATATATATATTAATAATAAACAATTTGGGGTTCGTTTGGCATGTTATAGTAAGTGTATTAACCATATAGTGAAAGAAAACAAAAAGACACGGTAAAAGTTAAATTAATTAACTTAGAGTTAAATCTAATTGATAAGGTTAAAATAATACCCTAAACTTGTCTAAATCCTATTGGTTGATAGGATTGCGACCCATCCCCACTTTAGCTTCGAAATAAGACCCTTTGGAACCATTATAAACCGATTTTGACTTTAATATAAAATAATATTTTGAGATATTCCTAAGGTGCCCCTCTCCTCCCTTATAAAAGGGCACCTCCTCCCCCTCCTCCTCACACCAATTTGAGCACTCAAGCTCGGCCAAACCCTGCCATTTTCTCCTCTCCACTTCCCTAGAATAATCCTAGAGGTCCTGGTCTTCTCCAAAGACCAATCTTAGTTCCTTAAGTGGAGGATTCAAAGAGGCGTTCCAAAGAAGAGGTAATATCCATTACCGATCTTTTCAATTTCTTTCTTCTTCAACTTCTTCTTCTTTAGTTGTTTCATGATAAAGTAATAACATCAGTATTACTTACATACTGATATGTTATTATAAATATGAAACAACCCTAATTCACCTTCTATCCATCCTATGGAAAAATGAAATCACCGCGCGTGCGTACGTACGGAATACCGTCTCCACGCCGTGGTGTAATCTATTTTCCACCATCACCTTACAAGGATGGGTATAATGGTGTAATGAGTAACTATATATGATTATTATGAAGTAATATTGATACTTAAATAATATATATATACTCCAATACAATTCCACGATCATAGGAACGATATCATCACTCGTGCGTACGTACGGAATACCGTCTCCACGATGTGATGCGACTCGTTCTACATGATATTCATTTCATAATGATTATATAAATGAATTGAATGAATGAATATGGTATATAATACACTAATACCATTATGGAAATGAATTATCTATAACATAAAGATAAGAATAAGAATTTATTCGACAAAACACGCATAAGAACAAAAAGTTATAAAGACCCGAGTAACAAGTAACAATGAAATATTACTAATAAGAAGCTAATAATATGACCATATATGATATCATATCAATATGTATGATTCTGGAATAAGTCAATAACATTATTTAAACCATTATACAGGAGCTTCGGACACGAACAAAGCAAATCAGACCTAAGGTAAGGGAAATATCACAATCTCATTTTTATCCGAGATTGTTTATTCGTAAGTATTTACTGGGGTGTATTTTATCATCCACATCCATGTTTACTCAATATGTAATATTATTTCCATCCACCTAAAATTTTTTAAATCCATTTTTACCCTTCGGTGAGTTTTTAGTAATACGTATGAAAGGAATCTTTTGTCATTTTTCGTACGAGGTACTTTTTGACTTTTCCGACAAAAGTACGAAGATTGTTTTTTTTAACTTATACGGCAAGAACGGATTTCTACTGTTTTATAAAGCCTTATATTAATGAAGCTTCCTCTAAATGATTTCATGACTATTTTCAATAAAATATCTTTCTTTTAAAATTGCATGATGTTTTGTGAAAAGAAATTGATTTTGAAGAAGAAAGGATATTTTCCTCAAGAATTCAATTCAAGTGTTTTATCAAAATTATTTTCCATCTAAGATAATAAAGGGTTCTGTTTCTATCCATATTTTTACATTGATTTGACTATGTTGTGATGGAATTATGTTTATGAATTCCTTTATCTTATATGAATTGATTTATGATGTCATGATGTTTCAAGAATCCCATTTTTGTTACATGTGTTATGCGATGATGTATGTTTTATGATTATGTGGCACACATAAGAAAGGATTCATTATAAGATGGGTGGGACCTATATCTCCCTCCAATGCATTGGGTAATGATTTTATATCTCATGAGATAGACATGGCTAGAACAGAAGGTTATTTCGGTTCAGTGATACAGGACTGAAACGAGGAGTGAACTCGGTTCAGAAAGGGACTTTGTCCACTAAGATAGTCTTGGCAATGAGTCATGACTAACAAGAAATGATTTTCCATGATTATGTGTGCATGCCACAAAGTTTCAAGTTTTATGTTATGATTATGGGGATCTCATTTTCACTTCTATGATTTATTCCATGTTAAGATATTATGATCTCTTTTGCAGGTTTTGATTTTCAAAAAGATATGATATGATTTTTATTTCCTTTATTTGCCCTTGCTGAGCATTTGAGCTCACCCTTTTATGTTTTCTTTTACCCATGTCAGGAAGATGGATATTAAGTAGAATATGCTAAAAGGGACCCTATATATGATGAAATAAATGGGAGACACTGTAGAAGATTTATGAACCAGTTGTTTATGTTTCCCAGTTTCTAAAGACAATATACCTATACGGTCCTTTTTGGTTTTGTCATATGTTGTAATAAGTGTGCTTCAATTTTGAAGTATTAACAATGTATGTAAAGTGTGGGTCGTTATAGTTGGTATCAGAGGAAAGGTATAGTCAACCTTTGGAAACTAGGATGTGAAAGCCTTAGTAAGAACCCTAAGGATAAGTCTAAGCATAGAACACAATCTTAGAAATGGCCATGAATAACCTAGGATAAGACCATAAGCATGAAATTTTTTTTTCTTGAATTATGTGGTTTCCTATTATAATTAGTGTTGCTCACACTATTCTTCTTGGTTTTAGTCAATGGCTGGAACCCGAAGGAACCGTGTTAATGCGGAATGCGATGGGCAATGCAATGATTGTCCCCCTGAGCAACCAAACGATATGGGAGCTGGAATGCAAAATCTTGTAGCCATGATCACACAACTTTCTCAAGCTATGAATCATGCAGGATTTCCAAACGAACAAAGGAGGGAGCAACATTCTGTTGAATCCTTCATGAGGCAGCGTCCACCATCTTTCAGCGGGTCTACTGATCCATTAGTTGCTGAACAATGGATTAGTACTACTGAAAAGATATTTTCAGTTCTTCAATGTTCTGAGCATGATAATGTCATCCTAGCAGTGTATCGTTTGGAAGGACATGCGGATCAATGGTGGAATCTTGTTAAGAATACGAGGCAAAGGGATGAAATTGAGTCTATGGAATGGGACGAGTTCAAGAACTTATTTTTCTATAAGTACTTCCCTCGTATTCTCCGAACAAAGATGGAGAAAGTGTTCCTTGAACTGAAGCAAAGGGATGATGAATCTGTTAGTACCTATGAAGCAAATTTTACAAGACTTGCAAGGTACGCTTCTGGTATTATTATCCAACCTGAGAGTAAGATCGATCGATTCTTTAGTGGCTTAAAACCAAGTCTTCGAAGGGAGTTAGCCATAAGGGACTTCAATAGCTACGAGGAAATCGTTCGATGTGCTCTCAAAGTCGATATGGAGATTGGAGTAACCCATCAGTCACATGGGTTTGATAAGAAGAGGAAGATGGAATTCAAAGAAAAATCTAAAGAGCACATGGAAAAGAAGATGAACTTTCCCTTATGCTCAAAGTGTGGAAAGAAACATGGAGGGAGTTGTCTTAAAGGGACAAGTAAATGTTTTAAATGTGGAAACGAAGGTCATCGGGCATTTGAATGCCGTGATAATGGGAAGAAGATGTCTAATGATGCAAACAAATGAAGGGATACACAGAATGAACCTACTACACTTCAATGTTTCAAGTGCAAGGAGATGGGGCATTATGCCAATCAATGCCCAAATCCAAGGGTTGATGATGAAGGTCGACGTCAACAAACTCTTAAGGCTAAAGACAAAGGAAAGTCACATGAAATTTCTATCAGCGATGTGGAGTACGATAACAATGTGGTGAAAGGTACACTTACCATCCACTCTAAAGTAGGAAATGTTTTATTTGATTCTGGATCCACCCACTCTTTTATTTCTAAAGAATTTTCTAAGGGTATCACCGTATTACCTCAACAATTAGATGTTGAGTTAGCTGTGACAACACCTATTGGCACAACAGTCACATCATAAGTTTATAATTCTTCTCCGATCGAAGTTTGTGGGAAAGTGCTTCCTGCAAATCTTGTGATCCTTCCTTTAGTGGAATTTGATGTGATTCTTGGCATGGATTGGCTTTCTCTACATGGAGCTCATATCAATTGCCAAAGAAGGGAAGTCACATTTCATATTCCAGATCAACCTACAATCGTCTATCAATGCAAGGATGAACATAACCTTCCAGTGGAAATTTCTTCCATCTTATGGGTATTGATTCCACTAAATGAAGGTTATTTATCTCAAATAGTTGGTGAGAAACTCACGATTAAGAATATGCCCATTGTACGGGAGTTTGATGATGTCTTTCCGGAGGAATTACCGGGTCTTCCACCAAATCGTGAAGTTGAGTTTTCAATAGAACTCGTACTGGGTTCTTTGCCTATTTCAATGACACCTTATAGAATGGCCCCAATTGAGTTGCAGGAATTGAAGAAGCAACTCCAAGAGAATCTTGATAAGGGATTCATACGCCCTAGTGCGTCACCTTGGGGAGCACCTGTTCTATTTGTTAAGAAGAAAGATGGATCAATGAGACTCTGCATTGATTATCGAGAACTTAACAAGATCACTATCAAGAACAAATATCCTCTCCCACGCATTGATGACTTATTTGACCAACTACGCGGAGCTCAATACTTTTCCAAGATTGATCTTCGTTCAGGGTATCATCAATTAAGGGTCAAAAGGGAGGATATACCAAAGACAGCTTTCCGTACAAGGTATGGACACTATGAATTTATAGTGATGCCATTTGGTCTTACTAATGCCCCTGCTATCTTCATGGATCTAATGAATAGAGTCTTTAGAGACTATCTTGATCAATTTGTGGTAGTCTTTATAGACGATATTCTTTTCTATTCAAAGAGCAAGGAAGAGCATGAAGATCACTTGAGAATTATATTGAAGACCCTGAGAAAAGAGAAGCTTTATGCCAAATTTACCAAGTGTGAATTTTGGCTTCAAAAAGTTGCATTTTTGGGTCACATAATCTCAAAAGAGGGGATATCTGTGGATCCAGCAAAAACAGAGGTTATCGAAAGATGGTCAAGGCCAACAACAGTAACTGAGATCCGAAGTTTTCTTGGTTTGGCTGGATATTATCGACGTTTTGTAAAAGATTTTTCACGATTATCTAATCCACTCACCAAGTTGACTCGGAAAGGAGTTAAGTTTGTCTGGACAGAGGAATGTGAAGAGAATTTCAAGGAGTTGAAAAGAAGGTTATCCAGTGCACCTGTGCTCACACTACCTTGTAGTGGAGAAAGGTTTGTGATCTACAGTGATGCATCCAAGAAGGGATTTGGGGTGTGTTCTTATGCAAAATGATATGGTGATAGCTTATGCCTCACAACAGTTGAAAATCCATGAGGAAAATTACCCAACACATGATTTGGAGTTGGCTGCGGTAATCTTTGCATTAAAGATTTGGAGGCATTACCTTTATGGTGAATGGTGTGATATTTATACTGATCATAAAAGTTTGAAGTATATTTTCACACAAAAGGAGCTGAATATGCGCCAAAGAAGATGGTTGGAGCTGATTAAGGATTATGACTGCTAAATCCATTACCACCCTGGGAAAGCAAACAAGGTGGCAGATGCATTAAGTCGACAAGACCATGCTAGTTTATCCATGATGAGGATCACAAAAGATCCAATATTTATGGATTTACAAAGGATGGATCTTGGAATTATAATGGAAGGGGAAAAATATTATCTTTCTCAAATGAATGTTCAACCATCTATACATATGAAGATTAAAGAGGCACAGAATGAAGATGTCGAGTTACAAAAGAAGGTGAGAAATGTTCCTGAATTCAACCTTGATTGTGATGGGATAATAAAGTTCAGGAATCGGGTTTGCGTTCCTCCCATCCCCAAATTAAAGAAAGAGCTGCTGGATGAGGCTCACAGTTCTTCATTCTCTATTCATCCTGGAAGCAAGAAGATGTATAGGGACCTGAAAGAGTACTTCTGGTGGGATGGCATGAAAAGAGATGTTGCTGAATATGTCTCTCGATGCTTGGTTTGTCAACAAGTTATAGCTGAGAGACAGAAGTCTAAGGGGATGTTACAACCATTACCCATACCCGAATGGAAATGGGAAAACATCACTATGGACTTTGTCACAGGACATCCTAAAACATCCAAAGGCAATAATGCTATCTGGGTCATAGTTGATCATCTTACAAAGTCTGCACACTTCATTGCTATTAGAGAGGATTTCTCACTAGATCAGCTTGCCAGGATATATGTAAAGGAAGTGGTAAGATTGCATGGAGTACCACTTTCTATTATATCTGATCGAGATCCGAGATTTTCCTCGAAGTTCTGGCGAAGTCTTCAGCATACTCTGGATACAGAGTTGAGTTTCAGCACTGCTTATCATCCCCAGACAGACGGTCAGTCTGAGAGAACAATTCAAACCCTAGAAGATATGTTGAGAGCTTGCTCTATTGATTTCAAAGGAGGTTGGGATCAACACCTACCTTTGGTGGAATTTTCTTATAATAATAGCTTTCACTCCAGTATTCAGATGGCTCCTTATGAAGCTCTCTATGGAAAGAAATGCAGGACTCCAACTTGTTGGGATGAAGTTGGGGAAAGAAAGCTATTAGGACCTGATCTCGTTGATGAAATGGCAGAAAAGGTCAGATCTATTCAACAACACATAAGAGAAGCTCAGAGTCAACAGAAAAGTTATGCCGACAACCGAAGAAAAGACCTAGAGTTTGAAGTGGGTGATAAAGTGTTCTTACGAATATCTCCCTGGAAGAGGGTTATGAGATTTGGAAAGAAGGGGATGTTGAGCCCTAGATATATCGGTCCTTTCGAAATACTGGATCGTGTTGGGAAGGTAACTTACCGATTGGCGCTTCCACCGAATCTCTCTCAAGTTCACGATGTGTTCCATGTATCTCTCCTGAGAAAGTACATACCAGATCCTTCACATGTACTCAGCTCAGAAGTTGTACCGCTGGAGCAAGATCTTTCTTATGAAGAACAACCGATAGAGATTCTGGATCGTAGCGAAAAAGTCCTACGAAACAAGACCACTCGCTTGATGAAAGTTTTATGGAGGAACCACCAACTTGAAGAAGCTACATGGGAGCTTGAGGATATGATGAGGGAGAAGTATCCTCATTTGTTTGTTACAAAGTGACGAATTTCGAGGGCGAAATTCTTTTTAAGGGGGGTAGAATGTAACACCCGAGACTTTTATGTTATATAAACCATCAAAGGAATCTTTTTCTACACAACACTTGCTTGGCTTGCTTTGCACGCAATCGCGACCTTCCTCGATAGCTTGCGTCGTACACAATACCGAGTTTCACTAAACAACAATATGCTATTAAAACTAGCCGTTATGAATAGTAATAACCACTTTTTAAAATTTTATAAATTTTATTTTTCAAAATGGACTTCATTTTTGGACTCAGAATATCGAAATTAGCCTAGGGTGAAATTTTGGTATTTTTCTGAAAACTTTCAATTTTTGATGAATAGTGAAACCACTAAGTGGTAGGTTAAAAACTGAATTTTGCATAAAACATAATTTTACCGCTTCTGTGAATGGAATTTCAAAAATCCGAGAGACACGGTTAATATCAAGGACTAAAATGTGGTTCAATGAGATGAAAATAATTTTTTGGTGAATAGTAACTTTTTACTATTTTTACCGCGGTTAATAGTAAATAGGGTAACTAAGGGTAAATATGATATCAATATTACCCTAACACATGTCCTAATTCTATTGGACAAGTGTAATTCGACCAAAAACAAACTTAGGAATAAAATATGACCATTTAGGCCCACTTGGATTAGATTAGGACATTTATTATTAATTTATTTAAAGAAGGGTTAAAATAGTTAAAATCAAAGTTTAATAAGTAAAACATTTTTTAATATGGGGTTATACATAAGATAAATTCGATTGTAAATATTCATTAGAAAGCGAAAAAGATTTCCTACATGATGGTATTTTATTTGTAATTTTTAGACATCAAATAATTTAATTTATTTATGACACAAAGATGATGCAGTAATTATCTTATTAATGAAATATTGACAAAATTGATAATATAAATACCAAAATAAATGTAATTTGAGACTTTTTATGAATTCAACTAATTTTCTAGGTTACTATGATATATTATTGTTGATTTAATCAACTTGGTTCGAACATATAATTCTGTTATGACTTTCACAAAAATCATATATCAAATAGTGTCAAAATTGACACAAAATAGTTTTTAAATCAAATATTATATTATTAATTGTTATTTTATTCCTAAAAATCTAAGGTTCGGCCAAATGACTTAGATAAGGATATATATATTAATAATAAACAATTTGGGGTTCGTTTGGCATGTTATAGTAAGTGTATTAACCATATAGTGAAAGAAAACAAAAAGACACGGTAAAAGTTAAATTAATTAACTTAGAGTTAAATCTAATTGATAAGGTTAAAATAATACCCTAAACTTGTCTAAATCCTATTGGTTGATAGGATTGCGACCCATCCCCACTTTAGCTTCGAAATAAGACCCTTTGGATCCATTATAAACCGATTTTGACTTTAATATAAAATAATATTTTGAGATATTCCTAAGGTGCCCCTCTCCTCCCTTATAAAAGGGCACCTCCTCCCCCTCCTCCTCACACCAATTTGAGCACTCAAGCTCGGCCAACCCCTGACATTTTCTCCTCTCCACTTCCCTAGAATAATCCTAGAGGTCCTGGTCTTCTCCAAAGACCAATCTTAGTTCCTTAAGTGGAGGATTCAAAGAGGCGTTCCAAAGAAGAGGTAATATCCATTACCGATCTTTTCAATTTCTTTCTTCTTCAACTTCTTCTTCTTTAGTTGTTTCATGATAAAGTAATAACATCAGTATTAATTTCATACTGATATGTTATTATAAATATGAAACAACCCTAATTCACCTTCTATCCATCCTACGGAAAAATGAAATCACCGCGCGTACGTACGTACGGAATACCGTCTCCACGCCGTGGTGTAATCTATTTTCCACCATCACCTTACAAGGATGGGTATAATGGTGTAATGAGTAACTATATATGATTATTATGAAGTAATATTGATACTGAAATAATATATATATACTCCAATACAATTCCACGATCATAGGAATGATATCATCACTCGTGCGTACGTACGGAATCCCGTCTCCACGATGTGATGCGACTCGTTCTACATGATCTTCATTTCATAATGATTATATAAATGAATTGAATGAATGAATATGGTATATACTACACTAATAACATTCTGGAAATGAATTATCTATAACCTAAAGATAAGAATAAGAATTTATTCGACAAAACACGCATAAGAACAAAAAGTTATAAAGACCCGAGTAACAAGTAACAATGAAATATTACTAACAAGAAGCTAATAATATGACCATATATGATATCATATCAATATGTATGATTCTGGAATAAGTCAATAACATTATTTAAACCATTATACAGGAGCTTCGGACACGAACAAAGCAAATCGGACCTAAGGTAAGGGAAATATCACAATCTCATTTTTATCCGAGATTGTTTATTCGTAAGTATTTACTGGGGTGTATTTTATCATCCACATCCATGTTTACTCAATATGTAATATTATTTCCATCCACCTAAAATTGTTTAAATCCATTTTTACCCTTCGGTGAGTTTTTAGTAATACGTATGAAAGGAATCTTTTGTCGTTTTTCGTACGAGGTACTTTTTGACTTTTCCGACAAAAGTACGAAGAATGTTTTTTTTAACTTATACGGCACGAACGGATTTCTACTGTTTTATAAAGCCTTATTTTAATGAAGCTTCCTCTAAAAGATTTCATGACTATTTTCAATTAAATCTCTTTCTTTTAAAATTGCATGATGTTTTGTGAAAGGGAATTGATTTTGAAGAAGAAAGGATATTTTCCTCAAGAATTCAATTCAAGTGTTTTATCAAAATTATTTTCCATCTAAGATAATAAAGGGTTTTGTTTCTATCCATATTTTTACATTGATTTGACTATTTTGTGATGGAATTATTTTTATGAATTCCTTTATCTTATATGAATTGATTTATGATGTCATGATGTTTCAAGAATCCCATTTTTGTTACATGTGTTATGCGATGATGTATGTTTTATGATTATGTGGCACACATAAGAAAGGATTCATTATAAGATGGGTGGGACCTATATCTCCCTCCAATGCATTGGGTAATGATTTTATATCTCATGAGATAGACATGGCTAGAACGGAAGGTTATTTCGGTTCAGTGATACAGGACTGAAACGAGGAGTGAACTCGGTTCAGAAAGGGACTTTGTCCACTAAGATAGTCTTGGCAATGAGTCATGACTAACACGAAATGATTTTCCATGATTATGTGTGCATGCCACAAAGTTTCAAGTTTTATGTTATGATTATGGGGATCTCATTTTCACTTCTATGATTTATTCTATGTTATGATATTATGATCTCTTTTGCAGGTTTTGATTTTCAAAAAGATATGATATGATTTTTATTTCCTTTATTTGCCCTTGCTGAGCATTTGAGCTCACCCTTTTATGTTTTCTTTTACCCAGGTCAGGAAGATGGATATTAAGTAGAATATGCTAAAAGGGACCCTATATATGATGAAATAAATGGGAGACACTGTAGAAGATTTATGAACCAGTTGTTTATGTTTCCCAGTTTCTAAAGACACTATACCTATACGGTCCTTTGTGGTTTTGTCATATGTTGTAATAAGTGTGCTTCAATTTTGAAGTATTAACAATGTATGTAAAGTGTGGGTCGTTATAATTTCAATCAATGAAAACAAATTGAAACTAAGTCATCATGTTCTAAAAAAGAGGAATTGAGAGTGAATCCACCTACCTCAAAAAATTAGGAGAAACCAACCAACGAAAGATGAACGCCAACAAAACTGAGTCAAATACTCCACAAAACCTCCATAGATTCCTTCCCCTAGTACCAAAGAAACCAAAACCCGACTTAAAATCAATCCACTGCCTTAGATCTACCCACCTTGGGTGTATATCTAAGGATCCATCAAGAGGAAGAAGGAGATCTAAGAAAACTCAATGAAATAAGACTTACCTCGATCAACCAGCCTCTAAACGCCAAGGAAAACCTCAAGATCGCTTCCAAAACACCTGGTAAGTGTTCTCCCACCTTCACTAGAGAGAAATCCCAATATGGGGCCATCTAAGAGAAAACATTAGTGGGTTTAAAGATAAAATGGATTATGTCCTTAAAAATAGGGTCTATGTTGACTCTGTGCATGATTAGTCTACACAGCTAGACAAATCGTGCACTAACTGTGCGGTTGTCACTGCTTAGAAGGGGCTTGCCGCACGGCCTCCTCGCATGGTTTGCCCAAACCATGCGCACACCATGAGGTCTCCTCTGTCCAAAGTGACCACCACCTTCATTAATTCTGCACAGTTTGGTAAACCCGGTCGAAGCCCCTGCATCACCACTTTTTGCCCTTTAACACATTAAAACTCTCCAAACTTTCCCAACCATTTCTCATATGCTTCATGTACATAAAAAGCATAAAATAGGGATTACATATCAGAAATCAGGGGTAATAAAATATTCATGATTTAGATATCATATATATCATATATATATATATATATATTGAATATGTATTTATAATATTTCATATCATTTCATGTTAAAAAATGAAACACACTGTTAATGGAGATGGTAAGTCGTACGTACGCATGAATGCTACTTTCATTTCTATTTTATATTTAAAGTGATGAAAACATTATAAAATATAGGCATGTTATAATTCCTGTATAATATCTATGTTATGTAATTCAATTAAATCCATCCTTTATATGTTACACATATGGCATGAACAAATCATATCACTTTGAGGGGGCAGTAGTCTGCACTTCCTCAAATTAAATTATCGTATTTTACCATTATAGAAACCATAAATGTATGATATATATAAAAATATAGAATTATACTGAAAATATAAATATAATATATATCACATGTAAAAACACTGACATCTTAATGGCCACCGTAATAGGTGGTAGGAGAATATAGAACAATATTCATTTCGCGAGATAGTAGTTCATATTCATATATTCTTTATTAATGGCTTGTTTGATTGTTCGTGGTGTGCTTGAACTTGGTGTTGCGTACATCGCACGCTATTGTATTATTTAAAGTGATGCTTATTGTGAATGATTGGGGTGTTACATTCTTCCCTCATTTTGGAAATTCCATCCTTGAAATTTTAAAATTATGCTTGGGAACTTCATTAAATGTCCCACATCGGAAAAAGAGCTAATAATACTATCACTTTTAAATAAATAAATAGAATTACTATGGTAACCCGAGATAACCCAAACTAAGATTCCATTTAGGAAAAAATGTATATGGAAGATAATCTATGTGTCATGTCCTGATGAAAAGTAATATAAGACATGATTAAGAGAAAGTTAACAATAAGAAAACCACAAATTTGTAATGGATTAAACAATCATTAGTTTCCCAGTATAAAAAGTAAACAGAAGAAATTTGTATTTTAACAGCCATTCAATAAACAAATTTCATTAAAATTAGTCAATATGATCCAAACTAATATTGAAACCTAAAACTCAAATGAATTTAATAACATATTCTTTCATTGTAAATCTTAACATTAATCTCTAAATAACACCAACTACTCTTAAAGTCTCATACAGAATTGTAATTAACCAAATCAAATATTCTCTATGATAGGTTAATCATTTCAATAAATAACCTGAATCTATATAAAAAATATATTCTTCCAAAATAATAAAATCCATTACTATCTCTCAAATGATATTGCATAATATTCTATTTTATATAGGCATATTGTGTTCTCAAAAGAGTGTACGTCTTCCAAACTAACTTTTATCACTAAATTATCAATCATTTCTCTATACTAAGGAGATCTATTTGAAAATACATAAGATCCCAAATCAATATATTATTGATCAATAATATCAATTAACTAAAAATAATTAGTAACACTAACCAGTTACTTCATGTGTTCTAGTGGTAGACGATAAATCCCAATCGCACATCGGTTGGGGGTTCTATTCCGACAGCTTTCTCCGATATGATGGGTTGGCACACAATCTATGTATTGTCCATTTTCAAAAACATGATTTTTTAACCTTCAAAAAAAGAAGATAATTTCTAAAAATAACCTTAACATAATTTTACTACAAATTTAATCTCATACCTCGTATTTTCATCCAAAAAATTATTAACTTGTAATTGGATCAAATTCAAGGATCATATAAACCCAAATGGTTCTTTATAACCATATCCACAAAAGAATATATAATTCTTCCTCAAATAGCATTTTTACATAACAAACTGCATGGTTACACATACAAGGGAATAGTCTTCCAATGTAATTCTATAAACAGAGATCATTAATACCTTTAAAAATTTCTCAATCCATTTATTCCACATAGGTTTTTTCAGGACCTAGAGGTTATCCTATAGAGTAAGGCATTGAAATGTTTAATGCCAAGGTCTATTAAATTTTTGACAAATGACTATATTTTAATTATTTGGATCATTTTTTATTTTCATCCAAAGCACTCTCCATTTTTCCCCGAAAATTATTATATTCATGTCATTCTTTCCCACACATAAGTAATTTCATAATTCTATTGAGACACATTCTTGGGTGTCTCCTTCCACATTTCTAACATGATGGAAATTGAACTTTAATTTCCTTATGGTTTCCACAGATGGATCTCTTATCATTCTCCGCCTTTTTCTTCTTTGTTGACATTTGGTGTTGAATAATGTATATATTGTTGATTATATTTTTGGAAACCTTCTTTGGAATGAACACAATATATCTTACGTCTATAAACATTCCGTTAAGTTTATAGATTTTATCTTCATGACCACCTTGTACATCATGCTAAATGTTAGTAGGACTTCCATGGAATCCAGTCATTGACTAACAAAAGATGGAATAGTGTTTGTAATAAATTTATTTAGAGAATATCATGAAACCTTATTTTCATTCGATAACGCCTTATGATAAACCAAGGTTATTTATTCTCATCTTATAATAAAATAATTCAAATCAATTTGTACTGAAAATTTAGATTATCCTAAGAATTTACCTTGGGAGTGTCGTAACCAATAGCACAAAAAGTCATGTTGTCGTGTACCATATACCCGAGGTCAATCCTGAAACTCTTTGTCCGAGTTTTCACTCCGTGGTACATCTGTTTGAGAGCAGCCACTACCTACTCGTATATAGACAGAGATGTATTTCTCAAAAAACACACATAATATTTACATTACCATTTTTTTGTTATTATATACTAATCAATAATGTCTATCTTAGGGTTGTTTTTTTGAATTAGAGTTTATCTAAATATATCTTCCAAGGTTTTTACTAAACTTCCTTTGATATATACTATAATTCCCCGAAACTGGTTACCCAGAGTCGGTGCATTAAAACATAAAATTGGAATGATAATAATAGATCATGTCTCAGATGAATGATTAGTTTTGTATCCATGGATATACTAGATACAAACATAATTTTTTACAATACATTATGAAATAAAAAACAACAACATTCTTCCCCATTTGAACACACTCATATACCTTATCTTATCCCTCTAGGTCAATAATAATATACTTCTTCACATCATAGGAAAATTAAAACATAGAAATGGGTGATATTATATGCTCAATAAGGATAAAAATATATTGGAAACATTCATACATAAGCCTAAACATTTAAGGCAATGTATATGACTAAAACACGAGAATTTTTTACTTAAACTTCTGCTTAATATGGAAAATATAAATTAAATAAATAAATTTACATTTTCACATGGATATTATATAGGTTGAATGTAATATCAATAACTAATTTCATAATGATAGAATGCATAATTTCGTACATCATAACCATATAGTTAAAGCCTCTTGCTAAGACTACAAATACGATTTTTCAAGGCCTTGTGCCAAAATAATATTTTGTCTCGTGAGACCTACTAATGCATCAAGGAGAAATAGTGGACTCCACCCATCACTTACTAAGTCCTATGAATTCTTCATATGAAAAGATTAAAACATAATATAAACATTTGTATTAGAACTAGCACACAAAATGTAAACATTTGAACCACATACCGTGAATAGTGTAAAAATAGAACATCTATAGACAAACATAATGCATTCAGTACAATATGGAATATTTTATTACAATAATTAAACCCCAATTAATAATAATTAATGATATTGACGTAGATGAAAATAATCAGTAACACTATTTGAGAGAAATATTCTCTTTTTCATGAAAACATTTAAATGTCTCCCTATTTATCAAGAAGTTTTTAAAAATAGATTTTTGAATCAAAGTGTTGCATAACACATTGTAACTTTTAAAATGAATTTTAATTTTAAAACATTGACATTCATATAAATAAATATTTATAACCATTTTATAAAACATGGACATTAATGAGAATGATTAATAAGAATTAATCATTAAAACATTTAAAATGATATTTTAGTTAGAGGTCCTATCCAAATGAGAGAAATTTGAATACAAATAATTGTGGTGATAAAAACATTATAATATCATGAGAATTAATGGATTCATGTTATTCTCTATCAAAGTACAGTATACACACTATATAAAAGTGAATTGGTGCATAACAACAATGAAGTCTCAATAGAATTTAAATTGAGAGGAAATCCATTATAAAGTATGTATCCTTAGGTTAAGTATAGATAAACAACATAATTATGTGTGGAAAATATAAATACACTCAATATTAATAAATATGTAGTGTAAATCAATTAGAGGGAATTCACACATATTCTTGTAACAATAACACCAATTACTTGGATGTTTATCTCAATTAATGAAAATTGAGTTAAGATTACTCTTATCAAGTTCATATCGATGACATGAGAATTTATCAATAAAGTTATTATGGGTATCAAAATTATATGAACAAAAAGTTGAGTGGAAATTACTACCAAAATAAATAAATAGTGACTTCACACATAATCATGGATTAAAATAATAAATGTAGTTTGCGTAAAACTCAATGAGTGGAAATCAGAATTTCAAATTTCCTTTTTAATTTCGGAACTTACAAAAGATATACCCCATGAAAGAAGTATAAGAAAATAAAAATGTATATACAAATTAATTATTGTATATTACACCTGAAATAAAATCATTGTCATTACATACACCACACAAAATAAAATAGTTGCAATATAGCATGAATCTCACTGGAATAAGAAGTGAGATGAACACCCATTACCACTTTGTAATCAATCGAGTCGTATGAAAAAAAATAAAAACCAAATTAGTCACATAATACCATAAATATAAATTTAATAAAAATAATATATATCAAAATTAAGTACAAATTACACCACATGAATTAAATAAGTGGAAAACAATTGAAATCTCAAGGAATTAAAAGTGAGATAAGAAACCCCTTACCTCATGTCCGACTTGACTGATATGTTCTGTGTTATTCTAGAATAATAATATTATTTTAATTTATAATTCTTTAATAATAATTTTCAAGTTAATTATTCTATTTATATCTCTTTTTACCATGCTATAAAAATTACTTAATTGTTTGTGTTCATATATGACATTTTGATGATATATGGAACTATAGTCAAAAAATGAAATGGTAATAATTACAAAATTGACCATGTGGTCCAAATTCCATAATATATTGAATGATAGTCCTGATTTAGATATCATATATATCTTATATATAAATTATATATGTATTTATAATATTCCATATCATTTGATGTTATGAAATGAACCGCACCATCCATGGAGACGGTAATCCGTACGTACGCATGAACGCTGCATTCATTTATATATTATAATTAAAGGAATGAAAACCTAATAATACATTGGTATATTATAATTAAAGTATAATATATATGTTTTTTAATTTAATTAACTCAATCCTTTATACGTTTCATGTAGAGAATGAACGAGTCATATCATAATGAGGGGGCGGTAGTCCTCACTTCCTAAAATAGAATTATCATATTTACACATTATAGAAACCATAAAGGTATGATATAAATCAAATATACAGAAATATAGAGACAATATAAATATAATATATATCACATATAAATATTGTCCCATCTTAATGGCCACCAAAAGAGGTGGTAGGATATGATTGAACAATCATCGTTTCGTGAGGCAGTTGTTCTCCATCCACAGAAACTGTATGTTCTTTACCCATTAGACGGAGGTGTCTATATGTGTAGTTTCAATAAATCTCATATAATAACCATATTAAATTGAGGATACTGCTGTTGTTATAAAATAAACGAATAAATGAGTCTAGGTAGTTGGATAAGTAAAAGAAAATAAAAACTTATGAGAATATGCTTCTATTAAATCGGGTAACTCTCTGTGTTTTGAACCAAAAAGATTTATAGAAATGCCTTATTCCTAATGTAAGTATTCTAGGTGAAAGACAGGGATATTGAGAACTTATTTGGGTAGAGAGTGGGTGAGACAAGATGCTTGAGAGGTGTGAGTAATGGGTTAGAGGTCAAGAAATTATTATAAGGGGGAGGAGGGGCTCTTTAGAAATGTTTGAAAATATTATTTTATTATATAATGATTTTCAGTTTCTAAAGGTCCAAAAATTATTAAATTATAAGATAAGAATACACTTGTTCAAAGTAAAATCATTTAATAATAATTGGATAGTTTTTGGATATTTTCTTAATCTTTATTATCTTATTTATTAAAATTATTCATTAATGAGGTAAACACTACATCATTGTTGTGTCACATATAATTTTATTTAATTTATGTCTAAAAATTTTAAAAAAATACCAACATGTATGAAATTTTTTTTATATTTTAAATGAATATTTAAAGTCAAAGAGATAACTTATATAACCCCATGTAAGAATATATTTACTAAAAGATATTTGTTTATGTCATTTTTGTCATTGCATTAAATTAATTAATATAAAGTGTCATTATCACTCTTCAATTGTTACATGGAGTCCCAAAATTGACCCAAGGATGACCATGGTCGGAAATGTATCAACCAATATGATTAGGAAACATGTTATGGTAATTTAATATTATATTAGTATTATATTTATCTTTAATTTCCATATTTACCTTTAACCGCGGAAAATAAATGTCAAACATTACTATTCACCTAAAATTATTTACATCTTATTGAAAAAAAATTTACATACTAATTACAACCATGTTTGATAGATTTTATAAATTAAATTTATAGAAGTAGTAAAATTTCATTTCTATTAACTTTTTTTACTACTACTTAGTATTTTCACTATTCATAAAAAATTTAAGTTTTTCAAAAAAATAAAAATAATTTATCTTATGATATATTTGATATTCTGAATTAAAAAATGATATATATATTAAAAAATTAAAAATATAGATGTTTCATCCATTAATATATAATTATTTCTCATTTTCAAAACAAAAAACGTGTTTTCAAAAATTAATAACTATCAAAAGATTGACATTTGTTTATGTCTAATTTTAAACTGAAAGTACCTATTATGAACAAAATTGGATTAAATGGTAAAAATATAATCTAATTACACTGTAAAACCAATTAAAAACATAATATAACTGTATAAATAAATTATATTAATAGAATTTTTTGAATTAAAATATAGTATATTCACTATACATAAAAACTATATTTTCTTAGAAAAATACCAAAAATTTTACCAAAGTAAATTTTGATGTCCCGGTTCTAAAGAAGAATTTTATTTTTTTTCAAATAGAACATATAAAAGTTTCAAAATTTATTTATAAAGGGTTCTCCATTAAATTGGGGAAACCTCGGTTTTGGAAAAGTAAATCTTTTATATGAAAAATACAATTTTTCCTTATATTATGTCCAGGAAACACAAAAGATGAATGTTAAAATTATATGGGATATATATTAAAATCAAAATTTTGTTATTATTATTCATAAACGGTTTCTAACAGGCTAGTTTTCTAGGTTTTGGTGCACATGAAGTTGGTGTTGCGTACATCGCATGTTATTATGTTATTCAAAGAGATGCATAACATTGAAGCTTGGGGTGTTACAAATTATACTGTATTAAAATTCATATAAAACCCATTTATTTTTCATGGATTATACTATGCTGATATAGAGAAATTACTAGGAAAAGTTCCTCTTTTCCACATGTTATGTTATGAATAAATGATTATGAAACCCATTTTATTTCATTATTTATGATAGGATTATTATTTTTTTCATCTTATGGAACACGTACTTATTATTATAATTATGTAGTTTGTGGGAAATATATCTTCCTCTAATTAATTGGGTAAATATAAATAACTTTTAATGACCCATCATGGATTCCACAAAATTGGTGCTCCGAGCTGGTGGGTTACATGGCCTCAAGACCACTTCCCTGCATGCCAAAGGGTGACGACTATTAGTGAGTGCATTGATTATGATAGTGGGGAGAATATTCCCTCATATTAGAGTAATAAATCAGTGGAAATGGATTATGTATCGAACAAAACATTATACAACTATATAATCGAAGTAGTAAATAATAGAAATAAAAAATGCAACAATAAAAAATAAAATGCTATAAAAGCATGAACAACAATCCTTATAATATAATAGTAGTTACCCAACTAGGCCGACCATATGGATACATGATTACAAAAGAAACCTATATTAAATGTATAAATATCTAATACCATCATTAAGTGATACCACATACCAAGTCTCCAATCATTATCGAACAATTCCAGTCCGATCAAAAGAACCACAAAAGTAGCTCTGATCAAACATGAAACTCTATGACTCATCCCTATAAACCATAAACTCGTTCTAAACCTGAAATGTAGACATAATTTCTACACATAAAATGAGATTCACATTCATGGGTGATAAATAATCTCATTAAGACACCCCAACATGTAGTATATAAATGTGATTCTATTAGTGTATGCAAAAGAAATGTGGTCACCCACATTGAGACACAAAAAATGTAAGTAAACCAAACATGAAACCACAGTTAAACCCTTGGACCATAATCTAGGTCACCTGGGTATGTTCCACCATATATGTCCATATGTATATTTTTATGTATGTATAGTCTCATACCTATACATGCATTCATTTATATGACTGCATTAGTGAAAAAAATAACATAATGAAAAAAATTGATCCTTGTGTCTGTAATCCCAATTGACATAATACTGCATCATCCCATAGATGGGATGTCCAGTAATGTAAACCTTATATATAAAATTAGAGATAGATATATATTGGGAAATATTAGTATGATCCACCACCATATAATTCCATGGGATCTGTCACAGTTTACCCATAACCATGGCCTAAGATCCCTCATTGTCTCCTGAAATTCGAGCATATATATATATAATGCATAAACCGATAAGAGTATTAATTCCTTCCACCCATAACATCAATAACTATATGTAATGGGGTAATAGTCTCTCCCAACAATAGATATATGACACTGTAATGAGGTAATAATTCCCCCATTTATAACATATATAACTAGTTTGGGTCAATAATTCCTCCAACCAATAACATATATAATAGGTGTGGGTCAATAATTCTTCTAATCAATAACATATATAACTGGCATGGTGTAAGAATTATTCCCACACAAAATCATACATTTATCTTTCATGGGGTAAAACAGCCTCCAACCCATAATCAGACATATAAATGTTATGGTGTAAAATTTATTCAAAACCATAATCAACCATATTGTTGGACTAGGGTAAAACATCCACCAACCCATAATCAAACATATATATAGAATGGGGTAAAAATATCACCCACTTGTATTCAAATATATATTTTGCATTGGGTAAAAATGACTTGAACATTAATCAATAAGGATTCCATGATGCATGTCTGAGCATCCCAAAATAAGGGAAGACGCCTCGGGCCAGGCCCAACATCCAATAACTAGAATACACCTCTAGCAAATATCACTTCAGTAGAAATAAAAATGTAAAAGATATAAACAAATGCCTGATGTGGGAATGAACTCCCAAACCAACACTCCAGTCAATGCCCCATGGTCTGACCAGCTCGGAATGGGTTCTATGGTGAAAATTGAACACCATATCGATCTAAGTCGACTCACTACTCATGGTTTCTCAGAAAATGTGAAGTCGATGGGTCCCCAAATCCAAACAACGAAAAGGTATCCTAATAGGGTTCTATTAGGTAAAAAAATTTAGAATACTTCTAAAGAACCATGGAAATATAAGACGAGAGAGGAATCCTATATGAGATCATCAAACTAGTTAGAGAGAATGAGGAATCCTACATATTGTCTTTATTATGATACACATGGAAAGGGATCCTACAATGGATTCCCTAGGTAAAACCATATGTAAAGGCATCCCATAATGTATCATTATTATCCTATATAAATACAGATAAATCCTACATAGGATCCTCTAGGTCGAAGAATAAATGGAGGAATCCAATAGGGTATACTTGATAATAATCATTTGCATGACCTCTTATCCCATAAGGCAAAAATTCACTAAGGTTGCATCTTCATAAATAATTACACTGAAATAGTACAATGAAAATAACCCATTTCTCATTTCTAAAAATTTTCCACTCTAAATATACATTGAATACAACAACCAGAGGAAGAATTTATCTATTCACAAAGGATGTGAAACTCTACTCACGAGTCCTCAAAACACATCATTGCTCTTATGATTGTGATCTATGTGAAAAGATACTAAGAATGGACAAATCACAGGTCCCATTACAGCATCGGGGAACAAATAAGGGAAAAGACCCTCAAAGGGTACCATGGTATGAGCACACTACATGTATTGATCATACATAGTATGTACTCTCAAATAATCAAATGGTTGTGTACTCACTCTAGCCTGGGCTTATAGAGACCCCATGCAAACAGTTTGTATGGTGAGTACATATCGTGTACCCAACATGGGTTTCATGCCTCTATACTTTAACATGCCTAGCTCTATAATTGGATACGTAGTATTCTTCTACACGGCGTGCCGCCCACCCTAGATCTGGCCATATAATCCACCTGATCATGTACCCCAAAACAGGTTCACCTAGATAGATACTCAAATACATGTATGACTACCATTATATAGAGTTTACCCCCTTTAAACATTGTTTACTCCAAAAACATTATATTACTCAAACATGATGAACACATAGTGTGTCAGCTAGGACTACACATCATGTAGCTTGTTTCTCCTGAACATATAACACTTAGATCACCTAAATCCCTCATTTTCTCCCCCAAATCAATAGATCCACCACTGGGGGCTTGATACAAACAAAATAGGGTTATAAAACCTCGAAATTATGAAATTAATTGGTTTTTTCCATAAAAATTTAAATAGGCACAGATTTGTGTAGAAAACACTAAATCTTCGCTCGATTAAGTGATTCATTACTATCACATGATGATTTGGTGCATATAACGATCCACAATTACTCGGCCCTATCTTCATATATCCCTCTCCTTCTCCCTCACCCTCTCTTATCTCAGTATCATTGCACAAGGTCCCTCAAAGGGTCGTATGTGATGTGAAGAAGGAATAAAGAAGAAAAAGAAAAAGAAAATAAAGAATAGAAAGAGAAGAAATGGGGATCGGGCCAACCCCTGAACCAAACTCAATATTATGACTTTACTAGTATAAAATCTCCATTTAGGACTCAATGGTAGGGACAAATTATCAATCCAACACCCCATTGTTAAGATACACCTGAATGAAATTACACACACAATTTTTTATTTAACTTATTAAATATTTAATAATTATTATTTTTCCAAAATTTGAACATCTATGATTTTCACTAATCTACTATACTAGTGTAAATTATATATTTTAGGCCCAATTTAGTAGACAGAAAAAATATATGATGTCAACTTCAAGGAGAAAAAATACCAATATACCACTTTTAAATGCATATGATATCAATATTTTAAATTTATACTCAAAATTTCAATATAGAAAAACACAGGTCATTAGAAACTCCCCAACCCTAAATATTTAAATCCCAATGATATCTAGTGAAAAGACTAGTTTCCATTCTATCTAACTGAGTGTCTGAAAAATAAATCTATCTTGACTATCTTGTGAATAACCCTATAGAATAAAAAATAGCCTTTTACCTAGAATACACTTAACTACTACCGATCTTGTTCTCCACAAAATAGAAATACTCTTATTTTTATCTCAAAAGAAACCTATGATCCCAAGGCCCACATCAACAATTAAATTTAACTGAAAATGAGGTACACTGAATTCAAATGGACAATGGTTCACTACACACCATATGTCTTAACATACTCTACTCCATGAGCACAACCTCAATACGTTTTTCTCCACTATGGATAAATATTTATAAAAGAAAAAAAATTGTGTAGGTCCAATTCTCTCTCTGTATATAGAAGAAAAATCAATATTGAGAATGATATTCTCTAACCGGAGTGCACTAAGATTACACCATAGTTTGAATATCTCATAAAAACCCATAATTTCATGATTTTACCTCTACCATGGAAGGATATTCCAACAAAACACCTTGATCCAAACCTACAACAGGTCTTGAATCATCAGTCTTTGGCCTACACCCGACCAATAACCTATATTGATTATGAAGATACCATGCACAACCAATTTATATCTTTATAAACCAACTCGCACACCATTTCAGTATCCATTACAAATCTATGCTGACTATGCTACACAGTATGTTAGTCTCATTATCTATAATATCCCTTAGAAATCATCTTCAATGACGTGTGCCACACATGTACCACAATTTATTCCATGAATTTCAATCAAACGATGTTATCCAATTCCCAAAAATATACCAACACTATAACTACATTATCAAGAGTAGAAACATTGTTCAACCAGGCCAAGAATCCAAACAGTTTTGCCGGTTAAAGCTACTCTCGAAAAGAATCACCCAAGGTGCCTCATCAGATGCTGAAAGAATCAAAATGCCAATAAAAACACAAATAGATATTGTTCCTTGATCCAAAATGATTGTGAAACAAATCGTACTACCTATTTATGAACTAGAAAACATGTCCTAAGCTCTCACAAATTCTACCATCAAACAAAAAAATTTCCAACCTACATGGGTCTGAGTAAAACTAATTCCCTCTATGTCTACCATATAGCCTTATCGAACCAGCCTCACAACTAGGTCACATGGTCTAAACACATATCCCAAAAGATCAAAACATATCAATATAAGGTAAAGATTAGAAATACCTTGGATAGTCAAAACTGAAAACACTACCAACATGGGCATGATCATCTTTGAGCATCCTCAAAAGCAACTTCTCTATATAGGTGACAAAACTAACACATAAAAATAATTGAATTGACACTTACATGGAATCATTATACTAAAATTTCTCATGGAGGTCCAATTCACAAGAATAATTATTGTATGCATCGACTTCATACAAAGCAATCTAACGATATAATCATATACCTAATACACAACACACTACAAGGGGTATAATAGAAACTCTCTAAGTTCCACATCGATCTAGTATGTCACTACACCCCCTGTGAATGAGGACTAAGTCAACGTCCAGAAAAATTCCATTGATGTAGATCCTTATAACTTGTAATCAGAAGGAGAAAATATATATATTTATGATGTACCTGACGAATAGGCCTACAGCCTCAGTAAAATTACACACTAGAATTCTTGTATGATGTAAATACAATGTTCCAAATATGAAGCAAGAATCACCTCTTGCCTTTTCTGGCCAAGAGTCAAATCCATATCTAGCTTCATGGAAATGGTTAAGAGCTATAGATCCATAGTAAATCATAACATTCAAAAAACATATGGTTAGTCAATGTGATAATCACATACAGCTATAACATCATATATCATAACACCAAACCCAACCCTCAAAACCATGACTTCTTACTGAAACAAGTCTTATCAATCCATTAGTTCAAAATCCATCATATGTTACGACAAATTCCCGACACACATGTCTACCATATCCCAAATAGTAATGAATTGGAAAATAAAATCCTATGATACAACTATGTATCATCCTGTACTAGAATCCACTAAAATAGTTCTCTAAGTTGGTGTTGTATATGGCCTCACGTGCTCCTCCTTGCCTGCCAAAGGCTTCCAACTAACATCAAGGGAAAATGGTGTGTTAGTGGGGAGACTATACCTCTATATCAGAGTAAGAAAACAAAAAATATATATTATGTGTCGTAATGAGTATAAAAAAAGTGTCCATAAGTAGAAACCAAATAAAATAAAACATGATTTAATAACAAATGAAATGATATAAAAGACTGATTAGATATCAATACAATAAAACACTTGTCACCCATTGGGATTACCATAAATATATAAGGATAGAAAATAATCTGAGGGTAAATGTAAAAGCCTCTACTAAAATCTATGAGCTAGACAACATACTTAGTCTTTAGACATTGTTGGATTGCACATGTCAAATCAGAAGAACCACACGAGCAGCTTTTCTCGAACATTCATCTTTTCGACCTAGCCTTATCAACCATGAAACTAATTATCAACCTAAAAAAGAGGACATAAGGTATACACATACACTTTTATTCATGTATAGGGGTGAGAAATAATCATAGTATGCCACCCTGACAAGAAACCTATAAATGTGGTGCTATAAGTGTATTTAAAAGAAACATTATCTTCCTTGTTGAGAAATAAAAAAAGGTAACTAAACCAAACATGAAACCAAAGATGAACCTTTGTTCCATAGTCAGAGTAAACTAGGAAAATCCCACCATGGGATTAAACATCTGTAATAATATTTATGTTTAGTACCATAACTATACATATATATATACATATGAAATTAATGTGAAAGTGAAACCAAAAACATAAACACCAATAGAATTCGATCCTTGGGTCCATAATCCCAATATATGAGTAAATTCATCATCCGATGGTTGTGATGTATGATCAAGTTAACAATTTATATATATATATATATATATATATGATTTGGTGGATCAGGACATACCACCGCCATCCAATTCCAAGGGATCTCTAATAGTATACCCCTAACCCAGTTCCAAGATCCCCCATTGCCTCTTTACCATAAATAATATCTATATATATTGGAAGGATAAATGGAATGTTCTCATAATGCCTCACATACATAACATATTTAACAATATGTCTTGGAGTAATAATTCCTCTCATACATAAATAGAATATATTGTCATGTAGTAAGAATGTCTCCCATCTATAAAGTATATAACCCTCCCGGGGTAAACATTACCCCCATCCATAACATATATAACTGAAATAGAGTAATAATTCCTACCACTCATAATCATACATATAGATAGCATGGGGTAACAATTCTTCCCAACCATAATCAAACAAATATATTCCCTGGGGTAAAACTTCCCCCCTCATGTAATCAAACATATAGCTCCCAGAGGGTAAAACTACCTCCCAGCCATAATCAATATATATCCTAGGAAGAACGTCCTGGAATCCCAAAAGATTGGAAGATGCCTCTCCACATGCTCAACAACCACCGATCATGAAACACCTCTTGTAAACATAGTTGTATAACAATAAACATGGAAAATATATAAACAAATGAGTGAGGGTGTCCCAAACACTGAACCCAACCTTCCACTTATAGCCCCATGGGATTAGTATCTCGACACCAGTCCTAAGGTGACACTCGAACACCATCTCTACCCCACACGGTGTAGAACTCATGGGAAATCAAAAAAAGTGCACCCCTTTGTTCCTTCAAGACAAACACTGAAGTGGCATCCTATACTAGATCATTTAGGTTAACATAAGTGAGGAAATCCTAATTGTGATCCTTAGATGTAAAATGTGACAGAGGAATCCTATATGGGATCCTCAAATTGGTCAGCAAGATAGCGACATCATATAGTTGATATTTGGAATTATGCATATGGAAAGGCATCGTATAAATTACTGCCTTTGAGAAAACATAATAAAATACATCCTACATGGGATCCATATCAGCCAGTATAAGGGTACAATAATTCTTCATGGAATCCTCTAGGTCGAGGCATAAACGGATTAATCCACCATGGGATCCTCGATAACAACCATTTTTCTATCTCTCTATCTAGAAGGTCACATTTGTATAGGAAGACTTTCTCAAAATAATGTACACTAGTATAGTTAAATGAATATAGCCAATGGATAATCTCTAACTAGTTCTTACTCTCAATATACACATAACACAACATCCAAAATAAGAACATATCCATTCACGAAGGCCTGAAACCCCAATCAGGACCCATAAAAACTCTTCAAAAGTTTTTAATTTATGATATACATGAAAATATACTCAGAATAGACTAATCACAAGTCAAGTTCCTATAATAGGCAAGAAATAGAAAATTTCCCTCAAAGGGTACCATGGGGGGAGGTGTACACCTTGTGTGAAGACCATACATGACGTGTACACTCAGATCGCCACACAGGCGTGTACTCCTTCCATCCTAGGCATGTTTAAACCCAAGGTACACTACATGAAAGGAAGGTAATATAAGTGTAGAAAATATTGGGTTCATGCCCATGTCCTTCATCAAGCTTGACCATATATTTTTCCAATCAGTGTAATTCCACACAACGTGCCACCCACACGGGGTATGGCCATGTACTCCACACAACCAATTTGGTCCTTATTCAAACATTATAGGGGTTTAAAAACATGAAATATATAATTTAAATCAATGTTTCATAAAAACATAAGTATACCTACCGTTTTGGTGGTTATCATTGATGCATGGATCGATTCTGTTGTCCATATCTATCGCCTGATGATTTGGTCTGTTGAAGGCTCCAAGATGGCTCCTCCCTCTCTTCCTCTCTAACTCTCGCTCACCATATCCCTCTCATCTATCATTAATGGGATGTAGAATCCAACAAAGATTCATTTTCATGAATAAAAAGTACATATAAAGAAAAAAATTAAAATAAATAAAATGAAAAGATTAAGAGAAAGATGCAAAAGGCGCCCAGGTTGGCCTCAGTGACCGAGTTAATTATATGCCTCAGAAAGACTAAAATATCCGTTTTGGACTCAATTGAAGAGAAAAAACCCCTATATGATTCCATGTTCAAAATAAATTTCCAAAAGAACATAAAAGAAAAATTTATTATTGAATTTATTAAATATTTAATATTTATTATTCCACCAAAATTCGAGCGGGTCTGATTTCCACCACACTCCTACCCTTGGAAAAAACTTATTATAGGACTAATATAGTGGTTAGATAAATTATTTGAGATCTTATTAATGATAAAAGACCATTTAACCTCCTTATTGGTATCTAACAGAAAAATTTTAAAGTTCTGCTCAAAATTGTAGTCTGAAAAAACATGGGTCCCTTACATAACTCATGTGTAAATATGTTATGGTCTAACCTAATTTCATGTTCAAAATGTAATGTGCTAACCTAATTAAATTTACACAATGTTATATGTGAACCATAATATATGTTTTCAATTTTATTCAAGAAACTACTTACTTGTTCACAATGTTAAGCGTAGGCATGTCTTTCATGTCTTGAATGTATTCAATTTAGATGTTTTCATGTCTACATGTTTATCTGAGTTCCAAATTTCATGTCCATATCTTAATGATTGAACAATTATCTATTTAAAGAAATCCAAAATGTTATAATATGATGTGTATTCCATAAATCTATGTCTTATTCCAATGTTATGTTTTCATGGATCATGTTATTTAATTCATATTTTATGTGTGTCTTATGAAATGCTAGTATTTATTTCATGACATAAAATTTTTACCTTTGATAAACAAGGTTTTATTTTCACATTATATGATAATGATTTCATACCCACATATTTATTTTATGGTTATTTATACTCCTTTTTTATAGTTTCTGTATATCTTATATCATTCTTTATTATTCTTCCATTCCTTACGTTATAAAGAATGGTTTTTGGTAGAGTTTGAATGAGTATAGTAATAAAGGGGAAGATATTTATGGGTAAAGTTAGAAATATTTCACCAAATTATAATATTGTGTACTTATTCTATGAACAAACTAATCAATTACCATCCTAAAGTGTTTTTTTGTAACATATTTAATACTCATTTAAAAATATGAAATACCAGTATATTAAACAATAGGGTGGTTATACTAACTATGTGACAGAACTATATAGGGAATAAGGGGTGACACGATATTTTTTAAACTGTGAAAGGGGGATACAATGTTGGGTAAAGTTGATGTAGAATATTATAGGCGAGCTACATCGGTCATGCATGATTTTTCCAAACATTTCACCCCATCACATTGGTAATCCTACTTAACCTGTGGTTATATAAGTTTTAGACACAATTTTTGTCATACTGTGTGACCAAACCATGAGCCTCTTAAATATGTGTGACGTTACCAATTTCTCTTGTCCCCTTTTTAGTTTCTTTGTTACTTTTTACTTCTCCTCCATGAAAAACACCTCCAAACCCCTCATGATATCCCTTGGACCTCAACCTATGATTTGATCTAACTCATTCAATCGTACACTGAATCTCTTGTTATTCATCATGTTGGAGGCATTATAGAAAAAAATTAATTACTTATCCTTTGTTTATTGGTTTCACTAATGTTATGGAATGATAAATATGTTTCATATCATATTCCTTATATCAAAGGTTTTGGTCTATTTCTCTAAATTCTTCTATTCTATCTTAAATTAGTGGAAAACACTAGATGAGAACTCATTTACTACCTTAAAGTAGGTGTTAGGGTAAATTTACCCTTAAGAATAGTTTTTTAAATCATGTTTGTTATGTCGTATGATGAATATTCTTATTTAATCCATAATAATAAAGATCTATTAATTTATTTTGTTATAATTTAATGTTGAACTCCCATAATACATTTTTTTATTTTTAAAGGATTCCCACCTCAACAAGTCTTTCCAATTATGGTGTTATTTTTAAACACCATTTCATTGATATGTGATAATGTGCCAAATAAACCGTTAATGTAGTGTTGGTTTTCAACATAATAGAATTAATTTTATAATTAAATTTATTCCGAGTGGTATGTAAAAATCATATGACTCGTATATATTTTTTGGAACGACCATTAACTAAATTAAATATAGAATTCTTGGGAACCATATAATAGATTATAGTAATGTTTGATGACAATTATTATTACTCTTACTGCACCCATGTGGGGCTTCTCTGGGTAGATTTGATACATTTAAATGGAATATATATTGATTTATGATACTCAGGTATGGTTTTACTTATGATTTGTGAAACTCAAGAATATCATCCCTTATTAAATGAGATACTCAAAAATTATGTCTCTAATTGATTATAATACTTCAGCATAGAATCACGTTTTTATTATGATACATGGAATGTAATGTCATACAAATAAATCATATTATTATCAATACACAAGGATTTTTGAGATACACTATGGTTCTTAACTAGTACTAGTATCTTTATATAGGTCTATGCATGTCACTATTTATATACATCATATATATAAATAAATATCAACATACATAGTTGTATATATTTCCATACACACACACACACACACACACATATATATATATATATTTTACACATATTCAAAGGTTATAGGTCATAGTGTACAGTTTATAGTTTTAGCCTAGTGTCCCATATGAACTACATTTGACTCATTTTCAGATATATTTATGTTGTATATTATTCATTCTAAAACCTGCATTTTATATTCATTTGATTGAATATATATAAACCATTAGTGGTGGGCTACTAATTATATCTAATACACTGCTCAGGCCACTGAATGCTACAAAAACAAGAGTATTGGTTATAGGTAGTGACTAAATAAAGTGTTTAGCTATGGATCATAAATTTTATTCCTATTATATATTATATATGAAAATACAAGATCATATGATCATGAGGCCATTTGAGTTAGTTTTTTTCCTTTTCTCCATTTCCTAAAATATTATAAATTATCGATAATCTTCTCATATGTAATCCTATTTTTATGCCATATAGACATGACATCAATTTTTACATGTTATTCACTCTACTTCTTCAATATAATTATATCTAGGTGATTTATGATTCCTTAATTCTATAATTATATTATTTATAATTTATATAATTATTATATATCATTGTGCTACACTATGATCATGATGGTGTAGTCACCCCACCATACAATCATAGACCCTTCCTCCTATTACGTATTCTCTATAGTGTGGGGATGTTATCTTGGGTCATTTTATCCAACCTATTTTGGTTACATATTATTGAATTGGGTCTGGTACATTACATGTGTAATGTAAAAAATGATAACATTAATTATAACAAAATAGTAAGAAACATGAGATAAATAAAAGAAACCACAGAGTGTAATCATTGGAATACTTGTATGAAATGTCTTAGAAATGTAACATCACAATACACTGTGGCACAAAAATAATCCCAATGAATTAGTACATAGTGTCTTAAGAATCATAAAACCTATATCTTATTAGTGACATGGGATTCAAAAACCCTTAAATAATAGGTTAATTTATTTTAACAACATGTGGTATATAAGTGAAATACTTTTCTCAAAATTATGGTCTGTATGTGATTTATGATTCAAAAAACCAACAATCTATAAGTGACATAAGTTTCACAAACCATTTTTCTATAAATTATTTTAGTTTTGAAAACATATATTCCATAAAAGTATCATGAAATTTATAACCTTAATTAATGAATTATATGGTTATATAGAACCCCACACAATAATAATAATCATATATGCATTTCTCTGCCAATAAAAACATGAACCATTTATATTTAAAACAACAATTGTTTATCACATAGAAAAGACATTTGTGTCATAAAAAAAATCATAAAAACTTTCAGAAAATATATAGAAGAAAAAGATATGTTTTGGTATAATAACATATTTATAGTTTATTTTATGTAATATTATGGATGCACGTATTGTTAAAAATTAATTTTTCAATATCATTGAGTAAGTCACTTTGAAGAATAATAGGAAATACCCATTTTCATTCTAAAATAATCAAAAAATATTTTTATATAGCTATTTTTTTATAAATATAGTAGTATCTAATTTGAAAAGTATATTATTAATAATGAAAATTAATTTCATCTAGAAAAAAATTAGAATTAGATATGTGGATACATTTTTAACCTTATCGTAAACAACTGATGTTACTTGTCACATTAAAAAGTCATTATCAAAATGATTAAGTGAAATTTTATTATAAAAAATTAATCAAAAAATAAACAATTGTGACATGAAAATATATATAAATACTATCATAATGATCTTTTTATATAAATAAAAAACAAATGAACATGGGAAAAAAGTATTTTGAATTTATTAAAATACATTTGTTGAAATACTAAATTAATAAATGATATTAAGAAACATTCTTTTGAAAAGTAGATAAATTAGATATGAATTTCCCATTCAATAACACATAAATTTGTTTCCAAATATAAATGTGAACAACAGCATGAAGAGAAAATTAAAATATAAGAGAATAATATTTGGTAAAGAGATTAAGAATTATTATTAACAATGTAATATTTTTATGGGAATGAAATTAATTATTATATAAGACATGAATCAAATGTTTCATTTTAAATAAAGATAAATAGAAGGTATACTATAAAATAATACGATTTAAGTGATCAGGAATGTAATTATTATTTTTATGATGAAAAATGTTATGTAAAAAAGTGGGATTGAGTTAATAAAAAAACAACATAATGTCATTACCTCTCAAATTAAAAAATATTGAAAGTTTTAACTAGTGATTGATTTTTAAATTTTTTACAATTGATTATATAATATAGAAACAAATCACAGCTAATATATAAAAAATCACATGAAAAAAGTATTTAATTAACATCAAATCTCATTGTATCTAAATTTTTATATCAAAACCCAGCCCTTAAATCCAACTTTGAAAAACAGACACTAACCTTCAATATAAAAAAATAACTATAGTAATGGAAGGTTTCACAACCCTAATTAAACCTATAATTTTTTTATGAATAATATTTATAATCATTTATTAACAATATATTACATCTTTATGCATTGTTTGTATCATCAAATGTAATTCATTTTAATAATTTATAGTACTACTTCTTTAATGATGGTGGTGATTAAAATTTAATGATAAAAATTACATCATTATTAGAACATTGAAGGTAACTGAATTTCTGTTTTATAAATATTTATAATATTTTAAATTTATCTCATTAGTAATTAAGATACGATATATTGTGGCGAATTCAGTGATGATATTGTGTTTCAAATTTTCATAAACAAAGGTGGTCTCATTACAATAAATATATATTACAACCATCACTCCGTAATAAAAACCAAGTAATTATTTATTTTTATTTTTGTATATCGCTATTAATTATCAATCCATAGTCAAGGAATATTTAAATTTATATCATTCTTCAACAGGGTGGTTAAACTGAACAAAATAAGAACAAGTTAAAATAAATTACTAATGATGGTTAAGAAAGTGATTTTTTGGAATAATATAACTATTAGAGATGTATAATTCTGTAATATTTATGTTTTTATATTGGTTACATGAGTAATAATAGATATAAAAGAGTAATAAAAAATTTCTGTGAAAATTGGAACATGTAATACACTTATGCACTTTTTATTTATATTGATAACATTCAATTATTAATGATAATGTTTAACATTATTGAGATTTTTTGGTCAGTATTATTCATTTCTATTCTTCCACTTTTTATAAAGAATGAGGTTGAAAAAACTATATCTATAATATATTTAATAAGGTTTATTTTGACGACCTAATATAAAATAATGAATGATGGGTTAAATGGGAGAAATATTCATTTAAATAATGGGAGTTTTTTATATAAGAGTTTTTCCAAACTCTCTAAGACTCTAAACATAAACGTATTATAGTTATGTAAGTGATACAATATATATTTTTTATGTTGTAAATTTTTATTGGATAAAATTGGTTAAACTTTTTTATTATCAATGGGAAAATGTAATGTTTATCAATTTAGCACTAGATTCGGGATTGAGGGTTTTGGGTTGTTATAGTTGGTATCATATTAGGGCTATGATAACTATTGTGATTAGTATTTATAATTTGAGGATATATTTAGAGTTATATATAACATCATAGTAATATAAGATTATTATTCATCATATGTTTAATGTCTCAAACGTACCTTTTATATTTTAAGTGATTAGATATCAAATTAATTATTTAAAATATCATATATGTTTTGTTCTGTTAGTGTAATTTTAAATCATAGTATCACATAAAGTGTAATTTAGTGAGGAATTATTTTTTCACTTTGAATGGAAAATAGGATAACCTAAAGGTCAGGTTTCATCCAATCACATCTTGTAAGACTATGGGGATTGAACCCACAAATGAATGGAAACATGGGTGTAGCACCTACCACTGGCCTACGTGAAACCATAGATAATATGACATTTTACATTAGTAAATATTACATTTATTTGAAAATCATATTAGATTTGTTTGGGGAATAATTTTTTTCTATCTTTGGAGAATGTAATATCAAATCCTTATAATCATTGGTTTACGATTTAATTGAAGAAATGAGTGATGCATTTCAAGAATATAAATTTATGGAATGATATCATATAAAAATTATGTATTACCAGTTAAATATATGGATTAATGTATGATTTTTTATTCAATTATGTAATTTCATTATAACATGCTAATATTTTTTGATTTGGGCAAATTCAAAAGATAGAAGGAATAAAATGTTATTAATTTTATGATTATAGTATAATATAAAAGATGAATTTTAGGGATTCATGCATAAATGATTAATCCTAAATACTTATCATTTGGACAAAAATATTATATTCTAGTTGAAAATTATGAAAATGTGAGATCACACTCATCATGTATTTTTATTTACAAATTGTATTAGTATATTTGGTAAGATAACTCATCAACTCTAAAAAAAGGATCCTGAAACAAAATTTTATCATATTACTATTATCTTTGAAAATATCAATGAAGTTCTTAAAAAGTATATGGTTATGATTTTTTGATTTTTAACTTTATCGTGATCAGTCAATTTATCGTGATCAATTATCTCTATCACTCTAAATCCATATTTGGGCTTTATCTTATTCTTCCTTGAACACATTTTCACTCCCCAAAAATGATTATATATTTTGAAACATGGTATGTGTTACTCTATAGTACAATCATAATTACCTTTATCTATTATTAATAATATGTTGTATTAATACTTTTTATTATGTGGGTTTTAAAAAAATTATTCTCAATTTCCAACCATTGATAGAAGTTTTAATGATCATATTCCGACGACATAATTTTTTAAATGGTGAAAGTGTGTGACAACACAATTTTTAAAAATAATTCAAATATTTTTATTTATTTAATATATATAAGTTTCATTATAATGCTAAAAAGTAATCATATGGTTTCACTATGCATTATATTAATATAAATCAAATTTTTTGCGGAAATTTATATATATTTTTAAAAGCAGTTTTTCTACTTTTTATTCACATATATTTCAAAACCAATTTAAGAAATTTTTTCTATTTTTTTTTTTGAAAAAACAATCCTCCTTTTTTGATGTGCAAAATGATAATTTACTTTGGTTGATGTTTTGGGATTTTTTAAAAAATTATTTTTTTTATAGTAAAAATTGCCAATTGTTGTAAAATAATATATTCTATTCATTAAATTAATTAATTTAGAAGTATAAATATTTTATTATATTTTTTAAGTAATTTAATTTTTTTTTATGGACTTAATTACTTTTAATAATTTTATATTGGTTTTTAGTATCTATTTATTTTGTTTGAATATGTGGTTTTCCAAAAAATCATTAAAAATGCATAATGTTTATACATTTTAACTGATTAAAATAATCCTAACAGGTAATGTTTTGTATTAAATGTATATCATATATATCATTGTGTATGAAATATTATAATATAATGATTATTATTAGTCATATAATTAATATTGAACAATATTTTTTCTAAAAAATAATATTCTAAAAAATTTGTTGTCTCACCGCATTTAAATAATTAATAGTAAATAAAATTTTCAAATTTATTAATTAAATTTGAAAAATAGGATTACTTATTTGTAAAAATAATATTTTACAATATATAATAATTTAATCTGAGTTTTTGACCATATTGATTAGTGAAAATAATAAAAATAAATGTTCATAATTATGATAAAAACAAGTTTACATCGTAGTTAAACTTTGAATATATGGTCTAAAAATGACCCAAAACATGTCTAACCACAATTTTATTGAAATATATAGACCATTATAATATTACAATCAATTGTTGTTTTTGTTTTTTGGACACTTATCCTCCAAAGTGTTTAATATATTAGGATAAAAAAATTAAAAGATATAAATTGTAACTTTTTTCATTTTATTTTCTATAATGATTTGGGCATAGAGACAAACTACATAGGTTCGGTTATAAAAATTATTCTGAAATATATATTATTTTTTTCATTATAATAATTCACATTTATTTTTGATAGATGATATAATTACATTAAATTTATAAGAAACGCTAACACTTGTGTTATTTATTTACTAATAAAATAAAATAAAGACTGTTAAATACATTAGAAGTTAAATAAATTGAATGAAATCATAAGATACATTACTTTTTATGTGAATATATCATATAATAAATTGCTAAACTTTATATTTAATTATTATTTTATTTTCAAAAATTTTTAAATTCAAATTAAATTAGCAATGTCAACATTGATATTAATGGTATTTTATAATAAATGATATAATATTAATTAATAAAATTGATAAAAAAATATTGACTTAGATTTATTTATTTTTAAATATTAAAAATCAAAAATTCATATATATTAATGGAATAATTATTATATCATAATTAAAATTATAACCCTTAAATTTAAAAAACTATACTAGCTCTTTTATGGTTTAAAAAGTGTTCTTCCGTGTTACAGAAGCTTGTGTTAAAAATAATTTTCAAAAAAATGTATTTTTATTTTATAAATTATATATAAAATTTATTATTAGTGTGTAAAACATTTCTAGAAAAGGTTATTTTATTTTTAATGGATATAATGAAAAAGTTATAATTGTAGTAAACTAAATAAGAATCAAAATGTGCTAAATATTGGGAAACGTAGAAGCTAAAGGATAAATTGAATAAAACATGTTTTATAATGTCTTTTGGAGGTGTTTATATAACATATATTCCATGAAACCCATTTATTATCAATCATGGTTCTACTTGTGGTACCATTGACCTCTCAACAGTTAATAATTTTGAGTATTTACAAGAATGCCACTCCTCAACTATAAAAGGGAACTCACTCCCCTTATATATTCATAGATCTCAAGATATTTGGATCATTCAAAATCTACAAAAATTATATCCAAACATAACTCCATTCATTACATATTCATTATCTTGGGTATAAATCAAACCTTACAATGATTTAGTGCAAACCCAGTGAGGGTATCGAATAAAGATATAATTTTTTTGAAAGAATTATTATATTACTTTAGCCTCAATATCTTTAAATTAATATTATATAATAATTATATAATAACATAAGTTTCCTAAATAAACATATTTGTTGTTATATTATTTTTATGACCTACATCCACCCAAACATCCATCATTTGGTTGTGAAATTATCATTCAAGTGTACAACGGACTACCACCACATGAGCTGTGTCATTCATTTTATCATTACCAAATCTCATGGTTGGTTATAGTGATGTAAATTTAATTTATATATTATATTTAAAATATTTATAAAATAAGAATACAATTGGGGTCCTTATATCATATAAAATTATTTTATATTTCATTTTTAAGAGATACGATAACATCACCCATGTGTACGACCGACTACATTCTCCTGAATCAATGTGAAGAATTTTCAATAAAGTGTTACATGAAATGTAATATGGGTAAATATAATATTTATATATGATATAAATTACAAAATTATAAAATTAATGAATCATTTTTAGTTATTTAAAAACCATATATCATTTTTTTTCTTACCATTTCACACACTGAAAATTTGATAACATCATTCGTGGACTTGTGGACTGTCACTTCCATGGAGTGATGTGGTTCCTTTTACATTCCAAAAATTAAATATGTAAGTATACATAACTAAATATAATTATATTTTTTATATAATTATCATTATTTAAGTTATATAAACAATATAACTTATTTCATTAATGATCATTGAAAATGGAAACACTACTCATGAAGACATACGACCTACCATCTCAATAATCCTAATGTTGGTTCATTTTTCAAACCCATCGTTCTTGTATGGTTTTAATGGTAAAATGTATGATAATATATGATTATTATTTACTTATTATTATTATTTATATGCTTAAAAAATGTCCATTTTTTCAGTAGTTAACCTACATAAGTAGTTTTTGACATAGAAACTTAATATATCCAAAAAATTCGAATTAAAATTATTTATTTAAATATTTACATATATATTATTTAAATGTTACATAAAAATAAAAATAAACTTTTAAATATACATACAGAAACAAATTAATTAAAAAGTTTATTATCATGGATGATAGTGAAATATCATGATGAATCATAATCCAGGTACGATATTTATCATCTCACAATAATTTTTGTGATATGCATCCCATATCCACTGCCTATTTTTGTTGTATTCATTATATAATTTCCAAGAATTTATTTTATTATTATTATATGTAAATTTATTAGGATTTAAAAATACATTTGAGTATCTATTTTTCATAGGGTATTTGGTTTCAATGTTACCAAATTTGTAAGGGATTATTGTCACTATTTTTCCCTCTAAGATGTTTGTTATGTTATATACCTATCTTATTTTCCAACATGTATATTATACCCTATTCACATAATATATCATGAATATACATAATTTCATGATATTATATATTTTATTTAATGATATTATTTATAGGTACTTATGATTCAATTTCACTAATTTGGTACGAGTTTCATGATATAATCTCATCATTGATTAGAATAATTTGTGATTAAGTATCCAATAATTAACTCTTATAATATTCACCTAAATAATGGTCATGAATTTTCCCCACATATTTTTATATTAAAGGAATAAAAAGTTTCCCTTTGTTTTACAAACATCATATATAGGAAAAAAAAATTATGAAAAAAAATTTGTTTGATCAAAAAAAACTTTTTCATCTAAAAACATGTTTTTTGAAAAAAAAATCATAATATTCATTTATTTTATTTTGTAAAATGTGAAATGATATTTTCCTGAATAAATTTTTTACATCAATTTTATTACTTCTTTTATATGATTCGAATTTTTTTTTTCAATGATAATTATTATCTATTTGTTTTCTAAAACCTATTTTCAAAATGAAAAGAATGTTTTTTATAAATGTTATTGATTAGATTTTAATTGTATTTTCATTCATCAACGTCAAATAATAATGATTTTTCATATCCTATAATAGGGATATTTTTTAATTTACATTATCCCATTTATTTATTTGGAAGGATTATGATTATTTTGAAGAGATATTCTCAAACCCCATTTCTTTTCGATAGGATAATCATGTTTCGAAGAGGTTGATAAGAATACCCTTTCTTTTCTCTCAAATGTTTTTTATTACATTATATAAAAAAATAATAAATTTAATACTTATAACTTTTTGATAATTGAATTTATAATAATCACATCATATTAAAATCTACATAAAAAAGTCGGCTTCGTTTAATTTTTTAAAATTTTTAGAAAATGGTTAATTTTTCGATGAACATTGAAAAATAAGATTTTTAATGAAGCATACTTTTCATTTAAATAATTTATAAATATGAAATTTATTTTTAAATAAAAACTTGTTCAGTTATATTATTATTTAACAAATTAAGGTTTTAATTATTAATTTCAAATATGATTTTTTATAAGAAAATTATACTAAATAAAACACTTTTCTTGAGAAATAAAATTCATCGCATTTTTTAAGATTTATTTTAATTAAAATATTTAACATTTATAATATAGTTTGATATAAAATATTTCATACTTCAAATAAATTTTTCAAAATTTTAAAATGATGATACATTCATTTTTTTGAGAATTGTAAAAACTATATAAATTCATTAACAAAGGTAAGGATAAAATGGGTTTACTATTTGTTAAACCATTTAATAAGGGTATTTTTCTAATTAAAATTTTATGTAAACTATTTTATGGATATATTTACACTTAATCATTGAATACATGATATATATAACCATTTTGATCATTTTCTTTAGTATAAAATTGTTAGATTTTAATCTTTTAGAAAATTCCAATTGTGTCCTCTCCCCCACTTGTAAAAGGACACCACTCCATTATATTTATTATACCCCATTTTTCTATATAACTCATAAATATAAGAACTTCTTAAAATCTATATACATAATATAGTGGTGGTTGAATTTTTAAAAAACTATTCAAATGGTTTTTTTAATGTATCTAAAGGAGATCTATCAAGGATGATGTAATCATTCTATTCAATATCAATCAATTTATTTCTTCTCACTCCTCTTCCAAATCTATATAAAATATCATGAAATATTAAATTAGGAATAAATAATATACTTAAATTTTATTATGATTATATAAATACCATTATTCATCTAATTTTCTAAAAAATATGAAGATAATTATTTTTCATGCATATATGTTGCAAATCACTTCAATGTAGCGATAAAAATAATTTTCTATCAAAATTTATAATGGATGTTTGTTATGATGGTTATAATGAATATATATCACATTTATAAAATAAATTATTTTTTAAATAATAATATCATATTTAATTTATAATATTTCTCTCTATTTGATAATGATAACATCGCTAGTGCGTGTAAGTGGAAAACCACCTCCATGAAGCGATGCGTCTTGTTTTTCATTATATTTAAATAGAGAATAATAATAATATATTTAATTAACTTTTATGATATATATGATAGATTAGTTATTCTTAAATGGCTTATTATTATTAACATTTATTTTGATGCATCTTGCGATAAGTGAAAACAGCGTTCATGCATATATATGACCCACTGTCGGTATGAACAGTTTAATTCAATTTATTATATATACATTATATGGATGACTCAAATATAAATAAATCTAATTAATATATATGATATTTTTATCATTATTAATATTATTTATATGATGGACTCATGATCATTGTACAATTATGATGTAGCAAACCGAAATTATAATGATAAATGAAAAAATTAACACCAGAAAATAACAATTACAATTAGAAATTGTTAATATATTGGTGTAGAAATGATATAAGGTAATCTTATATGATATAATATTTATGTAAATTAATCCAGAATAGAATTATAAAAAATTAAGTATTACTATTAATTATGTTTAAATATATTTAGAATTAAGTGGAATGTAAGGTAAGAAATTTGTTGTATAATAGCATTGTTCATCGGGATGGTTTTTATATGTTTCTAATAATAAAAATTATGAATTATACTACATGAATTTAATGAATATTTTATCCAATGTATATATTTATATATAATCATTTTTTACTTTTGTTTCCCTCACTTTAGGAACTCAAGAGGCCAAATTAATTATTTGAAAGAAATATGACATTATTTTAAATATTAGTCAAAAAAATTGGCTTCAAAGTACATGTTTACTGAAAAATAAGATCATGATTTTATTTACAGTTATCCAATGATTTTTAAATTAAAATTCAGTAATAAAATTATTCAATTATTTTAAAATATTATCCTTCTTTTAATTTACTAAAGGTAATATTTTTTTACATTCTTACTAATATTTTAAACGAATAATTATTTTAATGTACAAAAAATTAATTGAATATCTTACCTTCATGATGGGTTAATTATTTGAAGTTTCCATTACAATTTTTTATGATATTTTGAAATAATATTTGTACTTAATATTTTTTGGGCTTTTATTATAAAAAATCAATTTCCAAGATACATGGTTATTTTTCTCAAGATACGTTGTACTAATATTTTAATGTTTTTTTAGTCTATGGAATAATTATTTTTTGTTAATTATTCTTTTCTAGCTATACGACTTATTAATTCCGTAAAAATTTAATTCTATGAATAGAATTTAATAAATATTATTTAAGTAGGCTTCCATGAAACGTTTTTATTTTCCATGATTTTATGATGCTATAAAGAAATCTTAATAAAGCCCGTTTCATTTCCATGATGTATTCTATGATGAAATGTTGAAATATTTATGTGACTCCTTTTATTTCCATGATTCATGCTATGATGAATATTTTATAATGTCATGGAAAACATATATATGATTTACAGTATGTGATCGATGATATATAATATTTATATACATCCGATGTATTAGGAAAATATGGATACCTCATGGGATTATAAGAACTTTAATGGAGAATGATTTAGTAAGGGAATTTTTTCACTTTGACCATCTAGAGAGTGAACCTTGTCTAAAGATAAATTGGAATGGGGATTAAACCCAATACTGATTGATATTATTGGTTTTGATCATTGATAGGAGAAATTATTTCTTATTCATATGTGTTTTAGATGAACTAATTCCTTATGAAAATTTTATATTATCATGGATCATGTTCTTTGTTTTGTTCATGGATAATTTCTTTTGAACATCCAATCATTATTTTTTTACTAAATAATACAATCCATGATATGTTGGATATAGATTTTAAATATAAATTTCAGGTTTTTCAAACTCTGATTCTCATGTAGTGTTTAAATGATCATTCATATCTCCATTCTTTACCATTACTGAGAATTTTATCTAAACCTTTTAAATGTTTTCATTGTCCATTTATTGAATAATAGTTTCTTTAATGATATGTATAATAAGTGTTCTCTTTATGAAGAACATGTTGGGATATGATCTAGGTCTCTTAATAATAAACAGTTTAAGTATACATGATTCTAAATACATTACTTCTATATGATTAAGGTGAGGATAATAATGTTATGTATAGAATATCTATTTAATAATATGTCATATTTAAGTATGAAAGGTATGGGTATCTTTATTTGATATCATTGAAATATATTATTACCTTTTTAAACCAATACTAGAACACTATATTGATAAACCTTTGGATAAACCAATATATATGAGAATATGCAAGGTTTTTTTCAAGAAATTAGAATAGTATTCCTAGGCAAGAAACCTTTTATGGATACTATAAGTGGACGTGGGTTTGGGAAAATTTCATATAGGCGTAATAACCCAAAAAAGTGTTTGCTGAGTATTTCTCATCGATTATTTTGTTGCATGGTAAGAGTTCCCTTGATGTGGTCTGGGTTTGAACTCATGAAATTACAGTTGTTTTAACACAAATTTTCATTAAATTCTTTATAAAATATTTGAATACGTGATGTACATAAATAACATAGGTAAAACCTAATGCTCCATAGATTAAAATGATGATTCCAATATTTATATATCTTATAAATGATTTTTTACTGTTATATTTTAATCCATAATTAATATTTTTTCACATACTATGAATATTGTTTTCATTAAATGTATGAAACCCAATAGAATAGTGATAATATTGAATGCGACCAACAATGCATTGATTTTATACTTCGGTAACAAATTATTTTCATATAGAATATAAAATCACGTGTCTATTCTTATAAAACATTCTTAATCTATGAATCATGTTTACTTACAAATAATCTATGGAGGGTTTAATATCTTTTGAGTTTTTCATGAGGAAATATATCTATTTTAGTGGTAATGATAATCAATAAGTCGGTGAATAAAGGATCAATAACATTGAAAATAATTTTTTCCTCTCCAAGGATTGAAACCTAAAAATGTTCTTTTAACTATTTACCATTTTGATGGTGAATTATATCAATGGAAGAATCTTATATAGTACATGATTAATGAATAATAAATTTAATATATGTAGTATGATGAGTTTAAATGATTATTTATCAATAACTACTTTACTCATATTTGTAAAAAAATAGATATGGAACTCCTTGATCTATAGCAGATGGATATTGAATCTATTATTGATATTGATAACAATTTTATATATATTTCACCATAAAAATATGGTATTACAACTTAATGAGAAATTAATATTTATCAATTATTTGGTGTCATAAAACCAATAATAAGAATGTAATTAACAATAAGAGTCTTCAGTACAATTAAATAAAATGTTTTGTTAGAAAGTTGGAAATTGTTATTAGTGTTATCCATAAATATTATAGTATGGATCATATACATATATTTAATTAAAAGAATAATACAGTAATAAAACCATGGAGAAAAGAAGGTGACATTTCCACCATGATAAGCATGTGGAAGGAAACATAGTGGAAACTGATTTAAGGAGTTGGTAAATGTATGAATAATGGAAATGAATTTCATTGGGAAATAAAATTATGAATTGATGGGAATAAGAAATAATCAAATAATTTAGAAAATCAACCAAATATTGGACAACCCATAATTTAATGTTTCAAAAGAAAGGAGTGAGAAATTATGCTAACTAATGCTCAACTATCAATGTTAATGATCATTATTGAAATTATAAATTTCTTAAACATAAAGAAAAAGTTATATATCATGTGATGACTATTTATAATGTGGAGTATTATATTGAATTAGAAAAAGGTACACATACCATAAACTATATAATGGTTAGTGTCTAATTTGATATAGATATTCCCACACGTTTATTTATGAATAATTTTATACTAGTATCCAAGTAAATCCTCAAGGACTATATGTTTCATTACCTCTGTAATCACCTAATTTTATGATGTTGACATCTTAATTATATGGTTCCTCTCAGATTTATGATTTTGGGAATTATCTTCCCACTAATATTGTTTTTATACCTCTTGTTGAATTTGATGTTATTTTGAGAGCACAATATATTTTGTTAAATATATTCAATAAAAATGATTGAGGGTCGGAAGACACATTTGATATTCTAATCCATCTTATTATCTACTAAATTTTTATGATAAATATGAAATTATAATGGATATTACATCCACAATATGGGTCCTTATTTCTATTCAAAAGTTTAGTTTATCTCATATGGTTAGAGGGAATATTAATTTCAATGTTTTTCTAATTTTATTGAATTCTATTGATGTATTTCCACAACAGTTTGTAATATTCCAAATAAATAATGAATATTTGTTTTTGAATATTACACATACATGGTGAAACAATTATATCCAATATACCATATAGAATTTCACAACTCAAGTTGTAGGAATTAATGAAGAAACTATTTAAAAATCATCATAAAAGTTTATTCATCCTAGTGAATCAACCTGAAATAGTCATATTATTTTTATTAAAAATAAATATGGATATATGATATTTTTCATTGATTATTAATAATTTATATATATCATTGTAACACCCCACGCTTCCATAGTACATTTCTCTTGGAATAATTCAATAGCTTGCATAGTACTCAACTTCGAGATTCTAACACACCGCGACCAATCAAAGTAGCCATTAAAGGAATAATAATACACAATTTTTAAATTTTATAAATATTATATCTCATAATGATCTTCATTTTTAGATTCAGAATATCAAAATTAGATTAGGGTTAATTTTTTGTATTTTTCTGGAAGCATTCAATTTTATATGAATAGTGAAATCACTGATTTATAGTTTAAAACCAAATTTTTATTTTATTAATTATTTCTATTATTTAAATCAAATTTAGGTCAAAATAGATATATAATACCTATATATGTTAAATTTAATAAAATTGATTTAGTTTATAATAATTTTAGATATATAAAAATTTTATTGAACTTTTTACTGTCTTTTATCCACTACCTAGGAGCATTTGCAAATTTACATAAAACATAATTTTACCACTTATGTGAGATGAATTTAAAAACTCTAAGAGACACGGTTGATATTAGTAAGTAAAATGTGGTTCAATAAGATGAAAATTATTTTTGGTGAATAGTAACTTTTTTGCTTTTATTTACCATAATTAACAGTAAATAAGGTTTCTAAGGGTATAAAATATATTTTTATTACCCTAACATAGGTCCTAATTTTATTAAATTAGTATAATTTGACCAAAATACCATAGGAACCAAATATGAACCACTTTGGTCCACATGGCTTAGATTAGGACATTTATTATAATTTTATTTAATGAAGAGTGAAAAGAGTTAAAATCAAAGTTTAACAACTAAAACATTTTTTATATAGGGTTATACATAAGATAAATTATATTATTAATATTGAATAGAAATATAAAAAAAATTCCTACATAATGGTATTTTATTTACAATATTTTGACATTAAATAATTAAAAATTATTTTTGACACAATGATGATGTAGTAAATACCGTATTAATGAAAGATTAAAATAATTGATATTATAAATATCCAAATAAATGTTATTTGAGACTTTTTTTGAATTTCACTAATTTTCTATGATAATATGACATTTTACGGTTGGATAGAGGAATTTGTTTTTAAGTAATAATGCTATTATTAATTTAGAAAAAGAAAAATAACAAATTTTGTTAAAATTGACAAAAAATAGTTTTTAAAACAAATATTATATTAATAATTGATATTCTATTCATAAAAATCTACGGTTTGGAAAAAAGACTTATATAATTATAGTTTTATCATTAATAAACCACTTGAGGTTCTATTGTAAGTTTTTAGTAAGTTTATTAACCATATAATATAAAAATACAAAGAGACATGCTAAATGTCAAAATATTTAACTAAGTGCTAAATATAAATGATAATGTTAATATAGTGACCCAACCTAGTCTAAAACCTATTGGTCAAGTGATTTTTGACCCATCACCACCATATCCTTTAAATAATTTATTTTGGATCCATTAGAAACCGAAAATATTTTTATTATAATATAATATTTCTAGCTTTTCCTTAGGTTCTCTCACCCCTCTAATAAAAGAGAACCTCCCCTTCAAGTTCCTTTCTTCTTCAACATCCTCATTCAAGTTCCTTTCTTCTTCCACATCCTCATTCTTTGTTGTTTCCATTTTAAAATAATAACTCCAGTATCATATATATAATGTAATTTTATTATAAATATGGTACATCCATATTCATTATTCTATTCATCCTTTGAATAACATGTCACCATACGTGCGTACGTACGGCTTACCGTCTCCCCGTAATGGTGTAATTGTTATTCAATACATTATTATTTGGATGGTTATAATAATGATGTGTAATTGTTGTAAATAATAAATATAAATTCATAATTATTATTTATATATTATATACCATAAAATTATATAATATTTTAATATCAAAAGACTGATATTGTCGCTCATGCGTCCGTACGAATTACCATCTCCGCGAACGTGATGAGATTCATTCCCCATCGTATCCATTCAAGACGAATTTTCATTAGATGAATAAAAATTATATATAAATACATAATATCATTCTGAATATGAATAAGAAACATCCTATCCATAACAAACATTACATACGTAATAATGCATATAAATGAAAACAAATCAGTTAACACCCAAAACGACGATAATACTAAGATATTATTAACAACGAAATGTTAATAGATAATATTTGATATCATATATATTTATATGATTCCTGTATAATTTAATAAAAATTATTTCACCATAATATAGAAGGTTAACCTACATCGACCAAGGAAAAGTAAAAGGTAAGGGTTAATTTTCACAATCACTTTATTATCCGATGTTATTTTTATGTAAGTATCTATTGGGACCTCTTTATCATCAACATCCATGTTTCTTAAAAATGTATTCCAGAAATCTTTTACTATTTACTAGACTATGAGTTAAAGTCATTTATACACTTGTTTGACTTTTTATAAAATGGTATGACAAAATCTTTACTTCGTTTTCCAAACAATGTACTTTATGACCTTTTTGACAAAATTAAGGTATGAATGTTTTTTCATACTATACGGCAGGTGTGGCTATTTTCTGTCTTTATAACGTCGTCGAAGATTCCCTTACATGATTATAAGAATATTTCCAAAATAAATGTTTTCTTAAATGATTTTAAAATAGAAAGATATATTTCTCTAATAAAGGTTTTTATTTCATCTATGACAACATCCTTTGATAGATTTTAGGCTTATAAGAAATTGATTTATTATGATACAAAACTTCCATATTGTATTTAATGTTTTTCGATATGTTTGACTATGGATGTGTTATTATTACACCATTCATGGTTTATGGATAAAGTATTTACATTTCGTATGATAGTTTTAATATGAATGTTTATATTATGTTAAAACCTTTTCACATGAGGAATGTATTGGACTTAGTAAGTGACAGGTGGAGCCAACTATAGCTCCTTGATGCATCGGTAGCCCTAATGAGACAAACAAGTGTATTGGAAGAAATCCTTGACAAAATATTATTTTTAGTCTTGGCACAAGGCCTTGGCTATGTGGTTATGAAGTGTGACATTATTCATTCCATCATTATGAAAGTGGTTATTGATATTGCATGTGAGTATTCGACTAATAGAATATCCATGTGAGCAAGTAAATGGAATTTATTTGATTTATATTTTCTATATTATGATGATGTTTATGTTGAAAAGGCTATTGTTTTAGTTTTATACATTGCCTTAAATGTTTATGCTTATTTATGAAAGTTTCCTCTATATTGTTATCCTTACTGAGCATCTGAGCTCACCCCATTCTCTATTTTATTTTTCCCAGGATGCAAAAAATTATTTTTTGACTGACCTGCAGGGATAGTCTAGGGGATCTCAGTGTTTTATATGGAAACATTTTTATTGTACTTTTCCATTTTTTGATGTAAGTTAAACCTTATAAATGTATCTAGGACTTCCAAGGCTACTAAAATAATCAGTCATTTGGGAAATAATCTTTTGTGAACATGCCAATGATACTTAATAATACACAGACTCTAGGTTACTGGGGTCGGGCTTTTACAATTTATATTAGAATATGTTTAGTACAAACCATGGAAAATGGATATAGATAAACATAGATAAGAGCACATATCCCTAAGATAGGCTTTGATTATTAGTATAGAATAACTTTATAGAATTTTTGTATTGTAGAGATATTGTGAGTTTTCCAAGAAATACATCCATGTCTGGAAACGAGTAGGTAGAGGTCGCTCTGGCATAGATGTACCTAGGGGTAAAACTTGAAAACATCACTTTGAGCTAGACTCGAACAAGAACTGGTTCACAACAACGGGCTTTGCTGCACTATTGGTTATGATACTCATGAGGGATATGATTTGGATAAATCTCATTTTCGTTACAAACCATTATGAAGGGTTTATGAGTATATACTTCATCAATGAAAACATTTTCATGATTATGGATTATATCCATAAACTATTCAATTTATACTTAGTGTTTTACAAGTTTGGATTTATGTATTGGGATTCATAAACGAATATAGTTTATGCCATTGTTTAGAAATGGTGCATAGTGAGAGGAATGGAAACCATATCAATGAACACACTCCATTTAGGGATTTCACTCCTACTCAACATAATTATAGTGGAGCGGGTGATTCAATTGGTGCTGATCAGAAAATCACCATACTAGGAAAACTCACTCAGGTAATGAATAATAACCTTACCCATTTGGAGCACCATGATCCGTAGCATGGAGGATCAATGTCAGATCACTTTATGAGGAAACATCAACAAAAATTTAATGTGGGTACAAATCCTCTAGTTGCTGAGCACTAGATAAATTCCATAGAGAAATTATTTCATGCCTTGGGGAATAGTGAAAGGAAAAAAGTTTTCATGGAAGTTTACCACTTCACTGGAGATTTTGATCAATGGTGGTTATTGATTCCAAACACAAAGTAAGATGATGAAGTAACAAATATTGAATATAGGGAGTTTAATGATTTTTTTATAAAAATACTTTCCTCCTTACCATTGAGAAGATATGAAAATACAATTTCTGAGTCTTAGGAAAAAAGAGGATTTGAATGTCGCAAAGTATGAATCTAACTTTACAAGGTAAGTGAGGCATGATGTAGATTGTATATGTAACCCAAGAAGTAAGATTGATTGTTTCTTTGATGTGTTAAAACCATTTCTCTGTCGAGCATTAGTCTTAAAATGCTTCTTGTATTACAAAGATATTTTCTCATGTGCTATGAAGACAGAAAAAGAATTCTCTAAGTCTATAGACTCTAAAGTAAAGAAGGAGAAAAAGATATCTGCTGAACACTCAAGAAATGCAAAAAAGGGGAAGTAGGGAAAAGTTGAAGATCAATCCTATAGTAAATGTGGCAAAAAACACCATGGTACTTGCCTGAAGGGAATGAGAGTCTGTTATAAGTGTGTTGAAAAAGACCACCAAGCTCGTGATTGCAAGGAGAAGAAAGAGGTTGCCGATGATGAATGATACTGTTATAAAGAAAGGGGGAATTATGTGAATGAATTTCCTAAGCATCAGGGGATGTTACCTCAGAAAAGGCCAAGGGATCAAGGCCAAGCTTATGCTATCACTACTGCTGAGTTTGATGCTTCAAAAGACGTAGTGTCAGGTAATTTAATCATTTCCTCAAGTTTAGAAAATGCTTTATTTTATTCTAGATCTTCTTATTGTTTCATATCTTCCCAGTTTTTTAAGAAAATTAGATATTTCCAATTTTATTTAAAAAGGGAGTTGTCATTCAAAAATATTTAGTGAAGTATCATTGCAACAATGTTTTCTGAATCAGTCCCAATTAGGGAATATGAATGTTCTTTATCTACTGATATCATCGTCATATCCATGATATAATTTGATATAATCCTCAGTATGGATTGGCTTTCGGACCATGATGCAAAAAAAGTTTGGTAGAAGAAGGAGGTTACTATTTTTGATGACGATGATAAAGAAGAACTTATCATTAGGTAAGAATCATCACCCCTAAATTTTTATCTAGATCCACCCCCAGTATCTCAACAAACATCAATTATTGTGGAGAAAGAGAATGAAATAATTGTAGATGAGGAAAAGAATGTTCACATAGAGAATGTACATATTATGCAAGTTTATTTTGATGTATTTTCATAAGATTTACCTAGACGTCCTCCCATAATGATAAATTGAATTTTCCATTGATTTAATTCTTGGTTCAAGGCCCATATCAAAGAGCCCTTATAGAATAGACACCGTGGAATTATTGGAACTAAAGAAACAACTAGAGTAATTGAGTAATAAGGGACTTATTCTCCCTAGTGTTTCTCCATTGGGGAACCCCTATCTTTTTTGATAAGAATAAATATGGATCTATGAGGTTGTGCATTTATTACAGGATGATTAATGCTATAATAATAAAGATAAAGTATCCCCTACCCCACATTGATGATTTATTTGACCACATTCATGGAGCTCTATAATTTTCAAAGATTGACCTTCGATATGGATATCATCAGTTGTGTGTGAAGAAGTAAGAAATTCCAAAAACAACATTTCGAATCAGGTACAATCATTATGAGTTTATAGTAATGCCTTTTGGATTGATTAATGCATCCTCTATCTTCATGGATCTAATTAATAAGGTTTTCAAGGAATATATTGATGAATTTGTAGTGCTATTTATGATGATATCTTGGTATACTATAAAAACTATGAAGATCATGAAAATCATTTTCACATTATCATAAAGACTCTTATATGAAATGAATTATACGGAAAGTTTAGCAAGTTTTAATTCTAGCTTCATGAAATTTCTTTTCTTGGCCATATCATCTCTTTGTATGGAATCTCCATTGACACTTATAAGACAAGACAAATCCAGGAATGGCCATCATAGATCAGTATAAAAGAGGTAAACAAGTTTATGGGTTTAGCTGGTAATTATCATCATTTTGTCTAGAATTTTGCCCGATTGGCTAACCCATTATCTAAGCTCACATGTAAAGGGGTGATATTTGTTTGGACAAAAGAATGTGAATTTTTTTTTGAAGAATTGAAGATAATAGTTGTCAATGCATCTATATTATCTCTATCATCGAAGAATGATGGGTTTGTTATTTACGGTGATGCTTCAAATAAAGGAATTTGTTGTGTCCTTATACAGAATGATTGGGTTATTGCCTATTCAAAAAGACAACTAAAAACTCATGAGCAAAACTATAATACACAATATCTTGAAGTAGCAGCTGTAATATTATCTTTGAAGATATGGAGATATTATCTATATAGTAAAAAATGTGATATTTATTCTAATCACAAGTGATTGAGGTATATTTTCTCACAAAAAGAACTCAACATGAGGCCAAGGCGATGGATTGAACTACTCATGGATTGTGATTTCATGATAAACTACCACCCGGGGAAGGAAAATAAGGTGGATGATTCTTTGAGCATAAAATATCATGGAATTTTGAACATGATGAGAGTTTAAAGGGATCCTATTTTCATGGATCTATTAAGGATGGATATGGGAATAACCATGGAAGGTGAAACATCAATGATTTTTCAAATGGTTGCCAAACCATATTTACTATAATTGATAAAGAGTTCTTAGACCAATGATGAAGTGTTTAAAAACAATATTATAGCTGTGAATGATGGGAGATTTAGTGACTTTGTGTATGAAGATGGAATTCTAAAATATGGGTATAAGCATTGTGTTCATAATATACCAGATTTAAAAATGTAATTTTTTTATGATTCTCATAGTTCCAATTTCTATATTCACCCTGGTAGTAATAAGATGTATAGAGGTTTGAAAGAAACATTTTTGGTGGGACAACATGATGAGGGAGATTGGTAATTTTGTGTTATGATGTATGGTTTGTCAATAAGTGAAGGCTGGAAGGAAACAGCCTGGAGGAGTCACGCAACCTCTTCCCATACTTGTGTGGAAATGGGATGATATCAGGATTGACTTTGTCATGGGGCAACCAAAGACTCCTAGAATGAATGATGCAATATGGGTCATTGTTGATCGTCTTACCAAGTCAGCACATTTTTATTCTATAAGAGAAGATTTACCACTTCAACATTTAGAAAGACTATATATTAATGAAGTTGTAAGAGTTTATGGCATACCAATATCGATTGTTTCATATTGTTATCCCCATTTTACATCAATATTCTAGAAAAGTCTTCAGAAAGACCTAGATACTAAACTTTATTAGGGAACTGCCTACCACCATCAAACTGATGGATAATCAGAACGGACTATTCAAACCTTAGAAGACATGTTGAGATATTTTTCACATGACTTTCACGGTATCTGAGATAAATATTTGCCTATGGTATATTTTTCCTATAACAATAGATTCCATTCAAGAATTCAGATGGCACCATATGAAGCGTTATATGAAAAGATATGTCGCACACCAACTTGATGGGATGATATTGGTGAAAGAAAACTTGTAGGAGGAAATGATGGAAAATTTGAAGGTAATCCAAACCCACATCAATGGAGCTCAATGCAGGTAGAAGAGCTATGCCCAAAACTGAATTAATGATTTGGAATTTCAGGTAAGAGATCATGTTTTCTTTAAGGTATCTCCATGCAAGGGTGTTATACATTTCGGTATGAATGGAAAATTAAGTCTCAGGTACATCGGACCTTTTGAAATTCTAGAACTAATTCAGGAGGTTGCTTACTGTTTGGAAATGTCGCCAAGTCTCTCTAAAGTTCACAATGTATTCCATCTATCACTATTGAGAAAATACATGCCTGACTCAATGCATGTACTCACCTATGAGGAATCAGAACTGGAACCCGATCTGGCTTATTGCGAAGAGAGTGTCAATGTTCTTGATACAAGAGAACAAGTGCTAAGAGACCGGACGACTCATCTAGTAAAATTTCTATGGAGAAACAATAAGATGGATGAGGCAATGTGTGAACCCGAGGAACTTATGATGAAGAACCACCAGAGTCTTTTTATGTAGGAATATTCTAGAAATTTCGAGAACAAAATTATTTGAATGAGGGGAGAATGTAACACCCCATGCTTCCAATGTATGTTTCCCTTTGAATAATGCAATAGCTTGCATTGAAAGAAATTTCGAGAATCTAACACACCACAACCAATCAAAGTAGCTGTTGTGAATATAAATACCCACCTTTTAAAATTTTAAAAATTTTATCATTCAAAATGGACTTCATTTTTGGATTCAGAATATCAAAATTAGCTTAGGTTAAATTTTTGGTATTTTTCTGAAAACATTCAATTTTTATGAATAGTGAAAAACACTAAGTTATAGATTTTAAAAGAATTTTTATTTTAATAATTATTTATTTTATTTAAATTATTTAATGTCATAGAAGATACATAATACCAATATATGTTCAATTTAATTCATTAGAGTGGATTAATAATAATTTTAGATATATTAAAATTTTATTGAACTTTTTCATGTATTTTACGAATCGCTTATGAGAATTTGAAAATTTACATAAAACATAATTTTACATCTTCATTGATTTGAATTTCATAAATCCAAGAGACATGGTTGATATCAGTAAGGAAATTTTGGTTCAATAGGATCAAAATAATTTTAGTTGAATATTAACTTTTAACTTTTATTTACCACGGTTAAAAGTAAATATGGTAATTAAGGGTAAAAATGATATTATTATTACCCTAACAAATGTCCTAATTTTATTGGATAATTATAATTATACCAAACACAAACTTATGAATAAAATATGAACCTTTTTGGTCCACTTGTATTAGATTAGGACGTTTATTATTATTTTATTCAAAGAAGAGTTAAAAGACTTATAAACAATATTTAATAACTAAAAAATCAATAATATAAGGTTATACATAAGATAAATTCGATTATAAATATTAATTATAAATGTAAAACTACTTCCTAAATAATGGAATTTTATTTATAATTATTAAACATTAAATAATTAAATTTATTTATGACACAATGATGATAGAGTAATTACCATATTAATGAAAGATTAAAATAATTGATATTATAAATATCCAAATAAATGTAATTAGATACATTTTATAAATTAAAATAATTATATAGGTTAATATAACATGTTATAGTTGGTTAGATTAACTATTTTTGAAGTAATAATGGCGTTACAAATTTCGAAAAAACAAAGTACCAAATAGATTCAAAATTAACATAAAAGAGTTTTACAAAAAATTATATTATCAATTGATTTTTATTCGTAAAAATATATAGATTGGTCAAAATACTTATATAATTAAAGTTGTTTCATTAATGAACCACTTGGGGATCTCTTGTAAGTTTTTAGTATGTTAATTAACCATATAATATAAAAATACAAAAAGATATGGTTAATATCAAACTATTTAACTAAGAGGTAAATCTAAAAGATAAAGTTAATATTGTCACCCAAACCTACATAAAACATATTTATTGAGTGTTTTTAACCCATATCCACCTTAGCCTTTAAATAATTAATTTTGGAGTCATTAGAAACCGAAAATGATTTTATTATAAAATAATATTTCTAGATTTCCTAAGGTGCCCCTCACCCCTCTGATAAAAGGGAACTACCCATTCTCTCTAATTTTCTCTTTAAAAGCCATTTGAATTGGCCAAAAACAACCCAAATACCCTATAAACTGTACTCCCTTTATTTTATAGGCCTTAACTTAGTCATAATGCCCACCTAATGAGCCATTTTTATCAAATCAAAAGGGAGAACCCGAAGAAAAGATAAATATTTCATCACCTCTTTCATGTTCTTTCCTTCTTCCACTTCTTCATTCTTTGTTGTTTCCATTCTAAAATAATAATTCAGTATCTTATATACACTGTGATGTTATTATAAATTTGGTACAACTATATTCATTATTCTATCAATCCTTTGAATGACATGTCACCATATGTGCGTACATACGGCTTAACGTCTCCACGTCGTGGGATAATTGTTATTCAATGCATTATTATTTGGATGGGTATAATAATGATGTGACATTGATGTAAATAATAAATATAACAAGGTAATGATCTTGTATATATGATATACCATCCATTTATATATTATTTTAATATTATAAGATTGATATTTTCACTCGTGCATATGTACGGATTACCGTCTCCATGAACGCGATGAGATTCACTCCACATCGAATCCATTCAAGAATAAATTTCACTAGATGATTAAAAATAATATTTAAAGACATTTTTTCATTATTAATATGAATAAGATAAATCATATCCATAAAATAATTTTCTTACGTAACAAAGCATATAAAGGAATGAAAATCAGTTAACACCTGAAACGACGATAATACTAAGATATTATTAACAAAGCAATTTTAAAATATCATATATTATATCATATTAATTTATATTATTATTTTATAATTTAATAAAAATTATTTCACTATTATACAAGAGGTTAACATACCCTCGACCAAGGAATAGTACACAGTAAGGGTTAATTTTACAATCTCTTTATTATCCGAGATTGTTTTTATGCAAGTATCTACTGGGGCCTCTTTATCATCTACATCCACGTTTCATAAAAATGAATTGAAAAACATTTTTACTATTTACTATACTATCTATTAAAGTCATTTATACCATTGTTTGAATTTTTATAAAATTATTTGAAATGAATCATTCCGTCGTTTTCCGAACAAGGTACTTTATGACCTTTTCGACAAAATTAAGGTAAGAATGTTTTTTAACTAATATAATGGGTGAGGCTATTCTCCACCATTATAACATAATATAAGCTTACCTTCAAATATTATAAGAATATTTTCAAAATAATTCTTTTCATAAATGATTTCAAAATAGAAAGAGATATTTCTCAAAAAAAGTTTTTGATTTTATCTATGTCAACATCTTTTGATGGATTTTTAGCTTATTTGAGGTTGATTTATTATGATATAGAACATCCATATTGTATTTAAGGTTTTGTGATATGTTTGACTATGGATGTGTTATTTTTACACCATTCATGGTTTATGGATAATGTATTGACATTTCGTGTGCTATTTTTAATAAGACTGTTTATGTTATGTTTAAACCTTTTCATATGAAGAATGCATTGGACTTAGTATGTGATAGGTGGAGCCTTCTATAGCTCCTCGATGAATCGTTAGGTCTAACGAGATAAACTAGTATCTTGGAATAAAGACTTGACAGAATCGTATTTGTATTCATGGAAAAAGGTCATGACTATGTGGTTATGAAGTCTGGCATTATGCATTCCAGCATTATAAAAGTGGGTATTGATATTGCACGTAATTATTCAACTAGTAGAATATCCATGTGAGTAGGTAAATAAAATTATTTTGATTTATATTATCCATATTATGATGTATAATATTTTGAAAAGGATTTTGTTTTAGTTTTATACATTGCCTTTAATTTTTATGCTTATTTTTTAAAGATTTCACTATATTGTTATCCTTAATAAGCATCTGAGCTCACCCCTTTCTATGTTTAATTTTTTCCTGGATGCGAAAAAGTATTTTATGACTAACCTAAAGGGATAGTCTATGGGATCTCAGTGTTGTCTATGGAAACAATGTTGTTTTAGTTTTCCATTTTATCATGTAATGTAAACCATATGAATGTATCTATTAACTCCAAGGCTACTAAAATAATCAGTATTTCAGGACATGATCTTTGGTGATCATTCCAATGATATGTAATAATGCACCGACTCTGGGTAAATAGTGTTGGGGAGTTACAATCATGATCAAGAATAAGTACCATCTTCACAATTTTAATGATTTTTTCAATCAATTGTGATGAACTAAATAATTTTCCTTGATTGTTATTCAATTTTGATACTATTAGTTGAGGTTCAAAAATGAATGAATATCTAAGATAGCCTTCTATATGTGCTATAAAAAATATAAAAATTTTGGGATGTTATTTGGTCATATTAATTTTTTTTCTATATTGTTAATTTTAATAAATGTATACCTTAAAGACAAACATGATTAGTGTTTTGTAGGCTCTATAGATGTTTTTATTATATATTCTATGAAAATGGAAGAACATGGATATTATTTGAAAATTTATTTAAATACCCTATGGAATAATAATCTTCTTGATAAATTTACGAAGTACAAATTTTTGTTGTAAATAGTTTCATTCATGGGTTATATAATATTAAGAGAAGATGTATGAGTTGATCCATCAAAGATTGCTATGATTTGGTGTTATAACAAAAAAAAACTATGATAGAGATCCATATATTTCACGAATTGGTTGGGTATTATAAACATTCTATAAATAATGTATATGTTCTATTTAGTAAACTCCCCATATTAACTCAAAATGAGACATATTATTTGAATAGATGAATGTGAGTAAAATTTTAGGGAATTGAAGAGAAGCTTTTTCAGTGCACTTTGTCTTTCCCTACCCTATAGTAGAGAATTGATGATAATATATATTGATACATCCAATAAGGGGTTGGTATGCCTCTAAATATAGATTGATATGAACATATCTTATTCCCCATGCTTTTTAAAGGTTCATGGGAGGCAAATTTCACTTATTAACATATATTAATATGTCATAATTTTTATATTAATGATATTTAGGCATTATCTTAATATTTAATGGTGTCTTATATATAATGATCAAAAATATTAATGTATATATTCACTCAAAAATAGATCAATATGAACCATATATGATAGTAAGAGAGTTTATTAAAGATTTTACCTGATCAATACACTTCCACAATTGAAAACCAAACATGGTAGTTGATAATTAGGTTGAAAGGATAATGCTACCTTATCTATGATGAGGTTCCGAAAATATTAAATATTTATAGATTTGTGAGGGATGGATATATAAATCCCATTATATAATGAGAAATATTCTCAATCTTAAATGATTGTTATACCATCATTACCTATTAATATTAAAGAGGTACAAAAGGATGATTTAGAGATACCGAAGATGGTGAGAATTTTTCATGATTTAAACCATTATTATTTCATAATGATAAAGTTAAAGATCATTGTATGTGTCACATATATTCAAAACATGATTATTGAGATATTAGATGAAGCATACATTTCATCAATTTCCATTCCTCACAAATACATAATAATGTTTATAGATTAAATAGAGTTTTTATGGTCGGACAACACAAGGAGAGACATTTCAATGTATGATTCCAAGTTAATGGTATGTATATATGTTAATTCAAAGAGATATAAATCATTGGGGATGTTACAAATATTAACCCTATGAGTATGGATGTCAATAAACACCACAATGCAGTTTTTTTAATTGGACTTTCTAAAATATCTACAAGACGTACTTTTATTTCGGTAGTATCCGTTAACCATATGAAGTAAACATGATTCATTTCTATCATAGAATATTAATATCTTTCTCAGTTTAATAGAATATACAATATTGAAGTGGTATGCTGTATGGAGTATATCATTCTATTTTATCACATTAGGGTCCTAGGTTTTCCTCAAATACTATTGAAGGCCTTAGAAATGTATTTATTTAGATTGATATTTTTATTAATTTTTATTATCCCATGACATATTTTTAACATGAAAAGGCCATTATATCTCTATAGTATATGTGGATATCATATTCTATTGAGTTCATTGATTTTTTTTCCAAGACATTCCTATTGTTGAGATTCCTATAAAAATATCTTTCACTCTAGAATTATTATGTCTCCTTGTCAAGGCATTTATATAATGATTTTTATAACTCTAGTTTCTTGAATGAAGATAGTAAAATAAAAATAATATGATCCAATTTAGATTAAGAAAAAAGATGTATTTCTACATTCATTAAAAAGTACAACACGTATACTCAATGGCGATAAAAAATTAATCATTGCAGCAATGTGTGAAATATGTAATTAGATGTTAGTGAGATGGAATTTCTATGAATTTTTATAATGAATTAAGGTTAAATATTTCAAAATAATGGAATTTGTTTTAGAATTTATACTTCTTCATATGGGAATAATATTCACACAGGGAGGGTAACAAATCAGATGGAAGGTCCCTGAAACCAATATCAAGTTCAATATGTGTTCAATGCATCTCTCTCAATGAAATATATACCTAGTAATTCAATTTTATAGAACATATATGTACTAACATTATAGAATCATCTTCCATATGATGGAAAACAAGTATAATATTAGATCATAAAGAAAAATTCTATGAATGAAGACTACTCACATGGTTAATGTTATCTGGAAGAATGAAAAATTAAATTAAGTATCTTAGGAAACTGGGGATGTGATGAAACAAAAATATAATCATTTTTATATTTAATTGATTGAATTTAATGTAAAGAATTATTTATAACTGGGGTAAAATGTAACACCATGTCTTACATTATATATTTCTCATTAAACAAATTTTATTTATTTGATAGATTGTGATAAAAAACCTCTTTTCTGAACAAAAAATAATATAGGATATCATTATAAACTTTCCATTATACTATTTGAATGTATATGAAATATGTTTTTTAGAAAATAAATATATATTATGATTCTATCCTATGAATATAAATTAATAAATAAGGTATCAGTTTATAATAAAGATATTATAAGCATCAAAAACAATTTTCCCACAATATTTTTATTTAATTCAATCAGAAAACAATATAATTAATTTATACCATATGTATAATTTTTTAGTTCAAATGATTATATTTTTAAAAATTATCATGTTAAAATTAATTTATAGTGATATTTTATTTGAATTTTATGAAAATATTGGTTTTTTACAAATTATGAAAGAACTCAATTTTTTTGAAAATTTTAATTTTTGTTTGAAGAATTTAAAAAGATCAATTTTTCTATAAGAAGGTATAAAAAGTTATTCCACTTATATTATTTTTAATCTAATAATTTACTTTTGATTAATATTACATTGTATTTTGGTATAAAAATATTTTATATTTAAGAAAACATTTTCTCTGGAATACATAATTTCATCACATTTTTTGGGTTTCAAATAAAATAAAATTATGAAAATTATTTGAAATAAATTTGTTAATAAGTATTAAATATTTGGTTTCACTATGTCAAAAAAATTTAATGAGTCCATTAACTAGTTTTGGTCATAATAAATAGTATAAATTGAAAATATAATTCAATGTTAGTGTGGTTGAAATGGGTTTAATGGGGGTTAAAATATGAGATAAGGATAAGTTACTGAAAACATAATGTATGGGTATATTAAATCCTCATCCTGAACTAACATCAAATATTTATTCATTTGGAATCAACATTCCTAATTATGAATTTTTTTATTCTAATCATTTATTAAACTCTAAGTGTTTCCTCCTCCCACTTTTAAAAGGACACCCCTCCTTTCTCTTCATTACAAAAATTTGATAAATATATCTATAAAATACCATCACAAATTGTATTATAAATAAATTGATCAAGTATTATATTTTTTAATCATCTCAAAATATTATTCCATATATCCTAAACGAGGGATCTAATTGAGGACTACATAAAATATTTAATTTTCATTCCCAAATTCTTTAAATTTATTTATCATCATGAAAAATAAAAATATTTTGTAATTATCAATAAATAATAACTTAATTATCCACAATTTAAAATGAATTTCTTATTATTATGAATCCACCATTATACACCCTCTATTTCATCAAATAGAAAATGAGAGTATCTCCCATGCATACATGTTCACAACTACATCCCCATAGTGATAAAATTTATTTTACATCATTGTGTATCATGGATGATTATTATGAAGAGTTTTATTTTTAATTATTATATTTATAAAATAATAAAGCTTATTTAATTATACTATATTATTTACCTTTTTACCATAATTTTGGTTCCATAATGATAACGTAACTCATTCATATATGTGGATTACGCCCATTATATGTTATATTATTCATTTTTCATTGTTAATTTAAATATATTGTAACAAGAATATATTTAATGAATATGTTTTATAAATATGATATACAAATTATTGTATAATGTTTTATTATTATTTATAAATCATTAATTATATCATTGAAAATATGATTATAATGATTATGCATTTATACAACCTACAATCTCCATAAATGTATTAATTTATTTCACTATATATAAATTTTATAGATGATTAGATATATAATTGATATATTTTATTATTATATCAATATTAAAATTATGGAGATAACGAATCCATGATCAAATTATAGTTATAATTATTAAAGATCCTAACTATGAATACAAAATGATGCATTTAACACATGAAAATGAAAAAGATGATTTAGTTATAGTATTATAAATAAATTAATGTACAAATTTATGAGGATCATATTTGATATTGTAAGTATGTAAATGAATATGTTGTTGAATTTATAAACATAAATTTAGTACATAAAAGGTTAATATATCTATAAAATCATGTCAATCTTAAGGTAATGATTTATGTTACAGTATCATTGTTTATTGATATTATTTATGATTAAGATTTTATATGATGAAATTGTATGACATATCTCTAAAATGTAAAAAAAATTTTTACTATCCTTTGGTTATTTTTTTATACTACATATTTTACATTCATTTACTCTCTTTATGAAATCATGAGACAAAATAAAGGATTTTATGGAAACATGACTTTATTTCTCTTTTTGACCAAATATCATTTTTTAATGTCTAGGATTTTTAAAAATGTATTTAAATTTTTTTTATAATTATTATACAATTGATTAATTTCATTTTACTATATTGATTAAATTTATATAAAATTGGTTAAAATAAAATCTTCTATCAATTTTAAAATGAGGTCCATTTAAGAATTTACCTTAAATCTGAAAGAAATATTTGGATTAACAAACACTATATAATCAAAATATTCCACGATCATAGCCTATTAATTATTGGATACATCAATTAAAATTTTCCATTCTTATTCTTGAATAATTTATTAAATAATATTTTGGATTATATTATATTCTAAATAAGTTATTTCAAAGTGAAAAACATTTACTCCTCATGAAATGTTCTATTGATATTTTCAATTCATTTCTCATAAATGATAACATAATTTGACATTATATATTATTTACTAGGATTATGATCTAATGATACTAGATTATCTTATTCTATATACATTTTATGATTTTGGTGATTTATGAAAAATTCTATGAAAATTGTTTCATTCTTATTGGATTATAATGTTATGGTGAATCCTTTATGAGTCATGGTTTTTTTATATGGTATATTGTTTGATGAATTGATTATATGATTACAAACCCACTCAAATTTCATTAGTTATAAAATGATTAATGTTTTAGGTTAATGTGTTATACATTAGTGTATTATTCATTATGTGGTGTGAGTGATATTAATTTTATATACCTATAATGCATTGGGTAAATATTTATATCTCATCAGATAATAAGGATAGGAATCAGAAGTGAACCATGTTTAGTAAAAAAATTCTATTATGGTGGTATATGGAGTGAAACTTGAAAAAGAATAATATATATTTGGATCTAAACCCATCCCAATCTATTAATAAAGGATGTAATCCATGACTAGTGAAATTAATTTCTATACATATGTGTATTTCAAAAACTGATATCTTATTGAAATTTTATTCTCGAATGGCTAATATTCTTTAATTACGTTAAAATTTATATATTATAAACAAAAAATAATTATTTAATGACTCAAGATTATTATCTATGATATGTTTTGTATGGTTTTCAAATTAAAATATCATTTTATCAAACTATCATTTCCTTGTAATGTTAATTTCATCATTGATATCTCCCATGTTATACATTACTAAGAATATGAGGCCACTAATTTTATATTTGCCCATTCAATTGGATATGAAGAATTTTTTTAAGAATGATATGTTTAATAGGGGTCATTTTAGTGAAAAAATTAGTTTTAGATGATGTAGATATTTTATGAACTAGTTTATTATGTATTATTGATTATAAACACACTAAAAATATTTGATTCTAGCATAGGTCATCATGTTATTTATTAAATATTTATCTAATAAGATGTAATTTTTAATTATGAAACTTATGGAAAACTATAAATATTTTATTATTTTATTCTGAAAATTCAATAGTGAACTATTTTATTTGATTCCTTTTAAATAGGTAAATATGTATTTATGTTTTTTATTTACGCTCAACATCACAATTTTATTCAATATAAGTAATTTAAATAGATAGTAATTCATCATATTCTTAAACAATATTCTTATCATAAATGTATATATTCTCTCCTACCAATTTTTTAAAAATATCCCATTTATGAATAGAATGTATGAAAAATATGATGAATATAATTTCCATCAGATGTTCAAATTCATCTTCTGACCAAAAGATAGTCGTAGGCTGATTAACACCCTAAAATATGACTTCCCTTCCAATTGATATAGGATATATTTAAATAATTCAAATATATTTCAGATAATATCATCGAATTCAACTAGAAGTATAATTATTTTTTAGGAATCATATTCCAATGATCTTATACCAGAGAGTAGATATATACGAGACATGTGGTCTTCATATCATTTATAGTTTTCGTCGATTTTTCAACATCAAATCCTTGATATTTTTATATGAAAACCTTATAAAATTCAATAGATAAAAAACATTATGTAGAATTAGAATCAATTAATAAATTTTTATCTATATAGTGGTTAATAAGTTTATCGTTGAAAATATTATTCTCATAAAAAACTTTAGCAGTTCGGACGGTGTGAGCATTCCCTTCATATATATGCCAAAGATTCTTTTGAAACTTATTATTGGAATTAAACATCATATTCCTACATTGGTAGGAATAATGACTATAATACACGTATTTTTAAAATTCAACATTTCATGGTGAATTATAATGAACAATATACCAATTATTTTCATTGGTGATTCTAATTACATTTCATCAAAATACACCTTCTCATGGAACCTTATTTCAATAGATGGATATTTAACTAGTTCTATAGAGAAAATTAAATACTTAATTCATTCATCACTTCTTAAATAAAAAATATTTTATATTAATTCCACCATGGGATTTATTATATTAAATTTTATATATTTTATCATTATATTGTTTTTAATAACGTGAAAAGGATGGGAATCCCAAATATCAATTTCCACTTTATAGAATATAACATTATTTATTAGTGGATATTAACATCTAGTTAAATTATCATCATTGGTACCAATAGATTCATCATCCTTATTTTTACGCTAAAAGTATTCCCTTTATATTTTCATCTGATGATATTAGAGAATTTATATTCATAAAAATATATATTATTCCATTGACTAGATTAAATCAATTACTTTCCCCCGAATTATTATAAAGTCTCCACCATTGGTTTGTTTCCCATTCCAAACAATACACTAAATGTAAATATATTTGTTTCATTAGAAGTGGTGAATGGGACATATATTTTATACTTGTATTGATTATATTCAATAAAAAATAGAATATTAGAGGACTAATTTAAATAATGTTGATGGAAATGCATTAAAGAATAAATTTTTAATTGATCTCTCCTTTGATTATTTGTAAACCTAGAATGATTTATTCCATGAGATAGTTGTATTGGAATAACAAAAATGTTTTCCATTCAATCCCCCATGTCGTCTAGTTTCTCATGTAGAAAATACAAGCATCATCCTACACATTTTTTAACATGTTTTTTTCATAGTTATATAAATTTATTAAATTAAAAAATGAATTATATAAGTATAAAGATACAATAATAAGAGTGATAAATTATATAATCATGAAAATAATTAATGATATTTCCCAAATTATGACACATTGTTACCAACCAAATAAGCTTATAATTTCACCGAATATAACATTCAATTCATTATTTATTGAATTAAGATAAATCAATATATTATTTCAATAATATTCATCAAGAATAAATAAAAAATCTTATGACTCCAAATAAAAGTAACTAAGCATAACATACAAAAATATTTCATCATTTTAAATGAATATTAATTAAATTACAAAATAGTACATACCTAGGGACAATAATGATTTTTATCTACAATGAGTATATATAAATGTTCAGTTTATTAAATTAATGGTATAAAAAATTAGGCAAAAATATATTTTCTCATGTAACTCTTGTTATATATTTCTTATATATAATATTTATTAATTACTTTTGTAAAATGGAATCATACGAAATGGTAAAAAAATATGATTAATAAGGGTAAGTGATAGATATGTTATACGATAAAAATATATAGGCATAACATAATAAATTATTTTCTGTAATCAATATTATAACGTAAAATATTCATACCCATCCATTCATTGATTTTAAAAAAATAATTAATAATTTAATTTTTTTATATTTAAAGAGAGATCAATTATAATAGTAATGAATCATCACTAATCTAGCATGATCCAAAAGAGAATATTAAAAACATAAGAATGTATAATAGAAATGTTTTAAAACCCAATATAATAATTAATTATTTCATTATAAATTTTTCACATCCAATACTATTAATGTTGAAATGTCCCATAGTAGATTGGATTCACACCCCATCCCATAATTTTCAGTGTTGGGGATCACTCCCATTAATGTCGTAGTTGATAGAGTTCCAGAATGAACTGGGTTAACTTCACATAAAATTATATACAATATAATGATATATTAGAATTTAACTAATGAAATTATAGATATTTAATTGAAACACTCATAACACAGTTAATACTATAAATATACATATATATTTTATCCAAAATATTAGAAAATAATTATTATTTAATCATATCATAACACTTGGGAAAGATACATATTTAATAAAACATTCATCACCAAATAATCATAATATATCCAAAGAAATAACATAGATGATGTCATTATATTATATCCTGAATGAATTACAAAATTTAAAAAATAATGTTTACATTTTATAATCTACCATAATGAATGAATTTGGAAATTTATTTGAATACAATGGAAAAGTATCCTTTTCTATTAGAATTATAAAAATAAAAAATTTATAGACTAACTTGATTTTTTTACTAAAATGTAAACATTTAAACTATTATAAAATTATTAAATGAGTATAATTTCCATTAACAGGGGGAATTATTTCCACGCATTAAATGTTAAAACAAATATTACTTTAAAATATGGTTAAATTTCAAAAAGTACCTCATTTAAAAAACAAAAGAAAGATTCATTTTTAATGATTTAAATACGTACAAATATAGTGATAAATTTCATTAAATAATCATTTTAATATATAAAATAACATTATTGGAATTAATTTAAAGGATGTATACCAAGAAGATAAAATTAATCGACCAAAGATAATATAAGGTCAATTTTTCATCAAAATATCTCATCAATACTTTGTGTACCAAATAACTGATAATGAAATGAAAAAATATAAAATAATTAAATTAATAAATGACAAAAAAATATATTGGTTTTAATGGGAAAAATAATATTATTTCACATAAAAAAAATTTAACTTGGATACTCAATAAAATAATTGATATTGTTAAGAAAACCATTACATTAGGACATATGTCGCTTCGTACACATTTATCACTAATATATATAAATAGATACAATTTATACATCCATTAAAAAATAAAATTTAAATGTAACATAGTATATATCATTATTTTGATATTTTTATTTATAATTATATTAATAATTATTCATAAAAAATAACATTACTGTAAAAATTATAGCAACCCATACATCTCAATAAAAGATATAACAAATTATTAGATGAATATTCAATATATTATACAAAAACAGGACAGAGGTTTATAATAATTTAGTTTAATTATATAGTATTTACACAATATTCTTGTGTTGTGAAATATATTCAATGTCTCCCTTAAATATATTACCATTTAGTACTCTTTAAAAACATACCCTACTAAAATCCATTATTTATAATCGGGAGAATGGAAACATAACAAAGTGTGATCAAAAGTTCCCAAAAAGGGTAAAAAAGGGAGACACATAACCATAAAATAATCATAAGGGTATGCGAACAACAACATAATTTTTTAAAACCATACACTACATATCAAATATTGGAATATTGATTCATGGTATAGATATTGGATGTTTCTAATACATGAATCATAAAAAAATAAAATAGAATGATCCATTAGAGAATAAACATAAAATAAGAAATAGATTTGTGGAATACACATCCACATATAAAATTGATAACATTTATAAAAATATTTGTGTTCACTCATTATATTAAGTACATGATATCAGGCCCTCACATAAACTAATGGACATGAAACTAGGTCGATGCATAACATTATGGACATGAAAGATGGGTCCTAGAATAACACTATGAACATATATTTAGGTTCACACATTACATTGTGAACATGTAATCAAATTCCAACATAGAATTGTGAACTTGTAAATAAGATAACACATAACATAATAATTGAAGTTATTTCTATCATTACCTATTGAATTGGATAGAGATATAGGTTCCACCCATCACATAGAAAAATATTGCATATATGTGTCACCAGATCATTAAACATTCCTAATATTTACACTCAATAAATTAAATGGGTTTAACAAATATTTCATCACATAATAACAAACTCAAAACTGAATGGTTTTATAATTATTTAAACTATTCATCCTAGCACAACCCATGGTAAATAATTGTGTTTTAAGATAATTTTATCACATTATAGCCTAGGGAAGAGAAATGGGACTCATAAACAACATGTCTCCCTAAACCATTCATATAAGAATTTTAATGTTATCCTTCATTTATATAACTATAATTACAAGATATACATCCAATAATGTCATATTATAGGCATAATCATTTAAAATGATCACTTGTAACATATGTTGTGGAAAATAACCATTACACGTTTAAAATTTATTGTTAAAAAACTATTTTTTTAAATAACCTTTAAATATTATAATTTATTCTTTGTAAAAAAATAGTGGTTATACTGATAGAAAATTATATTCCTCATGTACATGTTAAAATAAACATTAATCATACAATTTTGGTAAACCCAAATATGCATTTCATGAAAAGATGACATTACAATTTCTTTATGAATATTTTTTAAAATCAGTTAAACAAGGATAAAAAATTTCATTCATATGTTATTTGTTGAATTCTTGTTAAACTTGATTATGGATGAAAATGTTTTTTTTGATCGGAGAGTGAAATGAAAGAGTGTTTTCATAAAAAACACATTTTTTAACTCGTGAGTAAATAAAGAGATAAAAATGAAGGGAAAGTGAGAATTCATATGACATAACAAAAGGTAAATAAAATTCATGTGTATTTGGAGAGATTGATAATAATATTTTATCATGAGATGCATATATATAAACAATTATGATAAATGATGAAATTGTACCATACTATCTTTACCACATTTATAACTCTGAATAGTAATAATTAATGAAAGAATAAAAGAATATGAATAATATAATATTTTGGAATAAATTAATTGGGTATATTAAATATCAATGAATCTATATATACACATTATAAATGAATATTTGTTCAAAACATAAGATGTGTCTAGATTAAGGTAATTTGAGACAAAAACTCATACCACTTTTGAAGCTTTTGAAATGTAAACCCACTAAAAGAGAGACAAATAATTAGATATTTAAATTCCCATATGTTTTAGAATAATAATTATAAAATGCATTAATAAGATTTATATAAATCACATTAAATGAAATGGTAGTTCTTTAAAATGTGTCTAAAATAAGTAAAAATTGAGTCTAGAAATCCTTACCGTAAGTCTGGAATTATTTAACACACATTCAAACATCCTCTATAATAAATTGTGGTTTATTATAAATATATTATTAACTAATAATTATATATAATATACTACATTATTTAAATGTTTATATTTATTACCAATTTTATATATGTTAATTATTAAATAATTTTTTTGGGTAATAAATGCTTTTCTTTCATATATGATTTGATTTGTTATTTTCACCCCTATTAATTTGATCATGGTTCCATAATCTCTAAAATAATAATAATAATTAAATAATTTTCATATTTATACATCAATTATACTTTTACTTTCATTTATGAAATGTATATTTAGAAATAAATATTGTTACAATCATGGAGGTAGTGGGCCATACGTATGCATGAGTAACATTTCCACTTTTCAACGTTCATTTTGAAAAGAACATAACAAATATTTTATACTTAAAAAAAGTTAATAATATCAAAAATATAATATTATTTCTATAAATATACTTATACATATCATTTAAGTGTGTTGTTATAAAAATATTGAGTCACGACACACTATGAGGGATGTTGTCCACATTTAAACAAATGACGTTATCATCCTTTAGTGAGTTAAATTATATTTAATAAAATGATAAACTATCATTTAATAAATATATATATTTCGCTAATATTATATTTATATCATCACTTTCATGTATATTCATTTAATCTAACCTTATTTTCTTTTATTTAAATTGTTAGTGTAAAACGAATCACATCGATTTTTGATGTGGTAGTTGAATGTACCCAAGAGCGATGTTATTGTAACCCCTATGGAATGTAAAGTTAAAATATTATGTAAGAGATAATTAATAATAATTTATAATTAAGGTATAAATACCACAAATTAAATCTATATTAATCATTAAACCCGTCCCTGAAAGGTGTAAATGGAAAAAAGGAATTACATCGGTTCACATGACGATGTTTAGCCATTCCAACGAATGATGATTTCCTATCAATTTAATGGATTTATAGATAGATATAGATCATAAAATGAGCATAAAACATCTATTTATTCTTAAGAAACATATTTTATTAAATAATCCTGATTTAATAATAATGTTATGAAATTGAGGATGAAATAATATAAAACATCATATTGAAGTATGTTAATTATTCTTTGGGACCCTCTTAAGAAATTCACCAAAATAATTTGTAAGTTGGAATTAGGCACAAAATCAGTATCCATAAATTATATGGGTAATTTATTAAGTTATTTTGGAAGGCATTGTACTAAAAAAATTATTTTATAGTGTGATGATGAGATTAGAGGTGGCGGTATTTTATAAGAGACGTGAGTGGAACATTTGTTTGTTTTTATACCAAAATGGTGTAACTCCATTTTTTATTTGACACCAGGGTCCAAAATATATAATTATATTTTAATTATATATAAAATGATAGTCATATGTCTAAAAATATATATTTTAGAAATTTTTTAGTTCTTTTTATCACAAATAATTTTAGATAAACCTCATGTAAAACATTTTTTTCTCTACTATGAAAATAATTTATAATGTTTTTCTATTTATTAGGGTAAACAAATAAGTTTAAGATATTAGATAATATAAATTATACTAATTAAAAATATGGAATCCATTTTTTCAAATTAAATTCAATAATTTTATATTTATAATTTCAAATTAATCCTAAAAACATGATGATAATATGTTGTTTCAAATACAAATATATTAAATAGTTTACAAGGTTTTTATATCAACAGTCAATATTAAAATTATTCCAACGAACTAAAATAAATTAATAAACATATAACAGATCTGATTCTATTTTTAAACCAGATTTAATGTTTAATTAATTTTTATAAATAATTAAAATAAAAGTGCATTTTTCAATTAAAATTCATTATGATTCAATATTAAAATTAGTTTTAATTTTTCATGAAATTTCATTAAGTTTCCCCAAAGTTAATTTTATGATAATTATTTTATAAACGATAATTATTTTTCAAATTATTGTTTTTAAAATTTTTAAATATTTGTTTTAATAACTTGGATTAAGTGACTAATCTTTTTTTTTGACAAAATTGAAATTTAAAGTTAAATTTGGATTTATTAATATATCATATTTAAAAAAGACATAAAATTAATTTTAAATAGTTTATTAAATTTATAATATATAAATTTCATTATTTTAAAACCAAAATAAAATTTCTTAATATATATATAGTTAAGACATGTTTCTTCATTAAAAAGAGTAGTTTTTTGAAGATTTACTTTATATTCAAATTGTTTTTATTTTCATTCCTAATTTAGTATTCACCAAAGAATTAATTTTATAAGTGTATATAAACCATATATTTTAATAATATATTTCATTTTATTCATAACTATAATCCCATAATATATGAGATAACTACCATTTCAAATAATAATATTTTAATTTTATGTCATGTTTCATTAAAATATAGTGTTGCATGTAGAGAATTAAAAAAATAGTGTTCATTGTAATAAAAAATTTAGAAACTAATAAGTTTATTAAAAAAATCGGTCACAGTATGTCATTTGGTTACATTATATAAACCTTAAATTGAATTTATTCCTTGAAATTCATCATATTGTTTCCAATAACTAAGGATACATCAAGCTCATCACATCCAACGGTCCCCACATTACTTCTTCAAGATGGTTGTTTTTTCAAAAGAAACTTCTAGGTTATTTATAATTCTTTTCTAGAATCTTATATATGTTATTTAGAGTCTTTAATTTTTTTATCTACTATGAATATCATTTTCCATCGTTATAACCTTTGATTTTAGCACATGTGATAAAATTGATATATACTTGCACATGAGGGATACATAGAACACATTGTGAACCTCAAAGAGTTTTTATGGATGTGCCAAGATGTATTCTGTGGTCCAAATATGTATTCTCTGGTCCAAATATCATCATGGATTTTATAGGGGACTATATCAATAGGGATCAAGATACCCGTTATATTCCTTAGAAAAAATCATTGAAATATCTTCTCGCCAATTTTAAATTCTATATCATGTTAATGATTATCTACATAATATATTTGTCGATATCTCTCGTACGTATTACATAATAACTAAAAAAATATTATTTTTCAATATATTTCTCCAATCCAAATATATTTCATTCTACAACCTCATTCTATTATGTTGCAGTTTCACACTTATTTCCATAAAAGGCTTTGTTAAATTCCATTTGAATGATTGAGTGAATTCTATTGTTTAATTAAAAGCATTATCCGTAAGGTGTTGGTTAAGAAACAATTGAAATCCATAAAATAGTTCCTAAAATACCCTATATGGATTTAATTGAACTCTTACATTGATATTTTTTCTCAGTAATATAAATAGTGAAAAATCACAACTCTGTATATAGAGCTTCATTAAGAAGTCACAAAATAATCGTGTTAAATTTATATCCTGGTCATATACAATTGAATTTGGTACCCTATGAAACCATAACGCTTAATTAGTGTATACTTCCTAAAGAGAATCCATGTATAAATCATCACTAGTAGTAATTAATTGTTATGAATTCATAATGTGATCAACTACAACTAAAATTACATCATCTCCACAATAAGATAAAACCTAGAGGTTACTAGTACCTTTAATAATATGTTTACAATGGGTAAACTCATTTATCCTCAAATGAAATTTTGACTAAAACATATACAAAACCTATGGGTAATATTTTAATCAATTTCTATTAAAATATCATTAATCTTGATACAATACCATCACATAAAACAAAAATGGTTTTTCAATGAATTTCTATTTATGATCAACATTAAACTTTCAAAATTGTGGTAGTATCCATAACACTTGAGTTATTATATTATTTAAATATATACACATAAAAATGTTAATTAATCACCTATTCATTATATATGTGCATATATTATACCATAAAATCACTTGAAGCATTGGATAATCGATGTGCTGATAGATTATCAACTATGATTTCTTTATTCATAAATCCATTCAGAGGGATATAATCACATAAAATATCCCTAAATGATGACCAAAAGAATTTTCATAGGGATTTTTTATACACTATAAAACATAAAATTAAAAAATAATTTGGGGATTAAAAGTGTTCCTAAATTATAATTATTCACTTCACCAATTATCATTTCTCATGGGTAAATGTTTCTCATTCTCTTCATAGGCTGTAGTGGATTTTCATCTGTGTAAGTCAATGTATTGGGTTCTTGATTAGAATAATTCACATACATCATACACTTGAAACACTAGAGTTTTTGTGGCACATTCTGATGAGATCTATCTCCATTTATTTAATTCATTTTTTACTTCATACTAATTATAAATAATTTTTCTCAGTGGTCGGAATTCACACACATGAATCACCTTATTGTTCATTTTAGGCACTCGCCTATGTGCTTTTTCCCATGGATTTGTAAAATTGGATTTTGAAACCTTTTATTCTCACAATGTGGTATTTAATTGGTATTTCCATGGAGACCCATAATTATTTTCACCATAACCAAGAGTGTCGCCAGCTTCCATTTCCAATAGTATCATTCATTGAAAGATTTATTTATAGCATCTACTGTAACATATGGATAACATCATTTTGATATATGTTTATAATATGGTTAATAACGTTTACACCGTAGTTTCATGATGAATTATATTACTCCAAGAGTACCTCATAGGTATTGTAAAATTTTCTTCATTAGTACACACATATTCATCATCAATATGCATACTCTCAAAAAAAATTCATCTCAATTTTTAGGGAAAAATATGAAGAAATTAAAAATTAATGAATAATATTTAAAATTCATCCCACATTTTTGAGCCACATTTTTTCCCTTTTATTATTGGAAATATCACACTTTTTTACCTTCCAATACATCTATATGGGAGATATCTAAAATTAGTTTTAAATTTGTTAAATAATAGAAAACAAAAAATATCATTTTAGTAGTACTAATATATTTACCAAAAACTAGAGGATCAACATACCCATGAAGGACTCAACTAAACATTTTTTCATATTTTGATCATTTTTATATTCATATTGATTTATATATTCAGTATGTTGTGTGATCGAAGAAATGATATTTTTCATTTCACATCCCATGAAATTTGGTTCCAAGTGAAAAAAAAATCATTATTTATTACATTCATTATTACAATTGTTTTTGGGGTTTCATACCCTAACTATAAACAAAATATAATATTTTATGATACAATAATCATATCATAGATCCACATTATTGTGATAAATTACATATATGGTTTCTAAATCATGTCACATTCTTTTAAATCTATAAAACATTGGGATCTTCATATGTCATTTACATTTTTCATATATTTAAATCCTTTATTATTGTTCATAAGGGGTTTGTGAATTTACAATAAATATCCTTAGAGAGTGTTAAAGTAAGAGTATAGAAAGGAATGACTTAATTCACTTGGTGATGATCATTTTCTACTCAATGTGACCATTCTAGAGTTATTTCCCCCGGGTACATCTATGCTAGAGCCACATGAACATATTGTTTCTAAAAGGGATGTAATTTCTATGAAACCACTTACTCTACCCTTTACCAAAATTCCTAGTAATTTTAATATACATTGACCCATCTTTAGTTTTTCATTAAAGATGTCCATATACATATCCTTATAAATATCCCTAGGCATCTCATTATAGTTTTCTCAACATAGTTAATAATGGATATAAAAATTCATGTGGTACCAACTATAGAGAACCATGCATCTCATACATAGATGTTACATATTTTATAAGAAATGATTAATACATTACAAAAACACACACCAAGAAGACAATAATATTATAGTGTATTTGGAGACTCGATACACAATCATATAATTTTGTTTAATATGTCCAACATATCGGATATAAATCATCCCCTTTATTAATTTTCAAAAACATACCCTACATAAAAACTAACTTCACAATATTGTGAATGGTAACTTGAAAATGTATTAACTTAGATGCTCATTAAGAGAAGAATGTTAAGATACATGAGTATAACATGAATATAAGGGAATGATTACATGATAATAAATATTTTAAACTATACCTTTCATGTCAAATAAAATAATATTGAGTCATGGAATAATTATTGGATGTTTAAATGAAATGAATCATAAGGTAACTAAAGAACTTGATCCATTAGATAATAAAATTTTCATAAGAGATAGATTTTTTTCATACACATTAGGTTGAAGAATTTTGAACATGTATAAATATAGTCACTTTCAATCACTTAGTTAGGGAAATGAAATCAGTCTGTAATAGAAACATATCGAGGTGTCACTACGTCAATGGAAAACATTTTGAATATTAAACAAAGATCAATAAATAATATTGTGAACAAATAACCAGACTTGTGCATAACATTGTGAATGTATAATTTGGATGACATATATCATTTTTTCACATGAAATATGTTTCAGGAGTAACATATTTATTCATTATTTATCTATATTCACCCCATGAATTGAAGGTTAATAGAGGTCCCACCCATCACAAAATTAAAATCATAAATCTATGTGGGACAAGATCTAAATAATTCATCATATCTTAATTAATAAAATGAAATATAATTCCTAAATAGGTCATCATATCATAACATATGTAATATAGATTGGTTTGAAAATCATTTCATCATTTTATTATTGAACAACCCATTGTAAAATAATATGTTTTTATGAGAGTCATGTCATTGAATAACCCACGGATGATAAAAATTCATCATTATCTTCTTGTAATCAAAAAACATTTAGAAAATGAATAATAAACGAATACAAGGTTAATATCTACAACCAATCATATGTTACACAGAAGACTACCATCGTATATAGAGAGTTATTTTTGAATATTATTGGATCATCTGTTATAGAAAAATTCCTTTCCACATTGAATAAAAAAATAACACATAAAATGTTTTTAAAATCATTTTCATTGAAAATAAACTTTAAAACATAAAAATGATTCATTAAAGAAATAATGTTCATAACTAAATTAAATTCCATTCATGACATTCACATTTAAACAAATATTTATTACAGGAATTCAATAAATGATAAAAAATCCATTTTTTGAGACACTAAATGAAGAATATTTTAAAAAAAGTTGTGCAAAATTCAATTCTGTAGATATTTCAATAATAAAGAATATAGGGAAAAAAATTAAATTTTCATAAAATATGGATTTGGAATAAAAAATTGATTTTTATTGAAGAGATAAATAATGAATATTTTTTTAAAATACATTCCATTGAAATATTGATTACATGAAGGTAAGGAAATAAAGGATAAAAAATTTATTCTCATAATATAACCAAATTATAATAAAATTAATTTATTTCATGGCTGATAAATAATATTGTTTTATCATCGGATGAATAAACATATAAAGTTACAACGAATGATTAAACCATATCGTAAACCCTTTGCCACTTTAGAAATATTTAATCAAAAAAAAATTAATTGGAACATAAAATATCATGTGTAAAATATTCATCATATTAAATGTAAATTCTAATAAGTATACACATCATACAAGAGGACAATTTCATTACATAACATATGTCCTAATGAAGGAAAATTACTTACTTATTTGGTTAATTTAGAACTATATTGGCCAAGAAATATAGGTACTTAATTGGATATATAAATCCTAATAATTTTAAGGATAAAAATAATAAAATATATAAATTAATTTATATACACAATATTAAATAAATATGAGGTGAATATGTCATATGTCTCATAGAAGTAATAAGTTTGATGAAAATCCTCTACGTTAAATTATGGATACCATCATACCCATTCAAACCTCTTATATAATTAATATATATTTATAATAATTATATTAAATTAAAATTTTATATCTTATAAAATATTTTATTTATTTATAACCATTTATTACCCATTTATTCCCTATTCGGTATTAATATATTGTTTCGAGAAAAACTGCTATATTTTTTATGTATGTTTTGATTGGTTATTTTTGGCCTTATAAATTTGATCATTGTTTGTGTAATATACATTGTAAAAATAATTTAATTATTATAATATATATATATATATAAATCAATTATACATTCAATGAAAATAATGAAATATGGTTTTGAGAACTGTAGTACGATACGATCATAAAGAGGGTAGGGCATACGTACTTATGAGTAATGTTTCGATTTTTTGATGATCATTATGGAAAAAAGGTAAGTAATATATTATATTTACATAGTAATATTAATATAACAATTAAAATATTATATATTCAAATATCAATATTCATATTGTCTATGTGGTCTGGTGATGAAAATAGAAGGTCACTTCACTTCATGAAGGTAGTATTCCACACGTACATGAAAAACATCATCATCCTTCAGTGATTGAGAATGTAAGAAAGGATGTTATATTATATATTATAAGAAAGAAAAATTTGTCATTGATATCATGGTTTTTTCATGATTTTCAAATATATTCCTTAAATTTATCCTTATAATCATCATTGTAAATCATTCCTAAAAAAAGAAAAGCATCGCTCTGTGACGCTCTAGTCTTTCATACACACAAGAGACATTATCAAATACTAAATGGAATGGATTGTACAAAGGTATACATGATATAATTACACAAGATGTTTATTTATGTTATAAATTTTAATATAAAATTAATAAGAAACAAATTTCCCAAATGTGGGACATGGTAATGGAAAAATTTATGACATCAGATCCTGAGGAGGTAGTCAACTGTACACGTGAATGATGATTTCATAACAAATTTGATGAAAATTTATATTTATTTGGGTAAATACCATCACAAAAAAAATATATTTACATTGAATACACAATGGTTATTATATCATCACTGTATTATATGAATTAAAATTGGTTGAGGATGAAGAAAATTTGATTTGATAATTGAAGAATGTCACCGATTTTTCAGGTAACCCCCATATGATTGAACCAAATTCCATCCTTTGTTGGAATAATGAAGAAAAAAATTACAGGATTATAAGTTGTAATTTTTTAATTGATTTGGAATGATATTATTTGGTTGGGAATGGTTTTAAGGTGTTAATTGGAAAGTATGTGGGGTGGAATTTTATTGGTGAGGTGAGTGGAACACATGTAGTTTTTTAAAGTAAAAAAGGTACACCGACATTTTTTACATTAAACAATGTATGAAATGAATTATTATTTTGAATTATAAATTATATGTTCTAAATATGTACATATAATATATTATAGATATTTTTTTATATCATTTAAACCATTATATCTTTATTTTAAGCCTTATAAGACCAATTTTTACCATAACATTAGTAACTAATTTTAAATGATTTTACTTTTAATTATGGTAATAAAATATATAGAAATTATTTTGAAATATAAATTATTTTAATTATAAATATGGAATTCATTTTTCAAAATTCAATTCACATAATTGTTATAATTTTATTTAAATTTAATCCCAGAGACATGATGAGAAAGCAGGTTTTCAAAGATAAAATATTCAAATGTTTAAAATATTTCATATCAAAAATAAAAATAAAAATTATTTTATTAAAATAGACTAGATAAATAGATATTTAATTGAACTAATTTTATTGTAAAAACAAGATATAATTTTATTTAATTTTGTAAATAATTTCTATGAAATGACATTTATCAATTAAAATGTAATATTTTTCCTTATTCTGCACAGATATAATATAAAATATAAATAATCAAAATCTTACACTATAATGATTTTGAAATTTTAATTTTAGTTAATATTTATGCTCAAATTTAGATTTTAAAATATTAAAAAATAATTTTTAAAATGTGTTAACAAAAAAATGATAAAATAGTTTTTTAGATAATAACATTTTAAGCATAAAAATGGATTTATTCATATATATTCTCTAGAAACCAAATATGTTGAATTGTAAATATTTGATTAGATATATGATATATACATATCATAAAAAATTTCACAAAGCATGGTTTGTTAACTTTATTGAGAAAAAACATTTTTTATGCATAAATGTAGTTTTCCAGAAAAATATCTCCTTTGTTTTTACATTTATTTTATTTTATTTTAATTTATTAGTAGCAAAATAATTAAATTTCTATACATTTGTAAACCATTTATTTTAATAATATATTAATTCTATTCATATCCACCAGTACATTGGGTGTTAGATAACTATAAATTTCAATAATAATATTTTAATAATATGGAACATACTATTTAGACACGGTGTTCTATGTGAAATAGGATAAAAAAATATTTACTCTAATGGAAAATATTTAAAAGATTAAATTTATATGAATACATATATTTTATAACATATTGGGGTGTTACAATTGTGGTATGTCTTCTATGCATGTTTTGGATATATGGTTCTAGTCCTTGGACATTATTCCTGGTTTTATTCTCTATAGAATCATATTCATGATATAATTTTTATATTTATTCACTATATATTATTTTATAACCATTCATATATCATACTGATGAAAATTAAATTATATTACTTTATGAAGATGGTACTTCATACATACGCATGAGTCGTGTTTCCACTTTCTGATGGTTGAAATTATAGAAGGTTAAATAATAATTAAACATTAAAAATATTATTTATAAAATAAATATAATATATATTTATTATAATAGTAAATATGAACATCCATGTATGAAGTTAAATTTAAATTGTATCATATCTTTTTGGAGGTGATACTCTACACATATAAAGGAGTATCAATATCATTTTCCAATATATATGAATGAGATATAAAATGGATATACCGTTAACGTAAAAACATATTAATGTAGAAAATATATTTATTTAATTATTTTATGTCAAATATAGTCCATTTAATGGTGTATTATATGATTAAAAAATAAAAACTTATCAGTAAAAACACATATTAGAAACATTATGGTCAAAAAATAATGATTCAAACCAATTCAGAAATATTTATATGATGTTTTATATCTATTATTTTAATTTTACACTAATGTTAGTAATATTTGGTCTTAACTGAAATTAAATATTTTTTACATAGTTAATCTTAATTATAAAGAAACAATGTTTCATAATAAAAAAATTTAATGTTTTTATTTTAAATATTAAATCCATTTGATAAAATACAATTCATATAATTAGAATAAATTCAATTTAAAATGGGCACAAAAAATTGAAAAAGTTTTTATATAATTTTATTTTTAATCATTAAATTGAGTTTATTATCATCCCATAACATGTAGTAACATTTAAATTATGTAAGAAAACTTAATTGGTTGTATTATTTAAACATTTAAATAAATTTATTCTTTTTATCTAATTAAGATAATTTACTAATATTAAAATATCTTTCATGTATAAAAATAGATGTTAATAAATCATATCATTTTTTACATTCATATTATTATATTCCCACATCTAAAAAGTTGAAAACCAATGAACTATTTTTATATGTTTTTAAATAATGTTTTAAAAACATTATTTTGAATTATTCATTCCCCCAAATCAATCCAATTGGTCATACATATCAAATTTGTTAAAAAAAATTAAAAATTATGTTGTGGTTATTTTAAACAGGGTGTTTCATGTAATGAATTATATCCAAAATATAAAATTTAGTAAATGATACACATATCATAAAATATCAAATTATTATAAATAAAACCATTTTTGTTCTGTAATGTCAAATTGGATTTATAGTGGTTCATGTTGTACTTTCTAATTCCCCTAGTATCTATATGGAATTCAATGATAATGTATCTAGATATTAACTAGATTAGTTTTTTATTTTATTTAGAGAATCCAAACTTATATATTCTAAGAGAAGGGAAACATATGATGGTCATTTGATGAATATTTTTTATGAACCTATATAAGCATATAATTTTTTCCAAACAAAAATGGGGTGAATTTTATAAATATAATTATTCATTATGGGGTCATATAATCTCAAGCAATGGTATATTTATGGATCCATCAAAGACAATAGTTATTGACTAATGGAATAAACCAAAAACTTATCGAGTTCAATATATTTCTTGTCCTTTCATGATATTATTGACTCATTATGATCAATTTATTGTGGGTTTATAATCCCATAGATACTTTTATATATATCGTATCCTTTTACATTTGGAAAAATCAATGTGAGTAAAATATCAAGGAATTAAAGGAAATGTTAGTCAGTGCACTTATGCTCACACTACCCAACTGTCGAGAATTGGTTTTGATATATAGTGTTCATCCATTGAATATATTGGAGTACTTCATCATGTATTGTGATTTTAGAATTACCTATGTCTATCTATTATTGAAAACTCATAAGAAAAATTATATGAAATGTGATTTGGACTTAGAAGACATAATATTTTCATAAAAAATATAAAGTCATTATAATTATATTAATAATTATATATATATATACTGATTATAAAATCATTATGTATATATTAATATATAAGAAGATAAATATTTTCCTTAGTGGATGTTTTCTTTTTATAAAAGATAATGATTCCTTTATCACCTTAGTAAGGTAATCATGGTTGAATGTTCATTGGGTCAATAGATCATGCCAGTTTTTTCATGATAAATATTGAAGTAATTATGAAATTAATAAAAATATGAATGATATAAAATAGTTTTATAAAGAATAGAGAAAATTAATATATTTCATATATTAATTTTCCAGCTTCTATTTGTGTGATTATTCATTATGTGCAAGGGGATTATGTAGAGCTATAATGGGTTGTAAGTAATTTTTCAAAATCCATTCGTGATTATAATTGAATGATATGTTTAACAAACTGAGTATGTGTCATATAAATTCTAGATTTGAAGAATGAAGTTTTTATTGATTTGCATAATTAAAAATTTTCCCTAAATCTTAGTAATATAAATATGTATTGAGATATGAAATGTCATTTAATTTGTGAGAACATGAAAAGATATATTATGGAGAATGTATCCTAATGTTTTTTAATATAATGTACTAGTTGAGATGAAAAATTATAAGATAATGGTATAATAATTATTTATATTTAAATAGAAAATGGAAAACACACCATACTATTTGTAATTCGGCCCCCATATACATATAAACTGAAATATGGTTTTTGGATTTAAGTCAATGAACCTATGAAATAAAAAAATTATATATTATTAGAGATGATTTTCCACTGGATGCGATTTTTATGTTATATATAATGGAAGTGGTAATGTTTCATTGAGTATCAATATCAAAACTACTAGATCTGGATCTAATGTATAAGTTAATGTTTTAGAGATTTATTCAATACACATTGAAAATATTGTTTAAATTTAGCACTACATGTCATCCATAATGAGAGGACCATTCAATATTGATAAGACATGCTGATAGAATGTTTATTTGGTTTCAAAGGATGTTGGGATCAAAAAATATATTAGGTTGACTGTTATTAGATTACTAGGTTTTAATCATTATGTAAAATAGATCATTATGGACCCCTTTGTGATAATGAGAGAAGAACTATAACATTTTATTACCTGATTCCAATAATCAGTTTCTGGATAAGTGGTTGCTTCAATACCTTCATTATGGTTCCCTATAAACCAAATATTTTTAACTAGAAACAAAAATTTAAGGTAGTGTTGTGGGAGACTAGACCCATATACCAAATTTTGTCAATAATAGAATAATAATTTAATATAATATAAAATCTTGACAAATTATAAGTGACACTAAATTTTGGAATGTGTAGAAAATTAATTTAAACAAAACAATGTTTTAAATAAAGTACATAATAGATGTTTTTAGGAATTAAATACAGCCACAGAACATCCTAAACATTAGAAAAAGAATTTAAATGAAAAATTATGACAAAACATGAAAACGGTGTTAAATATTTACCAAATGAAAAACTCCCACACTAAATTCTATTATCCAAATTTGTCAGGAATCATTTATTTTCAAAACATAGACCTCCAAAAAAGTAGAATATGAATGGGTACCCATGTGACATGAAGCTCTAATTAGGGTGTGAGTACAAATCAGTAGGGAAAAACTGGTGGTATTACTAAATATAACCATTCAGTATTATGGTTCATGCTGAATCACTACAAGTAAAAATTTAAGATATTAACAGTTTTGTTTAAAAATAATATATAAACATTTAAACATTTGCAAAACCATATGAATTTTTTTTAAATAAATTTATTCTTTTTATTATTTTATTTACATTCAAAAATTATTTTCTTTTAACTCATTACACACAACAAGTAAATTATCTTGTTCTACATGAAGCAACTAGTGTATCTTTTGATAAACACTATAATGTGTTTACACAAAACATAATATACTATTAAAATATTGTTATTTATTATGATAGCTATCACTGAGACATTTGAATGGATTTTATGAATAATATTAACTAAATTATAGAAATATATGGTCTAAAAACATATATAAATTTATTTCATTGGTGACTATTTTTATTACCAATAGAAAATAAAAACTATTTGGAAATAATGGAGTTTTTTTAAAACAATTCACACAAATGTTTCTTACTTAAATAAAACAATAACCTTGGGTGATTGATTTTAATAAAAATTTTAAATTATATATTAAATTAAATGTTTAACATTCATCTTGAGTGTTTTTTATAATATAGATAATAATAAATCTCATTTTATTCTTTATTATGGTATTTTACCATAAAATAGTTTTGTCAACTTTTTAGAGAATAGAGATTAAAACTAGTTTTTGACAGTTTTATGAAAATAATTTTAAAAAATTATTCTCATTTTTTGATTCATTATATCAAAATTATATGATTTTTTAATTATCAATTTTTTTGAGAAAATGTATTTTTTTATTATTATTCAAAAATATTGAATTGTAATTGAATATGTCATTTTAATTAAATTTATTTAAAAATAAAAATTGATTTCATAATTTTTTTAAATTATAAATTATTAAATTTATATATCTATTAATTTAATTTATATAATTTGACTAATTTAAATATTTAATTTTCATAGAAAAACATTTTAAACTTGTGATCATTTTCTCCGAGATTTCATGCTTTTTGTCGTGCCTGCGACATTAATTTAAAATTATATTTTTCTTATTATATTAACTAAAAATTTAACAGTGGATTCCATATATGGAACCAGAATAATTAAATATTATCTAAAATGATAAAATTATATTTTTACCAAAATGAATACGAAAAATAATAAAAAATAATTACTGAAGATAAGATAAAATCAGTTTATCGAGGTATAAACTAAAAAAATGGTAAAATGACCTAAAAACATATCAAAAATGAATTTTATATAAACTTATCAACCATATAATTTATAATTAATGGGTTTAATATATTTTTGAATCATTTGGAATTTGAAAAATGTTGGTACACCTTTATCTTCTCCAGAATTACATGTTTTCCAGTCACCTCAATTATAAAATTCATCCCCATTTTCTCTTTACATCACACCTTAATTATTTTTGGTTTGGAAAATACCAATCAAAATCACATCCCAACATCTCTGCCCAAGTCATAATATTATTTTTTGGTCAAAAATCCATATTATAAATTATTTTTTATTAAACCAATTATGGTTACCCTTGGAATAGTTAATATTGTTTCAAAAGGGTTCTCTTTTATTTCTTCATATACATCATTCAATTATTAGTAAACCATGATGATTAAAAAAATTTATATTAAATACAATATGATATTTTTATGTTATAGTAACTACCTATATCAATCTCTACATCCATCAAATGGGTTATGAAAACATTATTCATGTGTTTGGCAGACTACCGCATCATAAACTAATGTAAGTTGTTTTTTTCATTACATCCAATAATTTATAGGTATGATGATGGATATAAAGTATAAATATGATATTTATTAAGTAATTATTCACATTTTGTCAGTATATCATTGATAACATTTTTTACATTCCATTCTGTAGGGGATACAATAATTACACTCCTGTGTATTGAGGATTACTTCCTCTTGAAGCAAAGAGATTTGTATTTCAAAAATTATCAAATATAAGATAATAAGGATAAATTTAATGAATATATGTGATATACATCACATAAATATGATATTAATTTCATATTTTTTATTCCAAAACTATAACATATCATTTCTTTAAACTTTTCAGCCACTGAAAGATGATAATGTCGTTTATGTACACATGTACTACCACCTTCACGAAGTGATGTGACTCTCTTCTTTCATCACCACACTAGTTAGATGATATTTGTAAAAATATTTAATGAATTTAATTTTTTTATGATATTATTATCATAATTTAAATGTAAAATATTACACAACTCACTTCTATAATAATTGCTAACATATGGAAATGTTATTTTTTAGTATGTACGACCTACCTTATCTATGATTGTAACCTACATCATTACTCAAACCCATATTTCATGGTTTGTCATTAAATTATAATTGGTTTATTGAGATGATTTTTATATTAGGAAAATTAATTTTTAAAATATGGAAACATTGTCACTGTAAGAGGACTGACAATGTCAAATCAAAACATATACCTAAAAACAAAGCGTCTATTATGTGAAACATGATTTTAAAAATTTATTGGAAGTAAATAAGTTAAAATATTCATAATTAAATCATATATTATATAATATATTTAATAATGTTAATATAAAAGATTTATAATAGACTTATATTTATTATATAGTTTGATTGAATGTGTATTATAGAAGTATAGTCTTAATGTAAGGGATTTCCTTCTCACATCATACATCCACGACACACATGTCATATTCAACAAATAATGCTTTTATGTTGTGTGTATAATTAACACTGATATATTTTATTATTTATATCTTAAAATGTATTATTATTTATATATATATGTTTTGACAACTTTTTCAAGAATCTTACAGTTTTAAAGTTACAAAAACAGCAATGGAATTTTGTCTCAATTTTCCTTCTTTGAGAATCGATTTTATTAACCACATGTCATATTTTATGAGGCATATATATTGCTTATTTGGATTGTATTGTCATGAATTTATTTATTCCCATGATATTATATCATTCATTTAATTATATTTATTTAATGGGATTGTGATTCGAGGTTACCAATGATTAATAGTATTATAATACAATCTCATGGTTTATTGTGATTTTTTTATTATACAAAAAATAATGAGATATTATTATATATCACACAATAAGATCATGAGTTTTATTAAACAGTATTTATGTAATTATAATAAATTTTTCCATTAATTTTTATCACTGTGGGTACTCAATAGTTAAAAATACATTTTTTATGAGACAACATCTGTAATTATCTCTTCAATCAAAAACCCATTTTTCTTACAAAACCATGTTTTCTAAAAAATTAAAAAAAATCTAACATTATCGAAATAAATTTTTTATTTCATTTTTACCCGTGTTTTATGTATTATGAAATGTTTTGAAATAATTATTCTTGACATTTTCCAAAAAATTAATTATTGGGTTTTCTAAAAATGTGAAACGAATATTTGTTTTATTATTCATGGAATTAACATAATTTTTCACCACTATAGACATTATTTTAATTGAAGATTAATATTAACATAATTAATGTTATCTGAATTGGATAAAATTAAAAAGATTTTTAAATTTTTAATTATAAAATGGGATTTTTAGTGAAAATACATTTTCCTCAAGAAATTTTTCAAATGATCTTACAAAATAATTAATCATCAAAGATGAAATACATTAATGTAAATTATATTTTATGGGGGATATGAATCAAGGATATGATTATTATTCTTTCTCTAAAAGGATTATCACATAGTTATTTTAAGAAACATATTTCCCTTCCATGGATTATACTATGATAAAATTATTTTTAAACCCACTTCTTTGTCAAAAGGTTATACATGGATAAAACAATAGTGAAAATCACATAATTTTATACGTGTTGTTTTAAGAGTAAATGATGTAATAATTATGAAATCCATATAATTTCCATTTGTACTGATTTGAATAAATATTTAATAAACTCATTTCATTTCAAGGGTTACGATATGATGAATGATTGTTGATCTTGTGTCACACATACACATTATTTTCATTATGTAAAGAGTGTAGGTTAATATATTTCTAATTTATTAGGTAAATATGAAAATATAAATATTAAATATGTTTGTTTTTTACCTAATTTCGTGTTTCTATTGTTATTCATGATCCTGATTAGTTTTCCACACTATTATGTGTGAACCCAACTAGATATTCACAATGGAATGCATTAATTAAGTTATATATTCATGGTGTTATGTGTGGAACTATCTATCATGTATATAGAGATATTCATGGACTTGGTTTCATGTCAATATGTTTATTCAATATCCTAATTTCATTTACTTAACTTAATGAAATAATCATTCTCTATTTTCAAATCTCCCTATGTTATAAACTAATGTGTATGCCCCAAAACTGCACATTGTTCCAATTTTATATTCTTGTGGATCAGGTTCATTGATTCCATTATCATTCATGTCAAGTGAAATTCCAATATTTTTGTCATCGATCCTGATTATGATCTTCTATATGCAGTATATGGTTTTAAAATTGTTTGTTCATGTTTTATACCCTTAAATAAATATTATTATTACATATCTCCCTTTATTAGCCTTACTAAAAATCTAACCTTTGTTATGACTCATTTCCCCATATAATGAAGAGATGTTTAATATAGTGTATGTTTGTGTAGAGTATTAAAGTGGAAGTTCTTCCCAGGATATCATAATTGTCTTCACTAAATTAGAATATTGTGTACATAATCTATAAATAATTTAACTATTTCGGTAATTAGGTATGTGTTCATGAATTATATTCAATATTATTCTAAATTAATTTAATATTTAGCTATGAAAAAACTCGGTCTCTATAGTTTGTTTAAGTGGTCAGATTTAGTTAAAACTTAGAAAATGTGATAGGAAATCAAAATTTGAGATATCATGTGTTATTTTTAAGTATATGTGTCGGAATTTTTATAATGATATGTATATATATAGGTTACAGTATAAGAAAATTTCCCAAAACATGGGTATAGGATTGAGGAACCGGATTATAAAAAATTAAGTCCATGTCTGGATATTACAAGTGAAAATCATTTTGGAAAATATGTACCTCGTGGTAATATCTATGAAAATGGTGCATTGATGTTGAGATGATCATCACCTGGTGCACGAAAACATTCCTTGATGTACACCATGTATAACAATAAAAGGGGATATTCTTTAGAAATATAGAAACTCTTCATACACATCATGAATGATTTAAATATATGATGACCATGGATGAGCATGGAAAAATCTAATATTTCATATATTTAATATATGGTGTCATCATATAGACGTCCTACTTGTGATTTATTCATTATTTTGCGGTTTTCCATTACGATTATTTTTTCTCACACTATGCAGTTTAGAATTAGTCAATGGTGTGAACCAGAAGTAAATAGATTAACATAGAATGTAGTGGTAAATTTTCCCATGAGAATACAAATGGGAGGATTAGTGGATTGAATGATCATTTTATTATTATTATTAATTTACTACATAACATGAATAAAAATTTACACCATAACCAACTCTAGTACCCACGAAAAATTTAAAGTATACAGTTTGTTGAGAGTTCATCTTGTCGATACAATATTGTAAAGAATATTCCTTTTTTTAATTTTTATAATTTTTTAATAACCACTCTATCTAATGTCTCAATGTAATGATTATATTCATTATGTTTAGACAATAAGGGTATAGGTATGTGATTTCAAATAAATTGAAAATTTAATTTAACAAAATGGATGGAATATTTTCTCCCTAAGGTATTATCAATAGATGAAATATTTAAATGTATAACTTCTATTCCTTATAAAAATAAATGTCTTAAAGGGAAAGATCAAGAAGAAAATCAATAATAGGGTACAATTAATTGTGATACTACTAATGATAATGAGACCATTCTCTACATAAGAATGTGATGTTCTATTATAACAATTTTTTTAATAAAAATCATATTAAACATGATTAAATTTAGGTTGATTATTTTTAATAAATGATTCATATTTAATATTGAAGGAATATTGTTTTAAGGAATATGATAATGACTCTTAGTAAAGTGTTTTGAATTAAATGGGGCGACTGATGTTCCTATATAATGAAATTCAATAATTATGTTATATGATTAATGAAATGTGTATGTATTGTTCTATATAAGTATTCTATTAAGGATTTTAAATAATGTTTTGATAGATACACATGACATAGAAACATGATTTATTTTGAAATGTGATATTTTATAAAAAATGTGATTAAGAGAAGAAATCACATGATAGGTTCATGATGTTGAAAAATGGTGTTTTTTTTGAAAATAATATTGATTTAAATAATGTAAATTGGATAATATTAATGACCATATAAAAGGTTAATGAATTGTAGGAAAAATGGACAATGTTTTAATTGATGGATTTTATACCATTATTAGATTAATGGATAATATTCATCATTATAAGGATTTATTTAAATAATTATAAATAATTTATATTTTCAATAAGGATTTCTGGTAATTCAGGTTATAATCATTTTTTAGGAGAATGCATGAGGAATGTATTCACATGTTTGCAATGTGATAATAAATAGAAAATTTATCATATATGGGGGAATAATTTAATGTTGATTTTGGAATATTTAGTGAACTTCATTATATATTTTGAATTTAGGAAGTCCTAAAATGTTAAAAAATTATTTAATAGTGTAATTTTATCCCCTAATGATGTTTTAGACATCAATGTATCACATTACCATATAATCATTTATCTATATTATAATAGCTGTTCAAACCCATTTTTTATGATGTGAAAATGGATAGAAAGAATAAATTGTCATTGTATTGTGGATCTTGTGATTTTTTAGTTCTTGTGGCATAAAAACTCATCTTTTTTTTCCTGAAGTAATTAATACAGTATATATAGAACAATTTACATCTAGAATATAAAATTCATTAAATAATATATTACAAAGATACACCAAAGGTATGTTGGTCTCTTTGATATTCATGGACAAATCGAGACCATATCAGATCACTTCGAATATCTAATAAACAAATATTATTTTCATGATTAGTCCCTTGTATCCATATTAATGAAGTGCATAACTAGTCCAAAACAAGTTCTGAACTCAGAGGTCATACCACTAGAGAAAAATCATTCTAATAATTAATAATCAGTTGAGATTCTGGATCAAACTAAAAATGTAATACCAAAAAAGACCACTATCCTAGTTAATGGGTTTGTAGTGATACCACCCTCTTGAGGAAGCTACATGGGATCCTTTGTAATGACCCATATTTCATTAGGCCTTTACTTTGTGAAAAACTACTGTTTAGTGTGTTTTGGAAGGGAATAGTGGGTCATTTAAAAAAATTTCAAAAATTTCATTATTCAATCAGTAACTCAGGGTGTTTTGATCGCCATGTCACTGCATCGGCACATCATCACTTTAGCAAGTCAGGAGCATCGATGTCAGTGATTTGAGGGTGTTGGTGAGTCAAGTGGTTAGTAGTTTATTGTGTCGATATCTCAATGTAGATTTCTCAATATCTGTATGTTGTTGTGTTGGGAGATCTGTGTTAGTGGATCATCATATGTAAGTCTTTTTATTTGTAGGTCAGCGTTAGTGGCTCAGTGTTAGTAGTTTGTGTCAACAGCTCACCCGTTAGTGGCTCCACTTCAGTGACTCACCCATTAGTGACTCACCCATATGTGACTCATTTTTTGTTTTCTCGGTTTTTTAGGTTTTCCAGTTTCCCCCCTCTTACGTCTTATTTGACGTAAATTATGTTTCAGGACTTCCTTGAAAATTTTAAGGGCCTTTCAAAGGATAATAATTATATATTTTGTTATCTTAACATCTCTTGCGATTTTAGATACTCAAATTATATAATCCTGAACACGATCCCACATTAATGACTTTTAAACCCATTATTTAATTAATATAGGATATGTCTCATAAAATATATGTTCATCCCTTACAAGTGTGTTTGTAAGTGTCCTATTGGTGCTCATAAATACTTTTTCCTTATAAGAGTCATGCAGTTGTTCTAGAACCCTCTCCCACATAGTTTTTTTGCAGTCCTTACATCCTGTTCATGTGATCCTTTTTTCTTGGCACAAGGTGGAACACCGATCCTTTCATAATTTGGTAGGGATTTTTATCTACCTCTCATAAATTGTCCATTATGGAGGGTGTATGTACTAATGATTCCTTGTGAAGAATAAATGAATACATTTTCTACAACATGAAATAATTAAGAAAGGAAAATGATAAAATTATATCAAGGGAATGAAATAAAAATGTGGAGTGGACTGGTGATTGATCATATATTTTTCATTATTATCATGGTTTGCTTTTGTATTGTAGAGTTTGTATTCTTTCTAAGAATCATGGTTGTTGGTGGTCTTCGATTCTGCATTGTGGGTTTTATGGCTGTTATCATAATGTTGTTCAATAATTAGTTGTAACATGAATTCTAATGAATCATATATACCTAGTTTCATCAAGTGGATTCCCTATGATGAAAACCAAAGTGTGATCAAACATATATATGAAAGTGGATAATGAAAAGAATTTACGAAATATGAATATATCATTTTGATAGGTGTGGGAGAGTGATGTGTTATTTTGGGTTTTGTGTGATTTATGTGTTGTTGTTGTTGGGAGAATGATTAAGGGTGCAAAGGTGGAAAGAGGAGTTCGATCTATGAGAAGGGTGTGATGGTATCTCAGGTGGAGAGACTGATTGATTATGGAATGGTTAGACTTGTAGGTAGTTGTAATTCCATAGTTTTTTTATGTTGGTCAAAAAAAGTTGTGTATTTGGGATTTGGTGTGGTTATGGATTTATTATGTTATGGGACTACATTGGTAAATTTTTGGATTTTGCGGTATAACATTGATGAATGATAGTTGGCAGTGGTTGAATGGGGGCAAGCAGTGGGACTGCAAATCTGTTTTGTTTTTTTCTTGATAGGGTGGTGGATTGTAGTTTTCCATTAGTGCTAAAATAAATTAATATGAATCCCATAATTAATAAATGCAAAATGGATAATTGGAAAATGGGTTGGGTTATTAATTGTAAATGGATGTTGTGTGGTTCTACATAGTAATGTCATCAAATGTGGTTATATATGAGTTAGTTTCCTATTGTGGGAACCATAGGTTGGGATTACTATTTTCTTACACACATATATATATATATATTATTTACTATTAATTTTTATATTCAGCACAAAATTGTTGAGAACCATGTTCTGGACAACCTTATTTATAGAGGGAGGGTGTATTTCCCATCACCCTAGTTGGAGGATGGATGGGTGGTAACTAAATTTCTTCTTCGTACCCTCTTCCAGTTTTTACCACTCGAGCGTATTTGGGCATACTATAATGGTTTTAGGGTTACCAAACACCAAGATCCATTGGGATTGTTTTTTTAGATGAGATTTCTAGGTGTATATGGTCAAAGATAGGTTTCCCATGTGTCTTTGGGATGAGGTTCAAGTTTTATCAGGTGAGAGGTGTGGTTGTTTTCTCATGTGTATTTGTGGGTGAGATGTGTGGTATGGGTGAGGGCCTGGTCTGTGTGGGTAGGTTGTGGAAGTGGGACATTGTATGGGATAGTGGTATCATCAAGCCATTTCCATTGGGAATGAGTATCTAACTAGTGGGTAAGTGGTGTAGGGTACCCAAATGTCGGTGTTCTTATACTACTACCTCACATGACTTGCATTATTTAGTGATTGTGCCCTAGTAAGGCTTGTATTGTAATTATTCTTTCGTAGGTGCCTTCTGTGTTCTACTATTTTCTCACAGCGGAATTAGTATGTTCCCCCAATTATGCATGGGTGGATATATTTTTCTTATGGGGTATACATGTATACTCAACATATGTCCGTAAAAAAAATTTCATGCTTCAAAAAATACTTCAATGATTGTGATGGACTTTACTTGCTTGTGCGTCGGGATTAGTGTTTGTTTCTTCTTAGTATCATTTCTTCTGGTACTTATTTTGGTAGTTTTGAGGTACTTTTTTCAGCTTTACTTTTGAACATGCATGTGGGAATGGATTTTGGATATACATCTACTTTTGTATTTGGATATGATTCGAATTTATCATCTTATCTCCCAATCATGTTCTATAAAAAGGGGAAATTTTTTCCATATTTTTTTTATTTTATACCCATGGTTCTAGTCACCACTCTGAGGCCTATTTAATGCATGACTAGGGGGAATTATCTCTCCTTCATCGTGAGGAAGTAAGGGTATGGCACATTGTTGTCCATTCCCTCATCATGAAGTATGCAGGTCACGAAAACATGGTATTAGATGTAAATGGTTTGGGGGGTTTAGGGAAAATATGGAGTTAAGAGTTATGCATAGTGATAATTGCATGCGATGGTAGTTAAATTGTGTAAGGGGATCTTGGCATGTGGAATATTCTAGGAAAGACCATCTTAGACATGGGATTTTAACCCACCCCCCTACCCTGGTGATACAATGCAAGGACTATGGACCTACTGAATGACCAAGTGAGGCTACACTAAGGTAGAGACCCTAGGAAAGGTAAATACATCATAATCATTGTTTTCTTACTTAATTTGAGCGTTTTGGAAAATTATATAAAAATGGAGAGTTAAAAAGAATTGAAATATAAATTTCCTAACTACACGGACTTTGGAGTTTCATGTTTATTTTTCATTTATGGAACCAAGAAATCATCTGTATGTGGTAAGAGTAGTTGAGGCCCAACTGATTGACCTGGTTAATCAGTGGAGGGCCGATCGAGAGGGAGAAGATGGCTAGTCACATATGATTGTTCATGCCATCCAACGATAGACTCTGGGAATGTACAAGGGTAGTTTCTTGGACATGGAGATTGATAATTGGATCAAGGAGCTAGTAATCACATTCGTCTTGATCTGGGCTTTGACAGTGTACTCGTTTCCCATAGTTGTGAGATAGATGAGGGGAGAAATGCATCTGTGGTGGTCTCTTTACTTCAGAGAGATGAAAAAGACTAATGTTACATTGTATGACTTTGAGAATGATTTTGTGATGAAATTCATTTCCACCACAATGAAGGATGACCAGAGGTAGGAATAATCTCCCTCTAGCAAGGTAGTTTGTTGGTAAGGGAACTAGAGATCATGTTCAATGATATCCCGCACTTTTCACTGTATCACTTTCTAGATAGAGAGTCTCGAGCATGATTATTAGAGGAGGCACTCTTACCTTGTCTTTAGTATGACGTCAGTCCCTTTACCAAAACGATATAATTAGAGGTTGGGATGAAGTTTGATGTAGTGGAAAGGATTCAATTGTTGGGAGGAGTGTTGTGAGAGGGGATGCAGTCGGGTTCGATATATGGAAAGGCCATCAATAGTAGGTCTTCAGTGTTAGGGCCTTCCAGGGTTTGGACAGCGGTGAGTATTCTTCAAGAGTACTTCTTTTGATCTCTTGGACCTCACCCTTAAGTTATAGGCTCAAGACCATAGATCATTGTTTTTGGAGTCTATGGAAGTCTTATAACCCAGTGCCTAGTTTGATCCCCATATAATTGGTCTGGTAAGGTTCATCGCCCACCTCAGCAGCAGTAGTTGATGTTATGTACTTTCCATAAGCTGGGGTAGTAAGATATCACTCCACCGAGGCTAGGTGGTGCTGGGGGAAGCCAACCCCAGTGTGAACCTCTGGGACCTTGACCTATTCAGGGTCGACTAGGTACTCAACATTTGAGGGGTTGAGAAGCTAGGTGTGGGTTGTCACACATCTTCAAGGTAGCAGCTCTAGGAGGGATAAATGTAGTTCGAGGTACGATGAGTGTGTTTATACTCTTATATGCACTTTTCTTGATTCAAGAGCCTCATAAAACTTTATTTCACCATGTATATCACATGATCTGGGACTCGATGTATAGTGACTTTCTATTCCCCTGTTGTTGAGTACACCAGTTGGAGGTCTGACCAATCTCTTTATTGTTCATTGGGGATATAGATTGATGATGAGACTCTATCAGTCTACTGAAGATCTTATTATACTACAAATCCAGTTTTACGATGTCGTACTAGGAATATAATGGTTTTTTTCTACACATTCTATTATCGAATTCTTACGATGAAGGGTCATGTTTATAGATATGGAAGTCCAATTTGTAGCATTTGTTAGTGAGTAAAGTTGTCAGTTTAGCAGTTGAAGTGTATAGCCTCATCATTCAATATTAGTCGAGATGTTAGTGGAATCATCTGGCATAGTGATGGTGGAAGTTACTAGGGTTTTTAGTGAATTTAATGACACCATCCACGAAGAGGTTTTCACTCTACCCCCTCGACGTGATGTTGAGTCCAGGATAGACATGAAGACTAGTGCCAATCCAATTTCTATGGATTCCATAACAAGATTACCATTGAGTTGCTATAGTTCTATATTTAGGTTGAAAAACTAATTAATCAGGGTTTATCTAGCCGAGTGTGTCGTTGTGGGGTGCTCCGGTCTTCTTTGCGAAGAAGGAAGATAGTGGGCTAAGACTGCGCAAAGACTACCAGAGACTGAATCAGGTGAAGTTCATGAATTGTCACCCCCATTCGATGATCGATGGTCTTTTGAGTTGTTAAAGGGAGTTTGCTGATTCTCTAATATCTATTTGAGGTCTTGATATCACCAGCTAAGGGAGATGTAGGGTGACATCCCTATGATAGATTTTAGAAGTAGGTATTGGAACTTCGGGTTCAAGGACTTGCCCTTTGGTGTCACGAATGCACCAGGTGTGTTCATGGTGCTCATGAAGTTTGTTTTCCGTATGTTCCTAGACCGGTTTATCATAATTTCCATCGATGACATCCAGATCTAATAATGTTCAAAGGATGTCCACGCCAAGCACATGAGGACTATCTTAGTGGCCCTCTAGCATAACAGCCATACTCTATTTATTACACACATAAACATGAATTATTACATAAAATCATTTCCTGATACGACATATAAGAAATAGTGGTATAGTGTATTTTAGGATTAGTAACATTACATAATAGCTTAAAACATGAAACACAACATCTTTATTGAAAACATACATTACATGAAAACTATATTAACTCGTACTTAGCATCTCATGGGATAACCTGCGAAAATACATAAGAAAAGGATGAGCTATAATTCCTAGTAAGAGATTAAAAAGGGAATAACATGAATAATAAAATACATTTTAGGAAATAGGCATATAAACATATAATAAATGAAACAGGAACATAAAGGCAACATATAACTTGATTATTATAACATGGAAATGTGGCAACAACACAAAATATGGTATTAGCGTGATCCAAGGCTCATTGCACCTGTATCATGAGTAAACCCCCATTTCATTTTTATTAGCATGATTAAACCCTCAATGCACTTGAAATTTCATGATATGAATATTTACCCAATGCAGTGGATCACTATTAGGGCACACCCTTCTTAAACATTTCATTTCAAACATAAGTGTGCCATATGAATCATACAACATGGAATCATTAAAGATCATTGTTTATTCAATGACAAAAAAATGTGGAATTCATACATGAATCTATATAATAAATAAACTAATGTGCATAATATTGAATACCCATGATAGAGAAATGGGCATGGAATTCATGACATAATGAATTTGTCTCGGAAAATCGTGGTTCAATTTCGATAGCATGACGACATGAGATAAGAATTCATAAAAATGGATAATGAGAGAGAAAGGGGTGTCTATTCATATGTAAATGAAAAATATATTAAGGGGGTCATATAGACACATGACACAATATATGTAACAGAATTATTGATTTATAATACAAAATTATTTCTTAATTGTATATGAGGAGAGGGAAATTCCTTATGTAATTTTGGCATGGTAAGGGGTGTACATGGGAGGCATTAATTAGAGATAAAGGGGTCTATAATCATTCTAAAATAAATATGGAAGTTATGGGATGGTGAGAAACAATACCCCAATATTTATAATTGAAAATAAATGGGCAAAACAATATTAAGATTCATGTATAAAATGAGCAAGGATGGAATCCCTTACATGGAATTGTGATCACAAAGGCTTGGGAGGGGATTGATATAGGCTTTAAGGGAGCATGGAGAACCATGGGATGATTCTAGAGAGAGTGGGGAAATTTTTTTTCAAGATCAAAAGGCTTTTAGTGAAGAAGAAGTGGTATCTTGGGTGGGTTTATATAGAAAAATTTGGGGGGGGATTCGTTATTATTTTGGTTTTCGCCACATCATATTATACTAAACAAAACCACAAACCAACCCATGGTTTTACCCATTGTTTTAATCAAAAAATAGTGGATAACACTATTATATACCTCTAATATCTGAACATCATTAAATTATAGACTTTCTTATGTAGAGTTGAGTCACACTCTCAAAGAAATCAATTTAAAAAGATTAATTTTTTTATAGGTTTTAAAGGGTCCACTAAAGCATTGTAAAATAAATAAAACAAACCTAAAATCAAATTATTATAATGGTATAACATTTATTTATTGAACACAGTTTTTATCTTATTTTATTACATCACTATTGGTTCATTACAACGTTATAAAACACATTATATATTTAAAAGGTATTTAATTCTCACCCAAAAATTCAACTATCTCAGATAATTATGAAAAAATTCACTATTTGATCATTTAGACATTCTGATTCAAAAGAAAATATTACTTTTATTTAAACAAGTTTTTAAATAAGTGAGTTTTTACTTTTAAAATAAAAACTGACATTTATCTAAAATTCATGGGTTTTGACAAAAATAGTTTTCAAACCTTAATAAAAATTACAATTGTATTCATAAAAACTATATGATAATTTATACTTAATAAAATGTAATGTAGTAATAATATCATATAAAAATTTTATTTAATAAAAAAAATCCATTAATTCATCAAAATATATTTCTTAATTGAATATTAACAAAAAAATGTTATTTTTGCATTTACTAAACTATTAACAAAATAATAATAATAAAATGATTTTATAATCTCAATACAAAAATAATGTAAATAATCATAGTACTAGGATATCATTACATAAACCCTTATAACACCTACATAAGTATGAAGGGTATGGTGTGTGATGGTGATGGACTCATGGAGTGTCTCAGATAACATCTCTCGGGTGGTAATCCCTATCAACCTCAACTTCTAATTTAGGCAGTTCTCTTCAGGAATAACGTGTTGAAGCTTGTCTTGGGCTTGGTCAAGAGAGAATCCCAATGACACCACCTCTTTTTTGAGCTCTGACAAATGGGGTTCGTATGGAGAAATTCTATTGGATGAGGCCATCACATCCTTTGTCTCAGTAAATTGGATATTTTAAATCCCTATATTTATACTAATCATGTGATCACAGTTTAACTGCTATATTAGCAATGGTCAAAATTATTAACGGTATTTTAAAATCCAAATACATAATCCTAATGAAGTGCATATATTATATAACCATTTTAAAAAATAAAACATTAAATATGAGTAAGAGGAATTTTCATTAATAAAATTTTGGGTCGTTACAATCTTCCCCCTTAAGATATTTTACCCTCTAAATATTCATTTCCCTTACTAAATAGTTGCAGGTTTCTATACTTCATCACTTCCTCTTCATTACCATGTTACCTCTTCAAACATGTGGTTTCTCCACAACACCATGACGAGGGGCATTGTCTTATTTCGTAGAACTTTTTCTCTACGAGCTAAGATCTTCACCGACTTCTCTTCATAGGATAGGTCATTCTCGAATAGAGCCACCATTAGATTGAGTACATGTGATGGATCAGGTATGTACTTTCCCAAGAGGGATACATGGAATAAATCATGTACATGAGATAGGTTCAGTGGGAGTGCTAGTCGATAGGCTACTTCTCAAATGTGATCAATGATCTAGAAATGCCAATGTACCTTGGACTATGCTTTCTTTTCTTCCCAAATCTCAAAACTCTCTTCCATGGTGATATATAGAGGAATACCATATCTCTAACATCAATCTCTTTGCCTCATTGATGATTATCCTCATAGGTATTTTGTAGACTCTAATCAGCTTTATTGTGTTTCTATATGGTCTTAACCTTCTCCACCATTTCTTTGACCATCACCGGACCTATGTGTTTTATCTCCCCAACTACATCCCAACATGCCGGTATTCTTCACCTCTTACCATACATTGTTACATAAGGATCTATTTGGATTCTTGAGTGAAAACTGTTATTGTAAGTAAACTCAACAAGAGGAAGATTTTGATCCCATCCTCAATTGAAGTCCATTGAGCATGCTCTAAACATGTCCTCAAGCATTTGGATAGTCTTCATAGATTGGCCATCAATTTGAGGATGATAATCCATACTAAAGTTTATCTCAGTATCCAGAGCATGTTAAAGACTCTTCTAAAAAATAGGTGAATCTCAGATCTTGATCACAGACAATCGATAGTGGTACTCCATGTAGCCTTACCAGTTCTCTAATATATATCAGTTCCTGCTTATTCATTGAGAAAACCTCCCAAATTGCAATTAATTTTGTACTCATTATAAGACGATTAAAAAATTGAGATAGAATTGTTTTTTTCGATGTATTCAGAAGCTCATTACAAATTCCATGGTGATGTTCTCCCATTTCCATTTTGGTATGTGTAATGGTCGCATCATCCCCTTCAACTTATACCTCTCATATTTCAATTGCTAAAATACCAATCAATTTTAGGTATACTCATCAATCTCTTTCTTCATGTTATACCATCAATAATTATCTTAGAGATATTGATACATCTTTTTGTTTTCAGGGTGAATAGAGAAATTCTAACTATGTGCATCATCCAAAAGTTCTTTCTTTAACTCAGTATTTAATGAAACAAATAGTATTTCCCCTGATCTAACAATTCATTCTTCATTGACATTGAACTCTATGGGTTTTCCCTTTTTGATAGTTTTCATCTTCTTTTGAATTCTCATATCATCCTTTTGAGCAACTATTAACATTTCTAAAAGATATGGTTTACCAATAATTTGTGAAAGGATTGATGATGATCCATTTTTTATGATTTTGATGTCCATATTCATAAAATCTAATAATATTAGATCATTTTCAATTCCCATTAATGATATAATCGTTGGGTATTTTTTTATTAGAGCATCCACCACATTGATCGCTTTCACCGGGTGGTAATGGATTGAGCATTCGTAGTATTTGATCATCTCTAACCATCTTCATTGGTGCATGTTTAACTCTTTCTATGTGAGTATATACTTGAGGCTTTTATGGTCTATATATATTTCACACTTCTTCCCAAAGAGTCAATTCCACAAAATTTTAAAAATGAAGATCACTACATCAAATTCTAGATCAGGAGTTGGAAATTTATTATCATGAACAATCAATTTCCTTGATTCATATGCAAGGACTTTGTCATTTTTCATCAACGCACAACCCATGACTTTCTTCAAAGCATCAATAAATACCACAAAAGTTTTTACACTTGTGGTTAGTTTGGGCACGTGCACATTGATAAGATTATTTTTCAACTCGGTGAAGCTTTCTTCACATTCATCATTTCAAGATAACTTTACTCCCTTCTGAGTTATCTTGGTAAGAGGGTTAGATAATCGTTAGAAATTTCTCATAAATCTGCGATAATATCCTGCTAAACCTAGGATGATACAGATATCTGCTACTGATGTAGGCCTTTTCTAGCCCTCAATTTCAATATTCATGGAGGGATCTATAGATATCTAATTTCATGTGATGATATAACCCATGAATGATACCTCCAAACAGAACTCACACATGTGGTATATTGCATAGATCTTCTCCATTCTCTAGGCCTCTATTGCATTTCTTAGATAATCCTCATGCTCCTCCATAGTTTTAGTGTATATTAGAATATTATCCATTAAAATACCACAAATATGTTGATAAAATCTCTATATATTCTATTCATCATGTCCATGAATATTTCTAGAGAATTAGTGACTTCTAAAGGCGTTATTATGAATTCATAGTGCCTGTATCTTATACCAAAAGTATTCTTGGGGATATCGTACTTCTTCAACCATAGTTGGTAATATCCTAACCACAAATCAACCTTGGAATGTATTGTGCTCCATGTAGATTATTGAACAAGTCATCAATTCGAAGAAGAGGATACATTTTCATTATCTTTTTTTTTTGAGCTCATAATAATCAATGAAAGTCGCTTTGACCCATGCTTATTCTTGATGAAGAGAACTGGTGCACCCCGGGGTGAAGCACTTGGGCATATAAAACCTTAATCTGGATTCAAGAGTAGTTGTTTTATCAGTTCCTCAATCTCCAAAACAGCCATTCAATATGTATTTTTGGATATTAGAAACGCCCTAGGAATATGGTCAATTGATATATCAAAATCACTTCTAAGAGGAAGGCCTTGCAATTATTCCAAAAACACTTCAGTGAATTCCATCATAATAGGCATGTCTTCATGGATGGTTGCTTCCTTAGACTCAATAATCTGAGCTGGATACGCATTATCATAGGGAAGTAATATCCACACTCGAGATGATGGTGCTAAAGAAGATTAATAAATCTCCATGAACTTGTACAGAACCGGTGGTTGATTCTTCATATAGAGAGTGATTTCCATCTCATGGAAATTTATGTTTGCTATATATATGTATAACCAATCTCTAAAGATAATTGCATCAAATTCCACTTAAGAAAGTATAGAGAGGTTTTTGGGGATGTTCAATCCACAAATTATGATAGGGGGAGTTATATGAATTGGATGAAATGATTTCACCATTTTCTGTACTCATTGACACCATTAACTCCATAACATGTGTCAATGTTGGGATTTGTCTACTAATCATTTTTGGATATAAAATATTGTGTAGCACTAGAATGAAAATGTACATTTTCTATTCTTGAATAATGTACCTATCACTACATTGTTTTTGGGGTTCACTCTAGTATTACTAATGTTAAAATCTCACCCCTGCTACCTTGGAGGTTGTTGGTAGCCTCCAAAAACACATGCCCTAGGTAACTGGTATTCATAGTGTTATGGTTCTTTCCAGTTGAAGCAATGAACAACACGTTGAGGTTAGAATAAAGTGTTCCTATCTTCTGTTGCAGCCGCGGGTTTTCTTGTTGGCAATGAACGTCTAGTTCCCTTCTCTTCCACACCAAAAGCATTTCCTAATCCCCTTCGAGAAATTACTGGGGTGATTCTTTCTGCAACATTGGGATGTGGGGTGCTGCAATTTCTTAACGCAATTGGATTTATCTATCAGACTGCCAGAATTGAAGTCCATATTATGATTCTTATCCCTATGATACCCTTGGGATTCACTGATCTCCATTTTTACCTTGAGGAAACATCAGATAATTTCTTCATAGCTATCGAGGTCATAGATCACCAGATATATCCATAGGCTAGGTTTTATCCCACCAAAGAAGGTTCCAACCATGAATTTGGGTGTAATGAAAAATCTAGAGGTGTATCTTTTAATCCTTTTAATGTTTTCCTCGTACTCTCCTACATTTTCATCATCTTTTTTCTTTAGTGAAATGAAGTCCCTTTCAATAAAAAGTCTAAGGGTGCGAGGAAAATATTTATCGTAAATCATTTTTCATAAATCCTTCCATTACTACACATCGATATCCTCTGCAAGCTTCATATTTATTATCAATTTCCACCATTGATCTTTTTCACCCTCCATATGATAATCATCCAAAATAACCTTCTATTTTTTAGAACATTAAAGGATGGAGAATATCTTTTTAATGGAGTTGATCCATTGTTCGGAAATTGAGGGATTAGATGTACAATTAAATATATGAGGCCTTTGTCTCTTGAAGATCTCTTTTGTGACTTGTTTCTTCTTAGGGGGAGTTGAATGTTCCTCCTGACCCATGTTTCTATTCAAATATTTAGTTAACTGAGAGAGTATTGTGACAGAGTTCATGATTCCCACTCCCATTGGATTGCACATCTCATTAAAACAGCCATCACATTGATCTTTACATTAGTTGTTAGCATGAGTCATCTTATTTCCAGCCATTAGATGGAATTAAAGGAATGTTATGGGTAACACATAATGGGCAATCGAAGGACAAAAATGGGTGACTTATAAATAAATTTTATTTCCATAACTATAGAATTTATAGGCTTCAATCTATGTTATCCATGATCTACTTCCAAATATATATTCATAGGGGCACTTTTTTATTCCCGTAACAATGTTTCATACTAATCTTGTGAATTTACCAGAGCATGTTCTTAGGAGTGTCGTAACCAAGAGTGCAACAAGGCCCATTGTTGTGCATCGATTCCCATTCGAGTGTAGCTAAAAACAATGTTTTTGGGTTTTACACCAAGATATAGTTGTGTTATAGCTGACTCTACCTACTCGTATCCAAATAGGGATGTATTTTCTTGATAAAACATTTACTCAATACTCACCAAAAATTAAGGATCCTTTTATTATTCTTAGTTTTATCCCTAGCGCTTTCACTAGGGTTTTCTAATCTTAATCCAAAATATAAATAAAATTGTCCTCTAATTCCAACTGTAACTGCCTTGACCTTTTTATGATTCACTAAAACATGACTTATAACATAAAATCGTCACCTTATACAAACATTGTATATTGATATGTCTAGTTTCTATAGGGCTTAAGAACGCAACATAATTACTTAAAACATCAAACACAACATCTTTATTGAAAAAATCCTTAACATGACCACTGCATTCCCTTGTACATAGAATTGAATGGGATATCATGAAGACATTCTTAAGAAAAGGTTGAGATATTAAGCTTAGTAATGGATTAAACAAGGAATAACATTAATACAAAAAATTTTATTCATTAGTAATATCAACTGAGCATAAAACTAAAATGAATATAATGGCATGATATAGAATGATTATCATTACATGGAAATGTGGCCACAAGACATAACATGGTATTAGAATGATCCAAGGATCATTGCTCATAGAGAATGAGTAATCTATCATTGAACAATTATTATAATTAGTAAACCCAAATTGAATTTGACTTATCATTATACTAATCTTTACCCAATTCATTAGAGCGCTATCAGGGTGCACCCTTCTTAAACATTTTATTTCATGCATAAGTGGTCCACATGGATCATACAACATGGAATAATTAAATATCATCATTTTTTCGATGATAATGGAATGTTTAATTCATAAATAAAACTATATAATTTATATGTGAACATTTATAAAAGTGAGTACCCTTTATAGAGAAATGAGCATGGTATTCATGACATAATTACTTTGGCTTGGAAAATTGTGGTGCAATTTCACCAGCATAACAGTGTGGCGTATGAATTCTTAAAAATTGATTATGAGATTGAAAGGTGTGTATTATCATATGTATGAGAAATATAAAGTAAGGGGTAATATATATACATGTCCCAAAATAAATAATTTAATTAAAGATTCATAATACAAAGTAATTGTTTGAATGTAAATGAAGGGAGAGAAATTCCTTACAGAATTTTGGCATGGTAACGGGTGTAATGGGAGAAATTAATTAGAGAGAAAGGTTTCTCTACTCATTCAAACATAAATAGTTTAGTATGTGGGAGGTCTAAAACTACACCTCGACATTTATAATTGGAAAAAAAATTCATAATAATATTATGAAACATGGCTAAAATGAGGAAGGAAGGAATCACTTACTTGGAAGTCTGATCCCATAGGCTTGGGAGGGGCTCGAGAGAGGATAATTGAGAGATTTGGGTGCCATGGGAGGATTCTAGAGAGATAAGGGAAGAGGATTGTGAAGCTCCAAAAACATTTATTGAAGAAGAAGTAGGATTTTTGGTGGGTTTATATTGGAAAACAAGGAAATTCATTATTATTTAGGTTTTGGCAACCACACATTAATGTAAACAAAACCACAAACCAACCCGTGTGTTTTGCCCATTCTTTTTCCCAAAGGGGAGTGGAAGAAATAATTTTATATGTTCAATGGCGGAAATTCTTAAAATATTAGGCTTTCTTATGTGGATGTGAGTCACACGCTAATGAAAATCAATTTGAGAAGATAAAATGTTTTATAAGTCTTGAAGGGTAAACCAAATCTTTGTAAAATAAAACATGAAAACCAAAAATCACATTGTTTAAATAATAAAACATATATTTTCTGAATCTCAGGTTTATAAGATTTTTTTACATCACTACTAAGTCATTATAATGTCATAAAACACATTATATATTTAAACGGTATTTAATTTTTACACAATAATTTGACTATCTCAGAAAATTATGAAAAAATCACTATTGGATATTTTTGACATTTGGGTTCCAAAAATATTATTCATATTATCTAAATAATTTATAAAATATGTATATTTTTAATTTTAAAATAAAAATAGACATTTATTCAAAATTCATTGGTTTTGAAAAAAATAGCTTTCAAACATTAATAAAAATTACCATTGTACTCAAAATAATATAATATCACTTATATTTAATAAAAATTATTTTATTAATATATATTTTAATTAAATATTATTTAATTCAAAAAATCCTTTCATTCATCAAAATTGATTTCTTAATAGAATATTAACTAAAAATGGTATTTTTTCATTAAAAACTATTTATAAAATGACAATAATAAAATTATTATTTATTATCTATAAAATAATAATTTAAAGAATCATAGTATAAGTGTCTTGTTACATTACCCCTTCTAACACCAGAATACTACTAATGTATAATGTGTGTTATGGTGACAGACTATTGGGGTGGCTCAGATAACATCCCTCGGGTGGTAATCTCTATCGACTTCCACTTCTCCCATAAGAGGTTCCGTTAAAGCTTAATATGTTGAATCTCAGCTTCAGTTTGGTGAAGAGATGATGTTTCCTTTCACTGACAAATGGGCTTCTTATGGTGAAATTCTAATTGATGTTGTCATCAATTCCTTTGTCTAAGTAAAGTTGATTTTGTAAAGCCCTATATTTATAATAATCATGTTATCACTGTTTAAAATCTATATTAACAACTTTATAATTTTTTAATGATATTTTAAAATCCAAAAACATAAAAGAAAGAAATTTCATATGTTATATAACCATCTAAAATAATAAGACATTTGATTTTATCAATAGTAATTTTCATTAACAAATGTTTGTGTCGTTACATCCAACACCACCATATCTATGGTCAGTTGTCCAAGTGGATGTTGTGGACATGAGGCTTGCACTTCCATGGGGGCATGGTATCTCAACCAGGGATATTAGTGGACCTGTTAAATGTTTAAGTGGCTGTTTCTGGGTCATCACCCAAGAATGTGGCGGAGGATCGTAGTTTCTTGGGTCTGGAAAACTATTACTGAAGATTCGTACCCATTATCCCTCTATTTGATGCTCTATTAGCATAATTGACCAATAATGATTAGGTCTACATGTGGAGTGAGTAGTGTTAGGTATAATTCATATACCTAAAGTGGAAGATGTTTAGTTCCCCAATGCTCAAGATTGTAGAGGAAGGGGTGATGTTTGAGGTGTCGTGTGATGCTTCTGATCTAAGATTGGGGTGTGTCATGATGCAGTAGTGGAGAGTGATATCTTATGAGTCTAATAAGTTACATCCTCGTGAATGTAACTATTACAACCATGATTGGATCTTTAATTGTTCATGTTTAAGCTGATGTTTTGGAAACATTACCTCATCGGGGAGCGCTTCATGCTCTTCAAGGTTCCTAAGAGCTTGAGGTATACATTTTCCCAAAAATACCTTAACATGTGGCAATGATGGTGGACAGAGTTCCTCCATGATCACAAATTTAAAATATCGTACACCCCATGTATGTTGAACGTGGTGGGAAATTCTTTGACAGAATGTTACATAAGAAGATAGTTTTGAAATCCAAAGATACATAGAAGGCAATGGATGTGTTGGTCGATTTGTGCCTGGATACTGGGGATTACAATAGAAAAGGCTATATGTTTCGAATGAAGGTAAAATATTCATTAATTTTAATATTTTGGGAGTCTTAGTGAGGAGACTCAGAGACCAATGTGATGCGTGATCACATTTTACAAGATGCTACGAAGGGATGGTTGGAGGATAGTGGAAATCAAATATTGTTCCATGGGAAACTGTTTGTCCTAGTGGAAATGTGTGATGTAGTTATCCATGAGTTCCATTGCTCACCCCTGGTAGTGCATCCAAATTTTTCCATGATGTACTGTGGTCTAAGGAAAAAACTTTGATCGCTAGGGGTGAAGCGGGCAGTGGCACAGTTTGTGAAAAGTTGCCTACTGTTTCAACAGGTGAAGGTTGAGAACAATGTTCCTGGAATTCTATTGAAGATTATAGATACTAGTGAGATGAAGTATAATGACATATTTATGGATTTCAACACATTATTACCAATAGACCAAGGAGGGTGTGATGATCTTTGGGTTGTAGTGGACTGGTTGATGAAATAATCTGAAATCATAGTGATCAAGTAATCGAGCACAATTGATGACTTAGCACAAAGGCACGTGGATGAGGTGGTGTAAATGCATGGAGTTCTATGATCCATGTTCTCATACGGGGTACACGTTTTACATCATGAGTTTGGAGGGGATTACAAAATGCTATTGGCACATAGATATTCCTCGACACTTTTTTCTACACACAGACAGATGGGAAGACAGAGATGATAATAAAAAAGTTAGACGATACCTTGAGAGAAAATTTTCTGGATTACAAAGGGTTTTTGGTACGAAACATGTGTTTGGTAGAGTTCTATTATAATATTATCCATCACTCTATCATTAGCATGGAACCATTTGATACTTTTTACAGAATGTTGTGTCTTTCACTAGTATGATGGAAAGTGTTTGGGGTTGCATCCCACCTTGGACCAGAGGTAGTGAAGAGCTCAATAGAGATGGTTTGCCTTGTGTCTGAGAGGATGAAGTTTGCTTAGGACTGACAAAATTTATATGCTAATCCTATGAGCAGGGATTTGGAGTTTGAGATTAGGGACCAAGTCTTCTTGATGTTTTTCCCTTGACATGGGAAAAAAAAGTTTGGATGCAGAAGCTAGATTTCACCTAGGTTCATTAGACCCTTTGTGGTGTTGGTACTTGTTGGTGAGATTTCATATCAACAGAAATTTACACAACAGTTGGAGGATATCCCTGAAGCCTTTCAAGTCACTCATCTCTGTCAGTATCAACATGATGTATGCCACGTCTTTAACCTGGGAGATTTTGATATCGAGGACAACACGATTCTCGTGGAGTGACCAGTGAGATTCGAGGGTCATGAGAAGAAGGTGCTACATGGATGGACCATTCATTTTATTCATCTATTATGGATGAATGGAGGCCTCAAAAATATTGCTTGTGTGTGAGAAGAATAGATCTGTTCTCATTATCCAAATATATTGATAGAATTTTTCTATGTTTTTTATTGGTTGCTTCAATTTATGATGTAATGCTTGATAATTCTCATTATCAGATAAGATTTTCCCCTATTCCCTGGATGTGTTTGAATAATTTATTACCATGGGAGGGGATGACATGCTCCCAAATCATGATGAATTACTGAATATTTTATTAAACCCATGCGGATGAGACCGTGGTTCACAAAGAGAATGGTATTTAGACATGGAGGAAGAAGCTCCCTAATCCATGTGTCTAGAAAACATGGCTTTGGTGGTTACGCAGTTGTTTGGGGCAGTGGGGGTATTAGTGTTTCTGTGGATTTTTATTAGACTGATGTCAAATAGGTGTTCTTGGATGTCAAGGTTTTCACTCCAGCATTTAAAATAACATAAGTTGTTTGGTCTTGAGAGGTATTTTAAGGTCTTTTTTTAGACCCTCTTTCTTCTGGTTTAGTTTTGAATTTTTCGGGACGAAAATAGATTGAGTGGTAACCTATGCAACGAACATGATTTTCAAAAGACTTAAATTTATGAGAAATAGTGTTTAAGTTGTTCTAGGAGGATATGGTTTATAATTTCATGATTTTTCCAAATTTCATGTTTTCCATCTTTAACACACCGATTCGACATTAGCATGTCCGTGTGTCGGCATGACATTGCATCTGTATGTCAGTGCATCAGTGAGTTAGAAGCGTCTGTGTTAGTGAGTCGAGGGTGTTAGTGAGTCGAGGGTGTCAGTGAGTTGAGGCATTGGTAGGTCGTTGCTTCGATAGCTTAGTGTTGGTGGCATAACATTGGTAGGTCATTGAATATGTATCTCAATATCAGTTACTCAGCGTCGGTTGGTCATTACGTCGGTATCTCAGTGTCGGTAGTTCATTGCAATGGTAGCTCAGCATTGGTGGCTCAACGTCGGTAGGTCGCATTGGAAGATCCCCCATCGATGGCTCTACATCATGGACTCACCCATCGGTAAATCACCCATTAATGACTCACCCATCGATGACTCACCCATTAGTGACTCAATTACAGTATTCCTAGAGTTTCCCAGTTTTTCAAGTTTAGACCCTCTTGCATCTTATTTAACAGAAATCGAGTTTCAAGCATTAATTGGGAGTTTTGAAGGGAGTTTCAAATGATATTAATTATATCTTTAATATTATAATATCTCAAGGTGTTTCAGACTCACAAATCATGTGTTCTCAACCATGATCCCATGTTAAAGACTTTTAAAACTGTTCTTCCTCTAATATAGGATCTTGCTCTGCAATACCAGGATCATGCCTCCATAGTGTGTTTATCTGTTTACTATTTGTGCACATAGGTACATCCTACTTTTAAATTTTTTTAAACTATTCTAGAAACCTCTCATGCTCGGATTTGTGAGAGTTCTTCACTATTGCTCGTCCAATCCATTATCCATGGGATAAGGAGGTTCTTCAATCCTCTGATCATCATAAAGGCATTTTCATCTTCCTCTCTTAAATTGTTCATCATTCACGGTGGATGTAGTAATTTTTCCTTGTAAAGAACAAATGAATCATTTTCTTAGAACAAGAAATAAATTAGATGTTAATATGATCATAAGATAACGAGGATATGAAATAATGGAATGGGAGTGGATTGATATCTGATCGTATATTTTGGATTTGTTTTCCTTGTTTCGTTATATATATTTTTTGAATTCCTTCTTAAAATCATGGATATTGGTGGTCTTTTCTATCATACTATTGGTGTTCTATTTGTTATCATCATGTTCTATGATAATTGTTCATAACAAGAAATCAACTAAATAATGTATTCCTGATTTAAAAAATGGAACCCCCGAGATTAAAACCCATATGTGATCACCCTTATTTATCAAAGGGGTTTCATGAATAGGCTTGACTAAATATGAATATATCTTGTTGATATGTGTGGATGTGTATTATGTTCTGTTGGTTTTTGTGTGATTTGTGTGGATCTACTATTGGGAACATGGTTATGGGAAAAGGGGTAGATAGAAGTGTGTGTTATGTGGGAAGGGTGTGTTGTAATATTAGGTTGTGATACTAATTGACTGTGGAATGGATGGACTTTTTGGGAGCATAACTGCAATTGTTTTGTTATGGTAGTCAAACGATGTTGTTTAGTGGTAATGTCGTATGGTTATGGATGTATTATGCCGTGTGACTGCATTAGGAAATATTAATATTGTGCAATATAACATTATTCAATGATAGTTGGAAGTGGTTGAATAGGGTAATGAAGTGGTACAGCAAATCTGGTTTTGTTTGTTGTTTTGATATGGTGGTTGATGGTAGTTTCCTGGCAGTGATGATATAAACTAAATTGAATCCCTCATTTAATAAATTAATGTTTTTAATTTATAACAGGGTTGGTTTAAACTTTGGTAGTGGCTGTTGTGTTATTGTATATAGGGGTAGTAGAAAATGTGGTTATGTATGAGTCGGTTGTATGTTGTGGGAATCGTGGGTTGGGATGAGTGTATTCATACATATATATATATATACTGTTATTCCTTGTGATTTCTATTTTCTCACCATCCTTTTGAGCCCTATGTACCAAATATCTCCATTCATGGAGGGTGTGTGTCTTTCCCGACATCCCAGTGGGAGGATGGATGGCTTCTTACTGACTTTCTTCCACAGACCATATTCTTGTTCTTACCACTTGAGCATATCTAGGCATACTCTAATAGCTTGAGGCTTGACATAGTCCATGATTTATTTAGTAGGTTAATTGTGGCTAATATTAATAGGTATTTTTGGGCCAGTATTGTTTTCCCAAGTGTCTTTGGGATGAAACCCATTTATCTTTTGGTGAGAGGTGTGGTTGTTGTGCATTTCGGTGTATGCAGGTGAGATGTGTTTTACAATTGAGAACTAGGTTTTGGCGGGTTGGTTGTGTAAGGGGTACAATATATGGGAAGAGTGGTAACATCAAGACATCATGCATTGGGAATGAGCAAATATCTAGTGGGAATGTTGTGTGGGGTACCCAAATGTTGATGTGATTGTAATATTACCATACAAGATTCACATTTTTTGTGAGTGTGTCTTTGTTTGGGTGTCCTTGTTATTATTCCTTGGTAGGTGCATTTTAGGTTATACAATTTTCTCACAGGGGCATTAGTTTGTACCCCCACATGTGCAAGGGTTTATTTAGTATTCATTCAAGGTGTACTTTTATACTCACCCAATTTTTGTAAAACTATTTTCAAGTTTCTAGGAGGACTCTGAGGATCGTGCTGGACATTTCAAGCTTCAGCATTAGGATTAGTTGTTGTTGCTGCTTAGTTTCTTTTCTTTTTTTATTTCTTTTGGTTCATTTTATAAACATCATATAATCATTACTTTTGAAGGTGAATGTGGGAATGGATTTTGGATTTACTTATATATTAATATTTATATTATTTTTTGATATTTACAATCTTATCTACTGTTTTTTTCTACAAAAGGGGTTATGCCATCCATATTGGGTTTGAATTTACACCCATGGTGCTAGTCGCCGCTTAGGGGCCTATTGGAGGAGGGAATCAAGGACATTATCTCTCTTTCGTCTTGATGATAGAGGGGTGTGGCATATTGTTTCCCCTTCCCTCATCTTAAAAAATGTGGGTCGTGAAAAACCGTAGTGTGTAATGTGTTATAAGTATCCTTATTTTTTTGTACCAAAGTGATAAATTTCGAGGAAGAAAATTATTTTATATGGGTGGTATGCAACACTCAGAGATTTTCTGAAATTAAAATTTTAAAATAATCTAATTATTTTTTAATAATTTTTTGTTACATGAATCCTCGTGTTTAACTTCTGTTATAAGAAAAAATGATTTTATCTTTCATTAATTGCATCACTGATTATAATATTTAGTACATACTACAGTGAGCTCAAATAGAATGTAACATACTATAAAAATATTATTTTTTTAATATGATTACTATCACCTAGTTGTTTGAATGGGGGGAATGAATAATATTAAATAAATTATGAAAATATATGGTCTAACAATGTATATAAAATTATTTCATTTGTGAAAAATTAAATGTAATTTTAAATAAACACTATTTTGTAATAATGGAAATATTTTTTTGAAAAACACTTTATATGCACACAATTTTTATTTACTTAATAAATAAAAAATCAATCTTCTTGAATGATTTAATCAAATATTATAAATTATATATTCATTAAAATATTTAAAATGTAATTATATTATGTGATTTCTAGAGTATACATAGAAATAAATTAAATATTATTCGAAACAATTATATATTTATAAAAAAAGCTTTTCTATCCTTTTTGCGTTACTAAGATTAAACATAAATTTTTATTATTTTTTAAAATATATTTCAAAAAATAATATTAAATTTTTAATTCAACCAGTCAAAATTATCTTGGGTTAATTTTTGATAATTTTTTGAAAAGTTTACTTTTTTATAAATAGTGAAATATGTTAAATTGTAAATAAAAACATCTTTTCATAAAATAAATGTATGAAGTTAAATAAGTTTATAAAATTTTTCCAATTAATATTAATACAATTATATAATTATTATTCCAATTTATTCATGTTGATAGATTTTTATAATGAATTTCTATATAAAAATTTGTTAATCTTTAGAAAATCTTCTCTTTGAAAAACTGTTTTCTCATCACATTGTGGGATTTATTATAAATTATAATGTTTCACTTATGTGAATTAAATTCTGTTAAAATTTTCACATATTTTGGATAATAATAATTTCTATTATCTAATAATTTTAAATAAATTTTTTACCAAAATTAATAGTGAAAATAATAACCATTAATTGTTAAAAATATGATAAAAAAGGTTTACCGGGGGTAAATAAAAAATTATAATAGCTAAAATGTCCTAAAATATATCTAAACAATATATTATGACCAAATTAGACCCTATAATATATAAATATGAATAATAATTCATTTTTTACCTTTTTAGAATTTGATAAATGTGAGAAAACATTTTTCTTCAAAAAAAATTATATGTTGTCCACTTGCCTAATATTTAAAAGCCCACAAGACTTCTCTCATATTCAAACTATCAAACATTATTCTTTCACCCAATACCTGACCAAATCACATAAAAACATCCCACCTTGCATCCTATAATTTGAATATTTGGTAAAAATTCAACATGAGATGTCTTTTGGTGAAAACCTAAGATGGTTATCCAATGATGAGGCAACATTCTTCATCGAAAATTTATATTTTATTTCTTCTTTCAAATCCTTCAATTACTATTAAAATATTATTTTATAATAAACTAAGTACAAGATTTATATATATTATTTGTTTTTTTTGACATATAACAACATCCACTTCCAGAAAATGTGTTATAAATCATCATTCATCTATACGAAGATGTACCTCCTCATGAACCGATGTCATTAATTTGTTAATTACCACCTCTCAGAGTTGGGTGTTATGATAAAAAAAAGTATATAGATAATATTTCTGACATAATTATTCAACTGTATTCATTATATAATAATTTAAATTTATACATTCCATTTCATAGGGGATACAATAATGTCTCTCCTATTTAAGAAAGACTACTATTTTGCGATGCGATTTGATTTATTTTTAAAGAACAATTTATATAAAAGATAAGAAAAATAAATTTAGTAAATATATATTATATAAATAAAATTATTTTGATATTCATAGAATATTTTTATTATCAACATAACATATTCCAAATTTTTATCTTTTCACTCACTGATGGACAATATCTTCATTCATGAACGTTTGGATTATAGCATTCTAGAAGCGATGTGACTCTCCCTTTTCATCGCTACACCCCTTGGATTATAGGTATAAGTATATTTAAATATATAATATATTTTTATGATATTATAATAATTATATATAAATGAAATATTACCTAATATAATTTCATAAATATCATTGAAAAATGGAAACATACCTCTTGTCTGTGTATGGTCTGACGTCTTCATGGTCGATACACACTTCATTTCTCAAAAAAATTACAAATAGTCAAAACATTATAATTTTTGCATAAATATGATAATTTTTTAATGATTAGTATTCTATAAATTATTGAACTTTGATCAGTAAAAGATGGTCGAAAATTAAAAAACCCAACATATATGAAAAAAAAATCAGTTATTACATGAAACACTATTTTATCCTGGTATTGGTAAAAACATGTTCACAAATGGTCACATGTAAATCAAATATGGTACATAATATAATTTTATGGTCAAATAATTTTTTTGATAATAAACGTATATTAAATATACACAAGGATTGATTGTGTATGATGGATGTCGAGACTTAAGGTAAGTTATTTCTTTCTCACTATTTACTTTAATGATACAAATTCTATTTTAACCACTAGTTTATTTTATGTGGGGTTAATACTTCACTTGGAATCATTTTTTATCCCTATTATGAAAATTATTATGATTAATAGTACATATGTACAACATAACTACCAAGAAGGAATTAATTTAAAAGTTACCATTGTAGTAATGGATTTTTTTCTCAATTCCCCACCTTTGAGATATGTATTATGTAATAAAAATGCCTTATTTCATGAGGTATATATACATATAAATCAACATAAAATATCATGAAATTAATTATTTTCATGATATTATATGTTTAATGAAATTCTATTATTTCATTGGTCTAGTGATTCAAATTAAAAAAATTGGTAATTATTTTATGATGTAATCTCATTGTCAATCAGTATTATGTATGATTATAATTCCAAATATTAATTCATATAATCTATCTATCATTAAACCTATGAATTTTATTATCCTATGATCTTGGCATATGAATACACGGTTTACCATCATTTTAATCTCTTTTTTCAAACTTCGTTTTAATATAATGTTTTAAACCAAAATATTTCTCTTTGGTTGAAAACACTTTTTCTTCCAAAACCATGTTTTGTAAATAAGTTTTCAAAATTTCAAATAAATGTTCAAAATAATTCTTACCCTTTTTTAATTATTTACAATTTTTTAAAGGAATATTCATTTCAATTTACAAACTATAATTGTTTGGAATTTACCGAATATGTGAAATGGATCCATTTTTAATAATTATGGAAGGAATATAATTTTTTACCATAATAGTCAGTATTTTAGTCGAATATATTTTTATAAATTTTCAAGGTTATTTTAAAATATTAGTCTTTTAATAATATTTTGATAAATTTATTTAAAATAATTATTTTCAGATAATAGTTATTTTCCTACAAAAATGTTCAATGGAATCTATCAAAAATAATTCACAATGTATGGTGATATACTTTGACATGTATTCTGAATTACTTATGACAAAAACTAAGGAAACCATTATTATTCATTCCTTGAATGGTTTTATATGAAATGATATCATGAAATCCATTTCTATTCCATGGGTTATACCATGATATAATTATTATGAAACCTACTTATTTTCCCTAGGTTATACCATGATAAAAAGCTTATGAAACCCAATACACTACAAATGGATTTGTATATGGTGATATAATGAAATGATTACGCAGCATCTCTACCTTTCCAACATTTCATAATATTGTAAATATTTTAGGCAACACATTTCATTTCATTTTTTATGATTTGTTCAATGTTTTATGATAATGTGACACTAATATATATTATTTTCAATATGTTATTTGTGGGACCTATATCTCTCTGCAATGAATTGGGTAAATAGGGAAAACACATTAGAAAAATATCTTATGAATCATCTTGATGAAATGTTCACAATGTTATTGGTGAATCTAGCTAAATTTTCATAATGTTATGTGTGATCCTGGTAACATGTCTACAATTTCATATGTGAACTAGATTATATGATAACAGTGGTACATACCTTTCATTCAAGTACATTAATTTATGCATGGATCTGGATGTATGTCTATGAGTTTTTGTGAGCCTGTTTTCATTTACTTGAGTAAAGGAGTGAACATGTCCCTATATTTAAATCATCACAATGTTATAAGATGAAGTGCCTGCCATAAATTAATGTCTAATGATAGAGTTATGTTATCATGGATAATATTAAATGATTTTGTTATGATATATGTATTTTAAATTCCAAATATTGATTCAATGACTCAATATTGTGATCTTTTATAATCATGGTATATTTTTGAAATCTTATGATAATGTTTCCATACCATTATGTTCATGTTATTCTTACATTTCTCCCTTTCATAAACATACCGAGCATATGACCTCACAATTTCATACGATTCATTTCCTTATCTTATGGATAAATGATTTAAGTAGTGTATGTAGTAAGGGGGGTTTATGGTATATGTTGAAGATATTTTAGCACTTTATAATAATCTATACTTAGTCTTTAGAGTGAATAAAATATTACCATCTATAGGCGTGTGTTTGTGTAATGTATTGAATATTCCTCTAAAGAGATATATTATGTATGTATTAAAATATAGGATCAATATATTTTCATATATTTACAGGCACCCAATGCTAATCGATACCACCATAAATTCTCAGGTTTATAACCTTGACTGATCATTTTCGCTTTGGCAACTGCCACATGTATATATGCCTATTGTGTGTACAATGTCAACCATAATACAGGACTACAAACCCCACAATATAAAATATAGAATTTATCATCCCTATACATAATAACTCATAAAATTTCTCTTTATCAGCACTAAAAAATGATCATAAAGGGATACCTTTATCAACACTAAATATAAGCACTCAAAAATGGTAAATTTTATGACTGTTTATTATTCAGCATTATTAAAGGGATGAATTTATTAGCATTTATAGATACCACTTATAAAGGGTTTTCTTTCACTAACATACCACATCAAAAATATTAATTTTTATTTCCACACATAATTATCATATCTTCCCCACTAACACAAAGTTCCATGACAGCGGGGGTTCGACACTTACAAACACATCTACACACACGAGCCACATAGGAAATGTCCTACATGACCTTACCCACATGCCACCCATCAGTCCATATAGATGGCCCGACCCACAATCTCATGAAGACCAATACACAACCCCCATGTTTTTATATACTTTATAAAAAATATGAGAATTATGAATTTTAAAAATCAGACATAGATACACAAATAAAAAGTAAAAGAGAGTAAATTTACAAGTTATTAGTTGTTATATTAATTAAATTACTATTAATATATATATATATAAATTATTAAAATATAAATACATATTAAAAATATATGTATCAATTAAAATAATTGAAATAATTATAAAAATAAAAATGGAAAATATGTAATTTTTTAAAAAAATTTAAATAAATAAGTAAATAAATTATTTTATAAAAAATTATCAAATATAATAATAATATATACAATTGGAAAAATTAATTACTAGTATTATATATATATATATATATAAACTAATAAAATTGAAATAATAAAACAAAAAATATTAAAAATTAAAAACATTTCTAACCTATTAAAAAAATTATCTATTTAAAAATTATTAATACTATTGAATGAATTATATATATATATATATATATATAAATTAATTATATATAGGGATAAATTATATATATTACAAAGAATTATTTAAAATTAATAAAATGTAATAATTAAAAACATATTAATATCTAATTCATTCTTAAAAGTTTTTATACATAATTATTCATTACCACATATAATATTTTTTATATATTAATATATTCAATCATATATATATATATATAATATCCTAAAATATGATTTATATAATACAAAAAATTTATGTTTACATTACAAATAGAGTATATTTACAAAAAAACAATCTATAATTATAATATAATATTAATAAAAAAATATTTACTAATTATTTCATGTAACAAAATTTTTATTGAATGAAGTTTGATATCACAATTTAATAGATATCAAATTTAAATCAAAATGATTTCAAGAACATATTTACATAATTAATAAATATTTATATTAAATAGATTCACACATAATATTTTTCTAATTTATTCAATTTTCATTATTCATAAAATATTTATATTTTTAAAATAATTAATGTTATATATATCAAGATTATAATTGGTTAATTTTTTTATTTTTTGTATTTTTATTCAAAATATACAATTTATTACATTTTAATACTTTTTTAAAAAATTTAATTCATTTTTAATATTATATTTCATTAATAATATTAACATTTTTAATAATTTTATCATTTATTAGATTTCAATTTTTCATTGTTTAATATGTTTGTACATTTATGAATTTAGGAATTTTTTTAATAATTTATTTCATTAACATTTATAATTGTTAATATCATTGTAATTTCTATAATTAATTTTTATTTATTTTTATTCTAACATATAGTCATATAGATATTCAATTATTGTCTTTTTAATAATATAGATAATTAATAACAATTATTAATTTTTTAAAGTATTGATTCTTCTTTTGAACTATTTCACTAATAGATTATGCATATAATATATTGTTATTATTCAATTTATCATGATTTAGTCATTTATTGTATATGTATATAAACATTAATTTCAAACACTCAGTTATAAAATTAATAAAATAAAATATAGAAAAACGCACAGTTAATATTTATTTAATTTATTATAATTATAATATAAATTTCATATTTAAATTTGTTACCATATTATAATTTAAATATTATTTTTCTAAACGGTACATTTAATTTATTCAAATTTAATAATTTTTCATTTCTATTTATTCATAATTTTTTCATTTTCTAATATTTAGTTATAAGTATTTATTTAATATGTTTTAATATTATCAATATCTAGAAAAATATATATTTCAGTATATATCAATGTCTTAGTTTTTTTAAATAATTCTTACAATTAATAAAATTTATCCATTTGGATTTATTGCAAATAAATTGACAAGTTCGATCAGTTTGTATTCAAATCATGGGAGCTATAGGAGCACGCAGTCATATGATTACTTGACCGGAGGCACATCATAATCTGGTTCGGGTCGGAAGAAGACTCGATTAATGCTTGTTCTTGGGCCCCTCGAAGATGCAATGGTTTTCCTTTCTACCAATTTAGATGGTGCTTTGAGTTTCATATGTAGAGGGATCCTTTAACAATTTCAATATAGGTACGTCTTTCTGGTATACCTCTCTCATTTCAAAATCCCTCTATTCTGAGTGCTCTGGTAATATGATCAGAAGATACCTCTGTTTTGATCACCTAACGGAGGCGGTGTGTCATCCAATTTGTCTGTGATTGTGTATTGTGGTTGATGTTTCCCGACCACCAATGATCTGGTTATGGATCACAGATATAGTGGAGTTCCTCTGGAATTTGGAGGTTATATATGAGTCTTGGAAGCGGTATTGTGCTGCATGTGGTCTTTTTGGCTTTCTAGATTCAGTATTTCGCAACAAAAGGGTATATATAGTCTCACATGTGGCGGAAAAGGAAATAATATGGGGTTGAGTTTCTAAGGGAGTAGTTCAGGTGATTTTACAGGCTAGTCTTGAGGTTCCTCTAATAAGTAGAGGGGTAAAAATGGGATCAAGGATGATCTCACATGGTAGCAAGATGGGGGGTCTCACTTCTGATAAACGCGTGCATTGATCTGGGCATCTCATCTAAGTAGGGTATTTGTGTGAGAGTAGATCCAGTTCATTTTGCAAGTGGTGTGGAGCAAATTTCGGTATTTGTGGAGAGGTAGGTGAGTCAGGATAATCTTTGTGGGGCCTCTGCATATCCAGTGCAGTGAAAAAAGTTATGGTTTCATCAAATATGACAGTGAAGCATGTCTTTGATTGACTTAAGTGTAGTCTTGGTGTTGGGATTCAGGCCTCATTGGAGAGGATGTCGGTTCCCGCCAGCTGTATTTGGCATCTCCTCATGTGGATCCATCAAACAATGTTACTTGTGAAGGTGATGCAGTGAGCATTGGTATCCATACCTCGAGTGGAGTGTTGCAAATTAATGTCTCTCATTACAATCGGTTTCAGGGGTTGGAGTATGGAATGGATCATATTTTGATTGAAGCTCTTCCAATGGATGAAGATGTCAACACACAGACTGATTCCAATATTCAGAATACATTGTATGAAGAGGGTGCAATGGACAAGGACTTCCACGATGGTCTTAACAATGCCGAGCTCCCTCGGTGCTGAGCCATGATTGATTCTAATAGGCTTCCCGAACTGATGGAATTTGGACCTCTAGATGCCAAAGTGGGTGATTTAGTGAAAAAATTAATGGATGAAAATTTTTTGGCTCTGTGCATATCATTGAAAAAAGGGGGAATGTTTTTGATAGTGATAAAGAAAATTATAGGGCCATCTTCAAACCCTCCAAAAGTAATATTGTTAAAGGTGGAAGGACCAAGATATATGAATGTGAAAGAGTTATCACTACTCCACAAAGGAGAAAGACAAGAAAAGATTATTTTCACTTTCCAAATCCGATGAATCTTAGGTCTTCTTCCAAGAGGGGAAGAGGGGATGTTCATGCATCTATAGAGGATCATATCGACCAGTATTCATGTAATGAGAATCTTTCATTTGTAGGATTGAAACATTGAAATCAATATGTCAAGCTCCTGAAGCACTATAAAACCATCTCTAAGTTGGAATCAAATAATTCAGGGAAATACCCTTATTATGGATGGGGTGAGGGGTATGACAATTATGATATGTAGCTTGTCTTTTTTGACTGGACTTTTGTTTGGATGTGGGAAAGCTGCACGCACTCATTCTTATTCTTGTCTTCTGTACGTTTCATTTCTCTTTAATAAATGGTGGGAGGTTTTTGCCTCTGACTAGACCTGCTGGGTACATATATATATATAGTATGTTTATTTAAATATATAATATATATAATATATGCCAATTTATATTTAAATATATTTATTATATATATTTTTCTATAAATTTATAAAATTATATAAATATATATACATTTATATAAATATATATTTATTCCTAAATATATTTAAATATATATCTATATAATTGTAACTATATAAATATATATTTTTAAAAAAATTATTTCAATTCTATTTCTATATTTATAAGTATATAAATATATATATTGTTATAATAATATTCATATATTTTTTTCAAAAATATTAATTATTTTATTAAACATAATTGTAAAATTTTTCATTAAAACTTGTTTAGAGTTGATAAAATCCATCCTTATCATCGCTTATTATATTATCTCTCACAACCCCCTCTTTATCAACCCTTTTTGGATGTTCTGATATAACAGTCTATGTTGTTTTAAAAAAACCCTAACTGAAATGATTTCCCTCGTTTCATTGAAGATCATGCGGAAGATCAAATTTTCCACCACTCTACCTAAATCCTTTATCAAGAGAATCAATAATCAAATATATGTTATTTCATTCCTTCTCCACCCTTAGAATTTATTAGTTTTTTATCATCTCTCATAATACTATAAACTCAATCGTGGGGTGAAGAGAGCTCCATGAAAATCAGAGATCTATTCATCTTTATCTAGCACAACAACACTACGGTTGATGCCCCCATTAAGAAAGAATATGACTTTAACTACACTGGCCTTTATCATTACAATTTTTAGTCACAATAAGTGGAAACCTATATTAGCTCATTTTATTATCACAAATAATTTTTGTCCTTTGTCAGCACATTTTGTTTAGCGCTGATAATGGACATCATTTATCAAACCTTTATTTTTAGATTCCACAAATAAATCCTTTATCAATTATATATACCTATGGTCAATAAATAAATAAAATTATTTTATTTAAATAACATTAATTAATTAATTATTTTTTTTTTGAAAAAAATGTATAAATAGAATATAATATATATAAATTATAAGTAGAATATTTAAATTTTTAATGATTTATATTAATCAACCTAATCCACATTTTTCACATTCTACTCTTATTTAATTGATAAATTTTACACATTTTCAACATGCATGGACATATGATTATATATTAATAATGATATAAATATTATTTTTTAAAAAATTATTCATATAATTATCAATAAACAATTATATATTCAAAGAATAATAAAATATGTTTTTTATAAAAAATAATATTATAAGGATTATAATTTTATATAACAATTATAATTCTAAAAAATATTATTATTATTTTATGTATTTTAAGTATTTATTCACACTAAAAAATTAGTGCTGATTAAGAATCATTTTATCAATGCTTGTTAACTTAGAACTATTTGAAGCTATATTTATCATGGATTCATTTTAAGCATTGTTAAAAGTTTCATAATCTATTTAATGAACCATAACCATCACGAAATAGTTCGCGATATCTAAAGCTCTCCGTTGAAGATACATGTTGTCGATGGTCCTCATTGTGAAATCGAAAATAGAATATGGGCTATAAGAAATGCTACAACTATTCCAAGGTTAAAATCCAATGATTGACTGATCATGGGTTGACAGAAACCAAGGGCTGAATGGAATCCTGGTTTCTCGATATATCAAAAGTTTCTCAGTTATCCACTGAACCATCTTATCCCACATAGTTGTATCCAAACTAGTTTTGTTTCACTATCCTATAATAAATCAACCCAAAATCATTTTTTCATTTGAATGAGGCCTGATCCTCTTGAAAAAGCCTATGTTTTTTAGATTAAAACATATTGTCAAATATTTACACAAAAAATTGATATTTTTGTGATGTTTGATATCTATTCCATTTTATTCTTTGTTTCTATTCTACAAATATTTGTGAAAATTTAAAATGATTTTTAGTGTGCACAATAAGAAATTTCATGTCATGTTTCCTTCCAAACGAATGAATAAAATATAATCCTTATTTATCAAAAGTCTATAAATTTGATTCATGCTCAATCTGTTGGCATGTCCTTCCAAATTATTTCATGTGATTCATGTCCAGCATTCATCTTACTTATATGCTGCACACAAATATCAATAAGAGAGGTTGAAATTTTATAGTTATATTTTCTTCCTAGAAGAAAAATAATAAATATTCAACAATCAAGTAAAGTAGAATATCTATATTATTTTAATGCTCATCTTTTATTAGTAATGTAATTTATTTTTATAAAAAGGATTTAATTTGAAGAGTATATTTCTTAGAATTATAATATTTTAAAGAGAGTTTTTGTTTATTTATTTTGACATGTTTTGTTTTTTGTAATGTAATTTTTACCATATGTAGAATTTTTATTCAACGATTTGTTTATATAACATTTATATTTCATTCAAATTATAGTAATTATATTTGATTACATTTTTATTCGAATTCTGTTATTATAAGTGAATATTTTTTTATAATTCAATGACTTATATTTTTCAACTACAATTAAAATATAATGATGATATATGTATATTATGTAGATATATTTATATAAAATTAATCTCTGCTTATTCGAATTTTAAATCATGTTTTATATTCATTCATGAATTTCTATCTTTCAAAAAAATATGTAATAATAATAAATTGATTCTTGTTATTGTTTAGTAAATTATATTTTATCAAAATATATGTTAATATTTCAAACATGATAAGTTATTATTTTATTTCTTTATAATATTGAAATGTTATTTTCATTTTATATTTATTATTGATAAATTTTTCTAAATAATTAAAACAATCATGTAATGTGTTCAATGTACATATAAATTCATGAATTTCATTTGTAATATATGATATGGACATTATATTAACTCATGATATAACATTCATGCACGTTTATTATTATTCATATACATGTATGTGTTTTGAATGAATCACCCATTTATGCCATTATATTATTATGCATTCACTAGTATTATTATTCCTGATTTTGTGTGGTATTATATTCTGCCAATACCAATATTTCCTGACAACTACCTCTTTGAATTTAATGTTTTTTGAAATATTCATCCATATAGAGGTCATTGTTTTCATTTTTTTGGAACATTCCATTGAAATTTATATTGGAACCACTTTTTCATATTTTGATTGAGAAAATAGTGTGCCATTATTTCCTTGTTTGGCCTATAAAACAATGGAAATGTTTCACGGATCATAAACATGTCGATATCATACCTCATAAGATACACAAAAAAATTCATTTTTCTTTTTACAATCCTAAAATATTATGTCTTCTAAATATATGAGTACCTACATCCTTTGATTATTCTATTTCGTGATGTAGGGTGTGCGATCAACTATACCTCTCCAAAAATCAATATTTTATATGTATTCAACCATCCTTAAATACAAGGCCCCCAATTAATTCTTTATCTTATAAAAAATTATTTAACCAGAATATCCATCCTTCCTTTCATGAATAATATAATTATACATTTTTTCAATGTATAATCCCCCATAAAAACTTCTTTTAGGGACATATGTTTGACATCCAGTTGGTAGACGTTGAACTATATTTTCACTATAATATCTAAAAAATCAAATAGTTTCCAACCGGTCATCAAAAGAGTAAATTTATCATAAATTTATGCTTCTTTTATGTAAAAGTTTCCATTGAAAACCATCCTTATTTATTTTGAGATACTTCTCCATAGTCAATGAGTTTATTACTGAACACCCACTTGGTTATGATAAAACTTTTGTCCTCCAACATTGGAAAAATTTCCCATGTCACGTTGTTCTATTTGTTATATAATTCTTCATGCATATATTTTATCCATTTATCATCATTTTAAGTCCTCTCCAAATAATTTAGTCTCTACATGTAAGAGATAAGTTTTTCAATAGACTTATAGTCCTTTGATTTTTCACAAAAATTTAATGATCACCAATAAAATTTTATTCATTAATTTCTGCATTTCTTGTATTTCATGGAGTTAAAAATCAATCTTTATTTTCTTCACCATTAATGTATTATTTTTAGTCAACATCATCCCTGTATTCTTAACCATATACTACTCAATTATAAATCAATTTCGTTCAATGGTTTATCATCAGTTTTTTATTAATCATCTTCATATTATAATTAGTAAAAAAATAACTATCAATTTTATACTTTCATCATTAAAACATATCACGCCACTAATTTTATGTTATCATTTAATATACTAGTTATCTAATATGATTAATTTTTTACTACTGAACAAAAATTTTATCTTTCAAAAACCATTTCACAGTAAATCAATTTTCCATAGAATTAATTAATTGTTTCATATTTATGATTAATTTATTTCTTTTTAGTATTCTAACATAATAATTGTTTTCTTGTACATGTTTATTATTTTCTTTAACTTGGGGTGGTCTGTTTAAATTTTCTCATGATCATGATGTATTGGACATAAATTCTCCAAATAAGATAAGGATAAAAAAATTTGTCAATAATTAATACATCCATCATGAATAGGTGAAATTGTATACCTAATTTTTTTAATTTTATCATCATTAATCTAATATTTGTTTGGTAATTTATTTATCGTTTCTATCTAATAAATTTTGAGTTATTTTTCGTTGTTCTTTTTGGAACATATAATTTTTTTTACAATCTTCAACAATCCATAAGTGTGTAAAAATGATTCTTTATTCCAATGTCACCATGTTATCCCTTTTCATTGCATTTATTTTTTAAACTATAAATAATACTAATTAATTCTATGTTATTATCATAAAAATCATTCTTCATATTTAAAACTAAAAGATTAGATGAATATCATGTACCCATTATGGTGACATCTCATGATATAATAGGCACATGTGTTTCCTCTGGAATTTTGAATTTTATCAATGATAAAGGTTTTGCAGCTAAGAACACCAAGTCAATATGCAGCGCTTGTATTTCTGCATAAAAAAATAATCGAAAAATGATAATATGGGATGTTATGATTTTTTTAAAACTGTTGGATGTGTATGAATCAGTTAAACATCAATTTGAAATACAGTGTGACCGATTTTACCCAAAGTGATTCATTTTAGTTAAAATTGAAATTAATTTTAGTAAACATGGAAATAGACATACTCAAAACATAGAAAACATATTCCAATTGTATTGATACTTTAAAGAAGAATATATATCTTATTTGAGGAGTGTAGGAAAAATTCTCACCAAAATTTGACGTCTCTCATGACCTCTATGACTAAATGATTCTATTTTCATTTTAATCATAATAGTTTAGTTCAAAATATTCCACTCACGAGAAACATAGAAAATGAAATTTAATTTTCTTGATAATTAAATACATTGCTTTATATGTCATTTTTAGGTGTACAAATCATTCTCAAATCAAATTCACATATGTAGTGATTGGTATGAACCAAAGTGGTTATTTATTATTTCTAATGATAGTTTAGTAAAAAAATGTAACATAATAAAAAAATAAAACAAATTTATTTTGTATTGATAATTTAGAAAAAAATATCCATATGTCATTTGATATGTGTATGAATCAACTGCACCTCAATCCGACGCATGGTGAGACCGATATTATTTAATGTGTCCTTTATTAGTTTAAAATTGATAATTTACTTCCAAAAATGACACTAACTGAAAAAGTGAAATAGACTGATATTTTCTTATTAATTTAATAAATTTGTTCATATGTAATTCTTTATGTGTATGAATAATTTTTTCATCAAATTTATACATGATGTGGTTGGTATGAGTCGATGTGCGTGTTTCCAATATGAAATGAAATTTTAGTAAATAAAAAAAGATACATACACAAAACTATCCAAAAACATGAAAATAATATTCTTAAAATAGTAAAACAATCCATATTTAATTAGATAGATGTATGATTCATCCGCACCTCAATTTGACATTCAGTGTAACTGGTATGACTCCTAGTGTGCCTTTTTATTAAAAATTGACATAAATATTACAAATTATGAAAATTGAACTACTCAAAACTGAGAGAGTGTATTAATATTTGTTTCATACATTATAGAAACAATCCATAATTCATCTTTGACGTATAGTAATCATCCACGCCATAAACAGATAAATGATTTTTGGGTATGAATTAATATGTACATTATGAGTTTAAAATCGATACTTCTGTTAAAAAAATACCACCCATTGAAAACTAAAACAATGTTCTTGAATTTTTATAATAATTGAGTACATAAATTAGAATGACTTTTTTTAATATAATGAATCATTCTCACATCAAACGGATACACAATGTGACCAGTATGATTCAATGTACGTGTTTCCAATTTTAAATGACATTTTAGTGAAAAAAGTGATGTGTTCAAAACTAATAAAACACATTTTGGTTATATTAATACCTTATTAAAATGATTAATAATCCCTTATTAATGTGTATCAATTATCTTCCCCTCAATCTCATGTATGGTGTGACCGATTTGACTCCATGTGCATCATTTTTTTAAAAACAGACAAAAATTATAGTCAAAAAGAAAACTTGCTTACTCAAATCCCATCAAATGCATTCAAATTGTTATGATACTTTAGAAACAACATTTAATAGTCATTTTTTGACATATAAGAATGATACTAACATTAATAAAATACACGATTTGGTTTATATCACTGAATGTGTCCGTTATCAGATTAAAATTGACATTTTTGTTCAAAATGTGTCTCTCACTAAAACCCAAGAAAATGTTCTATAATTGTCATTATGATATAAGACAAGGACTCATAAGTCATTTGGGAAATGTATTAAGTTATATCATGTTAATACAAGACATGATGTTATTTTTATTAGATTAATAGTGTTTTCACCTTAAATTGACATTTTAGTAAAAAAGACAGGTGGGAATCTCAAAACTGAGAAAACACATTCAGATATTTTGATATTTTTGAAAAATGATCAATAAGTCATTTGAGACATTTATGAATTAGCTACATGACAATCATATCTATGATCTGACCGGTTTGACTCAATGTTTGTCTTCTCATTATAGAATCATCATTTTAGATTAAAATGTACTTCACATCACCAAACCTGAAGAAACAAGCCTATATTTTTTCTCTAAATTATTTCTATTAATACTTAATTGATTTCCATATTATTTTTTCCATATACTTATTTAGTTAATTTCTATAGATAAAAATTTTGAACATGATAAGTAAATTGTGTGATGTGCAAGAATCTACCACCACTCAATCTGATACACAAATTTCCCCGTATGACTCAATGATTAGCTTAAAATTAAAGCATTCAATTGATTTACTTTTATTTACATTATTACTAACATATGAATTTATTTCTTATACATGTCCATATTTTTTTCAAAAATGTGTGAGGATAAGAATACAATGAAGGACTATTACTTTTGAATGTATGTAATAATTTATACATATGTAATTGTTTAAACCAATGTTTGAAATATATATAATATAGTGTTTTTTCTTTTATATTATTTTTCTAATTTATACAATTTACATTTTGTATTTCTGTATGATTTTAATGATCTAATTGTGTTTTTGGTGTTGTATTATAATGTTGTAGCACACTATAGTATTCCCATTTAGCATCTCTTTTAGAAGAACTAATAAAGGATACCTATATCAACTCTTTTTAAGCACTGATAAAAGCCTAGGGATTTTAATTTCACACTAGTAGTAAGTGATTATCTAGTGTTGATAAAGAACATTTTTAGCACTTTTAAATGACTTTTATAGTAATTTCTTCTTAATATTATATATCTCGAACAAACAAAATGCCATATTATATGGACCCTCCTTCACCTCGCATAGAAATTAGATAATACACATTCTACTCACCGATGTGTTTGGGGTTATCTGTGTTTCCCAGTATGAGTGTGTTGTGTTTTCCATGTTGAGTGAACCACATTAATAGGTCTGATTAAGGTGATTATATTTTAAATTGAGGCATATACTTGATCACTTAAAATTAGATAATCCTCATTATACTCTGTTGAACTTATTAGGGGTGTTATTATTGGGTATTTAAATTTATTCCATACACCTTGTAATTATTTAGTGTTTTGATTTATTAATATCATTGATAATATATTTGATTGAATACTCAATTGATGTATTTTGATATGTTTTCTTTATTTATTGTATCATATGAATGGTGATTCATTAATCAATTAATTAATATATTGAATTGTTTATTTGGATTCATAGATATAATGAATTACATTGTAATAATAGTTTTTAAATTTTTTATGTTTCAAGTTCTACATGAGTTGGTTTTTTCACAAAATATAACGAATTAAATTATCAATAAATAGAAAAAATGTGAAATCATAATTTTTATATTTAATGTTTTTGAAATTATGAAATTTAAATTTTACTTTATTTCTTTTTTTTATGATAGAATAATTTTTTTGAAATTTTATTTAGAGATAAAAATATTTTTTTCATAATTTATTATTTGTTAAATATGACATAATTGGTTAATATTTGTATATATAAAAGTGATTTTGGAGTCATGAATATTTAAATATAATGAATAAAAAATATTTCATTATTTTCTCTTTACGATATTCTAAATTTGTTATTATATACTCTAAATTTATTTGATAATTTTCATTTATAATTTGAACATGGAATACGTACAATTAAATATCATTGAATAAAATCATAACCTTGTTTAAAATTATATTTATAGTTGAAGCCTAATTAGTTATTGATTGATACTTCATTTTACAATTTTTGTGTATCGTTTCTAATTATTAATGGCCTAATTAGTTTTAATGTGTCTGTTATAATAAATGAGTATAGATTTAATGGGTTCTCTGTACATTTACTGATTTCATGAATTATTGGGTAATTTTATTTAATGTATCATTAATAATATAAAAACGTGTTCATTTCAATAAATATGTTGGAATTGATTTTATTAGATTCAAAATAATTTGGCTTCTAAGCATCTCTATATTGAAAGTATGTGTTAGAATGAATTTTTTTTAATTAAAACAAATTTAAATGGATTTAAAACTGAATTGTTTTTAATTAAAATAGTCATATGATGAAATATTTACTTATGATAATTATTAAGGGTTCGTTATTATTTTTTATAAAATAAACGTGAGTGGTATATTTATTGAATTAGTTGGAGTTTGAATAGATGATGGTTTTCTTTAATGAATTGATTGAGAATAGAGGATTTGTAATCAGGGAATATATCCTCATAAATATATGGAAGAAGGATTTAGGTATACTCTTTCAGTGTTCTTTATGTATGTGATTTACATTAAAAATTATTAATATATTATTATGATATTAATGTGCCTTTAACATATTATAATTTAAATTAATAAGAGATTCTCTTTTTTTGTTATAAATTTTTGTACGTGTTCGATAAATTATTGTGTATAGTACTCATGTATATATCTATATTTTTTGATTTAAATGTATAGTGATTTTGAAAAAAAATTACACTTTTCAACAATCTATTCTAACATTATTCATTAAAATATTCTTATAATCTAATGTGTTGTGTTAAAGAAAGAGATGAAATTGGTTATTGCTTGAGTTTATTTAAAATTTTGATTTTAATGTGAGGAAAATTAATTATTAATGAATAATGTCTTGTTGTCATATATTAAAATAATAATAATTATTATATATAGATAAATTGTTATCTAATAGGATATTTTTTTGAGTTTTGAAGTGTTTAAAAATTAAATTTATGGAAGAATTTATTTTTTGAGAAGTATTATTTTAGAATAAAATTGTTTTAAGAATTTTCAATATGAAAATATATTTAGTTCGTTTGTTTAATAGATTTTATTGTTGTTGTATTAGTTTTATTATATTTTAAAAAACAAATGTGATTATTTCCCAATTTATGTATAATGATGTGTTTGGGTGAGTAGATATATATTTTGAAAAAAATATCATTTTATAGTATTATAATTTAAATTAATTTAATTTTGGGTTAATATAATTACCTTGTGAATTACCAAGTTATAAAAAAATGTGTTTTTTATGATTTCATTCAGAATGAAATTTTTTCGTTTTTTTGTAATTACTTCTATTGGGTATTATAATGAATTGAATTAGAATGTTTTGGGATAATTGAATTTAGATATGAATTTATTATATTAAATTAGTTATATTATATTTGATAAGTAGAGAGTTATTTGTGTGTCATATGGATATTAAATGGTAAATTCATGTTTGGAACATGTGTAATATTCTAGAATGGGAATATTGGTTATGATATTTGATTGATTTCTCTTATGAATTAGGATGTGTAATATTTAGTTGTTCAATTATAATTAATACTTTTACATTTTATAAGAAATAATGTGAAGGACTACCAAAAATCCATAAAAAATGTTTCAAAGACAAACTACAACCTATAATAGGCCATTTATAGTTTTTATAGTGTATGAATAATGTTTAACATTAGAATTATTATATACAAAAATCAATTGGGTATTATTATTTTAACATGGTCTATTGGGAAAAAAATACATGGTTATTTTACATTATTTATTTTGATTAATCAATGTAGAAAATATTATTATTATTTTGAAATGTTTTTTTATCATTATTAATGTCTTGAGTGTCATATATAAATGTTCTAATTTAAAACTCACATATCTCATACATATATAGGATTAAAAGATAGTGTAAAAAAATTTATGATAATTATTATAATCTCCCCAAACTACACATGTGTTATGGATTTTATTAAGAATTACAATACTATTTTCAATATATTTATGGCTGATTTTTATATCCATTGTGGAAGATATCTTATAGTTTTACTTATAATTTTTTTAGGTTGATTTATAATGATTTGGATCCCAATGATATGAAATCTATGCTAATTGATTTCTTTGGAATGTTTATTAATGGATTGTATTTGTGGTGCTTCATGGAAAATGAATAAAAGTTTTCTATATTATATGATATGTGAATTTTTCCTAATATTTATAACAATAAAATTTATGAAATTGGGTTTCATTAGTGGGTTATAGTATAACTATATTAGTTTGTATTCTTGTATTACATAATCTTGAATAAACTATAGAAAAATAGAGTATCAAGGAATCCAACTTCACTTCATTTATTGATATCATTTAAATCTCTTCGTATTATGAAATTCCAATCTCCTTGAACCTATGTCAAAATAAATTGATTACTTGTCCGTTTATGTTTCATTGAAATATATTTTTACACAAAATTAGAAATCTAGTTCATAAATAAATAAAATCAAACAATATGAATATCAAAGGGACTTCTGCTATCTGGTAATAAATTAATTTTGTTTATCATCATATTTATTGATTATTTTTTCTTGTACGGAACAAAAAATAGACAACTAGGACCAATATTCACATTTTTACCACAGTTTTTTTCCTCTCATGTATCCCTTGACTAAAATGCTAACTTTTTAGGAATCATAAGTAAAATCATTAAAATGATAGGTTTTAATATTAGAATAAGATATAACTTCTACTTTGATAATGAAATTTTATGTGTATTTATTTGTTTCTTGTACTAAATTAAAATATTATCAAGATAGTAGCATTAATATGAAAAAAATGGATACATATTTGCCATATTCCAAAACCATTTGAAGATGGAGTTAAATATTTCATCGAGATAATAATAGATGATGCATACTACCCTTCTCAAATAATTTGTCCTTGTTTATGTTTTTATTATTAAAGAAAATTTAGTCTAAAAGATGTGGAAGATCAATTTAAATTTAATATAATAGATTACTGATATTAATGATTGAATAAAAATTGGAAAATTCTGAATGTGCACACTGATTGGGATGGTACGTTGGTTTATGGATCATTTGATATGAATACCAGTGTAAATGATAATTATGATCATATGGATGAAATGAAAATGGAAATTTATGATGGCCCTTATGATTATCTATTGATTATTGTTAAGTTTAATAGTTGTACTAAGAGACTAGTATATAGTAGTTTTACTAAATAAAAAGCATTTTTTCTTGTATTAAAGTTATATTATTTGAAAGTTGGCAGTAGATGTAGTGACACCAGCTTTAGATAAATACTTATTTTCCTGAATGATATTCTAGAAGAATAAAATGACTATCTATATCAAATATATTATTATAAAACAAATTATAATAAATGGGATAATATCAAAAAAAATATGAATAACCAGATGATTGAATATTGTATCGTAAGGACCATAAACAACTCATAATGTTCTATATGTGTAGCGTGAATCTAAACATGAATAGTAAAACAATTTTTTTGAAATATTGATGGTACATTAATATGATTCCATGGTTTGAAAGACTATATAAATATTAAAAACCATTATATATTTGACATGAAACCCATTATAAATAATTAATGATTGTAAACCATGTCACTAAACTGACTCCAACATTAGAAGAAATTTTGTTATGAGTATCCTAAATTTATAAATGGGATGAGAAAATTTATTCTTGAAATGTCAATAGATATGAAAATGCATTTTTTATAAATATTAGTACTCATTGTATATAAATGTTATGTAATTTTATTATATATTTTCACCATGGTTATGCTTTTATCATAAATAAATTATTTTGTCTCTATATTTATCTAAAAAAGACCATATTAATTATATTGATTATTATTTTTTAATCTATTAATACAATATTGTAAATTGATGTGGGATACATTTGTTACAATGAATGCAGCAAATAGAAGTGAAGAGATTTCATTGAGTCCATGTTTAATGGGATGACAAATAATATTTATGCTAAATGAAATTTTTTCTTCATATTTCAATAATGAATATTATTATTTCCCATTTCTGAATAATTAAAAAAACAGTTTGACTGAAACATTCCATGAATATTGTGTTTTTAGTAGATTATAAATATTTACCTCAACGAAATATGTAAATATCATGTATGGAAACATCTTTTGGGAATACAAAACAAGGTACAACACTTCCACCACTAACGAGTGATATAATATTTGATAAAGTAAAATATATTAAAACAACATTTGTTAACAGGTTTTAGATATACCATAGGAAATCATTTTAGAATAAGTGATCACATTTCATTGAATTGCAATACAATAATTGTTTGTACGTCAGAAATTTTCTTTATTTCATGCATGAAGAAAATAATTTATTTGACACTATTATGAGGAAATTATTAAAGGTTCCTTGAGAAACAAATGATTTCATCACAGATAGGTTGGGAATGATTGACATGGGGATAAAAAATAAATTATCACCATTAAAGGATATAAGGATTCCATTTTATCTTCTACAATAATATTCTCGATACAGACATGAATGTTTCAATTTTTTCATTTTTCTTAATGTTGTAAAATATTTAGTAGGGTTATTCCACGTTGATAGAAATGACATGTTAATGACTAATTTTATGTTGGAAGTACTAGAGTGATACAAAATTAATGTTTTTATTAATGATTTGATGCCCACCACCTTAAATTGGATTCAACATTAAATTTTCTAACATACATTAACCATAAAATGGTTTCATATTAAATCTATATACAGTAAATATATAAACCCATAGAGGTTACCAATCTTAAATAAGGATGTTTTAGTCATTTTAAATTTATTAGAAAATTTCATTCAATAATAATTTTTTGATATAATGGTCCACCTGATGGTTCTTTTGGATTTAATGGTTAATCTAAGTTTTCTATTTCTTTTCTAGTTAATTTACCCCATTGGACAAAAAATGCTTATTTTGAAACGGTGAAAAATGATTCGGATTCATCCATTATGTTGTTTTGAGTATTTATATACCATTGAAGAAGTTATTAATTTCTGTATTAATTCCCTATCTGATGTTGATTCCATCAGTTTCCCAAATTATTATCCTAGAGAAATACATATAGGTGAATATATTAATGGAAGATATTTTTCTATAATTACCATCATATGTTGATAGATAGATCAACTTTACATTTTACATATTGGTGATGATTTTGATTTAAACATTGATTCCCATAAACCAATTCCTAGACATTTGAATCCATCAAGGAATAAAGGGTGGACATAAAAAAGAAAGAATACATATATTATATTATGGTTCTTAGATTAAATATATAAATAATTATCTTAAATTTCTTAATCAATTTATAAATTAATTCAAGAGCTATCTAGGGGACAAATAAATAAATTCTCTTGCATTTTTTTATGAATAGTAATATAATCTATATAAATGAACCTGATGAACAATGTAAAATAGAGAACAATTATTTTCTTTTTATGGAATAAGGGATGAAAATATTTTTTCCCATGTATAAAAATCCGATTTAGTTGAATATGTCATATTTCGGGATTATTGTCTATTTACACAAGTGTCGATTTTTAATTGAAAATAAATTGAAAATAGGAGTGAATTTCAATTTAATGAAATATGATTCATGATGTTTTTTAGTGTGGATGGGTATAAGGATGATTTTTTATAAGGTAATAATAGTATGTATAATTATTTTATATCTCAAATTTAAAATAAAAGAATTTTCCGATTGTTGTGTTGATGACTAAAAAACTGTCTTGCCGTATAACACTATAATAGAGGATGACCCCTCAATTATAATATCAAAATAATTTAATGGAAATCCAAATGTTGATAATGTCTTATACATTATATAGGATGAAAATAGTGTATTTTTATTATTGATAGAGGATCCAATTATCATCTCCTTTTATTAAATTAGATTTCAATGATCATGATAATGTTTTTTAAATATATTACGATTTTCTTTATAATATTAGGTGTTATCTAATGTATTAAACTAATATTAATTAACTATTTGAATAATTATTTGGACAATGAATTTTTCACATGATGTTACAAATATTTTGGAATAACACACAGTTTATGATGAAACTAAAAAATTATTAGTGAATCAAAAAAATTGATGGAAAAGAAAAACAATGAAATATCACTATGTTCATAAAATTTTTAATTCAATATGCAAGGCTATACAATTATAGTTTGGACAGAAGAATTACATCCATCATATTGAACCCCATAAAGTTAATTTTTTTTAGTAATAGTGGGCTTACAATGATAATTAATGTGCAAATTTATTTACATTCATGGTATATTATTATGCATATAAAAAAGGAATCCCTTTGGAAAGATGATATGGAATCATTGCAATATATTTTCTTTTTTTACTGAAAATTTTTATTAAGAAAATTTGATTTAATTTTGTTCATTCAATGAGGATTTTGTTTATTTTGGATACATTTCACATGAAATATGTCTTAATGTCTATTATAAAATCTAATAAAGGCTTCCTCACACACATTACCATGTTTATTCTTAGGTGTGTTGATGGATATGTAAATCCCCACTCCACGGTTAGTTGTCCAGACATTATAATGAATGAAAAATGGGTTTATTTAATCATTCTTCATGATGAGAATAAACTTTAGGTCTATTATAGTCAATAATATATTATTTTAAATTATTTATTTAATCCAATTTTATTCAAAATTGATAATTTACTAAAATGAAAAGGAGTCATCCAAATAAAAAACATGAATCAAAACTAATACCCATAACACAAATCCTGAATGTGGAACACTTCAATAAAGAATAATATAGAGTTTATTTTTAATCAACAATTAAATTTGTGTGTAATAAGATGCATAATATTTTTCTTTGTTTATATGAGTATCGAAAAATAAAAATTTGAAGCAACATCCATCCCATGTCATGTTCTACAGAAGGAGGCCCATGTAAATAAAGAGGGTAAACTAGTTTTTGAAAAAAGGTGTATGGGAATCGTGAGTAATATTTACATAGTAGTAATTCTTGATGAATTATAATAGTCTTACATTAAAAAAATATTTTCGTATATTATTATATTGTTAATAAGAAATAATTGGCAGTGACCATACCAGAATAAAAACAACTTATTGTAGATTTAAATTTGCAGACCAATATGTTCACTTTAGAGGTATAAGTATTACACTGTCTCCTGAAAAATATTTTTAGAGGGGAAAACATCAATAAGATTTCTTTAAGGTGATGAAATGATATTAGGTAGAAATAATTTATTTCAAATATATTTTTTTAAAATAAGGTTTGGAAGACTAGAAAATAAGAAAGTATCAAGGGGAAGTGGTAGTGGAGAAAATATCATCTCTTCAAAAACCAAATGACCCCCTTTACTTTTAGGCAAATAATTCACCACAACCAAAAACCTAACTCGAGATAATCGATTTTTTCATTACATCTTCTCCAAAATTTCAATCAAACATCTTATGATAACATTAAATTACACAATTTATTCATGGTAATTTTTTTGGATTTGTATCTATCAAAACACTTGAACTCCATTTTTTAATGGAGTATAATGTATAATATCACATGATAAATGATAAACAAAAAAAATTACAAAATATATCATCTATGTGGGGATTGAAGTAGTTCAGTGGCGAAGTGATTATTTTTCTTTTACAACTTGACGATATAAAAACTAAAATGGCCAATGATGTAATTGAAACTTTCATGTTTGGATGTATAATATTATAAATATACATTAGGTATGTCCTTAAAAAATTTTATTCATTTGAAAAACAAATAACAGTTGATGAAAATTTGTTTCAAGTGAAGTACTATATTATAGAGTGAAAAAATGATCGAGAAATAGATGGTTAGATCAATACATTCCAGCAAAGAACCAATGAAAACAATAGTAAATTTGTTTAGTACCTTCTCCCATCCATTTATACCATAATATATTTTATCATTACATATTTATAAAGACACAAAATTCAAATATGTAGTTGTATCCTATTTTCAATGTGAAGAAACAATGTTATGAACTGTCATTAAAGACACAGTTTCACTTAATAGTATAAATGATAATCCCATGTTTTAATGGTTTGGAGTGTCAATTTTGAATACATACATAAGGTAAATTTTCACAATAAAACAATAAAAATTATCAAATGTGTCAATTAAATCTAATATCTATTCATATTTTCTATTTTTGTTAATATTACATCAATATATAAGGAAAAATTTTAAAAACCTTATTTAAATTCATTAATTATCATATTATTTCAATGGAAAATTTTTTATTGGATTTGAATGAAAAACATAAGGAAATATATGTTATAAATGATTCATTTGATGATAGATTAATAGTCAAAAGGCTCTTTTATAAGCATATAGTGTGTGTTTAAAACACTACGATCTAATAATATAAATTCATTATTTTTTAGTGCGTTGTTTTTCTAGGATGCACTAGAGGATAGTATTAATCAATTTGGATACCCAACTATTTAAATTTTGATAAAATTCATGTACATCCAGCATACCAACCATACATGATTTATGTTGTGAATTTTTAATTCATTATAATAAATATTTTATTAATAAATTTTTAATTATATGTTATATAACATGTCTTAAAAGAATGGTTTTTATAATATGGTTATTTCTATGTATAAGATAAATAATTAGATGATGCTGGAGAAATAATATAAGAAGATTATGGAAAAGATCAATGGAATCGGATTAATAAATTTATATATAAAGATTTGCGTATAAATAAAAGTTTATAAAATTATTTATGTTTGTCAATGTTTCTGCACTATAGAATTATATAAAAAATAATTATTATGTATATTATGCTTTCAAATTTAAAAAATATATCATATACCATTCTAATAGTAGAATCCAAAAATATGTAATTTTCAATGGAAATTAAAATTTCATTAAAAAATTTTTCATAATCATTTTTTCTATATTTTATTATTACTAACACTATTTACACCATTAGTCATACTCAAAATAGGATATAAATTTTTATAAATGTGAGTGGATATTGTACATGGTGTTAGAATGTTTTCTCACATTAAATTTTGGTTATTTCTTACTTTTTTTGTGATTAAATATTGGCTATAACCTTAGAGATACACAAGGGATGTGATTCATTAATATTAGAATTATTATATACTGTTGTTATTACGTTTCTAAGGGAATACAATAAAAGAGGAAATCGATTTTTATAGAAATGAATTGAAAAAATATATAGTGTCATAATATATACATTCAACAAAAATAAGTGTCTTTCTAATATTTATTATGTTTATATTCTAGTCATTTATATAATTTTTTCATATAATTTCCTTATCATTTTTGTTTTCATTTTTTAAATTTTCAATTTTTGAAAGAAACGTGTCACATGATTAAAACCAAGAAAACAAATTTAGATAATTTCAATTCTTTAGAAAAATGATGCATAATTAATTTTGGATGTGTACGAATTAACTGCACATCAATCATACTCACGATGTGGTCGATATAACTCAAAGTGTGTGTTTAAACATACATGTGGTAGTTTAGTTTAAAACATGTATCTTATTCTCAAAACTAACAAAACGAGTTGGGTTGTTTTGAAACATTAGGAAAAAAATTATAATTTACTTTCTATGTGAAGGAATTTATAGCATGCCTATAACAGACACGGTGTGGTCAATATGACTCACAAATAATGTTACAATCTATTTTTGATTTTAGATAAAAAAAATCATTTCACATCCCCAAAATTGAAAAATGAGCTCAAATTATTTTTCAAAATTTTAGATAATGATCCATAATTTAGTTTTAACACTTATAAATTAAATGCATTTCAATTGAACACTTGTTGGTGTCAGTATGATTATATATATTTTTTTTCAATATAGAAATGAAATTTTAGTTTATGACTTTCATAACATGCTCAAAATAAATATAATAACTTTCAAATCCTGAGATATTTTACTAATTTATTTTATTATTTCTTTGGTCGTAAATTATTTTTATCGGGGTTTAGGTTGATTCACGGATTAAAACGTTGAGTTTTCTAGAGATAAATGCAAGTAAGTGGGTTTGGTAGCATTTGTGCTCAAGTGGAACACTGTTGCGGGACCCTACCACAACACCCTGGTCGCTGCGTGACTCACCTAGTATACATGGTAGACTAAAAGTTAAATGAATATTATAATGGTAGTTAAAAATATTATTTTTACAATAATCATTATATTATTTTTTTATTATTAAAAATGAAAAGATAATTATTTTATTATTATTAAATATGTTATTAGGATTATTATTATTAGGAATTAAACATGTGTTATAAGTAATTTTGTTTTTATGTTGTAATTATTATTATTATTATTTTGAAGGTTTATTATCATTATTAGTTGTAATTTTTATTACGGTTTTATTAATTTGTTTTTGTTTTTTGGGGTTCCTTTAGGGTTTCTCATCTCCCCTTTTCCCCCACCATGTTTGTCGCGCCCCTCCCCGACCCCCATCCCATAGCCGAGATCCCCCCCTGTATTCTTGGTCATTTATCTCCCTTCCCCTTCGAGTAGGCTCTCCATACGCTCCCTGGAACTCCTCCATCTTCGTCATGTTTTCCTACCTTCCCATTCGAGCAGGACCACCGCAAGCCCCCTGTCTGACGCCTTCTTCACGACCCCGACTAGAACTATAGTGCCCTACGGCTCTACCTCCTACTAAAAACACTCTAGTGGCCTTGCACCCACTGGTCGCACACCGTCCATCCTCCCCATGCCCTCTGACTTCCGGCTCGCCACCAGCAGACACCCGCTGTCTGGAAGCTACCCTTCATTGGTGCGTTGCACCTCTACCCGGTGCCCTTATCCTTGGTCGGACCTCCTCTGTCGGCACCAGCTACTCCGGCCAGCTCGTGACCACCTTCTTCTGACCCGCAACCCCTAGTGTCCCCTATAAAACACACACCTTCCCTAACCACACCATTCCCAAACTTCTCCACGACGGTTTATCCCCCTCGTCGTCTTCGCCCCCGTTTCAGCGTCATCTCCCTCTGGCGACGACCTTCTCCTTTGGTAAAGATTTGTGGCCTGTTGGTTCTTTGAGAAAGCTTTAGTTTTTGATAAACACCTATGTGTTGGGGTTTAATTTATTGAGTTTATCCTTCTTTTTGGATTCAATCTTTTCTGAGTATGGTTTACAAAAGCTTCTGGAGCATGCGTTTGAGGCGTGAATGAGATCACACACTGGTCTCGGGCGCACGTTTCCCTTCCTCCTTGGAGTTGAGGTGGGTTTCTCCATTCAAAAATATTCTAGATTTCATATTCACATGTTTCATGCATTTCAATTAGTTTTTGATAATTAATTAGTGACAAAAAATGTCTAAAATTATTTATTTTATGTCCAATTCATAGGAAATGAGTGTCCAATGTCAAAATTTGTTATATTTTGTGTGAGAAAAGTTTTTCTTTGTAATTTCTACAATTATTTTATAAGTTTGAAAAATTTATTACGTTAAGAAACTACGAAGCATCAAAATTAAGAATAGTCTTGGTTAGAAATTTTAATTAATGAGATCGTTTTTGGGTATGTTTATGAAGTAAATGCATTGGGTTGTTATTTCAAATTGTTCATAAAATTTTAAATGGTTTATTAAATGTTATATGTGGTGTAAATTTTTGTTTTGAAAATATTATTAAGTGATATTGATATAAAAAGTAGAATTTTGGATGATGGTTTTTAAAGAGGTTTGTGTATGGTCTCAAAATAGATCTTTTATTTTGAGTATGATTTTATTATGTTTGGTTATACTGTGTATTAGTTAAACCTTCTAGTTGGATTTCTTAAATAATTTGTGATTTTTGAACAAGATTCATGGTTATGTAAGTTTGTTAACCTTGTCATGGTATTTCTGATCCTCAAATTTTTAATGTTTTGGGTTTTTGAACATGTTCTAGGGTACGCACACATATTATTAATTACATATATATATTATGTCCTCCATGTATGTATTCCCTCATGGTGTGACGAATACATGCATCAGATTAAGCATATATATATGTATATATGAAAGTATGTGTGTGCAAGCGGGTACCAAAGTCTTCTTATTAGAATGTGTCAGGAGGTGTAATATTCAGTTTGGTTCTCATTTGAGGTAGGTCCCCCACTACACTTGCTTTTGAATTCAGAATTTATTTATTTCTTATCATTTCATTGATTTGTGTAAAATGTGAAGTAGTATTACATTATTATTTTTTGAGTAGCGATCTTCTTGAAATGAAAGTATTTATTTCGTTGCATTGCACTAGAAATCTTTCTTGGATATATTGTTGTTAATGGTGAAAAATGCCCATTTGGCCATTGAAATTAATTGAAGAATTTTTAAGTGTGATTCTGGTTTAATGTGAAATGTTTTCTTATGAAGCGGAATAAAATGCATTGGTTTCTTTTAAAATATGTTGCTTTTATTTTTTGAAAGTTACATAATCCCAGTTTGGAACTTTAATACAAGAACTTATTTTGAAAACTCTATTTGGAGGACTCAGTGGTGATCTTGCTTTAAAATTTGTTTGTGTGAGTTGTTGTGTGTGATGTTTATTCATCATGACTAGTTAATTTATTGGCATTGTTGACTCACCACAGTTTAATACATGTTTTTACATAGGAACCTGACATATTATGTGAATATTATGAGAATGGATACTGCACTAGATTAGAATACACACTGTCTAGTGGCCCTTAATACAAACATAATTGTGCTAGGGGATTGGGCCTCTCAGTTAGACTATGTATTGAAAAACCGAGCGTTTGGATGTTATGACGTCACGGAGAGTAGGCATTCCTTCAAGATGAGTCACGCGTATAGTACGTTCTGGATTGTTTACAAGCTCTGAGTTTCATACGATGCTTCTTTTAGTGATTATTTATATGTGACAGATGATTCAGGGGCCAAGTTCGGTTGCTGGTCCCCATTTGCTAGTTTTAAATTAACCTTATTATGTGTTGTGTGTGGTTTCCCTTTTTAATAACAACCAAGACATGCATTTCAAAATTATTCACAAAAATGTTTTAAAATGTGATGCACCTATTTTTTGAAAATATTATATTTGTTTTTAAATGAAAAATGAAAATAAACTGTTACTTGTTTTAGAAATAAGAATTTTTGTGTCGAACCCCATATAATAAATAATTTAGTTCAAACCTATAATTGGTAAATTCTATATTTAATGGTTGTGTTTTGTGGATAGTTTGTTGGTCAGAACTATTAAGTTTTAATACTCATCCCTATAATGTCTTCGCATTTTTAGTTTCTTTTTCAGGTTCGACTCAAGCTTGCTTGCCGTCGGGGAGACTTTGTTGTGGTTTGGAGAGTGACTCTCAAGGTCATTAAATGTATTTGGTTAAGATCATGTTAGTGTGTTTTGTTGGTCATTATTTCTTTTAAGTGTAATTTATTTTCATTACTGCATTCTGTTTTATTTATACTTCTTAGTTTATTTTCGTATGGAGAAATCATTCCCATTGTACTCTATTAATGCCCTGGCACTTGTCTCTATCTCGGGAGGATCGGGAATGCCACTTGGGCATTGCCGCAGATCGGACAGGGTGACCGGTTCAAGGCTAAACCGGGATGGTTAGTTACAAAATGGAATCATAGGAGGTTAAATCTTGAATGGACCTAGTTTTTCAAAGATGCCATTGTTATATGGGTTTTTCATGGTTGAAGGAGTAGGATTGTCGAAAATTGAGGAGTAGGAACAAGAAAGACGTCATGAACCCTTCCTCGTTCTGAACCTAAGGTTAATATGAGATGTTTGAATTTGTCGATGTCCTATGATTCTTATGGTAATTTTGGTATTGAGAAATGGAATGGGATATGGTAATGTGACTTGATTGTGCTTGAATGGTCTAGAAGGCCATGTGGAGCCGAGGATATTACCCGAGAGTGCTCTTTGTGGCAGTGGAATCACTGGGTTATAGCTGCCAACCATATGTCTGAGTCACCCATCAACATTAGTTTCTTTTTTAGATCGTTTGAGTATTCCTTACTTATAAGAATTGTTTTGTAATGATTTATTTTGGAGATTGTAAATAGTTGAATTTCAAATGGCGATGACCTTGTATTGATAAAAAAAATATTCCATAGTGTTCACCCTCATAACGGTTTGATGAATGGCCAAGGTGAAACTTCTTGTGGTCCAGCCATATCATATCTTCTAGTTGATCAGCCTATTGACTATCTTCTAGAATTCTCGATGTTGAACCCTCTCTATTTAATGGTAAAGAATATCTTCTAGAGGTGGTGGAGTGGTTGAAAAAGATAGAGAAGAACTTCAGTTTCATTGGGTCACCTGAGTCATTGAAGGTGAAGTTGGAAACATGTATGATTGAAGGTCTAACCTGTAAATGTTTTAATTCCATGTATAGAACAAATACTCAAGAAGATATCACCTTGAAATTCTTCAAGTATTCATTTATCCATCAATTTTTATCTGAGTTGAGGAATAAATAGAAGAGGATTAGGTTGTGTTGTGTTCAGAAGGGCATTGAATCGGTACTATATTTCTATAGATTTTTCTTATACCATGTTTTGTTTGAACAATGGTTTGTTTCAAATGATCCCGTGAAAGATCGACAATTTGAGTATGGACTCTGACCTGAACTGCAGTTGAAAGTGGAAGTTCTCAACCTAACAACCTTCTTGGATGTTGTGGGGAAAACCATTCTTGCTAAAGATGAGTTATCAAGAGGACTTTAGGTGGAGAATACTCCCCCGACATTGGGAAGTAGTTCCGAGAATGGAGATATGAAGAATAAGAAGAAAACTGATGGTGGTCGCTCCAATAGAGGAAACAAGAGGCCTTCAGAACTTCGGTCACCTTCTTCAAAGCACAATGTTGTGATCTGTCAGTAGTGACGTAAGAAAGGTAAGAAAAAGACGGTGTAACCATGTGTTCCAAAACCATGCCACACCTGTGGATGTCTGGATCACATATAGTGATCCTACCGAGGTGTTTCCAAGAATCGCTCTGAAGCCAAACATGGCTCCTTGAAGGTCACCTCAGTTTGCTAGCAGGAGTAAGACAATGTTTGGTTCAGTTTGGGGTTTTTTCTTTGTTATGATCCCTGGATATAGTGGTCATATCTTGTAGAATTTTGTGGTGTTTATTTTCCTTCAGTTTTTATAATGGTTATTGTTGAACTTATTTGAAACTTTTGTTTTATTGGTAGTGTGTTTGGTGGAATTCTCATTCTTTTGTTATGTTTGGGAATATTCAGAAGCCTGACTGCCAGGTAAGAGATGCTCCATTCATCAGTTCTAAAATCATAGGTCCCAGAGTGTAGATGGTTCATAGTCAAGAGTCCCCCAATGGTAAAATGGGCCTTGGATTGATCTTTTCCCTTAGTGTGGAATGGTTTTTGTTCTTTAGAGGGTGATATGTTGTTGATATAGTGACGATGATATATTTTGATGCTCTATCAGTTGGTACCTTCCCTTTTCCACCTCGCTGTGGAGGTTTTTGGTTTGTGTGGGATGTTTTCAAGATCAGTTAATCTTATCATTTCTTTTTGTGGGGAGACCCAAATTGGGTTTCATAGAGTCTAACCTGATTTAATTTAGTGTTAGCCTAATCTATATGGTTGGGAGTCCATTCAGACCTCCCCATGTTAATACCAATGATTTTTTCATTTATCATTTGTTGGAGTTTGGTTTCATGTGAAACCACCAAATCCTATGTTCTTCTTCTTGAGTAAACAGGTGGATTGGAGTACACCCAATGGTTCTGTTCAACTAAAAGTACATGAATATGTATTCGATGTGGTTTATGTTTATTTTTTTCTTGGTTGAAATGGATGGTTTGGGTTTTTCTTTGTAGTAATTAAGGTGTTTGTGTTTTGATGATGAGTTGTTTGTCATGAGATTTCGGTGACTGTTTGGATCGATCAACTGAAGTAACCTAAACATTTAAAGGTGGGTGGAACTTAAAAAGGTTTATCTTTGGGTCTTGATCATGTTGTGGATTTCTGGGGGTGGAAACCATTATGGTGGGGAGACTTATCACACCACAATGAATTTTATTTATTATTTGGCATTAAATATTATTTATCAGGGTTCAGGTTGATTCCCAGACTAAAAAACTGAGTTTTATGGGGTAAAGTGCACCAAGGTGGGTTTGGCAGTGTCTGTGCTCAAGGAGAACAATGTCGAGGGACCGTACATCCACACCCTGGTCACCACACGACTCACTCGGTATGCAGGGCTGACTAAAAGTTAAATGAATAATTAAAATGGAAGTTAAAAATATTGTTGTCTCAATAATCATACTATTTATTTTATTATTAAAAATTAAATGATAATTATTTTTTATTATTAATGATGTTATTACAATTATTATTATAAGGAATTAAACTGGTGTTATAAATTATTTTTTATGTTATTATTATTATTATTACAATTATTATTATGATTATGAAGGTTTATTATTATTAGTGGAAATTTTATTATTAGGGTTTTATTTATTTATTTATGTTTTTTGGGTTCCTTTAAGGTTTCATGTCGCCCCCTTTCCCTACTTCCTCCAGGTTACACCTGTCCCCAAACACCATCATGTTGCCGAGATCTCCACCCCGCATCATCTTGGTCATATACCTTTATGTTCCTTCGATCAGGCTCGTTGCATGCCCATTGGCTGCTCCTTCATCCGCCTCCCATCCACCAACCCTCCCCTTTGAGCAGAACCACTGTAGTCCCCCTATCTGACCTCTTCTTCACAGCCCTGACCATAACTACAGTGCCCTACAACTCTTCTTTATACCGCGCATGCTCGAGTGGCCTTGCACCCTCTGGATGCGCACTTCCCAGCCACCCCGTGCTGTCTAGCTTCCGAAGTACCTCTCTTCGGCCCCCACTATCTGGCTGCTACCCTTCCTTGGTTTTCTGCACTTCTATGCAGTGCATGTATCCTTGGTCAGACATCCTTCGCTGACACCCACTGTCTGTCCAACTCGCGACTGCCTCCTACCGACCAGAAACCCACAATGTCTCTTATTCTACATGAATCTTCCTAAAATGTGCCTCCACCAAGTTTCTCATTTCCAACTTTCACCCTCTCTCCGGTGTCTCCCCCTTGATGGTGTCCTCTCCCTCCGACGATGACCTTCCCCTTTGGTAAGGATTTGTGGTTAGTGTTTTCTTTCAGAATGCTATATTTTCTGCTGAAACCCAATGTATTGGGCTTCAATTTAATTATTTTATCCTTCATTTTCGGTTCAATCTTGTTTGGACATGGTTTAATTAAGAATTCGGAGCATGTGGTCGAGGTGTGAATGAGATCTCACACAGGACTCAGGAACGCGTTTCCTTTCCTCCTTGGAGTTTATGTGGGTTTCCCATTACACAAGTCTTCTTGATTTAAAATTCACATGTTTCATGCATTTCCCATTTTTTTTATAATTAATTAGTGACATGCAATGTCTAAAATTATTTAATTTATGTGAAATTGATTAGAAATTAGTGTTCAATGTCAAAATTTTGTATATTGTGTGTGTTAAAAGTTTTTCATCATATTCAATTAAATTATTTTATATGTTTTAATAATTTATTAAATTAAAAATACTACAAATATACATTTTAAATAGTTTTGGTTTGTGATTGGACTTAATGAGAGGTTTTTTGGGTATGTTTATGATGTAAAATCCTTCCATTATTATTTAAAATTATATATAAAATTCTAAAAGTTTTATTAAATATTATATGTGGTGTGAATTTTTGTTTTGAATGTATTTTGAGGTTTTCTTGATTTCAAAAGTGGAATTTTGGATCATGGTATTTTAAATCAGTGTGTGTATGGTTTCAAAAATGATTTTTGAGGTTTGGTAGGTTTTTATTGAGTTGTACATACTTTTTATTAGTTAAACAATCTAGTTGGATTTCCAAAATAATTTGTGATTTTTGATGACGTTCTGTGGTTTTGTAAGTGGGTAACCTTTATACGATATTTTTGAGTCTCTGATTTTTATTGTAGTAGGTTTTGAACATCCTTTAGGGTGCGCACACATATTCTTAGGTACAGACACACACATACACATATATATATGTTTCTGTGTATTATATATGTCCCCCATGTATGTATTTTATCATGGATTGGGGAATATATGCATCATATTAAGGATATATATATATATATATATATGTATATATGAAAGTATGTGCGTGAAAGGGGTAACAACATCTTCTTGTTAGAAAGCATCAAGAGATGGAATGTTAATATTGGTTCTCCTTTGAGGATGGTCCCCCAATGAACTTTCATTTGAATTTAGAATTTATTTATGTCTCTTCATTTTATTAACTTTCATTAAATATGATGTAGTATTAAATAATTTCTTTAGAGTATTGATCAGCTGGAAATGAAACTATTTATTTCTTTATATTACACTTGAAATGTATCTAGATGGATTTTTACTAATGGTAAAAAATGCTCGTTTGGATTTTGAACATAATTCAAGAATTCTTATGTGTGGTTCTAGTTTGATGTGGAATGTTTTCTTTTCATGCGTGGTAAAATGTATTGAATTATTTTGAGAAATGATGATTTTAATTTTTGATTGTTACATAAGGTCTGTTTGGACCATTAATAAAATAAGTTATTTTTAAAACACTCTTGGGGGAGACTCTAGGGTGATCATGCTATGAACATTGTTTGTGTTAGTTGTTGTGTTTGATGATTGTGCATCTTGACTGGTTACATGATTGAAATTGTTAACTCACCCCTGTTTATTACATGTGTTGACATGGGAACCTGGCATAGTAATTGAATCTTCTAAGAACGAATGTTGCACTATCTTTTAATATGCACTAGCTAGTGGCCCTTAGTAAGGACTTTTCTATACTAGAGGATTGGGCCCCTCAGTTAGTCCAGGATTGGAAACACTGAGCATTTGGGAAGTATGGCGTCATCGAGATGAGTCATGCCTTTAGGATGATTCAGACATATAGTACATTCTAGAATGTTCACAGTCATCTAGGTTCGACCCATGTTTCTTTTAGTGCTTATTTGTATGTGGCAAATGATTGAGGGGCCTAGATCAATTGTTGTTGCCCTTTTTCTACTTTCCCATTTTCTTTATTATGAGTTGTGTTTTTTGTGTGGTTTTAATTGTTACTAATAACTAAAATTTTGATTTCTAAATTATATGAAAAAATGTTTTATATGGTAATGCACCTATTTCATTCAAAATTTAATTGTTTCTTAAATTAAAAAGGATTTTTGACGATTACTTGTTTTAGAAATAAATGTGTGTGGGTGGAAACCCATATTTTATATAATTTATATCAACCATGGAATTAATAAATTTGATATTTAAAGGTAGTGTTTTTTGGATAGTTTGTTGGGAACGCCTATTATGTTTTAATACTCACACATATATAGTTTTCCCGTTCTTAGTTACTGTTTCCGGTTTAACTCGATCTTTCTCGTCGTTGGAGAGAGTTGGCTGTGGTTTGGGGAAAGACTCTTGAGGTCATTAGCAGTTTTTGGTCAAGGTCAGGTTAGTGTGTTATGATGGTTATTCATTCTTTTCAGTGACATTTATTTACTTTTCGGTGTTCTATTTTAGTTATATAGCTTAGTATAATTTCATTGGTTGAATTCATTCCAATTATACTCTATTGAATCGCTGGACCTTGTCACCATCTCGAGATGATCAGGAACTCCTCTCAGGCCTTGCCATGGATCGGCTCGGGTGACCAATTTAGGGTCGACCTGGGTTGGTTCATGACAATAACCTCATACTATTTTAAACATTATGAAAATAATCCATAATTCATATTTTATGTGTACGAATTGACGTAACATAAATATGGTAGATTATAACATAGGTATGAATCAAAATTTTTCTTTTAAATATATGTTTTATTTTAGTTTAAAACATGTATCATATAACCAAAACCATGAAAATGATACTGGATGATTTTCAAACATTTGGAAAACAATCCATAATTTATTTTTGACATGTTGGAATTTACTGCATGTTGAACTAATACAAAATGTGGTTGGTATGACTTGGTGTGTATGTTTTCAAAATAGAACTATATTTTTTATAAAACATGCATAACTTAAGAAAATAGTATATTATGATCTTGGATGATTTTAAAATTTTAATATATATATCTATAATTTAGTTGTGATGTGATTGTATTTATTATATATCAGTTTTAAATATGATATGGACAGTATGACTCGAAGTGTGTATTTTAAATATAGATGTGTCTTTTTATTATAAAACAAGATTCATATATCAAAAAACATGAAAAAGAGATCGGAAAATTTTCAAACATTTGTAAAATGATACCTAATAATTTTTTGACATGTACGAATTAACTTCACATCAATCTAGTACACGATGTGGATGGTATGACTGAAAGTGAATGTCTTCAATATAATTATCATTTTAGGTTAACATAATATTCTTATAGAAAAATTCAAGAAAAAAATATTATAATGTATTTACACTTTTTCAATGTGATCCATGATTAATCTTTGACATGTCATAATTTACCAAAAGTCAATATGATAGACGATGTGGTCGGTATGACTCAAAGTTTGTCTTTTCAATAAAAAAGAATCAATTTGTTTTAAAATATGTATGAAATACCAAAAATAACTGAATTTATTTTAATTGTTTATAAAAATGATCAATAATATATTTATTACATGTTAAAATTAAGAGCACATCAATCTAACACATGATGTGGTTTGTGTGACTCAATGTTAATGTTTTCAAAATAATTGGAATTTTAATTCCAAACAAGCCTCACATTTAAAAAATAGTATTTGATTTTTTTCAAACAAAAAGAAAATGATCTATACTATATTTTTGAAAGGTATGAATCAATTTTGTAGAAACATAACACATGGTTTCATCGACATGACTCCACATAAGATTATTCTTATATGTTCCATTTTATTTTAAAACATTCATCAGATAGCCAAAACCAAGAAACAGATATCATATTGTTTTCATATATTTTTAAAAAGATCTACAATTCATTTGTGACATATAGGAATTGAGAAGACAACTATCTAACACATGATCAGGTTGGCATGACTCGAAGTGTGTGTTTTCAATATAAGTGTAATTTTTTTTAAACATTCTTATCGTAGCCAAAACCAAGAAAATGAGCCATAATTGGTATAAAAAATTAGTAAAATGACCTAATATTCATTTTTTTTGTATAATAATTGACCACAAGTCAATCTGATAGACGATGTGGCCAGTTTGACTCAAAGTGTGTACTTTTAATATTACATTTATCTTAGTTTAAAATGAGTCTCACACTTCCAAAATTAATTAAATGAGCTCATGGTGTCTTAAATATTTATGAAAATGATCTATAATAAATTTCATACATTTAATAATAAACCTCAATTCATTTTGACACATGATGAACTGGTAATATAGTAAATATATATATAGTAATTGCCAATATAGTTTATCATATGTATATTATATTATATTAAACATATTTTTTAAAATTTTTAATTTCATTTTAAAAATATATGAAATGGTTTTATTATGTGGATTGTACATAGGAAAGATGATGTTCATTGGAAATATTTTTCTTGCTTTTATTTATTATATTGGTTGTAATTTATTTGGTAAATTGTAATTGTAAAATTAATATAAATATTAATTATGTAAATATTGAATTGATATGATAGTTACATGTTTTATTTATATTCCAATCCAGTTTACTGTATATTGTTTCCATTTTTATGTATTCTGGTTAGCTTTGATTTTATATGTTTCTCAAATTGAATCTATATGGTTGTAGTTTTATGAAGCTGAAATTAAATTTATTAGTGCTTCATCTAGCACTAATAAATGTTACCCTTTATTTGATCATCATCATTTTCTAATAATAGTACCCCTTATCATCACTTCATCATGAATTAATAAAGGTATTATTTATCAGCACTTCATCTAGCCATGAGAAATGATACACTTTATTATCATTAAATAAAAAGAATATACAAACGAAAATAAATAATAAAAGGATCATGTACCATCAATTTTTTAAATGATTGATAAAGGTTATCTTTGTCAATCTTTATTCAAGTGAGAATAAAATCCAAGTTATTTCAATATCACCTTGATTGAAAGAACATTTATGTGTTAGAAAATATCATTTTTAGAGCTATAAAAACAATGTTTTGAAGTAGTTTTATAAAAAATCAATTAATTGTATTTTCATTAGATTATCATTGACCAATCATATGGTGTTTTAAATAGAGTATCATAGATCACACAATCAATTTTTATATATTATCACAAAACCATCACAATCATGCAATGATTAGTATCATATACCACCACATGGGTGTTTTAATTAGTATCACAGACCACTTATAATGGTGTTTTTAATGTATCATATACAACCCAAGTGTTGTTTTTCCAAGACTTCCAAGACCACCATAATTTTTTTTGTATTTTCACTTATTAAATACCACTTATGACGGTGTTTCCATTAAAAACCCATTTAAAAATATCATTTCCTAAAAAATAACAATTAACCAATTCAGTATCAAATTACAATACTATTACCATTATAGAGTTTAATCATTTTAACAATTCACCTAAAATTTTTATTTTAAATCAAAACACATCAATCCACTTCATAACATCCATTTTTTTAAAAACTCAGTATAAACATACTTTTCTAAACCACGATATAATTGAAAATAAAAAATCATCACATCACCTTTTAGTTAATTACATGTTAAATATTTCAAAACAAGATATTTATGATCATTTATGAGTGTGTAATTCCATTTCAGATTAATTAATCTAACCATGATTTCATTTTTAACGTTTTATGAAATATTTTTTGTAATTCATAAACCCAATCAGATTCCCCATTTACAATTATCATCTGAATAGACAATAATAATTTCAAATATTCATGATAATTACTACTTCATTAAAAAGGGTGATTACCTTGGAATTTCACAGTCACCTATGTTCAGATAATTGATTGTTAATGTACTTAACATAGACGTGGTGTAACACCCCAAACATCCATGGTATGCTTCTCTTTGAATAATAGAGCAGCGTGTGTTGTACGCAACCTCGAGTTCTAAAACACCGCCACCAATAAAAGTAGTAGTTATGAATAGTAATACCCACCTTTTGAAATTATATATATTTTATATTTCAAAATGGACTTAATTTTTGGATTCGTAATATCAAAATTAGCCTATATTGAATTTTTGGTATTTTTCTGAGAACTTCCAATTTTTTTATGAATAGTGAAAAATACTTAAAAACGACTTTTTTAATCAAAATAATTTATAGTGATAAATTATACTATTGAGCGGTTTTTAATTATAATTAGAATATATTTTTACCATTTTATCCAATGGTGGTCATTATAATTAATTTCATTTTGAAATTGGACATAAACAATTGTCAATCTTTTGATATATATTGTTTCTTAAAAACACGCTCTTTGTTGTGACAATAGGAATTAATTATAAAATTAATTAATGAAACTTATATGTTAGGAATTATATGAAATAGACATCATTTTTGAAATTGGAAAATCAATTATAGCTTAGGGTGAAATTTTGGCATTGTTCTGAAAATCATCAATTTTTTATTAATAGTGAAACCACTAAGTGGTAGTTAAATAACTAATTTTTCGTTTAAATGAAACATTAGAACTTCTGTGATTTGATTTTCAACAATGCGACATACATGGTAGTCATTAGGAAGTAAAATGTTGTTCAATGAGATTAAAATAATTTTTTTGGTAAATAGTAACTTTTAAGTTTGATTAATCACGATTAAAGGTAATTAGAGAAATTAAAGGTAAAAATGATGTTATAAAAATAAGAAAATATTTTTACACTTGTCCTAACCTTATTGGATGAGTCATGGACGACCAAGACAATCCATGGGTCAACTTGGGGACCCCATGGAGCCACTTGGGTAAGAAAATGACAATAATAACTTTTTATTTAAAGTAAAAATAAAATTGTCACAAACATGAGTTGTTTTACTAAAAAAATTATTAGATGGGGTTATATAAGGTAACATTTCGACTATAAATATTCATTGTGAAGCCAAATATATTTCCTAAATCATTATATTTTTTATATAATTTTTATACATTAAATAAATTAAATATTTTATGACACCATGATGATGCAACGATTACCTCATTAATTAACGATTTAAATAAAATAAAAAGATAATGTAAACTCTAAGACTTAAACTTGTAAAAAACCAATTGTATGAGTATATTTCTAACCCATATCACCTTATCCTAAAAATATATAAGTTTAGGACTTTTAAAATCCGAAACTCATTATATAATAAAGTAACATTTCATGAATTTCCAAGACTGCCCCTACTCTCCTCTTATAAAAGGCCCCCACCACTACCACCTTATTCACACCTTCAAAGCCTTTTGGATCGGCCAAAAACTACCCAAATACTCTCTAAACATCCCTCTATTACTCCTAGAAGCCTCAATTTGGTCAGAATTCTTCCCAAGGAAGCCTTTGGCTCATATCAAAAAGAGTTACCTGAATGTAAGGTAATGTCTTCTCTTATGTTATTTTGTTTTATTTTGCATCTCCAACCCCTTAAACTCTTTTTATTATTTATTTGGTTACAACACCAGTATCCTCAATATAATAGTATTTTGTTATATGAAGTATTCGAGCTACACTTACACACACCTACATCTAATCGTTAAAGAACATACTGTTTCTGTGGATGGCGAATTTTTGCCTCACGAAACGATGATTGTTCAACACTCATAAAACACCTTTAAAAGTGGCCATTAGGATGTCACTAGATTTTTATATGATATATAATATGTTTATGTTTTACTTAAGCTTCTGCATTTCTCATTTATGGCATACATTTATGGTTTCCATTATGGGAAAACATGATATTTTAATTTTAGGAAATGCAGACTACCGCCCCCTCAAAGTGATTTGAATCGTTAATACCATATGTGGGATGTATAAAGGATGAAGTGAATGGTATTATACATTATATTATACTGTAATTATATTATACCTTTATATAATTATAATTCCATTCCATTAAATATGAAATAGAAATGAAAGTAGCGTTCATGCGTACGTACGGCTTACCGTCTCCATGAACGGTACATTTCATTTCTGACCTCTAAATGTTACATAATAATATGAATGAATGTATATACTGGATATATATTATATATATGATATATACATAAAGAATATAATTCTAGAGATAATGGATATTCTACCACATAAACAACTTGTAATTATAAGAAGTTTATTTTTGACTCAAGTACCAAAGATCGACAAAACGACCGTTATTATCATAAATAATTACATAATGTTCATAACATGGTAATAAGTGATATAAAAGGAATAATGAAAATTTAAAAGGTTCTTAAGAAAAAAAAATTAACTCTAGTTTATTATTCAGGAGGTTAATGAACGATCGAGTCAAGTCGGACACGAGGTAAGGGAACTTCTTAACCCAATATCCATTCTTTGGGTTAATCTCCTACTTTCAAATTATGTCGTGATATTATTTTGTCATATCTTGTATTTTTTCTTTCTTTATGTGTACTTATAGTAAATACAAATAATAGATCTATTTTATTTTAAAAATTATATTTGTAAGGTCTTCGTCTCAATCTTCTTTCATTGAGGCATATTTTGTTTTATACACAACATTCATTTATATGATGTATAAACCCCCTTTGACTTTTACTTTTATTCAAAACGAATCTATTCATATGAAGCATTTTTACTAAACAACAAAATGAATGTTTTTTTCCTACGTATGCGGTGACAACGACTTCTCCACCACCATGACTATTATTTGAGTTTCGGCTTCTTCTATAAGCCATAACTTTTTTTTAAAGAAAATTAAATACCATGTTTTACTTTTCTTTTATTTTGGTATTGAAAATGGTTTTGATAAATTTTTTATTATATCAATGTGTTGTATTGATATCTTGTGATTGATGTGTGCAAATCTTATGTTTCCTTTATGCATGTTTTATGTTATACAATTATGTTATGGTTTATGATATGTTTAAACCTATTCATATGAGTAATGCATTGAACTTAATAAGTGACGGGTGGAGCCCGCTATGGCTCCTCGATGCATCGGTAGGTCTCATGAGACAAATTAGTGTCTTGGCAGGAGTCCTTGACAAAATATTATTTGTAGTCTTGGCACGAGGCCTTGGCTACGTGGTTATGATAGTCTGTCATTATGCATTCCATCATTATGAAAGTGGTTATTGATATTACATGTGGTTATTCAACCAGTAGAATATCCATGTTAATAAGTAAATGGAATTATCTCATTTTACATTTTCCATATTATGTTAAAGTTCAAGTTTAAAAGGCTTTTGTTTTTTTACATTATCTTAAATGTTTATGTTTATTTATGAAAGCTTCTGCAATATTGTTATCCTTACTGAGCATCTTAGCTCACCCCTTTCAGTGTTTTAATATTTTCTAGGATGTGAAGAAGTATTTTATGAATGACCTTCAGGGATAGTCATAAGAGGATATGAGCATGGACTATGAGGACTTTGTTATTTTAGTTTTTCACTTAATGATGTAATGTAACATTTATGAATGTATCTATTGGTTCCAAGGCTACTAAACTAATCGGTCTTTCGAGACTTGATCTTTGGTGATCATTCCAATGTTACTCAATAATGCACCGACTCTAGGTAAATGGGTTCGGGGTGTTACAGTTGGTATCAGAGGCAGTTTAGTAATAACCTTGGAAGCTATATTTAGATAAACTCTAATTAGAGCACATAACCCAATGATAGACTTGATGATTATTATAGAAGAACTTCCTAAAATTTTGGTATTATAGATATTTTGTGATTTTTCCTAAAAATACATCCCTTTCTGGATACGAGCAGGTAGAGGCGGCTCTAGCACAGATGTACCTAGGGGTAAAACTCGAAAACACCGCTTTGAGCTAGACTCGAACGGGAACTGGTGCACGACAATGGTCCTTGCTGCACTCTTGGTTACGACTCTCCCGGGGGATATGCTTAGGATAATTATCATTTACTTTACAAACCATTATGAAGGGATTATTATTATATACTTCCTCAAAGAATTTTTTTTTATGATTATGGATTATATCCATAAATAGTTCAATTTATGTTAAGTGTTTTACGATTATGGAATTATGTATTTTAATTCATACACTAATCTAGTTAATGCCATTGTATAGAAATGGATCCTAGTGGGAGGAATGGAAACTGAATCAATGCACGCACTCCATGTAGGGATTACCCTCCTTCTCAAGATAATTATAATGGAGCCAGAGATACAACTGGTGCTGATCAACTTATTACCATACTGGGACAACTCACGCAGGTTATGAATAATAATATTACTCGTATGGAGCACCTTGATCCGCAATGTGTAGGATCAATGTTAGAACGCTTCATGAGGCAACAACCGCCAACATTTAATGGGGGTACAAATCCATTAGTAGCTAAGCAATGGATAAACTCCTTATAGAAAATATTCCACGCCTTGGGGAGTAGCGTAAGGGAGAAGGTTGTCATGGAATTATACCACCTCACTAAAGATGCCGATAAATGGTGGTCACTGATTCAAAACATAAAGGAAGATGATGAATTATCAAGTATATAATGGAGGGAGTTTAAGGAAATTTTCTTAGAAAAATACTTTCCACATGACCATCAATGAGATATGGAAAGGCAATTTCTGAGTCTGAGGCAGAAGGAGGATGAAAATGTCGCAAAGTATGAGGCTAACTTTACAATGTTAGCGAGGCATGTTGCAGATTATATATGTAACCCAATTAGTAAGATTGATCGTTTCTTTTATGGGTTAAAACCGTTTCTCCATCATGCATTAGTCTCACAATCCTTCTCATCATACGAAGATATTGTCTCATGTGCTATCAAGACAGAAAAATAATTCTCTATGTCTTATGACAAAAAAGTAAAGCAAGAGAAGAAGAGAACGGTGGAACAAGAGACAGATAAATGGAAAAAGGGAAAGAAGGATTTTTCATTATGAGATAATTTTGGGAAGAATCACCCTGGTACATTTTTTAAAGGAATGGGAGTTTGTTATAAATGTGGAGAAAAATGTCACCAGACTCGTGATTGCAAGGGAAAGAAAGAAGCTATCAATGTTTAATGCTACAATTGTAGGGAAATGGGTTATTATGAAAATGAATGTTCTAATCGTCAGAGAAACATACCTCAGAAAAGGCCAAGGGATCAAGGACAATTTTATGCTATTACTACAGTTGAAGTGGAATAATTAATGTATTGGTACTTTTGGACTCAAGGATTATATTATGGTTATAAGAATAATGTGATACATATAAGGATTGTACTGCAGTACTTGTTTTTTACATTAAGGTTTTAATATGATTAAGGTAATCATATTTTTATTATGTGACAATAAGACAAAATTTACATTGTTTGGGGGATCTGATGTTACAATTGATTGTGGAATTAAGAGACCTTTTAAAGAAAGTCTGGACAAGGGTATTTTGGATAACTATAAAGGTTGGGATGGATTAAGATGAACATTGAATAGTATTGTTTACGGTTAAAACATTTCTTAATATTACTTTTGGAATATTATAATACTATATTTTTAGGAAAAGGACAACCTGCAGGTTGGGGGATAACCCGTTGTGTCAGACAAAGCTGTAGGAATCGAACCCACAACCATAGTGCGACAGGCCTTTATTACCTACCACTAGCCTACAGAAAGTCCCTTGTTATTAAAAAACAGTTTTCCTAATCTAAATGGTATGTTTTAATATTTTGAACCTTGTACGATTACGATAAATATAATATTTTTGAGTTCTGTAATCTTTTTGAGTGAAAGATGAGTTTGTGGTAAAAATTAGTTGAAGGTTGAAACTCTACTTGTCAAGCATAAATATATATATACCTATCTATTATTCTATGAATAAATTAATTCTTAAACTTTAGTAAAGTGATATTAAAACAAAAAATGTGTTATTCTAATACCTTATGTCTTGTTTAACTGATAATATTTTAAATCAACATAGATTGATGGATTTTAGGCCCTCAATTTAACACTTGTTTGTGATTGATGACCTCAATCACTCCTTACTAATATTTACGTTTTTCCTCCAATTATATGTCTCTAATTTCCACTAATGTTCACCTTATCGAGATCATAATTTCGTTGTGACTTTTTCATTTTCCTTTCCCTCTTATTAAGGATAAATTTTATTAACCTTATTTCCATTGTGGGTTTTCCACAAAGGTATTTTCTACTTTCAACCTTTTATTTTCGTAAAATAAAATTAAATTGAGAGGATGCAATTTATTGAAGGAGGGGAAAATGTAACACCTTAAGCTTCCATTGTACGCTCCTCTTTGAATAATAGAGCAGCATCTGTTGTACGCAACCTCGAGTTCTAACACACCGCGACCAATATAAGTAGCAGTTATGAATATTAATACCCATTTTTTGAAATTATATATATTTTATATCTCAAAATGGACTTCGTTTTTGGATTCGGAATACCGAAATTAGCCTATGTTGAATTTTTTGTATTTTTCTGAGAAAGTCAAATTTTTTATGAATAGTGAAAAATACTTAAAAACAAATTTTTTAATCAAAATAATTTATACTGATAAATTATACTATTTAGTGGTTTTAAAGTATAATGAGAATATATTTTTACCATTTTATCCAATGGTGGTCATTATAATTAATTTCACTTTGAAATTGGACAGAAACAATTATCAATTTATTGATATATATCGTTTCTTAAAAACATGCTATTTGTTGTGACAACAGAAATTATTTATAAAAATAATTAATGAAACTTATATGTTTGGAATTTTGTAAAATATACATCATTTTTGAAATCGGAATATCAATTATATCTTAGGGTGAAATTTTGGCATTGTTCTAAAAAACTTCAATTTTTGATGAATAGTGAAACCACTAAGTGGTAGTTAAAAAACTGATTTTTCGTTTAAATGAAACATTACCATTTCTGTGATTTGATTTGCAAAAATACAACATACATGGTTGTCAATATGAAGTAAAATTTGGTTCAATGAGATTAAAATAAATTTTTTGTGAACAGTAGCTTTTAATTTTAATTAATCGCGATTAAAGATAATTAGTGAAATATAATGTAAAAATGATGTTATAAAAATATGAAAATACCTTTACACTTGTTCTGCCATTATTGGATGAGTCATGGAAGACCATGAAAATCCATGGGTCATCTTGGGGACCCCATGGAGCCACTTGGGTAAGAAAATTACAATAATAACTTTTTATTTAAAGTAAAAACAAAATTGTCACAAACATGAGTTGTTTTACTAAAACAATTATTACATGGGGTTATATAAGGAAACATTTCGACTATAAATATTCATTGGAAAGACAAAAATATTTACTACATTATGATATTTATTTTTAAATTTTTAGACATTAAATAAATTAAATATTTTATGACACCATGATGATGCAACGATTACCTCATTAATTAACGATTTAAATAAAATGAAAAGATAATGTAAAATATAAGACTTATACTATCAAAAACCTATTGTATGAGTATATTTAGAACCCTTATCACCTTATACTTGAAATATATAAGTGTGGGACCTTTAAAATCCGAAACTCATTATATAATAAAGTAACATTTCATGAATTTCCAAGAGTGCCCCTCCTCTCCTCTTATAAAAGGCCCCCACCACTACCACATTATTCACACAATCAAAGCCTTTTGGCTCGGCCATCATCCGCCAAAATACTCTCTAAAATTCCCTCTATTACTTCTAAAAGCCTCACTTTGGGCAGAATTCTTTCCAAGGAAGCATTTGGCTCAAATCAAAAAGAGTTACCCGGTTTTAAGGTAATGTCTTCACTTATGTTATTTTGTTTTATTTTTCTTCTCGAACCCCTAAACCCTTTTTATTAATTTCTTTTGTAACAAAAACAATATCCTCAAAATACTAGGATGTTTTTATAAGATGGAATCGAGCTACACATACACACACCTACATCTAATGGTTAAAGAACGTACTGTTTCTGTGGATGGCGAATTTCTGCCTCACGAAACGATGATTGTTCAACACTCATATAACACCTTTAAAGGTGGCCATTAAAATGTCACTATATTTATATATGATATATAATTTGTTTAATTTTTACTTAAACTTTTATATTTCTCATTTATGGCATACCTTTATGGTTTCCATTATGGGTAAACGCGATATTTTCATTTTAGGAAGTGTGGACTACCGCCCCCTCAAACTGATTTGAATCGTTAATGACATATGTGGGATAGATAAAAGATGAAGTAAATGGTATTATACATTATATTATACTGGAATTATAGTATAAATTTATATAATTATAATTTCATTCTGTTAAATACGAAATAGAAATGAAAGTACCGTTCATGCGTACGTACGGCTTACCGTCTCCATTAACGGTGGATTTAATTTCTTACCTCTAAATGTTACATAATATTAGGAATGAATGTATATACTGGATATATATGATATATATGATATCTAAATCAAGAATATAAATCTTTATATAATAGATATTCTACCACATAAACAACTTGTAATTATGAGATGTTTATTTTTTACTCAAGTACCAAAGATCGACAAAACGACCGTTATTAACTTAAATAATTACATAATGTTCATAACATGGTAATAAGTGATATAAAAGGAATAATGAACATGTAAAAGGTTCTTAAGCAAAAATCAATTAACTCTAGTTTATAATTCAGTAGGTTAAAGAACGATCGAGTCAAGTCGGACACGAGGTAAGGGGACTTCTTAACCCAATTTCCATTCTTTGGGATAATCTCCATCTTTCAAATTATGTCATGATATTATTATGTCTTATCTTGTATTTGTACTTTATTTATGTGTACATAGAGTAAATACACATAATAGATCTATTTTATTTTAAAAAATTTCTTTGTAATAACTTCGTCTCAATCTCCTTTCATTGAGGCATATTTGGGTTTATACACAACTTTCATTTATACGGTGTATAAACTCCCTTTGAATTCTACTTTTATTCAAAAGGAATTTTTTTATACGAAGCATTTTTACTAAATGACAAAAGGAATATTTTTTATTACGTATGCGGCGACAACGACTTCTCCTCCGCCGTGACTATTATTTGAGTTTCGGCTTCCTCTATAAGCCATAACTTTTTTTTAAAAGAAAAATAAATACCATGTTTTAATTTTCTTTTATTTGGGTATTGAAAATGGTTTTGATAAAGTTTTTATTATATCAATGTGTTTTATTGATATATTGTGATTTAACTATGGAAATATTATGTTTCCTTTATGCATGTTGTATGTGATACAATTATGTTATGGTTTATGATATGTTTAAAGTTGTTCATATGTGGAATGCATTGGACTTAATAAGTGACGGGTGGATCCCGCTATAGCTCCTCGATGCATCGGTAGGTCTCATGAGACAAACTACTGTCTTGGCACGAGGCCTTGACAAAATATTATTTGTAGTCTTGGCACGAGGCCTTGGCTACGTGGTTATGATAGTCTGGTATTATGCATTCCATCATTATTAAAGTTTTTATTGATATTGCATGTGATTATTCGACCCGTATAATATCCACATGAATAAGTAAATGGCATTATCTCATTTTACAATTTCCATATTATGTTGATGTTCAAGTCTAAAAGGCTTTTGTTTTAGTTATACATTATCTTAAATGTTTATGTTTATTTATGAAAGCTTCCGCTATATTGTTATCCTTACTGAGCATCTGAGCACACCCCTTTCAGTGTTTTAATATTTTCCAGGATGTGAAGAAGTATTTTATGAATGACCTGCAGCGATAGTTAGAAGACGATATGATTGTGAACTATGGAGACTTTTTTATTGTAGTTTTTCACTTTATGATGTAATGTAACATTAATGAATGTATCTAGTGTTTCCATGGATACTAAAATAATTGGTCTTTCAAGACATGATCTTTTGTGATCATGCCAATGTTACGCAATAATGCACCGACTCTGGGTAACTGGGGTCGGGGCGTTACTGTTGGTATCAGAGGCAGTTTAGTAATAACCTTAGAAGCTAGATTTAGAGAAATTCCTATTAGAGCACATAACCCAATGATAGACTTTGAAGATTATTATAGAAGAACTTTCTAAAATTTTGGTATTATAGAGATTTTGTGAGTTTTCCGAAAAATACATCCATGTCTGGATACGAGTAGGTGGAGGCAGCTCTGGAACATATGTACCTAGGGGTAAAACCCAAAAACACCGCTTTGAGCTAGACATGAATGGTAACTGGTGCATGACAACGGGCCTTGTTGCACTCTTTGTTACGACACTCCCGGGGGATATGGATAATTATCATTTTCATTACAAACCATTATGAAGGGATTATGAGTATATACTTCCTCAAAGATTTTTTTTTGTGATTATGGATTATATCCATAATTATTTCAATTTATGTTAAGTGTTTTACGAGTATGGAAGTATGTATTTTAATTCATAAACTAATCTAGTTTATGAAATTTTTTAGAAATGGCGCATAGTGGGAGGAATGAAAACTGTATTAATGCACGCACTCCATGTAGGGATTACCCTCCTGGTCAAGATAATTATAGTGGAGCTGGAGATACAACTGGTGCTGATCAACTTATTACCATACTAGGACAACTCACTCAGGTTATGAATAATATCCTTACTCGTATGGAGCACCCTGATCCGCAACATGGAAAATCAATGTTAGACCACTTCATGAGGCAACAAACGTCAACCTTTAATGAGGGTACAAATACATTAGTAGCTGAGTAATAGATAAACTCCATAGAGAAAATATTCCATGCCTTGGGGAGTAGCAAAAGGGAGAAGGTTTTCATGGAAGTCTATCACCTCACTAGAGATGCCGATCAATGGTGGTCGCTCATTCAAAACACAAAGGAAGATGAAGAAGTATCAAGTATGGAATGGAAGTAGTTTAAGGAAATTTTATTAGAAAAAAACTTTCCACATGAACATCGAGCAGATATAGAAAGGCAATTTATGAGTCTGAGGTAGAAGGAGAATGAGAATGTTGCAAATTATGAGGCTACCTTTACAAGGATAGCGAGGCATGCTGCAGATTATATACGTAACCCAAGAAGTAATATTGATCATTTCTTTGATGGGTTAAAACCATTTCTCCGTCAAGAATTAGTCTCACAATCCTTCTCATCATACGAAGATATTGTCTCGTATGCTATCAAGACAGAAAAAGAATTATCTAAGTCTTATGACAAAAAAGTAAAGCAAGAGAAGAAGAGAATGGTGGAATAAGAGATCGATAAATAGAAAAAGCGAAAGAAGGCTTTTCCCTTATGTGATAATTTTGGGAAGAATCACCCTGGTACTTTCCTTAAAATAATGGGAGTTTGTTATAAATGTGGAGAAAAAGGTCACCAGGCTCGTGATTTCAAGGAAAAGAAAGAGGCTATCAATGATGAATGCTACAATTGTATGGAAATGGGGCATTATGAAAATGAATTTCCTAACCGTTAGGGAAACTTACCTCAGAAAAGGCCAAGGGATCAAGCACAATCTTATGTTGTTACTATAGTTGAAGTGTAATAATTAATGTATTGGTACTTTTGGACTCTAGGATTATATTCTGGTTATAAGAATAATGTTATATATATATAAGGATTGTACTGCAGTCCTTGTTTTTTCATTAAGGTTTTAATATGATGAAGGTAATGATATTTGTAGTATGTAACAATAAGAAAAAATTTACTTTGTTTGGGGGATCTAATGTTACAATTTATTTTGGAATTAAGAGACCTTTTAGAGAAAGTCTGGACAGAGGTATTTTGGATAACTATAAAGGTTGGGATGGATTACATTGAACTTTGAATAGTATTTTTTAAGGTTAAAAAATTTCTGAAGATTACTTTTGGAATATAATGATACTATAATTTTAGGAAAAGGACAACCTAGAGGTTGGAAGATAACCCGTCGCGTCGGAAAAAGCTATAGGAATCAAACCCACAACTATAGTCCGACATGCCTTTATTACCTACCACTAGCCTACAAGAAGTCCATGGTTATTACAAAATAGTTTTCCTAATCTAAATGGTATGTGTTAATATTTTGAACCTTGTACGATTAGGATAAATAAAATATTTTTGAGTTCTGTTATGTTATTGAGTTAAAGATGAGTTTGTTGTAGAAATTAGTTGAAAGTTGAAACACTACTTGTCAAGCATAAATATATATATACCTATCTCTTTTTCAATGAATAAATTAATTCTTAAACAATATTAAAGGAATATTAAAACAAAAAATGTGTTATCCTAATACCTTATGACTTGTTGAACTGATAATATTTTAAATCAACATAGATTGAAGGTATTGAGGCCCTCAATTTTACACTTGTTTGTGATTGATGACCTCAATCACTCCCTACAAATATTTACGTTTTTCCTCTAATTATATGTCTCTAATTTCACCAATATTCTCTTTATCGAGATCATAATTTGGTGGTGAATTTTCCATTTCCCTTTCTCTTTTTTTGAGGCTAAATTTTATTAACCATATTTCTGATGTGGGTTTTCCACAAAGGTATTTTCTATTTTCAACCTTATATTTTAGAAGAAAAATTTTTAATTGCGACAACGTAATTTATTGGAAGGGAGAATGTAACACCCCAAGCTTCCATGGTACGCTCTTCTTTGAATAATAGAGCAGCGTGTGTTGTACGCAACCTCGAGTTCTAACACACCGCGAACAATAAAAGTAGCAGTTATGAATAGTAATACCCACTTTTTTAAATTATATATATTTTATATTTCAAAATGGACTTCATTTTTGGATTCGGAATATCGAAATTAGCCTATGTTGAATTTTTGGTATTTTTCTGAGATCTTCCAAATTTTTTATGAATAGTGAAAAATACTTTAAAACAACTTTTTTAATCAAAATAATTTATAGTGATAAATTATAATATTGAGTGGTTTTAAAGTATAATTATAATATATTTTTACCATTTTATCCAATGGTGGTCATTAGAATTGATTTCAATTTAAAATTGGACATAAACAATTGTCAATCTTTTGATATATGTTGTTTCTTAAAAACATGCTATTTGTTGTGAAAACATGAATTAATTATAAAATTAATTAATGAAACTTATATGTTTGTAATTTTGTAAAATATTAATCATTTTTGAAATCGTAATATCAATTATATATTAGGATGAAATTTTGGCATTGTTTTGAGACAAATAAATTTTTGATGAATAGTGAAACCACTAAGTGGTAGTTAAAAAACAGATTTTTCGTTTGAATGAAACATTACCACTTTTGTGATTTGATTTTCAAAAATCCGACATACAAGGTTGTCATTAGGAAGTAAAATGTTGTTCAATGAGATTAAAATAATTTTTTGGTGAATAGGAACTTTTAAGTTTAATTAATCACGATTAAAGGTAATTAGTGAAATTTAAGGTAAAAATGATGTTAGAAAATTATGAAAATACATTTACACTGTTCCTACCCTTAGTCTATGAGTCATGGCTGACCACGAAAATTCATGGGTCAACTTGGGGACCCCATGGAGCCACTTGGGTAAGAAAATGACAATAATAACTTCTTATTTTAAGTAAAAATAAAATTGTAACAAACATGAGTTGTTTTACTAAAACAATAATTACATGGGGTTATATAAAGTAAATTTTCGACTATAAAAATTCATTGGAAAGACAAAAATATTTCCTACATCATGATATTTTATTTTTAATTTTTAGACATTAAATAAATTAAATATTTTATGATACCATGATGATGCAGCGATTACCTCATTAATTAACAATTTAAATAAAATTAAAAGATAAGGTAATCTCTAAGATTTACTCTTGTCAAAAACATATTTTTTTAGTATAGTTAGAACCCTTATCACCTTATCCTAGTAATATATAAGTTTGGTACCTTTAAAATACGAAACTCATTATATAATAAAGTAACATTTCATGAATCTCCAAGAGTGCCCCTCCTCTCCTCTTATAAAAGGCCCCCACCACTACCAGCTTATTCACACCATCAAAGCCTTTTGGCTCGGCCAAACTCTGCCAAAATACTCTCTCAACTTCCCTATATTACTCCTACAAGCCTCAATTTGGGTATAATTCTTTACAAGGAAGCCTTTGTCTCAAATTAAAAAGAGTTACCCGATTTTATGGTAATGTCTTCTCTTATGTTATTTTGTTTTATTTTGCTTCTCCAACCCCTTAAACTATTATTATTATTTTCTTTTATAACAACACCAGTATCCTCAATATACTACGATGTTGTTATAATACTTATTAGAGCTACACTTACACACACCTACATCTAATGGTTGAAGAACAAACAGTTTCTATGGATGGTGAATTTCTGCCTCACTAAACGATGATTGTTAAACACTCATATAACACCTTCAAAGGTGTCCATTAAGATGTCACTATATTTATATATGATATATAATATGTTTATGTTTTACTTAAAATTATGTATTTCTCATTTATGGAATACCTTTATGGTTTCCATTATGGGTAAATGCGATATTTTCATTTTAAGAAGTGCGGACTACCGCCCCTCAAAGTGATTTGAATCGTTAATTCCATATGTTGGATGTATACAGGATGAAGTAAATGGTATTATATATTATATTTTACTGGAATTATAGTATACATTTATATAATTATAATTTCATTCCGTTAAATACGAAATAGAAATGAATGTAGCGTTCATGCGTACGTACGGCTTACCGTTTCCATGAACGATGCATTTCATTTCTTATATCTAAATGTTACGTAATATTATGAATGAATGTATATACTAGATATATATGATATATATGATATCTACATCAAGAATATAATTCTGGAGATAATGGATATTCTACCACATAAACAACTTGTAATTATAAGAAGTTTATTTTTTACTCCAGTACCAATGATCGACAAAACGACCGTTATTAACTTAAATAATTACATAATGTTCATAACATGGTAATAAATGATATTAAAGGAATAATGAACATATAAAAGGTTCTTAAGAAAAAAATAAATTAACTCTTGTTTATTATTCAGGTGGTTAAAGAACAATCGAGTCAAGTCAGACACTAGGTAAGGGAACTTCTTAACCCAATTTCCTTTCTTTGGGTTAATATCCTACTTTCAAATTCTGTCATGATATTATTATGTCCTATCATGTATTTGTACTTTATTTATGTGTACTTATAATAAATAAACATAATAGATCTATTTTATTTTAAAAATTATCTTTTTAAGGACTTCGTCTCAATATCCTTTCATTGAGGCATATTTGGTTTTATACACAACTTTCTTTTATACAGTGTATAAACCCCCTTTGACTTTTACTTTTATTCAAAAGGAATATTTTTATACAAAGCGTTTTTACAAAATTACAAAAGGAATTTTTTTTCTTACATATGTGGAGACAATGACTTCTTTGCCGCCATGACTATTATTTGAGTTTCGGCTTCCTCTATAAGCCATAAATTTTTTTAAATGAAAAATAAATACCATGTTTTACTTTTCTTTTATTTTGGTATTGAAAATGGTTGTGATAAAGCTTTTATTTTATCAATGTGATGTATTGATATCTTGTGATTGAAGTGTGGAAATCATATTTTTACTTTATACATGTTTTATGTTATACAATTATGTTATGGTTTATGATATGTTTAAACCTGTTCATATGTGTAATGCATTTGACTTAATAAGTGATGGGTGGAGCCCGCTACAGCTCCTCGATGCATCGGTAAGTCTCATGAGACAAATTAGTGTCTTGGCACGAGGCCTTGACAAAATATTATTTTTAGTCTTGGCACGAGGCCTTGGATACGTTGTTATGATAGTCTGTCATTATGCATTCCATCATTATGAAAGTGGTTATTGATATTGCATGTGGTTATTCGACCAGTAGAATATCCATGTGAATAAGTAAATGAAATTATCTCATTTTACATTTTCCATATTATGTTGAAGTTCAAGTTTAAAAGTATTTTGTTTTAGTTATATATTATATTAAAAGTTTATTTTTATTTATGAAAGCATCCTTTCTATTTTTATCCTTACTAAGCATCTGAGCCCACCCCTTTCAGTGTTTTAATATTTTCCAGGATGTGAAGATGTATTTTATGAATGACCTACAGGGATAGTTAGAAGATGATATGAGTGTAACACCCCAGGTAAATAAAGAATATTACATTTTCACATTTATCCATATTTGTGAATAAAATATTAATATTAATTTAAAGGGGACGCTATGCTCAATGGCATACCCAATACGCAACAACGTGTTTCTTGGAAATCTTACGTTGCACCCTAATAATAAAATAATATTATTTTAAATGGTAGTTAACGCCTAACTGTTTTAATGGAGGGATGAACAGAACTAACTACAAAATGATTATATATGTTTGTAAAATATTTTTACTTTTTATAATAAATGTTATCGGATTAAAAATTTTAATGATTCCAATGTTAAGCATAAACATTCTAATATTCTTTAAAAGGTCGATTAACCGCCTTTTGATGGAGAACCTCTTTTAAATCCACTTTTTGACAATTTTATGTGTTATATTTGACAAAATAGAATTCTTTTTTAGAATCAGGACATCAAAAATTACTTTGTTATAATTTTTGGTATTTTTCTGATAATGTTCATTTTTAATGAATAGTGAAAAATGTTGTAATTTAATTCAAAACCACTTTTTAATCTAATTTATTTATATGATTAGATTATCTTTTGAATTGGTTTTAAAGTTAAATTAGAGTATATTGTTACCATTTAATTCAATAGTGGTCGTTGGAATTAGTTTCATCTTGAAATTGGACTTAAACTAGTGTCAATCTTTTGATACTTATTGTTTCATAAAAACACGCTATTTGCTCTGACAGTAGGAATTAATTATTAAAATAATTAATATAACTTATATATTTTGAATTTTTTAAAATAGACATCATTTTTGAATTCGGAATATCAAATATATCTTAGGGTGAATTTTTGGTATTTTTTTGGAAAACATCAATTTTTGATGAATAGTAAAACCACTAAGTGGTACTTAAAAAACTGATTTTTCGTTTAAATGAAATTTTACCTCCTCTGTGTTTTGAATTTAAAAAAACCGACATACATGTATGTCATTAAGAAGTATAATGTGGTTCAATGGGATTAAAATAATTTATTTTGTGAATAGTAACATTTATGTTTTAATCGCGATTAGAGGTAATTAGTGTAGTTTAAGGTAAAAATAATGTTTTAATAATATGAAATGACATAGACACATGTACTACCCTCATTGTATGAGTCATTTCGGACCAATATAATCTATGGGTCAACTTGGGGACCCCATGGAGCCTCTTTGGTTGGAAAATGACATAAATACCTTTTTATTTAAAGTTAAAATAAAAATGTCACAAACATGTGTTGTTTTACTAAAACAATTTTTACATGGGGTTATAAAAATTATATCTTTGACTATAAATATTCATTAGAAAGATAAAAATATTTCCTACATCATGATATTTGTTTTATAATTTTTAGACATTAAATAAAATAATTTATGTATGACACCGTGATGATGTAGTGATTACCTCATAAATGAACGATTTAAATAAAATGAAAAGATAGGGTGAAATCTAAGTTGTAATCTTGTCACAAACCTTTTTTATGGGTGTATTTAGATACCTTATAACCTTATCCTCGAAATATATCCTTTTGGGACCTTTTAAATCCGAAAATCATTTTATAATAACGTAATATTTTATAACTTTCCAAGAGTGCCCCTCCTCTCCTCTTATAAAAGGCCCCCACCTCTACCACCTAACACACACCTCTCAAGCCTTTTCCTCAGCCAAACCCTGACCATTTAATCTCTATACATCCCTCTATTCATCATTTAAGCCTCACTTACGGAATAATCCTTTCCGAGGAAGCCTTTGAGCTCAAATCAAAGAGAGTTACCCGATTTAAAGGTAATGTCTTCCCTTGTGTTCTTCTGTTTTATTTTTCTTCTCCAAACCCCTAAACTATTTTTATAAATTTTTTTTTGTAACAACACCAGTATCATAAATATACTAGGATGTTTTTATAAGAATTATTCGAGATAAACTTTCTCACACCTCCGTCTAATGGTTAAAGAACATACTGTTTCTGTGGATGGTCAATTACTACCTCAAGAAACGATGATTGTTCAATATTATTTTAAAACCTTAAAAAGTGGCCATTAAGATGTCACTATATTTATATATGATATATAATATGTTTATTTTTTCCTTAATCTTATGTATTTTTCATTTATGTAATACCTTTATGGTTTCCATTATGGGTAAACGCGATATCTTCATTTTAGGAAGTGTGGACTACCGCCCCCTCAAAGTGATTTGATTCATTAATGCCATATGTGGGACATATAAAGGATGAAATTAATGGTATTACATATGATACCCTACTGGAATTATAATATACATTTATATAATTTTTATTTAATTCCATTTAATTCAAAAATAATGAAAGTAGTGTTCATGCGTACGTACAGCTTACCGTCTCCATGAACGGTACATTTCATTTATTATCTCCAAATGTTATATACTATTATAAGTACATATATATAATGGATATATATGTAATGTATTACATATAAATTATGGATATCATTCTGGAATTATAATATATATATCTCTCATTTTGTTTTAATTCCATTAATATGACAAAAAATGAAAGTAACGTTCATGTGTACGTACATCCTACCCTCTCCATGAATGGTGCTTTTAATTTTTTATCTCCAAATGCTATGGAATTGTATAAAATTAATATATACTGGATATATATTATATTTAAAACATCAATACTATTCTGGATATGATTTACCTATAACTGCATGGAAAATTCTTTTCCAACAAGTTCGATTTCTACTCATGTACCGAACATCGACAAAAACGTCTGATATGAACTCACTTTATTAACCAATTATTATAACCTTATAATATGTGATATTAACTGAATAATAATCTTTAAATTATTTCTTTAAGAAATTATAAATGGACCAAATTTTGTTATTCAGGAGATTAAAGAACGATCGAGTCATGTCGGACACGAGGTAAGAGATCCTACCCCTCTCTTTTTAATTACACTCTTTTATGTCATTATTTTTAAGCTCATCTTTATTATGATTGGGATGTTATTTTATTTTACTCCTACTGTAATTTTCATTTTCATATGTTGAGAGACCCTATTTTCTCTCATCAATCCATTTTTGATGTTATGAGTGGTGTCGTTAGGCTGTCGAATTTTCGTAAGAGATCTAACCTCTCTCTTTCTTTTTAAGCACTATCCTTTATGTCACTTCTTTTAAGATCCTATTTGTTATGATGGGGGATGTTCTTTTATATTCCTATTGCTGTACATTATATTATAATATGATGAGATACCCTATTTTATCTCATCAATCCGTTTTTTGAAAGTTTTAAGTGGCGTCGTTAGGATGCTGAGTTTTCGTAATGGATTTTTCATCTCACTTTTAGTCCTGTGAGTTTTATGCTACATTTGCCATAATTTCCTTTGTGTTCTGTATGTACTTCCCATTATTATACTATTTGTGTAATATAATTTCATTTATGGGTATTTACATATTCATTGTATGATCCTTCTTCAATGGGGTGTACGTTTGAATGTTACATAAGTCAGTAAGGGAACCTTTCACCCTCGTCTTTTTAAAAGACTTCTTTTGTTATGTCTTTTAATTCACATGCTATTATGTTGAGATATGTTCTTCTATATCCTTATTGATGTAAATTTTATTTCCAAGTGATGAGATACCCTTTTTATCTCTCATCAACTCTTTTTCTGAATTTTGAAGTGACGCCGTTAGGCTGTCGAATTTTTGCAAGGGAACTACTTAAACTAATTTTGATTCTTTGGGATAAACTTGTACTCCTTGAATATGTAGTTCAATGAATATCAGTGAATGTCCTATAATTGTTTTACACATAATTTCCACTTATATTTGGTGTCTTCTTTTGTCACACATAATTATGTAATTGATTTATCCTTAATCCAAGATACCGTCTTTGTAAGGGACATCGTCTAAATCTCCTTTCATTGAGGCATATTTTGTTTTTTACACCAATTTCCTTTATACGGTGCACAAAACCCTTTTACTTTTCGTTTATTCAAAAGAAATATTTTTATACGAAGTGTTTTACTAAATGAAAAAAATAATGTTTTTCTTGTCGTATGTATGCGGCGACAACGACTTCTCCACCGTCGTGACCAATATTTGAGTTTCGTCTTCCTCTACAGGCCATAACTTTTTTTGAATGAATGATAAATACAATGTTTTACTCTTCTTTAATTTTGATATTGAAAATGGTTTTCATAATTTTTTTATATCAATGTGGTTTATTGATATCCTGTGATTGAAAAGTGGAAATGTTATGTTTCTTTTATACATTTTTTATGTGATACGATTATGTTATGGTTCTTGGGAATTATTATGATGATGGGTGGTTCCGTGATAAACTAAGGGCGGGTGAGCCCGATATAGCTCTCCAATGAATTGGGTAACACGAATGAGTTAAAAGGTAAGGTTTCTCCGAAGAGATTATGGGAATATACTGTGATGGGTATTCCAAACGTAACCAAGAGGGTTACTCCCTACGTAAGAATGTTATGAATGCCTCAAGTTACCTTTATGCATTATGATTTCTATGATTTATTCATGATTTGATGAGGTATGTTAAAATTCATATGTTTTATGAGTAAAGTATAATTTCATACATGGACTAATGTTTTCTTTTCATACTTTTATATCCCTTACTGAGCTTTTTATGCTCATCCCATGTTTTTGAAATGTTTTTCACAGGTCAAGGGAAAGGTGCATGATATGATAATAGTGTCAAGGAAGTGTCAAGAAAGAATCCATGTTTTATTTTAAATATGTTTCCATTGATGGGAAAAATAGAATTCTATCTTTTATGTAACCACTTTGTATAAATGTGGAATGTAATTCATGATTTATGATCTAATTCTATAAAACTGTAATCCTGAAAAGATCCTCAATGTATATTATTCATTTAATTAAATATTAAGTAAGTTTTAAGGTCGGGGCCTTATAGTTGGTATCAGAGGTCGGTTTAGATAACTTTAGAGGTTATGGTATTCTCTAGGCATAAGTGACATTAGCATAATGGTTAGGATTTCAGAAAGAGTCCTAGTTTTAGATAAAGTGAATGAGTAAGTATATCTTAGTGTTTATCTTCCTCATTAGTACAAGATGGTTTTTCTGATATACTCACATTGATATTTCTTTTTTTAGTGAATGTACGGATCTAGCAGGCACCAAAGTGACAATACGTTTGAAGGAAACTGTGGTGGTACTCTGATTATGAGACTGGAAGAAATTGGGGATTCAATGAGGAAACTCGTGGTTGTTCTAAAACAATTATCAAGGAGTCCTGATCAACCACTTGTATCGTGGTATGTTCTGTAATGCATCATGTACAAGATGACCAATCGATGTGGAAGTTCAAGTAATAATTATAAAGGTTACTGTTAGGGTTTATATGATCCTTACTTTTGAGGTAATTATTGGTTATTATATATTATGATGGAAAATGAAAGGCATGAGATAAAATTGAGGTTAAATATGTTATTATTTTTTTGAAGATTTTATCTCGTTTTGGGGAATGTTTTAAGAATTATATAGTTTTGGAAAAAGGACAACATGTAGACCGTGTGACAACCCATCGTGTCGGACAAAGCTGCGGGAATCGAACCCACAACCAAAGTGCAACAGGTATTTATCGCCTACCACTGAACTACGTGAAGTACCTGGTTAGTTTGACTAATTCTTTTTAGTTAGATGATTTTAGGAATCAAGAGTAATTTTATTTTGGGTTATCTATCTAATTGATTAACATGTCATGTAGGATATGTGATTAGTTTAATTACTTTTCAATATGAGAATTTAAGAGTAACTGATGTTATTTGGAGATAAAAGTTAATTTTTACCTTGGAAGACTATGTGATGAAATCCTTCAAATATTTGGGTTTCAATCTTAGTTTGGTTTAATTTGAATAATTTTATGGAAATTGTTTATTGAATGGTCTTCGTTGAACTTTGGGTTTTTTTGGACAAATTTTGGAGATTAAGAATAGATTTTCTTTTTATAAAGGATTATACTTTTGTGGATTATCTGATCTCATACTAAAAATTTTGGTTTTGGATTTTGTCTAAAGACATGGGAATTTTATATTTCTCTTTTTTGGATTACGTGATTCTCAGGAAGTTGATTATAGTACTCTTAATGCGAACAAGTCTTCCTAAATACTCGTCTTTTGGAGAAAATATGAGTTTGATTAAGGAATCTAGTAAAAGTTGAAAGTCTACGTGAAATGTAAATATGTTTCATTATGATTTAGTTAAGCTCAAAAATAAATTCCTCAATGAATAGTATGTTAAAACAAAAATTTTGTCTGTTAACTTTTCCTACTGGAGAATCGAATACCGTTTAACCCATCACAAGTTTGTGATTTTCTTATGGTTAACTTTCTCCTAGACAAGTTTACTATCACTCTCCATCAGAACATGACCCTCTCTTTTTTTCCTCCAAGTCCATATTTTCATACTTTGAATCCTAGTATGGGTTAACTTGGGTGACCTTTGTACTTCCCTTTCTTTATTTTAAAGTGATTGTTTTACTGACTCTTGTTCCGATGTGGGATTTTCAATTAAGTTTACAAGCCCAATTTTAAAATTGCGAAGACGCATTTCCCAAAAGGGGGGAAGGATGTAACACCCCAGGTAATTAAAGAATGTGACATTTTCACATTTATACATATTTGTGAATAAAATAATAATATTACTTTAAAGGGGATCCTATGCTCGATTGCGTACCCAATACGCAACAACGAGTTTCTTGGGAATCTTACATTGCACTCTAATAATAAAATAATATTATATTAAACGGTAGTTAATGCCTAACTATTGTAATGGCGGGAATTAACAGAACTAACTACAGAATGATTATATATGTTTTTCAAATATATTTACTTTTTACAATAAATTTTAGAGGATTAAAAATGTGAATAAATCCAATTTTAAGCGTAAACATTCCAATATTCATTAAAAGTTCGATTAACCGCCTTTTGATAGAGAACCACTTTTAAATCGAATTTTTGACAATTTTATGTGTTATATTTTACAAAATAAAATTCTTTTTTAGAATCGGGACATCAAAATTTACTTTGTGTAAATTATTGGTATTTTTCCGATAAAGATCATTTTTTAATGAATAGTGAATAATGTTGTATTTTAACTCAAAACCTCTTTTTAATATAATTTATTTATATGATTAGATTATATTTTGAATTGGTTTTAAAGTGAAATTAGAATATATTTTTACCATTTAATCCAATAGTGGTCGTTGGAATTAAATTCATCTTAAAATTGGACTTAAACTAGTGTCAATCTTTTGATAGTTATTGTTTCATAAAAACACGCTATTTTCTCTGACAGGTGGAATTAATTATTAAATTAATTAATGTAACTTATTTTTTTTATTTTTTTAAAATAAACATAATTTTTTAATTCGGAATATCAAATATAGCTTAGGGTGAATTTTTGGTATTTTTCTGGAAAACATCAATTTTGAAAAAGAGTGAAACCACTAAGTGGTACTTAAAAAACAGATTTTTCGTTTAAATGAAATGTTACCACCTCTGTGTTTTGAATTTCAAAAAAACTGACATACATGGTTTTCATTAATAAGTAAAATGTGGTTCAATGGGATTAAAATAATTTTTTTGGTGAATAGTAACTTTTAAGTTTTAATCGCGATTAGAGGTAATTTGTGTAGTTTAAGGTAGAAATAATGTTTTAATAATATGAAATGACCTAGACACATGTCCTACCCTCATTGGACTAGTCATGTCCAACCAAGAAAATCCATGGGTCAACATGGGGACCCCATGGAGCCACTTTGGTTGGAAAATGACATAAATACCTTTTTTAAAGTTAAAATTAAAATGTCACAAACATATGTTGTTTTACTAAAACAATTTTTACATGGGGTTATATACATAATATATTTGACTATAAAAATTAATTATAAAGATAAAAGATTTAATATATCATGATATTTGTTTTATAAATTTTAGACTTTATATAAATTAATTTATGTATGATACTGTGATGATGCAGTGATTACCTCATAAATGAACGTTTTAAATAAAATGAGATTATAGGGTAAAATCTAAGTCTTACACTTGTCAAAAACCTATTTTATGGGTGGATTTAGATAAATTATAACCTTATACTCGAAATATATCCTTTTGGGACCTTTTAAATTCGAAAATCACATTATAATAAAGTAATATTTTATAACTTTCCAAGAGTGCCCCTCCTCTCCTCTTATAAAAGGCCCCCACCTCTACCACCTTACACACACCTCTCAAGCCTTTGTATCGGCCAAAACCTGGCCATTTCATCTCTCCACATCCCTCTATTCATCATTGAAGCCTCACTTTGGGCAGAATCCTTTCCAAGGAAGCCTTTGAGCTCAAATCAAAGAGAGTTAACATATTTAAAGGTAATGTCTTCCCTTGTGTTCTTCTGTTTTATTTTTCTTCTCCAAACCCCTAAACTCTTTTTATTACTTTTTTTTTTGTAACAACACCAGTATCTTAAATATACTAAGATGTTGTTATAAGAAGGATTTTAGATACAATATAACACACCTCCGTCTAATGGTTAAATAACATACTGTTTCTATGGATGGAGAATTATTGCCTCACGAACCGATGATTGTTCAATATTATTTTAAAACCTTAAAAGGTGGTCATTAATATGTCACTATATTTATATGTGATATATAATATGTTTATGTTTTCCTTAAGCTTCTTTATTTTTCATTTATGGAAAACCTTTATGGTTTCCATTATGGGTAAACGCGATATCTTCATTTTAGGAAGTGCGGACTACCGCCCCCTCAAAGTGATTTGATTCGTTAATTCCATATGTGGGACGTATAAAGGATTGAATTAATGGTATTACATATGATATCCTACAGGAATTATAATATAACTTTATATCATTTTTATTTAATTCCATTGAATTCAAAAAAAAATGAAAGTAGCATTCATGTGTACGTACAGCTTACTGTCTCCATGAACGATACATTTCATTTCTTATATCTAAATGTTATGTACTATTATAAGTACATATATATAATGGATATATATGTAATATATTACATATAAATGATGGATATCATTCTGAAATTATAATATATATCTCTCATTTTTTTTAATTCCATTAATATTACAAAAACTAAAAGTAGCATTCATGCGTACGTACGACCTACCGTCTCCATGAACGATGCTTTTAATTTTTTATCTCCAAATGCTATGGAATAGTTTAAAATCAATATATACTGTATATATATGATATTTAAAACATCAATAGTATTCTGGATATGATGTACCTATAACTATATGGAAAATTCTTTTCTAACAAGTTCGATTTTTACTCATGTACCGAACATCGACAAAAAATGTCTGATATGAACTCACTTTATTAACCAATTATTATAACAGTATAATATGTGATATTAACTGAATAATAATATTTAAATTAGGTCCTTAAGAAATTATAAATTGACCAAATTTTATTATTCATGAGATTAAATAACGATCGAGTCATGTCGGACACGAGGTAAGGGATCCTACCCCTCTCTTTCTTTTTATGTACACTCTTTTATGTCATTCCTTTTAAGCACATCTTTATTATGAATAGGATGTTATTTTATATTAATCCTACTGTAATTTTAATTTTCATATGATGATATACCCTATTTTCACTCATCAATCCATTTTGGAAGTTTTGAGTGGCGCCGTTAGGCTGCCGAATTTTCGTAAGAGATCTAACCTCTCTCTTTCTTTTTAAGTACTATCCTTTATTTCACTTATTTTAAGATCCTCTTTTTTATGATAGAGGATGTTCTTATATATTCCTCTTTCTGTACATTTTATTGTAATATGATAAGAGACCCTATTTTATCTCATCAATCCATTTTTTGGTAGTTTTAAGTGGCTCTGTTAGGCTGCCGGGTTTTCGTATGGGATTTTTCATCTCACTTTTAGTCCCGTGAGTTTTATGCTACATTTTCACCATTTACTTTGAGTGGTGTGTGTACTTACCATTATTATACTATTTGTGTAATAATATTTTATTTATGGTTATTTACATATTCATTTTATGACCCATCTTCAATGGGGTGTACGTTTCGAAAGTTACCCAAGTCGGTAAGGGAACCTTTCACCCTCCACTTTTTAAAAGACTTCTTTTGTTATGTCTTTTAATTCACATACTATTATGTTGGGATATGTTCTTCTATATCCTTATTGATGTAAAATTTATTTCCAAGTGATTAGATACCCTTTTTATCTCTCATCAACTCTTTTTCTGAATTTAGAAGTGACGCCGTTTGGCTGTCGAATTTTTTCAAGGGAACTACTTAAACCAATTTTGATTCTTTTGGATAAACTTGTACTCCTTAAATATGTCGTTCTATGAATATGGGTGAATGTCCTATGATTGTTTTACACTTAATATCCACTTATATTTGGGGTATTTATTTGTCACACATAGTTATGTAATTGATTTATCCTTAATCCAAGGATACTGTCTTTGTAAGGGACATCGTCTCAATCTCCTTTCATTGAGGCATATTTTGTTTTATTCACCAATTTCTTTTATAAGGTCTACAAAAGCCTTTTACTTATCATTTATTAAAAAAGAATCTTTTTATACGAAGTGTTTTACTTAAATACAAAAAGGAATGTTTTTCTTGTCGTACGTATGCTGCGACAACGACTTCTCCGCCACCATGACCACTATTTGAGTTTCGTCTTCCTCTACAGGCCATAACTTTTTTAAATGAAAAATAAATACCATGTTTTACTCTTCATTTATTTTGGTATTGAAAATGGTTTTCATAATGTTTTTTTATCAATGTGGTTTATTGATATCTTGTGATTGAAAAGTGAAAATGTTGTGTTTTTTATACATGTTTTATGTGATACGATTATGTTATGGTTCTTGGGAATTATTATGAAGACGGGTGGTTCCGTGATAAACTAAGGGCTGGTGAACCCGATGTAGATCTCCAATTCATTGGGTAATGCAATGGAGTTCAAATTTAAGGTTTCTCCGAAGATATTTAGGGAATATACTGTGATGGGTATTCCAAACGTGACCATGTGGGATACTCCCTACGTAGGAATGTTATGTATTCCTCAAGTTACCTTTATGCCTTTTGATTTCTATGATTTATTCATGATTTGATGAGGTATGTTAAAATTCTTTTGTTTTATGAGTAAAGTATGATTTCATACATGGACTAATGTTTTCTTTTCATACTTTTATATCCCTTACTGAGCTTTTTATACTCATCCAAAGTTTTTGAAATGTTTTTCATAGGTCAAGGGAAAGGTGCATGATATGATGATAGTGTCAAGGAAGTGTCAAAAAAGAATCCATGTTTTATTTTAAATATGATTTCGTTGATGGGAAAAACGGATTCTATCTTTTATTTAACCACATTGTTTAAATGTGGACTGTAATTCATGATTTATGATCTAATTCTCTAAAACTCTAAACATGAAAAGATCCTCAATGTGAATTATTCATTTAATTCAATATTAAGTAAGGTTTAAGGTCGGAGCCTTATAATGAGTGCAGACTATGGAGACTTTGTTATTGTAGTTTTTCACTTTCTGATGTAATGTAACATTTATGGATGTATCTAGTGTTTCCAATGCTACTAAACTAATCAGTCATTCAAGACTTGATCTTTTGTGATCATGCCAATGTTACCCAATAATGCACCGACTCTGGGTAACTGGGTTCGAGGTGTTACATGTGGAACAAAATATTCAATGACATTTAGTTAGTTCAACATGTGGTAAGAATGATATGAATCATCACACCCTTATATTTAGAAGAGTACACATGTCTTTTATCAAGAATTAGTTTAAATTAAAATGAGTCAAAATGAGAAAACTTATAGAAGATTTAATAATATAATATTATAGAAATAAGAATGTGGTGAAACTATATTCCCATTGAGATAAAGAATAGATTGTACCAAAAACCTTGATGTCACTCAAACTCTCAATAACATTTGTTAGAATGAAAATAAGGCAATACATGAGGGTGATCCTACCATAGAAAATATGAAGGGTATGGAAATGTGTGAGAGGTTCTGGATGAATAGTAGAAGATAGTGGGGTAAAGGATTGATGGAAAATGGAATTAAAATATATCCCATTAAAATTACACAATTGTGTCCCATTGGAAAACTATTTGGGGCCAGAAGTTCTCTGGTGATCCCAAAAACACTCCAAGGAAAATGGATTTCCATCATTTATCCAATGGAACTGTAATAGAATTACATCATCACACATGATCTCTAAATCCAACCACCCTTAAATAGTTATGATCTCTCTATAGATCCATCTTATGAATTTATTCCTAGAGAAAACATGACCACCCAATGGTCATACCCATTTCTCAACACAAATTAAATGAAATCATACCATTATGATGGGTCAATGTCTCATAATCTCACCATCAAAAATCACATATTCCCTATGTTTTATTATTGAACATTATTGATCCCTATAGCTATCAACATATTGATTTCAACCAACCCAACTCTAGAAAAAAAATCATCTCTCTCTTCTTAATGTGATTGTTTCCTAACCACGGAATCATCAGAAAATACATGTGGTGACCCACCTTATAATAATGAGGTAAGGTTCAATGATCCATATAAAACCCTTATAAATAATAAGTAATTATCATGAATTTATGAGATAATTCAAAAATACATAAGGTATTTATTCATGAGACTTAGATTAAAAAACTCGAATTCAGTAATAGATCATTGCTCATATTCTTGTAAAACCAACACCAACCATGATCCCAAAATTAAAAACCACATTGTCCAGTGCCTCATGAAACCAACCATTTTAACTAAATCTGCATAACTCCATGTACTTAGTGTAATGATGATGAACATAGTATCCAAAAATCAATGGTATCATTATTACTATGGAATAATACACAAGTGATCATATCCCATTGTATTAAAAAAAAATTTATTCTTAGAAAGAATGATACATACTATTGTGTTTCATTTCATTTAAAAACATAAATTATAACACAGTGAAAAAAAATATTCATTATCATTTAAATCATTTAAATATTCTTAAGTAATATCATGGGAAAAGGAAAAAAATTAAAGATGATCTTTGACACTTAGTAAGGTTATATATATTAGAAACTATCACGATGAATGATTCATATCAATATTGAAAAGTGAATAATAGAAAACACTTTCTACTTAATCAATATATTATGAAAAAAGAATCAAATAAAAAGAATAGATGATGATAAAATAGATTTATATAATTAAATAAATGATTTTGAAACATATCTAAGGATATCATAAGTATTCTATTTATCAAATGAATAATATAATATACTATCATAATGATGTAATGTACAATCTCAGACATTATATACATATATTCACGACCTCATGCCAATGAAAATCACATAAATTTGTTAGGCCTATGCCAAATAACAATTATATATTTTCTCATGTTACCTACACATGAATAGATGGTTTATAGAGTGCCCCACCCATAACATAAAAATTCAAATTATGTCATCATATTAAATAATATATTAATAATTCAATACCTATCTAATATAAACATCCATATTCAAAATTTAACATATGAAATATTCATATTTCCCTATTCAAATTGTTTATAAACATATAGTGAAATAATTAAGATGGTAACATAAAAACATATCCATATTGAATTATAAGTACTTTAATAATTTATTCTCCTTCATGAATGGAAATACCCTAAAAATATAATTAAATAATACTTTATAAAAATACAATTTTATAAATTATAAAACTGTATTGAAAACAAAAAAAAATCTAGAATATTTTAAAAAAAATATATTTATTGGAAATAATAACAATATATTGTATAAAATTCTTAAAATCCTTGTGGACTCATTATGGTTATATAATACAGTTTAGATTATATTTATTAATGCAATGTTTCCTTTCATATTTTCACTAAAAATATAAAAATTTCATTATTCCAAAATCAACAAGATGAATTTATTTAAAACCATTTGATAAGACATGTGAGAATTTTTATTTAATATATAATTAGAAAAAATATATATAATTTGAAGCATTTTATGGAAAAATGGGGACAATGAAGAAAATTATTCCCGGTCATGTAGAAATAAATCATAGTGTTCTTTAAAAGAATTATTTTGATCTATTAGGGAAATAACATTATACAAAAAAAATTAAAACATATGATTTTCCAAAAAAAATGTTATAAAAAAGATATTATTTTTAAAATAAAAATATCATATAACTCTCAAAGAAGAGATTTAAAGATAATCAATTCCAAATACTGATGATATTTTGAAATAAACCATTGCCTCTTTGATAGCATTCAAATCAGAACACTATTTAAATATTTAAATTAAAATGAGACATTAAATACTGTGAATATAAAGAGACTAATGATATAAATAATTTTATTTTCATAATATTATTATTTTTAATGAAAATAATTATATACCATAATATATCCCCCAAAAAATATTAATTGAGATTAAGATCCCTTATAATTATTATAATATTGAAGCGATAAACAATAAACGAATTTTTAATGTGTAAAGAATGGTAATAAAAAAAGTGTAAAAATTAACAAATAAAACATAATTTATTTCCTACATAACCATAAAAAATATAATAAAAGAATAATTGTTACATCACATTACATTTTTAGGTACTTTTTATGTTTTTAAGTACCTCTGTTTGGGAGTAGTGACTTGGGAGAGTTGGGAGAACTTTGAATGTTGTTTTGGGGAAAAGGGGAAGTCGCATGGGTGGCGCACAGGTTGTCTAAACCGTGCAGCCAAATCGTGCGCAGTTGGTCTTGGAGGTAGTATATTCTCTATGGGAAGTGCACAGTTTGTCTAACCGTGTGGCCAAACCATTCCAGAAGGGTGGCCGAGTTAGACGCTAATGCACGGCTAGCTCATGGTTTGTCAAACCGTGCAAACTAACCGTGTGTCCACTTAAATGAGATATTTACATTATGGACCTCTCTCAGTTTTTCCTCTAAGTGCCTCATTTTTTCTTTTAAGTGGCCCTAAATTGGGAGTTTCCTTCTCCTAAGGTCAGATAAGGTTCTCCCATCATTCCGGAGGTGATAAAAAGGCTCATCTTGGTGAATCGAATCCGGATTCTTGAGGTATGTGATCGTTCTTCATCGTTATTGATCGGTTTCTTAGATCTACTTAGATCTACTTCTCCTCTTCTCTCAGTTTCATAGATCTACACCCGTTATTGGTAGATCTAAGTGCGTGGTACCAAATTTGAGGAGATTTGGTATTGATCTTTATAGGAAGACAGATCTAAGGCGTGTTCTTGAAGAAGAAACCTGGTTTTCTTCAGCGTTATCGACCGTTGTGGTTTTGGTCAAAACCTTCGAGGTAGGTGGTTCCGTCCCGACTTGCAAAATTGATTAACATTGTATTTTCTTGTTTTTTTCAATTTTTTATTTAAATCCAATTTCTCAAGTTTTCGTTCAATTAAATTGATAAAAAACTCAATTCCGATGATTTGAGATATTTGAAAAGGTTTTGGAATAGATATTTGGAAAACCCCAATTCCATTGAATTGGGTGTGTTTAGAGAAATTGGCCGATTTAAATTGTTGATTTTAGATTATGGATTTGATGGAAATGATTTTAATTAAATTGTGGAATTTAATTATGGGAATATATTTTGTAATGATGGAATTATTTTTGAATGGATTTCAAACTAGTGAAAATGGCTTAAAATGATTTGATAGAAACCCATTGGTCTTATGTTGTGAAAAAGTCATGTTTTGAATAAAACCTATTTTGGTTTTAAATGGAATGAAATTGGAACTTTTGAAATGAAAGAATTGGATTGATCATATTTTAATCATTCTTAAAATTGTTCTCCCATCATGTTAGAGCGCATGAAATCCTTTGATAATTAGTGAGTTATTTGGATACACTATATTCTATGACAACGTTCTAAAACATACTTACGGCTGGTCACATTCAGGATGAGTTTTTGACGAGTCTCCTTTGGCTAGTGTCATATGGAAGTGTGTATACACATTTTTCTGAGTTCACATAGAGAGTGTGATATCCTATAACTGGTTAATACTATCGTACCTTTTGGCAGATGACCATGTTTCTTGTTTGTAAATTTATATGTGAGATATAATTGTATTCCAATGCTTTTGAACAACCTTACATGCCTTCTGAATTTATATAAACTATTTTATATAAATTTTTTCATAAGCCACTATTTTAGAAATATTCCATCATTGTAAAGTCGTTGCTTAAATTTATATTTCCATCATTTGAAAATGTATAGAATGATTTGTTAAAATATTCTTTTGAATTTCCAAACATGTTTGTTTGAAAATTGAAAGTGTTTATTTGGATAATCTATATTTGGAATCTGTTACGGAATATTTGGTGGTATCCTATTGGGTTTAGGCTCACACCCTACTTTTTTATTTGGGTGTTTGTAGACTTTCTTCTTCCAAGATCGAGAAAAGGGAAGGGTCTTCATGGACGTGGATCCAGTTGTTGATCTTTGGCCTTGGTGAGTTGTGTCCTTAAGGACATTCAGGATATTTTTTTCATTTTTCGTACTTGGGTTGTAGTGCATTGGTCTTTTTATGTCTCTTTGTATTCTGGTACAATATTCCCAGTGGAGTTTCTTTTTGTTTTTCATACTGTCTTGTTTCTTTTTCTTTCACATTCTTGTGGAAAAAATCGTTCCAACTTGCATGTTATGTGATGCTAGGTGCTAGTTGCTAACCCATGGGGATCAAGAATTCCCTTTAGGATATGTTAGGGCTAGCTTGTTTATCGGGTTACCAGGGTACCCGGGCTGGTTCGTGACAAAGTGGTATCAGAGGGTAGGTTAAGCATCTTTCCTTGATGACCGTATGCCTTTGAGTATTCTTGTCGGGACTTAGGAGGTAGTTGTGATTGAGTGTCTGGCCAGCTCTCACCACAATAAACCTTAAGACACTAGGGTTGGTTATGGAAATACGACTAGTGGATTAGATCTAGTATTTTATTTGTTTTGATTTTGATAGAGTGGAATCCAACTCTTGTTATCCCTTCTTTTAAGAATAGTTTTTCTTGTTACTCGGTTTGGGTGTTAATCTATGTCTTTTTATGTTGTGTTGCATCATGACTCTGGGAAGATGTGTAAATTAGATCCAAAAAGAGGATACTACTGAATCTCAGCAAGAGAGTCCTATTATGGATCCGAGTCTGGTTGAGGTGATGGTTCACACTATCCATGCTCTAGGACATGCACCAAATCCAATTCATGTTCAGACTCCAACTATAGATCCTCATATTGATATTCTCTAAAGTCATTCTCAAGAGTGACTATGCAAGAAGCCACCAGTTTTCAAAGTCTCCACTGACCCTCAACATGCTAAGGAATTGTTGAGTAAGATTGAACGTCTTTTTGGGTTCTTGGAGACACTTGATGTGATCAAGGTAAAGTGTTCCACCTTCGTACTGGATGGACCAAGTAGGAGATAGTGGGACACAAAGGTGATAGCTGGGAAACATGAGGGTTTGGAGTGGAAAGACTTTAGGGTTCTTTTCACTAACCATTTCTATAAAGAATCAATGGTGTTGGCCAATGCTGTGGAGTTTTTCAAGCTTGAGAAAGCCAACAAAACCATGATTGAGTACTCAAATAGCTTTTCTGAGATGGTACAGTTTGCTCCTAAGATTGTATCTAATGAGAGGATAATGGCTCAATGATTCGAGTTGGGACATCGATTAGATATCAATTGTTAGGTTTTCCTACTGGAGCTACCCACTTATGCTGATGTTCTGGATAGGGAGATGGTGGTTGATATGGACTTCGCGGGAAAGTCAGGGTTAAAGGATGTTCTTTTCCCTCCTAGTGGCAGTGTGGGTTCCATTAAAAGAAAATGGAATTATGACTTTTCTCATGGTATTTCTTGACAGTAGAGTCATCTCAGACCTCTGGTAGCACCAGGAGGGGATTCTTTGATTTTCTATCAGTGTGAGAACCAAGGACATTCTGACAGGGTTTGCAAAGAGGCACCCAAGAACTGTAGCTCTTGCGTACATTTGGAGAACATACAGAGATTCTTCCATCACTTCTCTAATCCATGTAGTGGAACAGGATCATCAGTACCTCTAGAAACTACGGGGCAATCAAATGCTTCACATACAAAAGGGTTCCAGCCATAGGCATCTGGAACGAAGCTTCTTCGCAAAGTGGATGAGTTGCCTGAAGTAACTGATACAGGTCCTGAAACTATGAGAGGTACTATTACTATATCTTCATCTTTAGTTATTACTCTTTTTTGATACTGGTGCATCTCACTCTTTTATTTCAACCCAAATTTTTAATCTTCTTAATCTACCTATGGAACTTTTATCTTGTGTGATGGATATTACTACACCTTTTAGTACAATGAGAGAGAAGGGTCTCTGTAGTCCTGCTTGTGTCTTCTCTCTATCAGATGTAGATCATGCTTGGAGTTTCTTGGTTCTTGACATGAAATCTTTTGATGTCATATTTGATATGGATTGGATCACTTCCAATAATGCCCAGATCGATTGTTATCTTCGACTGGTCTACCTTACTACACCCAGTGGTGTGACTCTTGTTTATCAAGGAGAATGGGACCCAAGGTCAAGCAGAGCTGGACACTCTTATCCAAGGTTGGGGAAAGTTATATCAGTTTTTGATTTTGATCTGGAGAGAGATTCAATGTGCGGTGATCTTCTTCCAGTCATCGTTGAGTTTTCCAAAATTTTTTCTTCTGACTTCTCTGGTTTTCCACCAGTAAGGGGGTTTGAATAATATATTGACTTAATACCTGGTAGTCAACCAGTTTCAATTCCCTCTTACTGAATGGCTCTATCTAAACTAATAGAACTGAAGTCTCAGTAAGATGATCTTCTTCAGAAAGGATTTATACGCTCGAGTTTGTCACCTTGGGCAGCACTAGTTCTCTTCACCAAGAAGGCTGATGGTTCTCTTCTCTTATATGTTGATTATCTAAAGCTCAATCGAGTTACAATAAACAAAAAATATCAATTACCACGAATTGATGATTTGTTTGATAAATTAAAAGGGGAAAAGTGGTTTTCAAAAATTTATATTTGATCAGGTTATCATCAGTTTAGTATAAATGAATCTGACATTTATAAGACCACTTTTCGGAGTAGGTATGGCTATTATGAGTACCTTTTTATACCCTTCGGCCTAACAAATCATCTTGGATTTTTTATGGATTTTATGAAGAATGTTTTCCATGAGTATCTAGAAACTTTCATGGTAGTCCTTTTAGATGTCATTCTTGTTTACTCTAAGACTGAGGAGGAACATGAGCATCATCTGAGAATAGTTCTCAGTCTATTACAAAATCACCGACTTTATTCCATGCTTTCAATGTGCAATTTCTAAATTTGGGAAGTGAAATTCTTGGTACATGTCATGTCAGAACAAGGAATATCAGTTGATCCTAAGAAGGTGAAAGTTTTTATGACTTAGAAACAACCACGAAATGTTATCGAGATTTGGAGCTTCTTGGGCATAGTAGGATATTATCGTCTGTTTGTTAATGACTTATGATAGTTAGCTTCTCCAATGACTGCTCTGACTCGAATGGGAGTGATGTTTTCCTGGAATGATAAATGGCAGAGTTCTTTTGTTGAGCTGAAGAGTCTTTTTACTACTGTGCCAGTGTAAACTCTTCCTGAGGCTGGGATATGTTATGTGGTCTTCTGTGATGCATCGGGTTCAGGTTTGGGATGTGTCCTCATGCAGGGTAATCATGTTGTTACCTATGGGTCTCGTAATCTTAAGCCTCATGAGAAGAACTATCATACCCATGTCCTTGAACTTGCAACTGTAATGCATGGACTTAATTAATGGAGACATTACCTTTATGAAGAAAGGATTATTGTTTATTCAGATCACAAGATCATGAGTTATATCTTCTCTAAAAAATATTTAAATATCCGCCAAAGTCATTGGTTGGAGTACCTGCAATCTTTTGACATTGATATTTCCTATACCACTGGGAAAGCGAATGTAGTTGTAGATGTGTTAAGAAGGAAACTTCCATCACAGGTTGTGAAAAAATATTTAGAAGAGTGAAGTTTGATGGATCATTTTGCTTAGTTTCATATTGGAGTCCAGTGCAAGGGGAATGATGTTTTTTAGCCTGTGTTCAGTTAACTTCTTCTCTACTCGATTTAATTCATTAGGAACAACAACTTGATGATGAATTCCATAGCATTAGGAACTCTCTTTATGGTGGGGAGACCGACACTCACTGGTCATTCTCCAAAGAGGGTGTTCTGTGTTATCGAAACCATTACATTGTGTCGTTAGCATCATGGAAGGATGGGATGGGGGGGGGGGTTCCATAACTCTCAGTGGGTTGTGCACCCAGGAACCAAAAAGATTTTCTATGACATTCGGTGATAGTTATGGTTTCCAGGTATGAGACGATACATTTTTGAGTTTTTATAACGTTTCTATACATGCCAGCATGTGAAATCCTTGCACCAGAAACCTTCAAGTTTGCTTCAACCACTTATATTCCCTACATAAAAGTGGGATGAAATCTATATGGTAATTGTGTTTGGGTTACCTTAAACACAGAGGAAGAAGAACGCGATATGGGTTGTGATCGACAGACTGACCAAGTCGGCTCACTTTATACCTATTCGATATACAACCAAAGTTGAGGAGTTGGGAAATATCTATGTAAAAGAGGTTTTTCGTTTTCACGGAGTTCCATCTGCTATAGTCTCTGATATATATATCCACGGTTTACTTATTTGTTTTTGAGAGGCCTTCATGAGGCACCAGGATCTATGGTCTGTTTGAGCATGGCTAACCATCCACAGTCAGATGGCCAGATAGAAAGAGCTATTCAGATCCTTGAGGATATTCTTTGTGCATGTCTTCTCGACTTTTCTGGGTCATGGGATGATCATTTGGGGCTATTTGAGTTTTCTTATAACAATTGTTCTCAGTCTACGATAAAAATGGATCATTTTGAGGCTTTGTATTGTTGTCCTTGTAAATGTCCTTTATGTTGGTCCGATATTGGTGATAGTTCTTTAGTAAGACCGAGTTTTGTCCAAGAGACGACAGCTAAGATCTATTTGATTCATCAGATAATGTTGATAGAATTGAGTTGGTACAAATGTTATGCTGATTGTCAACATAAACCATTAGAGTTATCAGTTGGTGACCATGTTTTCTTGAAAGTTTCACCCCGATTCGGTCATCGACGGCTTGGGAGGTAAGGGAAGCTTGCTCCTTGTTTTTTAGGACCATTAGAGGTTGTTGGTCTTGTAGAGAAAGTTCCTTACCATCTAGATTTACCAACACAGCTGATGTCGATACATAACATGTTCCATGTATCGCAGCAACGAAAATATCTCTCTGATCCATATCATGTTGTGAGATGGAGTGATCTTGAGATTGAACCAGATTTATCTGTTACTGAATGACCAGTCAAGGTTGTTGATTCTGAGACCAAGGTACTTCATGGGAGAACGATACATCTGGTTTGGTACTTTGGCATCATGGTTCAGATTCTCATGAGATATGGGAAAGGGAGGCACTAATGAGAGAACAATGGCCTCATATTTTTGATTTGGAGGTTTTTTCATAGGATTTCTATGTACAAAAAGATCATATAGTGGAGAGGTTGTAACATCATGTTACGTTTTTAGGTACTTTTGATGTTTCTAAGAACCTTTGATTTAGAGTAGTGACATGGGAGAGTCGGGAGAACTTTACATGTTGTTTTGGGGCATAGGGGAAGTCGCACGGGCGGTGCACGGGTTGTCTAAACTGTGCGGCCAAACCGTGCGCAGTTGGTCTTGGAGGTTGTAGCTTCCGCACGGGCAGCACACGATTTGTCTAACCGTGCAGCCAAACCGTGTGAGAAGGGTGGTCAAGGCAGAAACTAACACATGGCTAGCGCACAGTTTGTAAAACCATGAGAACTAACCGTGCAGCCACTTAAATGAGATCCTTAAATTTTGGATCTCACTTGGTTTTACCTCTTAGTGCCTTGTTTTGTCTTTTAAGTGTCCCTAACTTGGGATTTGTCTTCTTATAAGGTCATAGAAGGTTCTCCCGTAATTACGGAGGTGATCCAAAGGCTCCTCTTGGTGAATCGATGTCAGATTCTTGAGGTATGTGATCGTTCTTCATCGTTCTTGATTGTTTTATTAGATCTACATAGATCTACTTCTCCTCTTCTCTCAGTTTCTTAGATCTACACCTGTTATGGGTAGATCTAAGTGTGTGGTACCAAATTTTATGAGATGTGATCTTGATCTTTTTAGGAGGAGAGATATAAGGCGGGTTCTTGAAGAAGAAACCCGGTTTTCTTGAGTGTTCTCAACCGTCGTGGTTCTGGTTAAAACCTTTGAGGTCGGTGGTTCCGTCCCGACTTTCCAAATTGATTAACATTATATTTTCTTTGTTTATTTCAATTGATGGTTTAAATCCAATTTCTAAAAAAAATCAATTAAATTGATAAAAAAACTCGATTCTGGTGATTCGAGATATTTGAAATGGGTTTGGCATGGAAATTTGGAAAACCCCAATCCCATTGAATTGGATGTGTTTATAGAAATCAGATGATTTAAATTATTGAATTTAAATTATGGATTTCATGGAAATGATTTCAATTAAATTGTTTAATTTAATTATGGGAATAAATTTCGTAATGAATTAATTGGTTTTGAATGGATTTCAAATTGTTAAAATGGATTAAATTGATTTATTAGAAACCCATTGGTTTTATATTGTAAAAAATGCAAGTTTTGAATAAGACCTGTTTTTGTTTTAAATGGAATGAAATTGAAACTTTTGAAATGGAAGAATGGGATTGATCATATTTTAATCATTCGTAAATAGTTCACCCATCATGCTAGAGCGCATGAAAGCCTTAGGTAGTTAGTGAGTTATTTGGATACTCTCTACACTAAGAAAACGTTCTATAACATACTTGTGGAGGGTCACATCCCCGTATGGTTAGTGATGAGTCTCCTTTGGCCAGTGTCATAGGGACATGTGTATACACATTTTTCTGAGTTCACATAGAGAGTGTGGAATCCTATAACTGGTTAAAACTATCGTACCTTTTGGTAGATCACCATGTTTCTCACTTGTTTATTTATATGTGAGATATAAATGTATGCCAATGATTTTGAACTGCCTTACATGCCTTTTGAATTTATATAAACAATTTTATATAAATGTTTTTCTTAAGCCATTGTTTTAGAAATATTCCATCATTGTAAATCATATGATTAAATTTATTTTTCCATTATTTGAAAATGTATAGCATCTTTTTTAAAAATATGGTTTTGAATTTCCAAACCTGTTTATTTGAATGTTTAATGTATTTCTTTAGATAATCTATATTTGGAATCTATTGCAGAATCTTTGGTGGTATCCTACTAGGCTTAGGCTCACACCCTACTTTTGCCTTCGGGTGTTTATAGAATTTCTTTTTCCAGGATCGAGCAAAGGGAAGGTTTCTCTTGGAGTTGGATCTAGCTGTTTATCTTTAGTCATGGTTAGTTGTGTCCTTAGGGACCTTGGGGCTGTTTTTTTTTCATTTTTAGTACTTGTTTTGTAGTACTTTGGGCTTCTTATGCCTCTTTGTATTCTGGTACAATACTCCCAGTGGAGTTACTTTTTGTTTTGCATACTATCTTGTTTCTTTTACTTCCGCATTCTTATGAAAAAAACATTTCCACTTGCATGTTGTGTGATTCCAGGTGCTAGTCACCAACCTATGGGGATCAGGAACGCCGTTCGGGCAATGTTAGAGCCGGCTTAGTTATCAGGTTACCAGGGTACCCGGGATGGTTTGTGACAATAATTGATGTAACCCATTGAATAAAATTGAGTTGAGAAACACATACTACATAGTAACTTTCAAGTCATATAAACATTGCTGAAATAATTTAAATTGGAAAAAAAATTCTCGAATTAGGATTTATTCATGATATAGAATTTAAAATTTTCTGTATATACAATTTATATAAATTAATGAATGTTCGTAATAATAATGTTTTTCTTAAAGAGTTAAATTGAGATGAAATCCTTTACCTCATGTGTCAATAATCACACATGTTATTTATAATTCTAGATAATAATATTATATTAGTTATTTAATTTTTGATGAAATTTTATCAGGTATATTATTCGATTTCATTTCTTTAATTACATGATATAATAAAATAATTATTCAATTACGTTCTCATTGGAAATTTTTATATTATTCAAATTATATGTTCAAAATGACATCGGTAGTGTTACTATCGAAAATAATTCATTTTTACAAAATATTTTCAATATTAATCATGAAATAATTATATTTTTAGTACACAAAAATTAATTTTAATAAAATATAGGAAATATGATCATGAAAAATTTTCTATGTTGCAGTCATGGATATATTAGACCTGATGTACACATGAGAAACATTTCAGTTTTTCAAAGGTAATTAATGAAAGATGATAAGTACTAAATTGTCTTTCTATATTGATCAATATATAATAAATAAAAAATTATTTATTTAAATCCATATATATATATCATCGATATAATGTGGTGATAATGAATTATTCAAATCACTTTGTGGAGTATATAGTACACACATACACATGGACAAGATGATAATTCTTTAATGAATGGATAGGTCAAAAAATAATTTATATATTATATTATTTGAATAATAAATTTTCAATGAATATAACATATATATTGTAAATAAATAATTTAAACAATAATTTAGTGGTAGTGATGGAAAACAAATTACATTTTTTCGCAATGTGGTAGTCTTCTGTACACATGAACAACAACATCATTTTCCATTTGACAGATGCAGAGGTAAATATAGGGTACGCCAATAACCGAAAATCTATCAGAATGTGGGACATATTTATGCAATTATATCATCCTCCTTATATTTGATTTTAATTATATATTATAATAAAGAAAAAATATCTTGATTAATAACTATACCTCTTCATCATACGACCTATTAAGTATTAAACCTAAATCATCCCTTGGATGGTATTCGTATCAAACAACGACCTATATGACATGCTGAGGGAATTCCTGATTGATTTTTTATTGATAAAAATTTCATAATAATATTGAATAAAATCGGATAGAAGTTTCAAATTTTTATGTGGGGGGGGGGTTCATTTGATGTTTGAAAATTTTTAATTTAATATAATTTTTTCCTCCGTAAAAAATAGAAACTACTAAAAAAAAGCATTTCCAACGGTTCCCAACTATTGGGAAAGGCCACAGAACTGTTGGGAATATCTATCCCAACGGTTCTGCAAACCGTGGGGATGTAAGTCGTTGGGAAAATTTTTCCCAACAGTTTACAAAGAACCGTTGGGATAGGTTAAAAAAATCAACCTATACCAATGGTTAACAATAACAGTTGGCATATGTTTTCCCAACGGTTTTATGTAAACTGTTCGGAAAACCCAACAAAATCTCTATCTTTTCCCAATGGTTCACTCAAAACCGTTTGGAAAAATCCAAATATGCATCTTTTCCCAACGGTTTGAGACCATTGGGAAAGAGTTCATACCAACGGTTCCATCTGAACCGTTGGTATCAACCTCCTTAGAAGACTATGCCAACGGTTTCAAACCGTTGGTGTAACCTATGCTGTGAAAATTGTGCAGCCTGCAATTTGCACAGCAGACTGCAATTTGCACAGGGGAGGAGCATGGTATCCATTAACCTGTGATTATTCAAACCCTCTCCTTTACCTGCAATAACCAACTAACACATACATATACAGAACAAATTCGTATACATTTAACATATAATACATCCTGAAACAATACACATTCAGAATTAATAACGTAATTATAAATATACATAATTTAGAATTCATTTAGAATTCATTTTAAAATTCATTTAGAATTCATTTAGAATTAATTTTAAAATTCATTTAAAATGAAATTTCAAATTTAGATGACAATTATATGTGAAATTTGGAATTCAATTCATAATTTGATCGGTTTTTCATATACAGGTGTTTTTACTATATATGATATCCATTTTAAACAAAATACAAGTACATGGAGTTGTACTGGTCACACCATGCCCCGTATTGAGGCATGATTGACTAGTGCACGTCACACATGACCCATTCATCATTTTCCTAAAGTATCAACATATTCCGAAACAGTTTCGTTGGTTTTCCGTATGCCAGTTATTATCACTTAAAATTTGGTTCATGAAAAAAAATGACATGTTTGAGTGATCCCCACCACACTGCAACTCGTATTGAGGCGGGGTTGACTCGTAAACATCCCAAATAACTCATGGATTGTTTTCCTAAAGTTTCAACAGAATCCGAATGTGTTTGGTCAGTTTTTCGTATGTCAGTTGTTGTTTTCACTTAAAATGCTTTCCATTTCAAATAAAAGTGATCTACTTTGAGCTATGGCGGCCACACTGGGGCTCATATTGAGGCATGGTTGACTCGTACACATCACAAATGACCCATGGATCCTTTCCGAATTTATCAACACAATCCGAATGTGTTTGGTCAGTTTTTGGTGAGTCAGTTGTTCTTTTCACTTAAAATGAAGTCCATTTTAAACTATATAGAGACACTTAGAGTGATCCCGCCCACACCGCGAGTCTGATTGAGGTGGGGTTGACTCTTACACGTCACAAATGTCCCATGGATCGTTGTCCTAATGTTTCAATGTAATCCTAACGTGTTTGGTCAGTTTTCAGTATGTTAGTGGTTGTTTTCACATGTTTTCCAATTCAAAGAAAAGTGAGTCAATTTGAGTTGTCCCGGCCACACCAAGGCTCAAATTGAGGCGTGGTTGACTCGTAAAAATCAAAAATAAACCATGGATTGTTTTCTTAAAGTTTCAATTGATTCCAAATGCATTTTTTGGGGTTTCAGTATGTCAGTTGTTGTTTTCACTTAAATTTTCTTCCATTTCAATGAAAAGTGAGTCACTTTGAGTCGTGGTGGCCACACGAAGGATTAGATTGAGGCGCAGTTGACTCATAAAGTCACAAATGATCCATGGATTCTTTTCCTTAAGTATCAATAGAATCTAAATGTGTTTGGTCAGTTTTTCGTATGTCAGTTTTTCTTTTCACTTAAAATGATTTTCATTTTAAACTATAGAGAGACACTTCGAGTGGTTCCGGCCACACCGCTACTCGGATTGAGGTGGGGTTGACTCGTACATGTCACATATAACTCATGGACTGTTTTACTAACGTTTTAATGGAATACAAATGAATTTGGTCAGTTTTCTGTATGTCAGTTGTATTTTTCACTAAAAATGATGTCCTTTTGAAACAAAAGAGAGACACTTCGAGTGGTTCCGGCCTCACTGAGCCTTAGATTGAGGTGGGGTTGACTCGTACACATCACATATGACCCATGGATCATTTTCCTAAAGTTTAAACTGATTCCGAATGCATTTGGTCATTTTTCCGTATGCCAGTTTTTCTTTTCATTTAAAATGACGTATATTTTAAACAAAAGAGATACACTATGAGTGGTTTCAGCCACACCGCACCTCGGATTGAAGAGGTGTTGACTTGTACACATCACATATGACTAATGGATCATTGTGCTAATGTATCAATACAATCAGAATCTGTTTGGTCGGTTTTCTGTATGTACTTAAAATATATACCATTTTTAACAAAAGAGAAACACTTAGAGTGATCCCGGACACACCAGGACTCGGATTGAGGCGGGGTTGACTCGTACACATCAAAAATGACCCATGGATCGGTGTACTTATGTGTCAATGGAAACCGAATGCGTTTTATTGGGTTTCAGTATGTCAATTGTTGTTTTCACTTAAAATGTTTTCCATTTCAAAGAAAAGTGAGTCACTTTGAGACGTGGCAGCAACACTGAGGCTCGGATTGAGGTGCGGTTGACTCATACACATCAAAAATGACCCATGGATCCTTTTCCTAAAGTTTCAACACAATCCGAAGGCATTTGGTCGGATTCCCATCTGTTAGTTTTTTATTTCACATAAAAATAAGTCCATTTTGAACAAAAGAGAGGATGTTTGAGTGGTCTCGGCCACACCAAACCTCGGATAGAGAAAACTTTGACTCGTTCACATCAAATTTGACACATGGATCATTTTACTTAAGTTTCAACAGAATCTGAATGCGTTTGGTCGGTTTGCCGTATGTCAGTTGTTGATTTCACTTAAAATTAAGTCCCTTTTTAACAAAACAGAGGCACTTTGAGTGGTGTCAGGCACACCAGGACTCATATTGAGGTGGGGTTGACTCTTACACATTACATATGAGTCATGGATTGTTGTTAAAAAGTATCAACACAATCAAAATCCATTTGCAGGTTTGGTGTTTGTACGTAAAATATTGTCCATTATAAACAAAATACAAACACTTGGAGTGATACCGGCCACACCGTGCTTCAGATTGAGCCAGAGTTGACTCTTACACATCACATATAACTCATGGATCGTTTTCCTAATGTATCAATATAATATTAAGGTGTTTGGTCGGTTTCCCGTATGTCAGTTTTAGATTTCACTTAAAAATAAGTCAATTTTGAACAAAAGAGAGGGAGTTTGAGTGGTCCCAGCCACACCGTGCCTTAGTTTTAGGTGAAGTTGACTCGTACATGTCATGTTTGAACCATTGATCTTTTTTCTTAAGTTTCAATAGAATCCAAATGCGTTTGGTCAGTTTTTTGTAAGTCAGTTGTTGATTTCACTTAAAATTAAGTCCATTTTTAACAAAACATAGGCACTTTGAGTGGTGTCGGCCACACCGGGCCTCATATTGAGCCGGGGTTGACTCGTACACCTCAAATACGAGTCATGAATTGTTTTGAAAATGTATCAACACAATCAGAAGCCATTTGATCGGTTTGATGTATGTACGTAAAATATTGTCCATTTTAATCAAAAGAGGGACAGTTTGGGTTGTTCCGACCACACCGCACCTAGGATTGAGGCGGGGTTGACTCTTGCACGTTAGATATGACCCATGTATCAAGTTCCTAATGTTTCAACAGATTCACAACGCATTTGGTCAGTTTTTCGTATTCCAGTTGTTGTTTTCACTTAAAATTAAAGTCATTTTGAACAAAATAGAGACATTTTGAATGGTACCGTCCACACCGCACCTCAGATTAAGGCGGAGTTGACTCGTACACATCACATATGACCCATGGATCGTTTTCCTATAGTATCAACAGAATTCAAATGCGTTTGATCGGTTTACTGTATGTTAGTTGTTGATTTCACTTAAAATTAAGTCAATTTTAACAAAACAGAGGCATTTTGAGTGGTGTCGGCCACACCGAGCATCGTATTGAGGCGGGGATTACTCTTACACGTCACATTTGACTCATGGATCGTTTTCGTTAAATTTCAATATAATCTGAATGTGTTTGTTCTGTGTGTTGTATGTCAGTTGTTGATTTCACTTAAAATTAAGTCCATTTTTATGAAAACAGAGGCACATTGAGTGGTGTCGGCAACACCGGGCCTGGAATTGAGGTGGGGTTGACTCGTAAACATCACATATGAGTCATGTATGGCTGTTCAAAAGTATCAACACAATCATAAGCCGTTTGATCGGTTTGACGTATGTACGTAAAATATTCTCCATTTTAAACAAAAGAGGGACAGTTTGGGTGGTTCCGGCCACACCGCCCCTAGAATTGAGGAGGGGTTGACTCGTACACGTCACATATGACTCATGGATCGTTTTTCTAAAGTTTCAACAGATTCGGAATGCATTTGGTTGGTTTTTCGTATGCCAGTTGTTGTTTTCACTTAAAATTAAAGTCATTTTAAACAAAAGAGAGACATTTTGAATGGTATCGTCCACACTGCACCTCGGATTAAGGCGGGGTTGACTTTTACACGTCACATATGACCCATGGATCGTTTTCTTGTAGTATCAACAGATTCCGAATGTGTTTGGTCGGTTTACCATATGTCATTTGTTGATTTCACTTAAAATTAAGTCCATTTTTAACAAAAGAGAGGCATTTTGAGTGGTGTCGACCACAAAAAGCCTCGTATTGAGGAGCGTTTTACTATTACACATTAATTTGGACTCATGGATCATTATCCTTAAGTTTCAATATAATCCAAATGCATTTGGTCGGTTTGTCGTATGTCAGTTGTTGATTTGACTTAAAATTACGTCCATTTTTAACAAAACAGAGGCACTTTGAGTGGTGTCGGCCACACTAGGCCTCAAATTGAGGCGGGGTTTACTCGTACACATCTCATATGAGTCATGGATAGTTATGAAAAATTATAAACACATTCATAATCTGTTTGATTGGTTTGGAATATGTACATAAAATATTGTCCATTTTAAACAAAAGAGGGACAGTTTGGGTGGTTCCGGCCACATCGTGCCTTGGATTGAGGTGGATTTGACTCGCACACGTCACATATGACTCATGGATAATTTTTCTAAAGTTTAAACAGATTTGGAACGCATTTTGTTGGTTTTCCGTATGCCAGTTGTTGTTTTCACTTAAAATTAAAGTCATTTTGAACAAAAAAGAGACATTTTGAATGGTACCGTCCACACCGCACCTTGGATTGAGGTAGGGTTGACTCTTACACATCACATATGACCCATGGATCGTTTTCCTAGATTATCAATAGAATCCTAATGTGTTTGGTTGGTTCACCATATGTCAGTTGTTTATTTCACTTCAAATTAAGTCCATTTTTTCACAAAACTGAGGCATTTTGAGTGGTGTTGGCCACACTGAGCCTCATATTGAGGCGGAGTTGACTCATACATGTCACATTTGACTCCTGGATTGTTTTACTTATGTTTCAACAGATTCCAAATGCATTTGGTCAGTTTTCCGTATGTCAGTTGTTGATTTCACTTAAAATTAAGTCCATTTTTTAACAAAACAGAGGCACTTTGAGTGGTGTCGGCCACACCGGGCCTCGAATTGAGGTGGGGTTGACTCGTAAACGACACATATGAGTCATGTATCATTTTGAAAAAGTATTAACACAATCAAAAACTGTTTGATTGGATTGGCGTATGTACGTAAAATATTGTCCATTTTAAACAAAATACATACACTTGTAGTGATACTGGAAACACCGCGAATCAGATCGAGGTTTAGTTGACTTTTACATGTCTAATATGACCCATGGATCCTTTTCCTAAAGTTTCAATACAATATGATGGCGTTTGGTTTGTTTCCCATATGTCATTTGTTGATTTCACTTAAAAATAAGTCAATTTTGAACAAAAGAGAGGTAGTTTTGAGTGATCCTGGCCACACCGTGCCTTTTATTGGGGAGGGGTTGACTTATACAAATTACATTTGACCCACGGATCATTTCCCTTATGTTTCAATAGAATCCTAATGCGTTTGGTCAAAAGGGAAGGGTATAGTCGGGTACGCGGAGATGCTCGTCTACCTCTGGTACGAACCTCCCTCGTACTGTCGGCATAAGCGCCGAAAGAATGGAATAATGAAAAGTGCACATGCTTATGTACCTGTAAAATCTACACATAGACAGAACATAACTGCATCATTTCATAAAAAATAACACCAAGGATCAGAAAAAATAGAAGCAATCATGCAGAGTAATGACAAGTGCACATACAGATCAGAAGCAGCTAAAAAATTGTTGCATACATGCCATGTTTATTTCCTAAAACAAAGTTAAAAAATTAAAAATGATGAAACTCTAGAACATTGGTTTCCTCCCATGAAGTGCTAAGTTTTATGTCTTCATCTAGATGGATGGACACTGGTCAATCATCTTGGTCCATTAGCTCAGAACTCCTCTACCTCTTACAAGAACTGGTGGTCGTGTCATCAAGCTCATAGGGACGCTTAGTGGGATTGATCACTTCAGGAGCATAGCATGCGTGAATATGGTGTGGAAGTAAGAGAATCTGGTTCTCTTCATCAGCCAGACACTGAGTCACCCGTCGTGCGAGGTCATATAGAGACGGGACATGCACATCGATGATCATGGAAGAGGTAGACAAGCAAGACATTGTTGGTTAAGCTGCATCCACAAATAGATTCATTTTTAAATATTAGAACCGTTATAAATGTTTGTCCCATTTTTACAAACAATTAATGTGTGAAAATTGTAAAAAATAACTTATCGGATATATAAAAATGGATTTACTCATGGGTATGATGCCTAATATCTCAAATATTCCTCACTGAATCCCAATTTGAAATTTTAATCCATTATCAAATGTCTTATATCAATTTATTTTTATTTGGGTCCTTAAGGTTGAAAGATTTTTGTAAAATCTAGCCAATGGAGGATAGACTAGTGACTTGGAATACAATTGGATGCTATGTGGTGAAAACCACATTATAAGCATTGTTTAGGATATTATTGAGGTAGTTTGAGGATCAAATCTATCTTTTTAGAGAAAATGAAACATGTCCATGTTTGGTGGTAAAAGTTTTGAAGTGGGGGGGGGGGTATTTGGTGGTTGAAGAGGGGGATGAGGGGGATGTCCAATGTCTAATAGGAGGGGTGGGGGCTATCCAGGGTCCCGGAAGGGGGGTGGGGGGCTGTCCAGGGTCAATGAGAATGAGAGAAGGGGTTGTCCATGGTCTGGGATGAAGGGGGGGCTATCCAGGGTCCATCGAGGATGGGGGCTATCTAGGGTCCAGGGTAGAGGGTGGGGGGATTACTAGGGTTCATGAAGCAGGGGGACTATACAAGGTCCTGGGAGGAGGGTGTAGGGGGGTTGTCTAGGGTCCAATAGGGGGGATGTCCAAGTTTTAGGAAAGAGGGGGGTCAGGCTGTCCAAGTTCCAGGAGGGGGGGACTGTCCAGGGTCCAAGAGGGGGGGTGTCCAGGGTCCATGACGAGTGGGGGCTCTGTTAAAGGGAAGGAATCCCCAAATAAGTCATTGAAAATTAACTAATCTTAATCCAAAAAAACATCACTATTCCAATCCATCACCCAACCAATATCCAATTCATCCTAAATATCACTAACCTTCACATGCCATAAACAAAACAACCTAGTTTATACCAAATTAAAACAGAAAACAAAAATAATAGATGCCAAACATTAAAACTAAGGTAGTATTTACAGATTTTGAGTGTATAAATACAAAATTGTTTGATTTAAGATGGATCTATGAGTGGAACATGTTTCTGAGTCTTTGTATAGAGAGATACCAAAAATTTAGGTCAAATAAAAATAGAAAATAAAAAAATAGATGAAGAACATTATAACTGAGGTAGAACGTACAGATTTGAAGTGTAGAACAGATAAATTGTTTGATTTAAGAGGATGGATGTAGTTTCAGATACTGGTTAACGATAGAGCATCAAGAGAAGTTCAATTTAGGGCTGTAGTCGAGCGGAGGGGGACTACAATCGAGTGGAGGGGCTACTAGATTTAGGGAAAGACTTTCCCAACAGTTTTTAAAAACCGTTGGAAATGTAGCAACATATACCAACGGTTAGTGTATAACCGTTGGTAAAAGTGTCTTAATTGAGTCCTATACCAACGGTTTAAAAACTGTTGGTAAAATTCTTCATAAAATCCTCTATACCAACGGTTTTCATAAAACTGTTGGTATACATGACCATTCCCAATGGTTTGATAAACCGTTGGGATATAAGCGTTGGTAAAAATGGGATTTCTAGAAGTGAGATAAAAATGATATATTTAGAATATAGGATGATTATTTTTCTAAATACTATAATCCAATAATATGTGTACTATTTTATTTTATCTTTTTACCCATAAATGTTTTTGATCCCACATTAACCCTGTTGGAAAACTACTATGGTTTAAATGTTTTTACACTTTAGGGGTTAAGAAAGATCATATAAGAGAAAAACGGACCTTAATTAGACCATGGATGACATTATAAACCTTATAAAATTTACCTGGATAATGATAATTTTTTTAGTAATTTTAAATCATTTAACTAAAAAAAGTTTTTTTATAAAATATAATTAATATAATTTTTGAAACTATTAATTTAACATGACTTTAATAATCCCTAGAAAATTATGGAATTTGAATATCCACCGTTCAAACATCTATATATTGTTATATGTTTAAAAAAAAATTTGATTTTTTGTTTTTAAATTATATTACTTTTTTATATTTATAAATGTATTTGTTTTATTTTTCTTTTTAATTAAAAAATTAATTTGTTGGCATTGCATAATACTTATAGGTAATTACATCATTATTAAAAAATAAAAATAACATTATATGATAAAGTATTATTTTCCCTTTAAATGATTATTTGTAATTGAATATTCCTCCTTTTTATCACCATTTGAAGACATAAGCGATTATTGAAACTATGAGTGTGATGTTTTTTTATTTTTTGGGAAAATAATTATAAAGAACAAATTTAGAGCCACATGTCTTAAAAATTGAAACATTTAATGAAATTAGATGATATATGGTTGAAATAATACCAATATATATATATAATGTTTTTTTTGTTATAACCATTAACTATTTTTTTAACCATCAGTAAATATGTTTTCAACTTAACCCTAGGAATATATTTGTTTATAATGTATACTCTTCACTATGAAAAAACATAATTTGGACTTATTACGTAATATTAATTATTCTGATTCAAAATTTGGAATCAATTTTAGAAATTTCATTTCACATAAGTCAAGGTATATACTTCAATACTAAACAATCAAAATGCAAGGAAAACCAATTTTCCATATAAAATATTTTTCTAGTATAATGAATATCATATATTTACAATATAACTATTGATAATCATTATGTTTATTTAAAATAGTGTGGTTACATATATTATCTATAAATTAAAATTATTGAATAATAAATATAATTTTATCAAATTTATATCTAGATAACTAATATATTTAAAAATATTTTTTTATTAAATATTTATTTGTCACTATTCATTTAAATATCATAAATTTTAGAAAAATCCCAAAATAAAAGCCTAATTTTTTTATTATGATGATTAAAAATGAAATTTAAAATTTTCATATATATTTGTTTAATTAGAATATATTATTTATATAATCAATGCGTAAAATTCAATAAAACTTATTTTTAAAGAAAATATACTTCTAAAGGATAAAATAAATTTAATGAAAATTGAGAAATTATTTACAAGTAATTTACAATGCATTTATATTTTGTATTAAATTATTTAATTTTCATAACATGGTTAATTATATTCAAACCCATTAATATAATGAATTGGTATTAATAGTTAGATATAAAAAATAATATATCTTAGTTTTTTTATGATCAGTTTTATTCGTAATATATTATCTTGAAAATAATGTTTTAAATATATAATATTTATTTGTCACATTATCCTCACATATGAATAATTGATTACTCATAATTTATAATTTTTCATTATAATAAATGATTGTCCATTTAAAAGACATTTTCTGAAATCCTACATGTTACAAATGGTTAATAAACCATCCTCTTTAAAATATGGAAAGAGAGCTATAAAGGTAATATAGAATAACAATTATCTATATTTCAGGGTAGGAATACATTAGTGGGATGGGAAAATATCTAAATAGAAGGGAAACTAACACTAAAAAACTAATAAAGAGTGATATAGAACATTTACTATATAATGTTTGTATCCAAAAACTGATAAATCCATGATTGGTAAAATGAAAATTAATTCATCAAAAATAATATTAATATGATAATATCATTTTCTTAATTAGATGAATTTATCATATAAGCTTTTAATTTAAAATTTATATTTATTTTCATGGTATATTTTGTGTTCATTGATCAAATCGCACCATAATATCTTCTTTCCTTCATGAAATGACTGTTCAAGGATAATTGTTTGTGTATGAATAACTAATAACAAATTATAAAAGATCACATAATCTATGAATTAATGAAATTATACTCCACTTATATTATAGTAAAATAAAATTGTAAGAGAAAATGAAGATAAAACCGAAAATGAAAAAACCGTTATATGAATAATAAATTTAGTAATCTAAAAAATACAACAAATAAAACCAATGTGCTTATATAGATCATTACTTAATTAAATAACCCTATATCCAAAATAAACTCCATAATCTCATAATGAAATATTTTTTTGACATAAAATGATATCTACTACCATTTATCATAAATATCAAAGAATGTACTAAATTTTTTCCCAAAAAACACTTTACATTAAACCTAAAGATTATATATACCTCAGCCTAATAAAATAAATGCTGAAATATCAGTGACCAACTCAAAATCATAAAAATTAAAAAATAATTTCATCCTATAATATGTTTCCCAAAATCAACATAATATTTATTCATCATGAATTATGAGTAAAACTAATTTCAGATTAACTAATACATCACATATTCTAGTGGTAGGTGATCGACCCTTGTCATTATTTGGTTGTGGGTTCAAGACTCATGGCATTACTAGATGTGATAGGTTGTCTCCCTGAATGAATTCTTTATTTCAATAAAACAATATTAATATATTTCAGATAATCTTACCAAAAAATAAGATGAGCCTCCCAAATATAACATTTATCATCTGATCAAAATTAAATCATTTTGTGATATATATGATAAAACATTTGTTTTTTTATATAATAAATTATTACATCATTGAAAAATATCATTTAATTTCTAAAGGTTCCCAATACCATTTATCTTATGCCCATGAAATAAAAATAAATTATTCCTCAAATTCACTTAATTCTAAAAAAATATAAATAATGGATAGATATTCCTTAGACATCTATTAGAAACAAATAATTGATTTTAAGGCACATAATCACATAAAACTGAAGATGGTGTTTTTTTTAATTTAAACTTATAATCATCCTTAGAATCATCCTCATATTCTTTCATAATGTCATATTCTATAATCTATGTTTTACTATATATGTTTCATGTGGATTCCACTAAATATTATTTATAACCAACTTCATATAACATGAACCATAAAACATATAATTTGTTGCATCTTTAATACATTGGCATAACATTCAAGTGATCTTATCGCAATGGAAAACATATTGTAGTAGTCTTGGTAAACTACTTACATACTTTATTATCACATTAAATATTAAAACATGAATTATAAAATATTGAAAATAATATTTTTCACACTAGAACTCATTTGTCGTTTCTTGCTTCATATCATGGGTAACAGAAACACATATAGGCTGATATCATATGGTTGGTCTTTTATATTTACAATGGAAGAAATCATGATTAAATAATTCATAATAAATATAAAAATTTATATAACTTAAAATAATTTTCATTTAATCAATAAAAAAGAAATGAATAATAACATGATAAGAATAAATGACAGTCAAATAATTCTATAAAAATAAACACATGAGCATGAAACTTATATATTGATTTCATAACAATTTAAATAATCAAATATAAATAAATAACTATTTTCTCATATATGGAATGATTAATGTATGATATCATAAACATACTGTCAAAGCCTCATTCGAAGACATATTACATAAATGGGTAAGCCCTAAACAAAATATAAAAACTATTTGGACTTCTGATACATAAAACTTCATATAGGGTCTATAACGGGCCACTCTAATCACATACATAGATCAATTTATTCATCATATGCCAGAAAATAATAATAATTCAATATATAATCAACAAAAAAATTTATATTAAAGTATTATCATAATTTTTTAATGATTCAATTGTCAAAATGTTCATAAAACATCTATATAATAAATAATGTTGATAACATAAATATATATTCCTTGTTATGAATAAGTAAAAAAAAATGTTTTTGTCCTTGATGGATAGAAATATCATATAAATATCATATCATTTTTTTGACAAAGAAAAACTGTTTACATAAAAAAATGATTTTTGGAAAATAAAAATACCTAGAGAATTAGATAAAAAAATTTCTTTGTTAAAAAACATAGTAATATATAACTAATAGTCAAATCATTAAGAATTTTTAACAACATAAAAATTTATTTTAATATGAGTACATTAAGGCAATGATTCCTTGGATTGATTTGAAAATATGTTAAGGAAATGGTAGGCTGGTGACCTCGCTGCAAGCATCCCCTCTCCGATGACCTAGTTCTATGCCACCGGGAGTCACTCCCCCCACCCTATCGGAGGGGGGAGGTTCTCCTTCGTTTCTTCATGGGGGGAGGATCCTTCATCTTTCCATGGTGTGTTGCAGCCTTTTCCAATGATCTTCATCTCCCCGAAAGTGTCGGGTCTCTTCCTGGAGGCCCCCCAGCTTTCTCTTCTTCCCACAGAGATAAATAGTGTTGCGAATCTATGTATGTTTACTCTGGTGGCTCATTTCCGTCCTCAAAGACCCTCTATGGAAGCATTTGTCCAAGTCATTTCTATGTCTTGGGAGCTTCGTGAGTGTCCGATCGTCGGGCTTCTTGATAGGAGACATTTAATGGTCCGTTTTGGATCGGAGGAGGACATGAAGGTTTCTTGGTCCAAGACGCCAGGAAGATGTGGTGGTCCCTCCTTTTATTTTTCCTGATGGAATATTGATTTTCATATGAAGCGAGATCCCTCATTGATCGCGACATGGGTAAGCCTCCCCAGTCTCCCTCTTTCCTTTCAAAATCCCTCGATCCTCTATGAAATTGGTAATATGATCGGTCGATATCTATGTTCTGATCAACAGACTGGGTCTGTTTCTCATCCAATCTGCCCATGAATATGTGTTAAGGTTGACGTTGCGAAGCCCCCAGTGCGTCGAGTTTGGATCATGGATGAGAAATAGTTCTGATGGATGCAAAAGGTGGTATTCAAATCGTGGATGAAATTCTGTGTGAATTGTAAACGGTTTGGGTATCTAGAGGCTGTTTTCCACAATGGAGGGATGAGTGGTAGATTGCAGGTGATGTAAAGAAAATTTGGAGAAGATTGTGATGTTCGGAATGATGTGAGGCCAGATCTGGAGGCTGTCAATGATGGTTGTAGGGATGGAGTCCTGAGTGCATCCATTGTATCTGATAGGTGTCTTAGAATTGATGGTCCAGATGGGCAGGGAGGCCGGCTGGGCTCTTCATGCAATGAATTTGGTGGCTTGGTTGATAATGTTTCGGGCCATACATGTGGTGTGAAGGCAGTACAAGATTCTCTGAACCCATCAGTGATAAAGGTCTTTGACAGGCTGAAGTGTGATCTTGAAGTAGAGTCTCGGTCTGCCATGGAGAAGAGTTCATGTCACTTGCAGATGGATCCTTCCTCTGAGGGGCATATGGTTTCTGCGGCTGGTGATCATGGGGTTATGAACCGAAGTAATGAAGGTGATGTGAATGAGAAATAGAGTGTGATGCTGTGGTGGTCATTGTATGTTCTTCTGAGGAGATACTGGGCTCTCAGGTGGGAGGGAAAGGTTGCTCAGTGGTGGAGGAGCACTCGGCTCTAGCCTTTTTGCAGGGGGTGAATCGTGATGATGCCATTATGGTGGACCCTGCACAGGTTATGGCTGAGGGTGCGGGCGAGATTGGCCAAGAAATCCAATCGCAGGTTATGGCTTGCAGCTCCTTGCAAGCTGAGCCGGTGTTTGTTACTAGTTTGGACACAATTTATTCTATCCCCATAGCTGGGGGGGATTGTGTTACAGAACGACATGATGATGGAGATGGGGGAGTGGAGATCATGATTTCTACTGGAAATAGGTTCCCCAAACTGGAGAATGAGGAGGAATCTCATGACGAGTAGATTGCTGTAAGGTAGAAAGATGTCCACTTATAGATTGAGACTGACCCAATGGATGTTGCAACCAGGGAAGGCGGTCTGACCATGATGGATCAGCCACAATGCCTTTCTATAGTTGACGGTGACAATAATGTCCAGAAAAATTCTGGATTGAAGGATGGCTCCCAGTATGTGGAAATCTTGGGGAAGTGGTGTGATCTCTCAGATAGTGACAAGGAGAAGGAAAGTGGTGAGGTTCGACCATCCGACAGTGATGTTGTACACAGAGAAAGGATGAAGGTGCATGAGGATGGAGGTGTTAGGACTGCCCCTCCACGACGAAGAGCAAAGAAAGATTACTCTTCTCTTCTAAAGCCGATGTCGACTAGATCTTCAATTGGGAAGGAGAGTTGGGCTATGCAGTCCTCAAAGGAATTTCTGGCCTAGGAGATTCTTAATCTTAGATGGAAATATGCCAAGGTTCAAAAACACTACGAAAGCTCAGAGTGGGAGACATATAGTGAAGAGGACATAATTTCCAAAGGTGGTGGTGATGAGTATGATTTCTATGCTATGTAGGTGGTTTGAATTTGTTTTATCTTCTTTATTCTTTTTCTTTTATTAACAAATGGTCAGTGTCTTGCCTCTGACTGAGCGTTTCTGGTAATGAAATAATTCCTTTCACATATTCAGTAAAAAATCAAAAAAGAACATTGTTTGAGAAATAATAAAAAAGATTATTTTTATTCTAATTTTAAAATTTCATTTTTTAAATTTCATTATTAAATAATTTAATAATTTTAAAAATATTATTTAAATAAATTTATGGAAAATTTTTTACATCGAGTAAAAAGAATTGTACCCAATGGAAAAAACTAGCCAGTTATCTATAAAAAATTATTTCAAAATCTTGATCTCTTAATTGATATAATTGAAATGAAAATTTATAATTTTTAAAAATCACTATATGAAACTAATATATATGAGGTTTATTATAGAAATATCACACAATTCATCATCAAAATGATTAAAAATAAACAATCTCATATAATGTTGATATTGTGATATAAATCCTTTCCACATTGGTAACATATAAATCATGACCCCTGTGATATATATAACATGAAATGAAATATTAAATATAATGGATGTAAATATATTCATGATATAAAATATAAAAATTAAATTATATATATCTTATTAATGGAGATTAGTGCATAACTAAATATATGTCTCGAAGATTAATATTTGAGAATAACCCATACAATAATCATAATGTTTATGTGAAAAATAGTTAATGAAGTGATAATACAAAAAGATAAAAAACCTATATGAAAAATTAAATTAAAATATGAATCAATAAAATTCCATTTCACATATAATGTTTACATACTATAATCAATGAAGTTTTGACTTTAAACAATGAAAGATTATTTAGTTATAAAACATGTTCTACGCGGTAACATTCATGTCAACTACCCTGTGATGAAATAAGTGGAATTACTACTTAATTTACAATTATTTGTGATTTATTTTAGATATATTATATATAAGGGTATGTATACACCCTATATTAATGTAATTAGCTTCACAATAATAAAATATTCCACAATTATGTAAAATTAAGATGAAATCCCTTACCATTGGTCTGAATCATTACATAAATTATTTATCTTCCAAAATAACGATTTTAAGTTAATTATTTACATAATTAATAAATTTTCTAATTTTTTTAAATAATTTTATTTTAATTAAAATATGGATATATTTAATTACGAAATATATTACGTTAATGTTAGACGTTTTGATGATATTCGATTCATATGTCTAAAATGAATTTGGCAGTTTGAAGATGATAAAAGAAGTAATTGATACATAATATTTATAATAATAATAATTATATAATTATAAACAAATTATACCCTCAAATAAAACATGACCCATGAAAATTAATAATTAACTACGACGTAGTTATTGAAATAATAGGATGAATGTATACATGAGTAATAGTTCAATTTTGCTATTATAATTATGGAAAAAAGGTAAATATTATTTTTTCCATTAAAATTAAAATTATATTATAAATAAAATATTATTTATATGGATATATATATATATATCATCCATGTGATTCGGTGGTGTAATGTGAATCACGCCGCATAGTAGAGGTGGTCATCAACAGTTATGCGTGCATGAAAATACAATTTTTAAGAGAATTTAATTGTATGAATGTATATGATATGTTACCTTTTATGAATGATAATATGTCATGAATATCATATATATACATATATATAGAAAATAAAACATTACAACCATACCTGATCGGTGGGGATGGAAAATAATTACTTCGCTTTGTGATGTGGCGTTCTTCCAAATACACAAATGACTATTCAATTTCCCATTTGATGAAATATGATATGGATATTTTTTATTAAATTGATACTAAAAAATCTATGTATTTATGATATAGGTATTATCTTATATCATCATGGTTAAATAATATTTTATGTGGGTGGAAGACTAAATACAAAAAAAAATTGAATATGTACAATACCACTTCATCAGACAAACCATAAGGGGTTACAACCCAAAATCACTTTGATTATTTTTTTGATAAAACCAAGTACTATATTAAATGAATAGGGACATATGAAGGAAATTTTTGAATTTATTTTTAGAACAAAAAGGCTCTTGAGTTGTTATGAAAAGAGGATAAGAGGTTCCCTTTTTATATGTGACATGAGGGTACATTTAATGTTTCATATAAGTAATAAATTCATATAAATTATTTATCAAGGAAAAATGACCCCAAATAACATATTTATAATATAATATGAGTTGGAGTATAAATTATATTATCCAATAAATTTTTTAATTTTTTGTATTTTGTTTTTACTATTTTCTATTCTAATCCCACTTCAACCATTTTTTAGAATTATCACTATATTGATGTTTTTTCTCTTCATCGGACATTAAATAATATATAAATATATAAACATAAATTAATTGTACCATAGATGATATTATAGAAAATTTATAATTTAACTGGTCGAAGATAATATTTTTAAGAGTTTTAAATCATTTAATGGAAAATTATATATTTTTAAATTCCATTAATGTTAATTTTTACACTATTCAGTTAATTTGACATTAAAAAATAAAGTTAAAAAATAATTAGAATCTATAAATTTAATATTATTATAATATTTTTAAATTATTTGAAAATTTTTTGGAACACAAATTTTTATTTCAAATATATTTTTTAAAAAAATTTTGATATTTTTTATTTTTTTTCTTTTGAATTAAATTAGTACTCTATTGGTGTTGCATAAGAATTTCGGGAAATAATTTCATCACTAAAAATATAGAAATAAACTTCCTTAGTATATAAAATAACATAACCATAAAAATAATATTTATGAAAAAGATTACCTCTTAATCTATATTAAAACACCTAGGGCATTTTTGAAAGAAAGAGACTGACTTTTGTCCTTTTATTGAATTATATTATTATAATTGTCATTATCATTTACATATGGATATCAAATTAAAAATTTAAAGTATTAAGATGATATCGGTTATAAATATAGTTAGTTAAACGAAATCAGAATTGTTCTTATATCATTATAACCCTTGTCTTTTTTATTTTGACCCCCAATAAAGCTGTTTTTCCCTTAACAATGGTAAAAAATATTTCTATTTCTATTTTACGATTTATTATGACTGAAAAATAAGTTTTACATATTAAATGATGATAATATTGAATTTAAATATATATAATTAATTTATAAAAAAATTCAAATAATTAGAATAAATTAATTTAACATTAATCCATAAAAATGCTAAAAGTAATGAATTTTGAAGAAAATTATTTTCATTCAACATATGATCTTATAGTATCTATATAACTTATGATCACAATTATATGTATTTTAATTTATATATATATATATATATATTAAAAATTTATTTTAAATTATTTATTATTAAATAATATTTTAATTAATAAAAATAGAACGACATTATGCTTTTAAAATTAATGTTTAAAAAAATCATTATTTTTCACTATTAAATGAAAAAAATAATATTTATAAAAAAAATTATCAAACCATATGAGAATTATCATATTCTGATTTTAAAAAAGAAGAAAATTTTATCATATACATTTTAAAAAATTTACATAAATAGCTTATATTATCCATGCATAAACGAAATAAAAATTATTTTTGAATAAACAAATTTTCTAAAGCATAAAATGAATTTACTAAAAATTGATTGATTATTTACTAATAATTCGTAAATATATATATATTTAATAGAATGTTCATATATATATATATCATGGTTTTTAATATTATTCATTTCCACTAATAAATGGCTAGCTTATAATAGTGATATTTAAGTATTAATATTTCATTTTTATTTTCAACTCATGGTTGAATGATGTATACATTATTAATCATGATGTTAGTATTTTAACATAACAGGGTTTTACATATAGTGAATCTCTTTGTTACCTAATCCATAAAAAATAATATCACTATTGTTAAGACTTTCCCTAATGTGAGGCCCCACCTTCCCATTTACGTCTATAACCTCCCATTAAGAACTGAATCCTTGCAAACCTAGCCACTCTACTGACCTTGTTTTGGATAATTTTTATAAATCATATCACTCTACTTTTAACATGTATATAGATGTTATGAAAAAATAATCATAGAAATCCCATTAAAACCACTAACTAATTCATTTAAATTAAACCCCTTATTGTAGTGACACCGACATGGGTTTCTACTTCACCAAATCCCACTACATAGATCATTACCAGTTGAACCCCCTTAAGATTACTATATTTATAGGTTCTCTTGTATATAAATATATATATATAAACACCTCCAAATTATTATTCATAGATATTTATGTAATCTTGAAACTATCCAAGCATTAAAAATTTAGCTTATACTCAACATTAGGTTTCATTTTATGATTAAGTCCCCATCCAAAATCAATTATCATTATGTTTTACCATAAGTACAAAAAACCCTATATCAGACTCTCACTCATATATTTAAGTCCTAACCAAATTCCAAAACTAAAATAGATACTCCCACTAACATCATTTAAAAAATAATTTATTTTCACTCTAAATAAACTCCATAAAACCAAATTTGTCAACACATAGGAATCCAAATGTCCATGCATCCATCCACTAACCCCATATTTATATCCACGGTCACAGTCATAGAGAAACCGCAACCTTAGAACTAATTTAATACCCCCACCATGTGAGTATACTAATTAAAATTCCATTCCACAAATCACTACAATATTAATGGTTTATCATCCATTATCCCTTATGACAATGAATGATTATATTTTACTTCTAAAAATCATAGAAAAGAAAAAAAATTAAATACCAACATTCATATTTTTCTAGTTTATACAGAATATTTTCTATGAAATCTTAAAAAAATCATTCCAAATGAAGTGCACTCCAATAACCAATCAATTTTTTACTCCCACACAAAATGGACTCACTTATATCATGCCTTGAGAACTGCTTTGACTTTTTCGTTATTAGAATTTGTGTTTTACTCCACCTGATCTAATATCATTACTAATGTTTTCCAATGATAGGGGAATTCCTGGGTCGACTGTACCACCATGCCTACACATATCCCTAATACCGCCCCCCCCCACTGTAGGGGAATCCTTAATTCTAAAACAAGGCCTCTATTCCTATAATCTTTATATTAATTACAAAATAGTCACCAACCTATAAACACTGTTAATTTATCATTTAGCAATCACAACTCTAACACCCATATCAACCAAACCATAATTGAATCAACTCAACAAATGTCTATCATTCACTTTCCTATTTGATATCATAAAATATCAAAGGTTTTAAACCACGGTTAATATCATTCCTGATCATATAACTCAAATTCCACCATGTAATGTTCCATTATTACTGGTATCTTATTCCCTAGAAAATTTCAATGGCTTTATATTCTGACTGTCTCACCAAGATAAAGCATACATGGAATTTTTTAAAATTTAAAAATCTCACAAGAAAGAACTATTTACATGAGTACCCATGAACTAGTCATTATCCTAAAATATTAAGCTTTTATCCACACTAGACTATCCCACTTTTTGATTATATAGGTTTACCATGAGATATATCTCTATAAGTTCTCCATTGAATGATAAGTTTGTTTAAAAGTACAGTCAAATCCTTCAAAACCAATCTTGAAAACACAAAAAAATCACATGCACATCCTTAACTACACAATAACTACACTTCATGTGCGTCAATCTCACACATGAAAATTCATCCATACTTCTAATTCTAAATCCATGTATAAATCTGGTTAAACCCCTTCTCTAGTTACCCTCTGTTATCAAAACTCTCTATTTAACCTCAATTATAACATCTATACTCTTTTATTATAGTACTTATATCTCTATTTCAAGATCAAATTTTATTTTATTTTTTATCTGAAAAAGGTTAGTGAAATTTTAAAGAATTTTCTTTGTTTCAATACTTATGTAGTGTTGGAACGTAGATATGTTTTGGGTCTTCCAAAAAAAGAAAGATTCTTATATTGGAGTCATATAGGAGGGCATAAATTTTATCCCATGTGAAATTCAAATTGTGTGGTCATCCATTAAAATTATATTAACTAGGTAACAATAATTTTCTGTAGAGACCCTAATCTTGATGTACATGGACAATAAATTACTTTTACAGAATACTTAATACATAACAAAAACAGACACACAAGGATCGTAATAGTTTAGTGTCTTTGGAAACATGGAATAAAATCTTCTAATCGTGGTGAAAGATCTTCAACATCTCCCAATAAAGATCTTCCATTTTTTTCTTACCTAAAAACTTTCTTTATATCATGGGGAAAAGAAAACATAAAATGGGTGAGCTCAAATGCTCAGTAAGGGTAAACAAAAGAAATATCAATCACATCATATTCATAAGAACATAACATTTTGGAAATCATACCCTCAAAAGAGATCAAAATTTCATATCATGGGATAAATCATGGTAGTGAAATGTAATCACAATAATCATAACGTAAAACATGAAGCTTTGTGGCATACACACATAATCATAGAGAATCATTTCTTATTAGTCAAGACTCATTGCCAATACTATCTTAGTGGACAAAGTCCATTTCTAAACCGAGTTCATTCCTCATTTCAGTCCTGTAATACTGAACCGGATTAACTTACCGTTCCAGCCATGTCTATATCATGAGATATAAAATCTTTAACCAATGCATTAGAGGGAGATATAGGTCCCACCCATCTCATAATGAAACCATTCTTTTGTGTTCCACAAAATCATAAATCATACATCATTTCATAACCCATGTAATAAAAGTGGGATTCTTAAACATCGTGACATCATGAAACAATTAATATATGATAAAGGAATTTATAAAAATAATTCCATCACAACATAATCAAATCAATGTAATAATAGGGATAGAAACAGAACACTATATTATCTTAGATGGAAAATAATTTTGATAAAACACTTGAACTCCATTCTTGAGGAGAATATCCTTTCTACTTTATAAAAATTTTTACTTTCTTAACATGACATACGATAATAAACTAAAATAAGTTTATTAAAAATAAACATGAAAACATGTAAAGGAATCTTCTATGTCGTATAAGTTAAAAAAACATTCTTCGAGTACTTTTGTCGGAAAAGTCAAAAAGTACCTCGTACGAAAAACGACAAAAGATTCCTTTCATATCGTTTACTAAAAACTCACCAAAGGTAAAATTGGATTTAAAAAATTGTAGATGGATTTAAATAATATTACATATTGAGGAAACATGGATGTGGATGATAAAATACACCAAAGTAAATTCCAATGTATAAACAATCTCAGATAAAAATGAGATTGTGATATTTCCCTTACCTTAGGTCTGATTTGTTTCGTATGTGTCTGAACCTCTTTTATAATGATTTAAATAATGTCATTGAATTATTAAAGAATCATACTCATTGTTATTATATCATATATGGTCATATTCATAGCTTATTATTAGTAATATTTCATTGCTACTTGTTATTCGGGTGTTTATTACTTTTTGTTCTTATGCGTGTTTTGTCGAATAAATTCTTATTCTTATTTCTAGGTTATAGATACATCATTTACAGTATGTTATTAGTGTAATATATATCATATTTATTCACTCAATTCATTTATGTAATCATTATTCAATGAAAATCTTGTAGAACGAGTCGCATCACATTGTGGAGACGGTATTTCGTACGTACGCACGAGCGATGATATCGTTCCCATGATCGTGGAATTGTATTGGAGTGTATGTATACTATTTCATAATCAATATCTCTTTAAAATAATCATATATATTCATTCATTACACCATTATACACATCCAAGTAAGGTGGTGGTGGAAAATAGGTTACACCACGTCGTGGAGACGGTATTCTGTACGTACGCACGCGCGGTGATTTCTTTTTCCATAGGATGGATAGATGGTGAAATAGGGTGGTTTCATACTTATAATAACATATCCGTATATGAGTGATACTTATGTTATCAATTAATAATGGAACAACTAAATAAGAAGAAGTGGAAGAAGAAATAAAGTTGAATGAATCGGTAACGGACATTACCTCTTCTTTGAAGCGCTTCTTTGAGACCTCCTTTTAGGGCACTAAAATTGGTCTTTGAAGAAGACCAGGACCTCTAGGATGTTTCTATGGAAGTGGAGAAGTGAATTTGGCAGTGTTTGGCCGAGCATGAAGGCACAATGTGGTGTGAGGAAGAGAGGGAGGAGGTGCGCTTTTATAAGGGATGAGAGGGGCACCTTTGGAATAACTAAAAATACTATTTTATGATAAAGTCATATTCGGTTTTTAATAGCTCTAAATTGATTTATTTAGAAGCTAAGGTGGGTATGGGTTGAAATCCTCTCATCCAATATAATTTATACAAGTTTAGGTTTCTATTTTAACCTTATCATTTAGATTTAACTTTAAGTTAGATAATTTAACTTTTACCGTGTCTTCTTGTTTTCTTAAACTATAAGGTTAATAAACTTACTATATCAAGACAAAAGAACCCCAAGTTGTTTATTATTAATATATATATCCTTCTCTTAGCCATTTTTCCAAATCATAGATTTTTAGGTATAAAATAACAATTAATAATATAATATATTTTTTAAAAACTATTTTATGTCAATTTTGACACTATTTGGTAATTGATTTTTGTGAAAATCATAAAAGAAATATTAGTTCGAAAAAGGTTAATTAAATCAATAATAACATGTCATATTCACATAGAAATTTTTTTTAATTCATAAAAAGTCTCAAATTACATTTATTTGGGTATTTATAACATCAATGATGTCAATATTTCATTAATAATATAATTACTGCATCATCATTGTGTCATAAATAAATTAAATTATATAAAGTCTAAAAAATTACAAATAAAATAACATTATGTAGGAAATCATTTTATCTTTATAATGAATATTTATAGTTGTATTTATCTTTTGTATAACCCTATATCAAAAATTATTTACTTATTAAACTTTGATTTTAACTATTTTAACCCTTCTTAAAATAAATTAATAATAAATGTACTAATCTAATACAAGTGGGCCTAAATGGTCATATTTTATTCCTAAGGTTGTTCTTGGTCGAATTACACTTATCCAATAGAATTATTACATGTGTTAGAGTAATAATAATATCATTTTTACTCTTAATTACCCTATTTACTTTTAACTGTGGTAAATAAAAGTAAAAAGTTACTATTCACCAACAATTATTTTCATTTCATTGAACCACATTTTACTTACTGACATCAACCATGTCTCTTGGATTTACGAAATTCCACTGACATAAGCGGTAAAATTACGTTTTATGTAAATTTGAAAATTCTCTTAGGAGGTGGGTAAAAGACGGTGAAAAGTTCAATAAACTTTTTATATATCTAAAATTATTATCAAATTACTCCAATAAATTACATTGAACTTATATGGGTATTATGTATCAATTTTGACCTAAAATAAATTTAAATAAAAAAATAATTATTTAAATAAAAAGTCTGTTTTTAAATAGTAACCTAGTGTTTTCACTATTCATCAAAAATTGAATGTTTCCAGAAAAATACCAAAATTTCACCATAGGCTAACTTCGATATTCTGAATCTAAAAATGAAGTCTATTTTTATAAATAAAATTTAAAAAATTTCAAAAAGTGGGTATTACTATTCATAATGGCTAGTTTTAATAATATTTTAATAGCATATTGTTGTTTAGTAAAACCTGGTATTGCGTACAACACGCGCAATCGAGGAAGGTCGCGATTGCGTGTAATGCAAGCCAGGTCAGGGTTGTGTGTAGTGCACAACTCCTTTGTCGTTGCGTATAAAAAAATACATTGAATATATATATATATATACTCAATGTTTCTTAGAATAACTACTATCAAACAAACATGAAATTGTGTGTAACACGATCCATGATTATAGTTGTGTATACTGCAAGCTAATACGGTGTTGCGTATAACGCAAGATAATCGTGGTGTAGCGTACAACAGAAGATATGAAATAAATTAAAACGAATATATCTTATAAAATCTTGGGATGTTACATTCTACCCCCCATAAAATGAATTTCTCCCTCGAAATTCGTCGGGGTTATAAATCGTTTACTATTCATAGAAACCCACATCGTGAAAAGAATACAAAAACTTTATTTTAAAAACTAATGTATGAAATGTAATGATTACCCAAATTAACTCATCACTAGGTTTCCATATAGGAGAACATATGGGAAAATATGGATATGGAAGAAAAATCTGACCATCAAATTCTGATGGAGAGTGGTAGAGAACATGGCTATAAAAAAGCCATCAATCACAAGGCCATAGATTTGTGATGATCTGAGGTATCATCTGATTCATCAGATATAAGGGCACTAGGACATCATTTTTGTTTTTCAAGATCATTTCCCTAAAGTTGATGAAATTGGAATTATAAGAAATACTTTCGTGATTTTGGTACAGTCTCACCGTTGGTCGTTCTTTGGACAATTTCCACTTCATCTCTTAAAGAAATGAAGTTAAATTTGTCCTTCGTGAAGTGTTAGCAGATCATGTGATTGAATGATGGGTCATTCCATCTGTCTCAAAAAAAGGTTATAAAAGTTATCAAAAATACATAAGTCCATCTATAGTGAGATTAATCATATATGGTTCTTAAAATGGACTTATACATCATATATCATACCACTTAATATAATAAAACTAGTTTCTACTAAACAGAGACTCTCTGTAGGCTGGTGGTAGGCGATAAAAGCCAGTTGCACTTCGGTTGTGGGTTCGATTCCCACAGCCTTGTCTGTCGCGATTGGTTTTCGCCCGTCCTACAGGTTGTCCTTTTTCTAAAACTACATTACTATAACATCCCATCAATAATATAGAAAAAGTTCTCTCCTTAAACAATACTAACTTATGTCCAACATAATCCAGTCCAATCACTATCTAAAATACTTCAGTCCAAGCTCATAGTATAATGAAAACGATTACTTGAAATGTCATCAACCAACCATCATTTATCCCCCATATATATTATTGGTCACATTCCAATCATGTGAATACCTTAATCATGTATTCTCTTGAAAAATGAATACCCATTAAACCATAGTGAGAACATGAATGCTTTCAAAACTCTTTCCACATACCAAAATCCAAAAATTCTATATACTCAAACAATGATATAACCTTCTCCTTATATCAGTCATGAGCTCATGAATACTATCAAACATTTAATTTTCTCCTTATCCCTTCATTATGCGCATATCATTTACTTTTCAAAAATATCTGAATAACCGTTCATGGTCACTGGTACCATTAATCATATACTTTCAAAAGTTAAGGAAAGACAACAGTGTAACATTCCTTAGATGTCTCTTTATTCCATAGTACCATGAGATTACTTATACAACATTACACTTGATAAACATGTGATCATTCCACTAACATAATAAACCATTGACCGAGCTTCCACAATTCTTTCATCTCACATATCATTTGTAGTCTCTTCATCATTATCAACATAAATACTACCCATACAACCATACTGATTCTCTTCATGAGACTTTCCCTTAAGGCATTGGTTTGCATAATGCCCGTACATTCCACATTTAAAACATTTAACCATTTTTGATGTCATAGCAATACCATTATCCTCATCCATGGTGTTAACTGAACCTTTTCCTTTGCACTTATTGGCTTTATGTCCTTCTTTTCCACACCCGAAGCGTCTTCCAGTTCCTTTTAAACATTCTCCTTGATGCCTCTTCCCACATGATTTACATAAGGAAAATTGAACTTTCTTTCCTCTATGATCATCATGAAACTCCATCTTTCTCTTATTAGCCGAGTCAGGAAACATACAAAATTTGAGTTTATTGATCATATTATGAGATTGCTGATTCGGCATAATAATTATGTTTGGACTTCCAAATACAATTTCATTTGGTTCCTCATGAAGAATATCATTCCATTGTCCATCATATCCTCTATTATCGTGAATCATCTTGTTTCTAGCCATTTTCTAAAACCCAAAAAGAATAGTGTGAGAGGAAAAAATCATAATAAAGGGGGAGTAACATCAATATCTAACATATTAGGTTTAATCTAATATCTTTACCATAATTCTAGGACTATAACCTTTACTTATACTTAACCTTAGGGACATCCCTAGACATACCTTAGAAATATCTCTAGGGATCTCACTAAAGTTCTCACATCCTAGATTCCAAAAGCTGACTAAGCCTTTCCTCTGATAACAATTGTAGAGACCCGAATCTTGATGTACATGGACAATAAATTACTTTTGCGGAATACTTAATACATAAAAAAACAAGCACACAAGGATCGTAATAGTATAGTGTCTTTGGAAACTCGGAATAAGGTCTTCTAATCGTGGTGAAAGATCTTCAACATCTCCCAATAAAGATCTTCCCTTTTTTTCTTACCGAAAACCTTTCTTTATATCCTAGGGAAAAGATAACATAAAAGGGGTGAGCTCAAATTCTTAGTAAGGTTAAACAAAAGAAATATCAATCACATCATATTCATAAGAACATCACATTTTGGAAATCTTACCCTGCAAAAGAGAACAAAATTTCATATCATGGGATAAATCATGGTAGTGAAATGTAATCACAATAATCATAACATAAAACATGATGCTTTATGGCATACACACATAATCATATAGAATCATTTCTTATTAGTCAAGACACATTTCCAAGACTATCTTAGTGGACAAAGTCCATTTCTGAACCGAGTTCATTCCTCGTTTCAGTCCTGTAATACTGAACAAGATTAACTTACCGTTCCACCCATGTATATATCATGAGATATAAAATCTTTACCCAATGCATTGGAGGGAGATATATGTCCCACCCATCTCATAATTATACCATTATTATGTGTGCCACAAAATCATAAATCATGCATCATTGCATAACCCATGTAATAAAAGTGGGATTCTTAAACATCGTGACATCATAAAACAATTCATATGGGATAAAGGGATTCATTAAAATAATTCCATCACAACCAAATGAAATCAATTTAATAATAGGGATAGAAATAGAACCCTATATTATCTTAGATGGAAAATAATTTTGATAAAACACTTGAACTCCATTCTTGAGGAAAATATCCTTTCTACTTTAAAAACATTTTTCCTTTCTTAACATGTCATACAATTTTAAACAAAAATAAGTTGATAAAAAATAAACTGGAAAAGTTATAAAGGAAGCATATGGGAAATAATTTTTTAAAAATCCATTCATGCCGTATATGTTAAAAAAACATTCTTCTCGTACTTTTGTCCGAAAAGTCAAAAAGTACCACGTATGAAAAATGACAAAATATTCCTTTCATATCTTTTACTAAAAACTCACCGAAGGGTAAAATTGGATTTAAAAAATTGTAGGTGGATGGAAATAATATTACTTATTGAGGAAACATGGATGTGGATAATAAAATACACCCCACTAAATTCCAAAGTATAAACAATCTCCGATAAAATTGGGATTGTGATATTTGCCTTACCTTAGGTCCGATTTGCTTCGTAAGTGTCCGAACCTCCTGTATAATGATTTAAATAATGTCATTGAATTATTCTAGAATCATACTCATTGTTATGATATCATATATGGTCATATTCTTAGCTTATTATTAGTAATATTTCATTGCTACTTGTTATTCGGGTGTTTATTACTTTTTGTTCTTCTGCATGTTTTGTCGAATAAATTCTTATTCTTATTTTTAGGTTATAGATATCTCATTTCCAGAATGGTATTAGTGTAATATATATCATATTTATTCACTCAATTCATTTATGTAATCATTATGCAATGAAAATAATGTAGAATAAGTCGTATCACATTGTGGAGACGGTATTCCGTTCGTACGCATGAGTGATGATATCATTCCCATGATTCTGGAATTGTATTGGAGTGTATGTATACTATTTCAGAATCAATATCTCTTTATAATAATCATATATATTCATTATTTACACCATTATACCGATTCAAGTAAGGTGGTGGTGGAAAATAGATTACACCACGGTGTGGAGACGGTGTTCCATACGTACGCACGCGCGGTGATTTCGTTTTCCATAGGATGGATAGATAGTGAAATAGGGTTGTTTAATACTTATAATAACATATCAGTATATGAGTGATATTGATTTTATCAATTCAGAATGAAACAACTAAATAAGAATAAGTGGAAGAAGAAAGAAAGTTGAAAGAATCGATAACGGACATTATCTCTTCTTTGAAGCGCTTCTTTGAGACCTTCTTTTAGTGCACTATGATAAGTCTTTGAAGAAGACCAGGACATCTAGGATGTTTCTATGTAAATGGAGAAGAGAATTTGGTAGGGTTTGGCCGAGCTTGAAGGCTCAATGTGATGTGAGTAAGAGAGGGAGGATGTGCCCTTTTATAAGGGAGGAAAGGGGCACCTTTGGAATAACCAAAAATATTATTTTATGATAAAGTCATATTCGGTTATTAATAGCTCCAAATTTATTAATTTCAATTCTAAGGTGGGGATGGGTCGAAATTCTCTCATCCAATATAATTCTATACAAGTTTAGGTTTCTATTTTAACCTTATCACTTAGATTTAACTTTAAGTTAGATAATTTAACTTTTACCATGTCTTCTTGTTTTCTTACACTATAAGGTTAATAAAATTACTATAACAAGACAAAGGAACCCCACGTTTATTATTATTAATATATATAACGGTATATAAGTAATTTGGCCAAACCGTAGATTTTTAGGAATAAAATAACAATTAATAATATAAAATTTGTTTTGAAAACTATTTTATGTCAATATTGACACTATTTGGTAGTTGATTTTTGTGGAATTTATAACAGAAATATTAGTTTGCAAAAAGTCAATTAAATCAATACTAACATGTCTTATTAATATATAAAATTATTGGAATTTATAAAATGTCTCAAATTAAATTTATTTGGGTATTTATAACATCAATTATGTCAATATTTCATTCATAATATAATTACTGCATCATCATTGTGTCATCAATAAATTAAATTATATAAAGTCTAAAAAATTACATATAAAATACCATTATGTAGGAAATCCTTTTAGATTTCTAATGAATATTTATAGTCATATTTATCGTATGTATAACCCTATATTAAAAAATATTTACTTATTAAACATTGAATTTAACTATTTTAACCCTTCTTTAAATAAATTAATAATAAATGTCCTAATCTAATCCATGTGGGCGTAAATGGTCATATTATATTCCTAAGGGTTTTTTGGTCGAATTACACTTATCCATCATAATTAGGACATGTGTTAGGGTAATAATAATATCATTTTACCCTTAATTACCCTATTTACTTTTAACCGTGGTAAATAAAAGTAAACAGTTACTATTCACCAAAAATTATTTTTATCTCATTGAACCACATTTTACTTACTGACATCAATCGTGTCTCTCAGATTATCGAAATTCCACTCACAGAAGCGCTAAAATTAAGGTTTATGTAAATTTGCAAATTCTCCTAGGAGGTCGGTAAAAGACTGTGAAAAGTTCAATAAAATTTTTATATATCTAAAATTATTATAAAATTACTCCAATGAATTACATTGAACTTATATAGGTATTATGTATCAATTTTGACCTAAAATAAATTTAAATAAAATAAATTATTATTTAAATAAAAAGTCGGTTTTTAAATAGTAACCTAGTGTTTTCACTATTCATCAAAAATTGAATGTTTTTCAGAAAAATACCAAAATTTTACCCTAGGATAATTTCGATATTCTGAATCCAAAAATGAAGTCCATTTTGAAAAATAAAATTTAAAAAATTTCAAAAACTGGGTATTACTATTCATAAAGGCTAGTTTTAAAAATATTTTAATAGCATATCGTTGTTTAGTAAAACCCGGTATTGCGTACAACACACTCAATCGAGGAAGGTCGCGATTGCGTGTAATGCAAGACAGGTCAGGGTTGCATGTAGTGCACAACTCCTTTGTCGTTGCGTATAAAAAAATACATTGAATATATATATATATATATACACTCAATGTTTCGTAGAATAACTACTATCAAACAAACATGAAATTGTGTGTAACACGATCCAAGATTAGTGTTGCGTATACGGCAAGCTAATACTGTGTTTTGTATAGCTCAAGATAATCTTGGTGTAGCTTACAACAGAAGATATGAATGAAATTAAAACGAATATATCTTATAAAATCTTGGTTTGTTACATTTTCAACAGTTAGTACATTAATTTTCAAATAATGTATCCAAACATTTTAACTCCTCCATTATCCCAATAATATCTATATGGTTGTGAAATGGATTGAAATAATTTTCATCAAATCTTTATGACATGATTTATGATTTCTAATTTTTCTATATTAATTTCCAAATCCCTTAGTCTGACTATAATATCCCCTCCTTGAAACGACATTTGACCCTTTTGACCATGGATCCTCTATTTTGGAAATTTTGGCAATTCCAACCAAAACATATTTTCAGATTTAATTTCCAATTAAATCATTTAATCCCTTTAATTAATTATAAACTTGAACTAATTATAAATTACCTTTTTGTCTTTTTCCTTCGTCATGAGTGGTTGATCATTGTGCTATTGATGGATCCTTATTTTGTTTCAGGATTTATGTTTTTTTATTATATCTTGAATTATTCATTCCCATAATATCTTTTTAAATATAGATTACTTATTTGGTGTTTTATGATCTGTTAACTGAGGATTGCGGGTTTATAATTCAATTCATATAAATTGAAATTCCTGTTTTTTTTAACTTGAGGTGGATTAATAATTATTTCCAAAAAAATTGATTAGATTCTTGTTAATTATATTTAATTGGATTTTAAATTATTAATATAGGATTCTATGTGTTTTAAAATATTTTTCTAATTTTATGAAAGTTGTATTGAATCATAGGAAGAATTAAATGACATAGTTTTATAGTGGCTCATGTGAAATGATGCCATAAATGGTATTTTGGATTTTAAATGAAATCATTTTTTTAAAATCAAGGAGTTTTTTGAATAACTTTTTTATTGTGTTTTTTCAATATAATGGTCAATTTGAAATATGAAATGGAGAAAAACAAATTATTTTCAATGAAACTAATTTGAGATGAATGATTTTCTATTTGAATTATTTGCTCAAAGTACATGGTATCCTTGTTACATAAGTTTTTAATCCAATAAAATAAAACTAGGAATGAATTTGATTAATCTAGGCACTGAATGATAGTGATAATATAATAAAATTGGAGATGGTGGGGTGTTCATTCATTGGGGTGTTCTCTCATTCCCTTAAGTTTTAGGTCTAGGGGTGTGTGAACAATTGAACCAGTATTTCAATATGATGTGATAAGATTCTCGAGAATTGTTTTATCCAACCCCTTTGATTACAACCATTATTATAAAATTGGAAAGGATTATATATTGTTGTTTTTTAGAAATTATTTATTCATACATGATTGAGAAATTTTTATATTCATGTATGTTTTTTATGGAAATGATTTTTTGTGCCTAATTTATATATTCAACTGAAATGGATTGAAAAGAACGATTCATTATTAATTCTAAAAAAAATTATCATTTACATTTTTTAAAAAACAATCTATATTTGGTTTTTTGATATGGAAATAATATGAAATGTATGGTGGGATCCTATAATAATAGTGTTCCCACGCTCTATATATTCTTTTAGGTTTATGTAATCAATCTTTTTTTAGGTCTAAGAAATGTAAACCTGATAAAATGCTGTAGTAGCTATTCATCAAAGTGATAACTTGAGATTAGGCGGTGGTAGGTGAAATATGTGATATATGTTTAATTTCTAGATCTTGCAAATGTTGATATTTTGGTATGTTGGTCCGTTTTAGGTTTTAAAGTTGTTTACATAGTGGGTTTTTTTCTTTTTGATTACAATTCAATATACTCTCTTTTTGTATTCATCTATAATGATTTCATTTTTTGGGTAAATAATTTGGTAAAATCATCCCCCCATTGATTTTTCTTTATTACCATGAAATCATCTCTAGCCTATAGGGATCGATATTTTCCATCAGTATATCTAATTATTTATTCAATAGCCTTTTTCATGGGTTATTCATGTTGGTATCTTGAATTTTAGTTTTATATGTGGGTTCTCCTTCTCATCGATATCGCTATGATGTTTTGGTTTCTTTTTATGAAAATAAATAAAATTTTTTGGAACTTAAGACGAAGGTTCTGAGTGAGTTCTCATCCAACTCTCATCACAGAGAATCTAAATATACCATGGGTATTTTGGAAATGTAAATTTTTTGAATAAATGAATTTGATTATACAATTTTCCAAAACATTGATATTATATTTGATTCCCTTGTAGAATTTTTATTGATATATTTGATAATATGATATATTAAAACCTATGTATCCTTACTATTTGTGGGTTCTTTGTAGTTCTATATGACCAAAAAATAAAATTTAATAGGCTTCAAGATGGATCTAAAGATGATCCAAAATAAAAAAATTCTAGTTGATGAAACCCTCATAGAGGTAGTAGATTTCGCGATTTTTTCTTTGGGATAAGGAGATAAATATATTATCATTCTGGATATATAAATGAAACATTCGATGTAAGATAACAGAGACTGATTATGTTAGTTTCATCACGAAAATACACCATTATTCTATAAAACTATTGATCTCAATGTAGTAGAAGATTTATTTGGAAATATTTAATGACATTTCTTATTATTGTATGTGTCAAAATCTATTAAAGTTGTGTGTGTCATACTCCTACTTCAAGGGAAAAGAAGGAGACTATGGGATGATATAGATTTGGTCAATCTGAATTAGATTATAGAGTAGAAATAATTCAAGAATATTTTAATAGAGAAGTTATTTCTATATCCTTTTTTATAATCCTATAGAGTTTCTCATGCTTCACTAAGGTTTCAAGATGGTGATCAGTATAACAATAATTTTGACGCATTTTCTTAATTCTCACATATGGTACTCTTCAATGAGAAGTGGACGACTTATAGGTTTTAGATGGTTTTGTATTTGATATATGGTATTAATTCATTATAATTAATATCACAACTTATGATAATTTTATGGACACATCCATGATGGTAAAAATTGACATGGATGGTATGTCATGGTTGACTGGAATTCCACATATTTTATAATGTATTTATGTGGTTCATTTGAGAAGAGGATCATGTGGAATAAACTTAATAATGGAATTAATAGGGTTTATACGTGATATTATAATTCCATAAAATCTATAATAGTGTATATAAAATGGACACTAACTTATTTCTATGCCGGAAGGGTAGGAAAATAAAATTATTCTTTCACAAAGGGTTAAATGATTTATAGCTCATAAATGTGTTCAATCATCTTGATCAAGTTTTAAATGTGTTTTATAACCCAAACATTGGATAAGATCATCGATACTAAGAGTATATATCATAGAGAATGATATTTAATGAAAAATGTGGTTTTATAAATAGACATCAAGAATGATTCAACTTTACATAAAGAATGATTCTTCAGTGAGAATAAGTGTCTGTTCTGCAATTTTGAGAGGTACCAATAATATTTATTCATATTTAGTGACGGTTTATTTGAAATATCGTTCTTCTAATTCGTTCATATTACTCCATAATAAGGATTTTTTAATATCATAATGGGCCTCAAACATTTTGGGATGGAAATTGAAACACCTCCCAGGATTAAGAAATAGAATTGTCTCTGATTCCCTTCTTATGAAATATCATTATCAAATATCATGATCAACTAGGACATTATGGTTCTCTTATTGATAAATTTATTTATAATTATTTGAATGTAATTTTTTGTTTTTTAACATATAATTTATATAATATTATCATCATGGAGTAATAATTATTTTTCAATATATGGAGTTCCATGTTCATCAGGGAGGATGAGAACAAAGGTCTTATTGATCCAAACCTCATATTTTCTACATGGATATGTTTATATACTTTAATGATTTTAAAATAGAGAAGGAATGTCTTTATAGTAAACCTAATTTAGAATATATTGAGTTTTTAAATGACTTCACATTATAAATTTCTATTCTACCACTAGAGAGGAAGGAAGACTTATCTGTTGACTTATATTCATGTAAACATCCATTATATATCCACTACGACGATTTGGGAGTGGTTGTACTAATGGAGATAAATGATGAGTTTATTGTCTTCATTGACAAAGGTTTCATTCATACTAGTATGTCATCATGTGATTCCCTATTTCTTTCCAAAATGAATTTAGATACAACCATTATCTTGTGTATTGATTATGGAAATCTATATTAGGTTATGATCGTGAAAATGAATCTATTTCACAACATCGATGATTGTGTTGATAATCTAAAAGCGAAGAAGTATTTTTTGATGATTGATCCATAGCCTAGTTAACAAAAGTTTTTATTAATGGGTTATGATATCCCAATGATTTATTTCAGGAGTAGTTATTGCCACTTAGAATATCTTGATATTCCATTTGGCCTATCTGAAACTGTGTTTTTTTATGGAACCAATAAATTGATTTTACAATAGTACAATTACTCTTTAATTTTTAAATTTTTCAATTAAATATTAGTTTCATTAATAAATTAAGTGGAATCAAATATTTATTTTGGCTTATGTTATTGATATCTTGAGGAATCACTACCACTATATGAAGATTTCAGAGTACCAATTCTAGATTCATAGTGTAATATTATTAAGGAATGTCGTCTCAAAACATGGGATCTCAATTGATCGATAAAAATTAAAAATTTTATTCCATGGTAGGAAACAAAAAATATCTTTGGGATAGTTTTTTCTGGGCCTAGTTTATCATTATCACTTGTTCATGAAAAAAACCCCAATAAAAATTCACTATTGTCTTCTATCACTCATATGTGTGTGATGATTGTTGTAGAATCCAAATGTTGGGCTTCCTAAAATTAGATGAAGCATAAAATCACTTAATCCATTTTTTTATTATACTTGAGTTTAGGTAGGTCTATTTACACAATTGTGATAATTCAGGTCTTGGGATGGTTTTCATTTTCATGTAGGGTGATATTGTAGTGGGTTATTGTTTGTTATTTCTTCTTCCACCTAAAAAAGGAATCCCAAAAAATATCTTGAAATCACTGTGATTATACATGCTCTTAAGAGTATAAAAAACAAACATTTTGAGGAAACATCTAAATTTTAATTATATTATAAGTGATTGTGTAGTATATTTTCATATATTTATATCCTTCTCTACTAGATGACATTGGTATTGTGCCTACAATTAGTCAACATTCAATTCTCATAAAACCCATTAATGTGGATTTTTTTTGTTTCTTGGAGCAAGAATATACCATAACAGACTATAAGGAAATCATTATATGATTGAGATCTCGTCAAAATCATTGTTCATATACATTAGAGGTACTACGTGGATAAATCTTGCGACATTTTTTGGTTGTTTTCCGATAAAATACTCTTTTATAGGGTTTGTTAACTAGGGGAAGTATATTATTGATGAATTATGAGGAATTATGGATTCTTCATATTGTATTTATACTATCCAGAAATGGTATCTATCCCTAGGTAGGATATTTTTTATCAGGAAATGTGATATCATTCTATCCCTTATGAGGAAGGTTGTGAAAAGGTATTATCAGCATTCCCAGTGGGTGGTTCACCCCAATCCGACTATAATTTTATATGATATGAGGCATAAATTATGGAGTAATGATATGAAATAATATATTACTAATTTTTCACCTATTATTATAACTATAAAAAAATTAATGTTCAACATTAAATTCATTCAATGTTTAATCATCCTATTTATGTGACGGAATGGATGTGGGATGAGATAACGATGGTTTTTTTTGGAATTTAATGAATTCCTCAAAGAATTAATTTGATTTGGAGAAGGCTATATAAGTGTATGGGATACCTTATTCTATTGACAATGACGATCCATCATTATATAGATTGTTTTATGCATTATGATATAGAGATTCATGGGGACATTCTTTATTCTTTCAAACCTGACTTTGGAGGAGCACTATATTTCTATTTGGGGAAGGATGAGTGCTAAAATAGTAGTATCTACTAATTTTAAATTTAATGTTCTTTATATGAGGAACTATAAAGAAGGACATATAAACATATATTTTTTGATTATATATTGGTGTGGAATCCCATTTGGAAAAAATATTAGTCTACAGGATGATTGTAAGCTCCAAGAGGATTTAAAAAAAGTTTGGTGAGGTATTAGTTCTAGTTAACATCATATTTGAATCACCATTGACTTATTTCATAGTAATATTCTTGTGAATTTGTTTTCCAAATATTCATTACATGACTTTGTCACTAATGACCTAGAAACTAAGGTATGTTTGCACCATTGTACATCAGACATTTTGATGTTGTTGACTAGATTGGGATGGTTGTGAACCATTTCATATTTACATGAAAATTTACATCAATCAATTATGTATTTCACTCGTCACATATAATGAAATATAAATAATAATTCTAACATGTTTGGAACTGGGAATACAGTGATGTATAACATCATATTATCGTGACTTCGATGATGGTGAAAAATATTTAATATCGGGTCAATATTTAGTGTATTAAGTCTTTTCCTTTGGTATTTCTTATTTTAGAGAATTATTTTGATGATCATGAGTTAAAAGAGTGATGTATGATGTTGAGATAGTAGAGGTCTTGTTAAATTATGGTCTTGACTTATAAATGATAAATATTGGGGGAAGAGAGTGTTATGGTTTGGAGAATTAAAATATCCTGACACTTTATTAAGGTGAATATATCCCATTATTTTGATAATATTTCTTTTGGTCTTTTTATTTGTCATTTTTGGGTGATATTTTTTATTTTTATCAGTTTATTTGAATTTACCTAATTGGCACATAGTTATGGACAAGAATTAAGGTCTACCTAATAAATGATGATTTATGTGTTATAGTGTCTCAAAGGAGTGCATATTTAGGTTCATGGTTAGTCCAAAATGTGTAGTGTTCCCCTCAAACTTTATGAACTGAAAAAGGTGTTTTACATGGTAATTGTATTTTATTTAAAACATTGGTACCAAACATTGTGGCACATCTAGTAACCCATATTAATGGTTCACCCAGTTGGTGCATGCTTTGATAAGCAGTGTAGATATTCCATGTGTTGTAAATTAGTTTTTATAATGTTTTGAATTAAATTCTTAAAACCACCTTTTTATCATTAATAACATATACCATGAACCTCATTTGAAAAATTTTCTATCATTGTATATCATGTAGAAATTTTATTTCATCATGCCTTTAATATTATTGGATTCATTTGTCTATTGAATAACTGAATCTATATCTATAATTGTAACATATATATAATTTTGAATTCTTGTTTCATTGTCTATATCATTTATTTAGAGTCATGGAACATTTTTCATTTTTTGGATCAAATTTTTATTTTTTATATTCAAAATTTTTTGTCACCCTATGGGTTGATCAAATCATTTCATCTATATCTGATTCGGGAATCCACGTTTGGTGTTTGGTGATACAATGATTGACACAGGTGGTTTAATAAAGATATTTCAATCGATTGAAACTACTTTTTTCAATCATTTCATGAAATGTGTATCATTTTTTTCAAAGGAATGCATTTATATTCTTGTTAATTATTATTTTATTCCTAGGTGTGTGTTAAACTATTATGGCCATTAATTTTTAAATAAACAATTGATTTTTAATAAAATGGGACTGAATCAAAATGAACAAGTTGAAGAAATAATTTCATGAAGAATCATGATAAATGAAGGAATGCAATTATTTTAGAAGTAAAATGATTTATTTGAATGTTATGTGCATTTATAATAATTTTTTAACATTCATTATTTAAATAAAATGCGATATTTGAAAAATTATGTATGGATTCTTGAAAGAATATTTAGGTAATTTAGTTGAGTTTAATTGTTTACATGATTAATTTATTTTAATAACATGTGTTCATTAGTAGTTATATGGGAAGTACTAGAGAGTAATGAGGGACATGTATTAGATATACAAAGATATTGGTTGATTATGCCAATGATAAATAACATGATGAGGGTGGGAGTTTATTCATTTCGATTGACTCATATTTCTCCTAGATTTGAGATCTAGAGAAGTGTCATCTCAATGAGAATAATTTAACTAATTTGTGTGAGGACACAAAATTGGTTATTTAAATAATAAATAGGATTATAAATATGGTTCTATTATTTGAAATTCTCTATACAATCCATTTTTATGAAATTATTTATTCAAAGATGCTTAATCAAGATTCGTATTCATGAATATTTTGAATGAAATACTTATTAGTGCCTTATTGAAAATTTCAATCAAATTGAATTTAAAAGGTTGATTACTTTTGATTTTTAGAATATTAACATTCCATCATATGTCTAAAAATAAAAATATTTTTTTTATTTTATGTCGACTACTTATGAAATGATTGGTGGGGTTTTATTGGGTCAGTGTAGCTTACACACTCTATTTTCTTCTAGGAATATGTTTACTATCATTTTCCTGGTCTACGAGAAAGAAAAGCCTCAATAGGTTGTGGTGGGAATTATAGATATCCTAAACAATGTAGTTGGTGGTGATAAGTGATGTTATTTTTTAGAAGATATGTAATGTTCATGGTTCTTGTGTTTTATTTGGATTGATATTCAATGTCAGTTTTTGTACTTGACTTGCTTGTATAATATTTTATCATGAAAACTATATTTTCATACAAATGAGTTAATGATAATTATTATTTTCTTTTGTATCATTAGTAATTATTATGGGGATATTGACCTGTTCTGATTTTTTATTATGATAAGAAACTGCCATTATACCTTTGTGAATAGAAACACCTATTGTTCCATGTCATTAATGATATTGGTACTGGTTTGTTGGGTTATAATGGTTGTTTTATGACAACCATCCTGATATTTATCTCAATGGACACTAATTCATCTCATTTATCCCTATAATCCATGTCTTACATAAACCACATATAAAACCAGTTCTCTAACTCCCATCATGATAGAAATGAAATCAATCATACAAGAATTATAAAAAATTTCTACCATCTCCCAATTTTTTTAATAAATTATACTATAGAAAATCTATTGTTTTTAGAATAGATTACAACGATCAAATAAAATTTTAACAAAAAAAAATTACAATCTATAGTTTAAACTGAAATCAAAATAAGCACTACATTCCACAATAATGCACTGAACACATCATAAAGGTATTAAAACCTTATATCTCCCTCTACCCCCTATACATAAACTATATAATGAAATTATTCTCACAATTTATACATAAAATACATATAAATGATTCAAAAGTTACATTCCTTTACATTTTATCATTGCATGATATTCTCATTTGAATGATTCAGCCAAATTAATATTCTAAAACAGTTTATAGCGGGAAACAATGTATCAGTTATAAAAGTAATTTAAGTTAGTTGATTACACATGAGTAATAAATAGCAGTGGTCATTTATTTTATAATAAAACATTTAATTTAATTATATAATTCATATCTATGGATGAGTTAAATTAAATATCAATTAAAATTTAACAAGGAATATTCTCTATAATATGTAAATGGAATTATATATAGCTAATACCATATTATAATTACGTAAAATTTTCTTATTACATGTTTTTATAAATTTACAATTAGGTATTTAATATTTAAGAATAAAATTATACAGAAAAATACTTTATAAATGGATTTAGACACATTAAATAACCAACCTATTCTAAAATGTAGGTAAAAAATAAAATGAAATTGTAAAAATTATATACAAATACCACATGCCTGATATAATATAGGTATACACTCCCTCTTCCCGTTCTAGATATGTGTTGAAACTCCATAAGTCTATAACCTTGTAATCATGTGTATCACTAATTGGGAAATGAGAACAATAGTAAAACGGAACAACATGAACAATGATCATGTATGTAAAAACATATAATTGCCTCTAGTATGGGGTAGTATGCCTGAGATAGATGTTCTGTAACATGTCCTGAAAATATATTATATTTTTCATACCATTAACAAATAATGAATCAAAATAATCGTGATTTATGATTCAACATTATGTTTTTTCATATCCTTGGTAACCTAATCATCTCAAGGACCATGTTTTTTCTAATTTACCTCTTATGTGCATCTTCAAATTCAACTGGTCACCTCATACTTATCACAAACCATGTAGGGGTAAAATTCAACCTGCCACTAGACCTATATTAAAATATGGCTTAATAGTCATTATCCATACCCACGGACTAGAAACTAATACTTGGTTAACAACAAAATACATTGGGAATGATTTAACTTGATTTAATAATCATAGACAATAAACAATGGTAAAAAAACATTAAGGAAGAATCACAATCAATAGAGGTCAAAAAAAATTAGATTCTTGGTATTTATGAATAAATAATTCCCAAATTAAATACCACATAATGTGAACAAAGAACTATACCAAATACCTCTTTAGAACATGAGGGACATCACCTTCAAGCCGCCACCACCAACCCATGGACGAAGGGGAACTCTAGAAACCATATCCACCATCACGATACATATTTCCTTTACTTGATTAAAATATTATCAAGTCTATATACACCAAAAGGTGTGTGCATGGATTGAAAAAAATATCTATGGGATACAACCCAATAAATGATATTGCTTTCAAAAAACATCATACGATCATTAACATGTATGTTTTATAAAAAGGATAAAAATAGTTTTATAGAAATTTTTTAAAAACATGATTTCTGATTGAAATAACCAAAAAAGAGCACTAGATTCTTATGGTAAGTATGATGTGACAATAGAGAACTACGTCATGGTAAAACCCCATATGCAAAAGCTAAAATGGCACACTAGGGTCCTTGTATTTCATGGAAACATGGTATAGAAACCACAACCCACAACATCCTTTAGCATGATTATATATAGTGGAATCCATAAAATGGTTTAGTTGTATCCAAAAATCACCATAATTTAGTTAGTAATATAATATTAAATATTTCTAGATTAATCTATGACAAACCACATTCGAGTCAACTATCATACTAGTCTTATTCCCCCATCTAAAAAACTAGCATATCCTTTTTTACTCACCTTCCGTCCCACATATCAAATTAGAAATCGCATTCACACATGAACAAGCCAATCAAGATACACTCACTTGATATACCACTATTTCTATAACCATAACATATTTTACATATAAATTCACAACAAATACATTTCAAAACATGGGTTTCTCCATTTACACTTTTTATCAACCACCTTTAAAAAGACAAACCAGGAATCACACATCAAACCCTCGTGGAACATCATTTGATTCCTTTGGAATCCCATCCTTCAACACAATTAATCTTTGAATATATTTAGAAAACATTTCTCACCTCATGCAAAATACATATAATATATGAATTAAGAAAGGTAACTATATTAAAATCACTAAATAATTTTTAAGCATGGAACCACAACCCTTAAGTATATAAACTTTAACAAAATAAGAGCTAAACCACAACCACAAGACCACAATATCTTATAAAAGACACATATAACCAAAAAATCAATATTGAACCCGAAGATTAATGATTTATTCCAAAAAAGGTAACCCATCCCACTAGAGACATGAAACCCCAAGAAGGGATAAAAGAAACACCTTAATAGTGATAAAATCAAGATGGAAACCCACTTATATAAATGTTTATTGATACTTCTCTAACAAAATGAGAAATAAAAAATTGTGGTATAATAGATTAAAGGGGAGGTAATGAGGATCATAGTGTGAGAAAACCTGAGTGGGGTTAATTTTGTGTGTTTGGGGTTAAATATCAAAGGGGGAGGTAAAAACCCAATTATTAGTTACCAGGACAAGTTCCATTGTTTTCCAACCTGGTTTTCCAAATCACGTGGAAACCATTTTATAAAAAATATCTAATAGGGGTATGTTGCACAGTTACCCATATATTTTCTAAACCATTCACAAACCATGTCATTCTCCTCTATCCAAATATGATAGTTGGATGCATGGTTTTTTGGGCAAGGGCACACGGTTGTCTAAATCAAGCATCAACTTTGTGGCACCGTCCATTATCCCAAAACACATATATTTAACCAAAATATTATGGGAAAATAGGATTTATATGAAAAAATAAATATAAATAATTAATCACCTTAAAAAATGACCTAAATGTGACAATTCTCTCCATAATGACTTCTTTCCATCCCTAGACATTCATTCGAAGATTGATCATAGAACAAATATGGATATTCCACATTAACCAAAGAGCATCGGTCACAATTCTAATGTACAACATTAACATGATAAAAACTAACTCAAAACAATGGAATATACTTACCATTGGTAAACATATTGAGAAAATGGATCGTCTCTACCGGTTGTTCCAACATAGAAAAATCACGTTTCAACTCTAGCTCTTCCTAATTCAACACATGAGATGGGTGTGGTTTATATTTCTTCAACTAGGAAACATGGAACTTTTCATGAATTGACATTAGATGAGAGGGAAATGATAACCAATATTCCACCATACCAACCTTCTCATAAATATCAATAGGTCTGACATATATCAATGTTAACTTACCTTGCATACCCAAATGATGGAGACTCAAGAGTGGAACCACATTTATAAATAACAGGTATCCCATGGGAAACTCCAAATCATGGAACCTTTGATCAACATAACCCATATAGAGACTAAAAGCTGTCTAGAACTTCAGGTTAATCATCTTGACTTTCTCATATCTATAATATACAAGGCTTGGAACCAATAACGAGGTCTCACCGACCTTAGTCCAGCACAATGGAAACCAACACAACTAACCATAATGCACCACATAAGGATCCATTATGACTGTGGATTGGTAAATATTATATTAATAAAACTCAACCAATCCCATGTAGTTATCCCACAAAAATCCAAAATCAAAAACACAAGCATGAAGCATGTAATTCAAAATTTTATAGGACCTCTCTATATAACCATCCATTTATGGTTGATATTTTCTTATAAACGTGACATGTGACCCTAGTTAGTTTATAAGTCCTTCCCAAAAAGGTGAGGTAAAATGGGAGTTTTAGTTTGAAAAAATTTTCAATGACATTCCATGATGCCACATAACCTCCTAAACATATAACTATCCAAACACATCCATCTTAGGTAAATATGTGATAAGAATAAAATGAATATATTTTTTCATAAGATTGATCACTACCAATATAGTTTTTTTTACCCCTTTTGTATGTGGTATTCTAACAATAAAATCCATGTCGATCTTTTCCCACTTCTATGTAGGAATATGTAGTTGCTGAAGAAACATTGAGTTTTTTTGGTTCTCTACATTAACTTCCTGACACATATAACAACGTGATACAAAGTCAAATATTTCATGCTTCATACCTAGACACTCGAACTACTGACACATATCATAAAGCATGATTGTATAACAAGTATGAATTGACCACTAAGACTTGTGGCTATCCTACATCACCAAATTTCTCATAGATAACAATACCACAAATAAACCCTTGAAAATAAAACTCCCAAGGGTGACAATGACCGATTAAATGTCAAATTAACACCATGAAATAACTGAAGAGACGACTAGAAAAACTCTTCACCATGATTTTCTAGCTGAATTTGATCAAATTTGGAAAGGTTATGTTGAACTATGGACATGAACGCATCTACTCAATTCTCTTTTATCTCCAAATGAATTTGATAAAAGATCTCCATTAAATCCCACTCACCACTAGACTCTTTCAATTCATTGACTGGTTTTTTTCAACTCAAAACATCATCCACAATATTACCTTTACATGTGGTATAGTTAATACTGAAATCATACCCTATAAGGTACTCATCCAAACAATGTTACCTCAAATTCACATATTTCATGGAGAAAATTTAGTCTAAACTATTATGATCAAAATTCACCACAAAATTCTCTTCAAAAATATAACGGTTCCACATCTACAAAGCATGTATCACCGCATCCATATTTAGGTCATGTGTTGGGTAATTCTTATCATATGTCCAGAGCTGTCGAGAATGATAATCCACTACATGGTAAACTTAAGTAATCATGTTGGTTTATAATAACTATGAAGAATACATAAGAGGGGGAGAAATTGCGCCCATTAAAAATCATGAAAATATGAAAACATCCATCTTTCAATGAAATAATCCATCTTTCTCTATTAATGTAATGAGAGAAGAAGAAATAAATAAATGAAAATAATAGAATGATGTATTGTGGTTTAGGGTAAAGAAGTCATGTTTTCCACTACACTAACTCTCTACTCCATAAACATGGTAATTTTATCTAGTATAGAATATTATCCGAAGACCTATAGAAATTAGTACAAGTAGTTGAAACCTACCAATGCATTTACATTGACTTATATTTATCTTACAGGGAAAAAAGTATCCATAGATTAGTATGAGAAGTTGAAACTCTACTACTAACAATTCCAAGTATCCAATACTCAAATGAAAGTAGATGATATGAAGTTTGTTGTGAATTAGGTTTTATCTCATAGTTTTATCAGAAACATCGAAAATGTATATGATCTTCAATATCATACAATAGTAGAAAATTAATCTTCAATGTTGGGCGTGCATATTCTTCTTTAAAATTTTTAAAATATATTAGAAAATGTGACCCAATATTCATTTTTATTTACTCGATTAGAGAATAAATATGTATAATGAATATTTTTATATTATTCAAAATGATGAGCCTCACAATATTTCATCAATGTATTTCTGTCATAGTTTTCATGTATACATTCTTCGTTGTATTTTAGTTTCCTTTAAAAGAGAGATATATATAGATAATATATATCTATCATTAACTACTCTCGTCTTCAATCAGATATTAAAAATAAATATGGTCAATTTCCGATATAATTATCCAATGAATATCGTAACACCATTTTCATATTCTTGCAGAATAAATCAACAATAAAAAAATTTAAAATAATGGGTATAAATATTTCAATTAAACGTCTAGAATAATAACATTTTTATATTATTTAAACCAATATTTAAATCTATATAAAACTCTTTAAATAGAGTCAGAACAATTCTGGAAAAAATGGTATCACAATCCAAATTGAAATTAAAATATTTTAGTTTGAATAACATTTGATCCAATATCAATGTTGTAAAAATGGTTTTATAATATTCTATTCATAATTCTATTTAAATACTTAACTATAAACATTAAAATATATTCATCCATAATCCTTTGGATTTATTATAATTTATCCAACTGATAAACTGCTAAAATAATGCCTGACAATAAAGTAATAGATTGAAATACCATGAAACATATAAAACTAAGTATTGTAGGCTGCATAAACTCCATTCTATCCTTTATATATGTCTAACCTTTTAAATATTTATTCAACCCCAACATTAAACATATTTATGGATTTATCCTTGTAGAAAACATCTTGAGTTCCTCCTTTCTTATTTTTTTATGCATATCCACAATACCTTATGAAGGGATTTTTTCCTCTAGTTTATATTCTAAATCAATGTGATCGTGTTTAGGAAAACATATTTCAACATCTTCATACTCTAGTTTCATTGGATGTTTATGTGATATTTCTGTAAAATATTTCTCCATCACTTGTGCTATTTTTTTAGAAAAATATCATGATAAATATGTGTTAAGATCCAATACAAAATATAGAAATATATCACATGGATATAGTAGGAAGGTAGGCCACATTCGAACTCTAATATAGGGTTAAATAACAATATTTTCAAGGATGTAGGGTTCACTAGATGTTTGGTTCTTGAACATAGGTTTCATTACAAACATATGGTTCATGAACCAATCTTTTCTCTCGAAATTATTGTTGAAAACATATAATTGAATTAAATAGTAGTATTATGAACCATATATTCTATTTCTCAAGAGTATGATTAATTAACCATACATTCTCTTTCTCAAGTATAGGGTTTCAGTATTCTGAAAATGGTTTTTAGAAAAAAAATACATCTTGACTTTAAATAATTCAACGGTATTTAGGTCCCTTTAATAAAAGATTATGCCTTTGTAATAAATGAATAATATTAAAGAAATATTGATATATTTATTGAGTATAAATAACCAAATAAATATGAATTTTTCATATCCTAATATTATCTAAAAACAACAGAAATAACATTCTGTAAAAACTGTAATTATGAAAATGAATCAAAACAATTAAGATATTTTATTCACCGTCCAAAAAAACTTTTTTAACCTCATTTTAAACTAATAAAATTTAGATAAACATCATGTATTTCTATCCTACCAGGTTTTGAGTTAATAAAATATATATAGACGTTGTATTAAATCAAATACTGTCGATTTTGAAATTTGTTGACTATAGAGTTAAAAAACTAATACATAAATATGAATTATTTTTTCAAGAACCATAAAAAGTTTTTCAAACATCTTTATTAACAAATAGAGTTTCAATAATTATCTTATCCATTGAATTGTAAATCACACTCCCAAATCTATTCATTGAATATTATGATATCATCATAATGTAGAGGATACATTAAAACAAAAACTGCAAAGTCACTTGATCAACATGAATATAAATCAGTGAATTTTTTCAGCATAAAAAACTACATTTGATTTTGAAAATAAAGGTTGAAATAAATATAATATTAAAATATTTAAATTAGAAAAAACACATACTAAATATGAACCAAATAAATCATTACAAAAAAATGAATTATGGGTTGAAGTAATTATCAAATCTAAACCCCCATGAGAATAACAAGGATCCACTCAACATTCTCCCCCGTTTTCTAATTTAAAAACCCAAATTCTATACCAAATTTTCTCCTCAATTTTTAATGATAAAAATGATTAGTTACTAAGTATATTAAATAATAAAATATATTTATGTTTTTTAAAAATAAAAAAAAAATTAATTTACCTAAAAGTATCAAAAAATGTAAAATGTAAAATAGAAATTTTCTTCCCCCATTGTAATATAAAAAAAAGATGAGTTATTGAAAAATATGCTCTATTTAAATTAAGTAGCATAAACTCATTCTAAAATTTATAACCTCATTATAAATATGAAACTATATAATGTCGAGCCATCAAAACATATATAATATTATTCAATTAAAAGAGAGGGTTCACAATAAATTTATTAAACAATTTAATTCATGCCATGATAATAAAACGTTTAAACACATGGTAAATATTTATGTTACTCTATTTAATACATAGTATTACTATAAATGATTTTCAATTAATATAAAATATTTTCAAGTAATTATAACTAAATAAAAGGTTTTAATAGGTTTTAAAATAAAACAATTAAAAATGTCTAATTTCAAAAGTGACAAATGACCAGATAATTTTATTTTAATAATAGAATAATTTAAAACATAAATGAATAGTTAAATTTAGTAAATAAAAATATTTTAAATATAATGACTTTAAAAACATTATGACATACATGATAACCATTTATATAAAATAAAATTGTTAATCATTACAGTCATTGGTTAATAAAACAATGAAACAAATTAATTCATATGATAATATAGTAAGAAGATGATTTACCAATTTCATTGTAAGGATAATTAATTATTCAAGAATAAAAAGATATTACATTAATAAAAATTATTTCCCTATATAAAATAGTCAGTGTATTGATTATTGAATATAAAATACTTCCCATATTAAACCTTCTTGACTTAATAATGTATTAATTTAATAGAATTTGAAATAAAAATATAATAAATATACATCACTTTTATGTATGAACATAATCTTTTTGAAATGAATTGCGATGGTTAATAATTGGAAAATAATAATACTGTTCCCTTGGTACCCATATAGGCTTGGGTCGGGCTATGATAACAAAAAAAAATATTTTGGTAACGAAACTTGTTAATTGTGATCTAGCATTTTACAATTAAATATAGATAATCATTTTGAACAATTAACATTCATGAACACACAAATGTTTTATTTTCCAAAATAATATTTATTAGAAAAATATTTTTTAATACTATATTAAAAACATTTAACAATATACATGCATTTTCTGTTTTCACCAAAAAAAAATTAATTAATGTATAATTCTGGTTCTTCTCCATTACCACCAATACTATGTTTTTCTTTTAGAATAATATTTTTACCAAGGATTAGATTCAAATAATTCTATCCCATAATAATAATAATGGATTCATGCTTTATGTAATAATCATTATCAAATGATTCGTTAATTATATTTTTATTCCTATCATAATAAATATTGGATGCATTGATCTTAAATAAATAATTTTAATTAAAAACATTTTATTATCTATTGAAATAGCATCATAATATTTTCTACTTTTTGTATGCTCTGTCATTAAGGATTCCAAATTTTAATGATTTATAAAACAATATTAATCACGTTCATCATGAGAAATTTTTTTGAATCAGAACATTCATCATAAAATTATTGGATTTCATCAGTGTGAGCAATTACAGTTATATTTACTTTTTGATTTACATTTTCAACATCAGAGTTTTTAGTACATTCACTAATTGAATCCAAACGAATATAATTATAACATTCATCCCTGGATACATTTAGTGCTTAATTTTCCTCTTTTTTTTTCAAATATGATTTTTAGTTTCTTCTTGCATCTCAGTTTCACACAACTCAATTATCTACATTAATTATAGATTTATTAATAAAATTGGAATTCCAAAAGAATCTTCATCATTTTTAAATACTTTAAATTTTAAAATTATGTCATAAGAAACTAAAATCTTCTTTCATATCTCATAGATATTAGCACATTGATAATCATGATTAAAATCATCTACACCAAGTTAGCATATAATAGAATATATAACTCTGATTTTAATATAATATTTATTTTTCTTTTTATCATCACATAATAACTCTTCTCTAGGTATTTCATATAGTTTTATAATTGTAATGCAAACATTGAGACCAAGAATATTCAAATATATATTCAAGAAATTTTTCCGACATCAACAACTATCCCAATTAAAATAAGGTTCACATACAACTAGAATACTTTCTCTAAGTTCATCCATTGAATTTTTTTTCATGTGAATATTATACAATGGTCTTGATAGATCCAACTAAAATATTATACATTCATAAATGGTACATCCTATTTTTATTACTTATGATGTGTCAGATAGAAAAAAAATTATATTGAAGGATTTCCAATAAAATAAATTTTCCAATATATTACATCCACTTTTTTTTTGCAAGATTGTATCTTGTAGAAATGAATTTTTCTATTGATAAATATATCATATAGCCTTTAACATCTGATTAAACTTGTTTGGTATCAAATAGAAATAAAATTATTTCAAAAAAGAGAAATACATCTAATATATCATTACCATTGATACAACTTGTTGGGTTAGAAGGGATATGAAGAAGACATAAAGAAGGGTAAACTATTTTATTTTAAAAGTATTGAAAATATTAAAATGTCGTTCTTGAGAGAAAGTGATCTATTTATTCTCTCTTTAATTCAAGTGAGCATCTACAACAAATAAATGTAAAGAACACAATGATGTATAATGGTTTGGGGCACAAAAATACCCTACTCCACTCCCCAAATACTCTTCTCCATAAGCTCGATGATTTTTACTAATAGGTCTTCTTATCGATATATATCTAAACCTATTTACAAGAAGTTGAAAACTAACATAGATTTTCAAGGGCCATTTAGTTATTTTACAGAGAACAAAAATATACACAGCTTATTCTGATAAGATGAAAATCCACCATGACTGAGTTCATTCAACTTATAATCCAAATAAAATAGATAAGAAGTCTATTTTAAAATTGGTTAAGATCACAGTTGTGGCTGAAACTAATAAAGGAATATAATCTATAATATTTTATAACAATTTAAATGCAATCTTTAATGTTGTGAGTGCTTCCTGTTCTTTAAATAAAAGAAAATATATTTGACAATGTATCTCTAGATTCCATCTTCTTACACGACGATAGAATAATAATTTATAATGAATATTTATATCTTCTTAAAAATGATGAGAACCAGAATATTTCAAAACTATTTTTCTATTATAGTATAAACATATCCACTCTTATTTTTATTTGTTTTTCAAACCAAAGTGATATATATATAAATGATAAATATCTAGTAGTAACTACACTACTCTTCCATAAGATATAAAAAATAAATAGAGTCAATATCCTTATTAAATAACCAAATCATAACATATCACCATTAATTTCTTCTTATAGAATAAATATCTAATAAAATAATTTAATTAAAATGAAATAAGACTTTTGATGAAATATAAAGATTAATAGTTGCATTTAGTCATTAAATGCATCTATTTAAATCCATTCAACACTATTTAAATATAATCAACACTTTTCTAGAAAAATAAAACCAAAATCTGTTTGTAAAATAAAATATTTAAAATGGATTAATATTATTTCTTCTAACATTGCAGAAAAATGATATTAAAATAAAATATACATTTTTTTATATACAACACCGTAAACTTTTCGATCTCTTTATTCAATATCCATTGGATTAATTATAATTTATCCAACTAATAAACTTCTAAAATATTCTATATAAGAATACGGTAGATTGAAATAACATTGGACATATAAAATAGAGTATTGTAGTCTGATTAAACTTCATGGTTATTATTTATATATATTTCTACTTTTAAATATTAAATACATCAAATCATGTAGAATTCAAATAAATTTTTCAATGTAGTAATCATCTATAGTTCAACTTTTCTCATGTTCTTATATATATTCACAATCCATTTTAGGGCATTATTTTTCAGTTTGATTATCTTCTAAATAAACGAGAAGTAGTTCAACAACACATGTGTCACTATATTCATCCTCACGTTTCATGTGATATTAAAACAATATTTATATAGAAGAGTTCTCAGTCACACGTCCTTATTTTTAGAATGTTTTCTCATCATAAATTTAATCTACGATCATCCACAAGAAAAATATAAATAACTCAAGGAAACAAAAAAATAAGGGTAAATTTTTCCAAGACAGTAGTGTTCAAGAATATAGGGTTCATGAAATTTGAGTTCATGACTTTAGGGTTTACTTGAAGTATGTTTTCTAAACACAAGTTTCATTAACAATGTATGGTTCAGGAAGAATATATTTGTATAAATATTAAGGTTGTGAGCATATGAATGAATATAAACATGGGGTAAACAAACCATACATGACCGTTTTCAACTATTGGGTTGATTAACTATACATTCTCTATCTAAAACTTAGGGTTACTCTTTTCAAAATGTTGGGTTTGAAAAATGGTCATATTTCATTAGATACATCAACAATATTTTATATGCCTTTAAGATATGGTTCAACATTCAGTATACAATAATTATATTTATTGAATTTTAATATATTTACAATGGATCATGAATCCAGTCAATCCAATTTGTTTATATCCTGATATCCATGATAAACTAATGAATTGATATAAGGGAAAATTATCGGTCTGAATATAATTCACAAAATTTATAAAATTTAATCACTATCTAGACGACCTTTTTAGAAATCGATATAAACTTATGAAATAATTACAAAAATTATTGATTTATATCCCACTTAGTTTAGAGTTATTCTGATATCTATAAAACATATAGTAAATAAAATACAGTAGCCTTTCAAATGTTTTCTTTAACGGGTTTAAAAAATAATGTAGAAAATTTAGTTATTTTTTAAACCACCAAAAAAACTTTTTATACCTTATCATAAAATACTAATTTTTAAATATATATTTTATATACAGAACTTTATAATAAATAAAATAATAAATTCACTTTATATTGATATATCATCAAAATTCATAGGTGAATTTAAGATAAAAACTGTAATGTCACATTAATATTTTGTAACTGATTTATTTACTTTTTTGTACAATAAAAAAAATGCATATTGACATTATTAGATGAAATCAAGATAATCATCATATATTTAAATTTCAAAAACCCTATAATAAATATGAACCATAAAAAAATAATTAGAAAAAAATAATGATTGTTTTAAGTAATTATTAAAAATAAAATTTGATGATAATGGCAAGGATCCACTCAACGAATCACACACCTTAGACCCATACCTGAGGCATAAGAATAAATTACATAACCCTTTGAATATTAAATAAAGTTCAAAAAAGTTTTGGTGGTCAACTAACTCTTAATCTCTTCAAATGATGCTTGACACTATAGGATCTATTAAAATATCCTAACATTCCTCGTATGTGTCGTTATGGTAAAAGTAATCTGAGATAATTCTCGAATTAACCTTTGATAAGAACCTTCCGTGGCTAAAAAATATTGATTTATAAATCCTTATTTTTCTCTTCCCATGAAATCACTATACTATTCTTCTTGTGGTCTACCAAAACGCCTTGTTCAGAGATCACATGGCCCATAAACATCACCTCTATAATCCAAAAGGTTGACTTTCAAAAAAATGCATAAAGATGAGGGTAATGAACTGTTCCCAACATAATCCTCAAATTCCACTCATTCTCTTCATATGATAAAAAAATGATTTCTTCCATGAATACCATAATAAAAGATAAGAGATACCAGGGGAACACTCTATTCATGATATCCATAATGACTGTTGAAGTATTTCTTAACATTAATGGAACGAAAAAATAATCTAATTGGTTGTACCTATTTTAGAGGCAATTTTCAGAACATCTACCTCTATATCACTGACATGGTGGAAACCAGAAGTTATTTCATTATAACAAATCCAACATTACCACATAAAATGATTGAAAAGTTCATTAATATGGTTAAAATGGTACTAGTTCATGATCCTCACCTTATTCAACATCTGGTAATCAATACACAACATGATAGATCCATAGTCCACTTTCACCAACATAACTAAGGTGGAAAAATGTGGTATTCTAAAGAGAATGAATCCTTTTGATTCTAAATCATCATGTTGTACCTTTAATTCCACAAACATGGTGGGGGCGTAAGATATGAGGGAGGAGATAGTAGCTGTGTTCATGGAACCAAATCAAAAGTGACCTCTTCAACTTTATTCAAAATAAAACCTAAAAAACTCTCAAAAATATTCATAAAATAATCATCCACGGTAGCTAATCAACCATATTTATCGCCCTGATCATTATCAAACAATAATGAAGATTTCTAAAAATAATTTTATTAATTTTGGAAGTAGAGGTCAAGAATAGCCCTTCTGAGGATCCCATTCACTATGAAAATCTAGGGTACCTCCATCAAGGGCTTTAATTTTTACTCAGCACCTATACCAATCAATTGTTTCCATAATCCACACCATCCAATCTGTACTATGGATTATTTCAAATAAGTCTATCTCCAAAACAAGGAAATACCATTCCTACATGACCCTTGACATGGTGAATGCACAAGATGGACTCATGAAGAAATATTATTGATTCTTACCAAGAAGCATTACCAAATGAATCACATATAACATAATATTTATTGGAATCATTATCACATCCACAAATCAAGAATTAATAAGTAAAATATAATAACATGTATCAAATAGAGAAACAACTAAGGATGCTGAAATAAGAATTGTAACTAGAAGTATCATATGTCATTCATCTGATTTCACTAGTAATCCATCCACCACATGATGTTAACTTTTCTCATCATGATCCTGTGAATGGACACTTGCCTATAGTGTTGTCCTAAACTGACTCCATCCAGAAGAATATACAACCCAACTATAACGATAGCCAAACTAGAACCTGTCATCCTAGGAAACGTTTATTTGGATGATATTCATCTAGAATATATAGACCATGTTCTACTCTAATAACGATGTGAGTCCCTGAAAACCTCCATCAAGTGTCCCACATCTCTGCATCGATTACATGGTCTAGAAGGAGTTGTGAAAATAGGTCATATATGCCCTTTCTTCCTATACTAATGGTTCACAACAAACCCAACATCAAAATACACATATGAAGATAGTCATGAAGGATAGCTCGAGCTGCTACCTCCTTCCATCCCATGCTCATCTCACTTCATCTTCCTCTTCAATGAACATCCACTTATTAGAGCTTACAGTGGTTTATAGAAACTATTTTTTCACTAAAATAAATCTATACCATCATGTAAGGACCAACTTTTGTGGAATAGGTCTTTAGCCTAAGTATGAAGAAATAATATCTAATTTCTGACTGTAACCCCCTCTCAAACATTTGAGACTTCACATTCCATTTGAAGATGAGATTATGTGAATTCTAGAATAACTAAGTAAAGATATTATCATATTACATCACAAACAATTCTCAATATTTCAAATCTATAAACTATTTGGTTGTTTTGTAGGCTAAGACTGTAGAATAATACTACCTATTGAAAATAACCTTAAATTATTTCTATCCCATATTGTCATGCTTTATATATTGCACTACTGAGTCCCACAATATCCGGATTGGACCTTCCAACATGAATAATGGACACTTCAACCTAAATGTTTTAAGAGTATTGAGGAACTAAACCCTCATCCTTATTATCTCAGGTCACTGCTCTTCTTCTTGAGGTTTGATGATACGTCATAATAAGGTGATTTTTCTTGAGAAAATCATAATATTTTGGATTTATAGGACCAAATTCACCTTCTCTAACAAAAGCATGAAAGGTTCATACTCTATTTCTGAAAATAATGATCGCTCAAACCACAACTTTAATTAATTATTGATCAATTGTTGAAGGAGAACTCTCTCTGTCCTTTTCTTGTTACATCTCATGAATTCTAAGGGGGTTTTTACTAAAAAATGTAGTAACCACTATGAAAACCATTTATACCACTATTATGAAATGTTTTCACAATAAAACGCATACCAACATTCCATAAATAAAACATAACCAAATCAATCACACTAACAAGTCAACCAATCAACTTCACCCCATCCAGTGGTCATATACAGTCTACAACCAATATGCCGCACATGGAGAAGAAATAAAACCAAATCCCAACATCCTATGGTGACTCTAGATCTATCATAAGGAGTGTTGTCCAGGAACCCTAGTCACAACAAAAACCTCAAACCTGGATAGTCCAAGCCCCTTTTAGTTCATAATCTCTGCAAAATAACATGACCTAAAAAAGTGTGTGACCTGCTCCGATACATTTCATTTATTAGACAATCTAGCATTTCATCTGACCCAACACCTAACCTAGTTCAAATCATGACCAAATAGGGATTTTCTAAACCCCACAGTCTTTTAACTTGTATCCATTTATGATAAATATACAATGGGAATGAATTCAACCAATTTCAAAATAATAATCGAAAACAATAACAAAAAATACATAAATTTATATTCATAGTCAAATGAGGGACAAAAAGTTTCATATTCTGGGTTTAAAACATTAAAGAATACCCCATGGTACTACAAAGGAATGAAAACAACAAAAATATACCAAAAACTTCCATGAGACAAGGGGGAAATCACCATTAAAACACTACCAATAACCACTTAACGAAGTTGAAATATAGAAAATTGATCCACCAACATAATAAATATTTCTATTACCTGATTGAACCATAACCTAATATACAGACACCTAATGGTGTTTTCATGTTATGAAACAAATATTTGTAGGATTCTACCAAATAAATGATATATAATGAAAAAAATCATTTGAAAACATTTAACATGAATGTTTTATAAAAAGGATATGAATCATATTTATAGAAAACATTAAAATGGATACATTATTTTCCTTGAACATAACCAATAAGGGGAATTGTATGCCAACTGTGTGTACAATATCACAAAACCCAACTATTCCATGGAAAAAACTATATAAATTAGCTCAAATGGGATAATAAGAATCTCATATCTCAGTGAAACTTCGTATAGAAATTACAACCCACAATTCCCCCTTACAAGAGCTAATAGAGTGGAATCCTCTGAAGTTATAGTGGTATTCAAACATCATCATAATATAGATATTTCTATAACCATAAATACATGTAGATGAATCCATTCCATTCCACTACAGATTCATGTTGCATATCATTCTTAGTCCATCCTTCATGATACATAGGTTTCCCTTTTGTGCTTAATTTTCATTCAACATATCTCATAAGACATAACTTTCACAAATTCATAATCTAGTTAAGATATACTGACTTGATAAACAACAATTTCTATAAAAGAAAACTATTTTAAATCTAAATTCCTGCCAAATCCATTTCAAAACATTATTTTCTCCATTTACACAATTTATGAGTAACATTTATGAAAAAAACATGGAATCACACATGAAACACACATGTAGCATAATTTATTTCCTTCGTAGAACAATATTACAGTACAAATGTTCCATGAATCCTTTTAAATACACATTTTCTACCTCATTACCAGTACATATAAAAAAAAGAATCAAGTAAATCACATAAAAATAATAAAATAATGTTTATAATAGAACAACCTACCTCAAGTGTTGAAAATTCTAGAATATTAGTGAAAAACTTCCAAAGCATCACCAATAGAGCCTATAAAGAAAATATTGGACAAAAAATATGAATAATTAACCTTAAAAATCAATATTCATCCCTAAATAGGACACCCAACCCTCTTGAGAAATAAACCCCGGAGAGTGGAAAAATTAAACTCCAAAAAATAGAGTTAATAAATAAGGAAAACTACTTACTTGAATGTTTTTTGATTTATCCAAACCAAAATCACATAAAAAATAGAGTTTCATGTGAGAAAGGTAAAGCGGTGAGGAACGTAGGCTAAAACTTTCTCAGTGGGTGAGAATTTGGGGTGTTTAGGGATAAAAATTGAATGGGGTAAATGGTAAAAACCCATATATTTATGACACCAACAAGTAAAACTATTTTCCTGCACATTTTTCCAAACAATAAAGAAACCATGTTATCTTCACTATCCAATAGGGATATCCACAACGGTAACCCACATGGTCTCCAAACCATGAACCAATTAAGTAGTTCGCCTATGTCCAAAAATGAAACTTGGCCAAATCGTTTCCTAGTCAATGGAACATGATTTATCAAAACATGTGCAAACCTTCCACCACCAACTGTGAGCCCTTAAAATCCCTTTTTTTTTACCAAATTCACAATGGTAAAATAAGATATTAAAGAAATAAAATATAAATATAAAATTACCTCAAATAAAATACATAGTCGTGACACTAGTAGTGCAGGTTTAATATGGGATAATAAATATACTATACCTATACATCATAATGTAATAATAATAGTATAATAAAGAAGAAAATAATACTCCTAGATAAATTATTATAGAAATCATATCTGGGAATGACAGATAAATAGTCAAACTAAATCCATTCTAAAAAATTAATTGTGTTCTACATGTAGGATATGGAATACAATAGTACAAATTCATATACATTATAAAAAATATTAGAATAAAAATATTAGGTAAACATAATAATGGCCTTCAGATCTAGCATAGTCTCTAACTAAATGATCCATCACAAAATCCCAATCCATCAGTCATCAGTACATTCCAGAAAAAATCCTATAACTATGTATCATATGCCTAGGTTCTCGAGTGTCTTAGTAGCACATACCTGGTGTTATTGTATCTTAGCATGAAACCACAAATGATATACCAAAATATAACCAATCTGGTAAAACATTCATGCATAAATTATACAATTAAACAAATAAACAATTTAAAATTTTATTTTTAAAGTAGTAAATCTTTATTGATGTTTGGGATATATAGAGACACTTGAGTTTAGATTATAACACCATCGATTGTCATTTTTGTGATCTTGACTAAAAATTCCTTCATTTCCCAGATATAGGTATATCGATGTGTTTCACACGGACCATTCCAACCAATGTTTCATGATAAAATTAGCGGAAATTTTCTTGAATTATTACAGACCTTACCAAAGTGGTCTTTCATTATAATATCACGTTTTAATCCAATAGTGTTTTCATTAGAGTATCAAATACCTCGCCAAAATTTTGTCATTAGTATCATATACAACTACATGGTAGTTTTTTTAGAATCATGGAACACCCTGAAGCATGTATTATTTAATGTATAATAGACCACCCAAAGGTTCATTTTCATAGTCATCATGAAATTCCAATAAATGGTTGTTTTCTATGTAATCCAAGTCCACATATGATGAAATTTATATATCCAACACATATAAAAATATAATTTTATAAAATCCATCACAATATCTAACTTCAATATACTTTGGAACCATTTTCTCATTTCAAATTTGAATATTTAACAATTTACTTTACAAAATTATATAAATTTATAAATTTATACTGCATACAGTAATATTCATTTTCCCAATGACCATTTATAAAAATATTTTGAAAATCCAAGATACCATAGGAATGATCAAATTATAAGAGGACCTTGAGAATATTATAAACTAAATAAATACTTAATGTTCTATTTAGAATGAAAAATGATTGTGAAATTATATTTCACAATCATTGATCTAATAATTATATACATTTTAACCATTTAATACAGAATTTACTAAGTGATACAAAACATTATATTCCCTAATAACATTCCAGGTTTAAACCGACCATATAAATTTATAGTATCCATGTTCATGGTGAATCATATATAAAATAAAAATTCACGTAAAATCATCTCATTCCTTAGTTTCAAAACGTTTTAATTGGTACATAAAACTAAATAAAATAACAAAATTTGAGCCATGTATATATTTTTTCTATCAAAAGGTTTTGATTTTATTAGGATGGTATCATCTGATTTAGAGTTTTTAAAAAATATCTCTCATGTACTATATTTTTTCTTGTATCCCTTTTGAATAAGTACATACATGATCAATAGCGTATTCTTCATTTAGTATCCATAAAACTATAACATGGAATCTATTATTAAGGGGAACCATTAAAGATTTTGTATCTAATAGAGACTTTTATGTGTTATTAGGCCACTCACATGGTCAATCATTTGTGGTGGAACCATAAATATGATAATATATAATGATAAAAGGAGGATATGATGATAAATATTTTTACCCAATTGTTTATACTAGAGTGTTAGAATTTGGATGGAAAAATTATTATGAGTGCGGTAGAATGTATCTCTTCATATATTTTACGATATACTTATTATTAAATAATATTGATGCCATTGATAACTTACATTACATGAGATATTGAGTTTATACTATTGATGATATTCTATTGAGATGTTATGCAAAAATGTTACATGTATCACCTAGATGTTGGATTAGTTGTTATAAACATTAACACTAGAATATTGGATAATTTTTTTGTACACGAATATAAAATAAATTCATTGGTTATTAACTACATACAAATGAAACGAAAGGAATTTGAATGTAAAAAAATTTCCTTGAAAACTATTTCTTTTCGGTAAAAGTGTTTTTATCTATAGAAATTAAATTAATCAATATTTATGAATGATATTGATGATATTTTAATATAGTATCTTCTATAAAATATTTTTACATTCATTTTACATTTATTACTATGTAAAAAATTTATATAAATATAGTTTTATGATTAAAAATGTATTTTTATAAAATTGATTTTCATTACATTTTTTTCATTATATTAAAATGGATTTATTCCAACAATAAGAACTGAATTAAATAAAATTATTTACATAATTTTCATTGTAATTTAAACATTCTTAGTGATTCCACTTTAATTTCTTTGTCAAAATTAATAGTACATATGGTAAAAATTTGTCCTCAAATTTAATGTCAAAAAGGTTTAACAAGGAGGTATACTGAAACATATGGTTTAAAATATCACATAATGTTTTATATATTTTATTAAATGATTATATTTATTCCTAAATTTATAGTATATCATACTTTTGATAGACATGGTTCTATAATTACTTGAATATATATTTTTTAAATTTTAATGTATCGATCATTTACAAGAGTTCCACTCCTCTCAATTATAATATAGAACAAGATATTTTCTCTTTCCAACACCACTTGTGCCATTTATCATTAACAATACAAACCAAAATAATATCAAAATATGATTATCAAAAAAAATTAGTTATTTTTTTCAAAATACTATTCTAATAATCATTAATATTCATCTAAAAAGAGGATACCCATAAAAGAGTTAGGTGTTCTTATTGTTATTTTTCATGTATTTTTCTTTTTAAAACACATATAAATCTTCAATAACCAAATTAAAATAATAAAATAAAATTATATACGATATATATATTTTTTAATGGTTAATAATTTTTATTCTCATTCTCATCCATTGAAAACTGATAATGCTGCTTGTGCATACGTGTAGACTACCCACCAACGATACGTTGTGAGCCTTTATTCATTTCCTTTTTCTATAGATCATCATGAGGATAGAATTAATTGATATATATCATATTTATGAAATAAATTCTATTCTATAATGGTGATATATTAATTAACCTTATTTTATTTTATTCATTGGGAAGTGGAAAATCACTCATGCTTATGTATGGAATACAATATGAAAACCTTATATAATCCATCATTCATTGCAGCTATGTTTGAATGGTAACAAATTTTAATACAATTAATCAATATAATACTTATTATACTAGTATTATTTTTTGTATTATGAGACCATTACCAATGTTTGAAGACCATAATCATTCAACTGAATTATGTTAAGAAAATATGCACTATTTCAATAAAATGTTCATCTTGATAAAGCCTTTTTAATAAAATTATAATTAAAAATTATAATGGAATGAAAAATAGTATTTTATGAATTAATATAGATCTATAATACATTTAAAATAAATTGATATTAATTAAATGTAATTTTTTATGTTTATAAAGAATAATGGGTTACGTGGTAATTGTTTAGATTAGAATTTCATTTATTTTCAAGATTTAACATGTTAAATTCAAATCAATAGAAATTATATTATAATTATAATTTAAACTTAATAATTTTTTTATCATTTGGTTATTTTTTTGGTTTTCATGTTTTCCAATATTTATCATATATTTGGTACCAAAATGGTTGGTAAAATTTTTGTAATAATAGTTAACCTTATTTTCTATTTGGTCAACAAAAGTTTTCTTCCATGTCCTTGTTCTTTTAATGTTAAGTGGTGAATATTATTTTATGTGATATAAGTATTATTTAATTTAATTTAAAAAATACTTTAATGTATTGTTAAGTATTAAAAGGTACTTTTCATGATGTTTTAATGAATAGTTTATTGATTGAATTTTATAAAAATTGTAAATAAAATATTATTTTTATCATATTCTGTACTGACATATTTTCCCAACATCATGTCCTTAAATTTATATTAACATTCCTATTCATTTTTCCAAAAAATTCGTATAATAATTTTTTATTAATATTACATGAATTGTTTTTAAACAATTTTAAAAAAAATATTCACATTTACAAAGAAAGCTATGAAGGTTATTTTATAGTTATTTTCATTTATTTCAACATTTTAAGGTCTATATTATACTTAATTGGGAAGTGTATATAGGGATAAAATTCATATTAATTTAATATTTGTCTTATGATGATGTTATTATAAATGTTTTATGAAAACTATCTATTTTACACAGGTTATTTTATCATGAAATGATGAATGATTTTTTATATTATGGAAGAAATATTCACTATTTTCATTATGTGATATGTTATCCCCTTATATTCCTCCAATTAATTGGTTAATGGATGATATCCAATTATATAATATTGATTTTAATGTGGTGTAAAATTAATTATTTGTTGGACTATTATCACTATGAATATATTAGGCATAAACATTAGGAAATGATATAAAAGAGTTCGGAGTGAACCAAATCAACTATAGTATTTTTTTTCCAATATGATTGTCTTTTATGTGAACCATAAGTAATGAAATAATGTTATATAACTATAATTTTTTCATAATACCTATGAAATTTTCTTCTTCATATGATATTATCTCTAGCAATGAAATCTATTAATGTTGATTCATTACTCTCATTACTCATTTTTTTCAAATGGTTAGGAATTATTCACTGAATCACAATTTCGGATCAATGATTTATTAGGCATTAATATTTTTTGTTATAATAATTCTACCATAACCTTAATCAGGTCTTCTAGTTAAATATTTTCATCTACATATAGATCTCTTTTTTTCCCTTATTGACCATCTGAGCTCACCTTTCTTTTATTTCCATTTTTCTGAGGTTATAAAGAAACTGTTTATGTAAATAATTTTTAACTGGGGTAATATGGGATTTTAAATTTATTTAAAAAGTTAAATATATTTTACAAAATTAAATATATTATTTATCTATTTTTCAATGATAATATACCATTACAGTTATTGGGAATGTATTTTTGTTAAATGTATTGACTATTGATCTAAAATGATAAAATAATTTTGTATTTTATTATTAAATAACCTCAAATACCATTCACAAAATCCTTATCAGGATCATTTAACTAATCATATAAAAATTCCAAAACAGTTTTCATACAAATAAATACAATCATAAAAACAGATCTTTTCAAGAGTCAACCATAATATTTTCTTGTTTAATGAAACCATTATATTAACATATAATACTTTTTGTTCAAGTATGTAATAATTATATCGATAGATAAATCCATTTCATTAATCTTAGCTTACCATGTTCATTTTAATATCATGGTTAATTTTTTTTACTTCCTAAAATTATATTTACATCACTGTAAATGGGTTTGAAAGTGTATGTAAATCACTAGAACATATCCCTATGAGAATCTAGCCAGGTGTCTAGTCTTAGAATCGATCATCATGTATGCTGTGAATATTAATTATATTCTCAACCTATAATTTTGTGGCTAGTTAATTCTTTGTGAAACTATTTCCTTGTCCTATCTATATTATACTATCTAAAATGAATGTAATTTCTATGAACCCCAAATACTCAATACAATAAATAAATATTGGATGTTATCCTATGTGTATATTTTTTCATTATAGTGTTCACTAAATTCCACTAATAAAAACCCCAAAAATTAACAAAAACTATTTTCAAAAAACATATACACAAATATTTAAAAAAATCCATAAAACCTAGATCTATTACAAACTAAGACTCTCTACGACTCCACTCCAAGATATGGTTTTAAAAAAAATTTAGTAAACATGTTATTTGATAAAAACTCATATGATTGAAGTTAAACATATCTAATTTTTAGATCATTTCCATAACATAAAAATTATATCCTATAATAATTTTAGAATTCCAGGAATATAAGTATTAGTTTCTTTGAGGATCATCGAAATAAAAAAATTATTTTGTGAAACTCACTAAAATTTCATTATAAATGATCCACAATAGATTCCCTTCTACACTTCACATATTCATTAAACATATTTATAACATGTCGATTGAAAAAATAAAAATGGGTAAACTAAAATTATCTATAGTGTAAAAATTCATCAACACTTCCTCAAGGGGTTTCATTATAAAAATATGATAAAATATGAATAATAGAGATATATTTTAATGAAAATAACAATGAATAATAATAATTATCTATAATAACGTATAGAGAAAAATATTATCTAAAAAAAATAACATATATAAACATTAAATAATAAACATAATACATGTAGAATAAATATAGAAATCATGTTATTATATTTAATTTAAATTTAGTAGAAAAAAATTTATGGAATGGTATTAGCACAAAGAATCATTATAATAACCATATATATTGATGATTAATTTCTATAATAAAATACCATGTGATTGGATTTTCTTGTACATAAAACCACATTAATAAAAATACAACACAACCATAATTAAATATATTCATTATATTATTGTATTTATGATTTTGTGTATAACTATAAGTAACCCCCTCATAAAATCTATATGAAGATGTATAGAAAATTAATGAACATTTTATGCATAATAAATACGATTTACTAAATTTATAATGAATTATAGTTATGAAATTAATTTTCTGAATTTCTTTTTTGTTGTTGACTAGTGTTTGTAAAGTAAAAATTAGTTGATGCTAAAGAGTGGTATTTTTTTGGAAAAATATTAAAATTATAAATATAACATATTAAACTAATCAAAGGTAAATTAATAAACTATAAGGATATTTAAAAATATATAAAAATAAATTAATTATAATTTAATTGGAAATCAATGACAAAGTACATGACGTACACATAATCCTCATAATCACTTTTTATTATAATAAAAGTCATTATACATCATATATGTTTTCATTTAAGATTTTATTTTATTTTATATTTATTTTTAATTAAGATATATTGATAAAATAAATTGGAATTATCATATCAAAATTTGGTAATAAAGAAATAGTTATTTTTTTAGTAATAAGATATTTGAGATGGTTTTTATTTAATTATTGGTAACATGATTTTAAATTACTACTCTATCATGGATCTAAATTTACTAAATAAACATGAAATATATAAATTATATAAAATATGGTTATATTTTCTAAAATACATATCTTACCATCCTTACCTCACCAAATACAATTAAACATACTACCTCCACATTATAACTCTTTATTTAAAAATCGTGACCATGGAAAAGTACATATTCTTTAACTATAAAAGGTAGCTAACTTCAACCCATTAAATAAACCACCAATATTTTAAAATATAAATGAATACATGACCTAATATCCACTCCATTAATTCATTTATAATACATATTTACCATATGCCTCATAAATTATCCCATGTTTGTAAAATTTATGGTCTCCATTAATAGGATGTTCAAGGTCTCAACATAAGTATCATAGATTTCATAACATTTAATTCATATTTTTTCCATCCTAAAAAACAAATTCTATAGTATTTTAAACAAATTACTATCATTCATGATTTTATATTTTAAAACAATATTTAAATAACCAAAATTTATTCACTAAAATACACTAAGAAAATAAGAATTGTTGTTAGTGAATGCACATAGATTACTGCCTCCATGAAGAAATGATTCAATTTATTCATCACCAACCTTCATATATGGTTTTAAATGTAGTATTAAAAAACAAATATAATTTACTTAAATATTTTTTTTTCTAAATTATCGACAACTATCCACCTTCTTCCATATCATTCATTAGGTAATGGAAGCACTAATCATGTGTTGGGTAGACTATCACCAAATGAATAAATGTTCTTTTCACATTTACTTCAAATAATGGATGGTTTTAATCTATAGTGGATGAATATAGTATATAGTATATAATATATATTTATATATATAATATCATTAATTGTTTTTTGTGATAACAAAATAACTGAATATCTTTATATGGGTTTCTGTAAGTATAAGTAAATTTCTCAAAAATAGTTTTGTACATTTTTTCCATGAAAAATATCTAAAACAAACATGTTATGGTATTATAACATTATATTTATTCACAATACATAAAATATAATAACTTTAATGTATTTTAAAATATGATCTATGAGACAAAAAGGAATATAATAATTCCTTTTTTATGTAGTAAATCTTTCTTATTATTATACACATCAATGGTTAAAAATAGATTTTAAAAATCTAATACAAGAAGGGAAGATTTATTAAGGAATAATATAAATATAAAAATATGATAATAATGTTTATAAATACATAATTAATAATTTACCTTTACGATATAAGAGGATAACAAATTCCATGGAAATCAAGGTTAAAGATAATAGACATGGTATATGAAAATCCTTTATTTGAGAAATGAAATTTTTTATTTAACAATGAATTTCCATGAAAATCCATTTTGTTTTATTTTATTTCATTTTCTATATAGAAATTGTGGTTTTAAAAAAGATTAAATTTTATATGATTTCATCATTTTATTTATCATACGAAAAAATGTGAATTTTCTAAAAGTGACTCATAACAATGACTTTAAAAACAATGAATATAAAATAATATCAAATATATTTTTTCATGAATCAGTTATTATTTTCTTAAAATTATATATCAATAATGATTGGGTGTATTATATTTTTTAATGTTATGAAACGTCTTGGATGCTAATATTTTGATATCTTTTGAATTCATAAGTTCATGTTACATGATTTTTTTTGAGACCGATTCATTTTTCCATGTGTTATTTATCATATTTTGATGATTGTATATAAGTGGAACACATATGTACAGATTATAACATGTGTGTTTCTAAATAGACCAATAATTTCATTCTATAAATTTTAATTTTATGTGATTATAAGGTTTGAGTTTTTTTATCACATATGTATGGGCATGTAGGATTTTCTCAAATCTTAGGTGTGAATATAATGAGTTTGTTTATATAGGTGTTGGTATAATGGGATTTCATACACATTATTTTCTATAATTATCAACATACCAAATTTTCTTGTGTATCACATTATGAAACATTTCAATGTTATTTATTCAATTATTTAAAATTAATTTATTCTTCCATGAAATCTCAGGCATTCAAGATTATGAATTTTCTAGTATCCAACACATTATTTCATGTTCACATGTAATTTGTTTTTTATTTTTTCTTTATAAATGATTGTTCTATGATATTATAGAGAACCAAATGATTTTATGAATATGATACATGTTCTTATGGTTTGTTATTTATATATTTTTATTTTATTCATATCATGATCATTCTTATTAACTAATAATCATGGAAATTTCATTTCCATTATTGAGAATTTGAGATCACCACTTTATTTTGTTTCCATTTTCCATGTTATTAACATGATTGCATAATGTCATATTTTTAGGATAGGATGTAGAGAAAAACAAATATGGAAAATTGTTCTTTACTATTACGAACTAAGATGTTTTGATGCTAATTTTAATGACACTATAACTATCAACCCATGTATTATATTAATATTTTTTGAATTATTATATAAATAATCATATTAATTTATTATGCATGTTATATTTATATTTAGTCTCAGTAGATGGTATTAGATGATGATTTTGTTATTTTTTGTGATTAGTTTAGACAACCTTAGGGAAACCCATTTAAATGAGTCAATGTGTAATATGATATCCTAAATTATTTGTAAACTATTTAGTATAGTTATTCCATTGAAAATTAATAAATGTAAATATACTATAGGTTTACACTATTTTAGTACAAATATAACTAGTTGTGAATACAATGAAATATGTTGGTCAAGTATATCTCAGGCATTATTCTATTTCATCATGATTGGGTCCTTACTGTAATCCTATTTTGGAAGTAATTGGGAGATATTATTTGGATAATCGAATTATCATTACAAGTCCTTATGATGGATAAAAATATATATAAATAGATAATTTAAAAATTTATTCATGGATTACAATAATTTTAACCTATGTATACATAGGCTATCATGTGAAAATCATTTATGAAATAATTACTCAATGTTTTTTGATTCCTTTCAATTTTAAACATTAATTTAAAACTACTCGTTCCATTTTTTCATAAGTCAAGTTCATGTTAGGAACCATAAACCACGAGTTAAAAGTAGGTGAAATGGAAAATGTGGAGATTGTCCCAATGAGAATCCTATAGTTATTGGGGATATATAAAAAAATTTCATTAAATTTATCACCCAACAATATCATTTTGTGGAAAAGAACCAACATCATGTTGTGTTCATAAACATACCAATAAGGGATAAAATCTAAAATGATTCATTTATTATGATAGTTCTACACTTTTTTTGTGGTATTCTCATCCCATGCTGACTGGGAAACATGTCAATGAAATGGAAAAAATATTTTCTATTCTCTAGTGACCAGACCATTAAAAATGTTATGTTGTGATTCTATCATTTAAAATGTGACACTAACTAGTGATGGAGTCTCATTAAAAACATTATGAATGACAAGTTCATATTTTCTATGTAATACTAATATTTCAAGAATATATTTGTCACTAAGTACATTCTATTGAATCTTTACACATGTATATGAATAAATGCATGGAATTGAAAAAAAAATTGTTGATTCTATTAAGACATTGGACTAATATATCTCATGATTTGGGATCTATGCCTCCACTTTTCTCTATAATATAGAGTGTAAAATTGATTTCTAATGAACAGAATAAATCAATTTATTTATATGTTACTATCAATAAGATTAATACAAATCTATGAAGGGGTTATATGATTTGATATTAATTATGTTATGGGAACTAAAATATTTCAATTTTTTTGGAAAAGAATAGTAAATTTTGTATCATTTAATAACTAATCATAAGACACATAGATGGATAAAATTTAATTTTTCTATATTTAATAAATTAGGGAGGGAAGAACATTGTAATTGTCTCGATGAATTTGGGAAGTGTTTTATGTTCGACTAATTATGCAATTTGTCCCCAAACTATCAAACTATTTTTAAGATGATGATCGATGTAACATAAGATAATACAGACCCTATTAAGTATCTTTCTACACTATAATTCATCTAGTTCATGTAGTTTATAAAATATACCAATTAATTCTTCATATCGTGTGACAAAAAAAGGCCCCATCAACCACCCATCCATGGTAATAAAGAAGGTAATTTACAATAACTTCCACTATTATATGCCAGGATAATGAAGTTATGTGAGGTACACTTAATATTGATTCTTGATATTCAAGTGCCTTATTTGATTATAGATTTTCACATTCTTTTATATTGCACAAGTTTTATATGAATGTAAAATAAAAACCCCATTATATAGATATTGAACTGTTTTTGAAAACCCAGGGAGGCATAAAGAATATTTATATGATTTAAAAATCAAATCTGGTTGATATTTTTGATAGGGTACTTCTTATAGATATAATTGTCCTTCTATTACATGAATTTGACATAATATTGGGAATGGATTGGCCTTGTGGCATAAATAACATATTATACTCATGGATAAGGATCTATCAATTCATATCCAAATTAATCATATTATCATGTATTAATAAAATGATTATTATGAAATACATTTGGAAGAAAATTCTATAATATAGTTTGTGTTTCCCAATAATGAGGGAAACATGACTCATATGTTTTGGGTGGGTGTCAAAAAAATTTATGTTCCTATTATATGAAAATATATTGATTTAATTCTGAATAATCATCATAATTGTCTCCCAGAGTGTGATGTAACATCTTAATTGAAATAATTCTTGAATAAATGCATATCATAGAGAGTCTAAATAGAATAGATCAAATTGAATTATAGGCGTTAAATATGAATCTTCAATACAATTTTTACAGGGGATTCATATTTCTCAGTGTTTCACCAAGGGGTATGCAAGTCATGTTTGTCAATATGGAGGATGTTTAAATGTGTATTTTCATAGATTATCATTATATTAACAAATATAGATGAAAAATAATTATCTTATACCATATATTTATAATCTATTTAATCAAATAGGATAATATAAATTCTTCTCAAAGATTTAAATATGTTCTAGATACCATCTGTTAAGGGTCAATAGGGATGATATACCTAATATGGATATCAATAGAAGGTATGGACACTCTGAGTTTATAGTGATGCAAAATGGAATTACCTATTACCGTACTGTTATCCTGGATATAACAAGTATAGGCTTTATAGACTACATTGATCACTTTACATTTTCTATATAAATTAAATTATTATATATTACAAAAGGAAGGAAGCGTAAGAAGATAATTTTGAAATATTGTAAAAGTAGTTGAGAAAAGTAGAAGTCTTTTGAAAAAAATTCAGACGTTACTTATATATAGGTAAAGTGCCTTTCATGGATCATTTATTCACATGAAATGTCATATTGTTATATACACATTATATCTAGTGTTATAAAAAAATTTCCCAGTCTACCCATTATAACTATGATTCATAGTTTTTATCAGCATTGTGAATATTACATATTCAATGTGTGAAGTTTATCATGTTTATCAAAACCAGTAACCATGTTCAAATGGAATGGACTAATATTCCAATGGATAGATTAATGTGAACAATGTTTCAATGAAATGAATAATAGTTTTGCTACTAATAATTTGCATACATTTCCATGATGTGGGGAAGGGTTTTTAATATATAGTGATGGTTCAAAAACTATTTTGAGAACTTTCTCATGTAGCATAAGTAGATAACTGCTTATGGTTCACACAAATTAACTACTTTTTATAAATACTACCTGATACATGGTTTAGTGGTTTTAGTATTGATTTGTGCATTGAATATTTGGTCTAATTATCTATATAGATAAAATATTGAAATATATTTTAATCACAATAGAATAAAATATATATTCATACATAAGAAATTGAATATGAATAAATGTTTATGGTTGTATTCAATAAAATATTATGGATACTCAATATATTACTACACAGTGATGTAAAATAATTGGGATGATGTAATAAGTATGAATGATCATGCTACTCTATCCATGATGTGGATTGAAAAATACCAAACACTCATCAATTTTATAAGGATTAATTTTGGTTTATTCATAGATAGGTATAGATAATATTTTTACCAACTAATTTCTCATCATTACATTCACATAATGATAAGTTAATCCCTGAAAAATATTATAGATCTAGAGAATAAGATTTTTAATATTAAATAGTAAATATTTGATAAAGACTAAGTTATATGTTTTGAAACCTAGATATATATCCTATCTATTTTATTATTGAAGAAGGAACATTTTATGGTATATGAAAATCATCCTTTTTCTAATCATCATTTGTTTATGACGATATATAGAGATCTAAACCCAAACTTATGGTTATATAAAATGAATATATATATTATAGATAATGTATCATGTTGATTGCAGTTACATAATGTAAAATAAAAATTTCAAATGTTTAGGTATATGATGAAACCATTTCCCATTAAAATGAAGAAATGTTAAAATATCAACATTAAATTCATCGTATGAATCCAAAAAATTTATAAGTTCCATTATTCTATTTAGGTTATTGTTGATCACCTTACAAGGTAGGAACATATTATTTCTATATAAAAAAATTTATCCCTTAACCAAATCAACATGATATATATAAGTGATGTGTAAATGGTATATTGAGTACCACTATCCATTATATTTTTTTAGAATATAATGATTACATCACGGTCATAAAGAGTATATAGAAATCATTTGACTTAGAGATATACTTTATCATTATATATCACCATCAGAAAAATGATCATTCATTTTGGACAATAAAAACTAAAGAGTACGTGCTGAGATTTATCTTGATGGATTGAAAAGGATTTTGCGATCAATGTCTTTACATAGTAGAGTTCTAATATAACAAAAATTTCCAATATATAATTTTTATGAAACTATATGAGGATTTGTATAGAATGAGATACAAGGCTATAATATACAATGATGAATTTTGAGAGAGGAAGATGACATGTCATTGACATGTCCATGAATTGATGGAGGAAGTTTAAACCACTTTACAAGATATTATAGTTGAATCATTTGAAAAATAATTATGCAGATAACCACTTATATGTTAATGATTTTAAAGGTGGTGACAAGGTTTTCCTTCAAATATCTTTATGGAAGATAGTTAAGATATTTTGGAAGAAATGGAATCTTATATATATATACATATGGCCTTTGAAATAATTTCTCTAATCATGGTCGTATTTTATCTCTTAATACTCCTACAACACCTATTCCATTTACATGAGTTGTTTCATATATCAATTTTATTGAATATATGTATAAAACCCTTCGCATGTAAAAATATAAAAAGATGTGAAAGTAGAACATGATACACCATATGAGTAAATCTATTGGAAATTCTAGATCAAAGGGATAAGGTGCTACAGAATAATACCAAACATCTAGTCATGGTTCTATAGTGAGAACTTTATTTTTTTGAGGATACAGAAGAAATTTATCATGGTATGAGAGTTAAGAAACCTAAATTTTTCCACTCTATGTAAATAAATTTTGAGTATAATAATGTATTATGGGGTTATATTGTAAAGACCCAAGATTTAAATGATTAAATTTCCTTAACTCAATGTCGTGTGAGTATCTTTTATTATATGAAACAAAATATTATTTCAAAAAACCATATTACCATAATCAATATTTTCATCATATTATAACCCATATCGTAGTGGGTATCATTATAAGTAGTTACATGATAATAAAAATATAAAATTATAAGAAAGAAAAATCCATTTTATTGATAGATATTTTTTTGATAAAAAAATAAGCACATTTTTATTAAAATGTCATTATACAAAAAATAAAAATATTACATGAAAAAATTTCCACATATAATTTATCATAAAATTCATATTTATTATTATGGTAATAACCTAGTAAGTTATTGGATTTTCTATCGAAATAAAATATTATTTATTAAGGCAGAGTTGTTAATTTTTTCAAGGATTAATACTTTTCAAAATATTTTATATTAAATGAATATATTTTAAAGTATTTTCATAATAATATGTTTAAAAAGTATTGAACATTCATTTATCTTTTAATATTTGTAAATTAAGATTATAAATGCATAACGATTAAAATTAGTTTTTCATCAACAGTATTTTTTCTATTAATTTTTTATTTTGATTCAAAAATAAATGTTACTGACCCTCTAAACCCTAAGACTGATCATCAGTTTCCAAATATGTAAGGTTGGGTAAAAATTGTGTGTATGTCACTGATGCAAGTTAATAGTGGTCCCTATTATACTCATTATGTCTCATTATAGGAGGTTACATCAAATTATGTTTGTGCTGGAACCACTATTGGATTAGTTGTTACTGGAGTTGTGACTGCTAGATTAACTTCTATTGGGTCTCCTAATTTTATTGACCATCCAAAACCTACATTATTATTCATATTGGAGTATCAAAATGTGTTTGTACTGTTCTCATGTATTCTTTCTTGGAATATTGTAATGGAGCACATTAACATGTCGACTGCCATTATGAGATAGAGAAACATTTATATTCATATAGAATTTTGGAAAAGTGCGGTAACATCTCTTATACGAATGGGATTGATATATTCACCCCTTTATGTAATGAGCTATAATGGTATTTCCTTTCTTAATGAATCAATCTTAACTTGAAAAGGGAAGGTGATTGATAGTGATGGTTTCACTCCTACTCCTTCAAAGAGAAGGCCAAGAAAACATTATTCTCACACACCTCATCCAGTGTCCACCTAGTAATATTCTTTTTTATCAGGTATGATCATTCGTAATATTATTAAGATAATTAATTTGGTTAAAGACCAATATTAATGGGAAACTACAAATGATTATGATTACGGTAATTACATGTCTTATTATGATTTACATCTCCTTGCTTTAAGGATGAGGGAAATTCCCTCTATTTGACCCCGCCATCTCCCATGTACTTTTCTTTATCTTTAATTAATGTTGAGATGCATCGATTCTTGCTAGACTTATTTGGAAGAAATTCATCTATGATAAATGGAAATGAAATTAATATTCAAAATGATTTAATTCAATAATAAAAGTCTTTATATATTTTGACAAGAAAAATATTTGAAACAAATAATATTTAATTAGATGTAATAAGCGTTTAAATAACTAATCTATTGTTGGAAGAATCTTACTATATTACTATTATATTTATACCTAATATAATTTTATTTAGGATTAAAATTATTCACTACATGTCTTACAAATAATTTTTCACCTATCTCATCTAAAATCACGAATTTCCATTCAACCTCCTTATCTACCATTCATTTCACCGATATTGACCCACTTTTTAACCTATAAAGGGAGATCACATCTAAAATTTACATACTCTACCTCTATTTAGAAATATCTATTATAATATAAATAATATCATCTCTTTGATGTAATTTACTACCCATAGATCCCATGTTCACAAAAATAATAGATGACATCCCTAAAAAAGGGATTCATCAATTGGATGTTCATGGTTTCAATGTTGGTATCACATAATTCTTAAAAATTGTTTTCTATTAATTAGATAATAAAACCTCCATAGTCATAGTATATAATGAACATCAAAATAATTATTTTGTAGAGGTTTTACTGTAAAAATTATTTTATATTTTATTATTCACTACCATTTTCAATGAAAATTAATATTCTTCATTATTGAATTTTCATGTATTATATCTTCCACAAAGTGAATTTTATCATTTCGTATTACCATAAATCCTATTTGGACCTAATGATTATATTAAATAAAATATATAATTCATATAATGTAATTAATTTATTTAAATGATCACATTTTATTAACCATTATCCCTTTAATAGGATAGGAAACAAATATACTAATTTTGTGTTGCGGGGACTAGTGCATCCATTAATAAATATGTTTTGTTTTTATTCATTTCCAATAATGGATTTTTTTACATAATAGTGGATGAGTATATAAAATATTGTTAACTAATAAATATCATGAATGTAATAATTTTTTAATAATATAATAATTAAAGATGATAGGGATGTAATCCAGCTGACTAAAATTTTACTTATTATTATAAAAACACATTTAATGAAAAGGTAGAAAACAATTTTTCAAGAATAAAAGGAAATAACCAAACCATTAAAGAACAATTTATGCCATTGAAACATGATCCCCCTACATAGTTTCTAGGATACAGTGCTGAATTTCCTATCTAGATCGTCCTTAAAATGTTCTTGGAACTAATATTCCATATTGTTCCAAGAACGAAAAAAAATCTCAAGGATGGTCTTTCCATAATTTAATCCTTGATTAGTATCATATCATGTTTTCTAATCCTGTTACTATTCCCCTCATTATTATCTACCCATAATAAAATTCCCAGCATCAAGTTATCTTCTTCGTTTTTAGAATTAATTGTCATAACGGTTTCACCTTTTCTTCTCACGAGATCATAAGCAGTTCAGAAGAATGATTTATCAACACACCAAGCTACTGCAACTAACCAGTAGCAGCCTTGGGTGATAGTTGGAGATAATTATACATCATATCTTATTTCAATTTATCCACAAATCTATACTCGATTATCATTGAGAAATAATAATATTCTGTTATTTCTTTCAGAATTCCACTCAAGCTTTAACATCTCATCGGGTATGAAAGACGATGACCCAAAATATTATATTCTATATCACCTCATATGTTCTCAAAATTCCCATCACTGTACTTGATCTTGGAAGCCCATGTTTATCCATTGAGGGTGTAAACAGACTGGTTTAAAACTTTTAAATGAGATTATCACTTATGAATCCCTAAAACATATTGCCTAGCACAATTATAGCCACCTATTTACATGGCTCACTACCTAAAATTTTATAGAGCACCATACAACTTGAAGAATCACACACTATTAGTCACATGAAATCCCATTCCATGACATTTTCTCTAATAAATGACAGTGTGTGCACTTCCTTGGCATATGAAGAATCCATGGGTTTCTTGGATCCTATTTTAACCACCATCTATAGATAGACATAGTTTAGTCAACTTCCAGATCACTCTTCCATAGTGGAACCCTCATGCCCCAAAAGAACAGGTAGTGGAGGCTGAGGATTGAAGAGATATTTCCTAAAAAGAATGAATATGTCAGTCACCAATTGGTTCACATATTTTGATCCAAAAGTCAACTATGTTTTGGATTTAAACTCATATCCCACCAAGCATATCTTGGCCCTAGCCTCTAGTTTTTTAATGATGTCCACACCTTCTTCTTAGTGAGATTATTATACCCCCATTGACATTTTGTCATCGAATATCCAAAATTCTTACATAAAAAACAAAAATAAGACCATGATTTATATACCACATGATATATTCACCATAACTCTTCACTAACTTTATACCAAACATACTTTAATGTATATATAGACACATACACTTATACATAGACCCAAGGGTTAATATGATGGAAAATTGATTCATTGAAATTATCCGAACAAAGTTATATACACACTATGTTTCTAAATAGTATAATAACTGATGAATTTTAAAATTTTAATGTCATATTAGGTAATCTCACCGAAATCTTCACTGGAGGGGAATAACAATTCATATGGGAGTCATATGTCTATCTAAATAGGTATAACTGAGACCTTTTAAAGTTACAGATATGACTATATCATGTTCTAATTAAATAGTCATATGATGTGAATCCTCTCCAATATGATTTATGTCAATCAACCCCACGATAACCCACTCATGTACATACTCATACCCGAAGATATACCTATCAAATGAGTCAACTGAGGGAAGTCACATCTTGAATCAAGAAATTAGAGTAATATTCAAAAGATTTGATTTATTGGTTTATAAAAAATAGTTTTCTAATAAAAATTAATTTAATGTAAAGAGTTCTATTATTTTATTTTTAATGTAATGGGGAGTGTTCTAAATTAGAATCATGATTATGAACATTTTCATTAAAAAAATGTCATAAAAAAAACTAACCATCGTGATTTTGTTCTAATTTATTATAATGATATATCTCTCAAAATTGATGTTTCAGTTATTGTTATGTTATAAAACCATTTGAAAATATATATTTGGATCTCATATGCTTTCTTTTGTTAATATTATATTATATGTTTTTTAGACCAAATCTTTTTTCATGGGTTATTAAATTTATACTAATGATTGATTTAACATGGGAATCATACTTATGGATGATGATATGTGTTTTCATATATCACCCTATAATCCATTATTATTAATTTAAATCTCATAATTTGTTTAGGTATATAGAAAATGGGTAGGTTCACATATGCGTGGTCATGATGGGGTTTCTCACATTTTTAGGCATTGAAATGATGAGTTGTTGACATAAGTGTGGGAATAAACGGTTCTCTCACACATATTTTACTTTGGATATAGTTGTCATAAATTTTATTCTTTATAAATGAATTAATAATTTTAATATTTTATTGAGTTATTCTATGTTTTATGAGGAATTTTATTATCATGATATTTCAGGTTTTCATGATTATTTCTTTTCATGTATCCTTCAGCTTCTATCATTATCACCTGTTATGTGTTTTATCTTTTATTTTTTTAATAATATTTTTATGATTTTTTAAATTTATATCTTTTATTTTGATTATAGTATATGGTATTCTAATCTATTATTTTGATATTTAGGTTTTCCTTATATTCTATTCATGATTAAGATCTAGTAAATCATGATATGTGATACCCCATTTTGATTGTTAGTAGCACCCCTTTCTTATGTTTCAATTACCTGAGTTATAAAAATTATTAAATAATATGATATTTCAAGGAAAGCATATGTGTGATAAAAATTATGAATAAATCTAATTTCAAAAAAATGATCATTTCAGTTCATGGATAATGTTATTTTTGTGTGGTGTAGTATTTAATTCGTAATAATAATTTATTATTTGAGTTATGATTAGATTTGGAATCTATAATATTTATATGGTGGATTACACATCATAAATGTATGTACCATATATTGATTTGGTTTCCCAAACCAATAGTACATATGTGACACAAGTTTCCAAAACCTACAATTCATATGTGACTTGCGTTTGAAAAATATGTGTTCTATAAGTTTCATGGTATTATATATGGAATTAGTTTCATAGAAATATGGTCCATAAGTTACTTAAGATTGACAAAGATATAGTCGATAGGTATCGTATGAGATTTATGACTATAATTAATGTATTGGGGGTGATATTGGACCTCTCTAATCTGTAATTAATGAGAAAACATTTTCCTTTCATTATAACTTGAAATCGATCATATTTTGATTATCACATTAGTAATCCTTGAAAATGGATGAGTTCCATTAAAAGATAAAAAAATATTTCTAACGTTTTTTATATAAATAAGGTGTATATTACTATAAAAACACATCCCTTGTGAATATTTTTGAATATTAATAGTGTTTTAAAAAGGTAAAATTTGATTTTTGAATATCTTTGAAAAAATTAGAATAAAAAACAAGTTGAAGTACCTCTTTTAATCTAAAATAATTATTATTTTATTCTATTATTAAAAACCATATTTAAACATGGAATTAAATATTATTTCATAATATAGAACAATTTGGAAATTATTTTTTTACATGGAAAATTCAGAAAATATATTTTTGACAAGTTTTTAACATCATAATAAAATGGGGAAGATACATGTCACATTCAAATGTAATTTTTAGAAAAATATGTGAATTCATTTTTATAGAACTACTTTTAAAAATTATAAAATAATGGAGTCATGGAAAATATATAATGGATATCTCATTTTAATATGAAATGGAAAATAAAACAAATCTACATGAAAAAAAACATTTATACTCCTTTAATATACATTTTCTTTGAAAAATCACATTACATAAATGGATAACAAAACATCATTTTGAATATATTATTCAAAAGTATATTTTTACATATATATAAATATAATGAAAAAAATATAATCACTTTGTAGAATAATCTGAGAATATATATTGAAACCAATAAGATACATTATAACTCAATCAAAAGGGGTTTAAATTAAGAAAAACTTCAAATGTTAATAACATTTTAATATAAAACCCATGAACAGTATAACGCTATATTGTTTTTAAAATCAAATTAATTTCTGGATAAATAATTATAAAATAATTCCATGGACAATATATAAACAAAAAAATTCAAACAAGTGGTGAATAAACATCTTATATCAATGATGGTAAATTGAGATGTAAATAACACTACCATAAATCCTATTTATCCAGACAATATTTATTCTATTATATGAAAATAATAATATATTAATCACATATTTTATAATATTACTCAAACGTATACATTTTTTATCATAATACAAAATAATTAAATACAAATATATTAGTTAGTTATATTTTATTTTCATCATCAGATGTTTTTTTATTGTTTTGTTTGTTAGTAGTTTTATATTGGTGGGAATGGATCTTCTATAAAGATTCAAATTACATTCTTAATATATATTAAATGTACTATAATATAGAGTTTTATAATTATTTTTTATTTATAAATATTTTTCAATAGTATTTATGTTTTTTTTGGAATATGAAGTTGGTGATGAGCTTGTTAAACTATTTTTCATGAACCAATATCATGAGATATTTTATTTCCTTATACATTATATAATTTATATCATTGTTCATGTTTTTGGTTGAACTGGTCATGAAAAGAACATGTTATAATATATGGGTGTGTGTAGATAAGAAAGTGAATCCTTTCACATAGTATCATTGTTAATAAAGAATAATATCAAATTTTAGATGATATTATGTTTTTTAATCATGTTTTAATATATTTTGATAACTTATCAAATACTATATTAAAATAATAATTTGTGACTTTCGTGGATGAAGTTGAAAATATATACACTTGGGAGACCTCTTTATTTAAAATATGTTGGATGGATGTTATAAAATTGTTTAAAATTAAATAATATTAATAATTATAGTATTTTCAAATTAACAGTTTTAATATACTTGTAACTCCTTACATTTATGATATGTGAATAAAAATCATCCACCTTATTCATGGTGGTTATAGTTTCTATATAAGCATGATATTGTCTCCATTTATCAAATGGTATTTTATTGTGGTCGAAAATAGAAATTTATTTAGAATAATTATATTTTAAAACATTAATATTATTTATGTTATCACAATAGTGTTGATTGGATTATATTTTATGGGGTAAAAGAAGTAACTTATTAAGATAGCTCAGTTGAAAAATTGATCAATCACTTTTGATGTTCTCCCCTTGGTATGAACTTTGAAATGTTTAGATTGTTAATTTGAAAAGACAAAGAATTATATGATATATGTATAGTGTTTAGAAGTGATGAATACCAATTTTTATTCAGAAAAATTAATTATAATGAGTGGTGAAATTAGGTGGTGATGAACAACATTTATAGTTGAAGGGAATGAAAATTTTATAAATAAAATATCATATTATATAGAGAGAAGTTGTTTCACATGAAATGTGGATCCAATGTGGACAATAATGGAATAAGGGTTGAGGTAATGTCAATAATACCTCCATAATTCATTTTTATTCCAGATCAAAAAATGTATTTATGACTTTAAGAATAAAATATTTACACTTAATAGTCTTTGATTTTACTATGTTAATAAAGTTTTAAATATGTTATTTACTTTTAATTTATAAATATAAAATAGACCATAATACATAATTTGGACATAAAGATTCAAGATATTAAATAAATTTTATATTATAAAATAATAATGTGTAATAATAATTAATTTATCATTGCCTCATTTAACACCTAAAATAATATTTTTAGAAATACTATATATTTATGAATATATCTTTTTTTAGGAAAAACAATATTTTGGTCAGCAATGATATTTAATGAACTGGTATAAACAAATGCATAGTTATATTACATTAAAATAAATCTAAGACCTAATTTATCTAATTTAAAACATAATTAAATGATAAGGACTAAAAATAATTTTTATTAAAAAAATATAAATTAATTTTCAAGTTTTAATTTTTATTCAAAATTCAACATATTATTTTTAAATGTGTAATTTCATTATGAAAATTTAAAATAGTTTTTTCTATAAATTTATATATAACACTTTCATAATGATAAATTCATATATATTATGGTTTTATTGAAACATATAATCCTATCTATTCATATAAAATACAATTATTTTATAAAATTTCTAAAAATCAACATATTATAATTTTAAAAAAATTATTTAAAAAAAGTTTATATTGTAAAATTAAATTTCTAAATTTTAGAAAATTTAACTCAAAACCTAAAATATAATGAAAAATATATGTAATAAAAATTATAAATTCAAAATATTTTGTAATATAATAATTTAATCATACTAATTTATAATTTGAGTAATGTTAATATAAAAGTATGTATAATGAAACATTATATATTAACACAATAATCACTTAAATTTTTTATTTATAAATATATTAATACATATAATTAATAATTAATATTTAAAATTCTTTTAAAATATTAAATCATATTAATTTTATACGACCTAAGGGTATGTTATTTTTTTGTGAAAAAATTATTTAATTTTCTATTCATTTAATCATTACTATAAATTGTATAATATTATTAAATTAAAATTAAATGAATAGTTTTAGTTTTGTGTTTCATGTATAAAAGGTAAACAAACATATTATTAATTTAAATAAATTTTGTTTCTAAATATTGAGGTGTTCCACTACTTTAGTTGTCCCATAAGATAGTGCATTGAGGGTATATATAATTCTAGGTAATCACATAAAATTATAAATAATTATAAAACATATGAAACATTAATATAAAATACATGGTTTAATGGTCAAGAATAAGAAACATAGAAATATTTATCATAAATTCTTAATAATACATGGCTTATAATATTTTACCATATTTTTTAAAGGATTATATGAACATATTTACTAATTTCCGTGGTCAATGTGTTAATAAAGATTTATTTAGAAATTATTAATAAACATATAAATAAAATTTTTGAATTCAAATTGTTTAAATAATTAATCATATTTGGTGAAAAATATAGAAATGAGGTAATCGGGTTCTTATAGAGATAATGATTATAAATGTGTTATTTTAACCCATAAATGTATTAACACTAGTGTGAAACCAAATAAATATTCTATAAACCCTTTATACATGTTAAGTATGTAATAAAACAAATTTCTAATCAATTAGGGACATATAATTTCCTTAATAAAATACCCCTGTATCTGTATCCATTGATGGTAAAATAAAACATATGAACAAGTAAAGTATAACCAACATGAGACAAGTATAATATTATGAATAAAAATTATTGTTAGTGAAATGGGTACTCGCATGGATATGATATCATAAAAAAATATTTTCAATCATACCATAGAAATGTTTTAATAATAATATCGATATTAAAAATGATACAAAAATTGAAATTTATAAAGGAAATGAAAGAGATAAAATAATGATCAACAATTCAGCATGGAAACTATTCATAAAAGGGTAATATGAGAGCGATTGAATATTATAATCATTAATAATTTATCAACTATGGGATAATAACGTGTAAATATAATCTAATAATCATTTTTGTTGAGTTTTTAAATAGGACAACAACAAACGAAATTATAAATAATAAATACAAAGGTTGAAATAGGAACCCTTATCTGTGTTCAAATCTATAGCCCAAAGACAACCAATTGAACCAACCAAACTCTTCATGATTAATGGTAGTGATACAAGAGAGTATCATTGAATTAATTACATATAGAAAAATTTAAATTTATTTTTTTATAAATGTTACAATTTTTCATGTATATATAGATTTGGTGAGTCTAACATGATTTAATAAATTACGGAATATTTTTAGTATTGAATAATCATATGTGCTTCACTACCACCCATACTGCCGTATTATATCCCCTAGAAATCCATTATAATTTTTTTCAGTAAAATTTGGAAAATATAAAAATATTTTTCATATTAATTCCTAACTAAATATATATATATGATATCATATTAACCACATTTCACCATATGTCACTATTTTCCCATTTTAATTTATTTCCAAAACATAAAAAATTTACCCCTATAATAATTTTGACATCTAAATTATAAATTTTAAAAAGATTTTATCATAATCATCCTTTAAAATGTATATTTTCTCTTTTATATAATTGTGATAGATTTTATAAGGATGAGGTATTAAAGTAAAATACATTTCATTTCTAAAATATTAGACATTATAATACTGATTAATCCATATATATAGAAAAATTTATGAAACAAGAAAAATCCATAATGTTATAGAATAAAATGTTGGTTAAAGCATGGCATGGTTCATCCAGAATTATTTTTATGGGCTTTATATTAACATGAAATTATCATGTAGATTATTCTTCTCAAAACTCAACTGTTGAAGTTATTCATGATAATGGTTAGGGGAGAACCCCAGTAATGATACCATCTATAAATGTTCTAATAAAATTGAAAAATAATGGATTCTTTTTTTATATTGTTTTTATTTTAGGTATAATTTTTTTTCATTACCCTTAATATAATTTCTTTGCAATAACATTTTAATACATATACTTCCAACGACCACAATCAGAATATCATAATTCCCAATGTTCCTAATAACAAATTTTGAGGATCCCAATAGTTGTTACACCCAATTGTCAAATAATTACTATATTTACTTCCTATAAATTTATTCTAAACAATAACCTAACTAAGACTTTTCATTTATGTTATTTCAATATATAGATACCATAGCCTCTGTTATTCTTATTTTTTAATGATATTGTTTTAGTTATGATGTTTAATAGATTATATGATCCATGCAATATCAAAATTATAATTTAATTAGTTATTTACATTATATTTAATCATTAGTTTTTTATTTCTTAATAATTTTTAACCATTGAATTTTTGTATATTTTCATTATTAATAGTATTATTATTTGTTACTAAAATAACTTATATATTAACTTCATTCCCCTATAATAATTTCATCCTGAAAATTATATTTCAATCCAGGAAAATATAGAATATCCTTTTTCATTTCATTATAAGGTTCCCATGTCACTCCGTATACATGTTAATTGCACAAAAAAATCATCACTATTGGTGTTTTTTATTTCATTTCACTTGATTATTAGTATAATATAAACTAATAGTTTCTTAATTATATGATTAAAGAATATCTAAGTAAATAAGATTAACAATTATAATATTTGAGAGGTATTCCATATATATCCTTAAAAGTTATATATAGAAGACTAATATCACAACAGATTCATTTTTTATCAAGAAAAAATAACATGACACAACTCAAATAAGCTAAAATATTTCAATTTTCCCAACGTAACTATAAGGCCCCAGCCTTAAACCTTACTTAATCTTGAGTTATTACAAGATTACACATTGAGGATCTTTTCAGGTTTAGAGTTTTAGAGAATTAGATCATGAAACTTGCATTACATTCCACATTTAAACAAAGTGGTTACATAAAAGACAATATTCATTCTTCCCATCAACGGAAACCTATTTAAAATAAAACATGGATTCTTTCTTGACACATCCTTGACACTATCATCACATCATGTACCTTTCCCTTGACCTGTGAATAACATTTCAAAAACTTGGGATGAGCATAAAAAGCTCAGTAAGGGTTATAAAAATATGGAAAGGAAACATGAGTTCATATACACATAAGAATGAAATCATACTTTACCCATAAAACATAGGAACTTTAACATACCTCATCAAATCATGAATAAATCATAGAAATCATAAGACATAAAGGTAACTTGAGGCATTCATAACATTCTTACGTAGGGAGTAACCCTCTTGGTTACGTTTGGAATACCCATCACAGTATATTCCCTAAATCTCTTTGGAGAAACCTTATCGTTTCACTCCTTCGCGTTACCCAATGCATTGGAGAGCTATATCGGGCTCACCCGCCCTTAGTTTATCACGGAACCACCCGTTTTCATAACAATGCCCAAGAACCATAACATAAATGTATCACATAAAACATGCATAAAGGAAATATAACATTTCCACATTTCAATCACAATATAACATTTTAGGATATTGAAATAACGAATCCATAAAAAAACCATTTTCAAAACCATTTAAAACATTTAAAAGAGATTTTTGAATCAAAGTGTCACATACCACCTTTAAGCTTTAAAATTTTAAACCATTAATATCCATATAAATAAATCCTTAAAACCATTTTGAAAACATGGATATTAATTAGAACAAATAATTAAAACATTTAAAACGGTATTTTGGTTAAAGGGGTTTTACCAAAATTAGTGACACTTGAATACAATAATTGAGGAATAACATTTAGTCAGAACATTATAATATCATGAGAATAAATGTATTCATGATATAATACTCCAATGTAATGTATATACACCATATAAGAGTGAATTGGTGCATAACAACAATGAACCCTCAATAGAAATGTCATATGTGATGAAATCCCTTATAAAGAAGGCATCCTTAAATTAAGGACAAATCAATCTCAAAAATATGTGTGAAAAATATAAATACACCCAATATAAGTGGATATTAAGTGTAAAACAATAAAAGGTCATTCACACATATTCAATGGATGACATATTCAATGACTACATGTTGAACCCAAAGAAATCGAAATTGGGTTAAAAATTTCCCTTAACAGCCTAACGACATCACATCAAAATGAGTTGATGAGAGATAAAAAGTGTATCTCATCACTTGGACATAAAATTTACATCAATAAGGATATATTATAACATATACCAACATAACAATATGTAAATTAAAATACCCAACAAAAGAAGTCTTTCAAAAAAGAGGAGGGTGAAAGGTTCCCTTACCGACTTGGGTATCTTTCAAAACATACACCCCATGAAAGAAGGAAAATAGATCATTGATTTAAATACTCATAAACGAAAGTATATTATACAAAGAGTAGAATAATGGGCAGTACATACACCACTCAATGTAATTTGGGGAAAATGTAGCATAAATCTCACGGGAATAAAAGTGAGATGAAAAATCCCTTACGAAAACTCGGCAGCCTAACGGCGCCACATAAAACTTCCGAATATGGATTGATGAGATCAAATAGGGTATCTCATCACATTACAATAAAAATTACAGAAAGAGGAATATAAAAGAACATCCCCCAAAATTACAAATATGAGCTTAAAAGAAGTGACATAATGGAGAGTAATTAAATAGAAAGAGAGAGGTTAGATCTCTTACGAAAGTTCGGCAGCCTAACGGCGCCACTCAAAACATCCAAAATGGATTGATGAGAGAGAATAGGGTCTCTCGTCACATGAACATAAAAATTACAGTAAGTTTAATATAAAATATCATCCCAACAACAAGAAAGATGAGCTTTAAAAGGAATGACATAAATGTGTGTACTTAAAAAGAAAGAGAGGAGTAGGATCCCTTACCTCGGGTCCGACTTGACTCGATCGTTCTTCAACGTCCTGAATAATAAACTTGAGTTAATTTCCATTTTATTAAGAACCTTTTTCTAGTTCATTATTCCTATTAGATCCCTTATTTCCATTTTATAAACATTATGTAAACATTTAAGTTAATAATGATTGTTTTGTCGATATTTGGTTCTTATGTCGAAAGTGGACTTCTTACAATTACATGTTGTTCGTGTGGTCAAATGTTTATTATATCCAGAATTATATTCATGATTTGGATATCATATATGTAATATATATCCAGTACATTCATGCATTTATAACATTACATAATCATTTAGAGGTAAGAAATGAAATGAACCGTTCATGGAGACGGTAAGCCGTATGTACGCATGAACTCTACTTTCATTTCTATTTCATATTTTATAGAATGGAATAATAATGATATAAAGGTATATTATACTTACAGTATAATATCATATATAATATCATAGTTCCATCCTTTATACGTCCCACATATGGTATTTAACGAATCAAATCACTTTGAGGGGGCGGTAGTCCGCACTGCCTTAAATAAAGATATCGCGTTTACCCATAATGGAAACCATAAAGGTATGCCCAAAATGAAAAAAAACAGAAGCTTAAGGAAACAATATACATATTATATATCATATATAAAAATAGTGACATCATAATGGCCACCTTTGAAGGTGTTAAATGAGTATTGAACAATCATCGTTTCGGGAGGTAGAATTTCACCATCCACGGAAACCGTATGTTCTTTAACCATTTGATGTAGTTGTGTGAGAGTGTAGCTAGAATAAATCATATAACAACATCCTAGTATATTTAAGATACTGGTGTTGTTATAAAATAATTAAATAAAAAGAGTTTAGGGGGTTGGAGAAGCAAAATAAAACAAATGAACATGAGAGAATGAGTTACCTTTAAAAGTGTATCTCTTTTTGATTTGAGCCTAAAGGCTTCCTTTGAAAGGATTATACCCAAAGGGAATCTTCTAAGATGAGGAGAGAGATGTGGAGAGAGTAAATGGGCATGGTTGGCCGAGCCAAAGGCTTGAGGAGTGTGTGAAATGAGGTAGAGGTGGGGGCCTTTTATAAGAGGAGAGGAGGGGCACTTTTGGAATGTAAAGAAATATTACTTTATTTGAAAATGTGTTTCGGTTTTAAAAGGTCCCATATTGATATTATTCGTGGATAAAGTGATAAGGGTTCGAAATCCACCCATCCAATAAGTTTTGGACATGTTTAGTTCATAGATTTTACATTATCTTTCCATTTTATTTAAATCTTCAAATAATGATGCCATCGCTACATCATTATTATATCATAAATAATTTAATTTATTTAATGTCTAAAAATTATAAAAAAATTACTATGATGTATGAAATAGTTTTAGCTTTCCAATGACTTTTTATAATCAAAAAGCTGATCATTATAACCCCATGTAAAAATTGTTTTCGTAAAACATATGATGTTTGTGTCATTTTGACTTTTACATTAAATAAAAAGTTATTTATGTCATTTCCCAACCAATGTGTCTCCATGGGGTCCCCAAGTTGACCCATGGCTTTTCGTGGTCGGCCATGACACAACCAATGAGGGTAGGACATGTGTCAAGCTCATCTTATTTTATTAAAACATTATTTTTACCTTAAACTACACTAATTACCACTAATCGCGATTAAAAACTTAATAAGTTACTATTCACCAAAAAATTATTTTTTTCCCATTGAACCACATTTTACATCTTAATGACAACCATGTATGTAGGATTTTTGAAATTCAAAACACAAAGATGGAAAAATTTCATTTAAACGGAAAAATCAGTTTTTATAAGTACCACTTAGTGGTTTCACTATTCATCAAAAATTGAAGTTTTTCAGAAAAATCCCAAAAATTCCCTCTGAGCTATATTTGATATTCCGAATTCGAAAATGAAGTCTATTTTACAAAATTCAAAACATATAAGTCAAATTAATTAATTTAATAATTAATTCCCGCTGTCAGAGCAAATAGCGTGTTTTTATGAAACAATAAGTATCAAAAGATTGACACTAGTTTAAGTCCGATTTCAAAGTGAAATAAATTACAACAACCACTATTGGATTTAATGATAAAAATATTTTCTAATTTCACTTTAAAAATAATTCAAATGATAATCTAATTATATAAATAAATTAGATTAAAAAGAGGTTTGAATTAAAATACAACATTTTACACTATTCATTAAAAAATGAACTTTATCGGAAAAATACCAAAAATTTACAAAAAGTAAAATTTGATGTCCCGATTATAAAGAAGAGTTTTATTTGGTCCAAAATAATGTATAAGAGTGATCAAAACTATATTTAATGACAGTTCGCCATCAGAATGCGATAAGTGAACCTTTAGTGAAAATTAGGTTATAAAAGCCTAAAATTGAATTCTTTCCGTATTTTAAGCCTTTGGATAGATGTAAAAACATTTAAAAAAACATATATATTCATATTTTAGTTATTTTTATCCATTCCCGCCAATACAACGGCTACATGTTAACTGCCATTTAAAATAATATTATTTTATTATTAGAGTGCAACGTAAGATACCCAAGTAACTCGTTGTTGCGTGTTGGGTACACCATCGAGCATAGCATCCCCTTTAAAGTCATATTAATATTTTATTCAAAAATATGGATAAATATGAAAATGTCATATTCTTTATTTACCTGGGGTGTTACATCCTTCCCCCCTTTTGGGAATTGCGTCCTCACAATTTTTAAAATTGTGCTTGGAAACATCCTTGAAAGTCCCACATCGGAGAAGAGTCGGTAAAACAATCAATTTAAAATAAAGAAAGATAAGTACAAAGGTCACCCGAGTTAACCCATACTTGGATTCCAAGTATAAAAATATGGACATGGAGGAAAAAACAAAGGGTCATGTTCTGATGGAGATTGATAGAAAACATGTTTATGAGAAAGTTAACCATGAGAAAATCACAAACTTGTGATGGGTTAAACGGTATTCGATTCCCCAGTAGGAAAAGTCAATAGACAACATTTTTGTTTTAAGTTACTTTTTATTGAGGAATTTATTCATAAGGAAGCATAATCACTTATCATGTTGACTTTCAACTTTTATTAGATTCCTTACACAAAATCATATTTTCTCCAAAAGACGAGTATTTAAGAAGACTTGTTCCCATTAAGAGTACTATAATCAACTTCTAGAGAATCACCTAATCCACAAAAGAGAACTATATACTTCCCATGTCTCTAGACTTTAACCAAAACCAAAACCAAAAAGGCTAGTACAAGATCAGATAATCCAGAAAAGGATAACCATTTATAAAAAGAAAATCTATGATTAATCTCCAAAATTTGTCCAACAAAACCCAAAGATCAACGAGGACCATTAGATAAACAATTTTTCCATAAAATTATTCAAAGTAAAACAATCTAAGATTGAAACCCAAATATTTGAAGGATTTAGTCACATAGTCTTCCAAGTTAAATCGTAACATTTATCTCCAAACAAAATCAGTTTCTCTTAAAGTCTCGCATTGAAAAGTAATTAACCTAATCACATATCCTCCATGATTGGTTAATAATTTTCATTGATAACACAAAATCAACTTACTCTAAATTCATAAAATCATATAACTAAAAATAATCAGTCAAACTAACCAGGGACTTCACGTAGTCCAGTGGTAGGCGATAAATACCAGTCGCACTTTGGTTGTGGGTTCGATTCCCGCAGCAATGTCCGACGCGACGGGTTGTCACACGGTCTGCATGTTGTCCTTTTTCCAAAACAATATAATTCTCAAATCATTACCCAAAAAGGGATAAAATCATCAAAAATAACCATAACATAATTTAACCTCAATTTTATCTCATGCCTTTCACTTCAATCATAACATATAGTAACCCATAATTACCTCAAAAGTAAGGATCATATAAACCCAAATGGTTCTTTATAACTATGTCCACAAAATCAAAGATAACTATTACTTGAATAAAATTTGCCTATATTAAACATCAGGGTTACACATAATATAAAAAGTCTTCTAATACAACCCCATCATCAAAAGAGACTTAATACTCTTAAGAATTTCACCCTAACTCTTGAAGCCCTTATATGTTGACATCTTACTCATTCAACATTCTTCATGATCCATTATCCATTCCTTTCCAACTTATTCCGAAATACCTCTTTCCTATAAACAAAATCATGAATCATATCCTAAGATTCCAAAATAAGAAAACAATAGTCATGAAATAGTACATACCTTTGATTGGTCATTGTCAGTTTCTTCATCCTCAATCGGAATGGCATTAGGTATTGGTAAATGAATATTGGTACGCTCTTGGTGACCCCATTCACGAAACTTCTTCATAGGACATGTGTTTGCATAATGACCATGAACACCACATTTAAAACATTCAATTGATCCCTTAGAAAGAACTTCTTTCCCTTTCCTCGAGTCAACTGGATGCTTCCTTTTTCCATGGCAGGTTCTTGCTTTATGACCTTCATTTCCACATCTATAGCATATTTCTGTCCCTTTGAAACATTTTCTTAGGTGTTTCTTTCCACATCTTTGACACATAGGTTTTTGAACACTCTTACCTTTATGATTATTACACGTACTTCCATAGGGATTTGTTTCTTGCATATATGATGCCTTAGAGAAATATCCAAGGTTTAGGTGGTAAATCATGACTAAAGATAGTTGGTTGAGGATAATCAAAATAGTTCTCATTGCAGCTCCCATATCATTCAGTTGCTTGCTCAAAAAACTATCACAGTTTCCTTCACATCCACTGTTACTTTGGTGCCTGCTAGATCCAGCCATTTACTAAAACCAAAAAGGTCAGTGTGAGTATATCAACAAAACCATCATGTACTAATGAGTAAGATAAACACTAAGATATACTTACTCACTCATTTTTTCTAAAACCGGGACTCTTTCTGAAATCCTAACCATTGTGGTAATGTCACTTATGCTTAAAGAATACCCTAACCTCTAAAGTTATCTAAACCGACCTCTGATACCAACTATAAGGCCCCAGCCTTAAACCTTACTTAATCTTGAGTTATTACAAGATTACACATTGAGGATCTTTTCAGGTTTAGAGTTTTAGAGAATTAGATCATGAAACTTGCATTACATTCCACATTTAAACAAAGTGGTTACATAAAATACAATATTCATTCTTCCCATCAACGGAAACCTATTTAAAATAAAACATGGATTCTTTCTTGACACATCCTTGACACTATCATCACATCATGTACCTTTCCCTTGACCTGTGAAAAACATTTCAAAAACATGGGATGATCATAAAAATCTCAGTAAGGGTTATAAAAATATGGAAAGGAAACATGAGTTCATATATACATAAGAATGAAATCATACTTTACCCATAAAACTTAGGCACTTTAACATACCTCATCAAATCATGAATAAATCATAGAAATAATAATACATAAAGGAAACTTGAGGCATTCATAACATTCTTACGTAGGGAGTAACCCTCTTGGTTATGTTTGGAATACCCATCACAGTATATTCCCTAAATCTCTTCGGAGAAACCTTATCGTTTCACTCCTTCGCGTTACCCAATGCATTTGGAGAGCTATATCGGGCTCACCCGCCCTTAGTTTATCACGGAACCACCCGTTTTCATAACAATTCCCAAGAACCATAACATAAATGTATCACATAAAACATGCATAAAGGAAATATAACATTTCCACATTTCAATCACAATATAACATTTTAGGATATTGAAATAATGAATCCATAAAAAATCCATTTTCAAAACCATTTAAAACATTTAAAAGAGATTTTTGAATCAAAGTGTCCCATACCACCTTGAAGCTTTAAAATTTTAAACCATTAATATCCATATAAATAAATCCTTAAAACCATTTAGAAAACATGGATATTAATAAGAACAAATAATTAAAACATTTAAAATGATATTTTGGTTAAATGGGTTTTACCAAAATTAGTGACACTTGAATACAATAATTGAGGAATAACATTTAGTCAGAACTTTATAATATCATGAGAATAAATGGATTCATGATATAATACTCCAAAGGAAATTATATACACCATATAAGAGTGAATTGGTGCATAACAACAATGAACCCGCAATAGAAATGTCAAATGTGATGAAATCCCTTATAAAGAAGGTATCCTTAAATTAAGGACAAATCAATCTCAAAAATATGTGTGACAAATATAAATACACCCAATATAAGTGGATATTAAGTGTAAAACAATAAAAGGTCATTCACACATATTCAATGGATGACATATTCAATGACTACATGTTGAACCCAAAGAAATCGAAATTGGGTTAAAAAGTTCCCTTGACAGCCTAACGGCATCACATAAAAATGAGTTGATGAGAGATAAAAAGTGTATCTCATCACTTGGACATAAAATTTACATCAATAAGGATATATGATAACATATACCAACATAACAATATGTAAATTAAAAGACCCAACAAAATAATTCTTTCAAAAAAGAGGAGGGTGAATGGTTCCCTTACCGACTTGGGTATCTTTCAAAACATACACCCCATGAAAGAAGGACAATAGATCATTGATTTAAATACTCATAAACGAAATTATATTACAAAAAGAGTAGAATAATGGGCATTACATACACCACTCAATGGAATTTGTGTCAAATGTAGCATAAATCTCACGGGAATAAAAGTGAGATGAAAAATCCCTTACGAAAACTCGGCAGCCTAACGGCGCCACATCAAACTTTAGAATATGGATTGATGAGATCAAATAGGGTATCTCATCACATTACAATAAAATTTACAGAAAGAGGAATATAAAAGAACATCCCCCAACATTACAAAGAGGAGCTTAAAAGAAGTGACATAAAGGAGAGTACTTAAATAGAAAGAGAGAGGTTAGATCTCTTACGAAAGTTCGGCATCCTAACGGCGCCACTCAAAACTTCCAAAATGGATTGATGAGAGAGAATAGGGTCTCTAATCACATGAACATAAAAATTACAGTAAGTTTAATTTAAAAGGTCATCCCAACAACAAGAAAGATGAGCTTTAAAAGGAATGACATAAATGTGTGTACTTAAAAAGAAAGAGAGGAGTAGGATCCCTTACCTCGGGTCCGACTTGACTCGATCGTTATTTAACGTCCTGAATAATAAACTTGAGTTAATTTACACTTTATTAAGAACCTTTTTCTAGTTCATTATTACTATTAGATCACTTATTTCCATGTTATAAACATTATGTAAACATTTAAGTTAATAATGTTTGTTTTCTCGCTATTTGGTTCTTAAGTCGAAAGTGGACTTCTTACAATTACATGTTGTTCGTGTGGTCAAATGTTTATTATATCCAGAATTATATTCATGATTTGGATATCATATATGTCATATATATCCAGTACATGCATGCATTTATAACATTACATAATCATTTAGAGGTAAGAAATGAAATGCACCGTTCATGGAGACGGTAAGCCGTACGTACGCATGAACGCTACTTTCATTTCTATTTCATATTTTATAGAATGGAATAATAATGATATAAAGGTATATTATAATTACAGTATAATATCATATATAATATCATAGTTCCATCCTTTATACGTCCCACATATGGTATTTAACGAATCAAATCACTTTGAGGGGGCGGTAGTCCGCACTTCCTTAAATGAAGATATCGCGTTTACCCATAATGGAAACCATAAAGGTATTCCCCAAAATGAAAAAAACAGAAGTTTAAGGAAAACATAAACATATTATATATCATATATAAAAATAGTGACATCATAATGGCCACCTTTGAAGGTGTTAAATGAGTATTGAACAATCATCGTTTCGGGAGGCAGAATTTCGCCATCCACGGAAACCGTAAGTTCTTTAACCATTTGATGTAATTGTGTGAGAGTGTAGCTCGAATAAATCTTATAAAAACATCCTAGTATATTGAAGATACTGGTGTTGTTACAAAAGAAGTAAATAAAAAGAGTTTAGGGGGTTGGAGAAGCAAAATAAAACAAATGAACATGAGAGAATGAATTACCTTTAAAAGTGTATCTCCTTTTGATTTGAGCCTAAAGGCTTCCTTTGAAAAGATTCTGCCCAAAGAGAATCTTCTAGGATGAGGAGAGGGATGTGGAGAGAGTAAATGGGCAGGGTTTTGCCGAGCCAAATTCTTGAGGAGTGTGTGAAATGAGGTAGAGGTGGGGGCCTTTTATAAGAGGAGAGGAGGGGCACTTTTGGAAAGTAAAGAAATATTACTTTATTTGAAAATGTGTTTCGGTTTTAAAAGGTCCCATATTGATATAATTCGTGGATAAGGTGATAAGGGTTCTAAATACACCCATACAATAAGTTTTGGACATTTTTAGTCCATAGATTTTACATTATCTTTCCATTTTATTTAAATCTTCAAATAATGATGTCATCGCTGCATCATTATTATGTCATAAATAATTTAATTTATTTAATGTCTAAAAATTATAAAAAAATTACTATGATGTAGGAAATATTTTTATATTTCCAATGACTATTTATAATCAAAAATCTGAATATTACAACTCCATGTACAAATTGTTTTCGTAAAACATATGATGTTTGTGTCATTTTGACTTTTACATTAAATAAAAAGTTATTTATGTCATTTCCCAACCAAAGTGTCTCCATGGGGTCCCCAAGTTGACCCATGGCTTTTCTTGGTCGGCCATGACACAAACAATGAGGGTAGGACATGTTTCAAGCTCATATTATTTTATTAAAGCATTATTTTTACCTTAAACTACACTAATTACCACTAATCGCGATTAAAAACTTAATAAGTTACTATTCACCAAAAAATTATTTTTATCCCATTGAACCACATTTTACTTCTTAATGACAATCATGTATGTCGGATTATTGAAATTCAAAACACAAAGATGGAAAAATTTCATTTAAACGGAAAAATCAGTTTTTATAAGTACCACTTAGTGGTTTCACTATTCATCAAAAATTGAAGTTTTTCAGAAAAATCCCAAAAATTCCCTCTGAGCTATATTTGATATTCCGAATTCGAAAATGAATTCTATTTTACAAAATTCAAAACATATAAGTCACATTAATTAATTTAATAATTAATTCCTGCTATCAGAACAAATAGCGTGTTTTTATGAAATAATAAGTATCAAAAGATTGACACTAGTTTCAGTCCGATTTCAAAGTGAAGTGAATTCCAACAACCACTATTGGATTGAATGGTAAAAATATTCTCGAATTTCACATTAAAAAAAATTCAAATGATAATCTAATAATATAAATAAATTATATTAAAAAGAGGTTTTGAATTAAAATACAACATTTTACACTATTCATTAAAAAATTAACTTTATCGGAAAAATACCAAAAATTTACACAAAGTAAAATTTGATGTCCCGATTCTAAAGAAGAGTTTTATTTGGTCCAAATGAATGTATAAAAGTGATCAAAACTATATTTAATTACAGTTCGCCATCAGAAGGCGATAAGTGAACCTTTAGTGAAAATTAGGTTATAAAAGCCTAAAATTGAATTCTTTCCGTATTTTAAGCCTTTGGATAGATGTAAAAAAATTTAAAAAAACATATATATTCATATTTTAGTTATTTCTATCCATTCCCGCCAATACAACGGCTACATGTTAACTGCCATTTAAAATAATATTATTTTATTATTAGAGTGCAACGTAAGATTCCCAAGAAACTCGTTGTTGCGTGTTGGGTACGCCATCGAGCATAGCATCCCCTTTAAAGTCATATTAATATTTTATTCACAAATATGGATAAATATGAAAATATCACATTCTTTATTTACCTGGGGTGTTACAGTAACATGGACTTCCCTTCCCTTTTGTAAAAAATATGATGAACCTGTTCCATTCATACATCTTCGAATAAGAATTTTCTATAACATTTAATTATATATATCTCCATTATCTATCAACAAAAATTTTATATATACATTGAATTTCATTGATATTATTCTTGGATGAATCGTGCCATCTATGATGACTCTTCCATATAATCTAAAACTACTAACATGCTTTCTCTTACTTCACCCCAACATATTATAGTTCATAATATATTTCCATGAATGGAATCAATTTCTTCTATTTTTATAATAATGTGGTAACTATTGTTATATGAAAAGAAATAATATAGTAAAATAATTTTCCCACCTTTGTTAGTAGTTAAAGGAGCACTACTTTTTGTTATACTGTATTTTTTTTATTTCAATACATTTAAATGTGAAAATTTATTCAATGCTACATTAATAGTATTAATCCCTTATAGAGACTCCTAGATAGTATTTTTTTAGAACATTATATCCTGATCAAAAATTATATTTATAATTTTGTTCCACAATACCTCAAAACCTTATCTATATACAAAATTAAAATATGATCCATTGGTAAATAATTTTAAATTTATAGGAAATGAGAGAACATTGTAAGATGATCTATAAATACCCATATTTAATTTTTATCTATGGATATTATAGGTGTATAATAGGTGAAATCTATTTTGATATTATCCTGCATCCATTATGGTATATGTAAAGGAAATAATAACCCCTATGTGAAGTTTCCATTAATCAATTACTTATAGGGGTATTAATTTTTTTATATGTATAAATATCATAAGTCATGTTTTCCCAAAATAATATATCTCTATTATCTCTACAAGTCAGGGATATTTTATTATGTATTTATATTTTTATGTATTCAGACTCATAAAATGGATCACTCTCCACCTCGGATATTAATGGAACAAATATTCTCTTACCAACCCATATAACTCCATCACCTACAATGGTAAAATATAAAAATTCCAAATTATTTATATGGTTTATTTTATTTTATGGGTATTATTCATTATATTCTGATTTGTTATTATTATTGATAATAAATGTCTACCTAATTTTATGGAATAATAATGATGACTCTCTATCCATTATAATACCCAGGTCCGTTCCTATAAAATTATTTAGAATTGTCTTATTCTCCATATTCTTCACGGGGAAGATACTCCAGTGTAATGTACTAAATGCATCTGTAGACTTTTTTTCTTCCTTGAAGTATAGTTTTCTGATAAATAGAAAATGTTGAGTAGTTACAACCATTTTCATCCCCTCATATTATGATATTTCCAAGTAAATATATATTTAATATTCTTGTGGTCAATTTATATACCACATATTTTCCCATATAGATAACGTTTCCATATAATTACTACTAATATCACTGATTCAAACTCTAAATAATGAGTTAGATAATTAATGTCATGGATTTTAAACTATTTAGATTCCTAAAACCCCACCATGTAATTTTAAATTAGAATACATATAGTAAATTTCCACGATGTGTCACTATATATAAATAAAATTATTTACTAGATTTAATAGTTATTTTAGGTGAATAAATAAATATCATTCTCAATTAAAAAAATATACCTACACATTCATTTGACCATATTAATTTTAACCCCTTACGTTTTAACATAGTTAATATCTTATCTATTTGAGTGATATTTTAAAAAACCACCCATAGTATTCAACAAAGAAAATAAAATAAATTTTAGGAATTCAGATTTATTATTTTAAACATTTTTTTATAATGGTTGAATACTAAATGGGGAAAATTCTTAAATCCATAGAACCTTTTTAAAGAAATCATCTATATTTAAAGAACGTATCATGTAACTTATGTTTCCTCATAATATCAATAATAGTTATCAAATTAGTTTAATGATTCACATTACACATATAGTACAATAAATATTATTATTATAAAACATAATCATATTTCAATAAAATCATAAAATATAGTATCAATCAAATCCATATACACTAAGTGTGTATTATTAAACCCAAAAAGAATTACTCTAAATTAATAATGTTCATACGTCAAATGAAACTCCCTAACTACTATATAATTTCTCATAGAGTTTTACTGATAATAACTAAAATAAGGATCAATATCTTAGAAGTATATATCCTCTCACAGTTTATCTAAAATTTCTTTTATCAGTAATAAAATATACTTTTATATATAATACCTCCATTTATATTCTTATTATCAATGGATTTCTTCATTTAGCCATCCTTATTTCTAACAAATAAAATAGTTTTTTTTTCATGGTGAAACACATGGATGATTGTATCCACTATAGGATAATTTTTTAATTTCATATTTAAGTCAAGTGACAACACTAGATCTATTGGATAATGTAATATAAATATGGGTTATGTATGATGGATATCTTCAATATAGAATTAAATATATTTATTATGGTAACGTGTCGGTAATTCATTAATAAATATGATGATATTTTATCGAACAATGGGTATATACTATATAATAAAATACCACTTCGTCCACTATATATTGAATTTTTTATTCCTCTGTAAGGGTCTCATAAAGATGTGCATCTAGGGGTGTATCTTGGTAATATTATGCTTATGAAATATCTAGTAAAAAAATTTAGATTCCAAACATGGAACTCCAAAGGAACATATTTCTCAATGTATTATATTATTTCAATAAAATTGAATATTTAATTTATCTTTAATATTACATCAAAATCCAGAAACGGTATGATGATTTAATTTTCATCGTGATAACAGGTATAAATTAAAATATAAGGTAGTTATTTTACAATTATTATAACAGTCCAACATCATCACATTATATCTTATAAAGCATTCATTAATAAAATAGTGGGAGATTGAATGATAATTGAAAACATGAATGTAATAAAATGGTTTATATATCCATAATCAAATAATATATTATGTATTTTTGAGTTTATAACCAAATTAATTGTTATCAAATATTTATAACCATCATCTTTAGTAAATTTTAATTGAAAACCCATCCTTGACCTATACGAATGTATTATGATAGATTACCTTGGTGTATGACGAATTCATTAGAGTAATTTTCCATATCCTTGGTTTTGAAACATTTTACATTTATTAAATATTACTTTCCATTGTGGTCATTAAAATATTAAATTTTATACCCATATTCAAAACATACAACCAATCGTATTATGAATTACCTTTTTTTATTCATCCCACATTAATGGAATATAAGGATCCCATTTATGCATTTATTGAACATATAATATTTCATTCCATATGAATATAAAACAACCTCTTGACTTCAATTTTCCACTAATAATTTAATAATTAAAAAAATTCTTCCATTTTCTTTATAGATTTAATTTCTAATTCCACATATACTGAAAATGTTTGAGACACTATTGATATAAAAATACAAGGATAAAAAACAATCATAAAAGTGTTCAATTTTACTTTTTTGACTGTTTAGATTTTGAATTTATATTCTTAATCATTGAATATCCCTCCGTTTATTTTTTCATAAATTTATTATTGGTCCTTCTATCTTGATACATATTTAAAGGAAAAAATAATAAATTCACCTAAAATTAATTCCACTCCATAATAACTACAAAATCCACTTATATAGTATTTTTAAATAGATAAAATTATTGGATAAAATATCTAATTAGTTGATAGAAAAGCATGATTAATTTTTCATACTCATTAAAAAATATTTCACTAATTGCATTCTCTAATGAAATTATCCATTAATCTACCAACATTAGCTTAATGAAACTATTTAATTATATTATTTTTTTCATAATAAAAAACATTACGAGGTTTATCATTGTTGGGGTGAAACTGGTGGATTCATACAAATAATTTTATTTTTTATAACATGAGATAATTGTTTATTGATTAAAATAATTTTTTTAACCTCAAAATTTTCATTGTTTTCATGATTATCAAGAAAATCCTCACATTGTCTAATATTATTGGCATGTTTTCTATTAATTATTGGAGGAAACATTATTTAACAGTCAGAAAATATTAATTTGAAATATTTTAAGATATGAATTTATAAAAAAACTTATCAATGATAATAGATTAAAATATAATCCCTATATGATACCTATAAAAACTAAGTTATGAATAATATCTTGAATATTTTTTTGCTATAATTGACATTCTCAAACTACAGCCTTCTATATCCAGGTCCAATATTATCTAGTAAATTATTCTTTTTTACCAATTATAACACCCCAACCCCAATGGCATAGATACAGTTTTGATTTGTTACATTTTAATGAGATTAAATGATATTATATTCCAAAAAACTTGGGTAAATAGTCATTATGAAATTAGATACATAACAATTACAGTACAATATTACATATAACTTTATTTCAGAAAAAATAATCATTACATAATTTTATTTATTGTGTTGAAAATAAATAGTTATTTAATTTATTATCTATGTTGAAGTAAAAAATAACTAGTGTTCCTAAATGGACAGTAATAGAAGACGTAGAATAGAAGATAACATATATTAACAATGACATAATCTTTATTTCATGAATATATAAAAAAATTATTCCATGTGATTGAGTAATTAAATATAACCTAATCCCTAGTTAACAGAGCACAAAAATAATCATGTGTAAATTATTAAATTATAATATATCTATATATATATAAATGAATGGAATTAATTATGTATGACATAATCAACATAACATCTAGCTTTAAACCTATACATCACACATAAGGGGTAAAAACACCAAATACCCTTTCATAGTTGTCTCCTGAGACATAATAGTTTACATAGGGTCTATATAATTCGGGGCTTTACCCATAACATAAAATTCTAATTCATTACATCAAATACATGATATTGATAAGAAATATTATGGATAATGTTCATGAATGAACGAAATCAAAAAACTTATCATAATTTCTCAATGGAACTTATCTAATAAGATATCAATATTTAGAACATATTATTGTAAGATCATGGAAATAGCCTTCAACAGTAATGAATTAATAAAAATTGAATGGTGAATATCCTAGATACATTTTAATGGTATATATGGAATCCAAATTTTCTAATAACTACTCTTTTTAGGTGATGAATATGAAATTGAAGTTATCTAGTACATAAAAAATATAATGATGATCAACGAGATGAGTCTATTGAATGGATCTATTTTAAATTTTAGGATATTAAATAAATTTTGTATAAATACTCTCTAAATAAGGATTATGTAATCACACATATTTGATACGCATTAAGGATATACAATTTTTAGGGGAAATACCTCTATGTAGGCATGCATTGATAGAAAAGGTGAACTTGTGACAAAATTGAATTTAAACAACATGAGAACTAATAGGGGATGTACGTACTAAATATACATCATCATTTCTCTAAATAATACCAATATATAAGGAATAATATATCCATAATACCACCAATAAATGACATGCTTATGGATTTCTATAATATATTATATGGTTATGGGTATGTTTAATCATAGTAACAGCTTATAAATGGAGATATATGTGAGTGAAGCGGGGAAAATTTATTTAAAGGAATGTACATAAAATGATAAAATGGAATTATTATGATAATAATTTATTATTATAAATGATAAAAGGATGTCAAATTAAATATAAAATGGAATATAAATTAAAAGGAGAGGTTTTTCATGATCTTACCAATAATATGTCTGTTATAGTACTTTTTGACATTTTTTTACAATGAAAAATGTGTATAGTTTTGTGGATCATAAGATGTTTTTTGAGGGGCTAATTATATATAATTTTTTATTTTTAAAATTGGGATTTTATGATTTCATATTTAAAAGTCATAGTGTATGAAGAACTGATAAAGATATTATTAGATATTATCAGGATTGCATCTATTATATTTCAGTTGAACATACCTTGTTTTTATTCATTTCATGTGATTATTCAAAAGTGTATGATTGTATGGTTATGACAACATTTTTATAAATATCATTAAAATCATAATACACTCATGTTTTAATATAATTTATTTTATATATGTGGATTATATTTTGAGTGGTTAGTATTTAATATTTGCTGCTTTAACTTATGGCCTTTTATAGAATGATACATTGAGTATCTAGGATAAATTATTCACTCAAACATGGGTGTGTCTCAATGTTGTACTAATTACAGCACATCATATGATAGTGAGTGAAGTGATGTTAAGGAAAAGATAATGTGAAATATCAAATTCAAATGAAAAAACTCAAACCACTTAGAATATGACAATTTGATCATTTATATGAATGTCTATAAATAGAAACTAGGCTTTTGATTATTATTTATAGTCACAAAAAAAGTAAATACATTAAAGTGATGAATATAAATCAACATTATTTTATGTTTTCAAAAACATATTACCAAATAAATAATTTTATTATTTTTTAATTATCTTTTTTTACATAGAGAAAACATATTTGAGGACTTGATTATAAATTATCTAGGATTTCATTATTAAAAATTTTCTCCATACTATCATTTAAATCTATGATATTTTAAGATATAGACTGGTTTTTTATCCTTTGATTTAATGGGATTTCAAATATTAGAATACAATTTTTTTAAGTTTCTTGCTCATGTTATTATAGGGTTTGGAAGAATGTGCCTGTGTACAAGAAACTGATATTATCTGATGTGTTTTATGTTGAAGAAATATTAGATGTGGAATTTGGATTTGTAGTTCATTTTAATTATACCCCATATTTTATTGATGAAACAAAAGTATTTTAGTTTATTAGAATTCTTTTTTAATTTATATCATTTCTGTCTATCTGTATTGTTACGCAATGCTGATTAAATTTTCTATTTTTTTTGTTTTACACTCCATTTTATGATTATTTTCAAATAGGGTTTTTAAAATTATCGAAAAAAATGTTATATCTACATAAATCATTATATTCCATAACAATTTTTATTTTTACACTGTTTTGGGTGGAATATAAATCGATTGATGTTGTTATATTTTCGGTGGGACGAAAATTAGTATTCTTTTTTTAAAATAAAAATCACCACCCACTTCCACACATTTGTGGGACAAGAAGATGTTTTTTATTACATTATAAAAATGTAACTTTATTATATTTTAAAAAAATTTAAAAAAAAAATTAATTATTTAATATATTAAATGTTATTCAATATATTCATGGATTAAAAAATGTTGGGTACTACCTTATCCCATATTATAACCCCCCCAAGCCCAATATCATTTCTCAACTGGGAAAAAATGAGGGTACATTTTTCTCATTATATTTTAAAGTTCCCATCTCGCTTTCTAATAAATATTATTTGTCCAAAGTATTTGACCAGTTGTGTGGCCTTCGTTCAAAGAAATTTAACTATAATATCCAATATCTCGATGGGTTACTCCACATAAGATATGGCATGTTTTAGTCAACCAAACTAGGGGTTTAATATATTGTGAATATATACAAAAAATATATAGAACACATCATTCACTTGTGAAAGGATTGCAGATGTTCAGGTTCAAAAGCTATAATCCCGAACATATTAATAATCTCAAAGGGTTCAATCATTCTAGGATCAACATTTCATTTATTTTGAATATCACGATCATAATTCATATAAATATTTAATGGAATACATAGTCCCAAACTAAAAATATGGGTCTTATCAATGGTTATCAATTTAACTAATGTTTTTTCTTCTTTAAATCATTAATATTACTCATAATTTTTTTAAACATTTATTTCAAAATAATAATATGATTCAATCCAAAAATAATTATGTCGTTATTTTCATCCATGTTTATTTCGGACTTTTTAATATTATCATAAAAAATATTATATACATAAATTTAATTATAAATAGAAACTATTTTTTAATGTTAACACGTTCAGAGGAAGATTATGAAAAAAAATATGCAAAATACATTTAACATGATATTTACATTAAATCTAATATCTATAAGAATTTTTTTTAAAACAGTTCCAGAACATTGAAATAAATTATAGATATTGATCAAATACAACTGAAATTTTAACACTATTCATCAATATTACATAGTATATGTTAATATTAAAAAATTTAATATGTGTAAAATCATATAGAATAGAAATAATATTTTTTTAAATAAAAAATTAGTCAACCCAAAAAACAAAATTATATAATATAGATGTATTGGGGATACCTGTAATGAAATCCATGAAAATATTCACTTATTTATATATAGAAATGGGTAAGGGTTATTTCATTCATGTACTCATTATATTTTTAACCTTAACTTGATGGTTGATCGAGCATAAAATATGTGTACTCCCAAAATCTAGATCATTATATCAAACTGGTTAATGTGATCCTTATTTTTATATAAATTATACAATATAAGTGATGAATAATCATACCACTACATGGAAGTCTCTGAACTGGTTCCTCAAGCCAATACAGAACATGGGCACAACAATGATTCCCTATATTGAAGTGTCTCTCTATATGTTGTGAGGGTCTATAGGCAGTATTGTGGGGAGACAATATCTTTGAGTAAGATTGAAATAATAATAAAATAATGAAAATATAATATCCAAATAAAAAAAATTTGTGATGAAATACCAAATTAAAACCCACATAATAATATATGAATCTCCAATGAATTACATAAAATCACGAACATGTCTTAGGATACATAAAATAATCTTAAAATGTAGTCAAAATTAAAAATATCAGATGATTACAAAGACCTTGAAGAGTTGGGATCAAGCCTGAATCCCTTCTCCCAAATATAATGTTATTCATAACATAATTCACTCGAAATATAGTGCTATAAATTATCCTAGCCTACATTCAAGAGGTCTTTCTAGGTACTAAATGTATTCTCAAATGTGGTTAGTGTATAACTCAGTAAGAAACTACTAATTGTGTCTAATGAATATATTTTTGGAACATTTAATCCATAGTGGTTTTCAATATTAATGTTATTAAGTAAGAACAATAATAACCTGTAGATACAAAAGTAATCATGACAAGCCTCAAGTCTATGAGAAATAACCCTAGATGACTCATCCTACTTTAGTACACCCCAGCCTCACTACATAAAGAACGTATCATGACACAATTAGTTCCCAATGAGCATCACTGATGTAACCATGATCATGTAACCCAATGGAGTCCACATGGACCAATCAAACATTTCATTCCATAAAATCCAAATATAATCATGTTGTTTGGGTGGATTTTATGGAACATCCCTTGATATCTTGATGCCCAAAGATCTACCCATTTAGTTCTTTTCATAGATATACCATAATTAAAAAATTTATTCACAACATGGGGAAAGGAAATATAAGAATGGGTGACCTATAATTCTTATTCAGGTTTTGAAGGTGATATATAAACAACTATTTAAACATAACATGATCTAATGGGTAAGATAAGGTGACTGTAACATTTGAAATAAATACCTTATAAAACATATATTATAATCATGAATCATATCATAAATCATGGTAGTTCCTAAAAAATGAATAATAAAAGATAATCAAAACCCCTATTCCTTGAGATAATTTTAAAGACAAATGAATGTTGGAAAAGTATAATCAAATAACATTGTAAACATGTGTAAATTAAAACATGTTCAATTATTTTGTTATGAAAATGAAATTAGAAACATAAATAAACTTATGGACTTGAAACCAGGTACTCATATAAGCTTATGGACCTGAAAGTAGGTATATACAAAGCCATATGGACATGATAAGAGGTTCACACGTAACCTTATAAACATGTTCAATTATTTTATTAATAAATATTTTTTAGTTTCATCATATAATTAAACATGGAAAATAAATCACATCAAAAACCATTTTATCATTTTATCATAGAATGCCCATAAAAATTGAATGGGTTTTATAAAAAAAATCACCATTAAGATAAAACAACCATTTAATGAATACGTTTTTATCATTGTATCATATCTCTAGTAAATATTATGTTTCCATAAATTACATCTTCTAATATAAGAAATTGATTATGAAAAATCACATAGAATGTTTTCTGAGAATGATTTCATATCCTCATTGATATAAAATATTTAAAATCTAAAATATTTCTAAATATTAGAGAAAATTTTACATATAAATGTTTTTGGAAACATGTAATAAAATATTTAAATCAATGAGTGTTAATGATTGAGGGAAATCCCATTTTGTTCATAAATGATAAAATGAATATTCCTTTCATATTTTTTATAAAGGATAAAAGGTACTTGTTTTGGAAATTATAATAAGAATACATTTTGTAACATTTTTTAAATTTCAATACATGGGAAAATTTATTTTAACAATCATTGGTGAATAATAAAATCATTATATAAATAATTGTAGAAAACATAAATGAAAACTGATTTTCAATAGAATAGGGAAATAAATGTGGTTTTCCATAAGAACATGAAATTGGAGTATTTATTAGATAAAGACCAAAAAATGATAGTAAAAAAATTAAATTTATAAAATTAACAATAACAGATAAAAATTCATGAGTATCATCATAGTTATATCATAAAATTTCATCATCGGAATCATAATCATAAACAACCCCAATAAATAATAAGATTGTAACATAATACCCATTGCACATTGGTATCATTTGAATCGTAATAACTAATAAATAAATAAAATTTTATGGATATTTATATTCCATATTTTTATTAATAATAATCATGAAATACATTCATGGGTAGAAATTAAACCACACAAATAAAACAAGTGGTGAATAAGGCACGAGTCCGAAAAACATAAAAGTGAGATGGAATTTCCTAGCACGTTGGATAATTTTTAATCTCAATACCCAAAAATAAATAAAATATTATGAAACACTATATAACTTTAATTTATTATATTAATGATATAATATTTAAATGTCTATGTATATACATCACAAAAAATAAATGACTAATGAATATGACATTTCTCTCTTAGAAATAAAAGAGAGATTTGAAATCTATTAAAACATTGTTGACATATGATTCATAAGACCCATATAATATTAAATTCAAAAAAAATAATTATAATTATAATAAATAAATTAATGATAAATGATTTTAAATTGTAATTATATACAGGTCATAAAATAATATCAGTGAAAAAAATTACATATATCCCAAAGAAAAGTAATTGATAAAAAAATATAATATCCAGTGTCGAATTTATTCACAAACCATTGAAATTACAATATAATAAATATAGATTAATTATCATTTAATTAAATAAACATAATCATATATATCATATATTATATGATTTCAATATGACCATTTATTAACCATTTATTATCACAATATTGCTAAAATCATGTTTCTTGTAATAACAACATTTTTCTTCACATATATTTGGTTTTTAATTTTTGGTCCTTTTAAATTCATCATGGGTCCTTAATAAATATATCTTCAACTAGAATATAATTATAATATGTATTAATTAAAAATATATTGAGGTTTATTCAGAAAAATTAAATAAATAAATTGAATTAAACCGTTTATGGAGACATTTGACAGTACATACACTTGAATGTTGTTTCAATTATTTCAACGGATGAAAGAAAATAATGGTATATATTAATTCACCATTATAAAATAATTTGTATATAAAATATATTTTATATATTCAAAAAATATTCCCTAATTATAGTCCTATTTAAAATAAAATTAAGAATGATTCACATCACTTCGTGGAGGAGGTAGTCCACACATACTAAAAAATGATGTTATCATCTTCCAAAATATTTGATGGTAAGAAGGTTGATGAGATTTTCTTATTAAAGAATAATAAATATTTCCTAAGAAAAAAATATATAATTTTAATCCATTCTTATATCCACCCATGAGATTAGGTTATACAAATTGATGTACATCAACTTCTGAGAAGGAAGTGTGCCGAATACAGGGACGATAGTTTCATTTTTCAGTTTTTAGAATAGGATTCTAATATTCGTAATAAAATTCACATAAATAAATCACTATATTTTATAGATACTGGTGTTTTTATATCATGATATTTTTATAATAATTTAATGAGGTGGTATAAAAAATAATATAAAAACTCTTAGTAAATAATACGACATATTATTTAGGCAACCTCTTTTGGATACCACCAAAATCCATCATATGAGGGTTTCATAATGAATATGGGTACTATATTATGGGGTTAGGGAATTAAAGAATATATTTTTGTAGGTATTGGATTATATAATTTTATATGGAAGTGTAATGATGATTGGAGTGTGGGTTCTTTTTAATAAGTTGTAAGAGGACACACTTAGAATTTTTATAAGAAAATAGATATAACATAATTATTCACATCCCAAAAGACTCCAAAATAAACCATTAATGAAATTTATAAGATATATGGTTAATATATTTCCATAAAGTAGATATTGAAAACGTTTTAATATAATTTTTACTATTATCAATTTAGTTTAATCCTGGATAAACTTATTTTAACCATTACCTTGATAATTAATTTTTACTGTTTTTACTATTAATTATGTCAAAAATTCATGTTGAATATATTTGATAATACTAATTAATCATTTTTCAAAATACGTAATATAATTTAATAGAATAAATTCATTGAATTGTTTTTTTTAAATGAATCTCGTAGACTTGATGTCGAAATATTTTTCCGAATAAAAAAATCTAAATATAAAAAAGAATGTTTATATCAAAAAAATTAAAATTGATTACAATGACCTTAATTATAATAATTATAAGATTTTTAAACTAATTTTAATTTAATATAAGTTAAATATAATATATATATCTTGATATTATTTAAATGAAAATTTATTTTTTAAAAAATCTTAGTATTTTCACTATTCATCAAAAAAATAAATGTTTTCAGAAATCCCCAAAACATCACCCGAAGTTATTTGTTTACTATTGATTCTAAAATATAAGTTATTTTTTAATGAAAAATTAATATAAGTGAAAAAATTAATAATATTACTTTTTTCACAAAAATCAGATTAAATCATATTTTTTTAGACAAATGTATTTTTAATGAATAAAAAGACATTACAAAAAAATAATAACATATTGTAAATATATATTATTTATATAAAACCATAAATATGTTATTATTATTATACTAAAAAACATGATTAACTACATTGTTATAATGATTATTTTTTACAAATACTGTTAATATTATATTGTTTTTTATTAAATATGAATGTAGTGTGTAATGCAAGTTATGAAATAAATTACATTGATTTGGAAAAAATATTTCATAAAATCTAATTATATTATATAATACATAAAATATAATTAATTTATCTCTTTCAATTCAATAAATCAAATATAAACTACTTAGGATACTTCTACTTCATCATATTCTGAGGTTCCCAAGTAGCTTTATTATATTGGTGAATTCATCATAAAACCATCACCATGTGAGTGATCATGTTTTGAAAAATAGTGTCTATAATAATCCATATAAAAATAGTTCATTCATCATTACATGGGTCATATTCTGTTTGTACAAACTCTAATTTTATTACATGTGAATGATATGATTTTCACTTCATTACAATATATACATGGAAAACATTGTGGACTAGGGAGAGGTCTAATGGGTGTACCAAGTGATAAAAAATTCCCCTAATTGACCAAGAATAAAGAACGGTACAATATCCATATGGATATGATTTCTTTTATTTCTGAATCCTTGACAGTTTTCCAAGAAAAATTTCTATAAATATATTAACACCAACATTAAAATATAGATCACACTGATGATGGTTAGGTTAACATTTCTATTCACTCTGAGATATGTTAATGTGTTGTTGAATATATCTACCTTTATCTTCCATTTTCACCTCTATCTCACATCCCAACAAACTTATTTGTATAACCTCATACAAAAACAATTTAGTTATACACATATTTCAACATAGGAATTCATAAGTATCTGTTTGAGTATTCGATTGAAACATATTGTTGTAAAAACATTCCACCAAATGGAATCTTTTGATCAAAAACACCAATTACATCTATAAGAATGATAATAAAATATCTTCTACTATTTTTATGGTATACATAGAGTATCCATTTTTCTAAGGGTGATAAGCTATACTAACATTCATCATTGAATCTAGATCTTTCTGGTGGATTCTCTAGAACATTGAGGTATCCTTAGACCCCGATCATATACGATCGTGAAAGGTACTCCAGAAAAACTAATCACATAATTAATGTAAAACAAAATAATATCTCCAACAAAAAAAATTTCAATTGTAAATGAAGTATTATAACAACCAAAATAGAATGTATAAAACCCATATATCATTTTTTCCCTTTAAATGTTTTCGGCTATCTAATTAAAAAATATTACGGTGATGTTTTTTCATTTCCATTCTAATACGGGTGACTATTTTTACAACACCATATACTTTTTACTAACATCCTTAGATTTATTATATACCATTAAACTATAAATGATGATATTTTTATTCAGAATATCCTGTGTAGATTCACTATTCTTGAATCTATGGAGATAGTGAGACAATTAATGCTCGGAATTATAAAAATTTCACTACATTATAAACAATATTATTTACATAGGTATCATTCAGACAAAATCCATAATAAATTTTACATATCAAGGTTGTAGAATATGTGGGACCCATTTTTAATGATTCACTTCAACAATTGTGATTTAAAATGTATCTTCTTGGCCCTTTGAATATTGAGGTTTTTGTGTCTTACTATCTTTATAAGCTCATGAATTAAGACATTTATTTATATAATGTCCAAAATCCTTATTTGAAACTCTTCATTGTGGGAGGATCATTTTGATGATCCCACTATCCACTCATAACATTGAGTAGCCTCTTGACATTATATATACTTTTTTTTATTATTTACTGGATTCCCATAGTTGAAACGACTCATAATTCATTTTATACATTCATCTAAGTGGTCCTTCCACAATTTTTAATAGGTAGTAAGTTTAAATTTCCACATCCCTTCATGTGGAATAAAGTTTGATATTCTATGGAACCCCATATTGATTTACTTATCACTAAAACCAAGTGGGTTTTCATATCCCATTTACAATTTTATTAAACATAATACTATATATTTATATCATTGAGTGTCACGTGTCAATAATACTCATCAGTTTCATTGTTTTAAGACATTGATGAATTTATTAACCTTAAATTTAGGTTGGATAATTATACTATAATAGTACCTCACAAGTCTTGTAAAATTATCCTAATATGTACCAATAGATTTGTCACTCCCCGACCACGGACGCCTATGTTTTTATTCTTTTCTCGGTCCCGCGACTTTGGGTAGAGTCGGGTTTGCGTCCAGGTTTGAATTTTTGAAGCTTTGATGTTTTTGGTGTGTCTCAGGCCAGTGTACAGTCACCACACTACTAGAAGTCACCGTACATTCAGTCTGGGGGGGGGGGGTGTGCGGTCACCACACATTCGGTTCGATCATGCGTTCGGACCTGGTGAGTGCGCGGTTGCCGAACTGTTTAGATAAATAATAAAATTAAAATAATAGATTAAATTAAAATGAATTTTTTAAAATGTTTAATAATAATAATAAAAATAATTTATAATATTGTTATTATTATTATTATTAATATTATTATTTTTGTTGTTATTATTTTTCTTTATATATTATTATTTAGTTACATTACTTTTTTTATTTTATTTTATGTTTTTTAATCTTTCCTTCTCTTTTATTCTTCTTCTTTTTTTTCTTTCTCCACGCGGTGATCCCTTTCCCCCTGTCCTGCGCACAAACTCCTCCCCTGCCTCCCTTCTTTTTTTTTCATTCTTTTGCACGCTGCTGCACCTAGCAAGCAGCCCGCCTCACCTCCTGCTACCCGACAACGCCTTAGCCCAGCTCTCTCTTCAACCCCAGCTCCAGCGCACCCCTCATGCATCATCACTCTCCTCTGCACCAGCCTCCCTTCCACCTCTGTGCGATCAAACCATCCCTCCCTAGAGGCTTCCGCCTTCACCAATAACACATGCGCCCTCCTCTGCAATCCTCGCTACCCTGCTTGCCCACCAACTGTGCTGCCCTCCCTTTCCATAACGCCTGAACTCCGCTCCAACCTCTCATGCAGCCAACCAACCAGCCGAGCACTCCCTCCTCCTACAACATGCATAACTCAGAATCCTTCTTGCTTCTTTCTTTGAGCAGCAGCCCCATCGCCCAGCTGATCCAGCTGCACAACACCCCTATTCTCCACTCCTTGCATAGCAGCCCGCGTCCCAGCCTTCGCACCACCAGCCTGCACTCCTATAGCCCGAAACCCCTGGTTGGCCTGCTTTCAGACTCAACCTCCCATTATCCCGGCTGGTTTTCCCCTAGTGTGCGCCTCTTTTCCGACGGACCCTCTTTCTGCCTGCTCCACCCCGCACAACGGTCTGGTGCACACTATTTTGGCAACCTCACCTCCTATCATGGCCCATCTACTCACCAGTGGAGAGGCTCCCCAACAATCCCTTCCCCTGCATAGCACGCATCCCCGATCATCCCACATCCAGTCGTACATACCCCCTCCACTGTTCTGGTGTGACGCTCTTTGGTGGTCGCAGCTTCTATGAGCTTCCTCCGGCCAATTTATGTTGTCGGTGTTTCCCCGACCAGCTCTCCGACATTTTTTCTTGTCGCAGCCCCCCCCCCCCATGGGTATACCCTTTTGATTTATGGTTAGTTTGATATATATATATATACCCTGGTTTGGTTATAATTTTTATTAATTAAATATTTTTCAGGTCGTTTGACTTTTTAGGACCCGCGTGGGGTGTTTCCGAGTGAGATTCATCGCCGCACCTTGTTTCCAATCTTGTGTCGTCGTTGCGCCTTGGTCTCGAGGTAGGCCCCCACTGCACTCAACTTTAAATTTAGAATTTATTAATTGATTTTTGTTTTATTAATTTTAATAAATAGGAAATAATATAAGATAATTAATTTTTAAATGATTATTTGCTATAAAAAGAGCTGTTTATTTTATGGTGACACTTGAAATATTTTCATGACGAACAGACACCCAGTAGTGAAATAATGCCCGTTTGTATTTTAAACATAATTCAAGGAAATTAAAATGTAGTTTTGGTTTAAAAGATAAATGATTTCTTATTAACAAGTGTTTTGGGTTTTCTGGAGAAATGAGTTTTTTTCTTTAAAGTTGTTGAAGGAACATTTGACACTTTAATAAATTAAATTATTTTAGAAATACACACTTTGTGGTTATTAAGGGGTGATCTTTTCTAGGTGTTGATTGTGTGAGTTGTGTGTGATATTTGGGATATGCCAAGCATTAGGGCGTTATGACGTCATCGAGTTAGGTCATTCCTTCATGATGAGTCACATGTATAATACGTTCTGGATTGTTCACAATCTCCCTGGTTCGACCCATGTCTCTTTTAGTGTTTATTTGTATGTGGTGGAAGGTTGAGAGGTCTAGTTAGGTTGCTGGCACCTGTGTGACACTTTATCCATTGCCCGTGGTGTGTTTTGTGTGTTATGTGTAGTTTTCATTTTTGGCTAATAACTAAATTTTGGTTTTCTAATTGTTCGCAAAAATATTATAAAATGCAATGCACCTGTTCTTTTCAAACATTAAAAATTTTCTTAAAATTAAAAAGGGTAATGGACTGAAACTTTTTTTAGAAATGATAGTGTGTGTGTGTGAAAACCAATATTTGGTATATTTAGTTCAAACGTGGAATTTGTAAATTTCATTATTTAAATGTAGTTCATTGGGAATAGTATTATGGGCTTGCCTACTGAGTTTTAAGACTCACTCCTATAGTTCGTTTTTGTTTTTAGTATTTTTACAGGCTACAGCTTGGGTTCGTTCGCTAGGGGAGAAGTTTGGTCATGAGTTGGAGAGTGACCCGCGATGTCACACAGAGATAGTGGTTGTCTCTTTCAGTTAGTTTTATTTTATTTTGTTCTTGTTTATTTACTTTACTCTGTTTATTTATTCTACACTGCTCTATTTTATTTCTCCTGATTTACTTATTTATATTGGGTGAAATCATTCCCACAGCCTCTATTGATGCCCCAACGTTTGTCACCGGGCCGGGAAGATCAGAAACGCCTCTCAGGCCATTTCGTGGACCGGCTCGGATGACCGGTTCAGGTTCAAACCGGGTTTGTTCAAGAAAAAATGGTATCAGAGCAGGTTGGCCCTTAGCGGACCTCGCTTTTCAGAGCGCCCATTGTTATTTGGGATGTCCAATAGATGGAGATTAGGACAATCGGGGCTCATGAGGTAGGTTACGGGTGGTGCCTGATCACCACCACTTGTGAAGAGACTTGAGTTACCAGTTTTAATCTGGGATTTGAGTTACTTTCCCTTGGACGTTTCAGATTGAGGGATGAAAATGGAGGCGAATCGGTTCACTTTGTGTCCTCACAAGGGGTGGTGACCCATGTGGAGTCCAAGTGTCCGGTTTAAGGTCTTCTTAGTGTTTTTCTTTACTTGGGGCATGGCTCACCACCATGTTTTTGGGTTAGAAATATTCACTAGTTCCTCATTACAGTGGGTTATTGCTGCTTGTGTTTTGTTTTAATCTCAGTTTATTTGAGTGTGTGTTAAAAGTGAAATTGGTTTTTAAATGGAAAAGTGTTTCTTTCAAATTGTTTTTGAAATTACTAAAGAGTTTTTTTAAAGGTAAGGTGTATCGGTTTGTAAAAACTTAGTATGGGTTTAGATATGGTAAGGAAAAAAGTGTTTGAACCTTGGCACTCTTTATGGAGGGTGACATGTGTGTGGGTATGTATGGAAAGTGTGTGGGGGCACTTTTTTACAGAATATGTGAGCATGATTGAATAAACGCACATGTGATGGTTCATAAGGTTCCATAGGTGATTTTTTAAAATTTTAAAGAGATAATGGTTTTGGAAAAGTGATTTCTCCTTGTGTTGTATATGTTTGGATTATGTGCCTATTGTCCTTTCCTTGTGTCATTGCATTGATTGAGTTTTGGATTTATGCCGGTTTCGATGGTGTTTCTCGTGTTTTCATGAGTATGCCACCCAGAAAGCCTCCAATTTTTGTCAATGAGTTATGCTAAATTCTTAGTTTATTTTGTGTGTTCTTGCTTTTTGAAATAATCAATGTCTATTAGAGGTAGTTGTATTGTTCTGAAAGATAGTGTGTCTTCTGGTTGTTGGGAACTCCTAGGATAGTTAAGGTTCATACCTCCCTAGAGTTATTTGATGGTTCAGTTTTGGAATAGTAAAGATGAGATGTCTCATCGTCGTTGGAGTTTTGGTTGTGATTAATGGTGGTTGACTTCTGAAAAGGTTCCCCATCTAGCAAGGAGTGCGGGCCGGTGGAACCTGTCTCCAAGAAATCATCCTCACCGGTATCGGCCCCTAGTTTGTCGTACCTCTCTCTTTTTCACCAATAGTATGGAAAGTCCAGACATTCTAAGCCATCATGTTGCATCCCTTTGAAATTGTACGAACATCATTGTTGTTTAAATCATCGAACGGATGGAGTTAGAGACCAGAAGATGAAAATTTCTGACTATGAGGCAGAAGATGCTTCAACTATCAGGGCCCTAGCCACATGTCTCAGGGTGAAGCTCGCGCACAGTCAAGAGTTGTCGAGGGTGTGTGGAACCTCAATCTAGATAATATCTTGGACATTGGAAGGGAAATATTTAAAATTTCCCTTGTTATATTCTCATCATCATCGTAATTTCTTCATTGTTGTGGTGTCTTGATGAGCTCGTTCATTTATAAAACAAGAGGTCTTATCTGCTCTTAGTGTGGTTCTCACGTTATTTGGTCTCTCTGAATGGTGTGATACCGTGAATAAATGGACCTATTCTAATTTTTAGTTGGTTCTAGCTGTGTTTGATAGGCGAATGTTCGTTTCATGGAGTTGAAGGGAGACATTGAGTTAATTTCTCATCCTCAAGTTGTTGGATTGTTCTATAGAAATATTTTTGTCAAGTCATAGGTGTGTTGTTCGGTACATGTGGGAAAAATGAATGAGTTTGGTTTAGGAGTCCCCGTGTTTCCCACAGCTCCCCCCCCCGAGGTGGTTTGTTCGGCTTTCAAAGGTTTTGTATTAGTAAATTATTGTGGTAGAAAGAACCCTAACATGTTCTCCCATCAATCTTGGGAGTGGTTTTATTTGAATTGGTTGGGTGTGACATTTTTTGGGAATGGTCACCTCGAGGCTCTCGGTTCTGTAGGATTTTGTCTGGGAATGAACTCAAGTTGTGTCAATTGTTGGTTTGGTGACATTATGGAGGCAGAAAGTGTTTGTGGTGGGGAGAATTGTCACACCCCAACCACGGACACATATTTTTATATTCTTTTCTTGGTCCCGCAACTTTGGGTAGAGTCAGGTTTGGGTTCGGGTTTGAATTTTTGAAGATTTGATGGTTTTGGTGGGTCTCAAGCACGTGTGCAGTCACCACACTACTAGTGGGCACCGTGCATTCGGTCCAGGTGGGTGCGCGGTCACCGCGCATTCAGTTCGATCGTGCATTCAGACCTAGTGAGTGCGTGGTTTCCGAACTGTTTAGATAAATAATAAAATTAAAAGAATATATTACATTAAAATTAATTTTTTAAAATGTTTAATAATAATAATAACAAAAAAATTTAATATTGTTATTATTATTATTATTGTTGTTGTTGTTTTTGTTGTTGTTGTTATTTTTCTTTATATATTATTATTTAGTTACGTTACTTTTTTTTAATTTTTTTTATGTTTTTTTATCATTCCTTCTCCTTTCTTATTTTTTTTCTTTCTCCACATGGTGCTCCCTTTCCCCCAACTGTCCTGCACATGTCCCGCTCCCATGCCTCCCTTCTCTTTTCTCTTTCATTTGCATGCTGCTGCACCTAGCTAGCAGCCTGCCTCAGCTCCTGCTACCCGACGGCACCTCAGCCCAGCTCCCTCCTCGACCCCAGCTCTGATGCCCTACTCATGCAGTAGCACTCTCCTCCGCACCACCCTCTCTTCCACCTCCGTGTGATCACACCAGCCCTCTGATAGGATTTCGCCTCAGCCAGAAGTTCATGCGCCCTCCTCCGCCAGCCTTGCTGCCCCGCTCGCCCACCAGCCGTGCTGCCCTCCCTGTCCAGCACGTCTGCACTCCGTGCCACCCTCTCATGCAGCCAACCAACCAGACAAGCGCTCCCTCCTCCTATAGCAAGCGTAGCCCAGAAGCCCTCTTGATCCTTTCTTCATGCAGCAGGCCTGTCGCCTAGTTGATCTATCCGCACAACACCCCTATTCTATACTCCCCACAAAGCAGCCCACGACATGACCTTCAGCCCTCCATCATGCCCTCCTATAGCCCACAACCCCCGATTGGCCCGCTTTCAGCCGTAACCTCCCCCTATCCCATCCATTTTCCCCTAGTGTGCGCCTCTTTCAAGGTGGACCCTCTTTCCGCTTGCTCCACCCATCACAATGGTCCGGTACACACTATTTCGGCGACCTCACCTCGGGTCGCGACCCTCCTAGTCACCAACAGAGTGTCACCCCGATAATCCCTTCCCCTGCTTAGCACGCAGCCCCGGTCAGAATGCATCTAGTCGCATGGACCCCCTCCGTTAATCCAGCGCGACGTTCTTAGGTGGCCGCAGCTTCTCTGGCCTTCCACCGACCAATTTCCACTATCGACGTTGCCCCGGCCAGCTCTCTGGCGGTCTGTTTCTTATCGCAGCCCCCCGATGAGTATACCCTTTTATTTTATGATTTGTTTGATATATATATATATACACCCTGGTTTGATTATAATTTTTATTAATAAAATATTATTTCGGTTGGTTTCACTTTTTAGGACCTGCGTGCGGTGTTTCCGATTGAGCGTCATCGTCGCGCCTGGTTTCCGAGATTGTTTCATAGTCACCCCTTGGTCTTGAGGTAGGTCCTCCACTGCACTCACCATTAAATTTAGAATTTATTAATTGCTTGATGTTTTATTAATTTTAATAAATAGGAAATAATAAAAGATAATTACTTTTTAAATGTTTATTTTGTGTAAAAAGAGTCATTTATTTTATAGACGACACTTGGAATATTTTCTTGACAAACGGACACCCAGTAGTGAAATAATTCTCGTTTAGATTTTAAACATAATTCACAGAATTTAAAATGTATTTTTGGTTTAAAAGATAAATTATTTCTTCTGAACAAGTGTTTTGGGTTTTCTTGAGAAATGAGGTTCTTTCTTTAAAGTTGGTGATGGTCCGTTTGACACATTAATAAAATAAATTATTTTGGAAAAACTCACTTTGGGGTTAGTAAGAGGTGATCATTGGTGTGCGTTGATTGCGTTTGTTGTGTGTGATATTTTTGCATCGTGACTGATTGAATTACATTATGGACACACCCATTTTTATTGTATGTGTTGACATGGGAACCTTAAATAGTGAGTGAATCTTCTGAGAACGATTATTGCACTAGTATAGATTATGCATTGGTTAGTGGACCCATAGCAGGGGAATACTGTGTTATTGATGCTATGGGGATTGGGCCCCTCGGTTAGGCCATGTAGGTCTATGCCGAGCATTAGGTCGTTATGATGTCATCGAGTTAGGGCATGCCTTCAGGATGAGTCACATGTAAAGTACGTTTTGGATTGTTCACAATCTCCTAGGTTCGACCCATGTTTATTTTAGTGTTTATTTGTATGTGGTGGACGGTTGAGAGGACTAGTTCGGTTGCTGGCCCTTGTGTACCACTTTTTTCATTCCCCTTGTTGTGTGTTGTGTGTTATGTGTAGTTTTCCTTTTTGGATAATAGCTAATGTTTCGTTTTCTAATTGTTTCCAAAAATGTTTTGAAATTCAATGCACCTATTCCTTTCAAAAATTAAAAAATGTCTTTAAATTAAAAAGTGCAATGGACTGATACTTGTTTTAGAAATGAAAGTGTGTGTGTGTGAAAACAAATACTTTTTATATTTAGTTCAAACCTATAATTAGTAAACATCATTATTTAAAGTTAGTGCATTGGGAGTTGTTTTTTTGGGCCTACCTACTATGTTTTAATACTCATGAATATAGTTTTTTTTCTATTTTTAGTGTTTGGGCAGGCTACAGCTTAGGTGTGTTCGCCATGGGAGAACTTTGGTCATGAGTTGGAGAATGACCCGCGAGGTCACACCGAGATAGTGGTTGTCTCTTTCAGTTAGTTTTATTTTCCTTTGTTCTTGTTTCGTTACTTTACTCTGTTTATTTATTCTGTGCTTCTCTATTTTATTTCTGCTGATTTACTTATTTATATTGGAAAAAATCGTTCCCACGACATCTATTGATGCCCTGGCACTTGTCGCTAGCCCGGGAGGATCGGGAACGCCTCTTGGGTCATGTCGCGGACCGGCTCTGGTGACCGGTTCAGGGTGGACCCAGGTCGGTTCGTGACAAAAATTCATCATCCTTCTTCTTAATAGTGAGTAATTCTTTCTCCATTTTTCTCAATGAATATGAAGAAATTATTTATTAAAAGTTATTTTCTTTTACTCATCCAAATCTATGGAGTAATTTCTATATTGATGCATTGTATTCTTAGTAAGAGTCTCCTATTGATCATCTTCACCTTCCATGTTATAAAAAATTAAAATAAACATTCTATGTTCTGAACAATATAAGAGAAAAATATATTTTTATTTGAAATGATTTTTTTTTAAAATTATTGGATAAGTTGGCCCATTAATAAAGGTGGTTGTTTCCTTATGAAATATTCAAATGTTCATTGTTCCCTCCTTTGATTGTTTGGATTATCAGAATGATTCATGGATTGAGAAAGATGTGGCAGCATAAAAATAAAGATATGAAATTTTTATTCTATAAAATTTATTTTTTCTTCTATGGAAAATCATTGTGTCTTCTATCACATCAAACATAATCATTTTACCTTTAGGGTCCATCAATTTACTAAAAGAAATTATAGTTTGATAAATATAGATTATATTGTGAAACCACATAATCATTAATAACCATTTATAGTATATCTAAATAATTAAAATTATAATTCAACCATTTAAAACATAAGATTAACATAGGTAATCAATTATTATTATCTTTTTGAATCCATTATGTTGTTTTAGAACAAAAACATGGATCAAAAAAATAATATATCTACGAAGTGTCAAATATCGTATGAAATATGAAACATTGTTGTGAACAAGCATATGATCATGTAAAATGTCAATTTGACAAGTTTAGAGTTATTACTACTAGGTACCACTATGGCTGCACCACATGCAGTTTAATTATGCATATAAGGATTTATTTCCCTGAAAATCACATAATCCACTATTCATCAAAACTGTAATATATTTATATATTCAGATACTTATCCATAAATTTTTTGCCAAATTTCTTTTACCCTAATCTAAAAAAATGACTATTAATTTTCCTCTAATACCAAGGATGATGACCCATTTTTTACAAATACATATTACATATTTTAAGATAAATATTCAATAAATTTCATAGTTAAACATAGGTGGAGCATAAATTCATAGTTTTTATGGTGAATATATATGAAATATTCTTATATCATTTATGACATTCAACATATTCTACAAATATCTCTCCATTTTAAATTTTAATAGACATAATCTATATAAAACACTTCTTTCATGACATAGGGAAAATAAACATATGTAATGGGGAGCATAGGTGACCAGAAAGGGCATGGAAGGGATATATAAATTATCAAATAAACATAACATGATCATAAGGGTGTTTCAACAAGAGAATAACATAAGAAAACCATTCCCATCATAGCATAGATCGTAGTTAGAAATCAAGTCACAAATATGAGAAGTTAATAATAGATAAATCATAACATAAATCAATGAAAATAATCTATGACAGCATAATATAAAAATAGGAATTCTGATAAAATGTAATCTTATAACATTGTTAACATATGTAAATAGAAAAATATTTAGTCATTTTGTTAGGAACATGAAATCAAGTCTAAAATTTTACAGTTATGAAACCAGATCCTCATATAACCTTATAGACATGAAATAGGGTCAATGAATGGCATTAAAACATGAAATTTGGCCATGCATACCCATATGAACATGAAATATGATCCACATATATTCATACATACACAAAACCAGATCCTCATTGAACAGTGAGATTGTGTAACTAGTTTCACACATAACCTAATTAACTCATTAGTTTTCGAAATTTAACCAAATCATTATAGATATATAATGTAATCTCCCATTGTCAGTTTATAATGGAAACTTCCTTCCTCGGTTTGTATTCAAACCACCCATCTCATAAAAAAACATTAATATGTGTTTCATAAGATCATAATGCATTCATTATATCCAAACCCAATAAAGTGGTCATCATTAACATTACATTGTAACTAAACATGTTGAAAAACGGGTATAATAAACATATCATCATTTCATCATATCATAACCGATGTAAAATTAATTCATTCAACAATCATTTCATCATTTCATTGAATCATTACCCAATGAATTGAGACTAAATAAATAAGTATTTTATCATTTCATCATAGCATAATCTATATAAAAGGTATATGTTTCATAAAAATTATAGGTCTATAATCATAATCCCTTGGGTATGTTTTAAGAAGAAATAATTTTATTATATCCACAATAAATCATAGTTAACAACAAAATATGTCATCATACATGGAAAATTATTTTGAATGATAGTTTGGAGCATTTCTTGAGGATTAATACATTCTACATTAAAATAACATATTTAAAACATAGAAACATCCCATGTATTATAGGAAAACATTTTATTTTAAAATAAGATTTATATATTACACTAGAATAATAAAATTATAGTGAATTCCTTATAGTGGTAGATATCATTCATATCATACATGTAAAAAAATACTACTTTGACATTTTCAGTAAAAGCAATAAGGAGTATGTTTTGAAAATGACATGAAGATGACTATTTAAACATTTTTAAAATATTATAACATGTGTAAAACGATTTTAAAAAGACATTAATAAAAATATTGAAATAATTATTTAATTTTTTTTGGAAAATAGGGAAGAAAAAATTTTAATTTAACATATATATAATATCACTTATCCATAAAACCATTAATTTAGAATATTGAGCACATAAAGATGAAAAATAAAGGGGAATTGTTTTCATAAAAATAACCAAAGGATATATAAATAAAGAATTTTATTGATAATTATATGATAATATTTCATCATTATATTCATAATCAAAAATAATCTCAATAAATAACGACATTGTAACAAAAAACAATTATCACAATAGTAATTTTGCATCATTGTACCCATGAAATTAAGAAACCTATATGGATATGTATATCATATTATATATATAATATTAATCATATGATAAAATATTGGTTAGTATATCCACCAAAGAAAATAAACAACAGCTGAGTTTGGAATGTTTCCCACAAAAATGAAAGTGAGATGAAAATAACTTACGACATTGTAAAATTTTTATTTGTATAAACCTTTAAATAAATATAAATAAATTAAACATTAAATATGGTGAAAATAATAATATTCATGATATCTCATTTTGAAGAGGATATATATACCCCATTAAAAACAAATGTGTTGTGAATATGGACAATGCCTCTAAGTAATAAAAGAATGATTAGAAATCACTTACCGTATTATAATGTTTTAAATTGTAAGCCACGTGGAAGAATACATTTAAATGAAACATTAAATATAATTTAAATAAATAAATTCAGGAAATAACATTTCAAAGGGGGTTTCTGTACACCTTATAATGGAATATAGGTTCTTTACATAAGATATGTCCTAAATAAGGAAATTTTACACAACCCCTAACCGAAATTCTCAAATTTCATCATATATATTCAAACATCTTGTATAATAAATATATTATTTTTAGAACTTTTCTAACAAACCATTATAATATATATCTTATAATACATTATTTATTTATGATCTTTTATTACCCTTTTATAAATTATTCCTTATCAAAATTACATTATAGGTAATAGTTTCTTCGTTTTCATATATGTTTTGGTTTTAAATTTATGGGATATTACTATGAGAATCGTCACATGAAATTGATAATATTTAAAATTATATAGCTATATTATATATTTATTATACATTTATTAATGGAAATACATTAATTTTTTATATAGAAAATGAATTATATCATTCATGTAGATTCTAGATTGTACGTACACACGAATGTTCGTTCAATTTTCTCAAAAGATGGAAACAATTAAAGGTTATTATTAATTCCCTAAAAAATACATATTAATATCATGAATATAAACTATATTAAAAAAAATATTCACCCATTTTCATCCATGTTAAAATAAAATGAACAACATTACGCATCACCTCATCTGGATAGTTGTCCGCACATATATACGAGTGACCATTCCATATTACAACTTATTAGAATGTTTGAAGATAGATGCGATATTATGATTCCCTAGAAAAAATTTCATAAATATAATATATATATATAATACATCATCATATAAACATTTGATATGTGGTTATAGAAAACATTGTTCATTGGTTAAAGAGGTAGTAGTCCACCTTACATCTGATTGAGGGTTTCAATTCCCATTTTTTGGGAAGAGGATATAGACATGAGTCTTGAAATTAACATAATAACATATTTTTATATAGGATATACTGATTTTATCATATGAAAATAGGTTTTTAATATTTAAAATAGGTTGAATAAGAAATGTAATTGAAATGCTCGGTGATGAACAATACATATTCTTTGGACAAATCCCTTAGGTTAGAACAAAAATTTTAATTATGATAATATCACAATAAACATAAGTATCTTATAATATTGGGTGGGATTTTGGGGGAAAAAATTTGGTTTTATAGACAAGTGGTTTATAACGGAGGCTGTTCTGTTTTATATGTGGGAGAAGGCACAGTTGATATTTTTTGAAAAAAAAATTTTCCCATATTTTTACAAGAAAATAGGATCTAAAATAGATCATGCTCAAACATAGTTCTAATATAGTTATGATATGGATAAGAATTAATAATTATAATAGTATTTATCCCATTTTTACCCATATCATTTAAGTATAATCCTCATTAAATATGTTATAATGTTAATCATAGTAATTAATTTTTTCTTAATTATTATTCATTATGGTGCAACATTCTGTTGGCCGTATTATGTAGTATAATTTATTATGATTTAAAAAATGGAATATTTTTTGATAAATTCTATTATGATAAGTTACAAAATTTAAACTATAATTCAACACAAATTCTCAATGAAAAAAATATTTTTGAAAGAAACCCACTTCAGAATTATAAACAGTTTTTATATCAACAATGAAAATGAAATTAAATCTGATGACCTAAAATATATTAATTATAGAAAAAATACGTATTTTTTATCATAACACATTTAAAATTCAAAAATAGATCCTTATAATGGATTTAAATTAAAAAATTAGTTTTCAAAAATAATTAGTATTTTTCACTATTCATTAAAAAATTAAAATATTTATAATATTTATTGAAATTTACCCGAACAGAATTATCACATGTTCCTTAAAAAATTGATGTTAATTTTTTCAAATAAATTATTTAAATGGCAAAAAATTGTTTTTATTCATTATTACAAAAAAAACATATTAAATCTTTTGTAAATAAATTTATTTTTAATACATAAAAAGACATTAATAATGAATAAGAACATGTTTTTAATTTTGTAGTACTTATCAAAACCCATTAAAATTTATTATTAAAATATAGTTATTCTAATTCATACCTATACATATAATTTCTAGGTAACAATTACCATGTTTAAATAATAGTTTCAACAGTATATTATAGTTTGTTAAAAATAAGTGTTGTGTTTAATAAGAGCTATCAAAGAAATTAAATTTATTCTGAAAAAAAAATATTTCAAAAAGTATCATGTAGTGTTACAAATATACTTGTATTTATCTCAAACTCATTCTGAACAATCATGAATGATTTAAATGGAATATATTGATTTAATTTGATAGGATAAAAATCATTATATGAATATGATTATTTACAATGAGGGGTTTACTGAAAGTGTTATAGGTTTTTCTGATTATATCATAGAGTTACCAAAATTATTAAATCTTGATAGGATTGTGTTTTTAGAAAATAATTATTAATTATTTCCTTGGATAATGTCATAACCATTTCTGGTTTATTATTTATCTTTTAGTATGATCATGAAATTGAATCTATAAAAGATAAGTCTCTACAATTTCTTAAACAAATATATTTTGAAACAAATGGTTCATAATGTTACCTAATATAGTATGGTGGATATATCATAATATATAAAATTATATTCATGTATATCATACTGAAAAAATTAAATATTTCATTAGTGAGTAGTAATTAAGGTTGGTGGGATAGAATTTATTTACGGTTGGATAATGTGAAACCATGAGATTTTGGAATATAATTTTTTATTAATTAATACATTGTTCAAAAGAAATCTCAACATGAAACAATGAACATAAATTTTCAATGAAATATAATTTGAAAATTATTAAACAATTAGTAGGAGTAATAACACCCATAGTCAATTCAAATATATTACTCAACTAAAACTTCATAATTTTAGAGGTTACATAATTAATAAGACTAAATTGTAAAAATGATACTTCATTCTACAATAATGTTATCTTTTAATGCATTGTAAAAGCAATGATAATAAAAAAAATTACAACTTATATAATATATATATATAATATGAAATAATGAAAACATTAATTAAATTAAAAAATGATATATAATGATATTTATAAAAATAATTTTTTAAAAAATTAAATTTCTATAAAAATGTTTTTATTAAATTAAAAAATCAATTTATAAATTTTTTATACTTAATATTATAAAATTAAAATATTTTTAATTATCATTCCAAATTTATTGTATGGATAAATTTTTTGAATTATTTAAATTAATTGATTGTGAGGTAAATAGTTAAATTTATTACTATTAGAATTTTTTTAAATCTAATGACTTTCTAATTATAGAAGAAATAAAAAGATGTTTAGAAACCCCATAAATTGATAATGTATGTACTTTAGAAGTAAAAAACCTCATTTTAAATATATAATGATAATTTTAAAAAATATATGATTTACATTTTAATGAAATGAGTAATATTTTCCAATAAAAAATAAATTTGGAATTTTATTTTATCTAAATGTTATATAGGTATGATTCCTCTCAATCATTAAATAGAACCAATATAAATAATAAATTTATTATAATAAATAATTTTATTTTATGAAAATAAAATTATCAAATATTTATATCATACACATGAACATTACTTATAAAAATATACAAGTTTCTAAGAATAATTTTTTGATACATTATGTTCAATCATTTTTTAAATGATATTCTCACCCGTCGAAAGATTCTTATGTTGTAATGATTTTTTATTTAAAAAACATATTTTTATATGTCACATTGATTCTTCTTGGAATACTATTTTGAATGAATGGTTTACTCTATTTTATAATGATATTTTAAAATCTGTCTTCAATTTTTTCCAAAGTTAATTTAGCAATTTATTTATTAAAAAATGTATATAATCTCAAGAATACTTCTATTCATCTCTAAATTAATTATTTAACTTCCATGTTATGATTTTCTCATCCTTAAAATATTCTCCTTCATATTTTCAAACCCAATTATTTCTTATCTCATTTGATAATCATATTCTATTCTACTACTATTCAGACTAAATTTTATTAATATTCATACAATGTTGCAATTTAATAGAAATAATTTAAAATATTAAAATGTTTTTCCTTCAATGATCATCGGTATTATCCTATAATTGAAAATTGTTTAGACAATATTTATTTAATCTCCTAATTATTAATAATAAATTTTTATATACAAGTTTTTAGATAATTTAAAATTATCATTATGAATGACATTATTATGTGAAATGTATCATCATCTATTTTTACTACATTAAAATTTTTTCCATAAATATTTTAATTGTATCATTCAGACATATGATAATTTTTCTTTATCGGATTTAAAAAAATTCTATGTAATATGAATTCAAATAATTATTTTCAAAAAAATATTGATATGATTTTTAACAAAATAAATTTCATATTATAGAAAAGACATTATTTATTTCAAAATGTATTTTAATGTACTGAGTTTTTAAAATAATTCTATAGTTGTTTTATTTAATCGCAAATATTATTTTATAATAAAATATCTCTTTTATATAATTAGTTGTTTGAAAATATTTTTTTCATTAACATTAATTTTTGAAACATTTTTTTAAATATTAATGTATTTATTTTTAATGAAAATATATTTAAATTAGAGATAATTTATTTCATTATTTCATCATGTTATATATAATAAATTTAAATTTTTTTCCAATCCATTAGCATTTCATTTTATATATATTATATTAAACATTGGAAATGGACCTAAAATACCATCACATTTTATCTCTACATTTCTTATGAAGTTTTTTATGAGTGTCTACAAGAAACATGTATAATTTCAGAATCCTAAATATTTTATTTTTTAAAATATAAATTAAATTATTCATTTTCTCAAAAATATTTATATTGATGAATGTAGGGGTCTTACATCACTCTCCTAATCATTGGTTGATGTTTTGTATCACATGATCTCAAATATGGTATAAGTGTAAAAGCCTTGGAAGAAAAGGGAACGCTATTAATTTTCCATGAACAAGTTGGTACACATATTGTTCCCCCATTATAAAGATGATAAAATGTTAATAGGTGAATCCCATATATGTAAAATGGTTGATAGACCAACCCTGATAAGGATCATGTGTAACAATCCAGTCCCTTGAGGGTATGTTCACTGTAACCCAATCACAAAAGGGTAGATGGGTATTATCCCAAACCCAAGTGTGCACATCGTTATTATCCCAAGTCAAGAAAGGTACATTGGTAGTAAACCTCTCCCAATATGGTACATGCATTGTTATCCCATGTCTATTGTGTTATGATTACCATATAACAATTCCTTCTCTACTAGGTTATAATTTTATATGATTTATCTTATAAAACATTTATATATTATATTATTATGATGTTTTACCTTACTATATAACTATTGTATCTTGTTTTTACACTCCTATGACATGGTATATGTTTACTTATTTGAAATTGTTTGTGATTTTTATTATTTCCCATGGGAAACCATTTTTGGTCTCTATTATTCTTAATAATATATTTCTCCCATGATTTCGATTTGACAAATGCCTATGAAATATCCCTTAATGAAATATTTTTGAGTTCATCCCATTTAAAGTCATTTTATTTCAACCCAATTAAATTATTCAAATCCATAAGTTATTAAGATGTGTATATATTATGATAAGTCAATACAGTTTTCATAGGTAGTCTACATGTGGATAAATTATCATGAGTATCATAAATTAAATTTCTATTATAAAAAATCATTAATGACACTAAGAATTTTGTTAATGGGATCATATTTTTCTTTGTGAGAATTACTTTTTATCTTATTAGAATGTCATAAAACAAATATATGTATATATTTGGATGGTTAGTTTTTATTCAAATACAATGTTTATATAAAGTGTTTTTATCATGGTGTCCAAGATTCTGGGTCTATAGAACCTCAAATATGGTATAGATATTGGAATGAAGTAAATATCAAGGATAAAATTAGATCATTATGTGTAGTTTTTTCAATTGTTATTTATTAAATGTTAATGGTTCATTTTGTGATCTATTATTTTATTTCAGAAAGGCTGTGAGTTTTTTGACCATATGATTTTATATTTCGATTTAATATAGAATAATAAATTTTATTAGTTATGAATAATTTATTTGTTACTGTGGATGTTGTTTAAAATTTTAAATTATTATTTCTCACTCTGATATAATGGTATAGTCTCCCGATAGTAAAATCATTAATCCTAACTACTAGTTAGTTTCTTATAGTGTATGGGAATTATTACTGAGTTTCATAGGGAGAATTCTATATTTCAAGAACTTCTCGTTATCCCTAAACCATATATTAACGTTATAATGTGGTATCATAGATTTTAATTTTGTGATATTGATTGGTAATGTGGTTCATAGTTACTATAGAAATATGATAGATCATTTTTAGACCTAAAAATAGTTCTTCACATAATAATTTTCTGATGGAAATAAAAGGTTACAAGGGATCATGGATTTTTATTCCTGTTTTTTAAATTTATTGTTATAAAATTTCAATTACAGTGGGACACATCAATTATGTATTTATTAATTAATAGTTTAAATATCTTGGTCTATAAAAAATATGTATCTGTTCAGAAATCATTCATGTAATGTAGGATTCATAAGAAATATGTCTTCTTACATGTCATTGATATCACTGAAGATGATGATTCAATTGTTTAATGTGTAAAAAACTATTATGGTGTTTTCCTATATAACTTGTCAGTGTGATTCTATTCAACATGACCACTTTATATTTTTCATAATGATAAATCATGTATATCTTATGAGGTGATGCATCTAGATGATCAGTATATACTCCAAATATGTAAGGGATGTATATTGACACTTAGTAGGTCAGTATAGAAATTGGATTCTTTAGTGTTGAAGCTTCTATGGGTGATTTTTTAATTTTTTGGAAAATAATATAGTTTCAAAGATTGTAAGAAAAAATAGTAACCTATATAGTGTTATACCATATAGATTCTTTGTTTGATTCTACTTACTTTAACTATATGTTAATGGTATCCTTGATATAGATAATCATAGGGAGATGTTGATATATGTATATCGATGAGATTGTGGAACTCAAGGGTGTAGTCTTATGGAAATATGACTAGTGGGGATCTATTCCATTGAAGGCTGGTGACTTGGTATGTGATGTCTGATGTGTGTGTGTGTGTGTGTGGTACCATCAAGTGAGTGTCATCAACATGTGTAAGACCATGATATTATATATGGTTATATGGGTATTTCTTGATATTTTAGGTTTTGGGATATTTCGAAGAGCATGTTAAACATTGAGATATAGGTGGGGTTATTGGCACACTGAGTGATGTGTATGAGGCTAACCCAATAGAGGTGTAAACCGTGGTTTGCGAGTTTCATAGAGAAATATAGCATGTTTTGGTGATTAATTTTATGGAACATAGTCATTAGTGTTTTTATCTAGTATATGATATAAGAATTAATACTAATTTAATTTCATGATGAATATATCTTGAAGTGTTTTTAGTATTAAAGATACATTTGGAGGGTTTGATTAATTGGATTCCAAAACAAACAGATTATGGGGTTTTTCAAAATGAGATAGTGGATTATGATTCTCAATGGTCATATCTAGGATGGATATTGTTTCGATGTATTGTTGTGGTTTTCAGAGAAATGATCTTGTTTGTGAGTGATCATGTTGTAGTCTTTCGCAAGGGTGAATTTATTGATTTTAAAGATGAGTGCTGAATGTGATTCTAAATTTTTGATGTTGAAATTCATGGTGAAAATGGTTCATGTGGTATGTGTGTGATCCTAGATTTTATTGTATGATTATCATGGGATAATGAGTCAAGTTATGTGATTATGTAGTATATAAGAGAGAACCCATTAATTTGGATGATCTAGTGGTGGTATGTGTTGTAGACATGTGGTGCTTTTCAAATTATGAATCGAGGAGAAGATACATAATGGATTATTTCTAAAAGATTTGATTATATTCTCATCTACCTAGTTTTACATAGAATTTATGAGTATTAGGTTTGTCTATGGTTTTATTGGTGACATCATAGAATGATCAATGAGTTTTGTTATGATTAATCAGAGCTTGTTTCATAGCAGTGCTATCATTGGTATTTTGGGAGTTATGATCATTGATTAGGTTGAGTTTAAAATTTTTCCAAATTAAATATATTGATATTATTTTATTTAATAATTATAATGAAATCCATATGTTTGGGAGTGAAACATTATCTATTAGAGAGTATGACCCTGATTATAGTTTAATTTCTTTTAAGGTTGGGGATAATGTTTTCGGAGAATTGGAAGTGTGTTGAATTGGATATTTGTGTTACATCTATTCTATTAATGGGGTAGTCACACAAATGACCCCCTCACCAAATTTTATATTTATAAGTGATATAATTTCTTCTATGCAGCAATTTTTGGTGAGGGCATAAGTAAATATTTTATGGGGTGTGGGTCTAACAATGGAAATACAAATGAAGTATAGTTAGTAATTTGGTGAAGGTGTTATGGGATTCTGAGATTCCTATATATATTAAATAATTGATTTAAGGTACTTCAATATCATGTCATTGTGCATGGATGATATTTTTATAATAATAGATCACTAGAGAAGGTTCATATTGTTTTTTGACATGAGACTAGGTGTGATGAGATGAAATCTATGATGATTATGTCTTTAAAATGTAGGGAATGTTTACAACTATGTTATTCTAATAGGAAGACTGAAATGACATTAAATAGAGAATTATGAGTTTACACTTGTGTTGGGGAGATCAATGAGGCATTATATTGATTGATTCATAATACCTTAGGGTCCCTGTATATAAGGATGTGGGTAAAAAAATCATTATTACATAGTTATTGAACTCCATGAATTTATCCTATATTGATGACTAGGGTACATCATGATTAATATTTAAATGACTCCAAGGATTCTTATATATGATAATTTGTATATTGGAGAGCTTATAAATACATGTGTCTTTATAGGAAATTAATTTCAAAAGAAATTTATTTCATGGAGTTAGGTGAGGGGGTAATTTTTTATCCTAGTTTTATATAATATTTTTTAATGTTTTAATATATCTAGAATCGTTTTATAGAAATTTTATGAGATCTAATTATTTATTCGGGTGCTAGGGTTAGTGGTAGAGAAAGGATGGTTTGTCCCTATCGATAAAATTTTATTAACATGTACCCACCATGACACATCAATGGGGGTTATATCATAGTGGATTAGCGATTATGAACGCCATAACATAACATTGAAAGGATATAACATTTGGATTGGATTAGTTCTATCCGGTTATCCTTAATATTTAGTTGAAAACTATTCCACATCTGAGGAGGACACGTCACACCACATCTTGTAAAAGATACCATCTGAAAACCCTGTATGATTTCTCCAAAAAGGGTTCTAGGAGGTTGGATATCATGCTACACTAAAGGTAGGATAAGACATAGAGTACACACTCATAACATAATAAATAGATAGAAATTCCCTTGAACTATATCCCAATAGGTGTTCTTGTAAAATTACCCCTTCCAGGATTTTTTTAGGGATAGATTGGAACTTTACATTTTTTCCCTTATTTTTTTATGGGAGATTAATTGGGGAGATTCATTTGAAATTGAACCCATGATTTATCACATGGATCCCAATTTATGAGGGTGGTGACTATTTGTTATGAGATTTTACAAGGGGTTTAATTATGTTTCTATTATTCTATCCTTCCAATTTGACATCATGTGTAGCCCTATGTTTTTATACAAATTGGGTTAGGTTTTTGAAGCCAAGTCCATTGAATTGTGGGGATGTGACATAAAAAATTTTATGTTTATTTTCATTTCACTATTTATGGGCTTTGGTTTCTCGTTCCAAGGGTGGGCTCTGTCCCAGTTTAAAATATTTGTCCTTTAACAATTTACTGAGTATTGAACTCACGTGCGGTCCCCGCATGGTTTGCGGTTGGCACGTAGTCCGGCCAAGTGTCATGAAATTTCTCATTATTCATACTATCATTATTATTGTATTTGTTTTATTATTAAATTTTAATATAATTATTATTTTTAAGGTTTTAAATTTTTTTTGTTGTTGACATCATTATTTTCATATTTATTATTATTATTTTGGTTTTATAATTATTATTATCTTTAATATTGTTATTTTTATTATAATTATTTTGGGTATTATTGTTATTATTTATATTATTATTAATAAAAATTGTATTATTATTATTAGTAGTAGTATTATAATAATAATTTTATTATAAGAATGAAATAAAAAAAATAAAAAACTGAACTCTAATCTAGTCCACCCCTTCTCTTTCTCCCTTTTGTAGTGGTACTGCTCCCCAACCCCCAGTCGCATTCGCCTCGTTCCTCCATCCTCCATGCTCTACCAAGATTCCCAAGATCTCGCCCATGTGGGATCACTCTACCCTAACTCCATTACCCTCCATCTGGCCTCTCCTCCTCAGCACACCTGGCCCCTCTTTCACCCCCATGGTGTGAGGTGCCCTCGATATGGCTGCACTCAGACACTATCAGGCCTCTTACTCTTGCCTCCCATAGGTCATTAAATGCCCTAGAAGCCTTTAGCCCCTCTACTATTGTCTTTCTGGTCTCCATTATGCTCCAGCCACCTCTCGCCCTCGACACCAATCACCCAGCCCCACTCTCCCAGTTCATCTGACCAACATCCCCAACGATCCATGTAGTGCACTGGTAAACTAATTTCACCCCTCCACAGTGCACCCCTACCCTAGTTCCCATGTCCATTTCTTACCACTATGGCCCTCCGCCGCCTCTCCATGCCCTAGCCACTTCGGACAGCCGACTACCCCCTACCTTCCTTCCGTACACTAGCAAGTCTAACTTCTCCTTGTTCCATCCTCATGACACTCGTAGACCCCTCATATGCCTTTTTTTGGATATCAACACAACCAACCACTGCCCTCCTTGCTCTCCCTTTCTCTGACCAACGATGCACTTAGACCCCCCTGCTCTCTCTTGTGACTCTCACTAGTGAACCTACTCGGACCTACCCCGAACACTTTCCCCTTGTGCGCACCACATCCCTCGATTATTTCATTATTTATTATTTATTTCTTTTCATTTCATTCTGTCTTTGGTGTTTTTATTCAATTTGGAAAAATTTTATTACTGCGGGTTGTGTCTCATGTGTTTTTCTAACAGTTCAGCATCTATAGTTGGCCCGTATGAGATTGTTATTCCTTACATCAGAGTTTTTTTTGTGTCTGCGCTTGATTTGAGGTAGGTGATTTGCTGTGTTTTTTTCTAAAGAATTCCATTAATTTATGCTTTTTTAAAATTAATTTTTTACTTATACTCACACCATAAATATGCTTATGACTAATTATGGGTAGTGTATTTCTATTGATGAAATTTTTTAGGACTAGTTTTTAATTCACACATGTGGGTTGGTATTTTCTTTTACATTGTTGATTAAATTCCAGTTTAGAATTTAAATGATAGAATTATGGTGATTTTTATGGTTTCATAATCATTGTTAATTTTTGTTAAACTTGTTTAGTCTCTAAATAGCATTCCATAAATTATGCAGGTAGTTTATTAAATAGTTACAAGGTGTGAGAAACATATTTTGGTAGGTCCTTGGTTTGTGTTTCCTTTCATAATAATGTTTTTATTGTGTAATGGGTGGGAGTTCTTGTTTTCCAACATCGAACTGTTTTTTCATTATTTAAATGGGTTATTAAAAATGTGCAAGTGATTTGAAATAATTTTTTGAAATTTTTTTGGTTTTTGTTTGTTTGGTTCATTTTATATATTGGTAAGTTCATATCATGACATGTGTGAAAAAATATTTTGTAGATGGTTTAATAATTTTACAGGGGTGTTCAGGTTTTTCTTAAATGAATTGAACAATTTTTTATGGGTTTAAAGTTGTTGGTGTTTTATAGAAATGGATCTGAGCTATATTATTGGTTGTTTATTGTGCCAAAGGATGTTGGAACATCCATGGGTTCACTAGGTGAACACATGGATATTCTCAAAAATGATAATGGCACCATTGAAATGGTGTTTCTTTATATTATTTGGTTTCAAAATAATTCTTGTTTTCGTAATTGAGGTTTGTTATTTGTTGTGGTTCCCATAAATGATTTCAAATGTACTTCTAAAGGATTTGTCCCATTTGGTCTTGAAAAATGCTTTCGTGTGGTTTTGGAAATGATAAATTCACATTTGGAAAATATGAAATGTATGGGTGTGGTTGGTATCCAAGGGCCCATTTGGCAATTTGAACTTAAAAGGTGATTTTGACTAAGATTTTATAAAAGGATGTTTTTAATAAAATTGTGTGTGTATGGTCGGAGTCATAAATTTTTTTTTAAAAATGGTTTTGACATGAATGTGACATGATGGCTTGTTTGGTACTGTCATTTTTAAAGTAACAATTCTGTTGATTCGTTGAGAGGATAGAATTTTGAAAAATGTATTCCCATTTAACAAATTTAATATTTTAAAAAATGTATCAAATGGGTTTGATGATTTCATGGAACGACAACCTGGTTGGCACTTTTGATGAAATGATGTTTATATATTATTAAGGAACCTCTATAGGGAGATATCCAGTATGGATTATCATACGGAGTGTCTTTGTTTGGGGTAGGCAAGTGATGTGAGATGAGTCATGTGTGTGAGTGACTCCTACTTATATAATATTATTATAACCACCATGAGTTCCTAGAATTCTTTTAGATGACCGAGTAACGGTTTATGATCAACCCCAATTAGATGGGTTGGTACATACTCAATTGGTTGTTAGGTCAGGCGGGCAATGCCACTAGATTGGTCAGTTTGGGGCAGCCAGTTGTTTATAGACTTACGAGCTTCACCATACGCCGGAAGGTGGTTCCGAAACTAAGTATATATTGGGGACTTCTAGAAATTTTTAGGATCACCCGTGGTTACTCATTTCTTTTCATTGATTGTTTACTTTATTTTATAGAAGTTTATGTTCATCATGCTTCGTTGACCTTTTCTACGTCATCCTTGATTTGTTATGTCTTGTTTTGAGTTTCATTCATAAAAAGTGAAAAATTATTTTGGAAATGGTATGTCACATGTGTTGGATTTTTTCATAAATAATGAAAACATGTTTTTTATTTGATAATGTGACATTTATACCTGTATATATGTATTTCAAAATTGTGTTAATGTATTGTTTTAGGAAATGAGATGTTGGATTTTGTAGTTTATCATGGAAACCCTACCGATCATTTAAATGACCATGAAAATTTTTTCATTTGAGTTGTAGGTTACCTTTTCACATGTTTTTCATGACTAAGTAGCACATTATTGGAGAATGGTCAGCCTTTTATTGGGAGGTGACCTTGAAGGTCACATGGAGATATGTTGAGCTATTCCGTTTATTTCTATTCCACTAATAGAGTTCAATTTCATTGTTTTTTTTTACTTTTTTATCTTATATGGGTCAAATCGTTCCGAACAATTATATTTTGTTGCCTGAAATTGGTTTCCAGCCTGTGGAGATCGAGAATTCCTTTTGGGACATGTCTCCGACTGGCTTGAGTTACCGGTTCAAGGTCGACCTAGGTTGGTTCATTATTAAATGGTATCAATGGATTATCTTGTTATTTGGGTGTTCGAAATATGGAGATTAGAACTATTATGACTCAATAGGCAATAATGGGAAGGATGTCATGAACCATCACTCGTTCTGAACCTTGAGTCTCCATGGGTAGTTCTGGAATTGAGTCCTTGTCTTGTTCTAGGTTGATTTAGATTGAGGGATGAAAACAGAGGCAATCTGTTGTTACGTCGTGATTTCACATGGAGTAGTGACCCATGTGAAGTCCGAGTACAAGATTTATGTTCCTCCTAGTTGTTGATTCTTACGTGGGCTATGTACCATATCCTTATCGCCAAGTTAAGAATTACTACTACTCCCTTTCTATGGTATTTTGAGTCAATTTGGGTGTCTTCTGGGTTCTGGTTGGTGTAAGTGTGATTTTGAAAATGAAAAACTGTTTTTGAAATGAGAGTTATTTCTTTTAAATGGCTTTAAATTTGTGAAATGAGTATTTAAACCGAAAGTTTTTGGTTTAAAAACATGGGGGTAGCTTAAATTTGAAGATAAATGTTTTGGGTGAAACCCCAGGTACTTATTATGATTGTCATCACTTGTGAGTGGATGCATGGGAAGTTCATGTTGGTGCATATAGATGATAGAGGATAAAGACATGTGCAATGGTTCATGGGATTACTTGGGTTTGTACATGAAATTAAAGGCTTGACCGTGTTTTTATAAATTTATTTTAAATAGGGGGAAACGATTTTGGAAGTTGATTTTGTTTTGAAAAGATGGTTTGGTATTTAGAAAGTGTCCTTGAACGAAGGCAGTTTTGAAATCGAAAATGTAAAGGTTTTTTAAAAGGAAACTTTAGGGTGGTTTTTGTATGTTTTTGGTATTGGAGCTGGACATTTTGGATCAGGATGTTACTTTTAATTATACTATAATTTGATATCATCTTAGTCAATGTGTTGTATATTTTTTTCAAATAATACGGCCTAGAGAGGTCCCTAGGGTATTTGATATGTCATGAACATTTTTTTTGGAATTCTCAAGGATCTCATATCTTTTATAGTGATCAGGGTCTATTTGAGGCATTTGAGTGGCTTGAAGAAGTCAAATGTGTATTCAGGATATTGGGAAGTCCCTAAGCTGTCAGACTACGTGTTCTTTTGGGTTTGTTCGAAGGTCCAGCTCTAGAATAATTGGAGTTTTTCACCACGCCATCAATGAAAACTGGATTGAAATGATATTTCTTTAAATATTTCTTTATCCAATGGTATATTCCTAAAGAGGTGAGGACGACGGAATGGGAAGAGCTCATGCGTATTCAGCAAGGCCAACAGACGGTGAATACGTAAGTTGTTAATTTCAAGTAACTTGTTCTTTTCTTTATATGTAACGTCAAATGATTTAAGCAATACTTCTCTCTTCATTAGGGGTCTTTGTCCAGAAATCATGGAGTGGGTCCTCAATTCCAATGATTATCGTTCTGATAAGCCGGTGGATGATTTGTTTCTTTGCTGAGTTGGTCTCTACTGTGCAAATGGTTGGAAATCCAGTATATCCAGTTACTCATGATGTTTTCCCATCTGGAGAGCGGGATGTACCAGAGAGTCACATTCATAAATCATACTCTAGAGTGGTTCCAGCTTCCAATTCATCAAACCGTTCAGTGGTGTGCCACTAGTGTGTCTGGTTTGGGCATGTGATGCTGTCAAGTCACACATGTAATTGTTGCGGCTGTCTGGGTTATTTGGAGGAGTTTTGTAGGAAGGGTCGCTGGATGAAGATATTGTGACTGGTGGGATTTCTGTTCCTAACAGTGAGGTAGAAGATGCTTCTTCCATAAGATCCACATCCACAGGTATTGGGGTAAATATCGCGCACAGTCATGAGTTTTCAGGGGGGGGGTCAATCCTTCATCAGAGTTTTCTGTTCTATGTTGGAAGTGGAATATTGAACGTCTATTCATTCTTTTTTTTCTACAATTAATATTTTGACTATGTTGTAATTTCATTGACTCATCCTGATGTTACGAAAGAAATGTCCTATCGTAAACCAAATATTTTCATTTGTCTGATTATATTTTCTTAATCTTCTGTTTTTTCTAAATGTGTGTTTATTCCTTATATGGGTTGGTCTTGGTTTAAATGTGTTTGTCTAGGTATTTATGTGCTTGTGGAGGTGTCGATTCTTATAGTAATATTCAAGTTTACTATTGAGATTAAGTCCTTCTTGGAGGGTTTTGTCTAGTGTTTGGAGTTTGTGGTCTTGGCCGAGAGTTCCACATTTTAGCTGAGTCATTGTTTCACTCGTGTTATAGAAGTTGGTTTGTTTTGGTTTGGAGTTCTTGCACCTCCCCCCCCCTTCCCATGGATGTATGTGTGGGTGTTAAATTTCCGCACTAATTGATTTTTTTGTGTTGGGAGGACACAATCGTGGTCTCGTGTTCTCTTGCATTGTGGTTTATTTTGATTCCAATCAGGCATGTATTCTTGTTTTGTCTGTCGTTCAGCAGGGTGACTTTCTAGGGGAGAAAGTTTCTGTGGTGTGGAGAATTATCAATCCCTGACTTTTATGTTTATTTTAAATTCACTATTTCATGGATCTGGGTTCTCACACTAAGGGCTGGGATGGGTCCCAGTTTAAATCATTTGCTGATTAACAATTTAATAGGTTTTGAACTCGGGTGTTGTCACTGCACTATTGGCGGTAGCTGCGCAGTTGGGCCTGGTGTCATGTAATTTCTCATTATTCTTGAAATAATTATTATTTTATTTATTATGTTATTATTCTTAATTTATTTACTATTTTTATTTGTTATAAATTTTTATTATTTCTTCCTTTATTATTCTCATTTTTGTTATTATTATATTTTGTTTTATTATTTTTATTATCTTTATTATTGTTATTGTTATTATTATTGTTTTTTGTTTTATAATTATAATAATAAATATTATTTTTATTTTAATTATTTTTTATTATTATTTGTATTATTATTATTATTATTTTTTGTATTAATGTAATAATAATTTTATTATAAAAATGAAAAAAAATACAAAACCTAACCCCAAGCCTCTCACCGCCCTCTACCTTTCTCCCCCTCCAGTTCTGCACACGCCCCAGCTGCCTCTGGCCCCTCCATGATCTCCTTAGCCGTTCCGGACTCCCATGAACTCTAGAAGCCTCTCGCCCTCAACCCCTAACTCCTAGACTCGCTCTACCACTCAAGCCGACCACAAACCCATCTATCCCGGTAGCATGTTAGTAGACCGAAGTCTCCCCTCCATAGCGCAACCCTACCCCGGTTCACAGGACCAGTCCTTGCCGCAGCAGCCCTCCGCTTCCCATGCTTTTCTCCAGCTGCTCAGGCCGACCGACTATCCTCTCCCATCCTTCTACGCTCAGGAAAATCAGTATCCTCTGTGAACCAGCCTCACCCCACCCACAGATCCCTCGCTCGGTTTTTTTCTTTGGCCACCAACGTAACTGACCACTGCCCTCCTCTATATCCCTTTCTCTGGCCAGTGACGCACCCAAAACTCCCTGCTCTCTCTTTGGACTCGCACTAGCAAACCCGGTCGGCCCTTCTGCAACCACTTCCCCCTTGTGCATGTCAATCCCCAAGTATATTTATTTATTTATTTGTCATTTTTTCCATTCATTTCATCTTTGGTGTTTTTATTCAATTATATGAAATCTTATTAACGCGAGTTGTGTGTCGTGTGTTTTTCTCGCTGCTTAGCATGCGTGGTTGACCTGTATGGAATTTCCCTCCATTCCGTCAGAGATTTTTCATGTCCCCTCTTGAATTGAGGTAGGATAATTCATGTTTTTTTCTTTGTGATGCATTCAATAAATGCCTTATTTCTTTCAATTAAATTTAAAATAAAATTCAGACCTTCAATATGAATATGACTAGTTTTGGGTAGTGTGTTACTGTTAATGAAATTAGTTTGAACTAGTTTTTAAATCATGCTTGGGAGTTGGTATTTTCTTTTATGTTCTTTTATTATTTATATTTTAGCATTTAAAAGATAATAGTTTGTTGATTTTTATGATATCTTACTCTTTGTGAGTTTCTGGTTGATTGGTTTAGTCTCTTGATAACATTCCATAAATTGTGCAGGTAGATTATTAAATTGTGTGGAATTTTGAAAAACATATTTTGGTAGGTTCTTTTTGTGAGTTTTTCTTTCAAAAGAGGATTTCAATTCTGTTATTAGTTGTAATTCTTGTTGTGCTACTTAGAAGTGTTTTTTAATTATTTAAACGGTTTATTAAAAATGATCAAGTGATTTCAAATCATGTTTTGAAATAGTTTGGATGTGTGTTTGATTGGGTCATTTTAGGGATTGGTAAGGTCATATCTTGACATGTGTGTCAACATGTTTTGGAAAGGGTTTAAAAAAATTATAGGGGTGTTCATGGTTTTCTTAAATGATGTGAACAATTATTTCTGGTTCTAAAGTAGTTGGTGTTTGTGGAAATAGATATGAGATATCTCCTTGGTTTTTTATTTTACTATTGGATGTTGGAATATCTATGGGCGCATTAGGTGCTCATATTGATGTGCTCAAAAATGATAATGGTACCTTTGAAATGTTTTTTCATAAAATCCTTGCATTTCCAAACAATTCTTTTTTCCCCAAATGAGGTTTGGTCATTGGTGTGTTGTCATAGAATGGTGGCCCAGTTGGAACCATTATTTATATGTTTTATATATGTTTTGGGGGAACCTCTATAGGGGGTATATCCCTATGGGTTATCATATGAAGTGTCCATGTTTGGGGTAGGCAGGTGTGGTGTGATGCGTTACGCGTGTGAGGGCCTCCTACATACATAGTATTATTATAACCACCATGGGTTCTTGAGAATCATTTAAATGATCAATTGACAGTTGATCATCAACCTCGATTAAACGTGTTGTTACCCCTAGATTATATGTTAGGCCAGGTGGGCTTTTCCACTTGATTGGTCCGTTTAGGGTGGCCAGCTGGTTATATACTTTGGAGCTTCACCATACGCCGATAAGTTGTTCTGAAACCGAGTACATCAACGGGTTTTCGTGGGGTGTTTAGGACCACACATGGATACTCATTTATTTTCAGTGGTTGTTTAATTTCTGTTATACCAGTCTATTTCTAACTTGCATTGTTTACCTATTCAAAATTAGAGTAGCTTTGGTAAATCAATTTTTGAGTTTAGTTTATAAAAAGAGAAAAATGATTTTGGAAATGGTATATCACATGTGTTGGAATTTTTTAAATGAGAAAAACATGTTGCATATTTTAAAATGTGAAAACCATAATTTTATCTTTTAATATCAAACATTTGATAATGGATTATTTTTGGAACAACGACGTTAGATTCTTTTTGTTTATATTGGAAACCCAAGTGAGCATTTAAATTATCACACCAATTATTTCATTTCAGTTGAAGGTTTCCATTGCCTAGGGTTTTCTTGGATGATTTTCTCAATATTGGAGAGTGGTCGGCCTTTGGTTGAGAGATGAAATGGAAGGTCACGTGGAGGTATGTTGAGGTGTTCTCTTAATTTATATTCCACTTCTATAGTTTAGATATATATTTTATTATTCTTGTTTACTTATTTATCATTTTAGGGTGAAATCATTCTCATTAATTAAATTTTGATGTACGACACTACTTAAAAGCCCATGGTGATCAGGAACACCCTTTAGGGCATTTCACCGACTGGCTGGGGTGACCGGTTCTGGTTCGACCTGGTATAATTCATGACAATATGGTATCAAAGGAGGATCTTTTTATTTAGGTTGTTCGGTATATTGATATTAGGACTGTCAGTACTCGATAGGTTGGTACGGGAAGGATGTCATGAACCGTCACCAATTCTGAACCTCTAGTCGATAGGGGTAGTCTGGGAAATGAGTCCTCTCATTCTGGATTGATTTAGATTGTGTGATGAAAATCGAGTCAATATGATGTTACATTATTATTTAAATTGAGAAGTGATCCTTTTTAAGTCTAAAAAATGTTTTATGTTCTTCCTAGTTGTTGATTCTTACATGGGGCAAGTCCCACTACTATGTCGCTAGGATAATCTTGACTACTACTATCTCTCTCCGGTAGTTCGATGCATGTTTGGTGTCATCTTGGATCTGGTTGGTTTATGTGAGCTTTTGAAAATGAAAAAGGGTTTTTGAAATTATAATGATTTATTTTAAATGTATTTAAATTAGTGAAATGAGTTTTAAAACATAAATCTCTTTGTTTAAAAATATGGTGGTTTCTTAGAATTGGTATAGAGAATGTTTGGGTGAAACCTCAGGTACTCTTTATGAACATATTCACATGTGAAGAGATCCATGGGAAGTGTGTGTTGTTGTGTATGGATGGAAGAGTATGAAGACATGTGCAATGGTTCATTGGATTACTTGGGTGTGTACTTGAAATTAATGTCTTGGCCATGTTTTTATAAAGTGTTTCTAAATAGAGGGAAATGATTTTGGAAGTTGATTTTGGTTTGAAAAGTGGGTTTGGTATTAAAAAAGTGGCCTTAAAAGATGGCGGTTTGGAAATGTAAAATTAAAAGTGATTTTTTATAAAAGAGAATTTTTGAGTTGTGTATGTATTTGTTGGTTTTGGTGCTAGTCATTTTGTCTCAGGGTGTTTCTTATAACTGTACTTTGAATTGATATCAGATTTGGGTATATGTTTTACATGTTGTTCAAGGAATGCTTCCTAGAATGGTCCCCATGTTTTCTGATAAGTCATGCCCGGTTTTTTGGTTCTTCTAAGACATTGCATATATGCTATGGTGGTCATGGTCTATTTGAGGTAGTTGAGTGGATTGAAGAGGTTGAGCGCATCTTCAGGATATTGGGAACTCCTGAAGCTGTCAGAGTGCATACTGTTTTGGGTCTCTTCGAAGGTCTAGCTCAAGACTAAAGAGATTTTTTCTCCCTTCTATCAAATCAAGTTGGGTTCACGTGTGATTTTATTAAATCTATCTTTTTCTGATGGTTTATACCTCAAGAGGTGGAGACAAAGAAGTGGGAATAGATTATGCGTATTAAGCAAGGACAATGGATGATGAACACATAAGTTTCCCATTTAAAGGAACTTGTGTCCTTTTTTTCGGAGGTAGCGTCGAAGGATTTGATGAATACTTCTCTCTTCATCATGGGACTTCATTTAGAAATCACAGAGTGGGTCCTTGATTCTAATGACCATCATCTTGATAAGCTTGTGGATGTGGCATTACACACTGAGATGGTCTCCAGATGACAGATTGTTGGCAGTCCAATATATCCAATTACTCCTGAAGGTTCCCCATCTGGCGAGCATGATATACTGGAGAGTCCTATTATTAAAGATTCTTCTACGATTGTTCTATATTCTTGTTAATTGGATCATTCAGTGGGGTGCCACCAGTGTTTCTGGTTCGAGAACGTGGTGCCATTTTGAAAGTTGTGTCATCGTTGCAGCTTTCCGGATCATTTGAAGAAGTTTTGAAAGAAGCGTCACGTAAAGAAGACGTTACGACTCGAGGGATTCTAGTTCTAAACTGTGAGGAAGGAGATGTTTCATCTATCCGAGCCCCAGCCATAGGTCTTTGAGTGAAGCTCGCGCGCAGTCAATAGTTTCTAGGGGCGTGAAGCCTTTTTCCGAGTATTGTGTTCTGTGTTTGAAGTTGAATATTTAACGTCTTCTGGTTCTTGTTTTTCCACTTTTGCTTTTTTTACTATGTAGTATGTTCATTGATTCATCCTTAATCTATGAGGAAAATGTGTTATCTTAATCAAAATAGTTTCATTTTATTATTACAGTTTTCAAAATCGGGTGTTTTTTTTTCTAAAAGTGTGTTTCGCCATTGTATGGTTTGATATAGGTTTAGCTACGTTTGTTTTGAGATGTATGTGCCTGTGGAGGAGTCAATTATTGTATTAATTCTAGAGATTACATCTACTATTAAGTACTAATCGGTGGTTTTTATCTTTTTTCTGGGTTTCTAGTTTTGTTTGAGAGTTCCTTGTTTTAGCGGAAGTGTAGTTTCACTCGTGCTATAGAAGTTAGTTTGATTTGGTTGGGTGTTCTTGTGCCCCCCCATCATAGGGTGATATGATTGGGTATTAAATTTCACCACTATATGAGTTCTTGTGGTGGAGAGAACCCTATCATGTTCTCCCATTCCTTTACATTGTGGTTTATTTCGGTTTCAATCGGGCATGGATTCTTGTTTTGTCTATTATTCGGTTGGGTGACTTTCTTGGAGAAGAAAGTGTCTGTGGTGGGGAGAATTGTCACACCTTGAATTCTATGTTTATTTTCATTTCACTTTTTCTTGGATCTGGGTTCTCATTTTGAGGGATGGGTAGGGTTCCAGTTTAAATTTTTTATTGTTTAATAATTTAATGTGTTTCTAACCCGTGTGTGGTCACCACGCAGTTGCCGGTAGCCACACAGTCGGGCCAGGTGTCGTGCAATTTCACATTATTCTTATTATCATTATTATTTTATATATTTTATTTGTATTATTTTTATAAATATTATTTTTATTATTATTTATTTATTTTTATTTTTGCCTTTATTATTGTAATTTCAAATATTATTATATTTCGTTTTATTACTATTTATATATTTATTATTGTTAATATTATTCATATTATTTTTGGTTTTATTATTATTATTATTATTATTAAATATATTATTATTATTATTATTATTATTTTAATAATATTATTATTATAAAAATGAGAAAAATCTAAACTTAACCCTAATCTCGTCTCCTCCCTTCTCATTCTGCATTGTGTAGCTGCACTGCACCGTGACCCCCGGTCGACTTCACCACTCGCCTCTGGCCTCCACACATGCACAATCCACCCAAGACCTCACCCTTGCAAGTTCCCTCAACCTTCATGCCCTTCCCCTCATCTGGCCTCGCCCCCTCAGCGCACTCAGCCCCTTGCTTCTACCCCTCAGTAGGAGGCACCTTCCTTGGAGCTCTACTCAGACACAAGTTGACCTCTGCCTCTCACCCCCTCCAGTTCCACACATACCTCAGCTGCCTCCATCCCCACTACACTTTCCCATGCCATTCTGGCCTCCCCTACGCTCTATCTACCTCTCTCCCACGTTCCCCAGCACCCAACCCCGCTCTCCCACTCCAGCAGACCACTATCTCCGACTGTCCCAATAGCACAATGGCAAACTAAAGCTGCCCCTCCATAGTGTACCCCTCCCCTGGTTCTCATGAGCATCATTGCCGCTATATCCCTCTGCCACCCTTTCCTTTCTCAAGCCTATTTGGTCGGCCGACTACGCCTACAATCTTTCAACACTCCAACAATTCATCCCTCTTACTTTATCTAGCCTCGCTGCACCCACATACCCCTCAATCGCCTTTTTTTCTGCCAGAAACACAATAGACTGCCGCCCTTTTCTCTATCCATTGCACTGGACAGCGATGCTCCCAAACCCCCTGATCCCTCTCTTGACTCGCACCAGTGATCCTGCTCGGCCCTACTCCAACCACTTCCCCCTTTTGCTGGCCAAACCCACGATATATTTATTTATTGGTTATTTTTTCTACTTTCTTTTCATATTTTTTGTATTTATTTAATTTTTATAAATTGTAATACCAAAGGTTTCATGTTGTGTGTTTTTCTCGCTATTTATCATGTGTGGTTGGCCCTCAAGGGACTTTTCATCCTTCCATCGATGTTTTTTCGCGTTCGTTCTTGATATGAGGTAGGTGGATTTTTGTGTTTTTTTTTCAAAGCTTCCATTAATTCCTACATTATATCAATTAATTATTAATTATAATTTTCACGTTCAATATACTTATGACTAGTTTTTGGTAGTATTTTAATATTGATGATATTTATTAGAACTAGTTTTTAAATCATGCTTGTGGGTTGGTATTTTATTTTAAGTTATTGATTAAATTCCATTTTATCTCTTAAAAGATAGAAGTCTGGTGATTTTTATAGTGTCTTACTCTTTGTGAATTTTTGGTAGACTGGTTCAGTCTCCTGATAGCTTTCCATAATGTGTGTATGATTTTGTTATATTGTGTAGAATTTTTTAAACATATTTTTGTAGGTCCATGGTTTTCATTTGATTTTAGAGGAGGATTTCAATTTTTTAATTGGTTTTAATTATTTTTGTGCTTTTTAGAAGTGTTTTATTAATTGTTTAAATGGTTTACTAAAAAATTTTATGTGATTTGAAATCATGTTTCTTGATAGTTTTGATGTGTGTATGATGGGGTCATTTTATAGATTGGTGAGGTCATATCTTGAAATGTGTGTCAAAATGTATTGGAAAGGGTTAAATAATTTCATAAGGACATTCATGTTTTTTATAAATGATTTCAATAGTTGGTTTTTGTTTTAAAGCATTTTGTGTTGGGTGGAAATGGATATTAGAAATCTCCTTGGTTGTTTATTATTACATTGGATGTTGGCACATCCACGGGTGCACTTGGTGCACCAATTGATGTGCTCAAAAATGATAATGAAAGCTTTTAAATGGTTTTTATTTAAATAATGGGTTTTTCGAATAATCTTTGTTTTCCAAATGAGGTTTGGACTATGGTGTGGTTCCCATAAATGACATAAGATGTACTTATCATGGATTTTGTCCATTTGTACTTGAAAAATGATTTGTTTCATGTTTGGTAAAGATAATGGCCCGTTTCAAAAATATAAAATGTTTGGGTGTGGTTAGTATCCAAGGGTGCGTTTGTCACTTTGAACGTAAAAGGTGATGTTGACAAAGGATTTATAAAATGATGTGGTATTGAAAATTGTGTGTGTATGGTCATAGTCTTAACTGTTATTAGAAAAATGGTTTCAACATGGATGTGATGTGATGGACCATTTGGAACATTCAATTTTAGTTTAATATTTGTGTTGATTCTTCGAAAAGGGTGTAATTTTGATCATTGTATGCCCATTTGAAATGTTTAATATTTTGAAAAAGGTAACAAATGATTTTAATGATTTCATGAAATGATGGCCCAGTTGGAACAATTGAGGATATTATGTATATATGTTTTTGGGTAACCATTATAAGGGGTATATCCCTTAGGGGTTTCCATATGAAGTGTCCGTGTTTGGGGTAGTCAAGTGCAGTGAGATGAGTCACATGTGCAATGGCCTCTTACGTACATAGTAATATTATAAATATCATGGGTTCCTAGTTGTCTTTTTGATGAACATGTAATGGTTTTTGATCACCACTGATTAGATGTGTAGGTACCCCCAGGATAGGTAGTTAGGCCAGGCGGGCATTGCCACTGTATTGGTCAGTTTAGGGTGGCCAGTTAGTTATAGACTTAGGTGCTTCACCATATGGTGACACATGGTTCGAATCTGAGTACATACTTGGGTCTTATTGGGATGTTTAGTATCACCCATGGTTACTCATTTATTTTAATTTCCTGTTTACTTTCCATTATACTAGTTTATTTCCATCTTGTATTGATTACCTGTTCTAGTTTAGCATAACTTTCATATATCTTATTTTGAGTTTAGTTTAAAAAAATAGACTAATGATTTTATAAATTTTATGTCACAAGTGTTGGATATTTTCTAAAAAATGAGAATTTTTTTCCTTATTTTAAAATGTGAAAACCATACTTTTATTTTTTTTCAAACATTAGTTAATGGTTTGTTTTAGGAAAGAAGACGATGGATTATGTTGTTTATCATGGAAACCAAACCGAGGATTTAAATTCTCACCCCAATTTTATCATTTTAGTAGCAGGATTACATTGCTCAGGTTTTTCTTGGATGAGTTTCTCATTAATGGAGCAAGGTCGGCCTTTGGTTGGGAGGTGACCTAGAAGATCACGTGGAGCTATGTTGAGCTGTTCTGTTTATTTTTTTCCACTACTAGATTTCAGTCTTATTTATTTGTTTATTTTTGTTTACTATTTAATCTTTTATGGGAAAAATCGTTCCCAACAATTAAATTTTGATGTCCAACACTAGTTGCCAACCCGTGTGGATCTCAAACTCCATTTTGGGACATGTCGTGGACCGGCTGGTGTAATCAGTTCAGGGTTGATTGGGGTTGGTTCGTGATAGGAGAAATAATGTTATAAGGATGGTTTCAATTATCATTTTTGATAGTGGGTATACTAGGTGTATAATTATATTATTTATCGAATCATTTCATTAAAGGTAAACCACTTAAATATTTTTTTACAATTTTATCATAATTTAAATAAAATTATATGTTGAATCATGTTTTTAAATAGTAGATTTGGTATATCTTAGGATTGGGTGTGTGTTTTCTGTACCATTAACATAGTTTATCTATATTTTAGCGACATTTATCTCAGAACCTCATGATGACTACTTATATTATCATGGTATTAAATTTGGTTATGTGACTATCATCAAGTGACACTTAATAGATGTGACTAATTTTTTTTCTAGTGGCCCCTTGAGTAAAATAACCTGATGATTTATATTTTCTATATATAGATGTGTAATGTCATATAAGAGTCTCACTAATATAAATGATCATCCATTTTATTAAATATTATTTTACATAAATAAAATTTAGTAACTGAACAATGTTTCTAGTTGCGTGATTGACCCTTATAGACTATATTTATCCTTTAGTTTCGAATTCATGAGGTCATTATTATAAATTAATTCCCTATTACACATATATATTTATGGATATCAATTAAATGATGTGAACATAATGGTGTGTCCCTAGATTACGATCCTTATAAATCCCCATTTAAAAGAAAATTGCCAGATTAGGATGATAGGACTCACTATGACATAAAAGAACCATGGTACATTGTATAGCCTTTGAGTCATTCTATATGGTAGATGGGTTAATGTTAATTCATCCATGTCTGATGAGTGCTTATGTTGGATTCCACTTGGTTCATTATATGTAGTTTGGTAAGAGGTTCAACTTGGTATTATTATTTCTATACTTAGGGATGTGATTCTCTCTGTGTGGTATGGGATGTCCTGATTGAAACGATTTAAATAAGAGAACACAAGAATGATGTATGCAAAATAGTTTAGCAATACCGATATGGGAGAGTGACAATTTTATATTTTTCACTTTTGATGGTTAATACGATAATGTGTAGAGATTATTTTTAGTGTCATAAAAAAACCAAAATTGTTGATGTGATCCTAATATGGATATAATGATTTTAATATTTAATTCACATTAGATTCATAATATGGTTATATAAGAAGGGTTAGGTAGGTTATTAACTCATTTCTATTTTAGTACATTGATAAATTATAGGGTTGATTATTTCCCAATTACTATTATTATTTAATGTGAAATAAGTAGATGTTATTATTAATAATAAATGAAACATCCTGTGATTATAAATGATTTATGGATTTGGATGATGTTCTAGATAGAATGAAACTACTTGAGATAACTGGTGCTCCATAGATCATTCTTTTAGGCTTGATACCATGAAATAAATAGTGCCTCTAAGATTTTTATTTCATGCATAATACTATGAGATGTTTTATATGTCATGGATTAGTAATATATTCATGATAATATGATATTAATGGGATGATACATAAGACCTAGTGATGACCAATATAAAATGATGAGGTTCCTAGGCTACTTACTAGGATATGTCTTTTTACCTGCTACTATTTTAGGATACCATTGAAACTCTTTAGGTACTAGTGCATAATACAATTTTATCCATGTTCATGGGATTGTGGGTGTAAGAATTGTATCGTCTCGAGGAATAAATGGTATTATTTCAAGATATTATTTTTCCAAGAAACAACTCAAGTTTAAATATATATTTCTAATGAAGATAAACTCAATGTTTACATACCCTAGGTTCACCCTTATGTTGAGGCTGGATGGATGTGTTGATCAAACTAAAGCAGAATTATAAATCATCATAGTAATTAGTAACCAAGATAGAGTAACCAATGAAAATGAACAATAATATCAAGCACAATATTTTTGTAGAGGCTCCATCCTATGGATGACCATAGATATTTTCATTTAATAACATCTTATTTTGACTCCATACTATGAAATTTCAAAAAATCCTAATTTACATTATGAAATATTCAATAAAAACATGAAAGACCACACGATTCATGATTAATTTTATAAATAGGATGACAATGAAGATCATACATTGTACATGGGTGAATGATAGTGTTGCAATTTATTTGTACGGAGGGTTTCATAATAATTTGTAAGAGAACTCTCAAACATTGTAAAACAATGTTTGATCTCATTCTAAAATATTGATTCTACAATATAAATTATATATATATATGGGGTTGAAACACAGTAGATTTTATAAATCCACTATACAATGGTTTTGTGGGGTAAGGTAAAATCAAGACACTGAGTGTTTTGTTCAATGTGGTAGTGATAAGTTATATGAGGATGACTCCTAAGAAACTATTTGTAAGATGGGTACCACAACCATCCATAAAAAATGTTTATTTTTTTCAGATGACCATCGATAAAACCGTTTAATATTATATTTTATCACATATTTACCATGGTGGATTCCTCTATGGTATCTTCAAAGTCCAGTTTGAGTGGGTTAAGAATGGGGAACCTATGTCTTCCCTATAGTATATGTTAGCTATTCTAAAATAAATGGTTGAAAATAGAATTATAATTTAGAGGACACAAATTCTATTTATGGGAACTATTATATTATAAAAAAGTGGTCATGATCTCTATATATACACTATCATGCATTGTGTATATCAATGGGGAAATAATAAAAAAATTAAAGCCAACTATTGCCAATGTGTTTTCAAGCAATTTGATAAATCAAATCCCAATAGATACGGGATAATATAGTTTAATCATGATTTTAATATGGGATTGATATGATCATTGAAGATTTATATTTTATGTTCATATATATTATAATTAATTGGGGCTAGTAGTTAAATGTTATACAATTTGTACTGAACGTGGTATGAAATCTATTGTTATATAGATCAAACTGATTTGGAGATTGTGTTTATGGTGATAATTCAAAGAAACAATGGGGATCAATCTTTAAGTTAAATAATTCTGATTATTATGGTGATATAGTTTATATTTTAATAATATAATGGAAAACCTGATGTTAAATCATAGATGGAATAAAATATATTTAGAAAATAGGATGAATTCAATCAATTAAATGTCATGATGATTAGAACAAATGGATTTCCTGTATAAAATTGAAAATCATTGACCATGTCAGGCTATAAATTTATGGTTTCCCATCATTGATAATCATAACATGTTCTAGTTTAATTTTATATAGACTGCTTCATCTCATTATCGAATAATGACATTTTAATTTCTTGTTGGTGAAGGTATACTAGTGGATGGGAATAGAACACCAATATAAGAATGAGTGATGGAATATTTATAGCTAGTGAAATAATATGATCCCTATAAATCAAAATCCATACCTTTAAATATTAATCATCAAACACATAGTTCATACAATGAAACCACTCTATGGATCTATCACATGTACACATTTCTATTGTAGAACAAATATTGGTGTGTTTCGGTGAAAATGAGGACTCAAATAGAACATGTATCTATTATATGTATCATCACTTGGGGAAAATAAACCATGAAAATGTAGTATGTTTCTGGTAAATAGATATTAGATCAAGGAGTCACAATATATCCCACAATAATAGGAATCAATAAAAATGCTTTTCTATGGTGTGAGATACTATTAAAAATGTGGATCATATACAAAATAATATTGAATAGCGGTGCCATGTGAGTATGGAGAGGTAAAATAGGGATAAATATAAGTGAAATAACTGCTATGATCACCCGTATGTAATAATATCTTCTTACAACTATATGGACATTGGATCCTGGGACCACTAAATATCATATAGAATATGAATCACGCCCCACATAGATCAGTGGGGGAGGTGGTGTTGTAGGAAAGAATAACAAAAAAAATATGTGAATACTTCTACATGAATAAATGGTTATAAAGTTTATGCATCATACAATCTGGAATCATTTATACATCTTAATGTCACATATTCATGTTAAATTAATCATAATGTTTAAAATATAAAAATGGGGGTGGTTCTATAAAGATTAATATTTTCCAAAAGAAATAATAATTTTCGTCATGTTCAATTTAATGATCTTAGGATGTGTGCTCATATAAATTATTTCCATGACATTAGGATGATTGAAATTTTAGTTTCACCTCATGCTTCTATAACAGAGATATATAGTTTATCTTACACATATCATTTTTAGAAACCATGAATTGGTGTAATGTATGATGTACTTACAATCTATTGTTATCATTGAATATAAAAAATTATAGTAATTATTTTAAATGGTTTCGGGACCTTCCCACATGAAGTACAACATTGTTTGTAAAGATAGAATGAAATATTCATTCATATGATTAAAAATTTATTTTTCTAATCTAGATATGTATCATAAATGATATCCATGGTTATTGTCATTATAAATAAGATCTATTCTGTTGTTGGAATCATGGGAAGGACCACATTAGTTTTTATAATCATATGGAGTTCCCATATGATTTCCAGTATATTTAGATAAAAACTATTATTATTGGAAAATTTTTTACCCTATGAAGGACTATTAGTGTCATTAAATTTATAATCCTAATCAATATATACTTTACGGGTTTTTGTGGAATTAATGAATGAGATTGTCAACGTGATTTTTTTATTGTTTCCACAACATCTATTCCTCACTAAAGGGTAAATTTTCAATCTTGATGGTTGAAATAGATGGGTATTTGTGGAAATTTAGGTAGATCACTTTTTAGAGAATGAGTTAGTATCTTTTCCTCAACATAAGTGTCTTAAAACTTTAATATGGATGGGAAAAATTGTAGTAGTCCCGAATAGTATGATATATGTTGGGTGGCTCAGTGATAATGGTGGTTTCATTTTGCGAGAGATATCCTTTGTGAATCTATAGTGTCAACTATTGGTGATAGTAAAAGGATTTCTAAAAAAATCAATATAAGGTTTAGGTGATGCTAGAATTATCTAGGTGTAGAATACCATGTATATTAGTAGGGATGATAGGGGATACCTCCCCTTGATGTGTCTCTATAGTAGGGGCATAGAAATGGTTCCATGGATTCATGATTAACCAATCCCATCTATCAAGTGGGGATGAATCCTTCTGGTCATGCCCAAAGGAAATGGAGATGATCACACTCCATCGTATGAGGTCTAATGGGGAGATGGGAGTGGGTTCATGGTGGGGGGGGGGGAATTGGGAATTTATAATTAACTACATTCTTTTAATTGTAAATAATCCTTACATACATGTTTATAGGAGGTTTTATAGTATCATGGACATCCCTCAAACCTCAGAAACTATAGATCTTTAAATTGGAACTTCAACGAGAATATATAGTTCTTGCAATTTAAGAATATTAGATTAATCTTACTTTGAGTAGTTGTGTATGCGTCTTAATTGAATATGATGGCCATCTTATCATTTTTCGAGTATAATTGGATTATGTTTTGTTTAATCCATCTTTTTATATTTTTATCTATGAAGATGTTTTTATATACATGGGATGGTAGAAATGTAATATCATGTGTAAACTTTAAAAAGGATATTGTAATTTTACAAATTTTGTTTTGATGACTTATCCATTTTTAATAAATATGGATGAGAGTTTAAATCAACCCACTGATGGACTTATTACCTCATTTATAAATCCATCATAATATTAATTCATACTCTTGAAGACCTACATGTATCCATTCTTGTATTTATTAGTTAATTGAATCAATTGCTTCTTAGTGTGGATAAGACCTTATAGTCGGAAGGATAAGTGTGTTAGGAATGTTGGATGATACTATATCTTCCACATTCTATGAACTAATAGTATTTTTTTCAAGTAATTGAAATAAGGTTTGATAAAGTAGTTTTCTTCCACGTAAGTAATGATACATAATTTTTTCAATCCAATAAAAATGTCAGTCATGGTATTGAGTCCAATGGTTTCACTCTTAGTTTAAAATCTAGTGGTGAAACAGAAGATTTATAATTTGATTTGAAATCTTACAATTTATAGACTAATGGTGACACTCATAGTTCACAGTTTAATGGGGGCAATCATTTTATAATATTTTGTGGGAACACTAATTGATTACTATCTAGTAGGGATACAAATATATGGATATTCAATGGTGAAACTCATGGATTATAGTCTTATGTGGTCATTCTATATATTGATTCCTTATATTTTGGCACTCTATAGTGATCCAATCCTTTCATACATTTTATAACATTGATTTTAACATATATAAACAGCAAAAAGAACCTAAAGAATAAGAAGCCTAATGTATATGTATCACTACATTCATATTAAATAACAATAAATAATATTTTTTTTATACATAATGGGATTCTATATATTATAATGTCCCTAAAACTGCATAGGATAACCATGGGAATATACAAAAAAGTGTGTAACATACAAATTATATTAAGGGAATAAATATTATAACAATTTATATTAAATGGGTCATAAGGCCTAATATGACACCAAAATATACAGGGCTCAATTGTATTACTTTGGGGGGACTGCCTAGGGAATATGGGATTATAATATAACTGCCGCATAGGAATGTGTTAATAATATAAGTCTCTACATACGCATAATTCTAGTATAACATCCATGAAAACATCACATGGTGGGAAAAGTCCTTTAATGGGTTTGGTTTACTCCCTAATCCCATATATTTCATACGATGAGAGTAAACCATTACCCATTACATTTGGGTGCTATCTTGAAAAAACCATCATAACATGTACATGTTTATCTGTACCACACATGAAAACCATACATATATTATCAAACAATAATTACACAAAGAATGAAATTGTTTTAATAATCCTATCTTATAACATAACTAAATTGGGTACCATAAATAATAACATTAATGAAGGTATTAAAACATTATTGAACATTCATAGGTAAAAATGATCATATATCATTAAAAAGTAATTTATAACTAAATGGAATATGTGATAAAAATGTGATAGGTAACTTTGAAAATGTACCACTAATGTGTGGTTTTAGATGAAAGGGTAATGAAAAGGTATAGAAGAAAAAAAATATCATAATCCAAAAAAATATAAATGATAAAAAAAAGTTTTCACATAATATAGTGATATTTTTTTAAACTAGCTATAGTTTGAATCATTTTTTATTTTCTTACTTAATATGTGGTATGGATTTTTTTTATTTTAATCAAGTTTTATTATTGAATGAAATTGTGACCAGATCATTTAAAACATGTATATCCCCATAAATAAAATAAATTTAACTCGAGAAATATTTTTTTGAAATATATATAGAATACATATTTAGTATATATAAATATTATAGAGATAATGTGGAGAATGTATAGGAAAATCATATCCCAATAAAAATACAGATGTATCAACAAATTCATTAGCTTATATACATAGTCCATATTTACTTGTTGTTAAAATCATAAATAATAAAATTGAAGTCAATAATTATGTAATAAAAAAAATTTCCATGAATTTTTTATTTAATCGATGTATTTTTTAATCATTTACAATCATTATAGTGAGATATTATGTCTGATTGCATTGTTCTATGTGTGTTCATTTCACAATTCCACGATCAGATCCCTCGTGGATTATTTTTTTCCTTGTAAAATGAGACTAAAATTATAAATTTAAAATTAAATGTAATTTATGACCATACATAAATTTAAAACTACTCAAATATCTATTTTTTACTTTATATTGATGAATTATGTAGTTGAATCATTAGTGTTTTCTAGTTAGATCATTTAGTCATTTTTACCGATCATTATGAACTAGTTTCATTTTATTTAATTTTTTTATATATTAATTATATAATGTGGGAAGATATATGATAGAAATTTAGGTCATTTTAAATAATTATATGTGAATTTAATTATTCTGTGATGGTAATAAAAGAAATTTAAATCTTAGCATCAACAGAGTTAGTGAACTAACAGAATATGGATGATGATTCCGTTTTTGTAATAATGGATGAAGATAAGAAGATATTTGAATTATATTCTGATAACATTAAACAATTATATCATATATATACAAAAAAATTTATTTAATTACATGTTTAATGGATTTTTTATAGGAGATTATTATGGAATACAACAAATGATTGACTTAGGGTATTACCTTCCACTTTGAATGTATCATATTAAGATTCAAATTAATGAAACATGGATTAGTAATAAATTAGCACAAAAATTATAGGGATATGGGAGAGGGATGAATATATGGTTTTGTCTATTAAGGTTAAACTAAAAGTCTTAAAATAATGCAGTAGATGTTGGGGCGATGGTGGTATTTAAAAGTTGATGATAGGGATGTGTTGAATATTTGTCTCATTAGGTTACATTGTAACAACCCGAGATTTTATGAGAATTATTCTTTTTAATTGATGTCTTGTGTTGTACGCTACACCATGATTATCTTGCGCTATACGCAACACCGTATTAGCATCCAGTATACGCAACACTATTATTGGCTCGTGTTACACACAATTTCAAGTTCGTTTTGTAGAAATTATTCTACGCAACATTAAGTATAGACTTTGTTTAATGTATAAATGAAATATGGTTGTATTTTGTTATACGAAAAAACAAAGGAGTCTTGCACTACACGCCACCCTGACTTGGCTTGCATTGCACGCAATCGCGACCTTCCTCGATAGCGTGTGTAGTACGCAAGACCAGGTTTCACTAAACAATGATATATTGTTATAAAATTATTATGGACTAGCTGTTAAGAATAATACTAACTAAATTTTGAATTTTATAACATTATTATTCATCTTACATATATTCTAGATCATGGTATGAGAATAAAATAATTTTTTCAGGTAAAATAAGTATTTTTAAAAAAATGATGTTTTGCCGCCTTTTGATGGCGCACCCACATTAAATCTAGTTTATGACATGTTTATAAGTTCAATTTGACAAAATAAAATTATTCCTTCGAATCAGGATATAAAAATATAATTTGGATGATTTTTTCATATTATTCTGATAACTTTTATATTTTGATGAATAGTAAAAAACGCTATATTTTAAATAAAAACAACTTATTTCATTGCAATAATTTATATGGTTAGATTATCTTTTTAATTGGTTTTAAAGTGTAATTAGAATATATTTTTACCATTTAATCCAATGTTGGTCATTGGAAATAATTTCTCTTTGAATTTGGACATAAACAAATGTCGATCTTTTGACAGTTATTGTTTCTTAGAAACACGCAATTTGTTTTGATAACGAAAATTGATTTTCAAATTAATTAATTCCACTTATATGTTATGAATTTAAAAAAATGGACATCAATTTTGAAGTCATAATATCAAATATAGCTTCGGCTAAATTTTTTGTATTTTTCTGAAAAACATCAATTTTTGATGAATAGTGAAAACACTGAGTTTTTGGTTAAAACGGACTTTTTAATTAAATAATAATTTATTTGATTTAAATTTTTTAGGTTAAAATAGATACATAATACTTATATAAGTTCAATGAAATTCATTGAAATCATTTTATAATAATTTCATATTTATAAAAATTGTATTGAACTTTTCACTGTCTTTTACCCACCTCATAGGAGCTTTTGCAGTTGTTCATAAAACATAATTTTACCACTTCTGTGAGTTGAATTTCTAAAATACAAGAGACACTGTTAATTTCAAGGAGTAAAATGTGATTCAATTAGATAAAAATAATTTTTGGTGAATAGTAACTTTTTTACATTTATTTAGCACGGTTAAAAGTAAATAAGGCAATTCAAGGTTAAAAGAATACTATAATAATTCAAAATTACCTTAACACTTGTCCAAACCTTATTGGATGAGTAATGGCCGACCATGGGCATCCTTGGGTTGAATTTGGGACCCCATGGAGACACTTATGAAAGACAATGACACATTAGATTAATTAATTTAATGTAAAGAGAAAATTGGCATTAACAAAAATCCTTTAGTAATTAACTTTTTTAAGTGGTAATATAAGTTATATTTTAGACTAATAATATTAATTGGAAAGCTAAGAATATTTCTTACATGTTGGTGTTTTTTTAAAATTTGTAGACAGCAAATAAATTAAACAATTTATGACACAATAATGATGCAGTATTTACCTCATTAATAAATGATTGAAATAAATAAGATTATAATGATTAAAATATTATCCAAGACATGTCCAATTCTGATTGGATGATTTTATTTTGACCATGAGTCATCATATATTCATCTTTAATTATTTTGGGACCTTTTTAATTCGAAGAGAAGTTTGTAATAAAATAATATTTCCACACTTTCCAAAAGAGCCCCTCCTCTCTCTTATAAAAGGGTACCACTTCTATGCAATTATTCACACCTATCAAGCCTTTTGGATCATCCAAACTCGGCCCAACTAAGCTCCATCCATCCCTCTCCTCCCCCTAGATGCCATACATTAGGCAGAAGGCACTTCAAGAAGTCATTTTGGTTCAAACCAAAAGAATTAACCCAAATTAAAGGTAATAGTTTCTCTTAAGTTGTTTTCTTTTATTATACCTGTCCATCCTCTAAACTCTTTTTAATCCTTTATTCTGTAACAAAAAAAGTATCCTAAATATACTAGGATGTTGTTATGAGAATTATTTTAACTACACTTGCACACACCTCCATCTAAAGGATGAAGAACATAATGTTTCTATGATGGAAAACAAACACCTCACGAAACGATGATTGTTCGATATTCTTCTACCGCCTCTCATGGTGGCCATTATGATGTAACTATATTTATATATGATATATATTATGTTTATGATTTCCTTATGCTTCTTTACTTCCCAATTATATTAAGACTTTATGTTTTCCATAGTGGGTAAATATGATGATCTCATTTGAGGAAGTGCGGACTACCGCCCCCACAAAGTGATGTGATCCATTAATGCCATATGTGGGATGTATACAGGATAAAGTTAATGATATTATATATGATATTATAATGGAATTAAAATATACCCATTCAATTAAAATAATTTATATAAATGAATATAGCGTTCATGCGTACGTACGACTTACCGTCTCCATGAACGGTGCATTTCATTTCTAATCTCCATATGTTATGTACTATTATAAATACATGTATATGCTAGATATATAATAAATATATATGATATATAAATAATGATTTACATTATGGAAGTAAGTAAATCATGATATATGTAATAATAACACCAAGAACAACAAGTCCAAACACGTACGATAAATAAGATGATTTTACCCAAAACGTTGCTTTAACATGGGATTTACAGAAGAATAGGTAATATAAAGTCATAAGTAAACCATATATGATGTCATAACAATGAATATGATTCTGTAATAAGTCAATGAAATTATTTAAATCATTATACAGGAGGTTCAGATACGTACGAATCATATCAGACCTAAGGTAAGGGATAATCTTTCCAATCTCGTTCTTATCCGAGATTGTTTATTTGTAAGTATTTTCTAGGGTTATTGTTATCATCCAAGTCCATGTATTCTAAAAGTGTTTTTATGTATGTTTAAGGTCCTTTTACCCATTTTGTCTTTTACTATAGGGTATGTAAGGAATCTTTTTTTGTTTATGTTATGAGGTACTTTTTGACTTTTCCGAAAAAAGTACGAGGAGAATGTTTTTTTAACTTATACGACATGAAAATATTTTTACGGTTTTATAAAGCCTTATTTTCATGAAGATTCATCCAAAATATTTCATGACTATTTTCAAAAAAATTCTCTTTTTTTAAATTGCATGACATTTTGTGAAAAGAAATTGATATTGAAGAAAAAGGATATTTTCCTCAAGAATTCATTTCAACTGTTTTATCGAAACCATTTTTCCATCTATGATAACATTATTTTATATGTGTATGTTTCAAGTATAATGTATCTATAATTTAAATTGTTTCACATTTATTATGATGAAATGATATCCATTTGTTTTATATGGATTATGTTATGATGGGATGATGTTTATGAGACCCATTTTATTCTTTGGGTTATAATGAATGATTTTTGTTTATGTTGTGACACACGAAAGAATGATTTCATTATGAGATGGGTGGGACCTATATCTCCCTCTAATTCATTGGTAAAATATTTATATCTCATGATATAAACATGTTTGGAATGGCAAGTAAATACGGTTCAGTAATACAGGGCTAGAACGGCAAGTAAACCCGGTTCAGTAAGGGACTTTGTCCTCTAAGATGGTCTTGGCAGCAATGCCTTGGATACTATGGAAATCATTACATGTGCATAATGTATGGCACAATTACCTATTTTATTCCCATTTTAGTTTATCATGATTAATGTTCATTTACGATCTATGCCTTATGTACTTCCATGTTTTATGTCATTGCCCATGATTTTGATGTTTAAACATTATGTTCATGTTTTTAAGTTCAAATGTATATGATTTGTTTTATTTTATCCATTCATACCCTTACTGATAATTTTATCTCACCCTTTATATGTTTTTTCCCCAGGATATAAAGAAAGTTTTTAGGTAAGAAAACAAAATGGGAAGATCTTTATGGGAGATGTTGAAGATCTTTCACCACAATTAGAAGATTATATTCTGAGTTTCCAAAGACAGTAAACTTTTATGGTCCTTATTTGTCTGTTTTTTTTATGTATTAAGTATTCTATAAAAGTAATGTAATTTCCATATGCGTAAAGCTTTTGGGTCTCTACAGTTGGTATCAGAGGAAAGGTTTAGTTAACCTTTGGAAAATAGGATGCGAAATCTTTAGTAAGATCCCTAGAAATATTTCTAAGTTATGACTAGGGATGTCCCTAAGGTTAGGTGTAAGTATATGTTAAAGACCTAGAATTATGGTAACAATCTTAAAAATATACATAAGTTGTTAGATATTTAAGGTACTTTCCCTTTATTATGTTGTTTTCCCTAGCATGATTTTTTCCTCTCACACAATTCTTTTTGGGTTTTAGACGATGGATGGAACCCGAAGGAACCGTGTTGATCAATGTAATGGACGATGTAATGATTGTCCTCCTGATAAAACCAACATCAGGGGATATGGAGTGAAAAATCTTATTGCTATACTTACAGAAGCTATGATTCATTCTGGACTTCCAAATGAGCAGAGAAGGAAACAATATTCTATTGATTCTGTCATGAGGCAACACCCACCTTCTTTCAGTGGGTCTTCTAATCCAGTTGTTGCTCAACAATGGATCAGTACCATTGAAATGATATTTTCCATAATTAACTATTCAGAACATGAAAAAGCCATTCTTGTTATTTACCGATTAGAAGGCAAAGTAGATCAATGGTGGACTTTAATTAGGAATTCAACGCCCAAGGTGAAATTGAATCCATGGAATGGGATGAGTTCAAGAACTTATTTTTTAATAAATACTTCCCTCGTATTCTGCGAACAATGATGGAAAAGGAGTTCCTTGAGCTTAAACAAAAGGATGATGAATATGTCAGTATACATGAAGCGAATTTTACAAGGCTTTCAAGGTATGCATCTGTCTTTATCATCCAACCTGTACGTAAAGTTGACCGAATCTTCATTGTCTTAAAACCAAGTCTTCGAAGGGAATTAGCTATAAGAGACATTAGTAGCTATGAAGAAATTGTGCATTGTGCTATCAAGGTCGAATTGGAAGTTGTTTTTAGATATCCATCTCATGGTTTTGACAGGAAACGAAAGATGGAGTTCAAAAAGAAATATCAGAACAATGGTGAAAAGAAGATGACTGTTTCTTTATGCTCAATGTGTGGAAAGAAGCATGGTGAATATTTCCTAGAAGGAACTAGAAAATGTTTTAAGTGTGTAAAGGAAGGTCATCGAGCAGTTGATTGTCAATGTAATGGGGAAAAGGCTGCTAATTATGTGATTAGAGAAAAGACAAGATAGAACTCTCCACCAACACTTCAATGTTTCATGTGCAAGGAAATGGGGCATTAAGCTAATAAATTCCCCAAACCAAGGGTTAATGATGATCAAAATGAGAAACCACTTATGGAAAAGGACAAAGGGAATTCACATGCGATTACTATTTGTAATGTTGAATATTACAACAATGTGGTGGAATGATTTATTGTTCACGTAATGGGATTCCAAAATAATGTTGTATAAGTAATCTCATGGTACTATGGAATAAAGAGACATCTAAGGATTGTTACACTGTTGTCTTTCCTTATGTTTTGAAAGTGTATGATGAATGGTACCAGTAACCATGAATGGTTATTCAGATATTTTTGGAAAGCACCTAATATGTGTATAAAGAACTGCTAAGGAGATAATAAAATGTTTAATAGTATTAATGAGCTCATGAATGGTTTTACTATAAAGAATTTTTGGGATTTTGGTATGTGGAAAGAGTTAACTTTTGAAAGCATTCATCTTTTCACTATAGTTTAATGGGTTTTCATTTTTCAAGAGAATACATAATTAAGGTATTCACATGATTGGAATGTGATCAACAAGATATATGAGGGATAAATGATGGTATTCAAATGCTCGGTAGATGAAATTTCTAGTAATTGTTTTCTTTATACTATAAGCTTGACATAAGTTTTTTGGATAAGACAAAACATTTGAAATGGATTATGTTGGATACAAGTTAGTATTTTTTAAGGCTAGAACTTTTTTTGATATTATTGATGGAATTTCATAATGATGTAATTTTAGAAAAAGGAAAACCTGCAATATGGGTGACAACTTGTCGCGTCCGACAAGGCTGTGGGAATCGAACCCACAACCGAAGTGCGACAGACATTTATCGCCTACCAATGGCATACAGGAACTCCCTAGTTAGTAGAAATTAGTTTTATTTTGTTAAGAAGTATGATAGTTGAAGTATAAGTACATTTTTGGAACCATATGGGAATAATATCACCATAGATGGACTTATGTATATAACCTTTCCTAACCTTATGTTTGAGACATATCGAATGACCTATCATTCTAACACATGATCTGCTAACACATCATGGAAGACAAATTCAACTTCATTTCTTTAAGAGATAAAGTGGAAATTGTTTAAGGCACAAACAATGGTGAGATTGTACATAAATAAATTAAGTATTCTTATAATTAAAATTCTTCAACATTAGAGAAATTATCTTGAAAGCCAAAAATGTTGTCCTAGTACTCTCATATCTTATGAATGAGATGGTACCTTAGATCATCACAAATTTAGGGCTTTGTGACTGTTGGATTTATCATAGCCATGTCCTCTACCACTCTCAATCAGAACATGATGGTTAGATTTTTCATCCATATCCATATTTTCACCTATGATCTCCTATATGGAAACCTAGTGATGAGTTAACTTGGGTAACCGTTATGTTTCATACTTCACTTTCTAAAATTAAGTTTTAGCATTCCTTTTTATGATTTGGGTTTCTATGAAAGAAATTCTTAAGTAACAAACCATATATAACCCCGACGAATTTCGAGGGTGAAATTCATTTAAGGGGGGATGAATGTAACAACCCGAGATTTTATGAGAATTATTATTTTTAATTGATGTCTTGTGTTTTATGCTACACCGATATTATCTTGCGCTATACGCAACACCGTATTAGCTTGCATTATATGCAACACTATTCTTGGCTCGTGTTACACACAATTTCATGTTCGTTTTGTAGAAATTATTCCACGCAACATTAAGTATAGACTTTGTTTAATGTATAAATGAAATATGGTTGTATTTTGTTATACGCAACAACAATGTTGTCTTGCACTACACACCACCCTGACTTGTCTTGCATTACACGCAATCGCGACCTTCCTTGATAGAGTGTGTAGTACGCAATACCGGGTTTAACCAAAAAACGATATATTGTTATAATTTTATTATGGACTAGCAGTTATGAATTATATTAACTAAATTTTGAATATTATAACATTATTATTCATCTTACATATATTCTAGAACATGGTATGAGAATAAAATAATTTTTTCGGGTAAAATAAGTATTTTAAAAAAATGCAGTTTTGACACCTTTTGATGGCGCACCAACATTAAATCTAGTTTTTAACATGTTTATAAGATTAATTTCACAAAATAAAATTATTCCTTGGAATCTGGATATAAAAATTTAATTTGGATGAATTTTCTATATTATTCTAATAATTTTCATATTTTGATGAATAGTAAAAACACGCTATATTTTAATTAGAAACAACTTTTTTCATCGCAATAATTTATATGGTTAGATTATCATTTTAATTGGTTTTAAAGTGTAATTATAATATATTTTTACCATTTAATCCAATTTTGGTCATTGAATTAATTTCACTTTGAATTTGGACATAAACAAATGACGATCTTTTGATAGTTATTATTTCTTAAAAACACTTTATTTGTTTTGATTTCGAGAATTGATTTTAAAATTAATTAATGCAACTTCTATGTTTTGAATTTGGAAAAATGGAAATCATTTTTGAATTCGGAATATCAAATATAGCTTAGTCTAAATTTTTGGTATTTTTCTGAAAAACTTCAATTTTTGATGAATAGTGAAAACATTGAGTTTTTGGTTAAAACCGACTTCTTATTTAAATAATAATTTATTTGATTTAACTATTTTTTATGTAATAATAGACACAGAGTACTTATATAAGTTCAATGAAATTAATTGGAATCATTTTAAAATAATTTTAGATATATAAAAATTGTATTGAACTTTTCATCGTCTTTTACCCACCTCCTAGGAGCTTTTGCAGTTGTTCATAAAACTTAATTTTACCGCTTCTGTGAGTTGAATTTAAAAAATCCGAGAGACACGGTTAATATCAAGGAGTAAAATGTGGTTCAATTAGATAAAAATAATTTCTGTTGAATAGTAACTTTTTACTTTTATTTACCACGGTTAAAAGTAAATAGTGTAATTCAAGGTTAAAATTTTTTTATAATAATTAAAAATTACCTTAAAACTTGTCAAAACCTTATTGGATGAGTAATATCATACCATGGGCATCCTTGGGTCGATTTTGGGACCCAATGGAGCCACTTATGATAGACAATGACACATTAGATTAATTAATTTAATGTAAAGACAAAATTGGTATTAACAAAAATCCTTTAGTAATTAATTTTTATAAGGGGCTATATAAATTATCTTTTCAACTATAAATATTAATTGGAAAGATAAAATTATTTACTACACGTTGGTAGTTTTTTATTATTTTTAGACATCAAATAAATTAAATTATTTATGACACAATAATGATAAAATATTTACCTCATTAATAAATGATTTAAATAAATAAGATTATAATGATTAAAATATTATCCAAAACATGTGCAATTCTGATTTGATGAATTTATTTGGTCCATTAGTCATATTTTATTAATCTTTAATTATTTTGGGACCTTCTGAAATCGAAGATAAGTTTATAATAAAATAATATTTCCACACTTTCAAAAAGAGCCCCTCTTATCCCTTATAAAAAGAGACCACTTCTATGCAATTCCTCACATCTCTCAAGCCTACTAGATCATCCAAACTCTACCCAAATAAGCTCCCTACATCATTATCCTCCCCCTAGAAGCCTTACATTAAGAAAAAGGCACTTCAAGAATTCATTTTGGTTCAAACAAATGGAAGTTACCCAAATTAAAGGTAATAGTTTCTCATAAGTTGTTTTCTTTTATTCTACTTCGACAACCCATATACTCTTTTTAATCCTTTCTTTTGTAACAAAAACATTATCCTAAATATACTAAGATGTTTTTATGATATGGATTCTAGCTACACTTACATACACCTCCATCTAATGGATGAAGAACATAATGTTTCTGTGCTGGCAAACTAACGCCTCACGAAACGATGATTGTTCGATTTTCTCATACCACCTCTCTTGGTGGCCATTATGATGGAACTATATTTATATATGATATATATTATTTTTATTATTTAATTATTCTTCTTTAAATCCCAATTATTCCAAGACATTATGTTTTCCATAGTGGGTAAATACGATGATCTCATTTGAGAAAGTGCGGACTACCACCCCCTCAAAGTGATGTGATTCGTTAATGCCTTATGTGGGATGTATAAACGATGGAGTTAATGATATTATATATGATATTATACTGGAATTATAATATACCTATTCCATTAAAATAATAAATATAAATGAAATTATCATTCAAGCGTACGTACGGATTACCGTCTCCATGAACGGTGCATTTCATTTCTTACCTCCATATGTTATGTACTATTATAAATAAAAATATATGCTATAATTATAATGAAAATATATGATATATAAATCATGATTTAAATTATGGAAGTAATTAAATCATTATGTAAGTAATAATAACACTAAGAACCACAAGTCCAAACACGCACGATAAATAAGATGATTTTACCCAAAACGTTGTTTTAACATGGGATTTACAAAAGAACGGGTAATATAAAGTCATAAGTGAACCATATATGATATCATAACAATTAATATATCTTTAATAAGTCAATTACATTATTTAAATCATTATACAAGAGTTTCAGATACGTACGAAGCATATCGGACCTAAGGTAAGGGATAAACTTTCAAATCTCTTTCTTATCCGAGATTGTTTATTCGTAAGTATTTGTTGGGGTTATTGTTATCATACAAGTACATGTTTTCTAAAAGTGTTTTTATGTATGTTTAATGTCATTTTTACCCATTTTGTCTTTACTACATGGTATGTAAGGAATCTTTCTTTTGTTTACGTTACGAGTTACTTTTTGACTTTTCCAACTAAAGTACAAGTAGAATGTTTTTTTTAACTTATACGGCATGAAAGGAATTTTACGGTTTTATAAAGCCTTATTTTCATGAATCTTTTTCCAAAATATTTCGTGACTATTTTCAAAAAAAATCTCTTTATTTTAAAATTGCATGACATTTTTTGAAAAGAAATTGATTTTGAAAAAGAAAGGATATTTTCCTAAAGAATTCATTTCAAATGTTTTATCAAAACCATTTTTCCATCTAAGATGACATATTTCATATGTGTATGTTTCAAGTATAATGTCTTTATGATTTACATGGTTTCACTTTTCTTATGATTAAATTATATCCATTTGTTTTATATGGATTATGTTATGATGGGATGATGTTTATGAGACCCATTTTATTCTTTAGGTTATGACGAATGATTTATGTTTATGTTGTGGTACACGAATGAATGATTTCATTATGAGATGGGTGAGACCTAAATCCCCCTCCAATGCATTAGGTAAAGATTTATATCTCATGAGATAGACATGGCTAGAACGGCAAGTAAATCCAGTTCAGTAATAAATTGCTGGAATGACCAATAAACCCGGTTCAGTAAGGGAATTTGACCACTAAGATGGTCTTGGAATCAATTACTTGGCTACTATGGAAATCATTACATGTGATTAATGGATTCCACAATTACATGTTTTATTCCCATTCTAGTTTATCAGGATTAATGTTCCTTTATGATCTATGCCTTAAGTACTGCCATGTTTTATGTCATTGCCCAAAATTTTGATGTTTAAACATTATGTTCATTATTTTAAGTTCAAATGTATATGATTTGTTTTATTTTATCCATTATAACTTTTACTGAGAATTTGAGCTCACCCTTTATATGTTTTCTTTTCCCAAGGATATAAAGAAAGGTTTTAGGTAAAAAAACAAAAGGGGGAGATCTTTCTGGGAGATGTTGAAGATCTTTCACCACGATTTGAAGATTATATTCCGAGTTTCCAAAGACACTAAACTATTATGGTCCTTGTGTGTCTATTTTTGTTATGTATTATGTATTTTTCAAAATTAATGTAATATCCATGTACGTCAAGCTTTCGGGTATCTACAGTTGGTATGAGAGGAAAGGTTTAGTTAACCTTTGGAAAGTAGGATGCGAAAACTTTAGTGAGATCCCTAGATATATTTCTATGGCATGTCTAGGGATGTACCTAAGGTTAGGTATAAGTATAGGTTATAGTCCTAGAATTATGGCAACGATATTATAAATATACCTATGATTTCAGATATTTAAGGTACCCCCCTTTATTATGTTGTTTTCCATTGCATGATTTTTTCCTCTAACACAATTATTTTTGGGTTTTAGACGATGGATGAAACCTGAAGGAACCGTGTTGATCAATGTAATGGACGATGCAATGATTGTCTTCCTGAACAAACTAACGTCATGGGATATGGAGTGTAAAATCTTATTTCTATACTTAAACAAGCTATGAATCATTCTGGACTTCCAAATGAGCAGATAAGGGAATAATATTCTATTGAGTCCTTCATGAGGCAACACCCACCTTCTTTCAGTGGGTCTTCTAATCCAATTGTTGCTGAACAATGGATCAGCACCATTGAAAAGATATTTTCCATACTTCGCTATTTGGAACATGAAAAATTTATTCTGGCTATTTTCCTATTAGAAGGTGAAGCATGATCAATGGTGGGATTTAATTAAGAATACAAGGCCCCAAGGTGAAATGGACTACATGGAATTGGATGAGTTCAAGAACTTATTTTTCAATAAATACTTCCCTTGTATTCTTTGAAAAAAGATGGAAAAGGAGTTTCTTGAGCTTAAACAAAAGGTTGATGAATCTGTTAGTATATATGAAGTGAATTTTACAAGGCTTTCAAGGTATGCATCTGGCTTTATCATCAAACCTGAAAGTAAAGTTGATCGATTTTTTAGTGGCTTAAAACAAAATTTTCATAGTGCATTAGTTATAAGAGACTTAAGTAGCTATGAAGAAATTGTGCATTGTGCTATCAAGGTAGAACTGGAATTTGGTGTTACATATCCATCTCATGGTTTGGAAAAGGAACGAAATATGGAGTTCAAAGAAAAATCTCAGAACAATGGTGAAATGAAGATGAATGATTCTTTATGCTCAACGTTTGGAAAGAAGTTTGTTGGAGATTGCCTAAAAGGTATTAGAAAATGTTTTATGTGAAGAAAAGAAGGTCATCAAGTAGTAGATTGTCAATGTAATGGGAAAAAGGCTGCTAATTATGTGAATAGAGAAAAGACAACCGAGAACGCTCCACCAACACTTCAATGTTTCAAGTGCAAGGAAATGGGGTTTTATGCTAATAAATGCCCTAATCCAAGGGTTAATGATGATCAACATGATCAACCACTTAAGGAAAAGGACAAGGGGAAGTCACATGCGATCACTATTGGCAATGTTGAATATGACAATGATGTAGTGGAATGATTTAGTGTTCATGTAATGGGATTCCAAAATAATGTTGTATAAGTAATCTCATGGTATTATGGAATAAAGAGACATCTAAGGATTGTTACACTATTGTCTTTCCTTATGTTTTGAAATTGTATGATGAATGGTACCGGTAACCATGAAATGTTATTCAGATATTTTTGGAAAGCACCTAATATGCGCATAAAAAAGTGCTAAATAGATAATGAAATGTTTGATTGTATTAATGAGCTCATGAATGGTTTGAGTATAATGAATTTTTTGGATTTTGGTATGTAGAAAGAATTAACTTTTGACAGCATTCATGTCTTCACTAAGGTTCAATGGGTATTCATTTTTCAAGAGAATACACGATTAAGGTATTCACATGATTGGAATGTGATCAACAAGATATATCAGGGATAAATGATGGTATTCACATGCTTGGCAGATGACATTTTTAGTAATTGTTTTCATTATACTATAGGCTTGGACAGATGTATTTTAAATAAGTCTAAATATTTGAAATAGATTATGTTGGACACAAGTTAGTATTGTTTAAGGCTAGAAATTTTTTTTGATATTATTGATGGAATGTCATAATGAAGTAATTTTAAAAAAAGTACAACCTGCAAGATGGGGGACAACCTGTCGTATCGGACAAGGCTGTGGGAATCGAACCCACAACCGAAATGCGACAGACCTTTATCAACTACCACTGGCCTACAAGAAGTCCCTAGTTAGTAGAAATTACTTTTATTTTATTAAGAAGTATGATAGTTAAAGTATAAGTCCATTTTTGGAACCATATAGGAATAATATCACCATAGATGGACTTCTGTATATAACCTTTGCTAATGTTATGTTTGAGACAAATGGAATGACCTATCATTCTATCACATGATCTGCTAACACTTCACGGAAGACAAATTCAACTTCATTTCTTTAAGAGATAATGTTGAAATTGTTTAAGGCACAAACAACGGTGATATTGTACCGAAATAAATTAAGTATTCTTCTAATTAAAATTCTTGAACATTATAGAAATTATCTTGAAAGCCAAAAATGTTGTCCTAGTACTCTCATATCTGATGAATTAGATGGTACCTTAGATCATTACAAATTTATGTCTTTGTGACTGTTGGCTTTATCATAGCCATGTCCTCTACCACTCTCTATCAGAACATGATGGTTAGATTTCTCCTCCATATCCATATTTTCACCCATGATCTCCTATATTGAAACCTAGTGATGAGTTAATCTGGGTAACCATTTTGTTTCATAATTCACTTTTTAAAATTATGTTTTAGAATTCCTTTTTACGATGTGGGTTTCTATGAAATAAATTATCAGGTAACAAACCATTTATAACCCCGGCGAGTATCGAGGGCGAAATTCATTTAAAGGGGGTTGAATGTAACAAACCGAGATTTTATGAGAATTATTATTTTTAATTGATGTCTTGTGTTGTACTCTACATCATGATTATCTTGCGCTATACGTGACACCATATTATCTTGCAGTATACACAACACTATTCTTGGATTGTGTTACACACAATTTCAAGTTCATTTTGTAGAAATTATTCTATGAAACATTAAGTATAGAATTTGTTTAATGTATAAATGAAATATGGTTGTATTTTTTTATAAGCAACAACAAAGGAGTCTTTCACTACATGCCACCCTGACTTGGCTTTCATTACACGGAATCACGACCTTCCTCGATAGAGTGTGCAGTACGCAATACCGGGTTTCACCAGAAAATGATATATTGTTATAATATTATTATGGACTAGCCGTTATGAATAGTATTAACTACATTTTTAATTTTATAACATTATTATTAATCTTACATATAGAACATGTTATGAGAATAATATAATTTTTTTTGGGTAAAATAAGTATTTTTAAAAAAATGAAGTTTTGACGCCTTTTGATGGCGCACCCACTTTAAATCTAGTTTTTGACAAGTTTATAAGTTAAATTTGACTAAATAAAATTATTCCTTGGAATCAAGATATAAAAATTTAATTTGGATGAATTTTTCATATTATTCTGATAACTTTCATATTTTGATGAATAGTAAAAACACGCTATATTTTAATTAAAAACAACTTTTTTCATCGCAATAATTTATATGGTTAGATTTTCTTTTTAGTTGGTTTTAAAGTGTAATTAGAATATATCTATTACCATTTAATCCAATGTTGGTCATTGGAATTAATTTCACTTTGCATTTGAACATAAAAAAATGTCGATCTTTTGATAGTTATTGTTTCTTTAAAACACACTATTTGTTTTGATAACAGGAATTGAATTTAAAATTAATTAATACCACTTCTATGTTTTGAATTTGAAAAAATGGACATCTTTTTTGAATTTGGAATATCAAATATAACTTAGGATGATGTTTTGGTATTTTTCTGAAAAACTTCAATTTTTGATAAATAGTGAAAACACTGAGTTTTTGGTTAAAACCGACTTTTTATTTAAATAATAATTTATTTGATTTAATTTTTTTTAGGTTAAAATAGATACATAATACTTATATAAGTTCAATTAAATTCATTGGAATCATTTTATAATTATTTTAGATTTATAAAAATTGTATTGAACTTTTCACCGTCTTTTACCCACCTCCTATGAGCTTTTTCAATTGTTCATAAAACTTAAATTTACCGCTTTTGTGAGATGAATTTATAAAATCTGATAGACACGATTAATATAAATGAGTAAAATGTGGTTCAATTAGATAAAAATAATTTTTTGGTGAATAGTTACTTTTTACTTTAATTTACCACAGTTAAAAGTAAATAGGGTAATTCAAGGTTAAAAGAATATTATAACAATTAAAAATTACCTTAACACTTTTCCAAACCTTATTGGAATAGTAATGGACGACCATGGGTATCCGTGAGTCGATTTTGGGACCCCATGGAGCCACTTATGAAAGACAATGACACATTAGATTAATTAATTTAATGTAAAGACAAAAGTGGCATTAAAATAAATCCTTATGTAATTAATTTTTTTAAGGGTCTATATAAATTATCATTTAGACTATAAATATTAATTAGAAATATAAAAATATTTCCTACATGTTGGTATTTTTTTCATAATTTTTAGACATCAAATAAATTAAATTATTTATTACACAATAATGATGCAGTATTTACCACATTAATAAATGATTTAAATAAATAATATTATAATGATTAAAATATTATCCAAAACATGTCCAATTCAAAATGGATGATTTTATTTCGACCATGAGTCATCTTATCTTCATCTTTATTTATTTTGGGACCTTTTTAAACCAAAGATAAGTTTATAATAAAATAATATTTCCACACTTTCCAAAAGAGCCCCTCCTCTCCCTTATAAAAGGAGACTACTTCTATGCAATTACTCACACCTCTAAAGCCTTTTGGATTGTCCAAACTCTGCCCAAATAATCTCCCTAAATCCCTATCCTCCCTCTAGAAGCCTTACATTAGGAAGAAGGCACTTCAAGAAGTCCTTTTGGTTCAAACCAAAGGAAGTTACACAAATTAAAGGTAATATTTCTCTTAAGTTGTTTTCTTTTATTCTACTTATCCAACCCCTAAACTCTTTTTAATCCGTTATTTTGAAATGACACTAGTATCCTAAATATACTGGAATGTTGTTATAAGAAATATTCTAACTACACTTACACACACCTCCATCTAATGGATGAAGAACATAATGTTTCTGTGATGGCAAAATAACGCCTCACGAAACAATGATTGTTCGATTTTCTCCTACCACCTCTCATGGTGGAAATTATGATGGAACTATATTTATATATGATATATATTATGTTTATTATTTCCTTATGCTTATTTAATTCCCAATTATATCAAGCCTTTATGTTTTCCATAGTGGGTAAATATGATGATCTCATTTGAGGAAGTGCGGACTACCGCCCCCTCAAGGTGATGTCATTTGTTAATGCCTTATGTGGAATGTATAAAGGATGGTGTTAATGATATTATATATGATATTATACTGGAATTATAATATACCTATTCCATTAAAATAATAAATAGAAATGAAAGTATTGTTCATGCGTACGTACGACTTACCGTCTCTATGAACAATGCATTTCATTTCTTACCTCCATATGTTATGTACCATTATAAATACATGTATATGCTGGATATATAATGAATATATATGATATATAAATCATTATATACATTCATTATGTAATTAAATCATGATATAATTAATAATAACATCAAGAACAACAAGTCCAAACACGTATGATAAATAAGATGATTTCACCCAAAATGTTGTTTTAACATGTGATTTAAAAAAGAACGGGTAATATAATGTCATAAGTGAACCATATATGATATCATAACAATGAATATGATTCTTTAATAAGTCAATAAAATTCTTTTAATCATTATACATGTGGTTCGGATACGTACGAAGCATATCGGACCTAAGGTAAGGGATAACCTTTCCAATCTCGTTCTTATCCAAGATTGTTTATTCGTAAGTATTTTCTTGGGTTATTGTTATCATACAAGTCCATGTTTTATAAAAGTGGTTTTATGTATGTTTAATTTACTTTTTACCCATTTTTACTTTTACTACATGGTATGTAAGGAATCCTTCTTTTGTTTACGTTATGAGGTACTTTTTGACTTTTCCGATAAAAGTACGAGGAGAATGTTTTTTTAACTTATACGACATGAAAGGATTTTTATGGTTTTATAAAGCCTTATTTTCATGAATATTCCTCCAAAATAACTCAAGACTGTTTTAAAAAAAAATTCTTTAGTTTAAAATTTCATGATGTTTTGTGAAAATAAATTGATTTTGAAGAAGAAAAGATATTTTCCTCAAGAATTCATTTCATGTGTTTTGTCAAAACAAAGTTTCCATCTAAGATGACATTATTTCATATGTTTATGTTTCAAGTATAATGTCTCTATGATTTACATGGTTTCACTTTTCTTATGATGAAATGATATCCATTTGTTTTATATGGATTATCTAATGATGGGATGATGTTTATGAGACCCATTTTATTCTTTGGGTTATGATGAATGATTTATGTTTATGTTGTGGAACACGAAAGAATGATTTCATTATGAGATGGGTGAGACCTATATCTCCCTCCAATGCATTGGGTAAAGATTTATATCTCATGAGATAGACATGGCTAGAACAGCAAGTAAATCCGGTTCAGTAATACAGGGCTGTAATGACAAGTAACCAGGTTCAGTAAGGAACTTTGTCCACTAATATGGTCTTGGCAGCAATGCCTTGGATAATATGGAAATAATTACATGTGCTTAATGGATGAGACAATTACATGTTTTATTCCTATTATAGTTTATCATGATTAATGTTCCTTTATGATATATGCCTTATGTACTACCATGTTTTATGACATTGCCCAAGATTTTGATGTTTAAAAATTATGTTCATGTTTTTAAGTTCAAATGTAAATGATTTGTTATATTTTATCCATGTTTACCCTTACTGAGCATTTGAGATCACCCTTTATATGTTTTCTTTTTTACCAGGATATAAAGAAATGTTTTAGTTAAGAAAACAAAAGGGGAAGAACTTTATGGGAGATGTTGAAGATCTTTCACCACGATAAGAAGATTATATTCTGAGTTTCCAAAGACACTAAACTATTACGGTCCTTGCATGTATGTTTTTTTATGTATTAAGTATTCTGCAAAATAATGTAATGTACATGTACGTCAATCTTTCGGGTCTCTACAGTTGGTATCAGAAAAAGGTTTTGTTAACCATTGGAGACTAGGATGCGAAATCTTTAGTGAGATCCCTATATATATTTCTATTGTATGTCTAGGGATGTACCTAATGTTAGGTATAAGTATAGGTTATAGTCCTAGAATTATGGTAACGATCTTAGAAATATACATAAGATGTTATATATTTAAGGTACTCCTAATTTATTATGTTTCTTTCCCTAGAATGATTTTTCCACTCGAACTATTTTTTAGGGTTTTAGATGATGGATGGAACCCAAATGAACCGTGTTGATCAATGTAATGGACGATGCAATGATTGTCCTCCTGAACAAACCAACGTCATGGGAGATGGAGTGAAAAATCTTATTGCTATACTTACACAAGCTATGAATCATTCTGGACATCCAAATGAGCAGAAAAGGGAATAATATTATATTGAGTCCTTCATGAGGCAACGCCCACCTTCTCTCAGTGTGTCTTCTAATCCACTTGTTGCTGAATAATGGATCAGTACCATTGAAAATATATTTTCCATACTTCGCTGTTTGGAACATGAAAAAGTCATTCTGACTATTTACCGATTATAAGGCGAAGTAGATCAATTGTGGACTTTAATTAAGAATACAAGGCCCCAAGGTGAAATTGACTCCATGAAATGGGATGAGTTAAAGAATTATTTTTTCAATAAGTACTTCCCTCGTATTCTTCGAACAAAGATGGAAAAGTAGTTCCTTGAGCTCAAACAAAAGGATGATGAACTTGTTAGTATATACGAAGCGAATTTTTCAAGGCTTTAAAGGTATGCATCTGGCATTATCATCCAACCTGAAAGTAAAGTTGATCGATTCTTCAGTGGATTAAAACCAAGTCTTAGAAGGGGATTAGCTATAAGAGACTTCAATAGCTATGAATAAATTGTTCTTTATTCTATCAAGGTAGAACTAAAAGTTGGGGTTACATATCCATCTCATGGTTTGACAAGAAACGAAAGATGGAGTTCAAGGAGAAATCTCAGAACAATGGTGAAAAGAAGATGAATGTTTCTTTATGCTCAAAGTGTGGAAAGAAGCATGATGGAGATTGCCTAAAAGGTACTATAAAATGTTTTATGTGTGGAAAATAAGGTCATCAAGTAGTTGATTGTCGATGTAATGGGAAAAAATATGATAATGATGTGAATAGAGAAAATACAACAGAGAATGCTCCACCAACACTTCAATGTTTCAAGTGCCAAGAAATGGGGCATTATGCTAGTAAATGCCCTAATCCAAGGGTTAATGATGATCAACATGAACAACCACTTAATGAAAAGGATAAAGGGAAGTCACATGAAATCGCTATTGGAAATGTTGAATATGAAAATAGTATGGTGAAATGATTTAGTATTCATGTAATGGGATTCCAAAATAATGTTGTATAAGTAATATCATGGTACTATGGAATAAAGAGACATCTAAGGATTGTTACACATTTGTCTTTCATTATGTTTTGAAAGTGTGTGATGAATGGTACCGGTAACCATGAAAGGTTATTCAGATATTTTTGGAAAGCACCTACTATGAGCATAAAGAAGTGATAATGATATAATGAAATGTTTGATAGTATTGATGAGATCATGAATGGTTTGAGTATAGAGAATTTTTGGGATTTTGGTATGTAGGCTTAGTTAACTTTTTACAGAATTCCTGTTTTCACTACGGTTTAATGGGTATTCATTTTTCAAGAGAATACATGATTAAGGTTTTCACTTGATTGGAATGTGATCAACAAGATATATTAGGGATAAATGATGGTATTCACATGCTCGGTAGATGAAATTTATTGTAATTGTTTTCTTTATACTATAAGCTTGGAAAGAAGTATTTTGGATAAGCCTAAAAATTTGAAATGGATTATGTTGGACACAAGTTATTATTGTTTAAGGCTAGAACTTTTTTTCGATATTATTGATGGAATGTCATAATGATGTAATTTTAGAAAAAGGTCAACCTGCAAGATAGGCGAAAACCCGGGGCGTCGGACAAGGTTGTGGGTATTAAACCCACATTCGAAGTGCGACAGGCCTTTATCGCCTACCACTAGCCTACAGTAAGTCCCTGGTTAGTAGAAATTAGTTTTATTTTATTAAGTAGTATGATAGTTGAAGTATAAGTCCATTTTTGGAACCATATACGAATAATATCACCATAGATGGAATTATTTATATATCCTTTGCTAACCTTATGTTAAAGATAGATGGAATGACCTATCATTCTATCACATGATCTGCTAACACTTCATGGAAGAAAAATTCAACTTCATTTCTTTAAGATATAATGTGGAAATTGTTTAAGGCACAAACAACGGTGAGATTGTACCGAAATAAATTAAGTATTCTTCTAATTCAAATTCATCAACATTAGGGAAATTATCATGAAAGAAAAAAATGTTTTCCTAGTACTCTCATATCCGATGAATCAGATGGTACCTTAGATCATCACAAATTTATGGCTTTGTGACTGTTGGCTTTATCATAGCCATGTCCTCTACTACTCTCCATCAGAACATGATGGTTAGATTTCTCCTCCATATCCATATTTTCACCTATGATCTCCTATATGGAAACCAAGTGATAAGTTAATTTGGGTAACCATTATGTTTCATACATCACTTTTTAAAATTATGTTTTAGCATTTCTTTTTACAATGTGGGTTTCTATGAAAGAAATTATCAAGTAACAAACCATTTATAATACCGACGAATTTCGAGGGAGAAATTCATTTTAAGGGGGGTAGAATATAACAACCCGTGATTCTTTTAGAATTATTCTTTTTAATTGATGTCTTGTGTTGTACGCTAAACCAAGATTATCTTGCGCTATACGCAACACCATATTAGCATGCAGTATACGCAACACTATTCTTGGATCGTGTTACACACAATTTCAAGTTCGTTTTATAGAAATTATTCTACGAAACATTAAGTATAGAATTTGTTTAATGTATAAATGAAATATGGTTGTATTTCATTATACGCAACAACAAATGAGTCTTTCACTACATGCCACCCTGACTTGGCTTCCATTACACGCAATCGTGACCTTCCTCGATGGCGTGTGCCGTACGCAATACCAGGTTTCACTAAACAATGATATATTGTTATAATATTATTATGGACTAGCAGTTATGAATATTATTAACTATATTTTGAGTTTTATAACATTATAATTCATCTTACATATATATTCTAGAACATGGTATGAGAATAAATTAATTTATTCGGGTAAAATAATTATTTTACAAAATATGCAGTTTTGCGGCCTTTTGATGGCGCACCCACATTAAATCTAGTTTTTTACATGTTTATAAGTTCAATTTGAAAAAATAAAATTATTCCTTAGAATCATGATATAAAAATTTAATTTGGATGAAATTTTCATATTATTCTGTTAACTTTAATATTTTGATGAATAGTAAAAACACGCTATATTTAAATTAAAAACAACTTTTTTCATCGCAATAATTTATATGGTTATATTATCTTTTTAATTGGTTTTAAAGTGCAATTAGAATATATTTTTACAATCTAATCCAATTTTGTTCATAGGAATTAATTTCACTTTGAATTTGAACATAAACAAATGTCGATCTTTTGATAGTTATTGTTTCTTAAAAACACGCTATTTGTTTTGATAACGGGAATTGATTTTAAAATTAATTAATACCACTTCTATGTTTTGAATTTGAAAAAATGGACATATTTTTAGAATTTGGAATTTCAAATATAGATTAGGCTGAATTTTTTGTATTTTTCTGAAAACCTTCAATTTTTGATGAATAGTGAAAACACTGAGTTTTTGGTTAAAACCGACTTTTTATTTAAATAATCATTTATTTGATTTAAATTTTTTTAGGTCAAAATAGATACATAATACTTATATAACTTCAATTAAATCCATTTAAATCATTTTATAATAATTTTAGATTTATAAAAATTTTATTGAACTTTTCACTGTCTTTCATCCACCTCCTAGGAGCTTTTGCAATTATTCATAAAACTTAATTTTACCGCTTCTATGAGTTGAATTTCTAAAATCTGAGAAAACACTTTTTATATAAAGGAGTAAAATTTGGGTCAATTAGATAGAAATAATTTTTGGTGAATAGTAACTTTTTACTTTTATTTACCACGGTTAATAGTAAATAGGGTAATTTAAGGTTAAAAGAATAGTATAATAATTCAAAATTACCTTAACACTTTTCTAAACCTTATTGTATGAGAAATGGACGACCATGGACATCCTTGGGTCTTTTTTGGGATCCCATGTAGCCACTTATGAAAGACAATGACACATTAGATTGATTAATTTAATGTAAAGACAAAATTGGCATTAAAAATAATAATTTTGTAATTAATTTTTATAAGGGGCTATATAAATTATCTTTTCGACTATAAATATTCATTGGAAAGATAAAAATATTTCCTACGTGTTGGTTTTTATTATTATTTATAGACATCATATATATTAAATTATTTATGACACAATAATGATGCAGTATTTATCTCATTAATAAATGATTTAAATAAATAAGATTATAATGATTAAAATATTATCCAAAACATGTCCAATTTTGATTTGATGATTTTATTTCGACCATGAGTCATCTTATCTTCATCTTTAATTATTTTTGGACCTTTTTAAACTGAAGATAGTTTAATAATAAAATGATATTTCCACACTTTCCAAAAGAGCCCATCCTCTCCCTTATAAAAAAAAGACAACTTTTATGAAATTCCACACACCTATCAAGCCTTTTGGCTCTTCCAAAATCTACCCAACTAATCTCCCCAAATCCCTATCCTCCCCCTAGAAGCCTTACATTAGGCATAAGGCACATCAATAAGTCCTTTTTGTTCAAACCAAAAGAAGTTACCCAAATTAAAGGTTATAGTTTCTCTTAAGTTGTTTTCTTTTATTCTACATCTCCAACCCCTAAACTCTTTTTAATCCTTTATTTTGTAACAACACCAGTATCCTAAATATTGTAGGATTTTTTTATGTGAATGATTTGAACAAAACTTATAGAAACCTCCATCTAATGGATGAAGAACATAATTTTTCTGTGATGGAAAACTAACGCCTCAAGAAACGATGATTGTTCGATTTTCTCATACCACCTCTCATGGTGGAAATTATGATGGAACTATATTTACATATGATATATATTATGTTTATGATTTCCTTATTCTTATTTACTTTCCAATTATATCAAGACTTTATTTTTTCTATAGTGGGTAAATATGAAGATCTCATTTGAGGAAGTGCGGACTTCCGCCCCCTCAAAGTGATGTGATTCGTTAATGCCTTATGTGGGATGTATAAAAGATGGAATTAATGGTATTATATATGATATTATATGAAATTATAATATAACTATTAGATTAAAATAATAAATAGAAATTAAAGTAGAGTTCATGCGTACGTACGGCTTACCGCCTCCATAAACGGTGCATTTCATTTATTACCTCTATATGTCATTTACTATTATAAATACATTTATATGCTGGATATATAATAAATATATATTATATATAAATAATTATTTACAATATGGAAGTAATTAAATCATGATATAAGTAATAATAACATCAAGAACAACAAGTCCAACAACGTACGATAAATAAGATGATTTTACCCAAAACGTTGCTTTAACATGGGATTTACAAAAGAACGGGTAATATAAAGTTATAAGTGAACCATATATGATATCATAACAATGAATATGATTATATAATAAGTCAATGACATTATTTAAATCATTATACAGGAGGTTCGGATACGTACGAATCATATCAGACCTATGGTAAGGGATAACCTTTCCAATCTCGTTCTTATCCGAGATTGTTTATTCTTAAGTATTTGCTGGGGTTATTGTTATCATCCAAGTACATGTTTTCTAAAATTGTTTTTATTTATGTTTAATTTCCTTTTTACCTATTTTGTCTTTTACTACATGGTATGTAATGAATCTTACATTTTTTTATGTTACAAGGTACTTTTTGACTTTTCCGACAAAAGTTAAAGGAGAATGTTTTTTAACATATATGGCATGAAAAGATTTTTATGGTTTTTTAAAACCTTATTTTCATGAAGCTTCCTCCATAATATTTCATGACTATATTCAAAAAAATTCTCTTTATTTTAAAAATGCATGATGTTTTGTGAAAAGAAATTGATTTTGAAGAAGAAAGGATATTTTCCTCAAAAAATCACTTCAAGTGTTTTATCAAAACCCTTTTTTTCATCTAAGATGAAATTATTTCATATCTGTATGTTTCAAGTATAATGTCTCTATGATTTACATGGTTTCACTTTTCTTATGATGAAATGATATCCATTTGTTTTATATGGATTATGTTATGATGAGATGATGTTTATGAGACCCATTTTATTATATGTGTTATGATGAATGATTTATGATTATGTTGTGGAACACGAAAGAATGATTTAATTATGAGATAGGTGGGACCTATATCCCCCTACAATGCATTGGGTAAAGATTTATTTCTCATGAGATAGACATGGATGGAATGGCAAGTAAATCTGGTTCAGTAATACAGGGCTGGAATGGCAAATAAACCCGGTTCAGTAAGGGACTTTGTCCACTAAGATGGCCTTGGAAGCAATGCCTTGGCTACTATGGAAATCATTACATGTGATTTATGGATGCCACAATTACATGTTTTATTACCATTGTAGTTTATCATGATTAATGTTACTTTATGATCTATGCCTTATGTACTGCCATGTTTTAGGTCATTGATCACGATATTGATGTTTAAACATTATTTTCATGTTTTTAAGTTCAAATGTATATGATTTGTTTTATTTTATCCATGCTTACCCTTACTGAGCATTTGAGCTCACCCTTTATATGTTTTCTTTTCCCCAGGATATAAAGAAAGGTTTTAGGTAAGAAAACAAAAGGGGAAGATCTTTATGAGAGATGTTGAAGATCTTTCACCACGATTAGAAGATTATATTCCGAGTTTCCAAAGACACTAAACTATTACAGTCCTTGTGTGTCTATTTTTTTTATGTATTATTTATTCCGAAAAAGTAATGTAATGTCCATGTACGTCAAGCTTTCGGGTCTCTACATACATTATGGCTCAATATTACAAATTTTGTTGAATATTATATTATATATATTAAATTTATTATGTGGGTATGAACTAATGGAGTCTTACAATATACCAAATGTAATCAATAATGACTTTGTGATTTTATGATATATAAAATATTTTTAAATATTTTAATATCACAAAAATGTAATTATTTGAGAAAATAAAATTAACTCAGGGAATTTTTCAATATGAAAAATACAAAAATTAGACTCATTTTATGAAAATAAATTTCTAAATATGTGAGTTTGTTTTGTTAAAAACATTTTTATAAATGAAAAATGTAAATTTTAATAGTATAAATTTTTTTAGCATTTGAAAAACTTATTATGTTGACACAAATTGTGTTATTATTATTATAATAGAGAATATTACATTATAGAAACATTTAATTAACATAAAAATTCTTTTGAATGTTTATATTGTAAAAATAAAATAAAATAAGACATATTTGTTTTATAAAAATACAAATATTAATTTAATAATGGTAACTCATGCATTTAATTTTATCATGATATAAATATTTCATAATTTAAATTTAAAAGATAAGTAAATATTAATCTACACTTCTATATGTTTGGAAAATATTCTAAAGATACTCTTACTATTCAGTGTGACTATATTAATATTTCCATGACTATTTTACTATTTCAAAAGACAGAATGGTAACAAATACACATGTTTCATAATTTATATAAATACACATCATTTAATTAATTTTTATTAATGTATATGATATCTCATCGTTATAATTATTTTAAATTTAATTATTAATATTGAATTGATAATTTTATTTTTTATTTTTCAAATGTAGATCGTGAGTTTCAATATTCTTGTCGATCGAGCATATCCAAATTTATATATTTCAGTTATCTTTTATTTTTATTTTTATCGTAATGTGATATTATAAATTATTCTGACCATATTTATTCTTCATATTTTATATGAAAATTCAAATAATAAAATTTTGATATATTTATCATGGGATTCATGTTAATTATATAATATTATTTTACTAAATATGATACAAATATATTTTCATATTGGAAATTATAATGATAAAATTTTCTCTCGTTATAATCATGTAGCCATAAGAAATTACCTGATTGAAATTTAATTATATATAATAAGGTAACAATAGTTTAGGATACTTATGATTCATTTAATCATTCATTTCCCATGTCACCTCCTTGTACATATGAATATTTCTTTTTTACCTTCACAAAGTGAGTATTCTTATTTTTAGAACGTTGTCTCCATGGTTAAAGAACTTCACTATATTCTCCTCATAAACAAGATTATTATCAAGCTATACCACCACTATGATTAATACATATTAAGTTTCTAGTATTTACAATATCAATATGGATATGTTGAACATTTCATGTACCTAAGACAAAGTTAGTGTGAATAATAGTTAATATTCCAAAACACTGATGAATGTCATAAAAGGGCTGATGTACCTAGGAATTATATTTCCATTATATCAAAAAATCATAAATCTATTCATTGGATATATATAAACGAAAAAATAATCACCAACCTCAAAATCCATGTATTTATGCTGGTTATAAGTTTTTCTTTTGGTAAAGAGTAAAATGACTTGATGTGATCATAAATCTTTATAGTGTTATCAACCATTTCAGAAACCACTTCTCATCACAACATATTATGTTCACCAACATCATCCAAGAACAAAATTCAGTGCATCTTTCCATAAATTGTTTTATATATATCCATTTGGATTTTTTAGTGAAAGAAATTTTTTATTGTGAACTCGACCAGGGGATGACTTTGATCACATCCTCTATTGGAGTCGATCGAGCATGCTCTCAACCTATACTAAAGTGTCTATAAAATCCACTCAAAATTTCCATTATTTTATGGGTGATAATTCATAAAGAATATTATCTCAATTATTATACAATGATTGAAAAATTTCCAAAATAAAGATATCATTTTTAAATATTAGCCGGATACAATTGATAATGGTGTTCTTGAAAACCTCACCCCTTCTCTAAAACATATAACTAAAATTCATTCAAGAGGGAACTACCAAAAAATTTAATTAATTGAGTAGTATTTTTAATATGATCCCTGAAAATCTATATATCATTTTTTCCACTTAATTGATTTGAAAAAATAGTGAAAATGTATTTTCTGATATTTTTCCATTTGTATGTAGGTATGGGTAATAGTTTCATTAACCACTAGACATTTCCCTTTGATCCTTCTCATGCTAACATCCCATGCTATGTTATGCTTATTACATGATCTTATTCTTCATATTATGCCACCAATAGTTTCTCAATGTCCTTAATCCATCTTTATGCTCCCATTGTGTATGGGGAAGGTTGATCTATGTGCATCATTTATGAGAACATTCTCTCACAAAGAATTTTATTTTAAAAATAGTCATGACGAAAATATTACAAATCATTTTTCATCAAGTTTGAACTCATATTATAACCATTTTATTATACATTCCATATTATTCTTTATATCAATATAAAATCACTAAAAATCCTTTAAATTATATAGAATGGATAGTTTGGAAAACATTTGGGAATGAAATTATGAGTTCCATTTCCATAATTTAATTTTATAATATGGTATGTTCCTTCTTAGTTCACCTAATGAATAACAGTTGCGTGAAATATTCTATATACGAAATATACCTTATAAGCTCCTAGACATCATGATGAGTATTTTCCTATTTAAATTTTGGTTTAAACATCTTAAATTTTTTAAATGGAATGATTAATGGATGTATGAGTAGGATCATGGGTGTCCTGGCATTTTAAGATATGATATTGATGTGTAATTTTACCATCATGTGCCTCTTGGATGGTTGGATAATTTTTAGACGTAACTGTGTTCCCCAAACTGTTCTAGCTAGAATGTGCAGTGCAAGGTTATGTAAATTGTGAAATGGTGGAGGCCAAATCACGAAACCATAAACAAAGGATTTCACTATGTTTTTCATCAAAGGGTGTTTGAATCTATATCTAAGGCTATAGTTAAGGGTGTGTAAATCATACTTTTATAGGTTAATGGTCTAGATGTCAATTACATATTCTAAAGATTATTTGTGCATGTGCGGTTCTGTTGTTGGTTCCATCATATTGTGAAATTGATTCCTTTTGTGAGACATGGTAAAATTGTTAGCAAAATACTGATTTATACCCCTCATAATTAATCTCAGATGCATCATGATTTATTATCCCAGGTTTGGGCTACCCATGGGGTATGTCAATATTCCTGGACATGGAATCTTGTAATGATGAGCATAGAATTAACTTGAAACATGGTAGATCCCATGATAAATCAGATGACATGTTAGTTATGTTTTTATAGATTAATTAATGGTGGATGTGTCTAATGGTTTGAAGTGGGATAAACGTGTTTTTTAAAATAAGTTAGAAAAGTGTTAAATGGAATAAAGTTAATGCATCGAATGAATCATATGTTCATCATGGATTTGGGTAAAAGGGATAATGTACATTAATTGGTGAACATATGGATTAATTTAATTAATCTATTGAATATTATAAAAGGGTTATGGTATGAAAACGAAATAGATTAAATGGTCCATGATATATAATTTGTAAAATTTCTAATGGGTTATGTCATGATGATGATTTATATGTTGTTTAAAATATATATTTTAATGGTTATTATTATTAATTATGAATGGTTTGTGATGTGATATATGTGGTTAATGGATATATAAACATGTGTTAAAAAGCATTGAATGGAATGTTAATTCTTGACAATGGTTTGTGACAGGGGATTTTGGGTGTTATAACCTAGTTAGAGGTTGGGTACAGAATCATATAGGTGTGATCGGGTGTCCATGGAGTGTTCTTTGGTGAAAATGGATCTTTTTTGTGTAATTAAATGTCATAAAGATAGTGAAGGTGGTCATTTCTATGACATGTAATTCGGGGATTTCTCGACACTTCTTGGAAAAAGGGACAATGAAAATGAGTCGTACCCCACATTGGTGGATATTTCAATGTTATAGAGCATGTTTTTCAATTTTTAAATGTTGTTTGAGTGGGATCCTAGTAATATTTAGTCATTTTATAGAGTAAGGATGTACTCATGCTTGTAAAGTTGATTGGTGAAGAGGAGCGTGATAATGGTTCATAGAGTCATGTATGACTTGTAATTAAAAGATGGGTGTTTTGGGAAAGCCAAATAGGTTTATCTGATAGGATATAGTGGAGGACAATTGAGTGATATGTTATGATCACCATCTGATTTATTTATTGCAGTGGAAATTTCTTTTCAGAAATGAATTCATATATTAGAGGCACCAAATTGTTCTTATATTGAAAATTAATTGTGTATGGATTTACTTCCTTTTGATTTCACCATCATAGATGAATTCCAATAATCGGTGAAGACCTTATTGATGTTTGGGTGAAGTGGGATGGGAAACACATCGTGTATATTGATAATGTTTATTTAAGGATCTAAGGATCCTTTCTTGATGGTGTACGGTGAAACCACTCAAAGGTGTGGGGCAAGATAACCTATTTTGGAGGGGGGTTACCACAGTGTGAGAGTGACCCATTGATGATATGACTAGTGTTTGCATTCAAGGGACTTGAATATGTACAATTTTGATGATTTTCCATTGATAAAGAGTATTGAATTAGGTTTTAGAGGTTGAGATCATTGATAGTTTTGTTTTTTATATTAAATTATGGAATAAGGTTGTATGGCCTTCAATTGTGGTCTGAAATAGGTTAGAAAATTTGTTTGAGAAAATGGTATGTTTATTAATGTGATGCGGATTTTGGGGCACCATAAAATTTTTATAGCATGGTAAGATATAACTGATTGATTTGGGACATGATTTGGGAAGAGTATCCAAAATATTTGTTGTTTGTTTTCTATTCAATGATGGTATGATGTTGTGTAATACATTTCTTTGTGACAATTTTTAATTAGGCGTTTCTATGACTTCATATGTAGTTCTTATGGTTGAAGATTGGTATGTGGTTCATACGCTCTTCAACGATCATCCTGTTCATGATGGGGATCATATTGAGAAAGTATTATGGGGCAGATTGTTCCATTACTTTGATTTTTTTGAATCATGGTTATGCTTTGAAAGAATATTCAGAGAGTCAAATGGATATAGGGTTTGAGTGGTTTGATATTTTATACTTTATAATCATAGTGATTTTTGGAAGTGAGGTTCGAGGATGATTCATTATAATGTGGGGATGTGGTATGGTCTCAAACAGCATGTATGTATAATTCTATTTAATGTAATGTTTAAAAAAAATATATTTGGTTAATGGAATGATTATTGAATGTATGAGGGGGTTCATGGGTGTCCTGGTGGTTCAGGATGAGAATGAAAATTTGAATTTGGTCACCCTATGCAAGTTTCATGGTTGGAGCATGGATAAAGATAATTGTGCATCCCGATCATTACTAACCTTGAGGTGTGGTGAATAGATATGTATAACATGAATAGGGGGAGGAAAACCACGAAGCATTGGATAGATACATTCTTCATGGTGGGTGACATGTTTTTTAAACCATGCGACTTAGCCCTATTTAGATTGAGGGAGGTTCACAATTTGTGCACGGTTTGGAAAACTATGGAGCCAAACCATTTGACCCATTAAAAAAAGAGAAAGGAATATTTTCCTCTCCATACTTTTATGTTCCTAACAAAATTTTCTTTCTCATTATTCCTCTTAAATACATAGTGATGAAAATACCCCTAAAAATAATCCCAATGGTTTAACTCCTTCGATTCTAGGCTGTTTGGAGAGTATTTAGTTATAGATAGAAGATCTGGGTGGCTCTAATACCCCACATTCTTATCTTTTATGGATTTGGGTTTTTGGTTCTTTATTATGCTTTTTATGAACCTGTAAAATCCAATTTTTTTGGATCATAGGATGGGGAATCATATAGTTCATGAATCATGATATAGGTTAAAGGCTAAGGGTGTGTAAATATTCTGATATGAGGTTGGTGGTCAACAAGTTAGATCCCATAGTTTTGATGATTAATTGTGCGTGCATGGTTGTGTTATTTCTTCCCTCTCATTGTGAAATCGATTCCTTTAGAGAGACTTAGTAAAAAGTATGGATAAATGATGACTTAAACCCTTAATAATTCTTGTGGGATGCATCAATGTTTATTATAGTGGATTAGGGACACCCATGGGGCCCACCAGTATTCTTGAACATGTAATATTGTAATGTTTATCATGGAACACATTGGTAAAAATGAAAAAACCATGATAAATGATATGAAATTTTATATTGTTTTTTAAAGAGGAATAAATGGTTGATGTACCTAGTTGTTGGAAAATGGTGTAAGGGATTGTTTTGAAAAACATAAAAAGGGGTTAAATGGAATAATGTTAATGTTTCAAAGGACTCATGGGTTCATAATGGAATTAAGTAAATGGGATAATTAATGTTAATTTATGAACATTGTAAAATGGTATAATTTATCAAAATTGTTGAATATTATAATCACTATAAGGCAAGAAAAGAAAATTTAGTTAATAACATATTCTAAATAAATGAAAAATGTCAAAATGGGTTGAAGATTTATAATGATTTATATTTTGTTTGAAATTAAAATTGTAAATGATATATGTATTTATTATGATTTTTTGTGATGTGATGTATGTGGTTAATGAAAAAATATATATGTCTTCATGGATTTGTTGTGAGGGATAATGTACTGAGGATCCTCCCACATGTTGGGTTGGATGGAGGCTCTAAACACCCATAAATGAATGGGTTATGGATTTAGACTGATGGTCTAGTACACTAACAATTTCATTGTATGAGGCTATATATACTAACACTTCATGGTAAGTGTGTTGTGATTATTTATTAAATTCTTATCACTAGTTAGATAGAGAGCTGAAATTAATTCTTTATACATGATAATTGTCCAAATAAAGCCATTGTGTAAATGATATAAATGCATTGCCCATGGTAAATGTTATGAAAAAGAACATATTATTGAATATATTATAAATGATGAATCAAAATAATGATTGAATTGGTTAATGCAGACATTGTTATATAACCGAACTTGAGTTGACCTTTTTTTAATTGTTATTTATTTCATACAAGCTTTCATTAATTATTTACACTGAATATATTTTATACACTATTCATGGAATCATACTAAGACATACTCAAACCTTTCATGGGATGCCATTGAGAACCCAAAAATTGTGCATGATTGCTGGTCAGGATAAGGTAAAATGCACTATTCGAGATGGTTGAGTTGGGAATTGGATGATCATGGATGATGGATCCATACCTAGAGTTTGGAACCATATTAGGGAAGCAATGTTTTCTTCTTATTATGGGGTTTTCTTCAAATTTTCAATGCTACCATGACATGGAATATTTATCTAATGTTTTTGGTTTGTAGCATATTTGGGAAATTTTTAGTAATGCATTTATCTTCTTTGAGTTAATTTTTTTAACAGAATTCATTTTTTATTTGATGTGTGTTACTATGTAAAAGATGTTATAGTCTCCCCAAAAGATCAATTAGACCATGTATTCTTGTTATAATCCTTTGGTGTATAGGGAGGCATGCTTGATGTCATGTGATGACCCTTCTTGGGGCACTAGTTTAGTGGATTATGTGATGGGAACATTACATAATACTTTATTCGCCTTCTCTAGATAGTAGTGGATCGATAAATCATATTCATTGATCTGATCCAACCATGTTCCTTGGCACATAATTATATCATTCAATGTGAATGTATATTTTATACTCTTTTGTTGCATATTTATTTTAGATTTCACATTATAGATATAATTCTTCCAAATATTTTGTGACAGGATCACTTCATTAAAAAAAGGTTTTGCATTATGTAGTTATGATCAAGAACATTCATATACCATAAGGCGTAGTGTATCACCATTTCATTTTTCATCAACACATATCCTAATTCATTCATTGAAGTGTTTTTTAATATGATGAATTGATCACCACATGAGAGGACCATGGGTTCTGGTGTAGTGATAATACTCTTATTAAATTCCTTCAATCATTCATCACATTCATTTATTTATACATTCATTACCCTCTTCTAAGATATATTCTTCAATTGGTTTGATATTCATGAAAAGTTATTCACAAATAACTTATAGTAACTATCTTGTTAGAGGAATCATTTTATCTCCATTACATATATTGTTTTGATCGACACCTTAGTTTCCATTAATATTTAATGGTCTATAAATATCCATTTATGGGCTATAAATTTCTTCTAGAATTATAGTTCCACCATATTTAAATATAATTTTTTTATAATTTTCATACAACTTCACCTTTCAAAAATCCTTTAACGCAATATTTTAATTCTCCTCATACGCACCATTATCTCATTGTATAACATAATATGATCTATAAATATTAATATAAATTTCTTAAGTAAATCTATAAAGACTCTATTAATTAATTAAATAATAATTTCTAGATCATTAATGAATCTAAAATGAATCACAATTAACTTATTGGGTTTTTACATTTATCAAATTGAATTCTTTGGAATATCAACCTTTCCCACATTTAATTAGTGATATCTCAACCGATGTTACACCATATAGTAACATTCAACCCCACATATATGATCAAAAAATTTACCTATTCATGTAAGGGAATACATGTTCCTTATAGTTATTTTAATGAGTTCATGATAATAAATATAGAGGCACATTTGTCCCATCCTTCATCTTTATGAAAAAGACTATTGAACCCTACGGTTATGCACTCGAGAGTTTAAAACCTTTTTTAATATTTTCCTATAATCACTTCTTCAATTATTTAACAAAATGTTTCCAATTTTGTATAGAGTATTGTATATTGGTATAGATATACGAATAAGCTCATTTGACAACTCCACCTCATAGTCATAAGTAATTCCATAGGACACATTAGTAAATACTTCGGTATAGTCCCCCATAATTGGTGTATCTTCAAGAATGATTCTATCCTTTGTCTCAATCACATGAGATAGATTTTATTGATTATGGGAAAAAATATACATTTTGAAAAAAATATTCTAAAGAAGGATCATAATCCATATAATTTTTCAAAATAAGAGGATGTATTAATATGTGAAGAGATCTCTCTCTCTAGACAGTGGATAAATTATTTTTAAAATGATTATTATTCCATACACAAAAAGTACAAACTTCTACGAAAATAAGTATGATAATATTTTCTTGGAGAATTATTCTACAAACATATTTTAGGGAGGTTTTACAAATATGAGATGAAATAATTTATCAAAAATTATTCTTATTGATAATACAACCTCCATGTCATGAGATAGTCTTTAAATAGTAATAATAAAATATTCGTACATAAAGGAATGTGTAGAACCTGAATAAAATAGTACATTCATTATTCATTAATGAATAACATGATCACCTTTCACCACATCAGCATTGGAGTCCACCTCGGTGGTAGCGATAACATATTATCTCTATTTATCCCAAGTAATTGGATTTTGTTATCATTGATTGTCTCTAACAACTATTGAAATAGGGAATTGGATTTCATAAAATATGTGTTCCATTTAGATTAATCATTTTATAAAAAGGTTATAATTGATCTAAAACATATTTTTCTTATTAACATTATATAGTTTCCTTATCTCTAAATATAATTGATCATCTCGATTACCTTATTTTTCAAACATGAAACATCTCCAAGGTCTCATGAAATAGTTTATATGATTACTTTTGTCCACTTTTGAATTATATGCAGTTGAGTTTTCATTCTTATATAGGATATTTACATTATTTTCTCCTGAATTAAACTGAATTATATTATTTAAGTATCTTTCTCCATGATACCAATTATAGTCATGGATCATCAACTACCCCTTAATGAAGTAGTTGTAAATATTTATTTAGCTATAAAGTCTTTAATCACCATTTATTTTTTATAGAAATGGATTATAAACACTACATAAGTGGTCCACCGTATGTTTGGTGTTGATAAATAATATTTAAGTGTACCGTGCAAGATATTTATTATTTTCATCATACACTATGGTTGATTCAACATTCTTTTTAGTTATTTTTAGGAACTCCCACTCTATTTTATAATGAATTTTTTGGAATAAATATTTATTGAAAAACAGTTCGATGAATCTTTCTGAATCTTTTGAAACAATTTGTTCTATGGACTTCATGTTCTTGGTCAGTGTCTACTACTTAACAGATTCCATCTCCCAATATTGAATGAATATAAAAACATTTTATTATATAGATTATTAGATGATACCAAATATAATATCAATTTAATTTTACCATTTTTTTATAATGGTGGGATCAAAATATCCACTAATGGTATAAAGCCTTTGTTTCATAAATGGCTTTACCACTACTTTAAATTTTTTAGTTGAAATAGGTTGTTCTGTAATATCTATGTTATTATTCATAACAATATTTAGATGTTCCAATAGTAAAATGAATTTATCTTCTACAACTCCCATAAAGTTAGGTATCAATTTGGTATAATTATAACATTTCATATTATAATGGTTGTTTCCATGGTTCCTCTATCTATATTCCATTAACTAAAATAATGCATGTTAGAAAATTATTAGAGTAATCAAAATATAGATCACATATAAATAGAAAATATGAATATATGATGAATAAAAACTAAATTAACAGGGATCAAAAATATACAATATTTTGGTTTTGATCAAGGATATCCATTGTATTTTTACTATTATTATTTATTACCTCATAATTAATTCAATATTTCATAGTGGGTTGTATTGAGTTTATAAATATTCCAATGTATATTCCCCTTGAGTTTCATATATGGTTTTTGGAAATTTCACATTTCGATGAATTAGGTGGTGTCCATTTTGATACCCAATCATCCAGTATGGAGGATTTTACACATATATGTAACTAGGTCATGGAAGCATCCACTTTTATTATCCTTATAGGTATATAATTTCTTGGAAACCACTCATCCTATACATCACCAAAATTGAATGATATTTTATTATACTTAAAAATATTTATTGGTTTAATTAATAATATTTTATTTTAATTATCCTGAAAAATAAATATAACATCTTATAGTACATGCTATAGTAATAGTAGCCTTTTTAATATGTTGATAGATAATTTATAACATAATTACCCAATAAACACATCTCAAATATCGATATTCCAATTGTATTTGTTCATAATACCTAAAAAATTTATTATTTCATTCTAAATAATGGGATGCTACATTCATTCGATCTCCTAGAACAAAGTAGAATAACAAAGGAAATATATAAAAATCAGTAATATGAAAATCCATAGAAGTGAATAAACAAGATTACCATGCATATAATATGATTCAAAAAAAATAATTTTATATTCTAACAAAAAAATATTTTGAATAATTATATGGTATTATAGTATAAACACAATGGAATTTTACTATGATTAAAAAAGAAGAATGTGGAAATAATGGAAATCATGAATTAAGACTAGGTCAAGGCTAACTTCATATATACGTCGCATGGTTGGTAGAGTTTCATCATTGATTATGTTTTCTCTCTAATCACATACATATCATCTAATATGATAAAAACATTTACAAATTGATTATAGGTATTTTATTATGCACCAATGTTATCATATACATGAATATGTGTGACACAAATTGAAATCATATGTAATTCATAAAGAAAATAATTACTCATTGAATGAAATTTGTTTCTTAATCAGGTATTATATAATATTAAAATTAATATATCATAAATTTTTCTATGAAAGAAGGAATTAAAACATTATTCAATATTAGTTGGAAAAAATAACCATAAATTATGAAAATATGATATCCAACTGAAGTGGATATGTGAAAAAGGATGGATAGGTATATTTGGAAACATACCACTAAATTAGGGTTTTATAGAAAAGTATAAATAATATTTAATGATGGAAAACCATATTAATTTCCAAAAGACCAAAAAATGAACAAATTTTTTTCCCTTTATATGATGATAAATTTTATAAACAAAGGAAAGTTTGAAACATTTTATGGGATTTTACACGAGTGTTGTAAGAAAAAAGTAGTTCCCCCTAACTAGGATTGATTATTTGAATGAAATTGAGAATTGAACCTTTAAAAATTTATATAATTATAAAAGAATATTTAATGAATCTATGTACATATTTATATAAAACTTATATAGATAAAATAGTAATTAAATATTCGTAATTGAGGTAGAAATTTAAAAAATTAGGGAAAAATATATTCCAAATAAAATTGTGCTTTATTAAGATATCCCTTAGCTTATATCCAGAACCGATGTATACATTCTCTTAAAATATTCAATAACGAAATTATATTCCTTAATTTCTATGTTATGATGTTTTTAAATATATTATTTCTTTACTATAATTATTTTTTGTTCATTTATTAGCATCAATGCCATATATTAAGTGAAATTACATTGCTCTAAGGGAATTTATTTCTTGTTTCCATGGATGGATAACAATTAGGTTGTTATTAATGATATTTTAAAATGGGTATAAAAATAAAAAAGTGAAGTGAAATTTTATTATTTACCATACATAAATTTTTATGTTTCAAAATATTCACATGCTTTCTGGTATAATATTGATACATTTAATAGATTTTATATAATAATGTCAGTTAAGTTAAGCAGCTTTACTGACCATCGTGAACTAGTTACATTTAATCCAATTTTAGGACTATATATTCATGAAAATATTTTAAAAATTATAATGTACATATTTTTTTATTTTTAATCCATTATATTTTTTATAATCATTGAAGGGTGTTTTTAATGGAAAATGAAATCTCATCATCTATGTCAGAGGAGAACCAACATAATGCTGATGATTTTTTTTCATTTTTTATAATAAGAGGAGATGATAAGATGATATATTATTATTATTCAATTAACATACTAATATTTTAGAATATATATTATACTAGTGTTTTTATTCCATGTTGAATAGATTTTCATTGGACGGTGAAGTAGAAAAAGAAATAAACGACTCAATTGAGGGTCTTACCGTCTCCTTTAGAATTATCCACTTGGTCTTCTACATGATTAACATTGTATTAGTTCTTGATAAGAACAAATAATATAGTTAAACACATGAGAGATGTGAAGATGTATTTTCAATGTATATATAATCTATATGTTTTATAATATTTGAGGATATGGGTTTGTATTTATAAGTGTAAGAGATATTGAATATTATTTTCTTTATTATTTATGATGGATAACAACTATAGTAAATGTTTCATGTGATATCAAAATATTGGGTTATTGAATTGTACATTATTTAATATATAATGTATTGATCTTTTAATGTTAAAATGGGATTTTTTGTAATATATAACTATTATAAAAAGACTTTTTAAAATAATACAAAAAATCCTCCTTAAATTTTTTATACATTTGTATTAAAAAAACGAAAAAAAATCTAAATTAATTTTCCATATATGAGAAATTTTGTTTATAACTAAAACCCATATTTATTTGAGAAATTACAATTATCATTTTTTAATTAAAATTTGACCTAGTGAAAAATTACATTCAATCTCATAAACCATTATTATAATTATGATATAACAGAATATTACATTATAAACTAGTTTAATGAAATAACATTTATACAAAATATTTTTCATTGTTCAAAAAATGAAAATGGAAAATATTTTTTTTATAAAATCACAAAAAATTATGTTATCATTTTAGAACATTAATTTACATATATTATGTTATAAATATGTCATATGTTCAATTTCTAATATATGTAAATATTATTTTTCATTTCTATAGGTCAGGTTAAAATTCTAACAATAGTGTTACTATTCCCAGTAGTCAAATAAATATTCCAATGGTATGATTTTTAATATTTTAATAAGATACATGGTTACTATTATAACAATCACATCACTATTCCTAGTTTCTAGATTACTATTCTAATCATTAGATTTTTAACAGTTATATAAGATACATTCTTTCTGTTAAAACCTCATATTTCATGGAATTTAAATTCAATAATATTTTATTTTAAGGTTCTATTTTTTTACATTCAGAATTCCTATTTTATTTCTAATATTATGATCTAATTATTTAATGTTGATTGTGGGTGTGGTTATTTTGATGGACCATTAAGATCTAAATTTTTACATTCTTGTTATCTTATTTTATGTTTTCATCTCATTGTAATATTTTCAATTATTAAAAAAATATTTGTTATTTATATATAATGTTAAAATTCATATAATAAAATTTTATTGGGATTGTCATGTGATGAATTTGGATTATATAATACAATATTAATAAATATGAAACACTTATATAATAAGAAAAATATTCCATTAAAATATCAGAATCATTATACAACATATGAGGTTTCATTCTCTCCATAAATAATGATCATATTTTTTAAAAACTATAACTATAAAGGGGAGATGCTCTATCAGTAATACTTGTATTGTACCTCATAGATGTGTCATATGTATCATTAGAATAATTTCAAAACCTAAATAATTCAACTTAGTTAGTTTAAGGTCATGTGACCTAATGTGTCTAATAAATTTTATGTCACTCTATAATGTCACTTACTTCATAAAATGTGATCTAATACGTAAATTAATGGGGGATACACATCTGGTTTCCACGATCATGCTTGGATGATGATGTGATAAGTGTGATTTATTCAAAAATTCTACATGAACAATTTTGGAAGCAAATAACTGAGGTGTAGTGTTGCAATTCTGATAGAATATATACAGGTTATACTAGTGAATATGAATTGGGATATGGAATTTACCACATTCCATCACTCTCTTTGGTGATTTACTAAACAAATGAGAACTAAATGGGTGGGAAAAATTAATTGCAAATATAATATATGTGTTTCCTAAATCCTTAACTTGTGTGGGTGATCAAGCCATTTTTGTGACATTATAATTCATGAATCAAAGTTTCTATGAAATTTTATAATGTTTTTCACTAAATTTATGGTATCACATTATTTTATTTTGACTAAGATTCATATAATTATTAGTTAATAGAAATGAATTCAATCAATATTTCTTGATGAATAAAATTTGATTTAAAATTAACTAAGACCATCAAGTTTCCCAAAAAATCTAAAATTACTCAGAAGTTTGATTTGAGGTGTATTTGTAGTCTTCTAATCATATAGATGTAGTTTTTTTAAAATTCAATAAAATATAATGTTATTATATCCTATAAAATTTTTTATTTAAACATTGGATATAGACTCGTAAGACATAGTGGGTCACGTGAGAAATTTCCCCTTAACATCATATTTCATTCTATTGGTTATTCTTCCTCCTGGATCTATCATAAATGTGTCTTTTATAATTAAAAATAATGAATAATAATACAAAAAAATATTCAAAATACATAAAAATATGTAATATTAACAATTAAAGTTTATTATTTTATTACAATATTATGATAAGGAAATATTAACAATAATTAATGTTTATTATAATTGAGGAAAACAATTTGAAATAACATTATAAAATTGTTTATAAAATAAGTATAAATATTATTATAATTTGTATAATTACATTAAAATGAAATATAAAATAAATAAATGGTTTCATAACTTATTTTAAAATAAAAAAAATTAAATTATTAGAATAATGAAAACATTTAATTGAATCAATGTAATGAAAATTGAATAAAAGTTAGGTAAAATATATTGGGATGGAATCATAATGGAAGAGTGATGATGACATTTCATTCAATAATTTTTTATGTAACTCAAATCCATTGTATAGATACCTTAAACACATAAAAGTAAAAATAATGAAATTCATGAAACAATTTCATGAGTAATTATATATAAAACAATGAATCCAAACAAAAAGTTTGTGATCGATATAACTTCACTTATATACAACTTTTTAGTTCAATCATTAATCACCAAGGGGGAAAATTGTGTAAATAAATGTATTACATAAAAATAACTAAAGGAGAAGATCTTAAATGAATATTTAGAGAGAATGTGTATATAATTTTATCTAATAAATATTTATATACAGACTTTGGAATGATATTTATATGGAATGGGGATGAGTAAGTAATTATAAAAAATAGAAAAAATTGGATACTTATATTGATGGATTCTCTTTTGCTCATAATGGATTCCTTCAAAATGATGTATTTTGATCTTATTACTGAGAAAAGACGTTAAAATATATGGAATAAGACTTTATAAAAATTCAATTTACAAGTCATTTATGTGTAACTAATAGGAGAGATGTGGTTTGGGAAGGTTGTGGTAGAGGTCCTTTTATAGACGAGTTTGAGTGGAATATTAAAACATTACCATTTTATAACAGTTACGAAGGTTCATGTATACATGAAAGGTGGGCCATAAGTTTAAAAATTCATGTGCCTTCTAGATTATATACATTATTATAATAAATTTTTTTTAAATATATATACAATATTTTAACCATATCATTTATTTTATAATATTCATGGTTTACTAATTTTATTTATTATTCATTCATGGAAAGTAGTTTTTCACAAAAAATGGAATTGACCCTCGAAGAAAAAATTAATTCCACAATTTAATAATGAAATTACCTTACACAAATTAAATCACTAAATATTTTAATTTTAATTTTAAAATAAAAATTAAATACATTGTAGAATAAGAATTTTCCACAAAAATACATTTTCTTATCTGATAAATGAATATATTATTATTTATTATCATAACATATTTTTATAAAAGTTGTTTAAAATATATTTTAAATCAATGAAATATTATGAAAATATTATTATCTACATCCAAAATGGTATTATATTCACATTATAATATTTTCTAATATACCCATTGGTTATAAGTGTTATTATCTTCATATTTATTCTAATTATTATATAACCGTCATATTAACCGTATTCACTCATATATTTAATAATAAAAATTATTATAATATTGAGAATACTTTTTTATTTCCCTCTCAAATTTTCTAATGAAATTTTTAATGTTTTTCTTTCTTTATATAGTTAAAATTGGTATTGAAATTATCATAGAAAATTATAGATTATATGATTTAATTTTCAAGGTATTTTTATTTATATTTGGTTTTATTAGTTTTAATATTTTCAAAATCATGTACAAAATTTCATTACCGTTGCTTATTTATCTTTTACTTTAATATATTAAATAAAAAACTAATTCTTCCAATTTAGTGTAGTGATTCTTGCATGATCCGTTGTTTAATATGTATAAGGAATAAAGAAATGTAGTCTATTATAATAATTTGACTCGTAGGTTAAGATATTATAATAAAATAAAGTTTCTAATATCTCTCAAAGTAAAAAAATTCATGTGTTTCCTTAGGTCCTATCTTGAACCCTTTCTCGAAATATCTAAATCACATTAATCCCCCAATGGTGACAACATACATTGTAGTCTTTACACAATTCATCAATACTAAATCTAAAAAGATCCAATTTTTAATGTGCTAAACTAATATAACATTAAGGACAATCCATGTAATATTTTATTACAATAATATAGAAGGCCTAATGTGAGGGATTAACCTTTACATATTTATATATTACAACATTTTACAGGAATATTTATTACAATGCACAATATTTCACAACCTCTAACCTTTAATGTTTCTCTTGACACAAGATACATGACAAACTTATTTTAAAATTAATATTAATCATATAATAATAATAATATTTATACATGATTTTAATCAATATATATTAAACATAATATTCATCTTCATCTCCAATATAATGAAAACATTAAAAGGAGTTAACTCATATGTTCTATAAGCTGTGACCATAAGTGATATATATTGAATATAATAAGTGTATATAAGATAAACCATTATGCATGATACTATAATCAACATACATGAAAATAAAATAATAAAAATGTACAAAACAAAACATGGATCATAAATCATGATTCATGGCACATGGATTTCTCTATAACATAAATGACATCCCCCCACAGTGTAGAAACATGCTTGAATCATCATGACTGTTACAAACATAACACACGTGCATTGTATAATATATGACTATGACATAGAATTAATCATATAATTCATAACACATTCCCCATTTTACAATATATATATTTTATATTATAATAGAAAATTCCAACTACAATACCATATCATATTGTACATGGGTTAAACACTCGTGTCCCACAACATTTTAGTCATTGGAGAACCACATAGTATCCATATTTATCTCAAAAAATATACAATATTAATAAATTAATTAAAAGGATAAAATATACACTCATAAAATAATTACAAATAAAACGTACGTGTTCCACAAGAATATAAAATCAATTATAATCAAATAATACCATAATTAACTGTTTAAAATTAAATATGTTTCATGAATGTTTCTGTGAAATATTATCATGACATATTATTGTAAAAAATTTGGAAAAAATATTTATAGAATATACCTAGAAAAAAATAAGAAAGACTAATTGTTGATACCAATTATGAAAAATATATTTATAAAATTAAATTGAAAAATATATGGAAATACCATATTGTGTTTTTAATTGCTTTAACATTAAAGGAAGTAGAACATAAAGTTGAAAAATAAATATTATACAGGTAAAACCATGAATAATTGGACCATAATATTCTTAAATAAAAGTAATGAATATGATGGAAAAATATGATTATACTGAAAGCATTAAAAAAGAGATGGCATGCCATCTTTTTAAATGAATGTTTATGACATTAAAAAATAATCCATTTGGAAATGATAAAAATATTTTCCATTAATTTTCTTATAAATTATTAAAGAATATATAAAATGAAATAAATAAATCATAAAAATATAGAAATGATTATGTATAAACCAAAATTAACACTATATATATAAGGGATAATGATTCTCAACTGAAAATTTGATCAGGTCCGGACAACTAATTGGAAGGCATTTAGTCAAATTGTCAACCAAATGAGTGCAAAATTGTGAGAAGAAATGTAATCATCATAAATAACTAAAATAGATGAAAATATAAGTTATTTATGAGTTAAAGAATTTATAACTCCCCATAATATAATTTTATACATAATTAATCTCGATTTAAATGTAGATTGGAAATATACCCTTAACTTATACTTTTTCATTATTGGACGTGTTGTAACTCACTAAATAATTATTACATATTAATTTTTAGTATATATGATAAAAATATTTTTATTTATTTTAATTAATAAAATTAATTTATAACTTATTCATACTAATTTATTAATCATTAATTGTTAAAAATAATATTTCATTGTGAATTGTGTCGTTTATTATATGATAGTGATGATATATAGTTTCAAATTTTTTCTCATTTATAAAGTGATGATCACAAAAAAAATGATACAAATGATTTTTAATACATTTTGAATATATTAATAGAGTCCCATTCCTATTTCATTATAAAAATGATGCTGGATCTAATAGAATTCTTAGAAATGCCACTTCTTGTGATTTTGATTCAATTATAAGAATTAATTTTATTAACATGTATAAATATATATATTACAATTATAAAATCATTAAGAAATACTAAATTAATTTTTTCAAATTATTATTGATTTTTATATTTTATCATTTATTCTTAATAGAATTTTATAACATCATTAATATCTATTGTAAAATCAACCAAAAAATAACCCATTACAACGTATATAAGAGAAATCTAATGTGATAAAAAAATAATGATATCTCTTTAATAGAAGGTATACTATTTTTAAAAAGAAGTTACTAAATTGTTAAATCATATTAATGAACAATTGGATGAATAATATATATACAAATGAATAATTACATGATAAAACTTTTATTGATATGTTCAATATTCCCTTTGAAAGCTATTTAGAAATGAAAATTTTAGATCTCTTTATTATATCAAGAGGATAATAAAGGAATAAATTGTTAAATAATTTTTTAATTATTCCGTTATATGACAATGATAATGTTTTTAGGTTGGTAGAAGAGTTTTCCATTTATAATTGATTCTGATTGATATTTTCATAGATACCCATTCCATGATAAGTGGGGATTGTAATTTCCTTTGGATAATGGAATTAAAGAGGAAAAACAAATGAGATTTGAAAAATAGAGGTCAATAATTACCTTATCAAAAAAATTATACATAATATTTTGTGATATTTTAGGAGTCTACCATTTAAATTTTCTACTTGACATCATTTTACCTTCACCGTGGTTACAAAATTTTTACAATTATAATATATTATTTGAAGAGGAATGAAATTTAAATTAATAAATAATTTTGATATGACAATTCCAAATATGAATTATATTTTTTGGATTCTATGTATATTTTCAATAAAAAATTATTTAAACAATTACTAATAAATTCATAAAATATAAAAAAAATCATTTAAAAAAATATATATTTCTGGAAAAAATATATTTATTCCTAATTCTAAAAAATTATTAATCATTATATGAATTTTATCATATTTATATATATATATGATTCAATCATCCTTTAATAGAGATCAATTTACTTTTCCAAAAAATAATTCAAAATATCATGAAAAATCCACTCATTATGAATTACCATTTTCTAAATTTATTTAACCACAATGAATTATTTTTCTTTTGAATAAATATTTTATCTATACTTTGAAATTATAATCATTCATTTCATTGTATAAACACAACCAATAAATATATAAATAAAAAAGTATATATTGAATTGAATTAATTTTTTTAATCAAAAAACATTATAATTAATTATTATGATTAATTATAATTTTAAAATTATTACTTATGAGTGAATGAAATTATTCATCATTTAAAAGAAAAAAAAATGAAAATAAATTTTCATAATGGGTACAAGCGCATACAATTACTCTACGCATAGTGTATGTATATCTAATGACCACATTTCCAGAATCCAAATTTCTAATAACCATATTATATTCCAATATATATCCTTACATACTAATTTAAAAACATTCATCATGTCCATTTATTTCAATCCCAGAATGACTATTATATTCATATAAACATTCTTTATTTCTCATGATTTAAATAGATGTATATTTTTGAACGATGACTATGTGGTGAAAAATTTCATGTTAGTTGGATTTTTATATAATTTTGGTATGAATTAATTTTTTGTTTAGTTAATTATGATTCATATAAATTATTCAAAATGTATTTTTATTTATCATTGATTTTAATATTTAACCAAAATATAAATTATCATTGTTCATTTCAGTTTTGGGATGAGGGTATAGAATGTTATCAATCACACAATACTTATTTCAAGGGAAAATGCATTATAAAGTCTTTGGGTGTTACATTCTACCCCATTAAAATAACATCACCCTTGAAATATTATAATTATTATTAAAAAATAAATTTAATTATACTTAATTAAATATTAATTTTCCCAAATTTCATTGTAAAACATATGATTCTTTAATATAAATTTAACAATGTGAGTTGATTATTTTAATACTTTATATATACAAAGTGTGATTTCAATAGGTTGTTCCTTGTAAAGGAGATTTTATTCAAGCTATTATAAATTTACCCAATATAAATATATATTTACTTAAAATTATTTGTATATGTTAAACATTAAATAAAATAAGTAATCTCAAAATACATTAAACAATTAATTTACTATAAATGAGTATTAACTATAGAATAATTTTATAACAATACATGTGAGAATTTACATATAATCAGACTATACTAGCCCTAATATAGACTTCTCTAAAGTTATAATAATCCTCATATACTAAGGAATAGAATAATGTGATATAATTGAGCTCAAACAATTAGTAATTCACAATATGATCAATATTTTATCCCGAGATACATCATTTTTATATGATAAAACATTATAATATAAAAAAACAATATTCAAATGAATATATAATAGGAAGGGACGTCCACAGGTCATTACAAAATAAGATATGTAATCTAAAATTAAAAATATGCTCTATTGTATATGATTGTAAGATATTAACATTATAAATATAGCTTAATTAGAGGAATAATTTATAAAAAAGTATCATGTCATGGAAACATATAATAATAAGGAACTATTGAAGAAACATAATCAACGAAAAATGATACAATTTTTTTCATGAATCCATGTCATATGAATAATAATATTTCTGCTTAGTCATTACGTCTAAAAATACATTAGAGACTTGAGAATCATAACTCACAAACCATTAGAGTATTTAATATCATAACTCATAGCCCATTTTGATATAAATAGATGTAGTACCTTAATTGATTAATTATATTTTGATATAAATCACCATAAATGAATATAATTATGTATGATTTCAATGAGAAATAATAATGTATATCATAATATCGCAAGGATCATGTGGAAAGAAAAGGGGTTTTATAACATTTCTAAATGGTATCAAATAAAATGATAGGAAGAAATTGATTAGTTGATGAAAAATATTAAATCACTCAAAAAGTGTATTTCATGAAGGTATATATACATTGATTCATAATTAAGGACACCATAGGTGTTATATATATAAGAAAAATAATAAAATTGAAGTAGAACATAATAAAGGTCTTTAAAAACAATAATAAAAAACATCACGATTATTCAATGTTATGAATAAATTCTTGAAAATAAATATGGAGAAGTTATCATGAATATTTTTCTAATTTTATTTTGAAAGGAATGTTAATAATAAATCCTAGGAAATGAAAATATAGATTCACAGCTAAAATTTGGTGTGGAAGATAAAATACAATATTTCAAAATAAATACCTGTTTCAATATAAAATATTCATATAATGAAACCTACATCATACAATCAGTGATAAATATTTCATTTAAAAATTGGTAAAGAGAAATTTTAATACCTTTGGAAATAATATATATATTTATGAATATGAATATATGAAATTAGATGAATGAGAGAATAAGGACATGGATGAAAAATATATCATTTAGGCAGCATGGCAATTGTTGATAACATCATCACATCTTATGAAGAAATAAAAACATCCAAATAGAATACATTTTTATGAAAACGTAAATACCCAAGAAATAATGACTAAAAATTAATATAATATTATGATATTAGGATAACTAAAAATCATGAAAACCTTTAGAAATAGATGAATAATTATGATTGGAGAAAAGAAAGTTATTCAAGGAAACCCCTTATAGATTTGTAATATTTTGAATTATAACCCTTTTTAAGAGAAAACATGATATGAAAAATTTATTATCAAAAAGAAAATATAATAATTATATAATATTCCAAAATTAGAATTTATTCACCTTATAAACAAACATTGAAGGATAATAAGAAAACATGTCTCAATGAAGTATGTTTTAATGAAAATCATTTACCTCCGCCCTCAAAATTTATGAAATCCCCTTAACGACATGTAAAATAAAAATAAAAAGTTTATAATTATTTTAGAATATTAATCATATATCATATCAATATATATCTCATCTATAATAATTAAACATTCACATTTTATTTTGTTATATTTTGTTATTACCATCAATAGTTAATAATGTTGTTTATTTTATACAGCTTTGTTAATACAATAAAAATACTTATTATCCTGTAAGAATATATGAATTAATATATTATAAAATAATCATCAATAAATGTTCTATAAGGATTTATAAATATCCAATATCATTCTATTATATTTTTTGTTTTACTTCTCGAATATGAATATTATGATGATCAAGTTTTGGGGTTTTTTAATGAGTGGAAAGATGGTATATAAATAGATACCTAAAAAATTAATTTTAATTTTACAGAAAAAATTTATTTATATCACATGTTAAAAAAAATTAGTTTTAAAAACCTTAACTAATAGAAAATAAAAGCATCTCTCGTGTATGTGGTTATACTTTTTAAATCGAGAACATGATAAACACATTTTAAATAGTTATATTATAAAATGATTTTAATATATTATGATAATTAATAAATATTATTAATATTTATATTTATCAAAATTATAAAATATTATTTGTAATTAATATTTCCTTTTAAATTCACGATATATTCCCGATAATGTTTTTTTAATTGGAAAAATGAACATTAATAGAAGTATGTTGTAATGACTAAATAATTAAGAATATATTATTAGATATTTGTAATATAAATATTATAGTATCATAATTATTTTATAGGCATGATAATATAGACATAAATGATATTTATGTAGTTATTAATACATAAGAAATTAATGAATTCTTAATGTGTCAAAACAACATAAATATAAGTAATTAATCTCCTCATAGAATACTCCATGAATATAAGGAATATTGGAAAAATATAATCAACAAAAGAAACCAAATGTGGGAGATGATTGTGTGGGATATAATTGTGGTTATGTAATCTGATTTATTTTATTTGTTATAGTGTATTTGAATGGGTGGTGTTAGGATCCTTTTATAAGTGATGGGAAGTGTAGTTCTGAAAATACATAAAAAATAATATAAAAAGAAATTTCATATTTTGTGTCATGTGAATCTGTAACAACTCTAGATTTTATAAGATTTATTCTTTTTAGTTGATGTATTGTGTTATAAACTATACCAATATTATCTTGCGCTATACGCAACACCGTATTAGCATGTAGTATACGCAACACTGTTCTTGGCTCGTGTTACACACAATTTCAAGTTCGTTTTGTAGAAATTATTCTACGCAACATTAATTATAGACATTGTTTAATGTATAAATGAAATATGGTTGTATTTTTTTATACTCAACAAAAAAGGAGTCTTTCACTACACTCCACCCTGACTTGGCTTTCATTACACGCAATCACGACCTTCCTCGATAGCGTGTGCAGTACGCAATATCGGGTTTCACTAAACACAGATATATTGTTATAATATTATTATGGACTAGCCATAATGAATAGTATTAACTATATTTTGAATTTTATAACATTATAATTCATCTTACATATATTCTAGAACATGGTATGAGAATAAAATAATTTTTTCTGGTAAAATAAGTATTTTTAAAAAAATGCAGTTTTGCCGCCTTTTGATGGTGCACCCACATTAAATCTAGTTTTTGACATGTTTATAAGTTCAATTTGAAAAAATAAAATTATTCCTTGGACTCATGATATAAAAATTTAATTTGGATGAATTTTTTATATTATTCTGATAACTATATTTTGAGGAATAGTAAAAACACGCTATATTTTAATTAAAAACAACTTTTTTCATTGCAATAATTTATATGGTTATATTATATTTTTAATTGGTTTTAAAGTTTAATTAGAATATATTTTTACCATTTAATCTAATTTTGGTCATTGGAATTAATTTCAATGGCAATTTGGACATAAACAAATGTCGATCTTTTGATAGTTATTGTTTATTAAAAACACGCTATTTGATTTGATAACGAAAATTGATTTTAAAATTAATTAATTCCAATTATATGTTTTGAATTTGGAAAAATTGACATCATTTTTGAATTCGGAATATCAAATATAGCTTAGGCTGAAGTTTTGGTATTTTTCAAAAAAACTTTAATTTTTGATGAATAGTGAAAACACTGAGTTTTTGGTTAAAACCGAATTTTTATTTAAATAATCATTTATATGATTAAAATTTTTTAAGGTAAAAAGATATAAATAATACTTATATAAGTTTAATGAAATTCGTCGGAATAGTTTTATAATAATTTTTGATTTATAAAAATTTTATTGAACATTTCACCGTCTTTTACCCACCTTCTAAGAGCTTTTGCAATTGCTAAAAAACTTAATTTTACTGATTCTGTGAGTTGAATTTCGAAAATTTGACAGACACGGTTAATATCAAGGAGTAAAATGTGGTTCAATTAGATAAAAATATTTTTTGTTGAATAGTAACTTTTTACTTTTATTTACCATTGTTAAAAGTAAATAGGTTAATTCAAGGTTAAAAGAATATTACAATAATTCAAAATTACCTTAACACTTGTCCAAACCTTACTGGATGAGTAATGGCTGACCATGGGCATCCTTCGGTCGATTTGAAGACCCCATGGATCCACTTATGAAAGACAATGACCCATTAGATTAATTAATTTAATGTAAAGACAAAATTCGCATTAAAAAATTCCTTTAGTAATTAATATTTATAAGGGGCTATATAAATTATCTTTTAGACTATAAATATTCATAAGAAAGATAAATGGATTTCCTACATTTTCGTATTTTTTAATAATTTTTAGACATCATATAAATTAAATGATTTATGACACAATAATGATGCAGTATTTACCTCATTAATAAATGATTTAAATAAATAAGATTATAATGATTAGAATATTATCCAAAAAATGTCCATTCTGATTGGATGATTTTATTTCGACCATGAGTCATCATATATTTATATTTAATTATTTTGGGTCCTTTTGAAACCGAATATATTTTTATAATAAAATAATATTTCCAGACTTCCCAAAAGAGCACCTCCTCTCCCTTATAAAAGGAGGCCAATCCTATGTAATTCCTCAATCCTCTCAAGACTTTTGGATCATCCAAACACTGGCCAACTAAGCTCCCTATATCCCTATCCTCCCCCTAGAAAACTTAAATTAGTCATAAGGCACTTCAAGAAGTCATTTTGGTTCAAACCAAAGGAAGTTACCCAAATTAAAGGTAATAGTTTCTCTTAAGTTGTTTTTTTAATCTACATGTCCATCCACTAAACTCTTTTTAATCCTTTATTTTGTAACATAAACAGTATCCTAAATATACTAGGATGTTTTTATGAGAATGATTCTAACTACACTTGCACACACCTCCATCTAATGGATGAATAACATAATGTTTCTATGATGGCAAACTAACGCCTCACAAAACGAAGATTGTTAGATATTCTCCTATCGCCTCTCATGGTGGCCATTATGAAGGAACTGTATTTATATATGATATATATTATGTTTATGATTTCCTTATGCTTCTTTACTTCCCAAATATATCATGCTTTTATGATTTCCATAGTGGGTAAATACGATGATCTCATTTGAGAAAGTGCAGACTACCGCCCCCTCAAAGTGATGTGATTCGTTAATTCCTTATGTGGTATGTATAAAGGATGGAGTCAATGATATTATAAAAGATAATATACTGGAAATATAATATACCTATTCCATTAAAATAATAAATAGAAATGAAAGTAGCGTTCATGCGTACGTACGGCTTACCATCTCTATGAACGGTGCATTTCATTTCTTACCTCCAAATGTTATGTACTATTATAAATACATGTATATGATAGATATATAATGAATATATATGATATATAAATCATGATTTAAATTATGGAAGTATGTAAATCATGATATAATTAATAATAACCTCAAGAACAACAATCCCAAACACGTATGATAAATAAGATGATTTTACCAAAAACGTTGCTTTAACATATGTTTTACAAAAGAACGGGTAATATAAAGTCATAAGTTAACCATATTTGATATCATAACAATGAATATGATTCTGTAATAAGTCAATGACATTATTTAAATTATTATACAGGAGGTTCGGATATGTACGCAGCATATCCGACCTAAGGTGAGGGATAACCTTTCCAATCTCATTCATATCTGAGATTTTTTATTTGTAAGTATTTGCTGGGGTTATTGTTATCATCCAAGTCCATGTTTTCTAAAAGTTTTTTTATGTATGTTTAATGTTCTTTTTACCCATTTTTTATTTACTACATGGTATGTAAGGAATCTTTTTTTGTTTACGTTACGAGGTACTTTTTGAATTTTCTGAAAAAAGTATGAGGAGAATGTTTTTTTAACTTATACGACATGAAAGGATTTTTACGGTTTTATAAACCATATTTTCATAAAGCTTCCTCCAAAAGATTTCATGACTATTTTCAAAAAAATCTCTTTTTTTTAAATTGCATGACATTTTGTGAACAGAAATTGATTTTGAAGAAGAAAGGATATATTACTCAAGAATTAATTTCAAGTGTTTTATCAAAACCAATTTTCCATCAAAGATGACATTATTTCATATGTGTATGATTCAAGTATGATGTCTCTATGATTTAGACGGTTTCAATTTTCTTATGATGAAATGATATCCATTGGTTTTATATGGATTATGTTATGATGGGATGATGTTTATGAGACCCATTTTATTATTTGGGTTGTAATGAATGATTTTTTTATGTTGTGGAACACGAAAGAATGATTTCATTATGAGATGGGTGGGAACTATATCTCCCTCCAATTCATTGGGTAAAGATTTATATCTCATGAGATAGACATGTCTGGAACGGAAATTAAATCAGGTTCAGTAATACAGGGCTGGAACTGCAAGTAGACCCAGTTCAGTAAGGGACTTTGTCCACTAATATGGTCTTGGCTGCAATGCCTTTGATAATATAGAAATTATTAAATGTGATTAATGGATTCCACAATAACATGTTTTATTCCCATTCTAGTTTATCTTGATTAATTTTCCTTTATGTTCTTTTCCTTATGTACTTCCATGTTTTATGTTATTTCCCATGATTTTGATGTTTAAACATTATGTTAATGTTTTTAAGTTAAAATGTATATGATTTGTTTTATTTTATCCATGCTTACCCTTACTGATCATTTGAGATCACCCTTTATATGTTTTCTTTTCCTGAGGATATAAAGAAAGGTTTTAGGTAAGAAAACAAAAGGGGAAGATCTTTTTGGCAGATGTTGAAGATCTTTCACCATGATTAGAAGATTATATTCTGAGTTTCCAAAGACACTAAACTATTACGATCCTTGTGTGTCTGTTTTTGTTATGTATTAAGTATTTCGCAATAGTAATGTAATTTCCATGTACGTCAAGCTTTCAGGTCTCTACAGAATCCATATATGGATAAAAAATGTGAACACGTGACTGTATGTTGGGGAATTCCTCATCCAAATACATCAACATAAGTATTTTATATATTTTTATTACCAATAATTCAAAAGCTATAAAAAAATTTCTTTTACCACACTGACTATCATTTTCCAAGTTAATTTATTTTTTTATGAATTAAATAAAATATACCATTTAACCTATTGAGAAAATTTTAATCTCACGTAATTTATATATTTTATTGGATTAAATTTTTGATTGCTGTTAAAATTATTTATAAAATAATAAATGTATAATGGATTAATATTTTCATTTTAAAAAACATATTTTTTAGAGAATAAAAATAGGTTTCTGATTTTTTTTATCTTTTTAGATTTTCATGATATTAATTATTTTAATATTAACAAAGGTGGGTTATTCATCTTTTTATGAAATGTACAATAAAATTATAACATTTGAATATATAATTGAATTAAATAAATAAAAATAATTTTTATTAGGATAGAATATTTATTATTTTTAAAATGTTATCAAAGCTTTTAAGTTCATCATTATGTTTTTACATGTATTATTTTGTTTATTTATTAAAAACTATTTTATGAATATTTTTTTTTATTTTTTAAAATTTTCATTCATAATTATAATTTCATAAATTTTATGGTATTGAAAAATGATATTTTTTACAAATCACCTACAATTAAATTATTTTAGTAAATTTTCAGACATCGTTTTATGAATATATTTTCATGATGAATTAAAAAATAAAATAAAATTTATCAAATTGAAATTTTTATATTGATATAAATTAAATTTATCACAAGTATTCTTAATTATGTAGATAAAATTATAATTATAACTAATTTTTTTATTACACCATTTTAAATTGAATAAAATAATTTATATAATAATTGAACATTTTTTCCATCTTAACTCTTACATAAAAACCCTATAACCCTGAAACATATATATCAGTGTAATGTTAGTAATGGGGGTGGTCCTTTTTGGGTTTTCAGATATCATGGATCTCAAGGTGATTTCAAAAAGAATAAATTCTCACATGTAATATAAATCACAAAACAATATTGTTGAAGTTTAGATTACTCTTAGCCAAGTTGACAACATAATAATTATTCATAAAAAAAATGGATAAATTATCTCTATAGGGAGGATTTATACTAATTGATTCTATTACATCTTTTCTACATAAATCTTAAAATTTATTTATCCCTATTTATACCATAGAATTAATAGACGATGTTATTATGGCATTAATTAATAATTAATAATATTAATATATCAACAATTTTTATTTTGGTTTCATTATTAACAAATAAAAATTTTAATATATTTATTTTAGGATAAATATTTTTTAAATTTTCGTTTTAAGACAATCTACCACTCCTAAAAGTAGTTTTATCCATGAAATTTTGGTTATATGATAAAAACATGGGAGGGAAATTTTGTCTAGTTCCATTATTAGGTTCCCACATTGCTTTGTCAAAAAGATGATCATGCTATAAAATATTGACTTGATGGGGGTCCTATTCTATAATAATTTACCTCTTATAACCATTATCTTCACTAGTTATACCGAAAAATGAGAGATCATATTCCAGTTTTTGGACATCCATTATCAGTACATGTGATGGGTGTGGTATGAACTAGACCAAAATTAATTCATGAAACACATAGTATACATGGTAGATATATAGATATAGATTTATATTTTAATATATAACATTGACAATGTCATGGGTCTCAAATAAATAAATATAACAAATGATAAATTTTCCTTTCATCCTAAATGTCAACACTCACATCCAAGGAGATAAATATGGGATCCATTTATTAATATCTTCAAATTTTACATATCAAATTTTAATATTTTCATAAAACTTATTTCTACTTTATTTCATATTGATAAGACTCATAATATTATGAAGTTTTTTTTCCTTTCATTGACAATTTCAGGTCCTAAAAAATATTTTTCTCATACTTCATCCCAATATGTTGAAGTCTAATATCTCTTTCTATATAGATATTTAAATAGTATTATCTAAATTATAAAATAGATATTGGTTTTTATATAAAAGCAATACACGAGCTATTTTATCATTTCAATATACCTTTAAATCTATAAAATAAGCCATTATTATACCATGAAGAGATGAATGTACTCTTTATACTAAACATGTCTTTAAGGGTGAAGCAATTTTAAAGCTCATCACTTTCATTAATACTAACTGATGACGTCATCATAAATATAAGGTAATCCTTAGATCATGAGTAGATAAAAGAGTGTGGTACTCCATTTATCCTAAACACCAATCTTAAATATATTGGAGATTTTCTAAAGATTGATATATATTATTTTGTGGAAAAAAGTTTTAAATTTATAGGGAAATCAACTACTCCCCAAAAGGAGTAACTTCATTAAGATGTTCCACGGAGTTCTATTCTAAAATCCATGGTGATGTTTTCATATTTCTATAAAGATATTGAGAATTCATGAATCACCCCTTATAAATATATCAATCATACATATCATTTTAGAAAACCATGTATTGAGGTATATATTTTTCAATACTCCTCCAAATGTTATCCAATCAGAATTTTTTTATTTAGATTTATATACATATATTTGATTCCTATGTTAATAGATATGAATATTCTATGAATAAAATCTAAAACATCCATCATTAGTTCTTGTATTTATGGGAAAAATATATATATACCAAACTATATAACGCTTTATTTATCATAGTCAAAAAACAGCAATATTTTATACAATTTATTAGAGCGCCATGTCATCTTTTTATGATACTCTAATGTTCATATAGATTTATAATTGAGTAGTAATTTAGAAATGACAATATTTCTCTCTTTACATTCTGAATTAATGATTATATCATTTAAAATCTTTATGTATTGATAATTTTTCAATACTCATCATATATATTATTTTTTTGTCTCTCCTTCTAAGGGAATCATCCACATTATCTAACTTCCATTGGTAGAAATGTATTTTTTTGTCATTGAGTTTGATCATTTTGACTGATATACATTATAATTTTTTCAAATATATATATATGTGGGAATGTATTTCAATATCTCATAGAAAGTTTAGATATAAAAATTTTTCACAATAGTTATAATTATTCTATATCATAAAGGTAAAGAACACTACATCCATCTATAAATCATGTGTTTAGTTACTATTCACATTATTATATAAATGATATGAGGAATAAAAAACTAACTTGTCATTATAAATGTCGCTGTATACCAAAACCTTTCATTAATCATCGATATATATTATAGACTCATGTTCACTACATATTAATATAAGTAAAAATGTTGTGACCAATCTAATCATATGATCCTTGAATATTTTATTATATTACCCCATTTAGAGGATCATGATTCTGATCAGGGTTAACATTGTTATATGATAGGATAATGTTGAGTAATTGCTTTCCAATAATTAGTATTATCTTCATAATACAAAGAATAATTGATTCTTTTCAAGAGAGATTGGATGTGAAAAATCCTTGATCACTGTTTTCATTGATAAATATATAGATATACCAAATATTATGATTACATGAACCATGAATGATGCATTTTGTGTGCACAATTCAAATATTTTGTACTTTACATGTTATTTCTCCATTAATAAGTTCTTTATTATAATCCACAAATAATTTTCATGTTTTTCATTTCTTTTATAATATATGAGTATATCATAAATACCAGCTACAAGAAATTTTTCAGGTTAATTTATAAACACTCAATCCATCAAATCCATAATGATTATATGATAATTTTTTAATCTGAATTCAATCACTATGAATTAGTAGTTTTATATAGTCTATAGAAGGATCTATAGGGTATATATTCTATCTTCCCCCTTAATTGACAATGTTTGGATTAATGGTATATCTAATAGAAATATTGAGGTCTTCATAATTGATTGAGAATATCATAAATATATGATATCAAATTTTTTTACAATCACGGTCCATTTATATTCATGATCGTTATTGAAAATATGCATTAGTCCATCACTATTCTGAAAAAATCGATCTGATACACCCCTAGGAAAAACAATTGAGCATATGAGAATTTTTTTTATATTTTTCCATTTACTTATACAATTACGCTAATTTAATTTTATTCATTTGATAATGTCCCATTAATATTGGTATAGAACCAATTACAAGTTCAATTGAAAATTGAACTTCATGAGATGGCGTAATAATAAGAAACTCATTTGTAAATAGAACAACATATTCCATAAAAATAAAAAAATATCTAATAATGAAATATACTTGAAATATTTTAGATAAATAACACTATTGAGCTGGTTTTAAGATCAATTTATTGGAAAAAACTACCTTAAGAGGATCATATTTAGAATTGAACTAATTAATGACCATATAAATTGGAAAAGTATTATCTTAAATGGAATAAATCTTAAATTATATATTTATCATATATTAATAAATTAAAAGTTTTAATTTGAATTATTCAATTTTAAGGTAATATTAGTTTATCTAATAATTCTATTGAAATTTGATCATAATAGTTTTAAATGTTCATATAGAAAATGTAAATCGGTAAATAATATAACCTGAGAGTGTCAATCCAGGTATATAGTTGGTTTCTTTGTTATGAACCATGTCTGAATTGAGTTAATACCTAACAAAATATTATAGAGATATTATATAAATTTTAATCAATACTAGAGATGTAATTTATTTTTTGAATGAAGATAGGGATTTCATTAATTAAAAACCATAGAATCTATGCATTACTAATATTTCATGATGTTATTAAATAATAAAATATATCCGTTGGGTTTTTACTAATGTTCCATCAACATAACCCCATATAATAATTAAACCCAATATTAATATAATATATAAGAACTCAATATAATCATGTATTATTTCTCACATTAGTTTAATAAGTTAAAAAATTGATATAGGAACTCTCAAGATTCATAGAACCAAAGATTCAGTGTCATTGAGGATTAGTTACTAATGAATACTATTTTACTGTACTTGCAGAAACATATCCCAAATAGAATAACTATATTCCATATTCTACACATCTAATTACATAAAATCATTTTTATAATATTTCAAATGTGTTCATATGAAGTGCGTACCACAAATGCATAATATGGGAAAAATCATCAAAATAGAACTACGAGTTAGATAACATGATAATAGGAAAACATTAGAGTTAAAAATTATATTATTAAAAGGAACATGAAAAAAAAATATTTTTCTAAGGGTCATGATCTCTGTGAATGTAAAATCAAATGTTAAAAGATATATCATGGCATATGAGACTGAGATAATAAACATGATCCTTCGAGCATAATCAATTGTACATGAGAAGAAATATAGAATTTCATCCAAACATAGAATAATAAGGTACTATGAGACAATCATGATCTTTTGAAAAAGTTCCAGAGTTGTATTATTATCATATTCCAATGTACCATTATATTGCATCTATGGAATTACATCTTGTATCCCATTATTGACTTGTGTATTAAAACACTCAACCCACAACTAACTTGGGTATCATAACTCATACAACATTTTTATGTCAAGATATATAATACCTTAATTAATATATTGTAGAGATATAATGTAACCCACCTTTACACAACTAAATATATGTTCTTAATGAGAAATTGTCATCAAATTTAAAAAATTAAAGGAAATAAATTTTTTTTCATAAAATTTTCAAATGATATAACATAAAAAGTTTTCAATATTTAGATATTTTGATACTAAAAACACAATCACTCAAAAATAAAATCTCATAATGAAATATATATTTTTATTCATTAAACATTACTCCATTAGAGATACATCCTTTGGGAAAAAGATTATTATGTAAGCGATCGTAATGGTATAATGTAATTATTAAACTTCAAAAATAATTTTTTTTATAATTTTCTATGATAATTTTTTAAAACATTATATAGAATGAAATAACAGTAAAGTATTATTGAATAATACAAATTGGCACTCTAAAATAATGGGGAACATAAAGTTAAAATGTATAATTTTTAAAGGAAATAAAATTTCAATATTACAAATACGTTTATAGAAATAAACATCATTTAAATAGTGATATTTTTCTAAAATAGGTAATAAAAAATTTTAGGATCAATATAAATATAAATATTTTAATTTAAAAATAAAAATTAAAGAAACTATTGAGATTAGTGAATGTAACTATGGATGAAAACTAGATCATTTATGAAGATTTAGAATTATTGTTAACATCATATAATTAAATGAATAAATAAATCCATAATGAAATTTATTTTCTGATGAAAGTAAATTACCTATAAAACAAGAAAAAAAATCCAAGGATAAAATATAATAATTTCATAAAGAGTAATAAAATAGGAATAATTTTGACTATAGATAGGAAGTTGAGTTAGGAAAAAATCTTACAACATTGGAAACATTTTAATACTATCCCTTGGAAAGAGAAAACATGAAATAGAATTTCATTTACTCATAAAAAATAATGATCATAATGATGATAGACTAAATCAATTGAATAATAAATATCATTCCTCGAAGAAGGGTGTTGGAGGGGGAAACCACTAACATTAACTCTTGGCTTCTATAAAAGCCCTCTAATCACATGTATAATAAACTCGACCAAAATAATAATATAATTTAGGGACATAATTATATCTAGTGAATTATAAGAACTAAGTTTATAATCATTCTATATATATATATATATTAGGTAATCATAGTTTATATTCATCATCAGATGTTAATAATTTTTTTACATTGTATGGGTAATATAATTGTGATATCAATCCTTATTGTTAATGAAAAATATGATCATTTATAGATTATTTATGTCATGGTCAATTAAATTCAAAGAAATATTATCATGTTGCTAAATCATTATAGGGTTTTTTACAATTCAAGAAGGTTAAATAAGTGAAAATCTTATTATGTAAATTTTCAATGAAAAAATGATGGTATGTTCATACTGTTTTTAAAAATAAAAAAAAACCTCCCATATATATATATATCATAAAAACAAATGTTTTCATAAAAATCCATTCTAAAATTTCCCCGAATTGATCATATATATGGTTGGACAAACCCAAATAAGAACATGATTGAATTAACTGGGTGACTATGATTGTTAAATTATTTTATTCTACTATCATCCATAAAAAATCGATATATATTAAATTTATCATTATAATATAGTATTAAAATTACATATAATTCTTTATTCACTAATGGTGTAATAATTATAACACAATTCATTAAGGTTTTAAATCATACAAAAAATATAAGCATTTCAAAATGATTGAATAATTGAGAACATGCTATTATGTAGTGATAATATTAAATTTCTAGCAATTAAAATGTTATAAAAATTCAATATTGTGATAAATATTATTTAATAAGAGATGTAATAAAAATAAAACTTATTGTGACTAAAGATAAGCATGTAATAAGGTTGATTTATTTATTAACCTCTTGGAAACTGCATTTATTTAAAAAGAATTTGGGATAAATCTTGAGATTGTAATATCAATAATGTAGGAGTTGATATTATGAGATTAATTTGGTTAGATTCATCATAGGTATTTGATTTTTGGCAGTGGATTTAAAGTGGTGTTAGAAAGATCCTTTTATAAATGAAAAGAGTGACATTTATGTAAATACATAAGAATTAATATGAAAAAATTGATATTTTGAGATATATAAGTAAAAAATTCACGAAAAATGATAGAATGGTGTAGAGAGTTTGATTAAAACCTCCTCAACTTATTTTAAGATATTTTTTTAATACATTTTTTATTTTTAAAATTTTTTTTTTACATTCATTTTTTTAATTAACATGCTTAATAACATTAAACAAGGAATGTTATTTGTTGTGAAAATTTAATAAAATAATATATTTATTTTATATTGAACACGATGATCACATATACAGAATAATATATTAATGGATTTAGTATGTAAGACTAATTAAAATTAAGTAGAAAATTATAAATTTACAATCATGAAAATAGTTTTTAGATTATAATATGTTTTAAATATACAAATGTGTTTAGGATAAAAATAGTTAGGGCTATGTATTTTCATTACATTAGATTTTTATTTATACAATATTTATTTTTATGTCTTTAAAATCTATCCAAAAATTAATTCTTACTTTTATATACAAAAATAATATATAATTATCCAATAGAATTTTTATAAGTAAAATTTTTTACTTTTAGTTTAATAAGATAGTCATAGGTATTTAATTTTAAAATAATAATTTTAAAATCAATTTTTTCATTCATAAATGAATATTTCATTGGAAAAAATGTTTCATGAAATTTTATGTCATACATACATCCTAATAATGTATATAACCAATGATATTTTTATAACCTATATTTTTCAATATTCACCTAAAATTCAACCAATTCATTACATTCCAAAATATCATCCCTAGGATAATATTGATATAAAGAATTCAAAAATAATGTAAATATAAAAAAATATGTGTTCTAAATGATAAAAAAGAAATTAAATATAATTTTGTATAATGTAGAAATATGTATTTTTAAAATAAAATTTCTATTACACGTTTTTAAAATTAAAAATATAATTTTTTAAAGCAAATTTAAGTATATATTGTAACATCATATCCTAAATCACATGATCTAAGATAGAATACCACATGACCTCCATCACACCTTTTTATATTCTAGAGTTTTATGAATAAAATAAAAAATCTAATTTGGGTCATTGGTGTGATTATACACTAAATCAGAGTGAATAATAACTTGTTTTTAAGATAACATGTAAAAATATACAATCAGAGTATGCATAAATAATACAATTATAATTAATCATTTATAAATGTAGAAAAAATATTTAATGGTCATATAATAGAATGATACACCGATCACCCACTATTACAATAACATATCAATATAAAGTAATAATGTATAACAATAATTTCACCAAACACTAAGCCACTCATCCTTTAGATCTCTAAATTTGTAGCAAGCTACCAGATTACATATTACAACCTAGGCCTTCATACAACATATACCTGAAATAGGTGAGGAATTATTTGGTATATAAGTTCCATGGAAACCTAATAAGTGTGTTTTTATACCATAGTAGGACACCACCATTATATTATAATACCAGAAAGGTAAATAAAATTTAAGTATTTGTGATAAGACGAACTAAAATAAAACAAGTAATATGTAACTGTGCATACATTACACATAATCACTAATCCACAAGTAAAAAAACAATCAAACAACAGTATAAGGTTCATGTAAGTAATAGGAATCAACACACCCATGTTTGTATCTTCATCAGCTCCATAATGGAATGATTATTTTAGTAGGTGTTTGGAATAATCATTATCTACCCACAAGGTCGATAGAAATGTTACATTGAATCCACAATGTATCAAGACATCAGGTCCCACAACAATCACCTGGTGTCAAGAAAATTTGACGCATAGTATAGATAAGGAATCAAGAAAAGATTTCACTGAGTATCCATAATGAAATTGAGGAAAAATTACATGAAATCCATATGGAATCAAGGTAACATGTTATTCTACTTCAATAAGTTCGTTGAACTCGTAATGTTTCTACCATGAGTCTATCATTAGGTCATTGTGTCCATAAATGATGATATAGTCCATCTCCAGCATCATTACAATCTATACATAATCCCAATATAATGTATAACCATATAAAAATGGACCACAAATCATGAGTACTAAATTAATTTTTCTATAAGAAAGGTAATAATACATAACCTTGTTGAGCATATAAAAGTAGAATAGGGATTTTCATCAGGAGAGTTTTGTTGCATCCTAAAAAACATCTGATCATCATCAAATATCAAATATCAATATACATAAGACAACTCATGGAATAATAATTCATATATGGGTCTCAAGGGATATATAATCATATACATGTTAATAAAACATCAATCACTATATGATATTCATGACATACACTTATATGTCATTAGAGCATCAAATGAGGACCCATTGGAAAAAACCACACATATATTATCACATAATCAAAAATGGTATCATATTATTCACACAAATTTGATCAATGATTTTAATATAGTATAATAGGATCTAGGTTCTCTGTAATATGACCACACACCCAATTTGGGGAACATGTAAAATAAAGAACTCATTAATGATCCAAGATCAACCACCATGAACTGACATCAATCAAGTCCACTAGGATACATCATGTCCCTTGAATCCATTTAAATTACATTTAGTATAGTTCGTTAAATTAATAAAGACATTGTGTCATTAACTAATTATGAATTGATTAATGTTCAAGAAACATCTCATTGGTAATAGTTTCTTAAATTAGTTATGATTTATGGGTCATTGAACAATTAAAATTTACATGATATTAAAATAACATCATGAATCAATGGTGATTTTTTGAGTCTCAAATATCATATCATATTCTAAAAATTATTTATATTATAATTGGTAAAATTACATGTGAAGTTATACCGCAAATATTTTCATCTTCCATCCATGCAATGACAAATGGTTTTGTCTATGTGGACTGATTCCAATCAGCTGACAATAATCTCTATCGAGGTCCAAAATCATTAAAAAGCACTGAAAGTAGATAAATGTAGATAATATATACTTAATTAATTGAATAAGAAGAAATTATAAACAAATTTTAATAGAATTATTACAGGATGACATATATCGTAACATTACTTATCTATAACCATGACCAACCACTGATGGAATGCTTGTAACCAAGGATCAAAATTATTCTCAGTAAAAAATATAAATGAAATGACAATAAAAAAAATTCAAATTTAATATGTTTAAATTGGAAAATTTAGAATATATTAACAAAAAAGGTTCTTTAGAAACTTTATCACCCATTTTAGTTCTAATCACTCCCAAAACTCATATAATTCAATGGTATGAAAAATCTCCAATTCAATTCAACGATTCAATGTTTAATTCAAATCAATTTAATAATAACCATAAAATATCTCTCCAAATGATATAACTCCAACAATAAACCCCAATAAATACATATGTTCATCATCATGAGACATGCTCTATCTATGTATAGTCATATCCTCAGTGTTCTTAAAAAATTCTATGAAGAAAAAATAAAATTATCATCAAATTATCTTATTAAGATCGCACTAAGAATCGTGAGATGATCTTGGCGACCAATTAGGATATAATTCAATGAGAATTGATATATGAATGAACATACGAGAAAATTCATACCTAGAGAATCATCTATGATGAATGATGTAGGGACCCACCACCATATAAGGTAAAAAGATGTCATGACTTTTGAAGAATGGATGATCTCACATGGATTGACCATATATTTTCATTAAAATCCATCATATATGAAGAAGATAGCCTTGATGGGGGAATCAATGTGTGGATAGATGAATGGATATCAAAGCACTGATCCAAGGCTAATAATACTGTGGAGATTTCATGAAAACAATTCCAAATTAAACTCCCATTTTAAGTCTACCCATTGCACCCAACTAGCTATCCAGTTGTGGTCCACCCTTTACCTAATGGATAATCATAATCTATGTAGGGGGTCTTGAGAGGTATTAGCGATACCTTATTCTATAAAATCTATTCGTATAGGGCTACAAGATTGTTGTTCGATATCGTAGGAGTTTCAACGACTCTTGATCACCTCAACTAAAAATATGATCCTTGGGACACCCTTATATCATTCATTAAAGTATGAGTGAACCTATTCAGTACATGAAATCATGTCGAAATTTTTTTCATCAAATAGTTCTCTTAATTAATATACCACTAGATTAAACTTTTAAATAAGAATGTAATAGACCATTGCTCCCATATATTCTACTCATAGAATCATACTTAAAAACATTCTTTGATACCACCAGTAAAATCCATCATATAACCACCCATAATTATAGGGAAAATAATGATTATTGAATCATTTAAGTTCATATAATATTTATTAGATTACAAATAAAGACAATTTTTGTAAATCATAATATTATTAATCCCATTTTATTTTACTCAAATGGAAATGTTCCCATTATATAAGAAATTACTTATTTTATCTGATGTCCTCAATATCTTCAATTAATCCTTTATCATTTATTATCCTTATAAAAATGTCATCATGAGAAATTTATCTATAATGTATACACAATGAATCATAAGGAGGGGTGATCTAAATCATTCTATATTCTCAAAATATAATGGATGTAGTCATGGAATAATCATTCAATAAAAATTATGGAATCAAAATCTAAAAATGACTCTATATTCAATAGAAACTAATATTAATATATATATGAATAATAAATAAAAACATGGATATAAATATTAATGAACTATTACTAGTTGATTGAATAATGTTATTTATTGATACCAGAAGTCGAATTACTCTACATAGACACTATACATATCATATAGACCTAGATAAAATATCATATTATCATGGCCCAATGCGAAGATAGAATCCCTTTACATGAAGTGTAAAAAACCAAAACCCGTCCTATTTTGTAACATAAGACCATTACATTCATTTATGGGCCACTAATGTTTAGACCCACACATTAAGTATTAAATCCCAATAAATACACATTATGTGAAAAGGAATAAAAAATACAAATCATCATTTCCAATAGTCATTCTTAATGAGATTACAATATATAGTACATCATTATGTTTCTCTAAAAAATTATAAAATCCTAATTTCTTATAGATCATCATAAAATCAATGTTATATAAAATGTGATGTTAACACAATATAAATAATGATAATATGACTATGTTAATATTATAATAACATGATCATAATCTGTCTTGATAAAGAAATGGGTTATATAAAATGATCGTATCCAGAAAAGTGAGAAATAATTATAAAATGGTTTATGTGATAGAAATAAATATCACTAAAAAATGAGATAATATAATATTAATAATGTAAATTGATGAATGTACCCAACATAAATTAAATAATTTCTTAAAAATATTGCTACTCAAGAATCACGAATTGACTTTATAAACATCCATACTTTTAGGGAAACCACTCAGTCAATTTCAACATGAATGATGAATGATATTTGGATAGTATGTCACACCCTAACCCAATATTTCTTTATTATTTTTCTTATTTTGTCTATTATTTTGTTTTATAGTTTTCCAACTAAAATTTTAAAGAAATGATAGTTTTTGGGAAAATAGAAGGAGGTTCATGATCGACACATGGTGATGAGGAACAATGTGTCGACCTATTACAAACCATTCAGCCTAGATAGTGTCTCTAAATAGGCTGAAATGGCTAGTGCATTGTTGTTTTCCACGTCCCAATAAACCATGTGGTCCATCCCACTAATTAAAGGGGAAATCCCACCATTTTTTCATTCTATAGAAGATAGTGCAACAAAACCATGAGATATTACAATGTTAAAAAAAATATAATAAATAAAAATGGAAATGGATATGAGATAAAGAAAATTAAAATTATGTTATTTTTAAAAATAATAAATGAAATGTTTTAATTGTATTATTATTAAAAAATTGTTGTTATTGTTGTTATTACATATTATTATTAATATTAGGTTATCTTTTAACCACTCAAAGTGGGTTAAATTTTCACAACGTTATAGACCACTTCCATTATCTTGATTGTGTATATGAGTCACTCCTCTCGTGTATGCTATCCCTTCTCATGCCCCCTCATGGTCACCATTTCTACTCCCGTTTCAGTTATCAATAATCTATGGAATGTTTATCCTCCTATCTTCCTCCTATCATTTTACTTATTTTTTGGTGTATTTGCTTTCTAGAGGGTACTCATTTGATGGTGCAACCCTAACTCATGATGAGATTTTTAATATGGTGGTTTTGTGATGTTTATTGTTTAGGAATTATAGCTAAGGACCCATATTTCTAGATTTTTCAAATTTGGATTGTTTTCTGAATTTTTTTGAGTAGGATTTGTTTCATTATAAATATTCACCTCAAGTTTTTTTTCTGGTTTTAAAATTCAAGTGTTTTTTATAATTATTTGGACCTTGTATCGATGGATTCTATCTATATTTCTGAACAGTTACTTACAGAAGTGTTCATGGTTATGAATATATATAGATATATAAGATTACTCTTTGCATATATTCACTCATGGTAGTGTGTATATGTATAATTATATATATTCAGGCTAAGTAGCATATATATCTATCAAAATGAATATGTGTGTGTGTAAAGGGGTATATTGATGAGTAATAATATATGTAGAGACCCGTTGTACATATTTTTTCATGAAAATGTGAACATAGGTGCTTAATTAACCTATATATATTCAAAGGTGCTTATGTGTGAAAGAAGAAAAGGGAATATTTTGGTTTCCATTTCAATGTGCGTTGAGTTTGCGGTTGGTTTCCATTTGTATTTCACATTAAAATTTATGAAATATCTACTCCAGGACTTCTAAACATTTTTTAATACTAATTATTGAGGAATGTTTTTTAGAATAATTTTTTACTTGAAATGAACTGATAAACTACTTATATTAAGTTTTATGGAATGGTTTTACTAAAACCTACTTGATTAGTGTTTGTTAAAAGGACTTTTTGGATTTTATTAATGATATTTGGTTTATAAATAATTTTTTTGGCTTAGTTATGTATTTTGGTTTCCAAATGATGAATCAGAATCGTTAAATGGTCCCTTCAATTGTAATTATTTCATAAATGATCTATTTAATCCTTTTGTAAAATGGGTTTTCACTCAAAGGAGGTTTGGATACCATTTAGATCCATCATAAATTAGTCACTTTTGAAATCCACCCTTTGGATGGATCTATATCATAGATTCATATGCTAATGGGAAGGAGTGGTCCTCAGATAATTACATTCTTCTTGTGTAGATGGTTGGGGGGAAAGGGGTCTTTATCAGAGTAATTTAGTGGGTTGATGCTTGGTTGGGTGACTAATGCTTTTGATGTGTATGTTATTGGATTTTTTTTCTCACCCTGAATTTTGATATGACCTGATAACCTAAAATATATAGTAAATTTTAGATAATATTTACTATAGTAGTTTAGATTATCCTTTAGATAGTGGACCTTAGTATACACCTCTCTCTAATTTGGGATTATACCCTCGATTATGCATGTTGGGTAATAGTGAGAATTTTGGACGGATGATGGAATTATGATAGGTGTGCCTACATGACGAATTAGGTTTTAATATTTTATAGATTATCCACTAATCTATTAGGATTTCCATGTTCAATAGAATTTATTTTTATATGATTTTTTTTCATTGTTTGGTTGGTTAATCATGTGTGAAATTTTCTATTTCCCTTGTTGTCTGTTCATTGATCATGAATTCTTATGTGGTGCAATTTTTTGTAAAAAGTATTTAATTGGTTTCCAATTATTTTATGGAAAATTGATTTCGTAGTTTTTACACTGATTGAACAAAAAACAACGTTTTTACTACTTCCCCTCTTTTCCTCTAAATTAAAAAAAATACATATTTGAAAAAAAATCTATTTTTAAGGAAATGTGAAATGGAAATTTTTTTCTTTATTTAATGGATTTTTTTAAATTTTATTTTATTTTATTTTTTAATTTAAGTTAGTGGATCATTTAAGTAAATTAAATGTAATGGGAATAGATTGTTAGGTAATGTCTACTAATTTTCAATACACATTCATATAATTATATCATTGTTCTTTTCTTTAGGTACTTAATCCAACTCGAACATTGTCTCCATGGTATGATGTTAGTTTAGTGTTCAGTGGTAAATCAAAGGTTCACATTCAGTTATGTATATATTTTATTTAATTATTCTAAATGTTTATCTCTATTATACTATTTATAATTTTCAATTTATTTTTTTGTTGTCTTATGGGATAAATTATTTTGATTTTCCTTGTCACTGATGCACAACACTAGTTGAAATCTAAGGAAAATCATGAACAACAATTTGTACATGTTTCATGTAAAATCAGGTGACCAGGTCAATGTTGACCCTTGTTAATTTGTAAAAAAAATGGTATCATAGAAGAACTATTATTATTTATTTTGTCATATTTTTTGAATATAGGACAGTCAGATCTAGGGAGGTTGGTAAGGGAAGAGTGTCATGAAATATTTCTCATTCTTGATCCTCGAGTGACCAGGGGTAATCTAGACTTTGGTATATCATTTTGGTTTTTAGGTTTATTTCATTGGTCATTTTTTGATTTGTATGGTTTTGGAGATGAAAATATTTTTGAATTAGTGTTACGTGGAGATGTTGTATGGAGAAGTGACCCATGTAGAGCCAGAGTGAAAGGTTTAAGATACTTCTAGTTGTGGGTGCATGGTCAATGCATAGTAAACTAAACCATATAGTTGGGTCATACATTACCACACATTATCTACTTTAGTTATATTTTTGTATGTGATGCACATATCTGAATTTTAATTGTGTGAGTGGAATTTGAAAAGAAAACAAATTTTAAAAATGGTTTTCGGAGAAAAATACATTGGTTTTAAATTAGAAAAGTTTTATTTTTAATACATATGACTAATGGAATGGTGGAAGTGGTATTTTATTTCAAAATTTATGTGGCGAAATGGTTTCAATTTTGAAATGGGGAATTGGGTTTAGAAACAGTATATTTAAGAAAATGATATTTTTGAAAAAAAATTTGTTTTTAATTTTATTTTGGATTATAAATGCAGCATTTTCGGTTGATATGTTTCATAAGATGAGATTTTTATTATTTTTATCTAATTATCTGTGTCGTGTTTTTAAATATAAGCCAACAAAAAATGAAGAATGTTTATAAGGTGTATTTTCTCCATTTGTTTGACCTTACTATACTATTAACAGAGTTTTAGAGCCAAAATCTTCTTAATAATTTTATGGTTTATATATTCATCAATGACTGTTGGAGGCTATGGAGTATATTGAGGAATTCAGTAATATATTTAGTGTTTCCATACACCAAATATCATGAACATTCGAATTTTCTTTGGTATGTTTGATGGAGTAGGATAGGTCTAGTTTAAGGTAATCATCCCATATTTGTTGCGAGTTAGGTTTTCATATGTGATCATAAATCCGACATTAACACAATTGTTTATTCTTAATTAATTAAAGGAGAAGAAATTTTCAGATTGTTAAAAAATTTGTAAAGGTCGGAAGATGGTTTTGGTGGTATGTTGGCCATTTCAATGAACTGGTATTCTATTCTCTAGAGATAGTGTTGAGCAATCAGTTATAAGCTCTTATTTTTATATGAGGCCTCATTTTAGTATTAAATAATCATATCTTATCTTATGGGAAATTCATATAGGGAATCATGTGGTAGTTTATTGTGTTTTTTCATTTGGTGCTCGTGGAGGTTTCCTGTCATGTAAGGATTGTGAATTGGAGGAGCTTATTATAGACAACATCCATGCAAGTTCCATGCATTAATTTACATGACCAAAAGTTTTTTTTCTCCAATATGGTATATTTTTATCATTCTAATCCTTTTTTCTATCACTTAGTGGGGGCTTGTAGACTCTATGTCTATTTGTGACACTAGAAGAATGTGTTTTGTTCAGGGATTATAAGCTTCTATCTATGGGTAAGTAGATTCATAAAGAAATCATGAAACCATATATAGACCGTAGAGTGATGTTTTCTATGAATTCTGGATTCAATGGATGTGGGGGGAATTTCTTTGAGATTTTATATTTAGTGTTAGAGAGGGAATGGTTTACGTCCCCCTGTTTTTGTTTTCATTATACTTGAAATTACTTCTTTGGTTGTAAATGTCTAGGTGGAATTTTATACTTGTAATCTACTATAGTTATGAAAGAAACTTACATATGTAAATTAATATATAGTTATCGATATCAATAGTAACATTTTGAATCATTTTATGGAAATTTATTTGATTATTTAGTCTTGTATAAAAGAAGAAATTTCATTCTGTTTACTGCATACTTTGGAAATTTTTTTTCAATGGGGACCCCATGTTGTGGGAGATAGCTTGTGTGGGGAGTTATTGGGTAGATCCATGTTGGGTTTATCATGTCAGTATTTTCTAGTTGTTCTTAGATTCTTGTTACTTAAATGGAGGGGTAAACACCATCGATTAGGTTGTCGATTTCTATTGATTTGTTCAGGTGTGGCTTATAGAGTTGAAATGTTTCACCATGGTTTTTGGTTTTCTTTTTTTAGGGTTTAGTGTGGGGATTTTAATTTATTTTGATTTTGTCTCAATGTTTTGTTATGTATGTTCCTTTATTATTTTGATTTTGGTCTTGTTCTTTATTTAGACTTGGTGTTTTTTCTGGGGGATTATTTTTTTGATGTTGGGATAATTATCATACCCCTCCAAGATATTTACATATTGTTTTATTCGTTTCATCTCTTTAATTTGTTTTCTATAATTACATGGTGTTTTATAGAGAAGATTTTGGTTTCTGGGAGCCAAAGAGGAGGCACATTGTCCGTTCATGGTTAGATGTAATTGTGTTTGACCTAGTGAAATCCATGTATCCTATACATTGGTTATGTCCTGACTGAACAACCTAGTTCATGGGCACGTTCACCCTCTTATTAAAGCATGCTGTCTTCCTAGGTTAAAAAAATAATCAAAATAAAAAAATAAATGGAAATAAAATAAAAAATTAATATTTAATTACTTATATTAATAAAATAAATTTTTTATTATTATTATTATGAGTTCTTATTAATATTGGGGTATCTTTTAACCCATAAAGGGGGGTTTGTCTTCACCCACATAGTAGCCCCCCCTCATACCCATGTCACCAATACCCCCACCCCCTAGAGTTCATGGCCTACCTTATCATTCACCCTCTAGGAACTATTTCACCTCTCAATTTGGTGTGCAGTCATATTCGTTAAGGTTATCATGATATTCTCCGCCTACAATTTCCCCTCTTTTATTGTCACATTTTCTTCCCCGTGGTATGAACAACATGTCTGAATCCTAAATCATCTTAGTGGTTCCTTTTTCATTGTATTTTGATGTTTAAGGCCCCTGAACTCTGATATTATACTTCTCATTTCATAGTCATCAAAGGTAATAGGTTCTCCAAGGGTTTCAGGTAGGTTGTGTAATGTTTTAATTCTCATCCCCAATTTTATTTTACATGTTTTTTTGGGTTTGATTTTGTGGTTTTTTTCTAGAATTCTTTGTACATTGTTAAAATGTATTTGAATCACCTTTGTAAATGGATACATAAACCTATATGTATAGGTTGTAATATATATATGTGTTTCCCCCATTGTATATATTCACTCATGGAAGTGAAAATATAAACATTGGTGCCATGTTTTTTATATATTTATTAGGATGAATATGTGTATAGTGGTAAAGGGGTATATAAAATTTTATTGATATTTTTAGAAACCCCCTTGTACATTTAATCCATGAAAATTTATATTAGGTGATATGTGTCCTTCTATATAAGTGATGGTTCATATTGGTGCAAGCCAAAAAAGATATTTTGGTTTTTGTGACCAATTACATTGTGTTTGAGTTTGGTCTCCCCTGGATTTTTCTTTTTCAATTTATGAAAGATTCATGGATTGACATTATCACCTTTATTTAATACTAATTTGAGATTTTTTATTTTTAGAATATTTTTTTACTCTAAATGAATTTATTTCCACCTATATTATGTTGTATAGGACGGTTTTAATAAGAAAATACAAGACATGTGATTTTTAAAATGAATGTTTGGATTTTATATAGGATTTTTGGTTTCCAAATCATGATTTTAGTTTCGTAAATTTTTTTCAGTTTCCAAATATTTAATTTGGTTTCTTAAATGGGTCAGTAAATGTTTTATTGTTCATAAATGATGAGTTATCTATTTTTTCAAATGCATTTGTCACTCAATGATTGATTGAGGCCTATTTGGAACCTTTGTAAGTTTGTTCTTTTTTAGAACCTCCCTTGGTATGAACACCTTTTCATAATATGGGTGATAATTGGAAGGGGAGGTCTTAGACATGGTACATTCGTCATGTGTTGATGGTTGGAATGAAATTGAATATTATTTAGGGTAACTCGGTTGGTGATTCTATGTTGTGTGGATTATATTTGTGATTTTTATATGGATGATTATTTGAATCAACCACTATTTTGATATTACAATGTAACATGCCATAACTATCATATTTTTAGAGACTGTTTTCTACACTATTTTAGATTTGGCTCTGGATAGTGACCCTATAATGGGCCTTTCATTGCTTTAGGATTTTTCCTCAGCTAGGCTTGGTAGGTTAACAAAAATCATATGGGAAGGTTGATGACATCGAGTTAGGTAGACTAATGGGATGATTCACATTTCAGCATGTTCTACGTTTTCTCGTGATCTATTATTTTTTTTCAAGTTCTTGTGATCTGATTTTTCTATGAGGATGATTTAGGTACCCTGTTTGGTTGGAAAATCATTTTCGTTACCTTATATTGAAATTTATGTCTGATCGATGCTCCCACCTTCCTGTTGAGTTTACATATTTGTTAAAAGGTATGTTATGGTTTTAAAATGTTTTATGGATAATTATTTTGATAATATTTTATTCTCATCATCACTTAATGAAAAAACAAAATATTTTAACATCTCCTATGTACCTATAAAATGTAAAATACATAGTATTTAAAAAAGAAATGGGGATTTAAATGAAATAGATAATGGGTAAAGAATTTTTTTAAAGGAAATGTATTGAAAAAACATATGTTAATATATTCTAATTCAAAAATTATATTATTGAGTATTTTACTTAAAAGAATTGAAATGGATAAACATTGTTTGGTAAATCCGATTTAGTATTAATATTCAAACCTATAGTTCAATTTTTTCTATCCAATTGTTCTACATTAGGATCAGACTATGTCACCATGGTGTAACGTTGGTTTAGTGGTCGATGGTTACCCTCAAGGCCACACGGAGGAGTGTGTGATTTTTATTTCTTTCAACATCAAGTTGTTTTATATTGAGCATATTATATTTTTTATTTACATATTTTTCTATCTTATTGGTCAAATGGTTTTTAATCACTTTATCTTTGAATCCTGACATAAGTTTCAGGAATGGGGTGTCCGGAACACCTCTTGATCCTTACTGCATGCCGAATCGGGTGACCGATTTGGGGTTGAATCGTGTTTGTTTTTCACATAGTATATAACAATAAATAAAAATATTATCATAAAGATTAATCCATGAATTGTAAATAATTAATAAAAATAAATCATTGTGCATAAAATATTTTATTTCCAAATTAATGAGATTTATTATCTAGGGAATCTTTATAACTTTTGAATTATTAAAATAACATCCCTCTAAAACAGAATGGTTTAAATTAAACATATAAAAAATTGATTTAAAGGTCATTCATGAAGTGATATCACAATTATGAAATATATACAATAAATAATTTAAATTAAGATCATATATACAATACTGGTCTCAATGAAAAGAAATTGGTATGAAAAAACATATATCATATTCCAAATTTCAAGGAAAATTATATTACCACATGTATCTACAATATAATATCATAAAAACATAATTTATAACCTTACTTGAATCCATTTTCATTACTAAAATTCATATTTATTCATTATGTATTTGAATTCGTAAAATTTTCAACATCAGGTTCTTTTTGTTTGAACGTTTAAAATAGTTGCATAATAGAGGAACTAATTTTAATCATCTTTAAAAATTTCATAATTACAAGGTTATTAAGGTTGATGATATGAATCATTTTTCATTTTTGATGTTCCAAAATACATTCATTGTTTTTATTATTTATACATTTATATGAAATTTTTAACAATAATATTTTTCTTATTCTTGATTATTAGGTTAATGATATGGATTTTAAGTCATTCATAATATAAATTTGAGTTATTATTATATTAGGTATTTCAATCAGTTGATAAAAGATCATACCCTAATTTAATGAATGATTATGAGTCACTTTTTGTCATATCATTATAATAGGAGCATAATGATATTTATTAGTGTTTATTAAAATGGAACATTAGATTTATAAGGATTTATAGGAATAAATAATATATATGAAATTCATACATTATTTGAAAAAAATATCATCATCTTAGAATGTTAATTTTATACAATTTAACATATGATGATTTTTTTGTTGATTATATCACTAATAGGTTGACCAATTTTTCATACCATAACATTAATTATATCATAACCAAAATTTTTATAATTTAATACTATTTTTATATCCAAGTATTTGTGGTGGTGAAGGCAAATGAAACACTTTATTCCACGGAGGTGGTTGTTCAAAAAATTCATGAACAATGGTTTTTTATTAATGGATGGGCAATATGACTAAATAATGATAATACCCTTAATATAGATACATTAAAGTATTTAAGTAGGATTATTTTTATTATATTATCATGTATAAGATAAATTGTTTAAATGAAAATGAAGAAAAAAGTTGTAGTTATTAAACTCATGCAAAGGATTTCGATTTTCCATGGATATATCAATGAATAAGAAATATAAGGCCCTAGCCTTAAACCTTACTTAATCTTGAGTTATTACAAGATTACACATTGAGGATCTTTTCAGGTTTAGAGTTTTAGAGAATTAGATCATAAAACATTACATTACACATTTAAACAAAGTGGTTACATAAAAGATAGTATTCATTTTTCCCATCAACGGAAACATAGTTAAAATAAAACATGGATTCTTTCTTGACACTTCCATGACACTATCATCATATCATGTACCCTTCCCTTGACCTGTAAAAAACATTTCAAAAAGGTGGGATGAGAATAAAAAGCTCTGTAAGGGATATAAAAATATGGAAAGGAAACATGAGTACATGTATACATAAGAAGGAAATCATACTTTACCCATAAAACATAAGCTCGTTAACATACCACATAAAATCATGTATAAATAATAGAATTCATAATACATAAAGGTAACTTGAGGCATTCATAACATTCTTACGTAGGGAGTAACCCTCTTGGTTACATTTGGAATACCCATCACAGTATATTCCCTACATTTGTTCTGAGAAACCTTAACGTTTAACACCACCGCCTTACACAATTCATTGGAGAGCTATATCGGGCTCACCCGCCCTTAGTTTATCATAGAACCACCCATCTTCAAAAACAATTCCCATGAACCATAACATAATCATAACACATAACTTAAGCATAAAGGAAATATAACATTCCAATATTGCAATAACAATATAACATTGTAAGATATTGAAATAAAAAATCCATTCTAAAAACCATTTTCGAAAACATTTAAAACATTTAATAAAGAGATATTTGAATAAAAGTGTCCCATACCACTTTTAAGGTTTTAACATTTTAAACCACTAATATCCATATAAATAAATCCTTAAAACCATTTTTAAAACATTGATATTAACGAGAAATATTTATAAGAATAAACCATTAAAACATTTAAAACCATATTTTCGTTAAAGAGTTTTTACCAAAATGAGGGACACTTGAATACAATAATTTAGGAATAACATTTAATAAGAACTTTATAATATCATGAGAATAAATTAATTCATGATATAATATTCTAAAGGAAAGTATATACTCCATATAATAGTGAATTGGTGCATAACAACAATGAAGTCTCTTTAAAAATGTAAAATGAGATAAAATCCCCTGTAAAGAAGGTATCCTTAAATTAAGGATAAATCAATCTAATAATTATGTGTGAAAAATATAGATACACCCAATATAAGTGGATATTATGTGTAAATCAATCAAAGGTCATTCACACATATTCAAAGGATGGCATATTCAATAATTACATGTTGAACCCAAAGAAATCGAAAATGGGTTAAGAAGTTCCCTAGACAGCCTAACGACGTCACATCAAATTTTAGAAAAAGATTTGATGAGAGAGATAAAGGGTATATCATCACATGGACAAAAAATTTATGGCAATAATGATATATAATAACATATCCCCACATAATAATATGAAAATTAAAAGATATAACAAAAGAAGTCATTTAAAAAGAGAAGGGTGAAAGGTTCCCTTGCTGATTTGGGTAACATTAGAAACGTACACCCCATGAAAGAAGTAATATACAAAATTGATGTAAATAATCATAAACGAATGTATGTTACACAATGAGTAGAATAATGTAGAGTAAATACACCACTCAAAAGGAAATATTGGAAAATGTAGCATGAATCTCACGTGAATAAAAGTGATATGAAAAATCCCTTACGAAAACTCGGCAGCCTAACAGCGCCACTTAAAACTTCAAAAAAATTGATTGATGAGATCAGATAGGTTCTCTAAACATATTTAAATAATATTTATAGAAATAGGAATATAAAATAACATCTCACAGCATAACAAATATGATCATAAATGAAGTGACATAAAGGAGAGTACATAAAAAGAAAGAGAGAGGTTAGATCTCCTACGTAAATTCGGCAGCCTAACGGCGCCACTCAAAACTTCCAAAATGGATTGATGAGAGAGAATAGGGTCTCTCATCATATGAACATAAAAATTATAGTAAGATTAATATAAAATAATATCCCAATCACAAGAAATATGAGCTTAAAAGTAATGACATAAAAGAGTGTACTTAAAAAGAAAGAGAGTAGTAGGATCCCTTACCTCGAGTCCGACTTGACTCAGTCGTTCTTTAATCTCTGGAATAATAAACTTGAGTTAATTTCTACTTTCTTAATAACCTTTTTAAAGTTCATTATTCCTTTTATATCACTTCTTTCCATGTTATAAACATTATGTAATCATTTAAGATAATAATGTTTATTTTGTCGATATTTGGTTCTTAAGTCGAAAGTGGATTTCTTACAATTACATGTTGTTCTTGTGTTCAAAGGTTCATTATATCCAGAATGATATTCATGATTTGGATATCATATATATCATATATATCCAGAATATAAATGTATTTATAATATTACATAATCATTTAGAGGTAAGAAATGAAATGCACCGTTCATGGAGATGGTAAGCCGTACGTACGCATGAACGCTACTTTCATTTCTATGTCATATTAATGGAATTAAAACTAAATGAGAGGTATGTATATTTTAATTCGAAAATTATATTCATAATGTATATGTAACATACATCATATATAATAACTATAAATCCATCCTTTATACATCCCACATATGGCATTAACGAATCAAATCACTTTGAGGGGGCGGTAGTCCGCACTTCTTAAAATGAAATTATTGTGTTTACCCACAATGGAAACCATAATGGTATTACACAAAAGAAAAATACAGAAGATTATTTAAAACATAAACATATTATATATCATATATAAATATATTGACATCATAATGGCCACCTTTTAATGTGTTATATGAGTGTTGAATGATCATCGTTTCGTGAGGCAGAAATTTGCCATCCACATAAACAGTATGTTCTTTAACCATTTGGTGTAGGTGTGTGTAAGTGTAGCTCGAATTATTCTTATAAAAACATCCTAGTATTTTGAATGTACTGTATTTGTTACAAAATAAATGAATAAAAAGCATTTAGGGGGTTGGAGAAGAAAAAAAAAAGAACACAAGTGAAGACATTACCTTAAAATCGGGTAACTCTATTTGATTTGAGCTCAAAGGCTTCCTTGAGAATACTTCTGCCCAATGTTAGGATTTTAGGAGTAATAAACGGATGTGGAGAGGCAATATGAGCAGGGGTTGGACAATCCAAATGCTTTGGATGTGTGGGTAAGGAGGTAGAGGTGGGGGCCTTTTATAAGAGGAGAGGAGGGGCACTCTTGGAAAGTGATGAAATGTTACGTTATATGAAAATGATTTTCGGATTTAAAAGGTCCCACATTGATATAATTCTAGGATAAGGTGATAAGGTTTCGAAATCCTCCAATCCAATAGGTTTTGGACATGTGTAGGTCATATATTTTACATTATCCTTTTATTTTATTTAAATCCTTTATTAATTAGGTAATCGCTGCATCATTATGATGTCATAAATAATTTTATATATTTAATGTCTAAAAATTATAAAAAAAAATATAATGATGTAGGAAATACTTTTATCTTTCCAATGACTATTTATAGTCAAATATCTGACTTGTATAACCCAATTTAAAAATTGTTTTAGTGAAACATCTCATGTTTGTGACATTTTTATTTTAACTTTAAATAAGAAGTTATTTATGTCATTTTCCAACCAAAAGGGATCCATGGGGTCGGCAAGTTGACCCATGGATTTTAATGGTCGTCCATGACACATCCAATGAGAGTAGGACATGTGTCTAGGTCATTTCACATTATTAAAACATTATTTTTACATCAAATTACACTAATTACCTCTAATCGCGATTAAGAACATAAAAGTTACTATTCACCAAAAAATTATTTTAATCCCATTGAAAAACATTTTACTTTCTAATTACAAACATGTATGTCGGATTTTTGAAATTCAAAACATAGAGGTGGCAATGTTTCTTTTAAACGAAAAATCAGTTTCTTTAACTACCACTTAGTGGCTTCACTATTCATCAAAAATTCATGTTTTTCAGAAAAATACCAAAAATTCACCCTAAGCTATATTTGATATTCTGAACTCAAAAATGATGTCTATTTTACAAAATTCAAAACATATAAGTTGAATTAATTAATTTAATAATTAATTCCCGCTATCAAAACAAATAGCGTGTTTTTATGAAACAATATCTATTAAAAGATTGACACTAGTTTAAGTCCAATTTCAAAGTGAAATTAATTTCAATGAAAACTATTGGATGAAATGGTAAAAATATAATCTAATTTTACTTTAAAAAAATTCAAAAGATAATATAATCATATAAATAAATTAGATTATAAAGTGGTTTTGAATTAAAATACAACATTTTTCACTATTCATTAAAAAATGAACTTTATCGGAAAGATACCGAAAGTTTACACAAAGTAAATTTTGATGTCTCTATTATAAAGAAGAATTTTATTTTGTCAAATATAACACATAAAATAGCCAAAAGTGTATTTAAAAGAGGTTCTCCATCAAAAGGCGGTTAATCGACCTTCTAAAGAACATTAGAATGTTTACGCTTAAAAATTGAATTCATTCACATTTTTAATCCTCAAACATTTATTATAAAAAGTAAAAATATTTGACAAACATATATAATCATTTTTTAGTTAGTTCTATTTATTTCCGCCATTACAACAACTAGGAGTTAACTACCATTTAAAATAATATTATGTTATTATTAGATTGCAACGTAAGATTCCCAAGAAACTCATTGTTGCGTATTGGGTACGCCATCGAGCATAACATCCCCTTTAAAGTAATATTACTGTTTTATTCACAAATATGGATAAATATAAAAATTTCATATTTCTTATTTACCTGGGGTGTTACAGGAAAGACATTGGATATCTATCAGTGACCAGGGAATTTTGTAAGTGGGATGTATTTATAGGGAGAGTAAATTGTAAGGTTTTCATAACAATTTCTAATTGTGTTTCCTTATAAAATTTGTGAGGATATGCCATTAAAATTGAATGAAATGGTAGTTTTTCGATTGATTTTTACATTTTGAATTTTTTGAGGTTACCATACAAGTTTCAAAGGACTAAAAATTAGGATATTAGAAGTTTTTGGCCATAAATACCCCAAAACTCATTATAGAGTGATATTTTAGTTCTGGATGAATCTTTTGTATTAATATTTTTCCCTCTACCAAAAAATTATAATACATTGGTAAATAATTTATAAAATTCATTAGTAATTAAAATAAAAAAAATCATTATTTATTTTTTCCATAATTAGATAGTTATAATTTAAAAAAAACTAGTTATTTTTTGAAATAAAAATTCAAAATTGGTGAATAGTTTATTTTAAATTAAACATTATTTGTAATGGAGTGATATTTTTCATACATAAATATATCCCAATTTTAAATTAATATTCAATATAAAAAATTACAATCAATGTAAAGACAATGAAGGTTTAGGTTATTTGAGACTAGATACATGAAAATATTATTTATATATATTCTTCATCAACTCACATAATTCTCAACGTAATGTTTAACCTTTTTTGTATACCATACATAAAGAATTCATCACAATCAGGGGACTGAGGAAAAAGGAAAGGGTGAGCTCAGATTCCTTGTTAGGGTAAACATGGGAGATATCAACTGATGATCATATGAAATAACAAGATTATAATAATGTTTTGATATCATGACTATAACATTAAATGAAAATAACCATTCTATAATATACAAAAACCATGATTCATGGCATAAAGAATTATCATTTCAAAACACAAATATCATTAGAGTGGGAAATATTTATAATCAATCCTAAACCACATATAAATACTATAAAAATTTGTCACCAACATATCTATATAAAGAATTTAATTTTTTATGGTTAACTACTAAGATTATAAATTCCTATTGGATTATGAATCATATTATATTTTCTATTGTGGATCAAGAAATAGACTTATTTCCTATAATGTATCATGTACATTAACATGTTTCCCAGAGTTTATCAAGAAAATAGACATATTTACCATAATAAGTTAATGAGATATAAAATTATATCAAATGAATTTACGGGATATATAAATATTGTATTAAAATAAAAATAATTAAAATCATGCATATATACACTACAAGATCCAAATATATTCATCATATTATCATATAAAAACCCATGAAATGAAAACAAATTTCATAAACGTTTCATAATTACATCATTGCATAAGACATGAAAAAATAAATGATATTAAGAAATATTTCATCCTCATACAGATAAATCATACAGAGAATGAATAATCATGGTATCAACAGATATAATCTTTAGTAAATCATATTTGACATCAATTTATGCTATCACATATGAATTTTCATTTCTTAAAATCAATAGAATCTTTCATGAGGAATTTTACCATTTAACAATGAATTCACTAATTTAAATCCTAAAATTTCAAAAATATTACACAAAACATTTAATTTAGAAATAGCATTATAAACATTTGAAATAATCTTCAATAAATTTATTCATTATGATGGGAAAAGAATTGTTCATTCTATATAAGTTAAAGTTAAACATTCTTCCAAAATATTCGTATAAAGTCAAAAACTACATCGTTCCAATAGTGAAAAAAATATTTCATTTAAAATAGTTTTTGAAAAAAATAATATTTGTAAAATTTTATTTTTAAATAATCATATGATAATATTTATACATTATTGAAAACAATTTATGAAAACTTGGATATATGAAAAATTATTTTTTGTTAAAATATAAATAAATATATATATATATGTTTTATTATTATTTTTCATTTGAGTAATTAAACATAAGATTATTAAAGAAAAATAATTAATATATATAAATAGTTATAATAGAAGAAATATGAAAAGAAAGTATTATATAATTATTCAAAAATTCCCTTGATGTCAATTCAATAATAATAAACCCCAATTAAAATGGTATTGAAAACTAAATCATGTACTAGAAGACACATAATTCATCATATGTCATTCGAAATACTATATAAAAAATATTTATTTATTATACATATATTTAAAACCAAATTTTTATCTGTGATTCTATTTAATATTTACTTATGAACACTTATCACCAAAATTATAAACAATTTGATATGAAAATAAATTCCCCAAATGATTTTTTTATTTTTCACACATGTCTCCATTCAGCAGTTTAGATCCATGACCTTTGCACTTGGTTACATCTTATCTAGTATATTAATCATTATATATATAATATATATTTATATATATATTTACATATAGACATCTATAAAAATTTTCGATTGGAAAATGAATTACAACGTTCCTGGAGATGGTAGAATTTACTTACCCATGAACATTGTTTTCACTTTTAGATGGATAAAACAAATTAAATATAATGAATAATTAATAATTAGTGAATAATTTCTAATAAAATGAAAAAAATATATTTATTAATGAATATATTATTACCATCTAATTAAAATTTAAATGAAAAACATATCATATCATTTCATGGAGGTGGTAATCCATACATACACAAGAGTGATGCAATCACCTTCTAAACGATTGGAATGTTATAACATATATGTAATGGCCCAGACCTCTCTAGACCATTCCTTTGTGAAAATGTGGTGATGGAGGTGTTCCTGGAGGTCAAGGCGACTTAGGGGTGCGTTTGGGTGGACTTTTATGGAAAGCTAAATTGTAATAGCTTTCCCACAGTTGGCGCACGGTTTGCCTAAACCGTGCGGCCAAACCGAGCTAGCCTGGTCTTAGAGGCAGTGGCTAGCACACAGTTAGCAAAAGGGTTGTCTAACAGTGCAGACTAACCATGCGAGGAGTGTTTGACGAGGCAGAATCTAACGCACGGTTCGTGCACGGTTTGTTAAACTCTGTGGACTAACCGTGCTGGCACTTAATGTTAGATCCTAAAATTGTGGATCTAACTCGTTTTTTATTTAGTCATCTCGTTTAAGAACCTAAGTGTCCATAACATGGGATTACTCTCCCTTGAAGGTTATAAAACCTCTACCAAGCATTTTGAAGGTGATCCGGAGGCTTCTCTTCGCAAATCGAAGTCGGTTTCTCGAGGTATGTGATCCTTTTTGTTTGGTTTCTTAGATCTACCTAGATCTACTCCTTCTATTCTCCTAGGATCATAGATCTACACCTGTTATGGGTATATCTAAGTGTGTGGATGTCAATTAGGATGAGATTTGGTCTTTGTTTTGTTAGTATAAGAGATCTAGGGAGGATCATTGGTGAATTGGCCCGGTCTTCTTCGGCGTTCTTCTACCGTCGTGGTTTCCGTCAAAACCTTTGAGGTAGGGGATTCATGGCTTCTCTAATTGTTTATGTGGAATCATAGAGATATCATGATTTAGCCTTTGGATCACATTGTAATTGACCTAATTAAATACTTGAACCAGATTAAAAGAATTGGTTTGATCGCATGTTGTTTCTTTGTGTCGTGATAACAGTTCACCTCTTGATTTAATAGATAGTGTGATATATATGCCTTTATTGTTGGCATGTTGCTCTTGATAAAATTTATAAAGAAGTTAAAGCTGGAATTAATTGATAATTAATTGGATAAAGATAAAGAGGCATGTAAATGAATCTGGTTTTTGTCGATGTGGATGTTGTTCCAACTTGGTGTTAATCAATTTGAGGCCGATGATGTGTTTAATTCAGTTGGTTAGTAAACCAGAAATCTATTGGTGCTTGTTGTTTGATGTTTGGAAGTCTTTTTAAAGGGCCAAGATCCCAAATTTATGTGATGTTTATTTTTTCCTACTGCTTGTGTTGTGATGTGATCCTGGATGGATGTTGTGATATGTGTGGGCATGGAGGCCATGTGGTTGTGGTAGCAGATGACGCCTAGAGTGGCGAGATGCAACGATTTATACATGTGAGTGTCATGGAGGACAACATGGATGATAGAGTGGCGAGATGCATCAGTTTATGCATGTGGGTGTCAGGGAGGACACTGGGGATGATGGAATGGGATGGATGTGATTGTTGGATGCTTGTTGATTCTTGATTGTTTATCTGCTTTACTTTTCCCCACTGCTCAAGGCTACTGGTCTTGCTTACCCTTATTCTGATGGAGGTGAAGACATGCGGGGTATTCCATGTTCTTTTAATGTTTAGTATCTCAAGATAGAATGGGTCTACGATCTTGCTATAGGAGGCAAATACTCGACGGGTAGTACATCTACTCACCGTGCTGAGCCCACTTGTGTTTAGTAGAATAGGATGCATTTCTATAATGCCTGGGAACATGGGAAAGTAATTCTGTAATGATTGATGGAATAAATGATGTTAACCCATGGGGTTGGAGTTTGATGAAACTTAATGATGAGGTTGAGAAATTTGTAAGTGACAATGGGTTTTAGATGTGATGTTAATGGAACTTAATGTAGAATTGTTCTTGGTTAATTAATGTTCGAAGAATTAATTAACGTACAGTGAAATTGATAAAAAGGGAATGAAGTAATATAATAAATCTCTTTAAATGGTTGTGTGCTTACAGGATACCTTGTCTTAGAAGTGGAAGCTTGGAGTCCAAGAGGCATTAGTTGCAGTTGTTTCTAAGGATAGGTTCTGCCCATAGTGTGGTTGTGAGTTATAATATATTCTGTTCTTTTTGTGTTTCTATATGATACTCCACCCTATCAGTAAGGGAAACTGACATCCCGAGGATTCTGAGCTCTGGAGGGTGTTTTCCCCAACATTCCGGTGGGAGGATGAATGGCTGACTGCGCCCTTTGACCCAGCTCTCTTCTCTTGGTAGATACTAGTGCCATGAGGAACAACGGTGAGTTTTCCCCATGAATGTGTGTAGAGGGCTATAATGGCCTGTGGTTATTCACACACATATATTCTAGATATATTATCCTATGGACTACTATAGGTGTAACGTGTATAGGCTGTGATGGATTGAGGATCCTTACTCAGTGTATGGGTTGTAATGGCTTGAGGTATAATACCCGACATATGATACATGTTATGCAAGCATTGTTGGCTCCCAAAAACTACCTGGTTACTTTTGGTTGTGAGGATGGTGTGGTGGTTCACCCGGGTGTCTGCAGGGAAGCCTTTGTGGTGCACGTGGTGCAGATTGTGGAGCATAGCACAGGTGCATACAGGCAAGCCTTTGGAGAGAGATGCACAAGACGTTTGTCATTGGGGAAAAGCAGAAAACCATTAGGGAAATGGTAGCGGGGTACCCTTGATATTCTTTACTATATGATATATTCTTGTATGCGTTACTTGGTGAGAGTATCCATGGTGAGGTTGGGAACTTAGTATACCTTTTTAGGTGATGATTTAGTTTCACTTGTTCACTGTGCTTTAGCATGATTTCATTAATTTTGCACGAGGGGATTTGGGGAGGATCCTACTGAGTATACTGTTATACTCACCCAACGTATATATAAACTATTTTTTCAGGTCACTTGGAGCAGGTGGGAGATCAAGAAGGTTACTACTATCTTGTGGTTGCATGAGCTGTTCAGGCTTGTGGTCGCTGCTATTTTTACTTTCTTTTGTGTACCTGCAGTTTTTCATTCCATCAACCCCATATTATTAATCATAAAATATATATCATATAAATATCCATTAAATATAAATATATATACACCCATAATTTATAGACATATAATAATGATTTACACCGTTCATGGTGACGACAGGTCATATGTATGCATGACTGTTTTTTTCACCTCCCAATGGACGAAACGAATGAAATTAACACAATAATAATGATTTCTATAATAGCTGTTCATATCATATATATATATATATAATACTTATTAATTAGATTCATCCATATTTTAATCCAAGTAAAATGAAAATGAAAAAAATATCACATCTATTCATGGTGGTGGTAGTACGCATATAGGCATGAGTGACATTATCAGTTTTTAACAGATTGGAAGTCATTGAAGGTAGATGTAATAAAATAATTTTTGATTTATAATTGTATCCTAAATAAAATATGTAAACATTAAACTAATCACATAACCATTCCATGAAATATGGTGATTCAAAATGAATTCTTTCTCAACACTGATATGATATGTTGTACGTATCTAAGAGGGATAATTTCACGACCAATTTCATTGAATATATGGAAGATAATGGTGTTCCCAAAATAAAAATGACGTTTTAATATATTTAATATAATAATAATTATTTTTATTTTTATAACATATAATTATCAGATGTATATCTATAATAAAAATGCAAGGGTTCATGTAAGATGATTACTTCTCTTTTATTTTTCCTTCTTTGGGAAATTTATTAAGGACCCATGGAATGGTATTTTGAAAAGACTATAAAATCTAATTCATTTTTAAGGAAGAATATATGGGAAATAGGTATATATTTTTTCAATATATAAAGATCAAAACAATGTAAAGAAAAGAAAATACTTGTGTTCTTTTATATGGGTGGTAGATGGAACACATAAAATATCATAAAAAATTAAAATATAATAATGTTATTTAAAATATAAATACATTAAAATGGATATTAATTAGAATAAAAATAAGATAAGATCAAAGTAATATCATATAACTTAATTTATTTAAGTCATGACCGACTCCCTCTAAAGATATTGCAATTGAGTTGAGAGAGATTTCTAGCCATGTGTCATGCTGCTAGAAGGACCCTAGTTTAGGAAATTCACAAAGGGTATTAAAAATATAATGTATGAGAGACATTACCCTCTATAATATAAATAGGATCTGTAAATATGATAAAAAACAAATGGATAATCCATGACATAATTTAAAAGATTTCACAAAACCATCCCAAAATTCACATATAAAATAAGAATGATGCAGAGAAATGTATCCATGGTAAATACCCAAATATAATGATAAATAAGTGATAAAAAGCTATACAATGGTCCGTGATACTAATTTCTATCATGTTCTACATAGTCGTATTGGAAACCTATAAATTTTTTATATTTATGGTGAGGATGTATGTATACAAAGTAAGAAACCCAAATTCTCTCATTCACATGTGAAAAGAGAATATTAATTCAGTTGTGATAAAATAGTGGATCAAAAAAACACATATACTGGTATAATAACCTACCATAAACACACCATGGATCACATACAAAATTTAAATTCTATTTATAATAAAACAATATAAATACTATCAATAAAATTTACCACTTTCATCAGCCTCACTGATTTTAATCATTTTCCTCCTAATGGAAACACCATAGAACTCCATTCCCTTCAAAATTACTTCATGAAATACCATGTCACATCATAACCAAAAAAAACTATACCATCACATCAGAAAACAGCTCGCTTGAATATATTTTGGCCATCATATCACATAACATATCATAACCAGTGTAGTAGGCTATCATGAACATGATGAAAATAAACCATGTTATCTTCACATATCATGGATGACCCCCACTATATTAAATCCCATCACATCTCACATGAAAAGACTTGGTCTATTAAATCTCATCATATTGCATATATAAATATGTACTTTTGAAATCTTTCCATTAAAACTCATTCATGTCACCATCCCCTGTAAGAGGGAGTGAGGGAAAAATTGGGATCTATCAATCCATCATCCCATCATGATTTTGAAAAAATCAACTCCCAATATATATATATATATAAGCACATGGATCGCTATGTGGATGGGGTGCATGAGAAATGATAGGGTATTTAAAATGGTAAATATATAATATTAAACACATATGCCCAGCCTATGGAACAAAAACCAATTTATCAACCAAATCATGACCTTCCCATGCTTTGATGATCCCTCAAATTTTTAAAACAAAAATCAATCCATAAGAAACAAACCAAAATCCTTCTCAATTTAATCTAATTTATCAATTATGAGTTTTAAAACAATTTCAATTAAATCATCCAGTCCATTAAATAATTTATATCTTATTAATTTATTTTTAACAACCTACTATATAAAATATAAAACCTATTATAGTTTATTATTACATTATCTAAACCATGTAATACCAATACTAGGAGGGAAAACTACTGCATAATAAGAAACAATAGGAAACACAACTCAACATCCAACTGGCCACACACACTTTCATGTTTAATTAAATAATGACTATGTTCACAAACCCATTATAAAAACACATCACAACATAGCCACCCACATGAATCACATCATTACAAATAAGACACAAGACATAGAATCTTCTACAAGAACATTGATTTTTTCAGATTAGGAATATGGAAATTTCATCAATTTAAATTCATTATTTAGGGGTACTACCACAGAAAACATAAAATCTCAGGGAATAAAATTCATTAACATGATACATTTAATTAGCCAGTTAAATTTGGGGTGGCCTTAACCCCGAAAAAAAAATTTAATTCCACAAATCAAAACTTAACATTCCATGATATGACCCGCAAATACAAATACTTTAATAATACATTTATCCCATTAAATTTAAAAATACAAAACCTTATCAAAATAGTAATAATGTGATTTCATTATCCTTCTATTATTAATGTTTTTTACCATTTCATTTATGATTTTCAATTTTCATGCAACCATTTTATCAGAGAAAACAATTACCACCCATCCACACATGGTACACATATTGTATATTTTAGAATGACGAATGTATTTATCACTTAATCTCCCATATTTTTTGGTTATTCATTCTAGATATCTCTGTAGTGTCCCTCACACCCAGGGTTAATTCTAGTACTATCCATTACTAAAACACAAAGTTTTGACATGAGTGGAGAAACGTCATCAATAAAATTGAATTACTATAATCAATAACATAAAATATATTCAACCCTAAATCTTTTTACCCATTTCATAACATTAGATTTTAACATATTTATTTCAACCTAAATCAATGACAGATAACCTATATTATTTTTAAATAATCTGATATTAATTTCATTTGGGTTATCTCAAGCATGATAACCTTATCATTAAAATACAGATGAAAATTTACCATGATCATTCTTAATTTATTATAAGCCTAATTATCAATGAGATATATGGTCTCAAAATCTAACTTATCCTTCATCAAAAAACGTTAGTCATCACAAAAATAATATAATCTTGTATGTATATACACTAATCTTATAATCTCAATAATATACAATTCCCAAAACCATTTGTATATATATGTCAATAAACTAAAGTAAATATATATATATTCCTCTAAGAATTAACTATATCTATATTCATAAAATGTTGTTAAACACATGTATATATGGTCACACACTTGAAAAATTATATTATAGTCCTATAAAAAAGCATATAAAAAAAATATATAATCTACTATAAATTCAATTGTTAAAAATTACTATATGAATTACTTATTACAAATCAATGCACCCTTTATTATATCAACATCATGTGCATATTAAACATAAGAGTTACTCATAAATAAATCATTTTTCTCAATAGTTATCATAAATAATATAACCTTTTCATTAATTCATTTCCAATGTTATTAATAAATGATTACATATCATTAATGTAGAAGTACAGAGGAATAATAAATATCCGCTTCACAAAATCCTCAAATATTTTATAATATACCTGAATATCATTGATAAATATCACTTAATACTAAAAATATCTTTTAATTTCATGTAAATATTAACTTAACTATCACAAGTCAGAAAAAGAACCTCAAATTTTTATCATTTCAATCATATAATATGATTCTCTATTATTTATGTGTTCTACCTGATTCACTTATAAGACATATTTGTTTCTAGAAATATATATATGTCATATTAATTTATGGGATCTTATTTCAATCAAATTAGTTATGATAATGTCTAAATTATGAATTTAATAACATAAATATAGTTAAATTTTCTTTTATGCAACCTTTATTTTAAATATATGATAATTTATGATCATCATAAGACACCCTTGTTCAATCATTGGTTATCCCTAATTTTTTTTCAATTAGGTTCTCTAATATAATTAGATATTTTTTTAAAATACTTCATAAAGGTTTTAATGATAATGTGATTAACTAGATCTTATTTTTTGAGTGTGTCTTAAATGGTGTACATTAGGTTTCCCAGTCATCATACATAGAAATAATGACTGTGAAAATGCTCAACATACCCATTTTGAGGTGATTACACATAGTTTCACCTGTGTCATTGAAACATCTCCATTATAGTATTTAGACATGGATACATTATAGGATAAAAAATTACAATATCTAGATTAAAAAAAATATCAGTATGGTATAAAAACGTAGGCATATTTTTAGGGTTTTCACTAAATTTTTTGTATCCTAATACAAAAATTTAATATATATAATTTCTTTAACATTAAATCATATAAATATTCCAAGTGTTTTTCTATACCATTGAACTTATTATCAACCGAACTTTTTATTCCATAAATTATAGTATACCATCATCCAATTGTCAAGACTTATATAAACCCTTCCATTGATATCAAATGTGACACACTAGAAACGACCTCGGATATCCAGTGCTCAAAGACTCATACATTTCCTATATTATTTGAATTAAATAGTAAAATATTGGATATCACCCTATATAATTACAAAATAAATAATTCATATTTATTAGAATTCATCTAAAGGGTCCTTTTAAGATCATTGATTTATAGATTTGTGAAAAACCATAAATAGATAAATATTATGTTCTTTGTACAAAATGGATAATTCTATAATTTTATAAGAAACAATATAATTTATGATATGTCTTCAATGTCTCTCACAAATCTATTCACACATTTTATACTTTTAAACATGTAACGTGAACTAAATGTTTCTATAACCTATGTATGAGGAAACATATTATTTGTTGATCAAATGTTCTTTGTAAGGGAAACACATAACATAAAGAATCATAGAATTATAAAAACATAAATACTATGGAAGGAATATTTAATCAACATAGATCCATAATGTACTGAAACTGAGGGGTTCAATAAAATCGATAAAAATAATAAAATGGATATCAATAATACTGAACTATTACTTATTAAATTTATAATGTTTTACATTTAAATAATTTTTTCAACCACATGTTCCAAGACACTTTACTTGTTAAAATTATAATAGTCAAGATATCCTTCTAATAAGGAATTATACAGTGACATTGTACTATTATATGAATAAAAATCCACAAAAATACAATATTATTTTTTTATCGTGATATATAACCCTAAATTGAAGGTATATATAATTTTAAGTCCCAACCATCACTTTTTAATTAAATTCACTCACCATAAAATAATGATACTAAAAAAAATAAAAATAATTTCAAATAATCATCCATATAAAATAAAAAGATTTGTTATTTCGATAACTTTCCATATTGAAATAATATAAACTAAATTTTAAGGGATAATAATATAATTTTATTTAGTAAAAATGAGAATTTAAATCAAAATAGATCAATTTTTTTATAACTATGTCAATACTGAAATAACATGATCATAATCCATCGGGAGAAAGAAAGTGGATGGTTTGAAAAGAATATATCCCAAAAGTGTGGTATATTTTTTAAAGGGGATATTATTTTGGATTGTATATCCCTAGTAAAAAATGATAAAATACCCAAATGAAAATAAAAGTTTATATTGTTCCCAACATATATGATAGAAGTTCAAATCGGGATCACAACTAAATGAATGAAAATTAGGATACCAAAAATTATCACCATTGGGGAAATTCGTTAATTAATCAGTACAAGTGTATAAACCTGGGTGTGGGTACATAATATAATCAGTTAAAAGTATTATATCAGTAGTAAATAAATTATACAAAGGAATCATAATGAAAAAATGTATTATGTATCAGTGAACGGAAATTGAGACAGATGAACCTTTTAGGACATTGGAGAGTTCCAAATCCAAAATTTTTGAAATAGAGGCCTTGAAATAGATCATCAAATACCAATATTAAATAATAAATCATGTTATTATATCTCTAAAATAAAATATATACCCTACATAAATGAAGTAAGGTTCATAATTATAACTCTTGTCTCAATAAATAGAAATATAGAAACAAATAATGTATATTGTTCATATATTCCAAGAGAATATTTTATCCTCTTGTATAACATAAATATATATATATTAATAAATTATTTTAGAACATTAATAATATATATTTTCATTTATACTTTTCATAAGTACTCAATGTCAACATGAATTCTTCAATTTTTTCACATCGGTTATTAGTTGTTTTCTTGTTTGTACTAGATACATATAAATGTTGGATATATATATTAATATGAGAAATTTCAACATATTATGTCATTCTGTTGACTATAATAAATATATTTATAATAATTTAATATGTTCCAAAATCTATTCAGGACTGTTTTAGTTTCTATCATTGAAAATGATGAAGACAACAGACATGTTTTAGGGATTCTAGACAAGCGATCTGTGTTTTCTTAATTAATGAATTAAATTATGTCATTAAAAAATCAAAAAAACTAAATTATAATTTATCATTTTTTATTTTTCCATATTGTTTCATAATATAAATTCATAATAGTGTTCAATTATGTGGTTAAACCATTCGAATCATGAATGTACCAAGATTGAAGGGATGATTATGAGATGGTTTTGTTATAATATAATTATTACAAGATAATAATGATCTTATTTGTGGTTTATTATTGTTTTAAATAATAGTTATAAGGTTTTAGAGTATTAATTAAAGGATAAAAATTTCTTACATGATTTCAAATAATGAATTTAATCTTAACAACCTTTTTTATAAGATGATACCGATGAGGATTAGTTACTGATCTTAAATTAATAGGTTTCCGGATTTTTTAATTCCATATTCATATTTATACCAAGAAAACATATTTATACTTTAATTAAATCTATATTACAAACTTTTCATGTAAAAAAAATCAAATTATGTTGTGGAGATTGTAGTTAACATATAACATAAAAAGTATTTTTAATTTTGTAGTTGATGATGTATATGGACAAATAATGAAAATACACAAAATATAATAACATAAAAATATATAAATTATAATAATATATTATATTTTTGTGCCCAATATAGCTCACCAATAATAAAAATAAGAATAGAACTATGTAGTTGATAATACTCCTGACATGGAGAATTATTTTCATTTTATGTGTCATTAAGTATGACGAACCTAGGATTAATATGTGTGACTAGGGTATTATTTTACATATATGTTATTTTAGAGAGTGAAAAATGATATATTTATAAGAAGAAATTCAGATTATAAGTCATTCACAGAGTGGTGAGGATGTTACCCTTCTCTAACTTAAAGAAAGGGTGGTTATGGGAATTACCCATATATTTTAAATAATCTATGTTTGAATATTAATTTTAATATAACATATCAAATAAATAATATGAGAGAAAAATTATTGGGGGGAATACATACTTCAACCACTCCTTCATTTATTAAAAATTCTAGATTTTTGGCATTTCGTTTTTTACTTCTATCCTTTTTCCCAAAAAAACATTACCATGATAATTGATTTCAACCATAGTAATTATTCTTATTTAAAAAGATTAATATCGACATTTTAACAAAATATTATACTTACAATTAAAATATGAAAAAAAGGTGATGTAAATTTTCTAAAAGTGTAAAATTTAAATTTTAATATAAACCCATTTAATCATGTAAAAATAGTATATAGAGGAATACTTTGTGTTCTATAATATATATAACTGATAATATTCTCTAAAAAGTAAATAATTTCATTTCATGTGAATTCTTATTTGAGGAATTAATAAATAATTTTAAATTTTAATAATTTATAATTAAAAATTTTAAAAAAATTGAAAAAATTTAATCATTAAGTATGAAAATAAATTTCATGAAAAATTAAATTTTAAAAAATTAAATATTTTACTTTTAATCTCATATCATTTACAAAATACTTTAGTTATTTTTGAGTAATAATTTTTAAATCATAAATTTCTATTCCATTAGTTTTTTTAATCAAAAACACATACTTAGAACTTATTTACTGGCCATTTTTTTTCCTTAGTATTATATAGTGTTTTTTTAGAAAACATTACTTTTTTACTATACATAAAAAAGTTATAAATTATTATGAAAATAAATTTTATATTATTATTTATAATTACCATGATTATTATGTTTATGAATATTCAAAGTCAACATTATTATTTATAGAAGTTAGACTTTCTATCATTTTAGCTTAATAAAATATTTATAACAATTAGAATAGTATTGCTACCAATATCATGAGACTAACACTCATAAGGGTTGTCATATAAAAATTAATAAACAAGTCCGTCATAATTTCATCTTTTTATTATCATAATATGTAACACTTATTTCAAATGTATAGATAACTATTAACACTATACTTGTTTCAACAAATATCATGTTGGACTTTCAGTTGAACGAGATATTTATGAGCTATCCAGTGATAGGTGTCTGAAGGCATTACAACAAACTCTATAAAATGGATTTTGGGTGACCAAAATATTACATTTACAAGCTAACCTAGATATACAAAGCCATTAGAATAGTTTATTTCTCATGGATTAAATTCTCTATTCAACATTCATAAGAATACTTATTGTGAATATCTCATTATTAATATTTGTGTTTATTTATGTGTAATCCTATTAAGGATCACTTTTCCGGTTATATCCTTATGAACATTTTAAATTGGTCCTCATGTCCGATCAAGATATTTTTTGAGGGCTTTTGGTGAGTGGAAGATAGAGAATATGATCATCTAATTGATAAATTTAGGGGATAATAACTGAGATCTGATTGTCATATTGAGATATTCCAGGGATGACATGACATATACATTCAAATCATTTTATAAAAGGATTTCATGATGTGGAATGAAATACGTAAAATTATGTATAAAACAGAGGATACCATTAGTTGGGGTTATTGTCTACCTTTCTCTTAAGGTTAAAATATTTATCTTTATCATAGACTCTATGCCAGTATTTAATTTGTTAGATATTATTTTTCTTATTTTTAAGATGTTTATATTATATTTCACATTAAATACAAACAGATTAATGATATAAATATTTCAATTCTGTTGGTTTTATATGTACATATCTTATTACGATAATAATAATTCATTTGATTTAATCATAAAAATTATTATTATGATTGTTATACTCTGATAAATCAAATCCATATTGATTACTATTTTAACTCTATTTTATTCAAACATTTTCCATGTTGCAATTCTCTAACATAAATAATCTGACTGAGGGACAAGTATGATAACCTACTCAAGAGTATTTAGGGTTGCTGTGTTACATTATTTTTAAGAAATTTTTCTAAAACTACAATTCAACCTTCCTTTGTAAGTATAAACTTATTATTGTATTCTTTAGATCCAAAAATTAATATCATATTGGTATTCCTCAACACAAATAATTACTGAGTCATTAATTTCTTTAAAATGGGATATTGTTTACATGTTTTGATATAAACATTCCATTTATAAAACCTGTTACACTAACATGTATATGTGGAGTGTATGATTTCTATTTTTTAAAGATGATAGGTCATAATGTTGGCTAAATAGATAACTTGAATTTGAAAATATACCCAATCATTGATGGTGTCGAATATTAGTACATAGAGAAAGGATAAAAGGTTTTTTTATCAAAACTGGGGTTAATAATTTTATTATTTTTTTGGAAACTATAAGATACCTAATTATGAAGTCACAAATTTTAAAAATGAAGAGAAAAAAATATCAATTATAGTAATGAGTATGGAAGAATATATTATATTCTATGAATAGAAGCATTAATAGTCAAATATCATCTTTTTATTCCTCAATGAGTATATGAAAAAAGATTGAGGTCACAAATTTTTGGTACTTCTAATGTATTTTAAGTCGTGAGAGTAATGCTTATTGCATACTATCAAGATTTAGATTTTCATTTGGGAGAATCAAGTACAAAGATGCACCATAGGTTCGTGTCCATTATTTATAGTTTATAAGTAACTATTGATATGTTTATTTATGATTAAATCCTCGAGGGGATGTTTATATATATTATTCCCCATTAGTGGGAATCAAAATTAACAATTGTTTATAAGACATGAAAGTTTAATAATATTACCCTCGATGATCTTATTGGAACCCTTCTGCAATATGAGGAAAGACAATAAATAGGTTCTTGAAAAAAAAATTGGGGGTGTTGCTTTTTGGACCACTACTACTCATTCTAAAACACAAAATCTTGAGAATGATGTTAAATTTTGAAGGAAAAAGAAATTTATTGGGCAACCAAATTCTAGTTCTTCTCAACATTATGAGAATTAATTAGCTAATAATATTATAAAGATTAAAAATATATCTAGAAAAAAATTGTCAATAATGATACAAAATGGGTCAAAAGGATAAAGGTGAAAATAATGATGATGTTACCTGTCATGAATGAATGAACGATTGACACATCCTACAAGATTGTGCAAAGTAAAAGTGGAATGATATAAAGGAATGAAAGCCATAATGTATTTCCAAAAATTATTATAAATTTAAAGGCCATAATGTTATAAAATCCGATGACCCATGGAGTGCAAGTGGATGAGAATCTATTGATAATTCATCAGGTAATGAAAGTTATGATCATAGGAACAAATGTCTTTTTTATAATATACCTATTGATTATCATTATTTTAAGTAAAATGTATAGGTAGCTAAGAACCATACATATATTAATTTATGCACTAATTACCTAGATTTGAAAAAATATACATATTCTAAGTAAGAATCATCCTGAGTTGGTGAAGGCAATACCTTACTAAATTATCATAATGATTCCCATTTTTAATAACTATTATAAAATGATAATTGAAAAATATATAAAAAAATATTGACAATGCTATGGTACAAAACTCAATAGATGATTCTAAAATAATTTTTTTTAAAATGAAATTTTAAATATTTTTAAAGATTTTGATAAGAATAATATTTCAAGGATTATTTAGAAATGATTTATGAATTATATTTTAAGAAAAGGATAGTCGAAATACTAGATTTTAAAAACCATTCTCCAAAACTATCAGAAATATTTTTATGATTTTAGTTATATAACTAATATTGAGATGTAATTCTTCGAAAAAAAAATTTGTCATACGTTACCACTAGTAATCAAAACATTGATAAAATTTATAATAAAATAATTTCCTCAAGGTTTTAGTTATGGAATTGAATTTTCTTATAAAAAAATGTAAAACACATATTAGAACATTCCAATCATGAATCTGAATATATGGCAGATGGAAGTTATTAGGATCAAGTGTTGTGGATTCACCACACACTCAATAACTATAGAATTTGTTTAATTACAACTTCAATACATTATGATAATACAAGTTCTATTTCCTTGCATTGAAACATAGAATACCACTTTTGGTCTAAGGACAGATATATAAGTCACCATTTGGTTCAGGATCACATAGTACATGGATATATCATTTTAAAATTTAATAGAACACAACAACAACTTTCTACCATTTTTACAAAGCCCCTTTATTTCGATAAATTTGAATACATTAAACCAAATATAGTAATGACCAATGTAAGTTAATCATTCATATATACTTCTCATTTACCCATATCCATAGATCATGTTACTTATTTTCTTATTTTGAGTACATAAGTTTGATGTTTTTATAAAATATTTTTTTTCTAAAATTTTTTGTTTTTCAATGATTTCTTCATAAAGAGTTTTCATGAATACATATTATTATAAAATCAACAATGTTCTAATACTCAAACATAATCTTAGACTCTAAAACGTTATTAAATTTTTTAATCAACATTTTGATAAATAATATGATATTTAAAATATTTTTATAATGAGTTTATATTTTACAAATAATGTATTTAGTTAATAATTTTCAAATTATAATTCTATTTAATACTATCATAATTTATTTTTGAACTAAAAATATCATATTGTTTTAAAAACTATTATAATCAACATTGTTTACAAAAAACCAATAATAACAAGGTTATTCATACCAATGTAACACAACATTTTAAAAGGTACTTCTCTTTTATTTTTAGTTATTACAATGTTTCATTATGTTATAAATGTAATTCTTTTTTTTTCTAATTGTATTTTTCAAAAAACATTTTATTTTTCAAATATTAAATTTTTTTATAATTTGATTTATCCTCATTCCGATAAATGTTTTAAAAAATATAAAGTGTTAAAAGTTTTCTACAAAATTTCATTAGATTAATGAAAATATTTAGATCATATTTATTTTATATTAACCACTAGTTTTGATATAAAGAATTAATATTTACACATGATCCATATATAAAGATCCCCCCTCATTTCCGACATCGTCTATTCCAGAAATATTCTCTTGTGTTTCTAACCACTTAATTTTGACCAGTTTTATGGATCATCTTTTCATCTGATTCACTATATTCATATCATAACTGGATGGCCACCAAAGATGAATTTTTAAGTGGTACATTACAATAGAAATGTTTATTACAATATCATCCTTTTAAAAGTATGATTGAAATATGAAAATGATTATATATTATAATGGTTGGGAATATATTTGTGATGGGAAACAAGATAAGGTCATTAAATTATTTTATCCAGATGTTATTACTGAATTCTATCCAACTGTTATGTTTTTCAAAGAAGTAGTTAAATACAAATTTTATTTCATGATATAGGGGAATATATATATGGGACCTATAAGAAACCTTGAAATTTGTTTTGAATTCCATATGAAGGACTATATTATTATCCATCCCATATTTCTTAATAAAATCTTTATACCTTTCAATGGATAAAATATAATGATTAATTATTTTTTAAATATAAAATTATTTTAAATGGTTCCCATAATACATCAGACATTCAAGTAATTTCTTTATAGAAGAATGGGTTTTTAATTTAATATAAGGGAGATAGAGATATAACAAAATTATCAGATTTTTTCATATTGGAATATTAGGTAAATATAAGAAATATTGACCTCGGCGCAATTTTCCTTTCCAAAGTCATCATTTTTAAAACTAGATTAATATCATTCAAGATTATTATGTTTTATTATTTTATAATAAATACAGTCATTAAATGTTTGGATTCTTTTAATTTTTCTAATAAATAATATATGATGAAATAAAATATTTGGTTCAATAAGTGATTACATGAACAAAAATATGACATATGTTTTTATAACAAATCCCCCAAGTTTTTTCATAGTGAACGTTGTTCCACATCAGAGAAAAATAATCAAGAAAATAATATAATTATGATAAGAATAGAAAAGGAAAATGTAGACACATCTTTACACGTGAAATGAAATTAATAAAATAATATCCCTAATAGATTTCATGAAGGTTGGTTGAAAAAAAAATTTAGAATAACCCTGGAGATCTCATAATTTTTATATGACCCCATAAATAATTTTTCATAGAGAATAGATGTTGCTAAAAACATGTAAGAAATATGAAATTAAAATAATGAAATATAAAATTTTGATAGATGCATGGATTTGTGAAAACTTATTTCATGTTTTCGGGATATCTTTAGGGAATGTTGTTCTAAAAACTCTCAACATTGAATAGGTTATTTCAGATGTCAACTTACTTTTTGAAGAAATCAATGTTGTTCATGACATGATTCCTTATCTTGTAGTCAAAGGAATATAAAAAGTTATTAATAAAAAAATAGCTCTATTAGTTCATGAAAAGGTTTCTGAACCGATGTTTGCTGGTAAGGATTCTTATAGAACACCAATAAAACATATAGATGAGCTTGAAAAGGTAATAAATATTGACATTTATATGAATGAAGAGACGGAAAATTTAGAGATAAATAAATGGTAGAGTATGAAAAATTGATGAAGATATTAAATAAGAAGTTGAAAATGAAGATGATGAATACGAAGAAGATGAGAATGCATTGGAAGATGAAAAAGAAAAAGAATAATATTTTAAAATATATTAAAATCCATCATTATCAGATCTTCCTTAAAAATCCGATTAGGTAAGTAATGCTAGATGTTATGAAGATGAATTATCCTCATCAGATGAAGACCTATATTCTACATCTAGAAAAATATGAGGTTAATCCAAATTAAAAACCAACAGATGATATTAAATATGACCCTAATGATAAATATAATAAGGAATTATATATTGATATTTAATTTTCCAGGGATGTTTATAATGTTGTTTAAAAAATATATTAGAACAAAAGAATAAAAGTTGTTTCCAAAACAAAAAAATTTAATATAATTGTGATTTATTGAGTTCAATTAGATTTCAGATAAACTATTTCTATAGTAGGTTTTGAATATATTATTCATGCTTTGAAAATGTTATTAGGGACTATTCCTTATTTTTTTGACCTTGAATATCTTTTCTATATTATTCAAGAAATTTACATTGGGAACTCGTAATTGATAACAGTTTTAAAATAGAAATTAATTTTTCATTAATATCCTTTTACTATATTTTAATAATTTTTTAGACTCTTAAAAATGAATTCAATCATATAGTTAAATGGTCTCACCAAGTTGATGTACATATAAAATGCATTATGAACAGTTCGATGAAGTTAGTAAACTTCTATCATGGTCAATAAGTTATATTCAATATATATAATCACACCTTTTTAAATGAATAATTCTTATGGAATAATTCTGAGATACCATCAATTATAATATTTTTCAAGTTAATGTATTGAAAAATAAAATCTGAGACACAAAGCTGGATATGTCCCAACACTGATAATTTGAAGAAGAAGTCATCGTATTGAGGAATAAAAAAATATCTTTTAAAGGATTTTTTAAAGGCATGTTCAATGGAATATAAGGTTGTTAAGCTAATGAAGGACCGTAAGGAGTTCAAAAAAACCTCTATCATGAATTAGTGGGAGAAAGATTAATATTTTCTATGATCTCTTGTTGTACATTTTTTCAATGAAAAATTAAATAATTTTTAATAGGTTAATGTATTAGCTTTTAGCCCCAATAAAATTTTTCATAATTTTTTCCAATTCTTGATTTGTTGAGTGTTATTTTATAATTTTATATATTATTAATTAATTTCTTTGTATTGCTTCGTATAATTGTCTCATTTTCTAACATTTCAAGAAACATTGAACATTTCCATATTATTTTTGAGAATCACAATAGGATAATTTATAATAAGGTGGATAATTATTCTTCATTATAAATAAAAAATTTTAGGCGGTATTTATAATTATGAGTGGAAGAGATTTATTTAAAGGGGTTAATACAATCCTTATGGGGTGAATATTTCCTAAGAAGAAGTTTATCGTATTAAACATCATACTCTCCATCATATCTAGGATGGTTATAAACTCATGGAGAGTTAATGATTAAGGATTATATTTGAATATGGAGTACATAAAAGAAAAATAGACAAATGTTATTAAAATGAACTCATTTATGTTTTTGGGTCTATTATTTTCAATAAGGTGAGCCTTTTGAGTGATTAGTTTTACATATTACATTTCCATTAATTTAGTTTTCAAAATGACAAACACTTTCTTAAAACATATTTAATATCTTTTTATGTCATTATGTTTTTAGAATAATTTTTTATAAAGCATTATATTTTATCGTAATTAAAAAGTGTTTGAAAGTGTTAAGAAAATAATATTTACATCGATCTGTATGACTATATTTATTAAGTATGTGTCAGATTATTCAATGTCACCTTTACTAGAAAATGATGTTATATATTCTATCATGCCTTTCATACTGACTATATCTTAATATTCAAACAGATACTAGTACCGACAACATCTGAATAATAGTCAAAAGTATTATTGTATTGAAATTATTATGAAAATCCATCAGATTTACTTATTTCTATAATAATAATAAAAAATATTGGTTTTTAATGTATGGATAACACTTAACACCATAATGTTGTCAATTAACGCATCATAAAAAATTTATTTATTCGAGATATTTTTGAGATTTTATTTGTCGGGTGTTGGAATTCATAGACATAGACTCAAAAATTAGACCATTGGAAGATAAAAATATGATATTTGAGAAATCACCTATAAATACAACGTCTTCTGAATATATTGGAACAATTTTATTACATTCACCCTTAAATTTTTAGACAAATATATAGTGTGAGTAGATTGTTCTTAATCATTGTACATATTTAAAGAGTAGTCATTTTAAGGGAACCTTATCATGTTTTATAATTAATTAATATTTTATTTGTTACTCACATCATGTCATCATAATGATTGAAGCATTCCAAGAACAAAATGATGGAGAATTCGATATTTAGATCAAGGGAATATGGGGATATTAATATATAAATGATCATCACAATGAGGGATTATAGGGATAAGAAGGAAAATCCATTCAGAACTTCTTATTGAGAAATTTCCATGTTATTAAATATGTTCATTACTATAAGTATTAAAATTGGATACCATTAGTCAGTGTTATTGATGAACATTAAATGAAGGTTAAAAGAGATTTTTTTTAGCATCTAATAAGTCATTAAGACATTTGTTATCAAATGTTTAAATGTGGTGTACATGTTTAAAATCCACAGCAGATTTATTAAAAACTGATTCATCATATTCATCTTTCTATACTTTTTGTATTAACTGTTTAAATATTATTATGATAATAATAAAAATTTAATTTATCATATCAATCAAGATTATGATTTATGTACTCTGATAAATTAGATACATATTTATTAAGAATGTCAATATTATTTAATTAGATCATAACTAGGTTGGTACTGTGAGCTCACAGGTCCTAGAAAGCCATACAGAGTTGGAGGAATTTCCATATAATTATCTCCATTACGGTGGCATGATTGACATATGGCCTCCACCCTGTGGTCGAGTCACCCAACTACACTAATTTCACCCTTTTAGATCGGTTGAATCATTCTTAATTCTGAATGTTTTTTTAAAATGATATGTTTGTGCCATTGAAACAATTTGGTTAGGTTATTGGTCTCCTCTATTTTGATAGAGTGTTCCCCCATAATGAACTAATGCATGTTCATAATGTGCTAATGGGTGACCTCCACAGTTGTAAACCATTCATTTAATTAATGAAAGGAGTTCCATTATGTAATTTGGAACTCATTTCTTCTACTTTTCCTATTTTTAGTTGTGTGGATCCTCCCACAGTGAAAGTGTGGGGGTGAGTTAGTCTTAAAAAACTATTGCGGAAAATATCAAGGATCATGTTCTAGTTGGGACCTGGGTTATGATTCAATTCGCTTTGATGTTCCCTTTAGTTCCAAAGATCATAATTGGTGGTGTTTGAAAGTGTTACTTTATATTTTGAATGAAAAGGTGGATGTTGTGGATCATTTTTGGGACTTATGTTTTGTCAAAATAAAATTTTTTCTACTATAATTGAGAGCTTCATAATTCTAGATGATAGTGTTTCTCCTTGTATTCTTTCTATCGGTGTTCCCTAATTGAGGTGAAAGTGGTGATTCATGTGAATTTTCTATGTCCCTATCACGGTAAATTTCCATGTTGAGGAAAACTGAATCTTTTTATTAGTTAGGAATTGTTGGTTCGACCAAGAATATAGTGTGGTTATTTGTGGAAATAGAATGAGAAGTTTCATTTAGAGGTTTATAATGCCTAACTATGAGGCAAAAGATTCTTCAAACATCAGAGCTCCAACCATAGGTCCTAGAGTGTAGTTGGCGCATAGTCATGAGAACCCCAATAGTGAGAAAGGGCCTTGGTTTAATCCTTGTCCTTAGTATGTCATGGTTTCTATTCTTCTGAGGGTGTGATGTTGGTTATATAGAGAATGTTGTAGATTGGCTACTATATCAGTTGGGACCTTCCCTTCTCCCCCTCAGGGTGGGGGTTTTTTATCCATGTGGGATGTTTTCACATTTTGTAAATCTTATAAGTTCTTATGGTGGGGAGACCCACAGTGGGTCTCACAGAGTTACACCTGAACTAATTTAGTGATAGCCCAATCCTTATGGTGGGGAGTTCATTCATGCCTCCCCGTGTCAGTAGCATATTTTTTTGGGAATTGTTATGGTGGTGGGTGGTCTTGTGCAGAACCACCTAATCATAGGTTCTTCCTATTGAGTAAACATTGGAATTGGAGTACACCCAATGGTTCAATTGAACTAGGATTATAAGAATAACTGTATGAGATGATTTAAGTTCCTATGTTCCTTGGTTTAAATGGATGGTTGGGGTTCTTTATAGAAGTGGCTAAGGTGTATCTATTTTTAGGATGATTTGCAACACATGGGATTTTGGGATCTTTTTTGATCGATCTACTGGAGGCACTTAATATTTTGGATGCATGTGAAACTTAATAAGTTTTAAATTTGGGTCTAAAGTTTTTTGTGGATTTACGAGAGAGGAAATATTTATAGTAGGGGGAATTATCACACCCCAACCCCTATTTTTGGCCTTTTTAATTATTTTCATTAGATTTTAAAATTTTTGTCAAGGTTCGGGTTGAATAAAGAAAGATATTTTTGAGTTTTGTCAGAAAGTGCACGTTTTTGAGTTGATGTCTTTGGGAACATGGTCAGAGCGGATTTTGGAAACCGTATGTGAATTCTCCTAGGAAACAACACGATCTTCCTGTCTTAAAAAATTAAAATTGGTAAATTTTGTGATTTATGGTGTTATTTAAAATTTTTATTGATGATAATAATTTTATTAATATTATTATAGAGAAATAAACATTCTTATCATTTTTTGTTTTATAATTATGATAATTACTATTATATAAATTCTTATTAAAAAATTCCATTAATAATATCATAACTAATAAAATGTTATTAATATTATGATTAATAATAATTAAATAAAATAAACAAAACAAAATGTGTGGAGAATGGATTAAAATAATAAATAATAACTATAATAATAATATTATCATTGTTGCGACTGATGATATTTTATTTAATTCTGTTCTTGTTTTTGAATTATTAATATTATAATTATTATTGATATTAAAATTATTGTGAAATATATTAATTCATATTACCATTAAAAAGTTTAAATATTATTATTTTTATTATGATTTTCCTTATTATTATTATTATTATTATTATTTTGTTCTATTTTATTATTTTTTCTTTTTCTTTTTATTTATTTTTCTCACTCTATTTTTCCTAACCATATATATATTCTTCTTTTTCTTCCCTGTATCCACTGTGTCCCACCTCCCCCTTCCCTCTCTTCCCTCGCGCGAGAAGGTGACACATGGCCTCCCTTATTTTTCATCATCCATTACAGCACCTCCCGTCGTGTCTCTGGGTACCCCATCTAAAAATTATAGTGGAAATGTGAACCGATCGCGACCCCGGTCCCTCCCTGCACTAGCCACGACGCACGGCCCACTCACTCTATCTCAGACCTCACACCATCCATCCACCCGCATGAACGTGGCACAACCCTCCTATCCTGGCACGCAAGCTCGACGTTCGCCATGGCCTGCCCTACACCTGACAGCCACCCTTAAAGTGCCCTCCCAACCCTCCCAGCCCTACCCCTACACCCTCCACCAACGCACCATCTGACCGAAACCTCCCCTTTTAGTCGTCGGTCCTCTGCCCCGACCAAACACTTTTCTGGACAACATGCTGCTCCGTTTAGCCGGTTACCACCATTAACGTGCCTTCTGACCCATCGCACACCCACCAACTAGACTAACTCTCTTCTTGATCGTGTACCCCTTACCGGAAACCTTTCCTTCACCCTACAGGACCTTGACATCTTTTCTATGAAGAATGACCTACCTCATCAGCTCATGTGACATTTTTATTCGCATGACCATCCACACACACCTTGTTCTCAATTGGGCGTGTGAAAAACACACACCACCATAGGAGAGAAGTTTCAATTCTCTCTATTTCTCCTAATATAGTGTCAAGGAGAGTTTGGCGTTGTTTATTCATTTGGATTATTTTATTTCATCATTTCTATGTTTTTAGATGTTTTTTGTTTGTTGTAGTGTGTTGGTGAGGTAAACCTGTGATGCCTCAATCATCGGTCATGAGTACTTATGTGCAAGTGTGATTCGAGTCCTGTCATCATGATTGAGCTGTTAGTCAAGGTAGAGACCTTTGCACATCTGTTTTAATTCATTATTTCAATGGTATCTGGTTTTTTTTCCATTCATTAGTTATAAAATTAGTAAAGTACTATTTTTATAATATTTTATCTCTGTAAAATAAAGTTTTTTGTTTGATTCGTTTGAATGTGTTGTATGGATTTGATGAATGAAACACACCTCATGTTTGGTTTACAACACCATTGGCTCTTGAAAATGGTTAAAAAAATTTAGATGTAAGTTTTGGTGTTAAAAATATATTTATGATGTTTATCCAAATGGTTATTGAAATTTTCTAGAATGGATTTACAATGTGTTTTGTGTTAAAATGGACATCTTGCACTTATTTATGAGAATAGTTGGTTTGAGGAAAATAAGTAAATCCCATTTGGCATTTTTCAAGTGGTTGGATTGTGCCACACAAACTATGCATTTATCAAATGCCATATTATCTCTTATAAATGTTTTATGCATTTAAAATGGTGGTGGGATTTCCTTAAATGGGTTTCAAAGATTGTCTTTGTCATTCAAAGTGAGTGTTTATGGTATAAAAAGTGTATTATTTGAATATGTGGCGTGTTTTTGTTTGGTTAAAAAAGGGTTATTTATGTGCAATTTTGGATTTTCTATATAGATTGTGATTTTTAAATGCACGAATTTGTTTTTTAAATTATATTTTGACATTTAAATATCGGTTGTTGTTTCGAAATTTGATCTATAAGTTGTTTTAGTGTGGAATATAACCTATGTGTGACTATTCATAAAAAGATTAACATGTGAAAACTGTTGAACACTTCGTGGAATGTCCTGTTTGGTTAGATTTATATAAAATGATGTTTTTATTTTCTCTGGAAATGTTTTTCTAAATGATTTTATAAATATTATTTTTCATAGGTTATATCCAAGTTGGAACTTTTGAATGGTTATTTGGAAAACCCATATATGTTTGGTTCTCTTTCCCCATCAAATGATCATGATATGGGAGAGTCCTTGGTATGCGACCTTCCTTGTATAATTATTAGTTTAAGGCAAGGTCTACCCTTGAGATGGATGAGGTAGAGCCGACTTATGTGGTGTGTTCGGTTATATATATATATATATATATATATATATATATGTCTTGTTATTTTAAATGTATGGAATTCCCTATTGAGAACTATACATGGGAACCTATCATATCAATGAGGTTTATAGAGAACGAATAATATAGTAGTTTAGACTACACACTGGCTAGTGGCCCATATTACAGACTTTTCTCTATTAGGGGATTGGGCCCCTCGGTAAGGCCATGTAGGGTAACATAGAGAATTAGGGCATTATAATGCCATCGAGTGTAGGCATGCCTTCAAAATGAGTCACCTGTATTACTACGTTCGGTTTTTCCTCTGATTTCCTAGGATTTCTTGTGTTACATTAACACTATTACAGTTAGTCCCATTTCCCTCATTATATGAAGTGTTACACATTATTCTTAGTTTTTCTGTTTTCTTTTAGAATTTTGAATGTGTGGTTTTCTAATGATTCTTTCATGAAAAATTATTTAAACAGACAATCACTTATTCTTTTGAAACTTTTATAAAAGATGAATTATTCTACTTTGGTCTCCTTTCCTTTCATCATTCACTTAATCCTTATTTTAAACTTGAGGGAAATGGATTATGTCCGTGATTTTTTAACCTTAAAATGAATAGTGTATAAAATTAAATATTTATATATTGTATTTAAAACCTAATATAAATTTTTTCTTTATTATAATAATGGTCAAAGGGAATAGATAAGTCAGGACTACCTACTGAGTTTTAATTATCATGCCTATAGAGTTTCTTGTGTTTAGTTTTATTGAAGATTTTATCTATCATTTGGATCACTTTGGGTGATGTTTGGTTTCGGTGTCAGAGAGTATCTTATGGGTTACATGGAGTCTTAGCTGTCGGTAGGTTAGTCTTGTTTTTGTTCGCTCTTTTCATTCTTGTATTTTATTCATTTTGCGTTGTTCTATCATTTTTATACCGCTTAGTGTATTTTCATTGGGATAAATCATTCACACTTTTACTTTGTTGATGCCTCGACGCTTGTCTCCAGATAGGGAGGATCAATATCACCTCTCGGGCCTTGCATCTTATCAGCTCGAGTGACCATTTCTAGCTCGACCTGGGATGCTTCACGACAAAATGATATCAATGGTGGCCAACTATTTAGTAGGCCATATGTTTCAAAGCACCCATTGTTATTTGGGGATGTCAAGGTAGAAGGAGTAAGATTTTTGGGATTTGGGATGTAAAAACAAGAAGGAAATCATTAACCCTGGTGTGTTTCAATCCTTGGGTTACCCGAGGATGTGCCAGATTGTTGGTGTCCTTCGATCATTTTGAAATGTTTTATAAAGGGAAATTAAAAGGGCATTGGGGAAGTATCCTCTGTGAGATCGCAGGGCTATGCAAGCCATGTGGAGCCGAGGGAATTTCCGTATAATTCTCTCCGTGATGGTGGAATGACTCTCATATGACCATAAAACATGTGTCTAAGTCACCCACCAATAGAAGTTTTCCCCTTGTAAATCAGTTGAATCTTTCACAATTTTTAATTTGATTCTGAAAAGCTATGTTTGGGACAATGTACCAATTCAGTTAGGTCATTGGACTATTTTACTTAGCTAGAGTGTGTCCCCATGAAGAAGCAACACATGTTCATAATGTGGTCATGACTAACCTCCATAGTGGTAAACCCTGATATTGATCAATGAAATGATTTCCCTCATTGAATTTGGAACTCAAATATTTCAATTTTATTTTTTTTCATCTGCCTGGATCATTTCGCAGTTTACTCGTGTGGGTGATTTGGTCGTAAGAGGATATCATGGTCATTTGAAGAATCATGTGCTTGTTGGGACCTGGGTTAAGATTCCATTTCATGTGATGTTCCCTTCAGTTTCATATATCATATTTGGTGGATATTGAATTTGTTTCGTTCACTTTTGAATGCAATGTTAGATGTTGTAGATTCTTTTTGGGACTTATGTTTTTGGAAAAAGTGTATTTTTCCTATAGGAATTTTAAGCTTCTTGTTTCTGGATGAGATTGTTTCTCCATGAATTAATTTTATCATTTTTCAATGATATAGGTAAAAAGGGTGATGATTTTGCATCTTCTAATTCCCTGTTGTGGAATTATTTCTTTTTGAGGAAATGTATGTCTTGGGATGTGTTAGGTTCTATTCGTTCGGCCCAGAACATGGTGTGTTTATTTGTAGCCCCAAAAGGGGAACTATCATTTAGAGGTATATAAATCCTAACTATGGATAATGAGATGATTCAGAAATCATTGATCCAACCATAGGTCCCAATGCTAATATAGTGTGTAGTAAGGAGAACCCCAACAATGATAAAAGGTATTTTTTTAATCCTTGTCCTTACTGTGGAATAGTCTGTGTTCATCCAAGGGTGTGAGGTTGTTGATATTTATATTTCTTTAGTTTTATTCTCTATCAGTTGGGCCCTTCCATTCCCTGATGGTGGGGATTTTTGGTCCATGTGGGAAGTTTTAAAATTTGTTAAATCATTGAATCCATTATGTTCGAGAGACCCGAAATTGGTCTCATGTTGTTACACCTTAAATAATTTAGATTCATCCCAATCCTGATGGTGCGGAGTCCATTAGAGCCTCCCCATGTCAGTATCATATTTTTGTTTTGTAACGAACCATGTCGGGTCGTCATTCGACCCGACACCCGACCCGGTCCGCAACATGGCCCGAAGGGCGTTCCCTATCCCCAGGGGCTGGAAACTAGTACTGGGCATTGAAACAAAGAAATTGGGAATGATTTGATCCATAACAAGGATAAAAAAACATAAACATAACAAGTAGATAAATAAAGGAAACTAGACTGAACATCATGGCAACAGAAAAAGGAATAAACAATGCAGTGTGACATACCTCACTTTTCCCCGTGGGTCACCACGATATATAAAGTACACTCACTCTCAAAAGCGATCCAAGACTGAAACCTGCAACTGAAATGCAAAGTAGGCATGAGCACCAAGATTCCCAGTAAGAATGCAAAAATATAGCCATGTCCTATTCCCCTTCCTTTAGTAAGAAATCCAATCATTCAAGTTTGAAAATATGGTTTAATAAAATAATGTTTTTCAGTCTTTTCAAATTCAAGTAATGAGTTTTCATTTTTAAGTAAACCATTTCACTCCCACTACATTTTAAAAATAGGGTCCAAGCATGCATAAAAAATTAAAAATAAATAGAATCCAGTTTGGATTAAAATATGGTTTTCACAAACAGGACATCAAGTATGAAACAACTAAAATTAATGTTACATCGCAAACATCATGTCAAAAATGAGCACCATGGTTCATACCTATAAGTAGCTATCACAATTGGGAAACTAGAGACCTCTTACCTCGGTGAAACGTGGCTTAGAATCCACGACCCTTAGAAAAAAGTGGCTTAGAAGACCACGACTCTTAGAAAATGTGGCTTAGAAGACCACAACCCTCAAAAATTCATCTGTTTAGTTAGTGTTGTTGCGTCAATCCTGATAGAAAAACTGGGACGAGCCCCTATCGTGTCATCTGGCATACTAGTCATGGTCACCCACCTAGATACCCATGTTTCCCATTGTGATGTATTTCAAGTGGTTGTGAGTTTTCATTATCAAGCAAACATTTAAGTACATAACACATTCTTTATCTAAAACTCAATCAACCTCTCACCACCATTCTACCTCTTTAAGTGCATTCCCCCACTTCCATGTCACAAAATGCATAATCATTAAAATCGGCACATAATAACACATTCAACTTAAAAATCATTTTTTTTCTAAAACCAAAGGGGGAGTTCCTCAAGATAGGTTTTTCTTTTTCATAAACAATTCTTAAGATGACAAATGGGCTCAATTACATAAAGGGAACAATTTTTTACAATTAACTGGCCAAAAATTCTAATAAACATTGGAAATACAAATTACCATTTTGAAACCACATAAAAATCAATTTTCCAGAAAAGGTTACTTAAGACCGATAGTATTAGGAATACATTTAAAATTTCAAAACAAATGCATAATCATTTCAAGCAACCGCAACCATATTTCATAGCATGTGTATATATCATAAATGTAAAACATACTTTTAAAACAAGTAAGAAATTATGAAATTCAAATTAAAGGAATAGGCATAGAGGACCTACCTCAAACATGCCGTTATTTATCAACGACCACTTGAACTAACCTTGCGCACTTCCATGAACATGCATTTATTAATATATATATAAATCCCACTAGCTGCAGTGCACATATTTCCCGCACTATGTGGGAATATGTACAAAGAGGGCATTTATATATATATGTATTACCTTATTCATGCACAAGGAGGCGTTCTTGACACCTGCAACATGAAACCATACAACAAAGTTCAAAGTTCTATACAAATAATTCAATAAAACAATTAAACACTTAGAAATCTTCAAAATGTTTCAAAATAACACATTAGGGTTTGTGCTAATTACACACCCATTTATTAAAACACAAGAATCAATCGCATAAATCATAATCATCACCTGCAATAAGAGGACTCAACAATGGAAATCAATATCACATCACAAGTTCTAATCGGGCATATCCACATAAATCTCGGGAAACTCTATTCCCATTTAATAAAACCAAACACCCTTTTTAAATTAAATAAACTCATCGAACAAAAATGTCACCCACGCTAAAACTCATTTGGCCTAAAATCCAATAATCAAGTGCATTTCCTTCTTAAAAACATTTATATGGAATTTTTATCAAACATAAAGAATTAATAAAACCAAATTTCAAATCCAAGTTGAATTTTTGTAAAGAAATCCACCATTTTGAATAAAATTGAAACCCCCATTTGAAATCATTTGATGTCGCACCTCGATTTAAAACTAAATTCCCTTTTTAAGACCTCCTTTTTCACCAAATCAAAACCAAACAAGCCCAGACCCATTGCCCCACATTAAAACCATTAAAAGGACCCAAATGTGTTTCATGAAAATCCTAACACAATTAAGTATTACAATTTAAATCATAAAACATGGATTATAAAATCAACCATTTATGTCACGGCCATGGAAAACTCAAATGGGTTAAAATAAACTCTTGGATAACAAATACATTTATAATTACATCAAAAGGTAAATAAAGCACAAGAATAACAGAATTCCATAGGAAAAAAATTGCATAGTGACAACTCAAGAATCCATCAACATCCTAAAATAATTCTAGGAACCCTAAAACATTAAGGAACCAAAATAAAAGGTGTGAAACACAACTGTGGAATAAAACACTTACCCCGAGTGGCGTCGATGAGCCGAAACGAGCCATTCCGCTTCGCCTTCGGTGGCAGATGCTAGAATACACACGAAGTCGACCTGGGAGGCATTTTTCACACCTTAACGAAGGAAGAAACCTACAAAAATAGAATTATCAAAACCCTAGGATTTTTTCGGACTCAAATTCAGTGTTGAGAAATGATAAATTTTCTAAAGTGATGGTGGAGGGGGATGTAGGGACCATACCTTGATGAATCAGATGCAAAACATGAAGAGATTTGGTGAGATCAAAAAACGAAGAGGAATTCCGAGAGGTGGGGTACGTGTTGTAGGCCGAATGACTATAGGGGGGGTGTCGCATGAAGTAGGGTTGCATTGAAGCAGTTCAACCGAGGGAGCACGTGAGGAGGGTCCGACCGGAGGAGGGTTGCCCGCCGGAGGAAAAAGGAAGGGGTGTTGTCGGGTCCTTGGCCATTGGGGGGGTAGCCTGAGTGGGATGGAGAGGGGGGGGGGCTGTACGGGACACCCAGAGAGGAAGAACAACAATGTAAGAAAACAAGAAAGAAAAAAAGAGATAAATAAGATAGAAAATAAATAAATAAAATAAATTTAAAGAAAATAAAAAAATAAAAAAAAACATTAATAATTATTAATAATAATAAACGTAATAAGTATTTTAATAAACTAAAATATTAATAATAATAATAATAATAATAACTTAATAATTATTATTATAAAGTAAAAAATAAAAATATTTTAAATAATAATCATAATAAAAATTATAATTAACATAATACGATATTAATAAACATAATATACATATCAAAATTAATAAAAATTTAATAATAATAACTTAATTATAACAACCCTATATTAATAAAATTGGTGAATAAAATAATAATAATAATAATAATTACCAAAATTATAATTTTTAAAATACATCATTAAAACTCATTTTATTGATTTGTCTTGAACATGAGGCAGGCCGCACGATGACCCGAGGAAAGTCACGTAGCATTGAATATGCCATGCCATGCACCAGATGTTGTCAAGTGCGAAGCATTAATTCATAAAAAAAATGGAAAAATTTCAAACAGGCATGGCTCACAGCTCGATAGAATGTTTCAAAATCTGATAAAATAATAAAATAATATTATCTTAATAGTTAGGGTGTGACAATTCTCCCCACCATAAAAAATTTCTGCCCCCAAATAGTCACCCGGTCAAATGAGTAAACAATCTCGTGTTCGAAACTGAATGAGGCCAACAAAATCACAACTCGTCATGACATTTCACTTCATCAGTTACACCCAACCAACTCTAAGGGAAACATCAAAGAGAAGAGTCTTCATAAAATGAGAAGGGTTCTCCCCACCACAAGAACCCGACTAGTACAACCAACATTGAGACTCTCAGCATGAGATAATAGTAAACTGCTAACTGGATCGAAGAGGAAACTGCCACATAGACCAAACCTCGAAGAATGCCCAACAAGATTCATGGTGGGTCTCTCCACCATTTATGAACTGACCATATTAAGCCAATTAGTACAGACCGACATGAGAAACCCATCACAAATCGACCCATGAATTCTTCGCATAAACCAGACTCCCACAACATGGTGTCCTTGACGAAAAACCCCTAACCAAAAGGCGGACCACACCCCTATTTATTATTTCCCAAGACACATTTTTCTCTAAAACGCGCACATCCTAAAACAAGAACAAGTCAGCAAAAGAGCTAGATACAAAAGAGAGACAACTATATTGACTCATAACCATAAAGAAAAAACCTTCAAAGCTCTAAATTGATGAGGCACAACTACTAGAATTTCAAGAAAACGAGATCACCACACCTCCTTACAACCAAAGTGGGGTATTCAAAGAACAAAGACCACAATGAGAAAAAGTGTATTTTATGCCACTTACATTAAAACAGAACCCTTAAAGATGAGGGATCTTGAATATAGAAATTTAAGTCATCCCTATATCAGCACTGAAGAAAAAAGTTAGACCAAGGTACCCTACACCCAACAATTCCTGACTACATGAAGAGCTTCACTCTAAGACCAGTGGCTAGAGATCTGATGTTTTGAAGCATCTGCTGCCCCGCAGTCAAGAGCTAACATCCTTTGCTCGAGACTCCTGCTGATGATTCTGCTAGCGGAACCTCTCCAATTGTCCCAAATGGCCATACTGACAGCAAGCATTCAGAGAATGATGGCAAGGGGACTTAAATTACTCAAATCAGCCACACATGAACCAAGAAAGGGGGTGGCCCAACTAAGAGAAGATGGAATTGATTAGAGGACTTGTTTGAGACAGGTTCTTCTGGTTCACTCTCCTCATCAGATGGGTAACCTTTCCAAACACCATAAAGGATTAGTCCTAGAACCCTGGATGAAGACCCTACACAAGAGAAACTTTAAATGATTCCACGATGCTACCTTCGTAGAAAAGGGTAACAACCATTGAAATGCCCGACGTAAGCCTTTACTGTCTATTGGATTTGTTGGACACTAACAAGCTATTCCACTTCCCTCACCTTCACATTCTTAGCTATAAACCATCAGATGAGAGTGGTCTTGAACACCTTCCAAGACATCCCATCATGCAACGGCTTTGGGATCATCTTCTTTTATCAATCCAAATTTAAACCTTCAGATGAACTCGTACCAACACAAAATCTCTTAGCTTTGGGATTTCCAATAACCTGAAAACACCAATGATTTCACCAAGCCAGTATGCTACCTTCGATAGATCAAGATCACCATGAATGGTGGAAAACAACTGAAAAAAATTCCATTCCACCACTCCACTAAGAGTCTGGGTAGAACTAACAACTATAAGAGACTCAATTGAAACCTCTGGAACTATTCTGGGAAGTATACTAAAAAACAAGTGGCACAAATCCAAAACAAACTCAAAATCAAATCAATATTCCAACCACAATTCAGTATGTCAAAACCAAGAACCCACGAAAAAGGATACAAAACATGAAAAGATAACACTAAACAATTGCTTACTCACTTTTCAAAAAATTAAAATTACCCTTTGAGAACCAATTTTAAACAATCAAAACAACTTAAATATACACCATTGGTATCCCATGAGTCTTACACATACATATCCATATGATAGCTCAAGCACCCATCCACTCACATCACCAATTTCTCCACTTCCCACATGTGCACCTCAAAGTATGTGATCACTCATAGGAATACCAAAGGTCAATTTAAGACACTTCTCATTTCCAAAATAGACTATTCAGCACAAAGAACATATTCCCAACCAATTTGTGAAAGTCAATTATCTTTAAAGAATCACATTTCCAAATTCCAAAATGTTTTCCATTTCAAAAACCATTTTCCACTCCAACAACCATATTCCATTTTGAATAATCCTTCACAAAAATCAATTTTCATTTTTGAGATCTACCCACACCAATATAAATGATGATCAAACATAACTTACAAAAAAATTCCAATAACAAGGAACTAGTGGCTATGCAATCCCGGTAACATGGCTTAGCAGACCATGCTCCGAGCGGGCATCCCCACAAGAAGTATCTTGGACTATGCAATCAGGCTGTACATGGGTCACTACTCCATACAATCTCTTCGTGCAACACCAGATCACTTCCCTTATCATCTCTCACCCACACAGACCAAGAAAAAGAAAAACTCAAATCCCATACTACCCCTGGCAACTCGTGTCTCGGGATGAGCAAGGGTTCATGACGTCCTTCCCACACCTACCTCTCGAGTCCCAACACACCTAATAACCAAGATACCTGACACCCCAAATAAAAAGGGCCCCTCTGATACCATTTTGACACGAACTAATCCAGGTCGTCATTTGACCCGACGCCTGACTCAGTCCGCGACATGGCCCAAAGGGTGTTCCTGATCCCCATAGGCTGGCAACTAGTGCTGGGCATCGAAACAAAGTAGTTGGGAATGATTTGGCCCATAACTAGGATAAATAAACATAAACTGAACAAGCAGATAAATAAAAGAAACTAGACTGAACAACATGGAAGCAGAAAAAGGAATAAACAAAGCAGCGTGACATACCATAGGTTACCCCATGGGTCACCACGGTACTTGAAATACACTCACTCCCAAAATCAATCCAATACTAAAACATGCAACTGAAAAGCAATGTTCTCATGGGCACCGATATGCCCAGTAGAAATGCCAAAATATAACCACATCTTATGCCCCGACCTTTAGTAAGAAATTCAATCATGCCAGTTTGAAAATAAGGTATAATAAAATAATTTTTGTCCTTCTTTTCAAAATCATGTACTGTGTTTTGATTTTCAAGTAAATCATTTCCCTCCTTTTACGTTTTCAAAATAGGTTCCAAGCAATCATTAATGTTTAAAAATAAAAAGAAACCAGTTTTGGATTAAAATATGGTTTTCACAAACAAGAAATCAAGTATGAAACAACTGAAAATAATGTTACATCGCAAGAATCATGTCACAAATGAGCACCATGGGTAATTACTATAGGTAGCTAGCACATGTGGGAACCTAGAGGCCTTTTTCCTTGGTGAAACGTGGCTTAGAAACCACGACCCTCCGAAAAATGTTTCTTAGAAGACCGTGACCCTGAGAAAACATTGCTTAGAAGACCACGACCCTCAGAAATTAAATTGTTTAGTTAGTGTTGTTGTGTCAATCCTGCTAAAAAAATCGGGATGAACCCCTGCCGTGTCATTTGGCATAATAGTCCTGGTCACCCACCTAGATACCCAGGTTTCCCATTGTTCTCTATTTCAAGTGTTGGTGAGTTTTTTTATCAAGAAAACATGTAAGTACATAACAATTTATTTACCAAAAACTTATTCAAACTCTCACCCCATTTCTCCCTCCTTAATCGGATTTCCCCTCTTCCATGTCACACAATTCATAAGCATTAACTTCGGCACATAATAATGTATTCAACTTAAAAATCATTTTTTATACCAAAGGGGTGTGCCTCAAGAGAGGTTTTTCTTTTTTATAAAGCATTCTTAAGGCGCTGAACAAGATCAATTACATAAAGAGAACACTTTTTTACATCTAACTGGCCCAAAAGGCCAAAAACATTTGGAAATACACATTACCATTTCGAAACCACTTAAAAATAAATTTTCAAGAAAAGGTTACTTACGACAGATAACATTAGAAATACATTTCAATTTTCAAAAAAAATCCATAATCATCTCAAGAAACTGAAACCAAATTTCATAGCATGTGTATATAGCATAAATATAAAACATACATTTAAAACAAGCAAGAAATTATGAAATTCAAATTAAAGGCATAGGCATAGGGGATCTACCTCAAACATGACGTTATTTGTCGACGACCACTCAAACTGACCATGTGCACTTCCATGCACATGAATTTAAACATATATATATATATATACCCCTAGCTACAGTGCACATATTCCCCACGTCATGAGGGAATATGTACAAAGAGGACATATATATATATATATATGTCTTAACTTATGCATGCACATGGAGACGTTATTGACACCCACAACTTGAAACCATATAGTAGAGTTCAACATGCTATACAAATAATTCAATAAAACAATTAAAAACGTAAAAATATATAAAACGTTTCAAAATAACACATAAGGATTTGCGCTAATAACACAACCATTTATTATAACACAAGAATCAATCGCATAAATCATAATCATCACCTGCAACAATAGGACTCAACAAGGGAAATCAATATCACATCACAAGTTCCAATCAGGCATGTCCACATAATTCCAGGGAAACTCTATTCCCATTTTATAAAACTAAACACCATTTTTAAAATAAGGAAACCCATTGAACACAAAGACTACCCACACTAAAACTCATTTTTCCTAAAATCCAATAATCAAGTACATTTGATCCGGACAACATTTATTTGCCATTTTTATCAAACATAAAGAATGCATAAAACCCCATTTCAAAACCAAGTTGCATTTGAGCAAACAAATCCACCATTTTGAATAATAGTGAAACCCCATTTGAAATCATTTGATGTCGCACCTCGATTTAAATAGAAATTCCCTTTTTAAGACCTCATTTTTCACTTAATCAAAACCAAACTAGCCTAGACCCATTTCCCCACTTTAAAACCATTAAAAGGGCACAAATGCATTTCCTGAAAAGCCTAACACAATTATGTATTCCAATTTAAATCATAAAAAAGGATTCACAAATCAAACATTTATGTTAAGGACATGGAATACTAAAATGGGTTCAAATCAACTCAAGGATAACAAATTCATTTATACTTGCATCACAAGATAAATAAAGCACAAGAATAACAGAATTCCATAGGAAGAAAATTGCATAGTGACACATCATGAATCCATAAACATCCTAAAACAATTCTAGGAACCCTAAAACACTAAGGAACCCAAATAAAAGGTGTGAAACACAATATTAGAATAAAACACTTACCCTGAGCGACGTCGACGAGCCAAAACGAGCCATTCCGCTTCACCTTCAGCGGTGGATGTTGGAATACACACGATGTTGACCCAGAAGGTATTCTGCATGCCCTAATGATGGAAGAAACCCACAAAAAATGAATCAGCAAAACCCAATGATTATTTTGGACCTAAATTGAGTGTTTCTAGATGATAAAATTGCTAATGAGAGAGAGGAGAGTGACGTAGGGACCATACCTTGATGAATTGGATGCAAAACATGAAGGGATCTGGTGAGATCGAAAAATGAAGAGGAATTCTATGAGGTGGGGTGCGTGTTGCAGACCGAACGACTCTAGGGGGGTTGTCTCATGAAGTAGGGTTGCGCTGAAGGAGTTCATATGAGGGAGCTCACGAGGAGGGTCCGACAGGAGGATGGTTTCCCACAGGAGGAATGAGGAAGGGGTGTCGTCGGGTCCTCGGCCGGTGGGGGGGTAGCGCTTAAGGGAAGGAGAGGGGGGGAACTGTGCGTGACACCCAGTGAGAAAGAACAACATGGAAAAAAATGAGAAAGACAAAAAAAGAGATAAATAAGATAGAAAATAAATAAATAAAATAAAATAAAATAAAAGTAAATAAAATAAAATAAAATAAAATAAATAAAACTTTAATAAATAATAATAATAAACTTAATAAGGATTTTAAGAAACTCTAATCATAATAAAATAATAATAATAATAATAATAACTTAATAATAATTATTATAAACTAAACAATAATATTATTAATAATAATAATCATAATAAAAATTATTATAAAATTTATATGATATTAATAAACCTAATATAAATAACAAAACTAATAGAAATTTAATAATAATAACTTAATTATAACAACCCCATATTAATAAACTTTTTGAACATAATAATAATTATAATTATAATAATTACCAATATTATATTTTTTAAAATACATCATTAAAACTCATTTTATTTATTTGTCTTGAACATGAGGCAGGCCACACGGTGACCTGGGAAAATTCAGGTAGCTTTGAATACACCATGCCATGCACCGGATGATGTCAAGGGAAAAACATTAATTCATCAATAGAATGCAAAAATTTCAAACAGGCTTGGCTCGCAGCTCGATTGAAATTTTCAAAATCTGATAAAATAATAAAATAATAGTATCTTAAAAGTTCGGGTGTGACATTTTTTCGGTATCGTTTCGGTGGTGGGTTGTCTCATGTAGAACAACATAATCCTAGGATTCTCTTCTTGAGTAACATTGGAATTATAGTACACCCAATAGTTCTGTTAGACTAGGATTATATGAATAAATGTGGGATATTCATTAAGGTCATTCATTCCTTGGTGAAGTGGATTGTCAGGGTTATTGTTGGTAGTGGTTATGGTGTTTTTCTTTTCAGGATGAGTGTTAACTCAATGGATTTTGGGGTCTGTTTGGATAGATCAACTAGAGGCACTTATACATTTGGTGGTGGGTGAAACTTACAAAGCTTTATCTTTGGGTCTAAATATTATTATGGATTTCTGGGTGCAGAAAGAGTTATGGTGCGAAGAATTGACACACCTCGAACCGTGTGTTTTGTACATTTTAATTATTTTCTTTTGATTTTAAATGTTTTGTTGTTGTTTGAGTTGAATCCCAAATGATATTTTTTAGTATTTTCAAAATGTGTTTATTTTTTGAGTTGAAGTCATTGGGAACACGAGAAGAGAACGTTTTAGAAACCCATGTGGCATCACCCATGAAACGACACGATCTGACCATCTTCATAAAATTAAAATGTGTATTTTTTTTTGATTTATGGTGTTATTTAATTTTTTTATTGTTGATTATAATTTTTTTTCTTATTATAGTGAAATGAATTTTTTATCATTTTTTTATAGTTCTGATTATTACTACTATTATTATTATTATTATCAAGTTTCATAAATATTATCATAAAAATTAAAATGCTATTAATATTAATATAATAAATAATGATAAAAAATAAAAAAGAAATAAAGTGTGGAGAATGCGTTAAAAATGTTGGAATAAGTGCAAAAATAATATTATCATTGTTCCAACTGATGATATTATATTTAATGTTGTTATTTTTTTTTGAATTTTTGAAATTAAAATTGTTATTATTGTTGTCATTATTGTGAATGTGATTAATTATTATTACCATTATGATGTGTAATTATTATTATTTTTATTATCATTTTCATTAATAGAAATAGTAATAGTAATAGTAATAGTAATAATAATAATAATATTTTCTATTTTATTTCAGTTTTCTTCTTTTTTTTCATCGTCAATTTGGCGCAACCCTAACCCCCTTCTCTTTTCTCCATCGAAGCCCCTACACACCACCTCTCCCTTCCCAATCATTCCTCATGTGAGAAGGCCCCCCAAGGCCTCCCTCTCCTTGCCAGCCTCATTTGCAGTGCCTCCAGTCATGTATCCAACCCCCCCGTCTCCCTATTCTTGTAGCGCAAAACAACGGCCACGACCCAAGTCCCTCTCTACAATGTTCGTGTCACCCGACCCCACTTTCAATCTTCAACCTCTCACCATCCACCCGCCCACTCGAGGATGTTGCTGCCCTACATTATTAGATCTCCAGCCTTCCATCAGCCTCAGGTCGCGCTACACCCGCCGGTCCCCCTTACAGCTCCCTCCTAGTTAGCCACCCCATACACTCCAGTCATAAACCCTCTGACTATAACCTCCCCTTTCAGTCGGTGTCAACCTTGTCAGCGACCCTCCACCCCTACCTGACACTTTTTTGGGATGACACACAACTCCGAAAACGTGGTTCCCACTGTTCACTCACCTTTCGACCCATCGCATGCCCACCGACTAGCTGTAGGGCCTTCCCAATCGTGAACCCCCAACCGATGACCTTTTTAGCGCCCTTCTACTCCCTATCGTCGTTCTGACACAGAATGACCAGCCCCATCGACTCTTGTGCAATATTCGTTTGTGCAACAAGATGAACAATAGTTTTTATCAACTATGTACAATACAAATTCATAGCACTGAAGGCAAGCAGTTTGGAATCGTGCCATTTTACCTTCACCAATGTTGATGTGAGTTTTTAATTGTTTATTCTTTTGGATTTTTAAGTCATCATTTCTATGTTTTTATATTTTTTTGCATTTTTTGCAGCATTTTGGTGAGGTAAACCTATTATTCCACAGTCATGGGTTTTTTGGTACAAATGTGCAAGTGTTGTGCAAGTCTTGTCTTCATTATTGAGATGTGAGTTGAGGTAAGACCCTTATCCCAATGAATTTAAATTCATGATTTCATTGGTTCCATGTTTTTCTCACTTACTTAGTTATTATTTTAGTAATGTAATATTTGTGAAAAATTTCTTCTATGTGAAATTAAGTGTTTTTGTGATTTCTTTGAATGTGTGGCCTGGGATGGAAGAATGATGCACGCCGCATGTTTAGATGAAAGCACTATTGGTTCTTACAATTGTTTTAATAAAATTAAACATATTTTTTTGGCTTTAAAAATATATTTGTGATGTTTAGGAAAATTGTAATTGAAATTTTATCAATTTTATTTATATTTTGTTTGGGTTAAAATTGAATTGTATTACTTTTTTTGAGAATATTTGGATTGACAAAAATATAGATGGAATATTTGGAATTTTTCATGTGGTCTGATTTTGTTGTGAAAACTAAGCATTTATCAAATCCCTAGTTGAACATTATAAATGTTATTTGGATTTATAGAAGTGGGTGGTTTAACATAAATGGTTTTATAATTAGGTATTTTTCATTTAAGGTGAGTTCTTATTGTTGTAAAAATTTATTTTTTGTATGTGTTGTGTTTTTGTTAGTTTTTGCTCACTAGGGGTTTGTTAAGTGATTTTATATATTTCTTAAGTAGTTCATGATTTTTTAAATCATAAATTTGTTTTGTAACTGATTTTTTTAAATTCAAATGGAGGTTTGTGTTTTCAAATTCAATTTATTAGTTGGATTGGTGTTGAATATAACCTATGTATTTGTATTTGTAAAAAGGATTAAAATGTGAAAATTGTTCAACGCTTGGTAGAAGTGACCGTTTGGCCATCATTATGTAAAATGTAGTATAGATATGCTCTAGAAATGGTTTTCTAAAATATTTGATAAATGTTAGAGTTTTTCATAGGTAAAGGCCCAGTTGGAAATTTTGAATGTTTATTTAGAAAACCCCTCTTGGGTTTGGTATCCTACCTAGATGATTGATCATTATACATTAGAGTCATCGATATGGGATATTCCTTGTATAATTATTATTTTAGGTCCAGGACTACCCTTGAGGTTCTTGGGTGGTTTCAAGTTGTGTGGTGTGTCCAATTATATGTACGTGGCTTGTTATTTTAAGTGTATGGAACACCATCTTGAGAACTACACATGGGAACCTAGAATATAAAATAGATTTACTGAGAACTGTTGTTGCACTAGTTTAGACTATAGACTTTCTGTTGGCCCTTAGTATGGGCTTAGCAATTCTAGGGGGATAGGCCCCTTAGTTAGTCCTTGTAGGGAAACACCGATCATTTGGGCATTATGACATTATCGAGAGTAGGCATGCCTTTAGGATGAGTCACATGTATTAGTACGTTATAGTTTTCCTCTATGTTCCTAGGACTTTGCATGTTCCTTTGACACTAGTATAATTATTATCATTTACCTCCCGATATGAAGTTATACTCATTTATCATAGTTTTGGTTTTTTCTTGTAAAATTTTAAATGTGTGGTTTTTTAAAGATCTTCTGAAGAAAATTGTTTGAAAAAATAGTCACTCTTTCCTTTGACACTTTTATGAAAAATGAATGATAATTTTTTTCTCTACATTTCTCTTCCTCCCCATATTGATCCTTATTTTAAACATGAGAGCATTGGATAATATTTTTTATTTTTTCACCTTAAAATGAAAAGTGTAGATAATTCTATGTTTATAGATTTTATTCCAAACATAAAATCAATGTTTTCTTTATTAAATGAATATGCATTGGGAATAGCTTAATCGAGCATACCTACTGAGTTTTAAAACTCATGAATATAGTGTTTATTGTTCGTAGTTTCTCTTACATGTTCTATATATTGTTCAGATCACTTCGAGAGATGTTTCGTTTCGGTATCAGAGAGTAACCCACATGTAACGTGGATACTTAGTGGGGGGTAGGTTAATAGTGTTTTTTATTTTTCTTTTCATTCCTATCATTTATTCATTTTGCATTGTTCTATCCCATTAATACTACTTAGTATAATATCATTGGTTGAAATTGTTTCTGTTTGTACTCTATTGATGCCCTGACACTTGTCGCTAGCTTGGGAGGATCTGGAACACCTCTCCGGCCTTTCCTTGAATCAGCTCGGGTGACCGGTTCATGGTCGACCTAGGATGGATCATGACAATAGCCATATGAGATTATTATTAATATAAAATAGTATTAACCAATTGTTAATTTACAAAATCATTTATTATTATTAATATGTTACATGAAATAGAAATATGAATCTTGTGAAATATTTTTTTATAGAAAAAATAAATTTTTTAAAATAAATGATATTAGTAGTCACATTAGGTAAACTTGTTGGATTACATTCACATTAGAAGTGTCTTATTTATATTTAAATATAATTCATAAAATTGTTACTCATATTAATTTTCACTATTTATATATCTAGGATATAATGGTTGTACACAAGAAATTATTTTATATCAAAATATATCATGTTTCTATTTAAGTTATTTATTTTGTGTGTAGAATGTTATGAATTAAAATTAATTATATAAAGGTAATATTATAGTATAATAAATTGGTGTTATATTCTCCCCACCTAAATAAACTATGTCCCAATAATTTTACTCATAATATCAGAGTACATTCAATAGGGAACTCATAATTTACCAGAAATGGATAGATGATGTTATGTTTGTTTACGTTGATGAATGAAATTTATCAATATGAGAAATTATTTTAATTGATTTATATTTTGATTTAACACATTACAAATGTCACATTAATATTTATTAAATTTCTATGTTCCTAGGGAGTATCATTCCAATAAAACATAAAACAATATATTAAAATCATACCAAAATTGGTTTTTATTTATAACTCATTAATAATTAGTTCATAAAAACATATATGATATAGGAAACATGAAAATTTATAGTAAAAACATTATATTTGATTTTTTATTAGCAGTTTTATAGTATTTTCCATTTATCCATTGTTATTATTAACTCTCTCTCTCTCATTAGACCCTATGTTTAGACATCGAGACACTTTTTTTCCCACACTCTTACAATTGAAGAATCATATTTTTGTAGATTCCTTATTTTTATTAAAATTGTGAGTATGATGAAATTCGTCACTTGATATGTCATGGGGCTCCATCATTTTATTTTTTGATGTGTTTCAGAGTTATACTACTTTTTCATTATTAATCATATTTCATGACAACATGTTTGTAATGAAACATTATTTCTCACACTAGTTCCCATTATGTTGGGTTGTTATTTAAGTTAATCCCTTCATAGTACCTCACACAGGTAGTTACTTCTAATTCCCTCCATTACTATAAAAACATGTTCAATTCAGTAGATAAACATTATCAAAAGTTTGGAATTATCATATTCAATTTTATTAAAGTGATTTCATATATAATCCTTTTTCCATATTCATTAATATAGCATGTAATTACTTTAATTCAACATACATATATAAGAGATCAACCAGTAGCAGTATTGGTTAAATCTATGTCACCTTTTTAGGGTTATATTGTATTTATCAAAAAATTCTTCAAAATATTTATCCAATATTACTATGATCATTAATAATATAATCTAAACCCAATAATAAATGCAATATAAGTATTCAAAATATAGCTTATCCTTCTTAAATAAATATTAGTATTTTTTATAATCATATACCCAATAATGTGTTTACCTTGTTCATATACTCTCAATAACACTAATTTTCTAAATTCATTTCAATGAACAAGTTAATAAAACATAATAAAGGTATATATTCCTCCAAGAATTATCTCTACATTTAACCCCAAAAATTTTACAAAAAACTAGTTTATATGGGAACACACTATTCAAGTAACATAACATTACAAAAAATGAGATGTACATCTATAAATATATCACAAATCAATTATAAATTCCAAGGTTAAAAATCATAGTATAACGTTATTCTTCAATATGAATACACTATTTACTATATGAACATCATGTGTATTTAATCTTATGATTTAAAGATTCATCAATCCTAGGTTCTCTAATGGTTATCACACAAAATATAACCATTTAAAAACATCACTTTTTCGAGATATTAATATTTTTTTCCTGAACATTAATGTAAAACAAATGGAGAATAATCAATAGATATTTGAAATATTTTTCATCAAATCTAGAATATACTTTATTATACATAAAAAATACCAATAACTAATTAATATATCTAATATTTTCAAGAGACAATAAATTTTACTACCTTTCTAATGACAAATAAATTCACCTTTTTCATCATAAAATATTTATAATAAGATACTCAACCATTTAACTATGCTCACATATTTAGTTATAATACATGGTAATTAAAATTAACATACCTTTTTTATATTAATTTTAATGTATTTTTTTAAACCAAATACTGAAACATAAGTGGATATGATAATACTGAATCTATATACATGAAAAAAATCTAAATAAGTATTCTATTATGAAATGAATTTTTTAAAATTATGATACTTTAGGTCAAAATATGAATCCGTTAATAAATCCTTGGTTTTCAAAGGTATTTTATTCTTGTAGGTTACAAAACAAACTTGGTTGAAATTATTAAATAATCTTTACTTGTTTCATAAAATGAGATTGTTATTAAACAAATTATATCCCATCCGAGTGTCTCCCAATTGGTATAGTCTTATAAGAACTCATTATGCATCCGGGTGACGTTTGATTCGATGCACAAACATCCATTATTTGCGTGATTACCTCAGTGTGAACATGGTCTATACTCTCATTCACCTACTAGAGTCCATAGAGGGATGTATTTATAGAAACAATTACATATTCTATTCAGTAATGAAACATCATGGTGATTTATAATACATTGAATTACACCTTGGGTTTTCACCAAACATTATTTATCTTAATCCAAAAATAAATTTTTTATTATTTCTTTAATATTAAATCGTATGATTATACTAAATGGTTAACTATTCCATTAAAATTACAACCAATCCTATAGTATCAATCCATACATAACACTAACAAATCCAGATCCCAAATGTTATTAAATTGATTAATTTAATACCAAATATGATGCACCATACACTCACTCATAGATATGTTTATCATATACTCATAATTAGATACCCTCATTGATTATAACTATAAAAACCTCAAAATAAAATTTCATAATTACAAAATAAATTATAAATTATTTAAACATTACAAATAAAAATATATTTTTAGGTTTAAAAAAATATGTAAATATGGAAAAACATAAATAGATAAATCCTATAATATTTATATCAAATAGAAAATGTCCATGTTATATAAAAAACGTCTTAATTTACGATTAGTCTTAAACATATAACATAAATACATTCACACATTTTATGCTTAAATTCATTTCAGGTGGGATACTTTTATCTATCACTTAGGCTAATTGAAAAAAGTGAATGGGTGACTTCAAATAATTTGTAAGGTAAACATATAAATTAAATAATCTTGGATTAAATTTGATATAAATATTATTGAATTAAATTGAAACCAAAATGAATGTATATTAAACTAAAACATTGAGAATTATATATCCATCATAATAAATTAAAACATGGATATCAATATTACTACCCTAAAACTGATGGAACTCATAATGTCGATCAACTATCAGTGGTTTGTGATATTACACTTTACTTTTCATCTACTCTATAGTCAAGACATCATACTGTTAGGAACTTGTGCCAAGAAATTATCCCATTTTCAAAAAAAATGAAAACAAAAAACACCATATTGATTTTTATCACAATTATTGTCAATTAACAGTCGGTATAAATAATTTTGACCCCATCCATCACATGTTTAAATCCAACATATTCACCATAATATAAAATGAAAAAACAATAAATAATCATCATTTCCAATATTCATCCGTATTATAAAAATAACATAAGGTACATCAGTATTTTACACTATTTAAATATAATATAATACATTATAGGTTAACATAATATATTTCTAGTAGTGTAACATTTTATTTTCAAATAATATATAACAATGAGTATACAATTATTTAAAATAAATTAATACCATTATCATAATCTATCTGGATAAAGAAAGTGGATTCTTCGAAATAATATATTCTGAAAAGTGATAAATATTTATATAATAGTTCATGTTGTTGGAATGTATATCAAAATTAAACAATGATTGAATAACATTTAAATCAATAAAGGGGTATTATGGAACGATATATATTGATATAAGTTTAAATAATTATCATAGCACAATGAAAAAAATTAGAGTAACAAAAAAATAATCACTATTGGCAAGACACCTAAATCAATTACCACTATAAAAATGAACATAATTTTGATATAAATTCATGTTATCTATAATGGAATTTAAAATAATACAGAAATGTGTAATAATAATCCATATTCATGAATCATGGTTAAAATATTGTATTATGCGTCAATGTAATAGAATCAAGATCTAGGAAACACTAACAAATTTAAAAAAATTCAAATAAAACACTCATGTAAGAGATGGAATTTAATAAATAAATATTATAAAATGTTTAAAATATAATTCATTATATTATAACATAAGTAGTATATATATACACTTCATAAATGATATTGGGTTCATAACTACAATACATGTCACAATGAAGGAAAATTGAGGCGAAAACCCTTACATATTATTCTTGACTTTCACAAACAGAATTTATACTCATGTATAAAAAACTTAAATATATTAATAAGATATATTTTAAAATTTATCATATCCATTTTAACTTATACGTTTCATAAGTATCCATTATGTAAATGAATTCTTCAAATTTTAAACATTGGTTGTATGTAGTTCTGATCATTTCTACTAGTTTCATAATAGGGGCATTTTTATTTACTCACCATCATAATTATATCATTAATACGTAAGTAATTTTATTTTAATGGAATTTTTATAATGTTTTATTATGTTTTTATATCAATTTATGGGTGTCTTAAACCTTATCTATGAAGATGAAATTGATTAAAAGAATTTTTCAGTGATTCTTAATTATCAAATATTTTTTTAATTAATTTATTTGTAAATAAGTGATATAAAATATCAAAAACCAAAAAATATCTATTTAATCATGTATTTAATATTTTAAAACTAATTATGTTCCCATATTAATTCTTGATATGAATTTATATTATATTTTAATTATGTAAATATAACAACTAAATCATAGACATACCATGTTTTAATGAATGATTATGAGGTTGTTTGTTGTAATATAATCATACATAGAAACAATTTATATTAAATATTATTAGTACTGTGATAAATCTGAATTATATTTATTTAAAAGACTAGTTAGTGGATATTATGACTTATATGATTTAAAAAAATATTATATTCTTAGAATGATAATTTTAAATGATTAAAATTACAATACCTAATTTCTTATCATATCATTAATAGAAAATCTAATTTTTCATAAGATAAACACAATGATATCATAAAAATAATGTTTATCATTTAATTCTATATTCAAATCCATCCTTTGGCGGTAGTGAAGAATAATAAAATGTGTTACATCATATAGGAGGTAGTATCCATAAGGGATAAACACCAATATTATTTTTCTAAATGGAAAGGGTGTTTGATTAAATAATTAATATAATATAACAATCTAAAATTAATTTTTATAAACAATACTAATATCAATATATAAATAATGATATAATAAATTGAGAATAATCTAATTAAGAAGAAAACTAAGTAGTTGATAATACCCATGTCATGCACTTGGCTTTTCCATAGATGTCGCCTAAAAAATAAAATACCAGGGATAAATATTAGTAACCAGGGTCCCAAATACATAATAAAGGGTTATATAGAGTGAAAAATGCATGTGTTTCTAAGAGAAATTTTTATTTTAGGTGAAACATCAAGTGGTAAGGATGTTACTCTTTTATAAGTGAAGGAAATTGATTTTTGTGGAGTAAACTATACATTTTAAAATATGTATTGTTAATATTTTTTAATAAATACCAAAAAATTGAAACAAGAGGAGAAAAAAATATATTAACTCTAAAATAACTAGAGAAATTCTTTATTTAGGCTTATTTTTGTTATTTATAGATTTTTTTATGTTTTTTATTTTTAACCAAATTTACATGAACTATGTAATTGATTTCAATCACTATTAATTAATATTAATAACAAATAATGATACCAATTTTTATCAAAATTAATAATAATAATTTCAAATATAAAATAATTTAATCAAACAATATTTTTATAGTTCTGAAAGTTTAATTCTATGCTAAACACACATAATCTCTAAAAAATATTATTTAAAAGAAAAGTTTTTAATTCTTTAAATTTATATACAGGATAAAATTATCTTCGATACTGATATAAATGTCCTTAGTTGACTTCTTATAAATATAATATTTTTCTTCCAAGGAAAATAAAAGCATAATATCTCATGAATGATTCTTCATTCCACAAAAACATCATAAAAATTTGTTACATTAATGTTCCATTTTAATTAGTTACAAAATGATTTCCAAAGGATTTAAAAGATATAACAATTTGTTAAAATGTATAATGTTGTTTATTATGTTTATATTTTATTATGTTATTTTTTATAAATGTATACATCACTCTGATATATAGGTAATTTCAAAAAAATTGTAAGTTACTTAAATAGTATATTTATCAAATAAAACTGAATATTTAATAAAAAATTACATAATTAATACTATGTAAATATTGTTATGATGAATTCAAAAAATATGTTATTATTTTTTTATTTCAAATTTAAATTTTTATAGAATAATTGTATAAATAAAAAAATAGAATTAAAAGTATATTATAATTAGAAAGTGTCATTTTAAAATATTTACTATTATTATTTCTATTTCATATCATTTACCAACTAAATTGGTGATAAAAATTGTTATTATTTTAAATAATTTGTCACTTATCATAATTTTTTATGAAATAAATATTATTATCACATTAGGAAAAACTTTTTTAAAAAATAACTTTCTAAATAATAAATTATATAACAATTCAATTTATGTAGATAAAGAAATTTTCATTCATATTATATGTATTCTTTATTTCAAATAACATTTTTATTCATATATTAGTTAATCAAATTAATTCATTATAATTCAATGAAATTGTTATTACATTCATTGTAAAACATTTTCATTTTATGTAAATATATTTTATTTCAGTTTTTTATTTTTGATGTCGGTATATCATGCTATTAATTAAATTGACTTATTTAGAGGTAATATAATAATAGAATTGGAAGTTATTACACTATATTTGTCTTCAATTTGTAACACATAACAATGTGGTTTGTTAAAATCTCCCCCACCATAGACCTACACATTCAATAGAATTTGTTGTAATTCAAGAATCATACCTTTTGGCTTTTCTCAATTATCATCAATATATATTTTTCCATGTTCTTCCCCAAATCATCAACTCAATACCTCAATATTGTCTTCATTTGTTGATTTGTCATCATGTAACATCTCAAAATTTTTTGTATTCATAAACATGATAGATATTATTATATTTATTGTTTTATAAATAACACTGATTTAAACAGGCATTAAATATAATAATGAGTTCCTTCAGTAACCATCATGACTCTCGACACTGAGCATCATCGAACTATGAAATAATATTATTTTAAATATGGCTACTATTACTCAGACCCTAAATTTGAACTTATGACCACTATTAACCACTTTATGAAATAAAAATTTTGTTTTTATACTTGATATAAATTTATTAATAAAACCTTAGTATATAATAAAAAATTTTTAGTACAGTATTTCTATACATAAAAATATGATTTCTAGGAAAACATTTATTATTTATTATTATAAAAAAAATTAAAAACTGTTTTATTAATTTTAGAATATTTTTTTTGAAAAAATTATAATTATTTATAAAAATATTCATTTTGAAATTAATATATGGTGAATTTTTTCAAATTCTATAAAAATAATGAATGTTTATTGAATATCACAAATTCAGATTTTTTAAATTATTACTTATTTATAATAAATTAATTAACTTATATGTGCCATTATTTTTTAAATTAATTTTTTAATAATTTATTTACCATTAATCAATTTAATTAATTTTAAATTAGAAAATATAATGTATATTATTATATATATATTTGTGTGTATAAAAATGGGGTTTCTGAGATTTTATTTATTGTTTATAATGTTTCTTCATTCATTTATTTAAAATTATAAATAAACAAGAATGTTTTATTTAAAATAAATATATTATATATAAATAAAATTTCTTATTTTCATTCAAAAAATGATTATTATTATACATTGAGTAAATTTATTGACCACTTTTTCTTGAAAAACATACTTTGCAAAATCTCAATTTTTAATCATGCTACAAGGTCTCGTTTTATATTTAATATTTTCACATTTAATAAATTTTTTTCCAAAAATAAATTAAAATTATAAAATATTAATTGAAAAATTATATTTTAGTGATTTTATGTAAATTTTCTCAAAAGTAGAATTTTTTAATTAATAGTGACAATAAAAAATTTTATTTGAAAATACATTTTTTATTAAAATATTTATAATGTTAAATTATAAATTAATTATTTTTTAAAAAAAATATTTCAATTATATATCTTGTAATCCAATTTTGTTCCTTGGAATCATTTTCATTTTGAATCAAGATATAAAAACTTTGTAGACTTCTAAACATTTTCTCTTGGACTACCATTTTTCTCATCTTGTTTGTGAGGAAAATTTTAAAATAAAAACATCCAATTATGATAATTGAATTTGGAAAAATGTATTAAATATTTATAAAATAAATAATATATACTATCTATTAATTTTAACTTAATATTCCAAAAACTGAATTGCGGAAAAAGTAAATCGTATTTAATGTGGCTAAGTAAAAATAAGTTTCTTGGGGTTAAAATAAAAAATTTAGTTTAACTATCAAGAATATTTCATTAAAAATTATTGGATGGATATATTTCTTGGTAAAATAAATAATTACATACAATAATCCATTTTATATGATTTTTGATGGGAAATCCATGGGCTTTAAATTTTCTTTTCAAAAGATTACAATTGTGCCACTCACCCAACTTATAAAAGGTCGACCACTCTCTACTCTTGTTCACCCCTTATAAAGATTTTGGTTCAGAAAATACTAACCTAATATGTTAATAAATTCCCTAATTCAATACTATAGGCCATATTTTCGAAATAAATCCAACCTATAAATGTTAATAGTGAAACCCAATAGCGATCATCCAAAGTAAATGTAACCTCCTTAAACATGAATTTTTATTGTGTTTCTTTCTAATCCTCAATGAATTCATATTACACAATAATAATATAATAAAATTATTATCTTAAATATAATAATATATTGGTGTGTTGTTTTTATGATGATAAACCATATCTATTTACATCAAATGGGCTACGATGTTGTTGTTCGTGTAAATTATAGGCTATCACCTTGAAAACTGATGTCATTATTTTTTTCCATTACCACCTATCATGGTTGGGTATGTTGATAAATATAGAATATATTTATGATATTTATAAGATAATTATTCCTATTCATTAATTATATATGATATATATTTTTTAATTTATATTCCACACGAGATACACAGAAATGGCTCGTACGTACGGTAGAGTATTACCTTGTGAAATGATGTGATTCAATCTCACTAACGCTTATATAGAAGTTAATATAGATAAAGATATATTATAAAAGAGAAATAATTATAATATTATTGATATATTTAACAATATTAAACTACAATATATCATTTCATTTCATCCCTTTTCACATACTGAAATATGATAACATCATTCGTGTATTTTTGGACTACCACCTTCATGAAGCGATGCCCCTCAATTTTATTTATAAACCACATAGATGATAAAGATAATAATTGTAACATTACTCATGCATACGTACATTTTACCATCATTAAAATTAGAACGTACTTAATTTTTCAATACCATAAATCATGAATAGATTTAAAAGTATTATATATTAATATATATTATAATTATTTCATGATTAATATTATGGAGATTATTTATCCATGATCAATATATGAGGACTGAAAATAAAAAATCTAGACATATACCAAAAACAACATTATTATTACATGAAACATGACATTAAGATTGAATTTTTGAAAATGGGTAATAAGAAGACATAAATAAATAAATAATCTATGGTATGATATATATATGTAACTATATACAATATATTAAAAATAAACTTATATTTAATATACATAAGGTTTAAACAAGTGTGAAAGATGTTGAGACTTTAATGGATTTCGATCTCACTTTATTACTTATATGAAGATCATGTTATCTTTACTAGTTATTTATTTATGTGATGTATAGAATTTCAATGAATTTCTTGTATGATGATTATATATAATATTTTCTTATTTCAATATCCATTATTTGATCTATCTTTCATGGGGTTTACACATCAAATGTTATCTATGTGTTGAAGGATTTTGACTCAGTTTTCCTTATTTTATAGATACAGTTATGTTATTCTAAAATTTATTTTATGATGTTTATATAAATCTATATTGACATTTAATATAATTAGTTTCCTTTTAAATAAGATATTTTATGATTAGTTTCAAGATATTTATTCATGGGTAATACATTTCAATTTTCTAAAAGTGGTAAATATATAATCTTAAAACATTTCTTTTATTAGGATTATATAAGACTATGGTTCTGATATAAATGTATTTATATATATATTTTAGACAAATATTTTTTATTCTCCTCTGGTTAATTCATAAGAATAAATTCTCTCCTTGAAATTTAATCTGTTGGACTCCTCATTTCTTAATCATGTTTTAATGATCAGAAATCATATTTAATCATGTATTAATGATTCTAAATATTATTCAATATAGATCATGTGTATTTATATCTAACATTATCTCATGCTTTAAGAAGAGCCATGAAAATTTTTAATTGATCTATATTCATTTCACTTAGGTTATACCAATTTTAATCTACTCTCAGAATACCTTATTTAACAAATGCTTAAGCCTAATCCTTTCTAATATCATATTTATTTAAGTATGAACATAGTTACATTGGAAAGTCTAAGACCCCATGAGTCTGCCACTGGCTATATATTTTTGGCACTGTGAACAAGACACCGTGATCCTAAGACACCATGAAGCTATACACCGTGAAGCCAGTCACCGTGGACAAGACACCGTGAAGCCAAACACCGAGAACAAGACACCGTGGCTCCGAGACAACGTGACACTCAGACACCATGATAAACCTAGAGACCATGTGAAGGGGACACCATTTCCATGACTTACTGTGACACCGTTTCTTAAACTATTTTGTCATTTTTCGATTTAATTTCTAACAGTCATATTTGAGGACTTTAATGCACTGACATAATTAAATTCTCATTGTAAACATATCATCAGACATTATGAGGTACGGGGTATAGAACACATGAAACCTATCGGCCCCAACACGTGAAATCCATGTTAAAAGAAAAATATGACCAAGAATCATCATGCACAATAAAAAAAAGTAAGGAAGTAAGCACAAGAACAAATGACACAGTTGGAGGAAGTTTTAAAAGAAAGGCACACTGCATGCAACTTGAAATGACTGGACACACAAAGCATATTCGAAGGCTAAAGAACATCTTTAATTGACTGAACTTCATGGAGAACACAAGAAGAATCACGACACTCTATTTTCCACACAACATATAGAGAAGTACTTAAAGCTTCATCTGATTCAATCAAAAGGAGTCCAAAACTGCATTAACATCACACAAGAGCATTCTAAACTCACCTCTATATTATTGCTCGATTGTGATCATCATTTTCATTACATTACGAGCAGTGTGTGATTATCTATGTTTTAACACACACTAACTCCTATGCTGAACTAGAGGATTTCTAAATTCTCACTCAATCATTTCCTTACACTCTTGTATCCCACTCTAGATAGTGGTAGATGTCTGAGGACTTGGACAGCCTGTGAGCTGTTGTTATTATTACTTTCCCACATAGAACTATGGTAGAGGTCTGAGGACATTGAAAGTATGAGTACTATTGTAAACCCAGATACAGGGTGTCGATCAAAGTTTTATATAAACTGTTTGAGAGGACTAATTATCAGCTTGAGACTGACCCTCTTTGTTAAAACTGCTGTTCATTTTGACTTTTTTAAAATTATTTAAAATATTATCCTACTAAGTACTTTAAATATAAATATTTTTTAAAGTAAATCTGATAGTTTAACTATCACGTGTTTTTAATTATTGTGAACCTGTATGTTAGTTTCAAAAGTGAATTTAATCTTTAGATTAAGTTAATTGAGAAGTAATCAATCTTTTAGAAACTGATCGAACATTTACAATCTTTATTAATTCACTACAGTTTAACTTTTTTTATGAAATGGGGGATTTTAATACAAATCCTCTAAATAGAAATTTTTAATTGGAACTCAATTCACCCCCTATTGAGTATCCACTCCAACCAACATTTGGTATCATAGGACATTAAATGTTTTTAAAACCACTATTTTTGTGAATGGTTTTCAACTGTGATTTTAGTTGTATCTTAAAGGTCTCAAAATTTCTGTTATTTCAAAATTTTATCTCTCTAGTTATATTTGCTAAAATATTATTGTGGATAATAGATAAGAAGGTGTAGCTACCAACAGGACACCCTTCTTTAATGGTGTAAATTATTCCCAATGGAAAATCAAAATGAAAATTTATTTAGAATGTATGGGATTTGACATTTGGACATATATAGAGACTCATTATAAGATTCCAGAAACTGTTAGAACTACTTGGGATGAACCTAATAAAGCTTATTACAATAATAGTTGTAATTAAATGATTTCCATGTATTGTGCTTTAGGAGATGTATAATTTAATCAAATATCTGGTCGTAAGACTTCTTATGAAATATGGGATACTCTGGCTGTTTCCCATGAGGGAACAACAAATGTTAAACAAATGAGACTAAATACATACACTATTAAGTATTATAATTTTAAAATTAAATTTGATGAATCTATTTATGATATGTATCTCAGGTTTAATGAGATAATTAATATAATGAGTTCTTGGGAAATGTTTTTCCAGCAAAGGAGCCAATCATGAGGATACTAAGATGCTGGCTAGATAGATGGAGGGGCACATTAGTTTTAAAAATAGAATCATGTGACATTGAAATGATACCTTTCAAGGAGCTGATTGGTACGTTGATGATGTATAAAAGAAGAATAAAAAGTAAACGAAGAAGAAAATGATGAACCAAGAAAGAAATCAGTAGCCTTAAAGACATCTGCATAAAAAATCAAGGACAAGGAGAAAATTCAAACTTCAAGTGATAGTTATAGTAGTGACGAGAGTACATCTGACAGTAATGCTGAAATGGCTCAGATAGCTAGACAATTTAAGAAGTTTGATAGAAAAAAAAAGTTTTTCAGAAAATCCAATTACAAGGGAAATTATTACAATAAAGTTCATTGGAAGAAGTATTGGAAAAGGATTGATAAAAGTGATGACAAAGTCTTCTATGAATGAAATATGAAAGGACATTTGAAAGGTGACTGTCCAAAGATAATGTACATAAATAAATATGAGTACAAGGACAAAAAATACAAGAAATCTATGAAAGACACCTGGAGTGCTTTAGAAGATAGTTCATGTGATTATGATTCCACTCAGGATGAAAAATCTCAAAAATCTAATATGTGTTTCATGAAAAACACATCTAAGGTAACATTGGATACACCTGCTTTAAACCCTTATTATTCTGGAGATAATTCTGATTCTGATTCTAAAAAATTGTCTAGTAAAAAATTATTTGAATACTATAACATGCTAGAGGATACCTTCAATGAGATGAATGATAAGTATAAATCCTTAAAGAAACAATATCATTTAACTAGCACTGTCAAATCTGTACTAGAAGAAGAAAAGGAAAATAATTCTCAACTACTCAAAGAGAATACTGAACTTAAATTATTTAATGAGAAACATAGGAATGATTTAGAAAAATTTACTAGTGGAAAGGATATGCTTACACAAATTCTAGGAAAACATGTAGCACCAAAATATACTACTAGTTTAGGCTATCATCCTGGAAAAAGACAGATTACAAAGAATAGATTTATTCCTAAATCTGGACAGTATGCTTCTAGATCCAGTTCTAAAAATTATTATGTCTAAACTAGATACTCACATAGTAATAGATCATACAAAGTATATCTTTAAAAATAATTTAAAAATACTGATTATATGAAACCCATTAGAAAAATCTGGGTACCAAAATGCTGCTTGCTAACCTTTCTGGACCCAAGAAAATCTAGGTACCAAAATCATTTTCTATCTAAAATTGTGTTGTAGGAAACCTACTTAAAAATTTCATGTAGGAAGACATGGTACAAAGACAGTGTATTATCAAGGAATATGACGAGATACTTTGTCATGTTTTAGAAGCTTAATTAATATTGATGGAGGATTTGTTACCTTTGGGGATAACTCAAAAGGAAAGATCATCGACTTATGCCATATTGGTAACACAGATTCAATCTTAATAGCTTAATCTTTATTTATTGATGGACTAAAGTATAATCTATTAAGCATTTATAAATTGGGTGACAATGGTTTCAGTGTTAAATTTGAAAATGATGTCTGCAATGTATTTGATTCTAAAAACATTTTGGTATTTACTTCATTAAGAAATAAAAATGTTTATGTTGTGGATTTGAATTCCTAAGCTAAAAAAATATTACCTATTTAAATGCCTTTCATAAAGAATATTGTCTTTGGCATTGAATATTAGGACACTACAGTATACACTCACTTCAAAAACAGACTAGGAATAAATTAGTTAGAGACCTACTTAAACTTGAATTCCCAGCTGACAATGTTTTTAATCCCTATCAAAAGGGAAAACAACATAATGTTTCTTTCAAATCTAATAAAGAGTGTTCTACTTCTCAACATATCGATTTAGTTCACATGGATTTATTTGGACAATCTAGAGTTTCTAGCTTAAATGGGAAGAACTATATATATGTTCTTGTAGATTATTTTTCTAGGTACACCTGGGTATATTTTCTAGCTCACAAAATTGAAGCATGTTCTTACTTTATAAAATATTCCAAAGTCTGTAGAAAAACATAGTGGACTTAGGATCAGGACCTTGATAAGTGATCATGGTGATGAATTTAAAAATCAAGAGTTTGAATCTTATTGATCACATAATGGATATAGTCACAACTTCTCTGCTCCCAGAACACCTCAACAGAATGGTGTAGTAGAAATAAGAAATAGGACTCTTCCAGAGGTTGATAGGACATTGCTCAATGAATACGATTTACCAATTTACTAATGGGCTAAAGCTGTTAATACAGCTTGTTAAATTATCAATAGATTCTTGATTAGACCAATTATTAAAAAGACCCCTTATGAGCATTGGAAGAATAGGAAGCCTATGTTTAACTACATTCGAGTTTTTGGTTTCAAAGTCTTAATACTTAATACTAAAGATAATATTTACAAATTTTCTTCCAAAATTAATGAAGGAAATTTTCTAGGTTACTCAATATCAAGTAATGCCTATAGAGTATTCAGTAAGAGAACCAAATGTGTAGAAGAATCTGTACACATCAAACTTGATGAAACTGATTCACATGAACCTAAGATCTCTCTTGAAAATTATGAGGAAGATATGTCCATTCTAGACCCAAATGACAAAAACAATGAACCTGTTTTTAAGACAACCAGTTATGGAAATGTTACAGAATCTTTTTCTATTGAACCCGAAACTGTAAATGAACATGAAATCTTTATCCCTATCTTTTCTAGACCATCTAGGACCCTTAAAAGCAATCTGTTAGATGTTGTAGTAGGAGATTTAGATCAAGGGACACAAACTAGAGATTCTCTAAGAAATCAAGTTGAAAATCAAGTTTTTTTTCACAGCTTGAACCTAAAAATATCAATAATGCAATCAATGATGAATTTTTGATGATTTCTATGCAAGAAGAGTTAAATAAATTTGAACGAAACAATGCCTGGAAATTTGTAGACAGACCTAATGACACTTTGACCATAGGCACTACATTAGTTTTTAGGAATAAAGTTTATGAAGCTGATAACATAGTTAGAAACAAGGATAGAATTGTTGCACAAGGCTATAGTCAAGAAGAAGGAATTGACTATGGAGAGACCTTTTCACCAGTAGCTAGGCTTGAAGCCATCAGAATCATGCTTGCCTATGCTGCACATCTGAATTTCAAACTATATCAAATGGATGTCAAGAGTGCATTCTTAAATGGGTATATAGCTTAGGATGTTTTTTTTTGAACAACCCCCTGGATTTACAAAACCTCATTTTCAAATTCATATTTTTAAACTATCAAAAGATTTATATGGTTTACAGCATGATCCACGAGCTTGGTATGATAGATTAAGTACTTTTTTTATTTCCAAAGGATTTACAAAAAGAATAGTTGATACTCCTATTTTTATAAAACAAATTTTGAATGATGTTTTAGTTGTTCAAATATATGCAGATGACATTATTCTTGGATCCTCGAAGCATTCATTATGTGTTGATTTTTCCAAACTCATTCAAAACGAATTTGAAATGAGTTTAATTGGATAACTCAAATATTTTCTTCGATTTCAAGTTTTTAAAAATGAAAATTGTATTATTTTAAATCAAGGTAAATATACAAGGATATTCTAAATCGTTATTGATTAGATAGCACTAAAAGTAGTGACACACCCATGAGAACCACTTGTAAGTTGGATCTTGATGAATATGGAAAATCAGTTGATCAAAACACTTATAGAGGAATGATTGGAGGTTTACTTTACTTACTTCTAGTCATACTGACATTCTGTTTAGTGTGTTTATGTGTGCTATTTTATAAGATAACCCTAAGGAATATCATTTAAATGATGTAATGATAATTTACAAATACCACAAGCATACATCCAATCTAGGATTGTTTTGTCCTAAAATACAAATATTTGAGTTATTTAGTAATTCTGATGCTGACTTCGGTGGCTTTATGTTAGATAGAAAAGCACCTCTGGAACATGTCACCTTTTAGGCAAGTCACTAGTATCATGGTGTAGTATGAAAAAAAAAATTTGTTGCATTATCTACTGCAGAAGCTGAATACATAGCTGCTAGTAGTTGTTGTGCAAAAATTTTGGGGATGAAACACACAATACTATATTATTGATATCAATTCAGAAATGTACCTATAAATTGTGAAAACACAAGTGCTATTAACATCTCAAATAATCGTTTTTTTCACATTCTAGGAAAAAGATTATTGATGTAAGACATCACTTTTTGAGATATCATTATAAAAAAAGTGAGATAACTTTTGAATTTATTTGTACTCCTACAAAATATCTTTTTTATTTTCAAATACTTTTAAGGGGAAAGTGAAAACCCTCACATTTGAAACAGATCAAGTAGCAAAAGAGCCAACTGACTTATTAAAGACAAGTTTATGACAGTTGGAATCAAATTCCCTAAAAATTCCCAATGAAATGAATTTACCTGGCTATCTAGATCATCCTTTATGATATCTTCATAATGATACGCTAGATAGTCCCAAGCATGCATGAACTCTTCTTTACTAATCTTCCCCATGTTGAAGCCTCTACCAAATATGCGATCTTTCTTGTCAATCCACTCACATTCCTCCATAGTAGTATCCACTTGGAGTAATCTTCCCATTATTTGATCCACATCTTCCTTCGTCACCTTAATCGTCAGAAAGACCTCCATCATTTCTTCACCAGAGTGCATGAGTAGATCCATCTTATGTTCTATATCTGCAACCTTTTATCTCTGTGAGACGTCGGGATTCCCCACCTCACACTGTTTTCCAGGTAGGAGACCATCCTCCTTCACCAACATCACCCCCTCGTATCGCATATGTATCTCCCCTTGATGGTCCTCTAACATCTTGTCTACATCCCCATGAGGGGTCGCCAAATCTACCAAGGTACCTTCTACATTTGAGGCTTCGCTATCGTGCTGTTGAGACCTGATGACTCCAACTTGGTGAACCTCCTCACCTTCCAATATCTAGACATCATTTTCCTTGGATTTATAGTCTTTTTTGGAAGACCGAGTCTCCATCGGCCTAGGAAGGTAGGAGTAGTCTTTGCGCCCCTTTGGTTTCAACTTCTTGAAAACAATGCAACTCCCTGGGTCCTGGTTTTCCTTATTTCCCTTCTTCCTTCTTGGACTGTGTAGGCCTTTAACGAACCCTCCTATAACATAGTCATTTGAGGGTTGTCCATCTCCATCAGACTCGGTGGAACAACTGGAGTTTCTTTAAACCCCTCCCTCATTACCCAAACAATCAAATCAGTTGTTTAATTTGAGACTGGACAGAGTCATCATATTGGTCTGGCTGCTTACACCAGACGATGTCTGCTCCCACACCTGGCCATCCATAGACATATTACCGCCATTCCGTTGTATCGCCCTTTCATAGTTTTTACTACTTCCTGTACACACAACCATATCAAAGGTGAAAGGATTTGAGATCGCATCGCCCTTTGCACCCCTGTCACCAGGAGGACTCACCAGATCGCTCTTCAGCCTGTTAAAAATTCCAGATACCCTCGGTTCAGGAGGTAAACCCATACCTTGTTTTTTTTCACTACTTCCCCCAAACAAATGGTTCCAGAATTCTTGCCATAACCTTGACCAAATCCTTCACAGCCATCAACAACCCCATTTGGATCCGAACGCAACCCTAGAGCCTTCTACTGGATGATAACATCTTTCACTGCTCCATATGAAACTTGCTGGTCAGCTGCACTCCCCATTTGAAGGTCAGACTCATCCTCAATACGAGTAACTGGAACAACCTCCAAATTTCTGAATAGATCGCTTCAGTCACCATACAAGACTACCTCCTTCAAACCTGAACCTGGCAAAGATAGCCTGCTGCGCAGTCCCTCCTCCAGCTTCTAGAACTCAGTCATGCCCCCACGCCTACACACTTTCTTCGAATGTCCTATCTTCTTGCAGAGCAGAAAATATTGCACCCACAATTCAAAACAAACAAAATTTTTATACCGAAACTTGTCTCCATCAAAAATCCCATCAAAGTCCAGAGGCCCTATCGACACATCCACTATGACACAAACACGTGGAGAGATGGGGTCGCAAACGGAACGAGTTCTATTATCAGAACATAGGAATATACCTACTAGGTTCCCCAACATATAGATTATGGAGGGGTCTTGAAAGGGTAGTAGGAGGTGAGGAAAACTAACCCATATTTCTGTAGTCATAGAATCTCGCTTCATGTGGAAGTCATAGTTCCATCGGAAAAGGAAGAATCTGAAGCCGTTTCATATGTGGGGAGAGAAGTACCATGTCGGAATTAGGACTTCCTCCAATGCAAATCTGATCATGATGTTTCTATTATCCAAAATCCCCACCGTAGATCGTTCCAGTAGCCCCCATGACCCAAAAACAAATCTATCGAAATCATCCAACGAAGGGCGATGGTGAATGAAACGTGCGATCAGTGTCCATCTGAGAAGAGAATAAGCCTCGTTGAATTTGGAAATCGAGAGCGGCAGATGTGGGCAGCCATCACACAAATCAGGTACTTTAGGGAAAATCGAGATCTGAGGGAAGGATGGTAGAAGATCAAGGTTAGAAATGGGAGAAAAAGAATGGGAGTGGGCACCCTCAGAGATCAAAGAAGGTCCCTCCCCCACTAAGGGTGAGGAGTAGTCGCGCCGACTGTCACCGTCTAGGGCATCGGGGAAGCGCTCCCCATTTATTATTACTGAATATCAACTTTCTGATATATTCAATAAACCATTAAATTCGGAGAGAATAAACTACAACATCCCTAAACTAAGTATGATAAATCTCAAACAGAGACCTTGCTTGTTACTGTTCAGGTCTTATTGTGCGATATCTTACTGTGTTATATTTTACTGTTTCATGATTACAGTTTCTCAGTTACTGTCTCTGATGTTTACTATCTCACCGTAAAGTTTTATGTTTACGGTCTCACCGTTACCATTTTGTACTCAAGATCTTTTTTTTGCTGTCTCACCATAACCCGCACTGAGAAGTACAGCTCGAAGAAGATGATTATTGGACCTAATCTGACACCCGAAGGGCCTTTAAATCCGAATCTGGTAAACCATGTTGTTGTACCTGAGAATGAAATTTTCCCCAAGTGGATTCTGTCTATTAAGTCACTAGTATTGAAAGTTTTAATATAACTAGGTTGGTTAGAATGGTTCTCGAAGGAGGAAATACCAATATATCCTAGGTTAGTGGCTCAGTTTTATTAATACCTACAGTTCTCATTTTGATTCTGGTGAAAGTTATGTTGTAAGGAGCTGGGTAAATGGCCAGAGATGTTATTTCTCTTTGAGGTTATGGGTTGCATGCCTTAGAATACCCCATGAATGTATATTTGAGGATTATCAAAGTGGACCTCCACCTTCAACTGACTTCTTTGATCTAGAAAATTATCAAAAAACCCAAACTAGAAATGGAAACCAGAGAAGAGCCATCACTGCTGAATTAAATGTAGAAACAAGGATTCTGTTTAAGTTTGTTCAAAATTTGGTAAGTCCAAGAAAAGATGATTTTGCTGTGTTAAAATATCATGATGTGTTTTTGATTCACCTTATGAAAAATTGACATTATATGAACCTGTGCAAGTATATCATACACCACATTTGTGAGTTGATCATCGTCACATCAAAGTCAACTCTTCTGTTCTAATATCAGCTACTATTAGCCATGATTCATTCAAAAGGTTTGGTTGGACCTAATGAGGAAGTGATTATGGACTATGAGTACTGCCTTTGAACAGATACTATCAAAAGAATGAATATAAACTGGAATCTATGGAAAAATAAATCGGTGGAAGACAATTTTAAGGTTCATAATAAATTAAATCTTGTGGATTATCCCTCAAGGACAAAAGAAATTTTTGATCTTGGTTTGGAACCAGATTAGATTGTTGAGTATATTGATGAAGAGGAAGAAGAGGATGATGTGCCACCCAAGGAGGCTGTTGTTGTTGAGGAAGATCGAACTACTGTTTTTCTTTAAGTTATTGAAGAATAATTTCCTTCTTCAAAAGAATATATTATTTTGGAAACTCAACCTTAGGATGCAACAGAATCCATTGACAAAGAGTCAAAAATTCATGTGTTGGAAGAGCCTACAATAGAAGATCCTATAGTGGAAGAGTTACCTATTCTACAGGAGATCAATCCTGAGGAACTCCCTATGGAAAAATCTGTTTCTAAAATCATACCTTCTGCTGAATAATGGATGGAGCAAGATTTTCAGCTGGCTAGACATGAAATGAGCCAGAAAGTTAGAGCTATGTCTGTGGATTTAGACCAAGCTTCTAAGCCTCTCAGTCCAGAGAAGGAGGCACCTATTGAGGGGGAGAAAACCACGAATATTGAGTCTGTTGAAGCCTCACATCCAACTGAGTCATGTTCTGTAGACATTCAATAAAAATTTCATAGTTTCTATGCTGTGAATGACTCTTACCAGGTTACAGTAATAAGGCATGATATTTCCTTCCTCTTTCAGTTAAAAAAAATCCCAAATTTTGCACATGGGAAGGAACCTGACCCTGTACAAGTTCCTACTCCTGAACCCTTATCTGAAACACCATCCTCTGTGAGTAAGGATGATCTGAAAGAATTTGGAGATACTCTCTTATCTGGATTTGAGAAACTAATGAATACCCAACCTATTACTATGAAAAATTTATGTGAGAGAGATTCCTCACTATTATTTGAGAAGATTATTTGGAAAATAAAACCTATGATGATCCTTGAGATTCAAGAGGTAAGAGTTGAAAATAATATTATTAGTAATGAAGTTAATATCTAAGAATTATGGTGGAAGGCATGCATAGAGAGCTGCATTCGAGATCTGAATCTGTTGCTCCTCTTGTAGAACCTGCTGCTCCTCAAATCCCACAACATGGTGTGTCTCATATTCAACCATATCTAGCATCCTTAGATGAAAAGGTTTCTGAAAGGAACACAAAAATTGTGAAGGAAATTAAAGATATTGTTTCCAACCTCAATAAACTCACTAATGAGTACACAAGATGTCTTCAAAAGGTGTTGAATCAACTAAAATCTCTCACCATAGCTGTCAAAGCATCTAGTCAATCCTTTAAACCTTCCTTAGATAGTGATCTTCTTAGATCTATAGTTAAATAAGAGATTCAAAATATCTTTAATGGATTTAATATGGATTATTTATCTGATGTAGTAAAAAAATAGTGATTGAGTTTTTGACTTAGATCAAATCCACTCAAAACTTTCTAATGATGCCCAAAAAGAGATTGAAAAGAAAGTGGATTTATACATCAATAGAATTTTCTCCAAGACCGATATGAAAAACCATGTCAAGTACCTTGTTGAAAATCTGGGGATTCCTCCTGTGACTCAAGATTTCTATAACCAAGTCCAGAAACTTATAGAGTTTACTCATTTGCTGGAAACGATTACGGAGAACAAGGAAGATTTTGAGAAAGCCATGAAGTATGGTGGAAATATAATTACTGATTTCATCAACCTCTTTAGTCCCTATCATCATGTTCAGAGTACAGATATTATTGCTTCAGCGGCTGCACCTCTCAGACCAGGGCTACCTACCTTCACCTCTACCCTAGCCTAAACCACCATGTTTTTCGGCCAAGCACTCAGTCAGATCAGGCCTACTATTCTTGATAAGAAACTTCCTAGATCTTCTACTGCTCCTACCTTGGCTCCCTCGATATTTCAAGGCCTTACTTTACCCTCTTTATCATCCACATCTATTCCTTCTTCTACCTCAATGACTGTCTATATGGATTCCTCTTCTACTACTGCAAAAGGCAGAGACAAGGTCAGCCCTTGAATAGGCACAATGTTTACTATTTTTGATTGGGATTCTATTGTTTGTGTATTGATTTTTGTTGTACTGTCACTTATTTTCTGTTAATATATTGTGACCCTTTTCCCCCCCTTAGATCATCTTTTCGTTTATCCCAAAAGGGGGAGAAGTTTCTATATATTATTATAGACATTTATCTTTATTGTTGAATCCTATATACTCTTTAACTATATATGATTTGTGATCATCCAAAGGAGAGATATTGTTGGACTCCTCATGTTTTAATGATCAAAAATCTTATTTAATCATGTATCAATCATTTCTAAATCTTATTATATCTAGATCATGTGTATTTATATCTAACGTTTTCTCATGCTTTAATAAGAGCCATGGAATATATTAATTTCTTTATATTTAGTTTAATTACTTTATAATATCTTTAATATACTCTCAGAATACCTTCTTTAACAAATTCTAAAGTCTAATCCTTTGTAATATAATATTTATTTATGTCTTCACATAGTTACTTTGGAAAGTCTAAGACACTGTGAGTCTACCACTGGCTATGTATTCTTGGCACCGTGAACATGACACCGTGACCCTAAGACCTAATGAAGCCAGACACCATGAAGCCAGACACCGTGAATAAGACACCGTGAAGCTAGACACCGTGAACAATACACTGTGACCGTGAGACACCATGACACTCAGAAACCGTGATCAACCTAGACACCATGTCAAGGAGACACCATTTCCATGAATTACTGTGACACAGTTTCTTAAACTAATTTGTCGTTTTTCGAATTAATTTATATCGGTCATACTTGATGACTTTAATGCGCTGCCATAATTAATTTTTTGTTGTAGACATATCATCAGACAGTACGACGTACGAGGTACAAAACACATGAAACTTGTCGGCCCCAACACGTTTATTGAACATTAAAACTGAAGTGTGAGTAAGATTTATCATGCGCAAAATAGAAAAAAAAAGTAATGTTGTAAGAACAATAACGAAGAACATACTTAGAGGAAGTTTTAGAAGAAATGCACACAACATGAAACTTGACATGGCTAGACACACACAGCATATTTGAGGCTTAAAGAACATCATTACTCGACTGAACTTCATGGAGAACACAAGAATAATCACGACACTCTATTTTCCACACAACATCCAGAGAAGGACTCAAAGATTCATCTACTTCAATCAAAAGGAGTCCAGAACTGCATTAACATCACACAAGAGCATTCTAAACTCATCTCTATAATCTAGCTCGAATGTGATCATCCTTTTCTTTATATTACGAGTAGTGTGTGATTCTCTATGTTCGAACACACACTACCTCCTAAGCTGAATTGGAGGATTTTTAAATACTCACTCAATCTTTACCTTACACTCTTGTATCCCACTGTGGATAGTAGTATAGGTCTGAGGAGCTAGATAGCCTATAAGCTATTGTTATTATTACTTTCCCATGTAGAACTGTGGTAGAGGTCTGAGGACCTAGACAGTCTGAGTACTATTGTAAACCCTAATCCAGGGTATTGATCAAAGTTTTATATAAACGGTTTGAGTGGACTAAGTTGCATCTTGAGAGTGAACCTCTTGGTTTAAACTACTGTGCATTTTGTGTTTTTTAAAACTATTTTGAATATTCCAATGCTATGTACTTTAAATATAAATCTATTTTAATGTATCTCTGATAGTTGGACATGAAAGTGTTTATAATTTTTGTGAACCATTAAGTTAGTTTAAAAAGATAACTTAATTTTCAGATTAAGTTAACTTCGAAGTATTCAATCTTTGAGAAACTGATTGAACATTTATAATCTTTATAAAATCACTACAGTTTAACTTGTTTTATGAATTGGGGTATTTTAATAAAAATATTTTAATCATTAATTTTTAATTATAAATAGTTCAAATATATATTTAAAAAAAATTTAAAGGAATATTTTTTATAACCATTACGAGAAAAAACTGCACAACTATGATGCCCATTATTTTCATTTTGGGCTCCCTTATATGTTTTCAAGTATATTTTAAAATAAAATATTTATCACAATTTTTATGGTTTGAAAATATTTTTCTCAAATTAAAATGGATATTTTTATCATGAAATGTTTGCAATGAATTTTAAACCATGATATAAATTTATTCTAGATTATTTTAAAAGAAAAATATTTCAAAAGTATTTTTTAATGTTTAGTTTTACAATGTCATTTTAAAAGAAAGGGTATTTTCTTCAAGAAATGTTTGTTTTTATTTTTCTTTGAAAACCCTTATCCATCTAAGATTACATCCTTTTAGATTACATATTATTTACTATAGATATAATCCAAGTATAATATTCTAATTATTTATATAAATAGTTTATAATTATGATGAAATTATGTTTATAAAAATCATTTCCCATCTATAGGTTATCCCATGGAATAAATCATATAAAACATATTTTAATTTATAGTTTAATGATGAAATGATTATGAGACATGTCTCTCATTCAAAGGTTCTAATATGTTGAAATGTTTATGAAACCCATTGTATTTTATGGGTTATGATATGATTAATGTTTTATGAAATTACGAATCACATGCATATTATTTTCATTAAGTTGTGTGTGGGACCCATATATCCCTTTTATGAGATGGGTAATTATTGAAATCTCATGATATTAATAAGACTAGATTGGGGAGAAAAATAGTTTTTTTCTGAGACTTTCTTTGTTCTGGTGGTGTTGGGAATGAAACATTACTGATGGTTCCAGGTGTGAACCAATTTTACTATGATTCCCTTGGTAGTGAGCCTGAACTTCTGTGGAATGGTTGTAAGTAGGGTATGTTTCTAAAGAGTACTAAATGAAAATATTTTTATGGGAGACATTGAATATCTTTCATGAATTAAGAATATTGATTCCCTTGATTCCAAATGAAAAATTATATTATGTTCCTCCTATGTATATTTTTTAAATGTAATGAATATTCTTCTAAAAATATTTAATATCCATGTATGAAATTCTTCTGTCACTATACATCAAACTATAACTACATCACTATAAAAACCAAAATTAGAATCTGAGATAAGTTTTCTTTTCAACGAATATTGAGCCCTCGATCTCCATATCTTTTCAACATGAAAAAACATTGTGTCCTCACCTGATTCCTTCTGAATCATCAATTTTATCTTCACAGTATTAATCCTTATATGGAAGCATATTCTAAATGTTAAATGAAACCCCAATTTTAAATCATTTCTACCATTATTGAAAAATGTGAGATAGGAGGTAAAGTTATTAACAACACCACATTCCTTATTATGATCAAATCCAATGATTCTTCGTTGATCAAATGTAACCCAATCACAATGAACATTATAAAATGGGCCCTGAATAATTCTGATACATCTAAATTTTATCTAAAATGATTAGTTAGATATGGTTCTCTCCCACAACATTCTTGTTCATGTGGAAACACAAACTAGTTCACTTCTATCCATCCCACTTTAATGGTACCCATCTTTAACAACAAAAACTAAAAAATCTGACAAATTATTATTCTTTATGACATAGATGAATCATTAGTTCAATAAAACAGAATTATCAAATTGATAACAGAATTTGATGTAAATTTCTTAGTCAGTTGATTATCCAAATTCACAATACACAATGTTGTCAACTTCACACAAACACAATATTGGTCAAGCACACTGTCGTTTTGTACTGATCCCCACTACCCCTGATTCCAAAAAACTGACATGATCTCTATATAGTGATATATCTCAATAAAAAATCACACATTCAACACGGAATCAAATAATATCAGTTCTACAAAAAAAATCGTCTTGATTTTACATGATCATTCTATAGTTATTTTTATGGAAGTATATGTCTCCATACAGAAGAGATTCATTTCATATATGAAATCATCTATACTCTCCACCAATGAAGAATTATTATTATCACCTAAACTATTTTTTGTTCTACCTAGACCATGAATAGTCCATCACCTAATATAATAAATAATCATTACCAATGATTAATTCTAAAATAATAATTAAAAACTAAGAGATCCACAGAACACAAAACCCAGAACACTCTTCAAAAAAATTAATGTTCAATCAATTATGTGAAAAAAATTCTCTAGAATAATTATTGTGGGTTATGTCTTCAAACCCAATAAAACTCATCCCATCACATTAATTTCTACACTAATTCATTAAATATATATAAATGAAAACCCAAACTTAACTTTGTAATGGTACCATTATCCATTTAAAATTCTATATCTCTCTTTAAAGACATATATATGTACAACATCTTTCTGGTTCCCATGACCTTTGAGATTCCTGAATAAATGATTGTTTCTAAATATAAGGGTGAACATGCATGGAATTTTTAAATTACATATTGTCACAAACTATTTTACATTCTTTCACAAGACTAGAAACATTTTCCATGGGCATCTCAACACCCAGATCCACCGATTCAACTGAAGTCATGTGTAACCATAGACATGGACACTCATGCATCAAAGAATTCATAGTATGACATAAAATACTACTCTTTCCTCCAACCAGATTGATTTTATTGTGATTTAAAAACCTAAATGTTTGGTCTCATATGCTTCTTAATATATCCACACACACCAAAAAAGAAACATCAACTATCTCAATCACCCTTACTACTTCAATTTGAAACTAAATTATCATTTCTACCAAGATTCATCGTTCACCAATAACAACATGGTTTTTGTTTAAATCCTTTGAGTATCCACCCACACTCTAACTCGACATGATCTCACTATCTTCGATCATTACTCTTTATTCTATGATATTTTTATTCTCAGCCAACTAGCTATAGAACCTTTGGTCACATTATTGAAACCATAATCATACACACACTTTGAAAACCAACATTTTATCATAAGTTCCATCAAACAGTGATCTATATACTTCCAGGTTTTATTGAACATTTCAAAACTGATTTATATGAATTATAAGGTCATTTTCATGTACCTAGATTTTTATTGAATGAAAAATACCCCTAAGGTATTAAACCTATCATCCCCATTAAAACGAAAGATCCCCACACATATTACCTCCATGCAACACGAGATAATAGCTCACAAGAAACCGATGGTTCATTTATAAGGCCAATGTCACTTAGAATTAAATTGTATTAAGGTATTAAAAGGCTCATAACTCATGGAATTCCATCTGGGTGTATCTCTATCGATATTATATGATGGATTCACACTTATAATAACCACATTAATGGTCTATAAATTCATGGTTTAGATAAATTTATTGTTAGTATGTTATATATGGATCACATAGTATTGTCTATATATGGAATGTAAATTAATCATACTAATCTATTGGAAACTAGTGTAATATTGTAACTATGTAAATAAACTTCAAATAAAAACCAATCCATGGTATACTGAAATTCATGTAGATAGAAGGACTACATCATAATATTTTTCATGCTTTCCATCAACACCCATGGGAATTCACCTATAAGAAAAATATATTTCATGATTAAGATATCTGAGGGATTTGAATCATGATATTAATTTTTTATATATGGACATGAGTAAAATACATATAAAACATGAACCTCAAAATTCATATGCATTGGACAAGGTGAAATTATATATCAATGATATCACAAACCAATAACATCAATACCATGCCCTTAAAAAAGAAATGTACATGTGAAATATGTTTGTGATGCACAAGAGAATGTTTCATCACATGATCTGATACATTAATTTTTTTTCTAACCTTTTGACTACCAAAAAAATAAGATAGCTCTGATAATATTTTGTAACATCTTATCCCAAATCAGTAGGTCTGAGAGATAGTTACACCTGACCTCAAGAACACCTCCTTATATGCTATAGTATTCCATATATTAGTATTGGTATAAATTTGGTCTTGTGTGAGAGTATACCCTCAATAAAAGTGTAGAATAAACAATAAATACCCAAACATTTTACGATATATAACTTGTGTATGCAAAAATAATAACAAAACCATATGAAATTTATGAATAAAAAATAGTCCCAATTAGCCATTCCTTATTACAAGAAACTGATCACCCACCATGATGATCATATATCCCAATAAAAAAAATGTAAAAACGTATAATTCGATTTAAAAAAAATTCCAATAAAAATATTTTCTATGTATCTAGACTTATATAGAGCTATCCCTCTAGGGGATAAAACCTCATCCCTTGAACATACCATACATGCAATAATTTTGAGATTGTTGGGTATGAATGATTTATTAATGAGTTATATAAGATAATTAATAACATAATAGGATATTACCAACGTGGTATATTACCCAACTGATGTATATAGGGTCATATAGGTGAAAAGTTTGAAATAAATTAAAAAAGAAAAAAATTACTGTGAAAACATAAAAAATAATCACCAATGAATAATTAATAAATAAAAAACAATTATTGATTGGTCATGTATATACCAAGACTATATAAAATAATGATAATAAAATCTTTGAATCTATTCTAGAAGCATAATCGTTTCAAATTTTTGAAGTAACCATGAATGTACTACAAGGATGATAGTCTTGTCACTTTGCATCTGTATCGAATCAAAAAAACATCAATCACCATCCATATAGAATAGAGATAGAATGTCACACAACATCCAAAAATTGAATGATATAAAATGTCACTTGGTATTCACAAGGAATTGATACAAAATGTTTCTCAATATCAACATGACATCAAGTCATCATGTTATTCATTTTCCTCAAGGTCACATTACTGAAAATGTCAATGCCACTAGTCTGACCTCGAGGTCATCATTCTCCTACCATATGTTAAGTTCCAACATTATAACATTAAAAAAAATTGAAAACTACAGCTCTATGAGATAACTATAACCATATATTCAATCTCTCCCGAGTATAAAATCAATTCCACCAATGGTAATGATATAACAAAAAAACAGGAACTGTATAAAAAAAGAGAACATGCAATGTTATTATTAGAATTTAAAAGAACAAAAAAATATATGCGGTCATAATCAGACATGGTATAACATTAAAAATAAGTATTATAAAACCATTAAGTTATAATATATATTTCACTACAAATAATTTTTTCCCAATATCTTATTATACCTGTAATCTTGTGTCTAAATGAAACAAAATATATTATACCATTATAATTGATATATTAAATTAGACGTTGTGAATACATCTAATCAAACGGTGATAATTGTTTTTTTTTAAAATAAATTAGTTGGTCATAAATTGATTATAAATATGAATAAAAATCATTTTTAATTAAAATAAATGTATTTTTGAAAAATTAATTTTATGCGTGCAATAACTTTTTTTTCATGATAAAATAAATTTATACCTATTAAGAAATTATTTTAATAAAATTTAGATAATATATAATAATTGTTTTTTATATAATATATTTTTACAAAAATATTTTGATAAAAAATATATCAACTGTTATGAGTACGATGTATTTTTCTAAAAAATGGTTTTCATCACGTTTTCCAAACTTCTATTAGAAAACATTTACTCCAGTAATAAAAATTGAATATTTAAAACATGATTCCTAATTTTTAACAAAAATGGTAAAATTTGGTAAATAGTTTTTCTTTTAGGTTAGTTTTAATATTAACCAATGAAAAAATAATATCACCCAGTTAAGGGTGAAATGGCTAAAAGGGTAAAAACAATAGGATAATGCATTAAAATTTTCAAGAACACTTTCCTTTGACCTCTTTTGTGAGAGAATATAGTCTATTTAACTCCATGTCTCAATTATATGTTACATTTTATTGTATTCATATTATTATGACGCTTATTGTAATATAAGAAAAGAAAAAATTTAAAATGCAACTCTATTGTCTTTAAAATCTCTAAAACATGTACATTAGGATATAAAAAAATATGTTGGATTATAAATAATTATCTGAACAAAAAATTATTATATTTCATGATTGCATATTATTCATAACATTTAGTTTTTATATAATTACTTTAAATGAAAACACAACACTGCTCCCATATTTATTCAACTAATATAAATTTTAAATAATTGATTTTTTAAATTTTATAAGTAAAAAAATTTGATTGATTAATTTTTTTTCATGGTTTTCGATGATATATATATATATATAGAATATTATAACTGTATGAAATTAATATATTCTTATTACAACTTTTTCTTGGTGTCATTATGTCCAAATTAATATATTCTAATTATAACTTTTTCTTGGTGTCATTATGTCCAAATTAATAGATTAGTTCTAGAATTAAAATTTTATTAAATGAATTTAGATTAAAAAAATAACCTCATCCATGTAAATATAATATGGATTAATATATAAAACATGGTCCATTAATGAGTCACTTTTCTATTATTGGTAATATTTTTTACCCTTAAATATTGAAATATTTGTTTCCATATTTAAGGTCATAAATCATTAAATAATGGTAAAATAAAAAAGACAAGATTTAAAATTACATCAAAACATATAAAATTTTTATTAAATGATATTATTTTGATAATTTCCTCTTCCAATTCAAATTTATTTCCAATTTTGATAATTTACCTTCAAGATATCATTTTTATATTTTAATCATTTATGAAATTCCAAGTGGGTCCTCTCCCTCCCATATAAAAGATCACCATTATTATCAATTTTTGACAACACTTTAAGAATTATATATGGTTAAAACCATTCCCATTTAAATTATAAATTTATTATACATATCTAATATGTTATGGATTTATTAATATACCATTATAATATTCCTTAAAAATTATCTAAATAATGCCAACTGCATGAGATGTAATTGCCTTAAATTACCTCTATCAATTTATATCTTCTTCCACATACAATATTTATATTGTATTATTAATAAAATAATAATGTATGAAACTTAAATAAACTGAAAATTTATTGTGATTATTGGAACACCATTATTCATCATCATTCTTATCATATGGGAAATGAATGTATTTCTTGGGCATAAGTATAGAATATTGTCTCCACATAGCGACAAAATTAATTTTCTATAACCATATTTAATGGATTGTTATTATGATGGTTTTAATGTTAATATATCATGGTTTTGTAATATTTATAATTCTATATTTAAAATATAATATCTACCTCATTTCATTCAAAGCCATTGAAAATTGATAATATATCTCATTTTTACGTTAGGGATACCACAACTACAAAGTGATGTGATTTATATTTCATTTATATTTTATGTGGAATGTAATAAATATGGATTTAAATAATATATATTTCGAATATGATAGAGTTATTATTCATAATAGTTTAATTAATATATATGTTTTTTTATATCTATCGAAAAGTGAAAATAGTCTTCAGGGATATATATTACATAATACCTCTAAGACTGATGTAATTAATTTTTTTTATTATAAAACCACAATAATTTTATTTATCATATTCTTATTTATAATGATTTAATTTTTATATGCATTTTTTCCTCATTAATAACTCTATATAAGGAAATATTATTTTTAGGATAACCAATTTATATCTTACTTCGGTAGGAAATATTTTTTCTTATATATACATGTTTTTTAAATTACTATTCAACCATATCGTAATGTTTTCATATTATTTTTTAGTTATTCATTTCACTAATTGTTGATTTAAAAAAACAATTTAATGGATTCTACTTTCCTCTTTCCAAATTAGGTATTTTTTTGATTTTTTTGATTTTTTTGAATGGAATGAGGTCTTTTAAGATATATAGTTTGAATGTAATATCTCACCATAAGGATTAATCAATTATTGAATCTTCCTTTAAAAGTTTCAAATGTTATTTTTAAATAATGAATTCCCATCTAATTTGAGAAATTTTTAGATTTAAATAAGTTATTTCATAATGAGAATTTTATATTTTAAGTATGTATTCCATAGATTTTTTTTAAAATCAATTTTCATTTATAATAACATCCTTTAATGTTAATTATGTATTAATGGGGGTGTGATCCAATAAAATAACCATTATTCTTTCTATGGATGGTTTATGTGTATGTTGATGACTTGCTTAAAAAACCTAATTATTTTCCATGCGTTATGAGATTATGATATTATGAAATGATTATAAAACCTAATTTATTTTCATGACTTCTGATGAATTGACATTAAGAATATTTTATGATATTTTGGAACACATGTGTATTGTTTTACATATATAAATCATGGGTCCAAAATTATATAGACCTCCAGTTAATTAGTTAATGTTCTATATATCATGATATAATTACGAGAAAAGAATCGATGCTCTTGATCGACCATGGGAAACTAGTCGATACACTTAATACACCACGGGAAATAGGTGATGGTTCCTCATCCACTGTGATTTTATTATCTCAATAGAAAACCATGAAATATTAAATGGCTTCCCTAAATATGATGGTGCCACACTTTGATGACACGATCTTGTTGTTTACGATTAACTAATAACAATTTATGACCCTTATACATATTATATTATTACTCAATAATATTATAATCAATTGATATCTCTCATGTTTAATCTTATAATGTATAATGAACATACTTTCTAATGTTACCTTTCAATAAGATATTAGTACATGTTTATTTATAGAATTCCAAGAAGTGTACAAAGTGGGAAGACCATTATGAGAGATGATGAAGATTTTATCTAAATAATTTATTTATATATATTGTCTCCAAATACACTAAACCTTCATGTTTCAATTATGGATAATTATAATATATCAAAAATCCCGCTAAAATAATGTAATATTTCTATATAAAAAGTCATTGGAAAATGATTATTGATTTAGAAATTCTATGAATTATTTTTGATGATTACATAATAGCTCAATCTTGTTATTATAAATTTGTTCTTTACTCATTATGTTTTGGTATTTGTCAATGGTTAGAACCAGAAGACATATTGAAAATAATTAATTTAATATAAAATACATTGATTTTCGATATGAGGACCCAAATGCTACCGGATATGGAATGAAAAAACTTTTTTCAATGATCATGTTTTTTTACTGAGCAAGAATCATAGCAAGAATATAAATGATAAATAGAGGGAGAGAAATATTGTTTAATATTTAATGAGGCATTATTCCCCTTATTTAAGTGAGCATCATAATAAAAATGTAGATGATTGATGAAAGGGAACCATTGAAAAAAAAAATTTTTGTTATCAATTCCTCATAACATTGAATGTTTTTTTCTATTAATTTATCACTTAGATGGAAAAAATATATATTGTAAAATCATATTAAGAGTATGTTTAAGAAGGAATAAATTTAATCCATCAAATGGGGAGAATTTTTTATTGAATGCTGTAGAAAGTATTTCTTAAAAAATTTTATGTATAAATATGGAAAAACATTATTATAAATTAATAAAAAAATATAATGAATACATCAGTACTTATGATGAAAATATTATAAGACATTCATGGTATGATTCTAGTTTAATAAGTATCCCTTAATGAGAAATTTATTGATTTATTGGTTGATTAAATCCAATTATTTGAATGATTTTTTAGAAGATACATGAGTGGCTATGGAGAAATAAGTTTATGTAAACTCATAGTACTAATAGAAATTTGATATTACCACTATTAATATGGGTTAGAAAATAAAACATTGATTGATACTTATAAGGCACTGGCCTTAAAAAATTACTTAATATTGAATTAAGTGAATAATTCACGTTGAGGATCTTTTCAGGTTTAGATTTTTAGAGAATTAGGACATAACTATTACATATCAAAGATTAAAAAGTAGGAACATCTACTCAGTTTCCATTTTTTTCAAAAAATAAAAAACACTTGAACATAATAGCCACGTCTAGTTCTTGTTTTAGACATCATGACCTTTCCTTGATCCCATCCTTAACCCTATTCAACTTTATGTCCTCTGAAAAACATTTCAAAAAAACTTGGGATGAGAATAAAAAGCTCAGTAAGGGTTATAACAATATGGAAAGAAAACGTTAGTCCATTTATATATAAGAATTAATGAAATCATACTTTACTCATAATGAGCAATTTAACATGCCTCATGAAATCATAAGATTTATGCATAACTCAATAGAAATCATAAGACATAAAGGTAACTTGAGGCATTCATAATATTCTTCCGTAGGGAGTAACCGTCATGGTTACGTTTGGAATACCCATCACAGCATATTCCCTAAATCTATTTGGAGAAACCTTAGAGTTTAACTCCTTCGCGTTACCCAATGCATTAGAGAGCTATCACGGGCTCACCCTCTCTTTTTTTATCACAGAACCACCTGATTTCATAAACATTTCCCAAGAACCAAAACATAATCATAACAATTAAAACTTGCATAAAAGAAACATAAAATTTCCACATTTCAATCAGAAGAGATCACATCAAGATATTATAATAAATAAGAACATATAATAAAATCATTAAAACTCTACGAGAGAAATATCTCTTTATACTTTAAAAATATTAAAAGAAGACATTTAAAAGTGATTTTAGAATCAAAGTGTCCCATACCACTTCAATAATTTTGAAAGGGTATTAAAACATTAATGTAAATATAAATAAATCCTTAAAAATATTTTATAAACATGGACATGGATGATAAATGTTTAAAATAATAAATCTTTAAAACAATTTAAAACAATGTTTAAATAAAAGAGTCATTTTCCATTTTGAACATTTAAATTATAAGCCACATGAAAGTAGACCATTTTCAAAACATTTAAATGACTTTAGTATAGACAAAATATAGATATGGAATGTCAAAGGGGCTGTATATACACTTTATAAAAGAATAAAAGTTCATATCATTAAGAAATGTTTCAATGAGAAGAAATTGAGATGTAATCTCAATCAAGGATCATGCCATTAGAGCAAGGATAAAGAAATGACATAATTATGTGTGACAAATATAAATACAAAAAATATAAGTGGATTATCAATGTAAAACAATAATATTTCATCCACAAATATTTATTGCATGACAAAATTAACAATTAGCGGTTTAACCTAAACAATTAAAATCGGGTTAAGAAGTTCCCTTACAAAAATTCGACAGCCTAACGGTGTCACATTAAAATTCAAAAAATGAGTTGATGAGAGATAAAATGGTATCTCATCACATGGACATAAAATTTACATTAATAAGGATATAGAAGAACATATCCTAACATAATATGATGTAAATTAAAAGTCATAACAGAAGAAGTCTTTTAAAAAGAGGAGGGTGAAAGGTTCCCTTACCGATTTGGGTAACCTTCGAAACGTTCACCCCATGAAAGAAGGACCGTAAAACGTTGATATAAACAACCATAAGAGAAATTATATTACCCAAATAGTATAATAATGGGCATTACATACAACACTCAAAGGAAATAGTGGCAAATGTTGCATAAATCTCACGAGAATAAAAGTGAGATGAAAAATCCCTTAAGAAAACGTGACATCCTAACTGTTCCACTTAAAACTTCCAAAAAATGGATTGATGAAATCAAATAGGGTATCTAATAATATGAACATATAAATTAATGTAAGATGAATATAAAAGAACATCACCCAATATAAGAAATAGGAGCTTAGAAGAAGTGACATAAAAGAGAGTACTTAAAAAGAGAGTGGTGGGATCCCTTACCTCAAGTCCGACTTGTCTTGTTTGTTTCTTTATATTCCTGAATAATAAATTTTGGTCAATTTATAATTTCATAAGGACCTCCTTTAAATATTATTATTCAGTTCATATCATATATTATAATTTTATAATAGTTGGTTAATAATGTGATTTCATATTAGACGTTTTTTGTCGATGCTTGGTACATGAGTCAAAAATGAACTTGTTTGAAAATGATTGTCCATGTAGTTATATGTAAATCATCTCCAGAATATTATTAATGATTTAAATATCATATATATCCATTAAATATTCATTTTATACTATTCCATAACATTTGGAGATAAAAAGAAATGAAATGCACCGTTTATGGAGACGGTAGGCCGTACGTATGCATGACCGCTACTTTCATTTCTTTGTCATATTAATGGAAATAAAAATAAATGAGAGATATATATATTATAATTGCAGTATAATATAATTTTATATATGTCAAATATGTTCATTAATCTAATTATTTATACATTCCATGTATTGCATGAATGAGTCACATCAGTTGAGGGGGCGGTAGTCCACACATCCTTGTATGAAATTATTGCATTTGCACAACATGAAAAGCATAAAGGTATGTTTTAAATATAAAATACAGAATAATTGAGAGTAAATAAATATAATATATATCATATAAAAATAGTGCCTTCATAATGGCCACCATGAGAGGTGGTAGGAGAAGATAGAACAATCATTGTTTTGTGATGCAGTAATTTGCCATCCACATAAATAGTATGTTCTTTAACCATTAGACGGAGGTGTGTGTAAGTGTAGCTAAAATATTTCTCATAAAAAAATCGTATTATATTTAAGAGACTGGTTTTTCTACAAAATAAAGGAACAAAAATAGTTTCGGGGGTCAGAGAAGAAAAATAAAACAAAAGAACATTAGGGAAGACTTTACCTTTAAATTGGGAAACTCCCCTTGGATTGAAGCAAAATGGTTTCATGAAGAGATTTATTCCTAAGGGAAGGCTTCTAGGATGAGGAGAGATATGTGGAGAGAACAACTGGGCAGATCTTGGCCTAGCCAATGGCATGAGAGGTGTGGGTATGGTGGTATAGGTGGGGCCTTTTGTAAGATAATAGGAGGGGCACTCTTGGAAAGTTATAAAATATTACTTTATTATAAAATGATTTTCGGATTTTAAAGGACACAAAAGGATATATTTAAAGGATAAGGTGAGAAGGTTTCGAAATACACCAATTCAATTGGTTTGTGACAAGTGGAATACTTATATTTTACCCTATCTTCTCATTTTATTTAAATCATTCATTTATGAGGTAATCACTACATCATCAAAAAGTCATAAATAAATCAATTTATTTAATGTCTAAAAATAATAATAAAAATATCATAATGTAGGAAATATTGTTATATTTATAATGAATATTTATAGTAAAAAATATTACTTGTATAACCCCATGTAAAAATTGTTTTAGTAAAACAATACATGTTTGTGACATTTTAATTTTAACATTAAATAAAAAGTTATTAATGTCATATTCCCACCAAAGTGGATCCATGGGATCCCAAAGTTGACCCATGGATTGTCTTGGTCGGCCAGGACTCATCCAATAAGGGTAAAACATAGGACAAGGTAATTTTATATTATTATAACATTATCTTTACCTTAAATTACACTAATTACCTTTAATCGGGATTAATAAAACATAAAAGTTACTCTTCACCAAAAAATTATTTTAATCCCATTAAACCACATTTTACATCTTAATGACAACCATGTATGTCAGATTTTTTAAATTCAAATCACAGAAGTGGTAAAGTTTCATTTAAACGAAAAATCAGTTTTTTAATTACCACTTAGTGGTTTCAATATTCATGAAAAATTGATGTTTTTCAGAAAAATACCAAAAATTCAACCTAAGCTATATTTGATATTCCGAATGAAAAAAATGTCTATTTTAAAAAATTCAAAACATATAAGTTTCATTAATTAATTTAATAATTAATTCCTGTTCTCAGAACAAATACCGTGTTTCTATGAAACAATATATATCAAAAGATTGACACTAGTTTAAGTCCAATTTCAAGGTGAAATTAATTCCAATGAACACTATTGGATTAAATGGTGAAAATATATTAGAATTGGACTTTAAAACCAATTCAAAAAATAATCTAATAATGTAATATGTTAGATTAAATTTTTTTTTGAATTAATATACAGTATTTTTCACGATTCATTAAAAAAATAAACTTTATCGGAAAAATACCAAAAAATTACACAAAGTAAATTTTGATGTTCTGATTCTAAAGAAGAATTTAATTTGGTCCAATAGAATTTATAAGAGTGACCAAAACTATATTAAATAGTGTTCACCATCAAAATGTGATAAATCGACCTTTTAGTGAATTTTAGAGTATTTGTGCTTAAAATTGAATTCTTTTCTTATTTTAAGCCTTTATCTTTTTTTGGATAACTGTAAAAACATTTAAAAAACATATATAATCATATTTTAGTTATTTCTATTCAGTCCCGCCAACAAAACGGCTAGGGGTTAACTACCATTTAAAATAATATTATTTTATTATAAGAGTGCAACGTAATATTTCAAAGAAACTCGTTGTTGCGTATTGGGTACGCCATCAAGCATAGAGTTCCTTTTAAAGTGATATTAATATTTTATTCACAAATATTAATAAATATGATAAAGTAATATTTTTTATTTACCTCAGATGTTACATCCTTCCCCCCATTTTGGAATTGTGTCCTCGCAATTTTAAAATTGGGCATGGAAACTTCATTGAAGCCCCACATCGGAAATTGAGTAAATTAAAATGTCACTTTAAAAGAAATAAAGGGAAGTACAAAGGTCACCCAAGTTAACCCATACTAGAATTCCATCTAGGAAAACATGGACATGGAAGAGAAAACAAAGGGACATGTTCTGATGGAGGGTGATAGAAAACATGATTAAGAAAAGTTAACCACAAGAAAATCACAAACTTGTGATGGGTTAAACGGTATTTGATTCCTCAGTAGGAAAAGTTAACAGACAAAATTTTTGTTTTAAGTTAATTTTTATTGAAGAATTTGTTTATTAGATTAAAAAATAATAAGGGAAGATACTTACTTGTCGTGTAGACTTTCGTCTTTTACTAGATTTCTAACACAAACTCATACTTTCTCCAAATGATGAGTATTTAGGATAACTTGTTCACATTAAGAGAACTATAATCAACTTCTAGAGAATCACCTAATCCACAAAAGAGAACTATATACTTCCCATGCCTTTAGACCAAAACCAAAACCAAAACCAAAAAGGTTAGTACAAGATCAGATAGTTACCAAAAATGATAATCCTTAATAAACAAAATCTATTCTTAATCTGCAAAATCTGTCAAACAATACCCAAAGTTCAACAAATACCATTCAATAAACATCTATCCATAAAATTCTTCAATGTAATCAAAACTAATATTGAAACCCAAATCTCTGAAAGATTTAATCACATAGTTTTCCAAGATAAAACATAACATTTATCTCCAATCATCAGTTACTCTTAAAGTCTCATATTGAAAAGTAATTAACCTAATCACATATCCTCCATGATAGGTTAATAATTTCCATAGATACCCCAAAATCAACTAATTCTTGAATCATAACTTCATCTAACTAATATGAATTTTTTATACTATATAGGGACTTCACGTATTCTAATGGTATGCGATAATTACCAGTCACACTTCAGTTGTGGGATCGATTCCCACAGCTTTGTCCAATGCGACAGGCTATCACACGGTCTACATGTTGTCATTTTTCCAAAACTATATAATTCTTAAAACATTCCCCAAAAAGAGATAAAATCCTAAAAAATAACCATAACATAATTTAATCCCAAGTTTATCTCGTGCCTTTCATTTTCCATCATAACATATAGTAACCCATAATTACCTCAGAAGTAAGGATCATATAAACCCTAATGGTTACCTTTATAATTATTACCTAAACTTCCACATCGAGTTGGTTCTCTAGTACATGATGCATTAGAGAACTCTCCAAGGTTCAAGTGGTTGATCATGACTCTTGATTGTTCGTTTAGAATAACCACAATATTTCCCATTGAATCCCCCATTTCATCCAGTCTTTTAATCAGAGAACCACCACCGTTTCCTTCAAACCCACTGTCACTTTGGTGCCTGCTAGATCCATCCATTTACTAAAACCAAAAAGGTCAGTGTGATTATATCAACAAAATCATTATGTACTAAAGATTAATATAAACACAAAGATATACTTATCCAAGTTATCTCAAACTCATTCCAACTTTCATAAATAACAAGGACTCTATCTAATATAAAAACAATTTTGGTTATACACAACTTTTCACTTATGCTTAAATAACACTCTATCCTATAAAGGTATCTAAAAAGACCTCTGATACCAACTATAAGGCCCCGACCATAAAACACTATTAAATATTAATTTAAATGAATAATTCACATTGATGATCTTTTCAGGTTTAGAGTTTTAGAGAATTAGTACATAATTATTACATCTCAAAGATTACAAAGTAGGCACATCTACTCAGTTTCCATTTTTTTCACAAAATAAAAACTCTTGAACACAATAATCATGTATAGTTCTTGTTTTAGATAGCATGAAATTTCCTTGATCCCATTCTTGACCCTATTCCACTTTATGTCCGGTGAAAAACATTTCAAAAAAACTTGGGATGAGCATAAAAAGCTCAGTAAGGGTTATAACAATACGGAAAGAAAACATTAGTCCATGTATACATAAGAATCAATGAAATCATACTTTACTCATAAAACATAAGAAATTTAACATACCTCATGAAATCATAAGATTTATGCATAACTAAATAGAAATCATATGACATAAAGGTAACTTGAGGCATTCATAACATTCTTACATAGGGAGTAACCCTCATGGTTACGTTTGGAATACCCATCACAATATATTCCATAAATATTTTCAAGGAAACCTTAGCGTTTAACTCCTTCACGTTACCCAATGCATTGGAGAGCGATAACGGGCTCACCCTCACTTAGTTTATTATGGAACAACCCGATTTCATAAACATTTCCCAAGAACCAAAACATAATCATAACACATAAAACTACCATAAAAGAAACATAAAATTTCCAAATTTAAATCAAAAGAGATCACTTCATGATATTATCATAAATAAATACATCTAGTAAAATAATTAAAACTCTATGAGAGAAATGTCCCTTTATACTTTGAAAATATTAAAGGAAGACATTTAAAATAGATTATAGAATCAAAGTGTCCCATAACACTTCGAAACTTTTGAAAGGGTATTAAAATATTCATGTCCATATATATAAATCCTTAAAACCATTTTTATAACATGTACATGGATGATAAATTTTTAAATGAATAAATCTTTAAAACCATTTAAAACAATGTTTTAATAAAAGTGTCCTTTTCTATTTTAATCATTTAAATTTTCAGCCACATGAAAGTAGTCCATTTTCAAAACATTTAAATGACTTTAGTATAGACATAATATGGATATGGAATGTCAAAGGGGCTATATAAACACTTTATAAAAGAATAAAAGTGCATATCATTAAGAAATGTCTCAATGAGAAGAAATTGAGATGTAATCTCAATCAAGGATCATGCCATTAGAGCAAGGATAAAAAAATGACATAATTATGTGTGAAAAATATAAATACACCAAATATAAGTTGATACTCCATTTAAAACAATCATATGTCATCCACACATATTTGTAGCATGACATAATTAACAAGTGGAGGTTTAACCCAAATAATTGAAATTGGGTTAAGAAGTTCCCTTAAAAATATTCGACAGCCTAACGGCGTCACTTTAAAATTCAAAAAATGAGTTGATGAGAGAGAAAATGGTATCTCATCACATGGAAAGAAAATTTACATCAATAAGTATATAGAAGAACATATCTCAACATAATAAGATGTAAATTAAAAGTCATAATAGAAGAAGTCTTTTAAAAAGTGGAGTGTGAAAGGTTCTCTTACCGATTTGGTTAACTATCGAAACGTTCACCCCATGAAAGAAGGACCATAAAACATTAATGTAAATACCAATAAGAGAAATTATATTACACAAATAGTATAATAATGGGTAGTACATACACCACTCAAAGGAAATAGTGGAAAATGTTGCATAAATCTCACAGGAATAAAAGTGAGATGAAAAATCCCTTACAAAAACATGGAAGCCTAACGACGCCAATTAAAACTTCCAAAAAATGGATCGATGAAATAAAATAGGGTATCTCATCATATGAACATATAAATTATAGTAAGAGTAATATAAAATTACATCCCCCAACATAAGAAAGAGGATCTTAGAATAAGTGACATGAAAGAGAGTAGTTAAAAAGAAAGATAGAGGTAGGATCCCTTACCTCAAGTCCGACTTGTCTTGTTTGTTTCTTTATATTCTTGAGTAATAAACTTTGGTAAATTGATAATTTCATAAAAAAATACTTTAAATATTTTTATTCAGTTCATATCACATATTATAATTTTATAATAATTCGTTAATAATGTGAGTTCATAACAAATGTTTTCTGTCGATGCTTGGAACATGAGTAAAAAATGAACCTGTTTGAAAATGATTGTCCATGTAGTTATAATTAAATCATATCCCGAAGAGTATTAATGATATAAATATCATATATATCTAGTACATATTCATTTTATACTATTTCATTAAATTTGGAGATATAAGTACATGAAATGAACTGTTCAAGGAGACGGTAGGCCGTACGTACGCATGAACGCTACTTTAATTTATTTGTCATATTAATGGAATTAAAAATAAATGAAAGATATATATATTTTAATTACAGTATAATATATATGTTATATAGGTCACATATGTTCATTAATCTCATTCTTTATACATTCCATGTATTTCATGAATGAGTCACATCACTTGAGGGGGCGGTAGTCCACACTTCCTCATATGAAATTATCGCATTTGCACAACATGAAAAGCATAAAGGTATGATTTAAATATAAAACACAGAAGCATTGAGATGAAATAAATATAATATATATCATATAAAAATAGTTCCATCATAATGGCCACCATGATAGGTGGTAGGAAAAGATAGAACAATCATCATTTTGTGAGGCAGTAATTCTCCATCCACAGAAACATTATGTTCTTTAACCATTAGATGGATGTGTGTGAAAGTGTAGCTCGAATATTTCTCATAAAAACGTCCTAGTATGATTAAGATAATGGTGTTGTTAAAAATAAATGAATAAAAATAGTATAGTGGGTTGTAGAAGAAAAATAAAACAAAAGAACATTAGGGAAGACTTTGCCTTTAAATCGGGTAACTCCGCTTGGTTTGAACCAAAAGGGTTTCTTGAAAATATTTCTGCCTATGGGACGACTTCTAGGATAAGGAGAGGGATGTGGGGAGAAAAAACGGGTAGATATTTTTTGAGCCAATGGAATTAGAGGTGTTGGTAAGGTGGTAGAGGTGGGGGGCCTTTTATAAGAGAAGAGGAGGTGCACTCTTGGAATGTTATAAAATATTACTTTATTATAAAATGCTTTTCAGATTTTAAATGTAACGCCCCGACCCCAACTACCCAGAGTCGGTGCATTACTTTGTAACATTGGCATGATCACAAAAGATCACGTCTCGAAAGACCGATTTGTTGTACCCCACACTCTTTGATTTTCATGATCACAATCACTTTCATATGTGTTTAACATTGTTTTAAGTGTTGTTGTTTTATAGTCACAAGTGTGCCAAGGAAATGGCCCAAGAACGCCTCTCAAGTGGACTGAATTTCAGTCCACCGGCCAACCGGTGTGATAGCACCGGCCAGCCGGTGGACCTGGAAGAGGCATTGCCCACTGCCAGGCTCCACCGGTCAGCCGGTGGCTTGACCACCGGCCAGCCGGTGGCACCCAGATCAAATAGTGACATCTACTGTCTTGCCACCGGCCAGCCGGTGGCTCCTCCACCGGTCAGCCGGTGGAGCCTGGACCAAGACTCTTCTTCTCTGCCAAGGCACCGGCCAGCCGGTGGACCTGTACCGGCCAGCCGGTAGCCCAGTCAAACTAGCCGTTGCGTTTGACCAGTCAACCTTCTTTTGGCTCCCAACGGCTCTTTAAGCCTCTCCAACGGCTCCGAAGCCTCCCCAAGGGTTCCATGCCTATAAATAAAGGCCACGGAAGCCCCGGACAACAACCGGATCACATACCAAGCGCTCGGACACCTTGTTGCACATTTGGCGTACCTCCGGTGCATTCCTCCAAGGGAACCCCAAGTGCTCCAATCCAATCTCCAATCCAAGGAGCACCTCAAGAAGCTTGGGAGAGCACGCTACATCAACTCCATCATCCAATTGGCGCCCAAGTCTTCCTCAATTACGGGTTTTTCTTGTTTATCCTTTTTGAGCTTAAAATTGGGTTTGTGCCTACAAACCCCAAACTCTTTCTCATCCCCCTTTCTTTTGGGTTCTCACACCACCATTAAGGTGTGAAGAGGTTTCTTCAAGCCTTTCCTTTTAAAAGGCTTGAGTTTTCGGTGATCTAGCCTTCACCCGTTAAAAAGGCTAGTGGGTTCTTGCTAAACCATCAAAAGCAAGTGGGTTCTTGCTAAACCACAAAAAGCAAGCTGTAATAGGTCCTAGTGCTACCTCAAATCCTAGTGGGTTTCTTGCTAAAACCATTGAAAAGCAAGCGGTAGGAATCTCTCAACGGTTGAGTTGGGAGCGGAGACGTAGGCCAGGTTTTGGCCGAACTCCGTTATCAATTTCGTGTGTCTTGCCTCTTTATTTCCGCTGCATCTTTCACTTTGATTTTAATTTTGTTAATCATTTTTTAAAAGGCAATTCACCCCCCCTCTTGCCATCTTTTCCTCATTTGTTCCGACCCATCACGATTAGTTTAGTAGCCTTGGAAACACTAGATTCATTCATAAATGTTACATTACATCAGAAGGTGAAAAACTACAATAACAAAGTCTCCATAGTCCACACTCATATCCTCTTCTTACTATCCCTGCAGGTCATTCATAAAATACTTCTTCAAATCATGGAAAATATTTAAACATTGAAAGGGGTGAGCTCAGATGCTCAGTAAGGATAACAATATTGTAGATGCTTTCATATTTAAACATAAACATTTAAGGCAATGTATGACTAAAACAAAAGCCTTTTAAGTTTGAACTTCAACATAATATGGAAAAAGTAAAATGAAATAATGCCATTTACTTCTTCACATGGATATTCTACTGCTCGAATAATCACATGCAATATTAATTACCACTTTCATAATGATGGAATTAATAATGCCAGACTATCATAACCATGTAGCCAAGGCCTCGTGCCAAGACCATAAATAAGATTTTGTCAAGGCCTCATGCCAAGACACTAGTTTGTCTCATGAGACCTGCCGATGCATCGAGGAGCTATAGCGAGCTCCACCCGTCACTTATTATGTCCAATTCATTCCTCATATGAATAGGTTTAAACATATCATAAACCATAACATAACCGTATCACATGAAACATGCATAAATGAAACATAACATTTCCATATTTCAATCACAAGATTTCAATACAACACATTGATTTAATAAAAACACTTTCAAAACCATTTTCAATACCAAAATAAAAGAAAGTTAAAACTTTGTATTTATTTTTCATTAAAAAAAGTGATGGCTTGTAGATGATGCCGAAACTCAAATAATGGTCACAGCGGCGGTGAAGTCTTTGTCTCCGCATATGTACGGAAAGAAAAACATTCCATTTTTGTCGTTTAGTAAAATGCTTCGTATAAAAAAGATTCCTTTTTGCATAAATGTAAAAGTCAAATGGGTTTATACACCGTATAAAAGAAAGTTGTGTTTAAAACCAAATATGCCTCAATAAAAGGAGATTGAGACTAAGTCATTAAAAAGATCATTTTTAAAATAAAATAGATCTATTATGTGTATTCACTATAGGTACACATTAAGAATACAAAATAAGACATAATAATATCATGACATAATTTGAAAGTAGGAGATTAACCCAAAGAATGGAAGTTGGGTTAAGAAATTCCCTTACAAAGATCATTTTTCTAAATAAATCTATTATGTGTATTCAACATAAGTACACATAAAGAAGTAAAAATACAAGATAGGACATAATAATATCATGACATAATTTGAAAGTATGAGATTAACCCAAAGAATGGAAATTGGGTTAAGAAGTTCCCTTACCTTGCATCCCGTCCTGAATCGACCGTTCTTTAACCTCCTGAATAATAAACTAGAGTTAATTCCAATTTACATAAGAAACTTTTTAATGTTCATTATTCCTTTTATATCCCTTATTACCTTGTTATGAAAATTATGTAATTATTTAAGTTTATAACGGTCATTTTGTCGATCTTAGGTACTTGAGTCAAAAATAACATTATTATAATTTCAAGTTGTTCATGTGGTGATATATCCATTATATCCAGAATTATATTCATGATATAGATACCATATATCTCATATATACCCAGTATATACATGCATTTATATTATTACATAACATTTAGAGTTAAAAATGAAATGCACCGTTCATGGAGACGGTAAGTCGTACGTATGCATGAACACTACTTTCATTTCTATTTCATATTTAATGGAATGAAATCATAATTATATAAAGGTATAATAAAGTTCCAGTATAATATCATATATATAATATAATTTACTCCATCCTTTATACATCCCACATATGGCATTAACGATTCACATCACTTTGAGGGGGCGGTAGTCCGCACTTCCTAAAATGAAATTATCGCGTTTACCCATAATGGAAATCATAAAGTATGCCTTAAATGAAAAATACAGAAGCATAAGTAAAACATAAACATATTATATATCCTATATAAATATAGTTACATCTTAATGGACACCTTTGAAGGTGTTCTATGAGTGTTGAACAATCATCGTTTCGTGAGGCAGAAATTCACCATCCACAGAAACCGTATGTTCTTTAACCATTAGATGTAGGTGTGTGTAAGTGTAGTTCGAATCCTTCTTATAACAACATCCTAGTATATTTAGGATATTGTTGTTGTTACAAAATAAATGAATAAAAAGAGTTTATGGGGTTGGAGAAGAAAAATAAAACAAAACAACATTAGAGAATACATTACCTCACAATCGGGTAACTCTTTTTAATTTGAGCCAAAGGCTTCCTTGGGAAGAGTTCTGCCCAATGTGAGGATTCTAGGAGTAATAGGGGGATGTTGGGAGAGTATTTGTTTAGAGTTTGGCCGAGATAATTGGCTTGAAAGTGTGAATGAGGTGGTAGAGGTGGGGGCCTTTAATAAGAGGAGAGGAGGGGCACTCTTGGAAAGTAAGGAAATTTTACATTATTATACAATGCTTTTCGGATTATAAATGTCCCAAACATATATAATTCGTGGGTCAGGTGATAATGGTTCGAAATATACCCATCCAATAGTCTTGGGACAAGTTTATGCCTTGGATTGTACATTATCTTTTTATTTTATTAAAATTGTTAAATAATGAGGTCATCGCTGCATCATAATGATGTCATAAATAATTTAATTTATTTGATGTCTAAAAATTATAAAAAGATACTATGATCTAGGAAATCTGTTTATATTTCCAATGACTATTTATAGTAAAAAATATGACTTGTATAACCCCATGTAAAAATTGTTTTAGTAAAACATTTCATGTTTGTGTCATTTTTTACTTTAACATTAAATAAAAGATATTTATGTCATCTTCAAACTAAAGTGGCTCCATGGGGTCCCAAAGTTGACCCATGGATTTTCTTCGTCGTCCACGGCACATCCAATGATGGTAGGACATGTGTCAAGCTCATCTCATATTATTAAAACATTATTTTTACCTTAAACTACACTAATTACCTCTAATCGCGATTAAGAACTTAAAAGTTACTATTCACCAAAAATTATTTTAATCTCATTGAACCACGTTTTACATCTTAATGGAAATCATGTATGTCGGATTTTTGAAAATCAAAACACAGAAGTGGTAATATTTCATTTAAACGAAAAATCAGTTATTTAACTACCACTTAGTGGTTTCACTATTCATCAAAAATTGAAGTTTTTCAGAACAATTCCAAAATTTCAACCTAAGATATAATTGATATTCCGAATTAAAAAATGATGTCTATTTTAAAAAATTCCAAACATATAAGTTTCATTAATTAATTTTATAATTAATTCCCGCCGTCACAACAAATAGCGTGTTTTTAAGAAACAATTTATATCAAAAGATTGGCAATTGTTTATATCCAATTTCAATGTTAAATTAATTCTAATGACCACCATTGGATAAAATGGTAAAAATATATTCTAATTATACTTTAAAACCTATAAATAGTATAATTTATCAATATAAATTATTTTTATTAAAAAAGATGTTTTTAAGTATTTTTCACTATTCATAAAAAAATAGAAGTTCTCAGAAAAATACCAAAAATTCAACATAGGCTAATTTCGATATTCCGAATCCAAAAATGAAGTCCATTTTTAAATATAAAATTTCTATAATTTTAAAAAGTGGTTATTACTATTCATAACGGTTACTTTGATTAGTCGCGGTGTTTTAGAACTCGAAGTTGCGTACAATACAAGCTATTGCATTATTGAATGAGAAGCGTATCATGGAAGATCGGGGTGTTACATTCTCCCCACCTTCAATAAATTGCATCCTCGCAATTTGAAATTTTTCTTGGAAAATAAAAGGTTGAAAATAGAATATACCTTTGTGGAAAACCCACATAAAAAATAAGGTTAATAAAATTTAGTCTTAATAAGAGGGAAATGGAAATAAGAAAGTCACCACCAAATTATGATCTCGATAAGGAGAACATTGGTGGACATTAGAGACATATAATTGGAGGAAAAACGTAAATATTTGTAGGGAGTGATTGAGGTCATCAATCACAATCAACTGTCAAATTGAGGGCCTCAAAGCCTTTAATCTATGTTGATTTAAAATATCATCAGTTCAACAAGACATAACGTATTAGGATAACACATTTTTTTGTTTTAATATCCCCTTAATAAAGTTAAAGAATTAATTTATTCATTGAATAAGAGATAGGTATATATATATTTATGCTTGACAATTAGAGTTTCAACCTTCAACTCATCTTTCACTCAAAAAGATAATAGAACTCAAAAATATTATACTTATCTTAATTGTATACGGTTACAAATGTTAACACATACCATTTAGATTAGTAAAATTATTTTGTAATAACCAGGGACTTCCTGTAGGCTAGTGGTAGGAAATAAATGCATGTCGCACTATGGTTGTGGGTTCGATTCCTACAGCTTTTTTCGACACGACGGGTTATGCCCCACCCTGCAGGATGTCCTTTTCCTAAAACAATAGTATTATAATATTCCAAAAATAATCTTCATAATTGTTTTAACCTTAAACAATACTATCCAAAGATCAACTTAATCCATTCCAAACTTTATAGTTATCCAAAATACCTCCGTCCAGACTTTCTCTAAAAGTTCTCTAAATTCCAAAATCAATTGTAACCTCAGATTCCCCAAACAAAATAAAGTTTTTCTTATTGTCACATAATAAAAATATGATTACCTTCATCATATTAAATCCTTAATGAAAACAACATGTACTGCGGTACAATCCTTATATATATATATCACCTTATTCTAATAACCAGAATGTAGTCCATGAGTCCAAAAGCACCAATACATTAATTATTCCGCTTCAACTGTAGTCATAGCATAAGACTGGCCTTGATCCCTTGGCCTTTTCTGAGGTAAGTTTCCCTGACGCTTAGGACATTCATTTGCATAATGCCCCATTTCTCTACAATTGTAGCATTCAACATTGATAGCCTCTTTCTTTCCCTTGCAATCACGCGCCTAGTGACCTTTTTCTCCACATTTATAACAAACTTCCATTCCTTTTAGTCAATTACCAGGATGATTCTTCCCACAATTATCACATAATGGAAAATCCTTCTTTCCCTTTTTCCCTTTATCTGTCTCTTGTTCCACTGTTCTCTTCTTTTGTTTCTTTTCTTTAAAGTCATGAGACATAGAGAATTCCTTTTCTATCTCGATAGCACATGAGACTATATCCTCATATGTTGAGAAAGATTGTGATACTAAATCTCGACGGAGAGAAGGTTTTAACCCCTAAAAGAAACGATCAATCTTACTTCTTGGGTTACATATATAATCTGCAGCATGCCTCGCTAACCTTGTAAAGTTAGCCTCATACTTTATGAAATTGTCATCCTCCTTTTGTCTCAGACTCAGAAATTGCCTTTCCATATCTGCTCGATGGTCACGGGGAAAGTACTTTTCTGAAAAAAGATCTTTGAACTCCCTCCATTCCATATTCGATAATTCATCATCATCCTTTGTATTTTGAATCAATGACCACCATTGATCAGCATCTCCAGTGAGGTGGAAAACTCCCATGACAACCTTCTCCCTTTTGCTACTCCCCAAGGCATGGAATATTTTCTCGAAGGAGTTTATACATTGCTCAGATACTAATGGATTTGTACCCCCATTAAATATTGGCGGTTGTTGCCTCATGAAGAGGTCTAACATTGATCCTCCACGTTGCGGATCAGGGTTCTCCATACGAGTAAGGTTATTATTCATAACTTGAGTGAGTTATCCCAGTATGGTAATAAGTTGATCAGCACCAGTTGTATCTCCAGATCCACAATAATTATCTTGAGTAGGAGGGCAATCCCTACACGGAGTGCGTGCATTGACACGGTTTCCATTCCTTCCACTAGGTGCCATTTCTATACAATGGCATAAACTATATTAGTTTATGAATCAAAATACATAATTACATACTTATAAAATACATAACATAAATTGAACTATTTATGGACATAATCCATAATCATAAAAATGTTTTCTTTGAGAATGTATATATTCATAACCCTTCATAGTGGTTTGAAAAGAAAATGAGAATTATCCTAAGCATATCCCCCGGGAGTGTCGTAACCAAGAGTGCAGCAAGGCCCGTTGTCGTGCACCAGTTCCCGTTCGAGTCTAGCTCAAAGCGGTGTTTTCGGGTTTTACCCCTAGGTACATCTGTTCCAGAGCCACCTCTACCTGCTCGTATCCAGACATGGATGTATTGCTTGGAAAACTCACAAAATCTCTACAATAACAAAATTCTTGGAAGTTCTTCTATACTAATCCTCAATGTCTATCTTTGGGCTATGTGCTCTAATCAGAGTTTATCTAAATCTAGCTTCCATGGTTAGTACTAAACTGCCTCTGATACGAACTGTAACGCCCTGACCCCAGCTACCCAGAGTCGGTGCATTACTTCGTAACATTGGCATGATCACAAAAGATCAAGTCTTGAAAGACCGATTAGTTTAGTAGCCTTGGAAACAATAGATTCATTCATAAATGTTACATTACATCAGAAGGTGAAAAACTATAATAACAAAGTCTCCATAGACTACACTCATATCCTCTTCTGACTATCCCTGCTGGTCATTCATAAAATACTTCTTCACATCCTGGAAAATATTAAAACATTGAAAGGGGTGAGCTCAGATGCTCAGTCAGGATAACAATATTGCGGAAGCTTTCATAATTAAACATAAACATTTAAGGCAATGTATGACTAAAACAAAAGCCTTTTAAGCTTGAAATTCAACATAATATGGCGAAAGTAAAATGAGATAATGCCATTTACTTCTTCACATGGATATTCTACTGGTCGAATAATCACATGAAATATTAATAACCACTTTCATAATGATGGAATGCATAATGCCAGACTATCATAACCACGTAGACAAGGCCTCGTGACAAGACCACAAATAAGATTTTGTCAAGGCCTCCTGCGAAGACACTAGTTTGTCTCATGAGACCTTCCGATGCATCAAGGAGCTATATCGGGCTCCACCCGTCACTTATTAAGTCCAATTCATTCCTCATATAAATAGGTTTAAACATATCATAAACCATATCATAACCGTATCACATGAAACATGCATAAATGAAACATAACATTTCCACATTTCAATCACAAGATTTCAATACAACACATTTTTAAATTAAAAACGCTTTAAAAACAATTTTCAATACCAAAATAAAAAAAATGTTAAAACGTTGTATTTATTTTTCATTAAAAAAAGTGATGGCTTGTAGAGGAAGCCGAAACTCAAATAATCATCACGGCGGTGAAGAAGTCGTTGTCGCCGCATATGTACGGAAAGAGAAACATTCCCTATTTGTCGTTTAGTAAAACGCTTCTTATAAAAAAGATTCCTTTTTGAATAAATTTAAATGTCAAAGGGGTTTATACAACGTATAAAAGATAGTTGTGTATAAAACCAAATATGCCTCAATGAAAGGAGATTGAGACGAAGTCCATAAAAAGATCATTTTTAAAATAAAATAGATCTATTATGTGTATTCACTATAGGTACACATAAAGAATACAAAATAAGACATAATAATATCATGACATAATTTGAAAGTAGGAGATTAACCCAAAGAATGGAAGTTGGGTTAAGAGATTCCATTACAAAGATCATTTTTTTAAATAAATCTATTATGTGTATTCACCATAAGTACACATAAAGAAGTACAAATACAAGATAGTACATAATAATATCATTTACTCCATCCTCTATACATCCCACATATGTCATTAACGATTCACATCACTTTGAGGGGGCGGTAGTCCGCACATCCTAAAATGAAATTATCGCGTTTACCCATAATGGAAATCATAAAGTATGCCATAAATGAGAAATATAGAAGAATAAGTAAAAAATAAACATATTATATATCCTATATAAATATAGTGACATCTTAATGGCCACCTTTGAAGGTGTTATATGAGTGTTGAACAATCATCGTTTCGTGAGGCAGAAATTCGCAATCCACAGAAACCGTATGTTCTTTAACAATTAGATGTAGGTGTGTGTATGTGTAGCTCGAATCCTTCTTATAAAAATAACCTAGTATACTTAGGATACTGGTGATGTTACAAAATATATGAATAAAAAGAGTTTAGGGGGTTGGAGAAGAAAAATAAAACAAAACAACATTGGAGAAGACATTACCTCACAATCGGGTAACTCTTTTTAATTTGAGCCAAAGGCTTCCTTGAGAATTGTTCTGACCAAAGTGAGTCTTATAGGAGTAAGAGGGGGAAGTTGGGAGAGTATTTGGGCAGAGGTTGGCCGAGCCAAATGGCTTGAATGTGTGAATGAGGTGGTAGAGGTGGGGGCCTTTTATAAGAGGAGAGGAGGGGCACTCTTGGAAAGTAAGGAAATTTTACATTATTATACAATGCTTTTTGGATTCTAAAGGTCCCAAACCTATATAATTCGTGGATAAGGTGATAATGGTTCGAAATATACCCATAAAATAGTCTTTGGAGAAGTGTAAGACTTGGATTGTACATTATCTTTTCATTTTATTAAAATCGTTAAATAATGAGGTCATCGCTGCATCATAATGATGTCATAAATAATTTAATTTATTTAATGTCTAAAAATTAAAAAAAAATACTATGATGTAGGAAAACTTTTTATCTTTCCAATGACTATTTATAGTAAAAAATATGACTTGTATAACCCCATGTAAAAATTGTTTTAGCAATACATTTCATGTTTGTGTCATTTTTTACTTTAACATTAAATAAAAGGTATTTATGTCATTTTCTAACTAAAGTGGCTCCATGGGGTCCCCAAGTTGACCCATGGATTTTCATGGTCGGCCATGGAAAATCCAATGAGGGTAGGACATGTTTCAAGATCATCTCATATTATTAAAATATTATTTTTACCTTAAACTACACTAATTACCTCTAATCGCGATTAAGAAGTTAAAAATTACTATTCATCAAAAATTATTTTAATCTCATTGAACCACATTTTACTTATTAATGACAATCATGTATGTTGGATTTTTTAAAATCAGAACACATAAGTGGTAATATTTCATTTAAACAAAAAATTAGTTATTTAACTACCACTTAGTGGTTTCCCTATTCATCAAAAATTGAAGTTTTTCAGAACAATGCCAAAATTTCACCCTATGCTATAATTGATATTCCGAATTCAAAAATGATGTGTATTTTACAAAATTCAAAGCATATATGTTGCATTAATTAATTTTATAATTAATTCCCACCGTCACAACAAATAGCGTGTTTTTAAGAAACAATTTATATCAAAAGATTGGCAATTGTTTATGTCCAATTTCAATGTTAAATTAATTCTAATGACCACCATTGGATAAAATGGTAATAATATATTCTAATTATACTTTAAAACCACTAAATAGTATAATTTATCACTATAAATTATTTTGATTAAAAAAGTTGTTTTTAAGTATTTTTCACTATTCATAAAAAATTAGAAGTTCTCTGAAAAATACCAAAAATTCAACATAGGATAATTTCAATATTCCGAATCCAAAAATGAAGTCCATTTTGAAATATAAAATTTCTTAAATTTTAAAAAGTGGTTATTACTATTCATAACGGCTACTTTGATTAGTCGCAGTGTTTTAGAACTCAAAGTTGCGTACAATGCAAGCTATTGCATTATTGAATGAGATGCCTATCATGGAAGCTCAGGGTGTTACATTAAAGGTCTCAAAAGAATATATTTAGAGGATAAGGTGATAAGGTTTTGAAATCAACCCATCTATTAGGTTTGTGACATGTATATAACTTAGATTTTACCCTATCTTCTGATTTTATATAAATCGTTCATTTATTTGGTAATCACTGCATCATCACGGTGTCATTAATAAATTAATTTATTTAATATCTAAAAATTATAAAAAAAATATCATGATGTAGGAAATATTTTTATATTTCTAATGAATGTTTATAGTAAAAAATATGACTTGTATAACCCAATGTAAAACTTGTTTTAGTAAAACAATACATGATTGTGATATTTTAATTTTAACTTTAAATAAAAAGTTATTAATGTCATTTTCACACCAATGTGGCTCCATGGGGTCCCCAATTTGACCCTTGGATTGTCTTAGTCGGCCATGACTCATCAAATAAGTGCAGTAAATGTGTCAAGGTCATTTCATATTATTATAACATTATATTTACCTTAAATTACACTAATTACCTTTAATAGTGATTAATAAAACTTAAAAGTTACCTTTCACAAAAAATTATTTAAATCCCATTGAACCACATTTTAAATGCTAATGACAACCATGTATGTCAGATTCTTGAAATTCAAATCACAGAATTGGTAATGTTTCATTTAAACGAAAAATCAGTTTTTAACTACCACTTAGTGGGTTCACTGTTCATAAAAAATTGATGTTTTTCAGAAAAATACAAAAAATTCAACCTAAGATATATTTGATATTCTGAATTCAAAAATGATTTTTATTTTACAAAATTCAAAACATATAAGTTTCATTAATTAATTTAATAATTAATTCCCGTTGTCAGAACAAATAGCGTGTTTTTATGAAACAATATATATCAAAAGATTGCCACTAGTTTATGTCCAATTTCAACTTAAAATTAATTCCAATGACCACTATTGGATTAAATGGTAAAAATATATTATAATTGTACTTTAAAACAAATTCAATAGATAATCTAATCTTATAAATTAATTAGATTAAAAAGTGGTTTTGAATTAAAATACAACATTTTTTACTATACATTAAAAAATGAACTTTATCGGAAAAATACCAAAAAATTACACAAAGTAAATTTTGATGTCCCGATTCTAAAAAATAATTGTATTTGGTCCAATATAATTTATAAGAGTGACCAAAACTATATTAAAGAGGCTTCACTATCAAACGGTGATAAATCGACCTTTTAACGAATTTTAGAGTATTTGCGCTTAAAATTGAAATCCTTTCTTATTTTAAGCCATAATATTTTTTTGGATAAATGTAAAAACATTTAACAAAAATATAAAATCATATTTTTGTTATTTCTATTCATTACCTCCAACACAACAGCTAGGTGTTAACTAACATTTAAAATAATATTATTTTATAATTAGAGTGCAACAAAAGATTACAATGAAACTCGTTGTTGCGTATTGGGTATGCCATCGAGGATAGCATTCCCTTTAAAATAATATCAATATTTTATTCACAAATATTAATAAATATGAAAAAGTAATATTCTTTATTTACCTGGGATGATACAATACTCATGTAAACATGAATAAATCAAATGGTATATAGAAATTCTATCCATCATTCTTCTACAATGGTGGATGCCAAAAATGGTCAAATTTCATGAATGGATTGGGGAGGTGAAATAAATGTATAATGTTGGATCATAATGAAATCAAATGTCTAAAGGTGATGAATACAATTCTTTATACGATTGTGGTAAAGAAGATTCCAACTAATGCACCCACCAAACATTAATGCATCATATGAACTATTATGGGAATTAGGACAATAATTGAACAAATGTGATGGTTTTTATAATATTTATCATCAAAAACTTCTTAAACCCAAAAATAAAGGGAAATACCATGATATCATGACTACCGATGTGGGTAAAATGAATGACACGGTGAATAGTATACTTTTTATTTATTCTTGAATAGTTATTTTCTAATTGATTATAACTATAATCATGATCATATATCTTTGGAATTTTGCAAGGGTGTCGAGTTACCACCTCGATGATGAAATGTTTTTTTAGAGGTGAAAACTCATAATGGTATGATGGTCACATCTCAAGTCTATATTTTATCTCATATTGATGTTTGTGGAAAATAACTTCCAAAAAATCATTTGATTCTACCTCTATTTGAATTTGTTGTCATTAAAATAATTGATTAACTTTATTTATATAGATACCATATTTATTAAATATTAATGGAAGTCACATTTCATGTAGTTATGATATTGTGATCATATATTATTACTAGGATGCATTTATATTTCCAATAGAAATTATTTTAATTGTCTAAGTATTAATTCATAACCATGAAGGATATATATATGATGACTCGGTATAAACTCATCATTGATGATATTCTTATTATAATTCAATTTCATGATGTCTTTATATAAGTATAACATAGTCTACATATAAACCATGATGTGTAATTTTCAATAGAACTTATACCTTAATCTGTAACTATTTGAATCTCTCATTCTAAAATAGAACCAATTACATTGTATGAATTTATAAAATCACTCTAGGAGAATGTTTATTTGGGATTCATACACCCTAGTGCTTCACTATGGGTTCCAATACAACTGCTTTTAATGATGAATGATTGGTCCATGCATCTTTACATTATTTATGAATAGTGTAACAAGATCCAGATCAATAAAATTTTCATCAGACCTATATATATAATTTGTTTTGACAATTATGTGGAGCCCAATACTTTTCCAATAGATAAATATTCTTTCATGATATCATTAATATAAGGGTTAATAAAAATTATATACCTTATACCACCTCAATATGATGTATGATAATTATAATTTCATAGTGAACCCGTTTATATATACTAATTCCCTTACTATTCATATGGATTTAATGAGAAAATTCTTTATTGATTACCTTGATCTTTTTTCCTTCTCAGTATATAAGATATTATTATATATTCAAATAGAATGGAATATCATTATTATCATTTAAGGATTTTTTTGATGTCCCAGATAAATGAGAATCAATATGAAATATTTTTCAAGTGTAAATTTTGTCTTCTAAAAATACATTATTTGGTCATATAATATGAATTTTGGGTATACCTATGGATTCTTCAATGATATAATTATAGTAATATGTCATTGACCAATAATGGTAAAAAAATCCATATTTTATTGATTTGTATTTACATTTGTTATGATTTTTGATATATTTATAAGCTATATACAATACATTCATGAGGTTGACTTAGAATAGGGTTATATTCATTAAGTTAGATAAATGTGATGATAATTTCAGGGAGATGAAATTATGGTTGGTTAGTGCACCTATTCTAACATTACCATACTATAGAAATAATGATTTTAATCATCTTTGACTAATAAATGAAGCTACTAGGATTAATATTCATTCAAAATGATATGGTGTTATCATATCACATCAATTTAAAACACATTGTAAAAATTAACCATATATTGATATGAAGCTAGAAATATAATTTTTTTCATTAAAGATATATTTCATTTTTATTTATTAAAAAAGATATTATATATAAACCGCTCATAAATGTTTTAATTAAATTATGTACATAGAATGTGTTTAATATGAACAAGAGACTATTTTTTAATCTAATTTTATATTATTAAATCTTAATAAACTAACACCATTAGAAAGCGATCATGGTGGATGATTCTATGATTAGAACTAATCATACTACCATATCGATGATGATGATGCCAAAAAGGACACACTAAAAATAGATTTTTAATGTATGGTTTTGTATACATTTAGTTGAAGTTATAAATATTATACATCTAAAATTAGTGTCAAACGATCTAAAAAATTGAATATATAAGTTGCAATGTCCCCAATCCAGGAGCCACTAAACTACTACCCGGAGCGGAGTCGTCACATGACCTCTACCGTACCTACCTGTATGCTAGAGGTTGCTGACTAGGGATGACAGTCTAATGGGTCATGTGGGGAAACTATATCATCTTTACCTTAGTAATTAATATAATAAAGCAATACAAATGGAATAATAATGTGAAATAAATTATAAACATACAAGTGAAACATCTTCCAACTGCATACAAACCATAATTCAACATTAATGAAGTCGTGACATGCTAGTAGTACAATGTAAATAAAACATAAAAATATGACAACCAGACAAATTCCAAAATGGGTCCTAACTCTAAGTCTGGATCCTTCTCTATGTACATCCTGGGTTTAACTCAACATCCTAGAGTAGGGCCTTTTTACTTGTCTTGTCCTACAACCAAGATATCTACTCGGGTACCCAACAACGACCCGAGCAGGGTGTGAGTACAAAACTAAGTTGGTGACCACCAGTAGTGTATAGAAAATATCCTTTCTAATATATTTTTCATGAAAGTACAAAATAAATGGTAAGTGAAAAAGGGAAAATTTATTTGTTATTAGTTAAAAAAATTGTTTTTAGTTCATACTTAGACTTTATCCAAATTTACTTTCATACAACATCTTTGTTACTTATTCCACTCTTAGTACATGTAAAATGGGTCAGGAATACATATCATCAACCCATGATTATAAGGTAATAAATTATTTTTAATAATGGAAATAAGTAAATTTCCTATCTCACTAGGGATACACATATCACATCCACACATTATCCTCACCGTGAAGCCTTAGTATGCGTGGAATTAAACCATGAGTGGAATTGATCCTTTGACACCTTCCCTAACCCATGCACTTTTTGGGAAGATTTTTGAACCTCAGTCTAAATCTACCCTTGGGCATCGAACCTCATGTCCATACCCCAATCTACTATGCCATGTACACATTCTTATTTATCAAATCACTATAATCATACGATAACAGAACGAAGCATAACCAATAAAATTTGAATTCACTATACCTAACAACAACATGGAAAACAATAATATTCCATAAACCATTAAAACAATTACTAATTCCAATTCATAGTCATATTTCCATATTTTCATTCACATTCCTTAACCCTTGGATTTTATTCAACAACCCCTATGCCTCAGAAAAATTAATCAATGACCATACATTTACTGATTTATCTCATTTATCATTTCACATGTATTTAGCCACTAATGAATTTCAAGTATATTTCCCACATCTCATAACACAACTACCTATTAAATTATATCATTATATGTACCACACTCTCAATGTATTAACCCATTAATCATATTCATCCATTACATTTTTAAATCCCAAAAACATACTCCCCATTTCCCATTCAATAATAAAATAACAATTTTATAAAACAATATGCACTCAACCTCTTAGACATTACAAACTCGATTTTTTTAAACAATAGACATTATCTCATTCAACCATATTTACCCATTTTCATGTCAAAAAAAACAACCCCTTACCCTTTATCACCCTAGAAATATCTATTATCATTTTCATTTTAAAGTATTCAACCATTAAGAGATGTTCAACATCTGTTTCACATTGTTACATGGAAACCCTTTACTTAACCATACACCTTTCATTTAATGGAAATTATTGCTCACCCCAAGGGTGGACATAAAATGAAAATTCATCCCTACACATCCCATGAGGATCGTGAGGGTTTCAACTGGTCACTTAGATACCCATTTTTATCAAACACTATAACATGACCTATAAATCTGTTATGAAAAAAATAGAAGAACACAAGCTTTGATGTAAAAATCATGAAATAAACTCTGGGATAATACCTATAGACCACCTACCATGATTCAGATGATTAAAATACTCATAATCACAACCCCAGATCTGAATTCATGCATCCCATGAAACCCCATCTGAGGTTCTACAAGAAAAAGAGTGTATTAGTGTGTTAGAAGAAGATGGGAGAAACCACAAACCCTAATCCAAAAAAGAGAGGCAAGAGGAGCGTTCGACATACCCAATGATTGATCCGTGACAACAAATGATCCAAATGGACATGAGATAAGGGTGATATATTGTATTATTCTCTTGGAGGTCTTTGTTCATCACTAAGGGTGATAGAGGGATAATAGTAAAAAATTCTGAGTACAGGTTTTAAAATCCTATAGTAGAAATTTTGTAAATTTTCCAAATTTACTTGCACGCGCAGTTTACCCACATGGTTTGCCAAACCGTTCACTTACTGTGAAAAAGATACTTCCCTAAAATCTCCCCCATCACACAGTTTTATTGGGAACACCGAACGGTTAGCTTGAATGTGTGATAACTATGTGTAATCCTCTTTCTATGGCTTCATGGTTACCTGGGATTCCTGTATGGTTTTTCTTAACCATTCACAAACCATGCAACATGCACAGGAATTCCCTATTCTTCATATTTATTTCCCATAACCATTGGAATGCCTTCATGTACTCTCATAAACAAGGTGAAACACTTATCATGAAAAGGATAAGAATACCAAATCCAAACCTAAACAAAAACATACCTTTGGAAAATCTGGGACCTTACAAACCGCCCACCTTATAACGGCCTGTCCTCGAGCCGCTATTCCAAGAATCACCAAACATCCATAACTAGAGGTCATTTTACTAGTCCTAAATATCCATTCCCATCATTAATGTTTCTAGTTGCACATCACAAGGCCCACAAATCACAGATCATGGGCATGGACTTGCCACACACATCTTCAAGGATGCATCAACTTTAACCATACCCAACCTCTAGAATACCATAGTGAAATAAAAAAAAAACAGTTCTTAACTTCCTACACATGGAAACATATCACCCATTATCACATCATCTTAGAGGAACCAATCAACACCTCATTGGCTCGATCCCTTACACAACTCATGACCTAAATCACATGGTTTCATTTTCCTCTTTTTTCCAAAATCTAATGACAACCAAACCTGATACCCCTTAGAGAATAACACATGATCCTTATAACCACATTTATTACACATTTCATTCCAAAAATATACATCAAATCAAAACCCTAAACTCTTGGAAACTCGAAAAAGTATACTCATTCCAATGCTCCCTAATAGGGAAAACTCAACTGAATGGTGACCACTCGAATCCTTCCAACCTAAAACTCTAATAATGTCATCAACCAACCATTTATCTAGTATCTTTCTCTCCACCATTTTCGGTTACATGAACCCCCCATCTATGAAGGACCCCTAGAACTCATGTCATCTTTCCCATCATCTACCATGTTCCAACTCACCATAAAAAAACATCCATAGGATAATTAAACATTATTAGCATCTAGCCATACCATCAAAACCATTTGTGAGGACATACCTACACTATAAATTCAAGGATGTGATCAACATGACCTCACTCAGGCCCGTCGTCAATTTAAAAAGTCATATTCCACCATTACATGAACCCGAATGTGGGTCACTCTTACCACACCCTTTTCAAGTGTACCATATCAGGTCAGACCGACCAAACTACTTCTATCAGAATTCCCACCTTCCACAAATGGCACAATTCTGCTTTTTCACATTCCCAAGTTTCTTACTGAATTGGAGCCTGTCATTATCATCCCACACACTCACTAAGTTCGTTCCTAGAATTCTTATAGAATACCATCATCAAAGAATTACTTCCCTCTAGACCGTCATCTATATTCACCCTCAGCATGACACCACATAAAACCATCGAGGTTACCTTAACTTCATGATGTTCTAAAACTATATAAGGAAAATTACACGAGATTAACCACAATTTTCGTTGGAGTTATAGGACCACAAAATCTATTTCCACAACTTATTTTCATATCCATCCACACCCTTCTATGACTCCGAAAAGAAATCTCGAGTTTCACATGGAACCACCCTAAGCTCAAGCCCACACATGGATCATCTGACACCACATCCAAGGCCTACATGGTCTCGCTATAGAACATAACATGCCCCTCACCGGTCCCACTTTGTCTTCCTGATTCCATTACACGAACTCGATGTTCTCCACTCCACCTACAGGTCTGGATTATCACTCCCCACTATTAGAGTATAATTACCATTTCTCACCACACAGGATTCTAACCACCGTGTCTTACACTCGATAAAAATCTGAACCCCAAAACATAGCCATGAAAATCTTGGGTTTTTTTCCAAAACAAGAAAAAAAACAGCACCAAACACCCATTCTCGGCTCTTGTGAATGGTACCCATAGCATTTGTCTACATTTGAGCCATTCCGATGACCATACACCAAGACATCGAGGTATTACACTCATCATCGGGCTCTGTTATTCAATTTCCATGAGCATAAACTCCATGATGTCTCCAATTCATCCAAACACATTTAAGTCACTTGGAATAAAGCTAGAGCTTCTCAACGTACCTGGGACGTTTCAATATATTGGGCAGGATCGCTACTAGCTGAGGTAGGATAAGAAGTTTCCAATGTACACCACCACAAACATTTCGATTTTTGATGTTGAACTATGTGAAATCATGAACTGCCATGGATTTCGGGATTCCCTTCCAAATGTGCCTCATGAAAACATAACCACCACCAGTCATGTGTGATTGGAAACGAAGTGTAACCATCACTCCATGACCACATTACCATGAATCCATGAACCAAAGATTCATGTGGCACTACTTCCACCACACCATTCGAGTTTTTTTGATGCATCACCAACATATAACAACTGAAGCACCACGGTATACCAAACGAATAAAACCAATGATCTCTTTCAAACCAACATTTATCTGTGTGAATCTAATTTCCCACTTACTTAAATAACCTTGTATCTTAGTATGTCATCCCAATCTTCCCTGAGGAAACCTCTACATCTATCCATATAACAAAAATATTCCTACAAACATGTTCAGCCATGTGACCAACCTTACCTTGGATGCCACCATCAAGTGAAAACATATTACCACACTTCAACCACCCTTTTCTCTCCCACTGGAAAACCACTTCAGAACCATTGTTCATTATCATCCAAACAGGTGATTCATGCATCCATACGGTAAAACCCTTAAAAACAAACCTTACATCCAATCACAAGCACTAGGGTACCCTTGTGAAATAATTGTGGCACCAAAATACCATTTACTAAACTCAGTGGTACTCAGTATGTGTTGAAACCACCTAAGATACATCTCTCATGATCATATTCCAAGATACCAACATCGCTGGGCTAGCCTCCCACGAGGTCTCCCTCGATTTTGTGATATTATCAATGAGTAAACACAACTCGAGTGGCACCGCCATCCATCAAACTTCCAACATAGCTTTCAAGGCCAACCTAGAACCATGAAACACTCTGTGTTCCACTGTCATTTTCGATAATACTTATATGTGAGACACAAACCTAAAATCACAAGAAACTCTATCTGAACGGTCTCTTAGGTCACTTCAAAAGATGAATGTTACCAACTCCGTAGACTAGAGTCACACCTATGAATTCCAATGATCCTCTCTTTAAACCAATCATATCATGACACAAAAAAGTAATCCTAATTAAAGGAACTCTCACCCCAACCCTGATGCACACTATCTCTATCTCACCAAAGAACTATATACTCGAGTTTCCACACCAAAGGTGTACCCATTCATCATAACTATGATCCAAAAATACTCTAAGGTATTCAAAACACAAATCCCAATTTCTCTACTTTTCAAGACACAAGGACATGTACACATTTGTTAATGTCTCTCATGCACTCCATATAATAATGAACCATGAGTGTTTCCACACTCGCATAACAAAACATTGCCTCCCAACCAAACAAACACAACCCCACCAAGGGTTCCCTAAACACACCACCTAGTCTGTATCATAACTGTTAAGGCCTTACAATCCCAATACAAGGTGTCAAACTAAGGAACTCTCACTACCCCAACCCACACATATAAGATAAAAACTAAAAATACTAAGGATACCCACCATTGAACTCGATCATTCCCATTTTAAACATGTCTTTCACCCTATTCTACGAATAATGACACATACGATTTTAGCATAGATTGAAAAGATATCAGGCTATCATCCTTAAACAAACCATTCTTCATACACTATCCCAACAGTCATCATCACACTTAGAAAACTAAAATATATCATGCCTATTGTGGGGTTTGGTCAATGTGGGGTAACAAATTTATTTAATCAATAGTATTTAATTAACATATTTTCAAACAAATTCTGAATTTAAAACATGTTCTCTTCTTCTTCAGAACATTTTATAGTTCAAAAACAGTGACAATAATCATTTTAACTCATTTACACCTTTCATTAGAAAAAATTCATTAACAATTTTCCCATCATTATGATATCATTTCATTTTAGACACATAATCATTATTTAAAATTTTTCACACCCCAAATCATTAACCCAGTCATAAAATTTCTTAATAGAAGATATTCTGTAACTATTAATTTGAATTATTTTCATTCACCCAAATGAATTACAATTATTACAAATCATTTTCTACATATTTATTGAGAAATTAAAATCCATTCTACACTTTATGCACTGCACACCCATCTAGTGTGTGTGCCAATAATTATGCATTCTACTTACTTTTATATGTCCCTATGATGATACAATAATACACCACCATGCGCCATTCTGGCAATGAGCCAAGTATCATAAATCAATCAAATCACACAACATTTACATCACTCAATGGTGAAATATAACTCAACAGCAACAACACGCATCATGAACCACAATTCCAACCAAGGGAGACTTGTGTTTTCTCTTGTAAATGGGTTATCTTCTCCTAGGAATGATCTTAGTACCAAGGCCCAACACATCATAATATTCTATATAACATACCAAAATAGTATGAAAAAGAAAATAACTCATCTGATAAAACTCTGTAACATCCATAGCCTAGAATCCACTAAACCAATTCCCTGAGACGGGTCATCACATGTCCTCAGGTGCACCTCCCCGTATGCTAGTGGTTGCCGACTAGCAGCAAGGAAATAATAAGTAATGTGGGGAGACTATACCATATTTACTTAATCCACATTAGAGCATCATATAAAAAGATGAATGATATGAAAAAACTAGTAAACAGACTAGTCAAACATCTCCCATCTGTGTAAAAACCATAATTCAACATTAATGATTCCATGACATGGTAGTAGTGAAAATTCAATAAAACCCAAAAATAAGAATGTATACAAATCCCCAAACTGGTCCTGAATCAATGTATGGATCCTTCTCCATGTACATAATGATCCCAACTCAACATCCGAGAGTACAACCTTTTCCCATGTCCTGGCCTAAAACTATAAAATCTTCTTGTGTACCCAATAGTGCCCAGAGTACATTGTGAGTACCAAACATAATAGGGAACCACAAATAGTATCAACATAATATCCTGAATAATTGATAATGCATGGAAGTACAAAGTAAATGGTGAGTAAAAAGGTACAATTCTGGTGTCACTAGTTAACAATGATCTTTTTATTTCACACTTACACTTTTTTCCAGTTTTCCTTCTTACACCATCTTTATTACTTATTCAACACTCAGTACATGATAAATTAGTTTTCCATACATATATTCTATACACGGGGCTAAGGAAATGAATTACAATACATAGGGGATATAATTCAAGTACCTATCTTTGTAGGGAAAGACATATCAAAGATGCACATTATCCTCACCTTGAATCCTCAGTCCGTGTGGAATGAAACCATTAGGAAAATATAACCTCTATCCCCATCTATAACACCTATATTTTTGGGTGTAGTTTATAGCCAAAGTCTTACTCCACCCATGGGTGTAAAACCTCATGTCAAAACCCCACTATTCTAAGACACATGCACATGCTTATTTATCAAAATACCACAACCGTTCTATAACATGAAAAAGCATATCTAATGCATTAGTATTAAATATACATAACAACAATATAGAAAACAACAATATTCCAAAACCCACTAACACATTTTCCAATTTCAATTCATAGTAATTTATCCAAATTTACAATCATGAGTCCTAACCCCTTATTTGTATTCAAGAAACCATATACATTATCCAAATTGATCAATGATGATACATTTACCCATTTATCCCAATAATCATTTCCCAAGAATTTAACTACTTATGCATTTCAAGTACATTTCTCATATCTCATAACACAACCACATATTACATTCAACCATTAGGTGTTCAACAATCCTCATTTATTAACCAATTAAATGTGTTTCAAATTTTCACTTAGCAACCCTTCACATAACGCTACACATTTCTTGGTCCACAAATGCCGGATCACGAAATGGGTGTCCCTTAAATGGTCAATTCATCCACTACACATCCCATGAAGATGGTGAGGGTTTCAATTGGTCACTTAGATGCCCCTTTTTATCAAACACTACAACAGGTCCAAGAACACAATTAAGGAAAAATAAGAACACAAGCTTCCATGCACATTTCTAGAATAAAAATATGGGATAATACTTGTAGACCACCTACCTCAATTCAGATGATGAAAGTACTCCGAATCACAGCCTTATATATGGATTAATTCATCCTATGAAACCAAAACCTAGGTTTCATAAAATAACAGGGTTTTAGCACTTTTAATGAATATGGGAGAAACCACGAACCCAAATCAGAAAAAGAGATGCTAGATGAGTGTTAGACTTACCGAAGGCTCTAATCCACAACCAATGATACTTCAAATTGCCATGAAACAATGGAAATTAATCCTTGGAATCTTTTGGTGGCATTGTTTTGTCTCTAGGGTTTATAGGGGAAGAATTTAGGAAAAATACAATGTTGGGGTTTAAAATCCTAGATTGAAAATTTTGTATATTTTATCACATTAATGGGCTATACGGTTTACCCACAATGTTTTCCAAACCATTCACAACCTACGTGGAAGCTACTGTGTAACACCCCGAGATTTTATGAAAATTATTTTTTTTAATTTCATTAATGTCTTTTGTTGTAAGCTACACCAAAAGAAGTTTGCACAACACGGATACTTGACTCGCCTTTCATTACACGCAATCACGACCTTCCTCGATAGCTTGTGTAGTACGCAATACCGAGTTTCACTAAACAACGATATGCTATTAAAATATTATTAAAACTAGCCGTTATGAATAGTAATAACCAACTTTTAGAATTTTAGAAATTTTATCGCTCAAAATGGACTTTATTTTTGGATTTGGAGTATCGAATTTAGCCTAAGGTGAAATTTTGGTACTTTTCAGATAACTTTCATATTCTAATGAATAGTGAAAATTACTAAATTTTAATTAAAAACAATTTTTTTAATCGAAATAATTAATAGTGATAAATTATTAATTTGAGTGGTTTTAAAGTATATTTAGAATATATTTTTACAATTTAATACAATGTTGGTCATTGTATGTAATTCGACATTTAAACCAGACATAAACAAGTGTCAATCTTTTGATATTTATTATCTCTTAAGAACACGCTATTTGTTTTGACGACGGGAATTAATTTTTAAATTAATTAATGCAACTGATATGTTTTGAATTTGGTAAAATAGACAACATTTTTGAGTTCATAATATCAAATATAGCTTATGCCTAATTTTTGGTATTTTTTCTGAAACTGTCATTTTTTGATGAATACTGAAACCACTAAGTGGTAGTTAAAAAAATTAATTTTTCATAAAACTTAATTTTACCGCTTCTGTGAGTGGAATTTCAAAACTCTAAGAGACACAGTTGATGTTAGTAAGTAAAATTTGGTTCAATGAGATGAATATAAGTTTTGGTGAATGTTAACTTTTTACTTTTTTTTACCACGGTTAAAAGTAAATACGGTAATTAAGGGTAAAAATGTTATTATTATTACCTTAACACATGTCCTAATTCTATTGGATAATTGTAATTCGACCAAAAATAACCTTAGGAATAAAATATGACCATTTAGGCCAACTTGGATTAGATTAGGACATTTATTATTAATTTATTTAAAGAAGGGTTAAAATAGTTAAAATCAATGTTTAATAAGTAAATAATTTTTAATATAAATATATACATAATATAAATTCTACTATAAATACTCATTAGAAAGATAAAATGATTTCCTACATAATGGTATTTTATTTGTAATTTTTAGACATTAAATAAGTTTATTTATTTATGACACAATGATGATGCGGTAATTATCTTATTAATGAAATATTGACATAATTGATGTTATAAATACCCAAATAAATGTAATTTGAAACTTTTTATGATTTCCAATATTTTATAGGTTAATATGACATGTTAGTATTGATTAAATTTCATTTTTTCTAACTAATCATTCTGTTTTGATTTCACAAAAATCAATTACTAAATAGTGTCAAAACTGACATAAAATACTTTTTAAAACAAATATTATATTATTAATTGTTATTTTATTCCTAAAAATCTAAGGATCGGCCAAATGACATAGATAAGGTTATATATATTAATAATAAACATCTTGGGGTTCGTTTGGCGTGTTATAGTAAGTTTATTAACCTTATAGTGTAAGAACACAAGAAGTCACGATAAAAGTATAATTATTTAACTTAATGTTAAATCTAAATGATAAGGTTCAAATAGGAACCTAAACTTGTCTAAATTCTATTGGATGAGAGGATTTCGACCCATCCCCACCTTATCTTCGAAATAAATCATTTTGGAGCTATTTAAAACCGAATTTGACTTTATAATAAAATAATAGTTTTAGTTATTCCAAAGGTACCCCTCTCCTCCCGTATAAAAGGGAACCTCCTCCCCGTCTTCCTCACACCACTTTGAGCCTTCAATATCGTCCAACCCCTGAAAATATATTCTCTCCACTTCCCTAGAAACATCCTAGAGGTTCTTGTCTTCTTAAATGACCCATTTTAGTGCCCTAAAAGGAGGTATCAAAGAATCACTTCAAAGAAGAGGTAATGTCTGTTATCGATTCTTTCATCTTTATTTCTTCTTCCACTTCTTCTAATTTAGTTGTTTCATTATGAAGTAATAACATCAGTATCACTCATTTACTGATATGTTATTATAATTATGAAACAACCCTATTTCACCATCTATCCATCCTACGGAAAAAGAAATCACAGCGCGTGCATACGTACAGAATACCGTCTCCACGACGTGATGTAATCTATTTTCCACCACCACCTTACTTGGATGGGTATAATGGAGTAAATAATGACTATATATGACTATTATAAAGTGATATTGATTCTGAAATAGTATACATACACTCAAATATAATTCCACGATCATAGGAATGATATCATCACTCGTGCGTACGTACGGAATACCGTCTCCACGATGTGATGTGACTCGTTCTACATGATCTTCATTTCATAATGATTATATAAATGAATTGATTGAATGAATATTATATATATTACACTAATACCATTCTGGAAATGAGTTATATATAACCTAAAGATAAGAATAAGAATTTATTCGACAAAACACGCATAAGAACAAAAAGTAATAAACACCTGAATAACAAGTAGTAATGAAATATTACTAATAAGAAGCTAAGAATATGACCATATATGAAATCATAACAATAATTATGATTCTAGAATAAGTCAATAACATTATTTAAATCATTATACAGGATGTTTGGACACTTACGAAGAAAATCGGACCTAAGGTAAGGGAAAATATCACAACCTCATTTTATCCGATATTGTTTATACGTTGGTATTTAATGGGGTGTATTTTATCATCCACATCCATGTTTCCTCAATATTTAATATTTTTTCCATCCACCTACAATTGTGTATATCCAATTTTACCCTTCGGTGAGTTTTTAGTAAAATATATAAAAGGAATCTTTTGTCATTTTTCGTACGAGGTACTTTTTGACTTTTCCAAAAAAAGTATGAAAAGAATGTTTTTTAAACTTATACGGAATGAATGGATTTTTAAAACATTATTTCCAAGAATATTCCGTTACAAGTTTTCATGTTTATTTTTAATCAACTTCTTTTAGTTTAAAATTGTATGACATGTTATGAAAAGAAAAAAAAATTGAGGTAGAAAGGATATTTTCCTTAAGAATGGAGTTGAAGTGTTTTATCAAAATTATTTTCCATCTAATATAATAAAAGGTTCTGTTTCTATCCCTATTATTAAATTGATTTGATTATGTTGTAATGGAATTATTTTTATGAATTCCATTATCTTATATGAATTGTTTTATGATTTCCTGATGTTTAAAAATCCCATTTTTATTACATGGATTATGCAATGATGTATGATTTATGATTTTGTGGAACACATAAGAATGGTATCATTATAAGATGGGTGGGACCTATATCTCCCTTTTATTCATTGGGTAAAGATTTAATATCTCATGAGATAGACATGGATGGAATAGTAGGTTATACCGGTTTAGTGAAAGAGGACTAAAACGAGGAGTGAACTCAGTTCAGAAAGGAACTTTGTCCACTAAGATAGTCTTGGAAATGAGTCTTGACTAATAAGAAATGATTCTCTATGATTATGTGTGTATGCCACAAATATTCATGTTTTATGTTATGATTATTGGTATTTCATTTCACTATTTGATTTATCCCATGTTATGAAATTATGCTCTCTTTTGCAGGTTAAGATTTCCAAAATGTTATATTCTTATGAATATGATGTGATTTATATTTCTTTTGTTTACCCTTACTGATCATTTGAGCTCACCCTTTTATGTTTTCTTTTCCCCAGGATATAAAGAATGGTTTTAGGTAAAAAAAGGGAAGATCTTTATGGGGGATGTTGAAGATCTTTCACCACGATTAGACGATTATATTCTGAGTTTCCAAAGACACAAAACTATTATGATCCTTGTGTGTGTGTTTTTGTTATGTACTAAGTATTCCGCAAAAGTAATGTAATGTCCATGTACGCTATGCTTCGGGTATCTACAGTTGGTATCAGAGGAAAGGTTTAGTCAACCTTTGGAAACTAGGATGCGAGAACTTAAGTGAGATCCCTATAGATATTTCTAAGGTATGTATAGGGATGTCCCTAAGGATATGTATATGTATAGGTTATAGTAATAGAATTATTGTAATCTAAGATATTAGATATTGAAGGTACTCCCTCTTTATTATATTGTTTTCCCTAATGTAATTTTTGCCTCTCACACTATTCATTTTGGGTTTTAGATTATGGCTGGATCCCGAAGGAACCGTGTTGATCAATGTAATGGACAATGCAATGATTGTCCTCCTGAACAAACAAATTTTATGGGAGATGGATTGAAAAATCTTATTGCTATACTTACACAAGCTATGAATCATTCTGGACTTCAAATGAACAGAGAAGGGAACAACATTCTATTGAGTCCTTCATGAGGCAACGTCCACCATCTTCCAGTGGGTCTTCTGATCCACTTGTTGCTAAACAATGGAGCAGTACCACCGAAAAGATATTTTCAGTTCTTCAATGTTCTGAACATGATAAAGTCATCATAGCAGTATATAGTTTGGAAGGTGAAGCTGATCAATGGTGGAATCTTATCAAGAATACGAGTCAAAGAGATGAAATTGAGTCCATGGAATGGGACGAGTTCAAGAACTTATTTTTCAATAAGTACTTCCCTCGTATTCTTCGAACAAAGATGGAGAAAATGTTTCTTGAACTAAAGAAAAAGGATGATGAATCTGTTAGTATATATGAAGCAAATTTTACAAGGCTTGCAAGGTATGCATATGGATTTATCATCCAACCTCAAAGTAAAGTTGATCGATTCTTCAGTGGCTTAAAACCAAATCTTCTAAGGTAATTAGCTATAAGAGACTTCAGTAGCTATGAAGAAATTGTACGTTGTGCTATCAAGGTAGAAATGGAAGTTGGTGTTACTTATCCATCTCATAGTTTTGACAAGAAACGAAAGATGGAGTTCAAGGGGAAATCTCAGAATAATGGTGAAAAGAAGATGAATGTTTCCTTATGCTCAAAGTGTGGAAAGAAGAATGGTGGAGATTGTCTTATAGGGACAAGTAAATGTTTCAAATGTGGAAAGGAAGGTCATCGGGCATTTGAATGACGCAATGATGGGAAGAATATGCCTAATGATGCAAACAAAGGAAGGGATACACAGAATGAACCTACTACACTTCAATGCTTCATGTGATAGGAAATGAGTCATTATGCTAATAAATGCCTTAATCCAAGGGTTAGTGATGATCGACATGAGAAACAACTTAAGGAAAAGGACAAAGGGAAGTCACATGCGATCACCATTGGTGATGTTTAATATGAAAACGATGTGGTGGAATGATTAAGTGTTTATGTAATGGGATTCCAGAATAATGTTGTATATAGTATCGTGGAATATTAGAATATTTATGTATTGGTCTATTGTGGTTTTCAATAATTTTATGGCATCGCTAACCATGAAAAGTGTTTGAAATATTTTTGGAAAGCAGATGATAAGCACATAATGAAGGGATGAAGAGAATCTAATATGTTTGATAGTATTCATGAGCTCATGATTGATATAAGGACTAAGTGATATCATGGTTTGATTATATAGAATTTTGAGGATTTTGGTATGTGGAAAGTGTTAACTTTTAACTGCATTCATGTTTTCACTAAGGTTCAATGGGTATTCATTCTTCAAGAGTATACCTGATTAAGGTATTCACATGTTTGTAATTTGAACAACAAGATATATCTTATGATATATGGGGGATAAATGATGTCATTCACGTGATCATTTTCTTTATACTATGAGCTTGGACTGAAGTATTTTAGATAAGCCTAAAGATTGGAATGGATTATGTTGGACATAAGTTAGTATTGTTTAAGTATAAAACATTTTTTTTGATATTGTTGATGGGATGTTATAGTAATATACCTTTAGAAAAAGGATAACCTACAGGACGGACGACAACCCATCACGTCGGACAAGGCTGTGGGAATCAAACCGACAACCGAAGTGCGACTGGACTTTATCGCCTACCACTGGCCTAAAGGAAGTCCCTGTTTAGTAGAAACTAGTTTTATTATATTAATAAGTATACTATAAGAAGTATAAGTCCATATTAGGAACCATATATGATTAATCTCACTATAGATGGACTTACGTTTTTTTTTTGATAACTTTGCTAACCTTTTGTTTGAGACAGATGGAATGACCCCTCATTCTATCACATGATCTGCTAACACATCACGAATGACAAATTCAAATTCATTTCATTAAGAGATGAAGTGGAAATTGTCCAAATAATGACTAACGGTGAGACTATACCAAAATCACGAAAGTATTTCATCTAATTCCAATTTCATCAACTTTAGGGAAATGATCTCGAAAACCAAAAAATGTTGTCCTAGTTTCCTTATATCTGATGAATCAGATGGTACCTTAGATCGTCAAACATCAATAGCTTTGTGATTGTTGGATTTTTCATAGCCATGTTCTCTACCACTCTCCATCAGAACTTGATGGTTAGATTTCTCTTCCATATCCCTATTTTCACCTATGTGGAAACCCAGTGATTAGTTTATTTGGATAACTGTTACGTTTCATACTTTTGTTTTAAAATATTGGTTTTCATATTCCTTTTTATGATGTGGTTTTATATTAAAGAAACTTTCGATTAGTGAAAATTCATAACCCCGACGAATTTCAATGGAGAAATTCATTTTAAGGGGGGTAGAATGTAACACCCCGAGATTTTATGAAAAATATATTTTTTAATTCCATTAATGTCTTGTCTTGTACGCTACACCAAAAGAAGCTTGCAAAACACGCATCCTTGACTTGCATTTCATTACACGCAATCACGACCTTCCTCGATAGCGTGTGTAGTATGCAATACCGAGTTTCACTAAACAATGATATGCTATTAAAATATTTTTAAAATTAGCCGTTATGAATTTTAATAACCACCTTTTAAATTTTAGAAATTTTATCTCTCAAAATGGACTTCATTTTTGGATTCGGAGTATCGAATTTAGCCTATGGTGAAATTTTGGTACTTTTCGGATAACATTCATATTCTGATGAATAGTGACAATTACTAAATTTTAATTAAAAACAACTTTTTTAATCAAAATAATTAATTGTAATAAATTTTTAATTTGAGTGGTTTTAAAGTACATTTAGAATATATTTTTACAATTTAATACAATGTTGGTCATTGGATGTAATTCTACATTTAAACCAGACATAAACAAGTGTCAATCTTTTGATAGTTATTATCTCTTAAGAAAACGCTATTTGTTTTGACGACGAGAATTGAGTTTTAAATTAATTAATGCAACTGATATGTTTTGAATTTGGTAAAATAGACATCATTTTTGATTTCATAATATAAAATATATCTTAGGCCTAATTTTTTGTATTTTTTCTGGAAACTTTCATTTTTGATGAATAGTGAAACCACTAAGTGGTAGTTAAAAAAATGAATTTTTCATAAAAAATTATTTTACCGCTTCTGTGAGTGGAATTTCAAAAATCCGAGAGACACAGTTGATGTTATTAAGTAAAATGTGGTTCAATGAGATGAAAATAATTATTGGTGAATAGTAACTTTTTACTTCTTTTTACCACGGTTGAAAGTAAATAGGGTAATTAAAGGTAAAAATGATATTATTATTACCCTAACACATGTCCTAATTCTATTGGATAAGTGTAATTCAACCAAAAACAACCTTAGGAAAAAAATATGATCATTTAGGCCCACATGGATTAGATTAGGACATTTATTATTAATTTATTTAAAGAAGGTTTAAAATAGTTAAAATCAAAGTTTAATAAGTAAATCATTTTTAATATAAGGTTATACATAAGATAAATTCTACTATAAATACTGATTAGAAATCTAAAGAGATTTCCTACATAATGGTATTTTATTTGTAATTTTTAGACATTAAATAAGTTTATTTATTTATGACACAAAGATGATACAGTAATTATCTTATTAATGAAATATTGACATAATTGATGTTATAAATACCCAAATAAATGTAATTTGAGACTTTTTATGAATTACACTAATTTTCTAGGTCAATATGACATTTTATTATTTATTTAATTAAATTTTTTCGAACTAATCATTCTGTTATGATTATCACAAAAATCAATTACTAAATAGTGTCAAAATTGACATAAAATAGTTTTTAAAACAAATATTATATTATTAATTGTTATTTTATTCCAAAAAATCTAGGGTTCGGCCAAATGACTTAGATAAGGTTATATATATTAATAATAAACAACTTGGGGTTCGTTTAGCTTGTTATAGTAAGTTTATTAACCTTATAGTGTAAGAACACTAGAGGACACGGTAAAAATTAAATTATTTAACTTCATGTTAAATATAAATGATAAGGTTAAAATAGGAACCTAAACTTGTCTAAATTCTATTTTATGAGAGGATTTAAACCCATACCTACCTTAATCTCGAAATAAATCAATTTGGAGCTATTTAAAATCGAATTTGACTTTATAATAAAATAATAGTTTTTGTTATTCCAAAGGTACCCCTCTCCTCCCATATAAAAGGGCACCTCCTCCCCCTCTTCCTCACACCACATTGAGCCTTCAATCTCGGCCAAACCCTGACAATTTCTCCTCTCCACTTCCCTAGAAACATCCTAGAGGTTCTGGTCTTCTTAAAAGACCTATTTTAGTGCCCTAAAAGGAGGTCTCAAAGAATCACTTCAATGAAGAGGTAATGTCTGTTACCGATTCTTTCATCTTTATTTCTTCTTCCACTTCTTCTCATTTAGTTGTTTAATTATGAAGTAATAACATCAGTATAACTCATATACTGATATGTTATTATAATTATGAAACAACCCTATTTCAGCATCTATCCATCCTATAGAAAAAGAAATCGCCGCGCGTGCGTACGCACAGAATACCATCTCCACGCCGTGGTGTAATCTATTTTCCACCACCACCTTACTTGGATGGGTATAATGTTGTAAATAATGACTATATATGACTATTATAAAGTGATATTGATTCTGAAATAGTATACATACACTCCAATATAATTCCTCGATCATAGGAATGATATCATCACTCGTGCGTACGTACGGAATACCGTCTCCACGATGTGATGCGACTCGTTCTACATGATCTTCATTGCATAATGATTATATAAAAGAATTTAATGAATTAATATGATATATATTACACTAATACGATTCTGGAAATGAGGTATCTATAACCTAAAGAGAAGAATAAGAATTTGTTTGACAAAACACGCATAAGAACAAAAAGTAATAAATACCTGAATAACAAGTAGTAATGAAATATTACTAATAAAGAAGCTAAGAATATGACCATATATGATATATTAACAATAAGTATGATTCTGGAATAAGTCAATAACATTATTTAAATCATTATATAGGAGTTTTGGACACTTACCAAGCAAATCAGACCTAAGGTAAGGGAAAATATCACAATCTCATTTTATCCGAGATTGTTTATACATTGGTATTTACTAGGGCGTATTTTATCATCCACATCCATGTTTCCTCAATATGTAATATTGTTTCCATCCACCTACAATTGTGTATATCCAATTTTACCCTTCGGTGAGGTTTTAGTAAAATATATAAAAGGAATCTTTTGTCATATTTCGTATGAGGTACTTTTTGACTTTTCCAACAAAAGTATGAAAAGAATGTTTTTTTAACTTATACGACATGAATAGATTTTTAAAACATTATTTCCAAGAATCATCCTTTAAAAGTTTTCAAGTTTATTTTTAATCAACTTCTTTTAGTTTAAAATTGTATGACATGTTAAGAAAAGAAAATGTTTTTGAGGTAGAAAGGATATTTTCCTTAAGAATGGAGTTGAAGTGTTTTATCAAAATTATTTCCCATCTAAGATAATAAAAGGTTCTGTTTCTATCCCTATTATTACATTGATTTGATTATGTTGTAATGGAATTATTTTTATGAATTCCTTTATCTTATATGAATTGTTTTATGATTTCATGATGTTTAAGAATCCCATTTTTATTACATGGATTATGCAATGATGTATGATTTATGATTTTGTGGAACACATAATAATGGTATCATTATGAGATGGGTGGGACCTATATCTCCCTCCAATGCATTGGGTAAATATTATATATCCAATGAGATAGACATGGCTGGAACGGTAGGTTATACCGGTTCAGTGAAATAGGACTAAAATGAGGAGTGAACTCGGTTCAGAAAGGGACTTTGTCCACTAAGATAGTCTTGGCAATGAGTCTTGACTAATAAGAAATGATTTTATATGATTATGTGTGTATGCAAAAAAATTTCATGTTTTAAGATATGATTATTTGGATTTCATTTCACTACTATGATTTATCCCATGTTATGAAATTATGCTCTCTTTTGCAGGTTAAGATTTCAAAAATGTTATGTTCTTATGAATATTATGTGATTTATATTTCATTTGTTTACCCTTAATGAGCATTTGAGCTCACCCTTTTATGTTTTCTTTTCCCCAGGATATAAAGAAAGGTTTTAGGTAAAAAAGGGAAGATCTTTATGGGATATGTTGAAGATCTTTCACCATGATTAGAAGATTATATTCCGAGTTTCCAAAGACACTAAACTATTACGATCCTTGTGTGTGTGTTTTTGTTATGTAATAAGTATTCTGCAAAAGTAATGTAATGTCCATGTACGTTAAGATTAGGGTCTCTACATACTGACTGAAAATGAATCCCTTCTCATGGTTTTTAGTGAACTCTATGTGGTTCTCTTAACAGTGCGATAACAATACATAGGCCTCTGTCCATGGCTGCACGGTTACCTAGGATTCTGGAAAGGTTTGCAATAAATGTTAAAACATTCCTAGAATCTACCTTTTAATCCTCTTTCATGCCCGAAACCCATAGAATACCATCGATCCAACCCATTGTCATTGGTAAACACTTATCTATCCAAAAAGTGGAATCCCAAAACAGAACATAAACAAAAACATACCTTATAAAATCTGGTTCCTTACATAATTGTTGTAGAAGGAAGAAGTCATGTTATAGATAAATATGAAAAATATTCATGAGTTTAAAATTTATTATTAAAAAATGATACGGTTTATGAAACTTTTATGCATTATATAAATGCAATTGTTGAAGTATAAGATTTTGTATAAATCACATAGTCTATCATTCTCTATTCATCATGGATGTTTAATGATATAGAGTTATCTAGAAGAGAATTTTTAGAGTGATAATATTAAAATTGATATTTAAACGTATGTATATTAATGTATTTATGTCTAAAAGTTAATGAAGGGGGGCATATTTATATGGTTATTTTACAAATATTATCCATACATGAATAGATGTGTGATAAATTGACTTTGTTTCACTGTAGATATTCCCAAAACATTTGAAGGGAATAATTCAATTTTGGTTGTAGTTCATCACCGTATCATTTAAACACACATCATTTCCATTAGAGAAACTTTATATCTTCTTTATATTTTCATTTTATACAATATGAAAGTGGTCAGGTTATATGGAGTATCAAAATCAATTATATTAAATTGAGATATTAATATTACCTAAATATATATATATAATTCTTTAATAGGCCTTGAATACTCAGATATGTTTTAAAATTACATTTCTCACTAAGAACGATGATATGTTTGAGAGAAACCATCAATCATTATTGATATATTGAGATATTATTCTCTTGATTTAAATCTTGGTAGTGATCGAAACCTTACAATACTATATATTTCTTACAAAAATAGCCTTCACTCATAAATCTAGATGGATCATTATGAATACATATGTGGACGGATGTGTATAACTATTTAATGCTTGGATGATCTTGGAGAAAAATTCCAGTGGTACCTAATCAATTTAATCGATTGGCTATGATGGTCTTTGACATTATCATCACTTAAGGGAAATTCAAAGAGGGTATAAATGTTATTCTGAAAATAATTGGTCTAATATTGAATTAAAAATAGGTAAAAATGTATATGTATTTATAACCCCATCAAAGAAGTTCATGTAATTTGGAATGAAAGTATAGATGAGATATAGGAATATTTTTCCCTTCATGATTTTTGATCGAATATGGATAGTAAATTATCTCTTTATGCTTCCACTAGACCTCTCCCAAGATCATGATGTGTTTCACTTGTCTCTCATATAGAATTAAATACATGACCCTTAACAAGTACTATACTCATTAGTCATACCATGACAAAATCATATATATTATGAGGAATAGCTTGTAGAATGTCTAGATCTTAAATATAATGTTCTATGAAACAGGACAACTCTCTTTCTGAATGTTTATTTGGAAATCAATAAATTTTAATAAGATACACATGATCCTCAGGTATTGATGAAACATGGATGTCCTCAAAATGTGAATCATTGTTATGGTAATTAATGTGAAAAACATAATTTACTGGTGATATAATGTAACATGATGTTATTTTCATATATATATATATATACATATATGAACTCAATTTTTTTGATGTCATATGATACATTAAAAATTGAGCCAATATGAAACATAATATATTATACCATTATAATTGTGTTATTATATTTGTGTGAATCAGTATGACTTATAATATTGTAAACAATTTAATTTTAAAATGAATTAATTTATTTGTAATCAAAATAATAATTATGTGAATGTATAAAAGTAAATTTTCATAAAACTACTTTTATCAGCATAATGAATTTTTATTTTAATTATTAAAATTTATAACCATTTTTGGAATGATATTAATGTATATTTTATATTATATATCAATAAAAAATTTATATTATTACAATTTTTTTGATACATGGAATAACAATAACACCGGATTTATGTTTAAAAATATAATTTTTTTAATGAATAGATTTTGTCATATTTTTCAAGATTATGTTATACTAAAATTATTCCACTTATACATGTTCAATCAAGAAAAATAGATTACATATAATAATTTATGAGGATCAAATATGTTAACTAGTTCTCTTATATATTTTTTCAATATTTATAGTATTTAATTAATTTTTTGTCACTCTATAGATTGTAAAATGGGAATAATATGGTTAAAACATTAGTACAAGGATTTAAAAATTCTCTAAAAATTTATTCTACCCTATTAGATTAATTGAGTTAATCTATATTCATAAAATTATATAACATATGATCACTTGGTTTTTAGTTTAAATTATTATAGACTTTGTGTTAGTTTAAGATAAAATAACTACAAAATAAGAGTCTCTGAATTTTTATATCTATGAAATTTTATCATAAGTATAAAATGATGATAAATTTTATTCAGTGTTTTTTTTAATAAAAATTATTTACTTTTATGATGAAAATTTATTCATAATTTTTAGTGAGTATATAATTATATGAAATTCATACACAATATCGACATGGAATTTTTGAAATTAACTGAATAATAAAATTAATGATATTGAAAAAATTAAGAATTAAAATACTTTCGAGTGATTTATTATGATACATGAATTTGGTAGATAAAAATAAAATATTATAGATGTGTAAAATAATTATATTTGAATTCCATCTATGTATTGGTGTCTATGAAGTCAAATTAAATTAATATTTACAAAAGATTCATTATAAATAATTGATAAATAATATTATATTAAATTTTTAAAAATTCATAAAAATCCTTTCATTATACAATATAATGTAATATAGAGGAAAATAAATACCATATTTCCTTTATGATACACTTTTCAATTTATAGTGACATTTTTAACCCTTTAATATTGAAATAGTGGTTTCACAATAAACACCAAAAATTGTTCCATAAGGGGTTGTTAATGAAGATAATTATTTTAATGACACCAAAATATAATTAAATTCTATTTTATGTTATTAATTTGTCTAAGGATATTTATCATTTAATTAACTACCAATTTAATCATTTTTTATATGAATGTATTTAATATTTATTAATCTTTTAAAAAAATACCATGTGTATCCTCTCCCTCCCTTACAAATTAAAACCATTCCTATATATTATTAGAAAAAAATTTCCTCTCTATTTTGAACATTATCTATTGATTTAAATTCTCAATACTTATATCTAGAATTAAATATTTTGGTACTCTGGTAATTTTATTCCAAAGGTCTTTTAGAAAGCATCTAAAGATGGTCAACCTAAAGAGAGGTAATCATCTTACCTGACCACATTCAATTTATTTACTCTTTGAATTCCAATAATTATATGAAATTAATCCTAAAACTAAATGATTCTTATCATTAAAATATATTAATGTAATTTATATTATCATATTTGTATTATCAAAAGTCTTTCTAATGAAATTGTATGTGATCATATTCCTCTTGCGTACGTACAACTTACCATTTCCATATACTGGTACAATTCATTTTCCATCAACATATTCATTACATGGTAATTATGATGATTTTAATGTATATATATTTTATTAATTAAATATTTAAACTTATTTAACTATAATATCACATTCACTTGGTTATCTTATAATTCATTGAAAGCGATAACATCACTCATGAGTTCATGTAGACAACAACCTCCACATAGGGACGTAATTTTTTCCATTTAAACATTTTACAAGTTATAATAAAGATGTATTTAATATTTAAATAGAAATTATGTTATATAATAATTCCTCAATAAATGTTTATTATAATTTAAATTTCATTTGATTTGTCAATTTTAATGTGAAAACAATTTTCTTGTTTACGTACGGTCGTTCTTTTCCATGAACAGTTTAAATTATTATTATTTTGTCTAGAAATTTTATAGATTAATATATATATATATATATATATATATTTAGAATATATATGATATAGATACTCTAATTAAAATTATATATATGATATATTAATGACCAATGTACATGGAATGAGACTGCTAAACTGATACGTGTGTGGAAGATAATGATGTTATCATTTAGAACAATCGTTTTATAAGATAATGTTTATAAATATTGTAAAATATTTTACATGTATATCATAAATTGTACTATATATGTAAATTTGGTTGTAGAATATATTTACATTAAATATATATTTATTATAATGTATTTTGAAACATTTATGATGAAATAAACGGCTTGATAAAATTGATTAATCCTTCATACCCATTTTAAATAAAATTTAATATGCTCTAATTTCCATAAAAAAACTGTGTGATATGTATATGATTAATCCCTTTATTTTTTATTATATAAAGGTTATCAATGTAGATTATTCACTTTCCCTTCATTTTTTCACATGAATAACTCAAAAGCCATAAATAATTCTTATAATTAAAACACAAATTATTTCTATCTTTGGTTGAACATATTATTTTTTCAATATCCATGTTTTCTAAAATATTTTTCAGAATGATATAGAATTCACCTATGATTTTTTTAAATTAAGTTTTAAAAATTCTATAATTTATAATTTTATAAATGAATCTTCATGTTTCTTTTCCAATGATGAAATTTTAGAATTTTCATAAAAGTTTAGAATGGTTGTAATCTTTTAACATTTCTCAAATGAACATAATTTCAAAACATAATGATTGCTCAATTCATTTAATCTTCCTTTACATGTTTCTAATGTTATTATAAAGTGTATTTTTCATTCATATTTGTGAAATTTTTATAATTATAAAAATAATTTCAATTTAAAAACAATATTTTCAATAGGAAATATTCTAATGATTCTATTAAAAGAATTGTTATCCATAATAAGATTATTTGATTTTATATAATTATTACAGGAGATATTATACAATTATTATATTTTTATTCCTTCATTGGATGTTTTTTTGAGTGTGATGAAGAAATTTTTTTGAAACCCATTTATTTTCCATGGGTTACAATTTGATAAAATTGGAAATGTGTATGAACCCTGTTTTATTTCCACAGGTAATTATATAATGATATGATGATTGTTTTGTGATATTTTTAAAAAATATATAGGTTTTTTATTTATTGGGAGTGCCTATAATTATATAGTTTTCCAATTCATTGGATACATTTTTATATTTAATGTGATATTAATGGGAAAAAATTAATTTGATTTATCCACACTGATAAGTAATTTATTATGCTTGATATATTAAATGAAATAAATGATGATGCCAAATCCACAATGATTTGATCATAATTGTAGTTTAACATGACTTATTATATTATATCTATATTAATGATTTTACCCCACTTTTATGACATTATTTTATAATTTATGATACATTTCTGAATACTTTTTTTCTTGTATGATTAATGTCTTTTGAAATAATAACGATTTATATACGACTCATGTTTAATTATTTTGATAGATTGGGTATGAACAATGTAATTTATAGTAATAAAATCATATCCTTGATCTTATCTTATTCAATCATATGATCATCAATTTATATATCCAATGTATACCATTATTTATAATCTAATCTCACCCTTTCTTACATTTTATTCCCCAAGTTATGAAGAATGGTTCAACTAGGGTATGTCAAGAAGAGTAAAATATAGGATGGTAATTATGGGAGATAATGAAGAATATATTTAGATAAGATCTTTATGTATGTAGTCTCAAAAGACACTAAAAATCATGCTTATAGAGTGGTTCATAATTATATATATATATATATTATTCCAAAATAATAAGATTTTTATGAAAAAAAATCATGGACCTTTATAGAGTGTATCCGAGTGTGTTTTGGTTAATATTTGTGGATTTTAATTAGATAAAATTAATAAAACCCCACAGGAATATTCCAAATAATATAATAACATCTTCAATTTTTCTAATGAGCATGGATATCCAAGTTTTAACATAAGGATCCATTGATTAATATGGAGTCATGATTTAGACATACTGTGAATTATATATCATTATTATTTCATATCTCACTCAGATTTATATTTCATTATGCATACATTTTTTTATTTTATTAAATGGATGGGACCATTAAAAATGACTCTATCAATTACTATGATGCATAATGTATGTACTGTCCACATGTGAAACCAATTGCTATGAGTTATAAAATATATAAAAATTTTTTATATGCTCACAAAAATATCTCAATGAATTTTTCAATTTAGCTTTCAAAAGATCAATGTAGGGGGAATGTACAATACATATTTTATGATGTATCATCCAAATTATTTTAGTGGGTCCTCTAATCCACTATTGTCAGAGTAATGCATCAGCATCATTAAAAATATATTTTTTATTCCCCACTATTTGATACAATAATAGGTTGTCCAATCTATATATCATTTGTTAAGATAATCAAAGAAGTGGAAGAATATTATGAAAAATTTGAGTCATGTGGAAGAAATTTAATCCATGGAATGGGTTACATTTAAGAGGATAGTTTTCATTGTGATCTTTCCTAATATTCTATGAAAATTATTGATAGAGAAGTAAATATTCTTATGAAAATCGAGTATCAATGCATTGAGACATAAAAGGAAAACTATACTAGACATTCATGATCTACTTATGGTTTAATAATTTAACATGAATGAAAAATTGATTCATTATTTGGTGGATGATCGGCCCACAAGTTGTCATTGATTACACACATTCATTGATATGATTTAAATTTATATTTACAAAACTAGGTGTAGCACAATTGAAGTCTGGGGCAGAATCTACAAGGATAGTTATAATGAGAGAAACCCATTTGTAAGAACCATTTTATATATAATTCCTCAATATCTATAATTTATTTTTATTTACGTAAACTACATATATGTGTTTTAATTTAGATTGAAATCATCTCCGATGATCAATTTTGGTGTTTAGTAAAAATTTTAACCCAAAATATAACATGGAATAGTCCCTGGGATTATGTAGAAAAGTGGTGGAATGGTAAATATTTGGTATTTGTCAATCCAATTCTATATACATAAGTGAGAAACCACTCCATCGTCCAATTATATTCAAAACCCTAAATGAAAGAAGCTTTGATTCAAGGAATAATGTATCAAAATATATTGGTCTTAGATTTTTCATCACCAATTAGGTTAAAATCATTCAATTGAATATCACCTGGTCATGGTAAATGAGGAACAATGATATTTACAATTTTCTAACCTAATAACTAGAAATTGTGTATCTATTTTCAAATGTAGATATTCATTAGGTTCAAAGACACCATTACACCCAACCCCTTACCCCAAGTAGACCAGCCACATAAGATTATATCAATCAAAAGAATGGTAATAGATCTCAACATGCTTCACATAAAAAATAAACAACATAAATAAAATAAACCCATAATTAAAATTATATAAAAAAATTAAAAAAAATTGAACGATGAAAAAAATGAAGAAAAAAATAGAAATTCATGTTTAATGAATTATTTAAATTGTACTATTGGAACAAGAATGAATAATAAATGAGTCTTATAATTGAATGAAGACACAATGTAATATAAACATAGACAATTTAATTAATAGAAACATATTTTAATGATATAGTAAATCCAAATGAAGATGAAAATAAGTGTCTCAACTATCATCTACCAGAATATGTCATTAGTGGGGTGACTATATATATATATATAAACCTGATTTTTACAGAATGTGTAAATGGGTTTAACATTATGTTACTCCATTAAGTTGATTCTGCATAGATACTACCATGTTGTGTAAGTGGCTTTCACAATGTGTACTTAAAATCATAAAATTTCTCTAAAGATCATGGATATTTAGATTTTTTTCTTGTATGCTTCAAGGTATTCTATGTTCTATAATTTCACATCATGAAATGAACGCATGTCATGTATCTTATAAGGTTTTAAATTTGTTTAATTCATGACATGTAAACAATATTCATGTTATCTACTTGGTTTACACTTTTTACATTGGATTCACATGCTGAAATTATACTAATTCAACTACTCTAAATGAGTTGTAGACATCATGTACATTGATTTTATGATCTGTTGTGTTGAATTTATCAACCATTATAAAATCAATTATGTCTTACTTCCCTAATTATTGAGAAACTAATTCCAAACCCCATTTTATTATTTAGTAAATCATGATTAAACATTGAATATATCTATCCAAATTCTATATATGAATTGGGATTATCATATTACACCTCCATGTTAACAATTACTTATTCTCATGTAAAAAATATTCTCAAATGGGATTCCAAATACATTTTTTACTCTAAATGTGCATTAAAATCCATCAATTAATACTAAATAATGTTATAAAAATAAATTCATCTAGAATAAATCTCATATATAATATCAATCATCTCTTATATTTTTGTTCTTTATTAATATTATTTATTTATTTAATTACAAGTTAATTATTATTCCATAGATATTATTACCATATTTTAATTGACATAATAATTGATTTCCACTCATAACTCATTTTAATATATAATAGTTGTAATTATAATACATATAATAACTATTCATAACCATAGGCTTCCACTGGTTGTAACATCTCTACTTTATAAAGATAAGAAAATTATTAATAAAGAGGTATTTTTCAATAAGGTTCATAAGAATTTATGTCTAATAGTAGGTGGGTATATGATATAAATAACATTAACAAATGACAATATATTCTTAAGTATAAAACATGATCGTCACGAAAATATAAATTGATAAAATTGTTAAAAGAATACACATCTTTGTGCTCCCAAAATACTCCAGTTAGTTCTATGTATGTCTCACAAAATCAATGAATGAGTCATGTTTCTTTCATTTCAAAATGCAAGTCTAGGACAGATCTTACATCAATTAATTATCCACATATGATCTATCATAAGAGTTATCATTATCGTAAATGGTGATTTTGTGCTTCTTAATTTACTACCCATAAATATTTATTATTTATTAAATATATATATATATATATATATATATAATATTATAAATATGAATTGTGAATCAACCGAACCACATACCACTTCTTGTATAAAATATAAAATAATCACCATATATCTCTTTAGTATAAAAAATCCCATAGTCATTAATAGTGAATGGGTCCCCTACACTTATTCAAATGGAAACCATAAAATTATATCATGATTAATGTAAGAGGGAATACATTGGTACTGTAACAAGACTAAATCCAAGGACATTCATTTCTATTAAGATCTATAGATGGAAATATATATATGTGGGTCTTAGGATAAATGTCTTAATAATGAATACATCAATAATTTTAACAGTTTATTTATTTATTTATATCCTTGATAATATTATAAATAATGATGTGGTAGGATTATAAGTCCCATGTATTTATTAAGAAATATTCTAAAAAATATATATAAAAATGTAGGTAAAGAATCATCTAGAAAATTGAAGTGTATAAAATAAATATATATAACTTAAGGAATATTATCCAGAAAAAATTCAATCAAATTAACATTCATGAATATATAATTAGAATTAAATTACTCAAGTCAAAAATCATTCAACTAATCTAAAAACTAATAAAAATATATTTTGAAAATCATCATCCACACATTTTCTTTTATTTATATGGGGATAATTAAAAGTATAATAATTCATTATTTAAAAAAACATGTCTCATATACTAATGAAAACAAGAAGAACTCAAGTTTTTAGCCAATAAATCTCAAAAAATACTTATAAAAACATAAAACGATATAATGTATTCATTATTCTAGATATTCATGTGGGAGATATATAAATTATTGAATAAAAAATTGAAATTAAAATTTATGAACTTTAAATTAGGGAATCTAGAGAACCTTGTAATGGAAATAATATTTTGGGGGAAACTATTGGATAGTGATTGGAAATTTGGCTACCTACAAAAATATATTGAAACAAAATAGTTACATTAGGTAAAAAACTTTCACACATGGGGTCATAAATATGTATACAGAGAAATGTATTTCTGTACACCATCAATAGTATAAGTAAAAACCATAGATAAATTTATGAAGAGACTATAATGAATTTCTGGATGACTGATGAACATGGAGTTTAAGAGAATAATAAAACAATCCTAAGATCACAATAAAAATAAAGAAAACATAAAATATTGGTTCTATCCCGAAAATGAAACTACTTCAAGTAAGAATGTCACGATTCTACCACCCATATGTCTTGTAAGAATATCAATATGGATGTTGAGGTATGTAATGAAACTACTTCAAGTAATAATGTCATAATGCCACCACCCATGTGTCTTGTAATACCATGTGAACTGGTGTTCCGTAACGACGGTTGGGCCACCCAAGGATGAGGAAATAACTATGAACACAATTTTTATGTTGATCTAATGAGTATATACTCAAACTATACACAAATGACCGAGTACATAGTGGAAAATTCATATGGTGAGACCACATAGATATGTTCTATTCACCGTAAAATGATTTTTTAAACATAGTGGATCTATGTGTGATTAGTGGCTATCTTCGCATCACATTAAACATTGGAATGTTTATCCAAATAACATTGTAGACTGGGAATGAAAAAAATCCTCAATATATATATTGTGGCCAATTTTGACGTCTCCCATGGCTATCTCCCATCATTTTCTACCAAGTAAAAAAGATACATGTGAAATTTTGATCTCCAACATTAACATGAACTTCAAGAACAACTCCCGGTATGTCTCCTCATTCACCTTGGTTTTGATGGAGTGTTTCATACATACCAAAATATTTATGATCCCTTAATGCAAATTGATAAGCTCGATAATGGACAAGTATAAGTTCCTGTTGGTCATAATTGGAATATTTAGTAGAATCATGTGAAGATAAATGGAGGATTGAGTAAATATGTGGGTGTATGGAATCACCCAAGGATGCGTTATATGATTACATGGATAGAAGGGAAGATAATGTAGCAGAATAATATAATGCGTACAATGATGGGGTGGAATCAGTTGGTGTCATACGAGGTGAAAACACTAGACATGAGGGAGATGGAGGAGTATCTCCCTGTGTTAGATGGTTTATAATTTTTTTAATCCATGTAAGAATGATAAAAAAGGGTAGAGGAATTTGAAGGAGATCAGCTGATGATTGTGGAGGAGGGTCAGGGCGGAGTGATCAATTACAAGGGAGATATTTAGATGGAGTGGTGGTTATGGGGTGATATAAACCTATGGTTCACTTCATTTAAATAGGCCCCAGGTATTTCACATTGTGTATTCAATATATGACATGCAATGTTTGAGTTTTTTAATTTTTTTAGCCTGATGATTTCATGTCATGTATTATAACTAACCAGGATTAACATACATGGGCATTGCATCATTTTAGATTATTATTGAGAACATTACAAAAGAAATTTCCAAAGGACAGTAATATTTTAGTTCCATTTTATGCATGGAAACATAATCTTCTAACTAGGTGAAATATATTTAACATCTCCCTTGAATATCTTTAAATTTACAACTCCTAATTAAAACCATTATTCATAATCTAGGAAAAAAATCATAATAAATGGCGATCTTAGATTATCATTAAGTGCGAACAAAATATATATGAAAGCATAACATGAGTACGAGGGTATGAGAACATGATAATAACAATATATACCATACCCTTCATAGTATATATCATAATCATGATTCGTGGAATAAATATTGGTTTTTCATAGGAAAATGAATCCCAATGAAATCAAATAACATGGTTCCTGAGAGAATAAGATTGGAATAAAAATAATAATAATTTTAGAATACACATATGTATATAAAAACATTCACAATTATCCAATTCCAATTTCTATGAATTCTTAAAAAACAACTTGTGGACTACACCTATAGGTTAGGATGCACCAGCATCCCTAGTCTCAATCATTTCTTTATATGGTATTGGGTTTCCCCTTATTCACATAGTGGATTAGGTTTCACCATATTTCCATATTAGATAGGTTTTCCCCATCATACCATTGGGGATGGGGTTTCTAAATCTTCCTATAGTATAATAGGATGTAAATTTTTTCCATTTTCGATTAGGATAGAACTATTTCCCATTGTGGATCAAGCTCATCAACTTGTTTCTCGTCATCATCTAATGAGATATAAATCATTACCCAATTAATAGGATTTATATATAGGTCCCACACATCTCAAAATTAAATCATACATATGTGTGTCAAAAAAGTAAAACAATCATTTTATAATCTCCCATAAAAAGAAATGGGTTTCATAAACATCCAATAATAAACCATGAAATGAAATTGATATCAAAAACATTTCATCATATAATTAAATATGGAAAATTGATAGGACTCAAAATAAATTAATCAAATAATAAATTGTTAAAATAAATGTGTTTCATAATTATATAACTGGTTGAAGAGAAACACTTTTTAGAAACATCAATCAATCGAAATAGAAACCATTCTAGAAAGAATATGAATGGTATTCTGGGATCTTATACCCAATAAAAAATAAAATATACCAAATTACATCATATTATATGTGAAAAGATTTAGTATTGTTAAATGTAACATTTCTTAAAGAAAATATCATTTCATTAAAATATATGTTCCTAAAAACATTTCAAAAAAATATTTATTATAAATAAGGATTTAAGATTTCATTTAAAAAACAGTTGATGAAAATATATCTCACACTTAAAAAAAATTATTCATATATAATAAATCAATTTGAAAATATTTTCATTTCAAATTATATTTATATACGTAAAAATGATGTTTGAAAAAATTTTAAAAACATTTTTTTATTGAAAACACATTGGAAACTCATAAAAATTATGGAAAAGAATTTAATTTTTTTATTTGGAAAACATCTAAAGAATAGATTAATGAATTGAAGTAATTTTTGAAAACTTTTTGAAGAAAACTTAATTTAAACCTTATAATAAAAGTACGAAATAAATGAAATATTTTTTTAAAAAACCGTTTGAAAACATATAATTGATTCTTTTAAAAAAGTTTTTAAATAATATATAAAAGTTCAACGTTCATTAAGAACATTTACCTTTAAAAAAAATTTATAATAAATTTTTTTACAATATTAGTAAAAACATTATCCAAAATTAAACATTAAAACATACAATGGGAGATTCAAGGAAATTATTTTCCTGATGGGGCATATGTCTTTATATTTTGAACATTCCATTTGCACCTTCAAAATTATAGAAAATTTTCTTTATCGAAAAATGAAAACAAGATTAATTTTTAAAATATTTTGTTATGAAATTAAAAAATGTATAAAATTATCCTATAAAAATAATATCTTAATATTTAAACATTTTTAATACATTTTTTTTGTAATAAACTGTTTTGAAATATCATAGATTTCTAACAAAAAAAGAAATAACATAAGACCTTCAAAAAAACTTTTATTAATTATATTAAGTAAAAATGACTATATAAATTGTAGAACTACATGGATATAAAATTAATAACAATAATATGAAAAATTCAATTTCATATGATATGGATTATAATATTTCACCAATATGAACATCAATCAAGAACAATCCTGATAAATGCTCAGATTATAGCAATAACCTCTTACCACATTAGATACATTAAATCTTAATCCCCATGAGATAATAACAATACATGAAGATTATAATATAATGAAAACAATTGTATTCACTAAATAACTATTCAACATGAATTATATAGACCTCATTGAAAAATATAGGTGCATAACATGGCATGTGTCTCAAAAAATGGAAATTAGGAAAAAATTACTTTGATGAACTGGAAACGTTTAACCATAAAATCAATGAAAGAGATATAATTAAATGGATATATAAATTCAAAAAAAATATTAATTATAATTATTATATAATAAATTCATTGGAATTATATACATCATTTAAATTAAATGAGTGGTGAATATGGCATACATCTCAAATATATAAAAAGCGAGATGTGTAACCCCATACAATAAATGTTGACATTATTCATAAAACATAAAAAAATTCTATATAATACATTTATGATTATTATATACCCCTAATGTAAAAATATTATAACATATAATATCATATATTATTTTATTAGGCCTTTATATTACACCTTTATTATCAATTCTTTTGTAATGTTACGTTTTGGGTAATAGCATAATTGTTTTTGGTATATGTTTTGTCTTGTTAATATTGATACTATTACAAACTTTATGATTTTTTTATTTCCGAAGTGTAAAAAACTATATAAATATAATATATATTCCTCATATTAATATTTATAATAATCAATAAAAAATTTAATTATGAAAAATATTACATCATTCATGGAGATTGTGTGTTGTACGTACACATGAACATTGTTTCTATTTCATTGTCGTATTGAAAGAATGTAAGTAAATGAAATATATGTATATTATAATTATATTGAATTTATTTTTCATATATATCATTTAATTTTTATAAAACCATATTTAATATATTCCATGTAAATTTTGGATGAATCACATTGCTTCAAAAAGGTGGTTGTACAGAAGACCACAAATGAATTTATCATATTTACACAAAAATAGAAAGCATGAACATATGTTTTTTTTAAAATAACCAAATTATAAAGACATCATAAATATAATTTTTATCCTTTAATCACTTTATTAATATAATTTTTCACAACCTTTAAAGGTTGTAATGTAAAAATAATCCACATCATTTCACGTGGTAGTAGTCTACCATACACACAAATTGTAAGATAATTACCGATTTGATGGATGTTTTTGTATGGGTAGGTATAAAAATTATAATTAAAAAAGTTCAGTATATTTATAATATTAAGATTATAATATAAACATGGAATAATAAGAGATGTGGGATGGATATTGGAAAGAAAACAATAGAGCTTTTGGAATTATGATACATCTTCTTTGGGTATGTCCTCTTAGTTTTCCCCCAAGGGATTCCTTGGATGGATGTATGCACAATTTTAGAATTCTAGGATGAACTTATAGAATATTAGAACTCATTTTTATAGTTTTTTGATGATCAAAAGTGGCATTAGATGTGCGAGGAAGTGACAACATGATTTCTCTTTTATAATTAAGGTTGAGTGGAAAGCATATAAATATGAAATGGAGAAATCTACAAAGAGTTATACAATTAGTCATTACCCTCCAATAATTCTCAATTTTAGATCCAAGATATAAATTTGTCTAAATATATAAATTTATTGGCTTTTGAACATATTTATAGATTATTTTGATGTTTATATTGGTGTTTAACAACTATGAAATATTGTTTTTACGTTAATCGCTGTAATTATTTATATTTACATTCACTAATATATTTAGAAAAAACTAATTTGGATTCATTAAAATTTATAACATATGTTGATTAAAAAAATGAAATACATTTTTCCAAATTCTAAATACATAAGTGGAAAAAATTGATTAAAAATTAATCCTGCAGGAATGTTGAGAAATCATGTTTTTAACAAGAAAAAGGAACCAAATATTGAAATGTTTTTATATCTAGTTTCAAGGTAAAATTGGATCCAATGAACAAAATTGAAATTATATATGTATAATTTATCTACATAAAATTATTAAAACATATTAATATATAATTTTACTTTATAAATAAATTTGATGAAAGTGTGGTTTTCAATTAAAATTTTCTTTTTTTTACTATTCATCTATAAATGAACTTTTTCATAGAAAACCTAAAATTCATGCAAATATAAGTTTTAAATTATGAATTCAAAAAATATTTTTATTTTATAAAATTAAATTTATTAAATTGTATGAAATTAATTTTTTTATTTTCATAAAAAGAAATAAAAAGTTGTTCATTTGAGAATATAGAAATTTTAATCATAAAAATAATTTAACCAAATATAATATGTCTTATTATAAATGTGTTTTATTTATATAAAAAATTATAAATAATAATAAAAATTTATTTTTACTATTAATGTTAATATTTTTAACTACTGGGTTTTAACTATCTAATTTTAATAGTTGTAATAGTAAATTGGGGTTTTGTAGAAACTCAGTGTTGTGTGTAATGCAAGACAACTCAGTGTTTCATGTAGCACGATCTTATATTGGAGAATTATTTTAATAAATATTAACATGGAATAGTGTAAATGTAAAAATAACATGGTGATATCATTTAAAAAATAAAATATGTAGTGTTTCAATAAATGAAAAATATAAAATAGGTAAAATAAATTTGTACAAAATTCACAAAATATCAAGTTATTACATTCTAAATCCCATTAACTAAATTTCTCTCTCACAATTAATATGGAGTATCAAGGGTTTAATAATTGAATGTTACCTATATAGATACCCACATCATTTATAATAATACTAAAACAAACATTAAAAATGGTTGGAACCATAGAAATTACCCAAAAAAACTAATAAAATGCTTTTCATGTAGGAGAACATAAGTTTCTAGTGAAAACAAAATCATTGAATAAAATAATAAATAATCATAGAAGATGATAAATATTACATATCTAAATAAATTTTCTAATCCATATAAATCTAATAACCACACAACTATAGACTTAAGAATCATGATACATGATAATGAAATCATCATAATTGATGATAAAAGTATGAAATTTTATTTCCACACCCTTTTGCCTAAAGTTGAATAATTTTCAGGAGAAGATATAATTACTTTATTTTAGGACAACGATAGACATGTTTTCCTTGATCAAGTTCAAAATCATCTATTATACCATGAAATGAAGTCGATTTTTCCATTCCTAAAGCATTATCTAATCACGAGACTCATACATAGAATTATAAGTGATTCCATATGTATTCAGTTATCCCAAAAAAATGAAAGAACATGTTATAAAATATAAATAAATACTTATATAGAATGATAATATATTAATCCCCAAAATTTTATCTAATTATTAACACAAACCATTCCCTAAATTGTTAACCTTATAACTCTTATGAAATATGGGAGTAGAAAAATTTAGAATAGGGTAACTAAATTTCACAAAAAATGTATTAGTAGAGATCCCATGTATATCATAATGTATATTCTAGTTGTCACAGTACAAATATTTGAATACCTATATCATGTATCTCTTCAAACATCATCCTAATTTACTATAATTTTTTTTGGAAACAGTCATTTTTCTTTATTCCATTATTTATTGGATATATTCCATATGTTCAAAAGAGCTGTAAACTTCATCGATGATAGCATAAAATACATTTGAACAAATCATAAATAGTTCCAAGGTAATAGTTACAACCAATTAACTTATTAATACGCTACATATATCTATTAAAACTTCATTATTTTAACATTAAAAATTAAAAAATTTAATCAATCCCATAATCATATGTTTTACATGAATATTCTCTTTCCATTAAATAATTTTTCATTTCCATTTTGAAGATTAAAAATATTATTTTAAATCCTCAGTGAATAAAATAATTTAGTAATGCTTATATATTACTCAATTCATAATTCATGATTCCAAATACATAAAAAAATTTATTATTATACTTAATTTTTATTTCATTAACAAGGCTACCTCATCCTGTTATAGAATACCTCTTTCCTTTCACATTTCTCATGTAGAATCCTAATAATTATAAATATAACCATTAATTTTTCCACCTTATTGATTCTACTTGTGAGAATTGCATTGGGACATCAATATTCATACTGACTATTTTTTTACATAGATCAAGTATTTAACATTCGATGTTGTTTTACAGAGGCCAATGGCTTTATCCATTTCCAAATGTGAGCCCTTGTTTTAATTTTATAGCTACTTTAATTTTTTTCTTCAATTTCACAGTCAAAATATCTTATTATTCCTTTAAGACATCCTATTGGGTTATTCACTTCACATTTATTATAGTAATGTATCAAAATAATTTTTTATAAAGCATCCATTAGCATTAATCTAAGAGAACTCCATCATTCTCTTCTGTAGTGAGTCCTATATTTTGTTAAGGTATACATTGTTAATCATGTTCCGTGAAAACATACTAGACATGATCACAATATCCATTACTCTAGTGACCATACCATTTTACTAGTCTTCATAAAATTATCCATAACATTCAATGTTAACCTAGTTCATTATATTTTATTCAATATCCTAAAATTATAAATAATAATGGTAAGATTAATTATCCTAGAAAAAAATCACAAAACCATGAAAAATGACTAATATAATATCTAAATTATGACACTTTTATAGAAATATAAGACAACATTAGATTTTAGTTACATATCTCACTAGTATTAGCCTTATAAATATGCGATATTAATAACGTATTCATATTCTATTTTTGAAAATTTGAATTAACCTTTCATTTTATACCTATTATAACTAACCAGGATTTACATACATGGATACTACATCCATTTAGATTAATATTCAGAACAATACCAAATTACATGTTAGAGGACCATAATAGTATAATGTCCTTCAAGACATTGAATCATAATATTCTATCATCGATAAATATCATCAATATCTCTTGTTAAGAACCTCCCCTTTAGTATTTATAATTAAAACCATTCTTCATAACATAGGGAACTGAAGAATAAGAAAGGAGTGATCTTAGATCCTTAGTATAGTTAAACATGGGAGGTATCTATGCATAACATGAGTGTATTGGTATTAAAACATGATCATAAAAATATAATATCACACCATACATACCATATATCATAATTGTGAGTCATGGAATAAAGATTGGATGTTCATAAGACATGAATCATACTGAAATCAAATAACATGGTTTGTCCAAACAAAATATTGGCATCACACATAGACATATATAATAAAAATAAGCAAATGAAAGTATTCTTATAAGAAATAGATCATTTCATAAACATATTATGGATATTCCTAGGGACTACTCCAATAAAGAAAGACACACCACCCTCCATATTCATCATATATTCATTCAATGGGATTGCATTTCCCCTCCTTCTAATAGTGTATAAATTTTCCCCATCTTACCAATTTGGATTGAGTATCCACATCTTCTCAGTGTATTGGGTTTCCAATCATCCCATAGTGAATACAATTTCTCTATCATCCCTTAGTAGACCAGGAGAAACCAATTTCCCATTTTATATCAAGAAATATATATTTTCCATTGTGGATCATGCCTTTCAACATGTTTCTCATCATTATATCATGAGATATAAATATTTAACCAATATATTAGAGGGATATATAGGCCACACCCATCCCATAATAAATTCATACATATGTGTTCCACAAGATCATAAGAAATCATCACATCTTCACCCATAAATACAGATATGTTTCTTAATCATCATATCAAAACTCCAAAAGTGAACTGGGTATCATAAACATTAAATCATATCATTACATATTGAAAATATATTGGTATTATAAAAATTTCATCAAATCATATCCCATTAATGGAAGAAAGCTTAAAAGGTAATATGACTTGTGAAAGAGAAATAAGTGTTAATAATAATATTCCATGAAAACAAATACAATTCATGAAACAATATGAATGGTATGCTTAGATAATATCCCTAATAAAATATAAATTATATGAAAATTTTGTCATATTAAATCTGGAAATATTTTTGTGGAACAAGTGGAACAGTTCCCAACAAAAATATCATTTTTTAAAATGATTTTTATAAAACCATTTCAAAAACCATTTCCTTATAAATAAGGATTTATAATTTCATTTAAAAATAATTTTGAATAATATAAATTCTTCTCATTGAAATAAATTTTGTAAAACATAAATAATTTTGAAACCTTTTTCTATATTTTAAATATCTAAAAAATTATGAATATTTTATGAAAACCATTTTCATTAAAAACTCCTTGAAAAGATATAATGATATCTAGAGAACATTTTGAAATCCTTTTTGATTGTAAATAATTTGATAAAATAAAAATAGGGATTGAAATCATTTTTTAATCCATTTTATATGAAATTATATTGAGTACTAACATTATTTATATAATTTAAATCAATTTAATCGAAAATATACATATAAAAATATATAATGAAATATTGGAATATCGTTTATAACATTATTTAAAAAAAATACAATTTTTGAATTAATTATTCATTGAAAAAAAATTAAAATCAACAATTTTATGAAAAAATAAAGAATTCTTTATTTAAACTATTCTTCTATAATTACAAATGGAGCATTATAGAAATGATGGTCAGGATGTCAATTAAGTCCAAAGATATTGAACTTTTCTTTTTCACCTTCAAATGTATGGAAATTTTTTTTGATGGATAAATAAACAAAAATATACCTTTAATTTTTTTAAATATGATTATATGGGTAAAAATGTCCATTATCATTCATTGTAACATAGTAAAACGTTTTTGAAAAAAAAATTTAAAAACTAGTTTTGAAATAACATAGATTGCCGACCGAAAGGAGAAGTAAACATGGATTTTAATAAAGTCATTTTATTAAAAATCATTATTTCTAAAGAGTGTAAAAATGGAACAATCGATGGATATAACATGAATTAGTATATGATAAGTAAAATCATGATAATTATTAGGATATGGATATTAATATTTTACCAATGGAAGGATAATTTTAATCAATCCTGATAAATGAAGAGATTATAACTATAAACTCATACCATTTTGGTAACAATAAACCATAATCCCTCTTATAGAATAACATTTCATGAAGATTATAATTTCATGAAAATATATAGATTCATGATATAACAATTCAAAGGGATGTGTATACACCTTATATAAAAAAATAGGTTCATAACATGGGATGTGTTTCAATGATGAAAATTGTGGAAAAATTAATGTATCAATTTGGTAAAATTTAAACCTTAAACTAGGTGAAATAGATATCAGAAAATGGATATAAAAATAAACCATAATTTAATTATAATTATCATAGAACACATTCACGGTAATCACATCCTCCACATAAAAAATAAATGAGACGTTAACAAGGAATGTACCTCACAAATATAAAATGTGAGATGATAAAACCCTTAACATAGGTCTTTACTTTATTCATTCATGGTAAAACATATTAAATAATGAATTAAATTTTTTATAAATAAATTAATGAACCATATTTTTATTTATAACATCATATATAAATTTATTATGACTTTATATTACCTGTGTATTTGTAATTCCATGTTAAAGCTACGTTTTAGATAATATTCTCAATCTTTCTCGTATATGATTTTACTTGTTATTATAGATACTGTTAATTAGTTCGTGAATTGCATATTTCATTATTTTAAAGAAAAATATAAATATAATATATATTCATTAAATAAATATTTTTTATATTCTATAAATTATTATAATATGAAATGGAATACGACATTCATTGAGATACAAAGCCATAAACATGGATGAACAATGTTTCTTTTATGTTATCATATTGAATGAATAGATTTAAATGAAATATATATTTATATATATAATAAATATTCCATAATTATAATTTCATATATATCATAATATTTTAAAAAATTTGTCATTAATAAATTAAATTAAATTTTTAGATGAATCCCATTGCTTTGAGGAGGCGGTTGTCTACACATAAATAAACGAAGTTGTCGTATTTTAAAAAATAGAGATATTGAAGGTATGATTATATAATAATTAATTAAACATAAATAAATCATAAATATAATACAAATCATATAAAAATATTATTTTCTTCATAATTTCCAACCATGGTAGGTGGTAATGAAAAAACTAGCACCATGATTTTGTTAGGTGGTAGTTTATCATACTCACGGACTGTATGTTTGTTAGCCATTTTATGGAGGTGTGAGTAAGTTTAGGTATAATCATTTGAATAAAAATTTAAATTATATTTTATATACGAATTTTATTATATAATTATGTAAAAATAATAGTTTTGGGGGTGATTTCTGAAAATGAAATGAAACATAATGTGGAAGTGTGTTCCCTCTTAATCAGGTAACTCCTTAGGGGTTCTACCAAAGGGCTTCTTTGGATGGATTTATTCAGAAGGGGATAATTTTATAATTAAGGGAGGAAAGTTTAGATATTATATTTTTATGGATTTAATGATCCATTGTAACTTTTGAGATATGAGGGCTGGAGGGGGACAATGACAATTTATATTTGAGGAGTAAAAATATTGTATATATAAAAATGAAAGCATAATTGAGCGGTCTTCCATGAATCATGTGCCTCCATTAATTACAAATTTATGATAAAATATTCTCATGGGAAAAAATATTTCCATTCAATTCCTTTTAGACATGTTTCTGTATTCTTATTTGATTTAAGTTAATGTTTATCCCGAAAATAATTTTTTTATTATTAATCACTTCAATTATTTTTAATTAGTTTCACAATTATTTTCGGTCAAAATAAAAGTTAACCATATTATAAATTATAATTTATTATTATTCAATATTTGGAATCTGTTTTATACAAATTATAAAAGTATAATTGGACGAAATTAATTTTAAATTAGTCTCACAGATGTGTCATGAAAGTTGGTTTTTAATGAAAAATGATCTAAAAGTTTGAATTTCTTTATATCCAATATCAATCTAAAATATGTTATAATAATTAAAATTATATTAATTTATGTATAATTTAACTAATTATACATTAAATAATAATTTAAAATATATTTTAGTTATATAAAAAAATTTGATGAAAAATAGTATTCAATTGAAATTCATCATTTTTCCCTATTCATATAAAATGATGTTTTTTGGAAAAAATCTTTTAAATTACCCAAATATAATTTTGATATAATGAAATATAAAATGACTTTTATTTTATAGAATTAAATTAATATTATTGTATAAAAGTAATTTTATTATTGTTCACAAAAGTGAATCTATAGCTATTCTTTTGGGAAAATAGTATTTTTGAACATATAAATACATTTCTAGAAAAATATATGTTTTATTATCAATATGACTTATTTATATAAAATAATAAACATTAATATTATAAATTAATATTTACTATTCATGTCACAATGTTTAATGGTAATTTTATATCAATATCATTTATATAATTTTAATAATAAAATGTTTTTTCATAGAAATAATGTGTGGTATATAATGCAAGCCAAGTCGTCAATGGTTGTATGGTAATATTAATTGGTGTATCATATAGAAAAAATCACAATGTATTGTATCATACAAAGATGGAATAAATTAGTTCTTTAATATAAAGGAATACATATTCTATGTTATGTGCAAAGGAAAATATCAAAGAGTATACATTAAATTGAAATAAATGTTCACAAAATCCTAGTGTGTTATATTCTACACCAAATGAAATGAATTTTGACCTTAGAATTCATCTAGGTTATCAAGGATTAAATAATTGAATGTTCTATTCATAGAAACCCACAAACTAATAACTAATACTAAAACTCCCTTTCAAATAACGTATGGAACTATAATGTTTACCCAAATAAATTCACACCTAGGTTCTCATATAGTAAACACAAGTTGCATGTAAAAACACAGATAATGAATAAAAGAAAAAATACTAATTGATATTGATAAATATCACTAGTCACATAAAAGTGAGTGATCCATATAACATTTAAAATAAAAAAACCCATATACATAATAAGAAATAATGAGGGCTTTGATATCATCAAAATTGATGAAAATATGAAAAAAATATTATTTTAAATCGCATACATCCTCATGTTGAATATTTTTAATAAAATGATATAATTAAATGATTTCATGACAACCTTACCCTTTTTTCTTCCAGGATCAATTTACACTTCATATATTATTCCATGAAATGAAGGTGAATTTTTCAATCATGATTTTTTATGAAATCATGAGACTCATAAATATAATGATAAGTGATTCAATAGTTCTGTAGATGTCCGAACATAAATGTTAGAACACTTTATCCAATAAGAATAAATATTTATATTGAGTGATAATACTAAATTCACTAAAACCACATCCAAATATTATCATAAAATATTTCATAAATGGTTATCCTTGTTATCATTATAAATGTTGGAAGTCTAAAACATTAGAAATAATATAACTAAAATTCTCAAAAGTAGATTAGCATTCATTTAATATATATCATAATGTATCCCTTACTTTTCATATAAAATACATGTAAATTAATGCATCGTGTATTATCTTAAAACATGATAATAATGTAAATTGAAATAAATACATATTGAAAATGTGTGTGATTTTTTATTTAAATGTTTATTTCATATATTCCATAAATCAAAATGTATTGTAAACTTCATCTATGATTCCATAATCCCAAAGTCAACAAAACCTTAATTTGTTCTATGGTAATCAATAATGTACAATTTAATTATTCATGTCCAATATATATCAATCCCAACATCATTCTGTCAATATGAAAAAGATATCGAGGGTTATAATTTTGTTAATTATATGTTCCCCATGAATTTATCATTGCCATTAAATCATGTTTATAGTATATTATATCCATTGAACATTCCATATATATTAAATTTACCATCCCATTTAACTTCTCATTTGTAATATTTTTTTTCACATTCAACATTATGCCAGTTCTTTACAGTTTCTTCTATTGACTAAAAAAATAAGTCATATTATTAGAAAAAATAGTCATAGTGTAAAACTAAAAACTAATCTATGTAGTTTTAGAATCACTGGATCAAAGAGTGATCAGGAAGAATTCTATTCACAAAAATCTATTTCTTCTATGTTTTCCACCTACTAGATATCCTAGTGGGTTTGACCCTTCACTGCCACTATACTACACCTTTGTAGATAAGTGTAGTTTAGAGAATATATATTTTATTATAATTATGACACATGTGTAATCAATGATAAAATATGGGCTGATAAAATTTTGTCATTGTTTCCAATGAATAGTTGTTCCTTGGAATAATGATCAATGTTGTGGTCCACTTATTACCTCACCCCTTCCATTTCTCCTTTTGTTTTTAAAATTTTACACACTAGAAAAAGAACATCGATTTGATTTTCTTTAGCTTAGTGCTTGCACTGATGTCCCATGACTTATTATAGGAATGTGGATGCACCATAGTTGGAAGCATTTGATTGTAAAATTGAAATATCTATTTCTTCACATTTACGTTTAAAAATAGATGAAGGTAATTATATTTTACCACCTAACCATAAATATGTTTCACCTAATCATCAGCAATAGTTACCAATGTATCATAAGTGCACCATCATGGATTTTGGATTTCTGTCCATCGGTGGTGTTGCACCCAACAATGTGAACTATCTTATTAAGGACAATTATTTTAAAATAAAACAGATAGTCATCCTTATGATACAGAGAAATTGTAAATGTGGTGGACTTTAGAGAACAAATATCCATGAATACATATAAAATTTCATAAAGTGATATGTAACCTTTCACTAAAATTGTGTATCATTTGACACCATCTGACTATGATTCTTCCCATTCTCCTGTTCAGAATGATCCATATATTAGCTTAGATTTGAATTTCCTTATATTATCAATTCATTAGATTATTTTTAAAATAAGTGTTTAGAAAAGTATTTCACACTGATTCAAACAAGAAATCATATAAGTTTATTCTAAAATTTTAACTAGGAAAATGTATAATCATATTTGGAGGACTTGGATTGTTTTAAATAAATATCCTATAAATGACCATATCGTGATCTTTATGTCTCATTAAAACATAAAACATTTTATCAGGGTATCTAACCAGTTATACACTCTGTTATTGAAATGACTATTGATGTAGTGTTCATGAGCAAGACACCAATTATTAGAAGAGCAATGGTAAAATAGATTTCCCACAAGTAATTTTTTAGTAGACTGAGAGAGGAAAACCCCATCATGGAATCCATCTGACCGAAGAGAACTCCTACCTAGTCGAATAGTCTCAATCTCTTCTATGAAAGTTTAAAATTTACCAGTTAATTGAAAAACAACCTCCATTGTATGGCCCTATAATTGATATTTCATATTGAATAATGTGTGTTAGTCCATATACATATCAAGAATGTAGATAAGTAATTAAGGATATTTAATTTATATATTATAATAATGTAAATTACAATAAATCGTTTTAGTGGTTTCAGTAACACTAACTATATCTGTAGAAGTTCTACCATGAGATGCTGACGTAGCATCCACAATATGTAAATCAAGGTAAAAATAAAAATATAAGTGTTCAAGGGACACTATAAAATTATAGACCACCCAGGTACCCACCTAATATTATATATCCTCAAATGGAACAACAATTTCAGTAACAACATTTTTCGAGATCTCAATAATTCCAACACTCTCAATAATAAAGTATCAAGATCTAGGGTCAAATAATCAATAACAAGACCCACATCCTTAATCTAATCATGAGATCCTTCTCACCACCTCAAAGTAATAATAATATGAAATGATTACTACCCAAAATGATTAAATGTAAAATAAAATTACTTCCAAATGCAATCTTGAGAAAAAAATTGGAAAAATATATACAACTATATCAGATCAATAGTTGGTTAGATTTCTTGGTAATAATGAAACACATATTAAAGAGGTGGAAAATGATATTTGTTTTATGTGTTAAAAAATTATAAAAATTAAACAAAAGTGATTAGATGATGAATGGAAGATTTTAAATTTAAATGAATATTATTTAATCATGAGGAAGGAAAACGATGATAGAAAAGATAAATGTATCTACGAAAAAGAATCTACAAATAGTGGAAACTAAAAAATCTCCAGTTTAAGAGAAATCTAAAAAGGAATATGATAATGTTTCACCACCATCATATAAACCCATACTCATATTTCAAGAGATGATGATAGAAGAGAAAAGTGAGGGAAAAGAAAAAACTATAAATATTTAAACAATTACATAATATTACCTAGTAGAAGTGACTTTGGAAATAAATTCTTAAGCCATGTTTCAAAACAATATTCTTATTATAAAAATTAATATAGAATATCTAACATTGTTCACCTGAAAGGATAAATCCCCTAAAATGTTTCATAATAATCACCCACCCAAAATATGACATGCCATATTATTTTCTATTCTCTTTATTATTGATAGATTTAATTTAGAAAGGGGATTTTTTCATCATGAAAAAATTATAAATAAAATTCTTATATATGTATTCAAATAGATGGGACTTGATGAAATGAAATTTATGAGAGTTTTAGTCTAACAAACTGTAATTTTAGCCAAGTACCCCTGGGGGGTTCTCAGTGATAACTTCTTCAAGTTTGTATGTTTATATTTCCAGTTAATTTTTATCTTTTTTATATTGAAAAAGATGAATATGTAGCTATAATACTAGGGACACCATTTCATGCCATAGGGAATGAAATTATTGATTTATATAATGTATGAATTATTTTTAAATCTATCTAAGAGAAATTTGACATTCAATTAGTAAAACAATACATGAATAGTGGAAAGAAAATGTATTGCCAAGAAATATTTCTCAATCAATATAAAGATGATTTAATATATAGTAAGGATGAAAAATAGACACTATCTCTTGATCCAATTTGATATAGTGATCACAAGTATATAGATTACTATTCACCTATGATTAGGGAAATAGTTTAACAATTTTTACCTTCTATCATCAACTACCATTCCATGAGGAGAGTTTATCTAAAATAAAATTCAACAAAATGAAATCATTTATATGTCTATACAATAAACTATAAAAAAACTGCTCCGAAATACATGATTGTTTAAATATGATATATCTTTTTTTATTAAGGTTCTGTAATTCTAGAAATGGTTAGAGGTTTGTTCTTCCAAAACTCTTTGATACTTAACAATTTTTTATCAATAATTTATATTTAAAAAAATTATATTCTTGTTTTTTAAAATAAATTCATGTACCATGTTAAGATTTGGTGAATTTTGACTGAATTAATTTTATCTTTTTGTTATTTTTCATTTCACAAAACACTTAATATAGATTTTTTATATGATGGCACCATTCTATTCATTCTTTATACACTAATACAAGTTAATACATAGTCTTATGAAACACCAAGATATGACTACACTACACACAACATTGACTTGGCTTGAATTACAACAACATTGCGTTTCTACGAAACACCATTTAACTATTAGAATTATTAAAGAAACATTTATGACATAGTTGTTATTCATAGTAACATGAAGAGTATTAATTAATTATTTATATTATTTATAATATTTTTTTATAAATTAAACATATTGATAATAAAAACTATATTTTTTTGGTAAAGTATCCATATATTTGAAAATACAATTTTCTGAAGTGAAACTTTTTTATGTACTTCAATGAAAATTAATAAAATTAATCATAGAAAATTTTAGAAATTGAATATGATAAAATGAATTCAATTTGTAATTCATAATGTTTAAATTAGATTAGGTTTAATACTATGGGTTTTTTAAGAAATGTCATTTCTCGATGAATTATAAAAAATACTAATTTTTAATCAAAACTGTTATTTCTTATAGTATATTTATATAGTAAAATGATATATTAATTTATATTTAATGTATAATATAATAAATTTTACATAAATTAATAAAATTTATGTCATTGGAACAAATTATACAAGGAAATTGTATATGAAAACATTTCAATTTTTTGATTATTTTCTCTTTAAAAACCACTTTCACGACATGTCTATGATATTAATTTTTAAAAAAATTCTTCTATTTATTTGATTATAATTTGGGGAAATTGAATCAGTGTTTAAAATGAAAATAATTTAAAATTTATAAAAAATTCAACTTAGTTTTTGTACTAAAATATTATTGAATACAAAAAAAATAATTATAGCAATTAATGTAAAAAAAAATTACATTGTGTTTAAACATTATCATAAATGTAAAAACAATATATAAAATTTTCAAAAAGTTAATGGATGTAATTTTTTTTACCTAATACACTCTTGGATATAAATGTATAATTAATGGAGGCACATTATATTATGGGGCCTCTCAATAGTGATTGCCTTTTTATATTTATAATAATGCAACTTGTCCTCTATTGTAAAATGACACTCACCCCCTCACATCCTCACATGTCTCAAAAAACATTAGATATTTTAAAACATTAATAATAAAACCCCAAAATTTTCTCCATTAATCCTTGTATAATACCTTATTGAATAAACTAAACTATGGAATCCCTTTGGTGAAATCTAAGTGGAGTTACCCGAAGAAGAGATAACACTCTTCCACTGGCTCTATTGTTTTGTTTTCGTTCTTCACCCCCTAAAATATTCATATTACATGTTTATATAATAACCTAATTATAAAAGTTATAAATTGATGTTTTTATTATAATATTTATATCTACACATACACACACCTCCATAAAAAAGGTCAATGAACTTACCATTCATGTGTATGGTAGAAAACCACCTTATGAAATAATGTTGTTAATTTTTTCCATTACTACCTCTAATGGTTCAGAATTATGATGGATATAAAAATTTTAATTATATATATATCACATAAAATTCTTAATTTATTCTTATTAAATTATTACATATAAATTTCCTTCATAATTTAAATTTTTGTGTAAATATGAAAACTTCATTTATGGATGGGTGGACTACTATATCCGCAATGTATTTAGATTCATTCACTTGTCACATAGATTGTATTAAAATTTTCTTTAGATAAAAAAACATTTTAAATTTAAAATAATAATTCTAATGTAATGATAATATATATATATACATAAAATGCATTTTCATAATTTTTTTAAATAAAACAATTAAATGGAAACAACAGTCTTGTGTACACACAACCTACCGTCTCAATCAATGGTGTATTCTTTTTCATATTTCAATATTCTATATATAATTATAAATATTTATAAACTAAATATATATTATATTATTTTTTTTATTAAAATTCCTGAAATAAATTTATAATGATGTTTATAAGATTATCATGATTAATAATTCAATACATATATGAAAAACTACACAGATATTACCTAAAATGTAGCATTAATAATGAATTGATAACAAATGGGTAATATAAAGTCAAAATAAAATAATATATTGTATTATATATAATAAAATGGTAATGTGATTCATTTATAATAATCTTATATTTATTATACATGTTTTTTGTACATGTATGAATAATGTCAAGACTTAATGTAAGGGTTTTCTCATCTCACTTTTTTATTTTTGAGACACATGTAAAGTTACACATCTATATTTTTCTATAAGGAGTATACACTGGCCTTTTACATGGGATAACATGAATATAATTATTTTCATTAAATTATAATCTTTATGTAATTCTATTCTTTCATTGGCCTTTCTCCTCTCAATTTTTGGTGCACATTGACAAAAAAGTCATCAAATACATCTTTAAAAATAATTTACAAGATCACATACACTTATGGATGGATGAATACATATATTCGTTCTATTTTGAGTTTTTTATATGCCTGTGTAGGGTAATTCCCTTACAAATTCTATAAACATGGGGACTCAGACATAGGTAGTTCTAAAGTCCATTACTAAGTGGAAAATGATGTCAATATTTTTTCGATGCATTTGGAGGATCATTAATATGACATTACTGATGTTTTAATATCCTTTTTAGTTGAGTCTTTCCTTCTAGAATGAGAAATTATTACAAAACATTATGATCAAGATGGAGTCGTCATGCAAGAGAGTGTTTCTAAATGGGACCCACTTCATAATTGGTTTGTTGATGGGGTGGGGTCTTGTTCATGCATGAATTCATATGTCTTCCTGATGAAATATTATAGGGGTTAATGTGAATTTATCAAGCATCTATTTAAAAAATATATCCCATTGTTTCAAAAATATACTATGAAATAGTCTACCAAAATTTATGGCTTGTCACAAAGATTCATATTTTAGGTTTAATCACTAATGTTTCACATTTATGTAAGTTAAGGAACAATATTCATGACTAGTAAGTCCTTTAAATCTGTTTCCAATGATATAGTGGAAGCGGGGTGATTTAAACATGGAATATGTGATGAGTTTTCATGGTCATTTTGGGGGAGTGATGTTGTATGAATTATTGTTTACTGGGTCACCATGGTCTCCCATATTTTACCTATTATAGGGAACCTTTATATGGATTAAATTGGAAGGATTTACTTATTAAATTTCATAAGAAATTTAAGAATTACACATTCAATTATATATGAAATGGATACTTGGATTACATTTTGTTCTGTTAGGGGTTTGAGAAGGCTCTAGGTACATAGGATAATTTAAAAAAATCACTTTTCCAAATGACTGATATGAAATCAAAGAGTATGAATCCAATATTAGGGGACAAGCTATAGGTGGGTTTCCTCAACATTGATGTTCCTTTGCAGAAACACCTACAACTGGTGAATTTTATTGTCATTAGAAATTTAATCAAAATACATAGATGAATCTATTTGAGTAGATATATAGGAGGTTGTGTTAATTTTTTCTATGTCGGTTAGAGGTACTTAAGGAAGTGTTACTGGGACCCCATCTCAGATAAGAGACATTTGGAGAAGATACAACTTACCAAGAATCATGTAGCTATATCTGAATGATGGAAACAATCATCTTCCAATGGTATTGAAATCCTTTGTATTTTAATGTGGGACATCTGGTCTTATTTCTTGATTTATTGAGGATGGGTTTTACAATGTTTTAGAGACATGGAATGACATGTCATCCTTATGTTAGGAATTTATAGATCTCTAAAAGAGTCAAGATGGTATCCTATCAGACAACTCTTCATTATAGGTACAAGGCCATGAACAACAAATTACATGTATATCATCATTTTATTTATGTTTTAAACTAGTCTCATACTTTTGTTCATGATGGTGTTAAATTAGATGATGATGTTTTTTTGAAGACTATCTTATCAGGATCATTGAATAAATCATAAAGGAAATCTGGGGATGGTCAGTAACTTATATATGGTATCTATATGAGTATAGAAATTTATAAAAGCTCTCCCGGGAGATATATGTTGAAATATGTGCTCAGTTTGTCGAGATATTCTATGACGATACATTTCCACCGTGAAGAAGACAACTTAGGGACAAGTCATTTTATGTAGGGGAGATTGTATGATCATGGGTTTTTTCATATACAAAATTAACCATTAATATATTCATTAAATCATTCTCCCCATAATTTAGTTTCATGAAAGGACAAGAGGTTACTTGAGAGAAACTTATGATGATTTAGATAAAAGATCTTTAGATTTTGGAAAGGCAGACGAGGTCACTTGATTAGTGCATAGATTATGCTAAATATAACACCCCACGATTTTTTGAAATAACTTTTTCAAATAAATTTAATTATTTTGATTTTTTAACAAAAAACCATGTTAAATACACATTACACTCAACATTGGGTGTAGATTGTGATACACCCAATAACGAGTTAAAATGAAACATAACATGTTATTAAAATTTTATTACATAATATGATAGCTACCATATATATGTAGGAATGGAAAGAATGAACATAGTTAAATAAAATAAGAAAATATATGGTTTAGTCTTCAAATAAATTGAATTATTTTGTGTGAAATTAATTAAAAATTGGAATTAGTACAATTTGGAAATAAAGGAAAAAATGTTTAAAAATATAATTTTATGTGAAGAAATTAGTTTCACATTAATAAATTAAAACAATCACTTTTGGAGAATTATATTGATGAAAATATTATTATACATTACATTAAATAATTTAAATTTAATATATATTGTTTCTAGAGAATAGATGTGAATAAATCATATTATACTCTTACAACAATATTTTCTTGAATAGTTCTTTTGTCACCATTTTAGCATACATATATTAAAAAAATCACAGTTATAAAACATATTTTAAAAATAATATTTATATTTTAAATTATCATTTTGACAATATCATAGGGTGATGTTTTTATGATCTTATGAAAAATAAATATATATTTTTTTGTGAACTATGAAAAATACTAATTTTTAATTGAAAAATAAATTTTCATTTAAATTATTTTTGAAGTCAAAATATATTTTAAATTGGTATTATATTTAAATTAATAAATATATATCTATATACAATTTAGTTCATTATAATAATTGATAATTTTAATTTATTATATAATCACCTTGCATAATTTTGAATCTTTTCTTTTGGAGAACCTGCTTTCTCTTCTCGTTTCGAGAGTTTATTTTATATTAATATTTTAAAATTATTTTAATTTAATTTTGAAAAATATATTATTATTCAGAAGACTTATAATTAATATTATTTAATATTTTCATCTATATTTTTTATGAAAATAAATAGTGAAAGGTTATATATTAATTACCACCATTATGGTTAAAATGTTTTTAAAACGTGTGAAATTAATAATGTCTGGGTAAAAATGAAATAAAAAATTATATAAATCAATTTTTTTCATATTCGTACTGCATAATTTCAATGTCTATTTAATTCTAATCGTTTCACTTTATGGATATGAAAAATGTTGGAATGCCATTTTTCCCCAAAACATACATATGTGCCAAACACCACACTTATAAAAGGACACCACCTATCCTCTCTTCTTAACACCTTCAAAACCTTTTAGATCATACAATCAAATCCAAAATCACATAAGTAATTATTTACTTTAATCTAAAAGTATATATTATAATCATAAATCTATCCTTATAAGTCTTTTTATGCATACCTAATGAGTTCACCCGAAGAAGATGTAACATTCATCAATGAGCATTTTTATTTCTTCATTTCCATACCTATATAAATTGTTATTAATCACTGATTATATAATAACCACAAAATAATCCCTATAATTATATTATTTATGTTGTTATCATGACCTATAAGCATATCCACATCCATTAAATGAGTTGGAAAATCACCATTCGTGTATAGAGTGGACTACTGGCTTGTGAACTGATGACATTCATTTTTCCGTTACCACCTCTGCCAATTAGGTATTATGAGGGATATAAAGTATGTAAATTTTTTTTATAACAATATTATAACTACATATAAATTATATCATATAAAACAACATACTTCCCATTCTTTACAGGATACAGTTACATCCTCACGAAGCGATGTTATTATTTTCACTAATAGTTTATATGAAATATAATAATGGGAAATTTATTTAATATATGAGATATACCTAGAATAATTATGATATTAATTAAATATTTACCATTATTAAAACAAAACAAATCATTTTAATTAATACATTTTCACTAAATGAAATATGATAATGTCGTTCTTGTAAATGTGCACTGCTTCCTTCACAAAGTGATGTGACTCACTCTTTTTATCACCAAACCAAATGGATGGTATGTATAAGTATATTTAAAGAAATTAAATGTTATTTATAATATTATTATCATTAATTAACATAAAATAATATGTACCTCTATTTTAAAATGATATATGAAAAATAGAATCATGACTCATGCACACGTAAGATCTATAGTCTTTTTGATCGTAGGGTACATGATTTATCAAAACCAAATTTCCTAATAGTTAATAAAAATATAATTGATTTATGAATATCATAATTATTTCATAATTATTTTTTCATTCATTATTTAACCATTATCATGGTAATAAGATTGATAATAACAACTAAAAAACAGAGTTGTTATTTACCAAAGCATGAATTAAACAATGTATGGGTAATAAATGTGTCATAATAGTCATATATAAATCATATATAATTTATATATGGTATAAAATATATAATTACAGAGTTATAATATATTTTTAATAGTGTAATATATATTATATAAGAAGATCATATGTGGGTTAAGGAATTTGAGAGTTAAGGTAAAGTATTTCTCTCTCAATTTTTTCTTTTTTTTAGACACATTCCATATTCACTACCTAGTTATCTTATTTGTTTCTTATACCTATTTTGGGTATATATTTTTTATTCTTATATATGTATCTGTATTTATTTAAATAACCATTTTTGATGACACCTTTCTAGCAGTTTATTGTTAGTAAGTTACCAAAGTGGCAATGGATATTTATCTATATTTTTATCTTTGAGAAATATCTCATCTTATACAACTTTATTCTTTTTTGAGCTGTAAATATATCCCCATTTACATATTATATAATCAATTAAATAATCCTATTTAATTTTATGTCCCATTAAAAACTATTATTTATTGGTTCTTATGTTTCAATACTACAAATGTGGTAATTTATTTGATACAATCTAACCATTTACCTGGATTGTCTTTTATTAGACTTCCCATGATGAAAAATTACGATATTTCTCCTCATAAAATATTAAATTTTAATCTCTTCTGTTTATGTCATTATAATATATATTTTCCTTTTATTTCTATCACTTTATGTAGTTGAGATTTCATAATACAGTTTTTATTAAAAATAAAATTTTTTCTATCATAGGTCAATTCTGTTTTTCTTAAAAAATTGTTTTTACAAAAATATTAATTTGTTTTCATTATTAAAATAATTTTTAATGATATTTTTCCCCATGATTTAATTTTTTTTCAAATGTTTTGAAATGAATTTTCATGTCATTTTCAAAAAAAATGTTCATTTGGCTTTTATTAAAAATGTGAATGGAATTTCTATTTTAATATGTATTGAACGAATGTATTTTTTTAACCTATTGAACATTATTATATTGATAATTACATTATTTTTTAAAAATTTCAGTATTGAAGAAAATTATTGTAAAATTTTGTGATAATTTTTTTATTTTAAATGTTATTTTCAATGAATTAATATTCCCCCCATGATATTTTCCTACTGATATTTCAATGTCATTATCTATATATGATGATATCATTTAATATAAATTATTATTAATTGGGGATATTAACAAATTATGCCATCATTATAATTTCTATATATTTTTTTCATTTAATTATTTTTATGAAACATGTATCAATCCTACAGTTTATACCATGATAATACTATTATGAAACATATATCATATTCCATTTCTAATACCATGATACAGTTATTATGAAACACACTTATTTTTTCACATGATTGTAAATGATGACATTAATAAAGGATTATGAATCATATCTATTTTACACAAGTTATGATATGATGAAATGTTTATGAATCTCATTTAATTTCATTGGGTATGATATAATTAATTTTTTATGGTATTATAGTACACATATGTATGAGGTTCATTATGTGACTGGTGGGACCTATATCTCTTTTAAAATAATTGGGTAAATATGGAAAAACTGAGAGTAAATATGTTATTAATTAAAATGAATAAATTTTCACAATGTTATGATTAAGCTTTATTTCATCTTAATAATATCATTTTAACCTGATTTCATGTCCACAATGTTATATCTGAACCTGATTACATGTTAAAAGAACATTGTCTAAACTAGTCTTTAAGGTCTTTAAATATATTCATGATTCTAGTTTATGTCAATATATTTATGCACGATCATGATTTAATGTCTTTAACATAATTAATAAACATCTATCTATTTGTATATGCTCATAATGTTATAAGATGATGTTAGTAAAAAATTCTATTTATTATACCATTGTTATGTTTTAATGTCTATTTTCATTTATTCAATTATGATTATGGTTTTATCAACTACCAATATATATTCCATGTTCCAAGGTTATGTTCTTTGATATGAAATGTATGTTTTTATTATGCTGTCTATATGTTTTCATAAACTTTTTTCATGTTAGGATTATGTACATCCCTTTTTCTATCCTTGGAGAGCATCTAAATTCACTGCTTATTATTTTTATTTTCCCAATGTTTTAAAGAATGATTTCATGTAGTCCATGGATGCGATGAGTATTAAAGGGTATTATATTTATGTGTGATTGTGAATGTGTTTGAATAAATTATATAATATTATATCTATTGTATAAATACACTAATATAATATTCTCAATAGTCATGTGTTAATGTAATGAGTTTAATAATCTTCTATAAAGATATAATATCTATGTATGAAAATTATGTGTAGCTATTGTTGGAATCTTAGAAAGGTTTTAGATTGAAAATGGAAACTAGGATGAGAAAATATTATAGATATCTATATGGGATATTTGTAAGGAAACTCCTATGGATTTCTCTACAAATAAGAATAAGGATGAGTCAATGAATAGAAAAGTATCCTTGATTTTTTATAATTTATAGAATATGTTTTTTAAAGAAATTTCATCCAAAACTGGATATTAAAAGAGGATATGGTTCTACTATAGAGTAACCTATAGTATTAAATCTTAATAGGGATAATTTATAAGTAATCTATCATCACTGTGTTCCTAACAATGGGACATTATACAAACCATGTTTTAAACTCCTATTGATGATCACTAAAAATACAAAAATACTTTATGAACCATCATGATGGATTTTAATATATGATGAAATTTGATGAAAGAGGATAAACCTAAGGTGTCATACATCTAAAATAATGTGTATTTATTTTGACATTCTATTAGTGATTTTCTATGAGTATGTGGTGTACCACTATGATTAGTGTTCCTGTCACTATAAATTTTGGTTTTAGTCAATGGGGGGGGTAATTAAATGAAACTAGTTTAACATGGATTATGAAAAAAAATTCAAATGAGTGGAAAAAGAGAATATTACTATAGTGAATGATAATTTTATTATTAATAATCAATTATCATGGAACATGATTTAAAATTTAGAACATAACCTAGTATCACACTCTCCATAAAAGAGTAGGATATTTTTTTACTGTTTGACTTGTGAAAACCATGGTGGAAAGATGATTTACTTTTTTATATGTTGAGAATTTTTGAACAATCGCTCCATTGATTTTTTCAAATTAAAGAAAATATGTTTTATTAATATATAACAAGGTCATAGAGTATGAAATTTCCAATGTACAGTTAAATATTCAACTAAGGAAATGCATTTCATTTCTTTTCTCCCAAATATATTATCAATTGATGTATTATTTAAATTTGGAATGTATAGGAATTATGAAATTCAATATCTTTCTGAGAAACCATGTGAATAGAATCAATAAGGCAGTAAGAGTAAGTTTTATACTGATGATGATAAAGATACCACAAGAAAAATTTAAAATGTATAGACCATTATAATTATATTTCATAATTTAAACTTATGAATCATGATTAAATTAATATTGATGAATTTTAAGAAATAATTCTGATTTCATATGATTATAAAGATGTACTAAGTAATAAGATGATGGTATTTAAATAATGGGTTCATAATTAAATTTGTTAATTTATGTGTCCATGTATTAATATTAAAAACTATTATCTTTTGAATTATGAAATATAAGAGATTGGTCTGTATATGTTTTGCAAAAAAAAATTTCATAAATATACCTATCAACACAAATTTCCAAGAAACATTATTTATTAATAATGGTGATATTTTTTAGAAAACACATTATTTTAGAAGATAAGCCTTAATATGTTCATGTTGTTGGGAAAATGGTGTGTATTTTAGATAAAGAGATTATTAACATGAATAGTGTAAAATGGATAATATTGTTGTCCTTATAAATTATTAATGGTTTATAGAAAATTCAGTGTATGTAGTCATTTATGGAGTGATTTAATGATAATAAATTTTATCTATTTTGACATACACTAAAGAAAAAGTCTGAATCTCACAAATCCAAACGACAAAAAATCATGCACTATAGAAAATATTCGAACCATTATACTGATGTTCCATCCTATTGGCGGCCTTATCTCTATATAATTTCCAATTATGAACTTATAGCTTTGTATCTTAGTAATCATTGATTAATTCATTGAATAAATAAAATATTTACTAAATTTTTGGATAATATAAATCGACATATATATTCATTTAACTGAATCCCTTTGTCTAATAAGTTCCTTCTTATTGCTCTAATCACATTGTGTTTTTTTTTATCCACCAGAATCATTGCCAAATATAACTTGTATTCATCCTCTATAGGGGCCTTAATCATAAAAAAATTTTTTCTTCCTCTGAATTCTTAATATGTTTCAAAACTAAACCCTTAGGTGCATCCTTCTTACCATATCGTGTTTCTGAAAAAATAACCCATCAAAAGTCTCACAATTTGAAATATATTTCCCAAACGAGTCTCCCTAAATATGATTTTGTTCATCCATAAACAAAATGGAATGATTTTGTGACATTATTTATATATTATAAATTTTGGAAGGGCTATAAGGCTAAAAATTTATGGAATTGTATATGTTGAAATTATTATGAGTTTTTAAATATTTATATATTACCTAACCATATAAATATTAAATCATATTTGATAAAAAGTTCATACAATTCTGTTATGATGATAATGATAGATATAAAGATTTCATTATCATTAATTTATGGGTCCTTTTGTCTTTTGGGGCATCGAGAAATAAAAAATTATACTAATTTCATGGAGTAAGAGATGAAGTTTAATTGGAAAAATCACAACAAAAAGATAAAATTATTCTTACAATATAATGAAATTCATATCCATAGTCATATCAATCCATTTGATTTTATTGGTTGTTTATGAAAAATAAATAATCAGTGGGGACATACACCGAATACATATAAGGTTCAATAGGTGTTCCAAGTATCTCTTCTGAGGAATCATATACTGAATCCATCACATGTACTAAACTCAGGTGATAACCATAGGATCATAGTCATTTATATAAGGAAAATCTCCCGGTATTCAATATTGATTCAACAATGTTCTATAAAAGAATAAAACTCAAATGGGTAATGATTTATTGTGATACCAACCAATTTATTATGTTATAGAAGAACCATAGGTTATGATTAAGTAGAAGAATTCATCATTATTGGTAAAAAAAAGCTACAAATTTTTGGGTCAAATTAATTTTAAGGGGGTTAGAATATTGTTGACATCACCTGTTTTGATAATACCAATCATGATTTCATATACTTTGATAATCTCAATCTAATGATTTTCTATATATTAATTCTTTCAGTCTGTGATAAAGATGATAATAATATTAAAATAATCCCTGAGATATGTTAATCCATGTTTATCCATGTTTATATATGTTCTGAAATAATTCTAACCCAATCGGATGTGCTTTGCATTAAAATAGATAAATGTAAGATGTTGATCTGCACATAGCTACTGATATAGAGCTACCGGTACTCAGTCTACCTATAGACTTAGTCTACCGATATATAGAGTAACTGATACACTAAGGTCACTAATATAAACAGAGTTACTGATAAGAAGACACAAATTCTACTGACAGAACAGACGATCTACTGATGTGCATGTCTACTAGTAAATACCAATAGAGTAACCCTACTGATACGAGTACTGACAATCACAATCTTGATCTACCGATAAGAGGAAGACTACTAATAGAACCAGTCTGTCGAGCTACCGACTGACAGACAGAGCAGAGCTACCGACATACAAGATCTACTGATAGACAGAAGTCTACCGATAGAGCCAGTTCACACATAGATACCGATACATCGTGCAACCGATAGATCAAGAGCTACTGATGGAGCAAGAGCCACTGATGGAGCAAGAGCTACCGATGTAAGAGAAATAGCTACCAATTGATGATCATATGACACCGTACACATTTACAAACACGAGCTACTAATGATTGACCAACCAGTCAATCTCTATACTATATACTCTCAATACTATTTGTTTGTTAAGATAACAATTACATTTGATGTTTTTAATGCAGTTAATGATATTGAATGATCTCTGTTTCCATGTTTGGGAACCGTACCTAGTACCCATGCAAAAAGTAATTATTCTTTTCTGCCGAAGCTAAATGCTATTAAGGGACAGAAAAAGATCTTGCAAGAAACACTTTTTGAAAAGAGAGAGAATCAAGGCACTATGAAGACACATGAAGGCTGAAAGACCCAAGTGGTGAACAAAATTAAAATTTGGGGAATTTTTCACTAGTTAACATCCATACTCCAAGAATCATGGACATACACGAAGAAACTTATTCTAGAGGATAACACAAGCTTCATCTTGAGTTAAGAACTACAAAAAACATTTCATGGACTTAGGCTGCAAAGTTGAACCTGAAATCAACGAAGAAAATGATACTCAATTTTCTGAGTAGAAACCAAAGAAGGACTCAGAATCATATTAAACAAATCAAACGAGTCCAGAGCTGCACTACAAATCACTAAAGCTTTTCTAAACTCTTTCTGACCTTCTTTAGTGATTCTATCTTGACATTTCGAGCAGTGTGTGTACCCTGTTTAATTTTCACACACTGTCTCCTGAGAAAAACTGGAGGATTATTATATCCTCACTCAAACTTCATAACCCTTTGTTTCCCAATGTGGATAGTGGTAGAGGTTGAGTAAGACCTGAACAACATGTGTTCCGTTGTTTTTTTCCCACGAAGAACTGTAGCAGAGGTCTTTGGATCTAGACAGTTGTGTACTATTGTTTACCCCTGATCCAGGGTGTGGATCAATTTATATATATTGTTGAGAGGACTAAGTCTCGGATTGAGACTAAACCTATTGGTTACATTTGATGTGAATTTTAATTTAATTCTATAAATATACTATATATTTATTTCATATTATGATGCTATTACATTGAAATATAAAAGTATTTTAAAGCTACTTTGATAGTTAAATTAGCAAGTGTTTAAACATATTGTAAACCAGTAAGTTAGTTTCAAAAGTTAATTTAATCTTCAGATTAAGTCAACTGAGACCTAATCAATCTTTGAGAAACTAATTGAACATTTACACTCTATATTGATTCACTAGAGTTTAACTTTATTTTTAAATTGGGGTATTTTAATTGAAATAATTCTAACATAATTTTTTTTGGAACTCAATTCACCCCCCTCTTGAGTATCCACTCCGACCAACATTTGGTATCAAAGGTTGTTTTTGTTAAAGTATTTTTGAAATACTCTATTTTTCAAGTGTGATTTTAGTTGAGTCTTTAAAGATCTTATATTTCAGTTAGTTATAAATTTTATCTATTTAAAATTTTCTTTCCTAATATCTAGTCATGGATAATAGACTAAAGGGTGACGCTACTAAAAGGACACCTTTCTTTAATGGAACCAACTATTCCCAGTGGAAACATAAGATGAAAGTACATTTAGAAAGCATGGGTTTTGATATTTAAACTACTATAGAATCTCAATATAAAATTCCAGAAACTGAAAGAACAACTTGGGATGAACCTACAAAGACTGCTTATAATAATAACTATAAATCCATGAATTCCATGTACTATGCTTTAGGAGATGAAGAGCTTAATAGAATTTCTTCTTGCAAAATTGCTTATGAAATATGGGATACTTTAGGTGTTTCTCATGAATGAACAACCAATGTTAATGAAATGATATTGAATACTTACACTATTAAATTTGAGCATTATAAAATGAAAATTGATGAACCTATTTCGGATATGTATCTCAGGTTCAATGATATAGTCAATACAATGATTTCACTTGAAAAAGATGTTCCAACTAAGGAACAAATTATGAGGATACTGAGATGTCTACCAGAATAATGGAGAGGCACTTCTGTTTCAATTAGAGAGTCATGTGACATTGGAGCACTGCCTGTAAAAGAGCTTATTGGAAAATTAATGATGTATGAGGAAGAAATCAAGGTGAATAAAGAGGAAGATGATGAACCAAAAAGGAAATTTGTATTTTTCATGTCTACTGCTTCTAAGAACAAAGACAAGGATACAATGAATGTACCTACTGAATGTTCAACCAGTGAAGACTCTAACTCTGACAGTGATGCTAAAATGGCTCAAATAGCCAGGAGATTCAAGAAGTTTTATATGAAGAAGAAATTCTTCAGGAAATCTATCTACAAAGGAAAGTATGATAACAAGGGAAAATGCAAGAAGGATTGGAATAAAGCTGAAAAGAATGATGAAATAGACTGCTATGAGTGAAAAAGGGAAAGACACATCAAGGCTGATTTTCCAAAATTAAAAGTCAAAAAGAAATATGATTATAAGGACAAGAAGTACAATAAAGCTATAAAAGATACTCGGGGTGCTTCAGAGGACAACACAAGTGAGTCTGAAGTTTCTGATTCTGAGAATAATCATTCCAACATGTGTTTCATGACCAACACATTTGAGGTAACTATAGATACTCCTGTTTTAAATTCCTATTATTCTGGAGATGATGTAGACTCTGATTCTGATTCTGATTCTGAAAACATGACTAGTGGGGATTTATTCGAATACTGTAATATTCTGGAAGATACATGCAATGAACTTAAGGATAAATAAAAATCATTGAAGAAACTGCATGCTCTCACTACTACTGTTAAAACCGAACTTACTATTGAAAAAGAGAAGAATACTCAACTGTTTAAGGAAAATACAAAACTAAAAATGTCAAATGAGCATCTTAGAAAAGACTTAGAGAATTTTACATATGGAAAAGATACACTAACTCAAATTCTAGGAAATAAAGTGGCGCCAAAATAAACTACTGGTTTGGGATACCAACCCAGAAAAAGGCAGTTCACTAAAACTCGATTTATTTCTAAATCTGGACAGAATACCTCTATTCAAGTTCTAGAAATTTGTATGCCTCAACTAGTTATTCATTTCGTTATAGATCAAAAAAATATTTTATTTTTAAAAATCTATTGATTCTAGAAATTATAGATGACCCATGAGTGAAATATGGGTACCTAAAGCTTTTATTGCTAACCTATCTGGACCCAAGAAGATCTGGGTACCAAAATCATTTTCTATCTAAATCTGTTTTGTCAGAAACATGATTAAAGAGTTCTCACAAGAAGTTATGGTACTTGGACAATGGATGTTCCAGACACATATCTGGAGATTATTCATGCTTCAAGAGCTTAATAAAGGTTGATGGAGGCCACGCCACCTATGGTGATAATTCTAAAGGAATAATCATCGGCCTAGGCTAAATTGGTAACTCTAATACAGTTTTAATTTCTAAATTTTTATTTTTTGATGGACTTAAGTATAACCTGTTAAGTATTTCTCAATTATGTGATGATGGATTTAATGTGAAATTTGAAAATGATTCCTGTAATGTTATTAATTCTCTAAATGTTTTAGTATTTTCTGCATTAACAAATGAAAATGTTTATGCAGTTGATTTAAATTCTTCAACTAAGAAAAATGTCACTTGTTTAAATGCTTTTCAGAAAGAATCATGGCTTTGACACAGAAGATTAGGACATTGCAACATCTATTCACTTAGAAAATTAACTAGGAAGAACTTAGTTAGAGACCTAATTAAACTTGAATTCCCAAATGACAATGTTTCTAATCCCTATCAAAAGGGAAGGCAACATAAAGTTTCATTTAAATCAATGAAATATGTTTCAACTTCTCAACCTCTTGAGTTGGTTCACATGGACTTGTTTGGACCTTCAGGAGTTTCTAGTTTAAATGGAATGCACAATGTCTATGTCCTAGTAGATGAATTTTCTAGATATACATGGGTATACTTCTTATCTCACAAAAGTGAAGATTGTTCTTAGTTTGTTAAATACTCCAAATATGTAGAAAATCGTAGTGGAATTAGGATTAAAGCCCTAAGAAGTGATCATGGTCGTGATTTTCAAAATCAAGAGTTTGAATCTTATTTCTCACACAATAGATATAGTCACAACTTTTCTTCTCCTAGGACACCTCATCATAATGGTGTGGTAGAAATAAGGAATAGAACCCTTCAATAATTAGCTAGAACCATTTTTAATGAATATGACCTGCCTATTTATTTTTGGAATGAAGCTGTGAATACAACTTGTTATATTAGTAACAGATTCTTAATTAGACTAGTTCTTAAGAAGACCCCATATGAGTTGTTGAATAATAGAAAACCTAAAGTTAGTTACTTTAGAGTCTTTGGCTGCAAAGTATTGATTCTTAATACAAAGGATAATCTGGAAAAGTTTGCTTCTAAGAGTTATGAAGGAATTTTTCTGGGTTATTCTTTAACTAACAAAGCCTATAGAGTCTTTATTAATAGAACCAAATGTGTGGAAGAATCTGTTCACATCATGTTTGATGAAACTGATTCTCATGAGCCTAAAACCTCTCTTGAAAATCTTGAGGAAGATTTGAGTGTTCTAGACCTTAATGATTAATCTAAATAACCTGCTGTAAAAACATCCAGTTCTAGACATATTCCAGAATCTGCTGATATAGAACCCAAACATGGAGATGAACCTGAAATTTCTAGTGCTACCTTTACTAGATCAATAAGGATTCTAAAGAATCATCTTTTGGATGCTGTTGTAGGTAATCTTTATAGAGGGGCATAGACTAGAGGTTCTCTAAGAAATCAGGTTGAACATCGATCCTTTCTTTCACAGCTAGAACCTAAAAATGTCAATGATACTATCAATGATTAATTTTTGGTAATGGCTATGCAAGATAAGTTAAATCAATTTTAAAAGAAAAAATTCTGGGAATTAGTTGACAGACCAAAGGACACTATAACAATATGCACTAAATGGGTTTTAGAAACAAAGTTGATGAATCTGGAAACATTGTTAGAAACAATGCTAGGATAGTTGCACAAGGATATAGTCAAGAGGAAGCTATAGACTATGAGGAAACCTTTGTACCTGTAGCCAGATTAGAAGTCGTTAGGATCTTACTTGCCTATACTGCTCATCTGAATTTCATGTTATATCAAATGGAAGTCAAAAGTGTTTTTCTAAATGGTTTTATATTTGAAGATTTTTTTGTTGAAATACCACCTGGATTTATTAATCATCATATTCCCAATCATGTTTTTAAACATTCTAATTCTTTATATGGTCTAAAACAAGCTCCAAGATATTGGTATGATAGACTTAGTAATTTTGTTATTTCAAAAAGTTTTACTGAAGGGATGGCTGATCCAAATCATTTTATTAAAAGAATTTGTAAAGAAGTTTTAATATTACGAATCTATGTTGATGATATTATTTTTGGATCTTCCAAACACTCTTTATGTACTGATTTTTCATAATGTATGCAAAATGAGTTTGAAATGAGTTTAATGGGAGAACTTATATATTTTCTTGGATTTCAAGTTTTCCAAAATGACGATGGTATTATTTTGAATTAAAGTAAATATACAAAGGATCTCTTAAAACGTTTTGGTTTGGATAGTATTAAGGAAAGTGAAACTCCAATGAGTACTGTTTGTAAATTGGATACATATGAAACTGGGAAACCAGTGGATCAAACAAATTATAGAGGTATGATTGGAAGCTTAATTTTCCTTACTTCTAGTCGACCAGATATTATGTTTAGTGTATGTTTGTGTGCAAGATTTCAAGTCAATCCAAAATAATCTCATTTACTTACTGCTAAACGAAAGTATCATAAACATACTGTAAACTTAGTTTTTTTTTACCCAAAAGGACAACCCTTTGAGTTAATCATTTATTCAGATGCTGATTTTTTTGGTTGCAAGTTAGATAGGAAGACAACATCTAGAAAATGTCACTTAATGTGAAAATCCTTAGTATCTTGGTGTAGTAAAAATCAGAATTTAGTAGCATTATCCACTGCCGAGGCAGAGTACATAGCTGCTGGTAGTTGCTGTGCACAAATTCATTGGATGAAACACACTCTTTTGGACTATGGATATGACTTTAAGCACGTTTCAATCAACGGTGACAACACTAGTGCAATAAATATCTCGAAGAACCCTGTGTCTCACTCTAGGACCAAACACATTGATGTAAGGCACCATTTCTTGAGAGATTATTACCAAAAGGGTGATATAATTCTTGAGTTTATTGGTACTGAACATCAATTAGCTGATATTTTCACTAAACCATTGAGTTCGGATAGGTTAAGTTACATTAGACATGTGTTTGGTATGATTAACCTCAATCAGTAGCTATTCTCACTGATGTAAAATTCTCACCGATGTGATATTCTCACTGATGTAAAATTCTCACTGATGTAACCTCACTGATAGAAATTCTCACCGATGTGTGCACTGTTTTAAACCTTCTGTTTACCGCCAGAATCTGAATATTTTTTTCTTTATTTCATTTAATTTATTTATTTTATGATTCCTAAATGATAAAACAAAAGTTCGAGCTACTTATAAATCCACCGAGCCTCAAATCTTAACCCTCGAACCTTAGCTCTCGAATCCTTAGAGAACCCTAAATCATTCGAACCAGTGATGGAAAAAACAAAACTTCCTACCATCAAAGATGACTCTGTTGAGCCATAAACAAGAAGCAGAAGACCGAGAAAGAAGCAACTGGTCATGGTAGTGTTGCTAGAACTATATTGGGGAGACGACCGGTGAATCCTCATCTGCAAAATCGAGTTATTATGAATGAAAAGGAGCTGTGTGTAGAATGGTTGCTGCATAGAAAATCCTTAGTGCTCTAAGTTCTTGAAGATCAAAAATGGGTAGAGTGTTTTTTGAATAACAATGGTCCCTACTTTCCCAAATTAGTGAAACAATTTTACGATTTTCTATCCTTTGAGAAATCAGAGAATGAAAATCGAGTAACCTCTTTTGTGAATGGAATGTAGATGTCGTTTTCATCTATTGAATGGGATGAGTGCTTGAAAGTTCCACATGAAGAAGTATCTGGATATGTCTTGAGATCCATGCCACCTACCAGTGATATTTTTGACTATGAGAATACTTTGGAAGAGCTGACTAGTGATGGAAGTCAAACACAAGTAGTCGCTGCATAAATGGATTGAGAGAACAGATTGTTGTTCAAATTTATTCAACATGTCTTGATACCAATGAGAGGAGGCTTTTCCAATTTGAGATATCAGGATATATATCTCTTGCACCTCTTAAGACATTGTGTAAAGGTACATTTGTGCAGATTTCTGATGATTCTAATGGAAGATATGACCAGGCTGATATCAAATACAAATGACATATTGTTTACTAAATTGATCTCTGTGATGATTTAAGTAAAAGGGGTAGCTGAGTCTCAAGACGAGACAGTATTAGTGAATAATAACTTTTGTATCACCTATACTGTGTACAAATACATGAGGATCAATTGGAACCCTTGGAGAGGAGAATCGATCAATGATGAACAGAAGGTTTGTGAAAAATTCAATCATGTGGATCATCCTTCAAAACCAAAAGATGCGAGGGATCCAGGTCTGGGACCTGATGAAGAGGAGCCGGAATACAGTGATGATTCAGAAGAGAAAGATTCCTCTACTGAAGAAGGAAGAGATACTAACTTAACTCCTAGGTCAACTCCTGAAAATATTAATCAACGGAAATCAGAGAAGGAAGAAGCTGGTTTAGAGGCTGTTGAAGAGGCTGTTGAAAAGGCTGCTGTAGAGAATGAAGAAGATGCTCATGAATGTGAAGGATCTCTGTCAGCTGAGTTGAGTCTTAGTCCAGTGATTGGACAATATTTAGTCTCTACCGAGGATGCAGTTGAAGTGGAAGAATCTGTACTTTATTCAGAGGACCCTCCAGCTGTTATAGAAGAATTGATAGTAGAAAATTCTCTTCCGGATGAAAGACCTGCTAAGAAAGCTGCTGAGACTGCTATTATCCTAATTGAGGATTCACCCGTTGAGGGGGAGCATCAAACCAATGTTGGAAGTGTTAAAGTGGCTACTGGAATTGATGATTGGGCAGAAGACCCAGGTTTTATAGTCCTTGGTTTAGACTATCCAGATTCAGATAATGAGGCATCTCACAATAGTCCAAAGGTTACTTATGATGTCGATTCTGAGTTATTTCCTGAAGATGTGGTCAGAATGCATGACCAGGATACTTTAGAGAAAAATCATAAGGATAGTTTTGTGGAAGAAGTAAAGAAGATGGAAGTTTCTCTAGTATCTTTAGTTCAATCGGTTATGACTGATTCTGTGGTCAGCTTAGCCTCTGAAAGAACATCTACTGCAGTTTCACCTGGTGATTTAGTTACCAAGGCTGATCTGGAATCCTTAAAGGATGAACTGAAAGAATCCTTTAGTACATCAGTTGCTGAGATGAAGCACAGTTTTGCTGTAGAGATGAGTATGTTGTAAAGACCATTTGAATTCTCACTAGGTTGTAATTTTTCAACCTTTATGGGGAAAATATTTGAAGAAGTTAAATAATTCCAGGCTCAAGCATCTAGACTTGAAGCAGATCTTGAAGCTCAAAAGGAATATGTTGTTTATTTAGACTCTAACATGATCTCAAAATCCCAAGAAGATAAAGACTTAACTTATGTCATGATTGTGGTAAGCCAGATGGTTTCAGTGTTTGAAGGTTTCAAAACTTCTATAGATGATCATATTAAAACCCAGGATTCCCAACATCAATATCTTATAAGGGGGTTGAATAAAAGCTTCAAAGAGACTATATCTTTCTCTGTTGGTTCTCTTGCATCCAAACCTTCTGTGGATTTGAATCAGTTTAGAGCTATGATGAAGGAGGAGCATGGTCAAGCTTCAACCAGTGGCTCTGTGGATTCATCCAAGCTGATCAGAGTTGTGATCTCTACCAGAAATTCAGCTAGAGTGATAATGAAGATAGTCCAAGACTATATGTGAGAAGCCTCTTCCTCTTAGAAAGAAGTAAAAGATAAGGTGGACTCCTATTTCTCTATGATTTTTGCCAAAAATCAACACAACAATCACTTCAAAATTTTGTTGGAAAATATGAAGCGGCCTCCTGTCAATCAAGATTTCAAAGAACAAGTTAGCAAGCTAAGGGAATCGACTCCAGAATTGGAAAAGTTTTTGTAGAAAAATGATGAATTCATATCCGCTATGGAGAGAGGAGGAGGAATAATTATGGACTTCAGAAATCTGTTGCTGCCTTTTTTGCAAGTTGATGCTAGGCCAGTAAGTGTCCCTCCTACTTTGCCTGCCTCTGCCTCTGCTGCTTCTCCGGTTCAGATGACTCATGCCCAAGAAATTTGTAGCCTCACTACTATGATCACACAAAGGACTCCATAGTACAGACCAGGATCAGTTTCTATAGCTCAGTCTCTTATGATCATTTCTGTACTTCCTAAGCCCTCACCTGGATCCACTTCACCTGAGTCCTCTTCTGATCCCAAGGGCAAATCTCACATTGAGGATGTGGATTGAAAACTGGCTAGACTGTTTGTTATGAATTCATTGTACTTTGTTTTATGTCTTTATACCTTTTTAAAATATCAAATACATTTGGATTTTCTTTCTTTCTCCTTGTGCTATTTTCTTTCTCTTTGGTTTCCCAATTTTTGATTATCACAAAGGAGGAGAAATTTTCTACAGGGATATTAATGGGGAGATATAGTTTACCATGATTTTACAAAGGGGGTGAGAGTATCAAAGGGGGAGAAAATTTCCCTATCATGCTTTTCCCTTATGATACCAGTGCTTTTCCTTTCATTCTTTAATACCATTACATTTAGTTCTCTGATACCATTTAATTTAACTCTTTGATACCACTAAACATTACTTTTGATACCATTACATTTAATTTTATCTCTGATACTATCACTTTTTCTTCCACCTCTGATCCTTTATGCTCTATAAAATATTGTTTCTATGAGATAATTGCATTTACTGATATATCCTATGATACAGCTATTCATTATTTTAAAAACTATTATTTTATATGTTGTGATTATCAAAAAGTGGGAGATTGTTGACCTCACCTGTTTTGATAATCCCAATCATGCTTTCTTATACATTGATAATCTAAATCTAATGATTTTCTATATATTAATTCTTTTAATCTATGATCAAGATGATAATAATATTAATTTAATCCCTGAGATATGTTAATCCATGTTTATCCATGTTTATATAAGTTCTGAAATAATTCTAACCCAATCAGATGTGCTTTGCATAAAAACAGATAAGTGTAAGCTACTGATCTGCACATAGCTACTGATATAGAGCTACCGGCACTCAGTCTACCAATAGACTTAGTCTACCGATAGACAGAGTCACCGATACACTAAGGTCACTGATATAAAAAGAGTTACTGATAAGTAGACACAAAGTCTACCGACAGAACAGACGAGATACCGATGTCCATGTCTACCAGTAGTTACCAATAGAGTAAGCCAACTGATATGAGTACTGACAATAACAATCTTTATTTACTGATAAGAAGAAGTTTACCTATAAAACCAGTCTACTGAGCTACCGACTAACAGGCAGACTAGTGCTACCGACAGGCAAGAGCTACTGATAGGCAGAAGTCTACCGATAGAGCCAGTTGACACATAGTTACCGATACATCGAGTTACCGATAGCTCAAGAGCTACTGATATAACAATATCTACTGATGAAGCAAGAGATACTAATGCACGAGTAGGAGCTACCGATTGAATATCCTATGACACAATACACTTTTACCAACACGATCTACTAATGATCGACCAACCAGTCAAATTATATACTCTATACTCTCAATACTATTTGTTTATTAAGCAAACAGTTACATTTGATGTTTTTAATGAAGTTAATGATATTTAATGATATCTATTTCCATGTCAGGGAACTGTACCTAGTACCCATGAAAAAAATTAATTATTCTTTTTTGCCGAAGATGAAATCTATAATAGGACGGAAAAAGATCGTGCAAGAAAATCTTTTTTAAAAGAGAGAGAATCAAGGCACTAAGAAGACACACGAAGGGTGAAGGAGCCAAGAGCTGAACAACATTCAAAAATGTATCATGTTTAACAAGTCAACATCTATACTCCAAGAATCCTGGACATACACGAAGAAAATTATTCTAGAGGAGAACACAAGCTGCATCTTGAGTGAAGAACTACAAACAACATTTCATGCACTCAGGCTTCTAAGATGAACATGAAATCAAGGAAGAAAATGACACTCTGTTTTCTGAGTAGAAACCAGAGAAGGACTCAAAAGCCTATTAAATAAATCAAACGAGTCCAGAGCTTCACTGAAAATCACTAAAGCTTTTAGAAACTCTTTCTCAACTTCTTTTGTGAATCTATCATTACATTTTGAGCAGTGTGTGTACCCTGTTTATATTACACACACACTGCCTCCTGAGAAAATCTGGAGGATTATTAAATCCTCACTCAAACTTCATAACCCATTGTTTCCCACTGAGGATAGTGGTAGAGGTTGAGTAAGACCTGAACAGCCTGTGTGCTGTTGTTTGTTTTCCCCACGAAGAACTGTGGTATAGGTCTTTGGACCTGGATAGTAGTGTACTATTGTTTACTCCTGATCCAGGGTGTGGATGAATTTATATAAATTGTTGAGAGGGATGAGTCTCGGCATGAGACTGAACCTCTTGGTTACCTTTGCTGTGCATTTTAATTTAACTCTATAAGTATACTATATATTTATTTCATATTCCGCTTCTATTACTTTGAAATACAAAACTATTTTACAGATACTTTGATAGTTAAATTAGCATGTTTTTATACTTATTTTAAACCAGTAAGTTAGTTTCATAAGTTAATTTAATCTTCAGATTGAGTCAATTGAGACCTAATCAATCTTTGAGAAACTGATTGAACATTTACATTCTTTATAGATTCACTACATTTTAACTTTGTTTTCAAATTTGGGGATTTTAAGAGAAATAATTTTAACAGAAATTTTTATTGGAACTCAATTCATCCCCCTCTTGAGTATCCACTGTGACCAATAGTAATATTCTTGTATTTTTATAAATAGAAATTTTCTATACACTTTAAGGATGAAAATGAATATCTGACATCCATTGACTTATCTTCTATCATGACCATCATTTCCTTGAAGCTTCATTTTTATGTTTCAAGGTTTATTTCTTATGTAAAATCTTTCCTTATATTATTTAACATTTTCTTAGTTAATGTTTCATTCAAATAAAAAAGTATTTAAAAAATATTTTTTTAAAGAGTGTTTAAATGATATTAAAATCATACCTTGTATGTCATAAAAAGTTTATTTTAAAATAAATGTATTTTTATTATATCAAGATTTCCTCATATGTTTCTAAATCAATTTTCTAGAAAATGGTGTTGAAAATAATTTGAGGCCTGATTTTTAGGATTTTGAATTATTTTCAAAGAATTTTTTTTCTGAATATGTTTGAAAGATTATTTTTACAATTTTTCATGGTGTTTTTAAATAAAAAGGTTATTTTAAAATATTAAGTATTCCGGTATAAGTAATCATATATATTTTCAGATAAATTTTTCTTAAAAATGATTTATGTTTTTTAAAAAAATCAATGAGGATAATGAATTTTCATCATGATATGTTTCAAATGAAATTCGAATGCTTTTTTATAGGAAAAATTAAATTTGATATTGTTTTAGAAAAATAATTTTTGAATGAAGAATATTGTCTTTAAGAAATGATACATGTGATTATTTGAAATCATTATACATCTAATCTGAAATAAAATTTCCGAGTTAATGGTTTACAGTGTAAAATATAAAAAAATAACATTCATATTATTTTTTGAATGGTTTATGTTTTGATGAAATGATTTATATGACACCCATTTCTCTCCCACAAATTATTTTATTTATAAACATTATTCTTTTCATATTTTATAATTTAATGAAATCATTATGAGACTTATATTATTTGGTAGCTGGTGATATGATGAAATATTTATGATACCCATTTCATTTCATGGGCTATGATATGATGTTCATGAAACACATTTATTTTTGTGGGCCATAAAATTATGAATATTTATATTCTTGTGGAACACGTATGTATGATTTGATTGGGTGACAGGTGGGATATATGATCCCTCTCCAATTAATTTGGTAAATGTTTATGTCACATAAGATATTGAGAGAAAATAAGTTGATGATATTGATCTATAATTGGAAACAAGCAAGTCCTAATCCAAAAAAGTGAAATAAGTGTGTCTTGATATATTATAGAAAGACAAGGAAACGTGATCCACTATAAGATGATGGGGAAACCAAATCCACTTTAGAAAGAAAGGGAAACCAAATCCACTATGGGATGATGGGATAACCAACCCCGCTATTGTAATAAATGGAAACCCGATCGTTTACATGGTAATGATTTTGATTTAGGATAGTGGTGAATCCCACCTCATAGGTGTAGTCCCCACTAAATTCCCTGATAATTTTTGGAAATGGTCTTTTACTTATGTGGAATTTTTATTAAGATTATGTGTATGACACAAGTCTATGTCTAATGATGATAATATTATCTCAGACCTCATGTTATTTGATTTCTTTATGACTCATGTCTTATTAACTTCCTATCTTAATTCCATGACTCATGATTATGACCTATGATATGTTGTGTATGATATTGAACTATTATGATCCTTCTCTCATATCTTTATGCCCACCTTATTCATACATATCTCACTTGTTTAACATTATTGAGCATCCTAGCTCACCCTTTTATTATGTTCACATCCACCAAGTTATTAATAATCATTTTCTGTAGTAATAATAAAGGGGAAGATATTTAAGAGATAAAGATCATCAAATAACGTGGATAAAGAACAAGGCTACGATTTCATTAACTTGACATAATCTTATGTTTGCATCCTAGCTCACCCTTTTATTAACATGAGTTATTATATTATATCTATATCAATGATTTTATCCCACTTTTATGACATTATATTATAGTTTATGATAAATTTCTGAATACTTTTGTTTCTTGTATGATTAATGTCTTTTGAAATAATAACTATTTATACGCGACTCATGTTTAATTCTTTTGATAGATTGGGTATGAACAATGTAATTTATAGTAATGAAATCGTAGCCTTGTTCTTATCTTATTCCTTCATATGATCATTAATTTATATATCCCATTTATACCATTATTTATAATCTAATCTCACCCTTTATTAAATTTCCTTCCCCATGTTATGAAGAATAATTCAACTAGGGTATGTCAAGAAGGGTAAAATATAGTATGGTCATTATGGAAGATAATGAAGAATATATTTAGATATGATCTTCAGGTATGTAGTCTCAAAAGTCACTATAAAATAATGCTTATAGAGTGGTTCATAATGTTATATATATATATATATATATATTATTCCAAAATAATGAGATTTTTATGAATAAAAAAACATGGACCTTTATAGAGTGTATCAGATTGTGTTTTGGTTAATCTTTGTGAATTTTCATTAGATAAATTTAATAAAACCCCACAGGTAAATTCCAAATAATATAAGAACATATTCAGTTTTTCTAATGATAATGGATATCCAAGTTTTAACATAAGGATCCATTGATTAATAAGTATTCATGATTTAGACATACTATGAATTATATATCATGATTATTTCATATCTCACTCAGATTTATATTTCATTATACGTACATTTTTTTATTTTATTCAATGGATGGGACCATTAAAAATCACTCTATCAATTATTGTGATGCATAATGTATTTATTGTCCACATGTGAAACCAACTGCTATGAGTTCTAAAATAAATAGTCTTTTTATATATGCTCACAAAAATATATCAATGAATTTTTCAATTATGCTTTAAAAAGATCAATGTAGGGGAAATGTACTATACATCTTTTATTAAGTAGCCTCCAAATTATTTTAGTGGGTCCTCTAATCCACTATTGTTAGAGTAATGCATCAGCATCATTAAAAATATATTTTTTATTCTCCACTATTTTACACAATAATAGGTTGTCCAATCAATCTAACATTTGTTAAGATAATCAAAGAAGTGGAAGAATCTTATGAAGAATATGAGTCATGTAGAAGAAATTAAATCCATGGAATGGGTTACATTTAGGAAGTTAGTTTTCATTGTGATATTACCTAATATTCTATGAAACTTATTGATAAAGAAGTACATATTATTATGAAAATCGAGAATCAATGCATTGATACATATAAAGAAAACTATACTAGATAGTAATGATCTACTTATGGTTTAATAAGTTACCATGAATGAAAAATTGATTCATTATTTGTGGGATGATCGGCCCACAAGTCGTCATTGATTACACACATTCATTGATAAGATTAAAATTTATATTTCCAAAACTAGGTGTAGTACAATTGATGTCTGTGGCGGAATCTACAAGGATAGTTATAATGAAGGAAACCCATTGGTAAGAACCATTTGATATATAATTCCTCAATATATATCATTTTTTTTATTTACGTAAACTACATATATGTTTTAATTTAGATTGAAATTATCTCCGAGGATCAATTTTTGTGTTTAGTAAAAAGTTTAACCCAAAATATAACATGGGATAGTGCCTGGGATTATGTGGAGAAGTGGTGTAATGGTAAAAATTTTGTCTTTGTCAATCCAATTCTATATAACTAACATAGAAATCCCCCCTTTGTCAAATTATATTCAAAACACTAAGTGAAAGAAGCTTTGATTCAAGGAATAATGTATCAAAATATATTGGTCTTAGATTTTTCATCACCAATAAGGTTACAGTCATTCAATTCAATATCACCTGGTCATGGTAAATGAGAAACAATAAGATTTACAATTTTCTATCCTAATAATGAGACATAGTGTATCAATTTTCGAATGTAGATATTCGTTAGGTTCAACGACACCATTACACCCAACCCCTTACCCTATGTGGACCAGCCACATAATATTATATCAATCAAAAGAATGGTAATAGTTCTCAACATGATTCACATAAAAAATAAACATAAATAAAAGAAACCCATAATTAAAATTATATAAGAAAAATTAAAAATAAATTGAACGATGAAAAAAATGAAGAACAAAATGGTAATTCATGTTTAATGAATTTTTTAAATTATACTATTGAAACAATATTGAATAATAAATGAGTCTTATAATTGATTGAAGACACAATGGAATTATAAACATAGAAAAATAAATTAGTAGAAAAATATTTTAATGAAAGAGTAAATCCAAATAAAGGTGAAAATAAGTGTTTCAACTATCATCTACCAGAATATGTCATTAGTGGGGTGACTATATATATATATATATATAAATCAGATTTTTATAGAATGTGTAAATGGGTTTAACATTAGGTTACTCAATTAATTTGATTCTATATAGATACTACCATGGTGTTTATGTGGCATTCACAATGTGTACATTAGATCATAAAATTTCTCTAAAGATCATGGATATTTATATTTTTTTTCTTTTATGTTCAAGGTATTCTATGTTCTATAATTTCACATCATGAAATGAACACATGTCATGTATCTAATAAGGATTTAAATTCGTTTAATTCATGACATGTAAACAAGATTCATGTTATCTACGTGGTTCACACATTTTACATTGGATTCACATGCTGAACTTATACTATGTCAACTACTCTACATGAGTAGTACACATCATGTACAATGGTTTCATGATCTGTTGTGTTGAATTTCTCAACCATTATAAAATCCATTATGTCTTACATTCCTAATTCTAGAGAAACTAATGCCAAATCCCATTGTATTATTCATTAAATCCGGATTAAACATTGAATATATCTATCCAAATTCTATATATGAAATGGGATTATCATATTACACCACCATGTTAACATGTACTTATAAACATATTAAAAATATTCTCAAATGGGATTCCAAATACATTCTTTTTACTCTAAATGTGAATTAAAATCCATAAATTAATACTAACTAATGTTAGAAAAATAAATTCATCTAGAATAATTCCTATATATAATATCAATCATCCCTTATATTTTTGTTCTTTATTAATATTCTTTATTCCTTTAATTGAAAGTTAATTATTAATCCACAGAAATTATTACCATATTTTAATTGACATCATAATGAATTTCCACTCATAACTCATTTTAAAATATAATAGTAGTAATTATAATACATATAATACCTATTCATAACCATAGGCTTACACTGGTTGTAACATCTCCACTTTATAAAGATAAGAAAATTATTAATCAAGAAGGATTTTTCAATAAGGTTCATAAGAATTGTGTCTCATGGTAGGTGTGTATATGATATAAATAACATTAAAAAATGACAATATACTCTCAAGTATAATAGATGATCATCATGAAAATATAAATTGAATTTTTTTAAACGAATATGCATCTCTGTGCTCCCAAAATACTCCAGTTAGCTCTATATATGTCTCATAAAATCAATGAATGAGTCATGTTTCTTTCATTTCAAAATGCATGTCTAGGATAGATCTTACATCAATTAATTATTCACATATGATATATCATAAGAGTTATCATTATCATAAATGGTGATTTTTTGCTTCTTAATTTACAACCCATAAATATTTATTATTTATTAAATATATATATATATATATATATATATATATTATTATAAATATGAATTGTGAATAAACAGAACCACATAATTCTTCTTGTATAAAATATAAAACAATCACCATATATCTATTTAGAATAAAAATTCCCATGGACATTAGTAGTGAATGGGTCCCCTACACTTATTCAAATGGAAACCATAAAATTATATCAAGATTAATGTAGGAGGGAATACATTGGGATTGTATCATGACTCAATCCAAGGTCATTCATTTATATTAGTAGTTATAGATGGAAATTTATATATGTGGGTCTTAGGATAAATGTCTCAATAATGAATACATCAATAATTTTAACATTTCATTTATTTATTTATATCCTTGATAATATTATAAATAAGTTTGTGGTAGGATTAAATGTCCCATGTATCTCTTAAGAAATATTCTCAAAAAAATATAATAATGTAGGTATAGAATCATCTCGGAAATTAATGTGTATAAAATAAATATATAGAACTTAGGGAATATTATCCAGAAAAAATTCAATCAAATTAACTTTCATGAATATATAATTCGAATTAAATTACTCAACTCAAAAATCATTCTGCTAAACTAAAAACTAATAAAAATGTATTTATAAAATCACCATTTACACATTTTCTTTTATTTATATGGGGGTAATTAAAAGTATAATAATTCATTATTTTAAAAAATAACATGTCTTTTATAATAATGAAAACAAGAAGAACTCAGATTTTTAAACAATAAATCTCAATAAATACTTATAAAAACATAAAATGATAAAATGTATTCATTATTCTAGATATCCATGTTGGAGATATATAAATTATTAAATTAAAAATTGAAATTTCAATTTATGAACTTTAAATTAGGGAATCAAGAGAACCTTGTAATGGAAATAATATTATGGGGAAAGATATTTGATAGTGGTTGGAAATATGGCTACCTACAAAAATTTATTGAAACAATATAGTTACATTAGGCAAAAAATTTGCACACATGGGGTCATAAATATGTATAAAGAGAAATGTATTTGTGTACACCATAAATATTATAAGTGAAAAACATAGATAAATTTATGAAGATCCTATAATGAATTTCTAGATGATTGATGAACATGGAGTTTAAGAGAATAAAAAAACAATCATAATATCACAATAAAAATAAAGAAAACAAAAAATATTGCTGCCATCCCGAAAATGAAACTACTTCAAGTAAGAATGTCACAATACCACCACCCATGTGTCTTGTAAGAATTTCAATATGGACGTAGAGGTATGTAATGAAACTACTTCAGGTTAGAATTTCACAATGCCACCACCCATGTGTTTTGTAATACCATGTGAACTAGTGTTCCATGACGATGTTTGGGCCACCTAAGAATGAGAAAATAACTACGAAGACAATTTTTTGCTGATCTAATGAGTATATACTCAAAATAGACCCAAATGACCAAGTTCCTAGTGGAAAATTCATATGGTGAGACCACATAGATGTGTTATATTCACCATAAAATGATTTTTTAAACTTAGTGGATCTATGTGTGATTAGTGGATATCTTCGCATCACCTTAAACATTGGAATGTGTATCCAAATAACTTTGTAGACTGGGAATGAAAAAAAAATCCTCAATATATATATTGTGGCCAATTTTTACTTCTCCCATAGAGATATCCCATCATTTTTTACCAAGTCAAAAGGATACATGTGAAATGTTGATCTCCAACATTTCCACAAACTTCTAAGAAAACCTTCCGGTATGTCCCCTCATGCACCTTAGTTTTGATGGAGAGTTTCATACATCCCAAAATATTTATGATTCCTTAATGCACATTGATAAGCTCGATAATGGAAAATTATAAGTGCATGTTGGTCATAATTGGAATATTTAGTAGAATCAAGTGAAGGGAAATTGAGGATAGAGTAAATATGTGGGTGTTTGGAATCACCCAAGGATGGGTTAGATGATTACATGGATAGAAGGGAATATAATGTAGTAGAATTATCTAATGCGTACAATGATGGGGTGGAATTAGTTGGTTTCATTCTAGTTGAAAACACTAGACATGAGGGAGATGGAGGAGTATCCCCCTGTGTTATATAGTTTATGATTTTTTTTATTTCATGTAAGAATGATAAAAGGGGGTAGAGGAATTTGAATGAGATCAACTAATGATGGTGGAGGAGGGTCAGGGCAGAGTGATCAATTACAAGGCAGATATGTTGATGGAGTGGTGGTTATGGGGTTCTATAAACCTATGGTTCACTTCATTTAAATAGGCCCCAAGTATTTCACATTATGTATTCAATATATGACATGCAATGTTTGAGTTTTTTTAATTTTTTTATCCTAATGATATCATGTCTTGTATTATAAATAACCATGATTAACATACATGGGAATTGCATTATTTTATATTATTATTGAGTAAATTACAAAAACGATTTCTCAAAGACAGTAATAGTTTAGTGTTATTTGATGTATAGAAACATAATCTTCTAACTAGGTGAAATATCATTAACATCTCTCTTGAATATATTCCAATTTACTACTCCTAATTAAAACCATTATTCATAATCTAGGAAAACAATTCATAATAAACGGTGAGCTTAGATTCTCATTAAGTGAGAATAAAATATATATGAAAGCATAACATGAGTATGATGTTATGAGAACATGCTAATATCAATATATACCATACCCTGCATAGTAGAGATCATAATCATGAGTCGTGGAATGAATATTGGTTTTTTATAAGAAAATGAATCGAAAGAAAATCCAATAACATTGTTCTTGAGAGAATAAAATTGGAATAAAAAAATAGTAATAATGGAATACACATATGTATATAAAAACATTCACATTTATCCATTTCCATTTTCTATGAATTCCTAAAATACATCTTGTGGACTACACCTATAGGTTAGGATGCACCAGCATCCCTAGTTTCAATCATTTCTTTATATGGGATTGGGTTTCCCCTTATTCACATAGTGGATTAGGTTTCACAATATTTCCATAGTAGATTAGTTTTCCTAAAATTGGGGTAAAATCATTGATATAGATATAACATCAGTACACAACACTGTCCAGGTCACACAAGGACCTCTTCCACAGTTCTTCATGGGTACAACCAACCAAGCCACACATGGAACTCTTCCACAGTTATTTGTGGGTATACACATGTGTAAAATATGTTTGAAAAAGGATATCTTCGAACCTTTAGTATAACTAAAGAGATAGATTTTCTTGTAATACAGATACACACTCTGCTCGAAAGTTAATAAAATGTCACACAATAGAGCAGAAATATAGAGATAGGTTTAGAAGTTCTCTGAGTCTTAGTATTTGCACCACTGGACTTCTTGAGATGAATAAGATGCAGAGCTTGAGACCTCGTATGGAAAACAGTGTTTTGAAAGCCATACATATTTGGCTTGTGTTCTTCGTGAGGTTTGATAGTGCGACGATGTTCTTGATTTTAGGATCCCATTATGCTTCATGCCTTCTTCAGCAACATCAAGTTGCATGAGAAAATTCTCTAAGTTTATTCTATCATCATGCTCATGACCACCATCTTGTTTTTCTATTTAGAATCATGCTGCACATTCCTTTCTTTATTTCTGGGCACATTACTCTTTTATCTTGGAGTGTGTGCGTTTGAGCCGACATGTTGCATGTATTCTGCACCTCGTACCTCATATATTCAGATGACATGTCTAAAAAAGAAATATTACTTATTTTAAGGAATTAAAATCTATAAATATGAACTTTAGAGTTTAAATTTAAATATGAAAAAACTTATAAATAAACGGTGTCACAATATGTCATGGAAACAAAGTCTCATTCACAAGGTGTCTATATTGGTCATGGTGTCTTGATGTCACGATTTCTCGTTCACGGTGGCTGGATGTCAAGGTTTCTAGATTCCACGGTGTTTGCTTGTTCACGGTGTATGGATGTCACTGTGTCTGGATGTCATAGTGTCTCCTTGTTCACGGTGTCTTCTTGTTCACGGTGTATAGATGTCACGGTGTCTGGATGTCTTAGTGTCTGTTTGTTCATGGTGTCTTGTTCACAGTTTCTGGATTTCACTATGTCTTCTCATTCTTGGTGTCTTGTTCATGGTGTCTGGATGTCACGTTGTCTCATGTTCTTGGTGTCTCATGATCATGATGTCTCATGGTCACTGTCTCTCATGGTCACGGTGTCTCAGACTAAGGAAAGTGTTTGTATTCATATGTAAGTAGTGATATTTATGGAATGACATAAACTTATCATTTTTTAGAGAAATCATTATAATGTGAATAAAAATGTAGTGTATAGAAACTAAAATGAGTGTATTAAACTTTAGAGATTTGTATATACTTTAGTAAACAATTGTGCATTTGTTGTGAGCTAGATTACATAGAGCTAACGTGGTTTATAGACTGAATAGGATTTGTGATCATTAAAACAAGATTTATAAATGAGAAGTCCAACAATATCACATTTTTTATGATAAAAAATCATGTATATTTAGAGTGTATATTTTTTTTAAGACCATATTTTGAATGTGAATAAGTAGAGTGAGTGTTCTCTTCTACAATATTTCTCCTATAGTTCTCATATTAGTTTCCCATATATTTCATCTATTTTTTACCATACATTTCTCCCCCTTTTGGGATTATGAAAAAAGAGCATGAAAAATAAAGACAATAGAGACAAGAAATGTGAATATTGTATTAGAGAAAATAGAGGAATTACATAAAATAAAACAACACTAACAAGATTCCCATAATAAATAGAGTATTCGCTGCCCTTCTTCACTGGATGGTCTTCTTTTTGCCTTCAGCAGCAACACCAGATGTGGAAGCCATAGAAGCAGATGCTGAAGTAGAAGAAGGGAGTGAGATGGTTGATAGATAAGGTAAATTAAGTCCTTTAATAACAGAGAGATCCATAGTAGTTGCAGTTGAAGAATGGGGAAATTGTTGATCAAGGATCAGAGGCCGAATCTAACTCAGTGCCGGACTGACAGACATAGAAGTGGTGCACATTGACAAATATAATTATATAATGAAAATAATTATATTCATGTTATCCCATGTAAATGGCCAGTGTATACACATCATAAAAAAATATAGATGTGTAACTTTACATGTGTCTCAAAAATAAAAAAGTGATATGAGAAAACCCTTACATTAAGTCTTGACATTATTCATACATGTACAAAACACATTTATAATAAATATAAGATTATTATAAATGTATCACGTTACCATTTTATTATATATAATACAATATATTGTTTTATTTTGACTTTATATTACCCATTTGTTATCAATTCATTATTAATGCTACATTTCAGGTAATATCTATGTTGTTTTTCATATATGTATTGACTTATTAATCATGTTAATCTTATACACTTCATTATAAATGTATTTCGGGAATTTTAATAAATTTATAAATATAAAATATATTTATTTTATAAATATTTATAATTATCTATACAATATTGAAATATGAAATAGAATACACCATTCATTGAGACGGTAGGTTGTGTGTACACAAGACTGTTGTTTACATTTAATTGTTGTATTTAAAGAAATTAAGAAAATGGATTATATGTATATACATATTATCATTACATTAGAATTTTTATTTTAAACATAAAATATATTTTTTCTAAACCAATTTTTAATACATTATATGTGACAAATGAATGAATCACAATGCTTTGCGGATATAGTAGTCCACCAATCCGTAAATGAAGCTATCATATTTACAAAAAAATTAAAATTATGAAGGAAATGTATATGTAGTAATTTAATAAGAATAAATTAAAAATTATATATGATATATATATAATAAAAATTTTTATTTCCATCATAATTCCAAACCATTAGAGGTAGTAATGGTAAAAATTAACAACCTAATTTCCTAAGGAGGTTTTCTACCATACACACAAATGGTATGTTCATTGACCTTTTTTATGGAGGTGTGTGTATGTGTAGATATAAATATTATAATGAAAACATCAATTTATAACTTTTATAATTAGGTTATTATATATTCTTGTAATATAAATATTTTAGGGGGTGAAAAATGAAAACAAAACAATAGAGCCTATGGAAGAGTGTTATCTCTTCTTCGGGTAACTCCACTTAGATTTCACCAAAGGGATTCCATATTTTAGTTTATTCAGTAAGGGATTATACTAGGATTAATGGAGAAAATTTTGGGGATTTTTTTGGTAATGTTTTAAAATATCCAATGTTTCTTGAGATATGTGAGGATATAAGGGGGTGAGTGTCATTTTATAGTGGAGGACAAGTGGAATTATTCTAAATATTAAAAGGCAATCACTATTGAGAGGCCCCCTAATATAATGTGCCTCCAATAATTATACATTTATATATAAGAGGGTATTTGGTAAAAAAAATTACATCAATTAACTTTTGGAAATTTTTATATATTGTTTTCCCATTTATGATAATGTTTAACCACAATGTAATATTTCTTTATATTAATAGCTATAATTAATTTTATTTATATTCACTAATATTTTAGTTCAAAAACTAAGTTTAATTTTTTATAAATTTTAAATTATTGTGATTCTAAACACTGATTCAATTTCCCCAAATTATAATCAATAAATTAGAAGTATTTTTTAAAAAATTAATATCGTAGACATGTCATGAATGTGGATTTTAATGAGAAAATAACCAAAAAATTGAAATTTTTTCATATAAAATTTCATTCAAATGACTTAAATTTGATTAATTGATGTAAAATTTATCATATTATACATTAAATCTAAATTAATATATCATTTTACTATATAAACATACTAGAAGAAATACCATTTTTGATTTAAAATTAGTATTTTTCATAATTCATCGAGAAATGAAATTTCATAGAAAACCACTAGTATTAAACCTAATCTAATTTAGACATTATGAATTTCAAATAGATTTTATTTTATCATATTCAATTTCTAAAATTTTCTATGATTAATTTTATTATTTTTTATTGAAGTACATAAAAAAGTTTCACTTCAGAAAATTGTAATTTTAAATATATAAATACTTTACCAAAAGAATATAGTTTTTATTATCAATATGTTGTATTTGTAAAAAAATATTATAAATAATATAAATAATAAATTAATACTATTCATGTTACTATGAATAACAACTATGTCATAACTGTTTCTTAAATATTTCTAATAAATAAATGGTGTTTCGTAGAAACGCAATGTTGTTGTAATTCAAGCCAAGTCAATGTTGTGTGTAGTGTAGTCTTATCTTGGTGTTTCATAACACTATTTATTAAATTGTATTATTGTATAAAGAATGAATAAAATGGTTCTATCATATAAAACAATCTATATTAAGTGTTCTGTTAAATGAAAAATAACAAAAAGATTAAATTAATTCAGTCAAAATTCACCAAATCTTAACATGGTACATGTATTTATTTTAAAAAACATTAATATAATTTTTTTAAATAGAAATTATAGATAACAAAATTGTAATTATCAAAGAGTTTTGGAAGAACAAACCTCTAACAATTCCTAAAATTACATAACCTTAATAAAAAAAGATATATCATATTTAAATAACCATGTTTTTCCTAGCAGTTGTTTCACAGTTTATTATATAGACAATTACATGATTTCATTTCGTTGAACTTTATTTTAGATAAACTCTCCTTATGGAAAGGTAGTTGATGATAGAGGGTAAAAATTGTTAAACGATTTCCATAATCATAGGTGAATAGTAATTTATATACTTGTGATCACTATATCAAATTGGATCAAGAGAGAGTGTCTATTTTTCATCCTTACTATATATTAAATCATCTTTATATTGATTGAGAAATATTACAGGGCAATACATTTTCTCGCCACTATTAGTGGATTGTTTTACTAATTCACGGTCAAATTTTTCATAGTTGTATTTAAATATAATATATACATTATTTAAATCTATAATTACATTCCCAATGGCATGAAATTGTGTCCCTAGTATTATAGGGACATATAATTCTTTTTCAATGTAAAAAACACAAACAATAACAGGAAATATGAACATACAAACATGAAGAAGTTATCACCGAGAAGCCCCCAAGGGTACTTTGCTAAAATTTCTTTTCGTTGGACTGAAACTCTCATAAATTTCATTTCATCAAGTCCCATATATTTGAATACATATATAAGAATTATATTCCTACTTTTTCATGATGAAAAAAGTCTCTTTCTAAATTAAATATTTTAATAGTGAAGGGAATAAAAAAAATATGGCATGTCAATTTTTGGGTGGGTGATTATTATGAAACATTTTATGGGATTTTTCGTTTCAGGTGACCAATCTTAGATCTTATATATAAATTAATATATTAAGAATATTTTTTTGAAACATGGATTAATAATTTACGTCCAAAGTCACTTCTATTATGGTAATATAATGTAATTGGTTAAAGATTTATAGTTTTCTCTTTTCCCTCTCTTTTGTCTTCTATCATAATCTCTTAAAATACGAGTAGGGGGTTTATATGATGGTGGTGTAACATTATCATATTCCTTTTTATATTTCTCTTAAACTGATGATTTTTTAGTTTCCACTATTTGTATATTCTTTTTTCTAGATACATTTATTTTTTCTATCATCATTTTCCTTCATCATGATTAAATAATATTCATTAAAATTTCCAAATCATCCATTTATCACCTAATCACTTTTCTTTAATTTCTATCATTTTTTAACACATAAAAAAATATTCTTTTCCGCCTCTTTAATATGTGTTTCAATATTACCAAGAAATCTAACAAACTATTGAACTGATATAGTTTTATATATTTTTCCAATTTTTTTCTCAAGATTTCATTTGGAAGTAATTTTATTTTACATTTGATTTTATTGGGTAGTAAACATTTGATATTATTATTACATTTAGGTGGTTAGCAGGATCTCATGATTAGATTGCGGATGTGGGGATTGTTATTGTTTCTTTGGCCCTGGATCTTGATACTTCATTATTGAGAGGGTTGTAATTATTGAGATCTAGAAAAATGTTGTTGCTAAAATTGTTGTTCAATTTGAGGATATATAATATTAGGTGGGTACCTGGGTGGTCTATAATTTCATATTGTCCCTTGAACACATCTATTTTGATTGTTACCTTGATATACATATTGTGGCTGCTAAGTCAGCATCTCATGGTAGAACTTTTACTGATATAGTCGGTGTTACTAAAACCAGTAAAAAAATTTATTGTAATTTACATTATTATAATATATAAATTAAGTATCCTTAATTACTTCTATACATTCATGATATGTGTATGGGCCAACACACATCATTCAATATAGAATATCAATTATAGGGCCATACAATGGACGTTGTTTTTCAATTAACTGGTAAATTTTAAACATTCTTAGAAGAGATTGAGCCTATTCGACTTGGTATGAGTTCTCTTTGATCAGATGGATTACATGATGGGGATGTCCTCTCTCATTCTACTACAAACTTACATTCTGGGAAATCTATTTTACCAATTCTCTTCTAACAATAGGTGTCTTGATCATGAACACTCCATCAGTAGTCATTTTAATAACAGAGTGTATAGCCGGTTAGATACCCTGGTAGAATGTTTTATATTTTAACAAGACATAAAGATCATGATATGGTCATTTATAGGCTATTTATTTAAAACAATCAAATTCCTCCAAATATGATTATACACATTCCTAGTTAAAATTTTAGAATAAATTTATATGATTTCATGTTTGAATCAGTGTGAAACACTTTTCTAAACACTTATATTAAAAATAATCTAATGTCCTAATAGTATATGGAAAACATAGAAGAAATAGATTTTTGTGAATAGAATTCTTCCTCATCACTCTTTGATCAAGTGATTCTAAAACTACATAGATTAGTTTTTAGTTTTACACTATGACTATTGTTTCTAATAATATGACTTATTTTTTTAGTCAATGGAAGAAACTATTAATAACTGGGATAATCTTGAATGTGAAAAAAAATTTACAAATGAAAAGTTAAAATGGGATGGTCACTTTAATATATATGTAATGTTCAATGGATATAATATAATATAATGTTAATTTAATGGCAATGATAAATTCATGGGGAAAATATTATTAACAAAATTATAACCCTTGATATCTTTTTCATGTTGACAGAATGATGTTGGGATTGATATATGTTGGACATGAATAATTAAATTGTACAGTATTGATTACCATAGAATAAATTAAGGATTTGTTGACTTTTGGATTATGGAATCATAGTTGAAGTTTAAAATTAATTTTGATTTATGGAATATATGAAATAAAGATTTAAATAAAAAAGCACACACATTTTCAATATGTATTTATTTCAATTTACGTTATTATCTTGTTTTAAGATAATACGCGATGAATTAATTTACATGTTTTTATATGAAAAGTAATGGATAACTTATAATATATAAGAAATGAATGCTAATCTATTTTTGAGAATTTTAGTTACATTATTTCTTATGTTTTAGACCTCCAAAATTTATAATGATAACAGGGATAAAAATTTATGAACTATTTTATGATAATATTTGGATGTGGTTTTAGTGATTTTAGTATTATCACTCCATATAAAGATTTATTCATATTGGTTAATGTGTTCTATAATATTTGTTCTGACATTTACAGAAATATCGAATCACTTATCATTCCATTTATGAGTCTCATGATCTCATAAAACATCGTGATTGAAAATTTCACCTTCATTTCATTGAATAATATATGAAGTGTAAATTGATACTGGGATAAAATAGGGTGAGGTTGTCATGAAATCATGTAATTGTATAATTTCATTAAAATTCTTCAACATGAGGACATATGCGATTTAAAATAATATTTTTTCATATTTTCATCAATTTTGATGATATCAATGACCTCAATATTTCTTATTATGTATATGGGTTTTTTTATTTTTAATGTTATATAGATCACCCACTTTTATGTGACTAGTGATATTTATCAATATCAATTAGTATTTGTTATTTTATTCACTATCCGTGTTTTCACATGCAACTTGTGTTTACAATATGGGAACCTAGTTTTGAATTTCTTTGGGTAAACATTATACTTCCATACATTATTTGAATGGTAGTTTTAGTATTAGTTATTAGTATGTGGGTTTCTATGAATAGAAAATTCAATTATTTAATCCTTGATAACCTAGATTAATGCCTAGGTCAAAATTCATTTCATTGGGTGTAGAATATAACACCCTAGGATTTTGTGAACCTTTTTTCAAATTAATGTATACTCTTTGATATTTTCGATTTCACATAACATAGAATATGTATTATTTTATATTAAAAAATAATTTATTCCATCTTTGTATGATACACTACATTGTGATTTTTTTATATTCTACACCAATTAATATTACAATACAATCATTGACGACTTGACTTTCATTATATACAGACATCGTTTCTACGAAAAAAATTTTATTATTAAAATTATATAAATGATATTGATATATAATTACCATTAAACATATTGATATGAGTACTAAATATTAATTTATAATAGTAATTTTTAGTATTTTATATAAATTAGTCATATTGATAATAAAACATATATTTTTCTGGAAATGTATTTATATGTTCAAAAATATTATTTTCCCAAAAGAACAGCTATAGATGCACTTTTGTGAATAATAATAAAATTATTTTTATACAATAAGATAAATTTAATTCTATAAAATAAAAGTCAATTTAGATTTCATTATATCAAAATTATATTTGTGTAATTTGAAGGATTTTTTCCAAAAAACATCTTTTTATATGAATAGTGAGAAATGATGAGTTTAAATTGAAAACTATTTTTCATCAAATTTTTTTATATAACAAATATATATATTATTTATTATTTAATGTATAATTACTTAAATTATACATAAATTAATATAATTTTAATTATTAGTACATATTTTACATTAATATTGGATATAAAAACAATTCAAACTTTTATATCATTTTTCATTAAAACCCCACTTTCACGACACATCTTTGAGATTAATTTTAAATTAATGTCGTCCAATTATACTTTTTGAATTTGTATAAAACAGATTCCATATTTTGAATCAGAATAATTTATAATATTTAATATGGTCAACTTTTATTTTGACCAAAAATAATTATGAAACTAATTAAAAATAATTGAAGTGATTAATATAAATAATATTATTTTCAGGATAAACATTAACATAAATCAAATAAGAATACAGAAACTTGTCTAAAAGTCATTGAATGTAAATATTTTTTACCATGAGAATATTTTATCATAAATGTGTAATTAATGGAGGCACATGATGCATGGAAGACTACTCAATTGTGCTTTCATTTTTATATATACAATATTGTCGCTCCTCCTCAAATATAAAATGACATTGTCACCCTCCAGCCCTCACATCTCTCAAGTTACAATGGATCATTAAATCCATGAAAATAAAATATCTAAACTTTCCTCCGTTAATTATAAAATTATCCCCTTCTGAATAAATCCATCCAATGAATTCCTTTGGTGGAACCCCTAAAGAGTTACCTGAATAAGAGGGAACATACTTCCACATTATGTTTTATTTCATTTTCAGAAATCACCCCAAAACTATTATTGTTACATAATTATATAATCAAATTAGTATATAAAATATAATTATATTTTTTATTAAAAGGTTTATACCTACACTTACTTACACCTATGTCGAATGGCTAAAAAACATACAGTCCGTGAGTATGACAGACTACCACCTTACAAAATCATGGTGCTCGTTTTTTCATTACCACCTACCATGATTGGAAATTATAAAGAAAATATTATTTTTATATGATGTGTATTATATTTATGATTTATTTATGTTTAATTAATTATTATCTAAATCATACCTTCAATATCTCTATTTTTTAAAATATGATATCTTCGTTTATTTATGTGTAGACTACAACCTCCTCAAAGCGATGTGATTCGTCTAAACATTAAATTGAATTTATTAATGATTAATTTTTTTAAATAATATGATATATATTAAATTATAATTATGAAATATTTATTATATATATAAACATATATTTCATTTACTTTCATTCTTTCAATATGATAATATAAAAGAAACATCGTTCATCCATGTTTATGGATTTATATCTCAATGAATGTCGTATTCCATTTCATATAATAAGAATTTATAGAATATTAAAAATATTTATTTAATGAATATTTATTATATTTATATTTTTCTTTAAAATAATGAAATATGTAATTCATTAACTAATTAATAGTTTCTAGAATAACAAGGTAAATCATATACGAGAATGATTGGGAATATTATCTGAATGTATCTTTAACATGTTATTACAAATAAACAGGTAATATAAAGTATTAATAAAATTTAATATGATATAATTAATAAAAATATGGTTCATTATTTGATTTAAAAAAAAAATTAATTCATTATTTAATATGTTTTACCGTGAATGAAGAAAGTCAAGACTTATGTTAAGGGTTTTATTATCTCACATTTTATATCTGTGAGATACATTCCTTGTTAAAATCTCATTTATTTTTTATGTGGAGGATGTTCTTAACATGAATGTGTTCTATGATAATTAAAATTAAATTCAAATTTATTTATATATCCATTTTCTAATATCAATTTCACCTAGTTTATGGTTTAAATTTTACCAAATTGATACATTAATTTTTCCACAATTTTCGTCTTTGAAACACATCCCATGTTATGAACCTATTTTTTTATTTGAGGGGTATACACATCCCATTGAATTTTAATATCATGAATCTATATATTTTCATGAAATTATAATCTTCATGAAACTGTATTCTATAAGAGGGATTATGGTTTATTATTACCATAATGGTATGAGTTTATAGTTATTATCTATTCATTTATCAGGATTGATTAAGATTATCCTTCCATTGGTTAAATATTAAATTCCATATCCTAATACATATCATGATTTTCTTTATCATATGATAATTCATGTTATATCCATCGATTGTTTCATTTTTACACTCTTTAGAAATTAAGATTTTTAATAAAATGACTTTATTCAAATCCATGTTTATTTCTCCTTTCGGTCAAAAATCAATGTTATTTCAAAACTATTTTTTTTAATTTTTTTTCAAAAACATTTTACTAAGGCCCAATGAATGTTAATAGACATTTTTTCCAATATAAACAAAATTTAAAAAAATTAGAAGGAATATTTTGGTTTATTTATCCATCAAGGAAATTTTCAAAACATTTTAATGTGAAAAAGAAATGTTCAATATCTTCGGACTTAATTAAAATCATGACCATAATTTCTATGAAGCTTAATTTTTAATTATAGTAGATTAGTTTTAATAAATGTTTCTATATTTTTTCATAAAATTGTTGATTTTAATTTTTTTTCAATGAATAATTAATTCAAAAATTGTATTTGTTTAAATAGTGTTATAAATGATATTCAAATATTTCATTATATATTTCTATAAGTATATTTTCAATGAAATGGATTTAAATTAAATAAATTATTTTATTAATCAATATAATTTCATATAAAATGGTTTAAAAAATGATTTCAATCCTTATTTTTATTTTATCAAATTATTTTCAAACAAAAAGGATTTAAATTTTTTATCTAGCTATCATAATGTCTTTTCAAGGAGATTTCAAAGAAAATTGTTTTCATAAAATATTCATGATTTTTAAACATTTCAAATATAGAAAAAGTTTTCAAAACTATTTATGTTTTACAAAATTTATTTCAATGAGATATATAATATTCTTCAATAATATTATTAAATGAATTTATAAATCCTTATATATAAGGAAATGGTTTTTTGGAAATAATTTAATAAAATGATATTTTCATTGGGAACTGTTCCACTTGTTCCATAAAAAACATTCTCCATCATATATGACATAATTTTTTTTTATAATTTATGATTTATTAGGGATATTATATAAGAATACAATTCATATTGTTTCATGAATTGTTTTTGTTTTCATGGAATATTATTCTTGACACTTATTTCTATTTCACAAGTCATATTACTTTTATGCCTGCTTTCATTAATGGGATCTGATTTGGTGAAATTTTTATAATACCAATATATTTTCTATATGTACTGATATTATTTAATGTTTATGATACCCTATTCACTTTTGGAGTTATGATATGATGATTATGAAACATATCTGTATTTATGGGTTAATATGTGACGATTACTTATGATCTTATAGAACACATATGTATGACTTTATTATGCGATGGGTGTGGCCTATATATACCTTAATATATTAGTTAAATATTTTTATTTCATGATATAATGATGAGAAACATGGTGAAAGACATGATCCACAATGGAAAATATATATTTCTTGATATAACATGGGAAATTGGTTTGTCCTAGTCCACTATGGGATGATAGAGAAATTGGATTCACTATGGGATGATTGGAAAACCCAATATAGCATGGGAAGATTTGGAAACTCAATCCAAATTGGTAAGATGGGGAAAATTAATACACTATCCGAAAGAGGGGAAAGACGATCCCATTGAATGAATATATGATGACTAGGGAGGGTGGTGTGTCTTTCCGTTTTGGAGTAGTCCCCATGAAGATCCGTAATATGTTTATGAAATGATCGTTTTCTTATAGGAATACTTTCATGTGCTTATTTTTATTATATATGTCTATGTGTGATGCCAATATTATGTTTGGACAAACCATGTTATTTTATTTCACTACGATTCCTGTCTTATGAACATCTAATCCTTATTCTATGACTCACAATTATGATATATGATATGTATGGTGTGATATTATATTTTTATGATCATTTTTTCATACCAATACACTCATGTTATGCATAAATATCTCCCATGTTTAACTATACTAAGGATCTAAGATCAATCCTTTCTTATTCTTCCTTTCCCTATGTTATGAAGAATGGTTTTAATTATAAATACTAAAGGGGATGTTCTTAACAAGAGATATTGGTGATATTTACCCAAGAGAGAATATTATGATTCAAGGTATTGAAAGACATTATTCTATTATGGTTCTATGACATGTAATTTGGTATTGTTCTGAATAATAATCTAAATGGATGTAGTATCCATTTATGTAAATCCTGGTTAGTTATAATTGGTATAAAATGAAAGGTTTATTCAAATTTTCAAAAATAAAATATGAATATGTTATTAATATCCCATATTTCTAAGGCTAGGACTAGTGAGATCTGTAAATAAAATCCAATGTTGTATTATATTTCTATAAAAGTGTCATAATATAGATATTATATTAGTAATTTTTCATGATTTTGTGATTTTTTTTCTAGGATAATTTATCATAACACTATTATTTCATATTTTAGGATATTTAAAAAATAAAATGAACTTGGTTAACATTTTATTTTATGGATAATTTTTTAAAGACTAGTCAAATGGGATGGTCACTGGAGTAATGGATATTGTGATCATGTCTAGTATGTTTTCACAGAACATGATTTACAATGTGTACCCTAACAAAATATAGGACTCACTACAGAAGAGAATGAAGGAGTTATCTTAGATTAATGCTAATGGATTCTTTATAAAAAATATTTAGATACCTTACGATATTATATGTGAAATGAATAACCCAAGAGGATGTCTTAAAGGAATAATAAGATATTTTGACTGTGAAATAGAAGGGCAAAAATAAATTAACTATAAATTAAAATAAGGACTCACATTTGGAAATGGATAAAGCTATTGGCCTCTATAATGAAACATTGAATGTTAAATAATTCATCTATATAATAAAATGTTCAGTATGAAAATTGATGTCCCAATGCAATTCTCACAAATAAAATCAATAAGGCAGTAAGATTAATGGTTATATTTATAATTATTAGGATTTTAGATGAGAAATGTTAAAGGAAAGAGGTATTCTATAACAGGATGAGGTATCCTTGTTAATGAAATTAGAATTAGGTATAATAATAAATTTTTTATGTATTTGGAATCAAGAATTATGAATTGAGTAATATATCAGGATTGCTAAATTAATTTATTCACTGATGATTTAAAATAATATGTTGAATCTTTAAAATGGAAATGAAAAATTATTTAATGGCAAGGGAATATTCATGTAAAACATATGATTATGGAAATGAAAAAAATTTATTTATTTCTAATGTTAAAATAATGATATTCTCATAGATATATGTAGAATATTAATAAGTTAATTGGATGTAATGATTACCTTGGAACTACTTATGATTTGTTGAAAAGTATTTTATGCTATCATCGATGAATTTTACTGCTCTTTTGGACATATGGAATGTATCCAATAAACAAAGGAATAAAGAAAATTGACTGTTTCCAAAAAGGATTTATAGTAAATTAGGATGATGTTTGAAGCGATACATGATAAAGGTATTCGCATATTTGGACTGTGACAACTAGAATATTTATTATGATATACATGGGATCACTACTAAACTATTTTTTGTGAAATTTAGTTTCCCTATTCTAAATTTTTCTACTCCCATATTTCATAAGGGTTATAAGGGTAACCATTTAGGGAATGGTTTGTGTTAATAATTGGATAAAATTTTGGGGATTAATATATTATCATTCTATATAAGTATTTATTTATATTTGATAACATGTTCTTTAATTTTTTTGGGATAACTAAAGACATATAGAATCACATATAATTCTATGTATGGGTCTCATGATTAGATAATTCTTTAGGAATGGAAAATTGACTTAATTTCATGGTATAATAGATGATGTAGAACTTGATCAAGGAAAAAATGTCTATCATTGTCCTAAAATAAATTAATTATATCTTCTCCTGAAAATTATTCATCTTTTGGAAAAATGGTGTGGATATAAAATGTCATCATATTATCATCAATTATGATGATTTCATTATCATGTATCATGATTCTAAATTCTATAGTTGTGTAGGTATTAAAATTATATTGATTATAAATTTTATTCAGATATGTAATATTTATCATCCTCTATGATTATTTATTCTTTTATTCAATGTTTTTTTTCGCTTGAAACATCTGTTCTCCTACATGAAAATCATGTAATTATCTTTTTGGGTAATTGTTGTTGTTCCATCCATTTTTATTGTTTGTTTTAGTATTAATATAAATGATGTGGGTATCTATAAAGGTAACATTCAATTATTAAACCTCTGATACCCCATATTAATTGTGATAGAGAAATTCAGTTAATGGGATTTAGAATGTAATAACATGATATTTTGTGAATTTTGTTCAAATTTATTTTACCATTTTTATTTTTTTCATTTATTTAAACACTAAATATTTTATTTCTTATATGAAATCACCATGTAATTTTTACATTTACACTATACCATGTTAATATTTATTAAAATAATAATCCAATATAATATCATGCTACATAAAACATCGAGTTGTCTTGCATTACACACAACACTGAGTTTCTACAAAACACCAATTTATTATTACAACTATTAAAATTAGATAGTTAAAACCCATTAGTTAAACATATTAACATTAATAGTAAAAATAAATTTTTAATATTATTTTTAATTTTTTATATATAAATAAGACAGATTTATAATATAACATATTATATTCAGTTAAATTATTTATATGATTGAAAACTCAATATTCTCAAATGAACAACTTTTTTTCCTTTTATGAAAATAAAAAAAATAAATTTCATAAAATTTAAGAAATTTATTTTTATAAAATAAAAATATTTTTTGAATTCACAATTTAAAACTTATATTTGCATGAATTTTAGGTTTTCTATGAAAAAGTTCATTTTTATATGAATAGAAAAATAAGAATTTTAATTGAAAAACATTTCAATATTTGGTCATTGGATCCAATTTTCCCTTGAATCTTGATATAAAAAAATTCAATATTTGGGTCCTTTTTCTTCTTAAAAACATGATTTCACAACATTCCTACAAGATTTATTTTTTATCTATTTTTTTCTACTTATGTATTTAGAATTTGGAAAATTGGATTTCATTATTTTAATAATCATATCTTATATATTTTAATGAATCAAAATTATTTTTTTCTAAATATATTAGTGAATGTAAATATAAATAATTACAACGATTAACATAAAAACAATATTTCATAGTTGTTAAACACCAACATAAACATCAAAATAATCTATAAATATGTCCAAAAGTCAATAAATTTATATATTTAGATAAATGAAAATCTTGTATCTAAAATTGAGAATTATTGGAGGGGCATGAATAATTGTATACCTCCTTGTAGATTTCCCCATTTCATATTTATATGCTTGCCACTCAACGTTCACTATAAAAGGGAAATCATGATGTAACTTCCTCGCATATCTAATGAAACTTTTGAACATCAAAAAACTGTAAATATAAGTTCTAATATTCTATAAGTTCATCCTAGAATTATAAAATTGTGCATGCATACATCCAAGGAATCCCTTTGGGGAAAACTAAGAGGACATACCCAAAGAAGATGTAACATCCTTCCAACAGCACTATTGTTTTCTTTCTAATATCCATCCCTCGTCTCTTATTATTCTACACCTATATTATAATTTTAATATTGTAAATATATGAACTTTTTCCATTGTAATTTTTATACCTACCCATACAAAAGCATCCATCAAATCGGTAAAGATCTTACCATTTGTGTGTATTGTAGACTACCGCCACATGAAACGATGTGGATTATTTTTACATTACAGCCTCTAAAGGTTGTGAAAAATTATATAAATAATGTGATTAAAGGGTAAAAATTATATTTATTATGTCTATATAATTTGGTTATTTTTAAAAAATCATATGTTCATGATTTCTATTTTTGTGTAAATATGATAACTTTATTTGTGGACTTGTGTACTACCACCTTTTTGAAGCAATGTGATTCATCCACAATTTACATGGAATATATTAAATATGGTTTTATAAAAATTATATGATATATATGAAAAAACAATTTCAATATAATTATAATATACATATATTTCCTTTACTTACATTCTTTCAATACGACAATGAAATAGAAACAGTGTTCATCTGTACGTACAACATACAATCTCCATGAACGATGTAATCTTTTTCATATTTTAATATTTTTTTGATTATTATAAATATTAATGTGAGTAATATATATTATATTTATATAATTTTTTACATTTCGGAAATAAAAAAATCATAAACTATGTAATAGTGTCAATATTAACAAGAAAAAACATATACAAAAAACTATTCAGCTATTACCCGAAATGTAACATTACAAAGGAATTGATAATAAATGTGTAATATAAAGTCCTAACAAAATAATATAAGATATTATATATTATAATATTTGTACATTGGGGGTCTATAATAAACATAAATGTATTATATAGCATTTTTTATGTTTTATGAAAAATGTCAACATTTATTGTATGGGGTTTCACATCTCACCTTTTATATATGTGAGATGCATGCCATATTAACCACACATTTAATTTCAATGATGCATATAATGAAAATGAATTTACTATATAATAATTATAATTAAATTTTTTTGAATTTACATATCCATTTAATTCTATCTCTTTCATTGATTTTATGGATAAACATTTCCAATTCATCAAAGTAATTTTGTCTTAATTTCCCTTTTTTGAGACACATGCATGTTATGCGCCTATATTTTACAATGAGGTCTATATACTTCATGTTGAATTATTATTTAATGAATATAATAGTTTTCATTATATTATAATCTTCATGTAATTTTATTATCTCATGGGGATTAAGATTTAATGTTACTAATGTGGTAAGAGGTTATTGTTATAATTTGAGCATTTATCAGGGTTGTTTATGATTGATGCTTATGTTGGTGAAATATTATAATGAATATCATATGAAATTGAATTTTTTCTATTATTGTTATTAATTTTATATGCATGTATTTCTACCATTTATATAGTCATTGTTACTTAATATAATTAATAAAATATTTTTTTAAAGATCCTAAGTTATTTCTTTTTTTGTTAGAAATCTATGATATTTCAAAACTGTTTATTCCAAAAAACAATTTAAAAAATGTTTTAATATTAAGATATTATTTTTATAGGATAATTTTACACATTTTTTAATTTCATAACAATATGTCTTAAAAATTAATCTTGTTTTCATTTTCCGATCAAGAATTTTTTTTTAATTTTGAAGGTGCAAATGGAATGTTCAAAATATAAAGACATACCCCCCATCATGACAATAATTTCCTTGAATCTTCCATTTTATGTTTTAATATTAATTTTTGGATAATGGTTTTACTATTATTGTAGAAAAAGTTTTATTATAAAGAAGTTTTTAAGGTAAATTTTCTTAAAGAACATTTATCTTTTGAATATTATTTTAAACAATTTTAAAAGCATCCTTTATATGTTTTCAAAAGATTTTTTAAAAAAATATTTCATTTATTTCATGATTTTATTAAATGGTTTCAATTAAATTTTCTTTAAAATTTTTTCAAAAATTACTTCAATTCTTGAATATATTATTTTAAAATGCTTTCCAAATAAAAAAAGTAAAATCTTTTCCAGATTTTTTATTAGTTTCCAATGTGTTTTCAATAAAAACATGTTTTGAAAATTTTTTCAAACATTATTTATAAGTCTGTGTAGTTAATTTGAAATCAAAATATTTTTAAATTTATTTATCATTTATGAATAATTTTTTAAGTGTGAAATAAATTTTCATCAAGTGTTATTTAAATTAAATCTTAAATCCTTATTTATAATAAATAGTTATTTGAAATGTTTTTAGGAAGAGATATATTAATGAAATTATATTTTCCTTAATAAATGTTACATTTAACAATTCTAAATATTTTCGCATATAATATGATATAATTTGGTATATTTTATTTTCAATTGGGTATAAGATCCGAGAATACCATTCATATTCTTTCTTGAATGGTTTCTGTTTCGATGGATTGATGTTTCTAAAAAGTGTTTCTCTTCAACAAGTAATATACTTATGAAACACATTTCATTTAACAAGTTATTATTTGATTAATGTATTTTGAGTCCTATCAATTTTCCATATTTAATTATAGGATGAAATGTTTGTGATACCAATTTCATTTCATGGTTTATTATTGGATTTTATGAAACCCATTTCTTTTTATGGGTGATTATAAAATGATTTTTTACTTTTTGTGATACACATATGTAAGATTTCATTTTGAGATTTGTGGGACCTATATATACATCCTATTAATTGGGTAATGATTTATATCTCATTAATTGATTACGGGAAACAAGTTGATGAGCTTGATCCACAATGGAAAACAGTTATGCACTAATCGAAAATGGAAACAAATTTCATCGTAATTTACTATGTGAAGATTTAAAAACCCCATCCACAATGGGATGATAGGGAAATCCAATCTACTATGGAAATATGGTGAAACCTAATCCACTATGTGAATAAGGGGAAACCCTATCCCATATAAAGAAATGAATGAGACTAGGGATGCTGGGGCATCCTGACCTATAGGTGTAGTCCACAAGATGCTTTTCAAGAATTCATTGATATTAGAATTGGATAATTGTGAATGTTTTTATATACATATGCGTATTCCAAAATTATTATTATTTTATTCAAATCTTATTCTCTCAGGTGCCATGTTAGCTAATTTCCTTTCGATTCATTTTCTTATGAAAAACCAATATTTATTCCATGACTCATGATTATGATCTCTACTATGAAGGGTATGGTATATATTGTTATTATCATGTTCTCATACCCTCGTACTCATGTTATTCTTTCATATATATTTTATCCGCACCAAATGAGAATCTAATCTCATCGTTTATTTTGATTTATTTTCCGAGATTATTAATAATGGATTTAATTAGGAGTAGTAAATTTTAATATATTAAAGGGTCATGTTAAAGATATTTCACCTAGTTAGAAGATTATGTTTATATGCTTCAAATTACATTAAACTATTACTGTCCTTGGGAAATTTTTTTTGTAATGTGCTGAATAATAATTTAAATTGATGCAAATGCCCATATATGTTAATACTAGTTAGTTATAATACATGACATAAAATCATCAGGATAATAAATTTAAAAAACTCAAACATTGCATGTCATATATTGAATACACAATGTGAAATACTTGGGGCCTATTTAAATGAAGTGAACCATAGGTTTATAGCACCCCATAACCACCTCTCCATCTACATATCTCCCTTGTAATTGATCACTCCACCCTAACCCTCTTCCACCATTATCAGTTGATCTTTTTCCAATTCCACTACAGTTTTTTATCATTCTTACATGGATTAAAATAAAATAAACCATCTAACACAGGGGGATACTCCTCCATATCCCTCATCTCTAGTGTTTTAACCTCGAATGACACCAACTGATTCCACCCCATCATTATATGCATTAGATTATTCTACTACATTATCTTCCCTTTTATCCATGTAATCATCTAACCGATCCTTGGGTGATGCCATACACCCACATATTTATTCTATCCGCCATTTATCTTCACATGATTCTACTAAATATTCCAATTATGACCAACATGCACTTATACTTTCCCATTATCGAGCTTATCAATGTACATTAAGGGATCATAAATATTTTGGGATGTATGAAACTCTCCAACCAAACCATGGTGCATGAGGACACATACTGGGAGGTGTTCTTAAAGTTCATGGCAATGTTTGAGATCTACATTTCACACCTATCATTTTGACTTCATAGAAAATGATGGGATATCGCCATGAAAGATGTCAAAATTGGCCATAATATATATATTGAGGTTTTTTTTTCATTCCCAGCCTACATTGTTATTTGGATACACATTCCAATGTTTAATGTGATGCGAAGATAGCCACTAATCACACATAGATCCACTAAGTTTAAAAAATAATTTTATGGTGAATATAACATATCTATGTGGTCTCACCATATGAATATTCAACTAGGAACTCGTTCAATTGTGTCATGTTTGAGTATATACTCATTAGATCAACATAAAAATTGTGTTCATAGTTATTTACTCATCCTTGGGTGGCCCAAACGTCATCATGGAACACTAGTTCACATGGTATTACAAGACACATGGGTGGTGTCATTGTGACATTCTTACTTGAAGTAGTTTGAATACATACCTCTACGTCCATATTGACATTATTACAAGACACATGAGTGGTGGCATCATGACATTCTTACTTGAAGTAGTTTCATTTTCGTTATGTAACCAATATTTTTTGTTTTCATTATTTTTATTGTGATCTTAGGATTGTTTTTTATTCTCTTAAACTCCATGTTCATCAATCATCCAGAAATTCATTATAGGCTCATCATAAATTAATCTATGTTTTTTACTCATACTATTAATGGTGTACACAAATACATTTCTCTTTATACATATTTATGACCCCATGTGTGCAAATTTTTTACCTAATGTAACTATTTTGTTTCAATAAATTTTTATAGGTAGCCAAATTTCCAAACATTATCCAATAGTTTCCCCCATAATATTATTTTTATTACAAAGTTCTGTCGATTCCCTAATTTAAAGTTCATAAATTGAAATTTTAATTTTTTATTAATTAATTTATATATCTCCCACATGAATATGTAGAATAATGAATACATTTTATCATTTTAGGTTTTTATAAGTATTTATTGAGATTTATTGTTTAAAAATATGAGTTCTTCTTGTTTTTATTAGTATACAAGACATGTTTTTTTTTAAATAATGAATTATTATACTTTTAATTACCCCCATATAATTAAAATAAAATGTGTGGATGTAGATTTTCTAAATATATTTTTATTAGTTTTTAGATTAGTAGAATGATTTTTGAGTTGAGTAATTTAATTATTATTAAATATTCATAAATTTTAATTTGATTGAATTTTTTCTAGACAATATTCCCTATGTTTTATATATTTATTTTATGCACTTCAATTTCTGAGATGATCCTATACCTACATTTTTATATTTTTTTTTTGAGAATATTTCATCAGAGATGCATTGGACTTTTACTCCTAACACAAGATTATTTATAATATTATCAAGGATATAAATAAATAAATAAACTATTAAAATTATTGATGTATTCATTATTGAGACATTTATCCTAAGACCCACATATATAAATTTCCATCTGTAGCTCCTAATAGAAATGAATGGCCTTGGACTGAGTCATGTTACAATCCCAATGTATGCCATCTTACATTAATCTTGATATAATTTTATGGTTTCCATTTCAATAAGTGTAGGGAACCCATTCACTACAAATGTCCATGGGATTTTTTATACTAAAGAGATATATGGTGATTATTTTATATTTTATACAAGAAGTGGTATGCGGTTCCGTTGATTCATAATTCATATTTATAATATATATATATATATTTAATAAATAATAAATATTTATTGGTAGTAAATTATGAATCTCAAAATCACCATTTACGATAAAGATAACTCTTATGATAGATCATATGTTGATAATTAATTGATGTAAGATCTGTCCTAGAGATGCATTCTGAAATGAAAGAAACATGAATCATTCATCGAATTTATGAGACATACATAGACCTAACTGGAGTATTTTGGGAGCACAGAGATGCATATTCTTTTAAAAAAAATTCAATTTATTTTTTCGTGATGATCATGTATTTTACTTGAGAGTATATTATCATTTTTTAATGTTATTTTTATCATATATCCACTTACCATCAGACACAAATTCTTATGAACCTTATTGAAAAATCCCTCTTGATTAATAATTTTCTTATCTTTATAAAGTGGAGATGTTACAACCAGTGGAAGCCTATGGTTATGAATAGGTATTATATGTATTATAATTACTACTATTATATTTTAAAATGAGTTATGAGTGGAAATTCATTGTGATGTCAATTAAAATATGGTAATAATTTCTGTGGAATAATAATTAACTTGTAATTAAATGAATAAAGAATATTAATAAATAACAAAAATATAAGGGATGATTGATATTATATATGGGATTTATTCTAGGTGAATTTATTATTCTAACATTAGTTAGTATTAATTGATGGATTTTATTTCACATTTAGAGTAAAAAAATGTATTTGGAATCCCATTTGAGAATATTTTTTACATGAGTATAAGTACATGTTAACATGGTGGTGTAATATGATAATCCCAATTCATATATAGAATTTGGATAGATATATTCAATGTTTAATCCTAATTTACTGAAGAATACAATGGGGTTTGGCATTATTTTCTCAAGAATTAGGAATGTAAGACATAATGTATTTTATAATGGTTGAGAAATTAAACACAACAGATCATGAAACCAATGTACATGATGTGTACTACTCATCTAGAGTAGTTGACTTAGTATAAGTTTAGCTTGTGAATCCAATGTAAAATGTGTGAACCAAGTAGATAACATGAATCTTGTTTACATGTCATGAATTAAACAAATTTAAAACATTATGAGATACATGACATGCGTTCATTTCATGATGTGAAATTATAGAACTTAGAATACCTTTAAGCATACAAGAAACAAAACCTAAATATCCATGTTCTTTAGAGAAATTTTATGATCTAAAGTACACATTGTGAAAGACACTTACACACCATGGTAGTATCTTTGTAGAATCAACTTAATGGAGTAACATAATGTTAAACCCATTTACACATTCTATAAAATCAGGTTTATATATATATATATAGTCACCCCACTAATGACATATTCTGGTACATGATAGTTGAAACACTTATTTTCATCTTCATTTGGATTTACACTTTCATTAAAATATTTTTCTATTAATTTATTTTTATGTGTTTATAATTCCATTGTGTCTTCATTAAATTCTAAGACTCATTTATTATTCATTTTTTTTCCAATAGTACAATTCAAAAAATTCAATAAACATGAATTACCATTTTGTTCTTCATTTTTTTCATCGTTCAATTTATTTTTAATTTTTTTTATAATTTTAATTATGGGTTTCTTTTATTTATGTTGTTTATTTTTTATGTGAAGCATGTTGAGATCTATTACCATTCTTTTGATTGATATAATCTTATGTGGCTGGTTCTCTTAGGGTAAGAGGTTCGGTGTAATGGTGTCTTTGAACCTAATAAATATCTACATTTGAAAATAGATACACTATGTCTAGTTATTAGGTTAGAAAATTCTAAATCTCATTGTTTATCATTTACTATGACTAGGTGATCTTCAATTGAATGACAGTAACCTAAGTGGTGTTGAAAAATCTAAGACCAATATATTTTGATACATTATTCCTTGAATCAATGCTTCTTTCACTTAGGGTATTGAATATAATTGGACAAAGGAGTGGTTTCTAGATTAGGTATATAGAATTGGATTGACAAAGACCAAATTTTTACCATTACACCACTTCTCCACATAATCCCAGGGACTATCCCATGTTATATTTTAGGTTAACCTTTTTACTAAACACCAAAATTGATCCTCGGAGATAATTTCAATCTAAATTAAAACACATATATGTAGTTTACGTAAATGAAAATAAATGATAGATATTGAGGAATTATATATCAAATGGTTATTACCAATGGGTTTGCTTAATTATAACTATCCTTGTAGATTCCGCCCCAGACTTCAATTGTGCTACACCTAGTTTTAGAAATATAAATTTTAATAGTATCAATGAATGTGTGTAATCAATGACGACTTGTGGGCCGATCATCCACCATATAACTAATCAATTTTTCATTCATGGTAAATTATTAAACCATAAGTAGATCATTAATGTCTAGTATTGTTTTCCGTATATGTCTCAATGCATTGATTCTCGATTTTCATAAGAATATGTACTTCATTATCAACAATTTTCATAGAATATTAGGTATGATCAAAATGAAAACTAAACTCTTAAACATAACCCATTACATGGATTGAATTTCTTCCACATGACTCATATTCTTCATAAGATTCTTCCACTTCTCTGATTATCTTAACAAATGATAGATAGATTGGAAAACCTATTATTGTATCAAATAGTGGAGAATAAAAAATATATTTTTAATGATGGTGATGCATTAATCTAATAATAGGGGATTAGAGGACCCACTAAAATAATTTGGATGCTACTTCATAAAACATGTATAGTACATTTCCCCTACATTGATCTTTTGAAAGCTAAATTGACAAATTCATTGAGATATTTTTGTGAGCATATATTAAAAGATTATTTATTTTAGAACTCATTGTAGTTAGTTTAACATGTGGAAAATAAATACATTATGCATCACAGTAATTGATAGAGTGATTTTTAATGGTCCCATCCATTGAATAAAATAAAAAAATGTATGCATAATGAAATATAAATCTGAGTGAGATATGAAATAATCATGATATATAATTCATAGTATGTCTAAATCATGACTCTTTATTAATCAGTGGATCCTTATGTTAAAACTTGGATATCCTTGCTCATTTGAACAATTGAAGATGTTATTATATTATTTGGAATTTACCTGTGGGGTTTTATTAAATTTATCTAATGAAAATCCCCAAAGATTCACCATAACACACTCTGAAACACTCAATAAAGGTCCATGATTTTTTATTCATAAAAATCTCATTATTTTTGAATAATATATATATATATATATAACATTATGAACCACCCTATAAGAATGATTTTTTAGTGTCTTTTGAGACTACATACATAACGATCATATCTAAATATATTCTTCATTATCTCCCATAATGACCATTCTATATTTTAACCTTCTTGACATACCCTAGTTGAACCATTCTTCATAACTTGGGGAAGGAAATGTAAGAAATGGTGAGATTAGATTATAAATAATGGTATACATGGGATATATAAATTGATGATCATATGTGAGAATAAGATAAGAACAAGGATACGATTTCATTACTATAAATTACATTGTTCATACCCAATCTATTAAAATAATTAAACATGAGTCGCTTGTAAATCGTTATTATTTCAAAAGAAATTAATCATACAAGAAAAAAAGTATTCAGAAATGTATCAGAAACTATAAAATAATGTCATAAAAGTGGGTTAAAATTATTGATATTGATATAATATAATTTTTCAAGTTAAACTACATTTGAGATCAAATCATTGTGGATTTGGAATCATCATCTATTTCATTTAATACATCAAGCATAATAAATTACTTATCAGTGTAGATAAAGAAAATTAATTTTTCCCATAAATATCACATGAGATATAAAAATTTATCCAATGAATTGGAAAACTATATAATTATAGGCACTCCTAATAAATAAAAAATCTATATATTTGTTAAAAATATCACAAAACTATCATCATATCATTATATAATTACCCATGGAAATAAAATATGGTTCATACATATTTCCTATTTTATCAAAGTGTAGCCTACGGAAAATAAATTGGTTTCAAAAACATTTCTTCATCACACTCAAAAAAATATCCAATGAAGGAATACAAATATAATAATTGTATAATATCCCATGTAATAATTATATAAAATCATAAAATCTTATTATGGATAACAATTCTTTTAATAGAATCATTAGAATATTTCCTGATGAAAATACAGTTTTAAAATTGAAATTATTTTTATAAATATAAAAATTCCACAAATATGAATGAAAAATATACTTTATAATAACATTATAAACATGTAAAAGAAGAATAAATGAATTGAGCAATCATTATGTTGTGAAATAATGTTAATTTGAGAAATGTTAAAAGATTACAACCCTTTCATACTTTTATGAAAATTCTAAAATTTCATCATTCGAAAAGAAACATGAAGATTCATTTATAAAATAATAAATTATAGAATTTTTAAAAATTAATTTAAAAAATCATAGGTTAATTTTATATCATTCTGGAAAATATTTTAGAAAACATAGATATTGAAAAAATAATATGTTCAACCAAAGATAGAAATAATTTGTGTTTTAATAATAAGAATTACTTATGGATTAGGAGTTACTCATGTGAAAAAATGAAGGGAAAGTGAATAATCTAAATTGATAACCAGTATATAATGAAAAATAAATGGATTAATCATATACATATCACACAGTTTTTATGGAAATTCGAGCATAATTAATTTTAGTCAAAATGGGTATGAAGCATTAATAAATTTTATCAAACAGTTTATTTCATCTTAAATTTTTTAGAATAGATTATATAAAATATATATTTAATGTAAATGTATTCTATAACCAAATTTACATATATAGTACAAGTTATGATATACATGTGAAAAAGTTTACAATATTTATAAACAGTATCTTATAAAACGATTGTTCTAAATGATAACATCATTGTCTTCCAAAAACGTTTCAGTTTAGAAGTCTCATTCCATGTACATTGGTCATTACTCTATCATATATATAATTTTAATTAGAGTATCTATATCATATATATATATATATATATATTAATCTATAAAATTTCTAGACAAAAATAATAAAAATTTAAACTGTTCATGGAAATGATCGACCATACGTAAACAAGAAAATTGTTTTCACATTAAAATGGATGGATGAAATGAAATTTAAATTATAATTAACATTTATAGAGGCATTATTATATAACATAATTTCTATTTACATATTAAATACATCTTTATTATAACCTATAAAATGTTTAAATAGAAAAAATTACATTACTATGTGGAGGTGGTTTTCTACAAGTACACATCAGTGATGTTATCACTTTCAATGAATTAGAAGATAACCTAGTAAATGTGATATAATAGTTACATAAGTTTTAATATGAAATTAATAAAATATATATACATTAAAATCATCATAATTACTATTTAATGAATATGATGATGGAAAATGAATTGTACTAGTATATGGAAATAGTAAGTTGTACGTACGCAAGAGGAATATGATCACATACAGTTTTATTAGAAAGACTGTTTATAATACAAATATGCTAATATTAATTACATTAATATATTTTGAGGATAAGAAACATTTAATTTTTATGATTAATTTAATATAATTATTGTAATTCAAATAGTAAATAAATTGAAAGTGCTCAGGTAACATGATTACCTTTCTTTAGGTTGACCATCAATAGATCCTTTCTAAAAGACATTTGGAATAAAATTACCAGTGTACCAAAAAATTTAATTCTAGATATAAGTTTTGAGAATGTAAACCAAGAGGGGATGTTCAAAATATAGAGGAAAATCTGATTCTAATAATATATATGAATGGTTTTAATTTGTAAGGGAGGGAGAGGATACACATGATATTTTTTTATTAGATTAATAAATATTAAATACATTCAGAGAAAAAATGATTAAAATGGTAGTAAATTAAATGATAAATATCCTTTATAAAATTAATACCATAAAATAGAATTTAATTATATTTTGGTGTCATTAAAATATTTATCTTCATTAACAGCCCCTTCTGGAACAATTTTTGATGTTTATTGTGGAAACCACTATTTCAATATTAAATGGTTAAAAATGTCACTATAAAATTGAAAAGTATATCATAAATGAAATATGGTATTTATTTTCCTTCATATTACATTATATTGTATAATGATAACATTTTTATGAATTTTTAAACAATTAATATAATATTATCTATCAATTATCTATAATGAATCTTTTGTAAATATTAATTCAATTTGACTTCATAGACACCAATACAAAGATATAATTCATATATAATTATTTTACACAGCTATAATATTTTATTTTTATTTACAAAATTCATGTGACATAATAAAGCACTCAAAACTATTTTAATTTTAATTATTTAAATATCATTAATTTTATTATTCTATTAATTTCAGAAATTATATGTCGATAGTGGGTATGAATTTTAGATAATTATATACTCACTAAAAATTATGAATACATTTTCATCATAAAAGTAAATAATTTTTATTTAAAAAAACACTGAAAAAAATTTATCATCATTTTATACATATGATAAAATTTCATAGATATAAAATTTCAGAGACTGTTATTTTGTAGTTATTTTATCTTAAACTAACACAAAGTCCATAATAATTGAAAACAGAAAACCAAGTGATCATATATTATATAATTTTTGGAATATGGATTTACTCAATTAATCTAATAGGATACAATAAATTTTTATAGAATTTTTAAATCCTTGTACCAATGTTTTAACCACATTATTCCCATTTTACCATCTATAGAGTGACAAAAAATTAATTAAATACTATAAATATTGAACAAAAATAAAAGAGAACTAGTTAACATATTTGATCCTCATAACTAATTATATGTAATCTATTTTCCTTGACTGAACTTATATAAGTGGTATTAATTCAGTATAACATAATCTGAAAAATATGAAAAAATCCATTCATTTAAAAAATTATATCTTTAAACATAAATCATGTGTTATTGTTATTCAATGTATCAACAAAATTGTAATAATATTAATTTTTTATTGTTATATAATATAAAATATTCATTAATATCATTCCAAAAATGGTTATATATTTTAATAATTATAATAAAAACGAATTATGCTGATAAAAGTAGTTTGAAGAAAAATTACTTTTATACATTCACATAATTATTATTTTGATTATTAATAAATTAACTTATTTTGAAATTAAAATGTTTACAATATTGTAAGTCTTACAGATTCACACAAATATAATAACACAATTATAATGGTATAATATATTATGTTTCATATTGGATCAATTTTTAATGTATCATATGACATCAAACAATTGAATTGATATATGTATATATATATATATAAATAACATCATGTTACATTATATCACAAGTAAATTATGTTTTTAACATTAATTCCCATAACATTGATTCAAATTTTTGAGGACATCCATGTTTCATCAATACCTCTAGTTCCTATGTATCTTATTAAATGTTATTGATTTCCAAAAAAACATTCATAAAGAGAGTTTTTCTGTTTAATAGAACATTATCTTTAATATATAGACATTATACCAGCTATTCCTCATAATAAATATGATTTTCTCAGGGTATGACCAATGAATATAATACCTGTTAAGGGCCGTGTATTTAATTCTATATGAGTGACAAGTGAAACCCATCATGATCTTGGGAGAGGTCTAGTAGAAGCATAAAGAGATAATTTACTATCCATATTCGATCAAAAATCATGAAGGGGAAAATATACCTATATCTCATCTATACTTTCATTCCAAATTACATGAACTTCTTTGATGGGGATATAAATACATATACATTTTTACACATTTTAAATTCAATATTAGACCAATTATTTTCAGAATAACTTTTATACCCTCATTGAAATTCCTTTAAGTGATGATAATGTCAAATACCATCATAGCAAATCGTTGAAATTCATTAGGTACCAATGTTATTTTTTCTCCAATATCATCCAAACATTAAATAGTTATACACATATGCCCACATATGTATTCATAATGATCCATCTATATTTATGAGTGAAGGCTATTTTTGTAAGAAATATATACTATTGTAAGGTTTCGATCACTACCAAGATTTAAATCCAGAGAATAATATCTCAATATATCTTATAATGATTGATGGTTTCTCTCAAAAATATCATCATTCTTAGTGAGAAATGTAATTTTGAAACATATCTTAGTATTCAAAGCCTATTAATGAATACTATATATATTTGAGGTAATCTTAATATCACAATTCAATATAATTGATTTTGATAATCCATATAACCTGATCACTTTTATATTGTATAAAATGAAAATATAAAGAAGATATAAAGTTTCTCAAATGGAAATGATGCGTGCTTACATGATAAGGTGATGAACTACAAACAAAATTGAATTATTCCCTTTCAAATGTTTTGGGAATATCTACAGTGAAAACAATGTCAATTTATCACACATCTATTCATGTATGCATATTTCATGTAAAATACCGATATAAATATGTCCCTCGTCCTTAACTTTTAGACATAAAAACACTAATATACATACTTTGAAATATCACTTTTCATATTATCACTCTAAAAATTATCTTCTAGATAACTCTATATCATTAAACATCCATGATGAATAGTGAATGATGGACTATGTGATTTATACAAAATCATATACTTCAACAATGTTATTTAAATAATGCATAAAAGTTTGATAAACCTTATCATTTTTAATAATAAATGTTAAACTCATGAATATTTTTCATATTTATCTGTAACAAGACATCTTCCTTCTACAACAATTATGTATGGAACTAGATTTTATAAGGTATGTTTATGTTTATGTTCTATTTTGGGATTCTACTTTTGGGATAGATAAGTGTTTCCCAATGATAATGTGTTGGATCGATGGTATTCTATGGGTTTGGGGCACGAAAGAGGAATAAAAGGTAGTTCTTAGGCATGTTTTAACAGTTATTGCAAACCTTTCTGGAATCCTAGGTAACTGTGCAGCCATGGACATAGGCCTATGTATTGTTATCGCACTGTTAAGAGAACCACGCAGAGTTCACTAGAAACCCATGGGAAGGGGTTTATTTTCAGTCAGTATCTTCCACGTAGTTTTCGCACGGTTTGGAAAACTATGTGGGTAAACCGTATAGCCCATTAATGTTATAAAATATAAAAAAATTCACTCTAGGATTTTAAACCCCAAAATAGTATTTTTCTAAATTCTTCCCCTCTAAACTGTAGAGACAAAACAATGCATCCAAAACAATCCAAGGATTAATCTCCCTTGTTTCATGGCAATTTGGAGCATCATTGGTTGTGGATTAGAGCATTCGGTAAGTCTAACACTCATCTAGTATCTCTTTTTATGATTTGGGTTGTGGTTTCTCCCATATTTTTTAAAAGTGCTAAAACCATGTTTTTTATGAAACCTAGGTTGTGGTTTCATGGGATTCATTAATCCATATATAAGGATGTAATTAAGAGTACATTCATCATCTGAATCAAGGTAGGTGGTCTACAAGTATTACCCCATATTTTTATTCAAGAACTGTGCATGGAAGCTTGTGTTCTTATTTTTCTATAATTGTGTTCTTGGACCTGTTGGAGTGTTTGATAAGAAGGGGTGTCTAAGTGACCAATTGAAACTCTCACCATCCTCATGGGATGTGTAGTAGATGAATTGACCATTTAAGGGACACCCATTGGGTTATCCAGCATTTCTGGACCTAGAAAGTTATAGGGTTAAGTGAAGGGTTGCCAAGTTAAAATTTGAACCACATTTAGAACATGTTGCAATGGGGAAATATGTTATAAATGGAATTATAAGAGGTATTCCTAGGGTGATAAGGTATAAGGGGTTGTGTTTCATGACATGAATAATTGAAAATTGGGTTTCATGGGATTATGTCTATTGTTTAAGAAAATCTGATCAGAAATGCCTAAGAGGTTTAGTTCATATTAATTTATGAACATAAGATTTAATGAAGGAATGGGAAATGGGGAGTACTTTAATTTTATGTAATAAGTAAATTTAAGAATATATTTAATTGGTTAATAAATTAGGATTTTTGAACACCTAATGGTGGAATGTAATATGTGGTAATGTTATGAGATGTGAGAAATGTACTTGAAATGCATTAGTAGTTAAATGCTTGGGAAATGATGATTTGGATAAATGGGTAAATGTATCATCAATGATCAATTTGGATAATGTATAAGGGTTCTTGAATAAAAATAAGGGGTTAAGACTCGAGATTGTAAATTTGGATAAATGACTATGAATTGAAATTGGAAAACGTGTTAGTGGGTTTTGTAATATTGTTGTTTTCCATATTGTTTTTATGTATAATTAATACTAATGAATTAGATATGATTTTTCATGTTATAGAATGGTTGTGGTATATTGATAAATAAGAATGTGCACGTGTCTTGGAATAGTGGGGTTTTGACATGAGGTTTTACACCCATGGGTGGAGTAAGACTTTGGCTATAAACTACACCCAAAAATATAGGGGTTATGGAAGGGGATAGAGGTTATATTCCCCTAATGGTTTCATTCCACCTGGACTGAGGATTCAAGGTGAGGATAATGTGCGTCTCTGATATGTCTTTCCCTACAAAGATATGGACTTGAATTATATCCCCTATGTATTGTAATTCATTTCCTTAGTCCCTTGTATATAATATATGTATGGAAAACCAACTGATCATGTACTAAGAGTTGAATAAGTAATAAATATGGTGTAAGAAGGAGAACTGGAAAAAAGTTTAAGTGTGAACAAAAATGAACATTGTTAACTAGTGACACCTGAATTGTCCCTTTTTACTCACCATTTATTTTGTACTTCCATACATTATCAATTAGTCAGGATATTATGTTGATAGTATTTGTGGTTCCATATTATGTTATTTACTGACAACGTTCTCTGGCCACTGTTGGGTACACAAGAAGATTTCATAGTTTTAGGCCAGAACATGGGAAAAGGTTGTACTCTTGGATGTTGAGTTAGCCTCATGATGTACATGGAGAAGGATCCATACATAGATTCAGGACCAATTTGGGGATTTGGAAACATTCTTATTTTTGGGTTTTATTGAATTTTCACTACTACCATGTCATGGAATCATTAATGTTGAATTATGGTTTGTACACAGATGGGAGATGTTTTAATAGTCTATTTATTAGTTTTTTAATATCATTCAACGTTTTATTTGGTGTTCATATGTGGATTGCTATGGTAAATATGGTATAGTCTACCCACATTACTCATTAGATCATCACTGTTAGTCGGCAACCACTAGCATATGAGGAGGCACACCTGAGGACATGTGATGACTCGTCTCAGGGCATTAGTTTAGTGGCTTCTAGGCTAGGGATGTTACAAAGTTTTATCAGATGAGTTCTTTTCTTTTTCCTACTATTTGGGGATGTTATAAAAAATATTATGATGTGTTGGGCCTTGGTACTAAGATCATTCCTATGAGAAGATATCCCATGTACAAGGGAAAACCCAAGTCTCCCTAGGTGGGAATTGTTGTTCGTGATGCGTGTTGTTGATTTTTAGTTATATTTCACCATTGGGTGATGCACATGATGTGTGATTTGATTGATTTATGATATTTGTCTCATTGTCATAATGGCTCATGGTGGTGTATTATTGTATCATCATAGGGACATATGGAAGTAAGTAGAATGCATAATTATATGCACAAACACTAGATGGGTGTGCAGGGCATAACATGTAGAATGGATTTTAATTTCTCAAAAAATATGGTGAAAATGATTTGTAATAATTGTAATGCATGTGGGTGAATGAAAAGAATTCAAATGAATAGTTACAGAATATCATCTATTAAGAAATTTTTTGACTGGGTTAATGATTTAGGTTGTGAAAAATTGTAAAGAATGATTCTGTGTCTAAAATGAAATGATATCATAATGATGGTAAAATTGTTAAAGAATTTTTTCTAATGATAGTTGTAAATGAGTTAAAATAATGATTGTAACTATTTGTGGACTATGAAATGTTCTGAAGAATAATATAACATGTTTTAAATAAGGAATTTGTTTGAAAATATTTTACTTAAATACTTTTGATTAAATAAATTTGTTACCCCATATTGACCATGCCCTAAAATGGGCATGATATATTTTATTGTTCTAAGTGTGATGATGACCGTTGGGATAATGTATGAAGAATGGTTTGTTTAAGGATGATAGACTGATATCTTTTCAATCTATGGTAAAATATTATGTGTTATTATTTGTAGAATAGGGTGAAAGGCATGTTTAAAATGGGAATTATTGAGTTCAATGGTGGGTATCCTTAGTATTGTTAGTTTGTCTTTTATTTGTGTGGGTTGGGGTAGTGATGGATCCTTAGTTTGATACCTTGTATTGGGATCGTAAGGCCTTTCCAGTTATGATATAGACTAGGTGGTGTGTTTAGGTAACCCTTGGTGGGGTTGTGGTTGTTTGGATCGGAGGCATTGTTTTTTTATGAGAGTGTGAAAACACTCATGGTTCATTACTATACGGAGTGCATGAGAGACATTAACAAATGTGTACATGTCCTTGTGTCCTAAAAAGTAGAGAAATTTTGATTTGTGTTTTGAATAACGTAGAGGATTTTCGGATCATAGTTTTGATGAATGGGTATACCTTTGGTGTGAAAACGTGATTAGATAGTTCCTTGGTGAGCTAGTGATAGTTTGCATCGAGGTCGGGGTGAGAGTTCCATTAATTAGGATTTCTTTTTTTATGTCATGATATGATTGTTTAAAAGAGAGGACCAATGGCATTCATGTGTGTGAATCTAGTCTAGGTAGTTGGTAAAATTCATCTTTTGAAGTGACCTAAGAGAGTGGTCATGTAGATTTTCTAGTGATTTTAGGTTTGTGTCTCACATATAAGTATTTTGGACATTGACAGTGGGACTCAGAGTGTTTCATGGTGCTTGGTTGGCCTTGAAAGCTATGTTGGAAGTGTGATGGATGGAGGTGCCACTCGGGTTGTGTTTACTCATGGATAATATCATAAAATCAAGGGAGACCTTGTGGGAGGTTACCCCAGCGATGTAGGTATCTTGGAATATGATCATGAGAGATGCTTCATAGGTGGTTTCAACGCATAATGAGTACCGCTGAGTTTAGTAAATGGTATTATGGGGAAACAATTCATTCATAAAGGTACCCTAGTGCTTTTGATAGGATGTAAGGATTTTTTTAAAGGGTTGAATCGTATGGATGCATGACCCACCTATTTGGATGATAATGAACAAGTGTACTAAAGTTGTTTTTGACTGGGAGAGAAAATGGTGGTTGAAGTGTTGTAATATGTTTTCACATGATGGTGGCATCTGAGGTATGGTTGGTCACATGGGTGAACAAATTTGTAAGAATGGTTTCATTATAGGGATAGATGTAGAGGCTTCCTCATGGAAGATTGGGCTGAAATACTAAGATACAAGGTAATTTAAGTAAGTGGGAAATGAGATTCACACAAATAAATGTCAGTTTGAAAGAGATCATTGGTTTTATTCATTTGGTAGACCGGTGTGCTTCAATTGTTAGATGTCAGTGACACATCAAAAGAACTTGAATGGTGTGGTGGAAGTAGTGCCACATGAATCATTGGTTCATGGATTCATGGTAATGTGGTCATGGAGTGATGGTTACACTTGGTTTCCAATCACACATGACTAGTGGTGGTTATGTGTACATGAGACACATTTGGAAGGGAATCCCAAAATCCTTGGTAGTTCATGATGTCACATAGTTCAACATCAAAAATCGAAAATTTTGTGGTGGTGTACTTTGGAAACTTCTTATCCTACCTCAGGTAGTAGCGATCCTTCCCAATATATTGATATGTCACAGGTACGTTGAGAAGCTCTGGATTTATGCCAAGTAACTTGAAAGTGTTTGGATGAATTGGAGACATCATGGAGTTTATGCACATGTAAATTGAATAATAGAGCTTGATGATGAGTGTAATCCCTTGATGTCTTGGTGTAAGGTCATCGGAATGGATCAAATGTAGACAAATGATATGAATACCATTCACAGAAGCTGAGAATGGGTGATGGGTGCTGTTTTTTTCTTGTTTTAAAAAAACCACTAGATTTTCATGGCTATGTTTTGGGGTTCATATTTTTACTGAATATAAGACACGGTGGTTAGAATCTTGTGTGGTAAGAAATGGTAATTATACTCTAATAGTGGGGAGTGATAATCCAGACCTATACTTTGAGTGGATAATATAGAGATCGTGTATTGGAATCAGGATGACAAAGAGGAACCTGTGAGGTGCATGTTAAGTTCTATAGAGAGACCATGTGGGCCTTGGATGTGGTGTCAGATGATCCATGTGTGGGCTTGAGCTTAGGGTGGTTCCATGTGAAACTCGATATTTCTATTCGGAGTCATTGAAGGGTGTGGATGGATATGAAGATTGTGGTTAATCTCACGTAATTTTTCTTATGTAGTTTCAGAACATCGTGAAGTTAAGGTAACCTCGATGGTTTTATGTGGTGTCATTCCGAGGGTGAATCTAGATGACTATCTAGAGGGAAGTAATTATTTTATGATGGTATTCTACAAGAATTCTTGGAACGAACTTAGTGAGTGCGTGGGACGATAATGACAGGCTCCAACTCATTAAGAAACTTGAGAAGGTGAAAATGCAGAATTGTACCATTTGTGGAAGGTGGGATTTCTGAGAGAAGATGTTTGGCCGGTCCGACCTGATATGGTACACTTGAAAAGGGTGTCGTAAGAGTGACCCACCTTCAGGGTCATGTTATGGCGGAATATGACTTTTTGAATTGAAGGTGGGCCTGAGTGAGGTCATGTTAATCATATCCTTGAATATATAGTGTAGGGATGTCCTCCCGAATGGTTTCGATGGTCTATCTAGATGATAATAATCATTAATTACCCTATAGATGTTTGTGTATGGTGAGTTGGAACATGTTAGATGATGGGAAAGATGACATGAGTTCTAGGGGTCCTTCATCGATGGGGGGTCCATGTAAACGAAAATTGTGGAAAGAAACATACTAGATAAATGGTTGGTTGATGACATGATTAGAGTTTTAGGTTGGAAGGATTCGAGTGGTCACTATTCAGTTGAGTTTTTCCTATTAGAGAGCTTTGGAATGAGTATAATTTTTAAATTTTCCAAGATTTTAGGTTTTTGTTTTGATGTATAGTTTTGGAATGAAATATTTATGAAATGTAGTTAGAAGGATCATGTGTTCTTCTCTTAGCGGTATCAGATTTGGTTTTCATTAGATTTTGGAAAAAAGAGGAAAATGAAACTATGTGATTTGGGTCATGAGTTGTGTAAGAGATAGAGCCAATGAGGTGTTGATTGGTTCCTCTATGATGATGTGATAATGGGTGAGATGTTTCCATGTGTAGGAAGTCAAGAACTATTTTTTTTAATTTCACTATGATATTCTAGAGGTTGGGTATGGTTAAAGTTGATGCATCCTTGACGATGTGTGTGTAAAGCCCACGCCCCTGATCCGTGATTGGTGGGCCTTGTGATGTGCAACTAGAAACATGAATGATGGGGGTGGATATTTAGGACAAGTAAAATGACCTATAGTTATGGATGTTTGGTGATTCTTGGAAGAGCGGCTCGAGGACAAGCCATTATAAGCGGGGGGGGTTGTAAGGTCGTAGATTTTTCAAAGGTATGTTTTATGTCAGGTTTTGATTTGGGATCCTTATCCTTTTCTTGATAAGTGTTTCACCTTGTTTATGGGAATACATGAAGTCATTCCAAGGTTTCATGGAAATAAATATGAATAATAGGGAATTCTTGTGCATGTTTCATGGTTTGTGCACGGTTAGGGAAAACCGTACAGGAATCCCAGGTAACCATGAAGCCATTGAAAGAGGATTACACATGGTTATCAAACATTCAAGCTAACCGTTTGGTGTTCCCAATAAAACTGTGTGAAGGGGGAGATTTTATGGAAGTATCTTTTTTATAGTAAGTGAACGGTTTGGCAAACGGTGTGGGTAAACTATGCGTGCAAGTAAATTTAGAAAATTTACAAAATTTCTTCTCTGGGATTTTAAACCTGTACTCAAGATTTTTTACTATTATTCCCCTATCACCCTTAGTGATGAACGAAGACCTCCAAGAGCATCCTATTATCTATATCCCTCATCTCATGTCCATTTGGATCATTTTTGGTTTCGGATCAAATCACCGGGTATGTCGAACGCTCCTCTTGCTTCTCATTTTTGGATTAGGGTTTGTGGTTTCTACCATCTTATTCTGAAACCCTAATACACTCTTTTTCTAGTAGAACCTTAGATGGGATTTTATGGGATGGATTAATTTAGATCTAGGGTTGTTATTAAGAGTATTCTCATCATCTAAATCAAGGTATGTGGTCTATAGGTATTATCCTAGAGTTTATTTCATGATTTTTGCATCAAAGCTTGCGTTCTTCTATTTTTCCCATAATCGATTTATAGGTCCCGTTAGGGTGATTAATAAAAATGGGTATCTAAGTGACCAGTTGAAACCCTCACGATCCTCGTGGGATGTGTAGGTATGAATTTCCGTTTTATGTCCACCCATGGGGTGTGCAATAATTTCCATTAAATGAAATGTGTATGGTTAAGTAAAGGGGTTCCATGTAACAATCTGAAAACCATGTTGAACATCTCTAAATGGTTAAATACTTTAAAATGGAAATGATAATAGATATTCCTAGGGTGATAAAGGGTAAGGGGTTTTTTGTATTGACACGAAAATGGGTAAATAGGGTTGAATGAGATAATGTCTATTGTTTAAAAAAATCGAGTTTGAAATTCCTAAGAGGTTTAGTGCATATTGATTTGTCAAATTGTTATTTTATTATTGGATGAGAAATGGGGAGTATGTTTTTGGGATTTAAAAATGTAATGGATGAATATGATGAATGGGTTAATACATTGAGAGTGTTGTACATATAATGGTATAATTTAATAGGTAGTTGTGTTATGAGATGTGGGAAATATACTTGAAATTCATTAGTGTCTAAATACATCTGAAATGATAAATGTGATAAATTAGTAAATGTATGGTCATTGAAAAAAATTTCTGAGGTATAGGGGTTGTTGAATAAAATCCAGGGGTAAAGGATCATTAATGAAAATATGGAAATATGACTACGAATTGGAATTAGTAATTGTTTTAATGGGTTATGGAATATTATTTTTTTACATGTTGTTGTTAGGTATAGTGAATTAAAATTTTATTGCTTATTCTTGGTTCTGTTATCGTTTGATTGTAGTGATTTGATAAATAATAATGTGCACATGGCATAGTAGATTGGGGTATTGACATGAGGTTCGACGCCCAAGGGTCGAGTTAGACTGAGGTTCAAAACTCTTCCCAAAAAGTCCATGGGTTAGGGAAGGGGTCAAAGGATCAATTCCACTCATGGTTTCATTCCACAAGTAGTAAGGCTTCACGATGAGGATAATGTGTGGATGTGATATGTGTATCCCAATTGAGATAGGTACTTGACTTATTTCACTTATTCAATGTAATTTATTACCTTATAACTTTGGGATGATGATATGCATGCTTGACCCATTTTACATGTACTAAGAGTCGAATAAGTAATAAATATGTTGTATGAAAGTAAATTTGGAAAAAGTATAAGTATTAACTAAAAATAAATTTTTTAACTAATAACAAATGAATTTTACCTTCTTCACATACCATTTATTTTTGTACTGTCATGAACTATATATTAGAAAGGATATGTTTTATACACTACTGGTGGTCACCAACATAGTTTTGTACTCACACCCTCCTCGGGTCGTTGTTGGGTACCCGAGTAGATTTCCTGGTTGTAGGTCAAGACAAGTAAAAAGGCCCAACTATGGGATGTTGAGTTAGACCCAGGATGTACATAGATAAGTATCTAGACTTAGATTTAGGACCCATTTTATAATTTGGCTGGTTGTCATATTTTTATGTTTTATTTACATTGTACTACTAGCATGTCATGACTTCATTAATGTTGAATTATAGATTGTATGCAATTGGAAGATGTTTCACTTGTATGTTTATATATTATTTCACAATATTATTCCCTTTGTATTGGTTTATTATATTAGATTACTCAGGTAAAGATGATATAGTCTCCCCACATGACTCATTAGACCGTCATCCCTATTCAGCAACCTCTAGCATACCGGTAGGTATGGTAGAGGACATGTGATGAATCCGCTCAGGGTAGTGGTTTAGTGGCTCCTGGGTTGGGGATGTTTCAACTTATATATTCAATTTTATATATGGTTTGACACTAATTTTAGATGTATAATATTTATAAGCTGAACTCAGTGTATACACAACCATACATTAAAAATATATTATTAGTGTGTCCTTTTTGTCATCATCATCATCGATATGCTAGTATGATTCATTATAATCATAGAATCATCCTCCTTGCTCGCTTTCCAATGGTGTTAGTTTATTAATATGTAATAAAATAAAATTAGATTAAAAAATAGTCTCTTGTTCATACTCAACACATTCTAAAAAAGTCTCTTGATACCACCATATCATTATGAATGATGATTCATCCTAGTAGCTTCATTGATTAGTTAAAGTAGATTAAAATCCTTATTTGTATTGTATGTTAATGTGAGAATAGGTTCACTAACCCACCATCATTTCATCTCCTGGAAATTATCATAACATTCATCTAACTTAATGAACATAACCCTATTCTAAGTCAACATCATGAATGTATTGTATATAGCTTATAAATATATCATAAATCATAACAAATGTAAATACAACTCAATAAAATATAGATATTGTTTACCATTATTGGTCTATGAAATATTACTATAATTATATCATTTAAGGATCCATAGTTACACCCAAAATTCATATTATATGACTGAATAATGTATTTTTAGAAGACAAAATTTACACTTGGAAAATATTTCTTATTGATTCTCATTTATCTGGGACATCAAATAAATCCTCAAATGATAATAATGATATTCCATTCTATTTGAATATATAATAATATCTTATATACTGACAAGGAAAACAGATCAAGGTAATCTATAAAGAATTTATTCATTAAATCCATACAAATAGTATGGGAATTAGTATGCCTAAACGGGTTCACTATGACATTATAATTCTCATACATCATATTGAGGTGGTATTAGGTATATAGTTTTTATTAACCCTTATATTAATGATATCATGAATGAATATTTATCTATTGGAAATGTTTCGGGCTTCTCATAACTGTTAAAACTAATTATATATATAGGTCTGATGATAAATTTTATTGATCTAGATCTTGTTACACTATACATAAATAATGTAAAGATGCATGGAAAAATCATTCATCATAAAAATTAGTAGTATTGGAACCCATGGTGAGGAATTAGGGTGTATGAATCCCAAATAAACATTCTCCTAGAGTGATTTCATAAATTCAGACAATGTAATTGGTTCTACTTTAGAATGAGACATTCAAATAGTTACAGATTTTGGTATAAGTTCTATTGAAAATTACCATTCATGGTTTATATGTATACTATGTTATACTTATATAAAGACATCATTAAATTACATTATAATAAGAATATCATCAATGATGAGTTCATACCTAATCATCTGATATATATCCTTTATGGCTATGAATTAATACACAGACGATTAAAATATTTTCTATTAGAAATATAAATGCATCCTAGTTATAATATATGATCACAATATCATCAATAAATGAAATGTGACTTCCATTACTATGTAATAAATATGGTATCCATATAAATAAAGTATATCAATTATTTTAATAAAAAAAATTCAAATAGAGGTAGAATCAAATGATTTTTGGGATGTTATTTCACAACAAAATTCAATATGAGATAAACTATAGAATTGAGATGTGACCATCATACCATTATGAGTTTTCACCGCCAAAATATCATTTCATCATCAAGTTGGTAACTTGACACCCATGCAAAATTTCATACATATATGATCATGATTATAGTTATAATCAATTAGAAATTTACTATTCTAGAATAAATAAAAAGTGTACCATTCAACGTGTCATTCAATTAACCCACATCGGTAGTCGTGATATCTTGGGATTTACCTTTATTTTTGGGTTTAAGAAGTTTTTTATGATAAATATTATAAAAAACCATCACATTTGTTCAATTATTGTCCTAATTCCCATAATACTTCATATGATTCATTAAAGTTTGGTGGGTGCATTAGTTGGAATCTTCTTTACCACAATCGTATAAAGATTTGTATTCATCACCTTTAGAAATTTTATTTTATTATGATCCAACATTACACATTTAAGTCACCTCCCCAATCCATTCATGAAATTTGACCATTTTTTGCGTCCACCATTGTAAAATAATGATGGATAAAATTTCTATATACAATTTGATTTATTCATGTTTACATGAGTATTGTAACATACCTGGTAAATAAAGAATATTAAATTTTCATATTTATTAATATTTTTGAATAAAATATTAATATTACTTTAAAGGGAATGCTATGCTCGATGGTGTATCCAATACGCAACAACGAGTTTCTTTGAAATAATATGTTTCACTCTAATAATAAAATAATATTATTTTAAATGGTAGTTAACGCCTAGCCGTTGTGTTGGAGGGAATGAATATAAATAACTACAAAATGATTTTATATGTTTGTTAAATGTTTCTACATTTATCCAAAAAAACATAATGGCTTAAAATAAGAAAAGAATTCAATTTTAAGCACAAATACTCTAAAATTCACTAAAAGGTCGATTTATCGCCTTTTGATGGTGAAGCCTATTTAATATAGTTTCGTTCACTTTTATACATTCTATTGGAACAAATAAAATTCTATTTGAGAATCGGGACATCAAAATTTACTTTGTGTAATTTTTTGGTATTTTTTCGATAAAGGTCATTTTTAAATGAATAATGAAAAATGTTGTATTTTAATTAAAAACCTTTTTTAATATAATTTATTTATATGATTATATTATCTTTTTAATTGGTTTTAAAGTCCAATTATAATATATTTTTACCATTTAATCCAATAGTTGTCATTAGAATTAATTTTACCTAGAAATTGGACATAAACTACTGTCAATCTTTTGATATATATTGTTTCATAAAAATATGTTATTTGTTCTGACAACGGGAATTAATTATTATATTAATTAAAGAAACTTATATGTTTTTAATTTTTTAAAATAGACATCATTTTTGAATTTGGAATATCAAATATAGCTTAGGTTTATTTTTTGGTATTTTTAGGAAAAACGTCAATTTTTGATGAATAGTGAAGCACTAAGTTGTAGTTAAAAAACTGATTTTTCATTTAAATTGATCATTACCACTTCTGTGATTTGAATTTCAAAAATCTGACATACATGGTTGTCATTAGGATATAAAATTTTGTTCAATGGGATTAAAATAATTTTTTGGTGAATAGTAACTTTTAAGTTTTATTAATCGCGGTAAAGGTAATTAGTGTAATTTATGGTAAAGATAATGTTATAATAATATGAAATGACCTTGACACATGTACTACCCTTATTGGATGAGACATGGACGACCAAGAAAATACATGGGTGAACTTGGGGATCCCATGGAGCCACTTTGTTGGGAAAATGACATTAATAACTTTTTCTTTAAAGCTAAAATTAAAATGTCACAAACATGTATTGTTTTACTAAAACTATTTTTACTTGGGGTTATACAAGTCATATTTTGACTATAAATATTCATTATAAATATCAAACAATTTCATACATCATGATATTTTTTTTATAGTTTTTAAAAATTAAATAAATTTATTTATTTATGACACCGTGATGATGCAGTGATCACCTCATAAATGATCGATTTAAATAAAATGAGAAGATAAAGTAAAATATTAGTCTAACACTAGTCACAAACCTATTTATAGGTTTATTTAGAAACCTTATCACCTTATCCTCTAAATATATCCTTTTGGGACCTTCAAAATCCGAAAATCATTTTATAATAAAGTAATATTTTATAACTTTCCATGAATGCCCCTCCTCTTCTATTATAAAAGACCCCCACATGTACCACCTTACCCACACCTCTCATGCCATTGGCTCGGCCATGCTCTTCCCATTTTTTCTCTCCACATCCATATCCTCATCCTATAAGCCTTCCGTTAGGCAGAAATATCTTCACGTAAACACTTTTGGTTCAAACTAAGCGGAGTTACCTGATTTAAAGGTAAAGTCTTCCCTAATGTTCATTTGTTTTATTTTGCTTCTCCTACCCCCTAAAATATTTTTATTACTTTATTTTGTAACACCAAAAGTATCTTCAATATACTAGGATTTTTTTATGAGAAATATTTGAGCTACACTTACACACACCTCTGTCTAATGGTTAAATGACATACTGTTTTTGTGGATGGCGAATTACTGCCTCACGAAACGATAATTGTTCTTTCTTTTCCAACCACCTCTCATGGTGGCCATTATGATGACACTATTTTTATATGATATATATTGTATTTATGTCATCTCAATGCTTCTGTATTTTATATTTAAAAAATACCATTATGCATTTCATGTTTTGGAAATGCGATAATTTCATACGAGAAAGTGTGGACTGCCGCCCCCTCAAGTGATGTGATTCATTCATGCAATACATGGAATATATAAAAAAGGAGATTAAGGAACATATGTGACCTATATATTATATATATTATTCTGGAATTATAATATATATATCTCTCTCATTTATTTTTAATTCTATCAATATGACAATGAAATGAAAGCAGCGTTCATGCGTACGTACGGCCTACCATCTACATGAACGATGAATTTCATTTCTTTTTATCTAAAAATGTTATTTAATAGTATAAAATGAATATATACAGGATATATATTATATTTAAATCATTAACGATCTTCTAGAGATGATTTAATTATAACTACATGGACAATCATTTTCATACAAGTTCATTTTTTGACTCATGTACCAAGCATTGACAAAAACGTCAGATATGAACTCACATTATTAACAAATTATTATAACATTATAATATTTGATATGAATTGAATAATAATATTTAAAGGAGTTACTTAAGAAATTATAAATTTACTAGAGTTTATTATTCTATAATATAAAGAAACAAACTAGACAAGTAAGACTTGAGGTAAGGGATCCTACCTCTCTCTTTCTTTTTAAGTAATCTCTTTTATGTCACTTCTTCTAAGCTCCTCTTTCCTATGATGGGGATGTTATTTTATATTAATCATACTGTAATTTTTATTTTCATATGATGAGATAACCTATTTTATTTCATCAGTTCATTTTTTGGATGTTTTAAGTGGTGTCGTTAGGCTGCCAAGTTTTCATAAGGGATTTTTCATCTCACTTTTATTCCCGTGAGATTTATGAAATAGTTGCCATTATTTCCTTTGAGTGGTGTATGTAATACCCATTATTATACTATTTGTGTAATATAATTTCTTTTATGGGTATTTACCTCAACGTTTTATGGTCTTTCTTTCATGGGGCGAACGTTTCGAAAGTTACCCAAATTGGTATGGGAACATGTCACCCTCTTCTTTTTAAAAGACTTCTTCTGTTATGACTTTTAATTTACATATTATTATGTTAGGATATGTTATTATATATCTTTATTGATGTAAATTTTATGTTCAAGTGATGAGATACCAATTTCTCTCTCATCAACTCATTTTCTAAATTTTAATGTGATGTCGTTAGGCTGTCGAATTTTTGTAAGGGATCTTCTTAACCCGATTTCAATTATTTGGGTTAAACCTATACTTTTAAATTATGTCATGCTATAAATATGTTTTGATGAAATATGATTGTTTTACACGGAGTATCCACTTATATTTGGTGTATTTATATTTTTCACACATAATTATTTCATTTCTCTATCCTTGATCTAATGGCATGATCCTTGATTAAGATTACATCTCAATTTCTTCTCTTTGAGACTTTTCTTAATGATATGCAATTTTATTCTTTTATAAAGTGTATATACAACCCCTTTGACATTCCATATCCATATTATGTCTATACTAAAGTCATTTAAATGTTTTGAAAATGGTCTACTTTCATGTGGCTTATAATTTAAATGTTCAAAATGGAAAAGGGCACTTTTATTAAAACATTTTTTTAAATGGTTTTAAATGTTTATTATTTTAAACATTTATCATTCATGTCCATGTTTTAAAAATGGTTTAAAGGATTTATTTATATGCACCTGAATTTTTTAATACCCTTTCAAAAGTTTTGAAGTGGTATGGGACACTTTGATTCTAAAACCTCTTTTAAATGTCTTATTTTAATATTTTCAATGTATAAAGGGATATTTCTATCATAGAGTTTAAATTATTTTATTAGATGTTTTTGTTTATTATAATATCATGATGTGATCTCTTATTATTGAAATGTGGAAATTATATGTTTATTTTATGCAATTTTTAAGTTTTATGATTATGTTTTGGTTCTTGGGAAATGTTTATGAAATAAGGTGGTTCTATGATAAACTAAGGGAGGGTGAGCCTGTGATAGCTCTCCAATGCATTGGGTAACACAAAGGAGTTAAACTATAAGGATTCTATAAAGAGATTAAGGTAATATATTGTGATGGGTATTCCAAACGTAACCATGAGGGTTACTCCCTATGTAAGAATGTTATGAATGCCTCAAGTTACCTTTATGTCTTATGATTTCTATTGAGTTATGAATAAATCTTTTTATTTCATGAGGTATGTTAAATTGCTTATGTTTTATGTGTAAAGTATGATTTTATTGATTCTTATGTATACATGGATTAATGTTTTCTTTCCGTATTGTTATAACCATTACTGAGCTTTTTATGTTCATCCCAAGTTTTTTTAAATGTTTTTCACAGGACATAAAGTGGAATAGGGTCATGGATGGGATCAAGGAAAATTTCATGTTTTCAAAAACAAGAGCTATACATGATTATTATGTTAAAGAGTTTTTATTTCATGAAAAAAATGGAAACTGATTAGATGTGCCTACTTTGGAATCTTTGAGATATAATAGTTATGTCCTAATTCTCTAAAACTCTAAACCTGAAAAGATCCTCAATGTGAATTATTCATTTAATTCCATATTATGTAATGTTTTAAGGTCAGGGCCTTATAGTTGGTATCAGAGGTCGGTTTAGATGACATTATAGGTTAGAGTGTTATTTAAGCGTAAGTGACAAGTTGTGTATAACCACAATGGTTGTTATATTAGATAGAGTACTCGTTCTTTATGAAATTTGGAATGAGTTTTAGATAAATTGGATAAGTATATCTTAGTGTTTATATTCATATTTAGTACATGATTATTTTGTTGATATACTCACACTGACGTTTTAGATTTTAGTAAATGGATGGATCTAGCAGGCACCAAAGTGACAGTGGGTTTGAAGGAAACTGTGGTGGTTCTCTGATTAAGAGACTGGATGAAATGGGGGATTCAATGAGAAATATCATGGTTATTCTAAACCAACTATCAAGAGTCATGATCAACCACTTGAACCTTGGTGAGTCATCTAATGCATCATGTACGAGAGAACCAAATCGATGTGGATGTTTAGGTAATAATTATAAAGGTAACCATTAGGGTTTATATGATCCTTACTTCTGAGTTAATTATGGGTTACTATATGTTATGATGGAAAATGAAAGTCATGCGATAAACTTGAGGTTAAATTATGTTATGGTTATTTTTGAGTATTTTATCTCTTTTGGGGGAATGTTTTACGAATTATATAGTTTTGGAAAAAGGAAACCATGTAGACCGTGTGACAACCCGTCGCGTCGGACAAATCTGTGGGAATCGAACCCACAACCAAACTGCGACTGGTAATTATGACCTACCATTGGACTACATGAAGTCCCTTGTTATTATGAGAAATTATTTTTAGTTAGATGATTTTATGAATCAATAATTAGTTTATTTTGGGTTATCTATGGAAATTATTAACCTATCATGGAGGATATGTGATTAGGTTAATTAATTTTTAGTATGAGACTTTAAGAGTAACTGATGATTGGAGATAAATGTTAAGTTTTATATTGGAAGACTATGTGATTAAATCCTTCAAGGATTTTGGTTTCAATATTAGTTTTTATTAGTTGGAAGAATTTTATGGATAGATGTTTATTGAATGGTCTTTGTTGAACTTTGGTTATTGTTTGACAAATTTTAGAGATTAAGAATAGATTTTTTTATAAAGGATTATCATTTTTTGTTATTATATGATATTGTACTAACCTTTTTTATTTTGGATTTGGTTTTTGTCTAAAGAAATGGGAAGTATATAGTTATCTTTTTTGAATTAGGTGATTCTCCAGAAGTTGATTATAGTGCTCTTAATGTGAACAAGTTATCCTAAATACTCATCATTTAGAGAAAGTATGCGTTTGTGTTAGAAATCTAGTAAAAGATGAAAGTTTACACGAAAAGTAATTATGTTCCCTTATGATTTATTTAAGCCCATAAATTAATTCCTCAATAAAAATTAACTTAAATAAAAATGTTGTCCGTTATCTTTTCCTACTGGGGAATCAAATACCATTTAACCCATCACAGGTTTGTGATTTTCCTATGGTTAACTTTCTCCTAATCATGTTTTTTATCACTCTCCATCAGAACATGACCCTTTGTTTTCTCTTATATGTCCATGTTTTCCAACATGGAATCCTAGTATGGGTTAAATTGGATGACCTTTGTACTTCCCTTTCTTTCTTTTAAAGTGACATTTTAATTCACTCCTTTTCCAATGTGGGTCTTTCAATGAAGTTTCCAAGCCCAATTTTAAAATTGCGAGGATGCAATTCCCAAAAGTGGGGAAAGATGTAACATCCCATGTAAATAAAGAATATTAATTTTTCATATTTATTAATATTTGTGAATAAAACACTAATATTACTTTAAAGGGAATGCTATGCTTGATGGCGTACCCAATATGCAACAACGAGTTTCTTTGAAATCATACATTGTACTCTTATAATAAAATAAAATTATGTTAAATGGTAGTTAACGCCTAGAAGTTTTGTTGGCGGGAATGAATAGAAATAACTAAAATATGATTTTATATGTTTGTTAAATGTTTTTACATTTATCAAAATAAAAGATAAAGGCTTAAAATAACAAAAAAAATTCAATTTTAAGCACAAATACTCTAAAATTCACTAAAAGGTCGATTTATCACCTTTTGATGGTGAACCCTATTTAATATAGTTTTGGTCACTCTTATAAATTATATTGGACCAAATAAAATTCTTATTTAGAATCTGGATATCAAAATTTACATTCTGTAATTTTTGGTATTTTTCCGATAAAGTTCATTTTTAATGAATAGTGAAAAATGTTGTATTTTAATTAAAAATATATTTTTAATATAACTTATTTATATGATTAGATAATCTTTTTAATTTTTTTTATAGTCTAATTGTAATATGCTTTTACCATTTAATCCAATAGTGGTAATTGGAATTAATTTCACCTTGAAATTGGACTTAAACTAGTGCCAATCTTTTGATATATATTGTTTCAGAAAAACGCGCTATTTGTTTTGAAAATGGGAATTAATTATTAAATTAATTAATGAAACTTACATGTTTTTAATTTTGTAAAATAGACAACATTTTTGAATTCTGAATATCAAATATATCTTAGGTTTATTTTTTGTTATTTTTTCTAAAAAACTTCAATTTTTGATGAATAGTGAAACCACTAAGTTGTAGTTAAAAAACTGATTTTTCGTTTAAATGAAACTTTACCACTTTTGTGATTTGAATTTCAAACATCCAACATACATGGTTGTAATTAAGATGTAAAATTTGGTTCAATGGGATTAAAAGAATTTTTTGGTGAATAGTAACTTTTAAGTTTTATTAATCGCAATTAAAGGTAGTTAGTGTAATTTAAGGTAAAGATAATGTTATAGAAATATGAAATGACCTTGACACATGTTTTACCCTTATTTTATGAGTTATGGACGACCAAGATAATCCATGGTTCAACTTGGGGACCCCATGGAGCCACTTTGGTGGGAAAATGACATTAATAACTTTTTACTTAAAGTTAAAATTAAAATGTCACAAACATGTATTGTTTTACTAAAATAATTTTTACATTTGGTTATACAAGTAATATTTTTGACTATAAATATTCATTATAAATATAAAATATTTCCTACATCATGATATTTTTTTTTATAATTTTTATACATTAAATAAATTTATTTATTAATGACACCGTGATGATGTAGTGATTACCTCATAAATGAATGGTTTAAATAAAATGAGAAGATAGGGTAAAATATAAGTCTTACGAAAAAACCTATTGGATGGGTGTATTCTTAAACCTTATCACCTTAGCCTCTAAATATATCCTTTTGGGACCTTTAATATCTGAGAAGCATTTTATAATAAAGTAATATTTTATAACTTTCCAAGAGTTCCCCTCCTCTTCTCTTATAAAAGGTCCCCACCTCTGCCCCCAAACCCACACCTCTGATGCCATTGTCTCAGCCATTCTCTGCACATTTTTTCTCTCCACATACCTTTACTCATCCTAGAAGCCTTCCCTTAAGCAGAAATATCTTCAAGAAACCCTTTTGGTACAAACCATGGGGAGTTGCCCGATTTAAAGGTAAAGTCTTCCCTAATGTTCTTTTGTTTTATTTTGCTTCTCCAACCCCATAAACTATATTTATTCCTTTATTTTGTAACAACAGCAGTATCTTCAATATACTAGGATGTTTTTATGAGAAATATTTGAGCTACACTTACACACACCTACGTTTAATGGTTAAAGAACATACTGTTTCTCTGGATGGTAAATTACTGCCTCACGAAATGATGATTCTTCTATCTTCTCCTACCACCTCTCATGGTGTCCATTAAGATGGAACTATTTTTATATGATATATATTATATTTATTTCCTCTAAATACTTCTGTATTTTATATTTAAAGAATTCCTTTATGCTTTGCATGTTGTGCAAATGCGATAATTTCATACGAGGAAGTGTGGACTACGGCCCCTTCAAGTGATGTGATTCATTCATGAAATACGTGGAATGTATAAAGAATGAGATTAATGAACATATGTGACCTATATAACATAGATATTATACTGGAATTATAATATATATCTCTCTCATTTATTTTTGATTCCATTAATATGACAATGAAATGAATGTAGCGTTCATGAATGGTGGATTTCATTTATTTTTATCTCCAAATGTTATGGAATAGTATAAAATGAATAATTACTGGATATATAATATATTTATATCATTAATACTATTCTAGAGATGATTTACTTATAAATACATGGACAATCATTTTCAAATAAGTTCATTTAAGACTCATGTACCAAGCATCGACAAAAACGTCTGATATGAACTCACATTATTAACCAATTATTATAACATTATAATACGTGAAATGAATTGAATAATAATCATTAAAAATTTTCCTTATGCAATTATAAATTGACAGAAGTTTATTATTTAGGAATATAAAGAAACAAACAAGACAAGTCAGACTTGAGGTAAGGGATCCTACCTCACTCTTTCTTTTTAATTACTTTCTTTTATGTCACTTCTTCTAAGATCCACTTTCTTATGTTGAGGGATGTTATTTTTTATTACTATTAATGTAATTTCTATGTTCATATTATGATATACACTATTATATTTCATCAATCCATTTTTTGGATGTTTTAAGTGGCGTCGTTAGGCTGCCAAGTTTTCGTAAGGTATTTTTCATCTCACTTTTATTCTCGTGAGATTTATGCAACATTTGACACTATTTCCTTTGAGTGGTGTATTTACTGCACATTATTATACTATTTGTGTAATATACATTCTCTTATGGGTATTTACATCAATGTTGTACGGTTCTTCTATCATGGGGTGAACGTTTCGAAAGTTACCCAAATCGGTAAGGGAACCTTTCACCCTCCTCTTTTTAAAAGACTTATTCTGTTATGACATTTAATTTACATCTTATTATGTTGGGTTATGTTCTTATATATTCTTTTTGATATAAATTTTATTTTCATGTGATGATATACCATTTTCTCTCTCATCAACTCATTTTCTGAATTTTAAAGTGACACAGTTAGGAAGTCGAATTTTTGTAAGGGAACATCTTAACCCGATTTCAATTCTATACATATGTGTGGATGACATCTAATTGTTTTACACTAAGTATCCTCTTATATTTGGTGTATTTATATTTTTCACACATAATTATGTCATTTTATTATCCTTTCTCTAACGGCATGATCGTTGATTGAGATTACATCTCAATTTATTTTCATTGAGACATTTATTAATGATATGCACTTTTATTATTTTATAAAGTGTATATATAGCCCCTTTGACATTTCATATCCATATTATGTCTATACTAAATACATTTAAATGTTTTTAAAATTGTCTACTTTCATGTGCCTTATTATTTAAATGTTCAAAATGGAAAAGGACTCTTTTATTGAAACATTGTTTTAAATGGTTTTAAAGATTTATTCTTTTAAACATTTATCATCCATGTCCATGTTTTTAAAATGGTTTTATGGATTTATTCATATGGACATGAATGTTTTAATATCCTTTCAAAAGTTTTGAAGTGGTATGGGACACTTTGATTCTATAATCTATTTTAAATGTCTTCTTTAAATATTTTCAAAGTATAATGGGATATTTCTCTCATAGAGTTTTAATGATTTTATTAGATATTCTTATTTATGATAATATCATGATGTGATCTCTTGTGATTGAAATGTGGAAATTTTATGTTTCTTTTATTCAAGTTTTAAGTGTTGTGATTATGTTTTGGTTCTTGGGAAATTATTATTAAATCGGGTGGTTCTGTGATAAACTAAGGGAGGGTGATCCCGTGATAGATCTCTAATGCATTGGGTAATGTGAAGGAGTAAAACTCTACGGTTTCTCTGAAGTGATTTAGGGAATATACTATGATGGGTATTCCAAACGTAACCATGAGGGTTGCTCCCTACGTAAGAATGTTATGAATGCCTCAAGTTACCTTTATGTCTTATGATTTCTATTTAGTTATGCATAAATATTATGATTTCATGAGGTATGTTAAATTTCTTATGTTTTATGAGTAAAGTATGATTTCATTGATTCTTATGTATACATGGACTAATGTTTTCTTTCCGTATTGTTATAACCCATACTGAGCTTTTTATGCTCATCCCATGTTTTTTTGAAATGTTTTTCAGAGGACATAAAGTGTAATAGGGTCAAAGATGGGATCAAGGACATGTCATGCTGTCTAAAACAAGAACTAGACATGACTATTATGTTCAAGAGTATTTATTTCATGAAAAAATAGAAACTGAGTAGATGTGCCCACTTCGTAATCTTTGAGATGTAATAGTTATGTCATAATTCTCTAAAACTCTAAACATGAAAAGATCCTTAATGTGAATTATTCATTTAATTCAATATTAAGTAATGTTTTAAGGTTGGGACCTTATAAGTATCAATCAATATTTTATTTTCAAACCCATATTAATAGTCAGAATAACAAATTTCTATTACTACTGTGATTTTACGTAAAATTATTTCTCCATAGCCACTCATGTATCTTCTAATAAAATCATTCAAATACATGGTTTTAATCAACCAATAAATCAATAAATTTCCCATTAAGGGATACTGATTTAACTAGAATCGTACAATGAATGTCTTATAATATTTTCCTCATAAGTACTGATGTATTAATCATATTTGATTATTAATTTATAATAATTTTTTCTCAATATTTTTACATAAAATATTTAAGAACTACTTTCTACAATATTCAATCAAAAATTCTCCCCATTACATGGATTCAATTTATTCCTTCTTAAACATACTCTCAATATTATTTTACAATTAATTTGTATTACCATCTAAATGATCAATGCATAGAAAAAACTTTCAATGTTATGAGGAATTGATAACAAAAATATATTTTTTTCAATGGTGTCCTTTAATCAATCATCCACTTTTTTTATTATGATTCTTGATTAAATAAGGGGAATGATGAATCATAAAATATTAAACAATATTTCTCTCCCTCTATTTATCATTTATATTCTCGATATTATTCTTGCTCGGTGAAAAAAACATGATCATTGAAACAAGGTTTTTCATTCCATATCTTGTAGCATTTGGGTGCTCATATCGAAAATCATTGTATTTTCTATTAAATTAATTATTTTCAATATGTCTTCTGGTTCTAACCATTGAAAAAAACCAAAACATAAAGAGTAAATAACAAATATATAATAACAAGAGTGAGCTATTAAGTAATCATGAAAAATCATTCTTAGAATTTCTAAATCAATAATCAGTTCCCAATTATTTTTTAGATAGAAATATTACATTATTTAAGCGGAATGTTTGATATATTATAATGATCCATAATTGAAACATGAAGGTTTTCTGTATTTGGAGACAATATATATAAATAAATTATTTAGATAAAATCATTATAATCATTCATAATGGTCTTCCCACTTTGTACACTTCAGGGAATTCTGTAAATAAACATGTACAAATATCCTATTGAAAGGTAACATTAGAAAGTCTGTTCTTTATACATTATAATATTAAACATGAGAGATATCAATTGATTATAATATTATTGAGTAATAATATAATCTGTATAGGAGTCCTAAATTGTCATTAGTTAATAATAAACAACAATATTGTTTCATCTATGTGTGGAACCATCATATTTATAGAAGCCATTTAATATTTGATGGTTTTCTATTTAGATAATAAAATCATAGTGGATGAGGAAACATCACCTATTTCCCATAGTGTATTAATTGTATCGACTAGCTTTCCATGGTAGATCAAAAGAATCAATTCTTTTCTCATAATTATATCATGATATATAAAACATTAACTAATTAATTAGAGGTCTATATAAATTTGGACCCATGCTTTATATATGTAAAACAATACATATGTGTGCCACAATATCATTCAACATTATTAATGTCAATTCAGCAGAAGTCATGAAAATAAATTATGTTTCATAATAATTTCATAATATCAACATCTCATAACGTAGGGAAAATAATTAGGGTTTTTAAGAATCTCATCAACATAATCATAAACCATCCATAGAAATAATAATGATGATTTTATTGGATCACACCCCTATTAATGAATAATTAACATCAAAGGATGTTATTTCAAATGAAAATTCATTTAAAAATAATATATGGAAAACTTACTTAAAAAAATCTCATTTTGAAATAACTTATTTAAATTGAGAAATTTCTCAAATTAGAAGGGAATTCATTATTTAAAAATAATATTTGAAACTTTTAAAGGAAGATTCCATAATTGATTAATCATTATGGTGAGAAATTACATTCAAACTATATATCTTAAAAGACCTCGTTCCTTTCAAAATAAATTTTAAATAGGTAAAAAAGAACCTAATTTGGAAAGAGGAAAGTAGAATCCATTAATTGTTTTTCAATCAATAATTATTGAAATGAATAATTAAACAATAATATGAAAATATTACTATATGGTTGAATAGAAATTTAAAAAACATTTATATATAAGAAAAAATATTTCCTACCGAATTAAGATATAAATTGGTTATCTTAAAAATAATATTTCACTATATAGAGTTATTAATGAGAAAAAAATGCATATAAAAATTAAATCTCTATAAATAAGAATATGATAAATAAAATTGAAGTTGTTTTATAATAATAAAAATTAATTACATCAGTCCTAGAGGTATTATGTAATATATATTTCTGAACACTATTTTCACTTTTCGGTGGATATCAAAAAGAAACATATATATTAATTAAAATATTATGAATAATAAATCTATCATATTACAAATATATATTATTAAAATCTATATTTATTACATTCTACATAAAATAGAAATGAAACATAAATCACATCACTTTGTAGTGGTGGTATCCCTAACGTAAAAATGAGAGACATTATCAATTTTCAATGGATTTGAATGAAATGAGGTAGATATTATATTTTAAATATAGAATTATAAATATTACAAAACCATGATATATTTACATTATAACCTTCATAATAACAATCCATTAAATATGGTTATAGAAAATAAATTTTGTCGCTATGTGGAGATAATATGTTGTACTTATGCCTAAGCAATACAATAATACCCCATATGATAAAAAAGATGATGAATAATGGTGTTCCAATAATAACATTAAATTTTCAGTTTATTTAGGATTCATAAATTATTATTTTATTAATAATACAATATAATTATTGTATGTGGAAGAAGATATAAATTGATAGAGGTAATGTAAGGAAATTACATCTAATGCAGTTGACATTCTTTAGATAATTTTTAAGGAATATTAGAATGGTATATTAATAAATCCATAACTTATTAGATAAGTATAATAAATTTATAATTTAAATGGGCATGGTTTTACCCATATATAATTCTTCAAGTGTTGTCAAAAAAGTGATAATAATGGTGATATTTTATATGGGAGGGACATGACCCACTTTGAATTTCATAAATGATTAAAATATGATAATTATATTCTAAATATAAATTATCAAAATTGGAAATACATGTTAATTGAAAGATGAAATTATAAAAATAATATCATTCAATAAATTTTATATATGTTTTGGTGTACTTCTAAATCTTGTCATTTTTATTTTACCCTTATTTAACGATTTATGACATTAAATATGGTAACAAATATTTAAATATTGAAGGGTAAAAAATATTACCAATAACAGAAAAGTGACTCATTAATGGACCATGTTTGATATATTAATCCATATTATATTTATTTGGATGCGGATATCTTTTTTAAATCTAAATTCATTTAATAAAATTATAACTCTAGAACTAATCTGTTAATTTGGACATAATGACACCACGAAAAAGATGTAATTAGAATATAATCATTTCATATAGCCGTAATATTCTATATATATATCATCGAAAACCATGAAAAAAAAATAAATCAAAAAATTTTATTACTTATAAAATTTTAATAATCAATTATTTCAAATTTATATTAGTTGAATAAATATTGGGCCAGTGTTGTGTTTTAATTTAACGTAATTATATAAAAACTAAATTTTATGAATAATATTCCATCAGGAAATATAATAATTTTTCATTCAGATGATTATTTATAATCGAACATATCCCTTTTAAATCCTAATGTACATGTTCTAGATATTTTAAAGTCAATAGAGTTACATTTTAAATTTTTTCGTTTCTTATATTACAATAAGGGTCATATTAATAGGAATACAATAAAAAGTAACATATAATTGGGACATGGAGTTAAAATATACTATATTATCTCACAAAATAAGACAAATTAAAGTTATGTTGAAATTTTAATTCATTATCTTATTGTTTTTACCCTTTTTATCCATTTCACACTTAATTTGGTGATATAATTTTTTCATTGGTTACAATAAAAACTAACCTAAAACAAAAACTATTTACCAAATTTGACCATTTTTGTTAAAAATTAGAAATCATGTTTTAAATATTCAATTTTTATTACTGGAGTAAATTTTTACTAATAGAAGTTTGGAAAACGTGATGAAGACCATTTATTATACAAATACATTGTACTCATAACAGTTGATATATTTTTTATCAAAATATTTTTCTAAAAAGATATTAGATAAAAAAATTATTATATATTCTCTAAATTTTATTTAAAATAATTTTCCAATAGTTATAAATTAATTTTATCATGAATAGAATTCATTGCACGCATAAAATAAATTTTTCAATAATACATTTATTTTAACTAAAAATAATTTTTATTCATATTTAGAATCAATTTAGGACTAATAAATTTATTTTAAAAAACAATTAATCATGGTTTGATTAGTTATATTCACAAGGTCTAATTTAATATATCAATTATAATGTTATAATATATTTTGTTTCATTTAGACACAAGATTACAGGTATCCTAAGATATTGGGAAATTTTTATTTATAGTGAAATATATATTATAACATAATTGTTTTATAATACTAATTTTTAATGTTATACCATGTTTGATTATGACCGCATATATTTTTTTCTTCTTTTAAATTCTAATAATAACATTGCATGTTCTCTCTTTTTATGCAGTTCCCGTTTTTTGTTTCTCCTTACCATTGGTGGAATTGATTTTATACTCCAAAGAGGTTGAATATATGGTTATAGTTATCAAATAGAGCAGTAGTTTTCAAATATTGTAAATGTTATAATGTTGGAACCTAACATATGGTAGGGGGATGATGACCTAGAGATCTGACTAGTGGCATTGACATTTTCTGTAATGTGGCCTTGAGGAAAATGAATGACATGATGACTTGATGTCATGTAGATATTGAGAAAATTTTTGTATCAATTCCTTATCAATACCAAGTGACATTATATAATATTCAATTATTGGATGTTGTGTGACATTCTATCTCTAGTCTATATGGATGATGATTGATGTTTTTTTATTCCATACAGATGCAAAGTGACAAGACAATCATCCTTGTAGTACATTCATGGTTACATCAAAAATTTGATACGATTATGCTTCTTGAATAGATTAAAAGATTTTATTATCATTAGTTTATAGAGTCTTAGAATATAAATGACCACTAAATAATTGTTCTTTATTTCTTAATTATGCATTGGTGATTATTTTGTATGTTTTCACTGTAATTTTTTTCTAGTTTAGTTTATTTCGAAATTTTCACCTATATGACCCTATATACATCGGTTGTGTACTATAACATGTTGGTAATATCCTATTATGTTATTCATTCTCTTATATAAGTCATTCATAAAACATTCATACCCAACAATCTCACAATTATTGCATGTATGGTATGTTCAATGGATGAGATTTTATCCCCTAGAGGGATAGCTCGATACAAGTCTAGATACATGGAAAATGTTTTTTTTTGGAATATTTTTTAAATCTACATATACATTTTTACATTTTTTATTGGGATATATGATCATCCTAGTGGGTGATGAGTTTCTTGTAATAAGGAATGGCTAGTTGGGACTAATTTTTTCATACATTTCATATTGTTTAGTTATTATTTTTTCATACACATGTTATATATCGTAAAATGTTTGGGTATTTATTGTTTATTCAACACTTTTATTGAGGGTATAGTCTCACACAAGACCAAATTTATACCAATACTAATATATGGAATACTATAGCAAACCAGGAGGTGTTCTTGAGGTCAGGATTAACTATCTCTCAGACCTGCTGATTTGGGATAAGATGTTAGAAAATATTATCTGAGATATCTTATTTTTTTAGGAGTCAAAAGGTTAGAAAAAAATGAATGTATCAAATCATGGGATGGAAGTTTCTCTTATGCATCACAAACATATTTCTGATGTACATTTCTTTTTTAATGTCATGGTATTGATGTTATTGGTTTGTGACATCATTGTTATATGATTTCACCTTTCCTAATGCATATGGATTTTGAGGTTCATGTTTTATATGTATTTTACTCATGTCCATATATAAAAAATTAATATCATGATTCATATCCCTCACATAGCCTAATCATGAAATATATATTTCTTATAGGTGAATTCCCATGGGTGTTGACGGAAAGCATGACAAAGATTATGATGTAGTACCTCTATGTACATGAATTTCAGTATACCATGGTTTGGTTGTTGTTTAGATTTTATTTAAATAGTTACAATATTACACTAGTTTCCATTAGATTAGTATGATTAATTTACATTCCATCTATAGACAATACTACGTGATCCATATATAACCCACTAACAATAAATTTATCTATACCATGAATTTATAGACCCTTAATATGGTTATTGTAAGGGTGAATCCATCGTATAATATCTATAGAGATACAGCCAGATGGAATTCCTTGAGTTATGAGCCTGTTAATACCTTAATACAATTTAATTCTAAGAGACATTGGCCTTATAGATGAAACATCGATTTCTTGTGATCTATTATCTCATGTTGTATGAAGGTAATATGTGTGGGGCTCTTTTGTTTTAATGGGTATGATAGGGTTAATACCTTAGGGGTATTTTTCATTCAATAAAAATTTACGTACATGTAGATGACCTTATAATGCATGTAAATCAGTTTTGAAATGTTCAATAAAACTTGGAAGTATATAGATCACTGTTTGATGGAACTTATGATAAAATGTTGATTTTCAAAGTGTGTGTATGATTATTGTGTCAATAATGTGACCAAAGGTTCTATAGCCAGTTGGTTGAGAATAAAAATATCATAGGATGAAGAGTAATGATTGAAGGTAGTGAGATCATGGAGGGTTAGAGTGTGGGTGGATTCTCAATGGATTGAAATAAAAACCATGTTGTAATTGGTGAATGATAAATCTTTGTAGAAAAGATAATTTAATTTCAAATTGAAGTTGTAAGGGTGATTGAGATAGTTGATGTTTCTATTTTGGTGTGTGTGGATATATTAAGTGGCATATAAGACCAAACATTGAGGTTTTTAAATCACAATAAAATCAATCTGGATGGAGTAAAGAGTAGTATTTTATGTCATATTATGAATTCCTTGATGCATGAGTGTTCACGTTTATGGTTACACATGAGGTCAGCTGAATCGATGGATATGGGTGTTGAGATGACCATGGAAAATGTTTCTAGTCTTGTGAAATAATGTAAAGGAGTTTGTGAAAATATGTAATTTAAAAATTCCTTGCATGTTCACTCTTATATTTAGAAACAATCATTTCTTCAGGAATCTCATAGGTCATGGGAACCAGAAAGATATTGTACATAGATATGTCTTTGAAGAGAGATATGAAATTTTAAATGGATAATGGTACCATTAAATAGTTAACTTTGGGTTTTCATTTATAAGTATTTAATTACTCAGCGTAGAAATTCATGTGATGGGATGAGTTTTATTGGGTTCAAATACATAACCCACAAAAATAATTCTTGAGAATTGTTTTCACATAATTGATTGAACATTAATTTTTGTGAAGAGTGTTCTGGGTTTTGTGTTCTGTGTATCTCTTAGTTTTTAATTATTAATTGAGTATTAATCATTGGTAAATATTATTTATTATATTAGTGGATGAACTATTCATGGTGTTGGTTGAAAAAAAAAATAGTTTAAGTGATAATAATAATTATTCATCGGTGGAGAGTATAGATGATTTCATATATGAAATTAATCTCTTGTGGATGGAGACATATACTTGCATAAAACTAACTATAGAATGATACTGTAAAATCAAGAAGACAAATTTTTTGTAGAACTAATATTATCTGCTTCTGTGTTGAATGTGTGATTTTTTATTGAGATATAGCACTATATAGAGACCATGTCAGTTGTTTGGAATTAGGGGTGGTGGGGATCAGTACAAAACAGGAGTTTGATAGACCAATGGTGTGTTAGTGTGAAGGTGATAGCATTGTGGATTGTGAATTTGGATAGTCAACCGGTGAAGTAATTTACATCAAATTCTCTTATCAATTTGATAATTCTGTTTAATTGAACTAATGATTCATCTATGTCATAAAGAATAATAATTTATATACTTTTTAGTGTTTGTTGTTAAAGATGGGTACAATTAAAGTGGGATGGATATAAGTGAACTGGGTTGTGTTTCCACATGAACAAGAATGTGGTGTGCATGAACCTTATCTAACTGATCATTTTGTATAAAATTTAGATGTTTAAAAATCATTCAGGGCCCATTTTATAATGTTCATTGTGATTGGGTTACATTTGATCAACTAATAATCATTGGATTTGATCATAATAAGGAATGTGGTGTTGTTAATATCTTTACCTCCAATCTCACATTTTTCAATAATGGTGGAAATGATTTAAAATTGGGGTTCCATTTAACATTTAAAATTTGGGTTCATATGAGGATTAATACTATGAGGAGAAAATTGATGATTTGGATGGAATCAGGTGAGGACACAATGTTTTTTCATGTTGAAAAGATATGGAGATCGAGGGCTCAATATTCGTTGAAAATAAAACTTATCATAGCTTCTCATGTTGGTTTTTGTAGTCATGTTGTTATAGTGTGATGTATAGTGACAAAATAATTTCATACATGTATTTTAAATCATTTCATAAGAATATTCATTATATTTAAAAAATATACATAGGTGGAACATAATAGATGTTGTCATTTGGAATCAAGGGAAAAAATATTCTTAATTCATGAAAGATATTCAATGTCTCCCATAAAAATATTTTCATTTAGTACTCTTTAGAAACATACCATACTTACAACCATTCCACAGTAGTTTAGGCTCACTACCAAGGGAATCACAGTAAAATTGGTTCACTCCCCAAACCATCAGTAATGTTTCCTTCCTAAAACCATCAGAACGATGAAAGTCTCTGAAAAAACCAGTTTTCTCCCCAATCAATATTATTAATATCGTGAGATTTCAATCCTTACCCATCTCATAAATAGCATATATAGGTCCCACACACAACTAAATGAAAATAATATGTATGTGATTCATAATTTCATAAAACAATAATCATATTATAAGCCATTAAATTTAATGGGTTTCATAAACAATTCATCATATTAGAACCTTTGAAGGAGAGATATGTTTCATAATCATTTCATCATTAAACTAAAAATTAAAATATGGTTTTATATAATTTATTCCATGGGATAACCTATAGATGGGAAATGAGTTTTATAAACATCATTTCATCATAATTATAAACTATTTATAGAAATAATAAGAATAATATACATGGATTATATCTACAGTAAATAACATGTAACCTAAAAGGATGTAATCTTAGAAGGATAAAGTTTTTCAAAGAAAAATAACAAAGAATATTTCTTGAAGAAAATACCCCTTCTTTTAAAATGACATTATAAAACAAAACATTAAAAAATATTTTTGAAATATTTTTCTTTTAAAATAATCTTGAATACATTTAAAGCAATGTTTAAAATTTATTTAAAACATTTCATGATAAGAATATCCATTTGAATTTGAGAAAAATATTTTGAAACCATAAAAATTGTGATAAATATTTTATTTTAAAATATACTTGAAAACATATAAGGTAACCCAAAATAAAAATAATGGTCATCATAGTTGTACAGTTTTATCTCATAAAGGTTATAAAAAATATTCCTTTCAATTTTTATTAAAATATATATTAGAACTATTTATAAAATTACCTGAAGAATAATTTTATAAAACATTGTATAAATTCAAAAATTCGAAAAACATTTTTAAATAGATATTCATAAAAATTTTCTAATCATTTATTAAAACATTTTTAGAAATCATTTTTCATGAAGAAAAATATGTTTTAACCAAAATTACTACTTTTGTAAAAGGAAATTTTTATGAACTATTGATTACCTAAAGAGAGTATGTTGGTCAGAGTGGATACTCAGGGGGGGTTTATTGGGTTCCAATTAAAAATTTATCTTCAAAATATTTGTATTAAAATCCCTTAATTCATAAAACAAGTTAAACAGTAGTGAATTTATAAAGATTATAACTGTTCAATAAGATTCTCAAAGATTAATTACATCTAAGTTAACTTAATCTGAAGATTGAGTTATCTTTTTAAACTAACTTAATGGTTCACAAAAATTATAAACACTTTCCAGTTCAACTATCAGAGTTACTTTAAAATAGATTTATACTTAAAGTACATAAAGGTGGAATATTAAAAATAGTTTTATGAAACACACAATGTACAGAAGTTTAAACCAAGAGGTTCAGTCTCAAGCTGAGACTTAGTCCTCTTAAACAGTTTATATAAAAATTTGATCAACACCTTGGATCGGGGTTTATAACAGTAATCAGACTATCCAGGTCCTCATACCTCTACCACAGTTCTACGTGGTAATGTAATAATAACAACAACTCACAGAATTTATAGCTCCTCAGACCTCTACCACTATCCACAGTGGGATACAAGAGTGTAAGGGAAAGATTGAGTGAGGATTTAGAAATCCTCCAGTTCAGCTTAGGAGTTAGTGTGTATTCAAACAGAGAGAATCACACACTGCTCATAATATAAAGAAAAGGAAGATCACATTGAAGCTAGAATATAGAGATGAGTTTAAAATTCTCTTGTGTGATGTTAATGTAGTTCTAGACTCCTTTTGATTAAAGAAGATGAAGATTTGAGTCCTTCTCTAGATGTTGTGTGGAAAACAGAGTGTCTCGATTCTTCATGTGTTCTGCATGAAGTTCAGTTGATTGAAGATGTTCTTTAAGCTTCAAATATGCTTTTTGTGTCCAGCCGTGTCAAGTTTCATGTTGTGTGAATTTCTTATAAAACTTCTTCCAAGTACGTTCTTCGTTCTTGTTCTCATTACATTACTTTTTGTTTCTATATTGCGCATGATAATTCTGGGTCACACATTACTTTTAACATGGAATGCACGTTTTGGGGCCGACAAGTTGCATGTGTTCTATACCGCGTACCTCGTACTGTCTGATGATATGTCTACAATGAACCATTAATTATTTCAGTGCATTAAAGTCGTCAAATATGAACGATAGAAATTAATTCGAAAAACCACAATTTAGTTTAAGAAACAGTGTCATAGTAAGTCATGGAAATGGTGTCTCCTTCACACGGTGTCTAGGTTGATCACGATTTTTGAGTGTCACGGTGTCTCGCGGTCACAGTGTCTTGTTCACGGTGTCTGGATTCATGGTGTCTTATTCACGGTGTCTGGCTTCACGGTGTCTGGCATCACGGGGTCATAGGGTCACAGTGTCTTTTTCACAGTGCCAGATATACATAGCCAGTGGCAGACTCACAGTGTCTTAGACATTACAAAGTAACTATGTGCAGACTTAAATAAAGATGATATTAGAAAGTATTATACTTTAGAATTTGTTAAAGACGGTATTCTGAGAGTATATTAAAGATATTATAAAGTAAGTAATCTAAATTTAGAGCAATTAATATGTTTCATGGATCTTCTTAAAGCATGAGAAAACGTTAGATATAAATACATTTGATTTAGATTGAATAATATTTAGAAATCATTAATACAAGATTTAATAAGATTTGTGATCATTAAAACATGATTAAAACATGAGGAGTCCAACAATATATCCCCTTTTGATGATTAGAAATGATATATAGTTAAAGAGTATATAGGATTCAACTATAACGATAAATTACTATAATAATATATAGACACTTCTCCCCCTTTTGGGATTAACAAAAAGATGATCTAAGGGGGGGGGGGGGGGGAAACGGTCACAGTCTATTAACAACAAATAAGTGACAGTACAACAAAAATCAATACACAACCAATAGAATCCTAATCCAAAAGAGTAAAAATTGTGCTTATTCAAGGGCTGACCTTGTCTTTGCCTTTTGCAGTAGTAGAATAGGAAGCCATAGGTGCAGTGGTTGAGGTAGAATAAGGAATAGATGCAGTTGATAAAGAGGGTAAAGTAAGGCCTTGAAATACTAAGGGAACCAAGGTAGGAGCAGTAGAAGATCTAGGAAGTTTTTTAAAAAGAATCACAGGCTTGATCTGACTGAGTTCTTGGCCAACAAACATGGTGGTTGAGGCTATGGTAGAGGTGAAGGTAGGAATCCCTGGTCTGAGAGGTGCATCCGCTGGAGTAACAATATCTGTACTCTGAACATGAAGATAGGGTCTAAGGAGGTTGATGAAATCGGTAATGATCTTTCCACCATACTGAATGGCTTTCTCAAAATCTTCATTATTCTCCATAAACTTTTCCAACAAACGAGTAAAATCTATGAGTTTCTGGACTTGGTTATTGAAATCTTAAGTCACAGGAGGAATCCGCAGTTTTTCAACAAGGTACTTGAAATGGTTTTTCATATCGGTCTATGAGAAAATTCTTATTGATGTATAAATCCACATGCTTTGAAATCTCTTGTTGGGAATCATTAGCAAGTTTTGAGTGGATTTGATATTTGTCAAAAACTCAATCACTATTTTTTGACTACATCAGATAAAAAATCCATATTAAAGCCACTGAAGATATTCTGAACCTCTTCTTTAACTACAGATCTGAGCAGATCACTATCTAAAGAAGCTTTAGAGGATTTACTAGATGCTTTGACAGCTGTGGTCAGAGATTTTAGTTGATTCAACACCTTTTGAAGACATCTCGTTTACTCATTAGTGAGTTTATTGAGGTTTGAAACAATATATTTCATTTAATTCACAATTTTTGTGTTCCTTTCAGATATATTTTCATCTAATGATGCTAGATAAGGTTGAATATGAGACACAACAACTTGTGGGATTTGAGAAACAATAGGTTCTAAAGGAGGAGCAATAGATTCAAATCTCGAATGCAACTCTCTCTGTATGTATTCACCCATTCTTCTTAGATACTTAACTTCATTACTGAGAATATGATTTTCAACTCTTACATCTTGAATCTCAAGGAGCAACTTAGGTTGTATTTTCGAAATAATCTTCTCCAATAATAGTGAGGCATCTCTCTCACATAAAATTTTCATAGTAAGAGGTTGGGTATTAATGAGTTTCTCAACTCCAGATAAGAGAGTATCTCCAAATTCCTTCAGATCATCCTTACTCACAAAGGATGGTGTTTCAGATAAGGGTTCAGGAGTAGGAACTTGTACAGGATCAGGTTCCTTCCCAGGTGAAAAATTTGAGATTGATTTTAACTGAAAGAGGGAGGAAATATCAATCCCGGTTGCTGTAACCTGGTGAGACTCATTCACATCATAGAAAATAGGAAATTTGAACTAAATGACTGCAGGACATGACATAGTTGGATGTGAGGCTTCAACAAACTCAAGATCCGTGGTTTTCTCCCCTTCAATAGGTACCTCCTTCTCAGTACTGAGAGGCTTAGAAGCTTGGTCTAAATCCATAGACTCGGCTTTATGTTTCTCACTCATTTCATGTCTAGCCGGCTGAAAAGCATGCTCCATCCATTCTTCAGCAGAAGGTACAATTTTAGAAACATATTTTTCCACAGGGATTTCCTCAAGATTGACCTCTTGTAGAATAGGTAACTCTTCCACTATAGGCTCTTCTATTGTAGGCTTTTCCAACACATGGTTTTTTGAATCTTTGTCAACAGATTCTATTGCAGCCTCAGGTTGAGTTTCTAAACTAAAAGATTATTTAGAAGAAGGGAATTATTCTTCAATAACTTAATGAAAAATAGTAGTTCTATCTTCCTCAACAATAAAAGCCTCATTGGGTGGCACTTTAACCTCTTATTCCTCTTCTTCAATAAACTCAACAAGCTCATCTGGTTCCAAACCAATATCATAAATGTCTTTTTGTCCTTGAGGGATAATCCACCGGATTTAATTTATCATAAACCATATCATTGTCTTCCACCCATTCATTTTTCCAAGGATTCCAGTTTATCTTCATTATTTTGATAGTAGCTTTTGAGAGGCAGTACTCATAGTCCATAATCACTTCCTCATTAGGTCCAACAACACCTTTTGCAAGAAGCATGGCTACTATTATCCGAGAGTAGAACAGAGAAGTTGACATGGATGTGTCTTTTATAAGATCACACATGTGGTGTATGATATACTTGCACAGGTTTATATTATGTCCATTTTTCATAAGGCGAATCAAAAACATATCTTGATATTTTAACACAACAAAATCACATTTTCTTGGACTTACCAAATTTTGAACAAACTTAAACAGAATCCTTGTTTCTCCATCTAATTCAGCAGTGATGGCACTTCTCTGGTTTCCATTTCTAGTTATGGTATTTTGAGAATTTTCTAGATCAAATAAGTCAGTTGAAGGTGGAGGTCCTCTTTGATAATCCTCACATATACCTTCATGAGGTATCCTAAGGCATGCAGCCCATAACCTCGAAGAAAAAGAACATCCATGGCCATTGACCCAGCTCTTTACTACATAACTTTTACCAGAATCAAAATGAGAACTGCACGTATTGATAAAATTGAGCCACTAACCTAGGATAGATTGGTATTTCCTCCTTCAAGAACCATTCTAACCATCCTGTTTGTTTTAAAACATTCAATACTAACGACTTACTAGACATAAGCCACTTGGGGAAAATTTTATTCTCAGGTACAACAACGCGGTTTACCAGATTCAGATTTAAAGGCCCTTCACGTGTCATCTTAGGTCCAATATTCATTTTCTTCGAGCTGCACTTCTTCGGTGTCAATTATTATAAAAGTTTCATTCATGGAATTCACCGACGGTCTGAGTGAGATAAAGGTTGTAAGTATGAAGAAGGGTTCGAAAAGTGTAGGTAGAAGAAACCTCGAGTGAAGAATCGAGTGATACATTCTTTTTTTATCATTTAGGAATTCCAATCATCATAAAAATAAAAACTCGGGAAAAATAAAAGAGGTGAAATAATAATTTCCATTATAAGAAAAGAAAAATAAATAAAGAAATAGATAATATTTTTATGATGAGCCAATGAGTGAGTTTCACGGTGAGACCATGAGTGAGTTTCTCAGTGCACGTTATGGCGAGACAGTAAATGTCAGATCCTAAGTACAAAATGCTAATGGTGAGACCATAAACATAAAACTTTACGGTGAGATAGTAAACATCAGATATAGTAACTGAGAAACTGTAATCATGAAATAGTAAAGTGTAACACAGTAAGATATCACAAAATAATACCTGAACAGTAACAAGCAGGGTCTCTATTTGAGATTTATCATGCCTAGTTCATGTATGATGTAGTTTATTCTCTCATAATTTAATGGGTTATTGAATATATCTGCAAGTTGATATTCAGTACCAATACATTCCAAAGTGATCTCACCTTTTTGATAATGATCTCTCAAAAATTGATGTCTTACATCAATAATATTTTTCCTAGAATATGAAAAAGGATTCTTTGAGATGTTAATAGAACTTGTGTTGTCACAATTTATAGGTACATTTCTGAATTGATATCTATAATCTAGTAATGTGTGTTTCATCCACAAAATTTGTGCACAACAACTGCCAGCAGCTATTATTCAGCTTCAACAGTATATAATGCAACTGAAATTTTTTTCATACTACACCATGATACTAGAGACTTGCCTAAATGGTGACATGTTCTAGAGTTGATTTTTTTATCTAACTTACAACCACCGAAGTCAGCATCAGAATAACTAACAAACTCAAATGTTTGTATTTTAGGATAAAATAGTCCTAGATTAGATGTATGCTTGTGGTTTTTGGAAATTATTTTTACATCATTTAAATCATATTCCTTAGGGTTTTCATGAAAAATTGAACACATAAAAACACTAAACATAATGTCAGGATGACTAGCAGTTAAGTAAAGTAAACATCCAATCATTCCTCTATAAGTGGGTTGATTAACCGATTTTCTATCTTCATCAAGATCCAACTTACAAGTGGTTCTCATGGGTGTGTCACTTATTTTAGTGTTATCCAATCCAAAACGTTTTAGAATATCCTTGTATATTTACATTGATTTAAAATAAAACCATATTCATTTTTAAAAACTTGAAATCCAAGAAAATATTTGAGTTCTCCATTTAAACTCATTTCAAATTTGTTTTGCATCAGTTTGAAAAAATCAACACATAATGAATTCTTCGAGGATCCAAAAATAATGTCATCTACATAAATATGAACAACTAAAACATCATTCAAAATTCATTTTTTAAAAAGAGTAGGATCAGCTATTCTTTTTGTAAATCCTTTGGAAATAAGAAAAGTACTTAATCTATCATACCAAGCTCGTAGAGAATTCTTTAAACCATATGAATCTTTTGATAGTTTAAAAATATGATTTTGAAAATGAGGTTTTTTAAATCCAGGGGGTTGTTCAACAAAAACATCTTCAGCTATATACCCATTTATGAATGCACTCTTGACATCCATTTGATATAGTTTGAAATTCAGATGTGCAGCATAGGCAAGCATGATTCTAATGGCTTCAAGCATAGCTACTGGTGAAAGGGTCTCTTCATAGTCAATTCCTTCTTAATTGACTATAGCCTTGTGCAACAAGTCAAGCCTAGTTTCTAACTATGTTACCAACTTCATCAATTTTATTCCTAAAAACTAATGTAGTGCCAATGGTCAAAGTGTCCTTAGGTATGTCTACTAATTTCCAAAATTTATTTAGTTCAAATTTATTTAATTTTTCTTGCATATCCATCACCCAAAATTCATCATTGATTGAATAATTTATATTTTTAGGTACAAGATGTGAAAGAAAAACTTGATTTTCAACGCGATTTCTTATAGAATCTCTAGTTTGTGTCCCTTGATCTAAATCTCTTACTACATCATCTAAAGTATTGTTTTTAAGGGTCCTAGTTGGTCTAGAAAAGATAGGGCTAGTGATTTCAGGTTCATTTATATGTTTGGGTTCAATAGAAGAAGATTATGGAACATTTCCATAAATGGTTTTCTTAAAAACAGGTTCACTACTTTTGTCATTAGGGTCTAGAATGGACATATCTTCCTCATGATTTTCAAGAGGGATCATAGGTTCATGTGGATCAGTTTCATCATGTTTGAAGTGTACAGATTCTTCCACACATTTGGAAATCTTACTGAATGATCTACAGGCTTTACTTGATATTGATTAACCTACGAAATTTCCTTTATCACTTTTGGATGAAAATTTGTAGAGATTATCTTTAGTATTAAGGATTAAGACTTTCCAATAAAAAACTCTAAAGTATTTAACATTAGGCTTCCAATTCTTCCTATGCTCATAAGGGGACTTTTTAAGAATTGGTCTAATTAAGACCCTATTGATAATGTAACAAGCTGTATTAACAGCTTCAGCCCATTAGTAAATTGGTAAATCGTATTCATTGAGCATTGTCCTAACAATCTCTGGAAGAGTCCTATTTCTTCTTTCTACTACACCATTCTATTGAGGTGTTTTAGGAGCAGAGAAGTTGTGACTATAGACATTATGTGATGAATAAGATTCAAACTCTTGATTTTTATAATTATTACCATGATCTCTTTTTAGGGTCTTGATCCTATGTCCGCTATGTTTTTCTACAGACTTTGGAATATTTTATAAAGTAAGAACAGACTTCACTTTTGTGAGCTAGAAAATATACCCAAGTGTACCTAGAAAAATAATCTACAAGAACATAGACATAGTGCTTCCCATTTAATCTAGAAACTCTAGATGGTCCAAATATATCCATGTGAACCAAATCGATAGGTTGAGAAGTAGAAACTTCTTTATTTGATTTGAAAGAAACATTATGTTGCGTTACCTTTTGACAGGGATTAAAAAAAAATTCAGCTGGGAATTCAATTTTAAGTAGGTCTCTGACTAAGTTCTTCCTAGTCAGATTTCGAAGTGAGTGTATATTGTAGTGTCCTAATATTCAATTCCAAAGCCAAGATTCTTTATGAAAGGAATTTAAATATGTAATATTTTTTTAGCTAATGAATTCAAATCCATAGCATAAACATTTTCATATCTCAATGATGTAAATACCAAAATGTTTTTAGAATCAAATAAATTGCAAGAATCATTTTCAAATTTAACATTGAAACCATTGTCACGCAATTGATAAATGCTTAACACGTTATACTTTAGTCCATCAACAAATAAAGCTTTAGCTATTAAGATTGAATCAGTGTTACCCATCTGGCCTAAGCCGACGATCTTTCCTTTTGAGTTATCCCCAAAGGTAACATAACCTCCATCAACATTAATTAAGCTTCTAAAACATGAAAACTCTCTTGTCATATGCCTTGATAATCAACTATCCAAGTACAATGTCTTCCTACAAGAACTTTTTAAGCATGTTTCATACAACATAATTTTAGATAGAAAATGATTTTGGTACCCAGATTTTCTTGGGTCCAGTCAGGTTAGCAAGCAGAACTTTTGGTACCCAGATTTGTCAAATGGGTTTCATATAATCAGTAGTTTTAAAATATTTTTAAAGATAAACTTTGATTGATATATTACTATGTGAGTATCTAGTTAAGATATAATAATTTTTAGAATTGGAACAAGAAGAATACTGTCTAGATTTATGATTAAATCTATTATTTGAAATATGTCTTTGTCCAGGATGATAGCCTAAACCAGTAGAATATTTTGGTGCTACGTGTCTTCCTAGAATTTGTGTAAGCGTATCCTTTCCATTAGTAATTTTTTTTAAATATTTCCTAACTTTCTCATTAAATAATTTCAGTTCAGTATTCTCTTTGAGTAGTTGAGAATTATTTTCCTTTTCTACTTCTAATACAGATTTGGCAGTGCTAGTTAAAGGATATTGTTTCTTTAAGGCTTTATACTTATCTTTCATCTCATTGTAGGTATCCTCTAGCATGTTATAGTATTCAAATAATTCTTTACTAGACAAGTTTTCAGAATCAGAATCAGAATTATCTCCCGAATAATAAGAGTTTAAAGCATAAGTATCCAATGTTACCTTAGATGTGTTTGTCAGGAAACACATATTAGCTTTTTGAGATTATTCATCCTGAGTGGAATCAGAATCACATGAACTATCTTCTAAAGTACTGCAAGTTTATTTCATAGATTTCTTGTATTTTTTTTTCTTGTACTCATATTTCTTCTTGTACTTTATCTTCGGATAGTCACCTTTTACATTTCCTTTCTTATTTCATTCGTAGCAGATGATTTCATCACTTTTATCAGTCCTTTTATAATAATAATTCCTATGAATTTATTTTCATAAATTCCCATGTAATTGGATTTTCTGAAAAAACTTTTTTTTTCTATCAAACTTCATAAATTGTCTGGTTATCTGAGCCATTTCAGCATTACTTTCAGATGCACGTTGTTCACTACTATAACTATAACTTGCAGCTTGAATTTTCTCTTTGTCCTTGATTTTTTAAGTAGAGGTCTTGAAGGATACTGATTTCTTTCTTGGTTCATCATTTTCTTCTTTTTTTTACTTTCTATTCTTCTTTTATAAATCATCAACTTACCAATCATCTCTTTAAAAGGTAGAATTCTAATGTCACATGATTCTATTTTTGAAACTAATGTTCCCCTCCATCAATCTGGCTGGCATCTTAGTATCCTCATGATTTTCTCCTTTGCTAGAACATCTTTTCCCAATGAACTAATTGTATTAATTATCTCATTAAACCTGAGAAACATATTAGAAATAGATTCATTAGATTTAATTTTAAAATTATAATAATTAATAGTGTATGTATTTAGTCTCATTTCTTTATCATTGGTTTTTCCCTCAAGGGAAATAGCCATAGTATCCCATATTTCATAAGCAGCCTTATGACCAGATATTCAATTAAATTCTACATCTCCTAAAGTACAATACATGGAATTCATTTCTTTACAATTATTATTGTAATAAGATTTAGTAGGTTCATCCCAAGTATGTCTAACAGTTTCTGGAATCTTATATTGAGTCTCTATAGCAGTACAAATGTCAAATCCCATACTTTCTAAATAAATTTTCATTTTGATTTTCCATTGGGAGGTTGCAGGTTGGTAGCTACACATTCTAATCTATTATCCATAATAAGATTTTATCAAATATAACTAGAGAGATAAAATTTAGAAATAACAGAAATTTTGAGACCTTTAAGATACAACTAAAATCACAGTTGAAAAATTTTCACTAACAAAGGGGTTTGAAAAACAATTAATGTCGTCTAATACCAAAGGTTGGTCGGAGTGGATACTCGAGAGGGGGGTGAATTGAGTTCCAATTAAAAATTTATGTTTAGATGATTTGTATTAAAAACCCCAATTTCATAAAAAAAGTTAACCTATAGTGAATTTATAAAGATTGTAAATATTTAATAATTTCTCAAAGATTGATTACTTCTCAATTAACATAATCTAAAGATTAAGTTAGATTTTGAAACTAACATACTGATTCACAATAATTACAAACATGTGCTAGTTCAACTATCATATTTACTTTAAAAAATATTTAAATTTAAAGTACTTAGTAGCAGAATATTTAAAATAATTTTAACAAAGTCAAAATGCACAATAGTTTAAACGAAGGGGTTCAGTCTCAAGCTGATACTTAGTCCTCTAAAAAAGTTTATATAAAACTTTGATCCACACCCTGTATCAGGGTTTACAATAGTACTCAGAGTGTCCAGGTCCTCAGACCTCTACCATAGTTCTACGTGGGAATGTAATAATAACAACATCTCATAGGTTGTCCATGTCCTCAGACCTCTACCACTATCCAGAGTGGGATACAAGAGTGTATAGAAATGATTGAGTGAGGATTTATAAATCCTCCAGTTCAGCATAGGAGTCAGAGTGTGTTCAAATATAGAGAATCACACACTGCTCGTAATGTAAAGAAAATGATGATCACAGTCAAGCAATAATATAGAGATGTGTTTAGAATGCTCTTGTGTGATGTTAATGCAGTTCTAGACTCCTTTTGATTGAATCAGATGAAGCTTTAAGTCCTTCTCTGGATGTTGTGTGGAAAATAGAGTGTTGTGATTCTTCTTTTGTTCTCTATGAAGTTCAGTCCATTGAAGATGTTCTTTAGGGTTCAAATATGCTCTTTGTGTCCAGTAATTTCAAGTTGCATGCAGTGTGCGTTTCTTCTAAAACTTCTTCCATGTATGTTCTTCGTTCTTGTGCTCACTGACTTATTTTTTTTATTGCGCATGATGATTCTTGGTCACACTTTTTTTTTTAATTGGAAAGCACATGTTGGGGCCGACAGGTTGCATGTGTTCTATACCTCGTACCTCGTAATGCCTGATGATATGTCTACAATGAGACATTAATTATGTCAGTGCATTAAAGTCCGCAAATATGTCTTTTAGAAATTAAATCAAAAATTGATAAAGTAGTTTAAGAAACGGTGTCACAATAAGTCATAGAAATAGTGTCTCCTTCACACGGTCTCTAGGTTTATCACGGTGTCTGAGTGTCACGATGTCTCAGAGCCACAGTTTCTTGTTTTCAGTGTTTGTCTTCACGGTGTATTGTTCACGGTGTCTGGCTTCATGTTGTATAGCTTTATGGTGTCTTAGGATCACGATGTCTTGTTAACAGTGCCAAAAATACATATCCAGTGGCAAACTCACTAGGTCTTAGACATTCCAAAGTAACTATGTGCATACTTAAATAAAGATGATTTTTGAAAGGATTAGGTTTAGTCATTTGTTAAGTAAGGTATTCTGAGAGTAGATTAAAGTTAGTATAAATTATGTAAACTGAATATAGATCAATTATGATTTTCCATGGCTCTTCTTAAAGCATGAGAAAACGTTAGATATAAATACACATTATCAATATTGAATAAGATTTAGAATAATTAATAAATGATTAAATAATGTTTTTGATCATTAAAACATGATTAAAAAATGAGGAGTCCAACAGATTAAATTTGAAGGAGAGCATTTATTCTGATGAATTATCCAGAGGAGAATAATTTTTTTTTTAAAATATACATATAAATATTTTTATATCGGAAACATAGTCTTATATAATCTTAATAAAATAAATGTTTTAAGATTATATCTTTACGACTTTTGGAAAATTGAAATGTATTACCCATGAATAAATATCCATAAAATAATCATAAAATATCTTATTTAAAAGTAAATTCATTATATTATATTTCAATATAGATTTATATAAACATCATAAAATAAATTTAAAATAACATATCTTTATCTATAAAAGAAGGAAAACTGAGTCAAAATCCTTCAACACTTAGGTAACATTTGATATGTAAACCGCATGAAAGATAGATCAAATAATAGATATTGAAATAAAAAAATATTATGTATGGTCATCATAAAATAAATTCATGGAAATTATATACATCACATAAATAAATAACTAGTAAAGATGACATGAGCATCATATAAGTAAAAAAGTGAGATCGAAATCCGTTAAGGTCTCAACGTCTTTCACACTTGTTTAAGCCTCTGGTATATTAAATATAAGTTTATTTTTAATATATTGTAGATATTTACATATATATATCATACCATAGATTATTTATTTATGTCTTGTTATTACCCATTTTAAAAAATTCAATGTTAATGGCATGTTTCATGTAATAATAATGTTGTTATTGGTATATGTCTAGATTTTTTATTTTCAGTCCTCATAAATTAATCATGGCTAAATAATCTCCAGAATAATAATAATGAAATAATTATAATATATATTAATATATAATACATTTAAATCTAGTCATGATTTCTGGTATTGAAAAATTAAGTACGTTCTAATTATAAAGATGGTAAAATGTACGAATGCATGAGTAATGTTTCAATTATTAGATTAATAATTTTTTTAATATTGTAAGAAATATAATATCATTAAATAATTTTAATAATATAATAAATAAAAGCATATCTATTTAAATTTACTTATCTTTATCATCTATGTGGTTTATAAATAAAATTGAGTGACATCGCTTCGTGAAGGTGGTAGTCCACAAGTACACGAATGATGTTATCATATTTCAATATGTGAAAATGGAAGAAATGAAATGATATATTGTAGTTTAATATTGTTAAATATATCAATAATATTATAGTTATTTTCCTTTTATAATATATATTTATCTATATTAACTTCTATTTAAGCGTTAGTGATATTGAATGACATCATTTCAGAAGGCAATACTCTACCGTACAGATGAGCCATTTTTTTGTATCCCGTGTGGAATGTAAATTAAAAATTATATATCATTTATTATTAATAAATATGAATAATTATATAATAAATATCATAAATAAAATCTATATTTATCAACATACCCAACCATGATAGCTGGAAATGGAAAAAAATAATGACAACAGTTTGCAAGGTGATAACCTATCATTTACACGAACAACAACATCGTAGCCCATTTGATGTAAGTAGATATGGTTTAACAGCATAAAAATAACACACCAATATATTATTAAATATAAGATAATAGTTTTATTATATTATTAGAGTGTAATATTAATTCATTGAGAATTAGGAAGAAACACAATAAAAATGCATGTTTAAGGAAGTTACATTTACTTTGGATGATCCCTATTGGGTGTCACTATTAACATTTATCGGTTGGATTTATTCCCAAAATGTGGCCTATAGTATTGAATTAGGGAATTTATTAATATATTAGGTTAGTCTTTTCTAATACAAAATATTTATAAGGGGTGAACAAGAGTAGAGAGTGGTCGACCTTTTATAAGTGGGGTGAGTGGCACAGTTGTAATGTTTTGAAAAGAAAATTCAAAACCCATCGATTTCCCATAAAAAAGAATATAAAATGGATTATTGTATGTAAATATTTATTTTACCAAGAAATATATCCATCCAATAATTTTTAATGAAATATTCTTGATAATTAATCTATATTTTTTATTTTAACCCCAGGAAACTTATTTTTACTTAGCCACATTAAATACGATTTACTTTTTCGACAATTCAGTTTTTTGGAATATTAAGTTTAAATTAATAGATAATATATAGTATTCTTTTTATAAATATAGAATAAATTTTTGCAAATTCAATTATCATAATTGGATGTTTTTATTTTAAAATTTACCTCACAGACGAGATGAGAAAACTGGTAGTCAAAGAGAAAATGTTTAGAAGTCTACAAAATTTTTATATCTTGATTCAAAATAAAAATGATTCCAAGGAACAAAATTAGATCACAATATATATAATGGAAATATTTAAAAAAAATTAATTTATAATTTAAAATTATATATATTTTAATAAAAAATTTATTTTTCAATTAAAATTTGGTATTGTCACTATTAATTAAAAATTTCCACTTTTTAGAAAATTTACAAAAATTCACTATAATATAGTTTTTCAATTAATATTTCATAATTTTAATTTATTTTTTAATATAAATTTTATTAAATGTGAAAATATTAAATATAAAATTAGACCTTCTAGCGTGATTAAAAAGTGGGATTTCGCAAAGTGTGTTTTTCAAGAAAAAGTTGTCTTTATATTTACTCAATGTATAAAAATAATAATTTTTTGAATGAAAATAAAAATGTATTTATATATAATATATATATATCAATGAAAATTCTTTATTTTATATGAATTTGAAAAAATTCACCATACATTAATTTCAAAATGAATATTTTAATAAATAATTATAATTTTATCAAAAGAATATTCAAAAATTAATATAATTTTTTTTTCATAATAATAAATAAAAAATATTTTTCAAGAAATAATATTATTATGTATAGAAATATTGTACTAAAAATTATTTATTATATACTAAAGATTTATTATTAAATTTATTTCAAGTATAAAAACAAAATTTTTATTTTATAAACTGGTTATTAGTGGTCATAAGTTCAAATTTAGGGTCTGAGTAATAGTATCCATGTTCAAAATTATATTATTTCACTGTTCGATGATGCTCAGTGTCGAGAGTCATGATGGATACTGAAGGAACCCATTATTATATGTACTGTATGTTTAAATTAGTGTTATTTATAAAACAATAAATAATAAAATATAGAACAAGTTGATAAATACAAAAAATGATGAGATGTTACATGATGACAAATCAATAAATGAGGAAAATATTGAGGTACTGAGTTGATGATTAAGGGAAGATCATGGAAAAATATATATTGATGATAATTGAGAAAAACCAAGAGGTATGATTCTTGAATTACAAAAAATTCTATTGAATGTGTAGGTCTATGTTGGGGGAGATTTTAACAAACCGCATTGTTATATGTTACAAATTGAAGACAAATATAGTGTAATACCTTTCAATTCTATTATTATATTACCTCTAAATAAGTCAATTTAATTAATATCATGATATACCGACATCAATGATAAAAAAATGAAATAAAATATATTTACATAAAATGAAAATGTTTTACTATGAAAGTAATATCAATGTCATTGAATTAGACTGAATTAATTTGATTAAATAATATATGAATAAAAATTTTATATGAAATAAATAATACATCTAATATGAATGAAAATTTCTTTATCTACATAAATTGAATTGTTATATAATTTATTATTTAGAAATTTGTTTTTTAAAAAAGTTGTTCCTAATGAGATAATAATATTTATTTCATAAAAAATTATGATTAGTGACAAATTATTTTATATAATATCATTTTTTATCAATAATTTAGTTGGTAAATGATATGAAATAGAAAAATAATAGTAAATATTTTTAAATGACACTTTCTATTTATAATATACTTTTAATTCTATTATTTTATTTAAAAAATTATTCTATAAAAATTTAAATTTGAAATAAAAAAATAATAACATAATTTTTGAATTCATCATCACAAAATTTAAATAGTATTAATTATGTAGTTTTTTATTAAATATTTAGTTTTATTTGAAAAATATACTATTTAATTAACTTATAATTTGTTTTAAATTATCAATATATTAGTGTGATGTATACATTTATAAAAAATAACATAATAAAATATAAACATAATAAATTACATTATCCATTTTAAAAAATTCTTATATCTTTGAAATCCTTTGGAAATCATTTTTAACTTATTAAAATAGAATGTTAATGTAATAAGTTTTTCTGTAGTTTTTGTGGAATCAAGAATCATTCACGAGATATTATGTTTTTATTTCCTTATAAGACAAATATTAATATTTATAGAAATTCAACTAAATACATTTATATCAGTATCGAAGATAATTTTATCCTGTATATATATTTAAAGGATTAAAAACTTTTTTTCTAAACAATCTTTTTAAGAGATTATGTGTGTTTAGCATAGAATTAACTTTTCATAACTATAAAAATATTGTTTGATTAAACTATTTTACATTTTAAATTATTATTATTAATTTTGAAAAAAAGCGGTATCATTATTTTTTATTAATATTAATTAATAGTGATTGAAATCAATTACAAAGTTCATGTAACTTTGGGTAAAAATGAAAAACACAAAAAGTCTATAAGTAACAAAACTAACCCTAAATAAAGAATTTCCCTAGTTATTTTAGAGTTAATATATTTTTTTCTCCTCTTCTGTCAATTTTTTGGTATTTACTAAAAAATATTAACAATAAATATTATAAAATGTATGGTTTACTCCCCAAAAATCAATTTCCTTCAGTTATAAAAGAGTAACATCCTTACCACTTGATGTTTCACCTAAAATAAAAATTTCTCTTAGAAACACATGCATTTTTCACTCCACATAACCCTTTATTATGTATTTGGGACCCTGGTTACTAATATTTATCCTTGTTCTCTTATTTTTTAGGTGACTTCTATTAAAAATACAAGTACATGACATGGGTATTATCAACTAATAGTTTTCTTCTTAATTAGATTCTTCTCAATTTATTATATCTGTATTCATATAATGATATTAGTATTGTTTATAAACATTAATTTTAGATTGTTATATTATATTCATTATGTAATCATACACCATTTCCATTTAGAAAAATAAAATTGATGTTCGTACCTTGTGGCTACTACCTACTCTACGATGTAACACGTTTCATTATTCTTCACTACAACAAAAGGATGTATTTGAATATGGAATTAAATGATAAACATTATTTTTATTATATCATTGTGTTTCTCTTATGAAACATTAGATTTTTTTTAATGATATGATAAAAAAATAATTATTGTTATTTTAATCATTTAAAATTATCATGCAAAGATTATAATATTTCTCTAAATCATGTAAGTCATAATATCTATTAATTAGTCTCTTAAATAAATATAATTCAGATTTATCACAGTACTAAAAATATTAAATATAAATTGTTTCCATGTATGATTATATTACAACAAACAACCTCATAATCATTCATTAAAACATGGTATGTCTATGATTTAGTTGATATATTTACCTAATTAAATATAATATAAATTGATATCAAGAATTTATATGGGAACACAATTAGTTGTTAAATATTTAATACATGATAAAATAGTTATTTGTTGAGTTTTGATATTTTATATCATCTATTTACAAATAAATTAATTAAGAAAAAAATATTTGATAATTAAGAATCATTGAAACATTATTTCTATCAATTTCATCCTCATATATAAGGTTTAAGACACCCATAAATTGATATTAAAACATAATAAAACATTTTAAAAATTCCATTAAAATAAAATTACTTACTTATTAATGATATAATTTTGATGGTGAGTAAATACAAATTTGCCTATTATAAAACTAGTAGAAGTGATCAGAACTACAGACAACTAATGTGGAAAATTTGAAGAATTCATTTACATTATGGATACTTATGAAAGGTATAAGTTAAAATGGATATGATAAATTTTAAAATATATTTTATTAATATATCTATGTTTTTTATACATGAGTATAAGTTCTATTTGTGGATGTCAGGAATAATATGTAAGGGTTTTCACCTCAATTTTTCTTCATTGTGAAATGTATTGTAGTTATGCGCCTAATATCATTTATTAAGTGTATATATATACTATTTGTGTTATAATATAATGAATTATCTTTTAAACATTTTCCAATTTTTTTTATTAAATTCCCCCTCTTACATGAGTGTTTTATTTGAAATTTTTTCAAGTCGTTAGTGTTTCCTAGATCTCGATTCTATTACATTTACGCATAATACAATCTTTACACCATGATTCATGAATATGGATTATTATTACACATTTATGTATTTTTTCAATTCCCTTATTGATAACATGAATTTATATCAAAATTATGTTCATTTTTATAGGGTCAATTGATTTAGTTATCTTCCCAATAGTGATTATTTTTTGTAACTCTAATTTTATTCATTGTGCTATGATAATTATATAAACTTATATTAGAATATATCGGTCCATTATACCCATTTATTGTTTTAAATGGTATTAAATCATAGTTTTATTTTAATATACATTCCAATAACATGAACAATTTTATAAATATTTATCACTTTTCAGAATATATTGTTTTGAAGCATCCAGTTTCTTTCTCCAGATAGATTATGATAATGGTATTAAATTATTTTACATAATTGTATACTCATTGTTATATATGATGTGAAAATAAAATATTACACTACTAGAAATAAATTATGTTAACATATAATGTATTATATTATATTTAAATAGAGAAAAATATTGATGTACCTTATGTTATTTTTCTAATACTGATGAATATTAGATATGATGATTATTTATTTTTTATTCATTTTATATTATGGTGAATATTTTTGATTTAAACATGTGATGGATGGGGTCAAAATTATTTATACCCACTATTAATTGACAATAATTGTGATAAAAATGAATATGGGGTTTTATGTTTTCATTTTTTTGAAAATGGGATAATTTCTTGCACAAGTTCCTAACAGTATGATGTCTTGACTATAGAGTAGATGAAATGTAAAGTGTACTATCACAAACCACTGTTAGTTGATCGACATTATGAGTTCCATCAGTTTGAGGGTAGTAATATTGATATCCATGTTTCAATTTATTATGATGGATATATAATTCTCAATGTTTTAGTTTAATATACATTCATGTTGGTTTCAATTTAATTCCATAATATTTATATCAAATTTAATTCAAGATTATTTAATTTATATGTTTACCTTACTAATTATTTTAGGTCACCCATTACCTTGATTCAATTATCCTAAGTGAAAGATAAAAGTATCCCACCGGAAAGGAATTCAAGTATAAAATGTGTGAATGTATTTATGATAAATGTTGAAGAATAATCATAAAATAAGATGTTATTTATATAACATGGACATTATCTATTTGATATAAATATTATAGGATTGATGTATTTATGTTTTTTCATATTTACATATATTTCTAAACCTAAATATATATTTTTATTTGTAATGTTTAAATATTTTTTTATTTATTTTGTAATTGGGAAATTTTATTTTGAGGTTTTTATAGTTATAATCAATGAGGGTAACTAATTATGAGTATATGATAAACTTATCTACGAGTGAGTGTATAGTGCATCATAGTTGGTATTAAATGAATCATTTTTATAACATTTGTGATCTAGATTTGTTAGGGTTATTCAGGTATTGATATTATAGGATTGGTTGTAATTTGAATGGAATAGTTAACTATTTAGTATGATCATATGATTTAATATTAAGAAAATAATAACAATTTTATTTGGGGATTAAGATAAGTAATTTTTGGTGAAAACCCAAGGTGTAAGTCAATGTATTATAAATCATCATGATGTTTCATTAATGAATTTAATATGAAATTGATTCTATAAATACATCCCTATATAGACACTAGTAGGTGAATGAGAATATAGACCATTTTCAAACTGAGGTAATCACACAAATAATGGATTTTTGTGCATTGAATCAAACATCACCCTGATGCATAATGAGTTTCCATAAGACTATACACATTAGGAGACACTCAGATGGGATATAATTTGTTTAATAAAAATCTCATTTTATGAAAAAATTAAGGATTATTTAATAATTTATCCAAGTTTGTTTTGTAACCTACAAGAATAAAATACCTTGGAAAACCAAGGATTTATTAACGGATTCATATTTTGACCTAATGTATCATAATTTTATAAAAATCATTTAATAATGGAATACTTATTTAGATTGTTTTTTCATGTATATAGATTCGGTATTATAATATCCACTTATGTTTCAATATTTGGTTTAAAAAACAACATGAAAATAAATATAAAAAAGGAAGGTTAATTTTAATTACCATGTATTATAACTAAATATGTGAGCATCTTTAAATGGTTGAGTATCTTATTATAAATATTTTATGATGAAATAGGTGAATTTAGTTGTCATTAGATAGGTAGTAAAATGTATTTTCTCTTAAAACTATTAGATATATTAATTTTTTATTGGTATTGTTTATGTATAATAAACTATATTCTAAATTTGATGAAAAATATTTCAAATATCTATTGATTATTATCAATTTGTTTGACATTAATGTTCAAGAAAAAAATATTAATATCTTGAAAAAGTGATGTTTTGAAATGGTAATATTTAGTGTGATAACCATTAGAGAACCTAGGATTGATGAATCTATAATTCTTAAGTATAAATACACATGATGTTGAGAATAGTAAATAATGTATTCATATTGAAGAATAACGTTATACTATAATTGGTAAACATGGAATTTATAATTGATTTGTGATATATTTACAGATGTAAATCTCATTTTTTGTAATGTTATGTGACATGAATAGTGTGTGCCCATATAAACACGTTTTTTGTTAAATTTTGGGGGCTAAATGTAGAGATAATTCTTGGAGGAATATATAACTTTATTATGTTTTATTAACTTGTTCTTTGAAATGAATTTAGAAAATTAGTTTTATTGATAGTATATGAACAAGGTAGACACATTATTGGGTATACGATTATAAGAATTACTAATATTTATTTAAGAAGGATAAGCTATATTTTTAATACTTATATTGCATTCATTATTGGGTTTTGATTATATTATTAATGATCATAATAATGTTGGATAAATATTTTGAACAATTTTTATATAAATACAAGATAAGCCTAAAAAAGTGACATAGATTTAACCAATATTGCTATCGGTTTATCTCTTATAGATGTAGGTTGAATTAAAGTAATTACATGCTATATTGATGATTATGGAAAAAGGATTAAATATGAAATCCCTTTAATAAAATTGAATATGATAATTCCAAACTTTTGATAATGTTTAAATACTCAATTGAACATGTTTTTTTAGTAATGGAGGGAATTAGATGTAACTATGTGTGTAAGGGACAATTAAGGGATTAACATAAAGAACAACCCAACATAATGGGAACTAGTGTAAGAAATAATGTTTCATAACAAACATGTTTTCATGAAATATGATTAATAATGAAAAAAAAGTGTAACTCCCAAACACATCAAAAAATAAAATGATGGAGCCCCATGACATATCAAGTGAATAATTTCATCATACTCACAATTGTAATAAAAATAAGAAAGCTACAAAAATATGATTCTACAATTGTAAGAGTGTGGGAAAATAAGTGTCTTGATATCCAAACATAGGGTCTAATGAGGGAGAGAGTTAATAATAACAATGGATAAAAGGAAAATACAATGAAACTTCTAATAGAAAATCAAAGATTATGTTTTCACTATAAATTGTCATGTTTCATATATCATATATGTTTTTATGAACTAATGAATAATGAGTTTTAAATAAAAACCAATTGTGGTATGATTTTCATAAATTGTTTTATTTTTTATTGGAAAGATATTCCCTAGGAACATAAAAATAAATAAATCATGTGACATTTTTAATGTGTTAAATCAAAATATAAATAAATTACAATAATTTCTCATATTGATATATTTCATTCATCAACATAAAAAAACATAACATTATCTAGCCATTTATGGTAAATTATGAGTTTCCTTTTTAAGGTATTCTGATCTTATGAGTCAAATTTTTGGGACATAATTTATTTAGGTGGGGAGAATATAACACCATTTTATTATACTATAATATTACCTTTATATAAGTAATTTTAATTCATAGCAATCTCCAAACACAATAAATAACTTAAATAGAAAGATGATATATTTTGATATAAAATAATTTCTTTTGTACAACCGTTATAACCTAGATATATAACTAGTGAAAATTAATTTGAGTAACTATTTTATGAATTATATTTATATATAAAAAAAGACCCTTCTAATGTGAATTTAATCCAATTAGTTTACCTAAGGTGACTACTAATATCATTTATTGTTTTAAAATTTATTTTTTCAATAAATAAAGATTTCACAAGATTTATATTTCTATTTCATGCAACATATGATTAATAATAAATGATTTTTTAAATTAACAATTGGTTAATACTATTTTATCTTAATAATAATCTCATATGGCTATTGTAATGATCCAGCCTAGGTAGACCTTGAACCTATCACCCGAGCCGATCCAAGGAAAGGCCGGAGAGCTGTTCCAGGTCCTCCCAAGCTGGCGGCATGTGTCAGGGCATCAATAGAGTACAAACAGAAACAATTTCAACCAATGATATTAGACTAAGTAGTATTAATAGGATAGAACAATTCAAAATGAATAAGTGACAGGAATGAAAATAATAACCAAAAACACTAGTAACCTACCCCTAACTAAGAATCCACGTTACATGTGCGTTACTCTTTGATACCGAAACCAAACATCCCCTATAGTGATCTGAACAAGATATAAAACCTGTAAGAGAAACTAATAACAATAAAAACTATATGCATGAGTTTTAAAACTCAGTATGTAGGACCAATTAAGCTATTCCCAATGCACGTTCATTGATTAATGAAATCATTGATTTCAGGTTTGGAATAAAATCTATAAACATAGAATTTTCTACACTTTTAATTTTATGTTAAACAAATCAAAAATATGATCCAATGCCCTCATGTTTAAAATAAGGATCAATAGGAGGAGGAAGAGAAATGTAGAGAAAAAAAGGTTCATTCATTTTTAATAAAAGTTTCAAAGGAAATAGTGATTGTTTTTTCAAACATTTTTCTTCAAAAGATCTTTAAAAACCACGCATTTACAATTTTACAAGAAAAAACCAAAACTATGATAAATGGGTATATCTTCATATCGAGAGGGAAATGATATTAATTATACTAGTATCAAAGGAACATGAAAAGGCCTAGGAACTCAAAAGAAAACTAGAACGTACTAATACATGTGACTCATTCTAATGGCATGCCTACTCTCGATGATGTCAAAATTCCCAAATGATCAGTGATTCCCTACTAGGACTAACCAAGGGGACTATCCCCCTAGTAGTGTTAATCCCATACTAAAAGCCAACATGAAGTGCATAGTCTAAACTAGTGCAACAATAGTTATCAGTAATTCTATTTTATATTCTAGGTCTTCATGTGTAGTTCTCAAGAGGGTGTTCCAAACACTTAAAATAACAAGCCACGTATATATAATTGGACGCACCACACAACTTGGAACCACCCAAGCACCTCAAGGGTAGTCCTGGCCCTAAAATAATAATTATACAAGGAATATCCCATATCGATGAGTCTAATTTATCATGATAAATCGTTGAGGTAGGAGACCCAACCCAAGAGGGGTTTTCTAAATAAACATTCAAAATTTCCAACAGGGCCTTTACCTATGAAAAACTCTAAAATTTATCAATTATTTTAGAAAACCATTTCTAGAACATATCTATACTACATTTTACATAATGTTGTCCAAACAGTCACTTCTTCCAAGTGATCAAAAATTTTAACATTTTAATCCTTTTTATAAATACTAATACATAGGTTATATTCAACACCAATCCAACTTAAAAATTCAATTTGGAAACACAAACCACCATTTTAATTTTAAAAAAATAATTTACAAAACCAATTGATGCTTTTAGAAATCATGAACTACTTATGAAATCCATAAAATCACTTAACCAACCCTTGGTGAGAAAAAACTAACAAAAACACAAAACATAAAAGAAATACATTTTTCAACAATAATGTAACACCCCAAGCTTCCACAGTACGTTTCCCTTCGAATAATGAAATGGCGTGCATTGTACGCAACTTCGAGATTCTAACACACCACAACCAATCAAACTAGCCGTTATGAATAGTAATACCTACTTTTTAAATTTTTTGAAATTTTATCTCTCAAAATGGACTTCTTTTTTGGATTTGGAGTATCGAATTTAGCCTAAGGATAAATTTTGGTACTTTTCAGATAACTTCGATATTTTGATGAATAGTGAAAATTACTAAATTTTAATTAAAAAAACTTATTTAATAAAAATAAATAATAGTGATAAATTATGAATTTTAGTGGTTTTAAAGTATAATTAGAATATATTTTTACCTTTTTATCCAATGGTGTTTGTTAGGATTAATTTCACTTTGAAATTTGACATAAACAATTGTCAATCTTTTGATATATATTGTTTCATAAAAACACGCTATTTGTTGTGATAGCGGGAATTAATTATTAAATTAATTAATGAAACTTTTATGTTTGGAATTTTTTAAAATAGACATCATTTTTGAATTTGGAATATCAATTATAGCCTAGGGTGAAATTTTGGCATTGTTCTGAAAAACTTCAATTTTTTCTGAATAGTGAAACTACTAAGTGGTAGTTAAAAAACTAAATTTTTCATAAAACTTAATTTTACCGCTTCTGTGATTGTAATTTCAAAAATCCGAGAGACACAGTTAATTTCAAAGAGTAAAATGTGGTTCAATGAGATGAAAATAATATTTGGTGAATAGTAACTTTTTACTTTTATTTACCACGGTTAAAAGTAAATAAGGTAATTAAGGGTAAATTTGATATTAATATTACCATAACACATGTACTAATTCTATTGGACAAGTGTATCTCGACCAAACACAACCGTAGGAATAAAATATTATCATTTAGGTCCACTTGGATTAGATTAGGACATTTATTATTATTTAATTCAAAGAAGAGTTAAAAGAGTTAAAATCAAAGTTTGTTTACTAAATCATTTTTAATATAGGGTTATACATAGGATAAATTCGATTGAAAAAATTAATTAGTAATATAATATTATTTCTTAAATAATTATTATTTATTTATATTTTTTAGACATTAAATAATATAATATATTTATGACACAATGATGATGCAGTAATTACCATAATAGTGAAAAATTTAAATAATTAATATTATAAATACCCAAATAAATATAATTTAATACTTTTAATGAATTAAAATAATTTTCTAGGATAATATGACATATTAGGATTTATTTAATGGATTTTTTAGAAGTAATCATTGTATTATGAGTTTCACAAAAATAAACTATTGAATAGTGTCAAAATTGACATAAAAGAGTTTTTAAAACAAATATTATATTATTAATTGATATTAAACACTTAAAAATCAAAGGTTCGGCCAAGAGACTTATATCGTGATGGGTATGTCATTAATGGACCACTTGGGGGTCTCTTGAATGTATATAGTATGTTTATTAACTATATAATATAAAAATACAGAGTGACATGGTAAATGTCAAACTAATTAACTAAGAGTTAAAACTAAAGGATAAGGTTAATATTGTGACCCAAACCTATCTAAATTCAATTGGTTTAATGGTTTTAGACCTATCCCCACTTTAAATTTTCAATAATCAACTTTGGAGCCATTATAAACGGAATATGAATTTATTATAAATTAATATTTTTAGCTTTTCCAAAGGTGGCCCTCACCCCTCTTATAAAAGGGCACTCCTCCTTCTCATTTCTTCACACCTTCAAAGCCTTTTGGTTCGGCCAAACCCTGACCAAATACTCTCTCAACTTACCTCACTACAACCTAGAGGCCTTAGTATGATCAGAAAGCCAATTTAAGGAGCACTTTTGATCAAATCAAAAAGAAGAACCCGAAGAAGAGGTAATGTTTTCACCACCCCTTTTCAAGTTCCTTTCTTCTTCCACTTCATCTTTCTTTGTTATTACCATTATGAAATAATAACTCTAGTAACTTATATATACTGTGATGTTATTATAAATATGTTAAAACCATATTCAGTATTTTATCCACCCTTTGAATAACATGTCACCATATGTGCGTACGTACGGCTTACTGTCTCATCGTCGTGGTGTAATTGTTATTCAATATATTATTATTTGGGTTGGTATAATAATGATGTATAACTAATGAAAATAATAAATATAACATGATAATTATTCTGTATGTATTACATACCATCCAATTATATAATATTTTAATATCAAAATAATGATATTGTCGCTCGTGCGTACGTACGGACTACCGTCTCCATGAACGCGATGAGATTCGTTCTCTATCGTATCCATTCAAGTAAAATTATCATTTGATGATTTAAAAATAATTTTTAATGACTTGATATCATTCTGGAGAGGAATATGATACAACCTATCCATGAAAAACATGTCTTACATAACAAAACATATAAAAGCAAAACGAGTAAGTTAACACCTGAAACGACGATAATTCTAAGATATTATTAACAAATCAATGTAAAAAGATCATATATGATATCGTATTAATGTATATGATTCATGAATAATTTAATAACAATTATTTCAACATTATACAAGAGGTTAAAATATCTCCAACCAAGGAAAAGTACAAGGTAATGGATTTTCTTATCTCAATTTCAATTCTGTGAGATTTCCATTGTTCGCCACTAATTTATTGAAAGTGGTATATTGTGTACTGCCATTTGATATATATTATCATTATTCTCTTTATATTCATGTTATTCTGTAAATAATTTGGTGGTTATTACCTTTTGGTCATAAGACTCAATTGATTACAACGTGGTAAGGGGTTTCTTATCTCACTTTTAATTCTCTGAGAATTCCATTGTTCACCGCTTATTTATTACATGTGGTGTGTGTACTGTCCATGTTTGTATTCATTTTGTAATATAATTTAATTAATTTATATTTACATCATCATTTTATGATCCTTCTTTTATGGATGTATGTTTTGTATGTTACCAAATCAATAAGGGAATTTGGAATTTCAATTTCCACTCATTCGGCTTTACGCATACTTCATTGATTATTTTACTCCAAGATTATGTGTAGAATCACTATTCATTTGATCATGTCATAATTTACACTCCCCTTTCTGTGGATATAGTTTTTATACACATAATCACTCCATTGATAAATTCTCAATTCATTGGTATGAACTTGATAAGAGTAATTTTAACTCAATCTCCATTTGTTGAGTTAAATATCAAATTCATTGGTGTTGTTTTTACAAGAATATGTGTGAATGTACTTTGATTGTTTTACACTGAATATCCAATCATATTTATTGTATTTATATTTTTCACACATAATTACGTCGTTGATTTATCCTTAACCTAAGGATACGGCCTTTATGAGAGATTTCATCTTAATTTACATTCCATTGAGACTTCTTTGTTGTTATACACCAAATCACTTTTATGTGGTGTATATAATGTACTTTGACATAGTATATCATGAATTCCATTAATCTCATGATATTAAAATGTTTTTATTACCTCAGTTATTTGTATTCAAGTGTCTCTCTTTTGGTTAGAAACTCTAACTAAAATACCATTTTTAAATGTTTTAAAGAATTATTCATCTAAATCATTCTCATTAATGTCCATGCACTAAAAAATGGTTTTAAGGATTTATATATATGGAAATTAAATTTTTAAAATTGAAACTCCTTTTAAAATTTTCAATGTGGTATGGGACACTTTGATTCAAAAATCTATTTTAAATGGCTTTTTGACAAATGGTGTGACTTTTAAATGATTTCAAGAAAAAGGGGGATATTTCTCTCAAATAGTTTTGATGATTATTTTCATCTAAGTCAACATCCTTCATTATTCTTGATTGAGGTTAACATGATACAATACAATCTTCCATATTGTATCAAATGAGTTATGTTTGAATGTGGATGTGCTATTTTTATACCATTCATGGTTTGTGGTTAATGTATTGGAATTTCGTATGCTAGTTTTAAAACGAATGTTTATGTTATGTTTAAACATGTTCATATGAAGAATGCATTTGGACTTAATAAGTGATGGGTGGAGCCTGCTATAGCTCCTCGATGCATCGGTAGGTCTCATGATACTAACTTGTTTCTTGGCATAAGGCCTTGGCAAAATCTTATTTTTAGTCTTGGCACGAGGCCTTGGCTATGTGGTTATGATAATCTGGCATTATGCAATACATCATTATGAAAGTGGTAATTGATATTTCATGTGATTATTCGATTAGTATAATATCTATGTGAATAAGTAAATGGCATTATTTAATTTTATTTTCACCATACTATGTTGAAGTTCAAGTTTAAAAAGATTTTGTTTTAAGTTATACATTTCCTTAAATGTTTATTCTTATTTATGAAAGTTTGTGCTATTTTGTTATCCTTACTGGGCATTTGAGATCACCCCTTTTCTATGTATTATTTTTCCCAGGATGTGAAGAAGTAATTTATGAATGACCTTAAGGGATAGTATGTGGGGATATGAGTGTCGGATATTGAGACTATGTTTTTGTAGTAGTATTTAACTTTATGATGTAATGTAAAACATTATGAATATATCTAGTGTTTCCAAGGCTACTAAACCAATCAGTCTTTCAAGATTTGATCTTTCTTATGATCATGCCAATGTTATGTAATAATGCACCGACTCTAGGTAACTGGGGTCGAGGTGTTACAGTTGTTATCAGAGGAAGTTTAGTACAAACCTTGGAAGATAGATTTAGATAAAATATGATTAGATCACGTAGACCTAAGATGAACATTGAGGATGAGTATAGAAAAACATCCTAGAATTTTGGTATTGTGGATATTTTGTGAGTTTTCCGAGCAATACATCCCTGTCTGGATACGAGCAGGTAGAGGCGGCTCTAGCATAGATGTACCTAAGGGTAAAACCTGAAAAAACCGCTTTGAGATAGAATCGAACGGGAACTGGTGCACGACAACGGGCCTTGCTGCACTCTTGGTTACGACACTCTCGGGGGATATGCTTATGATAATTTACATTTTCTTTAAAAACCAATTTAAAGTATTATATATATATATAATGAGAGTAAATGATCTTGGTTAATCCTAATGTGTTTCAAATTGAGAAAATGTTGACATGTTAATCTCTAAATGATTGAATGACTACTATTACTCACACAATGCTTTCTGATTTTAGTCAAATGCTGGATTCCAAGGAAGTCATAGTGACTTTGAGAATGGTGTACAAGTTGGGAACGATGGTGGAAATGAGCAACAAAATAGAATTTTGATAGGAGTAAAAGATATCGTCTTTATGCATAATCAATTTTCCAAAAATATGATCAGAAATATATATATTAACCAATTACCGGACTCAATAAATAAGATAAAGGTGATGAAAGATAAGAGCTCCGGTAGTGGAGACCATGGAGAAAGAAATCCTCAATTTCCATCATGTAGGAAATGTGGAATGAGACACCCAGGAAAGTGTCTCAATGGGACAAATAAATGATTTACGTACAGGAAGGAAGGACATAAAGTGAAGAATTGCCGAAGAAAAATGAAGAGTACTATAGAAGAAGATAAAAATGGTCCCAAGAATCCATTTACAGTCATTTGCCGTAAATGTAGGGGACATGGCCATTACCCGAGTGAATTTCCTATTCTATAGGATATTTTCTTGGTCATAGAAAAAGCTATGTGGAAATAAATTGTTGGATAAATTTTTAAAAATTATTAGTTATCCTTGTTGAAGGGTTTACTTTGGAATAATTTTCACTTGTATTTGTAACCCTATCATTTGCCATGTGAGAATGATATGTATGGAAGAATTATCTTTTCTCTTGTGGATATAGTTATAAATAACCATTTGGTTTTATATGATCATTGGGTTTGAGGAAATTACAAATTATTATAATTTGGGATGAAAATTTAAGGTATGAGATAACATTTGTGGTTAAATTATGTTATGGTTATTTTGAGGAATTTATCTCATTTTGGTAATGTTATAAAATATAGTTTTTGAAAAAAGACAACACGTAGACCCTGTGATAACCCATCACGTCGGACAAAGCCGTGGGAATCGAACCCACAACCAAAGTGTGATTGGGATTTCTCACCTACCACTGGACTACGTGAAGTCCCTGGTTATTGCGACTATTATTTTTAGTTAAATGATTTTATTGATCAATAATAATTTTATTTGGGATCTTATGTCTTATCAAATGAATACCCTTAGTATAGGAAAATGATTTGGTGATTAAGTGATAAATGTTATTTTGGAAGTTGTTTGCTTTGGTGTGAACACTATATGACCAAGGAAAATAGAATAGTATGGGATTTCATTTGAGGAGTAATGGTGGATTTTTATCTATGTTTTTATTGTGGATTTATAATGATTTGGGTTATTTATGGAAATGATTAGGTTAATTACATTTAACTATGTGACTTTAAGAGTAATTAATGTCATTTAGAGATACAATTTTTCGTGGAAGACTACATTATTAATATGTTCTGGTTTTCAATATTAGTTTTGATTATATTGAAGGATTTTAAGGACAATTGATTATTGAATGGTATTTATTTACCTTTGGGGTATTGTTGGTTTAATTTTGGAAATTAAGATTAGTGTTTATTTCTCTCAAGGAATATACTTTTGGGGGGTCATTAGATCTTGTACTAACCATTTTGGTTTTGATTAACCTCTAAAGACAATGTAAATATATAGTCCATCCTGCATGGATCATGTGATTCTATAGAAGTTTATTCTAGCTCTTCTAGTGTGTCCAAGTCTTCTTGAATACTCACCGTTTAAAAAAAAGTTAGTGGTGGAAATTTGTTAAATAATGAATCTCTACTTAAAATGTAAGTATATATCTTTATATTCTTAGTCAATATCATAAATTAATTCCTCATCCTTATGTAATGTAACTTAAAACAAAAAAATGTTCTCTGTTTACATTCCTACGAGGAGACTAATGTCCATTTGTCCAAACACAATTTTGTGGTTTTCTTATTGTTAACTTTATCCTGATCATGATTTCTATCCCTCTCCATCAGAACATGACACTTAGTTTATCATACATATCCATGTTTTCCTACATGGAATCCGAGTATGGGATATCTTGGTTGATCTTTATACCTCTCTTTCTTTCTTTTAAAGTGATAGTTTTATTGACTCTTTTTCCGATGTGGGGTTTTCTATTATATTCCCAAGCACAATTTTAAAAATTGCAAATACGCAATTTATTGAAGGAGGGGAGAATTTAATACCCCAAGATTCCACGGTACTTTTCCCTTCGAATAATGCAATGGCATGCATTGTACGCATCTTCGAGATTCTAAAACACCACAACCAATCAAACTAGCCCTTATGAATAGTAATACCTACTTTTTAAAATTTTAGAAATTTTATCTCTCAAAATGGACTTCATTTTTTGGTTTGGAGTATCAATTTTATCCTAAGGTGAAATTTTGGTACTTTTCGGATAACTTTAATATTTTGATGAATAGTGAAAATTGATAAATTTTAATTAAAAACAACTTATTTAATCAAAATAATTAATAGTGATAAATTATAAATTTGAGTGGTTTTAAAGTATAATTAGAATATATTTTTACCTTTTTATCCAATGGTGTTCATTAGAATTAATTTCACTTTGAAATTGGACATAAACAATTGTCAATGTTTTGATATATATTGTTTTTAAAAAACACGCTATTTGTTGTGATAGTGGGAATGAATTATAAAATTAATTAATTCAACTTTTATGTTTGGAATTTTTTAAAATAGACATCATTTTTGAATTCGGAATATCAATTATAGCCTACAGTGAAATTTTGGCATTGTTCTGAAAATCTTCAATTTTTGATGCATAGTGAAACTACTAAGTGGTAGTTAAAAAACTGAATTTTTCAGAAAACATAACTTTAACGCTACTGTGATTGGAATTTCGAAAATCTGAGAGACACGGTTAATATCACGGAGTAAAATGTTGTTCAATGAGATGAAAATAATATTGGGTGAATAGTAACTTTTTACTTTTATTTACCATGGTTAAAAGTAAATAGGGTAATTAAGAGTAAAAATGATATTAATATTACCATAACACATTTCCTAATTCTATTGGACAAGTTTATCTCGACCAAAAAAAACCTTAGGAATAAAATATTATCATTTAGGGCAACGTGGATTAAATTAGGACATTTATTATTATTTAATTCAAAGAAGAGTTAAAAGAGTTAAAATCAAAGTTTATTTACTAAAACATTTTTAATATAGGATAATACATAGGATAAATTCAATTTTAAATATTCATTATAAATATAATAACATTTCCTACATAATTATAATTTATTTATAATTTTTATACATTATATAATTTATTATATTTATGACACAATGATGATGCAGTAATTACCATAATAGTGAAAAATTAAAATAATTGATATTATAAATACCCAAATAAATATAATTTAAGACATTTAATGAATTCAAATAATTTAATAGAATAATCTGACATATTAGTATTGATTTAATGTACATATTTTGATGTAATCATTCTGTTATGAGTTTTACGAAAATCAACTATTGAATAGTGTCAAAATTGACATAAAAGAGTTTTTAAAACAAATATTATATTATTAATTTATATTAAATTCCTAAAAATCTAAGGTTCGTCAAAGAGACTTATATAATGATAGGTATATAATTAATGGACCACTTTTGGGTCTCTTGGATGTATATAGTAAGTTTATTAACTATATAATATAAAAATACAAAGTGACATGGTAAATGTCAAACTAATTAACTAAGAGTTAAAACTAAACGATAAGGTTAATATAGTGCCCCAAACCTGTATAAATTCTATTGGTTTAATGGTTTTCGACCTATCCCCACCTTAACCTTTTAATAATCAACTTTGGAGCCATTATAAACTGAATATGAATTTATTATAAATTAATATTTTTAGCTTTTCCAAAGGTGCCCCTCACCCCTCTTATAAAAGGGCACTCCTCCTTCTCATTTCTTCACACCATCAAAGCCTTTTTGTTCGTCCAACCCCTGAAACAATACTCTCTAAACTTCCCTCACTACAACCTAGAGTTCTTAGTTTGATCATAAAGCCAACCTATGGAGCCCTTTTGATCAAATCAAAAGGAAGAACCCAAAGAAGAGGTAATGTTTTCACCACCCCTTTTCAAGTTCCTTTATTCTTCCACTTATTCTTTCTTTTTTATTACCATTCTAAAATAATAAATCCAGTATCTTATATATATTTTTATGTTATTATAAATATGGTACATCAATATTCAGTATTTTATCCACCCTTTGAATAACATGTCACCATACGTGCGTACGTACGGCTTACCGTCTCCACGTCATGGTGTAATTGTTATTCAATATATTATTATTTGGGTGGGTATAATAATGATCTTTAACTCATAAAAATAATAAATATAACATGATAATTATTCTTTATATATGATTTACCATCCAATTATATATTATTTAAATATCATAAGAATGATATTGTCGCTCGTGCATACGTATGGACTACCGTCTCCACGAACGCGATTAGATTCATTCTCTATCGTATCCATTCAAGTATAATTATCATTTGATTATTTAAAAATAATTTTTAATGGCTTGATATCATTCTGCATATGAATATGATACAACCTATCCATGACAAACATGGCTTACGTAACAAAACATATAAAAGAAAACAAGTAAGTTAACACCTGAAACGACAATAATTCTAAGATATTATTAACAAAGAAATGTTAAAAGATCATATATGATATAATATTAATGTATAGGATTCATGAATAATTTAATAACAATTATTTCAACATTATACATGAGGTTAACCTACCCCCAAACCAGGAAAATTACAAGGTAAGGGATTTTCTTATCTCACTTTCAATTTTGTGAGTTTTCCATTGTTCGCCAATAATTTATTGAAAGTGGTATATTGTGTACTTCCATTTGATATATATTATCATTATTCTCTTTATATTCATGTTATGCTGTAAATCATTTGGTGGTTATTAACATTTGGTCATACGACTAAGTTGATTACAACATGGTAAGAGGTTTCTTATCTCACATTTAATTTTGTGAGAATTCCATTGTTCACCACTTATTTATTACATGTGGTGTCTGTACTGCCCATGTTTGTATTCTTTGTTTAATATAATTTAATTCATGTATATTTAAATCATCATTGTGTGATCCTTCTTTCATGGATGTATGTTTTGTATGTTACCAAATCAATAAGGGAATTTGGAATTTCAATTTCCACTCATTCGGTTTTATGCATACTTCATTGATTATTTTACTCCATGATTATGTGTAGAATCACTATTCATTTGATCATGTCATAATTTCTACTCACCATTCTGTGGATTTAATTTTTATACACATAATCACTCCATTGATAAATTCTCAAGTCATCTGTGTGAACTTGATAAGTGTAATTTTAACTCAATCTCCATTTGTTGAGTTAAATATCCAATTCATTGGTGTTGTTTTTACAAGAATATGTGTGAATGTACTTTGATTGTTTTACACTGAATATCCAATCATATTTAGTGTATTTATATTTGTCACAAATAATTACGTCGTTGATTTATCCTTAACCTAAGGATTCGACCTTTTACGAGAGATTTCATCTCAATTTACATTCCATTGAGACTTCTTTGTTGTTATACACCAAATCAATTTTATGTGGTGTATATAATGTACTTGGACATAGTATATCCTGAATTCTTTTAATCTCATGATATTAAAAGTTTTTTATTACCTCAGTTATTTGTATTCAAGTGTGTCTCTTTTGGTGAGAAACTCAAACTAAAATACCATTTTTAAATGTTTTAAAGACTTATTCTTCTAAATCATTCTCATTAATGTCCATGATTTAAAATATGGTTTTAAGGATTTATTTATATAAACATTAATGTTTTAAATTTAAAACTCCTTTTAAAAGTTTCAAAGTGGTATGGGACACTTTGATTCAAAAATCTATTTTTAAATGGCTTTTTGACAAATAGTGTGACTTTTAAATGATTTCAAGAAAAAGGAGGATATTTCTCTCAAATAGTTTAGATGATTATTTTCATCTATGTCAACATCCTTCATTATTCTTGATTGAGGTTAATGTGATACAATACAATCTTCCTTATTGTTTCAAATGAGATATGTTTGACTGTGGATGTGCTATTTTTATACCATTCATGGTTTGTGGTTAAATTATTGGCATTTCGTATGCTAGTTTTAATACGAATGTTTATGTTATGGTTAAAACTTTTCATATGAGGAATTCATTGGACTTAATAAGTGACGGGTGGAGCTCGCTATAGCTCCTAGAAGCATCGGTAGGTCTCATGAGACAAACTAGTGACTTGGCACAAGGCCTAGGAAAAATCTTATTTATAGTCTTGGCACGAGGCCTTGGCTATGTGGTTATGATAGTCTGGCATTATGCATACCATCATTATAAAAGTGGTAATTGATATTTCATGTGATTGTTCGATTAGTAGAATATCCATGTGAATAATTAAATGGCATTATTTCATTTTATTTTTCCCATACTATGTTGATGTTCATGTTTAAAAAGCTTTTGTTTTACGTTATACATTGCCTTAAATGTTTATTCTTATTTATGAAAGTTTCTGCTATTTTGTTACCCTTACTGGGCATTTGAGCTCACCCCTTTTCTATGTTTTATTTTTCCTAGGATGTGAAGAAGTAATTTATGAATGACCTGCAGGGATAGTATGTGGGGATATGAGTGTGGGATATGGAGACTATGTTGTTGTAGTAGTTTTTCACTTTATGATGTAATGTAAAACATTATGAATATATCTAGTGTTTCCAAGGCTACTAAACCAATCGGTCTTTCGATATTTGATCTTTCTTGTTATCATTCCAATGTTATGTAATAATGAACCGACTCTGGGTAACTGGGGTTAGGGCGTTACAAATAATCACTCACGTTAAATGACAAATACCTAATTATAAACCCATTCAAGGAAAACCAACCACTTCTATAAATTCAGAAAACATTTATAAGATCCAACCAGGGATTTTATAAACTCTTAGTTTTCACAACATAATTAGACCACTTGAAAAATGCCAAATTTGCCTTCTATATTTTTCCCAATCCACATATTCTCAAAAAAAGTACTACATTCCAATTTTTACCCAAAAACAATAGAAATATAATTGATAAAATTTCAATTACAATTTTTATAAAAATCACAAATATATTTTTAAAGCCAAAAAATATTTTTAATTTTATTAAAACAATTGTAAGAACCAATAGTACATTCATCTAAACACTCCCCATGCACCATTCTTCCAGCCCAGGTCACACATTCAATGATATCACAAAAACACTTCATTTCACAAAGAATGAATTTTTCAAAAATAGTACATTACTAATATAATAACTAAGGACATGAGAAAAACAAGGAACCAATGAAATCATGAATTTAAAGAAATTGTTATAAGGGTCATACCGTTACTCGTATCTTAATAATGAAGACATGACTTGCACAACACTTGCACATAAGCACCCAAAAACCCATGTGTGCGGCATAATAGGTTTACCTCAAAAAAATGCTGCAACAAATGAAAAAAATCTAAAAACACAGAAATGATGACTTAAAAAATCCAAAATAATAAACAATTAAAAACTCACATCAACATTGGTGAAGGTGAAATTGCACGATTCCAAACTGCTCACCTTCAGTGCAGAGAATTTGTCTTGTACAGAGTTGATAAAAACTTATGTGCGGCTTGTCGCGCAAACGAAGATGGCATGAGAGTTGATGGGGTTGGTAATTATGCGTTAAAAGGATGATGGGGAGTAGAAGGGTTCCAGAAAGGTTGTCCGTTGGGGGCTCATGATTGTGAAGGGCCTACAGTAGGTCGGTGGGCATGCGATGGGTCGAAAGGTGCGTGAAAATAGAGAACCACATTGTTGAAGATGTGCATCATCCCAAAAAGTTTCAGGTAGGGGTGGAGGGTCACTGACAGGGGTGACACCAGCTGAAATGGTAGGTTATAGTCAGAGGGTTCATGACTAGAGGGTATGGGGTGGCTAGCTAGGAGGGTGGTGTAAGGGGGACCGATGGGTGTAGGGTGGCCTGAGGCTGATGGCAGGCTGGAGAGCTAAGAAAGGATGGCAGCAGCATCCTCAAGCGGGCGGCTGGATAGTGAGAGGTTGAAGATGGAAAGATGTGGTCGGGTGTCACGAACGTTTTACAGAGGGACTTGGGTCATGGCCGGTGTGTTGCGCTGTAAGATGAGCGAGAAATGGGGGTCGGATACGTGACTGGAGGCACTGAAAATGAGGCTAGCAAAGAGAGGGAGGCCTTTGGGGGGGCCTTCTCCCACTAGGAATGATTGGGAAGGGAGAGGCGGTGCGTAGGGGCTATGATGGAGAAAAAGAGAAGGGGGTTAGGGTTAGGCCAAATTGACGGTGAAAAAAATTAAAACCGAAATAAAATAAAATAGAAAATAATAATAATAATAATAATATTATTATTACTATTACTATTAATATTAATGAAAATCATAATAACAATAATAATAATTAAAATTCATAATGGTAATAATAATTAATAACATTCACAATAATAACAAAAAAATTACAATTTAAATTTCAATAATTCAAAAACAAGAACAAGATTAATTATAATATCATCAGTTGGAACAATGATAATATTACTATTGCAGTTCTTCCAAAAAAAATTAATGCATTCTCCACACTATATTTCTTTTTAATTTTTTATCATTATTAATTATATTAATATTAATAACATTTCATTTTTTATGATAATATTTATGAAACTTGATAATAATAATAATAATAGTAATAATCAGAACTATAATAAATGATAAAAAAATTCATTTCACTATAATTTAAATAAAATTATAATCAACAAAATTTTTTTTAAATAACACCATAAATCAAATAATTTACCCATTTTCATTTTATGAAGATTGTCAGATCGTGTCGTTTCATGGGTGATGCCACATGGGTTTCTAAAACGTTCTCTGCTCGTGTGCCCAATGACGTCAACTCAAAAAAATGACCACATTTTAAACATACTAAAAAATTTCGTTTGGGATTCAACTCAAACATCAACAAAAAATTTAAAATCCAAAGAAAATAATTACAATGTACAAAAAACACAGTTTGAGTTGTGGCAATTCTCCACACCATAACTCGTTCTGCACCCAGAAATCCATAATAATATTTAGACCCAAAGATAAAACATTGTATGTTTCACCCACCTCCAAATGTTTAAGTGCCTCTAGTTGATCGATCCAAAGAGACCCCAAAATCCCTTGAGTTAAAACTCATCCTCAAAAGAAAAACACCATAACCACTACCAACAATAACCATGAAAATCCACTTCACCAAGGAATGAATGACATTAATGAATATCCCACACTTATTCATATAGTTCTAGTCTAACAGAACTGTTTGGTGTACTATAATTCCAATTTTTTCTCAAGAAGAGGAACCTAGGATTACGTGGTTCCACACGAGACAACCCACCACCAAAACGATACCCAAAACATGTCACACCCGAACCTTTAAGATAATATTATTTTATTATTTTATCAGATTTTGAAACTTTCTATCCAGCTGCGAGCCAAGCATGTTTGATTTTTTATTCATTTAGTTGATGAATTAATGATTTACCCTTGACATCGTCCGGTGCATTGCATGGTGTATTCAAAGCTACATGACTTTTCCCGGGTCACTGTGTGTCCTGCCACATGTTCAAGACAAAAAAATAAAATGAGTTTTAATGATGTATTTGGAAAATTATAATATTGGTAATTATTATAATTAATATTATTATTATGTTCAAAAAGTTTATCAATATAGGGTTGTTATAATTAGGTTATTATTATTAACTTTCTATTAGTTTTGTTTATTATATTAATATTATTAATATCATATTAATTTTATTATAATTTTTATTATGATTATTATTATTATTAATATTATTTTTTAGTTTATAATAATTATTATTAAGTTATTATTATTATTATTATTATTATTAAATTATGATTGGAGTTTATTAAAATCATTATTAAGATTATTATTATTATTATGTATTTAAGTGTTATTTTATTTTATTTTATTTTATTTTATTTTATTTGTTTTATTTTATTTTATTTTATTTATTTATTTTCTATCTTATTTATCTCTTTTTTTTTGTCTTTCTTGTTTTTTTTCCCTGTTGTTCTTCCTCACTGGGTGTCGCGTACAGTGCCCCCCCTCTCCGTCCCGCACGCGCTACCCCACCCACCCCCCCATAGGCTGAGGACCCGACGACGCCCCATCCTCATTCCTCCGGTGGGAAACCCTCCTCCTGCCGGACCATCCTCACGAGCTCCCTCAGATGAACTCCTTCAACGCAACCATACTTCATGAGATACCCCCCTTAGAGTTGTTTGGACTGTAACATACACCCCACGTCACGGACTTCATCTTCATTTGTCGATCTCACCAGATCCCTTCATGTTTTGCATCTGATTCATTAAGATATGGTCCATATGTCTCTCTCCTCCCTTTATTTGGAAAATTTATCATTTAGCGACACTCAATTTAAGTCCGAAATAATCATACGGTTTGGATAATTCAATTTTTGTTGGTTTCTTCCATCTTTAGGGCATGCAGAATGCCTCCCGGGCAAACATCGTGTGTATTCCAGCATCCACCGCCGAATGCGAAGCAGAATGGATCGTTTCGGCTTATCGACACCCCTCAGGGTAAGTGTTTTATTCCACTATTGTGTTTCTAACCTCTTATTTGGGTTCCTTAGTGTTTTAGAGTTCCTATAATTATTTTAGGATGTTGATGGATTCATGAGGTGTCATTATGCAATTTGATTCCTATGGAATTCTGTTATTCTTGTGCTTTATTTAACTTTTGATGCAAGTATAAATGTATTTGTTAGACTTGAGTTGATTAGAACCCATTTTAGTATTCCATGGACTTGAAATAAATGGTTGATTTGTGAATCCTTTTTTTTATTTAAATTGGAATACTTTATTGTGTTAGGCTTTTCATGAAATGCATTTGGGTCCTTTTAATGGTTTTAAAGTGGGGAAATGGGTCTTGGATGGTTTGGTTTTTATTTAGTGAAAAATTAGGTCTTTAAAATGGAATTTGGTTTTCAAACAAGGTGAGACATCAAATGATTTCAAATGGGTTTTTCACTATTATTTAAAATCCTAGATTTCTTTTCTCAAATGCAACTTGGTTTTGAAATGGGGTTTTATGCATTCTTTATGATTGATAAAAATGCCAAATAAATGTTTTCCGGATGAAATGCACTTGATTATTTGATTTTAGGCCAAATGAGTTTTAGTGTGGGTGGTCTTTGTGTTCAATGGGTTTACTTAATTTAAAAATGGTGTTTGGTTTTATAAAGTGCGAATAGAGTTTCTCTAGATTTATGAGGACATGCCTGATTGGAACTTGTGATGTGATATTGATTGCCCTTGTTTAGTCTTATTGTTGCAGGTAATGATTATGATTTATGCGATTGATTATTGTGTTATAATAAATGGGTGTGTCATTAGCGCAAACCCTTATGTGTTATTTTGAAACATTTTATAGATTTTTATGTTTTTAATTTCTTTATTGAATAATTTGTATAGCACGTTGAACTCTGCTGTATGGTTTCAAGTTGCGGGTGTCAAGAACGTCTGCATGTGCATGCATAAGTTACGACATATATATATAAATGTCCTCTTTTTACATATTCCCTCATGGAGTAGGGAATATGTGCACTATAGCTAGGGGTATATATATATATATGTTTAAATTCATGTTCTTGGAAGTGCGCAGGGTCAGTTCGAGTGGTCGTCGACAAATAATGGAAAGTTCCATGTAGTTCCCCTATGCCTATGCCTTTAATTTGAATTTCATAATTGATTTCTTGTTTTAAATGTATGATTTAAATTTATGCTATATACACATGCTATGAAATTTGGTTTCAGTTGCTTGAGATGATTATGCATTTGTTTTGAAAATTGAAATGTATTTCTAATGCTATCAATCTTAAGTAACCATTTCTTGAAAATTGATTTTTAAGTGGTTTCGAAACAGTAATGTGTATTTCCAAAGGTTTTTGTCCATTTGGGACAATTAGTTGTAAAAAAGTGTTCTCTTTATGTAATTGAGCCCATTTGGAATCTTCAGAATGCTTTATGAAAAAGAAAAACCTCTCTTGAGGCACGCCCCCTTTGGTTGAAAAAATTATTTTTATGTTTAATGAATTATTTTGTGCTGAATTTAATGCTTATGAATTATGTGACGTGGAAGAGGGGAAATCCGCTTAAGGAGGGAGAACGGGGGTGAGAGGTTGTATGAGTTTTAGGTAAATAAAGTGTTATTTAATTACATGTTTTCTTGACAATGAAAACTCACCACCACTTGAAATAGAGCACAATGGGAAACATGTGTATCTAGCTAGGTGACCAGGACTAGTACGCCAGATGACACGACATGGGTTCATCCCGATTTGTCTTGCAGGATTGACACAACAACATTAACTAAACAGATGAATTTTTAAGTGTGGTCTTCTATGCAATGTTTTCTGAGGGTCGTGGTCTTCTAAGCCACAAATTTCGGAGGTTCATTGTTTCTAAGCCACGTTTCACTGAGGTACAAGGTCTATAGGTTCCCGCATGTGCTATCTATCTATAGGGATTACCCATGGTGCTCATTTTTGACATGATTTTTGCGATGTAACTTTCTTTTCAGTTTTTTCATACTTGATTTCTTGTTTGTTAAAACCATATTTTAATCCAAAACTGGTTTCTTTTCATTTTTAAATGTTAATGCATGCTTGGAACCTATTTTGAAAATGTAGAGGGAGGTAAATGCTTTACCTGAAAATGAAAACACATTACTTGATTTTGAAAAGAAGGAAAAACATTATTTTATTACACCATATTTTCAAACTGGCATGATTGGATTTTTTTTCTAAACGCAGGGGCATAGGATGTGGTTATATTTTGGCATTCCTATTGGGAATATCAGTGCTCATGCATACATTGCTTTTCAGTTGCATGTTTTAGTCTTGGATCGCTTTTGGGAGCGAGTGTAGTTCAAGTACCATGGTGACCCATGAGGTCACCTGAGGTATGTCATGCTGCTTTGTTTATTCATTTTTCCGCTTCCATGTTGTTCAGTCTAGTTTCTTTTATTTATCTACTTGTTCAGTTTATGTTTATATATCCTTGTTATGGGCTAAATCATTCCCAACTACTTTGTTATGATGCCCAACACTAGTTGCCAACCCGTGGGGATCGAGAACACCCTTCGGGCCATGTCGCGGACCGAGTCCGATGTCGTGTCGAAAGACGACCCAGCTTGGTTCGTGACAAAATGGTATCATAGGGGCCCTTTTTTATTTGGGGTGTCAGGTAGCTTTGTGATTAGGTGTGTCGGGACTCAATAGGTAGGTGCAGTAAGGACGTCATGAACCCTTGCCTGTCCCGAGACACGAGTTTCCAGGGGTAGTATGGGATTTGAGTCTTTCTTTTGCTTGGTCTGTGTAGAGGAGAGATGACAAGGGGAGTGAAATGGTGTTGTCCGACGAGCCTGTATGGAGTAGTGACCCATGTACAACCTGATTTCACGGTCCGAGATACTTCATGTGGGGATTCCATCTCAGTGCATGGTCTTCTAAGCCATGTTACCGGGATTGCATAGCCACTAGTTCCTTGTTTTTGGAATTTTTTTGTAAGTTATGTTTGACCATCATTTCAATTGGTGTGAGTATATATCAAAAATTAAAATGGATTTTTGTGAAGGAGTTTTCAAAGGGGAATATGGTTGTTGGAGTGGAAAATGGTTTTTGAAATGGAAAACGTTTTGGAATTTCGAAATGTGTTTCTTTAATGATAAGTGACTTTCACAAATTGGTTGGGAATATGTTTTTTGTTCTTAATGGTATGTTTTGGAAACGATATGTGTCTTAAATTGACCCTTGGAATTCTTATGAGTGATCACACACTTTGACGTGCGCATGTGCCAAGTGGAGAAATTTGTGATGTGAGTGGATGGGTGCTTGAGCTAGCACATGGATATGTATGTGTGAGACTTCATGGGATACCAATGGTGTATATTTAAGTTGTTTTGTTTGTTGAAAATTGGTTCTCAAAGGGTAATTTAAATGTTTTGAAAAGTGAGAAAGCAATTGTTTAGTGTTCTATTTTCATGTTTTTTCATGGGTTCTTGGTTTTGACATACGGAATTGTGGTTGTAATATTGATTTGAGTTTGAGTTTTAGTTTGTGATTGAGGTGTGGAATCTTGATTTATGATGAGTTTGTTTTGGATTTGTTCCTCTTGTTTTTGAGTATACTTCCCAGAAAAGTCCCTGAGGTTTCTATTGAGTCTCTTCTAGTTGTTGGTTCTACCCAGACTCTTAGTGGAGTGGTGGAATGGAATTTTTTTCTGTTGTTTTCCACCTTTCATGGTGATCGTGATCTATCGAAGGTATCATACTGGCATGGTGAAATCATTAGTGTTTTTAGGTTATTGGAAACTCCCAAAGCTAAGAGAGTTTGTGCTGGTACGGGTTCGTTTAAAGGTTCAACATTGGATTGATAGAAGAAGATGATCCCAAAGTCGTTGCATGATGGGATGTCTTGGAAGGTGTTAAAGACCACTCTCATCCGATGGTTTATACCTTAGGATGTGAAGGTGAGGGAAGTTGAATAGCTCGTGAGTGTCCAACAAAGCCAACGGACAGTAACGGCTTAGGTCGGGAATTTCAAGGGGTTGATCCCCATTTCTCTGAAGGTAGCATCATAGAATCATTTAAAGTTTCTCTTGTGTAGGGTCTTTATCTAGGGTTCTAGGACTGATTCTTTATGGTGTTCGAGAAGGTTCCTTATCTGATGAGGAGAGCGAACCAGAAAAACCTATCTCATACAAGTCTTCTGGTCAATTCTATCTTCTCTTAGTCGGGCCACCCCCTTGTTTGGTTCATGTTTGGCCGAGTTGAGTAATTTAAGTCGCCTTGCAATCATTTTCTGAAGGCTTGCTGTCAGTATGGCCATTTGGGACAATTGGAGAGGTTCTACTAGCATAATCATCAGCAAGAGTCTCGAGCGAAAGATGTCAGCTCCTGAATGCGGGGCAGCAGATGCTTCAAGACATCAGAGCTCTAGCCACAAGTCTCAGAGTGAAGCTCTTCATGCAGTCAGGAATTGTTGGGTGTGGGGCACATTGGTCTAAATTTTTTCTTCAGTGCTGAAATATGGATGATTTAAATTTCTATACTCAAGCTACCTCATCTTTGAGGGTTATGTTTTAATGTAAGTGGCATAAAAGACTCTTTTTCACTTTGTGGTATTTGTTCTTTGAATACCCCACTTTGGTTTTAAGGAGGTGTGGTGATCTCTTTTTCATGAAATTCTTGTAGTTGTGCCTCCTTATGTGAGAGCTTTTAAGGTTCTCTCTTTATGGCTATGAGTCACGATGGTTGTCTCTATTTTCTAGCTATCTCATTTGGTGACTTGTTCTTGTTTTAGGATGTGCTCTTTTTGGAGAAAATGTATCTTGGGAAATAATAAATAGGGGTGTGGTCTCCCTTTCGGTTTGGGGTTTTTCGTCAAGGACCCCATGTTGTGGGAGTCGTGTTTATGCGGAGAGTTCATGGGTCGGTTTGTGCTAGGTTTCTCTGGTCGGTCTGTGCTAATTTTCTTATGATGGTCGGTTCATAGATGGTGGGGAGACCCACCATGAATCTTATCAGGCACTCTTCGAGGTTGGTCTATGTGGCAGTTTCCTCTTGGATTCAATTAGTAGTTCAGAGTTTGCTCATGCTGAGAGTCTCAATGTGTGTTGTACTAATCGGGTTCTTGTGGTGGGGAGAACCCTCCTCATTTCTTGAAGACTCTTCTCTTTGAAGTTACCCTTAGAGTTGTTCAGGTGTGACTGATGAAGTGAAAAGTCACACCGAGTTGTGATTTTGTTTTCCTCATTCAGTTTCGAACAAGAGTTTGATTCCTCATTAGACCGGGTGACTTTTTGGGGGCAGATATTTTTATGGTGGGGAGAATTATCACACCCTCACTTTTAAGATAATATTATTATATTATTTTATCTGATTTTGAAACTTTTTATCGAGCTGCGAGCCAAGACAGTTTGAAATTTTTCCATTTTTTTGATGATTTAATGCTTCACACTTGACATCATCCAGTGCATGGCATGGCATATTCAAAGCTATGCGACTTTCCTCGGGTCATCATGCGGCATGACTCATGTTCAAGATAAATAAATAAAATGAGTATTAATGATGTATTTTAAAAATTATAATTTTGGTAATTATTATTATTATTATTCTTATGTTCACCAATTTTATTAATATAGGGTTGTTATAATTAAGTTATTATTATTAAATTTATTTTAGTTTTGGTTATTATTATTATAATTATGCATATTAATTTTATTAATATCATATTAAGTTAATTATAATTTTTTTTATGATTATTAATAATAATAATAATATTTTTTATTTTATAATAATAATTATTAAGTGATTATTATTATTATTATTATTAATGGAGTTTATTAAAATCCTTATTAAGTTTATTATTATTTTTAATTATTAATGTTAGATTTTTTTATTTTATTTTTATACTATTTTTTTCATTTTTTTCTTCTATTTATTTATTTATTATCTTATTTATCTCTTTTTTTTCTTTCTTGTTTTCTATCCTTGTTGTTCTTCCTCTCTGGGTGTCCCGCACAGTGCCCCCCCTCTCTATCCTTCTCTAGCTACCCCCTCCCCCCCCTCTCCTTCTCGCTCGCGCTACCCCCCCCCCCCCCCACCGGCCGAGGACCCGACGACACCCCTTCTTTTTTTCCTTCGGCAGGAAACCCTCCTCCGGCCAGACCCTCCTCACATGCTCCCACTGTTGAACTCCTTCAACGCAACCCTACTTCATGCAACACCACCCCCCCCCCCCCCCCCCGTGGAGCCATTCAGTCTACAACACACACCCCACCTCTCGGACTCACTCTTCGTTTGTTGATCTCACCAGATCTCTTCATGGATTGCATCTGATTCATCAAGGTATGTTCCCTACGCCCCTCTCCTCACTCAATTTATAAAATTTATCATTTCTTGACACTCAATTTGAGTCTGGAAAAATCCTAGGGTTTGGATAATTCAATTTTTGTATGTTTCTTCCATCCTTAAGGTATGTAGAATACCTCCCGGGTTGACTTCGTGTGTATTCCAGCATCTGCCACTGAAGGCGAAGCGGAATGGCTCGTTTTGGCTCATCGACGCCACTCGGGGTAAGTGTTTTATCCCATTGTTGTGTTTCTCACCTTTTATTTGGGTTACTTAGTGTTTTAGGGTTCTTAGAATTATTGTAGGATGATGATGGAATCTTGAGGTGTCACTATGCCATTTTCATCTTATGAAATTCTGTTATTCTTGTGCTTTATTTACCTTTTGATGCAATTATAAATGTATTTGTTAGCCAAGAGTTGATTTGAACCCATTTGAGTTTTCCTTGGTCGTGACATAAATATTTGATTTGAAAATCCTTGTTTTATGATTTAAATTGGAATACTTAATTGTGTTTGGATTTTCATGAAATGCATTTGGGTCCTTTTAATGGTTTCAATGTGGGGAAATGGGTCTAGGCTGGTTTGGTTTTGATTTGGTGAAAAATGATGTCTCAAAAAGGGAATTTGGTTTTAAATTGAGGTGTGACATCAAATGATTTCAAATGGGGTTTTCACTTTTATTCAAAATGGTGGATTTCTTTACACAAATGCAACTTGGTTTTGAAATGTGGTTTTATGAATTGATTATGTTTGATAAAAATTCCAAATAAATGTTTTCAGGATGAAACGTACTTGATTATTGGATTTTAGGCCAAGTGAGTTTTAGCATGGGTGATCTTTTTGTTCGATGGGTTTCTTCAATTTAAAAAGGGTGTTTGGTTTTATTAAATGGGAATAGAGTTTCCCTGGATTTATGTGGATATGCTCGATTAGAACTTGTGATGAGATATTTATTTCCCCTGTTGAGTCCTCTTGTTGCAGACGATGATTATGATTTATGCGATTGATTCTTGTGTTATAATAAATGGGTGTGTCATTAGCGCAAACCCTTATGTGTTATTATGAAGCATTTTGTATATTTTTAAGTGTTTTATTTTTTTTATTGAATTATTTGTATAGCACGTTTAACTCTGTTGTATGGTTTTATGTTGTGGGTGTCAAGAACGCCTCCTTGTGCATTCATAAGGTAATACATATACATATATATATAAATGACCACTTTTTACATATTCCCTCATGGAGCGGGGAATATGGGCACTGCAGGTAGGGGTATTTATATATATATTTATAAATTCATGTGCATGGAAGTGCGCAAAGTTAGTTCGAGTGGTCGTTGATAAATAACGGGATGTTTGAGGTATGTCCAATATGCCTATTCCTTTAATTTTAGTTTCATAATTCTTTGATTGTTTTAAAAGTATGTTTTACATTTATGCTATATAAACATGATATGAAATATGGTTGCAGTTTCCTGAAATGATTATGCATTTGTTTTGAAATTTTAAATGTATTGCCAATATTATCGGTCTCAATTAACCTTTTCCTGAAAATTGATTTTTAAGTGGTTTCAAAATGGTAATGTGTATTTCCAAAGGTTATTGGCCTTTTTGGCTAGTTAATTGTAAAAAATAGTCCCCTTTATGTAATTTAGCCCGTTTGGCATCTTAATAATGCTTTATGGAAAAGAAACCCCTATATTGAGGCATTCCCCCTTTGGTTTTAGAAAAAAATGATTTTTAAGATGACTATGTTATTATGTGCCGAATTTAAGGATTACGCATTGTGTGAAATTTAAGAGGGGGAATGAACTTAAAGAGGTAGAATGGTGGTGAGAGGTTGAATGAGTTTTAGATAGAGAAAGTGTTATGTACTTACATGTTTTCTTGATAATGAAAACTCATGACCACTTGAAATAGAGCACAATGGGAAACCTGTGTATCTAGGTGGTTGACCAGGACTAGTATGCCAGATGACACAACAGGGGTTCATCCCAGTTTTTCTATCAGGATTGACATAACAACACTAACTAACCAGATGAATTTCTGAGGGTTTTCATCATCTAAGCCACGTTTTCAAAGGGTCGTGGTCTTCTAAGCCACATTTTTTCGAGGTTCATGGTTTCTAAGCCATGTTTCACCGAGGTATGAGGTCTCTAGGTTCCCACTTGTGCTAGATACCTATAGAGATTACCCATGGTGTTCATTTGTGACATGATGTTTGTGATGCACCTTTTTTTAGTTGTTTCATACATGATGTCTTCTTTGTAAAAGCCATATTTTAATCCAAACCGGATTCTTTTTATTTTTAAATGTTAATTCATGCTTGGAACCAATTTTGAAAATGTAGTGGGACTGAAATGCTTTTCTTGAAAATGCAAACTCATTACTTTAATTTGAAAAGACTAAAAAACATTATTTTATTAAACCTTATTTTCAAACTGGTATGATTGTATTTCTTACTAAAGACAGTGGCATAGGACGTGGATATATTTTGGCATTCTTACTGGGCATCTCGGTGCTCATTCATACTTTGGTTTTTAGTTACAGGTTTCAGGCTTAGATCGCTTTTGGGATCGAGTGTAGTTTACGTACCGTGGTGACCCATGGGGTCACATGAGGTATGTCACACTGCTTTGTTTATTCCTTTTTCTACTACCATGTTGTTCAGTATAGTTTCCTTTATTTATCTGACTGTTAAGTTTATATTTATTTATCCTTGTTATGGGTCAAATAATTCCCAATTTCTTTGTTTCGATGCCCAGTACTATTTTCCAACCTATGGGGATCGGGAATGCCCTTCGGGCCATGTTGCGGACCGGGATGGGCGTCGGGTCGAATGACGACCCTGCTTGGTTCGTGACAAAACAAAACTCTGATACTTACATGGGGAGGCTCAAATGGACTCCCCACCATCAGGATTGGGATGAATCTAAATTATTTTAGGTGTAACAATATGAGACCAATTGTGGGTCTCCCGACCATAACGGATTCAATGATTTAAAAAATTTGAAAACATCCCACATGGACCAAAAACCCCCACCATGAAAGAATATAAGGGCCCAACTGATAGAGCATAAAAATAAAGAAATATCCATATCAAAAACCTCATACCCTCAGATGAACACAAACTATTCCACACCAAGGAAAAAGATTAAAACAATCCCTTTTATCATTGTTGGGGTTCTCCTGACTACACGTTATCTTAGCTTTGGGACCTATGGTTGGATCTATGATTTTTGAATCATCTCATTCTCTGTAGTTAGTCTTTATATACCTCTAAATGATAGTTCTCCTTTTGGTGCTACAACTAACCACACCATGTTCTGGGATGAACGAATAGACCCTAACACATCCCAAGACATACATTTCCTCAAAAATAAATAATACCATGACAGGGAATTAGAAGATTCAAAAGCATCACCCTTTTTACCTCGATCATTGAACAATGATAAAAATAATGCATGGAGAAAAAATCTCATCCAGAAACAAGAATCTCAAAATTCTTTTTGGAAAAATACACTTTTGTCAAAACATATGTCCCAAAAAGGATCTACAACATCCAACATTGTATTCAAAAGTGAACGAAACAAATTCAATAGCCACCAAATATGATATATGAAACTGAAGGGAACATCACAAGAAATTGAATCTTAACCTAGGTCCCAACAAGCACATGATCATTCAAATGACTATGATATCCTCTTACGACCAACTCACCCCCACAAGTTAACTGCGAAATGATCCGAGCAGATGAAGAAAAATAAAATTGAAATATTTGAGTTTCAAATTCAATGATGGAAATCATTTCATTGATCAATATAATGGTTTACTACTATAGAGGTTAGTCATGACCACATTATGAACATGCATTGCTTCTTCATGGGGACAGACTCTAGCTAAGTAATATAGTCCAATGGCCCAACCAAATTGGTACACTTTCCCAAATATAGATTTTCAGAAACAAATTAAGAATTGTGAATGATTCAACTGATTTACAAGGGGAAAACTACTATTGGTGGGTGACTTAGACACATGTTTTATGGTCATATGTGAGTCATACCATCATCACGGAGAGGAATCTAGGTAAATTACCTCAGCTCCACATGGCTTGCATAGCCCTACGATCTCACATAGGCTACTTTCTCAATGCCCTTTTAATATCCCTTTATAAAACATTTTAAAATGATCAAAGGAAACCAACAATCTAGCACATCCTCGGGTAACCCAAGGTTTGAAACACGCCAGGGTTCGTGATGTCTTTCTTGTTTTTACATCCCAAATCCCAACAATCCTTCTCCTTCTATCTTGACATTGCCAAATAACAATGGGTGCTTTGAAAATTATGGCCTACTAAATAGTTATCCACCTTTGATACCTTTTTGTCGTGAAGCATCCAGGGTCGACCTAGAAATGGTCACTCGAGCCGATATGATGCAAGGCCCAAGAGGTGATCTTGATACTCCCTATCTAGAGACAAGCGTCGAGGCATCAAAAAAGTAAAAATGTGAATGATTTATCCCAATGAAAATAAACAAAGTATTATAAAATTGACAGAACAACGCAAAATGAATAAACTACAAGAATGAAAAGGGTGAACAAAAACAATACTAACCTACCCACGACTAAGACTCCACATAACCCATAAGATACTCTCTGACACCAAAACCAAAAATCATCCAAAGTGATCCAAATGATAGATAAAATCTTCAATATAAACTAAACACAAGAAACTCTATAGGTATGAGAATTAAAAATCAGCAGGTAGGCCTGATTTATCTATTCCCTATGAACATTATTATAATAAAGAAAACATTTATATTAGGTTTTAAATACAATCAATAAATATTTAGTTTTATAGACTATTCATTTTAAGGTTAAAAAATCACATACATAATCCATTTCCCTCAAGTTTAAAATAAGGTTTAGGTGGATGATGAAAGGAAAGGAGACCAACGTATTATAATTCATATTTTATAAATGAGTCAAAAGAATAAGTGATTGCCTATTTAAATCATGTTTCATGAAAATATCATTAGCAAACCACACATTCACAATTTTACAAGAAAACAAAAAAACTAAGAACAATGTGTATCACATCATATAATGTAGGAAATGGGACTACCTGTAATAGTGTTAATGTAACACAAGAAATACTAGGAACTCAAAGGAAAACTCGAACGTAGTAATACATGTGACTCATTATGAAGGCATTCCTACACTCGATGACATCATAATTCCATTATTCTCTATGTTACCCTACATGGCCTAAACAAGGGGCCCAATCCCCTAACAGAGAAAAGTTTGTAATATGGGCCACTAGCCAGTGCGTAGTCTAAACTAGTGTATTAGCCGTTCTCTGTAAACCACATTGATATGCTAGGTTCCCATGTATAGTTCTCAATAGGGTGTTCCATACATTTCAAATAACAAGACATATATATATATAACCGAACACACCACATAAGTCGACACTACCTCATCCATCTCATGGGTAGACCTTACCTTAAACTAATAATTATATAAGGATGGTCCCATACCAAGGACTCTCTCATATCAGGATCATTTGATGGGGAAAGAGAACCAACCCAATAGGGATTTTCCAAATAACCATTCAAATGGTCCAACTTGGATATAACCTATGAAAAACTAAAAAATTTAAAAAAACAATTAGAAAAACATTTCCAGAGCAAATAAAAACTTTATTTTATATAAATCTAACCAAACTGGACATTCCACCAAGTGTTCAACAGTTTTCACATTTTTATTTTTTTTATGAAAAGTCACACATAGGTTATATTCAACACCAAAAAAACTTATAGATCAAATTTTTAAATAAAAACCACTATTTTAATGTCAAAATATAATTTAAAAAACCAATTCATGCATTTAGAAACCACAATCTACATAGAAAATCCAAACGTCCACCTAAATGACGCTTTTTTAACCTAAAAAACACACCACATATTCAAAATATAATCTTTTTATACCATACACACTCACTTTGAAAAAAAAAGAAAAACTTTGAAACCCATTTAAGGAAATCCGACCACCAATTTAAATCCATAAAACATTTATAAGAGACAATATGGCATTTGATAAATGCATAGTTTGCATGGCAAAATCCAACCACTTGAAAACTACCAACTGGGCCTTATATATTTTCCTCAAACAAACTATTCTCATACATAAGTGCAAGAAGTCAATTTTAACACAAAACTCATTGGAAATCCATTTGATAAAATTTCAATAACCATTTTTGATAAACATGATAAATATATTTTTAATACCAAAACATACTTATAAATTTTTTTAACCTATTGCAAGAGCCAATGGTGTTATAAAACAAACACGAGGTGTGCTTCATTTATCAAATCCATACAACACATTCAAAGGAATCAAACAAAACACATTATTTTACAGATATAAAATATTATAAATATAGTACTTTACTAATTTAATAACTAATGAATGGAAAAACCAGATACCATTGAAATAATGAATTAAAACAAATGTACAAAGGTCCCTACCTTGACTCACAGCTCAATCATGATGGCAGGACTCGAATCACGCTTGTGCATAAGTACCCATGACCGATGATTGAGGCGGCACAGGTTTACCTCACCAACACACTACAACAAACAAAAAACATCTAAAAAACCAAAATGCTGAAATAAAATAATCCAAATGAATAAAAACGCCAAACTATCCTTGACACTACAATAGGATAAATATAGAGAATCAAAACATCTCGCCTATGGCGGTGTGCGTTTTTCGCATGCCCAATTGGGAACAAGCTGCATGTGGATGGTCGTGCGAATACAGATGTTGCGGGAGCTAATGAGGATGGTCATTCTTCATAGGAAATATGTCAGGTTATGTAGGGTGACAGAATGGTTTTCGGTAAGGGGTGAACGACCATGAAGCGATTGAGTCTAGTTGGTGCGTGTGCGATGGGTCAGAACGCACGTTAATGGTGGGAACTGGCTAGATGGAGCTTTATGTTGTCTAGAAAAGTGTCTGGTCAGGGCGGAGGACTGAGGACTGAAAGGGGAGGTGTAGGTCAGATGGTGCGTTGGTGGAGGGTGCAGGGTTAGGGCTGGGAGGGCTGGGATGGCACTGTAAGGGTGGCTGTCAGGTGTAGGGCGGGCCATGGAGAACGTCGAGCTTGCGTGCCGGGATAGGAGGGTGGCGCCATGTTCATGCAGGCGGTTGGATGGTATGAGGTCTGAGATATATTGAGGGGGGCCGAGCATCGTGGCTAGTGTAGGGAGGGGCTAGGGACGCGATCGGTTCACAGCGCTGCTAGAATTTTTAGATGGGGTACCCAGAGACACGACGTGAGGTGCTGTAATGGATGATGAAAAAGATGGGAGGCCATGGGTCACTTTCTCGCGCGAGGGATGAGAGGGAATGGAGAGGTGGGACACAGTGGCTATAAGGAAGAATAAGATGTATATGTATATAGTTAGGGAAAATAGGGGGAGAAAAAGAAAAAAAAAGAAAAAATAAAAATAATAAAATAGATCAAAATAATAATAATAATAATAATAAAGAAAATCATATTAAAAATAATAATATATAAACTTATTAATGGTGATATTAATTAATAAATTTCAAAATAATTTTAATATCAATAAAAATTTTAATTTTAATAATTCAAAAATAAGAACAATATTAAATAAAATATCATCAGTCGCATGAATGATAATATTATTATTATAGTGATTCTTTTTTATTTTAATTTATTCTCCAGACATTTTGTTTTTTTATTTTATTTAATTATTATTAATCATAATATTAATAACATTTTATCAGTTATGATTTTATTAATGAAAAGTTTTAATAATAATTTATATAATAGTAATAATCATAACTATAAAACAAAAAATGATAAGAATATTTATTTCTCTATATTAATAATAATTAAATTATTATCAACAATAAAAATTTTAAATAACACCATAAATCACAAAATTTACCCATTTTAATTTTTTAATATAGGAAGATCGTGTTGTTTCCTAGGAGAATCCACATAGGGTTTCCAAAATGCGCTTCGACCATGTTCCCAAAGACATCAACTCAAAAACGTGTACTTTTTGACAAAACACAAAAATCTAATTTTGGATTCAACCCGAACCCTATCAAAAATTTTAATATCTAATGAAAATAATTAAAAAGGCCAAAAACAGGGGTTGGGGTGTGAGAATTCCCCCCACTATAAATTTTTCCTCCCCCGTAAAGCCACAATAAGACTTAGACCCAAATATAAAACTTATTACGTTTCACCTGCATCCAATATTTTAATCGCCTTTAGTAGATCGATCAAAAAAGATCCCAAAGTCCCATGTGTTACAAATCATGCTCAAAATAGATACACCTTAGCCACTTCCAACAAGAACCCCGACCATCCATTTCAACCAAAGAACAAAGGAACTTAAATCATCTCATACAGTTATTCTTATAATCCTAGTTCAACTGAACCATTGGGTTCATTCCAATTCCAATGTTTACTCAATAATAAGAACCTAGGATTAGGTGGTTCTGCACAAGACCACCCACCACCAAAACAATTCTAAAAAAAATTCTGATACTGACACGGGGAGGCCTGAATGAAATCCCCACCATAAGGATTGGACTAACATGAAATTAGTTCAGCTGTAACTCTGTGATACCCACTGTGGGTCTCCCCACCATAAAGAACTTATAATATTTATGAAATGTAAAAACATCCCACACGGATAAAAAACCCCCACCATGAGGGGGAGAAGGGAAGGTCCCAACTGATATAGCATCCAATCTACCGCATTTTCCAAATAACAAGCATCACTCTCTCAGAAGAATAGAAACCATCCCATACTAAGGTCAAGGATTAAACCAAAGCCCTTTATCACTATTGGCGTTCTTGTGACTATGCACCAACTACACTCTGGGACATATGGTTCGAGATCTGATGTTTAAAGCATCTCCTGCCTCATAGGTAGGCATTATAAACCTATGAATGAAACTTCTCTTTCTGGATCCACAAATAACCACACTATATTTTGGGTCGAACCAACAAAGCCTAACTAATAAAAATATTATAATTTCCTCAAAATGGAAATTTACCATGATAGGGACTTAGAAGATTCACATGAATCACAACGTTCACATCAATTAGGGAACACCGAGAGAATGAATACAAGGAGAAACAATGTCATCTAGAATTAATAAGATCAAAATTCTAGAATAAAAAAATATGATTTTGACAAAACATAAGTCCCAAAAGTGATCCACAACATCCACCTTTTCATTCAAAAGAGAACACAACACTTTCAAACACAACAAATTACGATCCTTGAAACCGAATGGAACATCAAAGTGAATGGAATCATAACCCAGGTCCCGTCTATCAAATAATCCTTGAAAATTTCCACAACAACCTCTTAAGACTAACTCACCCCCACGCTTTCACTGTGGAGGATCCACACAACTAAAAATAGGAAAAGTGGAATAATTGAGTCCCAAATTACATAATATAACTCCTTTCATTTATTAAATGAATGGTTTACAACTGTGAAGGTCACCCATTACCACATTATGAAAATGCATTGGTTCATTATGGGGGAACACTCTATCCAAATAGAGGATACCAAGAACCTAACCAAATTGTTTCAATGGCACAAACATATCATTTCAAAACAACTTTCAGAATTAAGAATGATTCAACCGATCTACAAGGGGGAAACTAGTGTCGTTGGGTGACTTGAAAATAGAGTAGAGGCCATATGTCAATCATGCCACCATAATAGAGAGAATTATATGGAAATTCCTCCAACTCCACATGGCTTTCTAGGCCCTGTGTGCTCACAGCAGCAACCTAGATATGATCTAATTAAATAATATTGACATTTTTAATAAATATGTATCTGATTTATCAGAGTACATAAATCATAATAATGATTGATATGATAAATTCAAATGTTTTTTATTATCATAATAAAATTTAAATAGATAAAACAAAATGGATAGAAAGATGAATATGATGAATCGGTTTTTAATAAATGTGTAGTGGATTTTAAACTTGTACACCACATTTAAACATTAGATAAAAAATTTACTAATGAATTATAAGATGCTAAAAAATTTCTCTTTTAACCTTTAGTGAATGTTCATCAATAACACTGACTAATGGTATCCAATTTTAATACTTATAGTAATGAACATATTTAATAACAAGGAAATTCCTCAATAAGAAGTTCTGAATGGATTTTCCTTCCTATCCCTATAATCCTTCATTATGATGATCATTTATATATTAATATCCCAATATTCCCTTGATCCAAATATCAAATTATCTATCATATTTCCCCTGGAATTCAACGATCATTATAATGATATGATGTGAGTAACAAATGAAATATTTATTAATTATAAAACATGATAAGGTTCCCTTAAAATGACTGCTCTCTAAATATCTACAATGATTAAGAACAGTATATTCAAACTATATATTTATCTAACAATTTGAGGGTAAATGTAATAAAATTGTTCCAATATCTTCATAAGACGTTGTATTTATACGTGATCTTTCAAATATCATATTTTTATCTTCCAATGGTCAAATTTTTGAGTCTATGTCGATGAATTCTGACACCCGACAAATAAAATCTCAAAAATATCTCGAATAAATAAATTTTTTATGATGCATTGATTCAAAACATTATGGTGTTAAATGTTTTCCATACATTAAAAACCAATATTTTTAATTATGATTATTGAAATAAGTCAATCTAATGGATTTTCTTAAAAATTTCAATACAATAATAATTTTGATTATTAGTCATATGTTGTCGGTACAAGTATCTTTTTTGAATGTTAAGACATAGTCAGTTTGAAAGGCATGATAGAATATATAACTTCAGTTTCTAGTAAAGGTGAGTTTGAATAATCCGACACATACTTAATAAACATATTCATACAGATGTATGTAAATATTATTTTCTTAACACGTTCAAACATTTTTTAATTATGGTAAAAAATAATGCTTTATACAAATTTATTCTAAAAACGTAATGACATAAAAAATATTAAATATTTTTTAAGAAAGTGTTTGTCATTTAAAAAAATAAATGAATAGAAATGTAAGATGTAAAACTAATCACTCAAAAATCTCACCTTTTTGGAAAGAACAGACCCAAAAACATAAATGAGGTGATTTTAATAACACATATCTATTTTTATTTTATGTACTCCATATTCAAATATAATCCTTAATCCTTAACTCTCCATGAGTTTATAACCATCCTGGATTTGATGGAGAGTATGATGTTCAATACGATAAACTCCCTCTTGAGAAATCTTCACCCCATAAGGATTGTATTAACCCCTTTAAATAAATCTCTTCCACTCATAATTATAAATACCTTCTGAAAATATTTTATTTATAATGAATAATAATTCTCCACCTTATTATAAAACCTCCTATTGTGATTTTTAAAAAGAATATGGAAATGTTCAATGTTTCTTGAAATTTTATAGAATTAGACAATTATACAAAGCAATAAAAAGAAATTAATTAATAATCCAAAAAATTATGAAATAACACTCAACAAATCAGAATTGGAAAAAATTATGAAAAATTGTATTTGGGATAAAATATAATACATTCACCTATTAAAAATTATTTAATTTTTCATTGAAAAAATGTACAACAAGATATCATAGAAAACATTAATCTTTCTCCCTCAAATTCATGATAGAGGTTTTTTTGAACTTCTTACGGTCCTTCGTTAGCTTGACAACTTTATATTCCATTGAACATGCCTTTAAAAAATCCTTTAAAAGATATTTTTTTATTCCTCAATACGATGACTTCTTCTTCAAATTATTAGTGTTGGGACATATCCAGCTTTGTGTCTCAGATTTTATTTTTCAATTCATTAAATTGAAAAATATTATAATTGATGGTATCTCAGAATTATTCCATTATAATTATTCATTTAAAAAGGTGTGATTATATATCTCGAAAAGAACTTATTGACCATGATAGAAGTTTACTAACGTCATCGAACTATTCATAATTTATATTGATATGTATATCAAATTGGTGAGACCATTTAAATATATGATTGAATTCATTTTAAAGAGTCTAAAAATATTATTGAAAATAGTAAAATGATATTAAAGACCAATTAATTTCTATTTTAAAACCATTATCAATTATGAGTTCCCAATGTAAATTTGTTGAATGATATAGAACATATATCAAGGACAAAAAAATAAGTAATAGTCTCTAATAACCTTTTCAAAGCATGAATAATATATTAAGAACCTACTATAGAAATAGTTTATGTTAAATCTAATTGAACTCACTAAATCACAATTATATTAATTCTTTTTGTTTTGGAATCAACTTCCATTCTTTTGTTATAATATAATTTTTATACAACATTCTAAACATCCGTGGGAAATTAAATATCATTAGATAATTCCTTATTATCTTTATCATTAGGGTCATATTTAATATCATCCATTGGTTTTTAATTTGGATTAACCACATATTTAATAGATTAAGAATATAGGTTTTCATCTAATGATGATATTTCATCTTCAGAACATCTAGTATTACTTACCTAATTGGTTTTGGAAGGAAGATCTGATAATGATGAATTTGATAAAATTTTAATAGATTATTCTTTTTCTTTTTCATCTTCTAATGCATTCTCATCTTCTTCGTATTCATCATCTTCATTTTCAACATCTTCTTTAATATCTTCATCGATTTTCTCATAATCTACCATTTATTTATCTTTAAATTTTCTATCTCTTCATTAATATAAATGTCAATATTTATTACCTTTTCAAGCTCATCTATATGTTTTATGGGTGTTCTATAAGCATCCTTACCATCAAACATCGATTCAGAAACCGTTTCATGAACTACTAGAGCTATTTTTTTATTAATAACTTTTTACATTCCTTTGACTACAAGGTAAGGAATCCTATCATGAACAACTTTGATTTCTTCAAAAAGTAACTTGACATATGAAATAACCTATTCGGTGTTGAGAGTTTGTAGAACAACATTCCTTGATGATATCCCGAAAACATGAAATATGTTTTCACAAACCCATGCATCAATCAAAAAATTATATTTTATTATTTTCATTTCAAATTTCTACAAGGTTTCAGAAAAATCTATTCTCTATGAAAAATCATTTATGGGTTCATGTGAAAATTATGTCATCCCCAGGTTTCTTCTAAAATTTCTTTTTCAAACAAACTTCATGAAATCCATTAGATATATTCATTTATTTATTTCATTTCACATGTAAAGATGTGTGTACATTTTCCTTTTTTATTCTTATCATCATTATATGATTTTCTTGATTATTTTTCTCTAATGTGACACCACCATCACTCTGAAAAAAGTTGGGGGCTTTGTTATAAAGAACATATGTCATATTTGTGTTCATGTCATCACTTATAGAACCAAATATTTTATATCATCAGATATTATTTTTTAGAAACATTAAAAGAATCCAAACATTTAATGACTGTATTTACTATAAAATCATAAAACATAATATTCTTGGATGTTATTAATCTTGTTTTAAAAATGATGACTTTGCAAGGGAAAATTTCCACGAGGTCAATATTTCTTATATTTACCAAATAGTCCAATATGAAAAAATCTGATAATTTTGTTATATCTCAATCTCCCTTCCATTTAATTAAAAACCCATTATTCTATAATGAAATTACTTGATTGTCCGATGTATTATGGGAACCATTTATACTATTTTCATATTGAAAAAATAATTAATCATTATATTTTATCCATTTAAAGGTATAAATATTTTATTGAGAAATATGGGATGGACAATAATATAGTCCTTCAGATGGAATTCAAAACAAATTTAAGGTTTCTTATTGGTCACATATATATAGTCCCCTATATCATGAAATAAATATTGTATTTAACTAATTCTTTGAAAAACATAACAGTTGGATAGAATTCATGAATAACATCTGGATAAAATAAATTAATGACCTTGTCTTGTTTCCCATCACAAATATATTCCCAACCACTATAATATATAATCATTTTCATAGTTCACTCATAATTTTAAAACAGGGATATTGTAATAAACATTTCTATTGTAATGTACCACTTAAAAAATCATCTTTGGTGGCCATCAGGTTTTGATATGAATCTAGTGAATCAAATGAAAATATGATCTATGACACTGGTCAAAATTAAGTGGTTAGCAACACAAGATAATATTTCTGGAATAGCCGATGACGAAAATGAGGGGGGATGTATATATATGGATCATGTGCAAAAATTCATTCTCTATATCAAAACTAGTGGTTAATATAAAATAAATATGATCTACATATTTTCATTAATCTAATGAAATTTTATAGAAAAAAATTAACACTTTATATTTTTAAATCATTTATCGGAATGAGGATAAATCCAATTATAAAAAATTTTAATATTTGAAATATATAATGTTTTTTGAAAAATACAATTATAAAAACAAGAATTACATTTATAATATAATGAAACAGTGTAATAACTAAAAATAATAGAGATGTACCTTTCAAAATGTAGTGTTACATTGGTATGAATAACCTTGTTCTTATTGGTTTTTTGTATAAAATACTAATTATGATAGTTTTTTTTAAATAAATATGATATTTTTAGTTCAAAAATAAATTATCATAGTATTAAATAGAATTATAATTTGGAAATTATTAACTAAATACATTTGTTGTAAAATATAAACTCATTATAAAAATATTTTAAATATCATATTATTTATGAAAATTTTGATTACAAAAATTTAATAACGTTTTAGAGTCTATGATTATGTTTGAGTATTAGAACACTTTTGATTTTATAATAAGATTTATTCTTGAAAACTATTTATGATGAAATTATTGAAAAACTAACATTTAAAAAAAAATTTATAAAAACATCAAACTTATTTACTCATAATATGAAAATAAGTAACATGATCTATAGATATGGGTAAATAAGAAGTATATACAAATGATTACCTTTCATTGATCATTACTATAATCGGTTTAATGTATTCAAATTTATCAAAATAGTGGGGCTTTGTAAAAATGGTATAAAGTCGTTGTTGTGTTCTATTAAATTTTAAAATGATATATCCATGTACTATGTGATCCTGAACAAAATGGTTCCTTATATCTCTTCCCTTAGACTAAAATTAGTATTCTATGTTTCAAAAAAAGGATATAGAACATGTTTTATCACAATGTATTGAAGTTTTAATAAAACAAATTATATAGTTATTGAGTGTGTGGTGAATCCACAACACTTGATCACAGTAACGTCCATCTACCATATATTCAGATTCATGATTGGAATGTTCTAGTAAGTGTTTTTAAATGTTTTTTATAAGAAAATTTAATTCCATAACTAAAACCTTGATGAATAATTTTTTTATAAATTTTATCAATGTTTTAATTAATAGTGGTAGTGTATGAAAAATTATTTTTCAATGAATAAAATCTCAATATTAGTTATATAACTAAAATATTAAAAACATTTATGATAGTTTTGGAGAATAGTATTTAAAATATAGTTTTCGACTATCCTTTTCTTAAAATATGATTCAAAAATAATTTCAAAATAATCCATGAAAAAATTATTCTCATCAAAATCATTAACAAGATGTAAAATTTCATTTTTTTAAAAAATTATTTGAGAATCATCTATCGAGTTTTGTACCATAGCATTGTCAATATTTTTTTATATATTTTTCAATTATTATTTTATAATAGTTATTAAAAATGGGAATCATTATGATAATTTAGTATGGTATTGTCTTCACCAACTCGGGATGATTCTTCCTCAGAATATGTATATTTTTTCAAATCTAGGTAATTATGGCTTAAATTAATATATGTAAGGTTCTTAGCTAACTATACATTTTACATAAAATAATGATAATAAATATGTATATTATCAAAAATGCATATGTTCCTATGATCATAACATTCATTACCTGATGAATTATCAGTATATTCTCATCCACTTGCACTCCATGGGTCATCAGATTTTATAACATTATGGCCTTTAAATTTATAATATTTTTTGGAAATCCCTTATGGCATTCATTCCTTTCTATTATTCCTCTTCTACTTTCCACAATTTGGTTGGATGTGTCAATCGTTCATTCATTCATGACATGTAACATCATATATATTTCCACCTTTATCCTTATGACTTATTTTGTATCATTATTAACGATTTTTTTCTAGATATATTTTTCATCTTTATAATATTATTAGCTAGTTAATTCTCATAATGTTGAGAAGAACTACAATTTGGTTGCTAAATAAATTTATTTTTCCTTCAAAATTTTACATCATTTTCAATATTTTGTGTTTTAGAATTAGTAGTGGTGGTTCAAAAAGCAACACCTCCAATTTTTTTTTATTTTCCAAGAACCTATTTATTTTCTTCCCTCATATTGCATAAGGGTCCCAATAAGATCATCGAGGGTAATATTATTAATCTTTCATGTCTCATAAACACTTGTTCTATTTGATTCCCACTAATAGGGCGTAATATATATAAACATCCCCTCGAGGATTTAATTATGAATAAACATATAAATAGTTACTTGTAAACTATTAATAATGGACATAAACCTATGGTGCATCTTAGTAACTAATTCTCCCAAATGAAAATCTAAATCTTGATAGTATGCAATAAGCATAACTCTCACGATTTAAAATACATTAGAAGTACCAAAAATTTGGGACCTTATTCTTTTTTCATATACCCATTGAGGCATAAAAAGATGATATTTGACTATAAATGCTTCTATTCATTGAATATAACATATTATTCCATACAATTTACAAAAATTGATATTCTTTTTTTCTTCATTTTTAAAATTTGTGACTTCATAATTCAGTATCTTATAGTTTCCAAAAAATAATAATAAAATTATTAACACCAGTTTTGATAAAAAATATTTTATCCTTTCTCTATGTAATAATATTCGACACCATCAATGATTGGGTATATTTTCAAATTCAAGTTATCTATTTGGTCAACATTATGACCTATAATCTTTAAAAAATAGAAATCATGCATTCCACATATACATGTTAGTGTAACAAGTTTTATAAATAGAATGTTTATATAAAAACTTGTAAACAATATTCCATTGTAAAGAAATTAATGACTCAGAAATTATTTGTGCTGAGGAATAGCAATATGATATATATTTTTGGATCTAAAGACTACAATCATAAGTTTATACTTACAAAGGAAGGTTGAATTTTTGTTTTAGAAATATTACTTAGAAATAATGTAACATAACAACCCCAAAGCCTCTTAAGTAGGTTATCATACTTTTCCCTCAGTCAGATTATTTATGTCAGATAATTGCAACATGGAGAAGGTTTTAATAAAATAGAGTTAAAATATTAATCAATATGGATTTGATTTATCAGATTATAACTATCATAATAATAAATTTTATAATTAAATCAAATGAATTATTATTATCGTAATAGGATATGTACATATAAAACCAATAGAATAGAAATATTAATATCATTAATCACTTTGTATTTAATGTGAAATATAATATAAACATCTAAACAACATGTAAAATAATATCTAAAAAATTAAAGACTGACATAGAGTCTATGATAAAGATAAATATTTTAACCTTAATAGAAAGGTAGACAATAACCCCAACTAAGGGTATCATCTATTTTATACATAATTTTACATATTTCATTCCAAACCATGAAATAATTTGATAAAATTATTTGAATGGATATGTTGTGTTATCCCCGGAATATCTCGATACGATAATAAGATCTATCTTACTATCACCTAAATTTATCAATCAGATGATCAGATTCTCCATCTTCCACTCACTAAAATCCCACAACAAATATCTTGATCAGACATGAGGACCAATTTAAAATGTTCATAAGGATATAACTGGAAAAGTGATCCTTAATAAGATTACACATAAATAAATACAAATATTTAGAATGAGATATTCACAATAATTATTCTTATGAATGTTCAATAGAGAATGTAATAAACTAGAAATAAACTATTCTAATGACTTTTCATATCTATGTTAGCTTGTAAAGGTAATATTTTGGTCACCCAAAAGCCATATTATCGAGTTTGTTATAATGCCTTCAGACACCTAACACTTGATAGCTCATAAAGATCTCATACAACTGAGAGTCCAACATGATATTTTTTGAAACAAGTATAGTGTTAATAGTTTTCTATAAATTTGAAATAAGTGTTCAATATTATGATAATAAAAAGATGAAATTATGATGAACTTCTTTATTAATTTTAATATGACAACCCTTATGAGTGTTAGTCTCATGATATTGGTAGCAATACTATTCTAATTGTTATGAATATTTTATTACGCTAAAATGATAGAAAGTATAACTTCTACAAATAAAAATGTTGACTTTGAATAGTCATAAACATAATAATCATAGTAATCATAAATAATAATGTAAAATTTATTTTCATAATAATTTATAACTTTTTTATGTATAGTAAAAAGTCATGTTTTCTAAAAAAACACTATAAAATACTAAGGGAATAAAATGGTTAGTAATTAATTTTTAAGTATGTGTTTTTGATTTACACATCTAATTGAATAGAAATTTATGTTGTAAAAATTATTACTCAGAAATAAAAAAAGTAGTTGGTAAATGATATGAGATAAAAATAAAAATATTTAATTTTTAAAAATTTAATTTTTAATGAATTTTTTTTTCCTATTTAATGCTTCAATGTTTTTCAAATTTTTTAAGTTATAATTATAAATTATTAAAATAAAAAATTATTTATTAATTCCTCCAATATGAATTCACCTGAAATGAAATTATTTAATTTTTATAGAAATTAATTTTTTAGTGGAGAAATACTGTTATTTTTAAGCATGCATTTTTTTGAATCTATTCTTATATAAGAGTGTACTATATATAGATAAATCCATTCATGTTATTCCTCTATAAACTATTTTCACATGATTAAATGGGTTTATATTAAAATTTACATTTCCCACTTTTAGAAACTTTACATCATATTTTTTCATATTTTAAATTGTAAGTATACTATTTTGTTAAAATGTTGATATTAATCATTTTAAATAAAAATAATTACTATGGTTAAAATTAATTACCATGGTAATGTTATTTTGGGAAAAAGGATAGAAGTAAAAACAAAATGCCAAAAATCTAGAATTTTCAATAAATGAAGGAGTGTTTGAAGTGTGTTCTCCTCTCAATAATTTCTCACTCAAGGTATTTCTTTTATATGTTCTTTTCAAAATAATATTCAAACCTAAATTATTTAAAATGTAAGGGTCACTCACATAACCACACTTTCTTTAAGTTAGAGAAGGGTAACATCCTCATCACTCTGTGAATCACTTATAATCTTAATTTCTTCTTATAAATATATAATTTTTCTCTCTCTAAAAAACCATATGTGTAAAATAATACCCTAGTCACTCATATTAATCCTAGGTCCGTCATACTTAATGACACATAAAATGAAAATAATTGTCTTTTTTATGAGTATTATCAACTACATAGTTTTATTCTTATTTTTATTCTTGTTGAGCTATATTGGACACATAAATATAATTATATTTTTATAATTTATATAATTTGATGTCATTAAATTTTGGGGATTTTCAATATTATTCCATATACATTATCAACTACAAAATTAAAAATACTATTTGTGCTATATGTTAACTACAATCTCCACAACATAATTTGATTTTTTTAACATAAAATGTATGTAATATTGATATAATTAAAGTATAAATATGTTTTCTTTGTATACATATGGTTATGGAATAAAATTTTTAGAAACATATTAATGTTAAGATCAGTAACCAATCCTCATCGGTTTCATCTTATAAAATAAGTTTTTTAAGATTAAATTCATTATTTGAAATCATGTAAAAAATTTCTATCCTTTAATTAATACACTAAATCCTTCTAACTATTAATTAAAACAATAATAAACACAAAATAAGATCATTATTATCTTTTAATAATTATATTATAACAAAACTATCTCATAATCATCCCTTCAATCTTGGTACATTCATGATTCGAATGGTTTAACCACATAATTTAACACTATTATGAATTTATATAATGAATCAATATGGAAAAATTAAAAATGATAAATTATAATTTAGTTTGTTTGATGTTTTAATTTTATAATTTAATTCATTCATTAAGAAAACACACATTGATTGTCTAGAATCCCTAAAACATGTATATTGTCTTCATCATTTTCAATGATAGAAACTAAAATAGTCCTGAATAGATTTTGGAACATATTAAATTATTATAAAAATATATATTACAGTCAACATAATGACATAATTATGTTTAAATTTCTCATAGTAATATATATATCCAACATTTATATGAATCTAGTACAAACAAGAAAACAACTAACAACCGATGTGAAAAATTTGAAGAATTCATGTTGACATTGAGTACTTATGAAAAGTATGAATGAAAATATATATTTTTAATGTTCTAAAATAAATTATTAAGATAGATATATATGTTATACAAGAGGATAAAATATTATCTTGGAATATATGAACAATATACAAGATTTTTTTCTAAATTTCTATATATTGAGACAAGAGTTATAATTATGAACCTTATTTCATTTATGTAGGGTATATTTTTTTTGAGATATAATAACATGTATTATTATTTAATAATGGTATTTGATGATCTCTTTCAAGGCCTCTATTTCAAAATTTTTGGATTTGAATGTATCCAATGTCCTAAGACGTTCCTCTTTCTCAATTTCTGTTCACTGAAACATAATACATTTTATCATTATGATTCCTTTGTATAATTTAGTTACTAGTGATATAATACCTGTAACCGATTGTATTATGTACCCACACCGAGGTTTATACTCTCGTACTAATTAATTCACTAATTTCCCCAATAGAGATAATTTTTGGTAACCTAATTTTCATTCATTTAGTTGTGATCCAGATTTGAACATATATCATATAAGTTGGGAAAAATATAAAGTTTTATTTTCTTTTGGTTATTTTATCATTGTTTACTAGGGATATACATTCCAAAATAATGCCCCCTTTGAAAAATATACCTCACTTTTTTGGATATATTCTTTTCAAACCATCCACTTTCTTTCTCTGGATGGATTATGATCATGTTATTTTAGTATTGACATAGTTCTAAAAAATTGATCTGTTTTGATTAAAATTCACATTTTTACTAAATAAAATTATATTATTATCACTTTAAATTTAGTTTATGTTATTTCAATATAGAAAATTATCGAAATAACAAATCTTTTTATTTTATATGGATGATTATTGGAAATTTTTATTATTGTTTTTTAGTTTTATTATATTATGGTGAGTGAATTGAATTAAAAAGTGATGGGTGGGACCTAAAATTATAGAATTATCCATTTGGTACAAAGAACATAGTATTTATCTATTTATGGTTTTCCCCAAATCTATAAATCAATAATCTTTAAAGGATACTTTAGATGAAATCTAATAAATATGAATTATTTATTTTGTAATTATATAGGGTGATATCCAATATTTTACTATTTAATTCAAATAATATAGGTAATGTATGAGTCTATGATAACTGGATATCAAAGGTTGTTGCCAGTGTGTCAAATTTGGTATCAATGGAAAGGTTTATATAAGTCTTGATATTTGCATGATGGTATACTATAATTTATGGATTAAAAAGTTGAGTTGATCATAAGTTCACTAGTATATATAAACACTTGGAATATTTATATGATTTAATGTTAAAGAAATTATGTACATTAAATTTATATTAGGATAAGGAAAACTTGGTTAAAACACTAAAAATAAGCCTACGTTTTTTATACCATATTGATATTTTTTAATCTATATATTGTAATTTTTATCCAATTAATGTATCCTTGTCAAAATACTATAATGGAGATGTTTCAATGACACAGGTGAAACTATGTGTAATCACCCCAAAATGGGTATGTTGAGCATTTTCACAATCCTTATTTCTAGGTATGATGAATGGAAAACCTAATGTACACCATTTAAGACACACTCAAAAAATAAGATCCAGTTAATCACATTATCATTAAAACCTTTATAAAGTATTTAAAAAAATATCTAATTATATTAGAGAACCAAATTGAAATAAAAATTACGGGTAACCAATGATTGAACAAGGGAGTCATATGATGAGCATAAATTATCATATATTTAAATTAAAGGTTTCATAAAAGAAATTTTAACTATATTTATGTTATTAAATTCATAATTTAGACATTATCATAACCAATTTGATTGAAATAAGATCACATAAATTATTATGAGCTTGATATCTTTCTAGAAACAAATATGTCTTATAACTGAATTAGGTAGAACACATAAATAATAGAGAATCATATTATACTATTGTAATGATAAAAATTTGAGGTTCTTTGTCTGACTTGTGATATTTAAGTTAATATTTACATGAAATTAAAAGATATTTTCAGTATTAAGTGATATTTATCAATGATATTCTGGTAAATTATAAAATATTGGGGGATTTTGTGAAGCGGATATTTATTATTCCTCTATACTCTACATTAATGATATGTAATCATTTATTAATAACATTGGAAATTATTTTATGAAATGGTTATATTATTTATGATAACTATTGAAAAAAATGATTTATTTATGAGTAACTCTTATGTTTAATATGGACATGATGTTGATATAATAAAGCGCACATTGATTTGTAATAAGTAATTCATATAGTAATTTTTAACAAATGAATTTATAGTAGATTATAATTTTTTTATATGCTTGTTTATAGGACTATAATATAATTTCTCAAGTGTGTGACCATATATACATGTGTTCAACAACATTTTATGTTTATAGATATAGTTAATTCTTAGATTAATATATATATTTACTTTAGTATATTGACATATATATTCAAATGGTTTTGAGAATTGTATATTATTGAGATTATAAGATTAGTGTATATACATACATGAATATACTATTTTTTTGATGACTAACATTTTTTGATGAAAGATAGTTGGATTTTGAGACCATATATCTCATTGATTATTAGGCTTATAATATATTAAGAAAGATCATGGTAAAATTTTATCTCTATTTTAATGATAAGGTTAACATGCTTGAGATAACCCAAATGAAATTAATATCATATTATTTAAAAATAATATAGTTTTAACTGTCATTGATTTAGGTTGAAATAAATATGTTAAAATCCAATGTTATGACATGGGTAAAAAGATTTATGGTTGAATATATTTTATGTTATTGATTATAGTAATTCACTTTTATTGATGAATTTTCTCCACTCATGTCACCCCTTTTTGTTTTAGTAATGGATAGAACTAGAATTAACCCTGGGTGTGAGGGACACTACATAGATATCTAGAATGAATAACCAAATAATATCGGAGATTAAGTGATAAATATTTTTTTCATTCTAAAATATACAATATGTGTACCATGTGTGGACATGTGGTAATTTTTTTCTCTAAGAAAATGGTTGCATGAAAATTGAAAAATATAAATGAAATGGTAAAAAACATTATTAATAGAAGGATAATGAAATCACATTTTTACTATTTGGATAAGATTTTGTATTTTTAAATTTAATGGGATAAATTTCTAAAAAAAGTATTGGTCTTTCAGGGTCAGATCTTGGGATGTTAGGTTTTGATTTGTGGAATTAATTTTTTTTTTTGGGTTAAGGCCACCCCAAATTTAATTGGCTAATTACATGTATCATGTTAATGAATTTTATTCCTTGAGATTTTATGTTTCTGTAGTAGTAACCCTAAATAAATAATTTAAATTGATGAAATTTCCATATTCCTAATCTGAAAAAATCAATGTGCTTGTGGAAGATGCTATGTCTTTTTTCATATTTGTAATGATGTGATTCATGGGGGTGGTTATGTTGTTATGTGTTTTAATAATGTGTTTTTGACCATGGTCATAATTTTATGGAACATGAAAGTGTGTGTGGCCAGTTGGATGTTGCGTTGTTTTACATATTGTTTCTTATTATGCAATAGTTTTCCCTCCTAGTATTGGTATTACATGGTATAGATAATGTAATAATAAACTATAATAGGTTGTATATTTTACATATTAGGTTGTTAAAAATAAATTAATAAGATATAAATTATTTAATGGACTGGATGTTTTAATTGAAATTGTTTTAAAACTCATAATTGAGAAATTAGATTAAATTGAGAAGGATGTTGGTTTGTTGCTTATGGATTGATTTTTGTTTTAAAAATTTTAGGGATCATTAAATCATGGGAAGGTCATGATTTGGTTGATAAATTGGTTTTAGTTCCATAGGCTAGGCATATGTGTTTAATATTATATATTTATCATTTTATATACCCTATAATTTCTCATGCACCCCATCCATAAAGCGATCCATGTGCCTATATATATATATATTAGGAGTTGATTTTTTCAAAATCATGATGGGATGATGGATTGATGGATCCCCATTTTTTCCTCACTCCCTCTTATAGGGTATGGTGACATGAATGATTAGTAATGGAAAGATTTCAAAAGTACATATTTATATAAGCAATATGATGAGATTTAATAGACCAAGTCACTTCATGTGACATGTGATGGGATTGAATATAGTGGGGGTCATCCATGATATGTGGAGAGAACATGGTTGATTTATATCATGTTCATGGTATCCTACTACACTAGTTATGATATGTTATGTGATATGATGGCCAATATATATTTATGTGAGTTTCTTTCTGATGTGATGGTCTAGGTTTTTTTGGGTAGGATGTGACATGGTATTTCATGAAGTAATATTGAAGGGAATGGAGTTCTATGGTGTTCTCCATTAGGTTGAAAGAGATTAAAATCACTGAGGCTGATGAAAGAGGTAAATTTTATCGATAGTATTCATATTGTTTTATTATAAATATAATATCAATTTTTTGTGTGATCCATTGTGTTTTTATGGTAGGTTATTATACCAGTATATGTGTTTTTTGATCTACTATTTTCTCACAACTGAATTAATATTCTATTTTCACATGTGAATGAGAGAATTTGGGTTTCTAACTTTGTATACATACATCATCACCATAAATATATAAAAATATTTATAGGTTTCCAATATGTATATGTAGAACATGGTAGAAATTAGTATCACAGACCATTTTATAGTTTTTTATCACTTATTTATCATTACTTTTGGGTATTTACCATGGATACATTTCTATGTATCATTCTTATTTTATATATGCTTTTTGGGATGGTTTTGTAAAATATTTTAAATTATGGCATGGATTATCCTTTAATTTTTCATCAAATTTACAGATACTATTTCTATTATAGAGGGTAATTTCACTCATACATTATTTTTTTAATACCCTCTGTGAATTTTCTAAACTAGGGTCCTACTAGTGGCATGACACATGGCTATAAATCTCTCTCATCACAATTGCAATATCTTTAGAGGGAGTGGTTAATGACTTAAATAAATTCAGTTAGATGATATTAATTTGATCTTATATTATTTTTATTCTAATTAATATTCATTTAAATGTATTTATATTTTAAATAACTTTATTATATATTTTTTTTTATATTTTATGTGTTCCATCTACCACCCATATAAAAGAACAGCAGTATTTTATTTTCATTACATTGGTTTTATCATTATATATTAAAACAAAATATAAATATTTCCCGTATATTCTTCCTTATACATGAATTAGATTTTATAGTCTTTTCAAAATACCATTCCATGGGTCCTTAATAAATTTCCCAAAGAAGGAAAAATAAAAGGGAAGTGATCATCTTACATGAACCCTTGCATTTTTATTATAGATATACATCTGATAATTATATGTTATAAAACCTAAAAAAATAGTTATTATCTTAAATATATTAAAAAGTCATTTTTATTTTGTTAAAACCATTATCTTCCAAATATTCAATGAAATTGGTCGTGAAATTATCCCTCTTACAAACGTACAACATAGCATATCAATGTTGAGAAAGAATTTATTTTTAATCACCATATTTCATGGAATGGTTATGGGATTAGTTTAATTTTTATATATTTTATTTAGGATACAATTATAAATCAAAAAATATGTTATTACATCTACCTTCATGACTTCCAATCTGTTGGAAACCGATAATGTCAATCGTGCCTATATGTGGACTACCACCACCATGTATAGAAGTTATATGTTTTTCATTTTCATTTTACATAGATTAAAATATGGATGAATATAATTAATAATTATTATATATATATATATGATACTAAAAGTTATTATAGAAATTATTATTATTATGTTAATTTCATTCGTTCCGTCCATTAAAATGTGAAAAAAAACATTCATGCATACATATGACCTGTCGTCACCATGAACGGTGTAAATAATTTTTCTATATCTATAAAGTATGGGTGTATATATATTTATATTTAATGGATATGTATATGATATAGATATTATGATTAATAATCTGGGTTTGATGGAATGACAAACTGCAGGTACCCAAAAAAAAGTAAAAATAGCAGCGACTACAAGCCCGAACAGCTCCTACAACCACCAGCTAGTAGTAACCAGTCTGATCTCCAACCTGCTCCAAGGGACCTGAAAAGAGTTTCTATATACGCAGTGTGAGTATAACAGTATACTCAATAGGATCATCCCCAAATCCACTCGTTCAAATGTAATGAAAGCATACTAAAGCACAGTTAACAAGTTAAAATAACTCGTCACCTAAACAGGTATACTAAGTTCCCAAACTCACCATGACTACTCTCACCAACTAACGCATACAAGAATATATCATATAGTAAATAATATCAAGGGTAACCCGCTAATACTTCCCCAATGGTTTTCCTCATTGCCCCAATAATATACGTCATGTGCATCTCTCTCCAAAGGCTTGCCCGTATATACCTGGGCTAAGCTCCATAATCTGCACCATGTGCACCACAAAGTCTTGCCCACAGACAACTGGGTGAACCACCACACCATCCTCACAACCAAAAGTAACCAGTTAGTTTTCTAGAGCCACCACAGCTTGCATAATGTGTATCATACGTCGGGTATTATACCTCAAGCCATTACATCCCATACATTGATTAAGGATCCTCAAGCCATCATAGCCTATACACGTTACACCTATAGTAGTCTATTGGATACTATATCTAGAATATATGTGTGTGAAAAACCACAAGCCATTACAACCCCCTACACATATATATGGGGAAAACTAACCATTTTGCCTCATGGCACTAGTATCTACCAAGAGAAGAGAGCATGGTCAAAGGGGGTAGTCATCCATTCATCCTCCCACCGGAATGTTGGGGAAAACACCCCCCCAGGGCTCAGAATCCCCAGGGTGTCAGTTTCCCTTACTGACAGAGTGGAGTAGCATATAGAAACACAAAAAGAACATAATATATTATAACTCACAACCACATTATGGGCATAACCTAGTCTAAGAAACAACTGCAACTAACGTATCTTGGACTCCAGGCTTCCACTTCTAAGACTATGTATCCTATAGGCACACAACCATTTAAAGGGATTTATTAGATTACTTCATTCCCTTTTTATCAATTTCACTATATGTTAATTAATTCTTTGAACATTAATTAACCAAGAACAATTCCACATTATGTTCCATTAAAATCACATCTAAAAGCCATTGTCCCTTCAAAAGTTCTCAACCTCATCATTAATTTTCAACAAACTCCAACCCCATGGGTTAACATCATTTATTCCAACAATAATTATAGAATTACTTTCCCATATTCCCAGGCATTCTAGAAAATCAACCTATGCTACTAAAGACAAGGGGGCTCATCACGGTGAGTAGATGTACTACCCATCAAGTCTATGCCGCCTATAGAAAGATCGTAGAACCATTCTTTCTTTAGATGCTAAACATAGAAAGAACCTAGCATACCTCGCGTGTCTTCGCCTATATCGGAAGAAGGTAAAGCAAGACCAGCTACCTTGAGCAGTGAGGAAAAGTAAAGACGATAAACAACCAAGAATCAAAAAAGCATCCAACAATCACATCCTTCCCATTCCATCATCCCCAATGTCCTCCCTGACACCCACATGCATAAACTGATGCATCTCGCCACTCTAGGCATCATTTGCTACCACAACCACAAGGCCTCCATGCCCCCACTTATCACAACATCCATCCAGGATCACATCACAGCACAAGCAGCAGGAAAAAATAAACATCACATAAATTTGGGCTCTTGGCCCTTTAACAAGGCATCTAGACTTTAAACAACAAGCACCATCAGATTTCAGGTTTACCAACCAGCTGAATTAAACACATCATCAGCCTCAAATTGATTAACACCAAGTTGGAACAGCATCCACAACAACAAAACCCATATTCATTTACATGCCTCTTTTTCTTTAGCCAATTAATTATCAATTAATTATAGGTTTACGTTATTTATCAATTTTATCAAGAGAAACATTCTAACAAGCACGGCATATATATCACACTATCTAGAAAATCAAGAGGTGAACCGTTATAACGACACAAAGCAACATCATGAGATCAAACCAATTCTTTTAATCCGCTTCAAGTATTTAATTAGGTCAATTTCATTGTGATCCAAAGGCAAAATCATGATAACTCTACGATTCCACATAAACAATTAGAGAAGCCACGAATCCCATACCTCAAAGGTTTTGACAGAAACCACAACGGTCGAAGAACGCCCAAGAAGACCGGGCCAATTCACCAATTATCCTCCCTAAATCTCTTCTCCTAACACAACCAAGACCAAAGATAATCATAATTGATATCCACACACTATGATCTACCCATTATAGACATAGATCTAAGATCCTAAGAGAAGAGGAGGAGTAGATCTAGGTAGATCTAAGAAACCAAACAAAAAGGATCACATACCTCGAAAAACCAGCTTTGATTCGTGAAGGGAAGCCTCCATATCACCTTCAAAATTCTTGGGAGAGGTTTATAACCTTAAAGGGAGAGTAATCCCAAGTTATGGTCACTTAAGGGCTTAAATGAGATGATTAAATGAAAATGAGTTAGATCCACAATTTTAGGATCTAACTTTTAGTGCCTGCACGGTTAGTCTGCATAGTTTAACAAACCGTGCACTAACTGTGCGTTAGATTCTGCCTCGTCAAACACTCCTCGCACGGTTAGTCTTCATGGTTAGACAACCCGTGTGCCAAACATGTGTTAGCCACTGCCTCCAAGACCAGCCTAGCTCAGTTTGTCCGCACGGTTTAGGCAAACCATGCACCAACCGTGGGAAAGCTATTACACTTTAACTTTCCATAAAAGTCCACCCAAATGCACCCACAAGTCACCTTGACCTCCCGAAACACCTACAGCACCACATTTTCACAAAGGAATGGTATGGAGAGGTCTGGTCCATTACATATATGTTATAACATTACAATCGTTTAGAATTTTATTGCATCACTCTTGTGTATGTATTGACTACCACCTCTATGAAATGATATGATATGTTTTTCATTTCAATTTTGATTAGATGGTAATATTATTTTCATTAATAAATATATATTTTTTATTTTATTAAAAAATTATTCTTTAATTCTTAATTATTTATTATCTTTAATTTTTTTCATCCATCAAAAATTGAAAACAACGTTCATGGATAAGTACATTCTACCATCTCCAGGAACGTTGTAATTCATTTTCTAATAGACAATTTTTAAAGATGTCTATATGTAAATAAATATATATATATATATATAATGATTAATATACTAGATAAGATGTAACCAAGTGAAAAGGTCATGGATCTAAACTGTTGAACGGGGACATGTTTGAAAAAAAAATCATTTGGGGATTTTATTTTCATATCAAATTGTTTATAATTTTGGTGATAAGTGGTCATAAGTAATTATTAAAGAGAATTAGAGATAAGAATTTGGTTTTCAATATATGTATAATAAATAAATATTTTTTATATAGTATTTTGAAAGACATATGATGAATTATGAGACTTCTGGTACACGATTTAGTTTTCAATACCATTTTAATTGCGGTTTATTTTTCTTGAATTGACATCAAGGGAATTTTTGAATAATTATCTGATAATTTCTTTTCATATTTCTTCTCTTATAACTATTTATATATATTAAATTTTTTTCGTTAATAAACATCTGCTTAATTACTCAAATGAAAAAAATAATGAAACATATATATATTTATATTTTAACAAAAAATAATTTTTTATATATCTATGTTTTCATAAAATGTTTTCCATAATGTATAAATATTATCATATGATTATTTGAAAATAATTTTTTCTAAATATTAGTTTTTTAAAAACTATTTTAAATGAAATATTCTTTCCACTATCATAACAATGTAGTTTTGGACATTATACCAATATTTTGGAAGAATGTTTTACTTTAACTTATATAGAATGAACAATTTTTTTCCCATCATGATGAATCAATTTATTGAAGATTCTTTCAAATTTTTATAATGATATTTCTAAATTAAATGTTTTGTGTAATATTTTCGAAATTTTAGGATTTAAATATGTGATTTCATTGTTAAATGGTAAAATTATTCATGGAATATTATATTGATTGCTTTAAATGAAAATTCATGTGTGATAACATACATTGATGTCAAATATGATTTACTTAATATTATATCTGTTGATACTATGATTATTCATTCTCTGTATGATTTATCTGTATGAGGATGAAATATTTCTTAATATCATTTATTTTTTCATGTCTTATGCAATGATGTAATTATGAAATTTTTATGAAATTTATTTTCATATCATGGGTTTTTATATGATAATATGATGAATATATTTGGATCTTGTAGTGTATATATGCATGATTTTAATTATTTTTATTTTAATCTAGTAATTATATATCCCGTAAATTCATTTGATATAATTTTATATCTCATTAACTTATTATGGGAAATATGTCTATTTTCTTGATAAAATCTGGGAAACATGTTAATGTACATGATACATTATAAGAAATAAGTCTATTGCTTGATCCACAATAGAAAATATGATATGATGCATAATCCACTAGGAATTTATAATCTTAGTAGTTAACCATAAAATATTAAATGGTTTATATAGATATAATGGTGATGCATTTTTATAGTATTTATATGTGGTTCAAGATTGATTATAAATATTTCCCACTCTAATGATATTTGTCTTTTTAAATGATAATTCTTTATGCCATGAATCATGGTTATTGTCTATTATAGAATGGTTATTTTCATTTAATGTTATAATCATGATATCATAAACTTATTATAATCTTGTTATTTCATATGATCATCAGCGGATATCTCTCATGTTAACCCTAACAAGGAATCTGAGCTCACCCTTTCTTTTTTTCTCAGTTCCCCGATTATGAAGAATTCTTTTAAGTATGGTATACAAAAAAGGTTAAACATTACGTTGAGAATTATGTGAGTTGATGAAGAATATATATAAATAATATTTTCATGTATCTAGTTTCAAATAACCTAACCCTTCATTGTCCTTATATTGATTGTAATTTTTTATATTGAATATTCATTTAAAATTGGGATATATTTATGTATGAAAATGCACACTCCATTACAATTAATGTTTAATTTAAAATTAACTATTCATGTATTTTGAAATTATATTTAAAAAAATAACTAGTTTTTTTATTATAACTATCTAAATATGTAAAAAATAAATATTAATTTTTTTATTTAAATTAATATTTAATTTTATAAATTAATTACCAATGTGTTGTAATTTTTTGGTAGAGGGAAAAATATTAATACAAAAGATTCATCCTAAACTCAAATTTCTCTCTATAATGTGTTTTAAGGGGTTTATGGCCAAAAAATTCTAATATCAACATTTTTAGTCCTTTGAAACTTGTATGGTAACCTCAAAAAATTCAAAATGTAACAATCACTCGAAAAACTACCATTTCATTCAACTTTAAATGGCACATCCTCACAAATTTTATAATGAACCCCAATTAGAATTTGTTATGAAAAACCTTACAATTTACTCACCCTATAAATAAATCCCACTTACAAAATTCCCTTGTAATTAATAGATATCCAATGTATTTCCTATTCAATGATATATCCATGGAAAATTGAAATCATTTCCCTGAGTTTAATAACTACACATTTTTTTCACTATCATTTAAACAATTTATCTTATCCATGCTAATATAATAAAAATAATCTTACTTATATACTTTAATGTAACTATATTAAGGGTATTATCATTATTTAATCATATATCCCATCCATTAATAAAATACCATTGTTCATGAATTTTTTGAACTACCACCTCTATATAATAAAATGTTTCATTTACCTTCACCACCCCAAATAGTTGGATATAAAAATAGTATTAAATTATAAAAATTTTGTTTATGATATAATTCATATTATGGTATGAAAAATTGGTCAACCTATTAGTGATATAATCAACAAAAAATTCATCATATGTTAAATTGTATAAAATAAACATTCTACGATGATGTTATTATTTTCAAATAAAGTATGAATTTCATATATATTATTTATTCCTATAAATCCTTATAATTCTAATGTTCCATTGTAATAAACACTAAAAAAGATCATTATCCTCTTATTATAATGATATGAAAAAAAGTGACTCATAATCATTCATTAAATTAGGGTATGATCTTTTATCAACTAATTTAAATACCTAATTGAATAATAATTCGAATTTATATCATGAATGACTTAAAATCCATATCATTAACCTAATAATCAAGAATAAGAAAAATATTATTGTTAAAAATTTCATATACATGTATGAAGAATAAAAACAATGAATGTATTTTGGAACATAAAAAAATGACTAATGATTCATATCGTCAACCATAATAACCTAGTAATTATGAAATCTTGATAGATGATTAATATTAGTTCCTCTATTATAAAACTATTATAAACGATCAAAACAAAAAGAACCTGATGTTGAAAATTTTAAGAATTCACATACATAATGAATACTTATGAATTTTAGTAATGAAAATGTATTCAAGTAAGGTTATAAATTATGTTTTTATGATATTATATTGTTGATACATGTGGTAATATAATGATGCTGGAAATTTGGAATATGATATATGTTTTTTCTTACGAATTTCCTTTCATTAAGACCAGTATTGTATATATGATCTTAATTTAAATTTTTTATTCTATATATTTCATAATAGTGATAACACTTCATGAATTACCTTTAAATAATTTTTTATAGGTTTAATTTAAACCATTATGTTTTAGAGGGATATTATTTTAATAATTCAAAAGTTATAAGTATTCCCTAGATAATAAATCTCATTTCTTTGGACATAAATTTTTTTATACATAATGATTTATTTGTATTAATTATTTACAATTCATGGATTTATTTTTATAATAATATTTTTATTTATTGGTATATACTATGTAAAAACCAACATCATTCAACCCAAAATCGGTCAACCGATTTGGCATGCATTAAGGATCAAGAAGTGTTCTAGACACCCCATTCCTGAAACTAGTTTCTGGAATCAAAGGTAAAGATATTAAAAACCATTTAACCAATAAGATAGAAAAACATGTAAATAAAAAATATAAGATGATCAATATAAAACAACTTTATGTTGAAAGAAATAAAAATCACACAATCCTCCATGTGGCCTTGAGGGTCACCATCAACCACTAAACCAACATTACCCCATGGTGACATAGTCTGATCCTAATGTAGAACAATTGGATAGAAAATATTGAAATATATGTTTGAATATTAATACTAAAAAGGATTTATCAAACAATGTTTATCCATTTCAATTCCTTTAAATAAAATACTCAACAATTTCATTTTCAAATTAGAATATATTAACATATGTTTTTTCAATACATTTCCTTTAAAAAAATTATTTACCCATTTTCTATTTCTATAACATCCCAAGTAAGTAATGAATAATAGATATTTTTATCGATGTATATTAATGATTAAGATAGTGTTATAGAGGCTTAAAATGAAAATAAATACAATCTTATGCATGAAATACACTAATATTCTTAAAAGATTGTTTTACTGCCTTTTGATGGCAAACCATTTTTGAATGTATATTTTGACAATTTTATAAACTATGTTTGTCAAAATAAACTTATCCTTTATGATTGGGACATCAAAATTTACCTTGTGTGAATTTTTGGTATTTTTCTGACAATGTTCATTTTTTAATGAATAGTGAAAAATACTACATTTTACATCAAAACTGTTTTTTAATCTAATTTATTTATATGATTAGACTATGTTTTTAATTGGTTTTTAAGTGAACTTAGAATATATTTTTACCATTTTATCCAATGGTGGTAATTGGAATCAATTTCACTTTGAAATTAGACTTAAACTGGTGTCAATCTTTTGATACTTATTGTTTTGTAAAAACACGCTATTTGCTCTGGCAGCGGGAATTAATTATTAAATTAATTAATGTGACTTATATGATTTGAATTTTGTAAAATAGACTTAATTATTGAATTCGGAATATCAAATATAGTTTAGGGTGAATTTTTGGTAATTTTCTGAAAAAATTCAATTTTTGATGAATAGTGAAACCACTAAGTGGTAATCAAGCAAACTGATTTTTCAGTTAAATGAAATTTTACCACTAATGTGTATTGAATTTTGAAAATCCGACATACATGGTTGTCATTAAGAAGTAAAATTTGGTCCAATGAGATTAAAATAATTTTTTGGTGAATAGTAACTTATTAAGTTCTTAATCGCGATTAGTGGTAATTAGGGTAGTTTAAGGTATAAATAATGCTTTAATAATAGGAAATGACCTAGACACATGTCCCAACCTCATTGGTTGTGTCATGGCCGACCATGACATGCCATGGGTCAACTTGGGGACCCCATGGATCCACTTTTGTTGGGAAATGACATAAATTACTTTTTATTTAATGTTAAAGTGAAAATGACACAAACATAATATGTTTTACGAAAACAATTTTTAAGTGGGGTTATACAAGTCAAAATTTTGATTATAAATAGTAATTGGAAAGCTAAAAAGATTTCCTATATCATAGTATTTTTTTTTATAATTTTTATTCAATAAATAAATTTAATTATTTATGACATAATAATGATGCAGCGATGACATCATTATTTGACGATTTAAATAAAATAGAAAGATAATGTAAAATATATGAACTACACTTGTCAAAAACCAATTGGATGAGTGGATTTAGAACCCCTATCAACTTATCCACGACTTCTATCAATGTGGGACCTTTTAAAACCGAAACACATTTTCAAGTAAAGTAATATTTCTTTACATTCCAAAAGTGCCCCTCCTCTACTCTTATAAAAGGCCCCCACCTCTACCTCATTTCAAACACTCCTCAAGCCTTTGGCTCGGCCAACCTCTGCACATTTACTCTCTCCACATCCCTCTACTCATCCTAGAGGATTCCCTTTGGGCATAATCCTTTCAAAGGAAGCCTTTAGGCTCAAATCAAAAGGAGTTACACTTTTAAAGGTAATTCTTCCTCTCATGTTCATTTGTTTTATTTTGTTTCTCCAACCCCTCTAAACAATTTTTATTTACTTCTTTTGTAACAACACCAGTATCTTCAATATAATAGGATTTTGTTATAAGATTTATTCTAGCTACACTCTCACACAACAACATCAAATGGTTAAAGAACATACGGTTTCCGTGGATGGCGAAATTCTGCCTCCCGAAATGATGATTGTTCAATATTCATTTAACACCTTCAAAGGTGGCCATTATGATGTCACTATTTTTATATATGATATATAATATGTATATGTTTTCTATAAGCTTCTGTATTTTTCATTTTGGTCATACCTTTATGGTTTCCATTATGGGTAAACATGATATCTTCATTTAAGGAAGTGCGGACTAACGCCCCCTCAAAGTGATGTGATTCGTTAATGCCATATGTGGGACGTGTAAAGTATGGATTTAAAGTTATTATATATGATGTTATACTGGAATTATAATATACCTCTATATCATTATTATTTCTTTCCATTAATGTATGAGATAGAAATGAAAGTAGCGTTCATGCGTACGTACGGCTTACCGTCTCCATGAACGGTGCATTTCATTTCTTATCCCCAAATGTCATGTGATATTAAAAGTACATGTATATAATGGATATATATAATTAATGATATATCTAAATGATGAATATAATTCTGGAATTAAAATATACATACCTCTCATTTAGTTTTAATTCCATTAATATGTCAAAGAAATGAAAGTAGCGTTCATGCGTACGTACGAATTACCGTCTCCATGAACGATGCATTTCGTTTCTTACCTCTAAATTATTATGTAATATTATAAATACATGTATATGCTGGATATATATGATACATATTATATCCAAATCGGGAATTTCATTCTGGATATAAAGAACCTTTGACCACACGAACAACATGTAATTGTAATAAGTCCACTTTCGACTTAAGAACCAAATATTGAGAAAACAAACATTATTAACATAAATGGTTAAATAATGTTTATAACATGGAAATAAGTGATATAAAAGGAATAATGAACTTTAAAAAGGTTCTTAATCAAGTATAAATTAACTCAAGTTTATTATTCAGGACGTTAAAGAACGATTGAGTCAAGTCAGACCCGAGGTAAGGGACTTCGTCTCAATCTCCTTTCATTGAGGCATATTTAGTTTTATACACAACTTTCTTTTATACGGTGTATAAACTCCTTTGACTTTTAATTTAATAAAAAAAGAATCTTTTTCTACGAAGCGTTTTACTAAACGACAAAAAGGAATGTTTTTTTTAACGTACGCGGTGACAACGATCCTTTTCCGCCGCCGCGAGTATTATTTGATCTTTGGCTTTCTCAACAAGCCGTAATGTTTTTAGAATAAAATAAATACCATATACTCTTTTATGTATTTTGGTATTGAAAATGGTTTTGAAAATGGATTCTATTATGTCAATATATTTATGATATATTGTGATTGAAATGTGGAAATGTTATCATTACTTTATATTGGTTTTATGTTTTATGATTTTATAATGGTACTTGGACATTTTAACGGGTGGTTACGTTATAAACCATATGACGGGTGGTGCCATGAATACCAGGACGGGTGGTTACGTTATAACCTCCAATGCATTGGGTATGGAAGTTGGCCGTATGGCTATTACATTAAGTATGTATGGAAATTGGCCGTATGGCTATTACATTAAGTGATATGTGTGGAAGTCGACCGTATGGTTATTCCACTTAAGTATGTTTATGTCCCATGTTACCTTTATATATGTTATGTGTTCTTTATATGGGTTTTATGGTAATACTTTGGCTACAAAAAGGTAAGTAATGATACTTTATTCAGTGAATAGTTTTTACTACTTCATGAATGTGAGGGTATTACTTTGATAGAGTATACATGGTTTACTTGATTTTGAAAAACTAACAGTTTTCATTCTTTGTGTATCCCTTACTGAGCTTTTTATGCTCACCCCAAGTTTTTTTGAAATGTTTTTCACAGGACTTAATGTGGAATAAGGTCAAGGATAGGATCAAGGGAATGTCATGCTATATAAAACATGGAACTAGACATGTTTCTTTCAAGAGTTTTTTTTATTATGGAAACATAGTATAAGTGACTACTTTGTAATCTTTTTAGATGTAATAGTTATGTTCTAATTCTATAAAACTCTAAACCTGAATAGATCCTCAATGTGAATTATTCTTTTAATTCGATATTAAGTAAGGTTTAAGGCTGGGGCCTTATAGTTGGTATCAGAGGTCGGTTTAGATAACTTTAGGAGTTAGAATTCTATTAAATGATTATCCAAAAATATTTTTTTTTGAAATGATATAGCATTTAAAGATTACCATGTTGCTTCATCTAAGACATGTTTGTTCAGAATGTTTTTCCGCAGAGGAAACAGGGAAGCAGTGCTAGGAAGGCATACAGAAGGAAATAACCTTCCAAATCAGCATCCAGAAATGGTCGGAATTGGAACTGAACAGTTTGTTGCAGCAATGGCGCAGTTGACTCAAGCGATAAATGGCGGTGGTATCCATGCACGAGATTAGCCTGACCAACCGCAGAGGAACATGTCAGTGGTGGAACATTTCATGAGGCAACATCCCCCATCATTCAGAGGATCATCTGACCCTGTGCAAGCTGAAGGGTGGATTAAAGCACTGGAGAAGATTTTTGATGTCATGGGGTGTTCAGAACATCAAAAGGTTAGTCTTGTTGTTTACCGTTTTGAAGGTGAAGCTGATCAGTGGTGGTCGATGGTGAAAAATATAAGGGATAGTGATGAGATTGAGGATCTTCACTGGGACGAATTCAAAGGTATGTTTCTTGAGAAATATTTTCCTATGGTGGTTCGTCTTAGGATGGAAAAACAGTTCCTAGAATTGAGGCAGGAGGATGATTCAATGGCTTCTTATGAAGAAAAGTTTACTCGATTGGCAAGGTATGCTCCAAACTTTATACGAGATCTTGATAGTAAAATAAACCGTTTTTACTCAGGGATAAAGCCAAAGTATCGAAGGGCTTTAGCTTCTCATGAGTTCAAAAGTTATGAAAAACTTGTTCGATGTGCGGAGAAGGTGGAAATGGAGTTTACCGATGATCAGGTGTTCTATGACAAACAACAGAATAAGAGGTCTAGTTGGCAGGAAAAGGGGAAGAATTCATCAAAGAAGCAAGGAGGTAAGAAAACCAAATATCCATCCTGTGAGAAGTGTGGTAAAATGCATCCTGGAGAATGTTTATCCAAGTCTGGTAAGTTCTTTCGATGTGGTAAGTCTGGTCATATTGCTCGTAACTGTAAGGAAGATGATCAAGCAAGAAATGAAAAGCCAATGGTATGATGTTTTAAGTGTAATGAAATGGGTCATTATGCAAACGAGTGTCCAATGAAGAACTCAACTGGGGGAATGCTGCCATACTACAAGCAGAAAGGGGTGGTGAAATCCTTTGAAACAACTTCAGCAGATGTTGGGCCATCGAATGAAGTGGTATCAGCTCCAGGGAGCTCAGTATTTTTCAAAGATTGACTTGAGGTCGGGGTACCATCAGTTGAATGTAAAAGAAGAAGACGTTACGAAGACTGCGTTCCGTACTAGATATGGCCATTATGAATTTGTAGTTATGCATTTTGGGTTAACCAATGCACCTGCTGTATTCATGGACCTTATGAATAAAATTTTCCATGAGTTCTTGGATAAGTTTGTCTTTGTGTTTTGAGGTTTGTGAAGAGGTTATGTGTGCCTTTTGATTCACAGTTGAAGAATGAGTTGTTTTTTCATCCTGGCAGTACTAAGATGTACAGAGGTATGCGGGAGTATTACTGGTGGGATGGAATGAAAAGAGACATTGCTGATTTTACTGTGAAGTGTTTGACATGTCAACAGGTTAAAGCAGAGCAGTAGTTAATAAAAGGGATGCTTCAGCCTTTACCAGTGCCAGAGTGAAAATGGGAAAACATATCCATGGACTTTGTTGTGGGATTACCGAGGAAATCTCGAGTTAATAATGCAATCTGGGTTATTGTTGATCGCTTGACCAAATCTGCTCATTTCCTTTCTATACGAGATACTTTCTCTCTAGATCAACTTTACCGTTTGTATCATAAAGAGATAGTCAGGTTACATTGAGTTCCTCTCTCCATTGTATCAGATCGTGATCCCAGGTTTACTTCTAACTTTTGGAAAGGCCTTCAGAAGTCGTTGGGTACTGAATTAAATTTTAGTACAACTTTTCATCCTCAATCAGATGGGCAGCTAGAACTAACAATCCAGACATTGGAGGATATTCTACGAGCTTGTTATATGGATTATCAGGGAAGTTGGGACCAACATCTTTCTTTGGTTGAGTTTTCTTATAATAACAGTTTTAATTCCAGTATACAGATGGCACCATTTCCGGCATTATATGGGAAGCAGTGTCGAACTCTAGCTTTCTGGGATGAAGTGGTGAAAGGAAGTTGATGGGACCGGAATTGGTAGAAGAGATTGCAGAAAAAGTTCAGTTGATTCAGAAACACATGAGAACAGCTCAGAGCATGCAGAAGAGTTATGCGGATAACCGGAGGAAGGATCTATCTTTCGAGGTAGGTGATCATGTTTTTCTCAAGGTTTCTCCTTGGAAAAGTGTGATGAGATTTGTTAAGAAAGGAAAGTTGAGTCCAAGGTTCATTGGACCATACGAAATTCTGGAGAGAGTTGGATCAGTTGCATACCGAGTGGCTTTACCTCCAATTTTATCTCAGGTACACAATTTTTTTCACGTTTCGATGTTGAGAAAGTATATGCCAGATCCATCTCATGTTTTGAGTCCAGAGGTAGTTCAGCTGGAAGAGAACCTATCTTATGAGGAACAACCGGTCTAGATTCTTGACCACGAGGAGAAAGTGTTACGGAATAAGGTGATTAAGCAGGTAAAGGTTTTGTGGAAAAACCACATGATTGAAGAGGCAACATGGGAATCTGAAAATGCAATGAGGGATAAGTACCCCCATTTATTCGATAAGTAAATAAATTGCGGGGATGCAATTTTCTAAAGGGGGGAAGGATGTAACATCCCAAGTAAGTAATGAATAATAGATATTTTTATCTATGTCTATTAATGATTAAGATAGTGTTATAGAGGCTTAAAATGAAAATAAATACAATCTTATGCATGAAATACACTAATATTCTTAAAAGATTGTTTTACTGCCTTTTGATGGCAAACCATTTTTGAATCTATATTTTGACAATTTTATAAACTATGTTTGTCAAAATAAACTTGTCCTTTATGATTGGGACATCAAAATTTACCTTGTGTGAATTTTTGGTATTTTTCTGACAATGTTCATTTTTTAATGAATAGTGAAAAATACTGCATTTTACATCAAAACTATTTTTTAATCTAATTTATTTATATGATTAGATTATGTTTTGAATTGTTTTTTAAGTGAAATTAGAATATATTTTTACCATTTTATCCAATGGTGGTCATTGGAATCAATTTCACTTTGAAATTAGACTTAAACTGGTGTCAATCTTTTGATACTTATTGTTTTGTAAAAACACGCTATTTGCTCTGGCAGCGGGAATTAATTATTAAATTAATTAATGTGACTTATATGATTTGCATTTTGTAAAATAGACTTCATTATTGAATTCGGAATATCAAATATAGATTAGGGTGAAGTTTTGGTAATTTTCTGAAAAACTTCAATTTTTGATGAATAGTGAAACCACTAAGTGGTAATCAAGCAAACTGATTTTTCAGTTAAATAAAAGTTTACCACTAATGTGTATTGAATTTTGAAAATCTGACATACATGGTTGTCATTAAGAAGTAAAATGTGGTCCAATGAGATTAAAATAATTTTTTGGTGAATAGTAACTTATTAAGTTCTTAATCGCGATTAGTGGTAATTAGGGTAGTTTAAGGTATAAATAATGCTTTAATAATAGGAAATGACCTATACACATGTCCCAACCTCATTGCTTGTGTCATGGCCGACCATGAAATGCCATGGGTCAACTTGGGGTCCCCATGGATCCACTTTTGTTGGGAAATGACATAAATTACTTTTTATTTAATGTTAAAGTGAAAATGACACAAACATAATATGTTTTACAAAAACAATTTTTTAGTGGGGTTATACAAGTCCAAATTTTGATTATAAATAGTCATTGGAAAGCTAAAAAGATTTCCTATATCATAGTAATTTTTTTTATAATTTTTAGAAAATAAATAAATTTAATTATTTATGACATAATAATGATGCAGTGATGACATCATTATTTGACGATTTAAATAAAATAGAAAGATAATGTAAAATCTATGAACTACACATGTCCAAAACCAATTGGATGAGTGGATTTCGACCCCCTATCACCTTATCCACGAATTCTATCAATGTGGGACCTTTTAAAACCGAAACACATTTTCAAGTAAAGTAATATTTCTTTACTTTCCAAAAGTGCCCCTCCTCTCCTCTTATAAAAGGCCCCCACCTCTACCTCATTTCACACACTCCTCAAGCATTTGGCTCGGCCAACCCCTGCCCATTTACTCTCTCCACATCCCTATCCTCATCCTAGATGATTCCCTTTGGGCAGAATCCTTTCAAAGGAAGCCTTTAGGCTCAAATCAAAAGGAGTTACACTTTTAAAGGTAATTCATTCTCTCATGTTCATTTGTTTTATTTTGTTTCTCCAACCCCTCTAAACAATTTTTATTTACTTCTTTTGTAACAACACAAGTATCTACAATATACTAGGATGTTTTTATAAGATTTATTCGAGCTACACTCTCACAAAACTACATCAAATGGTTAAAGAACATACGGTTTCCGTGGATGGCGAAATTCTGCCTCCCGAAACGATGATTGTTCAATACTCATTTAACACCTTCAAAGGTGGCCATTATGATGTCACTATTTTTATATATCATATATAATATGTATATGTTTTCTATAAGCTTCTGTATTTTTCATTTTGGTCATACATTTATGGTTTCCATTATGGGTAAACACGATATCTTCATTTAAGGAAGTGCGGACTACCGCCCCCTCAAAGTGATGTGATTCGTTAATGCCATATGTGGGACGTGTAAAGGATGGATTTAAAGTTATTATATATTATGTTATACTGGAATTATAATATACCTCTATATCATTATAATTTCTTTACATTAATGTATGAGTTAGAAATGAAAGTAGCGTTCATGCGTACGTACGGGTTACCGTCTCCATGAACGGTGCATTTCATTTCTTATCCCCAAATTTCATGTGCTATTAAAAGTACATGTATATAATGGATATATATAATTAATTATATATCTAAATGATGAATATAATTCTGGAATTAAAATATACATACCTCTCATTTAGTTTTAATTCCATTAATATGACAAAGAAATGAAAGTAGCGTCCATGTGTACGTACGGATTACCGTCTCCATGAACGGTGCATTTCGTTTCTTACCTCTAAATGATTATGTAATATTATAAATACATGTATATTCTGGATATATATGATACATATTATATCAAAATCGGGAATTTCATTCTGGATATAAAGAACCTTTGACCACACGAACAACATGTAATTGTAAGAAGTCCACTTTCGACATAAGAACCAAATATTGAGAAAACAAACATTATTAACATAAATGGTTACATAATGTTTATAACATGGCTATAAGTGATATAAAAGGAAAAATGAACTTTAAAAAGGTTCTTAATCAAGTATAAATTAACTCAAGTTTATTATTCAGGACGTTAAAGAACGATTGAGTCAAGTCAGACCCGAGGTAAGGGACTTCGTCTCAATCTCCTTTCATTGAGGCATATTTCGTTTTATACACAACTTTCTTTTATACGGTGTATAAACTCCTTTGACTTTTAATTTTATACAAAAGGAATCTTTTTCTACGAAGCGTTTTACTAAATGACAAAAAGGAATGTTTTTTTTAACGTACGCGGTGACAACGACCCTTTTCCGCCGCCGCGAGTATTATTTGATCTTTGGCTTTCTCAACAATCCGTAATGTTTTTAGAATAAAATAAATACCATATACTCTTTTATGTATTTTGGTATTGAAAATGGTTTTGAAAATGGATTCTATTATTTCAATATATTTATGATATATTGTGATTGAAATGTGGAAATGTTATCATTCCTTTATATTGGTTTAATGTTTTATGATTTTATAATGGTACTTGGACATTTTAACGGGTGGTTACGTTATAAATCATATGACGGGTGGTGCCGTGAATACCAGGATGGGTGGTTACGTTATAACCTCCAATGAATTGGGTATGGAAGTTGGTCGTATGGCTATTCCATTAAGTATGTTTGGAAATTGGCCATATGGCTATTCCATTAAGTGATATGTGTGGAAGTCGACCGTATGGTTATTCCACTTAAGTATGTTTATGTCCCAAGTTACCTTTATATATGTTATGTGTTCTTTATATGGGTTTTATGGTAATACTTTGGTTACAAAAAGGTAAGTAATGATACTTTATTCAGTGAATAGTTTTTACTACTTCATGAAGGTGAAGGTATTACTTTGATAGAGTATACATGGTTTACTTGATTTTGAAAAACTAACAGTTTTCATTCTTTGTGTATCCCTTACTGAGCTTTTTATGCTCACCCCAAGTTTTTTTGAAATGTTTTTCACAGGACTTAATGTGGAATAAGGTCAAGGATGGGATCAAGGGAATGTCATGCTATATAAAACATGGAACTAGACAAGTTTCTTTCAAGAGTTTTTTTTATTATGGAAACTTAGTATAAGTGACTACTTTGTAATCTTTTGAGATGTAATAGTTATGTTCTAATTCTCTAAAACTCTAAACCTGAAAAGATCCTCAACGTGAATTATTCTATTAATTCAATATTAAGTAAGGTTTAAGGCTGGGGCATTATAATTTCATTTAAATCTCCATTTAATTTTTAAATACGATGTATTTTACATTTTATAGGTACATAGGGGATGTTAAAATAAATTTTGTTTTCATTAAGTAATGATGGGCATAAAAGATTCTCAAAATAATTATCCATAATACATTTTAAAACCATTTCATACCTTTTAACAAATATGTAAACTCCACAGGATGGTGGGAGCATCGATCAAATATAAATTTCAATATAAGGTAACGAAAATGATTATCCAACCAAACAAGGTACCTAAATCATCCACATAGAAAAATAAGATCACATGAACATGAAAAAAAAACTAATAGATCATGGGAAAACCTAGAACATGCTGAAATGTGAATCATCCCATAGTTTACCTAACTAGATGTCATCATCCTTCCCATATGCTCTGTGTTATCCTACCAAGCCTAGCTGAGGGGAAATCCTAATGCAATGAAAGGCCCATTATAAGGGTCACTATCCATGTCCAAATCTAAAATAGTATAGAAAACAGTCTCTAAAAATATGATAGCTATGGAATATTCCAATGTAATATCAAAATAAGGGTTGATTCAAATAATCATATATATAAAAATAACAAATATAATCCACACAACATAGAATCACCAACCGAGTTACCCCAAAGAAGATTCAATTTCATTCCAACCATCAACACATGAAAAATGTACCATGTCTAAGACCTCCCCTTCCAATTATCACCCATATTATGAAAAGTTGTTCATACCAAGGGAGGTTTTAAAAAAGGAAAAATTTATTCACACCCGCACTTGTGAATTTATTCACACCCGCACTTGTGAATTCATCACACAACGGTGGTGTGTTCGTTCTTTTAATAATTTTCTTCTTCTTCAATTCCGCCCCCATAAGTCTACATCCCGCTTCCATTGGTTTAATAGCATCAATGGAGGGCTAACCTATTAAGGGTTGATCCAAGGGAGTAGCAAGGTCATGGATTGAATTTTATTTCATGTAATTATTATTTAAATCTATTCATTATTTTTGGATTTCCATTTGATGAGTTACATTCTTTCTCATCTTTGCCAACTTTAACGATGACACATTTTGAGTTCTAGTACGATCTATTTCCTTTGAGTGCTCATTAAAGTGATCCTCAAAGCGAATTAGTGATTGTCCTTGGAATTGTGTAGGGATTAAATTGGTGAATGATTTGGAAGAATTATCTCATTTTTTGGATATGTCTTGAATTAATGACATGAAATTTTCTAAGAAAATAAATTCATCCAATCCACCCCAAGCAAAACCCTATGATCAACCCACCATCAATAATTGTTTAGTTGACATAATTTTTTATTATATATTATTTAAATTATATCTTTAGTTCTCCAATTAAAATCTACCTCAAAGTTGGCCACTTTATAGCCAATCCGTCAATAAATCATAGCGTCTCAAGGTTACTTCTTCGGTCCCTGTGGATTCGATCCCTACTTGTACATCAACGACCGCTTTTACCGGTAGGGTAATTTTGGGCGCAACCAAATTTTGGCGCCGTTGCCGGGGACCCAAGTAAGTTTTCTTAGACACCCACCTTCTATTCTCACCTAACTTCTCTTTTCTCACCTCTATTTCTCTTTTCTTTTCCCCTTTCTGTCTTCCCAAAAAAAATAAATCCAAATCCAAATTTCATTAAACTCCAATGGAGTATCATCAACAATTTCCTTTCATAAAATCGGGCTGGAATCGAATAGAAAATCAACATTGGGAATCCCCTCACATAGTAAATTACTTTGATCAACCTTTAAATGAATACCCCACACCCGATAACATGAACGATCAATGGGATGCTGATTTTTTAAAGGATCAATTTCCATACCTCTCAAAGATGATTGAAGAGATCAAACTTAATGATGATGATGATGTACAAACAAAAATCAATCCTAATTCTGAAAAAATTCTTGAACATTTGTGTGAAAAAATGGTTAAAATGAATTCAGAAGTTTCATCACTGAGATTAGAAATACAAAACATTGAGACATATAAAGAACCCATTCCCACTCAGGATGTCCTTTCCAAATCACTTATAGAAGAATCTTGTTTCCCACATAACTCGTGTGAATTTAGTGATGAACCCACTTTAGAATCTTGGAAAATAGAGATGGATAATTAAGTGAATTGGTCAGGTAATTTTGAAAGTCAAGCTAATGAACCTGAGGGAATTGCTAACGAGTGTTTAAATCAGGATGAAATTGATTTCATGAATTCACAAGAGGGAAATCTTTCTTCAAAGATTGAATGTTCGGAATATTTCTACAATGATGATTTTTCAGAAACACCAATCACTGAACCATTAGGAGAAATCACAAACATCAAACCCATACCCATTTATGAAACTCATCTAGAAAATTTTTGGGTGGAATCTTCAATTCAAAGGGAACCAATTGTGTTGGGAAATTTTGAGAATGAAATTGATATTGATTCTAATTCCTTATCTATTTTTGAATGTCCTATCCAACCTGAACTTAAAATCAATGTCCTTACTTCCCCACTCGGGCATCCCATCATAGGGTACAAACAAGACCTCTCAGTTATCATTCATCCATCTAATGAAACCAATAATGTTGTAATGATCCTTGGTGTCTTAGGAATGACTATAGAAACAACTCGATCAACAATTTCAGATATTCCTTGGATTTTACCAATCATTGTGGAAAATATGATTTTACATGAAACAAATTTCAAAAAAATAATCAATCTCAATCTTATTGAAGTGGAAAAAGATGGGTTAATAAAAATGCTGAAAGTTGGAATTGGATAAGTTGGGGGGTAAAAGTCGAGCCAATGACGTTAAACAAAAGCGCTGCATGGGAGGCAACCCATGGTTTTCATGTTTTCCAATTATTTTGAATCATTTATTTCATATAATAAATTACCATAAGCTGTTGACCTGTTATTCTTTTATGTGTAAGGATGGGTATGAAAGGGGAGCGCCATATTCATCCGTGTCACGTGGCGTGATCTCCGAGTAATACCTTACCCAGAAAATATAAAGAATACAATGTATCATCAGTTTATTTTGTTTTGTTTTATTTTTTGTATAGGTTAAAAAAAGGACATGTTGAAATCCATAAGGAAAATCCAGTCACCACCATCCAAGCCGCTGAGACTCAAATCCAGGATTGAAGGGAGACTATGGCATGCACTATCATCATCAACCACCATGTGACTTCATTCCATGATTTTTATTTTAAATTTCTTCATTGAACTCCTCTCCTACCCCCTTCTAACTTTTCTATTCTTTAAACACTGGGGACATTGTCATTCTAAGTTGGGGGGAGATAAAAAATGATTTTTTTAAAAAAACATGCATGAAAAGAAAAATTCCATTAACCATAAACATGATAACACACATTGCAAACTCTAAAATTGGATATCAAATAAATTTTGAATGCCTTGATTCTGATTTTAATGAAAGTTTAAGTTCATGAGCATAGTTTTTGGAAAGTGCGGTTGTCCGATGTGATTTTTCAATGTTTACATTTTCATCCTCTTAATAAAAATGCCACAATTCACGTCTATTGGATCGTGGGTGTAAATTTGAGTTCTCGGGTCCCTTTCATTATAGCATAGGGTTCTGGGGTCACTTTTAGTTTAATTTGAGTATCCAAAAACAAAAAAACAAAAACAAAACAAACAAAAAAAAACAAAAAAAAAACAAAAAAACAAACAAAAAAATGACCACATAGAGCAATGTTTTGTCCAAATGCGTGGCGTCCGGCACTTGGGGATCGTGACTCCATAGTTGTCTTGCCCAGAGTTAGGCTTTATATCTCTATTTTAGAGCATGAAATTGACAAAATGCGTGGCGTCCGGCACTTGGGGATCGTGACTCCATAGTTGTCTTGCCCAGAGTTAGTCTTTTCATATCTATTGTGGTTAAAAAAAATCAAAAAAAATCAAAAAAAATCAAAAAAAAATTGGATACTCATTTTAAGGTTTAATGTGATTCCCACCTAGCGCTTCCATTTTTTCCCCTTGAACAATAAAATGGGCCCCTTATCTTTTATGATGCACAACACTTTATCATGCTTAATTGGAATTGGATGAAATGTGGCAATGAATTTGAACAAAGGAATGGGCTTGGGCTTGGGATATGCTTATGGACCTAGCTTGTTTTAAATGATTTTTATGGGTTTTCATAATTTTTTTGGTATTAGATATTTGGGTGAGTAATGTGTATTTAAATGTTTTTGGAAAATGGGATTTGGATTTCATATTTGTAATTTATTTTGTTCGGGACTAGCAAAACTCAAGTTGGGGGTGTGATTAGTCACTGAAAGTGGCTAATATTCATTGTTAAGATCATAATATTAATTTGTTTAAAAGTTCATAAACATCAATTTTAGTCCAATTCAGAAATTGAACTTCATTTCCCATCATTGTGCAATTCATGCTTAAAATGTCAATTTGGGCCCACTCAATAATTTGCTTGTGGAAATTACAATATTCATCATTTTAATTTGAAATTTTGGGATATGATTTATCACATTGTTTGGAACATTTTATCTTTTAGGTCCGATGGATGAATCCCAACGGAAGATGGAGAATTTTGTGCCTGAAGGCAGAAACATGCTGGAAAAAGCATAATGGGCCTAAGGCCCATCAAACAAATGTGGGGCCCAGAAACCAAGCCCAATGAAGCTCAAATTTATAAAGTATAAAGATAAAAATATGAGGATCATTTTATTCAACTGTGGCCGGAGCTAATTCTGATGTTTTCATGATGATAAATGGATCTGAAGTTGAGATTTAACTGGAGGACTTGTCATTAATGCACAGCAATCCGTACCACCATTTCAACCATAACTTTCAAATGGATGAGCCAAATGTCCTAAACTTTTGAGAGCTTCTATAAGACACATGGACGAAGATATGTTATATTTATGACCACTTCGGATTCGGCCATATGAAGTGTCAAAAGCACACGTCAAAATGGAGGACGAATCTGGACAGTTTTCCGGGTCAACTTCGAAACGTCAATTTACTTTTGATTCTTCACCCTCCTTTTGACTCTCTTAATTGTTGGGGGGTGAATTTAATGTTGGGGGTGGACATAAGGATCATAATATGCCTATATAAGGAGCTGGTGGTGAAGGGAATAATCATCTAACATTTTTCCTTGAATCTAACATTTTCCTTTGAATCCAAGTTTTTCTTTTAATTGTAATTTCCCGCTTTCGTTTTGTAATGGCATCGTCAATTTCTCTGATGTAAGTTTTTCATTCACGTTTAGTATTTTAATAAAATTTCTTCTTCTTCACTTTTATTTATCCTTTTTTTTACACGTTGATACCGTTGAATCATAGTGTGAATTTATTCACACCCGCACTTGTGAATTCATCACACAACGGTGGAGTGTTCATTTTGATTAATGTTTTTTTCTTTCTTCTTCAATCCTGCTTCTTTAAGTCAATTACCCGATTCCATTGATAGAATAACATCAATGGAGGGCTAAACTTTTATGGGTTGATCCTAGGGAGTTGCATGAGTTGGATTGAATGTTATTTGATGTTCTTAAATTCATAAATTTGTTCTTTATTTTAAGAGTTCCTTTCTTTGATTTATCTTCTTCTTTGTCTTCACCGACTTTAACGATGACACATTTTGAGTGCTAGTACGATCCAATTCCTTGGAGTGCTCATTTAATTGATCCTCTAAGTGAATTGGTGATTAGCCTTGAAATTGTGTATGGATTAAATCGGAGAATGATATTGAGGAATTATTTCATTTAATGGATACCTCTTGAACCGACGAACAGAAAATCAAATGAAAAACAAATACATCCAATAAAGCCCAAGAGAAAACCTAGGATCGGCTCACCTTAATTAGTTGTTTTAATTCAAGTAATTTTATTTGTTTTTTTTAAATTAAATCAATATTTCTTCAAATCAATTCAATCCAATGTTGGCCACTGCATAGCCAATCCCGCATCTAATCAAAGTGTCTCAAGGTTTCTTCTTCGGTTCTTGTGGATTCGATCCCTATAGGTATGCGGTCGTTGCGGTCGTTGAACCGTTAGGAGAAATCCACCCCCCAACTTGAGTTTTGCTAGTCCCGAGCAAAATAAATTACAAATATGAAATCAAAATCCCCTTTTCCAAAAACATTTAAATACACATTGCTCACTCAAAAGATCTCATACCAAAAAAATTATGGAACCCATCAAAATCATTTAAAACAAGCTAGGTCCATAAACATATCCCAAGCCCAAGCCCATTCCTTTGTTCAAATTCATTGGCACATTTCATCCAATTCCAATTAAGCATGATAAAGTGTTGTGCATCATAAAAGATATGGGGCCCATTTTATTGTTCAAGGGGAAAAAAATGGAAGCGCTAGGTGGGAATCACATTAAACCTTAAGATGAGTATCCCTTTTTTTTGATTTTTTTTTTGATTTTTATTTTTGATTTTTATTTTTGGTTTTTTTTAACCCCAATAGATATGAAAAGACTAACTCTGGGCAAGAAAACAATGGAGTCACGATCCCCAAGTGTCGGACGCCACACATTTTGTCAATTTCATGCTCTACAATAGAGATATAAAGCCTAACTCTGGGCAAGACAACTATGGAGTCACGATCCCCAAGTGTCGGACGCCACGCATTTGGACAAAACATTGCTCTATGTGGTCATTATTATTATTTTCAATTTTTTTTGGATACTCAAATTAAACTAAAAGTGACCCCAGAACCCTATGCTATAATGAAAGGGATCCAAGAACTCAAATTTACACCCACGATCTAGTAGACGTGCTTTGTGGCATTTTTATTAAGAGGATGAAAATGTAAACTTTGAAAAATCACATCGGACAACTGCACTTTCCAAACACTATGCTCATGAACTTAAACATGCATTAAAATCAGAATCAAGGCATGAAAAATTTATTTCATATCAAATTTCAGAGTTTGCAATGTGTGTTATGATGTGTAAGGTTAATGGAATTTTTCTTTTCATGCATGTTTTTATTGAAAAAAAAATCATTTTTATCCCCCCCCAACTTAGAATAACACTGTCCCCAGTGTTTAAAGAAAAGAAAAACTAGAAGGGGGTAGGAGAGGAGTTCAAAAAAAAATTTAAAATGAAAATCATGGAATGAAGTCACCTGGTGGTTTATGATGATAGCGCATTCCATAGTCTCCCTTCAATCCTGGGTTCGAGTCTCAGCGGCTTGGATGGTGGTGAATGGATTTTCCTTATGGATTACAACATGCCCTTTTATTTTTTAACCTATAAAAACATAATAATAAACAAAACAAAACAAACTGATGATACATTGTCTTCTTTTAGATTTCTGGGTAAGGTATTACTCAGAGATCACGCCACGTGACACGGATTAATATGGCGCTCCCCTTTCATACCCATCCTTACTCATAAAATAAGAACAGGTCAACAGTCTATGGTAATTTATTATATGAAAAAGAAAATGATTCAAAATGATTAGAAAACATGAAAACCATGGGTTGCCTCCCATGCATCTCTTTTGTTTAACGTCGTTAGCCCGACTTTTCCCCCCCAACTTATCCAAGTCCAACTTTCATCATTTTCAAGACCCCATTTTTGTCCACTTCAACTTTATTCATATTGATTTTTTTATAATTTGATTCATGTGAAATCATATTTTCTACAATGATTGGTAAAATCCAAGGAATATCTAAAATGGTTGATCATGTTTTATCTGGAGTATTTCCTAATATTTCAAGGTTCATTCCTACATTATTGGTTTCATGAGATGGATGAATGATAACTGAGAGGTCTTGTTTGTACCCTATGATGGGATTCCTAAGTGGGGAAGTAAGGACATTGATTTTAAGTTCAGGTTGGATAGGACATTCAAAAATAGATAAGGAATTAGAATCAATATCAATTTCATTTTCAAAATTTCCAAACACAATTGGTTCCCTTTGAATTGAAGATTCAACCCCAAAATTTTCTAGATGAGTTTCATAAATGGGTATGGGTTTGAGGTTTGTGATTTCTCCTAATGGTTCATTGATTGGTGTATCTGAAAAATCATCATTGTAGAAATATTCTGAACATTCAATCTCTGAAGAAAAATTTCCCTCTTGTGAATTCATGAAATCAATTTCATCATGATTTAAACACTTGTTAACAATTCCCTCATGTTCATTAGCTTGACTTTCAAAATTACCTGACCAATTCACTTCATTATCCAACTCTGTTTTCCAAGATTCTAAAGTGGGTTCATCACTAAATTCAAATAAGTTATGTGGGTAACAAGATTCTTCTATAAGTGATGTGGAAGGGATAACCTGAGTTGGAGTGGGTTCCAAAAATGATTCAATGCTTTGTAGTTCTACTCTCAGTGATGAAACTTCTGAATTCATTTTATCCATTTTTCACACAAATGTTCAATAATTTTTTCAGAATTAGGATTGATAGATGTTTGGACGTCATGAACTTCATTAATTTTTATCTCTTCAATCATCCTCGAGAGGTATGGAAATTGATCCTTTAAACAATCAGCATCCCATTGATTGTACAAGTTATCGGGTGTGGGGTAATCATTCAAGTGTTGATCAAAGTAATTTTCTGTCTGAGGGGATTCCCATTGTTGATTTTCTATTTGATTCCAGCCTGAGTTTATGAAAGGAAATTGTTGATGATACTCCATTGGAGTTGAATGAAATTTGGATATGGATTTTTTTTTGGACACACGAAAACAGAAATGGGAAAAGAAAAGAGAAATATAGGGTGAGAATAGAGAATTTGGGGTGAGAAAAGAAGATGTGGGTCTAAGGTACTTACTTGGGTCCCCGACAACGACGCCAAAATTTGGTTGCGCCCAAATTTACCCTACAGGTATGCGGTCGTTGTAGTACAGGTAGGGGTCGAATCCACAGGGACTGAAGAAGAAACCGAGAGACACTCTGATTTTGGAAGGATTTGGCTATGGAGTGGCCAACTATTTGGATTGATTTTATTTGAATAACTACTGATTTAATTTAAAGAAAATAAATTAAAACATACACTTACTTAGTCTAAAACAATTAATGGAGATGAGTTGATCCTAAGTTGTTACTAGGGTTAGATTGGATGTATTTATTATCTTATAACGTTCGTTTCACTAATTCAAGACGTGTCCACAAAATGATATAATTCCTCAACATCATTCACCAATTTAATCCCTCACAATTCCAAGTCTAATCACCAATGCACTTAGAGGATCAATTTAATGATCACTCCAAGGAATTGGATCGTACTAGCACTCGAAATGTGTTATTGTTAAAGTTAGCGAAGATGAAGAAGAAATTAATCATCAAATGGAAATCTTAAATTAATGAAATGATTAAAGAATTTTAGATCATAAAATAACATCCAATCTTCCCCATGAAACTCCCTAGGACCAACCCATAAGGGTTTAGCCCTCCATTTATGCTATTAAATAAATGGAAGCGGGAAGTCGACTTAAAGAAGCAGAATTGGAGAAGAAAAATAAAACAATGAAACGATCACTCCACCGTTGTGTGAATAAATTCACAAGTGCTGGTGTGAATAAATTCACATCTTAAAGAAACGGTATCAAAGTGATAAGAAGAAAAAAAGAAAAATATGAAATTAAGAACTTTTATTGAGAACTAATGTGATTCAAATAACTTACATGATAATGAAGAACGATTACAACATCAAAAGGACAGCAAAACATTACAATGAAAACAAAGCATCCAAGATGATAATAAAATTTTCCACCCCCATTACCTTAACCAATATCTCCTTATATAGGCATATTAGGAGCCTTAGGTACATCCCCCAACATTAAATTCACCCCCCAACAATTAAGAGAGTCAAAAGGAGGGTGAAGAATCAAAAGTAAATTTACGTTTCGAAGTTGACCCGGAAAACTGTCCAGATTCGTCCTCCATTTGGACGTGTGCTTTTGACACATCATATGGCCGAATCCGAAGGTGTCATAAATATAAACTATCTTCCTCCATGTGTATTCTAGAAGATATCAAAGTTTTAGGACATTTGGCTCAGCCGTTTGAACGTTATGGTTGAAATGGTGGGACGGATTTCTGTGCATTAATGACAAGTCCTCCATTTAAATCTCAACTTCAGATCCCTTTATCATCATGAAAACATCAGAATTAGCTCCGGCCACAGTTGAATAAAATGATACTCATATTTTTAGATTTCTACTGTATAAATTTGAGCTTCATTGGGCTTGGTGTCTGGGCCCCACATTTGTTTGAGGAGCCTTAGGCCCATTATGCTTTTTCCAGCATGTTTCTGCCTTCAGGCGCAAAATTCTCCATCTTCCTTTGGGATTCATCCATCGGACCTAAAAGATAAAATCTTCCAAACAAAGTGATAAATCATATCCCAAAATTTCAAATTAAAATGATGAATATTGTAATTTCCACAAGCAAATTACTGAGTGGGCCCAAATTGATATTTTAATCATGAATTGCACAATGATGGGAAATGAAGTTCAATTTATGAATTGGACTAAAATTGATGTTTATGAACTTTTAAACACATTAATATTAAGATCTTAACAATTAATATTAGCCACATTCAGTCACTAATCACCAAGGGAGGTTTTAAGAAAGAAAAAATTTACAAAGGTTCCAAATAGGCCTCAATCAATCATTGAGTGACAAATTTTTTTGAAAAAATATCCAACTCACCATTTATGAACAATAAAACATTTAATGACCCATTTAGGTAACCTAATTAAATATTTGGAAACCGAAACACATTTACTAAACCAAAACCATGATTTGGAAACCAAAAATCCTATATAAAATCCAAAAATTAATTTTAAAAAACATGTGTGTTGTATTTTTTATTAAAACCATCCTATGCAACATTATATAGGTGGAAATCAATTCATTTCGAGTAAAAAAATATTCTAAAAATAAAAAATCTCAAATTAGTATTAAATAATGGTGAAAATTTCAATCCATGAATGTTTCATAAATTGAAAAGGAAAAATCCAAGGGAGACCATACTCAAACTCAATGTAATTGATCACAAAAACCAAAATATCACTTTTTTGGCTTCCACACATTTGTACCATCACTTATATATAAGGACACATAGCACCTATGTATAAATTTTCATGGATGAAATGTACAAGGGGGTTCCTAAAAATATAAATACAATTTTATATACCCCTTTAAAACTAAACACATATGCATCCTCATAAATAAATAAAAAACATGGCACCAATGTTTATATTTTCACTTCCATGAGTGAATATATACAATGTGGGAAACACATATATATATTCCAAATTATACATATAGGTGTATGTATCCATTTACAAAGGCGATCCAAATACATGTTAATAGTGTTCAAAGAATTCTAGAAAAAAAATACAGAATCAAAACAAAAAAAAACATGTAAAATAACATTGTGGACGAGAATTAAAACATAACACAACCTACCTAAAACCCTTGGAGAACCCATTACCATTGATGACTGTGACATGAAAAGTATAATATCAGAGTTAAGGGGACCTAAACATCAAAATAAAATTTAAAAAGAACCACCAAAATGATTTAGGATTCAGACATGTTGTGCAAACCACGTGGTAGAAAATGTGACAATAAAAGAGGGGAAATTGTAGGAGGAGAATAGCAGGATAACCTTAACGAATATGACTGCCCACAAAATTGAGAGGTGAAATAGTTCCTAGATGGAGAATGATAAGGTAGACCATGTACGCTAGGGGGTGGGGGATTGGTGACATGGTTATGAGGGGGGGGGGGGTACTATGAGGGTGAAGAGAAACCCCCCTTTATGGGTTAAAAGATAACCCAATATTAAAAATAAATCTTAATAATAATAAAAAAACATTTATTTTATTATTATAAGAAATTAAATTTTAATTTTTTGTTTTATTTCTTTTTATTTTTTTATTTTTTTTATTTTTTTAACCTAGGAAGACCACAGGGTTTAACGGGAGGGTGAACATGCCCATGAACTAGGTTGTTCAATAAAGACATAGCCAATGTCTAGGATGCAGGGATTTAACTAGGTCAAACACAATTTCTTCTAACCATAAACCAACCATGTGACTCCTATTTGGCTCCTAGAAACCAAAATCTTCTCTATAAAACACCATGTAATTATATAAAACAAATTAATGAGTTGAATCAAATAGAACAATATAGAAATATCGAGGAGGGGTTTGATAATTATCCCAACATCAAAAAATTAATCCCCCGGAAAAAACACCAAGTCTAAATAAAGAACAAGACCAAATTAAAATTAATAAAGGAACATACATAACACAACTTTGAGAAAAAATAAAAATCAATGAAAACCCCCACACTGAACCCTAAAATAAAGAAAACCAAAAACGATGGTGTAACATTTCAACTCTATAAGCCACACCCGAACAAATCAATAGAAATCGACAACCTAATCGATGGTGTGTATCCCCTCCATTTACATAACAAGAATCTAAGAACAACCAGAAAATGCTGACATGAGAATTCCAACATGGATCTACCCAAGAACTCCCCACACAAGCTATATCCCACCACATGGGGTCCCCATTGAAAAAAAATTCCAAACTATGCAGTAAACGGAATAAAAACTCATCTTTTATACAAGACAAAATAATCTAATAAATTTCCATAAAATGATTCAAAATGTGACTATTAATATGGATAACTATATATTAATTTACATCTATAAGGTTCATTCATAACTATAGTGGATTACAAGTATAAAAGTCCACCAAGACATTTACAACCAAACAATTAATTTCAAGTATAATGAAAAAAAAACAGAGGAACCTAAACCATTCCCTCTCTAACACTAAATATAAAATCTCTTAAAATTTCCCCCCACAAATAATGAATCTAGAATGCATAGAAAACATCACTCTACGGTCTATGGATGGTTTCATGATTTCATCATGAATCTACTTCCCCATAGTTAGAAGCTTATAATCCCTGAACAAAACTCATTCTTCTACTGTCACAAATAGACACAGAGTCTACAAGCCCCCACTAAATGATAGAAAAAAGGATTAGAATGAAACAAATCGACCATATTGGAGAAAAACAAACTTGTGGTAAATTAAATTAATTAAGTGAACTTAAATGGATAATTGTCTAAAATAAGCTCCTTCAATTCACAATCCTCACATGATAGGAGAACTCCACGAGAACCAAATGAAAACACACTATAAACTACCACATGATTCCCTATATGAATTTACCATGAGATAATATGTGATTCTTTAATACTAAAATGAGACCTCATATAAATATAATAGATTCTAACTGATCGCGCAACACTATCTCTGGAGAATTGAATACAAGTTCATTGAAATGGCCAACATACCACCAAAACCATCTTCTGACCTTTCCAAAATTTTCAAAGATCTGAAACATTATTCTCCTTTAATTCATTAAGAATAAAAAATTGGTTTAATATGAGATTTAAGATCACATATTAAAACCTAACTCGCAACAGATATGGGATGATTACTTTAAACTAGACCTATCCTACTCCATCAAACATACCAAATAAAATTCGAATGTTCAAGAAATTTGGTGTATAAAAACACTAAATATATTAATTACTTCCTCAATATACTCCATAGCCTCCAATAATAATTGATGAATATATAAACCATGAAATGATTAATAATATTTTGTCTCTAACACTCTGATAATAGTATAGGAAGGTCAAGAAAATGGAAAAAATACACCTTATAAACATTCTCCGTTTTTTGTTGGCTTATATTAAAACAAACGACACATAAAACTAGATAAAAATAATAAAAATCTCAACTAATGAAATATCTCAACCGAAAACGCTGCGTTTATAATCCAAAATAAAATAAAAAACAATTTTTTTTTTCAAAAATATCATTTTCTTAAATATACCGATTCTAAACCAAATTCCCCATTTCAAAATTGAAACTATATCACAACATAAATTTAAAAAAATACCACTTCCACCATTCCATTAATCATATATATTAAAAATAAAACTTCTCTAATTTAAAACCAATGTATTTCTCTCTGAAAACAATTTTTAAAATTTATTTTCTTTTCAAATTCCACTCACAAAATTAAAATTTAGATATGTACATCACCAACAACAATATAACAAAAATAGACAACTTGTGGTAATTTATGACCTAGCTATATGGTTTTTAATACCATGCATTAATCATGCACCCACAACTAGAAGTATCTTAAACCTTTCACTTTGGATCCACATGGGTCACTTCTCCATACAAGATCTCCATGTAACACTGATTCAAAAATACTTTTATCTCCCAAACCATACATATTAAAAAAAGGCCAATGAAATAAACCTAAATACCAAAATGATAGACCAATGTCTAGATTACCCCTCGTAACTCGAGGATCAAGAATGAGAAATATTTCATGACACTATTCCCTTACAAACCTCCCTAGATCTGACAGTCCTATATCCAAAAAATCTGACCAAATCAACAATAATTGTTCTTCTATGATAACATTTTTTTACAAATTGACTATGGTCAATGTTTAATACATCACCTAATTTTACATGAAACACGTACAAATAGTTTTTCATGAGTCTCTTTATATTTCAACTACTGTTGTGCATCAGTGACAAGGAAACTCAAAATAATTTATCCCAGAAGACAACAAAAAAATTAAAAAGTTTAAATAGTATAATAAAGATACACTTTTAGAATAATTAAATAAAATATATACATAAATGAATGTGAACCTTTGATTTACCACTAAACACTAAACTAACATCATACCATGGGGACAATGATCGATTTGGATGAAGTACCTAAAGCAAAGAATAATGATATAATTATAGGAATGTGTATTGAAAATTAGTACCCATTTCTTAATAATCTATTCCCATTCAATTTAATTTAATTAAATATTCTACCAATTTCAATTATAAAATAAAATAAAATTTAAAAAAATACATTAAATAAAGAAAACATTTTCCATTTCACATTTTCTTTAAAAATAGTTTTTTTTTTCAAATATGTATTGTTTTTAAATTTAGAGGAAAAGAGGGGAAGTAGTAAAACCATTGTTTTTTGTTCAATCAGTGTAAAAAATGACGAACTAAATTTTCCATAAAACAATTAGAAACCAATTAAATACATTTAACAAAAAATTTCACCACACAAGAATTCATGATCAATGAAAACACAACAAGGGAAATAGAAAATTTCACACATGAGTAACCAACCAAACAAAGAAAAAAAATCATATAAAAATAAATTCTGTTGAACATGTAAATCCTAATAGATTAGTGGATAATCTATAAAATATTAAAAACTAATTTGTTATGTAGGCACACCTATCATAATTCCATCATCCATCCAAAATGCTCACTATTACCCAACATGCATAACCGAGGGCATGATCCCAAGGTAGAGAGAGGTTTATAATAAGGGCCATTATCCAAAAGATAATCTAAACTACTATAGTAAATATTATCGAAAATTTACTATATATTTTAGGTTATCATGTAATATCAAAATTCAGGGTGAGAAAAAATTCCAATTACATACACATCCAAAGCATAAGTCACCCAACTAAGCATCAAGCCACTAAATTACCAAGATAAAACCCATTTTCCCCCAACCATCTACACAAGAGGAATGTAATTGTCTAAGGACCACTCCTTTCCATTAGCATATGTATCTATGAAATTGATCCATCCAAAGGGAGGTTTTTAAAAGTGACTAATTTATGATGGATCCAGATGGTCTCCAAGCATCCTTTGAGTGAAAACGCATTTTACAAAATGATTAAATATAACATTTATGAAACAATTACAATTTAGGGGACCATTTAAGAATCCTGATTCATCATTTGGAAAACAAAATACATAACTAAGCCAAAACAATTATTTATAAACCAAATATCATTTATAAAATCCAAACTGTCCTTTTAACTAACATTAATCAAGAAGGGTTTAGTAAAACCATTCCATAAAACTTAATATAATTAGTTTATTAGTTAATTTCAAGTAAAATATTATTCTAAAAATCATTCCTCACTAATTAGTATTTAAAAAATATGTAGAAGTCATAGATTAGATGATTCATAAATTTTAATGTGAAATAAAAATGGAAACCAACCTCAAACTCCAAGCACATTGAAATAGAAACCAACATATTCCCTTTTCTTCTTTCACACATAAGCACATTTTAATATATATATATATATAGGTAAATGAAGCACCTATGTACACATTTTCATGGACAAATATGTACAATGGGTCTCTACATATATTCTTACTCATCCATATACCCCTTTACACACACACCTATTCATTTTGATAGATATATATGCTACCTAGCCCCAATATATATAATTATACATATTCACACTACCCTGAGTGAATATATACAAAGATTAATCTTATATATCTATATATATTCATACCCATGAACACTTGTGTAAGTAACTGTTAGAAAATATAGATAGAATCCATCAATACAGGGTCCAAATAATTATAAAAAACTCTTGAATTTTAAAACCAGAAAAGAAAAACTTGAGGTGAATAATTATAATGGAACAATTCCTACTCAAAAAAGTTGGAAAACAATCCAAATTTAAAAAATCTAGAAATACTGGTCCTTAATTATAATTCCTACACAATAAACATCACAAAACCACCATATTAAAAGTCCCATCATGAGTTAGGGTTGCACCATCAAATGAGTACCCCCTAGAAGGAAAATAAACCAAGAAATATGTAAAATGATATGAGGATGAGAGGAGGATAACCATTCCATAGATTATTGAAAACTGAAACGGGAGTAGAAATAGAGACCATGAGGTGGTAGGAGAAGGGAGAGCATACACGAGAGAAGTGACTCATCTACACAAGCAAGATAATGGAAGTGGTCTATCACGGTGTAAAAATTAAACCCACTTTGAGGGGTTAAAAGATAACCTACTATTAATAATAATATGTAATAACAACAATAACAATAATTTTTTTAATAATAATACAATTAAAACATCTCTTTTGATATTTTTAAAAATATCATAATTTTAATTTTCTTTATCTTATATCCATTTCCTTTTTTATTTAATATATTATTTTGACATTGGAATATCTCATGATTTAGTTACACTATCTTCTATATAATGAAAAAACGGTGGGCTTTCCCCTTTAATTAGTGGGATGGACCACACAGTTTATTGGGATAGGGAAAACAATAATGTGATAGCCATTGCAGCCTATATAGAGACACTATCTAGGTTGAATGTTTTGTAATAGGTCGAAACATTGTTCCTCTTCACCATGTGTCGATCATTCACCTCCTTCTATTTTCCCAAAAACTAACATTTCTTTAAAAATTTAATTGGAATACTATAATGAAAAATAATGGAATAAATAAAAAAATAATAAAGAAATATAGGGGTATGGTGTGACGTAATATCCAAATATCATTACTCATTCATGTTAAAATTGGATGAGTGGTTTCTCTAAAAATATGGATGTTTCTAAACTCAATTCATGATTCTTGAGTGGCAATATTTTTGTTAAATTATTTCATTTAAGTTGGGTACATTCATCAATTTAAATTATTTAAATTATATTATCTCATTTTTTGTTGATATTTATTTCTATCACATAATCCATTTTATAATTATTTCTCACTTTTTGGGATATGATCATTTTATATCACCTGTTTCTATATCAAGACAGATTATGATCATGTTATTCTAATATTAACATATTCAAATTATCATTGGTTTATATTGTTTTAACATCACATTTTATATAACATTGATTTTATGATGATCTATAAGAAATTATGATTTTATAATTTTTTAGAGAAACATAATGATGTAATATATATTTTAATCTCATTAAGAATGATTATTGGAAATGATGATTTGTATTTTTTATTCCTTTTCACATAATGGGGATTCATTGGGATTTAATACGTAATGTGTGGGGTCTAAATATTAGTGGCCCATAAATGAATGTAATGGTCTTATGTTACAAAATAGGATGGGTTTTGGTTTATTCAACTTCATGTGAAGGGATTGTGTCTTCGCATTGGGCCTTGATAATAAGATATTTTATCTAGGTCTATATACTAAGTATAGTGTCTATGTAGAGGTATTTGACTTCTGGTATAAATAAATAACATTATTAATTCAACTAGTAATAGTTCATTAATATTTATATCCATGATTTCATTTAATATTCATATATAGGTTAATATCAGTTTCAATTGAATATAGAGTCATTTTTAGCTTTTCATTCCATAATTTTTATTAAATGATTATTCCATGACTACATCTATTATATGTTGACAATATAGAATCATTGAGATCCCCCCTAATTTTGTTTCCATGTCTATACGTTATAGATAAATTTTTCACTCATGAAATTTTTATAAGGATAACAAATGATAAAGGATTAATTGCAGATATTCAGGACATCAGATAAAAAATCTAGTTTCTTATATAATGGGAACATTTCCATTTGAGTTAAATAAAATGGGATTAAGAATTTTACGATTTACAAAAATTATTTTTATTTGTAATTATATAAATATTATATGAATTTAAATGATTCAATAATCATTATTTTTCCTGTAATCATGGGTGGTTATACGATGGATTTTACTGGTGGTATCAAATACCATTTTTATGTATGAGTCTATGAGTAGAATATCTGGGAGCAATGGTCTATTGCATCCTTATTTAAAAGTTTAATATTGTGGTATATTAATTAGGAGAACTATTTGATGAAAAAATTTGCGACATGATTTCACGTACTGAATAGGTTCACTCATACTATAATAAAAGACATAAGGGTGTATCAAGGATCGAAATTTTAGTTGAGGTGGTCGAGAGTCATTGAAACTCCTATTATATCAAAAAAAAATTCATATAGCCCTATACGAATAGATTTTATAGAAGAATGTATCACTAATACCTCTCAAGACCCCCTACATAGATTATGATTATCCATTAGGTTAAGGGTGGACCACAACTGGATAGCTAGTTGGGTGCAATGGGTAGACATAAAATGGGAGTATAATTAGGAATTGTTTTCACTGAATCTCCTCATTATTATTAGACTTGAATCAGTGCTTTGATATCCATTCTGCTATCCACACATTGCTTCCCCCATCAAAGAGATCTTCTTCATATATGATGGCTATTAATGAAAATATATGGTCAATCCATGTGAGATAATCCATTATTCAAAAGCCATGACATATTTTTACCTTATATGGTGGTGGGTCCCTACATCATTCATCATAGATGATTCTCTTGGTATGACTTTTCTCATATGTTCATTCATATATCAGTTCTCGTTGAATTATATCCAAAATTGTCACCAAGATCATCTAACAATTCTTAGTGCGATCTTAATTAGATAATTTGATAAAATTATATTTTTTCGTCATAGAATTTTTCAAGAACACTGAGGATATGACTATACATATATAGATCATCTCTCATGATGATGATCTTATGTATTTTATGGGGTTTTATTTTGGATTTATATCATTTTGTGAGATATTCTTTGGTTATTATTAAATTGAGTTGAATTAAACATTGAATCATGGAATTGAATTAGGGATTTTTCATACCATTAAATTATAAGGGTTTTGGGAGTGAATCGAACTACAATGGGTGATAAAGTTTCTAAAGAACCTTTTTTGTTAATTTATTCTAAATTTTCCGATTTAAACATATTAAATTTGAATTTTCCTTATTGTCATGTCATTAAATTTTTTTACTGAGAATAATTTTGATCCTTGGTACAAACATTCCATGGGTGGTTGGTCATGGTTATAGATAGGTAATGTTATGATGTATGTCATGTATTAATAATTCTATTCAAATTTCTTTATAATTTATTCTTATTCAATTAATTAAGTATATATTATCTACATTTATCTAATTTTAGTCCTTTTTAATGATTTTGGACCTCAATAGAGATTATTGTTTGCTGAATGGATTCAGTCCACATAGATAGAACCATTTTTCATTGCATGGATGGGAGATGACAATATTTGTGGTATAACTTCACATGTAATCTAACCAATATTAATATAAATAAATTTTAATAATATGATATGATATTTGAGACTCAAAAAATCACCATTGATTCATGATGTTATTTTAATATCATGTAATTTTTAATTGGTCAATGAACATAAATCATAACTAATTTAAGAAACTATTACGAATGAGATGTTTCATGAACATTAATAAATTCATAATAAGTCAATGACACAATGTCTTTATTAATTTAAATAACTATACTAAATGTAATTGAAATGGATTCAAGGGACATGATGTATCCTAGTGGACTTGATTGATGTTAGTTCATGGTGGTTGATTATGGATCATTAGTGAGTTCGTTATTTTACATGTTCCCCAAATTGGGAGTGTGGTTATATTACAGAGCACTGAGATCCTATTATACTATATTTCAATCATTGATCAAATGTGTGTGAATAATATGATACCATTTTTGATTCTGTGATAATATTTGTGTGGTTTTTTCCAATGGGTCCTCGTTTGATGCTCTAATGACATATAAGTGTATGTAATTAATATCATATAGTGATTGATGTATTTATCACATATATATGATTATATATCCCTTGAGTCCCATATATGAATTATTATTCCATGAGTTGTCTTATGTATATTGATATTTTATATTTGATGATGATCCGATGTTTTTTAGGATGCAACAAAACTCTCCTGATGAAATTCCCTATTCTAATTTTATATGCTCAACATGGTTATATATTATTACCTTTCCTATAGAAAAATTAATTTATTACTCATGATTCATGGTCCATTTTGATATGGTTATACCTTATATTGGGATTTTGTATAGATTGTAATGATGATGGAGATAGACTATATCATCGTCGGTGGACACAATTACCTAAAGGTAGACTCATGGTAGAAACATTACGAGTTCAACGAACTTATTGAAGTGGAATAACATGTTCCCATGATTCTATATAGATTTCAAGTAATTTTTCTTAAATTTCATTATGGATACTGAGTGACATCTTTTCTTGATTCCTCGTCTATACAAAGTGTGATATTTTATTGATACCAGGTGATTGTTGTGGGACATTTTGTCTTGATACATTGTGGATTCAATGTTACATTTCTATCAACCATGTGGGTAGATCATGATTATTCCAAACACATACTAAAATTATCATTCCATTATGGAGCTGATGAAGTTACATACATGGCTGTGTTGATCCCTATTAATCACATGAAACCTATACTTTTGTTTGATTGTTTTTAACTTGAGGATTAGTGATTATGTGTAATGTATGCACAGTACGTATTACTTGTTTTATTTCAGTTCGTCTTGTCAAAAATACTTAAATTTTATTTACCTTTCTGGTATTATACTATAATGGTGGTGTCATACTATGCTATAAAAATACACTTCTTAGGATTCCATGGATCTTATATACCAAATAATTCCTCTCCTATTTTAGGTACATGTTGTTTGAAGGCCTAGGTTGTAATATTTAATCTGATGGCTTGATATCAATTTTGAGATTTAAAATAGGAGTGGCTTAGAGTTTAGTGAAATTATTGTTGTACGTTATTACTTTATATTGATATGTTATTGTAATAGTTGGTGATCGGTGAATCATTCTATTATATGACCATTAAATTTTTTTTTACATTCATAAATGATTAATTCTAATTGTATTATTTATGCTTACTGTGATTGTATATTTTTTACATTTTACCTTATAAATAAGTTAGTATTCACTTTGATTTATTTTATAATCACACCAATGACCCAAATTAGATTTCTATGTTATTCGTAAAACTCTAGAATAAAAAGAGGTGTCATGGAGGTCATGTGGTATTCTATCTTCGATCATGTGATTTAGGATATGATGTTACAATATATAGTTAAATTTATTTTAAAAAATTATATTTTTAATTTTAAAAACCTGTAATAGAAATTTTATTTTAAAAATACATATTTATACATTATACATAATTATATTTAATTTCTTTTTTATCATATAGAACACATATTTTTATTATATTTACATTATTTTTGAATTCTTCATATCAATATTATCCTAGGGATGATATTTGGGAATTTAATGAATTGGATGAATTTTAGGTGAATATTGAAAAATATAGGTTATAAAAATATCATTGGTTATATAAATTATTAAGATGTAAATATCACCTAAAATTTCATGAAACATTTGTTCCAATGAAATATTCATTTATTAATGAAAAAAAAAATTTAAAATTATTATTTTGAAATTAAATACCTATGACTATCATATAAATCTAAAAGTAAAAAATTTTACTAATAAAAATTCTATTTGATAATTTTATATTATTTTTTTATATAAAAGTAAGAATTCATTTTTGGATAGATAGTAAAGTCATAAAAATAACTATTGTATAAATAACAATCTAATGTAATGAAAATACATATCCCTAACTATTTTTATCCTAAACACATTTGTATATTTAAAACATATTATAATCTAAAAACTATTGTCATGATTGTAAATTTATAATTTTGTACTTAATTTTAACTAGTCTTACATACTGAATCCATTAATATATTATTCTGTATATGTGATCATCGTGTTCAATATAAAATAAATATATTATTTCATTAAATTTTCATAATAAATAATGTTCCTTGTTTAATGTTATTAAGCATGGTAATTACACAAATGAATGTAAAAAATAAATTTTAAAAATAAGAAATGTATTTAAAAATTATCTTAAAATAAGTTATGGTGGTTTTAATTGAACTCTCTACACTATTATATAATTTTCATGAATTTTATATCTATCTATCTCAAAATATCAATTTTTTCATATTAATTCATATGTATTTAAATATATGTCACTCTATTCACTTATAAATGGATCATTCTAACACCCCATTAAATACACTACCAAAAATCAAATACCTATGATGAATCTAAACTAATTAATCTCATAATATCAACTCCTAAATTATTGATATTGCAATCTCAAGATTTATCCCAATTTTTTTTAAATAAAGGCAGTTTCCAAGAGGTTAATAAATAAATCAACCTTATTACATACTAATCTTTAGTCACAATACATTTTATATTTATTACATCCCTTGTTAAATAATATTTATCACAATATTGATTTTTTATAACATTTTAATTTCTATAAATTTAATATTATCACTACATAATAACATTTTCTCAATTATTCAATCATTTTGACATGCTTATTTTTTTGGTATGATTTAAAACCTTAATGAATTGTGTTACAATTATTACACTATTAGTGAATAAAGAATTTTAAATAATTTTGATACTATATTATAATGATAAATTTAATATATATCAATTTTTATTGATGGATGATAGTAGAATAAAATAATTTAACAATCATAGTCAGCCAGTTAATTCAATCATGTTCTTATTTGGGTTTGTCCAACCATATATATGATCAATTCTGTGAAATTATAGAATAGATTTTTATGAAAACATTTTTTTATGATATATATATATATATATTTGGTAGGTGTTTAGTAATTTTCAAACTCAGTATGAACATACCATCTTTTTTTCATTGAAAATTCACATAATAAGAATTTCAATTATTTAACCTTTATGAATTGTCAAAACCCCTATAATGATTTAGTAACATGATAATATTTCATAGAATTTAATTCACTTTGACATAAATAATCTATGAATGATCCTATTTTTCATTAACAATAAGGATTGATATCACAATTATATTACCCATACAATGTAAAAAAAATATTAACATCTGATGATGAATATAAACTATGACTACCTAATATATATATATATAATGATTGTAAATTTAGTTCTTATAATTCACTAGATATTATTATGTCTATAAATTATATTATTATTTTGGTTGAGTTTATTATACATGTGATTAGAAGGCTTTTATAGAAGCCAAGAGTTAATGTTATGGAGTTCTCCCTCTAACACCCTTCTTCGAAGAATAATTTTTATTATTACCTTGATTTAGTTTATCATCATTATTTTTTATGAGTGAACCAAAATCTATTTCATGTTTTCTCTTTACAAGGGATATTATTAAATTTTTTCCAATGTTGTAAGAGGTTTTCCTAACTCAGCATCCTTTCTATAGTCAACATTATTCCTATTTTATTACTCTTTTACGAAATTATTATATTTTATCCTAGGATTTTTTATTTTCTTCTTATTTTATAGGTAATTTACTTTCATAAAAAAATAAATTTCTTTATGGATTTATTTATTCACTTAATTATATTATGTTAACAATAATTCTAATCCTTCATAAATGATCTATTTTTCATCCATAGTAACATTCACTAATATCAATAGTCCCTTAATTTTTTATTTTTAAATTAAAATATTTATATTTATATTGATCCTAAAATTCCTCATTACCTATTTTAAAAACAAATATCACTATTTCAATAATGTTTATTTCTATAAATGTATGTGTAATATTGAAATTTTATTTCCTTTAAAAATTATACATTTTAACTTCATGTTCCCGATTATTTTAGAGTGCCAATTTGTATTATTCAATTTTTCTTTACTAGTATTTCATTCTAAATAATTTTTTAAAAAATCATGATAGAAAATTATAAAGAAAAATATTTGTGATGTTTAATAACAACATTATACTATTACAATCGCTTACATAATAATCATTCTCCCAAAGGATGTATCTCTCATAGAGTCATGTTTAATGAATAACAATATATATTTCATTATGAGATTTTCTTTTTGAGTGATTGTGGTATTAGTATGAACATATCTAATAATTGAAAAACTTTTATGTTATATCATTTGAAAATTTTATGAAACAAAATTTATTTCCTTGATTTTTTTAGATTTGATGACAATTTCTCATTAAGAACATATATTTAGATGTGTAATGGTGGGTTACATTATATCTCTACAATATATTGATTGTGGTATTATATCTCTTGACATAAAAATGGTTTATGAGTTATGATACCCATGTTAGTAGTGGGTTGAGTGTTTTAATGCACAAGTAAATAATGGGATACAAGATGTAATTCCATACCTGCAATATAATGGTACATTGAAATATGATAATAATAAAACTCTAGAACTTTTTCAAAAGGTTATGTTTTTTCCATAGTACCTTATTATTCTATGTTTGGATGACATTCCACATTTTTTTCTCATATACCGTTGATTATGCTCCAAGGATCATGTTTATTATCTCAGTCTCATATGCCATGATATATCTTTTAACATTTGATTTTACATTCGCAGAGATCATGACACTTAGAAAAATAATTTTTTTCATGTTCCTTTTAAAAATATAATTTTTTAACTCTAATGTGTTTCTATTATCATTTTATCTAACTCATAGTTCTATATTGATGATTTTTTTCATATTGTGCATTTTTGCTACACACTTCATATAAACCCATTTGAAATATCATAAAAATGATTTTATGTAATTAGATGTTTAGAATATTTAATATAGTTATTCTATTTAAGATAAGTTTCTACAAGTACTGTAAAATAGTATTCTTTAGTAACTAATCCTCAATGACACTGAATCTTTGGTTCTATGAATCTTGGGAGTTTCTATATCATTTTTTAACTTATTGAACTATTGTGAGGAATAATACATGTTTATATTTAGTTCTTATAGATTATATTAATGTTGGGTTTAAATATTATATGGGGTTAGGTTGATGGAACATTTGTAAAAACCCAATGGATATATTTTATTATTGAATAACATCATGAAATATTAGTAATGCAGAGATTCTATGGTTTCTAATTAATGAAATCCATATCTTCATTCAAAAAATAAATTACATCACTGGTATTGATTATAATTTGTATAATATCCCTATAATATTTTGTTAGGGATTAACTTGATTCAGACCTGGTTCATAACAAAGAAACCAACTACATACCTGGATTGAAACACTCAGGTGATATTATTTACCTATTTACATTTTCTATATGAACATTTAAAACTATTTTGATCAAATTTCAATGAAATTGTTAGATAAACTAATATGACCTAAAAATTGAATAATTCATATTAAAATTTATAAAGTATTAATATACAATACATATATCATTTAAAATTTATTCCATTTAAGATAATACTTTTCCATTTTATATGGTCATTAATTAGTTAATTTCTAAATATGAACCTGTTAAGGTCGATTTTTTCCAATAAATTGATCTTAACACCAACTCAATATTGTTATTTATCTCAAATATTTCAGGTATATTTTATTATTAGATATTTTTTTATTTTTGCGGAATATGTTGTTTTATTTATAAATGAATTTCTTATTATTATTCATCTCATGAAGTTCAGTTTTCAATTGAACTCGTAATTGGTTCTATACCAATATTAATGGGTCATTAACAAATGAATAAAATTAAATTAGCGTAATTGTATATGTAAATGGAAAAATATAAAAAAATGTCACATATGCTCGATTGTTTTTCCTAGGGGTGTATCAGATCGATTTTTTCAGTATAGTTATGGACTAATGAATATTTTCAATAATGATCATGAATATAAAAAGACCATGATTGTAAATAAATGTGATATCGTATATTTATGATCTTCTCAATCAATTATGAAGACCTAAATATTTCTATAAGATACACCATTAATCCAAACATTGTCAATTAAGGGGGAAGATAGAATATATACCATATAGATACGTCTGTAGAATATATAAAACTACTAATTCATAGTGATGGAATTCAGATTACAAAATTATCATATAATCATTATGGATTTGATGAATTGAGTGTTTATAAATTACCCTAAAAGTTTTCTTGTAGCTGGTATTTATGATATACTCATATATTATAAAATAAATGAAAAACATGAAAATTATTTGTGGATTTTAATAAAGAACTTATTAATGGAGAAATAACATGTAAATACATAATATTTGAATTGTGGACACGAAATGTATCATTCATGGTTCATGTAATAATAATATTTGTTATATATATATATATTTATCAATGAAAAAAGTGATCAAGTATTTTTCACTTCCAATCTCTAGGGAAAAGAATCATCATTATTTGTATTATGAAGATAATACTAATGATTGGAAAGAAATTCCTCTACATAATCCTATCATATAACAATGTTAACCCTGAACAGAATCATGATCCTCTAAATGGAGTAATATGATAAAATATTCAAGGATCATATGATGAGATTGGTCACAACAATTTTACTTATATTAATATGTAGTGAACATGAGTCTATAATATATATCGATGATTAATTAAAGGTTTCGGTATACAACCACATATAGAATGACATGTTAATTTTTTATTCCTCGTCTCATTTATATAATAATGAGCATAGTAACTAAAAACATGATTTATAGATAGAAGTAGTGTTCTTTACATTCATGATATGGAATAATTATAACTATTGTGAAATTTTTTATATCTAACCTTTCTATGAGATATTGAAATACATTCCCACACATATATATATTTGAAAAAATTACAAAGTATATGAGTCAAAATGATCAAACTCAATGACAAAAAAATAAATTTCCACCAATGGAAGATAGATAATGTGGATGATTACCTTAGAAGGAGAGCCAATAAAATAATATATATGATGAGTATTGAAATATTATCATGGCACAACGATTTTAAATGATATAATCATTAATTCAGAAGTTAAAGAGAGAAATACTATCATTTCTAAATTACTACTCAACTATCAATCTATATGAACATTAGATTATCATTGAAAGATGACACGGTGCTACAATAAATTGTATAAAATATTGTTGTTTTTTTACTATGATAAATAAAGAGTTATATGGTTTGGTATATATATATTTTTCCCATAAATACAAGAACTAATGATGGATGTTTTTTATTTTGTTCATAGAAAATTCATATATATTAACATAGGAATCAAATATATGTATAGAAATATAAATAAAAAACTTCTGATGGGATAAAATTTAGAGGAGTATTGAAAAATATATACCTAGATACAAGGTTTTTCCAAAATGATATGTATGATATATTTATAAGGGGGTGATTCATGAATACTCAATATCTTCATAGAAATTGTAAAACATCACCATGGATTTTAGAATAGAACTCCATGGAACATATTAAGGAAGTTACTCCTTTTGGGGAGTAGTTGATTTCCTTATAAATTCCAAACTTTTTTCCACCAAATAATATATATAAATCTTGAAAAAATCTCCAATATATATATGATTGGTGTTTAGGATAATTGAAGTACCACACTGTTTTATCTACTCATGATCTAAGGATTAACTTATGTTTTTGATGATGTCATCAGTTAGTATTAATGAAAGTGATGAGCTTTAAAATTGCTTCAACCTTAAAGACATTTTTAGTATAAAGAGTACACTCATCTCTTCATTGTATAATAATGTCTTATTTTATCGATTTACAGGTATATTGAAATGAAAAATTAGATCGTGTATTGATTTTATATGAAAATTAGTATCTATTCTAGAATTTAGATAATACTATTTGAAGATCTATATAGGAAGAGATATTAGACTTCAACATATTGGCATGAAGTATGAGAAAAATATTCGGTAGGACCTGACATTGTCAATGAAAGGAAAGAAAATTCATACTATTATGAGTCTTATCAATATGAAATAAAGTAGACATAAGTGTTATGAAAATAATAAAATATGATATGCAAAATTTGAAGTTAGTAATAAATGGATCCCATATTTATATCTTTGTATGTGAGTGTTGACATTTAGGATGAAAGGAAAATTTATCATTTGTCATATTTCATTATTTGAGACACATGACATTATCTATGTTATACATTAAAATATAAATCTATATCTATATATCTACCATGTATACTATGTGTTTCATGAATTACTTTAGGGCTAGTTCATACCACACCCATCACATGTACTAATAATGGATGTCCAAAAACTGGAATATAATCTCTCATTTTTCGGAAGAACTAGTGGAGATAATGGTTATAAGAGGTAAATTATTATAGATTAGGACCCCCATCAAGTCAATATTTTATAGCATGATTGTATTTTTGACAAAGCTATGTGGGATCCAAAGAATGGAATGAGACAAAATTGTCCTCGCATGTTTTCATCATATAACCAAAATTTCATTGATAAAACTACTTTTAGGAGAGGTAGATTGTCTTAAAACGAAAATATAAAAAATATTTATTCTAAAATAAATATATGAAAAATTTTATTTTTTAATAATGAAACCAGAATAAAAATTATTGGTATATTAATATTATTAATTATTAATAAATTCCATAATAACATCGTCTATTAATTCTATGCTATAAATAGGGATAAATAAATTTTACGATTTCTGTAGAAAAGATGTAATAGAATCAATTAGTATAAATCCTCCCTATAGAGATAATTTATCCACTTTTTTTTACGAAATTTTTTTATGTTTTCAACTTGGCTAAGAGTAATCTAAACATTAGCAATATTGTTTTGTGATAAATATTTCCTCAGAGAATTTATTCTTTTTGAAATCACCTTGAAATCCATGATATCTGAAAAACCAACAAGGGCCACCCCTATTACTAAAATTACACTGATATATATGTTTCGGGGTTATAGGTTTTTTATGTAGGAGTTAAGATGGAAAAATATTCAATTATTATAGAAATTATTTCATTCAATTTAAAATGGTGTAATAAAAAAATTAGTTATAGTTATAATTTTATCTACATAATTAAGAATACTTGTGATAAATTTAATTTATATCAATCTAAAAATTTTAATTTGATAAATTTCATTTTATTTTTTAATTCATCATGAAAATATATTCATAAAATGATGTATGAAAATTTACTAAAATAATTGAATTGTAGGTGATTAGTAAAAAATGTTATTTTTCAATACCATTAAATTTGTGAAATTATAATTATGAATGAAAAATTAAAAAATTAAAAAAAAACTTCATAAAATAGGATTTAATAAAAAAACAAAATAATACATGTAAAAACATAATGATGAACTTAAAAGTTATGATAACATTTTAAAAATAATAAATATTCTATCCTGATAAAAATTATTTTTATTTATCTAATTCAATTATATATTCAAAATGTATAATTATATTTTACATTTCATAAAAATATGTATAACACACCTTTGTTAATATTAAAATAATTATTTTCATGAAAATATAAAAAGATAAAAAAATTTCATAAACCTATTTTTATTCTCCAAAAAATATTTTTTTCAAAAAGAAAATATTAATCCATTATACATTTAATATTTTATAAATAATTTTAATAACAATCAAAAATTTAATCTAATAAAATATATAAATTACATGATATTATATTTTCTAAAGAGTTTAAATTTGTATATTTTATTTATTTTATAAAAAAATAAATTAACTTGGTAAATGATAGTCAATGTGGTAAAGGAAATTTTTTTATAGCTTTTGAATTATTAGTAATAAAAATATATAAAATACTTATGTTGATGTATTTGGATGAGGACTTTCCCAACATACCCTCACGTGTTCACATTTTTTATCCATTTTGGATTCTGTAGAGACCCGAAATCTTGACGTACATGGACATTACATTACTTTTGTGGAATAATAAATACATAACAAAAACAGACACGCAAGGACCGTAATAGTTAAGTGTCTTTGGAAACTCGGAATATAATCTTCTAATCATGGTGAAAGATCTTCGACATCTCCCATAAAGATCTTCCCATTTTTTTTTTCTTACCTAAAACCTTTCTTTATATCCTGGGGAGAAGAAAACATATAAATGGTGAGCTCAAATGCTCAGTAAGGGTATGAATGGATAACATGAAACAAATCATATACATTTGAACTTAAAAACATGAACATAATGTTTAAACATCAAAATCTTGGGCAATGACATAATACATGGCAGTACATAATGCATAGATCATAAAGGAACATTAATCATGATATAATAGAATGGGAATAAAACATTTAATGTTGGAATCCATTAAACATATTTACTGATTTCCATAGTAGCCAAGGCATTGCTGCCAATACCATCTTAGTGGACAAAGTCCCTTACTGAACCGGGTTTACTTGTCATTCCAGCCCTGTATTACTGAACCAGATTTACTTGTCATTCCATCCATATCTATCTCATGATATATAAATCTTTACCCAATACATTATAGGGAGATATAGGTCACACCCATCTCATAATGAAATCATTCTTTCGTGTGCCCCAACATAAACATAAATCATTCATCATAACCCAAAAAATAAAATGGGTCTCATAAACATCATCCCATCATAACATAATCCATATAAAACAAATGGATATCATTTCATCATAATAGAAGTGAAACCATGTAAATCATAGATACATTATTCTTGAATCATACACATATGAAATAATTTTATCTTGGATGGAAAAATGGTTTTGATTAAACACTTGAAATGAATTCTTGAGGAAAATATCCTTTCTTCTTCAAAATCAATTTATTTTCACAAAACGTCATTCAATTTTAAAAGAAAGAGATTTTTTTTGAAAATAGTCATTAAATATTTTGGAGGAAGATTCATGAAAATAATGCTTTATAAAACCGTAAAAATCCTTTCATGTCGTATAAGTTAAAAATACATTCTCCTCGTACTTTTTTCAAAAAAGTCAAAAAGTACCTCGTAACGTAAAAAAAAGAAATATTCCTTACATAACATGTAGTAAAAGACAATATGGGTAAAAAGGAAATTAAACATACATAAAAACACTTTTTGAAAACATGGACTTGGATGATAACAATAACCCTAACAAATACTTATGAATAAACAATCTCGGATAAGAACGAGATTGGAATGGTTATCCCTTACCTTAGGTCTGATATGCTTCATACGTATCTGATCCTACTGTATAATGATTTAAATAATTTCATTGACTTATTACAGAATCATATTCATTGTTATGATATAATATATGGTTCACTTATGACTTCATATTACCCGTTCTTTTATAAATCCAATGTTAAAGCAACGTTTTGGGTAAAATCATCTTATTTATCATACGGGTTCAAACTTGTTGTTCTTGATATTATTATTACTTATATCATTATTTACATACTTAAAGAATTTATATCATGATTTATATATCATATATATTCATTATATATCCATCATATACATGTATTTATAATAGTACATAACATATGGAGGTAAGAAATGAAATGCACCGTTCATGGAGATGGTAAGCCATACGTACGCATGAACACTACATTCATTTCTATTTATTATTTTAATGGAATATATATATTATTATTACAGTATAATATCTTATATAATATCATTAACTCCATCCTTTATACATCCCACATAAGGCATTAACGAATCACATCACATTGAGGGGGCGATAGTCCGCACTTCCTCAAATGAGAACATCGTATTTACCCGCTATGGAAAACATAATGGTTTGATATAATTGGGAATTAAAGAATCATAAGGAAATCATAAAAATAATATATATTATATATAAATATATTTCTATCATAATGAACACCATGAGAAGTGGTAAGATAAAATCGAACAATCATCGTTTGGTGAGGCTTTAGTTTGCCATCACAGAAACATTATGATCTTCATCCAATAGATAGAGGTGTGTGTAAGTGTAGTTCCAATAATTCTCATAAAAACATCCTAGTATATTTATAATACTATTTTTGTTATAAAATAAAGGATTAAAAATATTTTAGGGGTTGGAGATGAAGAATAAAAGACAAAAACTTAAGAGATACTATTACCTTTAATTTGGGTTACTTCCTTTAGTTTGAACCAAGAAGACTTATTGAAGTGCCTTCTGCCAAAATTAAGGCTTATATATGTAGTAGAGGGATGTAGGGAGCTTATTTGGGTAGATTTTGGATGAGAACAAAAGGCTTGAGAGGTGTAAGAAATTGCATAGAAGTGGTCTTCTTTTATAAGGGAGAGGAGGGGCTCTTTTGGAAAGTGTGGAAATATTATTTTATTATAAACTTATCTTAGGTCTCAAAAGGTCCCAAAATAATTAATGATGAATATAAAATGACTCATGGTCGAAATAAAATCATCCAATCATAATTGGACATTTTTTGGATAATATTTTAATCATTATAATCTTATTTATTTAAATCATTTAATAATTAGCTAAATACTGCATCATTATTGTGACATAAATAATATAATTTAATTGATGTCTAAAAATTATAATAAAAATATCCACATGTAGGAAATCTATTTATATTTCTAATTAATATTTATATTCTAAAAGATAATTTATATATCCCCTTATAAAAATTAATTACTAATGGATTTTTGTTAATCCCAATTTTGACTTTACATAAAATTAATTAATCTAATGTGTCATTGTCTTTCATAAGTGGCTCCATGGGGTCCACAAATCTACCCAAGGATGACCATGGTCGGCCATTACTCATAAAATAATGTTTGGACAAGTGTTAAAGTAATTGTGAATTATTATAATATTCTTTTAACCTTGAATTACCCTATTTACTTTTAACCGTACTAATTGAAAGTAAAAAGTTAATATTCACCAAAAATTATTTTTATCTAATTGAACCACATTTTACTCCTTGATATTTAACGTGACTCTTGGATTTTCAAAATTCAACTCACAGAAGCGGTAAAATTATGTTTTATGAACAATTGGAAAAGCTCCTATGAGGTGGGTAAAAGACGGTGAAAAATTCAATACAATTTTTATAAATCTAAATTTTTTATAAAATGATTCCAATAAATTTCATTGAACATATATAAGTATTATATATCTATTTTGACCTAAAAAAAATTAAATCAAATAAATGATTATTTAAATAAAAATTCTGTTTTAACCAAAAACTCAGTGTTTTCACTATTAATAAAAAATTGATGTTTTTCAAACAAATACCAGAAATTCAGCCTAAGATATATTTTATATTCCAAATTCAAAAATTATTTCCATTTTTTCAAATTCAAAACCTAGAAGTGACATTAATTAATTTTAAAATCAATTCCCGTTATCAAAACAAATAGCGTGTTTTTAAGAAACAATAACTATCAAAAGATCGACATTTGTTTCTGTCCAAATTCAAAGTGAAATTAATTCCAATGACCAAAATTAAATTAAATGGTAAAAATATATTCTAATTACACTTTAAAACCAATTAAAAATATAATCTAACCATATAAATTATTTTGATGAAAATAGTTATTTTTAATTAAAATATAGCGTGTTTTTACTATTCATAAAAATATAAAAGTTATCAGAATAACATGAAATATTCACCCAAATTAAATTTTTATATCATTATTCCAAGGAAAATTTTTATTTTTTCAAATTGAACTTATAAAAATGTCAAAAACTAGATTTAAAGTGGGTGCGCCATCAAAATGAGGCAAAACTGCATATTTTATAAAATACTTATTTTACTCGGAAAAATTATTTTATTCTCATACCATGTTCTAGAATAAATTATAGATTTATAATAATGTTATAAAACTCAAAATTTAGTTGATTCTATTCATAAAGGCCAGTCCATAATAAAATTATAACAATATATCGTTGTTTAGTGAACCCGGTATTGCGTACTGTACACGCTATCGAGGAAGGTAGCGATTGCGTGTAATGCAAGCCAAGTAAGGGTGGCGTGTAGTGCAAGACTCCTTTGTTGTTCCATATAACAAAATACAACCATATATCTTTTATAAATTAAAAAAATTCCATACATAATGTTGCGTAGAATAATTTCTACAAAACAAACATGAAATTGTGTGTAACACGAGCCAAGAATAGTGTTGCGTATACTGCAAGCTAATATGGTGTTGCGTATAGCGGAAGATAATCTTGGTGTAGTGTACAACAGAAGACATAAATTAAAAAAAATAATTCTCATAAATTATTGGGTTCTTACATTCTACCCGCCTTAAAATGAATTTCTTCCTCAAAATTCTTCGGGGATATAAATAGTTTGTTACTTGAGAATTTCTTTCATAAAAACCAACATCATAAAAAGGAATTCTAAAACTTAATTTTAAAAAGTGTTTATGAAACATAATGGTTACAAAAATTATCTCATCACTAAGTTTTGCATATAGGAGATCATATGTGAAAATATGGATTTGGAGGAGAAATTTAACCATCATGTTCTGATGGAGAGTGGTAGAAGACATGGATATGATAAAGAAAACAATCAGAAAGCCATAAATTTGTGATGATATAAGGTACCATCTGATTCATCAGAAATAAGAGTAGTAGGACAATATTTTTGGCTTTCAAGATAATTTCCCTAATGTTGAGGAATTTTAATTAGAAGAATACTTAATTTATTTCAGTACAATCTCACCATTGTTTGTGCCTTAAACAATTTCCACTTTATCTCTTAAAGAAATGAAGTTGAATTTGTCTTCCGTGAAGTGTTAGAAGATCATGTGATAGAATGATAGGTCATTCCATCTATCTCAAACATAAGGTTATCAAAGGTTAGATACATAAGTCCATCTATGGTGATATTATTCATATATGGTTCCAAAAATGGACTTATACTTCAACTATCATACTACTTAATAAAATAAAACTAATTTCTACTAACCATGGACTTCTTGTAGGCCATTAGTAGGCAATATAGGCATGTCTCACTTTGGTTCTGGGTTCGATTCCTACAGCCTTGTCCGACGCGACGGGTTGTTTCCCATCTTGCATGTTATCCTTTTTCAAAAATTACATCATTATTACATTCCATCAATAATATCGAAAAAACGTTCTAGACTTAAACAATACTAACTTGTGTCCATCATAATCCATTTCAAATCTTTAGGCTTATCCAAAATACTTCTGTCCAAGCTTATAGTATAAATAAAACAATTACTAGAAATGTCATCTACCGAGCATGTGAATACCATCATTTATCCTTGATATATCTTGTTGATCACATTCCAATCATGTGAATACATTAATCATGTATTCTCTTGAAAATTGAATACCCATTGAACCTTAGTGAAAACATTAATGCTGTCAAAAGTTAAAACATTCCACATACCAAAGTCCCAAAATTTCATTATACTCAAACCATTCATGATCTCATTAATATTATCAAACATTTCATTATCTCCATAGCACTTCATTATGTGCATATTAGGTTCTTTCCAAAAATATCTGAATAACCTTTCATGGTTACCGGTACAATTCATCATAAACATTCAAAACTTAAGGAAAGAAAACAATGTAACAATCCTTAGATGTCTCTTTATTCCATAGTACCATGAGATTACTTATAAAACATTATTTTGGAATCCCATTACATTAACACTAAATCATTCCACCACATCGTTGTCACATTTAACATTGCCGATAGTGATCTCATGTGACTTCCCTTTTCCCTTTTCCTTAAGTGGTTTCTCATGTTGATCATCATTAACCTTTGGATTCGGGAATTTATTATCATAATGCCTCCATTTCCTTGCACTAGAAACATTGAAGTGTTGGTGGAGCATTCTCTGTTGTATTTTCTCTATTAACATCATTAGCACTTTTTCCCATTAATTTGATAATCAACTGCTTGATGATCTTATTTTCCACACATAAAACATTTTCTAGTACCTATTAGGCAATCTCCACCATGCTCTTTTCCACACTTTGATCACAAAGAATCATTCATATTCTATTCACCATTGTTCTGAGATTTTTCCTTGAACTCCATCTTTCATTTCATGTCAAAACCGTGAGATGGATATGTAACACCAACTTCCAGTTATACCTTGATTGCACAACGCAAAATTTCATCATAGCTACTGAAGTCTCTTATAGCTAATTATCTTCAAAGACTTGGTTTTAAGCCAATGAAGAATCGATCAACTTTACATTCAGGTTTGTTGATAAAGAAAGATTCATACCTTGTAAGCCTTGTAAAATTCACTTCGTATATACTAATAAATTCATCATCCTTTTGTTTAAGCTCAAGGAAATCTGTTTCCATATTTGTTCGAAGAATATGAGGTAAGTACTTATTGAAAAATAAGTTCTTGAACTCATCCCATTCCCTGGAGTCAATTTCACCTTGGGTCCTCGTATCCTTAGTTAAAGTCCACCATTTATCTACGTCGCCTTCTAATTGGTAAATAGCCTGAATGACTTTTTCATGTTCTGAACAGCGATGTATGGAAAATATCTTTTCAATGGTACTGATCCATTGTTCAGCAACAAGTGGATTAGAAGACCCCCTGAAAGAACGTGGGCATTGCCTCATGAAGGACTCAATAGAATATTGTTCCCTTCTTTGCTCATCTGGAAGTCCAGAATGATTCATAGCTTGTGTAAGTATAACAATAAGATATTTCACTCCATCTCCCATGACGTTGGTTTGTTCATGAGGAAAATCATTGCATCGTCTATTACATTGATCAACACGGTTCCTTCGGGTTCCAGCAATCATCTAAAACCCAAAAACAATAGTGTGAGAGGAAAAATCATTATAGGGAAAACAACATAATAAAGTGGGAGTACCTTAAATATCTAACATCTTAGTTATATTTCTTATATCGTTATCTTAATTCTAGGACTATAACTTATACTTATACCTAACCTTAGGGACATCCCTAGACATACCTTAGAAATATTTCTAGGGATCTCACTAAAGATTTCACATCCTAGTTTCCAAAGTTTATATAAACCTTTCCTATGATACCAACTGTAGAGACCCGAAATCTTGACGTACCTGAACATTAAATTACTTTTGCAGAATACTTAATACATAACAAAAATAGACACACAAGGATCGTAATAGTTTAGTGTCTTTGGATACTTGGATTATAATCTTCTAATCATGGTGAAAGATCTTCAACATCTCCCATAAAGATCTTCCCCTTTTTTTCTTACCTAAAATCTTTATTTATATCTTGGGGAAAAGAAAACATATAAAGGGTGAGCTTAAATGCTTAGTAAGTGTGAACATGGATAAAAAAACAAATAATATACATTTTATCTTAAAAACATGAACATAATTTTTAAACATCAAAATCTTAGGCAATGACATAAAACATGGCAGTACATAAGGCATAGATCAAAAAGGAACAGTACTCATAATAAACTAGAATGGGAATAAAACATGTAATTGTGTCATCCATTAATCACATGTAATGATTTCCATAGTAGCCAAGGAATTGCTGGAAAGACCATCTTAGTGGAAAAAGTCCCTTACTGAACTGGGTTTACTTGTCGTTCCAGCCCTGTATTACTAAACCGGATATACTTGTCGTTCCAGCCATGTCTATATCATGAGATATAAATATTTACCCAATTCATTGGAGGAAGATATAGTTCCCACCCATCTCATAATTAAACCATTCTTTCCTGTGCAAAAACATAAACATAAATCATTCATCATAACCCAAAGAATAAAATAGGTCTCATAAACATCATCCAATCATTACATAATCCATATAAAACAAATGGATATCAGTTCATCATAAGAAAAGTGAAACCATGTAAATCATAGAGACATTATACTTGAAACATACACATATAAAATAATTTTATCTTATATGGAAAAATGGTTTTGATAAAACACTTGAAATGAATTCTTGAGGAAAATATCCTTTCTTCTTCAAAATCCATTTCTTTTCACAAAACTTCATGCAATTTTAAAAGAAATAGATTTTTTTTGAAAATAGTTATGAAATCTTTTGGAGTAACTTTCATGAAAATAAGGCCTTATAAAACCGTAAAAATCCTTTCATGCCGTATAAGTTAAAAAACATTCTCCTCGTACTTTTGTCGGAAAAGTAAAAAAGTACCTCGTAACGTAAACAAAAGAAATATTCCTTACATACCATGTAGTAAAAGACAAAATGGTTAAAAAAGAACATTAAAAATACATAAAAACACTTTTAGAAAACATGGACTTGGATGATAACTATAGCCCCAACAAATACTTACGAATAAACAATCTCCGATAAGAACGAGATTGGAAAGGTTATCCCTTACCTTAGGTTCGATATGCTTTGTATTTTCTAAAAATCCAGTATAATGATTTAAATAATATAATTGACTTATTACAGAATCATATTAATTTTTATGATATCATATATGGTTCACTTATGACTTTATATTAACTGTTCTTTTGTAAATCCCATGTTAAAGAAACGTTTTGTGTAAAATCATCTTATTTATCGTACGTGTTTGGACTTGTTGTTATTGATGTTATTATTACTTATATCATGATTTAATTACTTTCAGAATATAATAATGATTTATATATCATACATATTCATTATATATCCAGCATATACATGTATTTATAATTTTACATAACATATGGCGGTAAGAAATAAAATGCACCGTTCATGGAGACGGTAAGCCGTACGTACGCATGAACGCTACTTTAATTTCTATTTATTATTTTAATGGAATATGTATATAATAATTCAAGTATAATATCATATATTATATCATTAACTCTTTCTTTTATACATCCCACATAAGGAATTAACGAATCACATCACTTTGAGGGTGCGGTAGTCCGCACTTCCTCAAATGAGATCATCGTATTTACCCACTATGGAAAACATAAAGGCTTGATATAATTTGGAATTGAAGAAGCATAAGGAAATAATAAACATAATATATATCATATATAAATATAGTTCCATCATAATGGCCCCCATGAGAGGTGGTAGGAGAAAATCGAACAATCATTATTTCGTGAGGCGTTAGTTTCCCATCACAGAAACATTATGTTATTCATTCATTAGATGGCGGTGTCTGTAAGTTTAGTTCGAATCCTTTTCATAAAAACATTCTAGTATATTTAGGATACTGTTGTTGTTACAAAATGAAGGATTAAATATAGTTTAGGGGTTGGATAAGTAGAATAAAATAAAACACCTTTATAGAAACTATTACCTTTAATTTGGGTAACTTTCTTTGGTTTGAACCAAAAGGACATTTTGAAGTGCCTTATTCCTAATATAAGGCTTCTAGGGGGAGGATAGGGATGTAGGGTGCTTATTTGGGAAGAGTTAGGACGAGCCAAAATGCTTGATAGGTGTTAGGAATTTCATAGATGTGGTCTCCTTTTATAAGCGAGAGGAGGGGCTCTTTTAGAAAGTGTGGAAATATTATTTTATTATAAACATTTCTTAGGTTTTAAAATGTCCAAAAATAATTAAAGATGAATATAATATGACTCATGGTAGAAATAAAATCATCCAATTATAATTGGACATGTTTTGGATAATATTTTAATAATTATAATCTTATTTATTTAAATCATTTATTAATGAGGTAAATACTACATCATTATTGTGTCATAATTAATTTAATTTATTTGATGTCTAAAAATTATTAATACAATACCAACATGTAGGAAATATTTTTATCATTCCAATTATAATTTATAGTCAAAAAAATAATATATATATCCTCTTATAAAAATTAATTACTAAAGTATTTTTATTAATGCCAATTTTGTCTTTACATTAAATTAATTAATCTAATGTGTCATTGTCTTTCATAAGTGGATCCATGGGGTCCCAAAATCGACCCAAGGATTCCCATGGTCGTCCATTACTCATAAAATAAGGTTTGGACAAGTGTTAAGGTAATTTTGATTTATTAAAATATTCTTTTAACCTTGAATTACCCTATTTACTTTTAACCGTGGTAAATAAAAGAAAAAAGTTACTATTGACCAAAAATTATTTTTTTCTAATTGAACCACATTTTACTCCTTGATATTAACCGTGTCTTCCGGATTTTTGAAATTAAACTCACAGAAGCGGTAAAATTATATTTTATGAACAATTGCAAAAGCTCCTAGCTGGTTGGTAAAAGACGGTGAAAAGTTCAATAAACTTTTTATAAATCTAAAATTATTATAAAATAATTTCAATGAATTTTATTGAACTTATATTAGTATTATGTGTCTATTTTGACCTAAAAAATTAATTCAAATCAATGATTGTTTAAATAAAAAGTCAGTTTTAACCATAAACTCAGTGATTTCACTATTCATCATAAATTGATGTTTTTCAGAAAAATACCAAAAATTCAGCCAAAGCTATATTTGATATTCCGAATTCAAAAATGATGTACATTTTTTCAAATTAAAAACATAGAAGTGGAATTAATTAATTTTAAAATCAATTTTCGTTATCAAAACAAATAGCATGTTTTTAAGAAATAATAACCATCAAAAGATCAACATTAATTTATGTCCAAATTCAAAGTGAAATTAATTCCAATGACCAACATTGGATTAAATGGTAAAATTAAATTCTAATTACACTTTAAAACCAATTAAGAAGATAATCTAACCATATAAATTATTGATATGAAAAAATTTGTTTTTAATTAAAATATAGCGTGTTTTTACTATTCATCAAAATATGAAAGTTATCAGAATAATATGAAAAATTCATCCAAATTAAATTTTTATATCCTGATTCCTAAGAATAATTATATTTTTTCAAATTAAACTTATAAACATGTCAAAAACTAGATTTAATGTGGGTGCGCCATCAAAAGGTGGAAAAACTGCATTTTTTTAAAAATACTTATTTTACCTGAAAAAATTATTTTATTGTCATACCATGTTCTAAAATATATGTAAGATTAATAATAATGTTATAAAATTTAAAATTTAGTTAAAACTATTTATAACAGCTAGTCCATAATAATATTATAACAATATAACGTTGTTTAGTGAAACCCGGTATTGCGTACTGCACAAGCTATCGAGGAAGGTCACAATTGCGTGTAATGCAAGCCAAGTCAGGGTGGCATGTAGTGAAAGACTCCATTGTTGTTGCTTATAACAAAATACAACCATATTTCATTTATAAATTAAAAAAATTATATACTTAATGTTGCGTAGAATAATTTCTACAAAACGAACTTCAAATTGTGTGTAACACGAGCTAAGAATAGAGTTGTGTATACTGCAAGGTGATACGGTGTTTCTTATAGCAGAAGATAATATTGTTGTAGCGTAGAACACACGACATCAATTAAAAAGAATAATTCTCATAAAATATCAGGTTGTTAGAGATTCACATGACACAAAACATGAAATTTCATTTTATATTAATTTTTATGTATTTACAGAACTGCCATTCCCATCACTTATAAAAGAATCCTACCACCACCCCTTAAAATCCAATACAACAAATAAAATAAATCAAATGACATAAACACAATTATATCCCACACAATCATCTCACACATTTTGTTTCTTTTGTTGATTATATTTTTCTAATATTCCTTATAATCATGGATTATTCTATGAAGAGATTAAATACTTCTATTTATGTTGTTTTGATACATTAAGCATTCCTAAATTTCTAATGCATTAATAACCACATAAATATCATTTATTTCTATATTAGAATTCCTATAAAATAATTATGATACTATAAAATTTATATTACAAATATCTAATAACATATTCTTAATTATTTAGTCATTACAACATACTTTTATTAATGTTCGTTTTTCCAATTAAAAAAACATTATTGAAAATATATCCTGAATTTAAAAAGAAAATATTAATTAAAAATAATATTTTATAAATTTGATACATATAAATATTAATAATATTTTATAATTATAATAATATATTAAAATTATTTTATAATATAACTAATTCAAATATGTTTATCATGTTCTTGATTTAGACAGTATAACCACATAAACGAGAGATGCTTTTATTTTTTATTTGTTATGGTTTTTAAAAGCTATTTTTTTTAATATGTGATATATATAATTTCTTTTTGTAAAATTTAAATTAATTATTTAGGTATCTATTTATATACCATCTTTCCACTCATTAAAAAACACCAAAACTTGATCATCTCAATATTCATATTCGAGAAGTAAAACAGAAACTGCAATAGAATGATATTAGATATTTATAAATCCTTATAGAACATCTATTGATGATTCTTTAATAATATATTAATGCATAACTTCTTACAGGATAATAAGTATTTATATTGCATTAACAAAGCTGTATAAAATAAACAACATTATTAACAATTGGTGATAATAACAAAATATAACAAAAAAATGTTAATGTTTAATAATTATAGAGGAGTTATATAATCATATAACATATGATTAATATTCTATAAAAATTATTAACATTTTATTTTTATTGTACATATCTTTAAGGGGATTTCATAAATTTTGAGAGTGAAGGTATGTGATTTTCATTAAAAACATACTTCAATGAGACAAGTTATGTTATTATCCTTCAATGTTTGTTTATAAGGTTAATAAATTATTATTTTTGAATATTATATAATTATTATATTTTCTTTTTGATAATAAATTTTTCATATAATGTTATCTCTTAAAAAGGGTTATCATTCAAAATATTACAAATCTATAAGTGGTTTCCTTGAATCACTTTCCTTTCGCCAATCATAATTATTCATATATTTCTATGGTTTTTCATGATTTATAGTCATCCTAATTTAATAATATTATATTAAACTTCAGTCATTTTTTCATGGGTATTTATGTTTTCATAAAAAATATTCTTTTTGGATGTTTTTCTTTCTTCATAAAAATTGATGATGTTATTAACAATTGTCATGATGCTTAAATGATATATTTTTCATCCATGTCCTTATTCTCTCATTCATCTAATTTCATACATTCATAATCATAAATATATATATTATTTCCAAAGGTATTAAAATATTTCTTTACCAATTTTTAAATTAAATATTTATCACCGATTTTATGATGTGGGTTTCAATAAATGTATATTTTATATTGAAACAGGTATTTATTTTACAATCTTGTATTTTATCTTCCATACAAAATTTTATATGTGAATCTATATTTTCATTTCCTAGGATTTTTTATTAACATTTCGTTCAAAATAAAATTTAAAAAATATTCATGATAACTTCTCCATATTTTTTTCAAGAATTGATCCATAACATTGAATAATTGTGATGTTTTTTATTATAGTTTTTAACGTCCTTTTTATGTATTTCTTCAATTTTATTATTTTTCTTATGTATATAACACCTATGGTGTCCTTATTTATAAATTAATGTAAATATACCTTCATGAAATACACTTTTTGAGTGATTTAATATTTGTTATCAACTAATCTATTTATTCATATAATTTTATTTTAAACCATTTAGAAATGTTATAAAACCCTCTTTCTTTCCACATGATCCTTGCGATCTTTTGATATACATTATTATTTCTCATTGAAAACATACATAATTATATTCATTCATGGTGATTTATATCAAACTATAATGAATCAGTTAATGTACTACATCTATTTATATCAAAATAGGCTACGAGTTATGATATTAAATACTCTAATGGTTTGTGAGTTATGATTCTCATTTCTCTAAGGTATTTTTAAATTTTATGACTAAGCCGAAATATTATTGTTCATATGACATGGATTCATGAAAAAAATTGTATCATTTTTTCATGATTATGATTCAACAATAGTTTGGTATTATTATATGTTTCTATGACATGATACTTTTTTATAAATTATTCCTCTAATTAAGCTATATTGATAATGTTTATATCTTACACTCATATACAATATAGCATATTTTTAATGTTAGATTACATATCTTATTTTTTAATGACCTGTGGACAACCCTTCCTATTATATATTCATTTGAATAGTATTTTTCCCTATTATAATGTTTTATCATATAATTATGATGTAACTCAGGATAAAATATTGATCATATTTTGAATTACAAATTGTTTGAGCTCAATTATATCACATTATTCTATTCCTTAGTATATGAGTATTATTATAACTTTAGAGAAGTCTATATGGGGGCTAGTACGGTCTGATTATATGTAAATGCTCACATGTATTGTTATAAAATTATTCTATAGTTAATACTCATTTATATTAAATTAATTGTTCAATGTATTTTGAGATTACTTATTTTATTTAATGTTAAACTTATACAAATAATTTTAAGTAAATATATATTTTGATTGGGTAAATTTATAATAGCTTGAAAAAAATATCTTTTAAAAGGAACAACCTATAGAAATCATGGTTTTTATATATAAAGTATTAAAAAAATTAACTCACCTTGTTAAATTTATATTAAAGAATCATATGTTTTACAAAGAAATTTGGGAAAATGAATATGTAATTGAGTATAATTAAATTCTTTTTTTAATAATAATTATAATTTTTTAAGGGTGATGTTATTTTAATGGGGTAGAATGTAACACCCAATGACTTTAGAATGCATTTTCCCTTGAAATAAGTATTGTGTGATTGATAACATTTTATACCCTCTACCCACAACCGAAATGAACAGTGATAATTTTTATTTTGGTTAAATATTAAAATCAAATATAAATAATAATACATTTTGAATAATTTATATGATAGAAAATTAACGAAACAAAAAATTAATTCATACCAAATGTATATAAAAATCCAATTAACATGAAATTTTTAACCACATGGTCATCGTTCAAAAATATACATCTATTTAAATCTTGAGAAATAAAGAATGTTTATATGAATATAATAGTCATTCTGGGAATGAAATAAATGGATAAGATAAATTCGTTGAAATTAGTATGCAAGGATATATATTGTAATATAATATGGTTATTAGAAATTTGGATGCTGGAAATGTGGTCATTAAATATACACACACTATGCGTATAGTGATTTTATGCGCTTGTACCCATTATGAAAATTGATTTTCATTTGTTTTTTTTTTGAATGATTTATAATTTAATTCACTCATAAGTAATAATTTTAAAATAATAATTAATCATAATAATCAATTATAATGTTTTTTATAAAAAAAAATTAATTTAATTCAATATATACTATTTTATTTATATATTGATTGGTTGTGTTTATAAAATGAAATGAGTGATTATAATTTTAAAGTATGGTTAAAAATAATTATTCATGAGAAAAATAATTCATTGTGGTTAAATTAATTTAGAAATTGGAAATTCATAATGATTGGATTTTTCATGATATTTTGAATTATTTTTTGGAAATGTAAATTGATCTCTATTAAAGGATTATTTTATCATATATATATATATAAATATGTTAAAATTCATATAATGATTAATAATTTTATGGAATTAGTAATATAACTATTTTTTCAAAAATATATATTTTTTAAATGATTTTCTCATATTTTATTAATATATTATTAGTTGTTAAAATATTTTTTTATTACAATTATACATAGAATCGAAAAAAATATAATTAATATTTCGAATTTTCATATCAAAATTATGTATTAATTTAAATTTCCTTCCTATTCAAATAATATATTATAATTTTAAAAATTGTGTAACCACGGTGAAGGTAAAATGATGTAAAGTATAAAATTTAAATGGTAGACTCCTAAAATATCACAAAATATTATGTATAAATTTTTTGATAAGGTAATTATTGACCTCTGTTTTTCAAATCTCATTTGTTTTTCCTCTTTAATTTCATTATCCCAAGGAAATTACAATCCCCACTTATCATGGAATGGGTATCTATGAAAATATCCATCAAAATCAATTATAAATGGAAAACTATTCTACCAACCTAAAAAACATTGTCATTGTTATATAATGGAATAATTAAATAAATATATTTAACAATTTATTCCTTTATTATCCTCTAGACCTAAGAAAGAGATCTAAACATTTCATTTTTAAATGGCTCTCAAAGAAAATATTCAACATATCGATAAAGGTTTTATCATGTAATTAGTCATTTGTATATATATTATTCAACAAATTGTTCATTAATATGATTTAGTGATTTAGTAACTTCTTTTTATAAATTGTATGCCTTCTATTAAATAGATATCATTATTGTTTAATCACATTACATTTCTCTTACATTTGTTGTAATGTGTTATTTTTTGGTTGATTTTACAACATATAATAATGATGTTATAAAATTATATTATGAATAAATGATAAAATATAAAAATCAATAATAATTTGAAAAAATTAATTTAGTATTTCATAATAATTTTAAAATTGTAATATATATATTTATACATGTTAATAAAATTAATTCTTATTATTGAATCAAAAATCACAAGAAGTAACATTTTTAATAATTCTATGAGAACCAACATCATTTTTATAATGAAATAAGAATGTGACTCTCTTACTATATTCAAAATGTATTAAAAATCATTTGTATCATTTTTCTGGTGATTATCCCATTATAAATGAAAAAACAATTGAAACTATATATCGTCACTATCATATAATAAACGACACAATTCACAATGAAATATTATTTTTAACAATTAATGATTAATAAATTAGTAGGAATAAGTTATAAATTAATTTTATTAATTAAAATAAATAATTTCTTTATCATATATACTAATAATTAATATGTAATAATTATTCAGTGAGTTAGAGCACGTCCAACAGTGAAAAAGTATAAGGTAAGGGTCTATTTTCAATATAACATTTAAATCGATATTAATTATGTATACAATTATATTAGGGGGAGTTATAAATTCTTTAACTCATAAATAACTTATATTTTCATCTATTTCAGTTATTTATGATGATTACATTTCTTCTCACAATTTTACACTCTTTTGGTTGACAATTTGACTAAATGTATTCCAATTAGTTGTCCTGACCTGATGAAATTTTTAGTTGAGAATCATTATCCCTTATATATATAGTGTTAATTTTGGTTCATAAATAATAATTTTAATATTTTTATTATTGATTTAGTTAATTTTATATATTCTTTAATAATTTATAAAATAAATAATGGGAATTTTTTTTAACATTTCCAAATGGATTATTTTTTAATATCATAAACATTCATTTAAAAAGCTGGCATGTCATCTCTTTTTTAATGTTTTCAGTACAATAATATTTTTCCATCATATTCTTTACTTTTATTTAGGAATATTATGGTCCAATTATTCATGGTTTTACCTATATAATATTTATTTTTCAATTTTATTTTATACTTCCTTTGAAGTTAATGCAATTAAAAAAACAATATGGTATTTCTTTATATTTTTCAATGTAATTTTATAATTATATTTTTCATAATTGGTATCAGCCATTAGTGTTTCTTATTTTATCTAGTTATATTATCTAAATATTTCATCCAAATGTTTTACAGTAATATGTCATGATAATATTTCACAGAAATATTCATGAAACATATTTAGTTTTTACCAGTTAATTATGGTATTATTTGATTATAATTGATTTTATATTCTTGTGGAACACGTACGTTTTATTTGTAATTATTTTATGGGTGTATATTTCTATCCTTCTAATTAATTTATTAATATTGTATTTTTTTTTAGATAAGTATGGATACTATGTGTTTCTCCAAAGACTAAAATGTTGTGGGACATGAGTGTTTAACCCATGTACAATATGTTATGGTATTGTAGTTGGAATTGTCTGTTATCATATAAAATATATATATTGTAAAATGTGGAATATGTTATTAATTATATGATTATTTCTATGTCATAGTCATATATTATACAATGTACGTGTGTTATGTTCGTAACAGTTGTGATGATTCATACATGTTTCTACACTGTGGGGGAATGTTATTTATGTTTTAGAGAAATCATTGTGCCATGAATCATGATTTATGATCCATGTTTTGTTTTCTACATTTTTCTTATTTTATTTTCATGTATTTTGATTATAGTATCATGCCTAATGGTTTATCCAATAATCACTTATTATCTTCAATTTGTATCACTTATGTTCACATCTTATAGAACATATGAGTTAACCCCTTCTAATGTTTTCATTACATTGGAGATGAAGATGAATATTATGTTAAATATATATTGATTAAAATCATGTATAAATATTTTTATTGTTAGATGATTAATATTCATTTTAAAATAATTATGTCATGTATCTTGTGTCAAGAGAAACATTAAAGGTTAGAGGTTGTTAAATATTATTCATTGTAATATGTATTCCTGTAAAATGATGTAATATATAAATATGTTAAGGTTAATCCATAAGAGTATACCTTCTATAGTATTGTAATAAAATATTACATGGATTATCTTTAATGTTATATTAGTTAGGCGCATTACGAAATGGATCTTTATAGATTTAGTATTGATGAATTGTGTAAAGACTACAATGTATATTGTCACCATTGGGTGATTAATGTGATTTAGATGAGTCGAGTAAGGGTTCAAGATATGACCTTAGGAAACACATGAATTTATTTACTTTGAGAGATATTAGAAACATTATTTTATTATAATATCTTAACCTAAAAATCAGATTATTATAATAGACCACATTTCTTTATTCCTTATACATATTAAACAACTGATCATGCAAGAATCACAACACTAAACCGGAAGAATTAATTTTTTATTTAATATATTAAAGTAAAAAATAAATAAGCAATGATAATGAACTTTTATACATGATTTTGAAAATATTAAAACTAATAAAACAACATATAAATAAAAATACCCTGAAAATGAAATCATATAATCTATAATTTTCTTTGATAATCGCATTACGAATTTTAACTATATAAAAAAGGAAAAACATTAAAAATTTCATTAGAAAATTTAAAAGGAAAATAAAAAAGAATTATTAATTTTATAAATTGTTTTTATTAAATATATGAGTGAATACGATTAATATGACAGTTCTATAATAATTATAATACATATGACAATAATAACTCATATAACCAATGGGTTTATTAAAAATATTATAATGTGAATATAATACCATTTTGGAAGTAGATAATAATATTTTAAGAATATTTCATTCATTTAAAATATATTTTAAACAACTATTATAAAAATAAGTTATGATAATAAATAATAATATGTTCATTTATTAGATAAGAAAATGTATTTTTGTGGAAAATTATTATTCTACAATGTATTTAATTTTTATTTTAAAATTAAAATTAAAATATTTAGTGATTGAATTTGTGTATGGGAATTTCATTACTAATTATAGAATTAATTATTTCTTCGAGGGTCAATTCCATTTTATGTGAAAAACTAATTTCCACGAAGGAATAATAAATAAAATTAGTAAACCATGAATATTATAAAATAAATGATATGGTTAAAATATTGTATATATATTTAAAAAATTATTTATTATAATAATTGATATAATCTAGAAGGCACATTAATTTTTAAACTTATGGCCCACCATTAATGTATACATGAACCTTCGTAACTATTATAGAATGGGAAAGTTTTAATATTCCACTCAAACTCGTCGATAAAAGGACCTCTACCACAACCCTCCCAAACCACATCTCTCCTCTTAGTTACACATAAATAAACTGTAAATTAAATTTCATAAAGTCTTATTCCATATATTTTAACATATTTTCCCAGTAATAAGATCAAAATACATCATTTTGAAGGAATACATTATGAGAACAAGATATTCCATCAATATAAGTATCTAATTTTTTTTTATTTTTTATAATTACTTACTCATCCCCATTCCATATAAATATCATTCCAAAGTCTATATATAAATATTTATTAGGTAAAATTAAATACAAATTCTCTCTAAATATTCATTTAAGATCTTTTCCTTCGGTTATTTTTATGGAATACATTTATTTACACAATTTTCCCCCTTGGTGATTCATGATTCACCAAAAAAGATGTATATAAGTGGAGTTATCTTTATCACATACTTTTTGTTTCAAGTCATTTTTTTCTATATAATTACTCATGAAATTGTTTCATGAATTTCATTCTTTTATCTTTTATGATTTTAAGGTATCTAAACAATGGTTTTGAATTACATAAAAAATTATTGAATGAAATGTCATCATCACTCTTCCATTATGATTCCATCCCAATATATTTCCCCCAATTTTTATTATATTTTCATTGCATTGATTCAATTAAATGTTTCCATTATTATAAAAATTAAATTTTTTTATTTTAAAATAATTTATTAAACCATTTATTTATTTTATATTTCTTTTTAATGTAATTATACAAATTATAATAATATTTCTTCTAATTTTATAAACAATTTTATAATGTCATTTAAAATTGTTTTATTAAATTCCAATAACCATTAATGATTGTTAATATTTCCTTATCATAATATTGTAATAAAATCATAAACTTTAATTATTAATATTACATATATTTATGTATTTTGAATATTTTTTTAATTCATATTCATTATTTTTAATTATAAAAGACACATTTATTATAGATCCAGGAGGAAGCATAACCAATAGAATGAAATATGAAGTTAAGGGGAAATATCTCACGTGACCCACCATGTCTTACGAGTCTATATCCAATGTTTATTTAAAAAAATGTTATAGGATATAATAAACATATATTTTATTGAATTTTACAAAAACTACATCTATATGCTTAGAGGACTACAAATACACCTCAAATCAAACTTCTGAGTAATTTTATTTCTTTTTGGGAAACTTTAGTGTCTTAGTTAATTTTAAATCAATTTTTATTCTTCAAGAAATAGTGATTGAATTCATTTCCATTAACTAATAATGATATGAACCTTAGTCAAAAGAAAATTATGTAATACAGTAAATTTTGTGAAAAACATTAGAATATTTCATAGAAACTTTGATTCATGAGTTATAATGTCACAAAAATGGCCTGATCACCCACACATGTTAAGGTTTTAGGAAACACATATATTATATTTGCACTTAATTTTTCCCACCCATTTAGTTCCCATTTGTTTAGGAAATCTCCAAAGAGAGTGATGGAATGTGGTAAATTTCATCTCTCAATTCATATTCACTAGTATAAGCTGTATATATTCTATCAGAATTGCGACACTACACCTCAGTTATTTGCTTCCAAAATGGTTCATGTAGAATTTTTGAATAAATCCCACTTATCATATCTTCATCCAAGCATGATTGTGGAAACCAAATGTGTATCCCCCATTAATTTATGTATTAGATCACATTTTATAATGTAAGTGACATTATGGAGTGACATTAAATTTATTAGACACATCATGTCACATGACCTTAAACTACCTAAGTTGAATTATGTAGGTTTTGAAATTATTATAATATTACATATGACACATCTATGTGGTACAATACAAGTATAACTAATAGAGAATCTCCCCTTTATAGTTATTGTTTTTATAAAATGAGATCAATATTTATGGAGAGAATGAAACCTCATAAGTTGTGTAATGATTTTGATTTGTTAATGGAATATTTTTCATATTATATAATTGTTTCATATTTATTATTATTGTACTATATAATCCAAATTAATCACATGATAAACCCAATAAAATTTTATTATATGAATTTTAATATTATATATAAATAACAAATATTTTTGTAATAATTGAAAATATTACAATGAGATGAAAACATAAAATAATATAACAAGAATGTGAAAATTTAGATCTTAATGATCCACCAAAATAACCACACCCACAATCACCATTAAATAATTAGATCATAATATTAGAAATAAAATAGGAATTATGAATGTAAAAAAATAGAACCTTAAAATAAAATATTATTGAATTTAAATTCAATGAAATATGAGGTTTTAATAGAAAGAATATATCTTATATAACTGTTAAAAATTTAATGATTAGAATAGTAATCTGACTAGTAGGAATAGTGATGTTATTGTTAGAATAGTAACAGTGTATCTTATTAAAATATTAAAAATCATACCATTGGAATATTAGTTTGACTACTGGGAATAACAACATGATTGTTAGAATATTAACCTGACCTATAGAAATAGAAATTAATATTTATTTATATTATAAAATGAACATATAACATATTTATAACATGATACATGTAAATTAATGTTCTAAAATGATAATATAATTATTTGTGTTTTTATAAAAAAATATATTTTTCATTTTCATTTTTTGAACAATGAAAAATATTTTGTATAAATGTTATTTCATTAAACTAGTTTATAATTTCATATTATATTGTATAATAATTATAATAATGGTTTTTGAGATCGTATATAATTTTTCACTAAGTCAAATTTTAATTAAAAAATGATATTTTTAATTTCTCAAATAAATATGGGTTTTCGTTATAAATAAAATTTCTCATATATAGAAAATTAATTTAGAATTTTTTTCATTTTTTAATACAAATGTATAAAAAAAATTAAGGTGAATTTTTTTTATTCTTTTAAAAAGTTTTTTTATAATAGTGATATTTTAGAAAAAATCCCATTTTTACATTAAAAGATCAATACATTATATATTATATAATGGATGATGAAATAACCCAATATTTTGATATCACATGAAACATTTACTATAGTTGTTTTCTATCATAAATAATAAAGAAAATAATATTTAATATCTCTTACACTTATAAATACAAACCCATATCCTCAAATATTATAAAACATATAGATTACATATACATTGAAAACACATATTCACATCTCTCATGTGATTTACTATATTACTTCTTCTTATCAAGGACTAATCCAATGTTCATTAAGTAGAAGCCAAAGTAAATAATTCTAAAGGAGATGGTAAGACTCTCAATCGAGTCATTTATTTCTTTTTCTACTTCACTGTCCAATGAAAATCCATTCAACATGGAATAAAAACACTAGTATAACATATATTATAAATTTTTAGTATTTTAATGGAATAATAATAATATATCATCTTATCATCTCCTTTTGTTATAAAAAATGAAAAAAAAATCATCAGCATTATGTTGGTTCCCCTCTGACACAGATGATAAGATTTCATTTTCCATTAAAAACATCCCGTAATGTTTATAAATCATTATACTTGATTAAATTTAACAAAATATGTATATTATATTTTTTAAATTATTTTCATTAATATATAGTCCTAATATTAGATAAAATGTAACTTGTTCATGATGGTCAGTAAAGATTCTTAACTTAACTGACATTGTTAAATAAAATCTATTAAATGGATCAATATTATACCAGAAATCATGTGAATATTTTGAAACATAAAAATTTATGTATGGTAAATAATACAATTTCACTTCACTTATTTATTTTTATACCCATTTTATAATATCATTAAAAAACCTAATAGTTATCCATCCATGGAAACATGAAATAAATTCCCTTAGAGCAATGAAATTTCACTTAATATCTGGCATTAATGCTAATAAATGAACAAACAATAATTATAGTAAAGAAATAATATATTTAAAAACATCATAACATAAAAATTAAGGAATATAATTTCATTATTAAATATTTTAAGAGAATGTATACATCGGTTCTGGATATTAGGTAGGGGATATCTTAATAAACCAAAATTTTATTTGGAATATATTTTTCTCTAATTTTTTAAATTACTACTGCAATTATGAATATTAAATTACTATTTTATCTATATAAGTTTTATATAAATATGTACATAGTTTAATTAAATATTATTTTATAAGTATATAAATTTTTAATGGTTCAATTCTCAATTTCATTCAAATAATCAATCCTATTTAGGGGGAACTACTTTTTTCTAACCAGACTCGTGTAAAATTCCATAAAATGTTTCAAACCCTTCTTTATTTATAAAATTGATCATCATATAAAGGGAAAAAAATTTGTTAATTTTTAGTCTTTTGGAAATTAATATGGTTTTCCATCATTAAATATTATTTATCCTTTTCTATAATACCTTAATTTAGTGGTATATTTCCAAATATACATATCCATCCTTTTTCACATATCCACTTCAGTTGGATATCATATTTTCATAATTTATGGTTATTTTGTCCAACGAATATTGAATAATGTTTTAATTCCATCTTTCATAGAATCATTTATGATATATTAATTTTAATATGATATAATACCTGATTAAGATACAAATATCATTCAATGAGTAATTCATTTCTTTATGAATTACATATGATTTCAATTTGTGTCACACATATTCATGTATATGATATGATTGGGGCATACTAAAATACCTATAACCAATTAGTAAATTTTTATATCGAATTAGATGATATGTATATGATTAAAGAGAAAACATAATCAATGTTGAAACTCTATCAACCATGCGACGTCTCTATAAAGTTATCCTTGACCTATTCTTAATTCATAATTTCTATTGTTTCCACATTCAGCTTTTTTAATGACAATATACTTCTATTATGTTTATACTATAATACCATATAGTTATTCATAATATTTTTTTATTAGGATATAAAATTATTCTTTTCGAATCATATTATATGCATGGTAATCTTGTTTATTCACTTATATGGATTTTCATATTACTGCTTTTTATGTATTTCCTAGGTTATTCTACTTTGTTCTAGGAGATCAAATGAATGTAGCATCCCATTATTTAGAATGAAATAATAAAAAATTTTAGGTATTATGAAAAAATACAATTGGAATCTCGATCTTTGAGATGTGTTTATTGAGTAATTATGTTAGAAATTATCTAACAACATGTTACAAAGGCTACTAAAAATATATAAAGTATTATAAGATGTTATATTGATTTTTTAGGATAATTAAAATAAATATATTATTAATTAAACCAATAAATATTTCTAAGTATTATAAATTATCATTGAATTCTAGTGTTGTATAGGATGACTGGTTTCCAAGAAATTATATACCTATAAGGATAATAAAAGTGGATGCATCCATGACATAGTTACACATATGGGTAAAATCCTCGATACTGGATGATTGGGTATCATAATTAACACCACCTAATTCATCGAAATGTGAAATTTCCAAAAACCATGTATGAAAATCAAGGGGAATATACATTGGAATATTTACAAACTCAATACAACCCACTATGAAAAATTGAATAAATTATTAGGTAATAAATAATAATAGTAAAAATACAATAAATATCATTGATCGAAACCTAAAGATTGTATATTTATGATCCCTATTAATTTACATTTTATTCATCATATATTCATATTTTCCATTTATATGTGATCTATATTTTGATTACTCTAATAATTTTTTAACATGCATTATTTTAGTTAATGGAATAAAGATAGAGAAACAATGAAAACTACCATTATAATAGGAAATGTTATAATTATACCAATTTGATACCTAACATTATGGGATTTGTAGAAGATAAATTCATTTTACTATTGGAACATCTAAATATTGTTATGAATAATAACTTAGATATTACAGAACAAAATATTTCAACTAAAAAATTTAAAGTAGTGGTAAAGTCCTTTATGCAACAACGACTGTATACCATTAGTGGATCTTTTGATCCCACCATTATAAAAAATGGTAAAATTCAATTGATATTATATTTGGTATCATCTAATAATCTATATAATAAAATGTTTTTATATTCATTCAATATAGGGAGATGGAATCTATTAAGTAGTTGACATTGACCAAGAACAAGAAGTCCATAGAACAAATTGTTTCAAAAGATTCAGAATGATTCATCAAAATATTTTTCAATAAATATTTTTCCAAAAAATTCATTATAAAATGGAGTGAGAATTTCATAAAAATAACTAAAAAGAAATTTTAATAAACCAGAGTGTATGATGAAAATAATGAAAATATTTCACGGTACACTTAAATATTATTTATCAACACCAAACATACGGTGGACCACTAATGTAGTGTATATAATCCATTTTTATAAAAAATAATTGGTGATTAGAGACTATTAAATCTAAACAAAAATTTACAACTACTTCATTAAGGGTTAGTTGAAGATCCATGACTATAATTGGTATCATGGAGAAAGATACTTAAATAATATAATGCAGTTTAATTCAGGAAAAAAAATGTAATATCCCATATAAGAATGAAAACTCAACTGCATATAATTCAAAAGTGTACAAAAGTAATCATAGAAACTATTTCATGAGACCTTGGAGATGTTTCAAGTTTGAAAAATAAGGTAATCAAGATGATAATTTATATTTAGAGATAAAGAAACTATATAATGAGAATAAGAAAAATATGTTTTAGATCAATAATAACCTTTTTATAAAATGTTTAATCTAAATGGAACACATATTTTTTGAAATCCAATTCCCTATTTCAATAGTTGTTAGAGACAATCAACGATAACAAAATCCAATTACTTAGGATAAATACAAGGAATATGTTATCACTACCACTGAGGTGGACTCCAATGCTGATGTGGTGAAAGGTGATCATGTTATTCATTAATGAATAATGAATGTACTATTTTATTCAGGTTCTACACATTCCTTTGTGGACTATAATTTTATTATAACTATTTAAATACTATCTCATGACATGGAGGTTGCATTATCAATAAAAATAAATTTTGATAAATTATTTTATATCATATTTGTAAAACCTCCCTAAAATATGTTTGTAGAATAATTCTCCAATAACATATTATCATACTTATTTCCGTAGAATTTTGTACGTTTTTTGTATGGAATAACAATCATTTTAAAAATAATTTATCCACTATCTAGAGAGATATAAATCTCTTCACATCTTAATACATCCTCTAATTTTGAACAATTATATGGATGATGATCCTTCTTTTGAATATTTTTTTAACTATGTATATTGTTTCCCATAATCAAGAAAATCTATCTCAAGTGATTGAGACAAAGGATAGAATCATTCTTGAAGATAAACCAATTATGGGGGACTATACCAAAGTATATACTAATGTGTCCTATGGAATTACTTATGACCATGAGGTGGAGTAATCAAATGATATTATTTGTATATCTATACCAATATCCAATACTCTATACAAAATTGAAAACATTGTGTGAAATAATTGAAGAAGTGATTACATGAGAATATTAAAAAAGGTTTTAAACTCTCGAGTGCATAACCATAGGGTTCACTAGTATTCTTCATAAAGATGAATTATGGGAGAAATATTCCTCTATATTTATTATCATGAACTCATTAAAATAACAATAAGGAAGATGTATTCCCTTACATGCATAGGTAAATTTTTTGATCATCTATGAGGGGTTAAATGTTTCTATATGGTGGAACATCTGTTGAGATATCACTAATTAAATGTGGGAAAAGTTGATATTCCTAAGAATACCATTTGATAAATGTAAAAACCCAATAAGTTAAATGTGATTTATTTTCAAGTCATTAATGATCTATAAATTATTATTTAATTAATTAATAGAGTCTTTATAGATTATATTATGTTATACAATGAGATAATGTTGCGTATGAGGATAATTAAAATATTGCGTTAAAGGATTTTTGAAAGGTGAAGTTGTATGCAAATTACAAAAAATTATATTGAAATATGGTGGAACTATCCTTCTAGATGAATGTTATAGCCCGTAAATGGATATTTATAGACCGTTAAATATTATTGGAAATTAAGGAGTGGCTCAAAATAATATATACAATGCAGATAAAATGATTCCTCTAACAAGATGGGTACTATAAGTTATTTGTGAATTACATTTCATGAATATCAAACCAATTGAAGAATATATCTTAGAAGAGGGTAATGTTTGTATAAATAAATGAATTTGATGAATGGTTGAAGGAATTTAATAAGAGTATTATCACTACACCAGAACCCATGGTCCTCTCATGTGGTGATCAATTCATCATATTAAAAAACACTTCAATGAATGAATTAGGATATGTGTTGATGAAAAATGAAATGGTGAAAGACTATGCCTTATGGTAGATGAATGTTCTTGATCATAACTACATAATGCATAACCATTTTTCAATGAAGTGATCCTGTGACAAAATAGTTGGAAGAATTATATCTATGGTGTGAAATGTAAAATAAATATGGAACATAAGAGCACAAAATATACATTCACATTGAATGATATAATTATGTGCCAATGAATATGGTTGGATCGGATCAATGAATATGATTTCTCGATCCACTACTATCTAGAGAAGGTGAATAATGTAGTATGTAACATCCCCATCACATAATACACTAAACTAGTGCCCCAAGAAGGGTCATCACATGACGTCAAGCATGCCTCCCTATACATAAAAGGATTCTAACAAGAATCCAGGGTCTAATTGATCTTGTGGGGAGACTATAATATCCTTTACATAGTAACACACATCAAATAACAAATGAATTTAGTTAAAAAAAATAAACTCAATCATGAAAAATGCATTACTAAACATTTCCCAAATAGGCTACAAACCACAAACAACAGATAAATATTACATGTCATGGTAGCCTTGAAAATGTGAATTAAACCCCATACTAAGGGGAAAACATTGCCTCCCTAATATGCTTCCAAACTCTAGGTATGGATCTCTCATCTATTCTCATCCAATTCCCAACTCAACCATCGAGCATAATGCATTTTACCTTATCTTGACCAATAACCATGAACTATTTTTGGGTTCCCAATGGCAGCCCATGAAAGGTTTGAGTACGTCTTAGTATGCTTCCACGATTAGTGTATAAAATATATTTAGTCTAAATAAATAGTGAAAGCTTGTATGAAATAAATTACAAGTAAAAAAGTCAACTCTAGTTCGGTTAGATAACTATGTCTTCATTAACCAAGTCAATCATTATTTTGATTCACCATTTATAATATATTCATTAATATGCTCTTTTTCATCACATTTACCATGGGCAATGCATTATATCATTTACACAATGGCCTTATTTGGAAAATTATCATGCATAAAAAATTAATTTGATCACTCTATCTAACTAGTGATAAGAATTTAATAAATAATCATAACACACGTACCATGCAGTGTCAGTATATGCAGTCCCATACAATGAAATTGATAGTGTCCTAGACCATCAGTCTAAATCCATAACCCATTCATTTATGGGTGTTTAGAGCCTCCATCCAACCCAACATGTGGGAGGATCGTCAGTACATTATCCCTCACAACCAATCCATGAAGCATAATTATTTTTTCATTAACCACATACATCACATCACAAAAAATTAATAATAAATACACATATCATTTACAATTTTAATTTTAAACAAAATATAATTCATCATAAATATTCAACCAATTTTCACATTTTTCATTTATTTAGCATATCCTATTAACTAAATTTCCTTTTCTTGCGTTAATGTGTTTATAATATTCAAAAATTTCGATAAATTAAACCATTCTGCAATGTTCATCAATTAACATGAATTATCCCATTTACCCAATTCCATTATGAACCCATGAGTCCTTTGAAACATTAAAATTATTCCATTTAACCCCTTTTTACATTTTTCAAAACAATCCCTTACACCATTTTCCAACAACTAGTCACATCAAGCATTTATTCCTATTTAAAAAACAATCAAGAATTTAATATCATTTACATTGGTTTTTACATTTTTACCAGTGTGTTCCATGATAAACATTACAATATTACATGTTCAAGAATATTGGAGCGCCCCATGGGTGTCCCTAATCCACTATAATAAACATTGATGCATCCCTCAAAAATTATTAGGGGTTTAAGTCATCATTTATCCATCTTTTTTACTAAGTCTCGCTAAAGGAATTGATTTCAAAATGAGAAAGAAGAAACAACACAACCATACATGAACAAATAAACATCAAAACTATGGGATATAACTTGTTGACCACCAACCTCATATCAGAATATTAACAAAGCCTTAGCCTTTGACCTATATCATGATTCATGAACTATATGATTCCCCATCCTATGATCCAAAATAAAAATTGAATTTTAGGGGTTCATAAAAAGTATAATAAAGAACCAAAAACCCAAATCCATAAAAGATAAGCATGTGGGGTATTAGAGCCACCCACATCTTCTATCTACGACCAAAGACTCTCCAAATGGCCTAGAATCGAAGGAGTTAAACCATTGGGATTATTTTTAGGTGTATCTTCATCACTTTAGAATTAAGAGGAATAATGAGAAAGAAAAATTTGTGAGGAACATAAAAGTGTGGAGAGGAAAATATTCATTTCCCTCTTTTTAATGGGTCTCATGGTTTGGCTCCATAGTTTTCCAAACCGTGCGCAAATTGTGAACCTCCCTCTATCTAAATGGGGCTAAGTTGCAAGGTTTAAAAAACATGTCAGTAACCATGAAGAATGTATTTATCCAATGCTTTGTGGTTTTACTCCCCCTATTCATGTTATACTTATCTATTCATCACACCTCAAGGTTAGCAATGATCGGGATGCATAGTTATCTTTATCCATGCCCCAACCATGAATCTATCATAGGGTGACCAAATTCAAATTTTCATTCTCGTCCTGAACCCCCAGAACACCCATGAACCCCCTAATACATCCAATAATCATTCCATTGACCAAATATAAATTTTTTAAACAAAACATTAAATATAATTATACATACATGATGTTTGAGATCATACCACATCCCAACATTATAATGAATCATCCTCGAACATCACTTTTAAAAATCACTATGATTTTAAAGTATAAAATATCATACCACTCCAACCCAATATCCATTTGCCTCTCTGAATATTCTTTCAAAGAATAACCATGATTCAAAAAAATCAAAGTAATGGAACAATCTTCCCCATAATACTTTCTCAATATGATCCACAACATGAACATGATGATCATTGAAGAGCATATGAACCACATACCAATATTCAACCAAAAGAACTAAATATGAAGTCATAGAAACGCCTACCTAAACATTGTCACAAAGAAATGTACTACACAACATCATACAATCATTGAATAGAAAACAAAAAAAAATTTGTGGATACTCTTCCCAAATCATGTCCCAAATAAATCAGTTATATCTTACCATGCTATAAAAACTTTAATGGTGCCCCAAAATCCGCATCACGTGAAGAAACATACCATTTTCTCAAACTAATTTTCTAACCTATTTCAGTCCACAATTAAAGGCCATACAACTGTATTCCATAATTTAATATATAAAACAAAAAAATCACTGATATCAACCTCTGAATCCTAAGTTAATAATCTTTATCAATGGAAAATCATCAAAATTGTACATATTCAAGTCCCTTGAACCCAAACAGTAGTCATATCATCAATGGATCACTCACACACTGTGGTGACCCCCTCCCAAATAAATTATATTACCCCACACCTTTGAGTGGTTTCACCGTCCACCATCAAGAATGGATCCTTAGATCCTTAACTAAACATTATCAATATAAACGATGTGTTTCCCAACCCACTTCACCCAAATATCAACGAGGACTTCACCCATTATTGGAATTCATCTATGATGGTGAAACCAAAAGGAAGTAAATCCCTACACAATTTATTTGCAATATAAAAACATCTTGGTGCCTCTAATATATGAATTCATTTGTGAAAAGAAATTTCCACTGCAATAATTAAATCAGATGTTGATCATAACATATCACTCAATTTTCTTTCACTATATCCTATTAGATAAACCTATATGGCTTGTCCCAAAACACACATCTTTTAATTACAAGTCATACATGACTCTATGAACCATTATCACACTCCAACTCACCCATCAACTTTCCAAGCATGAGTACATCCTTAATCTATAAAATGACTAAATATTACTAGGATCCCACTCAAACCACATTTAAAAATTGAAAAACATGCTCTATAACGTTGAAATATCCACTAAATTAGGATACGACTCATTACCATTGTCCCTTTTTCCAAGAAGTGTCGAGAAATCCTTGAATAACATGTCATAGAAATGATCAGCTTCACTATCTTTATGACATTAAATTACATGAAAAAGATCCCTTTTCACCAATGAACACTCCATGGACACACGATCACACCTCTATGATTCTGTTCCCAACCTCTAACTTGGTTATAGCACCCAAAATCCCCTATCACAAACCATTGTCAAGAATTATCATTCCATTAAATGGTTTTAAAACATTCTTATATATCTATTAACCACATATATCACATCACAAACCATTCATAATCAATAAAAATAACAATTAAAATATATATTTCAAACAACATATAAATCATCATTATGACATAACCCATTATAACTTTTAAAAATTATATATCATGGACCATTTAATATATTCCATTTTCACGCCATAACCCTTTAAACATATTCAATAGCTTACTTAAATTAACCCATATGGTAACCAATTCACACATATTATCCCTTTTACCCAAATCCATGATGAACATATGATTCATTAGATGCATTAATTTTATTCCATTTAACACTTTTTTAATTTATTTTAAAAAAACGTTTATTCCACTTTGGACCATTAGACACATCCACCATTAATTAATCTATAAAAACCTAGCATACATGTCATCTGATTTATCATTGGATCTACCATATTTCAAGTTAATTCTATGCTCATCATTACAAGATTCCATGTCCAGGAATATTGACATACCCTATGGGTAGCCCTAACATGGGATAACAAATCATGATGCATTTGAAATTAATTATTAGGGGTATAAATCAGTATTTTGATAACAATTTTACCATGTCTCACAAAAGGAATCTATTTCACAATATGAGGGAACCAACCACAGAACCACACATGCACAAATAATCATTAGAATATGTAATTGACATGTAGACCATTAACCTATAATAGTATGATTTACACACCCCTAACTATATACTTAGATCTAGAATAAATCACCATTTGATGAAAAACATAGTGAAATCCTTTGTTTATTGTTTAATGATTTCACCCCCCCCCCATTTCATAGATTACATAACCTTGCACTACACATTCTAGCTAGCACAGTTTGGGGAACACAGTTACCTCTAAAAATAATCCAACCATCCAAGAGGCACATGATGGTGAAATTAAACATCAATTTCTAATCATAAAATGCAAGGACACCCATGATCATACTAATAAATCCATTAATAATATCATTTACAAATTTTAAGAGGTTTAAACCAAAATTTAAATAGGTATATACTCATCATGATTTCCAGGATCTTATAAGGTATATTTTGTATATAGTATATTTCATGCAACTATTATTCATTAGGTGAACTAAAAAAGAAAATACCATATTATAAAATTAAATTATTGACATGGATCTCATAATTTCATTCCCTAATGTTTTCTAAACTATCGCTTCTAGATAATTAAAAGGATGTTTAGTGATTTTATATCGATGTATAGAATAATATGGAATCTATAATAAAATGGTTATAATATGAGTTCAAACTTGATGAAACATGAGTTGTAATATTTTCTTCATGACTATTTTTAAAATAAAAATTTTTGTGAGAGAAGGATCTCATAAATTATGCACATAGAAATACCTTTCCCATACACAATGGGAGCATAAAGATGGATCAAGGACATTGAAAACTATTGGTGGAATAATATGAAGAATAAGATCATGTAATAAACATAACTTAGCATGGGATGTTAGCATGAGAAGGATCAAAGGTAAATGTCTAGTTTTTAATAAAGCTATTACCCATACCTACATGCAAATAGAAAAATATCAACAAATTCATATTCCCTATTTTTCCAAATTAATTAATTGAAAATAATGATATATAGATTTTCAGGGATCATCTTACAAAGAGTACTAAATTAATTACATTTTTTGGTAGTTACCAGTTGATTATATTTTAGTTATATGTTTTAGAGATGGGGTGAGGTTTCCAGGAACACCACTATGAATTGTATATGGCCAATATCTAAAACTTATATCTATATTTTGGAAATTTATCAATAATTCTATTGAAATTGAGATAATATTATTTATGAATTATCAACCTTAAAATAATGGATCTTTTGAGTGGATTGTATAGACACTTTAGTATAGGATGAGAGCATGCTCTATCCACTCCAATAGAGGATGTGATCAAAGTCATCCCCTGGTCGAGTTCAAAATAATGCATTTCTTTCACTAAAAAATCCAAAAGTCTCTATATAAAACTTTTTATAAAAAGATGCATTGAATTTTTTTTCTTGGATGATGTTGGTGAAAATAATATGTTGTGAGGAGAAGTGGTTGATGAAATGGTAGATAACAATATAAAGATTTATGAGTACCTCAAGTCCATTTACTCATTACCAAAAGAAAAGCATAGAACCAGCATAAATACATGAATTTTGAGGTTGGTGATTAATTTTTCGTCTATATATATCCAAGGAATAGATTTATGATTATTTGATATAATGGAAATATATTTCCTAGGTACATCATCCCCTTTATGACATTCATCAGTGTTTTGGAATATTAACTATTATTCACACTAACCGTGTCTTAGGGATATGAAATGTTCATCATATCCATCTTGAGGTTGTAAATACTAAAAAATTAATATGTACTAATCATAGTGGTGGTATAGCTGGATAATGATCCCATTTATGAGGAGAATACAGTGAAGTTCTTTAACCCTGGAGACAACGTTCTAAAAATTAAGAATACTCACTTTGTTAAAGTAAAATGGAATATTCATATGTACGAGGAGGTGACATGGAAAATGAATGATTAAATGAATCATAAGTATCCTAAACTATTGTTACCTTATTATGTAAAATTAAATTTCAATCAAGAAATTTCTTATGGCTACCTGATTATAACAAAAGAAAATTTTATCATTAGAATTTCCAATATGAAAATATATTTGTATCCTATTTAGTAAAATGATATTATATAACTAACATGAATCCCATGATAAATATATCAAAATTTTATTATTTGAATTTTCATATTAAATATTATGAATAAAAATGGTCAGAAAAATTGATAATATCACATTACGATAAAAATAAAAATAATAGATAACTGAAATATGAAAATTTGGATATGCTCGATTGACCAGAATATTGAAACTCAAGATCTACATTAGAAAAATAAAAAATAAAATTATCAATTCAATATTCATAATTAAATTAAAAATAATTATAACGATGGGATATCATATACATTAATCAAAAATGAATTAAATATTGGGTATTTATATAAATTAGGAAACATTTGTATTTGTTACCATTCTATCTTTCGAAATATTAATATAGTCATCGAAATATTAATATAGTCACACTGAATAGTAACCGTATCTTTAGAAAATTGTCCAAACACAAGGAAGTGTAGATTAATATTTACATATCTTTTAAATTTAAATTACATCATATTTATATCCTGATAAAAGTAAATGCAAGATTTACCATTATTAAATTAATATTAGTATTTTTATAAAACAAATATGTCTTATTTTATTTTTAAAAAAAATATAAAAATTAAAAATAATTTTTATGTTAATTAAATGTTTCTATAATGTAATATTCTATTTTAATATAATAATAACACAATTTGTGTGAAAATAATAAGTTTTTCAAATGGTCAAAAAGATTTACTATTAAAATTTACATTTTTCATTTAAATTATGTTTTTAACAAAACAAACTCACATATTTACAAATTTATTATCATAAAATTAGTTTAATTTTTATAGTTTTCATATTGAAAAATTCCCTAGGTTAATTTAATTTTCTTAAATAATTACATTTTTGTGATATTGAAATATTTAAAAATATTTTATATATCAGAAAATCATAAAGTCATGATTGATTACATATGGTATATTGTAAGAACCCATTAGTTCATACCCACATAATAAATTTAATATATATAATATAATATTCAACAAAATTTGTAATATTTAGCCATAATGTATGTAGATACCCTAAAGCTTAATCTACATGGACAATACATTACTTTTGCAGAATACTTAATACATAAAAAAACAGACACACAAGGACCGTAATAGTTTAGTGTCTTTGGAAACTAAGAATATAGTCTTCTAATCGTGGTGAAAGATCATCAACATCTTCAATAAAGATCTTCCCCTTTTGTTTTTTACATAAAATCATTCTTTATATCTTGGGGAAATGAAAACATATAAAGGGAGAGCTCAAATGCTCAGTAAGGGTAATCATGGATAAAATAAAGAAAATCATATACATTTGAACTTAAAAACATGAACATAATGTTTAAACATCAAAATCATGGGTAATGACATAAAACATTGAAGAACATAAGGCATAGAGCATAATGAAACATTAATCATGATAAACTAGAATGGGAATAAAACATGTAATTGTGGCATCCACTAAGCACATGTATTGATTTCCATAGTATTCAAGGCATTTCTACCTAGACCATCTTTGTGGACAAAGTCCCTTACTGAACCGGGTTTACTTGTCGTTACAGACCTGTATTACTAAACCGGATTTACTTGCCATTCCAGCCATGTCTATCTCATGACATATAAATCTTTACCCAGTTAATTGGAGAAATATATATGTCTCACCCATCTCATAATGAAATCATTCTTTCATGTTCCACAACATAAACATAAATCATTCATCGTAACCCAATGAATGAAATGGGTCTCATAAACATCATCCCATCATAACATAATCCATATAAAACAAATGAATATCATTTCATCATAAGAAAATTTAAACCATGTAAATCATAGAGACATTATAATTGAAACATACACATATAAAATAATGTCATCTTAGATGGAAAATGGTTTTGATAAAACACTTGAAATGTATTCTTGAGGAAAATATCATTTCTTCTTCAAAATCAATTTCTTTTCAAAGAACATCATGAAATTTTAAAATAAAGAGATTATTTTGAAAATACTCATGAAATATTTTAGAGGATGATTCATGAAAATAAGTCTTTATAGAACCGTAAAAATCCTTTCATGTCGTATAAGTTAAAAAAACATTCTCCTCATACTTTTGTCGGAAAAGTAAAAAAGTACCTCATAACGAAAGAAAAGAAAGATTCCTTATATACCATGTAGTAAAATACAAAATGGGTAAAAAGGACATTAATCATACATAAAAACACTTTTAGAAAACATGTACTTGGTTGATAACAATAACCCCATCAAATAATTACGAATAAACAATCTCGGATAAGAACGAGATTAAAAAGGTTATCCCTTACCTTAGGTCTGATATGTTTCGTACGTATCCGAACCTCCTGTATAATGATTTAAATAATGTCATTGACTTATTAAAGAATCATATTTATTATTATGATATCATATATGGTTCACTTATGACGTTATATTACCCGTTCTTTTGTAAATCCCATGTTAAAGCAACGTTTTGGGTAAAATCATCTTATTTATCATACGTGTTTGGAATTGTTGTTCTTGATGTTATTATTACATATATCATGATTTACTTACTTACAGAATGTAAATAATGACTTATATATCATATATATTCATTATATATCCATCATATACATGTATTTCTAATATTACATAACATATGGAGATAAGAAATGAAATGCACCGTTAATGGAGACGGTAAGCCGTACGTACGCATGAATGCTACTTTCATATATATTTATTATTTTAAAGGAATAGGTGTATTATAATTACAGTATAATATAATATATAATATCCTTAACTCCATCCTTAAAACATCCCACATAAGGTATTAATGAATCACATCACTTTGAGGGGGCGGTAGTCCGCACTTTCTCCAATGAGATCATCGTATTTACCCACTATGGAAAACATAAAGGCTTGATATAATTGGGAAGTAAAGAATCATAAGGAAATCATAAACATAATATATATCATATATAAATATAGTGTCATCATAATGGCTACCATGAGAGGCGGTATGAGAAAATCGAACAATCATCGTTTCGTGAGGCGTTAGTTTCCCATCATAGAAACATTATGTTATTCATTTCTTAGATGGAGGTGTGTGTAAGTGTAGTTATAATCCTTATAATAACATCATCCTAGTATATTTATGATATTGGTGTTGTTACAAAATAAAGGATTAAAAAGAGTTTAGGGGTTGAGAAGTAGAATAAAAGAAAACAACTTAAGAGAAACTATTACCTTTAATTTGGGTAACTTCCTTTGGTTTGAACCAAAAAGACTTCTTAAAGTGCCTTATTCTTAATGTAAGGATTCCAGAGGTAGGAGACGGATGTATGGAGATTAGTTGGTCAGAGTTTCGACGATCCAAAAGGCTTGAGAGGTGTGAGGAATTGCATAGAAGTGGTCTCCTTTTATAAGGGAGAGGAGGGGATCTTTTGGAAAGTGTGGAAATATTATTTTATTATAAACATATATTCGGTTTCAAAAGGTCCCAAGATAATTAAAGATGAAGATAAGATGGCTCATGGTACAAATTAAATCATCCAATAATAATTGGACATGTTTTGGATAATATTTTAATCATTATAATCTTATTTATTTAAATCATTTATTAATGAGGTAAATACTGCATCATTATTATGTCATAAATAATTTAATTTATTTGATGTCTAAAAATTATAAAAAAAATACCAACATGTATGAAATCGTATTATATTTCCAATGATTATTTATAGTCGAAAATATAATTTTTATAGCTCCTTATAAAAATTAATTACCAAAGGATTTTTGTTAATACCAATTTTGTCATTACATTAAATTAATTAATCTAATGTGTCATTGTCTTTCATAAGTGGCTTCATGGGGTCCCAAAATCGACCCAAGGATTCCGATGGTCGTCCATTGATCATCCAATAAGGTTTGAGAAAGTTTTAAAGTAATTTTGAATTATTATAATATTTTTTTAACCTTATATTACCCTATTTACTTTTAACCTTGGTAAATAAAAGTAAAAAAATTACTATTCACTAAAAAATATTTTTATCTAATTGAACCACATTTTACTCCTTGATATTAACTGTTTCTCTCAGATTTTCAAAATTCAACTCACAGAAGTGGTAAAATTAAGTTTTATGATATTGCAAAAGCTCCTAGGAGGTGGGTAAAAGACGGTGAAAAGTTCAATAAAATTTTTATAAATCTAAAATTATTATAGAATGATTCCAATGATTTTCATTGAACTTATATATGTATTTTGTATCTATTTTTACCTAAAAAATTTAAATCAAATTAATGATTATTTAAATAAAAATTCGGTTTTAACCAAAAACTCAGTGTTTTCACTATTCATAAAAAATTGATGTTTTTCAGAAAAATACCAAAAATTAAGCCTAAGCTATATTTGATATTCTGAATTCAAAAATGATTTCCATTTTTCCAAATTCGAAACATAGAATTGGCATTAATTAATTTTAAAATCAATTCCCGTTATCAAAACAAATAGCAAGTTTTTATGAAACAATAACTATCAAAAGATCAACATTTGTTTATGTCCAAATTCAAAGTGAAATTAATTCCAATGACCAAAATTGGATTAACTGGTAAAAATATATTCTAATTACACTTTAAAACAAATTAATAAGATAATCTAACCATATAAATTATTGCGAGGAAAAAAGTTGTTTTTAATTAAAATATAGCGTGTTTTTACTATTCATCAAAATATGAATGTTATCAGAATAATATGAACAATTCATCCAAATTAAAATTTTATATTCTTGATTCCATGGAATAATTATATTTTGTCAAATTGAACTTATAAACATGTGAAAAAATAGATTTAAAGTTAGTGCGCCATCAAAAGGCGGCAAAACTGCATTTTATAAAAAATACTTATTTTACCTGAAAAATTTATTTTATTCTCATACCATTTTCTAGAAAATATGTAAGATGAATAATAATGTTATAAAATTTAAAATTTAGATAATACTATTCATAAATGTTAGTCTATAATAATCCTATAACAATATATCGTTGTTTAGTGAAACCCGGTATTGCGTACTGCACACGCTGTCGAGGAAGGTCGAGATTGCGTGTAATGCATGCCAAGTGAGGGTGGCGTGTAGTGAAAGACTCCATTGTTGTTGCGCATAACAAAATAAAACCATATTTCATTTATACATTAAAGAAAGTCTATACGTAATGTTGCGTAGAATAATTTCAAAAAAACGAACTTGAAATTGTGTGTAACACGAGCCAAGAATAGTGTTGCATATATTGCAAGATAATATGGTGTTGCGTATAGCGCAAGATAACATTGGTGTAGCGTACAACACAATACATCAATTAAAAAGAATAATTCTCATAAAATCTCGGGTTGTTGTATTCTACCCCCCTTAAAATGAATTTCTCCCTCGAAATTCGGCGGGGTTGTAAATGGTTTGTTACTTGAGATTTTCTTTCATAGAAACCCACATCATAAAATGGAATGCTAAAACTTAATTTTAAAAAGTGAAGTATGAAACATAACAGTTTCCAAAATTAACTCATCACTAGGTTTCCATATAAGAGATCATAGGTGAAAATATGGGTATGGAGGAGAAATCTAACCATCATGTTCTGATGGAGAGTGGTAGAGGACATGGCTATGATAAATCGAATAGTCACAAAGCCATAAATTTGTGATGATGTAAGGTACCATATGATTCATCGGATATGAGAGTACTAGGAAAACATTTTTGGCTTTCAAGAAAAGTTCCCTAATGTTGAAGAATTTGAATTAGAAGAATACTTAATTTATTTCGGTATAATCTCACCATTGTTTGTGCCTTAATCAATTTCCACTTTATCTCTTAAAGAAATGAAGTTGAATTTGTCTTCCGTGAAGTGTTAGCAGATCAAGTGATAGAATGATAGGTTGTTCCATCTGTCTCAAACATAAAGTTAGCAAAGGTTATATACATAAGTCCATCTATGGTGATATTATTCGTATATGGTTCCAAAAATGGACTTATACTTCAACTATCATACTACTTAATAAAATAAAACTAATTTCTACTAACCAAGGACTTTCTATAGTCCAGTGGTAGCCGATAAAGGCATGTCACACTTCGGTTGTGGGTTCGATTCCCACAGCCTTGTCCAACGCGACGGGTTGTCGTCTATCTTGTAGGTTGTCAATTTTCTAAAATTACATCATTATTACATTCCATTAATAATATCAAAAAAAAGTTCTAGCCTTAAACAATACTAACTTGTGTTCAACATAATCCATTTCAAATCTTTAGGCTTATCCAAAATAATTCTGTCCAAGATTATAGTATAAAAAAACTATTACTAGAAATTTCATCTACCGAGCATGTGAATACCATCATTTATCCTTGATATATCTTGTTGATCACATTCCAATCATGTGAATACCTTAATCATGTATTCTCTTGTAAAATGAATACCCATTGAACCTTAGTGAAAACATGAATGCTGTCAAAAGTTAACTCTTTCCACATACTTAAATACAAAAAATTATTCATACTCAAACCATTCATGAGATCATTAATACAATCAAACATTTAATTATCTCTTTAGCACTTCATTATGCACATATTAGGTGCTTTCCAAAAATATCTGAATAACCGTTCATGGTTACTGGTACCATTCATCATACATTATCAAAACATAAGGAAAGACAACAGTGCAACAATCCTTATATGTCTCTTTATTCCATAGTACCATGAGATTACTTATACAACATTATTTTGGAATCCCATAACATGACCACTAAATCATTCCACCACATCGTTTTCATATTCAACATTTCCAATAGTGATCGTACGAGACTTCCCATTGTCCTTTTCCTTAAGTGGTTTCTCATTTTGAACATCATTAGCACTTGGATTAGGGCATTTATTAACATAATTCCCCATTTCCATGCACTTGAAACATTGAAGTGTTGGTGGAGCATTCTCTATTGTCTTTTCTCTATTTACATCATTAGAAGCCTTTTTCCCATTACATCGACAATCAACAACTCGATGACCTTCTTTTCCACACTTAAAACATTTTCTACTACCTTTTAGGCAATCATCACCCTGCTTCTTTCCACACATTGAGCATAAAGAAACATTCATCTTCTATTCCCCATTGTTCTTAGATTTCTCTATGAACTCCATCTTTCGTTTCTTGTCAAAATCATGAGATGGATATGTAACAACAACTTCATATTCTACCTTGATAGCACAACACATAATTTCTTCATTTCTACTAAAGTATCTTATAGCTAATGCCCTTAGAAAACTTGGTTTTAAGCCCCTAAAGAATCGATCAACTTTACTTTCAGGTTGGATGATAAATCCAGATGCATACCTTGAAAGCCTTGTAAAATTCGCTTCTTATATAGTAACAGATTAATCATCCTTTTGTTTAAGCTCAAGTAACTCCTTTTCCATCATTGTTAGAAGAATATGAGGGAAGTACTTATTGAAAAATAAGTTCTTGAACTCATCCCATTCCATGGAGTCAATTTCACCTTAGGGCCTTGTATTCTTAATTATAGTCCACCATTGATATGCTTCACCTTCTAATCGGTAAATAGCCAGAATGACTTTTTCATGTTCCGAACAGCAATGTATGGAAAATATCTTTTCATTGGTACTGATCCATTGTTCAGAAACAAGTGGATTAGAAGACCCACTGAAAGAAGGTGGGCATTGCCTCATGAAGGAGTCAATAGAATATTGTTACCTTCTCTGCTCATTTGGAAGTCCAGAATGATTCTTAGCTTGTGTAAGTATAGCAATAAGATTTTGCACTCCATCTCCCATGACGTTGGTTTGGTCAGGAGGACAATCATTGCATCGTCTATTACATTGATCAACACGGTCCATTCGGGTTCCAGCCATCATCTAAAACCCAAAATGAATAGTGTGAGAGGAAAAAATCATGCTAGGGAAAACAACATAATAAAGGGGATGTACCTTAAATATCTAACATCTTAGATATATTTCTAATATCGTTACCATAATTCTAGGACTATAACCTATAGTTATACATAACCTTAGGGACATCCCTAGACATACCTAAGAAATATTTCAAGGGATCTCACTAAAGTTTTCACATCCTAGTTTTGAAAGGTTAACTAAACTTTTCCTCTGATACCAACTGTAGAGACCGTAAAGCTTGACATACATGGACATTACATTACTTTTGCAGAATACTTAATACATAACAAAAACAGACACATAAAGACCATAATATTTTAGTGTCTTTGGAAACCCAGAATATAATTTTCTAATGGTGGTGAAAGATCTTCAACATCTCCCATAAAGATCTTCCCCTTTTTTTCTTACCTATAACCTTTCTTTATATCCCGGGGAAAAGAAAACATATAAAGGGTGAGATCAAATGCCCATTAAGGGTAAGCATGGCTAAAATAAAACAAATCATATACATTTGAACTTAAAAACTTGAAAATAATGTTTAAACATCACAATCATGGGTATTGAAATAAAACATGGCAGTACATAAGGCATAGATCATAAAGGAAAATTAATCATTATAAACTAGAATGGGAATAAAACATGTAATTGTGGCATCTGTTAAGAACATGTAATGATTTCCATAGAAGCCAAGTCATTTCTTCCAAGACCATCTTAGTGGAAAAAGTCCCTTACCGAACCGGGTTTACTTATCGTTCCAGCCCTGTATTACTGAGCCGGATTTACTTGTCATTCCAGCCATGTCTATCTCATGATATATAAATATTTACCCAATGCATTATAGGGAGATATAGGTCCCACCCATCTCATAATGAAATCATTCTTTCGTGTTCCACAAGATAAACATAAATCATTCATCATAACCCAAACAATAAAATGGGTCTCATAAACATCATCCCAACATAACATAATCCATATAAAACAAATGAATAGCATTTCATCATAAAAAAAGTTAAACCATGTAAACCATAGAGACATTATACTTGAAACATACACAAATGAAATAATGTCATCTTAGATGGAAAATGGTTTTTATAAAACAGTTGAAATGAATTCTTGAGGAAAATACCCTTTCTTCTACAAAATCAATTTATTTTCACAAAACGTCATGAAATTTTAAAATAAAGATAATTTTTTGAAAGTAGTCATGAAATATTATAGAGGAATATTTATGAAAATAAGGCTTTATAAAACCATAAATATCCTTTCATGCCATATAAGTTAAAAAAACATTCTCCTCGTACTTTTTTCGGAAAAGTCAAAACGTACCTCATAACGTAAACAAAAGAAAGATTCTTTACATACCATATAGTAAAAGACAAAATTGGTAATAAGGACATTAAACATATATAAAAATACTTTTTGAAAACATGGACTTGGATGATAACAATAACCCTCGAAAATACTTACAAATATACAATCTCGGATAAGAACGAGATTGGAAAGGTTATCCCTTACCATAGGTCTGATATGCTTCGTACGTATCTGAACCTCATTTATAATGATTTAAATAATGTCATTGACTTATTACAGAATCATATTCATTGTTATGATATCATATATGGTTTACTTATAACTTTATTTTACCCGTTCTTTTGTAAATCCCATTTTAAAGCATCCTTTCGGGTAAAATTATCTTATATATCATACATGTTTGGACTTGTTGTTCTTGATGTTATTATTAATTATATCATGATTTACATACTTCCATAATGATGATCATGATTTATATATCATATATATTCATTTTATATCCAGCATATACATGTATTTATAATAGTACATAACATATGGAGGTAAGAAATGAAATGCACCATTCATGGAGACGGTAAGCCGTACATATGCATGAACGCTAATTTCATTTCTATTTGTTATTTTAATGTAATAGGTATATTATAATTCCAGTATAATATTATATATAATATCACTAACTCTATCCTTTATACATCCCACATAAGGCATTAACGAATCACATCACTTTGAGGGGGCGGTAGTCCGCACTTCCTCAAATGAGATCATCGTATTTTCCCACTATGGAAAACATAAAGGCTTGATATAATTGGGAAGTAAAGAAGCATAAGGAAATAATGAAGATAATATATATCATATATAAATATAGTGCCATTATAATGGCCACCAAGAGAGGCGGTAGGAGAAAATCGAACAAGCATCATTTCATGAGGCGTTAGTTTGCCATCACCGAAACATTATGTTCTTCATCCATTAGATAGAGGTGTGTGTAAGTGTAGTTATAATCCTTCTCATAAAAAAATTCTAGTATATTTTGGATACTGTTTTTGGTACAAAATAAACTATTAAAAAGAGTTTAGGTGTTGGAGAAGTAGAATAAAAGAAAACAACTTAAGAGAAACTATTACGTTTAATTTGGGTAACTTTCTTTGGTTTGAACCAAAAGGATGTCTTGAAGTGCCTTCTGCCTAATGTAAGGCTTCTAGGGGGAGGATAGGGATGTAGGGAGCTTAGTTTTGCAGAGTTTTGATGAGAAAAAATGATTTAGTGGAGTGAGTAATTGCATATAATTGGTCTTCTTTTATAAGGGAGAGGAGGGGCTCTTTTGGAAAGTGGGGAAATATTATTTTATTATAAACTTATCGTCATTTTAAAAAGGTCCCAAAATAATTAAAGATACAGATAAGATGACTCATGGTCAAAATAAAATCATCCAATCATAATTGGACATGTTTTGGATAATATTTTAATCATTATAATCTTTTTTATTTAATTCATTTATTAATGAGGTAAATAATGCATCATTATTGTGTCAAAAATAATATAATTTATTTGAGGTTTAAAAATTATAAAAAAATACCAACATTTAGGAAATATTTTTATCTTTCCATTTAATATTTATAGTCGAAATGATATTTTATATAGCCCCTTATAAAAATTAATTACTAAAGGATTGTTTTTAATGCCAATTTTGTCTTTACATTAAAGTAATTAATATAATGTGGCATTGTCTTTCATAAGTGGCTCCATGGGGTCCCAAACTCTACCCAAGGATTCCCATGATCACTCATCCAATATGTTTTGGACATGTTTTAAAGTAATTTTGAATTATTATAATATTCTTTTAACCTTGAATTTCCCTATTTACTTTTAACCGCGATAAAGAAAAGTAAAAATTTACTATTCACCAAAAATTATTTTTATCTAATTGAACAAAATTTTACTCCTATATATTACCCTTGTCTTTCGGATTTTCGAAATTCAACTCACAGAAGCGGTAAAATTAAGTTTGATGAACAATTGCAAAATATCCTAGGAGGTGGGTAAAAGACGGTGAAAAGTTCAATAAAATTTTTATAAATCTAAAATTATTATAAAATGATTCCAATGAATTTCATTGAACATAGATAAGTATTATGTATCTAATTTTACCTAAAAAAATTTAAATCAAATAAATTATTATTTAAATAAAAAGTCGCTTTTAAACAAAAAGTCAGAGTTTTCACTATTCATCAAAAATTGATGTTTTTCAGAAAAATAACAAAAATTAAGCCTAATATATATTTGATATTCCGAATTCAACAATGATGTCCATTTTTAAAAATTCAAAACATAGAAGTGGCATTAATTAATTTTAAAATCAATTCACGTTATCAAAACAAATAGCGCGTTTTTATGAAACAATAATTATCAAAAGATCGGGATTTGTTTATGTCCAAATTGAAAGTGAAATTAATTCCAATGACCAACTTTGAATTAAATGGATAAAATATATTCTAATTACACTTTAAAACTAATTAAAAAGATAATCTAACCATATAAATTATTATGATGAAAAAAGTTGATTTTAATTAAAATATAGCGTGTTTTTACTATTCATAAAAATATTATATTTATCAAAATAATATGAAAATTTCATCCAAATTAAATATATATATCTTGATTCCAAGAAATAATTTTATTTTTTCAAATTGATCTTATAAACATTTCAAAACTATATTTAATGTGTGTGCACCATTAAAAGGTGGCAAAACTGCATTTTTTGAAAAATAATTATTTTACCCGAAAAATTTATTTTATTCTCATTCCATGTTCTAGAATATATGTAAGATGAATATTAATGTTATAAAATTAAAATTTTAGTTAATACTATTCATAACTTCTAGTCCATAATAATATAATAATAATATATTGTTGTTTAGTGAAACACAATATTGTGTATTGCCCACGCTGTAGAAGAAGGTCGTGATTGCGTGTAATGCAAGCCAAGTCAGGGTGGCATGTAGTGCAAGACTCCTTTGTTCTTGAATATATCAAAATAAAACCGTATTTTATTTATACATTAAACAAAGTCTATACTTAATGTTGCATAGAATAATTTCTACAAAATGAACTTGAAATTGTGTGTAACACGAGCAAAGAATAGTGTTGCCTATACTGCAAGCTAATACAGTGTTGCATATAGCGACAGAGAATCTTAGTGTAGCGTACAACAGAAGACAAGAATTAAACAGAATAATTCCCCTAAAATCTCAGGTTTTTACATTCTACCCCCTTTAAAATGAATTTCTCCCTCGAAATTCGTAGGGGTTATAAATGGTTTGTTACTTGAGAATTTCTTTCATAGAAACCCACATCGTAAAAAGGAAATCTAAAACATAATTTTAAAAAGTGAAGTATGAAACATAATAGTTACCCAAATTAACTCATCATTGGGTCTCTATATAGGAGATCATAGGTGAAAATATGGATATGGAGGAGAAATATAACCATCATGTTTTGATAGAGAGTGGTAGAGTACATGGCTATGATAAAGCCAACAATCACAAGGCCATAAATTTCTGATGATCTAAGGTACCATCTGATTCATCGGTTATGAGAGTACTAGGAAAACATTTTTGGGTTTCATGATAATTTCCTTAATGTTGATGAATTTTAATTAGAAGAATAGTTAATTTATTTCGGTACAATCTCACAGTTGTTTGTGCCTTAAACTATTTCCACTTTATCTCTTAAAGAAATGACGTTGAATTTGTCTTCCGTGAAGTGTTAGCAGATCATGTGAAAGAATGATAGGTCATTCCATCTGTCTCAAACATATGGTTGGAAAAGGTTATATACATAAGTCCATATATGGTGATATTATTCGTATATGGTTCCAAAAATGGACTTATACATCAACTATCATACTGCTTAATAAAATAAAAATAATTTCTACTAACCAGGGACTTCCTGTAGGCCAGTGGTAGGCAATAAAGGCATGTCACACTTCAGTTGTGGGTTTGATTCCCACAACCTTGTCTGACGTGACGGGTTGTCGCCCATCTTGGAGGTTGTCGTTTTTCTAAAATTACATCATTATGACATTCCATCAATAATATAGAAAAAAAGTTCTAGCCTTAAACAATACTAACCTGTGTCCAACATAATCCATTTCAAATCTTTAGGCTTATCCAAAATACTTCTGTCCAAGCTTATAGTATAAATAAATCAATTACTAGAAATGTCATCCACTGAGCATGTGAATACCATCATTTATCCCTGATATATCTTGTTGATCACATTCCAATCATGTGAATACCGTAATCATGTAATCTCTTGAAAAATGAATACTCATTGAACCTTAGTAAAAACATGAATGCTGTCAAAAGTTATCTCTTTCTACATACCAAAATCCCAAAAATTCGTTATACTCAACCCATTCATGAGCTCATTAATACCATCAAAAATTTCATTATCTCCTTAGAACTTCTTTATGCGTATATTAGGTGCTTTCCAAAAATAACTGAATAACCATTCATGTTTACCGGTACCATTCATCATACACTTTAAAAACATAAGGAAAGACTACAGTGTAACAATCCTTAGATGTCTCTTTCTTCCATAGAACCATGAGATTACTTATACAACATTATTTTGGAATCCCATTACATGAACACAAAATCATTCCACCATATTGTTGTCATATTCAACATTTCCAATAGTGATCGCATGTGACTTCCTTTGTCCTTTGCCTTAAGTGGGTTCTCATGTTGATCATCATTAACCCTTGGATTAGGACATTTATTAGCATAATGCCCCATTTCCTTGCACTTGAAACATTGAAGTGTTGGTGGAGCGTTCTCTGTTGTCTTTTCTCTATTCACATAATTACTAGCCTTTTTACAATTACATCGATAATCAACTGCTCGATGAACATCGTTTCCACACTTAAAACATTTTCTAGTACCTTTTAGGAAATCTCCACCATCCTTATTTCCACACTTTGAGCATAAAGAAACATTCATCTTCTTTTTACCATTGTTCTGAGATTTCTCCTTGAACTCCATCTTTCATTTCTTTTCAAAACCATTAGATGGATATGTAACACCAACACTAGTGCAGAAAACATTTTTTACGTCGGTTATTTTTCATTATTTACGTCGGTTTTTAGGCGACGTTAATACGGACGACGTTATAAATAACGTTTTTACGTCGGTTATTTAAAACCCGACGTAACATCCCTAACATCCCGGTGTTTATCACGTCGGTTCATTAATAACCGACGTGAACAATGATGGGGGATGGGGATTTATAACGGCGGTTATTATATAACCGCCATGATAAACCGCGGGTGGGGGGGGGGGGGGGTTTAGCATGTCGGTTATATAATAACCGATGTGATAAAGATGCGCGGGGGGGTTTATCACGTCGGTTATTGCTAAACCGACGTGATAAAACGCCTGGGATATCGTTTATCACGTCAGTTATGACATAACCGACGTGATTAACCCTTCCCCGGACCTATTATCACGTCGGTTTCTTAAATAACCGACGTGATAAAAAGGCCTGGGAAACATTTTAGCACATCGGTTATCCAATAACCGACGTGGTAAATCGATTCCCAGGCCTTTTAGCACGTCGGTTATATTATGAACCGACGTGATAAAAGGCTCGGGAACAGTTTATCACGTCGGTTCTCGAAAAAACCGACGTGATAAACCCCTACCGATTTATTTACCACGTCGGTTATAAAATAACCGACGTGAAAGCGATATATATATTTTTATAATAATTGCACTGCTCTCACCAAAATGCAACCAGAAACCAAACAACAAAAATAACCATGCCAGCCCTCCCCCACGGCCCAACTGAACCCCACCCTCATCTATACCCACCTAACAACCTGGCCAGCCCTCCTCCACCACATTGGAGCCCCACCACAACCCTTGGACCCCCCACCCCACCCCTTGGACAGCCCCCCACCCTCATTTACACCCCCACGACCCCTAGTACAGCCTCAAACACCAATTGGACACCCCTCCCATATCCCTTGGACACCCCCACCCCTTGGACACCCCCCCCCCACACCCCTTGGACAGCCCCCCACCCTCATTTACACCCACAAGACCCCTAGTACAGCCTCAAACACCCATTGGACACACCCCCACACCTTGACAGCCCTCCCAAACCCCTTGGACACCCCCCCCCCCCCCCGACCCCTGGACACCCCCCCGAGCCCTTGGACAGCCCCAAACACCCCTTGGACATCCCTCCCATATCCCTTGGACACCCCCCCACCCCTTGGACACCCCCACCCCTTGGAAAGCCCCCCCACCCTCATTTACACCCAACCGGCCCCTTGGACAGAACTCGCAGACACCTTGGACACCACTCCCATATCCCTTGGACACCCCCCACCCCTTGGACACCCCCACCCCTTCGACAGCCCCCCCCCCCCACCCTCATTTAAACCCCCCGAACACTAGGACAGCCCCAAACACCCCTTGGACACCCCTCCCATATCCCTTGGACACCCCCCACCGCTTGGACACCCCCCACCCCTTGGACAGCCCCCCACCCCCTGGACACCCCCCCGACCCCTTTGGAAACCCCCCGACCCCTTGGAAACCCCCCATCCCCTTGGACAGCCCCAAACACCCCTTGGACACCCCTCCTATATCCCTTGGACACCCCCCCACCACTTGGACTCCCCCCCACCCCTTGGACAGCCCCCCCCCCCCCCACCCTCATTTACACCCAACCGACCCCTTGGACAGCCCCAAACACACCTTGGACACCCCTCCCATATCCCTTGGACACCCCCCACCCCTTGGACACCCCCCCACCCTCATTTACACCCCCCGACCCCTAGGACAGCCCCAAACACACCTTGGACACCCCTCCCATATCCCTTGGACACCCCCCAAACACCCACCCACCCCCTTGAAACCTCTCCCCCCATACCAAAATCCAGACCAGAAAAACCGTCAACAGTAGACCAAAACAAGAAGTAGAGAAAAATTAAACATTCACTTATATAACATTCAAAACTAACACTGTCAACTTAAAAAAAACTAAATCCAACCTAAACGACTACGAAATACACAATTACATTGACAATATTCAAAATTACATTTTACATTACAAACAACTAAAAGTCAATCAAACCTGTAAAATAATTTGACCACTCCACTTGTAAGTGTTTGATATCTTCAGCAGTAAAGGGTTGAGGGTCATCAAAAATCTACAAAGGAAAAGGATAGTAGTCAACGTGTATAATGAATAAATCAAATTTAAATATTATGAGAAAGAGGAAATCTTACCAGGTCAAAACTTAGAACTGTCCCAGTTGTTATTATTTCATACATAAATCTTAACATGTAATATCCGCATTCGATGATGCCTTGTTGCTCATGACATTTCTGTTTGAATGAGTGTAAATTCAATATATTATTTTTATGTAATAAATCAAAATGTACAAATTATAAATGGATATTTACCTTCGCATGTACATATTTGATCTTGAAATTCCTTTTCTTTGCGCTTTTTCGAAAGTGGACCCATGCCCTGTTAGAAAATAATACGAATGGGGTAAATTTAAAATTCATTATAATATATAAAACTATTGTGAAATTGAAACTTACGTTTCCAATATATTCTTAAAACTTTCTCGCACATCATCATGGAGAGAGCATATCCAATAAAGTGCTTTCTCCCTAGGGAAAAAAACCCCTAACATCCAATGATCCCTGATAAAAGGAAATTTAACGTTAGTGGTTTTTTATGTTAAAAGATAATTAACTCTTTGAGAGGGATGTGTTTCATACCTCTCACAAAAAGGCATCATCCAACACTGTGTGATTACATTCTTTTCAAATCTATCAGCAATATAAATCATTCTTTGTTCCTCATCGAATGCACATGCTTCAGGGGAAATCAATTGTGGGTCCACGAATCCCTATACATCTGTCAGCTCATTCCTCTCACAAATTTTATACAGATACCTAATACAAAGCAGACATAAGTATACATTTTTAATAAATATAACGCAAGGAAAAGGTGTTAAGACTTACATGATAAAAATTTAAACCACGTTGATGCCCAACTTATCTCCTGTGACAAACTCCATGATATCAGTTTTCATAATCCCCACACTTAGTTCAGGTCCACAGACATGAGCTTCCATTGTAAAGTCATAATGATCCGCCAACAAATTTGAATATCTTGACAATTTGTCAAGACTGCTAGTATCTGCATCTGATGTCATAGCTATCTGTCTTTGTTGTTGTCTATACAGTATTTCTTTACCTTTGAAGTATTCCTGTAAAAATAAATTGAAAAATATATTACTTTTCAAATGATAAAACATTAATAAAAATATAAAATAAAAGATATAACATCCATACCTCTATGGTAATGAGTCGAAGAAGTCTGGATGGCCAAAGTTAAAAATGACCGATACTATGTCCAACTGTCATCACCTCATCTGTAGGTAATGGTATCTGAGCTGATCTATCTATAATATCCTGTACAGTGACCCTCTGATTCTCTACCTCTAACTGTTGATGATGAACTGTATCTCCTATACAATATACCATCCCATATGCAACTATATGATGTTGAGGATCATCAAGATACAACTCAAAATAAGTAGGTAGCTGCGGTGGAGGAGGAGGATCAAAAATGGGGTCCGCAGGCTGAGGTGGGGGAGTGGGAGCTACTGGGAGAGGTGGAGTGGGAGCTGCACCCTGAAATTGTCTTTGCAAGTCTGCAAACATAAACTGCACCGATGCTCTAATCTTGTCCTCCATTGTCGCATTAATATTATGGACTTCAGCCTCCAAGGATTCTATTTTTTTTATAAACTCCCTCAACGTTAGAAGTTGAGGAACGTGGCAACACATTTCTTACCGATACACCTGCCGAATATCCTCTTTCACGGCCAGGATGTTCGGGCTTTCCCAATGCCACAGATAAAATATCTTCCCTCCCAGATTGTGTAAATGTCCCCTGTGAACTCTGCTCCTCAAGAGAGTCCTGTAATAATTAATTGAACATTTCTATAATGATTGGAAATATATGAAGAAAATAGTAAACATAAATAAATAAAATAGATATCTTACAATCCTCTCAACTACGAGTCTCGATTCTTCCTAAAGATATTGTCCTTTTTTGCCCTTCCGAGCTCTTTTCCATTTCTCATGTCTAGATGGAGGGGATGGAGGGGCCACCTCTCCAGAGCTTGAAGACTCAGCTCTTAGTTGTTGAAATTTTTCTGCCATCATTTGTTCTTCCAATAATGCATACCCTCCCCGAGATAAACTATGAGGGTATACATTTTTAGATTGGATCTCTTGATGAGCTTTCCTTGTTTGCTGTAAATTAAGAATAAGTAATCATTAACAAAACAATAATAAGATCATTTATATAAGAAAGCTTATAAAAGTTTACATTGCCCTTACCAAAAATGATTCTTTTCTTCTACTTTCAAAAAATTTTCTCCATGTGTCTTCATCTATAAAAGGATATATACGACATGGATTCCCACGACTCCTAGGACCATAAATGAAATCAGATGAGAGGGTTGATTTGAAATCCCTCCATCTCCTAGCAGCCAACGATAAGCATTTCTTCCTGACTCCTCCAGTGTCAGGAATATCAAATGTCATCTGATAAAAAAGAGGTTAAATATATTATATATACTAGAAACATTTAAAGAACAGTCAAAAAATAGAAAAAGATCTTACCAAAATGGTCTCCCACAGCTGAGAAATTATCGCCTTATCCACACTTCTCCAATCATCATAGAGAATGCTTACTTTGCTCTTAGCCTGAGTTGCTACAAAACCCTTAAAATATTTAGCATTTGGACCTCTAGGAAGATCATCATCATCAAACTCCACGACTATCCTCTCCTCCTTCGTACGGGCAAGTGATAATTTTGGTAAACGTGTGCAACCACACTTACCAACCTTTGAAATCTTTTTCGTAATAGGAGCATGTGAATGTTCCTCCCCAGATGTATGACCAATATGCTCATCTCCAGAATCATGTGGCTGATCAACTGATTGATCTGTCATTTTCCTTCAAATCAAAAAAACAAACATTAGTTCACAAATATACAAATTCAAATATTGTAATACTACTTAATCAGAAAATAGAAAAGTGTACTAAATTACATAATAGTAAACATTGGTAATATGGTAATCATGTTAAATAATGATAAACATGGTAAACACAGTCTGTTGTACCCCTCTCTCTTGGATTTTAATGATCACAATCACTCTTATTATGTTCTAACTTGTTTTCAAGAGTTTTTGTTAATAGGGAAAAGGTTGCCAAGGAGTTGGCCCAAGAAAGCTGAAAAGTGGACTCACTGAGTCCACCGGTCAGCCGGTGTGTGCTCACCGGCCAGCCGGAGGACCCAGGCAGTAGACTTTCCCATTGCCTGGTGTCACCGGCCGGCCGCTGGCTCACCACCGGCCGGCCGGTGGACCAGACAGAGAGCCTTCCTCTTTTTCTGGACCACCGGCCGGCCGCTGGATCACCACCGGCCCGCCGGTGGACCAGTCAGAGAGCCTTCCTCTCTGTCTGAACCACCGGCCGGCCGCTGGATCACCACCGGCCGGCCGGTGGACCAGACAGAGAGCCTTCCTCTCTGTCTGGACCACTGGCCGGCTGCTGGCTCATCACCGGTCGGCCGGGGGACCAGACAGAGCTTTGCTGTCTGGACCACCGGCCAACCGGTGATCCACCACCGGCCAGCCGGTGCGCCCAGGACTTCTCCTCTTTACGGTTTTTATTGTTTTATCATTTTGGTTTGATACATGTTTTAATAAGTAAAAAATTTACAATATCTAACATTATATGAAAAAACTAAATATAAACAAGAAATAAACATGTGTTACCTGTAATTTTAGGAATGTACAGTTGGATTGTTTTCCCAAATTCCTTCGTCGTGATCGTTCCTTATGGCACAAACCATGTCTTCAACATACTCATCATTATGTTCTGTTAATCTTTCCATGGAAGTAGGGATCTCACATAAATCAGCATCTTCATCAAATTCATCCTCACCAACATATTGTTTTTCCCTTGTAAAACAACAGCCCACTGCATATCTGATTGATCTACTACATAGAAAATTTGTTTGGCATGTGTTGCCATTATAAAATATTCAGCTGTGTCTTCCAATCTATTCAGATTAACAAGTGTCATTCCAAATTCATCGTGTCTGACACTGTTGTTACCGATAAACCATTTACAGTTAAAAACAGGAACTTTAATTTTAAAGTAATCAGCCTCCCATATGTCTTCAATCACTCCATAATATGCACTTGATGCCGAAATTGGGTTTCTGTCCTTATCACTCGAAAAATGCATTGCTTCTGCAAACACCAATACACCACTATTCTAAACTGCAATTCTGTTGTCCTGAGATTTCGTATGAAATGTATAGCCATTAATGTCATAAGCGGACCATGTTATCACATTTAAAGATGGACCACCCACTATCCATTTTAATGTCTCTGATACATCTGATCTACCAAGCAAGGTCTTTTTAAACCATGGCAAAAAAGTTTTGTTGTGCTCATTCAAAATCCACATTTCTTTCTTCTTTGGATGACATTGTTTCAACTCATTAATATGCAATGTGATATATGGTTGAACATCAGCTATTTTATTCAAGATGTATGATTCTAACTTCATCATCTGTTCAGCTGACAGTGATTTTACTTTCAAGCCACGAATCCCCTTTCCCTCATTATTAACCCGTTCATGGCGAGATGGAGGCAAACCTATGTGTTGCGCCGTAGCCAAGTAGCTCGTACAAAACTCTGCTACCTCCTCAGAAATATACTTTTCAATAATGGAGGCTTCAGGTCGATATGGATTTTTAACATATCCCTTTAATATTTTCATATACCTTTCAAAAGGATACATCCAACGAAGATATAAAGGTCCACAAAGCTTTATTTCTCGAACCAGATGAATCATTAAATGCACCATCATATCAAAAAAAGTTGGAGGAAAATACGTTTCCAAATGACAAAGTATAAAAATTGCATCCTTTTCCAAAATGTTCAAAGCATTCACATCAATCGCCTTGTTACAAATTGAATTGAAAAAATAACACAACCTCATTATAGTCTTTCTGACACAGATGGGAAATATTCCACGCAGTGCAACTGGTAGAATTTGTTGCATCATGACGTGACAATCATGTGATTTCATACCTATCAACTTCAAGTCTTTCAATGAGACAAAAATTTTTACATTTGAAGAATAACCTTGAGGCACTTTGATATCATGAAGACACTGACAGAAGCTAATTTTCTCCCTCTTCGATAATGTATGACAAGCCGGGGGAAGAAATGTTCGTCTTCCTTTAGGAGTGGGAGCTAACTCCAAATGTATTCCCATTGATAGTAGGTCTAACCTTGCATTCAACCCATCTTTTGTCTTTCCTTTAATATCTAGCAATGTTCCGATCAAAGAATCACAGATATTCTTCTCCACGTGCATGACATCAATATTATGTTTGACTTCATGATACCTCCAATATGGTAGCTCAAAATATATTGACTTTTTCTTCCAAATATGTCTATCATTACCAGATTTCTGTGTCTTTCCCAATGTCACATCAAGGTTTTTCACCCTCTCAAAATAAAAATCTGGGGATAAAGGTTTTGGAGCAGTATCAAATTCTTGTGAGCCATTGAATGCCTTTTTTAGTCTTCTATAAGGGTGATCCATAGGCAAAAACTTTCGATGACCCATGTACACTGTTTTCCTCCCATGATGCAATTGACAATATATCGTCTGTTGTTCGCAAATTGGACATGCGTTATGCCCTTTAACACTGTATCCAGACAAATTTCCATATGCTGGGAAGTCATTTATAGTGAATAGAAGCACTGCATGCAGTTGAAAATATTCCATTTTATAAGAATCATACACCCTAATACCATCATCCCATAACAGTTTCAAATCATCAATCAGCGGTGACAAGTATACATCAATATCATTGCCGGGTTGCTTTAGACCAGAGATCATGATACTCAACATGACATATTTGCGCTTCATACAAACTTCGGGAGAGAGGTTGTAAATTACCAATAAAACAGGCCATGAACTATGTGTGCTACTGAGGGTTCGGTATGGATTCATTCCATATGTGCACAAGCCTAGTCTCAGATTTCTAATTTCATTTCCAAATGTAGGGTACTGGGCATGAATTTTCTTCCATTGTGGACAATCAGTTGGATGACGTATTTTTCCATCACATACCCGCTCATCAGCATGCCATCATAACCTTTTTGCATCTTGTGAATTAGCAAATAAACGTTTGAAATGAGGAATTATAGAAAGATTCCAAAATACCTTTGAAGGGAGCTTTGTAATCTCTACATCAGCTTGTGATTTTTTTTCACCTTATACAGTGATGTCCCACATTTAGGACACTCTTTCAGAAATTCATATTCCTTCCTATATATAATGCAGTCATTCGGACAGGCATGTATTTTCCTGTATCCCAATCCCATCGGGCATAATATTTTTTTGGCCTTATAATGTGAATCTGGAAGATCGTTATCTTTTGGAAGAATGTCTTTCATCAATTGTAGCAGCTCTGTAAAACTTCTGTCACTCCATCCATGTTTCGCCTTCAGGTTAATCAATCTTAACACCGCCGACAAAACCGTAAAATCTGTACAACCAGGATATAATGGTTTTTCGGCATCACCATATAGACGTGCAACTATCGGTTCTATCTCAATTTGTTCTGCTACAATATCGCGAATCATTTCTTCAATTCCATCGGAGTTACCATCTTGCGATTCATTATCATCAGTGACATTCTGTCTAGTTTCGCCATGCCAAATCCAAGGGTTGTAACTCGGATTGAAACCATGACAAATCAGATGATCTTTTATCTCTCTACTTTTCAACTTCTTCATATTCAGACATTTCAGGCATGTACAGAAAAAAATGTCACTACTTGGAACATTTCGTTTAGCAAATTCCAAAAAGGCATCAACACCTTCCTCATATTCATTGCTCATTCCATGTGCCGTAATCCAACTTCGACTCATTATTACCTATAACAAATAGCAAAAATATATATATTTTTTAGATAAGACAAATATATGTTTATATGAAAAAAATCATAATTTTAATGTAAACAATTTTGAAATATAAAACAAATCGATGTGTATTTAAAAAAATATGCTTGAATATTATTTTTTAAACAAAATATAGTAAGATATAACACCCCCCTGGACAGCCCCCGACCCCTCTGGACAGCCCCCGCCCCTCCTGGACACCACCCCCACCCCCTACCCCCTTGGACACCCCCCTGGACATCCCCCAACCCTATGGACAGCCCCCCCCCCCCCACCCACCCGGACAACCCCAAATACCCTCTGGAGAGGCCGCCACCCACTTGGACAGCCCCCCACACCCATCCACCCCCTTGGACACCCCCCTGGACACCCCACCGACCCCTCTGGACAGGCCGTCACCCCCATGGACAGCCCCCCACACCCACCCATCCCCTTGGACACCACCCTGGACACCCCCCGACCCCTCTGGACAGCACCCGACCCCTCTAGAAAGCACCCCCACCCCTCCTGGACACAACCCCCCACCCCCGACCTGCTTGGACACCCCCTGGACACCCCCAACCCTCTCGACAGCCCCCCACCCCTCCTAAACACCACCCCCACCCCCTACCCCCTTGGACACCCCCCTGGACACCCCCCAACACCCACCCACACCCTTGGACAGCCCCCCACACCCACCCACCCCCTTGTAAACCCCCCTGGACACCCCCCGACCCCTCTGGACAGCCCCCTACCCCTCCTGGACACCACCCCCCACCCCCTACCCCCTTGGACACCCCTGGACATCCACCAACCCTCTGGGCAGCCCCCCCACCCACCCGGACAACCCCAAATACCCTCTGGAAAGGCCTCCACCCACTTGGACAGCCCCCCACACCCATCCACCCCCTTGGACACCCCCCTGGACACCCCACCGACCCCTCTGGACAGGCCGCCACCCCCTTGGACAGCCCCCCACTCCCACCCATCCCCTTGGACACCACCCTGGACACCCCCCCGACCCCTCTGGACAGCCCCCAACCCCTCTAGAAAGCACCCCCACCCCTCCTGGACACAACCCCCCACCCCCGACCTTCTTGGACACCCCCTGGACACCCCCCAACCCTCTGGACAGCCCCCCACCCCTCCTAAACACCACCCCCACCCCCTAACACCTTGGACACCCCCTGGACACCCCCCAACACCCACCCAAACCCTTGGACAGCCCCCACACCCACCCACCCCCTTGTAAACCCCCCTGGACACCCCCCGACCCCTCTGGACAGCCCCCCGCCCCTCCTGGACACCACTCCCCACCCCCTACCCCCTTGGACACCCCCCTGGACATCCCCTAACCCTCTGGACAGCCCCCACCCACCCGGACAACCCCAAATACCCTCTGGAGAGGCAGCCACCCACTTGGACAGCCCCCACACCCATCCAATCCCTTGGACACCCCCCTGGACACCCCCACCGACCCCTCTGGACAGGCCGCCACCCCCTTGGACAGCCCCCCACACCCACCCATCCCCTTGGAAACCACCCTGGACACCCCCCGACCCCTCTGGACAGCCTCCGACCCCTCTAGAAAGCACCCCCACCCCTCCTGGACACAACCCCCCACCCCCGACCTGCTTGGACACCCCCTGGACACCCCCCAACCCTCTGGACAGCCCCCCACCCCTCCTAAACACCACCCCCACCCCCTACCCCCTTGGAAACCCCCCTGGACACCCCCAACACCCACCCACACCCTTGGACAGCCCCCCACACCAACCCACCCCCTTGTAAACCCCCCTGGACACCCCCCGACCCCTCTGGACAGCCCCCACCCCTCCTGGACACCACCCCCCACACCCTACCCCCTTGGACACCCCCCTGGACACCCCCCAACCCTCTTGATAGCCCTCCCACCCCCCTGGAATCACTGAAAATTTACCATAACAAGAATATGGGCCATTCAATGAATGTTTTTAGGTGTGGAGGAAGAACTGAGTTTCAATAGATAGAGAAGGAACTCGACATTAGGTTGTCTATTCCAGGTGTGGATTTGAAGGAGTTAATGTTTGTTCAGTGGCCCAAGAGATTGAATTAGAAATTCAGATGTTGTGCCATTTTCTCATGATGAGGATGAATAATTGGTGGGGTTTGACTTTTAAATGGAGAGCTTAGCAGACCATCATATTTTCTATAGAACAGTAAAGGATGTTAGCATCGAACATAAGGCTTAAGGGATGCTTTCGGATCCAAATATGTATGTTGATGGATGCAATGGATCTAGTAGAGGTTCTAGAAAGAATGGTGGTTTTATTTGGTTAGGATAAGTAGTGAAGAAAAAAGTAGTTAATTTTTTACTTACTGAAAAGAGGGTATCTAAAATTTTTAACATGCCGAGAGGAAATCTGGCGAGTCCTCCTTGTGAAACTTTGTTTGCAGGGGGTGAAAATGGTGATGTGATCCCAAATCCATGCACCTATGCCATGGTTGTGTGTGAATAAAGTAGTAACAACTGTAAATGGGCAACCCATCCAAATGTACACGCCCCAACCCTCTCGGGGATTTATAGAAAACGATGAAAAATTAGTGAAATCATAAAATTAGTCAATATTGCAAGTCGAACTAATAGATCTAGGGATGATAAATAAGATTATGGTTCCAAAACGAGTTAAAAGGGTTCGCAATCGAAGAATCTTAGCTAGTTTCAACAAAAAAAATCACAACACACATATATATATACTATCCTCGAAAAAAAAGAATGAGTGGGAGGATTACCTGAGTGCTGCGAGTTTAGATGATTGATCCGAGGAGATTAAATATGAGAAATGATGATCGCAAAACGAATCTAAACCAACGAAATCGACGAGCCGATTCGGGTTTACGTGCGAGAGAGACAAGTCGCGACTGTCGAAGGTAAACTCGCGAATGACAATCCACGGGTCTGGGTAAATTTTTAAATGAGTTATCGCGTCGGTTATTCAATAATCGACGTTATAATTGTTTTAAAAACATTTATAACGTCGGTTATTCAATAACCGACGTACAAAACTTCCTCCGATTCTTTTTTTACGTCGGTTATTTTATAACCGACGTTATAAAGGGCTTAAAATCCGCGTTTTTTTACGTTGGTTATTCCATAACCGACGTCAAAAACATCTGCAGATTCTTTTTTTACGTCGGTTATAAAATAACCGATGTAAATAGGCCTTCAAAAACCGCGTTTTTTACGTCGGTTATTGAATATCCGACGTAATCACTCGTACATATGTCGATTTGTTACGTTGGTTATTGAATAACCGGCGTAACAAACACCCCCCCTCTTCTGTTTTTTACGGCGGTTAATGTATAACCGACGTAAAAAACGAAGCCGCGCGATTAATAACGTCTGTTATAAAAATAACCGACGTTAAAGGTGTACCGAACACAGGTTTTTACGTCGGTTATTAAATAACCGACGTAGAAAACCTCGTTTTACATATTATGACGTCGGTTTTATATAACCGACGTAAAAAATAGTGACCTAAAAAACGTTTTCTGCACTAGTGCAACTTCTAGTTCTACCTTGATAGCACAATGCAAAATTTCTTCATTGCTACTGAAGTCTCTTATAGCTAATGCCTATCTAAGACTTGGTTTTAAGACTCTGATGAATCGATCAGCTTTACATTTAGGTTGGATGATAAGGCCAGATGCATTCCTTGAACGCTTTGTAAAATTCGCTTCGTATATACAAACAGATTCATCATCCTATTTTTTAAGCTCAAGGAACTACTTTTCCATCTTGGTTCGAAGAATACAAGGGAAGTACTTATTGAAAAATAAGTTCTTGAAATCATCCCATTCCATGGAGTCAATTTCACCTTGGGGCCTTGTATTATTAATTAAAGTCCACCATTGATCTGCCTCGCCTTCTAATCGGTAAATATCCAGAATGACTTTTTCATGTTCCGAACATCGTAGTATGGAAAATATCTTTTCAATGGTACTGATCCATTTTTCAGCAACTAGTGGATTAGATGACCCACTGAAAAAAGGTGGGCATTGCCTCAAGAAGGACTCAATAGAATATTGTTCCCCAATCTGCTCATTTGGAAGTCCAGAATGATTCATAGCTTGTGTAAATATAACAATAAGATTTTGCACTCCATCTCCCATGATGTTGGTTTGTTCAGGAGGAAAATCATTGCATTTTCCATTACATTGATCAACATGGTTCTTCGGGTTCCAGCCATCATCTAAAACCCAAAAAGAATAGTGTCAGAGGAAAAATCATGCAAGGGAAAACTACATAATAAAGGAGGAGTACCTTAAATATCTAACATCTTAGGTATATTTATAAGATCGTTACCATAATTCTAGTAATATAACCTATACTTATACTAAACCTAAGGGACATCCCAAGACATAACTTAGAAATATTTATAGGGATCTCACTAATGTTTTCACATCCTAGTTTCCAAAGGTTTACTAAACCTTTCCACTGATACCAACTTTAGAGTCCCAAAATCTTGACGTACATGGATATTACATTACTTTTTCGGAATACTTAATACATAACAAAAACTAAAACACAAGGACCGTAGTAGTTTAGTGTCTTTGGAAACTCGGAATATAATCTTCTAATCGTGCTGAAAAATATTCAACATCTCCCATAAAGATCTTCCCCTTTTGTTTTCTTACATAAAACCTTTCTTTATATCCTGGGGAAATGAAAACATATAAAGGGTGATTTTAAATGCTCAGTAAGGATATGAATGGAAAAAATAAAACAAATCATATACATTTCAACTTAAAAACATGAACATAATGTTTAAACTTCAAAATCTTGGGCAATGACATAAAACATGGCACTATATAAGGCATAGATCATAAAAGAACATTAATATTGATAAACTATAATGGGAATAAAACATGTAATCGTGACATCCATCATGAACATGAAATGATTTCCATAGTAGCCAAGACATTGCTGCCAAGACCATCTTAGTGGACAAAGTCCCTTACTGAACCGGGTTTACTTGTCTTTCCATCCCGGTATTACTAAACCAGATTTACTTTCCATTCCAGCCATGTCTATCTTATGAGATATATATCTTTACCCAATGCATTGGAGGGAGATATAGGTCCCACCCATCTCATAATGAAATCATTCTTTCGTGTGCCACATCATAAACATAAATCATTCATCATAACCCATAGAATAAAATGGGTCTCATAAACAACGTCCCATCATAACATAATCCATATAAAACAAATAGATATCATTTCATCATAAGAAAAGTGAAACCATGTAAATCATAGAGACATTATACTTGAAACATACACATATGAAATAATGTCATCTTAGATGGAAAAATGGTTTTGATAAAACACTTGAAATGAATTCTTGAGAAAAATATTCTTTCTTCATCAAAATAATTTTCTTTTCACAAAATGTTATGCAATTTTAAGAGAAATAGATTTTTTTGAAAATAGTCACGAAATATTTTGGATTAATTTTCATGAAAATAAGGCTTTATAAAACCTTAAAAATCCTTTCATGTCGTAAAAGATAAAAAACATTCTCCTCATACTTTTGTCGGAAAAGTCCAAAAGTACCTCGTAACGTAAACAAAAGAAAGATTACTTATATACCATGTAGTAAAAGACAAAATGGGTAAAAATGAAGTTAATCATACAAAAAAATACCTTTATAAAACATGGACTTGGATGATAACAATAACCCCAGCAAATACTTACGAATAAACAATCTCGGATAAGAACGAGATTGGAAAGGTTATCCCTTACCTTAGGTTTGATATTATTTGTACGTATCCGAACCTCCTGTATAATGATTTAAAAAATTTCATTGACTTATTACAGAATCATATTCATTGTTATGATATCAAATATGGTTCACTTATGACTTTATATTACACATTCTTTTGTAAATACCATGTTAAATTAACCTTTTGGGTAAAATCATCTTATATATCGTACGTGTTTGGACTTATTGTTCTTGATGTTATTATTACTTATATCATGATTTACTTACTTCCAAAATGTAAATCATGATTTATATATCATATATATTCATTATATAACCAGTATATACATGTATTTATAATAATACATAACATATGGAGGTAAGAAATGAAATGCACCGTTCATGGAGACGGTAAGCCGTACGTACGCATGAATGCTACTTTCATTTAAATTTATTATTTTAATGGAATATTTATATTATAATTCTAGTATAATATCATATATAATATCATAAAATTCATCCTTTATACATCCCACATAAGGCATTAACAAATCATATCACTTTGAGAGGCGGTAGTCCGCACTTCCTCAAATGAGATCATCGTATTTACCAACTATAGAAAACATAAAGGCTTGATATACATGCGAATTAAAGAAGAATAAGTAAATCATAAACATAATATATATCATATATAAATACAGTTCTATCATAATGGCCACCATGAGAGGCGGTAGGAGAAAATCGAACAATCATCGTTTCGTGAGGCGTTAGTTTTCCATCAGAGAAACATTATGTTATTCATCCATTATATGGAGGTGTGTGTAAGTGTAGATATAATACTTCTCATAACACCATCCTAGTATGTTTAGGATACTGGTTTTGTTACAAAATAAAGTATTAATTAGAGTTTAGGGGTCGGAAGAGTAGAATAAAAGAAAACAACTTAAGAGAAACTATTACTTTTAATTTGGGTAACTTCCTTTGGTTTGAACCAAAAGGACTTCTTGAAGTGCCTTATAACTAATGTAAGGCTTGTATGGGGAAAAGTGGGATGTATGGAGCTTAGTTGGCAGCGTTTTGACGAGCGAAAAGGCTTGATAGGTGTGAGGAATTTCATATAAGTGGTCTCCTTTTATAAGGGAGAGGAGGGGGTCTTTTGGAAAGTGTGGAAATATTATTTTATTATAATCATATATTCTGTTTCAAAAGGTACCAAAATAATTAAATATAAAGATACAATTACTCATGGTCGAAATAAAATCATCCAATCAGAAATGGACATGTTTGGCTAATATTTTAATCATTATAACCTTATTTATTTAAATCATTTATTAAAGCGGTAAATACTGCATCATTATTGTGTCATAAATAATTTAATTTCTTTGATGTCTAAAAATTATAAAAAAATTCCCACATGTAGGAAATCGCTTTATATTTCAAATGAATATTTATAGTCCAAAAGATAATTTATATATCCCCTTATAAAAATTAATTACTAAAGTATTTTTGTTAATGCTACTTTTGTCTTTGCATTAAATTAATTAATCTAATGTGTCATTGTCTTTCATAAGTGGCTCCATGGGGTCCCATAATCGATCAAAGGATGCCAATGTTCGGCCATTACTCAACCAAAAAGGTTTGGACAAGTGTTAAGGTAATTTTGAATTGTTATAATATCCTTTTAACCATAAATTATCCTATTTACTTTTGACCGTGGTAAATAAAAGTAAAAAGATACTATGCACCAAAAAGCATTTTTATCTAATTGAACCACATTTTACCACATGATATTAACCACGTCTCTCAGATTTTCGAGATTCAACTCACAAAAGTTTTAAAACTAAGTTTTATGAACAACTGCAAAACCTCCTAGGAGGTGGGTAAAAGACAGTGAAAAGTTCAATACAATTTTTATAAATCTAAAATTATTATAAACTAATTCCAATTAATTTAATTGAACTTATATAATTATTATGTATTTATTTTGACCTAAAAATAATTAAATCATCTAAATGATTATTTAAATAAAACGTCGGTTTTAACCAAAAGCTCAGTGTTTTCGATATTCATCAAAAATTGAAGTTTTTCAGAACAATACCAAGAATTCAGCCTAAGCTATATTTTATATTACAAATTCAAAAATTATGTCCATTTTTTCAATTTGAAAACATATAATTGGCATTAATTAATTTTAAAATCAATTCCCGTTATCAAAACAAATAGCGTGTTTTTAAGAAACAATAGCTATCAAAAGATCAACATTTGTTTATGTGCATATTCAAATTGAAATTAATTACAATGACAAACATTGGATTAAATGGTAAAAATATATTCTAATTACACTTTAAAACCAATTAAAAATAAATCCAAGCATATAAGTTATTGTGATGAAAAAAGTTGTTTTTAATTAAAATATAGCATGTTTTTACTATTCATCAAAAAATGAAAGTTATCAGAATAATATGAAAAAATCATCCAAATTAATTTTTTATATCCTGATTCTAAGGAATAATTTTATTTTTTCAAATTGAACTTATAAACATGTCAAAAACTAGATTTAATGTGGGTGCACCATCAAAAGGCGGCAAAACTGCATTTTTTAAAAAATACTTATTTTACCCGAAAAATTAATTTTATTCTCATACCATGTTCTAGAATATATGTAAGATAAATAATAATGTTATAAAATTCAAAACGTAGTTAATACTATTCATAATGGCTAGTCCATAATAATATTATAATAATATATCATTGTTTAGTGATACCCAGTATTGCATACTACACAGGCTATCGAGGAAGGTCGCGATTGCGTGTAATGCAAGCCAAGTCAGGGTAGTGTGTAGTGCAAGACTCTTTTGTTGTTGCATATAACAAAATACAACCATATTTTTATTATACATTAAAAAAGTCTATACATAATGTTGCATAGAATAATTTCTACAAAACGCACTTTAAATTGTGTGTAACAAGAGCCAAGAATAGTGTTGCGTATACTGCAAGCTAATACGGTGTTGCGTATAGTGCAAGATAATCTTGGTGTAGAGTACAACTCAAGACATCAATTAAAAAGAATAATTCTCATAAAATATCGGGTTGTTACAATGTAACCTAATGAGAACAATATTCAACACATCCGTATCATCAACTTTTAAATACCACCATTGCCCCAACATCTACTACATTTTTTAAGACTTGTAGTTTATCCTTAATAGAAAAAACCATATCTTCATCCCTCTCCCATATCCCTAGAATTTTTGTGCTAATTTATTACTAATCCATGTTTCATTAATTTGAATCATAATATGATACATCTAAAGAGGAAGGTAATACCCTAAGTCAATAATTTATTGTATTCCATAATAATCTCTGCTAAAAAATACAATAAACATGTAATTAATTAATTTTTTATGTATATATATGATATAATTGTTTTATGTTATTAGAATATAATTCAAATATCTTCTCATCTTCTTCCATTATTACAAAAAATGGAATCATTATCCATATTCTGTCAGTTCACTGCCTCTGTTGATGCTAATATTTAAATTTCTATTACCACCTTCACAGAATAATAAAATTCACATATAATTATTTAAAAAGACCTAAATTTGTATCATACATCTTCCCACATTATATAATTAATATATAATTTTTTTAAAATAAAATGAAACTATTTCATAATGATCGGTAAAAATGACTAAATGATCTAAGTAGAAAACAATAATGATTCAACTACATAAGTCATCCATATAAAGTAAAAATGGATATTTGAGGAATTTTAAATTTATGTATGGTCATAAATTACATTAATTTTAAATTTATAGTTTTAGTCTCATTTTACAAGGAAAAAAATTATCCCTGAGGGATCTGATCATGGAACTATGAAATGAACACACATAGAACAATGCAATCAGATAAAATATCTCACTATAATGATTGTAAATGATTAAAAAATATGTAGATTAAATAAAAAATTCATGGAAATTTTTTTATTACATATTCATTGAATTAAATTTTATTATTTATGATTTTAACAACAAGTAAATATGGACTATGTATATAAGCTAATGAATCTATTGATACATCTGTATTTATCTTGGGATATGATTTTTATAAACATTCTCCACATTATCTCTATAATATTTATATATACTAAATATGTATTCAATATATATGTCAAAAAAATATTTTTCGAGTTAAATTTATTTTATTTATGGAGATATACATGTTTTAAATGAACTGGTCACAATTTCATTAAATAATAAAAAATGATTAAATTAAAAAAAATTACATACCACATATTAAGTAAGAATATAAAAAATGATTCAAACTATATTTGATTTAAAAACATATCACTATATTATGGGAAAACGTTTTTTTGATCATTTATATTTTTTTTGGATTATGATATTTTTTCATCTATAACTTTTCATTACCCTTTCATCTAAAACCACACATTAGTGGTACATTTTCAAAGTTACCTATCATATTTTTATCGCATATTATATTTAGTTAGAAATAAAATTTTAATGATATATGATCATTTTGACCTATGAATGTTCAATAATGTTTTAATACCTTCATTAATGTAATTATTTATGGTACCCAATTTAGTTGTGTTATAAGACAGAATTATTAAAACAATTTCATTCTTTGGGTAATTATTGATTGATAATATATGTATGGTTTTAATGTGTGGTACAGATAAAGATGTACATGTTATGATGGGTTTTTCAAGATAGCACCCAAATGTAATGGGTAATGGTTTACTCTCATCGTATGATATGTATGGGATTCGGGAGTAAACCAGACCCATTAAAGTACTTTTCCCACCATGTGATGTTTTCATGGATGTTATAGTAGAAATATGCATATGTAGAGACTTATATTGTTACCAAATTCCTATGTGGCAGTGATATTATAATCCCATATTCCCTAGGCAGTCCCCCAATAGTAATAAAATTAAGCCCTGTCTATTTTGGTGTCTTATTAGGCCTTATGACCCATTTAATATAAATCGTTATCATATTTATTCCCATAATATAATTTGTATGTTACACACTTTTTTGTATATTCACATGGTTATCCTATGCAGTTTTAGAGACATTATAGGATATAGAATCCCATTATGTATAAAAAATATTTTTTATTTTTATTTAATATGAATGTAGTCATACATATACATTAGGATGCTTATTCTTTATGTTATTTTTACAGTATATATATGTTAAAATTAATGTAATAATATTTATGAAAGGATTGGATCACTGTAGAGTGCCACAATATAAGGAATCACTATATAGAGTGTCCCCATAAGACTATAATCCATGAGTTTCACCATTTAACATCCATATATGAGTGTCCCTACTAGATAGTAATCAATTAGTGTTCCCACAATAAATTATAAAATGATTATCCCCATTAAACTGTGAACCATGAGTGTCACCATTATTCTATAAACAGTGAGATTTCAAATTGAATTATAAATCATCTATGTCACAACTAGATTTTAAACTAAGAGTTAAACCATTGGACTCAATACCATGAGTGACCTTTTTCTTGGACTGAAAACATTATGTATAATTACTTACGTGGAAGACAATTACTTTATCGAACCTTTTTTCAGTTACTTGAAAAAAATACTATTATTTTATAGAATGTGGAAGATATAGTATCATCCAACATTCCTAACACACTTATCCTTCCGACTATAAGGTCTTATAAACACTAAGAAGAAAATGATTCAATTAACTAATAAATACAATGATGGATTCATGTAGGTCTTCAAGAGAATAAATTAATGTTATGATGGATTTACAAATGAGGCAATAAGTCCATCAGTGGGTTGATTTGAACTCTCATCAATATTTATTAAAAATGGATAAGTCATCAAATTTTTTTTTGTGAAATTACATCATCCTTTTTAAAGTACACACATGATATTATATTTCTACCATCCCGTGTATAAAAAATATCTTCATAGATAGGAATATAAAAAGATGGATTAAACAAAACATAATCCAATTATACTCGAAAAATGATAAGATAACCATCATATTCAATTACAATTCATACACAACTACTCATAGTATGATTATTCTAATCTTCTTAAATTACAAAAACTAGATATTCGCGTTGAAGTTCCACTTTAAAGATATATAGTTTCTGAGGTTCGAGGGATGTCCATGATACTATAAAACCTCTTATACACATGTATGTAAGGATTGTTTACAATTAAAACAATGTAGTTAATTACAAAATCCCTATTCCCCCCCACCACCATGAACCCACTCCCATCTCCCCATTAGACCTCATACGGTGGAGTGTGATCATCACGCTTTCATTCGGGCATGACCATATCTATTCATCCCCACTTGATAGATAGGATAGGTTAATCATGAATCCATGGAACCATTTCAATGCCCCTACTAAAGAGACACATCAAGGGGAGATATCCCCTATCATCCCTACTAATATAAATGGAATTCTACACCTAGATAATTCTTACATCACCTACACCTTGTATAGATTTAATTAGAAATCCGTTTACTATCACCAAGAGTGTGCACTATAGATTCACAAAGGATATCTCTCACAAAATGAAACCACTATTATCACTGAGCCACCCAACATATATCATACTATTCTGGACTACTAAAATTTTTCCCATCCATATTAAGGGTTTAAGACACTTATGTGGAGGAAAAGCTACTGAATCATTCAATAAAAAGAGATCTACCTCAATTTGCACAAATACCCATCTGTTTCAAACATCAAGCTAGAAAATTTATCCTTTAGTGAGGGATAGAGGTAGTAGAAACAATAAAAAAATCATGGTGACTATCTCATTCATTAATTCCACAGAAACCCTTAAAGTATATATGGATTATGATTCTAAATTTAATGACGGTAATGGTCCTCCATAGGGTGAAACATTTTCCAAAAATAATAGTTTTTATCCAAATAATACTAGAAATCATATGGGAACTCCATATGATTATGAAAACTAATGTGGTCCAACCCCTGATTCCAACAACATAATAGATCTTATTTTTAACGTCAATAACCATGGATATCATTTATGACACATCTGTAGATTATAAAACCAACTTTTTAATCATATGGATGAATATTTCATTATAACACCACAAACAATGCTGTAGTTCATGTGGGAAGGTCCTGGAACCATTTAAAATAAATACTATAATGTTTTATATTCAATGATCACAATATATGGTAAGTACAACATACATTCCACCAATTCATGGTTTATTAAAATGAAATGTTTAAGATAAACTATATATCTCTGTTATAGTAGCATGAGGTGAAACTACAATTTCAATCATCCTAATGTCGTGGAAATAATTTATATGAGCGCATATTCTAAGATAATGAAATTTAACATGATGAAAATTATTATTTCTTTTAGAAAATATTAATCTTTATGGAACCACCCGCATTGTTATATTTTAAACATTATGATTATATTAACTTGAATATGTGACATTAAGATGTATAAATGATTCCATATTGTATGATGCTTAAACTATATAACCATTTATTCATGTAGAAGGATTCACATATTATTTTTGTTTTTATTTCCTACAACACCACCTCCCCCACTGATCTATGTAGGGCGTGATTCATATTCCATATGATATATAGTGGTCCCATGATCCAATTTCCATATAGTAGTAAGAAGGTATTATTACATACGGATGATCATAGCACTTATTTGACTTATATTGATCCCCATTTTACCTCACCATACCCACATGGCACCGCTATTCAATATTATTTTGTATATGATCCAAATTTTTAATAGTATCTCACAACATAGAAAATCAATTTTATTGATTCCTATTATTGTGGGATATATTGTGACTACTTGATCTAATAAATATTTACAAGAAACATACGACATTTTCATGGTTCATTTTCCCCTAGTGATGATACATATAATATATACATGTTCTATTTGAGTCCTCATTTTCACAGAAACACACCAATACTTTTTCGACAATAGACATGTGTACATGTGATATATCCATAGAGTGGTTTCATAATATGAACTATGTGTTTGATGATTAATATTTAAAGGGATGAATTTTTATTTATAGGGATCTTATTACATTACTATCTATAAATATTCTATCACACATTCTTATATTGGTGTTTAATTCCCATCCACTGCGATACCTTCACCAACAAGAAATTAAAATGTAATTATTTGATAATGAGATGAAGCACTCTATATAAAATTAAACTAGAACATATTATTATTATCAATGATGGGAAACCATACATTTATAGCCTGACATGGTCAATGATATTTAATTTTATATAGGAAATTAATTTGATCTAATCATCATGACATTTAATTGATTGAATTCATCATATTTGCTAAATATATTTTATTCCATCTATGATTTAACATCAAGTTATACATTCTATTATTAAAATATAAACTATATCATCATAATAATCAGAATTATTTAACTTAAAGCTTGAACCACATTTTTTCTGTGAATTATCACCATTAACACAATCACCCAATCGGTTTGATCTATATAACAATAGATTTCATACCACGTTTAGTAAAATTGTATAACATTTAACTATTATCCCAATTAATTATAATATATATGAACATAAAATATAAATCTTCAATGATCATATCAATCCCATATTAAAATCATGATTAAACAATATTATCCTGTATCTATTGGGATTTGATTTTTCAAATTGCTTGAAAACACATTGGCAATAGTTGCCTTTATTTTTTTATTATTTCCCCATTGATATACACAATGCATAATAGCATATATATAGAGTTAATGACCTTTTTTTTATAATATAATAGTTCCCATAAATATAATTTGTGTCCTCTAAATTATAATTCTATTTTCAATCCTTTATTTTTGAACAGCTAACATATATTATAGGGAAGACATAGGTTCCCCATTATTAAACCACTCAAACTAGACTATGAAGATACCATAGAGGAATCCCCCATGGTAAATATGTGATAGAATATAATATTAAAACGTTTTATCAATGGTCATCTGAAAAAAAACATTTTTTATGGATGGCTATGGTACCCATCTTACAAATAGTTTCGTAGGAGTCATCCTCATATAACTTATCACTACCACATTGACCAAAACACTCAGAGTCTTGATTTTACCTTAACCCACAAAACCATTGTATAGTGGATTTATAAAATCTATTTTGTTTCAACCCCATATATATATATATATAATTTATATTGTAGAATCAATATTTTAGAATCAGATCAAACATTGTTTTACAATGTTTGAGAGTTCCCTTACAAATTATGATGAAACCCTCCATACAAATAAATTTCAACCCTATCATTCACCCATGTACAATGAATGATCTTAATTTTCCTCATATTTATAAAATTAATCACGAATCGTGTGGTCTTTCATGTTTTTATTTAATATTTTATAATATAAATTATGATTTTTTGAAATTTCATAGTATGGAGTCAAAATAAGATGTTATTAAATGAAAATATCTAGGGTCATCCATAGGATGGAGCCTCTACAAAAATATTATGATTGATATTATTGTTCATTTTCATTGGTTACTCTATCAAGGTTACTAATTACTATGATGATTTATAAGCCTGCGTTAGTTTGATCAACACCTCCATCCAGCCTCAACATAAGGGTGAACCTAGGGTATGTAAACATTGAGTTTATCTTCATTAGAAATATATATTTAAACTTGAGTTGTTTCTTGGAAAAATAATATCTTGAAATAATACCATTTATTCCTCGAGATGATACAAGTCCCACACCCACAATCCCATGAACATGGCTAAAATTGATTTATGCATTAATACCTAGAGAGTGTCCATGGTATCCTAAAATAGTACTAGGAAAAAAGACAGATCCTAGTAAGTAGCCGATGAACCTCGTCATTTTATATTGGTCATAACTAGGTCTTATGTATTATCCCATTAATATCATATTATCATGAATATATGACTCATCCATGATATATAAAACATCTCATATCATTATGCTTGAAATAAAAATCATAGAGGCACTATTTATTTCATGGTATCATGCCTAAAAGAATTATCTATGGAGCACCAGATATCTCAAGTAGTTTCATTCCACCTAGTTCATCATCCAAATCCATAAATCATTTATAATCATAGGATGTTTCATTTATTATTAATAATAACATCTACCTATTTCATATTAAATAATAATAGTAATTGGGAAATAATCAACCCTATAATTTATCACCATACTAAAATAGAAATGAGTTAATAACCTACCTAACCCTTTTTATATTACCATATTATGACTCTAATGTGAATGAAATATTAAAATCATTATATCTATATTAGGATCACATAAACAAATTAGGTTTTTTGATGACACTAAAAATAATCTCTACACATTATCATACTAACCTTCAAAAGTGAAAAATTTAAAATTGTCACCCTCCCATCTCGGTATTGCTAAACTATTTTACAAACATCATTCTTGTGTTCTCTTATTTAAATCGTTTCAATCAGGTCATCCCACACCACACAGAGAGAATCACATCCCTATGTATAGAAATAGTAATACCAGGTTGAACCTCTAACCAAAATACATATAATGATCCAAGGGGAATCCAACCTAAGCACTCATCAGACAATGATGAATTAACATTAACCCATCTACCATATAGAATGACTCAAAGGCTATACAATGTACCATGGTTCTTTTATTTCATAGTGAGTCCTATCATCCTAATCTGGCAGTCTCCTTTAACTGGGGATTTATATGGATCGTAATGTAGGGACACACCATTATGTTCACATCATTTAATTGATATCCATAAATATATATGTGTAACATGGAATTAATTTATAATAAAGACCTCAGAAATTCTAAATTAAAGGATAAATATAGTCTATAAGGGTCAATCATGCAACTAGAAACATTGTTAAGTTACTAAATTTCATTTATGTAAAATAATATTTAATAAAATGGATGATCATTTATATTAGTGAGACTATTATATGACATTCCACATCTATATACACAAAATATAAATCACCAGTTTATTTTACTCGAGGGGCCACTAGACTCAAAAGTAGTCACATATAATAAGTGTCACTTTATGATAGTCACATAACCCAATTTAATACAAAGATAATATCAGTAGTCATCATGAGGTTTTGATATACATGTCACTAAAATATAGATAAACTATGTTAATGATACAACAAACACACACCCAATCCTAAGATATACCAAATCTACTATTTAAACACATGATTCAACATATAATTTTATTTAAATTATGATAAAATTGTCAAAAAATCTTTAAGTGGTGTACCATTAATAAAATGATTCGATAAATCATATAATTATACAACTAGTATACCCACTATCAAAAATGATAATTGAATCCTTCATTATAACATTATTTATCCTATCACGAACCGACTCCAGTCAACCCTGAACTGATTACACCAGCTGGTCTATGACATGTCGCGAAATGGAGTTTGAGATCCACACGGGTTGGCAACCAGTGTTGGACATCAAAAATTAACTGTTGGGAACGATTTTTCCCATAAAAGATTAAATAGTAAAAAAAAACAAAAAAATAAGACTAAAATCTAGTAGTGGAAAAATATAAACAGAACAGCTGAACATACCTCGACGTGATCTTCTAGGTCACCTCCAAACCAAAGGATGACCTTGCTCCAATAATGAGAAACCCGTCCAAGAAAAACCTGAGCAATGTAATCCTGCTACTAAAATGATAAAATTGGGGTGAGAATTTAAATCCTCGGTTTGGTTTCCATGATAGACCACATAATCCATCATCTTCTTTCTTAAAACAAACCATTAAATAAAGTTTGAAAAAAATATAAAAGTATGGTTTTCACATTTTAAAATAAGGAAAAAAAATTCTCATTTTTTTAAAAATATCCAACACTTCTGACATAAAATTTATAAAATAATTAGTCTCCTTCTATAAACTATCCTCAAAACAAGATATATGAAAGTTATGCTAAACTAGAACAGGTAAACAATACTACCTAGAAATAAACTAGTATAATGGAATGTATACAAGAAATTAAAATAAATGAGTAACCACGGGTGATACTAAACATCCCAATAAGACGCAAGTATGTACTCGGATTCTAACCATGTGTCACCATATGGTGAAACACCGACGTATATAACTAACCGGCCACCCTAAACTAACCAATCCAGTGGCAAAGACCACCTGGCCTATCTACCAATCCTGGGGGTACCTACACATCTAATAGGTTTTGATCAAAAAACATCACTTGATCATAAAAAAAGACAACTAGGAACCCATGGTGTTTATAATATTACTGTGTACATAATAGGACATTGCACATGTGACTCATATAACTGCACTTGCCTACCCCAAACACAGACAGTTCATATGGAAACCCATAAGGGATATACCCCTTATAATGGTTACCCAAAAACATATATACATCATATCCTCAATTGTTCCAACTGGGACATCATTTCATGAAATCATTAAAATCATTTGTTACCTTTTTCAAAATATTAAATATTTTAAATGGGCATATAATGATCAAAATTACACCCTTTCGAAGAATCAACACAATTATTAAACTAAAATTGAATGTTCCAAATGGTCTATCACATCACATCCATGTTGAAACGATTTTTCTAATAACAGTTAAGACTCTGACCATAAACTCACAATTTTCAATACCACATCATTTTATAAAATCTTTGTCAACATCACCTTTTACGTTCAAAGTGCCAAACGCACCCTTGGATACCAACCACACCCAAACATTTTATATTTTTTAAATGAGCCTTTATCTTTACCAAACATGAATGAAATCATTTTTCAAGTCCAAATGGAAAAAATCCATGAGAATTACATCTTAAGTCATTTATTGGAACCACGCCATAGTCCAAAACTCATTTGGAAGACAATGATTATTCGAAGAACCCAGGATTTAAATAAAACCCATTTAAAAGGTTTCCATATCATTTTTGAGCACATCAATGGGTGCACCTACTGCACCCATGGATGTGCCAACATCCAATGGAATAATAAACAACAAAGGAGATATCTAATATCATTTTCCACCAAACACCAAATGCTTTAAAACAAAAACCATCTATTGAAATCATTTATGAAAAACATGAATGCCCTTATGAAATTATTTAACCCTTTCCAATACATTTTGACACACATGTCAAGATATGACCTCACCAATCTTCAAACTGACCCATCATACACACATAAAAACTATCAAAAAACATGATTTGAAATCACATACAAATTTTAAGTAAACCATTTAAACAATTAATAAAACACTTCTAAAAAGCACAAAAATAAATAAAACCAATTAAAAAATTGAAATCCTCCTCTGAAATCAAATGAACACCATGTACCTACAAAAATATGTTTAAAAAATTCTCTACAATATAACAAAATCATACACACTTTATGGAAAGATATAAAGAGACTGAACCAGTCTACCAGAAATTCACAAAGAATAAGACACTATAAAAATCACCATACTTCTATCTTATAAGGGATAAACTGGAATTTAATCAATATCTTAAAAGAAAATACCAACCCACAAGCATGATATAAAAACTAGTTCTAATAAATATCATCAATATGAATATACTACCAAAAAATAGTCGTAAGTATATTAAACGTGAAAATTATAATTAATAATTAATTGATAGAATGTAGGAAGTAATGGAATCTTTGGAAAAAAAACACAAAATCCACCTAGCTCATATCAAGAACGGACGCGAAAAAACTTCGGCGGAAGGATGAAAAGTCCCTTGAGGGCCAACCACACATGATAAATAGTGAAAAAACACACAACACGCAACCTATGGTATTACAATTTAGAAAAATTAAATAAAAACACAAAAGATGAATGGAAAGTGCAAAAAATAACCAATAAATAAATATATATGGGTTTTGGCCCACAAAAAGGGGAAGTGTTTGGAGTAGGGCCGAGAAGGTTCACTGGTGCGAGTCAAAAGAGCGATCAGGGGGTTTGGGAGCATCGCTGTCCAATGCAATGGATAGAGAAAAGGGCGGCAGTCTATTGTGTTTCTGGCTGAAAAAAAGGTGAGTGAGGGGTATGTGGGTGCAGCGAGGCTAGATAATGTAAGAAGGATGACTTGTTGGAGTTTTGAAGGATGGTAGGCATAGTTGGCCGACAAAATAGGTTAGAGAAAGGAAAGGGTGGTAGAGGGCTAGAGTGGGAAGGATGTTCGTGAGAACCAGGGGAGGGGTACACTATGGAGGGGCAGCTTCAGTTTGCCATTGTGCTATAGGGACAGTCGGAGAGAGTGGTCTGCTGGAGTGGGAGAGCAGGGTTGGGTGCTGGGGAACGTGGGAGAGAGGTGGCTAGAGCGTAGGGGAGGCCATAATGGATGGGGAAAGCATAGTGGGGATGGAGGCAGCTAAGGTATGTATGGAACTGAAGGGGGTGAGAGGCAGAGGTCAACTGGTGTCTGAGTAGAGCTCCAAGGAAGGCGCCTCCTACTGAGGGGGAGAAGCAAGGGGCTCAGTGCGCTAAGGGGGCGAGGCCATATGAGGGGAAGGGCATGAGGGTTGAGGGAACCTCCAAGGGTGAGGTCTTGGGTGGCTTGCGGATGCGTGGAGGCCAGAGTCGTGTGGTGAAATCGACTGGGGGTCAAGGTGCAGTGCACCTACACAATGCAGAATGAGAAGGGAGGAGACGGGATTAGGGTTAGGTTTAGTTTTTTTTTCATTTTTATAATAATAATATTATTACAATAATAATAATAATACAATTAATAATAATAATAATAATAAAACCAAAAATAATATGAATAATATTAACAATAATAAAGATATAAATAATAATAAAACCAAAAATAATAATAGTTGAAATTACAATAATAAAGACAAAAATAAAAATAAATAAATAAAAATAAAAATAATATTTATAAAAATAATACAAATAAAATATATAAAATAATAATGATAATAAGAATAATGTGAAATTTCACGACACCTGGCCCGATTGTGCGGCTACCGGCAACTACGTGGTGACCGCACACGGGTTAGAAACACATTAAATTATTAAACGATAAAAATTTTAAACTGGGACCCTACCCATCCCTAAAAATGAGAACCCAGATCCAAGAAAAAGTGAAATGAAAATAAACATAGATTTCAATGTGTGACAATTCTCCCCACCACAGACACTTTCTTCTCCAAGAAAGTCACCCAGCCGAATAATAGACAAAACAAGAATCCATGCCCGATTCAAATCGAAAAAAACAACAATGTAAAAGAATGGGAGAACATGATAGTGTTCTCTCCACCACAATAACTCAACTAGTGGTGAAATTTTATACCCAATAATATCACCTTAGGATGGGGGGATGTGAGAACACCCAACCGAATCAAACTAACTTCTATAGAATGAGTGAAACAACACTTCCGCTAAAACATGGAACTCTCGAACAAAACCAGAAACCTAGAAAAAAGATAAAAACCACCGATAAGTACTTAATACTAGATGTAATCTCTAGAATTAATACAACAACTGACTCCTCCACAGGCACATACATCTCTAAACAAATGTAGCTAAACCTATATCAAACCATACAATGGTGAAACACACTTTTAGAAAAAGCACCCGATTCTGAAATCCGTAATAAAAAAATGAAACTATTTTGATTAACATAAAATATTTTCTTCATAGATTCAGGATGAATCAATGAACATACAACATAGTAAAAACAGTAAAAGTGGAAAAACAAGAACTAGATGACGTTAAATATTCAACTTCAAACACGGAACACAAAACTTGGACAAAGTCTTCACGCCCCTAAAACTATTGACTGCGCGTGAGATTCACCCAAAGACCTATGGCTGGGGCTCAGATAGATGAAACAACTCCTTCCTCACAGTTGAGAACTAGAATCCCTTGAGTCGTAACGTCTTCTTTATGTGATTCTTCCTGTAGAACTTCTCCAAATGATCCGGAAAGCTGCAACGATGACACAACATTCAAAATGGCCTCACGTTCTCGAACCAGAAACACTGGTGGCACGCCACTGAATGATCCAATGAACTAGAATATAGAACAATCGTAGAAGACTCTTTAAGAATAGGCCTCTCTAGTATATCTTGCTTTCCATATGGAGAACCTTCAGGAGTAATTGGATATATTGGACTACCAATAATTTGTCATCTGGAGACCATCTCAGTGAGTAATGCCTCATCCACAGGCTTATCAAGATGATGGTCGTCGGAATCGAGGACGCACTCTGTGATTTCTAAATGAAGGCCCATGATGAAGAGAGAAGTATTCATCAAATCCTACAATGATACCTCTGAAAAAAAGACACAAGTTCCTTTAAATGGGAAACTTATGTGTTCATCGTCATTTGTCCTTGCTGAATACGCATGAGCTATTCCCACTTCTTTGTCTCCACCTATTGAGGTATAAACCATCAGAAAAAAGATAGATTTAATAAAATCACACATGAACCCAACATGCTTTGATGGAAGGGATAAAAAATCCCCTTAGTCTTGATCTAGACCTTCGAAGAGACCAAAAACAGTATGCACTCTGACAGCTTCAAGAGTTCCCAATATCTTGAAGATGCGCTCGAGCTCTTCAATCCACTCAACTGCCTCAAATAGACCATGACCACCATAGAGTATATGCAGTGTCTTAGAAGAACCAAAAAACCGGGCATGACTTATCAGAAAACATGGGGACCATTCTAGGAAGAATTCCTTGAACAGCATGTAAAACATATACCCAAAGCAGATATCAAATCAAAGTACAGTTAAAAGAAACACCCTGAGTCAAAATGACTAGCTCCAAAACCAAAAAATACAAACACAACTCAAAAATTCTCTTTTGAAAAAAATCCCTATTAATTTTATATTTCCAAACCTCCATTTTTTAAGGCCACTTTTTAAATACCAAACCCACTTTTCAAACAAAAATCAACTTCCAAAATCATTTCCCTCTATTTAGATACACGTTATAAAAACATGGCCAAGGCATTAATTTCAAGTACACACCCATGTAATCCAATGAACCACTGCACATGTCTTCATCTTCTTCCATCCATACACACCAACACACACTTCCCATGGATCTCTTCACATGTGAATATGTTCATAAAGAGTACATGAGGTTTCACCCAAACATTTTCTATACCATTTCTAAGAAACCACCAGATTTTTAAACCAAGAAATTTATGTTCTAAAACTCATTTCACTAATTTAAATCCTTTTAAAATAAATCATTATAATTTCAAAAACTTTTTTTCATTTTCAAAAGCTCACTTAAACCAACCAGATCCAAGATGACACCAAACATGCATCGAACTACTAGAGAGAGATAGTAGTAGTCAAGATAAACCTGGAGACATAGTAGTGGGACTTGCCCCATGTAAGAATCAACAAATAGGAAGAACTTAAACAATTTTTTAAGACTTCAAATGGAACACTACTCCATTTAAATAAGAATGTAACATCATATTCACTCTATTTTCATCACACAATCTAAATCAATCCATAATGAGAGGGATCATTTCCCAGACTACCCCTATCGACTAGAGGATCAGAATTGGTGAGGGTTCATGACGTCCTTCCCGTACCTACCTATCGAGTACTGACAGTCCTAATATAAATCTACCAAACACCCTAAATAACAAGATCCTACTTTGATACCATTTTGTCATGAATTATACCAGGTCGACCTAGAACCGGTCACCCCAGCCAGTCGGTGACATGCCATAAAGGGTGTTCCTGATCACCATGGACTGTTAAGCAGTGTCGTACATCAAAATATAATTAATGAGAATGATTTCACCCAAAAATGATAAACAAGTAAAAAAGAAAAAAAATATATATATCTATACTATAGAAGTGGAATATAAATTAAGAGAACACCTCAACATACCTCCATGTGACCTTCCATGTCATCTCCCAACCAATGGCTGACCACTCTCCAATAATGAGAAAATCATCTAAGAAAACCCTAGGCAATGGAAACCTTCAACTGAAATGAAATAATTGGTGTGAAAATTTAAATGCTAAATTGGGTTTCCAATATAAACAACAAGAATCTAACATCGTCGTTCCAAAAATAATCCATTATCAAATGTTTGATATTAAAAGATAAAATTATGGTTTTCACATTTTACGATACGCAACATGTTTTTCTCATTTAATAAAATCCAACACATGTGATATACCATTTCCAAATTCATTTTTCTCTTTTTATAAACTAAACTCAAAAATTGATTTAACAAAGCTAGTCTAATTTTGAATAGGTAAACAATGCATGTTAGAAATAGACAGGTATAACAGAAATTAAACAACCAATGAAAATAAATGAGTAACCATGTGTGGTTTTAAACACCCCACGAAAACCTGTTGATGTACCTGGTTTCAGAACAACTTATCGGTGTGTGGTGAAACTCCAAAGTCTATAACCAGCTGGCCACCCTAAACAGACCAATCCAGTGGAAAATCCCACCTGGCCTAACAGCCAATCCAGGGTTAACAACACGTTTAATCGAGGTTGATGAGAAACTGTCAATTGATCATTTAAATGATTCTCAAGAACCCATGGTGGTTATAATAATACTATGTATGTAGGAGGCCCTCACACGCGTAACGTATCACACCACACATGCCTACCCCAAACATGGACACTTCAAATGATAACCCATAGGGATATACCCCCCCTATAGAGGTTCCCCAAAAACATATATAAAATATATAAATAATGGTTCCAACCGGGCCACCATTCTATGACAACACACCAATGACCAAACCTCATTTGGGGAAAAAGAATTGTTTGTAAATCCAAGGATTTTAAGAAAAAACATTTCAAATGTACAATTATCATTTTTGAGCACATCAATCTTAGCACCTAATGCACCCACAAATATTCCAACATCTAATAGAACAACAAAAAACCAAGGAGATATCTCATATCTATTTCCACAAACACCAACTACTTTAGAACAAGAAACAATTTTTCACATCATTTAAGAAAAACATGAACACCCCTCTAATTTTTTTAAACCCTTTCCAAAACATGTTGACACACATGTCAAGATATGACCATACGAATCCCTAAAATGACCCAATCAAACACACATCCAAACTATTTCAAAACATGATTTGAAATCACTTGATAATTTTTAATAAACCGTTTAAATAATTAAAAAACACTTTTGAGTAGCATAACAAGAATTACAACCAATAACAGAATTGAAATCCTTTTTTGAAAGAAAAACTCACACCAAGGACCTACCAAAATATGTTTTTCAAAATTTCACACAATTATATAATCTACCTGCACAATTTATGGAATGTTATCAAGATACAAACCAATCAACCAGAAACTCACAAAGAGTAAGACATCATAAAAATCAACAAACTATTATCTTTTAAATGCTAAAATAGAAATAATAAGTGAACATAAAATAAAATACCAACCCCCAAGCATGATTTAAAAACTAGTTCCAACTAATTTCATCAACAGTAACATACTACCCAAAACTAGTCATATTCATATTGAAGATGAGAATTTTATATTAAATTTAATTGAAAGAAATAAGGCATTTATTGAATGAATCACAAAGAAAAAAACATGAATTAACCTACCTCAATTCAAAAGTGGACATGAAAAATCTCGGATGGAATGGAGGGAAATTCCTTACGGGTCAACCACGCATGCTAAACAGCGAGAAAAATACACGACACACAACTCGTGTTAATAAGATTTCGCAAAATTGAATAAAAACACCAAAGATGAAATGAATGGAAAAAATGACAAATAAATAAATAAATATATTGGGGTTTTGACGTGCACAAGGGGGAAGTGGTTGGAGAAGGGCCGGCCGGGTTTGCTAGTGAGAGTCCAAAGAGAGAGCAGGGAGGTTTGGGTGCATCACTTGCTAGAGAAAGGGATATAGAGGAGGGAAGTGGTCGATTACGTTGGTGGACAAAAAAAACCAAGAGATGGATATGTGGGTGGGGTGAGGCTAGTGCACGGAGGATACTGATTTTCCTGAGCATATAAGGATGGGAGAGGATAGTCGGTCGGCCTGAGTAGCTGGAGAAAAGCGTGGGAAGCGGAGGGCTGCTACGGTAAGGACTGGTCCTGTGAACCGGGGGAGGGTTGCGCTATGGAGGGGCGACTTCGGTCTACTAACATGCTACCGGGATAGCTGGGGTTGTGGTCGTCTTGAGTGGTAGAGAGAGTTTAGGTGTTAGTGGTTGAGGGAGAGAGACTTCTAGAGTGCAGGGGAGTCCAGAACGGCTGGGGAGATCATGGAGGGGGCAGAGGCGGTTGGGGCGTGTGCAGAACTGGAGGGGGAGAAAGGCAGAGGGTGGTGATAGGATTGGGGTTAGGTTTTGTATTTTTTTATAATAAAATTATTATTACATTAATACAAATAATAATAATAATAATACAAATAATAATAATAATAATAATAATAATAATATTTATTATTATAATTATAAAACAAAAATCAATAATAATAACAATAACAATAATAAATATAATAAAAATAATAAAACAAAAAATAATAATAACATAAATGAGAATAATAAAGGAAGAAATAATAAAAATTTATAACAATAAAAATAGTAAATAAAGTAATAATAATAACATAATAAATAAAATAATAATGATTTCAAGAATAATGATAAATTACATGACACCAGGCCCGACTGCGCGGCTACTTCCAACCGTGCAGTGACAACACCAGAGTTCGAAACCTAGTAAATTGTTAATCAGCAAAAATTTTAAACTGGGATCCATCCCAGCCCTCAGTGTGAGAACTCAGATCCACGAAATAGTGAATTGAAAATAAACATAAAAGTCAGGGTTTGACATTTCTCCACACCACTGACACCTTCTCCCCCTAGAAAGTCACCCCGCTGAACAACAGACAATACAAGAATACATGCCCGATTGGAATTAAATGAAACCACAATGCAAGAGAACATGAGACCAGATTGGGTTCTCCCAACACCAAGAACTCAACTAGTGCGGAAATTTAACACCCAAAAATACATCCCTGGGAAGGGTGGAGGTGCAAAAACTCCAAACCAAATCAAACCAACTTCTATAACACGAATGAAACAATGCCTCAGCTAAAACGTGGAACTCTCGTCCAAGACCACAAACTCCGAACTCTAGACAAAACCCTCCAAGAAGAACTTAATCTCAATAGTATGATTGAATATTACTACAATCATCGACACCTCCACAAGCACATTAATACCTAGACAAACACATTTAAACCAAGACCAACCCATATAAGGGATAAACACACATTAAGAAAAAACAGAAGATTAAAAAAACATAATCAGACAAATGAAAATGTTTGGTTTACGATAGGACATTTCTATCGTAACATCAGGATGAGTCAATGAAATTACAACATAGTAAAAATATTAATTGTAGAAAAAAAAGAATGAATAGACGTTCAATATTTGACTTCCAACATAGAACAGAAAACTCTGACAAAGGATTGACCCCCCTGAAAACTCAAGACTGTCCGTGAGATTCACCCCAATACCTGTGGATGGGGATCTTATAGAAGAAGAATCCTCTACCTCACTTTTAGGAACAAAAATCCCACCAGTCACAACATCTTCATCCAGCAACCCTTCCTACAAAACACCTCCAAATAACCCAGACAGCCGCAATAATTACACGTGTGACATGACATCATCACGTGCCCGAACGAGACACACTTGTGGCACCCCACTGAATGGTTTGATAAATTGTAAGTTGGAACTACTCTAGAGTAAGATTTACGAATGGGACTCTCTGGTACATCGTGCTCTCCAGATGGGGAACCTTCATGAGTAACTAGATATACTGGATTTCCAACAATATGCACAGTAGAGACCAACACAGCAAGGAACGCATCATCCACGAGCTTATCAAAACGATCATCGTTGGAATTGAGGACCCACTCCATGATTTCTAGATGAAGACCCCTAATGAAGAGAGAAGTATTGCTTAAATCATATGACGTTACATATGAAGAAAAGAACAAGTTACTTGAAATTAACAACTTACGTATTCACCGTCTGTTGGCCTTGCTGAATACGCATGAGCTCTTCCCATTCTGTCATCCTCACCTTTTTAGGAATATACCATTGGATAACGAAATATTTAATGAAATATCATTTCAATCCAGTTCTCATTGATGGTGTGGTGAAAAACTCCCATTATTCTAGATCTGGACCTTCGAACAAACCCAAAAGAACACGCAGTCTGACAGCTTGGGGACTTCCCAATATCCTGAATACACATTTGACTTTTTCAAGCCACTCAAATGCCTCAAATAGACCCTAATCACTATAAAAGATATGCAATCTCTAAGAATTCCAAAAAATTGTGCATGACATATCAAATACCCTAGGGAACATTCTAGGCGGTATTATTTGGAAAAAAATATACAACACATAGACTAAGATGATATCAAATTAATTTATAATTAAACGTAACATCCTGATCCAAAATGACCAGCTCCAATACCAAAAACATACAAAAACCACCCTAAAATTTCCTTTTAAAAAAACCTTTACATTTTCGATTTCAAAACTGCCTTCGTTCAAGGACACTTTCTAAATACCAAACCAACTTTTCAAAACAAAATCAACTTCCAAAATCATTTCCCCATATTTAAAATACATTTATAAAAACACTTTCAAGCCTTTAATTTCATGTACAAACCCAAGTAATCCAATGAACCATTGCACATGTCTTTATCCTTTATCATCTATATACACCAACATGCACTTCCCATGCATCCCCTCACAAGTGATGACAATCATAATGAGTACCTAGGGTTGCACCCAAATCATTTCTCTTCCAATTTTAAGCTACCCCCAAGTTTTTAGACAATAAAATTTCGGTTTTAATACTCATTTCACATATTTAAAGCCATTTAAAAGAAATAATTCTCATTTCAAAAACATTTTTTCATTTTCAAAATCACACTTACACCTACCAGAACCAAGAAGAAACCCAAATTGACTCAAAATACCATAAGAAGGGAGTATTAGTAATTCTTAACTTGGTTATAAAGATATGGTACATAGACAATGTAAGAATCAACAACTAGGAGGAACTTAAATCGTGTACTAAGACTTCACATGGGTCACTACTCCATGTGTAATCATGACGTAACAACAGATTGCCTCTGTTGTCATCCCTCAATCTAAATCAACCTAGAACAAAACAAGGACTCAATTCCAGAACTACACATGGAGACTTGAGGTTCAGAACGGGTGATGGTTCATGACATCCTTCCCATACTTGCCTATTGAGTCATAATAGTTCTAATCTCCATCTATCTAACATACAAATAACAAGATAATCTTTTGATACCATTTAATAATGAACCAGCCTAGGTCGACTTTGAACCGGTCACTCAAGCCAGTCGACGACATGTCCCGAAAGGCGTTCCCGATCCCCATAGGCTAGAAACCAGTTTCGGGCAACAAAATATAATTTTTGGGAACGATTTTACCCATATAAGATAAATAAGTAAACAATAATAAAAAAACAATGAAATTGAACTCTAGTAGTGGAAAATAAATAAATTGAATAGCTCAACACATCTCCATGTGACCTTCAAGGTCACCTCCCAACAAAAGGTTGACCATTCTCCAATAATGTGCTACTTAGTCATGAAAAACATGTGAAAAGGTAACCTACAACTCAAATGATAAATTTTTCATTGTCATTTAAATGATCGGTAGGGTTTCCATGATAAACTACAAAATCCAACATCTCATTTCCTGAAACAATAAATTAACGCAATTTTGAAATACATATATACAGGTATAATTGTAACATTATCAAATAAAAAACATGTTTTCATTATTTATGAAAAAATACAACACATGTGACATACCATTTCCAAAATAATTTTTCACTTTTTATGAATGAAACTCAAAACAAGATATAACAAAGCAAGGATAATGTAGAAAATTTCAACAAAGCATGATGAAAATAAACTTCTATAAAATAAAGTAAACAAGAAATGAAAATAAATGAGTAACCATGGGTGATCCTAAACATTTCTAGAAGTCCCCTATATATACGTAGTTTCGGAACCACCTTCCGGTGTATGGTGAAGCTCGTAAGTCTATAAACAACTGGCTGCCCCAAACTGACCAATCTAGTGGCATTGCCTGCCTGGCCTAACAACCAATCGAGTATGTACCAACCCATCATATTGGGGTGGATCATAAACCGTTACTTGATCATCTAAAAGACATCTAGGAACTCATGGTGGTTATAATAATATTGTGTAAGTAGGAGTCCATTGCACACATAACTCATCTCACATCACTTGCCTCCCCCAAACACAAACACTCCTTATGATAATAGATATTGGATATCTCCTTATAGAGGTTCCTTAATAATATATAAACATCATTTCATCAAAAGTGCCAACCAGGTTGTCATTCCATGAAATCATCAAACCCATTTGATACATTTTTTAAAATAATAAATTTGTTAAATTGGAATACAGTGTTCAAAATTCAATCCTTTCAATGAATCAACAGAATTGTTACTTTAATAATGAAAGTACCAAACAAGCCATCATGTCACATTCATGTCAAAACCCTTTTTTTAAAATCATTTATGACTCCGACCATACACACACAATTTTCTTAACAACATAATTTTATAAAATATTAGTCAAAATCACCTTTTATGTTCAAATTTCCAAATGGGCCCTTGGATACCAACCACACCCAAACGTTTCATATTTTCCAAACGTGAATTTATCATTTCCGAACACACACGAAAGCATTTTTCAAGAACAAATGGGACAAATCCGTTAGAAGTACATTTGAAATCATTTATGGGAACCACAACAAATAACAAACCTCAATTAGGAAAACAAGAATTATTTTGAAAACAACTGATATAAAGAAACACCATTTCAATGGTGCCATTATCATTTGTGTGAATATCCATGTGTGCACCTAGTGAACACATGGATGTTCCAACATCCAGTGGCATAATAAACCACCAATAAAATAGCTCAGATCCATTTCCACAAAACACCAACTACTATAATCCCATAAAAAATTGTTCAAATCATATAAGAAAAACATGAACACCCCTCTAAAATTATTAAACCATCTACAAATTATTTTGTCACACATGTCATTATATGAACTTACCAATATATAAAATGAACCAAACAAACACAAACCAAAAATATTTCAAACCCTTATTTCAAATAACTTGCACATTTTTAATAACCCATTTAAATAATGAAAAAATAGTTCAATGTTGGAAAACAAGAACTCCAACCCATTACACAATAAAAACATTATTATGAAAGGAAACACAAACCAAGGACCTAGCAAAATATGTTTCTCAAACTTTGTCACTATTTAATAAACTACCTGCATAATTTATGGAATCCTCTTTAGAGACTAAACAAGTTTAACAAGAATTAACAATGATTATGAAACCATAAAAATCACCAGAATTATATCATTTAAATTCTAAACTAGAATTTAATCAACAATGTAAAAAAAATAATAACCCACATGTGTGAATTAAAAACTAGTCCTAAAAAATTTCATCCATATAAATAATCTACCCAAAACTAGTCATAAGCATATTTATGGTGTGAGTAAAAGTAAAAAAAATTAATTTTAAGAAAGCATAAATTAATGGAATTATTTACAAAAAAACTTACCAAATCACCTACCTCTAATCAAGCGCAGACACAAAAGAAAACTCTGATGTAAGGAATAATAATCCCATGTGGGCCAACTATAGATGCTAAACTGTTAGAAAAACACATGAGACACAACCCGTAGTAATAAATTTTTTCCAAATTGAATAAACACACCAAAGACAGAATGAAATGAAAAGAAATAAATAATAAATAATGAAATATTCAGGGGATGTGGTGCGCACAAGGGGAAAGTGTTTGGGGTAGGTCCGAGTCGGTTCACTAGTGAGAGTCAAAAGAGAGAGCAGGGGGGTCTAAGTGAATCATTGGACAGAAAAAGGGAGAGCAAGGAGGGCAGTTGTTGGTTGTGTTGCTTTAAAAAAAGGCATATGAGGGGTCTGCGGGTGTCATGAGGATTGTACAAGGAGAAGGTAGACTTGCTAGTGTGTGGAAGGAGGGTACGAGGTAGTTAGCTGTCCGAAGTTTCTAGGGAATGGAGAGGCGGCGGAGGGCCATAGTGGAAGGAAATGTACATGGGAACTAGGGGAGGGGTGCACTGTGGAGGGGAGAATTTAGTTTACCAATTCACTACATGGAAAGTTGGGGATGCTGGTTAGATGAAGTGGGAGAGCGGGGCTGGGTGATTGGTGTCAAGGGCGAGAGGTTGCTGGAGCATAGTGGAAACCAGAATGACAAGCGTAGAGGGGATAAAGGCTTCTAGGGCATGTGATGACCTGTGAGAGGCAAGAGTTAGAGGCCTGATAGTGTCTGAGTGAAGCCATATCGAGGGCACCTCACATCATGGGGGAGAAAGAGGGGCCAGGTGCGCTGAGGGGGAGAGGCCAGATGGAGGGTAATCGAGTGAGGGTAGAGTGATCCCACATGGGTGAGATCTTGGGAATCTTGGTAGAGTGTGGAGGATGGAGGCACAAGGTGAAGGTGACTGGGGGTTGGGGAGCAGTTCCACTACACAAGGGAGAAAGAGAAGGGGTGGACTAGATTAGAGTTCAGTTTTTTATTTTGTTTATTTCATTTTTATAATAAAACTATTATTATAATACTACTACTAATAATAATAATACAATGTTATTAAAGATAACTGGATAGAACCTTCCCAATCCAAATGTTATATCCTTTCAATGTTATTTTATCGCGTTCATAATCCCTGATCCACCATGATATAACCCCCAAGGATGTGTCATGGTGGGTACATGTTGATAAAATTTTACCGATAGGGACAAACCGACATTTCTCTACCACTTACCCTAGCACCTAAATAAAAAATGTGATCTCATAAAATTTATATAAAACGATTCTAGATATATCAAAACATTAAAAAATATTATATAAAACTATGTTAAAAATTTACACCCTCACCTAATTCCATGAAATAAATTTCTTTTGAAATTATTTTCCTATAAAGACACATGTATTTATAAGATATCCAATATAAAAATTATCATATATAATAATCCATGGAGTCATTTAAATATTAATCATGATGTACCCCAGTCATCAATATAGGATAAATTCATGGAGTTCAATAACTATGTAATAATGATTCTTTTTACCCACATCCTTATATCCAGGGACCCTAAGGTATTATGAATCAATCAATATAATGCCTCATTGATCTCCCCACCACAATTGTAAAATTGTAATGTCTTATTTAATTTCATTTCACTATTCATATTAGAATAACATAGTTGTAAACATTCCCTACATTTTAAAGACATAATCATCATGGATTTCATCTCATCACACCTAGACTCAGGTCAAAAAACAATATGAACCTTCTATAGTGATCTATTATTAAAAACATATCATCCATGAAAAATGACATGATCTTGACGTACCTTAAATCAATTATTTAATATATATAGGAATCACAGGATCCCCTAACACCTTCACCAAATTCCTAACTATACTTATTTTGTATTTCCATTGTTAGATCCACACCCCATAAAATATTTACTTATGCCCTGACCTAAGCACTGTTGCATATAACAAATTATATCACTTATAAATATAAAATTTGGTGAGGGGGGTCATTTGTATGACTACCCCATTAATAGAATAGATGTAACACAAATATCCAACTCAACACACTTCCAATTCTCTGAAAACATTATCCTCAACCGTAAAAGAAATTAAACTCTAATCAGGGTCATACTCTCTAATAGATAATGTGTCACTCCCTAACATATGGATTTATTTATAATTATTCAATAAAATAATATCAATATATTTCATTAGGAAACATTTTCAACTCAACCTAATCAATGATCATAACTCCCAGAATACCAATGATAGCACTGTTAAGAAACAAGATCTGATTAACCATACAAAAACTCATAGATCATTCTATGACGTCACCAATCAAACCATTAACAACCCTAATACTCATAAATTTTATGTAAAACTAGGTATATGAGAATATAATCAAATATTTCAGTCCTAATCCATTATGTATCTTCTACTCGAGTCATAATTTGAAAAGTACCACATGTCTACAACACATACCACCACTAGATCATCCAAATTAATGGGTTCTCTCTTCTATAATACATAATCACACAACTTGACTCATTATCCCATGATAAATAAAATATAGGATCACACACCTACCCCATGAACCATTATCACCATGAATTTCAACATAAAAAATTCAAAAGCACATTCAGCGCTCATTTTCAAAATCAGTAAATTCACCCTTACGAAAGACTACAACATGATCACTCACAAAAAAGATCATTGCTCTGAAAACCACAAAAATATATCGAAACAATATCCATCCCAGATATGACCATTGATAATCATAATCCTATCTCATTTTGAAAAACCCCACAATCTGTTTGTTTTGGAATCCAATTAATCAAACCCTCCAAAATTATCTTTGATACTAAAAACACTTCACGATATATTCATCATGAAAATCAATTAGTATTAATTCTTATATCATATAATAGATAAAAACACTAATGACTATGTGCCATAAAATTAATCACCAAAACATGCTATATTCTTCTATGAAACACGAAAACCAAGGTTGAGACCTCCATTGGGTTAGCCTCATACATATCACTCAGTATGCCAATAACCTCACCTATATCTCAATGTTTTACATGCTCTTAGACATATCTGCAAACCTAAAATATCATGAAATACCCATATAACCATATGTAATATCATGGTTCTACACATTTTTTTGACACCCACTTGATGGTACCACACAGACACACACAAACACACACACACACACATCAGACATCACATACCAAGTCCTCAGCCTTCAAGGGAACAGATCCCCACTGGTCATATTACCATAAGACTACACCCTTGAGTTCCGCAATCTCATCGATATACATATATCAATATCTCCCTAAGATTATCTATATCAAGGATACCATTAACATATAGTAAAAGTAAGTAAAATAACACAATGAATCTATATGGTATAACACTATATAGGTTACATTTTTTCTTACAATTGTTGAATCTATATTATTTTCCAAAAAATAAACAAATTCACCCATAGAAGCTTCAACACTAAAGAATCCAATTTCTATACTGACCTACTAAGTGTTAATATACATCCCTTACATAGTGGGAGTATATACTGATCATCTAGATGCATCTCCTAATAAGATATACATGATTTATCATTATGAATAATATAAAGTGGTCATGTTGAATAGAATCACACTCAAAAGTTATATATGAAAACACCATAATAGTTTTTTTACACTTTAATCAATTGAATATTCATCTTCAGTGATATCAATGACATATAAGAAGACATATTTATTATGAATTCTACATTACATGAATGATGTCTGAACATATACATATTTTTTATAGACCAATATATTTAAACTATTAATTAATAAATACATAATTGATGCGTCCCACTGTAATTGAAATTTTATAACAATGAATTTAAAAAACAGGAATAAAAATCCATGATCCCTTGTAACCTTTTATTTCCATCAAAAAATTATTATGAGAAGCGCTATTTTTAGGTCTAAAAATGATCTATCATATTTCTATATCACCTATGAACCACATTCCCAATCAATATCACCAAATTAAAATCTATGATACCACATTATAACGTTAATATATGGTTTAGGAATAATGAGAAGTTCTTGAAATATAGAAGTCTCCATATGAAACTCAGTAATAATTCCCATACACTATAAGAAACTAACTATTAGTGAGTATCAATGGTTTTACTGTGGGGAGACTATACCTTTATATCATAGTGACAAATAATAATTTAAAATTTTAAACAACATCCACAGTAACAAATAAATTATTCATAACTAATAAAATTGATTATTCAATATTAAATCTAAATATAAAATCATATAGTCAAAAAAATCATAGCCTTTCTGAAATAAAATAATAGATCACAAAACGAACCATTCACATTTAATAAATAACAATTGAAAAAACTACACATAATGATCTAATTTCATCCTTGATCTTTACTTCATTCCAATATCTATACCATATTCGAGGATCTATAGACCCAGAATCGTAGACACCATGATAAAAACACTTTATATAAACATTGTATTTGAATAAAAACTAAGCATCTAAATTTATACATATCTTTGTTTTATGACATTCCAATAAGATAAAAAGTACTTCTCACAAAGAAAAATATGATCCCATGAACAAAATTCATAGTGTCATTAATGATTTTTTATAATAGATATTTAATTTATGATACTCATGGTAATTTCTCCACATGTATACTGCATATGAAAACCATATTGACTTATCATAATATATACACATCTTAATAACTTATGGATTTGAATAATTTAATTGGGATGAAATAAAATGACTTTAAATGGGACAAAATAGAAAATATTTCATCAAGAGAATTTTCGTAGGCATTTGTCAAATCAAAATCATGGGAGAAATATATTATTAAGAATAATAGAGATCAAAAATGTTTTCCCATGTGAAATAATAAAAATCACAAACAATTTCAAATAATTAAACATATACCATGTCATAGGAGTGTAAAAACAAGATACAATAGTTATATAGTAAGGTAGAACATCATAATAATATAATATATAAATTTTTTATAAGGTAAATCATATAAAATTATAACATTGTGGAGAAGGAATTGCTATATGGTAATAATAACACAATAGACATGGGATAATAATGAATGTATCATATTAGGAGAGGTTTACTACCAATGTACCTTTCTGGACATGGGATAATAACGGTGTTCACACTTGGGTTTGGGATAATACCCATCTACCCTCTTGTGATTGGGTTACAGTGCACATACCCTCAAGGGATAGGATTGTTACACATGATCCTTATTAGGTTTGGTCTAACAACCTTTTTACATATATGGGATTCACATATAACCATTTTATCATCTTCATAATGGGAGAACAATATATGTACCATCTTGTTCATGGGAAATTAATAGTGTTCCCTTTTCTTCCAAGGCTTTTAAACTTATACCATATTTGAGATCATGTGATATAAAACATCAACCAATGATTTGGAGAGTGATGTAAGACCCCTCCATTAAATAATATAAATATATTTGGGACAAATGAAACATTTAATTCATAATTCAAAAAATAAATTAATTAGGATTCTGAAGTGATACATGTTTCTTGTAGACACTCATAAGAAACGTCATAAAAAATGTAGAGATAAAATGTGATGGTATTTTAGGTCCATTTCCAATGTTTAATATAAGATATATAAAATGAAATGGTAATGGATTGGAAAAAAAATTAAATTTATTATGTATAACATGATGAAATAATGAAATAAATTATCACTATTCAAATTAATAAAAACAAATTAAATAAATTTTTAGTAAAAATAAATACATTATGAAGATGATAAAATGGTTATAGGTGAATCCCATATATGTAAAAAGGTTGTTAGACCAAACCTAATAAGGATCATGTGTAACAATCCTATCCCTTGAGGGTATGTGCACTGTAACCCAATCACAAGAGGGTAGATGGGTATTATCCCAAACCCAAGTGTGAACACTGTTATTATCCCATGTCAAGAAAGGTACATAGGTAGTAAACCTCTCCTAATATGATACATTCATTATTATCCCATGTCTATTGTGTTATTATTACCATATAGCAATTCCTTCTCCACAATGTTATAATTTTATATGATTTACCTTATAAAAAATTTATATATATTATATTATTATGATGTTCTACCTTACTATATAACTATTGTATCTTGTTTTTACACTCCTATGACATGGTATATGTTTAATAACTTATGGATTTGAATAATTTAATTGGGTTGAAATAAAATGACTTTAAATGGGACAAAATCGAAAATATTTCATCAAGAGAATTTTCGTAGGCATTTGTAAAATCAAAATCATGGGAGAAATATATTATTAAGAATAATAGAGATCAAAAATGTTTTCCCATGTGAAATAATAAAAATCACAAACAATTTCAAATAATTAAACATATACCATGTCATAGGAGTGTAAAAACAAGATACAATAGTTATATAGTAAGGTAGAACATCATAATAATATAATATATAAATTTTTTATAAGGTAAATCATATAAAATTATAACATTGTGGAGAAGGAATTGCTATATGGTAATAATAACACAATAGACATGGGATAATAATGAATGTATCATATTAGGAGAGGTTTACTACCAATGTACCTTTCTTGACATGGGATAATAACGGTGTTCACACTTGGGTTTGGGATAATACCCATCTACCCTCTTGTGATTGGGTTACAGTGCACATACCCTCAAGGGATAGGATTGTTACACATGATCCTTATTAGGTTTTGTCTGACAACCTTTTTACAAATATGGGATTCACCTATAACCATTTTATCATCTTCATAATGGGAGAACAATATATGTACCATCTTTTTCATGGGAAATTAATAGTGTTCCATTTTCTTCCAAGGCTTTTACACTTATACCATATTGAGATCATGTGATATAAAACATCAACCAATGATTTGGAGAGTGATGTAAGACCCCTCCGTTCAATAATATTAATATATTTTGGACAAATGAATTATTTAATTCATAATTCAAAAAATAAATTAATTAGGATTCTGAAATGAAACATGTTTCTTGTAGACACTCATAAGAAACGTCATAAAAAATGTAGAGATAAAATGTGATTGTATTTTAGGTCCATTTCCAATGTTTAATATAAGATATATAAAATGAAATGGTAATGGATTGGAAAAAAAATTAAATTTATTATGTATAACATGATGAAATAATGAAATAAATTATCACTATTCAAATTAATAAAAACAAATTAAATAAATTTTTATTAAAAATAAATACTTTAATATTTAAAAAAACATTTCAAAAATTAATGTTAATGAAACAATTATTTTAAAATAACTAATTATATAAACGAGATATTTTATTATAAAATAATATTTGCGATGAAATAAAACAACTATAGAATTATTTTAAAAAACCAGTACATTATAATACATTTTGAAATAAATAATTTCTTTTATATAATAAGAAATTTATTTTTTTAAAAATATTATCAATATTTTTTTGAAAATAATTATTATGAATTCATATTACATAGAATTTTATTTAAATCCGATAAAGAAAAATTATCATATGTCTGAATGATACAATTAAAATATTAATGGATGAAATTTTAATGTAGTAATAATCGATCATGATACATTTCACATAAGAATGTCATTAATAAAGATAATTTTAAATTATCTAAAAACTTGTATATAAAAATTTATTTTTAATAATTGAGTGATTAAATAAATATTTTCTAAACAAAATTTCTATTATAGGATAATACCGATGACCATTAAAGGAAAAACATTTTAATATTTTAAATTATATCTATTCAATTGCAACATTGTATAAATATTAATAAAATTTAGTCTGAATAGTAGCAAAATAGAATATGATGGTCAAATGAGATAAGAAATAATTGGGATTGAAAATATGAAGGAGAATATTTGAAGGATGATAAAATCATTAAATGGAAGTTAAATAATTAATTTATAGATGAATAGAAGTATTCTTGAGATTATATAAATTTTTTAATAAAGAAATCAATAAATTAAATTTGGAAAAAATTGAAGACAGATTTTATAATATCATTGTAAAATAGAGTAAACCATTCATTAAAAATAATAGTCCAAGAGCAATCAATGTGACATGTAAAAAAAGTTTTTTTTAAAACAAATCATCACAACAGAAGAATCATTCGACGGGTGGGAATATTATATTAGAAATAATTGAACATAATTTATCAAAAAATTATTCTTAGAAACTTGATTATTTTTATAAGTAATGTTCATGTGTATGATATAAATATTTGATAATTTTATCTTCATAAAATAAAATTATTTATTATAATAAATTAAATATTTATATTGGTTTTATTTAAGAATATAGAGGAATCATACCTATATAACATTTAGAAAAAAAAATTCCAAATTTATTTTTTATTGGAAAATATTACTCATTTCATTAAAATGTAATTCATATATTTTTTAAAATTATCATTATATATTTAAAATGAGGGTTTTTACTTCTAAAATACATACATTATCAATTAAATGGTTTTATAAATGTCTTTTTATTTCTTCTATAATTATAATGTCATTAGATTTTAAAAAAATTCTAATAGTAATAAATTTAACTATTTACATCACAATCAATTATTATAAAAAATTCACCAAATTTATCCATACAATAAATTTGGAATGATAATTAAAAATATTTAGATTTTATAATATTTAGTATAAAAAAATTATAAATTGATCTTTTAAATTAATATAATTTTTTTATAGAAATTTAATTTTTTAAAAAATCTTTTTTATAAATAGAATTTTATATCATTTTTTAATTTAATTAATGTTTAATTATTTAATATTATATATATATATATATTATATATGTTATAATTTGTTTTATTATCATTCCTTTTACAATGCATTAAAAGATAATCTTATTGGAGAATGAACTATCATTTTAATAATTTAGTCTTATTAATTTTGTGACCTCTAAAATTATGAATTTTTAGTTCGGTAATATAATTGAATTTACTATGGGTGTTTTTATGTCTAAAAATTTGTTATTAATTTTCATATTATATTTCATTCATAATTTATGTTCATTGTTTCATGTGGAGAGTTCTATCTAGGAATGTATTAATTAATAAAAAATTATATTCCAAAATCTCAAGGTTTCGAATTATCCAACCGTAAATAAATTCTATCCCAACAACATTAATTACTACTCACTAATGAAATATTTAATTTTTTTAGTATGATATACATGAATATAATTTTTTATATTATGATATATCCACTATACTATATTAGGTAAGAGTATGAACCATTTTTTTTCAAAATATATTTTTTAAGAGGTTGTAGAGACTTATCTTTTTTAGATTCAGTTTCAAGATCACACTAAAAGCTAAATAATAATTCAAAAATGGTTATGACTTTATCGAATGAAATAATAAATATTATTTTTTCTAATAACACAATCTTATCAAACATCGATAATTTTTGCAACTCTATGATATAATCAGATAAACCTATAACACTTTCAGTTAACCCCTGATTGTAAATAATCATATTTATATAATGATTTTAATCCTATCAAATTAAATCAATATATTACATTTAAATAATTCATGATTGTTCATAATGTGTTTGAGATAAAGACAAGTATATTTGTAACACTACATGTTTTTTTTGAAATATTTTTTTTTCAGAATAAATTTAATTTCTTTGAAAGCTTGTATTAAACACAACAATTATTTTTAACAAACTATAATATACTATTGATAATATTATTTAAACATGGTAATTTTTACCTAGAAATTATAGGTATAGGTATGTATTAGAATAACTACATTTTATTAATTAATTTTAATGGGTTTTGATAAGTACTAAAAATTTAAAAACATGTACTTAATCATTATTAATGTCTTTTTATGTTTTGAAAATAAATTTATCTAAATAAGATTTAAAATGTTTTTTGTAATAAATATTAAAAACAATTTTTCCCCATTTAACAAATTTATTTGAAAAAATTAACTTCAATTTTTGAAGGAACATGTGAAAATTCCGTTTGGGTCAATTTCAATAAATATTATAAATATTTTAATTTTTTAATGAATAGTGAAAAATACAAATTATTTTTGAAAACTAATTTTTTAATTTAGATCCATTAAAATGATCTATTTTTTTATTTTAAATGTTTTATGATAAAAAATAAGTAATTTTTTCTATAATTAATATATTTTAGGTAATCAGATTTAATTTTATTTTCATTTTTGATATAAAAACTGTTTATAATTTTGAAGTGGTTTTCTTTCAAAAATCTTGTTTTCATTGAGAATTTGTGTTGAATTATAATTTTAATTTAGTAACTTATCATAATATAATTTATCAAAATATATTCCATTTTTTAAATCATAATAAATTATACTACATAATACGGCTAACGGAATGTTGCACCATAATGAATAATAATCAAGGAAAAATTAATTACTATGATTAACATTATAACATATTTAATGAGGATTAAACATAAAAGATATGGGTAAAAATAAGATTAATACTGTTATAATTCTTAATTATTATCCATATCATAACTATATTAGAAATATGTTTGAGTATGATCTATTTTAGATCTAATTTTCTTGTAAAAAATATGGGAATAATTTTATTTAAAAAAAATTCAACTATGTCTTCTCCCACATATAAAATAGAACACCCTCCCTTATAAACCACTTGGTCTATAAAACCAAATTTTTTCCCCAAAATCCCACCCAATATTCCAAGATACTTAGGTTTATTTTTATATTATCATAATTAAATTTTTTTTATCTAACTTAAGGGATTTGTCCAATGAATATGTATTGTTCATCACCGAGCAATTCAATTCCATTTCTTATGCCACCTATTTTTAATATTAAAAATCTATTGTCATATAATAAAATCAGTATAACCTATATCAAAATATGTTATTATGTTAATTTCAGGACTAATGTCTATATCCTCTTCCCAAAAAATGGGAATTGAAACCCCCAATCAGATGTAAGGTGGACTACTACCTCATAAACCAAGGAAAAATGTTTTCTATCACCACATCTCAAATGTTTATATGACGATGGATTATATATATATATATGATATTTAGGAAAATTTTTCTATGGAATCATAATATCACATCTATCTTCAAACAATCCAATAAGTTGTAAAATGGCATGGTCACTCGTATATATCTGTGGACTACTATATTGATGAGGTGATGCGTAATGTTGTTCATTTTATTTTTACATTGATGTCAATGGGTGAATATTTTTTTAATATAGTTGATATTCATGATATTAATATGTATTTTTTAGGGAATTAATATTAACCTTTAATTGTTTCCATCTTTCGAGAAAATTGAACGAACATTTATGTGTACATACAATCTAGAATCTACATGAATGATATAATTCATTTTCTATATAAAAAATTAATGGATTTCCAGTAATAAATGTATAATAAATATATAATATATCTATATAATTTTAAATATTATCAATTTCATGTGACGATTCTCATAGTAATATCCAATAAATTAAAAACCAAAACATATATGAAAACGAAGTAACTATTACCTATAATGTAATTTGGATAAGGAATAATTTATAAAAGGGTAATAAGAGATCATAAATAAATAATGTATTATATGATATATATTATAATGGTTTGTTAGAAAAGGTCTAATAATTATATATTTAATATACAAGATGATTGAACATATATGATGAAATTTGAGAATTCCAATTAGGGGTTTTTGTGTAAAATTTTATTATTTAGGACATATCTTATGTAAAGAACGTATATTACATTATGAGGTGTACAAAAATCCCCTATGAAATGTTATTTCTTGAATTTATTTATTTAAATTATATTTAATGTTTCATTTAAAATTATTCTTCCATGTGGCTTACAACTCAAAACATTCTAATACGGTAAGTGATTTCTAATCATTCTTTTACTACTTAGAGGCATTATCCATATTTACGACACATTTGTTTTCGATGGGGTATATATTTCCTCTGTAAAATGTGATATCATGAATATTATTATTTTCACCATTTTTAATGTTTAATTTATTTATATTTATTTAAAGTTTTATACAAATAAAAATTATATAATTTCATAAGTTATTTTCATCTCACTTTCATTTTTGTGGGACACATTCCAAACTCACTTATTTTTTATTTTCTTTAGTGAATATACTAACCAATATTTTATTATATGATTAATATTATAAATATAATATGATATACATATCCATATAGGTTTCTTTATTTCATGGGTACTATGATGAAAATTTACTAATGTGATAATTGTTTTTTGTTACAATCTCAATATTTATCGAGATTATTTATGATTTTGAATATAGTAATGAAATATTATCATATAACTCTCAATAAAATCCCTTTATTTATCCTTTGGTTATTTTTTTGAAAACAAGTCCCCTTTAGTTTTCATCTTTATGTGCTCAATATTCTAAATTAATGGTTTTATGGATAAGTGATATTATATATATCTTAAATTAAATTTTTTTCTTCCCTATTTTCTAAAAAAATTAAATAATGATTTCAATATTTTTATTAATGTCTTTTTAAATTCGTTTTACAGATGTTATAATTTTTAAAAAATGTTTAAATAGTCTTCTTCATGTCATTTTCAAAACATACTTGTTATGGCTTTTACTGAAAATGTCAAAGTAGTATTTTTTACGTGTATGATATGAATGATATCTACTACTATAAGGAATTACTTATAATTTTATTATTCTATTGTAATTTTAAAATCTTATTTTAAAATAAATTTTTTTCCTATAATACATGGGATGTTTCTATGTTTTAAATATGTTATTTTAATGTAGAATGTATTAATCCTCAAGAAATGATCTTAACTATCATTCAAAATAATTTTTCATATATGATGACAAATTTTGTTGTTAACTATGATTTATTGGGGATATAATAAAATGATTTCATCTTAAAACATACCCTAGGAATTATGATTATAGACCTATGATTTTTATGAAACATATACCTTTTACATAGAGTATGCTATGATGAAATGATGAAATACTTATTGATTTAGTCCCAATTCATTGGGTAATGATTCAATGAAAGGATGAAATGATTATTGAATGAATTAATTTTCCATCGGTTATGATATGATGAAATGATGATATGTTTATTAAACCCGTTTTTCAACATGTTTAGTTACAATTTAATGTCAATGATGAACACATTATTGGGTTTGGATATGATGAATGCATTATGAGCTTATGAAACACATATTAAAGTTTTTTTATGTGATGGGTGGTTTGAATACAAACCAAGAACGTAGTTTCCATTATAAACTGAAAATGGGAGATTACATTATATATCTATAATGAGTTGGTCAAATTTGGAAAACTAATGATTTAATTAGGTTATGTGTGAAACTATTTACACAATCTCACTGTTCTACGAGGATCTGGTTTTGTGTATGTATGAATATATGTGGATCATATTTCAAGTTCATATGGGTATGCATGGGATAAATTTCATGTTTTTAATGCGATTCATTGACCCTATTTTATGTCTATATGGTTATATGAAAATCTGGTTTCATAACTGAAAAATTTTAGACTTAATTTCATATTCCTCACAAAATGTCTAAATATTTTTCTATTTACATATGTTAACAATGTTATAAGATTACATTTTATCAGAATTCTTATTTTTATATTATGTTGTCATAGATTATTTTAATTGATTTACGTTATCATTTATCTATTTTGAACTTTTCATATTTGTGACTTGATTTCTAACTATGATCTATGCTATTATGGGAATGGTTTTCTTATGTTATGCTCTTGTAGAAACACCCTTATGATCATGTTATGATTATTTGATTATTTATATATACCTTTCATGCCTTTTCTGGTCACCTAAGCTCTCCATTACATATGTTTCCTTATCCTATGTCATGAAAAAAGTGTTTTATATAGATTATGTCTATTAAAATTTAAAATAGAGATAAATTTGTGGAAGATGTTGAATTTCATTAATGATATAAGAATATTTCATATATATTTACCATAAAAACTATGAGTTTATGCTCCACCTATGTTTAACTATAAAATGTAATGAATATTTATCTTAAAATATGTAATATGTATGTTTTTAAATAATGGGTCATCATCCTTGGAATTAGATGAAAATTAATAGTCATTTTTCTAGATTAGGGTAAAATAAATTTGGTAAAAATTGTATGCATAAGTATCTGAATATATAAATAACCTATAGTTTTAATGAACAGTGGATTATGTGATTTTCAGGGAAATAAATCCTTGTATGCATAATAAAACTGCATGTGGTGCAGCCACAGTGGTACCTAGTGGTAATAACTCTAAACAGGTCGAATTGATATTTTACTTGATCATATCCTTGGGCACAACAAGGTTTCACATTTCAAACCATATTTGACACTTCTTAGATATATTATTTTTTGATCCATGTTTTTGTTCTAAAACACAATAATGGATTCAAAAAGATAATAATAATTGATGACCTAATTTAATCTTAAGTTTTATATGGTTGAATTATAATTTTAATTATTTGGATATACTATAAATGGTTATTAATGATTGTGTGGTTTGACACTATGATCTATATTTATCAACGTATAATATTTTTTAGTAAATGTATGGACCCTAAAGATAAAATGATAATGTTTGATGTGATAGAAGACACAATGATTTTGCACATAAGAAAAAATAAATGTTATAGAATCAAGGATTCACATCTTTATTTTTATGCTCACACATCTTTCTCAATCCATGAATCATTCTGATAATCCAAAAAATCAAAGGAGGGAACAATTAACATTTGAATATTTCATGAGGAAACAACCACCTTTTTAATGGTCCAACTTATCCCATAATTTTAAAAAATATAAATTCAAATAAAAATAAATTTTTTTCTTCTATATTGTTGAAAACATAGAATGTTTATTTTAATTTTTTATAACATGGAAGGTGAAGATGATAAATAGGAGACTCTTACTAAGAATACAATGCATCAATATAGAAATTACTCTATAGATTGGGATGAGTTAAAGAAAATAACTTTCAATATATAATTTATTCATATTCATTGAGAAAAATGGAGACAGAATTACTCACTATTAAGAAGAAGGATGACGAATCTTTTCACGAACCAACCCGGGTCCACCCTGAACCAGTCACCCGAGCCGGTCTGCGACATGGCCCGATAGGCGTTCCCGATCCTCTCGGGCTGGCGACAAGTGCCAGGGCATCAATAGATGTCGTGGGAATGATTTTTCCCAATATAAATAAGTAAATCAGTAGAAAAAAATAGAGTAGCGCAGAATAAATAAACAGAGTAAAGTAACTAAACAAGAACAAAAGAAAATAAAACTAACTGAAAGAGACAACCACTATCTCCGTGTGACCTCGCGGGTCACTCTCCAACTCACGACAAAACATCACCCATGGAGAACGCACCCAAGCTGTAGCCTTCACAAACACTAAAAACAGAAAAAAAATATATGCATGAGTATTAAAACTCAGTAGGCGTGCCCAAAAAACTATTCCAAATGCACTACCTTCAAATAATGATGTTTACTAATTCCAGGTTTGAACTAAATATACAAAATATTGGTTTTCACACACACACATTTTCATTTCTAAAAAAAGTATCAATCCATTTCCCTTTTTAATTTAAGGACAATTTTTACTCTTGGAAAGTAATAGGTGCATTGAATTTTAAAACATTATTGTGAACAATTAGAAAACCAAACTTTAGTTATTAGCCAAAAATAAAAACTACACATAACACACAACAAACACCAAGGGAAATGTAAAAAGTGGTACACAAGGGCCAGTAACCGAACTAGAAATATCAATCGTCCACCACATACAAATAAACACTAAAATAAACATGGGTCAAAACTAGGAGATTGTGAACAATCCAGAATGTACTATACATGTGACTCATCTTGAAGGAATTCACTAACTCGATTACGTCATAATGACCTAATGCTCGGCATATCCCTACATGGCCTAACCGAGGGGCCCAATCCCCATAGTAGCAATAACTCAGTATTCCCATGCTATGGGGCCACAAGCCAGTGCATAATCTATACTAGTGAAAAAATCATTCTCAGAAGATTCACTCACTATGCAAGGTTCCCATGTCAACAAATACAATAAAAAGGGGTGTGTCCATAATGTAAATCAATCAGTCACGATGCAAAAATATCACACACAACTCACGCAATAAACTCACACCAATTATCACCCCTTACTAACCTCAAAGTGAGTTTTTCCTAAATAATTTATTTTATTAAAGTGCCAAACTGGTCATCACCAATTTTAAAGAAAAAACCTCATTTCTCAAGAAAACCCAAAACACTTGTTCAGAATAAATCATTTATCTTTTCAACCAAAAATACATTTTATATTATGTGAATTATGTTTAAAATACAAATAGGAATTCTTTTACTATTGGGTGTCCGTTTGTCAAGAAAATATTCCAAGTGTCGTCTATAAAATAAACGACTCTTTTTTACACAATGTAATCATTTAAAAACTTGTTATCTTATATTATTTCCTATTTATAAAAATTAATAAAACATTAAGAAATTATTAAATTCTAAATTTAATGGTGAGTGTAGTGGGGGACCTTCCTCGAGACCAAGGTGTGACGATGATGCAAACTCGAAAACCAAGCGCGACGATGATGATCACTCGGAAAAACCCCACGCAGGTCCTAAAAAGTCAAACCAACCCCAATAATTTTTAATTAAAAAGAATTATAATCAAACCAGGTTATATATATATATATATAAGCGTAAAATAAAAGGGTATACCCATCGGGGGGTGCGATAAGAAACAGACTGCCATAGAGCTGGTCGGGGCAATGCCGAAAGTGTAAATTGGTCGGAGGAAGGCCGGAGAAGCTGTGGCCACCGAAGAGTGTCGCACCGGACCAGCGGAGGGGGTCCACGCAACTAGATGCAGTCCGACTAGGGCTGCGTGCTAAGTAGGGGAAGGGATTGTCGGGGTGCTGCTATACTGGTGACCAGGAGGGCCACGACCGGAGGTGAGGTCGCCGAAATACTGTGCGTCGGACCATTGTGCAAGGCAGAGCAAACAAAAGGAGGGTCCACCGTGAAAGAGGCACACACTAGGGGAAAACCGTCCGTGATAGGGGGAGGTTGCGGCTGAAAGAAGGCCAATCGGGGGTTTCAGCATATAGGAGGGCATGCTGGAGGCGCGAAGGATGGGACATGGGCTGCTTTGTAGGGAGTAGGGAATATGGGTGTTGTGCCGCTAGATTGGCTAGGCGACGTTGCTGCTGCATGAAGAAAGGAGCAAGAGGGATTCTGGGCTGCGCTTGCTGTAGGATGAGGGAGCGCTGGGCTGGTTGGTTGGCTGCATGAGAGGGTGGCATGGAGTGCAGGCGCGCTGGACAGGGAGGGAAGCACAGCTGGTGGGCGAGCGGGGCAGAAAGTCTGGTGAAGGAGGGCGCATGCGCTGCTGTGAGAGGCGGAAGCCTGACGGAGTGCTGGTGTGATCACACGGAGGTGTAAGAGAGGGCAGTGTGGAGGAGAGTGCTACTGCATGAGGAGCTCATCGGAGCTGGGGTCGAGGAGGGAGTCGGGCTGAGGCGCCGTCGGGTAGCAGGAGCTGAGGCAGGCTGCTAGCTGGGTGTAGCGGCAAGCAAATGAAAGAAAAAAGAGAAGGGAGGCAGGGGAGCGGGTCGCGTGCATGATAGTGGGGGGAGGGAGCACCGCGTGGAGAAAGAAAAAAAATACGAAAGGAGAAGGAAAGATAAAAAAACATAAATAAAAATAAATATAAGTATAGTAACTAAATAATAATTTATAAAGAAAAACAATAACAAAAAAACAAAAAAAAATAATAATAACAATATTAAAAATTATTATTATTATTATTAAACATTCTAAAAAATTCATTTTAATTTTATTTATTCTTTTAATTTTATTATTTATCTAAACAGTTCAGCAACCACACACTCACCAGGTCCGAACACACGATCGAACCGAATGTGCGGTGACCACACACCCACCCGGAACGAATGCGCGGTGCCAGCTAGCAGTGCAGTGACTACGCACTGGCCCATGACCCACCGAAACCATCAAATCATCAAAAATTCAAACCCGGACCCAAACCCGACTCTACCCAAAGTTGCAGGACCGAGATAAGAATAAAAAAATATGTGCCCGTGGTTGGGGTGTGACAATTCTCCCCACCACAGACATTTTCTGCCCCCATAATGTCACCAAGCCAACAATTGACACAACATGAGTTCATTCCCAGACAAAATCCCAGAGAACTGAGATCCTCGAGGTGACCATTCCCAACAAATGTCACACCCAACCAATTCAAATAAAACCATTTCCTGATATTGAGGGGATAACATGATAGGGTTTTTTCTACCACAATAATTTACTAGTATCAAACCCTTGAAATCCGAACAAACCACCCCCCAGGGGGGGTGGGGGCAACACAGGGACTCCCAATCCAAACTCATTCATTTTTCCCACATGTACCGAACAACACACCTGTGACGTGACAAAAATATTTCTATGGAACAATCCAACAACATGAGGATGAGAAATTAACTCAACGTCTCCCTTAAACTCCAAGAAACAAACATTCGCCTATCGAACACATCTAGAACCAACTAAAAATCAGAATAGGTCCATTTATTCATAGGCTCACACCATTCAGAGAGACCCAATAACATAAGAACCACACTAAGACCAGATAAGACCGCTTGGATTGTGGAGGAACGAGCTCATCATGACACCTCAATAAGGATGAAATTACGATGGTGATGAGAATAGAACAAAGGAAATTTTGGATATTTCCATTCCAAAGACGGAGATATTATCTAGACCAAGGTTCCACACAACCTCGACAACTCCTGACTGTGCGCGAGTTTCACCATGAGACCTGTGGCTAGGGCCTTGATAGCTGAAGCATCTTCTGCCTCATAGTCAGAAATTTTCATCTTCTGGTCTCTAACTCCATCCATTTGATGATTCAAATAACAATGATGGTCGTACATTTTCAAAGGTATGCAACATGATGGCTTAGAATGTCTGGATTGGCCATACTGGTGGTGCACAAGAGAGCGGTCCGACAAACTAGGAGCCGATACTGATGAGGATGATTTATTGGAGAAATGTTCCACCGGCCCGCACTCCTTGCTAGGTGGGGAACCTTTTCAGAAGTCGACCATCGTTAATCACACCCAAAACTCCAAAAACGTTGAGAAATCTCAACTTTACTAGTCCAAAACCAATCCATCAAATAACTCTAGGGCGGAACGAACCTTAACTATACTAGGAGTTCCCAACAACCCAATGACACACTATCTTTCAGAACAATACAACTACCTATAACAGACTTCGATTACTTTGAAAAGCAAGCACACACAAAAGGAACTGAGAATTGAGCATAACTCATTGACCACATTTGGAGGCTTTCTGGGTGGCATACTCATGACAACACGAGAAACACCATCAATACCGGAATCAAGACAAAACTCAATCAAAGAAATGACATAAGTCAAGGACAATAGGCCCATAATCCAAACATATACAACACAAGGAGAAATCACTTTACCCTTATCTCTTTAAAATTTTAAAAACTCACCTATGGAACCTTATGAACCATCACACGTGTGTTTATTCAATCCTTCTCACATATTCTACGAACAAGTTCCCCCACACACATTCTATACATACACACACATGTGTGACCCTCCATAAGGAGTGCCAAGGTACAAACACTTCTTTTCCTTACCAAATATACACCCATACAATGTTTTGACAAACCGATACACCTTCTCTTTAAAAACCCACTTTATTAATTTAGAAAAACAATTTGAAAGAAACACTTTTCCATTTAAAAACCAATTTCTCTTTTAACACACACTCAAATAAACTGAGATTAAAAAAAACACAAGCAGTAATAACCCACTGGAATGAGGAACTAGTGAATATGTCTAACCCATTGACATGGTGGTGAGCCATGCCCCAAGTAAATAAAAACACTAAGAGGACCTTAAACCGGAAACTTGGACTCCACATGGGTCACCTCCCCATGTGAGGCCGCAAAGTGAACCGATTCACCTCCATTTTCATACCTCAATCTGAGATGACCAAGGGAAAGTGACTCAAATCCTGGATTAACCCTGGTAACTCAAGTCTCTTCACAGGCGGTGGTGATCAGGAAATGACATGTAACCTACCTCATGATCCCCGATAGTCCTAATATCCATCTACTCGACATCCCAAATAACAAAGAGCGCTCTAAAAAGTGAGGTCCGCTAAGGGACAACCTGCTATGATACCATTTTGTCATGAACAATCCCGGTTCAAACCTGAACCGGTCATCCGAGCCTGTCCAAGACATGGCCCGAGAGGTGTTCCCGATCTTCCCGGGCTGGAGATAAGCATCGTGGTATCAATAGATGATGTGGGAACGATTTCACCCAATATAAATAAGTAAATCAGCAGAAATAAAACATAGCAACGCAGAATAAATAAACAGAGTAAAGTAACTAAACCTGAACTAATGAAAATAAATCTAACTGAAAGAGATAACCACTATCTCAATGTGACCTCGCGGGTCACTCTCCAACTCATGACCAAATGTCGCCCCCAGCGAACGCACCAAAGCTGTAGCCTGCACAAACACTGAAAACAAAAAAGAACTATAGGCATGAGTATTAAAACTCAGTAGGTGTGCCCAAAAAACAATTCCCAATACACTACCTTTATATAATGAAATTTACTAATTCTAGGTTTGAACTAAATATACAAAATATTGGTTTTCACACAAACACACTTTTATTTCTAAAACAAGTATCATCTCATTGCCCTTTTGAATTTAAACACAATTTTTAATGTTTGAAAGGAACAGGTGCATTGCATTTTAAAATATTTTTGTGAACAATTAGAAAACTAATCTTTTGTCATTATCCAAAAAGGAAAATTACACATATCACACAACACAAAACACACACCAAGGGTAATGGAAAAATTGGCACATAGGTTCCAGCAACCGAACTAGTCCTCTCAACCGTCCACCACATACAAATAAATACTAAAAGAAACATGGGTCGAACCTAAGAGATTGTGAACAATCCAGAACATACTATACATGTGACACATCCTGAAGGCATGCCCTAACTCGATGACGTCATAATGCCATAACGCTCGGCATAGACCTACATGGCCTAACTGAGGGGCCCAATCCCCATAGCAACAATAACTCAGTATTCCCCTGCTATGGGGCCACTAGCCAGTGCGTAATCTAAACTAGTGTGGCAATCCTTCTAAGAAGATTCACTCACTATGCCAGGTTCCCATATCAACACATACAATAAAAAGGGGTGCTTCCACAATGTAAATCAATCAGTCACGATGCCCAAATATCGCACACAACTCACGCAATCATCTCACACCAATGATCTCCCCTTACTAACCCCAAACTGAGTTTTTCCAAAATAATTTATTTTATTAAAGTGTCAAAAGTTCTTTCAAAAACTTTAAAGAAAAAACCTCATTTGTCAAGAAAACCCAAAACACTTGTTCAGAAGAAATCATTTATCTTATAAACCAAAACTACATTTTAAATTTCGTGAATTATGTTTAAAATCCTAACAAGAATTCTATCACTACTGGGTGTCCGTTCGTCAAGAAAATATTCCAAGTGTCACCTATAAAATAAATGGCTCTTTTTACAGCAAATAATCATTTAAAAATTAATAATCTTATATTATTTACTATTTATTAAAATTAATAAAACAAAAATAAATTAATAAATTCTAAATTTAAAGGTGAGTGTAGTGGGGGACTTACCTTGAGACCAAGGCGCGACGACGGTGCAAGCTCGAAAACCAGGCGCGACGATGACTCTCACTCAGAAACACCCAACGTAGGTCCTAAAAAGTCAAACGACCTGAAGAATATTTAATTTATAAAAATTATAATCAAACCATGGTATAAATATAAATATTTATATCAAACTAAGAATAAAATAAAAGGGTATACCCATTGGGGGGGGGGCTGCGATAAGAAACCAACCGCCAGAGAGCTTGTCGGGGAAACTCCGACAGCATAATTTGGCCGGAGGAAGGTCAGAGAAGATGCGACCACCAAAGAGCGTCGTGCTAGACTAGTGGAGAGGGTCTGCATGACTGGATACGGTCCGATTGGGGCTGCGTGCTAAGTAGGGGAAGGGATTGTTGGGGTGCCGCTCCACTGGTGAGCAGGAGGGTCGTGATCACAGGCGAGGTCGCTAAAATAGTGTGCATCGGACCGTTGTGTTGGGTGGAGTAGGCAGAAGGAGGGTCTGCTGGAAAAGAGGCACATAGTAGGGGGAAACCAGCGGGGATAGTGGATGGTTGTGGCCGAAAGCGGGCCAATCGGGGGTTTTGGGTTGTAGAAGGGAAGGCTGGAGGCACGAAGGTCGGGACACGGGCTGTTGTGTGAGGAGTGGAGAATATGGGTGTTGTGCGGCTGAATCAGTTGGGAAACATTGCTCCTGCTTGAAGAAAGAAGCAAGAGGGCTTCTAGGCTGCGCATGTTGTAGGAGGAGGGAGCGTTGGGCTGGTTGGTTGGCTACATGAGAGGTTGGTGTAGAGTTCAGGCGTGATGGATAAGGAGGGCATCACGGTTGGTGGGAAAGCGGGGTATCGAGGCTAGAAGAGGAGGGCAGAGGTGTTGTTGGAGAAGGCGGAAGCCTCTCAGAGGGCTGGTTTGATCGCATAGAGGTGGATGGGAGGGCGGTGTGGAGTATAGTGTTGTTTCATGAGGGGTGCGCCAGAGCTGGGGTCGAGGAGGGAGATGGGCTAAGGCGTCGTCAGGTAGCAGGAGCTGAGGCGGGCTGCTTGCTAGGTGAAACGGCATGCAAAATAATGAAAAAAAAGAAGGAAGGCATGGGAGCAGGTCGCACGCAGGACAGGGGGCAAGGGAGCATCGCGTGGAGAATGAAAAAAAAGAAGAAGAGTAAAGGAGAAGGAATGATTAAAAAACATAAAATAAAATAAAAAAAGTAATGTAACTAAATAATAATATATAAATAAAAATAACAACAACAACAAAAATAATATTAATAATAATAAGAATAACAATATTATAAATTATTGTTGTTATTATTATTAAACATTTAAAAAAATTCATTTTAATTTAATCTACTGTTTTAATTTTATTATTTATCTAAACAGTTCGGCAACCGTGCACTCACTAGGTCAGAACGCACGATCGAACCGAATGCACGGTGACCGCACACCCACCCGGAATGAATGTGCGGTGACCGCTAGCAGGGCGGTGACTACGCACTGGCCTGAGACCCACCGAAAACATCAAATCATCAAAAATTCAAACCCGAACCCAAAACCAACTCTACCCAAAGTCACGGGACCAAGAAAAGAATAAAAACATAGGCGTCTGTGGTCGGGGTGTGACAAATATATTGGTACATATTAGGATAATTTTACTAGACTTGTGAGGTACTATTCTAGTATCATCATCCAACATAAATTTAAGGTTAATAAATTCATCAATGTCTTAAAACAATGAAACTGGAGAGTATTATTGACATGCAACACTAAATGATATAAATAAATAGTATTATGTTTAATAAAATTGTAAATGGGATATGAAAACCCACTTGGCTTTAGTGATAGGTAAATAAATATGGGGTTCTATAGAATATCAAACTGTATTTCACATGAAGGGATGAGGAAATTTAAACTTACTACCTATTAAAAATTCTGGAAGGACCACTCAGATGAATGCATAAAATGAATTAGGAGTCGTTTCAAATATGGGAAGCCAGTAAATAATGAAAAAAGTATATATAATGTCAAGAGGCTACTCAATGTTATGAGTGGAGAGTGGGATCATCAATATGATACTCCCACAATAAAGAGTTTCAAATAAGGATTTTGGACATTATATAAATCAATGTCTTAATTCATGAGTTTATAAAGATAGTAAGACACAAAAAACTCAAAATTCAAAGGACCAAGTAGATATATTTTAAATCACAATTGTTGATGTGAATCTTTAAAAACGGGTCCCCCATATTCTCTACCCTTGATATGTAAAATTTATTATGGATTTTGTTTGAAATATACCTAAGTAAATAATATTTTTTATAATATAGTGAAATTTTTATAATTCTGGGCATTAATTATCTCTCTCTCTACATAGATTCAAGAAGAGTGAATCCACACAGGATATTATGAATAAAAATATCATCATTTATAGTTGAATGGTATATCATAAATCTAAGGATGTTAGTAAAAAGTATATGGTGTTGTAAAAATAGTCACCCATATTAGAATGGAAATGAAAAAACATCACTCTAATATTTTTTCATTAGATAGCACAAAACATTTAAAGGGAAAAATGATATATGAGTTTTATACATTCTATTTTTGATGTTATAATACTTCATTTTCAATTGAAAATATATTTTTGTTGGAGATATTATTTTGTTTTACATTAAGTAAGTGATTAGTTTGTCTGGAGTACATTTCACAATCGTATATGTTCTAGGTCCGAGGATTACCTCAATGTTCTAGAGAGTCCACCAAAAATATATAGATTCAATGTTAAATGTTAGTATAGCTTATCACCCTTAGAAAAATGGTTACTCTATGCAGACCATAAAAACACTAGAAGATATTTTATTATCATTCTTATAGATTTAATAGGTGTTTTGGATCAAAAGAATCCATTTGGTGGAATGTTTTTACAAAAATATGTTTCAATTGAATACTCAAACATATACTTATGAATTCCTATGTTTAAATATGTGTATAACTAAATTGTTTTTGTATGAGGTTATACAAATAAGTCTGTTGGGATGTGAGATAGAGGTGAAAATGGAAGATAAAGGTAGATATATTCAACAACACATTAACACAACTCAGAGTGAATTGAAATGTTAACCTAACCATCATCGGTGTGATCTATATTTTAAAGTTGGTGTTAATATATTTATAGAAATTTATCTAGGAAAACTGTTAGAGATTCAGAAATAAAGGAAATCATATCCATATGTATATTGTACCGTTCTTTATTCCTGGTCAATTAGGGGAATTGTTTATCGCTTGGTACACCCATTAGACCTGTCCCAATTCTACAATGTGTTCCATTTATATATTGTAATGAAGTAAAAATCATATCATTCACATGTAATAAAATTAGAGGTTGTACAAACAGATTATGATCCATGTAATAATGAATGAACTATTTTTATTTGGATTATTATAGATACTATTTTTCAAAACAAGATCACTCACATGGTGATAGATTTATGATGAATCCACCAATATAATAAAGATACTTGGGAACCATAGAATATGATGAAGTAGAAGTATCCTAAGTAGTTTATATTTGAGTTATTGAATTGAAATAGATAAATTAATTATAGGTCAGGTATTATATAATATAATTATATTTTATGAAATATTATTTCCAAATCAATGTAATTTATTTCATATCATTCATTACACACTACATTCATATTTAATAAAAAAAATATAATATTAATAGTATTGGTAAAATATAACTACTAAAAAAATGTATTTAATCACTTTTTTAGTATAATAATAATAACTTATTTATGGTTTTATATAAATAATATATATTTATAAATATTTTATTATTTTTTAGTAATGATTTATATTCTTTAAAAATACATTTTTCTAAAAAAATATGATTTAATATGTTTGTTTGTGAAAAAAATAATAATATTAATTTGTCCTTTATAGTAATTTTTCATTAAAAAAGAACTTATATTTTAGAATCAATAGTAAAAAAATAACATCAGGTGATGTTTTGGGAATTTCTGAAAACATTTATTTTTTTGATGAATAGTGAAAATACTAATATTTAAAAAAAATAAATTTTCATTTAAATAATATCAAGATATATATATTATTTTTAAATCATATTAAAGTTTAATTAGTTTAAAAATGTTATTATTTTTATAGTTAATGTCATTGTAATCAATTTAAATTTTTTTTATATAAACATTATATTTTTACTTATAGATTTTTTTTATTTGGAAAAATATTTCAACATCAAGTCTACGAGATTCATTTTAAAAAATATATACCAATTAAATGAATTTATTCTATTAAATTATATTAAATATTTGAAAAAATGATTAATTAGTATTATCAAATATATTCAACATGAATTTCTGACATAATGAATAGTAAGAATAGAAAAAATTATTTATGACGGTAATGGTTAAAATAAGTTTATCCAGGATAAAACTAATTTGATAACAGTAAAAATTATATTAAAACATTTTTAATATCTACTTTATGGAAATATATTAACCATATATATTATAAAGTTCATTAATGGTTTATTTTGGAGTCTTTTGGGATGTGAATAATGTTGTTATATCTATTTTCTTTTAAAAATTCTATGTGTGTCCTCTTACAACTTATTAAAGAGAACCCACACTCCAATCATCATTACACTTCCATATAAAATTATATAATCCAATACCTATAAAAATATATTCTTTAATTCCCTAACCCCATAATATAGGACACATTTTCATTATGAAACCCTCATATGATGGATTTTGGTGGTATCCAAAAGAGGTTGCCTAAAGAATATGTCGTTTTATTTACAAATAATTTTTATATTATTTTTTATACCCCCTCATTAAATTATTATAAAAATATTATGATATAAAAACACCAGTTTCTATAAAATATAGTGATTTATTTATGTGAATTTTATTACCAATATTCTAATCCTATTCCCAAAAATGAAAAATGAAACTATCGTTCCTGAGTTCGGCATACTACCTTCTCAGAAGTTGATGTACATCTATTTGTATCACCTAATCTCAAGGGTGGATATAAGGATGGATTAAGATTATATATCTTTTACATAGGAAATATTTATTATTATTTAATAAGAAAATCTCATCAACCTTCTTACCTTCAAATATTTTGGAAGATGATAACGTCATTTGTTAGTATGTGTGGACTACCTCCTCCACGAAGTGATGTAAATAATTCTTAATTTTATTTTAAATAAGACTATAAGGAGGGAATATTATTTTAATATATAAAATATATTTTACATAAATATTATTTTATAATAGTGAATTAATATATACCATTCTTTTCTTTCATCCGTTGAAATAATTGAAACAACATTCAAGTGTATGTACTGTCAAACGTCTCCATAAACGGTTTAATTCAATTTCATTATTTAATGATTCAGAATAAACCACAACATATTTATAAATAATACATAATATAATTATATTATAGTTAAAGATATATTTATTAAGGACCCATGATGAATGTAAAAGGACCAAAAATAGAAAACCAAATATATGTTAAGAAAAATGTAGTTATTACAAGAAACATGATTTTAGTTATATTGTGATAATAAATGGTTAATAAATGGTCATGTTGAAATCATATATTATATGATATATATGACTATGTTTATGTAATTAAATTATAATTAATCTATATTTATTATATTGTAATTTCAAGGGTTTGTGAATAAATTCATCACTAGATATTATATTTTTTTATCAATTTCGTTTCTTTGGGATATATGTTATGTTTTTCACTGATATTATATTACGACATGTATATAATAACAATTTAAAATCATTTATCATTAATTGATTTATTATAATTATAATTAATTTTTTTGAATATAATATTATATGGGTCTTATGAATCATATGTCAATAATGTTTTAACAAATTTCAAATCACTATTTTATTTCTAAGAGACAATTGTCATATTCACTAGTTGTTAATTTTTTGTGGTGCATATACTAACATATTTAAATATTATATCATTAATATAATAAATTCAAGTTATATAGTTTTTCATAATATTTTATTTATTTGTGGGTGTTGATATTAAAAATTATCCAACGTGCTAGGAAATTACATTTCACTTTTATGTTTTTGGTACACTTGCCTTATTCACCACTTGTTTTATTTGTGTGGTTTAATTTATACCCATGAATGTATTTCATGAATATTATTAAAACAAATATGGAAGAGAAATATCCATAAAAATTTATTTATTTATTAGTTATTATGATTCAAATGATGCCAACATGTAATGGGTATTATGATACAATCTTGTTATTTATCGGGGTTGTTTATGATTATGATTATGATGATGAAATTTTATGATATACCTATGGAGATACTCATGAATTGTCATATATTATTGTTATTTTTAGAAATTTATTTTTTTACTATCATTTTTGGTCTTTATCTAATAAATAATCTAATTTCATGTTCTTATGGAAAACCACATTTATTTTCCTATTTGATTGAAAATCAGTTCTAATTTATGTTTTCTACAATTATTTATATAATGATTTTATTATTATCTAATGATTGTTAAAATAAATTTTCCCGTGTATTGAAATTTACAAAATGTTACAAAATGTATTCTTATTATAATTTCCAAAACAAGGACCTTTTATCTTTATAAAAAATATGAAAGAAATATTCATTTTATCATTTATGAAATAAATGGTATTTCCCTCAATCATTAACACTCATTGATTTAAATATTCCATTACATGTTTCCAAAAACATTTATATGAAATTTTTTCTCTAATATTTAGCAATATTTTAGATTTTAAATATTATATATCAATGAGGATATGATATCATTCTCAGACAACAATCCATGTGATTTTTCAAAATCAATTTCTTATATTAGATGATGTAATTTATGGTAACATAATATTTATTAGAGATATGATACAATGTTAAAAAAATATTCATTAAATGGATGTTTTATCTTAATGATGAAATGTTTTTTATAAAACCCATTCAATTTATAAGGGAATTATATTATAAAATGATAAAATGGTTTTTGATGTCATTTATTTTCCATGTTCTATTATATGATAATACTAAAAAAAATTATTATAAAAACAATTGAACATGTTTATAAGGGTATGTGTGAACCTCTTATCATGTCCATATGGTTTTTTATAGACCTACTTTCAAGTCCATAAGCATATGTGAGGACCTGGTTTCAAGTCCATAGGTTTATTTACGTTTCTAATTTCATTTTTTTAACAAAATTATTGAAAATGTTTGAATTTACACATGTTTACAATGTTATTTGATTACACTTTTCCAACATTAATTTGTCTATAAAATTCTCTCAAGGAATATGAATTTTTATTATCATTTATTATTCATTTTTTAGGAACTACCATGATTTATGATATGATTCATGATTATACTATATGTTTTATAAGGTATTTTTTTCAAATGTTACACTACCATTCTCTTACCCATTTTATCATGTTATGTTTAACTGGTTGTTTATGTATCACCTTCATACGCTGAATAAGAATTTTAGGTCACCCATTCTTATATTTCCTTTCCCCATGTTGTGAATAAATGTTTTAATTATGGTATATCTATGAAAAGAACTAAATGGGAAGATCTTTGGGCATCAAGATATCAAGGGATGTTCCGTGAAATCCACCCTAACAACATGATTATATTTGGAATTTATGGAATGAAATGTTTGATTGGTCCATGTGGACTCCATTGGGTTACATGATCATGGTTACATCAGTGATTCTCCTTGGGAACTAATTGTTTCATTATACGTCCTAGATGATGTGAGACTGGTGTGTACTGAAGCAGGATGAGTCATCTAGGCTTATTTCTCAAAGACGTGTGAATTGGAATGGTTGCTTTTGTATCTATAGGTTATTATCCTTATTACTTCATAACATTCATATTAAAAACCACTATGAATTAGATGTTCCAAAAATATATTCATTAGACACATTTAGTAGTTTCTTACTGAGTTTTACACTAACCACATTTGAGAATACATTTAGTACCTAGAAAGACATCTTGGATGTAGGCTAGGATAATTTATAGCACTATATTATGAGTGAATTATGTTATGAATAACATTTTAATTGGGAGAAGGGATTCAGTCTTGATCCAAACTCTTCAAGGTCTTTGTAATCATATGATATTTTTAATTTTGACTAAATTTTAGGATTATTTTATATAACCTAACACATGTTCATGATTTTCTGTTATTCATTGGAGATTCATATATTATTATATGGGGTTTAATTTGGTATTTTATCACAATTTTTTTTATTTGGATATCATATTTTCATTATTTTAATATTTTTTCAATCTTACTCAAAGATATTGTCTCCCCAAAATACCACCTATATACCCTCAAAACTTATTGAGAGACACTGCAATATAGGAAATCACTATTGTTGCCATGTTCTGTATTGGCTCGAGGAACAAGTTCAGAGACTTCCATGAAGTGGTATGATTATTCATCACTTATTTCATATAATTTATAGAAAAAAATAAGGATCACATTAACCAGTTAGATATAATGATCTATATTTTTGGGTACACATATTTTATACTTGATCAACCATCTAGTTATGGTTAAAAATATAATGAGTACATGAATGAAATAACCCTTACCCATTCCTATATATAAACAAGTCAATATTTTCATGGATTTCATTATAGGTATCCCCAATACATATATATTATATTATTCTATTTTTTTGGCTGACTAATTATTTATTTAAAAAAATATTATTTCTATTCTAAATGATTTTACATATATAAATTTTTTTAATATTAACATATATTAGGTAATATTGATGAATAGTGTTAAAATTTTAGTTGTATTTGATCAATATCTATGATTTACCTCATTGTTTTGGAACTGTTTTCAAAAAATAGTTCCTGTAGATATTATATTTAATTTTAAGATCATGTTAAATGTATTTTACATATTTTTTTATCATAATCTTCCTCTGGAAGTGTTAAAATTAAATAATAGTTTGTATTTATAATTAAATTTATGTATATAATATTTTTTATGATAAAATAAAAAAGTCCAAAATAAACCTGGATGATAATAAAGACATAATTATTTTTGGATTGAATCATATTATTATTATGAAATAAATATTTAAAAAAATTATGAGGAATATTAATGATGTAAAGAAGCAAAAACATCAGTTAAATTGATAAACATTAATAAGAACCATATATTTAGTTTAGGAATATGTATTCCATTAAATATTTATATGAATTTTGATCGTTATATTCAAAATGAATGAAATGTTGATCCTAGAATGATTGAACCCTTTGAGATTATTAGTATGTTTGGGATTATAGCTTTTTAACCTAAACATCTGCAATCATTTCACAAGTGGATGATGTGTTCTATGTTTTTTTTTATATATATAAAATATATTAAAAACCCTAGTTTGGTTGACTAAAATATGATATATCTTAAATGGTGTAACCCATCGAGATATTGGATCTTATAGGTATATTTCTTTGAAAGAAGGCCACACAACTGGTCAAATTCTTTGGAAAAATAATATTTTTTAGAAAGCGAGATAGTAACATTAAATTTTAATGATAAAAATTGTAAAATCATAAGTATATAATGAATAATATATATTTTTATATATGTCTATTAATGAATTAGATAGTGTTTTAGAGGCTTAAAATGAAAATAAATCCAATCTTAAACATGGAATACACTAATATTGTTTTACTGCCTTTTGATGGGAAACCATTTTTTAATCTATCTTTTGAAAATTTTATAAGCTATGTTTGTCAAAATAAACATATTATTTATGATTGGGACATAAAAATTTACTTTGTGTGAATTTTTTGTATTTTTCTGACAATGATCATTTTTTAATGAATAGTTAAAAATACTGCATTTTACATCAAAACTGCTTTTTAATCTACTTTATTTATATGATTAGATTATCTTTTGAATTTGTTTTAAATTTAAATTAGAATATATTTTTACCATTTAATCCAATGGTGGTCATTAAGATTAATTTCACTTTGGAATTGGCCATAAACTAATGCCAAACTTTTCATAGATATTGTTTCAAAAAAAAACCCGCTATTTGTTTTGACAACAGGAATTATTTTTAAATCAATTATTGAAATTTATGTGTTTGGAATTTGGTAAAATGGATTAAATATTTGGAATCCGAATGTCAAAATTATGTAATCAAGTCTCTTTTTTTGGACATTATGAATTGTAACGACGGAAATTATCTTTATTTATCTTGATTAATGAGTAATCGGGTAGTTAAGGATAATAAAATGATATCATAATAATACAAAAAGACCACATAATGTATCTTAAGGCTACTGGTTGTCTCATGGACGACCACGGGATTCCTTGTGCCAAACATGGGGGCCCCATGGAATCACTTTTGTGAGAAAGTGACTTTTTATCTTTTTATTTTAAAAAAATGTTAAATGTAACAAAGAATGTATCACCTAAGTAAAATATTTTTAATTTTTTCTACATAAATGATCTTTTAGACTCTAAATATTCACTGGAAATATAAGAATATTTCCTACATCATGATATTTTTCTTATAATTTTTAGACATTAAATTTATTAAATTATTTATGACATCATGATGATGCTTCGATTACCTCATTAATAAAGGATTTAAATAAAATGGAAAGATAATGTAAAATATAAGACCTACACATGTCCAAAACCTATTGGATGGGTTTATTTAGAACCCTTATCACCTTAAACTAGAATTATATCAATGTGGGACCTTTTGAATCCGAAAATCATTTTCAAATAAAGTAACATTTCCTTACTTTCCAAGAGTGCCCCTCCTCTCCTCTTATAAAAGGCCCCCACCTCTACCTCTTTATCCACACTCCCAAATCCTTTGACTTGGCCAAACCCTTCCCATTTTGTCTCTCCACATACCTCTCTTACTCCTTGAAGCCTCACTTTGGGCATAAGTATTCCCAAGGAAGCCTTTGAGCTCAAACCAAAGGGAGTTACCCGATTTTAAGGTAATGTCTTCACTTGAGTCCTTTTGTTTTATTTGGCTTCTCCAATCCCCTAAACTCTTTTTATTCATTTATATTGAAAAATCTCCAGTATCTTGAATATATACTAGGATGTTTATATAAGAAGGATTCGAGCTACACTTACACACACCTACATCTAATGGTTAAAGGACATACTGTTTCCGTGGATGGTGAATTTATGCCTCCCGAAACGATGATTGTTCAACATTATTTTAACACCATCAAAGGTGGACATTAAGATGTAAATATATTTATATATGATATATAATATAATTATGTTTTCCTTAAACTTCTGTATTTTTCATTTTGGGCATACCTTTATGGTTTCCATTATGGGTAAACACGATATCTTCATTTAAGGAAGTGCGGACTACCGCCCCCTAAAAGTGATTTGATTCGTTAAATACCATATGTGGGACGTATAAAGGATGGAACTATGATATTATATATGATATTATACTGTAATTATAATATAACTTTATATCATTATGATTTCATTCTATAAAATAGGAAATATAAATGAAAGTAGCGTTCATGGGTACGTACGGCTTACAATCTCCATGAACGGTGCATTTCATTTCTTACCTCAAAATGATTATGTAATATTATAAATGCATGTATATAATGAATATATATGATATATACATCATGATTATAATTCTGGATATAATGGATACATGAACAACTTGTAATTACAAAAGGGTTTATTTTTGACTCAAGTACCAATGATTGTTAAAACGACCGTTATTAACATAAATAATTACATAGTGTTCATTACATGGAAATAAGTGATATAAAAGGAATAATGAACTTGAAAAAGGTTCTTATTCAAGTAGAAATTAATTCAAGTTTATTATTCAGGACATTAAAGAACTATTGTGTCAAGTCGGACCTGAGGTATGGGACTTCGTCTCAATCTCCTTTCATTGAGGCATATTTTGTTTTATACACAACCTTCTTTTATATGGTGTATAAACCCCTTAGTCTTTTACATTTATTCAAAAGGAATGTTTTTATACGAAGTGTTTACTAAAAGAAAAAAGGGAATGTTTTTGTCGTACGTATGCGGCGACAACGACTTCTCCGCCGCCGTGACCATTATTTGAGTTTCGGCTTCCTCTACAAGCCATACCTTTTTTTAAAGAAAAATAAATACCATGTTTTACTTTTCATTTATTTTGGTATTGAAAATGGTTTTCATAATGTTTTTATATCAATGTGCTGTATTGATATCTTGTGATTGAATGGTGGAAATGTTATGTTTCCTTTATGCATGTTTTATGTGATACGATTATGTTGAGGTTCTTGGGAATTATTATGAAGACCGGTGGTTCCATGATAAACTAAGTGTGGGTGAGCGCGATATAGCTCTCCAATGCGTTGGGTAACGCGAAGGAGTGAAACGTTAAGAATCTCCGAAGTGATTTAGGGAATATACTGTGATGGGTATTCCAAACGAAACCAAGAGGGTTACTCCCTACGTAAGAATGTTATGAAGTCCTCAAGTTACCATTATGTCTTATGATTTCTATGATTTATTCATGATTTGATGAGGTATGTTAATGTGCTTATGTTTTATAGGTAATGTATGATTTCATTCTTATGTATATATGTACCCATGTTTCCTTTCCATATTTTTATATCCCTTACTGAACTTTCTATGGTTATCCCAAGTTTTTTTGAAATGTTTTTCACAGGTCAAGGGAAAGGTACATGATATGATGGTAGTGTCAAGGAAGTGTAAAGAAAGATTCCATGTTTTATATTAAATATGTTTCCATTAATGGGAAAGAAGAATACTATCTTTATGTAACCACATTGTTTATATGTGGAATGTAATGCAAGTTTTATGATCTAATTCTCTAAAACTCTAAACCCGAAAAGATCCTGAATGTGTAATCTTGTAATTACTCATGATTAAGTAAGGCTTAAGGATGGGGCCTTATAGTTGGTATCAAAGGTCGTTTTAGTTAACTTTAGGAGTTATAATTCTATTAAATGATTATCAAAAAAATTTCTATGGTCAAATTGAAGTGATATAGTATTTGAAGATTATCATGTTGCTTCATATAAGACATGTTTGTTAATAATGGTTTTTCATAGAGGAAACAGAAAAGATTTTATAGCAAGGCATACAGAGGGAAATGACCTTTCAAATCAGCAACCAGAGATGGTTGGAATCAGATTTGAGCAGCTTACTACAGTGATGACTCATTTGAATCAGGTGATAAATAGTGGTTGTGTTTATTGATGATATTTTGGTGTTTTCTAAAAGTAAAAAGGATCATGAAATACATTTAAGGGTTATTTTTCAAACCTTAAAAGAAAAGTAACTATATGGAAAATTCAGCAAGTGTGAGTTTTGGTTACAACAAATTTCTTTCCTTGGTCACATTGTTTTTAAAGATGGGATAACTGTTGATCCTGCAAAAACAAAAGTTGTGGAAGACTGGCCAAGACCCACAAATGTAACTGAGATTCGTAGCATTCTCGGTTTGGCAGGCTATTACCGATGGGTTGTTAGAAATTTTTCACGGTTATCTAGTCCATTGACTAAGCTAACTCAGAAGGGTGTTAAGATTATCTGGACAAAAGAATGTGATGATTGTTTTCAGGAATTGAAAAGAAGATTGGTGAATGCTCCAGTTTTGGCATTATCTTCCAGGAATGGTGAGTTTATTATATACAGTGATGCTTTATTGAAAGGACTTGGTTGCGTTCTAATGAAGAATGATCAGGTAATTTCTTATGCTTCATGACAGTTGAAAACTCATGAGGTAAATTACACTACACATGATTTGGAATTAGCTACTGTTTTTTTCGCTTTAAAAATTTGGATGCATCATTTGTATGGAGTAAAGTGTGAAATATATACTGATCACAAATGTTTAAAGTATATATTCACTCAGATAGAGTTGAACATGAGACAAAGAAGATGTCTAGAATTAATCAAGGATTATGATTGTACAATTCATTACCATCCGGGAAAAGCAAATAAATTGGATGATGCTTGGAGTCAAAAAATTAATGCTTCATTAGCAATGTTGTATTTGGAACGTGATCCTTTGGTTAAGGATTTGATGAACTTTGGCATAGAATTTTTTGGTCTAGGAAGTTATTCTGTTTTGTTTCAGGTATCAGTGAGATCATCTCTATCAGATAGAATCAAGCAAGCACAGAAGCAAGACAGTGAGTTGTAGAAAAAGGTAGAGCTGGTTCAGAAAGGTAAGTTGCATGAATTCAACATTGATAATGATTGCATTTTGAGATTTGGGAAGAGATTTTGTGTGCCTTGTGATTCACGTTTGAAGAGAGAGTTGTTATTTGAAGCTCATAGTTCTCTGTTTTCAGTTCATCCTGGCAGTACTAAGATGTATAGAGATCTGCGGGAGTATTACTGATGGGATGGAATGAAAAGAGATATTGCTGATTTTACTGTGAAGTGTTTGACATGTCAACAGGTTAAAGCAGAGAGGGAGTTACCGAAAGGGATGCTTCGGCCTTTACCAGTGCCAGAGTGGAAATGGGAGAATATATCCATGGACTTTATAGTGGGATTACCGAAGACATCTCGAGGTAATAATGCAATCTGGGTTATTGTTGATCGCTTGACTAAATCTACTCATTTCCTTTCTATACGAGATACTTTTTCCCTAGATCAATTTTTCCGTTTGTATCTTAAATAGATAGTCAGGTTACATGGAGTTCCCCTCTCCATTGTATCTGATCGTGATCCCATGTTCACTTCTAACTTTTAGAAAGGCCTTCAGAAGTCGCTGGGTACTGAATTAAATTTTAGTACAACATTTCATCCTCAATCAGATGGGCAGTAAGAACGAACAATTCAGACCTTGTAGGATATTCTACGATCTTGTTCGATGGATTATCAGGGAACTTGGGACCAAAATCTTTCTTTGGTTGAATTTTCATATAATAACAGTTTTCATTCCAGTATACAGATGGCACCATTTGAGGCGTTATATGGGAAGCAGTGTCAAACTCCAGCTTTCTGGGATGAAGTGGGTGAAAGGAAGTTGATGGGACCAGAATTGGTACAAGATATGGTAGATAAAGTTAAGTTGATTCAGAAACACATGAGAATAGCTCAGAGTATGCTGAAGAGTTATGCTGACAACAGGAGGAAGGATCTAACTTTTGAGGTAGGTGATCATGTTTTTCTCAAAGTCTCACCATGGAAAAGTGTGATGATATTTGGTAAGAACGGAACGTTGACTCCAAGGTTCATTGGACCATATGAAATTCTGGAGAGAGTTGGATCAGTTGCATACCGGGTGGCTTTACCTCCGAGTTTATCTAAGGTACACAATGTTTTTCATGTTTCGATGCTGAGAAAGTACATGCCACATCCATCTCATGTTTTGAGTCCAGATGTAGTTCAGCTGGAAGAGAACCTATCTTCTGATGAACAACCGGTCCAGATTCTTGACCACAGGGAGAAAGTGTTACGAAATAAGGTGATTAATTAGGTAAAGATTTTGTGAAAAAACCCCATGATGGAAGAGGAAAATGGGAATCTGAAAATGCAACGAGGGATAAGTACCCCCATTTATTCGATAAGTAAATAAATTACGGGAATGCAATTTTCTAAAGGGGGGAAGGATGTAACATTCCAAGTAATTAATGAATAATAGATATTTTTATCTATGTCTATTAATGAATTAGATAGTGTTTTAGAGGATGAAAATGAAAATAAATCCAATCTTAAGCATAGAATACACTAATATTGTTTTACTGCCTTTTGATGGAAAACCAATTTAAAATCTATCTTTTGAAAATTTTATAATCTATGTTTGTCAACATAAACTTATTCTTTATGATTGGGACAACAAAATTTACTTTGTGTGAATTTTTGGTATTTTTCCAACAATGTTCATTTTTTAATGAAGGGTGAAAAATAATGCATTTTACATCAAAACTGATTTTTAATCTACAATATATATATGATTATATTACATTTTGAATTGGTTTTAAAGTTAAATTAGAATATATTTTTACCATTTAATTTAATGGTGGTCAATAGGATTAATTTCACTTTGGAATTGGCCATAAACTAATGCCAAACTTTTCATAGATATTGTTTCAAAAAAACACGCTATTTGTTTTGACAACGGGAATGATTTTTAAATCTATTATTGAAATTTATGTGTTTGGAATTTGGTAAATGGATTACATATTTGGAATCAGAAGGTCCAAATTATGTAATCATGAATCTTTTGTTTTTGGACATTATGAATAGTAACGACGGTAATTATCTTTAATTATCTTGATTAATGAGTAATCGGGTAGTTAAGGATAATAAAATGATATCATAATTATACAAAAAGACCACAACATGTGTCCTAAGGCTACTGGTTGTCTCATGGCCGACCATGGGATGCCTTGTGCCAAACTTGGGGGCCCCATGGAATCACTTTTGTTATAAAGTGACTTTTTATCTTTTTATTTTTAAAGAATGTTAAATGTAACAATGTATGTATCACCTAAGTAAAATATTTTTAATTTTGTCTAAATAAATGATCTTTTGGACTATAAAAATTAATTGGAAGGATAAAACTATTTCCTACATCATGATATTTTTCCTATAATTTTTAGACAGTAAATTTATTAAATTATTTATGACATCATGATGATGCAGCGATTACCTCATTAATAAAAGATTTAAATAAAATGGAAAGATAATGTAAAATCTAAGACCTACACATGTCCAAAACCTATTGGATGGGTGGATTTCGAACTGTTATCACCTTACCCTCAAATTATATCAATTTTAAACCTTTTGAATCTGAAAATCATTTTCAAATAAAGTAACATTTCCTTACATTCCAAGAGTGCCCCTCCTCTCCTCTTATAAAAGGCCCCCAACTCTACCTCTTTACCCACACTCCCAAAGCCTTTGGCTCAGCCAACCCCTGCCCATTTTGTCTCTCCACATCCCTCTCTTACTCTTTGAATCCTAACATTGGGCAGAAGTCTTTCCAAGGAAGCCTTTGAGCTCAAACCAAAGGGAGTTACCCGATTTTAAGGTAATGTCTTCACTTGAGTACTTTTGTTTTATTTTGCTTCTCCAACCCCCTAAAATATTTTTATTCATTTATTTTGTAACAAATAAAGTATCTTCGATATACTATGACATTGTTATAATAAGGATTCGAGCTACACTTACACACACCTATATCTAATGGTTAAAGGACATACTGTTTCTGTGGATGGTGAATTTATGCCTCCCGAAACGATGATTGTTCAAAATTTTTGTAACACCTTCAAAGGTTTCCATTAAGATATCAATATATTTATATATGATATATACTATGTTTATTTTTTCCTTAAGCTTCTGTATTTTTCATTTTGGTCATACGTTTATGGTTTCCATTATGGGTAAATGCGCTATCTTCATTTAAGGAAGTGCGGACTACCGCCCCCTCAAAGTGATTCGATTCGGTAAATACCATATGTGGGACGTATAAAGGATGGAAATATGATATTATATATGATATTATACTGGAATTATAATATACCTTTATATAATTATGATTCCATTCTATAAAATACGAAATACAAATGAAAGTAGCATTCATGGGTACGTACGGCTTACCGTCTCCATTAACGGTGCATTTCATTTCATACCTCTAAATGATTATGTAATATTATAAATGCATGTATATACTGGTATATATGATATATACATCATGATTATAATTATGGATATAATGGATACATGAACAACTTGTAATTATAAAGGGTTTATTTTTGACTCAAGTACCAATGATCGTTAAAACGACTGTTATTAACGTAAATAATTACATAGTGTTCATGACATGGAAATAAGTGATATAAAAGGAATAATGAACTTGAAAAAGGTTCTTAAGCAAGTAGAAATTAACTCAAGTTTATTATTCAGGTCATTAAAGAACGATCGAGTCAAGTCGGACCCGAGGTATGGGACTTCGTCCCAATCTCCTTTCATTGAGGCATATTTTGTTTTATACACAACCTTCTTTTATATGGTGTATAAACCCTTTTGAATTTTACGTTTATTCAAAAGAAATATTTTTATATGAAGCGTTTAATAAACGACAAAAGGGAATGTTTTTGTCATACATATGAGGTGACAACGACTTCTCCGCCGCTGTGACCATTATTTGAGTTTCAGCTTCCTCAACAAGCCATACATTTTTTTAAAAGAAAAATAAATACCATGTTTTACATTTCCTTTATTTTGGTATTGAAAATGGTTTTCATAATGTATTAATATCAATGTGTTGTATTGATATCTTGTGATTGAAGGGTGGAAATTTTATGTTTCCTTTATGCATGTTTTATGTGATACGATTATGTTGAGGTTTTTGGGAATTATTATGAAGATGGGTGGTTCTGTGATAAACTAGGGGCGGGTGAGCCTGATATAGCTCTCCAATGGATTGGGTAAATCGAAGGAGTGAAATGTTAAGGTTTCTTCAAAGAGATTTAGGGAATATACTGTGATGGGTATTCCAAACATAACCAAGAGGGTTACTCCCTACATAAGAATGTTATGAATGCCTCAAGTTACCATTATGTCTTATGATTTCTATGATTTATTCCTGATTTGAGGAGGTATGTTAAAGTGCTTATGTTTTATGGGTAAAGTATGATTTCATTCTTATGTATATATGTACCCATGTTTCCATTTCATATTTTTATATCCCTTACTGAGCTTTTTATGCTTATCCCATGTTTTTTTGAAATGTTTTTCACAGGTCAAGGGAAAGGTACATGATATGATGATAGTGTCAAGAAAGTTTCAAGAAAGAATCCAAGTTTTATTTTAAATATGTTTCCATTGATGGTAAAGAAGAATATTATCTTTATGTAACCACTTTGTTTATATGTGGAATGTAATGCAAGTTTTATGATCTAATTCTCTAAAACTCTAAACCCAAAAAGATTCTCAATGTGTAATATTGTAATAACTCAAGATTAAGTAAGGTTTAAGGCTGGGGCCTTATAAAAATGTACCCTCATTTTTTCTCAACTGAGAAATGATATTGTGGGGGGGGGGGGGGTTATAATATGGGATAATGTAGCACCCAACATTTTTTAATCCATGAATATATTGAATAACATTTCATATATTAAATAAACAATTTTTTTTTAAAATTTATTAAAATAGAATAAAGATACATTTTTATAATGTAATAGAAAACCATATTCTTGTCCCAAAAATGTGTGGAAGTGGGTGGTGATTTTTATTTTTAAAAAAGAATACTGATTTTCATCCCACTGGAAATATAACAACATTAATCAATTTATATTCCACCCAAAACAGTGTAACAATAAAAATTTAGTTTGAATATAATAATTTAAGTAGTTATAACATTTTTTTGATAATTTAAAAAACAATAGTTGAAAATAAACATAAAATGGAGTGTAAACCAATAAAAAAATAGAAAATATAATCAGCATTGCGTAACAATACAGAATGACAGAAATGATATGATTTAAAAAACAATTATAATAATCTAAAATCCTTTTGTTTCATCAATAAAATATGGGGTATAATTAAAATGATCTACAAATCCAAAATCCACATATAATATTTCTTCAACATAAAACACATCAGATAATATCAGTTTTTTTCCACAGACACATTCTTTCAAACCCTATAATAGCATGAACTAGCAAATTAAAAAAACTTTCTTCCAATATTTAAAATCCCATTAAATCAATGGATAAAAATCCACTTTATATCTTAAAATCTCGTAAATTTAAATGATATTATGGAGAAAATGTTTAATAAAGAAATCTTAGATAATTTATAATCAAGTCCTCAAATAAGTTTTCTCTATGTAAAAAAAGATAATTAACAAATAATAAAATTATTTATTTGGTAATATGTGTATGAAAACATAAAATAATGTTGAATTATATTCATCACTTTAATGTATTTACTTTTTTTGTGACTATAAATAATAATCAAAGCCCTAGTTTCCATTTATAGACATTCATATAAATGATCAAATGGTCATATTCTATGTTGTTTGAGTTTTTTCATTGGAATTTTATAGTTCACATTATCTTTTCCTTAAAATAACTCCACTCACTATCATATGATGTGCTATAATTAGTACAACATTGAAACACACCCATGTTTGAGTGAAAAATTTATTCTAGATACTCAATGTATCATACTATAAAATACCATAAGTTAAAGCATCAAATATTAAATACTAACCACTCAAAACATGATCCACTTATATAAAATAAATTATATTCAAACATGAGTGTATGCTGATTTTAAATATACTTATAAAAATGTTGTGATAACCAAAAAATCATAAACTTCTGAAAAATCACATGAAAAGAATAAAAACAAGGTATGTTCAACTGAAATATAATAGATGTAATCCTAATAATATCTAATAATACCTTTATCAGTTCTTCATACACTATGATTTTTAAATATGAAATCATAAAATCCAAAATTTAAAAATAATAAATTAAATATAATTAGTCCCTTAAAAAATCATCTTATGATCCACAAAACTGTACACATTATTCATTGTAAAAAAATGACAAAAAGTACTATAACAGACATATTATTGATGGGATCATGAAAAACCTCCCCTTTTAATTTAAATTCTATTTTATATTTAATTTTACATCCTTTTATATTTTATAATTATCAATTATTATCATAATAATTCCATCTTATCATTTTATGTACATTACTTTAAATAAATTGTTTCCACTTCACTCACATATATCTCCATTTATAATTTGTTACTATGATTACACATACCCATAACCATATAATAAATTATAGAAATCCATAAGCATGTCATTTATTTGTGGTATTATGGATATATTATTTCTTATATATTGGTATTATTTAGGGAAATTTTGATGTATATTTAGTACTTGAATCCCCTATTGGTTCTCATGTTGTTTAAATTCTATTTTGTCACAAGTTCACAATTTCTATCAATGCATGACTACTTAGAGGTATTTCCTCTAAAATTTGTATATCCTTAATGCGTATTAAATATTAGTGATTATATAATCCTTATTTAGAGAGTATTTATCCAAAATTTATTTAATATCCTACAATTTAAATTAGATCCATTAAATAGACTCATCTCATTGATCATCTTTATATTTTGTAGGTACAAGATAACTTTAATTTCATATTCATCACCAAAAACGAGTAGTTATAAGAAAATTTGGATTCCATATATACCATTAAAATGAATCTAGGATATTCAGCATTAAATTTTTATTAAATCATTTCTATTGAAAATTATTTCCATGCTCCTACAATAATATGTTCTAAATATTGAAATCTTATTAGATAAGTTCCATTGAGAAATTATGAGAAGTGTTTTGATTTCGTTCATTATGAACATTATCCATAATATTTCCTATCAATATCATTTATTTGATGTAATGAATTGCAATTTTATGTTATGGGTAAAGCCTAGAATTATATAGACCCTATGTAAACTATTATGTCTCAGGAGACAACTATGAAAGGGTCTTTGGTGTTTTTTACCACTTATGTGTGATGTATTGGTTTAATGCTGGATTTTATGTTAATGATGTCCTACATAATGAATTCCATTCATTTATATATATATATAGATATATTATAATTTAATAATGTACACATGATTATTTTTGTGCTCTGTTATCTAGGGATTAGATTATATTTAATTACTCAATCACATGGAATAATTTTTTTATCTATTCATGAAATAAATATTATGTCATTGTTAATCCTTGTTATCTTCTATTATATATCTTCTATTACTGTCCATTTAGGCATACTTGTTATTATTTACTTCAATATAGAGTACAAATTAAATAACTATTTATTTTCAATATAATAAATAAAATTATGTAATGATTATTTTTTCTCAAATAATGTTATATGTAATATTGTACTGTAATTTTTTTGTATCTGATTTTATAATGACTATTTACCATAGTTTTTTGGAATATAATATCATTTAATCTCATTAAAATTTAACAAATCAAAACCTTATCTATGCCATCGTGGTTGGGGTGTTATAATTGGTAACAAAGAATAATTTACTAGAGAATATATGACCCGGATATAGAAGACTATAGGTTGAGAATATAAATTATAGAAAAACAATATTCAAGAGATTATTCATAACATATTTTTTATAGGTATCATATAGGGATTATATTTTAATAAATTATCATTGATAAGTTTGTTTTATACATTGATAACTTAAAATATTTCAAATTAATATTTTATGACTGTTAAATAATGTTTCCTCCAATAAATAATGTAAAACATGCCAATAATATTATACAATGTTATGATTTTCTAGATAATTATGAAAACAATGTTAATTTTGATGTTAAATAAATTTTTTTAATCAATAAGAAGTTATCTCATGTTATAAAATTTTTTTTGTATGAATCCATCAGTTTCACCCCAATAAGGATAAACCTCGTAATGTTTTTTATTATGAAAAAAATAATAGAATTAAATAGTTTCATTAATATAATGTTGGTAGATTAATGGATAATTTCATTAGAGAATGAAATTAATGAATTATTTTTAATGATTATGAAAAATTAATCATGCTTGTCTATCAATTAATTATATATTTTATCCAATAATTTTATCTTATTAAAAATAATATATAAGTGGACGTTGTAGGTATTATTGAGTGGAATTAATTTTAGGTGAATTTTAATATTTTTCCCTTTAAATATGTATCAAGATAGAAGGAATAATAATAAATTTATGAAAAAAGGAATGAAGGTATATTCATTGATTAACAATATAAATCCAAAATCTAAACAGTCAAAAAAGTATAATTGAACACTTTTATGATTGTTTATATACTTGTATTTTTATATCAATAGTGTATCTAAAATTTTCACTATATATGGAATTAGAAATTAACGCTATAAATAAAATGAAGGAATTTTTTAAATTATTAAATTAGTAATGGATAATTGAGATGAAGAGATTGTTTTATATTCATATGGAATGAAATATCATATGTTCAATAAATGCATAATGGAGTTCCTTATGTTCTATAAATGTGGGATGAATAAAAATAGGTAATTCATAATATGATTGGTTGTATGTTTTGAATATGGGTATAAAATTTAATATTTTAATGATCACACTAGATAGTAATATTTAATAAATGTGAAATGTTTCAAAACCAAGGATATGAAAAATTACACTAATGATTTCGTCATTCACCAAGGGAATCATAATAATACATTCTTATAGGTCAAGGATGGGTTTTCAATTAAAAAACACTAAAGATGATGGTTATTGAAGTGCATTGTGTTGCATTTGTTGTCAATGAGGCATGAAGTTGTCTTGGAATGAATGGATGTCAAGGAGTCAAGATGTGAATGTCAAAGGATGTGATGGTGATGGTGATGAAGGAGAATGGCCATGGAACTTAGATGCATGTCACTTAGGAGATTCACTAAGTGGTATTGGAAATTGTGGTTGAAACATTCTCCACGAAAATCTGACGATTGTTGAGCTGATCTTTAAGTTCATAGAACTTGTATCAATTGGATACAAAGTAACAACATGATTAGAAGACCATGCATTGTCTTCACAATGCATGAGGAGTTGAAGAAGCAAGATGTTCCATTCACAACTACTAAGTGGATGATGTGCACTAATGAAGTCCATGTACTAACTCTTAGTGCATGTGAATTGGAAGTGATCCAATTTGATCTCTGATTAGATCAATGAAGATTATTGAAGAATTTATGTGATTAAGGAGCTCGGTTGAAGATGAAGACCCTTCGGGAATTCCACCCCCTAAGTCCAGAATATATGTTAAGGAGGGTTTGTGGATTCTAACAAGGAAGATGGAGAATATCTGTTAGAAGAGAAGAAATAAGAAGAAATGGAGAAGTGGCATTTGGCATATTACACTTGGTACTTTGTTTTTATACAAAGTCACTTAGTGTTTTACACTAGCAAAAAATAGCCACCAAGGAAGATGGAGAATATGTGTTAGAAGAAAAGAAATAAGAAGAAATGGAGAAGTGGCACGTGGCATGTTTTACATAGAGGAGGACTTTGTTTTTACAAAGTCTTATTTGAAGACTTAGCCAAAAATATGGCCAGCCCGTGAGCACCTTGGGGAGTTCAACCCCAAGGCATGGGCACTAGGGGCACCACGCCCGGGGGAACCCCGTGGGGCGAGCTCAGGGCGGCAGGGCGCACCCGCAGACACCACAGAGGCGCTGGGGCACGCCCGGAGGAGCGCATAGTGGGCGCAGTGCGCCGGTGTGTGTGTATAGTGGGCGCTAGAGCGCGCCCGCGGGAGCAAGAGTGGGCGCTAGCAGCGCGCCCGCAGGAGCAAAGGGTGGGCGCAAGAGCGCGCCCGCTAAAGAACTCGGTGCGGGGCGGCACCGAGAGGGGAGGAGATTCAACTGGCGGGTTGAGGGAGCGCCAGGCTTATAAAGCGCGGAAAAACCGGCCGCGGATTCGATGTGGGACGCGCATTTTTCCCGCGGAAGCGATCCTGGCCGTCCGAGCGATCTCGCGGCAGATCACGGCCGCCCGATGCATCGCGCCGCTCGCGATCTAATCCAGGCCGTTCGAGATTATTCAAACGCCCGATCCAACGGCTGCGAATCCGTCTTCCTCCTCGAGCTCGAGCCGAAGCCTCCCGCGTACCTCCTTCGAACCAGAGGCCTCCCGAAGATGGATTTCGAGCTCCCGACCACCGCTGATCGATGTAAAGCCACCCTCATGCTCGTCTGGCCATAACGAACCGAACCATGCTTAAAAATATACATGCATGCAATGTATGGAGAAATTCGATGAAGGCCGAAGCAAACCGAAGGTGCGAGGCCACTCGGGTGTTCGTGCCTTTGCATGGAATGGGTTTTAACAGAGGCTTTGCATGCATGGGATAGAAGAGGCGAAGGCCGTGCATGCGTTATAAATCGCATGCATGAGGAGAAGAGAAAATAAAAGATCCCGCGTGAAACAGAGGATAAAACGCAAAACTTTGGAAAGATTTTGAAGATCCGAAATCTTCGGTGATTCAAGATTTTGAACGCGGATGATCAAAGGCATTCCTCTGCCTATATAAGGAGAGCTCGTGGCTCTCATTGAGCTCGCTGATGTTTTTGTTGAAGACCTGTTGATCCGTGAGAGCTCTCTGCCTCGCGAAGACGAAGCCCCGCGCACCCTTGCGCGGTGAAGTCCCTTGCGCGCAACATCTTTGCGCGACAAGAAGAGGAGTCCCCTGCCCGCACTCCTTGCGCGGCAGGAAGAACCCGTGGCCGCAACATCTTGCGCGCCCACGGTTGAAGCCCCGCGGGTGTTGCACTTGCGCGCCCCGCGGCAGGAGGAGCTTGCGCGCCCCTGTGCTCATGCACCTTGCGCGACTGCCCCTTGCAAGAACTTGCGCCAGTGTTGAGGAAGATTGGCTGCACCCTCTTGCGCGCCTCCTGAAGTTCGGGCAGTGTGTGCAAAGGCAGTGGAAGGCCAAGGCTTTGAGCCTTGTGTGCAAAAACAGAAGAGAACCCGAGGCTTTGCCCCTTGTGTGTGCAAAGTGAGAAGAAGGCAGTGTGTGTGCATAAGTGGGGAAGGACACACTCGGGTGTGTGTGCAAGAAGGGAGAAGAAAGCCGAGGCCTTGCCTCGTGTGTGTGTGTGCCAAGTGGAGGAGAACAACCCAAGGCCATGTGTGTGCAAAAAAGACAACACCAAGTGGTGTGTGCCAAGTAAAGTGGAAGACCACACTTTGTGTGTGTGTAAGCATTGAATAATTCATAGTCTTGCTTGTGCATTTGAATAAAGAAGAGCACACTTGGCCGTGTGTGCATTTGAAGAGGCCGAGGGTTGTGACCTTGTGTGTGCACCAAGTGAAGACACATTTTGTGTGTGCAAAATTGAAGAACAACCTACGGGTTAAGGGTGTGCAACAAGAAGAGGGAAGAGGCCAAAGTCAAGTGTGTGCAAAACAAAGAACAATTTATGAGTACATGAACAAGTGACAAAGAAGGCCGAACCTAGGTGTGTGCACTAAGAAGTGTGTATACACTTAGAAGAAGAAGTTCCACACTAAAGTAGAACACACTCTAAGTGTGTAAGCAAATTGCATAAAGTGTGTGAAGTCTGAGAAGTAGGTGTGTGCTCAAAAGTGATTACACCCTTTGTGGGTTTGTTGCACCAAGAGAAGAAGAAGGGGAGTGCATGCATGCATGCATGCACGTGCACATGTGAACAGTGCTAAATCAGTGGTGTGAATCTGAGGAGTCCAAGACCAGAAGATCTTGAAGATATTATGATGCCATGCATTCAGTGCATGAAGTTGTAGTGAAACTGAGACTGGACCAGACTGAAGTTAAAGATATTATTTGTCTGAGTATTCAGTAGTTGAAGAGAGAAGCCAGGTCTTCCTGAAGAAGGAGATAAAGCCTGAGCTAGACGAGAAGACCTGTTCACCACAAGTGATCAGAAGAAGAGCAAGGCCAGCAGCCTTTATCCCAGGCTGTTGAAGTTACTTGAAGAACTTGAAGTGAAGAAGAGCTACTCGTGTGACTCGAGGAGCCAGGAGAAGACCCTGTGGGACTCAGGGAGAAGAAGTCTTCAGTGGGATTCTGGAGCAGGCCAGTGGGACTCTGGTAACACTGTGGGACGCAGTATAAAGACCCTCCTGTGGGACTCAGGAGAGATACGGTGGGAAGCTGTATCGACCATTGTAATTCTAACAAGTTATAATGGGAGAATCCATGCTTGGAGAGCATGGCAAGGATGTAGGCCTTTGGTGCCGAACCTTGTAAATCCTTGTGTCCTGTGCCTTTTCATTACTGCATTATCCGGGAAAGGTTGAGAGATACAAGAAGAGTGGATCGAGGCTTTAACCAGCCATAGAGGTTTAATTGATTAAGAATCAATTAGTAAAAAGTTTTAAGGGATCACTGATTCACCCCCTCCCCCTCTCAGTGATTCACACTGATCTGGGCACTTCAATTGGTATCAGAGGCAGGTTACCTCTAAAAGATCCAAGAGAGTCTATATGGAGTGCAGATTTGAGGAAATAAAAGAACAGCCTCAAATGGAGATATCTGCCAAGACTCTGAAAAACAGAATGAAGAAACAGGCAAAGAAGATGAGGAAGAAGGTTGCTGCAATCAGAGAAACTCCTTCTATGGAAAGAAATGTGAAAGTCACATCAGATGACAATTCCTTTTATCATTCTTCTGATGAAGCCTGCTCTAGCTGTGATGAAGATGGAAGGAACAATGATCTTCTAAATGCAATCAAATATCTTCAGAAGAGAGTCCCCAAGGAAATTGCAATGTGTATAGCTACAGGCCTCCTTGATCTTCAAGAAGAAAAATTACAGCTAGAAGATGAAGCCAATTCTCTGGAAGTCCAATTGGCTAAAAGGGTTGGCATAACCAACACTCTCAGAAAGCTGGTAAATGCCAAAGATGAAACAGTTTCCCTTTGCAATGAAAGATATGAAGACACTGCTGAAGAATTGCAAAGAAGCCTTTCTGAGAAAGACATCTTTATGATAATAGTCAAAGATGTTGTCCATGCACTGGAAAAGAGGCATAAAGTATCAATGGTTGTCAGAGATGCTCAACTTGAAGACAAAGTTAAATTGGTAAAGGAGCTTGACAATTCATTGCAAGAAATGAAGAAGGTGCATGAAGACCAGATGAAGCAGCTGAAAGAAGATTGGGAAGGAAAGCTAAGAATTGTTGAGGATGAGAAGAACTCCCTTAACATGAAATGCTTAGAACTAGAGGTGATATTGAAAAATTTGCAATCACCCAAAGCTGAATCCTCCCAGTCAGCTGAAAGAAGAAATGTTGCTACTCAAGTGAGCTTTGAAAAGGATGATTCTAAAAGAAAGACATCCTATAATAAAAGGGCAACAACTTCTAGAAAAAAGGTACCATCCATCCCATCTTGTACTGATGCTTCTAATTGTGTTTCCACAAAAAGTGCAGGATGGAAGAATAATTCCAAACAAATATGGATGAAGACAGTAAAGAAGCAGAGCTCTCCTAAAACAGCACAACAAGTCAAGAAAAGTACCCTACAATCAGAAGGACTCAAGAGGTCAAGATTTGTGGGTCAATGCTGGTGTTGTAATAAGTATGGGCATTGTGCAAAGGATTGTTGGTACAATCCACTGAATGCCAAAGCACAGAGGAAGCCCATGCCAAGGGGGAGCAAGCCAGAAGGAAGGAAGCAACATCCACAGGTCCAGAGACATCTGTTTACTGCAAATAGATTTGGATTACTTGACAACATCTGGGATGATTGCAAAAGTGGTCAAAAAGATACATGTCAATCTCCAACTGTATCCAGAGCTCAAAAGAAGAAAAGATCACTGAACCTGGCTCAGAGAGATTCCTTGGGAAGCAAGCAGAAGAAAGTGGAAGATGCTCCCAAGAAGAGTTTGAAGAATGAAGAGAAGTCCTTGGAGTCTAAATCCAAGAAGGGTGAGTCATCCAGAAGGACCACCAAGAAATGCTTCTACTGTGGAAAGAAAGGACACATCATGGACCTTTGTAAAGAAGCCATGAAACTAAATAGAAGCAGACTGAACTCCAACAGACAATCAATCCAGAAGAAGCAGAAGGGAGTGATTGAAAACAAGTTGCCTAAGAGAGGTAGCTTGACAGCATCAAAAGAACCATGTGGAATTTCCAAAACTGAGGCCACTCTTCCAAATGATTTACTAGTCATATGGCCAAATCAGTTGCAACTTGCCAAAGATCTACAAAGAGCTGAAGAGGAAGTACTGGCAATTGCTAAAGCAAAAGAGAAGAAGAAGATTTCACATGAAGATGTTTTGAGATCCACACTAGCACAATCATCAATGAAGATCAAATGTGCAAGTGTGAAGACTGGTGAAAATGGGACATCTCGGTTGAGAGAATCTTCTCAACCTTGTTGTTCACATTGATGAACCAAGGAGGTTCCATCTTATTCCCTTATACTATTGGTATTTACATGTGCTGACATTGCAGGGAATTGAAGATGATGATCATTCTCAGCTGGAGGATGGTTTGGAAAGAATGGAGTGCACCCCTTGAGGGGGAGCCAATCTGAAGAAGATGGGATTCTAAGATTTAATTCCATCTTGAGAAAAGCTGAAGGTATTCCAATCATACTTTCATCCCTTGTTTCTTAATTGAGTTTATCTTGTCAATTAAGGGGGAGTATGGATTGAAGACAAATGGATGAAAGGGGGAGCTTTATCTTTGCACCTGAACTTTCTAATGAGTCTTGTGAAGTATGTGCAGGATTTAGCAATTCATTGTTATATCTGAAAAATTTTCAAACCCCTAAGCATGATCTCACATGTGTAGAGAATTATGGACAGCATTGAGTACCTTGGTTACATCACTCTTGTTTTCTACACCGGGTTAGCCCAAGTAGACTTAGAGCTGATTTACTAAAGGTTCTTTGCTAAAGAAGAACATGTGACATCATCCCTCTCTCAGTGTTTTTCAAGAGAATACTATTTATAAGGGAGGAAGAGATTTTTGAAAGTGAACCACACCACACCTTTGCATTTGATTGCCAATAAGGGGGAGAAAATATTGGCACACATATTGACCCATTCATATGTGCTGATGGAGTGTATTGACAACAAATACAAAGGGGGAGATTGAAGTGCATTGTGTTGCATTTGTTGTCAATGAGGCATGAAGTTGTCTTGGAATGAATGGATGTCAAGGAGTCAAGATGTGAATGTCAAAGGATGTGATGGTGATGGTGATGAAGGAGAATGGCCATGGAACTTAGATGCATGTCACTTAGGAGATTCACTAAGTGGTATTGGAAATTGTGGTTGAAACATTCTCCACGAAAATCTGACGATTGTTGAGCTGATCTTTAAGTTCATAGAACTTGTATCAATTGGATACAAAGTAACAACATGATTAGAAGACCATGCATTGTCTTCACAATGCATGAGGAGTTGAAGAAGCAAGATGTTCCATTCACAACTACTAAGTGGATGATGTGCACTAATGAAGTCCATGTACTAACTCTTAGTGCATGTGAATTGGAAGTGATCCAATTTGATCTCTGATTAGATCAATGAAGATTATTGAAGAATTTATGTGATTAAGGAGCTCGGTTGAAGATGAAGACCCTTCGGGAATTCCACCCCCTAAGTCCAGAATATATGTTAAGGAGGGTTTGTGGATTCTAACAAGGAAGATGGAGAATATCTGTTAGAAGAGAAGAAATAAGAAGAAATGGAGAAGTGGCATTTGGCATATTACACTTGGTACTTTGTTTTTATACAAAGTCACTTAGTGTTTTACACTAGCAAAAAATAGCCACCAAGGAAGATGGAGAATATGTGTTAGAAGAAAAGAAATAAGAAGAAATGGAGAAGTGGCACGTGGCATGTTTTACATAGAGGAGGACTTTGTTTTTACAAAGTCTTATTTGAAGACTTAGCCAAAAATATGGCCAGCCCGTGAGCACCTTGGGGAGTTCAACCCCAAGGCATGGGCACTAGGGGCACCACGCCCGGGGGAACCCCGTGGGGCGAGCTCAGGGCGGCAGGGCGCACCCGCAGACACCATAGAGGCGCTGGGGCACGCCCGGAGGAGCGCATAGTGGGCGCAGTGCGCCGGTGTGTGTGTATAGTGGGCGCTAGAGCGCGCCCGCGGGAGCAAGAGTGGGCGCTAGCAGCGCGCCCGCAGGAGCAAAGGGTGGGCGCAAGAGCGCACCCGCTAAAGAACTCGGTGCGGGGCGGCACCGAGAGGGGAGGAGATTCAACTGGCGGGTTGAGGGAGCGCCAGGCTTATAAAGCGCGGAAAAACCGGCCGCGGATTCGATGTGGGACGCGCATTTTTCCCGCGGAAGCGATCCTGGCCGTCCGAGCGATCTCGCGGCAGATCACGGCCGCCCGATGCATCGCGCCGCTCGCGATCTAATCCAGGCCGTTCGAGATTATTCAAACGCCCGATCCAACGGCTGCGAATCCGTCTTCCTCCTCGAGCTCGAGCCGAAGCCTCCCGCGTACCTCCTTCGAACCAGAGGCCTCCCGAAGATGGATTTCGAGCTCCCGACCACCGCTGATCGATGTAAAGCCACCCTCATGCTCGTCTGGCCATAACGAACCGAACCATGCTTAAAAATATACATGCATGCAATGTATGGAGAAATTCGATGAAGGCCGAAGCAAACCGAAGGTGCGAGGCCACTCGGGTGTTCGTGCCTTTGCATGGAATGGGTTTTAACAGAGGCTTTGCATGCATGGGATAGAAGAGGCGAAGGCCGTGCATGCGTTATAAATCGCATGCATGAGGAGAAGAGAAAATAAAAGATCCCGCGTGAAACAGAGGATAAAACGCAAAACTTTGGAAAGATTTTGAAGATCCGAAATCTTCGGTGATTCATGATTTTGAACGCGGATGATCAAAGGCATTCCTCTGCCTATATAAGGAGAGCTCGTGGCTCTCATTGAGCTCGCTGATGTTTTTGTTGAAGACCTGTTGATCCGTGAGAGCTCTCTGCCTCGCGAAGACGAAGCCCCGCGCACCCTTGCGCGGTGAAGTCCCTTGCGCGCAACATCTTTGCGCGACAAGAAGAGGAGTCCCCTGCCCGCACTCCTTGCGCGGCAGGAAGAACCCGTGGCCGCAACATCTTGCGCGCCCACGGTTGAAGCCCCGCGGGTGTTGCACTTGCGCGCCCCGCGGCAGGAGGAGCTTGCGCGCCCCTGTGCTCATGCACCTTGCGCGACTGCCCCTTGCAAGAACTTGCGCCAGTGTTGAGGAAGATTGGCTGCACCCTCTTGCGCGCCTCCTGAAGTTCGGGCAGTGTGTGCAAAGGCAGTGGAAGGCCAAGGCTTTGAGCCTTGTGTGCAAAAACAGAAGAGAACCCGAGGCTTTGCCCCTTGTGTGTGCAAAGTGAGAAGAAGGCAGTGTGTGTGCATAAGTGGGGAAGGACACACTCGGGTGTGTGTGCAAGAAGGGAGAAGAAAGCCGAGGCCTTGCCTCGTGTGTGTGTGTGCCAAGTGGAGGAGAACAACCCAAGGCCATGTGTGTGCAAAAAAGACAACACCAAGTGGTGTGTGCCAAGTAAAGTGGAAGACCACACTTTGTGTGTGTGTAAGCATTGAATAATTCATAGTCTTGCTTGTGCATTTGAATAAAGAAGAGCACACTTGGCCGTGTGTGCATTTGAAGAGGCCGAGGGTTGTGACCTTGTGTGTGCACCAAGTGAAGACACATTTTGTGTGTGCAAAATTGAAGAACAACCTACGGGTTAAGGGTGTGCAACAAGAAGAGGGAAGAGGCCAAAGTCAAGTGTGTGCAAAACAAAGAACAATTTATGAGTACATGAACAAGTGACAAAGAAGGCCGAACCTAGGTGTGTGCACTAAGAAGTGTGTATACACTTAGAAGAAGAAGTTCCACACTAAAGTAGAACACACTCTAAGTGTGTAAGCAAATTGCATAAAGTGTGTGAAGTCTGAGAAGTAGGTGTGTGCTCAAAAGTGATTACACCCTTTGTGGGTTTGTTGCACCAAGAGAAGAAGAAGGGGAGTGCATGCATGCATGCATGCACGTGCACATGTGAACAGTGCTAAATCAGTGGTGTGAATCTGAGGAGTCCAAGACCAGAAGATCTTGAAGATATTATGATGCCATGCATTCAGTGCATGAAGTTGTAGTGAAACTGAGACTGGACCAGACTGAAGTTAAAGATATTATTTGTCTGAGTATTCAGTAGTTGAAGAGAGAAGCCAGGTCTTCCTGAAGAAGGAGATAAAGCCTGAGCTAGACGAGAAGACCTGTTCACCACAAGTGATCAGAAGAAGAGCAAGGCCAGCAGCCTTTATCCCAGGCTGTTGAAGTTACTTGAAGAACTTGAAGTGAAGAAGAGCTACTCGTGTGACTCGAGGAGCCAGGAGAAGACCCTGTGGGACTCAGGGAGAAGAAGTCTTCAGTGGGATTCTGGAGCAGGCCAGTGGGACTCTGGTAACACTGTGGGACGCAGTATAAAGACCCTCCTGTGGGACTCAGGAGAGATACGGTGGGAAGCTGTATCGACCATTGTAATTCTAACAAGTTATAATGGGAGAATCCATGCTTGGAGAGCATGGCAAGGATGTAGGCCTTTGGTGCCGAACCTTGTAAATCCTTGTGTCCTGTGCCTTTTCATTACTGCATTATCCGGGAAAGGTTGAGAGATACAAGAAGAGTGGATCGAGGCTTTAACCAGCCATAGAGGTTTAATTGATTAAGAATCAATTAGTAAAAAGTTTTAAGGGATCACTGATTCACCCCCTCCCCCTCTCAGTGATTCACACTGATCTGGGCACTTCAGTTATAATGATTTGATAACAATTACTTTGATTATAAACTCACAAATACATAATATATTATTTGATTATGGATCTATAAACAATTTTATTCCTTCTTGTTTTCAATTATCATTCAATCACTGACTATTTCATTAATGCATGCTTTATAAGATATAATGTGATGATGCTGTTTTATTATAATAATTGTATAATAGCTACCTTAGATTTTAATTTATACTTGTTATCAAGATGAAAATTAAATCATCATACCGTTTCTGGATTTTGATGTAATCTTAAAGATAAATTAAATATTTAATTTTAATTAAATAATATAATATATAGATAAATATGTTCTTTTGGAGTTTCATGTTTGGAATCTAAAATTTTTTAGTTGATATTTCATAAGCATAATATTACAAGGATACACACCTAGATGCACATCCTTATGAGACCCTTATAGTGGAATAAAAATATTCAATATATAGTTGGTGAAGTGGTCTTTTATAATATAGGATAAACCCATTGTTTGATAAAACATCATCATATTTATTAATAAATTACCAACACGTTACCATAATAAATAAATTTAATTCTATATTAAAGTTATCCATCATACATAACCCATATTTATATTACATTATCCAATAGATCTAGTGTAGTCACTTGACTTAAATATGTAATTAAAAAATTATCTTATAGTGGATACAATCATCCACGTGTTTCACCATGAGAAAAAACTATTTTATTTGATAGAAATGAGGATGGATCAATGAAGAAATACATTGATAATAAAAAAAATAAATGGAGTTATTATATATAAAATTATATGTTATTGCTGACAAAAGAAATTTCAGATAAACTGTGAGAGGATATATACTTCTAAGATATTGATCGTTATTTTAGTTATTATCAGTGGAAATCTATGAAGAATGATATATTAGTTTGGGTATTTCATTTGACATATGAACATTATGAGTTTAGAGTTATTCCTTTTGGGTTTAATAATACACCCTTAGTGTATATGGATTTGATTGATACTATATTTTATGATTTTATTGAAATATGTTTATGTTGTATATTGATAATATTTATTGTACTATATGTGTAATGTGGATCATTAAACTAATTTGAGAACTATTAATGATATTTTGAGGAAACATAAGTTACATGATAAGTTCTGTAAATATGGATGATTTCTTCAAAAAGGTTCTATGGATTTACAAATTTTCCCCATTTAGTATTCAACCATTATAAAAAAAGGTTTAAAATAATAAATAGTAATTCATAAAAAATATTTTATTTTCTTTGATTAATACTATGGGTGGATTTTTAAAATATCAGTCAAATAGATAAGATATTACCCATGTTAAGATGCAAGAGGTTCAAATTAATATGATCAAATGAATGTGTAGGTATATTTATCGAATTGAGAATGATATTTATTTATTCACCTAAAATAAATAGTACCTATAGTAAATAATTATATATATATATAGTGACGCATCATGGAAATTTACTATATGTATTCTAATTTAAAATTACATGGTTGGGTTTTAGGAATCTAAATAGTTGAAAATCCATGACATTAATTATCTAACTCATTATTTAGAGTTTGAATTAGTGATATTAGTTGTAATAATATAGAAACGTTATCTCTATGGGGAAATATGTGGTATATAAATTAACCACAAGAATTTTAAATATATATTTACTTGGAAATATCATAATATGAGGGGATGAAAATGGTTATAACTACTCAACATTTTCTATTTATCAGAAAATTATCCTTCAAGGAAGAAAAAAAGTCTATAGATTCATTTAGTACATTACACTAGAGTATCTTCCCCGTGAAGAATATGGAGAATAATACAATTCTAAATGATTTTGTAGGAATAGACACGTGTATTATAATGGATAGAGAGTCATCATTCATATTCCATAAAATTAGGTATACATTTTTTATCATTAATGTTAACAAATCATAATATAATGAATAATCCCTATAAAATAAAATAAACCATATAAATAATATGGAATTTTTAGATTTTACCATTGTAGGTGATGGAGTTATAAGGGTTGGTAATAGATTATTTGTTCCATTAATATCAGAGGTGGATAGTGATCCATTTTATGAGTCCGAATACATAAAAATATAAATACATAATAAAATATCCTTGAGTTGTAGATATAAAAGAGAAATTTTATTTTGGGAAAACATGACTTATGATATTTATACATATAAAAAATTTAATACACCTATAAGTAATTGATAAAAGGAAACTTCACATAGGGGTTATTTTTTTTCTTTACATATACCATAATGGATGCAAGATAATATCAAACTAGATTTAAACTATTATGTACCTATGATATCCATAGATAAAAATGAAATATGGCTATTTATAGATCATATTACAATGTTCTCTCATTTCCTAGAAATTTAAAATTATTTTCCAATGGATCATATTTTAATGTTGTATATAGATAAGGTTTTGAGGTATTGTGGAACAAAATTTTATCTATAATTTTTAATCAGGATATAATGTTCTAAAAAAATATTATCGAGGAGTATCTATAAGGGATTAATACTATTAATCTACCACTGAATAAATTTTTACCCTTAAATGTATTGAAATATATAAAAAAATAAAAAATAATGCAGTATAACAAAAAGTAGTGCTCCTTTAACTACTAATGAAGTTGGGAATATTATTTACCGATATGATTTTTTTGATATAACAATAGTTAAAACATTTTTATAAAAATTGAAGAAATTGATTCCATTCATGGAAATATATTATGAAATATAATATGTTGGGGTGAAGTAAGAGAAAGCATGTTAGTAGTTTTAGATTATATGGAAGAGTCATCATAGATGGAACGATTCATCCAAGAATAATATCAATGAAATTCAATGTATAAATAAAATTTATATAGATAGACAATGCAGAGATATATAATTAAATGTTATAGAGAATTCCTATTTGAAGATGTACGAATGGAATAGGGTCATCATATTTGTAACAAAAGGGAAGGGCAGTCCATGTTACGTTGGGAAAATTGAAATATTTTAGTTTATTTGAGTTGTGTCATGTTATTTTTTCTAGATAAAAAATGAATCTGTTATTATTTTATTCTCCTATATATAAATTTTATGGATGCATATGGAATACCTCTCACATATTATAATTGTTAAACTTGTTTACATAGATATTCTTTAATCATATAATTAAGAAACTATTAATATTTTTTATATTAATAATCAAGTGCAATGAAATTAAAAACACCATTAGTGATGATTTTTTGGTGGAATTAACATGTATATGGAATGACATGGGAACCTAATAATGAATTGGGAAAGGATATTCTATATTTTCATGGAATGAAATATAATTTTCAGGATAAAATTATTATAGGGTAATGAAATTAATATATAAGTTATTTTAGTATTATATAAGAATACTATTAATAATGAAAATATACAATAATTCAAAGGTTAAAAATTATTAAGGAATCTAAAGCTAATGATTAAATATAATGTAAATAAGTAATTAAATTATAATTTTGATGTTTCATGGATCATATAATCTATTGAACATCATAAATAAAACAAGATCATTAAAAATAACAATAACAGAGGCTATGGTATCTATATATTGAAATAACATAGAGGGGAAGTCTTAGTTAGGTTATTGTTTAGAATAAATTTATAGGAAGTAAATATAGTAATTATTTGAAAATTGGGTGTAACGACTATTGGGATCCTCGCTATTGGTTATTAGGAACATTGGGAATTATGGTATATTGATTGTGGACATTGACAGTATATGTATTATAATGTTATTTCCAAAAAATTATATTAAGGGTAATGAAAAAAAATTGACACCTAAAATAAAAACCATATAAAAAAAGAACATCCATTATTTTTCTATTTTATTGGAACATTTAAATAAGGTATCATTACGAGGGTTCTCCCCTAACCATTATCATGAATAACTTAAACAATTGATTTTTTGAGCAGAATAATCTACAGGAGAATTTCATGTTAATATAAAGCCCATAAAAATAATTCGGGAAGAACCCCACTATGCATGAACAAACATTTTATTCTGTAACATTATGGGTTTTTCTTGTGTCATAATGTTTTATATATATATGGATTAATCAGTATTAGAATGTGTAATATTTTATAAATGAATTTTTTTTTTACTTTAATACCTCATTCTTATAAAATATATAACAATTATATAAAAGATAAAATATATATTTTTAGAGGATTAATATGATAAAATCTATTTAAAATTTATAATTTAGATGTCAAAATTATTATAGGGGTAAATTTTTTATGTTTTGGAAATAAATTAAAATGGGAAAAATAGTGACATATTGTGAAATGTGGTTAATATCATATCATATGTATATATATAGTCAGGAATTAACATGAAAAATATAGTTATATTTTCTTAATTTTTTTGCAAAAAATTATAATGGATTTCTAGGGGAGATAATAGGGCATTATGGGTGATAGTGGACCACATACGATTATTCAAAAACGAAAATATTCCACAATTTATTCAATCAAATTAGACTCACCAAATCTATATATACATGACATCTTGTAACATTTATAAGAAAATAAATTTAAAATTTTCTATGTGTAATTCATTTAATGACACTCTTGTATCACTACCTTTTATCATGAACAGTTTGGTTGGTTGAATTGGGTGTCTTAGGGCTATAGAGTTGAACACAGATAAGGGTTCATATTTCACCCTTTGTATTTATTATATATAATTTTGGTTTGTTGTTTTCCTATTTAAAACCTCAACAAAACAGATTATTTGATTATATTTACATGTTATTATCCCACAGTTGATAAATTATTAATGATTATAAAATTCAATCGCTCTCATATTACCCTTTTATGAATAGTTTCTATGCTGAATTATTGATCATTATTTTATCTCTTTCATTTCCATTATAAATATCAATTTTTGTATCATTTTTAATATCCATATTATTATTAAAATATTTCCATGGCATGATTTAAAATATTTATTTATGATATCACGTCTAGGCGAGTACCCCTTTCACTAACATTAATATTTATTCATTATATTATACTTCTCTCCTGTTGATTAAAATTTACTTGTTCATATGTTTTATTTTACCACGAATGGATATAGATGCATGGGTATTTTATTAAAGAAATTATACGTCACTAATTGATTAGAAATTTGTTTTATTACATACTTATTATGTATTAGGGGTTTATAAAATATTTATTTGGTTTCGTACCAGTGTTAATACATTTATGGGTTAAAATAACACATTTATAATATTTATCTCTATATGAAACTGATTACCTCATTTCTATATTTTTCACCCAATATGATTAATTATTTAAACAATTGGAACTCATAAATTTTTATTAATATGTTTATATGTAATTCCTAAATAAATCCTTATTAACACATTGACCAGGGAAATCAATTGATATGTTCATATATTCCTTTAAAAAATATGGTAAAATATTATAAGCCATGTCATATTGAGAATTTATAATAAATATTTTTAAGTATCTTATTCTTGACCATTAAACCATGTATTTTATATTAATGTTTCATATGTGTTATAATTAATTATAATTTCATGTGATTATATAGAATTATATCTACTATCATTGCACTATCTTATGAGACAACTAAAGTAGTGAAACACCTCAATATTTAGAAAAACATTTTTATTCAAATTAATACTAAGTTTGTTTACCTCTTCCACATGAAACAAAAAACTAAAACCATTCATTTAATTTTCATTTAATAATATTATATAATTTATAGTAATGATTAGATGAATAGAAAATTAAATAATTTTTTCACAAAAAAATATCTTACACTTAGGTGGTATAAAATTAATATGATTTAATATTTTAAAGAATTTTAAATTTTAAATATTAATTATATGTATTAATATATTTATAAATAAAATATATAAGTGATTATTGTGTTAATATATAATGTTTCATTATAAATACTTTTATATTAACATTACTAAAATTATAAATTAGTATGATTAAATTATTATATTGCAAAATATTTTTAATGTATATATTTCATTACATATAATTTTCATTATATTTTATGTTTTGAATAAAATTTTTTTAAAATTTAGAAATTTAATTTTACAGTATAAACTTATTTTTTAAATATTTTTTTTAAAATTATAATATGGTGATTTTTAGAAATTTTATAAAATAATTATATTTTATATTTATAGATAGGATTATATTTTTCAATAAAACCGTAATATTTATGAATTTATCATTATGAAAGTGTAATATATAAATTTATAGAAAAAACTATTTCATATTTTCATAATGAAATTAAACATTTAAAAATAATATGATGAATTTTGAAAAAAATTTAAAAATTGAAAATTAATTTATATTTTTTAACTAAAAATTATTTTTAGTCCTTATCATTTAATTTTGTTTTAAATTTGAGAAATTAGGTCTTAGATTTATTTTAATGTTATATAACTATCCATTTGTTTATACTAATTCATTAAATATCATTGATGACCAAAATATGTTTTTTCCTAAAAAAAGATATTTTCATAAAGATATAGTATTTCTAAAAATGTTATTTTAGGTGTTAAATGTGGTAATGATAAATTAATTATTATTACACATTATTATTTTATAATATAAAATTTATTTAATATCTTGAATCATTATGTCCAAATTATGTATTATGGTTATTTTATATTTATAAATTAAAAGTAAATTACATATTTAAACATTTATTAACATAGTAAAATCAACGACTGTTAAGTGTAAATATTTTATTCTTAAATTCATAAGTACATTTTTTATCAGGAATAAAAATGAATTATGGAAGTATTATTGAAATTAACTCAACCCTTATTCCATTATTGTCCACATTGGATCCACATTTCAAGTGAAACTACTTCTCTGTATATAATATGATATTTTATTTATAAAATTAGCATTCCCTTCAACTATAAATGGTGTTCATCACCACCTAATTTCACCACTCATTATAATTAATTTTTATAATTGAAAATGGGGGTTTATCACTTTTAAACACTATCCATATATCATAGAATTCTTTGTCTTTTTAAATTAACAATCTAAACATTCCAATGTTCATACCAAGGGGAGAACCTCAAAAGGGATCGATGAAATTTTCAACTGAGCTATCTTAATAAGTTACTTCTTTTACCCTATAAAATATAATTCAATCAACACTATTGTGATAACATAAATAATATTAATATTTTGAAATATAAATATACTAAATAAATGTCTATTTTCGACCACAATAAAATAACATTTGATAAATGAAGACAATATCATGCTTATATAAGAACTATAACCACCACGAATAAGGTGGATGATTTTTATTTACATTCATAAATGTATGTATTTACAAGTATATTAAAACTATTAATTTGAAAATACTATAATTATTGATAGTATTTATTTTTAAACAATTTTATAACTTCCTTCCAACATATGTTAAATAAAGTGGTCGCCCAAGTGTATATATTGACAACTTCGTCCATGAAAGTCACAAATTATTATTTTAATATAGTATTTGATAAGTTATCAAAATATATTAAAACATGATTAAAGAACATAATATCATCTAAAATTTTATATTATTCTTTATTAATAATGATACCATGTGAAAGGATTCACCATCTTATCTACACACACCCATATATTATAACATGTTCTTTTTTATGATCAGTTCAACCAAAAACACGAACAATGATATAAATTATATAATGTATAACGAAATACAATTACTCATGATATTGGTTCATGAAAAATAGTTTAACAAGCTCATCCCCAAATTCATATTCCAAAAAAACATAATTACTTTTGAAAAATAATTATAAATTAAGAAATAATTATAAAACTCTATATTCTAATACATTTAAATGTATATTAATAATGTAACTTCAATCTTTATAGAAAATTCATTACCACCATTATGAAACTACTACCAAACAAAATAAAAAAACATATGATGATGAAAATAACATATAACTAACAAATATATTTGTATTTAATTATTTTTTATTATGATAAAAAATGTATAGGTCTGAGTAATATTAAAAAATATGTGATTAATATATTATTATTTTTATATAATAGATTAAATATTGTCTGGCTAAATAGGATTTATGATTGCGTTATTTGAATCTCAATTTTCCATCATTGATATAAGATGTGTATTAACCACTTGTTTGATTTTGTTTGTATATATATTGTCTGTGGAATTATTATATAATTATTTATCAAGAAATTAATGTGGTTTTAAAAATCATATAATGTTATACAGTTCATGGGTTTTATATTAAAATGTTATTAACAATTGAAGGTTTTTTTAAATTTAATCCCCTTTTGATTGAGTTATAATGCATCTTCTTGGTTTCAATATATATTCTCAAATTCTTCTAAAAAGTGATTAAATAATTTTCATTATATTTATATCTATGTAAAAATATACTTTTGAATCATATATTCATAATTATGTTTTGTTATCCCTTTTAGTAATGTGATTTTTCAAATAAAATGTATTTTAAACAATTATAAATGTTATTTTTCATTTAGATTTGTTTTATTTTACATTCCATATTAAAATGAGATATCCATTATATATTTTCCATGACTACATTATTTTATAATTTTTAAAATTAATTATTTAAAAAAGTATTCACATATTTTTCTAAAAGATACATTTGAATGTGACATGTATCTTCCCCATTTTATGATAATGTTAAAAACTTGTCAAAAATATAATTTCTGAATTTTCCATGTAAAATAAATAACTTCCAAATTGTTCTATCTTATAAAATAATATTTTATTCAATGTTTAAATATTGTTTTTAATAATAGAATAAATTAATAATTATTTTAGATTAAAAGAGGTACTTCTACTTGTTTTTATTCTAATTTTGTCAAAGATCTTCAAAAATCAAATTTTTACTTTGTAAAAACCATTAATATTCATAAATATTCACAAGGGATGTGTTTTCATAACACTATACACCTTCATTATATAAAAAACATTTGAAATATTCTTTTTATATTTTAATGAAACTCATCCCTTTTCAAGTATTACTTATGTGATAATCAAAATATGATCGATTTCTTGTTATAATGGAAGAAAAATGTTTTCTCATTAATTACAGAGTAGAGAGGTCCAATATCACCCTCCAATACATTAATTATAGTTATAAATCTCATACGATACCTATCGACTATATCTTTGTCAATATTGAGTAACTTATGTACCATAGTTCTATGAAACTAATGCCACATATAATCCTATGAAAATTATGGAACACATAATTTTCAAACCCAAGTCACATATGAATTGTAGGTTTTGGAAACCTATGTCACATATGTACTATTGGTTTGTGAAACCAAATCAATGGATGGGACATACATTTATGATGTGTAATCCACCATATAAATATTATATATTCCAAATCTAATCATAAATCAAATAATAAATTATTATTACGAATTAAATACTACACCACACAACAACAATATTATCCATGGACTGAAATGATAATTTTTTTGAAATTAGATTTATTCATAATTTTTATCATATATATGCTTTCCTTGACATATCATATTATTTAATAATTTTTATAACATGGGTAATTGAAACAGATGAAAGGGGTTCTACTAACAATCAAAATGGGGAATCACATATTATAATTTACAAGATCATAATCACGAAGAGAATATAAGGAAAACATAAATATTATAATAATAGATTAGAATACCATATACTATAATCAAAATAAATGATATAAATTTATCAGATCATAAAAATATTATTAAAAAAATAGAAGATAAAACACATAACAAGTGATCATGATAGAATCTAAAGGATACATGAAAAGAAATAATCATGAAAACCTAAAATTTCATGATAATAAAATTCATCATAAAACATAGAATAACTGAATAAAATATTAAAATTATTAATTTATTGATAAAGAATAAAATTTATGACAACTATATCCAATGTAAAATATGTTTGAGAGAACTGTTTATGCCCACACTTATGTCAACAATTCATCATTTCAATGCCTAAAAATGTGAGAAACCCTGTCATGACCACTCCTATGTGAACCTACCCATTTTCTATATACCTAAAAAATAATGAGATTTAAATTAATAATAATAGATTATAGGGTGATATATGACAACACCTATCATTATCCATAAGTACGATTCCCATGTTAAATCAATCATCATTATAACTTTAATAACCCATGGAAAAAGATTTGGTCTAAAAAACATATAATATAACATTAACAAAAGAAAGAATATGATATCCAAATATAAATTTTCAAATGGTTTTATAACATAAAAATAACTGAAACATCAATTTTGAGAGATATATCATTATAATAAATTAGAAAAAAATCATGATGTCTAGTTTTTTAAAAACATTTATTTAATGAAAATGTTCATAATCATGATTCTCATTTAGAAGACTCCCCTTTACTCTAAAAATAATTTAATAGAACTCCTTATATGAAATTAATTTTTATTAAAAAACTATTTTTCATAAAACAATATATCAAATCTTTTGAATATTACTCTAATTTCTTGATTCAAGATGTGACTTCCCTCAGTTGACTCATTTGATAGGTATATCTTCAGGTTTGAGTATGTACATTAGTGGGTTATTGTGGGATTAATTGACATAAATCATATTGTGAGATGATTCACATCATATGAATATATAATTAAAACATGATATAGTCATATTTGTAGCTTTAAAAGGTCTCCGTTATACCTCTTTAAATAGACATATGACTTCAATATGAATTGTGATTCCCCTCTAGTGATGATTTCAGTTATATTATCTAATATGACATTAAAATTTCAAAATTCCTCAGTCATTATACTATTTAGAAACATAGTGGGTATATAACTTTGTTTGGATAATTTCAATGCATCAATTTTCAATCATATTAACCCATGGGTCTATGTACAAGTGGATGTGTCTATATATACATTCAAGTATGTTTGGATTAAAGTTAGTGAAGAGTTGTGGTGCATATATCATGTGGTATATAAATCATGGTGTTATTATTTTTTTGTATGTAATAATTTGAGATATTCAATGACAAAATGTCAATGGGGGTATAATAATCTCACTAAAAAGATAGGTTTGGACATCTTTAAGGAACTAGAGGCTAGGGCCAAGATATTCTTGGTGGGATATGAGTTTAAATCCAAAACATAGTTGACTTTTGGATCACCAGATGTGAATCTGTTGGTGACTGAAATATTTATTCTTTTTAGTAAAGATCACATTAATCGTCGGCCTCCACTACCTTCTCCTTTGGGGCATGAGGGTTCTACTGTGGAGGAGTGATCTGGCTTTTGTCTCAACTATGTGTATCTATAGATGGTGGTTAAAAGAGGCTCCAAGAAACCCAAGGATTCTTCATATGCTAAGGAAGTGTGCACACAGACATGTATTAGATAAAATGTCATGGAATGGGATTTCATGTGACTAATAGTGTGTGATTCTTCTAGTTGTATGGTTCTCTAGTATATTTTAGGTAGTGAGCCATGTAAATAGGTGGCTATAATTGTGCTAAGCAATAGGTTTTAGGAATTTTTAAGTCATAATCTGATTTAAATGTTTTAAAACAATCTATTTACACCCATAATGGATAAACATGGGCTTCCCAAACCAAGTACAGTGATGGGAAATTTGAGCACTTATGAGGTGATACAGAATACAAAATTTTGGGTCATCGTTTTTCATACCCTATGAGATGTTAAAGATTGATTGGAATTCTGAAAGAAATAACAGAATATTATTATTTCTCAATGCTAATCGAGTCTTGATTTGTGAATAATTGAAATACAATATAATGTATAATGATCTCCAACTTTCACCCAAGGCTGATACTGGTTAGTTGCTGGAGCTTGGTGTGTTGATAAATCATTCTTCTGAACTACTTATACTCTTGTGAGAAGAAAAGGTGAAACCGTTATGCCAATTAATTCTAAAAACGAAGATGATAACCTGATGATGGGAATTCCATTATGGGTATATTATAATGAGGGGAAGAATAACAGGATTGTAGAACATGATATGATACTAATCAGGGGATTAAATTATGGAAAGACAATCCTTGATATTTTATTTTATTCTTGAGACAAGATGCCATATTAGTTCAAAGAACATTTTAAGGATGATCTAGATAAGAAATTCAGCAATATATCCTAGAAACTATATAGGGAGATCATGTTTCAAAGGCATATATTATTCTTTAATGGTTTTGTTATTTCTTTTTGTTCTTGAAAAATTGTTTTATACCTTTTCCTTAATTGTGTTTTTATAATAATTAGTAAAATTTTAGTCAGATGGATTACATCACTATAATCATTAATTTTTTTATTATTAAAAAATTAGTACATTTATGATATTTATTAGTTAACAATATTTTATATACTCATCCACTATTAATTAAAAAATACATTTTTGGAAATCAATAAAAACAAAATATATTTATTAATGGATGCACTAGTCCCCGCAACACAAAATTAGTATATTTTTTTCCTATTCTATTAGAGGGATAATGGTTAATAAAATGTGATCATTTAAATAAATTAATTACATTATATAGATTATATACATTGTTTAATATAATCATTAGGTACATTTAGTAATTAGGGTGATAAGAAATCATAAAATTCACATTTTGGAAGCTATAATACATGAACATGCAATAATGAAGAATATTATTTTTCTTTGAAAATGGTAGTGAATAAAAAAATATAAAATAAATTTTACTATAAAACCTATACCAAATAATTAATTTGATGTTCATTTTATACTATGACTATGGATTTTTTTATTATTGAATTAATAAAAAACAATTTTTAAGAATTATGTGATACCAACATTGAAACCATGAACATCCAATTGATGAATCCCTTTTTTAGGGATTTCATCTATTATTTTTTTGAACATGGGATCTAGGGGTAGTGAATTACATCAAAGAGATGATGTTATGGTATATTATAATAGATATTTCAAAATAGAGGTGGAGTATAGAAATTTTAGATGTTATATCCCTTTATAGTTTAAAAAGTGGGTCAATTTCGGGGAAATGAATGGTAGATATGGAGGTCGAATTGAAATTTTTGAATGTTAGATGAGATAGGTGAAAAATTATTTGTAAGAAATGTAGTAAATAATTTTAATCATAAATAAAATTATATTAGGTATAAATATAATAGTAATATAGTAAGATTCTTCTAACAATAGATTAGTCATTTAAACGCTTATTACTCCTAATTAAATATTATTTATTTCAAATATTTTTCATATAAAAATATATAAAGACTTTAATTATTAAATTAAAACATTTTGAATATTAATTTATTTTCTATTTATTATAGTTGAATTTATTCCAAATAAGTCTAGTAAGAAACGATGCATCTCAGCATTTATTAAAGATAAACAAAAGTACATGGGAGATGGAGGGGTCAAATAGAGGGACTTTCCATCATCCTTAATGTAAGGAGATGTAAATAATAATAAGACATGTCATTACCATAATCATAATCATTTGTAGTTTCCCATTAATATTGTTATTTAACCAAATTAAATATCTGAATAATATTACGAATGATCTTACCTGATAACAAAGAATATTACTAGGTGGACACTGGATGAGGTGTGTGAGAAAAATGTTTTCTTAGCCTTATCTTTGATGGAGTAGGAGTGAAACAATAATTATCAATCACCTTCCCTTTTCAAGTTAAAATTGAATCCTTAATAAAGGCAATACCATGATAGCTCATTACATCAAGGGTTGAATATATCAATCTCATTCGTATAAGAGATATTACCCCACTTTTCCAAAATTCTATATGAATATAAATGTTTCTCTATCTCATAATGGCAGTAGACATGTTAATGAGATCCATTACAATATTAAAAGAAAGAATACATAACAAAAGTCCAAACACACTTTGATACTTCAATATGAATAATAATGCAGGGTTTGTAGGGCCAATAAAAGTAGGAGACCCAATAGAAGTTAATCTAGTAGTCACAACTCAAGTATCAACTAATCCAATAGTGGTTCTAGCACAACCATAATTTGATGTAACCTCCTTTAATGAGGTATACAGAGTATAATAGGGACCACTATTAACTCTCATTAGTGACATACCCACAATTTTTACCCACCCTTACATATTTGGAAACTGATGATCAATCTTAGGGTTTGGAGGGCCAGTAACATTTATTTTGTAATAAAAATAAATTATAGAAAAAGTACTCTTGATGAAAAAATAATTTTAATCGTTATTCATTTATAATCTTAATTTACAGAGATTAAAATTTATATGAATGTTCAATAATTTTTAAACATATTATTATGAAAATATTTTAAAATATATTCATTTAATATAAAATATTTTAAAAATTATTAATCTTTGAAAAAAATTATAACTCTTCCTTTATAAATAATATTTTATTTGGATAGAAAATTCAATAACTTACTACCATAATAATAAATATGAATTTTAGGATAAAATATATGCGGGAAATTGTTCTTGTAATATTTTTATTTTTTGTATAACGACATTTTAATAAAAATGAGTGTATCTTTTTAACAAAAAAAGATCCATCAACAAAATAGATTTTTTTTCGTACAATTTTATATTGTTATTGTCATGTATCTACTTATAATGATACCCACGAGGATATAGGTTATAATATGATGAAAATATTTTATATGATACTATGGTTTTTTGAAATGATTTTTTGTTGCATACAAGAAAAGATACTCACACGGGATTGAGTTAAGGAAATTTAATCACTGAAATCATGGGTCTTTACAATATAAACCCATAATACATTTTTTTACTCAAAATTTATTTACATATAGTGGAAAAATTTAGGTTACCTAACTCTCATACCATGATCAATTTCTTCTGTATCCCCAACAAAATAATTTTCTCACTGTAGAACGATGACTTGATGTTTGGTATTATTCTATAGCACCTTATCCCTTTGATCCAGAATTTCCAATAGATTTAATCATATGGTGTATCATGTTCTACTTTCACACCTTTTTATCTTTGTACATGCGAAGGGGCTTATACATATATTCAATAAAATTGATATATGAAACAAATCATGTAAATGGAATAGGTGTTGTAGGGGGACTAAGAGATAAACTACGACCATGATAAGAGAAATTATTTCAAAGGCCCTATGTATATAGAGATAAGATTCCATTTCTTCCAAAATATATTAAATATATTACATAGAGATATTTGAAGGAAAACCTTGTCACCACCTTTAAAATCATTAACATATAATTGGTTATCTGCATTTTTTTTCAAATGTTTCAACTATAATATCCCGCAAAGTGGTTTAAACTTCCTCCATCAATTCGTGGACATGGAAATGACATGTCATCTTTATCTCTCAAAATTCATCATTCTATATTCTAGTATTGTATCTTAATCTATATAGATCCTCATATAGTTCCATATAAATTATACAGTGGAAATTTTTGTTATATTAGAACTCTACTATGGGAAGGCATTGATCCCAACATCCTTTTCAATCCATCAAGATAAATCTCAGCACATCCTCTCGAGTTTTTATTATCCAAACTGAATGTTCATTTATCTGATGATGATATATAATGATAAAGAATAGCTCTATGTCCAGTGATTTCTAAATACTCTTTATGACTGTGAGCTAATCAATATATTCTGAAAAAATATAATGGATAGTGGTACTCAATATACCATTTACACTACACTTATATATATATCATGTTGATTTGGTTAAGAGAGAAAATTTTTCATATGGAAATAATATGTTCGTACCTTGTAAGGTGATCAACAATAACCTAAATAAAATTATGTAACTTATAAATTTTATTATTCGTATGATGAATTCAATGGTGATATTTTAACATTTCTACATTATAAAGGGAAATTGTTTCATCATATACCTGAACTTTTAAAAATTTTATTTTACACCATGTAACTGCAATCAACATGATACATTATCTATTATATATTTGTTCATATTATATAACCATATGTTTGGGTTTAGATCTCTATATATCTTTATAAACTAATGATGATTAGAAAAAGGATGATTTTCATGTACCATAAAATGTTCCTTCTTGAATGATGACATAGATGGGATATATATATAGGTTTCAAAACATATAACTTCGTGTTTATCAAACATGTACAATTTAATATTGAAAACATTATTCCCTGGCTCTATAATATTTTTCAGGGATTAATTTATAATTATGTGAATGTAATGATGAGCAATTAGTTGGTAAAAATATTATCTATACCTATCTATGAAGAAAAAAAAATTAATACTTATAAAATCGATGAGTGTTTGGTATTTTTCAATCCATATCATAGATAGAGTAGCATGATCATTCATACTCATAACATCATCCCAATTATTTTACATTATTGTGTAGTAATATATTGAGCATCTATAATATTTTATTTAATAAAACCATAATCATTAATTCATATTTAATTTATTATTTATGAATATATATTTTATTTTATTATGATTAGTATATATTTCAGTATTTTATCTATAGAGATAATTAGACCAAATATTCAATGCACAAATCAATACTGAAAGCACTAAACCGTGTATTGGGTAGTATTTATAAAAAGTAATTAATTTGAGTAAACCATAAGCGGTTATCTACTTATGCTACATGAGAAAGTTCTCAAAATAGTTTTTGAAGCATCACTATATATTACAAACCCTTCCCCACATCATGGAAATGTATGTAAATGATTATTAACGAAACTGTTATTCATTTTATTAAAAAATTGTTCACATTAATCTATCCATGGGAATATTAGTCCATTCCATTTGAAAATGGGTAGTGGTTTTGATAAACATGATAAACTTCACACATTGAATATATAATATTCACAAGGCTGATAAAAACTATGAATCATAGTTACAATGGGTAGACTGGGTAATTTTTCTATAACACTAGATATAATGTGTATATAATAATATGAAATTTCTTGTAAATAAATGATCCATGAAAGGCACTTTATCTAGATATAAGTAGCATCATAATTTTTTTCGTAAAACATCTCCTTTTCTCGTGTAATTTTACAACATTTAAAAATGATCTTCTTACTCTTCCTTCCTTTTGTAATATATAATAATTTCATTTATATAGAAAATGTAAATTGATCAATGTTGTCTATAAAGCCTATACTCATTATATCTAGGATAATAGTATGGTAATAGGTAATTCCATTTTGCATCACTATAAACTCGGAGTGTCCATACCTTCTATGGATATACATCTTAGGTATATCATCCCTAGTGACCCTTAACAGATGGTATCTTGAACATATGTAAATCTTCGAGAAGAATTTATATTATCCTATTTTATTTAATAGATCATAAATATAGGGTATAAGATACTTATTTTTCATCTATATTTGTTAATATAATGATAATATATGCAAATACACATTTATCCATCCTTCATATTGACAAACATGACTTGCATAACATTTACTGAAACACTGAGAAATTTGAATCCCTTGTACAAATTGTATTGAAGATTATTATTTAACACCTATAATTCAATTTGATCAATTCTATTTAGACTCTCTATGATATGAATTTATTCAAGAATTATTTCAATTAAGATGTAACATCACACTCTGGGGGACAATTAAGATGATTATTCAGAATTAAATCAATATATTTTCATACAATAGAAACATCAAAATTTCTGACACCACCCCAAAACATATGAGAAATGTTTCCCTCATTATTGGGTAACACAATCTATATTATAGAATTTTCTTCTAAATGTATTTCATAATAATCGTTTTATTAATACATGATAATATGATTAATTTGGATATGAATTGATAAATCCTTATCCATGAATATAATATTTTATTTATGTCATGAAGGCCAATCCATTCCCAATATTATGTCAAATTCATGTAATGGAAGGACAATTAGATCTATAAGAAGTACCCTATCACAAATATCAACCAGATTTGATTTTTAAATCATATAAATATTCTTTATGCCTCCGTGGGTTATCAAAACTAGTTCAATATCTATATCATGGGGTTGTTATTTCATATTCATAGAAAAATTGTGCAATATAAAAGAATATGAAAATCTATAATCTAATAAGGCAGTTGAAGATCATGAAACAATATTAAGTGTGCCTCACATCACTTCCATATCCTGGCATATAATAGTGGATGGTATAATAAATTTTCTTCCTTATTACCTTGGTTGGGTGGTTGATGGGGCATTTTTTTGTCACAAGGTATGAAGCATTAATTGGTATATTTTATAAACTACATGAACTAGATGAATTATAGTGTAGAAAGATCCTTAATAGGGACCCTGTTATCTTATGTTACATCAATAATCATCTAAAAAATAGTTTGATAGTTTGGGGACAAATTGCATACTTAATCGCACATAAAACACTTCTCAAATTCATTGAGAAAATTACCATGGTCTTCCCTCCCTAATTTATTAAATATAGAAAAATTAAATTTTATCCATCCATGTGTCTTATGATTAGTTATTAAATGATACAAAATTTACTTTTATTTTCCAAAAAATTGAAATATTTTAGTTTCCATAACATAATTAATATCCCATCATATAACCCCTTCATAGATTCATATTACTCTTATTGATAGTAACCTCTAAATAAATTTATTTATTCAATTCATTAGAAGTCAATTTTACACTCTATATTATAGAGAAAAGTGGAGGCACAGATCCCAAATCATGAGATATATTAGTCCAATGTCTCAATAGAATCTTCAAATTTTTTAATCAATTCCATGCATTTATTCATATACATGTGTAAAGATTCAATAGAAAATACATAGTGACAAATATATTTTTGAAATATTAGAATTCCATAGAGTATTTTAACTTGTCATTCATAATGTTTTTAATGAGACTCCATCACTAGTTAGTGTCACATTTTAAATGAAAGAATCACAACATAAAATTTTTAAGGGTCTGGTCACTAGAGAATAGAAAATATTTTTTCTATTTCATTGACCTGTTTCTCAGTCATGGATGAGAATACTACAAAAAAGAGTATAGAACTATCATAATAAATGAATCATTTTAAATTTTATCCATTATTGGTATGTTTATGAACATAACATGATGTTGGTACTTTTCCACAAAATGATATTGTTGGGTGATAAATTTACTGAAATTTTACTATATATCCCCAATAACTATAAGATTCTCATTTGGAAAATATCCACATTTTCCATTTCACCTACTGTTAACTCGGATTTTTATGGTTCTTAACATGAACTTGACTAATGAAAAAATGGAACGAGTATTTTTAAATTAATGTTTAAAATTTAAAGGAATCAAAAAACATTCAATAATTATTTCATAAATGATTTTTACATGATAGACTATGTATACATAGGTTACAATCATTATAATTCATGAATGGTTTTCTAAATTATCTATTTATATATATTTTAATCCATCATAAGGACTTGTAATGATTGTGTGCTTATCCAAATAATATCTCCCAATTACTTCCAAAATAGGTTTACAGTAAGGACCCAATCATGATGAATTAGAATGATGCCTAAGATATACTTGACCAACTTATTTTATTATATTCACAACTAGTTATATTTGTACTATAACCATATACACCTATAGTATATTTAAATTTATTAATTTTCAATTGAATCAATATACTAAAGAGTTTACAAATAATTTAGGATATCATAATACACATTGACTCATCTAAATGGGTTTCCCTAAGGTTGTCTAAAATAATCAACAAAAATAACAAAATCATCATCTAGTACCATCTACCGAGACTAACTATAAATATAACATGCATAATAAATTAATATCATTATTTATATAATAATTCAAAAAATAGTAATATAATACATGGGTTGATAGTTTTAGTGTCATTAAAATTAGCATCAAAACATCATAGTTTGTAACAGTAAAAAACAATTTTCCATATTTTTTTTATCTACATCCTATACTAGACATATGACATTATGAAATCATGTTAATAACATGGAAAATAGAAACAAAATAATGTGATGATCTCAAATGCTCAATAATGGAAATGAAATTTCTCATATTATTAGTTAATAAGAATGATCAGAATATGAATAAAATAAAAATATAAAAATAATAGATAATAAGAACATGTATCATATTCAAAAAATCATTTGGTTCTCCATAATATCATAAAAATATCATTTATAAATCAAAAAGAAAAAACATATAACATTTGAACATGAAATAATGTGTTGGATACTAGAAAATTCATAATCCTAAAAGCCTGAGATTTCATGGAAGAAAAAATTCATTTTAAATAATTTAATAAATAACATTGAAATGTTTCATAATGTGATACACATGAAAATTTGGTATGTTGATAAGTATAGGAAATAATGTGTATGAAATCCCATTATAACAACACCTATATAAACAAACTAATTATGTTCATACCTAAAATTTTAGAAAATCCTACATGCCCATGCATATGTGATAACAAAATTCAAACCTTCTAATCACATGAAACTAAAATTTATAGAATGAAATTAGTGGTCTATATAGAAAAACACATGTTATAATCTGTACATATGTGTTCCACTTATATACAATCATCACAATATGATAAATAACCCATCGAAAAATTAATTGGTCTCAAAAACAAAAATCATGTAACATAAACTTATGAATTCAAAATATCAGCATCCAAGAATTTTCATAACATTAAAAAATTTAATACATACAATCATTAATGATATATAATTTTAAGAAAATAATAACTCATTCATGAAAAAAAATTTTGAGAATATTTTATATTCATTGTTTTTAAAGTCATTGTTATGAGTCCCTTTTAAAAAATTCACATTTTTTCTTACGATAAATAAATTGATGACATCATATAAAATTTAATCTTTTTTAAAACCACAATTTCTATATTGAAAATTAAATAAATTTAATCAAAATAAATTTTCTTGGAAACTCATTGTTAAATAACAAATTTTATAACTCAAATAAAGGATTTTCATATACCATGTCCATTATCATTAACCTTGATTTCCATGGAATTTATTATCCTCTTATATCGTAAAGGTAAAAATATTAATTATGTATTTATAAAATTTATTATCATATTTTTCTATTTATATTGTTCCTTAATAAATCTTCCCTTCATGTATTAGATTTTTAAAATCTATTTTTAACCATTGATGTGTATAATCATAAGAATGTTTTACTACTTAAAAAAATGAATGATTATATTCATTTTTATCTCATAGATCATAATTTAAAATACCTTAATGTTATTATATTATATGTATTGTGAATAAATATATTATTATAATACCATAACATGGATGTTTTAGATATTTTTCATGGAAAAAATGTGCAAATTTATTTTTTTAGAAATTTGCATATACTTACAGAACACCATATAGAGATATTCACATATTTTGTTATCACAAAAAACAATTAATGATATTATATATATAAATATATATTATATACTATATTCATCCACTATAGATTAAAACCATCCATTTTTTGAAGTAAATGAGGAAAGCACATTTATTCATGGGGTGATAGTTTGCCCAACACATGATTAGCACTTCCATTACCTAATGAATGATATGGGTGAAGGTGGATAGTTGTCGATAATTTGGAATAAAAAATATTTAGATAAATTATATTTGTTTTTTAATACTATATTTAAAACCATCTATGAAGGTTAGTGATGAATAAATTGATGCATTTCTTCATAGAGGTAGTAATCTATGTGCATTCACTAACAACAATTCTTGTTTTCTTAGTATATTTGAGAGAATAAATTATGGTTGTACAATTATTATTTTAAAATATAAAAGTATGAATGATGGTATTTTTTTAAAATACTGTAGATTTTTTTTTAGGATGGAAATAATATGAATTAAATGTTATGAAATCTATGATACTTATGTTGAGACCTTGAAAAACCTCTTAATGGAGAACATAAATTTTACAAACATGGGATACTTTATGAGGCATATGGTAAATATGTGTTATAAAAGAATTAATGGAGTAGATATTAGGTCATGTATTCATGGATATTTTAATAAATTGGTGGTGTATTTAACGGGGTTAAGTTATCCACATTTTATAGTTGAAGAATATGTACTTTTCTATGGCCAGGATTTTTAAATAAAGGGTTAGAATGGGAAGGTAGTATGTTTAATTGTATTTGGTGAGGTAAGGATGATAAGATATGTATTTTAGAAAATATAACCATATTTTATATAATTTATATATTTCATGATAAATTCGTACGTTTAGATCCATGATAGAGTAGTAATTAAAACTCATGTTACCAATAATTAAATATAAACCATCTCTAATATCTTATTACTAAAAATATAACTATTTATTTATTACCAAATTTTGATATGATAATTCTAATTTTTTTATCAATATATCTTAATTAAAAATCAATAGAAAATAAAATAAAATATTAAATCAAAACATATACTATGTACAATGACTTTTATTATAATAAAATGTGATTATGAGGATTATGTGTACGCCATGTACTTTGTAATTGATTTCTAATTAAATTATAATTAATTTATTTTTATATATTTTTAAGTTTCCTTATATTTTATTAATTTTACTTTGATTAGTTTAATACGTTTAATTTATAATTTTAATATTTTTCCAAAAAAATACCACTCTTCAGCATCAACTAATTTATACTTTACAAACACTAGTCAACAACAACAAAAATTTCAGAAAATTAATTTTAAAACAATAATTCATTATAAATTTAGTAACTCGTATTTCTTATACATAAAATGGTCATTAAATTTTTATACATATTCATATAAATTTTATGAGGGCATTACTTATAGTTATACATAAGAGAATACATACAACAATATAATGAAAATATTTAATTATGGTTATGTACAAGAAACTAGAATCACATTGTATTTTATTATATAAATTAATCATCACTATATACGGTTATTATAATGATTCCTTATGCTAATACCATTCCATAGATTTTATTCTACTAAATTTATATTAAATATAATAACATGGTTTCTATATTTATTCTACATGTATTATCTTTATTATTTAATGTTTATATACATTAATTTTATTTTAATATTTTTAGATAACTTTTTTCTCTATATGTTATTATAGAGAATTATTATTATTCATTGTTATTTTCATTAAAATATTTCCTTATTATTCATATTTTCTCATATTCTTATAATGTAACCCCTTGAGGCCATGTTGATGAATTTTTACACTATAGATAATTTTAGTTTACCCATTTTATATTTTCAAATCGACATGTTATAAATATTTTTAATGAATATGTGAAATGTAGAAGGGAATCTAGTGTGGATCATTTATAATTATATTTTAGCAAGTTTCAAAAAATAAATTTTTTGTTTTTATGATCCTCAAAGAAACTAATACTTATATTCCTGGGAATCTAAAATTATTATAGGATATAATATTTATGTTATGGAAATGATCTAAAAATTAGATATGTCTAACTTCAATCATATGAGTTTTTATCAAATAACGTGCTTGCAGAAATGTTTTTTAAAACCATATCTTGGAGTGGAGTTGTATAGTGTCTCAGTTTGAAATAGATCTAGGTTTTACTGAATTTTTTAATATTTGTGTAGCTGTTTTTTGACAATAGTTTTTGCTAGTTTTTGGGATTTTGATTAGGGGAATTCAGTGAACACTATAGTGAAAAAATATACACATAGGATAATATCCAATATTTTTTTATTGTATTGAGAATTTGGGGTTCATAGAAATTACATCCATTTTAGATAGTATAATGTAGATATGACAAAGGAATAATTGCACAAAGAAGTAACTAGACACGAAATTATAGGTTGAGAAAATTATTACTCTTCACAGCATACATGATGAACGAGTCTAAGACTAGACACCTGGCTAGATTCTCATAGGGACATGATCTAGTGATTTGCATACCCTTTCAAACACATTTATATTGATGTAAATATAATTTTAAGATGTAAAAAAATAACCATGATATTAAAATGAACATGGTTCGATAAGATTAATTAAATGGATTTATCTATCGATATAATTATTACATACTTGAACATAAAGTATTATATTTTAAAATAATGGTTTTATTAAACAAGAAAATCTTATTGTTGACTCTTGAAAAGATATGTTTTTATGAGTGTATTTATTTGTATGATAACTGTTTTAGAATTTTTATATGATTAGTTAAATGATCCTGATAAGTATTTTGTGAAAGTTATGTGAGGTTATTTAAAAATAAAATACAAAATTATTCTATCATTTTAGATCAATAGTCAATACATTTAACAAAAATACATTCCCAATCACTGTAATGGTATATTATATTTGAAAAATAGATAAATAATATATTTAATTTTGTAAAATATAGTTAACTTTTTAAATAAATTTAAAATCCCATATTACTAGACTTAAAAATTATTTGCATAAACCGTTTATTTATAACCTCAGAAAAATGGAAATAAAAGAAAGGTGAGCTCAGTTGGTCAATAACGGAAAAAAAGAGATATGTATGTAAATGACAATATGTAATTATAAGACCTGAATAAGGTTATGGTACAATTATTATAACATAAAATGGTCATGACTAATAAATCATTGAACCTAAATTGTGATTCAAAGAATAATTCCTAAACATTTAATAAAAAATGAGTAATGAGAGTAATGAATCAACATTAATCGATCTCATGGCCAGAGATAATATCCTATGAAGAAGAAAATTTCATAGGTATTATGAAAAAATTATAGTTATATAACATTATTTCATTACTTATGGTTCACTTAAAAGACAATCATATTGGAAAAAAAAATACTATAGTTGATTTGGTTCACTCTGAACTCTATTATATCATTTCTAAATGTTTATGCCTAATATATTCATAGTGATAGTAGACCAACAAAAAATTTATTTTACACAACATTAAAATAAATATTATATAATTGGATGTCATCCATTAACCAATTAATTGGAGGAATATAAGGGGATAAAATATCACATAATGAAAATAGTGAATATTTCTTTTATAATATAAACAATCATTCATCATTTCATGATAAAATAACCTGTGTAAAATAGATAGTTTTCATAAAACATTTATAATAACATCATCATAAGACAAATATTAAATTAATATGAAATTCAACCCTATATACACTTCCCAAAAAAGTGTAATATAGACCTTAAAATATTGAAATAAATTAAAATTACTATAAAAGAACCTTCACAGCTTTCATTGTAAATGTGAATATTTTTTTTAAAAATTGTTTAAAAACAATTCATTTAATATACATAAAAAAATATTATATGATTTTTTTTGGAAACATGTATAGAAATGTTAAGATAAATTAAAGGACTTGATGTTGGGAAAATATGTCAGTACAGAATATGATAAAAATAATATTTTATTTAATTTTTTTTAAAATTCAATTAATAAACTATTCATTAAAACAGCATGAAAAATACCTTTTAATTCTTAACAATACATTAAATTATTTTTTAAATTAAATTAAATAATACTTATATCACATAAAATAATATTCATCACTAAACTTTAAAAGAACAAGGACATGAAAGAAAAATATTGTTGACCAAATAGAAAATAAGGTTTAATTTTATTACCAAAATTTTACAAACCATTTAGGTCCCAAATATATGATAAATATTGGAAAACATGAAAATCCATAAAATAAAAAAATGATAAAAAATATTTTATGTTGAAATTATAATTATAATATTATTTCTACTGATTTGAATTTAACATGTAAAATCTTGAAAATAAATGAAATTATAATCTAAACAATTACCACATAACACATCATTCTTTATAAACATAAAAATTTACATTTAATTAATATCAATTTACATTAAATATATTATAGATCTATATTAATTCATAAAATACTATTTTAATTCCATTATAATTTTTAATTATAATTTTATTAAAAAGGCTTCTTCAAGATGAACATTTTATTGAAATAGTGCATATTTTCTTTACATAATTCAGTTGAATGATTATGGTCTTCCCACATTGGTAATGGTATCATAATACAAAAAAATAATACTAGTATAATAAGTATCATATTTAATCATATTATGAAAATTTTTTACCATTCAAACATAGCTGTAATGAATGATGAATTATATTAGGTTTTTAGACTGTATTCTATACATAAGAATGAGTGATGTTTCCACTTCTCAATGAATAAAATAAAAGAAGGTTAATTAATATATCACCATTATATAATAACATTTATTTCATAAATATGATATCTATCAACTAATTATATCTTCATGATGATGTATGGAAAAAGTAAATGAATAAAGAATCATAACATATCGTTGGAGGGTAGTCTACACGTATGCACAAGCAGCATTATCAGTTTTCAATCGATGAGAATGAGAATAAAAATTACTAACCATTAAAAAATATATATATCGTATATAATTTTATTTAATTATTTTAATTGGGTAATTCGAGATTTATATGTGGTTTAAAAGGAAAAATACATGGAAAATAACAATAATAACATATAACTCAATTATGGGTATCCTCTTTTTAGATGAATATTAATGATTATTAGAATAGTATTTTGAAAAAAATAACTACTTTTTTTGATAATCATGTTTTGATATTATTTTTGTTGGTATTGTTAATGATAAATGTCTCAAGTGGTGTTGGAAAGAGATAATATCTTGTTCTATATTATAATTGAGGGGAGTGGAACTCCTGTAAATGATTGATACATTAAAATTTAAAAGATCCATATTCAAGTGAATATAGAACCATGTATATCAAAAGTAGGATATAAGATATATTTAGGAGGAAATATAATCATTTAATAATATATATAAAAAGTTATGTGATATTTTATACCATATGTTTTAGTATAGCCTCCTTGTTAACCCTTTATGACATTAAATTTGAGGACAAATTTTTACCATATGTACTATTAATTATGACAAAAAATTAAAGTGGAATCACTAAAAAATATTTAAATTATAATGAAAATTATGTAAATAATTTTATTTAATTCATTTCATATTGTTGGAATAAATCCATTATAATTTGATACAAAAAAATGAAATGAAAATAAATTAAAAAATTCATTTTTAATCATAAAACTATATTTATATAAATTTTGTACATAGTAATGAATGTAAAATGAATGTAAAATTATTTTATAGAAGATTCTATATAAAAATATCTTCAATATCATTCATAAATAGTGATTAATTTAATTTCTATAGATAAAAACACTTTTACCGAAAAGAAATAGTTTTGAAGGAAATTTTTTTACATTCAAATTCGTTTCGTTTCATTTGTATGAAGTTAATAACCAATGAATTTATTTTATATTCATGTAGAAAATAAATATTAAATATTTAGGTGTTAATGTTTATAATAACTAATCCAACATCTGGGTTATACATGTAACATTTTAGAATAACATCTCAATAGAATATCGTGGATAGTTTAAAATCAATATCTCATGTAATGAAAGTTATCAATGGCAGCAATATTATTTAATAATAAGTATATTGTAAAACATATGAAGAGCTACATTCTACCACACTCATAATAATTTTCCTATCCAAATTCTAACTCTCTAGTATAAACAATTTGGTATAATTATTTATCATCATATCCTCCTTTTATCATGTTATATTATCATATTTGTGGTTACACCACAAAAGATTTACCATGCGAGTGGCCTAGTAACACATAAAATTCTTTATTAGATAAAAAATAATTAATGGTTCCCCCTAAAAATAGATTCCATGTTATAGTTTTATGTATAATAAATGAAGAATATGTGATTGATCATGTATGTACTTTTTCAAAATAGGTACATGAAAAAATATTGTACATGAGAGATATTTTATGAAAACTCCAAACGAGATGATACCATCCTAATAAAATCAACACTTTTGATGGAAAATATATATATATATATATATGGCTCAAATTTTGTTATTTTATTTAGCTTGATATACCAATTAAAACATTATGAAACTTTTGAATGAGGTGATTTTACGTGGATTTTTATTTTATATATGATTCACCATGAACATGGATACTATAAATTTATATGGTTGGTTCAAACCTGGAATGTTATTAGGTAATATAATAATTTGTATCACTTAGTAAATTGTGTATTAAATGGTTAAAATGTATATCATTATTAGATCAATGATTGTGAAATATAAATTCACAATCATTTTTTATTGTAAATAAAACATTAAGTATTTATTTAGTTTATAATATTCGAAAGGTCCTCTTATAATTTGATTATTCCTATGATATCTTATATTTTCAAAATATTTTTATAAATGGTCATTGGGAAAATGAATATTATTGTGTGCAGTATAAATTTATAAATTTAAATAATGTTGTAATGTAAATTGTTAAATATTCAAATTTGAAATTAGAAAATGGTTTAAAAGGATATTGAAGTTAGATATTGTTATGGATTTTATAAAATTATATTTTTATATGTGTTGGATATATAAATTTTATCATAGGTGGACTTGGATTACTTAGAAAACAACTATTTTTTGGTATTTCATGCATACTATGAAAATGAACCCTTGGGTGGTCTATTATACATTTAATAATACACGCTTTAGGGTGGTCCATGATTCTAACAAAAACTACCATGTGGTTGTATATGATACTAATGAAAAATATTTGGTGAGGACTTTGATACTCTAATGATAACAACATTGGATTAAAACATGATACTATAATCAAAGACCCCTTTCGGAAGGTCTGTAATAATTCAACAAAATTTCCTCTTATTTGACCATGAATCATTGGTTGGAATGGTCCAGGTGAAACACATTGATACACCCATATCTGGAAAATGAAGGCATTTTCAGTCATGGTTACAAAACTGACAATAGATGGTGTTATAATCTAATCTCAAGTGTCTCTATATATCCAAACATCAATTAAGATTTACTACTTTTAAAATAAAATAATAAATTGTTTATTTGTTTAATTGTATAATTTATGCATGAATGTTTTACCAGATTGATTATATTTAGGTATATCATTGGTGGTTTCATGCTAAGATATAATAACACATGGTCTGGGCTACTAAGACACTCAGGATCCTAGGCATATGATACATAGTTATAGGATTTGTTTTTGGAATGTACTGATGACTGATGGATTGGGATGTTGTGATGGATCATTTAGTTTGAGACTATACAAGAACTGAAGGCCATTATTATGTTTCCCCAATATTTTTCTTCTAATATTTTTTATGATGTATATGAATTTGTACTATTGTATTCCATATCCTACATATAGAACACAATGAACTAGTTAGAATGGATTTAGTTTGATTATTTATCGGTCATTTTCAGATATGATTTCTATATTTATTTATCTAGGAGTATTATTTTCTTCTTTATTATACTATTAATATTACATTATCGTGTATAGGTATAGTATATTCATTATCTCATCTTAAACCCACACTACTAGTGTCACAGCTATTTATTTTCTTTGAGGTAATTTTATATTTATATTTTTTGCCTTAATATCATATTTTACAATTGTGAATTTGGTGAAAAAATGTCATTTTAAGGGCTCATAGTTGGTTGTGCAAGGTTTGTGAATATTTTGATAAATCATGTTCTATTGACTAAGAAACCATTTGGCCAAGTTTCATTTTTGGACTTAGGTGAACTACTTAATTGGTGCATGGTTTGGAGCCCATGTGGGTTACCGTTTTGGATATCCCTCTTATATGGTGAAGAGAACATGGTTTCTTTAATGTTTGAAACAATGTGCACAAAAATAGTTTAACTTGTTGGTGTCATAAATATTTGGGTTTTTACCCTTTACCCCCATTCAATTTTTATCCCTAAACACCCCAAATCCTCCCCCACTGAGGAATTTTTATCCTACGTTCCTCACCGCTTTACCATTCTCACATGATCCTTTATTTTTTATGTGATTTTGTTTTGGATAAATCAAAAAACATTCATGTAAGTTGTTTTCCTTATTCATTAACTCTATTTTCTAGTGTTTAATTTTTCCACTCTCCGGGGTTTATGTCTCTAGAGGGTTAGGTGTCCTATTTAGGGTTAAATATTTATTTTTAAGGTTAATTATTGATATGTTTGGTCCAATATTTTCTTTATTGGATCTATTTGTGATGTAGTGGTAGTTTTGCACTAAGTTTCTAGAATTATCAACACTTGAGGTAGGTGGTTCTATTATAAACATTATTTTGTTATTTTTATCTGATTTACTTAATTATTTTTGTTTTATATGTACTGTGAATGAAATGGAAAATGTTTATCTAGATGGATTCATGGAACATTTGTATTGTTATATTGTCCTACAAAGGAAATAAATTATGCTACATGTGTGTTTCATGTGTTATTCCATGTTTTTTTCTTAAAGGTTACTCATAAATTGTGTAAATGGAGAAAATAATGTTATGAAATGAATTTAGAAGGAATTTAGATTTAAAATAGGTTGCTATTATAGAAAATATTGTTTATCAAGTTAGTATATATTGAATAGATTATGAATGTGTGAAAGTGTTGTCTTATGAGATATGTTGAATGAAAATTAAGCACAAAAGGGAAACCTATGTATCATGGAGGAAGGACTAAGAATGATATGCAACATGAATATGTAGTGGCTTGGCATGGATTCTTCTACATGGATTTATGGTTATAACAATATCAATATTATGATGGTGTTTGAATACAACTATAACTTCAGAGGATGCCAGTCTACTAGCTTGTGTAAGGGGGCACTGTGGGTTGTAATTTCTATATGAAGTTTCACTGAGATATGAGATTCTTATTATCCCATTTGAGCTAATTTATATAGTTTTTCTCAATGGAATAGTGGGGTTTTGTGATATTGTATACACAGTTGGCATACAATTCACCTTATTGGTAATGTTCAAGGAAATGAATTTATCCATTTTAATGTTTTCTATAAATATGCATCATATCATTTTTATAAAACATTCTTGTTAAATGTTTTCAAATGATTTTTTTTCATGATATATCATTTATTTGGTGGAATCCTACTAATATTTGTTTCATAACATGAAAAAACCAGTAGGTGCTTATATATTAGGTTATGTTTCAATCAGGTAATAGATATATTTATTATGTTGGTGGATCGATTTCCTATATTTCAACTTCATTAAGGGGTTGTTGGTAGTGTTTTAATGGTGATTTTCCCTTTTTATAGAGTTTTTTGGTATATTTTTGTTGTTTTCAATATTTTTTAGTACCATGGGGTATTCTTTAATGTTTTAAACCTTGAATATGAATATTTTTGTCCCTCATTTGACTATGAATATAAATTTATGTATTTTTTATTATTGTTTTTGATTCTTATTTTGAAATTGGTTGAATTCATTCCCATTGTATATTTATAATACCTGGATACTAGTTACAAGACTGTGGGGATTAGGAATTCCCATTTGGTCATGATTTGAACCAGGTTAGGTGTTGGGTCAGATGAAACTCTAGATTGGATCATGAATGAAATGTATCGGAGTAGGTCACACACTTTTTTAGGTCATGCTTTTTTAGAGAGAGTATGAATAGAAAGGGGATTGGACTATCCAGGTTTGAGGTTTTTGTTGCAATTAGAGTTCTTGGAAAACACTCCTTATGATAGATCTAGTGTCACCATAGGATGTTGGGATTTGGTTTTATTTCTTCCCCATGTATGGCATATGGGTTGTAGACTGTATATGAACATTGGGTGGGGTTAAGTGGATTGGTTGACTTGTTAGTGTGGTTGATTTGGTTATGTTTTATTTATGGAATGTTGGTATGTGTTTTTATTGTGAAAATTTTTCAAAATAGTGGTATAAATGTTTTTCATAGTGGTTACAACATTTTTTAGTAAACAACCCATTAGAATTCCTGAGATTTAATAGGAAAAGCATAGATAGAGTTCTCCTTCAACAATTGATCAATAATTAATCAAAGTTGTGGTTTGAGCTATCATTATTTTGAAAAATGGAGTATGAAGCATTCATGCTTAGGTTATAGAAGGTGAATTTGGTCATATAAATCCAAAATATTATGATTTCCTCTAGAAAAATCGCATTTTTCATGAGGTATCATCAAACCTCAAGAAGAATAGAAGTGATCTAAGATAATAAAGTTGAGGATTTAGTTCCTCAATACTCTTAAAACGTTTAGGGTGAAGTGTCCATTATTCATGTTGGAAGGTCCAATCTGGATATTGTGGGACTTAGTTGTGCAATATGTAAAGCATGGCAATATGGGATAAAATAATTAAAGGTTATTTTCAATAGGTTATATTATTCTACAGTCTTATCCTACACAATAACCAAATAGTTTATAGATTTGAAATATTGCGATCTGTTTGTGATGTAATATGATAATAGCTTTACATAGTAATTTTATAATTCACATAAGCTCATCATCAAATAGAATGTGAAGTCTCAAATGTTTGAGAGGGGGTTACAGCAGAAATTAGATAGTATGTCTTCATACTTTGGCTAAATACCTATTCCATAAAAGTTGGTCATTACATGATGGTATAAATTGATAAGTGTGAAAAAAATAGTTTCTATAGACCACTGTAAGATCTAAGAAGTGGTAGTTCATTGAAGAGGAAGAAGAAGCGAGATGATAATGGGATGGAAAGAGGTATCAGCTCAAGTTATCCTTCCTAACTATCTTCATATGTGGATTTTAATGTTGGGTTGGTTGTGAACCATTAGTGTGGGAAGGAAGGGCACATATGACCTATGTGCAAAACTCCTTCTATACCATGTAATTGATGCAGAGATGTGGGACACTTGATGGGGGTTTTCAAGGCGTCACATCATTATTAGAGTAGTACATGCTCTATATATTCTAGACGAATATCATCAAAATAAAAGTTTCCTAGGACTGTAGGTTCTAGTTTGGCCATCGTTATATTCGGGATGTATCTTCTTCTTGCTGGAATCAGTTTAGGAAAACACTATAGGAAAGTGTCCATTCACATGATCATGTTGAGAAAAGTCAATATCATGTGGTGGATCGATTACTAGTGAAATCAGAAGCATAACATATGATAGTTATAGTTACAATTCTTACTGCATCATTTTTTGTTGTTTCTATATTTGATAAAAGTTATTATATTTTATTTATTTCTTCTATATTTGTGGATGTGATAATGATTCCAATCAATATTATGTTTTATGTGATTCAGTTGGTAATTCTTCTTGGTAAGAATCAATAATATGGATTCATGTGTCCCTCTTGTGCACTCACCATGTCAAGGGTCATGTAGGAATGGTATTTCATTGTTTTGGAGATAAACCTATTTAAAATAATCCATAGTATAGATTGTATGGTGTGGATTATGGAAACAATTGATTGGTATTGGTGATGAGTAAAAATTAGAGCACTTGATGGAAGTACCCTAGATTTTCATAGTCAATGGGATCCTCAGAAGGGATATTCTTAACCTCTACTTCCAAAATTAAGAAAATTATTTTTAGAGATCTTCATTATTGTTTGATAATAATGGTGGCGATACATAGGGTTGATTAGCTACCATGGAGGCTGAGTTTCTGAATATTTTTGAGAGTTTTTTATGTTTTATTTTGAATAAAGATGTAGAGGTCACCATTGATTTGGTTCCATGAACACAGCTAATATCTCCTCCATCATATATTACGCCCCCACCATGTTTGTGGAATTAAAAGTACAATGAGATGATTTAGAATCTAAAGGATTTATTCTCTTTAGAATATCACATTTTCCACCTTAGTTATGTTGGTGAAAATGGACTATAGATCTATCATGTTGTGTATTGATTACTAGATGTTGAATAAGGTGGGCATAATGAAATAGTACCATTTCAACTATATTAATGAACTTTTAAATCATTTTAAGTGGTAATGGTGGATTTGTTATAATGAATTAACTTCTGGTTTCCACCAAGTCAGTGATATAGAGGGAGATGTTCTGAAAATAGCTTCTAAAAGTAGGTACAACCATTTAGATTTTTTGTTGTTTCCATTCATGTTAAGAAATACTCCAACAGTCATTATGGATATCCTGAATAGAGTGTTCCACTGGTATCTCTTATCTGTTATTATGTTATTCATGGAAGAAATCATTGTTTTTTTGATCATATGAAGATAATGAGTGGAATTTGAGGATTATGTTTGGAATAGTTCATTACCATCATCTCTATTCTTTTTTTTGAAAGTAAACCTTTTGAATTATGGAGGTGATGTTTATGGGACATGTGATCTCTGAACAAGGAGTTTTGGTGGAACACAAGATGAATAGTATAGTGATTTCATGGGAAGATAAAAATAAGGATTTATATATCAATATTTTTTACCAATGGAAGGTTCTTATGGGAGGTTTATTCGAGATTTATCTTAGATTACTTTTACATTAACGACGCATACGAGGAATGTTAGGATACTTGACTAGAGCCTATAGTGTCAAGAATTATTTGTGGAGATTAAGAGGCAGTTGACCACCAATACGTTTTTGAAATTTATTTAATATTCAAAGGGTTATGTAGTTTATTCTTATGCCTCATGTATGGGTCTAAGTTGTGTAATTCTTTGAGTGGATCCTTGTCATTATCATCAAATTTTCTTTTTAATAATTACTTAAACCAATCATTATTTTTTTATAGTTATTATTTTTCTATGTTTCATATTTATTATGGGGTTTTTGAAATTTAAATATATGATGATTATCTTGATTTCTTCTACTAATGTCAATATCCATTTTATATTTTTGATTGTACAAAAAATTAACTAAATCAGTTACAAAATATTAAAGTGACATTCTAGTTTTTATCTTAAAGTCACCCACGAATTTTGATGATATATCAATATAAAGTGAATTTATTAATTTAATTATTATATAGTTATATATATAAAATATATATTAAAAAATTATTATTTTAAGATAAGGTATAAAAAGGTTGTTTTGGTGGTTTAAAAAATAACTAAATTTTCTACAAAATTTTTTAAACCCGTTAAAGAAAACATTTCATATGCTACTATATTTTATTTACTACATGTTTTATAGATATCAGAATAACTCTAAACTAAGTGGGATATAAATCAATAATTTTTGTATTTATTTAATAAGTTTATATCGATTTCTAAAAAGTTCTTTTGGATTGTGAATAAATTTTATAAATTTTGGGAATTATTTTCAGACCGATAATTTTCCCTTATATCAATTCATTAGTTTATGATGGATATAAGGATATATACAAATTGGATTGATTTGATTCATGAACAATTATAAATATATTACTATTTAATAAATATAATTACTATAGATTTAATGTTGAACCATATCTTAATGGCATCTAAAATATTGTTGATGTATCTAGAAAAAGATGACCATTTTTCAAACCCAACATTTTGAAGACTGTAACCCTATGTTTTAGAAAGATAATGTATGGTTAATCAACCCTATAGTTGAGAACGATCATGTATGGTTTGTTTACCCCATGTTTGTATTCATTCATATGTTCACAACCTTAATTTTTATAAAAATATATTCTTCTTGAACTATACATGGTTAATGAACATTATGTTTAGAAAAAAAATACTTCATGTAAACCATAAATTCATGAACTAAAATTTCATGAACCCTATATTCATGAACACTAATTTCTTGGAAAAATGTACCCTTCTTTTTTGTTATTGCCTTGAGTTATTTATATTTTTCTTGTGGATGATCATCGTTTATAATTATGATGAGAAAAAATTCTAATAAAAAGGCCGTGTGACTGAGAACTCTTCTATATAAATATCGTATTAATATCACATGAAACGTGAGGATGAATGTAGTGAAACATGTGCTGTTGAACACCTTCTTGTTTATTGAGAAGATAATAAAACTGAAAAATAATATCCCAAAACAGATTGTGAATATGTATAAAAACATGAGAAAAGATGAAATCCAGATGATTACTACATAAAGAAATTTATATGGATGATACATGATTTGATGTATATATATTTAAAAGTGGAAATATATATAAATAATACGCATGGAGTTTAATCAGACTACAATACTCTATTTTATATGTCCAATGTTATTTCAATCTACTGTATTCTTATATAAAATATTTTTGAAGATTTTAAGTTAGATAAATTATAATTAATCCAATGGATATTGAATAAAGAGATCAAAAAGTTTACGATGTAGTATATAAACAAAAAATGTATATTTTATTTTCATATCTTTTTTTCTACAATGTTAGAAGAAATAATGTTAATCCATTTTAAAAATGTTATTTTACAAATAGATTGTGGTTTTATTTTTCAAGAAAAGTATTAATTATATTTATATAGTTTTGAATGGATTTAAATAGATGCATTTAGTGATTAAATTCAACTATTAATCTTTATATTTCTTCAAAAGACCTATTCCATTTAAATTAAATAACATTATTAGATATTTATTCTATAGGAAGAAATTAATGGTTATATGTTATGGTTGGGTTATTTAAGAAAGATATTGACTCTATTTATTTTTTATATCTTATGGAAGAGTAGTGTAGTTACTACTGGATATTTATCATTTATATATATAACTTTGGTTTGAAAAATAAATAAAAATAAGAGTGGATATGTTTATACTATAATAGAAATATAGTTTTGAAATATCTTGGTTCTCATTATTTTCAAAAAGATATAAATATTCATTATAAATTTTTATTCTCTCATCATGTAATGAAGAAATAATCTAGAGCTACATTGTCAGATATATTTTCTTTTATTTAATGAACAAGAATCAATCACAACATTAAAGATTGCATTTATATTATTATATAATTTTATAGATTATATTCCTTTGTTAGTTTCATCCACAACTATGATCTTAACCTGTTTGAAAATAGACTTTATCTCATCTATTTTATTTGGAGTATATTTTGAATGAACTCAGTCATGGTAGATTTTCATCTTATCAGACTAAGCTGTGGATATTTTTGTTCTCTGTAAAATAACTAGATGGACCTTGAAAATCTATATTAGTTTTCAACCTCTTGTAAATAGGTTTAGATATATATTGATAAGAGTAACTATTAGTAAAAATCATCGATAAAAGGCCCTGACCTTAAACCTTACTTAATATTGAATTAAATGAATAATTCACATTGAGGATATTTTCAGGTTTAGAGTTTTATAGAATTAGATCATAAATCATGAGTTACATTCCACATTTAAACAAAGTGGTTACATAAAAGATAGTATTAATTTTTCCCATCAATAGAAACATATTTAAAATAAAACATGGATTATTTCTTGACACTTCCTTGACACTATCATCATATCATGCACCTTTCCCTTGACATGTGAAATTTTTTTCAAAAACATGGGATGAGCATAAAAAGCTCAGTAAGGGATATAAAAGTATGAAAAGAAAACATTAGTCCATGTATGAAAACATATTTTAATCATAAAACATAATCATTTTAATATACCTCATCAAATCCTGAATAAACCATAGAAATCATAAGACATAAAGGTAACTTGAGGCATTCATAACATTCTTACGTAGGGAGTAACCCTCTTGATTACGTTTGGAATACCAATCATAGTATATTCCCTAAATCTATTCGGAGAAACCTCAACGTTTAACCCATTTGCGTTACCAAATGCATTGGAGAGCTATATCGGGCTCACCCACCCTTAGTCTATCAAGGAACCACCCATCTTCATAATAATTCCCAAGAACCATAACATAATCATATCACATAAAACATGCATAAAGGAAACATAACATTTCCACTTTTCAATCACAAGATATCAATACAACACATTGATATAAAAACATTATGAAAAGCATTTTAAATACCAAAATTCAATAAAAGTAAAACATTGTATTTATTTTTCATTTAAAAAAAGGTATGGCTTGTATAGGAAGCCGAAACTAAAATAATGGTCACGGCGGAGGAGAAGACATTATCGCCACATACGTATGACAAAAACATTCCCTATTGTCGTTTAGTAAAAATATTCGTATAAAAAGATTCCTTTTGGATAAACGTAAATGTAAAACGGGTTTAAACACCATATAAAAGTAGGTTGTGTATAAAACAAAATATTCATCAATGAAAGGAGATTGAGACGATGTCCCATACAAAGACGATATCCTTGGATTAAGGATAAATCAATTACATAAATACATGTGACAAACGAATACACCAAATATAAGTAGATATTAAGTGTAAAAAAATCATAGGATGTTCACACATATTAATATAATGACATATTCAAGGAGTACAAGTTTATCCCAAAGATTCAAAATTGGATTAAGAGGTTCCCTTTCAAAAATTCGACAGCCTAACGGCATCACTTTAAAATTCAGAAAAAGAGTTGATGAGAGATAAACAGTGTATCTCATCAATTGGACATAAAATTTACATCAATAAGGATATATAATAACATATACCCACATAATAGTATGTGAATTAAAAGATATAAAAAATAAGTCTTTTAAAAAGAGGAGGGTGAAAGGTTCCCTTACCGACTTGGGTAACATTCGAAACGTAAACCCTATCGAAGAAGGGTCATACAATGAATATGTAAATACCCATAAATGAAATTATATTACACAAAGAGTATAATAATGGGAAGTAAATACACCACTCATAGGAAATGGTGGAAAATGTAGCATAAATCTCACAGGACTAAAAGTGAGATGAAAATTCCCTTACGAAAACTCGGCAGCCTAACGGTGCCACTTTAAACTTCCAAAAATGGATTGATGAGATCAAATAGGGTCTCTCATCATATTAAAATATAATTGAAACAAAGGGGAATATAAAATAACATCCCCCATAATAACAAAGAAGAGATTAAAAGAAGTGAAATAAAGGAGTGTACTTAAAAAGAAAGAGAGAGGTTAGATCTCTTATGAAAATTCGGCAGCCTAACGGCGCCACTCAAAACTTCCACAATGGATTGATGAGAGAAAATAGGGTCTTTAATCATATTAACATAAGAATTACAGTAGGATTAATATAAAAGAACATCCCAATCATAAGAAATATGACCTTAAAAGGAATGACATAAAAGAGTGTACTTAAAAAGAAAGAGAGGAGTAGGATCCCTTACCTTGTGTCCTCCATGACTCGATCATTTTTTCATATTATGAAAAATAAAATTTGGTCAATTTATAATTTCTTAAGGAACACCTTTAAAGATTATTATTCAGTTAATATCACATATTATAATGTTATAATAATTGGTTAATAAAGTGAATTCATGTCAGATGTTTTTGTTGATGTTCGGTACATGAGTAAAAAATGATCTTGTTTGAAAATGATTGTCCATGTAGTTATAGGCGAATCATCTCCAGAATAGTATTTACATTTTAAATATCATATATATCCAGTGTATATTATTTTTCTACTATTCCATAACATTTGAAGATAAAAAATTAAAAGCACCGTTCATGGAGACGGTAGGCCGTACGTATGCATGAACGCTACTTTCATTTTTTTTATCATATTAATGGAATTAAAGTTAAAAGAGAGATATATATATTATAATTCCATAATGGTATACATCATTTATATTTAATATATGACATATATATCCATTATATATATGTACTTATAATAGTACATAACATTCGGAGATAAGAAATTAAATATACCGTTCATGGAGACGGTAAGCCGTACGTACGCATGAACGCTACTTTCATTTCTTTGGCACATTAATGGAATTAAAAATAGTTGAGATATATATATATATTATAATTCCAGTATAATATATATGTTATATAGATTACATAATTTCATCATTTTCATTCTTTATACATTCCATGTATTGCATGAACAAGTCACATCACTTGAGGGGCGGTAGTCCACACTTCCTCTTAAGAAATTATCGCATTTGCACAACATGAAAAGGATAAAGGTATGTTTTAAATATAAAATACATAAGAATATAGAAAACATAAATACCATATATATCATATATAACATACAGTGACATCATAATGGCCCCCTTTAAAGGTGTAAAAGGAAGATTGAACAATCATCGTTTTGTGAGGCAGTAATTCGCCATCCACAGAAACAATATGTTCTTTAACCATTAGACAGAAGTGTGTGTATGTGTAGCTCAAATACTTAACATAACAACATCCTAGTATATTTAAGATACTTGTGTTGTTACAAAATAAAATAATAAAAAGTTTTTAGGGGTTTGGAGAAGCAAAATAAAACAAAAGAACACAAGTGAAGACATTACCTTTAAATCGTGTAACTCTTTTTGATTTGAGCTCAAAGGCTTCCTTGGAAAGGATTCTCCCCAAAGGTGAGGATTCAATGATGAATAGAGGGATTTGGAGAGATGTAATAGGTAGGGGTTGGTTGAGAAAATGGCTTGAGAGGTGTGGGTAATGTGGTAGAGGTGGGGGCCTTTTACAAGAGGAGAGGAGGGGCACTATTGGAAAGTTATAAAATATTACTTTATTATATAATTGTTTTCGGATTTTAAAGGTCAAAAAAAGATATATTTCGAGGTTAAGGTCATAAGGTTTCAAAATACACCCATCCAACAGGTTTTTGACAAGTGTAGGTCTTAGAATTTACATTATTGTTTCATTTTATTTAAATCGTTAAATAATGAGGTAATCGCTTTATCATCATGGTGTCATAAATAATTTAATTTATTTAGTGTATAAAAATTATAAAAAAATATCATTATGTAATAAATCTTTTTATATTCCTAATTAATATATTTAGTCAAAAATATTACTTGTATAACCCCATGTAAAAATTGTTTTAGTAAAACAACACATGTTTGTGAAATTTTAATTTTAACTTTAAATAAAAAGTTATTTACGTCATTTTCCTATCAATGTGGCTCCATGGGGTCCCCAAGTTGACCCATGGATTTTCTTGGTCGGCCATGACACATCCAATGAGAGTAGGACATGTTTCTAGGTCATTTCATATTAATAAAACATTATTTTTACCTTAAACTACACTAATTATCTCTAATCGTGATTAAAACTTAAAAGTTGCTATTCACCAAAAAAATTATTTTAATCCCATTGAACCACATTTTACATCTTAATAACAACCATTTATGTAGGATTTTTGAAATTCAAAACACTATGGTGGTAAAATTTCATTTAAACGAAAAATCAGTTTTTTAAGTACCACTTAGTGGTTTCACTATTCATCAAAAATTGAAGTTTTCCAGAAAAATAACAAAAATTCACCCTAAGATATATTTGATATTACAAATTCAAAAATGATTTTTATTTTAAAAAATTCAAAACATATAAGTTATATTAATTAATTTAATAATTAATTTCTTGCTGTCAGAGCAAATAGCGTGTTTTTATGAAACAATAAGTATCAAAAGATTGACACTAGTTTATGTCCAATTTCAAGATAAAATTAATTCCAATGACTACTATTTGATTAAACGTTTAAAATATATTATAATTTCACTTTAAAACCAATTCAAAAGATAATCTAATCATATAAATAAATTAGATTAAAAAGAGGTTTTGAATTAAAATACAACATTTTTCACTATTCATTAAAAAATGAACTTTATCGGAAAAATACCAAAAATTTACACAAAGTAAATTTTGATGTCCCAATTCTAAAGAAGAATTTTATTTTGTGAAATATAACACATAAAATTGTCAAAATGTGGATTTAAAACAGGTTTGTCATCAAAAGGTGGTAAATCGACCTTTAAAAGAATATTAGAATGCTTATACTTAAAATTGAATTCATTTGCATTTTTAATCCTCAAACATTTATTGTAAAAAGTAAAAATATTTGAAAAACATATATAATCATTTCTTAGTTAGTTCTGTTCATTCCCGCCATTACAATGGCGAGGCGTTAACTACAATTTAAAATAATATTATTTTATTATTAGAGTGCGACATAAGATTCCCAAGAAACTCATTGTTGTGTATTGGGTATGCCATCGAGCATAGCATCCCATTTAAAGATATATTAATATTTTATTCACAAATATGGATAAATGTAAAAATGTCATATTCTTTATTTACCTGGGGTGTTACATCCTTCCCCCCTTTTGGGAATTGCGTCCTCGCAATTTTAAAATTGGGCTTGGAAACTTCATTGAAGATCCCACATTAGAACAAGAGTTAGTAAAACACTCACTTTAAAATAAATAAAGAGAAGTAAAAAGGTAACCTGAGTTAACCCATACTAAGATTCCATGTAGGATAACATGGATATGGAGGAAAAACCAAAGGGTCATGTTCTAAGGGAGAGTGATAGTAAACATGTCTAGGAGAATGTTAACCATAAAAAAATCACAAACATGTGGTGGGTTAAATGCTATTCTATTCCACAGTAGGAAAAGATAATAGAAAAAATTTTTGTTTTAAGTTACATTTCATTGAGGAATTTATTTTTGATCTTAAGGAAACATAATTACTTGTCTTGTAGACTCTCATCTCCTACTATATTTCTTACACAAACTCATATTTTCTCCAAAAGACGAGTATTTAGGATGACTTGCTAATATTAAGAGATCTATAGTCAACTTCTATAGAATCACCTAATCCACAAAAAGTGATCTATATATTTCCCATGTCTTTAGACCTTAACCAAAACCAAAATTGTTAGAACAAGATCAGATAATCCACAAATGGATAATCCTTTATAAAAAAAGAAAATCTATTATTAATCTCCAAAATTTGTCCAACAAAACCCAAAGTTCAACAAAGACCATTAAATAAACAATTTTTTCTATAAAATTCTTCAAATTAAACCAAACTAAGATTGAAACCCAAATATTTGAAGGATTTAATACCATAGTCATCCATGGTACAAATTAACATTTATCTCTAAATAACATCAGACGCTCTTAAAGTCTCAAATTGAAAAGTTATTAACCTAATCACATATCCTCCATTATAGGTTAATAATTCACATAGATAACCCAAAATCAACTTAATATTAATTCATAAAATCATCTAAATAAAAATTACAAGTCATACTAACCAGGGACTTCACGTAGTCCAGTGGTAGGCAATAAATACCCGTAACACTTTGGTTGTGGGTTCGATTCCCGCAGCTTTGTCCGACGCGACGGGTTGCCACACGGTCTACGTGTTGTCCATTTTCCAAAAGTATATAATTCTTAAAAAATTCCCCAAAACAAGATAAAATCATTAAAAATAACCATAACATATTTTAACCTCAATATTATCTCATTCCTTTCATATTATATCATATCATGGAGTAACCCATAATTACCTAAAAATTAAGGATCATATAAAACCTAATGGTTAACTTTAAAATTATTACCTGAACTTCCACATCGAGTTGGTCATCTTGTACATGATGCATTAAAGAACTCACCAAGGTTCAAGTGGTTGGTCATGAATCATGATAGTTGGTTTAGAATAACCACGATATTTCTCATTGAATCCTCATCCAGTCTCTTAATTAGAGAACCACCACAGTTTCCTTCAAACCCATTGTCACTTTGGTGCCTTCTAGATCCATCCATTCACTATAAATAGAAATGTCAGTGTGAATATATCAACAAAACCACCATGTACTAAAGAGGAAGATAAACACTAAGATATACTCACCCATTTACTTTATCTAAAAACTATGACTCTTTCTGAAATCCTAGCCATTATGGTAATGTCACTTATGCTTAGAGAATACCCTAACCTCTAAAGTTATCTAAACCGACCTCTGATACCAACTATAAGGCCCCGGCCTTAATCATTACTTAATCATAAATTAAATTGAATAATTCACATTGATGATCTTTTCAGGTTTAGATTTTTAGAGAATTAGATCATAAATCATGAATTGCATTCCACATTTAAACAAAGTGGTTACATAAAACATAGTATTCATTTTTTCCCATCAACAGAAACATATTTAAAATAAATCATGGATTATTTCTTGACACTTCCTTGACACTATCATCATATCATGAACCTTTCCCTTGACCTGTGAGAAACATTTCAAAAACATGGTATGAGCATAAAAAGCTCAGTAAGGGATATAAAAGTATGAAAAGAAAACAGTAGTCCATGTATGAAAAAATTCTTTACTCATAAAACATAAGAATTTTAACATACCTCATCAAATCATGAATAAACCATATAAATCATAATACATAAAGGTAACTTGAGGCATTCATAACATTCTTACGTAGAGAGTAACCCTCTTGGTTACGTTTGGAATACCCATCATAGTATATTCCCTAAATTTCTTCAGAGAAACCTCAATGTTTAACCCCTTCACATTACCCAATGCATTGGAGAGATATATTAGGATCATTTGCCCTTAGTTTATCACGGAACCACCCATATTCATAATAATTCACAATAACCATAACATAATCGAATCTCATAAAACATGAATAAAGGAAACATAACATTTCCACTTTTCAATCACAATATATCAATACAACACATTGATATAAAAACATTATGAAAAACATTTTCAATACCAAAATAAAATAAAAGTAAAACCTGGTATTTATTTTTCATTTAAAAAAAAGGTATGTCTATTAGAGGAAGCCGAAACTCAAATAATGGTCACGACATCGGAGAATTCGTTGTTTCCGTATACATACGACAAAAACATTCCCTATTGTCATTTAGTAAAACTCTTCGTATAAAAAGATTCCTTTTGGATAAATGTCAAATTCAAAGGGGGTTTATACACCGTATAAAATTTGGTTGTGTATAAAACAAAATATTTCTCAATTAAAGGAGATTGAGATGAAGTCCCATACAAAGATGGTATCCTAGGATTAAGGACAAATCAATTACTGAATTATGTGTGACAAAAGAATACACCAAATATAGGTGGATATTAATTGTAAAACAATCATAGGACATTCACACATATTCATATAACGACATATTCGAGGAGTATAAGTTTATCTCAAAGAATCAAAACTGGGTTAAGAAGTTCCCTTGCAAAAATTCGACAGCCAAACAGCGTCACTTCAAAATTCAGAAAAAGAGTTTATGAGAGATAAAAAGGGTATCTCATCAATTAAACATAAAATTTACATCAATAAGGATATATAAGAACATATCCCAACATAATAGTATGTGAATTAAAAGACATAACAAAATAATTCTTTTAAAAAGAGGAGGGTGAATGGTTCCCTTACCGACTTGGGTAACTTTCGAAACATACACCCTATCAAATAAGATCCATACAATGAATATGTAAATACAATAAATGAAATTATATTACACAAAGAGTATAATAATGGGAAGTACATACACCAAATAATGTAAATGGTGGAAAATGTAGCATATAATCTCACGTGACTAAAATTGAGATGAAAAATCCCTTATGAAAACTCGGCAGCCTAACGGCGCCACTTAAAACTACCAAAAATGGGTTGATGAGATAAAATAGGGTCTCCCATCATATTAAAATAAAATTAACAGAAAGTGGGAAATAAAATAACATCCCCCATCATAAAAAAGAGGAGATTAAAATAAGTGACATAAAAGAGATTATTTAAAATGAAAGAGAGAGGTTAGATCTCTTACGAATATTCGGCAGCCTTACGGCGCCACTCAAAACTTCCAAAATGGATTGATGAGAGAAAATAGGGTCTATCATCATATGAACATAAGAAGTAAAGTAGGAGTAATATAAAAGAACATCCCAATCATATGAAATATGAGCTTAAAAGGAATGACATAAATGAGTGTACATAAAAAGAAAGAGAGGAGTAGGATCCCTTACCTCGTGCCCGGCATGACTCGATCGTACTTTAATCTCCTGAATAATAAAATTTGGTAAATTTATAATTTCCTAAGGACCTACTTTAAAGATTATTATTCAGTTCATATCAAATATTATAATGTTATAATAATTGGTTAATAAAGTGAGTTAATGTCAGATGTTTTTGTTGATGTTCGGTACATGAGTAAAAAAAGAACTTGTTTGAAAATGATTGTCCATGTAGTTATAGGAAAATCATCTCCAGAATAGTATTGATGTTTTAAATATCATATATATACAGTATATATTTATTTTTTACTATTCCATAACATTTTTAGATAAAAAATTAAAATCACCATTCATGGAAACGGTAGGCTGTACGTACGCATGAACGCTACTTTCATTTTTTTGTCATATTAATGGAATTAAAGTTAAAATAGATATATATATATATATATTATAATTCCAGAATGGTATACATCATTTAGATGTAATATATGAAATATATATCCATTATATATATGTATTATAATATAACATAACATTTGGAGATAATAAATTAAATGTACCCTTCATGGAGACGGTAAGTCGTACGTACGCATGAACGCTACTTTCATTTCTTTGACACATTAATGGAATTAAAAATAGTTGAGTTATATATATATATATATATTATAATTCTATTATAATATATATGTTATATAGATCACATAAGTTCATCAATTTCGTTCTTTATACATTCCATGTATTTCATGAACGAGTCACATCACTTGAGGGGCAGTAGTCCACACTTCCTCATATGAAATTATCGCATTTTCACAACTTGCAAAGAATAAAGGTATGTTTTAAATATAAAATACAGAAGCATATATACAACATAAATACCATATATATAATATATAAAATACAATGACATCATAATGGCCACCTTTAAAGGTGTTAAGAGAAGATTGAACAATCATCATTTCGTGAGGCAGTAATTCGCCATCCAGAGAAACAGTATGTTCTTTAACCATTAGACGGAGGTGTGTGTAAGTGTAGATCAAATCCTTCACATACCAACATCCTAGTATATTGAAGATACTGGTTTGGTTACAAAATAAAGTAATAAAAAGTGTTTAGGGGTTTGGAGAAGCAAAATAAAACAAAAGAACACAAGTGAAGACATTACCATTAAATCGTGTAACTATTTTTGATTTGAGCTCAAAGGCTTCCTTGGAAATGATTCTGCCCAAATGTGAGGTTTAAATGATGAATAAAGGTATGTGGAGAGATGAAATGGGCAGGGGTTGGCCAAGAAAAAGGCTTGAGAGGTGTGGGTAATGTGGTAGAGGTGGGTGCCTTTTATAAGAGGAGAGGACTTGCACTCTTGGAAAGTTATAAAATATTACTTTATTATATAATGTTTTTCTGATTTTAAAGGTCCAAAAAGGATATATTTCGAGGATAAGGTGATAAGGTTTCAAAATACACCCATCCAATAGGTTTGTGACAAGATTAGGTCTTATATTTTATATTATATTTTCATTTTATTTAAATCGTTAAATAATGAGGTAATCCCTGCAACATCATATTGTCATAAATAATTTAATATATTTAGTGTATAAAAATTATAAAATAAATTTCATGATTTATGAAATTTTTTTAGATTTCTAATGAATACTTATAGTCAAAAATTTAACTTGTATAACCCCATGTAAAAATTGTTTTAGTAAAACAACACATGTTTTGGCATTTTAATTTTAACTTTAAATAAAAAGTTATTTATGTCATTATCCCACCAAAGTGGCTCCACGGGGTCCCCATGTTGACCCATGGATTGTCTTGGTCGGCCATGACACATCCAATGAAGGTAGGACATGTTTCTAGGTCATTTAATATTATTAAAACATTATTTTTACCTTAAACTACAATAATTACCTCTAATCGCGATTAAAACTTAAAAGTTACTATTCACCAAAAAAATTATTTTAATCCCATTGAACAATATTTTACTTCTTAATAACAACCATGTATGTAAGATTTTTGATATTCAAAACACATAGGTGGTAAAATTTCATTTAAACGAAAAATCAGTTATTTAAGTACCACATAGTGGTTTCACTATTCATCAAAAATTGAAGTTTTCTAGAAAAATAACTAAAATTCACCCTAAGATATATTTGATATTACGAATTAAAAAATGATGTATATTTTAAAAAACTCAAAACATATAAGTTACATTAATTAATTTAATAATTAATTCCTGCTGTCAGAGCAAATAGCGTGTTTTTATAAAACAATAAGTATCAAAATATTGACACTAGTTTATGTCCAATTTCATGATGAAATTAATTTCAACGACCACTATTGGATTAAATGTTGAAAATATATTATAATTTCACTTTAAAACCAATTCATAATATAATCTAATTATATAAATAAATTAGATTAAAAATAGGTTTTGAATTTAAATACAACATTTTTCACTATTCATTAAAAATGAACTTTATCGGAAAAATACCAAAAATTTACACAAAGTAAATTTTGATGTCCCGATTCTAAAGAAGAATTTTATTTTGTCAAATATAACACATAAAATTCTCAAAAAGGGGATTTAAAATAGGTTCGTCATCAAAAGGTGGTTAATCGACCTTTTAATGAATATTAGAATTTTTACGCTCAAAATTGGATTCATTCTCATTTTTAATCCTCTAACATTTATTTTAAAAAGTAAAAATATTTGAAAAACATATATAATCATTTTTTAGTTAGTTCTGTTCATTCCCGCCATTACAACGACTAGGCGTTAACTACAATTTAAAATAATATTATTTTATTATTAGAGTGCAATGTAAGATTCCCAAGAAACTCATTGTTGCGTATTAGGTACGCCATCGAGCATAGCATCCCCTTTAAAGTTATATTAATATTTTATTCACAAATATGGATAAATGTGAAAATGTCATATTCTTTATTTACCTGGGGTGATACAATCAAGTTCATGTAGAAGAGTATTTGGGGAGTCGAGTAGGGTATTATTGTGCCCCAAACCACTATACATCATTGTGATCTTTACATTTATTTGTTGTAGACGCTCACTTTAATTTAAGAGGGAACGAATATATCAATTTATCTCAAGAAGGGCATTTTAATATTTTCAATACGTTTAAAATAAAATAGTTTACCCCTTATTTTTTCTTCTATATATCCCTTCTAACCCAACAAGTGGTATCAATGGTAATGATATATTAGATACATTTATCTTTATTGAATTAATTTTATTTATATTTGATACCGACAAGTTTAATAAGAGGTTGAAGGCTATAATATATATTTATCATTACGAAAATATATTACTACAAGATACAATCATGCAAAAAAAGTGGATGTAATCTATTGGAAAATTTATTTTATTAGAAATCCTTCAATATAATTTTATTTATATCGGACACATCATAAGTAATAGAAATATGTTGGACCCTTTTTGAATATATAGTATTTAATTTGGATCTATCAAGACCAATGTATAATATTCACATGATTTTTTTTTCAATGGATGATCTTAGAGAAAGTATTCTAGTTATATGTGAACCTTATATTAATTGGGATAATCTTCGATGTCAGAATAATTGCATGAATATATATTTGAATATTCTTGGATTAAATGTTTGCATTAAAATTTTAAAACTGTATGAAATACCTAGAGAAGAGGTATTATGTGATGATAAAAAGCAAAATAAATATTATATTAAAATCAGAGCTATGTATTCTATTATATGCTGACTTGGTGTAGATGATTTTAATCATGTTTCTCAATGTGATACTATCTATGAGATATGGAAGATGATTTTAGTATCTTATGACAGAATTATACAATTTATAGAATTTAAAAATGATGTTGATTCCTTTGGAATTCCAATTTCATTAAGAAATCTGTAATTAATGTAGATAATTGAGTTGCGTGAAACTAACATGCAATAAGAAACTAAAAATCATATTTGAAAAAAAAACAGCCAAATTATGCACTAAACGTATAAAGGGATGAATGTTATAATTATATTCGTTTGGATTCAATTAGTGAATGTACTTAAAACTCTGATGTTGAAAATGTAAATCAAAAAGTAAATATAATTGTAATTTCTCACACTGATGAGAAACAATCATTTTACGATGAATGTTTTGATTCAAAAAAATTTATCATAAAGAATGTGATTAATATTGTTTTATAAATCAATAAAATTTTGAATCCTTAATGACAGAGCATACAAAAAATTGAAAATATTATGATTCTATTTCGATAGATAATGTAATTTTTTCAATTAAAATTAGTTATTTAAGATCAAATGCTTCCAATATTTATTATGATAGGAATAAAAATATAATTAACGAATTATTTTATAATGATTATAACATTTAGCAGGAATCTAGTATGCTTATTATGGGATAAAATTATTTGAATCTAATCCTTGGTAAAAATATAATGCTTAAAGAAATACACAATATTGGTGGTAATGGAGAAGAACCATAATTATAAATTAATTAATTTGTTTGTGGTTAAAATAGAAAAAGCATGTCTATTGTTAATTTTTTTTACTATAGTAATAACAATTATTTTTCTAATTGATATTATTTTATAAAATAGAACATTTGTGTGTTCATGAAGTTTCATTGTTCAAAATGATTATCTAGATTTAATTGTAAAATGCTAGATCCCAATTAATAAGTTTCGTTACCAAAATATTTTGTTGTTATCATAGCCCGACCCAAGCCTATATGGGTACCAAGGGCACAATATTATTATTTTCCATTTATAAACTATTGTAATTAATTTATACAACATTAATTTCATACTTAAAAGTGATGTATATTTATTATATTTTTATTTCAAATTCTATTAAATTAAAACATTATTATGTCGAGAAGGTTTAATATGGGAAATATTTTATATTCAATAATCAATACACTAACTATTTTATATAGGGAGATAGTTTTTTTTAATGTAATATCTTTTTATTCCTCTATAATTAATTATCCTTACAATGAAATTGGTAAATCATCTTTTTACTGTATTATCATATGAATTAATTTCTTTCATTATTTTATTAACCAATGACTGTAATGATTACCAATTTTATTTTATATAAATGGTTATCAATTATGTAATAATGTTTTTAAAGTCATTATATTTAAAATATTTTCATTTACTAAATTGAACTATTCATTTATGTTTTAAATTATTCTATTATTAAATTAAAATTTTCTAGTCATTAGTCACTTTTGAAATTAGCCATTTTTAATTGTTTTTTTAAACCTATAAAACCTTTTATTTAGATAAAATTATTTGAAAATATCTTATATTCATTGAAAATCATTTATAGTAATACTATGTATTAAAGAGAGTAACATCAATATTTACCATGTGTTTAAACGTTTTGTTATCATGGCATGAATTAAAATGTTTAATAAATTTATTTCGAACCCTATCTTTTAATTGAATAATATTATATATGTTTTGATGGCTCTACATTATATAGTTTCATATTTTTAATGAGTTCATAAATTTTAGGGCGATTTTATGCTACTTCATGTAAATAGAACATATTTCTCAATAACTCATGTTTTGTATATATTAAAATGGTGGCAGAAAATTTTTATTTCACATTTTACATTTTTTGATACATTTACTTAAATTTAAAATTTTAATTATTTATAAAAAACATAAATATATTTCATTATTTAATAAACATAGTAACTAATCATTTTTATCATTAAAAATGGCGAAAAAAATGTGGTATAGAATTTGGGTTTTTAAATTAGAAAAAAGGGAAAGAATGTTGAGTGGATCCTTGTTATTCTCGTGTGGGTTTATATTTGATAATCACTTCAACCAATCATTCATTTTTTTCTAATGATTTATTTGGTTCATATTTAGTATGTGTTTTTTCTAATTTAAATATTGTATGATTATATTTATTTCAACCTTTAATTTCAAAATCAAATTTAAATTTTTTGATGCTAAAAAAATTCATTGATTTATAAACATTTTGTTCAAGTGACTTTGAAGTTTTTGTCTTAATGTAACCTATACATTATGATGATATCATAATCTTCAATTAAATGATTTGTGAGTTTTATTTACAATTAGAAAGATAAGATAATTATTGAAACTCTATTAGTTAATAAAGATGTTTGAAAAAGTTTTATTGGTTATTGAATAAATAATTGATATTTATGTATTAGTTTTTTAACTCTATAGTCAACAAATTTCAAAATCGACAGTATTTGATTTACTCCAACTTCTATATATATTGTAATAACTCAAATCCTTCTAGGATAGAAATACATGATTTTTATCTGGAATTTATTAGTTTACAACGAAGTCTAAAAAGTTTTTTTGGATGGTGAATGAAATATCTTAATTGTTTTGATTCTTTTTCATAATTATAGTTTTAAAATAATGTTATTTCTATTTTTTTTCGATAATATTAGGATATGAAAAATTTATATTGATTCGTTTATTTCTACTCCATAAATATATCAATATTTCTTTAATATTATTCATTTAATCAAAAGGCTTAATATTCTATTAAAGGGACCTACATACCGTTGAATTATTTAAAGTCAAGATGTATTATTTTCTAAACACCAATTTCAGAATATTGAAACCCTATATTTGAGAAGGAGAATGTACGGTTAATAAATAATAGTCTTGAGAAATAGAAGATATGGTTAATGAAACTACTATTTAATTCAAATCTATGTTTTCAACAATAATTTTGAGAGAAAAGTGTGGTTCATAAACCATATGTTTGTAATGAAACCTATGTTCGTGAACCCAACATTTAGTGATCCCTATATCCTTAAAAATAATGTTATTTAACCCTATGTTAGAGTTTGAATGTGACCAACCTTCCTCCAATATCCATGAGATATATTTCTATACCTTCTATAGGATCTTAACACATATTTATCATGATATTTTTCTAAAAAAATAGCATATGTGAAGGAGAAGTATTTTACAGAAATATCGCATAAACATCCCTTGAAACGAGAGGATGAAGATGTTGAAATATGTTTTCCTAAACCCGAGCACATTGATTGAGAACATAAACTAGAAGAAATAATCCCTTCATAAGGTATTGTGGATATGCATAGAAAAATGAGAAAGGAGGAACTTAAGATTTTTACTACAAGGATAAACCCATAAATATGTATAATGTTGGGGTTGAATAAATATTTAAAAGGTCAGACATATATAAAGGAGAGCATGGAGTTTATGCAGCCTACAATACTAAGTTTTATATGTTTTATGGTATTTCAATCTATTACATTATTGTAAATATTTATTTTAGAAGTTTATCAGTCAGATAAATTATAATAAATCCAAAGGATTATGGATGAATATATTTTAATGTTTATAGTTATGTATTTAGATATAATTATAAATATAATATCATAAAACCATTTTACAACATTGATAGTGGATTGAATGTTATTCAAATTAAAATATTTGAATTTTAGTTTGGATTGTTATACCATTTTTTCTAGAATATTTTTGACTCTATTTAAAGAGTTTTATATAGATTTAAATTTGGATTTTAAATAATTAAAAACTCTTATTATTCCATATATTTATTGAATGATTTATAACAATTTTTTAAATAATTTTATTGTAGATTTATTCTACAAGAATATGAAAATGGTGTTATGATATTCTTGGGATAATTATATCCGAAACTGACCATATTTATTTTTAATATCTGATTGAAGATGAGAGTAGTTAATGCTAGATATATATTATCTATATATATCTCTCTTTTAAAGGAAAATAAAATACAACGAAGAGTGGATACATGAAAACTATGACAGAAATACATTGATGAAATATTCTTAGGCTCATCATTTTAAATAATATAAAAATATTCATTATACAGATTTATTCTCTAATCAAGTAAATAAAAATTAATATCGTGTCACATTTTCTAATATATATTAAATAATTTAAATAATAATAAGCAAGCCCAACACTGATGATTAATTTTCTACTGTTGTATGATATTAATGATCATATACATTTTCGCAGTTTCTGATACAACTATGAGATAAAACCTAATTCACAACAAACTTCATATCATCTATTCTCATTAGAGTATTGGATACTTGGAATTATTAGTAGTAGTGTTTCAGCTTCTCAGACTAATATATGGATACTTTTGTTCCCTATAAGATAAATATAAGTCAATGTAAAGGCATTGTTAGGTTTAAACTACATGTACAAATTTCTATAGGTCTTCAGATAATATTCTACACTAGATAAAATTACGATGTTCATGGATTAGAGTGTTGGTGTAGTGGACAACATGACTTATTTACCCCAAACCACTATACATCATTCTATTATTTTCATTTATTTATTTCTTTTTCTCTCATTGCATTAATAGTGAAAGATGGATTATTTCATTGAAAGATGGATGTTTTGATATTTTCATGATTTTTAATGGGCACAATTTCTCCCCCTCTTATGTATTTTTCATAGTTATTCTAACCCAAAAAAATTACTCAACTTGACCATATAGTGGATTATCATTCTCAACAGCTCTGAACATGTGATAAGAATTACCGAACACATGACCTCACAATGGATGCAGTGATACATGCTTTGCAGATGTGACACTATTAATTTGTTGAGGAGAATTTTTTGGTGAATTTTGATCATAATAGTTTAGACTAATTTTTCACAATGAAATATGTGAATTTGAGGTAACATTGTTAGGATGCGTACCTTATGGGGTCTGATTTTAGAATTAACTATACCACATGTAAAGGTAATATTGTGGATGATGTTTTGAGATGAAAAAAATCCAGTCAAATAATTGAAAGAGTCTAGTGGTGAGTGGGATTTAATAGAGATCTTTTATCAAATTCATTTGGAGATAAAATAGAATTGAGTAGCTGCGTTCTTGGATATAGTTCAACATAATCTTTCCCAATTTGATCAAATTCTTCTAGAAAATCATGTTGAAGAGTTTTTCAATCATCTCATCAGTCATTACATGGTGTTAATATGACATTTAATCGGTCATTGTCACCCTTTGGAGTTTTATTTTCAAGGGTTTCATTGTGGTATTGTTATCTACGAGAAATGTGGTTATGTAGGATAGCCACAAGTCTTTGTAGGCAGTTCATACTTGTTATACAATCATGTTTTATGATATTTGTCAGCAGTTCGAGTGTCTAGGTATGAAGCATGAAATATTTTACTTTGTATCGCGTTGCTATATGTGTCATGAAGTTAATGTTGAGAACTAAAGGCCCTCAATGTTTCTTCAGAAACTAAATATTCCTACATAGAAGTGGGAAAAGATTGGCATGGATTTTATTGTTGGCATACCACATACAATAGGGTTAAGTAACACTATATTGGTAGTGATAGATCTTATGAAAAAATATATTCATTTTATTCCTATCACATATTTACCTAAGATGGATGTATTTGGATAGTTACATGTTTAGGAGGTTATGTGGATTCATGGACTGTCATTGAAAATTATTTCTAACTAAAACTCACATTTTACTTCACCTTTTTGGGAAGGACTTTTAAATAACTAGGGTCACATGTCACATTTATATGAAAATATCAATCATAAATGGATGGTCATATATAGGGGTCCAGTCAAATTTTGAAGTACATGCTACAAGATTGTGTTTTTGATTTTGGATTTTTGTGGGATAACTACATGGGATTGGTTGACTTTTCTTGATATAATATTTACCAATACATGATCATAAAGGATCCTTTTGTGGTGCATTATGGTTGGATGTGTTGGTCTCCATTGTGTTGGACTAAGGTGGGTGAGACCTCATTATTGGTACCAAGCCTTGTATATTATACATCTGAGAAAGTCAAGATGATTAACCTACAATTATAGACAACTTGTAGTCTCTATATGGGTTATGTTGATCAAAGGTTCCATGACATGGTGTTTCCCATGGGATACCTTTTATTTATAAATGTGGTTCCACTCTTGGGTCATCGTCATTTGGGTATGCAAGGTATGTTAACATTGATATATGTCAGACCTATTGATATTGATGAGAATGTTGGTATGGTGGAATATAGGTTATCATTTCCTTCTCATCTAATGTAAATTCATAAAAAGATCCATGTTTCCTAGTGGAATAAATATAAACCACACCCATCTCATGTGGTGAATTAGGAAGAGCTAGAGTTGGAACATGATTTTTTTATGTTGGAACGACCAGTACAAACGATCCATTTTCTCTATATGGTTACAAATGGGAAGTATATTCCATTGTTTTGAGTTATTTTTTATCATGGTAATGTTTTACATGAGAATTGGGACCTATTCTCTTTTGTTAATGTTGAATATCCATCTTTGTTCTATGATCAAGCTTCAGATGAATGTCCAGGGATGGAAAGAAGTCATTGTAGATAGAATTGACACATTCAGGTCATTTTTTACGGTGATTAATTATTTATATTTATTTTTTCATATATATCCTATTTTTCCTATAATATTTTGGTGAAATTTATGTGTTTTGGGATAACGGACGGTGCCACAAAGTTGATGCATGATTTAGACAATTGTGTTCCCTTGCCCAAAAAACCATGCATCCAACTGTCATATTTGGATAGAGGAGAACGACATTGTTTTTGAATGGTTTAGAAAATATATGGGTAACTGTGAAACATGTCCCTATTAGATATTTTTTATAAAATGGTTTCCACATGATTTGGTAATCCATGTTGGAAAACAATGGAACTTGTCCTGGTAACTAAAAATTGGGGTTTTACCTCCCCCTTTGATATTTAACCCCAAACACACAAAATTCTCCCCACTCAGGTTTCCTCACACTATGATCCTCATTACCTCTCCTTTAATCTATTATTCCACAGTTTTTTATTTCTCATTTTGGTATAGAATTATCAATAATCATTTATATAAGTGGTTTTCCATCTTGATTTTATCACTATTAAGGTGTTTTTATTGTCCCTTCTTGGGGTTTCATGTATCTAGTGGGATGGGTTACCTTTTTTTGGAATAAATCATGATTCTTTGGGTTCAATATTGATTTTTTTGGTTAAATGTGTCCTTTATATGATAATGTGGTGTTGTGGTTGTGGTTTAGCTCTTATTTTTTTTGGAAGTTTATATACTTAAGAGTTGTGGTTCCATGATTAAAAATTATTTGGTTTTTTTGATATAGTTTCTTTTCTTAATTCATATATTATATGTATTTTTCATGAGGTGAGAAATGTTTTTTAAATATCTTAAATGTTCAATTGTTTTGAAGGATGGGATTCTAAAGGAATCAAATGATGTTCCATGAGTGTTTGATGTGAAATTCCTGGTTTGTCTTTCTAAAGGTGGTTGATAAAATGTGTAAATGGAGAAACCCATGTTTTGAAATGGATTAGTTGTGAATTTCTATATAAAATATGTTATGGTTATAGAAATAGTGGTATATCAAGTGAGTGTATCTTGATTGGATTGTTCATGTGTGAATGTGATTTCTAATTTTATATGTTGGATGGAAGGTGAGTAAAAAAGGACATTCTAGTTATTTATATGGGGGTAATAGGACTAGTATGCTAGATTAATCGAATGTGGTTTGTCCTAGATTAATCTAGAAATATTTAATATTATAACACTAACTAAATTATTGGTGATTTTTGCATACAACTAAATCATTGTATGGATTCCACTATAGATAATCATGCAAAAGGATGTTGTGGGTTGTGATTTCTATACCATGTTTCACTGAAATACAAGGACCTAGTGTGCCATTTTAGCTAGTGCATATGGGGTTTTTCCATGACGTAGTGTTCTATTGTCACATCATACTTACCATAAGAATATAGTGCTCTTTTTTGGTTATTTCAATCATAAATCATGTTTTTAAAAGTTTTATATAAAACTATTTTTATCCATTTTATAAAACATACATGTTAACGATTGTATGATTTTTTTTTGAAAGAAATATCATTTATTGGGTTGTATCTTATTAAGATTTGGTTCAATCCCTGCATACACCTTTTGGTGTATATATACTTGGTAATATTTGACCCAGGTAAAGGAAATATGTATCATGATGGTGGATATGGTTGCTAGAGTCCCCCTTCGTCCATGGGTTGGTGGTGGTGGCTTGAAGGTGATGTCCCATATGTTGCATGGAGTTTTTTGGTATAGTTCATTGTTCACATTATGTGGGATTTCATTTGTGTATTATTTATTCTTAAATACCATGAATCTAATTTTTTTTGAACTCTATTGATTATGATTATTCCTTAATGTTTTTTTATCATTGTTTGTTGTCTATGATTATGAAATCAAGTGAAATCATTCCCAATGTATTTTTTTGTTACCCAAGTATTTGTTTCTATTCCATGGGTATGGTTATGACCATTAGGCCATATTTTAATATAGGTCTGGTGTTAGGTTGAATTGTACCCTTACAAGGTTTGTGATAAGTATGAGGTGACCACTTGAATCTGAAGATGCATGTAAGAAGTACATTAGAAAAAACTTGATCCTTGGGACGATTAGTTGACCAATGATATAGAAAAACATAATGTTGAATCATCAGTCATGATTATTTTGATTCTTTATTTGTTAAAGGTATGAAAAATATATGATATTTTCAGGACATGTTACAGAACATCTATCTCAGGAATACTACCCCACACTAGAGGGAATTATATGTTTTTACATACATGATCAATGTTCATGTTTTTCCGTTTTACTATTGTTCTCATTTCCCAATTAGTGATACACATGATTACAAGGTTATTGGCTTATGGGGTTTCAACACATATCTAGAACAGGAAGAGGGAGCGTGTACATGTATTATATCAGGCATTTGTGATTTGTATATAATTTTTACAATTTCATTTGATTGTTTACCTACATTTTTTTAATTGGTTGGTCATTTAATGTGTCTAAATCAATTTATAATGGATTTTGATATATAATTTTATTCTTAAACATTAAATACCTAATCGTAAATTTATTAAAACATGTAATGGAATATTATATGTAATTATTATATGGTCTTACCTATATATAATTCGATTTAAATATTATAGAGAATATTCCTTGTTAAATATTAATCGATATTTAATTTAACTCATCCATAGATATGAATTATATAATTAAATTAATTTATTTTATTATAAAATAAATTACCAATAGTATTTATTTTTCATGTGTAATCAACTAACTTAAATTCCTTTTATAACTTATACAGTGTTTCCATTTATAAACTATATTATAATATTAATTTGGCTGAATCATTCTAATGAGAATATCATGCAATGAAAAAAATGTAAAGGAATGTAACTTTTGAATCATTTATATGTTTTTGATGTATAACTTGTGAGAATAATTTCATTAAACAGTTTTTGTAAAGGGGGTAGAGGGAGAGATAAGGTTTTAATACCTTTATGATGTGTTCAGTACATTTTTGTGGAATGTAGTGCTTATTTTGAATTTAGTTTAAACTATGGCTTCTAATTTTTTGTTTGGTGAAATTTTATTTGATCCTTGTAATCTGTTCTAAAAACAATATATTTTTTATAGTATTATTTTTAAAAAAATTGTGAGATACTAGAATTTTTTTATAATTCTAGTATGATTGATATCATTTCTATCATGATGGGAGTTAGAGAACTGGTTTTATTTGTGGTTTATGTACGACATGGATTATAGGGATAAATGATATGACTTATTGTCTATTGAGATAAATATGAGGATGGTCATCATAAAACAACCATTATAACCCAACAAACCAGTACCAGAATCATTAATGACATGGAACAATGGATGTTACAGTTCACAAAGTTATAGTGGCAGTTTCTTATCATAATAAAAAATCAGAAGAGGTCAATATTCCCATATAAATTACTAATGATACAAACGAAAATAAAAATTATCATTAACACGTTTGTATGAAAATAATGTTTTCATGATAAAATATTCTACAATCAAGTCAAGTACAAAAACTGACATTGAATATCAATCCAAATAAAACACAAGAACCATGACCTTTACATATCTTATGGAAAACAAACATCACTTATCACCACCAACTCCATTGTTTAGGGTATCAAGAATTCGCACCACCATTTATTGAGGCTTTTGTTTCTCATAGACCAGGAAAATGATAATCAACATATTCCTAGAAGAATATAGAGCGTGTGAGCTAAATTGACCTGATAGAATCCCACCAATCATTTCATAAGTAGTCCACATAAAATAAATAATATATTACTATTTTTAGACATATCATGGATTGTTAATATTATGAAAAATTAAAATTAATCAACCTTTTAAATTCAATTTGATGGAAATTTTCAATAACGCACTAATAAGTATTTCATTAAAAATATGCATGAATATGCATCTTGATCAAGCATCTTTAAATAAATAATTTCATAAGAATAGATTGCATAAATAATTTCAAATAATAGAACCATATTTATAATCCTCTTTATTATTTAAATAATCAATTATGTGTCCTCACACAAATTAGTTAAATTATTCCCATTGAGATAACACTTCTCTAGATCTCAAATCTAAGAGAAATATGAGTCCACCGAAATGAATAAAATCCCACCCTCATCATGTTCTTTATCATTGGTATCATCAACCAATATCTTGGTATATCTAATACATGTCTCTCATTACTCTCTATTACCTCCAACCTAACTAATAAAGAACACATGTTAATAAAATAAATTAATCATCTAAAAAAATTAAACTCAACTAAATTAACTAAATATTATTTCAAGAAGCCGTACTTCATATTTCAAATAGCCTGTTTTATTTAAATAATTAACATTAAAAAATTATCATGAATGCACATAACTTTCACATAAATCATTTCACTTCTAAAAAAATTGCATGCCTTCATTTCTCATGATTCGTCATAAAATTATGTCTTCAACTCTTCATTTTGATTCAATCCCATTTTATTAAAAATTTATTGTTTATTTAAATATTAATGGCCACAATGGCTTAACACACACCTAGGAATAAAATATTAATTAACAAGAATATAAATCCATTCTTTTGAAAAAAACTGAAACACATTTCACAAAATGATAAAAAAGTAGTTTCAATCGATAGAAATATCTTTATTAAACCACCTGTGTCAATCATTGTATCACCAAACACCAAACCTGGATTCCCAAATCAGATATAGATGAAAGGATATGATCAAACCATAGGGTGAAAAAAAAATTTGAATTTAAAAAATAAAACTTTAATCCAAAAAATGAAAAATGATCCACGATTCTAAATAAATGATATAGAAAATGAAACAAGAATTCAAAATTATATATAGGTTACACTTATAGATATATATTTAGTTATTCAATAGACAAATGAATCCAATAATATTCAAGGCATGGTGAAATAAAATTTCTATAAGATATACTATGACATAAATTTTTTCAAATGAGGTTCATGGTATATGTTATTAATTATAAAATGGTGGTTTTAAGAATTTAATTCAAAATATTATAAAATCTAATTTACTACACATGGAATATCTACACTGCTTATCAAAACAATCACCAACTAGGTGAACCATTAATATGGGTTACTAGATGTGCCACAATTTTTTGTAACAATGATTTAAATAAAATCCCAGAACCATGTAAAACACCTTTTTTCCATTCATAAAGAATGTGGGGAACACTACACATTTTGGACTAACCATGAACCTAAATATGCACTCTTTTGAGATACTATAACACATAAATCATCATTTATTAGGTAGACCTTCATTATTTTCCATAACTATGTGCCAATTATGTAAATTCCAATAAACTGATTAAAATTAAAAATATCACCCGAAAATGAAAAATAAAAACACCGAAAGAAATATTATCAAAAGAATGGGATATATTCACCTTAATAAAGTGTCAGCATATTTTAAATCTCCAAAACATAACACTCTCTTCCCCCAATATTCATCATTTTTAAGTAGAGCCCATAATTTAACAAGACCTCTACTATCTCAATATCATACATCACTCTTTTACCTCATGAGCATCTAAATAATGATCTAAAATAAGAAATACCAAAGGAAAATACTTAATACAGTAAATATTCACCCGATAATAAATATTTTTCACCATATTCAAAGTCACAATAATATGATTTTCTACATCACTATATTCCTAGTTACAAATATGGTAGAATTATTAGCTATATTTCATTATATGTGACCAGTGAAATACATAATTGATTGATGTAAATTTTCAGGTAAATATGAAATGGTTCACAACCATCCCAAACATAGTCAACAACATCAAAAGGTCTCATGTACAATGGTGCAAACATACCTTAGTTTCTAGTTCATTAGTGACAAAGTCAAGGAAATAATACTTGGAAATCAAATTCACAGGAATATTACTATGAAATAAGTCAATGGTGATTCAAATATGATTTGTACTAGAACTAATACCTCACTAAACGTTGTTTAATCATCTAGGTGCTTACAATCATCATGTAGAATAATATTTTTCACAAACGGGGTTCCACACAAATATATAATCAAAAAATAGATGTTAATATGGCCTTCTATACAGTGCCTCATAAGAGAAAATTAAATTTAAAACTAGTAGGTACTACTATTGTAGGACTCATCCTTCCCCAAATAGAAATCATGTGCTCCTCCAAAGTCAGGTTTGAAAGAATAAAGAATGTCCCCATGAATCTCTATATCATAATACATAAAACCATCTATATAATGATAGATCAGAATTTTCAATAGAATCTTGTATCCCATATACTTATATATCCTTCTCCAAATCAAATTAATTCTTTGAGGAATTCATTGAAATCCAAAAAAACCATCGTTATCTCATCCCACTTCAATTTAATCACATAAATAGGATGATTAAACATTGAATGAATTTAATGTTCAATATTAATTTTTTGATAGTTGTAATAATAGGTGAAAAATTAGTAATATATTATTTCATATCATTCTTCCATAATTGATGCCTCATATCATAAAAAATCATTGTCGGATTAGGGTGAACCACCAACTGGGAATGCTCATAATACATTTTCACAACCTTCCTCTTAAGGTATTGAATGATATCACATTTCCTGATGAAAAATATCCTACCTAGGGCTAGATACCATTCGTGGATAGTATCAATACAATACGAAGAATCCATAATTCCTCAGATTTTATCAGTAACATACTTCCCCTAGTTAACAAACCCTATAAAAGAGTATTTTACCAGAAAACAACCAAAAACGTCACAAGATTTATCCACATAGTCCCTCCAATGTATATGAACAATGATTTTGATGATATCTCAATCATATAATGATTTCCTCATAGTCTATTATGGTATATTCTTTCTATATGAAACAATAAAAATCCACATTAATGGGTTTTATGATAATTGAATGTCGACTAATTGCAGGTACATTACCAATGTAATCTAGTAGAGAATCAAATAAATATATGAAAATATACTACACAATCACTTATAATATGATTAAAATATAGATGTTTCATCAAAATGTATTTTTATACTCTTAATAGCATGTATAATTACAGTGATTTCAAGATATTTTGTGGGATTCCTTTTTTAGGTGGAATAAGAAATCACAAACAATAACCCACTACAATATCACCCTGCATGAAAATGAAAACCATCCCCAGACCTGAATTATCACAACTGTATAAATAGACCTACCTAAACTCATGTGTAATAAAAAAATTGTTTAAGTGATTTTATTCTTCATCTAATTTTAGGAAGTCCAACATTTGGATTCTACAATAAACATCACTCACATATGAGTGATAGAAGTCAATGGTGAATTTTTATTGGCGTAGTCTTTCATGAACAAGTGATAATGATCTACTAGGCCACAAAAAACCTATCCCAATGATATTATTTGGTACCTACCATGGAATAAAATTTTTACTTTTTACAGATCAATTGGGAACCCATGTTTTGAGAAGACATTCCTTAAAAACATTACACCATGAATCTAGAATTGGTACTCTGAAATCTTCATATAGTTTTAGTGATTCCTCCGGATATCAATAACAAAAGAAAAAATAAATATTTGATCCCCCTTAATTTTTTGAAGAAACTAATATTTAATTGAAAACTTTAAAAATTAAAGAGTAATTGTACTATTTTAAAATCAATTTATTAGTTCCATTAATAAACACTGTGTCGGAGAGGCCAAATGGAATATCAATATATTCTAAGTGGCTATACCTACTCTTGAATCAAATCATTGGGATATCATACTCCATTAATAAAAACTTTTGTTAACCAAGATATTGATCAATCATCAAGAAATACTTCTTCAATTTTATATTATCAACACAATCATTGATGTTGTGATATAGATTCATTTTCACGATCATAACCTAATGTAGATTTCAGTAATCAATACACAAGAGAATGGTTTTATCTAACTTCATTTTGGAAAGCAATAGGGAATCACATTATGACATACTAGTATGAATGAAAACATTGTAAATTAAGACAATAAACTCATCTTTTATCTCATTTAGTACAACCACTCCCAAATCATCTGTGTGTATAGATAATGGATGTTTACATGACACTAAGTCAACATATATGTCTGCCTTCCTCTCTAGTGGTAGACTAGAAATTTATAATGTGAACTCATTTAAAAACTCAATATATTCTAAATTAGGTTTACTATAAAGATATTACTTCTCTATTTTAATTTAATTAAAGGATATAAACCTATCCATGTAGGAAATATTAGGTTTGGATCAATAAGACCTTTGTTCTTCATCCTCCCTGAAGAACATGGAACTCCATATATTGATAAATAATTATTACTCCATGATGATATTATTATATAAATTATTTCTCAAAAACATACAATTAAATTAATATAATTATAAATAAATTTCTCAATAAGAGAACCAAAATATCTATTTGAGCACGATATTTGATAAAGATATTTCCTAAGGGAATCAGAGACAATTCTATTTCTTAACCCTAGGAGGTGTTTCAATTTCCATCCCAAAATGTTTGAGGCCCATTAAGATATTATAAAATTTTAATTATGGAGTAATATGAATGAATTATAAGAACTATATTTCAAATAAACTATCACCAAATATGAATAAATAGTATTGATACCTCTCAGTATTGTAGAACACACATTTATTCTCACCGAATAATCTTTCATTATGTAAAGTTGAATCATTCTTGATGTCTATCAATAAAATCACCTTTTTCATTAAATATCATTCTCTATGTTAGATACTCTTAGTATAGATGATCATATCCAATGTTTTGGTTATAAAACACATTTAAAACTTGATCAAGATGATTGAACTGCTTTATGAGCATTAAATCATTTTACCCTTTGTGAAAGAATAATTTGATTTTCCTAAATTTCCAGCATTGAAATAAATTAGTGTCCATTTTATATACACTATTATAGATTTTATGGAATTGTAATATCAAGTATAATCCCTATTATTTCCATTATTTGGTTTATTCCAAACTATCCTCTTCTCAAATAAACCACAGAAATACATTATAAAATTGGTGGAATTCCAGTCAACCATGACATACCAGCCATGTCAATTTTCACCATCACAGATGTATCCATAAAATTATCATAAGTTGTGATATAAATTATAATGAATTAATACTATATATCAAATATAAATCCATCTAAAACCTATAATTTGTTCACTTCTCATTGAAGAGTACCATATGTGGGAATTGATAAAATGCGTCAAAATTATAGTTATACTGATCACCATCTTGAAACCTTAGTGATGCATGAGAAACTATATAGGATTATCAAAAAGGATATAGATATAATTACCCAATAAATATATTATTGAATTCTTTTTACTCTAAAATCTTATTCAGATTGACCAAAACAATATCATCCCATATTTTCTTTCTTGTCCCTTGAAGTAGGAGTATGATACACATAGCTTTAATAGATGTTGAAACATGAAATAATAAGAAATTTCATTAAATACTTCCAAATAAATCTTCTACTACATGGGGATCATTAGTTTTATATAATAATGGTGTATTTTCATGATGAAACTGACATACTCAGTCTCTGTTATCTTACATAGAATGTTTTATTTTTTTATCCAGAATGATAGTATATTTATGTTCTTATCCCAAAGAAAAAATCATGAAATCTACTACCTCTATGATGGGTTGATCAACTAGAATTTGTTTTATTTTGGTTCATCTTTAGATCCATCTTGAAGCCTATAAAATTGTATTTTTTGTCATATAGAACTACAAATAATCCACAAATAGTAAGGATACATAGGTTTTAAAATATCATATTATCAAATATATCAATAAAAATTATACAAGAGAATCAAATCTAATATCAATGTTTTGGAAAATTGTAGATTCAAATTCATTTATTCTAAAATTTTACATCTCCAAAATACCAATGGTATATTTAGATTCTCTGCGATGAGAGTTGGATGAGAACTCACTCATAACCTTCGTCTTAAGTCCAAATTTTTATTATTTATTTTCTTAAAACTAAACCAAAACATCATAGAGATATCCATGAGAAATAGAACCCACATATGAAAGTAAATTTATAGGTACCAACATGAATAACCCATGAAAAAGGCTATTGAATCAATCATTAGATATAGTGATGAGAAATATCGATCTCTGTGGGATAGAGACGATTTCGTGTTAATAAAGAATATTCAATTGGGGGATGATTTTACCTAATTATTTACCCAAAAAATGAAATCATTATAGATGAGTATAAAAAGAGAGTATATTGAATTGTAATAAAAAAGGAAAAACCCACTATGTAAAAAACATTAAAACCTAAAATGGACCAAAATACCAAAATATCAAAATTGTCTAGATCTATAAATTAAATATATATCACATATTTCACCTACCACTGCCTAATCTCAAGGTATCACTTTGATGAATAGCTACTACATCATTTTATCAGGTTTCCATTTCCTAGACCTAAAAAAAGATTTATTACATCAACCTAAAAGAATATATATAGTGTGGGAAACACTGTTATTATAGGATCCTTCCATACATTTCATATTATTTCCATATCAAAAAACCAAATATACATAGTTTTTTTAAAAATGAAAATGGTAATTTTTTTAGAATTAATAATGAATCGTTCTTTTCAATCAATTTGAATTTAATATATAAATTAGGCACAAATAATAATTTCTATCAAAAACATACATGAATATATGTCTTTCTAAATCATGTATGAATAAATAATTTCAAAAAAACTACAATATGTAATCATATCAAATTTTAAAATACTGGCTATAATCAAAGGGGTTGGTTAAAACAATTCATGAGGATATTATCACGTCATATTGAAATACTGGTACAAGTGTTCACACATCCCTATACCTAAAACCTGAGAAAATGAGAGAATGCCACAATGAATGAACTCCCCACCATCCCCAATTTTAATATGTTATCACTATCATTCAGTGCCTACATTAATCAAATTCATTCTTGATTTTAATTTATTGGATTAAAAACCTATGAAACAAGGATACCATGTGCTTTGACCAAATAATTCAAATAGAAAATCATTCATCTCAAATTAGTTTCATTGAAAATAATTTATTATTCTCTATTTCATATTTCAAATTTACCATTATATTGAAAAAACACAAAAAAAAAGTTATTCAAAAATTTCCTGGCTTTTAAAAAAATGATTTCATTTAAAATCCAAAAAAAAAATTATGGCATCATTTCACATGAGCCACTATAAAACTATATCATGTAATCCTTCCTATGATTCAATACCACTTTCATAAAATTAGTAAAATATTTTAAAACACATAGAATCTTATATTAAGAATATAAAAATCCAATTAAATACAATAAAGATGAGCCCGTAAGGGGAAACGCAGTGTGAGGGTTTTCTCTCCCGGTGCCGCCTCCTGGTTTCACCTCGGTCAGGCGTTGCTTCCTCCCCTTCCTTGTTTGTGGTTCATAGTGGGGACTTCCTTGGCTCGGTCGCCATGATGGTGCGCTAGATTCAACCTTCATTCATGGCGGCACAGGCGTCAAACGACCGAGTCCCAGAGTCTGTGGGTTGAGTGAGTCTTACCGTTCATGGTCGCAGGCATCTGGTGAGGGTTGTGGCTTCCGGGTGTCTGATGGTTAGTGGCGCTGGGTTTCAGAACATGATCTGGTTTTTACTGGGTCCTTTTCCGGTTTTGTGTGTTTTTCTGTTTTTTTTTCTTTCTTCCCTTCCTGCTTCTGGTTCTTGGATGGGTGAATTTGTGTTGCTGTTTCATGGATGGATATGGCGGTTTTATGCCGCAGTTTTTGTTGTTCATGCGTCTTCGCGAGCATGGGATGATTCTGTTCCTCTTTGTTTAGAGGATTATGTTTTTGTGTGAGTGGAAGTTTTCGTATGTTGTGATTTCTTCAGCATCCACCGATGATCTGGTGTGCGCCGTTGATGTTTGTACCGGAGAGGTAGATGGACGCTGAAGGTCTTTGATGTTGGTGATGATGACAGTCGACGGTAGATGATGACGGTCGACGGTGGCCGACGACGGTCGCTGTTGATAGAGTCCACGGGAGTTGGTGAACCTCACCGGTGTCCCGGTGAAAGTGGGTTTTCCAGTCGCATCGGGGGCGTATCCCGAGGATGATGAGGCAGTGGTAGGTGATCCCGGGTTTCAAGGCGGAGCGTGGGCTCGCTGCTCGAGGAGTTACGCGGTTTCTTTTGATGGGTGGTTGTTTGAATTTTGAAATGGTTTTATATTATCCTTGGGTCCCAACAACCCCTATAAACCGGCTTTCTGATAATGAAATAAAAAGATTTCTAGTTAAATTAAATACAATTAACAAGAGTCTAAACAATTATTTTGGAAATAATTATTAATCCATCTCAAGTTAAAAACAATCTAGAATTTCAAATTATATGTATTGAATTAAAAACCCAAAATCCTCAGTTAATAGATCATAAAACACTAAATAAGTAATCTATAATTAAAATCATATTATGGGAAAGAATAATTCATGATATAATAAAAAAACAAAAATCCTGAAATAAAATAAGGATCCATCAATATCACAATGATCCACCACTTGTGATGAAGGATAATAACAAAAACAGTAATTTATAATTAGTTCATGTTTATTATAAATTAAAGGGATTAAATTCATTAATTGGAAACTAAATCTGAAAATAAATTTTGGTTGGAATTTCCAAAATTTCTACAAGAGAGGATCCATGGTCAATAGGGTCAAATGTGGTTTCACGGAGGGGATAATATAGTCAAAATAATGGTTTTGGAAATTGATATAGAAAAATTAGAAAACATAAATCATGTCATATAGATTTGATGCAAATTATTTTAATCCATTTCCCCACCATATAAATATTATTGGGATAATGGAAGAGTTAAAATGTTTGGATACATTATTTGAAAAATAATGTACTGATCGTGGAAAATTACTGTTACCTAGGTAAAATAATTTTAATGGATGACCACACAATTTGAATTGCACATGTGATAAAATTTGTGCCCTCCTGTATGACTCCAATATAAGAAGCTTGCTTTCTTTAGAAGACCCAAAATATATCCGTGTTCCAACCCTAAATAACAATTGAAACACAGAAAATTATTTTAAATTTTACTAACCTTTTTCAGATAAAAACTAAAATAAAATATGATCTTGAAATATAGGTATATGTACCATAATAAAAGGTTCTAGATGTTACAATTGAGGTTTAATAGAGAGTTTTGATAATAGAGGGTAACTAGAGAAGGGGTTTAAGAAGATTTGTACATGGATTTAGAATTATAAGTATGGATGAATTTTCATGTATGAGATTGACGCACGTGAAGTGTAGTTATTGTGTAGTTAAGGATGTGCATGTGATTTTTTGTGTTTTAAAGATTGGTTTTGAAGTATTTAACTGTAAATTTAAACAAACTTATCATTTAATGGAGAACTTATAGTGATATAGCTCACGGTAACCCTATATAAACCAAAAGTGGGACAGTCTAGTGTAAATAGAAGCTTGATTTTTTAGGATAATGATGAGTTCATGGGTACTCATGTAAATAGTTCTTTCTTGTGAGATTTTTAAATTTTAAAAAATTCCATGTATGCTTTATCTTATTGAGACGGTCATAATATGAAGGCATGAAAATTTTCAAGGGAATATAAGACAAGTTATAATGGATCATTACTTGGTGGAATTTGAGTTATACCATCATGAATGAGATTAACTGTGGTATGAAACCTTTAATATTTTATGATATCAAAGAAGAAACTGAATGATAGACATTTGTTGTGTTGTTTCAATTACGGTTTTGTTGATATGGGTGTTAGATTTGTGATTGTTAAATAATAAATTAACAGTATTTATAGGTTGGTGGCTATTTAGTAATTAATATGAATATTATAGGAATAGAGGCCTTGATTTAGAATTAAGTATTCCCATACAGTGGGGGGTGGGGTATTAGGGATATGTGTAGGCATTGTGGAACAGTCAACCCCGGAATTCCCCTTATTATTGGAAAACATGAGTAATGATATTGGATCAAGAGAATTAAAACCCAAATTCTAATAACGGACAATTCAAAGCAGTTCTCAAGGCATTATATAAGTGAGTCCATTTTGTGTGGCAGTAAAAAATTGGTTGGTTATTTGAGTGGTCTTCATTTAGAATGATTTTTTTAAGATTTCATAGAAAATATTCTGTATAAACTAGAAAAATATGAAGGTTGGTATTTCATTTTTTTTCTTTTCCATGATTTGTAGAAGTAAAATAAAATCATTCTTTATCGTAAGGGTTAATGGATGATAAACCATTGATATTGTAGTGCTTTGTGGAATGAAATTATAATGAGGATACTCACATGGTGGGGGTATTAAATTAGTATTAAGGTTGAGGTTTCTCTATGAGTGTGACCGTGGATATAAATATAGGGTTAGTGGATGGATGAAAGGACATTTGGATTCTTATGTGTTGACAAATTTGGGTTTATGGAGATTATTTAGAGTGAAAATAAATGATTTTATAAATGATGTTAGTGGGATTATCTATTTTAGTATTGGAATTAGGTTAGTACTCAAAGATATGAGTGAGAGTTTGATATAGGGTTTTTGGTAATTATGGTAAAACATAATGATAATTGATTTTGGATGGGGACATAATCATAAAATGAAACCCAATGTTGAGTATAAACTAAAATTTTATTGCTTGGATAGTGTCAAGATTCCATAAATATATAGGAAAAATAATTTGGAGGTGTTTATATATGTATATATATATACAAGAGAACCTATAAATATAGTAATCATAAGGCGGTCCACCTGGTAATGATCTATGGAGTGGGATGTGGTGAAGTAGAAACCCATGTTGGTGTCAGTACAATAAGGGGTTGAATTTCAATGAATCAGTTAGTGGTTTTGATGGGATTTCTATGATTATTTGTTTCATAACATCTATATACGTGTTAAAAGTAGAGTGATATGATTTCTGAAAACTATCCAAAACAATGTCAGTAGAGTGGATAGTTTTGCAAGGATTCAATTCTTAATGGGAGGTTATAGACGTAAATGGGGAGGTGGGGCCTCACATTAGGGAATGTCTTAATAATAGTGATATTATTTTTTATGGATTTGGTAACAAAGAGATTCACTATATGTAACACCCTATTATATTAAAATACTAACATCATGATTGATAACGTATACATCATTCAACCCCAATTTGAAAATATAAAAGAAATATTAATACTTAAATATAACTATTATAAGCTATCCATTTATTATTGGAAAGGAATAATATTTAAAACCATGATATATATATATATATGAACATTCTATTAAATATAAATATATTTATGTATTCGTAGTAAATGATCAATCAATTTCCAGTAAATTCATTTTATGCTTTATAAATATTGTTTCTTCATAAATAATATTTATTTATTTTATGCATGGATAATATAATCTATTTATTTGAATTTTTTAAAATGTATATGATAAAATTTTCTACTTTTTTAAAATCAAAATATTAAAATTCTCACATGGTTTGATATTTTTATTTTTATAAATATATTTTTTTTCATTTAATTGTGAAAAATAATGAGTTTTATTAAACATTAATTTTAAATGCATAATGTATTTCCTTTTTAATTAATTAAAATATTATTTAATAATAAATAATTTCAATTTCAATTTTATAATATATATATATAAATATATAAATTAAAATACATTTAATTGTGATCATAAGTTGTATAGATACTATAAAATCATCTGTTGATTGAAAATAATTTTCTTGAAAATTTATTACTTGTATCATTTTTATGGTTTAATGTTAAATTAATTTATTGTAATTATTTAAAATTTAAAAAAAATGAATTATATATTTTTAAATTCATAATTATGATCATTTAATATGTATAACTTATTGTTCAGTCATAATAAATCGTAAAATAGATATAAAAATATTTGTTACCATGGTTCAGGGGAAAACAACTTTATTGGGGGTCAAAATAAAAAGACAAGGGTTATAATGAAATAAGAACAAGTCTGATTTCGTTTAACTAACTATATTTATAACTGATATCATCTTAATTCTTTAAATTTTCAGTTTGATATACATATGTAAATGATAATGACATTTATAATAATATAATTCAATAAAAGGACAAAAGTCACTCTCTTTCTTTCAAAAATACCCTACTTTTTTTAATATAGATTAAGAGGTATTCTTTTTCATAAATATTAATTTTAAGGTTATGTAATTTTTTATACTAAGAAATTTTTTTTTTCTATATTATTAGTGACGAAATAATTGCCCAAAATTCTTATGCAACACCAATAGAGTACTAATTTAATTAAAAAGAAAAAAAAAATATCGAAATTATTTAAAATAATATATTTGATATAAATATTTGTGTTCCAAAATTTTTTCAAATAATTTAATAATATTATAATAATATTAAATTTATAGATTCTAATTATTTTTTGACCTTATTTTTAATGTCAAATAAACTGAATAGTGTAAAAATTAACATTAATGAAATTCTAAAATATATAATTTTTTATTAAATGATTTAAAACTATTAAAAATATTTTCATGGACCAGTTAAATTATAAATTTTCTATAATATCATCTATGTTATAATTAATTTATGTTTATCTATTAATATATTATTTAATGACTGATGAATAGAAAAAACATCAATACGGTGATAATTTTAAAAAATGGATGAAGTGGGTTTAGAATAGGAAATAGTAAATACAAAATAAAAAAATATAAATTTTTTATTGGATAATAGAACTTCTACTCCAAATCATATTATATTATTAATTTGTTATTTGGGGTCATTTTTTCCATGATAAATAATTTATATGAATTTATTACTTATATGAAACTTTAAATGTACCCCCCCCCCGTCACTTATAAAAAGGGAACCTCTTATCCTCTTTTCATAACATCTCAAGAGCCTTTTTGTTCTACAAATAAATTCAAAAATTTCCTCCTTATTCCCATCTTCATTTCATATAGGACTTGGTTTTATCAAAAATTAATCCAAGTGATTTTGGGTTGTAAAACCTTATGGTTTGTCTAATGAAGTGGTATTGTACATATTCATAAATATTTGTTGTATTTATTCTTCCACCCACATAAAATCTTATTTAAACATGATGATATAAGATCATACCTATATCATAAATACATAGATGTTGTAGTATCAATTTAATACACAATATCCATCCCATATTTCATCAAATGGGAAATTGAACAGTCATTTGTATTTCTGGAAGAACACCACATCACAAAGAGAAGTAATAATTTTCCATCCCCGCTGATCAGGTATGGTTGTAATGTTTTATTATATATATATATGTATATATATGATATTAATGACATATTATCATTCTTAAAAGGTAATATATCATATATATTCATACAATTAAATTCGCTAAAAAATTGTATTTTCATGCGTGCATAAGTGTTGATGACCACCACTACTATGCGGCGTGATTCACATTACACCACCGAATCACATGGATGATATATATATATATATATATCCATATAAATAATCTTTTATTTATAATATAATTCTAATTTTTAAGGGAAAAATAATATTTACCTTCTTTCTATAATTATAATTGCAAAATGGAACTATTACTCACGTATACATTCAACCTATTATTTCAATAACTACATCGTAGTTAATTATTCATTTTTATGGTTCATGTTTTATTTTAAGGGATAATTTATTTATAATTATTTTATTATTATTATTATAAATATTATGTATCAATTAATTCTTTTATCATCTTCAAACTGCCAAATTCATTTTAGACATATGAATCGAATATCATCAAAACGTCTAACATTAACTTTATATATTTTGTAATTAAATATATCATGATTTTAATTAAAATGAAATTATTTAAAAATTATAAAATTTATTAATTATGTAAATAATTAACTTAAAATCATTATTTGGGAAGATAAAAAATTTATGTAATCAGTCAGACCAATGGTAAAGGGTTTTCATCTTAATTTTCCATAATAGTGGAATATTTTATTATTTTGAAGCTAATTACATTAATATAGGGCATTTACTTACACTTATACATAATATATATAAAATAATTCACAAAATAATTGTAAATTAAGTTGTAATTACACGTAATTCATCAAAATGTAGTTGACATGAATGTTACCACGTGGAACTTGTTTTATAACTAAATAAACTTTCATTGGGTTAAGTCAAAACTTCATTGATTATAGTATGTAAACATTATATGTGAAATGGAATTTTATTGATTCATATTTTAATTTAATTTTTCATATAGGTTTTCAATTTTTTGGATTATCACTTCATTTAATATTTTTCACATCAACATTATGATTATTGTATGGGTTCTCCTCAAATATTAATCTTCAGGACATATATTAAGTTATGCACCAATCTCCATTAATAAGATATATATAATTTAATTTTTATATTTTCCATCATGAATATATTTACATCCATTATATATAATATTTAATTTCATGTTATATATATCACAGGGGTTATGATTTATATGTTACCAAAGTGGAGAGGATTTATATCACAATATCAACATTATATGAGATTGTTTATTTTTAATCATTTTTATGATTAATTGTTTGATAGTTCTATAATAAAACTAATATATATTATTTTCATATAGTTATTTTTAAAAATTATATATTTTCATTTCATTAATATCAATTAAGCGATCAAGAGTTTGAAGTAATTTTTTATAGAAAACTGGCTAATTATTTTCATAGGGTAAAATTCTTTTTACTCGATGTAAAAATTTTCCATAAATTTATTTAAATAATATTTTTAAAATTATTAAATGATTTATTAATGAAATTTAAACCATGTAATTTTAAAAATAGAATAAAATTAATATTTTTTATTGTTTCTCAAACAATGTTCTTTTTTGAATATTTACTGAATATGTCAAAGGAATCATTGCTTTAATGTACTCGTATTAAAATGAATTTTTATGTTGTTAAAAATGGTAGATGGTTTGACTATTAGTTATATATTTCTATGTATTTTAACAAAGAAATTATTTTATCTAATTCTCTAGGTATTTTTATTTTCCAAAAATCAATTTTTTATGTAAGAAGTTTTTTTTCGTCAGAAAAATGATATGATATTTATATGATATTTCTATCTATCAAAGACAAAAACATTATATTATACTTCTTCATAACATGGAATATATTTTTATGTTATCAACATTATTTATTATATGTATGTTTTATTAACATTTTGAAAATAGAATCATTAAAAAAATTATGCTAATAGTTTAATATAAAATTTTTTGTTGAATAAATATTGAATTATTATTATTTTCTGGAATATGATGAATACATTTATCTAAGTATGTGATTAGAGTGGCCCGTTATAGACCCTCTATGAATTTGTATGTATCAAAATTCCAAATAGTTTTTACATTTTGTTTAGGACTAACCCATTTATGTAATATGTCTTGGAATGAGGCTTTGACGGTATATTTATGATATCATACATTAATCATTATATATATGAGAAAATAGTTATTTATTTAGGTTTGATTATTTAAATTGTTATTAAATCCATATATATGTTTCATGCTCATGTTTTTATTTTTATAGAATTATTTAACTGCCATTTATTCTTATCATGTTATTATTCATTTCATTGTTATTGATTAAATGAAAATTATTTCAATTTATATAAATTTTTATATTTATTATGACTTATTTAATCATGATTGCTTTCATTTTAAATAAAAATTACTAACCATATGATACCAGCCTCTATGTGTTTCTGTTACCCATGATATTAAGGAGGAAACTTCAAATGAGTTCTACTGTGAAAAATATTATTTTCAATATTTTATAATTTATGTTTTCATATTTAATGTGATAATAATGTATGTAAGTAGTTTACCAAGATTACTGAAATATGTTTTCCATTGCGATGAGATCACTTGAATGTTATTCCAATGTATTTAAGATGCAAAAATTATAGCTTTTATGGTTCATGTTATATAATGTTCGTTATAAATAATGTTTAGTAGAATCTACCTGAAACATATATAGTAAAACATAGATTAGAGAATATGAAATTATGAATGAATATGAAGATGATTCTAAGGATGATTATAAGTTTAAATTAAAAAATACCCCATCTTCATTTTATGTGGTTTATGTGCCTTAAAATCATTTATTAATTTCTAATAGATGTATAAGGTATATCTATCCATTATTTATAAAATTTATTTTAGAATTAAGTAAATTTGAGGAATAATTTATTTTTATTTTATAGGAATAAGATTAAAGGTATTGAGAACCTTTAGAAAGTAAATGATATTTTTCAATGATGTAATAATTTATTATTAAATAATATGAACAAATGTTTTTTCATATATATCACAAAATGATTGAATTTTGATCAGATGATAATTTTTATATTTGGGAGGCTCATCTTATTTCTTGGTAAAATTATCTAAAATATATTAATATTGTTTTATAGAATGAAAAAATCCATTCTGGTAGACAACCTATCACATCTAGTAGAGCCACGAGTCTTGAACCCACCACCAAATAACGACAAGGGTCGATCACCTACCACTAGAATATGTGATGTATTGGTTAATCTGAAATTAGTTTTACTCATAACTAATGATGAATAAATATTATGTTGATTTTTGGAAACTTATTATAGGATCTAATTATTTTTTAATTTTCATGATTTTGAGGTGGTTACTGATGTTTGACCATTTATTTTATTAGGATGAGGTATATATAGACTTTAGGTTTAATGTAAAGTGTTTTTTTGGGAACAAATTTACTATATTTCTTTGATATTTATTATAAATGGTAGTAGAAATCATTTAATGTCAAAAAAATATTTAATTCTGAGATTACGGAGTTTATTTTGTATATAGCGTTATTTAATTAAGTAGTGATCTATATAAGCACATTGGTTTTATTTGTTGAATTTTTTATATTACTGAATTATTTATTCATATAAATGTTTTTTCATTTTATGTATTATCTTAATTTTCTCTTACAATTTTATTTTAATATAATATAAGAGGAATATAATTTTATTATTTTATAGATTATGAGATCTTTTAGAATTTGTTATTAGTTATTCATATACAAAGAATTATCCTTGAATAGTCATTTCATGATGGAAACAAGATATTATGGTGCGATTTGATCCTTGAATTAAATATACCATGAAAATAAGTATAAGTATTAAGTTAAAAGTATATATGATAAATTATTCTAATTAAGAAAAATATATTATCATATGAATATTATTTTGGATGAAATAATTTTCATTTTTCCAATCATGGATTTATCAGTTTTTTGATTCAAAAATTATTTAGTAAATGTTCTATATCACCCTTTATTAGTTTTTAGTGTTTTGTTTTTTATTCTATGTAGATATTTTTCCATCCCACTAATGTATTCCTACTCTAAAATATAGATAAGTATTATTCTATATTACCTTTATAGCTCTCTTTCCATCTTTTAAAGAGGATGTTTTATTAACAATTTGTAAGATGTAGGATTTCAAAAAATGTTATTTTAAATGGAAAATCATTTATTATTAAGAACAATTATAAATTATGATTAATAAATTATACAAAAGTGAAGAGAATGTGAGAAAAAATTATTTTATAATTAAAAAATTATTTTCAAGTTAATATATTACGCATAACACTGATCATATAAAAACTAAGATATATTATTTTTTTATATCTAACTATTAATACTAATTCTTTATATTAATGGGTTAAAATATAATTACCAATGTTATGAAAATTAAATAATTTAATACTAAATATAAATGCATTATAAATTACTTGTAAATAATTTCTCAATTTTCAGTAAATTTATTTTATGATTTAGAAGTACATTTTCTTTAAAAATATGTTTTATTGATTTTTAAACATTGATTATATAATTAATATATTCTAATTAAACAAATATGTATGAAATTTTTTAATATAATTTTTAATCATCATACTAAAAAAATTAAGCTATTATTTTGGGATTTTCCTAAAATTTATGATATTTAAATGAATAGTGAAAAATAAATATTTAATAAAAAACTATTTTTTAATTAATAAGTTATCTAGATATAAATTTGATAAAATTATATTTATTATTCAATAATTTTAATTTATAGATAATATATGTAACCACACTATTTTAAATTAACATAATGATTATCAATTGTTATATTGTAAATATATGACATTCTTTATAATGGAAAAATATTTTATATAGAAAATTGGGTTTCCTTGCATTTTGATTGTTTAGTAATAAATTATATACCTTGACTTATGTGAAATGAAATTTATAAAATTGATTCCAAATTTTGAATCAGAATAATTAATATTACGTAATATGTTAAAATTATGTTTTTTGATAGTAAAGAGAATAAATTATAAACAAATATATTCCTAGGGTTAAGTTGAAAACATATTTTCTGCTGCTTAAAAAATAGTTAATGGTTATAACGAACAAAAAACATTATATATATATATATATTATGGTATTATTTCAACCATATATCATCTAATTTCATTAAATGTTTCAATTTTTAAGACATGTGGATTTAATTTTGATCTTTATAATTATTTTACCCAAGAAATGGAAAAATGTCACACTCATAGTTTCAATAATATCTTATGTGTTAAAATGGTGATAAAAAGGAGGAATATTCAGTTATAAATATTCATTTAAAGGGAAAATAATAATTTATCATATTATGTTATTTTTTTTAATGATGATGTAATTACCTATAAGTATTATGCAATGCCAACAAATTAATTTTTTAATTAAAAATAAAATTAAAACAAATAAATTTATAAATATTAAAAGTAATATAATTTTAATAACAAAAATTCAAACTTTTTTAGAAACATATAACAATATATATACGTTTTAAAGGTATATATTCAAATTTCATGATTTTATAATGGTTATTAAAGTAATTTTAAATTTACAGTGTCAACAATTGAATTGACGAAATTTTCTAAAAAACGTTTTTTAGTTAAATGATTTAAAATTACTAAAAATATTATCATTATACAGGTAAATTTTATAGGGTTTATAATGTCATCCATGGTCTAATTAAGGTACTTTTTCCTCTTATAAGATCTTCCTTAACCCCTAAAGTGTAAAAGCATTTAAACCATAGTAGTTTTCCAATAGGGTTAAAGTGGGTTGAAAAAATATAAGGGTAAAAATGTAACATAGAATAGTACACATATTATTGGATTATAGTATTTAGAAAAATAATCATCCTATATTCTAAATATATCATTTTTATCTATTTTTCACTGATGAAAAAAATTATATTAAATTAAAAATTTTGAAACATTAAATAAACTCCCCTCCCCACATAAAAATTAGAAACACCCATCCTATTTTATTCAATATTAATGTGAAATTTTTATTAATAAAAAATCAATCATTAATTCCATCAGCATGTCATATAGGTTGTTGTTTGATACGAATACCATCCAAGGGATGATTTAGGTGTAATACATAATAGGTCATATGATGAAGAGGTATAGTTATTAATCAAGAATTTTTTGTTTTTTTATAAAAATATAATTAAAATCAAATATAAGGATGATCATATAATTGTATAAATATGTCCCACATTCTGATAGATTTTCTGTTATTGGCGTACCCTATATTTACCTCTGCATCCCTCAAATGAAAAATGATGTTGTTGTTCATGTTTACAAAATACTACCACCTTGCGAAAAAATGTAATTTCTTCCATCACTAAAACTAAATTATTGTTTAAATTATTTATTTACTATATATATGTAATATTCATTAAAAATTTATTATTCAAAAAATATAATATATCAATTATTTTTGAACCTATACATTCATTCTAAAATTATCATCTCGTATTTGAGTATGTGTAGACTATAGACTCCACAAGGTGATTTGAATAATTCATTATCTCCACATTATATCGATGATATATATATAGGGATTTAAATAAATATTTTTATATTTATTATATCATGATCAATATAGAAAGAGAAAGTATTTCTTATCAAGTTTCTTTAATTCCTTTTGAAAAAATGAAATATTTTTCATGTGTACATCCGGACTAATGTATCCATGACTGTAACATAGATAATTTTTCATGATCATATTTCCTATATTTTATTAAAATTAATTTTTTTGAACTAAAAATATAATTATTTCATGATTAATATTGAACATATTATGTAAAAATGAATTATTTTTGATAGTAACACTACCGATATCATTTTGAACATATAATTCGAATAATATAAAAATTTCCAATGAGAACGTAATTGAATAAGTATATTATTATATAATGTTATTAAAGAATTGAAATTGAATAATATACCTGATAAACTTTCTTCAAAAATTCAATAACTAATATAATATTATTATCTAGAATTATAAATGACATGTGTGATGATTGACACATGAGGTAAAGGATTTCATCTCAATTTAACTCATTAAGAAAAAATTTATTATTACGAATACTCATTAATTTATATATTTTATATATAGACAATTTTAAATTCTGTACCATGAATACATCATAATTCAAGAATTTGTTTTTTCAATTTAAATTATTTCATCAATATTTATATGACATGAAAGTTACTAAGAAGTATATATTTCTCAACCCAATTTTATTCAATGGGTTACATCAATTACTTTCACGAACCATACCTTGTACCCTGGTAACCCGATAACTGAGCCGGCCCTGACATAGCCCGAAGGGCGTTCCTGATCCCCACAGGTCAACGACTAGCACCACGTATCACACAACATGCAACAGGAAACGATTTATTCATAAGAATGCGGAAGCAAAAGAAAAAAGATATTGTGAAAAACATAAAGTCACTCCACTGGGAGTATTGTAACAGAATAAAAAGAGGTATAAGAAGCCCAAAGTACTACAAACCAAGTACTAAGAAGGGAAAAACAGCCCCAAGGTCTCTAAGGACACAACTAACCAAGACTAAAGATCAAAAACTAGATCCACCTCCATGAGGACCCTTCCCTTTGCTCAATCCTGGAAGAAGAAAGTCTATAAAAACCCAAAGGAAAAAGTAGGGTTTGATCCTAAGCCTAGTAAGATACCACAAAAAATTCTGTAATAGATGCCAAATATATATTATCCAAACAAATGCTTTCAACTTTCAAATAAACAGGTTTAAAAATTCAAAAGCATATTTAAAAAAATCATGCTATACATTTTCAAATAATGGAAATATCCATTTAAGCAAAGGATTTACAATGATGGAATATTTTTGAAACAATTCCTTAAGCAAATCATTTATATAAAATAGTTTATATAAATTCAGCAGGCATGTAAGGTAGTTCAAAAGCATTGGCATACATTTATATCTCACATATAAATAAAAAAGTGAGAAACATAGTGATCTTCCAAAAGGTACGATAGTATTAACCAGTTATAGGATTCTGAACTCTCTATGTGAACTCAAAAAAATATGTATACACACATCCCTATGACACTGGAAAAGGAGACTCATCACTAACTAGTTGGGGATGTGACCCGCCACAAGTATGTTATAGAACGTTGTCGTAGCGTAGAGTGTATCCAAATAACTCACTAACTACCTAAGGCTTGCATGGGCTCTAACATGATGGGTGAACTATTTTAAGAATGATTAAAATACGATCAATCACATTCTTACATATCAAATGTTTCAATTTCATTCCATTTAAAACCAAAACAACTCTTATTCGAAATATGCCTTTTTCACAAGATAAAACCAATGGGTTTCTATTAAATCATTTTAATCCATTTTCACCAGTTTGAAATCCATTAAAAACTAATTACATCATTAAAAAATTTATTCCCATAATTAAATTAAACAATTTAATTGAAAAAATTTTCATCTAATCCATAATTTTAACTTAATAATTTAAATAATCCAATTTTTATTAACACACCCAATTCAATTTGATTTGGGTGTTCCAAATTTCCATGCCAAAACCATTTCAAATATCTTGAATCACCAGAATCGAGTATCTTATCAATTTAATTGAATTTTCTTTGAGAAATTGGAATTAAACCATCAATTGAAATAAACGATGAAAATACAATTTTAATCAATTTGGAATGTCGGGATGGAACCACCAACCTCAAAGGTTTTAACCAAAACCACAACGGTTGAGAACGCTCAAGAAAACCGGGTTTCTTCTTCAAGAACCCGCCTTATATCTATCCTCCTAGAATGATCAAGACCAAATCTCATCAAATTTGGTACCACACACTTAGATCTACCCATAATAGGTGTAGATTTATGAAACCAAGAGAAGAGGAGAAGTAGATCTATGTAGATCTAAGAAAACGATCAAGAACAATAAAGAACAATCACAAACCTCAAGAATCCGGCTTCGATTCACCAAGAGGAGCCTTTGGATAACCTCCGGAATGATAGGGTAACATTCTATGACCTTAAGAGAAAACAAATCCCGAGTTAAGGACACTTAGAAGAAAAAATTAGGCACTTAGAGGCAAAACAAAGTGAGATCCACAATTTTAGGATCTCATTTAAGTGTCTGCATGGTTAGTTCACACAATTTTACAAACTGTGCGCTAGCCATGTGTTAGGTTATGCCTCGAACACCCTTATCGTACGGTTTGGCTGCACGGTTAGACAAATCGTGCACTCACCATGCGTAAGCTACTACCTCCAAGACCAACTGCGCATGGTTTGGCCGCACGGTTTAGATAACTCGTGCACCGCCCGTGTGACTTCTCCTTTGCCCCAAAACAACATTTAATGTTCTCCCGAATAACACATGTCACTACTCCAAAACAATGGTACTTAGAAACATCAAAATTAACTAAAAACGTAATTTCATGTAACAACCTCTCCACCATATGATCTTTCTGTCCCCAGAAAGCTTATGAAAAAACCACCACATCAAAAAGATGAGGCCACTGTTCTCTCATTATTGCTTCCGTTTCCCACATCTCATGAGATTCAGAACCATGCTGCCAAAGTACACGAAACAAAGATATCGTTCTACCACAAAGTACCTTGGTCTCAGAATCAACAACCTTGACTGGTCGTTCAGTAACAGATAAATATGGTTCAATCTCAATATCACTCCATCTCACAACGTGAGATGGATTAGAGAGATACTTTCGCAGCTGTGATACATGGAACATGTCATGTATCGACGTCAGATGTGGTGGTAAATCTAGAAGGTATGCAACGTTCTCTACAAGAGAAAAAACCTCTAAAGGTCCCACAGAACAAGGATCAAGATTCCCATGCCTCCTAATCCATCGATGACCAAATCGGGGTGAAACATTCAAGAACACCAGGTCACCAAATGATAACTCTAATGGTTTACGGCGACGATCAGCATAAGACATGTACCAACTATGTGCTATCAAAATTCTCTGATAAATAAAATAGATCTTAACTATCGTCTCTTAGACCAAACTCAGTCCTACTAATGAACTATCACCAATCTCGGACCAACATAAAAGATATTTACAAGGACAGCAATACAAAGCCTCAAAATGAGCCATTTCGATCGCAGACTGATAACTGTTGTTATAAGAAAACTCAACTAGCCCTAAATGATCATCCCATCACCCGGAAAAGTCGAGAACACATGCTCAGAGCATACCCTCAAGGATCTGAATAGCTCTTTCTCTCTAGACATCTGACTGTGGATGGTTAGCCATGCTCAAAAAGACCTTAGATCCCAATGCCTCCTTAAGGCCTGTCCAAAATAAATAAGTAAACCAAGGATCCCTATCAGAGACTATAGAAGATGGAACTCTGCGCAAATGAAAAACTTTTTTTACATAGTTATTTCCCAACTCCTCAACTTTGGTTGTATATCGAATATGTATAAAGTTAGCCGACTTGGTCAGTCTGTCTATCACAACCCAAATCACATTCTTCTTCCTCTGTGTTTGAGGTAACCCAACCATAAAGTCTATAGATATTTCATCCCACTTCCATGTAGGGAATAGAAGTGGTTGATGAAAACTCGAAGGTTTCTGGTGCAATGATTTCACCTTCTGGCATGTATAGAAACGTGATACAAACTCAAAAATGTTTTGTCTCATACCTGGACACTACAACTATCACCGCATGTCCTAGAATATCATTATGGTTCCTGGGTGTACAAACCACTGAGAGTTATGGAAACACCCCATCCCATACTTCCATGCCGCTAACAACACAACGTAATGGTTTCAATAACACAGAACACCCTCTTTGGAGAACGACCACTGAGTGTCAGTCTCCCCACCATAAAGAGGGTTCCTAACGCTATGGGATTCATCATAAAATTGTTGTTCCTGAATAATTAACTCGAGGAGAGAAGAAGTTAACTGATCACTGGCTAAAGAAACATCATTCCCCTTCAACTGCACTGTAATATGAAACTGAGAAAAAAGAGCCATCAAAATCCACTATTCTGAAGATTCTATCACAGCCTGTGATGGAAGTTTCCTCCTTAACGCATCTGCAACTACATTCCCATTCCCAGGGGTATAGGCAATGTCAAATTCAAAATATTTCAGGTGCTCCACCCAACGCCTTTGGCGGCGATTCAAATATTTTTGAGAGAAGATATAACCAAAGCTATTGTGATATGAATACATAACAAACCTTTCTCCATAAAGTTAACATCTCCATCACTTAAGTGCATGCATTACAGTTGTAAGATCAAGGTCATGGGTATGAGAGTTCTTCTCATGAGGATTAATCTGACGAGACCCATAGGAAAAAAAATGATTACCCAACATGATGACACATCCCAGACCTGAACCCGATGCATCACAAAAGACCACATTACCTATCCCAATCTCAGGAAGATTTAACACTATCATAGTATTCAGAAGATGCTTTATCTCAACATAAGAACTTTGAAATTTTTCATTCCAAGAAAACATAACTCTCTTTCGAGTCAGAGCTGTCATTGGAGAAGCTAACTTTGAGAAGTCTTTAACAAACTGACGATAATATCCTTCTAAGCCTAAGAATATCCAAATCTCAATAACATTTCGTGGTTGTTCGCCAGTCATAACAGCCTTCACCTTCTCAGGATCAACTAATATTCCTTGTTCTAACATGACATATACTAATAATTTCACTTCCCCGTTCTAGAAATCGCACTTTGAAAACATGGCATAAAGTCGGTGATTCCTTAAAAGACTCAGAACTATTCTCAGATGAAGCACATGTTCCTCCTCAGACTTGGAGTAAACAAGAATGTCATCTAAATAGACTACCATGAAAGTATCTAGATACTCACAGAAAACCTTGTTCATCAAATCCGTAAAAACTGCAAGAGAATTTGTTAGGCCGATGGGTATAACAAGGTACTCATAATAGCCATACCTACTCCGAAAAGTGGTCTTATAAATGTCAGATTCTTTTATACTAAACTTATTGTAACCTGATCAATGATAAATTTTTGAAAACCACTTTTCCACTTTCAATTGATCAAACAAATCATCAATTCGTGGTAACCGATATTTGATCTTTATCATAACTTGATTGATCTTTAGATAATCAACACATAAGCGAAGAGAACCATCAGCCTTCTTGGCGAAGAGAACTAGTGCTGCCCAAGGTGACACACTCGGGCGTATAAATCCTTTCTGAAGAAGATCGTCTAACTGAGACATTAGTTCTTTTAGTTTAGATAGATCCATTCGGTAAGTGGGTATTGAAATTGGTTTAGTACCTGGTATTAAGTCAATAGATAATTCAACCCCCCTTATTGGTGGAAAACCAGAGAAGTCAGAAGGAAACATTTGAGAAAACTCAACGATGACTGGAGAAAGATCACCACACATTGAATCTCTCTCTTGATGAAAATCAAAAACTAATATAACTTTCCCCAACTCTGGATAAGAGGGTCCAACTCTGCTTGACCATGGGTCCCATTCTCCTTGAAAAACAAGAGGCACACCAATGGGTGTTGTAAGGTAGACCAGTCGAAAATAACAATCGATCCAAGCTTTATTGGCAATGATCCAATCCATCCTAAATATGACGTCAATAGATTTCATGTCGAGAACCATGAAACTCCAAGCATGATCAACATCTGATAGAGAGAAGACACAAGCAGGACTACGAAGACCCTTCTCTCTCATTGTACTAAAAGGTGTAGTAATATCCATCGCACAAGATAAAAGTTCCACAGGTAGATTAAGCAGATTAAAAATTTGGGTTGAAATAAAAGAGTGATATGCACCAGTTTCAAAAAAGAGTTGTCACCAAAGATGAAGATATAGTAATAGTACCTCTCATAGTTTAATGACCTGTATCAGCTACCTCTGGCAACTCTTCCACTGTGCGAAGAAGCTTCGTTCCAGATACCTGTGGCTGGAACCCTTTTGTATGTGAAGCACTTGATTGAACTGTAGTTTATGGAGGTGCTGATGATCCTGTTACACTACATGGAGTAGAGAAGTGATGGAAGAATCTATATAAGTTCCCTAAATGTACGCAAGAGCTACAGTCTTGGGTGCCTCATTACAAACCCCGTTAAAATGTCTTGGATTCTCACACTGATAGAAAGTCAAAGAAGCCCCTCCTGGTGCTACCAGAGGTCTGGGATGACTCTGCTGTCAAGAACTACCATGAGAAAAGTCACGATTCCATTTTCATTTAATGGAACCCACTCTGCCACTAAGAGGGAAAAGAACCTCCTTTAACCCTGACATTCCTGCCAAGTCCATCTCAACCACCATCACCCTATCTAGCACATCAGCATAAGTGGGTAGCTTTAGTAGGAAAACCTGAGAATGGATATCTAATTGATGTCCCAACTCGAATCACCAAGCCTTTATCCTCTCATTAGATTCAATATTAGGAGAAAAATGTACCAGATAAGAAAAGCAATTTGAGTACTCAGTCATAGTTTTGTTGGCTTGATCAAGCTTGAAAAAATCCACAGCCTTGGCCAACACCATTGATTCTGCATAGAACTGGTTAGTGAAAAGAACCCTAAAGTCTTTCCACTCTAAACCCTCATGTTTTCCAGCCATAAGCATTGTGTCCCACCATCTCCTACTTGGTCCCACCAGTATGAAGGTGGTACACTCTACCTTGATCACATCAGGTGTCTCCAAGAATAGAAAAAGACGTTCAATCTTACTCAACAATTCCCCAGCATGTTGAGGGTCAGTAGAGCCTCTGAAAACTGGTGGCTTCTTATATAGTAACTCTTCAGAATGACTTCAGAGAATATCACTATGAGGATCTATAGCTGGGGTGTGAACATGAACTGTATGTGGTGCATGTCCTAGAGCATGGACAGTGCGAACCATTACCTCAACTAGACTCGGATCCATAATAGGACTCTCTTGCTGAGATTCCACAGTATCCTCTTTTTGGATTTAATTTACACATCTTCTCAGAGGCATGATGCAACATAGCATACAAAGAAATAGATTAACTCCCAAACTGAGTAACAAGGAAAACTATTCTTAAAATAATGGATAACAAGAGTTGTATTCCACTCTATCCAAATCAAACCAATAAAAATACTTGATCTAATCTACAAGTCGTATTTCCCAACTAACCCTAGTGACTTAAGGTTTATTGTGGTGAGAGCTGGCCTGACACTCAATAACAACTACCTCCTAAGTGCCGACAAGAATGCTCAAATGCATATTGTCATCAAAGAAAGATGCTTAACCTACCCTCTGATACCACTTTGTCACAACCAGCTTGGGTACCCTGGTAACCCGATAACTGAGCCGACCCTGACATATCCTGAAGGGCGTTCTCGATCCCCACGGGTTGGCGACTAGCACCTAGCATCACACAACATGAAAGTTGGAAAGATTTTTCCACAAGATTGCGAAAGAAAAAGAAACAAGACAGCATGCAAAACAAAAAGAAAATCCACTGGGAATATTGAACCAGAATACAAAGAGGTATAAAAAGCCCAAAGTATAACAAACCATGTACAAAAAATGGAAATAACAGCCCCAGGGTCCCTAAGGACACAACTCACTAAGTCCACAGATCAACAGCTGGATCCACCTCCAAGAAGACCCTTCCCTTTGCTCGATCCTGGAAGAAGAATGTCTACAAACATCCGAAGGCAAAATTCGGGTGTGAGCCTATGCCCAGTAGGACACCACCAAATATTCTGTAACAGATTCCAAATATAGATTATCCAAAGAAACACTTTCAATTTTCAAACAAACATGTTTGGAAATTCAAAAGCATATTTTAACAAAACATTATATAAATTTTCAAATGATGGAAAAATAAATTTAAGAAAATGTTTTACAATGATGGAATATTTCAAAAATAATGGCTTAAGAAAAAATTTATATAAAATAGTGTATATAAATTCAGCAGGCATGTAAGGCTGTTCAAAAGCATTGGCATACAGTTATATCTCACATATAAATAAACAAACGAGCAACATGGTCATCTGCCAAAAGGTACGATAGTATTACCTAGTAATAGGATACCACACTCTCTATGTGAAATCATAAAAATGTGAATACACACGTTCCTATGAAACTAGCCAAAGGAGACTTGTCACCAACCCTTCAAGAATGTGACCAGCCGTAAGTATGTTTTAGAACGTTGTTGTAGCGTAGAGTGTATCCAAATAACTAACTAATTACCTAAGTCTTCCATGCACTCTAACATGATGGGAGAATTATTTTAAGAATGCTTAAAATATGATCAATCCCATTCTTCCATTTCAAAAGTTCCAATTTAATTCCATTTAAAACCAAAATAGGTTTTATTCAAAACATGCCTTTTTCACAAGATAAAACCAATGGGTTTCTATCAAATCATTTCAAGCCATTTTCACCAGTTTGAAATCCATTCAAAAACAATTCCATAATTTCAAATTTTATTCCCATAATAAAATTCAACAATTTAATTGAAATAATTGCCATCAAATCCATAATTTAAAATCAACAATTTAAATCGGCCAATTTCCCTAAACACACCCAATTCAATGGAATTGGGGTTTTCCAAATTTCTATACCAAAACCTTTTCAAATATCTCGAATCATCGGAAATGAGTTTTTATCAATTAAATTGAAAAAAACTTGAGAAATTGGATTTAAATCAATAATTAAAAAAACCACAAAAATACAATGTTAATCAATATGGTAAGTCGGGACGGAACCACCTACCTCAAAGGTTTTGACCAAAACCACAGCGGTCGATAATGCTCAATAAAACCAGTTTTCTTTTTCAAGAACTCACCTTATATCTATCTTTCTATAAAGATAAAGACCAAATATCATCAAATTTGGTACCATACACTTAGATGAAGAATGATCACATACCTCAAGAATCCGGATTTGAATCACCAAGAGGAGCCTTTGGATCTCCTCCAGAATGCTGGTAGAACCTTATCTGACCATAGGAGAAGACAAATCCCAATTTAGGGCTGCTTAAGAGAAAAACGAGGCCCTTAGAGGCAAAACCGAGTGAGATCCATAATTTAAGAATCTCATTTATGTGGTCACATGGTTATTTTTCATGGTTTGACAAATTATGAGCTAGCCGTGCATTAGCGTTTGCCACAACCACCCTTCTGGCACAGATTTTCCACACGGTTAGAAAAACTGTTCGCTGCCCGTGCAGAATATACTGTCTCCAAGACCAACTGCGCATTGTTTGGCTGCACGGTTTAGACAACCTGTGTGTCGCCCGTGGAACTTCCACTTTTCCCCAAACCAACATTTGAAGTTCTCCCGACACTCCCAAGTCACTACTCCAAAACCGAGGTAATTACAAACATCAAAACTACCTAAAAACATAATGTGATGTAACAATCATTCGTTTATTATATTTTGTTATGATTATGTAGGAAATAAATTATGGTTTATTTGTTAATTTTTACACTTTTTTTGTTATTATTATCATTCTTTACATATTAAAAATTCGTTTAATGTTTATCGCTTCAATGTTATGATCATTATAAGGTATCTTAATCTCAATTAATATTTGTTGGGGGATATATTTGGTTATATAATTATTTTATTTAAAGATATTAATATTATGAAAATAAAATTATTTATATCATTAGTCTTTTTATATTCACAATATTTAATGCCTCATTTTAATTTAAATATTTAAATAGTGTTTTTATTTGAATGTTATCAAAGAGGCTATGTTTTATTTTAAAATCTCATAAGTATTTGCAATTGATTATGTTTAAATCTCTTCTTTGAGAGTTATATGATATTTTTATTTTAAAAAAATATCTTTTTGTATACCATTGTTTTTTAGAAAATCATATGTTTTAATTTTTTTTATAATTTTATTTCCCTAAAAGATCAAAATAATTCTTTTAATGAATACGAAGATTTATTTCTACATGATCGGGAATGATTTTCTTCAATATCCCCATTTTTTCATAAAATGATTCAAATTATATATATACATTTTAATTATATATTAAAGAAACATCCTCACATGTCTTATCAAATGGTTTTAAATATGTTCTTCTTGTAGATTTTGGAATAATGAACTTTTTATATTTTTAGTGAAAATATGAAAGGAACTATTGAATTAATAAATATAATCTACACTATATTATATACCCATAATTAGTCCAAAAGGATTTTAATAATGTTATACAATCTATTATTATTATTTTCAATTAATATATTTTTTTAAAATATTCTTGATTTTTTTTGTTTTCAATACAGTTTTATAATTTTAACAAATTGTATTTTTATAAAGTATTATTTAATTATATTTTTATATTATTTCCATTCATGATAGAGAATAAATTATTAGAATACCTTTAATTCAATATGGATATCTTTTATGGTACCATCCTTATTATTTCACTATATGTTTATGAACAATTTGAATACGAAAATATGAATATTTCATATGCTAAATTTTGAATATGAATGTTTATATTAGATATGTATTGAATTATTAATCTATTCTTTGATGTGATGAATTAATTTGAATTTTTATGTTATGGGTCGGGAACTCTATATACCATCTATTCATGGGTATGTAACATGAGACAATATATAATTGTTATTTGGCATAGGCCTTACAAATTTATGTGATTTTCATTGGCATGAGGTCGTGAATGTATGTATATGACGTCTGAGATTATACATTCCATCATTATGATAATGGATTATATTACTCATTTAATTAACAGAATACTTATGATATCCTTAGATATGTTTCAAAATCATGTATTTAATTATATAAATCTGTTTTGTCATCATCTATTCTTTTTATTTGATTCTTTTTCCTAATATATTGATTAAATGGAAAGTATTTTCTGTTGTTCACTTTTCAATATTTATATGACTCATTCGACGCGATAGATTCTAATATACATAAGTCTTAGTAAGTGTCAAGGATCATCTTTAATTTTTTCCCTTTTCCCATGATATGACATAAGAATATTTAAATGACTTAAATGATAAAGAATATTTATTTTCTCTATGTTATTATTTATGTTTTTAAATGCAATGAAACACTATAGTATGTATCATTCTTTCTAAGACTAAAAAACTATTTAATACATAGGGATATGATTACTTGTGTATTATCCCATATTAATAATGTTACCATTGATTTTTGGATACTATGTTCATCATCATTACACGAAGTGCACAGAGTTATGTGGATTTAGTTAAAATTGTTGGTTTCATGGGGCACTTGACAATGTGTTTTTTAATTTTGGGATCATGGTTGGTGTAGGTTTTACAAGTACAATAGCAATGATCTATTACTAAATCCGAGTTTTTTAATCTAAGTCTCATGAATAAATACCTTATGCATTTTTGAATAATTTCATAAATTCATGATAAGTACTTATTATTTACAAGGGTTTTACATGGATCGTTGAACCTTACCTCATTATTATAAGGTGGGTTACCACATGTTATTACTGATGATTCCATGGTTAGGAAACAATCACATTAAGAAGAGAGGGATGATTTTTTTTCTATAGTTGGGGTGGTTGAAATCAATATGTTGTTAGCTATACGGCTCAATAATGTTCAATAATAAAACATAGGGAATATGTTATTTTTGATGGTGAGATTATGAGACATTGACCCATCATAATGGTATGATTTCATTTAATTTGTGTTGAGAAATGGGTATGGCCATTGGGTGGTCATGTTTTCTCTAGGAATAAATTCATAAGATGGATATATAGAGAGATAATAACTGTTTAAGGGTGGTTGTCTTAAGAGATTATGTGTGATGATGTAATACTATTACAGTTCCATTGGATAAATGATGGAAATTCATTTTCCTTGGAGGTTTTTTGGGATCACCAGAGAACTTCTGGACCCAAATAGTTTTCCAATGGGACACTATTGTGTAATTTTAATGGGATATATTTTATTTCCATTTGACTTCAACCCTTTACCCCATTTTCCTCTTCTATTCATCCAGAACCTCTCACACATTTCCATACCCTTCATATATTCTATGGTAGGATCACCCTCATGTATTGTCTTGTTTTCATTCTAACAAATGTATTTGAGAGTTTGAGTGACATCATGGTTTCTGGTACAATCTATTACATATCTCAATGGAAATATAGTTTCACCACATTTTTCTTTCTATAGTATTATATTATTAAAGCTTCTATAAGTTTTCTCACTTTGATTAATTTTAATTTAAACTAATTCTTGATAAAAGACATGTTTACTCTTCTAAAGATAAGGGTGTGATGATTCATATCATTCTTACCACGTTTTGAACTAACTAAATGTCATTGAATATTTTGTTCCACATCTATGTTAAGTACATTAATAATCAATTATTTGAACATAGGGGAGAGTAAAATTCCAAGGTAATCACATTTTTAATGAAGTAGTAATTAAACATGAATATTTTAAATTATTATTTTCTATTCAAGTGATAATTGTAAATGGGGAATCTCATTGGGTTTATGAATTAAAAACAATATTTCATAAAACCTTAAAAATGAAATCATGCATAGATTAATCTATCTGAAATGGAATTACACACTCATCAATGATCATTAATATATTTGTTTGAATTATTTAACTTGTAATTAACTAAAAGGTGATGTGATGATTTTTTATTTTCTATTATATCGTGGTTTAGAAAAGTAGGTTTATAATAGGTTTATAAAAAATGGATGTTATGAAGTGGATTAATGTGTTTGGATTAAAAATAAAATTTTTAGTTGAATTGGTAATTGTTCAACCTCTATAATGGGAATAGTATTGTAATTTGATATTGAATTGGTTAATTGTAATTTTTTTGGAAATGATATTTTAAAATGGGTTTTTAATGGAAACACATTCATAACAGGTCTTTAATAAATGAAAATACAACAATTTTTATGGTGGTCTTGGAAGGCTGGGAAAACAACACTTGGGTTGTATATGATACATTAAAAACACCTTTATAAGTATTCCATGATACTAATTAAAACACCCATGTGGTGGTATATGATACTAATAATATCTTGATTGTGATGGTTTTTGATACTATATAAAAATCGTTCGTGTGATATATGATACTATATTGAAAACACCCTATGAGTGGTCAATGATAATCTAATGAAAATACAATTAATTGATTTTTTATACAACCACTTCAAAACATTGTTTTTATAGCTCTAAAAATGATATTTTGTAACACATAAATGTTCTTTCAATCAAGGTGATATTGAAATAAATTGGATTTTATTATCACTTGAATAACGATTGACAAAGATAGACTTTATCAATCATTTAAAAAATTTATGGTACATGATCCTTTCATTAGTGATTTTTGTCTGTATATTCTTTTTATTTAGTGATAATAAAGTGTATCATTTATCACGGCTAGACGAGGTGCTGATAAATAATACCTTTATTAATTCAGGATGAAGTGATGATAAGGGGTACTATTATTAGAAAATGATGATGATCAAATAAAGCGTAACCTTTATTAGTGCAAGATGAAGCACTAATAAATTTAATTTCATCTTTTATAAAACTACGACCATATAGATGCAATTTGAGAACCATATAAAATCAAAGCTAACCAGAATACATAAAAATGGAAAAAATATACAATAAACTATATTGGATTATAAATAAAACATGTAACTATCATATCAATTCCAACTTTACATAATTAATATTTATATTAATTTTACAATTACAGTTTACCAAATAAATTACAACCCATATAATAAATAAAAGCAATAATAATATTTTTAATGATCATCATCTTTCTTAAGTAAAATCCATATAATAAAACCATTTCTTAGATTTTTAAAATGAAATTAAAAATTTAAAAAAAAATTTGTTTAATATTATATAATATATATATGATAAACTATATTGGAAATTAATATATATATATTTATTATATTACCAGTTCATCATGTGTCAAAATGAATTGAAGATTATTATTAAACGTATGAAATTTATTATAGATCATTTTCATAAATATTTAAGATAACATGAGCTCATTTTATTAATTTTTGAAGTGACTGACTTATTATAAAATAATGAAGAATGTAATATTAAAAGTACACACTTTGAGTCAAACTGACCACATCGTCTATCAGATTGACCTGTGGTCAATTATTATACATAAAAAAGGAGTATAGGGTCATTTTACTAATTTTTGGAACCAATTATGGCTCATTTTCTTGGTTTTGTCTACAATAGGAATGTTTTTTTAAAAAATTGCACTTATATTGAAAACACACACTTCGAGTCATGCCAACCAGATCATGTGTTAGATTGTTGTCTGGGCAATTCCTGTATGTCACAAATAAATTTTTGATCTTTTTAAAAATATATGAAAACAATATGATATCCTTTTCTTGGTTTTGGCTATCTGATGAATGTTTTAAAATAAAATGTAACATATAATGAATACTCTTACATGGAGTCATGGCGACCAGACCATGTGTTATATTTCTTCAAAATTGATTCATACCTTTCAAAACTATAGTATAGATCATTTTCTTTATGTTTGAAAAAAATCAAATACTATTTTTTAAATGTGAGGCTTGTTTGGAATTAAAATTCCAATTATTTTGAAAACATGAAAATTGAGTCACACAAACCACATCATGTGTTAGATTGATGTGATTCCAATTTGAACATGTCACAAATATATTATTGATCATTTTTATAAAAAATTAAGATAACTTCAGTTATTTAGGGTATATCATTCATCTTTTAAATCAAATTGAAACTTTTATATTGAAATGACAAACATCAAGTCATACCGACCACATCATCTATCATATTGGATTTTGGTCAATTCCCACATGTTAAAGATTAATTATGGATGACATTGAAAAAGTTTAAATACATTACAATATTTTTTTGTTGAATTTTTTTATAAGAATATTATGTTAACCTAAAATGATAATTATATCTAAGACAATCTCTTTCCGTCATACCATCCACATCGAGTACTAGATTTATGGGAAGTTAATTATTACATGTCAAAAAATTATTAGGTATCATTTTCCAAATGTTTGAAAAATTTATGATCTCTTTTTCATGGTTTTTGATATAAGAATCTTGTTTTATAATAAAAAGACACATCTATATTGAAAATACACACTTCGAGTCATACACTCCTTATCAAATTTAAAACTGATATATAATAAATTCCAACACATCACAAGTAAATTATGGATATCTATATTAAAATTTTAAAATCATCCAAGATCATGATCTACTATTTTCTAAAGTGATGCATGTTTAAAAAAATTATAGTTATATTTTGAAAACATACACACCAAGTCATACCAACCATATTTTGTATCAGTTCAACATGCAGTAAATTCCAACATGTCAAAAATAATTTATGGATTGTTTTCCAAATGCTTGAAAAACATCCAGTATCATTTTCATGGTTTTGGTTATATGATACATGTTTTAAACTAAAATAAAATATATATTTAAAATATAAATACTGATTGATACAAATATTATAATCTACCATATTTATGTGACGTCAATTCGTACACATAAAAAATGAATTATGGATTATTTTCAGAATGTTTAAAACAGTATGAGGTTATTGTCATGAACCAAACCTGGTCGACCCTAAATTTGTCACTTGAGCCGATCCACAGAAAAGCCTGGGAGTTGTTCCTGATCATCTCAAGTAGGTGACATGGTCCAGAGATTAAATAGAGTATAATTCGAATGAATTCAACCAATGAAAATAATCTAAGCTATATAACTAAAATAGAACACCGCAAAGTAAATAATTGTCACAGAAAAGAATGAATAACCAATAAAACACACTAACCTGGCCATGACCAAAAACTCTTAATGTCCTAGAGAGTCTATCTCCAAACCACACCCAACTCTCTCCAACGATGAGCAAGATCAAGTTAAACCTGCAACAGTAACTAAGAACAGGAAAATAATATATTTGTGAGTATTAAAACATAGTAGGAGTTCCCAAAAAACTATACCCAAAACACTACCTTTAAATATAAAATTTATTAATTCCATGTTTGAAATAAATTATATAAAATATGGGTTTCCACCCACACACATTCATTTCTAAAACAATTAATCGTTAATTTCCCTTTTAAATATAAAAAACTATTAAATTTCGAATGAAATATGAGCATTACAGTATAAAACATTTTTTCATATAATTTTGATATAAAAATTTTAGTTGTTAGTTAAAAGTAAAACCACAAAAAATACACAACTCACAATAAATAAAATGGGAAAGTAGAAAAAAGGGAATAACAATTGATCTAGGACCCTCGATCATCTGCCATAGAAAAATAAGCACTAAAAGAAACATGGGTCGAATCTAGGAGACTATGAACAATCCAGAATTTACTATACATATGACTCATCCTAAAGGCATGACTCATCACAATGACGCCATACTGCCAAAATGCTCAGTGTTTCCCATCATGGCCTAACCGAGGGGCCCAATCCTCAAGTAGAGCAAAGTCCTTACTAAGGGCCACTAGCTAGTGCGTATTAAAAACTAGTGCAACATTCGTTCTTAGAAGATTAAATTACTATGACAGGTTCCCATGTCAACACATGTAATAAAAATGGTTGATTCAACAATGTCAATCATGTAACGAGTCAATATGAACAAACATCAAACACAACAACTAACAAAAACAGTGTTCATAGCATGATCACCCCAGAGTCTCTCCCAAGAGTGTTTTCAAAATAACTTATTTTATTAATGTTCCAAACAGACCTTATGTATCTATCAAATAATAAAAGAATCATTTCTCAAAATAAATCAATACATTTTAGCACATGTCAAAAGAAAATATTTCATATCAAACTAGAACTACACTTCAAAATACTTGAATTATGTTCATAATCCAAATGAGCATTTTTCACCATTAGAAAAAATCCATGCAGAAACATTTCAAGTGAAATACAAAGAAATAAATAGTTTCATTTCCAGCTAATCAGTACTATAAAAAATTATTTAATACTACTTCACATTTAATGAAAGTTAATGAAATGACAAGATATAAATAAATTCGAAATTCAAATGCTAGTGCATTGGGGGACCTTCCTCAACAGAGAACCAATATTAACATTACACCTCTTGACGTTTTCTATCAAGAAGTTGCTGCTACCCCTTTCACGCACATACTTTCACATATACATATATATATATATATCCTTAATCTGATTCATATATTCCACAAACCATGAGAAAATACATACATGATGGACATATATTACACACACACACACACATATATATATATGTGTGTGTGTGTGTGTGTGTACCTAAGAATATGCATATGCACCCTAAAAGATGTTCAAAACCTACTGCAATGAAAATCAGAGGCCCATAAATACTACAGAAATGTTACGCACTTACAGAACACCAAGAATTATTTTGGAAATCCAACTATATGGTTTAACTAATACAAAGTATGTACAACTCAATAAAAACCTACCAAACGTCAAAAATCTATTTTGAAACCATACACACACTGTTTTAAAATACCATTATCCAAAAGTCAACATTTGAAATCAAGAACACCTCAAAATAATTTCAAAACAAAAATCCACACCACATATAATATTTAATAAAACTTTAATAATTTTATATATAATTTGAAATAACAACGGAAGAATTTTATGTTATAAACATAACCAAAACACCCTATCATTAAGTCCAATCACAAACCAAAACTATTTAAAATGTTTATTTGTAGTTTTTTTTAATTTAATAAATTATTCAAACATATAAAATAATTTAATGGAATACGAAGAAAAACTTTTAACACACACAATATACCAAATTTTGACATTGACCACTCATTTCTAATCAATTTCACATAAATTAAATACTTTTAGACATTGCATGTCACCAATTAATTATCACAATCAATGAGAAATGCATGAAACATGTGAATATTAAATCAAGAAGACTTGTGCAATGGGAAACCCATATAAAATCTAAAGAAAAAAAGGAAATGCGCGCATGAGTCCTGTGTGAGATCTCATTCGCACCTCAACCACATGCTATGAATTCTTAATTAAACCCTATCCAAACAAGATTGAACCAAAAATGAAGGATAAAATCATGAAATTGAACCCCAACACATTGGGTTTCAGCATAAACTATAGCATTTTGAAAGAACCTACTAACCACAAATCTTTACCAAAGGGGAAGGTCTTCGTCGGAGGGAGAGGACACCAACAAGGGGGAAACACCGGAGAGAGGGAGAAGTTGGAAAAGAGCATCTTGGTGGACACACGGTTTAGCGAGATGCATGCAGAATAAGAGACACTATGGATTGCTGGTCGGTAGGAGGAAGTCGCGAGCTGGACAGACATTGGGCGTCAGCAAAGGATGCCTGACCAAGGAGACATGCACTACATGGAAGTGCAGAAAACGAAGGAAGGGTAGCAGGCGAACAGTGGTGGCCAAAGGGAGGTACTTAGAAAGCCAGACGATGTGGGATGGCTGGGCGGTGCGCATCCATAGGGTGAAAGGCCACTCGAGCATGCGCGATATGAGGAAGAGTTGAAGGGCACTGCAGTTATGGTCGGGGCTATGAAGAAGAGGTCAGATAGGGGGCCTGCAGTGGTTCTGCTCGAAGGGGAGGGTTGGTGGATGGGAGGTGGATAAAGGAGTAGCCAACGGGCAAGCGACGAGCCTGATCAAAGGAACATAAAGGCATACCACCAAAATGATGGGGGGTAGAGATCTTGGCAGTAGGATAGGGGTTGGGGACGGGCGTGACCATGAAGAAGCATGGAAAGTGGGTGAAAGGAAACCTTAAAAGAACCCAAAAAAACAAAAATAAATAAATAAAACCTTAATAATAAAATTAACAATAATAATAATAAACTTTCATAATAATAATAATTGTAATAATAATAATAACATAAAAAATAATTTATAACACCTGTTTAATTCCTTATAATAATAATTGTAATAACATCATTAATAATAAAAAAAATTATCATTTCTTTTTTAATAATAAAATTAATCATATTATTATTGAGACAACAATATTTTTATCTTCCATGTTAATATTAATTTAACTTTTAGTCAGCTCGGCATACAGGGTGAGTCATGTGGTGACCAAGGTGTGGATGTACGGTCCCTCGACTTTGTTCTGCTTGAGCGCAGACAATGCCAAACCCACCTTGGTGCACTTTCCCCCACAAAACTCAATGTTTTAGTATGGGAATCAACCTAAACCCTGATAAATATTATTTAATTCCAAATAAAAAATAAAATAGGTTGTGGTGTGACAATTATCCCCAACATTATTGTTTCCACCCCCAGAAATCCACAACAAGATCAAGACCCAAAGAAAAAACTTTTTTAAGTGCCACCCACCTCCAAATGTTTAGGTTCCTTCAGTTGATCGATCCAAACAGACACCAAAATCTCGTGACAAACAACTCATCGTCAAAACACAAACACCTTATATGATACAATTCAGAACCCAAACCATCCATTTCAACCAAGAAACAAACGAACATATACCACATCGAATACATATTCCAATACTTTTAGTTTAACGGAACCGTTGGGTGTACTCTAATCCCAATGTTTTCTCAAGAAGAAGAACATAGGATTTAGTGGTTTCTCATGAAATCAACCTCCAGCAAAGGATACATGAAAAAAACTCTAGTATTGGCATGGGGAGTTCTGAACGGACTCCCAACAATAAGGATCAGGCTAACACTAAATTACATCAGGTTAGACTCTATGAAACCCAATTTGGGTCTCCCCACCAAAAGAAATGATAAGATTAACTGATCTTGAAAAAATCTTACACAAAAAAACCCACACTACGAGGTGGAAAAGGGAATCTCCCAACTGATTGAGCATCAAAATTTATTATCGTCACTATATCAACAACATCTCACCCTCGAAAGAACAAAAACCATACCACACTAAGGGAAAAGATCAATCCAAGGCCCCTTTTCACCACTGGGGGACTCTTGACGATGCGCCAGCTTCACTCTGGGACCTATGGTTTGAGAACTGATGATTGAAGCATCTCCTACCAAGAAGTCAGGCTTTAGAATTTTCCCAAACATAACACATGAATGATAATTCCACCAAACACACTTCTAATAAAACAAAATTTTCAAATAAGTTCAACAATAACCATTATAAAAACTAAAGGAAAATAAACAACACAAAATTCTACAAGATATGACCACTATATCTAGGGATCATAACAAATAAATAACCCCAAACAGATCCAAACATTGTCTTACTCTTGCTAGCGAACTGAGGTGACCTTCAATGAGCCATGTTTGGCTTCAGAGAGATTCTTGGAAACACCTTGGTAGAATCACTGTATGTGATCTAGACATCCATAGGTGTGGAAAGGTTTTGGAATACATGGTTACACCATCCTTTTGCTACCTTGCTTACCTCACTTGTGACAGATCACAACATTGTGCTGTGAAGAAGGTGACCGAAGTTCTGAAGGCCTCTTGTTTCCTCTATTGAAGCGACCACTATCAGTTTGCTTCTTATTCTTCTTATCTCCATTATCGGAACTACTTCCCAATTTCGGGGAGGATTCTCCACCTAAAGTCCTCCTGCTAATTCATCTTTAGCGAGAATGGTTTTCCCAACAAAATCCAAGAAGGTTGTTAGGTTGAGAACTTCCACTTTCAACTACAGTTCAGGTCAGAGTCCATAATGAAATTGTTGATCATTCCCAGGATCATTTGAAACAAACCATTGGTCAAACAAAACATGGTCTAAGAAACATATATAGAAATATAGTACTGATTCAATGCCCTTCAGAACACAACACAACATCATCCTCTTCTTTATATTCCTCAACTCAGATAAAAATTGATGGATAAATGAAGACTTGAAGAATTACCAGGTGATATATTCTTGAGAATTTCTTCTATACATGGACTTACAACATTTCCAGGTTAGACCTTCAAGCATAAATGTTTCCAAATTAACCTTCAATGACTCAGGTGACCCAATGAAACGGAAGTTCCTCTCCATCTTCCACAACCAATCCACCACCTCCAGAGGATCTTCTTGAACATAAAATATGGAGGGTTCAACATCGATAATTCCATAAGATAGTCAATAAGATGATAAACTAGAGGATATGATATGGGTGGACCATAATATGTTTCACCTTGGACATTCATCAAACTTCTATGAGGGTGAACACTATGGAATAAAGAAAAAAATAATTTTATCAAAAAATGGTCATCGCCATTTTAAATTCAACTATTGACAATCTCCAAAATAAAACAATATAAAAAAATTCTTAGAAGTAATGAATAATCAAACGATCTAAAAAATAGAAACTTATGTTGATGGCTGACTCAGACATATGGTTGGTGGCTATACCCCAGTCATGCCACTGCTACAAGAATCTCTCTAGGGTAATATCATAGGCTCCACATGGCCTTCCAGATCATACGAGCTCAATCAGGTAACTTTCCCATCTCCCATTTCATTTCACAATACCAAAAAAACCATAAGAATTTTAGGACATCGACAAACTCAAACATCTCATGTTAACCTTACATTCAGAATGGGGAAGGGTTCATGATGTCTCTCTCATTCCTACACCTCAATTTTCGACAATCCTACTCCTTCAACCATGACAACCCCAAATAACAATGGCCTCACTGAAAAACTAGGTCCACTGAAGATGAGACCACCTATGATTCCATTTTTTCACTAACCATCCCAATTTAGCCTTGAACATGTCACCTGGGCCGATCTGCGACAATGGACAAGTGGCATTCCCAATCCTCCCGAGCTAGCGACAAGTGCCAGGGCATCAATAGAGTACAATTGGAATGATTTCTCCATATGAAAATAAACTAAGAAGAATAAATAAAACATAATGCTGTATTGTAAATAAATTACACTGAAAAGAAATAATGACCAACAAAACACACTAACCTAATCTTGACCAAAAACATTTCATGACCTTGATAGTCACTCTCCAAACCACAACCATGTCTAGCCAACGACGATCAAGATTGAGTCGAACCTAAAAAAGAAACTAAAAATGGGAAGACACTATAGGCATGAGTATTAAAACATAATAGTCATGACCAAAAAACTATTCACCAAACAGAACCATTAAATATTGAATTTACCAATTCCATGTTTGAACTAAATTATATAATATATGGGCTTCGACACAAAAATGCTTATTTCAAGAACAAGTAATTGTTTATTTTCATATTTCATTTAAAAACCAATATAATATTTTCGAAAAATAGGTGCATCGCAATTTAAAACATTTTTGTGAATAATTTAGAAATACATATCTTAGTTGTTATTAAAAAGGGAAACTACACATAACACACAATAAGGAAAATTTAAAAATAGAAAATGGGGACCAGCAACTGAACTCGGCCCCTCAATCATCTGTCACATATAAATAAGCACTAAAAAAACATGGTATGAACCTAGACGCTTCTGAACAATCCAGAACGTACTATACACATGACTCATCTTGAAGGCATGCCAACTCTCGATGATGTCATAACATCCAAACGCTCAGTGTTTCCCTACATGGTCTAACCAAGGGGCCCAATCTCCTAGCACAATGATGTTTGTATTAAGGGCCACTAGACAATGTGTATTCTAAACTAGTGCAGTATTAATACTTAGAATATTCACATAATATGCTAGGTTCCTATGTAAAAACATGTATTAAACTGTGCTGAGTCAAAAATTTCAATAAATTAACTAGTCATTATGAATAAACATCACACAGAACAACTCACACAAACAAATTTCAAAGCAAGATCACCACTGAGTCACTTCAAAGAAAGTATTCAAAATAAATTCTTGTATTAATGTTCCAAACTAGCCTTATGTATCTTTTAAAAAATAAAAGAAACATATTTTTAATGAAACAAATGCATTTTATCCCACGTCATAAGAAAACATTTCACATCAAACCATAATCACACTTAAATATTCTTGAATTAATTTCAAAGGCCAAATGGGCATTTTTCACCATTAACAACAATACATCCAGAAAAATTTCCAGTGATATGCAATGAAATAAATAGTTACATTTCAACCAGATTACTACTCAAAAGATAATTATGTAATACTACTTCACATTTATCAAAAATCAATGAAATGATAAGAAATAAATAAATTCTGAATTAAAAAGCAAGTGTAGTGGGGGACCTACCTCAAATGAGAACCAAACTGAATATTCCACCTCTTGACTCTTTCTAATAAGAAGATGTTGGTACCCGCTTGCAAACACATACTTTCATATATACATATATATATCCTTAATCCGATGAATGTATTCTTCACACCATGAGGTAATATATACATGGAAGAAATAATATATATATATATAAATAATAATATGTGTGCGTACCCTAGAACATGTTCAAAAACCACAACATTAAAAATTAGAGGATCAGAAATACCTTGATAATGTTAACGCACTTACATAACCATGAAACGTGTTCAAAAATCACAAATTATTTAGGAAATCCAACTAGAATGTTTAACTAATACAGAGTATGAACAACTTAATAAAAACATACTAAACATCAAAAATATATTTTGAAACCATACACACACCTCTTTGAAAACCATAATCCAAAATTCTTCTTTTGAAATAAATCTCACTTAATAATATTTTCAAAACAAAAATTTACACCACATATAATATTTAATAAACGATTTAATAGTTTATAAAAAATTTTAAATAACAACCCAATGCATTTACTTCATAAACATTACCAAAGACCATCTCATTAAGTAAAATTTCTAACCATGACTATTTTAAATTTTTATTCTTCATAGTTTCTTAACTTAATAAATTTTTCAAACTTATAAAATAATTGTAGAAATTACAAAGAAAAACTTTTCGCACACACAATATAACAAATTTTGACATTGAACACTCATATTCAATGAATTTGACATAAAATAATTATTTTAGACATTGTATGTCACTAATTAATTATCGAAAACAAATTGAAATGCATGAAACATGTGAATCTAAAATCTAGAAGATTTGTGAAAGGAGAATCCCTCCTCAACTCCAAGGAGGAAGGGAAACATGTGCCTGAGACCAGTGTGTGATCTCATTCACACCTCGACCGCATGCTCCAGAATATTTTGTAAACCCTACTCAGACAAGATTGAACCCAAAAGTAAAGATAAACTCAAAAAATTCAACCCCAACACATAGGGTTTCTTAAAAAACTAAAGCTTTCTTAATGAACCTACAAACCACAAATCTTTACCAATGGCGAAGGTCGTCACCAGAGGGAGATAACGCTGAAAAGGGGGCGAAGACGGCGAGGAGGAGAAACCATCGTGGAGAAGTTTGGGGAAGGTGTGGTCAGGGAATAGGTGTGTTTTATATGGGACAATAGGGGTTGCGGGTCAGCAGGAGGTGGTCACGAGCTGGCCGGAGTAGCTGGTGCCGACAGAGGAGGTCCGGCCAAGGATACGGGCACCGAGTAGAGGTGCAACGCACCAAGAAAGGGTAGCTTCTAGACAACGGGTCTCTACTGGAGGTGGGTCGGAAGTAGGAGGGTGTTGGGAGGTTGGGCGGTGTGCGACCGGTGGTTGTAAGTCCACTAGAGTGTGCATAGTAGGAGGTAGAGACGAAGGGCAATGAAGTTTTGGTCGGGGTCGCGAAGAACGGGTCAGAAAGGGGGCTTTCAGTGGTCATGCTCGAAGGGGAAGGTAGGAAAACATGAGGCAGATGGAGGAGTTCCAGGGAGCGTATGGCGAGCTTATTCGAAGGGGCAGGGAGACAGAAGACCAAGAATACAAGGTGGAGGTCATCCGCGGGATGGGGGTCAGCGAGGGGAGCGACATACATGGAGGGGGAAAGGGGGAGATTAGAAACTCTGAAGGAACCCCAAAAAAAGAAAATAAATTAATAAAACAATAATAAAAATTACCACTAATAATGACAGTAAACCTTCAATATAATAATAATAATAATAACAACATAAAAAAAATTACTTATAACACATGTTTAATTCCTAATAATAATAATCTTAATAACATGTTTAATAATAAAAAAAAATTATCATTTCATTTTTAATAATAAAAAAATAATATTATGAATACTACGATAATAATATTCATAACTACCATTATAATATTAATTTACCGTTTAGTCTACCCTGTATACTGGGTGAGTCGCGCAGGGACTAGGGTGTTGTGGTACGGTCCTTCAACTGTGTTCTTCTTGAGAAAAAACGCTACCAAACCCACTTACTTTCATTTCTCTCTAGAAAACTCAATGTTTTAATCTCGGACTCAACCTAAACGCCAAAAAAAAAAAAATTTACGGCCCAAGAAATAATAAAATAAATTAGTAAAATAGGTCAGGATGTGACAGTTATTATATTTATTTTGACCAATTTATGGAAGTCATAAACTAAAATTTCATTTCTATATTGAAAAGAAATATATATAATCATATTGACAACAACAAGTGTTCAATTGAAATGAATTTAATTTATAAGTGTAAAAAATAAATTATAGATCATTCTCTAAAATTTTGAAAAATATTTTGGGCTCATTTTGTCAATTTTGGGTATGTGAAATGATTTTTTATCTGAAATAAAAAATAGATTGTAACACTATTTTTGAGTTATATTGACCACACTGTGTTTATTATAGGCATGATATACTTTCCTTCACATAGAAAGTAAATTAAAAATTGGTTTCCGAATGTTTCAAAAAAACTCAACTCATTTGGTTAGTTTTGATAATATGATACATGTTTTAAACTAAACTACCACATGTATGTTTAAAACACACACTTTGAGTTATATCGACCACATCGTGAGTAAGATTGACGTGCAGTTAATTAATACACATCCAAAATGAATTATGCATCATTTTTCTAAAGTATTGAAATTATCTATATATTTTTTCTTGGTTTATATCATGTGACACGTTTCTTGCAAATATTGAAAATTAAAAAAAATGCAAATAAAAATGATAAATAAATTATATGAAAAAATTATATAAAATGACTAGAATATAAGAATAATAAGTAATATAAAGCCACATATTTGTGTTGAATGTATATATTATGACACTATTTATTATTTCAATTCATTTCTATAAAAATCGATTTCCTCTTTTATTGTATTCCCTATGAAATGTAACAACAATAGTATATAATAATTATAATATTAATGAATCACATACCTATTGTATCTCTATGTTTATAGCAAATATTTAATCACAAAAATAGTAATAAACAACCAAAATTTAATGTGATAAAACATTCTAACACCACGTACAATATCCACTCATTTTTATAAAAATTTATATCCTATTTTGAGTATGACTAATGGTGTAAATAGTGGTAGTAATAATAAAAATATAGAAAAAATGATTATGAAATATTTTTTAATGAAATTATAGTTTCCATTGAAAATTACATGTTTTTAGATTCTACTATTAGAATGGTATATGATATATTTTTTAAATTTGGAAGCATAATATACATAATAATTATTTTTTATATTATTATATAGTGTAGAAACATTGACCAACATGAATAAATTTTTAAACTTTTTTTATAGGTAAATATTTATATAGAAATTTATTAATATGATTCCATTGATGTTTTCCATAATCTTATTATATTATTTCTCTAACCTCGTATAATTATTTAACTTATACATAAAAATAACCATATTATAAAAACCATTATTTAAAGATGTGATATATAACATATAATTAAAATTTTATTGATAAAATATTGATTATAGTGAATTAGAAATTCACAACACAAATAATGTGTGGTTGGTATGATGGATTTACATGAATTTTATCAAAATTTAAATATTTGGGTATCTAAATTGATTGATACTATCCTCCAGTGCATCCTAAAAAACAATGCACTAAAAAATAAAAAATATATATTATTAGATCGTAGTGTTTTAAACATACACTATATGCATCAAAAAGTACCTTTTGTATATTAATATATCATCAAATGAATCATTTATAACATATATTTCAGAATGTATTTCATTCAAATCCAATAAAATTTTTTCCATTGATATTATATGAGAATTAATGAATATAAATAAGTATTTGTAAATTTTTCCTTATATATAGTTGTAATTGTAACAAAAATTGAAAATATGAATAGATATTAGATTTAATTGACATATTTGATAATTTTTTTTGTTTTATTGTGAAAATGTACCTTATGTATGTACTCAAAATTGAGACTCCAAACCATTAAAACATGAGAGTCTCATTTATACTATTGAGAGAAACCGTGTCTTTAATGACAGTTCGAAACATTTTTTCTTCACATTTAATTTAGGAGACTACTATATATTTGAATTTTGTGTCTTTATAAAGATGTAATGATAAATTATATTACGGTATAAATGGATGGAAGAAGGTACTAATAAAATTTATTATTGTTTTCATTGGTTATTTGTTAGAATGTCTTGATCTAACCATCTATTTCTCGATCATTTTATCACTCTATAATATAGTACTTTACTTGAAACAAATTTTCATCAACTGTTATAGGTTTCTCATATGAATAAAATTTGTTAAGGAAATACCTAATGTATATTTAGAATATTATACATCCAAACATGAGAGTTTCAATTGCATCATTAGCCATTTTAGTTTTTATATCATCGAGTGGTAAAAGAAAACTCAACACTTGGCCACTGACCTACTTCAATCCCCACTTAAATGAGATATTTTGTGAATTTTTTTTAGCATTTATCATGAGATATTATACATTATACTCCATTAAAAAATGGGGTTAAAGTGTTTTGATAGATACAAATCCAAAAAAATTACCATGAATAAATTGTGTAATTTAATGTTATCATAAGATGTTTTATTAAAATTTAGAAGAATATGTAATGAAAAAATTGATTATCTCGAGTAAGGTTTGTGGATGTGGTGAATTATTTGCCTAAAAGAAAAGTGGGTCATTTGGTTTTTAAAGAGATGATATTTTCTCTACTACCAGTTCCCCTGGATAAATTCTTATTTTCTAGTCTTACAAACCTTATTTAAAAATAATATATTTGAAATCAATTATTTCTACCAAATATCATTTCATCATATTAAAGGTATATTATTGATGTTTTCACCAATAAAAATATTATTCAAGAGACACTTTAGTACTTATACCTCTAAAGTGAACATATTGGTCTGAAACATTAAATCTACAAAAAGAAGTTTTTATTCTTGTATGGTCACTACAAATTATTTCTTATTACCAATATAATAATATATGAAAATATTTTTTTAATTTAATGCAATTATAATTCATCAAGAATTACTTCTATGTAAATATTACTCATGATTACCATACACCATTTTTCAAAAACTAGTTTACCCTCTTTATTTACATGGGCCTCCTTCTGTAGAACATGACATGGGATGGATGTTGCGTCAAATTTTTATTTATCGATACTCATATAAACAAAGAAAAATATTATGCATCTTATTACACACAAATTTAATTGTTGATTAAAAATAAACTCCTTATTCTTCCTTATTAAATTTTTCCTCATTCGGGATTTGTGCTAGGGGTATTATTTTTTATTCAAGTTTTTTATTTGGATGAGTCCTTTTCATTTTAGAAAATTATCAATTTTGAATAAAATTTGTTTCATTAAATAATTTAAAATAAAATATTATTGACTATAACTGACTTGAAATTTATTCTCATCATGAAGAATGATTAAATAAATCCATGTTTCATTCATTATAATGTGTGGACAACTAACTGTGGAGTGGGGATTTACAAATCCATCAACACAACTAAGAATAAACATGGTAAGGTGTGTGAGGAAGCCTTTATTAGATTTTCTAGTAGACATTAAGACCTATTTCATGTGAAATGTATCTAAAATAAAAAAAATCCTCATTGAATGAACAAAATTAAATCAAATTTTCTTAATATAATTTTCTAGGAAGAAAATAAAATATATTTCAATGTTTCCATATCATCTTTCCAAAGGGATTAATTTGTTATATTCATGACATGGAACCATGAATGTAAATAAATTTGCACATTAATTCTCATTGTAAGCCCACTATTACTAAAAAATTAACTTTATGGGGGTCAATATGATGGATGTAACTTTTCTGTCCAAACTATAATTATATAGCCATGCATATTGAATTAAAAAGTTAGTCAACGTAGTGATATTTTATTGTTTTTTCTTTTCCATCAATTTTTTTGATTCACTAATAATTTTTTAGTTTCATCATCAACTGTGTGTTATTCCCAAATATTTGTAACATCATGTGCAAAATTCATTGTCCAAATGATTATTCAAATAGTTAATTGATATTATTTTAATATAGTAGATAACACATAATATTATGAGGAAAATCGTAATATATTTAAAAAACATTATCATGATCATTGAAATCTCATTTAATCAATGGATGATGATAATTGGATCCTCTATCAATAATCAGAATACACTATTTTCATCCTATATAATTTATAAGACATTATTAACATTTGGATTTACATTAAATTATTTTGATATTATAATTGAAGGGTCATCCTCTATTATAGTTTTATATGACAAGACAGTTTTTTAGTCATCAACAAAACAATTGGAAAATTCTTCTATTTGTAATTTGAGATATAAAATAATTATATTTACTATTATTACCTTATAATAAACTCATCCTTATACCCATTCACACTAATAACATCATGAATCATATTTAATTAAATTGAACTTCACTCATATTGTCAATTTATTTTCAATTAGAAATCAGCATATGGAATTTTGTACTATCCAACTTGTATATATACACAATAATACCGGAATATGACATATTACCCTAAATTTGATTTCTATACATGGAACCAAATATTTTCATCCCTTCTTCCAAAAACAGAAAATAAATGTTATTTATTTTACATTGTTCATCAAGTTCATTTATATAGATTATATAACTATTCATAAATTAAGACAAGATAATTTTTTATTTGTCCCATGGTTAGCTATTAAAGTACTTTATAAATTGAATAAGTATTTTAAGATAATGATTTATATATTTTATCCAAGAACCATAATATAATCTATGTATTCTTTCTATTTGATGTCCATACTTTAGTCCTTGATGGATTCAAATGTATAGGTTTCAGTTTTGGGATTAAATGTTTAAATCAAAATCTTCCCCATTATATAAAATGTAAAGTTGATCTATCTCTCAAAATATGATGGTAATTATAGAAAAATATCTTCCATTAATATATTCACCTATAAGTATTTATGTAGGATGATAATTTGGGATACTGATGGAATCAACATTAGATAGGGAATTAATATAGAATTTAATAGCTTATTTAATGGTATATCAATACTCAATACAACATAATGGATGAATACGAATCATTTTGCACCGTTTTAAAATAATCTTTTTTTTTCAATCGGGTAAATTAACTAGTAAAGGAATAGATAACATAGATTAACCATTAAATCCAAATGAACAATAAGATGGACCATTATATCAAAGAATTATTGTTGAAAGAACATTTTTAATAAATTTTAAATGACTAAAACATCCTTATTTATGATTGGAATCCTCTATGGATTTATATATTTACTGTATATAGATTTAAAATGAAACCATTATATGGTTAATGTGTGTCAGAAAACTTAATGTTGAATCCAATTTAAGGTGGTGGGCATCAAATATTTCATAAAAACATTAATTTTGTATCACTATAGTACTTCCAATATAAAATTAGTCATTAACATGTCATTTGTATCAATGAGGAATACACATACTAAATCTTTTACAACAATATGAAAAATGAAAAAATTGAAACATTCATGTCTGTATCGATAATATTATTGTAGAAGATAAAAAGGATACCTTATATCCTTTAATGGTGATAAATTATTTTTTATCTCCATGTCAATCATTCCCAACCTATCTGTGATGAAATCATTTGTTTCTCCAAGAACCTTTAATAATTTCCTAGTAACATTATCAAAGAGATTCATTTCTTCATGCATGAAATAAAGAAAATTTCTGACGTACAAACAATTATTGTATGGTAATTCAATGAAATGTGATCACTTCTTCAAAAATGATTTCCTATGGTATTTATAAAACCTATTAACAAATTTTGTTTTAATATATTTTATTTTTTCAAATATTATATCACTCGTTAATGGTGGAAGTGTAATTCCTTGTTTGGTAATCCCAAAAGATGTTTCTATACATGATATTTACAAATTTTGTTGAGGTAAAAATTTATAATCTACTAAAAACACAATATTCATGTAATGTGTCAGCCAAACGATGTTTTTAATTACTCACAAATGGAAATACTAATATTCTTTATTGAAATGTGACAAAAAATGTTTATTTAGCGAAAATCTTATTTTTTATCCCATTAAACATGACCTCAATGAAATCTATTCACTTCTATTTGCAGCATTCATTGTAACAAATTTATCCCACATCAATTTACAATCTTGTATTAATAGATCAAAAATAAGAATCAATATAATTAATATGGTATTTTTTTATATAAATATAGAGACAAAATAATTTATTTATGATAAAAGCATAACCATGGTAGAAATATATAATTAGATTACATAAAATTTATATACAATGATTACTAATATTTATAAAAAATGCGTTATCATATCTATTTACATTTCAAGAATAAATTTTCTCATCTCATTTAAAAATTTAGGATACTCATAACAAATTTTCTTCTAATGTTGGGAGTCAGTTGGGTGACATGGTTTACAATCATTAATTATTTATAATGGGTTTCATGTCAAATATATAATGGTTTTTAATATTTATATAGTCTTAAAAACCATGGAATCATATTAATGTACCATCAATCTGTCAAAAAAATTTATTTAACATTCATGTTTAGATTCATGCTACACATATAGAATTTTATGAGTTGTTTATGGTCCTTACGATACAATATTCAATCATCTGGTTATTCATATATTTTTTAGATATTATCTCATTTAATATAAATCTTTTTAGAATAATATATTTGATATAGATGTTCATTTTATTCTTCTAGAATATCATTCAGGATAATAAGCAGTTATCTAAAGCTACTGTCACTGCATCTACTGCAAACTTTCAAATAATATAACTTTAATACAAGAGACAATGACTTTTATTTAGTAAAACTACTATACACTAATCTCTTAGTACAACTATTAAACTTAACAATAATCAATATATAATCATAAGGGTCATCATAAATTTCCATTTTCATTTCATCCATATGATATTATTTATCATTTACACTGGTATTCATATCAAATGATCCATAAACCACAGTACCATCCCAATCGGTGTGTACATTCAGATTTTCCCAATTTTTATTCAATCATTAATATCAACTATCTGTTATATGAAATTTAAATTGATCTTCTACGTCTTTTAGACTAAATTTACTTTAATAATAATAACATAAACAAGGAAAACTGATTTGAGAAGGGTAGTATGCATCATCTATTATAATCTCAATGAAACCATTAACTCCATATTTAAACTATTTATGAATATGACAAATATGTATCCATTTTTTATTCTTATTAATTCTATTATCTTGATAATATATTAATTTAGTACAAAAAACAAACAAATACACATAAAATTTCATAATCAAATTAGATGTTAAATCTTATTCTAATATTAAAACCTATTATTTGAATGCTTTTACTTATGATTCCTAAAATGTTATCATTTAAGTCAAGCGATAAGTGAAGGGAAACAAACTACGGTAAAAATGTGAATATTGGTCCTATTTGTCTATTTTATGTTCCATACAAGAAAAAAGTACTCAATAAATATGATTATAAAAAAAATTAATTTATTACTGGATAGCAGAATTCCCTTTGAAATTCGTATTATTTGATTTCATTTATTTATGAACTAGATTTCTAATTTTGTGTAATAATCTATTTCCATGAAACATAAAAGGACATATAATCAATATATTTTGACATAGGTTCAAGGATATTGGAATTTCATAATACGAAGGGATTTAAATGATATCAACAAATGACGTGAAGTTGGATTACTTTATACTCTATTTTTCTATAGTTTATTCAAGACTATGTAATATAAGAAAACAAACTAATATAGTTATACTATAACCCACTAATGAAACCCAATTTCATAAATTGTAGTGTTATAAATATTAGGAAAAATTCACATATCATATAATATAGACAACTTTTATTCATTTTCCATGAAGCACCACAAATATAATCCATTAATAAACACTCCAAATAATTAAATTAGCATCGATTTCATATCATTGGGATCCAAATAATTATAAATAAACCTACAAAAATTATAAGTAAAACTATAATATATCTTCCACAATGGTTATCCAAATCATCCATAAATATATTGAAAATAGTATTCTAATTCTTAATAAAATCCATGACACATGTGTAGTTAGGGGAGATTATAATAATCATCATACTTTTTTTCCACTATCTTTTAATCCTATATATGTATGAGATAAATGAGTTTTAAATTAGAAAATTTATACATGACAGTCAAGTCATTAATAATGATAAAAAAACATGTCAAAATAAAAATAATATTTTGTACATTGTTTAATCAAAATAAATAATGTAAAATAACCATGTATTTTTTTTACAATAGACCAGGTTAAAATGATAATACCCAATTGATTTTTTCATATCATAATTCTAACGTTAAACATTATTTATACACTATAAACACTAAAAATGGACTATTATAGGTGGTAGTTTGTTTTTGAAACATTTTTTAATGATTTTTGGTATTATTTTACATTATTTCTTAAAAAATGTGAAAGTATTCATTATAATTCAACAACTAAATATTAAACATCCATAATTCATAAGAGAAATCAATCAAATATCATAACCAATATTCCTATTCTAGAACATTACACATGTTCCAGACATGAATTTTCCATTTTATATCCATATGACACACGAATAACTCTCTGCTTCTCAAATATAATATAACTAATTTAATATAAGAAATTGATATCTAAATTCATTTATCCCAAAACATTCTAATTCAATTCATTATAATACCCAATAGAAATAATTACAAAAAATGAAAACATTTCAATTTGAATGAAATCATAACAAAACATATTTTCAGATAACTTGGTAATTCACAAGGAAATTATATTAACTCAAAATTAAAATAATTTAAATTATAATACTATAAAATAATTTTTTTTTCAAAAAATATATCTACTCACCCAAACATGTCATTATACATAAATTGGGAAATAATCACATTTTTTTTAAAATATAATCAAACTAATTTACCAACAATAAAATCTATTAAACAAAGGAACTAAATAAATTTTTATATTGAAAATCCTTAAAACAATTTTATTCTAAAATACTAATTCTCAAAAAATAAATACTTCAATAAATTTAATTTATAAACACTTCAAAACTCAATAAAATAACCTATTAGATAACAATTTATCCACATATAATAATAAATATTATTTTAATATATGAAAACAAGACTTTATTCATTTTTAATTACTTTTCCTCACATTAAAATCCAAATTATAAATAAACTCACGCAATAACCAATTTCAACTCATTATTTAACACAATGAATTAGATTATAAAAATATTTTAATGAATAATGTATGAATAGATTACTGAAAAGTGTAATTTGTTTTCAAAATCACTATACATTTATATCACAAAATGTAGATATATACATGAGAACTATACACAATAATTTATTGAACACATACAAAAATTTATAACAAAAAAAGAGAATCACTTATTAATTTAAATTATAATATGTTAAAGGCACATTAATATCATAATAATGTATTAATAATTATAAATGTAAATCACATACATAAAGAACACTTAAGAGAATAACCAAATCCTTCTTCCATAGATTTAAGAGGATATTTTCCCTGATTACAAATCCTCTATTCTCAAACAATTCCTTAAAGAAAACCATCATCTATACAAACTCCAACTAATTCAATCAATATACCACTCTTGTTTATTTTATAAAAAATAATAATGAACCCTTAATAATTATCATAAGTAAATATTTCATCATAATGAAAATTTGAATTAAAAACAATTTCGTTTTCAATCAATTTCCATTTTTTTAAATTAAAAAAACTTTCATTCAGACACATACTTTCACTATAGAGATTCTTAGAAGCCAAATTAATTTGAATCTAATAAAATAAATTCCAACATATTTTTTGAAATGAAGAAGTTTTTATATTGTCAATGATTCTTTAAATAAAATTACCCAAGAATTCATGAAATAACTAAATATAGAGAAAACCCATTAAATCTATACTCATTTCTTATAACAGACACATTAAAACTAATTAGGTCATTAATAATTAGAAAAGATACACAAAAATTGTAAAATGAAGTATAAATCCATAACTAATTAGGCTTCCACTATAAATATAATTTTAAACAAGGTTATGATTTTATTCAATGATATTTAATTGTACATATTCCATGTTGAAATAATGAATGAAAATTAAAAAATAAATTTAGTGTATATAATAACAAATTTAGAATATCGTAAATAGAATATAATGAAATATTTTATATTCATTATATTTAAAAATTCATGACTCCAAAATCACCTTTATATATACAAATATTAACCAATTAAGTCAAATTTAAAGAATACTAAATTATGAAGAAAATATTTTTATCTCCAAATAAAATTTCAAAAGAATTTTACTATGATAAAAAATAGAAATAAAGTAAAAAATAAATTTCATAATTTAAAAATCATTAAATATAAAAATTATGATTTTACATTTTTTCTAATTATTGATAATTTTATTAATTATATTTTGGGAAAAACCCAACTCTTGTAGAACTTGAAACATAAAAAAATTTAAAAACTATTATTACAGGGTAATTCATTATATCTATGAATCCAGATAAACTATTGAATATATTTATTAATTGATTAATGAATCACCATTCATATGATACAATAAATAAAGAAAACGTGTCAAAATACATCAATTGATGATTCAATCAATTATATTATAAATGATAACCATAAATGAAAAAACTAAATAATTCCATGGTGTGTGGAATAATTTTAAATACCCAATAATAACACCCCTAACAAGTTCAAAAAAGTATAATGAGGATTATCTAATTTTAAGTGATCAAGGAGATGCCATAATTTAAAATACAATAACATTGATCAGACCTATTAATGTGGTTCACTAAACATGGAAAACACAACACACTCATACTGGGAAACATGGATAACCCCAAACACATCGGTGAGTAGAATGTGTATTATCTAATTTCTATGCTAGGTGAAGGAGGGACCATATAATATGACATTTTTTTGTTCGAGGTAGATAATATTTAGAATAAATTACTATAAAATGCATTTAAAAGTGATAAAAATGTTCTTTATCAGCATTAGAGAATCACATAGTACTAGTGTGAAATTAAAATCCCTAGTCTTTTATTAGAGCTAAAAAAGTGCTGATATATGTATCCTTTATGAGTGCGTCTAAAAGAGATTCTAAAGGGTAATATGATAGTGTTCTAAAACATTATACTACAACACCAAAAAAAAATTAGATAATCAAAATCATACAGAAATACAAAATTTAAATGGTATAAATTAAAAAAATTAAATAAAAGAAAAAACACTATATTATAAATATTTCAAACATTGGTTTATACAATTATATATGTATAAATTATTACATACATTCAAAAGTAGTAGTCTTTCTTTGTCTTCTGATCCTAACCCCTGCTTGAGAAAAATATGGACATGTATAGGAAATAAATTCATATGTTAGTAATAGTGTAAATAAAAATAAATTAATTGAATGTTTTAGTTTTAAGCTAAACATTGAGTCATATGAAGAACTTTGTGTATCAGATTGAGTGGTGGTAGATTCTTGCACGTCACACAATTTAATTATCATGTTCAAAATTTTTATCTATATAAATTAACTAAATAAGTATATGATAAAAATGATATGGAAATAAATTAAGTATTAATAGAAAGATTTTAGAGAAAAAATATAGTCTCCTTTCTTCGGGTATAGTGATGTGAAGTGCATTTTAATCTAAAAGGACCATTATATAATTAAAAGACAAACATTGAGTCAAAACGGTCAAATCATAGATATGATTTTGTTTTAGCTAATTCATAAGTGTCTCAAATGACTTATTATCATTTTTCAAAAATATCAAAATATCTGAATGTGTTTTCTCAGTTTTGAGTTTGCCAGCTGTCTTTTTTACTAAAATGTCAATTTAAAGTCAACACACAATTAATCTTATAACAATAACATCATGTACTTTATTGACATGATATAAATTAATACATGTCACAAATGACTTATGATTCCTTGTCTTAGATTATATTGACAATTATATAACATTTTCATGGGTTTTAGTGAGTCACACATTTTTAACAAAAATGTCAATTTGAATCTGATAACGGACACATTGAGTCATACAAACCAAATAGTGTATTTGATTAATGTTATTATGATTCTTATATTTCATAAAATAACTATTAAATGTTGTTTCTAAAGTATCATAACAATTTGAATGCATTTGATGGGATTTGAGTAGGCCAGTTTTTTTTTACTATAATTTTTTTCTGTTTTTAAAAAAATGATGCACATGGAGTCAAATCGGTCACACCGTTCATGAGATTGAGGGGTTGCTAATTGATACACATTAATAAGGGCTCATGAATCATTTTAATAAGGTATAAAAGTAACAAAAAGGTGTTTTATTAGTTTTGAGCACATCAATTTTTTCACTAAAATGCCATTTCAAATTGGAAACACGTACATTGACTCATACTGGTCACATTGTGTATCCGCTTGATGTGAGAATGATTCATTATATTAAAAAATTAAATTATAATTTATGTACTCAATTGTTATAAAAATTCAAGAACATTGTTTTAGTTTTAATTGAGTGGTATTTTTTTAACCAAAGTATTGATTTTAATCTCATAATGTACATATTCATTCATACCAGAAAAACCACTTATCTGTTTGAGGCATGGATGATTACTATACTTCAAAGATGAATTATGGATTGTTTCCATAATGCATGAAACAAATATTAATACATTCTATCAGTTTTGAGCGGTTCAATTTTTATAATTTGTAATATTTATGTCAATTTTTAATAAAAAGGTGCACTAGGAGTCATACCGGTCACATTGAATGTCAAATTGAGGTGCGGTTGAATCATAAATCTATAGAATGAAATAGGGATTGTTTTACAATATTACGAATTCGAGTTTCATTATTTTGGATAGTTTTGTGTATGTCACTTGTTTTATTTACTAAAATTTCATTTCATATTGGAATCACGCACTTTGACTCATACAGACATCATCATGTATAAATTTGAAGAAAAAATAATTCATACACATAAATAATTACATATGAACAAATTTATTAAATTAATAAGAAAATATTAGTTCATGTCACTTTTTCAATTAGTGACATTTTTGGAAGTAAATTATCAATTTTTAACTAATAAAGGACACATTACAGAATATCGGTCTCACCATCCATCGGATTGAGGTGCAATTGATTAATACACATATCAAATGACATATGGATATTTTTCCTAAATTATAAATACAATATAAATTTTTTTTATTTTTCTATTTTGATTCATATTTTGTACTAAACTGTCATTGGAAATAAGAAATATTCACTTTGGTTCATACCAATCACTGCATATGCGAATTTGATGTGAGAATGATTTCTACACCTAAAAACTAAATATAAATAAATCTATTGAATTATCAAGAAAATCCAATCTCATTTTCTATGTTTTCAGTGAGTGTAATATTTTTAACTAAACTATTAAGATTAAAATGAAAATGGAATCATTTAGGCGTAGAGGTCACGACTGACGTTGAATTTTGTTGAGAATTTTTCTTACACACTTCAAATAACATATATATTCTTCTATAAAGTATCAATACAATTAGAATATGTTTTCTATGTTTGGAGTATGTCTATTTCCATTTTTAATAAAATTAATTTCAATTTAAAATAGAAAGAAGAACTTTGAGTAAAATCGGCCACACTGTGTTTCAAATTTATGTTTAGCTGATTCTTACACATCCCATAGTTTAAAAAAATAATAACATCCCATATTACCATGTTTCCATTATTTTTATATGTAAAACTACAAGCGTTGCATATTGACTTTGTGTTCTTAGCTGAAAAACCTTTATCATTGTTAAAATTCAAAATGCTAGAGGAAACTCATGTTCCTATTATATCACGAGATGTCACCATAATGAGCATATGATATTCCTATAATCTATTAGTTTTAAATATGGAGAAAGATTTTTAGGCTAATAACATAGAATTAATTAGTATTATTTGTAGTTTAAAAAATAAAGGCAATGAAAAGGGAAAACATGGTACCATTGGATGAAAGAATCATTTTTACACAATTATGGATTGTTAAAGATTGTAAAAACAAATTATAACTTCCAAAAAGAACAAAGAAAAATAAATAAAAATTTATTAGATAAAAATGATAAATAAATTACCATACAAATATTAAATAAATTATGATAAAATTATTAAAATTAGTTGTATAATTTCACCTATTCATGATCGATGTATTAATTATTGACACAATTGTTTATCCTTATCTTAGTTGGAGACTTTAAGTACAATACCTTATGATCATGAGAATCTTCAAATAGACCACCCCAACATGAAAGAAAATAATCAATATGTACAATAAAACAATTATTATTTTAGAATACTAAAATGAAATAAATTAAACATAAATATGAAACAATTAATTAATTCCACGAAAAATTGTTTTTCTGTGAAATGGTTTTTGAAAGAATAATTTTTTTGTTCATAATAAAAAATTAATCATATTATATAACTAGTATATTAAATGATAACTTAAAATGGTTGGGGTGAGATGTTTTAATGATAAAAATATAAAATTGATAGTTATTTTTTTACTCATTATAATATAAACATGATTAATAATAAACTGATGATAAACCATTGAATGAAATTGATTTATAATTTAGTAGTATATGATTAAGAATACAAGGGTGAGGTTGACTAAATATAATACATTAATGGTGAAGAAAATAAAGATGGATTTTCAACTCCATGAAATAAAAGAAATGCAGAAATTAATGATTAAAATTTCCTTGGTAATCATTAAATTTTTATGAAAACTCAAAGGACTATAAGTCTATTGAAAAACTCATCTGTTCCATGTAGAGACTAAATTATTTGGAGAGGCCTAAAAATGATGATTAATGGATCAAATCTATGCTTGACTAATTATATACCAAATAGAACAATGTGACATGGGAAATTTTTCCAAGGTTGTAGGAAAAAGGTTTAATCAGAACCAAGTGGGAGTTCAGTAACAAACTCATTGACTATGGGGAAGTATCTCAAAATAAATAAGGATTTTTTTCAATGGGAACTTTTACATAAAAGAAACATACATTTATGATAAATTTACTCACTTGAAGACCGATTGGAAACTATTTTATTTTTTAGATATTTTAGGGAAAATACAGTTCAATGTCTTCCAACTAAATGTCAAACCTAAGTTCCTAAAAGAATTTTTTATGAGGGATTATACATTGAAAAACTGGATAATTATATTATTCATGAAAAAGAGGGATGGATATTCCGGTTAATTTTTTTTTATAATATAAAGAATTAATTGGGGGCCTGGTATTTAAGGATGGTTGAATACATAAGAAATATAGATTTTTGGAGAGGCATAGTTGATTGCACACCCAATATCAATAAATAGAATAATCAAAGGATGTGGGTACTCAGGTATTTAGAAAAAATAATATTTTAGGATTAGAAAAAGAAAAATAATTTTTTTTTTGTATCTTATGAGGTATGATATTGACATGTTTATGATCCGTGAAACATTTTCATTGTTTTATAGGCTAAACAAGGAAATAATGGCACGCTAATTTCTCAATAAAAATATGAAAAAGTGGTTCCAATGTAAATTTCAATGGAATGATCCAAACAAATGAAACAATGACCTCTATATGAATAAATATTAAAAAAACATTAAATTCAAAGAGGTAGTTGTTAGGAAATATTTGTATTGGAAGAATATTATACCTCACAAAATCATGAATAATAATACAAGTGAATGCATAAAAATATAATGGCATAAACAGGTGATTCATTCAAATCACATTCATGTATATGAATAATTAAAAATGTGCATGAATGTTATATCATGATTTAATATAATTTCCATATCATATATTACAAATGAAATTCATGAATTTATATGTACATTGAAACATTAAATGATTGTTTTAATTATTTAGAAAAATTTATCAATAATTAATATAAAATGAAAATAACATTTCATTATTATAAAGGAATAAAATAATAACTTTTCATGTTTAAAATATTAACATATATTTTGATAAAATATAATTTACTAAACAATAACAAGAATCAATTTATTATTGTTTCATATTTTTTTCAATGATAGAAATTCATGAATGAATATAAAACATGATATAAAATTTGAATAACCGGAGATTAATTTTACATAAATATATACACATAATATACATATATCTTCATTATATTTTAATTGTAGTTAAAAAATAAAATCATTGAATTATAAAAAAATATTCACTTATAATAACATAATTTGAATAGAAATGTAATCAAATATAATTACTATAATTTGAATGAAATATAAATGTTATAAAAAAATTCATTGAATAAAAATTGGACATATGGAAAAAAGTACATTCTAAAAAACAAAACATGTTAAAATAAATAAACAAAACTCTCTTTAAAATATTATAATTCTAATAAATATCATTTTCAAATTTAATCCATAGAATAAAAATAAATTTCATTACTATTAAAAGATGTGCATTAAAATAATATAGATATTCTACATTACTTGATTGTTGAATATTTATTATTTTTCTTATAGGATGAAAATATCACTATAAAATTTCACCCTTTATCATTGATATTTGTGTGCAGAATATAAGAAAGATGAATGTTGTACATGCATCACATAAAATAATGTGGAAGGACATGCCAACAGATTGAGCAAGAATCAAATTTATATACTTCTGATAAATAAGGATTATATTTTATTCATTCATTTGGAAGGAAACTTGACTTGAAATTTGTTATTGTGCCCACTAAAAATCATTTTAATTTTTCACAAATATTTGTAGAATAGAAACAAGGAATAAAATGGCATAGATATCAAAGATAACACAAATATCAATTTTATGTGTAAATATTTGATAATTGGTTTTAATCTAAAAAACATAGGCTTTTTCCAGAGGATCAGGCCTCATTCAAAAGAAAAAATTATTTTTGGGTTGATTTATTATAGGATAGTGAAACAACACTTGTTGGGATACGAAATTGTGGGATGAGATGGTTCAGTGGATAATCGAGAAAATTTTGATATATCGAGAAACGTGGATTTCATTCAGCCCTTGGTTTCATTCAACCCATGAATCAGTGAATCATTTTCTTTTTACCTTGGAATAGTGGTAGCATTTCTTATAGCCCATATTCTATTTTCGATTTGACAATGAGGACCATCGACAACATGAATCTTTAGCGGAGAGCTTTAGATATCACGAATGATTTCGTGATGGTTATGGTTCTTTAAATAGATCACGAAACTTTTAACAGTGCTTCCAAATAATCCATGATAAATATAGCTTCAAATATTTTTAACTTAATAAGCATTGATAAAATGATTCTTTATTAGCACTAAATTTTTTGTGTGAATAAATACTTAAAATATAGAAAAAATTAATATTATTTTTTAAAATTATAATTTTTATATATAATTATAATCCTTATAATATTCATTTTTATAAAAAAACTATTTTATTATTCTTTGAATATATAAATATTTATTGATAATTATATGAAATTTTTTTTAAAAAATAATATTTATATCATTATTAAAATATAATCATATGTCAATGCGTGTTAAAAATGTGTGAAATTTATCAATTAAAAAAGAGTAGAATGTCAAAAATGTGGATTAGGTTGATTAATATAAATCATTAGTGATTTATATATTCTACTCATAATTTATATATATTATAATCCATTTATACATTTTTTTCAAAAAAAAAATAAATAATCTTTTAATGTTATTTAAATTATATCATTTTTATTATTTATTTACCATCTGTATATATAATTGATAAAGGATTTATTTATGGAATCTAAAAATAAAGGTTTGATAAACGGTGTCTATTATCAACACTAAACAAAATGTGCTGACAAAGTAAAACAATTAATTGTGCTAATAAAATGAACTAATATTGGTTTCCACTTATTAGCACAAAAAATTGTAATGATAAAGGCTAGTGTAGTTAAAGTCATATTATTTCTTAATGGGGCATCAATCGTAGTGTTGTTGTGCTAGATAAAGATGAATAGATATCTGATTCTCATGGAGCTCTGTTCACCCCACGATTGAGTTTATAGTATTATGAGAGATGATAAAAAACTAATAAATGATAAGGGTGGAGAAGGAACGAAAAAACATATATTTGATTACGGAGTCTCTTGATAAATGATTTAGGTAGATTAGTGGAAAAGTTGATCTACCTCGTGAGCTTCAATGAAACGAGGGAAATCATTTCAGTTATGGTTTTTTTTAAACAACATGGTGTGTTATATCAGAACTTCCAAAAAAAGTTGATATAGAGGGGGTTGTGAGAGCTAATATAATAAGCGATGATAAGGATGGATTTTATCAACTCTAAACAAGTTTTAATGAAAAATTTTATTATTATGTTTAATAAAATAATTAATATTTTTTAAAAACTTATATGAATATAATTATAACAATATATATATGTATATAATTATAAATATATCAATAGAATTGTAATAAAATTTTTAAAAATATATATTAATATAATTACAATTATATAGATATATATTTAAATATATTTATGAATAAATATATTTATAAATAAATGTATTTATATTTATATAATTTTATAATTTTATAGAAATAGAAATATAATAAATATATTTAAATATAAATAGACATATATTATATATATTATATTTTTAAATAAACATATTATAAATATAAATATATATATGCACCCAGCTGGTATAGTCAGAGGCAAAAACCTCTCACCATTTATTACAGAGAAATAAAATGTACAGAAGACAAGAATAAGGATGAGTGTGTGCAGCTTTCCCACATCCAAACAAATGTCCAGCCACAAAAGACAAGCTACATATCATAATTTTCATACCCCTAACCACATCTATAATAAGTGTATTTCCCTGCATTATGTGATTCCAACATAGAGTTAGTTTTATAATGCTTCAGTAGCTGGACGTATTGATTTCAATGTTTCAATTCTACAAATGAAAGATGCTCATTACATTAATACTGGTCGATAAGATCCTCTATAGATGAATGAACATCCCCTATTCCCCTATTGGAATAAGACCTGGGATTCATCGTCTTCGGCAAGTGAAAATAATCTTTTCTTGTCTTTATCCTTTGTGGAGTAGTGATAACTCCTTCACATTCATATATCTTGGTCTTTCCACATTTATCAATATCACTTTTGGAGGGTTTAAAGATGCCACTATAATTTTTCTTATCACTATAAAAACATTCCCCCATTGTCAATGATATGCACAGAGCCAAAAAAATTTCATCCATCATTTTTTTTCACTAAATCACCGGCTGAGGCATCTGGAGGTCCAAATTCCATCAGTTGGGGAAGCCTATTAGAATCAATCAAGGCTTAACACTGAGGGAGCTCGACATTGTTATGACCATCGTGGAAGTCCTTGTCCATTTCAACCTCTTCATACACTGCATTATGAATATTGTAATCAGTCTGTGTGTTAACATATTCATCCATTAGAAGAGCTTCAATCAAAATATGATCCATTCCATACTCCAACCCCTCAAACCGATTGAAATGAGAGACATTAATCTGCAACACTCCACTCGAGGTATGGATACCAATGCTCACTGCATCACCTTTAAAAATCACGTTGTCTGATGGATCCACATGAGGAGCTTCCAAGTACAGCTGGCGGGAACCAACATCCTTCTTCAATGAGGGCAGAATCCCAACACCAATACCACACTTAAGTCGATCATAGACATGGTTCGCTGTCATATTTGATGAAACCTTCACTTTTTTCACTGCAACTGGATATGAAGAGGCCTCTCAATGATTATCCTGACTCACCTACCTCTCCACAAATTCCGAACTCTGCTCCACACCACATGCACAATGAACTGGATCTGATCTCACACAAATACCCTGCTTAGATGAGATGCCCAGATCAGTGCACACTTTATCAGAAGTGACACCCCCATCTTGCTCCCATGTGCAATAATCCTTGATCCCATTTTCACCCCTCTACATATCAGAGGAACCTCAGGACTAGCCTGTAAAATCACCTGAACTACTCCCGTAGCAACTCAACCGCTAATGCTTTCCTTTTCCGCCACATGTAAGATTCTATAAACCCTTTTATTGCGAAATACCGAATCTAGAAAGCCAAAATGACCACATACAACACAGTAACGAATCCAAGACTCATATATAACCTCCAAATTCCAGAGTAACTCCCTCATGTCTGTGATCCATAATCAGATCATCGGTGGTCGGGAAACATCAACCACAATACACAATCGCAAACAAATTGGATGACACACTGCCTCTGTTAGGTGATCAAAATAGAGGTATCTTCTGATCATATTACCAAAGCACTCATAATAGAGGGATTTTGAAATGAGAGAGGCAGTCCAGAAATATGTACCTATATTGTAATTGTTGAAGGATCCCTCGGCATATGAAACTCAAAGCTCCATCTAAATTGGTAGAAAGGAAAACCATTACATCTTCGAGGGACCTAAGAACAAGAATTAATTGAGTCTTCCTCCAACCCGAACAAGATTATGATGTGCCTCTGGTCAAGTATCATATGACTGCATGCTCCTGTAGCTCCCATGATTTGAATACAAACTGGTCGAACTTGTCAATTTATTTGTGATAAATCCAAATGGATAATTTTTTTTAATTATAATGAATTATTTAAAAAAACTAAGACATTGATATATAATGAAATAAATATATTTCTAGATATTGATAATATTAAAACATATTAAATAAATAGTTATAAATAAATATTAGCAAATGAAAAAATTATGAATAAATAGAAACGAAAAATTATTAAATTTGAATAAATTAAATGTGCCGATTATAAAAATAATATTTAAAATATAATATGTTAATAAATTCAAATATGAACCTTATAATATAATTATAATAAATTAAATAAATATTAACTGTGTGTGTTTCTATATTTTATTTTATTAATTTTATAACTGAGTGTTTGAAATTAATGTTTATATACATATACAATAAATAACTAAATCATGATAAATTGAATAATAACAATATATAATATGAATAATCTATTAGTGAAATAATTCAGAAGAAGAATCAATACTTTAAAAAATTAATAATTTTTATTAATTATCTATATTATTAAAAACACAATAATTGAATATTTATAAGTCCATATGTTAGAATTAGAATAAATAATAATTACTTATAGAAATTACAATGATATTAAAAATATTAAATGTTAATGAAATAAATTATAAAAAAAAATCCTATGTTCATAAATGTACAAACATATTAAACAATGAAAAATTTAATTTTAATAAATGATAAAATTATTAAAAAATGTTAATATTCGTAATGAAATATAATATTAAAAATGAATTAATTTTTTTGAAAAAGTATTAATGTTTAATAAATTGTATATATTGAATAAAAATACAAAAAATGATAAAATTAACCAAATAGAATCATTATATATATGAGATTTATCATGTTAATAATATAAATCTTTAATGAATATTAAAAATTGAATAAATTAAAAAAAATATTATGTGTGAATCTATTTAATATAAATATTTATTAATTATGTAAATATGTTCTTCAAATAATTTTGATTTAAATTTGATATCTGTTAAATTATAATATCAAACAACACTCAATAAAATTTTTGTTACATGAAATAATTAGTCACTATTTTTTTATTAATATTATCTTATAATTATATATTGTTTTTAGTGAATATACTCTATTTGTAATGTAAAAATAATTTTTTTATTATATAAATAATATTTTAGGATATATTATATATATATATGAATTAATATATTTACATATAAAAAATATTAAATGTGGTAATGAATAAATATGTAGAAAAACAATTAAGAAGGAATTAGATATTAATATATTTTTAATTATTACATTTTATTCATTTTAAATAATTCTTTGTAATATATATAATTTATCCCTATATATATTTAATTTATATATATATTAAATTCATTCAATATTATTAATAATTTTTAAATAGATAATTTTATTAATATGTTAGAAATGTTTTTAATTTTTAATATTTTTTTGTTTTACTATTTCAATTTTTTCATTTTATATATCTATATATAAAAAAAACTAGTCATTAATTTTTCCAATGGTATATATTATTATTAAATTTAATAATTTTTTAAAAAAATATTTATTTACTTATTTTTTTTATTTTTTTTAATAATTTACATATTTTCATTTTTTATTTTTATAATTATTTCAATTATCTGAATTTATACATCTATTATTAATATATATTTATTTTTTAATAATTTATATATATATATATATATTAATTGTTATTCAATTAATATAACATCTAATAACTTGTAAATTTAGTAACTTTTACTTTTTATTTGTGTATCTATGTGTGATATTAAAAATTCATAATTCTCATATTTTTTATTAAAGTATATAAAAAATATGGGGATTTTGTATTGTTCTTTATGCGATTGTGGGTTGGGCCATCTATATGGCCTGATGGGTGGCATGAGGGTAAGGTAATGTAGGACATTTCCTGTGTGGCTCGTGTGTGTAGATGTGTTTGCAGGTGTCGAACCCCCACTGTCATGGAACGTTGTGTTAGTGGGGAAGCTAGGATTATTATGTGTGGAACTAAGAATTAATATTTTTGATGTGGATTGTTAGTGAAAGGAAACCCTTTATAAGTGGTATCTATAAATGCTAATACATTCATCCCTTTAATAATGCTAAATAATAAACGGTCATAAAATTTACCATTTATGCGTGCTTATATTTAGTGTTGATAAAGGTCTCCCTTTTTTATCATTTTTTTAGTGCTGATAAAGAGAAATTTTATGAGTTATTTTGTATAGGAATAATAAATTCTAGATGTTATATTGTGGGTTTTGTAGATCTGTATTATGGTTGACATTGTACATGCAATAGGCATATATATATGTGGCAGTGGCCAAAGCAAAAATGATCGGTCTAGGTCATAAACCTGAGAATTTATGGTGGTATTGATTAGCATTGGGTGCCTGTAAATATATGAAAATATATTGATCATAGATATTCATACATACATATTATATCTTTTTTGAGGAATATTCAATACATTACACAAACACATGCCTATATATGTTAATATTTTATTTACTCTGAAGACTAAGTATAGATTATTCTAAAGTGCTAAAATATTTTCAATATATAACATAAACCCCCTTACTACAGACACTACTTAAATCATTTATCTATAACATATGGAAAAGAATCATAAGAAATGGTGAGGTCATATGATCATATGTTTATGAAAGGGAGAAATGTAAGAATAACATGAACATAATGGTATGGAAACATTATCATAACATTTTAAAAATATACCATGCTTATCAAAGATCACAATGTTGAGTCATTGGATAAATATTTGGAATTTAAAATACATTAATCATAACAAAATCATATAATATTTTCCATGATAACATAACTCAAACATTAGACATTAATTTGTGGCATGCACTTTAACTTATAACATTGTGATGATGTATATATAGGCACATGTTCACTTCTTTATTCATGTAAATGAAAATAGGCTCCCACAAACTCATAAACATACATCTAGATCAATGCATAAATTACTGTACTTGAATGAATGGTATGTACCACTGTTATCATATAATCTAGTTCACATATGAAATTATAGACATGTTACCAGGAGCACACATAACATTATAAAAAGTTAACTAGATTCCCCAATAACATTGTGAACATTTCATCAAGACGATTCATAACATATTTTTCCAATGTGTTATCCATATGTACCCAATTAATTGGAGAGATATATAGGTCCCAAAATCCCATAATGAAAATAATATTTATTAGTGTCACATTATCATAAAACATTCAACAAATCATAAAAAAATGAAATGAAATATGTTGCCTAAACTATTCATAATATCATGAAATGTTGGAAAGCTATAGAGGCTTCATAATAATTTCCTTATATCACCATATAATAATCCATATGTAATGTATTGGGTTTCATAAGATTTTTATCATGGTATAACATAGGGAAAATAAAAGGGTTTCATAATAATTATATCATGGTATAACCCATGGAATAGAAATGGATTTCATGAAATCATTTCATATTAAACCATTCAAAGAATGAATAATAATGGTTTCATTAGTTTTTGTCACCAGTAATTCAGAATACATGTCAAAGGATATCACCATACATTGTGAATTATTTTTAATAGATTCCTTTGAACATTTCTATAGAAAAATAACTATTATCTAAAAATAATTATTTTAAATAAATTTATCAAAATATTTTTAAAACACTAATATTTTAAAATAACCTTGATAATTTATAAAAATATATTCGAACAAAATAATGACTATTACGGTAAAAAATTATATGCCTTCCACAATTATTAAAAAAGGATATATTTCACATTTTCGGTAAAATCAAAAAAATCATTGTTTGGAAATTGAAAAGAAGATTCATTTAAAAAATTTTGTAAATAAATTAAAAAAGGGTAAGAATTCTTTTGAACATTTATTTGAAATTTTGAACACTTTTTTACAAAACATAGTTTTGGAAGAAAATGTGTTTTCAACCAAAGAGAAATATTTTGGTTTAAAACATTATATTGAAACCATGTGTGAAAAAACAGATTAAAATGACGTTAAACCATGTATTAATATGACAAGATCATAGATATTAAAATTAAAAGGTTTCATGATAGATATATTATATGAATTAATATTTGGAAGTATAATCATTAAAAATCCTGATTAACTTTGAGATTAAATCATAAAATAATTACAACATTTTTTAATTTGAATCACTAGGCCAATGAAATAATAGCATTTCATTAAAATAATAATATCATGAAAATAATTAATTTCATGAGATTATATATTTATTTATATGTATATATACCTCATGAAAGAAGACATGTTTATTACATAATACATATCTCAAAGGCAGGGAATTGAGAAAAAAAATCCATTACTACGATGGTAACTTTTAAATTAATTCCCTCTTGGAAGATATGTTCTATATATGTAATTTTAATCATAATAATTTTTATAATAGGGATAAAAAATGTTTCCAAGTGAATTATTAAACCTACATAAAATAAATTTGTGGTTAAAATTGAATTTGTATCATTAAAGTAAATAGTGAGAAAGAAATAACTTACCTTAAGAGTCGACATCATTCATACAAAATCAATCTTTGTGTATATTTAATATACGTTAATAATAAAAAATTATTTTAACATACAATTCTATTATGTACCACATATGATTTTCATGTGACCATTTGTGAACTTGTTTTTACAAATACCATGATAAAATAGTGTTTCATGTAATAACTGTTTTTTTCATATATGTTGGGATTTTTAATTTTTGGTCATCTTTAACTGATCTGTGTTCAATAATTTATAGAATAATAATAATGAAAAAATTATCATATTTGTAGAAAATTATAATGTTTTGACTATTTGTAATTTTTTTTAGAAATGAAGTATGTGTAGACCATGAAGACGCCAGACCGTACGCAGGAAAGAGCCATGTTTCCATTTTTCAATGATATTTATGAAATGATAGTAGGTAATATTTAATTTATATATAATTCTTATAATATCATAAAAATATAATATATATTTAAATATACTTATACATACAATCGAAGGGGTGTATCGATGAAAATGGAGAGTCACATCACTTCTAGAATGCTGTAATCCAAACGTACATGAAAGAAGATATTGTCCATCAGTGAGTGAAAATATAAAAATTTGAAATATGTTATGTTGATAATAAAAATATTTTATGAATATCAAAATAATTTTATTTATATACTATATATTTACTAAATTTATTTTTCTTATCTTCTATATAAATCGTTGCTTAAAAATAAATCAAATCACATCGCAAAGTAGTAGTCCTTCTTAAATAGGAGCAACATTATCATATCCCCTATGAAATGGAATGTATATATTTAAAATATTATATAATGAATACAGTTGTATAATTATGTCATAAATAATATCTATATACTTTTTTTATCATAATACCCAACTGTGAGAGGTGGTAATTGACAAATGAATTGCATCAGTTCATGAGGCAGTAGTCCTTCGTATAGATGAATGATGATTTTGTAACACATTTTGTGGAATTGGATGTTGTTATATGTCAAAAACAAAATATATATATATATATATATATATATATATGTGTGTTGTACTTAGTTTATTATAAAATAATGTTTTAATATTAATTGAAGGATTTGAAGGAAGAAATAAAATATAAATTTTCGATGAATAATGTTGCCTCTTCATTGGATAACCAGCATAGGTTTTCACCAAAAGTTATCCCATGTATAATTTTTACCAAATATTCACATTATAGGATGCAATGTGGGATGTTTTTATTTGATTTGGTCTGGTATTGGGTGAAAGAATAATGTTTGATGGTTTGAATATGAGAGAAGTCTTGTGGGATTTTAAATGTTAGGCAAGTGGCCAACATATAATGTTTTTGAAGAAAAATCTTTTCTCTCATTTATCAAATTCAAAAAAGGTAAAAAATGAATTATTATTCAGATTTATATATTATAGGGTCTAATTTGGTCATAAAATATTGTTTAGATATGTTTTAGGTCATTTTAGCCAATATATTTTTTGATTTAACCCCGGTAAACCTTTGTTATCATATTCCTAACTATTAATGGTTATTATTTTCACTATTAATTTTGGTAAAAAATTTATTTAAAATTATTAGATAATATAAATTATTATTATCCAAAATATTTGAAAACTTTAACAGAATTTAATTCACATAAGTGAAACATTATAATTCAAAATAAATCCCACAATGTGATGAGAAAAAAGTTTTTCAAAGAGAAGATTTTCTAAAGATTAATAAATTTGTATATAGAAATTCATTATAAAAATATATCAACATGAATAAATTGGAATAATAATTATATAATTATATTATTATTAATTGGAAAAATATTAAAAACTTGTTAAACATTATACATTTCTTTAATGAAAGGATTTTTTTATTTAAAATTTAACATATTTCACTATTTATAAAAAAAGTAAACTTTTCAAAAAATAATCAAAAATCACCCCAAGATAATTTTGACAGGTTGACTTAAAAATTTAATATTATTTTTTGAAATATATTTTAAAAAATAATAAAAATTTATGTTTAATCATAGTGACGCAAAAAGGATACAAAATTTTTTTCTTTTGGAAATATATATTTGTTTAGAATAAAATTTAATTTATTTCTATGTATACTCTAGAAAGTACATAATATAATTACATTTTAAATATTTTAATGAATATATAGTTTATAATGTTCGATTAACTCATTCAAACTGATTGATTTTTTTATTTTTTATGTAATGAAAAATTGTGTACATATAAAGTGTTTTTCAAAAAAAGATTTCATTTATTACCAAATAGTTTTTATTTAAAATCGCATTTAATTTTTCAAAAATGAAATAATTTTATATACATTTTTAGACCATACATTTTAATGATTTATTTAATATTATTCATTACCTCCATTCAAACAACTAGGTGATAGTAATCATATTATATAATAATATTTTTATAGTATGTTACATTCTATTTGAACTCATTGTAGCATGTACTGAATATTATAATCAGTGATGCAATTAATGAAAGATAAAATCATTGTTTCTTATAACAGAATTTAAACATGAGGTTTCATGTAACAAAAAATAAAAAAAAATTAGATTATTTTAAAATTTTAATTTCACAAAATCTCTGACTATTGCATACCACCCCTATAAAATAATTTTCTTCCTCGAAATTTATAACATTGGTACAAACAAATAAGGATACTTATAACACATTACACACTACGGTTTTTCACAACCCACATTTTCAAGATGAAGGAAGGGGAAACAATGTGACACACCCCTCCATCATCAAGACGAAAGAGAGATAATGTCCCTGAGTCCCTCCTTCAATAGGCCCCTAAGAGGCGACTAGCACCATGGGTGCAAATTAAAACATAATATAGAAGGTATTAACCCTTTTGTAGAAAAAAATAGTAGATAAGATTGTAAATCTAAAAAAAATATATAAATACTAATATAGAAGTAAATCCGAAATCCATTCCCACATTCACATTCAAAAGTAAGGATAATATGATGTTTATAAACTGAACCAATAAAAATACAAAAAGAAAAAAACTAAGAAGAATCAATAACTAATCCTAATGATGAAGATTGAAAAGTCCAGCACGATCCTCTGAGTCCTCCTAGAAACTTGAAAATAGTTTTATAGAAGATGGGTGAGTATACAAGTACACCTTTTATGAATACTTAATAATACCTTGCACATGTGGGGGAACATACTAATTCCCCTGTGAGAACATAGTAGAACATAAAATGCACCTACCAAGGAATACTAACAAGCCCACCCTCACCAAGACACACTCACAAAAAATGTGAATCTTTTAAGGTAATAGTACAATCCCATCATCATTTGGGTACCCCACACACCATTCCCACTATTTATTTTCTTATTCCCAATGCATGATGTCTTGATGTTACCACTCGTCCCACATAATTTCCCACTTCCACAACTTACCTGCCAAAACCTACTCCTCAATTATACAACACATCTCACCCGCATACACCACAAGGAAAAACAACCACACCTCTCGCTCGAAGATACATGGGTCTCATCCCGAAGACACTTGGGAAAATAATCCTGGCCCAAAAATACCTATGAATATTAGCCACAAATAACCTACTCAATAAATCGTGGCCTATCTCAACCCTCAAGCTATTAGATTATGCCCAGATATGCTCAACAGGTAAGAACAAGAATATGGTCTTTGCAATAAAGTAATTAAGAAGCCATCCATCCTCCCACTGGGATGTTGGGAAAGACACACTCCCTCCACGAATGGGGGTGTTCGATACATAGGTCTCAAAAATTGTGGTGTGAAAATAGAAATCACAAGGAATAACAATATATATATATATGTATGAATACACTCATCCCAACCCATGGTTCCCACAACATACAACTGACTCATACATAACCACATTTGATACTACCCCTATATAGAACAATACAGAAGCCACTACCAATGTTTAAACCAACCATAATATTCAATTAAAAATATTAATTTATTAAATAATGGATTAAATTTAATTTACATCATCACTACCGGGAAACTAACATCAACCACCATATAAAAACAACAAACATAACCAGATTTGCAGTACCACTTCATTACCCTATTCAACCACTGCCAACTATCATTAAAGAATGCTATACTGCACAATCTTAATATTTTCCAATGTAGTCACACTGCATAATAATTTCATACCCACATGACAGTACCACTAAACAACATCATTTGACTACCATAACACAACAATGGCAGTTCTGCGCCCAAAAAGTCCATCCATTCCACAATCAATTAGTATCACAACCTAATATTCCAACACACCCTTCCCATATAACAAACTCTGTTATCTACCCCTTTTCCCATAACCACGTTCCCAATAGTAGATCCACACAAATCACACAAAAACCAACAGAACATAATACTCAGCCACACATATCAACAAGATATATTCTTTTTTAGTAAAGTCTATTCATAAAACCCCTTTGATAAATAGGGGTGATCACATTTGGGTTTTAATCTTGGGGGTTCCATTTTTTAAACATGGTATACATAATTTAGTTGATTTCATGTTATGAATAATTATCATACAACATGATGATAACAAATAGAACAACACTAGTATGAAAGAAAAGACCACCAATATCCATGATTTTAAGAAGGAATTCAAACAAATAAATCTATAACGAAACAAGGATAACAAATCAAAAATATACGATCAGACATCAATCCACTCCCATTCCATTATTTCATTACCCCATTATCTTATGATCATATTAACTTCTAATTTTTTTCTTGTTTTATGAAAATGAGTCATTTCTTATTTTCAAGTAATAATTACTACATCCACCGTGAATGATGAACAATTTAAGAGAGGAAGATGAAAATACCTTTCTGATGATCAGAAGATCAACGAACCTCCTTGTCCCATGGATAATGGATTGGACAAGCAGTTGTGATGAAATCCCACAAAACCGAGAAAGAGAGGGTTCTAACATAGGTTCAAAAACTTTCAAAAGAGGAAGTACCTACATTCACAAATAGTAAACATATAAACACACTATGGAGGCATGATACTGGTATTGAAGAGCTAGATCCTCTATTAAAGGAAGAATAGTTTTAAAAGTCATTTACATGGGATCATGGTTGAGAACACATGATTTGTGTGTCTGAAACACCTTTAGATATTATAATATTAAGAATATAATTAATATCATTTGAAACACCCTTCAAAACTCTTAATGAAGGCTTGAACCCCTTTTTCTGTTAAATAAGATGCAATAGGGTCCAAACTTGAAAAACTGGGAAACACTAGGATAACTGCAATTGAGTCACTAATGGGTGAGTCACCGATGGGTGAGTCATTAATGGGTGATTCACCGATGGGTGATTCCATGACGGAGAGCCACCTATGGGGGACCTTCCAATGCGATGTACTGACATTGAGCCACCAATTCTATGCTACCATTTCAATGACCTATCGACACTGAGATACCGATGTAATGACCAACCGACGCAGAGCCACCAATATTAAGCTACCTATTCAATGACCTAACAATGTTATGCCACCAACACTATGATATCGAAGAAACAACTTACCTATGCCTCAACTCACCGACACCCTCGACTCACTGACACCCTCGACTCACTAACACTGACGCTTCTAACTCACTGATGCACTGACATACAGACGCAATGTCATGTCGACGCACTGACATGCTAATGTCGAATCACTGTGTTAATGATGGAAAACATGAAATTTGGAAAAATCATAAAATTATAAACCATATCCTCCTAAAACAACATAAAAAGTAGTTTTTCACAAATTTAAGTCTTGTGAAAATCAAGTTCGTTGCATAGGATACCACTCAATCTATTCTCGTCCCAAAAAATTCAAAACTAAACCAGAAGAAAGAGGGTCTGAAAAATAAGACCTTATAATACCTATCAAGACCAACCAACTTATGTTATTTTTAATGCTAGAGTGAAAACCATGACATCCAAGAACACCTATTTGACATCAGCCCAATAAATAACTATAGAAACACTAATACCCCCACTGCCCCAAAAAACCGTGTAACCACTAAAGCCATGTTGTCTAGACACAAGGATTAGGGAGCTTCTTCCTCCATTTCTAAATACTATTCTCTTTGGGAACCACTATCTCATCCTCATGGGTTTAATCAAATATTAAGTAATTCATCTTGATTTGGGAGCATGTTATCCCCTCCCATGGTTATGAATTTTTCAAACACATCCAGGTAATAGGTAAAAATCTCATCTGATAATGAGAATTATCAAGCATTACATCATAAATTGAAGCACTCAATGAAAAAAATAGAAAACATATATCAATAGCATTGGATACTGAGAAAACATCTATTATTCTAACACACAAGTAATATTTTTGAGGCCTCTATTCATCCATAATAGATGAACAAAATGAATGGTCTATCCATGAAGCACCTTCTTCTCATGACCCTCGATTATCACCGGTCACTCCACGAGCATCGTGTTGTCCTCGATATCAAACTCTCCCATGTTAAACACGTGGAATACATCATGTAGATACTAACAGAGATGGGAGACTTGGAAGGCTTCATTAATCCTCTACAACTATTGTGTAAATATTAGTTGATATGAAACCTCGCCAACAAGTCCCAACACCACAAAGGGTCTAATGAACCTAGGTGAAAGCTAGCTTCTGCTTCCAAACATTTGTTTCCCACATCAAGGTAAAACCTTCAAGAAGACTTGGTCCCCAATATCAAACCCCAAATACCTCCTCATATTATTAGAATATAAATTCTTTTAGTCCTGTGCAGCCTTCATTCTCTCAGACACAAGGCAAACCATCTCTATTGAGCTCTTCACTTCCAATGGTCCAAGGAGGGATGCAACCCCAAGCACTTTCCATCATACCAGTGAAAGACACAACATTCCGTAAAAAGTATCAAATGGTGCCATGCTAATGATAGAGCGATGAATATTATTATTATAAAACTCTACCAAGAACATGTTTCGTACCAAAAACCCTTTGTAATCCAGAACATTTTCTCTAAAGTTATCCTCTAAATTTTTTATTATCATCTCTATCTTCCCATCTATCTATGGGTCTAAGGAATTGTCGAAGAATATCTATGTGCCAATAGCATGTTGTAATCCCATACAAACTCAAGATGTAAATCTTGTACCTCATATGAGAACATTGATCTTGGAACTCCATGCATTTTCACCACCTCATCTACGTACCATTGTGCTAAGGCATCAATTGCGCTCGATTACTTGATCACTATGATTTGAGATTATTTCATCAACCAGTCCACTACAACCCAAAGAGAATCACACCCTCCTTGGTCCATGGGTGATAATGTGTTTAAATCCATAAAGATGTCATTCCAATTCAACTTAGTAGTATCTATGAGCTTCAAAAGAATTCCAGGATCACTGTGCTCAACCTTCACCTGTTGAAACACTAGGAAACTTGTCACAAACTGTGCCACTACCCGCTTCACCCCTAGCCACCATTTTTTTTCCCTTAGACCACAATACATCATGGAAACATTTTGATGCACTACCAGGGGTGAGAAGTGGAACTCATGGAGAACTCCATCACACATTTCCACTAGGACAAACAGTTTCCCATGGAAGAATATCTGATTTCCATTATCCTCCAACCATCCCATCATAGCATCTTGGACAGTGTGATCATGCATAAAATTGTTCACTGAGTCTCCTCACTAACACTCCCAAAATATTAAAATTAAAGATTATTTTACTTTCATCTGAAACATATAGCCTTTTCTATTGTACTCCCCAGTATCCAGGCACAAATCGACCAACACATCCATTGCCTTCCAAGTATCTGTGGATTCCCAAACTATCTTCTTCTGTAACATTCTGTCAATGAATTTCTCACCACGTTCTCCTTAAATGGGGTGTATGATATTTCAAATTTGTAATCATGGAGGAACTCCATCCAACATCATTTCCACTTGTTAAGGTATCGTTGGAAAAATGTATACCTCAAGCTCTTAGGAACCTTGAAGAGCATGAAGCTCTCCCTGATGAGGGAATGTTGCCAAAACATCAGCTTTAACATGAACAATGAAATATCCAATCATGGTTGGCATAGTTACATCCATGAGGATGTAACTTCCAAGACTCGTAAGATATCACTCTCCACTAATGCATCATCACAGACCCCAATCCTAGACTAGAAGCATCATAGGACACCACAAACATCACCCCTTCCTCTACAATCCTGAGAATTGGGGAACTAAACATCTTCCACTTTAGGTAGATGAATTCTACCTAACACTACTCACTCCACATGCCGACCTAATAATTATTGTTCAATGATGCTAATGAAGCTTCAAATCAAGGGATGATGGGTACGAACCTTCGGTAATAGTTTTCCACACAGAAGAAACTACGAACCTCCACCACATTCTAGGGTGATTCCCCATAAAAAAACTACTTCAAACTTTAACAGGTCCATTAATATAACTGGTTGAGATACACCATCCCCATGGAAGTGCAACCCTTATGTCCAGAACATCCACTTGGACTACTGCCCATAGATATGGTTGTGTTGGATGTAACGACACAAACTTTTATTAATGAAAATTACTATTTATAAAATCAGATGTTTTATTATTTTAGATAGTTATATAACATATGAAATTTCTTTCATTTATGTTTTTGGATTTTAAAATATCATTAAAAAATTTAAAGTTGTTAATATAGATGTTAAACAGTGATAACATGATTATTATAAATATAGGGCTTTAACAAATCCAATTTACTTAGACAAAAGAAGTGATGACATCATCAATTAGAATTGCACCATAAGAAGCCCATTTATCAGAGATCAGAAAGGCAGTGGCATCTCTTCACCAAGATTAAGTCGGGCTTCAACATGTTAAGCTTTAACGAAACCTCTTATAGGATAAGTGGAAGTCTATAGAGATTACCACCCGATCGATGTTATCTGAGCCACCCCAATAGTCTGTCAGCATAACACACATTATACATTAGTATTATTCTTGGGTTATAAGGGGTTATGTAACAAGAACCTTGTTATATGATTATGTAAATTATTTTTTTCATTGAGAATATACATTAATTTTATTATTGTTACTTTATAAATAGTTTTTAATGAAAAAAATACCATTTTTAGTTAATATTCCATTAAGAAATCATTTTTGATGAATTAAAAGATTTTTTGTATTAATTAATATTTTATTAAAATATTATTAATAAAATAATTTTTATTAAATATAAATGATAGTATATTTTTTTGAATACAATGGTAATTTTTATTAATGTTTGAATGCTATTTTTTCAAAACCCATAAATTTTCAATAAATGTCTATTTTTTGTTTTAAAATTAAAAATATAAATATTTAAAAAATTATTTAGATAATATGAATAATATTTTTCGAACCTGAATGTCAAAATTATCCAATAGTGAATTTTTCATTATTTTATGAGACAGTTATATATTTGTGTAAAAATTAAATACCGTTTAAATATATAATGTGTTTTATGACATCACAATGAATTAGTAGTGATGTAATAAAATATTATAAACATTAGGGTCAGAAAATATATGTTTTATCATTTAAACAATGTGATATTAGGTTTTCATGTTTTATTTTACAACGCTTTGGGTTATCCTTCAAGACTTATAAAACATTTTAACTTTTCAAATTGATTTTCATTAGAGTGTGACTCACATCCACATAAGAAATAATATTATTTTAAGAATTTCTGCCATTGGAAATATAAAATAATTTTTTCCACTCTCCTTTGGAAAAAACAATGGGCAAAAACCATGGGTTGGTTTGTGGTTTTGTTTTCATTAATGTGTGGTTGCCAAAACCAAAATAATAATGAATTTACTTGATTTTCCAATATAAACCCACCCAAAATCCTACTTCCTCTTCACTAAATGTCATTGGAGCTTCACAATCCTCTTCCCTTATCTCTCTAGAATCCTCCCATGGTGCCAAAAGCTCTCAATAATCATCTCTCAAGCCCCTCCCAAGCCTATGGGATCACACATCCAAGTAAGTGATTCCTTCCTTCCTCATTTTATCCAAGTTTCTTAATATTATTATGACCTTTTATTTCCAATTATAAATGTTGGGGTGTAGTTTTATACCTCAAACATACTAAACTATTTATGTTTGAATGAGGAGAGACACCTTTCTCTCAAATTAATTTCTCCCATTACACCCATTACCATGCCAAAATTCTGTAAGAAATTTCTCTCTCTTTATTTACATTCAAACAATTATTTTGTATTATGAATCTTTAATTAAATTACTTATTTTGGGACATGTATAAATATTACCCCTTACTTTATATTTCTCACACATATGATAAACACCCCATTCAATTTAATAATCAATTTTTAAGAATTCATATGTCACGCTGTTATGCTAGTGAAATTGCACCACCATTTTCCAAGCCAAAGTCATTATGTCATGAATACCATCTCATTTCTCTATCAAGGGTATTCGCTTTTATACATGTTCACATATCAATTATATAGTTTGATTTATGAATTAAACATTCCATTATCATGGAAAAAACGATGATATATAATTAGTCCATCTTGTATGATCCACCTGGACCACTTATGCATGAAATAAAATGTTTAATAAGGATGCACCCTGATAGCACTCCAATGAATTGGGTAAAGATTATTATAATGATATGTCAAATGAAATTTGGGTTTACTAATTATAATAATTGTTCAATGATAGTTTACTCATTTTCTATGAGCAATGATCCTTGGATCATTCTAATACCTCGTTATGTCTTGTTGCCACATTTCCATGTTATGATAATCATTCTATATCATGACATTATGTTCATTTTTAATTTATGCTCTATTGATATTCATATTTCATAAAATTTGTTGTATTAATGTTATGCCTTGTTTACTACCTTACTACGCTTAATATCTCACCCTTTTCTTAAGCATGTACTCATGATATCCCATTCAATACTATGTACAAGGAAATATAGTGCTCATGTAAAGGATTTTTTCAATAAAGATGTTGTGTTTGATGTTTTAAGTCATTATGTAGTTTCCTTAAGCCCTATAGAAACTAGACTTCTCGATCTACAATGTTTGTATAAAGTAGAGAATTTATGTTATAAGTCATGTTTTAGTGAGTCATAAAAAGGGAAAAGCAGTTACAGTTCGAATTAGAGGTAAATTTTATTTATATTTTGGATTAAGATTAGAAAAACCTAGTGAAAGAGTTAGGGATCAAACTAAGCATAATAAAAGGATCCTTAATTTTTTGTGAGTATTGAGTAAATTTTTTATCAAGAAAATACATCCTTATTTGGATACGAGTAGGTAGATTCAACTATAGCACAACTGTATCTTGGTGTAAAACCCAAAAACATTGTTTTGAGCTACACTCGAACGAGAATCGGTGGACGAAAATGGGTCATGCTGCACTCTTGGTTACGAAACTCCTAAAGACATACTCTAGTAAATTCACATGATTAGTATGAAACATTGTTAAGGGAATAAAAAAGTGCCCCTATGAATATATATTTGGAAGTAGAACATGGATAACATAGATTGAAGCTTATAAATTCAATAGTTATAGAAATAAAATTTATTTATAAGTCATCCATTTTTGTCATTCGATTACCCTTTATGTGTTACCCATATCTTTCCTTTTATTCCATCTGATGGCTGGTAATATGTGGAATCATGCTATCAACTAATGTAAAGATCAATGTGATGGCTGTTTTAATGAGATGTTCAATCCAATGGGAGTGGGAATCATGAACTATGTCACAATAATCTCTCAGTTAAATCAATATTTGAATAGAAACATGGATCAAGAGGAACATTCAACTCCCTCTAAGAAGAAACAAGTCACAAAAGAGATCTTCATGAGACAAAGGCCTCATAAATTTAATTGAACATCTGATCCCTCAATTTCCGAACAATGGATCAACTCTATTAAAAAGATATTCTCTATCCTTTAATGTTCTGTACAATAGAAGGTTATTTTGGATTCTTATCATATGAAGGGTGAAACTGATCAATGGTGTAAATTGATAATAAATATGAAGCCTGCAGAGGATATCAATCCGTGGTAATGGAAGGATTTATGAAAAATGTTTTTTGATAAATATTTCCCTCGCAGCCTCAAGCTTTTTATTGAAAGGTACTTCATTTCCCTCATGAAAAAAGATGATGAATATATAGGAGTGTACGAGGAAAACATTACAAGGATTGAATGATACACCTCTAGATTATTCATTACACCCTAATGCATGGTTGTCACCTTCTTTGGTGGGCTAAAACCTAGCCTATGGAAATATCTGGTGATCTGTGACCTCAATAGCTATGAAGAAATTTTCTGATGTTTCCTCAAGGTCAAAATAGAGATCAGTAAATCCCAAGGGTATCATAGGGATAAGAAGCATAATATGGACTTCAATTCTAGCATTATGATGGATAAATCCAATGGCATTAAGAAATTGCAGCACCCCACATCCCAATGTTGCAGAAAGAATCACCCCAGAAATTTCTCTAAGGGGATGAGGAAATTCTTTTGGTGTGGAAGGGAAGAGAACTAGACGTTAATTGCCAACAAGAAAAACATGTGGCTGTAATAGAAGAGAGGAACACTTTATTATAACCTCAACGTGTTGCTCATTGCTTAAACTATAAATAACCAGAACACTTTGAATAGCAGTTCCCTAAGGGATGTGTTTTTTGAGGCAACCAACAACCCTCCAAGGTAGCAGGGGTGAGATTTTTCCATCACTACTACCAGAGTGATCCCCAAAAACGATGTAGTGATAGGTACATTTTTCAAGAATAGCAGATGTACATTTTCATTCTAGTGCTACACAATCTATTATATCCAAAAACATTAGTAGAACAATCCCAACACTTCCACATGTTATGGAATTAAAGGTGTTGATGAGTATTGAAAATGGTGAAATCATTTCCTCCCATTAATATAACTCCCCCTATCATAATTTGTGCATTGAACATCCCCAAAAACCTCTCTATACTCCCTCAGGTGGAATTTTATACAATCATCTTTAGGGATTGGTTATACATGTATATAGAAAACATAAATTTCCATGAGAGGAAAATCACACTCTATATGACGAATCAACCACCGGTTCTATACAAGTGCATGTAGAATTATGAATATTTTTTATCACCATCATCTCAAGTAGGGATATTACTTCCCTATGATTATGCGTATCTTGATCAGATGATTGAGTCTAAGGAAGAAACCATCCATGAATACATGCCTATTATGATGGAATTCACTAAAGTGTTTTTGGAATAATTTCAATGCCTTCCTCTTAGAAGTGCTTTTGATATATCAATTGACCATATTCCTGGGGCGTTTCCAATATCCAAAAATACATATTGACTGGATGTTTTGAAGATTGAGGAGATGAGAAAACAACTACTACTGAATCCAGATAAATGTTTTATATTCCTAAGTGCCTCACCAAGGGGTGCACCAGTTCTCTTCATCAAGAAGAAGCATGGGTCAATGCGACTTTCATTGATTATTATGATCTCAACAAAAAATAATAATTAAAAAGTATCCTCTTCTTAGAAATGAAGACATGTTCATAAATATACATGGAGCACAATAGATTATAAGGTTGATTTGTGGTTAAGATATTACCAACTAAGTTTGAAGAAGGATGATATCCCCAAGACTTCTTTTGGTATAAGATACAAGCACTATGAATTCATAATAATGCCTTTCGAACTCACTAATGCTCTAGAAATATTCATGGACTTGATGAATAGAATATATAGAGATTTCATCAACACATTTGTTTGTGTATTAATGGATAATAATTTAATATACACCAAAACTATGGAGGAGCATGAGGATTATCTATGAAATGCACTAGAGGCCTTGCAAATGGAGAAGATCTATGCAATATACCGCAAGTGTGAGTTCTGTTTGGAGGTCTCATTCATGGGTTATATCATCACAATAAATTAGATATCTATGGATCCCTCCATGAAAATTGAAATTGAGGGATGGCCAAGGCCTACATCAGTTGCAGATATCTGTATCATCCTAGGTTTAGTAGGATATTATCACAGATTTCTGAGAAATTTATAATGATTATCTAACCGTCTTAACAAGATACTCAGAAGGGAGTAAAGTTATCTTGAAACAATGAATGTGAAGAAATATTCACCAAGTTGAAAAATAAGCTTATCAATGTACAAGTGACCACACTAACCACAAGTGTACAAACTTTTGTGGTATTTATTGATGCTTTGAAGAAGGTCATGGGAAATGCATTGATGAAAAATGACAAAGTCCTTGCATATGCATCAAGGAAATTGATTGTTCATGAAAAGAACTTCCCAACACCTGATCTGGAATTGGATTTAGTGATCTTCAATTTTAAAATTTTGTTGCATTACCTATTTGTGAAGAAGTATGAAATATATATAGACCATAAAAGCCTCAAGTATATACTCACATAGAAAGAGTTAAACATGAACCAATCAAGATGGTTAGAGTTGATCAAATACTACGACTGCTCAGTCCATTACCACCCGATGAAAGAGATATATGTGGTGGATTCTCTAATTAATAAAAATCCAATGATTATATAATAAATGGGAATTGAAAAGGATTTAATATTATTATATTTTATGAATATGGACATCAAAATCATAAAAATGGAACATCATCAATCCTTTGACAAATGATTGGTAAACCATATCTTTTAAAAATGTTAATTGTTTCTCAAAAGGATGATAAGGGAAATAAAAAAAAGATGTAAAGTATAAAAAAGGGGAAACCCATAGAGTTCAATGTCATTGAAGAATGAATTTTTAGATTAGGGGAAATACTATGTGTTTCATTAAATACTGAGTTAAATAAAGAACTTTTGGATGATTCAAAGAGTTTGAATTTCTCCATTCACCCTGAAAAGACAAGTATTTATTGATACCTCTAAGATAATTATTGATAGGAAAACATGAAGAAGGATATTGATGAGTATACCTAAAATTGATTGGTATTTGATCAATTGACAGGTGATAGGTATAAGTTGAAGGGGATGATGAGACCAGTACCCATATCAAAATGGAAATGAGAGAATATCACCATGGAATTTGTATCAGGCTTTTGAATACATCGAATGAAAACAATTCTATCTCAATTTTTTTTGATCGTCTTATAAATAGTACAAAATGTATTGCAATTTTCGAGGTTTTATCAATGGATCAGCAGGTGCTGATATATATTAGAGAACTGGTAAGGCTACATGGAGTACCATTATAGATTCTCTCCGATCATGATCTGAGATTCACCTATTTTCTGGAAGAGACTTTATCATTCTCTAGATACTGAGATGAACTTTAGTATGGCTTATCATCCTCAAACTTATGACCAATCTAAGTAAACTATCCAAATGTTTGAGGAGATATTTAGAGCATGCTCAATGGACTTCAATTGAGGATGGGATAAATATCTTCTTGTTGTTGAGCTCACATACAATAATAGTTTTCACTCAATAATCCTAATAGATCCTTATGTAATAATGTATGGTAAGAGGTGAAAAATACTGGCATGTTGGGATGAAGTTGGGGAGATAAAACTCTTAGGTCTGGTGATTGTCAAAGAAATGTTGGAGAATGTTAAGACCATCTAGAAACACATTAAAGCCGATTAGAGTCTATAAAATACCTATGCGGATAATCATCAACGAGACATAGAGTTTGATGTTAGAGATATGGTATTCCTCTGCATATCACCATGGAAGATAGTTTTGAGATTTTGGAAGAACAGAAAGCATAGTCCAAGGTCCATTGGCATTTCTGGATCTTCGATCACATTGGAGAAGTATCCTATCGACTAGCACTCCCACCGAACCTATCTCATATACATGATATAATCCATGTATCACTCTTAAAGATGTACATACTTGACCCATCACATGTACTCAATCCAATGGTGGCACAATTGGATAATGAACTATCCTAGGAGGAGAATTCGGTGAAGATCTTAGATCTTAGAGAAAAAGTTCTACGAAATAAGACAATGCCCCTCTTCATGGTGTTGTGGAGAAACCACATTTTTGAAGAGGAAACATGAGAATGAAAAGGAAGTGATGAAGTAGAGATACCCACAACTATTTAGTAAGGGAAATAAAAATTTAGATGCTGAAATATCTTAAGGGGGAAGATTGTAACGACCCGAAATTTTATTAATGAAAATTACTCTTACTCATATTAAATGTTTTATTTTGTAAAATGGTTATATAATATATGCACTTCGTTAGGTTTATGTATTTTGATTTTAAAATACCGTTAATAATTTTCACCATTTCTAATATAGCTGTTAAACTGTGATCACATGATTTGTATAAATATAGGGGTTTAAAATATCAAATTTACTCAGACAAAGGATGTGATGGCCTCATCCAATAGAATTTCTCCATACGAACCCCATTTGTCGGAGCTCAAAAAAGAGGTGGTGTCATTGGTATTCTCTCTTGACCAAGCCCAAGACAAGCTTCAACACGTTATTCTTAAAGAGAACCTCCTAAATGAGAAGTTGAAGTTGATAGGGATTACCACTCGACAGATGTTATCCGAGCCACCTCAAGAGTCTATCACCATCACACACCATACCCTTCATACTTATGTGGGTGTTGTAATGGTTTATGTAATGAGATCCTAGTACTATGATTACGTACATTATTTTTGTATCGAGATTATACATTCATTTTATAATTATTATTTTGTTAATAGTTTACTAAATTCAAAAATAAAATTTTTTGTTAATATTAAATTAATAAATCTATTTTGATGAATTAATGGTTTTTTTGAATTAAATAATATTTTTATATGATATTATTACTACATTACATTTTATTAAGTATAAATGATCATATAGTTTTATGAATACAATTGTAATTTTTATTAAGGTTTGAAAGCAATTTTTGTCAAAACCCATGAATTTTAGATAAATGTCAGTTTTTATTTTAAAAGTAAAAACTCACTTATTTAAAAATTTATTTAGATAAAATTAATATTTTCTTTTGAATAAGAATGTCTAAATTAACAAATTGTGATTTTTTTTCATAATTATCTAAGAAAGTCTAATTTTTGTGTGAGAATTAAATACCTTTTAAATATATAATGTGTTTTATAACATCATAATGAACCAATAGTGATGTAATAAAATATTATAAAAATTGTGTTCAGAAAATATACGTTATATCATTATAATAATGTGATTTTAGGTTTGATTTATTTATTTTACAATGCTTTAGTGGACCCTTCAAAACTTATAAAAAAATTTATATTTTTAAATTGATTTCATTGAAAGTGTGACTCACCTCCACATAAGCAAGTCTAAAATTTTATGATGTTCAGATATTAGAGTTATAAAATAATGTTATCCACTATTTTTTGATGAAAACGATGGGTAAAACGATAGGTTGGTTTGTGGTTTTGTTTTGTATAATGTGTTGTGGCGAAAACCAAAATAATAACGAACCCCCCCCCCCAATTTTTCAATATAAACCCACCCAATATCCCACTTATTCTTCACTAAAAGCCTTTAGATCTTGACCAAACATTTCCCTACTCTATCATGAATCCTCCCATGGTTTCCCATGATCCCTTAAAGCGTGTATCAATCCCTTCCCAAGCCTTTGTGATCAAAATTCTATGTATGGGATTTCTTCCTTTCTCATTTTATACATGCATCTTAATATTATTTTCCCATTTATTTTCAATTATAAATGTTGGGGTATGGGTTCTCACCATCCCATAATGTCCATATTTATTTTTGAATGATTATAGACCCCTTTATATGTCATTAACTCCTCCCATGTACACCCCTTACCATGCCAATATTACATAAGGAATTTCCCTCTACTCATATACAATTAAGCAATTATTTTGTATTATGAATCAATAATTCTGTTACATATATTGTGTCATGTGTCTATATGACCCCCTTAATATATTTTTCATTTACATATGAATAGACACCCCTTTCTCTCTCATTATCCATTTTTATGAATTCTTATGTCATGTCGTTATGCTACCGAAATTGCACCACGATTTTCCGAGACAAATTCATTATGTCGTGAATTCCATGCACATTTATCTATCATGGGTATTCAGTATTATGCACATTAGTTTATTGATTATAGAGTTTCATGTATGAATTCCTCATTTTTTTATCATTGAATAAAAAATGATCTTTAATGATTCTATGGTGTATGATTCATATGGCACACTTATGTTTGAAATGAAATGTTTAAAAAGGGTGTACCCTGATAGCGATCTGCTACATTGGGTAAATATTAATATCATGAAATATCAATTGCATTGAGGGTTTACTCATGCTAATAAAAATGAAATGAGGGTTTAATCATGATCCAGGTGCAATGAGACATGGATCACGCTAATACTATGTTTAGTGTTGTTGCCACATTTCCATGTTATAATAATCAAGTTATATCTTGACTTTATGTTCTTGTTTCATTAATGCTCTGTTTATATGCCTATTTCCTAAAATGTATTTTATTCTTCATGTCATTCCTTGTTTAATCTCTTACTAGGCATTATAGCTCACCCTTTTCTTATGCATGTTCTCAGGTTATCCCATGAAATGCTAATTATGAGTGAATGTAGTTTTCATGTAATGTATGTTTTCAATAAATATGTTGTGTTTCATGTTTAAGCTGCTATGTAATGTTACTAATCCTCAAATTCACTATACCACTATTTCTTCTATGTTGTATCAAGAAATAATTTTATGTAATAATTCATGTTAATGTGTGTAATAAAAAGAGTATGGCTGTTATACTGGAGGACCACTAATATAGTCCTCATGTGATCAATGTGGAAATCCTTTGAACATTATTATATATAAATGTCATCGATGGAAATTATGATAAAGCGGTATAAGAACATACAGAAAACATACTTCATGTGAACCATGAACAAATCTAGTGCATTCGTGACACTAAAGGGAAAGGGAATTAACTGGATGTTCCAATACCTACTTCTAAAATCGGTCATAGGGATGTCACCCTCAATCTCCCTTAGCTGGTGATATCAAGACCAAAAATCGATATTAGAGAATCAACATACCCCCTTTAACTACTCAAAAGACCATAAATCATCTAATGTCGGTGACAATTCATGACCATCACCTGATTCAGTCTCTGATAGTCTTTGCACAGTCTTAGCCCACTATCTTCCTTCTTCGCAAAGAAGAATGGGGCACCCCACAACGACACACTCGTCTAGATAAACCCTAATTCATCAGTTTTTCAACCTAAATATAGAAATATAGAAACTCAATGGGAATCATGTGAAAGGCAGCCATAGAAATTGGATTTCCACTACTCTGCAAGTCTATCCTAAACTCAACATCACGTCGAGGGGGTAGAGTGACAACCTCTTCGTGGAAGGTGTCCTTGAACTCACTAAAAACCCTAGTAACATCCACCATCACTATGCCATCTGATTCCACTAACATCTCGACTAATATTGAATGAGGAGGCTCTACACTTCAACTGCTCAATTGACAACTTTACTCACTAACAAATGCTACAAATTGGCCTTCAATATCTATAAACTTGACCCCTCATCGGAAGAAGTTGATAATATAATGTGTAGAAAAAAACATTATATTCCTCGTATGACATTGTAAAACTTGATTTGTAGTATAATAAGATCATCAGTAGACTGATGGAGTCTCATCCTTAATCTACATCCCCAACAAACAATAAACAGATTGGTCTGACCTCCAACTGGTGTACTCAACATCAGGGGAATAGAAAGTCACTATACATCGCGACCCATAGCGTGGTATATAAATGGTGAAATAAAGGTGTATGAGGCTCCTGAATCAAAAAAAGTGCACGAATGAGTATAAACACACTCATCGTACCTCGAACTATATTTATCCCTCCTAGAACTACTACCTCAACGATGTGTGACAACCCACGCCCAGCATCTCAACCCCTCAAATGTTGAATACCTAGCCGACCCCAAAACGGACAAGGTCCTAGAGGTGCACACTGGGGTTGGATTCCCCCACACCACCTAGCCTCGGTGGAGTGGGAGATTACTGCCCCAGCTTATGGAATGTACATAACATCAACTGCTGCTACTGAGGAGGTCGATGAACCTTACCAAACCAATTATATGGGGATCAAACTAGGCACTAGTTTATAAGACTTCCATAGACTCCACAAACAATGAACTTTGGTCCTGGGCCTATAAATTAAGGGTGACGTCCAAGAGATCAGAACAAGTACTCTTGAGGCATACTCACTTCTGGCCAAAACCTAGAAGGCCCTATCATTGAAGACATACTATTGATGGCCTTTCCCTACATTGTACCCGACTACATCCCCTCTCACAAAACTCCTCCCATAAATTGAATCCTTTACACTACATCAAACTTCTTCCAAACCTCTAATTACATCGTTTGGGTAAAGGGACTGACATCATACTAAAGACAAGGTTATAGTGCCTCCCCAAATAATCATTCTAGAGACTCCCTATCTAGAAAGTGATAAAGTGAAAAGTACGGGATATCATTGAACATGATCCCTGGTTCCCTTACCAACATACTCCCTTGCTAGAGGGAGAGTTGTTCCTACCCCTGGACATCCTTCATTGTGGTGGAAATGAATTTCATCCCAAAATCCTTCTCAAAGTCATACAATGTAACATTAGTCTTTTTCATCTCCCTGAAGTAATGATACCACCACTGATGCGTTTCTCCCATCATCTATATCACTACTAGGGGAAACGAGTACTCTGTCAGAGCCCATATCAAGGCAAATGTGATTAAAATCTCCGTGATCCAATTATCAATCTCTATGTCCAATAAACTGCACTTGTACATTCCCAGATTATATAGTTGGATTGCATGAAGAATCATATGTGACTAGTCATATTATCCCTCTCGATCGGCCCTCCACTGATCAACCAGGTCAATCAGTTGGGCCTCAACTGCTCTTACCACATACATATGATGTCTTGGTTCCATAAATGAAAAAGTAAACTAGAAACTCCCAAGTTCTTGTAGTTTGGAAATTTTTATTTCAATTATATTTAACTCTCCATTTTTATATAATTTTCCAAAACGCTCAAATTAAGTAAAAAACAATGATTATGATGTATTTACCTTTCCTAGGGTCTCTACCTTGGTGTATCATCGCTTGGTCATTCAGTAGGTCTAGAGTCCTTGCATTGTATCACCAGGGGGGTTAAAATAACATGTCTAAGATGGTATTTCCTAGAATATTCTACAAGCGAAGATCCCCTAACACTATTTATCTACCATCACATGCAATTATCACTATTCCTAACTCTTAACTCCATCATTTCCCTAAACCCCCAAAACCACGTACATCTAATACCATGTTTTCATGACGTGCATACTTCATGATGAGGGAGTGGACAACAAAGTGCCATACCCTTCTTTCCTCACGATGAAGGAGAGATAATTCCCCCTAGTCATGCATTAAATAGACCTCAGAGTGGTGACTAGATCCATGGGTATAAAATAACACAAAATATAGAAGAAATTTTCCCTTTTTATAGAACATTATTGGGAGATAAGATGATAAATTCAAATCATATCCAAATACAAAAGTAGATGTAAATCCAAAATCCATTCCCACATGCATGTTCAAAAGTAAAGCTGAATAAAGTACCACAAAACAACAAAAATAAGTACCATAATAAATGATACTAAGAAGAAACAAACACTAACCCCGACACCCAAGCAAGTAAAGTCTGACACAATACTTGACGTCTTTTTTGAAACATGAATTTTTTTCTGGACATATGTTGAGTATACATGTATACCCCATAAGAAAAATAAATCCACCCATGAACAAGTGGGGGAACATACTAATTCCGTTGTGAGAAAATAGTAGAACCTAGAAGGCACCTACCAAGAAATAATTACAAGGCAAGCCTTACTAGGGCACAATCACGAAATAATGAAAGTCATGTAAGGTAGTAGTATAAGTACACAGACATTTGGGTACCCCACACCACTTACCCACTAGTTGATACTCATTCCCAATGGAAAATGGCTTTATGATACCACTCTACCATACAATGTCCTACTTCTACAACCTTCCCGCATAGACCAGGCCCTCAACTATACCACACATCTCACCCACAAATACATTAGAGAAAACAACCACACCTCTCACCTGCTAAAACTTGAACCTCATACCAAAGACACATGGGAAACCAATCTTTGACCATATAAACCAAGGACTCTCATCGAAAAAAATCCTTCCCAATGGATCTTGGTGTATGGTAACCCTAAAACCATTATAGTATGCCCAGATACGCTCGAGGGGTAAGAATATGAAGATGGTACAAAGAAGAAATTTAGTTACCACCCATCCATCCTCCCACTAGGGTTGTGGGAAATACACCATCCCTCTATAAATAAGGTTGTTCAGAACATGGTTCTCAACAATTTAGGGGTGAATATTAAAATCACTAGTAAATAACACACACAGATATATATAAATATATATATGTAAGAAAATTGTAATCCCAACATATGGTTCCCACAATAGAAAACTAACTCATATATAACCACATTTGATGATAATACTATGTAGAACCACACAACATCCATTTACAATTAATAACCCAACCCAATTTCCAATTATCTATTTTCCATTAATTAATTATGCGATTAATATTAATTTATTTTAGCACTAATAGAAAACTACAATCCACCACCATATCAAGAAGAAAAACAAAACAAGATTTGCAGTCCCACTGCCTTCCCCCGTTTAACCACTGCCAACTATTATTCATCAATGTTATACTACAAAATCCAAAAAATTTCCAATGTAGTCTCACAACATAATAAATCCAAAACCACACCAAATCCCCAATGCACAACTTTTTTTGACCTACATAACACAACTAAGGGAGTACCACTACCTACAAGTCCAACCATTCCACAATCAATTAGTCTTTCCACCTAAGATACCATCAAACCATTCTCATAGATCGAACTCCTATGTCCAAATATGTACCCTTAATCATGCTCCCAACAACAACACCACATAAATCATAGAAAACCCAAAAGAACACATCACAGTCCCACACCTATCAAAATGATATATTCATGTTTCATAAATTCGTTTCATTAATCCACTTTGATCTATATATGTGATCACACATTGGTTTTCATCACGGGGAATCCATTTCATGAAACTAGGTATATATGATTTATTAGAATTCATGTTACAACTAATTATCGAACAACATGATGATAACAAACATAAATCCCACAATGCAGAATCGAAGACCACCAAAAACCATGATTTTTAGAAAGCATACAACCTCTACAATCCAAAAGAAAACCATGATAATAATGAAAAATGGATGACTAATCACCAGTCCAATCCACGTTCTTTATTTCATTACCCTGATATAATTTTGTCAAATTCCTTTCTTAATTATTTATTGTTTTAGAAAATGTATTCATTTATTCTTCAAAAGGAATCATTAGTACATACACCCTCTATAATGAAAATTTTTAGAGAGGCAGATGAAAATCCCTACCAAATGATGAAAAGATCATTGTTCCACCTTGTTCCAAGAAAAAAGGATCACGTGAACAGGATGTAAGGACACCAAAAAAACTATGTGGGAGAGGGTTCTAGAACAACTGCAGAACTCTTCTAAGGAAAAAGTCTTTATGAGAATTAATATGACACTTGCAAACACTCTTGTAAGGGATGACCATAGATTTTATGAGACATATCCTATATTAATTAAATAATGGGTTTAAAAGTCATTAATGTGGGATCGTGTTCAAGATCATGCGATTTGAGTATATAAAATCGCAAGAGATGTTAAGATAACAAAATTTATAATTATTATCCTTTGGAAGGCCCTTAAACTTTTCATGGAAGGCCTGAAACTTAATTTATGTCATATAATATGTAAGAGGGGTGAAACTGGAAAACTAAAAAAAACTGGGAAAACTACAAATGAGTCACTGATGGGTGAGTCACTAATGGGTGAGTCACTAAAGTGGAGCCACTAACGGGTGAGCTGTCGACACAACCTAATGACACTGAGCCACTGACACTGACCTACCAATGCGAAGACCTACAGATGATGAGCCACTAACACTGAGGTACCGATACAATGACATACCGATATTGAGAAACCTACATTGAGATACCGACACAATAAACTACTAACAACATGACTCACCAACACCCTCAAATCACTGACATCGATGCTCCTGACTCACTAACGTGATGACGTGCCGATGCACTAACATGGTAATGACAACACCCTATGTTATTAATTGAATAATGGAAATTTGGAAACAAATTTAAACGAGCCACTATACACTTCCAAAACACACTAAACACTGGTTTTTCACAAAGTAAACGCCTAATAAAATCTGGGTCATTACAAAGGATCCCATGTAGCTTCCTCAAGATGGTTGTATCACTACAAACCCATTAACTAGGATAGTGGTCTTTTTTCGTATAACATTATTAGTTTGATCCAGAACCTCAATTGATTATTAATTATTAGAAAGATTTTGCTCTATTTGTACGAACACTGAGTTCAGAACTTGTTTTGGATTGGTTATGCACTTCATTAATATCGATAGAAGGAACTCATCATGAGAATAATATTTATTTATTAGATAGTCTATGTGATATGATATGGTCTCAATATGACCATGAATATCAAAGAGACCGATATACCTTTGGTGTATCTTTATAATATATTATTTGATGAATTTTATATTTTAGATGTAAATTGTTCTATATCTACTTTATTAATTACTTCAGGAAAAAAAAGATGAGTTTGTATGCCATAAGAACTAAAAGATCACAAGATCCACAATACAATGATAATTTATTCTTTCTATTCATTTTCTCATCATAAAAAATGTGTTTGAACAGGTATTATAATATAGATAAATGATTATATGGTAATGTGATACATTGATATCTAAAACATCATTAGGGGATAAAATTACAATATTACATAATTTTTTTAACTTTTTAGGACTTCCAAAATTCAAAATTTATAATGATGTTCACTAAATATTCCAAAATCAACATTAAATTATTCCCCCATATATGATAAATTGTTTATTTATTATCACATTGAGAATATGTGAATACATTCCTTATGCATTCTCTTAAACAATTGTTATAACCTGAATTACCAAAAATCCTTATTGAAAATATAAATTCTTTATAATTATTTAAATAAATCCCTAGAAGGATGAATATTATCCATTAATCTAATAATGGTATAAACTCCATCAATTAAAACATAGTCCATTTTTCCTACAATTCATTAACCTTTTATATGGTCATTAATATTATCCAATTTACATTATTTAAATAAATATTATTTTCATAAAAAACATCATTTTTCAATATCATGAACATACTATGTGATTTCTTCTCTTAATCATGTTTTTCTATAAAATATCACATTTCAAAATAAATCATGTTTCTATGTCATGTGTAGCAATCAAAATATTATTTAAGTTCCTTAATAGAATACTTATATTGAACAATACATACACATTTCATTAATCATATAACATAATTATTGAATTTCAATATATTGGAACATCAGTAACCCCATTTAATTTAAAACACTTAAATCAGATTAATTATCATATTCCTTAAAACAACATTACTTTAATATTAAATATGAATCATATATTAAAAATAATCAACCTAAATTTAATCATGTTTCATATGCTTTTTATAAAAAAATTTCTTATAATTGAACATCACATTCTTATGTAGATCATAGTCTCGGTATCATTACTAGTATCACCATTAAATATAACATATTATTGATTTTCATCATGATCATTCCCTTTAAGACATTTACTTTTATAATGAATATAAGTTATATATTTAAATATTTTATCTATTAATAATACCATAGGGAGAAAATATTCCAATTCATTTTGTAAAATTAAATTTTCAATTTTTTTAGAAATCACATATATATTCCCTTATTGTCTACACATCATGAATATAATCATTACATTAAGACATTATATAGAGTGGTTATTCAAAAATTAAAAAAAATTAAAAAATTGAATATACTTTTCTATATTGTATCAACTAGATGAACTCTCAACAAACTGTATACTTCAAAGTTTTCGTGGGTACTAGAGTTGGTTAATGTGTACTTTTTTATTCATGTTCTATAGAAAATTATTAATATTAATAATAAGATCATTCAATCCACTAATCCTACCATTTTTATTATCATGGGATCATTTATTATCACATTCTATGTTAATCTATTTACTTCTGGCTCACACCATAGACTAATTCCAAACTACATAGTGTGAGAAAAAATAATCATAATGGAAAACCGCAAAATAATGAATAAATCACAAGTAGGATGTCTATATGATGACACCATATATTAAATATATGAAATATTAGATTTATCCATGATCATCCATGGTAATCATATATTTAAATCATTTATGATGTTTATGAAGTGTTTCTGTATTTTTAAATAATATCCCCTTCTATTGTTATACCAGGTGTACATCAAGGAATGTTGTCGTGCACCAGGTGATGATCAAGTCAACATCAACAAACCATTTTTAGAGATATTACCCTGAGGTACATTTGTTCCAAATCTATTTTCAATTGTAATATCCAGACAGGGATTTAATTTTTTATAATCCAGTTCCTCAATCCTATACCCAAGTTTTGGGAAATTTTGTTATATGGTAACCTATATATATATATATAATTATATAAATTCCTAGACATATAATTAAAAATAACCCAATATATCTCAAATTTTTATTTCCTATCACATTTTCTAAATTTTAACAAAATCTGACCACTTAAACCAACTATAAAGACCCAGTACCTTCATAGCTAAATATTAAATCTATTTAGAATAATATTGAATATAATTCATGAACACATACCTAATTACCAAAATAGTTAACTTATTTATAGATTATGTACAAAATATTCTAATTTAGTGAAGATAATTATCATATCCCATGAATATTTTCCACGTTAATACTCTTTAAAAACATACACTATATTAATCATGTCTTCATTACATGGGGAAATGAATCATTACAAGGGGTAGATTTTTAGTAAGGGTAGTAAAGGGAGATATGCAAGAATAATATTTATTTAATGGTATAAAAACATGAACAATCAATTTGAAAACCATATATTGCATATAGAAGATCATAATCCGGATTGATGACATAAATATTGGTATTTCACAAGATATGATTGATAATGGAATCAATGAACATGATCGACGAGAATATAAAATTGGAAAAATGAGCATTTATGGGGCATACACATTAGATTATAACATTGGGATGTTTTAAATATAGATAATGATTCTTTCATTATGTTGAGGAAATGAAATTAGGATATCAAATAAACATATTTACATGAAACCAAGTCCATGAATATATCTATATACGTGATGGATAGTTCCACACATAACACCATGAATATGTAACCTACCTAATGCATACCATTGTGAATATCTAGTTAGGTTCACACATAATAGTGTGAACAACTAATCAGGATCATGAATAACAATAGAAACATGAAATTACGTTCAAAACAAACATATTTAATTATTATATTTTCATATTTACCTAATAAATTGGAAAGATATGAACCTACACTTTTTACATAATGAAAATCATGTGTATGTGTGATACAAGATCAACAATCATTCATCATATCGTAACCCTTGAAATGAAATGAGTTTATTAAATATTTAATCACATCAGTGGAAATGGAAATTAGATGGATTTCCTAATTATTTCATCATTTACTCATAAAAAAACACATATAAAATTATGTTACTTTCACTATAGTTTTATCCATGTATAACCTCTTGAAAAGAAGTGGGTTTAAAAATAATGTTATCATAGTATAATCCATAGAAGGAAAATATGTTTCATAAAATCACTATGTGATAAATCTTTTAGAGAAAGAATAATTACTATATCCTTGATTCATATCCCCCATAAAATATAATTTACATCAAAGTATTTCATATTTGATGGATAATTATTTTGTAAGATCATTTGAAACATTTTTTGAGGAAAATGTCTATTCACTGAAATTACCATTTTATAATTAAAAATTTAAAAATATTTATATTTTTTTCCACTTAAGATAACATTAATTTTTTTTAAAATTAATCTTCAATTAAAATAATGTCTTTAGTGGTGAAAAATACTTTTCATTCCATGGATAATAAAATAAATATTCCGTTCTCATTTTCAGAAAAACCCAATAATTAATTGTTTGGAAAATGTCAAGAATAAGTATTTCAAAACATTTCATAATACATAGAACACGGGTAAAAATGAATTTAAAAATTTATTTCAATAATGTTAGATTTTTTTATTTTTATAGACAATATGGTTTTGGAAGAAAAAGGGGTTCTCGATTGAAGAGAGAATTACAGATGTTGTCTCATAAAAAATGTATTTTTAACTATGGTGTACCCAAAGTGAGAAATATTAATGGAAAAATTTATTATAATGACATTAATACTATAGAATAGAACTCATGAGTTTATTTTGTGATATATAATAACATCTCATTATTGTTTTTATAATAAAAAAAATCACAATAAATGATGAGATTGTATCATAATACTATTACCCATTTGGTAACATCGAATCATAGTCCCCTTAAATAAATATAATTAAATGAATGATATAATAACATGGGAATAAATAAAGTCATGATAATACATTCCAAATAAGATATATATAATCCTTATAAAACATGACATGTGGTTAATAAAATCGATTCTCAAAGAAAGATAATTCAGACAAATTTCCATTGCTATTTTTATAACTTTAGAAATGTAAGATTCTTGAAAAAGTTGTCAAAACGTTTATATATAAATAATAATACATTTTAATATATAAATAATAAAATATAATAGTGTTAATTATCCACACAACATAAAATCAATATGTGTTGAATATGGCATGTGTGTCGTGGATGTAAAATATGAGAAGGAAACCCCTTATATTAAGACTAGACTTCCATAGTACACATTCAATCAAACTATATAAAAAATATAAGTATATTATAAATCTTTTATATTAACATTATTAAATATATTATATAATATATGATTTAATTATGACTATTTTAACTTATTTACTTCCAATACCTTTTTAAAATCGTGTTTCACAAAATAACTGCTTTGTTTTTTGGTATATGTATTGATTTGTTATTTTCAGTCCTATTACAGTGATAATGTTTCCATATTTTAAAAATTAACATTCCTAAAATAAAAATCATCTCAATAAACCAATTATAATTTTATAGCCAACCATGAAATATGGGTTTGAGGAATGATTTAGGTTACAATCATAGATAAGGTAGGTCGTACGTACTAATAAATAACATTTCTATATGTCATAAATTATTAGGGAAGTGAGTTATGTAATATTTTAATTTTAATTTATGATAATGACATCATAAAAAAATTAAATTCATTAAATATTTTTACAAATATCATCTGACTAGTGTGGTGATGAAATAAGAGAGTCGCATGACTTAGTGAAGGTGGTAGTACACATGTACATGAACGACATTATCATCTTTAAGTGGCTAAAAAGTTGAGAAGAAATGATATGTTATAGTTTTGGAATAAAAAATATGAAATTAATATCATATTTATGTGATGTATATCACATATATTCATTAACTTTATACTTATTATCTTATATTTAATCATTTTTGAAATATAAATCACTTTGCTTTAAGAGGAAGTAGTCCTCAATACACAGGAGTGTAATTATTGTATCCCCTACGGAATAGAATATAAAAAATGTTATACATTATATACTGACAAAATGTGTATAATTACTTAATAAATATCATATATATACTTTATATTCATCATTATACCCAAGAATGATAGGATGTAATGGAAAAAAACAACTCACATTAGTTTATGATGGGGTAGTCTGCCAAACACATGAATAATGTTTTCATAACCCATTTAATGGATGTAGAGATTGATATAGGTAGTTACTATAACATAAAAATATCATAGTGTATATAATATAATTTTTTTTTCTATTATCATGGTTTACTAATAATTGAATGATTTGTATGAATAAATAAAATAAAACCCTTTTGAAACAATGTTAACTATTATAAGGGTAACCACCATTGGTTTAAACAAAATTAATTTATAATATGGATTTTTGACCAAAAAATAATATTATGATTCGGGTAGAGATGTTGGGATGCGATTTTGATAGGTATTTTCCAAACCAAAAACAATGATGGTGTGAAGTGGAGATAAAATGGGGATGTCTTTTATAATTGAGGTGACTGTAAAACTTGTAATTCTAGAGAAGATAAAGTTGTACCCATATTTTTTCAAATACCAAAAGATTCAAAAGTATATTAAACCCATGAATTATAAATTATAAGGTTGATAAATTTCTATAAAATGTATTTTGGATATGTTTTCATGCCATTTTACCATATTTTAGTTATACCTCGATAAACTAATTTTATCTTATATTCGTTAATAATTTTTTATTATTTTTCGTATTCATTTTGGGGGAAAAATAATTTTATCATGTCAGATAATATCTAAATTATTATGGTTCCATATATGGAATCCACTTTTAAAATTTAAGTTTACATAATAAAAAAATACAATTTTAAATTAATGTCGTAGGCACGAAGAAAAGTATGAATTCTAGCAGAAAATGAATAAATGATTAAAATGTTTTTCTATGAAAATTAAATATTTCAATTAGTCAAAATAAATAAATTAAATAAATAGATATATAATTTTAATAATTTATAATTTATAAAAATTATGAAATCAATTTATATTTATAAATATATTTAATGAAAATGACATATTCAATTAAAATTTAATATTTTTCAATAATAATAAAAAAAATTATCTCAAAAAAATTGATATTTAAATAATCATATAATTTTGAAATAATGAATCAAAAATTGAGAATAATTTTTGGAAATAATTTTCATAAATCTTTCAAAAAATAATTTTAATCTATGTTATCTAAAAAGTTGACAAAACTGTTGTATGGTAAAATACCAGAATAAAGAATAAAATGAGATTTAATATTATCTATTTTATAAAAAACACTAAAGATGAATTCTAAACATTTAATTTAATATATAATGTTTAAATTCAATTAAAATAAATCACCCAAGGTTATTTTTTTATTTATGTAAGAAACGTTTGTGTGAATTGTTTTCCAAAAAAATTACATTATTTCCAAATAGTTTTTATTTTAATTGGTAATTAAAATAGTCAACAATGAAATAGATTTATATATGTTTTTAGACAGTATATTTTTATAATTTAGATAATCTTATTCATAAAATCCATTCAGATGTCTCGGTGATAGTTATCATAATAAATAACAATATTTTAATAGTATGTTATGTTTTGTTTAAACTCATTGTAGTGATTATCAAAAGATACACTGGTTGTTTCATGTAGCAGAAGATAATTTACTTGTTGTGTGTAATGAATTAAAAGAAAATAATTTTTGAATGTAAATAAAATATTAAATTTATTAAATTTATTTAAAAAACACAAAATCATATGGTTTTACAAATATTTCAATGTTTATTTATTATTTTTAAACAAAATTGTTAATGTCTTAATTTTGTACTTGTAGTGATTCAGCATGAACCATAAGATAGAATGGTTATATTTAGTGATACTACCCGTTTTTCCCTACTGATTTGTACTCACACCCTTATTAGAGCTTCGTGTCACATGGGTACCCATTCATATTCTACTTTTTTGTAGGTCTATGTTTTTAAAATAAATGATTCCAGACAGTTTTGGATAATAGAATGCAGTGTGGGAGTTTTTCATTTGGTAAATATTTAGCACAATTTTCATTTATTTTCATAATTTTTCATTTAAATTCTTTTTCTAATGTCTAGGATATTCTTGTGGCTGTATTTCATTCCTAAAAACATTTATTATGTACTTTATTTAAAACATTGTTTTGATTTAAATTATTTTCTACACATTCCAAAATTTAGTGTCACATATAATTTGTCAAGATGTTATATTATATTTACATATTATTCTATTTTTGATAAAATTTGGTATATGGGTATAGTCTCCCCACAACACTACCTTAAATTTGTGGTTCTAGTTAAAAACATTTGGTTTACAGGGATACACAATAAAGGTATTGAAGCAACCACTTATCTAGACACTGATTATTAGACTCAGGTAATAAAATGTTATAATTCTTCTCTCATTATAACAAAGGGGTTCATAATGATCCATTTTACTTCATGAGTGAAACCTAGTAATTTAATAATAGTGAAGCTAATATATTTTTTGATCCCAACATCCTTTGAAACCAACTAAACATTTTATCAGCATGTCTTATCAAGATTGAATGGTCCTCTCATTAAAGATGACATGTAGTACTAAATTTAAACTATATTTTAAATGTTTATTGAATAAATCTCCAAAAAATTGACTTATACCTTAGACCCAGATCTAGTAGTATTTATATTGATACTCAATGAAACATTACCACTTCCATTATATATAACTTAAAAACCAGATCCAGTGGAAAATAAACTCTAATAATATAATAATTGTTTTTATTTCATAGGTTCATTGACTTAAAACAATAAACCATATTTCAGTTTATATATATATGGGTGTTCAATTACAAATTGTATGGTGTGTTTTCCCTTTTCCATTTAAATATAAATAATTATTATAACATTATTTTATAATTTTTCCTCTCAACTTGTACATTATATTACAAAAAACATCAGGATACATTCTCCATAATATATCTCTTCATGTTCTCCCAAATTAAATGACGTTTCATATCTCAATACATATTTCTATTACTATGATTTAGGGAAAATTTTTAATTACACGAATCAATAAAAACTTCATTTTTCAATCTAGAATATATATGACACATACTCAGTTCGTTAACCATATCATTCAATTATTATCATGAATTGATTTATAAAAATTACTTACAACCCATTTTAGCTATATATTATTACCTTGCACATAATAAATAATCACACAAATAGAAGCTGGAAAATTAATAAAATAAATATATGAATTTTTTTCATTCCTTATAAAACTATTTTATATCATTTATATGTTTATTAGATTCATAATTACTTCAATATTTATCATGTAAAAACTGGAATGATCTATTGACCCAATGAACATTCAACTATGATTACCTTACTAAGGTGATAAAGGAATCACTATCTTTAATAAATAGAAAACATCCCCTAAGGGGAATATTTAACTTCTTATATATTCATATATAAATCATTATTTTATAATTAGTATATATATATATATATTTAATTATTAATATAATTATAATGTTTTCATATTTTTTATGAAAATATTATGTCTTCCAAGTCCAAATCACATTTCATATAATTTTTCTTATTAGTTTTCAATAATATATAGACATATGTAATTCATAAAATCCCTATACATAATGAATTACTCCAATATATTCAATGGCTGAACACTATAGATCAAAACCAATTCTCGACAGTTGAGTAGTGTGAGCATAAGTGCACTGACTAACATTTACTTTAATTCCTTGATATTTTACTAACATTGATTTTTCCAAATGTAAAAGGACACACTATATATAAAAGTATCTATGGGATTAGATACCCACAATAAATTGATCATAATGAATCGATAGTATCATCAAAGTACAAAAAATATATTGCACTCGATAATTTTTTGGTTTATTCCCTTATTCAATAACTATTGTCTTTGATGGATCCATAAATATACCATTTCTTGAGATTATATGACCCCATAATGAATAATTATATTTAAAAAATTCACACCATTTTTGTTTGGAAAAAATTATATGGTTATATAGGCTCATTAAAAATAATCATCATTTGATCATTATATGTTTTCCTTCTCTTAGAATATATAATATTGTAATCTCTAAATAAAATAAAAAACTAATCTAGTTAATATCTAGATAAATTATCCTTGAATTCCATATAGATACTAGGGGAATCAGTAAGTATAACTTGAATCACTATAAATCCAATTTGACATTACAGAAAAAAATTGTTTTTATTTATAATAATTTGATATTTTATGATATGTCTATCATTGATTAAATTTTATATTATGGATATAATTCATTAAAAGAAACACCTTGTTTAAAATAACCACAACATAATTTTGAAAATTTATTAACATATTTGATATGTATGACCAATTTGATTGATTTGGGGGAATGGATAATTAAAAATAATGTTTTAAAAACATTATTTAAAAATATACAAAAATAATTCATTGGTTGTCAACTTTTTAGATGTGTGAATATAATAATTTGAATGTAAAAAATGATATGATTTATTAACATCTATGTTTATACATGAAATATATTTTAATATTAGTAAATTATCTTAATCAGATAATAAGAATAAGTTTAATTAAATGTTTAAATAATACACTCAATTAAGTGTTTTTACATCAATTTAATTGTTATTACTTATTATGGGATGATAATAAACTCAATTTAATGATTAAAAATGAATTTATATAAAAACTTTTTCATTTTATTTTTTGTGACCATTTTAAAATAAATTTATTCTATTTATATGAATTTAATTTTATAAAATGGATTTAATATTTAAAATAAAATCATTAAATATTTTTTATTATGAAACATTGTTTCTTAAAAATTAACATTAACTATGTAAAAATATTTAATTTCATTTAAGGCCAAATATTACTAACATTGGTGTAAAATTAAAATAATAGATATAAAATATCATATAAATATTTCTGAATTGGTTTCAATCATTATTTTTTGAACATAATGTTTCTAATATGTGTTCCTACGGATAAGTTTTTTTTAATCATACAATCCACCATTAAATGGACTATATTTGACATAAAATAAAAAAAATAAATATATTTTTTACATTAATATGTTTTTATGTTAACGGTATATCCATTTTATATCTCATTCTTATCTATTAGGTAATGATATTGATACTCCTTTATATGTGTAGACTATCACCTCCAAAAAGATTTGATTCATTTTAAAATTAATTTTGGTACATGGATGTTCATATTTATTATTATAATAAATATATATTATATTTATTTTATAATTAATATTTTTAATGATTTATTAATATTTAACCTTCTCTAATTTCATCCATCAGAAAGTGGAAACATGACTCATGCGTATGTATGAAGTACCATCTTCATAAATTAATATAATTTAATTTTCATCAGTATGTTATATGAATGGTTATAAAATAATATACAGTGAATAAATATAATAATTATATCATGAATATGATTCTATATAGAAGAAAACTGGGAATAATGTCCAAGGACTGGAACCATTGATCCAAAACATTCATAGAAGACATACCACAATTGTAACAACCCAAGATGTTATAAAATATATTTATTCATATAAATTTAATCTTTTAAATATTTTACATTAGAGTAAATATTTTGTTTATCTTATTTCACATAGAACACTGTGTCTAAGTGATATGTTCCATATTATTAAAATAGTATTACTGAAATTTGTAGTAATATAATACCCATTGGACTGCTGTATATGAATAGAATTAATATAATTATTAAAAAAATGGTTTACACATGTATAAAAATTGATTTATTCTGTGACTAATTAATTAAAAAATAAAATAAAATCAATTTAAAAACAAAGGAAATATTTTTCTAGAAAACTATTTTTATACATAAATTTTTTTTTCTCAATAAAGTTAACAAACCATGCTTTGTGAAATTTTTTATGAAATGCATATATCATATATTCAATCAAATATTTAAAATTCAACTTCTTTGGTTTCTAAGGAATATATATGAATAAATCCATTTTTTATGCTTAAAATGTTATTATCTAAAAAGCTATTTTATCATCTTTTTGGGAACATATTTTAAAAATTATTTTTTAAAATTTTAAAACATAAATTTGAACATAATTATTTAACAGAATTTAAACTTTCAAAATCATCATTGTGTAATATTTTGATTAATTTTATTTAATATTAATTTTGTGTAGAATACGGAAAAATATAACATTTTAATTGAATAATATCATTTCATAGAAATTATTTACAAAATTAAATTAAATTTTATCTTGTTTTTATAATAAAATTAGTTCAATTAAATATATATTTAGCTAGTTTAGTTTAATAAAATCATTTTAATTTATATTTTTGATATGAAATATTCTAAACATTTGAATATTTTATCTTTGAAAACCTGCTTTCTCATCATGTCTCTGGGATAAAATGTAAATATAATTTTAACTATTATGTTAATTGAATTTTGAAAAATGAATTCAATATTTGTAATTACACTAATTTATATTTAATAATAAATTCAATATATTTTTTTACCATAATTAATAGTAAAATAAATTAAAATTGGTTACTATAGTTAAGGTAAAAATTGGTCTTACAAAGCTTAAAATAAAGATAGAATTGTTTAAATGATATAAAAAAATATCTATAATATATTATATGTCTATATATAGACCATATAATTTATTATTCAAAATAATAATTCATTACATACATTGTTTAATGTAAAAAATGCCGGTGTACCTCATTTACTTTTAAAAACTACATGTGTGCGGCTCACCTCACCAATAAAATTCCACCCCACATACTATCCATTTAACACCTCAAAACCATTCCCTACCAAAACATATCATACCAAATCAATTAAAAAATTACCTCTTATAATCCTATAATTTTTTTCTTCATTATTCCAACAAAGGACGGAATTTGGTTAAATCATATGGGGGTTAACTGAAAAATTGGTTATGTTCTTCAATGATCAAATGAATTTTTCTTCATCCTCATCAAATTTTAATTCATAAAATTCAGTGATGATATAATAACAATAGTATATTCCATTTAAATATATTTTTTTGTCATGGTATTTACCCAAAACCATCTACATTTTCCTCAAATTGGTTATGAAATCATCATCCAAGTGTATAGTTTACTACCTCATCATGATCTAAAGTCATACAATTTTCCATTACAATGTCCCACATTTGGGTAATATGTTTCTTATTAATTTTATATTAAAGTTTAAAACATAAATAAACATCTTGTGTAATTATATCACATATACCATTGTACAATCCATTCCATTTAGTATATGATAATGTCTCTTGTGTGTTTGGAACACTAGAGCGTCACAGAGTGATGTTTTTCTTTTTTTAGGAATACTTTACATTGAGGATTGTAGAGATAAATTTAAGGAATATATTTGAAAATCATGAAAATATAATGATATAGATGACATATTTTTCTTTCTTTTAATATATAATATAATATCCCTTCTTACATTCCCAATCACTGAAGGATAATGATGTTTTTCATGTACGTGTGGACTACTACCTTCATGAAGCGAAGTGACCATCTATTTTCATCACCAAACCACATAGACTATATGAATATGTATATTTGAATATATAATATTTTAATTATTATATTAATATTACTATGTAAATATAATATATTACTTACCTTTTTCCATAATGATCATCGAAAAATTGAAACATTACTCATCTGTACGTATGCCCTACCCTCTCTATGATTGTATCGTACTACAGTTCTCAAAACCATATTTTATTATTGTAATTGAAAGTATAATTAATTTATATATATATATTATAATAATGAAATTATTTTTACAATGTATATTACATAATCAATGACCAAATTTATAGGCCCGAAAATAACCAATCAAAACATACATAAAAAATATAGCAGTTATTCTCGAAACATTATATTAATACCGAATAGGTAATAAATGGGTAATAAATGGTTATAAATAAATAAAATATCTTATAAGATATAAAATATTAATTTAATAGAATTATTATAAAAATATATTAATTATATAAGAGGTTTGAATGGGTACGATGGTATCCATAATTTGACGTTGTGGATTGCCACCCCACATTTTAATTCTATGATACATATGACATATTCACCTCATATTTATTTAATATTGTGTATTTACATTATTTTATATATTTTATGATTTTTATCCTTAAAATTATTAGGATTTATATATCCAATTAAGTACCTATATTTCTTGGTCAAAATAGTTCTAAATTAACCAAATAAGTAAGTAATTTTCCTTCATTAGGACATATGTTATGTAATGAACTTTTCCTCCTATATGATGTGTATACATATTAAAATTTAAATTTAATATGATGAATATTTTACATTTGATATTTTATGTTTCCATTAATTTAAATTTCATTTTTTCTTTTGATTAAATATTTCTGAAGTGGTAAAGGGTTTACGATACAGTTTAATCATTCGTTGGTACTTTATATGTTTATTCATCCAATGACATAAAAAATATGATTTATCAACCATGAAACAAATTAATTTTATTATCATTTGGTTATATTATGAGAAAAAAAATTTATCCTTTATTTCCATAACTTCATATACTCAATATTTCAATGGAATGTATTTTATAAAAATATTAAATATTTATCTCTTCAATCAAAATCAATTTTTTTATTCCAAATACATATTTTATGAAAATTTAATTTTTTTTACTCTAGATCATTTATTATTGAAATATCTACAGATGATTGAATTTTTTATAACTTTTTATAAAATATTCTTCATTTAGTGTCCCAAAAAATTGATGTTTTTCTTTTATTATTTTTTTGTAATAAATATTTATTTAAATGTGAATGCCATGCATGGAATTTAATGTCATCATGAACATTATTTTTTTAATGAATCATTTTTATGTTTTAAAGATTATTTTCAATGAAAATGATTTTAAAAACATTTTATGTGTTTTTTTATTCAACGTGGAAAATTATTTTTATATTACAAATGATCCAATAATATTAAAAAATAATTCTATATTAATGATGGTAGTCTTCTATGTAACATATGATTGGTTGTAGATATTAACCATGTATTCATTTATTATTCATTATCTAAATGTTTTTTGATTACAAGAAGATAATGATAAATTTTTATCATCCATGGGTTATTCAATGACATGAATCTCATAAAACCGTATTATTTTTCAATTGGTTGTTCAATAATGAAATGAGGAAATTATTATCAAACCAATCTATTGTACATAGGTTATGATATAATGAACTATTTATGAATTCCATTTCATTTTATTTATTCTGATATGATAAATTTTTTAGCTCTTATTCCACATAGATTTAGGATTTTAATTTTGTGATGGGTGGGACCTCTATTAACCTTCAATTCAAGGGGTGAATATGGACAAATAATGAATAAATATGTTAATCATGAAACAGATTTCATGTGAAAAATGATATATATGAACCAAATTATGCATTCACAATGTTATGCATAAGTCTAGTTATTTGATCATAATATTATTAATTGATCTTTGTTTAATATTCAAATTTTTTCCATTGACATAGTGACACCACCATATGTTTATGTTACAGACTAATTTCATTTCCCTAACTAAGTGATTGAAACTGACTATATTTATACATGTTCACAATGTTCGAAGCTAATGTGTATGAAAAAAATCTATATCTTATACAAATTTTATTATCTCATGGCCCATGTTCTTTAATTACCTTATGATTCATTTCATTTAAACATCTAATAATTATTCCATGACTCAATATTATGTTATTTGATATACAATGTATGGTTTAAAATATTTATTCACTTGTTATCATACCCTTATGTTCATTTTATACTCATGTATCTTAACTGTTTTCTCTTAATGAGCATCCAATTTAATACATTATCAAGTTACCTTTCACAAGATTGTGAAGGAAGTTTTTATTTAGGGTGTGTTTTTGAAAATCAATAAAGGGGAAGATTTATATCCTATATGTTGTACATATTAAATAAAATTATATGATTCTATACCGAGTCTCCAAATACACAATAATATTATTGTCTTCTTAGTGTTTGTTTTTGTAATGTATTAAACATTCCTTATAAAATATGTAACATCTATGTATGAGATGAATTGTTCACTATAGTTGGTACCACATGAATTTTTATAACCATTATTAACTATGATGAGAAAACTATAATGAGATGCCTAGTGATATTTATAAGGATATTTATATAGACATATTTAAAGAAATACTAAAGATGGGTCAATGTATAGTAAAATGACTAGGAAATTTTGTAAAGGGTAGATTATGTGGTTTCTTATAAATTACATCCCTTTTAGAAACAATATGTTCATGTGGCACTAGCATAGATGTAACTGGGTGAAATAACTCTAGAATGGTCACATTGAGTAGGAAATGATCATCAGCAAGCGAATTCATACATTCCTTTCTACACTCTTACTTTAACACTCCATAGGGATATTCATTGTAAATTCACAAACCCCTTATGAACAATAATAAACGATTTAAATATATAAAAAATGTGAATGACATATGAATAACCCAATGTTTTATAGATTAAAAAGAATGTTCAATGATTTGGACATCATATAAGTAATTTATCACAATAATGTGGATCCATGATATAATTATTGTATCATAAAATATTATATTTTGATTATAGTTAGAGGAAGGAACCCCAAAAAACAATTGTAATAACGAATGCAATAAATAATGAATTTATTTTTTTCACTAGGAACCATATTTCATGGGATGTGAAATGAAAAATATCATCTCTTTGATCACACAACATACTGAAAATATAAATCATTATGAATATACAAATGATCAAAATATGAAAAAATGTTTAGTTGAGTCCTTCATGGGTATGTTGATCCTCTAATTTGTGGAATATATATTAGTTCAAGTAAAATGATATTTTTTGTTATCTATTATTTTAAATGTGTAAAACTCATTTTAGATATCTACTATATAGATGTATTGGAAGTTCTTTAGTGTGAAATTTCCAATAATACAAGGGAAAAAAATGTTTCTCCAAAATGTGGGATGAATTTTAAATATTATTCATTAATTTTTAATTTCTTCATATTTTCCCTAAAAAATGAGATGAATTTTTTGAGGGTATGCATATAGATGATGAAAATGTTGTTACTGATGAGTAAAACTTTACAATACTTGTGAGGTTCTCTTGGAGTAATTTCATTCATCATGAAACTATGGTTGAAAAATGATTAACCATCTTGTAACCATATATCAAAAGGATGTTTTCCATAAATTATAGTAGATGCTAAAAATAAATCGTTCAATGGATGATAATATTGGAAATGGAAGCTGGAGACACTATTGGTTATGGAGAAAAAAATTATGGGGTTCTCTGGAAATTCCAATTAAATGCCACATTGTGGGAATACAAGGTTTCAAAATCAAATTTTCCAAATCCATGGGAAAAATCACATAGGTGAGGGCCTAAAAGTAACAATAAAGTTATTCATGTGTTTGAATCCCGACCACTGAAACAAATTATATATAATTAGTATGAAGTAAAAAATGAATTAAATAAATGGAGATAGATCTCATCAGAATGTGCCCCAAACACTCAAGTGTTTCAAGTGTATAAATTATGTGAATTATTATAATCAAGAACCCAATACATTGACTTACATATATGAAAATCAACTACATCCTATGAAGATAATGTGAAAATTTTACCCATTATAAATCATAATTTGTGAAGTGAATAATTATAATTTCGGAACACCTTTAATCCTCAAATTATTTTTTTATTTTATGTATTATAGTGTATAAATAATCCTTATGAAAATTGTTTGGGACATCATTTAGGGAAATTTTATGTGATTGTCTCCCTCTGCATGGATTTATGAATAAAGAAATCATAGTTGATAATCTATCGGTACATCGATGATCCAATGCTTCAAGTGATTTTATGGTATATGATATGCACATATATAATTAATAGGTGATGAATTAACATTTTTATGTGTATATATTTAAATAATATAATATCTAAATTGTTATGGATTTTACCACAATATTAAAAGTTTAATGTTGATCATAAATATAAATTCATTGAAAACCTATTTTTGTTTTATGTGATGGGATTATATCAAGATTAGTGATATTTTAAGAGAAATTGATTACAATATTACCCATAGGTTTTGTATACGTTTTAGTGAAAATTTTATTTGAGGATGAATGAATTTACCCACTATAAACATATTATTAAAGGTACTAGTAGTCTCTAGGTTTTATATTATATGTGGAGATGATGTAATTTTAGTTGTAGTTGATCACCTTATAAATTCATAACAATTCATTTCTACTAGTGATGATTTATACATGGATCCTCTTTATGAAGTATACACTAATTAAGCGTTATGGTTTCATAGGGTATCAAATTCAGTTGTATATGATCAGGATATAAATTTACCATGATTATTTTGTGACTTCTTAATGAAGCTCTAGATACAAAGTTGTGATTTTTCACTATTTATATTACTGAGAAAAATTATCAATATAAGAGTATAATTAAATCCATATAGGGTATTTTAGGAACTATTTTATGGGGTTCAATTGTTTCTTAACCGACACCTTACTGATGATGATTTTAATTAAACAATATAATTCACTCAATCATTCAAATGGCATTTAATGAAGCCATTTATGGAAATAAGTTTGAAACTGCAACATAATGGAATGAAGCTGCAGAATGAAATATATTTGGATTGGAGAAATATATTACAACATAATATTTTTTGAGTTATTATGTAATACGTACGAGAGACATCGACAAATAGATTATGTAGATAATCATTAACATGAAATAGAATTTGTAATTAGTGAGAATATATTTCTATGAATTTTTCTAAGGAATAAAACTGGTAACTTGATCCCTATTGATATAGTCCCCTATAAAATCCATGATCATATTTGGACCACAAAATACATCTTGGCACATCCATAAAAACTCTTTGAGGTTCACAATGTGTTCTATGTATCACTCATGTGCTCGTATATATCAATGTCATCACATGTTCTAAAATAAAAGGTTATAACGATGGAAAATGATATTCATAATAGGTAAAAAAAATGAATGACTCTAAATAAAATATATAAGGTTCTAGAAAAGAATGATAAATTACCTAGATGTTTTTTTTAAAAACTACCATCTTGAGGAAGTAATGAGGGGACCGTTGGATGTGATGAGCTTGATGTATCCTTAGTTATTGGCACTAAAATGATGAATTTCAAGGAAGAAATTCAATTTAAGGTTTATATAATGTAACCAAATGTGATATGGTGACCTATTTTTCTTAATAAAATTATTAGATTCTAAATTTTTTATTACAAGGAACACTATTTTTTCATTCTTTACATGCAACACTATGTTTAAATGAAACATGACATACAATTGAAATATTATTATTTCAAATGATAGTTATCTCATATATTATGGGATTATAGTTATGATTAATATTAAATATATTATTAAAATATATCGTTCACATACACTTATAAAATTAATTCTTTGGGGAATACTAAATTAGAAATGAAAATAAATACAATTTGAATATAAAGTAAATCTTCATAAAAAAAACCCTTTTTAATGAAGAAACATGTCTTAACTACATATAATATGATTTTTTGGGTTTTAAATTAATGAAATTTATATATTATAAATTTAATAAACTATTTAAAATTAATTTTATGTATTTTTTAAATTTGATATATGAATAAATCCAAATTTAACCTTAAAACTTAATTTTTCCAAATAAAAGATTAGTCAAATAATCCAAGTTATTAAAACTAATATTTTAAAATTTTAAAAACAATAATTTAAACAATAATTATCCATTATAAAATCATTATCTTAAAATTAACTTTGTGAAAACTTATTGAAATTTCATGAAAAATTAATTTTTGTAATTAATAGTGAATCATAATGAATTTTAATTGAAAAATGCACTTTTATTTTAATTATTTATAGAAATTAATTAAACATTAAATTTAGTTTAAAAATAGAATCAGATTAGTTATATATTTATTAATTTATTTTAGTTTATTAGAATTATTTTAATATTGATTGTTGATATAAAAACCTTGTAAACTATTTAATATATTTGTCTTTGAAACACCATATTCTCATCATGTTTGTAGGATTAATTTGAAATTATAAATATAAAATTATTGAATTTAATTTGAAAAAATGGATTACATATTCTGAGTTAGTATAATTTATATTATATAATATGGTCAACTTATTTTTTTACCATAGTAAATTAAAAAAACATTATAATTTATTTCCATGGTTGAGGTAAAAATTATTTTACATGAGGTTAATCTAAAATCATTTTTGATAAAAAGAACTAAAAAATGTCTAAAATATATTTTTTAAGACATATGACTTTCATTTTAAATATAATTAAAATATATTTATATATTTTGGACCCCGGTGACAAATAAAAAATGCAGTTACACCATTTTGGTATAAAAAATAACAAATGTGCCACTGACCTCTCTTATAAAAGACCACCACCTCTCATATCATTATCACACTATAAATGTATTTTTTTCATAAAATAACTTCCAAAATTACTTAATAAATTACCCATATAATCTAAGCATACTGATTTTGTTCATAATTCCAAATTAAAAATTATTTTGGTGATATTTTTAAGAGGTTTCCCAAAGAATATGTAACATACATCAATATGAAGTTTTATTTTATTTCATCCTCAGTTTCATAAAATTATTATTAATTCCTGATTATTTAATAAACTAATTATCTTAAAAATAAATAGATGTTTTATGCTCATTTTTTGAGCTATATCTATCTGTAACTCCATTAAATTGATAGGAAATCATCATTCGTCGGAATGGAGCACTATCGCCTCGTGAACCGATGTATTTCCTTTTTCCATTAACACCTTTCAGGGATGGGTTTAATAATTAATATAAATTTTATTTGTGGTATTTATAACATAATTATAACTTATTATTCATAAGTTCATACATAATATTTTAAATTTACATTCCATAGGGGTTACAAAAGCATCGCTCTTGTGTACATTCGACTACCACCTCGAAAATCGATGTGATTCATTTTACAATAATGATTTAAATAAAAGAAAATAAGGATATATTTAATGAATATACGTGAAAGTGATGATATAAATTTAATATTAGTGAAATATATATATATTTATTAAAATATAGTTTATCATTTTATTAAATATACTTTAACTCACTAAATGATGATAACGTCATTTGTTTAAATGTGGACAACATCCCTTATAATGTGTCGTGACTCTATATTTTCATAACAACACACTTATATGATATGTATAAGTATATTTATAGAAATAATATATTATTTTTGATATTTTTAACTCTTTGTAAGTATAAAATATTTGTTATGTTCTTTTCATAATGATCGTTGAAAAGTGGAAATGGTATTCACGCATACGTATGGCCCACTACCTCCATGATTGTAACAATATTTATTTCTAAATAAATATTTCATAAATTAATGTAAAAGTATAATTGTTGTATAAATATGAAAATTATTTCATTATTATTATTATTTTAGAGATTATCGAACCATGATGAAATTAATCGGGGTGAAAATAACAAATCAATTCATATACGAAATATAATCATTTATTACCAAAAAAATTTATTTAATAATGAACATATATAAAATTGGTAATAAATATAAACATGTAAATAATGTAGTATATTATATATAATTATTAGTTAATAATATATTTATAATAAACCCCAATTTATTATAGAGGATGTTTGAATGTGTGTTAAATAATTCAAGACATACGGTAAGGATTTCAAGACTCAATTTTTAATTATGTTAGACACATTTCATTAGAACTACAAATTAATTTTATGTGGTGTATATAAATCATATTAATGTATTGAATAATTATTATTCTAAAACATATGATAATTTAAATATCTAATTATTTGACTCTCTTTTAGTGGGTTTACATTTCATGAGGATCAAAAGTGGTATGTGTTTTTTGTCTCAAATTACCTTCATCTAGAAACATATTATGTTCTGAACAAATATTCATTTATTATGTGTATATATATACTCATTGACATTTAATATACCCAATTAATTTATTCCTAAATATTATATTATTCATATTATTTTATTCTTTCATTAAGGATTACTATTCAAAGTTATAAATGTGGTAAGGATATTATGGTACAATTTCATCATTTGTCAGAATTGATTAAATATATGCATCTCATGATAAAATATTATTATCAATCTCTCGAAATACACATTAATTTTATTTATCTTTTGTTATTTCATATAAATTCTCACTTTCCCTTCATTTATATCTCTTTATGTACTCACGAGTTAAAGAATGAGTTTTTTATGAAAACACTCTTTCATTTCCCTCTTTGATCAAAAACAACATTTTCATCCATAATCAGTTTTAAAAAGAATTCAAAAAATAACATATGAATGAATTTTTTTATCCTTGTTTAGCTGATTTTAAAAAATATTCATAAATAAATTGTAATGTCATTTTTTCATGAAATGCATATTTGGGTTTACAAAAATTGTATGATTAAGGTTTATTTTATCATGTACATGAAGAATATAATTTTCTATCATTATATCCATTACTTTTTTAAAAATAATCAATTATAATATTTAAAGGTTATTTAATAAAATATTTATTTTTTTAACAAGAAATTTTAAATGTGTAATGGTTATTTTCCACAACATATGTTACAAGCGATCATTTTAAATGATTATGCCTATAATATGACATTAATGGATTTATATTTTGTAATTGTAGTTATATTAATGAAAGATAACATTAAAATTATTATATGAATGGTTTATGGAGACATGTTGATTATGAGTCCCATTTCACTTCCCTAGGCTATACAGTGATAAAATTATCTTAAAACACAATATTTTACCATGGGTTGTGCTATGAATAATTGTTTAAATAATTATAAAACCATTCAATTTTGAGCTGGTTATTATGTGATGTAATATTTGTGAAACATGTTTAATTTATTTAGTGTAAATATTAGGAATGTTTATTATTCTGGTGACACATATATGTAATATTTTTCTATGTGATGTGTGGAACCTATACCTCCATCCAATTCAATAGGTAATGAGAAAAATAACATAAATTATTATGTTATGTGTTATCTTATTTATATGTTCACAATGCTATGTCCTAATTTGATTACATGTTCACAATGTAATGTGTGAACCTAAATATATGTTCATAGTGTTATTCTTGGACCCGTCTTTCATGTCCATAATGTAATGCATCGACCTAGTTTTATGTCCATAAGTATATGCGAGGGCTTGATATCATGTACTTACTATAATGAGTTAACACACATATTTTTAATCATGTTATCAATTTTATATGTGGATGTGTATTCCACAAATCTATTTCGTATTCTATGTTTATTCTCTCATGGATCATGCTATTTTATTTCTTTATGATTCTTGTATTAGAAACATCTAATATCTATACCTTGAATCAATATTCCAATATTTGATATGTAGTGTATGGTTTTAAAAAATTATGTTGTTGTTCACATACCCTTGTGATTATTTTATGGTTATGTGTCTCCTTTTTTACCCTTTTTGGGAACTTTTGATCACTCTTTGTTATGTTTCCATTCTCCCGGTTATAAATAATGGATTTTAGTAGGGTATGTTTTTAAAGAGTACTAAATGGTAATATATTTAAGGGAGACATTGAATATATTTCACAACAAAAGAATATTGTGTAAATACTATATAATTAAACTAAATTATTATAAACCTCAGTCCAGTTTTTGTATAATATATTGAATATTCATCTAATAATTTGTTATATCTTTGATTGAGATGTATGAGTTGCTATAATTTTTACAGTAATGTTATTTTTTATGAATAATTATTAATATAACTATAAATAAATATATCAAATGTATGATATATACTATGTTACGTTTTAATTTTATTCTTTAATGGACATATGAATTGTATCTATTTTATATATATTAGTGATAAATGTGTATGAGGCAACGTAGGGCCTAAGGTACTGGTTTTTCTAGCAATATCATTTATTTTCTTGAGTATCCAAGTTATATTTTTATTATGTGAAATAATATCATATTTTTTAATTAAAATGAATATATTTTCTTGCCATTTATTAATTTAATTGTTTTATATTTTTTCATTTCATTATCAGTTATTTGGTACATAAAGGATTGATGAGATGTTTTGACGAAAAATTGACCTTATTTTATATTTGGTCGATTAATTTTCTCTTTTAGGTATACATCCTTTAAATTTATTCCAACAATGCTATTTTATATATTAAAATGATTATTTAATGACATTTATAACTATATTTGTACATATTTAAATCATTAAAAATGAATCTTTCTTTTCTTTTCTAAATGAGGTACTTTTGGAAGTTTAACCATATTTTAAAGGAATATTTATTTTAACATTTAATGCATGGAAATAATTTCCCATATTAATGGCCATTCTATTCATTTAATAATTTTATAATAGTATAAATGTTTACATTTCAGTAAAAAAATCAAGTGAGTCTACAAATTTATTATTTTAATAATTCTATAAGAAAAGGATAATTTTCCTTTGTATTAAAATAAATTTCCAAATTCATTCATTATGGTATATTATAAAATGTAAACATTATTTTTTAAATTTTATAATTCATTCCGGATATGATATAATGGCATCATATATGTTATTTCTTTGGATATATTATGATTATTTGGTGATGAATGTTTTATAAAATCTGTATCTTTTTCTATTGTTATGATATGATGAATTAATAATTATTTTCTGATATTGTGGATAAACTATATATGTATATTTATAGTATTAACTGTGTTATGTGTGTTTCAATTAAATATATATAATTTCATTAGTTAAACGTTAATATATCATTATATTATATAGAATTTTATGTTAAGTCCACCTAGTTCATTCAGGAACTCTATCAACTATGACATTCATGGGTGTGATCCCCAACAATGAAAATTAAGGGATGGGGTGTTAATCCAATCTACTATGGGACATTTCCACTATGATAGTATTGGATGTGAAAAATTTATAATGAAACAATTAATTATTATATTGGGTTTTAAAACATTTCTATTATTTAATCTTATGTTTTTTATATGCTCTTTTGGATCATGTAGGATTAGTGATGATTCATTACACTTATGATTGTCCTCTTTTTAAATGTAAAAAAATTTAAATTATTATTTATTATTTAAAATCAATGAATGGCTGGGTATGTATATTTAATGTTATAATATTGATTACAGAAAATTATTTTTTATCTTATGCCTATATATATTAATCGTATAACATATCTATTACTTACCCTTATTGATCATATTTTTTTACCATTTCTTATGATTCCATTTTACCAATGTAATTAATAAATATTTTATGTAAGAAATATATAACACGAGTTACTTGAGAAAATTTATTTTTGCATGATTTTTTATATCTTTAATTTAATTAACTTACCATATATATATATTCGTTGTAGATAAAAATATTTATTGTCCCTAGGTATGTACTATTGTGTAATTTAATTAATATTCATTTAAAATGATGAAATAGTTTTGTATGTTATGCTTAGTTATTTTTATTTGGTGTCATAAGATTTTTTATTTATTCTTGAGTAATAGGATTGGAATAATATATTAATTTAACTTAATTCAATAAATGATGAATTGAATGTTATATTTGGTGAAATTATAAGATTATTTGGTTGATAAGAGTGTGTCAAAATTTAAGAAATATCATTAATTATTTTCATGATTAAATATATTATCACTCTTATTATTGTATCTTTATACTTATACAATTAATTTTTTATTTTAATAAATTGATATAACTATGAAAAAAACATGTTAAAAAATTGTGTAAGATGATGCATGTATTTCTACATGAGATACTAGACGACATGGTGGCTTGAATGGAAAACATTTTTGTTATTCCAATACAACTATCTCATGGAATAAATCATTCTAGGTTTACAAATGATCAAAGGAGAGATCAATTAACAATTTATTCTTTAATGAGTTAAAGGCAACATTATTTAAATAGGTCCTATAATCTTCTATTTTTTATTGAATAAAATCAAAACTAGTATAAAATATATATCCCATTCACCACTTCTAATGAATCAAATATATTTCCATGGCAGTGTATTGTTTGGAAGGGGAAACAAACCAATTGTGGAGACTTTATAATAATTCGAGGGAAATTAATTGATTTAATCTAGTAATTGGAATTAGATATAATTTTATGAATATAAATTCTCTAATATCATATGATGAAAATATAATGGGAATCCTTTTAGCGTAAAAATAAGGATGATGAATCTATTGGTACCAATGATTAAAATTTTACTAGACGTTAAAGGTATCCTTTTGGATTCTTAATTAAACCTAAAATAAATATTTATAATTTATTCAGTGTCTTAAAAACATATCTCTGAGGGGTACTATCTATACATAAATTTATTATCCACTAATAAATAATTTTATGTTCTCTAAAGTGGAAATGGATATTTGGGATTCCCACCCTTTTCATGTTATTAAAAACAATATAAATATAAAATATAAAATAATTTAAAATAATAAATCCCATGGTTTAATTAATATAAACTACTATTTATTTAATAAGTGATGAATGATTTAAGTATTTTATTTTCACTATAGAACTGGTTAAATATTCAACTATTGAAAGAAGGTTCCATGAGAAGGTGTATTTTCATAAAATGTAATTAGAATCCCCAATGAAAATAATTGGTAAATTGTTCATTATAATTCACCATAAAATGTTTAATTTTAAAAATACATGTATTATAGTCCTTAATCCTACCAGTGTAGGAATATGATGTTTAATTCTAATAATAAGTTTCAACATAATCTTAGGCATATATATTATGGGAATGCTCACACCGTCCGAACTGCTAAGGTTGTTTATGAGAATAATATTGTCAAAGATAAACTTATTAACCACTATATAGATAAAAATGTATAAATTGATTCTAATTCCACCTAGTATTTTTTATCTATTGAATTTTATAAGGTTTCCATATACAAATATCAAGGATTTTATGTTGAATAATCAATGAAAACTATAAATGATATGAAGACCACATGTCTGGTCAATATCTACTCTCTGGTATAAGATCATTGTAATGTGTTTCCTAAAAAACAATTATACTTCTAGTTGAATTAGATGATATTATCTGAAATATCTTTTAATTATTTTTATATATCCTATATCAATTGAAAGGGAAGTCATATTTTAGGGTGTTAATCAGCCTACGACTAGCTTTTGGTCAGAGGATGAATTTGAACATCTGATGGAAATTACATTCATCAAATTTTTCATACATGCTATTCATAAATGGGATATTTATAAAAAATTAGTAGGATAGAATATATACATTTATGATAGGAATATTGTTTAAGAATATAATGAATTATTATCTAGTTAAATTACTTGTATTGATTCAAATTGTAATTTTGAGCTTAAATAAAAATCATAAATACATATTTACCTATTTAAAAGGAATCAAATAAAATAGATCACTATTTAATTTTAAGAATTAAATAATAAAATATTTATAGTTTCCCATAAATTTCATAATTAAAAATTAAATCTTATTAGATAAATATTTAATAAATAACATGATGACCTATGCTAGAATCAAATATTTTTAGTGGGTTTAGAATCTATAATATAGATTAAACTAGTTCATAAAAGATCTACATCATTTAAAACTAATTTTTTCATAACAATGAACCTTATTAAACATATCATTGTCAAAAAAATTCATCATATCCAATGGAATGGAAATATATGAAATTAGTGGGCTCATATTCTTAGTAATGTAAAACATGAGAGATATCAATGATCAAATTAACATTACAAGGAAATAATAGTATGATAAAATGACATTTTAATTTGAAAACCATACGAAACATATCAATGATAATAATATTGAGTCATGAAATAATAATTTTTTGTTTATAATATATAAATTATAATGTAATTAAATAACATTAGCCATTCGAGAATAACATTTCCATAAGATATAAGTTTTTGAAATACAAATATGTATAGAAGTTAATTTCACTAGTCATGGATTACATCTTTTATTATTATAGTGGGATTTGTTTAGATCCAAATATATATTACCCTTTTTCAAGTTTCACTCCATATACTATCATAATGGAATTTTTTACTAAACATGGTTCACTTCTGATTCCTATCCTTATTATCTGATGAGATATAAATATTTACCCAATGCATTATAGGTATATAAAATTATTATCCCTCACACCACATAATTAATAATATAATTATGAATAACACATTATCCTAAAACCTTAACCATATTATAACTTATGAAATTTGAGTGGGTTTATAATCATATAATCATTTCATCAAAGAATATACCAAAGAAAAAAATTATGACTCATAAAGGATTCACCATAACATTAGAATCCAATAGGAATGAAACAATTTTCATAGAATTCTTCATAAATCACCAAAATCATAAAATGTATATGGAATAAGATAATCTAGTATCATTGGATCATAATCACAGTAAATAATATATAATGTCAAATTATGTTATCATTAATGAGAAATGAACAAAAAATATCAATAGAACATTTCATGAGGAGTACATGTTTTTCACTTTGAAATAGCTTATTTATAATATAATATAATCCTAAATATTATTTAAAAAATTATTCAAAAAAGCATGGAAAATTTTAATTGATGTTTCCAATAATGAATAGGTTATGATCGTGGAATATTTTGTTTATATAGTGTTTCTTAATCGAAATATTCCTTTCAGATTTAAGGTAAATACTTAAAAGAACCTCATTTTAAAATTGATAGAAGATTTTATTTAAACCAATTTTATATAAATTTAATCAATATGGTAAAATAAAATTATTCAATTGTATAATAATTATAAATAAAATTAAATACATTTTTTAGAAATCATATACATTAAAAAAATGATATTTGGTCATAGAGAGAAATGAAGTCATGTTTCCATGAAATCCTTTATTTTTTCTCATGAGATCATAAAGAGAGTAAATGAATGTAAAATATGTAGTATAAAAAAATAACCAAAGGATAGTAAAATCATTTTTACTTTTTAGAGATATGTCATAAAATTTCATCATAAAAAATCATAATTATAAATAATATCAATAAACAAAGATACTGTAACATAAATCATTACCTTGAGTTTGACATGATTTGATAGATATATTACCCTTTTATATACAAAATTTAGGTTTATAAAATTCAATAATATATTCATTTACATACATAGGTTATCATATATGATCGTCATTTATATTTACATTACTTTATTTATAAAACTATAACTAAATCACCATTTTCATTTTCATGTCTTAAATGCATCATTTTGTATTCGAAGTTAGGATCTGTAATAATTATAAATATAATTTGATCATGGATTCATTGTCTACATAATGTTAATATTGATATAATAATAAAATATATCAATTATATATATAATCATATATAAAATGTATATATTGTGAAATAAATTAAAAGATTTATGGAGACTGTAGGTTGTATAAATGCATAATATTTACAATCATATTTTCAATGATAGAATAAATGATATGTAAATAATAATAAAACATTATACAGTAATTTTTATTTCATATTTATCAAAAATATTCATTAAATATATTCTTTTTACAATATATTAAAATCAAGAATGAAAAATGAATCATATAACATATAGAGGGCATAATCCACATATATGAATGAGTTACATTATCATTATGGAACCAAAATGATGGTAAAAAGGTAAATAATATAGTAGAATTAAATAATCAGAATTATTTTATTAATATAATAAGTAAAAATAAAACTCTTCATAATAATCATCCATGATACAAAATGGTGTAAAATAAATTGTATCACTATGGGGATGTAGTTGTGATCATGTACGCATGGGAGATACTCTCATTTTCTTTTTGATGAAATAGAGGGTGTATAATGGCGGATTCATAATAATAAGAAATTTATTTCAAATTTTTGATCATTAATTTATTATTTTTTGATAATTATAACATATATTTATTTGGCATGATGAAGAATAAATTTAAAGAATTGGGGAATGAAAATTACATATTTTATGTTTGTCCTCGATTAGATCCTTTGTTTATGATACATGGAATAATATTTTGAGAAGAAGAAAAAATCTAATATTGGATCAATTTCCTTGTAATACAATTTGTGTGGGTATTTTCTAGATATATTTATCAAATTTTTGAAATGAAGAGAAAGTAGGGGCGTCTTTTTAAAAGTGGGAGGAGGAAACACTTATAGTTTCATAAATGATTAATAAAAAAAAAATCATAATTTAAAATGTTGATTCCAAATGAATAAAGATTTGATGTTAGTTCAGGATGATGATTTAATATACCCATACATTATTTTTCAGTAACTTATCTTTATCTCATATTTTAACCCCCATTAAACCCATTTCAACCTTAATCAAATTGAATTATATTTTCAGTTTATAATATTTATTATGACCAAAACTAGTTTATGGCCTCATTAAAAAACATTGACACAGTGAAACCAAATATTTAATACATATTATCAAATTTATTTCAAATAATTTTCATAAATTTATTTTATTTCAAATCCACAAAATGTGATGAAATTATGTATTCCAGAGGAAATGTTTTCTTAAATATAAAATGTTTTTATACCAAAATCCAATGTAATATTAAGAAAAAGTAATTTAATAGATTAAAAAGAATAAAAATGGAATAATTTTTTATACCTTCTTATAGAAAAATTGATCTTTTTAAATTTTTCAATCAAAAATTCATATTTCCAAAAAAAATTGAATTTTTTCATAATTCGTAAAAAACCAATCTTTTCATAAAATTCAAAAATATATCACAGTAAATTAATTATAACATGAGAAATTTTAAAAATATGTTCATTTCCAAAAAAAATATTTTGCATATGGTATAAATTAATTATATTGTTTTTTTATTGAAATAAATAAAAATATTGTGGGAAAATTGTTTTTGATGCTTATAATATCTTTATTATAAACTGATACCTTATTTATTAATTTTTATTCAAAGTATAAAATCATAATATATATGTATTTTCTAAAAAACATATTTTATATACATTCCAATAGTATAATGGAATGTTTATAATGATATACTATATTATTTTTTCGTTCAGACTAAGGGTTTTTTTATCACAATCTATTAAATAAATTAAATTTGTTTAATAAGAAATATATAATGGAAAGACATGGTGTTACATTGTACCCCAGGTACAATGAATTCTTTACATTAAATTCAATCAATTAAATATAAAAAATATTATATTTTTGTTTCATCACCTCCTCAGTTTCCTAAGATACATAATTTAATTTTTCATTCTTCCAGAGAACATTAACCATGTGAGTAGTCTTCATTCATAGCATTTTTATTTATGATCTAATATTATACTTGTTTTCCATCATAGTAATCATGATTCTATAATGTTAAAACATATATGTTCTATAAAAATGAATCACTGGGTATAAATTTCTTTGAGACAGATGCATTGAACACATATTGAACATGATATTTATTTCAGGAAACTTCCATGTGATTAGTTACCCTCCTTGCGCGATTATTATTCCCATTTGAAGAAGTATAAATTCTGAAAAAAATTCCATTATTTTTAAATATTTAACCTTAATTTATTTTAAAAATTCATAGAAATTCCTTCTCACTAACATCTAATTACATATTTCAGCAATTACTGTAATGATTAATTTTTTATCGACTTTGAGTATCTGTGTTGTACTTCAGAATGAATGTAGAATTATATATTTTTTATTAATCTAAATCAGATCATATTATTTTTAATTCACTAACTTCATTAAAGAAACTTGAGGTATAAAAATCATTATATAAATGACTTGACAAGGAGACATATGAATTCTAGAGTGAAAGATATTTTTATAGGAAACTCAACAATAGGAATCTCTTGGAACAAAAATCAATGAACTCAATAGAATATGATATCCACATATACAATAGAGTTATAATGGGGTTTTAGGTTAAAAATTTGTTAGATGATAATAAAAAATAAAAAAATTTAACTCTAATTTAATATATTTTGAAGGCCTTCAATAGTATTTGAGGTAAATCTAGGACCCTAATGTGATAAAATAGAATGATATACAACATACATCATACCACTTTGATATTGTATATTCTATTAAACTAAGAAAGAGGTAAATAATCTATGATAGAAATGAAGCGTGTTTACTTCATATGGTTATCGAATACTACCCAAATAAAAGTACACCTTGTAGATATTTTAGGGAGTCCAATTAAAAAAACTGCATTGTGGTTTTTATTGACATCCATACTTGTAGGGTTAATATGTGTAACATCACAAAATATTTATATCTCTTTGAATTAACATATCTACGTACCATGAACTTTCAATCATACATTGAAATATCTCTCCTTGTGTTGTCCCACTATAAATACTATATTAAATCTATAAACTTCATTATGTATTTGTGTGGAATGGAAATTGATGAACTGTATGCTTCATCTAATATCTCAATAATCATGTTTTGAATTATTTTTCATATACACTTATCTCTAACCTTTTCATTATAAAATAATAATGGTTTAACTCATGAAAAATTCTCACCATCTTTGGTATCTCTAAGTCACCCTTTTGTACCTCTTTAATATTAATAGGTAATGGTGGTAGAAAAATAATTTAAGATTGAGAATATTTCTCATTATATAATGGGATTTATATATCCATCCTTCACAAATATAGAAATATTGAATCTTTTCAGATCCTCATCATAGATAAGGTAGAATTATCCTTTCAACCTAATTATCAACTTCTGTGTTTGGTTTTTAATTGTGGAAGTGTATTGATCAGGTAAAATATTCAATAAACTCTCTTACTATCATATATGGTTCATATTGATCTATTTTTGACTGAATATATATAGTAATATCTTTGATCATAATATATAATAAACCATTAAATATAAATATAATGCCTAAATATCATTAATATATAAATTATAACATATTAATATATGTTAATAAGTGAAATTTTTCACTCATGAACCTTTAAAAAGAAAGGGGAATAAGATATGTTTATATAATTCTATATGAAGAGGCATACCAACCCTTTCCTAGATGTATCAATATATATTATCATCCCTTCTCTACTATAGGGTAGGGAAAGACAAAGTGCACTGAAAAACCTTCTCTTCAATTCCCTAAAATTTTACTCACATTCATCTATTCAAATAATATGCCTCATTTTGAGTTAATATGGGGAGTTTACTAAATAGAACTTATACATTTTTTATAGAATATTTATAATACCCAAAAAATTGATGAAATATATGGATCTCTATCATAGTTGTTGTTCTGTTCTAACACCAAATCATTGTAATATTTGATGGATCAACTCATACATCTTCTCTTAATATTATATAACCCATGAATGAAACTATTTATATCCAAAATTTGTACTTGGTAAATTTACCAAGAAGATTATTTTCCCTTTGGGTCTTCAAAGAAATTTTCAAATTATATCCATGTTATTCCATTTTAATAAAATATATAATAAAAACATATATAGAGCCTACAAAACACTAATCATGTTTTTCTTTAAAGTATACATTTATTAAATTTCATAATATATAATAGAAATTAATATGACTAAATTACATCACAAAAATTTTATATTTTTTATAGCACATATGGAAGGCTCTTTTAGTTATTCATTCATTTTTTAACCTCAACTAATTATATCAAAATTGAATAACAATCAAGGAAAAATATTTAGGTCATCACAATTGATTGAAAAAAATCATTAATATTGTGAAGATGATACTTATTCTTGATCACGATTGTAACTCCCCAACCCCAGTTACCTATAGTCGGTGCATTATTACGAATCATTGGAATGATCACCAAAGATCATGTCCTGGAATACTGATTATTTTAGTATCCTTGGAGTTAATCGATACATTCATAAGGTTTACATTACATAATAAAATGGAAAGATACAAGAACATTGTTTCCATAGACAACATTGAGATCCGATAGACTATCCCTTCATGTTTTTAATAATATACTTCTTCACATCCAAGAAAAAAAATTAAACATAGAAACGGGTGAGCTCAGATACTCATTAAGGATAACAACATTGTGGAAACATTAATAAATAAGCATAAAAATTAAAGGCAATGTAAAAAACTAAAACAAAATCATTTTCAACATATGCTACATCATAATATGGAAAATATAAATCAAAATAATGCCATTAACTTACTCACATGGATATTCTACTAGTCAAATAATCACATGCAATATCAATAGCCACTTTTATAATACTGGAATGCAAAATGCCAGACTTCATAACCACATAGTCATGTCCTTGTGCCAAAAATACAGATAAGATTCTATCAAAGAATTATTCCAAGACACTATTTTGTCTCATTACACCTACCAATGCATTGAGGAGCTATAGAGGGCTCCACCTATCACTTACTAAGTCCAATGTATTCCTCATATGAAAAGGTTTAAACATAACATAAACAGTCATATTAAAACTAGCATACGAAATGTCAATACTTTATCCATAAACCATGAATGGTGTAAAAATAACACATCCATAGTAGAACATATCACAAAACCTTAAATACAATATTGATGTTTTGTATCATAATAAATCAACTTCAAATATGCTTAAAATCCATCAACAGATGTTGACATATATAACATCAAAACCTTTTTTCGAGAAATATCTCTTTCTATTTTGAAATCATTTATGAAAAAAATTATTTTGAAAATTTTCTTATAATATTGTAAGGGAAGAATCGACGATGTTATAATGGTGGAGAATAGCCGCACCCGTCGTATTAGTTAAAAAAACATTCTTACCATAATTTTGTCGAAAAGGTCATAAAGTACCTTGTTTGGAAAACGACGAAATGATTCCTTTAAAATCATTTTATAAAAAGTCAAGAAATGGTATAAATGACTTTAATACATAGTCTAGTAAATAGTAAAAATCGTTTTCAATTCATTTTTATGAAATATGGATGTAGATGATAAAGAGGCCCCAGTAGATACTTACATAAAAACAACCTCAGATAATAAAGAGATTGTAAAATTAACCTTTAACGTGTACTATTCCTTGGTCGAGGGTAGGTTAACCTCCTGTATAATAGAGAAATAATTTTTATTAAATTATAAAATAATAATATAAATTAATATGATATCATATATGATATTTTAACATTGATTTGTTAATAATATCTTATTATTATCGTCGTTTCGGGTGTTAACTGATTTACTTTCCTTTATATTCTTTGTTACGTAACAAATGTTTTTTAGGTATAGGATTTATCTTATTCATATTAATAATGAAATTAAGTCTTTAAATATTATTTTTAATCATCTAGTGAATTTTATTCTTGAATGGATACGATGTGGAATGAATCTCATCGTGTTCGTGGAGACGGTAATCCGTACATACGCACGAGCAACAATATCATTATTATGATATTAAAATAATATATAATTGGATGGTATATCATATATACAGAATCATTATCATGTTATATTTATTATATACATCAATTACACATCATTATTATACCTATCCAAATAATAATACATTGAATAACAATTACCCCACGACGTGGAGACGTTAAGCTGTACGTACGCATGTATGGTGACATGTCATTCAAATGATGGATAGGATAATGAATATTGTTGTACCAAATTTATAATAACATCACAGTGTATATAATATACTTAATTATTACTTTAGAATGGAAACAACCGAGAAAGAATAAATTGAAGAAGGAAGGAACTTGAAAGAGGTGAAGAAAAATTTACATTTTCTTAGGGTTCTCCCTTTTGATTTGATAAAAATGGCTCATTAGGTTGGCATTGTGACTAAATTAAGGACTATAAAATTAAGGGATTACAGTTTATAGGGTATTTGGGTAGGTTTTGGCCAAACCAAATGGCTTTGAGGAGTGAATTAGAGAGAAGGGGTAGTTCCCTTTTATCATAGGGGTAGGGGCACCTTAGGTAAAGCTAGAAATATTATTTTATAATAAAATCATTTTCGGTTTCTAATGCCTTCAAAAGTAATTATTTAAAGTCTAAGGTGGGTATGGGTTAAAAAATTCTCAATAAATTATTTTTAAGTAGGTTTGGGTAACAATATTAACTTTATATTTAATTTTAACTCTTAGTTAAATAGTTTGACATTTACCATATCTTTTTGTATTTTTATATTATATGGTTAATTAACTTACTAAAAACATCCAAGAGATCCCCAAGTGGTTCATTAATTAAACAAATATCATTATATAAGTCTTTCGACCGATCTATATATTTTTAGGAATATAAATTCAATTAATAATATAATTTTTTATTTTAAAAGCTCTTTTATGTTAATTTTGAATCTATTTGGTGCTTTGCTTTTTCGAAATATGTAACACCATTATTACTTCAAACAAAATTAATATAAAAAACTCTCTAACATGTCATATTAACCTAGAAAATTAGTGTAATTTAAAAAAAGGTTCTAATTACATTTATTTTGATATTTGTAATATCTATTATTTTAATCTTTCATTAATATGGTAATTACTCTATCATCAGTGTGTCATAAATAAATTTAATTATTTAAATTTAAAAAATTATAAATAAAATTCCATTATGTAGGAAGTATTTTTTTATTTCTAATTAATATTTATAATCTAATTTATCTTTTGTATAACCTTATATTAAAGATTTTTTAGTTATTAAACTTTGATTTTAACTCTTTTAAATCTTCTTTCAATAAAATAATAATAAATGTCTTCATCTAATCCAAGTGGACCAAAAACGTTCATATTTTATTCATAAGGTTTTTTTTGTAGAATTATACTTATCCAATAAAACTAGGACATGTGTTAGGGTAATAATAAGATCATTTTTACCCTTAATTACCCTATTTACTTTTAACTGTGGTAAACAAAAGTAAAAAGTTACTATTCTACTAAAAATATATTTATCTTATTGAACCACATTTTCCTTACTGATATAAACCATGTCTCTTGTATTTATGAAATTCAACTCAATAAAGCAGTAATGTTATGTTTTATGTAAATTTTCAAATGCTCTTAAGAGATGGGTAAAATACATTAAAAAGTTCAATAAAATTTTTATACATCTAAATTTATTATTAACCGACTCTAATGAATTAAATTTAGCATATATTGGTATTATGTATCTATTTTGACCTTAAATTAATTTAAATAAAATAAATAATTATTAAAAAAAATTCTTTTTAAAACTATAATTCAGTGTTTTTCATTATTCATCAAAAATTAAAAGTTTTCAGAAAAATACCAAAAATTTACCCTAAGATAATTTTGATATTCTGAATCATAAAATGAAGTCCATTTTGAAGGATAAAATTTTTAAAATTTCAAAAGGTGGGTATTTCTATTCATAACAGGTACTTTGATTGGTTGTGGTGTGTTAGATTCTCGAAATTGCATACAATACAAGCTATTGCATTATTCAAAGGGAAACGTACCGTGGAAGCCTGGGGTATTACATTCTACCCTCTTTTAAATAATTTCGTTCTCAAAATCTCCAAAATATTACTACATAAAAAGACTCGGCTGGTTCAACATCATACGTTTCACGGGTTCACATGTTGCCTCATCCATCTTATTGTTTCTCCATAAAACTATTACAAGACAAGTCATCTAGTTTCTCTGCACTTGTTCTATTGTATCAAGAACATTGAAATTCTCTTTGCAATAAGACAGATCGGGTTCCAGTTCTAATTCCTCATAGGTTATTAAATTCATTGGTTTAGGCATGTCTTTTCTCAGTAGTGATACATGGAACACATCGTGAACGTTAGAGAGACTTGGAGGCATTGCCAAATGGTAAGCTAGCTCCCAAATTTGTTCTAGAATTTCAAAAGGTCAAATGTACCTGCGACATAATTTTATCTTCTTACCATAATGTATAACACCCTTGCATGGATATACCTTAATGAAAACATGATCTCTTACCTGAAAGTCCAAATCCTTACTTCGGTTATCGGCATAGCTTTTCTGCCTACATTGAGCTCCTTTGATGTGGGTTTGGATTACCTTTACATTTTCCATCATTTCCTCAACAAATTATGGGCCTACAAGTTTTCTTTCAGCAATATCATCCCAAAAAGATGGTGTGGACATCTCTTTCCATATAACGCTTCATATAGTACCATCCGGATTCTTTAATGGAAGCTATTGTTATAGGAAAAATCTACCATAGGTAAATATTAATCTCAGATACCTTGAAATTCAAGTGTGAAAGATTTCAACATGTCTTCTAAGGTTTGAATAGTCCGTTATGATTTTCCATCACTGTGAGGGTGGTAAGCAGTTCTCAAACAAAGTTCAGTATCCAGGGTTTTCTGAAGACTTTTCCAGAATCTTGATGTAAAATGGGGATATCAATCTGAAACAATCGATATTGGTATGCCATAAAGTCTTACAACTTCATTAATATATAGCCTTGCTAAATGTTGAAGTGGTAAATCTTCTCTTATGGAATGAAAATGCGCTGACTTGGTAAGACGATCAACAATGACCCATATTGCATCATTCTTTCTCAGAGTCGTTGGTAGCCCAATGACAAAGTCCATCATGATATCATCCCATTTCCACACAAGTATGGGAAGAGGTTTCATGACTCCTCCAGGCTGTTGCCTACCAGCCTTCACTTATTGAAAAACCATACATCATGACACAAAATCAGCAATCTCTCTCTTCATGTTGTCCCACCAAAAATGTTCCTTCAAACCTCTATATATCTTATTGCTACCAGGGTGTATATTGAAATTGGAACTATGAGAATCATCAAACAATTCCCTTTTTAGATCCGGTATATTGTGAACACATAGCCTCTACCCATATTTTAGAAATCCATATTCATACACAAATTCACCCAATCTCCCATAATTCACAGCTTTAATCTTGTTTTAAAACACTTCAACATTGGTTTAAGAACTATTTATCCATCCTAGTAAAGATGGTTTGGCAACCATTTGAAAAATTATTGATGTTTCACCTTCCATGGTTATTCACATATCCATCTTTAATAGATCCATGAAAATAGGATCCCTTTAAACTCTCATCTTGTTCAAAACTCCATGATCTTTTCTTCTAAATGCATCGTCCACCTTATTTTCCATCCCCGGGAGGTAGTTTATCATGCAAAAATAATCAATGAGTAGTTCAACCCATCGCCTTTGTCTCGTGTTGAGTTCTTTTTGTGAGAGAATATACTTCAATCTCTTGTGATTAGAATAAAAATAAATTTTTTTAATATAGAGATAATATGTCTATATCTTAAAAGAAAATATTACAGCTGCTAACTCAAGATCATGTGTATGATAGTTTTGCTCATGTGTTTTTAGTTGTCTTTATGAATATGCAATAACCTGATCATTCTGCATAAGGAAACAAAAATGTCTTTTATTTGAAGCATCATCGTAAATAAAAAACCCATCATTCCTCAATGATAGAGTTAATATAGAAGCATTGACCACTATTATCTTCAATTATTAAAAAAAAATTCACATTCTTTTGTCCAAAAAATTTTCACCCGTTTACATGTGGGCTTTGATAATGGGTTAGCCAATCGGGCAAAATTCTGGACAAAATCCTGATAATAACCTGCTAAGCCAATAAAAATGTGTACCACAGTTATACTCATATGTGCTGGCCATTACTGGATTTCTCTTGTCTTAGAAGGATCAAGGGAGATTCCAGACTTAGAGATGATATGGCCAAGAAAATAAATCTCTTGAAGGTAGAATTTAAAATTACTAAACTTACCGTATAATTCATTTCATATAAGAGTCTTCATGATAATGTGAAAATGATTTTCACGATCTTCATAGTTTTTATAGTATACCAAGATATCATCATAAATAGCACTATAAATTCATCAAGATATTCCTTGAAAACTCTATTCATTAGATCCATGAAGACAGAGGATGCATTAGTCAATCCAAAAGGCATTGATATAAAATCGTAATGATTGTACCTGATTCGAAATGCTGTTTTTGGAATGTCTTCCTTATTCACACACAACTGATGATATCCATATCGAAGGTCAATCTTTGAAAAGTATTGAGCTCCATGAATTTGGTCAAATAAATCAACAATGTGGGGTAGGGGATACTTCTTCTTTATTGTTATAGCATTAATCACCCTGTAATCAATGCACAACCTCATAGACCCATCATTCATTTTAACAAAAAAGATAAGGGTTCCCCATGGAGAAACCCTAGGGAGAATAAGTCCCTTATTACTCAATTCCTCTAGTTGTTTATTTAGTTCCTCTAATTCCGTAGTTTCCATTCTATAAGGGCTCTTTGATATGGGCCTTGAACTAAGAATTAAATCAATGGAAACTCAAATTCTCATTCTGGAGGATGTCTAGGTAAATCTTATGAAAATACATCAATATACTCTTGCACAATAGGTACATTCTCGATGTGAACATTATTTTCCTCAACCACAGTTATTTTATTCTCTTTCTCCCCAATAATTGAATTTTTTTGAGATACTGGGTGGTGGATCTAGATAAAAATTAGGTGGTGACGATTCATCTGTAAAGATAAGTTGTTCTTTATCATCGTCATAAAAAATAGTATCTTCCTTCTTCTAACAATATATGTTTACATCAGGGTCCAAAATCCAATCCATACTGAGGATTATATCAAATTCAATCATGGATATGACGATTAGATCAGCAGATACAGAACATTCTTATACCATAATTGGGACTAATTCACAAAACACTATTTCAATGATACATTCCTTAAGATTTTTGACAGACAACTCCCTTGTTAAATAAAATTGGAAATATCTTATTTTCTTAGAAAACTGGGAAGATATGAAACAATGAGATGATCTATAATAAAAAAATCATTTTCTAAACATGAGGAAACCATTAAAGTACCTGACACTACGTCTATTGAAGCTTCAAACATAGCAATAGTGATAGCATAATCTTGGACTTGATCCCTTGACCTTTTTTGAGGTGACATCTCTTGAAGCTTAGGACATTCCTTCGCATAATTTCCCCTTTATCTACAATTGTATCATTCATCATCGGCAACTTCTTTCTTCCCCTTACAATCACGATCATGGTGGCCTTTTTCAACACACTTATAATAGACTCTCATTCCCTTCAGGAAAGTACTAGGTTGTTTCTTCCCACATTTACTGTAGGATTTATATTCAACTTTTCCCTTCTTCCCCTTGTTTCAATTTCCAATGTGTTCAACAGATCTCTTCTTCTCCTGCATTACTTTAAAGTCTCTAGACTTACTGTATTCTTTTTCTCTCTTGATAGCACATGAGACGATATCTTTGTATGAAAAGAAGGATTGTAAGACTAATGCTCGATGGAGAAATGGTTTTAACCCATCAAATAAACAATAAATCATATTTCTTGGGATACATATATAATCTACATCATTCCTCACTAACCTTGTAAAGTTAGCTTCAGACTTTGCGACATTCTAATCCTCTTTTTTCCTCAGACTTAGAAATTGTCTTTCCATATCCGCTCAATTGTCAGGAGGAAGGTATGTTTATAATAAAATCTTGTTAAACTCCCTCTATTCCATATTTGATACTTCATCATCTTACTTTGTGTTTGGAATCAATGACCACCATTGATCAATATCTATTTTGAGGTGGTAAACTTCCATGAAAACATTTTTCCTTTCACTATTCCCCAAGGCGTGAAATACTTTCTCTAAGGAATTTATCCAGTGCTCAGCTAATAGAGGATTTTTACCCCCATTAAATGTTTTTGGTTTTTGCCTCATGAAGTGATATAACATTGATCCTCCACACTGCGGATCAAGGTTCTCCAAATGGGTAAGGTTATTATTCATAACCTTAGTGAGTTTTTCTAGTATGGTGATTTGCTGATCAGCACCAGTTGAATCACCAACTCCACTATAATTATGTTGAGTAGGAGGGAAATCCTTATATGGAGTGTGTTCATTGATATGGTTTCCATTCCTCTCACTAGGCGCTATTTATATACAATTGCATAAACTATGTTAGTTTATGAATCCCAATACAAAAATCCAAACTTGTAAAACAATTAGCATAAATTGAAGAGTTTATGGATATAATCCATAATCATGAGAATGTTTTCTTTGATGAAGTATATACTCATAAACCCTTCATAATGGTTTATAACTAAAATGAGATTTATCCCAATCATATCCCTCGTGAGTTTCATAACCAATAGTGCAGCAAGGCCCGTTGTTGTGCACCAGTTCTCGTTCGAGTCTAGCTCAAAGTGATGTTTTCAGGTTTTACACCTAGGTACATATATGCCAGAGCGACCTCTACCTGCTCATTTCCAAACAGGGATGCATTTCTTGGAAAACTCAAAAAATCTCTACAATACAAAAATTCTATAAATTTATTCTATATTAATCGTCAAAGCCTATCTTAGGGCTATGTGCTTTGATCAGAGTTTATCTATATCCAGTTTCCATGGTCTGTAATAAACTTATTCTGATATAAAATGTAAATCCCCAACCCCAGTTACCTAGATTATGTGTATTATTAAGTATCATTGGCATGATCAAAAAAGATTATTTCCCTAAAGACCGATTATTTTAGTATCCTTGGAAGTCCTAGATACATTCATAAGGTTTACATTACATCATAAAATGGAAAATTTCAACAATAATGTTTCTATATAAAACACTAAGATCCCCTAGACTATCCCTGCAGGTCATTCATAATATAAATTTTCGCATCCTAGGAAAAATAAAATACAGAATCGGGTGAGATCAGATTCTCAGTAAGGATAACAATATAACATAAACTTTCATAAATAAGCACAAACATTTATGGCAATGTATAAAACTAAAACAAAATCCTTATCAACATAAAATTCATCATAATATAGAAAATATAAATCAAAATAATTCTATTTACTTACTCACGTGGATATTCTATTAGTCGAATAATCACATGCAATATCAATAGCCACTTTCATAATAATGGAATGCATAATGTTAGACATCATAACCACATAGTCAAGGCCTTGTGCCAAGAATAAAAATTATATTTTATCAAGGCCTTCTTCCAATACACTTGTTTGTCTCATTAGGCCTATCGATGCATCAAGGAGCTATAGCAGGCTCCACCTGTCACTTACTAAGTCCAATACATTCCTCATATGAAAAGGTTTAAACATAACATAAACATTCATATTAAAACTATCATACAAAATGTCAATACTTTATCCATAAACCATTAATGGTGTAAAAATAACACATCCACAGTCAAACATATTGAAAAAACATAAATAAAATATGGAAGTTTTGTATCATAATAAATCAATTTCAAATAAGCTTAAAATCTATCAAAGGATGTTAACATAGATGAAAAAACCCTTTTTAGAGAAATATATCTTTCTATTTTGAAATCATTTAAGAAAAAAATTATTTTGGAAATATTTTTATAATTATGTAAGGGAATCTTCAATGACATTATAAAGACGGAAAATAGCCACACCTGCCGTATAGGATGAAAAAACATTCTTACCTTACTTTTGTCAAAAAGGTCATAATGTACCTTGTTTGGAAAACGAAGTAAAAATTATGTCAAACCATTTTATAAAAAGTAAATCAAGGGTATAAATGACTTTAACCCATAGTCTAGTAAATAGTAAAAATGTTTTGGAATACATTTTTAAGAAACATGGATGTGGATGATAAAGAGGTCCCAATAAATACTTACATAAAAAAAACTTGGATAATAAAGTGATTGTAAAATTAACCATTACCTTTTACTTTTACTTGGTTGATGGTAGGTTAACCTTATATATTATGGTAAAATAATTGTTATTAAATTATACAAGAATCATATACATTTATATTATATAAAATATTATCTTTTAACATTTATTTGTTAATAATATCTTAGTATTATCGTTGCTTTCGGTGTTAACTGATTTGTTTTCCTTTATATTCATTATTATGTATGTAATGTTTGTTAGGGATATGATGTTTCTTATTCATATTCAGAATTATATTAAGTCTTTAAATATTATTTTTAATCATCTAATGAAAATTATTCGTGAATGGATATGATGGGGAATGAATCACATCATGTTCATGGAGATGGTAATTCATACGTACGCACGAGCGACAATATCATTCTTTTGATATTAAAATTTTCTATAATTATATGGTATATAATATATATACAGAATAATTTACATGTTATATTTATTATTTACATCAATTAAACATCATTATTATAACCATTGAAATAATAATTCATTGAATAACAATTACACCATGACGTGGGGGCGGTAAGCCGTACATACGCACATATGGTGACATGTTATTCAATGGATGGATAGAATAATGAATATCATTGTAACATATTTATAATAAAATTACATTATATATAAGATACTGTAGTTATTATTATAAAATGGAATCAACAAAGAATGATAATGTGGAATAAGAAAGGAACTTGAATGAGGTGATAAAATATTTACCTCTTTTTCGGGTTCTTCCTTTTGATTTGATCAAACGGGCTCTTTAAGTGGGATTTCTGACTAAAATAAATGCCTCTAGGATTAAGGGAGTATAGTTGAGAGGGTATTAGGGTAGGGGATGGCTGAGCCAAATGGATTTGAAGGTGTAAATTAGAGATAAGGGGAGTTTCTCTTTTATGAGAGGGGTGAGACCACCTAAGGAAAAACTATAAATATTATTTTATAATAAAAACATTTTTGGTTTCTAATGACTCCAAAATAAATTATTTAAAGGATATGGTTGTGATGGGTCATGTTTTATACTGGTTTGGGTCACTATATTAACATTATCTTGTAGATTTAACACTTAGTTAAATATTTGGACATTTACCATGTCTCTTTGTATTTTTATATTATATGGTTAATAAACTTACTAAAAACATACAATCGAACCCCAAGTGGTCCATTAATGATACACCTATAATTATATAAGTTCTTTTCCCAAACCATATATTTTTAAGAATAGAATATCAATTAATAATATAATATTTGTTTTAAAAACTCTTTTATTGAAATTTTTACACTATTTGTTATTTTTCTTTTTTTAAATTTATAATAGCATTATTACTTCAAAAAAAATTATATAACCACCTCTAACATGTCATATTATCATAGAAAAATAGTGTAATTAAAAAAACTCTCAAATAACATTTATTTGGATGTTTATAATATCAATTATTTTAATCTTTCATTAATACGGTATTTACTACATCATCATTGTGTGAAAAATAATTTTTTCTTTTTTAATTTCAAAATATTGTAAATAAAATACCATTATGTACGAATTTTCTTTAGATTTTTAATGAATATTAATAATAGAATTTATCTTATGTATAACCCTATATTAAAAAAATTTTAGTTATTAAACTTTGATTCTAATCTTTTAACTCTTCATTAAATAAGATAATAATAAATGTCCTAATCTAATCCATGTAGACCAAAGCGGTTCATATTTGGTTTCTATGGTTTTTTGGTCAAATTATAAAAATCCATTAAAATTAGGACATGTGTTCGGGTAATAAAAATATCATTACTACCCTTAATAACCCTATTTACTTTTAATCGTGGTAATAAAAGCCAAAATTTACTATTCACCAAAAAATTATTTTTATCTTATTGAACCACATGTTACTGACTGATATCAACCGTGTCTCTTGGAGTTTTTAAATTGAACTCACATAAGTGGTAAAATTAAGTTTTATGTAAATTTTCAAATGCTCCTATGAGGTGGATAAAAGAGAGTAAAAAGTTCAATATAATTTTTATATATAAAAAATTATTATAAACTGTCTCCAATGTATTAAATTTAACATATATAGGTATTATATATCTTTTTTTACCTAAAATTAATTTAAATAAAATAAATAATTAATTAAATAAAAATTCGGTTTTAAACTATAAGTCAGTGATTTTACTATTCATAAAAAATTGAATGTTTCCAGAGAAATACAAAAAATTAACCCTAATCTAATTTGGATATTCCGAATCCAAAAATGATGTCCATTATGAAAGATAATATTTATAAAATTTGAAAAATTGTGTATTACTATTTCTTTAATGGCTACTTTGATTGGTCGCGATGTGTTAGAATCTTAAAGTTGCGTACAATATAAGCTTTTGAATTATTGAAAGGGAAATGTACTATGGAATCTTGGGGTGTTACAATGATCTATATAAATTATTTATAATAAATGAAAAATATCATATATCCATATAAATTTGTAATAAGAAGAAAATGACCATTTCAGGTTGATGCACTATGATGAATAAACTTTTATGATGATTTTTAAATTGTTTCCTCATTAATTCATACAACATGAGTTGTGAAATTCTATATGGTGTATTGGATATAATTGTTTCACCATAAATGTGTAATATTCAAAGACAAATATTCATGATTTATTTGGAATATTACAAACTGTTGTGGAAATACATCAATAGAATTCAATAAAATTAGAAAAACATTGATATTTAGAGTCCCTCTAACTGTATGAGATAAAAAAAAACATTTGAATAGAAATAAGGACCCATATTGTGGATGTAATATCCATTATAATTTTATATTTATCATAAATAATTATTAAATAATAAGATGGTTTAGAATATCAAATGTGACTTCCGACCCTCAATCGTTTTTATTGAATATATTTAACGAAATATATTGTGTTCTCAAAATAACATCAAATTCAAAAAGATGTATAAAAACAATATTAGTGGGAAGATAATTCCCAAAATCATAAATCAGAGAGGAACCATATAATTGAGATTTCAACATCATAAAATTAGTTGATTACAGAGGTAATGCAACATATAGTCCTTGAGGATTTACTAGGATATCGGTATAAAATTAATCATAAATAAATGTGTGGGAAGATCTATATCAAATTAGACTCTAACCATTCTATAGTTGGTGGTATGTGTACCATTTTCTAATTCAATATAATACTCAACATTATAAATATTCATCACATGATATATACTTTTTTCAATATATTTAAGACATTTATAATGTCAATAATGATCACTATCATTGATAGTCGAGCATTGGTTAATGTAATTTCTCACTCCTATAATTTGAAACATTAAAGTATGGGTGGTCTAATATTTGGATCCATTTATCCATTATTTGGTGATTTCTTATTCCCATCAATGCATAATTTTATTTCTTAATGAAATTAATTTCCACACTTCATACATTTACTAACCCCTTAAATCGGTTTCCACTATATTTCCTTCCATATTTTAATCATGGTAGAAATGTTTAATTCATTTCACCATGGTTTTATTATTTTATTATTCTTTGAATTAAATATATGTATATGGTCAATAATATAAGATTTATGTGTAACACTAAACACAATTTCCAACTTTCTAACAAAAAAATTTATTTAATTGTACTGAAGACTCTTATTGTTAATTACATTCTTATTCATGGTTTTATGACACCAAATAATTGATAAATATTACTTTCTCATTATTTTGTAATACCATATTTGTATCGTGAAATATTTATAAAATTATTATCAATAGTATGAATGGATACAATATTCATCTGCTATAGATCAAGGATTTCCATCTCTATTTTTTTACAAATATGAGGAAAGTAGTTATTGATAAATAATCATTTAAACTCATCATACTACATGTATTAAATTTATTATTCATTAATCATGTACTTGATAAGATTATTACATTGATATAATTCACCATCAAAATGGTAAAAACAAGTGTACATTCATGAGTTTCAAACCCAGATCACATCGAGGGCACTCTTACCATGCAACAATATAATCGATGAGAAATAATCCGCCAATACTTTTTAGGGTTATTACGCCTATATGCATTTTTCCCAAACCCACATCCACTTATAGTATCCATAAAAGGTTGCTTGTATAGGAATACTATTCTCATTTCATGAAAAAAACATTGAATATTCTCATATATATTATATTATCCAAAGTTTTATCAATATAGTTTTCTAGTATTGGTTTCCAAAGGTAATAATATCTTGCAATGATAACAAATAAAGAGACTCATACCTGTCATACTTAAATATGACATATTAATAAATTGTTATTATATACATAACATTATTATCCACGCCTTAATAATATAGAAGATATGTTTTTAGAATCATTTATACCTAACCAGTTTATTATTAAGAGACCTAGATCATATCCCAACATGTTATTCAAAAAGAGAACACTTCTTATACATATCATACAATAAACTATTATTAAAGACATGGACAATGAAAACATATAAAATGTTGAGATAAAATTCTCAGTAATGGTAAAGAATGGAGGTATGAATGATCATTTAAACACTACATGAGAATTAGAGTTTGACAACCTGAAATTTATATTTAAAATCTATATAAAACATATCATGGATTGTATTATTTAGTAAAAAATTAATGATTGGATGTTCAAAAACAATTAACCATAAATAAAAAAAATAACATGATCCATGATAGTATAAAATTTTCATAAGGCATGAGTTCATGTAAAACACATAAGAATAAGAAATCATTTCTCCTGTCAATGATCAAAACCAATAATATCAGTCAGTATTGGGTTTAATCCCCATTCTATTTTATCTTTAGACAAGTTTCACTCTCTAGATGGTCAATGTGAAAAATACCCTTACTAAATTAGTCCCCATTAAAGTTCTTATAATCCTATGAGGTATCCATATTTACCCAATCCATTGGAGGTATATAAATATTATAGATCATCGATCACATATGGGATATCATATATATGTTTTCCATGACATTATAAAATAGTCATCATTGTGATGACCCAGACTCTCTTGGTCCTTCCCTTTACCAAAATCCGGGTTCTAAAGGAGTGGCGTCTCGGTGAGACCGACCGGTGAGACCGACCGGTGAGACCGACCGGTGAGACCGACCGGTGAGACCGACCGGCGTCACCCGGCCTTTTCAAGTTGTTTCCCGTAATGCTCCTTTTCGTAAATAGGGTTTTAAACCCTATTCTGACTCGTTTATCCGTGTTTTAAGACCAGTAACACCCATAAGAGTTTTAATTAAATGCTTCATCAATTCATGAGTTGTCTTAAACCACCCGACACCTTTTGTGATGAGTGGAGCCGCGTGATCAACCCACGACCCCCGCGCCTTACGAGGATTTGCATTTTCACCTCAACTGTCCCTGACTCTTATAAACTAAGGGATAGTCGTGGTTTCTCCTTTCCTCCATCGTGACTTTCACAAATAGCATCTGGTGCGTTGGACCGGCCGCATCGTTATCCGTAAAGTTCCGCTCCCCCGGCCTAAACGTCGATCATGTATCAACAAGTAGGGAATTTCTCATTTTCCTCTCGCTTTGTGTATCATGCGGGGTGGGCGTGCTTTTGTTTCTATAGAATTGGATAAATCATACCTAATTAAAGATAACAAATGAACTCTATAAAGAACGAAGGGGGGGGGGGCTGTGATTGTTGATGTTGTCTTATGTTTTGATGTTGTTTCTCTTATTACCATCTTGTTGAGTTGTGCTAGCTTATGTCTCTTGAAAATAGAGGTCGTTGGTGGTCGTTTTTTGTGCACTAATGAACCCCTGCTAATGTTTCAACTAGCTTGTTGTTGTTATAAACTCCTGCTGTGAAAAGTGAATTGTTTATTCACGTATATCTGGCCAAATAAATTGAGGCACCGGGATCTTTCCTTTTGTGATAAACCCCGGTTAAAACACATGGTATTTGAATCATGGAGTGCATTAAGTCGTTTAAATCTGAAAATACATGCAAGGACCTGCTTGTGTTGGTGGTGGTAGTTGGTTGTTTTCCCTTTGGGCCAATTTCTGGAGATGTGGGAGGGGATGGGATCCCCTGTTCTTTTATACTCTCAGTGGTTGTGAGTTTTAAATACGGGTTGTTACTTGTTCACATCACAAATTGGGGTGGAATCCTCTGTTTTTGAGAACCAGGTGTGGACGTTTTGGTTGATGTTTGACTGTTTACTTTTCTGGACTTATGCCTATGCATACTAGATGCCCAGTAGTGCTTAACTCAAATATTATTACTGAAACAAGAATGGGATGATAGGTTGTTAGTGTGAGTCATGACTCAGACATGAGTGTTGTTGTGATCTATAGGCTGTCTGATGAAAAACCTAGCTTTGGGTGAGTGCTTATTACCTATATCTATACATATTGTTTTGTGTTTCTTATTCACGCTCCACCCAAGTTGAGGACCTAGTGCTGAACACCCCCATTTCATGGGGGAGGGTGTTTTTCCCAACACTATCCTTAGTGGCTGGTTATTAGATCCTTTTCTGATCCCTTTCCCAGATAGCCCAAGTATCTTTGGGTAGGCTGTGATGGCCTGAAGTCCATTATTAGCCCAAGAACCTTCGGGCTGGGTAGAGTCGTGGTTGTCCAGGTGTGTGCAGCAGGTGGTTTCCCAAGTGTCATCGGGATGAGGCACAGGTGTCTTTGGGCATGGTGGTTATTGTTCTGGCCTAGGTGTTTGCAGGCATGGTTACATGTGAAAGTTGTGGCCCAGGTGTGTGCGGGTGGGTTTCAGTAGTGGGACTGCGTGCGGTTGGGGACCAGGTGTGTGCGGGCGGGTTTTCGGCAGTGGGACTACGTGTGGTTGTGGCCCAGGTGTGTGTGGGTGGGTGTGGAAGTGGGACTGCGACGAGAAAGGCGGGATTGGTCTGATGCGTAGGATGTCTCAATAACTAGTGGGAAAGTGGCGCGGGGTACCCAAACATCGATGTGCTCTTATTATATAAATTACTTGACTTGCGTTATTTGGGGAGTGTGCCTTGGTGAGGCATGGGGTGGATAGTTTACCTTGATATGTGTTTAGTTTACTCTTTTCTCAAGAGACTTTAGTACTTTCCCCCACTTGTGCATGAGAGTCTTTGGTTTTTCCTACTGAGTGTACTTGTATGCTCACCCTACGTATATAAAACTGCATTCAGGTTTCTAGGAGGACTTCAGGGATTACATAGGACCTTACTAGCTCGGACTTTTGGAGCAGTTTCAGTTATTGTTTTCCTTTTTGGTACTTACCTTGTAGTCACCTTTTTGCACCTTGTGGCTTTTACTTTTGAAACATGCATGTGGGAGTGGTTTAATTTTGGATTTACTTTTCTCTCTCCCTTGGTGTTGTTGGGTTTTATTCTCCTTATCTCTCGATCCAATAAAATAAAAAGGGTAATGCCTTCCATTTGCGAGAATTTTCTATAACCTTGGTGCTAGTCGCCACTCCGGGACCTATTGAAGGCGAGTTTCAGGGGTTATTATCTCTCCTTCAACTTAAAGAAACAAGGGCTTGGCAATCAGCTGACCCTTCCCTCCTTTTGGTGAAGACAGGTCGTGACAGAATGGTATCAGAGGGGGATGGTTGAGAGATAAGACGGAGTCTGGAGTTAGGCACAGTGAGGATTTCATGGGATGGTAAGGAAACGATGTTGGGTGACCTTGGAGCGTGAATTAGGCCAGGGAAGACCGTCTAAGACATGGGATTTTAGGGCCCCCTGTGATCTGATTCAAGGACTCTGGACCTACCGAACGACCAAGTGAGGACACACTGATTGTAGGGTAGAGACCCTAGGAAAGGTACATGAATCATAATGACTTGTGTTCTTGTGTTTCTGGGATGTATTGGGAATTCAAAATAAATTTAAATCTTAAGAAGTTTTAAGGACGATATTCTGCACTACTTGGGCTTAGGTATTCCTTGTTTACCTTGCAGTTATGGCACCTGGAAGGCGACCCTGTGTGGTATAGGCGATCGAGGCCCCAAAGACTACTTTGGCCAATCGGCAGAGATCTGATCGAGAGGAAGAGGACGACCAGTGGCAGAAGACTCTTCGAGCCTTCCAGCAACAGGACCTCTAGAAGTATGAGGGCAGAACCTTTGATATAAAGACGGAAGGCTGGCTAGAGGAGCTAGTTATAGCCTTCGGCCTGATTCGGGCCCCGACCGAGTACTGGGTTCCTCTGGCCGTTATCCAGATGTGGGGAGTGGCACGTCAGTGGTGGATGCTTTACCAGGGGTAGAGGAGAGAGGCTGAGGTGGCTTGGGTGGATTTGGAGAAGGAGTTCCGGGCAGAGTTCATCTCCTCGACGGTGAAAGCAGAAAAGAGGCAGGAGCTACTCTCCCTCCAGCAGGGGAGTATGTCTGTGAGGGAGAGAGGGATCATGTTCAAGGACCTCCTACATTTTCCTCCGGACCACTTTCCCGATAAGGAGTCTCGGGCAAGATGTTTGGAGGAGGCACTCCGACCCTCCCTCCAGTATGACGTTACCCCCTTTTACCATGCCGACATACTTGGAGGTCCAGAAGAAGGCCGAAGTGGTGGAGCGGATGCATTCTCTAGGGGGAGTGTCATGAGAGGGGATCCAACTAGGACCATCAAAGGGGAAAGCCGTCAGCACCAGGCCTCCAGCGTCAAGACCCTCTAGGTTCCGAACCACAGGGAGCAGGCCGCAGCAGTTTCAGTTTCGATCCCCCGGCCCTCGCCCTTTTCTTACGGGCTCGGGACCACGGTGCTTCATCTTTGGGAGCCCTGTGCATCTCCGGAGTCAGTGCTCAGACCGGGTGTAGTACAGCAGTGGAATTCATCCCCAGCACCTGCCCCAGCAGCATCTCCCAGCCAGACCTTTCCAGCAGTAGCAGCAGGGACAGCAGACTCCCGCTCCTCCTAGGGCAGACGTAGGAGGAGGCCGACCTCAGGGCGCACCACAGGGACCTCGAACAGGGTGTCGTCGGGGGGGGGGGGGGGGGTGGTGGCCGACAGCCGAGGGGCAGGGGAGATGGGCGTGGACAGTTGCACGCTGCAGAGGCAGTAGTCCCAGCAGGGCCAGAGGTTGTTAGAGGTACGATCAGTCTGTTTAGCACTCTTGCTTATTCTTTGTTCGATACCGGAGCTTCGCACTCCTTCGTTGCATCCAGTCTAGCCAATGCCATGGGTCTAGATGCCGAGAGACTTCTAGTTCCCCTGGTGTTGAGCACACCAGTTGGAAGTCAGACAGAATTGTTGTTTGTTTGTCGGAGAATGTAGACTGATGATAGGGCCACATCAGTCGGTTCAGGATCTTCTTCTGCTACAGATTCCGCCATATGATGTCATCCTAGGCATCGACTGGCTATTTTCTGTGTGCGCCATCATTGACTATTTTCGAAGAATGGTGGTGTTCTCAGACGTGGACAGCCGGTGTGTTACCTTCACCGGCGAGCAGAGCAGTCCGAAGGGAAACACGAGAGATGAACCTCTCCTCTCTTTGTTGACTGAGATGATGGTAGAATCAGTAGATGCGGAAATGGTGGAAGTGCCGGAGATTGTCTGTGAGTTTATGGACATCTTTCCTGAGGAGGTGTTGACTCTACCCCCTCGACGTGATATGGAGTTCGGGATAGACCTGCATCCCAGCGCACGTCCAAACTCGATGGCTCCTTACCGGATAGCACCTTTGGAACTACGGGAGTTGCAGATACAGATTGACGATCTGATGAAGAGGGGTTATGTTCGTCCGAGTGCATCACCGTGGGGTGCTCCAGTCTTGTTTGCAAAGAAGGCAGATAGAGGTCTTAGGCTGTGCATAGACTACAGGAGGTTGAATCAGGTGACGATCAAGAATCGCTACCCTCTCCCAAGGATAGATGATCTTTTTGACCAGCTAAAAGGGGCATGATGGTTCTCCAAGATCGACCTGCGGTCTGTGTACCACCAGCTGAGGGTGAGAGAGAGTGACATCTCGAAGACAGCGTTCAGGTGCAGGTATGGACACTTCGAGTTCGTAGTCATTCCCTTCAGTGTTACGAACGCCCCTGCTGTGTTCATGGGGCTTATGAACTCCATCTTTCGGGAGTACCTGGATCGGTTTGTGGTTGTGTTCATCGACGACATCATGGTCCACTCTAGATCAGAGGAGGACCATGCAGATCACTTGAGGACAGTTTTGGAGGTCCTATGATGGCACCAGCTATATGGGAAGTTGTCAAAATTCAAGTTCTAGACACGAGAAGTGCACTTCCTCGGGCATGTTGTGTCGGAGCAGGGGATAGCGGTCGACCCATCAAAGGTTGAAGCAGTTGTTTCTTGGGCGGCACCCAAGAATGTGGCAGAAGTCCGAAGTTTCCTCGGGTTGGAAGGTTACTACCGGAGATTCGTACCCAAATTCTCCCGAGTAGTAGCCCCTTTGACGGCTCTGACTAAGAAGGACCAGGCTTTCGTATGGAGTGAGCAGTTCTAGTCATCCTTCAGCTATCTGAAGGAGAAGTTGGTCAGTACCCCAGTGCTGAGATTACCAGAAGAAGAGGAGGCCTATGAGGTATTTTGCGATTCTTCGGGATAGGGCCTTGGATGCGTGTTGATGCAGCGACGAGGGGTGATCTCTTATGGGTCCAGGCAGCTGCATTCCGATGAGCGTAATTACACCACCCACGACCTAGAGATTGAAGCGGTTGTATTTGCACTATAGTTATGGTGGAACTACCTCATCGGGGAACGCTTTGTGGTCTTTACAGATCACAAATGCTTTAGGTATATCTTCTCCCAGCGGGACTTAAACATGTGACATCGGAGATGGGTGGAGTTATTCTAGGATTACGACATCGAGATCTCTTATACTGAGCGCAAGGGAAATGTGGTGGCTGATTCATTGAGAAGGAGGATGGAGAAGGATGCGGTCTGAGAGTCGACGGACGCCTGGAAGGTAATGGAAGAGTTGGCTGCATTAATCTTGGATGCGAAGATGGATAGCAGCCGAGACTGCCTATATCAGATGATAGTGTAGTCATGCCTGCTTCAGCAAGTGGAAGAGTCTCAGGGGGGAGACCTAGAGTGTGAAGTGATGCGTGACCAAGTTGACCAGGGCAATGCTGCGGAATGGTGGACCGAGGATGGTCAGAACCGGATGCTTTTCCAGGGGAGGTTATTTGTCCAAAAGGCAATGCGCGGCAGGGTTCTCAGTGACTTCCACAACTCACCCCTGGTGGTACACCTTGGAGTTTCCAAGATGTACCAGGGGTTGAAGAGGCAGTTTTGGTGGCCCAGAGTTAAGCGAGCAGTGGAGGAGTTTGTGGCCAAGTGCCTAGTGTGTCAGCAAGTGAAGGATAAACACCGAGTTCCGGGCAGCCTACTACAGCCCCTAGGTGTCCCCGAGTGGAAGTGGGATGAAATCTCAATGTATTTCATCACGGGACTACCCAAGTCCCAAGGAGGGTACGACGCCATCTGGGTGGTAGTGGACAGGTTGACGAAATCATCTCACTTTCTGGCAATCAGGGAGTCGAGTTCTGTGGATTCTTTGGCACGGAAGTACGTGGATGAGGTGGTGCGGTTGCACGAAGTTCCGAGGTCTATAGTATCAGATAGGGATGAACGGTTTACCTCGTGGGTCTGGAGAGGATTGCAGTATGCGTTTGGCACCCAATTACGCCTTAGCACTGCTTTCCATCCCCTGACAGATGGGCAAACAGAGCGTACCATCCAGACCTTGGAGGATATGCTGCAAGGATGTGTTTTGGACTCAGGAGGGTCATGGGTGCAATACTTTCCTCTGGTAGAGTTTTCCTACAATAATAGCTACCACTCTACCATCGACATTGCCCCGTTTGAGGCTTTGTACGGGAGGCCATGTCGTTCTCCTGTGTGTTGGACCGAGGTAGGAGAGGCAGGCATCCTTGGTCCGGAGGTGGTGCAGAACATGACAGAGAAGGTTCAGCTCATACGGGAAAAGATGAAGGCAACCCAGGACCGACAGAAGTCGTATGCTGATACCAGGAGGAGGCCCTTGGAGTTTGAGGTTGGGGACCACGTGTTCTTGAAGGTCTCCCCTCGGCATGGGCAGCGGAGGTTCGTCAAGGGGAGTAAGCTTTCCCCTAGGTTTATCGGACCCTTCCAAGTGTTGCGGCAGGTCGGCGAAGTGGCATACCAGCTAGCATTGCCACCACCTCTACTGAGGATACATGATGTCTTTCATGTGTCCCAGCTCCGTCGGTATCTGCACGACGATTCGCACGTCCTCGATTGGGGCGAGATGTACATCGAGGACGATGTGACCTTTGTGGAGAGACCAGTGATGATCGAGAATCGCAAGGATAAGGTGCTTCGTGGGTGAACCATTCCCTTGGTTCGCGTGTTGTGGAAACATGGTGGGCTTGAGGAGAGTACGTGGGAAAGGGAAGCACATATGTGTACCCTGTTCCCAGAGTTGTTTTGAGTTTTTTTCCTTGTTGTACCTGTTGTGGTAGAATGTTTTGTCCTTTGGCTATGAAATTTACTGGTTTCTTTCCGCTGCTTGTGTGTAAAAACCCCAGTCTATAGGGAAAGAGATAACCCGACCCCTAATCGAGATGCATTAAGGTGGATTCGATTAAACCTGTGCGGGCGAGTCAGTGCCGCCCAAAGCAGATAATAACATGACATGGGGGAAGAGACTCTCCAACCCACGTACCCGGGAAGTTTGGCATGGTATGTTGCTTGGTTCATGATAGGAAGATGTTCTTAGTTAGCAATGAGGTTCGCTCTTGAGAGGTATCTTTTGGGGTGGTTGTTCGGACTCGCCATTCCCTTCTGGGTTATCTAAATTCTCAAAGACGAGAATATTTTGAGAGGTATCTGATGTGATGACCCAGAATCTCTTGGTCCTTTCCATTACCAAAATCCAGGTTCTAAAGGAGTGGCATCTCGGTGAGACCGATCGGTGAGACCGACCGGTGAGACGGAGCGGTGAGACCGATCGGTGAGACCGATCGGTGTGACCGACCGGTGAGACCAACCGGTGAGACCGACCTGTGAGACCGACTGGTGAGACCAATCGGTGTCACCCGGCCTTGTCAAGTTGTTTCCAGTAACGCTCCTTTGCATAAATAGGGTTTTAAACCCTAATCTGACTCATTTAACTGTGTTTTAAGATAGGTAACTCCCATAAGAGTTTTAATTAAATGCTTCATCAACTCATGAGTCGGCTTAAACCACCAGACCCCTTTTGTGACAAGTGGAGCCGCATGATCAACCCACGACCCCCACGCCTTACGCGGATTCGCGTTTTCACCTCAACCATCCCCGTCTCATATAAACTAAAGGATAGCCATGGTTTCTCCTTTCCTCCATCGTGACTTTCACAAAAAGCTTCTGGTGAGTCAGACCGGCCGCATCGTTATCCGTAAAGTTCCGCGCCCCCGCCCTAAACGTCGAGCATTTATCAACAAGTAGGGAATTTATACTTTGCCTATCATTTCGTTTGTCATGCGGGGTGGGCGTGCTTTTGTTTCTATAGAATTGGATAAACCAGACCTAATTAAAGATAACGAACGAACTCTATAATGAAAGAAGGGGTGATGTGATCGTTGATGTTTTCTTATGTTTTGATGTTGTTTCTCTTATGACCATCTTTTTGAGTTGTGATGGCTTATGTCTTCAGAAATTCGAGGCAGTTGGTGGTCGTTGTTTGTGCACTAATGAACCACTACCAATGTTTTAAATAGCTTGTTGTGGTTGTAAACTCCTGCTGTGAAAAGTTAATTGGTTAATCACGTATATCCGGCCAAATAAATTGAGGCACCAGGATATCTCCTTTTGTGATAACCCCTGGTTAAAACACACGGAATTTGAATCATGGAGTGTGTTAAGTCGTTTAAATCTGAAAATACATGCAAGGCCATGCTTGTGTTGGTGGTGGTAGTTGGTTGTTTTCCCTTCGGGCCGATTGCTGGAGATGTGGGAGGGGATGGGATCCCCTGTTCTTTTATACTCTCGGTGGTTGTGAGTTTTAAATCCGGGTGGTTACTTGTTTATATCACAAATTGGGGTGGAATCCTCTGTTGTTGAGAACCAGGTGTGGAAGTTTTGGTTGATGTTTGACTGTTTACTTTTCCGGACTTATGCCTATGCCAACTAGATGCCCAGTAGTGCTTAACTCAAATATTATTACTGAAACAAGAATGGGATGATGGGTTGTTAGTGTGAGTCGTGACTCAGACTTCAGTGTTGTTCTGATCTATAGGCTGTCTGAAGAAAAACCTAGCTTTGGGTGAGTGCTTATTACATATATCTATACTTATAGTTTTGTGTTTCTTATTCGCGCCCCACCCAAGTTGAGCACCTACTGCCGAACACCCTCATTTCATGGGGGATGGTGTTTTCCCCAACACTATCCTTAGTGGTTGGTTATTAGCTCCATTTCTGCTCCCTTTCCCGGATAGCCCAAGTATCCTCGAGCAGGCTGTGATGGTCTGAAGTCCATTATTAGCCCAAGAACCTTCGGGTTGGGAAGTGTGGTGGTTGGCCAGGTGTGTGCGACAGGTGGTTTCTCAAGTGTCTTCGGGATGAGGCCTAGGTGTCTTCAGGCGTGGTGGTGATTGTTCTGGACTAGGTGTTTGCAGGCAGTGTTACGTGTAACAGTTGTGGCCCAGGTGTGTGCGAGCGGGTTTCAGCAGTGGGACTGCGTGTGGTTGAGGCCCAGGTGTGTGCAGACGAGTTTTCGGCAGTGGGAATGCGTGTGGTTGTGGCCCAGGTGTGTGCAGGCGGGTGTGGTAGTGGGACTGCGGTGAGAATGGCGGGATTGGTCCAATGCGTAGGATGTCTCAATAACCAGTGGGAAAGTGGAGCGGGGTACCCAAACATCGATGTGCTATTATTATATAAATTACTTGACTTGCGTTATTTGGGGAGTGTGCCTTGGTGAGGCCTGGGGTGGATAGTTTACCTTGATAGGTGTTTAGTTTACTCTTTTCTCATGGGACTTAGTACGTTCCCCCACTTGTGCACGAGAGTCTTTGGTTTTCCCTACTGAGTGTACTTGTATGCTCACCCTATGTATATAAAACTGATTTCAGGATTCCAAGAGGACTTCGGGGATTATGAAGGACCTTACTAGCTCGGACTTTTGGAGCAGCTGCAGTTGTTGTTTTCCTTTTTGGTACTTACCTTGTAGTCACCTTTTTGCACCTTCTTAATTTTACTTTTGAAACATGCATGTGGGAATGGTATACTTTTGGCTTTACTTTTCTCTCTACCTTGGTGTTGTTGGGTTTTCTTCTCCTTATCTCTCGATCCTATAAAATAAAAAGGGTAATGCCTTCCATTTGCGAGAATTTTCTATACCCTTGGTGCTAGTCGCCACTCCGGGACCTATTGAAGGCGGGTTTCGGGGGTCATTATCTCTCCTTCAACATAAAGAAGGAAGGGCCTGGCAATCAGCTGACCCTTCCCTCATTTTGGTGAAGGCGGGTCATGACAATCATAGCATGAATCATGGAAATGAAAGGAGTTACATAAATATTTCAACATTTCATCATAGAATACATCATGGAAATGAAACTGGTTTTATTAATATTTCTTCATAGCATAATAAACTCATGGAAAATAAAAACGTTTCATGGAAGCCTACTTAAATAATATTCATTAAACTCTATTCATAAAATTAAATTTGATGGAATAAATAAGTCTTATAACTGGAAAATAATAATTAACATCAAATAATGATACAATAGACTAGAAAAACGTTAAAATATCAGTAGAACATATCTTGAGAAAAATAACCATGTATCTTGGAAATTAAATTTTTATAATAAAAACCCAACAAATATTAAGTACATGTTTTATTTACAAATATCATAGAAAATTATAATGGAAACTTTATATTATTAACCCATCATGAAGGTAAGAAATTCAATTAACTTTTTGTACATTAAAATAATTATTTGTTCAAAATATTTGTTAGAATATAACAAAATATCACCTTTAATAAATTAAAATAAGGATAATATTTTAAAATAAATGAAAAAAATTGTTACTGAATTTTAATTTAAAAATCATTGGATAACTGTAAATAAAATCATGATTTTATTTTTCAGAAAAAATATACTTTGAAGCCAATTTTTTTTGACTGAAGTTAAAAATAATGTCATATTTCTTAAAAATAATTATTTTTGCTTCTTGAGTTATTAAAGCGAGGGAAACAAAAGTAAAAAAATTTAATATATAAATATATTCATCGGATAAAATATTCATTAAATTCTTTTAGTATAATTAATAATTTTTATTATTAGAAACGTATAAAAACCATCCTGATGAACAATGTTATTATACCATAAACTGCTTACCTTGTATTACACAAGATTCTAAAGATATTTCCACATAATTTATAGTAAATCTAAATTTATTATAATTCTATTCTGGAGTAATTTAAAAAAATATTATATCATATAATATTACCTTATATGATTTCTACACCAATATGTTAACAATTTATAATTGTAATTGTTTTTGTTTGGTGTTAATTGTTTCATTTATCGTTATAATTTCAGTTTGATACGTCATAATTGTACAATGATCATGAGTCCATCATATAAATAATATTAATAATGATAAAAATATCACATATATTAATTATATTTATATTTCATTCATCCATATAATGTATATATAATAAATTGAATTAAACTGTTCATAGGGATAGCGGGTCATAAGTATGCATGAACATTGTTTTCACTTATCGAAAGATGCATCAAAAGAAAGGTTAATAACAATAAACCATTTAAGAATCACTAATCTATCATATATATCATAAAAGTTAATTAAATATATTATTATTATGCTCTATTTATATATAATGAAAAACATGACGCATCGCTTCATGGAGGTGGTTTTCCACTTATACGCACTAGCGATGTTATCCTTATCAAATGGAGAGAATTCTAATAAGGTAAATATGAAATTATTACTAAAAAATATTTATTTTATAAATGTGATATATATTCATTATAACCATCATAATAAACATTAATTATAAATATTGATAAAAAATTAATTTTATCGCTACATTGAAGTGATTTTCCACATATATGCATGAAAAATAATTATCTTCTTATTTTTTTTGAAAATTAGATGAATAATGGTATTTATATTATCATAAAAACATTTAAGTATACTATTTATTCTTTATTTAAAATTTCAGGAAATTTTATATATATTTGGAAGAGGTGTGAGAAGAAATAAATTGATTGATGTTGAATAGAATGATTACATCATCCTTGATAGTCCTCCTCTAGATACATTCAAAATAACTATTGGAATAGTTTTTTAAAAATTCCATCACCACTACATTATGTATATAGATTTTAATAAGTGGTTATATTATTGAGTTATATAGAAAAATGGGATACAATAAAGATAATGGTGTGGTGTCCTTTTATAAGTGGGGGAGAGAACACAATTGGAATTTTCTAAAATATTAAAATCTAACAATTTTATACTAAAGAAAATGATCAAAATGGTTATATATATCATGTAATAAATGATTACGTGTAAATATATCCATAAAATAGTTTACATAAAATTTTAATTAGAAAAATACCTTTATTAAATGGTTTAACAAATAGTAAACCCATTTTATCCTTACCTTGGTTAATAAATTTTTATAGTTTTTACTATTCTAAAAAAAATGAAAGTATCTTCATTTTAAAATTTTGAAATATTTATTTGAAGTATGAAATATTTTATATCAAACTATATTATAAATGTTCAATATTGAAATTAATATAAATCTTAAAAAATGCGATGAATTTTATTTCTCAAGAAAAAGTGTTTTATTTAGTATAATTATATTATAAAAATAATTTTTAAAATTAATAATTAAACCTTAATTTGATAAATAATAACAAAACTGATCAATTTTTTCTTTAAAAATAAATTTCATACTTATAAATTATTTAAATAAAAATATGGTTTCATTAAAAATCATATTTTTCACTGTTCATTGAAAAAATAACCATTTTCTAAAATTTTCAAAAAATTAAAAAATGCCAACTATTTTATGTAGATTTTAATAGGATGTGATTATTCTAAAATCAATTCTCTAAAAGTAATAGATATTAAATTTATTATTTTATTATATAATTTAATAAAAAACATTTGAGAGAAAAGAAAGAGTATTCTTATCTACCTCTTCGAAACATGATTATCCCATGGAAAAGAAATGGGGTTTGAGAATATCTCTTCAAAATAATCATAATCCTTCCAAATAAATAAAGTGGATAATGTATAATAAAAAATATCCCTATTATAGGATAAGAAATTTCATTATTTTTTGATGTTGATGAATGAAAATACAATTAAAATCTAATCAATAACATTCATAAAAACATTCATTTCATTTTGAAAATAATTTTTTTTTAAATTGATAATAATTATCATTGAAAACAAAATTCGAATCATATAAAAAAGTTATAAAATTTATGTAAAACATTTATTCAGGAAAATATCATTTCACATTTTACAAAATAAAATTAATGAATATTATTATTTTTTTGTCAAAAAACATGTTTTTAGAAGAAAAAGTGTTTTTGATCAGAAATATGTTTTTCATAAAACATTATTTTTTTGTTTTCTGTATATGATGTGTGTAAAACAAAGGAAATTTTTTTACTCCTTTAATATAAAAATATGTGAAGAAAATTCCTGACGATTATTTATGTGGATATCATAAGAGTTACTTATTGGATACTTAATCACAAATAATCCTAATAAATGATGAGATTATATGATGAAACTCTTACCACATTAGTGAAATTGAATCATAAGTACCTTTAAATAATATCATTAAATAAAATATATAATATCATTAAATTATGTAGATCCATGATATATCATGTGAATAGGGTATAATATACATGTTGGAAAATAAGATAGGTATATAACATAACAAACATCTCAGAGGGAAAATGGTGACAATAATCCCTTACAAATTTGGTAACATTGAAACCAAATACCCTCTGAAAAATAGATACTAAAATTTATTTTTAAATCCTTATAAATTTTTATATATTAATAATAAAATACATTCATGGAAATTATAAAAAGAATACAACAAAAATAGGTGGTGGATATGGCATGCATCTCACAAAAATTATTGTGAGACGAAAAATCTCTTACCTTGATTATGATTCATCATGCTATTTCACTATCATCCATGATAGTAAACCATTTTAATTAATTGTTTTCTATATGTACATTAAAAATTTTATTTTTATTTTTATTTAACATTTAAATAATATACATGTAATTAGTTAAATAATTAATTTTAATTCGAATGTTTTTTCCATATAAAGTTTCTCTGTCAAAAACTACTTAATTAGGTTTACTATTTGAAAAAAATACATTATTTATGAATATAAAAAATAATAATAAGTAAATAATAATCATATATTATTATAAATTAAACCATTAAAACCATACATGCACGATGGTTTTGAAAAATGAACCAGCATTAAGATTATTCAGATGGTAGGTCGTATGTCTTCATGAGTAGTGTTTCCATTTTCAATGATCATTAATGAAATAAGTTATGTTGTATATATAACTAAAATAATGATTATTATATAAAAAATATCATTATATTTTGTTATGTATACTTACATATTTAATTTTTGGGATGTAAAAAGAACCACATTACTCCATGGAAGTGACGGTCCACATGTCCACGAATGATGTTATCAATTTTTTAGTGTGTGAAATGGTAAGAAAAAAATGATATATGGTTTTTAAATAACTAAAAATGTTTCATTAATTTTATAATTTTGTAATATATATTATATATAAATATTATATTTACCCATATTACATTTCATGTAACACTTTAGTGAAAAATTTTCACATTGTATCAGGAGAATGTAGTCGGTCGTACACATGGGTGATGTTATCGTATCTCTTGAAATATGAAATAAAAAATAATTTTATATGATATAAGGACTCCAATTGTATTATTATTTTATAATTATTATAAATATAATATATAAATTAAATGTACATAATTATCCCCAACCATGATATTTGGTAATGATAAAATGAATGACACAGTTCATGTGGTGGTAGTCCGATGTACACTTGAATGATAATTTCGTAACCAAATGATGGATGTTTAGGTTGGTGTAGTTCATAAAAATAATATAACAACACATATATTTATTTAGGATACTTATGTTATTATATAATTATTATATAATATTAATTTAATGATATTGAGGATAAAGTAATATAATAATTCTTTCAAAAAATTATATATTTATTTGATACCCTCACTGGGTTTGCACTAAAGCATTATAAGGTTTTATTTATACCAAATATAATGAATCTGTAATGAATAGAGATATGTTTGGATGTAATTTTGATAGATTTTGAATGATACAAATATCTTGAGAGCTATGAACATATAAGGGGAGTGAGTTCCCTTTTATAGTTGAGGAGTGGCATTCTTGTAAATAATAAAAATTATTAACTGTTGAGAGGTCAATGGTACCTCAATTAGAACCATGATTGATAATAAATGGGGTTTATGGAATATATTTTATATAAAAACCTTCAAAAGACATTATAAAATAGGTTTTATTTATTTTATCCTTTAGCTTCTACGTTTCCCAATATTTAGCACATTTTGTTTCTTATTAAGTTAACTACTATTATATTTTTTTCATTATATCGATTAAAAATAAAATAAAATAACATTTTCTAGAAATGTTTTACATAGTAATAATAAATTATATATATAATTTATAAAATGAAAATACATTTTTTTGAAAATTATTTTTAACACGAGCTCCTATAACACGCAAAAATACTTCTTTAATCATAACATATCTAATATAGTTTTTATATTTTAAGGGATATAATTTTAATTATGATAAAATAATTATTCCATTAATATATATTAAATTTTATTTATTAATATTTAAAAATAAATAATCTTATGATAATATTTTTTTATCATTTTTTATTAATTAATATTATATCATTTATTATAAAATACCATTAATGTCAATTTTTACATTTCTAATTTAATTTGAATTTAAAAATTTCATGAAATTAATAAAATTCTTAAATATAAAGTTTAATGGTTTATTATATGATAAATTCACATAAAAAATAATGTATCTTACTATTTCATTCAATTTACTTCAATTTTAATGTATTTAGCAATCTTTATTTTATTTTATTAGAAAAAAAATAACACAACTGTTAGCGTTTCTTATAAATTTAATGCAATTATGTCATCTATCAAAAATAAATGTGAATTATTATAATGAAAAAAATAATTTATATTTCAAAATAATTTTTATAACCGAACCTATGTATTTTGTCTCTATGCCCAAATCATTATAGAAAATACAATTGAAAAAGGTACAATTTCTATCTTTTAATTTTTTTATCCTAATATATTAAACACTTTGGAGGATAAGTTTCCAAAAAAAACAACTATTGATAGTAATATTATAATGGTCTATATATTTCAATAAAATTGTGGTTAGACATGTTTTAGGTCATTTTGAGACCAAATATTCAAAGTATAACTACTAAGTAAACTTGTTTTTATCATAATTATGAACATTTATTTTTATTATTTTGACTAATCACTATGGTCAAAACTCAGATTAAATTATTATATATTGTAAAATATTATTATTACAAATAATTAATCTTGTTTTTCAATTTTAATTAACAATTTTGAATATTTTATTTATGATTAATTATTCAAATGTTGCGAGACAACAATTTTTTATGAATATTATTTTTTTAGAAAAAATATTGTTCAATATTAATTATAGGACTAATAATAATAATCATATTATAATATTTCGTACACAATGATATATATGATATACACTTAATACAAAACATTCCCCATTAGGGATTATTTTAATCAGTTAAAATGTAGAAGCATTATGCATTTTTAATGAGTTTTTGGAAAACCACATATTTAAACCCAAAAAAAATAGATACTAAAAACCAATATACAATTATTTAAAGTAATTAAGTCAATAAAAAATAAATTAAATTACTTTAAGGAATAATAATAAAATATTAGGACTTCTAAATTACTTATTTTAATGAATAGAATATATTATTTTAGAACAATTGGCAATTTTTACTATTAATAAAAAACTATTTTCCCAAAAATCCCAAAACATCTACCAATGTAAATTATAATTTTACCCATAAAAAAAGATGATTCATTTTTCAAAAAAAAATGCACAAAAATTTCTAAAATTGGTTTTAAAATATGTGTGCATAAAAAGTAGAGAAATTGCTTTTTAAAAAATATATAATTTTAAACAAAAACATTGATTTATATTAATATCATGCATAGAGAAAACATATTATTACTTTTAGGAATTATAATGAAACTTATATATATGAAATAAATAAAAAATTTGAATTCTTTTTAAAAATTGTGTTGTCACACACTTTCACCATTTAAAAAATTATTCCCGTGGAATATGATAATTTAAAGATTAATCAATGGTTGGAAATTGAGAATAATTTATTTTAAACCAACATAAAAAAAAGGATTAATAGAACGTAATATTAATAATATTTAAAGGTAATTATGATGGTAATATAGAGTAACACATACCATGTTTCAAAATATATAATCATATGGGGGAAGTGAAAATGTGTTCAAGTAAAAATAAGATAAAGCCCAAATATGGATTTAGAGTGATAGAGATAATTGATCACGATAAATTGAATGATCATGATAAAGTTAAAAATAAAAAAATCATAACCAAATACTTTTAAAGAACTTCATTGATATCATCAAAGATTATAGTTATATGATAAAATTTTGTTTCAGGATCCTTTTCCTAGAGTTGATGAATTATCATACCAAATATACTAATACAATTTGGAAATAAAAATACATGATGAGTGTGATTTCACATTTTAATAATTTTCAACTAGAATATTATATTTTTGTCCAAATGATAAGTATTTAGGATTAATCATTCATTCAGAAATCCCTATAATTCAACTTTTATATTATCCTATAACCATAAAATGAAAAACATTTTATTCATTCTATCTTTTGAATTTACCCAAATCAATAAAGATTAGCATGTGATAATAAAATTACCCAATTGAATAAAAAATCATACATTAATCCATATATTTAACTAGTAATATTTTTTGGTTATATGATATCATTCCATAAATTTATATTTTTGAAATGCATCACTCATTTCATCAATTAAATCATAAACCAATTATTATAAAGATTCGATATTACATTCTCCAAAGATAGAACAAAAATTATTCCCCAAACAAATATAATATTATTTTCAAATAAATGATATATTTATTGATGTAAAATTTCATATTATCTAGGATTTCACGTAGGCCAATGGTAGGTGCTACACCCATGTTTCCATTCATTTGTGTGTTCAATCCCCATATTCTTACATGATGTGATTTGATGAAACCCGACCTTTAGGTTATCCTATTTTCCTTTCAAAATGAAAAAATAATTGCTCACTAAATAACACTTTATGTCATACTATGATTTAAAATTACACTAATAGAACAAAAAATATCTGATATTCTAAATAATTAATTTAATATCTAATCACTTAAAATATAAAAGTTCTGTTTGAGACATTGAACATATGATGAATAATAATCTTATATTGCTATGATGTTTTATATAACTCTAAATATATCCTCAAATTATAACATACTAATCAAAATAGTTATCTTAGCCCTGATATGATACCAACTATAACAACCCAAAACCCTCAATCCCGAATCTAGGGATAAATTGATAAACATTACATTTTTCCATTGTTAATAAAAAAGGTTAACCATTTTTATCCAATAAAAATTTACAACATAAAAAATATATATTGTATCACTTACATAACTATAAAACATTTATGGTTAGAGTCTTAGAGAGTTAAGAAATACATCTATATCAAAAACTCCCATTATTTAAATGAATATTTCTCCCATTTAACCCATCATTCATTATTTCATATTAGGTCGTCAAAATCTACTCTATTAAATATACTATAGATATAGTTTTTTCAACCCCATTCTTTATAAAAAGTGGAAGAATAGAAAAGAATAAGGCTGACCAAAAACTCTCAATAAGGGTAAACATTATCATTAACAATTGAATGTTATCAATATGAATAAGAAGTGCATAAGTGTATTACATGTTACAATTTTCAAAAAAAAAATATATTACTCTTTTATATCTATTATTACACATGTCACCAATATAAAAACATAAATATTACAGAATTATACATCTGTAATAGTTATATTATTCCAAAACAAATCAATTTATTAACCATCCTTAGTAATTTATTTTATCTTGTTCTTATTTTGATCATTTTAAGCACCCTGTTCATGAATGAAATAAATTTAAATATTCCTTGACTAAGGATTGATAATTAATAGCGATATACATTAATAAAAATAAATAATTATTTGGTTTTTATTATGGAATGTTGGTTGTAATATATATGTATTGTAATGAGACCACCTTTGTTTATGAAAATTTAAAACACAATATCATCACTGAATTGGCCACATATATATTGTATCTAAATTACTAATGAGATAAATTTAAAATATTATAAATATTTATAGAAAAAATTCAATTACCTTCAATGTTATAATAATGATATAATTTTTATCATTAAATTTTAATCACCACCTTCATTAAAGAACTAGTACTAAAAATAATGATAATGAATTACATTTGATGATGTAAGCAATGAATAAAAAATTAATATATTGGTAATAAATGATTATAAATATTACTCATAAAAATTTTATAGGTTTAATTAGGGATGTGAAATTTTTTATTACTATAGTTATTTTTTTATACTGGAGGTCAGAGTATGTTCTGCGAAGCTGGATTTAAGGGCTGGGTTTTGATATTAAAAATTTAGATTCAATGAGATTTGATGTTAATTAACCAATTTTTTTCATGTGATGGTTTATATATTAGTTGTGATTTGTTTCTATATTATATAATCAATTGTACCAAATTTAAAAATTAATCATAAGTAAAACCTTTCATTATTTTTTAATTTAAGAGTTAATGACATTATGTGGTTTTTTTATTAACTCAATCCCAATTTTTGACATAAAATTTATCATCATAAAAATCATAATTCCATTCCTGGTCTCTTAAATCCTATCATTTTATAGTATACCTTCTATTTATCTTTATTTAAAATGAATCATTTGATTCATATCTTTAAGAATAATGAATTTCATTCTCATATAATTATTACATTGTTAATAATAATTCTCAATCTCTTTACCAACTATTCTACTATTATATTAAAATTTTCTCTTCATGCTGATGTTCACATTTATATTTTGAAACAAATAAATGTGTTATTGAATGGGAACTTCATATCTAATTTATCTAATTTTAAAATTAATGTTTCTTGATATCATTTATTAATTTTGTATTTCAACAAATGTATTTTAAAAAATTCAAAAGAATTTCCTTCCATGTTCATTTGTTTTTTATTTCAATAAAAATATCATTATGATGGAATTTATATATATTTTCAAGTCATAATTGTTTATTTTATTGATTTATTTTTTTCATAATAAAACATCACTTAATCATTTTGATAATGACTTTTTAATGTGAAAAGTAACATCAATTGTTTACGATAAGGTTAAAAATATATCCATATATCTATTTCTAATGTTTTTCAAGATGAAAAAAATTTATATAATTAATAATATACTTTTCAATGTATATACTACTATATTTCTAAAAAAATAGCTATATAAAAATATTTTTTGGTTCTTTATGAATGAAAATGTGTATTTCCATTTATTCTTCAAAGTGACTTACACAATGATATTGAAAAATTAATTTTTAACAATACGTGTATCCATAATATAACTTAAAATAAACTATAAATATGTTATTATACCACAACATATCTTCTTCTTCTATATTTTTTATGAAATTTTCTATGAATTTTTTTATGACACAAAACTCTTTTCCATGTGATAAACAATTGATGTTTTAAATATAAATGGTTCATGTTTTTTTGGCAGAGAAATGCATATATGATTATTATTATTATAGTGTGGGGTTCTATATAACCATATAATTCATTAATTAAGGTTATATATTTCATGATTATTTTATGGAATATAGGTTTTCAAAACTAAAATAATTTATAGAAAAAAGGTTTGTGAAACTTATGTCACTTATAGATTGTAGGTTTTGTGAATCATAAATCACATAAAGACCATAATTTTGAGAAAATTATTTCACTTATATACCACATGTTGTTAAAATAAATTAACCTATTATTTAAAGGTTTTTGAATCCCATTTCACTAATAAGATATAGGTATTATGATTCTTAAGTCACTATGTAATAACTCATTGGGATTATTTTTGTGCCATAGTGTATTGTGATGTTACATTGCGAAGACATTTCAAACAAGTATTCCAATGATTACACTCTATGGTTCCTTTTAATTATCTCGTGTTTTTATACTATGATGTTATAATTAATGTTATCATATTTTACATTAAACATGTAATGTACCAGACCCAATTCAATAATATGTAACCAAAATAGGTTTGATAAAAGGACCCAAGATAACATCCCCACACTATAGAGAATACCTGATAGGAGAAAGGGTCTATGATTGTGTGGTGGGAAGACTACACCATCATGATCATAGTGTAGCACAATGATATATAAGATTTATATAAATTATAAATAATATAATTATAGAATTAAGGAATCATAAATAACCTAGATATAATTAAATTGACGAAGTAGAGTGATTAACATGTAAAAATTGATGTCATGTCTATATGCCATAAAAATAGGTTTAGATATGAGAAGATTATCAATAAAGTAATAACATTTTAGGAAATAGAGAAAAAGAAAAAAAAAACTAACTCAAATGGCCTCAGGATCATATGATCTTGTAATTCATATATAATATATCATAGGAAAAAAACAGATCATCCATAGTTGAACACTTTATTTAGTCACTACCTATAACCAAGACTCTTGTTTTGGTAGCATTCAGTGGCCTGAACAGTGTATGAGATTTAATTAGTAGCCCACCACTAATGGTTTATATATATTCAATAAAATGAATATAAAATGGATTTTTTAGAATGAATAATAAACAACATAAATATATCTGAAAATGAGTCAAATATAGTTCTAATGGGACACGAGGCTAAAACTTTAAATTGTACACCATGACATATAACCTTTGAATATGTGTAAAATATATATATATATATATAAAACTGTGTGCATGGAAATATATAAAACTATGTATGTTGATATGTATGTATATATATTAAGTATATAAATAGTGACATGCATAAAACTATATAAATATACTAATAGTATTTAAGAACCATAGTGTATCTCAAACATCCTTGTGTAGTCATAATAATATGATTGATTTGTATGACATTACATTCCCATGTATCATAATAAAGCGTGATTCTATGATAAAGTATTATAATCAATTAGAGACATAATTTTTTAGTATCTCATTTAATAAGGGACTATAATCTTGAGTTTCACAAATCACAAGTGAAACCATACCCGAGTATCATAAATCAATATGTATTACATTATAATGTATCAACTCAACCCAGGGAAGCCCCACATGGGTGAAGTAAGAGTAATAATAATTATCGTTAATCATTTCTATAATCCATTATATGGTTCCCAAGAATTCTAAATTTAATTTAGTTAATGGTCTTTTCTAAACATATATACGAGTCATTTGATTTTTTCATACCACTCAGAATAAATTTAATTACTAAATTAATTCTATTATGTTGAAAACCAACACCACATTATATGTTTATTTGGCACATTAGCACATATCAATGAATTGGTGTTTAATAATAACACTATAAATGGAAAGACATGTTGAGGTGGGAATACTCTAAAAATAAAAAAAATGTATTATTGCAGTTGAACGTTAAATGATAACAATATAAATGAATATATTTTAATTTTTAAGGATTCAATAAGAATATTCAGCATACGATATAACAAACATGATTTAAAAAACTCTTCTTGAGGGTAAATTTACCATAACACCAACATTAAGGTAGTAAATGAGTTATCATCTAGTGTTTTACACTAATCTAAGATAGAATAGAAGAATTTAGAGAAATTGACCAAAACCTTTGATATAAAGAATATGATATGACACATAGTTTTCATTACATAACATTAAAGAAACCAATAAACAAAGGATAAGTAATTAATTTTTTTTCAATTATTCCTCTAACATGATGAATAACAAGAGATTCAGTGTACGATTGAATGAGTTGGATCAAATCATAGGTCGAGGTCCAAGGGAGATCATGAGGGGTTTGTAGGTGTTTTTCATAGAGGAGAAGTAAAAAGTAACAAAGAAACAAAAAAGGGTACAAGAGAAATTCGTAACGTCACACATATTTAAGAGGCGCATGGTTTGGTCACACAGTATGACAAACATTGTGGCTAAACCTTATATAACCACATGTTATGTAGAATTATCCATGTTATGGGGTGAAAATTTTGGAAAAATCATGCATGACTGATGTAGCTCACCTATAATATTATACATCATCTTTACCCAACATTGTATCCCCCTTACACAGTTTAAAAAATCTCGTGTCACCCTTTATTCCCTATATAGTTCAGTCACATAGTTAGTATATTCACCCTATCGTTTAATATATTGATATTTCTTCTTTTTAAATGAATATTAAATAAGTTACAAAAAAAACTTTAGGATGGTAATTGTTTAGTTTTTTCAAAAAATAAGTACACAATCTTATAATTTGGTGAAATATTTTTTTACTTTACCCATAAATAGCTTCACCTTTATTACTGTACTCATTCAAACTATACCAAAAACCATTCTTCATAACGTTAGGAATAGAAGAATAATAAAGTCTGATATAAGATACTTAAAAACTATAGAAAAGGAATGTAAATAAGCATAAAATAAATATGTGGGTATGAAATAAATATCATATAATGTGAAAATAAAAACCTGTATATCAATGGTAAAAATTTTATGTCATGAAATTAATACTAGCATTTCATAAGACACAAATAAAATATGAATAAAAGAACAAGATCCATGAGAACATAACATTGGAATAAGACATTGATTTATGTAATACACATCATCTTATAACATTTTGGATTTCTTTATATAGATAAAGGTTCAGTCATTCGGATATGATGATGAAATTTGGACATCAGATAAACATGTAGACATGAAAACATCTAAATTGAATACATTCAAGACATGAAAGACATTCCTACGCATAACATTGTGAACATGTACTTAGTATTATGAATAAAATTGAAAACATATATTATGGGTCTCACATAACATTGTGAAACTTTAATTAGTTTAGCACATAACATTTTGAACATGAAATTAGGTTCAACCATAACATATTTACACATGAGTTATGTAAGGACCCATGTTTTTCCGGACTGCAATTTTGAGCTGAAATTCAAAATTTGTCTGTTAGATACCAATAAGGGGGATAAATCGTATTTTTATCATTAATAAGGTCTCGATTGATTTATCTAACCACTGTATTAGTCCTAGAATAAGTTTTTTCAAAGGGTAGAAGTGTGGTGGAAATCAGAGCCGCTCGAATTTTGGTGGAATAATAAATATTTAATATTTAATAAATTCAATAATAAATTGTTATTTTAGGATATTTTGGATATTTATTTTGAAAATGGAATCATATTTGGTTTTTTTCTCATCTTTTCAGTCCAAAACAGATATTTTATCCTAGTTGAGGCATATAATTGAGTCGGTCACTGAGGCCCACCTGAGCACCATTTTCTTCTTTCTCTTATTCTTTTCATTTTCTTTATTTTCATTTTTTTCTTTATATGTACTTTTTATTATTGAGAATTAATCTTTTCGGGATTATACATCCCATTAATGATAGATGAGAGGGATAGGGTGAACGACAGTTAGAGAGGAAGAGAGGGAGGAGCCATATTGGAGGCTTTAACAACTAAATCATTAGGCGATAGATATGGACAACAGAATCGATCCAAGCAGCAATGGTAACCACCAAAAAGGTAGGTATAATTATTTTATTATGAAAAATTGATTAAATTATAAATTTCATGATTTTAAATCTCTATTATGTTTGACTAATGACCAAATTCGTTGTGTGGAGTACATGGAAATACCCTATGTGGGTGGCACGTTCTATGGAAGTACACTGCTTAGAAAAATATACGGTCAGACTTGATGAAGGACATGGGCATAAGCACTATATTTTCGACACTTATATTACCTTCCTTACACATATTGTACCTTGGCTTTAAACATTCTTAGGATGGAAAGAGTATATGCATGTGTGGCGATCTGAGTGTACACGTCAAGTATGGTCTTCACACACGGTGTACACCTCCCCCCATGGTACCCTTTGAGGGAATTTTCCTATTTCTGGACTTCTATAGGAACTGGACATGTGATTAGTCGATTCTGAGTATATTTTCAGGTATATCAAAAATTAAAAACTTTTGACGTGTTTTTAAGGGTCCTGATTGGGGTTTCAGGTCTTTGTGAATGGATATGTTCTTCTTTTGGTTGTTGTGTTATGTGTATATTGAGAGTAAGAACTAGTAAGGGATTATCCATTGGCTATGTTATTTGAACTATACTAGTGTACATTCATATGAGAAAGTCTTCCTTTCCAAATTTGACCTTCTAGATAGTGAGACAAAAGAATGGTTGTTATCGAGGATCCCATAGTGGATTAATCCGTTTACGCCTCGACCTAGAGGATTCAATGAAGAATTATTATATCCTTATTCTGGCTGATATGGATCCCATGTAGGATTTATTTTCTTATGTTTTGTCCAAGGTAGTCATTTCTAGGATGCCTTTCCATATGCATCGTACCAAATATCAACTATAGGATGTCGCTATCTTGCTGACCAATTTGAGGATCCCATGTAGGATCCCTCTATCACATTTTACATCTAAGGATCACAATTAAGATGTACTAACTTATGTTAACCTGAATGATCTATTATAGGATGCCTCATTAGTGTTTGTCTTTAAGGAATACGGGGGTGCACTTTGTTTCATTTCCCTTGAGTTTTACACCGTGTGGGGTAGAGATGGTGTTCGAGTGTCACCTTAGAACTGGTGTCGAGATACTAATCCCATGGGGATATTGTTGGAAGTTTGGGTTCAGTTTTTGGGACACCCTCACTCATTTGTTTATATCTTTTCCATGATAATTGTTATAAAACTATGTTTACAAGAGGTGTTTCATGATCGGTGGTTGTTGAGCATGCAGCGAGGCATCTTCCATTCTTTTTGGATTCAAGGACGTGCTTCCTAGGATATATATTGATTATGGCTGGGAGGTAGTTTTACCCTCTGGTAGCTATATGATTGATTATATGAGGGAATAAGTTTTACCCCATGGCATATATTTGTTTGATTATGGGTTGGGAGAATTTTTACCCCATGGTTTCTATATGTATGATTATGAGTGGTAGGAATTATTACTCTATTCTAGTTATATATGTTATGGATGAGAGTAATTTTTACCCCAGGAGGGTTATAAAATTTATAGACGGGAGACATTCTTACTACATGACAATATATTCTATTTATGTATGTGAGGAATTATTACTCCAAGCCATATTGTTAAATATGTTATGTATGTGAGGCATTATGAGAACATTCCATTTTCCTTCCAATATATATAGATATTTTTATGGTAAAGAGACAATGGGGGATCTTGGAATTTGGTTAGGGGTATACTGTTAGAGATCCCTTGGAATTGGATGGCGTTGGTATGTACTGATCCACCACAACATATATCTATATATATATATATATATATATATTGTTAACTTGGTCATACATCACAACCATGGGATGATGAATTTAATTGTATATAGGATTATGGACCCAAGGATCAAATTCTATTTGTTTTCATGTTTTTGGTTTCACTTTCACATTAATTCCATATGTATGTATATATGTATAGGTATGGTACTAAACATGAATATGATTATAGATGTGTAAATCCATGATGGGATTTTACTAGTTTACTCTGATTATGGAACAAAGGTTCATCTTTTGTTTAATTTTGGATTAGTTACCCTTTGTTATTTCTCAACAAGGAAGATAATTTTTCTTTTAATTACGCTTATAGAACCACATTTATAGGTTTCTTGTTAGGGTGTCATACTATGATTATTTCTCACCCCTAAACATGAATAAAAGTATATGTGTATACCTTATGTCCTCTTTTTTAGGTTGATAATTAGTTTCATGGTTGATAAGGCTAAGTTGAAAAGATGAATGTTCGAGCAAAGCTGCTCGTGTGGTTCTTCTGATTTGACTTGTGCAATTCAACAATGTCTAAAGACTAATTATGTGGTCTAGATCATAGATATTAGTAGAGGTGTTTACATTTACCCTCATATTATTTTCTATCCTTGTATATTTATGGTAATCCCAATGGGTGAGAAGTGTTTTATTGTATGGATAGCTATTCAGGCTTTTATATCATTTCATTTATTATTAAATCATGTTCTATTTTATTTGGTTTCTACTTATGGAAACTTTTTTTCTACTTATTATGAAAAATAATATATATTTTTTGTTTTCTTACTCTAATATAAAGTTATAGTCTCCCCAATAACACACCATTTTCCCTTGATTCTAGTCGGAAGCCTCTGGCAGCCAAAGAGGAGCACTTGAGGCCATATACAACACCAACTCAGATAACCATTTTAGTGGATTCTAGTTCAGGATGATACAAAGTTGTATCATAGGATTTTATTTTCCAAGTCATTACTATTTGGGATATAGTAGACATGCATGTCAGGAATTTTTTCGTAACATATGATAGATATTGAACTAATGGATTGAGAAGAAATGTTTCAGTAAGAGGGCATGGTTTCTAAAGATGGGTTTAGTGTTCTGATCTGTGATGTTACAGTAGTATGTGATTATCACATTGACTGCCCATATGTTGTTTAAATGTTATGATTTACTATGGATCTATAGCTCTTAGCCATTTCCAAGAAGCTAGATATGGATTTGACTCTTGGCCAGCAAAGGCAAGAGGCATTTCTTGCATCATATTTAGAACATAGTATTTAAATCATACAAGAATTATAGTGTTTAATTTTACTGATGATGTAGGCCTATTCATCAGGTATATCATAAATATATATATATATATATTTTATGATTACAAGTTATAAGGATCTACATCAATGGAATGTTTTCTGGACGTTTACTCAGTCCTCATTCATGGGGTGTGTAGTGACCTACTAGGTCGATGTGGAACTTGGTGACTTTCTATTATACCCCTTATAGTGTGTTGTGTATTAGGTATATGGTTATCTAGTTAGATTTATTTGTACAAAGTCGATGCATACCATAATGATTCTTGTGAATTTGACCTCCATGGGATATTTTAGTATAATGATGCCATGTGAGTGTCAATTTAATTATTTTTATTTGTTAGTTTTGTTACCTCTATAGAGAAGTTCGTTTTGAGGATGATCAAAGATGATCATGCCCAGGTTGGCAGTGTTTTCTGTCTTGACTATCCATTGTCTTTGTAATCTTTACCTTATTTTGATAGGTTTTGACCATTTGGGCTATGTGTTTAGACAATGTGACCCAGTTGTGAGGCTTGTTCAATAGTGATATGTGGTAGACATTGAGGGAATTAGTTTTACTCATACCCATGTAGGTTGACTTTTTTTTTGTTTGATGGTAGAATTTTTGAGAGGTTAGGGCATGTTTGTTGTTTTATAAATAGGTAGTACGATTTGTTTCACAATCGTTTTGGATCAAGGAACAATATTTGTTTGTGTTTTTATTGGCATTTTTATTTCTTCAGCTTATGATGAAGCACCTTGGGTGATTCTTTTCGAGAGTAGCTTCAACCGACATGACTGTTTGGATTCTAGTCCCGGTTGAACAATGTTTCTACTCTTGATAATGTAGTTATAATGTTGGAATAGTCTTGGGAATGTGACAACGTCGTTTGATTGGAAGTCATGGAATAAATTGTGGGACATGTGTGGCACGCGTCATTGAAGATGATTTCTAAAGGATCATATATATAATAAAACTAACATACTGTGTAGCATAGTCAACATAGATTTGTAATGGATACCTAAATGGTGTGTGAGTTGGTTTAGAAATTTATATACTAGTTGTGCATGGTATCTTCAAAATCTATATAGGTTATTGGTCGGGTGTAGGACAAAGACTGATGATTCAAGACCTGTTGTGGGTTTGGATCTAAGGCATTTTGTTGGAATATCCCTCCATGGTAGAGGTGAAATCATGAAATGATGGGTTTTAATGAGATATCCAAACTATGGTGTAATCTTAGTGCACTCCGGTTAGAGAAGATCATTCTAAATATTGATTTTTCTTCTATATACCGAGAGAGAATTGGACCTACGCAATTTTTTTTCTTTTATAAATGTTTATCTATGGTGGAGAAAAACTTTTTGAGGTTCTGATCATGGATTAGAGTAAGTTAATCCATATGGTGTGGAGTGAACCATTGTCCATTTGAAGTCGGTGTACCACATTTTCAGTTAAATTTAATTGTTGATGCGGGCCTTGGGCTCATAAGTTTCTTTTGAGATGAAAGTAGGAGTATTTCTATTTTCTGGAGAACAAGATCGGTAGCAGTCAAATGTATTCTAGGTAAAAGGCTATTTTTTATTCTATAGGGTTATTCACTAGATAGTCAAGATAGATTTCTTTTTCAGATACTCAGTTAGATAGAATGGAAACTAGTATTTTCACTAGGTATCTCAGGTATTTTAAAATTTAGGGTGGGGGAGTTTCTAATGACCCGTGTTTTTCTATATTGAAATTTTGAGAATAAATTTAAAATATTTCTATCATATGCATTTAAATGAGGTAAATTGGTATTTTCTCCACTTGAGGTTGACATCAGATAATTTTTTTGTCTACTAAATTGGGCCTACAATATAGTTTTTACACCAGTACAGTAGATTAGTGAAAATCATAAGTGTTCAAATTTTGGATAAATAATAAATATTAAATATTTAATAAGTTAAATATAAAGTTGTTTGCGTAAGTTAATTCAGGTGTATCTTAATAATGGGGTGTTGGATTTATAATTTGTCCCAATCATTGAGTTCTAAATGGAGGTTTTATACTAGTAAAGTCATAATATTGAGTTTGGATCAGGGGTCGGCTCGATCCCCATTTCTTCTCTTTCTATTCTTTATTTTCTTTTTTATTTTCCACTTTCTTCCTTCTTCTTATCACATATGACCCTTTGAGGGATCTTGTGCCATGATACTGAGAGAAGAGAGGGTGAGGGAGAAGAAGAGGTATATATGAAGATAGGGCCGAGTAATTGTGGATCGTTATATGCACTGAATCGTCGTGTGATAGTAATGAAACACATAATCAAGCGAAGATTTAGTGTTTTCATCACAAATCTGTGCCCATTTGAATTTTTATGGAAAAAACCCATTAATTTCAAATTTCAAGTTTTTAAAACCTTATTTTGTTTGTATCAAGCCTCCGATGGTGGATATATTGATTTGGGGGAGAAAATGTGGGATTTAGGTGATCTAAGTGTTATATGTTCAGGAGAAACAAGGTACATGATGTGTAGTCCTAGGTGACACACTATGTGTTCATCATGTTCAAGTAATATAATGTTTTTGGAGTAAACAATGTGTAAAGGGGGTACACTCCATATACTGGTACTCATACATGTATTTGAGTATCTATCTAGGTGAACCTGTGTTGGGGTACATGATCATGTGGATTATATGGCCAGATACAGGGTGGGTGGCACGCCGTGTAGAATTACACGACGTGTCCAATTATAGAACTAGGCATGTTAAAGTATAGAGCCATGAACACCATGATGGGTACAAGACATGTACTCACCATACAAACTGTTTGTCTGGGGTCTCTATAATCCCATGCTAGAGTGAGTACACAACCATTTGATTATTTGAGAGTACATACTATGTATGATCAATACACGTAGTGTTCTCATACCATAGTACCCTTTGAGGGGCTTTTCCCTTATTTATTCCCTAATGATGTAATGGGACATGTGAGTTGTCCATTATTAGTATATTTTCACATAGATCACAATCATAAGACTAGTGAGGTGTTTTAAGGACTCGTGAGTGGAGTTTCAGACCATTTCTTAATAGATAGATTCTTCCTCTGGTTGTTGCATTCCATATCTATTTAGAGTGTAATTTTTTTAGAAATTAGCAATGGGTTATTTTCATTGGAATAATTTGGTGTAATTCTTTATGAAGATGCGACCTTAGTGAATTTTTTCCTTATGGGATAAGAGGTCATGGAAATGATAATTATCAAGTATACCCTACTGGATTACTCCATTTATTCTTCGACCTAGATGATCCTATGTAGGATTCCTCGGTATTTTTATTAGATAATAATGATACATTATTGGATGCCTTTACATATGCATTTACCTCGGGAATCAATTGTATGGTCCCTTTCCATGTGTATCATAATAAAGACACTATGTAGGATGCCTCATTCTCTCTAACTAGTTTGATGATCTCGTGTAGGATTCCTCTCTCATATTATATTTCCATGGTTCCTTAGAAGGATTCTATATGTTTTTTTTACCCGAAGAAACCCTATTAGGATACCTTTTCGGTGTTTGGATTGGGGGACCCACAGACATCACGATTTCTGAGAAACCATGAGTAGTGAGTCGACTTAGATCGATATGGTGTTCAATTGTCACAATAGAACCCGTTCTGAGGTGGTCAGACCATGGGGCTTTAACAAGAGTATTGGTTTGGGAGTCAATGACACCCTCAGTCATTTTTTTATATCTTTTACATTTTTATTTCTATTGATATGATATTTAATAGAGGCGTTTCCTACTTATTTGATGTTGGTCCTGGCGTGAGGTGTCTTCCATTATTTTGGGATGGTCGGACATGCATCTTGGAATCGATATTGAATAAAGATCGAGGCATTTTTACCCAATTCCAACAATATGTTTTACTAAGGGTGGGTGGTATTTTTACACCATTCTATTTATATGTTTGATTATGGGTTGGTGGATGTTTTACCCCATTCCAATAATATGGTTGATTATGGTTTGGAAGAAATTTTACCTCGTACCATTTATATGTCTGATTATGGGTGGGAGGCTGTTTTACCCCATGAAATCTAAATGTATGATTATGTGTGGGCATAATTCATACACCATGACAGTTATATATGTTATTAATTAGAAGAAATATTGACCCACACCTATTATATATGTTATTGGTTGGGGGAATTATTGACCCACACTAGTTATATATGCTATATATGGGGGAATTATTACCCCATTAAAGTGTCATATATCTATGGTTGGGAGAGATTATTACCCCATTCCATCTATTTATTGATGTTATGGGTGGAAGGAATTAATAATCCACTCCATTTATGCATTCTATATATAGATATTCTCGAATTTCAGGAGAAAATGAGGGATCTTAGACCAAGGTTAGGGGTAAAATGTGATAGATCCTATGGAATTATATGGTGGTGGATCATACTATTCTTTACCAATATATATCTATCTCTAATTTAATATATAAGTTTTACATTACTGGACATCCCATGAATGGGCTGATGCAGTATTATGTCAATTGGGATTACAGACACAAGGATCAATTGTTGTTTTTCATTATGTTATTTTTTTCACTTATGCAGTCATATCAATGATTGCATGTATAGGTATGAGACTATATATACATAAAAATATACATATGGACATCCATGGTGGAACATACTCAGCTGACCTGGATTACGGACCAAGGGATTAACTATGGTTTCATGTTTGGTTTACTTACATTTTTGGTGTCACAATGTGGGTGACCACATTGCTTTTGCATACACTAATAGAATCACATTTATCTACTTCTTGTCGGGTGTCGTAATGAGATTATTTATCACCCATTCATGTGAATCTCATTTTATATGTAGAAATTATGTCTAAATTTCAGGTTTAGAACGAGATTAAGGTTTATAGGGATGATTTATAGAGTTTCATGTTCGATCAGAGCTACTTATGTTGTTCTTTTGGTCAGACTGGCATTGTTCAATAATGATTGGAGACTGAGTATGTGGTATCACTTAAAGTTGGTATTATATATTTATACATTTAATTTTGGTTTCTTTTGTAATCATGTATCCGTATGGTCAGCCTAGTTGGGTAACTACTATTATATTATAAGGATAGTTGTTCATGATTTTATAGAATTTTATTTATTATTGTTTCATTTGTTATTTCTATTATTTACGACTTCCATTATTTATTTGTATAATGTTTAGTTCGATACATAAGATATTTACACTGATTTATTACTCTAACATAAGGGAATATTCTCCCCACTATCATACTCTATGCCCTCACTAGTAGTCGTCACCCTTTAGCATGCAGGGAAGTGGTCTTGAGGCCATGTAACCCACCAGCTCAGAGCACCAATTTTGCGGAATCCGTGATGGGATATTAAAATTTATTTATATTTATCCACTTAATTGGAGGAAGATATATTTCCAAAAAACTACATAATTATAATAATATGTATGTGTTCTAAAAGATGAAAAAATAATTATCATATCATAAATAATGAAATAAAATGGGTTTCATAATCATTTATTCATATCATAACTTGTGGAAAAGAGGAACTTCTCCTAGTAATTTCTCCATATCAGAATAGTATAATCCATGAAAAATAAATGGGTTCAATAATAATTTCATCACAATATAATTTGTAACACCACAAGATTCCATGTTATGAATCTCTTTGAATAACACAATAACGTGCGATGTACGCAACACTGACTTCAAGTGCACCAAGACCTAGAAAACTAGAATGTTAAGAACCGGTTATTAATAATAATAACAATATTTTGAATTTTATATATATCCCATATAATTTTTACATTCATCTTTTGTGTTTATTAGACATAATATAAGGTGGAAAAGTATTTTATATTTGATTATTGAATCACATTAAACGGGGAAGTGGGAACCACCAAGTCCAACAAAACAAAAAAATGAACAATAAAAAGAACTCGAACAATACATGACATGTCCTACCTCACCCCAGTAGTTAATTTAATTTTAGGCCACCACCAAGTATAAGTACTCGACAACTAGTCCAATGCAAGGATGCATGGGCACGGAACCGATGGCCATGCAATACCCTCTCAGTCTTCCACTGCAAGTACCATGCAGTAGTGGCGGCCTTGCGCTCTGAACCTCCTCTGAAGTAGATCCATGTAACAAGAAGAAAAAAAAATACCAAAACATCTCCAGAATACAAGTGGAGGGTAAGCCTCAACATAGGAATAAGAATGGTGAGATTGGAAAACAAATTATTAAATAGATAATGTTAAAGAAGCATCATTGAAGGAAAATAAAATTCTTCCAGAATATATATCCCTAAATAACTTCCAGGAAATAGTTATTACCTGAGTGAGTGGATCATCACATAAAAGAGCCTCCAAAGCAGAGGTCAGTTTATCCCAGACCTATATGTATTCTTCAAGTATGATCAACCCCTTATTGAAACCCCTAACCAGTATCATGTCCTGTTTGTCAACCCAGGAATATTGATCCTCGGTTAGCTTCATTACAATGTCTTGGACCATCATCTTGGCCGCATCCTCCTCTGATACGTTGAGATACATCACCTGTTCTGGAACCTCATCCTCTGAACACAAAATCAGATCCATGGAATGTTTAGGTTGTTCAAGGGAATCCTGTCACATGGCCTCATTTTCCACCTTTTCTTCCATTCACTTTTTGGCTGACCGAGCCTGCAAGTAGGGTTTCCAGGAGGAGTAGTCCCTCTTCCCCTTCCTCCCCTTGATACATATACTTCTCCTCAGGCTTATTTCCCCTGCGGAAGAACTTTTACTGCCTTCAATGTTCCCCTCTATACACTCCTCAAAAATACCAAGGCCATCAAAGCTATTATTTACCAAGATAGCATATTTCTTTCCCTGAGAACCATCTCCCTTCTATACCAGTTGTATTATAGACCTCCACATCTAGTTAATTCCCCTACTTCTCCAAGTGAAGGTCCTCACTACCTCTGACCATCTCCCCATAAGCTGCTCTGCTAGGATCCTCCTTAGCATTTGCTACTTGGTTCACACCCTCTGTCTCCATGACGTCACTACAATCAACCCTAAGAAGGGAGAATTCCCCATCACTTAGCTGCATGACCTCGCTTTCACCTCCCACTCCCCTTTGAGAGCCATCGCTATCCGCACAAGATGTTTCAGCATGACAGTCCAACACACCGCCTGCCTCCTTCTCCACTGAGTCATTTTTCCCCACCACCTGGGTAAAAACATGAACTTTAGTCTGCTACATTGAACCACCCATGGGTTCAGATGATTCTCCAAATTCATCCGAAATCTCCATAGTATTCCCCCTAAATTCCAACCCATGTGTAACCTCAACTGTCCTGCTACAATCTCCTTTTAGTTGATCCATCTCTACGAGACGCTGAGAGTGGAAATCCCTACCACTGCCTCCACCATTTTCAACTGCGACAGACCAACTTCACCACAAGTAACATGAGCCTTACCTTTCACAATGGCTTGCTTCTTGGCTGTAGACTGGGTTCCCTGACGGCGAACTTCCTGGAAGGAAAGACCCTTATGACAGACTTTTGAAACATTACCCAAACGACCGCATGAGGAGCAGAAGTCTGTCCAGCTATTGTATATGACCCGTTGTTTGCACCTATACTCTTCATCAATAGTAATCCAGACATAATCAAAACGTTTTCGCGATGCATATACATCCACGCATACCCTTGGACAGACCGAGTGACAAAAAGCTTTGGTGCGGCTATCCGAGCACAAAAATCTACCTACGAGATTACCAATCATGCGAATCACAGAAGGATTCTGAAACAAAAACGGGATATAAGGAAAAATAACCCAAACTTTAGTATATGGAAAATATTGATTCATATGGAATTCGAATGAACATCGTAAGAGAATGAACCTGGACCCATTGATGATACACGGAGCTCTCGACCATGCCTTGATGATGTCTGATTCCGATTCAAATTGAATCATGATGTGTCGACTATCAAGAAATCCAACAATCACCCTTTCCTGGAGATCCCATTAGCTGAAGATAAACCTATCAAACACATCAACCGAAGGTCTTATCGACCTGAAGAGAGCAACCAAAGTGATTTTTAAGAGGACAGAGGTTTCAGAGAACTCCGATGTTGAAATTTGAAGATTAGGGAGGCCATCGATGAGATCTAGAACTTTAGGTCTTAGAGTCGCTTTTGGAAATGGGGTTAGAAAATCAGTGTCGGAAAATGGGTGAAAAGCTGACCCTGCTCTCCCAAAGGGCAACGTAGCTCCCTCCCCCACCGAGAGAGGAGTGGCCGATGCGGGGGCCTCCATCATCATTGAAAGAAGGAGGTGCCAATGCGGGGGCCGCCCTATCGACCCAATGGGCCATAATATAAGGAAAATTTCTATTTTTCAGATAAAATAATTACTTTTCCAAAATTGAGTTTTCCACAATTTAATGGAGAACCATTTATAAATCAATTTTGATACTTTTATATGTTCTTTTTGAAAAAATAAAATTTTTCTTTAGAAACGGGACATCAAAATTTACTTTGGTTAAATTTTTGGTATTTTTCTGAGGAAATTTATTTTTAATATATAGTGAATATACAATATTTTAATTCAAAACTGCCTTTTAATATAATTTATTTATACGATTAGATTATATTTTTAATTGGTTTTAAAGGGTAATTAGATTATATTTTTACCATTTAATCCAATTTTTGTCATAATAAGTAATTTCAGTTTAAAATTAGACATAAACAAATGTCAATCTTTTGATAGTTATTAATTCTTTAAAACACACTTTTTGTTCTGGCAATGAGAAATAATTTTATATTAATAGATGAAAATTATTTATTTTCAAATTTATAATATATTAATCATTTATTAATTCAGAATATCAAATATATCATAGGGTAAATTATTTTTTTTCTGAAAAACTTCAATTTTTGATGAATAGTGAAAATACTAAGTAGTAGTAAAAACATTTCATTGAAATAAAATTTTACTACTTCTATAAATTAAAGTTATAAAATCTATCAAACATGTTTGTTATTAGTATGTAAAATTTTGTTCAATAACATGAAAATAATTTTAGGTGAATAGTAACGTTTGACATTTATTTTCTACGCTTAAAGGTAAATATGGAAATTAAAGATAAATATAATACTATAATAATATTAAATTACCCTAACATGTGTTCAAATAGTATTGGTTGACACATTTCCAACCACGGTCATCATTGGGTCGATTTTGCGACCCCATGGAATAACTGAAAAGTGATAATGACACATTATATTAATTAATTTAATGCAATGAAAAAAATTGCATAAAAAATATCTTTCAGTAAATCAATTATTACATGGGGTTATATAATTTAACTCTTTGACTGCAAATATTCATTTGAAATATAAAAAAATTTTATACATCTTGGTATTTTAATTATAATTTTTAGACATAAATTAAATTAAATTATATGTGACAGAATAATGATGCATTGTTTAACTAATTAATGGATATTTTTAATAAATAAGAAAATAAAGATTAAGAAAATATACAAAACCTATCCAATTCTTATTGGATGATTTGAATTTGAAAAGTGTATTCTTATTTTATAATTTAATAATTTTAGGACCTTTAGAAACTGAAAATCATTATATAATAAAATAATATTTTCAAACATTTCTAAAGAGCCCCTCCTCTCCCTTATAAGAATTCCTGAGCTCTAACCCATTACTCACAGCTCTCAAGCATCTTGTCTCACCCACCTTCTACCCAAATAAGCTCTAAATATCCCTCTATTTTTCCTAGAAGACTTACATTATGAATAAGGAATTTCTAGATATCATTTTGGATCAAAATATAGAGAGTTACCCGATTTAATAGAAGCATATTCTCATTAGTTCTTTTATTTTATTTTACATATCCAACCACCAAGACTCATTTATTCCATTATTTTATAACAAAACCAGTATCCTAAATATAATATTTTTATTATATGAGATGTGTTTAATCTAAAGATACAGACACCTCCATCAATGGGTAAAGAACATACAGTTTCTGTGGACGGAGAACAACTGCCTCATGAAACGATGATTGTTCAGTCGTCTCCTACCACCTATTTTGGTGGCCATTAAGATGGAAAAATATTTACATGTTATATATATTATATTTATATTGTCTCTATATTTCATTATTTTTTATTTATATCATACCTTTATGGTTTCTATAATGTGTAAATATGATAATTTCATTTGATGTAGTGAGGACTACCGCCCCCTCAAAATGATATGACTCGTTCATTCTATACATAGAACTTATAAATAATGTAGTTAAATAAATTAAAAAACATAGATATTATACTATAATTAAAATATACCAATGTATTATTAGTTTTTCAGTCCATTAATTATAATATATAAATGAATGTAGTGTTCATGCGTATGTACGGATTGCCGTCTCCATGAATGGCACGTTTCATTTCTTAACATCAAATGATATGGAATATTATAAATACACATATACTTGATATATAAGATATATATGATATCTAAATCAGTACTATCATTCGGGATATTATGTAATTTTTACCACAAGGACAATTTGTAATTATTACAATTTCATTTTTTGACTATAGTTCCATGCCTCATCAAAATGTCTTATATGAACTCAAAAAATTAAGCAATTGTTATAGCATGGTAACAAGTGATATAAATAGAATAATAAACATTAAAAATATTATTAATTAATTATAAATTAAAATAAGATTATTATTCAGGAATAACACAAAACATATCAGTCAAGTCGGACACGAGGTAAGGGGTTTCTTATCTCACTTTCAATTCCTTGAGATTTCAATTGTTTGCCACTTATTTATTTCAAGTGGTGTATTGTGTACTTAATTTTGATATATATTATTATTATTAACTTTATATTTATGATATTATGTGGCTAATTTGGTGGTTATTATTTTTTGTTCATATGACTCGATTGATTACAAAGTTGTAATGGGTTTTCATCTCATTTCTTATTCCCGTGAGATTCATGCTATATTGCCACTATTTCCTTTTGTGTGGTGTATGTACTGACCATGATTTTATTCCATGTGTAATATAAAATAATTAATGTGTATTTACATTTACTTTTTATTATCCTTCTTTCATGGGGTTTATCTTTGGTAAGTTACAAAATTGGTAAGGAAATTTCTAATTTTGATTTCCACTCATTGAGTTTTACACAAACTTCATTGATTATTATAATCCATGATTATGTGTGAAGTCACTAATTATTTATTTATGTCGTAATTTCCACTCCCCTTTGTGTTCATATAATTTTGATAACCATAATAAATTTATTGATAAATTCTCATGTCATCGATATGAACTAGGTAAGAGTAATCTTTACTCAATTTTCATTAATTGAGATAAACATCCAAGTCATTGGTGTTATTGTTATAATAATATGTGTGAATGTCCTCTAATTTATTTACAATGAATATCTGTTAATATTGAGTGTATTTATATTTGTCACACATAATTATGATGTTTATTTATTCTTAACCTAAGGATATAAACTTTATAATGGATTTCATCTAAATTTAAATTCTATTATGACATCATTGTTGCTATGCACCAATTCACTTTTATATATTGTGTATACTATACTTTGATATAGAATAAGATGAATCCATTAATTCTCATGGTATTATAATGATTTGATCACCTCAATTATTTTTATTCAAATTTCTCTCATTTGGTTAGGACCTCTAACTGAAATATCATTTTAAAAGTTTTAATGATTTATTCTTCTTAATCATTCTCATTAATGTCTATGTTTTATAAAATGGTTTTAAATATTTAATTATATGAAAGTAAATGTTTTAAAATTAAAATTCATTTTAAAATTTTCAATGTGTTATGAGAAACTTTGATCCAAAAATCTATTTTTAAAAACATCTTGATAAATATTGAGACATTTAAATGTTTTCAAGAAAAAAGAGAATATTTCTCTCAAATAGGGTTACATATTATTTTCATCTGTGTCAATATCATTCCTTATTATTAATTGAGGTTTAATTATTGTAATAAAATCTTCCATATTGTTTTGAATGCGGTATGTTTGTCTATTGATGTGATATTTTACACTATTCATGATATGTGGTTCAAATATTGACATTTTGTATGCTAGTTCTAATACGAATGTTTATATTATGTTTCAAACTTTTCAGATGAATAATTAATTGGACGTAGTAAGTGATGGGTGGAGCCCGCTATTTTTCCTTGATGCATTAGTAGGTCTCATGAGAAAAACTAGTATTTTGGCATAAAGCCTTGACAAAATCGTATTTTTAGTCTTAACAAGAGGCTTTAACTATATGGTTATGATGTCTGACATTATGCATTCCATCATTATGAAATTAGTTATTATTATTACATTAAACTTGTATAATATCCATGTGAAAATGGATATTGAATTATTTAATTTATATTTTCCATATTAAGCGGAAGTTTATGTTAAAAATGCTTGTGTTTTAGTCTTATACATTGCCTTAAATATTTATGCTTATTTATGAATGTTTCCACTATATTGTTATCCTTATTGAGCATATAATATCACCACTTTCTATGTTTTACTTTTCCTATGATGTGAAGAAGTATATTATGAGTGACCTAGAGGGATATGATAAGGTATATGAGTGTGTTCAAATGGGGAAGAATGTTGTTGTCTTTCATTTCATAATATAATGTAAAAATTATATTTGTATCTAGTATATCCAAGGATACAAAACTAATCAGTCATCAGAGACATGATCTATTATTATCATTCCAATTTTATGTTTTAATACACCACCTCTGGGTAACCAGTGTCGGGGAATTACAGTATGTATCAAAGTAAGTTTAGTACAAACCTTGGAAGATATATTTAGATAAACTCTAATTAGAAAACACAACCCTAAGATAGACATTATTGATTAGTATATAATAACAACAAAAAATTTTGGTAATATAAATATTATGTGTGTTTTCTAAGAAATACATCTCTGTCTATATATGAGTAGGTAGTGGCTGCTCTCATACAGATGTACCAAGGAGTAAAAAGTCTGACAAAGAGTTTCAGGTTTGACCTAGGGTATCTGGTACATGACAACAGGACTTATCGCGCTATTGGTTATGACAATCCCAAGGGAAATGCTTTGTATAATTCAAATTTTCATTAAAATTGATTTTAATTAATTTAATATAAGATGAGAATAAATAACCTTGGTTTATCATAATGTTTTTATAAATAAAACAAGGTGTCATGATATTCTCTAAATAATTTTATTACAAACACTATTCCTTCTTGTGTTAGTCAATGGCTGGATTCCAAGGAAGTCCTAGTAACATTAAACATGATGTACAAGGTGGTCATGAAGATAAAAGATATAAACATAACGGAATGTTTATAGACATAAAAGATATTGTGTTCATTCCATAGAAGGTTTCCAAAAATATAATCAACAATATATACATTATCCAACACCAAAGATCAACAAAGAAAAAAAGGCAGAGAATGATAAGAGCTCCATCAGGGGAAACCATGGAGAAATGAAAGCTCAGTTTCCATAAAGCTAGAAATGTGGAAGGATACACCCATTAAAGTGTCTCAATAGAAATATGAAATTTTTTTTGTGTGGGAAATAATGACATGAATATAATAATTTTCAAGGAAAAATGGAGAGTTCCTTGGATGAAAATAAAAAATGACCCAAACAATCCAATTACAGTCATTTGTCAAAAATGTAATAGACCTTGGAATTACCCAAGTCAATTCCTTACTCTATAGTATAACCTATAGGTCCTAAAAAACCAATTAGGAATTAAATGGATTGTAAAATTTTTAAGGGTATTAATGATCTCTGTTTATGGAATTACATTGGAAGACTATTCTATTGTATGTGTAACCATGCTGTTTGTTATGTAAAAATGCTCTTTGAGGAAGAATTATATTTTCTTTTGTGGATATGGTTATAAATAACCATTTGGGATTATATGATCCTTTAATTTGAGCCAAATACAAGTTAATAATTTTTGGGACGAAAATGTGAGGTATGAGATTAAATTTGTAGTAAAATTATGTTAAGGTTATTTTTAGAAATTATCTTATTTTTTGAATGCGAAAAAATAATGTTTTGAAAATGGACAACACATAGACCGTGTGACAACCCGTCTTATCGGTGAAAGATACGGGAATAGAACCCCCAACCAAAGAGCGACTGGGATTTATCTCCTATCACTAGAACACATGATGTAACTGGTTAGTGTTAACAATAATTTTTAGTTAAATGATATTATTGATCAATAATATATTGATTTGGGATCTTATGTATTATCAAATGGATCTCTTTAGTATAGAGAAATGATTGGTAATTAAGTGATAAAATTTAGTTTGGATTACGTACACTCTGTTGGGAAAACAATATGCCTATAGAAAATAGAATACTATGCAATATCATTTGAGAGATAATAATGGATTTTATTATTTTGGACGAATCTATTTTTTATATAGATTTAGGTTATTAATTGAAATTATTAACCTATCATTGAGAATATGTGATTTGGTTAATCACACTTCTTGTAAGAGACTTTAAGAGTAGTTTGTGTTATTTGGAGATTAATGTTAAGATTTACTATGAAAGACTATGTTATTAAAATCATTTGAGTTTTAGGTTTCTATCTTAGTTTGGATTATATTGAAAAATTTTAAGGACAATTGTTTATTCAATGGCCTTTAAAATAAAAAACGTTTTCCATTTACTTTTTCTACAGAGAAATTAATGATTGTTTAACCCATTACAGATTTTTGGTTTTCTTATTGTTAACATTCACCTGATCATGTTTTATATCACTCTTCATCAGAACTTGACACACAGTTTATCTTCTATATAAATTTTTTCCTAAATGGAATCCTAGTTTGGGTTATCTCGGGTTACCATAGTAATTCTCTTTATTTATTTTAAAGTGATAGTTTTATTATCTCTTTTTCTGATGTGTGATATTTAATGAAGTTACCATGCATAATATTAAAATTTCAAGGATGCAATTTCCAAAATGAGGGAAGAATGTAACACCCCAATCTTCCACAGCACCATTCTCTTTAAATAATACAATAGCGTGTGATGTACGCGACACCAAGTTCAAGCGCACCACGAACAATCAAACTAGCCATTTAGAAATAAATTATGAATAGGAATAACCACATTTTGAATTTTATATATATACTATATAATTTTAATGTTCATATTTTGTGTTTCTTAGATATAATATAAGGGCAAATTCAATTTTTCAGATAAAAGAATTATTTTCCAAAAAATGAATTTTTTCACCTCTTAATGATGATCCATTTATAAATCTAATATTTGACACTTTTATATATTCTATTTGACAAATTAAAGAATCTTCTTCAAAACCAGGACATCAATATCTAGTTTTGGTAAATTTTTGGTATTTTTTTGATAAAATTCTATTTGTAGTGAATATTGTTAAATACTTTATTTTAATTCAAAACTCCCTTTGAATATAATTTATTTATATGGTTTGATTATCAATTTAATTGTTTTTAATGTGTTATTAGTTTATATTTTTACCGTGTAATCCAATTTTTGTCTTTTTAAGTAATTTCACATTGAAATTGAAAATAAACAAGTGTCCATCTTTTGACAGTTATTATTTCATAAAAAAAACACTATTTGTCTTGACAACATGAATTAATGTTAAATTAATTTGTGCAATATTTGTGTTTTTAATTTGATAAGAGATACATAATTTTTATTATTCAGAATATCAAATATACCACAGGCTGAATGTTTCGTATTTTTTCTGAAAAACTTCATTTTTTGTTGAACAGTGAAAACACTAAGTAGTAGTTTAAAAATCGACTTTTTCATTTATATAAAATTTTACTTCTTCTGAAAATTGAATTTAAAAAATCCAACATACATGGTTGTTATTATTATGTAAAATGTGGTTCAATAAGATGGAAATAATTTTTTGTTAATAGTAACTTTTGACTTTTATTTACCATATTTAACGGTACATTGGGTAATTTAGGTTAAAAATAATATTATAATAATATTAAATTACTTTAACATATGTCTTAGTCATTTTGGTTGAAATATTTATGACCATGGTAATCCTTGGGTCATTTTTTGGGAACCCATGGAGCCACTTAAGAGTGATAATGACACAATATATTAATTAATTTAATGTAATGACAAAAATGACATAAACATATATCTTTTAGTAAATCATTTATTACCTGAAGATATAAATGTTATCACTTAGACTATAAATATTAATTTGAAAGATAAAAATATTTCCTAAATCATCATATTTTTTATAATATTTATACATCCAATTAATAATATTATATATGACACAATAATGAAGAAGTGTTAACTCATTAATGAATGATTTAAATAAATAAGATAATATAGTTTAAAACAATATACAAACCTATCCAATTTTTTTTATATAGTTTTATTTCAAGCAAGAGTCATATTATCATTGAAATTATTATTTTTTTAACCTTTAGAAACCGAAAATTATTATATGATAAAATAATACTTTCAAGCATTCATAAAGATCCCATCGCCCGTTATAAAAAGACCTCATGTCAAAACCATTACTCACACCTCTCAAGCTTCTTGGATCAACCAACATCTGCAAAAATTATCTCTCAAGATCCCTATGTTTCACTTAGAAGCCTTACCTTTGGCATAATTCTATTCAAGAAATCCTTTTGGTTCAAACCATAGGGAGTTACCCAATTTAACGGTAACATCTTCTCTTAAGTTATTTTATTTTAATTTACTTTTCCAACACCCTAAACTCTGTTATTACTTTATTTTAAAAAAAACTACTATCATAAGTATACAAGTATCTTTATATGAGAAATATTCAAGCTACACATACACACACCTCCATCTATTGGGTAAAAAACATACTATTTCTGTGGATAGCGAACTATTATCTCACGAAATGACAATTGTTCAATCTTCTCCTACCACCTCTTATGGTGGACATTAAAATGTCAGTATTTTTACATGTGATATATATTATATTTATATTTTCTGTATAATTCTATATTTTGAATTTATATCGTACCTTTATGGTTTCCATAATGGTTAAATATGATAATTTCATTTGAGGAAGTGCGGACTACCTCCGCTCAACGTGATATGACTTGTTCATGCCATACATGTAACATATAAAGGATGGAGTTAATTAAATTACATAACATAAAATATTATAATGGAATTATAATATTCCTATATTTTATAATTTTTTCATCACTTTAAATATAAAATAGAAACGAAAGTAGCATTCATGCGTAGGTACGACTTACCGTCTCCATTAACAGTGTGTTTCATTTTTTAACATGAAATGATATGAAATATTATAAATGCATATTCAATATATATATATATATATATGATATATATGATATATAAATCATGAATATTTTATTACCCCCAGTTTCGGATAAGTAAGACTTGTTTTATGCTTTTTAAGTACATGAAGCATATGAGAAATGGTTGGGAAAGTTTGGGGAGTTTTAAAGTGTTAAAGGGAAAAAAGTGGTGACACAGGGGCTTCAAACGGGTTTACCAAACTGTGCAGAAGTCGTTAAGGTGGTGGTCACTTTGGACATAGGAGACCGCATGGTGTGCGCATGGTTTGGGAAAACCATGAGAGGAGGCCGTGCGGTGCTCCCCTTCCAAGCAGTGACTACCGCACGATTTGTGCACGATTTATATATCCGTGCAGACTAATCGTGCACATAGTCAACTTAAGTCATATTTTTAAGGATCTAATCCATTTTATCTTTAAACCCACTCATTTTTTTCTTAGATGGCCCCATATTGGGATTTCTATCTAGTGAAGGTGTGAGATGACTTACCAGGTGTTTTGGAAGTGATCTGGAGGTTTTCCTTGGCGTTTAGAGGCCAGTTGATCGAGGTAAGTCTTGTTTCCTTGAGTTTTCTTAGATCTTCTTCTTCCCTCTTGATGGATCCTTATATCTACACCCAAGGTGGGTACATCTAAGGTAGTGGATGAATTTTATGTCGGGTTTTGGTTTCTTTGGTACTAGTGGAAGGAATCTAAGGAGGTTTTGTGGAGTATTTTGACTCGGTTTTGTTGGCGTTCTTCGTCCGTTGGTTGGTTTCACCTAATTTGTTGAGGTAGGTGGCTTCACTCTCGATTCCTCTTTTTTGGAACATGAAGTATTAGTTTTAAATTGTTTTCATTTATTGAAATGGTTTGTTTATCTACTATGAAATAATGGTTTATACCCCTTTTTAGTAATGAGTGATGGGAATTGTGTGTTTTTGGAAAGAGTTTGTTGAAGTAAATTTAAAATAGAGAATTTAAACTGGTTATGGTTTTTATTCTTGAAATAAATGGTTTTCAATAAATGGTTTGATGTTTTATTGAATGGTTTTGAACACACTTGTCTTTGGCATGGATTTCCATGGGTTGTGGTGTGTGTTCATATGCATTGGAATGGATAAGGGCGAGAAGTACCCCCATTAAAAGGTTGGAATGGATGAGGGCAATAAGTACCCCCATCAAAAGGGGTGGATAAGGGCATGGAGTACCCCCATCAAGTTAGTCCACTATATGACGGCTTAGTAGAAGGATAACTCACCACTCACGAGTATAGGGAGGCCTAGGTTGCATGGATGGTTGGTTTTGTGGATTAGTGAAATGGAATGAATGTGCCTAAATGGAAATGTGAATTTGCTTGGAAACTTTGCTTGGTTACTTTTCTTGAGAAATATAGGTTTTGTTGGGAAATGGTTTTGACATGGAACTTGTTATATTGTGAACTATTTTGGAATTTTTTTATATAAATTTTTTTATATAAATGTGCTAACATGTTTTATTCTAGAGTCATGGGTTGGAAAGTCATCGGGGGAAACCTACTGACTTTCATAACCAACCCCCTACTTTGGCACGTTGGTGATTTTTCAGATGTCATATACCGGGATGTTGGAAAAGGAAATGTGTCACATGTTTATAGAACTAATTCGTGATACTTGGGTTGGTTCATGATGTTGGAGCTTGGAGCTTGTGGAGCATGGAGTTGGGTTGTAGTCTTATAGTCCTTTATTTTTTTTATTTTCGTTGTTTACTCTGATTTAGTGTTGGTTTCAACTGTGGTACTCTTGGTTGGTTTATGATAGAATAAATGGTCGAGTTGTCTTAGATTTTATCATGCGTCATTTAGTTGATTAGTTTGGTTATGGTTGTTGGTTTTTTGGAATATTCTAAAAGGGTAAATAATACCCCACTTGTTTTGAAACCCTTCGGCATTTATTGCTAGCTTTTAGCGCCTTGTGGATGTCTCTTAAGGACAAGTAATGACTCATTTTACTCTCAAGCCAATGAGGATAAGAAGTTCATTACAAATTGTATGAGTGTGTTCGGTCCTTGGGGTATAAATGTAATCAGCTTGTTCCTTTCTTTGTGGAACAAGTAGTCATCAGTTTTTGTTGGTCTTGGAGTTGAATTATTACGTGTCTACTGCTTGGGTGGTCATATGAAAAAGGAGTAGGATTGTCAAAACTTGAAATGTAGAGCATAAAAAGATTTAGCTAACCTTTTTATGCTGAACTTCATGTTACCAGGGAGTCGGGTACATAAGTGTTTTGCAGAAACTTATAGGATAAAAAAATCATTGTCATGGGTTTAGCCAATGATATGAGCATGAAATGAATTAGATGAATGACTTCCCACTAGGAGTTCATATATAATTTTGATAAATGGGTTATGGTTTTATGCAAAAGCTTGATTTCTGAAAATTTTAAAGTTGTTTTCTAATGAAAGATTATTAAAAGAGAATGCTTGGTGTATTTTAAAAATAGATTGATTTTCAAAATAAAGAAAATGGTTATTTTTAAAAATGGGTAAATGTGGAAAAGCATGATGGTTGGAAATCAATGTTGTGATAACGATGTGATTGAAATTGAAATGATAAGCCTTAAATTTATAGAAAGTGAGACTAACTTCGTGCGTTGTTTGTATAGAAAATGGAACCCATTTGACGTCGTAGAAACCAAATGGAAGAGACTACAGATAATGTGGTTTCACCTGAGCCACAGGTGAACTAGAAGCTAGTCCAAAGTATATTTCAAGCGTTTTAGGCTATGGACATGGGGATCCAGAGGAATTATCCAAGTCATGTTGACCATTTCATAAAGTTCTAGATGCGGAATACACCCATCTTTCAGGGTGATTTTTAACCAAAAAGGGAAGAGGTGTTGCTGAGTAGAATGAATCTTATCATCAATTACATCAATACTCTAGTATATATGAAGGTAAAGTTGGTGATGTACATGCTGGAGGATGTTGGACGACAGTGGTGGGAGCTAGTGGTGTAGGCTAAGGTGGATCAAGGTCTAGGCTTTGAAGAATTTGAAGAAATGATCAATAAAAAATTCTATCCTCACACGTTCAAGATCCAGAGAACAATAGACTTTGGCATCCTCAAGAAGGATAATCTCTATGTCACATAGTATACAGCCAAATTCATGAATTTAGTGCACTTTTCACCAGAAGTCGCTGCAAGTGCATCGCTAAAGGCACACATATTTGAATCAGGGATGCAACAAGAGATTCACTTGAACATAGTTGTGATCTGTGTTACTGAATATACAGAGATGGTAAACAGAGCAACAATAGTTGAAAGATAAATTTTAGAAGTTATGGTGGGAGGAAGTATGGTGATACCCATGAGAACAGGAGGGAACTCTAATGCTGGGAAGAAGCGGAAGAGGGACACCTACATCCAAGGTGGGAGTGAAATCAGAATCTGACGGCTGGACCAGTGAATCTTCATCCACGAACCATGATGAAAGTCAAGTGTTTTTAATGTGGATCGTTTGATCACATGAAACGAGAATGTACAGCACCATCGAGAGCATGCCACCATTTCAATAAGATGGGGAATCTTTAGCAATATTGTCACTGTGCTACATGGTCAGGTGTTCGTGACACTTCTCATGTGTCACAAGAATCTTATGCTTCGATAGGGAGAGGACATAAGAATCAGTCTCTCCAGTAGAACAGAGCTAGATATGGTGATTCCTAGAATACCACGACTCCCCAGGTAGGAAAATCTCAATAAGGCAACAAGGAGAAAAGTGGAGCAACAAAGTAATTGTATGGAGCGGAACAGGTGATTGTGGATGACCAGTCTAGACCATCTACAGTGAAAGGTACATTTATTTTTAATTCTATCCTCATGCAAGTGTTGTTTGATACTAGTGTATCGAATTATTTTCTAACTTCTTTTATTGTTGACTTGCTAAACATAAAACTAAAAATGATTCCTTCTGTGATAAAACTTCAAACTCTTCTCAGTGAAAGAGAATGTAGAGCCTTCATGTGTAGAGAATGTTCAATACCTGTTGATGGAGCTGATATGAAATGATATCTCTATGTGCTAGATATGGATTTCTATGATATAATCCTAGGTATGGATTGGTTGACAGAGTTCAAGGCTCACATCTACTATTATAGCAGAACAATTAGTTTCGCCACTGAGGATGGCATCAAGCATATCTTTAGAGAATAAAGAGTGGTTAAGGCAGGTTCAACGAGCTTGTTGTGACCATTAGTGGTAATGATCTCTTACAAGTTGGCTGAGTTAAACTTGGAATCTATGGATGATATCGCGAAAAACAGTTTTCCAGTAGTCACAGATCACTTTCCGGATGATTTTTTTTATGAAAAATTCTCAGGGTTACCACCTGAAAGAGAAGTGGAGTTTATGATTGATATCTTTCCGGGGACCAGTATTATCCCACATCTATCTTATAGGATGGATTCAATGGAGTTAAAGGAATTAAAATTGTTGTTGGAAGAACTGGAAAACAAATATTTTATTGACCAGGCATGTCTTTGTGGGCAGCACCAGTTTTTTTTGTAAAGAATGCAGATTGAACAATGATGCTATGTGTGGATTATCGTAAACTTAACCAAGTTGCGATAAAGAATAGGTATCCACTTCCACACATTAATGACATGTTTGATCAATTGAGGGGAGCTCAGTGGTTATCTAAGATTGAATTGTGGTTAGGTTATCACCACTTGTGAGTTCGGAAGGAGGATATTCCGAAGACAACCTTCAGAAGAAGATATGGCCACTACGAATATGTAGTCATGCCTTTTGGCCATACAAATGCACCAACAGTCTTAATGGAATTGATTAATCAGATATTTCAGCAATATCTGGATTCTTTTTTTGTGGTATTTGTGGATGACATATTAGTGTATTAAAGAACAATGGCTGAGCATGAGAAAGACTTGCCGAGAGTGTTGGAAATCATGAGATACCATCAGTTGTATGCCAAATTATCAAAGTGAGATTTTTGGATACAATAAGTATATTTTTTGGGCAATGTTGTTTCGGAGAATGGTTTTTTAGTGGATCTAGAAAAGATAGAAGTTGTTCTCTCTTGGAAACCGCTGAAGAATGTCTTTGAAATATGAATTATTATTAGTCTATCTATTTTATACCGACACTTTTTACATGACTTATCATGACTATATTCACCTATGACATCATTGACAAAGAATAAAAGTGAAAGTCAATGGACTGAGGAATGTCAGAGATCTTTTTAAGAGTTGAAATTCACCTTATAGCAGCAACCGTATTGATTTTGCCGGAATCTGGATAGGGGTACGTGGTGTATTATGACGCTTCAAGATCTGGGTTTCGATGTGTTCTCATGCAAGGATACCATGTTGTTACTTATGGATCAAGATAGTTGAGAGTGAATGAAAATAACTACCCAACACAAGATTTGGAGTTAGGTTAGTTTTTCCATGCCTTGAAGACTTGGTGCCATTATCTCATTGGTGAGAAATTCACAATGTTTACGGATCATAAGAGTATAAAGCATATTTTATCACAATAAGATTTGAATATGAGGTAGAATAAATGGACAGAGTATCTTCAAATGTTCTACTTTGACTTGATATATAAACCAGGTAAGGGCAATTTGGTGGCCGATGCATTAAGTAGAAATTCATATGCTCAGTTGGAGCAAGATGCTTCAGATGAGTGAATATTGATGTCGGTCCTAGCCAACATGCGTATAGAAAGTGAAGTGTGATATGATGTTTCAGTTTTTTTTCCAGCTTCTCTTGTTATTGATTTGGTGGAGATAGTAAATGAGGCACAGACATCCGATGTAGACTATGTTGCAATGAGTTCAAAACTCAATGGTGAGGAGACCATTGAGGGATGGAAACTGGATGAGAGTTCATTTTTGTGATTTTAAGATCGGATGTTTGTACCTTTAACTCCTAAGGAACAACTCCTTCATTCTTAACACCATTAAAAATGGGTTGTACACCCAGGTACACATGAGATGTATAAGGCGTTGAAGGCATAGTTTTGGTGGATCGATATGAAAAGAAAGGTGGCCGAGTTCGTCTCACGGTGCGTAACTTGTCTGCAGGTTAAAGAAGATCATCAGAGACCAGCTGGTATGTTATAATCTTTACTTGTCCTAATGTGTAAATGGGATCATATAACAATGGATTTTGTTACAGTTCTCCCAAGAATGGTCTGGAAACACGATGCCATTTGGGTGATAGTGGATCGTCTAACCAAGTCGGCCCATTTCATCCCTGTTTGTGAAACTCATACGGTGGAAGATCTTTCAAAAATTTATATCTGAGAAGTGGTAAAGATACATGACATACTGGTTTCAATCGTGTCAGACAGAGATTCGAGGTTCACATCTCGTTTCTGGTGATCTTTATAGAAATCCCTGGGAATTTAGTTGAATATGACTTCGGTGTATTATCCTTAGACGGACGGACAATCCAAAAGGACGATACAGACATTGTAAGACATGTTTTGGGATTATGTAATAGATTTTTGTGGCTCATGGGAAAAGAATATGCCTTTATTGGAGTTCCCATATAACAATAATTATCAGGCCTTGATACACATGGCTCCATTTGAAGTATTGTATGGGCGTCCTTGTCGTTCTCCACTTTGTTGGGTGGAAATAGGTGAGACTTCACTAGTTGGGCCAAGCCTTGTGCAAGAAACAACAGAGAAGAATTATTTGATAAAAAAGAGAGTGGAGATGGCATAGAGTCATCAGAAATCTTATATGGATCATCGTCGAAGACCGTTGTCGTTTGCGGTGAGTGATAGTGTCTTTTTGAGAATCTCTCCAAGGCTTGGACATCGTCGTTTTGGGAAGCAGGGAAAATTATCTCCTCGATATATAGGCCCTTTTGAGATAATGGAATGGGTTGGCAAGGTGGCATATCTGTTGGCATTACCACCACAGTTTAGTGCAGTGCATAATGGGTTCTATGTAACTTAGTTGAAGAAATATCAGCCCGATCCTAACCATGTGATCAGCTGGGATCACGTTGACCTAGAGATGGAGGCTTCATTGGTACATATTCCGGGACGGATTTTGGATAGGCAAGAGAAATTCTTGCATAGAAAAAGCATCGGTCTAGTGTGGGTTTTATGGTAGCATGGTCAGATTCAGGAAGAGACTTGGGAATACAAGAATGAAATGAAGGAGCAGTGACCAGAAGTCTTTCAGGAAAGCGATGGTTTTGTACATTTCGGGGACGGAAAGGCCAATGGTGGGGAGAATGTAGTACCCCCGGATTTTGGTAAGTAACCATTGTTTTATGCTTTTTATGTACATGAAGCATATCAGAAATGGTTGGGAATGTTTGGAGACTTTTAAAGTGTTAAAGATAAAAAAGTGGTGACACACGGGCTGCACACGGGTTTCCCAAACAGTGTGGAAGTTGTGCAGGTGGTGGTCACTTTGGAAAAAGAAGACAGCATGGTGTGCGCATGGTTTGGAAAAAATGTGCAAGGAGGACATGTAGAGCGCCCCTTCCAAGCAGTGACTACCGTACAGTTAGTACACGATATGAGTAGTCCTGCAAACTAACCATGCACAGAGTCAACATAGATCATATTTTTAAGGATGTAATCTGTTTTATCTTTAAACCCACTAGTTTTTGCTTCTATACATCCTTAACTCGGGATTTATCTCTAGAGGAGATGGGAGAACACTTACCAGGCGTTTTGGAAGCGATGTAGAGGATTTCATTGGCGTTTAGAGGCCAGTTGATCGAGGTATGTCTCGTTTCCTTGATTTTTCTTAGATCTCATTCTTCCCTCATAATGGATCCTTAGATCCATGCCCATGGTGGGTAGATATAATGTAGTGGATCACATTTAAGTTGTTTTTTTGGTTTTTTGGTACTAGAGGAAGGAATCTAAGGAGGTTTTATGGAGTAGTTGACTCAGTTTTTTTTGGCGTTCTTCGTCTGTTGGTTGGTTTCACCTAATTTGTTGAGGTATGTGGCTTCACTCTCGATTACTCTTTCTTAGAACTTGAATTCATAGTTTAAAATTGTTTTCCTTCATTTAAATGGTTTTTTATCTGCTGTGAAATAAATTTTTAATCCCCCTTTTAGTAATGGGTGATGGGAATTGTGTGTTTTTGGAATGTTTTTGTTGAAGTGAATTTAAAATGGTTATTTTAAACTGGCTATGGTTATTAATTTTGAATGAAATGGGTTTCAATAAAAGGTTTGATGCTTTATTGAAAGGTTTTGAACACACTTGGTTTTGGAATGGATTTTCATGGGATGTGGTGTGTGTTCATATGCAATGGGAAGGATAAGGGCGAGAAGTACTCCCATCAAAATGTTGGGATGGATAAGGGTGAGAAGAACCCCCATTAAAAGGGACAGATAAGGGTTTGATATACCCCCATCAAAGGAGTTCACTAATTAATGACTTAGTGGATGGATAACTCACCTCTCGTGAGTATAAAGAGGTACAGGTTGCATGCATGGTTTGTTGTGTGGATTTGCGAAATAGAATGAGTGTGCCAAAATAGAAATGAGAATTGGCTTGGAAACTTTACTTGGTTGCATTTCTTGAGATAGATGGGTTTTGTTGTTAATTGGTTTTGACATAGAACTTGTTATATTATGAACTATTTTGGAATTGTTTTATATAAATTGTTTTATATAAATGTGCTAACATGTTTTATCCTAGAGACATTGGATGGGAATTCATTGAGGAAAAGCTACTGAGTTTCATTACTCACCCCCTGCTTTGGCACATTGGTGATTTTGTATATGTCATATACCAAGATTATGTAATAGGAAAAGAATCACATGATTATATCACTACTTCATGATACATGGGCTGGTTCATGATGTTGGAGTTTGGAGCGTGTAGAGCATGGAGTTGCGTTGTCATCTTGTAGTCTTTTAGCATGCCTTTTTACCGTTTACACTGATTTAATGTTGGTTTCTGCTGTGGTACTCTTGGTTGGTATATGATAGAATAAATGGTTGATTTGTCTTAGATTTTATCATGCATCATTTAGTTGATTATTTTGGTTATGGTAGTTGGTTTTGTGGTATGTTCTAAAACGGTAAATCGTCCACCACTTGTTTTGAAACCCTTCGGCATTTATTGCCAGCCTTTGGCGCCTTGGGGATGTCACTTAAGGTGTAGTAATGACTATTTGAACTCTCAAGACAATTTGGATAAGTGGGTCATTACAAATATCATTTTGGAGAAAATGGAATTTTGACCACATGGAAATTTTTAATTATAATAAGTTCATTTTTTGACTAATGTTCAGAACATTGACAAAATGTCTTATACGAACTCAAATAATTGACTTATTGTTATATCATGGTAATAAGTGATATAAAATTAATAATAAAATTGAATTTTTTTAATGAATTTGAAATTAACTTATGATTATTATTCAGGACTAACACGGAATATACAAGTCATGTCGGACATCTGGTAAGGGGTTTCTTATCTCGCTTTTAATTGTGTGTGAATTCTATTGTTTGCCACTTATTTATTTCATGTGGTGTATTGTATACTATCATTTGATTTATATTATCATATTTATATTTATATTCATGGAATTATTATTTTTTATTTGGTGGTTTTTATCTTTTGGTCATACGAATTGATTGATTACAACAGGGTAAGGGACTTTCATCTCACTTCTTATTCCCATGAGATTCATGTTATATTGCCACTATATCGTTTTGTGTGGTGTATGTACTTCCCATGATTTTATTCATTTGGTTTTATAATTTAATTTATGGGTATTTAAATATTCATTTTGTGATCCTTATTTCATGGGGTTTATGTTTCATAAGTAACCAAATCTGTAATGTAATTTCTTATTTCAGTTTCCACTCTTTGAGTTTTACGCAAACATTATTGATTATTTTACTCCAAGATAATCTGTGAAATAACTATTTATTTATTTATATAGTAATTTCCAATCCACTTTATTTGGATATAATTTTGATACACATAATTACTCCATTTATGAATTCTCAAGTCATCGATATGAACTTGATAAGAGTAATTTTAACACAATTTCCAGTCATTTAGTTAAACATCCATGTCATTGGTGTTGTTGTTACAAGAATATTTGTGAATGTCCTCTGATTGATTTACATTGAATATATAATCATATTTAGTATATTTATATTTTTCACACATAATTATGTCATTGATTTATCCTTAACCTAAGGATACCGTCTTTATAATGGATTACCACTCAATTTATATTCTACTGAATATTTTTTGTTATTATTATCCAATTCACTTTGATATGTTGTGTATACTGTACTTTGAAATAGTATATCATGAATCCATTTATTCTAATGATATTATAACGTTTTTATCACCTCAATTATTTATATTCAAATGTATATCATTTGGTTAGGGCCTCTAACTCAAATATCATTTTCAATGTTTTAATGATTTATTCTTCTAAATATTTCTCATTAATGTCCATGTTTTTAAAAATGGTTTTAAAGATTTATTTATATGAACTTGAATGTGTTAAAAGTAAGATATATTTTAAATTTTTCATATTGGTATATGAAAATTTGATTCAAGATCTTATTTTTAACAACTTCTTGATAAATAGTGAGACTTCTCAATGTTTTTAAGAGAAAGGGGATATTTATCTCAAATAGTTTTATTGATAATTTTATTCTATCTCAATATCCTTCATTATTATTGATTGTGGTTGATTTATTATAATAAAATATTACATATTGTATTGAATGAATTATGATTGACTATGAATGTGCAATTTTTATACCATTCATTTTTTTTGTATAAAATAGTGACATTTCGTATGCTTATTATAATACGAATGTTTAGATTATGTTTCAACCTTTTCATATGAGGAATGCAGTGGACATAGTATGTGACGGGTGGAGCATGCTATAGATCCTCGATGTATTGGTAGGTCTCATAAGAAAAACTAGTGCCATGGAATAAGGCTTCGAAAAAATCTTATTTGTAGTCTTAGAATGAGACATTGACTATGTGGTTATGATGTCCGAAATTATCCATTCCAAAATTAAGAAATTAGCAATTGATATTACATGTGATTAGTAGACTAGTAGAATATCCACATGCATAATTAAATGGAATTTTTTGATTTATATTTTCTATATTATTTTTATGTTAATGTTTAAAATTATTGTGTTTTATTCTTATACATACTATTATATATTTATGCTTATTTATCAATGTTTCTTCTAGATTGATATCCTTACTGATTATATGAGCCCACCCCTTTCTATGTTTTAATTTTCCCAGGATGTGAAGAAGTATATTTGATTGACCTATAAGGATAGGATAAAAGATATGATTATGTTTAGAGGGTAAACAATGTTGTTGTTTTCCATTTCATAATGTAATGTAAAACATATGTTTGTATCTATTACTTTCAAGGTCACTAAAGTAACCAGTCATCCAAGAAATGCACTATTGTTATATTGCCAATGATATGTAATAATGCACCGACTCTGGGTTACATGGGTCATATAATTACAGTTGGTATTAGACGAAGTTTATTAAAAACCTTAGAAGCTAGATTAAGATAAACTCTGATTATAAACACTACCCTAAGATAGAAATTGAGTATTAGTATATAAGAACATCCCTAATTTTTTGAAATGTAAATATTATGTGGGGTTTTTCAAGAAATACATCCTTATCTGGATATGATCAGGTAGAGGTAGCATTGGAACAAATGTACATAGGAGTGAAAACTCCGACAATGAGTTTCTGGCATGACCTAGGGAATCCTGGTACAAGACAATGATCTTGGCTGCACTCTCTATTACAACACTCCCATGGGATATACATAGGATAATTTACTTTTTCTTTCCAATCCAATTTTAAAGATTCTAATATAAGATGATAATAAATAACCATGGTTACTTCTAAGATGTTTTAGATTGAAAATAATGTCATGATATTCTCTAAATTATTTGTTGACTCACATTATGTTTTCTTGTGTTAGTCAATGGATAGATTCCAAGAAATTCATAGTAACATTGATAATTATGTACAAGGTTGGAACGATTTCAAAAATGACAAAATAAATGGAATTTTGATGGGCGTAAAAGATATCTTGTTCATGCTAGATCAGGCATTTCAAAATATGATCAATGATATTTACACTAACCAACACCCAAACTCAACATAGGATAAATGGTGGAGAATGATAAGAGCTCCAGCAGTGGAAACCATGGTGAAAAGAAAGCTCATTTTCCATCATGCCAGAAATGTGGAAGGAGACACCTAGGAAAGTGCCACAATGGAAAATGAAATGCTTTATTTTTGGTAATGTTTGACATAATGTAAAAAACATTTGAGAAAAAATAAAGAGTACTATAGAAGAAAATAAAAATTATCATGTGAGTCCAATGACAGACATTTTTCATAAATGTAATGGATCTTGGCATTACCCAAGTCAATGCCCTATTATATAGAATAACATCAAGGTCAAGTAAAAACCTATGTGGAAATAAATGGATGGAGAAATTTTTAAAGGTATTAATGATCTATTTTTACGAGATTAATTTTGAAGACTATTCTCTTGTTTGTGTAACCATGTAGTTTATTATGTTAAAATGCTATTAGGGGAAGAATAATAATTTTTTTTTGGATATGGTTATAATAAACTATTTGGGTTTATATGATCCTTGAATTTGAGGCAATAACACGTTATTAAATTTTTGGATGAAAATGCGTGGTATGAGATAAAATTTGTAGTTAAATTATGTTACAGTTATTTTGAAGAATTTATCCCATTTTTGGAATGTTATAAAATATATTTTTAAAAAAAGGGAAACATGCAGACCATGTGAAAACTCATCACATCAGACAAAGATGTGGGATTTGTACCCACAATCAAAGCGCGATTGTGATTTATCGCCCACCACTGTACTAAGTGAAGTCCCTGGTTTGTGTGCAAAATTATTTTTAGTTAAATGATTTAATTGATCACTAATAAGTTTATTTGAGATCTTATTTTTTATCAAATGGATATACCTAGTATAAGAAAAATATTTGATAATTAAGAGATAAATATAATTTTGGAATAAGTAAGCTCTGTTTGGAACATGATATGCCTAGGAAAAATAAAATAATATAGAATTTAATTTGATAAGTAATGATGGATTTTTTTTATTTTGGAAGAATCTATGTTTTTACAGATATTTAGGTTATTAATAGAAATGATTTACCTATCATAGAGTATATGTGATTTGGTTAATTACACTTCTTGTATGAGAGTTTATGAGTATATGATGTTACTTGGAAATAAATGTTTAGATTTACAATGAATGTATATGTGATTAAATTCTTTAATGTTTTGGATTTCAATCTTAGAATGGATTATATTGAAGAATTTTAAGGACAATTTATTATTGAATGGTCTTTATTGAACTGTTGGTATTGTTTGTTCATTTTTAGAAATTATGTTTATTATTTCATTCGACAATTTATTTTCTAGTTTGGGATCATATGATCTTGTAAAAACTAATAGGTTTTGGTTAACCTCTAAATACAATGTAAATATATAGTTCATACTCTGTGGATTACGTGGATCTCTAAATGTTGATTTTAGAGCTTCAGGTGTGGCCAAGTCACCTTGAATACTTATCATTTGGAGAAAAGATATGTTAGTGGTTTACATTTATTAAAGGATGAAACACTACTTAAAAAGTAAATAAATATTTTTATCCTATTAATAAATCTCATAAATAAATTCCTCAACATTATGAAATGGATCTTAAAATAAAAAAAATTTCGTTTAATTTTCCTACTAGGAAACTAATTACTGTTCAACCCATCACATGTTTTTTGAATTCTTATTGTTATCTTTTTCCTGATCATGTTTTCTATCACTCTACATCAGAACATGACACTTAGTTTATCTTCCAAATCCATGTTTTCCTATATGGAATCCTAGTATGGGATATCTTAGATGACCATTATACCTCTCTTTATTTATTTTAAAGTTATAGTTTTATTGTCTCTTTTTCTGATGTGGGACATTCAATGATGTTCCCAAGATTAGTTTTAAAAATATGAGGATGTAATTTCCAAAATGAATGAATAATGTAACACCCCAAGCTTCCATGGTACTCTTCTCCTCGTATAATACAATAGCGTGCGTTTTATGCAACTCTAAGATCAAGCACACCAAGACTTATCAATCTAGCCATTTAGAATGCTGTTATGAACCACAATAACCACATTTTGAATTTTATATATATCCCATATAATCTTAACAATCATATTTTTTGTTTCTTAGACATTATTTAAATACAAATTCAATTTTTCAGATAAAAGAATTATTTTTTAAAAAAAGATACTTTTTGGCCTTTTAATGCCGAAACCTTTATAAATAAACTATTTGACACTTTTATATGTTATATTTGACAAAATAAAATTATTATTTAGAACCAGGACATCAAAATTAACTTTGGGTAAATTTTCGTTATTTTTCTGAAAAAATTTGGTTTTTAATGAATAGTGAAAATACTGTATTTTAATTCAATACTACCTTTCAATCTAATTTATTTTTATCATTATATTATATTTATAATTTATTTTTAAGTGTAATTACATTATATTTTTACCACTTAATCCAATTTTGGTAATTTTAAGTAATTTTACATTGAAATTCAACATAAACAGGTGTCAATATTTTGAACGTTGTTTTTTTTAAAATAAGGCATTATGTTTTTACAATGGGAATTAATTTTAAATTAATTGATCTAAATTTTATGATTTTAATTTTGTCAAAATAGACAAAAAATTTTAATTCTGAATATGAAATATTTCTTAGGCTGCATTTTTGGTATTTTTTTGAAAAACATGAATTTTTGATGGAAAGTGAGAACACTATGTTGTAATTAAAAAACCATCATTTTCATGTAAATGAAATTTTAATACTTATATGAATTGAATTTAAAATATCAAACCTACATGTTTGTTATTAGTATGTAAAATTTGGTTCAATACGATAAAAATAATTTTGGGTGATTAGTAAAATTTTGACTTTTATTTGCTGTTGTTAAAGATAAATAGGTTAATTCAAGGTAAAAATAATATTATAATAGTATTAAATTTACCTAACATGTGTCCTAATCCTATTGGTTGGTACATTTTAGACCATGGAAATACTTGGGTCATATTTGGGACTCCATGGAGCTACTTAAGAGTGAAAATGACAGCTTATATTAATTAATTTAATCTAATGACAAAAATGACAAAAACATATATATTTTAGTAAATCAATACTTCCATTGGGAAAATATGATAATTTAATTTGAGAAAGTGTGAAGTACTGCCCCATCAAAGTGATATAACTTGTTCATGCCATATGTGGAATGTAATAAGGATGGATTAAATGAAATTAAATAACATAGATATTGTAATATAATTATAATATACTTATTTATTATTATTTTTTCATTTTATTAAATATAGAATATAAATGAAAGAAGCGTTGATGCGTAGACAAGGCTTACCGTATCCAAGAATGGTGTGTTTCATTTCTTAACTTAAAATGATATGGAATATTATAAATACATATATAGTGAATATATATGATATAATAGATATCTAAATCATGAATATCATTCTAGAGCAAATGGAATTTTGACCCCATGGACAGTTTTTATTTATAACAAGTTCATTTTTAGACTAAAGTTTTGAACGTCAACAAAATGTCTAATATGAACTCAAACCATTAACTAATTGTTATAGCAAGGTTATAAGTGATATAAAAAGAATAATAAACATAAATTTTTTCTAAAATAAGTAGAAATTAACTTATTTATATTATTCAGTTTCAACATGGAACATACATGTCAAGTAGAACACGAGGTAAGGGGTTTCTATTCTCATTTTTAATTCTGTGAGATTTCCATTGTTCACCACTTATTTAATGCATGTGGTGTATTGTGTTCTACCATTTGATATATATTATCATGATTCTCTTTATATTAATATTATTATGTTATTCATTTGGTTGTTATTAAATTTTTTCATATGACTCGATTGATTACAACGTTTTAAGGGGTTTTCATCTCATTTCTTATTCCCATGAGATTCATTCTATATTGCCATTATTTCTATTTGTGTGGTGTATGTGCTACACATGATTGTATTCATTGTGTAATATAATTTAATTTATGGGTATTTAAATTTTCATTGTATGTTTTTTATTTCATGGGGTTTATGTTTCCTAACATACCAAATCAGTAAGAGAATTTCTAATTTTGATTTTCACTCATTGAGTTTTAGGCAATCTTGATTGATTATTTTACTCGAAGATTATGTGTGAAATCACTATTTCTTTATTTAGGTAGTAATTTACACTACCCTTTTTTTGGATATACTTTTGATACACATAATTAGTCCCTTGATAAATTCTCATGTCATCGATATGAACTTGATAAGAGTAATCCAAACTCAATTTACATTCATTGAGTTAAACATCCAAGTCATTAGTGTTGTTGTTACACGAATATGGGTGAATGTCCTCTAATTGATTTACACTAAACATCCAATAATATTTAGGGTATTTCTATTTTTTCAAACATAAGTATGTCTTTAATTTATCCTTAACCTAAGGAAATGACCTTTATAATGGATTTCATCAAAATTTATATTCAATTGATTCTACTTTGTTGTTTTCACCAATTCACTTTATATCATTTGTATATTGTACTTTGACATAGTATATCATGAATATATTTATTCTCATGGTAATATTATGTTTTGATCACTTCAAATATTTGTATTCGAACGTCTCTCAATTTGTTAGGACGTGTAACTAAAATACCATTTAAATGTTTTAATGATTTATTCTTCTAAATCTTTCTCATTAATGTCCATGTTTTAAAAAATGTTTTTAAGGATTTATTTACATGGACATGAATGTTTTGAAATTAAATTTCTTTTAAATGATTCAAATTTTTAAGGGACACATTGATTCAAAAATCTATTTTTAACAACTTCTTGATAAATAGTAATACTTTTACATGTTTTCAAGAAAAAAAGGATATTTCTCTCAAATAGTTTTACTGATTATTTTAAACAACACCAATATCCATGATTATTATTGATTGAAGGTGATTTATTGTAATAAAATTTTAAATATTTTATTGAATGAGTTATGTTTCACTATGGATGTGATATTTTTATACCATTCGGGTTTGTGGTTAAAATGTTGACATTATGTATGCTAGTTCTAATACGAATGTTTAGATTATGTTTCATCCTTTTCATATGAGGAATGAATTTGACTTAGTAAGTGACCGATGGAGTCTATTATTGCTCCTCAATGCATTGGTAGGTCTCTTGAGATAAACTAGTGTCTTGTCCCAAGGCCTTAACAAAATATTTTTTAATTCATAGGATGAGGCTTTTAGTATGTGGTTATGAGGTTTGAAATTATGAATTCCGACGTTATGAAATTAGCTATTGATATTACTTTGGATTATTCTACTAGTAAATAATCCATTTGTAAAAGTAAATGGAATTATTTCACTTATATTTTCTATATTATACTAAAGTAAAAGTTTAAAAGTCTTTTGTTTTAGTCTTACACATTGCCTTAAATTTTTATTCATATATAGAAAATTTTCTTCCATATTGTTATCCTTTATGAGCATCTGAGATCTCCCCTTTATATGCATTAATTTTTCCAGGATGTGAGGAAGTATATTATGATTGACTTCAAGGGATAGGATAAGGGATATGAGTATGTTCAAAGGGGGAAAATGTAGTAGTTTTTCATTTTATAATGTAATGTAATACTTATTTATGTATCTAGTACTTTTGAGGCTATTAAACTAATTGGTCATTTGAGGCTTGATCTATTGTGATCATGAAAGTATTAAGTAATAATGAACCTACTTTGGGTCACTAGGGCCGGGGTGTTACATAACTCATGTAAATAGAATAAATATTCATAAGAATATTATCATGGTATAATCTATGGATGAGAAACTGGTTTCATAAACATCATATCATGAAAAAAATACCTTTAAAGAATAAAAATAGTATCCTTCGTTTATATCCCTAGAAAATAATAACATAAATCAAAGGATATCATAATATGTATAAAATTATTTTGAATTATCACATGGAACATTTCATTACAAAAATTGCCTCTCATTGAAAATAAAATTTCAAATTTAATAAGAAATATTTTTTTGAAAATCAAATACATCGAAAATATCCATCAAAACTGATAATGGAATATTTTACGAAAGGTCATGATAGTTCAGAATTATGTTCTTATAGTACATGTTAAAATAAATATTCACTTCACATTTTTTGTAAAAAAATAAATTGTTTTAAAAAAATCCACTAAAAAATTTAAGATCTATATAAGGGGAAAATTTTATTAATAATTTTTTAAAATAAGGATAAAAAATTTCAAAAAACATTTTTAGATTACATGGTTTTTGAATAAATTGCGGTTTTGACCAAAAAAAGGAAATAAAGGTGTTTTTGGTAAAAACTTCTTTAAAATTGTTGAGTAAATAAAGAGAGATAAATAATGGGAAACCATGTATTTTCATCTCATAAAAATAGGATAAGATAATTATTTTTTCTCATCATAGATATGACATAATATTTCATTATTGAAAGAAGAATCATAAATAATCATATTGAATGAAAATATTATATCATAAAACAATTATTACATTGGTATCACTAAATCATAATCCATGTGAAAGAATAACATTAAATGAGACAAATAATATCATTATAATAAAGAAATAAATGATATTACATGACATAGTGGTAACATATACAAATCATAAAATAATATAAGTGCATAAAATAACAGATGTCAACAAAAAAGAAAATATAGATAGATATCCATGAATATATTGGTAACGTTTAAATTGTAAACCACCTAAAATATAGGTCATAAAATTTATATTTAATACAAATTATTTTTGAATAATAATCATAAAATACATTCACTCATAATATTAACATTATATGAAATAATTATGCTATCAATATGTAATGTGCATCATAGATGATAAAATTGAGAAGGAAGTCACATTTATTAATTTTTAAATTACATAATATACTTTTGAACCTCATTTATAATGTATATAAATTTATTATAATTATATTATAGGATGAAAATTATAATTTTTATATGATATATTATTTATTTATGACCATTTATTACCTATTTATTACTAATACCATGTTAAAATCATGTTTCAAGTAAAACTACTATTTTATATTCGTTTTAAATTTTTATTACGGTAATCCTACATTGAACATGGTTCCATAATTTGAAGAATAATTATAGTGACATAATTTTTATATTTATATATAAATTATGATATCAATTCAAATCATAATTGTTTTATAAATTAAGAATGTTAGTACCATGGGGATGGAATGTTGTATGTACACTTGAGTATTAATTTTATTTTTCAACATTAATTTTATAAAAATGGTAAGAAATATTTTATATTACATTTTAATAATAATTAAATAAATAAAATATTATTTAATTAAATATATTTAGAAATCTTATCCAAATTTATTGTAAAAAAGATAATTTGTTGAATTTCTTATTGAAGGAGGTAGTCCATATGTACACAAGCGATGTAGTCATCTTTCTATGAGTTAAAAGTAAGAAGTAAAATGATATACTATATTTTCAGAATGGTAACTATGAATTAAATATAATATTTTTCTCATGTATATCACACATATTCAACCAGTTTTTCCTTCCAACATTATTTTTATAGAGTTAGTGAAAAAATAATCACATCGCTTTGTGATGGGGTAGTCCACTGTATTCATGAGAGACATTATTATAACCACTAAAGTGTGAAAATTAAAAATTTCAATATGATATAATTTCTCAAAAGTTATAAAATATTATTATAATAGCATATATATACTTTTAATCCATCACTATACCCAATCATGAGATGTTGAAATGAAAAAATGATCGATAATGGTTCTTGAGGCGGTAGTCCACCGTGCGTAAGAATAATGTTTTCATAACCCATTTTATGGAAGTTAAATTTTTTTTGGAAATGAACATAACATATAAATACATAAATATATGGATTATTATGTGGTTATTATATCATAATATTTTACTAATAATTGAAAGTTTAAGAGAAATAAATAAAATCAAAATTCTCAATGGATAGCGTTACATATTCTCCGGTAAAATACTTATGTATGAACAAAAAACTCTATATATTGGATCTTGTTCCAAAATATATATTATCAGATTTGAGATGTAAAATTTTTATGTTATTTGGGAAGGAATTGAATGAACTATAAGTGCTTGAATGTGTGAAGAGGGGAGTAAAGGGAGTGACTGTAATATCCCAAGTAAATAAAGAATAATACATTTTTCTATAATTATTAATATTTGTGAATGAAATATTAATTTCACTTTAAATGGGTTTCTATGATCGATGGCGTACACGATAAAAAACAATGGGTTCCATTTAAATCTTTCGTTACACACTAACAATATAATAATATTATTTTAAATTGAAGTTAACACATTGTCTTTGTATTGGTGGGAATGAATGAAATTAACTAAAATTTGATTATACATGTTTTCGAAATGTTTTTACTTTCATCCAATAAAATTTAGGGGCATAAAGTTTGAATTAATCTAATTTTAAACATAAATACTCTAATATTCTATAGAAGGTCCATTTACCACCTTTTGATGGTGAACCCTATTTAAATCTAGTTTTGGTCACTTTTATATGTTATATTTGACCAAATAAAATTATTATTTAGAATCAGGACATCAAAATTTACATTGGGTAAAGTTTTGGTATTTTTCTGATAAAATTCAATATTTATGAATAGTAAAAAATATTGTATTTTAATTCAAAAGTGTGTTTTAATCTAATTTATTTATATGGATAGATTATATTTTTAATTTGTTTTAAAGTGTAATTATATTAGTTTTTTATCATTTAATCCAATGTTGGTCATTGAAATTAAGTTCACTTTGAAATTGGACACAAACAAGTATCAATCATTTGATAGTTATGGTTTTCTAAAAAACACTCTATTCGTTTTGTTAACGGGAATTAATTTTAAATTAACTAATGAAACATCTATATTTTGAATTTGGTAAAATAGAAATCATTTTTGAATTCATAATATTAAATATAGCTTAGGCCAAATGTTTTGTATTTTTCTAAAAAACACCAATTTTTCATGAATAGTGAAACCACTAAGTCATTGCTAAAAAACTGACATTTTCATTTAAATAAAATTTTAGCGCTTCTTTGGATTGAATGCAAAAAATCCGACATACATGGTTCTTATTTGTAAATAAAATGTGGTTCAATGAGATTAAAATAATTTTTAGTGAATAGTAACTTTTGACTTTTATTTACCATGGTTTAATATAAATAGAGAAATTCAAGGTAAAAAGCATATTATAATAATAGAAAATTACCTTAACACTTTTTATAACCTTATTTGTTGAGTAATGTATGACAATGGGCTTCTTTGGGTCAATAATGGGATCCCATGGAGCCACTTGGATGTGATAATGAAACTTTAATTTAATTAACTTATTGTAAAGGTAAAAATGACCTGAACAAATATCTTTTAGTAAATTAATTATTACAATGGGTTATATGAGTTATATTTTCGACTATAAATATCAATTGGAAAGATAAATATGTTTTCTACATTATTTTATTTATTATATAATTTTTAGACATCAAATAAATTTATTATTTATGACGTAATAATGATGCAGTGTATACCTCATTAATAAATGATTTAAATAAATAAGATTATAAATATTAAAACAATAAAAAAACATTTTCAATTAGAATTGGATGATTTTTTTAGAACATGATTCATTTTATCTTTATCTTTAAAGAGTTTTGGATCTTTAGAAACCAAATAAAAATTTATAATGAAATAATATTTGTAAACATTACGAAAGAGCCACCCCCTTATAAAAAGCCTTCACTTCTAAACCATTCTTAACACCTCTCAATCCCATTGGATCATCCAAACTCCTACCAAACAAGCTATCAAGACCTCTATCTCTTTTGTGGATCCTTACCATAGAAAGAAGGTACTTCAAGAATTCCTTTTGGTTCAAACTAACGAGAGTTACACAAATTAAAGGTAACCGTTTCTCTTAACTTGTTTTCTTTTCATATAATTCTACAACCCCTAAACTCTTTTTTATTAAATTATTTCATAACAACACCAATATCCTAATTATACTAGGATTTTTTTATCAGATGGATTCGAACTACACAAACACACACCACCATCAAACATGTGAAGAACATACTCTTTATATGAATGAAAAACTAACGCCTCACGAAACGATGATTGTTCTATTATCTCCTACCATGTCTCATGGTGGCCACTAAGATGACACTACATTTATATATGATATAAATTATGTTTATTTTTTTATTCTTCTTTATTTTTCATATATATCAATTCTTTATGGTTCCATTACAGGTAAAGGTGATTATTTCATTTGAGGAAGTGCGGACTACTGCCCCTTGAAAGCAATATGACTCGTTAATGCCATATGTGGGACGTATAAAGGATGGAGTTAATAATATTATAAGTGATATTATACTAGAATTATAATATACCAATGTATCATTATCTTTTAATTCTATTAAAAGAAGAAATTGAAATGAATTTAACGTTCATGCATACGTACAACTTACCATCTTCATGAATGGTGCATTTCATTTATTACCTCCAAATTTTATGTACTATTATAAATACACGTATATACTGGATATATTTGATGTATATGATACCAAAATCAGGAATATAATTATGGATATAATGAACATTTGACCTTGTGAACAACTTTTAATTATAAGAAGTCCACTTTTGAATCAAGTACCAAATATTGAAAAATTGAATGTTATTAACATAAATTATTACATAATAATTATTACATGTTAATAAGTGATATAAAATGAATAATAAACTTTAAAAGGGTTATTAATCAAGTAGAAATGTACTTTAGTTTATTATTCAAGAGATTAAAGAATGATCAGGTCAAATCGGACACAATGTAATGGACTTCGTCTCAATCTCCTTTCATTACGACATATTTTGTTTTAATACATGAATTGATTTTATACATTGTATAAACAACTTTGACGTTTCATTTCATTCAATGGGAATCTTCTTCTACCAAGAGTTTTACAAAACGAAAACAAGAATGTTTGTAAGCGTACGTGGTGACTATGACCTTTCTATCGTCGCATGTATTATTTGATCTTGTGTCTTCCTTAACAGGCCATTATGTTTTTAAACGGAAAATAAATACCACATACTCTTTTTACATATTATGGTATTGAATTTTTTTTGATAATGGATCTGTTATGTCAATATATTTAAATGATATATTGTGATTGAAATGTGGAAATGTTATCTTTCCTTTTTGTTTGTTTTATTTGTTATGAATATGTTATAGTTCATGGGAATTGTTTACGCATACGAGTGGTTACATGATAAACTAGATGCGGGTGAGCCCGAGATAGCTCTATAATGAATTGGGTAAAGTGATAGAGGTAAACATGAATGTTTCTCCAATGTAATATAGGGAATATGCTGTGATGGGTATTCTAAATGTAACTCTTTACATTCCTATGATCGCTTCAAAGAAAGTTTGATTGGAATGACACAAGTTACCTTTATGATTTATGTTTTCTATGTGTTATTAATAAATCTTATTATTTCATGAGTTATTTTAAAGAGATTATCTTATGTATCCAATGATGAAAATATATTATCATTCTTTTTTTATAACCCTTACTGAGATTTTTATGCTCATCACATGTTTTTAAATTTCTTTCATAGGACCTAAAACTGAATAGGGTCAAGGATGAGATCATGGAAAAGTCATGCTGTCTAAAACATGGGACTAGACATGAATATTTTTTTCAAGAGTTTTTATTTTAAAAAAAATGGAAACTGAGTAGAAGTTTCTACGTCATAATTTTTGAGATGTAATGTAATAAATATCACCAAATTACCTAAAATTATAAGCATGAAAAGATTTTCAATGTGATTTATTCATATAATTTAATATTATGTAATATTTAAGGTTGGGTCCATATAGTAGGTATTAAAGGTCGGTTTGGATAACTTAAGGTGTTAGGGTATTGTTAAATCAATATCAATAAATTACGTTATGTCAATATTGAAATGATATAGAATGTAGAGATTACCTTGTTCCTTCATTTATGATATTTTTGTGTTCAGAATGGGTTTCTGTAGAGGAAACTTGGTAGCTATGTTGGGAAGACATCAGGTGGAAAACAACCTTCCAAACTAGAAACCCGAGATGGTCAGAATCAGAATTAAATAGTTTGTTACAGTGATGTCACAATTTACTCAGGCTATAAATGGTGGTGGTATCCATGCATGAGATCAGCCAGATCAACCACAGAGGAACATGTCAGTAGTGGATCATTTAATTAGGCAACATCCTCCATCATTCAATGGATCATCTGACACTGTGCTAGTAGAAGGCTGGATTAAAGAACTGGATAAAATTATGGTGTTTATCGGGTGTTCATAACATCAAAAGGATTGTCTTGAGATTTTCCATTTTGAAGGTCAAGCTGATAAGTGGTGGTCGATGGTAAAAATTTCAGGGATAGTGAGGAGATTTGTACTATTGATTTGGATGATTTCAAAGGTATATTTCATGATAAATATTTTCCTAAAGTGGTACATCATAGGATTGAAAAACAATTCCTAGAATTGTGGAATGAGGATTACTCAGTGGCTGCTTATGAAGAAAAATTCACTCGACTAGAAATGTATTCTCTAAATTTTATACGAGATATTTATAGTAAAATAAACCGTTTTTACTCAAGATTAAAACCAATTTTCGAATTTCATTAGCTTCTTCCAAGTTTAAAAGTAAAGAAAAACTGGTTTGTTGTGCGGATAAGTTAGAAATGGAGTTTACCGATCTTCAGATGTTCTTTCATAAAAAACAGAATAATAGGTCGAGGTGACAGACGAATGGAAAGAAGACATCAAAAATGTCGGATGGAATGAAACTTATGTTTACAATTTGTGAAAATTATGGTAAAATGATTGCTGGGAAATGAATTTTGAATTCCAGTAAGTGATACTGATGTGGTAAATTGGGACATAAGGCTCGTAATTTCACTTAAAAATATCAAGGTAATGGTATGAAAAAAATATTATTTATAGTTAGTAAAATGTTATAAGTGCAATGAAATGGGCCATTATGAAAATGAGTGTCAAACAAAGAACTCAACTGAGGGAAAGCAGCTAGAATACAAGCAGAAAGAGGTGGTGAAGTCCTTTACAACTACTTCAGCAGATATTGGGCGATCAAATGAAGTAGTATCATATTATTATCATAGGTTTGTTGAATATTTTTCATGGTTATCTAGTCCATCGACTAAATTAACGTGAAAAGGTGTAAAGTTCATTTGGAAAAAAGTATGTGATGATTGTTTTAATGACTTGAAACGAATATTAGTGAATTCTCTATATCGGGAACTACCTTCCAGAAATGGTGACTTTGTTATTTACAATGATGCTTTATTAAATGTAATTGGTTGTGTTTTATGATGAATGATAAGGTAGTTTATTATTCATTACGTCAGTTGAAAACTCATGAGTTAAATTACCCTATAGATGATTTGGAATTAGCTGTTGATGCTTTTTGCTTTAAAATTTTGGAAGCATCATTTTTATGGAGTAAAATGTGAAATATATACTGACCACAAAAGTTTTAATTATATATTGACTCAGAAATAATTGATCGTGAGACAGACGAGATGGTCGAAATTAATCAAGGATTACGATTACACGATCCTTTACCATATGTGAGAAGAAAATAAAATGATTGATGCTTTGAGACAAAAAATTAATGCTTCATTAACCATGATATGTTTGGAATGAGATCCATTGGTTTTTTATTTGATAAACTTTGTCATAGAATTTTATGGTGCATGAAATTCTTCTGTTTTGTTTCAGGTGTAAGTGAAATAATCTCTATCAAAAATAATTAAACAAGCATAGAAGAAAGACATTGAGTTATAGAAAAATCTAGAGTTAGTTATGAATGGTATGTTTCCTGAATTTATCATTGATAATGATTTTGTTTTGAGGTTTGGTAAGAGATTATGTCTGCGTTGTAATTCATAGTTGAATAGTGAGTTGTTATTCTAAGATCAGAGTTCTCTATTTTTAGTTCATCCTAGTAGTAATATGATGTACATAAATCGTCGTGAGTAATAATGGTGAGATGAAATGAAAAAATATATTGCGGATTTTACTGTGAAGTGTTTGACATGTCATCAGGTTAAAGAAGAGTGACACCTACCAAAAAAGATGCTTTAGTATTTACCAGTGCCAGAGTGGAAATGGGAATATAGATCCATGGTCTTCGTTGTGGGATTACTGAAGACATCTGAAGTTAATAATGAAATTTGGCTTACTGTTGATTGGTTTACTAAATCTACTCATTTACTTTCTATTTGAGATACATTGTCTCTATATCAACTTTATTGGTTGTATGTTATTGAGATAGTAAGGTTACATGGTGTTCCCTTCTCCATTGTATCTGATCGTGATCCCAGGTTTACATATAACTTTTGGAAATTCCTTCAGAAGTCGTTTGATACTGAACTAATTTTTAGTACAGCTTTTCATGTGTAATCAGATGGGCAGTTAGAACGAACTATTCAGTCCTTGGAAGATATGATATATGCTTGTTCACCGAATTACTAGTGATGTTTGGACCAACATATATCTTTGGTTGAATTTTTTTATAATAATAGTTTTCATTCCATTATACAGATGTCTTTATTTGAGGCATTATATAGAAAGTGATGTCAAACTCTATATTTTTGGGATGAAGTAGATGAAAGGAAGATGATGGGACCATAATTGGTAGAAGATATGATAGAAAAGGTTCTACTGATTCAAAAGAACATGTGAAAAGCTCAGAGCACGCAGAAAAGTTATACAGATAATCGGAGAACGGATCTATCTTTTAAGGTAGGTGATCATGTATTTATGAAAAATTTTCCATGGAACAGTGTGATACATTTTGGTAAGAAAGGAATGTTGAGTTTTAGGATTATTGTACCTTATGAAAGCCTGGAAAAAGTTAGATTAGTTTCTTACAGTGCGGAGTTACCTCCAAATTTATCCCAGGTACACATTTTTTTTTCATGTTTCAATGTTAAGAAAGTATATGCCAGATCCATCACATGTATTAAGTGGATATGTAGATTAGTTGGAAGTGAATATCTATTATGAGAAAAACTAGTCCATATTCTTGAACGAAGAGAGTAAGTGTTGCAGAATAAGGTAATTCACTCGGTAAAGGTTTTGTTGAAAAACCATATGGTTAAAAAGGCAACGTGGGAATCTGAAAATGCTATGAGGGATAAATACCCCCACTTATTTGATAAGTGACTAAAATTGCAAGGATGAAATTCTCAAAAGGGTGGGAAGGATGTAGCATCACAGGTAAATAAAGAATAATACATTTTCCATAATTATTTATATTTGTGAATTAAATATTAATTTTACTTTAAAAGGGTTGCTATGCTCGATGGCGTGCCCGATACGCAACAACGAGTTTCTTTGAAATCTTTCGCTGCGCACTAATAATATAATAATATTATTTTCAATTATAGTAAATTACTATAGGTTGTATTAGTGAGAATGTATAAAACTAACTAAAATATGATTATACATGTTTTTTAAATTCTTTTACTTTTATCCAATAAAATTTAGAGGCTTAAAATGTGAATTAATCGTGTTTTAAGCATAAATACTCTAATATTCATTAAAAGATCGATTTGATTCCTTTTGATGGGAAACCCTATTTAAATATACTTTTGATCACTTTCATATGTTCTATTTGACCAACTAATGTTTTTAGAATTGTAACATCAAAATTTACTTTGGCTAAATTTTTTGTATTACTCTGATAAAATTCACTTTTATGAATAGTGAAAAGTACTCTATTTTAATTCAAAATTCCATTTAATATAATTTTAAATATGGTTATATAATCTTTTAAAATTTTATTAATGTGTAATTATATTATGTTTTCACCATTTAATTCAATGTTGGTCATTGGAATTAATTTCACTTTGAAATTTCACATAAACAAATATCAATCTTTTGATAGTTATTGCTTCTTTAAAACACGCTATTTGTTTTGATAATTGGAATTAAAATTAAATTATTTAATGAAACTTCTATGTTTTTAATTTTGTAAAAGATAAATATTTTTGGAATTCATAATTTCAAATATATCTTAGGCTGAATTTTTGGTATTTTTATGAAAAACTTTAATTTTTGAGGAATAGTGAAACCACTAAGTTATAGTAAAAAAACCGAATTTTGCATTAAAATAAAATTATACTTCTTCTGTGGATTGAATTTCAAAAATAAAACATTCATGGTTGTTATTGGTAATTAAAATATGTTTCAATATGATGAAAATATTATTTGGTGAATAGTAACTTTTGCATTTTCTTTACCGCGGTTAAAGGTAAATATGGTAATTCAAGGAAAAAAGAACATTATAATAATATCAAATTACCTTAACACATGTCCTAAATTTATTGGTGGATTAATTTACGACCATGAGAATATTTGGGTTGATTTTGGGACCACATGGAGCCACTTGGGAATGATAATGACATTTTATTTTAATTAACTCAAAGTAAAGAAAAAAACGACATAAACAAATTTCTTTTAGTAAATTAATTTTTACAAGGAGTTATATCAATTATCATTTCGAATATAAATAATAATTTGAAATATAAAATGGTTTAATAAAATATTTTATTTATTTTATAATTTTTATACATCAAATAAATTAATTTATTTGTGACATAATAATGATGCAGTGTTTACCTCATTGATAAATGATTTTAATAAATAAGATTATAAATATTAACAAAATATCCAAAACATGTCCAATTCTCATTGGATTATTTTATTTCGAACATGAATAATTTATCCTCAACTTTAATGAGTTTTGGATCTTTAGAAATGGAATATAAGTTTATTATAAAATAATATTAGCAAACCCTCCTAAAGAGCCCCTCCTCCCCTTATATAAAGCTCTCATTTCTAACCTGTACCTCACACCCCTCAATCCCCTTTGATCATCCAACCCCTAGCCAAATAATCCCTCATTATCCTTTTCCTTCTTTTAGAACCCTTACATTAGGCAGATGATAGTTCAAAAAGTCCTTTTGGTTCAAACCAAAGGGAGTTAGCCAAATTAAAGGTAAATGTTTCTCTTAACTTATTTTCTTTTTATTTTACTTCTACAACCCCTAAAATCCATTTTATTCCTTTATTTTATAACAACAACATTATCCTCAATATACTATGATGTTGTTATGAGAATTATTGAACTACACTTACACACACCTCAATCTATTGGATGAATAACATATTGTTTATGTGAATGGAAAAATAACGCCTCACGAAATGATGATGGTTCGATTATCTCCCACCTCCTTTCATGGTGGCCGTTAGGATGAATCTATATTTATATATGATATAGATAATGTTAATGTTTTCTGTATGATTCTGTATTTTTCTTTTATATCATACGTTTATGATTTCTATTATGGGTAAACGAGATAATTTAATTTGAGGAAGTGTGAACAACCACCCCCTCAAAGTGATATCACTTGTTAATTCCATATATGGGACGTATAAAGGATGGAGTTAATGAGATTATATATGATAATATACTGGAATTATAATATCTATATAAAATTATGTTTTAATTCCATTAAAATAAGAAATAGAAATGAATGTAGCGTTCATTTGTACGTACGACTTACCGTCTCCATGAACAGTGCATTTTATTCCTTACCACCAAATGATATATAATATTATAAATACAGGTATATACTAGATATATATGATATATATGATATATATGAAATCTAAAAAATGAATATGATTCTGGATATAGTGAACTTTTTACCATTTGAAGAACTTTTAATTATAAGAAGTCCATTTTTGACTCAAGTACCAAATATTGATAAACAAGCTTTATTAACGTAAATGATAACATAATGTTTATAATATAGTAATAAGTGATATAAATGGAATAATAAACTTGGAAAAGGTTATTAAGAAATTAGAAATTAAATATAGTTTATTATTTGGGACATTCAAGAACGAACAGGTCAAATCAGACACAAGGTAAGTGACTACATCTTAATCTCCTTACATTGAGTCATATTTTTTTAAACACATGAATTTCATTTCAAAGCTTTATAAACACTGTTGAATTTTCATTTCATTCAAATGAAATCATTTTAAATGAATCATTTTACTACACAACAAAAAAAAAGGTTTTTTTAGCATACGCGGTGACAACAACCTTTTTTCCGCCGTGAGTATTATTTGATCTTTTGGATTCCTTAATTAGCCATAATGTTTTCAAAAGGAAAATAAATACCATATACTATTTTTACATATTTTTTATTAAAAATCGTGTTGATAATGGATTTTTTATGTCAAAATATTTAAATGCTATATTGTGATTGAAATGTGGAAATGTTATCTTTCCTTTATGTTTGTTTTATGTGTTATGAATATGTTATGGTTATTGGGAATTGTTTGAATATACGGGTGGTTACGTAATAAACCTAGGATGGGTGATCCCAAGATATCTCTCCAATGCATTGGGTAGTGTTATAGTGGTAAACATGAATGTTTCTCCAAAGATATTTCGTCAATATACCATGATGGGTATTCCAAATGTAACTCCATACGTAGTTGTGCTAGCTCCAATGTAAGTATGATATGAATGCCACAATTTACCTTAATGATTTATGTTTTCTATTTTTTATTCATAAATCTTATGATTTCATGAGGTATTTTAAAGAGATTATGTTATATATGTAATGATGAACAAATGTTTTCATTCTTTGTTTTATAACCCTTACTGATCTTTTTATGCTCATCCCATGTTTTGAAATGTTTTTCACATGACCTAAATATGAATAGGGTCTAGGATTAGATCAAGGAAAAGTAATGCTATATTAAAAATGGGACTAGAGATGACTCATTTTTAATGAGTTTTTTATTTTATGAAAAAAAACAAAGTAAAAGTGTGTACCTTATAATTTTTGAGATGTAATATAATAGTAATGGCTTAATATCTAAAACTCTAAACCTAATAAGATCCTTAATGTTAATTATTCATTTCATTTAGGATTATGTAATGTTTAAGGTCGGGTACTTATAGAGACCTTTTATAAGTCAGGTGAGTGGCCCAGTTGTAATTTTTGAGAAGAAAAATTAGTAAGCACATTTCCCTCTTGACTAATAGCCAAGAATTTAGTATTAGAGAGTATGATAAAATATGGGGTCAAAATATTTCTATAAAACATAATTTATATATTTTTTAATTAATTTAATTTTTTTATTTTTTACATTAACCCATAGACCCATTTTTACCTTAACCATGGTAAATAACATTTACATTTATTACTAAAAATATTGGTCAAAGATCACGTTAAACTAACTAGGAAATACAAATTATTATAATTCCAATTATTTAACCGATCTTAAAAATTAAAATCATATAATTTTACTAACATAAATTAAAATTAAACCCACTATCATGATGAGAAAGAAGGTTTTCAAATAAACAATGTTTAAAAGTTTAAAAGGCTGTTATATAAAAATTCATAATAAAATCTATTAAAATAACCTAAACTATAATAATGGATAGAAATTTTTTATAATTTTCATTTAAATCAATTTACAATATATCTAGTCTTTATAAATAATTTAAATTAAATTTTAATTTTCAATTTAAATTTAGTATTTTTCATTATACATTAATAAATTATTCTTTTCTGAAAAATCTAACAAATTCATTCTAATATAAATTTGATAAAAATAATTAAAAATTGCATTTTCAATTAATGATTTTAAATATTAAAAAAAATTATATTTAATTTATCTATGCCATAATGGCAATACAACTATTAATTAAAAAAAATATTTTATTCTAAAATTTTGATTTATTATATTCTCCAACCATGAAAATAAAAAAAAATTGAATTACGAAATTTGATGGAATATATGATATAAAAATAAAAAATAAGATTATTCTTTAAAATTCAATTGTTTAATTTTTTTAGTTAAAACGTGATGGTGTGGATTAAAAAATTTATTTTGAAAAATAATTTTTTTCCAACATACTTTAATGTTTTCATGTAAAATTAATTATTCACTAGAGAATTATTTTTATATACATGTGTGGACTCTATATTTCAATAATTTAATAAGTAATATTCATATTTAATATTCCAATAGATTAGTAAAACCTATTATCATATGTAATAATATTTTAATTGTAATCTTTGTATACTTATTGTATCCTATATTTTATGGTACACTAAGTGTTGTGTGTAATGAAAGATAAACACAGTGTTGCATATAATGAAAGATAAACTCAATATTGTGAGAAACTAAAATCATTAAATGACTAAACATACTTGAATATATATATATTTCTTAAATACATATTGTTTTATATTCTAACCCCCTTAAAATTAATTTGACCCAAAAATTTGTTACTTTTTTTCCAATAATGATGAATTATTCTACTTCATCATATCCTAGGGTTCCTATATAACATAATAAAATGGTTGGTATAAATATGAATCATTAAACATTTGAGTTTTATTCTTTCATAGAACATTATTGAATCAATATTGAATACCATACGATTTTTTCTTATGTAAATGACCATGATCCTATGGTATATCACATATGTTTAGTACATTCGATGGATTCAGTATGTGATTCCTCAGAAGAGATACGTGGAACGCCTATTGAACCTTATATATATTTGGTGTATGTCCCCACTGATTATTTAATTTTCATAAAAAACCAATAATATCAAATGGATTGATATGACTATGGATATGAATTTCATTATATTGTAAGAATAATTTTATCTTTTTGTTGTGATTTTGCCAATTTACACTTCATCTCTTACTCCATGAAATGAGTATAATTTTTTATTTCTTGATGCTCTAAAAGACAAAAGGACCCATAAATTAATGATAATGAATTCCTTATATCTATCATTATCATCATAACATAATTTATGCACTTTCTATCAATTATGGATTAATATTTATATGGTTATGTAATATATAAATATTTAAAAACTCATAAAAATTTCAACATATAAAATTCCATAAATTTTTAGCCTTATAGCCCATAAAAAATTAAAAATATATAAATAATGTCACAAAATCATTCCATTTTGTTTATGGAAGAACAAAATCATATTTTGGGAGACTCCGTTGTGAAATATATTTTAAATTGTGAGAATTTTGATGGGTTATTTGCTCAGCAACACGATGCAGGTAATAAGGATGCACCTAAGAGTTTAGTTTCGAAACATATTAAGAATTCAGAAGAAGAAATAATATTTTTATGATTAAGGCCCCTATAGAGGCTGCATACAAGTTATATTTGACAATGATTCTGGCGGATAAAAAAATGTACAATGAGATTAGATCAATAGGAATGAACTTATTAGACAAAGGGATTCAGTTAAAAAAATATATATGTAGATTTATATTATCCAAAAATTTAGTAAATGTTTTATTTATTCAGTGAATTGATCAATGATTACCATGATATAAAGCTATAAGGTCATAAGAAGAAATTATATAGAGATAAGGCTAAAAATAGAATGGTACATGAGTATAATGGTTCAAATATTTTCTATAGTCCATGATTTTTTGTTGTTTGGATTTGTGAGATTCATACTTTTTCTTTAGTGTATATCAAAATAGATAAAATTTAATATCATTGACTCACTCCATCAATGATTACATAAACTACATTTTCTTTAAACCATTAATAATTTCCAAGGCCATCAATACTATCCATTTTACACTATCCATGTTAATAATATCATTATCTAAAATACACACCATTTTTTCAACAACATGAACATATTAAGGCTAATCTTCTAAAATAATTTGTTTTCTAAAAAATATCACCTTTATTAATAAATAATGTTTCTCTGAAATTTGTGTTGATAGATATATTTATGAAAATTCATTTTTCATAACATATATAGACCAATCCCATATATTTCACTATTCAAAAGATAATAGTTTTTAATATCAATTCATGGACACATAAATTAAAAAATTTAATTGTGAACCCATTATTTAAATACCATCATCTTATTACTTAGTACATATTTATAATAATATGAAATTAGAATTATTTCTTAAAATTCATCAATATCAACTTAATCATGATTCATAAGTTTAAATTGAGAAATATAATTAGAACGGTCCATACATTTTATATTTTTCATGTGGTATCTTTATCATCATCAGTATAAAAATTACTCATACCACCTTATTGATTCTATTCACATGATTTCTCCTCAAGACATTGAATTTCATTATTCCTATACATTCAAAATTTAAATAATACATCAATTGATAATATGTTTTGGAGACAAGAAATGATATGAATTTCATTAGTTTAATATTTAACTGTACATTGGAAATTTTATACTCTATGACCTTGTTATATATTAATAAAACATATTTTCATTCATTTAAAAAAATACATGGAGTGAATCTTCAAAAATTCTCAACATATAAAAAAGTAAATCATCTTTCCTCCATGGTTTCCACAAGTCAATCAGCCAACAAAATATATCCTTCTCTTTTATGGAGAGTGTGATACTAGGTTCTGTTGTACATTATCAATCATGTTCCATGATAATTGTTTATAAATTATAAAATTATCATTCACTATAGTAATCTTCTCTTTTTTCCATTGATTTGAATTTTTTTTGTCATAATCCATGTAAAAATAGTTTCTTCTAATTACCCCCCCATTGACTAAAACCAAAATTTATAGTGAGAGAAACACTAATCATAGTGGTATACCACATACTCATAGAATGTCACTTATAGAATGTCAAAATAAATACACCTAATTTTAGATATATGACACCTTAGGTTTATCCTCTTTCATAAAAGATCATCATATATTAAAATCCATCATGATGGTTCATATAGTTTTTTTGTATTTTCAGTGATCATCCATAGGAGTTTAAAACATGGTGTGTATAATGTCCCATTGTTAGGAACATAATGATGATAGATTCCATATAAATACTCCCTATTAAGATTTAATACTATAGGTTACTCTATGGTAAAACCATATCCTCTTTTAATATCCAGTTTTGGATGTAATTTATTTAAAAAAACATATTATATAAATTATAAAAATTCATGGATACTTCTCTATTCATTGACTCATCTTTATTATTATTTGTAGACAAATCCATAAGAGTATCCTTAAAAATAACCCATATAGATCTCTATAATATTTTTTCATCCTACTTTCCATTTTCAGACTAAAACCATTCTACGATACCAACATTAGATAAACATAATTTTCATACATAGATATTACAACTTTATAGAAGATTATTAAACTCATTACATTAACACATGACTATTGTGAATATTATATTAGTGTATTTATATAATAGGTATAATATTATATAATTTATTCAAACATATTCACAGTTACACATAAATATAATACCCTTTAATACTCATCGCATATATGGCCTACATGAAATCATTCTTTAAAACATGGGGAAAATAAAAATAATAAGTGGTGAATTTAGATGCTCACTGAGGGTAGAAAAAGGGATGTACATAATAATAACGTGAAAAAATGTTATGAAAACATCTGTACAACTTAAGATAATCATACATTTCATATCAAAGATCATAACCTTGGGTCATGGAATATATATTGGTAGTTGATAGAACCTTAATAATAATTGAATAAATCAAAATAAGACATTAAAACATAACAATGGTATAATAAATAACTTTTTTTACTAACATCATCTTATAACATTATGAGCATATTCAAATAGATAGATGTTCATTAATTAAGTTAAAGACCATAAATCATGATCGTGCATAAATATATTGACATAGAACTAGATTCATGCATAAATTTAAAGACATGAATGACTAGTTCAGAAAATGATCTGTTAACAAGTATTCAGGTTCAGATATAACATTGTGGATATGAAATCATGTTAAAAATGATATTATTAAGATGAAATAAAGTTTAATCATAACATTGTGAAGATTTATTCATTTTTATTAATAACATAGTTACTCTCAGTTTTTTCATATTTACCCAATTAGTTTATAAGAGATATAGGTCCCACCAGTCACATAATGAACCTCATACATATGTGTACTATAATATAATAAAAAAATAATTATATCATAACCAATGAAATGAAATGAGTTTCATAAACATTTCATCATATCATAACTTCGGTTAAGTAGATATGATTCATAATCCTTAAATAATATCATCATTTACAATCATGTGAAAAAATAAGTGTGTTTCAAAAGAACTGTATCATTGTATTAGAAATGGAAGATGATATATATTTCATAATAGTATTATCATGGTATAAACTGTAGGATTGAAACATGTTTCATAAAATTAATTAAATGAAAAATATATATTGAAATTATAATAATGGTATACTTTGTTAATATCCCCAATTAATAATAATTTAAATTAAATGATATCATCATGGATAGATAATGACATTGAAATATATGTAGGAAAATATAGTGGGGGGATATTCTTTCCTTGAAAATCACATTTTAAATAAAAAATATTATCACAAAATTTTTAAATAATTTTTTTCAATACAGAAATTTAAAATCAATAATGTAATTCTCAATATAATAATGTTCATTAGGATAAAAAATACATTCGTTCCATACATGTTAAAATAAAAATTCCATTCAAATTTTCCGTAAAAGCCAAATGAACATTGTTTTGAAAATGACATGAATATTAATTTCAAAACATTTGAAAAAAAATTTAATCATGGGTAAAAGTATCATTAAAAATTATTTTAATAATGAATACAAATTAATATTTTTCTTAAAAACATTTTTTTAAGAAAAACAGTATTGACCTATGATAGAAAAAATTTATTTTTCATAAAAACATTATTATGAAATCTCTACTACATAATGTGATAGAAATAAAAGAAAAATATATATTATAATGACATAAATAGAACATATTAAAACATAATATTTTACCAGGAGAAATATCATAATTTCTCATCATGGGAAGTCTAATAAAAAACAATCCTGGAAAATAGTGAGATTGTATCAAAAAAAATTACCACATTTGTAGTATTGAAACCTAAGAACCAATAAATAATAATCTTTAATGGGGAATAAAATTAAATAGGATTAATTAATTAATCATATAATATGTAAATGGGGATATAATAACACCACATAAAGGAATAAAGTTGTATAAGATGATATATGTCTCAAAGATGAAAATTTAATTAAATATCCATTTCCACATTGGTAACTTATTAACAATAAACTGCAAAAGGTGTCATCATAAATGGTTATTTAAATAAATACAGATACATATATAAGAATAATAAAATATATCCAAAATAGGGATAAGAAACACATAAGATAACTAGGTAGTGAATATGGAATGTGTCTCACAAAAAAAGAGATAGAAATACTTTACCTTAAGTCTCAAATTCCTTGACCCACATATGTTATTCCTTTATAATATATATTAGATTATTAAAAATCTATTATAACTCGATAATTATATATTTCATACCATATATAAATTATATATGATTTATATATGACCATTATGCCGCATGTATTACCCATACAGTGTTTAATTCAAGCTTCGGTAAATAACAACTATGTTTTATAGTTATTATTTTCAATCTCCATACCATGATCATGGTTAAATAATGAATGAAAAAATAATAATTAAATAATTATGATATTCATAAATCAATTATATTTTTATTACCTATTATGAAATTTGGTTTTGAGAAATCATGTACCCTACGATCAAAAAGACTATAGATCTTACATACGCATGAGTCATGCTTCTAATTTTCATATAGCATTTTAAAATGGAGGTACATATTATTTTATGTTAATTAATGATAATAATATAATAAATAAAATTTAATTTCATTAATTATATTTATACATATCATCCATTTGGTTTGGTGATAAAAATAGTGAGTCACATTACTCTGTGAAGGCAGTAGTACACATTTACAAGAACGTCATTTTCATTTTTCAGTCAGTAAAAATGTATTAATTAAAATGATATGTTTTTTTAATAATGGTAAAAATTTAATTAATATCATAATTATTCTAGGTATATCCTATATATTAAATAAATATCCCTTTATTATGTTTCATATAAACTATTAGTGGAAAAAATAACATCACTTCGTGAGGATGTAACTGTATCCCATAAATAATGCAAAGTATGTTGTTTTATATGATATAATTTATATATAGTTATAATAATGTTATTAATCACATTTATATACTTTATATCCCTCATAATACCTAATCGTTAGAGGTGGTAATGGAGAAGTGAATGTCATCAGTTCACAAGGTGATAGTCTACTCTACACACGAATGGTGATTTTTCAACTCATTTAATGGATGTGGAGATGATTATAGGTCATGATCATAACATAAAAAATATAATTATAGGGATGATGTTGTGGTTATTATATAATCAGGGTTTAATAACATTTTTTATAGGTATAGAAATGAATAAATTAAAATTCTCATTGATGAATGTTACGTCTTCTTCGGGTAAACTCATTAGGTATGTATAAAAAAACTTATAAGGATAGATTTATGCTTATAATATGTAATATTAGATTAAAGTAAAGAATTACTTATGTGATTTAGGATATAATTTTATGATCTAAATGGATGTTAAGGTGTTAAGAGGAGAGGATAGTTGGTGTCCTTTTATAAGTGTGGTGTTTGTCACATATGTATGTTTTGCGGAAAAATGGCATTCCAACATTTTTCATATGCATAAAGTGAAACAATTAGATTTAAATAGACATAGAAATATTTTGTTATGAATATGAAAACAATATATTTATATAAATTTTTATTTCATTTTTACCCAAACATTTTTAATTTAACACGTTTTAAAAACATTTTATCCATAATGTTGGTAATTAATTTATAACCTTTCACTATTTAGTTTTATAAAAAATATAAACGAAAATATTAAATAATATTTATTATGACTATTCTAAATAAGAATATATTTTTCAAAATTAAATTCAAATAATTTTAAAATATTAATATAAAATAAACTCTCGATACGAGAAGAGAAAGCAGGTTCTCAAAAAAAAAGTTTCAAAAGAATGCAAGGAGATGTTATATAAATCAAAATTATAAATTAATATAATGAACTAAATTGGATATACATATATATATATTTATTAATTTATATATAACGAAAATTTTAAATATATTTTTACTTTTCAAATAATTTAAATGAAAGGTAGTTTTCAATTAAAAATTTGTAATTTTCATAATTCACAAAAAAATATTTATTTTTCATAAGATCATCAAAACTTTCCCCTATGATATTGTTTAAATGATAATTTAAAATATAAAAATTAGTTTTCAATTATGTTTTATAATTGTTATTTTTTTAATATATGTATGCTAAAATGGTGACAAAATAACTATTAAAAAAAATACTGGTTTAAGAGTAAAATATGATTTATTCACATCTATTCTCTAGAAATATTATATGGTGAATTTTCATTAATTAATATAATGTATAATAAAAATATTCATGAATATAATTCACCAAAAGTGATTGTTTTAATTTATTAATGTGAAACTAATTGCAGTGCATAAAACAATATTTTTATACATTTTTTCCTTTATTTCCAAATTGTACTAATTCACATTTTTAATTAATTACACACAAAATAATTCAATTTATTTGAAGACTAAACTATATATTTTCATAATTTATTTAACTATGTTCATTCCTTCCATTACACCATATATATGGTAACTATCATATTATGTAATAAAATGTTAATAGCATGTTATGTTTCATTTTAATCGTTATTGGGTGTATCACAATCCACACCCAATGCTGAGTGCAATGTTTATTAAACATAGTTTTTTTGTTTAAAAAACAAAATAATTAAATTTATATGAAAAAGTTATTTCAAAAAATCGTGGGTTGTTATATTTAGCATAATCTATGCACTAATCATGTGACCTTGCCTACCTTTCCAAAATCCAAAGATCTGGTATCTAAATCAGCCTATGTTTCTCTCAAGTAGCCTCCTGTCCTTTTATAAAACTAAATTATTGGGAGAATGATTTAATGAATATATTAATGGTTTATTCAGTATTTGAAAAAAACCATGATCATACAATCTCCCCTATATAAAATGAGTTGTCCATAAGTTGTCTTCTTAACAGTGGAAATGCATCGTCATAGAATATCTCAAAAAACTGAGCACATATTTCAACATATTCCTCCCGGGTGAACTCCTATAAATTTCCATACTCATATAGATACCATATATATGGTACTGACCATCCCTAGATTTCCATTATGATTTAATCAATGATCTTGATAAGATCGTCTTCAAATGAAAGATCATCATCTAATTTAACACCATCATGATCAAAAGTATGAGACTAGTTTGAAAAATAATTAAAATGTTGACATACATGTAATTAGTTTTTCATGGCCTTGTACCTATAATGATGATTTGTCTGATAGGATAATAGCTTGACTCTTTCAGAGATCTATAAATTCCTAAAATAATGATGACATGTCATTCCATGTCTCTAAACATTTCTAAAACCCAACATCAATAAAGTAAGAAATATGAACAGATATCCCACATTAAAATCCAAAGGATTTCAATACCATTGGAAGATGATTGTTTCCATGATACAGATATAGATACATGCTTCTGGGTAAGTTGTACCGACTCCAAATGTCTCTTGTCTGAGATGGGGTCCCAACAACACTTCCTTAACTACCTCTAACTGACATAGAAAAAATTAACACAACCTACTATATATCTCCTCATATAGATCCATCTATGTATTTTGATTAAATTTATAATGACAATAAAATTCACCAGTTGTAGGTGTTTTTGCAAAGGAACATCAATGTTGAGGAAACCCACCTAGATATTGTCCTCTAATATTAGAATCATACTCTGTGATTTCATATCAGTCTTTGGAAAAGTGATTTTCTTAAATTATCCTATGTACCTAGAGCCTTCTCAACCCCCTAACAGAACAAAATGTAATCCAAGTATCCATTTCATATATAATTTAATGTGTAATAATTAAAAGTCCTATGAAATTTCAGATGTAAATCCTTCTAATTTAATCCATATAAAGGTTCCATATAATAGGTAAAATGTGGGAGACCATGGTGACCTAGTAAACAATAAATCATACAACATCACTCCCTCAAAATGACCAAGAAAACTCATCACATATTCTATGTTTAAATCACCCCACTTCCACTATGTCATGGTAAACAGATTTAAAGGACTTTATAGTGATAACTGTTGTTCCTTAACCTACAAAATGTGAAACATTAGTGATTAAACCCAAATTATGAATCATTGTCACAAGCCATCAATTTTGTTAGTCTATGTCATAGTATATTTTTATAACAATGGGATATATTTTTTAAATAGATTCTTGATACATTCACATAAGCCCCTATAATATTTCATCATGAATACATATGAATTCATGCATGCACAAGACCTCATCCCCATCAACAACCCAATTATGAAGTGGGTCCCATTTACAAACACTCTCTTGCATGACCACTCCATCACGATCGTAATGGTTTGTAATCATTGCTCATTCTAGAAGAAAAGACTCAACTAATAAGGATATTAAAACATCAGTAATGTGATATTAATAATCCTCCAAATGCATCAAAAAAACATTGACATCATTTTCCACTCAATAAGGTAATTTAAAACTACCTATGTCTGCGTCCCCATGATTATAGAATTTATAAGGGAATTACACTTCACAGGAATATAAAAAACTCAAAATACAACGAATATATGTATTCATACATCCATAAGTGTAAGTGATTATGTTAATTATTTTTAAAGATGCATTTGATGACTTTTTTTGTCAATGTGAACCACAAATCTCTCTCTATGTAAGTAATGCCACCAAAAATGCAAGTAATGAATCATAATTTCTAGATCGTGATCCTAAAACACATATTTATAAACATGAGGCCTCATCTATTGAGATGAATAGACTATGACCTATTCAAAATACATTAGAATGGATCCCAACCCAATACCTATAGCATTACAATAAACAATATTTATTCTTCTTTGAATATGGAAGAATCAGGATCAGTTTTGTATTCGATCTTCTCTTAAACACAAAAAAGCCTTTTTAAGAGGGTCCACTTCATCTAAAAACGGACCATATCTAGTTCAAGATTGTAAGATTAATTTTTAGTTGTAAAAATTATAAAATTGAATTTGTGAAATATTCAGCCATTTAAAAGAAACTCAATACAAGAAAAATGTTTTTTTGGGATTCTCTCATGATAAAATGGATCTCACTTATTCTAGGTAAACAAATACTACATCTTATGAGAAGATGTGACCCACGAAGTGTAAATTTTTATCCAATATTGTAATTATTTGATATCATAACATATATTTTGAACTCTCATAACATCCAACAAAATCTAAAGATGTTTTTCTTGGTCACGTCGAGTATGATAATTCACCATGATTTCACCCACTACGATTGCTATAAATGAATCGAGACACTGGAATATTACCAAATTCATTATACCTAGGATGATTGTTGTACTATTTTTTTGGATGAACATGATATAAATATAATCATACAATATAAATATATTGTGGAATTTTTTACATAGTACGACCAAATATCTCACACACACGTGGTGATAACCTAACCTCAAATCAATCTTTGAGAAAAACTGATCTCATCAGAGATAGTTGAAGAGGCCATCTATATATGCAATTAGTGACTAGTTCGTAACTATAAGCCAGTCCAAAAAGTGGTTCTCCATGAAAAGGATAATTATATAATCCTATATCTTGAAAAAATGGCTGATTTAACCCCTTGGATAAGCATCAGGACATATAAAACAACTATATTCAATGTCCTTTAAAATTTGCTTTAGTTCATGGAGCTCAGTAGTTTACATCCTCTAAAGAGGATTATAATTGGTCCTTCCACAAATTAATATATCATTAGTGAACCAAAAATTTCTCAAAGGAGTAAAATATAAAATGTCAATAAGGATGCCTCACAAAAATGATACACCACGTGAGGGAAAACAACATGTCATGTCCCCTAATTCGTCTTTAAGAGATAAGAAAAATGGTTTGTTAGTCCACCAAACCCATGATTTTAAAATCTAGCATGATCACATAGAATTAAAATTATCCATTATTCATATAAGTGCCACCATATGGAGTGGTTAAGGAAACCCTATGGTGATATCATTCAATATTAGAATTGTAAGTAACAAACCAGTCTGTATAGAGACTAATGTCACAACATGTAATCTAGAGGATTAAACTGTTCCATATAAAAATATGGATACCTATATCAAGGAATAATTACCTATAATGTTTTCCCTCTTGTATGGGATCTCCATCATTTTTTCAAGAGGCATTATACCATTAATTCACTATATCTCATGGCCAAAACATTTCATAATTTACATAGATATAAACTTATGTGTAGCATGAGGGTCAAATAAATTGAGAACAAAATTAGTGGCTACTATAATACTAACATGGACTATAGATTTCTTAGTATATTGATACTTGTGATTTGAAAGTACAACAAATATATGGATAGATTTTCAACCCTAATATACAACCTCGCTACCCTAAACATTTACACTATATTAGCTCTAGACATCTGAAGCCTGACTATCTCATCCATGACCAAAACCTTTACCATAATGGTTAATAGTAATATATCTACCCACATGAAGAGGTGTTACAGATCCCAATACCAATAATGAATTTTATAAGGATCATATCATGTTAGGTAGAGATGTAATGGTTCTATAGAAACACTTATGATACACCAAACTACCATATTTCCGATAATCAATGTGGTAATTGAGATAATGGGGATTATTATTCTATAGATTCTTTCATTGGTGACATAATATGTAATTATTAGGGTATTTCAACTAATTTTATAAACCCTGCTAGTAAACTCAATGTGTTTTTTCCTATTTCTTGGTGAACAACTTGCTTACAGTCACACCCGGTTTTTCATGTCTTTGTTTTGATCTGGTTCATTAGAAATCCCGATCAGTTTACTGAGTTAGGGGTGAGATTATTTTTTAGTTTTTAAGTGTCATATATATCGAATCATTCCTATTTGGGTTCCTCAATTCTTTTTTTTGGAGATTTTTTCAAAAGTGTGGTTACTTCATGATTCAGACCAAACCATTATCCCATTTCCAGATTTAAAAACATATTCTGTTACTTTTATAATTCCATAATTTTTTAACATTTTTGACACATTGAACTTCTAGTGTTTTCTAATATGACATATTAAATCCTACATATCATTTTTTATCTATTATATATTAAAAATAATGGTGAATTTGGTTTATCTATTCATGTATTGGGCCAGCCTGTGGGCCCATTTCTAGGAAAAATAAAATAAGTAGTTTCTTTTATATCAATTTTAGTTTTTGAAAATTTTCAAGTATTCCACCTCCCGATCAAGACTATGATACCTAGGGGAACCCCCATTTCATATTTTCACTCATTGGAGATCATCATATCCAAGTATTTGGGTGAAAAATCTCACAATTCCTGAAAATGTCCATATTTACTAAGGTAAATCTTCTCTTTCATTAATCCTTCATCTTTCACTCTTTCTACCCCAAATAAAATTTTCGTGTTTCCTCCAAATGTAAAGAGAATATCCAAGATTTTCCAATCCATTACTTTTCATATATGGGTGCAGATCAAAGGGAAGATGAAGAGTACTTTAGTTTCTATGGTGAGAATCTCTCTCCTTTCTTCCCCCTTCCTACTCCTTCCATTTTATTTTGGTTCCCACTTCTCTCATGATCATTAAATACATAGGGCCCTGTTTTGAAATGAATTTTTATCGGCTTTAGGTATAAATTTTAACTCCTATTATTTGATAAATTATTCCATAAGCTTTCGCACATGGTTTATGGTATTTTGAATATGTTTCAGTTTCCTGAATAAATTTATGGCATGGAAATAATATTTTATCGGTTTTCAAGTTCTTAAAATAAGTTATTTTGTTAAAGAGCCCATGCCATGTGTTCGGTAAATTACATGGTTGGTTTTTATGTGTGTAGTGTAATTTAAAATGATTTTTTGGATTTATAATTAAATTGGATGCATGAAAAATGATATTTTGTGTTCCTTTTCTAGACTTCATATGTGGATTTGGTTTTACAAATATATGGGTTGGGTTTTATAACATTTTTTTTCCCGTGTTGACAAAAAATTAACCATTTGGCGTCATTATGAAAATGGTCATGTTTTGAATATGTAACCATATTCTTTTAAGGGATTTTGTAAATCAGTTTTCTACTGTAAATGGTTTGTATACAACTCTTTATTTAAAGTGAAATGTGTAACTTTGGAAAATGATTTTTTTGAGAAACTCTTAAGGGGCCATTTGTAATCTTTTTGGATAATGGTGAAATTATTTATTATGAAAACCCCATGTGGATGTTTATCATGCCATGAATGTATATATATAATGGATGGGATTCCCTTACTGAGGAATCCTTGTGATCTATTGTGAGAGTTCTTCATGTTGGACACATTATGTATTTTTTTGATTAATGGCATGAGATCGGTCCTTGGAGTGAATCATGGTGATGTATGTGGGGAATTATCATTACATAGATTTTGTGATTGGATGTTTGATGGCATCTATTGGAATAACATCTTTTTATATACATGACACATGGGAACCTAGAATATTAAGATAACATTATAAGATTGAATGACACACTTGTAATGGATGGACTAACTAGTGTCCCATTGTAGGTGGATATATTTTGGGTTTTTTTCTATGGGATTGGGCCCCTCGGTCTGTCCAGATTTAGGGTGGTTGGGTGTTTGGGAAATTTGATTTTCAACGTGTGTGGCATTCTAAAGTGGAAATATTATCATGTATTAGTATATTCTAGTTTGTTCTTGATCTCATAGGTTCAACCATTTCTATTAGCTTTCAGTTTCTTGTAGTGATGAATATGATGCATATAAATTTTTTTTGCATTTCCCTTGTTGTGTGATTACTATTATGCCATAATCTGTATTGTTTTTCTTGGAAAGAGGTGGTATATTTGTGATTAGGTAAATGAAAAGGGTTTTCAAATTAATTTTTTTATCCTCTTGTGAAAACTTGAAAATGTAAACATCATTCTCCCCATGAAAATGCTATTGGCACGCTAGTTGAATGAATTTAGTTTTGAAAAGAAATAAGGGAAATGGATGTTACATAGTTTTTGAGTAACCTTGTAGAAAACCATATTTTTATGTAAGGTAGTTGAAACATGAAATTGATTTTTAGCTTATGTTAAATGATGTGCATTGGGAATAGATCATTGGTCTAACATACAGAGTTTTAATACTAACACCTATAGTTTTTTTATTTTTATACCTTGTGAAGTTTTCAACTTATGTTTGGTCACATTGAGGCATGTAATTTTTTTAGTAAGAGATTGATCAGTGGGGTCACATTTAGTAAGTTGGTAATCATTTCTAGTCGGTTTAGATTTATCATTCAGTTGTTCTCTTAGATTTTTTGTATATATGATGGCTAATTCATTTTTTTTATATAAATGTGTTTGGGTTGTCTATTTCACATCACTATTGTTTTATTATTTATGTTTGGGTGAAATCATTCCATTTTCTACACTATTGATGCCCTCGGTGATTGTCTTAATCCGACAAGGATCGAGAATGTCTCTCGGGGCTTGTCACCAGATGGCTTGGGTGACCAGTTGAGGGTCGGCTCTGGCGGGTTTATGACAAAATGGTTTTAAAGGAGGTTATCTCATAGCAGAACTTTTTTATTGATATACAATTGTTATTTGGGGATGTCAAGGTAGATGGGGTAAGATTGTCGGGACATGAGGGTGTAGTTTTGATAAGAGCGTTGTAAAATCCTTCTCATTCTAATCCTCAATTGGCCATGAGAAGTCTAGTTTTATTAGTTTCTTTGGTTTTGTTGATTTTTTGGTGTTGGGATATGACAGAGGGAGTTGGACTAATGCACTCCGTGAGGTCGCAGGGCCTGGAATGCCATTTTTATCATAAGGCATGGTCATGAGAAGACTCTTTGTGTTGGTGGTGTGTCTGAAATATGGCCGCAAACCATATGATCATGTCAGCCACCGACAGTGTTTCACTTTTTTGGCTCTCATTGGCCATTCTTGAATTATGAAATTTGTTTTAAAAATCCTTGATTGAGAATTGAGAAAATGGTTTTTAACATAATTTTTGGTTATTTTAAGGTGGGAAATGGGTTTTTAAATTTTAATATGAGAAATGTTTTGGAATACTGGGGTTTTTTAAGCAAATTAGGGAATAAGGTGGAAAATATTTATTGGGATTGAATTTTACTTAATCTAAACATAAGGTTTATTGAAATGAAATTTGGGAAAAAATAGAATATTTTAATGTAATTCTAAATCACTGTTTTAAATGGGGTGTTTTGTGTGGTTGAAAAGCATTTGAATCTGATGAATTGGTTTGGAAAATTTGGTTTTGAGCTCCTGGTATTTTTATGGGAATGTGTTTTTGCCTTTTTGGTTGTCAGATTATGAATAGAGACCTTGGTGATATTTTTTATAACGGGAACTGATTATTTGGAATAGAATGGTTGTTTTTGGGATGTTCTATTCAATTAAATGGATAGTTTTTTTAAATAAAAGGGTTCTTGATGAAGAGGGTTTGTCTTTTGAAATCTGAAAATGGTGTTTGATTTGATGGTTAATGTGTCTTTCTATGGTATATTATTAAGTTTTTAATAATTATGTTTTTTTGGACTTCGGTGTATTTATGGGTTCTCACATGCATGGTTTGGTGAATATATGGATGAATGGCCAGTATGGAATGGTATTTGTGTGCCTAGGGTTTCACGTAAAAGTTCATGTGAGTGAGACTTGATGAAACAACATTGGTGAATGTGAAAACCCACCAAGTTAGTTTTTTTTCAAAAGTGTTTTGAGATGAACAAATTGTGGTGTTTGTTATGAACTGATGATTATGTTGATGGTTTCAACTACATCTCAAAAGTGTTTTCTATTTTTTATGCTTATTTATGATCAAGAAGTCATACTCTTGTTGTGTCTTGAGATGTGATCTAGTTGGTGGCTCAGTTTTTGGGTTATGTTTAGTGGGTTTCTAAATATGTGTTGGATGTTGTGATGTTTCCCCAGATGGTTCTCCGTTGTCAATATTTCTAATTGATCAACCTAAGGACTTGTTTCAAATGTTAAATCCACCTATTATAATGACACCTTAGTACGTTTTTAGAAATAGAGAACTTTTTGGGCTCAATTTAAACTTCCTTCCATTTATGGTAATTCTCTCAGTTATAGTAGTTTTTCTTGATGATATTTAGTGGCTCTTTTTGTGTGCCTTGTTCGTTCTGCTCCTAGATTGGAGTGAGATAAAATAGTTTTTTGTATCTCCATGTTCTTGTTTGGGTAAAAGTTTGTTATTGAGGAAGAGGGTTTCATGGTGTCTCTTGATCTGTTTTTTCTTCCTGGTTGTGTTATGTGGTACTGTGTGAAACTAAGGAATCGAGAACTAGTTGGTTATTATCAATGCCTGAGTGTGAGGAAAGAGATGCTTCATCTATCAAATCTCTATCCGTAGGTTTCAACGTGAAGCTGATGAATAGTTAGGAGTTCTAGGATTATGGGAAGTATTCCTTGGATCATACCTCTACCATTTTTGTGAGGTAGTACATTTATTTTCTTTGTGGTTTCAATGGCCCAATGATTGGGTCCTCTTCCCTCCCCACCATTATTGGTGTGGATTTGGATCTGTGCAGAGATTGTTGGCCTAGTTCTTGCCACCTCCATTTGAGAGTGGGTGGCTTAAATGTTTAGGTTGTGTTTTTATGAACTTTTGTTGGTAGTTTTTTGCATTAGAGTTTTGGCGGGCTTGTGTGAGTGAGGCCTGATTCTTGTTCATGTTTAATTCTTATTATTTTGTTTCTAGTTTGTTTCTAATGGTGGGGAGACCCACCATGTGTCTTGGAGATTTTTATCCTAATAACATGTCTAGTAATAGTTGTTTCATAATGGTGGGGATCCCATTCTAGACTCCCCTAGAATATTTGGTTTTTGTGAGTGATCATTGGTTTGGGTGATCAATGTGTTCATTTGGAGAATGCCCAATATTCTGGTTCTTAATTTGGTTGTGGAGGTTATGACTCAATCAATTAGATGATTTTCGAGAAGTGGTTTGGAGTTAGTGTTTTGTTTGAGGAAAGATGACGAAGTTACATTAATTGGGAATTATATTTCCTTGTATTAAGAGTATGGATCATACTGATAAATAATCCTTATGTGTTGATCTTTTATCTGGAATGTGTTAAATCTTTCTGGTGGATGAAATCTTTAATTCTGTGGAGAATTGTCACACTTGGTTTTTCAGGTCTTTGTTTTGATCTGGTTTATTGGAAACCCCGATACTTTTCCTGGGACTTTGGTGGGATTAATGATGAGTTTTAATGTGTATTATATATTTAATCATCTTTCATTGGTTTCCTCTATTATTTATTTGGCATTTTTTTTATAAATGATGTTTACTTTTATGATTTGGGAAAAATCATGTGCCCATTACTAGATTTAAAAACATATATTTTTTCTTTTATAACTCCATCATGTTTTAATATTATTGACACATTACACTTCTTATTTTTTCTCTTTTGACGTATTAAATCCTAGAGATCATTTTTGACCCATTATTAATTAATAAGAATGATGAATTTGGATTATCTATTCAGGTATTGGGCCAGCCCATGGGCCCATTTCCAGCATTAAAAATACATTTTTATTATTTTTTTTTATTCTTTGACATTTTCAGTGACTCCAACTCCATTAGAGCACAACATAACTAGGAGAACCCCAATTTTCAATTTACAGTCTTTGGAGCTTATCTTAGTTGAGTATTAGGGAGAAATGTATCAAGATTCTTAAAATCATCTGTATTTTATATGGTAAATTATATGTTTCATAAATCCTTCATATATCACTATTTAAAAAAAATAAAACATCATAGGTTCTTCCAGACCTGAGTAAAATCTCAAATATAGTCCAAGCCATTACCTTTACTCTAAGTGTGTAAATATATGGTAAAAATAATAGTCCTTTAGTTTCCAAGTTGAGATTCCCACTCCTTCCATTTGCATTTGGTTTCCTCTTCTACCCTGGTCATGGATGACCTAGGATACTATTTTGGAATGACTTTTTATGTGGTTTTGGTTCATTTAGGGTGGGTATTCATATATCTAGTGTGTGGGGAACCAAAACGCTTGATTTCAGTTGTGTGTTTCCTTTCTGACACATATTTTAGGTAGGATATCCCTTTTGAAACTCCTTTATCATTAATGTTTCATCATTATCATGCTTTTATAACCTTATATATATATGATATTTGCTATATTGAGACCTTGGATTAATTTTTTTGTGTGAAAATGATGTTTTATGCCTAATTTTATTATAAAATATAGTTGCTTTGTTATAAATGTGCACTCCTCTTATTTGATAAACTATTCCATGAGATATAGCTCTTGGTTTTTTCTATATTGATTATGTTTAAGTTGCTTGAATAAATATATGGAATGATATTGTTATTTGACCCCTTTTCACGTGCTTAAAATAAGTTTTTTTGTTAAAAACTGCAAGCCATGTGTTAGATAAATTTCCCCATTGACTTTTATGTGTCTAGTGCAATTTAAAAAGATATTTTTGGATTTATAAAAAAATTGGAAGAATGAAAAATGTTATTTTGGGATCCTTCTATGGATTTTCCTATGTGTATATGGTTTTAAAAATAAATGGGTTTATGTTTATATCATGTTTTGGCGCATGCTGCCAAAAAATGGCCCGTTTGACATCTTTATGAAAATGGTCATGTTTCGAATATGTAACTTTAGTGTGTTAAGGGATTTATTAAATTTTTTACTTAATTAAATGGTTTGTATACACCTCTTTTTTAAATTTGAAATGTGTACCTTTGGAAAATGTTGGTTTTCAGAAATGCTTAAGGGCCCGTTTGGCAAATTTATAAAAAATTGTGAAACTTTTAATTTTGAAAACCAATTATGGATTTTTCCCATGCAATTATTGTAAGTATATAATTGATGGGAGATCATTACTAAGTAATCCTTGTGATCTATTATGAGAGTGCCTCAGGTTGGACTCTTTAGGTTCTTTTTGATTAATGGCATGATATCGGTCCATGTAGTGAATCGGGGTGATGTCTGTTGTGAATTATTATTTTATATATGTCGTGATTTGATGCTCAGATGGAATCTACTATCACAAATAGTTTTTTTATACATGAGTCATGGGAACTTGAAATATTGAGAGATATTTATAAGAATGATTTCTACACATGTAGTGGATGAACTGACCAGTGTCCCTAGAAAGTGGATATATTTTGGGATTATTACAAAGGGATTGGGCCCCTCGGTCTGTCCTGAGTTAGGGTGGCTAGGCATTTAAGAATTTTTATTTTCATCGTGTGTGTAATTACAAGGGGGATGGAGTCTTGTGTATTATTATGTTTTTGTTTTCACTTAATCTCTTAGGTTCACCCATGTCTATTGGCTTTGAGTTGTTTATGGTGATGAATATGATGCTTGTATATATATTAACATTTCCATAGTTGTGTGATTACTATTATGCCATCTGGTGTATTGTTATTTATGGAAATTAGTGGTTTGGTGTTGATTATGTTTACGAAAATGTTTTTCAAATTAATATTTTTATCCTCTTTTACTAATCTAAAAATGTAAACATCATTTTCCCCATGAATATTCTATTGGCATGTTAGTTGAATGAATCTAGTTATGGAAAATAATAATGGAAATGGCTTGTACTTTTTTTGAGTTACCTTGAAGACAAACATACATTTATATATTGTAGTTCAATCTTGAAATTGATGTTTTTTTATTTTAAAGAAAGTGAATTGGGAATATATCATCGGTCTAGCCTATTGAGTTTTAATACTCAATCCTATAATTTTTTTTTCTGTTTTTAGCCCTTATAAAGGTTTCATCTTATGTTCGATCACATTGAGAGGAATGTGATTGTTTTTTTGGAGAGTGACCAGTGGGATCACATAGAGTTAGTTGATCATCATTTTGGGACTATTTAGTTGTATTGTTTTTTTTCTCTATGTTTTGTTGTATACATGATGGATAATTCGTATTTTTTTATATAAATGTGTTTGGGATATCACATTCCCTCCACGGTTGTTTTAGTGTTTATGTTTGGGTGAAAGAATTCCCTTGTCTACTATATTGAAGCCTTAAATGCTTGTCACAATCATGAAAGAATTGAGAATGCCTCTTGTGACTTGTTGTAGGCTTGCCTGGGTGACTGATTCAGGGTTGACTCAGGTTTGTTCAGGACACATACCATACTGATGAACAGACTTGGCCTCCACCAGAATGTGTTAGTGCTATGAACTAATGTTCAGATAAGTTGGAGAAATACTATATCATACAGACACAGACACAAACACACACACACACACACACATATATATAATTCTGATATAGTTTCTCAAAGTCCCTAGTATGGTCTGATCTTTATATCAGTGGAAAGATGTAATAATGGTAGGATGTCTGAATGTTTACATAGACCATACCATAGTGCTAATCATGATAAGTAATAACATCCCTCCAACAATTTTCTAAATATCAATCCATACAAGTTGATATATTGATCTTAATATAGGTAGTAATATCTATATGATCAAGTATAGATAACATAGACTTTATCAATTAATCAATATCCTTGGGACAATGATCCCCTAAAAATGTTGGTGGGTGTTGTTGTTTAAATTGTCACATCAACCATGCCATAATAGAAGAAAGTTATAAAGTTCCATACATAGACTATATTGATCTTAAGAATACCTCTTGAAAATGATAATTGGTACCCATATTTTGTATATAATAATATGTCATCATAGGATCTATAAGAAGTAATACTGGTGGCTCATGGACCACCACCATAAGACCACGGTCATTTTCATCATCATGGTGTAAAATGTGACGAAATAATGGAATCATAGCTCTATAATTGCCAACTAAACACCTAATATGAGGATATAAACTAATAAGGATCAATGAAATAGAATAATATTGTTTCACACCGTCATATATAAAATTCACACCACTCTCCTTACTCCTAAATAATGGTTTGGGTGATTTAGATGGTCATTACAAATAACCAGAGACATTGCCTATAAACCACTAATATGTTCGGGTCTAAATCAAGGACTCACATCACATTGTAGGGGTCTTGTTATATGGTGTTTCATTTGAAATGTATAGATGAAAACAATCTTAAAATGGGAATTAAAAATCAAATTTTATTGTTGAATTTTTATTAAGAATCTAAATTTATTGAACATAGAAGCCAGTTATATGTATTTATATATATAGTGGTCCTATTACATGATTCACCATTAAAAATATATAATGTCATCAATATTTTATGTTGTTTCTGGAACATCATGTAACTTCTTACCATTCCCTTACATAATGTATCAAGAAGTAATAATTTATCTAAAATGATTAGAATAGATAAATCAAAATTCCTAGAATATTGAAGTGACTTCTTTAGAAACTACCACAAGAATCCATGTAATCAAACCACCTATCATTTTAGCTAATGTAACTAATGGTCCATGGATAATACATGGAATAATTGGTTAATCAATGCTACACTGGAAATCTATTCTAGAAAAAAATTATTTATGTTGATAAAGAAACCGTAATTAGTCTAATTATCATATCCCTTCAAGAAATGTTAAGAAATTTATATATTATACAATCATGTAACTACAAATATATGCCTTTAAATTAATGAATTAATATCAATATGTCATGCAATATTCATGACATGTGAATCCATATGATCCCACTATGATGTATTAAATGATACATACTTTCCAAATGAGGTCCTGTAAAATTATACTCCATAACAATAATAATAGTAATTCTCTTAATAAACATCTATAACACCTAATGGTGAAATCATTACCATTATGAAAAAAAACTATAAAAACAATTCCTATCCTAGTTAATTTTTCTTTTCCTTATATGTGGGTTAGCCACTCCTTTTCCCATGACCATGACAAAATTCCAATACATCCGTAGCATCCTATGTAAAAAATGTTTTAGTAAAAAAATAGGGAAAAAGAACTATGATTCCACATTGTAACTTCTCAAACTCCATTCACTAATAACTAACCAAACACAGTTGCCTATAGTGCCTAAACCATGCATCTACTTGTTCTAGAGGTTGCTGACTCTAAGCAAGGGTCTATGATGGTATGGTGGGAATGCTATATCCTAACAATTTGAGTGTATCTAAATGGTATAAAATCACTATAATTTGCGGAAAAAATAAATAAAAATAACTAAATAATGATATCATACTGATATAATAAACATGTATAAGGTGAGTCAATAATATATAAAAATGATTTTATGTCTACATGCTACAAAAAAAGTGAGTAAATGAAGTACAACTAGAGAAATATTTAATATTATATAACGATAATAATAGTACAAAATAATATCACCATCTTCCTCACGAGCATTAGATTAGTCCTCTTCTCTTATACTCCATCCAACGATGACATTCAAAAACCCATAGTCGGACCATTACCATTTTATGTACCAAAGACCAAAAGACATATTTAGGTGAGAATCGGTGACCTGAATAGGGTCTAATATATTCTCAAATTCTAGAACAGATTAGTTCTACAATAATATATCCCATCTATATAAAATATAATTTTCATTACATAAAAATATAAAATATAAAAGCATTAGTAATTAAAAAATATCTAGTTCCTAAAAAAAATGGAATGAGAATGTGTACTTCAGTCAAAGATGGTAAATAGCTAAATATGTGTCACCAAAAATTTATATAGACATATAGATATATATATAAATGAATATAAATATTTATGTATATATATATTCTCTATATGTAGTTTTATATATAGCCATACATATATAAATAATAATACAACTTAAGATAGTAGGTATAATATATAAATCCTTTCATAGTCAAAAAAACCTTATTGTATAGTATGGCATGAAATGACCATGTATTATAATTAAAGAGGGTTTCTATGCACGAGTTTCATAATCAACAAGGTACGCTATGCCTGAGTATCTCATTTAATAAGTGACACGATCACATTTTTTCCCAGATAATATGTTATTCAATGGTTGAGTATCACAAAGTTGAAGGGACACCCTGCTTGATTATCATATTTACTAAGGTACACCACGCCCGAGTATATTATTGTGTACAATAAGTTTGGATCAACATTACTATGAAATAATTGGTTGTTTCCAACCATTATACATTACATATAATTAAGATCATAACCTAAAATTTACAAATGAGTCACATGATGTGTTTATATGAGTACCTTCAATTTAATTATTGTAATATACTAAATTACTGGGAATCCAACAAACATTAGAAGATGTTTTTCAAAATTATCAACTTAATGTAGGAGGAATTTAAATATAAAACCACAAAGTGTGGTATTTGTTGAGATGTTAATCCTCCGATAAAAAATATGGTCTGTGAGAGTTTAACAATCATGTTTAAAAGATTAAATAAGTTTATTTTTTTATGTAATTTTTTTGATTTTATGGTGTGAAACATAGCAGAACAAGATAAAAAATTAATCTAAAGAGAAAATTTTCTAGACCACCTACCTAACGGTGGTAGATTACTTATCATCTAGTTTTGTCCTCTAGTCTAATATAAATGAAAGAAAACAACGAAATTGACCAACACCCATGAAATATGGCATATTGGCGTCAACACAACAAGCATTCTATAGAGTAAGGTAATTAATAAAAATAATGAATAATAATGAAGATCTTATAACTATTCTTATAATGGGTTGCACAATGATAGATTTAGAGACTTGTTGAATGAAGTTAATCACATCCTAGGTTGAGGTCCAAGGGTTCTCTCGATTAGATAGAAGATGATGTTTGTGGAGGTGAAATTAAAATGATGAAGGAAATGTTAAATAATTCATGTAAAAAATGAGAATATAACAAAATTTTAAGAGGCATACATTTTATCCACAAGGTTTCCCAAACAATGTGCCTAAAAAATGTAACACCAGCTGTTAAGTGGAATTACATGTGTAGCTAGGTGCATGGTTTAGTTAAACTATACACTGCCTGTGTATATCATCTATAGTTTTATTCCACTCCCTTTCATGTACTTGTTCTCCCACCATTTCAAAGTTAAAAATAATAATCCATCACCCCTCAAGCCACACATTATTGTGTCGCATGGTTTTCATTAACCATTTTATAACCATGCGACTTATTCAAATGTTCTGAAATTCATATATTTTTTCATTGAATGAGTGTTAGATGATCCTGAAAAACTCATAAGACTCTAATAAATTCTATTTAGAAACTACAAAATATATTGTTCATTGTTATTTTTAACAAGATATTTCTCCCCATATCATGATTTCCCATATTCATATGATAATACCCCATGATTATATGTTGATTATTTTTCCCTCTCTAAGTGTTTGAGTACCCTCAATTCACATTTTTCTATTCCCGGGGTTTTAAAGATAATTAAAAAATATAGAAATAAAAGAAGTAATTATTGTAACATCCCATGTAAATAAAGAATAAAGAATTTTTAAATTTATTAATATTTATGAAATAAATATTAATTTTAATTAAAAATGGGTTTCTACGTTCGATAGCGTACTCGATACACAACGATGAGTTTCTTTGAAAACTTACGTTTCACACTAGTAATAAAATAATATTATTTTAAATGTTAGTTAACATGTAGCCGTTGTACTAGCGGGAATGGATAGAAATAACTAAAATATGATTATATATGTTTTTAAATGTTTTTACATTTATCCAATAAAAGATAAAGGCTTAAAATACGGAAAGAACTCAATTTTAGGCATTTATACCCTAATTTTTACTAAAGGTTCACTTATCACCTTTTGATGGAGAACCATCATTAAATATAGTTTTGATCAATCTAATAAATTTTATTGGACCAAATATAACTCTTCTTTATAATCGAGACATCAAAATTTACTTTGTGTAAATTTTTGGTATCTTTCCGATAAAGTTCATTTTTTTAATGAATAATGTAAAATGTTGTATTTTAATTCAAAACCACTTTTTAAACTAATTTATTTATATGATTATATTATCATTTGAATTGGTTTTAAAGTGAAATTATAAAATATTTTTACCATTAAATCCAATAGTGGTCGTTGAAATTAATTTCACTTTATAATCGGACTTAAACTAGTGTCAATCTTTTGATACTTATTGTTTCATAAAAACACGCTATTTGCTCTGACAGCTTGAATTAATTATTAAATTAATTAATGCAACTTATATGTTGTGAATTTTGTAAAATGGACTTCATTTTTGAATTCGGAATATCAAATATTGCTTAGGGTGAATTTTTGGTATTTTTCTGAAAAACATCAATTTTTGATGAATTGTGAAACCACTAAGTGGTACGTATAAAAACTGATTTTTCGTTTAAATGAAATTTTACCACTTCTGTGTTTTGAATTTCAAAAATCCTACAGACATGGTTTTAATTAATAAGTAAAATTTGGTTCAATAAGATTAAAATAAATTTTTGGTGAATAGTAACTTATTAAGTTTTTAATCGCGATTAGAGGTAATTAGTGTAGTTTAAGGTAAAAATAATGTTTTAATAATATGATATGAGCTTGACACATGTCCTACCCTTATTGGATGTGTCATTCCCGACCATGAAAAGCCATGGGTAAATTTGGGGACCCCATGGAGCCACTTTGGTTGGGAAATGACATAAATAACTTTTTATTTAATGTTAAAGTAAAAATGACACAGACATGAAATGTTTTACTAAAACAATTTTTACATGGGGTTATACAAGTCAGAATTTTGACTATAAATAGTCATTGGAAATATAAAAATATTTCTTACATCATAGTATTTTTTTTTATTTTTAGACATTAAATAAATTAAATTATTTATGACATCATGATGATGCAGCGATAACCTCATTATTTAACGATTTAAATAAAATGGAAAGATAATGTAATATATAAGACCTAGACATGTCCAAAACATATTGGATGAGTGTATTTCGAACCCTTATCACCTTATCCTCGAAATACATCAATGTGGGACCTCTTAAATCCGAATACCATTTTAAAATAAAGTGACTTTTCTTTACTTTTCAAGAGTGCCCCTCCTCTCCTCTTATAAAAGGCCCCCACCTCTACCTCCATACCCACACTCCCAAAGCCTTTGGCTCGGCCAACCCCTGACCATTTTGTCTCTCCACATCCCTCTCTTACTCTTTGAAGCCTCACTTTGGGCAGAAGTCTTCCCAAGGAAGCCTTTGAGCTCAAACTAAGGGGAGTTACCCGATTTTAAGGTAATGTCTTCTTTTAAGTCCTTTTGTTTTATTTTGCTTCTCCAACCCCATAAACTCTTTTTATTCTTTTCTTTTGTAACAACTACAGTATCCTCAATATACTAGGATGTTGTTATTAGAAGTATTCGAGCTACACTTACACATACCTACATCTAATGGTTTAAGAACATACTGTTTCTGTGGATGCTGAATTTCTGTATCCCGAAACGATGATTGTTCAACATTTTTTTAACACCTTAAAAGGTGGCCATTAAGATGACAATATATTTATATATGATATATAATATGTTTACTTTTTTCCTTAATCTTCTGTATATTTCATTTTGGTCATACCTTTATTGATTCCATTATGGGTAAACACGATATCTTCATTTAAGGAAGTGTAGACTACCACCCCCTCAATGTGATGTGATTCGTTAATGCCATGTGTGGGATGTGTAAAGGATGGATTTAAAGTTATTATATATGATGTTATACTGTAATTATAATATACCTCTATATCATTATTATTTCTTTCCATTAAAGTATAAGATAGAAAGGAAAGTAGCAATAATGCGTACGTACGGCTTACCGTCTCCATGAACGGTGCATTTCATTTCTTATCCCCAAATGTTATGTACTATTAAAAGTACATGTATATATTGGATATATATAATGAATGATATATCTAATGATTAATATAATTCTGGAATTAAAATATACATACCTCTCATTTAGTTTTAATTCCATTAATATGATAAAGAAATGAAAGTAGCGTTAATGCGTACGTACAGCTTACCATCTCCATGAACGGTGCATTTCATTTCTTACCTATAAATGATTATGTTATATTATAAATACATGTATATGATGGATATATATGATATATATGATATCCAAATCCGGAATGTCATTCTGGATATAAAGAACCTTTGACCACACGAACAACATGTAATTGTAAGAAGTCCACATTCGACATAAGAACCAAATATCGACAAAATTTTTTTTTAACTTAAATGGTTACATAATGTTTCTAACATGGAAGTAAGTGATATAAAAGGAATAATGAACTTTAAAAAGGTTCTTAATGAAGTAGAAATTATCTCAAGTTTATTATTCAGGACGTTAAATAACGATCGAGTCAAGTCGGACCCAAAGTAAGGGACTTCATCTCAATCTCCTTTAATTGAGGCATATTTCGTTTTATACACAACTTTATTTTATACAGTGTATAACCCCCTTTGACATTTACTTTTATACAAAAGGAATATTTTTCTACGAATTGTTTTACAAAACGACAAAAAGGAATGTTTCTTTTAACGAACGCGGTGACAACGACCTTTTCCGCCGCCGCGAGTATTATTTGGTCTTTGGATTCCTCAAAAAGCCGTAATGTTTTTAAAATAAAATAAATACCATATACTCTTTTATGTATTTAGGTATTGAAAATGGTTTTGATAAAGGATTATATTATTTCAAGATATTTATGATATATTTTGATTGATATGTGGAAATTTTATCATTACATTATATTGGTTTTATGTTTTATGATTTTATATTGGTACTTGGACATTTTAACGGGTGGTTACGTTATAAACCATATGACTCGTGGTGCCGTGAATACCTAGATGGGTGGTTACGTTATAACCTCCAATGCATTGGGTATGGATGTCGGCCGTATGGCTATTCCATTAAGTATGTATGGGAATTGGCCATATGGCTATTCCATTAAGTGATATGTGTGGAAGTCGAACATACGGTTATTCCACATAAGTATGTTTATTTACAAAGTTACCATTATATATGTTATGGGTTATTTAAATGGGTTTTATGGTAATTGTTTGGTTACAAAAATGTAGGTAATGAGACTTTATTCAGTGATGAGTTTTTACTACTTCATGAAGGTGAAGGTATTACTTTGATAGAGTATACATGGTTTACTTGATGTTTGAAAAAGTAACAGTTTTTATTCTTTGTGTATCCCATACTGAGCTTTTTACGCTCACCCCAAGTTTTTTTGAAATGTTTTTCACAGGACTTAATGTGGAATAAGGTCAAAGATGGGATCAAGGGAATATCATTCTATATAAAACATGGAACTAGACATGTTTCTTTTTTAGAGGTTTTTATTATGGAAACTTAGTAGAAGTGTCTACTTTGTAATCTTTTGAGATATAATAGTTATGTTCTAACTCTCTAAAACTCTAAACCTGAAAAGATCCTCAATGTGAATTATAAATTTTTTCAATATTAAGTAAGGATTACGGTCGGGGCCTTATAGTTGGTATCAAAGGTCGGTTTAGACAACTTTAGGAGTTAGAAAATCGTTAAATTATAAGTTAATTTATGGTATGACTGAAATGATATAGCATTTAAAGATTACCATGTTGCTTCACCCAAGGTATTTCAGTGTTCAGAATGGTTTTTCAAAGAGGAAATAAGGAAGTTTTGATAGGAATGTATACAGATGGAAATGATCTTCTAAATCGGCATCCTGAGATGGTCAGAATCAGAACTAAATAGTTTGTTGCAGTGATGGATCAGTTGACTAAGGTGATAAATCGGGGTTGTGTTTACTGAATATATTTTGGTGTTTTCTAAAATTAAAGAGGATCATGAAAGACATTTAAGGGTTATTTTGAAAACCTTAAAAGAAAATAAATTGTATGGTAAATTCATCATGTGTGAGTTTCGGATGCAACACATTTCTTTCCTAGGTCACATTGTTTCAAAAGATGGCATAACTGTTGATCCTGCTAAAATAAAAGTTGTTGAAGAATGGCCGAGACCCACAAATGTAACAGAGATCCGTAGTTTTCTTGGTTTGGTAGGTTACTACAGAAGGTTTGTTAGAAATGTTTCACGGTTATCTATTCCAATAAATAAGCTAACTCGTAATGGTGGTAAGTTCAGGTGGACAAAAGAATGTGATGATTGTCTTTAGGAGTTGAAAAGAAGATTGGTGAATGCCCTAGTTTTTGAACTTCCTTCCAGGAATGGTGAGTTTGTTATATACAGTGATGCTTTGTTGAAAGGACTTGGCTGTTTCCTTATGCAGAATGATCAGGTAATTGCATATGCTTCACATTAGTTGAAATCTCATGAGGTAAATTACCCTACACATGATTTGGAAGTAGCTGCTGTTGTTTTTGCTTTAAAAATTTGGAGGCATCATTTTTATGGAGTAAAGTGGGAAATATATACCGATCACAAAAGTTTAAAGTATATATTCACTCAGAATGAATTGAACATGAGGCAGAGGAGATGGCTGGAATTAATCAAGGAGTATTATTGTACAATTCTCTACCATTCGGGAAAAGCAAATAATGTGGCTGATGCTTTGAGTTGAAAAAGTAATGCTTCATTAACAATGCTACATTTGGAACGAGATCCTTTGGTTTTTGATTTGATGAAATTTGTCATATAAGTTGTTGGTTTAGGAAGTCCTTCTGTTTTGTTTCAGGTATCAGTGAAATCTTCTCTATCAGACAGAATCAAGCAACCACAGAAGCAAGACAGTGAGTTGCAGAAAAAGGTAGAGCTGGTTCAAAAAGGTAAGTTGCATGAATTCAACATTGATAATGATTGTGATTTGATATTTGGGAAGAGATTGTGTGTGCCTTATGATTCACAGTTGAAGATAGAGTTGTTATGTGAAGCTCATAGTTCTCCGTTTTCTGTTCATCATGGCAGTACTAAGATGTATGGAGATCTTCGGGAGTATTACTGGTGGGATGGAATGAAAAGAGATATTGCTGATTTTACTGTGAAGTGTTTGACTTGTCAACATGTTAAAGGAGAGAGACAGTTACCTAAAGGGATGCTTTAGCCTTTACCAGTTCCAGAGTGGAAATGGGAAAACATATCCATGGACTTTGTTGTGGGATTACCGAGGACATCTCGAGTTAATAATGCAATCTGGGTTATTGTTGATCACTTGACTAAATCTTCTCAGTTCCTTACTATAAGAGATACTTTTTCCCTAGATCAACTTTCCCATTTGTATCTTAAAGAGATAGTCAGGTTACATGGAGTTCCTCTCTCCATTGTATCTGACCGTGATCCCAGCTTTACTTCTAACTTTTGGAAAGGCCTTTAGAAGTCGTTGTATACTGAATTAAATTTTAGTACAGTTTTTCATCCTCAATCAGCTGGGCAGTCAGAACGATCAATTTAGACCTTGTAGGATATACTACGAGCTTTTTTGATGGATTATCAGGAAAGTTGGGACCAACATCTTTCTTTGGTTTTGTTTTCATATAATAACAGTTTTCATTCCAGTATACATATGGCACCATTTGAGGCATTATATGGGAATCAGTGTCGAACTCCAGCATTTTGGGATGAAGTGGGTGAAAGGAAGCTGATGGGAACAGAATTGGTAGATGAGATGGCAGAAAAAGTTCAGTTCATTCAGAAGCACATGAGAACAGCTCAGAGCAGGCAGAAGAGTTATGCAGATAACCGAAGGAAGGATCTATCTTTCAAGGTAGGTGATCATGTTTTTCTCAAGGTTTCTCCTAGGAAAAGTGTGATGAGATTTGGTAAGAAAGGAAAGCTGAGTCCAAAGTTCATTGGACCATATGAAATTCTTAAAAAAGTTGGATCAGTTGCTTACCGTGTGGCTTTACCTCCGAGTTTATCTCAGGTAGACAATGTTTTTCATGTTTCGATGTTGAGGAAGTATATTCCAGATCCATCTCATGTTTTGAGTCCAGAGGTAGTTCAGCTGGAGGAGAACCTATCTTATGAAGAACAACCAGTCCAGATTTTTGACCATAGGGAGCAGGTGTTACAGAATAAGATGATTCATCAGGTAAAGGTTTTGTGGAAAAACCATATGGTTGAAGATGCAACGTGGGAATCTGAAAATTCTATGAGGGATAAATACCCCCACTTATTTTGATAAATGAATAAAATTGCGAGGATGCAATTCCCAAAATGGGGGATGGATGTAACATCCCAGGTAAATAAAGAATAATTATTTTTCATATTTATTAAAATTTATGAATTAAATATTAATTTTAATTAAAAAGGGGTTTCTATGTTCGATAGCATACTCGATACGCAATGATGAGTTTCTTTGAAAACTTATGTTGCACACTAGTAATAAAATAATATTATTTTAAATGTTACTTAACATGTAGTCGTTGTAATTGCGGGAATGGATAGAAATAACTAAAATATAATTATATATGTTTTTAAATGTTTTTACATTTATCCAATAAAAGATAAAGGCTTAAAATACGGAAAGAACTCAATTTTAGGCATTTATACATTAATTTTCACTAAAGGTTCACTTATAACCTTTTGATGGTGAACCGTCATTAAATATAGTTTTGATCAATATTATAAATTCTATTGGACCATATATAACTCTTCTTTAGAATTGGGACATCAATATTTACTTTGTGTATATTTTTGATGTCTTTCTGATAAAGTTCATTTTTTAATGAATAGTGTAAAATGTTGTATTTTAATTCAAAACCTCGTTTTAATCTAATTTATTTATATGATTAGATTGTCATTTTAATTGGTTTTAATGTGAAATTAGAAAATAATTTTACTATTAAATCCAATAGTGGTCGTTGAAATTAATTTCACTTTGAAATCGGACTTAAACTAGTGTCAATCTTTTGATAATTATTGTTTCATAAAAACACGCTATTTGCTCTGACAGCAGGAATTAATTATTGAATTAATTAATGAAACTTATATGTTGTGTGTTTTGTAAAATGGGCTTCATTTTTGAATTCGGAATATCAAATATAGCTGAGGGTAAATTTTTGGTATTTTTCTGAAAAACTTCAATTTTTGATGAATAGTGAAACCACTAAGTGGTACTTATAAAAACTGATTTTTCGTTTAAATGAAATTTTACCACTTCTGTGTTTTTAATTTCAAAAATTTGACATACATGGTTTTCATTAAGAAGTAAAATGTGGTTTAATGTGATTAAAATTATTTTATGGCGAATAGTAACTTATTAAGTTTTTAATCGTGATTAGAGGTAATTAGTGTAGTTTAAGGTAAAAATAATGTTTTAATAATATGAGATGAGCTTGACACATGTACTACCCTTATTGGATGTGTCATTGCCGAACAATACAAGCCATGGGTCAGCTTTGGGACCCCATGGAGCCACTTTGGTTGGGAAATGACATAAATAACTTTTTATTTAATGTTAAAGTAAAAAATGACACACACATGAGATGTTTTACTAAAACAATTTTTACATGGGGTTATACAAGTCAAAGTTTTGACTATAAATATTAATTATAAAGCTAATAATATTTCCTACATCATAGTATTTTTTTTATAATTTTTAGATATTAAATAATTTAAATTATTTATGACATCATGATGATGCAGCGATAACCTCATTATTTAACGATTTAAATAAAATGGAAAGATAATGTAATATATAAGACCTAAACATGTCAAAAACCTATTGGATGAGTTGATTTCGAAGCCTTATCACCTTATCCGAGAAATACTTCAATGTGGTACCTCTTAAATCCGAATACAATTTTAAAATAAAGTGACTTTTCTTTACTTTCCAAGAGTGCCCCTCCTCTCCTCTTATAAAAGGCCCCCACCTCTACCTCCTTACCCACAATCCCAAAGCCTTTGTCTCGGCCAACCCCAGCCCATTTTGGCTCTACACGTCCCTCTATTACTCCTTGGAGCCTCACATTGGGCAGAAGTCTTCCCAAGGAAGTCTTTGAGCTCAAACTAAGGGGAGTTACCCGATTTTAAGGTAATGTCTTCTTTTGAGTCCTTTTGTTTTATTTTTCTTCTCCAACCCCCTAAAATCTTTTAATTATTTTCTTTTTTAACAACTCTCGTATCCTCAATATACTAGGATGTTGTTATAATAATTATTCTAACTACACTTACACACACCTACATCTAATGGTTAAAGAACATACTGTTTCCGTGGATGGAGAATTTCTGCCTCCCGAAACGATGATTGTTCACCATTCTTTTGACACCCTCAAAGGTGGCCATTAACATGACACTATAATTATATATGATATATAATATGTTTATGTTTTCCTTAAGCTTCTGTATTTTTCATTTTGGGCATACCTTTATGGTTTCCATTATGGGTAAACACGATATCTTCATTTAATGAATTGCGGACTACCGCACCCTCAAAGTGATGTGATTCGTTAATGCCATATGTGGGACGTGTAAAGGATGGATTTAAAGTTATTATATATGATGTTATACTGTAATTATAATATACCTCTATATAATTATTATTTCTTTCCATTAAAGTATGAGAAAGAAAGGAATGTAGCGTTCATGCGTACGTACGGCTTACGGTGTCCAGGAACGGTGCATTTCATTTCTTATCCCCAAATGTAATGTACTATTAAATGTACTTGTATATAATGGATATATATAATGAATGATATATCTAAATGATGAATATAATTAAGGAATTAAAATATACATACCTCTCATTTATTTGTAATTCCATTAATATGACAAAGAAATGAAAGTAGCGTTCATGCGTACGTACGGCTTACCGTCTCCATGAACGGTGCATTTCATTTATTACCTATAAATGATTATGTAATATTATAAATACATGTATATGAAGGATATATATGATATATATGATATCCAAATCCGGAAAGTCATTCTGGATATAAAGAACCTTTGACCACACGAACAACATGTAATTGTAAGAAGTCCACTATCGACTTAAGAACCAAATATCGACAAAACAAACATTATTAACTTAAATGGTTACATAATGTTTATAACATGGAAATAAGTGATATAATTGGAATAATGAAAATTTAAAATGTTCTTAATCAAGTAGAAATTAACTCAAGTTTATTATTCAGGACGTTAAAGAACGATCGAGTCAAGTCGGACCCAAGGTAACAGAATTCATCTCAATCTCCTTTCATTGAGGCATATTTCGTTTTATACACAACTTTCATTTATACGTTGTATAAACCCCTTTGAATTTTACTTTTATACAAAAGGAATATTTTTCTACGAAGCGTTTTACAAAACAACAAAATGGAATGTTTCTTTTAACGAACGCAGTGACAACGTCCTTTTCCGCCGCCGCGAGTATTATTTGGTCTTTGGCTTCCTCAACAAGCCGTAATGTTTTTAAAATAAAATAAATACCATATACTATTTTATGTATTTTGGTATTGAAAATGGTTTTGATAAAGGATTCTATAATGTCAATATATTTATGATATATTTTGATTGAAATGTGGAAATGTTATCATTACTTTATATTGGTTTTATGTTGTATGATTTAATAATGTTATTTGGACATTTTAATGGGTGGTTGCGTTATAAACCATATGAAGGGTGGTGCCGTGAATACCAGGAGGGGTGGTTACTTTAAAACCACCAATGCATTGGGTATGGAAGTCAGCCGTATGACTATTCAATTAAGTATGTATGGAAATTGGCCGTATGGCTATTCTATTAAGTGATATGTGTGGAAGTTGACCGTATGGTTATTCCACTTAAGTATGTTTATGTCCCAAGTTACCTTTATATATGTTATGTGTTATTTATATGGGTTTTATTGTAATCCTTTGGTTACAAAAAGGTATGTAATGATACTTTATTCAGTGAAGAGTTTTTACTACTTCATGAAGGTGAAGGTATTACTTTGATATAGTATACATGGAATACTTGATGTTTGAAAAAGTAACTGTTTTCATTCTTTATGTATCCCTTACTGAGCTTTTTATGCTCACCCCAAGTTTTTTTGAAATGTTTTTCACAAGACATAATGTGGAATAAGGTCAAGGATGGGATCAAGGGAATGTCATGCTATATAAAACATGGAACTAGACATGTTTCTTTTTTAGATTTTTTTTATTATGGAAACTTAGTAGAAGTGTCAACTTTGTAATCTTTTGAGATGTAATAGTTGTGATCTAATTCTCTACAACTATAAACCTGAAAAGATCCTCAATGTGAATTATTCATTTAATTCAATATTAAGTAAGGATTAAGGCTGGGGCCTTATAATTATAGTATGGATCATTTAGGAGAAATGTTCATGATCATTGTAATGTATATTATAGTTCATATGGTTGTCAAAATGTAATAGTTATAAAATTATACTCTATATTACATTTTAGGGACTGAGTTCTCCATTTGATACAAAACATTAACTAATATTGTTTTTATAAAAAAATATGTTCTCATTAAAAAATATCATTGAACGACATGAAATTATAATTCATATTAAATACCATCCTGCATTGAATGTGGATATATCTCTGAATACAATCCAATAAATATTACAATAAAAAAGTTATTCATAAAACTAGAATGCAACTTCTCTGAATGTTAATAACTATCAATTTATGGTTATGTAATAATATCTTCCTTTTATTAAGGTGTTAGTCTCATAATAAATAATTTGTTAAATGTATTAATTTAAAAAATAAGAATGATATATATATATACTTGATTATAGAATAATTTTATAAAATAGAGTAACTATGCTCTTTTTTCATCTAATAGAATAATTTAATAAGTATTTTAGAAATTGGATATAATCTTTCATAATAACAAGAATGTTATTTATAAAAGACCCTTTGAAAAAATTGAATTTTATTGATTGGCACTATCTTATATGGTTAAAACTAACTGTATTGAAACATTTGATAATAATATTTTTTATGTTAGAATATTTTTAGTTAAATTAATAAAATAAATCATAATGAAACCATTAGAAAATAAATATTTAGTCCATGAAAATAATAAATCTTTTCTAATAAACAATGAAAAGATTAAAAAATAAAATAAATCACTAAATGATATATGTGAAAATAATATCATCATTTTATTTTTTTAAATATGGTTTCATTAAATAATTTTAAATAATTTTATTCAGTATTTAATTTTAATGTAAAAAAAATACACATCACACACAAATGAATACAATTAATGTAAATACTTATTAAACGGATGTATACATATAACTTAAAACTTTATAATTCATATATTTAAAATTGTCAATGAATATATGAAATTATAATAATATTAACACATGTTAATTTGTATCAGATATATAATTATACCAACTAGCATGCAAAAACATCACTTGTTATGAAATTATTCATGGGGAATAAAAACACACAATGTTCTAGAAGTATTTATAATTATAATTTTATGATCACACACAAAATCATCCATATAATGTAGAAGAGAAAAAGTATCTTTAAAAATGTAATAATAGTGTTGACTATGGTTTTGAACACTGTATAATATCTAATATTCTGTTTTTTTCATCTCTATCCTTTTGTCATAACGAATATATAATTGGGACAATTTTGTCAGACTGAGATTGATAATTTCAAATTGATTTATATCATCATTTGTCTCAATTTTCTACATATCCTCTCAAAGGAATTTATTTACATAGTAATGTGGGTTTATATATTATAAATACATTTACCTTCTGATTTATTTTCATCATTTTCATTATTATCATCCAAATATAATATTGGAACAATTTTAACATTCAATTTTGATGAGAGTTCATAAATTTCCATTTTAATTTTATTTAACCCAATAAAGAGTTTACTTTTCTCTTTAATGATCAAAAATATTTATCTAATTTATTATTTCCTTTTGTAGAATGTATAGAAAATAAATTATATATCATATTGAACTATAAATATAACATATAATTTTGGTTATTTTACAAAACACAACTAGAAGATATCATTGATATTTTTCCATTTTTAAAATTATATATTTTAATATCATTATGTCTTATATATAAAAGCTTAAAAGACTCTTAATATTTGGTAAGGTACTATATATTCAATTGTGATCTCTTCACATCATCAAGAGATAACCTTTTATCATAACAATCTTCCTCATCTGCCAAAATGATTTCCTCATTATTATATAATGAATTTTGAAACAGTTCATTTATAATACACATATTTCTTAAAAATGATTTTAAATTTTTGTGAAAATTTTCAATAACATAAAATATAAGATTTTTTAGACATGAATCACAGTCATTTGATGTATGTTAAAATGTATACATATCTACAATTATGATTTATTAATCATTTGTAACAAAAAGGTATTTCATTTCTTATATATTTTCAGACTTATTCTGTGAATATTAATATTTTTATTTTGATATTAGAAATCCATTCCCAATATAAACTAACTATATACATTAATAAAAAATAATTTCAATAATTTTACACTTCTCTAATATATCTTTACAATAATTTCTATCCTTCTGGTCGCCACTCTTGAATTTTTTTTCTTATAAATTATTTTTTATATGAGAAAATTTATATTTCTTAATTTCTAGTAACCAAAATCTAAAAAATTATTATATGTTCTTCTAGCCGTTATTGAATTCTAATAAAAATCACTATAATTTATAATTACCGAATTTATTGCTGTAAAATTTTCTTTAAATGGAACTAAACTCTTATTTTTATCATTATCAGAACATATCTTTAAATTATTTTCATATTATATAAATGATCAATATTAGAGTTCAATTATTTTATATGAAATATTCTTATTTTCATTTATAAAATTCCACCTGAACAACAATTATTTAGGAATTTTTTGGATGTCATTAAAAACAAGATCACCATCTAATTATAATTATTCTACCAAGTTCAAATCACGATTACAAAATCCCACACAAAATTGTTATTGAAGAATCCATCTCTGATATCCATTTTTCGAAAATTTAAAGATAATAAATTATTAAATAAAATAATTAATCTTATCAACACAAGACAAAAAAAACAAAAATGAAATAATTTTTCATAAAACGTGATTGTTTTTAATTATCAATACAATGATTAAAATTTGGTATTTTATGCAAAAATATTATTATGAAAATTATAAATGGAATAAAATAATGTAAATATGAATTCAATAAACATGAAATCCTTATGCTCAGGGTTTAATTCATTATCATTCTACCAATTACTAAAAATGGAATGAAGGGAAAATAATATAAATATAAAATATATTTAGATTAATAAAAATATAAATTGAATCAATAGGTTTTGAGAAAATATTTTAATATTATATATAAGAATAAAAATGGGTAATATGACTGTTGGAATATATATAACCATGAGAATAGTTTAATAAACTGGTTTACTAAAAATATTAATATGAATGTAATCATTTTATAGATATATTTTTAATTATAAATCATATATTTAACATGTATAATTTATTTTAAAATTTTTTTATATAAATATGTAATGATAATGGATCAAAATAAAATCATGATTTAACCAAGAGAGAAATTCTTTTTCTAATGTATTATGTATTTTTAGTTAAAGGATAAATTTCACTTTTTATAGATTTCATTTGGAAAATTTGTTTAAATTTTTAGAAACATGGACTCCAATATATATATAAAAATTTAATTTCCTTTGGTTAAAAAATATATCAACGTGCTAACATAGAATGAAATTATGATACATTAAAAATGATAAATTATAATATACTAATAAAATGATATATCAAGAATGTAAAAATAAAAATACATGTTGATACTGAAGTGAATTTTAGTATCCATTGGTTTTATATCTTTTGGGCCACTAATCAAGTAAAACTGGTCATCCTTAACGAATAAATATTGGTTAAATACAAAAATGAATGTCATGAACATTTATAAAATAACACCCCACACACCTTTTTTGATGCCCTTATATCAATTTTTTCCTCATTTTTATTGTCCTATATTTTCTTTCATAACATCATCTTCCTTATTGGACAACTTACATGTCTATGAAGGATAGCTAAATTATCTATCACATTTGATGTCATTATGAGGACTAATTCTATAAACATAATTCATTATTACTTTTATATTATTTTCAATTGAATTATTATTTATAAAACATTTATATTATTTATCCACCCTTGTAATATTTCCACCATAGTTCACTCTATAATTACCAAATCTGGTTACTACATGAACTCATGAGCACATTACCATATGTTTGAGGATACGAACTAGCACTATTGGTTAATGGTTTTACCATCGATAGAGTATACATCCATATAAGAGTAATATATAAAAATGTTATTCGAAGTAGATTACTCAAGAGGGGGGGGGTGAATTTGAGCATCTGTAAAAATTTCTGGTTAAAAAGTATTTCTAAATGGTTACCCCAAAAGACAAAAAATAGCCCAGTTAATCACGGTTATACTTTAATAAGGGTTTGAATTTTTTAATAACTTCATAGAAGATTTAGTAGTTATCAATGATCTTAATGTCAGTTATTAGTATTAATTATGAAGTTATTCTACTAAGACAAGGAAATTATAACTTTTTTCCAAGAGTAACGATCAAAGATAATTTAGTGATATATAAATTATACATTAAATGAATAAAACAAAGAAGACTAAATTAAGTAGAACAACAGATATGAAAATAGTGGATAAGTTTTAAGACGAGACCTAATCCACTCTACTTGGTAATCACATGGAACCAAGTAGTTTATATAAATAAACTTGATCCACACCCTGGTTCGGGGGTAACAACAGTACACAACACTATCCATGTCACACAAGGACCTCTTCCACAGTTCTTAATGGGTACAACCAACCAGGCCACACATGGACCTCTTCCAGAGATATTTGTCGGTATTCACATGTGTAAAAGATGTTTGACAAAGGATATACTATAACCCTCAGTTTAACTTAGGAGATAGATTGTGTTGTAATACAGATACACACTCTGCTCGAAAGTTAATAAAATGATACACAACAGAGCAGAGATATTGAGATAGGTTTAGAAGTGCTATGAGTCTTAGTATTTGCAGCACTGGACTTCTTGAGATGAAGAATATGCAGAGCTCAAGTACTCGTATGGAAAACAGAGTGATTCAAGTCATATATATTTGGCTTGTGGTATTCATGAGGTTTGATAGTGCGACAATGTTCTCGATTCTAGGATCCCATTATGCTTCATGTCTTCTTTAGCAACATCAAGTTGTATGAGAAAATTATCTAAGTTTATTCTGTCATCATTCTCATGACCAACATCTTGTTTTTCTTTTTAAAATTTTTCCGCACATTATTTTCTTTGTTTCTGGGAACATTACTCTTTTATCTTGGAGTGCATGTGTTTGAGTCGACAGGTTGCATGTATTCTGCACCTCATACCTCGTACATTCAGATGAAATGTCTAAAAAATAAATATTTCTTATTTAAATGAAATAAAATCTAAAAATATTATTGTTAGAGATCAAATTTAAATACGACCAAACATATAAATAAATAGTGTCACAATATGTCATGGAAATAGTGTCTCCTTCCCATGGTGTATGGATTTCTCAAGGTGTCTTGATGTCATCATTTCTCGTTCACTATGTCTGGACATCAAGGTGTCTAGATGTCACAGTGTTTTCTTGTTCACGGTGTCTTGATGTCAATATGTCTGGATGTCATAGTGTCTCCTTGTTCACGGTGTCTTCTTGTTCACAGTGTATGGATGTCACGGTTTCTAGATGTCACAGTGTCTATTTGTTCATGGTGTCTTGTACATGGTTTCTGGATGTCACTGGTTCTTCTCATTCTTGGTGTCTTGTTCATGGTGTTTGGATGTCATGGTGTCTCATGGACTTAGTGTCTCATGGTCATGGTGTCTCATGGTCACGGTCTCTCATGGTCAAGATGTCTCAGACTAAGGCAAATATTTGTATTCATACATATGTATTGATATTTATGGAATGACATAAACTTAGTCATTTTTGAGAGAAATCATTATAAAGTGAATAAAAAGATAGTGTATAAAAACTAAACTGAGTGTCTAGAACTTTAGATATTTGTATATATTTTACTAAACAAATGTGCATGTGTTGCGATGTAGATTACAAACGGCTTACATGGTTTGTAGACTGAAAAGGATTTGTGATCATTAAAACATGATTAATAAATGAGATGTCCAACAATATCACCTTTTTTGATGATAAATAAATCATGTATATTTAGAGTGTATATGTTTTTAAGAACATATTTTTAATGTGAATAAGTAGAGTGAGTGCTCTTCTACAATATTTCTCTTATAGTTCTCATATTTGTTACCCATATATTTATTCTATTTTTTCCCATAAATTTTCCCCCTTTTTTAATTATGAAAAATTAGCATGAAAAAGAAAGACAAGAGATACAGGAAATGTGCATAATGTATTAGATAAAAGAGTGTAATTACATAAAATAAAACAATATTAATAATATTCCCATAAAAAATAGTGTATGCACTGCCCTTCATCACTAGCTGGTCTTCTCTTTGCCTCCAGAAGTAGCACCAGTAGTGGAAGACATAGAAGCAGATGTTGAAGTATAATAAGGTAGTGAGATGGTTGATAGAGAAGGTAAAGGAAGTCATTCAAATACAGAGAGAGCCATATTAGTTTCAGTAGAAGAATGGGGCAGTTGTTGATCAAGGATCAGAGGCCGGATCTGACTCAATGCCGGACTGACAGACATAGAAGTGGTGCACATTGAAAAATATAATTATATAATGAAAATAATTATATTCATGTTATCCCATTTAAAAGGTCAGTTTATACACCTCATAGAAAAATATAGATGTGTAACTTTACATGTGTCTCAAAAATAAAAAAGTGAGATGAGAAAACCCTTACATTAAGTCTTGACATTATTCATACATGTACAACACACATGTATAATAAATATAAGATTATTATAAATGTATCACATTACCATTTTGTTATATATAATAAAATATATTACTTTATTTTGACTTTATTTTACCCATTTGTTATCAATTCATTATTAATGCTACATTTCAGGTAATATCTTTTTTTTTTCATATATGTATTGACTTATTAATCATGATAATCTTATAAAAATAATTATAAATGTATTTCAATATTTTTAATAAAAATATAAATATAAAATATATTTAGTTTATAAATATTTATAATTATCTACACAATATTGAAATATGAAACAGAATACACCATTCATTTAGACGGTAGGTTGTGTGTACACAAGACTGTTGTTTCCATTTAATTGTTGAATTTAAAGAAAATATCAAAATGTATTATATGTATATATATATTATCATTACACTAGAATTATTATTTTAAATATAAAATATATTTTTTCTAGACCAATTTTTAATACGTTATATGTGACAAGTGAATGAATCACAATGCATTGCGGATATAGTAGTCCACCCATCCATAAATAAAGTTATCATATTTACACAAAAATTGAAATTATGAAGGAAATTTATATGTAATTATTTTAATAAGAATAAATTAAAAATTATATATGATATATATATAATTAAATTTTTTATTTCCATTATAATTCCGAACCATTAGAGGTAGTAATGGAAAAAATTTACAACATTATTTTATAAAGAGGTTTTCTACCATAAACACGAATGATAAGTTCATTGACCTGTTTTATGAAGGTGTATGTATGTGTAGATATAAATATTATAATAAAAACATCAATTTATAACTTTTATAATTAAGTTATTATATAAACATGTAATATAAATATTTTAGGGGGTGAAGAATGAAAACAAAACAATAGAGCCTGTGGAAGAGTGTTATCTCTTCTTCGAGTAACTCAACATAGATTTCACCAAAGGGATTACATAGTTTTGTTTTTTCAATAAGGGATTATACTAGGATTAATGGAGAAAATTTTTGGGATTGTTTGGTAATGTTTTAAAATATGAAAAGTTTCTTGAGATATGTGAGTATGTGAGGGTGTGAGTGTCATTTTATAGTGGATAACAAGTTGAATTATTCTAAATATAAGAAGGAAATAACTATTGAGAGGCCCCCCTAATATAATGTGCCTCAAATAATTATAAATTTATATCCAAGAGGGTATTTGGAAAAAAAATTACATCTATTAACTTTTGGAAAATTTTATATATTTTTTTCCCATTTATTATAATGTTTAACCACAATGTAATATTTCTTTACATTAATTTCTATAATTAATTTTATTTAAATTCACTACTATTTTAGTTCAAAAACTAAGTTTAATTGTTTAATAAATTTTAATTATTGTGATTCTAAACACTGATTCAATTTCCCCAAATTATAATCAAATAATTAGATTAATTTTTTTAAAAAAATTAATATTTTAGACATGTCGTGAAAGTGGTTTTTAAAGAGAAAATAATCAAAAAATTAAAATGTTTTCATGGTATAATTTTTTACAGTGACTTAAATTTGATTAATTGATGTAAAAGTTATCATATTATACATTATATCTAAATTAATATATCATTTTACTATATAAATATACTAGAAGAAATAACAGCTTTGATTTAAAATTTGTATTTTTCATAATTCATCGAGAAATGAAATTTATCATAAAACCCCTCGTATTAAACCTAATATATTTTAGCCTATATGAATTACAAATGGATTTTATTTTATCATATTCAATTTCTAAAATTTTCTATGATTAATTTTTTCATTTTTCATCGAAGTACATAAAACTTTTTCACTTTAGAAAATTGTATTTTAAAATATATGGATACTTTAGCAAAAAATATAGTTTCTATTAAAAATATGTTTTTTTATAAAAAATATTTTAAATAATATAATTAATTAATTAATATTATTCATGTTACTATGAATAACAACTATGTCATAACTATTTCATAAATAATTCTAATAATTAAATGGTGTTACGTAGAACCACAATGTTTTTGTAATTCAAGCCAAGTCAGTGTTGTGTGTAGTGTAGTCTTATCTTGGTGTTTCATATAACTATGTATTAACTTGTATTAGTGTGTAAAGAACGAATAAGATGGAGCTATCATATAAAACAATCTATATTAAGTGTTTTCTGAATTGAAAAATAACAATAAGATTAATTAAATTCAAAAAAAAATCACCAAATCTTAACATGGTACTTGTATTTATTTTAAAATTATGAATATAGTTTTTTTAAATAGAAATTATAGATAAAAAAGATTAAGTATCAAAGGGTTTTGGAAGAACAAAGCTCTGACCATTTCTAGAATTATAGAACCTTAATAAAAATAAAGATATATCATATTTAAACAATAATGTATTTCTGAGAAGTTGTTTCATAGTTTATTGTATAGACATGTACATGTTTTAATTTCGTTGAATTTTATTTTAGATAAACTCTCCTCACGGAATGGTAGTTGATGATAGAGGGAAAAAATTGTTAAATGATTTCCCTAATCATAGGTGAATAGTAATTTATATACATGTGATCATTATATCAAATTGGATCAAGAGATAGTGTCTATTTTTCACCCTTACTATATATTAAATCATATTTATATTGATTGAGAAATATTTCTTGGCAATACATTTTCTCGCCACTATTCGTGGATTGTTTTACTAATTAAATGTCAAATTTTTCTTAGATAGATTTATATATAATACATACATTATTTAGATCAATAATTTCATTCCCAATGGCATGAAATGGTGTCCCTAGTATTATAGGGACATATCCCTCTTTTTCAATGAAAAAAATAGAAATTAACAGGAAATATGAACATACAAACTTGAAGAAGTTATCACCGAGAAGCCCCAAAGGGTACTTGGCTTAAATTTCAGTTTTTTGGACTGAAACTCTCATAAATTTCTTTTCATCAAGTCCCATCTATTTGAGTAGATATATAAAAATTCTATTTATACTTTTTTCATGATGAAAAAATGTCTCTTTCTAAATTAAATCTTTTAATAGTGAAGAGAATAGAAAAAAATATGGCTTGTTAAATTTTGGGTGGGTGACTATTATGAAATATTTCAGTGGATTTTTTCTTTCAGGTGATCAATCATAGATCTTCTATATTAATTTTAATAATACGAATTTTTTTTAAACAGGGCTTATGAATTTATTTCCAAAGTCACTTGTACTATGGTAATATTATGTAATTGTTTAAAGATTTATAGTTTTTTCTTTTCCCTCTCTTTTTTCTTCTATCATCATCTCTTAAAATATGAGTAGGCGGTTTATATGATGGTGGTGCAACATTATCATATTAATTGTGAGATTTCAATTAAATTGGAGAGTTTTTAGTCACCACTGTTTGTAGATTCTTTTTCTTAGATACATTTATTTTTTCTATCATCGTTTTCCTTCTTGATGATTAAATAATATTCATTAAAATTTTAAATCTTCCATTCATCACCTAATCACTTTTGTTTAATTTCTATCATGTTTTAACACATAAAACATATATCCTTGTCCACGTATTTAATATGTGTTTCAGTATTACCATGAAATCTATCCAACTATTGATCTGATATAGTTTTATATATTTTTCCATTTTTTCCCTCAAGATTGCATTTGGAAGTAATTTTATTTTACATTCTATTTTATTGGTTAGTAATCATTTGATATGATTATTACATTGAGGTGGTGAGCAGGATCTCAGGATTAGATTGCAGATTTGGGGCTTGTTATTGTTTCTTTGGCCCTGGCTCTTGATACTTTATTATTGAAATGGTTGGAATTATTGAGATATAGAAAAATGTTGTTTCTAAAATTGTTGTTCCATTTAAGGATATATAATATCAGGTGGGTACCTGGGTGGTATATAATTTTATAGTGGCCCTTGAACACTTCTATTTTGATTGTTACCTTGATTTACATATTGTGGCTTCTAAGTCATCATCTCATGGTAGAACTTCTACTGACATAGTTGGTGTTACTGAAACCACTATATTTTTTATTGTAATTAACATTATTATAATATATAAATTAAGTATCCATAATTGCTTCTATTCATTCTTAATATTTTTATGGGCCAACACTCATTATTCAATATGGAATATCAATTATAGGGCCATACAATGGAGGTTGTTTTTCAATTATGTGGTAAATTTTAAACTTTCTTTAAAGTGATTGAGCCTATTCGACTAGGTAAGAGTTCTCTTCGGTCAGATGGATTCCATGATGGGGATGTCCTCTCTCATTCTACTACAAACATACATTGTGGGAAATCTATTTTACCAATGCTCTTCCGACAATAGGTGTCATGATCATGAACACTACATCAGTAGTCGTTTCAATAAAAGAGTGTATAACTGATTAGATACCATGGTAGAATGTTTTATGTTTTAACAAGACATAAAGATTACAATATGGTCATTTATAGGCTATTTATTTAAAACAATCCAAGTCCTCCAAATATGATTATACATTTTCCTAGTTAAAATTTTAGAATAAATTTATATGATTTCATTTTTGAATAAGTGCGAAATACTTTTCTAAAAACTTATTTTAAGAATAATCTAATGTCCTGATATTATATGGAAATTCAAATCGAAGCTAATATATGGATCATTCTCACCAGGAGAATGGGAAGAATCGTAGTTGGATTGTGTCAAATGATACACACTTTTAGTGAAAGTTTACATAGCACTTTATGAAATTTTATATGATTTCATGGATATTTTTTCTCTAAAGACCACCACATTTACACTTTCTTTGTATCATAATGACGAGTATCTGTTTTATTTTAAAATAATTGTCCTTAATAAGATTGTTCACATTGTTGGGTACAACACCACCGATGGACAGAAAGCCATAATCCATGATGCTGTAATTATGAAACATTGGTAACTCTTGTTGATGATTAGGTGAAACATATTTATGGTTAGGTGGTAAAATATAATTACCTTCATCGATTTTTAAACTAAAATGTGATGAAATAAATATTAAAATTTTAAAATCAAATGCTTCCAACTATGGTGCATCCACATTCCTATAATAAGTCATGGGACATCAGTGCATGCACTAAGCAAAAGAAAATAAAATCGATTTTCTTGGGGTGAGGTAATATGTGGTCCACAACATAGATCATTATTCTAAGGAACAACTATTCACTGGAAACAATCAAAAAAAATTATTAGCCTATATTGTATCATTGATTACACATGTGTCCTAATTATAATAAAATATATATTCTCTAAAATATACTTATCTACAACGTTGTAGTATTGTGGCAGTGAAGGGTCAAACCCACTGAGACATCTAGTAGGTGGAAAACATAGAAGAAATATATTTTTTTGAATTGAATTCTTCCTGATCACTCTTTGATCCAGTGATTCTAAAACTACATATATTGGTTTTTAGTTTTACAATATGACTATTGTTTCTAATAATATGACATATTTTTTTTAGTCAATGGAAGAAACTATTAACAACTGGGATAATGTTGAATGTGAAAAAAATATTACAATTGAGAAGTTAAAGGGGATGGTCACTTTAATATATATGGAATGTTCAATGGATATAATATACTATAAAATTGATTTAATGGCAATGATAAATTCATGGGGAACATATTATTAACAAAATTATAACCCTTGATTTCTTTTTCATATTGACAGAATGATGTTGGGATTGATATATGTTGTACTTGAATAATTAAATTGTACAGTATTGATTACCATATAACAAATTAAGGATTTGTTGACTTTTGGATTATGGAATCATAGATGAAGTTTACAATTAATTTTGATTTATGTAATATATGAAATAAACATTTAAATAACAAATCACACACGTTTTCAATATGTATTTACTGCAATTTACGTTATTATCATGTTTTAAGATAATACGCGATGAATTAGTTTACATGTTTTTTATATGAAAATTAAGGGATACCTTATGATATATAAGAAATGAATGCTAATCTATTTTTGAAAATTTTAGTTATATTATTTCTAATGTTTTAGACTTCCAACATTTATAATGATAATAAGGATAACCATTTATGAACTATTTTATGATAATATTTGGATGTGGTTTTAGTGGTTTTAGTATTATCAATCAATATAAAGATTTATTCCTATAGGATCAGTGTTCTATAATTTTTGTTCTGACATTTACAAGAACTATTGAATAACTTATCCTTCTATTTATGAGTCTCACGATCTCATAAAACATCATGATTGAAAAGTTCACCTTCATTTCATGGAATAATATATGAAGTGTAAATTGATCCTTGAAACAAAATGGTGAGGTTGTCATGAAATCATGTAATTATATAATTTCATTAAAATTCTTCAACATGAGGACATATGCGATTGAAAATTAGACTTTTTCATATTTTCATCAATTTTGATGATATCGATGACCTCATTATTTCTTATTATGTATATGGGTTTTTTTATTTTAAATGTTATATGGATCACCCACTTTTTGTGACTAGTGATATTTATCAATATCAATTCGTATTTTTGCTTTTATTCAATATCTGTGTTTTCACACGCAACTTGTGTTTACTATATGGGAACATAGTTGTGAATTTCATTGGGTAAACATTATAGTTCCATACATTATTTGAAAGGTAGTTTTAGTATTAGTTATTAGTATGTGGGTTTCTATGAATAGAACATTCAATTATTTAATCTTTGATAACCTAGATGAATACCTAGCTAAAAATTAATTTCATTGGGTGTAGAATATAACACCCTAGGATTTTGTGAAAACTTTTTTCAAATTAATGTACACTCTTTGATATTTTATATTTCACATAACATAGAATATGTATTCATTTTTATTAAAGAACTAATTTATTCCATCTTTGTATAACACACTACATTGTGATTTTTTTTATTTTCTACACCAATTAATATTACAATACAATCATTGACGACATGGATTTCATTATATACAACACATTGTTTCTAAAAAAACATTTGATTATTAAAATTAAATAAATGATATTGATATAAAATTACCATTAAACATAGTGAAATGATTAGTAAATATTAATTTATAATAGTAATTTTTATTGTTTTATATAAATAAGTCATATTGACAATGAACCATATATTTTTCTAGATATGTATTTATATGATCAAAAATACTATTTTTCCAAAAGAACAACAATAAATGCTCTTTTGTGAACAATAATAAAAATAATTTTATACAATAATATTAATTTAATTCTATAAAATAAAATACTTTTTATATTTCATTATATCAAAATTATATTTGGTTAATTTGAAGGATTTTTTCCAAAAAACATCATTTTATATGAATAGTGAAAAATGATGAATTTCAATTGAAAACTATTTTTCATCGAATTTTTTAATATAACTAAAATATATATTAATTTATTATTTAATGTATAATAAGTTAAATTATACATAAATTAATATAATTTTAATTATTAGAACATATATTACATTGATACTGGATATAAAAACAATTCAAACTTTTAGATCATTTTTCATTAAAAACCCACTTTCACGACACATCTGTGAGATTAATTTTAAATTTATTTCGACCTATTTTACTTTTAGAATTTGAATAAAACATATTCTAAATATTGAACCATAATAATTTATAATATATAATATGGTCATCTTTTATTTTGAAGAAAAATAATAATGAAACCAAATAAAATTATGTGAAGTGATTAATATAAATTAAATTATTTTCCAGAAAAACTAAAACTTAAATCAAATAAGAATACAAAAACATGTCAAAAAGGCATTGAATGGAAATATTTCTTCCCATGAGCATCTTTTATCATAAATTTGTAATTAATGGAGGCACATGATGCATAGAATACTGCTCAATTGTGCTTTCATTTTTATATATACAATATTGTCACTCCTCCTAAAATATAGAATGACAATGTCCCCCTCCAGTCCTCATATCTCTCAAGTTACAATGGATCATTAAATCCATGAAAATATAATATCTAAAATTTCCTCCCTTAATTATAAAATTATTCCCTTCTGAATAAATCTATCCAAAGAAGCCCTTTGGTGGAACCCCTAAGGAGTTTCCTGAATAAGAGGGAACATACTTCCACATTATGTTTTATTTCATTTTCAGAAATCACCACCAAAACTATTCTTGTTACATAATTATATATTCAAATTAGTATATAAAATATAATTAAAATTTTTATTCAAAGGTTTATACCTACACTTACTCACACCTCCATCGAATGTCTAACAAACATACAGACCGTGAGTATGACAGACTACCACCTTACAAAATCATGGTGCTTGTTTTTTCATTACCACCTACCATGGTTGGAAATTATGAAAAAAATAATATTTTTATATGATGTGTATAATATTTTTTATTTGTTTATGTTTAATTAATTATTATCTAAATCATACCTTCAATATCTATATTTTTTAAAATACGATAACTTCATTTATTTATGTGTAGACTACGGCCTTGTCAAAGCGATATGATTCATCTGAACATTAAATTGAATTTATTAATGATTAATTTTTTTAAATAATATAATATATATGAAATTATAATTATGAAATATTTATTATATATATAAATATATATTTCATTTACTTTCATTATTTCAATATGATAATATAAAATAAACATCGTTCATCCATGTTTATGGATTTGTATCTCAATGAATGTCGTATTCCATTTTATATTATAATAATTTATAGAATATAAAAATAATTATTTAAAGAATATATATTATATTTGTATTTTTCTTTAAAATAATTAAATATTTAATTCATTAACTAATTATTAGTATCAAGAATAATAAGTTAAATAGTATATGAGAAAGATTGGGAATATTATTTGAAACATAACTTTTACAGGGAATTACAAATAAATATGTAATATAAAGTCATAATAAAATTATATATGATATTATAAATAAAAATATGGTTCATTATTTGATTTATAAAAAATTTAATTCATTATTTAATATGTTTCAACGTGAATGATGAAAGTCAAGTCTTATGTTAAGGGTTTTATCATCTCACATTTTATATCTAGGAGATACATTCCTTATTAACCTCTCATTTTTTTTATAAGGATGTTCTTACCATGAATGTGTTCTATGAGAATTATAATTAAATTCAGGTTTATTTATATATCCATTTTCTGATATCTATTTCACCTTGTTTATGGTTTAAATTTTACCAAATTGATACATTAATTTTTCAACAATTTTCATCTTTGAAACACATCCCATGTTATGAACCTATTTTTTTATATGAGGTGTATACACGTCCCATTGAATTGTTATATCATGCATCTATATATTTTCATGAAATTATAATCTTTATGAAATGTTATTCTATAAGAAGAATTATGGTTTATTGTTGCCAAAATGGTATGAGTGTTTAATTATAATCTCTTCTTTTATCTGGATTATTTAAGATTATCCTTCCATTGGTAAAATATTAAAATCCATATCCTAATACTTATCATGATATTACTTATCATATGACGATTCATGTTATATCCATCGATTGTGCCATTTTTACACTCTTTAGAAATTACAATTTTTAATAAAATGACTATTAAAATCCATGTTTATTTTTCCATTCGGTTGACAATCTATGTTATTTCAAAACTATTTTTTTAATTTTTTTTCAAAAACGTTTTACTAAGGTCCAATGAATATTAATGGACATTTTTACCCATATAAACAAATTTTTAAAAAAATTAGAAGGAATGTTTTTCTTTATATATCCATCAAGGAAATTTTCCAAACATTTTAAGGTGAAAAAGAAATGTTCAATATCTTTGGACTTAATTGACATCATGAACATCATTTCTATAAAGCTTAATTTGTAATTATAGAAGAATAGTTTTAATAAATGTTTCAATATTTTTTCATAAAATTGTTGATTTTAATTTTTTTCAATGAATAAATAATTCAAAAATGGTATTTGTTTAAATATTGTTATAAAAAATATTCAAATATTTCATTATATATTTTTATAAGTATATTTCCAATGAAATGGATTTAAATTATATAAATTATTTTACTACTCAATATAATTTTATATAAAATGGTTTAAAAAATTATTTCAATACCTATTTTTATATTATAAATTTATTTTCAAACAAAAAGGTTTTCAAAATGTTTTCTAGCTATCATAATGTCTTTTCAAGGAGTTTGAAAACAAAAAGGTTTTCATAAAATATTCATGGGTTTTTTAACATTTCAAATATAGAAAAAGGATTAAGAATTTTTTATGTTTTAAAAAATTTATTTCAATGAGAAAAATTTATATTCTTCAACAATATGTTTAAATGAAATTATAAATCCTTATTTATAAGGAAATGGTTTTTGAAATGGTTTTATGGAAATAATTTTAAAAAATTATATTTTCGTTGGGAGTTGTTCCACCTTTTCCATAAAAACCTTTCTCCATCTATTACGACATAATTTTTTAATAATTTATGATTTATTAGAGATATTATCTAATAGTAACATTCATATTGTTTCATGAATGGTTTTTGTTTTCATGGAATATTATTCTTAACACTTATTTCTCATTCACATGTCATACTACTTTTAAGCCGGATTCCATTAATGGGGTCTGATTTGATGAAATTTTTATAATACCAATAAATTTTCTATATGTAATGATATGATTTAATGTTTATGATACCCTGTTCACTTTTGGAGTTATGATATGATGATTAGGAACGATATCTGTATTTTTGGGTGAAGATGTGATGATTGATTATGATCTTTTGAAACACATATGTATGAATTTATTATGTGATGGGTGTGGCCTATATATCTCTCTAATATATTGGTTAAATATTTATATCTCATGATATAATGATGAGAAACATGTTGAAAGGCATGATCCACAATAGAAAATATATATTTCTTATTATAAAATGGGAAATTGTTTTGTCCTGGTCCACTATGGGATGATAGAGAAATTGGATTCACTATGGGATGATTGGGAAACCCAATACACTATGGGAAGATGTGGAAACTCAATCCAAATTGGTAAGATGGGGAAAATTAATACACTATCGGAAGGAGGGGAAAGGCGATCCCATTGAATGAATATATGATGACTAGGGAGGGTGGTGTGTCATTCCTTATTAGAGTAGTCTCCAGGAAGATCCATAATATGTTTATGAAATGATCCTTTTCATATAAGAATACTTTCATGTGCTTATTTTTATTATATATGTCTATGTGTGATGACAATATTATATTTGAACAAACCATGTTATTTGATTTCACTACGATTCACATCTTATGAACATCCAATCTTTATTACACGACTCACAATTATGATATATGATATGTATGGTGTTATATTATATTTTTATGATCATGTTTGCATACCAATACCCTCATTTTATGTATATATATCTTTCATTTTTAACTATACAAAGGATCTAACATCACTCCATTCTTATTTTTCCTTTACCTATGTTATGAAGAATGGTTTTAATTATAAATACTAAAGGGAAGGTTCTTGACAAGAGATATTGATGATATCTATCCATGAGACAATATTATGATTCAATGTCTTGAATGACATTATACTATTATGGTCCTCTGACATGTAATTTGGTGTTTTTGTGAATATTAATCTAAATGGATGTAGTATCCATGTATGGAAATCCTGGTTAGTTATAATAGGTATAAAATTAAAGGTTAATTCAAATTTTCAAAAATAGAATATGAACACGTTATTAATATCTCATATTTCTAAGGCTAGGACTAGTGAGATATGTAACTAAAATCTAATTTTGTCTTATATTTCTATACAAGTGTCATAATTTAGATATTATATTAGTTGTTTTCCATGATTTTGTGATTTTTTCCAGGATAATTTATCTTAACACTATTATTTCTAATTATAGGATATTCAATAAAATAGAATGAACTAGGTTAACATTGAATGTTATGGATAATTTTTTGAAGACTAGTCAAATGGGATGGTAACTGGAGTAATGGATATTATGATCATGTCTTGTATGTTTTCACAGAACATGACTAACAATGTGTACCTTAACAAAATATAGGACTCACTACAGAATATAATAAAGGAGTACTCTTAGATTAATGCTAATGGATGCTTTATAAAAAAATATTTAGATACCATACTATAATAAATGTGAAATGAATAACCCATGAAGATGTCTTAAAGGAATAATAAGATATTTTGACTGTGAAATAGATGGACAAAAATAAATTAACTATAAAATTAAAACAAGGGCTCACATTTGGAAATGGATAAAGCTATTGGGCTCTATAAAACAACATCGAATGTAAAATAATTTGTCTATGTAATAAAATGGCCAATATGAAAATTGTTGTCCGAATGAAATTCTCACAAATACAATCAATAAGGTGGTAAGATTAATGGGTATATTTATAATTATTAGGATTCTACATGAGAAATGTAAAAGGAAAGAGGTATTCTGTAAGAGGATGAGGTAACCTTGTTAATGAAATAAGAATTAAGTATAATAATCAATTTTTTTTTGTATTTGGAATCAATAATTATGAATTGAGTAATATATAAGGATTACTAAATTATTTTATTCACTGAGGATTTAAAATTATATTATGAATCATTAAAATGGAAATGAATAATTATTTAATGGCAAGGGAATATTCATGTAAAACATATGATTATGGGAATGATGAATGTTTATTTATTTTTAATGTTAAAATAATGATGTTTTCATAGATATATGTAGCATATTCATAATTTAATTGGATGTAATGATTACATTGTAACTATTTAAGATTTGTTGAAAAGAATTTTAAGCTATCATCAATGAATTTTACACCTCTTTTGGACATATAAAATGTATCCAATAAATAATGGAATAAAGAAAAATGACTGTTTCGAAAAAGGATTTATAGTAAATTAGGATGATGTTTGAAGAGATACATGATAAATGTATTCACATATTTAGACGATGAGAACTATAATATACAATATGATATACATGGGATCACTACTAAAACATTTTTTGTGAAATTTAGTTTACCTATTCTAAATTTTTTAACTCTCATATTTCAGAAGGGTTATAAGGTTAACCATTTAATGAATGGTTTGTGTTAATAATTGGATAAAATTTTGGGGATTATTACATTATCATTCTATATAAGTATTTATTTATATTTGATAACAAGTTCTTTCATTTTTTTGGGATAACTAAAGACATATGAAATCACATATAATTATATGTATGGGTCTCATGATTAGATAATGCTTTAGGAATGGAAAAATCGACTTCATTTTGTGGTATAATAGATGATGTAGAACTTTATCAAGGAAATATGTCTATCGTTTTCCTGAAATAAAGTAATTATATCTTTTCTTGAATATTATTCAACTTTAGTCAAAAGGGTGTGGAAATAAAATGTCATCCCATTATCATCAATTACGATGATTTCATTATCATGTATCATGATTCTTAAGTCTACGGTTGTATGGTTATTAGGTTTATATGGATTAGAAAATTTATTCAGATATGTAATATTTATCATCCTCTATGATTATTTATTCTTTTATTCAATGTTTTTGTTTTCACTTGAAACATATGTTCTCTTACATGAAAATCATGTTATTAGTTTAATTGGGTAATTATTATGGTTCCAACAATTTTTAATGTTTGTTTTAGTATTAATATAAATGATGTGGTTATCTATAAAGGTAACATTCAATTATTATTCTTCTGATACCCCATATTAATTGTGAGAGAGAAACTCAGTTAATGGGATTTAGAATGTAATAACATGATATTTTGTGAATGTTGTTCAAAAATATTTTAACTTTTTTATATTTTTCATTTATTGAAACACTACATATTTTATTTTTTAAATGAAATCACCATGTTATTTTTACATTTACACTATACCATGTTAATATTTATTTAAATAACACTCCAATATAAGATCGTGATACATGAAACACCGAATTGTCTTGCATTACACACAACACTGAGTTTCTACAAAACACCAATTTACTATTACAAGTATTAAAATTTAATAGTTAAAACCCAGTAGTTAAACATATTAACATTAATAGTAAAAATAAATTTTTTATATTAATTATAATTATTTTATATAAATAAGACACATTTATAATAAAATATATTATATTCTGTTAAATTATTTATATGATTAAAAATTCTATATTTTCAAATGAAGAACTTTTTATTTCCTTTTACGAAAATAAAAAAATTAATTTCATACAATTTAATTAATTTAATTTTATAAAATAAAAATATTTTTTGAATTCATAATTTAAAACTTATATTTGCATAAATTTTAGGTTTTCTGTGAAAAAGTTCATTTATAGATGAATAGTAAAAAAGAAAATTTAAATTGAAAACCACACTTTCGTCAAATTTATTTATAAAGTAAAATTATATATTAATATATTTTAATAATTATATGTCGATAAAATGTACATATATAATTCCAATTTTGGTCATTGGATCCAATTTTCCCTTGAAACTAGATATAAAAACATTTCAATATTTGGGCCCTATTTCTTGTTAAAATCATGATTTCACAACATTCATACAGGATTAATTTTTAATAAATTTTTTCCACTTATGTATTTAGAATTTGGAAAAATGGATTTCATTTTTTTTAATCATCATATATTATAAATTTTAATGAATACAAATTAGTTTTATCTAAATATATTATTGAATGTAAATATAAATAATTATAATTATTAACGTAAAAACAATCTTCCATAGTTGTTAAACACCAACATAAACATAAAAATGATCTATAAATATGTCCAAAAGTCAATATATTTATATATTTATACAAATTACAATCTTGGATCTAACATTAAGAATTATAGGAGGGGCATGACTAATGGTATACCTCTTTGTAGATTTCTCAATTTCATATTTATATGCTTTCCACTCAACCTTAACTATGAAAGGGAAATCACGCTATCACTTCCTCGCACATCTAATACCACTTTTGATCCTAATTAAACAATACAAATGAGTTCTGATATTCTATAAGTTCATCCTAGAATTATAAAATTGTGCATAAATCCATCCAATGAATCCCTTTGGGGAAAACTAATAGGACATACCAAAAGAAGATGTAACATCCTTCCAAATGCCCTATTTTTTCTTTACAATATCGATCCCCCATCTCTTATTATTCCATTATTATATTATAATCTTAATATTTTAAATATAATGAACTTTTTTCATTATAATTATTATACCTACCCATACAAAAACATCCATCAAATCGGTAATGATCTTATATTTGTGTGTATGGTAGACTACTGCCACGTGAAATGATGTGGATTATTTTTACATTACAACCTCTAAAGGATGTGAAAAATTATATTAATAATGTGATTAAAGGATAAAAATTATATTTATGATGTCTTTACTATTTGGTTATTTAAAAAAACATATTTTTATGCATCTTATTTTTGTGTAAATATGATAACTTCATTTGTGGACTTCTGTACCACCACCTTTTTGAAGCAATGTGATTCATCCACAATTTACATAGAATATATTAAATATGGTTTTATAAAAATTATATGATATATATGAAAAAAAAATTCCATATAATTATAATATACATATATTTCATTTACTTACATTATTTCAATACGACGATGAAATAGAAACAATGTTTATGTGTACGTACAACATACAATCTCCATGAACGATTTAATATTTTTCATATTTAAATATTTTATTGATTATTATTAATATTAATATGAGAAATATATATTACATTTATATAATTTTTTACATTTCCGATATAACAAATCATAAACTATGTAATAGTATCAATATTAACAATATAAAACATATACAAAAAACAATTTAGCTATTACCTGAAACAAAACATTACAAAGGAATTGATAATAAATGTGTAATATAAAGGCCTAATAAAATAATATATGATATTATATATTATAATATTTGTACATTGGGGGTCTATAATAAACATAAATGTATTATATTGTATTTTTTTATGTTTTATGAAAAATGTCAACATTTATTGTATGGGGTTTCACATCTCACTTTTTATATATGTGAGATGCATGCCATATTCACCACTCATTTAATTTCAATGATATATATAATTCCAATTAATTTATTATATAATAAATATAATTCATTTTTTTGAATTTACATATCCATTTAATTATATCTCTTTCACTAATTTTATGGTTAAAGGTTTCCAATTCATCAAAGTAATTTTGTCCAAATTTCCCTTTTTTGAGACACATTCCATGTTATGCACCTATATTTTTCAATGAGGTCTATATACTTCATTTTGAATTGTTATTTAATGAATATAATTGTTTTCATTATATTATAATCTTCATGTAATGTTATTATCTCATTGGGATTAATATTTAATGATACTAATTTGGTAAGAGGTTATTGCTATAATCTGAGCATTTATCAGGATTGTTTAAGATTGATGCTTATATTGGTGAAATATTATAATTCATATCATATGTAATTTAATTTATTCTATTATTTTTATTAATTTTATATCCATGTAGTTCTACCATGTATATAGTCATTGTTACATAATTTAATTAATATAATGTTTTTTGAAGATCCTATGTTATTCTTTTAGAAACCTATAATATCTCAAAATTGTTTATTCCATAAAAATGTATCAAAAAATGTTTAAATATTAAGATATTCTATTTATAGGATAATTTTACACATTTTTTAATTTCATAACAAAATGTTTTAAAAATTAATCTTGTTTTCATTTTCCGATCAAAAATATTTTCTATAATTTGGAAGGTGAAAATGGAAAGTTCAAAATATAAAGACATACCCCCCATCCTGACAATAATTTCCTTGAATCTTCTATTTTATGTTTCAATGATTATTTTTGGATAATGTTTTTACTTATATTGTATAAAAATTTTTGTTATAAAGAATTATTAAAGGTAAATGTTCTTAAATAATGTTTAACTATTAAATATTATTTTAAACAATTTTAAAAGCATCCTCTATATGTTTTCAAAAGTTTATTTTAAAAAAATATTTCATTTATTTCATGATTTTAATATATGGTTTCAATTAAATTTTCTTTAAAAAGTATTCAATAATTACTTCAATTCTTGAATCTATTATTTTTAAATGTTTTCCAAATAAAAAAATTAAAATATTTTCAAGATTTTATATGAGTTTCCAATGTATTTTCAATAAAAAAATGTTTGTAAAATATTTTCAAACATCATTTATAAGTCTATAAAGATAATTTGAAATGAAAATATTTTCAAATTGATTTATGATTTATAAATAATTTTTTTAATTTTGAAATATAGTTTTATTAAGTGTTTTTAAATGATATTTTAAATTCTTATTTATAATAAATAGTTATTTGAAATGTTTTTAGGAACAAATATTTTAATGAAAAGATATTTTCCTTAAGAAATGTTACATTTAAAAATTCTAAATCTTTTCACATATAATATGATATAATTGGGTATATTTTATTTTTTAGTGGGTATAAGATCCCAGAATACCATTCATATTCTTTCTTGAATGGTTTCTATTTCGATGGATTGATTTTTCTAAAAATAGGTTCTCTTCAACAAGTTATATACTTATGAAACACATTTCATTTTACAAGTTATTATTGGATTAATGTATTTTGAGTCCTATCAATTTTTCATATTTAATGATATGATGAAATGTTTGTGATACCAATTTCATTTCATGGTTTATTATTGGATGTTTATGCAACCCATTTCTTTTTATGGGTTATTATAAAATGATTGTTTTACTTTTTGTGACACACATATGTATGATTTCATTTTGAGATGTGTGGGACCTATATATATATCCTATTAATTGGGTAATGATTTATATCTCATTAAATGATGACGGGAAACAAGTTGATGAGCTTGATCCACAATGGGAAACAGTTATGTCCTAATCGAAAATGGAAAAATTTTGCTTCCTAATCTACTATGGGAATATTTAGAAACCCCATCCAGAATAGGATGATGGGGAAAACCGGTATAATATGGAAATATGGTGAAACCTAATCCACTATTTGAATAAGGGGAAACCCACTCCCATATAAAGAAATGATTGAGACTAGGGATGATGGTGCATCCTAACCTATAGGTGTAGTCCACAAGATGTTTTTTCAGAATTCATAGAAATTGGAATTGGATAATTGTGAATGTTTTTATATACATATGTGTATTCCGAACTTATTATTTTTTTATTCCAATATTATTCTCTCAAGAACCATGTTATTTGATTTCCTTTCGAATCATTTTCTTATGAAAAACTAATATTTATTCAACAACAAATGATTATGATCTCTACTATGTAGGGTATGGTATATATTGCTATTATCATGTTCTCATACCCTCGTACTCATGTTATGCTTTCATATATAATTTATTCGCACTTAATGAGAATATAAACTCACCGTTTATTATGATTTGTTTTATTAGATTATGAATAATGGGTTTAATTAGGATTAGTAAATTTGAAGATATTCATGGGAGATGTTAATGATATTTCACCTAGTTAGAGGATTATGTTCATATGGTTCAAATGAAACTAAACTATTACTATCCTGGGGAAATTGTTTTTGTAATTTTCTCAATAATAATCTAAAATGATGCAATTCCCATGTATGTTAATCATGGTTAGTTATAATACATGACATGAAATCATCAGGCTAAAAAATTAAAAAACTCAAACATTGCATTTCATATATTGAATACACAATGTAAAATACTTGGGGCCTATTTAAATTAAGTTTACTACAGGTTTATAGCACCCCATAACCTCCACTCCATATACATATCTCCCTTGTAATTGATCACTTCGCCCTGACCCTCCTCCACCATCATCAGCTGATCTTCTTCCAATTTCTCTACCCTTTTTTATCATTCTTACATGGATTGAAAAAATCATAAACCATCTATAACAAGGGATACTCCCCCATCTCCCTCATGTCTATTGTTTTCACCTCAAATGATACTAACTGATTCCACCCCATCATTGTACGCATTAGATTATTCTACTACATTATCTTCCCTTCTATCCATGTAATCTTCTAACCCCTCCTTGGGTGATGCCATACACCCACATATTTACTCAATCCTCCATTTATCTTAACATGATTCTACTAAATATTCCAATTATGACCAACAAGCACTTATACTTGACCATTATCGATATTATCAATGTGAATTAAGGGATCATAAATATTTTGGGATGTATGAAACTCTCCAACAAAACCAAGGTGCATAAAGAGACATAACGGGAGGTGTTCTTGATGTTCATAGAAATTTTGGAGATAAACATTTCACATGTATCCTTTTGACTTGGTAGAAAATGATGGGAGATCACCATGGGAGATTTTAAATTTAGGCACAATATATATATTGAGGATTTTTTTTCATTCCCAGTCCACAATGTTATTTGGATACACATTCCAATGTTTAATGTGATGCGACGATATCCAGTAATAACACATAGATCCACTATGTTTAAAAAATCATTTTACGGTGAATAGAACATATCTATGTGGTATCACCATATGAATTTTCCACTAGGAACTCTGTCATTTATGTCTAGTTTTATTATATACACATTAGATCATCATAAAAATTGTGTTCATAGTTATTTCCTCATCCTTGGGTGGCCCAACCTTTGTCATGGAACACTAGTTCACATGTTATTACAAGACAAATGGGTGGTGGCATTGTGACATTCTTACTTGAAGTAGTTTCATTACATACCTCTACGTCCATATTAACATTCTTACAAGACACATGGGTGGTGGCATCGTGACATTCATACTTGAAGTAGTTTCATTTTCGGGATAGAACCAATATTTTTTGTTTTCATTTTTTTATTGTCATCTTAGGATTTTTTTTATTCTCTTAAACTCCATGTTCATCAATCATCCAGAACTTCATTATAGGATCTTCATTTATTTATCTATGTTTTTTACTCATACTATTGATGGTGTACACAAATACATTTCTCTTTATACATATTTATGACCCCATGTGTGCAAATTTTTTACCTAATGTAACTATTTTGTTTCAATAAATTTTTGCAGGCAGCCAAATTTCCAATCACTATCCAATAGTTCCCCCATAATATTACTTCCATTACAAGGTTCTCTATATTACCTAATTTAATGTTCATAAATTTAAATTTAAATTTTTTATTCAATAATTTATATATCTCTCACATGAATATCTAGAATAATGAATACATTTTATCATTGTATGTTTTTATAAGTATTATTGAGATTTATTTTTTAAAAATCTGAGTTATTGTTTTTATTAGTATACGAGACATGTTTTTTTAAATAATGAATTATTATACTTTTAATTATTCCTATATAAATAAAATAAAATGTGTGGATGGTGATTTTCTAAATAAAATTTTATTAGTTTTTAGATTAGAAGAATGATTTTGTAGTTTAGTAATATAATTCTAATTATATATTCATGAAAGTTAATTTGATTGAATTTTTTCAGGATAATATTCCCTATGTTCTATATATTTATTTTATACACTTCAATTTCTGAGATGATTCTATACCTATATATTTATATATATTTTTTGATAATATTTATTAAGAGATACATGGGACTTTTAATCCTACCACAACATTATTTATAATATTATCAAGGATATAAATAAATAAATAAACTGTTAAAATTATTGACGTATTCATTATGGAGACATTTATCCTAAAAACAACACATATAAATTTCCATCAATATCTCTTAATAGAAATGAATGACCCTGGATTGAGTGATGTTACAATCCCAATGTATTCCCTCCTACATTAATATTGATATAATTTTATGGTTTCTATTTCAATAAGTGTAGGTGACCCATTCACTACTAATTTCCATGGGATTTTTTATACTAAAGAGATATATGGTGATTATTTTATATTTTATACAAGAAGTGGTATTTGGTTCTGTTGATTCACAATTCATATTTAAAATATTATATATATATATATAATAAATAATAAATATTTATGGGTAGTAAATTAAGAAGCACAAAATCACCATTTACGATAATGACAACTCTTATGATAGATCATATGTGTATAATTAATTTATGTAAGATCTGTCGTAAACATGCATTTTCAAATAAAAGAAACATGAACCATTCATTGATTTTATGAGACATACATAGACCTAACTGGAGTACTTTGGGAGCACAGAGATGCATATTCTTTTAACAATTTTTCAATTTATATTTTCGTGATGATCATGTATTATACTTGAGAGTATATTTTCATTTTTTAATGTTATTTATATCATATACCCACCTACCATCAGACAAAAATTCTTATGAACCTTATTGAAAAATCCTTCTTGATTAATAATTTTCTTATCTTTATAAAGTAGAGATGTTACAACCAATGGAAGCATATGGTTATGAATAGGTATTATATGTATTATAATTACTACTATTATATTTTAAAATGAGTTATGAGTGGAAATTAATTGTGATGTCAATTAAAATATGGTAATAATTTCTATGGAATAATAATTAACTTGGAATTAAATGAATAAAGAATATTAATAAAGAACAAAAATATAAGGGATGATTGATATTATATATGGGATTTATTTTAGATGAACTTATTTTTCTAACAATAGTTAGTATTAGTTGATGGATTTTAATTCACAGTTAGTGTAAAACAAATTTATTTCGAATCCCATTTGAGAATATTTTTTACCTGAGTATATGTACATGTTAACATGGTCGTGTAATATGATAATCCCAATTCATATATATATTTTGGAAAGATATATTCATTGTTTAATCCTGATTTACAGAACAATACAATGGGTTTTGGCATTAGTTTCTCTAGAATTTAGAATCTAAGACATAATGGATTTTATAATGGTTGAGAAATTCATCACAACAGATCCTGAATCCAATGTATATGATGTGTACTACTCATGTAGTGTAGTTGAATTAGTATAAGTTCAGCATGTGAATCCAATGTAAAATGTGTGAAACATGTAGATAACATGAATCTTGTTTACATGTTATGAATTAAAAAAATTTAAAACCTTATGAGATACATGACATGAGTTCATTTCATGATGTGAAATTATAGAACTTAGAATACCTTCAAGCATACAAGCAACGAAATCTAAATATCCATGATCTTTAGAGAAATTTTACGATCTAAAGTACACATTGTGAAAGCCACTAACACACCATGGTAGTATCTATGTAGAATCAACTTAATGGAGAAACATAATGTTAAACCCATTTACACATTCTGTAAAAATCAGGTTTATATATATAGTCACCCCAATAATGACATATTCTGGTAAATGACAGTTGAAACACTTATTTTCATCTTCATTTGGAATTAATCTTTCATTAAAATATGTTTCTATTAATTTATTTTTCTATATTTATAATTCCATTGTTTCTTCATTCAATTATAAGACCCATTTATTATTCATTGTTGTTCCTATAGTACAATTTAAAAAATTAATTAAACAAGAATTACCATTTTGTTTTTCATTTTTTTTCATCGTTCAATTTATTTTTAAATTTTTTATATAATTTTAATTATGGTTTTCTTTTGTTTATGTTGTATATTTTTTATGTGAAGCATGTTGAGATCTATTACCATTATTTTGATTGTTATAATCCTATGTGGATGGTCCACTTAGGGTAAGGGGTTGGGTGTAATGGTGTCTTTGAAGCTAATGAATATCTACATTGGAAAATAGATACACTATGTCTAGTTATTAGGATAGAAAATTGTAAATCTCATTATTTCTCATTTACCATGGCCAGGTGTTATTCAATTGAATGACTGTAACCTAATTGGTGTTGAAAAATCTAAGACCAATATATTTTGATACATTATTCCTTGAATCAAAGATTATTTCACTTAGGGTTTTGAATATAATTTGAAAAAGGGGTGGTTTATAACTTAGGTATATATAATTGGATTGACAAAGACAAAATTTTTACCTTTCCACCACTTCTCCACATAACTCAAGGGACTATCCCATGTTATATTTTGGGTTACCCTTTTTACTACAGACCAAAATTATTCCTCGGTGATTATATCAATCTAAATTAAAACACATATATGTAGTTTACATAAATGAAAATAAATGATAGATATTGAGGAATTATATATCAAATGGTTCTTACCAATGGGTTTCCTTCATTATAACTATCCTTGTAGATTCCACCCCAGACTTCAATTGTGCTATACCTAGTTTTGGAAATATAAATTTTAATCTTATCAAAGAATGTATGTAATCAATGAAGACTTGTGGGCCGATCAGCCACCAAATAATGGATCAATTTTTCATTAATGGTAAATTATTAAACCATAAGTAGATCATGAATGTCTAGTATAGTATTCCTTATATGTATTAATGCATTGATTCATTATTTTCATAAGAATATGTACTTCTTTATCAATAACTTTCATAGAATTCTAGGTAACATCAAAACGAAAAATATCCTCTTAAACGTAACCCATTCCTTGGATTGAATTTCTTCCATATGGCTCATATTCTTCATAAGATTCTTCCACTTCTCTGATTGTCTTGAAAAATGATAGATATATAGGACAACCTATTTTTTTATCAAATAGTGGAGAATAAAAAATATATTTTTAATGATACTGATTCATTACTCTGATAATAGTGGATTAGAGGACCCACTAAAATAATTTGGATGATACTTAATAAAAGATGTATAGTACATTTCCCCTACATTGATCTTTTGAAAGTTAATTGAAAAAATCATTGAGATATTTTTGTGAGCATATATAATTCAATTATGTATTTTAGAACTCATAGCAGTTGGTTTCACATGTGGACAATAAATACATTATGCATCATAATAATTTATAGAGTGATTTTTAATGGTCCCATCCATTGAATAAAATAAAAAAATTAATGCATAATGAAATATAAATCTGAGTGAGATATGAAATAATCATGATATATAATTCATAGTATGTCTAAATCGTGACTCCATATTAATCAAGGGATCCATATGTTAAAACATAGATATTTGTGTTCATTAGAACAATTGAAGATGTTATTATATTATTTGGAATTTATCTATGGGGATTTATTAAATTTATTTAATGAAAATTCCCAATTATTAACCAAAACACACTCTGATACAATCTATAAAAGTCCATGATTTTTTATTCATACAAATATCATTATTTTGGAATAATAATATATACATATACAACATTATGAACCACTCTATAAGCATGATTTTTTAGTGTATTTTGAGACTACACACATAAAGACGTTATCTAAATATATTCTTCATTATCTCCCATAATGACCATCCTATATTTTACCCTTATTGATATACCCTAGTTGAACCATTCTTCATAACTTTGGGAAGGAAATGTAAGAAAGGGTGAGACTAGATTATAAATAATGGTATACATGGGATATATAAATTTATGATCATATGAAAGAATAATATAAGAACAAGGCTACAATTTCATTACTATAAATTACATTGTTCATACCCAATCTATCATAAGAATTAAACATGAGTCACGTATAAATCTTTATTATTTCATAAGACATTAATAATTCAAGAAAAAAAGTATTCAGAAATGTATCATAAACTATAAAATAATGTAATAAAATTGGGGTAAAATCATTGATATAGATATAATATAATATGTCAAGTTAATAAAAGGGTGATCTAGGATGCGAACATAAGATTATGTCAAGTTAATGAAATCGTAGCGTTGTTCTTTATCAAAGTTATTTAATGATCTTTATCTAAGTTAGAAGATTATGTCAAGTTAAACTACAATGTTTCATAATAAATAAAATTTTAAACATACAAATGAAGCTTCAAGGAAATTATTTTCATGAATGAAGGTAAGTCTATTGGTGTTAGATATTCATTTTGATCCTTTATATGTAAAAAAATTTCTATTGATAAAAAAACAATAATATTCCATTTAAAAATAATTCATGAATTAGGAAAAAAATAGTAAAAAACCATTAAATATAATAGGATAATATTAAAAAATATAAATATATTTTTTGAAAAAATTATTCAAAAAGAACACATATTTGAAACCAACATGAGAAATAATATAATATTTTAATAGAAAATTTTTAATGATTATATTAAATACCAAATATTTGAAATTTCTTACCAGTATATAAATATTACATGAATAACCTTACGACGAAGAAAGTTCATGATTGTTCATAATAAATTTATTATAATATTTCATCAAAGGAAGAAATAATGTTTAAAAAATCTTAATAAATTATAAGATTGTAGCAATAGACTCTTACCACTTTAGTAAGAAAAAATAATAATACTCATGAAAGAATATAATTACATGAAGATTATAATATAATGAAAATAATTTGATTCATTTTATCCCATGTAAATGGCCTGTGTATACACATCACAGAAAAATATATATTTGTATCTTTACATGTGTCTCGAAAATAAAAAAGTCAAATGAGAAAACCCTTACTTTAAGTATTGACATTATTTATATATGTAAAAAACACAAGTATAATTAATATAAGTTTATTATAAATGTATTAAAAAACCTTTTTATTATATATAATATAATATAGTATTTTATTTTGACTTTACGTTACCCATTTGTTGTCAATTCATTATTAATTCTACGTTTCAGGTTATATTTGTGTTGTTTTTTATATATGTATTAACTTATAAACAATTATAATCTTATATAAATAATTATAAATGTATTTCATGAATGTTAATATTAATAGAAATATAATATATATTTAGTTTATAAATTTTTATAATTATCGATACAATATTGAAATATGAAATAGAATATAACATTCATTGAGACGGTAGGTTGTGTGTACACAAGAATGTTGTTTACATTCAATTTTTGTATTTATATAATTTATGTAAATGGATTATCTGTATATATATTATCATTACACTAGAATTATTATTTTAAATATAAAATATATTTTTACAAAACCCATTCATAATTCATTATATGTGACATGTGAATCAATCACAATGCTTTGAGGAGTTAGTAGTCCCCACATCCACAAACGAAGATATCATAATTATACAAAAAATAGAAATTATAAATAAAACTTATATGTAATAATTTAATAAGAATTATTTAAAAATTATATATGATATATATAAAATTTAATTTTTTATTTCCATCATAATTCCAAACCATTAGATGTAGAAATGGAAAAAACAAATAAAATTATTTCATGAGGAGGTTTTCTACAATACATACAAATGGAAAGTTCAAAAAAATATTATCTATTGATGAAATATTTCTTTGAACTCTCATTGTTGAAATGAAAATTTGAAACATTCACCATGATCATTATTTTTATATGAAAAGGATGATTTATTATCATGAAATCATAAATAAATCACATTATGGGATAAAATCTCATCCTTATACATGATAAATATTTTGTAAGGAACCTTAACGGAATTTCATTAATGGATGAGTGAAGTGATTTAAATTTTTAATGGGATTCCATAATGAATTTGAAGGTCGAATGGTGGTGAACATGGTAGTCCATACTATAGAGGAAAATAAAATTACGACAAATGAACCACCAACAATACAGTGCTTCAAATCAATAGAGTATGATATTTAATCTAATAAGTACAAAATCCTAATGATTTCTATGATTATCATCATCAACACATTTTTTTGCAAAAAATGGAAAATCTAATGTGATTGGGAATTCTAATTTGGGTTATTTCAATGATTTTTTGAAATTTAAACTTATCTTCCACTCTATAAAATCTAATGTTTTCATCTATTATGGCTCTACCAACCCATTTATTTGAAAGGATATTTTTAAGTGTGTAAATATACTACATAAATAATTAGATGTTGAGATAATGGTGAAAAACAAAAATAGTATTATATTTATATATATGTTATAATGTTCAACTCTAAAATAATTTTTTTCTGATAATACATCATGAATATCCTATGATTCTCTATTGAGTTTAATTTTTAGTGATGATATAAATGCATTAAATTTATTTATATAGATCCCATAAGAATTTACTAGGACGAGAAGATAATTTTTTTAAATAAACCTATGATTTTTTATTGATGTAATGATGAACGATGAAATTTAAATGGAAATTATTTCTATAATGTAGGTTTTAATTCCAATCATCTTAGGGTAACAATTTCATATGGTTGGGGTTAAAATCAGAATTGTGGATATTCATATTATCTGATATTGTGTTGGGGTCTTTCTATAATAATTTATTATCCGTCCATTGAGTTATAATTTTTAGCTTTTAATAGAATATATACATATTGATTCACATATTTTAGATATTTTTTGTTTAATGGAAACAATTTACTTTTTGTAATTCATGAATCCAATCTAAGAGAATATTGATTAGGGATTCATATTATGTAGTGTGTCCCTATAAGGGAATATGCTTTCTTTGTTAAGATTAGTGATGGTTCAATGCATATGTTTAGTGATTATCAAAAGATTATAAATATTACTATCAGAAAACATATCTTATATCCCATAATAATTATTTTATTAGTCAATTATGAGGTAAAAAATAATTTTATATAAATGATCTTAATTATCGATATCATCAACTGGTATATTTGATTGTGGATATACCCATGATAGCCAACCATATGGGGAATGCTAATTTTGAATTTATAATAATTCTATTTGGACATACTTATTATCCTTCCATATTAGTATGTTTTATGAATATAGTTCTCATGGATTTTCTTGATTTGTTTTATGTAATATTTATTGACAATATTATTCTATATTAAAATAGAAATGAAGATAATGAAGATCATTTGATAATTATTTTTAAAACCCTTATAATTTAGAGGTTTGATGCACTATTTTATTCTTGTAATATTTTTCATAAAAATATCATTTAAGGGTCATATATTCTTATGTCATTATTTATTTGTGTATCCTTAAATGATAATAGTTTTTAACCAATATACTAGAACAAACATTGTAGCAAACATCTCTAGTTTTCTATATTTACATTCATATTATTGATTTTTATGAGGGGTTTATTAGGACTCTACAATTCACTCAATATGATGACATAATAATTTTTTTTCTTTTGTATAAATGAATGAGAATAGAATTTCAAGGAGTTAAAAAAAATATAGCCAGTACAACTATGATCACATTACATTACAATGTATTTGTGATTGTTATATTTAGGGACGCATCAATGAATGGAATAAGATTTATTTCACAAATATTGATATATTAAAATCTTATTCATCACTTAAATTGAAGAAACAAGGGGAAATTTACCCAACTCAGGATTCAAATATGATAACATAAATTCTTTCATAAAAAATACGATGTTATTTTCATCATGGAGAAATGTCTGATATATATACTGATCACTATGGTTTTTATTATATTTTCAAAAATAAATAGTTGAATATAAATAATATAAGATGGTTGGAGAAAATTAAATTATATGAACTCTAAATACATTACCACCCCTATAATCAAAATTATGTGGAAATGATTTTCGTTGAATATCATGCATTATTATCATTGTTGAGGATAAAACATGGTCAAATATTTTTTGATTCATATAAGATGTATCTAGAGATCAAGTATGATGGTTAAAAATATTATATATCTCAAACGAGTGACCAACCATATATCTATGTGAATATTATAGTGACGCAGAAGGAAGATGCATAGTTGATGGAGAAGGTAATAAATTTTCTTAAGTTTAACATTGATTTACATAGAGTGGTATAGCTTAGGAACATTGTATTCATCTTATCAAGACAATACCTGAATAATGATATATTGGATGAATATCGTAGTACATAATTAATGATTCATCCAAGATGTATGAAGAAATATAAAAATATGAATGACTATTTTTGGTGGGCCAACACAAAAAGAAATATTACAGAGTACATATCTCGGTGTTTTACATGTATTCATGTTAAAGCTTATAGATAGATATTTATGGGAATGTGACAACCATCAATCATATTTGATTAGATGAAGGAAAACATTCCCAAGAATTTTTTTTTGGAATTTCCAAAAAATATATAGTGGACAATAATATTTAGTGTGTATCCAATCACATTACATAGTCACCAGACTTCATTAACAATTGAGATGATTTCTCCCTCGATCTTATTTCATATATTAACATTATAAAGGTCATAATAATCATGGATATTCACATTCAATTTAATATTATTGGTATCATGGGTTTTTCTTGATATTCTATAGAAATCTTAATCACGATCTTAATATAGAGATTATTTTAAACAGTTAATATAATCTTTAGAGAGATATCTAGTCTAAAAGAACCATTTAAATCAAGTAGGATATTATGAGATTTTATCTATTCATTTCTAAGATGTTTATGATCAATACTATCATCTAGTATTGTTTTCTAAGAATAATAACTTTTTCTCGATCATTCGGATGGCTCTTTATGAATCCATCATTGGAAGAAAGTGACACACTCCAACGTTAAGGGATATAGATGGATATAGAAAGCTTATAGTGCCTTTTCATACAGAGGAAATCGTATAAAATGATTGATATATTAAATGTAGATTATTGTAAGAATAATGTAAAAACAATTAATGTTAACAATAATTAGTGAAATATGAAATATGAAGATAGTGGAAAAGAATTTCGAAATATTTGTGTTTTCAAGAAGGTCTTGATATTTGTAAATAAATTAAAGTTGATCCCTATTTATATTTTTCCCTATAATACTCTTGACATAGTACAGACAATGTCATATCTCTTGGTGATTCCTCTGAACCTATCTCAAGTTCAATTTGTGTTTCACGTATCTCTCTATATGAATTATACACCTTATCTGTAATGTATACTGAATAATGGGGCCTTACAACAAAAAATGATATTCTTAATAAGGAACATACAATTGAGATTCTGGACCCTAGAATGAAATTTTTACGAAACATGGCTAGTCACTTGGTTGAGGTTTTTTTAAAAATTAAATTATTGGAATAAATATTGTACCCCAATATATAATTGAATATAGATATAAGATTTTATTATAGTGATGTAATTTCAATGATATAATTAATTTAAATGGAGGTAGAATGTTAAATATGAACATATATATATATATATATCTCCCTTCAATTAATTTTTTTGATATATTTTTATTCATGAAAACATGATTCTAAATTATCCATATTATAGTATAAAACAATAATCAAAAGCATTATTTATTGTATAAGAATAATAATAAATAAATTGTTCATAACAAAAATATAAAGTAAATAGATTAATTATAAATTTATTATTAATGAATTAAAAAAATCATTAGAAAGTAAGAGATGATTTTCTCAAAAAACTGTTTTTATGCATGAAATGATTCTTTCATTTTATAATTTATGTTTTTAAATATTGATGAATGAGTTTTTAAAGTTTATATAATATATATTATAAATAATGTTTTAAATTTAATTTAATATAATTTTTAAAACATGGGATAAGAATAAATCATCTTTTATACATAAAATGTATTTTTATCAAAAAAATGACATCATCACATTTTCTCACAATTATTATCAATTGAATTTATTCCACAAAGATTAATTTAATCAAAACATGAATCAATATGTGGAATCAGGGAGACCAAATTTGGTAAATACTACCGTTTTATTTTTTTCCAATATGAATTGTAAATATAATAAATATTTGTCACAATAGTAAGGTTAAAAGATATAAAACAGTGATTAAAATATTGGATAAGTATTTAAAGAGTCTCAAAAACATGTAATTATCTTACTAGATGTGTGGTGTTCATCTATTTCTATCAAAACCTGAATTATATGGTTACTTAGTTTCATGTTTCAATGATTTTGTAATTTATACTAATTGATAAATTGAATAAATATAAAATGACACACTATTAAATTTTATATCACTAAATTTTTTTCATAGGGATAAAAAAATAATAATTGTATTTGAAAAAATTTATTATATTTATAAATTATTTCATGGTGGTAATTAATTAAAATTTATTAATCATATTATAGTTATATTAAATTCTAACACAACACCAACAATATATTTCATCAATTAATAAAAAAAAATATTTTTAATAGTATTAAAAGTACTACAATTTGAGTAAGTTATTGTGTTACCAAAATTTTATAGATAAATATAACATAACGTGTATGTTTAAAATAATTATATTCCAATTAAATCACTTTAGTTTTGTCCTTAATTTCAAATTAACATTAATAGCATTTTATAATTTATAATTTTTTATGAAATTATTCAAAATTATTAAATATATAATCATAATACATGTGAATCCAATGTGGTTGAACATATCATCCATAAATTATTTATGTGTTAATTACAATTTATGATGAAATTTTTAACCAATTTCAATTGATATTATTGTGGTTATGGTATAAAAAGTTTAATTAAGTGTTTAATAAAAATGATAATGAATTAAATGATACTATAATTAACATGTATATATATTATTATTATTCAATTAATAACCTAGACTCTTTTTATTTGATTTCAATTCTTTGGATGACTTTTTATTGATCATTTATTTTTTATATGTTAATATTTTCAGAAATTCCAAATGTGTCGTGTCTCTATCTTATAAAAGGACCCCTTCCTTTCATTCCATTACATAAGCATGAGATTTATTTAATGAATAAATCCTTCCAAATTACATTCTAAACTACTATATCAATAGAATACAGATACATTTATTCTAAAAATAACATTAATGGATATAAATAAGGCCAATTGAAATGTAGGTGATCACCTTATCCGACTTATTTCAGTTTCATTCATAATCTACTTCCTCTAATTAAATGGTATCTAAAATAAAATAAAAGATTCAACATCCAAAATATAATTAATTTTTTTTATTATTAGGTCCCAATTTTACACTAACATTCCCATCAAATGAAAATTGAGATTATATCTCATGTATATGTTTGACTTACAGTTTCTACATTGTGATACAATACATTTTCGATCGACATATTTCATGGATTTTTATGACGGTTTTAAAATTTATAAATGATATTTAAAACATAATTATACTTAAGTAATTTTAATATCACATATTATTTCTTACATACCATTATTTTGGATATCAATAACAATGTTAGTTTATACGCATGGACTACGACCTCCACAAAGTGATGTGATGGGTTTATCATATACATTTTACTTGTATGATAATAAAGACAGATTTAATGAATTAATATGTTTTATATGATATAATAAATATTTTTTTATTGAGATTTATTATTTTCCTTTATTTAGGTAAATCCATTGAAAACTGAAAACAATATTTATGAGTACGTGTGACCTACAGTCTTCATGAATAGTGTAACTCATTTTCCTATCTATAAATTTTTATAGATGAATATAAATATATATATGTGTATCAAATTTATTTGATATATGAATTTTTATTAACATAGTTGATATGATTTAACCATGATCAGTGTTCATGGACAGGGACATCCAAACTGAAAGATGTTTGAAAAATTATGATGTTTTCATCAAGAATAGTTATGTTAATAGAAATTATTAATAAATAGGTGATAAGATGACCTAAGGATATCGTAATTTTATGATTGTTATGATTTTGTTTTTAAAATAAATGTATAATTAATCTATTAATATTATTAATTACTATCAATTAGATATGTTCAAATCCAAGACTAGGGGTAAGGGATTTGTGTTTCAATCCAATTCTAATCGGGATTATTTATGCTTGAATATACCTTGAGAAAAGTATATGATCTTTATATAATGAATCCATTTATATTTTAATATACTCTAGTTATTTTTATATGTTACATGTTTTACATTTATTTTACTAGCATTAGAAAATCAAAAGACCAAAATAATGTTTTAATGTAAAACCAACTTAATTAGTCTCTTCAGTCAAAAATCAATATCATTTGATATCTCTATTTTAAAAAATGATATAACGAATGTTTAAATATTTTCATATGAATTATTAAAATTATTATCTATTATATGGCACATGTTTTCAAATAATTTTAAAATAAATATTCTAATCATGTTCTTAATGTAGAAATATTTGAATTTTTTACAAAAGTGTGAAATGGAATGTTTTCTTTTATGTAATACGACATTGAAAAACATATCTTCTTTCGTACCAATTGCCAATTTGAATATTATATTATATGATTAAAAGTTTATTATCAAATAAAATTTCTTTCATCATATTTAGTAATATTTATATTTAGATAATAAATTTCAATTCTAAAAGACAAATTTTCCCATGGGAAAAATTCTAATTAATAATTAGAAAAAATAATTCTATTTAATTAAATTATTTGATATTCATAATGATTAACTAGGTATGTAAAAAAATATTGAAATTATAATACATTTTTTTATATATTAGGAATATGGTTATTATATTTTTATTAAACACATTAAATTTCTATTTTTTAGGTTATGATGATAATATAATAGATTTATAAAACCACCTTTTATTTCAATGGGATTATATATGATGATATGATGATATATTTATGATCTTGTAGCACTTAAATTTATGTTTTTATTTGTGTGATAGGTGGGATCAAAATTATATATCCCTCTAATTCCATAGGTATTATTTTCTATTTGTTGAGATAATTTGGGGAAACAAGTAAATGTGTTTGTTCCACTATGGGAAACAAGTAAATATTATAGATCCACTTCTTTAAATAAGTTGATTTTATTGATGCTCTATGGGAAACAAGTGATGATTATTGAAACACCATGTATTGATTGTATAGTTAGTAAAAAAATATTAAATTCTTTCTATACTTATAATGGCGACACACTTTTATTACATGAATATCTAGATCACCAATGATTAATTAAGCTTTTTCACTGTTGTCATTAATATCATTTGAAATAGTAATAATTTATGCTTTGAATCCTATTTATGATCATTGAAATGTTTTTGATTAAAATTTTATGTTAAGGAGATGATATCATAACCATATCACTATCTTATAATTTCATATTATTATCAATTAGTGTATCAAATGTTTATCCCAACTGAGAATCTATGATCACCATTTATTTTTTTCATTCCCTTGTTATATATAAAGGATTAGGTAGTGTGTGAAAATATGGGTATAAATTGGTATGAACATTATGGAAGACGATGAATAATTTATATAAATAATACTATTATGAATATAGTCTTCAAAGGCACCAAAACATCACAGTTATGGTATTGAATCATACTTTAATATATAGAATATTCATCGAAATTAATATAATGTTATATATAATAACATTCAGCCTTTAAACATATAAAAATGAAATGAAGTATCACATATGATGCTTTAGGGATACATACATACCCACATGTCATCAAAAAATCTCGTATGGTCTAACAAGATACACATATACATATCTAATCAAATCATAAATCATGGACTAATGGGATGCACCCACACAAACATGTTATCAATGAATCAGATATGGTATAATGACCTATGGAATAACACATAGGTGATCAAGACACTAAATATAGTATCATGTGTTCCATGTCAAATGTTGTAGGATCTAACAAAAAATACAGTCTATGTAAAATTAGGAACTCACACGTGATAAATTCTCAACCCTCAATGATCAATATCATCTTAGTGTTCAAGATTTCATAGCAACCCTTGGTACATTTTTAGTTACATTAAGAATATTCCTATAATTTATTATGACATATAATATTTACTTATTATCCAAGACACATTACTTATGGGTATAATTATTATAATTAATTAATACTAATGGATCAATAACCAATTAAACATTACATTATATTCATAACACATTATGAAATAATTGTCATTTTTATAGTGTGGAAGAGCACTTATCACATAATAATAAAACCTTGAATATTACTTTAGGGTAGGTTATATTTTATCTCCTTCCTAAAATGGAGTCAACTCCCATCAATCTAAATACCAACATCTTTTTTGATTTTGACAAAGTCCATTCGACCACCAACAATTTCCATGAGGTTAAAAAATCCACAATAATTCCAAATTGATTAATTATTAAAAAAATATAACTAAGAACCTAATTTAATATAACATATGAAAATAAAATAATGAAATTATTTTTTAATGAATTACCATGTATTAAAAAATACTCGGAACCATGGCCAACCACCCAAGGAATGTCTATAACACGCATCCAACATTATTCGGGGAAAATACCAACTGACTGATAATAATACAAAGGACAATTTACTACAGTTTAATTGGATCCATTGTAATAAATAAAAATGTTTTCTACTTTTTAAATAAATCCATTCTAAAATTTATAAGAATAACATAGAGCAATCCCAATTCTAAGGATTAAAAAGTCCCAATTCAATATATTTATAAATGAGATGATTAACTAAATTGATCAAAACTAATATAATATATCACCTCACTACATAACTTAAAAAATTACTCATCATTGATAGAAATTCACCATTAGTGTAAATCCTCTAGAAATGACAATAAAAATCCCCATTATTCATAGATAATTACATCAAAATATGGTGGATGTTTTGTCTAATTCTCTAATAAAAGTGAAAAATAATCTAGAGATCATTAATTTGAAAAATTTGAATAAAAGTCATTAAAAATTTACAAAATAATGATCCCATGGGTCATAAAATATCTATATTCTTATAAAAGATCAATGAAAATGTGGACCAACACCATAAGAGTGAAAAAGAGGCCCATATTGATTAATAAGGATGGATCTGACCATGATTCAGCCTTACTTAGTATCATGATCCATCCCAATCAAGTGGTTCACATGTGGAGATAAATAGAGGTGTGGATGGACGAATTACACCCAAATATACCAAAAAAATATAGATAATAATATGTGGACTATGTGGGAAAGAAAAGAAAATTGACCACACATAAAATTCTCATATAACACCCCTTTATCTATCTAGTAGACCCAAACCAACATAGTGGGGTCTTTGAAAGTATTAGCTGAATACTATTGGAAAATAATGCTAATGCCTTACATATTGGCCAGTCGGTGGATATAGTAGCATTATCGACTACTATAGGACTCCTACATCAATATTCAAATCCTTGAGTCTCCTATTAAAATTTAATTATATCCCCAAGATATCATTAAGACAATCAAAAATGTTATACCTCAGTACATCACATGTTTTTTTAATGATTCATCAACTATATGACAAGTTAAAAAAATCAACTATAATTTAAAACTCATAAAAATTAATGTTCTTACATGTTTTAAATTTATTTAAAAAAACAACATAAATAAATTTATATAATATTAATGGTTATGAAAAGTAGTGGTGGAATTCATGGGTAGTGGTTTATCTTGCATCAATCATATAGTTATTTCCATGATCTTTATCTTATGTGGATGATGATTTAAATGTTGATATATGTGGATAAAATCTAATTAGGCATGTCCTAGGGATACTTATTGTGATTATAAATCCCTTCTAAACAAGGAAAATGTGGTTTAGAAGGATGAATCACAATTATTGATTCTATAACTTCTCAATCGTCTATAAATTTCAATATTTTCTTATCTCCATTTATAACGTTCAATTTAATGAGAATTCTATAAAAATAATATTTCATAATTTAGTTTATTTATATATTATTGTTTTTTTGTTCATTGTTGTGAAACAAAGAATCTATTTGTAATAATATTTTTTTTATAAAAATATATAATAAAATTGAGTCTTTTTACATGTTCTACCAATAAGTTCCATACATACGATAGGTTATGTAATGAATTAATAAAGTAATAAATTATTAATTTAGGATAGAAGTTGTGTAATTTCAATAAGATAGTCTACATTCTCTATAAAATTAGTGATTTAAAAATGGAAAATGTATCATTGGTGCATATGTCCATTATTCCCAAATCCCAGTACCATCATCCATTGTAATTTTTAGAAAATAACTTTTCTCAAACATTAAACTCTAAGTACCCAAAAAAGATGACCAATATATCTTTTCATATAATTTTATATAGATTTTATGTTCAATTTAATGGTTTGAATATTCTATGACATAACAGGAGAATGATTTGTTTCTTTAAGATTACACACTCAAACATTAATCCATCATTTTGGAGTAAAATATTTCTTTCCCTGTGTTGAAAGATATGGTTCCATTTGAATAATAAAATGAAAACTACTATTATATGTGAACTCTACCAGGGTATGTTTTTGAACCTCACCTCCTTTGGAATACATTAAACATGATGTCTATATATCCTCTATAGTAATAGTGGTTATTTAATACTAACCATCCGTATAAAGATGATAAGAGGTGATAATTATAATGTTAATATATACTTATTCATAAATAAATCTGATGAATTTTCATGTAATCCTTGGATAATTAAATTATAAGTTGGAATTTGGTAAAATAAAATTTCTTTATATTTCCTTTACTCATATCCATTATTGACCATTATGAATGCATATTTTTATGAATAGAAATACAAAGTGTTGACTTAAATAAACTTCTAGTTATATTTAATGAAAAAATCATTATATATGATATTCTGTTTTGAATTAATATATTTCTTATTAAGTAATATAGTTATTGAAAACACATAAACTATATTTCATTTTTTTATTTTATAACAATATAAAATATGGTTATAATTTTATTATCAGGCATATGTGACCATAATTCATCATAACCATTGTAAATATAGTAATTCTATAGAGAAATATAATATTATTATATAATAATGGATATAATAAAATCTAATTTTAATAGATGAAATAATAGATGGCCTCCACTAACATGATCATACCCAGTGAATCCCATTTATCTGTGCATTTGAGGGAGATTGAATCATAGGGTTATCTCATTGAGAAAACCCAATTCGAGATTCAATAATTGAAACATGAGAAAACTCATTTATGAAATAATTTTGAACTTATAGAGATCAACTACCAAATCATGTTAATAAAAACACCCTATGAATGTATTACCATCACACTTTTTATCCTTAGGGAGCATTCCATTATAATAAAGGGTTATGTTTCCAAACCCCATGAATATTAATCCATATTTTTTTGGTAAAATAAAATTATTATATTTATCCCTTTAAATTATTTTTTAACATATATATGTGGTTATAGAATGATATCTATAAAAAACTATTTCACAACAGAGAATAATATTCTATTATTCTGAAATATAGAGTTTTAATTAAAAACACATTTTGATAAATCCATGGATTGTGAAATTTTTTTATTTCTATGAAATAGTCTTCTAAAATAATATTTTTATAAATATTAATGATAATACAATTTATTGAAATGTCCTTATATTTTTATATGATTTATACGATTATTTGTGTCGTCAAAAAAAGTATATTTGAATAAAAAGGAATGTTTAAATATATATGGAAATTAATATAATAATAATCTATGTTGATAAAATAAATATCATTTTTTAAATAAGTATATCGAAATTAATTATTGTAGGATTTTTTCGTAATGATCTTTGATATTAAAATTATTTTAAAAAGATAAATCTGAAATAAATATATTTTTTGGATTGTGACATCATAATAGACCAAAATTGTTGTAATTAATACAATAAAATACATTAGAAAAAATTAAAATAATTTTTCATTGAAGCTATTTATCTAATTTTAAAAAATATAATTACTTCTCTAAAACCAAATTTGAAATTTATTGGTTAAAAAAATTGTTTAATAATCTCAACAGTTACACATAATAAATGTTATTAGTTTAATGAGGTTGTATTTCACATAATAAAATATTAGATGAAGCATTTTTTGTTGGAATCCATGGAACAATATAATGGGAAGGTCTATAATTTTTATTAATTTATTACTTAGAGTCCAACCATATGTTTAGAAATGAATAATGAGTTACCCGCTATTTTTTCATAAATAACAACGCAAAATCACATAACTCGTCACTATAACCCCATTGGGAATGATGTTCCACTCCCCTTCCCTCTATAAATCAATACTAATTTTTTCTAATGCTATTAATAAGCTCTTAAATTACTTTAGAATAATCACCCAAACATAAGATATTCTCTTCATCATACTCATTAATCAACTACATACTTTTTAATAAGAATTTTGATTTCCAATTTTTCATGTTGATTTAGTTTCTACATCTCCCTTTACATTAAATCCATTAATCCCATCTATATATCATTAGGTAGAATGGATTTCTTGGAAATTGTTCTTTGATTTTCCATGCCAAAATATTGTATTGTGAACATCCTTCCCCATATAAACTAAATAGAATTATCCTAATTTTAAATATAATTTATTGATTTGGAAAAAATAGTTTTTAAACCAATACTCTATAATAATTCTATTAAATGTGATGAAATGTGTTCTAATGTTGAATGATCTTTGTGGAACACAATTTCATGTACATTATTTGAATATAATGGGTGGGATTGGAATTATATATACCTCAAACGTATTACACTATGTTTTCTTCTAATTAGATATCCTTTATGGTGTTTGAACGGTTATTATAATAACACTATGTTATAATATGTATGAAGATAGAATTCTGATTTTCATGTGATTTTATACATTGTAGTTTTTCCACATTCACATGATACCTTGATTTTTTCAACTTGTTCCATACTTCTATATTCATTACTATGATTCTCAATGATTTTTATCACAATTTGTTTACCTTTGACTCACATAAAATTGTTTACATGATGGTATAAATTTATTATTCATTTCATGTGAATTATTTGTCACCCCCATTCTTATCTACATGCCTAAGAAATATAGTGATATATTATAATATTATGGTATTTAAGGGTATATTATGGAATGTCATTAAACAGTGTTTTATTATCATTATTTCAATTTTTTCATATGTATCTTGATTCCAACATACATGAAGGATCATTATTCTCTCAAATTATATCTGGATTAAATTTATATATTAGATCATGAAATTATGAATATAATTGAAATGGGGTTCAATAGTTGATTTTGTTGAGTCAATGAAGTTTCCTTATGACTTTTATATTCTTCTATGTTGTGAAAATCACAAACAATCTATTTTAAAAAAATTATATTTTATCTTAATAAGGAAAATTTTCCTTCTCCAAGGAAACTATATCCTTACCTATGTTTTCATTGTTCATTTTATAGTCACTATAATAATAACTCATTTTATTCCTAAGTATAAAAATTTAGTTTCACATTTAAAACCGTGGAATTATATAAATACGTAGAAAAAAATTATTTTGTTTTCATGTTCCGAATTCAGGTTCCGAATTCTCTAAAATAATCATTCTGAATTCGAGAAATCCAGCCATGGAATTACCTGAAATTTCAAATTATGACTCTGAATTCCTCAAAATTCGGATTCTAAATTCCTCATAATTCCGACACTAAATTCCTCATGATTCGGACTCTGATATACTCATAATTTAGACTCTGAATTCGTCAGAATTCAAAATATGAATTCCTTGGAGTTCAGACTCTGAAATCTATAGAATTCATATTCTGAATTCCTTATAAAACAAAATCCGAATATCCATGATCAATATTCTCTAAATTTCTATCTGGTTAAACATCGAACATTATTTATTCCTAGAATCTGAAATATAGATTTTGGTGAAGCAACCTTATTTTGCTTATAGTTATTATTGTCAAGAAACAATTTCATGCCATCTATTTCTAACAAAACATTATTTGAGTGACACGTGTACAGGTCCCTCTGATATTTAATGAAAAATATGATCATTGGAGGATGTCACCGACATTTGAATAAGTGCCTATAAATAGGAGCTCATTTGAATGAACCAAAGAACTATTGAACACTCTAGATATTTCATACTGCTGATGTAATTTTTAGAGAGAGAGAATCTCATGCCTTGTGCGTACCGAACAACTTGTTCAGATTGCTTTATGCGACTCTGATTGTTGCTGTGTAAAATTGAGGAATTCCATGGATAGATAGACATAGGTCCTGAATACCTAAATGTTTGAGGACTTATGGGGATTGGAATTCAGAGATGTCAGTTACCTTAAAGATAAAGGGCTTGTAGAGATAGCAAGATAGATTCTAATATTCTAATCAAGGGCTTACCCTAGTATGGGTTAAACAAACATTCTTGAAAGTATAAATCAAGGGACATTTAACCAAGGTTGTTGGATACCATTTTTATTGTATTAAAATATTTCATACTTTTTACTTGTTTTTGTTTCAAGATTATTTTCAATGTATTTTGATAAAAGATGAATGTATAAAATTCATTTAATTTCTTTTACTTTTGTATGCTCTGATAAGTGAGATTCTCTACACTATAATGTAGAATATTGTCCTTGTAAACTTTTCTTATATTTCTTTTCTGGACTTAATTTCTGGAACATAGCGAGATTGTATAACTAAAAGGGGTCTTGTGAAGTTACCTTGTTAAAAAAATTTAAACATAGTTTATATGGATAAAAAAGAATGTTGTTAACATAAAATTCACCACCATCTTATAATTTTTCATCTATATTCATATTTTCTCCAACAATTCGTATCAGTGGAGTTATATGAAATATTTATATTCACATATATTTTTCTTGCTCATGTTTTTGTTGATCTAGATCTTTTCCTTAGGGATTTTTATCCTTGTTTACTAACTTTTACTATTAAGATGTTTATGTGGAAATATATTTTCATATAATGGAAGGTATGAATGTTGGTTCGAGTGATAATCCAAATCCTACTAGACCGCCTATATTTTATGGAAATGATTATGAGTACTGGAGAGATTGTATGAAGTATTTTGTTATTAATACTCGAGTGTAAATTTTTTTATGCTTATTAGAGATTACACAATTCCTAAAAAGAAAGTCAAATATATTACCAATCACCAAATATATTAATATCTAATAAAATATAAGGAATATAATAATTTTTTGTGTTCCATGTCAAAAAATATATAGAGTGAGATTTTTTCTTATGAAGCTGATAAATATACCTTGAAGAAATTTGAGGTTACTCATTTTGGTACATCAAATGTTATAGAAACTAGAAGAGATATGCTTAGAGTTGAGTATCATGGATTTATATTTTTGTATGGATAACCTATATAAAAAGTGAAACAATGGTTTCTGACTATTTTTATCAGTTTAAAATCTATGGGTGAGAATGGTCTTGATGATGAAGCACTTATAGACAAGATTATAGATATCATGCCTAAGGAGTGGGAATCTATGAGAATAGTTTTTGATGTGAGTAAGAAATTATTTCAAATTACTCTTGATGAGATTTTTGGAACTCTTCATCAAAATGAGACAATAATGAAAGGATAAGATGATATGAATAATAAGAAAAATAGAAATGGTAGTATATCCTTTACTACTACTAAATCAATGACTTTTGAATGTGTTACAAGAGCCAAGCCTATGAAATTCTCTTTTTTATCTGAATCTTATGGCAGTGAACTTAGTGATAATGAACTAGACACTCTTTCTCAAAGGATGAACCAGATAATTAGAAGGAAATTATTTCAGTATAGATATAAGAAGAAATAAATAAAATAAAAGAAATACTCGATATTCAATTTCTATGAATGAATAATTATAGGGCATATCAGGCCAGATTGTCTTATTCTTATTAAAAATGATATATATGAATATCATTATGAATGAAATAGAAATAAATAATACAGATCTAAGGATAATAATTTTTTTAATTTCATTGACACCAGTAGGGCCAGTGGTGGTGATTCTTCATATCAATCCTCAGAGTACAAATCATATGGTCAAGAGAATATTGGCTTACTAGCCTAGCTACCCATTGAAAATAATTTTCAACTATCCAAGGTACACAATGCTGAGTTTATCACTAATTTATCTTAAAATGAAAATTATACTCAAGATAAATATTACAAATCATTATATGAAGAACTTTCTTTTGATGATGATAATACATTACCATTTTATGAAGAATTGTCTAGGTTTTATAAACTTGTTGAGAATGAGAACTCCAATCTCAAAAAAATAATAATAAATAAAATTCTATAATTTCTATTTTAACTAATGAAGTATTAGATATGTCTAATGATCTTGATATGAGAATTTTTTTATTTTGAAATTATTTTAAAAACTCATGAGGAATTTAACTCTAAGAAGTATAAATTTTCTAAGGAAATTGAAAATGAAATTTATATGAATAATATTCTTGAGAGAACTCTAGTTCTAAATATAATGTTTTTTTTGATAAAAACATATTTATAAAAATAAAATTGGAAATATTCTCCGTGAGTAAGTGTTTGTCAAACATTACCTCTGGTAATAAATTTTTTGACAATATGTATTCCGAAATTCAACCCATAATGAGTAGTTCTAGATTCGGTTATACTCATTCTATACATGTTTTTTGTAATAGTTATTTTTTTTTCTAAAAGTCCTCCATTATGCACTAAATGTCAGTGTGGTGGACATTGGAAAAAAAAATTATTTAAAATTACTCAATCATTGGGTTTTCATAAAGATTATTTTTCTAAAAAATGTGGATACCTAAAATCATGGTTTTGGAAATTTCCAAAACCATGAATGATCAGATTCTAAAATTCTAACACTCTTATTTTCAAGAAAATAAAGAAATTACATACAATAACACATGGTACATGGATAATAGATATTCTTGGAATATGACTGGTAACAAAAAATTCTTTGAAAAATTTATCAAGAAGAAATGAGGGAATGTAATGTTTAGAGATAATTATCGGAGGGAAATTATTGGTATAAGTAACATTACTCTTCTGGGAAAAAGTACGATTTCAAATGAATGAATTATTAAGGGTCTTACGCAAATCCTCATTAGCATATGACAATTTTGTGATGAAGGATACCAAGTGAATTTTAGTATTGATAATTGATTAACACACAATTCCAAGGATGATTTTATTCTCTATGACCAAAGGCAAGGTAATGTATAAAAATTTATCTTAAAAGACTTTAGGATAAATGATATACCTTGACTTAGTGCAATGGAAGATCAATCATGGTTATGTAATAGAATGTTTGGACACTGTAATCCTAGGAACCTGTGAAAACTCTCAAAGTAAAGAGTAGTTAAGGATTTACCAAATCTTACATTTGATTCTTCAAAAGTCTATGATCCTTTTAAATGTGAAATGAAACATAAATCATGTTTTAAATAAATACGTGAAGTCTCAACTACTAAAGCATTAAAGATAGTGTGTGTGGATATTTTTGGACCAACAGAAACTGGAAGTATTGGATTAAAATGTTATGTATTTGTCTTAGTTTATGATTACACTATATTTATGTGGGTATATTTTCTAGGAATGAAATTTGAAGCTTTTTTATATCAAAATATTTAGAGCCCAGGTAAAAAAATGGGAAAACTATCCATTGATAACTATTCATAGTGATCATGGAGGAGAATTTCAAAATTATGATTTTGAATCTTTTTTGTAGTAGAAAAGGTATTACTCATATCTTCTCAGCTCAAATAACTCCTCAATAAAATGGTTTTATTGAAAGAATAAATTGAATTCGTCAAGAGATAACAAGGGCCATGTTGACTGAATATTCTATAGCTAATCAATTTTGTGTTGAAGTTGTACATACTTCTTTTTATAATATAAATTTATTTTTGATTAGACATTTTCTTAACAAAACTCTTTACAAATTGTGGAATGGTAGAAAACCTAGACCATCATACTTCAAAGTATTTGTTTACAAAATATTCATTATGAATAGTAAAGATAATTTACATATATTATCACCCAAATCTGATGACGGAATTGTTTTAGGCTACTACACAACTTCTATGGATTATAGAGTTTTCAATAAAAACACTTGTACTGTTAAACAAATAGTGCATGTAAAATTTGATAAAACTATTTATTTTTATAAACAACCTCAACCGAAATCTTTAGATCTGTTTAAAAAAAATATTATCAAACATTTGTAGAGGATCATTCTGATAAAGATAATGTTCATGAAAATGATTTGGAAGTATTTCCCCCATAATATTTCAAACAATATGTTGATAAACAGGTTTTACGAAATCCAAATCATTTGTTTCTTAAAAATCATCCTATTGATTGTATCATTTGGGATGTAAATCAACCTTTTAGGAATAGATGTTCATTAATAAATGAAGTATAACATCTGACATTCCTTTCCTAATTAAGAAAAAAATCACTAATGAAGCTTTAGGTGTAGATGATTGGATTAAATCCATGCAAGATGAACTAAAAGAATTTGAAAGGATGAAAATATAGACCACTATTGAATGTCCTAAGGAAACGTCTATTATTGGAGTAAAATGGGTCTTCAGAAAAAAGTGTGATGAAAATTAAATAATATTGGGAAATAAAACTAGATTACATGATAATTTCTATAGTCATCAAAAAAAGAAAATACTATGAGAAACCTATACTGCAGTAGTTAGACTTGAATATATTCATATTTTACTTGCCTTTTCAGCATTATTTAACTTCAAACTATTTCAAATGAATATAAAATGTTTTTTTATTAATATATATGTTCAAGAGGATGTTTTTGTTGAAAACACTCTTGGTTAAGAAGACACAAAACATCCTAAAAAAGTTCTCAAACATACCAAATATTTATATAGACTTAAAAAATCCCCTGGATCCTAGTATGATAGACTTAAAATATTTTTGTTACATGAAAAATATGTTAAGGGAAATTATGATCCAACCCTTTTTATAAAAATGATAAGAAAAATGTTTTTATTTTTAAAATTTATGTTGATGGAAATATATATCGTTGAACTCAACCTTATTTAATCAATTCCTTTGATAATATTATGAAGTATGAGTTTGAAATGAGTATGATGGGTGTGTTAACATTTTTCCTATGTTTTCAAATTTCTCAAAAATAGAAGGATCTTATATATGACCACATATGTATATTAATGAGCTTCTTAACAAGAGTAGATTTGACAAAACTAAGAGTATAATTTCTCTTATAGGTTCTTAAAACTCACTTCATCTTGATGATGGTGGAAAACTAGTTGATCAAACATCATTTAGAGGTATGATATGAAGTTTTATATACTTCACATCCTGTTGTCCGGACATTATGTTTTCAGTATGCTTCTCTGCAAGTTATCAATTTAATATTAAGGAATCCAATTTAAAATAAGTGAAATAATTTTTTTCAATTTAAAGGGAACCCAAGATTTAAGTCTTTTTTCCCTTCTGAAAATGATTTTGTTTTAAAATGTTTTCTGGATACTAGCATTGGTATATGGAGAATTGATAGTAAAATTACCTATGGAAATTATCGTTTCTTAAAACATTCATTAGTTTTTTTTCCATTCATAAAATAGAAATCATTAGATCTTTCCACTATGGAAGCTGAATACGTAGCAGTTGGATGTTGTTGTGCTGAAGTGTTGTTGATGCAACATACACTCACAGACTATGGCGTGATTTTTACAAAAATCATGGATATTTTTTGATAACACTATTGCCATTGCCCGATGTAAAGCCCATGCATATCACTCTCATAAAAAACACATAGATATAAGGTATCAATTTTTTAGGGATCACCCTCAAAAAGAAGTTATAATTCTTCAATTTAGCAGAATGCAATATCAACTTGCTGATATTTTCATAAAATATTTACCCACCAATAGATTTAAATACATTAAACAAGATTTAGGGACAATAACTATAAGGTAATCTCGAATATTAAATTTTATTAAAACCTTTCTTCTAACAGTAATAAATTCATTTTCATAATGAGATTACATTTTCTTGAAGAGTAATAAATAAATTTGTACTCATTAAATTCTTTCCTAGTAAAAATATTTTTGTAGTCAAAAATACTTTTGTAGTTAAATTTTTTCGCAGTAAAAATTTCTTATAGTCAAAATAATTTTTCACAGTAAAATTGTTTCATAGTCAAAAACTTTTTCTTTGGCAAAATATTTTATCACAGTAAAATTTTTTTATCGGTGTCAAATTTTTTTCTTAATCACAATATTTTTCGTAGTCAATTTTTTTTCTTAGTAAAAATTGTTTTTTGTAGTATCAATTTTTTCGTAGTAAAATCATTTCGTAGTCAAAATTTTTTTCTAGTTATAATTTTTATTTCATAGTAAATTTTCTTTAATGAAATTCTTCGTCATAAAATTTTCTTAGTGACAATTTTTTGGAATCTAATCTTACTTAAGGAAAATATCCTTATTACCGATAAAATTTATTGCATTTCGAAAGGTATGTTTCGTTAATGATGTTTTCATATTTATTTTGATTATCATTGGTATTTTTATCTTCTTTAAATAAATATTCAGATTCACTTTCCTTAAATCTTGATTATTATCTTAAAATCCTCAAAATATTAGAACCTACCAAAATCCTTTCTTCAGCTATCAAACACAACTATCAGATTTGATCAAGAATGTTACCAACATTAGTTCTTTTTGAGAAGATGAATTGTCACCTCAAACGCCTATATAAAGGCCCTCTAGTGGTTGAACCACATTTTTATTCAAAATAATGTTGTGCTGAAACCCTGCTAATCATCTTAAGGCTTGCTCTTATTCTTCAGAGTTTCCTCCAATCCAAATGTCTTTGGAGGATTATTATGAAAAACAAATGTCATTGGTAAAGGAATTCTCGCAATGGATGTTATAAAGATAATGTTTAGGGGATATTAAATTCTTTGTGAAGTATAATTCTCTTATCTCAAACAATATTAAGTTGAATGGTTGATAGTGTGAAGCTGTATCAAATCCAAAGGGACAGGATTTGGTGTATCCTTAGTTTCTAGTATAATTTTATGAATCTGTATATTCTTTTTGTTCAATATGGAAAAGATAAGTTTTATTTAATGATTTATAGGAACATGTAATCTCATTCCTTTAGTAGGGTTGCTAATATCATTAGAATATGTTTTGAGGGAGAAGTTGATTTTTTCAACCACAAGCTTCTAGAAGTATTATGATGTTTTGATAAAGAGAATTATTTAGATTTCATTGGTTTATCATGGTGAAGACAAAAAATATCATCCATCTTTGTAAAAATTTATGGATTCTATAAATATGGGTTCAAGGGTTTATCATTCTGAGAAAAGGGGATTGGAAAACCCATAAGAAAAGTAAAATTTATATTCTGGTTTTTCTGGTAAACCATAGAAACATTAAACTTGTGCAGTATATGTTGCTTATAATTTCAAATATCACGAATGGAACTATCATGTATCACATTATTCTATACATGGACATTCATTTCATGCTCAATGTTCCCTGTTTTGATTCTTTTAAAATCTATTGTAGCTCTATGCCAAGGAATTTCTAGGTCGGTTTACACAGTGATGGTACCCTTATAAGGATGAAGGTTGCATTCATTAGTGAATGTAGTGGTTTTTATGATTTATCTGAAGTTGAAATAGAAGCCTTATCAATGAAACCAGAATTTTTTGAGACTTCTATGAAGTGTGGTAAGAAAAGAAATGTGGAGGAATCAGAAAAGAATGAAAAATAATCTGCTACTAAGGGAAACTCAATCAGAAACACATAATCAAAAGAATAAATGACTGATCTAGATGAAGTGGTTTCCAAGTGAAGATAAGACAAATAGAATATGAATGAAGGGGGGTATTGTTTTTTATTGGACCGTAATAAGGAAAATGATTTAATGTTGAAGGATTTTGATGATCTTGAGAAGTAAGAAAAAGAAACGAAGCGATAGATGAAAATGTCTTATGCTAATATAGATCAATATCTTTTGAAGGCCACAGAGAAATCCCTTAAGAAGCTACATGTAACGAATACTTTTCTCAATGAACCAGTACCCATAGAGACTCCAAGAAAAAATATGGGGATTCTAGAATAAGAAGAACAAGAAGAAATCTTGCAGGAAGAGTAAGTAGACGAAGAAAAAGAGGAAGAGGAAGTGGAAGAGGAAGAAGGGGATGCCACTAATTATGTCATAAATCATGTAAAGCATTATCATGATTAAGATAGTCCTTCTGAAAAATTTTCAATATATAATTCTCATGCCGAATCTTTAAAACATGTAACCCAATAAAAAGAATAAAATGAACAATAAGAAGTAAATAACCTATCTGATAATGAAATACAAAACCATGACATTGTTCCCTAAGAGGATCTAGTGGATGATGCTGAGATAGAAAAACATTGAGGAAGATAAAATAGTGCAACTATCATATAATGATCTTGAGTTGCTAAAAGTAGGAAAAATTATTCTGAGAGTTGATAAAAGAAATTGGTGGTAGTTTATACACCAAGAATAGTCGTAGTTGCAAACAAATGTGTCGGTGGTTCATCAAAGAGAAAATATGAAGATATATTGAAAGAATCCTCACCAACCAATAAATATGATTTAGAATTGTTCTTTCATAGATATGACTTTATAATCCAATTGATGATGAGTTTGTTGACACCATTCCCTTGTTTTAGAGTATAGAATCTTGGTTCCAGTTTCTTCAGAAATCATTTAATTAGAATGAGAATTCTGTTATGATACTTATAGATAAAATTGTCATGCCTCAGGCTGATTTCAAATATTTTTTCATTCTATATGATGCTCACAAAATATCTTGCAGGGAAATTACAAAGTAGTCCCAGAAAAAAATTGAAGAGATGAGAATCCTTGAGGATTTTCTGGAAAGAGTGAAGGATAATTTTGGCGCCAAAGATTGAAAGTTAAATGATATCACTAATATTTTTGAGGAAAAGATACATCTCAAAAAAACAACTCGGAAGCATGATGTCAAAGACCTGAATGTGAATCCAAATTTAGTATAAATGAATTAGAAAAGGGAAAGGGATCCCAAAATAGAGTTTGATGAAAAACACAATAAAAAAATTACTTTTCAAAGCTCAATCATAAATTCTGATGGTGTAAGAAGAAAAGATCAAATCCATGGAGAAGAAAATTGAAGATCAGGATCAAATTCTAATACGTGTTGAAGAATATAACTAGTAGCATAAGAAGCTTAAAACCATTGTTAAGTAGATAATATCGATGGATAATGAAGGATAATTTTTTTTATTCTGATATTTTGTGGTATTTTCCATCACTGTACAAATTCTTTCAATTGTATTGAAATTTTCATAGTACCACAGATTTTTTTGTTATATAGTACTAATTTTCAGGTACCATATTTTATTCCATTAAATTTCTTCCTTTTTGAAAATCACAAGGGGGGGATGATAGAAAGAATACTACTTAAAGAAGATAATTCCCTATGAAAGGGGGAGTCTATATAAGAAGATGTTCTTATCAAGAAAGATTTTCGTATGCAAGAAAATGTAAAATCTTGTTCATGAAATCAAGAATACGATCCTTTTGGATTTCAATTCCTAAGGTGGAGTCAGTTGTATTCATCATGATTCAAAAGTATAGGAAGATAATATTTTGTTTTTATGTTCATAAAAAATTTGTAGTCCTTATATTCTTTTTCGTAAGGATGTTTGTGCTTTACCAAAAGTAAGAGATTGTTGAATCAATGAGGTTTTTTATGACGTTTCAATTCGTTTATGTTGTGAAAATCCTTAACACTCTATCTTATGGAAAATTATATTTTATCTTGATAAGGAAAATTTTCCTTCTCCACGGAAAATTTTTCCTTATCTATGTTTTCATTGTTCATTTTATAGTCCCTCTAATTCTAACACAATTTATTCCTAAGTGTAAAAATTAATTTTCACATTTAAATACTCAGAATTATATAAATACTTAGATATAGAGTATTTTGTTTTTACTTTCCGATTTCAGGTTCCAAATTCTATGATATTTAGATTCTGAATTCTCAGAAATTCCTACTTTGAATTCTCTTAAAATCAGATTACGAATTCTCGGAAACACAGACCCCTAATTACATAGAATTCAGACTCCAAATTCTTCCAAAATCAGACTCAGAATTCCTCCAAATTCTTTATAATTTGAACATTGAATTCCTCAAAATTCAGATTATAAATTCCTCAGAATTCAAACTTATAATTCCTTAGAATCGAGATTCCAAATTCATTGGAATTCATTCTATAAAATCAATAGAATTTAGATTCTGAATTCCTTATAAAAAATAATCTTAATTTCCATAAATTATATCCTCCGAATATTAATTTTGTTTGAATCTAAACATTAAATTCTCCAGTACTATTATAGATTGATTTAGGTTGTGCAAATTTATTTTTTTAACAATTATTACAGTCAGCAAATAATTTCATACAATCTTTTTCTAAAAAAACGTTGAATGAGTGACATGTGTACATGTCCCTCCGAGATTCAAAGAAAAATATGACAGTTGGAAGGGGAAGCCGAAAATTTAAAAAGTGCCTATAAATAGGAGGTAATTTAAATAAAGAAAATAAATATTTATCACTGAAGAGAATGCATGCTTCTAAAGTGATTTATATAGGGAGAGACTCTCATGCCTTGTGCGTACTGAACATCTTCTTCATATTGCTTCGTGTGACTCTAATTACTGTTGTGTACAATTGAGTAATTCCCGAGATATGAAGAGAGTGGCACTGACTAACTTAAAGTTCGAGTACTTACACGGATAAGAAGACAGAGGTTCTGACTACCTTAAAGATCAAGGGCTTGTAGGGATAACAAGAATGATTCTAATATTCCTATCATAGGCTTACCCTAGCGTGGGTATGGTAAACATTCATGAAAGTATAGGTCAAGGGACCTTTATCAATGGTTGTTGGATACCCTCCTCTTTGGGTTAGAATATTTCATACTTGTTACTTATTATTCTTTCAAGTATATTTTCATTGTATTTTGATCAAGGAAGAATGTATCACCTTTTTATACTTTCTTGTAATTTTGTATACTCTGATAAGTTATATTATATAGACATTCAAGTATAATCTTTTCATTGTGATCATTTCATATGTTTCATATCCATAGCCATATTTCATGAACCTATCATGTTTTTAGAACTAAAAGAGGTCTTATGAATTTACCTTTTTTAACATTCTTAAACATAGTTTTCTTTATGGTAAAAGACGAATGTTTTTTAACATAAAATTCACCTCCTCTTGTAATTGAGCATCTAAATTCATATTTAGATCCTACAGATATCTGCGAATGTTCTAGTTATTTTATGACATTTGGAATAAAAAACATGGAAAAATCATATGCATAATTTTAAACATAGGGAGACATACAAATTCTTCTATAAGTATAGAGGTCTTGTTCATCAGATCAAATGACTCCCTATCTAGATACTAGCATGTGGATTTATTGTGACCCATTACTAACATACATTAATGTTAAATTTATTCTCTGAATATTTCATGTATCTCCATACAATCATATTTTATGATCGGCAATGTTTGGGTATTTAGAGAATAAAAACATAAAAATCTTATTTACGTTAAATATTTATCATCTCAAACATCAACCTTTACCTACGGTACCATTATATACACATAACACATAGAACCATCCATCAAAAAACATGGAATGAATTCATACAATAGGTTGAGTTATGATTCTTTGTATGGGTAAAAATTAGAGACATTAGATATATTAGAGTATATTATGACTATAAGGTATGAAAAAATAATGAAGTAGCATTATAAATATAAAATATTCATTCCAATAAATTTTTTGACCAAAAACACTAAAATCAATTCATATCATGAAGAAAGATAAAGAGCTTTTACAAGAAATAAATATAATTTAAGAGAATTAATATATTTATGATGCATTATAATCATATGAAATCATAATTTTATGAACCTAGTTTTTATCAATCACGTGAACAAGTAATATTTTGAGAAAAATTAAAACAAATCATATTCAGACATAAAAATGTGAACAACTCTATTCGTAATCATTCGTATGAAAAATAAATTGTATAGTTCTTTATGAAATCATACACATGCATCAAAATGTGAACAATGCTATTCAAAATAATATCCATGCATAACATTAATAAAAGATCTATAATTAATCATAATGACACAAACTTATTGAAAAAATATAATAAATTCATGAATACAATTATCATAACAATCTCATTGTATATCAATATAACATTACCCAGTGTATTGGTGAAATGGTTTTTTTTATTTTTTTATAAGTATAATATTTAATCATTGTAATCAATTTATTTCCATTTATATAAAGAGGTTTTTAAAAATTAATTACATCACTTTTTGGAGATAGTAGTCAGTAGATATGCACGAGTGATATTTCAACATTTTGATGGATGAGAAGAAAGAAAAATAAATAATAGTTCACCCTTAAAAAATCATTTTTTAAATCATTAATAAACATTTAATATATCAATGATACAAAAAATTTAATATTCAAATGAAAAACTTATCACATTTCATTATGGAGGTAGGAGTCCACACCAATGCATGAATGATGTGATCAATTTCCAACTATTTTAATGGTAAGAACTTATATAATATATTATAATTACATAAAAATAAATATTTCACATATAACATAATTTAACATTTAAATTAATCCTAATAACCATCCATCATAAATGGTGATATAAAATGGTCCATTTCTCTTCATGAGGCGATATTTTCCACATATGAATGAGTGGAACATTACTTTTATAGTCGATGAAAATGGGATGGATAATTGTATTTAAAACATCATAATAACATCCTTGTACATGTTATATTATATTTACAATATATTTAAATGGTTATTAATGAATTTATGGGCATAAAAAATTTAATATGGAATAAATCACTTTAGGTGATCACCACCTCTTTGAGGATCCAGCTTTTGTTCTCTTCTCATAGACCATAGGGATAATAATTCGATAATCCTAAAATCACAAAAATTGTATAAGTGTGTTTATGAGAGTATTAGGTAGTGTTTATCACTCTGTTAATATCATTAAGTTATGTAGATTCCTGCATAGGATATTCCCTTTTATAAGTGAGAAAAGTGCCACACTTTTAGTTTTATAAAGCATTAATATATTATAATGTCACATTTATGGTAAAGTGGTTCTAAATAGGAATATTTCAAATAAAAATACAATATAGGGTTGAATTAGACTCTCAAAATATCAATTAGACTTGTTTTTAGTTCAATTGATCTATTTTTATTATCCCTATATTAACTCTTTTTCACTTTTACCATGGTAACACATTTTTCAATATTTATGAATTATAAATTTAATAACGAGTTGTAAATTCGTTCGTAAATGATAAATGAATATAATTTTGAAACATTATTCATTGCACATGTCATCTTTATATATTTTTTAATATTATAATCCATTTCAATAAAAATTACAAAATATAAAATATCATTATTATTACTTTTGATGGTATTAATTTAATATTACTTTAATGTTAGGATAAAAGAATTTAATTCAAAATATAGTACATTTAAAGATCAAATATAAAATATAATTAAATATTAAATTGTTATTTTAGTTATATGAATTAAAAAAATTATTTTATAATATTCAATATTATTTAGTAAATTTATTAAAAACATGCACAAAAACTATTTCATCATTAAATAAGAATTTAATGCAATTATACGACTCATAAAAATTATAAATAAATTATTATAAAAATGTTATTTATATTAAATATAAAAATTCATAACATTATAAAACATATTTTTATCCTAATGAAAACTTATTTCAATTTTTAAAATATAATTGATTTATACTTTTTATTTTTCTATACACAAAACATTTAAGTCTTTTTCAATAAAAAAGTAAACAAATTTCCATAAAATAAAATATTGGATGAGGATACACAAAACCCACCCTTATAATATACTGTATACATGTTTTTTTAGTAATTTTAATTCTTTATTTCTAAGTGTTAACCATATATTAAATGTTTTTCCCTTACTGAGATGACAAATATTACCATGGGTAAAATTTCTAATAACCAAATATAAAAAAAACTATTTCAACTAATTTTATAAATTATGATAAAAAAATATTAAATCAAATTTCATTATATAATATCTATAATTTATGAAGTCATTTATAATATATATTTATATATCCAAAAGAAAGATAATATTAACAAAAAAGTGTTTATAATCCTAAAAATAACTTATATGAAAAACCTGAATATTTATGATTCAACTGTAATTAATTATGTTATTATAAGTAAAAAAGAATAATATTCAACTATAATACCAGATAAATAATATATTTTTCCCTTTAAATTGCACTATTTAAGGAAAATAAATTGCAGTACTCCTAAAATCAATATTTTTCACTATTCACAATTAAATCATTATTTTAGAAAAATCCCAAAATCTTACATTGTGTAAATTTTTAAATTATTGTTTTAAAAAATAATTTCAATTTAAAAAATAAATTTTTTATTTTTTTTGAATTTTTTTTATATTTTCCAGGCATAAAATTTAATAAAACTCATTTTTAATGAGAATGAATTTTTGAAGAATAAAATAACATTCCCCAAAATGACTGTTTATTTTCCAAAGATCTATTAATAAAAATGTGTTAGATAAATATTATATATATATATATTATAATGTGATTACCACTACTCATAATCACTATTAAAATGGCAAGGCAATGATATTTATGTTCAAAAAATAATATAAAATAAAATTTCATTGTTTGATTAAGCTTGATGTTTCAAATAATAAAATATGTAAAAATAATTTTATTTTCTTTCAGGACATATTTTCTAAAACATTGGGGTTTTTCACTGAACCCCATTAAATAAAATTTTCCCACACATTATCATCATCAACTTACTATAATTACTATATCAAGACATATTAATAAAATCTGATGTAGATTCTATAATAATAACAAATTTTTATGTCATGAAATATATTATTTCATTACTAAATATGTATAATACCAAGCATGTATCATTATAATAATCATGATTTTCCAAAATATAATATGTTGACAGTTAAATGATACTTTATAGAAATGATTTTAATGATTTATCATCCACTTACATGTTTTGAGTAAATCCTTTACAATGAAGATAGAGAACATGAGATAACATAATTATATAGTTTTTTAATCCCATGGGAATAATTTCATATTGTCATTTTTCCTCGATCAATTCATTCATTCCTACTAAGTATCACTTTTAAATGATAAATATCCATGGTGAATTTATTTCATACATGACAAATTAAAATTATCATTTAATAGATCATAAGACCAATAAAATAATTCCAAGTCATTCTTAATGTATATATATTTTAAAAAAAATATTTATATAGTTTATAAATTATCCAATATAATTAAAAAAGCATTCACTAATCTAAAAACTATCTCTAATAAACCCCAATGATAATCTAAACATAGAATGCTACAAAATATTTCCTCCTAAAATGAAAAACCATTGATTTTGATTATTTGATAACATATTCTTCAATGTTCTTCATAACAATAATCACTAAATAATTTCAATCGCTAATAAGGTAATATTCCAAAAACACTATATTCATTAATGATATAGTCACCAAAATATTCATATTTACTCCATAAATATCCTAAGTCACCATAAACCCACTATAAAATCACATATACATCGAAACATTATCTATATAAAAACTCTCCAATTAACAATATCAATATCAATAATTTATTTACCCTAAAGAAACATTCATATCTCAAAATGTTGGAAATATTATGGGTTTTTCATGCCTCAATCACGTGTTTTACAAAAATATAATCTTACTACAAAATTATATTTAAATTTTATCTATACAATTCAACATATTCTTGAACATAGTTGATGAAATACTATTTCATAACTATTCTTAGATGTTTAATGATTCTTATAACTATAATATCATTAATTCGACACTACTATGACATATTTCCCAAATCATAATTGTTAAAAACATATATTATTTGACTTCAATGATTATAATTACATAGGTACTTCCTTGTCAAAAGTTTTAGACCTTTTTATTAGGTAATTGACTTATATTATTGAGAATATCCCCCATAAATATGAAATTGAACAATATATGGTACATTACGATGTAATTTATTTCCCAAATATAAAAATATTCATTTTTTTCTTTAGAAATTAAATTTTGTATGACCTTTAGTTTCATAAATACATAAAAATATAATTCATTGAATACATTTTAATGTGTTTTTTACCAAATAGATAGAATGAAGGATTCTAAATCTTCTCCCATCCATGGTATTAATCAATTGAAATCTCATAAACCTATGTTTTTTTTATAAAATAAGTTAGAAAACTCACCCAATGTTATATTGTTAATATTAATATTAGATATTTTATTAGAAAAATTTATCGGGTTCTTATCCCTTAACTGGTTTCACTGAACCCACTTGCGGAAAATAATTGCATTCGTTCTTAGAATCACTTTTAAAAGCTAATCCTAAAAGTTTCATCCACTGAATAAGAATTAAAAATTTTTTGATAAATAATAATCATACTAAAAGAATCATAATAACATTAAAAATAATTTATATGATTTATAAATCATTACAATTTTTTTAATCTATAAAACCATTGGTTAATGACTAGAATTTAATAAGACCTTCAATTAAACTCTTTTATAATGGTTCGTAAAAAAATATAAATTAATAAAATAATATCATCCATGATTTTCTAGATTAATTGTTATCTTAGAAAAAATAATCATAAAATAGAGATGATGAGGTTAATGCAAAAATCAACCCCTTTCAGAGTTATATCATTTGGGTGAATATTTTCTATAATCACATCAACCTTTATATGTGAAAATAACGGTGTTATTTCTAGGATAGCCACACAATATCAACTTTTCCATATCTTATGTAAGTTATCGTATATTAAGATTCCTCCAAATATTATTAAACAATATTATCTAATACTAATATCATACCATCAATCATGAATCAAGAATTACATTCGAATATGTCACATGTTAGTAATTAATATTCAATATATCACCCAAATAAACATGCACAAAAATATTAAATGAGTATTATACAGAGATAATATATGGATAAATAAATTATTTTATTTTAATAATTATTATCTCAAACATTAATAATTACTTATGGTAAATATCTAGATTCATAACTTTTAAAACCTTCCATCAAAACCAACGGATGTAAAACATATGAATAGTTGAACTAATATGTTCAGTGAGGGTAATAATGGGATATATCCATACTATTATAGAATATGAACATCATATAATTATAATATCATAATCAAGTTAATGTTCTCATTGTAATTGATACGTTCTTATAAATAATATTTCATAAATTTCGATACATTGTTAAATATGAAGGAATGATCAAATATGGTACTAAATTAGTAATAGTAATACAAAAACACGTGGCATTATAAGAATATGAAATCACAATCTTGTGAACTTATAGAATTAACAAAATTTGCACACATAATCATAAGATCATTATAATATGAAATAATACCAACATATCATAATGTGAAAAATTTTAATTAAAAGAATGTCAATATATAATAATGTGATAATATTTTTAGTAATTATACTCAAGCATCTCATTATTAACAAAGTTTCTCACAATCATTTCTACAAATAAAATTGTGAGTATTATTAGAAGAAAAATTACACACACATAAACATGAGTACAATTTTATTTAAAACCAATCCCATAATTATCATAATAATATCAGGAGTAATCAATGTCACAAAACTCAATTCAAGGAGTTGAAAAAAGGACCTAATCATAAAATAATCACAATTTAATAATTTTTATTCCATAAGGGCATAAAAAATGTATCATATTTTCATTAGTATTTGAAAAAGAAAATATAGTATATAAATATATATCCATTTTATTATATAACCATATTTTATAATAAAATAGGGTATCATTGGATCATGTCTTTATTGTAACATAAATAACATCACATAATTTTGTTGTAAATTAAAATACCTATAAAATATCATTAGAGGATTTCTAAATGAAAATAAAAACTCCCTATATAAAATTTATTGAAACTATAAAAAATTCCATAATAGAAAGGTAAATATTTTCTTTTACGAAAACCTTGAATATATCGAATGGATGATTTTCAGAATTGATTGTTCATTATAGTGAAAATTTTCAATTGTGTCATTTTTTTAAAACATATATCAATTTCACACATTCCATAAAATATAACTTATTGAGAAAATGAAAATTAATATTTATTTCATTTTATGTAAATTAATACTTGGGAATGTATTAAATTAATCAATCATTTAATAATTGATAAAATATTCTTGATTTTGTTTAAAGAGAATATTGATAGGGAAGAAAATTAATATCAACTAATGAGTAAAATAAAGATTAATTTTTATTTTAAAAACTCTCGATAATTTTGTGTAAAAATGGGAGGGACTAATTCTATTACATGAATATTATATGAAATAATAATTTAAAATAAAATAAGTAGTCTGTAAAATAAAATATTTCTATAAATTCATTTAATAAAAATTTTCGATTTAAAACCAGAAAATGAAATTAGATTTGAATAGAAATCCCTAACAACTCTAGAAACAATTAAAAAATTAGCAGTTTGATATAATAATATCAAATAAAAACTTAATATCATGAATATAATAGGTTCATGATAAAAAAATTTAATGGTCATGTAAATACATATAATAAATGATAATATGTTCATAACATTACATATATAACAAATATAAGAATTTTAGATGATAAACTCATTCTACAATTAATGTATTTCATTATATGAATTTAGAGATGTTATATAATAAATATTTAATTATTATAAATCTATTAAAAACCATATTATTATATATCATAACATATATTTTTTACATATAATATATTTTCATCAGTTTTTTAAAATACATTATTAAAATCACTATTTTGGGTGATAAAAATTTCATTTTTAGGAATTTATCAGTTCATCAGTTATATTTCCTATACAATTAATAAGAAAAAAATATAAATAATCTAGATAATGTCATTGATTAAAAATTTAATCATAATATTTTCTTTTATAAATATTATTATAATATAGTGATGAAAAATTATTTACATCACTTCGTGGAAATGATATTTCATACAAATGCATGACTGATGTTTATACTTTTCGATATATGAAATTAGATAATGTTAAGTAATAATTATAATTCTTAGAATTATTATTATATAATATATATCATATATATTCATTACATTTATCATTATTTCCATCCATATAATGTATAAATGAAAAGAAAATTTTATCCCTTCAAGGCGGTGGTAGTCAACATGTATGCATGTGAAATGTTATTTTTACAAAAAAAATGAAAGATAAAAAGGTAGATAAAATATTATAATTGGAAAAGTATAATTTTTTTTATAAATATAAATAAATATCTAATCTATTATAATAACTACCAATGAATAATGATTGGGAAAATGGACCATACGACTTCAAATGTAAGGTTGTTTGCACGTATGGATGGGTGATACAATAATTTTCCAATTGATGGGTAGTAAATGCATAATGATTAACAGTTAAACATAATAAAATAATAATATATGTAATATAGATGTTTTATTCTTAAAATTTATTGTTTATTATAAACTATATTAGGTAAATGAAGAATAAAATTTGAAGATTTAGGTTAAGACAATAACCTCAAATTTGGTATGTCACATTTAAATATTTTCTCCTGGACCCTAGGGATGGTTTTTTGGGGAGACAAAAACATATATTACATTTATATTTATGTTATTAATAACATTAATGTGGGGTTTTCAATATATTTTCCTCAATAAGGTGTGTATAATATTTGAGAAGAGGTCCACTTTTATAAGGGTGTTAAGGGTCACAATTGTTTTTTTAAAACATAAATAATATATCAAAGTCACATTAATAGAAAAATTGTTAAAAATTGAATTAATTATAAAAACATGATGGGATAGTGTCAAAATAAAATCATTCTAAAATATTTCGTAAAAAATATGTTATTTCAACCATGATCTCTGTAGTTTGACTTATATTAACTATTATATTCTTAATAAATGCGGGAACAATTTTTTCAAAAATTAAGGTTTATAGATATACATATAAGGTAAAAATTTCTTGATAAATAGTAAATTTCTGAAATTATAAACTATTTAAAATTTTTAATTTTCTCTAACATGATTTCAAATATATTTAAATATTATAATATACCATTATATAACATAAATAATCATTAATTTTATTTTTGAGAATATCCATTTAATTTGAGACTAAAATTAGAAAAATAAAAATTTATTTATAATATAAACCTTTTATACATAGGTTATACACAATAAATACTACTAAAAAGTATATCACACAAAAAATCATCCAATTTTTTAATGATTATGAAACTATTTAGTAAATATTCATACCAAATTTTCAATAACAATGTTTTTGTTGCTTATGAAAAATATTTATATTTTTAAAATTAAAAAGAACTACATTTTTTATTTTTTGTACATAAAATTACATATAAGTCATTATAAAATAAAAATAAAACACATTTTCCATATAATATAATATATGATGATTATATTTCATACCCACATGTATAAATTTTTATAGAAATGTGCTAGAGTTATTATAATGTCTCGATACATAGTGTTTTACACTGTTTTATAAGATATATATATACTAGTAGAAAATATGATCCAATGTTACAAAAAATATGTAAAAAAGTTCATAATTACAAAATAGTAACTTCCATAATAAAAATTTGGAGTCATTTTTATATTAATAAATTCTAAAAATTGGTGTGAAGTAAATTAAAATATAATTATATGGAAAAAAAATTTTGACTGCCAGATTTTTTACATAGATGAAATGTGTTAATAGAAAAATCCTTTATGAGAAGAAACTAATAGAAGAGAATAAGGACAATTGCCACACCCATTCATAAATATCCCTCCCTAAAGTTACCCAAAATCTGCATTAGTGTGTAGGGTACGTGTGTATTAGTCTGCATGATCAGCCAGTACATCATCTTGTGTGATAGAACTGTGTGAGCTAGAACCATCACCCTATGTCCCATATTTTCATATAAATATGACCATGTGGATCCAAATATTTCACGGACCAAAAATATTGATGTACTCGAGACACTTTTCCTTCCCTGGTTATTCACCCAATGTTTCAATGAACTTCCAGGTAGCCATAAAAACCAAATGAGGAAAGAATTAAAGAGGATGGGGGTAGTAGAACTATAGTCCTCAAAGGGTCTAAAATAAAAAACACATGTCTAAGAAACCCTTTTTCATGTGATTGATGAACACTGTCATGAGGTCCCCTTACATAACAAGTGACATGAATGAGATTATTCTATGAATACTATTAGAGAAAATTGAATCCTTGAGAAACATTGTGAACATGTGTTGTTTTCTATGTAGTCTAATCACTATGCACCTTCATCATGTTCCAGAATATATGTGTGAACTCTCCAAGTCTTTACAAGCATACACTGTGTGTGAATACCTTGGCTCGACTAGCCTCTACCATTTTTTATCTACTTATAATACCCTATTCTAATACACCAATAAAAGAGATTATATTCATTTGTCTCCCTTTTATAAGAGGGAAAATGTAAACATCCACAAAATCCTACAGACATAAAAAACAATGGAAAGAGTCACAAAAACCTATTTCATAGTTGGGTTTTCATTAATTGAACCAATGGACTCATTAACTTTTCCTATATTTTAGGTAGTGTCTTAGTGTTGAATGTGATTATGAATTATATGAACCCCTTCTCTGACTGGTCTTTCATTTTTCATCATATATAGATCCATAATACCATTACATTAATTGAACCAATGGACTCATTAACTTTTCCTATATTTTAGGTAGTGTCTTAGTGTTGAATGTGATTATGTATTATATGAACCCCTTCTCTGACTGGTCTTTCATTTTTCATCATATATAGATCCATAATACCATTACATTAAATTTCTAGGTGACTACCTCTTGGTACATTGAGAAAAAGAATCACACACAAAAGGTACACATTTAATTAAATGAGTATTTTAAAAAGGTTTATGGTTTACATCCTTCTATGAGGATGTCTAAATAAATACATTCACTTGAGTGTGAATCAAATTCCTCTAGCTGCATTCAAAAATTCTGACCCTAAAAGTCTCATCACATGATAATATATGTGATAACCGTCAATCATTTATAAAAATATTTGAATAATACATCACATATATTAATATTTGATACAAGAACACAAACTCCATATTCCAATACTCCCTCAATGTGTTGTGGAATAACTTATCAAACAATCAAGACTGAAAATGCACCTTGATGTTCAAAGTAATATATGAACCAATAAGGATTGAATGAAATAATATGTATTGTAGTTTTATAAATTCCATTAATCAAAAAATAATCCTCGAAAATATAATAAAATTTTTATGATTTCCAATTTTATCTCACAATCACCCATTCACTAAAATAATAAAAATATTTATAAGGCATATAAGTATGTATAATGTTTGGTCCCAAAAAATATAACTCCCGATTATTCTATTTATACATTATCCTAATAATAAAATATTATATATATGATCTATTTGAAAAATAATTAGTTATATCTATAAAATATACTTATTTTCTTGATCGATTTACTGTATTGACTCTATATAATTTAAAATGGAAGCACATACATAAATAAAATGAACATTATTCATTAAATGTTTATTCTATAACAAATAGATAATTTATTATAATCCGTAATATTGAATAAAATTTAATCATACACTATACCTAAAAATTGATACCATAATTGTCCATATATTACAGCTTTTAAAACATCACTATCTAGAATTATGACCATTGTGATCCTCCATATTATAAGAATCCCATCCACCTCTCTATAGAATCTGTTCAATCCGAAATATCATTTGACGTCATAAATATTTGGGCGTTTAGCTATTGGTAAAAGTATAATATACAAATATTATATTCATTTATGCACAATTATCTGAATATACTCATATTTTATAGAATGAACTCATCTCTAATAAATTAAATATCCAATAATTTAATTTTTTTCCTATTTAAATTTCAGTTAACTCGAATTGAATGCCTCTAATGATAATGGATTAAACATTCGTCAATGATCATTTTAATATTTAATTAATTGAATTATATTACTCTAAAAACCATATCTATAATAACTAATATTTCTTATTTAATATTGTATATTTTACTTCTCCATGACTATCACAACTTTTTTATCATTTGGTGTTTTATATTTTATGAAATTTAATCTACTTCATCTACCAGAAACAAACATTTTCACATAACTCAATCCCCCACAACCATTAGAACCCAAAAATAAACTCATTTATCATGAAAAACACTTTTTATCTTAACATATATGGTTTAAGTGCATCATTGAATATTTAACTTTGGACTATTAAACTTTATATTTCTTGTTACCATATCATGCCTTCCTCCTATACAACATTCCCATTAAAATAAATAACATTTGTTTCACTAGTATCTATCAAAATTTTCAAAATATGTTAGATGTTTAGTCATTATATACTTATAAAATTAACGATTATCATCCCCCTAAAACATAAAAAAATATATATCTAACTATTTTAAAGAAGTGAATTATCATTCTTCTTCAAATCATTAATGAATGTATTTATTTTTCCATTGGAAAATATAACATGGCTTGAAATACTATATCCTACATAATTATTGTGATTTGTTTTCACAATAAATAACAACATAACATCATCCGACATAATATATAAACTATTAATATTTTTTTGCCAAAAAAATTTTATAACTTACACATTATTCAATTAGAATTTAAATTAGTATTTGCATCATATCATCAAGTTTAATAGCTTCTTGGAACTCTATTTTTTTGAATTACATATACTAATAGACTTTATATTTACATATAGAGTCTAACAAAATATACATTAGTATTATAAAATTCATCATATAAATATTATAATCATTATTTTATATATTATGACATTTTTATTTGTATCTCATATTTTTCTAACATTTGAAATCCAATATGTCAGATCAAAAAAATCATCATCACTTGGATATCTAGAAACACTTTCTCTCCTTATAATCTCATCCTTATAATCTCTCTCCATCACAACTAGATTCATTAATAACTTGGATAATGCTCAATTTTAATATAAATCTATTTACACATACTCAATCTCTCTATTTATAGAATCCAGAACCTCTACCATCATGTCAATAACTTATGAGATCTAGTCGACTATGAATATATCTTGAGATATTCATCAATTAAAAAATTTTCATCTTTTAATTAGTTTACCTCAATGTTACACCTCCTAAACAAATAAATATATAAATCATAATTCCAACATAAAAAACAACAAACTTAAATTCAAAATAATTGTTTCGAAATAAACAAAATAACTTGAATTACAATAAAAATGGATTTACTACTCTAAAATTTTTAAAATTATATCAATAATAACAAATTTCATTCCATCTTTTATGACCATTTTGTCAGACTACAATCCATCATATAGAGAAGTGACCAGAAATCCTACAACTGATTAATGTAGTTTTTTATACAATTCTATCCTTCTAGGATAATAAACTTGTGTTTGTGATTTTAATACACTCCCCCTCAAACACAATTTCAAAACTATAATTTCATGAAAAATAAAACATCATCTTCTAGGTATATATTTTCAGAAGATACACATACTCCAACATTTTATATAATTCTATTTGTTGGATCTTAAAATATAACATATATAGTTGTTTACATGTAAATATTTGATAAAAAAATATAATTATTGTTGATGGATCCTTCAAAAAATTTGATTATATGAGATGGGATGGTTAAACATGAATTTTTATTATTAATTCTCATAATTTTCTATTTTCATAGCTTTCATGAATATATCAGTAATTTTTCCCTTTTTTGAGATATAATCCTATTTAATATAACCATTAAAAACACTATATGTAGTGAAATTATATATAATATTAATGAGCATGGATATAAGGTAATCATGTATTTTTGAAAGTTTATTTTAAACATTATTATTATTACATGTGGTTTTTAATGTATTTTTAACATTCACAGAATAATTTTCCAGCGGAACCTTCGACTATAGATTTTTTACAAGAATGTGTAGAATAAATTTATTTTTATTTATGTATTATTCAATTCTAGAAAATTATTATTTTTATTATGAAAAATCACAAATAATTCACATAATAATACATTTCCTCATGATGTTGATTTATGAAAATTATAATATGTCTCAAAATTAACATCAGTTAAACTATTTAATATCAGATTATAACTTCATTTATTCATAAATATAAACATTTATTTTATTTAAACAAATATAGGGATTATTTTTCATTCCAAAAGATGTGATACCTTCATATAAATATAATATATCACACACACAGTTGCATTTTATTAGATTTATAGCCTTGATGTAGTATGATAATTGAAAGTTATGGTTAATTTATTGACTATATTATTCTTTTATACATTATCCAGAATCATCCTTACTCATTTTTACACCAACTATATATGGTTTGGTATTTTTCATGGATTCTTCTATTAAAATGTTTTTCCTTAAATCTTTGGAATACATTTCAAATAATTAAAATTTGTATATTTTTGTAAACCTCTACTACTCGAAAAAAAATCCAATATAATTATAATTGATATCATATTGTTCCTAGGAATATTTTACATCGAATTTTTATAAATTTTTCCCCTTTTATAATAAAATATTATGTAAATATCAAATATAACTAAAATTTGTTTATACGTTCACATGTATTTCAAATATATTTTTCTATCAACACTTTCTATAGAAAATACAATCTCCTTCTAGAAATTATCATGTTTGATATACTAAGCACAAGGAGCTTACTTCAAAACATATAAAAAAATTCTCTTTTAATACAATGGTTTGGTTATAAAAATTTAATAATATCTTTATTTACTCAATATGATATACTTATTATACATTATAATTCATGATATTGATATAAAATCAATTTGAAAAACAATTTCATTTTGGAGAGGTGAAACGGAAAAAAAAATTCTTATTATTTGATTATATAAAAATAGGTGATTGTTACATCAAAATAAAGTTCTTCATCTTGTAAATACCCTTTATAGTCTAAACCAAATTTATTATTTTAGATATCAGAATTTTTATTGATTTTATAAATGAAATAATATTTGTTCTAATTCAATTTTTTTCCATAAACTTTATAAATGATATACTAGAGGACATTATTATCAATATGATCCAACATTTCCTTCATTGCATTTATAAAAAATATTATCAAATGATTTTAAAATAGATTTAGGTTCTACTAGTAATAATAGTGTTCCTTTATTTTTAGGCCATTACATCTATATGGTAAGAATTTGGACTTCATGACTCTCGATGAAATTGTCTAATTTAGCATACTTTGGTAAGTTCAAGAACATAAGACAATTATATCTATGATCACTATATTTATGTATGTGATGACTAGAATCAAACCTGATAGAAATAAATTCTTTTCAATCCTCATTTTCATTAAATACACTATATGTTCTTATCTTATCATATATTAATCCATAAGAATTTTCATCATCACTATCCATTAAAATGGATTTATCTCATTGTGTTTTACATAATTGGAATCAATAAATTTATGTTCTCATTCTGTACTCCACCTATAGCTCCATTGCTTGAACTATTATCCTATTATTTACACCATCATCATTTTCATGAAACATAACTAAATTCATATTTTTTATCTTTATTATGATAGGAATCCAAAAAAACTTATGTTATTTCATAATAGACTTCATATTATAGTGAATCTAATAGGGAGTCATTCATGATTTTATATACCCCAAACATCTGTTATCAATATGTATAGTGGTATTTTTAGATTCCCTCCATATGAAAATTAATAGTTTATGTTTGAAAATAATGTTTCATCACATTTCAACTAAACTTTTGTACTCAATATTTCTCCCTCTATATTCGAGGATTCTTAGTGGGGGACTATTCTAATGTTTAATCCTATTTTTCCTTAGGTACGAATAAAGGAAATTACATTTATAATTATTTATATTTTTCATTATAAACATGGAAATATATACACTATAAAAAACTCTCTTGAGTGAAATATACAAGATACCCAAGGTGGTATCACACATTTTATGTACAAAAAATGGTTGAAACAAGTCTCTTTTGAAATCATAACATATATAACCAACTAGGTAAAAAGTGTACGAAATAAAAAAACATCATAATGTCATTCCCTTTACCCGAGTCCAAAAAATTACCCTAATATCCTCCTAAAAAATAGCGTGTTAGAAAAAAATATAGTAGGATACCATGTATTGATTTATACATGTTCTAATATCATGAAAAAATTATATCTATATTTAAAACAAATATGGCTTACAATGAATTTTCTTAAATCAAAATCATTTCATAAAGCATTCATAGGTTGGTATAAAATCATACCTTATTCTAAAAAAACATGAATATTTTATGTACATGAAATATTGTAAATTAATATTCAGACCATCCATGGATAAATTATATAATAAGAATTTGAGGAAATAACCATAAAAAACTATAATGTGGTAAAGAAATCATTAATGAAAAAGATAACAATTTGGAACTATCCAATGTGATAACATGATAGAAATGAAAGAAAATACATATTCTAGGCCTAAGGTGGATCTATTCATTATAACATATAGTCATGTTACACACATTAATGTGAAATATTACCTCTTACATCATTACACACTCAATGAGTGACAATACTATTTCATGATTCTCTCATGGATACCCAATGTGTTATGTTTTTTTACATCTATTTAAAACCCATGATCACATGTAATAAAACATTTTTCATTTTAAAACAATCTTTTTACAGGGTTGAAAATCTATTTTAAAAACAAAATCACCATTTAAAGCCTTTGATCAAACTCTTTGTGTGCCCAATACCTATTTTAATAAAAATGCATTTAAGAACTATTATCTCCTCTATAAATTCAAGTCCAATACCAAATCATGTATTTTCATTTGTTATCATAATTATATTTAAATTAACATATATAAATTAAATAATTAACCCCATGTATAGAGACACCTCCTTTAGGAATAACAGATTCTTAGACATCAATAACAATTTATACTACATATAAGAATATCGGCGTCTGAAATACTTGGCATGAAAGAAAATTAAAAAACATCAATAGAAAACAAAAAAATATCATAATCATGAAAAATAAATTCACCAAACACCACTGAATGGTCCAATTGAATAGATAAATGAGAAATCCAACAATTGAGGGGGAAAAGACACCACCACCACGGGGATCAAATGTTGAACTACGCAATTGGAATGAAATGGGATCACCAAAAATCTCCCTAGGGGAGCTTTGGGCATAATAGAGATAAAAATATATGGAAAGGTAAAATAAATTAGTAGATAAGAATATTAAAAATATCTTGGATAGAATAACCGATGTTATGAATCCACTAGAATTCTTATATGTCTAAGGATGTGTCAACATTGATTAAATTATCCCAGTTAACATTTTCATAATCTAAAGATTCTATAGATCAGGTAAATATTCATGTAACATACTAAACATATAGAGTCATCCAAGAAATATATTCAAATCGTGTAATAAGTACATACATGAGTGTTTCCATCTATTTTTTTACATTATATTATTTGAAGAAAACTTTCCAACTTGCTATGAAGGCCTTAAAACACTATAAACAATATCTTAACATTAAATGATTTGAAAATTTTTAAACATAGTATTTAAATTCTCTTAATAAAACATGATTTTTATCCAATAAAATTCAATGATATGCTAGACTCATAAAAAGAGAATTTCATTACTGCATTATCAAGAATTCACGCACCAATATCTCTTGAATATACAATCCAAGAGTCCAATGTACAAGGACTATGATAATAATTTTACAATATTTTACCTTTTAATGTCTATCCATAATTTGAACTAATTAGTTGACCATAGTATTTTTGGTAACAAGATCAATATCCTCACATTCAATCATATGGGAAGGATCATGTAGACACATATTTAGATATGAAACAATTAAAATGTTGTTTATGTATGTAAAATGAGAGGGAATGTATAACTATAATTCCAAAAAATACAAGAAGCTTCACAATCTCAAAGGGTCCAACAAAAATCAATGCCAGTATACCCTTCCTACCTAACTAACAGTACCCTAAGAAATGTGAATCACGGATAAAAACCAAATCACCATCCTTAAACTATAGAAGATAATAGTGTTGGTTCACATAGGATTTCTATGGAATATGTGTTGTAACAAATCTATTCGGAATCAAATGATCATTTTCATTAATTTTATTTAAAGTACATGTCCCAACCAATGGCCCTCTCCCTAAACATTACAACATAATGTATTTTTACAAAGATAATGGTACAATTCCTCAAAAGATCTCATATTAACTAATTACTAATGAAAATTTTTATAGAATAACTGAACCATATGAATACTATTTTACCATGAATACCTGAATACTAGTTCATACGGATGAATAAATTTATTTTTGAACTTGTATTTTGCTCTCTTATTTTCAATCTATCTAATTATAATATGATATACTCAATTTCAACTAAATATTATTGCCTCCTCAAAACCTTTTCAAAAAATTGATGTGAACCATTGATATCATTAAAAATAATCACAAATAGAACCCCATAATTTCTCATAACCTCTCAAAACAATAAGACCCTAAATTGTTCAAATTCATTCATATTTGTGATATGAATGGAATTCACCAAATTCAGTATATGATCATTGATAACACAATCACATACATCCCACTAGTTTTTAGCTGGTGAACAATGAATAAATCCAGGAAAATATCCTCCCACTTTTTTTCTAGAATGGGAAATAGATGTAACAAGCATGTAGGTGTATGATGCTTCTCATTAATTCCCTCTCAACCAATACATCATGATACAAAAATGTATAATACACTATATTATCCAAAAATACAAATACCAATGATTCAAATCAAGATATATCATGGTAGTCCTCGGGTGAAAAGACAAACATGAATGGTTTCCATTGTCCATCAAATTTAAACTCAGAAAAAAAATGAATAACATACTATTTGAGAAACACAAATCATAACTAAGAGATATAGATGAAGAATACTCTCCCATGACCTCCCTACCATTTAGGATTTTACTAATCATCTTCCACACAGTGTCTAGAACTAGTTCGTCATGAAACCACTCATCAAAATATTATTTAGATTTTATTAATCCTATGTACACATTAAAAAAAGCTTATTCCACTCCAAATATCATCTCATCAAATAAAAAAAATAAAAAAACATTCTTCAACTAATTCCATCAAGGATTTTTTGAGTAAGTTCCATCTCAAAAAACCATTGGCTACATTCCATTTCTTAAGAGTATAAGAAATATTAAATTCAAATGAATGAAGATGCTCAACCTAACATCATTGTCACATGATTATTCCCCTTTGAGTGAAAATATAATTTATAATTATCTGGTCAATATATACTATAAAAATATCCCCAAAAGATAGTGATAACATTTTTGAGTGCTTACATAACCACTTCAAGCTCATAATCATGGGTTGTGTAGTAAATATCATGAAGTCATTACTTGTGATAGACATAGGCCATCACATATCTTCCCTAGCTCAAGGAACTCCCCAAACACATACCAAAAACATCTTAAAGAAAAATTATAACTTATGACTAATTTAGGGAGAATAAAAATAGAATCATAATTCAAAACCATCTTCAGATTCATAATATATCTCTATCGTTTTTCATTCAATATATGCATTACAACTTTATGGGTGAAATCTATCATCAGATATGAAATCATCGAGAAAAAAATCAAACACATTTAATAACTAGATAACCCCAATATATTATTTATTTAAAACACATTTAATAGATGCTTCAAATACAATACCACTTTTATTTATATTATCCATTGATAAAATCCTCTTAGATATAACATTCTCTAAATTTTAGTCACCATAAATATAAATTTCACAAATAAAAAGCTTAACATAAAAACTAATTATCTCAAATTGCTATGGATGATAAATAAATGGTACTTATGATTCTCTTCAAACATAGAGTACACCAAAATATGATCTCAAAAATACAAAAAAATATTCTAAGAACTGATGAAATATATATATCACAAAATCCTTAAATATCAACTAAGTGATAGTGAGATTAAATTACGAAACTAGAAATTTAAAATTCCTAGACAGTCCTCAAAATAATTCATTTGGTATAGAAAATTCTCAAACACCAAAATGGTTGTATACTAATCAATGGTCAAACATTGTAAACCCTCAAGGTACTTGAGCGGATCAAATAGATCATAAATCCTAGGAAATGGATGCTTATTCTTAATAATCACTCGATTTAACATTTGACAATCCATATAACTTATAAGGATCTAGTATTTATTTTTATAAAATAGGATATAATAAATCACTATTTTTATATTCATGGGAAACTAAATCCCTTAGTCTTGTAGTCTTCAACATGTACATTATGTTCCACACACTCAGCTGGATCCTTACAAAAAGATATTTTTGAAATGGGATTCATACCAGGAAGAAATTCAATGGAAAACATATTGTTTTTCTATTTTACTGTACTAAAAAATTAATCCATAAATACTTATAGGTAAAAACGCACAACTGATGAATAAGGAATACACAAACAATGTTTAAACCCACCTCTAAAAATATCTATAAATGATATGAGATTAACATAGTGTATAGAAAAACGTGTGCCGCTCTCCTAGAACTAAAATCCCACTAAACTGAAAATAAATCAATGAATCAATAAAGATATAAAATCACAACATGAATATGAAAACAAATAGTTTGGGTCTTAATGATAATTATTCATTCCATACCAATAATCAGGTAATATATATCATGATCAGTCCCAAACAACATCCACTCCACCCCAAGGTCATCTATAATAACTTGACATACAGGAAATAAGATACCTTGTTATGTCAAATATTACAAGTATTTAGAAATATCCAACAAGAGGGGAATAAGATATAAATTCAATACAAAAACCATCAACCAACAGTGATGATATGAAATACTTATTAGCAGATGTACAAAACCAAGAAAATACAATTAAAGATGAAATAAACACTATACTGATAATAGTGGCTGGATGTTCTTTAGATTCACTTGTTATATACTCTGATGCATATATAAATCCAATATCAGATCAACTATTAACCTTCATAGCCACGTAAACAACCCCCTTGGACTAAGGATATGATGTACCACCCATTTAAGCATTTGATTGAACTTGTGAACCTATTATGAGAGTAGATACAAAATTATTTCTTTGGGATATCCCTCAACAAAAGAACCACAGAGGGATATATTTTCTAAAATGATGACATGTCTTGGTATACACCAGATATTTGTTTTTGTATGAATAGAAATTTTACATTGATATAAATAAACTATTGATTTCTTGAGAAATCCCCTAAAACAGGCCATGAAGAAATGTTTCTACATTTTTCACTTCTTTTCTAGATAGAAGGCACACCCTAACCAATAACTACATCAACAAAAGACAAACCAAAATTATTCCCCCAATAATGTATTACAATTCAACAACCACATTATCTACAACCTCAATAATGTTTAGAAGGAACATGAGAACCCTCATCGATAAAATACCATCCCAAAATTCCATCTCAAATTTTTGATCATTTAGGTAATCATTAGCAACATATTCTGTTTCCAAGTTCACCATCTATGTGATTCAAATGAATACTATATAATGATGTAATCCCCCTGATTTTTGTTTAGAATCTACTAGGTATTATCCAAATTTAACATATTTGGGTAAAAATACTGGTTGAATATATCCTTAAAGGAATCCAATTTGATGTCCTCATGAAACATTTCTATTATGGTATATTTATACAATATCCTTCACAGTCCCTCTAGAATATATGTTCCAAAACCCCCATTATATTAAAAGTGATTATTCAATAAGTTTAATATCCAATAAATATTCTTAATCTTATCTTCAAATTCTAAGTGACTTTCTTCACCATTGGTCATGGATGGATTTTACAATGTAAATTATGGGCAACAATCCACCCCTCATCATAGGTTCTAAATTCCCACTTGACCCAGAGTCTAAATAGATGATATTATTCATTCCATGAAAGAGGGTCAACTGATGGATTATCTCATAAGACATATCTCATATAACCCATAATCAGGGTTATAATAGAACATCTAGGATTGTAATAACCACGATTCCAGAAACCTAGATCCGGTCTCTATTTAATTACATTATCCTATATTAAAGGTGTAAAATCACAAATGACCGGTCAGTTTAGATTTTTTAATGAACGATATACATACAACATATGCATTTTATATAGGTAAATAAAATCAAAATAACAGTAGTGAAAAATATTTTTAATTTACAAATTTATTCATATAATTCTTCTTCATATATTGGGGAGAGGAAACAATACCAGGGTAAGTTGAAATGATCAGAAACTATTACATATAGTAGATGTTATCATGTATCACTAGATAATTTTCAATACATAAAAGTAAATATATGACCTTAACTTTCATTTTTTAATGAAATTTTCTAGCATAATTGGATATGTAATAATATATATCGTAAGGTAAATGACTAAAAAATTTCAATATATTAAATAAAATAATAATAAAATTCATACATATATAATATTATTGCAAAAATATCCTTGATAAAAATAATAAAAGAATTTAAAATGATGTAAATACTTCATTGTTGTACATTATGATCTAATTTATCATGAAAAAATATTATATAAATACATTTAATAATTTAACATAAAACATTTTGGAAAAAACCATCGTATTTGACTAACAAATTTTCCTAACGATACATAACGATTCACTGAGGGACCATCGATAACCGGGAACCATTAGTAACCACATGACCAAAGAAATAATCCTATATTGAATAATAAATTTAATTCATAAATAAAATTCCGTATATAAAAATATCATCACTAACTAAGGAACATAGATTTTTCAATATTTAGCTAGTTGATCAAAAAATATTTATTGTAAACATTGTATGTGATAATTGTTTAGGAAATATTTGTATCCATAGAAAAAAATCTATATATTATTAAATTGAAACATTATAAATAATTCATAAAAATGAATTCATGTTAAATAAATCAAATGGGTATTCTATACACCATATAGACGTTAATTGGTGCAAATTAACCAAAAAGACTCTATGAAGATGAAATTAATACAAAATACCTTACGATTATAATAATTTCAATATAAGAATAATAAAATTAATAGAATATGGGTATGAAATGTAAATCATAATAGAATATGGGTTAATAAGACATAATATAATAAAAATTCATACTATATATAGTCATGTAATATCTATGGTAATATAATAAGTAAAATAACACGATGGAAAGAAATTGAGTTATCAAATTATTTACCTCATGGTAACATTCAAGTCAAATCCCCATAAATGAGATAATTCAATTTTTATATTAACATTGATTTAATTATTTAGTAATCATGTTATTACAATTTATTGGGGATATATGTATACAAGATAATATAAATTAGGTTTATAACACTAAAATAATCATCAATGAATTGAAAATTGAGATAAAGTCCCTTACCTCATGTTTTTCTTTAGTTGGACATTTTTTAACCTCTTCAAGATCTTTTTAATTAATTTTATTAATTTATAAAATAACCATATTATTATTTATATTATAATATATTATCATCTTATAACATTTTACCACGCTTTTTTAATAATATTTATTTATTTTCTATTCTTTTGGTATTAATTGAATTGTTTCCTTATGAATTTCTTTCATGAATTTTATAATTATTGTGCATATTATATAATTATAAAATATTATGAATGATATTTATTTTATAAATAACATATTTACTCATTGTATAATTTTTTAGAATCATTCATGATGTTTTTACATGGAGAATAAATCGAATCACTTCGTCGAGATGGTAATTCGTATATTTGAATGAGCGACAATATCAGTGCCTTAATGCATGAAATTGTATTGAATTGGATGATAAAATATTTTTATATAATTTAATTCATGTCATATATATCAAATATATTTAATTAATATTTCTTAATTACCATTTATAAATAAAATAAGTGAAAAATGAATCTCACTACATTGTGAGGCTTTAGTCCACCAAAAACACAAGTGATCTTATCATATTTTTAATTGACGAGAAATATTATGGTATATGATATATTATAATTATAAAAAAATATTTATATCGTTAATATTATATATAAACTTTTATTAAATAATTATAAAAAACTTTGAGATTTTTTGATGGAAAGCCATTTAAATTAGTTCGTGATGCGATAGTCTGACGTAGACACGATCATTAATTTTTTACCAATATTATGGAAATAAATACTAATAAATATTATTACAAAAAAATAAAAACATATAAGTATACATTATATATGGTATTTATTATAATTTATTTTCTAATACATAACGTAATGTGAAAAATGATGTATAAAGTTGAATGAGTTTCTTTAAGACAATTACATTTTCTAAGAGAAACCTCCTTTTGATATCCTCTTATAAAAAATAGGGGTGGTCATTGGGGATGAAAATATTATATTTAAAATGTTGGGTGATATTATCGAAGGTTTTTTCGAGCTAACGTGGCTTGGGTGGTGTGAATAAATGAGAGGGGTTAGTTCCCACTTATAAGTGGGTGATATGACACATGTGGAATTTTTTAAAAGGATCAATTACACCCTTGATTTTATCATGTCACAAGCCTAAAAAATTGGTAATTATCTTCTATTATATATTATATGGTTTAAATATATCAAAACAATGGGTGTTAGACTATTTTTGGTCACATTAACCATTATAATCGTAGGTTAAACCCTCTATAAATTTGTTATTACCTTAATGGTAGAATTTAATTTTTCCTTCATTTACTATTCATAATGGTTAGATTTTGAATTTGGGTTATTTGATAATATAAATTATTGTGATTCCTAATATAGAATCCATTTTTTCAATTTAAATTATCAAATATTGAAAAATGAAATTTACATTTATACTCATATATGTGACAAAATGTGAGTTCTCAAAGCATAACTTCTCAAATATATGGATGGTTTTAATATCACAATTCAATATAAAATTATTTTAAATAAAATAATTTGTTTTAATTATATCATATTTTAACTAATTTTACTCTTAGAGAAGTTTAAATGATAATTTTTATTTTAAAATATTTTAAAGTAAAAGGAAATTCTAAATAAAAAATCATTATTTTTCATTTTTCATCGAAAAATTAAACATTTAATAAAAAATGTGGAAACATAAACCAATGATAATTTTGATATAATGATTTCAACAATGTAGTAATATATATAAATAAAATTTAAAATAATTGGGAATAATTAATTTTATAATATAAAAAAAACAAGACTAAACTGTCTTTTAGAAAAATATAGTTTTTTCTAAAAGTATTTACTTTCCATTAAATTATTACTAATTTTTAAATTAATATGTATAAATTCAAATTTTATTATACATTTAAAACCCATATAAATTTCACTAATTTATTAATACTATTCATACTTTCTAATTTAATTTTTATATGATTATTTTTATGTTTAAATAGTAGTTTAATAGAAAAATGTGTTTCATTTAAACCTGTTGTGCATGCACTGCAATATTTCAAATATATTTATTTTCTTTAAAAAGAAGTAAGATATAATATATTAGGTTTTCACATTATAATATTCTAAAAAATTACATTCATGAATCTTTTTGGATATTACTATCTAAACATATGTGGGTAGTTATCCTTTGTAAAATCATATATTTCCCACAATATATCCTCCATTTTGTGATTTTTCAAAAGATGACTCACCAAATGAGTAATTTGGTTCTTCAATAATTTAATTCATGTATCAATAATCGGGATGGGTTCTTCATTGTAAGATTGATCATGTTTCTATTTTATTTCATCAGAAATGATCACATTCATTGGTGTTGGCATATACTTTTTCAAAAATGATATATGAAACACATCATGTACTTTTGAGATACATTGTGGTATTTTAAAATGATAAGAAATATATATAATTTTTTTAAGGATTTTAAATGGGACGAGGTACCTATAAACTGATTTCTCTTTCTAAATAGACCATTTAAAACCCTATAATTGGGATACATTAAAAAATGCATGATCTCCCACACGAAATAATAAATCCCTCTCCTAGATTATGGGAAAGGATCCTTTTTCTACTTTAAAAATAATTAATATGATTTTTAATAGACTAAAAAAAAATTTGTATCTTAAAATATCTATGGAACTATATGATTCATTTCCCCACAATCATCCCATCAAGGCCAACTATGGTATATCTATCCATATAATGATTTATATGGAACCATTTTAATACATGAATGAAAAAAATTGTTATAGAGAAACTCTAACAAAGGTACATACAAATCCCAAATTTGTACAATGTCATGTGATCTTGACCTCATCATGTCTTCCTTTTTTACATGAAATTGATGATTCATAGAATATATGTAAATCATAATGTAATATTTGTCTTTATGAAGTTGATCTAATAAGTAGTCAATGCGAGGTAGACCGTACATTTTCATTATTGTCATATCATTGATTTCCCTATAAACAATAAAAATATTCAGGAATACATATTTAAAATATAAAAATAGATAATGGAATTCCTCGGGGAATGACTAGGGTGAATAAATCCCTTATCAAACCACTCCTCATGAAATTTCATTAGGTACACTAATTCCATAGTGTATATAATATAGGTAGTATTAAATATCAATCTTGTATCATGAATTAAACAAATGGAATACTCAACATCATGATTTGGGGTATTTATATGTAATTTAATAGAGAATACATTGTTTTATTCTTATAAAACAGGTATAACCACAATTTGTTGATAACCTTTTCATGAACCAAGTTGGTGTGCCCTCAAACCTGTCCCTTGACCTGGTCTATGGAATGGCCCAAAAGGGAATTCCCAATCTCTATGGGTTAGAAACTATTTCCTGGGTATCAATAGTACTATGGGGGTATGCTTTCCCAGATAATTATAGTCATTAACAACCCACAAAAATTAACATCACAATGATAAATAACCAATGGAAAAAAGGAAAAATAGTTTTAAGATTCAAGGTTTTAAACATTGAACCAAAACCAAAAGAGATAAAAAAAATGTAATACTATCCAAAAAGTCTCCATGCAATACAAGGATCATATTCCTCATTCCACCACCACCACCAACACTTCCAAGAGATACAACTAGCAACCATAACCACTATCTCAATACATCTTTAATTTACCTGAGTTAATAATAATAATGTCTACATACACACAATGGTGTATGTAGGGTGTTATTAGAATCCTGGTTGGATGCCATCCAATAATGATATTCCATAATTAAAACCTTATAAAACAAATTAATATGAATGTTTTATAAAAATATAATCTATAAACATTTTTAGAAACGATTTTATAGGCAAAAATGTTTTTCATTTCTAGTTACCCAAGAGTTTACTACTATTCGGGTGGTAGGTATGATACCACAAGAGAGTACTAAATCATTGGATAACCCAATATAAACTATCTAAAATGGGACCCTATATACATTTTATATTGCTAAAATGAGGTATAGAAACCACATAAAACAATGTTCTCATGCACGGCCCACTAGGCGGAAATGTTCCACAGACCTATAGATCTCCAAAAATCATCATAATTATTCTTATGGTTGTAATCATCTGTCCATCTAGATGAATCCAGTATTAGAGGCTTCAGAGTCAACCAACATACAAGTCATATTCATCCCACCTATATACATAGGTTTACCATTGTGCACAATTTTCATTTCACATATCACATACAACATCACCTTCACATTTACGTAATCTAAACACCATAATACACATCATAAACCACTAATTCCTCATCCAATACCTATATAGAAACCAAATGAACTTCAAATTCATTTCAAATTAGGATTCACATGATCTACACATTGTATCAAATACCTATAAGACACAAATAAAAAATCACTTGAAACAAGCATGAAACATAATCATTTTCCTTTAGGAAAAATATTTTCTTCACCAAAGTACCTTGATTCATTTTAAAAAGACACCTCATTCCTCAATCATAATACATTTAACATGAAAAAAAATAAAATAAAGCTTTTTAATGTCACAACATAATGTTTAAGGGTAGAACAACAAAATTTAATTAATGAAACATCTAGACATCAGTGATAAACAATTACTACACCACCAAGGGGTCCTAATAAATAAATATTGAACCAAAATAATCAATGTTTAACCCTAAATAATAAGATAAATCTATAAATAGGTCATATAAACCGCTGAGGAAAAAACCCTTCAATGAAAAAGAAGATCACCCTAGAAAAGTAGGGAACTCAAAGAGGAGAACCATTTACGTGAGGATATATTTGAAAAATCACTCCAAATCAACCAAAAAATTGAATCTCCATGGGAGGAATAGGGATAGTGTGAGGTGATTAGGCTATGAAATACTGTTTAAGAAAAAAAATGGGTATTTTATGGTTAATTCATGATATGAAATTACTAGAGTTTTATAATTTTTAATAACCTATAAAAGTCACATGGGATTATAGAAAAATTTTCTAAACTAGGGAGAAACCATGCTTCCATTAATGTCCAAGAAGGACGTGCTGCACTATTATCCCACACATTTTAAAAACTGTGTTCTAATTGTACAATTATCCTTTTTCTGAGACACCACTTTTCCACATGGTTACTTATGAAAGGCCACATAGCTTTCCATATCATTCACCAACCATGCACCACAACCCAAAGGAAAAAAATATATAAACACAATAAATAAATAAACCTCAAAATTAAATCATGAGTGTGAAAATTATATCCTTAAATAAAACATTCCAACCATGTAAAATCAAATTGAATCTTGACCAATAAATAAAATTATATACTCTTGTTAAACCCATGAATTCTAATCCCAATTCTCATGCATATCATTATTATGCTACAAAAGACCACATACAAATGAAATTGACATCCCATTAAGAACATTCTCTTTTTAATATACTATTGACACCAGCAACTCGATCATAGATAAGTTAGGTTATATTACAATATCATCCCTATTTAGGGAAAGAGAATGATCTAGGTCATATTTCAGGTCTGGGAGACATGAAACACATCAAGAATTTATGTCAACTGATAAGGAAAATATTAATTTTATTCTACCATACCAACCAATTAAGAGATATAAAATATTCTATGTAACACCCCATGCTTCCATGGTATGTTTCCCTTTGAATAATGCAATAGCTTTCGTTTTACACAACATAGAGTTTTAACACACCACGAACAACAAAACTAGCCATTATGAATAGTAATTCACACTTTTTGAAATTTAATAAATTTTATTTTTCAATATGGCCATCATTTTTTGGATTCAGAATATCATAATTAGATTACAGTAAATTTTTGGTATTTTTATGTAAACTTTAAATTATGGATGAATAGTGAAAAAGACTGTGTTATTGTTTAAAACTGAATTTAATTTAAATAATTAGTTTTCTTATTTAAATATATATTGGTTAAAAATAGATACATAATACCAATTGATGTTCAATTTAAATCATTGGAGTAATTTTATAATAATATTTGATATATAAATTTTTATTGAACTTATTACCGTCTTTTACCGGCTTTTAAAGACCATTTGAAAATTTGCATAAAACATAATTTTACCGCCTCTGTGAGTTGAATTTTAATAGTAAAAGATACACATCTGGAATTAGTATTTAATATGTGCTTCAATAAGATGAAAATAAATTTTTGAATAGTAACTTCTGACTTTTATTCACCACTGTTAAAAATAAATAGGTTAAGTAATGGTAAAAATGATATTATAATTACTATAACACAAGTCATAATTCTATGGGATAAGTGTATTTCGACAAAAAATTACCTTAGGAAAAAATTATGATCCTTTTGGTCCACTTGGATTAGATTGGAACATTTATTAGTATTTTATTTACTGAAGAGTTAAAAGTATAAAATTCCAATTTTCATAACTAAAACATTTTTAATATAGGGTTTTACATAAGATAAATTAAAATATAAATATTCTTTAGAAAATTAAAAATATTTCCTACATAATGGTGTATAATTTATAATGTTTAGAAATAAAATAATTAAATTTATTTATGTCATTATGATGATTCAGTAATTATCCTATTAATGAAACACTAAAATAATTGATATTATAAATATCTACATAAATGTAAATGGAGACTTATGATTAATTAAACTAATTTTATAGGTTAAAATAAAATTCTAGGTTTTATTAAATTATTTTCTTTCAAACTGTTAAGGTTTTTATGACATTCAAAAAAACAAAATACTGAAGAGTGTCAAAATTGAGATAAATAAGTTTTCAAAAAAAATTACTATAATATTAATTGATAAAATATTACAAAAAATTTACGTTTGGAAAAAGGACTTATATAATAATTTATATGTCATAAATGAACCACTTCGTGTTCACTTGGATTTTTATAGTATGTTTAGTAACCATTTATTATAATAATATAAGAATACATGGTAAAAATTAAACTAATTAACTAAGAGTTAAATCTAAAAGATAAGGTTAATATGGTGACCTAAACCTATCTAAAACTAATTGGTTGAAAGTTTTTCAACACATACTCACCTTATTTTATAAATAAAATTTTTGGAGCAATTATAAACCGAAAATTATTGTATAATAAAATACTATTTTAAGCATTTCCTAAAGAGACCCTCGCCTCTATTATAAAAGGGTATTTCCCCTTCCCTCAAAATCACACTTCCAAATCCATTTGGCTTGTCTAACCCCTATTCAAATATCCTCCAAACTTTACTCCCATTTAACTATATGACTTACATTGATCATATAAATAACCTACAGAGACCATTTGATCATCTCACAAGAAACACATGAAGAATAGGTAATAATTTCACAACCTCATTGAAAGTTCTTTTCTTTTTCTAGTTACCCTTTATTTGTTCTTTCCATACCAAAATATTAAATCCAGTACCTTAAAAATACTGTGATGTTATTATAAATATCTTAAAACCATATTATTTCTTCTAACCATCCTATGAATGACAAGTCACCATACGTTTGTATGTACGGCTTACCGACTCCACGTCATTGTATAGTTTGTTACTCAAACACTTCAATATTTGGATTGGTGAAAAAAAGAATAAAACTGATATAAATAAGAAATATAACATGTCAATTAGTCTTTATATATGATATAACATCCAATTACATACTTTTTCACCATCAATTGAATGATATTGTCTCTCGTACATACGTACGGATTACTGTCTCCACGAACACGATAAGGTTCATACCCCAACATAACCATTCAAGAATAATTTTCATATTAGGATTAAAATAATTTTTAAATATATAATATCATTCTGGATATGATTCATATACATCCTGTCAATATCAAACATCGATAATTCAAACAAGCATATAAAGGAAAATGAATCAGTTAACACCAGAAACAATGATACTACTGAAATATTATTAACAAAGAAATATTAGAAGATCATGTACGATATCATATTTATGTATGTGGTTATTTTATAAATTAATAACAATGATTTAACTATTATAAAAGAGTTTTATATACCCTAGACAATGTAAAAGTACACAGTAAGGGTTAATTATACAATATCTTCATTATATGAGGATGTTTATATGTGAGTATCTACTAGGACCTCTTTATCATCCACATATGTGTTTCTGAAAAATGAATTTCAAACCATTTTTACTATTTCATAGACAATGGGTTAATGTTATGTATACCCTAGGTTTTATTTTTATAGAATTTTTATAAAGGAATATTTCTGTCATTCCCAAACAAGGTGTTTTACGACCTTTTCGACAAAATTAAGGAAAGAGTGTTTTCTTAAATTATATGGCACATGCTGCTGTTTTCTGCCGTTATAACAAATTTAAATCATCTCTTACAATCTTGTATGAATATATAGAAAATAAATGTTTTATTTTCAAATTACTGGACTTTTAAATGATTTCAAAATATAACGATATATTTTCCTCAAATAGTTTTGATTTCATCTATATTAACTTCCATTGTTGGATTTAACGCTTGATTTAAGATAATTTATTATGATAAAATCATCTATATTCTATTGAAGGTTTTGTGAAATCTTGGATTGTGGATGTGATAGTTTTATAGCATTCCTAGTTTATGGTTAATTTTTTTTAAATTAATATTCTAGTTATAATACGGATGTTTATACTATGTTTCAATCTGTTCATATAAGGAAAGTATTGAAATTAGTAAGTGATGGGTGGAGCTCGCTATAGCTCTAAGATGCATCAGTAGGTCTCATGAGACAATCTAATGTCAAGGCACAAGGCCATGACAAAATCATATTTTTATTCATGGAATGAGTCCTTGACTTTGTGAGTATGAGGTCTAACATTATGCATTCCAACATTATAAAATTGGCTATTGATATTACATGTGATTATTCGATGACTAGAATATTAATGTGAATCAGTAAATGGAATTATCATGACTTATATTTTTTATATTATTCTGAATTTTATGTTTAAAAACGCATTTGTTTTAGTATTACAAATTTCATTAAATGTTAATGTTTATTTATGAAATTTTTCTCTATATTATTATCCTTACTGAGCATCTAATCTCACCCATTTCTTTGATTTATTTTTCCTAGGATGTGAAGAAGTATTTTTTGTTTGACCTACAGGGATAGAATAAGGGATATAAGTGTGTTCGATGGGGATAAAAATGTTGTTGTGGTTTTTATTTCATGATGTAATGTAAAACTTATGTATGTATCTATTACTTCAAATGCTACTAAAATAATCAGTCTTTTGGGATTTGATCCCTTGTGATCATGCCAATGTTATGTAATGTTGCACCGACTCTAAGTATCTTGGTTCAGGGCATTACAGATGGTATCAGAAGAAGTGTAGTACAAATATTTGAAGCTAAATTTAGAAAACCTCTGTTTAAATAACATTACACTAAGATAGACTTTGAGGATTATTATAGAAAAACGTCCTAGAATTTTGGTAATGTAGATATTTTCTGAGTTTTCCAAAAAAATAAATCCCCATCTGGATACAAGCAGGTAGAGCTTCTCTGGCACAGATGTACCTTGGAGTGAAAACTCCAACCAGGAGTTTTGTGCTTGACCCAGGGTATTCGGGTACACGATAGCGGTCCATGTTGCACTCTTGGTTATGACACTCTCGAAGAATATGCTTAGGATAATTCACATATTCTTTATAATGCATTATGAATTATTTATGAGTATATATACCTTCTAAAATAAAACATTTTTATGATTATGGATTATATCCCTAAACTATTCTCCTTATGATAATTGTTTTATATGTTTGGAAATATGTATTGTGATTTATAAACTAATTTAGCGTATGGAATTGATTAGAAATGGTTCCTAGTGAAAGGAATGTAAACCATATCAATGCATGTAATCCATGTAGGGATTTCCCACCAACTCAAGATAATTATATTGTTGATGGTGATGCAACTGGTGCTGATTAACTTATCATTATACTGGGACAACTTACACAAGTTATTAATAATAACCTTACCCATATGGAGCACTCTGATCCACAACGTGGAGGATCAATGTTAGACCGCTTCATGAGGAAACAACCACCAATATTCCATGATACTATAAACCTATTTGTATCTTAGTAATGGATAAGTTCCTTAGAGGGAATATTTCATGGTTTGGGGAATAGAGAAAGGGAAGAAGTTTTCATTTATATTTATCAACTCATGAGAGATTCAGATAAATGGTGATCGTTAATTAAAAACACAATGGAGGATGAAAAAGTATAAAATATTTAATTTATGGAGTTTGAAGAGATTCACTGAGAAAAATACTTTCCTCATGACAATCGAGTGGATATGGAAGGAAATTTTCTGATTATAAGGAAAAAGGATGATGATAATGTCTCAACGAATGAGGCGATCTTTACATGGTTAGAAAAGCATGTAAAAAATTATATACAGAACCCAAGTAGTAATATTGATTGATTATATGATGGTTTAAAACCATTTATCCTTAGAGAATTAGATTCTCTATTATTCTCATCATACAAAGATATTATCTATTGTGCTATCAAGATAGAGAATGAAGTCTATATGCTTTACGACTGTAAACACATCAAGAGAAGAAGAGATCTACTGAACACTCTGGAATTGGAAATTAGGGGTAGAATAGAAAAGTTTAATATCCATCCTGTCGTAAATGTAGGAAGAAACACCTTGATACATGTCTAAAGGGAATGTGATTCTATTAAAAGTGTGGTGAGAAAAAACACCAAGCACGTGATTACAAGGGAAATAAAAAGGATTTTAATTTTGAATACTACAATTGTAGAGAAAATGGGTATTATGAAAATGAATGATCTTAGAACCAAGCAAACATACCATATAAAAGGCCAATGGAGAAAGGCCATTCTTATGCAATCACTACTGGTGAGGTTAATGCTCAGAAAGATGTGGTGGTGGGTAATTTAATGGTTTCCACATGTTTATCCAATGCTTTATTTGATTCTGGATCATCACATTTTTTCATATCTTCACAATTTGGTAAGAAAATTAGATGTTTCAAATTTGATTTAACAAGGGTGTTTTTAGTCAAAAATCATAAGGGCAGTATTATTGCGATAATGTTTTGTGAATCTGTTCCCATTAGGTCATATAAATGTCCTTTATCATCAGATCTCATCATCATACCAGTGATAGAATTTGATATAATCCTCAGAATGAATTGGCTTTTGAACTATGATGCAATATTTTTATAAGAAGAAGGAGGTTACAATATTCAGTGATGATAATGAGTACCTTATCATTAGAGAAGGAACATCACCATCTGGTACTTATCTAGATCCACCCCCAGTAGCTATACTAACTTCAACTATTTGAGAGGAAGGGAATGAAATAACTATGGGTGAGGAAAATTATATTCAACTCGAGGACTTACCTATTGTACAAGACTATTTTGATGTGTTTCTAGAGGATTTACATAGTCATTCTTTAGAATGTGAAGTTGAGTTTTCCATTGATTTAATTTCTGGTTCAAGGCCCATATCTAAGACACCTTATAGAATAGACATTATTTAATTAGTGGAACTAACAAAACAAGTAGAAGAATTGAGTTATAAATTATTTATTCACTTTAGTCTTTCTCCTTGGGGAGCCCCTAATATTCTTGTAAAGAAGAAAGATGGATATTTGAGGTTGTGCATTGACTACAGGGAGATCAATGCTATAACTATAAAGAACAAGCATCCCCTACCCCGCATTGATTATTTATTCGACCAACATCATGGAGGTCAATATTTTTCAATGATTGACCTTTGATATGGATATCTTCAGTTGTGTGTGAAGAAGGATGACCATCCAAAAGCAGCATTCCGAACTAGGTATGAGCGTTACATGTTTACAGTAAAGCATTTTGAACTGACTAATTCACCTTCTATTATCATGGATCTAATGAATACACTTTTCAAGGAATATCTTGATGAATTTATAGTGGTACTTATTGATAATATCTTGGTTTAATCAAAAGCTATAAAGATCTTAAAAATCAATTACACACTATTCTAAAAACCCCTAAAGGAAATGAATTATATGGGATGTTTAGAAAGTGTGAATTCTGGCTTTAGAATATTTCTTTTCATGGACATATTTCCTCTATGGATGGAATATCTGTTAATCCTTCAAAAACAATGGAAATCCCGGAATGGCCAACACCAAAGAGTATAACCAAAGTATGAAATTTTATTGGTTTAGAAGTTATTATCGATGTTTCATCCAAAATATTTCCCAATTGGCTAACCCATTAACCAGGCTCACATGTAAAGGGGTTAATTTTTTGTGGAAAAAAGAGTATGAAGAATGTTTTGAAAAACTGAATAGACGATTAATCAATTATCATATATTGAATCAACTATCATGGAATGATGGATTAGTTATTTATAGTGATTCTTCAATGAAAGGACTTGGTTGTGTCCTTATGCAGAATGGTAGGGTTATTTTATATGCATCACTACAGCTAAAAATTCATGAACAAAACTATACCACTAATGATATTGAGTTAGAATATGTAATATTTACTTTGAATATTTGGAGACACTGTCTCTATGCTGAAAAATGGGAAATATATATGGCTAACAAGAGTTTAATGTATATTTTCTCACAAAAAGAATGAAACATGAGGAAATGATAATGGCTTGAACTACTCAAGGATTTTGATTTCACTATACACTACCACCCGGGTAAGGCAAATAAGGTGTTAGATGCTTCGAGTAGAAAGCAGCATGGAGTTCTGAATAAGACAATAGTTAAAAGTAAAACTATGTTCAATGATCTACTAAAGATTCATATGGGAATAATAATGGAAGGTGAAACATTGATAATTTTTGAAATGGTTTCCAAACCATCTTTACTAGAAAGAATAAAAAGATCTCAAACTGATGATGGAGAGTTTCAAAATAATATTAAATATATGAATGATGGGAGATTGATCAACATCATATATGAAGAGGGGATTTTGAAATTTTGGAAGATACTTTGGGTTCCTGAAAATCCTAATAAAAAAAAATTGTTGGATGATTCCCATAGATCCAGTTTTTCTATACACCCAAATAGCACTATGCTCTATAGATATTTGAAGGAATATTTTATGTGGGACAACATTAAGAGATAGATTTATGATTATTTTTCAAGATGTATGGTTGGTCAATAAGTGAAACTAGAATACAACATCCTAGAGGAGTCATGAAACCTATTAATATACATGAGTGAATATTGGATGACATTACTATGACATTTTTCATGGGACTAGCAAATAATCTTAGAAGAAATGATTCAATGTGGGTAATTATTGATCATCTTACCAAGTCATCAAATTTTCATGCTATAAGATATGATTTACAACATTACTGTTTAGAAAGACTATATATTAATGAACTAGCAGGACATCATGGTGTACTCCTATCGATTGTTTATGATCGTGATCCCCATTTTACATCATGATTATGGTAATGTTTTTAGAAAGCCTTGGAAAATGAACGTTGTCTGAGCACTTCCTAACACCCTCAAATTGATGGAAAATTTTAATGGACTATTAAAACCTTATAAGACAAGTTGAGATCTTTATCACTTGACTTTCAAGGTATTTGGGATCAATATTTACCTCTGTTATAGTTTTCTTATAAAAATAGTAGCCATTAAACTATTCAGATGGCACCATATGATGCGTTATATGAAAAGATATGTCGCACAACAACTTGTTGGGATGATGATGGTTAAATAAGACTCATATTCCCATAATTTTTTGAGGAAACAATGGAAAAGGTGATGGTTATCCAAACCCATATCAAAATATCTCAATGTAGGTAAAAGAGATATTCCAATAACAGAAAGAATGATTTGGAATTTCAAGTTGGAGATCTAGTTTTCATGAAGGTATCTCCATGGAAGGGTGTTATAAGATTCAGTAATAAGGGTAAATTAAGTCCCAGGTACATTGGAACTTTCGAAATTATAGAATGAATTGGTGTTGTAACATAACGTTTGGGAAAGTCTCCAAGTCTCTCTAATGTTCTTGATGAGTTCCACATATCACTATTGAGAAAATACAGGCCTGAACCAATTGATGTACTATCCTATGATGAAATAGAACTTCAACATGACTTGTCTTATATCGAAGATCCCATAAGAATTCTTGACACTGGAAAAAAAGTGTTTAGAAACTGGGTGACTTGTCTGGTAAAAGATCAATGGAGAAACCATTGGATGGAAGAGAAAAAATGGGAACATGAGGAACTTATGATGAAGAACTAACTGAATATTTTTTGCGGTAATATTTAAAAAATTAGTTGTGTTAGGTGATAATGTCCAACTCCAAGATTCCATGGTATGTTTCCCTTTAAATAATGCAATACCTTACGTTGTACGTAATTTTGGAGTTTTAACACAGCACGACTAATAAAACTAGATATTATGAATTTTAATACCTACTTTTTGAAATTTTATAAATTTTATTTTTTAAAATGGACTTCATTTTTAGAATTGGGATATCAAAATTATCTTAGGGTGAATTTTTGGTATTTTTGAACAAAAATTCAATTTTTTATGAATAGCGAAAAAAATTACGATATTGTTTAAAACTGAATTTTTGTTTAAATAATAAGTTATATTATTTTAATTTATATTTGGTAAAATAGATACACAATACATATATATGTTCAATGTAACTCATTGAGAAATTTTATAATAATATTAGATTTATAAAATTTTATTGATCTTTTTTTCATCTTTTACCCGGCTTCTAGGAGCATTTGAAAATTTGAATAAATCATAATTTCACTAATTTTGTGAGTTTAATTTCAAAAATCATTGAGGCACAGTTGACATTAGATTGTAAAATGAGGTTCAATAAGATAAAAATAATTTTTGGTGAATAGTAACTTTTGACGTTTATTTACCACTGTTATAAGTAAATATGGTAATTATAGGTAAAAATGATATTATAATTTCCCTAACACATGTCATAATCATATTGGATAACTGTAGATTGTATAAAATAAAACTTAGGAATAATATATGATTATTTTGGTGCATTTGGATTATATTAGGATTATTATTATTATTTTATTTTAAAAAGAGTTAAATGTCTTAAATTCAAAATTTTAAAAATAAAACATTTTTAATATAGGGTTATCCATAAGATAAATTCGACTATAAATATTCATTATAAATATATAAATAATTCCAATATAAATGTTTTTTATTTATAATTTTTAAAAACTAAATAATTAAATTTATTTTTGACAAATTGTTGATAAAATAATTAACTTATTAATGAAATATTAAAATAATTGATATTATAAATATAAAAATAAATATAAATTTAGATTTTTGATCAATTAAAATTATTTTCTAGGTTAATATGACATTTTAGGGTTGATTAAATAATTTTTTTTCAAAGTGATAAATTTTTTCCGACTTTCACAAAAACAAAATACTAAATAGTGCCAAAATTGACATAAACTTGTTTTTAAACCAAATAATATATTATTAATTGATATAATATTATTAAATGTCTAAATTTCAGCCAAATGAGTTACATAATAATATATATGTCATTAATGATCCACATGGGTTCTCTTTTCTTTTTATAGTATTATTATTAACAATTTATTATAATAATAGAAAAATACATGGTAAAATTATACTATTTAACTAGGAGTTAAATATTAAAGGTAAGGTTAATATGGTGACCTAAACATATCTAAAAAATATTGGTTTAGAGTTTTCCAACCAATACACATCTTATCCTAGAAATAAATCATTTTGGAGCCATTATAAACCAAATATTATTGTATAATAAAATACTAATTTAAGCTTTTCCTAAAGTGACCCTCACCTCTCTTATAAAAGGTTACTTCCCCTTCTTTCAAAATCTCACCTCTAAAGCCATTTGGCTCGGACAATATGTACAAAAATATCCTCCAAACTACCCTTATTTCATCCTAGAGTCATTCCATTGATCAATAATCCAACATATGGAGCCCTTTTGATCAACTCAAAAGGAAACTCCTGAAGAAGAGGTAATAATTTCACTACCTCTTTCAAAGTTTATTTCTTCTTCCACTTCCTATTTCTTTGTTGTTTCAATACCAAAATAATAACTCCAATACCTTATAAATTCTGTTATGTTATTATAAATATGGTACAACAAAATTTATTATTCAATCTATCATATGAAAGACATGTCACCATACAAGCATACTTATGGCATACCGTCCCCATGTCGTGGTGTAATTCATTACTAAAACTCATAATTATTTGGATGGGTATAATAATAAGTATAACTAATTTAAATAATAAATATAACATGTTAATGATTCTTTATATATGATATACCATCCAATAAAATACAATTTCACCATCAATATAATGATTTGTCGCTCGTCTGTACGTATGGATTATCACCTCCACGAACATGATAAGATTCATACCTCCTCGCAACCATCCAAGAATAATTTTTATTTTATGATTAAAAATAAATGTTAAGAGCCTAATATAATTCTGGACATGAATCAAATACATCCTATCTATAACAAACATGGCCTATGTAATCATGCATATAATGGAAAATAAATCAGTTAACACCCGAAAAAATGATACTACTGAAATTTTATTAACAATGAAATATTAGAAGATCACATATGATATCATATTTATTTATGTGGTTGTTGTATAAAATAATAATAATGATATAACATTTATATTAAAGGTTAATGTTCCCCCTTCCAAGGAATATTAAATGGTAAGGGTTAATTCTACAATCTCTTCATTATCCGATGTTGTTTATACATGAGTATCAACTGGGACCTCTTTATCATTAACATTCGTGTGTCTTAGAAATGTATTTCAAAATATTTTTACTATTTTCTACTCTATGTTTAATGTCATTTATACCCTTGTTTGAATTTCTATAGATTTTTATAACGGAATCTTTCCATCATTTCCAAATAAAGTCCATTATAACCTTTTCGACAAAATTAAATAAAGAATGTGTTTTTACTTATATGGAGAGTGTGTCTATTTTCCACCATTATAAAACCATCGAAGCATCCCTTACAATATTCAAATAATATTTTCAAAATAAATGTTTTCTTTTTTAAATCATTGTACTTTTAAATGATTTCATAACAGAAATAGATATTTTTCTCAAAACGTTTGTAATATATCATTGTCAACATCTTTTTTTGGATTTAATTCTTTTTGGAATTTGATTTATTATGATACAGTCATCAATAATGTATTGAAGGTTTGGAGATATGTTTGAATTTGGATGCTATATTTAATAGCATTCATTTTTTACGATTAAATTATCGAAATTTCTTATTGTAGTATTAATACGAATGTTTATGTTATGTTTCAAAATTTTCATATGAGGAATGCATTGGACTTAGTAAGTGATGTGTGGAGACCGCTATAGATTCTTGATGCATCAGTAGGTCTCATAAGAAGACTAGTGTCTTGGAACAAGGCCTTGACTAAATCTTGTTTGTAGTCATGGCACAAGGCATTGACTATGTGGTTATGATGTCTGACATTATTCATTTCATCATTATGAAATTGGATATTGATATTACATTTTATTATTTGAATAGTAAAATATCCATATGAATAATTAAATGAAAATATTTTGATTTATATATGCCATATTATGTTGATGTATATGTTTAAAAAGGAATTTTTTAATTATTATACATTTTATTAAATGTTTTATGCTTATTTGTGAGATTTTCCACTATATTGTTATCAATACTGAACATCTGGGATCACCCCTTTCTAATTTTTATTTCTCCCAAGATGTGAATAAGTATTTTATGGTTAACAGAAAGGATAGGCTAAGGGATATAAGTGAGTTCAAAAGGGAAAAAAATTTGTTGTTGTTTTTATTTCATTATGTAATTTAAAACATATGTATGTATATAGGACTTACAGGGCTACTAATCTAATCAGTCTTTTGGGATTTGATCCCTTGTGATCAGGTCATTGTTATGTAATATTGCACTGACTCTAGGTAACTTGGGTCTGTGTATTACATTCTAAAATACCTTAGTGTCATATTCCATTAAATTCCTAAAAATTGATGATCTAAGCAAGTTTCCACATACAATAACACCCAATAACCCAAAATAAATATCATGGGCTCGCCCTCTCTAATTGGCATAAGATTTGTGGGGTCTTTATATTGTCAATAACTGTTTCCTAATTAGTTTTATCTTCTTAGATTTATCTTGAACTAATATCATCCCAAAAAAATGTTCAACCTACCTCATCCCAACAAAAATGTGACCAACATGAATGGAAATAGTGTTCCTTAAAAGGATCTATTCAAATCGAGAAAATATTATTTTTATTAAATGAAAACTCAACAAATCTCATATGGTTATCCCATGAGCCTCTATAATACAGGACACATGTTTGGATCTTATCCAGAAAAATATTATTCACCCACTCTATATGACCATCTATTTGAGGGTTGTATACTAGGATCGACTTGACTACTTAGCACAATGCCTTTTAAGGCTTTCGGAAAATAAACATGTAAAATAGGGGCCATATCAGAAAAAATAGCTATTGACACCCCATAAAGTGTCACAACAGCCGAAATATAAATCAGGCCCAACTCATCCACCATTTCTGAGTCTTTTATCAGAATGAAGTGGTCTAATTTTGACAGATGATCAATCACCACCCAAATTAATTTCCTCTCCTAGACTGTATGAGGTAAGATGATCATGATTTTCATTGTGATCTTTTCCCACATACAAATAGTAATGGGTTGAAGATGAAGTTAGATATAGGGAGTTTGATTATTTTTTGTAACATCGTAACATGGATAAAACCTCAATATAGTTTTATCTACATATATCCTCATTCTTGGCCACCATATATGCCGATAAAATCGTAAAAAATCATGGTATTACATGGATTAATGTAAAACTAAGATTGGTGGATATCCTGCATCACTACATTTCAGAGAGACAAGAGAACCAAAAAGGGGACATTAAATCATAAAACATCTTTGAAAAAAATGGCCCAATCACTTGGAGTCTCCCCTCCATGAAGAAACTTTAGAGAACCCAATAGTAAATAACAAATTTGTTTCTCTTTGCAAACCAACTCCATAAAATAATGAGTTAATAATACATTATCCAAGAATACTCCAACAATGTGCTCCTTTGTTTCTAAACGAAACTAAGAAAAAAACCCATCAAAATTCATTTATCACTAGACTCTTTAAAAAAATTATACATTTAATTTTCATCATAGAGCATATTCCAAAAAATTCCATTTTCCAAAGAAATATATGATTTCAAAATCAAACCCCAATAGGTACTCAGCCCAATGATGTTTCCTTTGCTTCAAATCCTCTTAGGATAAAATTTAGGCCATTTTCATATGATCACAATCTACCAAATTTTTTTCTCTAAATAGATTCTGGTTCAGTGACATCAAGTCATGCATCGTTGTTGCTAACTCCAAGTCATGGATTGGATATTTATTTTCATACGGTTGTAGTTGGAGAGATCTATACACCACCCATAGTAATTTTGCATAAGCACACACTTGTGAACCATAACTGAGTAATCATGATAAACCACATACCCCATCCAATATTTTGTTATTATCAACATGGGAGAGGTATTCAATCACTGATTAAGCACTTAAAATGATTCTTGTCACACAAGGAACAATTCAAACATTAACTATTTTCGAGTGAGTGTTGTGATGGATGAAGATATTTGAATGAAGTCCTAAATTAATTTCATGTAATATCATGTTAATCTAAGAATTATTATGATCATGAAAACATTCATATGTTGTTCCCATAACATAATTTCACAGATCATCCCACAGGCCACTAAAATCATTATTTTTATATCTTATGGCTCAAAATGATTACCTCTAAAATCTGGAAGGTACACATAAACAATTTTCAATAGAGACAATGGTACAGAAGAGTACCCAACACGACATAGAAAGTCCACTTATGCTACTCCTTATATTCAATATAAAAATGGATAGAATCCATGAAAACCACAAACTAAGGAATCGATATATTGGTAGCACACCCTATTCATAAGCACAATTGAGACCACAAGAGCATTTTCAACCCAAAAGGCATGAAAAAATAGTAATAAATGCCCATATATAGTTCAGAATTTTATTTTTTTGGATGTTATACTCTCACTCAAACATGGTGATAAACAGATCCAATTCAATTTTAAGAGATCAAATTACCCATTTGTGCAGGTCAAAAAGGTCATCAATTCATGGAAATGGGTACTTATTCTTGATGGTTACCTATTAAAAATTCGATAATCAATGCCTAAGTGAATAGATCTTTTTTTTCTTATCAAATAGAAATACAGTGACAAAATGAGAGTCTCTTACAAGAATTTATACTTAGGATTCCACATATTCGAATAGTACTTTTAATTCCCAAACCTTAGTGGGGGCCATATAATATGTTGTCAGATAATAATTTGGGTTCTTGGTTCCAAATCGATAGAGAACTCCACATCCCTCGTTAAATAAATACTAGAAAATTCTTCTAGAAAAAACTCTTGGAAATCATTAAAAAAAATGAGGTAATCCACCATGTACAAAACCACCATTATCTTGTAATGTGAGAGATGATAATTTAAATTTTAGATTACCAAATTCTGAGAGTGGAGATTCAGCATGATCTGGCCAAGGATTTCCTTCCCTATTAAAAAACTGGGAAATTCCATTGTATTCTATAAAACTCACTCACTACCTATATCAATCGATATGTACATAAAATTGAAACATCCAATCCATGTTAAGTATTACATAAAAGAGGTATATTTGATAGGGAAATCCCACTACATCCCAGAACATCACATAGTGAGTGCATAAGATGGACACTTGAGACCCTTCTCTCCCTCCTTACTATGATTCTCTACCAACTCCACCACATATGACATGATCTCAGTTGGAATATTAAAATGATTTATAAGGAGGGTAGATATAAATTAAAAAAATTAACAGAGACAAAAAATCAATAGCTATGGATGGGGGGAAAATAGTACCTCAAACTCTCGCAGGTCCCCCCTATAACCCAACTGGTGCCTTTCTATTTTTTTAGAAGGTCGTTCCTTTGTCAAAGACCAAAGCACATTTTATTGAATATAAAATAAAGGAAAGTTATAGAATTCGAAAGCAATAGAGTTTTTTATAATCGTTTTCATAATTCTAAAATAAATTAGACGACATGGTATTCAACCAAGTCAAATTTTGGTGAACACCTTTCTTGGCAAATGTATCTGAAACAACGTTCACTTCTCAAAATACGTGAGTGGAAATGTAATTGAACCCCAAGAGTGAATCAAGACTCTTCATCTAACGAGCGGTAAGAGGCCATGCCTAATGAGCAACACAATTTGAGATTTCATGGACAACGGTAGTTGAATTGCTTTCGATCCAGAGCTTTCACCAAACTTTTTGAATGTAAGTGTTGATGGTATGAAGTACACCCATCATTTTAGCTTCCAATGATGAAGCTATATTACATCCACTATAGAAGCAACCCTATCATTTTATAGCATAGTCTCTAAAAATAAAACTATAGCCTACTGGTCCTGGGATACCCTTTGATGTGCCATCAACATTCACCTTGACCCATCCTAAAAATATAGTTTTTCCAGAACACTTCAATGGTGCGCATTGGTTGCCTATAGAGGCCATCAATCCGAAGTTTACACAAAATCTCAAAACCACCGAATGTGTTGTCGAAGTGCACCTTGTGAATTAAAGAAAACTCTCAAATCACAATGAGACACAAGTATTTTCCTGCATTAAGATTAAATGAAAATTTATTATGAAGAATATCATTTCTATCATACCAGATCATGTGCTAGAGCATAGCAATAGCAGAGAAATTTTTTTTACTTTGTTGAGAGGCCTTCTATTCAAAACATTTCTTGAGATGAGATCCGATCGAGTCGAAGATAAACCATATGTAGTCAATTATGTCTAAAATATAATTCCAATTAGTAGTGGTTGTAGAATATGACAAAAAGAGATGGTTAGTATCTTCCCTATGATGGTTGCATAGGTGACATTTAGAATAGAGTTGAAAAACAAAGGGTTAAAGGAAAACCTCAGTGGGTAACTATGACTATAAGATGGCCACATCCTACCACCATGACTTCCAACCTTATATTACACTATCCTAGACATCTTTGACTTGGTTTACATCCTCATAGAATCAACATATCATTTCTCACTCTAATATGGGCTCATCACATTGCAAAAATTATACAGGTGCGCATAGCTCCACACAGATGTTAATGTTTTGTAAGAGATGTTCATAAAGGTTATATGTTCTATAACATCCCACAATAATGTCACACAAAAAAAATCTACCTTCGCAATACAAAAATAAATATTACCAGAAAGGTTATCATGAACTACCACCTCCCTTCATCCCCTGCTCATCCCGCTTCCTCTTCATCAATGACGACCCACTACTACCCGCTACAATCACAACACCAAAGGAATTATAAATAACTTGTGATAAATCTACACGATTCAAACATGGTATAACACCTAAAAATATGTTTTCAGAATAAAAATAAATACATGAGAATATATCTTTGACTGCAAATCCCTTCTAAATATCAGATCCTTTATCTGCTCATTGGAAATAATTTAGGGTGTGTACCACACCGACTCCAAAAATCAATATGCATAATTCAACAAATTTTTGATTATATAGGTAATATTTATGAGAATCTATGACCAATCGTAGGCAAAAAATTCCAGAAAATACTGCTCATTGAATACAATTTTAAAATATATCCTACTCAAAGTCTCGTTTTACGCAATTTGTACCACTCAGTCAACCCACATACGACTGGGCCCTTCTATCAACAATGAAGCATAATTCACCCTGACTACCTAAGGAGTGTTATGGAACATGAAAATATTATTTATCATATCAAGAAAATACATTACTTCATGAGGTTCAGTGTTTTTTCATAAATTGGGGGTCTTGTTCTAAGTATACTTATTATCTATGACCCTTAATAGATCTCGTTCAGTTACTCTTATCAGAGAAGGACACAAATATGATCCCTATCACAAACTCATGGAGTTCCTAGAGCACATCCTCCAATATTCTATAATAAATTATTGAGGAGGAACAATATGTGACATCATTCATTGAATGCATAGGAATTTTCTAGGGAGTGATTTTTCTACAATAATCATCAACCACAAATAAAACCATCAATTACACGATTCTAAAACATTACAATAATAAAACAACTCTCATAACAATTCATCACAAGAAAACATGACCACATACATAATAATAACATGTTCAAAAAATATACTACTTCACACCACACAGTGTTTACATAGAGTCTATATCTTATATGTTTATCCTTGAGGAGAACTCAAATAAAATCTGAACATCCAATGGAGATTCGAGTCATGTCACAATGTGTGTTTTCTAGGCACCCCATTTGCAACCCTAACATCAACCTCCAATAATCATAGATCTTTTATTTCCAATTTTATCCTGAAATAACTTGACCAAAAATATTATGCCCTACTTTGATATCATTTTTTCACGAACCAAGAAGAAGTTCCATCCAACATCACACCTGACCCAATCCATCGAATGGCCTGAAAGGGCGTTTCTGATCCCCACTGGATGGAAACTAGATCCTGGTTATCAGTAGTAAAATTTTAGGAATGATTTCACCCATTATTATAATAATAAAAATCAAAACTAAACAACACAATGATAAATTACCAAATCCAAATATGGCATAATAGTTTTTTGATTCATGGTTTTAAAAAATTCGTAGAAAAAATGAGCTACAAAAAAGAGAATAGGAATACTACCCCCAAAATCATTATTTAACAGAAATAGAATCATAGTTAGGCCACCACCACTACCAATACATTCATGAGAGACCACTAGTAACCTGAACCAGCATCTCCCTACATTTTCCTTTTACCTGGGTTAAACATAATGAGTTCTATATACACTGAAAGGTGTATGTACGGTGTGAGCCAAAGAAAAGTAGGATTCAAACCAATAATGATATTAAAAGAGGAAAATATTATAAGATTAATTAAAATACATGTTTTATAAAATTAAAATATAGATTCATTTTTATATAAATTTTTTTAATCAAAAACATGCATTACTTTTATAGTAACCAACAAGGTGAAATGTATGCCGATAGTAGGTATGATATCACAAGAGGGCATTGTAACACAAAAAATCTAATATGTACTAGATAAAATATGGAAATTATTTACATATTACCTCAAATAATTTTGATATAGAAACCATGACCAATCGGGTTCTCATGCACGACCCACTAAGAGTGAACATCATGCGGGCATAGTGGTCTCTAACCATCATCACAATTTTTTATTGTGTGGTAATATTAAATCCATACAGATGAATCCAATATTTTCCAAATATAATTAAAATATAATAGTAGTCCTACTGTTCTAATCTTGATACCTTGGTTTCCCTTGTTGCTGAATTTTGACTTCAAATATCACATAAAACATCACTTTCTCAAATACATAATATAAACACCATAACACACATGATAAACCACATTTTCCTTATCCAAAACCCAATTGGAAACCAAACACACACCAAATCCATTTAATAGTAGTATTCTCACCATATACACAATTTATCAAATACCTTCAATAGAAAAACCATTGAAGCACATATGAAACACACAAGGAACATAACACATTTCTTTTATAAGACCTATTTTTCACACATATGCACCATGAATAATTTTAAATACACACAACGCCTCTCAATACAAATACATTAAAAATGAAAATGAATAAAATAAATCATATTAATCTCATGAAATAATTTTTATGTATGGATCCACCTAACAAGAGTGAATATACTTCTTGAAATTAGAGTTAAACTACAACCACACAACCACGAGATCCTATAAAAGAAATATCAAACCCAAAACATCATTAATGAACCCTGAATAACAGTATCCATCCTTAAATAGTTTTTCCAATTCTCTATATTTCAACACTCCCCATGATGAAACAATTAAACCCTATAAAATTGGGAGATCTTAGAGGATAAACACATACATAATGGTTTCTTGGAGAAATCACTCCAAATCCACCAAAATCATAAACCTACAGGGAATAAAGAGTCCAAGGGCGAGGTGATTAGGATAAAAAATCTCTAGTGGGGAAAAATTTTGTTCATCACAAAATATTAGTAGTGCATTTATAGTATTCTAAAAATTTAATGACCTAGACATGTCACAAAGAATTCTTGCATGGTTTTCCAAATGGTGAGGGAACCATGCACCCATTACTATCCAAAAAAAGAAATTCTCCCTGGTCAACCCACATGGTTATAAACCATCTTATAACCATGTGATTAGCCAGTATCGATAATCACCACTTGGCCGCAGATTTTATGAGGGAAGGTTTCACAGATTTTGAATCAATTTTCCATCTATGCACCACCTATTGTTTACAAAAATTCCTCATCTTCCCTAAAAACAAAATGAAAACTGAAAGAGAAAAATATAAAACCAAAATAAATAGAACAATACCTCAAAATAAAATAATGAATGTGACATAGGTTTTACATCCAAAGATTTTATTTTCTATTCTTCTCTAATAATCTAATTTAATATAGCTACTAGGGGTGGATATAGACACGTCCTCAATGAAAATATATATGATATATATAATAAATTCTACACATTTAAGATGAATATTTATTTCCTTCATTTAAATTTTTTTCAGATCGTATTTTTAAATACAGTTCATAATTTGGATAATATCATATTCATTCATATATATGATTATCTGGTCAAAAAATAAATCTATTTCTTTTTTTTCATAATGGGGACTTCATGACAACATTCTTTTTGTGGTGTGACTTCCACAGAGAGATTTAACTAACAAGACCGTTCATAAAGTCCTATATATGTATAATGTAATTGAAAAATATGGGAGTTATAAAAGAGTGAGAGGATCTAGATTAAAATAATAAATTATGTAAATTTAAATTTATTATTAAAGCCGATTCAATTATTTCACTTATTACTTCTACGTTAGTTATAACAACCATATATGATTTTCTTCCACTATTACACTTATATGGTAGATTCCCTTAAGGCTTAGTGAGCACTATTTCATATTCCCCAATCACCCTATAAGAGATACATTGAATATTAGTGTTTAATTTATTCCATTTTCATTATCTTTCATAATTAATATTATCTCCACAATTACAAAAAATACCAGACCATCAAGATTTACCCAGGGTGATTTTTTCCACACATATTACAAGTTGTAAATTCATTCATTATATTCTCAATATTTTATCAATTCCATATTTCTTAGTGACCATTGTACCAATTATTTAATTGATTTACTCTAAACCATTAATATGTATATAATTTCTTCTAAATTTTTTACTTTTAATAAGACAATTCAATCATGTGATGGGAAAACTTTTAGAGACATGTTTCATTTGATGAATTCGGTAATGTTTTCCAATTAAATGGTAATTTTACACACCATATTTCATATGTAATATGTAACATAGATGGATAACCTTGTAATGGATCCTCATTCATATCAACACTTTATTCTTCATTTTTTATTAAGATAAAGATAATTATCTTCGATTCAATTTGTTTCTCACACGGGAAATATTTTTTGAACAATGTTTTATTAAAGGGGTTTAATTCCTTGATTTATATTTATTTATCATAATTAGTATTCCATATAAAATACCACCATTAATCCACATTTTCACTAATAAAATACACTAAATGTGTAACATTATCCTTATGATCAGATCATATATCAATAAATATCTTTTCTAGATAATTAATTAATTGCTAATATACCATTGGATTATCATTCCCACCCAAAGACGGGGTATTTAATTTCAGTTTTTCATCCCACATAGACCAATTTCACGATGGAATTAGTTGATCCATTATGGAAATATTGTTTTTCATATACTTATTAAGTTTCCCTTATATGGATATAATTTTTTCATCTACAATACCAAATGTATTTTCTTACACAGTATGGTAATCTCAATATTTTACATGACTAGTAATACCCTTATTCATTATAGATTCCATTTTTATACAATTGATGATATTTGATTATCTCATAAAATACATAATGTTAAAAAATAATTTATGGTTATAAATATGGTGTAACCATTAACGTAAATTAATTTTTTTCTTTTATAATCTTTCTATCACAATAATGGTTTCTTTGATAATGTTATTATCTTAAAATACATCATTATGGTTCATAATCAAAATTTTAATGATCCTAAGACTAACACTTGGGATTGTCAAACTCGGTTTGCAGAAAGGCTTGTTTTTCTATACTAGGTGATGATTGGGTCAATCCCAATGTTACTTCTTTGAGTTATTACCCATAGATACCTCTATTCCAGTACCACATCAACTTTTTGTATATAAAATATGATGTATTTCTTAGAGGATCTTCATAATATATTCCATTCTATTACATTATTATGTTCTTATATAATAATAATATTATTATTTCTTTGTTTTATGTTTTATAGTCTATATTATTCGTAATCTAGTCCTCATGACTTCTACTAAACCTCTTCAGATCCCTACAGTAATGACCTTGTCTCTATTAAACTATATCCAATACATACTATGTTATATTGGATTAGATAAAAGAGTTCATGCCATAAAATACTATTTAGTTTAGATATTTTATAGAACCATGTAAATAAAAGATAAAATGTTTATATGAAGAAATAAAATAAAAAAACATTTAAATTTATTGAACTTCCAATCCTTGAAATCATTCCAAGAGATTAACTTCATATCACGAGGAAAGAAAACAAAATTAGGGTGATCTCAAATGATAAAAAAGGATACATATATAACAACCAATCATAAATCAATAAATAATAATAAATATGGGAATGTAAATAAATAAAAAATCAATCTACATTATCAATAACTCAACTATCATTATTTCATTAGTACAAATCAATATGGAATGGTAAATGCCTATTCACACATTCCACTAAATTAATAATGTTAAAATGTAGGGAAACAATAAGAAATATAATTATAAAAATCTATTAAATAATAATAATTGAATTTAATATGAAGGAACTGTTTACTATTTTCCTTCATGATAACATAAATCTTGAAAACCTATACTATCATAACAATTTTTAAGACATTTTAAAATTATAAAGTAAAAACCAATTTGATTTGGCCATGTTTTTTGTCTCTGGAGACATTTGAATGCATTTACAGGTTATCTATAACTAGGACCAACTCATAACTACATGTCCAAAGAATTCCATGTATATGGAATAATAGAATTAATTCATAAATAATACTCATTATAAAAAATATATTTTTGTGTAAACAACAATGATTTACCTACAATTCCACAATTAATCAAATTACATTCAATGTAATCAACTTATGTAATACTGGTATACAATTTATGTAATATATATATGAATGGTATAATGAATATTGATATAATTGAATTGAAAAATTAAAAATCAGGAATAAATAAGTATACATGCTTAATAAATCAATGGGGAAGTATATGCTCCCCATAAAAGTGAATAGGTTCATAATAACCAAAATAACGCAATGAAATTGAAAACGAGAAAAAATTTAATACAATGACCATAAAACATAACTGTGAAATAATCAATGAATATATTATGAGTATGAAATTTACATCCAAAATTGAATGGTTCAAATAAAATATATAATAATGAAATTACATTATACAAATAATCTTATAATATAAAATGGAAATGAAGATGAAATATTTCCGAATGAAAACCCATGGAGTTATGAAATTCTTTACCACATGGTAAATTTAATGTCAACCAAGCATGGATGAAATAACATAAATTTTAACTGAAAATTAAATCAATTTTTAATTATTTATCATATTTTACATCAAATTGGTAATATATAACCATATACAATAAATTAGGTGCACAAAATTACAATATTCTTCAATGAAGAAAAATTATGATGATGTCCCTTACGTCACACATTCCGATAAATAATAATTATTTAATCTCATGTATAATGGTTTTTATAATTTTATAAATTTATAAAATAATCATATTAAATATTATAATATCGATATTATCAACACATAAAATTTATTTACAGGTTTGTTAATAATAGCTCAATTTTCATTGTTTCATGTGTTAATGGCCTTGTTTCTATATTCATGTTTTTTTTGAATGGTTTGGTTACTGTTAATATAATATAGTTCTATGATATCTATTGGGATATTAATTATATATATATTATATCAGTAATGCATCGAACCCATTTACCCAGAGTCAGTGCAATATTTTAATACATTGGCATGATTACAAGTAATCAAGTCCCGAAGGTCCTATCAGTTTTGCATTCAAGGAAAATAGATTAAATAGATGAACATTACATTACACTTTCTAATATACATCACATCATAGATAGTTCATTGATAACACCATTGTTCCCTTATCATAACCCTACATTTCATTCATAAAACACTTCATGGGATCCTAGAAAAATAAAACATAAGAAAGGGGTGAGTACATATGCTCAGTAAGGATTACAATATTGAAGAAACATTAAAAAATAAGTATAAACATTTAAGGAAATTTATTAGACTAAAAAAAATGACTTTTAAACATAAACTTTAGCATAATATAGAAAATAAAAAATGAAATTATTCCATTTCTTTACTCGCATGTATATTCTACTAGTCGAATAATCACATGCAATATCAATACCCACTTTCATAATGAATGGAATAAATAATGAAGTAATTTAATTTCTATGTCAAGGACTCGTGCCAAGACCTAGGGGATAACTATAAACAGACCTCAACCTAGAGAGCCTTTGTAATCAGACCCCAACCGAGAGAGCCTCTGTAACCGAACTCCAACCCGGAGAGCCTCTGTAACTAGCCTCAAACCCGAAGAGCCTCTATAGCCAGACTCCAACCTAGAGGGTCTGTTGTATTTGGACCCCAACCCAATGGGCTTAAATCTACTGGTCCCCAACCCGGAACATACTAGTCTAACACATTAATCATAATAAGAGGTTGAAATATAATATACACATTCATATTAAAACTAGAATATGAAATGTCAATCCTTAAACCATAATCCATGATTGGAATAAACATAACTCATCCACATTCAAACATTTCACAAAACATTAAATACATCATGGAATATTTTTATCATAATAAATCAACTTCAAACAAGTGTAAAATTTGTTGAAGGATGTTGACATAGGTGAAATCAAAACTATTTGAGTGAAATATCTCTTTCTATTTTAAAATCATTTATGAGTCATGTAATTATAAAAAAACATGTATTTTGATAATATTTTTATAAGAATGTATGGATATATTTGATGATGTCATAATGATGGATAATATCTGCACCCGCCATATGAGTTATAATAACATTATTACCTTAATTTTGTAAGAAAATTCATAAAGTAACTTGTTTTTAAAACTATGAAAAGATTCTTTCAAAAACATATATGGTCAAATAAAGGTATTAATGAATTAAAATATTGTCTATTGAATAGTAAAAATGTTTTGAAAAACATTTTAAGTAACATGGATGTCGATGATAAAGAGGTCCCAATAGATACTTACGTAAAAACAACCTCAGATAATAAAGATATTGTTGAATTAACCCTTACCACGTTGTAATCAATCGATTCATATGACCATAAGTTAATAACCACCAATTAATTCACAAAATACCATGAACATAAAAAGAATAATTATAATATATTTCTAATGGAAGTACACAATACACCACATGAAATATGAGGTGAACAATGGAAATCACACGGAATTAATAGTGAGATAAGAAACCCCTTACCTCGTGTCCAAATTGACTTGATTGTTGCTTATTAATCATGAATAATAGACATAAGATAATTTATACTTGATTAAGAATAATTTTTCTAGTTTATTAATTATATTATATCACATATTACCATGTTATAAACATTATGTAACCATTTATGTTAATAATGGTTGTTTTGTTGATATTTGGTACTTGAGTCAAAAATGAACACCATATAATTACAAGTTGTCCATGTGGTCATGATTACATTATCACGATAACTATATTAATTATTTAGATATAATATATATCATATATATTATGTATATATATATTGATAACATTACATAACATTTGGAGATAAGAAATGAAATTCACCCTTCATGGAGACGGTAAGCCCTACGTATGCATGAACACTAATTTAATTATTATTTAGTATTTTTATTGAATAAAAACTCAATGATACATAGTTATATTATAAATACAGTATAATATAATATATTATTTCAATAACCCCATCCTTTATATGTTTCACGTCTGGTAAAAAATAGTCATATCACTTTGAGGGGGTGGTAGTCCGCACTTCCTCAAATAAAATTATCACGTTTACTCATAATGGAAATCATAAAGCTATTCGATAAATTAAAAATAAATAAGCATAAAGAAAACATAAAAATCATATATATCATAATAAATATAGTGTCATTATAATAACCACCATAAGTGGTGGTAGGAGATAATAGAAAAATCATTGTTTCGTGAGGCGTTAGTTTTCCATCCACAGAAAGAATATGTTTGTTATCAATTAGATAAAGGTGTGTGTAAGTGTAGTTAAAATTATTCCCATAACAACATACTAGTATATTGATGATACTTTTGTTGTTATAATGTATGGTAATGGAAATATTTTAGGGCTTGGAGAAGTAAAATAAAATAAAAAAAATTATGAGATACTGTTACCTTTAATTCGGGTAACTCCCTTTGGTTTGAACCAAAAAGTCTATTTAAAGTGCCTTCTGCATAAGGTAAGGCTACTAGGTGGAATAGGGGGATACTGAGAGATTATTTTGGTAGGGTTTGGATGAGACAAGGGGCTTGAGAGGTGTCACACCCCGACCACAGGTATCCTTTTTTTAATTCTTTCTTGGTCCCAGTATAAATTTTTTGTCAATGATTAATTGTGTTGATGGGTTTCACGCCAGTGTGCAGTCACCACATCGTTAGCGGTCACCGTGCATTCGTCCCGGGTGACCATGTGTTCACCCGACGTTTAAAATATTAAAATTTTTATGTTGACATTAATATAATTATTAGTATTAGATTGTTATAAATATTATTTTTATTTTTATTATTAGGATCAGTAAAGTATTATTATTATTATAGTTATGATATTATTATAATTATTATTATAAATTTTTACTATTTTTATAAAGTTTTATTATTATTAAGATTTCTTTTTATTCTTTTATTTAGTATTTTATTAATATCAGTATTATTATTATAACGTTTTATTATTATTATTAAGATTGATTTTATTTATTTAAGTATTCTATCATATTATTATTATTATTATTATTATTATCATATATATATATATATATATATATTATAACCCTAAACTAACCCCCTAACCCTAATTTCGTTCCCCCCATGCGGCGGCCACCTTTCCCTTCCCTTTCCCTCTCCCCTACCCAGCCACCATTCTCCCCCTTTCCTCTGTGCACCAGCACACTCCGATGGCCTCTCCTTCTATCTGATCCCGTATCTCGGTCCCCTCCAGTGCCGCTCCCTCGCATAACACACCGGCGGCCCCCTCCTCTTGTCCGACCCTTTGTCCTGGCCATCGCCTCCGGTGCCCGTGCCCAGCTCGGCCATCGTGGGAGCTCTCCGGCCCCGGCTTCCCGTCACCGCCTCCAGTCGCCCTCCCGGCCCTGGCTTCCCGTCACCTTGCCCCTGCCGCCTCCGCCAGTCCGGCCGCCTACCCGCATTTCCCCTGCCTCCTCCGCCAGAATAACCACCGGCCTCCCCTCCCTCCGGCTTCCGCTCACCCGGCCACCACCGCACGACCCTCGGCCCCAACGCGAACTCGCCGCGCCACCCCTGCCCTTTTTCTGGTGATCCCCACCGCCAGCCAGTGGTTCCCGGCACACTCCGGCGACCTCCAACCGAGCCCCGGCGATCCGCCTTGGCCAGAACCTCCGCGGTCGCCCTTTCGGGCCTCCGACGATTTTCCGCGGCCCGACCAGCCACTTCCGGCCTGCGATGGCCTGCGGCGCACCCGAAAATCGGCGCGCGACCCTGGCGGTCGTGCGCCTCTCTGCGCCGAGGTAAATTTTAGGGAGGAGAATCGGTTTGAGTATATTTTATTTCAGTGATTGGATGTTTTGATTGTTTTAATATTTGTTGCAGTGTGTTGGTGGAATAATTTTGTAACGCATCGGTCTTTGGCTTGTGCGTGCGTACGCCCCCGCGCGAGGTGTGTTACATCATCGGGTTCAGTTTGAGAATCGAGGTCAGGTTTGTTTTTTCTTACTTAAATTATTTAATATCAAAGTTTATATATATATATGTATATATATATACGTTGTCTTTTTGAATTCTCATTCTTTTGAGCTATTTGGATCGGTTTTTATGTGATTTAGTCATTCTACTTTTGTTGCAGCGTGTCGCGAGTTATTTTCGCATTATCAAATTTTCCCACTTGTGTTTTCTATTACGCAAGTGTGAGGTGTGTCGTGTCATCACAAATTAGCTGCAAGACAAGGTAGGTCTCCCACTGAACTCACCTTTAAATTTATGAATTTATATATTCCTTGTCATTTCATTGTTTTTTCAGTAAATTTAAAGTAGTATTAGATAATTATTACTAGAATAGCGACTTGCTGAAATTGGAAACTGTTTATTTCTGCATCGCACTGAAAATATCTTTCTTGGATTTAATTGTGTGTTGTTGCTGAATGAGTACTTTATGAAATGTGCAAGTCATACTGAACTGTGTATTGAAATGATTTTGGTGTGTGTGAAATAGCGGGTGTATCGTTTATAATAGTGGTGATCTTTTGAAAACATGGATAGATGAAAAGCCATTTGTCCTTTAAACTGGATTTTGGAACTTTTCAGTGGTGGTTTGGATTTCCTTAAACGAGTTTCTAAGTATGTTTTTCTAGTTTTCAATTTGATGGCGTGTGTCATATATTTTGGAAACGCTTTGATATTAAATGGTTTAAATTTAGATGATGTTGTGGCCCTATTGGCAATTTATTGAATGTGAACTGACTACATATAAATATACGTACTTATGGGGCATCTCTATAGAGGGACTTCCCTTCGAGGGTTGTCGTGTAGCGGTGTCCGTGTAAGGGGTTGGCAAGTACGGTGAGATGAGTCACGCGTGCGAGGGCCTCCCACTAACACAGTATTATTAAAACTATCGTGGGTTCCTCGGTGTCTTATAGATAATTGAGTGATGGTTTCTGGCTAACCCTGATTAGACGGGTTAGTCCCCCCTTGGTAGGTAGGCCTTGGGGGGAGTGCCACTAGTTGGCTGTTAGGGAGGCCAGTTGGTTATTGACTATGGAGTACCATTTCGGTAGGTAGTCTGAACCCGAGTACGTCCAGGGGTTTTTTATGGATGTTTAAGACCACCCATGGTTACTTGATTTTCCGTTCTTGTTTACTTTCAGTTGTTCTTTACAGCTTATACTGGTTACATTTTGAAAATGGATTTCAAATGAAAATGTGTTATTCTCTTTGTGTAAAATTTGAAAATGTACCACTTCTTTTTCTTTTAGAATGAATTTGGCACCAATGAATATAAATTCAACTTTTGAAAAAGAATAAGTGTAATGTATCATGTTTTTATTTTCATGTGAAACATTATGAAATCTTACTTTAGTACATTGTATTTGAAACCTGGAATTTGTAGATTCTTTATTTACTGGCAGTGATTTGGGATTTGTTGTTGGGATCACCTACTGAGTACCTTTTTGTGCTCATGCCTATCTTTTACCATTTCAGTTGTAGGTTCCTTGTGATCAGATTTTCCTAGTTTGAGTCACTCAGTGATGGAGCGACACTAGTGTTTAGTTGTGTGGTGATCGTGAGGTCACGTGGAGGTATGGTTGTTGAGTAGTTTTGTTTTGGTTGTTTGTGTTGTTTCTTTTTCTCTTGCAGATCCTGGTTTGTTTGGGATAAATCGTTCGCAATGTTTAAAACATGATTCCCGACACTAGTTTCCATCCCGGGGGGATCGTGAACAGCCCTTGGGACTTACCGCAGACCGGCTCGGGTGACCGGTTCAGGGTTGACCCAGGCTAGTTCATGAAAAAATGGTATCAGAGCAGGTTCTTGTTATTTGGGTTGTCCGGTAGGTGGAGATTAGGACTGTCGGGACTCGAGAGGCAGGTACGGGAAGGACGTCATGAAACCTCGCCCGTTCCGCACCTCGAGCCTCCAGGGGTAGTTTGGGAATTGTGTCCTTGTCTCTTTTTGGTTTGTCTTGGATTTAGAGATGACAACGGAGGCAAGCAGAAGTTACATCGCGATTTCGCATGGAGTAGTGACCCATGTGGAGTCTGAGTACACGGTTTGAATCCCTCCAATGGTAGACGCTGACTTGGGACATGGCCCACCACCATGTCGCCAGGTTGAGCGTGAATACTAGTCCCTCACTCCAGTGGTTGATGCAAATTTGGGTGTTGCTTTCGTTTTGGTCTGTGTAAGTGTGTTGTCGGAAAGGAAAAGGGGGTTTTGAAAAATTGGACTCGCTTCTTTTAAAAGACTTTAAATGTATGAAATTTGTTTTTAAACTGAAATCCCTTGAATTGAAAATATGTTAATGCTTTGAATTTGTAGGGAATGGTTCAGGATGAAACCTCGGGTCCTCTTTATGAACGTTTTCACATGTGTGGGAATGCATGGAAAATGCATGTTGGTTCAAGTATGAATGGAAAGTGGATGAAGACATGTGCAACGGTTCATAGGATTACCTGGGTGTGTATTTGAAATTAAAGGCATGACCTTGTTTTCTAAATTGGGTTTTTAAAGGGGAAATGGTTTTGGAAAGTGCTCTTGAAATAGGGTGGTTTTGAAATCTAAAATAAAATGGGGATTTTATTTTGGGTTGTGTTTGTATTTGTTTGGTCTTTGTGCTGACTGTTTTTGATGAAGGCGCTTTTATTGATGTTGCTTCGGTTTGATGTTGGTCTTGGCCTTGTGTTTTATATGTCGCTCAGGAAATGCTGCCCAGAAAGGTCTCTAACAATTCTGAAATGTCATGCCCAGTTTTTGGTCCTCCTTAGACTTTGCCTATTCTCCATGGTGATCGGGGTCCGTTAGAGGCAGCAGAATGCCTCGAAGAAGTTGTGGGTATCTTTAGAACGTTGGGAACACCCGATAATGTTAAGGTTCGTGGAATTATAGAGTTGTTTGAGTGTCCATCTCTGGACAGGTGGAAGAGGTTTACCCCATCGTCAACGCAAGATGGAATGATGTGGGATGTCTTTAAAATCGTTTTCATCCAATGGTTTGTACATGAGGATGTGAAGCTGGAGAAACAGAGAGAGCTTGTGCATATTCAACAAGGCCAATGGACGGTGAAGGCATATGTTGACCAGTTCAAGGAACTGATTTCCTTTTCTCATGGGGTAGCGTCGCATGAGCTCATTAAGGCCTCTCTATTCACCGGGGGTATTCGTCTAGAGATCAAGGAGAGAGTCTTCCCTTCTAAAGACCAGCGTTTCGAGAAGCTGGTAGTGGGAGCTTTTTTAGCTGAGTTGGTTTCTGGTGCATAGTTGGTTAGTACATCAACATACCATGTGGTTCGTAAGAGTTCCCCCTCTGGTGAGGGAAAGACGCCAGAGAAACCTGTTCCTAAGGAGTTATGCTCTTTGGTCCCAGCTTCCAGTTCAACAGATTGTTCAACGGTATGCTATCAATGTGGTCGTTTCGGGCACTTAAAATCGTCTTGCCGCAACCCTCCAAAGAAGTTTCATCGCTGCGGCTGTCTGTTTCATCTGTAGAAGTTTTGCAGGAAGTGTCGCTTGAAGAGGAAGCTATGATTGGAGAATGCCAGTACTTGACTGTGAGGCAGGAGATGCATCATCCATCAGAGCCCCAGCCATAGGTCTTGGGGTGAACCTCGCGCATAGTCAGGAGTTCCCAAGGCTGTGAAGCTTTAGTCCAGGTTTTGTTCCGTGTTTGCGGTGGAACAATTAGAAATCTTTTCATATTTTTTTATCTTCTATTAGAGTTTCAACATCATTGTAAGTATGTTGTTTTGATATGAAGTAATGATGAACATGTTCAATTATATTCCAAGCAATCTTGTTGTGTGAATGTGATCTTGTGAATCGTGTCTTTCATAAAGTGGGTTAGAGATTTGTGTAGGTTGACCTCTGTTTATCTATGCTTGTCGGATGTGGTTATGATATGTGAACTTCAATGGATTATGTCACCAGTTTGATGTCTGGTTAAGTATTTCTTGTGGGTTATCCCTGGTGTTGATGTTTGTTGACTCTTGTAGAGGGTTCAATGTTTTGAGGGAGGTGTTGTTTTGATCGCGTTATAGGAGTCGGTTTGGATCGGTTATGAGTTCCCGCACTGGAACCGCCTCTTTATGGTAGTATGTTTTTAGGTTTAAAATTTTCAAACTAGTTGAGTTCTTGTGGTGGGGAGAACCCCTTCGTGTTCTCCCCTCACCTTTGGACTTCAGTATTATCTTGAATCAGTCGGGTGTGACATGTGTAGAGTATGGTCATCCCGAGATTCTCAGTTCTCTTCTGTTCCTTTAGTTCCATTTGGGCATGAATCTGAATCTTGACCGACTTTTGGCTTCGTGACTTTTTGGGGGCAGAATGTGTCTGTGGTGGGAAGAATTGTCACACCCTGACCACATGTATCCTTTTAACTTCTTTCTTGGTCCCGATTTAAATTTTTTTCAATGTTTAATTGTGTTGACGGGTTTCAGGCCAGTGCGCAGTCACCGCATCGTTAGCGGTGACCGTGCATTCTCCCCAGGTGACCGTGTGTTCACCCGACATTTAAAATACTGTAATTTTTATATTGACATTAATATAATTATTAGTATTAGATTGTTATAAATATTATTTTTATTTTTATTATTAGGATCAATAAACTATTATTATTATTATAGTTATGATATTATTATAATTATTATTATAATGTTTTACTATTTTTATAATGTTTTATTATTATTAAGATTTGTTTTTATTCCTTTATTTAATCTTTTACTAATATTATTATTATTATAACGTTTTATTATTATTATTAAGATTGATTTTATTTATTTAATTATTTTATCATATTATTATTATTATTATTATTATTATCATATATATATTTATATTGTAACCCTAAACTAACTCCCCTAACCCTAATCTCGTTCCCCCCATGCGACAACACCCTTTCACTTCCTTTTACCTCTCCCCTACCCAGCCGCCCTTCTCCCCCTTCCTCTGCGCACCAGCACACTCCGACGGCCCCTCCTCCTGTCTGATCCCCTGTCCCAGCCCCCTCCGGCGCCGCTCCCTCACGCAGCACCCCGGCGGCCCCCTCATCTTGTCCGACCCCCTGTCCCGGCCACTGCCACCAGTGCCTGCGCCCAGCTCAGCCTTCGTTCGAGCTCTCCGACGCCCCCCCCCCCCCCGCTCTGTCCCGACCCAGGCTTCCGGTCGCTGCGCCCAGCCGCCGTCACGGCCCCGGCTTCCCGTCGCCTTGCCCCTGCCGCCTCCGCCAATCCGACCGCCAGCCCGCCTTGCCCCTGCCTCCTCCGCCAGCCTCACCGCCGGCCTCCCCTCCCTCCGGCTTCTGCTCACCCGGCCACCACCGCGCGGCCCCCAGCCCTCACGCGAACTCGCCGCGCCGCCTCTACCATTTTTCAGGCGAGCCCCGCCGCCAGCCAGCGGTTCCCGACCCACTCCGGCGACCTCCGACCAAGCTTCGGTGAGCCACCTCCAGCCAGAACCTCCCCGGATGCCCATTAGGGCCTCCTGATGATTTTCTGTGGCCCGACCAGCCACCCCCACCCTGCGTCGGCCAGCGGCGCACCCGAAAATCGGTGCGCGACCCCGGCGGTCGCGCGCGTCTCTGCGCCGAGGTAAATTTTTGGGAGGTGAATCGGTTTGAGTATATTTTATTTTAGTGATTTGATATTTTTATTATTTTAATATCTGTTGCAGTGCATTGGTGGAATAATTCCGCAACGCAGTGGTCTTTGGCTTTCCCGTGCGTATGCGCCTGCGCGAGGTGTGTTGCATCATCGGGTTCAGTTTGTGAATCGAGGTGAGGTTTGTTTGTTCTTACCTAAATTATTTAATATCAATGTATCTATATATATGTATATATATATGTATATATATAAATATACATTATCTTTTTGCATCCTCATTCTTTTGAACTATTTTGAATCGGTGTTTACGTGTTTTAGTCATTCTACTTTTGTTTTAGCGTTTCGCGAGGTATTTTCGCGTTATCGAATCTTCCCACTTGTGTTTTCTAGTGCGCAAGTGTGAGACGTGTCGTGTCATTGCAAACTAGCTTCAATTCAAGGTAGGTCTCCCACTGCACTCTCCTTTAAATTTAGGAATTTATTTATTCTTTGTCATTTCATTGTTTTTTCATTAAATTTAAATTAGTATTAGATAATTATTACTAGAATGGCAACTTGATGAAAATAAAAACTGTTTATTCCTGCATCGCACTGAAAATATATTTATTGGATTTAATTGTGTGGTTTTCTTGTGATGTTGCTGACTGATTACTTTATGAAATGTGAAAGTCATAATGAATTGTGTTTTGAAATTATTTTGGTGCGTGTGAAATAGCGGGTGTATCGTTTATAAAAGTGGTGATATTTTGAAAACATGGATAGATGAAAAGATGTTTGTCCTTTAAACTGGATTTTGGAACTTTTCAGTGGTGGTGTAGTTTTACTTAAACGATTTTCTATGTTTGTTTTTCTGGTTTTCAATGTGATGGCGTGTGTCATATCTTTTGGAAACTCATTGATATTAAATGGTTTAAATTTAAATGATGTGGCAGCCCGGTTGGCACTTTATTGATTTTGAAATGACTACATATAAATATATGTACTTATGGGGCATCTCTACAGAGGGACTTCCATTCGAGGGTTGTCATGTAGCGGTGTCCGTGTAAGTGGTTGGAAAGTGTAGTGAGATGATTCACACGTGCGAGGGCCTCCCACTTACACAGTATTATTAAAACTACAGTGGGTTCCTGGCTGACTTATAGAGAAACGAGTGACGGTTGCTGGCTAACCCCAATTAGATGGGTTATTCCCCCCTTGGTAGGTAGGCCTTGTAGGGAATTCCACTGGTTGGCTATTAGGGCGGCTAGTTGGTTATTGACTGTGGAGTACCATGCCGACAGGTAGTTTGATCCTAAGTACGTCCAGCGGTTTTCTAGGGATGTTTAGGTGCACCCATGGTTACATGATTTTCCCTGCTTGTTTACTTTCAGTTGTTCTTTACAGCTTATACTGGTTACTTTGTGAAAATCGCTTTCAAATGAAAATGTGTTATTCTCTTTGTGTAAAATTTGAAAATGTAACACTTCTTTCTCTTTTAGAATAAATTTGGCACCAATGAAAAGAAATTTAAATTTTGAAAAAGAATAAGGGTAATGTCTCGTGTTTTGATTTTCAAGTGAAACATTATGAAATATTACTTTAGTACATTGTAGTTCAAACTTGGAATTTGTAGATTCTTTATTTAATGGCAGTGCTTTGGGATTTATTGTTGGGCTCACCTACTGAGTACTTTTTTGTGCTCACGCCGATCTTTTACAATTTCAGTTGCAGGTTCCTTATGATCAGGTTTTCCTGGTTTGAGTCGCTCAGAGATGGAGCGACGCTGGTGATTAGTTGGGTGGTGACCGCGAGGTCATGTGGAGGTATGGTTGTTGTGTAGTTTTGTTTCGGTTGTTAGTGTTGTCTGTTTTTCTCTTGCAGATCCTGGTTTGTTTGGGCTAAATCGTTCCCAATGTTTAAAACATGATGTCCGGCACTAGTTGCCATCCCAAGGGGATCGGGAACACCCCATGGGACTTGCCACAGACCGGCTCGGGTGACCGGTTCAGGGTTGACCCGGGCTTGTTCGTGACAAGAGGTGTGAGGAATGGGTTATAAGTGAAGGATTTTTATAAGGGGGAGGAGGGGTTCTTTAAGAATGTTTGAAAATATTATTTTATTATATATTGAATTTCTATTTCTAAATGTCCAAAACTCATTAATGTCGAAGATAAGATGGATCATGGTCGAAATAAATTCATCCAATAATAATTGGATAGGTTTTAGATATAATTTTTGTATTTATAATAATTTTTATTTAAACCATTTATTAATAAGGTAAATACTGCATCATTTTTGTGCCATAAATAATTTAATTTATTTGATCTCTAAAAATTAAAAAAATATCATGATGTAGGTATACTTTTTAGATTTACAAATAAAATTTATAGTCGAAATGATAACTTATATAACCCCATGTAAACAAATTAACAAAAAGATATTTTTTATACGATTTTTGTCTTCACTTTATGTTAATTAATATGAAGTGTCATTTTCACTGTTATATGGCTCCATGAGGTCCCAAAATCGACCCGAATATGGTCATGGTCATCAATGACTCATCTAATAAGGTTATGACTTGTTTTAAGGTAATTGTTTATTATTATGATGTTTTTTTACCTTGAATTACCCTAGTTACATTAAATCGCGGAAAATAAATGTCAACAATTACTATTCACCCAAAATTATTTATATCTTATCTAACCAAATTTTACTTAATAGTAACAACCATGTTTCTCAGATTTTCAAAATTCAGTTCATAGAAGATGTAAAATTATATTTAAATGAAAACATATTTTTTTCACTACTACTAAGTGGTTTAACTATTCATCAAAAATTGATGTTTCTCAGAAAAATACCAAAAATTCAGCTTATGCTATATTCGATATTCCGAATTCGAAATTTATGTATATTTTACCAAATTCAAAACATAGAATGTGCATTTAATAATTTAAAATTAATTCTCGTTGTGAAAACAAATAGCGTGTTTTTAAAAAACAATATCTATCAAAAGATTGACACTTGTTTATGACCAATTTCAAAGTAAAATTAATAATAATGACATAAATTATATTAAATGATGAAAATATACTTTAATAATAAAAAAAACAATTCAAATTCATAATTTAACACAAAAAATTATTTCGACTATAAAAATTTGTTTTTAATTAAATTTTAGTATTTTTCACTATTCACCAAAACAAGAAAGTTATGAGAAAAATACCAAATTTTTTTCAAAACTAATATTTTATGTCCCTATTTTAAATAAGAAGATTATTTTGTCATATTTAATATATATATGTTTCAAATATTTGATTTAAAAAGGGTTCGCCATTAAAAGGTGGTAAAATTATAGTATTTGAAAAATACATCTTTTACTTGAAAAAACTGAATTTGTTCTTACATTATGTCTATGGAACTCATTATATGTTTTCTAAATTTTTAAAGATTATATAAAGTTCAAAATTCAGTTAATATTATTCATAACAGCTTTTGAACGACTAGTTTTGCAAGTCGAGGTGTGCATAAACTCAGGGATGCGTGTAGTGCAAGTTATTGAGTTACTTTGATGAAAAAACATACTATGAAATCTTGGGGTGTTAAATTCTACCCTCGCTCAATAAATTGCATCATCATAATTTGAAATTGTTCTTCTAAAATAAATGGTTGAAAATAGAAAATACTTTTGTGTAAAACCCACATCAAAAATTGGGTAAATAAAATATAGACTTAATAAGAGGTAAAGGGAAACAAAATGGTCGCCACCAAATTATAATCTAGATTAGAAGAAAAATTGTGTTAATTAGAGATATATTATTGGAGGAAAACATAAATATTTATAGGGAGTGATTGAAGTCATCAATCACAGGCAACTGTAAAATTGATGGCTTCCAATCCATCAATCTATGATTATTTAAAATACCATCTGGTCAACAAAATGAAAGGTATTAGTATGACACATTTTTGGTTTTATAATATATTCCCTAATGTTTAAGAATTAATTTATCCATTGAATAAGAGGAAAAAAGATATACTTTACAAGTGGAGTTTCTTCCTTCAACTAATACCTACCACAAAATCATGTTTCACTCCAATAGACATAAAAAATATTCTATTTATCATAATCATATAAGTTTCCAAATATAATAAATTTATAATTCATCTACCCGACATTATAAAAAAAGAAACTACATTATAAAATCCAGGACATCACATAGGCCAGTGGGAGGTAATTCACCCTTGTCGCTCTTCAGTTTTGGGTTTAAGTCTCGCGACCTTGCCGGACGTGACGAGTAGTCTCCCGACCTTCAGGTTGTCCTTTTTATAACAGTCCAAAAATAATTTTCAGAAATTCTTTAACCATAACGACAATATCCATTATCAAACTTAATCCATTCCAACCTTTATTCTTATCCAAAACCCTTCTCTCCAAACTCATAGTCCAAAATTTATAAGGAAAGTAAACACAATGAATATCACCTTTTCCACGTTAAAACATGTGAATACTTTCATCATGTATACTTGTAAAAAATGGTAATGCCATGAATTACCATAAAAAATTATTGATTACATTCATGATCCCATATTCCTTATAGAATTATATATACACTCTTTATATCCCATAATTTGGAATACTCTAACAATGATGAAATAATGAAACCATTAATCTGTTCCATGGTATCCAATAATATCCAATATAATTTATCCATATCAACCATCTCTTATTCAAAAATTACTAACTCAGTATCAGGACCATATTAAGGTTTATCTTTCCTCCAACCAAGTATTTTTTAAAAATTTTAACTTTTTATTGAGTCACATTTCATAGAACCATATAATCTCAACTCCTCAATGAATTAGTGCTGCATGAAAATCATTATTTATTTCCATAATTCTTATTATTGGGAAATAATAGATACAATAGTGAAATGACATAATTCATTAATAACAACATATGAACAGTAGCCATTCATCTTCATCTATGGTAGTTTCATAACTTGATTATTATGAAATAGCGTCATTTGCGGTATACTCCGATCTCTGGGACATTGATTCGCGTAGTGTCTAGACTCATTATAGATGAATCATTTTACATATGAAAACTTTTTCTTACCCTTGAAATAACGCACATGGTGTCCTTTTACTCCACACATATAACAAACTCCCATTCCCTTAAAGAATTTACCAAGATGATAATTTCCACAATTATCAGATATAGGAAAACCTTTCTTTCCCCTATTATCTTTATCCATATTTCTTTCATCCATCCTATTCTTCTCTTAATTCTCTTCAAATACATAAGAAACAATGAATTATTTACATATCTTATTAACATGTGATATTATTTCTTCATATGAATATAATATGTGGGAGACTCTTTCCTGTTTAAAATCTGGCTTAATTCCATGAAAGATATGATCCTTCTTAATCATTTGATCTTGCGTATTGTCGGTATTCTCATCCCTTCTACTAGGGTCCTTTTCTAAAGAATGGAATACACTAGGTCATTTTATGAATCACAATTCATAATTCCAAACATGTAAAATACCTAACATAAATTGAACAGTTTATGGATATTATACATAATCATAAAAAAAATTCATTAATTATGTATTTAATCATAAATCTTTCATAATGGCTAGAAATGAATGTATGAATTATCCTAAACATGTCCCCTTGGAGTGTCGTAACAAAGAGTGCAGAAAGGCCTATTGTCATGCACCAGTTCCTTTTCGAGTCTAGCTTGAAGCTGTGTTTTTGGGTTTTACCCCTAGGTACATCCGTGCCAGAGCCGCCTCTACCTTCTCGTATTTGGAAATGGATGTATTTTTCAGAAAACTCACAGAATCACTACAGTTCCAAAATTATAGGATGTTCTTATATACCAATCGTAAAAGTCTATATTAGGTTAATGGTCTCTAATATAAGTCTTTCAAAATCTATCCCCATGCTTATTTCTAAACTTCCTTTGATGCCAACTTTAACACCCCGAACCCAGTTACCCAGAGTCTATGCATTATTTTAATATATTGGCATGATAATAAGGAATCAAGTCCGGATGGACCAATCAATTTAGAATTCTTGGAAAATATATTACATAGATGAACGTTACATTAAAATTTCTAACATTAATTACAACATAGATTGTTCTTTGAGAGCGCCATTGTTCCCTTATCTAAACCCTACATCTCATTCATAAAACACTTCATGGGATCCTGGGAAAATAAAACATAAGAAAGGGGTGATCTCAGATGCTCATTAAAGATAACAATATAGCAGAATCATTCATAAATATGCATAAACATTTAAGGAAATGTACTAGAATAATAAAAATCCTTTTAAACTTAAACATCAGTATAATATGGAAAAGATAAAATCAAATAATGCCATTTACTTACTCGCATGGATATTCTACTAGTCGAATAATCACATGCAATATGAATATCCACTTTAATAATGATAGAATGCCTAATGTCAGAATTTAATTTTTGTGTCAAGGCCTCGTTCCAAGGACCAGGGGATAACATTAACTAGACCCCAACCTGGAGATCCTCTGTAACCGAACTCCATCCCAAAGAGCCTATATAACGGGACTACAACCCGAAAAGCCTCTGTAACCGGACTCCAACCTGGAGAGCCTCTATACCTAGACTCGAACTTGGAGGGTCTGCTATAATCGGACCCCATCTATGAGGTATTACATTTACCATTCCCAAACCTAGAACATACTATTCTAAAACATTAATATTAATAAAATGTTGAATGATAACATAGACATTCGTATTAAAACATGCATACCAAATGTCAATACATTAACCTTAAACCATGAATTGCATAAAAATAACTCATGCACAGTAAAACATATCACAAAACCATAAATACAATATGAAATATTTGTATAATAATAAATCAACTTCATACAAGTGTAAAATTTATCAAAGGATGTTGACATAGGTGAAATCAAAACTATTTGAGAGAAATATCTCTTTCTATTTTGAAATCATTTAAGAGTCACATATTTATAAAGTAAAATTTTATTTTGAAAAAATTTATATAATGTTGTAAGGGAATCTTAAACTAGGTTATAATGACGGAAATTAGCTTCACCCTCCGTATGAGTTAAAAAAACATTTGTACCTTAATTTTGTCAACAAGGTCATAAAGTACCTTGTTTAGAAAATGACGGAAAGATTCCATTAAAAACATAAAAGATCAAATAAGGGTATAAATGGCTTTAACCAATTGTAGATTAAATATTAATATTTTTTGGAAATATATTTTTAAGAAACATTGTTATCAATCGAGTCAGATGACCAAAAGTTAATAACAAACAAATCCTTCATAGAATACCATTAATATAAAAAGAATCATGATAATATATATCAAATGGATGTACACAACACACCACATGAAATAAGTGGCGAACAATGTAAATTTCACGAACTTAAAAGTTATATAAGAAACCCCTTACCTCAGTTCTGACTTGATTTGTTTGTTCCTTGTTCATTCTGTATAATAAAATTCCGTAAATTTATTCTTGATTAAGAACCATTTTTTAAGGTTGGTATTCCTTTTATATCACTTATTACTATGTCAAAAAAAATGTAATTTATTTAATTTAATAATGGTCATTTTTTCGATATTTGGTACTTGAGTGAAAAATGAACACCTTATAATTACCACTTGTCTATGCAGTCAAGATTCCATTATCTCCAGAACTATATTAATGATTTAAATATCATATATATCATATATATGTCCGATATATATATTTATTTATAATAGTACATAACATATGGGGATAATAAATGAAATGCACCGTTCCTGGAGACGGTAAGTCGTACGTACACATGAATTCTACTTTCATTTCTATTTTGTATTTTAATTGAATGAAAAATTAATGATACATATTTATATTATAATTATAGTATAATATCATGTATAATTTCAATAACTCCATCCTTTATATGTCCCATGTATGGTATGAACGAGTCATATAACTTTGAGGGGGCCGTAGTCCGCACTTCCTCAAATGAAATTATCGCGTTACTCAAAATGAAAATAATAAAGTTAAGATATAAATTGAAAATACAGAAGAATAAAGAAAACATATACAAAATATATATAATATATATATAATTTTTCATCATAATTTTCACCATAATAAGTTGTGGGAGATAATTTCGCAATCATCATTTTGTGAAGAGTATGTTTTCCATCCACAAAAAAATTATGTTCTTTACCCATTATATGGGTGTGTGTGTGTAAGTGTAGTTTGAATACGTCCAATAACAACATACTAGTGTAATGAGGATACTGGTGTCATTATAAAATAAAGGAACTAAAATATTTTAGGGGTTGGAGTAGTAAATAAAAAGAAATGAATTTAAGATAAAATGTTACCTTTAATTCGGGTAACTCCCTTTGGATTGAACCAAAAGGAATTCTTGAAGTGCCTTCTGCCGAAGGTATGTCTTCTTGGAGGAAGAGAGATATATTGAGAGATTATTTGGTTAGGGTTTGTATGATCCATGGATCTTGATAGGTGTGAGGAATGGGTTAGAAGTTCGGGATTTTTATAAGTGGGAGGAGTGGTTCTTTAGAAAAGTGTGAATGTATTATTTTATTATATAATTATTTTCAGTTTCTAAAGGACAAAAACACATTAAGGTCAAAGATAAGATGACCCATGGTCGAAATAAATTCATCTAATAATAATTGGTCCGGTTTTGAATTTTATTTCAATATTTATAATCGTATTTATTTAAATCATTTATCAATGAGGTAAATACTACATCATTTTTTGTGTCATAAATACTTTAATTTATTTGATATCTAAAAATTATACAAAAAAATACCATGATGTGGGAAAAAATTTTATCTTTACAAATAATATTTATAGTTTAAAATATATATTATATGACCCCATATAAAAATAAATTTTAAAAATCGATATCTGTTTATTTAATTTTTTTCATTTTTTAATTTAATAAAAATAAAGTGTAATTATCACGCTTAAGTGGATCCATGAGATCCAAAAATAAATTGAAAGATTCCCATGGTCGTCTATGACTCATTCAAAAAGGTTATGATAAGAGATATGGTAATTTATTATTATTATGTTATTCTTTTTACCTTCAATTTCCCTATTTATCTTTAATCGCAGTAAATAAAAGTCAAGAGTTACTATTCACCAAAAATTATTTTTATCTTATTGAACTTCATTTTACACAATAATAACTACAATGTATGTAATATTTTTAAAATTAAATCCACAAAAATGGTAAAATTTCATTTAAATGAAAATTATAGTTTTTTAACTTCTACTACGTGGTTTCACTATTAATCAAAAATTGAAGTTTCTCAGAAAAATTCCAAAAATTCAGCCTAAGCTATATTTGATATTCTGAATTCAAAAATTATTTCTATTTTTCCAAATTCAACACATTTATGTTCCATTAATTAATTTAAAATTAATTTCTATTGTCAAATCAAATTGCGTGTTTTTAAGAAACAATGTCTTTTAGAAGATTTGTACTTGTTTATGACCAATTTCAATGTGAAATTAATTATAAAGACCTAAATTTTATTAAATGATAGAAATATAATATAATTATACATCAAAATAATTAAAAATCATAATTTAACACTATAAATTATTTTTCTTAAAAAAGTTGTTTTTAATTAAAATTTTGTATTTTTTACTATTCACCAAAATATGAATGTTATCAGAAAAATACCAAAAAATTATAAAACCTAAATTTTTATGACCTGATTCTTAATAAAAAATTTTATTTGTCAAATTGAATATATAAAAGTTTCAAATATTTGATTTAAAAAGGGATCTATATTAAAAGGTGGTAAAATTTCATTTTTTGAAAAATAATTCTTTTATCTGAAAAAATGAATTTATTATTACATTATGTCTAAGAAATGAATTTTATTTATTCTAAAATTATATGGATTAAATAAAGTTCAAAATTTAGTTAATAATATTCATAACTGCTTTTGAACAGCTAGTTTGGTAAGTCATGGTGCGCTTGAGCTCAGTGTTGCGTGTAGTACAAGTTATTGAATTAATTTGAAGAATTAACGTACTATGAAATCATGGGGTGTTACAATATCTAATCTTTATATATGTTTTTAAAATTATTTTTTAAGTGTGTACATGGAAAATTAATCTCATTGATTCATGGAGATGGTAGGCCATTTTTACGTAAGAGTAATGACATCATTCCATTAACGAGTGACAGGTTAAGAATGTGGGTGATATATAAGTATAAATCAAATTATATCATGTTTTATATATCATATATATTCATTAAAATTAATTATATTGTTATTCATGTAATGGAATGGTGAATAATGAATCACATCACTTCGTGTTGTGGTAGTCCATCATACACACATGCCCTATTATCTTATTTTAAAATCAATGAAAAGTAAGATAGATTATATGATATTATAAGTATATAATAATATTTATATCATAAACAATATATTTAAATGACAATATATCATTATAATGATATTTTTCTGTATTCTATGGACATAAATTACATTAGTTCAAGAGGTGGTAGTCCACCATACACCAGATTGACGATTTCATTTCCCATTTGATGGAAGTTGTGAGGGGTAAATATTATGAAATTAAAATAATAAAATTTCAGATTTTGGTAGGAATATTTGTATTAATATTATAACTATTAATAAATATCTGGATGTGGAAAATATAGAAAAAATATGAATGATCATTATAATGACAATTACATTCTCTTATTGAAACCACCTTGGGATCTCCTCTTAAGAACCATATGGATGGTCTTCTCGCATGAAAGAATCTATAGAATGTGACTAAGTATATTCAATAGATATTTTGGCACATGGTGATCATTACATATTTTCATGGTAGGTTTGATTAGGTATGGGGCGTGGTTTTCCCTTTTATAGGATAGGGAGAGGACCCACATGGAATTTGTGGAAAGAATAAATTAAAACTATGTTTTTTCATTCCAAAACCCTAAAATATCATCATTTTTGACAATTATATTTTATAGGTCATAAAAATAGCCATCTGATGTGTTTTGAAAATGTTTTAGTGTAATTTTTTACCATTATCTTCTTAGTTTCATCCTAGGTATGTCAGGTTTTAACATAAACATGGTAATAAATTTTTACTATTCATAATGGTTAAAATTGAAGATTAAAAAACTAGATAATATAAATGATTATGATTATATATATGTAGTTACTTTTTTATATTAAATTAATAGGATTTTAATGTTCTAATTTAATGTTATACCCACTAACACATCGAAAAAGTAGGGTTTCATGGAGAAATATAAATCTGTATGAATAGTTTCAATATAAAAATTCAATATGAAATTGATTACAATGAAAAAAATAATTGAATATAATATAAATTAATTATTTTATAATATTAATAAATTAATAAAATTTAATTCAAAATTTTAAAGAATTTAAATCAAATGGTAGTTTTAAATAAAAACAGTTTTTCCCATATTCATTGAAAAATAAATCTTTTCAAAAATTCCTAAAATCCCCCTAAGATAATATTTATATAATAATAATTAACATATTAAATTAATATTACCAAATAAATTTTCTAAAATTGGTAATAAATAATTTTAAATTAGGTGTTCCATGCGTGACTAAACCGCCTTTTAAGAAAATATAGTTTTTTAATAAAACATTACATTTCATTCGAATGATTTATATTTTATTTATATTAAATATATATCTATTTAATTTATTATATATATTTATAAACAATACAACTTTAATTATTTAAATAGTACTATTCATACCCCCGTATTAACATCTACATTATAATGGTCACGTTTAAATAATATATTAATAGAGTATCATGTTTTGTTTAAAGTCGGCGTTCCATGCTTCAAAATCTATCGAAGAGATTTAATTTACTTAAAATAAAATAATTCATAAAGTCGTAGTGTCTTACAAAGATTCATTGTGTAGAGAATATAGTTAATAACCCCCTTTAATCATGTGAACATTCCAAACATAAATATTAATGCTTTAAAACAACAACAGTTTAAAGAATTAATGATTTATAAAAATGAAAGATAGAAATTAATAAAATAATAGTTTAATTTAAATAAAATATATACTTAATTAATTAAAATAACCATACTAAGTAATTTATGATCTTTTAAAAAATACATAATCACCTAGGGTAACTCAGGTTCAATAATGGATGTGAGCTTTTTAACCCCATCATTTTCTTACTATCAGAATCCCAATGATCTACACACTATTTTACCAATTAAATTAAACCAAAAATAGGCAGTGTAAAACACTTTTGGCTGGGTATTTTATTTGATACTTATTAGTAAATAACCATCCTATGTAGACTAGAGAAGTAACATAAGGTTATCCTCCACAAGTGTATTTACTAAAAATATGAACCATCATGCATCATGAAAAACATCAAAAAGGAAAAAACCAAGGTACAAAGTCAAAGAAAGTGAAAATATCCATGAAACATAAAAATTCATGAAAAATAGTACTAACCCTAATGATAAAACATGAAAATAATAAACTACTCCATGTGTGACCATCTTTCACCACCAATCTATTCTACCGTGAAGATGATGACAATATGATAAACTAAAGTGATTTAAAATTCTCGTACCTTTAATTGATTCTTAAAAAATGAATATAAAACCCTCCAAGTTGAAAAACATGAATTTCACAAAAATTAAAGTATAACCCCACCAAAAATATATAAATATAGAATAACAATAATTCATTCACTCTAGTTTTAAAAAAAATACGGTATACAATGAATTTTCATAAATGAAAACAATTTTATAAACCATCCATTATTTATATAATAGAATACCATATTCACCAATTTATATAATATTTAATTTAACAAATATATGGAATTAGTGAGAAATAAAACAAACCATGGATAGACCATATTATAAGCATGTGACAAATTTTCCTTGAACGCACCATCATGTGATAAACTAACCATAACTTACAAAGAATTCCATTATGGATCAAACTTATAAGAATAATTACTATAAATGAAATAAAATCCTCAAATATTCATATGGTTGGTCTAAAACATGTAACATTAAATTTTATTATAAAAATTAATGTTGTTGGAGTCTTATTCTTAATTCACACACACAAAAAGTGAAAAATGAATTTTTATATGCACCCAAGGTTATCTGATGTGTTCAATTTATAAAAGTACATCTAAAAACTATTCTAAAAATATATATAAAAATTCATATCAATTCCATTATACTTCTAGGATAGGAGCACATTTTTAAAACTGAAACCACAATTTTAATATTCTAATAAAATACTTGGTTTGTACAATTCTGCTTTTATGGATACTCACTCTAAAAACTGATATCTCTTATAAAAATAAAATGAAAATATAAATAAATGAATTTTTTTTCAATATAAATGTTAAATTAAAAGGGTCATATATAAATTCATGAATCTACCACTACTATAGAGACACCTACCTAAGAAATGGAATACACATAGTCTCCTTCGATAATGGATATTAGAAATGTGTAGTTCAGCCTCTGAATGAAAAGGAAAGTGGAAAGATGAAAATAATTGACACAAACACAATTATATCACAATACATTACACTAAAATAGATAACACATGTATCAGTACTAATAAAAGTTATAAATTATATAGGCCTCATAGCAGGGATAAGTGACACAACCTCAATTAGGATCGAATGTTTAATGGTGTGATCCAGAAGAATACATATATATAAAAATCACTATATGGGATCCTATGATTCATGAATAAGGCATTTAAATTAAATGGATAAATAAATCAAGTGACCAATGTATCAAAAATAATTCCACATGATTGATTCACATTTTGAGTCCTAGATTAATTTATTGAATCCAACAGGATTCATATGCACTAAAAAAAGTTCCCCCAAAAATTAAATTATCTAGATTAGCATTTTCACGGTGTTATGAATTTTCTAGGATTATAAATTTCCATGCATTGAATGATTCTCATGATGTATTACTAACATAAGATTTACATTTTGTAACGAATTTGTATTACAAATGTGTCCAACAAGAAATACAATATTTAAATTCTAGAAAAAAATTGCCCACACAATTATGAAACCCTATAATACTAAGAATCAATCTCATAAAATTAAATGATATATATCATTTTATCATGAATTTAACATACAACCAAATACTTATCAAATTCTCTATTAATAATTTTACAAATATACATTAAATATTATTTATTATTCATGAGAATAACATTTTTAATCTAGACGAATTCATTAAGAATATTGTACAGTACAAATCACACTTCTTTTATGAATCTAACATTATTCCAAATTTATTGAAAAGTAATATTTCCATTTGGTTAGTGGAATGTTCTTCTACTCACTTTTTAATTCAACATATCATCCGTCCTTTCAAGAAAATTTTATAGTTAACATCATTTTTTAATTGTTTTAAATATCGTACAACATCATCCTCTGAAATGATTATTATATTTATCAATCGTAGATTTTAATGTCTTTGGTTAGAAAATTTTTTTTCACCCCATGTACTAAAATATATAGAGTTACATTGGTATTTAATTTAGAATAAATTACCATTGATCTTCTCTCCCTTAGTGATAATTAAAATATATTTATAGAACTGGGTGACACATGTGATTTTCTAGATTCTAAATTCCATGATATCATCAAAAAAATAGTTTGGACTCAATAATTTGTATTTAATTCCATTTAAAAAATAATACAACCTTGGAATTTAAGTATTGAGATTCTATCACAACCATATATAAACATTTTTTTGAAAGAACAGTCATTTCTAAATGTAACTTCTATTCCATCATATTAATCATTTATATGTAATATTTTTCATCTAATTTGTATTATGAAAAGTATAATCAATATCATGTATCCATATCTTACATTTTCATATAAATTTATCTAAATCATTAATAATAAGATATTATTTCTATCCCCCTTTTCAAAACATCCATTTACTTTTCAGCACTTGTAACTTGTCTCTAATGTGTTAGCATTCAGTACAATGAAAAACCAACACATTTTGTCCTATCATTTATAAGTAAACTCAAATATTTAAAATGTATTCTACCTTTATGGTTTTAAAACATCTAAATTATTCATTCTTGGGTTATCTTTGACATTATTAAGCCTCTTATGTTTCTTCCTAGGTATATTTTCATCAATTCATACATACTTTAATATAGGGACATGTTCTACAATAATTTATATTATTTTATTCAAAAGATACCAAAAGATAAATAATACACATTTATACATCATATATCTTTGTAGTATGATTTTTCTAATAATATTGTTGATATATATTAGATGTTACAACTTTTGATGTTCCTTGGTATGAGGAGTTGTTCTTGTTAATGTTTATCCTATGTTCACTTTTTAAGTAATAGAATTCTCACAATCCGCCTTCACCAAAAGGAGGAAAGGGTTATCAGATTTCCAGACCCGTCGTTCTTTAAGATGATGGAGAGATAATGAACCCCGAAACTTGCCTTCAATAGGTACCGGAGTGGTGAACAACACCAAGGGCATGAAATCATACACTAAATGGAAGGCATTACCCTTTTTCTTTTAATAGGATCAGGTGATAAGATATTGAATCCCACAACACCAAAACTGGACATAAAAGTAATTCCAAGAATCATTCCTAATGCAGGTTACAAAAGTAAAAATCCTCAATGTATAAGGAGAATACAAAGAAAAATAAAAAAATAAAGAAAAATAGCAACTACCAAGATCTTCCGCAAGGTCTGAGCTAGTACGGTCCAGTACGATCCCCCATGTCCTCCAGGAAACCTGAAAGTAGTTTTATATACGTAGGGTGAGCATACAAGTATACTCAGTAGGGAAAAACTAAAGACTCTCGTGCACAAGTGGGGAGGAATACTAATGCCTTGTGAGAAAAGAGATAACAAGGCACCTAGCAAGGAAACCAACAACCCAAGACTCACCAAGCCACACTCCCCAAACAATGCAAGTCAAGTAATGTATAGTAATAGAACATCGATGTTTGGGTACCCCATGCCACTTTCCCATAGGTTATTGAATACATCCTACACATCGGACCAATCCCGCCATTCTCATCACAGTCCCACTGACATACCCCGCCCGCACACACATGGGACACAACCACACATCCCGCTCGCAAACACCTGGCCCACAACCACTAACCCACCCACAAAAACCTGGGCCACAACTGTCACATGTAACCATGCCTGCAAACACCTAGGCCAGAACAACCACTGCCATGCTTGAAGACACCTGAGCCTCATCCCGAAAATACATGGGAAACCACCTGCCCACACACACCTGGGAAAACAACCACAGTACCCTGCCCAACGATTCATGGGATAATAATGGACTTTAGGCCCTCACAGCCTGCCTAAAGATACTTTGGCTATCTGGGAATGGGAGAAAAAAGAAGCTATTAACCAGCAACTAATAGAAGCCTTTGGAAAACAACTTACCCTATGAAATGGGGTTGTTCGGCACTAAGTTCTCAACTTGGGTGGGGCATGAATAATATACACAAATACTACAAGTATATTTTTAGGTAACAAGCACTCACCCAATCTTGGTTTTTCTTCATCCAGCCTAAAGAACACAATACTTACTATTCATTCATAAGAGAAGAGGACAATACCCATGCCCAAGTCACAACTCACATCAAACCAATTACCATTTAATCTATTCTTGGTTTTATGTTCAATTAATCTCATATAAATAATATTCTGCACCACTGGGAAACTAGTAGCATAAGCACAACCCAAGGGAAAAAGTTACAGCCGACGATAATTTAAGTATTCACACCATGTTCTATTGCAATGTCACAACAACAAAGTGATAAAAGAGATACCATGAAGTACTGGAATCAAAGAAAACCCCAAGATATAGTCCCATGTCCCCAAAATCTAGGAGCCAATGGTTTCTCAACAATAGAGGATCCCACCCCAATTCGTGATACCAACAGAGGATCCCATCCTCACCCAAATCACCCCCGAAAATCTAAGCCCCTATCCAAGAAAACCATAAGGTCACCCGTACTCGGCTCGTGGAGGAAACAACCAAACCAATACCACTAATACACAGCAGACTCAGCAGGTATTTTCAGATTTAAATGATTTAACACACTCCATGATTTCAAATCCACTGGGCTTAAACTGGGGTTACCATAGAAAATGAGTTGATCCTGGTGCCTCCAATTTATTTAGCCGAATATACGTAATTAACCAATTTCCTTTACACAGCAAAAGTTTCACAACCAAACTACAAGCCATTTAAACATCACAAGGGGGGTTTATTAGTGCACAGAGAAATACCACCAACATCCATGATTTTTAGTAGGTGTAAGCCCGCACAATTCAGAAATCATTAATCATGAATGATGATAAAAACATTACAGCATTATTGATCACACCCCACCCCTTCATTCTTTAGAATCCATTTACTATCTTCATTAATGTTTGGTCCATAAAATTCTACAGAACCAGTAGCATACCCACCCCGAAATATAAACAGAAAGAACAGGTGAAGGTGAAACCCTTACTTGACTATCAAGGATTGACGTTAAGCCCTCGTATGGAAACTAGAAAACAAGCGACAAGAACTCTATGGAACTCGATCAAGGATTACATCGAAATAGGGGTACGGCTCGTCAAGAAGAAGGGTACTCCAAGAAGGATGATCAAGAAAAGAAATGTAGAGAGAATATTTTTACGTTATAAAGGGTGATAAGGGATAAGATAGGGCACTCCCAGACGGTTATTAAATGGAGATATATACTCGTAAAAGCGTAAGGAGAGGGATCGTGGGTTGACCACGCGGTTGAGACACCCCACATGTTACTTAATGTCCCTACCCATTGAGGTAGTTTAAACCGATGCACAACTCATGGTTTTTCATTTATGGGGTACCTCATCAATCATTTAATATAAACAGGCTTTAATGGGCTTCAAAACAATATTAAATGGGTCAAAACGCGGCATAAAAGCTAATTTTCCCAAAAAGAGGCGCCACTGGGGAAAAAGTGGTCATATTATGCTGGATCTACCAGTAGACAGAGCCACCGGTAAGCCGAGACTACCAGTAGGACAAACTACTTGAAGGCCAAGCTACCAGTTGGCCAAAGCTACCATTAGATCGGGCCACTAATATGTCGAGCTACCGGTACGCCGAGCTACCAATAGACCGAGCTACCACTAGGCTGCGGGTACCGGTAGGCCGAGCTACCGGTACACCGAGCTACCGGTAGACTGAGCTACTGGTAGGCCACAACTACCAGTATACCTCTCTATCGGTAGACCTACCTCTCGGTAGGCTGATCTACCGGTAGTCCGAGCTACCGGTTGGCCGAGCTACCGGTATGCCAATGCTACCGTTGAGCTTCACCGAGAAGCTGTGATAGCTTACTAGACTACCCCGAACACCTAAAAATAACATTTTTACTATGTAATGGACCCCATGACCCCATCCCATTACATCATATACTTCTCACCCTATTCTCGTTCCCGATAATATAAGAAAAACCCAGAAGGAGAAAAGTGGGTTCCGAACAGTCACCCTCTAAAGATACATCTCTTGTAAAAACCCCTGAGTCCTTCCAAAGATGCAACAGAACCCCTCCTACATGTCAGGATATTATCCACTTTGGGCGGCACTGACTCGCCCACACAGGTTTAATCGCATCCACATTAATGCGTCTTGGTTAGCAGTTAGGTTTTCCCATCATCAAACATTTTTACACACACGGAGAGAATAGGGAAGAGATCATGTAATAGCTATGCAAAATAAGCATTCCATATATTAAGTCACACGGTACAATATCTCAAGGATTAGAACAAAAACAAGTAAAAAAAGCTCTAGGTACTGAATGCGTATCTGGGCCTCCCGCTCCCATGTGCTCTCATCCTGGCCACCATGCCTCCACAACACATGAACCAAGGGTATGGTTCGTCCAAGAAGCACTTTCTCCATATGATCCTATATCTTGATTGGTCGTTCTATGAAGGTTGCATCATCTTTTCCATCTTACTCTCCCCAATCGAGGAGGTGTGAAACGTCATGCAGATATCATTGGAGCTAGGACACATGGAATACATCGTGTATCTTTAGTAGCAGCGGTGGTAGAGCTAGTTGATATGACACTTCACCAACTTGCCGCAACACTTAGAAGGATCCGATGAACCTAGGAGAAAGCTTACTTCCCCTGCCGAACCTCCGCTGTCCACGTTGAGGGGAGACCTTCAAGAACACGTGGTCCCTGACCTCGAACTCCAAGGGTCTCCTCCTATTATCGGCATATGACTTCTGTCAGTCTGGATCTGCCATCAACCTTTTATCGTATAAGCTGAACCCTTTCTGTCGTGCTCTGCACCACCTCCGGGCAAAAAACACTTACTTCTCCAACCTCAGTCCAGCACACGGGTGAGCGACATGACCTTCCAAATAGGTATTCAAATGGAGCCATGCTAATGGAAGAGTGATGGCTATTATTGTAGTCAAACTCTACCAGAGCCACGTGTCACACCCATGATCGCCCAAAGTCAAGAATACATGCCTGAAACATGTCTTCCAAGGTCTGGATGGTGCGCTCTGTCTTCCCATCTGTCTGGGGTTGGAAAGCAGTGCTAAGACGTAGCTGGGTTCCAAAAGCATTCAGTAATCTCCTCTAGACTCGGCAGGTAAAACGTGCATCCCCGTCTAATACTATGGAACTCGAAACTCTATGCAATCGCACTTCCTCGTCCACATACTTCCATGCTAGAGCATTCACTGCACTCGACTCCTTAATCGCCAGAAAGTGACCTGACTTCATCAAGCGGTCCACCACTAACCAGATAGCATCGCATCCCCCTTGCACCTTGGGTAGTCTCATGATGAAATCCATCGAGATTTCATCCTACTTCCTCTTGGGGACATCTAATGGTCGCAACAACCTGCCAGGAACACGATGTTCAGCCTTTACCTGTTGACACGCTAGACACTTGGGCACAAACTTTTCCACTGCTCGCATTACTCCAGGCCACCTAAGCTGTCTCCCCATACCCTGGTACATCTTGGAAACTCTTGGGTGTACTACTAGGGGTGAGTTGTGGAACTCACTAAGAACCTTTCCATGCATCGCCTCGGGAACAAACAACATTCCTTGGAAAAACATCTGGTTCTGACCATCCTCCGTCCACCCTTTCAGAGCATTGCCCTGGTCAACTCGGTCATGCATTACTTCGCACTCTGTGTCTCCCCACTGAGACTCATCCACTTGCTTAAAAAGAGAAGGTTGCACTTTCATCTGATACAAGAAACCTCCACCAATATCCATCCTCGCATCTAGGTGCAAGGCAGCCAACTCCTCTATTTCCTTCCAGGCATCTGCTGACTCTCGGACTGCATCCTTTTGTGACCTCCTGCTCAAAGAAACGACCACTACATTACCTTTTACCAAAGTGTAGGAAATATTGAAGTCATAATGCTAGAGGAACTCCATCCACCTTCATTGTCATATGTTTATGTCACACTGGGAGAAGACATACCTCAAGATTTTGTGATCCGTGAAGACCACAAATCATTCTCTGATGAGGCAATTCTTCCATAACATTTGTGCAAAAATGACCAATGCAAGTTCCAGATCATGGGTGGCATAATTACGATCCTGAGGGCGTAGTTTTCTAGACCCATAAGAGATCACCCCTTGTTGCTGCATCAACACACATCTGAGGACTTGTCCCAAAGCATCACAGAACACCTCATACGCTTCCCCTTCTTTTGGTAGTCTAAAAACTGGGTCACTAACGAATTTCTCCTCCAGATAGCTGAAGGCTACCTCGGACTGCTCACTACATATAAAAACCAGGTTCTTCTTGGTGAAGGTTGTCAAAGGGGCTGCCACTCGGGAGAAGTTGGGTACGAACCTTCGATAGTAACCTGCCAGCCAGAGGAAACTATGATCCTCTGCCATATTCTAGGGTACTGCCCAAGAAACAACCGCCTCAACCTTCTATGGGTCCACCACTACCCCTTGCTCGGACAGTACCTTCCCAAGGAAGTGCACTTATCGCATTCAAAACTTGCACTTATAAAACTTCCCATAGAGCTGGAGTTGTCAGAGGACCTCCAAAACAATCCTCAGGTGCTTAGCGTGGTCTTCCTCTGATCGTGAATTGATTAGGATGTCATCGATGACCACAACTACGAACCAATCTAGGTACTCTTAGAAGACGGAGTTCATAAGCCCCATGAACACAGTTGGGGAGTTCGTAACACCGAAAGGCATGACTACAAACTCGAAGTTCCCATATCTACACCTGAAGGCCGTCTTCGATATGCCTCCATCCTTCACCCTCAACTGGTGATACCCAGACCATAGGTTGATATTCGAGAACCATCATGCCCCTTTCAGCTGGTCAAAGAGATCGTCTATCCTCAGAAGAGGGTAGCGATTCTTGATCGTTAACCGATTCAGCCTCCTGTAGTCTATGCATAACCTGAGACCACCATCTTCCTTCTTTTCGAACAAGACTTGAGGACCCCACAGTGACACACTCAGTCGAACAAAACCCTTCTTCATCAGATCACCGATCTGAATCCGCAAATCCCGTAGCTATGAAGACGCCATCTGGTAGGGAGCCATCAAAATTGGATGAGCACCAGGCTGCAATTCTGTCCAAACTCGATATCACGTCAAGGGTGTAGAGTTGTCACCTCCTCAGGGAAGACATCCATAACCTCACTGACGATCCCTCGTACCTCCACCATCTCAGCATCCACTGACTCTTTTGACTGGTCGGATAACAAGTAGAGGAGGGGTTCTTCTCCCCTGCTGCCCTTCTTTCCACACTGCTCGCCGATGAAAGTAACACGTCGGCCACCCATGTTTGAGAACACAACTCTTCCTCGGAGGTAGTCGATGATGGAACACACAGGGAACAACCGGTAGATTCCCAGGATGACATTGTATGGGTGTATCTAAAGCAGTAGTAGATCCCTGACCAACTGATATGGCCCAATCATCATCTTGCATCCTCTACAAACATATAACAAGTCGGTCTGACCTCTGACTGGTGTGCTCAGCACCCGGGGCACTGGAAGTCTCTCGGCATCTAGAATCAGAGCACCGGCAAGACTGGGTGCAACAAAGGAGTGCGAAGCTTCGGTATCAAACAAAGCACAAGAAAGGTTACTGAACAAACTGATCGTACCTCAAACAACCTCCGGTCCTGCTAGAACTACTGCCTCCTCGGCGTGCAACTGTCCACGTCCATCCCTTCTTCCCCTCGACTGTCAGCCGTCTCCCCGACCGCGCCCTGGTCGAGGTCCCTGAGGACCACCCTGAGGTTGGCATCCCCCTGCAACGTCTACCCTCGGAGGAGCGGGAGATCGCTACCCCTACTGCTGCTGCTGGAAGGGCCTATCTAGAAGCTGCTGCTGAGTCGGGTGCTGGGCCTTCTTGCCAGTGTCGTACAGTACTCGGTCTGGGAACTGATTCCAGAGATGTCTATGGCTCCCTCAGATGAAGCACCTCTGTCTTGATCCCGATGTGAATGGGTGAGGAACGGGGGACCAGAACTGGAATTGTTGTGGCCTGCTCCCTGCTGGTCGGAACCTAGAGGGTACCGATGCTAGAGGTCTGGTGCTGACGGCTTGTCACTTTGATGGGCCTAGATGAATACCTTGTCGTGACACACCACCCTGCGTGTGCATCCTCTCCACCACCTCTGCCTTCTTCTGGACTTCTAAGTATGTCGGCAAGGTGAAGGGGGTAACAACGTACTGGAGGGAGGGTCGGAGCGCCTCCTCTAAATGTCTCTCCTGAGACTCCTCATCCGGAAAGGGGCCTGGAGAAAAGCGGAGGAGGTCCATAAACTTGATCCCCAGCTCCCTTTCAAACATAATCCCCTACTAGAGGGAGAGTAGCTCCTGCATCTTCTCTGCCTTCATCGTAGAAGAGAGTAATTCCACCAGGAACTCCTTCTCGAAATCATCACATTCCACCTCAGCCTCTCTGCTCTCCCCAGGTAGAGCGTCCACCACTGGCACACTACTCCCCGCATCTGGCTGATGGCCAGACGAACCCAGTACTCGTTCAGATCTCGGATCAAACCAAATGCTATAATCATCTCCTCTATCCAACCCTCCGTCTTTATGTCATGGGGGATGCCATCGTACTTCTCGAGGGTCTATCGCTGGAAGGCTCAGAGCATCTTCTACCACTGGTCGTCCTCCTCCTCTCAATCAGACCTCTGCTGATCAGCCAAGTCAACCTCTTGGGGCTCGATCGCCTGTACAACTTGTGGTCATCTCTTGGGTTCCATAGCTGCAAGGTAAACAAAGAATGGCTAATCACAAGTAGTGTAGAATATTGTTCTTAAAACTTTTTTAAACTTCTTATTTATTTCAAATTCCCCAAAACACCCTAGATAAACAAGAACAAAAGTCATTATGATGCATTTACCTTTCCTAGGGTCTCTACCCTACAATCAACATGGCCTCACTTGGTCATTCAGTAGGTCTAGAGTCTTTGCATCGAATCATGGGGGGGGGTGCTAAAATATCGTGTCCCAGCCAGCCTTCCCTGGACTAATTCATGCACCAAGGTCACCCAAAACCATTTCCCTACCATCCCATGCAATCCTCACTGTGCCTAACTCTATACTCCATCCTATCTCTCAACCTCTCCTATGATACCATTCTGTGTACGACCCACCGTCACCATAAGGAGGGACGAGTCAGGATATTTCCAGGCCCTTCCTTCTTTACGTTGAAGGATAGATAATGACCCCTGAAACCCGCCTTCATTTGGTCCCAGAGTGGCAATGAGAACCAAGGGTATGAAATCATACATTAAATGGAAGGCATTACCATTTTAATATTAATAGGATCGGGAGATAGGATAGTGAATCCCACAACACAAAAACTGGAAGTAAAAGTAAAGCCATGAACCATTCCCAATGCATCTTAAAAAAGTAAAAATCCACAATCTATAAAGAGACTACAAAGAATAATACCAAAAGAAAGAACAAAAGCAACTGGAAAGATCTGTCGCAATGTCTGAGCTAGTACGGTCCATCACGATCCCTATAGTTCTTCGGGAAACCTGAATGACGTTTTATATACATAGGGTGAGCATACAAGTATACTCCATAGGGAAAAACCAAAGACTCTTGTGCACAAGTGGGGAGGCATACTAATTCCCTATGAGAAAAGAGATAACCAAGCACCTAGAAAAGAAAACTAACCACCCAATCCTCACCAAGGCACACTCCCCAAATAACACAAGTCAAGTAATGTATACTAATAGCACATCGATGTTTGGGTACCCACACCACTTTCCCACTGGTTATTGAATACATCCTATGCATCAGACCAATCCCGCCATTCTCATCGCAGTCCCACTGCCATACCCCGCCCGCACAAACCTGGGCCACAACCACACATCCCGCCCGCAAACACCTAGTCCACAACCACTAACCCACCCGCAGACACCTGGGCCACAACTGTCACACATAACCACGACTGGAAACACCTAGGCCGGAACAACCACTGCCACACTTGAAGACACCTGGGCCTCATCCCAAAGATACATAGGAAACCACCTTCCCACACAAACCTGGGCCAACCACCACACTACCCTGCCCGAAGATTCTTGGGCTAATAATGGACTTCAAGCCATCACATCCTACCCAAAGATACTTGGGCTATCTGGGAAACAGATCAGAACGGAGATAGTAATCAGCCACTAATAGTAGTGTTGGGGAAAACACCCTCCCCCATGAAATAAAGGTGTTCAGCACTATGTGCTCAACTTGGGTGGGGTGCGAATAAGAAACATAAAAACTACAAGTATATGTATAGGTAACAAGCAGTCACCCAATCTAGATTTTTATTCGGCTAGCCTAAAGAAGACTATACATCCTATTCATTCATAAGAGAAGAGGACATCACCCATGCCCAAGTCATAACTCACATCAAACCAATTCCAATTTCAGATATTATTGCTTCCATGTTCATGTAATCTCATTTAAATAATGATCTTCACTACTGGGAAACTATAATCATAAGCACAACCCAAGGTAAAAGGTTACAGCCAATGATAATTTAAGTATTCAAACCCTATTATATTACAATGTCACAACGAAAAATGGATAAGGGAGATCCCTCAAAGTACTGGAACCAAAGAAAACACCAAGATATAGTCCCATGTCCTTAAAATCTAGGAGCCAACGGTGTCTCAACAACAGAGGATCCCACCCCAATTTGTGATAACAACAGAAGATCCCATCATCACCCACATCACCCCTGACAATCTAAGCACCTATCCAAGAAACCCATAAGGTCACCTGTACTCGGCTCGTGGAGGAAACAACCAAACCAATACCACCAACACAAGGCAGACTCAGCAGGTATTTTCATATTTAAAAGATTTAACACACTCCGCGATTTCAATACCACTGGGCATAAACCGGGGTTATCATTGAAAAGGAGTTGATCTTGGTGCTTGCATTTTATTTAGCAGAATATAAATAATTAACCAATTTCCTTTACACAGAAAAAGTTTCACAACCAAACTACAAGTCATTTAAACATCACAAGAGGGTTTATTAGTGCACAGAGAAAGACCACCACTGACCATGATTTTCAGTAGGCATAAGCCCGCATAATTTATAAAATCATTAATCATGAAAGAGGATAAAAACAGAGCATCAACATCGATCATGCCCCTCCCCTTAATTCTTTAGAATCTGTTTATTATCTTCATTAAAATTTGGTTCATACAATTCTACAGAAGAAGTAGCGTACCCACCCCGCAAGATACACAGAAAAGAGAAATGAAGGTGAAACCCCTACTTGACAATCATGGATGGACATTAAGTACTCACGTGGAAACTGGAAAATAGGTGGCATGAACTCCACATAACGCGATCAAGGAGAACTATAGAACAGGGGTACGGCTCGTCGGGAGGAAGGGTACTCCGAGTAGGATGATTGAGGAAAGAAACATAAGGAGAAGATTTTTAGGTTATAAAGGCTCATAAGGGCTGAGATACAGCACTCCTGGACGGTTAAGATATGGAGAGAAAAACTCGAAACTACGTAAGGAGTGGGATTCTGGGTTGACCACGTGGTTGAGACACCTGACACATTACTTAATGTCCCCTCCCTTCGAGGTAGTTTAAACCGACGCACACCTCATGGGTTTTCATTTAAAGGGTACCTCACCATTCATTTAATTTAAATGGGCATTAATGGGATTTAAAACCGGATTAAAGGGGTCAAAACACGGATTAAAATCCAATTTGAGCAAAAAGAGGAGCCACTTGGAAAACATGTGGTCACCAGTAGGATAGGTCTACCGGTAGACCGAGCCACCTATAAGCCGAGGCTACGGGTAGTCCATGCTACCGATAGGCCAAAGCTACCGGTAGACGGAGCCCCCAGTAAGCCATGCTATCGGTACACCGCGCTACAGGTAGACCGATCTACCGGTAGGCCGAGCTATCGATACGCCGAGTAACCAGTAGACCGAGCTACTGGTAGGCCGAGATACCGGTAGACCGAGCTACTGGTAGACCGAGATACAGATAGGCCGAGCTACCGGTTGTCCTGCTACCAGTTGTCTGAGCTACCGGTAGTCTGAGCTACCGGTTAACCGAGATACCGGTAGACCGAGCTACCGGTAGACTGAGCTACCGGTAGGCTGAGCTTCCTGTAGGCCAAGGCTACTATTGGGATTCACCGAGAAGTTGTGAAAGCTTCCCAGACTACCTTGAACACCTAAACATCACATTTTTACTAAGTAATGGACCCCAAGACCCCGATCCATTACAAGAATAATCATTATCCTTCCATTTAATCAAAATCTTTTTATAGATAGAGTTAATTTAAAATTACATTTTGTAGTCAAATAATATCATTCATTTAATTATATATAAAAAAAATATTTAGAAACATCCTTAGTATCCATTAAAAGAGAGGTTTTATTAGTACATTTTCCATTGATCAGATTTTCCTGGTTATCTTGTTTGATTCGAATATTGCATTAATTTTCATGAAGAAAACATCATTAATTTTCTTTAATGTTATTTTAGGAATAAAAAACATTGATTATTTCGTGATAAACAATAAATTATTTACATTGTTTTTCTCAGGTTGTTCATCCAATAAAATTCATTAGTCTATAATTGATAACTTCATGTTTTCATTTTTTTCATTGTATGTTACATTAATTTTGATAACCAACATATTTCTTTCATTCAAATTATACCCTTATTTCATTTATAAGTTTTAAAATTTCTTTATATTATTTTCTTTTCTTGACTCGGCTCGTTTTCCAATTAAAGTATTCAACAACATCACATTTTTATAGAATAATTTTTGTTAGGTAATTGAATCCTTTAAAACATTTAATGGTTATTATGGACCATTTGGTAAACTTTTCATTCAATTAGGTCATTTTTTATCATCTTTAAATGTTTTACTACACTTACTCATTTGAAAAACAAAATTGATAAATTCTTCATTGGGATTTCCACCTTCATTATTTGATTATTTTAATGAGTATTTTATGTTTCCAGGTATTAATTTTAGTTTAGTGGGGGTTTTTGATTTGAACATACGTAATATTTTTTGAACACTCATAGATATAAGATACATAACCCTCTAATACTCAACAATATTCACCTCTTAAACATTCAATATTCTTATGGACCTATATTTTGGTTCAAATGTTTTTTTTGTTATTTATAACATTTAATATAATCTAATACATGATATTATTTTAAAAGATATATATTTTCAAAAAAAAAATATGATTAAAGGTTATTATGAATTTCACTATGAGATAATTATTTTTTATCCACTATTAAATAATATTTGAATCATAATATTAATAAAATTATCTCATAAATATTTTTACAACATTTCAACCATCATGGTCATATACAAATCCCATAATATATTTGACTATTTAATTCACTCTAATAAAGTAATTAGCATTATTATCTCTCATTTAACTGAACATACATCTATATATATAATTTTTTTCTTAGTTTCCATTCACATTTATCATGAATTGAATTTCTTAATTTTCACATATCTCTTTAACATTATTAAGAATTATCATATTTATACACACCATATCATTAAAAAAAATACAAAAATATAATTTCTATCATTATAATCTTATTCGATAATTCATTTTTTCAGTAAATTTGATGACATAATTTCTATATAAACTGGAAATCCACAAGTTTTTCCATTGACAACATACATTCCAAATAATAGAAAATAATAAATATTTATATTCTCGATTCCATGCTAATTTTTTTCATCAAATATAAGGTAAACTATAATATGGTTTGGTATTTTTCTTTCCATCACTCGAAAAATAGGATCTTATAGAGGAAACATGGGTGCTCTGATACTAATCAATGTACCTAGGAAAATATTAACGATGTTAATGGTGTGGCTAAATAATTTTTATTATTTTAGAAATTAATTTAACCATAGATTAAAACTTTATAAATTTTTAATGTATTGATCATCTCAAATTTTATATCACCCTCACCAGTATGCTATCATAATAAAAAAAAATATGTCATATGGGTTTTTACCCAATTCAATCTTAATGAGGGTACCTATACCCTATTTTCATTCGTTATTGTCTAAAGGAAAATATATTCAATGTATTTTGAATGTTAATACAAATAAGATAAGTTCCAATAATATTATTTCCCATTAGATATGTTTTTAATATTTCCCTCATGAAATTATAATAGCAACCCAAATAACACAATAATATTTATATTACACTCCATGTCATTTAAAAAATTAATAAATTACCATATTCTGAGTATGAATTTTTAATAGATTCATCTCCTAATCTATTCATGAATTTATTGACCCTAATCATCCAAACCATGAAATTATTATAACATAAATTTTCAAATTCCCCGCCTTAAAATCCTCAATATGATACATAATTATTCAATAAAAATAAAGGATCATCATAATTATGATTCAAATTTATCCTCAATAATATTTTTATTCTTCCATGTTAGGCACCCTATTATATCATTATCCCATATTATTAGCATCATCAATATCTTAATGAAATAATTATTTATATAAGAATCCCTAATTTTATAAAATCATTCCCTAATATCCATCTATACAAAATACATAAAATCATAATAATCCACCTGTAAAATCTTCTAAAGATATCGGAGTTGAAAATATATAATTCTATAAAAAAATTATGCTCATATATCTCCACGGATTATAATAATTATTTAAATAATCATGAACGTTCAAGAATTAATTTTGTATCTTTAATGTCTATATCAACATCATCACATAGATAACTTCTATATGTGATAGTTTTATGAGATTCAATATACACTGAATAGTAGATATAACCACTGCATCAATATAACTAATTAACTTATAGCCTTTGGAATGTCATACTATCTCTGATGTATTTAGTGATATTCTAGTATCATAATGTTTGGGGATCTAATACATGATTTAAATAATGTATTATGAAATATTAACATCTTAAAATAAAACTAATATTTTTATTTTTTACATGATTTCTAATAGCATTAATAATAGATCATTCAAAAAGCCTAAATTTAATTTTCTAGATATATTAAATATCTAGTATTATAATACATCTTACATTAACAATTCCCTTCAACCACAAACACTATGAATATACATACAACATTTATGTCTATTTAAAAACATTTGTTTCTTCAATGGGACGTCATATTGATTATTTATTTTCTCATTTTTAAAATTATTTTATATTTCATAAAAATATCCTCCTATATTATTATAGTGTTTCACACGTGGATGAAAAATATAGTATTATATGATTTAATGTCTATTCCAATTAATAATTTGGATTTAAAAATTTTCAACAGCCATATATTTCAAATACAATGTAACTGGGTATCAGTATATTATCATTTTGTAAAATATATTCCTCAAATTTATCCTCCTTAATCATTTCATAATTGTGTACTCTAGTGTTTGATATAGTATATTAAATCCCAAATGAGTGGTACAAAATGCATCAGATGAATCTTGTGATCCCTAGTCTAGAACTCAAAAAATACAAATTTACTTCTATGGATACCAGGAATCTAGACACTATAAGTTTTTATCAACATCACTAACCATATCCCAAAAATCATGACATACATCTTCCTTTACTAATTACATTGTTTTTATTTTTCCCTATCATGGGTAGTTTCTTCAATCACCCAAACAATTATAAGATTTTATCATGTCTTCATCACTAACTCCAATTCTAATATTATGGATTTAATCTCCTCCACAAGTAACCTATAAACTAGTGTGATTCAATATTTTTTTAACATATCACTAGTAGATGGAAATTTAACACTTAAGGAAAAATAAAAATATCCCCCAAGGTTACTCCTTGAAGTGTTATACCTCCAAAAATTATAACTTTTCCATTAACTACTACTCAAAAACCATTATAAAATACGATTACTTTAAATACAATAAAATTTTAAATTCAATATGATCAGTTATTATATATCATGATATCCCTACATACAGATATTTTTAAACACATATATCCCTATACTGGTTTTCAGGTCCACATTTTCTATATATCAAATGATTTATGTACCTATCAGTGGGTATCACATTCACGTCAAAGATAGTTTGTAACAACATTATCATTTTTTTGTAGCCTATAGTCTATCCTCCCTGGTAAATAGAGGAGGAAGATGTATCTAAAACATATTAGTGAAATATAACATGGAATAATTATATCTTAAATCTCAATTTATCATAACCCATTTTTCATAAAATAGGCTCTCTTAGTAATGTTGATTAATAGATGTTACTAGTGTAACAAAGGGATCTATATTTAATGTTATTTGGACATGCTATTCCTTGTCATCATATAAGTACAATGAAAGTGATGATGATAAAATATAGCTAAATTTAAATAAATAATATTAATAATATGTTATTATCATAGTTCATGATATGTTTCTCTATGATAAATTGAAATATTAGTTACACCCCCACTACTCTATAAACATTCCCTATGATGGGTCACTCAAATCTCATGTGAAATATCTCTATCATTATATTACCACACATAATGTTTAATAAAAATACACATAATAAAAATATAATGTGTCATCATATAATAATATCATGACCAGAAAACATGTACTCCTTCATAATGAATTCCACTAATAACTGATATAGAAAAAAGAGTATAACATTTTAATTATCTTTTAAATTAATTAATACCTATTTATAGAAAGGTTAAAAATCACATTCAAGTGTTCTAATTTCAATTCAATCCACTATGAAAAATGTTATCATTAACACATGCCTACTTTCTCTTTGGAAAATAGTAATATAATAAACCATAAATTATAAAGCATATTTCATACAAATGAAAAAAAAATGTAAGATCTGAAACCATGAATAATGAAACCATATTGAAAACATATAAATTCCCTTTGTAATGGTAAGTTACTCCTATGATTATGTAAAATACCATGCTTAATCTATATGCTACCACCCCCTACCAGACTTTTTTTTTAAAATAAGATAAAATATGGAAATAATTTAACATCTTATAACATCGGTTCAGTTGAATAAAAATAGGTCCTAAAACTGTGGTACAATATCAGAACATGTTCACCATAAGATATAATTGTGGATAATAACTAGGGGAGATCTTGTGTGTTAACATGTGGAGACTAATCATCAATATAAGATGACCATAAATAATAGATAAATCAATATTACAAAATAATTATCAAAATTAAGGAACCTGATAGTGACATTATAATGTTAATGAAAACCTTAAAAAATAATCAAAACATCATATGGATAAATATACTAGACTATAACAAAATATATTTATACATCCATATAAATTGTCCACATTGATTAATCTTATACAAAACATGATCCAAATTAAATAAAATGCAGATGAATGACAAATAACTAGTTTTATATTCACGAGCAATCATATATCCTACTATATCCTTCCATCATGCTCACTAATAAACAATAGAGATATTTACCATACATGAATTATTTATCATGTAACCAATATGTACATCAAGATACCAACTTAGGGTTTGGTTATAACTCATTAGTCAACTAAAAATGGTGTTTAAAAATATATCAATAATATATAAGTGTGTAAATGATCTGATATAAATCATATCGATGATCATACCTACTTTGACCAATTAGGAAAATTAGATTAAGTTACATTAATCTAATCAAAACATGAAAATTAAATGTACATGCATTAATATTATTGTTAAATTAGGGAAAGCCATTATATCATATAGGATTAATTTTATATCATTGAATATTAACCACATGGTGAAACATAGAACATTAAAAAACTATTCAACATGATTGATGTATCGTTGGCCCTTTTATAAGAATAATGATAAATCACAAATACTTTTTCCAAAATATATTATGTTTCCCAAACAAATATCTATGTATAATTAGATATCATCATTCCATATTTTAAGGTGAATGACGTATCACTCAATTATATTTTAGGTAGTGAGATATCACCAATTCCAAAAGCCGAAGAGAGTGATATATGACAATATCACATCCATGTTGAATGATATGTCATCCTAATTAATATATATATATATTGAACAATATACTCTATATTTAACTCTAAATGGTGGATGATATATCATTGAAAATACCGACATAGTGAATGATATAGCACCATGATAAATACTCATGGTGAATGTGTAATCATCAACACCTATAAAAAGGGTGAAGAAAAACCACAAGGAAGAACACGTAGTTGAATGTTATATCATCATTAAAATACAAAATTTCTATGAAATTATATCAAAACCAACTATAAGTTGAGTTATTTATTATAAACATGATAAAAGAAAAAAACCACCAAATTATGGATTTTTGTGTGTCAAACACTATAATAATTAGAGAAAGCCACATTTAATAGATGATAATGGTTTGGCTAACTAGTAGTGATATCCATATATATATATATAGGAATATCACACATGGTGTTATCTTCATTTTAATATATATATATGTGAAGGACATATGGGAGGGGTTATGTGACCAACATAACCGAATGAGAACGGTGTTTTTTAATTACATTATATTAATATTTATTCAATATAATAAAAACACATAATTTACCAGGTACCCATTATACTATCACTGGGTACCTAAAAACCTACTAGGTTCATTATATATGTCCTCTAGGTAATCAATGACCCTCTAGAGCCACCCTTATTCAATATGTAGTCATTGGATCCTTAGTATAGTTTATCATGTCCCCTTTAAAATATTTCTTCTATATGTATTATTTAATCGAATATTGACCCCAAACATTTTTAGTGTTAGCCTTCGTAAACATATTTAATATATTTAAACATGTAGAATATATATATTTTTATAATAAATTCAATATTATATGAACCTCATAATATTTGTACTAAAAAACCCCTCAACATGTAATCCTATTAATATAACCTTAAACCCATTTCATTCTCACTAATAACAAGTAATACAAGGTATTTCATTTATGATGAATTCCCAATATCTAATATGATTTTTTTAAAAATGGAAACTCACGAGAAATATGTTTAATATTTTTACTAGTATATTGTAAAATATATCCACTGAAAACCATCATTGATAACAATCCATTATGCTACTCTAGAAGACCTTCATTTTCATTACATACTATTCGACAGAGTATGTCACTCAAGAGGGGGTGAATTGAGTTCCGTTAAAAAGTCATTCTTAAAACATTTATTACATAAATACCCAATTAAAACAATTTATATCTAGTTAAACAACGTTTTATATCTTTATATGATTTAGTTGATTTAAAAAATTATCAAGGAATGATTAGTTCGTAGATAAAATATAGTGAATAATTACATATATTTGTTAGTTCAGTCTACCAAATCAAATTCAAATACAAACACTATCACAGATTAACAATTACTGTAATGTGATGTTTTCTAGTTTGAGTAATAAAAAAAATTAGATAAAAATTGAAATATCATAGATGAATTAAAAAGAAGATGAATCGTCTCGTGTAGATACCTAGTCCTCTCCACTTGGCAAACACCTACCACCAAGTAGTTTATTTTAATAAAAATGATCCACACCCTGGTCGGGGTTCAAAACGACACACAATGTTGTCCTGGTGAACTAGACCTCTACCACATTTATTCATGGGATCAAAACAAAACTAGGACACACTGGGACATCTTCCACAGTTATACATGGGATTAAAATGTTTTAGAAAGACGAGTGACTAATGATATCTTGTATTATCCAACTTCTCTCAAGAGATACTATGTGTTGGTGATACAGATACACACACTGCTGAAAAGAATATTAAGAATGTACAAAACATCACACAAATAATGAGAACATGCTTAGAATTATCTATGTTTTTATCTTGATGCTTCTAGACCTCTTGGATGTGGCAGATGTGAGGATCAAGTCCACTCTCGAAAACCAACACGAAAATTTAATGTGTCATGAATGTTATGTGTTCTAGGTTCCAGATAGGTGATAAGCTCATATTTACATGTATCTCTTATAGAAATGATGTTTGATAATTAGTTCATATAATGTTTTTCCTTTTCCACACCTAGAAGGTTGTGTGTTCTTATTTTTGTGTGTTGATTTTATACATTGCATATTTCATTACAATATACTTATACGTCAATGATTTTTTTCTCAGGTGTTATCTTTTTTACAATGCATGGGCCGATAAGAATTATGAACTCTATCCCATGCAGGTACCTCGTACCTCATACCATCTACATACAAGGTCATTATTATTGTATTCAAAAGATAATTTGTAAAATAAATATCATTAAAGAACTCAATTTTGATCATTACAAATAATTTTGAATTTAAATGATAATGGAATAAGTGTCTTAGTCTAGAATGGTGCCACAAGAGCGTTGACATTTCCTTTGTCTCTGGATGGTGTCTTAAGAGTGATGTCTTCGACATTTTAAAAAATTAGACCGAGTTGGTTGATGAAAGGTTGTTTGTTACTTTGTCAAAATTCACAACCTGTAGATCACTACAATTATGATTGGTCTATATCAATAGTGTCTGATCCTTTTTGAAAATTATGGAAATGTGGATCCCTACAACCATGACACATACTTTACCAATTTATAGATTGAACGATGACTGTGAGTCCTCTGACCGGTGACTGTGAGTTCACCTTAATGGTGAAAATTATATAGTCAAATATTTGAAACATGGGTCTTGATGTAAGACCTAAAAAAATATTTTATGATTATACACAAAAATAATGAAACAAGATTAAATATGATATATGTGAATTAAATCTTGAGGACTCCAACAATCTCCCCAATTTTTGATGATCAATATCCTAGAATTAACAAGACATACATACTGATAATAGTAATGATTAACTATTCTTCCTAACATATCATATGGAATATGTGAAATTGAGAAATAAAAAGAGATCAATTATCTTCATCATATAATGAAGAATATCAAATCAATCTAGTATATTATTATAGAAAACATGTAAAGTATTAGATCTCATATTCATATGTCAGTATTATTGATTACATATTAGAATATAGATTCATATATTGGATCATAAAAATTTATTAAATTTCATATATGAGTTCTCCCACATTTGGTATTATAAAAAATAGAACAAATAAGAGAAAAAAAATATATATAAAAATATGAAAAGAAGATTGATATTGAAATAATTATCAAAATTAAATTACATGTGATAAACGAAAAAAATCCCTATCAAAAAGTGATCAAAATCAATGGTTTTTACATTTGAGTCAGTCAAAACCTTTCCCTTGTTAGAATTATAGGAAGGAGGATCAAGAGGTGAAAATGTGGTAGTGGTGGATGGGATTGAACTAATAGAGAGTAATGGTAGAGGGGTTCCTTTATGAATATAAGGATCAAGGCTAGATCTTGATGATGAATGAGGAAATGGGTGTTCACTTATGACGGGTCAGATTTAGATCATAGCATGCGTAGAGGTTATGGTCACATGAGAAAATAAAGAAGAGGTACAGGAAGCCAGTCTAGGTCTTAAGGGAACAACTACTGGAGAAAAAACTGTATTGATGTGATGATGCAAGTAAGTCTTCATCAGATTAATGAATACTATGAGAAAATCACTACCATTCACCATATAATTTTCAAATTCATCCTTATTTTCATATAACCTCGCAATTTTAGGAAACAATCCTTCAATTTTTGAACTTTATCCCCAAATTTATTAGTCATAGGATGCAGTCGCAGGTTTTCCACCATGTATATGAAATGATTTGTCAGTTGGGGCATGGTATTGATCCGCTTAAAATTGTAATCAACATTGTATGAAATTCATGATTGATCATAAGTGGAATATTTTAAATAAACTCTTACCATCTAATTCACATGATCATTATTGTTTTTAATATTTCCAAGGTTTTCTTAATGATAGACACTAATCAATGATTAAAACTCTTATTTTGTCACAAATCTTATCATTGCATTGTTTTAGGGCTAAGAGGTCTGAGCATAATCTTATTGTGCTAGAGTAGCTGAAGTCAAGCTATTAAAATTTTTAAGAACCATTTTTAAGGACCCATTTTATTCATTTGTTAGTTTATTGATTATATCCACAAGTCCACACATTTCATTGCCTATTTTCTATTGTTCGTTACCACTTTTTTAACTACTATTATCAAATTTTGAGGAATCTGAGAAACAACCTTGTTTGAGATAATGTTATAAATTGCCTCTCTTAGACTATAGACTCAAGATCAGGCAAGAGAATCTTGCAATTCCCTATTCATTTCCTCAGCCAATAATTTAAAGACATGAATAAATCACTTATCTGTCTATTTTCAAGGTATTCCTTTTGTATTTCATGAAGCATTTTGGGTTTAGTTTTCCATATTAGCTTCCATATAATAATTACAGCATCCCTTCACTAAGGTTATTCATAAGAGAAAAATGTTACATCACAATTAATTCAATACAATATGTCATATTTTAATTATAATACTTTATATCTTCATGTCTCTCATAGTTTGGGTTTTTTTTGAAAGTGCAGAATAGTTACAGAGATCGGTACTGTATTCTGAATAGATACCACTTCTTTAGCTATGATGGGTTTGAGTTGAAACACAAATAAAATGTCCATTTCTTTAAATGAGTATCTCTAAGATTCATCGAAGTCAAAATGAACTATATACTTTTACCTGTAATCTATAAATATTGGATCAAGAGGATTTGGTACATCAATCCTCTCCGGACTAGGTATTTTCTCCCCTTCACTAAATTCATCCCCTTGAGAATTAAATGGCTCCATTTGTTGAACTCTTTCCCCATATTCTACCATCTCTCTATGAACTTCGACCTCAACCAAATTTCCTTCTAATTTTTAAATTTGTTTGATACTCATTTCAGTAGGCAACGATACATCTCTTTTATCTGGTTCCTTAGTTTTACCAATAGTGGATTCTGTTTTTATAGTTTCTCCTTCTGTATGATTCTCATTATTAACATTTTCTTCCATAACATCTGAATTCTAATTAAAATAATAACCCTTATCTATATTATCTTAATTATTATCATCATCACCTTCACTGAGTAGTGATTCCTTTACATGGAAGAGTTTGAGAGGGTTTAAAAGTTTCATGGGGAGGTTTATCATTCCTTCTAGAAATATCAAGATCCCTATGTTATCTATTAGAAACATTCTATACTTCAAATCATGAATCATCATCTTCCTTTTTTTCATCTAAATATTCAACTATCTTTTATGATTTGAAACACAGTTGTTGAGAATCTTAGGTCTCGAGTGATGATAAACATGAATAAAATCTCCCAAAATCAGTTCACTGTATTCAACCTCTATCTGATACCGAAGATTCCAACTAATCATTTTTTAATTTCATATATCCTTATATAAAAAAAATCATAATCCAAAATAGTTTCATTATTATCTCTTATAAATCCTTTGGATCACAACATTCTTGAGATGAACCTGTACTAAAATAAAAAAGTAGATTTCAAGGTGTTTTTTATTATACCACACATATGAATGACCTAGTATTATCAAAAATTTATCTTATGACAATTTCATAAAATATGTATCAAGAACACACCTAGATACTCCATGGTTGAAAAATCACATTTCCTCAGATAGATAGTGTTCTGAATGAACATGAATAATAATATGATTTCTCTATTTAACTCATTAGTAATAGGTCTTCTCTTTATCCTATTCATTGTTAAACCACTAAAATCCTCTTCTTGGATTAATATATCACATGGAGGAGGATGAATTTCTTAATGATCCTAAATGATACCTCCAAAATATACTTTTAAACTACCATCCCATATCCTCGAAGAAAATGGAAAATATTGGCCCATGTACCCAACTTATGACTAGGATATCATCATTTGAATTGATATCAATCTATCCTGTTATAAGGGTCACTTGTAATTTGTAAACCAATATATCCATCCATGTATTTTCAATACCACAAGAACAACTGACTTACTTGAATGAAGCCACTTTTCACAAAAATCCTTTTCTGGAATGATTACATGAACTGTGATACCAAGGTTCATAGGATCCCTTAAGAATATTGATAGGAGCTCATTTCAATATCTTTGTTGAACTACATTTCTATAGGGTCAATGAAGATAGATTCTTCATTCTCTATATTCTGAACAAATATTTAGGGTTTAATAGAGAAAGGGGTTCACTATAAAATCACTTGGTTTCAGGATTTGAGAAAAAGAGCGAAGTGTGTTGTGATTGGGATTAACCATTTTTTTTATTATTTTGGTATATAAAATTTGTAAATCAAAAGAGAGGCATAAAATAAAATAAAATAATTAAAACAGAGATGCTGAAAAATTACTATGTATAGAATGATGGGTCTTGATTGTGTGTCTCAAGGGTGTGGTGTCAGTGCTGTCATTACAATAGTGTGACATTGAACGGTGATATTAAAACTATCAGCCATCAAACAGTGAGACATAAAACAGTGAGTCATTAAATGATGAGAAACCAAATAGTTAGACATCAAATGGTGAGACATCAAATAGTAAGACATCAAACTGATTACTCAAAATTGATCATTATGAATTCATGTATGAGGTTAGTAATTATTTCAAAAATTAGTGGATTAGTAAAAATACTAGTAATCTAGTGTTCAATGAAAATGAATTTGAATTTAATATCACATATTTGATATTTATCTCAAAAAGAATGATGACTTACATAAACAATTTTTGATCTTGATTGAGAAAATAAATTCAACGATATGTTAATATCAAATGTGTTATCATGGATTATGTGTACATGTCTATAGTGATATCCATAATCTAGAAACCTGTGTTTCATACATAAAATATGAGAAGAAAAATAAACAAATACTATGTATTCAGCTTCAACATTATATAATGCAACAAAATTTATCTTTTTACTACCTCTATGATACTAGTGACTTGCACAAATAGTGGCACGTTCTAGATGTTCTTTCCTTATCTAAATTTTAACAAAAAAATCATCATCATAATATCTAACCGTGTGAAATTATTATCTTTTAGGATATAATAGTCATAAGTAGGTAGTGTTCTTGAGGTATTTGAAAATAAATTTTACAACAAGAATATAGGAATATTTAATATTTTCTTCAAAATGAGCACACATACATACACTAAACATAATATCAGGCTAGATAGCATTCAAGTAGAGAAGTCTTCTAATAATACATCTATAATTGGATTGATTAATAGATTTTCCATTTTTATCAAGATCCAATTCACAGGTTGTACTCATAAAAGTATCACAACCATTAGTACTATATAATGAAAAATTATGATAATATATTTAAATATATATAAAATAATACATTCTTTATTTTATATGATTCCAAATCCAATAAATAATTTGAGTAGTCCCATTTAACTCATTTCAAACTCACTTTTCAATAGTTTTTAAAAATCCACACGTATAGAATTTTTAGAAGATCCAAATATAATATAATCAACATATATTTTAACAACTAAAACATTTGTAGAAGTTAATTTTATAAAAATAGTAGGATCAAATATACCATTCGTAAAACCATTTTAAAAATGATATTTTATGAGCATATCATAAATATTTCTTGGATCTTGTTTTAAACCATATAAATATTAAGATAATTTAAAGAAAAGATTTGGAATATGTGGGTTTGTGAAACCAAGTGGTTTTTTTAAAAAAAAATACTGAGCTATGTATCCAATTACGAATGCACTTTTGACATCCATTTCATATTATTTAAAAATGGGATTTGTTTCATATTCTAGAAGGATTCTAATGGATTCATGTTTGGATATAGTTAAAACTGTTTCTTCATAATCAATTCCTTCCTCGTGACAATATCTTGGTGCAACCAGTATAGCCCTATTTTTTACTATTTTGATGTCTTCATCTATATTGTGTCTAAATACCCACATAGTACATATATTCAAGGTTTCATTAGTTCTATCCGGTAGTTTTCAAAATTTATTTCATTAAAAATCATTCAACTCTTCCTACATAACCTTAAACCCAAATTAATCATTGATTTCGTTATATATTTTATTAGGTTTTTGTTGATACAGAATGAATGATGGTTAACAAGGTTCTTAATAAGAGATATAGTATATTACCCATTATATTTTTCTCCAACTACAACATCTAAAGGATGGTTCTTAAGGGTTCTAACATATATATAAATTGAAAGACTAAATATATCAGGTTCATCTGTAGGTGTAGGTTCACTATGATTTTATTCTAGAGATATTTTAGAATTGGAAGTGGTAATAGATAGGTAAACTATATAATTCTAGGATCTAGAAATTATTTACATATTTCATGGGTCGTGCCCAATATTTTCAAGAGGGGTTTTAGGTTCATTTGGATTTATTTCTTCAAATTTATCATGTATATATTCTTATAAACATTTTTTCATTTATTAAAAACTCAATTAACATTAATGGAGGTTGAGTATCTAAGGAAATTTATTTCTTCAATTTCGGAATGAAACTTGTCAATATTATCATTTGCTTTGAAAAACATAACCATGAAACCAAATACATTATAAAAGCTCACTTTTGGTTTCATACTAATCAACAACTAATACATTGGTTTCATATGGATTTGTATAATTAATACTCTTTTAATAATACAACAATTTGTATACATAGATTAACTCCCAATGTAAACATGTAAATCAAATTCATTAAGCATTGTCCATGCAATTTCTTGTAATGTTCTATTAATGCATTCTACAACCACATTCTTCTTAGGTGTCCTAAGGGAATATATGTTTTGACTAAAGCCATTTTTTGATAAAAAATATTCAAACTCTTGATTTTAAATTACACGTCCTTGGGAACCTCTTAAGGATATAATTATATGACCACTTTGGTTTTCTATTGATCTAGCATAAATGATAAAATCAGAACATTCTTCACTTTTTTTAACTAAGAAAATGCTACAATTATAGTTAGAATATTCATCAACTATATTATTGATAGAGTGCTTCCCTATTAAACATGAAACTATTAATGGTCCTAAAAATCCTTGGGAACCTACTCGAGATCTTGAGAATTCAGAACTTCATTAATTGGTTTGTGAGATATTTTGTGCTATTTTCCTTTTTGACAAGGATTGTAGAAATTATCATTTGAAAACTCAATATTAGATATATGCTTGACTAAAACATTTCTAGTAGTCTTTATAATAGAGTGTATGTTAAAACGGAATATCCACATATTCCAGAGCTAAGACTACAGGTGAAAGACACTTAAGAAAGAAGCATTTTGGGAAATTAAAGAATCTAAATTAAATGTATAAACATTTTCATTAATAAAAGTAGTAAACAATATATCATTTTTAGAATGGTATTCATTGAAATAATCATTTAAAAATTTTATAAGAAATTAATCAACTCAAAACAATGAAATAGTAATTAAATTGTATTTTAAACCATAAAAAATATCATTTGAAATTAATACTGAATTTGAGTTACCAATTTTTCCAAAAAAAATTTATTTTTCCTTTTACCTTGCCACCATGGTGACATTCGTAGTGTAAACATTGACATGATTTTTGAAGCTCAAATAGTCCTATGTCACATGTCTTCAACATCCTTTTCTATATACCACAAAATCATATTGGATTTCTTCAAGCAGTTTACATAAAAATATAATTTAACCAGGAAAATAATTTGGTACCCATATTATCTTTGGTCGAGTAACATTATGTATAAATGATTTGGGAAAAAAATTGTTTAATGGTATTTCTAAAAATACATTTTAAGGATTTAAAATAATATAATTTTTCTATAAATACTAGAAGTAGTGAATAGTTTTTTAATTCTTGAACTAGTAAATAATTTATCAGTTTTAGGCACAAAAACTAATTATCCATATTTTGTTTCAAAGTTCCTCAATAATGTTTGGTATCCTTTAATTGTAGGATATTTTGGTTGAACCTTTTTACCATAAATTTCCGTGAGTATTTTTTATTCATTGGTAAAATTTACTAGTTCATTTATCAATTTTTTATTAAACAATTTATGTTTATTATTTCTATAAGTTATTTTGAATTATTTTATTTATCCATAGTTAGATCAAATTTAATAGTATATGTAAGTGCATGGTGTTTTTTAAAACATTATATAAATAAATTAACTCATTACATATATCCTCACACATTCTAATATATTCACACATTTTTCATTAGTCATATTTTCAAAATAATGATAATCTTCAAAATAGTATGATTTTTTACAGGGGATTCATTGATTACTACAAAAGTGTTGGTCCTGAAACACATTTTAAATTTGTCACCTTTCTCATCATTTGAATAATATGACTCACTAGATCTATCCTCATAAGTATTGTAGGTGGCCTTCATTTCCTTCTTATACCTTTAATTTTTTCTGTAATATTTAATTATATAATTTAACAAAGGAAAATAATACATTACATCTCATCTTCTCTAATATTCATAATAGACTATCTCATTAAATATTTATCCTTTATTCCATACCCTCTTACAGTTTCCCATGTTTTAATCTTTTCTTACATATCATGGATGTCTAAAAAGCATTTCCATTATATAGATTTTTTTAATATTTTAGCTACCTGATCCATTTACTCATCACTTTTAGATGTTTATTGTTCCTTGCATGAACATTAATAATGAATTTGTGCATTATCATTTTTTTGTGTTTAAAAGGTGTGTGTTTGAAAGCCACTCAATTTCTATTAGGTTCATAATTCTCTTCCTTATTGACCTTAAATTCTTCCTTATATATTTTCAGCATACCTATAAACTCTTTAGCTGGAATCATACTGATGTACTAATATTACAAATTGAAACTATGATTCATCTTTATCTATATGGTAAACATTTGAGGATTCCCATGATTTTTCCTTGGTAATAATAGTCATTCCCAGAAATTTCATATTGCATAAAAACTTATTGAACATGATGTATATATCAGAGATAGGTTTATCATGAATCATCTTGAAGATATCATAATAAGGTAATTTATGTGTTGTGTCTGATTTCCATAACATTAGTGGTTCTATCATGTGAAAAATGAAAAAGTATCACAAATATCATAAGAATGTTTACAATAATATATTATAATAAATTATGCATCACCTAAAGAAACAAATAAGCCATTCTTATATTTACAATTACTGTTTTAATCAACAATTGTTCCTTTAATCAATGTAGTTCGTTGAGTTTATGGTATTTCATATTTGTCTTCTATTATTGTCCAATTATCCAACCCCATATTTTCTATTTTAATTCTCATTTTTATTTTCCACTGGACATAATTAGTACCATTGAAATACGGAAGTCTATTGGTAGAAGCACCTTCATATCTATTACATATATTAATGAATGAACTAGTGTTTTACAGAACTAATAATATTGAGATAACCAACATTTAGAGATCATTAAATATACAACTGAAATCACACTTTAAGAAAATGTTTATAAATTATTTTAATCAATCTATGATAGAAATTTTTTTTTGGAGTAGGACACTATAGAGGGGTGTGAATTGATTTTCTTTAAAAGATTATGTCTTAAAACAGTTATTTAAAATTCCACTAATAAAAATAAATTCTGGCTAGTTACCCAATGTAGCAAGTTTATAAGAGATTTAATTTTTTTAAAGAATTCTCATATAGTTATTAGTTCCCAGTTTAAATAATTTTATCAATTTTATGAACATTTTAATAAATTCTACAAAATAAGATTTAAATACAAACACTATCTAAGATTAACTATCAGTGTGAAGTTATGTTTTCTATTTTGTGTTATAAAAAACAAATAATAAAACTAAACATTAAATAACATATATGATTTTAAATATAATAGGTTCATTCTCTAGATAATACCTACTCATCTCAACATAGTGATGTATAAACACCAAGAAATCTTAATTAATAAAATGATCTACACCCTGGATTGGGTTTCAAAACATCAAACAAGTATGTCCATGTAAACTATACCACTACCAAAGTTTTTAATTAGAAAAAAATAAAACCATGCCACACTGGGTATAAGGACCCAGCCTTAAAACATTACATTATATTGAATTAAATGAATAATTCACATTGAGGATCTTTTCAGGTTTACAGATTTAGATAATTAAAACACAACTATTACATCTCAATGATTACAAAGTTGACACATCTACTCAGTTTCCATTTTTTCACAAAATAAAAACTCTTGAACAAAAGAGTAATGTCTAGTTCTATGTTTTAGACAACATGAAATTTCCTTGATCCCAACCTTGACCCTATTCCACTTTAAGTTCTATGGAAAACATTTCAAAAACATTGGATGAGCATAAAAAGCTCAGTAAGGGCTATAAAAATACGGAAAAAAATATTAGTCCATGCATACATAAAAATCAATGAAATCATAATTTACTCATAAAACAAAAGCACTTTAAAATACCTCATGAAATAATAATATTTATGAATAACTCATAGAAATCATAATACATAATGGTAACTTGAGGAATTCATAACATTCTTACGTAGGGAGTAACCTTCGTGGTTACGTTTGGAATACCCATCAAAGTATATTCCCTAAATCTCTTTGGAGAATCCTTATAATTTAACTCCTTCACATTACCCAATGCATTGGAGAGCTATCACAGGCTCACCCGCCCTTACATTATCATAGAATCATCCGAATTCATAAATAATACCCAAGAACCATAACATAATCATATCACATAAAACATGCATAAAAGAGAACATAACAAATCCACATTTCAATCACAAGATATCAATAAAAAACATTGATATAATCAAAACATTATCAGAACTATTTTCAATACCAAAATAAAAGTAAAATAGGGCATTTATTTATCATTTAAAAATGTTATGGCTTGTAGAGGATGCTTAAACTCAAATAATGGTCATGATGGAAAAAAAGTCATTGTCGCCTCATACGTAAGACAAAAACATTCCATTATTTGTTTAGGAAAACACTTAGTGTAAATAGATTCTTTTTGAATGAAATTTAAAGTCAAAGTGGTTTTATACACTATATAAAATAATGTCGTGTAGAAATAAAAATATTCCTCAATGAAAGGAGATTGAGATGAAGTCCTGTACAAAGATGATATCCTTAGATTAAGGATAAATGAATTACATAATAATGTGTGACATATATAAATAAACTCAATATAAGTGGATATTAAGTGTAAAACAATCAGATTCATCTACACATTTTCATAGCATGACATAATCAAGAAGTAGAGGTCTAACCCAATGAATTAAAATTGGGTTAAGATGTTCCCTTACTGAAATTCTACAGCCTAACGACGTCACATTAAAATTCAAAAAACCAGTTGATGAGAGATAGAAAGGGTATCTCATAAATTGGACATAAAATTTACAAAAATATGGATATATAAGAACATATCCCAACATAAGAAGATGAAAATTAAAATACCCAACAAAAAGAAGTCTCTTAAAAGAAGGAGGGTGGAAGGTTCCCTTACTGATTTGGCTAACTTTCGAAACGTATACCCCATGAAAGAAGAACAATAAAATGTTGATGTAAATACCCATAAACAAAATTAAATAACACAAATAGTCAAATAAATTGAATTACATAAACCACTCAAATGAGATAGTGACACATATCGCATGAATCTCATGGGAATAAATATTGAGATAAAGACCCCTTACCTCATTGTAATAAATCGAGTCATATGACCCAAAGATAATAAGAACCAAATGAATCACATAATACCATGAATATAAATAGAATTATTATAGTATATATCAAATGAATGTACACAATACACTACATTCAATAAATAATTGGCTAACAATGCAAATCTCACAGAATTAAAAGTGAGATAAGAAATCCCCTTACATCAAGTCCGACTTGTCTTGTTCCTTTCATTATATTCCTGAATAACAAACTTTTGTCAACTTATACTTTCATAAAGACTTCATTTAACTAAAATTATTCAATCATATAACATATTATCATGTTATAATAATTAGTTAATTATGTGTGTTCATATCATACGTTTTGTCGATGTTCGGTACATGAGTCAACAATGAACTTCTTATAATTACATGATGTTCATGTGGTCCAAAGTTCATTAAATCCAGATTATACTCATCATTTATATTTAATATATATCATATATATCCATTATATATATTTACTTATAATAGTATATAACATTTGGAGAGAATAAACGAAATGCACTGTTCATGGAGAGGGTAAGCTGTACATACGCATGAACGCTACATTAATTTACGTTTCATACTTAAATGGAATCAATACATAATGATACATAGGTATATTATAATTAAATTATAATATATATGTTATATTGGTAACATAAGAGCATTAATTACATTCTTTATAAATTCAATGTTTGGTATGAACGAGTCACATCACTTGTGGGGGCGGTTGTCCACACTTCCTCATATGAAATTATCTCATTTGCACAACATGTTATGCATAAAGGTATGTTTTAAATATAAAATAAAAAAGAATTGAGAGTACATAAATATAATATATATCATATATAAATATATTTTCATCATAATAGCCTCTATGAATTGTGTTAAAAAAATATTGAACAATCATCGTTTCGTGAGGCAGTAATTCGCCACCCACAGAAACAATATGTTCTTTAACCATTAGATGAAGGTGTTTGTAAGTGTAGGTAGAATACTTATCATAAAAATATTATAGAATATTTTGGATACTTGTGTTATTATGATATCAAATAATAATAAGATTGCGGTGAGTGAATAAAGAAAGTAAAAGAAATAATCTTGGGAGAAGACATTACCTCTAAATCGAGTTACTCTTTTTGATTTGAGACAAAAGCTTCCTTGGAAAGACTTATGCTAAAAGTGAGGCTTATATGAGTAAAAAAAGGATTTGGAGAGATAATATGATCATATTTTAGATAAGGAAAGGGCTTTAGAGCTGTGGGTAAGGGAGTTGAGGTGGGGGCCTTTTATACGACGGAGGAGGGTCACTTTTGGAAAGTCTTGAATTGTTACTTTATTATAAAATGATTTTCAGATTTTAAAAATCCCAAAATAAAATATTCATATTATAAGGTGATAAGGTTTAGAAATCTATCCATAAACACGTTTTTCTACAAGTGTAAGTCTTATATTTTACCTTATTTTTTCATTTTATTTAAATCGTTCATTAATGATGAAATCAATGCATCATCATGGTGTCATAAATAAGTTTATTTATTTAATGTCTAAAAAGTATAAAAAAAATATCATTATGTAGGAAATATTTTTATCTTTAAAATGATTATTTATAGTCTAATAGATAATATATGTAAACAAAATTAATTGTTTTTTACTTAGGATATACAAACCTTTGTTATATTTCTCTTCTTTTTTAAAAATAATGTCATAAATGTCACTATCACACCCATGTAACTCCATGGGACCTCATGTTTACTAATTAATCATGATAATTAAAGATAATTACCATCGTTACTATTCATAATTTTCCAAAAACAAAAGAGTCCTAATTAAATAATATGGATCATCTGATTCCAAATAGGGAATCCATTTTTCCAAATTCCAAACACAGAAATTTGAGTAATTAATTTAAAAATAATTCCAGTTTTCACAACCAAAGATAGGTTTTTATGATGTAAATTTTGTCAAAAGATTGACATGTTTTTACATCGACTTGAAAAGTAAAATTACTTACAATAACCAAAATTTTATTAAGTGATATAAAAATAATTCAATTACACTTTAAAAATAATTAAATGGAAAATATAACTAAATAATTAAATTTGATGAAAAAGCAGTTTTGAAGTAAAATGTAGTATTTTTGACTATTCATTAAAAATAAACATTTTTCTGAAAAATAACATAAATTTATCCAAAGTAAACTTGATATTACAAATTCAAAAAAAACTATTCATTTTACCTAATTCAAAACATATAAGCTTTAGTAATTAATATTATGATTAATTTCTTTTGTCAAAACAAATAGCGTGTTATTAAGAATCAATATCTATCAAAAGACTGACACTTGTTTATGTCCAATTTCATAGTGAAATTAATTAAAATAATCACCATTGGATTAAATGGTAAAAATATATTTTAAATAATCTTTAAATACAATTAAAAAGAAAATATAACATTATAAATAAATTATATTAATAAGAGGTTTTGAATTAAAATACAACATTTTCATTATTCATTAAAAAATGAAATTTATCAGAAAAATAACAAAATTTTAGACCAATTAAATTTTGATGTCCTTTTATAAAAAATTATTTTATTATGTCAAATATAACATATTAAATTGAACAAAATTAGTTTAAAAAAGGGTTCTCCATCAAAAGGAGGTTAATCGACCTTTTAAAGAATATTAGAATATTTATGCTTAAAATTGGATTCATCTGACTTATAAGCCTCTATAATTTATTGGGTAATTGTTAAAATATTTAACAAAAAAATATAATTATTTTGTAGTTAGTTTTGTTCATTTCTTCCATTATAATGGCTAGGCATTAACTACCGATTAAGATAATATTATTATATTATTAGTGTGCAACGTATGATTTCAATGAAACTTGTTGTTGCGTATTGGGTATGTCATACAACATATCATCCCCTTTAAAGTAATATTAATATTTTATTCACAAATATTAATAAATATAAAAATGTATTATTCTTTATTTAACTGGGATGTTACATCCTTCCCCACTTTTGGAAATTGTGTCTTCAGATTTTTAAAAATGGGCTCGATAACTTCATTGAAAGACCCACATTGGAAAAGGAGTAAATTAAAATATCACATTAAAAGATGGAAAGAAAAGTACAAAGGTCACATGAGATAACAGATAATAGGATTCCATGAAAACATGTATATAGAGGAGAAAACAAATCATTACGTTCTGATGGAGAGTGATAGAAAATATGTCTAGGTGAAAATTAACCACCAGAAAATCACAAACTTGTGATGGGTTAAACGGTATATGATTCCCCATTAGGAAAAGATAATAGACAACGTTTTTGTTTTAAGTAACTTTTAATTGGGTAATTTCTTTATGATCTTAAGTAAAACATAAGGAAACATACTTACTTGGCATGTAGACTTTCATCTCTTAATAGATTTCTTACACAGACTCATATTTTCTCCAAAAGATGAGTATTTAGGATGACTTGTTCACATTAAGAGAGTTATAATCAACTTCTTGAGAATAACTTATTCCACAAAAGATGAACTATATATTTTCCATGTTTTAGAACTTAAAAAAACCAAAATTGTTAGTACAATATCAGATAATCCCCAAAAGGATAATCCTTTATAAAAATAAATACTACTCTTAATCTCCAAAATTCCACAAAAGAACCCAAGGTTCAAGAAAGACCATTAAATAAACATCTATCCATTAAATTTTTCAATGTAATCCAATCTAAGATAAAAACCAAATTCTCTAAAGGATTTAATCAAATAGTCTTCTGAGGTAAATCATAACATTTAACTCAAAATAACATCAGTTACACTTAAAGCCTCGTACTGAAAAGTAATTAAGCTAATCACATATCCTCCATGATAGGATAATAATTTCTATAGATAACCTAAAAGCAACTTATTCCTTATTCATATGAACATCTAACTAAAAATAACTAGTCATAATAACCAAGGAATTCATGTAGTACAGTGGTAGGTGATAAATACAAGTTGCACTTTGGTTGTGGGTTTGATTCCAGCTAGTTCATCTGACGCGACGGGTTGTCACACAGTTTGCGTGTTGCCCCTTTTAAAAAACTACATAATTTTATAACATTCCCAAAAAGAGTAGAATTCATCAAAAATAACCATAACATATTTTAACCACAAAGGCATTATAATAACTTTTTTTTTGCATCCCCATATGTTTTAAACGGTAATTACCTCAAATTTAAGGATCATATAAACTAAAATGGTTCTTTATAACTATATCCACAAAAGAAAAGATAATTATTCCGTGAATAAATTTTTTATATATAAAAAATCGGGGATACAAATAATATAAAAATGCTTCTAATGTAATCCCATCATCAAAGGATCCTTAATACTTTTAAGCATTTCAGCATCATAAAATTTACCATAACTCTTGAATCCCTTATATATTGTCTTCTTACATTTTGAAAATACTTCATAATCTATTAACCATTCCTTTCAAAATTATTATGAAATAAATCATTCCTACAAACAAAATCACGAATCATATCTTAAGATTCAATAATCATAAAACATATGTTAATGAATAATCCATACCTCTCATTGGTCATTATTAGTTTATTCATCCTCAATCAGAATGGAATTAGGTATTGGTAAACGAATATTTGTACGATCCTAGTGATCCCATTCCCAAGACTTTTTGTAGGACATGTGTTTGCATAATGACCATGCACACCACATTTAAAATATTCAATTGATTCCTCAGAAACATCTTCTTTCCCTTTCCTAGAGTCAACTGGATGATTCCTTTTTTCCATGGTATGTTCTTCCATTATGACCTTCATTTCCACATGTATAGCATCTTTCTGTCCCTTTGAACCAATTTACAATGTTTTTCTTTCCACATCTATGTCTCATTGGTTTTTGAACATTCTTACCTTTATGATTATTACCTGAACTTCTGTTGGGATTTGTTTCTAACATATATAATGCCTTATAAAAATCACTAAGGTTCAAGTGGTCAATCCTGACTCTAGATAGTTTGTTGAGAATAACCACAATAGTTCTCATTGTAGCTCCCATATCATTCAGTTTCTCGTTCCGAAAATCGTCACAATTTTCATCACATCCACTGTTAAATTGGTGCCTGCTAGATCCAGCAATTTACTAAAACCAAAAATGACAGTTTGAGTATATTAGAAAAATCATCATATAATATATTATGAGGAGGGAAAATACTAAAATATAACTATTCATATTTTCATAAACTCATTTAATTTATATATATATAAATATGACTCTTTATGAAATCCTAACCATTATGGTAATGTCACTCATGCTTAAAGAATACCCTAACCTATAAAGTTTTCAAAACCGACCTTTGATACCATCTATAAGGACCCGACCTTAAAAAATTTCATAATCATGAATTAAATTAATAATTCACATTGAGGATATTTTCAGGTTTAGTGTTTGAGAGAATTAGGACATAACTATTACATCTCAATGATTACAAAGTAGACACATCTACTCAGTTTCCATTTTTTCACAAAATAAAAACTCTTGAACAAAAGATTCGTTTTTAGTTCCATGTTTTAGATAGCATGAAATTTACTTGATCCCATCCATGACCATATTTCACTTAAAGTCTTGTGGAAAACATTTCAAAAACATGGGATGAGCATAAAAATTTCAGTAAGGGATATAAAAATATGAAAAGAAAACCTTAGTCCATATATACATAAGAATAAATGAAATCACAATTTACTCATAAAACATATTCACTTTATCATACCTCATGAAATCATAAGATTTATGAATAACTCATAGAAATAAAATGACATAATGGTAACTTGAGGCATCATAACATTCTTATATAGGGAGTAACCCTCATGGTTACATTTGGAATACCCATCACAATATATTCCCTATATCTCTTCAGAGAAACTGTAGTGTTTAACTCCTTCAAGTTACCCAATGCATTGGAGAGCTATCTCGAGCTGACCCGCCCTTATTTATTAATGGAACCACCCAACTTCATAAACAATTCCCAAGAACCATAACATAATCGTATCACATAAAACATGCATAAAGAAAACATAACATTTCCACATTTCAATCACAAGATATCAATACAACACATTGATATAATCAAAACATTATCAGAACCATTTTCAATACCAAAATGAATGAAAATTAAAACCTGGTATTTATTTTTTATTTAAATAATTTATGGCTTGTTGAGGAAGATGAAACACAAATAATGGTCACGACGGTGGAGAAGTCGTCGTCTCCGCATACATAAGACAAAAACATTCCTTTTTTCATTTAGTAAAGCGATTTGTTTAAAAAGATTACTTTTGAATGAAATTAAAATTCAAAAGTTTTTATACACCGTATAAAAGAAATTCATGTATAAATCAAAAGTAGCCTCAATGAAAGGAGATTGAGACGAAGTCCCGTACAAAGACGGTATCCCTAGATTAAGAATAAATCAACTACATAATTATGTGTGAAAATATAAATACACACAATATAAGTGGATATTATGTGTAAAAAAATCATAGGTCATCCACACATATTCAGATCACTACATAATCAAGAAGTAGAGGTTTAACCCAAAAAATTGAAATTGGGTTAAGAAGTTCCTTTATAGAAATTTGACAGCATAACGTCGTCACTTTAAAATTTAGAAAATGAGTTGATGAGAGATAAAAATGGTATATCATCACTTGGACATAAAATTTACAGAATAATGATATATAAGAACATATCCCAACATAAGATGATTTAAATTAAATGATCTATGAAAAAGAAGTCTTTTAAAAAGAGGCTAGTGAAATATTCCGTTACTGATTTGGTTAACTTTCGAAACGTACACCCCATAACAGAAGGACTATACAATTTTGATGTAAATAATCATAAACGAAAGTATATTACACAAAGAGTAGAATAATGGGCACTACATACAACACTCAAAGGAGATAGTGACAAATATAGCATGAATCTCATGGGAGTAAATAGTGAGATAAAAACCCCTTACCTTGTGGTAATAAATCGAGTCATATAACCAAAAGATAATAAGAACCAAATGAATCAAATAATACCATGAATATATATAGAATTATGATAATATATATCAAAATTATGTACACAATACATCACATGCAATAAATAATTGTAGAATAATGGAAATCTCACAGAATTAAAAGTGAGATAAGAAATCCCCTTACCTTAAGTCCAACTTGTCTTATTTGTTTCAATATATTTATGAATAATAAAATTTAGTCAATTTATAATTTCTTATGTACTTAAATTAAAGTTTATTATTAAATTCATATCACATATTATCATTTTATAATAATTAGTTAATTATGTGATTTCATATCATACGTTTTGTCGATGCTCGATACATGAGTCAACAATGAACTTCTTATAATTACATGATGTTCATGTGGTCCAAATTTCATTAAATAAAAAATAATATTCATCATTTATATGTAATATATATCATATATATCCATTATATATATGTACATATAATAGTACATAACATTTGAAGATAAGAAATGAACTGCACCGCTCATGGAGATGGTAAGTCATAGGTACACATGAATGCTACTTTCATTTCTATTTCATAATTTAATGGAATGAAAACATAATGATACATAGGTATATTTTAATTAAATTATAATATATATTTTATATAGGTAACATAATATCATTAATTAAATTCTTTATAAATTCTATGTTTGGCATGAACGAGCCACATCACTTGAGGGGGCGGTTGTCCACACTTCCTCATATGAAATTATCCCATTTGTACGACATGAAAATCATAAAGGTATGTTTTAAATATAAATACAGAAGAATTTAGAGGATATAAATATAATATATATCATATATAAATACAGTTTCATCATAATGTCCCCCATGAAAGGTGTTAACAGAAGATTGAACAATCATCGTTTCGTGGGGTTGTAATTTGCCACCCATAGAAGGAGTATGTTCTTTAAGCATTAGAGGGAGGTGTGTGTAAGTGTAAATAGAATAATTATCATAACAAATAATAGTATATTGAGTATACTGGTTTCATTATGGGATAAAATAATAATAATACTGTGGTGAGTGAAGAAGGAATATAAAAGAAAGAAACTCGAGAGAAGACATTACCTCTAAATCAGGTAACTCTTTTTGATTTGAGTCAAAGGCTTTATTGAAAAGACTTCTACCCAATGTGAGGATTCTAAAATTGAGATAGGTATGTGGAGAGATAATATGACCAGATTTTATATGATACATGTGAATTATAGGAGTTGGTATGGGTGTAGAGGTGGGGGCTTTTTATAAGAGGGAGGAGGATCGCTTTTGGAAAGTCTTGAAATATTATTTTATTATAAAATGATTTTCGGATTTTGAAGGACCCAGAATGATATATTTAGATTATAAGTTGATATGGGTTCTAAATCTACCCATCCAATAGTTGTTAGACAAGTTTATTTCTAGATATTACCTTACCTTTTGAATTTTTTAAATCTTTCATTAATGAGGTAATCACTGCATCATCATGGTGTCATAAATAAATATATTTATTTAATGTCTAAAAATTATAAAAAAATATCATGATGTAGGAAATATTTTTAGATTTACATTGAATATTTATAGTCTTAGATATCATCTATGTAAAAAAAATTAAAATTGATTTACTTAGGATATGCAAACCATTGTTATATTTCCCTTCTTTTTAAAAAATAATATCAAAAATGTCACTATCACACCCATGTGACTCTATGGTCCCTGAAGTTTGGTAAAAATGCTTCCCATGGTCAGATATGACTCAAAAAAGAGGATTTGGACACATTTTGGGGTCATTCAATATTATTATGATATTATTTTATTACCCTTAACTACCCGATTATTAATTAATCCTGATAATTAATGATAATTACAGTCGTTACTATTCATAATGACCAAAAAAAGATTCCTAATTAAATAATTTGGTCCTTTTGATTCCAAATATGAAATCAATTTTACCGAATTCCAAACATAGAAATTGTAGTAATTAATTTAAAAATAATTCTCGTTGTCACAATCAATGATGGGTTTTTAAGAAGTAAAATTTATCAAAAGATTGACATGTTTTTACATATATTTGAAAAGTAAAATTACTTTCAATGAACAAAATTTTATTAATTGATAAAAACATAATTCAATTAAATTTTGAAACCAATTAAAATGACAATATTACTATATAAATAAATTAGATGAAAAAGTAGTTTTGAAGTAAAATGCAGTAATATTCACTATTTACTAAAAATGAACATATGTCAGAAAAAAACCAAAAATTTATCCAAAGTAAATTTCATATTCCAAATTAAAAAATTATGTCTATTTTTCCAATTCAAAAAATATAAGATTCATTAATTAATTTTATGATTAATTCCTGCTATCAAAACAAATATCGTGTTTTTAAGAAACAATATCTATTAAAAGATTGACACCTGTTTATGTCCAATTTCAAAGTGAAATTAATTCAATGGCCACCATTGGATTAAATAGTAAAAATATATTTTAACTACACTTTAAGATCAATTAAAAAGATAATCTAACTACATAAATAAATTAGATTAAAATGTGGTTTTGAATTTAAATACAACATTATCACTATTTATTAAAAAATGAACTTTATCGGAAAAATAACAAAAATTTACAAAAAGTAAATTTTTATGACCCTATTCTAAAGAAGGATTTTATTTTGTCAAATTTAACATATAAAATTGAAAAAAATTTGTATTAAAAAGGTTTCTTCCTCAAAAGGCTGTTAATCGACCTTTTAAATAATATTAGAATATTTATGCTTAAAATTGGATTAATTCACCTTTTAAGACTCTATAATTTATTGAGTAATTGTTAAAATATTTAACAAAAATATATAATCATTTTTTTAGTTATTTTTTTCATTCCCGTAATTACAACGGCTGGGCATTAACTACCAATTAAAATAATATTATAATATTATTAGTGTGCAATGTAAGATTTCAAAGAAACTTATTGTTGCGTATTAGGTATTCCATCAAACATATCATCCCCTTTAATGTAATATTAATATTTTATTCAAAAATATTAATAAAAATGAAAATGTCATATTCTTTATTTACCTGGGATGTCACCTCGGGGCCACATCCATAGTTATACATGGGATAAAAATGGTGTAAAATGATGAATGGGTGAGGATATCTAGTACCCTTTAGATTAGATCAAGAGAGATTGTGTTGATGATACAAATATACACATGACTCAAAATAATAGTAAGAATGATCACAACATATAAGAAATAATGAGAAAGGGTTTATAATGCTCTATGTGATGTTCTTGATGCTACTTGACATCTAGGATTTTGCATTTGTGAGGCTCATGCCAAATCAAAGAAAAAGACACAAATAAATAGAGTGTCATTGGTTCTTTGTGTTCTAGTTTATTGTGTTGTGAATATCTGTGGTTCGATTGGATTTGTTGATGCATGGATGTTCTCACTATAGTTCACAATTAGTTTTACTTTCCCACACAAAGTAGTATAAGTGCTATTTATTTTTGTGTGTATATTTTCTCATGGTCTTTAGTATTATAAAAAAATCATATGTTGATATCTTTATTCTCAGTTGTTTTCCTTTTTATTCTACTTGATCCAGAAAGTAGTATGTACAGTATATAGACATGGTCATTAATATTATATGTTAAGGATAATTAATAAAATCAGTATCATTAAATAACTCAAATATTACCATTACTAATAATGTTGAATATATAATGTAAATGAAGAAACTTCTATGTCCGGAGTAGTTCCATAGGAGCGGTGACATAGGAGAGGTGACTTTCCATTTTTCCTTGAATAGTGTCTTATAAATGGTGTGTTAGACATTGTGAAAATTCTGGTCTAGTTGGTAAATGGAACATTGCCTGGTCCATTGTAAAAATAATGAACTAGTAGATCACTTCAAAAGTGACTAGTCTATATCAATGGTCTGTAGTCCTTAATGAAAATTCTAGACCAAGGGATCACCACAACAGTGACTCATACATTACTCATTTACAGATTGAATGGTGATAATGAGTCCTCTCACCAGTGGCTATGAGTTCCCCACAATGGTGACTCATACATAGTCAAATAATTTCAACTTATAGTATGAAGTAACACTTCATATAATATATTTAGATTATAAATAATCACAATGAAACATAATAAAACAAGATTAATCATTATTTGTGATAATTAACACTACAGGATTCCCAAACATACCATGCCTACAAAGTATTTCCCTATACAATTAATAACACATAAAACTAACTCCAACATACAAGAGATGTTTTTAATAACTAACAAGACAAGATATATCATGGATCAACCCTAAGGACAAATATCGTTAAACCTCTCAAACTACCATAAGGAATTCTATCATAGGGAATGACTGAATTATCCATAAACTAAATATTTTCTCTGGTTTTCATCAAGCAATTTCGAAAAAATAAACCCACTAGAAGTATAGTTTAGGCATTAATAAAATAAATAATCCTTGATAACACCTCTCATCATTGTTCTATAAGGATTTACCTAACACAATTAATAGTTTAAACCAAACTGTTGTTTTTTATTCCAAATTTTGAACCCATTTCCCAATTAAAACATATACCATATCAAATAAAATGATATATATATAATTTATTTTATAATTTACCTATTATATTTTACTTATCAATGATACCATATATAATCTCACCAGTTGGTTATAATATATTCTAATAAGATAAATAAATCATGAAAATAAGCCCAAAATAATTTTTTTGAACGTCATATTCATGAAATACGAAATAGTATAATGGACGTTGGGTTTAGCTCTTACCAAACCTTAAAAAATCCTTCATCATACATGGAAAGTATATTTGGTATAAATAGTGTCCTGGGAGTCCTATATTTAGGGAAGCAGAATTAATGTATAGAGGGTACTCTAGCATGAGGTTTTATTTCTCAAACGATGGAACAAATATGTGATTTTAATTATTTATAATTTTATATAAAAATTAAAACATAAAAATTTTCCAACTAACTATGAGTTCCTGGTTGTATAGTCATAGGATACTAAATGGACATCCAAATCCAATAAAATAACATTATATCAAACCTCATACACTATGTAGTCTTACCAAGTTCTTAGTGAGATATACACTATTTTTGTAACATCTTTAATCATCCATCATAAAATCAATCAAACATAATTAATTACATTAAAAAAATAAACCTATATAATGATATCAATGAATGAATTCGCATGTCTAAAAAATTAATTTAGACATCGATTTTGATAATTAATTTATACTCAATATTCTCAAAAACTCAAATTTCATCAAGTACAACTAACCATTAATGATATGGATTGATAAATTTGAAATGTAAAAAATGTAATATTTACCATTAATGAGATAATAAAATATAAATAATAAGATAAAATAATTTTAATGTTATATTTATGTATCTTAATTCATTTATATGTCTAAAATTTTAATATGGTTAGTTTCAACATCTTTACTAAAATATTATTTTTATTCTAAAATTTAAATATAGTATTTACCATATATTTAACTATATTTATTTATAAATATACTTTTTTAAATTATAAGAATATAATTTGAGAATAATAATTTTTTTTCTGTTTGTAATAATTAGATTAATTCTATATTGATTAGTAAATAATTATATTTGTATGTATATCTTATGTTTTATGACATAATTATTATATAAAAATGTAAAAAAATCATAATAAACTTTTTAAATAATGTAATCATACTTTACTGAGTGAAATAATTTAATTAAATTTATTGATTTCAATTTTCAAACCCATAAATAAATTTCCGAATTCTAAATAAAATTAATTTTTAATTAATAATTTTTTCATTACTTTAAATTTAATTTTATAATTATACCATTTTCGGTTATAAGAATTCAAATAACAAATAACTAATATTTTTTAAAAATTAGTATTAATATGAATAATTATAATTCATTTTCTTGAATTTAAATTACAAATATTTCAGTATTTAATTCAAATACACCATATAATCTTTTTCAAATAATAAAACACTCTTTATCTCATTTTATCAAACAACAAAAAAATTATTTTATTCAAAAAAACTATGAAAGTAATCTTTTAAAAACTTCTTATCTTGGTTTTGGAACAATATTTCTATCAAAAATACCACCCTCTAATGACTTAATAAGTATTCCAAATGAGGCATCTCAATGAACACAATTTTTTCTTACCTATCTAATTTTAATTGTCAATCAAATATTACACCCTTTATAAACTATATGTTACCAACTATATAATAGGTTAATAATAAATAATTCAAAGATAATGTAATTATAAAAATTAAATTTTCATTATTTTCTCATTCATTAAAATATTTATTTAAAACATCACTAACAATATGGTAAGTTTACATTTTTATAACAGTGATGAAAGATAGTATTTAAATCTTTAATTTATGGTTTCAAAAATAGTATTTAGTTATAATAATAATGTTAGTAAAAAGAATTACTTATTTTTTAGATTATAAAATGATAAAATAGGTATGATATAAATAATATTATCGATATACTTCCAAATTTTATTTAAAAACATAAAATAAAACATACAAACATATTCATTATAAATCAAATCTTTATTATAGTATCTTCATATCTATAGACCATTTCCATTGTATGAATTACATTGATCTATATATAAAATCTACAATAATAAATGTAATTCAATGTTAACCACCATATTCTAATACCATCTTATCAATACAATGTTAGAACAATGATAAAAAAATTAACAGCTGACATGGACAACATGAAAAGTAACAAGTCAATAAAAAATATATAATAATAACAATATCATTAATAATGATAATTATAATGTGATATACAATTTTAATTATTTCATTCCGGTAATAAGTAAAATTAATTATAACATTGATGAGGTTAGAGGAGTATCCAATGTGGGTCAAGAATCAACTTATGGGTGCACATTCTTCTATATATTTATCTCACTCAATCCCCACTCTTTCTCTCAGTCCCACATGAACATCTGAAATATGTTATCAAAATATAGTAATAAAATATTTTATGCCATTTATATTTATTTAATTTTAGTATATGAATGTATTTATTTCATTTTTATAAATATTTATTCAATTTTAATGTTTTTGGTATTGATATTGGGATCTAAATCCTCTAATCACTTCTTATTTTTCCATATCATTCTTGTTTATTCTTCTCTTCATGGTATGTAATATTTTATTTACTAATCATATCCATTTATCATCGAAATAGATGTCCCAAATTTTTATTTGGGGAAATATTATGGTTATTAATCGATAAAACCATCAGGACAGAATTTTAAAACCCATTTCTATCAAATGAATTAAATTCATATTAATTCGTGAGTTGTTTTCCTTATATATAAGGCATATATATGCCAGATTTATTATTATGTGATGGATGGTATGAAAATTAAACATCCCCTAAAAAAATTGAAAAATTAGGAAATCTCATGATATACTGTGTATGGCTCTTTGGGGAGTAATTGTAGCACATTATGTAATGATACCTTAGTATAGGGTCTTGAATAATGTTTATATTACATCTTTTATGATATTGATAAATTTTTATGATTTTCAAGTTATAATAATTTAATTTCCATTATTCAATGTTTAATTTTTATTATTATTTATCCTACACTGTTATGGTTCCATGTTAGGATTGTCATATATTATGTTATATCATCATCAAGATTATTCTAATAATCCCTTTATTGTGATCTTTTTTCCCATAACTCGTAAGTATTATAATGAGAAATGAAATCATTTATTTATAGAATGACAGTTGGGTTTGATTTGTATTGATCTAATGATTTGATGAATTACAAAAAGTTTAATAAATTGAATGTTTAAGAGCCCATATATTCTAGGTATTTCCATCTTTGATTTTTTCATGAAATCTAATTTGTTTGGGACTTAATTTTCATTTGGACTATGGTTTATGAGTATCCTTTGATGATAGAAATATTTTTTTTCAGAAATAACATAATTTTTTCGGTATATATGTTTTTATATAATTAACATAGTTTAGGTATAAAGGTTATGAATGTGATTATGAGGGGTTTCCATGAGTTTAGATGGCTTTGGAAGTGGTTCAGAAATTTATATGGTAGTTTGAGAATAAAATAACCTGCATGAAATTTACACACTGTGCACATGTATTACACGACATGTAACTATTTCTATGTAGATTCTTTTAACAGAATAAATATAATGAATTTTCCTGAACATGATTACACATTAAAAATACATGTTACTTGACACATAATGTGTGAGTAGAGATGATATCACTTCAGGTGATGTGAATTTCATCATATTCAAAAATCGATAATTAAACGTTCTTTAAAATAATTACATTCCATGTATTTCATGAGAATAGTTGTTATATTCTCTTTCATATACTTATGTTTTCATTAATCATATGGTCCACCCTCCTCTCTTAGGCCTTATGTGATTTAAATGAAATTTTAGAGTCCATCCATCCCTCTCATATGTCCCATTCAAGAGATCAATCACTAGTTGGATGTTTTTCTTCTATTTTTCATTCACTTCAGTTATTTTATAGTCATGGAAGTGGAATCCTTCGACATTGGTTAGTCCGGTTTTATCTATTTTTCTTATTTGATCTCTTATTCATTCAATATCTTTGGTGTACTAGTTTGAAGTGTCTTACTGAACATTGGTTAAATATTGGAGGTATAAAACTGAACCATGTAGTCTGTTTAATGTTATATTATGTGAATTTTTTCAATTTACCTGACACAAAATGATAATAATTTAATTTTTTTTATGAAATATAATAAATAATGGATTGGATTATATATTGGATACATTGGTATGCAATGGTATTGAGACATGGAATGTGCCTACCCATAGGGGGTGGACCCTTGAAATATAATTAATTTTTTAATGGGTTAATGTGTGTTCAATGTGAAATGATATTTCATGCGGTTTTTTGGTTTAAAATCACATTTGTATTGTATTATGATAATTGTAATGATTGGTGATAATTTTATATAAAAATGAATGTATACATTATAGAGAAATGGTAATTGTTATAATTAACCATTGTAGTTTATGATATTATATTGTGATATCCTAAATAATTTGGATTGTGTTGTGACTCGTGTTGAAATTCTTGTATAGTGGGCTTGGGCATTTTTAATATTATAATGCTTATACAGTTGTCTTTTCCCAGTTCAATGTTGTAATTATTATATTGTGGTCTTTGCCCAGTATGATGTTGTAATGATTTTATTGTGATATTAGACCTCCTTGATGCTAAAATTTTTATATTGAGATATATGCCTATATTCTAATAATTTTATATTTATGGATATGCCAAGATGTTGAAATTATTATATTGAGATCCATACCTCGATTTGATAATTATTATATATATGTATTTTCATAGTCATGGGAATATGGTATGGTTGATAGTTGTTATTTACAGGGTTAGGAAAAATGATAAGAGATATTCTAGAATGATACCAAGAAGGTTGAATTTTGTATTATATTAATTGCGTAATTAATATTCAATTTCATCTCTTTATTTCATTCAATTATTAACATAATGGTATTTTTGACATGGTGGTGTTGAGATACTAAGTTATACTCACACCCTATATGGGTCATCATTTTTTACATAAGAATGTTACATATATTTTGGTTTGGAAACTGGTTATAGACCATGGAGCTAATTGTTTCTTGCTGGATGTTATAGAGAGTGTAGATGATATCGATGTAGGGTTTGGGACCAATTCATTTGGAATTTGTTATGTAAGATTAATATTTTACTTATATTACTCTCAGTATTAAATGTAGATACATTCATCTTTTTATTACAAGTTCATTATATTGTTTTATTGGTTCTTCCATTTACACCCTTATGGTATATTGCATTGTTGACACAATTTACACCACTATGATATTAATTATTATTATGATTTGCTTCTATAGTGTTGTAACTCGATAATAAGGGTAATAGTCTCCCCAATATATTTCTTAAAACCGTAGTAATATTTGATGACCTCTATCATATTGGTAGGTACACATGAGGTCCTATAACCAACATTATTTGGCCACATTATAAAGTGCTATGTTGGGGGATGATACATTGAGGTATTAGTTGGAGGTTTTTCTTCTCCATTTTTTTACTAAATTGGAAATGTAGAAAAGATAATAAAATATGTCAGAAAATGGTAATGTGATTTTGTATGGGAGAAGCCAACCCATGTATCGGGTAAAATCCATGTGAACCAATATAAGATTGTTGTTCTTGATGGTATCCTGTCATAGTTTATCATATTTTCCTAATGGTGATTAACAATTTGTGGGGTGTAATTGTATCCTGATATTTTCATTCATGTACTAGTATGGTTCAAATTGAATTGGCATACATCATGATAAGAACACAACAATATATATTGACATGAATTTTTCATGATGGGGATATATTTATTGCATGTTATATATTTTCTTGTATAAATTGTAAAATGGAAAAACAATTATATTTGATAAATGAAAATAAATAATTATTATGTTATGAAAAAACATGATTTTCTTGTTATGAAATACCATAAGTTGGTGGTTATCATTAAGTGATACCTATTGAGGTTTTCCATGTTTTTAGCCAGTTTTCTATGGAGTGTGTTTGTATTGTTTAGATAATGTCACCTTTTCATGTTTAAGTTGAGTGTCAGGAGAGTGAAAATCAACATTACGAATATGATAATGATGTTTTGGTTTCTCCTAAGGATAATATGGTTGTTATTATTTATAGCATCCCGTCTTTTTATAACGTAAACTTTCATTACATTACACATAACTGAGGATCTTTAAGGATTAGTGTATTGGAAACGAGGAACATAATACATGAAAACAAGAAAAAGAATTACTCTAAAAAACGTGAAAGGTTTCTCTTTATGTTCATCCTAGGTTCATTACTATATCTCATAACCTGGGGACATACATCAAAATAATGTGTGAGCAGAATGCCCAGTAATGGAAACAAGAGAAAAATATTACATGTGAACTTGAGATACTTCAATAAGGTCATGAAAAGAACTTTAAGGAATAAGAAATAAATCATGAGATATATCATAATAAAAATAAACTTTTTCATAACATGAAGATGTGGTTGAAACATTTAATATTGACAATCATTTCATTTCTCCGATGTCCATCCCCAAGGTGTCGTTAAAAATAACCAAGGGTATTTACCAAGGTATTAGTCTAAATGGTCATCTCTAGAGATTAAGTCTTTACCCAATGCATTGGAGAACTATCTGGGCGCACCATGGAAATGTCTTTATTATCATGTGAGCCACATATATCATCATAAATAATTTCATAAAAAACCCATATAGAATAAAAGAAATGGGTTTCAATTCATAATCATAACGTTTTAAAAACTGCTTTAAAGGCATGATCTTTATGTCACTTTAAACCCACAGAAAGGGAAAGTGCGTTTAATGTATGTAAATCCTAGAATTTAAAATAGAACACTTTGATATATATGTAAATACCCATGTATAAGTATGAGCTTTGAGTAATCACTTAATAACATAAAATAATTTTGAGAAAATAAAGAGGCATTTTGAGACGAAAATTCTGCAGCATAATGACTACGTTTCGGGGTTTCAGAAAACATTAAAAAGAGAGGGGACATGGGTCACCAACTAATAAATGATCCATAAAACAGTAGGGTAGAATAATATAAAGGATTTAAGAACATGTTAATGAAATTTGAAAGACATACCATATGAAATGAAGAACATGAATGGAAGACAAAAATAAGATTTCTCTTACGAAAATTCGGCAGCCTAACAGCGTCACTTAAACTTCAAAAAAAATTGATTTGATGAGATAAAATAGGGTCTCTCATAATATTATCATATAATATCAGTATGATAGATATAGAGATCATAACCCAACATAAAAGAAATGAACTTGAAAGACTTGGCATGAAAATTGAACTTGAAAAATGAGAAGGGTGAAAGAATCCCTTAGAAATTCAGCAGCCGTACAGCGCCACATAAACACAATAAAACAAAATGATGAGAGTAAGATGGGATCTCTCATCATATGAACATTAAAAGGGCAGTAAGAGGAATATAAAAGAACATCATCCAAGATTAGAGCATGGAGCATAAAAAAATGACATAAAAGATATTACTTGAAAACAAAGAGAGAGGTTGGATCCCTTACCTTAAAAGTAACTCTTAAAACTCAACGGTTGGGACCTTGAGGGGATTGAGGTCACCTTGGGAGGTCTTCTTGAGAGGTAAGGAGACCAGGTCATCATTTTGGGAGAGTTGGGAGTAAAAACTAATGGAGGAAAGGGTGGGTATTTATAGGGAAAGTTAGGGGACAAGGCATTAATGGCCAAGGAACACCTCAATGGTGGTTTTGGCAAAACCAAGGGCTGGCACATGGTATTTGTCCATGGTATTAGCTACTTGGGACACCTCATAACTTATTGTACTATTCATAAGTCAATAATATTGATTACGTACTTAATACATCATTTAATGATGTCATTAAGCACCCGTAACTTAAAAATTGTTTTTCAACTATTCATCGAAAATTCAACTTTCTCAGAAAAATCTCATAATTTCACCTTAACCAAATATCGATGCTCTGATTTCAAAAATTAACTCTATTTAATGAAAATAATTAACTAAATATTTTTAATTTAATTTTTAAATAAATACACTATTCATCGAAAATTGATTTTTTCAGAAAAATCCCCAAAATTTACCATAACATAATATCGATGCTCTGAGTTCAAAAATAAACTCCATTTTATAAAAATAATTTCTTAATTGTTTTTAATTTAATTTTTATTTAAAAAACACTATTCACCTGAAAAAACTAATACTTGACTAATAATTTATGAAACCATTATTTACCCATTTTATTGAATCAAATTACATAAACAATGTGTCTAAATTATATTAAAACTTTCTTTAAGTGAGATTACTAATCCATTTGGTCACATTACTAATCCTAAGTGAAAAATCAATATTCATAGTTTACTATTCATCAAAAATCAAGTTGATCTTATAAGACTATAAATTTCATACTGAACATAATTGTAGAAGACCATTTTTTGAAAATCATTACACATTTTTAATTATTTAAGGTTTACATAAACATTTTTAAAATATTCTTTTTTCTAAAATTCTTCCAAAATATGCATACTATATATATCCGGTCATTTGAAAATTCATAAAAATCATCATAAGAAGAAATCCCAATTTTTTATTTAAAACAAATGATTACACAAGGCAGTTACGGTGTCCTTAAATAGCCCCTTATCACATCAGAATAGGACCTAATAGTAAGGTGTGCTAAAAAGAGAGAATCTGAGGGAGGCTCGGCCAACATCGCACGAGTAGTAATTTCTATCAGTTTGAACTTCTCGCAAAGGAGATTCCGTTCTAGCTTCACACGATGAAGTTCAGATTGAGTTTGGTCCAGAGAAAAGCCCAGTGGTGCTACCTCGTTCCCAAGTTCTGTTAGATGGGCTTCGATCCGTCTATGACTACTGGGTGAGGCCATCAAATCTTTTTTCTATATTAATTAACCATGATTGCTTGTATTTAGAGACAATAATCGAAACATTTAGTTTACAACGGTCATATTGACCAATGGTCATATAAAAGTCAAAACCCAACGGTCTCATTTTAATTATACTAATGTTATCAAATGAATCATTTTTGTTGAGTATAAAAATAAAATAAAATAACTCAAAAAATTAGGAAACAAGATTTATTCAAAATTTTGTGTCTTTACAATCTTCCCCCCTTAAAAAATTGCATCCTTTCAATTTTTAAAATTCGGTTTTGAAATTTCATTGAAAGACCCACATCGGAAAAGGAGTCAGTAAAACTATTACTTTAAAATAATGAAAAGGAAGTACAAAGGTCACTCGAGTTAACCCACACTAGGATTCCATGTAAGAAAACATGGACATTGAGGAGAAAACAAAGGGTCATGTTCTGAGAGAGAGAGTGATAGAAAACACGATAATGAGAAAGTTAAGCATAAGAAAATCCCAAACTTATGATGTGTGTAAACATCCTTTGATTACCTAGTAGGAAACGTAAACCAACAACATTTTTGTTTTACGTTCCTTTTCATAATTTTGAGGAATTCATTTACTACATAGAACAAAAACATAAGGAAATATACCTACCTTCAAGTATAGTTTCATCCTTTAATAAGTCTCTACCAAAACTAATCTTTTCTCCAAACGATGAGCATTCAAATACACTTGGTCTCATCAAAAGCACAAGAATAATCATTTAGAGAATCAGGTATTCCACAAAAGAAAAACTATCTCTCTTTAAACATTTATCCCAAAAACAGAAAGGGTAAGATAAAACAACTCTTCAAAAAGAAAGAATCTCATAGGAATGGAAACTACATTTATATCTTCAATGTTCCACGGTACTACCTAGATTTCATCATAGGCCATTCCGTAAATAACTATCTTTAAAATTCTTCAAAATAACCCAAATTAAGATTGAATCCCAAATACAAGACAGACATGATAACATAGTCTTCCAAGATAAGCATTATCATTCATCTCCAAACAACATCAACCACTCCTAACATCTTATAACAAATGTAAATAACCTAAACATATTTTCCCCAAGATAGGTCAATAATTTCCATATGTAACCTATAGTACCATAAGTTCACCTTAAATTCATCGATTCTTCAAAATATAAGTCAACCTTTACTCCTCAAAGAAGATACCGTAGTAATCTATTTACCTCGATCAAATAGGGTTCCCAAAATAGTGAACATCTTCCAAAATAATAATCATCTTTTAATCCACTAATCATCTCTGTCATATTAATACGGCAATCGTCAAACATCCTATCACATTGGTTGTTGGGACATTTTCTTCCATTTCCCGCCATTAACTAAGGAAAGAAAGTACAATTAGGGGCTTAAATACTTAGCCAATAATCATTAAAAGGAAACTTAAAGCATAGAAGGATAAACTAGTAGAAGAAAAGTATACCCTAACCTATGATCCCTTAGGTCCCAAACTAGGTTATCTGTGATAATATATTCTTATGTGAATCTTTATTTTATTTTATCCTTGTTCCTTTAATAATGGTTCATACCATGCTTATAAATTTACCAAAACATATCCCCCGGGAGTGTCGTAACCAAGAGTGCAGCAAGGACCGTTGTCGTGTACCAGTTCCCGTTCGAGTCTAGCTCAAAGCGGAGGTTTCGGGTTTTACCCATATGTACATCTATGTCAGATCCACCTCTACCTACTCGTATCTAGACAAGGATGTATTTGCTTGTCAACCCCTTACTCAATACTCACCGAAAAACCCGGAGGGTTTCCTATATTTAAACTTTTCTATAGGGTTCTTCCTAACGTTTTCATATACTAATTTTAACAAATAACTAAACCATCCTTTGATACCAACTATAGAATCTCGTCTTTTTATAACATAAAATTTCATTACATTACACAGAACTGAGGATCTTTATGGTTTACTGTCTTCGAAACCAGGAACATAATAAATGAAAACAATAAAAACCATTCTTCTTAAACACTTGAAAGGCTTATCCTTAAGTTCATCCAAGGTTCATTAGTGCATCTCATAACCTGGGGACATACATCAAATGACAGGGTGAGTAGAAGGCCTACTAAGAGAAATAAGAGAACCATTTTACATGTGAACTTGAGATACTTCAACAAGGTCATGAAAAGAACTTCAAGGAATGAGAAATAAGTCATGAGATATATCATAATAAAAATAAAATTTTTAATAACTAGAAGATGTGGCTTCAACATTTAATATTGAAAATCATTTTGATTCTCCAAGGTCCATCCCCAAGGTGTCATTAAAAATTACCAAGGTTATTCACCAAGGTATCAGTCTAAATGGTCATCTTAGAGATTAAGTCTTTACCCAATGCATTGGAGCGCTATCTGGGCGCACCCTTGACATGTGTTTATTATCATGTGATCCACATATATCATCATAAATCTTTTCATAAACAACCCATACAGCATAAAAGAAATGAGTTTCATTTTATAATCATAACATTTTAAAAACTACATTAAAGACATGATCTTTATGTCACATTAAATCCACGGAAAGGGAAAGCAGGTTTCATGTATGTAAACACCAGAATTTAAAATTGAACACAATGATATATATGTGAATACCCATGTTGAAATAATATCTTTGAGTATTCAATAAATAACATAAAATAAATTTGAGAAAAGAGAGAGGCTTTTTTGAGATGAAAATTCTGCAGCATAACGACTACGTTACGGGGTTTTGGAAAACATTGAAAAGAGAGGGGACATGGGTCACACACTAATAAATGATCCATAAAACACTAGGGGAACAGAATATAATGGATTTAAGAACATGGTAATGAAATTTGAAATACATAACATATGAAATAAAGAACATGAAAGGAATAAAAAAAAGATTTCTATTATAAAAATTCGGCAGCCTAACGACGTCACTTAATCTTAAAAAAATGATTTGACGAGATCAAATAGGATCTCTCATAATATGATAATAAAAGATCAGTATGATAGATATAGAGGTCATACCCCAACATAATAAAAAGGAAGTTGAAATACTTGGCATGAATAAAGAACTTGAAAAATGAGAAGGGTGAAAGAATCCCTTAAAAATTCAGCATCCTAATGCCACCACTTAAACATTCATAATAAAATGATGAGAGTAAGAGGGGATCATTCATCATATGAACATGAAAATTGAAGTAAGAGCAATATAAAATAACATCCTCCAACATAAGATCATGGAGTATATAAAAATGACATAAAAGAGATTACTTGAAAAGAAAGAGAGAGGTCAGATCCTTTTCCTTAAACGTAACTCTTAAAACTCAAAGGTTGGGACCTTGAGAGGCTTGAGGACAGCTTGGTAGGACTCCTTGGAAGGTAATGAGGCCATAGCATTGTTGGGGGAGAGTTGGGAGTGAAAAATAAAGGAGGAAAGGGTGGGTATTTATTGGGAAATTGAGGGGACAAGGCATTAATGGCCAAGGGACACCTCATTGGTGGTTTTCGCAAAACCATGGGCTTGCCCATGGGATTTTCCCATGGTATTGGCCACTTGGGACACCTAATACCTTATCATACTATTCATAAGTCGTCCATATTGATTACATACTTAATAAATCATTTAATGATGTCATTAAGCACCCGAAACATAAAGAATGTATTTTCACAATTCATCGAAAATTCAACTTTCTCAAGAAAATCCCAAAATTTCAACTTAACCAAATATCAATGCTCTGATATCAAAAATGAACTCCATTTTATAAAAATAATTTTCTAAATATTTTTAATTTAATTTTTAAATAAATACACTATTCACCGAAAATTCATTTTTTCAGAAAAATCCCCAAAAATAACCATAAAATAATATCGATTCTCTGAGTTCAAAAATAAATTCAATTTTATAAAAAAAAAATTATAATTATTTTTAATTTAATTTTTAATTAAAAAATACTGTTCACCTGAAAAAACTAATACTTGACTACTAATTTATGAAACTGTTATTTACCCATTTTATTGAATCACATTACTTAAACAAGGTGTCTAAATTATATTAAAACTTTCTTTAAGTGATATTATTAATCCATTTGGTCACATTACTAATCCTAAGCGAAAAATCAATATTCATAATTTACTATTCCTCAAAAATCAAGTTGATCTTATAAGACTCTAAATTTCGTACTGAACATAATTGTAAAAGACCATTTTTTGAAAATCATTACAAAATTTTAATAATTTAAGGTTTACATAAATTTTTTTTAAAATATTATTTTTCTAAAATTCATCCAAAATATGCATACTATATATATCCGGTCATTTGAAAATTCATAAACATCATCATAAGAAGAAATCCCAATTTTTTATTTAAAACAAATTATTAAACAAGGTAGTTATAGTCTCCTTACATAGCACCTTATCACACCAGCAAAGGACCTAAGTGTAAGGTGTGCTAAGGTTACAGATTACGAGGGAGGCTCGACCAACATTGCACGAGTAGTAATTTCTATCAGTTTGATCTTCTCGCAAAGGTGATTCCATCCAAGCTTTTCACGATGATGTTCGGCTTGAGTTTGGTCCAGAGCAAAGCCTAGTGGTGCTACCTCCTTCCCAAGTTCTGTTAGATGGGCTTCGATCAGTCCAAGACTACTGGGTGAGGCCATCAAATCTTATTTCTATATTAATTAACCCAGATTACTTGTATTTAGAGACAATAATCGAAACGTTTAGTTTATAGGGGTCATATTGACCAATGGTCATATAACAGTCAAAACCCAACGGTCTCGTTTTAATTATACTCATGTTATCAAATGAAACATTTTTGATTAGTATAAAAATAAAATAAAATAACACACAAAATTAGGAAACAATATTTAATCAAAATTTCGGGTCGTTACATTATTTATGACAGCTTCAAGAGAGTCACGTGTTCCATAGAGAAGTAAATCATTGATATAAGGACTTCGATGTCTGATATGATGATAGAGTTACAAAATCATTATCCACCAATATTAAAAAAGGCGGGATTCCCAAACCTATGAAGTTCAATATTGCATCACATTAGATAATATTGATGAAATTTGACACAGTAATAGATAATAGGGTAGAGTCTGCAACATATATGGTTCAAAGATCTATAATGATTTTTTCATACATTCTAGAGAAATATGGGATGTATGAGGAGTTATCCCGGATAGACTTATTTTAAATGTTCATGATCAACTTCTATCAAGATAAATTGAGGGGTGAGAAGGATCCCATGTTCCTGCATCTGAAATAGGTGGGAATATCATTCATGAACTATGTTGGATGTTTCACCATATTATAACACTTTCTATAATCATTATCCACTAATGAGATCTCCACATTGAGAATGTTTGTAGGAAGGCTTCAGTATGAGATAAAGTAACAGATGAATGTATTTTTTGTTGAGTAGCTTTTCATTTGTGATGAATTAGGCAGTCATTATGGACGAAAAACTGGGAGGGGCCATGAGTTACGATCATGATGTTTTAGTTGGAAAATTGGTATTTGTTATTTTATAGAATAAAAGCACTTATATGATAGTAATGATGAAGGAAGTAGTAGATAAAGATTTTGGGGAAGTGGGAAATCAGAATAAACCACATTCTGTTGCAGTTCTATCAGCGTGGAATAACGCGAGTCATAAGGACTCATTGTCCATACCCTATTATGGACTTCCATTCATTCAATATTATTGTAATATTCAAAATTTCTATATGAACATCTCATAATAGAGTAGTGGAAAGGGGTAATGCCATGTGCTAGACTATTGGAAGGACTCAACTACCCCTCGTCAAACAAGAAGTTATCTTTTCATAGGATGTTTATGTTGAGGTTGGGGCATGGTACCCTAGTATATGAATTGAAGTACCATATAGTAGGGAGAATATTGTGGAGTCACGCTATATCTCATTGAAGTGGTGATATTCATCTGAACACTATATTGACTACTACTTCTATTTTGGATACAATTCCATCTAACATCAAATGTATGATTCATTTATCATATACTTATGCTTTCAAATTTTTGATATAGGAACATCAAATTATTTCTTATATTTCCTTTTTCAGCAATTTTTTCTTTGTTGTGGACTGATTGGATGGTTTTCTAAAAGTCAACACCATGATGGGATAGTGGGAACAAGATATCAAATATTGCAAGGCATATATTCTAGATATCGTTTGTTACCATTTCTTTATAGAACCATTTGTGAAAGATATGATTTGTTTATATTTGATTCTTGGTATGGGTTGGTAAGTTCAATACCCATATCATATTTTCTATTATTAAACAAGATTTTCCTTTCTATCTCTAGAAGGGGGAATCTATTTTCACCAGGATGAGTGAGATCATAATTCTTATTGTGTTGGACCAATTAAGTTTAGATTTAATTGTCTCATCGCATAGATAGTAAGTCTTGTTTTAGATGATGGTGGAATGTTATAGGATTTTTTTCTCTAGTGGTATACCATTTTAAGACTTATATAATATGGAATCTCATGGTTTACCACAGAAGTGGGAGATAATGTTTATGGTTGATTTTGTTATCGGATCATATCTAATTTCTATTGAAACCAAAATAATGGAACCAAATGTGATTCATGTGTTGAATGTTGTTTTGAAGTGATAAAATCTAAAGTTTTCATATATCCTATAAATCAACATTGGGTTCTCTATATCTTTTCACCAAAACAGAAGGAGATACATTGTGATTTTGGGTGGATTATCGAAGATTAAGTGAGAGATAAGTGAACAACCAGTTTCCCATTTTCTATATCAATGATATATTTGCTAATTTTAGTGAATATAAGATATTATCCAAGATAAATTTTATATTTTGATTGCACCATTTGAGGGTGATACCATCATACATACCTCATACTTTTTTCAGCAGTATGTATTTTATTATAACTTTATAATGAGATTGATTCATTTGAAAAATGCACCAAAGTTACTAATTGATTTTATGAATTGGATCTCTATACTTTTTGGATTTTTTTGGGTTTTTTATCAAAAAAATATTAATGTACTCTCAGTCCATAGAAAATCATTCCCAATATCTTGAAATTGTATTGATTGTATTTATATAGCACAATCATTACACTATTCTAACCAAATAAATGTTTTGGTTTGATATATTTCACTTCTTATGAAATCTAATCTTAATTATTGGGGTGTTAGTGGACCCAAAGAATATATTTTTTATTTTATCATGGGAGATACCCAAGAATTCCTTTGATATTTTAATATTTATGGGACTGTAATGCTATTATATGCACTTTATACAAGACTTCTCTTGTCTGGTAGCACCAATGTCAGGGATGACCACGAGGGAACTGAATGAATTTTTATTCAAATACTTGTGAGATGGGTTTATAGTGGATGAATTTAAGGATTACGTCAAAACCAATCCCCACATTACATGTGCTATGTAAGTCACATACAATAAATTTTTATGCATCCATAGATGGACTCGAGGAAGCATTAATATAGAATGATCGAGTGGTTTTCTTTTCCTCTAAATTGCTAATAAAAAATAATAGGAATTATCCTAATCACTATATATATTTTATTGTAATTGTAAATGCCTTGAGATTATTGATCCACTATATATTTAGTTAGAGGTTTCTGGTTTATAATAAATGCAAGATCCACGAGAATATATTTTCTCAACTAGACCTGAAAAATCAACAAATGAGGTGGATTGAGTATTTATAGACATAAAAAACGGATTATACAATAGGAAAGGGAAACAATATTTCTAATTATTTGATAATGGAGATACATAAATAAGTAGTTGTGTATTCTTGCGATGAGTAGCATATGATGGTGGCATTTGCAGATATGCATTATGATGTTCAAGAGTACAATGGAAGAGTAGCTTTGACTTCAACATTTTTCATTCTTGTTCATATTGAATTGTTGAAAATATAGAATTCAAATGATTTGATTTTATTAGTTCGATGACATAGCATACATGTTGAAAGTCTACCCTCCATATTGTCTCTTGCCAATGAAAATTATATTATTTTATTGTGGTCATGTATGGGTTTTAGGAGCTTGTGTGAGGTGATAATGATATAATTTAATTCCTCATGATCGGTGGTATATAATGGCTAGACAAGGATTTATCATGATCTTCAGATATATTACTGGTGGTAAGGAATGAAGTAGGAGATAGAAAGATTCATAGTAAAATGATTAATCATCAAGAAGGTGAATTCTCAGAATCAATGTCATTATTTGATATTGTCGCCTCTACCCATTTCTAAATGGATGTTGTTTTACATACATATGGACATCATTATTGGATTATCCATGACAACCAACATGAATGACAAAATATGGGTAATTTTTGATCGAATGTCAAATGCATCCCACTTCTTTTTTATTATAGAGACATTCACTATTGATGATATGGGTAGTATTTAAATGCATGAGATTGAATGGTTTCGTAGATTTAGGAGAAGTATAAATTATTATATAGATCCTTAATTCATGTCTTAGACCAGGAAGGGTTTTTTAGAAGGATATGGAATCATAGGTTTTTTTGGAACACCCTTTTAGCCTCAGACTAGTGGTCAATCTAAGAAAACTTCTAAGAATCTAGAGTATGTGTTATGAGATTATGTTTTTTATTATGGTGATTTTTTGGGATAGTTATATATAATTGGTGGAATTTTCATATAATAAAATCATCCATGAATCATTATAAATGGTTCACATTATGAAGTTTTATGGGAGGTGTTACTGATGACGACATTGTTGGTTAGAGGAAAGAAATTCACCAATTATTTTATCTTGTCTCATAAAGGATATGTTTTAACAAGTTTAATTAATCATAATATTATAAGTGACCATAAATTTATGGAATAAATAATAAACATACCTACATAGAGGACTTATAGAGTTTGAGGTAGGCCATCATGTTTTTTAAAGGAGTCTCTTGGGTTTTATAAATGTTGTATCAGGTTTTATGAAAAGCAATAAACTTGGTTATTCATCCCTATTGGGATAATAGAAATGATATATCTGGTGTTTTACTGATTTTCCATTCCCTATAGATGTATCTACATGCATGGTGTGTTTTACATGTCACACATATGGGGATATCATCTTGTCATATATCATGTTGTGTACATTGGGGACGCTAATAATTGAGTAGATTCATACTTTTAGAAGCATCTAAATAGAATTTTGGACTATATTGAGAAGTATAGTTAAATAAATTCCATACATATACTTCAATTTTAGTGGAAACATGGGTATTTTTAGTAGGATACCTGGGAGTAGGAGTCTGATATGTAATCATAGTGGAAGGGCATGTTCTATAAAACTCCAAAGCAATTTTTAAAGAATCATGGGGTTGATTTTTTATAAGTTCATGAGATTATAATATTATATTTATTTTCTAGGTAGATCATTCTTTGAGTTTCCCATTCAATATATTTTGTTTGGGTCATCCTTTGTGTATGTACATTAGTTGGTGAGTCTCGATTAGAGTGGTAGATATCTTTCTAGAGAAAATAACCTTTTTCCAGTTATATATGCTTGTTTTAATTTTGGAATTATATGAATAAACATGTTAAAAATCCTTATGAAGGGTTTATGCATGATTATCAGATTTAAGGAGAGGATTAGAATTTTTATGGCACTTTTGGATCAAAAAAGTCTGCCTGAAATTTACATTCCTTACATATGTATTACAAGATGAGTAACAGTATCTATGAAGATGAATTGAAATGAATTTTGATTCTAAAAAAGTTCATGGAATAAACTATATTACATGCCAAGAATACAAATTACACAACATGTAATGTTCGAGCAGTGCCAATAATTCATCAAGAAATGTGAGTTTCAGCATACTCAAAAATCAAAAATCATACTCCATGTAGTAAATATAAACATTCTATATTTCTTGATATTTGTGGTTGAAATATTTTTTTATGATTATATTTTTATTCATTTTATATAAAACGCTCTAGTCTTAGACCATAGTAAATATCCATGTGGATTGGAGTCTACTTTTTCATTGTAAATGTGATGTTTAAGAAATCTGTCTTTTGTGTGTAATTTTTCTTAGGTTTTCCACTGTAATCAAGAGATCTCTAATTGTTGTGGTGGATACTTTTTACCATGATTAGTTTGGGTGTTAATCTTGATCATTTTTAATCAATGATCCTCCTTCAATTACCTACAAAAAAATTATAGCTGGTGTTACTATATGGATGAGTTGTGTTGAATGTCAATTAATGGTATATGGTGTATTTATTTTTTAATTAATTGAAATATTGTGATTGATCCAACACAATATGTGAATTAATTAACTAAATATTTAATTACGATAAATCATATATTGAATTATTCCTGAGATCATATTGTATTCAATGGTATTATGGCATAGCTTATGTCCACCCATTAGAGGATAAAACACTTGAAATATAATAATTTAGTGAATTGAATAAAGTATGGTTATCATAATATGAAATTTCCAGAGATTTCATTATGCAGAATCACATTGGCAATGGATTATTCCATATAAATATGGGTGTTTAGTTTAATGAAAAATGGTAATTTTAATAATTAACCATTGATGACTATGACATGATGATATAATATACTAGTTGTTATGGGTTGTGTTATTAATCATGTTTTAATTATTATTCAGGGTTCTTAGACAATCTTAATGTTCTAATTCTTTTATAGTGGGATTGGACTAGTTTGATGTTGTAATGAATACATTGAGGTCTTAGACTAGTTTGGTGTTGTAATTCTAATATAGGAGGCCTTGACTAGCTTGATGTTGGGATGCTTATATAGTGGTATTTTCCGAGATGATGAAATATTTACATAGAAGGATATACTGATATTTTAGAATTTTTGTAGATAGGGGAATCCTCTTATGATGAAAATGTTATAGAGAGGGATATTATTTTATATTTACATATATACATAGAAATATTTTTTCAGCCATTTGATTTTTCCATTAGTTTTGGTAATGTATAGAATGGTTGTTCTATATTCATAGATATATTCTTGATGGTTACAATGTATGTTGATTATTTTGATATATTAATTAATTAGTTATTGTTCATGTTATATTATTTATAACATGCAGTTTTGATCAGAAATGTTTTATTAGACATGGTGGTGTCAACCAAATGTGTTTTACCGACACCCTATTCGGGCCATTTTTTTGGCACCAGAGACAATTAAAAGAATGTTGGTTTTGAAAACGAAAAGAGAATTTTTTTCCTTTACTAAATAGTTTGGAATTTTAAGATGGGACCAACATGGGGTTTGATATCATGTATTTTGTGTTTATTGTGGAATAATATTTTTTTATGTGTATTGCATTAAGTCTTGAATTTATATTCTTTTATATTTTCATTAAATGATTCATTATTATTGGTCTATTTTTCCTCCTTTCACTTCCAAGGGGTATTTTGCATTGTTTCTACTATATCCATTACTATGATATTTTTTATTATTATAGTTTATTTCTATTGTGTTGTAACTCTATACTAGGGGGAATACCCTCCCCACAATATTCATTTCACCCCTACTACTAGATGGCATCCTTTGGCTTATGAGGAGTCATAATTGATGTCTTATTACAAACATGATTTGACCACATGAGAGAGTGGATGATAGGGGATATTAGATAATCTATATTGAATAGAGTATTTTTATGTTTAAATATATACAATGAACATAGTATGTGTGTCTTTTAACAATCATCTATGGAGTATCTTCAATATGGGTAGAGGATATTCCATTGTGATAATTTTTTAAAAATAATTACTGATTTTTCATTTTAAACATAAATATCATATTTTTAATAAATTAAATGATTTAAATGTTTAGTATCTTTTCAAAACATGTATCATAAATATTTTTTACTTAACAAAACATATTATTTTATAAATCTGTGTAATTCAACCTCCTAAAATATATCATTTTCTCCTTTGTAAATGTAGTCACTTTAAAATATACATCAAATAATGGGGTGAGATAAAATCATTGCAAGGGGAAGGATAACCTAGAATGTATAAGAGACACTAATCAATAGTGTATGGGTGACCATTATAAAGAAACCATATAATTATCATCTAATTATCATAAAAATAATGGGGGAAACATTGTATAAAGTTATGGAATGTGGAATATGAATAATAATTAATCATTACAACATCATGGTCAAATTCAACACATAGTTGTGAACAAATCTTGTTTCATGTTCTCTTATAACAGATGTGTATAAATCGTAACATTATAATTATGAACAAATATAACATAATTTTCATGCATAACACATATAAAATCAATAAATGTATATCAATAAACATAGTTAATTAGAGGGCTATATTATTATGGTTCCATCTGTCACATTGTATAATGGTCATAATCATGCATGCCACAACAGACATATAAAAATTGTAGTCAAGAAATAAACTAATGGAATGGAATGGGATTTATATTTTTTTAAATGATTTAATTAATAAATATCCCTTTTGTCTCCCAAACTATTAATTTTAATCATATTTTGTTTCATAAAATTCAAACATTCATGAGTGGATGAGATCTAACATAAGATAAGTAAAACTGTTGTTTTTTTGGAAATTTACATCTATTTTAAAAGGATTTTTTAAAAAAGTTGAAAACATATTAATATGATATAAATATGTTTATAACTAGGATTAAAATGGAGATAATAGTGGATAACATTGAAATGGAATTAAAATATCATCCATAATGAGAATAATGAAATATATGTGATTGCCCTAAATGATTGTGCATATGATTGAGAATGTAATTACATTAAATCCAAATTAATTTTATTTTTCTTAAACCTAAAGAATAATAAGTGTTAAAATATTAAAAATGGGATCATAAGTAAATTATTATTATTTATTAATTTTTTATCACTTATAATAATTGGATTATGTTTTCTGATTTCCGTCATCAAATGCGTAACATTTTGATGTCAAATTTTCATTAAAATATCTTATTTTTATCATATTTAATTATCATGTATTGTTTATAAATATAAATTTTTAATATTAACTATAGAATATAAGAAAATATTTATTCATACATTTTTATTTAATAATTAATTAATAACAATCATGTATATTGATTGTGATTATAATAGAAGTTAGAACGTCCTTAGTGGTGGTTAACCTAGAGTTATGGGGACATCATCTATAGAACAGGAATGTGATGTATGAATTTAAAACACAACATAATTATAATCATTTTATCATGTTCACATCATTTATATAATGTTAAAATACTAGTAAATTAATATTAAAAATATATTGTTGAATGTATTGTAGAAATGGAGGTTGTTAAGAGGATAATGTGAAGATAAACGTATGAATATTTCCCTCTTATCAGTGTTTCATCATTTATATTTATTAAAACACCATTATTTAATGGATTTCAATAGATATATATCTTCCTTAATATTTATAAGTGTCTTTAAAGATTTTATTTTTTCCTAATGTTATATATTTTATGTTAGGGGTGTTTTTTCCACAGGAGAGGCAAGGGGATACTTATACTTGATCATACATGTATTTTATGGTCTAAAATTGAATTAAGTGAATAATACAATGTAAAAATATCTCTGTATACAAAATTTTAGATTAGGAAATATATTTGAATAAAAAAATATGATTTTGGGACCTTTAATATCATTATAATTCTAATTAATTTTTTTAATAAAATAGAAATGAGAAATAAGATGAAATGTTTATTTAATGGGGAAATTTATAATTTTATAATTTAGAAATTTCATTTTACCTTTAAATGTAAAAATTATTTTATTAAATTACCCATCTATATTAATAAATTTTATTTATGATAAATAATCAATTGATTATTTATTAAGTCACTATTTCATCATAATTTTTTCATAAAACATTATATATTTGAAAAATTATATTATAAAATTCATTTAAAAAATTAGTGATTCTCATAAATTTACCAATAATTTTCCCTTGGGAAATATTGATGTGATGATTCTAGAAATTAATTTATTTGTATAAATTTAATTTTATTAAATGAGTAATTATATATATTAATATTAAAATTAAGATATCTGGGAAATATAATAAAATTCATCTTATATAAATAATTATTACAATTTCACTTATTTTAAATCATTATATTTATTTTATGGAGTTGTAATTTTTATATTATCTTAAATATCATAGATTAAATATTATTTTTATAAATCATTTTATTTTAATGTGAAATAATTGTTCCAAAAGTCAGGTTACAATTTCCAATAGTCGCGTTACTATTCCAATAGTCTTATTACTATTCTAACAGTCATACTAAATTCTATAAATACCATTTAATTTTTTTATTAAATATTCATTAAAAGTCCACCAAATGTTCCATATTATTATTTTTCTCTGATATCCATTATTTTAGTATTATTATGTTAATTTTCCGTACATTTGTTTATTGGAGTGATGATTCTAAAATATTTGGGTTAACCAATTTTCCCCATTATTTCTTTTCTGATTTCTATTTTTTGTCCCATTCATTTTTTTACTTTTTATGGTTCCTGTTTTTACTAACATAAGGATTTTCAATAAATAAATAATTCTAGTTCTGTTTCCCTAATTTATTTATGTATATAATATTTAATAATATAACAAACAATTATCACTAATAAATACATGTTTGTTATGTAATTTACCCTTAATAAATTTCATAATTAAAATTTATACTAAAATAATTTATTTAGAATAAATAAATGTTCTTATTTTTCATTGTTTCCATTAGTTCCCATGTATACTCTACATATTTATGGTTTCTACATAGCAATTTTACAAGGAAATTTGTCCTGTGGCATATCATATTTTCTATTCAATTAATTATAATCATCATACCATCATAATGAGCGATGTAATACTCTATTTTTACCACATCTTGATTTATTACATGTGAGTAATATGTTATGTAGTTCTTTAATAAAGATATGTGGAAAAAATCATAAACATGACCCATGTTTATTGGATGTTATAAATGATAGGGAACTACACCAATAGTTTCGGGGATCTCAAAGTGGAAAATGTACCTAGGGATAAGATTTATGTATTTCCACAAAACATGAATATATTCTATGGTGATATTCACAAGAAAACATTTTCACTAACATAAAAATCTCTTTTTAATTGATGATTCTCATCATAGCTCTTATTTCATGTCATGAATCCTTTAATTGTTGTTTTATGGATTAAACTATTTCTACAATATCATGTACTACATCAGGTCAATATAGTTTCTATTCACAAACATCATCCCTTCAATTATGATTTCAACACTACTTCACATATATGTCTTCATATGGAGCAATTTGAATAATAGAGTGGAAGATGGTACTGTACCCCAACTAAACAAATAGAAAATTTTGATCCCATCAACATTTAAATTCCATTATAAAATCTCCTCACATGTCCTCAATTACATAAATGGTTCATTTAGTTTTTTGATATTAGGGGGTGATTTTCAAAACTGAAATTCAATTCATCATTCAAAGAATGTTAATGACATACCAGAATTTAGAGTATGTTCCTTGGATCATGATAAGAGACAATCAAGTGTTCTTCCCCATGAACCCTTAAAACAAAATTTCCCTATACAATGGCATGTAATTCAAGTGAGAAATCTTACTATAGGTAAATGCAGTGGTTGTTCTGTGTGAGTTGATTAATGAAAATCCATATTACATTGGATGTTCTTAATTTTTTTGAGAGACTAGTGAAAAAGTCCATGGTAGCCCAATCTCATTTAGATGTGGGTTTTAGTAATGGTTGCATCATCTCATAAGACATATCTCAACCGTATTTAACATTATGACTTACCATGAACCATGATATATTTTTAATAATATTATTATTTATGTTTCCCCACATGATGTTTTCTCAATGATCAAGGAACATCTTAATACTTCCAGGATGTATGGATCATGATGAGACATGTTCATTATACTATAGCTCAGTCTTTATCTTTTTCAATGTATATACATAGAGTCCACTTATAAAACAAATGAATTTTAAAAACACTAATCATAGTATCCTAGGTATATTGGTTTCTATATTATATTGGTACACGGTATAAGTGATCACATCCTAGCATAATGAATAGTTTAATTGTCTTTGTAAACTAGATTAGTACTTGAAATCCAACATATATTTTACAAGGTATAAAACAAAAATTAATATTTATTGAGAACACCATTATTCCATTTAACATATACTATCATATTAATAGGAATTCATTACATGGTATATCATAGAAATTTAAATATATTAGAGGGGTGACATTAGATGGTCTATAAATGTATTTATACAATAGAAGATAATAATACCTGAATAACATAAAAAGAATTAATTATTATAGAATAATTCCACAAAAAATTTACATGAAATAGAAACATATAAATATATACTATAATAATTCAAATAATGAGGTGGTCATCAAAAAAATATTTCACCCTTTCAATTGAATTCCATTATCAATTCCGAAAAAAATAATTATCCACTCTATCTAAACAATAAATACTTCATGTAACATTCTATTTATCATGACAGTGGAGCACAAAAATGATATTTTCATTGAGTTAATCCATTATTTACTAATAAGTGGATTATAATATCTATTAAACATTGATGGTTGTTTCCACATAAAATTATCAATGGATAGTTGGTTCTACTTAGGTGAATCCAAAGAATCCATAATATTTTGGTTATTTTTGATAGCATGAGATTACTCTGTAAGATTCACCATGATGTTTTAAACTCCACATACCATTTCATTGTGAATGTTTTTTTTTAAAAAAATTCATTTTCCCACATATGTGTTATTATCTATGCTTCTCATAATTCCAAAAATTTTCTAAAATAGAAATTGATTGAAAAAATGACAATTCAAAAAATCAAGAATAAAAAATTCATTATCAGGAGAAAAATATTTCTAAACCATTTTCTTATGGGCTCTTATGATATTAATTTCTCACAAATGGTCCTTCTAGAGTCATGTACTTTAATAGTTGTGATATTTAATGAAAAAATAATTTAGCTATATATATTTCATAATGCTTTTTATAGAGATTGGTATTAAATAATAGAAATATTTCTGGAGTTTCAAACAAGATTTATAGAAAAAAACATTTTTCATGCACTATGTGATGATAGAGTTAAGACCCAGTCAATGCTTTACTTGGTTATTATACATATGTATAATTATACAAGATCTATATAGACATGTATATCCATACAAGGATTTCATTTCTCAGAAACCACCTACACATGTACATTCCAAAATATTGATTTTTTACATGTAATATGACTTATACGTTTGGTATTTACAATTTCATTATAATTTTAATTATTATATTTACTAAACCTTTCCATTTAAACAAGCTATACTGAACCATGTTTTTCTAACATGATTATTCCATCAATATTTATGATAAATAACCTAAATGTAATAAATAAGGATCAAACATATTAGTATCTTGGGATAAATAGACTCATACATAACATAAATAGAATAAAAAGTAAATATTATATAAATCCACTTATTTATCCTACTAAAATACCTCACATTTTTTATTATATATGTTGTTCCCTAATAATATATATCAATGAAATGGGTGATCTAAAATCAAAGTAAGGGGAATGATAACATAAAGGGAATAATGTAAACGAATCAATAATAAATGGGTGTGAATAATCATCCTAGTAATATCATAAGAATGGGATAATCAAAATAATAATAAAGGAAATATTTGATAATGGTATGGAAAGTTTAATATTCACTATAATGAAACATCATAAAACAGTTTTCAAATACCACACAAAGTTTTGAATAAAACTGGCATCATGTTCATGCATAACATGCATGCATAAATCATAACATCATAACGTAAAATAGACATTGAATAATAATCATACATAATAAACATAATTACATTAGGTAAATCACATTGCCAAAGGAATTTTAGGGATATATAATTATGTGCTCACCAATCACATTGTAAAATTATCCTTATCATGTGTGACAAAAATAAAATATTACAACAATACCATTCGAATAAACCAACAAAAATTAATTGGCTTCATGATGAAGTCATAAAAAAAAATTCATGATAACCTTTTGGCTTCCAAAATTAATAAGGGAAATCATATATTTTTCATAGAACATCATAATTTTTGAGTGGTTGCGAAATAACAAAATAAGAGTCAATACAATGTTTTTTGAAATTAAATTTGTTTTAAGAGATATTTTTAAACGGATTAGAAAATATTTATCAATTGTAGAAACATTTATATAAAGAGTAAAAATGGAATGAATAGTGTAATATAATTTTAATACCACTATATTAACTACAATATATAAAATAATGTGAACTGGGAGATAACCCAAAACGAATTTTGGGTTTGTTAATCAACTTACCTTAAATTGTACTTTATTTCAATATCATTTTCTATCCAGGATAATAAATATAGGTCTATAAACAAAATGAGAATGATTATAATTATGCTATTTTCACTATTTATCAATCATAATCATGGGATTATTTTTATTTATTTCTATCATTAATGTGAAACAGTATGATAACATATTTTTCTTTGAAATATACCTTCATGGTTAAATTTGACAAATGTGATTTATTACTACCTATATATTATTAAGATTAAAACCATAATCCTAAAAAAAAAATTATATACAATGTTATATGATATAAATAAATTATTTTAATCAACCATGAGTGTTCTGATAAGAATTTAATTTTTTGTTATTAATATGTGGTTAACTGACCATTAATAGGGCATTTTCAATAGAGGAATATAGTGAATTATAAAGTATAAATACAATAAAATCATATTCATTTAAGTAGCTTCATATATTTAATATAATCGTAAAATAAGACTATAGTCATATAGTTAGATTTGGGATATATATATATAATAGGAAGAGGATTTAAAAATGAGAAGATAAGTTGATAAAAAAATATCATCATCTTGGTGTCAATACTTTTATATGAAACTAGCCATATTGTGTTCTTTGTGATTATTACCTCTAAATCAACCCTTTTGAGGATAATTGCCTTAAGAGATTTTATTTTTTTAGAAATATTTCTATGGTATGTGAGGGAGGAGTGTTTTTTCAAGGGTGGTGTGAGGGGATATTTATACATGAATAGATTGGTATTTTAGATATAAAATATTTCATAATATTATATCTATTGTTTATCATTCAATAGTAACATTTTTGATACTAAGAATTATATTTGAATAAAATTAAAGTATATTATGAATTTGAATAACATTATAATTCTAATTTATATGTATCATCAAAATGAATGTAGGAAAATGATATGATATTTACTTAGATAGAAACATTTAACATAAAAACATTGAATTTACATTATATGTTTGGAAAAAAAATTAATACATTTTAATACGCCTTTATCCTATTAAATTTATTTTTCACTAAGTTGATGAATTTAAATATTTTTTTGTTATCATTATTCCATAAATGAATTGGTATTTGAAAATATATATTTATAATATTCATATAAAAATTGATGTTTATTTGAAAATTACTAAAAAATCATCCTAGGGAAATTTGAACGAGAAAATTTTATAAAATAATATAATTTTTGAATAATGATTTTCATTCAAAATTATATTATATTATTATCCCAAAAAGGCTTATTTCTGTAAAATAAATTAAAATATATTTTATTAGAAAAGATATTATTATTTTTGAAGTTATTAATCCAGTAATTTTTTTATTTCATTTTAATATTAATTTTTTATTAAAATAATCACGATAATTACTATTTTCATTAGATAATATTGTTTTTGTAAAATTATTAATCTAATTTTTAGGATACTATCCCAATGATCAGGTTAATATTCCAACAATCACATTACTTTTCCAACGATCATATTTAGTCTTATTTATACATCCTCATTATTTTATTCAGCAGTAAGTAAAATATATCCAATGGTTATGTATTTACCTTTTATAATATTTCAATTGGTTTACTGCTATTATTTTTCTTTCCATTGTTTTGTTTGTCAGAGTGATGTATATAATATATTTGGCTGATTCAAATTCTATAATTATTGTTTTTCTAGTTTATAATTTTTTTCCCATTTTTAATATTTTAATTTTTCAATGCCTACATTATTTATTAGTTTAATAATTTTTATGAATTAATTAAATTTATATTAGTCTTTATATGTGGTGTACATTTATAATAGTACAAAATATAATACAAGTTAATGATCGAAAGGAATTTGAAAAATAAAGTATATGTCATTATTTATTAGGGTGATTCATTTCTACAAACCCGACCGATATCAAAGTTCCATATTAATAAATTTATAGTGGCAAGATAAAAGGGTGTGTTATTGAGTCAATAGTTTTCATTGTGATTTTTCCATTCATTTATGGTTTGGAAATCAAAAAAACATTTTCTTGACGAAAAATATCTTTCTCTAAGATACATTTTCATTAAGAAAATTTTATTTTTCTATGAATGGGTTTGACATTACATATGGTTTTAAATAAATTTTTTAATGTTTTTATTACTATACCTAATTATCATTTCAATAATTCAAAAAATCTGATCAATATCTATCTCGTAACCTTATATTTATATAGAACTTGATTTTCTGAGAATTTTGATTCTGTTTTATCTAATATTAAGAATACGATATCTCTAGAATTTGAAAGATGTTTTACCTAGAATTGAGAATCTCAATTCACTATATTTTAGAATATAATTTCTATAAAATTGATAATATAATGTCTATTGAATTCATAAAAAAAATTCTTTAGTATTATAAATCTAGTTTCTCTAGAATTTAGAATTCGATTTCGCTGGAATTTTGAGTATGATTTCATCAAAAATGAGACACTGATTATATCAGAAATCAAATTTTGGTTCTCTTGGTAATTAGATTTTGATTCTCTTAGAAATCATTCTCTTATTCTCTCATTATTTAGACTCTAAATTTCATATAATTTATAATATGATTATATGTTATCTCCGGATCGATTTGTGAATTTTTTTTAGATTCCAAATTACACTATCATAAGAATCTAATTTGTTGATTTTGTTAAAATCATCATATTTCCTTAATTTAGAGTATCAGTTTTTATTAAATAATAAATATGATATTTTTTTCTTTAGTATATTAATGTTTCGCATGGTTTGTTTTATAATACGATATTTTCATATCTGTTACGAAGTAATCATTTATTGATAGCCACACGTATAGTTCTTTATGTGATTTCAATGAAACATGGTCGTTGGAGGAAGAATTATATTGTTTGAATTAATGCCAATAATTTCCAATCCATTTTTATTCATTTACAACATTTGTGTTACTACATTTTGGTTACAAAATTCATGTTACATCATTCGTGTGGATCTCTTAGAAGTTTCGATACTCTTCAAGATCTTTTTCTGATCTACCTTAAATGAATGTTTTGAACAACTTGTTTAGTAATGAAATAGTTATTTAGACATGTTAATGCAAATCCAATTTGAGTTGTTCACAATCTATGGATTTCGGGGATATGAAGACAGATGTGCCACTTACCTACTAAATCGAGGTATTGTGTGGATAGGAACATAGATACCGATCATCATATCAAGGTCTTAACCTAATGTGAGTAAAAGATACTTTCATAAATGTATAAATCAAGGGACCATTATCCAGGGTTGTTGGATACCCTTTTCATTCTCTTAAATTATTTCTATGTTACTTGTAAATTGTTACATGTTTGTTTAAATTTCGTTTTATATAGATAAAAGTAATAAATATGTTTTTGAAAAAAGAAATAAGGGTGTTGTTGGTACATCTAAGATGAAACAATATGAGAAAAATTAAGTTACGCCACCAAGAAATGTATATGTTTTGGAAGCTCACACATTATAAGGATGTGATTTTTTTGTTTACTCCCTGAAGATTAATGTAAAATTCCTTACATTATTTCCATGTATAGAATCCAAATGTCAAATGGTTGAAAAAAAAGTTAATGATAAAGATGAGTCTATAATTATTCTTATGGAAAAATTCATCAAACTTGATGCCTATTTAAATATGTAACATATCATCTTTGATGCTCATATAGGTTCTTGAAATGGAATCACAAAGTGGTCGAGGACTATCATATATGATGTTAATTTTTTGAAGATTTCACTAGAGAAATCAAGGATGATTTTAATTAATCCAATGAAAATATCGAGAATAACTCAATAATTATTTTAGATAAACTGAAGTTAATGAATATTGGCCACTAACAAGGAGACAATCATATCAATTAGTAACATAACTCTATTTCTCTTAATAAAAAAATGGAGTGGGAAATCAGGGAATAGTTGGCTGAAAAAATCAAAGTCTTAGTTGAATTGATCAAGTCAGAATGTGAATATTTATCTTCTAATAAGAGATTATCAAATATTTAATATAAAGTATTACGATCAAGAAGATTAGATTAAGAAATATAAACATGATCATAAAGAATTGATGAATCCGAAGGCCATATTCAAATAGTTGATTCTAAAGGATAAATAAGAATGCTTATTATTTCTACATCTGATCTTTTGTTTTAGTGAACTTTTTTGTGCATTTTTTATCTTATTGAAATTGGTAGTATTTTCATTTTATCGTATTGTTTGTTTCCTAACCATTTGGTACAATATATTCTCCCTCCATTCATTTTTTATAATCATGAAGGGGAGAAAAAAATGTTCATAAAAAGTATTATGTTAATTGAAGAGAACACCAAAGTATGTGGGAGATTACTTAAAGAAAAAATTCATATGTAAGGGGGGGTATTTCTCTCTGAAAATAAGAATACTATTTTTAGGGATTTTATAACTTAATGGAGGAGTTTTTCATAATCATAATGAGACATAGATAAAGGGGAGATAAGTATTTCTTTGAAGCTCATAAATGAAAACCTCATATCTTTTTATTATTTTATGAACAATTGTTTGTATTTTCCAAAAAGGGGATATTGTTTAGCCAATATGTTTTCTTATAATTTTTTCATTCCATTATTGTTTGGATATTAAAGTCACATTTCATTAGGAATATTCCCTTTCCCTAAGAAGCATTTTCCAAATGAAAATGTCCTTTCTTTAATTTTTTTTTACTTTACCTATGGTTCCCAATAAATTTTATAATTTCATTCTAACTAAACCTAATCATATATTCATTATTTCAAAAAATTATACCCTTATCTAACTTAAAACATTATAGTTATTTATTATATTATTTCCCTAGATTCATGAATATAATTTTTCTAGAATTGATAATCCTGTTTCACTTGGATTCAGAATCTGGTTTCTCTAGAGTTGAGATTCTGATTATTTTTGAATTTAGAATCTAATTTCTCTAAAATTGAGAATCTAATTTATTTATAATTCAATATCAAAATTCAAAAAAATTTAGATTCTGATTATTTATAATTCTGAATCCAAATTATATAGAATTGGGAATCTGATTCCCTCAATAATTAGTATCCGATTCTCCCAGAAATTAGACTCGGATTCACAATGAAATTTGACTATGATTTTCTCAGAGATATTGCTTCGGTTGTATCAAAAACTAAACATTGATTCTCTCAGAAAGTAAATATTGTATCTCTTTGAAGTCGAACAGGGATTATCATATAAATCAGAAAATAATTTTCATAGACATTAGATTCTGGTTATCATTTTTCTTAGAATCCTTTTGTCAATACTTTTTAGACATAAAATTACACTATCTAAAGAATATGTGATATTCTTCTGTTTTAATTAATATTTTATTTTTTGTACAATTTAATTTATTTGGATCCTATTAAGATATTGTTTCTTCAGTATGGTAATTTTTCTCACATTTTTATAAACAAATGTCATAAAATATTTTATAAACTAACTCTTTCTTGATTTCCATGTGGATAGGGCCCCCAGAAATTTTAGAAAAATATGATCATTGGAGGAGTAATTTTACCATTGGAATTCATTCCAGTATATACTCAGCCATTTGTATTCATTTATAGAATTCATGATACATTGCTCACATTACATTAGTTGTGTTACAAAATTCGTGTAGATCTCCTATACGTGATATTACATTATGAGATTTGTGCTCGATCTTCCATGTCTTAATGTTGTGAAAAACTTGTTCAACTGTGAAATAATTTTTCAACCTACATAGTGATAATCTAATTGGTGCTATTCAGAATTGATGGATTTCATCGATAAGATGACATAGGATCCAATTGCCTTATTAATTGAAGGATTTTGGGGACAACAAGATAGGTACCTATCTTCATATCAGGGGTTTTCTTTATCATGGGTAAGATAGAATTACATGAAATTAAAAATCAAGGGACCTTTATCCAAGGTTGTTCGATACCATTCTTTTTGGGTTAAATTATTTCCATATTACTTTTAACTTTTTACAAGTCTTTTTAAATTAATATTTATTTAGTTGTGCATAGAAAGGGTATATTTTTTACACATTTTTATTCATGTACAAAATTAGATTTAGATTCTATACACATTATCATAGGATCATTCCTTATGTATTCTTGTTTATGTTTTTTATAAGATCCATATTATCGGATCCTATGCAAGTTAGTTTATATTTTAATAACTAAAGAGGGTTATTTATTTCATCTTGTTTAACATTGTTAAAAATATATCTTCTTAAGGATAAAAATGAAATTTGTTAAACCCACAATTCAACTCCCTCGTGTAATTGGAAAATCTACATATACATTTTGATCTGGAAAGTGTCTCATATATCCCAACTCTAGAAATATTTTTGTCATATTACATGGACACTGATGAACTCACTAGGAGTCGAATGTGTGTCATCCAATTTTTTATATCCATTTATAGTTTTTTTTTCAAAGGGTGTAAAGTTCAAAATTTACACATTTTATTTAGGAAATCGCCTTTGAGGATCCTCCATCTCTAGATAATAAAATTTAAGAGACTGACTACCCAAACTCACTTCCTCTCCCTTTGGATTACCTTGATCTTGATTTTTTATATTGATTTAACATATGTATTCAATATGTATTTTTATGGTTTGTCATATCTTATCCTTAAACACTTATTTCATTTAATATATTTACAGAAAACATAGACATTGGTTTTTATTATTATCTTTCATAGGACTCTAATAATTATTATTATGGTCAGAATAATTGATCAAGAAAACCAAATAATTATATCCCAAAAGGGTTGTAGAAATAATCTGTGAAATTAAAGAGAATGAAATTATAAAAATCTTATGTTCCATATAACTATGTGAAAATAAATTATATATCATAACCATATGTGATTGATAACGATCACATTAGTAGAAAATAAAATTTATCCCAACACTATAGGTATCCAATGTATACACCTAGATCACCAATTATATGGGTGGCATCCACTATTCACCTAGACATGTTATCACCTCATAGGGATAGGGAAGCATATAGATATAAATTTGGGTTCCATGATATTTCCCTAACCATTCTTTAGGATCACACAACTACCTATCCAATTAAATTTTTATTTAATTTTTATTAGAATCCATCATTTTGAGTCAATCAATATCCCTCATAAATGTGTAAATAAATGTAACAAAGTGACAATAAAACAACCCCAACATAACCATCTATCACTATATAGGCTTCCCAGCCAATTCATCCCAATACATCTAAGATACATCCCAAATATTTTTATTTGGGTTCGAGGTTAGTATCACTAAAACATGATTGCCCTAAAATAAATTATCACCATATATGTGACCCTATCAAAGGGTGAAAGACCAAAATCATCGGGCATTTCATATTCATACGAGGTGTGTTGCAACAACATATATTCATACATATATAATAAATCATTTTTGTGTAATATTAAATTTATTACACAAAAAACCACTTAATGACCATAATAGTTCATTGATTTTTTTACTTGGTTGCAAATATTCTTACTTCATAAATGATATTCAACATCACCTACAATGATTTTCTTGTCTAGTACTCTTAAAAACACACTCTACCTAAAACCTGTATTCATAACCTATGGAAATGAATCATAATAAAGGGTTATATTAGTTATCAGTATGAGTCAATATGGGTGATATGTAAGCATAACATGAACATTATTATGTGATACCATGAGAATAACATTTATAACTCATACATTATATGTAAAAGATAATAATATATTGATTTAGAGCTCATGAGACCTGAATCATATGAGAATCAAAGAACATGATCCATGATGGTGGGACATTGGAATAAGATATAGATGAGTGTAATAAACATGTGGAATGAAATATTATATTACGGTTTCCCACAAATACATTCATACTATGTAAGGATTGAACTGACCACATTTGTACCCGCATCAGGATTTGAATAATCATCCATATAACCTATGTTTTGGGCATGGTATGACCACCATTGTATGCTCCATTTCAGGTATGGTATAATAACCCATGTACTCTTTTATTAAGGATTCAAGTAACATCCAATGTACCATCATATCACATAGAAAATTTTGTTAATACCTAATGAATTAGAGGGAGATAGAGGTCCCACCAATCGTATAATTAAAATCATTTACATTTTTTCCACATGATAATAACTAATTCATCATATATAAACCCATGAAATGAAAATATATTCATAATAAATTATAGTATCATAACCAATGGAAAATAGATTGGTTCATAACCATTACATCATTTCACCATAACATTACTACTAAAAATAAGCGGGTTTCATGAATGTTCTTTCATGGTATAACCCAATGAGGATAAAAGGGTTTAATAAACATTAAATAATACTAAACAAAATCCTTTATGAGAAAGAATATGAATGGTATACAATGATCATATATCCAGTAAATCAAATATAACATCATAATATGTCATCATAGATGTAGAATTACTTCGATAGGAAAACCACATCAAACATTTCTTTAGAAAAGTAACCATTCCATTTCTCAAACATAATAATGAAATGAGATATCTAATATATATAATTATATAATTTTTATAATATAATAATTATCATTATATATATTTATATAAAATTATATATATCATCTATGTGGTGTGGTGTTGAAAATAAATTCACATTGTTTAGTGAAGTTGGAGTCCACACATTCATGAACGCAATTAACATATCTCAGTGATTGAAATAGAAGGATATAAAATAATATATTTTATTTTACTAATTATAATAATTTCATTAATATCATTTTTATATCTGGAATATTAGATCCTAGTATCCTTTATTATCGTCTATGTAAAACTATAGTGACAAACAAATTACATCACATCACGACACGGTAATGTGTTGTACCCACGATAAATGTTATCATATCCTTAATGGAATAAAAAGATAAAAGGATTATATATTCTATAATGACTCCATATGTATAATAATGTTATAAATATCATATATATATATATACTTTATATCCATCATCATACCCAAATAAAGTAGGTGGCAATGGAAAATCAATAACATATGCGTATGAGATGGTAGTGTGTTATAGACACTAACTATGATTTTGTAGCACATTTTATGGGAGTGGATATGGTATTATGGAATTTAAATAACATAAAGACATAAAATTATTCTTACTATAACTGTTGATTTATATAATCTGGGTATAAAAACAATGGAATAATGTGGATGAAGAAATAAAACATAGAGGCCTATTGATGAATGTTATCTCTTCTTTGGGTATCCCCCTACAATTTGTACCCAAACCAACCCAAGGTTATGTTTTTTTCAAAATAAGTCCCAAATATAAGAGCAGGTATTTTGGGAATATATTATGGTATGAATTGGTCTATCAAAAATGGTTGTATGGTGTGATGAAGAGGTAATAATGGCTGGCCTTTTATAAGTGAGGTGAGTGGGATACCTATAATTTTTTGAAATAATCAATTCCAACCATATTGTATTCATGCGAAAAGGCTAAAATTAATTTATGAAGAGTATAAGTAATATGGTTGAAATATTTCTATATAAAAGGAGATGGAAATGTTTTTTTTAATTTAAACCCTTATCATTTCAGTATAACAACCCCTATAAACTTATTTTTCCCTAACAATGTTAAATAGTCTCCAATATTATTACAATTAATTGGGGTAATAAAATATTTAAACAAAATTATATAAATTTAATTATGATTGTTTAAGATCCTTAATCTATTTTTTCAAATTACATTCTCATAATTTAAAAATTTAAATTTAAAATGAATTTCACAGATGCAACAACAAAACCAGTTTTCATTGAGAAATTATCAATGTTTACCTAGTTTTTATATAAAATATCAATATTAAATTGATTCTAATCAACCAAATTAGATAAATATATGTTTAATTGAGATAAATTAGTAATTAATCAAATTTGAAATAAAATTTTACTACAATAATAATTTATTATAAATGCAGTTTAAAATTAAAATTTACTATTTTCACTATGCAAAAAAATAATATTACCATAACATTCTCAAATACCACCCTAAAATAATTTTTACATTCTAACTAAAAAACATATTTTCATTTTTTTAATGAAATTTCTAAAGGATTGAAAAAATAAATTTAAAAAAATCCCACACATGCGATGAAAAATTAGGTTTTTGTAGTGTATTTTTTTCAAGCAAGATATTACTTTATATATACTCTATGAATAATAATAATAATTTTAACAATATAATAAAATTTTATTTAAATATTGTCTAAAAATTTCATTTCCAATAGTCTTCATTTTCATAATCCATTACTAATTTGAAATGGAGAAGCATAATTGACATTATAATAGTTTTCAGAAAAATCTATTTTTTAATCCCAAAATAAAATTAGACTTAAACTGAGCATAAAGATGATTAAAAATTAATTAAGTTGATTAAATATTAATAAATAATTATAATTTAAATTAATAAAAAATTATTTAAATTTATAATACATAATTTATAGAAAGGAAATGATATTATGAAAAACATCGTTACTTTTCACAGTTTACTAAAAAAGTAAAAATTTACAAAACATTCAAAAAGTTAACCATAAGTAAATTTTTATAGTATGATTCCAAATATTATGTTAATTTTATCCAATTAAAGTAATAAAATATCTATAAATTAATATTAATATTCTCTCATGAAAATCAATTTAATTGTTTTAGAAGAGAAAATATGTTTTATAAATATTAATAATTTACTATAAATTGGTTGTTTATTTTTTATAAAGTCAAAAAATATATTTATATTAATTAGGAATTTTATATCTAGAAATCATAAGTTAATTATTAATATTAATTCTAACCAAATTAACAGTTAAGTTATAAAAAATTTATTTTGTTGTTCACTGAAGCTCAATGGCATGTTTCATTGATTTTATTGAAGGGACTCGTTGTTGTGAATAATGAATTCTATCTAAAAATGTTAATTATTTTAAAAAATAAAATATTTTGTTGGACTACTCAAGTGTTAATCATGTTTTAATAATCAGAAATCTCATTACTATTAATTAATCTTGATCATCAGTGCACATCTTGCTAATGCTCTTCAAACTCAACAATAGGTGCATATCATGTTTTTATAATAACAAATCTTATGGATGTTAATTACTATTTACAAGTTATGCATAATCAAAATTCTCTCATATATTATCTCTAATGAGTAACCTTAATTCATATTCTGCATATCAATGTCTTAGTCCGAATATAGATTTATTTGTGTAAGTATGGAGACACCATGTAGGACTCACCGTGAAGGACACGCCGTGACCAGACACCATGACCAAACACTGTGACCTGACACCGTGACTAGACACGTGACCAGACACCGTGACCAGACACCGTGACCAGACACCGTGACCAGACACCGTGACCAGACAACATGACTAGACACCGTGACCAGACACCCTGACCAGACACCGTGACTAGACACTGTAACCCGTCATAATGACCAGACACCGTGACCTGACACCGTGACCAGACACCGTGACCTGACACCGTGATCAGACACCATGAAGAAGACACCGTTTCCATGATCACTGTGACACCGTTTCTTAATCTTTTTTCAATATTATTTTAAATGATGCTAACGGTCATATTTGTTGTTTTTAATGCAATTAATGTTATTTAATATTAGTTGTTGGATTGACAGGAAACTGTATCTCGTACCTATGAAAAGGGAATCATTACTACTGCCAGAGCTCATGGAATATAAAGAAGATTGAGTTGCATTAGAGAAAACGCGCGCTTGACACGTCTCGACACATAAACTACAATACATGCAAGATCTGTACTGAACCAAAGAACAATCTGGAGGACAACTATGAAGAACACATTGCACGATCCTCAAATAAGATTCATACATGCAATCCAACATTTCTGAAGAACACACGAAGAATCAAGAGATTATAGAACACAAGTTGAACTACGACACTCTGTTTTTCAATAGATAAACCAGAGAAGGACTTCGAAGCATTCCTGCTCAATCCAACAAGTCCAGAGCTACATTTACAATCACTAGAGCAATTTCTAAACTCTACATCTCTACTCTGTGGTTTATTATTTATTTTTCGAGTAGTGTGTGTCATCGGTTGTATTTTTACACACACACTGTCTCCGGGACTTTAACTAGAGGTTTTGTAAATCATCACTCAAAATCATACATCTTTTATTTCCCACTGGGATAGTGGTAGAGTTCATGTGTGACCTGAATAGTTGGTTTGTTGTTTTTTTGTTTCCCACGAATAACAGTGGTAGAGGTCTTGGACCTGGATAGTTTTTGTAAAACTGTTGTTAACCCTGATCCAGGGTGTGGATCCCATTCTTATATATATTTGAGAGGACTAAGTCTCGGTTTGAGACTCAACCTCTTGTTATATCTGTTGTGCACCTTTTATTTAAGTTTAATGTATACGACATATATTATATTTATTCCGCTGCTAGTACTTTAAAAGACAAAATAATTTTGAAGCTACTTTGATAGTAATAATAGCAAGTGTTTACACTTATTTTAAATCAGTAGATTAGTTTCAAAACTTAGTTTGATCTTGTGGTTAAACTAACTAAGACCTAATCAATCTTTGAGAATCTAAGTGAACATTTATAATCTGTATAAATTCTCTACAGTTTAACTTATTTTATAAATTGGGGGATTTTAACTAGACAATGTTTTAACAGAAATTTTAATTGGAACTGAATTCACCACCCCCCCTCTTGAGTGTCCACTCCGACCAACATTTGGTATCAAAGGGTTAGTGGTTTTTGTTCAAAGATTTTTGAAATACTCTGTTTTTCATCAGTGATTTTAGTTGCATCTTTATATATTATAAATTTCAGTTAGTTCTAAATTTTTTAACCCTTTAGATTGTCGTTCTAAAATCTAGTTATGGATAATAGACTAGAGGGTGCTGCTACTAACATGCCACCCTTCTTCAATGGTACAAATTATGCTCAGTGGAAACTTAAAATGAAAATTCATTTAGAAATCATAGGCTTTGATATATGGACTGGAATATAATCAGAATATAAACATCCCACTTCTACTAGATCCACTTGGGATGAACCTACAAAGACTGATTACAATAATAATTGTAAATCCATGATTTCCCTGTACTATGCTTTAGGAGATGAAGTGTTTAATAGAATTTATGCTTTTATAAATGCTTTTAAAATTTGGGATACCTTGGGCATTTCTCAAGAATTAAAAACCAATGTTAAGGAACTGAGATTGAATACTTATACTATTATGTATGATAATTTTAAAATGAAAACTGAAGAACCTATTTCTGACATGTATCTCAGGTTTAATGAGATAGAAAATATAATTAATTCACTTGGAAAAGCTATTCCAGCAAAGGAACAAATTATGAGAATTCTGAGATGTCTACCTGAAAGATGGAGAGGAACTTTTGTCTCAATTAGAGAATCGTGCGATATAGGAGAACTGCTAGTCAAGGAATTAATTGGAAAGTTGATGATGTATGAAGAAGAACTCAAAGTGAACAAATAAGAAGAAGTTGAACCTAAAAGAAAGTCTCAAGCTTTCAAATCTTCAACTTGAAAGAACACTGATAAAGAGAAACTTCAAGCAATAAACGAGACTTCAATATGTGAAGACAGTGAAAGTGATTCTGATAGTGATGCTGAAATGGCTCACATTGCCAGAAGGTTTAAGAAGATTTATGGGAAAAAGAAATTCTTCAGCAAATCAAATTGCAAAGGAAATTATGACAATAAGGAACATTGGAAAACGGATTGGAAGAAATCTGATAAAAGTAATGAAGTTGTCTATTATGAGTGCAAAATAAAAGGACATATTAAAACAGACTAACCAAAGCTCAAATTCAAGAAGAAATATGATTACAAGGACAGTAAGTACAAAAAGGCTATGAAGGCTACATGGAGTGCTTCTGAGGATAGATCCACTGAATCGGAAGTTTCTGAAACTGAACACATAAATAAGGCAAACATGTGTTTTATGAAAAAAACATCTGAGGTAACAGCTAAAACTCATGCTTTAAATTCTTATTATTATAGAGATGATACTGACTATGATGGAATGTCAAAATCTGAACTATTTGAATATTGTGATATATTAGAAGAAACCTGTATTGAGCTGATAGAGAAATACAAAGGTTTAAAGAAACAGTATTCTTTAACTGTTAAACATAAATCTGATCTTGATATTGAAATGGAATAGAATTCTATGTTTCTTAATGAAAACACTGAACTGAAATTATCTAATGAGCAACTCAGAAAAGATTTAGAGAAATTCAAAAATGGAAAAGATACTCTTACTCAGATGCTAGGTAAGAAAATAGCACCTAGATACACTACTGGTATAGGATACCAACCTGGACAATAGAAAATTACCAAAACTAAATTCATTCCTAAATCTGGACAGAATGTAGCTAGTTCTGAAACTTCATATTCTTCAACTAGTTATATTTATAGTTATGGATCTAATAATATTTATTTTTCAAAATCTGTTGACTCTAGAAATCTTATGAGACCCATTAGACAAATATGAGTACCTAATGTTTTATTGGATAACCTGTCTGGACCCATGAAGATCTGTGTACCAAAATCATTCCCTATCTAAATCTATTTGGTAGGAAACCTGCTTAAAGTGGTCCTGTAGGAAGTCCTAGTACTTGGACAATGGATGTTAGAGACATATGTCTGGAGACTTCTGATGCTTTAAAATCTTAGTCAATATTTATGGAGGTTTTGTCACCTTTGGTGATAATTCTAAAGGGAAAATCATCGGCTTAGGCCACATTGGTAACACTGACTCAGTATTAATTTCTAATATTTTATTTGTTGATGGACATAAATATAATCTATAATGTATTTCTCAATTATGTGATGATGGTTTTAATGTTAAATTTGAAAATGATTCTTGCAATGTTTTTAATTCTAAAAATGCTTTAGTATTTTCTACCCTGCAAAATGAAAATGTTTATGCTTTTGATTTAAATTCTTTAGCTAAGCAGAATATTACTTGTTTATATTCTTTTCATAAAGAGTCTTGGCTTTGGTATAGAAGATTAGGACACTCAATATACACTCACTTAGAAAACTTACTAGGAAGAAAATAGTTAGATACCTACCCAAACTTGAGTTTCCAAATGACAAAGTTCGTAATCCTTGTCAAAAGAGAAAGAAACACAAAATATCTTTCAAACCAAAGAAAGAATTCTCAACTTCTCAACCTCTCTAGTTGGTGCACATTGATTTGTTTGGACCATCTATAGTTTCTAGTTAAAATGGGAAGCACTATGTCTATGTCTTAGTAGATGACTTTTCTAGATATACTTGGGTATATTTTCTAGCTCACAAAAGTGAATATTTTTCTTACTTTGTTAAATATTCCATGTCTGTAGAAAACCATAGTGGACATAAAATTAAAAAACTAAGAAGTGATCGTGGCCGTGAGTTTGAAAATCATGAGTTTTAATCTTACTGCTCACACAATGGCTATAGTCACAATTTATCTGCCCCTAGGACACCCCAGTAGAATGGTGTAGTAGAAAGAAGGAATAGAACCCTGCAAAAAATTGCTAGAACTATGCTCAATGAGTATGAACTACCTGTTTATTTTTGGGCTGAAGCTGTAAATACAGCTTGTTATATTATCAATAGTGTCTTAATAAGACTTGTTCTTAAGAGGACCCCTTATGAGTTGTGGAACCATAGGAACCCTAAGGTTAACTACTTCAAAGTCTTTGGCTGCAAAGTCTTTATTATTAATACCAAAGATAATATTGACAAGTTTGCATCCAAGAGTGATGAAGGAATTTTCCTAGGTTATTCTATCTCTAGTAAAGCCTATAGAGTTTTCAATAAGAGAACCAAGTGTGTGGAAGAATCTGTTCACATCAAATTTGATGAAACTGATCCACATGAGCCGAAAACCTCCATTTAAAATCTTGAAGATGATCTCTCTGTTTTGAACCTTAATGATATACACAGTGGACCTATAGTAAAAACGTCCAGTTCTGGAAATTTTCCAGAACCTACTTCTATTGATTCCCAAAATGTTAATGAACCTGAAATTTCTAGAACTACCTTTACTATATAAACTAGAATTCTGAAGAATCATCCTTTAGATGCTGTTGAAGGATATCCTGATAGAGGGACATCGACTAGAGCTTCTCTTAAAAATCAGGTTGAACATCAAGCCTTCTTATCATAGCTTGAACCTAAAAACATTGATGATGCTATTAATGATGAATTTTGGCTAATTCCTATGCAAGAAGAACTCAATCAGTTTGAAAGAAATAAAGTTTGGAATCTTGCTGAAAGACCTAAGGACACTTTCACAATAGACACAAAATGGGTGTTTAGAAATAAAGTAGATGAATCCAGAAACATAGTTATAAATAAAGCTAGACTAGTTGCACAAGGCTATAGTCAAGAAGAAGGTATTGACTATGAGGAGACTTTTTCTCCAGTAGCCAAATTAGTAGATATTAGGATTTTACTTGCTTATGCTGCACATCTAAATTTCAAACTATATCAAATGGATGTCAAGAGTGCATTCTTAAATGGATATATTGCTGAGGATGTTTTTGTTGAACAACCACATGGTTTTTCAAACCCTCATTTTCTAAATCATATTTTCAAACTATCAAAAGCTTTATATGGTTTAAAGCAAGCTCCAAGAGCATGGTATGATAGATTAAGTACTTTTCTAATTTCTAAAGGTTTTACAAAAGGAATAGTTGATCCTGCTCTTTTTATAAAATGAATTTGTAAATATGTTTTAGTAGTATAAATTTATGTTGATGATATTATCATTGGATCTTCTAAAGATTCTTTATGTACTGATTTTTCAAAAATGATGCAAAATGAATTTGAAATGAGTTTAATGGGTGAACATAAATTCTTTCTCGGTGTTAAAATTATTCAAAATGATGATGGAATTATTTTAACTCAAAGTAAATATACTAGAGATCTTTTAAAACGTTTTTGATTGGATAGCACAAAAATTAGTGACACTCCCATGAGTACCACCTATAAGATGGATCTTGAATAAAATGGTAAATCTGTTGATCAAACCACTTATAGAGGAATGATTGGAAGTCTACTCTACCTGAGTGCTAGTCGTCTTTATATTATGTTTAGTGTGTCTATGTGTTCTCGTTTTCAAGAAAACCCTATAGAGTCACATTTAAATGCTGTAAAGAGAATTTTCAAATACCTCAAGCATAGTCCCAATTTTGGACTGTTCTATCCCAAAGGAAAATCATTTGAACTAGTTAGTTATTCTGATGTTGACTTTGCTGGATGTAAGCAAGATAGAAAAAGCACCTCTGGAACATGTCATCTTTTAGGAAAGTCACTAGTATCATGGTGTAGTAAGAAACAAAATTATGTTGCATTGTCAACTGCAGAAGCTGAATACATAGCTGCTGGAAGTTTTTGTGCACAAATTTTGTGGATGAAACACACATTACTAGACTATGGATATCATGTCAGACATGTCTCAATAAATTGTGACAAAACAGGTGCTATTAATATTTCAAAGAATTCTGTTTCTCATTCTAGGACAAAACATATTGATGTAAGACATCACTTTTCGAGTGATCATTATCAAAAAGGTGATATCACTTTAGAATTCATTGGTACTGAATATCAACTTGCTGATATATTCACGAAACCATTAAATTCTAAAAGATTAGAATACATCATACATGATCTTGTTATGATTAATCATAAATGAATATATTACTGATCTTAATGTTTAATACTTTGTGGTACTTTACTTTACAGTTTTATACTTACTGTTTCTAAGTTACTGTTTTATGCTCACAGTCTGACAACTCACTGTCTCACCATGACTATATAAACTACTCACTGTTTCACCGTGATGACTATAAACTGTCTCACTGTGATGGCTAGTTTTCTGTCTCACCATGAGAAGTATGATAATTTTTATTTTTATTTTATTTTTACACGTATCGCGGTAATTTTTATTTCACCGCTATTTGATTTCCCGCGTTTCCGTTTTTATGACGTTTGACATTACCAAATGATAAATCATAAGGGTTTCATTCGACTCCTTACCCTATTTCTCTCCTGAACCTTCTCTTCCCTCTCGCCTGAACCTTTAGTGAATGCCACGGATGAATCGTCCATCTTCACCCTCATCTGATAAGTGCCGATCTAAGAAACAATGGAGGATACCGAGGATAGCTCCCAAAGGACCTCTAATCCCAAACATGGTAAGTCGTACCGTTGTACCTGAAAAAGAGGTTTTCTCTGAAAGGTTTCTATCTAGAAGATCATTAGTTTTGAACATTTTAAAAGAACAAGGATGGCTTGAATGGTTCACTGGACAGAATAGACCAATTTACCCGAGGCTTGTATTTGAATTCTATCAGTATGTGAAGTTATCTTTTGAGTTTGGAGAAATATTTTTGGTGACCAGCTGGATCAATGGTCAGAAGTGATCTTTATCTTTAATGTTGTGGGCTTCATTTCTAAGAATTCCTCATGAAGGAGTGTGTGATGATTACTAGAGAGACCTTCCTCAAACAACTGACATCTTTGACCTAGAAACTGATTTTGAAAATATAACTGGAAATGGAACCAAGTGAAGGGCCATAGCTGCTGAACATGATGGGGAGACAAGACATTTGTTCATATTTGTTCAGAATTTGTTTAGTCCAAGAAAAGGAGATTTTTCTGTGATGAAGTATCAAGATGTGTTCCTGATTCACCTGTTGAAGAATGGCCAAAAGATCAATCTGTGTATGTATGTTATCAACCATATCTGTGAGATGATCAAAGTAACTTCCAAATCCACCTCCCTGTTTTATTCAAGGATGATTTCAGCCATGTTAGTCTCAAAAGGAATGGTTGGACCGAATGATGAAAAATTAGAGGACTTTGATTTCGGCCTATCCATTCCTATCATCATAAGGATGAATATTAGCTGGAATACCTGGAAAAAGAAATGGGTTGAGGATAGTGATCAAATGTATAAAAAGTTTAATCTTGTTGACTATCCAAGAAGGCCTAAGAATCTAGTTGATCCTAGATTGGAACCAGATGAAGTGGCTAAGTACTCAGAAGAATAAGAACAAGAATATGTAACAGATGAAGTTCCACCTAGAGAAGAATCTGTAATACCTCCAATGGAAACAGTTCCTTTTGAAGAGGAAAGGGGTGTTATCCCTGCTGTTATCCCTGCTGAAATACTTCAAGGAGAGGAAGTTGTTGTTGAAAAGGAAAGGACTGGGGATCCTTCAGTTGTTCTTCATGAGGAAGAAGCTCATCCCAATGCTACAAGGAAATTATTATTTCACTGTTCATAACATCAAGAAACCTTTGAGGAAGTTTTAGTTGAAGAGACTCTTTCTGTTGAGAAAGAAGCTAGTCTGGAAGCTTATCTAGTGGAACAATCATTTCCTGAGATTATTTCATCTGATGAAGAAAGAATGGAAATTTCCTTTCAGCTGGAAAGGAAAGAATTTACTGAAGAGATTAGGGATGATCCTGTGGATCTTGTCAATGTTCCTAAACCTCAAGAATCTGGAAGGGAAGCACAAATTGAGGGAGAGGAAACTCGAAATCTTGATATTGTGGAAGCTGGATCTGGTGAAGCTTCTCAACCTTCTGTCACTTTCTCTATACACTCTCGGTATGAGTTCCCAAGATTTTATGATGTGAATGAGTCACTGCAAGTGACTGCAACTTTAATGGATCTTTCTTCTCTGTTTCAATTGAATTCCTTAGCTAATTCAAAACTAGAACCAGATCCCCAACCTCAATCTGGATCAGATTCTGAGTCTGAAGATGACTCTAACCCTCAACCAGAATCGGAACCTCTAACTTTACCTGCATCTATACCTGAGCTTCACTTCTTTGTAACCTAATATGATATGAATGTTTTTGGAGAGTCTTTGTTAGGTGGTTTTGAGAAAATTGTCTCCACTCAACCTTGCCCAGTGACTCAATTAAGTCAAGAAGATTCATCAATTCTCTTGTAAAATATTTTCTTTCATATTCAACCAAGGATGATCAAATAAATTCAAGAAGTCTGAGTAGAGAATAAGTTGATTAGTGCTGATGTTGCAAATCTGAAAATTATGGTAGCAAGTCTGCAGAATAAGCTATCTGTGAGATCAGAGCTTGCTTCTGTTTGTGCTCCTGCACCTGCTTCTGTTTCACCTGAGTCTTCTGATTCCCTCATTTCTAGGGAGATAGTGTCTCATGTTCATCCTTACCTACTATATTTTTATGAAAAGACTGGAAAAAGGAACACGAAGATGATGGAATGCATGGGAGAGCTTGTGTAAACTCTGAATAAGCTTACAGATGAATACACTGGATGTCTGCAAAAAGTTCTGAAACAGCTCAAAGTTCTAACCGAAGCTGTCAAGGCTTCACCTGCTTCATGTCAGACCTCCACACCTGCTTTGTATGCTTCTCTGGTGAGATCCATAATTAAGGAAGAATTAAAGAATGCCTTCAGTGGCTTGGATCTATCTTCTTTGTCAGGGGTGATGAAGAATAGTGATAGAGCATTGGACTTGGTTAGGATTCATTCAAAGATAACCAATAATGCTCAACAAAAGTTCTCCAAGAAAATATATTTGTATCTTTCCCAGATTTTCTCTAAAAGTGACATGACAGATCACTTTAGATATCTTGTGGAAAATCTGAGAATCCCTCCGGTGACTCAAGCTTTTAAAGCTCATGTTCAGAAACTTTCAGAGTTCAACAGATTTTTGGATAGATTTCTGGAGAATAAGGATGATTTTGAAAAGGCTATGTAGTATGGTGGTGAAATCATTACTGATTTAATCAATCTTTTGAAGCTGTATCTTCATGTGCAGAGTAATGCTATAGTTGCCCCAGCTGCTACACCCCTTAGACTTGGACTACCTACCTTAGCATCTACTACCATGATAGTTAGCCAATCCCTTTCTCAGATCCGGCTAGTCATTCTTGACCAAACTAAGCCTAGATCTTCTATTGCTCCTACTTTGGCTCCATATGTTATTGAAGTTCTACCCTTACCCTCATTGTCTACCTCTTCTATGCCTTCTTCTACATCAGCCCCAGCTCCTGCTACTGATAAAGGCAAGGCAAAAATGGATCCCTAAAGAGTTTACCGACTGTTTTTCTTTTTGATGGGACGTCTTTTCTTGTTCACAATTTGTACTTCTCCTGTACTTTGTATTGTGAATTCTTTGTTTAGTGACAATTGATGAGTTTCATTTCATTTTTCTACTTTTTGATAATCTCAAAATGAGGAGAAAAACCTACAAGTATCAGTTCTATAATAGTATAAATGGGGGAGAAAACTGAATGTATCTTTAACTCAAATTCTGTTCTATAATGTTTTTGCTATGCTAGTATCTTTAATATTACATATCTTTTATATTCTACCTATATAAGATTTGTGATCATCAAAAATGGGGATATTGTTGGACTCCTCATGTGTTAATCATGTTTTAATAATCACAAATCTCATTATTGTTAATTAATCTTGACCTTCAGTGCACATCTTGATAATTCTCTTCAAACTCAACAATAGGTGCATATCATGTTTTTATAATAACAAATCTTATGGATTTTAATTACTCTTTACAAGTTATGCATAATCACAATTCTCTCATATATTATCTCTAATGAGTAACCTTAACTCATATTCTGCATATCACTGTCTTAGTCCGAATACACAATCTTTTGTCTAAGTATGGAGAAACCATGAAGCACTCACCGGGAAGGACACACTGTGACCAGATACCGTGACCAGACACCGTGACCAGACACCGTGACCAGACACTGTGGCCAGACACCGTGACCAGAAACCGTGACCAGACACCATGACCAGACACCATGACTAGACACCGTGATCAGACACCGTGAAGAAGACACTGTTTACATGATCACTGTGAAACCGTTTCTTAGGCTTTTGTCAATATTATTTTAAATTATGTTAACGGTCATATTTTTTGTTTTTAATGCAATTAATGTTATTTAATGTTAGTTGTTTGATTGACAGGAAAATGTATCTCATACCTATGAAAAGGGAATCATTACTACTGCTAGAGCTCGTGGAATATAAAGAAGATTGAGCTGCATTAGAGAAAACGCATGCCAGACACGTATCGACACAGATACTACAATACATGCGAGCTCTGTACTGAACAGAAGAAAAATCTGGAGCACAACTATGAAGAACACATTGCACGATCCTCAAAGAAGTTTCATACATGCAATCCTACATTTCTGAAGAACACACAGCGAATCAAGAGACTGTAGCACACAAGTTGAACTACGACACTCTGTTTTTCAACAGAAAACCCATAGAATGACTCCGAAATATTCCTTCTCAATACAACGAGTCCAGAGCTACATTGACAATCACTAGAGCCATTTTTAAACTCTACATCTCTACTCTGTGATTTATTATTTACTTTTCGAGCAGTGTGTGTCTTCTGCTGTATTTTTACACACAAACTTCTCCTGATCCTTAACTGGAGGATATGTAAATCCTCAGTCAAAATCATACAACTTTTATTTCCCACTGGGATAGTGGTAGAGGTCGTGTGTGACCTGAAAAGCTGGTATTCTATTGTTTTGTTTCTCACGAATAACAGTGGTAGAGGTATTGGACCTGGATAGTTTTTGTAAAACTGTTGTTAACCCCGATCCAGGGTGTAGATCAAATTATTATATATATTTGAGAGGACTAAGTATCGGCTTGGGACTGAACTTCTTGTTATATCTACTGTGCACATTTAATTTAAGTTTAATGTATATGACATATATTATATTTATTCCGATGCTTGTACTTTAAAATACAATATTATTTTGAAGCTACTTTGATTGTTAGATTAGCAAGTGTTTACACTTATTGTAAATCAGTATATTAGTTTCAAAAGTTAGTTTGATCTTGTGGTTAAACTAACTGAGACCTAATCAATCTTTGAGAAGCTAAGTGAACATTTACAATCTGTATAAATTCAGTACAGTTTAACTTATTTTATAAAACGAGGGATTTTAACTAGACAATTTTTTAACAGAAATTTTAATTGGAACTCAATTCACCCCCCCTCTTGAGTTTCCACTCCGACCAACATATTTCATAAAATATCAGGTAATACATTTACCCCCCCCCCCCACAATTATATTTATCCAATGAAATTCATTTCGGGCATAAATGGACTAACAGTTGGAATTTCCTTTATAGAGACCCACATCATACAAGTGATTGAAATGAATTAAATTAGAACAAAATGTTTGAAACATAATGGGTACATAAATTAATATATAAATAAGGATCCACATAGTATAAAATAGGTGGTGTGTGAATATTGGGACACTATAGAAAAGTGTAAATAAATATAGAGAGTGATAAAGATCACTAATCAAAGGAATGTGGGTGATCTAAAAAGGTTAGTGAGTATAAAACCATATAATAATGAGGCCTGAAAAAGGTCATTGATATCACAAAAAAGTATGATAACATAAAAATAATAATTTTAACATCATTTTTATAATTTTGAATATTTTTCAAGAGAAGATATATTTACCTGATTTACATCCAATTATTATGTACGATATACCTCATTAGTTGTGTGTTTATCAATTCCCACTTCATCCCATACTCCAAGAAATAATGGTTAATTTCTTTTTCATATTGTACTAATGGATCATAATATCCATATATAGAATTATATAAAATTTTATCTATATTAAGTTATGATCATATGAAAATGGTTAGAACATGTCATCTAGCATGCATAAATAATCATATGGTGAAGTAATACATTAATCACTAAAGAATTATCCCATTATCTAATAATAAAATGACATAAAAAGTTATCGTTATAACACTTAAATAAGATTATACTAAGTAACATTGGAAAGACGTTAACTAAATTACAAAAATGAACATATCATTAATCCCCCAAACAACAAGGGGTGTCTCTTAATTGTCAAAAACCAAATATGTTATTACATATATCATGTATTCTCTTGAATCTTAGTAATATCCATAAATACCATTGAACCATAATGAAAAAATTTATTTTTTCTCATTACCTAACTAAAACCTTAGTTTATAGAATGTATTTCATATATCCAATAATGTTGTAAACTCTATCGATGATAACATAATTTTTTTTTGATAAAATCCATTTACAGTTACGTGTTCGTCAATACTATCAAATTTACATTACCCATATCAATAAATTATTTATGAAAATGAAACACTAGTCTATATACCTCAGTAACTTATTAAGGTATATCATCCCATAATCAAAGTACTACCATTTTATTAAAACACACTTTGATGCCATCAATACTATTTAACGTAGTTTCTAAACTCCATAGTGATAAATATATATTCTAAATTAATAATGTATTTCCTTAATGTTAATCTTTTAATTGAAATACATGTTTACTTTAGTCATCTGAATGCCATCTAAAACCTTTTCCCATGCTGCTTTTTCATTTTTCCTAAACACTTCATTCCAATCTTATGTCATATTTAGTAATTTTATAATTACTAATATAACCATTAACCAATCGAACTTACTGACTATATTCACGAACATTCCAATTAAGTGATAAATTCTCATAATACCCATAATTATATTATTTAAAACCTTCATCCATTAGTAATACTTTATATAGAGAAATATTCTTGTCAAGTTATCAATAGTTTTCATTTTTTTATAGTAACTTTCCTTGTGTCCTCCTTTTACACACCAATGAACCATTCTCATCCCTCTAAGACATCCTTTTAGTGTATCTTCCTAGATTATTAACATATACAAAACTAAATCATCACTCTTCATTATCATACACAACACCCAGCTTCGTCAAACTCTGTCCACATCTGCATTGTTGATTCTATGAACCGGTTAAGGTATAAATTTTTAATAATGTTATATAATAAAGGATTAGAAATAATCTCAATATCAATCACTATAGACATCATCCACTATATCTTATCATCGGTAAACTATACATCATATTAAATATTAACTCAGTTCATTCAGGTTTTAGACATTAACTAAAATAAAAAATAATAGCATGATAAACACTAATAATAGATTATAACCACAAAAGTAGGAAAAATAACATATAAAGTTTCCAAATAACAACAAAATCTTTTCAATATATGATATCTTATGATAAATCATTTGAATTAATGATAATTTTATAATTAAATTATTTATGATGGTTCAAAAAGTGTTCTTTGATTTTCCAAGTCAAATCTCATGAGAGTGTCAAAGAAAGTTTGAAGCAGGTCCGATTTTTTTTACTTGGTAACCATTGGGCCCCACTCAATGTTCCATTTATGGGGTTATTACTCCTAGGTACCACAATGAAATAGACACATCCACATGTACTGTCTATAAAAGGATGTGATTTCTCTTAAACCATATTGTCTATGATTTACTATAAGTCCTATATATTCTCATATACTTTGAATCATATTTAGACATATCCATAGGGAGAACCGTATTTATATCTATTAAAATATAATTAAGGGTATCACTAAATCATTCTTATCCTAGCTTCCAATTGTTAAATAAATCATTTCTGTAATACCAATTATAGAAACACACCAATTTAATATAGTAATAATATATATTTTGATAAGAATATTTTAAACATAGCCAAAACACATGAATGGACACTAAAATTATTAGTTTATTTCGATACTAGGTTCTAAATATTCATAATTCATGAACTACATATTCAACATCTCCAATAAAATATTCTCCTTTCATACTCTTCAAAACATTACCTACTTAAAACCATTATTAAAAACATTAGGAATGGAACCGTATGAAAATGTGAGATTTGATGCTAGGAAAGGGTGACTAGGGGAGATATGTATGCATAACATGAATTTAAGGGTATGATAGAATGAACATAACATATTAATACCATACCCTATATAGTAAATATCATAAAAGATATATTTTTAATTCATAAAAAACATATAAAAATAAAATAACCTGATCCATGAAAGGATATATTTTAAATTAGACATATATTTTTTGAATAATCATAAGCCTAGAAAATATTATTTCATGGATATCCACCAAAAAATTCATAGATTGTTTATATTTTTGTAAAAAACTATATACCATCATTAATAATGTGTGAACCGTCCATGTATAATATTTTTTGGTCATGGTCTTGCAACCCCTATACCATCCTTTCTGAGTTAATTATGACTAACTATGTACCCTGCTATTTAGGTTTCAAATATCCACATGTGTACCCATTTAGGTCATATAACATTTATAATTACCCAATTTATAAGAATTTGATATAGGTATAAACCATCACAATATCATACAAATGTGTTCTAAAAGATCATAAAACATTGAATGTATCATAACCAATGAAATAAAATGTTTTACAAAAAAATTAAAAAATATAACAACCTATGGAAAAGAGACATGTTTCGTAACAATTTTATCATTTCATCCTAACATAACATATGAAACAAATATTGTTTCATAATAGAAATATCAAGGTATTACCCATGGAAGAGATAATTGTTTCATAAATATCAAGTCAACATAACCATAAACCTTTAATAGTATGAATATATGTGTTACCGTAGATCATATCCCTTGTAAATCATTAGTATCCCTAAAAGATGAAATCTTAAATAGAGAATGACCTTTAAATAAAAATCATTTGGAAAATTTATGGAGGAAAATTCAACATCATCGAAAACCACTTTTTAATATTAATAATTTTTAAAATATGTTTGAAATTATTTTCATTAAAATATATAATTGATATAATATAATTTAATCTCTATTAATTATATAAAACCTTCTTGGTGAAAATCTTTCTTTTACTTTGAAAAACTTGTTTCAAATAATTTTGAAAATAGATTTTTATCACTGAAAAAAATATTTTAAATACTAAATTTTACCTAATATAAAGGAAAATAATTTCATTTAATGGATGTTTGAAATTTTTTATGAGAACCTAAATATCACTGATAATTCATGATTAAAATAAAAACAATTATTATTGTTCATGTAAAAAAATGAATTTTTAACAAATTTTTTTTATTAAAGTCAAATAAGAAATATGTTGAAAATCACATCCAAATTTCTATTCAATATTTTTAAAAAAATTGATAATTTTTTTTATAATGTTTAAAAACTTTTTTAAAAACTATTTGAGTAAATAATATTTTCAAAGAAAACTGTTTTTTGAGAACAAGATAAATAAAGTCATGTTTTCTGAAAAATGTTTTCTTAATTATTTTATATACCAATGAGTGGAAAATAGTAATATTAATTTAAAACATCATTAGTAACTCTAATATAAAAATTTCATTATAATTCACATGAGGTAGATCATAATATTTCAACATTTTACACTTAATCATAAATTGTACCGATAAACAATTATATTTATAACATAAAAAACATACCACATTAGTAACTCTAAATAATAATACCCATAGAATAATATCATTAAATGAAAACTATATTATCAATAATGTAAGGATATTATCTATATAAAATTTCAAAGGTTCAAAATATAAATCTCATAGAATATGATTGGTACATAACCTAACATAAATCTCAATGAATAAAAATTGAGGCAAAATATCTTACTAGTATTGTAATTTATGAAACTTATCCCCCATGAAAGATAGTTCATAAAATGGATTTATAAATACAAATAATTTTCAGGATTATATTTACAAAAAACATTCATTTTTATTATAAACACAATGTAAAATAAATCGATATTGAATTATCAAACATCTCTCAAAAATAAAATATAGATTAGAAATTTCTTAATTTAAGTCTCAACTTCCATCGTACACATTAAAACCTCCATATAATGAATATAAGTTTATTAAAAATATATTATCAAACTGTTATTATATATAACCAACCATATATTATTTACTTATGCCCTTTTTAACCATTTTTTTATAATTCCATGTTAATGTAGTGTTTTAGGTAATAAGTCTTTTGTTTTTTATATGTCTTGCTGTATTGTTTTATTATCCTTAATTTAATCATGAATCCATCCAAACATGAATAATATTGATTAAATTCATATCATATTAATAGATCAATTATACTTTAAAAATCATATATATGGTTTTGAGAAATGAAGTACATTACAATCATGGAAAAGATAGGCCATAAATATTCATGAATAAAATTACAAATTTTCAAATATCATTATAGAAATTAAGTATATAATATTATAGATTTATAGAGTTGTTATAATATAATAAATACAATATTATTTCTTTAAATATAATTATACATATCATCCATGTGTTGTGGTTACAAAGAAGATAGTCAAATCGCTTCATGAAGGAAATGGTCTACACTTATATGAACAATGTTTTCTTCATTAAGTGTGTGAAAAATATAGAAAGAAAATGATCTATTATCGTTTATGAATGATGAATATATCATTAATATATTTATTATTTCATTTACAGCACAAATATTTATAAATATTATTTTCCATATAAATCCTTAGGGAAATACAAATCACATAACATCAGGAGAAGGTAGTATATCGTACATATGAGCCCCGATATTGTATCCCCAGTGGAATGAGAAATAAAAACTTTGTATATGATATTATGAATAAATATGTATAATTATTTCATAAATATTATATATACATACATTATATACTTATAAAAAGTCAATCATGATATATGCATATGGAAAACAAATGACATTCATTCATGAGGCGGTAATCTGTGGTACACAAAAACTATGATTTCATAACCAATTTCATAGAAGTGATAAATGTTTAAGGTCATTAAATTAACATTATAAAATTTATTTATATAGAATATACTTATTTTGTTAAATCAACATGTTAAAATAATGACTGATTGAGTTCGATTAATAAATAAAACAAACACGATCATTGATGAATGCTACCTCTTCTTTGGATATCCTATTTTGGATTGCACCAAAATATTTCATAGGGTGGAGATGTGTCAATATAAGAATACAAAAAAATGATAAAATGGTTTTTGGGAAGATATTTGATTATTTATTGGCTAAACCAAAATTCTATCAGTGGGTTTATCGTAGACGAGAATGGGTGGCCTTTAACAAGTGATGTTTGTGGCACACATGTAATGTTTTGAAAGAATAAATCACACCTTTTTTTAATGTCAAAAGGGATAAATAATAGGAAATTTTAGATAATATAACTGATAAGTTCAAAATATTGAAATAAAATGTGTTTTTTAATCTTTTCTCATTTTTATCCCTTTAAATGTTTAGTTGACCCCCCCCCACGAAAACCCATGTTTACTATAACCAGAGTAAATATTATTTATTTTTTATAGTATTCATTATGGGGAAAAGATAATATGAAATTATTAGATAATATAAGTTTTTATGATTTAAAATATATCAATCATTTTTCTAAATCCCATTCACCACATTTTAAAAATTTTAACTTAAAGTAAATCTCGCAAACACGATGAGAAATTAGGTTTTTTAAGACAAACTGTTAAAAAGATTACATTATTTTTTATCCAATTTCAATATGAAATTTATTAAAGTGACCTAAATTGTATTAATTTATGGTTAATCTAAAAAAAATTACTTTAAAAAAATTTAAAATATAACCTAACTTTATAAAAAATTTAAATAACGATGGAACACTCCATTAAAATTATTTATTTTTCACTATTAAAAAAAATAAACCATTTAAAAATTTTCTCAAAAATTTAAACTGATATAATTTAGAAAATATTATTTTAAAAATGAATATTATTTTTTCAAATAAATTGTATAAAGTTGGAAACATTTTAATTTTATAATAACCCCCAAAAATATGATGAAATAATGGGATTTTGAGAAATGATTTTTTTCAACTACAAGTTTATTTTATAGTAACAATATATATAATTGTAATCATTGTATGAATATCATGTAAACCATATTAGTATAAAATAAACACATTAAATTAAGAAAAATTCATCATTTTGTAATATTATATTAAATTAAAATGTAGAAACATTATAAAATTTAAAACTTTTTTAGAAGACCCATATATAAATATATACATAAATTGAGTATAAAATTTTTATAAAAGGTATTAAATAGATTAAATATTAATAATTATTGATTATTTTAATTTAAAACATTACTAGGAATGTAGATTCATCAATTTATTGGCCAAAATTGAGAGTTTTATAAAAATTAGTAGTTTTCACTATTCACTAATGAGTTGAATATTTTCCAACCAATCCAAAATTTTCCCAATTAGTTAATTTCAAAATGATTATTTAAAAAATAGAGATCCTTTAAGCCGAAAAATTTGAAAATAGTAAATATATTAGTTATAATATTTTCTCATATAAATAAATTAAAATCATTTTTTATGAAAATATATTATTAATGTATATAATTACTTTTTTTAAAAATGATAGACTATTTACAATGAGTTATAAATAACCTTTTTTTCAATAGTAAATTTATATGTATACTTTATAATTTATATAATACTATTCATACCCAAAAACAGAAATGCTATGTAATAATAATATTATATCATTGTTCACTAAGGTGTGGTTAAAAATGTCATGCATTTTATCAAAGAGAAAGGTTGTTGAATGTAACACATACTATGAAAAAATTAAATTAATTCGAGGAAAATTTAATAAAATAATGATATTTTACAAAATGAATCACACCATATTATCATAATCAATGTTCACATTATGCCTCCCCTGAACAACACAATCCCACACCTCTATAAGCAAGTCATCATCCCCAAATCATTCCATAGTAATTTATAATTTAGTATGCTTTCCAAACATTCTAAAAGACACATTCAAATATCCTTTAGAACCATGGTACTCAGAAAGCTACTCATCTTTCCCACTTAAAATAGTTATGCCACCATATAGTGGTGAGAGTTTAGAGGATCCTTTTCAATCACCAAGGTTTTATTTAATATCTTCTCTATAGTGTACTAGAGTTGGCCAATATTTCCCACTAATATAGTAATTATATTTTCTTTAAAGGTAATAGTAGCCCTTCAATTTCATAATATTATTCATAGATAGGGGTTGAAAATTCCCCATATTCCTTGTTAATATTTACTTTTTTCAAACCATAATAGAAAAAAAAATCACATGTCTATCCTCTTACCAATCTAATGAAGTCATTTGTTAGAATGAAAATAAAAATGTGTAGCTTTAAAATTAATTAATATTTTTTTTAATCCATTGATACTCTACTACATGGTTATGAAAAAACAACGAACATTTATACTAGTGTAAAAAATTAATATGGGGGTTCCTAATAGTTGATTTAGAAGGAACTCTGATAAGAAAAATAAAACGGCTTAAAATAAAGGTAATAATTTTCTTAATTATTATAATATATATGTTTACTTTTTAAATTATTGATCAAAATAGAATATCTGAATAGGCATCCCCAAGTATAATAACTAAAATATGGATTAGCTGTATAAAAATAAATAAATATTGACTTTGATTATAAGTAGCAGTTTCAATGAATTGCCTAATTCTCTAGAAGAACCTGGTTAAGAAAAAACAATTTAGAAAATCTATTTTATAGAATATTTAAGTTGTTGAGAATCTCATGAAATTCACACAATAAATTTTTATCCACCTTAATAAACTAATAATAAAAAAATGAGACTTAAAAATACATTAGATGATTAGTGTATCGAAAAATAGAAGAAAAAATATCACCGAAATCACTACATTGAATTTCTGTTAGACAATATTATTTACTCTAGAAAATAAAAAAATCATTGGAAAATAACAAAATAAAATAAAGGTGTGTAAATGATAAAACAAGGTTTTACATGGATTTTAATTTCATTTTATCTAAATTTAAGAGGCATTTCACGTGTTATTTCTATTCGAAGTATAATGAAACAATCACTATGACAAGGTATCTATGTAGACCACAAAGACAAGTAATTTCATAATACATCATTAATTTTGTCCAATTAACTTTTATAAAGGGTCACACTATATTATCGTGATTCACTAACATCCGATAATAGTAGAGATTCGTCTATTACACGATCAAACTAATGATCCCATGTAGGTTTCTACATTCAAAATGACAATCACTTATAATAAAAATAGTTTTCCAAAAGAATCAATCATTTTTTGGAAATATCAAGTTATTATTTATTCAAAACCATTCACAACCTTTTTTCTTATGAAAAGACTATCTAATTATCATATGATCCATTGACCTCTATGCTTTATCCATATAGATTTTACTTCTTTAAATATTCACCATACCATCTTACTTAATATATTTGATGGTTTGGTAATATTGTTGATGGGATAATCTAATATTTCCCAATCAAATAAACTAACTCAAAAACATGTAGAGTATTATAAATCTTATGTATACCACATAAAGGCTGATTCACGGATTTTGTAAAACCCTTAAACAAAGAGCATGATCCATGAGGGTGGAACATTGGAATAAGACATAGATTAGTGGAATAAACATGTGGAAAGAAATATTATATCATGGTTTCCCACAAATATATTCATAATATGTAAGGATTGAGCTGACCACATTCGTACCCGCTTTGGGATTTGAATAATCATCCATGTACCCTATGTTTTGGGCATTGTATGACCACCATTGTACGCTTCATTTCAGGTATGGTCTAATAACCCATGTACTCTCTTATTAAGGATTCACGTAACCACCAATATACCATCATATCACATAGAAAATTTATTAATACCCAATTAATTAGAGGGAGATTGAGGTCCCACCCATCACATAATTCAAATCATTCACATTTTTCCACATGATAATAAATAATTCATCATATTAAAACCCATGAAATGAAAATATATTCATCTTAAATTACAGTATCATAAACAATGGAATAGAGATAGGTTTATAACCACATCATCATTTCACCCTGACAATACTACTAAAAATAAATGGGCTTCATGAATGTTCATTCATGGTATTACCCAAAGTAGATAAAATGTTTTAATAAGCATAACATAATAATAATAAAAAATCTATTATGAGATTGAATATGAATGTTATCCAAGGATCACATATCCTGTAAATCAAATATGACATCAATATATGTCATCTTAAATGTAGAATGACTTCGATAAGAAAATCACATCAAACATTTCTTTAGAAAAATAACCATTCCATTTCTCAAACATAATAATTAAATGATATGTATAATATATTATAATTATATAATTTTCATAATATAATAATTATCATAGTATTTATTTAAATAAATTTATATATATCATCCAAGTCGTGTGGTGTTGAAAATAAATTCACATTATTTCGTGAAGGTGGAGTCCACACATTCATGAACGCAATTACTATCTCTCAGTGAGTGAAATAAGAGGATATAAAATAATATTTTTTATTTTAATAATTATAATAATGTCATTAATATCATTTTTATATCTGGAATATCACATTTTATTATCCTTTATTATCTTTCATGTAAATCTATAGTGACAAACAAATTACATCAGATCACGAGATGGTAGTGTGTTGTACCCACGATAAATGTTATCATATCCTTTATAGAATGGAATGATAAATGGTTTATATATTCTATAATGGATCTATATGTATAATAATGTTATAAATATCAAATATATATATACTTTATATCCATCATCATACCCAAATAAGGTAGGGGTAATGGAAAATAAATAACATGTGTGCATGAGACAGTAGTCTGTTGTAGACACTCACTATGATTTGGATGCACATTTTATGGGAGTGGATATGGTATTAGGGAATTAACATAACATAAAACCATAAAATTATTCTAGCTATAACTATTGTTTTATATCATCTAGGTATAAAAACAATGGAATAAGGTAGAGGAAGAAATAAAACATAGCGGCATATTAATGAATGTTATCTCTTATTTGGGTATCCCCTTTATAATTGCACTCAAACCAATCCAAGGTTATGTTTTTTACAAAATAATGTCCAAATATAAGAGGATGTATTTTGGGAATTAATTCTGGTATGAATTGGTCTATCAAAAATGGTTGTATAGTGTGATGAAGAGGTAATAATTAGTGGTCTTTTGTATGTGAGGTGAGTGGGACACCTATAATTTTTTGAAATAATCAATTCCAACCATATTTTATTCATGATAAAAGGATAAAACAGATTTATAAAGAGTAGAAGTAAAATGGTAGATATTTTTCTATATAATGGGTGATGGAAATTTTTTTATAAATTTAATCCCCTACCATTTCAGTATAACACCCCCTATAAACTTAATTTTTCCTTAACAATGTTAAATAGTATCCACTATTTTAAAATTAATGGGGGTAATAAACTATTTAAAAAAATTATATAATTTTAATTGTGATTTTCTAAGCCCTGTAATCTATTTTTTGAAATTACATTGTCATAATTAGAAAATTCAAATTTAAAATGAATCCCACAGATGCAATGACAAAACCAGTTTTCATAGAGAAATTACCAATGTTTACATAGTTATTATATCAAATATCAATATTTAATTGATTCTAATCAACCAAATTGGATAAATATATGTTTAATTGCGTAAAATTACTAATTGAAACAATTTGAAATATAATTTTATTAAAATAATAATTTTAATGAAATGCAGTTTAAAATTAAATTTTACTATTTTCACCATTCAAAAAAATAATATTACCATAACATTCTAAAATACAAACATAAAATAATTTTTACATTCTAATTAAAAAAAATTTGTTCTTTTTTCAAATGAAATTTCTAAAGGATAGAAAAAATAAATTTAATAAAATCCCACTCATGCGATGAAAAATTGTGTTTTTGTATAGTGTATTTTTTTCAAGAAAGATATTACTTTATATTAACTCTATGAATAATAATAATTATTGTAACAATATCAATATAAATTTATTAAAATATTGTCTAAAAATATAATTTAAAATAGCATTAATTTTGTTAATCCATTATTAATTTAAAGTGGAGAAGAATAATTCACGTTAAAAATGTTTTCAGATAAATATATTTTTTATTTCCAAAAAAAATTAGACTTAAATTGAGCATAAAGATGATTGAAAATTAATTAAGTGGATTAAATATTAATAAATATTAATCATTTAAATTTAAGAAAAATATTTGAAATTTATATTACCTAATTTAAAGAAAGGAAATGATATTTTGAAAAAAATCGTTTATTTTCATAGTTAACTTAAACATCTCAAAACATTAAAAACATTAACCATAAGTTAATTTTTATAAGATGATTCCAAAAAGTATGTTAGTTATATCCAATAAATGTCATAAAATATCTATAAATTAATATAAATATTTTCTCATGAAAATCAAATAAATTGTTTTAGAAGAGATAATATGTTTATGAATATAATTAATTTACTATAAATTAGTTGTTTATTTGTTATAAAGTAAAAAATATATTTTTATTAATTAGAAAATTTATATCTACAAATCATAAATTATTTATTAATATTAATTCTCACCAACTTAAAAGTTGGGTTATAATAAATTTATTTTTTGTTTCGCTGAAGCTCAATGGCATGTTTCATTGATTTTATCGAAGAGACTTGTTGTTGTGCATAATGAATTCTATCTAAAAATGTAAATTATTTAAGAAAATAAAATATTTCATACAATCTCAGGTAAATACATTTTACACCCCCCAAAATTATATTTATCCAATGAAATTCATCTCTGGAATCAATGGTCTAACCGTTGGAATTTTCTTTATAAAGACCCACATCATAAAAGTGATTAAAATGAATTACATTAAAAATAAATGATTGAAACAAAATGGGTACATAAATTAAAATATGAGTAGGGATCTATATTGTTGAAAATAAGTGGTAAGAGAATATTTGGATGATATAAAAAAGTGTAAATAAAAATAGAGAGTGATAAAGATCACCAAGCACAGAAATGTGGGTGATCTAGAAAATGTTAGTGACCATAAAACCATATAATAATGAAGCATGAAAAAGGTCATTGATATCACCAAAAATGATGATAACATAAATATAATAAGTTAAACATCATTTTCATTATTTTGAATAGTTTTTTAGAGAAGGTATATTTACCTGATTTCCGTCCAATGATTAAGTACGATATATCTCTTTGGTTGTGTGTTAATCAATTACCACTTCATCCCATACTCAATGAAATAATTGTTAAATTCTTCTTTATATAGTACTAATGGATCATTATATCCATATATATAATTATATTAAATGATATTTATATTAAGTTATGATCATATGAAAATGGTTAGCACATGTTATCCAACATGCATTTATCATCATATGGTGAAGTAATACATTAATCACTAAAGAATTATACCAATATCTAATAATAAAATTTTATAAAAATATATCCTTATAACCCTTAAATAATATTTGAATAAGTAACATTGTAAATATGTTAACTAAATTACAAAAATGAACATATCATTAATCCCCCAAACAACGTGGAGTGTCTTTTAATTTTCAAAAACCAAATATGTTATTATCTATGTCATGTATTCTCTTGAATATTGGTAATAACCCTAAATACCATTAAACCATAATGACAACATTTATTTTTTCTCATTCCCTAATTAAAACCATAGTTTATATAATGTATTTCATATATCCAATAATGGTTTAAACTCTATCGATGATAACATAAACAAATTTTTGAGAAAATCCATTAACAGTTATGTGGTCGTCAATACTATCAAATTTACATTATCCCTATCAATCAATTATTTATGAAAATGATACACTAGTCTTTAAACCTCAGTAACTTATTAAGGTATATCATCCCATAATCAAAATATTACCTTTTTATTGAATCACATTTTTATTCCATCAATACCATTTTACATATTTTGAAAAATCCATAATGATAAATATATATTCTTAATTAATTATGTCTTTCATGAACATTAATATTTGAATTTCAATACATGATTACTTCAATCATCTGAAATACATCTAAAACCTTTTCCAATGATTCGTTTTCATTTTTTCTGAACACTTCATTCCATTCTTAGGTTTTTTAGTCATTTTACAATTAGTAATATAACCATTAATCAATCAAACTTACTGACTATATTCATGAGCATTCCAATTTAGTGATAAATTTTTATAATACCCATACTTATATTATTTAAAACATTCATCCATTAATAAATCTTTTTAGAGACCAATATACTTGTTAAGTTATTTAATAATGGTTTTCATTTTTTTTGTAGTTACTTGGATTATGTCCTTCATTTACACACCAATGAAATATTCTCACCCCTCTTAGACATTCTCTTGAGTGTCTATTCCTATATTATTAACATATATAAAACTAAATCATCACACATCTTTAACATAAACGACAAGAAACCTCATCAATCACTATCAACATCTTTACTGTTTATTATCAGAATTGGTTATGGTATAAATTGTTAATAATGTTATATAATAAAGGATTAGAACTAATCACAATATCAATCATTGTAGAAATCATCCAATTTATATTACCATCAGTAAACTGTCCATTATATTAAATTTTTACTTAGTTCATTCAGGTTATTGACATTAACTAAAATAAAAAATAAAAGCATGACAAACAATAATAATATATTATAACCACAAAAGTATTTAAAGTAACATACCAAGTGTCTAAATCACAGAAACATGTTTTAAATATATGAAATCTTATGATAAAAAATTTGAATTAATGGTCATTTTATAATTAAATTATTTATGATGGTTCAAAAAGTGTTTTTTGATTTTCCATGTGATATCTCATGAGAGTGTCAATGGAGGTTTGAAGTAGGTCCCATTTTTTTACTTGGTGAAGATTGGGCCCCACTCAATGCGCCCTTTCTAGATTTATTACCCCTAGGTACCACTGTGAAATAGACACATCCACATGTAGTGTGTATAAAAGGATGTGATTTCTCGTAAACCATATTATCTATGATTTTCTAGAACTTATATATATTCTCATATACTTTGACTCATACTTAGACATATCCATAGAGACAACCATATATATATATATATATATATTAAAATATTATTTGGGGTATCACTAGATCATTCTCATCCTAGCTTCCAAATGTTAAATATATCATTTTTCTAATACCAACAATACAAATACGTCAATTTAATATATGAATATTATATATTTTTAGAAGAATATTTTAAACATTGAAAAAACACATGAATGGACACCAAAAAATATTAGTGTATTTGGATACTAGGTTCAAAATAATCTAAATTCGTGAAATATAATATCATCATCTCCAATAAAATATTCTCTTTTGGTACTCTTCAAAATATTCAATACTTAAAACCATTATTCAAAAACATTAGGAATGGAAACATAAGGAAAGGTGAGATTTGATGATAGGAAAGGGTGAACAAGGGAGATACATACGCATGACATAAATATAAGGGTATGATAGAATGAACATAACAAATTAATTCCATACCCTATATAGTAAATATCATAATGATATATTTTTTATTAATAAAATAACATATTAAAATAAAATAGCATGATCCATGAAAGGATATATATAAAATTATACTTATATTTTTTGAATAATCATAAGCCAAGAAAATATTATTTCAAGGGTATCCACCGAAACATTCATATCTTGTTTGGATTTTGGTAAAAACCTATATACAATCATTAAGAATGTCTAGACCGTCCATGTATAATATTTTTTGTTCATGGTTTTGCAACCCCTATAATTCCTTTCTGAGTTTATTATGACCACCTATGTACCCTAAATTTTAGGTTTTAGCTATCCACATGTGTACCCATTGAGGCAATATAACATTTATAAGTACCCAATTCATTGGAATTTGATGTAGGTATAACCCATCACATAATGAATATCATAAAAATGTTTTCTATAAGATCATAAAACATTCAATGTACCATAACCAATGAAATAAAATGATATCCAAAAAAATTTAAAATTTATCATAACCTCTATAAAAGATAAATTTTTTTAATAATTTTATCATTTCATCCTAACATAACATGTGAAAAAATATTGGTTCATAATAGAAATATAAAGGTATAACCCATGGAAGAGAAAATTGTTTCATAAATATTAAGTCAACATAACCATAAACCTTTAATAGTATGAATAATATTTGTTCCCTTAGATCATATGCCTTATAAATCATTAGTATCCTTAAAGGATTAAATCTTAGATGGAGAATATCCTTTAAATGAAAATCATTTAGAAAATTTATGGAGGAAAATTCAATATCATCAAAAACCTCTTTTTAAACACTAATAACTTTTAAAATATGTTTTTAATTATTTTTATTTAAAATATAATTGATATAATATAATTGAATCTGTATTAATCATATAAAACCTTCTTAGTGAAAATTGTATTTCTACTTTGAAAAACTTGTTTCAAATAATTTTCAAAATAGATTTTCATCACTAAAATAAATATTTTAAATCCAAAATTTTACCTAATATAAAATAAAATAATTTCATATAAAGGGTGTTTGAAAATTTTTATTAGAACATAAATATCATTGATTAGTCATGACGGAAATAAAAAATATTATTATAGTTAATGTTAAAAAAATGATTTTTAACAAATTTTTTCTATTAAAATGAAATAAAAAATATATTGAAAATCATATCCAAATTTCAATTCAATTTTATTTAAAAGAAAATATTTGTAATTTTTTTATAATGTTTAAAAAAAATTAAAAACTATATGAGTAAACAACATTTTGGATGAATACTGGTTTTCGAGGACAAGATAAATAAAGTAAAGTTTTCTTAAAAATATTTTCTTAATTATTTTATATACCAATGAGTGAAAAATGGTAATATTAATTTAAAAAATCACTAGTAACTATAAAATTAAAATTTCATTATAATTCACTTGAGGTAGATCATAATATTTTAATATTTGATACTTAATCATAAATAATACCGATAAAAATTTATATTTATAATATAAAACACTTACCAAATTAGTAACTCTAAATAATAATACGCGTGGAATAATAACATTAAATGAAAACTGTAATAACATTAATGGAAGGATATTATCTATATAACATTTAAAAGGGTCAAAATATAAACCTCATAGAATATGATTGGTACATAACCTAACAAAAATCTAAATGAAGAAAAATCAAGGCAAAAATATATTACTTGTTTGGTAATTTATGAACCTTTTACCCTGTGAAACAGAGTTCATAAAATGGATTTATAAATCCAAATAATATTCAGGATAATATTCATAATAAAACATTCATTTTTATTATAAACACAATGTAAAATAAATTGTTGTTGAAATAGAATACATCTCTCAAAAATAAAATATAGATTAGAAATTCCTCAATTTTAGTCTCAGCATCCTTCATACACATTGAAACTTCAATATAATGAATATAATTTTATTATAAATATATTATAGAACTGTTATTATATATAAACAACCATATATTATTTAGTTATGACCTTTTTTAACCATTTATTTATAATTCCATGTTAATGTAGTGTTTTAGGTAATAACTCTTTTGTTTTTTATATATGTCTTGGGGTGTTGTTTTATTCTCCTTAATTTGATCATGAATCCATAGATATAAAAATAATATTAATTAAATTAATTTAATATTAATAGATCAATTATACTATAAAAAAATCATATATATGGATTTTAGAAATGAAGTACATTACGATCTTTGAAACGATAGGCCATACATATTCATGAATAACATTTCAATTTTTCAACTATCATTATAGAAACTAAGTACATAATATTATAGATTTATAGAGTGGTAATAATATCATAAATAAAATATTATTTATTTAAATATAATTATACATATCATCCATGGGTTATGGTTATGAAGAATATAGTCACATCACTTCGTGAAGGAATTGGTCCACACTTACATGAACAAAGTTTCGCCATTCAGTGAGTGAAAATTTTAGAAATAAAATGATCTATTATCTTTTAAGAATGATAAATATTTTATTAATATATTTATTATTTCATTTATTTCACAAATATTTATCATTATTATTTTCCATACAAATCTTTAAGGAAATTCAAATCACATAACTTCAGGAGAAGGTAGTTTACCGTACATATGAGCCCTGATATTGTGTCCCGAGTGGAATGAGAAATAAAAAATTTTATATGATATTATGAATAAATAGGTATAATAATTTCACAATATATATATATATATTATATACTTTAAATAAATAAATCATGAGATGTACTGATGGAAAATGAATGACATTCGTTAATGAGGCGGTAATCTGTTGTACACACAAACTATGATTTAAAAACCAATTTTATAGAAGTGGTGATAATTTTAGGTCATTAATTTAACATAATACAATTTAGTAATATGGAATATACTTAATTTGTTAAATCATCTTATTAAAATAATAACTAAATGAGGTCGAGTAATTAATAAAATAAACATGATCTTTGATGAATACTTCCTCTTCATTGGATATCCTATTTTGGATTGCACAAAAATATTTCATAGGTTGGATCTGTGTCAAATATAAGGATACAAAAATACGAAAATGGTTTGTTGGAAGTTATTTGTTTAGTTATTGGCTAAACAAAAATTGTATTAGTGTGTTTATTGGAGATGAGAAGGGGGGCCTTTTACAAGTGATGTTTGTGAAGCACATGTATTGTTTTGAAAGAATAAATTCCACCTTGTTTTTTAATGTCAAAAAGGTTAACTAATTGGAAATTTTAGATACTATAACTGATGAGTTCCAAATATTGAATAAAATGTTTTTTAATCTTTTCTCATTTTTATCCCTTAATTGTTTAGTTGACGCCCCCACTAAATCCCATGTTTACTATACCCATAGTAAATATTTTTTATGTTTCATACTATTCACTCTTGCGAAAAATTAATATGAAATTATTTGATAATAAAAATTATTATGATTCAAAATATATCATTCATTTTTCTGAATCACATTCACCACATTTTATAATTTTTAACTTAAAGTAAATCTTGCAAACACGATGAGAGAGTATGTTTTTGAAGAGAAACTATTGAAAAGATTACATTGTTTTTTATAACATTTGAGTATAAAATTTTCTAAAGTGACATAAATTGTATTAATTTATGTTTAAATTTAAAAAATTTAATTTAAAACAAATTTAAAATATAACTAAACTTTATAAAAAAATTAAAGGATGATAGATCATTCCATTAAAATTAAATATTTTTTGATATTCAAAATAATTAACCATTTCAAAAATTTCTCAAAAATTTACCCTAATATAAATTAGAAATTATGATTTTAAAAATTATTATTCTTTTTTCAAATAAATTTTATAAAGTTGGAAAGATTTTAATTTTATTAAAATCCCCACAAATATGATAAAATAATGGGATTGTTAGAAATGATTTTTTTCAACAAGAAGATGATTTTATATTAACAATATGTATAATTGTAATCATTGTATGAATATAAATTAAAACCTATTATTATATAATAAACAAATTTAATTCTAAATATTCATCATTTTGAAATATTTTATTTAAATAAAATTTAGAAATATTATAAAATTTAAAACAATTTTTAGAAGACACATAAATAAATATATAAATAAATTCATTATAAATTGTTATAAAAGTTATTAGGTGGAATAAATATTAATAATTATTGATTATTTTAATTTAAAACATAATTTATAATGTGAATTCGTCAATGTATCGGCCAAAATTGGATGTTTTATAAATATGCGTATTTTCCACTATTCACTAAAGAGTTGAATATTTTCCAACCAATCCAAAATATTGCCCATTAGTTAATTTGAAAATGATTATTTCAAAAATGGAGATCATTTTACCAAAAAAAATTAAAATAATAAATATATTAATTATAATATTTTCTCATAAAAATAAATATAAAACATTTTTGATGAAAATATATTATTAATGAATATACATTCTATTTTAAAAGATGATAGATTATTTACAAAGATTTATAAAAAACCTTTTATTCAATAGTAAATTTATATGTATACTTTATAATTTATTTAATACTATTCATATACAGAAACATAAATTCTATGTAATAATAACATTATACCATGTTTCACTAAGACGTGGTTGAAAATATCATGCATTTTATTAAAGAGACATGTTGTTGCACGTAACACACTATGAAAAAACTAAATTAATTTGAGAAAAACATAATAAAATATCTATATTTTATAAAGGTCACCACACCATCTAATCATAATCTATGTTCATTGTATGTATGCCTTGAATAATATTATCCCAAACCTCTATAAACAAGTCATCATCCCCAAATCATTCAATAGTGATTTCTAATTTAGTATACTTTCCAAACATTCTAAAAGACACATTCAAATCTCTTTCAGAACCAAGGTACTAGGAGAGCTACTCATCTTTCCCAATTAAAATAATTACTCCACCTTATAGGGGTGAGAGTCTAGAGGAACCTTTTTAATCACTAAGGTTTTATTTAATATCTTCTATATAGTGTACTGGAGATGGCCAATATTTCCCACTGATCTAGTCATTATATTTTTTGAAAGGTAATATTAGTCCTTCCATTTCATAATATTATTCATGGAAGGGAATGAAAATACCATATAATCCTTGTTAATATTTACTTTTTTCAATTCAAAATAGAAAAAATCGTTCACATGTTCATCCTCTTCCCAATCTAATGAAGATATTTATTAGAACGACAATAAAAATTTGTAGCTTTCAAATTGATTAATATTTTTTCATGAATCCATTAATACTCTACTACATTTTAGTGAAAAAACTATGCACATTTTTACTAGTGTAAAAATTAATATGGAGGGTCATAATAGTTGATTTTGAAGGAACTCTGATAAGAAAAATAAAACGGCATAAAATAAAGGTAATAAATTTTTTATTTATTATAATATATATGTTTTCTTTTATTAATTACTGATAAAAATGGAATATCAAAATAGACATACCCAATTATAATAACTATAATGGTGATTATATGTATAAAAATTAATAAATAATGACTTTGATTATAAGTAGCAGTTTTAATGAATTGCCTAATTCTCTAGAAGAACCTGGGTGAGAAAAATAATTTTAGAAATATGTTTTATAAAATCTTTAAGTTGCTAAGAATCTCATGAAATTCATATAATAAATTTTTATCCAATTTAACAACCTAATAATAGATAAATAAGACCAAAAAAATACCTCAAAAAATTAGTGTATCGAAAAATAGAAGAAAAAAATTTCACCCAAATCACTACATTGAATTTCTGTTACACAATATTATCTACTCTAGAAAATAAAAAAAATCATTGGAAAATAAAAAAATAAAATTAAGGTGAGTAAATGATAAAACAATGGTTTACATGGTTTGTAATTTCATTTTTCTTTAATTTAAGAGGCATTTTACATGTTATTTCTATTCAATATATAATGATACAATCACTATGACAAGGTATCCATGTAGACCACAAAGAAATATAATTTCATACTACATCATTAATGTTTTACCATTATCCTTTTATAAAGGAACACACTATATTATCATGATTCACTAACTTCCGATAATATTAGAGATTCATTTATTACACGATCAATCTAATGATCCCATGTAGGTTTCCACATTCAAAATGACAATCATTTATAATAAAAAAAATTACCAAAGAAATCTATCATTTTATGGAAACATCATGTTATTATTTATACAATACCATTCCCAACCTTTTTTCTATGATAAAACTATCTAATTATCATATAATCCATCACCTACATGATTTATCCATAAAAATTTTACTTCTTCAATTATTCACAATACTATCCTACTTAATATAGATGATGGCATGGTAAGATTGTTGAGGGGATAATATAATATTTCCCAATCAAATAAACTCACTCAAAAACATGTAGAGTATTCTAAATCTTATGTCTACCACTTAAATATTGATTCAAGGATGTTGTGAAACCCTCTAAAAATTTGATAAATTATAACCATCCAACATTCAATTCATGAACAATTCCTTTTCCATTATTTCCTATTAACTAAAGAACAACCATAAAATTAAATTTCATTAGACAGTCCTAATCAATCCCCATGTAAAATATATTAAATATATTTTTTCTTCTAACTTTTTTTCATAACACCAATACTCCATCTACAATCAACACACAAATGAAATTGTGTTTATGGTCACTGTTCTTTGAACTCACATTGAACACTATATTTTTTTCATGTGTACATTACTATGACTATCACGGTACACCAATACACATTCCGAGGAACATTTCAGATCCTTAGTCATATATTTCAATAAAATTATTTCATTTTTTTATTCCATTATGACCCCATACTATACTTACATTATGGATAATTGAATCATTGGTTATAATCTCAACATCACAAAACCCAAGGTTCCACTAAAGCCAAAGACATATCCAGTTTTGATATTCCATGATTCTAGGTCTCCATAACATTATTCACCAACATAACAAATATTAAAATCATTATCGTTTAATTAAATGGTTTTACATTCCATTATACTAAAATATCATATGATCTAATCTGCATTTTCTTAATGTTCTTTCACTAGATTTTCATGACTAGGGTAAATAATCTCACTGCATTTGAATGATCTTGTTGAGGGAAATCCATATCATAAGTGAGACTTCATACCACCTATCCATATATTATTTATCCTTCTTTTCGACCAATTTATCTACTAATGGTTCTTGTTACATAAAGAGTTCAAATTTTCAAACAAGATGATGTAAAACGGCTTTTCATCTAGATATAAATTTCTTTTCATTGATCTTATTGATGTACAATTTCTAATAAATAACTAAAATTTTATTATTCCTACCTCACATGATCCTCATTACCAACATCATTATAACATATATGGGATATTTATTTTAAAACATTCAAAAAAATACATTCTTTAGCACATGAATCTATTCAACTAATAGTTCCACTAATAACAAATCATCCACTTAGAACACTAGAATGATGATATCTGAATAATGAAAATCATTATTATCTTAATAATGATATGATATTATATTATTAAAAAAATCTGATACTATTAAGGTAAACATCATCTTTTAATCCATTGAAACATCTCTCCAGACAACCACCCTAATCATTTTTTACAAGAATCCCTAATTTCATTCATCCTTGAATCTAATAGGTTTGTATATGAATATATTACTCTATATCCCATTGAATAAAAATATATTTTCACAAACATTTTTTACAAATATATATCCTCGAATGCTACCAAACTCAACATGGTTATAAATATTATTTTCTTTAATAATGTAAAAATATTACATTAATTTTTCCCCCTAATTTAGAAAAAATCTATTGACCACCATCCTAACCTTATACCTTCTACTTTGATAAGATTAATATTTTGTTGGGAAACTGACTAGTTTCCAATCACCTTCATTCCAAATAGTGTATATTTGATCTCATATGTGTAATTATCCTGATTATAATTATAATACATCATTACTAATAACTGCCAATATCTATAATAACTATTCTTTCTAATATCATTTAGGATTTATGGTTCTATACCAACTTTTAAATTTAACAATTTCATGTAAAATTCATATATATCTATTGGTTTTCTTACACATATAGATATTCAAAAATAAACTAAATTTCTAATATCCATGACACATAGATATTTTTATTTGTATCCTTTGAAACTCAAGATCGATCATTGTTAATTATTTAGAATTTATATATTTTTTCTACTAGCCTCATTCCCAAATACCCTTCACACAGTATAAAAATTCCAATGTAATTTTAGATCATCTAGTAGAAATTAAATTATTTAAACTCTGTTGAATTTTTGAAAATTCAGTTCCACCATTCAAACCATCATTTTTTGATATTGATACCTTCCTAATTTTTTTATAATTAATTAATATCTATCCACAAAACCATCTCATTATAGTGCACAACTTTTCTACCGATGACTTATAAATTAACACCATGAAAATTTCAATAATATATAATTTTCATCTCTGTGATTTATAATGAAATATATAATATAATTTGTTGTATTTTTATCTCAATCCTTGAAATCTAAATTATAATAGAAAACCCTTCCAATAAAATTAGTGTTATCTAAATATATTGAATTATGAGAAATTTACCTTCCAACAATTCTTCTATAATTCATGTTAAAGGGTTCTAATTGAATTATTATAATATGATATTCAATAATCCCAATAATAAAACCATTCTAATTTCTACATGAAAATTCGTACTCTTTTTTTATTTGATCAATTTGTATTTTTCCTATTCAAGCACTCCATTTTTATAATGCATTCTAGGTATATATTTCTTATACATAATGCCTCTATATCCATTTATATTCTAAAAATCTTAATAGTTTATATTCATATATGGTATGATCATAAAAATTTCAAATTATGTCATATCCCCTTTTCATCTATGTATATACATCACACTAGAACTTTAATCTCTTTAAATTTATTATTCAATAATTATACACTTACATTCTTCAAGTATTAATTAGTATATGAATGAAATTATTATATAACAATATAATCATTAACTAGGAAAGGTCCCTAGATATTTCTATGTAGAGCATCCAAATTCTTGTACTTTTGTTTTATTCCACACATATTAAATGTCATATATTTTTAAGTACTATGTATTAAACTCTCATAACATCAAAATGCTAAATGATCCATCTTTAGTGTGTATTTTTCTAATAAAACATTCTCACCATTAAAATTGTAGTTCCCTAGCTAGCATCTTTTTAAATCAGATCATCATAAAATTTTATGTTTTGGAAGTTGTAGTTCCCATTACCATTATGACAAGAAAAAATATTTCAGCCCTTAAACCTCAAGCTATAACCAAGGCACCTCGACTAGTTTCCACAATCTATTTTCTATGTTCATTACAAATCCATATTTATCCAACTATCCTAATAAAATTTTATTCTTTCAAGGGCCTAAAATATATTTGAATCATTTTCGATCAATTGAAATACTACTCTCAAACCATATTTTAACATCAACCATCTCCAAAATATTAAATGCATCATTATATTTGATGAATACTTTCTGGAGGCTTCCTAAAACAAAATTTTTTATGTATCATTTCTCATCAGTGGTAAGGAATCATAAAACAATATATATTATCCAAGATTATAGTAGTGTATTAGCATTAAATTTTTTGTTGGAACTACACTTAGTTTATTTTTATAAGGAATTCAATCCTATATATTATTATCTTTTTGAATTTCATCTACACTCATGAAAATCCATATGGAGATCAACATTTTTCCTATTTATAACATGATGGTTTGAGTCTATTAGATTTTAAACTACATAACACTTTTCAAGTTTTTTACTAATCACCTTTTTCTTATTCACATTAATGAAAAGAATATTTCATTTTAATCCATTACATAACAATAAAGTATATGTATCTCCATCACCAATAAGTCATCTTTCATTTTCATGATATGAATATCCTTGAATATTTAATCAGTATTACCACTATAGGTAATCCCTACTTTCGCACATTAATATCATAAATCATATAACAATTATAATAATAGAATGTTACAATATTTATCCATGTAGGGAACATTCAAATAATAGAGCTAGGTTTTCATTAAGTTGAAATCATTCATATAATCAATAACAAACTGTCATTTTGATCGCCTTATGTTAAATATTCGATACATTATATTCCCATTACTTATCATTGTAGGGTTTTTAAAAATATCTTATAATGGGTCCATAAACTCTATTATAGTATTCTTCTTCTTGATATATATGTCCACATTACATAATAATGATATCCTCAACAAACAAAAATATATTCTGTAATATCTCAAACCTAGATCCATTAAAATGGTACCTCGACCTAGTGGAGAACATATCCCAAATACAACCTCCCCATATGCTAGAGGCTATATTATAATAGTAATAGACTAAGGATGTATGGTCAGGAGACTATACCCTCATATCATAGTATCATAGTGGTGAAAATACATTACTATATACAAAAACAATAAAATTGATGAGTAATTACATAATGAAAATAGATACCATAAAATATCACAATGTAAAATAAAACATCGAAGAAATAATAATAATATAAATCCATTGGATTATTCATATATGTAATAATTTCATGTCATGTTGGTGTAGAAAAAATGGATGGAGGTGACAAATAATACATGCATATACAACATTCTATACAAAAATAAAAAATAGCCAAAATAAATCGCCACTAGCATCATGGGAATAAGCTCAGTCCCTGGTTCCCATGCTCCCAAGCTATATGAAAAACCGATCAAGCTTCTGTGATATTTAAATTTCTATTTTCCAAATTTTCAATCATAGGTCAGATTGAGTACCAAGGTTGTTCCATGATGTGTGTTAAAAAAATATAGTATGAAGCAAACAATGGTGTCTAGATTGATATTTTCTTTGTGTACATAAAATTCATGGGAAGGTATAATGAATAATGAATAATGATAAAAACAAATTTCTGTCAGTTAATGTTTTTATAGGACAACTGGAATACTTTACACACTTCATTGTAGCCATGAATAAGTCTTCTCTTTGTAAAAATATATATAAGTAAGAATATATATATTATATGTATACATGTATATATATTATAGATGTGATAACCTATATAAGAATATTCATGGATGTGTGGTGCCATCAGGACCCATGGCCTAACTCAGGTGTCCATGACTAGTCTAATAGGCAATAGACTCCAACAATGGGTAAAATATCTGAATCTCAAATGAACAAGATACTTCTTTCTCATCACTCGAGAAAGTGGCGTGAGTCGTCATACCCATAACCCAGTACAATGAAATGTGTAAAAGTATTCCCATCATTTGAACAAAATCAAATAGTGTGAGGCTGCATTTCTATAAACTAATATCATGGATCATTATATTTTACATTCAATAACCCCATAACTAATTTATAATAACATGTATCCACGATCTAATAATAATAATATTTAAATTACAATTAAATCATTTACATTAATTTATCCCAAAATATCCATGGGTGTAATAGTTTATATTACTCATATGTATAAATATAAACTATACAGTTTGGCCTTTCCACCGACTGCAGTTTTGTAAAATTAAACCATTTAATTTATAATGAAAGTAAAATAAAATATATGGACAATACAATCCACATATGATATGGTTGGTCAATTAATCATTTACATTAAAAGAGGTAATTTATTTAGACACATCCAAAGGTGTGGAAACCAATGAGGTAGAAATCCTAAAACCATGAAATGTGGTTGAACAGGGGTATCTTCACATTTGTTAATGGGATTACCAATTAAAATGAATACTAGGAATTGAACGAATATTTCTATCATTTCGAACAAATTTAAAAAAATAAAAACACATATAAGTTTATGTAAACATAAAAGAACAGATAACTATATACCTATGAAAGACCACTCTTCTAGTATTAGCCATTGATTTGAAGGGAAATTGAAGAAATTGAAGATTAAATTAAATAATAAATATATGGGGTATTATATTACACAAAAATAATAAAAAAATATGGTGAGATAAATGATGGAATTAAAGACGAGTATTAGAGATAATACCCTTAGTCATGAAATACCTCTTATGGATGTTCGATCAGAGTCCAGATAGAGGAGATACAAAATATCTTATGTTGAGGCATGGATGAGGTATCTTGGGGGCTCCTTATATGTGTGGGAGAAAAGGGGTTTTCTATCAACAAATATGGGTCCATTCAAATTTTTTAATCAAATATACTTGGTAATTAATACATCATTTATGGTTTACACCCCCAATCAAAATCAAAATATTTCTCCCCTGTGAAAAACCACCTCATGACATGAAAAGGTTCTGGCATAATATATAAACTCTTTGTATTTAATACATATCATGTATGTAAATACACTCCATGTATTATTATTGTTTACATGATATAGTTCATATGAAACCATTCTACAAAAATGCAACTGATCAGCCCAATGGAGTGGCCTCTGGGTTTGAGATACGAACATAAACTCAATGATATTTTGACAAAAATTAAAAGGATTCACACATCTCTATGAAATAATTTCATTATAATCTACCCTCATTAAAATATTTTTTTATTGAGTAGTCTATTTGATTTAATTAATGGATCATCTAAGAAAATATATGACCACTGGGCATGTATGTCTGATTTCCACAACCAAGGCTCATCCTTTACTTAATTGTGATACCATAGCACACATTCTAAATGGAATGTCCTTCCAATAAAAGTCATCACACTCTAATTCACGATACACATGTCACATTTGTAGAAGGAAAATTCATATCCTACGTAACATCCTCACAATGTAAAACATGCATTATGTATGGATAATACCAGTGGAGCTGAGACAAATGGAAAATAAAATACATATAACGTTATCTATGAGAAAGATTAATCTCATAAGCCACTAGTCTTACCCAATCTATAATTTGATGAGTCCCATGATTCCTGTAGAATGTTTACCCTACCTCTGAATCTGTCCATAGAAATCTAAAGAATAAACACACATGATAACTTATTTTTCATCCTTGAACTGTAGAGGTTATAAAAATATATTTTCAGATGAATTCTTCTAATACTAGTCTATCAACGTGAACCACATGATTAGATAAACATTAATTAATGTCTCGTAAATGATACATGGTCCATGAAATATTCCCTCCCTTACCTCAAACAATCATAGATGTGATCATAATGTCCGTTTATATAATGACTCATAATTATCGATTTATATTCTATCCAGATATTTATTATTATAATAGAAATATAATAGGGGTATGTGTATCTCCCAAGAATCATTGATGTTATAGAAACATGCAGAGAGAATATCCTATATTATTTTATTTCTTAACTCTATCTTCCCATCTATCTGAGGGCGATAAGATGTGACCATAATCACTTGTGTACCTATTCCCACATGTATTTCTTTTGAATATCACAGTGTGAAATGAACATCCTTGTAACATATGATTTGACATAGTGCTTCATGACGGTGTTCTACCATATCTCATGTACCAAGAAGCTCTCTTGAGTAGATATAAAGTTATCATACTTCATCAACTATTCAAAAAATACCCACACTATATCATTTTATTATGGGAATCAAGGACAACATGTCACAAATTCCATTGTGAAATCATCCAATTCCCACTCGGTAATTGATAAAGACCATAAAATTCGGGTTTTTCGCTGATGAAAGAACATGACATTTGTACTGGTGCAACTTATTAAAATAATTATTTTTATCTATTGTTTTATATTATTCCACATATAGTGGTGATGTAAATCTCAATAAATCTTGGTAACACCTAGACACACTACCCATGGTGAGGCATGATATTCCAACATCAGATCCTCTTAGATTTCATCTAGAACTCTTACATTCCCATGTATGTATAGTGTCTTATAATCATACGTGGTAAAAAATGATGAATCATCACCTACAATACATTACCTCAAGACTAGACCGTAATAATATGAATTTTTCCTGATCTTTACCGATTCTATAAGGGTAAAAATTACTACTATAGCTGCTATTGTTTTTTTCCCATAATTAACTTGTGTATGAACATGAATACATGAGTGAAAGTTTCAAATATTCTAGTCACCACTACCCTCAAAAATATATTTTTTTATTGTTCCAGATCATTGAATCAGATTCTAAATTTCATCTTCCAAACATATTAGCATGCTAGAAATCAAAGAACAGAATGTATTTGACCCATCTGTACTACTTATGATTCTTTTCAAACTACGAAAATCTATACCAGAGGATTTTGTGATCAATTATTACCAAAAAATTCTCCCCAGATAAATAATTCCACCAATATCATAACGAATGTACCACTTCTTCTAGCTTGAGGTCATGCATTAGTTAATTATTCTTATAATTCCTAAAATATCAAGACCAATACTCTATAACTCAATGATCCTAAATCTTAACTTCTCCCATACCAATACTTAATTCATCACAGTAAGATATATAGCTTCTACCTGGATCGTTATGAATCATGGAATTTTTTAAATTAGACCTTCTTCACCTTTCCTAAAAGTATACTTCACAGGCTTCTATCTATACAAAATTGAGACCCTTCATGGTCAACCATTTATAATGTGCTACTAGGTATGAAAAACCAGGGATGAAGCATCTGTAATACACACCTAGTTCTAAGAAACATTTTTTTTTCAATGCAACACATTGGATAATAATTAAAAATACAACTCTCAGATCAACTAGGTCTACTTATATATATATTCCATGAGATAATATGACCCATTACATGAACTTTATCGATCCCAATAAGGTAATTTGGTGATATTTCATTGAATACAATTCCCTCTCATTGTATATAACATGATCCCAAGATTCTAGGAATGTTCATGTTGAGAGTGATAATATATCAAGATATCATCTACAAATATTAACATGAATGTATCCAAATATAAGTGTAAGCCCCAAATTAATAGCTTGTGTGTTCATGAGATTGGATGACAATACTAGGTACTGGTAAAGACTATACATTCTTCAGAATGTTCAAATGGAATTTTTGAATGTCTCAAATGCACGTGATAATAATCAAACCTAATATATATCTTATTGAATACCCTGTTTCCTCTGATATTTTCATGGATGTTTTCTATTTGATGTAGTGGTTACTAGTTCTTGGTAGTGATTTGTTTTATATTTTTATCATTACATGTAAATCATGAGGTTAAATACCACATTCTTGGAAAAAATGGGCTGGGGAAGCCTATGAAAAAGTACTATGTCAAAATAAATCTATAGATTGTAGGTCCCTCTACTACTTTTTGTGATCTAGAATCTCTATAGTTACCATCCTGGATAGAAGAATAAAATCTCTAATCACTCCGTGAACTAGTTCAATAGTGAAATCTGCATATCTTATTAGAGGTATCTATAAAAAATGGAAGGGGATACATGCCTGAAAAAATCTACCCCAGTGGAAAAATCATATTTTCCATTCCCTGATAATCCTAGAAGATACTATAAACATGGTCTGTCGATCTACCAAACCCATAATTCTCATGTCTAACTCAATAATCATGGGAATACCATTCTCATTTGTATACAAGTCTATTTATATATAATGATGAAACCATCGCCCTCCGGTGATGAAAATTAATATCATCTCGATAGAAAACTAACTAGTACATGATTAGAATAATATCAAACCATTTCATATTGAGGATGTATAGATTCCACATGAATAAACTACAAACCTTTTTAAACTGGACACACTTTGCATTTGAAACAATATCTGATCAGATTTCCAACGGTGTATTGAGTGTCATCATGCAACAGAGATACTCTATATCATGGACCAGACTCTCCATACATTCAATATATATAAAATATTGGGAGATACCTATTTTAAATAAATATGATATAAATATAAATGTCGTTATTATATTACTTATAATAATAGAAGGATTTTCACTATACTCATCCATAGAATGTTACACTACAGTTAAGTATATTTTACCATAGACCTGAGTCATATCATAATTATATTGAGCAAGACCACTCTAATGCCACAATGAATCCTAACTCTAATTCCCTTTTCCTTGATTTCCTATTAGCTTAATCATAGAACGATATTCTAGCTCCCTTCCCAGAGATATACTACTGGCCCTGCTCTAGAATGTGGAGGCAGTGTAGATCCCCTTTAATTGGGAAATGTTGGAAAGGTCATGAAGAATAGAAGAATATGGCCCATCCTATTTTGAAATATTCACCCAAATATATCTCACATGCAATGGGGTTTTATATGTCATAGATTCCAACACTGGTGTCCTGTAACAATGTTGTTCGTACAATATTTCCAAAAGCTATAACCCCCAATAGATACCAAAAAATGATGATTCCATCCACAGGGAGATGTATTAACATGTATGGGTTCCAAAATATTATCTATCACACCACCATCTTCCCTTAAAATCTTCTTAGTAATGAGGGAATTATTGACTATCTATGAAATGATAGTATAGATGAAAAAAATTATCCTATGATCTGATGGTGTATAATACATCGTCCTCAAATGACCTCATAGTCATGAGCTCCTCAGTAGTGAGAGTTATTGTAAATTATTACAAATTATTAAAATGTAAAGAATACTAAATTACATATATATAATTATCTAATATAACTAAATAAACTCTCTATCTCGAGTATCCCTCTATAAATTTAAAAATATCTAATCATTGAATACCATCAACAAATTAATCCTAATGAAATTAAAATGAAAATATACCTAGTTAATGAAATCCTACCATCGCATGGAAGAACCACAGAACGTATAATAAGTGAGCTTGAATGTCCAATCTGGAAGAATATGTAGATGGTAACATTTAAAAAGAAAGGCATATTGTCATATCTCAACAAAATGAGGTCCATCATCACCTAAAAATGTAGTTGGGTGATGCTGCTAGAATTACCAAGTCAAATCTTCCATAATCATGATAGGTTGATAAAATACTTGCATAGACAACATCATACAATGGAAACACTCTTGAAACTGGGCATCAATGTGAAAATCATGAATAACATGTGGTTCCAACGTTGGCACTATGGGCAGTTAACATTGGTGGCTCAGGCCTACAACCATTAAAACATGGTAATCATAACCCTCTTATCATATGAGATGATACGTTCATGGTTTTATGATTATCTAATTCATAACACATGCGTAAAAAAAGAATTTATTAATTGAAAATATTTGAAATACATAATTTTATATGTACTCATACTTCCTATGGTAATGATAACACATATCCTCCAACTCTAAAAGCATAGTCAATGTAATAATGTGAGACCATAATATAATATAAGTATCAAAAAAGTCAACCCTGTCTACCCAAAACTAAGTTCAGGTTTTGTTCTAGGTCTAGTGTCACAGAATATAGGTTGTGGTATATGGAGTTTAAATTCAATGTTGTAAATGAAAACAACATTAATATTTCAATGTTAATACCCATTTAGTGGTAACCATGTCTTTTTAAAAATAATTTAATTTAATTTATTATTTCACTCAAAAATATATATGTGTGTATGTGTCACTGTCTAGTTAAATGTGTCACCATTCCTAATTTATAAAAGTTATAATTTTCATAAATTGAAATGGTAATGAAATTTTGGTAGAGAATTTACATCAAATATTTTTGATATAATAAGTCATTTACCATTATTTTATAACAGGAATTAAAATTCAATATTTATAAATGAATTAAATTCATAAGTTACAATTGGAATTCAATTAATCAAATCAAATAATGTTTCATCCCATGAAACAAGAGGATTGTGGTTCAAACATGTCCTATAAAGTATAATTACATTTTCATTGTCAATTCATATGTAAAAAAATTAGTTTATATTGACATAAAAAATATAATTAATTTCAATTATTAATCCTTTATAAAAAATTTATCACATTTTCACATGTAATAATTCATGAATTTACTATATGCAGTAGGTAATGCATGAAAAAAAACTAATGTGGAATGATAAATTCATGGCATATACATCCTAAAAATCATATTATAATTCATGACCTGTTATTTACATTCCATAATAGGATAATGGAATATTAAATAATAATTTAAATATCAAATAATAATAACAAAAAAAGTGGTTCATCCAACAATGAAATAAAATCAACTATAAGAGGTGTAATCCAATAACAACAACAACCCATCCTAAGTATTTCATATTTCCCATGTATATGGGTTTTCTAACCCTATGAACATTATCATTATAAAATTCGGATTTCTCATAGTCTCATGTAAACTTACCTAAGAGTGATAAAAAAGGAAAACAACGATCCAATACCACATTTCAATAGAAAACCCACAGAGCCAATAAAATGGTTCCCTGAGCAGAGGGATCTCATAACATTTTCCCCCACCATATTTCAGTTGTTTTTGACTAGAAGTGTGGTCCCAAGGTAGCACAGTGAGGCATATATACCCTCATATTAGAGTATCACAATAATATTAATAAATAAATAAAAATAGAATAATCATAATAGATATCAAACCATAAAATACAAACATATAACTTAAATAATAACATTTGAAATGAAAACATCCATGAAAATAATAATAATCACCAGTCTTAGACTTAGTCATAAAAATAATGATTTCATGTCATACTGATTTAAAAAAGAGATACAAGGAATATAAATTACATGCATATAAAACATGCTATACATATATACAATCGGGAAAAATACATCTCCACATGCATCCCGATCATATGCTCGATTATCCAATTTCAAGCTATAGTACTAAAAGAAATATCTATCATGAATATGTGACATGGTTCATTCCCTTGTCTAAACATGCAATCATAATGTATACAAGGGTACCAATGGAGACTGAAGTAGTGTGTGATATAAACATAGATTCCCACCATCAATGGTTTCTAGAATAATTCAGTGAGTGTGTATAACATAGCTATTCGCAGGTATATCGAATAAAAAATTACCCAATATATATAATTGTTGGATCATGTTCTTATAGAACACATATAAGATTATAACTTCAGTAGTATTGGATAGAATAAGTTTCGAATCAGTAACCATAAATAAGTGTCTATATATATATAATATGTATAAATATATATATAACACATAAAGTGTAAAACATAGTGTAATATGCATTGATACCAAGTGATAGGAAGATACAGGGTGTAACTGAGGCTTCCATGGTTATTCTAACAAGCAAAAGGGTCCAAAAAATGGTACATTCCTAGAATCTCATATTAATGTGATTCATCTTTCCCATCCCATGACATAGTAGGGTGAGTCCTCATGCCCAACACCAGATACTGAGGAAATTGAAACTTCATGCCCATCATATGTCGAAAATTAAATGGTGTGAGACACCACACCCATCACCCAACCTAAGTGAGTGATAAAACCTGTTCTTAAAATATCACCAAACCATTTTTAAAATGACCAGTAATTATACTCTAATAAATATAATTATTATAATAATGTAAAATTTTTATTTAAATATTTACATTAATTTAACACAATATAACCATGGGTATCATAATTCAAATAAATCAAATGTTTCAATGTACACTATACAGAAAGGCCGTTCAACCCACGTCCATATAACTATGTTAAAAAATTTAATTTATAACGAATGTAAATCACATATATGTCCACGAAAAAAAACTAAATATATTATTAGTTAAGTAAGAATGTATATTAAAATAGAGAGTTTATTTTTTCACACCCAACAGAATGGAATCCAAAAGGTGAGACATCCCCTAGAAATTAGATACTATCCAATGAGAGTTTATCAACATGGTTCATTTCATTTAAAAATTAATAAAATATTTTTTGGCATCTCATGGATTTTTCCAGCATATAGAACAATATAAAATATATTAAAATTCATTGAATTTACTAGACCACATACTTGTGGACATAAGATGACCACATGTCTAGTATTAGCCTTTTAATTGAAGAATAATTAAAATAAATAGAATATTAGATGGAATCTTAAAAAAATGCCATCATTACTTGCACAAAAATATTAAAATAGAGAGATAGATAAATTAATTAATAAATATGGTGGATTGAAGATCTTTCCATTAACTATTCAACATAAATAATCGAGGTTTGATAGAATTCTGCATGGAGAATTGATCAAAGAACCTAGGATAATTTATAGAGGAGGAATCCATCATGGATACACCAATTAAATGGAGGAAAAAAGTGATTCTTTCAAAAACATTTATTATAGAATCCTTTAAAAGTTACCTAGTTAAATTAGAAGGAATGTAAATTTTCCATGTTTTTTAAAGTACAAGTTTTTCCCTCCAGGGAAAATGTCACACGGCATGAAAGGGGTATAGACTAGAAAATACACATAATGTATTTTATATAATTTGTGTATTTAAATAAAATCCATGTATTATTCCTATACCAAGGCTCTAGCCCCTCTAAATATGACTTCCAAAAAAACCAACCCCTTCTATGGTGTAGTCTTTGGGTTTGATAAAAAAACGCAGTGATTGTTTGGATGAATTTGAATGGATTCATATATATCTTAAATTATATGTCATTCCACATTCATTAAACCTTTACCATTATCCTTTCATAATTTCCACATGATTATACAATTTTAATTAAACACCTATGTCCTTCTTGATTAAGAAGTCATTCCATTGCATCCTCCCGAAGAAAAAAAATAACATCTATTAAAATGTATCATTCTGAACCTTTCCATTTTTATGGAATCATTGTCTTTTGATAAATAATATAATATTGAATCAAAAAATCATTTGAGATTTTAGGAATATTTCTAGGGATATTATTATGTAAATAAATGAGTCTCTTAGAGAACTATGTGGCTCTAATACCAATTTATAAGCATCCATAATACATTAAATACAAATATTTCATCCACCAATAGACCTATATTATTGAATAATTTCATTATATTGAAAACTCATGAAAAAGTGAAAATTAGATCATGGATTTAATAAAATCCACTCAAATTAAGTGATCATTGATCAATTCATGAGTCTCTATTTTTACCCATTAAGACAAAATAAAAATAAAAATAAGAAAGAAAATAATGTAAATTAATTTATATAATAATTTTTTATATTGTTCAAAAAATTTCTTATGTCCATAGGAGAATTAAAATGTACCATTATAAAATTTTAAGTGAATTGTTACAATAATTATGGCTAAGAAACCATATTAGTCAATAACACAAGTATCCATAATAACTCACAAATTTTGTCCCAACAGCTATTATAGTGGTACCAAATGGTCATCCTATCGCAAGATCATCCATAAATCTTAGTGATCCATATATATCAATATAAAACTATCAATCCCATTTATATTTTATAACTCAATCTCACAATCACAGGATAAGAAAATTAATTCCCATATCATCGCTTATCATGACCAGAACCACCATGACTCACATGGAAAGAAGTAATTCATGTGAGACACCCCAAGTGTACCAATAATAGGATAGGTTCTAGTGACACGCAGTGAGTCAGAATATCACAAAAATGTGAGGCCTTATTCTAATGTGTTTATACATATGAACCCATATTGCAACACACGAAGTACGATAATAAATTAAACTACTATTATGAATACAACAAATGAATGAATTGATAGTATCCCATATCAGAGTACAAAAGAATTTAAAAATGTATTATAGGATATATACTAGATAAAAAAAGATATATATTTGAAAATATAATAAAGGTGTTAGTGTCAATAAGAAAAACCATATCACCAGCTATCTCAATTATGAAGCACCTACTCCTGGTCCATCTAGGACAACACATATGCGCCATTAATATTCTTATGAAATCAATCATATGATAATATCTACTACATGGGTGGGAGCATACACTAATAGAAATAAATTCTATATATCCATGGGTTCTTTAAAAACAATAGTTATTGGACACACCTAATGCCACAGTTTTCTAAAAACCGTGGATATAGATCAAATTATAAACAAGGTTTTCAAACAAGATGGATATAGTATTTTTTCAAATTATATATCTAATATTTTATAAAATAAGGCTATAGATCACACCTATATCTATGGTTCTTGTAAACAGATGCCAAATGATTCCCGCGAATTCATGGGGGGAAATTTCCAATTATAACTGATTGGAAAATTTTAATAGTAAATTATTGCCATTTTACATGATTTATAAAAATATATTAACCTGAATCAATATGTAGAGTTGTGGTTGAGCATCTAGTTACCCATTATAGAGTTCTAAGATTCAAATTCCTTTTGCCTCATTTGTTGAGAATCATATATAAATGGTTTAAATGGGAGATAGCCACGATTGTGCACCCAGAAAATAGACTTATTTCCATTGTTTGAAAATATGGATATAGGTATATTTTCATGGTGGAATAGAGATATATCTATTCCCATAACTTGGGAACCAAGTTAATATGTTTATTTATATGGTTTAATACCATGGGTATAACCCTATTTCCACAGTGGATAAATTTTTCCATAACCCTATTACTATTATTATTAAATTATGAAAACATGTCTACTACCATGATGGAAGACAATGGTTATATCCCACAAGACAACGGCTAAAACTCATATATATACCCATTCCAATATGATCCAAGTAAATCAATACCATGTCTATATGATTTGGTCATGGTTTTTACATATATCACATCAATTTGGGACTGTGGGTATAGTTAACTTATTTAATTATTATACATACATAGTAGGATGCCACAAAATTACAAATCACAAAGAATATGTTCAGAGTGAGTCAACTCATATCACTATTCATAGGGTAGATAATGAGGATCTAAAAGAAATTAACCTATATATGGTAAATAAAGATACTCAATACTTATAATATGGTCTATCTCAACCAGACACATGTATATTTTCATCTCTACAATAGATTTATTAATATCATCATTTCATTACATCCCCTTACCTTTAATAATACTGGAGGGAATATTTCATATATAATTCGGTGAAATAAGAAACTCTGGTATATTATTTTTCTCTCTTTGAGTTCTATAGATTAGAGAATTTCTAATCTACATGTAGAGGATCACATCCCAAAAACATCGTTAAAATACATGATTCCATTATAATCAGAATTCTTGAGGATAATTTTCCAACTCACACTATAATGTGGGAAATTATACTATTTAAGATAATCCATAACCCATCAGGTGATATTACTTGGTGATTTAGAGGGGAAAATATATTCTTATAAAAAATTCTCAATTCCCTTGGAGTACGTGGTGTGTTCAGCAATGTAAAAAACATGTATTATTAAGTAACAATCTAATAATAAACTTCCATGTCACCTAACATTTCTTACTATATAAGCATGAAATGTTAGTATGAAATAATGTAGAGGTTGGGAAAGGTACTTTAGGATGTGTCTCTAGTTGTTCGTTTGACTATGTAATGGCGAATAAAACGTTTTGATTAGATAGGGATTCATGGTGTGTTGGAAATGCACGTGACAAAGTGATATTTTAAATTTCCCAAATCTATAGTTCCATGGTTAGGGGACATCCTAATTTGTATTCTTCTGAACATAATGTCATGTAGAACTGTATTACCTATAATTTTCAATCAGTATATCTATCTCCACCAACATTATTGTCTCTATCAACCCCTCTACTAATTTCTCCCATAATGGTTGGGACAAGTACAGTTGAGCCAATATATTTTCTAGTGAATGGATTCTGACCACCTTTATGAAAAAATTACCATCTTCACTCCTACAGGGTATTTTATTTTTCTAGATCACATTTATAATGTTTCCCAAACAGTAATTAAATATTCATCATCACCATAATATTTAGGTAAATTCTATAATCTTGAATTCAATCCCACAAAATTAATCCACCAAAACATTGAATATTCTCACATAAATAATAGGTAACTTGTAATATTTTAATATTTATCTAATCATATACCTGTGCAAAAGATCATAGTATAGAGTGAGAAATTATGAAGAAAAAAAATCAAATGAGTGTCATATTTAGTGGGAAATCATTGATATAATATTAACAATGAGGATGATAATCAAATCATCAATAGAAAATAAAAATCACATACCTTACCAAATAATTTAATGTATTTAATTAATATGAACATAGATTCGATTAGAATGAGATAATCCATGATAATTTCAATATTAGTATAAATTAGGAAAATTTGACAACACCAAAGGCCTACTTCATTATAATATTTATCCTTTGGAATAATGTATATATTTTGATTACATTGATGAGGTATTTTATATATTTTGTTTTCCTCAATAATTTTTTTGAGATTTTTTCATTGATAATTTCAATAACATCTTCCCCCAATGATGTTTTTATAAATCCTCTTAATTTACCCGAGTTTTAAGGATAACCCTTAATATTTACCAAAACCATGATTAGATATGCATTACTTAAGTTATATACAATTATTTTATATTTAATAAATTATTTATTTTAATTTATTTATATTCTCCAATTTTCCTCTAGTACCATTACCCTACTGAAACACTCCCTACCAAAAAAAATATCATGACTACAGTGAAAACCATGATCTCTATTTAATGGTTATCAATTTTATATTATCAATGATTCAGTTTGTATGTTACTTCATTATTTTTTGGACAATTATCCCCTTGTGATATGTAATATATACTGTTTTTAATATATCATTAATTGTGTTCTACTAATATCATAATTAGTTCTTGGATCCACACCTAAGTATTAATTTATTTTATAATTTTCTATACTGTTAAAATTTAAAAATAACTCATTACATTCTCACCACCTTCGTAGATCATCATCTCAAAAAGAAAAAAATCTATTCAACTAGGCGTGGGTAGAAGCCTTGAAATTGGATCTCCAAATCCTTGTAATTGTCTTAGTGGTTCAATTTCTTCCAATAAACATTCATGAATGGAATCAATCACCCATAAAGAACTAACTTTTGACAATCCCATGTCATTATTGGGTACTCTACAGTTGTACATACATAAAAATCATCAAAATCACCATAGTCAACGACATATGGTTGGTCATAAACATATCTCATAATTTGTGAAATTTAGAAGACATTTTAAACCTAGTCAAATTGTGGTGGTAAGGGTAATTCATATTATTCCTTACCAATACTAGGCATCATTATAATATAGATGATTTACCAAAAACATTATATTCTTCCACGATGAAACCATTAAAACCTATAGTGAGTTGAGACATTGAAAAACACATAGTTTACATTATTGATCTCCAAAAGGAATTTTTATTTGGATCACATAGGTCTTATGGTATCTATAGGAAATATAAATATATTAATAGATGATATAAACCTTAATCAAAATTAATCATACTTACTCGAGGACAATAATCACTGAAAAACATCGATATAATCAACACATTAGGGACATGCATGGTATCATGTACGAGGCCTCAAGTTGTTCAACGCCATTGGAGGAATAATAATTGTTTTTATATGAAAACTCCACCATTGGTAAATAGCCATCCCAACTATGGAAAATTTATTATATAAAATATCATAGTATATCCTCTAAGACCTTAATGGTCTACAATTACAGGTCATCTATCCAGTGGTGGATTCTCATGCTCATCTGCAACTGTGTCCCCAAAGAATCCTATAATCATTACATATAATGCGACATGAGAAAATAATAAATTACTAAAATAATCATCAACGGAACTGCACAATGTAGGATTATCCTCTACATATACTAAAAACCTTCAATCCTTATAAAAAATCACTCTCTGGTGGAATGGATGCGGGATAACATGGTGATTTGGTCTACGTTCCCCAAAATAGAATTATGGAATCTTGATAATCTTGTAAATATCATCATAAAATCCAAGGGCATTTCTACCACATATAATTAAGAACATAAAAGTGTTAGGACAAACATGTTGTTACCTAATTCTTGACCATCAACTGCTGGAAGTTGAGGAACTAAGAGGTAAGCATTGCATCACTCCACTTTGTCCCATGACAAAAACTAATGTTAGAATTCATAGCATATATTACACACTAATAGATTTTCCACTAAGGGGGTGGATGAAACTCTTACAATACCTCCTACCACAACATCATAGGTTTCATCATCCATTTTTTGGAAGAAAATCGATATACTAACGACCATAAAAATATCTATCTGTAGAACATCCAATGAATATATTTTCGTGTGAGACATCTTAATTGATATCTCTACATTTTTCATCCTTGATGCAATGAACATGAAGATGGGTAACAACCATTAACTGGATTTGTGATGCCCCACAATCATCCAAAAATGACAACCATAGTATGTCTAACTACTATAACAACTCCCTCGATTGCATAGAATGTGTTTCCCAACTAATAAAATGTTCCACCACACACCGTTTTATGTTGTATAGACTTTTTGAATGTCATAGTCCAGTTGAAATGCCAACAATCACGTCAGTTAATGGTTGATGCCTTTATAAGAGAAGATATACCTAAGAATCTCATGGTATTAATATATGATGAACCATAATCCTATGAGGTAGCATATCAATTTCATAATATAAAAAAATACTACTATTGAATTTAAATCATTTTTTCTGCAATTTTTCTCTTGAGTTCTCAATTTTCGGGACCCATACGAAGTCACCACCTAACTCAACATCAAAACACAAACAAGAAATTCTTGGGAGGCATTTAGAACACCGCATAAAAAGATCCATCACATATTAATATTAATAATAGAGTTCCCATAAGCCACTATTATAATACATAAAAGTATTAATGGAATTTATTCTTCCATATGAATGATTTGTCTAATTTGTTCATGGTAGTAAATAGTTTCCAAACCTGGGATAAATTGACCCGAATTAACTATTAAATTCTATCCAAACCAAGGAAGATCAAAACATTCATCATATTATTGGTGGGATCCCAAGATTTTAATTGTATAATATTCACTACTTCCACTATCAATACATCCAAAAAGTTGACATGTCCCTATAAGTGGACCTCTCAAATCCAGAACAATAACTTTTAAGGATTCAAGAATCATTGGTTCTCCAAAATAATTTCTCGAAACACCTTCATATATATCCCATGATCCTTTAATACTACTTGTTATAAGTTTATTTAATCAATAACTACCACCAGAAATTGTTCTCGGATGTACAACACTGATATTTTTAAAGAACTCTATGTTCAATAGTGTATAAAATATGCATCTCTGAGTCTAAACGTATGATGAAGTATTTTTATTTTATTATAAATGATATAACCGAGCTATTTATTTATTGTATATTAATAGAATTAAATTATTTATAAAAAACATATGAAGGTCCAAATTAATAAAAATTTATTGATAATTTTTTAGTAAATAAGAACATAAATCTTAGTAAAATCATTTTATTTACCACATAGATGTTTTCTTGAAAAATAATTTTCATTGATTTTTGAGAATAAATAGAATTAATTTTTTAATTTTTATATTTTTTATTTGATAAAAATAGAATAATTTTTTAAAAAATAATTTCAAAATTATATTAGGGTGAATTTTTAAGATTCTTGATAAAAGATTGATTTTTTACAAATAGTGAAAAATTCTTATTTTGTAAAAAAATCATTTCATTTCATTAAAGAAATCCATTATTATATGATTTATATATTCATGATAAATAAATACATATTAATTATAGATAATATAATTAATCAAATTTTTATCATTATTATACCATAGTTCAGTAAAAGTTAATTTTTTAGATTCAAACACCTAATTCTAAAAATGAATTGTTGTTGCATTTTACACGTTTATGTGGTAATATATTTCCTTAATTTTTTAAAATTGAATATTGGAAAACAAATCCATTGTTCAAAAAAATTTCAAGTAAACCCCCTTTATTTTTTTATGAATACTAACTATATTAAATATTGGTCACATAGGTAATGATAAATCAGTTAATTAGGATAAAATTAATTTTATAATGCCTATAAATAATAATAATAGTTTAATTTAATATATTGGAATATTTATTTATACATTAATCACCTTATATTCTATGTTATCAAAATATTGTACTTTCTCTTCTTGTAAAATTACATATATATTAATTTTAGTAAATAAATATATATAATTTGAGTCTCTTTCTTTTAAATTGATTTTTTTTTGTCACATAATGATAATTATTAGTTTTTTATAAATCATAAATTTTAGGTTAATAATGGTAAAATTGGTTATAATATTATTATTTATTTTCATTAATTTAATTGAAAATATATTTCTATTAAACACTTATATAACACTAACACAATTCTTTTGTATGTAGTAATAAAATTAGTAAAATAATATTATAAACATAAAAAAATATAATTGATTAACTATCGATTCATACATATTTTTGGCCAAATTTAATATATAATTTTAGTTTAAATAGTCTAACGTCTACATCCATACACGTATTGATGTTTTTAATGTAAAAATATATGAATAGTTTTTAAAAATTGCATTAATGATATTTTATAAAAATATATATATATATAATTAAATTATCTAAGAAAAATAAAAAACATAAAACATAAAAAAATTTAATTCTTCTAAAATATCATCAAATTATTTTTATTAAATTAAATATTTTACCTTTGAATAAATTTTGAAGACATTATGTTTAGAAAAGTTGTTTCTTGACATAAAGATAAAAATGGTTAATGAAGGGGTTAACCCAAATAATATTGATTAAAATTATATCTAAAAATATAAATGTCTATTGATGATTATATTAATAATGGTTCATATTTACCATTGAGTACATTTTGTTGTAGAATATTTCACATAAGTTAAAAACTTATTATTTTATAATATTTCATGTATTTCTAAATGTGAAACTCTCCCTTCTTATAATGGACACATCTCTTATCTCTTCCTCTCACCAATTGACCACCCTATATTATAAATTTCAAATGTACCACCACTATTTAAATCCTTATACACTTACTATAGGTCTAATTTTGGGATTTATACTTACCTTACAGTGATTAATGTATATATATAATGATGTTGTCTGAAAAAGTGGGATACATTTTTGAAGAATGTATTTGATTTATTTATTAATAAAAAACCTTCAAATACTTCTCATAGAATTTTTAATACTTAAATATGAATCTCTAATATAATTATAATTTATTATTTCAATTAAAAAAACATAATCCATCTCTATCATCCTTCAACATGGAATTGAAACCATAGTTCATACGTAAAGATGAATACTGTATCGCAAACTAATGCAATTATTTTTCCACAACCACCACTCAAATATGGATATAATTATGAATTTAATATATATATATATATATCATTGAATAACTACCATTCTATTAATATTTTATATCACATATTTTTTACCACTCCATCTATTGAAAAATCATATCAATTTTCACATGTATGTGTAGATTACCATCTCTATAAAGTGATGTGATTAATTTTTCATCACTAGAGCATATAAATAGATTATATAAGTGCATTTATGAAGTGAATATGATATCATGTATATATTAATAGTGATTCATTGTTAAAATTTCAATTACCATATTGACATCATATTATTTGAAAAAATTAAATCATACACCTGTGCATGTACAACTAACAACGTCCATGATTGCAAATTAATTAATTTTTTCATCACATAAATATGTAATTTATTATAATTTTATATTTAATTTAAAGAAATTTAATTTTATTATTCATTATTATTCCCCATTTTATGGAATAATGACCTGTTTGATAATGGTCAGCATACTGAATCCATTTTAAAAATTTGAACCAAACATCCATAAAATACACAACGTTGACATAAATTTTTAAGTAATTATATATTTCATTTGTAATAAATATAGAAATTGGTTTAATAATATATTAATATATGTAAATTATTTTCCTAAAAACATATTAATTTATATTACATTAATATATAAGAGTTAATGTCTATATGTGGAATGTTTAGAATGAAGGTAGCATATTTCTTCTCTATTTTCCTTCATTTATATGTGATTTTATATTTTTCACCTAATTACATTTATATGGTGTATATAATTCCCATTTAACAAGTTATATAATGATTCATTGTAATTAATTTTGTTTTATGTTACAATTCAAATTATTTCATCTATGGGGTTTGACATGTAGGTTACCAAGTCGTAAGGGTTTTTAACTCATTCTTTATTCATTGTGTTATATACTATTACTATGATAATATTTTATATCCAAATAACATTTTGAGGAAATATGGAAATCCATAAAAGTTCAAGGATTAAAGCACTAGGAAAAGTATGAAATAACAAATTCATTAATAGTGAGACTATTAATATTGGAATATTTAACCCAATATAGCCTCCAATGAACGGTGTGGGACTTTGTATTTGAGTTATCATTGAAAAGCTCTTCAATGTAATTGACAAGATAATCCCATGATTCAATGTACTCCTCCATATTGATTATTATTTTTTTGAAGCCATTCATTGTGTTATATATAATCTTTTTTGAGTAAACTATGCCATGACTATGTGTAAATTTACTATTCATTATTTTATGATGTATTTATATTTTTTCTTTATATATTTTAAACAAGTTTTTTCCATTTATTAATTCTCAATTCCATTACATACACTTTATCATGGAAATTAATCTCATGTTTTCAATATTTAGAATGTATGTTGATGTCATGAGTATATCTTAGTTTTATGAGTTTTATTTAATGACCAATGAAATGCAATATAATCGGTATAATTTATATCACTGTAATTGAATTTTTTTTGAATACATTATTTTTATGAGTTTATGATTAATTAATACCCGAACATTTGTGATATTTCTGATACAATATCATATTATTTTTGTATTATCCATTTTCAATGTTCCTCTATGATAGAAAATTTTATCTTATTTTTTTGATCCAAATTTATTTTCTTCTCCTTTAGTAATGAATATTGTAAACATGTTTAATTAATATTTCCTCCAATAAATAATACAGAGACCTCAACAATGATTTTTTATAATCAATACAGATCATGTATCTTATTTTAGATCAAAAATATTTCTTTATCACATACATGTTTTATAAAATTATTTCAAGAATTTTATTTTAAAATAATAAATTATTTACTAATGTTATTTTAAATTTCCTTTTAACTTATTCAAAATATTTTTAAAATAAAATTTTCCAACTTCTTCCAATTGGGTCACTCTTTACTCTCTTAATAGTAGATTGAAAATAACATTTATTTTTAAATTTTTTGAAAGAAAGGTATTTTCCTCCATAATTAATGTTACCGTATTTAAGGCATCTATTAAATAATTATTAGTTCACTTCGAAACAATGTATTTTCACTATATTTTGGAAATTTTTTTTGATTTATATTTTTCACAGTTCAACTTTTATATTCATCAAGAGTGCTTCTAATGATCATTTAATCATATTATTTTTCATCAATGAAATCAACAATTGATTCTTGATAAATTTCACATGAGATATGTTGTAGTGATAAAATCCTAATTTATTATTTGGATAGAATGTTATTGATTCAAATATATTTTCATGGTAATTAGTAAATTTTTATAGGTTAACCATGTAATAAAGGAGTGATGGTTTTTTAATGGTGATATGTCTACATATTGTATATCTATTTGTTTTATTTATGATTATGTAATTGGTAAGTATTAATAATGATAAGTGATCCTGATAGAAATGTGGATGATGGTAAATAGTATATAGCTCATGATTTTTTATGAAAAAGCATGGGTATCCAATGCATTGGGTAATTATCCAAATTTCCCTGATAATAGGTTTATCCTATGATAAAAATATAATTTTTTTGTACTGTTATTCCATTTTTATGATTCATTGTAATAGTTATATTATAAATACTTTCTCAGATACCAATGAAATTATACATGACTAATATGATTTTATATTGTATACTTTGATCAGCTATTGTCATTAAATGACTCTTGAATGTTATATTTTATTAATCCAAACATATATTAATGTTTTATAAAATTTTCTTGATTTATAATATATGTTTTGATGTGTACCAATTATCTAATTTTATAATCATGAATTAAGATTCTATTATAATACAATTATTCTCATCTTCTTCCATGTAATGAAATATAATTATCAATTATTATGTTTACACTTAAATTTTTTTTAGATAACTCTTATTATTTTATCCATTTCCTTGAATTATAAATAAATATATTAAATGAATTATGATTTAAGAGGTATCATGTGTGATGAATTTAATTGGAGATGTTGATGATTAAAAATAGAATAAAAAAATATTTTTATTGTGGGAGAAATAAAAATATGAATACATTGACATTTTTTTGAAAGAGTTTATCCTAATTATCTAACACTCTAAAACTAAATGGTTCTGGGTTATGTATGAAATCTAGTAATTATGTTTGACATTGTATGTTTTAAATTGATAAAATTTGGTCAAATTCATCTTTATCAATCCAATAATATATGTTTTATTTTTCTATCACTAGATTGGGGAAGCATAGGTTTCGGTCTGTCACATTGGAAAAGAGAGACATTATGTACTCATGACTGTGGTAAAAAACAAAATTTAGTCTTTGTGACATCATCTAATCCAACTCGGAGCCAATGATAGCTCAGATCGAGGTAAAACAATATGACCCCAATCATACCTTTTAGATAGTTGATGAGTTCATCAATTCCCAAAAGTGGATACTTATTCTAGATAATCACCTAGTTTAGGTAACGAACGTCGTTGAATAACATAAAATCTTTTCATAATTCTTGGTAAATAACATAGAGGAACTCACATGGGAAATGTTTATCCCTATGAATTACTTACATTGTATATCTTACAACAACAACATATGATCTTGTGTATCCATATAGGCTATCCAATATATTGGCATATATATCAGTGTTTTCCCAGTGGAATTCTATTAAAAGAAACATCTAATGATGGGGAGGTAATGTTAGCACTTCCTTAAAAAATATATCATTATAATCTTTTACAACTGTATTTAACTAAAAACTCATTGTATCCACAAATCTAGGATAATTATTTAAAAATTAAGATAAATTATTTATATCATTCTAAAAATGTGACCAAGATTTTCATCCTGATGTTCTATCTCGCTATTTAGTGAAACAATTTTCCCATATTCCAAGAAACAGAAAATCTTTCGCCTATAGGATTCAATATTAGTATCGACTATAAAGGGACCATGCATAACAATAATAAAATTATAATCTATCATCGTGACTATAATAGGATCCCATGTTATACTATATTCTATAAGACTTATTCCATGCTTTTTATAGATGTGTATAGTTACCACATATAATATATTTGGAGTATTTAGTCTTAGTTGTCCTGTTAGAGACTCAACTATGTTCTAAAATTCACAAACAAGGTATACCCCAATAAAAAATTAAAGATTTGAATTTATACTAAATTAAGGCTTAAATATAGAAGAAGTGGATTATTCCCCAAATATTGCTAGTATCCTCTAGTTAAAAAGAATCAACTTCATAAAATGATTTTATTCCCTATCAACTAGTTCCATAAGCATGTCATTGACCACCTATAGTTAGCGGATGTTTTAATATATCATAACATTAAACTCTTCCCATAGAACACCAAACACATTTTTATTAATACCACCAATATATTTCATTTATCATAACACATACACTACCTAAATGGTTCTCCTAGTATGTACTTATCTTCCAAAGAACGACATGTCAAAAATCTCATAAGCAATTTCCTCATCCATCATATGAGTAACATCGCATTTTTATAGGCTATCTGGAACCTCTCTTTGGATAAAAGAAATAAATATCATTGCATGCATGTTATAATATATTGTTACAGTGAGTGTCATGTCCCAAAATCATTTTATCATCCTACTATTGTTATAGAATCAACATAATGGTGGCTACTAGCTCCCCCAGTCACCTACTGACTATTATCCAAGAAGCTATCTATAATAATTGATTTTTTAGTACTATATCATGTGATTGACTAAAAATAGATAACAATTCAAATCTAACATATTAGTGAATCATATGATCAATGTCATTATCCTATAATTATCTATAAAAAACCATATACATGAAGTAGTGAGAATGGATTGTAAACATTGTTTGATAATCAATGACTATCATGTTTATTTCCTGAATCCCTTGAATCTCATTAATAAACACATCATGCAAGGATGCAATAAATTACAACTCTGTTAAGAGATTATTGAAATCCATCCAAGAGAGGTTCACCTTCTTACACATCTAGTTCACTAGACTCCATTATCACTCAGTTGAGTCATAACAAAGGCTCTACCCCATAACAACCAACTAGTCTATATGGATGATAACTAGGATGAATAACAACTCTATACAATTTGGAAATTCTTCTACCACATTTGTTTATAGCTCACGTATAATCATAGGTATTATTTTAAAAATCAATGTAGTAAATATTTATAATCTAATGTGCTTCACAAGGTAAGAAAAATGTTTCTCATCCAGATAGATAGAATCCATCTAAAACATTAGATTTGGTTCATCATTCTTTTCAATGGTATAGTCACCCCTTGTTGTCCAAATAGAGGGGTCATCTCATGATAAAGTCTGAGTATTGAGGCCACACCACTTGGAAAATCGTTGTCAGGATGCCACTATAACAGATATAGAAGATTTCATCATGCAGGTATCCTATAATAGTCTAGAAAAACCATGGCCAATGAAAATATTTAGTGATCTGAATCATTATGGATATAAAAAACCCTAACCATTGATATATGAATCAAATACTATTGTTTTGTTTGCAATTAGTATCCTTATATATATAGTTGATATGAATTTGGTCAATTTATTGATGTATGGATTTGTTATAAGTTTCACAATAAATTGGGTACATATCCTGAGAGCCAAACACAACACACTAGATAATTATTTCCCTTGTCCGAAACCAATCATTTAGGATATACTATCTCAAAATTAATATCTTTAGATGACTTATGATATAATACAAAACTCTCAACGATAAAACCCTATGGAAGACCTCACTAGATGTAATTAATATAAAATATTGTCACCCCAACTCAAAAAGGAAAGATTATGGTGAATAACATTGAGTTGGTATATCATTCACACTAGAGTCCTTAGCCTAACATACTTGTGTACATGCACATATCTCTATAATATTGATGTAATATGGTAATCTGTTTCTACCAAAAATGTATAAATGAAATCACAATATCCGATATAATATTTTGATATAAGGTAACAATGTATAAAGGGTAATTATCATCCAACCAACTAGATAAAATCTTAAAACAAAAGAATTATGTGAGAATCCAAAAGAAAAAACATTCTCCTCAACTATCAATAATATAAAAATCAAAGGTATGTTAATATAAAGTCCAAAGAATTCTCTGACATAATAAAGAATAAAGAATCAATAGATAGTGAATATTCTCATATCATAGTATTATGGGTGTACAAATAAGAATATAGTTAATGTAACAAAGGTATATTGATAAGAGGTTATAAAGACAAAACATAAATTCTTTCTCATTTAAAATATTTAAAATTTTATTCCTACTCTAATTTTATGAAGTCTCAATCATTCTTCATGGTCTCTTCCCATTTATAACACTGGATACCCAAAAAAGGATAGAGAAACAAAACACTCTTGTGGGGGGAACCACTCTTTTATTAAAACTAAACATTGGTAAACATCCACTTCATAGATTGGGGATTTCATCACAATTAGTTTGGGTAAAATACCTGAATCTATATAAATAAATAAATTAGAGGATATATACAATTATCATATTCAGTTGGGTAAAATTATACTATTAATGAGGATCCATGTCCTATCAGCAGAGATACATGACTTAACATTGGGATTAAAATGATAATTTTCATGATCAAATAATCATGTCCATGTTCCTTAAGAGTACATGGCATTCCGAATAGGGTACGAAGAATGTATCACTATGTAAAATTATTCCTATTCTATGATGTCTCACATGATATATCTTTCATTATATACATTAAATTCCATTATGGTACACATTATGAAGATTTAGATATATGTACATATGAATTTTTCTCCTCCTATTATCATTTATGTTTATGAAAAATACCATTGAGATACTAGCCTATGGGTACATGACTTATGGAAAAGGAAAATATCATTGTGAAAGTTATAATTTACCATAAACCTATCACCGCATCAAAGGGATCAAATGGATATAGTTTATCCACAATACACAATCTATAGATAAAAATTCTCTATAATTCTAATTTGATATATGTGTCTCCGCCCACGGATCCATAACCTAATATTTTTCACTAATTTTACCTTTAAATCTCAAAACTGGTATAACAAAGATTATATTATATACATTAGCAACATTTTTGTGACCCATTTCTTTGGAATTTTTTTTATTACTCTTCTAGGGTACCTACATAGTAGGAATCAAAAACCATTCATAACATGAAAAAATATTGTATTTATTTTATTATCACAACTTCACCTTAAAATAACACTTCCTAAAAAATAAATTATATAATAAATACATACAATAATAACATCATGAAATGGGAAACCATATATAATCAAATAACCATACAATTGGGAATCATTGATGAATGTTTGAAAAATGAATGATGAATGGAATAAAATATAAAAGTGAGTATCATATGAGGATAACATATAATTTTCCATCATTGATGGAATTCAAAAAATATAAAGAATAATGAAATCATAAAAACAAAACAAAATTCACAATAATTAAGCTATAATAAAATGTGTTTGATTAAGTTACCCATATAATCAATAAGAATGATTTAATCTATGATTAATACGTAATTATGAAAAATAGAGAAAACTCAACAACCATAAATCCCTACCTCAAATTCATATAAATATTTTAGAGATTAAAATATATTCATTAATGTGGTTGATGAGAACTTATTTATTGTTTGTAAACCTTGAAAATTCATATGAGTGTTTTTTTCAATTATCCATGCCATAACTCCCAAAAATAAAGGAACTCTTGATCCTATTAATCTATTAGGGTTATACCACTAAGCCAAAATATTGGATCAACTAAATTTTATATAGGAATGTATTTATATCTAGACATTAATTACCTAATTAAAAATACAAATTCATTTAATTCATTTTTTTTTCTATAGACTACAATCATATTCACTCTACCATAACTTATGACAAAGACAAAACTTATGTGGATTCTATGATAATGACCATGTTTCAAATGAATGTATAATTTTTCCTATTCAAAACACCATTTATAACCTCTTCATTTATTAAAAAAAATCACAGACATGAAAAATTATATTTTTTATTATTTTTTATCAATACAAATGATCCATGGTTTCTAGAAATTCATTCCCACTCCATGACTAACACCATAAATGTTATTAAAATAATTAAAATGTTTTTATTGGAAACATAAGAGAAATTACATAAATTATTTACCATCAATAACTTCATAATATTGAATCAGATGTCTTCTTGATGTGATCATAACAACTAATCAACTTCTAAAGGATTGGTTAACACAATATATCCCCTTTTATTTCACATACATTGCAAAATGTATTTCTACTTAATAAAAGACTATTGTAACTATTCCAACAAGACAAATTTCTTGATATAGAGTTTCTCCTTTCAATAAAATTAATCATTCTATTTAAATGTTTTAAAAATCCCAAAATAAATGTAGTTAGTGATTATGTTTTTTATTTTAGGTGATACAATAATGATACTAATTTTGATAATACAAATGTTTACTAATTGAATAATGAAGATCATAAAATAATAATGGATATCATCAGAATTGCTAAAATATATAATGAAGACAATGTAAATGATAAGACAAATGTTGGGGTAAAAATATCACTTAAAATTAAATTAAATTTTTAAAACTACATATTTTACAATGAAACTTATTTTTTTTATTTATATACAATAATGATTTTGAATGAAATGTTGATAGGTAAAATGGAAAAGTCAAAGAAAATTTCACATAATTTCATTCATGGAAGAAACAATTATATTTTTTTAATTAAATTATTTTAATATTAATATGAATTTTATTTGATATAATAGGGAATGAATTGACATGCATAAAAAACAATTTCTAAATCTTTCAAATAATTGTTCTTCTACTGCAGTTTATTTTTGTTTTATGATAAATGTACATTTTTCTAATGACAACTAAATAAAATTTACATATTCTTGGGGACATATTATGATTTATATTTTTAAATAATTATTTTTAAATGTAACAATTATTTTTTATTTAAATTAGGTAAACATGTTTAATATTTTTAAATAATATTATTGACTGAATTGTAGCTTGGGTTCTAATACATTTTTTTAACTTTATTTATTACAAAGTGAAAAGATGTATCTAGACAATTGTATCTGAGATAGTTAGTTAACTTTCTCAGAATATTACTAGATACCCATTAAATTTTATTCTATATATGAGATTTAATGGATTAACTATGATATTTAGAGTTTATTTCCAAGGAAAAAAGGTGTTTGGTGAAATTTTTATTTATAACTCATCAATTATATTGAATTCACTATATATTACAAGATTATAACATGACATTATTTTGATATATCAATTATCTAATGATGTAATAAATGATAAACCTTTAATTGAAATATTTTTCATTTCAAAGGACAAATCATTTTTTATGCTAGATATAGGGAAATAGTCTATTTGATAGAAATTGCTAAGAAAACAGTCAAACATGATACATTTTTGAATTTTTTTAATGATTTATATTGTATAATGTAATCTGAGAATTTGAAATTTTTATTCTTTCTTTTCATATAAATGTATAATGAATAAAAAAGTTCTATAATTACCAAATCTAAATAAAATGTAGTTTGAAGTATGTGATTTTAAAATGAAAGTTAAATATCAAAAAATATTGATTAAACATGTTAAATATGTGAAAAAGAATAGTTCTCTATAAATAGTTCATCTTGACTTACTCGAAACTACTCATATTACTTGTATGTTTCTGAATATGTACAAATTATTTATCCTAGATGATTGTATTAGTCTCACAGAGGTTTACATTATCTCCAATAAAAGTGACACATTATTTAAACTCAATATTAATGAACTTTAGTGTAGAATGAGAATGGTTTTATGATAATTTATATTCATAGTGATAGAAGAGGTGATTTACTGAATAAATAATTTGAATGATTTTTTATAATATGGTTATATATTGAATTCTATTTTCACATAACACTCCCCATAAAAATAAGGGGTAAAATTATTGAGTTGAACAATAATTAAAATATCTAGAACTATGTTAAATGAATATAGTTTACCTAATTATTTTTTATTTGAAGCTATTTTCGCTAGATGATAAATTTTAAAAAGAATTATTCTTTGATGTAGTATAAATAAATATTAATTTACGATATGGAATAAATAGACACTATATTTCTGTTATATTAGAGATTTGGATGTGATTTTTTCATAATAAACTCTATAGAAAAATCAGATATGTATGATGCTATATATGATAGAAGTAATTTTATCAATTATTTATAATAATAATAATAAGATATATTTAATTAATAATTATATAACTGTCATGACCCCCTCCCCACAAAGTAAACCCATCCTGGGTCGGAAATTTGAAAAATTAGATAATGACCCCCCTAGTCCTGCCTCTAGTAGGCCCCGGGTCAGCAACTAGCATCGAGAGTATAATAAACACACAAAAGGGAGGCATTACGCTCTAAGAGAACACATGCGAAAGAGAGAGATAAGATACACACCAACCAACTCCAACTTAGAATTGAAGTATAAAATAAACTCAAGTGAACAGATGTAATGCCATGAAAAAGTACTACAACTAAAAGGGGAAAAACATCAAGTACCCAAAAGAAAGTAAAAACCGTAGCAACCACAAGCCCAAACAGATCCTGCAACCACAAGCTAGTAGAAACCAGCTTTATCTCCAACAATCTCCAAGTGACCTGAAAATAAGTTTATATATACATAGGGTGAGAATAACAGTATACTCAGTAGGATCCTCCACGAAGCCTCTCATGAAAAAAATAAAGAATGCATGCTAAATCACAGGGAACAACAAGTAAAACTAACTCATCACCTAAACAGGTATACTATGTTCTAAACCTCACCATGGATACTCTCACCAAGTAATGCATACAAAAATATTTCATATAATAAAGAATAATAGGGGTACCTCGCTACTTCTTCCCATCTGGTTTCCCGCTTTTCTCCAACGTCGCACGTCCTGAGCATCTCTCTTCAAAAAGGCTTGCCCACAGACACCTGGGTGAAGCACCAAAATATGCACCTCGTGCAACAAAACCACCATGTCTACATACCAAAGTAACCAGGTATATTTTGAGAGCCACCACAGCTTGCATAATGTGTATCATATGTTGGGTATTATACATCAAGCCATCACAGCCCATGCACCGAGTAAGGATCCTAAATACATCAAAATATATACACGTTATACATATAGTATTCTATAGAAAATTATATCTAGAATATATGTGTGTGAATAACAACAAGTCGTTACAACCCTATACACACATATATGGGAAAAACTAACCAATGTGCCTGCCAGCACCAGTAACTACCTTGAGAAGAAAGCAGGGCCAATAGGGGAAGTCATACATTCTTCCTCCCACCATAATGTTGGAGAAAACACCCCCCAGGCCTTAGAATCCACGAGGTGTTAGTTTCCCTTACTGACAGGGTGGAGTAGTGTATATAACACAAAAAGTAAAGGATATATTATATCTCAAAACCACACTATGGGAATAACCTAGTCTTAGACTCAACTACAGATAACATCTTTTAGAGTCTGGGCTTCCTCTTCTTAGACTAGGTATCCTATAAGCATAAAACCATTTGAAGAACATTATAAGATTACATCATTCACTTTTTCTTTTTAGTTCGATTTTACATTAATTATTTCATTAAACATTAATTCACCACGATCCAATCAACATTAGACTTCATTAGAACCACACACAAAGTCCACAGTCCCTTTAAAATTATAGCCTCAATATTATGTTTCAGTGAACTCCAACCCCATTGGTTAAGCACATTTATTCAAATATTTATTACAGAATCACTTTCCATTATTACCAGGCATTCTATTAAATTATACTATGATACTAACATAATGGGGCTCAACACAGTGTGTAGATGTACTACCCGTTGAGTATTTTCCGCCTATATAAAGAGCGTAGACCCATCCTCCAGGGAGAAGTTAAACATGGAAAGCATGTGGCATACCCTACGCGTCTTCACCTCTTTCGAAAAAAGGGTAAGAAAAACCAGTTGCCTTTAGTAGTGGGGAAATGTAAAGTTTATAAACAACCAAAGAACCTACAAGAATCCAATAATCACATTCATCCCACTGCATCATCCTTAGTGTCCTCCCTGGCACCCACATGCATATCGATGCACCTCCCCACTCTAGTCATCATCAGCTGCCTCAACTGAAACACCTTCATGCCCTCACATATCACAACACCCATCTAGGATTATGTCTCAAAACATGCAGTAGGAAAAAAAAACATCACATCACTTGGGCTATTGGCCCCAAAACAATCAAAAGGGAAACTCATAACCCTTCAAATAATTATCAAACAATCAATTCTTTAGTCCCTCTTGAATTAACATATTTATAATTCATTGGTTCCAAAATCGGGAAACCTAACCAGTAATCTATCACAAATGATTAAACATACTTACTAACCAATTTGATTTACATTAAATTAAAACATGAAACAGATTCATTCACATGCCTCTTTATCTTTAGCCAAACAAATATCAATTAATCTTGGTTTATGTTCTTTACGGATTTTCATGAGGAACAAGCATAGATATCACACTATCTATAAAAACAAGAGGAAAAAACAAACGATCGTTATAAATTTATTTATCTAGTTGAAATGTTTATTATGTCAATTACATTGTTATCCAGTGGGATAAAACATGATAAAATTACAGTTGAACATAAAATAATGAGAAGCAATGAATCCCCTACCAAAAAATGGGTTTTGACGAAAACCACGATGGCTGAAGAACGCTCAAGAAACTCGGGTCAATTCTCCAAAAACCCACCTTATATATCTTCACATAGAAAGCTGAAGGCCAAATATCATCATATTTTTCATCGACACACATAGATCTACCCATAATGGATGTAGGTCTAAGAAACTGAGAGAAGAGGGGAAGTAGATCCAAGTGGATCTAAGAAAGTGATCAAGAATGAAGAAGAATGATCACATACATCAAGAATATAGCTTTGATTTTCCTAGAGAAGCCTTAGGATTGCCTCTGGAATGACGGGAGAAACCTCCTTTACATTAAGAGAAGAAAAATCCCGAGTTAGGGACACCTTGGAGTTTAAATGAACCCTTTAGAGGAAAAACGAGTTAGATCCAAAATTTAACGATCTAATTTAAGTGCCTGCACGGTTTGACAAACTGTGCGCTAACCACGCATTAACTACTACCTCGACCACCTTTATCGAACGGTTTGGCTGCATGGTTAGACAAATCATGTGCCTCCCATGCAAAAGCCACTACCTCTAAGACCAACTATGTATGGTTTGCCTGCAAGGTTTAGACAAACCATGCGCCGCCCGTGCGAAAGCTATTTCCCTTTAGTTTTCCTGAAAAGTCCTCTCAAATTCAACCCCAAGTCACAACTACAAACCAAATTTATTTAGAAACATCAAAAGTACCTGAAAACATAACCTGACGTTATAGTTAACAATTTTCTACCGATGGAACTGTTCACCGGAATAGAAATTTTTGGTAGTGTTGGTGATAAGTCACCTTGACCTCCCGGAATACCTCTAACACATAATTTTTACATTTAATGTACTGGAGAGGTCCGGGCCATTACATCAGATACCTTTCGAAAAATTATCATCCTCGAGAATTTAAAAACCACCTAAAGTGACAACGAAACAGGGTCTGAACAATCACCCCTTGAGATACCTGTCAAAAGAGAACAGGCTACAAAAGAAACAAATGAATCCATCCCATAAACATGAAATTTTCATAACCACATAAGTCAGATCAATACATGAAAATATATAAACATAAAAAAACTCTAGGTAATGAGAATGTATCTATGACTCACATTCTGAGGTACTCTCCTCTATGACACCATGTCACCACAAGACACGAAAAAAATAAATAGAACTCCCACACAACAACTTCTACTTGCACTCTTGGATCATCATAGGTCACTCCTCGAAGGTTGTATCATCATCTACATCGATCTACCCAAATTGATGATATGAGATTTATCATGAAGAAAACGACGGAGCTGTGTAACATGGAAAACATCATGTATCCGACTCATCTATGGGGGAAGTGCTACTCGATACGCCACAGCTCCAACACGAGCTAACACCTCAAAAGGCCCGACAAACCAGGAGAAATCTTACTTCCATGTCCAAACCTTCACTTCCCACTACAGGGAGTCACCTTCATAAACACATGATCCCTAAAATTAAACTCTAACGGTCTCTTTATTTGATCAGCATATGAAATTATGAGGATCTTGCACTGTCTTCATCCTCTCATGAATAACTAGAACCATCTATGTTGTATTCTGCACAAGTTCCAGTCCGAGAATTACTAACTCTCCGACCACAGTCTTGCACAACAGAGAATGGAAAGGCTGGCCATACAAGACTTCAAATGGCACTATTCCGATGGTGGAGTGAAAATTATTATTGTAAGCGAACTGTACCAAGGGTAAGTGCCTCATCCATGATCCTATTAATTCAATAACACAAGAGTGTTACATGTCTTCAAGAGTCTGGATGGTTCGCTCTGTCTGACCATCCGTTTGAGGATGAAAAGCAATGCTAAGGCATAGTTGAGAACATAAAACATTTTGGATACCTCTCCACACACTAGTGGTAAAACAAGGATCTCGATTAGAAATAATCATCCAAGTACTCCATGAAGTCTCACCACCTCATCTAAATACTGCCTCGACAAAACTTCCACTGAGCTTGACACATTTATTGATATAAAGTGGGTTGATTCTGTTGAACGATCCACTACCACCCAAATAGCATCATGTCCTCCCAGAACTCAAGGTAGACCAGTAACAAAGTCCATTGAGATATCCTTTGACATTCACTGAGGAATCTCTAGTGGATAGAAAAGACCACTAGGAAGATGGTGTTCGACCTTCACCTTCTGGAAGACTAAACATCGTGACACAAACTCTGCAATGACACGCTTCGTCCCAGGCCACCCAAACTGACTCCTCAAGGCTCAGTACATCTTTGTTACGCCAGGATGTACCACTAAAGGTGAGCTATGGAACTATTTAAGGACCGTATCACGCATCATCAAAGGAAAAAAATCCTACCATGACACAACAATAGATGTGGTTCATCTTCAGTCCAACCATCAGAGGCCTCACCACAAAAAACTCGGTCTCTCCAGACTTCCACCTCTAGATCTCCCAAATGGGACTCTTCCACATTCTGCATCAGGGATGATTGTACCATCATCTGAAAAAGACATACTCCACCCCCATATGCTCCCATATCAAGATGTAATGTTGACAGTTCTTCTATTACTCTCCAAGAATCACTGGATTCAGGCACAACATCACTTTGTGTCTTTCCAATCAGCACATCAGCTATAACATTCCCTTTTCTAGGTGTATATGATTTTTAGAAGTCATATTCCATTAATAACTCCATCCACCGATGCTATCATATGACCAAGTCATGCTGGGAGAAAACATACCTCAAACTCTTATGATCGGTGAAAAATAAAAACACTCATAAATGAGGTAACGTCTCCACAACATTAGAGAAAACACCACGGCATCCAACTCAATATCATGGGTGGAATAGTTGCATTCATGGGGTCATAACTACCGAGACCCGTAAGAAACAATTGACCTCTGCTACATGAGAACACAACCTAACCCCATATGTAATGCAGTACAGAAAACATCAAACTGAATTTCCTCAGCTGGATGCCAAAGGAGTAAAGCACTTACTAACATCGCCTTTAGATGCTTGAAGGCTACCTGGCACTGATTAGTCCATATGAATGTCTAGTCCTTCCTGGTCAAATCTGTTAGAGGGGTCGCAACTCGTGAGAAATTGGCTACAAACCTCCTGTAGTAGCCTGTGAGACCAAGGAAACCTCGCACCTCTGAAAATATCATGGGGGATGACCAAGACACAACTACTTCTATAATTGATGGATCCACATAATATCCCTATTGGAAAACCACATGACCTAATAAATGGACTTCTCGAGGCCAAACTCACACCTTAACAACTTCTCAAATAGCCGATGTCGACGAAAAACTCCCAAAATGGCTTGTAGATGATGTTTATGCTTCTCTTCAGATTTGGACTACACAAGGATGTCATCGATGAAAACTACCACGATGTTGTCCAAGAACTCATGGAACACAGCATTCATCAATCCCATGAATACAGCTGGAACAATCGTCATGTCAAACGGCATTACAACGAACTCATAATGCCCATGGCGATAACAGAAAGCAGACTTCGGGATATCCTCATCCTTCAGCCACATCTAATGATATCTCGACCGCATGTATATCTTTGAGAACCTACTTGAACCCTTTAGTTGATCGAATAAGCCTTCAATCTGTGTAAGAGGATATAAATTTTTTATTTTCACTTTGTTCAAGTGACGATAATCGACACACAACCGCAAACTGCAGTCAGACATTTTCACAAACAAAACTGGTGCACCCCACATTGAAACACTTGGTTGAACAAAACTGCACTCTAATAGACAATCAAGATATATATGTAGCTCTCCCAACTTAGAAGCGGTCATCCTATATGGATACATAGATATAGGAGACGCTCCTCACTGTAGCTCGATCTCAAACTCAATCTCTCATCATGGCGGTAATGCTACATCCTCTTCTAGAAAGACATTAGGGTTCTCCTCTAAGACCACAAGAAATGCCAACTACTGAACCTCTGAAGAACACAGAATCATATCATCCATCATGGATGATAAGGGTGGAACGTTCCTATGACCCATCTGAGGGTCTCGCTCACCAAAAAACACCACTTTATCTCCATCCGCACCAATGAAAACAACCTTCTTTTTGAAGAAATCCATGATAGCCTGCACCAAATACAACCAATCCATGCCGAGGATGAAATCATATGGTGGTATTCGTAAACATAGGAAATATCCCCAAGAGTGGTGTTTCCCCAACACTAGCTCACAATCTTTACATACTTCAACCAAGTCAGCTCGACCTCCAACTGACGTAGTCAATGCCAAGGGCACTGGAAGCCTCTCTACCTCAAGTCCCAAAGTATGGATAAGGGTATGTGATATTATGGAGTTTGTCACTCCTTGATCAAACAAGGCAAATACCAAGGTAGAAAACAAGAAAAGGGTACCTCGAACGACATCTAGCTCATCTGGAGCAGGCAACACAAGAGCATGAAGCTGACCACGACCACCTCTACAGCCTCTCTAACCCAATGATGACCACCACCACGGCCGCACTCTGCTCTCTGAGGATGGGGAGTGATATGTGGATGTCCTCCGCCTGCCCAATTTACCCTCTGGTGATCTAAAGATGGTCAAACCGTCTGCTGCTTCCTTGGATAGAACTGTCTCAATGGGGAAACATGGAGCGTAGCACCTAGTGCATGATGACTGCTCAGAAAGGTCGGGAAATCCCGCTGCTAAGGACCATGACCAACAAAATAAAAACAAGTACATGATCCCTTGGCATAGGCCTGAGAGGTGATGCCTCTAGAGAAATGAGATGTGAAGGGTTTTGAATTACCCTCGGCTAAACAGAAACTCTTATGCCCTTAAAACCGGGAACCCTGGACCACAGATTTACTTCGTGATGGATCACGATGATCCCCCACTCCTGATTATCTGGTCATGGACAAAGTCCTCTCGACAACCTCAGCCCTCACCAGTACCTCAAGATATGTCTTCAACATAAACGTGGTGACCTGGCGTTGGATCTCTGGATGCAATGCCTCCTTGAAATTCCTCACCCTGGCCTCCTCATCTGCAAACAGGTCTGAAGTATATCGTAAAAGGTTCTTGAAACAGATTACAAACCCTCAAACAGTAGATCTCCCCTGTCTAAGGGTAAGAAGCTCCTGGCAACTGGACGGCTTCGCAGTCAAAGAAAGGAACTCGACTTTACACTTGTCTCGGAACACCTCCCCTGTGATAGTTGATTCCTCACGATCCCCAAGGAATAAGAACCACCACTACCTTGCTGCTCCATGTAGCATCGTCACAACTAAGGACACACAACGCTCTTTCTGAGGATGGATCAAACTGAAGCCGATCTCCACCTCCTCTAACCAATCTTCTATGACTCCATATGAAACATACCCCTCGTACTTCTACAAACTTTGGTTATGAAACACTCGAAGTTACTTCCTCCATGTGTCATCATCATCAACCTCTACCCTTTGGCGATCTGCTAGAACAGCCTGCTAGACATTTTCTGCTTAAAACTGAAAAGGACGTCGACCTGGAGCCAATCCTATAAAATAACAAACCGTTAGAGCTCCTAAACATGGAATATGGATGACTCAAGATTAATTAATTAATCATTTTCTTTTATTCATTTTAGGTTGACCTATCCTATGTTTTATCCATTCAAACATAGGAAAAATGAAAAATGATGCATGATCCTTTTCTTAGGTCTCTACCTTGAAACTAGTAACACCTTGTTTAGTAGTCATTGTAAACTTAATGTTTCATACATCAGATCATAGGGGCCATAAACACCTATGTCTCAATCGGTCTCTAGTGTTTACCTCACATACTAAACATGAATGCAACCATTTCCCAACCAACCCATGCAACCTCACATGTTTCTAACTCCAAACTCCATCATATCCTCCAACCAGACCTCTGATAACACACTTCCACAACCCCCTCCGCATAAAGTATACCTCTCCTAGGTCGGAAATGTGAAAAGAGATATAATGACCCCCCGAGTCCCGCCTCCAGTAGGCCCCGGGATGAAGAATAGCACCGAGGGTATAATAAACACACAAATGGGAGGCATTACCATCTAAGAGAACACATGTGGAAGAGAGAGATAAGATAGACACCAACCAACTCCAACTCAGAACTGAAATATAAAAGAAACCCAAGTGCACATATGTAATTCCATTAAAAATTACTACAACTGAAAGGGGAAAATAGCTAGTACCAAAATGAATGTAAAAACACCAGCAACCACAAGCCCGAACAACTCCTATAACCAAAAGATAGTAGAAACAAGCTTGATCTCCAACCAGCTCTAAGTGACCTGAAAAAAAAGTTTATATATACATACGGTGAGTATAACAGTATACTCAATAGGATCCTCTCCGAAGCCTCTCGTGCAAATGTAAGAAAGGAATGAAAAATCATAGTGATCAACAAGTGAAACTAACTACTCACCTAAACGGGTATACTATGTTTCCAAACTCACCATGGATACTCCAAGAAAGTAACACATACATAAATATATCATATAATAAAGAATAAAAAGGGTACCCTACTACTACTTCCCCACTGGTTTGCCGCTTTTCCCCAACTTTGCATGTCCTGAGCATCTCTCTCCAAAAAGGCATGCCCATAGACACCTGTGAAAAGCACCACAATATGCACCTCATGAAAAAAAACCATCACGTCAACACACCAAAGTAACTAGTTATTTTCTAGGAGCCACCACAACTCGAATAACATGTATCATATGTCGGGTATTATACTTGATGCCATCACATCCCATACACCGAGTAAGGATCCTCAAGCCATCAAATCCTATACACTTTACACCTATAGTTGTCCATAGAAAACAATATCCACAATATATGTTTTTGAATAACCACACGTCATTAAAGCCCTCTACACACATATATGGGAAAAACTATCCAATGTGCCTACCACCAACAGTAACTACCAATAGAAGAGAGCGGGGCCAAAGGGGGTAGTCAGCCATTATTCCACCCACCAGAATGTTGGGGAAAACACCCCCTAGGGTTCAGAATCCCCGGGGTGTCAGTTTCCCTTACTGATAGGGTGGAGTAGCGTATAGAACACAAAAATTACAGGATATATTATATATAACAACCACACTATGGACATAATCTATTCGTAGACTCAACTAAAACTAACATATATCGGACTCCGGGTAGCCACATTTAAGACTTGGTTTCCTATAATCATAAATCTATTTAACGAACATTATTAGATTTCTTCAATCATTTTTTTCAGTTCCACTTAACATTAATTAATTTATTAAACATTAACTCACAATGAACTAGACATCATTAGCATCATGCCTAAAGACCACTGTCTGTTTAAATTTATAGCCACATCATTATGTTCCAGCGAACTCCAACCCCATGGGTTAACACAATTTATTCTAATATTCATTACAGAATCAGATTCACATATTCCCAGGAATTCTAGAAAAGAATTCTATGCTACTAACACAAGGGGGATCAATAGGGTGAGTAGATTTACTACGCGTTGAGTCTTTGCCGCCTATAGCAAGAGCGTAGACCCATCCTTCTTGGAGAAGCTAAACACGGATATCATGTGTCATACCCCGCACGTCTTCGCCTCTTTAGGAAAAAGGGTAAGCAAGACCAGCTGCCTTGAGCAGTGAGGAAAAGTAATGTAGATAAACAACCAAATAACCAGCAAGCATCCAAAAATCACATCCATCCCACTCCATCATCCCTAGTGTCCTCCCTAACACCCACATGTATAAACCGATGCACCTCGCCACTTTAGGCATCATCTGCTGCCACAACCAAAAGGCCTACATGCCCCCCAAATATCACAACAGCCATCCAGGATCACATCTCTATGAAAGAAGAAGAAAAAACCAACATCACATCACTCGGGATATTGGCCCAATAACAATCAAAAGGGTAACTCATAACCCTTCAAGTAATTATCAAACAATCAATTCTTTAGTCTATCTTGAATTAAAATATTTATAATTCGTTGGTTCCAAAATCAAGAATCCTAACAAGTAAGCTATCACATATATAAAACATGATTACTACACCAAATTGATTAACATCAAATTAAAACAAGAACCAAATTTTTTCACATGCCTCTTTATCTTTTTCCAAACAAATATTAATTAATCTCGGTTAACGTTCTTTACCGATTTTCATCATGAACAAGAATATATATCACACTATCTATCAAAACAAGAGGCAACAACATACGATCGATATAAATTTATTTATCTGGTTCAAATATTTATTATATCAATTCCATTATCATCCATTGGGATATAACATGCTATCATTATAGTTGCACATAATATAAAGAGAAGAAATAAATCCCCTACCTCAATGGTTTTTGATGAAAACCACGACGGTTGAGAAAACGCTCAAGAAACTCGGGTTGATTCTTTAAAAACCCACCTTATATATCTTCCCATAGCAAGATCAAGACCAAAGATAATCATATTTGGAATCGACACACTTAGATCTACCCATAAAATACGTAGGTCTATGAAACCAAGAGAAGAGGAGAAGTATAACCAAGTAAATCTAAGAAACCGATCAAGACCGAAGAAGAATGATCACATAACTCAACAATATGGATCTGATTTTCCATAAGAAGCCCTAAAATCACCTCTAGAACGAAAATAGAAACCTACTTGACCTTAGGAGATGCAAAATCCTGAGTTAGGGCCACCTAGAAGCTTAAACAAACCCTTTAGAAGCAAAATGAGTTAGATCCACAATTTAAGGATCTAATTTAAGTGCCTGCATGGTTAGTCCGCATGGTTTGACAAACTGTGCGCTAACCATGAATTAACTACTACCTCGACCACTCCTCTCACATGGTTTGGACGCACGGTTAGAAAAGTCGTGCACCTCCCATACAGAATCCACTGCATAAAAAACCAACTACACATGGTTTGGCCGCACGGTTTAGACAAACCTTGTGCCGCTCATGAGAAAGCTATCTCCCATTAGTTTTCCTTATAATTCCACCAAAACCCACCACTAAGACACTACTCCAAACCAAAGGTAGTTAGAAACATCAAAAGTACCTGAAAACATAACATGACGTTACAGTTCACAATTGTCTACCGTTGGAAATGTTCATCAGAATTTAATTTTTTGGAAAAGTGTTGGGGATAAGTCAACATGACCTCCTAAAACACCTCTAACACCACATTTTCACATGTAATGGACTAGAGAGGTCCGGTCCATTACAATAACGATGATGGAGAATACTATTTTCATGTAAAATGTGGTGAAATGATGTGAAACCGAATTTAGAATTAGAGAACATCAGAGAATAATGTAGAGAGATTTATCTTAGTTTAGGGAGATATGATAGAAATTTATTTGTTAAAGGTGGATAAAAATCCTTCTCAATCTAGTCCATGATCTTGTAAACTACATAAATATAACCATATCAATAAATTAATTTCAAATATTGATTCATAAATTAAAAATTTGATGTTAATTTGGAATTATTTCATTAATTCTATTTTTTATTGTAAATTTATACCTAAATGTGATAATGTATAATTAAAATACTCTTATTAGATTGTTCTTATAGAAGATGGATATACTCAATTTACATAAAATTATTATTGTAACTTAATTGATCCTTTAATAAAACACATTACTAGAATAAAATGAAATTTTATACATAAATTGTATAAATATATAAATTTGTTATAGAATAATTAATTTTTAGGTTCAAAAATTTTTATTCAAGAATATGTATATCATTGCAGGGAATTAAATTTTTTAACGTGGATATTATGAATAATTTCATCAATATTTTCTATTATAAATATATATATTTTAATCAACCAAATTGTTTTTTACTGGAAAAATAACCTAATAATGTTTTTATACTATCAAATTGTATATTTATACTTGAGAACGACCATAGTTGTTTCTATACATGTTCGTATTTATTTTTTTGTTTACTATGGTTTTAAAAAAGATAAATTACATATTATTTTTTATAATAGTCATTTTATATTAATTTCTTGTAAATTAAATGTATTTTTATAATATTCTTTTTACTAGTTTATAGGTTTATAGTGAGTTTTATATCCGAATGAAAAATGAATTTAACACAAGTATCCTAGATTAATTATGATTATTTTTTTAATTTATATTAATAAATTAAATGATATAATATTTTTAATCAATATATTTATAGTAATAAATTATTTAAAATTATTGGACTTTTTATTGAAAATATATTAAAACCCCTCTGACTACGAATTTAAAATCAGAGTCACATGTAGATTGAAAATCTATTGATGTAAAAATATTTAGAGGAATGATTAGTAACCTACAATATTTATTAAATTATGAAACACTTATTATCTTTATTTTAATATGTGTTCTTTATTCTACAATAATGCTAAAGAACATCATGCAACGGTTAGAAAAATAATCAATAAATATCTAAAAAAAATAAAAAACATGGATTGTTTTTTATGGACAATTTTTTACTATTTTAATTTATATTTTTCTTGTATTATAATTGATAGAAAGTGAATATCATGTATATCCCACTTGTTGTAAAAATTGTAATTTCATACAGATAAATGAAAAAATCATTATTTTCATTATCAATACCAAAATATAAATAATAGTTTTTGTTAAATTTATGCTTAATGATTATGGTTTAATATTATTTATCTTAATAATTAATTTAATAAAATACAAATTGATTATGATATAATATGCACTATATCAATTTTTTAATTTTGTTAAATCATTATAAAACATAACATATAGATGTTAGATTTAATTTTATATCAAATACTAAACAAAAGGTAAAAACGGATTATAATATGTCACTATATATAATAAATGGGTTTGTAACTTTACTAATTCATTATATATAGCGTTGTTTGAGAAATATATGTTTTCACATTTTATGATGGATGTTTTATTTGATTCTTATATCATTATTTTTATGAATAGTGAGTATGGATAATCTCTTTTATTATATGTTTTACTAGAGAATTCTATTACAGATTCTTACTATATAATTCTATGTAATTAATTAACTTATTCCGTAAATGTATTTAAAATTACTTAATATATCCTTCATGATTTTAATTATGTTTATATGTACATATATAAACATGTCTTTTTATTTTGAAAATTCGTTATATTTGAGTCTATACCAATAGGTTTTCTTATTTTAAAACATTCTATTACAAAAGGTATAATATTTTATAGTGAATAAATTTAGGGGGAGTTTCACTATAAATATATAAAATAGTATCATTTAAATTTAGTAATTTTTTTCAAAATATAAATTTTTTAAATAATATTATTTCTATTATTTAAACGAGGGAGAATTTTAGTTATCTTTACTGGGATTTGTAATTTTAAAAGAAGGGATAATTTTTTATTAAATCCTCTCCCTATTTTTTTGTAATTTTAAATTAAAAATTCCAACCCAATTTAGAAGTTGAATCATTATAGATTTATGATTTTTTATTTAAAACATATCTATTTTATTTATCATAACATCTTTGAGAAGAATTAAATTTTTATAAAAGAAAAAAATGATGTTAAATATGTTATTATTCATTGTTTATGTATTTTATAGAAATTTAGTCTTTATTTTTCATAATTTATTTATATTATTTTCATTTAGGTATGTTCTAGGTAAAACAATTTTTTGAATGAACATCACTAAAATACTCTTTTTATCACTAAAATATTTGATTCTCTAGATAAATAAATACAAAAATATACATACTATTTTAAAATTAATCTTTGAAATTTATTTTATAATATATTTATCCACATTGAATATCAACCTAATGTGTATGGAAATATGATTCTTACAGTTTTGGTAAATGTATCATATAAATTATGTATTCCAACATTTATTCTAAGTTTCACATGAAACTTATACATGTCTAAGTGACCCGTATGATAGTCTAAATTAAAATTATGCATGTTTATTCAAATAAATCATATATAGAAAATATGGTATGAACCGTATGATAATACATATGGATATAAATAATTCAAGGATATTCAAAATGAATCATATATGATTTTAAAATATATATAATCGGTCCTATATAAACCTAATTTTATGTTTTTTATAAAAGATTAAATATGAGATTGATTTATAAAATTATTTTCTATTTTTATTTTTATCATGATTTTTTTATTACGATAATGTTTATGAAATATTTTTAGTATGATTCTAGAATTATTTTTGAATTGTTGAATTAGGAAAAAAAATTTGGATAGTGATGTATTTTTTCAAATTCTGATAGAATGAATATTTAATGATAATTTCCATTATTTCTATTAAATTTTTTCTTAAATAATGAATCAATATTTAGATAGTTTATTTTTAATGGTTGAAATTTATTATGCTTTTGACTATGTATTATTGAGTTTTTTATTTTATCTTTATTTGTGTCTATAATCGTAGGTTTTCATATTATTATTATTTTACTATTACATCATTATCTAGACGTTTTTTTATTTTTATTTGAAAAATGTTATACTATAGTTGAGATAAAATATTAACACTTTTATTTTATTATACAATGTATAAAAAAAATTAATGATCTTTTTGTATAGATTCAAAATATTTTCAAATAGTTGGATGACTCTCAAACTATCATAAAAACAATAAAAAATTTATCTATAACCCCTAATCCTCAGTTATTGTAAGTGAAAATTATATTTTAATACCAATATAATGTATTTTCCATTTTAATATTTCATGGATTTCTTTAATTAGATTATAAGAATATCGATTTTGAACCTACTTGGTCAAAATAATCCTAGGATATAATTATGTAAAATTTACCTTAGAAATAAGATTTTATAAATAATTTTGAATGTAGTATATAGTTATTCCCCATATAATTATAATAATTTATTATAATATGTGGAATTAATAATTTATTTACTATCAACTTCTTAATGACAAATATAAGATTAATGGAATGTAAAATGTATATTTTTTATTATTTTATTATTAAGGATTAATGATTTCCAATTTCATTTACATAAAATTAGATTTAAATAATAATTTTTTTGGTGAATTTTTTTGACATTATATATATATATATGAATTTTAATTCATATAATGATTATTAATAGTCATATAGTCAGTATTAAAACATCATATTCTTGAAAAACACATTTATTGAACAACTATTTTCTGAATATTTTAGCAGAATTGTTCTAAAATTTTATTCCACTACATATATGTATTAAATTTAATAAAATAGTTTCTATATTTTTAATTAAAATAATTAATATTTTTTTTGTTGACAATATTTTTTATTTATAATGAATAGTGAAATTAATGATAAATTAATTCTCAGGGTTAAGGTTAAACTAAGATTACAATGGGGTTAGTCTTACAAGTTAATGGTAATAAATAAACAAAAACATATTTGAAATGTATTAGATGTTTTTTCTGACAATATCATGTTACCCTTCGAATATGAACCATTTGGTATCCATATTGCTGATAAAATGAAATGAAATTATTGGAAATCATTGAAAAATTATAAGTGTTCCACTAACATCAATGACAAAAGTCAGCATCTTCTGCTCACCTATTTATAGCTATCAGTCCATTTATATATACCATACCATAACAAAGTCTCACCTAAAAGTTCTTATTCATTTAATAGAGGTTCTGGTATTCCCCCAAAAACCCAAACCTATGGTCTTTAATAAAATATCCAAATGAGGTTCTTCTATGAAAATGTAATTTTCATATCTAATTTCATTATTTATTTAATAATTCATGTAGAAAATACAATTATTTATTGATACATAGAATAATATAATACCATTATATCCCATGTATATATGTCAATATGTCAATTTCATAATATTTATCCATCTCATTCTCTATAAAATCTGAAACATAACAATTGCTCATGTGCATGGAGGACTACCTAATCACTAACTGATGTAATTTGTTTTCCATCATTGAATCCTAAGGATAGTCATAATAATTATATAATTTAATATATATAAAAAAATCGTATAATAAGGATTCTATAATTTTAATATAACTTTGACTTCTTAAACATTTCACCCATTCGAGAAATGATAACGCTACATGTGCATATGTATGACCCACCATCTCCACGATGAGATGGGATTTATTTTATGTGTTAAATTTTATAGAATGATTATAACCAATTATATTTTCAATAAATTTGATATTTATTACTTTAATATAAATATGTACATGATTTAACCATATCATATACATACCAACCATATCATCCTCGGAAAAGGATGCATGATAAAATAAAAAAGTTAACACCCCAAATAATTGTAATAATAAAATATTCCTAATGAGTAGGTGATTAGATTGTATAATAGCTGATTTTAGGTTATAATAAATATAAATATGGTTCTTTTATACATTATTAACATGTTTAAAACAATTATATAATAATATAAATTATTTTCAACTAAATATAATCATAAGGAAACATATTTCATTTAATGTTCCGTACCTTTGAAAACAAAATCATTTTTCACCTATTCACTTTTATGTGATGTATATAAATATCGATTTATATGTTTAAAATGAATGACATATTATTCATGATGAATAAAACTTCAATTAAATTTTATTTTTTCAGTGGATTACAATTTTAATTTTATAAAATATGTCATATTTTTTTATAAATATCAAATTTTCGATTGGTTATATTTTCATTAAATGAGTCTTAAGACCTATCCATATTAGGATCCATATATTTTTTATCATCTAAATAATTATGGATTTAATATATTTTCTTATAATTTTTTATTTATTTGGTACTTTAATCAATCATATAAATTTTTAAATTAAGAACTAATATAATTACTCTATTAATAAGGTATATATGTTTTCTATGTACAAATTTGTCAGAGTTTTTTTGAAAAAATTATTTGTAGTAATGAAATAAATTTTTAAATTATTTTTATGTTATACTTTTATTTTTTAAGGGTATTAATTTAATATTTATAATATTTTCTCTAAGTATTTTTTTTATTTCTTTATAAAAATACATAAGAAAATTTTAAACTTATATGGTGTTATCAAATTTTTCTGTCATAATATCTCTTTAATTATATTTAGCTTCTTCTAAACTATTTTAATTGTTTTATAATGAAATTTTTTTTATAGTTGATTATTTTAAATATTTCAATTCACCAACCTTTATTATTTTGAAGGACATGACATTATTAAAAACCCAATATTTTCAATGAATAGATGACAATCTCTTATCTATTTTAAATTTAAGGTTGTTGACTTTCTCTTGAAAAATTATATTTATTATTTGAATAATAAATTACATTTCACATAAATATAAATATTATTTATATCATGTATATTATCATTTCTTAATATATATTCAATATTTACATATGTTTTTTTCTTATGATTATTATTGAACTGACTGAGAAAATTCATGATAAATAATTAATTAATTAATAAATATATTTATTATTAAGGAATATTGTTATGAATTGAATTGATCAATCAAGATATGTGAATACATTAAATAATGGGTATATAATATGTATCTTGTTATCCAAAACATCTAAATTCATTGATCCTTTGAAATTATACCCCATATATCTATTCTCATATAATAATGTATTCATCAGTTCTCAGTTATTAGTGTCTGGGTTGTTAAAATTGGTAGAAGTGTAATTTCAGTATTATCCTTGTAAACGATATTTATGCAATCATATATTGGGGAAAATATACTTATGATAGACATTGAGGATATATCAAATTTTATAATAATATCAAAATTATTTGTATTGTAGATATTATTTTATTTTTAACAAAATAAAGACATGTTTTGATTCTATTAGTGGATGTAGTTTAGGAATAGTTGAATCTATAGGTAATAACCCCAAAAATGATATATTGAGTATATCATAACCATAATTATGCTTCATGGTAAGTATAACCATACAATGCACTATATTTGACACTCTTAGAAGAAATAATTTTCTTATTTTCTACTTTTGGTCATTTACCATTATTAATGATTTGAAGAAAGATTTAGAGTTATTTAATTGGAAACCATGTTGATGATTTCAACATTATTATCGCATAAATTTACTATTTAAGTTACGTATTACACCATAATTAGAATTATATACTATGATTTAATAAAAAATTGACTAAAAAGAAGTATATTACATTATTTAAAAATGGATTATAGAATAAATAAATTGTATCAATAGTCTTAAAAAATGTATAAATTTCCCTACTTATCAAGCCAATACAACTAGTATTAGAGATGATAAGAAAAAATTGTATATTAGGCTACCTAGTCTTGGTTATGACTGATAACATTGTACATATTGTGAAGCATGATGTTTCATGGACTGATATAAATATTTTTGGTCATTTCATTCTTCATAATCATTTAAATTGTTTTTGATCTACTAATCCAGTGGTAGCATAAGAATGGATTAGGTCCCATGAAATAATATTCCATGAATTGGGATGTGTTGAAAATAAAAATATATACAACTATTATATTTTCTCAAATGTGAATTTGATCAATGATGTTTTTTAATCAAAACTATGCGGATGATGATGAAATATTACACATGGAATCTATATCTTTAAACCTAACATTATTTGATATTTATTTCTTGCATAAATAACAAACTGAAATGAAATATATGTGCCTTATCTCAAAAAGGGATAAGAAATTTATTCATATTTTTATGATATCTTAATTGAAAAATAAAGGTATATTATAGGATACAACCACTAAATGTAATAGACTATAAATAATTTCATTGAAGGTCTTAATACAATTCTACGTTTACATCATATGTTAAATATTTTTATGAGCTATCAAAAGAGTGAATGGATATCAATGATTATATATATTTAATATAATTCTAGATAAGATGATATAATGCAAACATCATGAAAATGGAAGGTAATTAATAATAATAATAAACTGAATCAATTTACAGCATGTAAAAATTATGGGATAAAGAAACTCTAATAAAGAAAGATGGTCATGGGACTGTTTTTCAATTGTTGGGAATAGATCATATATATCATGAATTTATGTGAATAAAAGAAAAAATTTCAATCCAGTGATCCAAATTTAAATAAATATGGCATAATTCAAACCAATTTTCCTAGACAGAATGTAATTTATAACAAAATAGGCCATGGGGATGAGGACAAGATTATGAAATCAATAAATCTAAGGTTTATGTGACCAAATATTTAGTTTTAGGTTCAATAATCAACACCTCAAACTAATCTAATAACTTATTTGACTCTATATCCTTACACACTACTACATCTTCCATATTTTCCACAAAAAATAGATAATTTTTTTGGAAACATAGGAATATATTTTTTATTTAAAACCTATTTAGAATCTTAGTAAAATAATGATATGACATATAATATGAATTATGAAATAAAAATATTCCTTATTAAGGTTATTTATTATTATAAATATTTTATACTTTGATATAATATTTAATATATATTATCATCCAAAAAAGAATCCAAAACATTTTATAAAGAGAAAGAAATAATGTTTCATGATGAAGATCATGAATTACTTATCATTAAATAAGTGACTTCATCATATGAGTTACGTATAGATCCATCCCTGATAGAACATATGAACGATGTACTTTTGGAACAAGGGACAATAAAATATACAGATGAAAAAAATAAATATTCAAAATGATGAATTATATATTCTATAGGAATAAATTTATGTATTTCTTATGAAATATCACATACCTCCACCGAATCATGAAATTTTGTTGTAAATTTATTAAATCCTTGATTCATTGGCAATATCAATGAATACCAATAAAATACACAATGTTTAAAAATTACTGTTTAAAAAAACAAGAGTAGTTTTTTGATAGGCACATTATTAAACCTAGTGTTTTTTCATGGGGAGATTGTGTTATTTTAATAAAGAATAAATATGGATCCATGTGTCCTTACACTGATCATAGGAAAATAAATTATACTATTCTAACAAGAAAGTATCATTTTACTCAAACTGATATTTTATTTTATCAACTTCCTGGACTTTAATATTTTTCAACTCTTTACCTTCCCACTAAGAATCATCAACTAAGAGTAAATAAACAATATATTTCAAATCCATCATTTCAAATGATATGGATATTAAATTTTTAATGTAATTACATCTATAATGAATATTTCACTATATGTTGTAATGAATATAATTAACATGGTAGTTAAGAACGATCCATATAATTTCATTATTGTTTTAATTAATGATTTCATTATATATTCTAAAACCTATAAGTACTATGAAAAACACTTGAAAGAAATACATAAGGCTCTTAGAAAGAATTATTTATAGATGAAATTTACCATGTGTGGTATTTGAATTCATGTAGTTATATTTCTTGGCCATATAATCTCAATGGATATAAACATAGTTGATCCAACGAATAAAATGACAATAATAAATATCATTCACAAATGAACAAAGATAATGTATATAGTTTAATTTTTTTTTATTTACAACAATTATTAATCGAAAAAAAATCTGGATTTGATAAACAATTAACCATGCTTATACATAAATGGGTTCTGATCACATTGACAAAGGAATGTGAAGACTATTTTTAGAAATTAAATTATAGTCTTGTCATTGCTTTAATTTTGACTATACCATTATGAACTGAATACTTTATTTTATATAGTGATGCATTGAATAAGTTATTTGGTTGTATTGTTATGAATAAGGATAATGTTACTTCATATAAATAATTTAATTTAAGGATCCATGAACAAATCCACCACACTCATGATCTTTAGTTGGTAGCCATAATCACCTATGAAAACATGGAGAAATTATATTTACAATGAATCATATTAGAGATAAAGTAACAAAATTTTTTTAAAATAACTATTCTCATAGAAAAATATCAATATGAAGAAGATGAAATTGATCAAATTACTTATAGATTTTTATTTCCCAATAGAACACCACATAGGAAAGGAAAATAAGGTATCACATGCATTGATACGAAAAGATCATAGAGTTCTAACCAAAATAATAATTTCATTATTATATCATACTCATGGATCTAGTATATATGCATATGGTTATTTTTAAAAAATTGGTGTCATCACACTCTTTTTAAATGATTGCAAAACCTTATATATTAGAAATGATAAAAACATCCCAATATGATGATATGAATTTTTCTATGAAAATAAATGTTTTGAATGATGGAAATTGGGAGACATAATTTCAAAATATGGGGTTCTAAAATTTTTAAATAGACTATATGATATATCTGTAACTTCTCAAAAAGAGTTTACATTACTAGGATTTTCATATAGAATAATCCCCTCTATTGACATTGGTAAATCCATGATGAATTATGATTTGAGAGAACATTTATGTGTTGAATTCATGAAGAAGTACAATACTGATTATATATCAAGATGCATGGTTTTTCAATAATTGATGGAAAAGATATAGTTTCCAAAAAGAGTCATGAATCAACAACCTATTTCTATGTATAAATGTGATTTTGTTACTATGGACATTTTCACATATTTCCAAAGACTCCAAGAAAGAAATATATCATATCGGTTATTGTTAATCGCCTAACCAAATCTAAAAAATTCCATACTAAGGAGAATATTTACATTGTGGGAACCTTATACAACTCTATATTGATGACTTTGAAAGGATTAATAATTAATCTATTATACTTTTATCTTATCATGATCCATGATTTACATATTTGCTTTGGAAGATACATTAGAAGTCTTTTGATAATGAGCTTTATTTTAGAATCATGTTAAATCGTCAAACTGATATACAGTTTGAAAAGACTATAAAAACATTATCTGAAATAATTTGGTTGTGATCACTTATATTTGACTTCATGTGGGATTATATTTTTCTTTTGATACAGTTTTCCTAAAAAAATAGTTTCCATTCATGTATTTTATTTTCATTATATGAAGAATTATATGTTAATAAAATGGGATACTCCCACGTGTTGGGATGAAGATGTGGAAAAGGAATCTCTTAAGAAAGTAAATTTTCAATGAGACATATAAAAATTTAAAGACTATCCATACTCAATTAAAATAATCCCATAGAATAAATAATATTAATATCAATTATAAAAAAAATATATTTGGAATTATATGTGGAATGTGTCATTTTGTTGAAAGTAACTTCGTGTAAGGTTGTAATTTGTTATATTTAAAGTGGAAAGTGAGACCCAAATACAATGGTACCTAAAAAGTATATTTATAATTGGAGATATTACTTGACATAACGTTATTCTATCAAGCCTCTCTAGGGTACATGATCAGTTTTATATATCATTGTTTAATAAATAAATTTTAGACCAACCACATATTCTCATCATTGATGAAATATAATTCGAACATTACCTCTCTTCTATAAAGCTCTCAACTAGATTCTTGAAACAATAGAGTATGTACTAATGAATTAGACTACAAAACCGGTACATGTACTTTGTTGAAGTCCTAAAATGGTTTTCACAAAATGGTAACCATATCATGTAATAAATAATAACCACCCTCATTTCTTTAGAAAATGATATCCATGAAAAAATTCAGGTGAGAAATTTATTTCTAAGCAGAGGATTTAATAACTTATCCCCAATTATATTCAGTGAATATTATAATTTAATAAAAATAAATACAACAAATATTTTAATATTTTATGGAGCAAAATTTCTAATTTTATAGGACGATTATCGATTTGGAAGATACTTTGTAAAGAGTAGCCTATAGATATTTTTTAAAATATTTACCTATAAATTTGATGCTAAGAAGAACTGAAAATAATCTATTACAATATTACAAATTTTATTTTTAATAATTTTTTATAATATTTTTAATTGAAAATTTATTCACATTCAATTTTATAGAGATATAGAAAAGAAATTTTCATGTAAATGGTACATTTTTCACAAACATGTTTTTTAAAAGAAATAATGCATTTTAATTTTATTTGATTAAAATAATAATAATTAATGAAGTTTTTAAATGATTATTTTGATTATATTTCTAAATATTTGAATTAAAATACATTAAATGATTATTACTAGTCAAAAATTAAATATGTGCTCATCGTATTGTAGAAAAAGAATTTATTGAAATATTGGTTCTTGAAACCTTATGTGGGCTGATTTGTAAATTAAATTATTCCACTTTTGTGAATTAAATTTTATAAAATTTATTATGTTTTTTATAATAATACATAACATTAGGTAATAATATCAACATAATGTTTTATCATAGTCTAAAATATAATTAATGAATTTATTATTTTTATTATTAGGCTAAAAATTTTCTACTAGGGTGGTTAATCTAAAAATATAAGGATAAAAATAACATAAACACTTTATAAATACCAATTAGATGGTCATATTTTTACTTTATCCATGAATACATTGAATTTTAAAAAATTTATTTCCATATTTTTATGAATTTGACTTGGAATTATTAAAAACCTTGAAATCGTCCATCTGTGCCACTCACCTCAATTATAAAATAAAACCTTCTCCCCTCACTTATTCAAAACTCAGATGTGATTTAGATCCGCAAATCCATACAAAATTATATTCCTTGAATTTTTATAATATAAATATAAGATATTTTATTTCAAAAAACCAACCATAAGATTAATAATAAGATATCCAACGGAGGTTCTTCTTAAAGATAGTAATTTTCCTAACCAAGAACCCTGTTTTTATTTCATTTAATAAATTAAATTATATTTTTAAACCTCCAATATAATTATAATATTATAAAAAATATAGTGGTATATTGTGACTTTTATGAAATAATATTATTCCATCTCTTTCTCCATCAAATGGGAATCAAATCCATTGCTTGTTTATACGGTGTTGTACCACCTCATGAACAATTGTAATTTGTTTTCCATCACCACCTCAAATGGATAAAAATAATGATGGAACCAATGAATATATACGATACCATTGAAAAAATACATATTATTTATATATAATATACAAATACTTTTTTAACATTCAACTATTGAAAAAATGATAACGTTGCTAGTGCATATGTACTGCCTACGGTCTCCAAAAAGAGATATAATTTAATTCCCATATTCAAATTTTTATCATTAATTATAAAAATATATAATAAATAAATAGTATATTTATAAAATCAATAATATTTTTTAAATTATTTAACTATATCCTATTCACAATAACTGAATCTTTTATGAAAAATCTTGCATAAAAAAGAAGCAGTCAATGCTCAAAACAGTGTTAGTAAAAAAATTTAACGAACTAGAGAAGAGAAGTTATAAAAAGATAAATTCTAGTATAATAAATATTAAAACGTCTTTGGAATAATTTAATTACATGATGGAAATAATTATATAAAAATTAAAGATAAATTCAACTAATGTGATATGGGAGGTAGGTGATTTTGTCTCAATTTTCATTCCACAAAGACTTATTTTATAATTTTGACCAACTCACATTAAGTTGGTGTTTATAATACTCTTTTAATATTATTAACATGAAATTCATAATTATTTACTATTATTAATTTTACAATTCATATTTATTCTCTCATGGAGTTACAATTTAAATGTTACCAAAGAGGTATGGATTTATTTTACAATATCAATTTATCAAATTTCAATTATTAGATTTAAAAAAATATTATAAAATGTCATTCTTAAGATCCATTTATATCATTATCCTCTACATATTCGAGTATTACAATTATTTTTTCCAAAATTCTCTCCCAACAATCATTGGAATCAATAAATGGCATTTTTAAAAAAATATTTTATTTCTCTCTCAACTAGGTATATTTTCTTCCTTCTCCATATTTCTCAAAAAATTAAATAAAAAAATATGATTAAAAAATGATTTTTTATTATCATATTTTGGTATCTATGTATTTTTTAATTACATATATTTAATCATTATGCCATATTTAGGAGGATTGTTTTGGACTTCTTTAGATAAACTATAATTGAATTGTATTAAAAATATACTGAATTAATGACTATTCCATCCATTATCACTGTTTTCTGATATTTACATACACTTTTAAAATTAAAATGATTCTACAAAAAAAATTATTCCATATTATTTTCAATTCCATAAATTTTATTTTATTGAAGAAATTATTTTATTACAAAAACAATATTTTTAATCAACCAACTGTAATATATTATCTCTAATTAATTTTGTGGATGTAAATATTATCTTGAAACACTAAATTCTATAGTTTTATTATACATTCCATTTCTCATAAATATCTATACTAATTTTATCATGAATATGATTATTTTTTAAATTACCAACAGTTTTTACATATATTTTGTTTTATGAGAGTTTCTAAGTGAATGTGAAAAATCAAGATAAATTAGTATTTAGTACTAAAGATGAGAACATATTATTTTAAATAATAATCGATAATTGAATCGATATATAAATATTTGAGGAATTAATAAGTCATGTAGTGATGGATGGGTCCCTAATTTAGATGACCCTTGATGCATTGATATGTCAGATATGGAAAACTAGTTAGTAATAAATATTGATTTTTACAGTATGCCAACCCATCAAATAACCCTTATTTTAGAATGATCTTGATGGTATAGATATAATGATTTTAGAGATCATGAAAACCAATTATAATCATTTAATTCAGCTAAATTTCATTTATTATTATCTATGTGTTTATTTAATTTATATCATCAATGGATTCATTTTTATTTCTCATGTTATAGATTTAATGGTATGTGTTTTCAATTATTTACCTTGACATATTAATTATGAATTATTTAGAATTATACCTAGTGATTGACATGAACATTACTATGATATTTATTTAACACTTATTTTGTTTCCCTGTAACTTGGACATAAAGTAGATTTATTTGAGTGAGTTACAGAATTGAATAACATTAAATTTTGTTGTTTTATATTTTATTCCAAATGTAAAATGTGTTTTATGTATCTATATAGATATCCAAGAATACTAAAATAATATGTAATTTGGAATTAAAACCCTTATATCTTTGCAAGTGTAATCAACTAACCATTGGGCACGGGTTTTCAGACCCAGTTTTGATACATTACATTCTTAAATACACATATTGATCAATTTATTTTGAATTTTTGGTTTTCTTCAAACATTATAGGTTTTTTATATTGACGTGTTTCTTATGTCTACACATAATTCAATCTATATTTTCTCTTATTATTAAATGTTATTGGATTTATATTTTCCCCTCCAAAATCTTACATCTTGTTTCATTATACTACCTTTAAAGAATTAATGTTTTTATTATAAATTTATGTAAAAGGTATGTATTTTAATAATGTTTTGAACCAACATTAATTTTTTTCGGGTAGTGTTGTTTATTTATATAGTATAATATCAATTTTTCATGTTGATTTGACATCACCCCTAATTCCAATATATTGTAGTACATATCACACCAATCAAGGAGTGCCGGGGTGTTAACAGTATACATAAGACCTCATTGATCTAAAATACTATAAAAATATGTGTAATCATAATATATTATTACCCTAATAATTGATTTTCATCTATAATGTTATTTTGTGTTCTAACTTTTAAAACTGGCATATTCAAACCCTTATACCATCAACCATCTTGGTTGGGACCCAAAAACTATGATTTTTTATTTTCTATTGTAACTAAATATAATGTTTATATGAATATTTTTTATTCATTATGTGAAAATAAATATTAAATCTACATCAAAATAACCTTTTTTATTTTTAACGTTCAAATTTTTATAGTTCTAAAATACTCACACTAGCCTCATAGACGATATATTTTCATTACAATATAATGCTACCAAGAAAGAAATATTTATTTATGAAGTATTATTCATTCATTCATATAGATATAATTAAACAATAAACTATTTGTTACATATCTTATATGCAATTCAATATGATTGGATTATTTTCTGAATAAAAATATAAGACCTTATTAACAATATTCTCCAAATTTTTGGAATTGACATTTCCCTTGTAGTTTAACAAACTAGAAAAACTCTTTTTCTTGGGTAAAAAATATTTATCCTCATCATAATATCAAAACATGTTATGTAATCTGAAAAATCATTAACCATGTTTATTAAATTCATTATTACTTTTTTTTCAACAACATTTTATTAATAAATATATTATCTTTTGATATGAATATATAATTCCATTAGTTACATTTATAAATGTTGGATATATTTATTTATATTAAAATACATATTATGGAAACTATATTATTCATCTATTGATTAAAAACCCGATGTTTTATAAATTTCCCCCTTTATTTTTAACACAAGTACATTTACATAAAATAAAATGTATAGTTATAGTTTCGAATAACCTTTAAAACCATGCAATATATTTCAGAAACACAAAAAACAAACATTGAAACTCCATGGAGTATTCAAAACCATTTATGTATTTAAAGAATACCATCTTATATAATAAATAATTTCTCTTCTTGGTATCCCCTTCATAACTAAATTAAAATAACTGGATTCTTAAGGAAACATTGTTAGAATCTTTAATTAATTTTAATCTTCCAATTTAATATTTAATCCATTTGTACTATCTATATAGTACCTAAAATGACATATCCCAATCCATGTTCATATATTAATGATAGTATTATAATATTACATATTTTTCAGTTCATTCAACATTTCATGAAATTTAAATTGACAAAAATAGATTTTATCCCTTAACCTAAATATTACAACATGAACCACTTGCCTCACCAAGTCATTTTCATATCCAGTCATATATAATATTTAATAGAAAACTATGATTTCTTTGGGAACATTGTATTTGATGAAATTTAAACCTTAAGTGCATCTTTTTATTCATATTAATATAATCTAGATTCAACTATTTAGGAACATGAACACATTGATACATGATAAAATGTTTCTTTAACACATAGAATGTAATGTTTTTAACTATTATAAATATACCTTTCTATGAATTTTAATACTAGAATATTATCATTATTATAGTGTTGATCCTACTTTTATGTATGGTTATGATGATCTTGTTATCTAAAATGGAGTTCTACAATCTAAGAGTATCATGTCATGTACACATTCAATAATAATTTTCATTAAATTTTATCCCAGTAAAATTATAATAACTTTTTAAAATTCTTTATATGAATTAGTGTGCCAACATTTAAATTTAATTTTATTTACACATGTTTTTTTACATAAATAATTTATGAATATATATGGTAGAGAAAATTATTGAATCATATAATATATTATTCTTAAATAGAAGTGTGGATTACTCCATATCCAAACCTTTAATAAGAATCTAAATAAAACTCTCTTCTTCTAGTTTTCCGAATATTATGTTCATTTATCTATGTGAACTAAATAAATAACCAATAATGAGTCACATAACCATTAGGGTTTCCATATTACATTTTTGTTTTACAGAAGTCAATCCATATACATGAAACAATTACTCTCATCAATACGTAATGATATTCATTTTGATAATTATTTACATTGATGGAAAATTACAATTAATGAATTGATGGGGATACTATTATTACCATCCAACCCTATATCTTTTTGGGTGCATTATTATACTAATATATTTTTAAATTCAATTCATCCGGTGAAATCAATATGTTGAAACCTTATTGATGTTTATATAATTATACAACCAAAATTTCGTGTTACTCTCCCAAAAATAGAATACAAATATATTTATAGATATCCAAAAATATATCATGCTTATAGTACAAGAATATTATCATTTAAAATATTATAATTTTAATAAATTGATCATTATAATAAATTGATAATATAAAAATTATTAAACATATATCAACATATAGTCATACCCATACTTTCTAGAAAAGTCATTATACTTCATGAAAGACGCAAGTATAAATCAAATTCCTTCTACCCAAGTATGGATTACGGAATGTAAAATAAAATTCATCAGAAATATAAAAACTAATATATAAAAACTATATTCCAAAACCATATTCAATATATGAGAATTAATTAAATTAAAAGTCAAGGTAGTTGGAAATTAATTCCATTATCATACATAATAGTAAACAACATCTATGAATGTATGATAATCCATATAATTATTTTAAAATTTAAACTAAATCATATACATATTCAAAATAAAATCAGGTTATTCTATTGAATGTGTATTTAACCAACCGTAAAATAAATAAAAATTTCATATATTTATGCATAATAAAAATATATGAAAAAAATTATAGAATAATACGACTCGAACTATTTTTAAAACATTATTATTATTTTAGAAATTCCCTGATATGGAATATTAAAACATTATATTCATTTCATAACATGAAATTATTAATATAATACATTATATGGAATCTTTCATTAATTGTATTCTATTTTATCAATTATATACATTATATAATCTAATATCTACTATGTAAAAAAAATTTATTATCAAAATATTCCATACATATAATTATATAACCGCTTTTAAAATCAACCATAAAAAAATTTTATGTATGTATACAATATTACAAATTAAACTAATAATTTTAACTTTAGAGTTATTTAATTTTGATAAATTTATAATTAAAATATAAACACTTAATATTTTGGACTTATTTTTATAGTTTTTAAAAACATTATAAATTTCAAATTTATTTTATAAATAACATTTTTATATCTTTATCATAGGGAATTACATAAAAAAATATTATCTATTATTTTTTAAAATATCTAATTTGGCCTTGAAACCCCTTATTTTTCAATTCCTAACACTTATCATAAAAAAAATTGTAACCTTGAAGAAAAATTATGGAAACATTAAATATCTGTACATTCATAAACTTTTGAAGATGTTAAAATTGGACATATTGTCACTAAAGAAGGTGTCACAATGTTGTATCTGAACATAATGTGTAACATGGTAACAGACTATATGTTTTATCTTATCATAATTTAATAATGTTAATTTTTGATACTCTATTTTGGTCAAAAATTATACAAGATATGTAATATTATAATGTATGTTATGACCTCAAATACATATTATATTATTGGTATAATGTAATTTTGTAGAAAAATAAATGTTACATTATATAAAGATTATATAATGGGAGACTGTACTGAGAATATGTTATCACACAATATAATATCATATTCTCTTAGTGCAAGTTACATTATTGCATAAAGGTAACTTCATTTTTTCCTTTATATTATGTTATTTATTAATATATGGAAATGTAATATGTCCTTACATTTTGTTATTCTATAATAATTTTTCAATATCTTAATTTAAATTTGTTTGCATATTCTAATTTGAATCTAACTATATTTAATTTCAAAATATAATTTTATGAATCTCGAAACATTATATTCTTGGATACCATTATTGGACATTGTAAGGGAAAATAATAAATATTACTGGTGGGGTAAGATATCAGGAAACCTAAATCACGATCTATCAAAAATTTTATAAAAATTGTTCAAAAAAATTAAATTAATAACTATAGAAACTTTACATACACCTTATCTCATTGTTAAAAAAATTCATCTATCTTCAAATTTGTTGCTAATGAAAATAGAAAATGTTGTAGTTGAATGAATCCCACCTCCAAAATAATAAATAGGTTGTTCCTAAATTTTCATTCATACAAGATGAGTTTATAACCATCCATGGTGTCATTGAACCATAAAAGGATAATAATGATAAAAAATGAGTTTTTGGTTCCATTGATTTTCATATAAGCAACATGTAGGCTCACACACCTATTGTCTCATGAATGTAATATTTATCAGTTAGACATGGATTCATATAAGGTGTTTTCACATATAATCATGAATTTTATTTCATACTAAATTCCTCCTCAGTCTCATGCATGTCATGAATGAATGAATGAAGTTCTATTTTCATTATTTATGATCCGACCATCTATTAAATTGTAGAAAATGTGGAAGAGTTACTTTAACAATAACAATTAGAATTATTCTAAAGATAATCCTATATATCAGTATAATCTAATGAATACAATACTATTAAAATAAATTATTATAATATATTGTAATGATTTTTATCTCACAAATTTAATAATATATTATTGACAACATACTCTTGACTAAAAATGTATGTATACATTGGCTAAAACATATTCTAATTATTTTCTCAAGGATTCATTGAAACCGATATTTCATATGGATTCTCATTAATGATACATTATAGGATGTATATCCTTTTTTATATTCTATATCCTTCAATGATTCCACTTGGTAATGGTTAATTAATTCTATTATTATGGTTCATGCACATTCAATGAATAGATGAGACTCCAGATTGATACTTTCTCACCACCTAATATTATTTATCATGATGTGTGCCATTGAATATTTTTATTTAATTATTTTAATGAAATTTTGAGAATATTTTACTTTTAGGTTCTATAAATTTGTTATTTTATGTGTTGTTTTAATGGGTTTGGTTTTTGGTGGGCCACACCACATTCTTATCATTTATACACCATATAGATTTCCTTTATGTTTTAATCCTATTAATGTATTATGAGTTTTATAAAATATATTTTTTTTGAAATTAATTTCATATAATTTATAGTCGATATAATTTCTTGTAATATTTTTTGGAATCAACATAATAAATGATAAAAAATATAAATGTAAATGAAGTAGGGAACATTACCCACTTAAAATGGATATTGTTTAAATTTTTTATTGACTAATGTCCTATTAAGTTTATTTCATTATTTTTACTGTAGATGAAAAGATTTTGTGAAACAATTTTGATTCAAAAACTAGTTATGATCAACTGTTCCAAATATTTTACAATGATTAAATAGATTCAAATATGTTTTTTTGGTGGAACATTACTGTAAGGTGTGGTTAAGACCTAATATATGGATTATATTGATAGTATGAGTTGGTTTTGACTCAAATGGTTTTGATGTAAATGTCTTCTTCCAATTTCATTATATCTTAATGTATAAATATATTGAAATGAGGTGCATAAGTATAAAGGTAATTTATTGTAATGGTTTTGAAATTTGATTTAAAAAAATAACTCTTTAAAAGGGGTATTGAATTTTGTTTTATTGTAAAATGAATAGGTATTAAAAACGTATCATTTAATCATGTTTGGGAGATAACATAATTTTAATGATTCAATGATTGTGCCTTCAATTTTTATTTAAAGATTAATTCCATTGTATCATAATTTATGTGAGGCCACATGATATCATGGTAACTGTTGGAGAAAACTAATATTAGGTAATGTGTTAGTTATTCTAGTGTTGAGGGTGTAAATAGATTTTACAAGGGTTAATGTTTAAGGGACCAGAATTGGTACCACTAGTTTTAGTGATTAGATATATAAATCTTCAGTAACCTAAACATATTAGAGTGATTCATGGGTTCTAATGTAATTTTCATTTAATAAATATACATTATATGTGCTTATTCAGTTTTATGAAAATTAGTTGGTGTGAGATACCTTGATATATACTCATTGATTTGTTTGATTTCTCATAAGAAGCATTCATGTCATGAGTATATTCATTATGAGGTATTTCCTTCTAAATTATTTTAAGAGTGCTCCCATTTTTCACTCAAATGATAAGAATGAGAGATGGACTTCATAATACCTAGATTATAGTCTAATTATGGATTTATATATATTATTCTATGCTTTGGGAAGATCATTAATATGGATTAATATGTACTATTTATGAGGTGATTGGGTTCCCTAACTAGTATTATTGATAAAAGAGAGTGTTATTCTCATGAGTAATTCATTATTAGGCCTATATGAAATATGTTGACTATATATGTATTATATTATTAAATAATTTAGAATGAGGTACCTATTATGTATGATATAATACCATGAAAAAAGACAATAGGGATTAACATAGTGTCTATAATGATCTTAATGAGAATAATTACTTTTACATGAGGCCACATATGTAATTTTTTCCCCAATGAATACATAATCTCTATAGTTTCACTCCTCTCTGTATTAATAAAAACACATAGAGGAAAAATATAAGGCTTATGGAGAGGATGTGTTAAATATCAGCATGAGATAAAAATATCATGAATTCTCCTATGAGAATTCACTAATAGTAAAACCATATACATTGAAATCAATTATTTATTATGATGTTGAAACACAAAATGAGATATTAGTACTCTTGTATTTATATATTATATAAGGATTTAATATTAATCCTTAATGTTATATAATCATATAGTGGAATCAGACCATTATAAAAACACTTGTAAGATATAATAAATATGACTGTTATTTATTGGTGGCAAGGAAGTAAATCTAGTGAGGATATTTGAGATGATATATTAAAGGAAATGACTATAAGGATTATAATTTTTTATGGTTTCGAACCATTAATAATTTTACTAATAATTATATCTTCATATAGATATTATAATTATATTTTAGGAATAGGGTCTTCTTTGATAGTATTTTTTTCATTTTTACTGTCGTTTCACATTGGAATTAATGGTAGGGACATATTTGACTAGTATATGGTTAATATTTTATTATGATGTCAATTTCAAATGAATTTATGTGTTTTGGTTATTGATGTGATATGATATTTCTTTTATAAAATATGGGATACTAATGAATTTTTCATTATCAGTACCATTTTAACTTTTTTTGATTTTATATTATGATATGAGATTTATAGTCTGGTATACTGCAATGGAAAATGTGGGTGTACATATATCAGATATAGAATGTGATACATCCATTGAGATAGATTATACCAGTTGAATCATTGGGGTGTTGGTCCATTTTATCCATGTTTTCAAAAAAAATTGGGTCTTGTATAATAATTCATGTGTTATGTTTTTGGGTTGAAGTAGATTCAAAAAACATTAATGAATACATTTTTAAACATGATTATGAGTACATATTTTGTCAACAAGAGTGGGGAAACCTTTATCTTCCTTTGGGGTCACCCATAAACTTTGTACATAAATTGATTTTGTAGGTACAAGGTAAATCCTTTTAAATTTATTTTTTTCATTTATATAAGTGTATAGTACGATTCATAACTTAGGATGGGGATTGTATTAGATTTTAATGATTCTATGGGAGTTTATATATTGTGTTTATGGAAACCCATGTCTTTAATACACTATATTTCATGATTTACCATACAAAGATAAACAAAATACAACCCCAAATAATCATGACACCAATTGTACTTTAAGAATTAGGTTCTTAAAAAATTAACATGAAACATTTTTATGAAATCATTTTTTAGGAACTCCATGAAATTTCTTTATATTACATGGATATTTTATAACATCCTGGGATAATATAGGGACATGCAAAGAAAACGGTGGTCTATGAATCCCAATAAGGGGATTTTAATTTAATTGAATACAAAAAAGTTGTACGTGTGATATAAGATTCATAGAAATGTATTTTAAAATGATTTAGAATCATTTAATTGAACATCAAAGCATGGTATGCGATGATAACATAAAAAACAAGGGAATGTGTCAACATCATAAAACATGACATCAAAATATTAATTCATGGATAAAAATTAAAAAATCATAACATAGTGCTCATACCATAACCTCTATTTCCTTATAAATGGAATATAATTAGATAAAAATATATCCCAGCGCATTGTTGGTCTATAATTTGTTGGTCTTACCAATCACATTCGTATCATGTACATGTGTAAGTGTTCCATGTATATCACTCTACATAAGATCATATTTTTTATATTTAATCGCACATATATGTAGTGTGAGTTTAATAACAATAGTATTCCAATAAATGAATAATATATACATCTTAGTTAATACCATTTAGTGTATATAGTGATGGGTATTCACAAAAAAAATGTTTACCATGGAAAAAATACAAGATAATTTTTATAGCATTACAAGTGTAAATAAAAATCCATAAAACTATATAATAATAGTTTAAGTGTTCTATAATCACTTAAAATCATAATAATATTAAAAGGAATGAATTGAAACATTTTATTATTTGAAAAATTGACTATCAAAAGGAATACTACAAAGAAAGTTCTTTAATAAAGAGGATAGGAATATGATATGTTATCTTTCAAGAGTTCTTCAAAAATATTGAAAGTATATTATTAATAGAATTGTTGAACCTTGGGAGGGCTTTATAAGGAGGTAATTTTAAGTATGTTAATTCTCTAACAGTTTCTACTAAATTGGATCGGGAATTCAGGTTAGTATATATATTAAAAGTGAAGATAATCCTTCATTAATTTCATGTATAATGTTATGGACTCTACATAATAAATAAATAAAACAAACCATCCATTTTTTTGAATGTTTTCATCCAAATTGTACTTATTTTATCATTTTATAAGTCTAATTACTGAAAACATAAAATAAATTCTCTTATTGATGTGAATGTGACTCAATTTTAAAACGAATTTATTTCAAATCCAAAAAATAAAATACTGATTTTAGATTATTCCTTGAGTGTTTATAAAATTAATAAAATATTCTTTAAAAAATAATCTAAAGGATAAAAATAAGTTTAGTTACAAATAAAATTTATAATATTAATTACCTTAATTTTTGTCTTTTATAATTTCATAATATTGTATTTCATTTTTTCCTAAAACCGGTTGCCAATGAAAATATTTAAAAAAATCAATATTAGATAATTTCAACATGTAGATTTCAATAATATTATTTCTTTTTAAAAAAATATTATAAATACATTTACTTCGAAATTTAAATAAAAAATATTGATTTATTGAAAAATACTATAGTTTGATAATAACAATTTTCTTAACATTAAGAAAAAAATTAAATACTAACTCATAAAAGTATATTATCATTTATAATTAATTAATATAATTTAATAATAATATTTTATTAAAATATAATTTATTTGAATAATTAATTAATTCAAAATATGGTTTTTATTTTGATACTATATACTTACTAAAAATACATTTTTTTCATCATATCAAAATTATTATATAATAATTAAAAAAGTAATATTTAAATATAATAAATATTATCATTGATTAAATAAATAGAAAATAAAATAATTCATAATGATAGAATCTAGATAATATATATTTATTCAATCAGTTAATTCCCTATAGATAATGAGTATGATTGCAAGGTTTTTGTAGGGTGCTTTAGTGAACAATGTTTTGGGAATGATATCAGTGAGCTTACTCTTCTCTATTAAACGATTTCACTCACACATAAGTTGTTTAATATTATATTTGACTTGGTTAACATAAAATTACAGTGATGTTATATCCCTTGGAATCTTTTATTAATAGGATTCATAGGGTACAATCCTACTTGTCAAGGTAATCTCTTTATTTTTCTATGTCAAATGGTCTCTATCATGACACTTAATATACTAATATTAATGGTCACTATATCATAGTTATATAATCAATGGTTATTATTATTATTGTTCTTTTAAATTTTACAATGCATATAAAGGTAATAAATAATCCAATTAGTTCATTTTACATCTCTAACAACATTTATTAAATCATTTACTACATTGAAAATTAATTTCATTTATAAATATCCAGGTTATTCATTATCCACTCATCAAAAACATCACCCTAAAAATTTTTATTTTATTCAAAAATACTGATGAGGGTAATTCTGTTTCTTCTCCTCTTTTTGTTCCCTTTTCAATTCTGAAATATTTTTGTTTTTCCACAACACTTTGTTTACATGAATTTTTTAATTTCCTATAATAATGACTTCATAGTCTTATATCTTCACCAGTTGATCCCCATTTGAAATATAATTCCCCAAATGTACCACCTAAGGATTACTTCATGTGGGGTATATGATATGTACTTCCATAAGATATATACATGTAAAACCACCTATAATTGGGATATGTTATTTTTGAATGCTATTGAAAATGCCACATCTCTAATGCGATAAATGATTTTAAAGGACTCGATGTACCAATGACTAATATTTCTCATATTCCCAACCCTATTGAAATAATCTCAAAGAGATATATGAATAGAATGATTAGATTATAAATATTTAGGTTTTTAAATGATTGTATTTATATAATTTCTATTGAATTCAGGTCGATTTCATATAATACTAAATGGTTATAATACTTACTATCATTTCATTGATAGGACGAGGTCCCATTATTCTTTCCCTATAACAGAGAAAAATTCAAAGTGGAATTTATTATTTCAAATTATATTAGTCTGTCATTGAATTTGTATTTTGGAATAGACCTTATATATTAAGCATTTTGGCCTTGTAGTTTACCTTTTGGATAGAATGTTGTATAGGATAGAGATTGTTCGTATAACCAATTTAGGAAATGAATGATATTCAATATATGAATATCTATGACTAGACCCAATGAATATTATATATGATGTGCATTATTTAGGATGTGAATGACCCTATGAAAGGGTAATTCACATTGTGAATCTTATTCATTATATGAACATGATTTTTTATGGGAAGGAAAAAACCCTATGTCATTCACAACATGAATCCTATTGCCAAAGTGAATATGTTTCATACCTTTTAAAAGGTAATGAAACCATACTTTAACCATATCATCCATTTTTATAGTATTACCTTTTTTAGAGGGTTAAAAGCCCCCTCTAACTTGTTTAATTATTATTTTCATTGTTTATATTTTTATTACCTCATTATTCACCTAGTTTGATCCATCATGTCATATTGTTCAATCTATTTCAACCCATTATATTCTTATCACACCATCCTGAATTCTAAAGTTATGTTGGCTTAAATGCCTCATTTTTATGGTATTTCTCTATTTCTCTAATTTATACCATTTGAGCTCAAATCAAATGATTATAATTGAAAAGCATACATATAAAAAGATAAGGGAATTATAAAGGTTCTTTTTCCCAAAAAGTATCTATATTTATATTATGTTTGATTGTTCCAAGAATCAGAAAATCCATTTGATGCCTCCTAGATACTAATTTAATTATATTAATGAATATTACCGTGTTTAGGGTGTTCATTGCACCCTAATTTCTTCATTGGATGGTGTTCCCTTTACATGATCCATACCTTAGGGTGAGACTCTCTTTTATGACTATGACCCTTTAGCCTTGAAATGTAATCGAATCACCTTCAAAAGTGTGTTCCTTCCACCTTGTATTTTGAATGTTTTATTTTGTAAAATTAAATATAAATTGAATTAAATAAAAAATAGACTATAAATTTTGATTATCTATGTCAATTAACATAATTCATATTTCATATCCCATGATCAGTATGTTATAAAAAGAAAGACCAACCAAAATTATGTGAATTATTAACTACTTTTTTGTTAGTACTATACATGACCATCTAGTATGAAATGTGTAAGGTGATACAATGGTTTTAATTTTGAATTCCTTATATGTAATCACACATAATATTAAAATAAATTAATTATAAGTTGATTTGCATTATGCTTAGGGAGACATAAGGAATCATATATGGAATTCCTTAGATCGTATCACCTAGAGAGTGGATATAAATTATTCCTCAAGAGCCACATGGGTTCCCTACAATGAAAACCAAATGTGGACTTGGGATAATTTTTTAATACATTGTTCCTTGAGGGAAAATAGGTTTCCACATATGGATACAAATGGATGGGTCGGGAGGCTATGTCATTGCACATACATCGGTTATACATTGATTCCAATGATTAATTTAATGGAAGTCCCTTAATGTTGATGTGTTTTATTACATATAGAGTGACATTGTCGTTCCCCTAGTTGAATACCATGGATTGTCCCACTATGTAACCAAATTGATTTAATGAAATTTCTTCATGGTAAAAAAAACACTTCGATTCAATCAATGATTTTTTACATAATGGCCTCATTTATTTATCAACTCTCATTTAAAATTTGATGGGACATATTTCTCCCTTATATGAATATGTCTATATACGAATGAATTTTCAATGACCATTGTTCCCAATCCTATGTTAAAACTAAAACAAAATTTATAAATGTTTAGAGACATTATGGCTTAAGATGGTGCATGTAGTGATAATTGGTTTTCCCATAGAAAACCCATACTATCTTGGGTTATTTATTTATAGATATGTTTTTGTTATTAAATTTTAAATACTCATTATATATACAGATAATGGATAGTACATGACACCATTGGTAGTGGGATACAGATTTTATCTCATTCCATGTCTGGGCAGCCAATTAGTACCCGAAAAGACATCATGAATGAACATAAGGACAAGTGGAAGTCTACATCTATGGATACCTGATTTTTTGTAATAGGATATACATTTGGATCATAGGATAAATTCTATTCTCATGATGATATTCAAGATAGATTTTTTTTTATGTATCATGTTGTATATTAATAGTATTCTTTTTCATTGCATTTACTTTTTTATGACATACGTGCTTGAAATAACATTATTTATATGATAATAAATATAGATTTATTATTGATTACAATATTTTCCACTACATATGAATTTGGATATTATTTTTCCCAAATGCTGATTATTATTATTATTATTGTTTTTAATATTATTGTCGATGTTATGATTCCACTAATTCATTTGTTATATTACCATTGTGTTTCAGATTTATTATGAGGGTATAATATCCCCATAGTTCTACTATAGACCCTCATTACTAATCAGAATCCCTTATCACCGAGGAAGTTTCACATGAGGAAATGTGTCCCAATCAGTTGGGAAAGATATTAGTGAACCATTTCTAGGATGTCACAAAGTGGTATTAGAAGAATTTAGTTTTTTACTTCTGTAATGTCCTGACCAGGGTTCCACACACTAGTTCCTTGATCCAGTCAATCAAATCACTTCAAATATGCCTAATCATATGACAAAGGATGTCGACTAAAGGGAGGTTAAGATAAATTATTCATGTGGATATAAACATATTAGGCATTTACAAAACACATAATTCAGAAACACATCATTTAATTCTAATAATCTATTTTATCTATGAAATTCATCAACTCTTATTATTAATATTAGAAGACATAACCAATTACATGATATGTAATACCTTTACTTGACATGTAAATGTTCTTTGGTTGAGTTTTGTCCAATTATTATTTTAAAGCCTCTCAAGTCACGATGAACAAATTTTTAACACCTAATCCATTTATACCTGAACTCCATTAATTCAAAAAACATATATCACTATACATTAGGTAATTTTCTCCAACAAAATATCTTTGTATCTGAACAATACTGGTCTATTAAGGATCAAACAAAAAAACATAGAGATACATGTACCTAAAAAATAAAAAATCACACATTAACCTGACATTATAATAGCTCATCCTTGAGCTTCACTCCCAAGAATCTATAATATTTAATATGAAAAATATCCATTGACTAAACCAACATATTTGTTTCCTTATCAAGATACTTCTCATCTAACTACCAATTTTTTCACAATACATGAACAACTAGTATGTTTATTCCCCGAAAACACATTCTAACTATGATCCTACACATGCATTATATGCTCCTCAAAGGATTCATCTTTGTCAATATGAAAGTCATACACCTCAATAACATAAGGAGGGTCATGATGAAAATTTTGACATTATGATAAATTCAAAAACATATTCATAATGTTATTGCCTTGTATATGATCCAATTTGTATTCCACCTTCTGAATTCTATACACTACCTCAAATGGTCTAACAATCCAAGGTGAAAAATCACCCTACTTCCATATCCCTTATTGACCCAACCAGAAAAAACCATATAGAATACATGATCTCCCACTATAAACTCTAGGGGGAATCTTTGTCTATAAAACATGAATTCTTTCTACTATAATTCATAGCCATACTTTTCATAATTAATTGAACCTGCACTAATGAATCCTACATGAGACTCCATCCCAAAAACTCGGATTCACCAATCCTCATCCAGTATAGTGGTGATCTTCATGGCCTATCATAAAAAGTCTTTTATGGTGCCTTCTGTATGGTTTTTTGAAAACACTAATTATAATTAAACTCCACTAAATCCATGTTCTTATCTCTAGATCCTCTTAAATCAAGAACACATTCCCACAGAATATACTCAATCACTAGTATAGTATTCTATAACTAGCCATTAGTTTATGGGTAGAATTTCGTTATCAATAATACCTGTGTACCATAAAATTATGCAATACCTACCAAAAGTTTGAAGTTAAAGTTGAGTCATGATATGAAGCTACAGGTTGTGGAACCCCATGATGATAGGTTATCTCCGACCCATTAAAATCTCCCAACTTCTCCACATAGAAAGTCTCATTTATAGGAATAAAATGAGATATTTATTTAAGATGATCCAAAATAAACAAATATTGACATGTATCGTAAGTGTATTTAGGAGACCCACCACAATGTCCGTTTTTACAACATCCCACTTCCACATCAAAGTTAGTTATATCTAATGAAATCCTCTAGGTTATTGATGATATTCCATAATCTTTTGGAATTTTTAGAATCATTTTATGAATCCTACAATCTCTATTTTCATTTTTGGCCACCAAAACTATCCTTATATGTCATATAATATTTTTTTCAAACTTGGATGTACAACCCACATTGAGGAATTAAATTCTTATATGACCTCCTTTCGCATTCTCGTATGAACAACAGTTCTATTCCTAGCCTAGATGATCTTAACATTATTTATGATTCAATTTGATGGTGAATACCCACCTTCGAGTAATTTCCTCAAAGTCAAACACCCCAAATCATCATATTTCTGTCCTTGAATCTATCTCAAAAGTGTATATTACAAAAAAACTAGTAGTACTGTCATCTTCTCCATACTCTAATGATCCACCACATGCATCTCATCTAGTATGATCTGTATACAACATATACTTTTCACTCAAGAGATAATTTTTCCACAACTTAAAAGTAGAGTATACTACTTCAATCTCATGGTCACATGCAGGGTAGTTCCATTCATGTGACCTCTATTATCAAGACCCATATCACACAAATCAATATCATAGCATCAAAACATATCTCAGTCTAATCCAAGAAGTGTTAGAATAAACTGTATACCCAACACCATGATTGGGTGGGATCAATAACGGTTCAAATATAAAGATATTATTCAACCCCTCAAAGGACTCTTCATTTTCTTCCAGCCAATACAACATTAAATTCATATTTTGAAACATGAAATTTAATCTTCTAGAGAATTAATGATCTAGTTGAACCTTCAAGAATACCTAGATAACCTCATAAATATACAGATATTGAATATGTTCCCGGGATGCTCCTAATAAAAAAATCTTGAACCTTCTCTAGGTTCGCTGACACATTTTCCTATCAGATGATTTATTCAAAAATGTGCGTAATATAAATCAAAATTTGAAACATAAATAATATATATTATATCCCATTTTCACTGAGCGTACCCCTGCTAGTGTCATTGTGTTGTGGATGATCATCACGATTCTTGGAGCACACCATGATTTCATCCACGAACAACACCACAAGTGAACAATATATGGATGGATGATTTTTTTCATAATGACCATAAACAGTAAGACTGCATTTTTAACCCACACATTATTATGACACACACATAAAGGACATACCTACTTTTAAAAGCAGTGCTCGGTATATCTGAGGTCTGAACTCTCAGCTGATGATACCCAAATCTCAAGTCATTCCTTCAGAAAACTCATGTTCTTTACAAATATTCAGAATTATAATTTTGGAAGGGGATATTAGTTTTCCCCAATCATCTAGTGCAATTTCTATTAGTCAACATACAATCAAAAAAAGTTGTCTTTTTTCCCTGCAAAAAACACATGTGATCCCAAAGATACATTATCAGACATATAAATCACTTGTCCAATTACACCTTAAATCTTTTTATTGATATTTTGATGTACTATCAGTTCCATTTTCTATGGTGTAATAGATAATAGCTCATCCCCTATCCCAAGTTCAATAGTGAATTCTATATCTCTATCCGGGGGAAATCTTAAAAAAACGTAAACAGGTCCATAAAAGGTTACACTACTTGTGGAAGGGTATCATTTTATACTCCTCCATTGTCCATCAATACACAGGAAACCAATTCCTTAATCTCTCCCAAATGATAAGTAATTGGACCTACTATTACTTCCTCGATATCCCACCTCCCATGGTGAATATAATGGTCACACATGGGAGATGTAAAGTTACTCTCCTCAGGTTACAATTTATCTGGGCTCAGTATGTGACTAGCCAGTATATACCTATTAATAATTTGAATCCTTTCATGTTAATAATACAAAGATCCTATAGAAAATCAAATTATTATATTTTAAGAGAACATCCCATGCATGTACAAATGTACCTAGACTATACTCTGAATGGTGTATCAATAGCCATTTCTCTACTATGAAATTCGACTATTAGGATCAAACCCTTATTAATATTTACATGTATAATGGAATGGGAGGCACTTCAATAAAATAAGGAACAAATTATTGTAGCAGATATAGGAATTATACCTCACACTCTCAATGGTCCGGCCTTTCAATCAATAAGTTTTGGTCGTACAACATTCTACTATAATTCCCCTCTTCCTTGTGATGTTTTCAGACTCCCCTGAGTTTCCCCACACTGCTTATATGGGATATTGTTCTTTAAACCATAAAATTTTCTGTGTCTACTGCCTCATCGAGTATAACATCAACTGATAGATTGATTAGGTGTATAGTACATCCTTCCCACAAACAAACTATATATAGATTCTCCATAACATATTTCCTTTCTTAGGTTCCTACAGAACCTCCGTATATGTCCCATATTTTCAAAACCCTGACACTCTACTCGACATTGGGGATAGTGTCAATGATAATGGTCTAGCCAACCATACTGATGGATGAACACTCAAGTAATTTCATGTTAACTTGATCCTCTTATCTTAACACTCATACTTCTATTATACAGGGAAAATTTATCATAATGTGACTTCCATATATCATAATATTCTCATTCTTATCATCCAGTATCAACTATATGTTTAGCCCTCAAAGCCATCTTTAGGTTCCCCTCATCTATGAGAGCCTGATTTCCCACCATAGAAATATTATTTAACCAAAAGAGGTTAACGTGGGACTTAATCTTACAATTAAGTCCACCTAAAATTGTGTTTCATCACATTTATGTCATATTCTACATATGTTATAACAAAGAAATATAGGTCATTAACGAGTCCATCATTAACCATTACAAACATGCAGCCCTCAGTGTGTCACATGAATTATGCACATTTCTCCTACCTCAACATCCTTGGATAGATGTTATCCATGAACCTCTCCAATAATTCCTTCCCTCTAACATACCAATCGTCTATCGAGTCATCCCTAGAAAATCCCACCATCTCAATGCTGATTCATGTAGAATATTAAAATCCAACATGACCCTCCTCTTAGCACGAGTCTCTAAATGGTCAAGTATCATCTTAATGGACTCAACCCAAAACTCAACTCTTTCAACACAACCCTCTATAGTGAATGTCAATGGTAGTTTCTAGTGAAACTCTCTCATCAGTTCATACATGATTTTCTTAACCCACCCTTGGTGTCTTCCAATGAATTGCATGAAGTGAGAATTGTTCTCTTGGAACCATTCTTTTTCTTCCTCACCTGGCACTATCAGTGCAAGATGATCCACTACTGTCAGAGAATTACCAGACAATACCTATTTTCCCCCATTGAATACACTTCACCATGTAGGAATATCTCTATAATTCCAAACACACGTTTTAGGACTCACAAAAAAACATTATATAATAAATGTAAAAGGAATAACAACAAAAATTTATAAAAAGTCATTCCCCAAACCCTCACAATGTGTTAAAAATTGACATGATATTTCAACCCTTAAACATAAAAAACCTAGTTCATGGTTCTCAATGGTATTCTCATTAATAAAATTTCTTATTTATACTCTAAATTATTCACATTATTGGATAATTCTAACACTTATAACTAACATTGGGTTCCATTTTCAATGATATTTCAATGCCATGTCTATAAATTGTAAGCTCAACAACTTTTTCCAAAACCTATTTTCTTATGAACAACAAGGATGGGGCATTTCCACAAAATAATTTAGAATGCCTAGAAAGATGCACGGAGACTCACCTCTCCTGAAATTATTGGACATAAGTAAATTATCTCAATATATGAAAAATATTACAAATCACACAACAAGTCCATCACCAAAGATGAAATAATATTAAACTATAATAACAAATAGTAATAGCAACAACCTCACCTTGGGTACATGGTTTTCCCACATAAATGGGTTTGCGGCTCCCTTGAACAATCTAATAATAAACTCTTGACTCTTACAAGACACTCCTCTACCTTTCCCAAATAGTAATTCAACCGAAAAAAAGCAACAAAAAATCCTATGATACAACTTTTAAACATCCATTCCCATGTGTCACACAATGGTACCCTCTGTCGGTCGGTCACATGACCTCAAGTGTGACTTCAAATATAATAGAGGCTACTGAATATTAATGAAGGTGAGATAATTCATTCATGGTGAGACTATATCCTATTTGATCAAAGTAATACACCAGTAGAATTTATATACAATTAAGAAGAAATATATATAAAAGAATAAAAATCACTAATATCTCATGTTGATCAATAAAACATAATAAAAAATTCAACTAAATGAGAAAATGTCATGATAATGTATATGACATGTGTCTTAATTTAACACTAAAAATTAATACGTCGAAAAATCCCAAGTGGGTCATGATCACCATCTATTTCTCTCAACCAATATACATCCCCAATATTTCATCTTCCACATATTTTTTTACCTTAACATGAACTTCAATAATAATGTTTATTCAGGTATTGATTAGGCTTCTTGATGAGGGTGTGACTAAAATATAGTTGGGAACCACCAACGGTTTCTAAAATAAAATCCACACATATAATATCAATGCAGTACTATGAATAACAAAAATAAAATGCATAATTAAATACCGATCACACTATATTTTTTATGTATTTAACCACATTGACTACAAGGTTCCCAAGGACACCTATACCTCCTACTATGGATCATTCGAGATCCCAATGTATTCAAAGGTGATATCATATCTCAATACATGTTTCAACTCTTGATAGAGCTCGAAGTATTCTCAAGCGATTTGATATCTCAAAGTATTATTGTTACTATTCAATAGCTCATACTTGACTTCCCAGGTTACCAATATTAAATACAAACTTGGATGACCATGTTACCATTCCAACATCACAAAAAATAAATACCATGTTCTCATTCTTTTATTGAAAAGAATAATGACCATATTACCAGGTAATCTTCTCAATTGAATGATAATGTCCCCATTATTTTAATCATATGTATAATGATCATGTTACCATGTCTACTTCTCAATTTAGTTACCATGTTCTCAGTCCTTTACTCATAAGTAAAATGACTATATTTCCATCTGTACATGTCAAATGAATGACCATGTTAATATTTATTTCACACATAGATAATTCAATAATTAATTATCAATATAAATTCCATTACTAACTAAAAAAATATTTTATCACATAATTAATCTTAATTAATATGCTAATTAATTATTTTTTCAATTTCATTGATTAATTTAATATATTCTTAATCAATACTCAAAAATGAAACCCCATAATTAATTTTTAGAATTATTTATCTCATTTTAAATATCAACTATTCAAAATTACTTCTACAATTAACAACCTATATCAAAATGTCAAAAACACATAATTATATCCAAAATTAACTATATAAATATAAACATTTCAATATCAAATAATTGATACAATGATTAATTAACTAAGTAAAATCCATAAACAACATTGCCGAAATACTAATTAATTAACAACTTCAACTATCTAAATAAATGAATTGTCCACATTAATTACCTTAATTTAGGAAGAAAAATATATTAAAAATTATATCAATTATACAATTTTCATACACGTGTCAATTTTATGACTATGTGAATTCAATATTATACCAAATTTGTTTAACTGGATATCCAACAATTTTTCAATTGGACAAAACCCACGAAAAAAATGTGCATTGTTCTAAAAAGGTTACTATAACAATATTGATCAATATCTAAACAAACAACTCAATTCCCAAAGAGATATTTAACACAATTATTTGAAGAAGAAGGGATAGAAAGATGGAATCCAACCAAGAAAACATAATATGTATTTATTGCATAAACAAGATGTACAGAAGGGCCTTTGGATTCTTAAAATTTCATTGAGAGTCACCCAAGGCCGAGAAAAGATGTGCTACAATGGGTTCAAAAAAAATTCCTCAAATCCACTTTAAAACTATAGGATAGGAATTAAATCAATCTGTAATTCAATTACACATCATGTAATTATTTTTAATGGTATTCCCAAAAATAATCATTTCCTTGGATTATAATTTTTAAAACCCAAAAAAATGAAAAAAAATTTAATACTTGTATATAATATTTAAATGTTCTAAAATTGGGTTTCAACCCATTTTCTATTTATAGACTCTCAACTCACCCTGATTTGATTTATAAAAATTAACCCATATTTTGTAGACTACATTATTTCATACAAGAATATATCCCTATAAATTAGGTCATTTTCTCTAACAATGTTTCTTCATCTCTGAACTAGATAAGGAATCTAATGATTAAAAAACATAGAGAGATAATTCCTTGAAAAGGACATGATCATACACATTTTTTCATACTCATTAAGTTATTAAATAGAATACCTGGGATGTTTTGGAATTTGGTAATGAGCATATTCATGAGATTACCTGACCTATGTATAGTGAAAATCCAAATTCACTAGGCTGGGACTTCTTATTATGGATAGTTAATATTACAGTTGTCCTAATTTCATAGTTGGATGAAATACATGAAATTTGAAATTTGATATAAATATGTTTTTTTACTATTTCCCCAGTATGGAATGGATGTATTTTCTCATGAATCATCATCAGAACATAAAAAATCACATTTCAATCATTGTCCATTTCATATATACTTTATTTTGTGCATTTTATGTTTTATGATAGAGTTCCTTTGTTGATATATTTTTAATCTTTAAAATGTTTTTGTAGGGTAAATATGACAAATAATTGTTTCACTAAAGTGCCTTTATCTATGTAAATGGTGTCTCCACTCATAGCATGATAGTTGAACTCAACTAATAAATTATCACATGGTTGAGTCATAGAACACTGGGTGCATAGATAGAAATTTCAGTTGATTGTGAATACATGGATCCCAAATACCATTTCATGATAGTATGCACCTATATTTATTGTTAATTTTAGTCTATATAATTGAACCATAACAGAAGCTGGTTTCTGGTACATGTAATCCTAATTATAACTTATAAATGTATCAATTAATAACATTAAAATGGTAAATCATCTAACTAGATTTTGATTTTTATACATAGAAACATATCCAAATGAATAAATTTAAAGGAATATAATGGGTTTTATTAAATTGTAATTCCAATTGATAAATAAAAAATTTCTCCCCCATGGTTTCAATTTACTGACCATATATTAGGATCATTTCTATCATGTATGACACATTGGCCTTGAACCGACTATTGTTGTTTCCAATAGGGTTGTTTGCTGAGGATTTGATGATCACGTATGACTAATTATACCTATATTTAGGATCATTCGTATTGGTTTTGACTCTTATATAATAATTATATATACATATCTTATTCCCCTATGTGTAATCATCCTATTTTTAAATCGTGTTTTACAGGGTGTGTTTGGAATTTTAGAAATATGTCACAATGATAACCTTGGTCCATGTATTAGGATGGTTGTGATGACCATCCTCCCAAGGTGGCAGGCCTTGAGAGGCAAATATTAGCTCATATAGTGTCGCCTATAGAACCTATTATTTTTCTATATCTAGGTATTGATAATCAATTTATAGATGGATTCTGACAGTTTGTGTAGTCATGATAGGGATCTCTATCAACATCCCCTATTATTGTACAATTGATATGATGATTCATGCAATAGTACCCTCCAACATCTTCAGGGGAATGTGGTCCTCATGATGTTGAGTTTCCGCGAGTCCACATTGTTTATCTTAGGGAATTTGGAATTGCTTCTATAGATGAGGGTTAATCTCATGAATAACTAGCTTTGTGATTCTTCTATGAATTGGTGGGATATTAATACTTAGGTTGAGAGTCATCTGGATCTAGTATAGATGGACTTCCAAATGACCCAATATTATTACATAACTCCACAAAATCATAAACCTAGATCTGATAGACTGTTTATCTATATAAGGAATGTTGATATGTTCTTTACAAAGTATAGAGGTCTCTTTACTGAGAATTTGTGCTTCTCACTAACCATTGATACTTACAAGTTGTAAAAATATATAATTTATAGATTCAATCATGTATGTCATCTAGTATTATGTGAACATTTTTTTGTTTTACTAATATTTATAAAATATAAACCAGGACCAATTCCCTGAGTTCAACCAATTTTATACTGACAATTAATGATAGAAAAATTCAATATCGAGGGAGAGAAGATATTTTTTTAGTGGCTAGAAACACCAATTTGAGTCTTCTTATAGATGGAGTAGAAGCCAAACAACACACACTGATAGTTACACGGTGTTCCCTTACAGTGGTATAACATTCTATAAGAATCAATAGTATACCAAGGATCCAATTTAGTTTTATGATAGTTGGATGACAGGTCAATATTAGTGATAGAGATTCTGCACTTGTACCATATTCAATAGTGGGGTCATCAACTCCACATCACACTAAGAGGTTGTTATGGATTGGACGCCAGCTTTATGAGTTATAGTTCAAGAATATGGGAAATTATTAGGGTAGTTATGTTATAGATTTGGGAAATGGATCTCTCTAGCTACATGCAGTAAAACATTTACCAGAGGAGCACACCATTGGTCTTTCTACTATAAGAGGTATAGTTCTAGTAGACTCTTCACTTGTGAATTCATTATTTTATAGAGTCACATTCCATTATTTCATATCAATATCTATTAATGAATTTTTTGGAGGGAGATTTATTAAATATATAGTTATATAACAAAGATAATCCACATGAAATGAGATCATAATGTGTACATCAATGAAGGTCGTACACCATTGAGATATGTTGGTTATAACATTATATCGACCCGTTTTATACCTGAGATAAAAAATTCTGAATCTTTCTTGGGTTGTAATTGTTGTTTACCTGATATTCTTATGCCTATTTTCATTACATAAGGGTTTCGTTTTCATCACCAAAGGGTATTATCTATATTAATTAATGTGACTGATATGTATAGGAAGCTCGAGCTAGACCAGAGCATAGTGGGATGTGTGGGTGAAAACCCACATTTATTTCCATCCATCTATACGATCAAGAAAAAAAGGAGGTAGACTTCCCTCTTATAGTAAATACTATTAGGGATGTCTTCCTTGATGAATATTTTAGAATAATCCCTAATAGAGAGGCGATGTTTACTTTAAAGATAATTCTAGGTTTGGTACAAGTGATTATTCCTCCATATTTGATAAAACATACTAATATAAAATAAAATAACATATGGCTAAACAACCTATAATCAAAGGGGATTATTCAGCCTAGTGTATATCCCTAGTGTTCACCAATCTTTTTCACCGAGAAGGATAAAGTTAACCGTAGAATTTGTTTGGATTACCAAAAATTCAATCAGCTTAAAATTATAAACTAGTATGCCGAAAACATATAGATGTCATCTTCAGACAGATATAAGGATTTATGTCTTTTAAAAATACTTATTTGTGGCTGGGCTACTGTAAGGTATGGTTCAGACCTTTAAAATAACATTGTATATTTTTTCGTAAAATATATGGCCTTTAATCGTGTTTTGTCTAGTCGTTCAGTCTGTCAAAACAACCAAAATATTTCATTTATGTAATGAATAGGATGTTCCATCCATACATATATCCTTTTGGGTTAGTATTCATGATAAAATTATTTGTGTAATCCCACACCCAAAATGGCCATATCAAAGATTTTGAGATCTTACTTAATACACAAGGATAAATTTGTTTGTATGTGGGGATCACCGAAATCATTTCTTGGGAACTGTTCTGGTGTAGGTTGAGAGAGTTGGGGAATATGAGACTTTTCAATTGGGACCTCATGAGTAGAATTATCCAACACATGATATCACAGAAATAACTTTAGTTCCAGAATTTTTTTATTAATGGAATTATTTTCTATGATAGAGGTTCTTTTTATACATAGAATATAAAAATCCCAAATACTAAATTAACCAATGTTTCTTGATCATTATACAATTAATATGGGTTAAATACCGATAGTAATTTGACTTTGAGGATGATTATACATTCAATATGGGTAACTTAGAGGGTGATGATTTGATTTAGAAAATACAGACACATGCAGTTAGGATCACAATAGTGAGTTGAAGTTGATGGCCTTATTTTTTAAGATGCACATTGTGGTTCCTCACCATTATGGGAATTGTATATTTACACCATTATGTGTGACCTTTTCACTTCTAGATTGAGTATTGATTTAAAATATTTATGTTTATAAGGTCTTAGTGCTAATGTATTATATTTTAGTTAAGAACCAAATTCCAGGTTGTGTCATGGATGAGGATTATATCTTCCACATTTACGAGTGTATATAGGTTCCAAAAGATATACTACAAAAAAATAAACTGATAATGGTTGTTTTTTTAAATTGCTATGCTTTATATTACAACTGTATATTTTCATGATAGTTTCAAAAAATACGCCTCTAATGTCGGTGTCAGCATCAAACTGACGTCAATTCCAACATGTAAGCAGTGGTTTCTGTTAATCGTCACAGAAAAACTGTTTAGAGACTATATTTAGAGTATTAGTAGCCATTTACACTCCCAAAAGGGATATAGAATAGTACCATTTTAAACTATCATTAATCCTTACATGAAATAAATTACAGTGGTTTAAACAACCTCTATAAATAACTTTTTAAAATAAATAAATCTACAAAATTTTCATCCCCAAAAAAAGACAATCATTAAACAAACTAGTTGGAAATATTTAAACTAAGCAAGATTTAGTAGTATTTCTATATATGTATATATATATTCATCAAATTTCCAATGTGAGTAATATAGAATATAAATTAATCCACTAATTAAAACAAAGTATTTAATTAAATAAATCACAAAAGGTTCAAAATAAATAGGTAACCACATCAAACAACCCATGACCTTAACATTGTCAAATGAGAGCAGTTGATATCCAAAACATCAATTGAACAATCGGAATCCACATAAACCCCCTTTTTCCATTATCTTCATTTCTTACTCAAATTTTATATATATTAAAATACATTAGACCTTGAAAAAACCGTTGGATCTAGAAATAACATCCCCAATATATTATTCTTATCAATATTAATATTGAAGATGTTGAGAAAATATGAAGAACCACAATGATGGATATACTACCTATGATTATAATATCAAAAAACTCAATAACCATTGAAATAACTATCCAAAATGTCTATGATATCCACCATTCCAAGAGGAAAATATATGGTCCAGTGACTAATCATTTATAAAAAGAATTTTTCTAGTGAGAGGAATATTATGTTCCAAAAAAACAATTTATAGATAACTTAATTTACATTTCATGGTTTGGAAGAACATTTTGGAAAGATATTTATCAATCATGTGCCTATTTAAATCTACATGGGAAGCCATATAATTTATTCATACTGTATTTCAAATAATTTACAAACCATATGAAATGAAACATTCGTAAAACATTACAAGATATATGTTATCATAGAAAGCCACATGGGTTTTTTAACTATGAAAAAATCAAGATCATCCCTATAAAAGAAAAAAATGTAAAAAAATTAACCATAAAATAAGAGATATGTTTAATAAAATATTTTTAAAAAATATATTAACCTAAATGTGACATCATGATCCGTGAATTCGCATTACAATATCATGTTTTAACAAAAATATTTTTTCTAAATAAATCATATACAAAAAATATGATCCCACTACACCCACATCATCTATAATCATACCTGCATCTTATGAGAGTCTATTATATATCACCACAACACATAAAAAAGTGAAATATATTTCTTCAAAAAATCAATCCAGCTGAATCATCAACATGAACTAGTCACTTGATTACTCATATATCCAATTCAAAACTAGGTCCGCTCATTTTTTGAATATGAGATGGTTTATGATAATCATTATAAAGCTCAAAAACAAGGAAAAACCACTGATATATGAAAAATCATATATAAAATATAAGTAATAAAATTCAATATCTCAATTTTTAAAAATCTACTGGGAAAGCATTGGGATATACAAATGATGTGAAATACTAATGATTCTCATGGGTAGAATTTGTAGGGATGTAATGAATAAATTAATATGGAGTCAAGTAAAAGGTTATACATACCTTCCTAAAAATATATAAATGGTACTCAAATATAGTGTTATAGTGCCAATATTTTTAGAAGAATGCTACATTCAATGAGTGTGTTTATAGAATATAAATGGTTTAACAAAAGAAGAATTAACTGATGTAACAATGTCTCTACCAATACAACATTAACATGGTATGATATTATTGGAAGATGTTATATTTATGATAAAAATATTCTACAAACAAAAGTTATGGATATTATAAGAGAAAATTAACATATTTTATAAATCTCAAATATTTGTTTAAAGAGTTGAGATGAAAAATTTTATATATCCCAATTGTATTTAACAATTTTTAGGAAGAATTTCAGTTTTTATTCAAGTGGTGTAAATCCTCAAAGTATTAGACAAATGGTTTATTAATGTATCTACACAATTAATGAAGAAATATTTGTTCTACATTATTATGAACTAGTAATTCAGAATCAACAAAATGTAATTTTTAGGTCAGTAATAGTTTATTGAGAAGAATATTCTTTTTTACTATTACTTGTTTATTCCATAAAAAATCAGTCTTATCAAGTAAATGTGTCAACAAAACAACATAGGTTTTTTTAATCAATATCTAAAAATCCATAATTAACCATAATAACTACCAGATAAATTTAAATATTCATCCTATCCATATCAAACTTCACTTCCTTCTACTGGAACCTTCATGTTAGTTATGTTGAAAATTACCCAATGTTTTATACGTAAAGTTAAAATTCAAACCAATAAATTTTTTTGTACTAAATGATTTCAAAGTTGTGGGATTGAGCTCCTCACTACCAGTCATCGATAAAGTATAAGAAGTGATATATCTTGTCATCTCCATATATAATTTAATAATTTTTTTCTACGGAGCATCGACCATTTCATATCGCAACTTTATATGATCCCTCTATTCCTGAATTGTTTTTTACATTGTGAAAAACATCCACATTCCATATCAAATGGTAATGTTCCCAAACCCATCATGCCCAATCGACTAAAATGATCTTTCCCAAGGACATGACCAATTCGATCATACTGGGAGACGGTGAAATATCATATTGGATTGGCATCCCATAATTCTATTATTATTACATATAAATAAAATATTGGTATATTTAATGAAATACATTTTAACATGGTGAAAACCTATAATAAGTTATATTTAATGAATAACATTCTTTACCCAACATCCTTGGTTAGATTATTATCATTACTCCCATTAGATTTTGTAGGAACATAAAAACACAATTTTTTCAGAATACTTGGTGACCTATAATCTATGACTGCATTAAAAATATAAATTAAAAATTTATTATATAAAATAGATAATATTTACTTATAAATATTTAAACTAATGAAAATATTACTGGAGGTATTCTATTTCAGAAAAAAACTTTGACCTCATAGTGTGAGGGGTTGTTTTTATAGCATGACATGATGTATTTTTCATTGAAAACCCCTACAATAAAAACATGTAATTTAATATTAATATATGGAATGTCATATCCTATTCATAAGAACGTATATATGTAAAACTAGATTTATATATTAATTTATATCTCAATACTATATTCTTCTCGGGAAAATGTACATCAATAAATACCTTCCATTTATATCTATTTACCCATTCAGGTACCTTATAATAAAACTGCTAGATGCTCAAAAAAGTATCATTGAATTCATCCCATAATCCCTACTTAAAATGATTCCATTTTATACCAATATATTTTAATGTACTCTTTTGTAAGATTAGGATCAGGTCACCAACAGTAATGTAGAAAATAATTTGTACAAGGAAATTAATTTTAAAATTATTAAAATTTAATAACATAATGATATTAAATTAAGCAATAGATTATTAAAATAAAATTTATTTATGAATTAAAAACCTTAGTTTTTCAATTATGAGGCAAATGCTTCCAATCTGCAATTGTAATCAGAATGGTAACCAGCTCTAACACCATCCAACCAAAAATATTTCCATGTACTCAGGCAGAATCATCATTGTGGACCCCATAAAAAGAAAATTGGACAACTATCTAAATTATGTTTAAATTCTAGACATATGAACTATTTACATTTCTATTTTTAGTAACACTTTTTACATATTTTCTGAAAAAATAGTTTTCATTATGAAAATATATCAGTAAATTTATTCACATTAAAATTTGTACCTATAATGTTATACTTCAATATTCTCATGAGATGACATGATCCCTCACAAGTGATGTAGCTGAATGGGGAGCCACAATCTCATGTGCATATGGGGTGATAACTAATTTTGTTCTAGATACTGATGTAATAAATGGTGTGAGAGATGGTAAATGGGTGAATGGAGGGTTTCAAATATTCTATAGGGAGGGAAACTGATGGATCATCACCTATCAATGAAATGCTTCCACCATGGAATTCATGTCATTAAATAAAATAAAATTAACTTTAGTAAAAATATCCCCAACTTGCTATATTAATTTCATATATCCTTGATATAGCTTTGGATAATAGCTAATTAATAATCATAATAGTATCAAATCCATCAATATATATTTCATTGTGTAACACAACAGTTCAAATAATAATTTCTAATGAATCTATAAAAAATTAATAAAATCATGATATGGTGGATAATAAACACACCATGTAAATCCCACATCTCACATCTATTCAACAATTAAAATACACTCAAATTAATTAATGATATTCAATAATAACTCATTTTTATAACATATCATAAAAAATTAATAATTAAAAACCAATTTGGAAACCACCTCATGGTTATTAATCTACATGATGAAAACAACATATTTGTTTATAAAATGGGATTTCCAATTTATATAACTAAATGAATTTAGAAAAATTATTTTATAGCTATGTATAGAACCATAACATCGTAAAAATAAATATTTAAACCAATATAAAATATTATGAACATACCAATGACTCAAAATTATAATCAATACCAAGAAATAAAATATCTATTATGAATACATTCACCATAAAAACCATTATATAAGGAAAAAAAATTGAGAAAATATAGGAAACCCACATCAATCGTTCATGTTTAGTCAAACATATTTTTAAATTTCATTTCATTCAAATAAAAACCCATATATACATTTTATAAAACATATTGTGTGTGCCAATTTATTTTTTAAGTAAAAATGTAATTAAATTATGATATTAACCCATTATGTAAAAAATAAAAAACATAGAAAATATTAATTTTTTTTGATAAAATAGTCATAAATAAATTATATTGCTTTATTTTATCTAATGAAATTAATTTATCTTCAAATATCATAATTTAATAGAATGAGGTAGTAAAATCAGGTACATTAAATTTTTTTTTTGAAAATTGGGTAGTGGATTTTCATGGTTGGGTGTATGTTTTTCCAATGATGTGCCTTATTTATTTCTTTAAAAAATTTAACCTAAATAAAAAAATCCCATAAGGACTAATTAAAGGCCTAATCGTGTAAGGAACCCTAAAAATAATTTAAAATTTTTAATTGAACTTTTCAAATACATAACTTCATTTTCATGAATCCATTTAATCTCTTCGAGATATCAAATCAACTATAACTAATGTTTTATACCCCTATATATTGGTTAAACAAATATTAGCTTTTTTTAAATGAAAAATATATAAAAACATAATTGAATTTGACTCAATTGAATGAATATAAAAAAATATAAAATAAAATAAACCGCCTTAACAAATATTATACTAAAAATGTAGTATGTTTTGAGATGAACAAACAAAAACATCATATAATTATAATTACTCAAAAATAATCATATTAATAGAATTATAATTTTAATGGACATAGACTAGATTTAATATAACCAAACTACCCTACCATCTACTGGAAATATGTTAATCCAGTTAAATTTAATTGAATCTATAAAATTCAACTAAATTTTATATGTCACGGGAAACAACTAATCATCTTAAATCACAACAAAAAAATAAATAATATTTCACCAAACAAAACAAACGTAATTGAATAAAATAAAATTATACCAATCTAAATCAAACATAGTTTAATGGAAATAAATTATAACCAATAGATCCATAATAATAAGAACCATATAAAAAATATAATTCAACCAATATAAAATAAAATAAACTTATTTTATACAAATAAAACAGAACAACATTAAAAAACAAAAACATTATAATAGAATAAAGCTATCATTAATAGAATTAATGAAAATATAATGATAATAGAAAAAAATAATTATGGAAAATATATGGAAATCACTAACACCTCATGCTCTATAGTAACACAATCCAACGGACATTTCATATTCCAATTAAAATCATAATATATAGTGAAAAAACTAAAAATATGACACTGCATAAATAAGAAATACATGTAATTAGTGAGGGATAGGTTGGGGAAAAGGGGGACCAGGGGGAAGTAAATCCAATAGAGAGAGGGGCAAGATCTAATGTGAGGGAGAGGTTTGAGGGGGCTCAAGTGTTGGAAATGGGTGGGGATCGAGCATGGGAATGTGTAAGATCTATTGGGTTGTGAGTGCATGGTGGGATTATAGAAATTACGAGCACAAGTGGGGTGGGGGATCACTGAACCATCAGCAATGGAGAGGTGGCTAGGTTTTAAGGTATGGGTTCTTGTGTGAGATGATGGTTCTCAGGGGAGAAGTGATGGTTGGGGTTGGGATAAAGAGTAATTTTAAAATAAATTCTTAATATTTATAATTTGTTTTTTAATAACTGTCACTAAGATAAATAATTCTTTTTAGCAACGGTTTACAACTGCTGCTAAAACCCAATAGATCTTATTATAACAAAGATTTACTCTAACATACATTGCTAATATTTGGGGTCGAAAATGAAAATATAGATTACATGATTTGTTAATCAGTGTTCCACCAATTAAGAAGTGTTGTTGAAACAAAACTGACATGATGGAATTTTACAGCCATTTCCCATTGTATGTTAGAAACAACATTATGTGAATATTTATTTTTTGAAAAGATTAACTACTTTCCCCTAAGTTTTTGAAAATGTATGGGTGATCATGGATAGAATTATGAAGGTCTCCCTCTTCCAACCTATAGGGGATGTGTTTTCTATAGGAGATAGTGTGAAGGTATATGTCTGGGTGATTTAACACCCTCACATAGGTCCACAGATTATCATTTTAGACCAGAACACACACTTGAGGTCACAATAATGGAAGGGGTTGTTGAAGTAACTGGTTTATTAGGTACTATTGTGTATATCCAACTACCCATAGAGCAATGGGAAGTATAGTCATATTATAAGAGCCCTGGTGGAAAATCTATAATAATTAATTAAATATTTTGGATTATAATGGTAGAAAAACATACCAATCACTAAATTTACGTAGAAAAATATATTTCTAGAAATGATATAGATAGATCCATATGAGACCTTGTGTGGTAGGTAATATCATTCACCCATGTGCTGGTTAGAGGTAAGAGAGACATTACAACTATGACCTCATCTTGGAAAAAAGACTTCTAAAAAAGTAAATTATATCTGTATATATATAGTAGTATCTTAATAATAGAATTATTATTATAGTCATCATCATTGATGACTTATAGAATTCCATGATTGTGATTGATGCTTTATTATTGATTTTTCTTGATTGGTCCATCAGATGATTCAGATATTAGGGAATGTAGAACATGGGATTGTAGGAATTATTTAGATTATACAGAGAGTTGGGCAAGTAGCCTATTAGTTACAGTTTACATAAGGGTATTAGGCCATCATCGAAGTCTTCCATGTTTCACTACATTAATTTTTTTCATTAATTCCAATCTCATGTTTTCCAACTAATGATGTAGATTTAGATATTGATGCTTCTATTGAGGTGTATCTAATGCATACCATGTATTTAAGAAAAAATGCACTCTAAGGTAGGTCATTATCTCATGTATGAGTGATATTGAAGAATGAAAATGTACTGGATAATAACTATGAGCCAGAGTCCAATATATGTTCTTATTTGGAGGATATATTATCAAATGATCCTCTACCACTATTTGAATAGATACTCAGGGATATCTGTTATTGAAGAGGGGAGGTTGAAGTTAATTGAATTTTCAGAGTGGTACTGGTTATCATAAATTCTTACAAACCCTCAATATGTTTTTATTTTAGAATTTGAACTTTGTAAACAAGACATTAGATTATAAGATTTACTTTTAATGTAAGGTAAAAATATATTGAATTAGGATGAAGAAAAAAATTGTATTTGAATGAAATCTATGGCATGAATTTAATTCATAATTTAAATTGTTGTGTCGAGACCCAAATAATTTTATACAAGACAAGAATCAATCATGACTATAATGAACTCATGAACGGGTAATTCACATCTTGAATACCATTCAAGATGTGAATTCAATTCACGATATGAACCAATTATCCTAGGATATGAAAGAACGTGAATTAGTCTTGATGTAAATCATATTAATGTTATTAATATTTCCCTACCCTTATAAAAATTAAATTACCCCTCATTTAAACAAATCATTCCATTTTATAGAAGTTACTCGCAAGGATGTTCCTCCTCCCCCTCCACTTACTTTCCTTTTGATCTTCGTCATAAAGACTCTGATTCTCTTGTTGTTTGTCCCATTGGATCCAAATCGAAAATCTCTCCAATATTTTTCCTTGAATTAGTTTTTATCACACCAAATGGAATTATAAATTCATGGGTTCTTATATGACTTTATAGTGTATTTTTATATTTCTCTAATATCTCTAATTCAAGCTCAAATATAAACCTGATACTAGATAGGGAGTTGTCTAACATGATAAGGTAGGTGGTCTAGTTTTTATCGTCTTAAAATCTAGTTGATTTTATTATGAATTATTTTTCCACATGCCTAATCTTATATATTACACCACATAAATTTTAATTAATTAAAACAAATTAATATCATGTTTAGGGTAGTCCATAGTCCGTAATTCCTTTGTTGTAAGGTCTTTCATTGATGCAAGTCACCCATTGTGGGGTGTTTCCCTTTTAGGCCTATGATCCTTATGCCATAAAATGTATAGGAATCACGTTTTGTGGTTTGTTCCATGCCCCTGTTATTTTTTATATTATTATTAATATAATGAATCTTAAATTTAATTAATTGAGTGAAGAAATGGAGAGTTATTGTTTATATGTCAATGATCATCATTAATATTTCATTTCTCTTTGGTATACATTTATATAATGAATGAATATACTAAATTGACGAATTATTTATTGGTATGAGTTTTCTATTATCCATTAGAATCTAATATGACATCCCATTGGTGATTGAAGTATTTTGATTCATTATTACGTAGACCGACTCGTTGGTATTTTTAAATTAAATTAATTATAAACATAATTATATTAATTCAGGGGAAAAACATGGATTTATATATAGAATTCCAAGGAAAGGCCAGGTTATGAGTGGACATATATTTTCCCATAAAAACACATGGGTTGACTTCATGGATAACTAAGTATGGGGCCATGAGTCTAGGTAAGTACATTGTGAACCAAAATACAAATAGGATCCCAATGTGGGAAATATAGGATGGGCTTATAAGGTTATATCATCATATCATACATCATGATACTCGGATTCCTATTAGTAAGGACATTTAAAATATTGTAGGGTGATGGGTGATATTACACCGAGATAAATATTAGGGTTCCATAGGAAGAATGCTTTGGATAATACCATATTAAAATAAAATTAACTAGATGATGTGTTTTCCATCTAATAGAATACACTTGGAGTTAAGAAATTATTTTCATCCATAACGACCTCATGTATTTATGTTATATTGCAATAAATGATATAGACATTATTTATCCCTTGTATGAATATGATCATTTAGGAATTCATTGGCTATGGACCTCATTACCAAGACTGTTATTTTATTAAAATGAAATTAATAAATATTTTGAGACATTATTCCTTCAAATAAGGAGGGTAGTGAAGGGCATGTCTCCCATGGGGAACATAGAAAAATGTGGGTTATTTTCTTACATATTTATTTTGATAATATCATGCACACTAATAATTTAATATAAGTAGTCTGTATAGTCTTGGACATCAACAGTTGTTACCTACTTATTATATCTCACACCCTATTTGTGCTGCTCATTGAAACCGGGATAGACATCATAGATGCAGTTAGGGACAAAGGGAAGCAGCCTATTATAGAATCTTGGTTTTTTTTAAAAGGATGAATTTTGGGAGAAGAGGAAAAATCATGTTATCATGATTCTATTGGAGATTGATTTTCAGTATCCTTGATCATTTTTTGAATAGTATGTTTTATATTTATTCTTCATTGTTTCCCTGTAATCCCATTTGTATAGAATACAATCATGACATCATCCTTTTTATTTCAAACATGATATGGATATGTTATTGCAAATAATGACTTCCAATGCTTATTACACTTTTTATTAGTACTCCTTATAGATTCTTATTATTGTTATTATTATTTTGGAAGGCATTATACAACTAATTCATCTATTATCTTACCGCTGTGAGTCACTCTATTCATGATGATATAGTTTCCCTTTCATTCCATAATAGATCCTTTTTAATAGTCTATAGCCTATGGATTCTGAGAAGGTGGACATGTTGCGATCTATATAGTTGGGTTTAGTTGCCTCCAAGTGAAATGGCCTGGAATGTTACACTCTAACATCATCCATGCATGTCAGATTCTAAAACATCTTCCCATACATAGCCTCATAACGTGTCATTTGAATTCATGAATGGAAACTGTTCTTATATGATAAATCCACTTTTGATATTTGATGGTCCCGATGTTCTTGGATATAAATTTAATAATATATAATATTTTTCTCCAATGTTTGAATGATTTTATCAAACTAACCATCCATCCGAAGGTGATTTTTAGTGCTGAAGCATAGTTTTGTGAATAAAACTTGTTGAACGTTTCTCCAAAACCTTGAGTTAAACCTTGAATCTCAGTTAGAAATAATTGATAGTGGTACTCCATGAATTCATACAAATTATTTTTTATATATCATTGATATTTGGAAAAAATTTAATTCTTCCTTGATTACAATGAAATGCAGTGACTTTGTATGGTGATAGACTACCACCCGTATGGAATTATGGCCTTTAGCTATATTGGGATATCCTATAATGAAATCCAAGGTTTTATTTTCCCATTTCCACACTTGAATTTGAATTTATAACTGTATACAATTATAATTTTTTCCTTCCACTATGAATCAATATCATACATAGGACTGATGTACAAATTATTAAATATACCTCTTTGATTTATCCCAATAAATGTTTTTCTTCAAAAAATATAAAATTTGTTACTTCTTGTATAAATAGATAAGAATAATATATTTTCATAATCACGAAGATACCCCATTTTTTTAGTATGTATGAGACATAATTTCATGTTCCTGGCCTAATAAATCCATCTTCAACAATGTTTTACTGTATAATATTCTCTATATTATTCTGTAAAAAAGAATTATCATTATGGGATTCCATGACGCTCTTAAGAATTGATGATTATGTAGTTAACTAATCATTGTTAGATAAATATCCTTTTATTATTCCCATATCCATAATTTTCATGTTCAATAATATTTAAACCCTTTCAATTCCTCACCATGGATATGATTTCAGGATCTATTATACTCATATAATATACTACTTTGTATGACATCCTAGGATAGTAATGGATTGAGAAATCATAAAGCATGGTCATCTCTAATCACCTTCATTAGTTCATGTAAATCTTTGTTTGTGTAAATATATGCTCCAGGATTTTAGGATCTATATATTTGTCACACTATTCACTATAGACATAATGTCACCCAATATTCAATGAAAATACCAATTCTTCTAATTGTTGATAATGTGATGGTTAGTTAGTTTTTTATATATTTAAATGGTATGACAAATTTGTTATCACATTTTAATCTTGAACAAGCACAAAACGCATGATATTTTTGTAAACATCAATTTAGATCTGAAATACATTCCCACAAGATAGTAATTTGTGAATTGGTGCATTGATTGACCATTTATTGAATTATTTTATGAGATTTTTTCATTTGTTTGTGTTAAAAAACATGACTCCCACCTAATTAAGCGTGGTTTGTGGGATTAAAAATCCTGATATGTTTATCAAAAATATATTATAGAAAATTTCTATTATATATAAATATCGATTTCTATCAAAGGTTTTTTGGACCGTCCTTCAATTACAATTATTTTTTAAGGATCTAAAGATATCCCTTTTTTATGATAAAATTCCCCCCAAATGGTATTTTCTCTAACCCAAACTCATATTTAATATACTTTTCATATAAATTTTCTTTATATAAAGTTCTTAGTATAGTATTTAAATTATCCTCAGATTCCACATTTCATTTGGATTAGGTATGAATATCATATATATTTACTGGCCTAAAAATGTCATGGTAATCCCTAAGGACTCTATTCATTAATTAAATGAATATTTACAGAGAATTATAGAGTCCAAATACAGTTTTTATGAACTCATTGTTCCTATACCATATAAGTAAACAAATTGTGGGTATACTTATTTATTCACCTTTACTAGATAATATCGTGAAAAAATATCCAAATAAGATAAGTAATGGTCACCACATAGATAATAAAAAATTATTCAATATATGATAGAGGTTAATTTTCCATTATAATTTTTTTATTTACCTTATGATAATTTATATTGAGTCACATTTACCCTTCCTTCATTATTATAAAAAAGACGAGCGAACCCCACGGTGAAGCACTCCAGAATATAAAACCCTTATCCATATTATTTGGTAATTTTTTCTTCATCTCATCATATTATACAATAAACATATATCATGATGTCATAGATATTTTAAAATATCAAGGTATAATATCAATTGAAAACTCAACCTCACTGCATGGTAGAAGACTAGAAAACTTTTATAGAAACACAACCATGAATTCCCTTAAATTGAAGTTCTATCAATGATTGTATTTTATTTAGTCTCACTAATTTACGCTAGATATTCATTCTTTAGTGGAAATAATTTTGTTTAATTCTTATGTTTCTAGAAAATAATATCCATTATACTCCTTAAAAGTTTATATAATTTGAGGGTGATTGATGATATAAAAGAAGATTGTTTTTCTAGGTAATTCATGTTGTCTATATACAAGGAAATCCATTCCATACCTTCAAAAAAATCAAATTAATCATAGTAGTGTAACATAATGTTAAATGGGACATCCATAAAATTATGACATGGTGTGTGTTATTTTATTTGGATGGAAATTTTTTCCCATTTTCTATTTTTTCTTATAACTCTATATCCATGTTTTGAGGTGGTGTTTGAAAGATCAAATAATCATTATAGATTTAAATTTATGTGGTGGACCATAATATAATATTATGTTCTCTATCCTTGAATGAATATTTGGAATTCATATTTGTAATTCATTTTTGATGTACATCATATAACTATTGTTGTCATACAGTTACCCATTTTTTCTATTCCATATAGATTTTTGTTGAATGTTATAATAAAAAACTATTATCTTATGAAATCGATTCACATAGTGTCCCTACTCTTTGGATTATTAATATTTGGTAACCATATAAGGATTAACTAGGGTTTTTATTATATTATCACATGTATGGTTTTCTACAATCAATAGTTTCTAGATTGGGGACTATCAATCCTGCACCAAAATCATTTCTTTATCACAATTTAGAAATTTTTGGGAGGTTTTTTATCCCACATTTCTTAATGTATGATGTATAACATTCATTACAATGTTAGATTTCTCCATTATATCACTATAATTAATCTATATTTTCTAATTCTTATCTCTATAAGAATTATTAGATTAACTATTCTTCATTTTGGCTTTGAGGGAAGATCTAGAAATTGATTTATAGTTGAAACATTCATAAAAGGATATGGTTTTTAATATAATATTTTTTTCCCACTAAATAAGAAGTCTAATTTATTTTGGGGGTAATGAAATATCTATAGGTGTATAGTTAATGTACTGTAATTTTTTCCTCAAACTCATTAATTTATTGGTTTTCATGTTTATTGAGGCTATGGAAATATCTATCTATTTTTTCATATAGTGAAAGAAAAATAATTATTCAAAAAATTGTGGAATTCGTTCCATTGCAACCTTTTGAACTACTCTTTATGCTTTGATTCTTTGAACAATGTCCACCATTAATAATTTTCTTCCTACATATGATAAATAGATAGAATAACCTTATATTTTAATATGAATTTATGGTTTGAGAATATATTATTACTTAATTTGACTTATTTATCTACAATAAATGTATATGAATATAAATAAAAATTTAGTGGAATTTATCAATGAATTTTTACAAATGATGCTTTTAATTTCATTGGGAGATTTATGGGTTCCACCAAATTTAGTTTTCTATTAAAAACACTCAAAATTGATAATGTATTGTCTCATGGTTCAAAAATACAAATTCTATCTTATTGGGAATAATATTTGGGAAGTCATCACATTTCTGCTAACATTTGTAGTTGACTTGATTATCACTATTTCCGACCATTGACTAAAAATAAAGAGAAAACCTGGGGATAAAATTATTTAATTATAAATACCTATATGTTAAACCATGACAATTAATGTGATATGTCATAAATGACATAAATTATTTATGATATGAATTTCTATGTGTCGATATATCTCTTATATGATCTATTCCATAATGTCAACTTTTATGGAAATTTTTTCTATTAATAATTATTGGTATGTTTCTTGCATACCCCATTTGATTGTAACATTAAGTTTATATAATGTCCCTTTTTCCTATAATAGGATATGATCGATTTCATCTCAATGTCCCATTTTTAAGGTTATTTCCCAAATGTTCAAATTTTCTAATGGAACAACCACTATTAGTATAATTATAACTATAAATATTCATTAAAGGCACTCACTCTATACTTTAACAAAATTTTGGTATTTTATATTATAATTATTATTAACCCTATGGTTACCATTAGATTGTTTTAATCTTAATACCAAAAAATAAATGGTTATTTCTTTGATTCCAATTACTTCCAACCATATATTTAATACACATTATATCATGACTCATTACATAATGATACAATTAATATATCAAAAAAGATCATGATACCTAGTTTCTTTAGTAGATTATTTGCGTAGAAGATTATCTTCAAATAAGAATACATAATTTTTATTTATGAACATTGAGAAATGCAATTATGTTTCATAGATCTTCTAAAGATGTATAGGTTAACTTGGGGACATACATAAGAAAGAACTCAGCTACAAATCCAAATAATATAATAATAATTTTTTGGAAATATTTAAACTAGTACATGTGATAAGAGAGGTGTATCATGATTACATAATTGGGGTGATACTCAAAAAAAGTGAACATTGAAACATTTTATAATATGTTAACATAAATGCAACATGGAAATGATAAATATCATAAAACATGACATCTTAATAATAATAAAGTAATAAACACCTATATATCATAACATAGTGTGCTAAGGATATTGTCAATTACACTATACAAGGAATATCATGACATACAAACATTACTCAAAGCATTGTAGGGATATATAATTTTTTACAACCTGTAAACATTCATATAATTTACACACATGTGTGTATTATATTGATCAATCAGTATAGAATCATTATTTATCACATTTAATCTATCATTATGTAGTCTGGGTTTCATATATGGATGATTCAAATTAAGTAATGATAGTAAAATTTATTTTACTACAACTAAATTGATAAGGGGATGTTTATTCTCTATACATTTGTTTGGCAGGAAAAATTATCGGATAATATTGGCATCATAATGTGTGTATATAAAGATTCATGGAGTTGTTTAATTAGAGTTAAATAATATTCAAATCACTTATAATAAAAAAATTAATAGGGATACGTAAGTCAATACCAAAAAAATAGAAAACTATGAATGAAAATTCATGATATTAATTAGGTTTTCTGAATAAATAAAAGAAAGGGATGATCGTCTACCATTAGAGGGTACTTCTATATGATTGGGAGGATATTCTTAAGGTCATGTGTTAACCTTGAGAGGGATCTATAGTGGGGTAGTAAGATTAAATTCTTGCTCTTAGATTTCTATATAACGTGGAATGGGGATGTTTATTCATTTATATTTTAAAATATGGGATAATTTATTATTAATTTGTAAACATTTTTTTTGATCGTATATGATAAATATTTAAGAACCACAAACTTTAGCTTATTTTTTCCCATGGAAAATACCAAAGAAGATTTATTATCTTAATTTTATATAGATAAGAAACTAAAACCTTAAGTAAATTTCCTTGGTGATGTGTTAGTGAGTTTTGTATATAAAGAATTGGTATTAAAATCGTAAAATATGATATAGGGTCGGGATGATTAAATAAGTGTTTTTAAAATTGATAAAAAAAACTTCAAAAACATATTATTTTAATGGAGAACAGAAATTTTTTAATGGGTACTAATCAATTAATTTATTGCATTATTTATTATTTTTATGACATCATAATACAAATTATGTAATTATATTGTAATTAATTTTTAACAAAAATTTTGACAATTCATATAATTATTTAAAGTTAACCATTTTATAAATTAGATAAGATTGTTTAAAAATGATTTTTTAATCAGAAAAATATTTAATTTTAATAATGTACACTTTTAAATAAAAAATCCAATTTTATGAAAAACTTCTCAATTTACAAAAAGTGATCTTTAACCCGTGTAAAAATTAAAAATTAAATCATAATATAATATTTTAATTCATAATTAAGGAATATTATTTACGAATAGTATTTTACATAAAACAATTATTTCAAATTTTATTGTATTTGTTTACAAAATTCTGATTTAATCATTATATCACGAAAAATATACTACATTTGTTCCATCGTATAAAAATTTATTTTATATAAACCTAATTATTTAACAATTTTAAAGTATTTAAAATGATTTAAATATGAAAACTTTATTATTCTTAATATAATTTAAAATATTAGAGTTATGTTCTAGATACCAATCCATTTATTACACTAGTAAATTCCTAAAGGATAATGTATCTAATAGTGAGATTTTCATGGGGTGGTCAATTATTGTGGATTGGGATAAGATATAAATGAGATTAAAATTAGAACATAAATGCTTTCAATAATGATTTAATTACTAAATTATATATTCGGATTGATGAAAGAAAAATATCAGCGATGTTATCTCATATGAAACCTCTGGTAAATAGAATTCATGTGTTATGGTCATACATGTCAAGGTAATCATATTGTTTGCCTTTGTTATATTGACTTATCATAAGATTTAATATAATAATTATAATGGCCACTGTATAAAACTATATTTTTAATTATTATGTTACATTAAATCATCTATTATTTTATGGGGTATAAAATAGTACAAAAATAAAATTGATTATTTTTTTTCTATAATTTTATTTCAAATAAATTATTTAGTTAATAAAAGAATATAAGTTATTAAAAAAATATTAGGTCGTTACAATGTTAGGAAAGAACACTTCATATTTACTTGATGATTTTTATCTAAAATATATACACCATGGAAGGATTATATTTAGTTATTTATTTTTGATCCGTTTTTTATACATGTATTAATACTCCATTTCATATTCTTTTTTTATTGTATATACTATTTTTCTTCTATATTAAAAAATGATTGATATGATATTGTCTCCATGTGTTATTGTATAGTTTTTTATTTATGTCATTGGTAGTGTAATATTAAATTTTCTAGATGATTATGAATTAATTATTGTTATTTATATTCAATTACATTGTATCTACACTACTCTGTTTGGCCCCTCAACTATGTGGAATTCACTATCGTGTGAGGATAAATGATTAAGGTGTCATTAAATCTACATTTTTTAAAATGCATATAGAAAATAAAGAGGAAATGAAAAGTGGTCTGAGATAATGTTTTTAGTTTATATTATGTAAATGAATGTTAGAGAAATGTTTTTATCTAGTTGTTGATATACAATATTATTACATGGATAAAGTGTCTTTGGATTAATCCATGTTTCCCATCAAAGTTATTGGTTTGGAACAAGCTCTCTGGGATGAATGATTATATTTTATGGGAACTTCATGATTGGATGGACATAAAAAGAGTAATATGGATTCAGTGAGATACAGTTCTTTAGTTCATGCATCATGATTTTTGCATTCTGAAAAAATTATACACATTCATACTTATATTTTTTTACGTAGTACCTTGATTAGTTCTATTATTAATTTAAAAAACTAATTATATATTAATCTTTTTTCATAAATATGTTATTTAATTATATTATATTATTATATATTATAGTTTTTTTTTGATTTTTCATTTTTTGACTACCATAATTTAATTGTTTTTATAGTTACTAAATGGGGGTTTTAAAAATAAAACACTTCTGATAACATGGAGTATCTATAAAATGGTTCTCTTTATCAGTTCCACATAAAATATCAAATAGATATAGTTATTTGAAAATTTTCATGAAATTTTAGTGAAAATATGATTGTCAAATACATGTTTTTTGTTTAAAGTGATGATGTTTTAAAATGGTTTTCAGTGTAAATTTCAAAATTTATTCCAAATAGAAATATACTACATGGTAATGACTGGTATGTCGATATATTTTAGGATTTATAATTTTTATAAAAAAATTTGGATCCCTAGAGGATATGTAATACTCAATTATGTTTCAAAAGACTATAAAAGGTATTTTAAAGGGTTTTTAAAATAATAAACATAGTGGTATATACTTGTTTACATGATTTTGATGATCAAAATTGGAGTTCCCCATTTTTATAATTTTATGTTTTGTTGGTATGTTATGTTTTACTCTATAATTCTATTTTATTTATACTCAATGGTTAGGTGTTGTTTTAAGATCATGTATTCAGATGTGTAAATAAAAAATATACAAAATTTTACCAACAGAAATGAATTTTTTAAACTTGACTCTTATGGTGGGAATCACCATTAGATATAATCGTTCATATATAGTAAGTTATAATGGAAATGGGATACATAAGGGTGTGTTTTAATTATTTTTTAGAGTTTTATAATGAGAAATATAATAAAAAAACCAAATGAATGTGTGTATGTCATTTCTGATTTTAATATAATACTAATTATAATTGAGTAAAATAAGTTATTATTGATAGTGTTTATTGAGAATGACAAAGCATAACTGATTTTGATCATAGAAGGACCAGTGGGGATATCACAGAAAAGGTTTCATCGATTTAGTCGATGGTATTATTGGTGTTTTTAGTCCTATCATAGGTGTATGATGATTATCTTTGAAGAATCATGGTGAGTTAACAATGAGTTGTTAACCTATTTAATTTCATAATATATATAAAAATTCAGTCAACACATAATAAGGATGAGGAGAAATATGGTGGATTTTTTATAATTATATGTTCCTTCCTTTTTCAATTAAAATGAAGAATGTAAAAATATTTTATATTTAGTGATTATATAAATATAAATTTCATGATCAAAATAAGTGGATTTTTTAGCATTTTATGGAAGTTTAAATAAATTTTTATGTATAATGTAAGTATTAGGAGAAATTTCATTTGGGAAATTTCATCAGGAGGGGGTGACTAGGGAGGTGGGTGTCTATAAAAGAAAAAAGCACCTGATAGAATCCCATCAGATGTCCCAAACACTAGGTAGTGGGGATATCAAACTTCCTAGTCTATTAAATTCACATTGGAATGTCACCAACATTCTGGTAGACCTTAGACCCATTTTGTGCATATCATAAATGAAAACAATCCTTTTTTCAGGAACCCCCATTAAGTTTTTTACCTTATTTAGCTACAAAACTATCAGATATTTAATTGTTCTAATTTTATACATTAATTTTAGGGTATTCCATCCCCTTTATTATTATAATTATTATTTCATTTAATTTAAACATCTTTAGATAGAGATTTAGGATTAATTCCAACATAGCATATTGTGATAGATTTTATTATAAGGGGTTTAATATCTAGTATGTTGGGGAGAATTGAGATACATTATTTATTTTTATAACATACTAATTCACTTAAGATATGTATTTGAAAATAATTTTTAATGTTTTTGATAAAATATAGGGAAATTTATTTTCTTCAAATAAATACATTATTTTTTTTCAAATACATAATGACAATTACATTCGTTGGTTTCATTTTTAAATTATATCCTTTTTTATCTCATATATTACTCCAATATACACATTTAAAAAATAGATTATCCCTTTTTAAAGATCTAAATTAAGCATATAATTGATCAAAATATCTAGAAAAGGAGAATAATTTGTTTCACCAATATGTAGACATTAACCAAAACCAAAATTGATAACACAGGGTAAGATAATATCCAATATGAAGAAGCCTTCATATTATGAATAGAGATATTAATATATATAACCTCCACACTAATAATTATATATAAAATGAAATAATTTTATAAATAAATATCCATGATATTATTTAAAATACTTCTAATGAAGATTGAAATCCAAATATTATAATTATTGATAATAAATTTATCACATATAAAATTAAAAATTATCTTTAAGTAACATCAATCACTCATAATGTATAATACTAAAAAGTTATATTAATTGTTTATATAATCTCCAAAATATACTAACATTATTTGAAAATAAAAAAAATATAATCATACATTCTTCCAAAATAAATATCATAATTTATTCATTAAATAACCTTTAATTAGATAATAATTTACAAGGGTTGTATTACCCTATATGTCTACTAATATAATCCTAACCATCTTAAAATCAAATCACATAAAATTTGATCACTTAAAATCAAAAATTAGTTGTATAATCTTTTGATCTTATGACAAAACATAAACATAGAAACTCATGATGTTATCTATAAATAATTATTAAATATTACAATAGACATCATAATCTATGAAGTTATCTAAACCCACCTCTGATACCAACTATGGCATTATGAAGCATGTACTTTTGGATCCAGTGATAAATTCAAAATCATTACATTTATGAATTTTATGCTTATAAACGTGACCATGTTTTGGCCATCAAAAATATATAATAGAAAAATAAAATATACTATCACTTACGTAGCCAAGGAAATTTTAGGTATAGTGAATTTCAAAAATAGAACAGACCCTTACATAACAATACCCATGTATTTAAATGAGTATTTTCCCCAAAATGACATTATCATCAAATACCACAGTAATTATTTATCATCTCCAATAAAATTCTCCACACATGTAACCATTATAGACAGAATTAATTGAAAAATGATTATTCATAGCCTAGGGAAAATAAAAACATAATAATGGAATTCTCAATAAGGGTGGATATAATTCTAAATAATTGAATGAATGTAGTGACAATAATATTTTCATAAGGGTATTATTACCTAATAAATGTTCATGATTATAACATAAGAGAATTCACCCATATAAAAACATGGATCATTAAACTTATGACATCTAAAAATTATTTAATAATGAGTCATAGAAATCAATAATCATCAACTATGTGAGGTCATTATTTATCAAATGTACCTTAAAAAGTCAAAAAAATCAAAATAATAACATTTTTTATCTGGAACACAATCACTTGATCAATCATATATTCACTATTAAAAATGAAATAACCTACGTTGTAAATTCCAACAATCTATTAGGAGAAAACATTAACTAGTAATCTCTATCTCTCTGCGCAATAAATTTGTGGGCCATAATAGACCCACATGTCCTTGGTTTATATTATAACCGATCATCCTTGGTTTATATTAAAACAACAATCCATTGGTTCAAAATTGAACCACCTTTCAACCATCTATACATAAATTCTGTACCCTAGAATGAGAAAAATAGTTATGAGATTTTAGTTTTCATCATCATAACAAACATAATTCTTTCAAATATTAATTAACTAGTTGAATTGAAATAGGTCCCCTGAAAACCACTTCTATAAAATCATAATATCAATTGGGAATGAAAAGGTGTAGTATCATTAAGAAATATACCCATTGGTGAATATGTAAAATAAATGGTTCTTTTCATTGATGAGTATGAATAAAATTGGAATATCATTAAAATTTCCTTTTAGAAGAAACCCATTCCACAATAAATATTACCTTTTAAACCCCAAAAACCCAAAAATATATTGAAAGTAATTTGATTTGAAAATAAACCTAGAATATAGCAATGGATTACTGAATAAAATTATTCATGGTGGATAAAATATTTGGTAAATTCATATATATTGAAATAAAACATTCCTTTTACAAATTGGTAAATTAATTCATAATGTGTTATACAAAAAATGATAAAAATAATCATCATTAAATCAATTTTAAATAAAATAAAATATACTTTAAAATTATATTATGAAACAACTTGTGGGTAGATAACAATTTTCTTGAAGACATTTTAGAAAACATGGATATAGAAGAGATGATTGCAGTTCTAAAAGAAGATACATGATTGGATTCACTTACAAAAAATTCATCTTGATATATCATTAATCTAAATGTGATGTAATTTAAACTAACCAAGTACACGTAATCAAATCCATATTGAAATAAAATAGATTTATTTCACGAATATAAGAGTTTATAGTTCCTCCAAGAAGAACATTGAATGTACGAAATCCAAAAATATGATGATATTTGTCTCATTTAACCATACTTTTTTTAAATGATGAATCTTAAACCAGTGAATATATAATAGGAAATAAATATTTATAAGCAATAAATAAATGTAATTCCATTATATTAAATTTAATAGGTACGTTCATACACCTCATTAAAGTATGTTTTTTGAAAACATAAAACATATGTGCCAAGGAATAAAATTTTGAGACCAAGAACCATTATAAATATTTTATCTATAAATAAATAATAATTTATTGAATATATGATGTGTAAAAAATTTAAAACCAAATAACATAAATAAAATTGAAATAAAAAATTTCACATATAATCTTGGAATTATATAATCAATGATGATGTGATACAACAAATAGAAGGTATATTGAGTTAAGAGAACCATTACATCATTCAAGACAAGCCATGTAAGTCCATTAAATTATATAAAATAAAATTATTTGAATTATATACTTATTTTATAACCATTTATAGTTTCATTTATTTATCATTATACATTTTGATTCATTTATTCAAATTCATTATTTATTAAATTAACTAGCTACCTTTTACTAAGATACTTTGATGGAAAATATTTCATTGTTTAAAGAACAATTTGGTATATCGACAATGGTAAAAGTGGTAACTATTGTAACATATAAAGAATAATAATCGTGAACCGATTATTATTTTTTACAAACATTAGACTAATATGACAATGAATTAAGGACGGTTACGAAGAATGATGTCTGTTGCAACATGAATATGGTGGTTCATACACACCCATGATATTGATATCATTTATCAATGTACATGAGGGGAAGAATATAACTATAATTTTAGTTTGAAATTTTTTTTTATATTTTTATAAATATAATAGTATCAGTTTCAATATAATCATATATACAATTCATATGTGTCATTGATGAAAAAATCAAATCGCTTAGTGGAGGAGGTAATCCACATGTACACAGAATCAAATTTATCATTTTAAATGTATCACAAGGTAAAAAAAATTGATGATATTATATTAGTAAATAAGGATAATTATTTAATTAATTTCATATATAAAAATCTAATCTATCATTATAACCAGTCGTGAGATTCGGCAATAGAAATCAAAATTCCATTCTTTGAAATGCGGTTGTCCGCCATACAGACGAATGATATTTTCATTTACATTAAATGAAGGAGTTGGATTAAAGTTAATCCACCCAAATATTAAAATATAATTATATTACTTATACAAATTATATTATATGGAATTGTTTAAAATTATTTTATGGAGGTAAAATAATAAATAAATCTTAAATATTTTGTTAAAATATAGAAAAATTCATTTTTTACACGTTAAGCCCTATAAGGCTTCTATTCATACCACAATAATAACTCTATGATTTGGGTAAATATTTTAGTAATTTATATTATTATATGATGTATAGACCATATATCTCATTAATATTTCATTATAGATTATAGGGGCTTCCATTTTATATTTGAGAGAGAGAACAAACATAGAATTTTTCAATAGATTAAATTGTATTAATGTATTACATAAGTATAGTGGATCTAAAATATAATTTCCAAAATATGATGTAATTTTTGGTATAAATATTTCCATAAAATATCATTTATACAATATTTGAGTTCATTTTAATCGTTTAATCTATAATTTAATCCTCCCCCCATCTAACCGGTTTTAACATTAACTAGTGTTATTGATTATTACTATTTTTACTATTAATTATATAAAAAAATTATGTTTCCTCAACTAACTAATATTAATTATTCTGTTCTAAAATGTGGAATAAGTATTTATTATGTTTAATTAATATAGGATTAAGGATATAGTTTAAAATTAAATAGACAAAATTTGATGAACATATTTTTTCCATAAAAGATAATTCTTAAATAGAGAATGTTTTATAAAATAATAATGAATAACCATTATTCCATTAACATTTATTAGAATATTTAAAATACTAAATAAATTATATAATTTTTAACCATTTATAAAAAATCAAAATTTTTTAATTTGTTTAATGAAACAATGGTCTTCAAAAAATGAGTATTTTTTCCTTTTCATTCAAAAAAACATTACAGATGGTTTTCCAAAATTCCTCCAATGATAATTTATAAATTATTAATTAAAAACTAAAATCATTTATTTTTCAATAATTTTTACAAAATTTATAAATATTGATTATTTTATTTAAAAATTAAATAAAACAAAAACAATTTTTGAAAATAATTTAAATATATTTTTATGCATAAAATTACATTATTCTCATATATTTTTAAATAAATTAAATTAATTTAATTTTAATTAATTAATTAGATTTTGTGATTTAATAATTTATTTTTAATAATTTATAAATATAAATTAATTTAGTATATTATGATAAAAATAAATTACACACTTAATAATATTTTTATAGAAAATATTTTTCCTCTTAAAATTGTTATATCTTCATGTTGTTTAATATCGAATCCTCTTAATGTATTAATATTTATCTGTCATTGTAATATTTTATTTTAATGAACCTATCATTGTTCATTTTGAATTTATTTTACATTTTTTTAATTCAAAAAACATAATAATCCTTCAATGGAGAAATACATATGAAAATAGTTGTGTAACGTTTTCACATCCATGATTATTATTATTTTTAAATATAATGATTGTATAAAATTGTATTCCATTAGAAAATTGAAAATTTTATGTCAGCCTAATTGTAACATCCCAGGTAAATGAAGAATTAGTGATTTTCATATTTATTAATATTTGTGAATTAAATATTATTTCTACTTGAAAAAGGGTTTCTTTGTTCGATGGCGTACCCGATATGCAACAATGTGTATCTTTAAAATCCTACATTGCACACTAATAATATAATATTATTATTTTAACTGATTGTTAATGCCTGGACATTGTATTGGCAGGAATGAATATACTTAACTACAATATGATAATACATGTTTGTTATATAGTTTTACATTAATCCAAAAAAAGTTATAGGCTTAAAATGTGAAGGAATCTAAGCATGAATACTCCAATATTTTTAAAAGGTCGATTTACCGCCTTTTGATGGAGAACCCTCTTAAAATCTAGTTTTGGCCATTTTTATATATTCTATTTGAAAAAATAAAATTATTCTTCAGAACTGGGACACCATATATTACTTTGGATTAAATTTTGGTATTTTTTAGATAATGTTCATTTTTTATTGAATATTGAAAAATATTGTATTTTAATTAAAACTTGCATTTTAATCTAATTTATTTATATGGTTATATTATTTTTTAATTGGTTTCAAAGTGTAGTTAGAATATATTTTTCCAATTTAATATAATTTTGGTCATTGAAAGTAATTTAATTTTTAAATTGGACATAAACAAGTGTCAATTTTTTGATAGTTATTATTTCTTAAAAACACGCTATTTGTTTCGACAACGGGAATTAATTTTAAATTAATTTCAGCCACTTCTGTGTTTTAAATTTGGAAAATTGGATTCCAAATTAAAAAATAAGTGCGTCCAATTTTTTTAAATTGTTATCTTTTATTTTTAGACTTTTAAATTTTTACTTCAGTAAATATTTTATTTTCCATGATTAAAAGGTAAAAATAATAAAAAATAGTAAATTATAATATTATAATAAACTTAAATTACCCTAACAAGTGTCATAATCCTATTGGATAATACATATCCGACCATGTAAATACTTGGGTTGAATTTGGGACGCCATGGAGCCACGTGGGAGTAATAATGACTTTTTATATTAATTAATTTAAAGTAAATACCTAAATGACATAAAAAATATCTTTTCGTAAATAAATTTTTACATGGTGTTATTTAAGCTATATTTTAGACTATAAATATTATATGGAAATATAACAAGATTTCATACATCATGGTATATTTTTATAATTTTTTGACATCAAATAAGTTTATTTATTTATGTTACAATAATGATGCAATATTTATTTCTATAATAAATTATTAAAATAAATAAAATTATAAATATTAAAACATTATCCAAAACCTATCTAATTCTTATTGTATTGTTTTATTTCTAACATTATTCATCTTAACATTGATATTAACTAATATTTGACATTTTTTATCTGAATATGTGGTTATAATAAAATAATTGTTTCAAACTTTTCTAAATAGCCTCACCTCTCCTTTATAAAAAGACCTCACTTCTAACTCATTTATTACACTTATCAAGCCTTTGACTCATCCAAACTCTTATAAAATATGCACCCAATATCTCTCTATTTAACCTGAAATCCTTACATTAGTTAGAAAGCACTTCAAAAAACCCTTTTGGTTCAATCCAAAGGGAGTTACCTGATTAAAAGGTAACGTCATCTCTTTGGTTCTTTTGTTTTATTTTATTTTTCCAACCCCATAAAATTTCTTTATTAATTTCTTTTGTAATGAAAACTGCACCCATACTGTACTAGGATATTCTTATGAGAAGGATTCTAACAACACTTACACACAACTCCATCTAATGTGTAAATAACATAATGTTTCTGTGGATGGAAAACTAACGCCTCACGAAATGATGATTGTTCAATTATCTCCAACCGCCTCTCATTGTGTCCATTATGATGACACTATATTTAAATATGATATATATTATTTTTATGTTTTCTTTATTCTTCTGTATTTTTAATTTATATCATACCTTTATGGTTTCTATAATGGATAAATGTGATAATTTTATTTTAGGAAGTGCGGACTACTGCCCCCTCAAAGTGATATGACTCGTTAATGGTTTGTGTGGGATGAATAAAGGATGGATTTAATGATGTTAATTAAGATATTATACTAGAAATATAATATGCGTATTTATCATTGTGTTTTCATTCCATCAAAATACATAATGGGAATGAATGTAGCGTTCATGCGTTTGTACGGCTTATCGTATCCATGAACGGTGCATTTCATTTCATTCATCCACATTTCATGTACTAATTTAAATAAATGAATATACTGGATATATATGATATATGTTATATCTACATAATTAATATCATTCTGAAGATAATGGATGTTTGACCACATGGACAACTAGTAATTATAATGTGTTCTTTTATACTCAAGTACCAAATATCGATGAAACAACCATTAATAACGTAAATGTTTTCATAATATTCATGACATGATAATTAGTGATATAAAAGGAATATTAAACATGAAAAATTTTCTTAAGAAATTAGAAATTATCTTTAGTTAAATATTTGGAAGATTAAAGAACAATTCAGTCAACTCAGACACAAGGTAAGGTACTTCGTCTCAACATCCTTTCATTGAGGAATATTTTGTATTGTTATGAACATTATTTTATACGGTGTATAAATACCTTTTACTTTTTATTTAATTCTAAGAGAATATTTTTCTATAAAGAGTTTTACTAAATGACAAAAATAATGTAACTTTTTAATGTATGTGGTGACAGTGACCTTTCCGCCACAATGAGTATTATTTGATCTTTGGCTTCCTAAACAAGTCGTAATATCTTTTAAAATTAAACTAAATATCATATACACATTTTATAAATTTTTGTATTGAAAATTATTTTTATAATTGATTTATTAGTTAAATATATTCAATTGATATATTGTGATTAAAATGTGGAAATATTATCTTTCCATTATATTTGTTTTATGTGTTATGAATATGTTATTGTTTATGGGCAGTGTTTATGCATACTGGTGGTTCTGTGATAAACCTAGGGTGGATGAGCCCTAGATAGCTCTCCAATGCATTGGGTAACGTGATTGAGGTAAAAATGAATGTTTCTCCTAAGAGATTTAGGGAATATACATGATGGGTATTCCAAATGTAACTCCCTACATAGTTGTGATAGCTACAACGTATGTATGAAATAGATGCCACTAGTTACCTTTATGAATAATGTTTTCCATATGTTATTCATAAATATTATGATTTCTTGAGTTATGTTAAAGAACATATGTTATATATGTAATGATGAAATAATTTTTTTATTCTCTGTTTTATAACCCTTACTAAGATTTCTATGCTCATCCCAAGTTTTGAAATGTTTTTCACAGGAATTAAAGATGAATAGGGTTAACGATGGGATCAAGGAAAAGTCATGTTGTCTAAAACATGGAACTAGACATGACTATTTTTCTTTTAAGAGTTTTTTTATTTTGTGAGAAAATTGAAATTCATTGGAAGTTTCTACTTTGTAATCATTTGAGATGTAATAGTTATGTCCTAAATCTCTAAATCTCTAAACCTAAAAAGATCATCAATGGGAATTATTCATTTAATTCAAGATTATGTAATGTTTTAAGGGAGGTTCCTTATATTTGGTACCATAAGTCAGTTTAGAGGACTTTAGGAGTTTGAATATTGTTAAATTAATGTCCATAAGTTAATTTATGGTAACATTGATCTAATATAGCATTTACAGATTATCATATTTCTTTGCCTAAGGTATTTCTGTGTTCAGATTAGTTTTCTGAAGAAGAAACATGGAATCTATGTTGGGGTGACATCAAGAGGATGAAAAACTTCTAAACCAGCAACCTGAGATGGTTATAATCAGAAATAAACAATTTCTTGTAGTGATTACATAGTTGACTCAGGATATAAATAGTGGTGGTATCCATGCACGAGATCAGCCAAATCAACCACAGAAGAAAATGTCAGTAGTAGAGCATTTCATCAGGCAACATCCCCGATAATTCAGAGGATCATATGAACCTGTTCTAGTAGAAGGGTGGATTAAATCACTAGAGAAAATTTTTGATGTCATGGGCTGTTCAGAACACCAAAAGGTTAGTTTTCCTGTTGACCGTTTTTGAAGGCCAAGATGATCAGTGGTGGTATACGGTGAAAAATATCAGGGATAGTGAGGATATTGATGAAATTGATTAGGATGAATTCAAATGTATGTTCATTGAGAAATATTTTCCTAATGTGGTTTGACATAGGATGGAAAAACAATTCCTAGAATGGAGGTAGGAGGAAGACTCAGTGGCTTCTTATGAAGAAAAATTCACTCGACATGCATGGTATGCTCTGAATTTCATATGAGATCTTGAGAGTAAAATCGACCATTTTTTACTCAAGATTTAATCCAAAGAATCGTAGGTCTTTAGCTTCTTGTGAGTTCAAAAGTTATGAAAATCTTGTTCATTGTGTAGAGATTTTGGAAATGGAGTTTTTCAATGATCATGTGATCTTTGAAAAATAATAGAATAAGATGTCGAGGTGGTAGTCGAATGGGAAGAACACTCCAATAATGTGTGATGGTATGAAACTCAAATTTACAGTTTGTGAAAATTGGGGGAAAAATCATGCAGGAGAATGTCTTTTGAATTATGGTATGTGATACTGATGTGGTAAAATAGGACATAAGGCACAAAATTGTACTGAAAAATATCATGTTAATGGTAATAAAAAATACGATTTACAGTCAGTAAAATATTTTAAGTGCAATGAAATGGTTCATTATGGAAATTGGGGCCCAACCAAGAAATCAACTGAGGGAAAGCAGCCATACAACAAGCAGAAAAGGATTTGTGAAATCCTTTGAAACTACTTCACAAGAGTTTGGGCCACCAAATGAAGTAGTATCATGTACACTGTTTGTTTGTTCATATTAGGCAAATGTGTGGTTTGATTTAGGGTCCACACACTCATTCATTTCTGAGAATTTTTCTAGTAAATTGGGAATTCCATCTCAAGATATGAATACAGAACTTATGTTAATTACATGTCGTGTAAATAATGAGGCAAAAAGAAAACATAATAACCTTTCGGTCCTTGTGTGTGGAATGAATCTACCTTCAAACCTTATTTTTTTTCCCTGGTAGAGTTTTACATTATATTGGGTATGGATTAGATTTCTATTTATCATGCTAACATTGACTGCAATGCTAAAGAGGTTTCTTTTTAGAAAACTTTTCAATTTGTGTACAAGAATGTACATTAAATTTGATAACATATCACGAAGCTGATAAACTATTAAAATATGGAAATGAACTTTACCTTTCTCATATTATGGAAAATAAAGGAAGTGTTGATATTAATGATGTTCCAGTGGTAAACAAGTGCCATGATGTTTTTTTGATGAGTTTCCTTGTATTATACCTGATTGAGAAGTTGAATTTACAATTGACTTAGTGCTAGATGATAAACTAATTTCAAAACCCCATTATCGAATATCTCAAATTGAACTTTTAGAGTTAAATAAGAAATTGTTGCTGTTAATAGATAAAGGTTTCATTTGACCTAGCACATCACCATGGGGTGCTTCAGTCGTATTTGTTAAAAAAAGATGGTTCAATGAGACTTTACATTGATTATAAATCATTGGACAAAATAATTGTAGAGAAAAATTATCCATTGCCTCATATTGCTAATTTATTTGATCAGCTCTAGAGAGCTCAGTATTTTTCAAAGATTGATCTGAGTCCGGGGTACCATCAGTTGAAATTAAAGGAAGTAGGCATTCCAAAGACCGTGTTTCATATAATATATGGCCATTATGAATTTGTAGTTATGCCTTTTGGGTTATCCAATGCACCTACTGTATTCATGGAACTTATGAATAGAATTTTCTGTGAGTTCTTGGATAAGTTTTTGGTTGTGTTCATTGATGATATTTTGGTTTTCTCCAAAATTAAATAAGAACATAAAAGACATTTAAGGGTTCTCTGGCAAATATTAAATGAAAAAAAACTATAGGGAAAATTTATCAATTGTGAGTTTTGGTTACAACAAATTTCTTTCCTTGGTTGACATTTTTTCTAAAAAATGGCATAACTATTGATCATAGTAAAACAAAATTTGATGAATAATGGCCAAGACCCAAAAATATCGACGAAATCCATAGTTTTTTGGTTTGGTAGGTTATTACCGAAATATTGTTATGAATTTTTCATGGATATCTAGTCCAATGACTAAATTAATTCAAAAAGGTGTTAAATTCATTTGGACAAAAGAATGTGATGATTGTTATTAAGAATTGAAAAAAAATATTGGGGAATGCTGCAGTTTTGGAATTACCTTCCATAAATGGTGTGTTTGTTATTTATAGTGATGCTTCATTGAAAGGACTTGGTGGTGTCCTTATGCAGAATGATTAGGTAATTGCTTATGCTTCAAATCAATTGAAACCCCATTTATTAAATTAACCTACACATGATTTCAAATTACATGCTGTTGTTTTTTCTTTAAAAAATTATAGGCATCATTTGTAAGGAGTGAAATTTGAAATATATACTGGCCACAATATTCCGAAGTATATATTCACTCAATATGAATTGAAAATGACACAGAGGAGGTGGTTGTAATAAATCATGGATTATGATTTCACGATCTGTTACTATCCGGAAAAATAAAATAAAGTGTCTCGTGCTTTGAGTCGAAAAATTAATGCTTCATTAACCATGCTACATTTTGAATGAGATCCTTTATTTTTTTATTTGTAAACATTGTCATTAAAGTTGTTGGTGAAATAAATTTTTCTGTTTTGTTTCATGTGTTATTGGAATCATCTTTGTCAGAAAAAATTATGTGAGTGCAGAAAGAAGACAGTGAGTTATAGATTAAGGTACATATGGTTTAGAAGGGTAAGTTTCCTAAATTTAACATTTATAATGATTGTGTTTTGAGGTTTGTAAAGAGATTATGTGTGCCTTGTGATTCACATTTGATGAATGGGTTGTTTTGTGAATCTCATAGTTCCCCATTTTTAGTTCATCCTGGCAGTACTTAGATGTATAGAGATTTTCGGGAGTATTACTAGTGGGATGAAATGAATATAGATATTGTTGATTTTACTCTGATGTGTTTGAATTTCAGTTGGTTAAAGTAGAGTGGCAGTTACCAAAAGGGATGCTTCAGTCTTTAATAGTACCTGAGTGGAAATTTGAAAATAAATCCATGGACTTTGTTTTGGGATTAGAAAAGACATATAGAGGTAACAATGAAATCTAGTTTATTGTTGATTGATTGACTAAATCAGCTTGTTTACTTCCTTTTAGAGATTCTTTGTCTCCGGATCAACTTTTTTGATTGTATGTTAAAGAGATAGTCAGGTTGCATGGTGTTCCCCTCTCTATTGTATCTGATCGTGTTCCCAGGTTTACATCTAACTTTTGAAAAGGCCTTCAGAAGTCATTAGGTACTAAATTAAATTTTATTACATCTTTACATCCTAAATCATATGGGCATTCAGATTGAAAAATTCAGACCTTGGATGATATGCTACCCGTTAGTTCACTAGATTTTCAGGGAATTTTGTACCAAAATATTTCATTGGTTGAATTTTCATATAACAATAATTTTCTTACAGTATAAATATCACTCCATTTGAGGCATTATATCGAAATCGTTGTCAAACTACAGCTTTTTGGGATAAAGTAGGTGGAAGAAAGCTGATGTGGCCCAAATTGGTAGAATAGATGGCAGAAAAGGTTCAGTTGATTCAGAAGAACATGATCACAGCTTAGAGCAGGCAGAAAAGTTATGCGGATAACAAGAGGAAGTATTTATCTTTAGAGGAAAGTCATCATGTATTTCTCAAAGCTTCTCCATGGAAAAGTGTAATTCATTTTTGAAAAAAGGGAAATTTGAATCTAAGGTTCATTGGACCTTATAAAATCCTAGAGAAAGAAGGAACAGTTGCATACAGAGTGGCATTACCTCCATGTTTATATTAGGTGCACAATGTTTTTCATGATTCAAGGTTGAGAAAGTATATAGCAGATCCATCTCATGTTTTGATCCTATAGGTAGTTTAGTTGGAAGATAATCTCTCTTATAAGGAACAACCAGTCCATATTCTTGATCATAGAGAGAAAGTGTTGTGAAATAAAGTAATTTTTTAGGTAAATTTTTTTTTGGATAAACCATATGGTTGAAGAGGAAACATGGGAATATGAAAAGGCTATGAGGTATAAATACCCCCACTTATTTTGAGGAGTGAATAAAAATTTCAAGGATGTAATTTCCGAAAGGGGGGAAGGATGTAACATTCCAGGTAAATGAATAATTATAGATTTTAATATTTATTAATATTTATGTATAAAATTTTTATTTTTCTTTAATAGGGTTTTTATGTTCGATAGCGTACCCGATAAGCAAAAATGGGTTTCTTTGAAATCCTACATTGCAGACTAATAATATAATATTATTATTTTAAACAGTAGCTAATGTGTAGTCATTTTATTGGTGGGAATGAATAGAACTAACTACACTATTATTATACATGTTTGTTAAATGGTTTTACATTTATTCAATTAAAGTTAGATGCTTAAAATGTGAATGAATCTAAGCACAAATACTCTAATATTCATTAAAAGGACGATTTATCACCTTTTGATGGTAAACCATCACTAAATATATTTTTTTCCATTTTTATATATTCTATTTGACAAAATAAAAAAAATAGAACCTGGAAAACAAAATTTACTTTGGAAAAAAAAAATTATTTTTTTGATAAAGTTTATTTTTAAATGAATATTGAAAAATACTGTATTTTAATTCAAAAGTTCCTTTTAATATAATTTGTTTATATGGTTAGATTATCCCTTTAATTGATTTAAAGTGTAATTAGAATATATTTTTATCATATTATCAAATTTTGTTCATTGGATGTAATTTCATTTTGAAATTAGACATAAAAAAGTGTAAATCTTTTGATAGTTATTATTTCTTAAAAACACACGATTTGTTTTGAAAACGGGAATTAATTTGAAATTAATTTCTGCCACTTATGTATTTTGAATTTAGAAAAATGGATTCCATATTTCGAATCATTAGGTCAAAATTGTGTAAATAGGTAACTTTTATTTGTAGACATTTTAAATTTTTTACTTCAGTAATTATTTTATTTACCATGATTGAAAGGTAAAATTAATAAATAAGGGTAAAATATAATATTATAATAATATTAAATGACCATAAAATGTTTTCTAATCTAATTGGATAATACATAGACGACCATGAGAATACTTGGGTTGAATTTGGGCCCCCAGGGAGTCATATCGGAGTAATAATGACATTTTATATGAATTAATTTAAAGTAAAGACAAAAATGACATAAACAAATATCTTTTAGTAAATAAATTTTTTACACATGGTTTTATAAGATATATTTTCGTCTATAAATATTATTTAGGAAGATAACAGAATTACCTACATCATGATATTTTTTTTATAATTTTTGGATATCAAATAAATTGTATTATTTATGACACAATAATGATTCAATATTTAACTACTTAATTATTGATTTAAATAAATAAAATTATAAATATTGAAACAATATCCAAAACCTGTCCAATTCTTATTAGATTATTTTATTTCGACCATGAGTCATCTTAACTTTGATATTAACTAATATTTGACCTTTATAAATCGAATATATGGTTATAATAAAATAATTGTTTCAATCATTCCTAAAGAGCCCCTTCTCTCTCTAATAAAAATCCATCTCTTATAACACATTTCTCAAACTTCACAAGCCTTTTTCTCATGAAACCTCTTCTCTAATAAGCTCCCAATATCCTTATCTTTAACCATGAATCCTTACCTAAGGAATAAAGAACTTCATGAAACCTTTTTGGTTAAATCTAAAGGGAGTTACCTGATTTTTATGTAACCGCTTCTCTTAAGATCTTTTGATTTATTTTACATCTCCAACCCCCTAAAATCTTTTTATTTATTTCTTTTGTAACAACACGAGTATCCTAAATATAATATAATTTTGTTATGAGAAGGATTCAAACTACACTTACACACAACTTTATCTAATGTGTAAAGAATATAATGATTCTGTGGATGGAAAACTAAAGTCTCACGAAACAATGATTGTTCAATTATCTCCAACTGCCCTTCATGGTGTCCATTATGATATAACTATATTTATATATCATATTTATTATGTTTATTTTTTCTTTATGATTCTGTATTTTCAATTTATAGCATTCCTTTATTGTAAAATACCAGGTAAATGTACAATTAGACATATTTCAAATTTTTTAATAGTTGTGAATTAAATATTAATTTTACTTTAAAGGGGATGCTATGTTCGATAACATAGCTGATACGCAACAACGTGTTTCTTTGGAATCTTACGTTGCACACTAATAATATAATATTATTATTTAAAATGGTAGTTAACTCCTAGACATTGTATTTGTGGGAATGAATGAAAATAAGTACAATATGATTATACATGTTTGTTAAATGTATTAACATTATTTAATAAATAGTTAAAGGCTTAAAATGTGAATGAATCTAAATTTAAACAAAATTTACATTAAAATGCCAATTTATCGACTTTTAATAGATCACCCTATTTAAATATAGTTTTGGTCAATTTAATACATTTTAATTGACCAAATAAAATCCTTCTTTACAATGGGGCATCAAATTTAACTTCGGGTAATTTTTTGGTATTTTTTTGATAATGTTTATTTTTTAATGAATAGTGAAAAATATTGCATTTTAATTCAAAAGTGCCCTTTAATATAATTTATTTATATGGTTAGATTATTTTTGTAGTTGGTTTTATAGTAAAATGAAAATATATTTTTAATATTTAATCCAATGTTTGTCATTGGAATTTATTTCACTTTGAAATTGGACATAAACAAGTATCAATGTCTTGATAGTTATTGTTTCTTAGAAACATGCAATTTGTTTTAACAACGGGATTTAATTTTTGAATTAATTAATTCCATGAATATGTTTTTAATTTTTAAAAATATACATCAATTTTGAATTCATAATATAAAATAATTCCTAGGCTGAATTTTTTGTATTTTTCTGAAAAACTTCAATTTTTGATGAATAGTGAAACCACTTAGTGGTAGTTAAAAATTTGACTTTTTCATTTAAATGAAATTGTACCACTTCTGTGAATTGAATTTGGAAAATCCGACATACATGGTTGTTATTAAAAAGTAATATGTGGTTCAATAAGATGAAAATAATTTATGGTGAATTGTATCTTTTGACATTTATTTACCGCGGTTAAAGGTAAATAGGGAAATTCAAGGTTAAAAGAATATTATAATAATTAAAATATCTATAAAACTTGTCCAAACATTATTGATTGAGTCACTTACGACCATGGACATATTATGGTTTATTTTGGGACCCCATTGAGCCACTTGGTAGTGATAATGACAATTTATATTAATTAACTTAAAGTAAAGGAAAATATGACAAGAGCAAATATCTTTTAGTAAATTAAATTTTAAAAGGCGTTATATGAGTTATAGTTTTGCCTATAAATATTCATTAAAAATATAAATATTATTCCTATAGGATAGTATTTTTTTATAATTTTTAGACATCAAATAAATTAAATTATTTATGACATAATAATGATATAGTATTTACCTCATTAATAAATGATTTAAATAAATAAGATTATAATGATTAAAATATTTTCCAAAACATTTCCAATTCTAATTGTATGGTTTTTTTCAACCATGAGTCATCTTATATTCATCTCTAATGATTTTTGGAACATTATAAAATGAATATAATTTTATAATAAAATAATATTTTCACACATTCCAAAAGATCCCCTCCTCCCCCTTATAAAAGGATACCACTTCTAACCAATTCCTCACACCTCTCAAGACATTTGGATCGTCCAAACTCTTCCCAATTAATCTCCCTACATTCCTCTCCTCCCTCTATAAGCCTTACCTTAGGCCGAAGGCACTTCAAGAAGTCATTTGGTTAAAACCAAAGAGAGTTACCCAAATTAAAGGTAATTGTTTCCCTTAAATTGTTTTCTTTTATTTTACTTCTCCAACCCCTAAACTCTTTTTATTACTTTATTATGTAACAAAAACAGTATCATTAATACACTAGGATGTTGTTATGAGAAGGATTTTAACTACAATTACACACACCACCATCTAATGGATGATGAACATAATGTTTCTGTGGATGGAAAACTAACGCCTCACGAAACCATGAGTGTTCAATTACATCTCACCACCTCTCATGGTGGCCATTATGATGGAACTGTATTTATATATGATATATATTATGTTTATGACTTCCTTATGCTTATTTTATTCCCAATTATATCAATACATTATGGTTTCTATGGTGGGTAAATACGATAATCTCATTTGAGGAAGTGCGGACTAACGCCCCCTCAAAGTGATATGACTCTTTAATGCCTTATGTGGGATGTATAAAGGATATATTTAATGATACTATATATTATATTATACTGGAATTATAATTTACCTATGTATTATTATGTTTTGATTCCATTAAAATTATAAATAGAAATGGAAGTAGCGTTCATCCGTATGTATGGCTTACCGTCACCATGAACGGTGCATTTTATTTCTTACCTCCAAATGTTATGAACTATTATAAAAAAATGTATATACTGGATATATATATATATATAATATCTAAATCATGAACATCATTCTGGATATAATGAACGTTTGACCATATGAACAACATGTAATTATAAGAAGTCCATTTTTGACTCAAGTGTCAAATACCGACAAAAAGAACATTATTAAAATAAATGACTACATAATGTTTATAACACGGTAATAAGTCATATAAAAGGAATTATAAACTTTAAAAAGGTTCTTAAGCACGTAGAAATTAACTTTTTTTTATTATTCAGGAGATTAAAGAACGTTCGAGTCAAGTCAGACAAGAGGTAAGGGACATCGAATCAATCTCCTTTCATTGAGGCATTTTAAGTTTTATACATGAATTTATTTTATACGGTGTATAAAACACTTTTAATTTTCATTTTATTCAAAGGGAATCTTTTTATATGAATTGTTTTACTGAAAAACAAAAAGGAATGTTTTTTTATGTAAGTAGTGACAATGAACTTTCTAACGCCGCGAGTATTATTTGATCTTTGGCATCTTTAACAAGACATGATGTTTTTAAAAGGAAAAATAAATACCATATTCTCTTTTTATGTATTATGGTATTGAAAATGATTTTGATAATTGATTTATTATTTCAATATCATGAAATTATATTTTATTATTGCAATGTGGAAATTTTATCTTTCTTTTATGCTTATGTTATGTGTTATTATCATGTAATGGTTCTTGGGAATTATTTACGTATACGGGTGGTACCTTGATAAACCTTGGGCGGGTGAGCCCAAGATAGCTTTACAATGCATTGGGTAATGTGACGGAGGTAAATGTGAATGTTTCTTCAAAGAGGTTTAGGGAATATAGTGTGATGGATATTCCAACGTAACTCCCTATGTAGGTGTGATAGTTACAATATATGTATGATATGGATTCCACAAGTTACCTTTATGATTAATGATTTCTATGCATATTTTATCAATATTATGATTTCATGATCTAAGTAAATGAATTTATGTTTTGTATGTTTTTATGAAAAAATGTTTTCATTCATTGTTATATAACCCTTACAAATAATTTTATTCTCGTACCATGTTTTGAAATGTTTTCACAGGAGTTAAAGTTGAATAGGGTCAAGGAAGGGATCAAGGAAAAGTCATGCAGTCTAAAACATGGAACTAGACATGAAATTTTTTTTCAAGAGTTTTTATTTTATGAAAAAAAATGGAAACTGTGTAGATATGCCTAACTTGTAATCTTTTGAGATTTAATAGTTATGTCCTAATTCTCTAAAACTCTAAACCTGAAAAGATCCACAATATGAATTATTTATATAAATCAATATTAAGTAATGTTTATGGCCGGGTCCTTATAGTTGGTATCAGAGGTCAGTTTAGATAAATTTCGGTTTTATGGTATTGTTAAAGTAATATCGATAAAGTAATTTAGGTTAATATTGACATCATATAGCATTTCCAAAATACCATGTTGCTTCGCCTAAGATATTTTTTTGTTCAAAATGGTTTTCTGCAGAGGAAATAGGGCAGCTGTATTGGCACAACATCAAGAGGAAGACAACCTTCTAAATTAGCAATCAGGGATGGTCAGAATCAGAACTGAACAATTTGTTACAGTGATGGCGCAAATGACTCAGGCTATAAATGTTTGTCGTATCCATGTACGAGATCAGCTAGATCATCCACAGAGTAACATGTTAGTAGTGGAGCATTTCATTAGCCATCATCCACCATCATTCAGAGGATCATCTGACCATGTGCTAGTGGAAGGGTGGATTGATTCACTGGAGAAGATTTTTGATGTCATGGGTTGTTCATAACATCAAAAGGCTACTCTTCCTATTTAGTGTTTTGAAGGTGAAGCTGATCAGTGGTTGTTGATGGTGAAAAATATCAGGGATAGTGAGGAGATTGATGCTCTCTATTGGGATGAATTCAATGGTATTTTTCTTGAGAAATATTTTCCTAAGGTGGTTCATCTTAAGATGGAAAAAAATCATAGAATTGATGCTGGAGGATGCCTCAGTGGATGATTATGTAGAAAAATTCACTCGACTGGCAAGGTATGCTCTAAATTTCATACAAAATCTTGATAGTAAAATCAACAATTTTTACTCATGATTAAAGCCAAATTATCGAAGGGATTTAGCATCTCATGAGTTCAAAAGTTATGAAAAACTTGTTCATTGTGCGGAGAAGTTGGAAATGGATTTTGATGATGATCAGGTATTCTTTGACAAACAATAGAATAAGAGGTTGATGTGGCAGGAGAACAAGAGTAACTCTTCAAAAAAGTCTGATGGTAAGAAACATAAGATTACAGTATGTGAAAATTGTTGTAAAATTCATGATGGTGAATGACTTTTGAATTCTGGTGAGTGCTACCGATGTTGTAAAATGGGAATAAGGCTAGTAATTTTATTGAAAAAGATCATGGCAATGGTAGGACAAAATCTGATTTATAGTCTGTAAAATGTTTTAAGTGCAATGAAATGGGTCATTATGCAAATGAGTGTCCAACAAAGAACTCAACCAAAGGAAATCAGCTAGACTACAAGAAGAAAGAGGTGGAGAAATACATGGAAACTACTTCATCAGATGTTGGGCCATCAAATGAAGTTGTATCAGGTACACTATTTGTTTGTTCAGATTATGCCAATGTGTTGTTTGATTCAGTTTCTACGCACTCTTTCATTTTTGAGAAGTTGTCTAGTAAATTGGGAATTCTATCTCATGATATGAATTATGAACATACGATAAAAACACATGGAGGAAATGTTGAGTCAAAATAGAAAACACAAGAACATTCTTGTCCTTGTGTACGGAAATAATCTACCTACAAACCTCATTGTTTTGCCTCTAGTAGAGTTTGATGTTATATTGGGCATGGATCGGCATTCTGTTTATCATGCTAAGATTGACTGTAGAGATAAAGAGGATTCTTTTCGGAATTTTTTTCTGTTTGTATACAAAAATGAACCCTTGTTATTGATAATATATCAGGAAGCTGAGAAACTAGTAAAAGATGGAAATGAATGTTACCTTGCACATCTTGTTGAAAACAAAAGAACTATTTAGATTAATGATGTGCCAGTGGTAAATGAGTACCTTTATGTTTTTCCTAATGAGTTTCATGGAATTATAAATTATTGGAAAGTTTAATTTAATGTTGACTTAGTTCCTGATGCTAAACCAATTTCAAAACCACCTCATTGAATGGATCAAATTTAACTTTTATATTTAAAGAAGTAATTGCATAAGCTATTAGATAAAGGATTATTTCGACCAAGCACATCACCATGGGGTTCTCTTATAATGTTTGTTAAAAAGAAAAATGCTTTAACATGACTTTTCACTGACTATAGAGCATTAAATAACATCACTGTTGAGAATAAGTATCTTTTTCCTCATATCGATGATTTGTTTGATTAGCTCTAGAGAGCTCAGTATTTTTCAAAGATTGACTTGAGGTAAGGGTACCATCAGTTAAAAGTAAAGGAAGAAGACATTCCAAAGACCGTGTTTCATACTAGATATGGCCATTATAAATTTGTAGTAATTCCTTTTGGGTTAACCGATGCACCTGCTGTATTCATGGATCTAATGAATAGAATTTTCCGTCAGTCCTTTGATAAGATTGTGGTTGTGTTCATTGATGATATTTTGGTTTATTCCAAAAGTAAGGAAGAACATGAAAGTCATTTAAGGGTTGTCTTTCAATACTTAAGAGAAAAGAAACTATTTGGGAAATTCAGAAAGTGTTAGTATTGGTTACAAAAAATTTCTTTCCTTGGTCACATTGTTTCAAAAAAATAGCCTAACTGTTGACCCTGCAAAAATGAAAGTTGTTTATGAATGGCCAAGACCCAAAAATATAACTACGATTCGTAGTTTTCTTGGTTTGGAAGGTTATTACCAGAGATTTGTTGAAAATTATTCATGGTTATCTAGTCCAATATCTAAGTTAACTCGAAAAGGTGTTAAGTTCATTTGGACAAAAGAATGTGATGATTATTTTCAGAAATTGAAAAGAAGATTTTTGAATGCTCTAGTTTTGGAAATACCCTCCAGAAATGGTGAGTTTTTTATCTATAGTGATGCTTCTTTGAAAGGACCTGGATGTTTCTTTATGCAGAATGATCAGGTAATTGCTTATGTTCACATCAGTTGAATCCTCATGAGTTAAATTACCCTACACATGATTTGGAATTAGTTGATGTTTTTGTTGCTTTAAAAATTGGGAGGAATCATTTGTATGGAGTGAAGTGTGAAATATATTCTGATCACAAATGTTTGAAGTATATATTCACTCATAAATAATTGAACATGAGACAGAGGAGATGGCTGGAATTAATCAAGGATTATGATTGGATGATCCTTTATCATCTGGGGAATGAAAATAAAGTGGCTGATGCTTTGAGTCGAAAAAGTAAAACTTCATTAACCATTTTATGTTTGGAATGAGATACATTGGTGTTTGATTTTATGAACTTTGGAATAGAATTTTCTATTGTAAGAAATTATTCTGTTTTGTTTCTGGTGTCAGTGAAATCATCTCTATCAGAAAAAATTAAGAATGCATAGAAAGAAGACAGTGAGATGTAGAAAATGGTTTTGTTGGTTCAAAAGGGTAAATTGCCTGATTTTAACGTTGATAATGATTGTGTTTTGAGATTTAGAAAGAGATTATGTGTGCCTTGTGATTCACAGTTGAATAATGAGTTGTGATGTGAAGCTCATAGTTCTCCATTTTCAGTTCATCCTGGATATACGAAGATGTACAGAGATCTTCGAGAGTATTACTAGTGGGACGGGATGAAAATAGATATTGTTGATTTTACTATGAAGTGATTGATTTGTTATCAGGTTAATACAGAGAAACAGATACCGAAAGGAATGCTTCATCCATTACCGATGCCAGAGTTTAAATGGGAAAATATATCAATGGACTTTGTTGTGGGATTACCAAAGACATCTTGAGGTAATAATGCAATCTGGGTCATAGTTGGCTGATTGACTAAATCAGCTCATTTCCTTCCTATTAGAGACACTTTTTATCTAGATCGACTTGCTCGGTTGTATGTTAACGAGATAGTCAGGTTTCATGTATCTCCCCTCTCCATTGTATCTGATAGTGATTACAGGTTTATTCTATCTTTTGGAAAGGCCTTCAGAAGTCGTTGGGTACTGAGTTAAATTTTATAACAGGTTTTCATTGACAATCAGATGGGCAGTCAGAATGAACAATTCAAACCTTGGAGGATATGTTATGTTTTTGATCGATGGATTTACATAAAAGTTGGGACCAACATCTTTCTTTGGATGAATTCTCTTATAATAATAGCTTAAATTCTAGTATACAGATGGCTCCATTTGAGGCATTATATGGAAAGAATTTTCGAACTCCATCTTTTGGGGATGAAGTAGGTTAAAGGATGGTAATGGGACCAGAACTGGTAGAAGAGATGGCAGAGAAAGTTCAGTTGATTCAGAAGCACATGAGAATAGCTCAGAGCAGACAGAAAAGTTATATAGATAACTGGAGGAAAGATCTTTCTTTTAAGGTATTTGATCATGTCTTTCTCAAAGTTTATCCATGGAAAAGTGTGAAGTATTTTGGTAAGAAGGTAATGTTGAGTCTGCAGTTCATTGGACCTTATGAAATTATGGAGAAAGTTGGATCAGTTGTCTATAGAGTGTCTTTACCTCCAAGTTTATCACTGGTAAACAATGTTTTTCATGTTTTGAGGTTGAGATTGTATATGCCATATCCATCTCATGTTTTGAACCTAGAGTTAGTTCAGTTGGAATAAAATCTCATTTATGAAGAACAACCAGTTCATATTCTTGATCATATAGAGCATGTACAGTGAAATAAGGTGATTCAATAGGTAATACTTTAGTGGAAAAATTATATGGTTTAATAGGCAACATGGGAATCTGAAAATGCTATGAGGGATTAATACCCCCACTTATTTTGATAAGTGAATAAATAATTGTGAAGATGAAATTCCCAAAAGGGGGGAAGGATGTAACATCCCAGGTAAATGAAGAATAAGACATATTTCATATTTATTAATATTTGTGAATTAAATATTAATTTTACTTTAAAGGGGTTGCTATGTTTGATATCATACTTGATGCACAACAATATGTTTCTTTGAAATCTTACGTTGCACACTAATAATATAATATTATTATTTTAAATGGTAGTTAAATCCTATCCGTTTTTGACAGGAATTAATGAAAATAACTACAATATTATTATACATGTTTGTTAAATGTATTTACATTATCCAATAAAAAGTTAGAGGCTTAAAATTGGAATAAATCAAATTTGAAGCATAATTTACATTAAACGGCTGATTTATCGCCATTTAATGGTGAACTCTCTTTAAATATAGTTTTGGTCACTTTAATACATTCTAATTGAAAAAATAAAATGTGTTTTTGTAATGGTGACATCAAATTTTACTTTGGGTAATTTTTTGGTATTTTTCTGATAAAGTTCATTTTTAATGAATAGTGAAAAATATTGCATTTTAATTCTAAAGTGCCTTTTAATATAAATTAGTTATATGGATAGATTATTTTTTTGGTTTATTATAAAGTTAAAATAAAATATATTATACAATTTAATCCAATTTTGGTCATTGGAATTAATTTCACTTTGAAATTGGACATAAACAAGTATCAATCTCTTGATAGTTATTGTTACTTAAAAACATGATATTTGTTTTAACAAAGAGAAATTAATTTTTAAATTAATTAATGAAACTTCAATGTTTTGAATTTGAATAAATAGACATTAATTTTGAATTTTGAATATCAAATAATGCTTAGGCTTAATTTTTTGTATTTTTCTGAAAAACTTCAATTTTTCATTAATAGTTAAACCACTTAGTGGTTGTTAAAAAACCGACTTTTTCATTTATATGAAAATTTACCACTTTTGTGAATTTAATTTTGAAAATCTGACATACATGGTCTTTATGAAGAAGTAAAATTTGGTTTAATAAGATGAAAATAATTTTTGATGAATTGTATCTTTTGACTTTTATTTACCGAGTTTAAAGGTAAATAAGGTAATTCAAGGTTAAAAGAATATTTTAATAATTCAAAATTACCTTCACACTTGTCCGAAACTTATTGGTTGATTCATTTATGACTATGGTAATCTTTGTGTCGATTTTGGGTCACCATTAAGCCACATGGGAGTGATAATGGCAATTTAGATTAAATAACTTAAAGTAAAGGAAAATATGACAAAAGAAAATATCTTTTAGTAAATTAATTTTAAAAGGGGTTATATAAATTATAATTTTGCCTATAAATATTCATTGGAAAGAAAAAAATATTTCCTACAGGATGTTATTTTTTTTATAATTTTTATACATCATATAAATTAAATTATATATGACACAATAATGATTTAGTATTTGACTCATTAATAAATGATTTAAATTAATAAGATTATAATGATTAAAATATTGAGTAAAACTTGTCAAAATTTAATTGGATGATTATATTTATACCATAAGTCATATTATATTAATCTTTAATGATTTTTGGACAATTAGAAACCGAATATAATTTTATAATAAAATAATATTTTCACACTGTCCAAAAGAGCCCCTCCTCCCCCTTATAAAAGGAGACCACTTCTAACTAATTCCTCACACCTATCAAGCCATTTGTCTCGTCCAACCTCTGACCAATTAAGTCCCCTAAATCCCTATACTCACTCTAGAAGCCTTTTATTAAGAATAAGTCAATTCAATAAGTTATTTGGTTCAAACCATAGGGAGTTACAAAAATTAAAGGTAACTGTTTCTCTTAAATTGTTTTCTTTTATTTTACTTCTCCAACCCCTAAAATATATTTATAACTTTATTATGTAGCAACACCAGTATCCTCAATATACTAGGATATTTTTATAAGAAGGATTATAACTACACTTATACACACCTCCATCTAATGGATGAAGAACATAATGTTTCTGTGGATGCCAAACTAACGCCTCACGAAACGATGATTGTTCAGTTACATATTACCTGCTCTCATGGTGGATATTATGATGGAACTATATTTATATATGATATATATTTTTTTTATTTACTTAAGCTTCTTTTATTCCCAATTATATCAAGCCTTTATGGTTTACATAGTGGGTAAATACGATAATCTCATTTGAGGAGGTGCGGACTACCGCTCCCTTTAAGTGATATGACTCGTTAATGCCTTATGTGGGATGTATAAAGGATAGATTTAATGATATTATATATGATATTTTACTGGAATTATAATATACCAATGTATCATTATGTTCTAATTCCATTAAAATTAGAAATAGAAATGAAAGTAGCGTTCATGCGTACATACGACTTACCGTCTCCATGAACAGTGCATTTCATTTCTTACCACCAAATGTTATGTACTATTATAAAAACAAATATATATTGGATATATATGATATATATGATATCAAAATCATTAATATCATTCTTGGATATAATGAACCTTTGACCACATGAAAAACATGTAATTATAAGAAGTCCATTTTTGACTCATGTGTCATATAACGACAAATCGAACATTATTAACATAAAGGATTACATAAAATTTATAACACGGTAATAAGTGATATAAAATGAATAATAAACATGAAAATGGTTCTTAAGAAAGTATAAATTAACTCTATTTTATTATTCAGGAGATTGAAGAACGATTGAGTCAAGTCGGACATGAGGTAAGGGACATCAACTCAATCTCCTTTCATTGAGGCATTTTTAGTTTTATACACGACATTATTTTATATGGTGTATAAACACATTTTACATTTTATTTTATTCAATGGGAATACTTTTATACCAAGGGTTTTACTAAATGACAAAAAGGAATGTTTCTTTTTTTTACATAAGCGGTGACAACGGCCTTTCCGCCGCCATGAGTATTATTTGATCTTTGGCATCCTTGACAAGCCAGAATGTTTTTAAAAGGAAAAATAAATACAATATAACCTTTTTACATATTTTGGCATTGAAAATTATTTTGAGAATGGATTTATTATTTCAATATCTCGAAATGATATTTTATTATTGCAATGTCGAAATGTTATATTTCCTTTATGCTTATGTTATGTGTTATTATCATGTTATGGTTCATGGGAATTATTTACGTATACGGGTGGTTCCGTGATAATCCTAGTGTGGGTGAGACCGATATAGCTGTCCAATGCACTGGGTAACATGACAGAGGTAAACGTTAATGTTTCTCTTAAGAGATTTAGGGAATATGTTGTAATGGGTATTCCAAAGTAACTCCCTATGTAGTTGTGATAGATACAATGTAAGTATGATATGGATGCCACAAGTTACCTTTATTATTAATTATTTCTATGTGTCTTTCCTAAATCTTATGATTTCATGAGGTTAGTAAATGATTTCATGTTTTTTATGTATTTATGAACAAATATTTTCATTCTTTGTTTTAAAACCCTTACTGAGCTTTTTATGCTCATCCCAAGTTTTAAAATGTTTTAAAAAGACATAAAGATGAATAGGGTCAAAGATGGGATCAAGGAAAACTCGTGCTGTTTAAAACATGAAACTAGAAATGACTCTTTTTTTCAAGAGTTTATATTTTATGAAAAAAATTGAAAATGTATAGATATGTCTACCTTTTTATCTTTTGAGATGTAATAGTTATGTTCTAATTATCAAAAACTCTAATCCTTAAAAGATCCTAAATGTGAATTATTCATTTAATTCAATATTAAGTAATGTTTAAGGCTATGTCCTTATATATATGGTTTCAATAAAGGGTAAATGTGATAATTTCGTTTTAGGAAGTGTGGACTACCACCCTCTCAAAGTGATATGACTCATTAATGCCTTATGTGGGATGAATAATGGATGGAGTTAATGATGATATTTAAGATATTATGCTATAATTATAATATACATATGTATCATTATATTTTCATTCTATCAAAATATGAAATAGGAATGAAAGTAGCGTTCATGCGTACGTACGACTTACCGTCTCCATGAACAGTGATTTTCATTTCTTACCTCCAAATGTTATGTACTAATATAAATACATGTATATACTATATATATAAGATATTTATGACATCTTAAACATTAATATTATTCTAAATATAATGGATATTTTACCCCATGGACAACTAGTAATTATAATTTGTTCATTTTTACTCAAGTACCCAATATCGACAAAACAACTGTTAATTACTTAAATGATTACATAATAATTATAACATGATATTAAGTGTTATAATAGAATAATAAATTTGAAAAATGTTTTTAAGAAATTATAAATTAACATTAGTTTATTATTCACGAGATTAAAGAACGATCGAGTCAAGTCAGACACGAGGTAAGGGACTTTATCTCAATCTTCTTTCATTGAGGCATATTTTGTATTATTCTCAACATTATTTTATATGGTGTATAAATACCTTTTACTTTTCATTTAATTCTTAAAAAAACTTTTTCTACGAAGCATTTTACTAAAAAAAGAATGTTTCTTTTTGATGTATGCGGTGACAACGACCTTTCCATCGCCGCTAGTATTATTTGATCTTTGGCTTCCTAAACAAGTTGTAATGTCTTATAAAAGAAAACTACATATCATATATTCTTTTTATGTATTTTGATATTGAAAATTCTTTTGATAATGGATGTGTTATGTCAATATAATTAAATTATATATTGTGATTAAAATGTGGAAATGTTATCTTTCCTTTATTTTTGTTTTATGTGTAATGAATATGTTATGGTTCTTGGGCATTGTTTATGCATACAGGTGGTTCCTTGATAAAAATAAGGCAGGTGAGCCCAAGATAGATCTCCAATTCATTGGGTAATGTGATGCAGGTAAACATGAATGTGTCTCCTAAGAGATTTAGGGAATATATTGTGATGGGTATTCCAAATGTCACTCCCTACGTAGTTGTGATAGCTACAACGTAATTATAAAATGGATGAAAAAAATTTGCCTATATAAATTATGTTTTCTATCTGTAATTCATAAAGATTATGATTTCATGAGTTATGTTAAAGATCTTATGTTATGTATGTAATGATGACCTAATGTTCTCATTCTTTGTTTTGTAACCCTTACTGAGATTTTTATGCTCATCCCAAGATTTGAAATGTTATTCATAGGACATAAAGATGAATAGGGTTAAGGATGGGATCAAGGAAAATTCATCCTATCTAAAACATGGAACTAGACATTACCCCTTTTTCATTCAAGAGTTTTTTTTATTTTGTGAAAGAAAATGGAAACTGCGTGGATGTGTCTACTTTTTAATCTTTTGCGATGTAATAGTTATGTCCTAATTATCTAAATCTCTAAACCTAAAATGATCCTCAACGTGAATTATTCATTTAATTCATGATTATGTAATGTTTTAAGGTCAGGTCCTTATATTGGGTATCATAGGTCGGTTTTGACAACTTTAAGAGTTAGAATATTGTTAAATTAATGTCCATACGTTATTTTATAGAAATATTGAAATTATATAGAATTTATAGACTACCATATTTCTTTTTCCTTAGATATTTTTGTGCTCAGAATGGTTTTCAGTAGAGGAAACATGGAATCTATTTTGGGATGACATCAAGAAGAAGACATCCTTCCAAATCTGCATCCTGAGATGGTCAAAATCAGATCTGAATAGTTTATTGCAGTGATGGCATAGTTTAATTTGTCTATAAATGGTGGTGTTATCCATGCATGAGATCATCTAGATCAACCATACAGAAACATGTCATTAGTAGATCATTTCAAGAGGCAACATCCCCCATCATTCAGAGGATCATATGACCCTGTGCTAGCATAAGGGTGGATTAAAGCACATGTGAAAATGTTTGACGTCATGGGGTGTTTAGAACACCAAAAGGATAGTCTTATTGTATACGATTTTGAAGGTGAAGCTGATCATTGGTGGTCAATGGTTGTAAATATCAGGCATAGTGAGGATATTGATGCACTTGATTGGGATGAATTCAAAGGTATGTTACTTGAGAAATATTTTCCTAAGGGGGTGTGACATAGGATGGAAAAACAATTCCTATAATTGAGGTAGGAGTAAGACTCGGTGTCTTGTTATGAAGAAAATTTCACTCGACTTGCAAGGTATGATCTGAATTTCATATGAGATCGTGATAGTAAAATAAACCATTTTTACTCAATATTAAAACCTATGTATCGAATTCCATTATCTTCTTGTGAGTTTAAAAGTTAAGAATTTTTTTTGTTGTATAGGGAAGGTGGAAATAGAGTTTTTCCATGATCATATGTTCTTTTACAAACAAAAAAATATGAGGTTGAGGTGGCAGTTGAAAGGGATGAACTCTCCAAAAAAGTCTGATGGTAAGAAATTTAAATTTTCAGTTTGTGAAGATTGTGGTAAAAAGAAAGCTGGGAAATGACTTTTGAATTCTCGTAAGTGCTACTGATGTGGTAAAATGGGACATAAGGGTCGTAATTGCTGTTAAAAGATCAAGGTAATGGTAAAACAAAATATGATTTACAGTCAGTAAAATATTTGAAGTGCAATGAAATGGGTCATTATGCAAATGAGTGTCCAATGAAGAACTCAAATGAGAGAAAATAATCAGAATACAAGTATAAAGGGGTGGTGAAATCCTTTGAAACTACTTTATACGATATGGGGAGATCAAATGAAGTAGTATCAGGTACCCTGTTTGATTGTTCAGATTATGCCAATATGTTGTTTAATTCAGGGTTTACACACTCTTTCATTTCTGAGAATATTTCTAATAAATTGGGAATTCCATTTCAAGATTTTAATATGAAACTTATGGTAAAAAAAACCATGAGGAAATATTGAGACAAAAAAGAAAACATAAGAACCTTCATGTCCTCATGTATGGATAGAATCTACCTGCTAACCTTATTGTGTTTCCTCTAGTAGAGCTTGATGTTATTTTGCGTGTGGATTGGATTTCTATTTATGATTCTAAGATTGACTACAGAGCTATAGAGGACTCTTTTCAGAAATATTTTTAGTTTGTGTACAAGAATGAATCTTTAATTTTTATAACATATCATGAATCTATGAAACTAGTAAAAGATGGAAATGAATGTTACCTTTCTTATATTGTTGATAATAAAGGAAGTGTTGAGATTAATGTTGTGCCAGGGGTAAATGAGTACCTTGATGTTTTTCTTGATTAGTTTACTAGTATTGTACCTGATCGAGAAGTTAAATTTACTGTTGAATCAGTGCCTGATGCTAAACCAATTCCAAACACCCTTATCGAATGGCTCAAATAGAAATTTTAGAGTTAAATAAGAAATTGCAGGATTTATTAGATAGAGGTTTCATTCGACCTAGCACATCACTATGGGGTGCCCCTATCTTATTTAAAAAAAAGATGGTTCAATGAGACATTGCATTGATTATAGAGCATTGAATAATATCGTTGTTATGAACAAGTATCCTTGGCCTCATATTGATGATTTTTTTGATCAGCTCTAGGGAGCTCAATATTTTTCAAAGATTGATCTGAGTTTGGGGTACCATCAGCTAAAAGTAAGAGAAGTAGACATTCTGAAGACCATGTTTCATACTATATATGGCCATTATGTATTTTTAGTTATGCATTTTTGGTAAACAAATGAACCTACTGTATTCATGGAACTAATGAATAGAATTTTTTTTTGAGTTCATGTATAAGTTTGTGGTGGTGTTTATTGAAGATATTTTGGTTTTCTACAAAAGTAAAAAAGAACATGAAATTCATTTAAGGTTTGTATTGTAAACATTAAAAGAAAATAAACTATGTGGAAAATTCATCAAGTATGAGTTTTGGTTAAAACAAATGGCATAACTATTGATCCTACTAAAACAAAAGTTCGTGAATAATGGCCAGGACCCATAAATATAACCAAGATCCGTAGTTTTCTTGGTTTTGTAGGTTATTAGAGAATGTTAATAATTTTTCACGGATATCTAGTCCAATGACTAAAATAACTCGACAATGTGTTAAATTCATTTGGACCAAATAATGTGATGATTGTTATCAATAATTGAAATGAATATTTGTGAATGCTCCAATTTTGGAATTACCTTCCATAAATAGTGAGTATGTTATTTATAGATATGCTTCATTGAAAGGACATGGTTGTGTCCTTCTGAAGAATGATTAGGTAATTGCTTATGCTTCATGTCATTGGAAACCCAATGAGATAAATTACCCTATACATGATTTGGAATTAGATTTTGTTGTTTTGCTTCTAAATTTTGGAGGCATCATTTTTATGGATTAAAATGTGAAATATATAATGTCTGAAATATTTTAAGTATATATTTACTCAAAAATAATTGAACATGAGTCAAAGGAGATGGTTGGAATTAATCTTGGATTATGATTGCATGATCCATTACCATCTAGGAAAATAAAATAAAGGGGCTCATTGTTTGAGTCGAAAAAGTAATGCTTCATTAACCATGATTCATTTGGAATGAAATCCTTTAGTTTTTTGATTTGATAAACATTGGCATAGAAGATGTTGGTGCATGAACTTTTTCTGTTTTGTTTCAGGTGTTAGTGGAGTCATCTCTATCAGACAGAATTAAGCGAGCGCAATAAGAAGACAGTGAGTAAAAAAAAGGTAGTGTAGGTTTAGAAGGGAAGGTTACAAGAATTTAACATTAATAATGATTGTGTTTTGAGGTCTGGAATGAGATTATGTGTCCATTGTAATTAACAGTTGAATAATGAGTTATTATGTGAAGCTCATAGTTCCCCATCTTTAGTTTATCCTGGAAGTACTACGATGTATAGAGATCATTGGGGTATTATTGGTGGGATGGAATGAAAAGTGATATTGTTTATTTTACTGTGAAGTGTTTGACTTGTTAGCAGGTTAAATCAGAGCGACAGTTACCAAAATGTATGGTTCATTATTTACCGGTGCTAGAGTGGAAATGGGAAAATATATCCATGGACTTCATTATGGGATTACCAAAGACATCTATATGTAACAATGCAATTTGGGTTATTGTTGATCGATTGACTAAATCGGATCATTTCCATCCTATTCGAGATACTTTGTCTCTAGATCAACATTATCGGTTGAATGTTAAAGAGATAGTCAGGTAGCATGGTGTCCCCCTCTCCATTATATCTGATCTTGATCCTTGGTTTACTTTTAACTTTTGGAAAGGCCTTAAAAAGTCATTAGGTACTGAATTAAATTTTAGGACAACTTTTCATCCTCAATTAGATGGGCAGTCAGAACGAACAATTCAGACCTTGGAGGATATGGTACGAGCTTGTTCACAGAATTACTAGAGAAGTTGGGGACCAACATATTTACTTGGTTGGATTTTCATATAATAACAATTTTCATTCCAATATACAGATGGCTACATTTAAGGTATTATATGGAAATAGTTGTCGAACTCCAGCTTTTTAGGATGATGTAGGTGAAAGAAATATGATGGTACCGGAATTGGTAGAAGAGATGGTAGAAAATGTTCCATTGATTCATAAGAACATGAGCACAACTCATAGCAGGAAGACAAGTTATACGGATAACCGGTGGAAGGATCTATCTTTCGAGGTAGGTGATGATGTCTTTTTCAATGTTTATCCATGTAAAAGTGTGATGGGTTTTGGTAAGAAGGAAAAGTTGTGTCCGAGGTTCATTGGACTTTATGAAATCCTGGAGAAAGTTGGAACAGTTGCATACAGAGTGGCATTACCTCCATGTTTATCTCAGGTACACAATGTTTTTCATGTTTCAATGTTGAGAATATATGTACCAGATCCATCTCATGTTTTGAGCCCAGAGGTAGTTCAGTTGGAAGAGAATATCTCTTATGATGAAAAACTATTCCAGATTCATGATCATAGAGAGAAAGTGTTGCGGAATAAGGTAAATTTTCAGGTAATGGTTTTGTGGAAAAACTATATGGTTGAAGATTAAAATTGGGAATCTAAAAAGGCTATGAGGAATAAATACCCCCACATATTTTGATGAGTGAATAAAAATTGCGAGGATGAAATTTCCAAAATGGGGGAAGGATGTAACATCCCAGGTAAATGGGGAATAATGGATTATCATATTTATTAATATTTTTGAATTAAATATTAATTATACTTTAAACGTGTTGTTATGTTCGATGGCGTACCCGATACGCAACGATGGGTTACTTTGAAATCCTATGTTGCATAATAATAATATAATATTATTATTTTAAATGGTAGTTAACGCCTAGCCATTGTATAAGAGGGAATGAGTAAAACTAAATATAATATGATTATACATTTTTGTTAAATTGTTTTACATTTATCCAATAAAAGTTAGAGGCTTAAAATTTGAATGAATCTAAGCATAAATACACTAATATTTTTTTAAAGGTCAATTTACCTCCTTTTGATGGAAACCCTCATTAACTATAGTTTTGGAAATTTTTAAATGTTCTATTTTAAAAAATAAAAATCTTCTTTAGAACTGGGATACAAAAATTTACTTTTTATGAAATTTTGGTATTTTTCTGATAAAGTTTATTTTTTAATGAATATGGAAAAATACTGGATTTTAATTAAAAAGTGCATTTTAATATAATTTCATTATATTGCTAGATTATCTTTTTAATTGGGTTTAAAGTTTAATTAGAATATATTTTTACCATTTATTCTAATGTTGGTTATTGTAAGTAATTTTATTTTCAAATTGGTCATAAACAAATGTCAATATTTTGATAGTTATTATTTCTTAAAAATACGATATTTGTTTTGACAGTGGGAATTAATTTATATGAATTTCTACCACTTATGTGTTTTGAATTTGGAAAAGTGGAATCTATATTTGTAATTAGTATGTCAAAATTGTGTAAATAGGTAACATTTATTTTTAGACATTTTAAATTTTTTACTTCAGTAAATCTTTTATTTAACATGATTAAAAGTTAAAAATAATAAATGCGGGTAAAATTTAATATTATTATAATATTAAATTACCCCAAAAAGTTTTATAATCCTATTGGATAATACATATCCGACCATGGAAATCCATGGGTTGAATTTGGGACCCCATGGAGCCACATGGAAGAAATAATGACATTTAATATATATTAATTTAATGTAAAGACAAAAATGACATAAAAAAATTTTTTAGTAAATAAATTTTTACATGGGGTTATATAAGCTATATTTTTTACTCAAAATATTCTTTGGAAATATAAAATGATTTCCTATATCATGGTATTTTTTGATAATTTTTTTACATCAAATAAATTAAATTATTTATGACACAATAATGATGTGATATTTACCTCTTTAATAAATGATTTAAATAAATAAGATTACAAATAATAACGTTGATTTTAATGAATATTTGACCTTTTGAAACTGAATATTTGGTTATAATAAAATAATTGTTTCAAACATTCCTAAAGAGACCCTCCTCTCCCTTATAAAAAGTCCTCATTTCTAACCCATTTCTCAGACATCTCAAGCCTTTGATTAGTGAAAAATCTACTCCAAAAATCTCCAAAGATCCCTCTATTCAACCTAGAAGCCTTACCTTAGGCATAAATGACTTCATGAAACCCTTTTGGTTCAATCCAAAGGATATACCTAATATATAGGTAACGTCTTCTCTTAAGTTCTTTTGTTTTATTTTATTTCTCCATCCTCTAACCTCTTTTTATTTATTTTCTTGTAACAACACCAATATCATAAATATAATAGGATATTTGTATGATATGTATTCAAACTAAACATACACACAACTCCATCTAATGGGTAAAAAACATAATGTTTCTGTGGAAGGAAAACTAACGCCTAACGAAACGTTGATTGGTCAATTATCTTATACCGCCTCTCATGGTGGCCATTATAATGGCACATTATTTATATATGATATATATTATTTTTATGTTTTATTTATGCTTCTTTATTTTTCATTTATAGCATACCATTTTGGTTTCTATAAACAGTAAACACAATAATTTCATTTTAGGAAGTGCGGACTACCAGCCCCTCAAAGTTATATGACTCTTTAATTCCTTATGTTGGGTGAATAAAGGATGGAATTAATGATGTTATTTAAGATATTATACTATAATTATAATATACATATTTATAGTTATGTTTTCATTTGATCAAAATATGAAACAAGAATGAAAGAAGAATTTATGTGTAGTACCGCTTACCGTCTCCATGAACGGTGCATTTCATTTCTTACCTCCAATATTTATGTACTAATATAAATATATTTATATAATGGATATATATGATATATATGAAATCTAAATCAATAATGTTTTCTAGAGATAATTTATATTTGACCACATGGACAACTAGAAATTATAAGGTGTTCATTTTTACTCAAGTACCAAATATCGATGAAACAATCGTTAATAACATAAATGATTACATAATGTTTATAACATGATAATAACTGATATAAAAGGAATAATAAACTTTAAAAGGCTCTTAATAAATTATAAATTAACATTAGTTTATTATTCAGGAGAATAAAGAATGATCGACTCAAGTCGGACATGAGGTAAGGGACTTCATCTCAATATCCTTTCATTGAGGCATATTTTGTATTATTCTCAACCTTATTTTATATGGTGTATTAATACCTTTGACTTTTCATTTAATTCTAAGGGATCATTTTTCTACGAATTGTTTTACTAAATGACAGAAAGGATTGTTTCTTTTTAATATACACGGTGACAACGACCTTTCCACCGCCATGAGTATTATTTTATCTTTGGCTTCCTAAACAAGTGGTAATGTCTTTTAAAAGGAAACTAAATATCATATAATCTTTTTATGTATTTTTTTATTGAAAATAATTTTGATATTTTAGTTGTTATTTCAATATATTTAAATTATATAATGTGATTAAAATGTGACAATATTATCTTTCCTTTATTTTTGTTTTATGTGTTATGAATATGTTATGGTTCTTCATCATTGTTTATGCATATAGGTGGATCTGTGATAATCCTAGGGGGGTGAGCCCACGATAGATCTCCAATGCATTGGGTAACATGACGGAGGTAAACAAGAATGTTTATCCTAATAGATTTATGTAATATACCTTTATGGGTATTCCAAATGTAACTCTCTATGTAGTTGTGATAGCTAAAACGTAAGTATGAAATGGATTCCACAAGATACCTTTATGAATTATGTTTTGTATGTGTTATTCATAAATCATATGATTTTAAGAGGTATGATAAAGAGGTTATGTTATGTATGTAATGGTGAACTAATGTTTTCATTTTTTGTTTTATAACACTTACTGAACTTTTTATGCTCATCCCAAGTTTTGAAATGTTTTTCACAAGACATAAAAGTTGAATAGGGTTAAGGATGGGATCAAGGAAAAGAAATGTTGTCTAAAACATGGAACTAGGCATGACTATTTTTTTTCAAGAGTTGTTTTTATTTTTTATGAAAATGGAAACTGACTGGAACTGTCTACTTTGTAGAATTTTGAGATGAAATTGTTATCTCATAATTCTCTAATGATCTAAACCAAAAAATACCTTCAATGTAAATTATTCATTTAATATAATATTATCTAATGTTTTAAGGATGGGTCCTTATAGTTGGTATTATAGGTCGGTTTAGAAAACTTTAGGAGTTACAATATTGTTAAATTATTTTCCATAAGTTAATTTATGGGAATATTTAAATGATATAGCATTTATAGATTACCATATTTCTTTTCCTATGATATTTCTGTGTTCAAAATGGTTTTCTGTAGAGGAAACATGGAGGCTATGTTTGGACAAAATCAAGAAAAAACAACCATCCAAATCTGCAACCTCAGATGGTCAGAATCAGAATTGTATAGTTTTTTGCAGTGACAGAATAGTTTACTCAGGCTATAAATGATGGTGGTATCCATGAACGAGATCATCCAGATCAACCACAGATGAAAAATTCAGTAGTAGAACATTTCATGAGGCATCATCACCCATTATTCAGAGGATCATCTGACCCTGTTCTAGAAGAAGTGTGGATTAAATAACTAGAGAAAGTTTTTGATGTCATGGGGTGTTCAGAATACCAAAATTTTAGTCTTGTTTTTTACAGTTTTGAAGGTGAATCTGTTAAGTGGTTGTCGATGGTGAAAAATAATAGGGATATTGAGGATATTGATGCACTTTATTGGGATGAATTCAAAGGTATGTTCCATGAAAAATATTTTCTTAAGGGATTTAGACATAGGATGGAAACAATTCCTAGAATTGAGGCAAGAGGAAGACTCAGTGGCTTCTTATGAAGAAAAATTAACTCGACTCACAAGGTATGCTATGAATTTGATAGAAGAACTTGATATTAAAATCAACAATTCTACACAGGATTAAAGCCAAAGTATCGAAGGGAATTAGCTTCTTGTGAGTTCAAAAGTTATGAAAAACTTGTTCGTTGTGCGGAGAAGGTGGAAATTCAGTTTTCCAATGATCATGTGTTATTTGAAAAACAACAGAATATGAGGTCAAGGTGGCAGTTGAAAGAGAAAAACTCTCCAAAAAAGTCTGATGGTAAGAAACATAAATTTAGAGTTTGTGAAAATTATGGTAAAAATCATGTAGGGAAATGTCCTTTGAATTCTAGTATGTTCTACTGATGTATTAAAATAGGACATAAGGCTCGTAATTGCACTGAAAAAGATCAAGGTAATGGTAATAAAAAATATGATTTACAGTCAGCAAAATATTTTCAGTGAAATGAAATGGGTCATTATGAAAATGAGTTTCCAAAGTAGAACTCAAATGAGGGAATGTATAGAGTCTACAAGCAGAATGGGGTGGTGAAATCTTTTTCAACTACTTCAGTAGATGTTGTGTAATCAAATGAAGTATTATCAGGTACAAATTTTTTTATCAGATTATGACAATGTGATGTTTGATTCAGGGTTTACAAAATCTTTCATTTCTGATAATATTTCTAGTAAATTGGGAATTCCATTTCAAGATATGAATACATAACTTATGGTAAAAACACCAAGAAGAAGTATTGAAACAAAAAAAGAAAACATAAGAACCTTCATGTCCTTGTGTGCGGAAATAATCTACCTACAAACATTATTGTATTGTCTCTATTAGAGTTTGATGTTATTTTGGGTATGGATTAGATTTCTGTTTATCATGATAAGATTGACTACAGAGCCATAGAGGATTATTTTCATGAAATATTTTCAATTTTTGTACACGAATGAACCCTTACTTTTGATAACATATCAGGAATATGAGAAACTAATAAAACATGGAAATGAATGTTACCTTTATCATATTGTTGAAAATAAAGTGTTTAGATTAATGATGTGCCAGTGGTAAATTAGTACATTGATTTTTTTTTCGTGATGAGTTGCCTGGTATTATACCTGATAGGGAAGTTGAATTTACTGTTGACATAGTGCCTGATGCTAAAACAATTTCAAAACCCCCTTATCGAATGACTCAAATTGAACTTTTAGAGTTTAAGAAGCAATTGCAAGAGTTATTAGATAATGGTTTCATTCGACCTAAAACATCACCATGGGGTGATCCTGTCTTATTTGTTAAAAAATATGGTTCAATGAGACATTTCATTGATTATAGAGCATTGAATTACATCAATGTTAAGAACAAGTATCCTTTGCCTCATATAGATGATTTGGTTGATCATCTCTAGGTAGATTAGTATTTTTCAAAGATTGATCTGAGGTCAGTGTACCATCAATTGAAAGTAAAGAAAGTAGACATTCTAAGACCGCATATCATACTAGATATGACCCTAATGAATTTATTGTTATGCCTTTTGGGTAAACCAATGCACCTTCTGTATTCATAGAACATATGAATAGAATTTTCTGTTAGTTCATGGATATGTTTGTGGTTGTGTTCATTGTTGATATTTTTGTTTTCTTTAAAATTAAATAATAACACGAATGTCATTTATGGGTTGTCTTGTAATCATTAAGATAAAAGAAACTATATAGAAAATTCATCTACTGTGAGTTTTGGTTACAAAAAATTTCTTTCCTTGGTCACATTATATCAAAAAATGGCATAACTGTTGATCCTGCTAAAACAAAAGTTGTTGAAAATGGATAAGACCCACAAATATAACCATAATCTGTAGTTTTCTTTGTTTGGAAGGTTATTACTAAATTTTTGTTAATAATTTTTCACGGTTATCTAGTCCAAAGACTAAATTAACTCGAAAAGGTATTAAATTCATTTGGACAAAAGAATGTGATGATTGTTATCAGGAATTGAAAAGAAGATTGGTGAATGTTCCAGTTTTGGAATTACCTTCCAGAAATGGCGATTTTTTTACAGTGATGCTTCATTGAAAGGACTTGGTTGTGTCCTTATACAGAATGATCAGGTAATTGCTTATGCTTCATGTTAGTTGAAACCCATGAGTTAAATTACCCTACACTTGATTTGGAATTATCTACTGTAGTTTATGCTTAAAACATTTGGAGGCATCATTTTTATGGAGTGATATGTGAAATATATACTGACCAAAATAGTTTGAAGTATATATTCACTCAGAAATAATTGAACATGAGACAAAGGAGATAGTTGTAATTAATCAAGGATTGTACGATGCATTACCATCCGAGAAAAGAAATTAATGTGGATGATTCTTTTAGTAGAAAAAGTAATGATTCATTAACCATGATGTATTTGGAAAGTGATTATTTGGTTAATTATTTGATAAACATTAGAATATATGTTGATGGTGCAAGAATTTTTTTTGTTTTGTTTCAGGTGTTAGTGGAATCACCTCTATAAGACAGAATTAATAAAACACAGAAATAAGACAGTGAGTTACAGAAAAAGGTAGAGTTGGTTCAGAGGGTAAGTTGAATTAATTTAACATTGACAATGATTGTGCATTGAGGTTTGGAAAGAGATTATGTGTTCCTTGTGATTCACAGTTGAATAATGAGTTTCTATATGAAGCTCATAGTTCTACATTTTCAGTTCATCCTGGCAGTACTAAGATGTATAGAGATCTTCATGAGTATTGCTAGTGGGATGGAATGAAAAGAGATATTGTAGATTTTACTGTGAAGTGTTTGACTTGTCAGCAAGTTAAAGAAGAGCGGCAGTTACCGAATGGGATTCTTCAGTCTTTACATGTGCCAAATTAGAAATGAGAAGATATATCTATGGAAATCATTGTGGGATTACCAATAAAATCTAGAGGTAACAATGAAATATGGGTTATTGATGATCAATTGACTAAATCGGCTCATTTCCTTCCTATTCAAGATATGTTTTCTCTAGATCAACATTCTTAGTTGTATGTTAATGATATAGTCAGGTTGCATGGTGTTCCCCTCTCTATTGTATCTGATCGTGATCCCATGTTTAATATAACTTTTGTAAAGTCCTTTAAAAGTCATTTGGTACTAAATTAAATTTTAGTACAACTTTTCATTCTCAGTGAAATGGGTAGTTAGAACCAACAATTCAGACCGTGGAGGATATGTTGCGAGCTTGTTCAATGGATTACCAGGGATGTTGGAACCAAAATATTTCTTTGGTTGAATTTTTATATAATAACAGTTTTCATACCAGTATACAGATGGATCCATTTGAGGCATTATATGGAATGTGTTGTCGAACTATAGCGTTTTGGGATGAATTATGTGAAAGAAAGTGGATGGGACCAGGATTGGTTGAAGAGATGGCAGAAAAAGTTCAGTTGATTCCGAAGAACATGATCTTAGCTTAGAGAAAGAAGAAAAGTTATGTAGATAACTGGAGTAAGGATATATATTTTGAGGTACTTGATCAAGTCTTTCTCAATGATTCTCCATGGAAAAGTGTGATGTGTTTTGGTAAAAAGAGAAAGTTAAGTCTGAGGTTCATTGGACCATATAAAATCCTGTAGAATGTTAGAATAGTTGCGTACAGAGTGGAATTACATCTATTTTTATCTCAGGTACAGAATGTATTTCATGTTTTAATGTTGAGAAAGTATATACCAGATCCATCTCATGTTTTGAGCCCGGTGGTAGTTCCGTTAGAATAGAATATCTCTTATGAGGAACAAGAAGTCTAGATTCTTGACTGTAGAGAGATATTGTTGTACAATAAAGTTATTTTTCAGGTAAAGGTTTTGTGGAAAAACCATATGGTTTAAGAGGCAACGTGGGAATCTGAAAATGCTATGAGGGATATATACCCCCACTTATTTTGATGAGTGAATAAAACTTGCGAGCATTCAATTTCTAAAAGGGGGGAAGGATGTAACATCCTAGGTAAATGCAGAATTAGTGATTTTTATATTTATTAATATTTTGGAATTAAATATTAACTTTACTTTAAAAGTGTTTCTATATTTGATGGTGTAACTGATATGCAACAATGGGTTTCTTTAAAATCCTACTTTGCACACTAATAAAATATTATTATTATTTTAAAATGATAGTTAACGCCTAGCCTTTGTATTTGCGGGAATTAATAGAAAGAACTAATATATAACTATACATGTTTTTTAAATGGTTTAAATTTATCCAGTAAAAGCTAGAGGCTTAAAATTTGAATGAATCCAAGCATAAATACTCTAATATTTTTTAAATGGTCGATTTGACACCTTTTGATTTCTAACATTCTTCTTTAGAACCAGTAATCCAAAATTTACTTTTTATGAAATTTTGGTATTTTTCTAATAAAGTTCATTTTTTAATGAATATTGAAAAATACTGTATTTTAATTCAAAAGTGCCTTTTAATATATTTTATTTTTATGTATATATTATCTTTTTAATTGGGTTTAATGTTTAATTATAATATATATTTACCATTTAATCTAATGTTGGTCATTTTAAGTAATTTCATTTTGAAAATGGACATAAACAATTGTCAATCTTTTGATAGTTATTATTTCTTAAAAACACATTTTTTTTTACCGCAGAAATTAATATTAAATTAATTTCTACCACTTCTGTGTTTTGAATTTATAAAATTGTATTAGATATTTGGAATTAGTAGGTCCAAATTGTGTAAATAGGTATCGTTTATTATTAGACATTTTAAATTCTTTCTTCAGTAAATATTTTATTTACCATGATTAAAAGGTAAAAATAATAAATAAGGGTAAAATAAAATATAATATTATTATTAAATGACCTTAACAAGTTTCCTAATCCTGTTAGATAATACATAACTGGCCATGGGAATCCTTGGGTTGAATTGGGGACCCAATAGAGCCACAGGGGAGTAATAATGACATTATATGTTAATTAATTTAAATTAAAGACAAAAATGACATAAACAAATATTTTTTGTGAATAAATTTTTTACATGGGGTTATATAAGATATATTTTTGAATATAAATATTATTTAGAAATCTAACAAAAATTTCTACACCATGGTATTTTTTTATAATTTTATAACTTCAAATAAATTAAATTATTAATGACACAGTAATGATGCAATATTTAACTTTTGAATAAATGATTTAAATAAATAAGAATATAAATATTAAAACAATATCCAAAACCTATACAATTCTTATTGGATTATTTTATTTCTACCATGATTCAATTTAAATTTGATATTAATGAATAGTATACCTTTTGAAACTGATGATGTGTGTATAATAAAATAGTTGTTTCAAACTTTCCTAAAGAGCCCCTCCTCTCCCTTATAAAAAGTCATCACTTCTAACCCATTTCTCAAACTTCTCAAGCCTCTGGATCGTGAAACCTCTACTATAATAAGCTCCCAAGATTCATATCTTCAACTAGATGCCTTTCCTTAGGCAGAAAGCTCTTCAAGAATCCCTTTTGGTTCAATCCAAAGAATGTTACCTGATTTATAGGTCACGTCTTCTCTTAAGTTTTTTTGTTTTGTTTTATTTCTCAAACCCCCTAAACTTTTTTTATATTTTTCTTTTGTAAAAACACCATTATACTTAATATATTATGATTTTTATGAGAATTATTCGATCTACACTTACACACACCTCTATCTAATGCGTAAAGAACATAATGTTTTTGTGGATAGAAAACTAACGCCTCACGAAACGATGATTGTTCAATTTTCTTCTACCGCCTCTCATGGTGTCCATTACGATGGTACTCTATTTAGGTATGATATCTATTATTTTTATGTTTTCTTTATGTTCTGTTTGTTTTATTTGTATAATACCTTTATGGTTTCCATAAAGGGTAAACGCGATAATTTCATTTTAGGAAGTGCATACAACCACCCCTCAAAGTGATATGACTCATTAATGCCTTATGTGGGTTGAATAAAGGATAGAGTTAGTAATATTATTTAAGATATTATAATAGAATTAAAATATACATATGTATCATTATGTTTTCATTCTATCAAAATACAAAATGGGAATGAAAGTAGTGTTCATGCGTACGTATGGCTTACCATCTCCATGAATGGTTCATTTCATTTCTTACCTCCAAATGTTATGTACTCATATAAATACATGTATATACTGTATATATATATATATATGATATATATGATATCTACATCATTAATATCATTCTTAATATAATTAATATTTGACCACATGGACAACTAGTAATTATAAGGTGTTCATTTTTACTCAAGTACCAAATATCGACAAAACAACCATTTATAACTTAAATGATTATATAATGATTATAAAATAATAATAAGAGATATAAAAGGAATAATAAACTTGATAAATGTTCTTAATAATGTAGAAATTAACATTAGTTTATTATTCAGGAAATTAAAGAACGATCGAGGCATATTGGACACAAGGTAAGGGACTTCGTCTAAATCTCCTTTCATTGATGCATATTTTATATTACTCTCAACATTAATTTATATGTTGTATAAATAACTTTGACTTTTCATTTCATTATAAACGAATATTTTTCTATGAAGAGTTTTACTAAATGATAAAAAATAGAATGTTTCCTTTTAATGTACGCGGTGACAACGACCTTTCTGCTACTGCGAGTATTATTTGATCTTTGGCTTCCTAAAAAAGCCGTGATGTCTTTTAAAAGGAAAATAAATACTATATACTCTTTTTATGTATTTTGTTATTGAAAATTCCATTTATAATGGATTTTTTATATCAATATATTTAAATGATATATTTTTATTAAAATATGGAAATGTTTTCTTTCCATTAACTTTGTTTTATGTGTTATGAATATGTTATGGTTATTTGGCATTGTTTATGAATAAGGGTGGTTCTGTGATAATCCTTGTGCAGGTGGGACCGAGATAGCTCTCCAATGCATTGGGTAACATGACAGAGGTAAACATGAATGTTTCTCCAATGAGATTTAGGGAATATACCATGATGGGTATTCCCAATGTAACTCCCTACGTAGTTGTGATAGCTACAACTTAAGTACGAAATGGATGCCACATGTTAACATTATGGATTATTTTTTATATTTATTATTCATAAATATTATGATTTCACGAGGTATGTTAATGATATTATATTATGTATGTAATGATGAACTAATGTTTTCATTTTTTGTTTTATAACCCTTACTGAGCTTTTTATGCTCATCCCAAATTTTGACATGTTTTTCACCAGACGTAAAGATGAATAGGGTTAAGGATGGGATCAAGGAAAATTCATGTTGTCTAAAACATGGAAGTAGACATGAATATCATTCTTTCAAGATTTTTTTTAGAAGAAAAATGGAAACTGAGTGGATGTTTCTATTTTGTAATCTTTTGAGATGTAATAGTTATGTCCTAATTCTCTAAAACTCTAAACCTGAAAAGATCATCAATGTGAATTATTCATTTAATTTAATATTATGTAAAGTATTAATGTTGGGTCCTTATACTAATAGTATGCATGGACCAAATAACATTATAAGTGATTTTTTGTTTCATATAGTTGTAACGAGTATCAGTGACTCATTATGTGGATTTTCCTATAATTTTTTACAATTTTTGAATAGAATTTAATGTAGAATTTGGGGTTTTCCATTAGAATTATATTTTAAATAAAATTGACATTGACATTGAATATAAAATGTGGTGGATGTCTAAATGGAATGGTTGTGAAATAAAATTCAAAAACAAGGTTTTATTTTTTAAAAGGTGTTTTTAGTTAAATTTTAGTAGAAATGAAGAGGGGGGGTTTATTAATGGTTTTTGTATATTAGATTATATGAGGTTGGGGACTTGATTTTTATTTCTGATTTGTTTATATTATATTTATATATTTATAATATTTTGAATTATTCACTTGTTTTAGGATGATTCATGATCTTATTATAGCCCTAGTAATTACTATCCCATGGGTGGTGGGTTGTTTAGGCTAGTTGTGAGGTATATGTATATTATTAGTGGTTTGTTATTTAACAATAATCAAGACGTACCCGTCATTATATAGATTGAATCTTGAAATACATTGTAACCCCTATTTTTAATGTATCGCAAGATTTCTCTTTATACGTTTGATGATTAATTGTAAATGATTTTTTATTAGGTAATTAGATAGCCTTTATATTGTATATGGTATCTTGATATGTATAGAGTGATTCGTTTTATTATATACAATCAACATTTAGGTTCTGACTAGAATTCTTGGGTACTAGTTGGCCTTCTTAGTTTTTGTGCACGTAATATCTAAACTAGAATGATGTTTGAGGAGAATAATGTCCATGTGATATTTGGATTATTGAATATGATTTACTTGATGTTAATTATTTTAGTATTGGGTTTATCGTTATTAATGATCTAGATTTGGAATTGGGGTGGGAGTGGGTTACATTTATATTGTTGATTATTGTATTATATTGTTATTCAATGGAATGATATTTTCTTAAGCCATATTACAGTGTATAAATTTTCCATGTATCATATGAGGTGTTTTGGATAGTGATAACTCGTTTGAATTAAATACTACACTATAAATGTGAATTATAGGATGTCTTGAGGGTTCAAATTGAGCTCACAAAGTATGATAATGTTTTTGGGTGGTCCATAATAATGATTGTTTTCTAAGTGGGTATTAAAATTACACTAGTTTTTCTATTTCTGAGAGTAAAAGAAAAATTATCTTATTAAAACACATAGAAAATTTATTTTAAATGATTAAGAAGGATGTACTATATCTTAACACACTAAAACATGATTTATGGGAATTGAGATATATTTTTGAAATATAATATTAAAATATTACCATTATAACCCAGATGTTGAATTGCTGGGAATGAATATGAGTTAATGAATTTTAAAATATATGTATCTCTATCTATACCAATTTAAATTTATTAATTTATTATTAGTAAAATAATAACTCAAATGTTAGAGAATTTATTTTTATTCAAAATTTATTTTCAAAAAACATTGAATTTTAAGGCATTTTACTACTAGATTGTATATTTAATTTCTAAACAATTTATTAATTTAAATATATAAATTCAACATCCTTTAGGAAATATATATATACATAATAGTTATCTAACATTTAAATATTAATAATTTTCAATAATTATCTGATTTTGAAAGAATATTGAAAAACAAATATTTTAAAATACCATCACATTATTTAATTAAATAAAGTAATTTCAATGTCCCATTATATTTTAGATTTGTTGTAAATGTATAATGTAATCTATTAGATTTATAATACTGTAATTATGTTTTTTTGAATATGAAATTTTCATACATTATATGGTAACAAGTTTCCTTGGGGACAAGGTTTACCCTCATATAATTCTCTATGGGTTTCATCCGGGTACTGAAGATAAATAAAATTTAGAATCCAATAATAATAATGAGATTAATTTAATTCCTAAACCATTGGACAAAGAAATATTATCTAGTTCTAGGTTTTATTTGGATGGTTATAACTCATCATATTAAGTCACATGAGCGGCAAGGAAACACTACTAATTTATCTCACTAATATATATAGATTCTATAAAGGTTATAGGAGTTGGAAAAGGGAATGATCTTGATGCCAGAATGTGTGTTTTTATAGCCTCTGACACCATGGTTGATTTATATATTTCACACTATGGATCAAACCTACATTCATCATTAAGAGGTTTTCCTAGTCATAATGTTATAGTTACTCAATAGTTTTGGTATTATGGCCAATGTGATCCCCCAAGATCGATACCACTGTAAAATATTTTCACAAACATTAATGGAAATGAGGAGTATTATTTTGATCATGATGTTTGGGTAAAATTTATTTCATGATAGAAAAAAAAAGTAGGCTTGGTCAAGGACCTAGCTGGATCTTGATCCATGTGATAAAAAAATCCATCCACTCAACCTCAGACTGTTAACACGACTACCATGTGGTAATGAATTTTTGGTAAATAATTATTAATGGGTAGTAATGGAAATTTATTTCATGGAAATTTCTAGTCAATAATGGATAAAATAAATGAAGAGTAAATTTTAATAAAATTTAATGAAACCCATTGACAACATATCATTATGAAACTCATAAAATAAGTTAAAGGAAGATCCAATTTCATTAACACTTCAAGAAGGTGTTATCTATTTGATAGTAATCTAGTTGAGAAATTGAAAAAACGTTATAATGGGGTTAGTGGGGATTAAGTTTTTTAATGGTGGACCTAAAACTTGTTAGAAATGGGGTTAAATTAGAGTGTTTGAGTGGATGTGGGAAGGTAGGAAGTTGATAATTGAATGGACATGGTTCTTGTATTATATTCTAAGGTATAGATGTTGTATTAGTCCTAGAAAATAAATTTACCAACAGAGTAGGATGATAGATTGTAAAAGAAGAATCTTTATGATTGTCTCAATAATGAGAAAAAAATTGGATTTTAAAATGGATTAGATCTTGGAATTTAGAATCAATGAGGTGAAAATATGTTTCGATGTGTATATTTAGACCATGGAAAATATGACATATCAATTCAAGGATCTCATCTAGTATGATCGAATATTATGGTAACCTATACCAATTATATATTATAGTGGGTGAATGATTCAACATCCTTGAAATGTTTATAAAATATAATGATGATTTATTCTATTGTGTGAATTTTGGGTTAGTTTATTTTTGTTGAGGTTTATATATTCCATTAAAAATTTATTTTTTAATACAAATTTTAAATTTTTTTTTATTAATGATTTTGATAACTGTTTTTTTAATCATTAAACATTGATTATTCTCATAAGTTTTTTTCATTTAGTTTTAAAATTTTATATTAAAAGTAATATTTATCACTTTCAGAAATTGAATCATTGAATTTTGACACCAAATTTGTAATAATATAGCTCAAATTTGGTAAATTGGTCTGATTTTTTATAAATTATGAATATTAATTATTGTATGTATATATTATCTCAGTAAGGGAAAACGGGTAAAACATGTTTATAACCCTAAAATAGGTTCTCAAAATAAACACAAATCTTGTCTGTATTTTCTTGTTTGATATAAATTGTACCATATACATCCCAAATCCTAATATATGGTATTTCTGTGACATTTTACCGTGATAATTATATATAGATTAATTTATGTAAAAAAATTTCAAAAGGTCTCTCTCTAATAATTAATATCTATAATAAAATTACATTTAGAAAAAATAGGATTAGTTTATTTATATATTTATATTTTAATTATGGAGTAATTTTTTTTCATATTAATTTATTTTTAATTTTTATTGATTAGATAATTACCTTAAATTCATACATTATGCTGAAACATAACATCTTCACGTAGTAGAAAAACCATGTAAATAAATTAAAATACTATAAAACTATTTTTTTTCATTGTGTTATATATCCACATGATTGAAATAGAAAAATATAACATATAAATGTTGATTTAATGTTTTATAATTGAATTTAAATTTTATTTTATTTTATTAAATTCAAATTAAATGATTGGTTATAATAAATACAATAATGATATTTTATGAAAAATATTATTTTATGATATAATTAATAAAATTATAGAAGTTTTGATTTATGTAATGTTGAATAATAAATAGTCCAAAATGTCATCCCTTGTCCATTTCTGATCCATTTTTTACTTTATATAAATATTTAAATCACTTTATGATTCGTATAGTCATTACTACAGTTAAGGTTTAATATGGTTAACAAAGGGGTTAATATAGAAGATGAAGTTTAAAATGATATCTATACCAGTTTAAATATTTTTGGAATATTTTATTATAAATATATTTTCTTTATATTTTAATACATGTTAATTTAGAACCACCATTCAGGGAATATTTCATTATTATAATTTCAATAGTTTGAAAAATTGCAGGAGTTCCCCTCAACCAACTTATATAAGGGAACCCCTCCAATAGTTTCTTTAAACCATATTTAGAAACATACCTTGACCAAACCCAAAAAAACTTTTTTGAGCTTTATTATCACTTAATTATAGGTTCATTTATTTTTTATAACCATTTATTATTCTATTAAGATTATATAAAAAGAATGACAGTTGATGGAGGGATAATCATACTATATAATGTCTTTCAATTTAATTATTCAATTACTTTTTCATAGGAAATTTTATTCAATACAAAAATAAAACATTAATTATCCCAAAATGTACTGTAACATAAATATTATTAATATTTACCTTCATTGTTTACTATATTTTCCGCAAATTGAAATTAATATTAGCACTCTTACATATGTGTAGACTACTACCTCCATGTAATGATACATTTTATTTTCCATAAATATATTTCATGGATGGTAATAATCATGGGTTAAATGTTTATATATGATATTTATTATATAATTATACTTCTATTATGATAATGATATATCTGGCTGATTATATTTTTGTCTTTTAGAAAATGATAGAGTCTATTGTGTGTATATGTGTAATGTCATCATGATGATGTGATATTATTCATTTTTATTTATTAATTCCATTGATGGAAATAGGGGTATATCTAATAAAAATATAAGATATATATGATAAAAAAACAATTCTAAAAATTCTAATTATTATTTTTCTTTTCTCATTCCATTCATCAAAAAGTGAACACAACATTCAATTGATGTACCACCTACCCTATCCCTGAATGGTATACTTCATTTTTTTATCTATTAATTATATATATGGTTATATATATATATTGAATATATTTGATATTTATATCATGATTAATATTATTTAGATTATAAAAATAGTTTCAATGTATAATTAATTGTATTGTAAAATAAAAACTTCTATGACAAATGAAATAGTTAACACATACAAACAACGATTATAATATGTAATTATTTGTAAATTAATGATAAATGTTATAAGTGGGACTTGTATGAAACTTAATATGTAAAGTAATATTTTTTATAATAAATTAGAATTCAATATACATTATTTTATATTGATTTCTATGAATGTCAAACTCAAGTTAATGTATTATTTTAAAACATTTATTTTATTGAGATACATGGTATAATAACCAAGTGTTTACCTTGTATACTTTATATACTAGACATGCTTTTTTATTTTTATCATGAAATTTAACGGGATTTAAAAATAAATCTATCGTTCTCTATTTATTATGTATTTTTTTAATAGCTACCAAAGTGGTAAGTGTTTATTGTCTCCAATTTAATCCATTATAACATATTTTATCTTATATCACAATATTTGTTTATGAGTTTTTATAAATCCCCATTGACTCTTTATGTCATAAAAATCCTTATTATCCTTAAATTTAATTTTTTTCATTGATCTTATTCATTCATTGGGTTAATGATTCATATAATTCTAAAATGTTATGGGATTTATGATAAGAGATTTTAATTTATATCTCCCACAAATCCCATTAATATTATTTTGAACTAGTTATTTCTAGAGATAACATGTTATCCTTTCATATTTATCTATTTAAATAATCAAGCGACTAAAATAATTTTTTATTGAAACACGACATTATTTCACTCATTAATTGGAATTCCTTTTTCTTCCATATCCACGTGTTCGAAAAAAATCTCAAAAGTTTTGTTATTTTCTAATTATTCTATAATTTTATTTTTACACATGATTTAGTTTTTATAATTATTTAAAATTTAATCTTATTGTCTTTTTCTAAATAAGGTAATTTTTTATTTTTAATGAAAATGAGGACGAGGTATTTTTTTAACATACATTGAATGAGTAGAATTTCATATAGTAATGTCATATAAATTATTTCAGGATTCCATTATAAATTTAAATATATATTTTCAATGATTGATTCTCTTTAATAAATGTAAAATTTTTACATTTTAAATTCAAAATTATATTTTACTCATGAAATGACTTAGTGATATGTTAAATTAATTATATATATATGATAATATCCAATGATGTTACCAATGATTTGATGTGGATATTATCCAATTATACCATCCACATAAATTATATGTATGTATTATGATGACGATTATTTAAGTATGCTTCTAGTAAACCCATTTCATCCCACGTATTAAATATGATATTATTAATATTTTAAGAAAACTGTTTTTACAATGAGCTGTGTTATGATAAAATAATGAAATTTTTATGAACCATGATTCATTTCCATTGGTTTTATAATGATGATTTTTTCATGGTCTTATAGCACACATATGTATGATTTTAGATATGTTTTATTAGAAGAAAAGTTATATATTCCTCAAAAATTATTTCATAAGGATGGGTACCTCATGAGATAATTAAGAATATAATGGAGAGGGATCTATGTTTCATTAGGGGATTCTTCCACTATGATGATCTTTGGAGTTAATATTAAATAATGTAATGAAGAAATAAAGAGTGTGCCTAAACTTTTATGATAATCTTATCAGTTATCCTTTAATAATAAATTTATTTTATATTCGTACTTTAATTCAATAATCATATGTCTTAATCTAATGTTATGCTCTCAAGGGTCATGTTATTTGATCACATTATGATTGATGTCTAAAGAACTACAATGAATTTTTCCATGAATTGAGATTATGATATATTTTATTATAAGTATGGATTTCCATATGTTATGATCATCTTCTCGTTTACTTATTTTAATATTATGCTTAAGTGATTATGGATTTATCAATTTTACCCATATTCTGTATTTTACATCACTCGTTATTATATTTTATTTTCTCATGATACAAATAATTGTTGCGCATACAATACTTCTATGAATGTTGTTTGTTATGTAGAATATAGTGGGGGATTGTATAGATTATTTTTGAATAATTTTTTTATATCAATACATCCAGAGGCACTAAAGAATTAGTTTTAAAGAATGTATTATAGTTTTATTTAATGATTATTCATCTGTTAAGATGTAATATCAATTTATGAAAAGTATGGGTCATTATAGTTATTACCTCAGAAAGTTTTAGTTACCTTTAGAAACTATGATGATAAAAAAAATTATGAGAACACCTTTATAACCGTATGAGTATGAGTACATACGATGTTATGTCAGATAAATGAGAGCGATTTTCCAAGAAAAAAACCATTTCTGGATACTATAAGTGGAAATGGAAATAGAATTATATAAATAAAGGTAATTAACTCAGAAATAGTTTCTCTGGTATATATTGACCATCATTATATTGTTTGATGATTTTTCCCTTGTTTGACACCTAGTTTGACATTACATGGGATATGTGTTGGTTAGTTCACATTTTCATTATTATATATTATAAAAATATTTGATCATATGATGACTATAAATGAATTTTGTTATACATAAGGTGTCATAGTATGAAAATAAAGTATCAAGATTTTGAAATTTGATGAATTTTTTTTCATAAATTCTCACTTCAATTATTTTCTCCCAAAAATTTATTTTAATTTTATCAAAATGTTTGGACTAATAAGAAGTAAATTAATGTTTAAAGTGGTGAAAATGGAATGATTTTATTTAAAAAAATCAATTGAAATTGTATCTATAATAATAAAACTGATGATTATTTTTAATTATATATATCGTTATTAAATTCAAAATAATATCATGGGTGATATTCTTAATACATTTAATAATATAAAATTAGAGTTTAATGAAGACTATTGAGGAAAAAGGAATCAATTTTTAATATGTCATGTATCTAGGAATAATTACATAAGAAAATGTATCATATTAATGAGAAAAATATTTATGTATGAAAAGGAAGTTAATTTACAATGAAATTTCAAAAATTATGCTTTCAATATAAGGATGTAAAGTTCATTATGAAGTATAATTTAATATCAATATCATATATGTGTAGAATCTGGTCATTATATACGTCAATATACTAATATAATGATTATATTAAAGAAAAATGAATGACCTATAAAAATTCTCTCATTTACGTTCAAGGATTTACTTGTTTATATAACTGGATTCAATAATTATGTTAGATAAATGAAATTATAGTTAAAAATTCACGAAACATAGATGGATTGTTTTAAAAGTAATTTACATTAGTATTTTAAAGAACATAATATTGATATCCTAGAAAATTGATTTTGTGGAAATGTGATATTTTTAGAGAAAAAATGTTTTAACGAATTATAACCATTAATTTGTGTCTAATGCTGAGATAATAATTTTTTGGGATAGAGAGGTGATTGATATTGATAATATAAATTGGATAGTGTTTGTGACCTTGAAAGTTGTTTCTAATTTGATGGAAATTTTTTTATGTAATCATTGATTAAGATTTATATATTTATTAAATTTATAAAATATATTAGATAGAGTCAATTGTGGGAATAATTAATATATTAATTGATATTATATTGATATATAGGTTATTATAATGTTTTATGAAAATATATTAACTTGGAAAAAAATTAGGATTGTGAAAATGTTAGATACGTTATATTGAATAATGGTAAATTTTAAATTTATCATAACAAATATGTGATCAAATATTTTCATTTTTTATATTTGTATTTTTTAGATACATTTCTTATGAATATAAAGATAAAAAATTATGTAATGGAATAAATTTATCTTTTGTTGTAATTTTTGAGGTGTTAGATATTAATTTAATATATTTTTTCATATTGGATATCTCGTGCTCATGATTTTGGTTATAATAAATATATATATATATATTGGTTGTTAGAAATTATAAGAATTTATAAATCATATAATATGTTAAAATTTAATTTTGGTGCATCAATTACAAAAAAATCTTCATTAATATTCATTTTATAAAGAAAGCGATGAAGTAGAAATTGATTGAAGCACAACCAAATAAATAAGTTGTGATTATGAAATAAAGAGAAATAATGAATGTATAGTTTTATTAGAATACCTAGAATGATATTAAAACAATACCTCAACAATAGTTAAAGGATTTTTATATAAAAATATTACCATTTGCCTTAATTTTTTACGAATTGGTCATATTTTCACACCTCACTAATTTATGGATTTCTGTTCATTAACTTTTTCAAGACTAATTTGTAAATATATATAAAGTAGTACATTCACATTAATATTTTCCATCATGTATATAATATTTCATTCCACCAGTGTTATACTTTTCATGGAACCAAATTATGTATTACTCTGGGTAGCTATCATTTTTTCTACTTCCCCCTTTTTTAAGGAAAATTTATTATCCCTCCATAAAACGTGGGTTTTCAAAAAAAAAGTGTTTTCAACTATTTAAAAATTTATGAACATGAAAAATATTCATCGGAAAATTTTATTAATGGGGGGGGGGGGGGTTATCACACTAAAAATTTAGTTTTAATGATTAATAAGCTCAATAAAATTTTAAACATGAAACACTAAACATTAATCGAATTGAAAAAATTATGAAAAAATTATTATTATCATTTTACTATTATAACATCACCATTGAATTAGTGGGATTTAATTTTAGTACATTAACTATGAAATATATATATAATAGATCAAATAATTTCAAATGTATTTATTAATGCCTCTAAAAATAAAACTCATGTTTTAATGAAGTCATTTCATTATTTGAGAATTAGTTTCTTAAAAAAATATTTTCCTTCCATTTTTTGTAATGAAATTAAAATTATATTTAATATGTTGTATAAATTATATTTTATAAAATAAAATTATCACATCTCATTATCAATATTAAATTACTGTGATTATTTTTAGAAATGATTGATTTTTTTTCAGAAAACTGAAAAATATCAATTTTTTAAATATTGTTGTATATTTTCATTAAATAATATTAATTAGTAGACCCATTGTATTTTTTATTATTTTAAATTATATTATATATTTTATTAATCTATTTATTACTTTTTTAATAAGTATTTATCATTATTTTAATATAATCAATTTTATTGTTTAAAAACACATATTTCTAAAAACTATTTTCATTATGTTTTACAAATTTATATTAAAATTATATTATTCTAATAATAGAAATTAAATATTGAAAAATTGATTATATATTTTGAACTAGATTGTTCATATATGGTAAATAAGTCAATTTTATTTATTATCATTATAGATATTAATCATGGTATGTATTTGGGTTCAGTATCATCAAGTTTACTCCATAAAAATATGTTACTTCATGTAACAAGTTGATTTTGAGACTTTATTTCTTGTTTTAAAACATGATTCAAAATTTAGAGATTTTTATTCAAGTATTATTTAATTTTATTTCTCAGTAATTTATTTATAATTTTTAGTTATGAAATAATTATGTTAAAATAAAAAACAACATCGACAGAGTTCTTGTTCAAGTTGTATAAATATCGTGTAAATGATTTTAAGAAAACAAAATGTAATAATGTTGTGTTATTTATAGTGACCCATGAATTTGATAGATTAATATATAATATTATGGGTTATTTATGTTTTAATATTGGATTTTGATTAATTTTTCAAAGTCATTATACATATGTTAAATTCATATTTCTTAAATTGACATTAATGATTTTTGATGAATATTAGAAATTTATTATTTTTTTGAAATTTTTTAAAAATCATGAAATAGTTAAAGTATGATAATAAATATCTTATAATTTCATAACATCTAAATATGTGAAGTAATTTTTACCTTATAAGTGAAATTATTACTATTTATGATTGAAATAATATTTACCATAGTTAAGATAAAAAATTATAAATTGAGGGGTAAATAAAAAAGATATTGTATAAAGTGATAACTAAAAATTTATAAATTTAATTGAAAGAATATTTTGTAACCCTTTATTCCTCATATTCATATACATTTAATTTTATATCTAATTTTCAATGAATGTTACCTTATTATGTTTTTTAATATTTTGATAAATTACAAGGTTGTTGTGCCACACGATTATAAAAGGAAATGTCATGTCTCTTTTATTTTAAAATTTTAGAGAATGCTAGATAAAAAAATCTCTTATAAACAATCATATCCATAAATTATATGTATTATTATTTTTAAATAAAAATTATTTTGGTCCTTGAGAAATGAGCTATTGGAAGCCAGTTGAATTAGATGTAATCATCCTACCAAACCTATTTCAAATTACATCATCTTAGAAATCTTATAAATCTATTTAATTAATTATAAAGTAATATCTTTAATATAATAAAAATATCCTAATGATATTATTATTATAAAAATTCAATTATTCATTATATTATTTATCAAATGCGATGTGAATATTTTACTCTTGCATACGTGTGGACTAACGCCTCTACATAAAGATTTAGTTAAATTTTCATAAGAATAATTTAATGGATGGTTATTATTATGGTATTATTATTTATATAAAATAATTAAAAATAAATTATACTTCCATAATAATAATAATATCATATCTACATTCTTAACTTCTCATCCATAGAAAATTTATAATACCCCTTGGGCATATGGGTGGAATATCACCTCTATGAGGTGATATGATTTGATTTTCATTTCTTCATTACATGGAATGTTAATAAGGTTATATTTATCAATATATATGATATATATTATGTAGTGATGATTCGTTAAATTTTATTTTTATTGTAATTATCTTTCTTTCTATTCACTAAAGAGTGAAACCGTCATTCATGGGTATGTACGGCCTATAATCACTATACAAGGCATAATTACTTTTTTATCCAAACCTTTTATTGATCATTAAATATATGTATAAAATCTATATTTGAAATAATAATATCATTGTTAATATTACCATTAGTATGTAACCGTGATAAAATTATGTGTACTATAACTGTAAAACTAAATCATTAAGGGAAAATGAAATAGTTAACACCTGGAAATACTTATTTTAATACGGATATTTTGATTAGTTAGTGTATAAATGTAAATATTTGAAAATATAAGAGAGTTTAAGTAATAAAATGATTTTTGTATATAATTATGATAAATATGAATTTATGATACTGAAATTTAGATATATTTTTAATCAATTAAATCATTAGCTAAGGGATTCTGGTCTAATATATATTTATGTTAGGAACATTTAATATTCCCCACATATTTGTATATTGTTGTATATATAAAAATCATGAACTAATTTCACGATGATATTCTTTAAAAGGTGTTTATTTTAAAATACAAATAAGTTTATATATATCTTATGGATTTTATTATATATTTCAAAATTAGTAAGTGTTTATCATCTTAATTTGTATTCTTTGGGAGTTATGTTATATTTTGAACAAATATATTATCATGATGTGTTTAAAAAACTCATTGTTATTATATATAAAAATCTCTTTATTATCAGAGAAACTAAATTTTCATTTGAACTTATTCGTTTATGGGGATTATCCTTCAAGAGGTTCCCCATAGTTATGGGGTTTTTGTTATAACTCATTACTTATTGAGAAGTATTTTTTTAATATTCTGATTGAAAAATTTTATTACCTATCTCTATGGAATCTCGATATTTTTCATCACATCTTATTAGTTATATATATTACATAATTTATTTTTATTTTTATCTCTTTAGTAACTCATGTAACCAATAGAATGTTTCAACAGAAAACTAATTTTTTTCTCCTTTAGTTAAAAATCATTTTAATTCAATATCATGGTTGTATAAAAATTTGTTAATAATGTTTTTCAAATATTCATATTGTTTTAAGGAAAATTTTACCCATGATAAAAATTTTAAAATTTTTTGAAAATTAATTTTCTTTTTTTTTTCTTTCAAAAGAGGTACTTTTCACTTTATTCATATAATATTAAAGGAATCATTCATTTAACAAAAATATAATGAATATAAATTCGTACATGCCTAACCACTAAATTATTTGAAGATAATTTTTAAATTATCCTTGAATCCAATGAAAAAATAATAATTTCTATATTATTTGGTAAATTTTTAGCTTTGAAATAAGATGTTACAATGTGAAAACGGTATTCCACTCATTGAATGTTCTTGTGATATTTTATGGAATTTTCTATCTATAAAACCGTAATTTTATGTTACTTATTATTTAATATAGATATGATAACTTCATACCATCCACATTAATTATTTTGATAGAATATTATGATAAATATTATTTATTTAATATTATATGAAACCCATTTCTTCCACATAGTTTTAATACGATATTATGAAACCTTTTTGAAAATCATTCATTTCATGGGATATAAAATAATGAAATGATAAAATGTTAAAAAAACCTATTTCATTTACAAGGGTTTTTCTACAATGAATGTTTTATGATTTTATGGAACATATATGTATGTTTAATTATGTGACATGTGGGACTATGTTTAACTATCGTTATAATTTATTGGGTAATGATAGATATTATGTGAGATAATAAGTAATGAAATATATAGTAAGACCAATTTACTATGGTTCTTTATCGACTATGTCATTCATTGGAGTGTACGATAAATAAAGATATTTTGGAATGGAGAGTTAACCCAATATACACTAGTATTTCGTTGAGTCATCATTGACTAAGACTATTAATTTCTATACTTATTTTAGTTCCAGAAATTTATGTCTTATACGGATGGTGTACCACTCAACTTGAACTACTGTTAACATGTTATAAAATGAATGAATGATTCATTATTATAACTTATTTTAATATTCTATTCCAATTATCATTTTTAAATGGCTGCCATAAATTAATAATATTTATTATGATATGACATGATTAATGTTAAATATATTCCATTTATAAATACATGTTTCACTCAGGGTAATATGTTATGGGATCTTATATCATAAATGATGCAATGTTCAGTTAATATTTATATTTAAAATAAAGATGTATTTTATTTAATCAAATAAACTAAATTTGTCCGTCCAGTTATAATAACTTATACACATGATTAAATAATATGTTATTTTGGACATGGTATTCATTACAAAAATTGGAGAAGAAAATTAGGTTGTATAATATCTATATAATGAATTTTATTTGGTTGATGTTTTTCTCATGTTAAACTTAATAAATAATATAGAATATGAGTCAATTAGTATTGTAAAAAATGAATAATAAATAAATCAAAAAGGAATAAAAAAATTAAATTGATCTCTATTTATATTTTTTATAATTTTCTATAAAGTATATTTATGATAAAACGTTGGTGAACCAAATCTATGAAGTTACAGTAGTGATTATTATTTTGTAGGTATAATTGACCAATGAGATCAGGGATGAAACATTATTCCTCACATTATATTGAATAAATTGTGAAAAGTATTACTCAATCAATAAAAACCATAATATAAAAAAAAATATATGTATAAAACATGAATATATTAACTTTGTTTCCATGAAACACTATTTACATACAAAAAAATTGTTAATATTTTTCATTTTCATTGACTACCAATTATATATATACAATAATGAATTTCTTTTTTATATTACCTTATCTGTTTTATTCTATATGTTGTTTTTAGAATATACCATTTTTCAGATTTATTTTATTATGAAATATATTGTCGTTAATATGTATCCAATCCTATCAAATATTGATATGACCAATTCATTTTTTCAAAATCATTTTTTAATTCTCCATGTGTTTTTAAATAATGTTAATTTGAGAAAAATATGAATATTTGCAATGTAAAATTCTATACTTGGTATCCTAGAACTACCTTAAATAGATGGATATAAAAATATAGAGATTTTTATAACATATAAAACCTAAAATGTGTAATCAACTTCAATAATTTAATTTAATTAGATAAAAAATAAATCTCAATTTCACTAATAAATATATGATTTTATCTTCTAATTCTAGTTATTTAATTTATTTGAAAATATTTCTAAAATATTTACAATGGTTATTCCAATATCCCTATTGCATGTTTAATGATTGAAAATCTTAAAAAAAATCCAATTAAATGTCTTATGAAATATACATTCTTGCGGTTTCAAAGTCATTTTCGAATCAAAATTACAACATTGAAATAATGTGACTATCATGAAAACCTTATAAAATCTAGATATAACAACTTACATCCAATTATAATTTATATCACATGGAATAATTGATATTAAAAATATAATTGAAATCAATCATTACTAATTTGATCTCTAACAAAAAGATATCACTCAACGTGAGTTTATGATGTGTTTGAATAAAGAATGATATGGAAAAAAAATATTTTCCATTATGTCTAGAACTTCTAAAATAACCAATGATAAACTAGTATAATGTTGGGCCTGTGATATATTATGACAAATTTTATAGATCATTTTATAGGACATTAATATATTCTTATTAATTATTTTGTATTATTTAATGTAATATGGTATTATACAGTGTAAAAACATTTTATAGAATATTTTATGATTTTTAAATAAATTTTGTAACATCCCTGGTAAATATTGAATATGAAATTTTCATATTTATTAATATTTGTAAATTAAATATAAATTTTTAATTTAATGGGGGTTCTATGTTCAATGGTGTACCTGATACACATCAATGAGTTTCTTTGATAACTTATGCTGAACACAATGATGGGTCATATTGAAAAATAATAATATAATATTATTTAAAATGATAGTTAATGCCTAGTTATTGTATTGATGGGAATGGATAGAACTAACTACATCATTAATATAAATGTTTGTTAAATGTTTTTACATTTATCCAATAAACATTAGATCCTTAAAATTTAATGAATCCAAATTTAAGCATAAATACTCTAATATTTTTTTAAATGACGATTTACAACCATTTAATGGATAACCCTTTTTAAAAAAAATTGGTAACTTTTACATGACATATTTTACAAAATAATATTATTTTTTATATTCAGGACATAAAAATTTACTTTGGTATTTTGCTGATAAAAATCATTTTTTAATGAATATTGAAAATTATTGTATTTAAATTCAAAACCTTCTTTTAATATAATTTATTTATATGGTTATATTATCTTTTAAATTGGTTTTAAAGTGTAATTATATTATTTTTTACCATTTAATCCAATATTAGTCATTAAATGTAATTTTACAATGAAATTGGACAAAAATAAGTGTCAATCTTTTGATAGTTATTATATCTTAAAACCACACTTATTATTTTGACACTGGGAATTAAATTTAAATTGAATTATTCCACTTTTGTGTTTTGAATTTAGAAAAATGAATTTAATATTTTGAATTAGGATGTTCAAATTTTTTAATTAGTTATGTTTTAATTTTAGATATTATGAATATTTACATCGATAAAAATTTTATTTACCATGGTTAAAGTGTGAATCTGGTAAATTAAGGTAACAAATTATTATTATAATAATAGTAAATTGCCCCAATATGTGTCACAATCCTATTTTTTGACACATTTCAAAACATGGGCATGCTTAGATCAATTTTGGTACCCTATAGAGCCACTTAATACTGATAATAACACTTTATATTAATTAATTTAATTTAATGACAATGAAGGAACAAACACATATCTTTTAATAAATCAATTAATAAATGGGGTTATATATGTTTTATCTTAAACAATAAATATTCATTTAAAAGTAAATATTATTTTATACATAATGATATTTATTTAATAATTTTTAGAAATCATATAAGTAAAACTATTTATGACAAAATAATGATGTAGTGTTTACCTCTTTAATGAATGATATAAATAAATAAAATTATAAATATTAAAACAATATAAAAAACCAGTTCCATTCTTATTGGAAGATTCTATTTATAACATGATTAATCCTATCTTTGACATTATGTAGTTTTGTCCCTTTAGAAACTGAAAATCATTATATAATAAAATAATATGTTTTAGCTTTCCTAAAGAGACCCTCCTCCCCCTTATAAAAAGCCTTCACTTCTAACCCATTACACACACATATCAAGCCCCATGCTTAATCAAAACTCTTCCAAATTATTCTCCCTACACACATATAATTCTCCTAGAAGAATTATTATAGGCAGAAGGCAATTCAGTTAAACCATTTAATTCAAACCAAAGAGAGATACCTGATTTAAAGGTAACGTCATCTCTTAAGTTCTTTTGTTTTAGTTTACTTATACAACCCCATAAATTCTTTTTATTAATTTATTTTATAACAACAACAGCATCCTAAAATTACTATGATGTTTTTTATGTGACGTATTTTAACTACACATACAGACACCTATGTCTAATGGGTAAAGAACGTACTGTTTCTGTGGACGACGAACTACTACCTCATTAAACGATGATTGTCAATTATCTCCTACCACCTCTCATGGTGGATATTATGATGGAGCTGAATTTATATATGATATATGTTATTTTTATATTTTACCTATTATTCTATAATTTTTATTTACAATTATAACTTTATACTTTCCAATGTGTGTAATTATGATATTTTCTTTGAGAAAGTGCGGACTACCGCCCCCTCATGGTGATATGATTCATTCATGAAATAAATGGAATGTATAAAGGATGGAATAAAGAAATTATGTAAAATATATAACATATGATATTTTACATAATCTATAATATACCTAGGTTTAGTTATTTTAAAATTCCATTAAATATGAAATTGAAATGAAAGTGTCGTTCATGCGTATGTACGGCTTACTGTCTCCATCAACAGTGCATTTCGTTTCATATCTCTAAATGTTTCATACTATTATAGATAAATATATATAATGGATATATATAATATATATGATATATAAATCATTAATATCATTATATATATGATGGAATTTCTACCACAATGACATTTTATAATAATAACAAGTTAATTTTTAACTAATGTTCCGAACATCGACACAATGTTTGATATTAACTAAATTAATTAACTAATAGTTATTAAAAGGAATTAATTGATATAAATTGAATAATAAACTTTAAATATGATCTTACTAATTTTTAAATTAACATTCCAGAGATTAAATAATGATCGAGCCAAGTTAGACACGAGGTAAGGGGTTTCATACCTCACTTTTAATTCGGTGTGATTTCCAATGATCACCAGATAATTATTGAATGTGGTTTTTTGTGTACTTATAATTGATATATATTTTCTTGATTCTATTTATATTCATTGTATTATTTGATTCATTTTGTGGTTATTAACTTTTGGGCATACAAATTAATTGATTACAACGTAGTATGTGGTTTATTATCTCACTTTTAATTCCATGAGATTTCCTTTGTTTTCCTCTTATTTATTGAATGTTGTGTATTTTGTACTCCAATTTGATACATATTATCATTATTATATTTATATTCATGGTGTTATATGATTAGTTTAGTGTTTATTAACTTTTGGTCTTGCGAACCGATTTATTACAACATGGTATGGTGTTTTCATCTCACTTTTTATTCCTGTGAGATTCATGCTATATTTTCTACTATTTTTTTGTGTTGTGTATGTACTGAGAATTATTGTATTAATTGTGTAATATAAATTAATTTATGAGTATTTAAATCTTCACTGTATGACCCTTATTTAATGAGTCTTATGTTTCGTAAGATACCAAATCAGTAAGGGAACCTTTCACCATCCTTTTTTAAAAGAACTCATTTATGCTATGACTTTTAATTTCAACATTTTTACGTTGGGATATGTTATTATATATCCTTATTACTATAAATTTTTTTACAAGTGATGATTGACCATTTTTTCTCTCATCAACTCATTTTCATAATTATAAAGTGACTTCGTTAAGCTGTCGCATTTTTGTAAGGGAACTTCTAAACCCAATTTAAATTCCTTGGGCTAAACTTCCACTTCTTGATTATGTCATGCTATGAATATGTGTGAATAACCTATTATTTATTTACAATAAATATATTCTTCTATTCGGTGTATTATAATTTGTTACACATAATCATGTCATTGATTTTTCCTTAATATAATGATATGATCTTTGTAAAGTAATTTTCTCAATTTACATTCCATTGAAAATTATTCATTGTTATACACCAATTCACTTTTATATGCTGTATATACTACCCTTTGACATATTATATAATGAATCCCTTTAATTTCATTATATTATAAAGTTATGATTAATTTTTATTCTTTAATTATTTGTATTCATGTGACTTTTATGTGTTAAAAACTCATTATCTAAAATATCAGTTAAATTTTATTATAGATTTATTCACCTAAGTATTTATCGTTTATTTCCATGTATTCAATACTAGTTTTAGGATTTATTTATATGAACATTATTGATTTAAAAGTTTAATTTCTTTTAAAACTTCAATGTGGTATGGGACACTTTCTAAAAACTCTTTATTAAATGTTTTAAATTGTTTTAAAAATGGTTTGATAAATCATTGATTATGTATATATCTTGAAATGATATGTTGTTATTACAATATAGAAGTGTTATCCTTACTTTATTAATGATTTTTATGTTATTAATATGTTATGATTATCAGTCATTGTTTACATATACAGGTGGTACCCTGATAAACCTATGATGAGTGATCCCGAGATATCTCTCCAATGCATTGAGTAACATGATGGGGGTAAAAGTTAATGTCTCTACTAGGAGATTTAGGGAATATACTGTGATGGTTATTCCAATGGAACTCCCTACATAATTGTGATAACTATAATGTATGTATTATATATATTCCATAATTTACATTTAACAATTATGATTTCTATGTGTTATTGATAAATCTTATGATTTCATGAGGTATGTTAGGATTGAAAAGTATGGTTTCATTGATTTGTATTTATTGATGGGTTAATGTTTCCTTTCCTTATTTTATAACCCATACTGAGATTTTTGTTCTCAAACCATGTTTTTGAAATGTTTTTCACTGGACTTAAAGATGAATAGGGTCAAATATGGGATAAAGGAAAAGTCATGTTGTATGTGTCTTGGAAGTAGACACATTTATTTTTAAGAATTTTTTTATGAAAATTTTTATATTGAGTAGTAGTGTCTACATGTAATTTTCATATTGATATGTAATAGTTATGTCCTAATTATCTAAAACTCTAATCCTAAAAATATATTCAATGAAAAATATTCATTTAACTCAAGATTATGAAATTTTTTAATGTGGGGTCCTTATAGATAGTATCAAAGGTCATGTTAAACAACTTTATGGATTAGGTGTTTTTAAAAGACACATGGTTAGTCTCAATTTATACCCTTTAACTTAAATATTTTTTTATAATTTTTTCGGATCAAGTAATGATAGTTATGAATTAAAGGAGGATGATCTGAAACAACATTCCTATCTCTTCATGATGACATGCTCTCAATAATTATGTCAATGTCATCTTCATATGATTGTGAATCGTTTCCTAGAATATGACTCACTTGCAAGCAGTTGTTTGAGATATCAGACACCTCGACTAGACCTAAATATCATTGTTGATCATGGGTTGTATATAATCCAATCCTATTTTCATAATATTCACATATTTTCACGAAAGTTAAATATTATCCAAGAATTTTCAAATATTTTACCTTATCTAATGATTTTCATATTATGATTTTGAAAAAGGTGCTGAAGAAGAAGACCCTTGGCAACCTATTTATTTTTCTTTTACAATATTTTCTCTCAATACAAACTTATGGTTTCGTAAAAGGACCATTAATTGAAATTTTCAACTGAAATTTATTCTGTCTATTTTATAAAAGTTGTGTTTTGTCAGATGTTTTGAAATTATATGTCATATATGATTATTTTCTGAAACTATTTTTTTTAAACACCTGTATGACCCATGTTTTACAAGGTATATTTGGATTAAGGAAGAAAATGATTTTGAAGGATCTCTAAATCATTTTTGTAATGCATGTACCTTCTACCTAAGTGAACCCGATGAGGATTAAACCATATGAACACCATGACGAAGGTATTTTTTTCTTTCTATTATGAATAGTTTAAAATAATCATATGGAGGTGAAAAAAACGCAATATATTAGATGTTGAGGTCTTAATGTATTGGTTAAAAATTAAATGAATAAGGAAACCATTGAGGTTATAACATGTTAAGGTTATTTTTGAGTTTTATAAAAGGGAAAACTCATAATATGGGTGACAACCCATCGTGTCTGGCAAGGCCGGATGAATCAAACCCACAAGTGAAGGGGTACAAGGGTGCATCACCGACCACTTTCCAACGTGAAGTCCCTGGTAGTATAACTTATTCTATTTAGATAAATGGATTTGTGATCAGGAATAATTTAATTTTAGGAACATATATTTTATCTAATAGATATCATTAATATATGAAAATTATTTTTTGATTAAGTGATAATGGTTATATTGAAGATGTTTTCCTTTTCATAATATTATATGCGTCAGTGAAAAAGAATACTGTGGGGTCTTCTTGTGGAGTAATTGTTGAAATTTTATTTTGGAAAATCTATATTATTATTGTAGACATATGGTGAGTTGGGTTAATTTTTTAAATGATTAACCTATCATTTAGAATATTTGATTAGGTTAATTACATTTCAGCAAGAGACTTAAAGATTAGTCAATGTTTTTGGACATAAATGTTAAAATTTATTGTGGATGACTATGTGATTAAATCCTTCTGAGTTTTGGGTTTAAATATTATTTTGGATTATTTTGAATATTACTAAGGAAGATTTTATAATGAATGGTATTTCTTTAACTTTCGGTACTTTTTGTTTATTTTTGGAGATTAATAGTATTATTTCTTTTAATAATGGATTATCCTTTTTGGGGATTATGTTATCTCATACTAACCATTTTGGTTTTGGTTAATGTGTAAATAAATGGGAAAAATGGTGTTCATCTTTTGTGCATTATGTGATTCTCTAGAAGTTGATTATAATGCTTTGAATGTGAACAAGTCATTTTCAATATTCATTATTTGGATAAAAGATGTGTTTTTTGTAGAAATATAATATAAGATGAATGTATACATGAAATATAAGTATGTTTCCTTATATTATTATTCAATATCTTAAATAAATTCATCAAAATTATGATAATTAACATAATAAAAAAACATTTTCAATTAAAAGTTTCTACTAAGGAATAAAAAACTATTTATCCCATCAAATGTTTGTGATTTTCTGGTGGATATCTTTCTCTTAATCATGTTTTCTAACACTCTCTATCAAACCTTTATGGTTTGTTTCTCTTCCATATCCATGTTTTTTTGCATGTCATCCTAGTGTGGGCTATCTCATGTGACATTTTTATTTATCTTTATTTATTTTATAGTTATAGTTTTATTGACACTTTTTCTAATGTGGGACTTTCGACGAAGTTTCCAAGCACAATTTTAAAATTGCAATGACAAAATTTCAAAAAGCGGGGAAGGATATAACATCCCAGTTAAATAAATAATATGAAATTTTCATATTTATTAATATTTTTGAATTAAATATTAATTTTAAATAAATGTTAATTCTATGTTTGATGGAGTACCCAATACGCAACAACGTTTTCATTAAAATGTTATGTTGCCTACAATGTTGAGTCATACTAAAAATAATAATATAAGATTATTTTGAATTGTAGTTAACTCATATCTGTTGAATTGGTTAAAATGGATAGAACTAACTAAAATATTAATATAAATGATTTTTAAATGTATTTACATTTCTATAATTAATTTTAGAGTATTAAAATGAGAATGAATCCAATTTTATGCATAAAAACTTTTATATTATTTAAAAGGCTGATTTACCACCTTTTAATGGAGTACCCTTTTTAAATCTAGTTTTTGCCACTTTTAAATGTAATATTTTACAAAATAATTTTTTATAATTGGTACATCAAATTTTACTTTGTTATTTTTATGATAAAATGAATTTTTTAATGAATAGTAAAAAATAGTGTATTTTAATTCAAAACATCCTTTTTATCTAATTTATTTATATAGATAGATTATCTTTTAAAAATGTTAAAATGTAATTATTTTATTTTTTACCATTTAATCAAATGTTTGTATTTTGACATAATTTCACATTGAAATTGGACTTTAATAACTGTCAATCTTTTGATAGTTATTATTTCTTAAAAACACGCTTTTTGTTCCGATATAAAGAATTAGTTTTAAATTAATTTCATCTACTTATGTGTTTTGAATATGAAAAAATTGATTCCATATTCGGAATTCGGAGGACCAAATTATGTAAAAATTTAACTTTTATGTTTAGACATTCTGAATATTTACTTCAAATTTTGTTTTACCATGGTTAAAGGGTATACCTGTTAAATAAGGGTAACCGAATATGATTATTATAATATCGAATTACCCCAACATGTGTCTCAATCCTATTGGATGACACATTACCGACCATGGGAATCCATAGGTCGATTTTTGGAACACATGGAGCCACTTAAAAGTGATAATGACACTTTATATTAATTAGTTAAAAGTAAAGACAGAGATAGAAAAACCATATATATTTTACTAAATCTGTTTTTACATAAGGTTATATAAGTTATCTACTCAAATATAAATATTCATTTGAAATATAAAACTATTTCCTACTTCATGATATTTTTTTTATAATTTTTAGACATCAAATAAATAAAAATATTTATGACACAATAATGATGTAGTGTTTATCTCATTATTGTATGATTTAAATAAATAAGATTATATATATTAAAACAATATCCATAAACTATAGAATTATAATTGGATGATTATATTTCTAATTTTATTCATATTATATTATAGTTTAATGAGTTTTGGACCTTTAAAAACTAAAAATAACCATATAATAAAATAATATTTTTAAGCGTTCCTAAAGATCTCCTCCTCCCCCCTTATAAAAAGCTCTCACTTCTAACCCCATTCCACACACATCTCAAGCCCCTTGTATCATCCACACTCTAACCAATTAATCTCCATAAATCCATATCCTCATCTTAAAAGCTTTCCCTTATGCATAAGGCAACTCAAGTAAACATTTTGGTTCAATCCAAAGGGAGATACCCGATTTAAAGGTAATGTCTTCTCATAAGTGATATTGTTTTATTTTACTTCTCCAACCCCATAAACACTTTTTATTCCTTAATTTTTTAAGAAACCCAGTATCCTTAATGTACTGGGTTTTTATTTATGTGATGTATTTGAACTACACTAACACTCCCCTCCGTTCAATGGGTAATTAACATATTATTTCTATGGACGGCGAACAACTACCTCATGAAACAATGTTTCTTAAATTATCTCTTACCACGTCTCATGGTGGTCATTATGATGGAACATAATTTATATATAAAATATATTATGTTTATTTTTCTCCTTTATTAAGTATTTTTTATTTACAATTATACCTTTATGCTTTTCAATAAGTGTAAATATGATATTTTCATTAGAGGAAATGCGAACTATCTCCCCCTCAAGGTTATATGATCCGTTCATGACATACATGTAATGTATAAAGGATTGTGATAATGAAATTATGTAACATATATATCATATGATATTATAATATAATTATAATATACCTATGTATCATTAAAATTTTTATCCTATTAAATATTAAATAGAAATTAAAGTAGCGTTAATTCATACGTACGGCTTACCGTCTCCATGAACGTTGCATTTCATTTCTTAATTACAAATGATATTTACTATTATAAATACATATATATATATATATTGGAAATATATGATATATGTGATATCAAAATAATTAATATAATTATATAGATGATGTAATTTTGACCAAGTGGGAAATTTATAAATATAATAAGTTCATTTTTAACTCAGTTTCCGAACATCGTAAAAATGTCTGATATTAACTCAAATATTTAACTAATTTTTATAGCAATGAACTAATTGAAATAAAAGGAATAATAAAAATTAAAAATTAATATATCTAAGAATAAATTAATTTTAGTTTATTATTCAATAGATTAATGAATGATCGAGTCAAGTCAGACATGAGGTAAGGGGTTTCTTATCCCAAATTTAATTCCATGAAATTTCCATTGTTCGCCAGTTAATTATAGAATGTGGTGTATTGTGTACTTACAATTGATATATATTTTAATTATTATATTTATATTCCTGTTAATTTATGATTAATTTGGTGGTTATTAACTTTTTTTATATGACTTCATTGATTACAACATGGTAAGGGGTTTCTTATCTAACTTTTAATTCCGTGAGATTTCAATTGTCTCCACTTATTTATTACATGTAGTGTATTTTTTACTCTAATATGATATATATTTTCATGATTATCTTCATATTCATGGTATCTTGGGATTCATTTATTTGTAATTATCTTTTGGTCTTACGACATGATTGATTACAACGTAGTAAGTGGTTTTCATCTTACTTTTTATTTCAGTGAGATTCATGCAATATTTTACACTATTTTGTTTTATGTGGTGTATATACTACCAATGATTTTATTAATTATGTAACATAAATTAATTTATGGGTATTTACATCTTCATTGTATGAACCTTGTTTAATATTGTGTACGTTCTCAAAGTCACCAAATTGATAAGGGAACCTTTCACCCTCTTTTTCTAAAAGACCTCATTTATTTTATGTATTATAATTTCCAATTTTTTATTTCAATATATTTTATTCTATATCCCTATTTTTATAAATTTTTTTCCAATAGATGATAGAATGTTTCTTCTCTCATCAAATCATTTTTTGAATTTTAATATGACTCTGTTAGGCTGTCAAATTTTTTTATCGTAACTTCTTAAAAAAATTTCAATTTATTTGGGTTAAACTACTACTTCTTGATTACGTCATGCTATGAATATGTTTGAATGACATATGACTTATTTAGAAATAAGATCCACTTACCCTAGGTGTATTATTATTTATGACACATAATCATGTCATTGATTTGTCCTTAATCTAAGGATATGATCTTTGTAAGGGACTTTGTCTCAATTTACATTCCATTGAAACGTATTTTTCGTTATACACCAATTCAATTTTATATGGTGTACACACTGCCCTATGATATATTATACCCTGAATCCCATTATTTTCATGATACTATAATTTTTTGATTAAATTTTATTTCGTAATTATTTGTATTCAAGTGTCTCTCATTTTGTTAAAAATCCTTTCACTAAAATATCAGTTAAAACTTTTTAAAGATTTTTTATTGTAAATATTTCTCATAAATGTCCATGTTTTCAAAGTGTTTTTTAAATATTTTTTTATATGGGCAATATTTTTTTAAAATTTTAATTCCATTAAATGTTTCAATGTGGTATGGGACACATTGATTAAAAAATATCATTATTAAATGTTTTAAATGGTTTTAAAAAATTTTTGATAAAGCATTGATTATGACTATATGTTGAAATGATATGTGGTGATAGCAATGTTGAAATGTTATCTTATCTTTATTCTTGATTTATGTGTTATGAATATGTTATGATTATTGGGAATTGTTTACATATATGTGTGTTTCCATGATAAACTTAGGGCGGGTGAGCCAGAAATAGCTCTCCAATGCATTGGTTAATGTGACATAAGTAAACGTTATGGTTTCTCTTAAGAGATTTAGGGAATATACTATGATGAGTATTCCAATGTAACTCCCTACGTAGTTGTGATAGCTATATTGTATGAATATTATTGATTTCATATGATACCTTTATGATTTATGATTTCTATGAGTTATTCATAAATATTAAAATTTCATGTGGTATGTTATTATTGAAAAGTATGGTTTCATTGATTTGTATTTGCTGATGGGTTAATGTTTCCTTTCCTTAATCTATTACACTTACTGAGCTTTTTTAGACAGATCCCATGTTTATGAAATTTTTTCCATAGGACGTAAATGTAATTCCCCAACCCCAGTTACCAAAATTCAGTGCATTTTTACATAACATTGGCATAATAAAAAGAATCGTGTCCCGAAATACGGATCAGTTTAGTAGCCTTGGAATTACTAGATACATTCATATGTTTTTTATTACATCATTAAATAAAAACATCAACAATATTTTTTCCCTTTTGAAAACACTTATATTCTTAACATATCCCTGTATGTAAACTATGAAATACTTCTTGAAATTTTCGGAAAAATAAAACGTAGAAAGGGGTGAGATCAGATGCTTAGTAAGGATAAACATATAGCGGAAATACTCATAATTAAGCATAATCATTTAAGGAAATTTATAAGACTAAAGATAATAATTTTAAACATTCAATTCACCGTAATATGGAAAATTTAATGTCAAATAATTCTATATACATATTCCCATGGAAATTATACTAGTCAAATAATCAAATGCACTATCAATATACACCTTAATAATGATGGAATGAATAATTCTAGTCTTCATAACCACATTTTCAAGGCCTTGTTCCAAGACTACAAATAATATATTTTCAAGGCCTTGTGCCAAGACAGTAGTTTGACTCTGGAGACATTTTGATGAATCAAAGAGCTAAAGAGGGCTCCATCCATCACATACTAAGTCTAACACATTCCACCTAAGAAAAGTATTAAGCATAACATAAACATTAGTATTAAAACTAGCACAGGAAATTTTAATACTTTATCCATGAACCATGAATGGTATACAAATAACACATCAACATTCAAACATATAACAAAACCTTCAGTACAATATGTAATATTATTATCATAATGTAACAATTTCAAACAAGTGCAAATTTTATCAAAGGATGTTGACAAAGATGAAATCCAAACTATATGAGAGAAATATCTCTTTATTTTTTTATTAATCATTTAAAAGTAAAATAATTATAAAAGAAAACATTTATTTTGAAAATAATCTTATAATCTTGAAAGGGATACTTTGATGATGTTATAATGGAAGAAATAGTCTCACCCGCTGTATAGGTTAAAAAAATGCATTCTTACCTTAATTTTATCAAAAGGTCATAAAGTATCTTATTTAGAAAACGACCGAAAGATATATTCCAAAACATATAAAGTAAAGTAAAGATATAAATGAATTTAACCGATAGTCTAGTAAATATTAACAATTTTTTAAAATACATTTTTATGAAAACATGGATGTGGATGATAAAGAGGTCCCTGTAGATACGTACGTATTAACAACCTCAGATAAGTAAAGAGATTGTAGAATTAACCCTTACCTTGTACTTTTCATTGGTCGAGGGTATGTTAACCTAATGTATAATAGTTTAATCGTTGTTATTATTTTATAAATGAACTATATACATTAATATGATATCATATATGATCCTATAATAATGCTTTGTTAATAATATTTCAGTAGTATCATCGTTTCGGGTGTTAACTGATTCGTTTTCATTTATATACTTGGTTACATAAGCCATGATTATTATGGATATGATGTATTTGATTGATATACTAATATATATTATGTTTATAAACATAATTTTTAATCATATAATGAAAATTATTCTTGAATGATTATGATAGAGAATGAATCTAATCATGTACGTGGAGACGGTAATCCATACAAATGCACGTATTGTGACTTTTTTAATCATATGATGGAAAGAATAATGAATATGGTTGTACCATTTTTATAATAACCTCACAGTATATAGAAGATAATGGAGTAATTATTTTAGAATGGTAACAACAAATATAGAGGATGTGTAAGAATAAAATATCTTGAATGAGTTGATGAAATATTTCCCTCATATACGGGTTCTTCCATTTGATTTGTTTAAAAGGGATCCTTAGAATGGATTTATGATCAAATTAATAACTCTAGGTTGATTTTAAGGATGTTGGAAATATATTTGGGTAGGGATTGTCCAAGCCAAATGGCTATGGAGGAGTGAAAGTAATAGAAGTGGAAGTACCCTTTTATAAGAGAGGTGATGGTTACTTTAGAAAAAGCTTGAAATATTATTTTTTAATAAAATCATTTTTAGTTTCAAATGGATAAAATTTATTTATTTATAGGATAATGTGTGGATGAGTTGAAAACCACTCGTCCAATAAGTTTTATATAGGTTTGAGTCCCCATATTAACATTATCTTATAGATTTAACTCTTGGTTAAATAGTTTCACATTTACCAAGTCTCTTTGTATTTTTATGTAATATGGATAATTAACATACTATAAACTTCCATGAGAACCTCAATAGATTAATTATTAATAAATATAATCTTATATAAGTTCTTTGGCTGATGCGTATATCTTTATGAATAGTATACCAATTAATAATATAATAATTTTTTTTCAAATCACATTTATGTCAATTTTGACACTATTTGGTATTTTGTTTTTGTTAAAGTTATAACAGCACCATTACATTGCAAGATATTCATTTCATCAGCCCTATAATTTCATATTAACCTATAAAATTATTTGAGTTCACCAAATGTATCCAATTGGATTTATTTGGATATTTATAATATCAATTATTTTAATCAATCATTAATAAGGTAATTATTGCATCTTCATTGTGTCATAAATAAATTTAATTATTTAATTTATAAAAATAATAAATAAAACACCATTATGTAGGATATTTTACTAATAGTAAAAATAAATATTTATATTTGAATTTATCTTTTTTATATATCTATATTAAAAATGATTTAGTTAAAAAAAACTTGAGTTTAACTCTTCTAACTCTTCTTTAAATTAAAGAATAATAAATGTCCTAATCTAATCCAAGTAGATCTAAAGGATAATTTTTTATTCATATGGTCATTTTTTGTCGAAATAAACTTATCCAATATAATTATGACTTCTGTTAGGGTAATAATAATATCATTTTTAACTTTAATTACCCTATTTACTTTTAACCGTGGAAAATAAAAGTTAAAAGATATATTATTCACCAAAAATTATTTTCATCTTATTGACCAAAATTTTACATATTTATATCAACTGTGTCTCTATGATATATGAAATTCAAATCACAAAAGTGTTAAAATTATGTTTTTTGAAAATTTTCAAATGCTCCACGGAGGTGGGTAAAAGAGGGTAAAACGTTCTATAAAATTTATATATATATAAACTTAGTATAAAATGAATCCAATTAAATAAAATGACTCCAGTGAATTACATTGAACTTATATAGGTATTATGTTTCTATTTCTACCAAAAATAACTTTCACTAAAATAATAAATTATTTAAATAAAAATTTGGTTTTAAACAATAACTCAGGGTTTTTCACTATTCATCAAAAATTGAATGTTTTTAGAAAAATACCAAAAAGTCACCCTAAGCTAGTTTTGATATTCTAAATCTAAAAATAATGTCCATTTTAAAAGATAAAATTTATAAAAATTCAAAAAGTGGGTATAACTATTCATAACGGCTAGTTTCATTAGTCGTGGTGTGTTAAAACTTCATAGTGCGTACAACGCAAGCTACTGCATTATTCAATGGGAAACATACCATAGATTCTTGGGATGTTACATTCTCCTCTCCAAAAAATAACATCGATCCCGAAATTTCTAGAATATTACTACATAAAAAGATTTGGGTGGTTCTTCATCGTAAGTTTCTCAGATTCCCATGTTGCCTCTACCATCTTCTGGTTTCTCCATAGAAGTTTTACCAGACGAGTCATTCGGTTTCTCAGCACTAGTTCTCTGGTATCAAGAATTTTGATAGGATATTTACAATAATACAAATCAGGTTCCAGTTTCATTTCCTCATAGTTGAGTACATGTGTTCGGTGAGGCATGTATTTTCTCAACAGTGATACATGAAACACATCATGAACTTCAGAGAGAGTTGGAGGCATTGAAAAATGATATTCTACATCTCCAATTTGTTCTAGAATTTCAAAAGGTCCAATGTACCTAGAATCAATTTACCCTTCTTACCAAAATTTATAACACCCTTCTATGGATATTTGTTCAAGAAAACATGGTCTCTTACATGAAATTATAAATCCTTCCATAAATTATCGACATAAATTTTTTGCCTACATTGGGGTGTATTGATGTGGGTTTGGATAATCTCCACCTTTTCCAATGATTCCTCAACATTTTCTGGGCCTATGAGTTTTCTTTCACGAACATCATAACAACAAGTTGGTGTGCAAAATATTTTTCCATATAATTCTTCATATGGTTCCATATAAAAACTTTAACAGAAGCTATCATTATATTTAAATTCTGATAGAAGTAAATATTGATCCTGCATTCCATGAAAGTCAAGTGAGAAAGGTCTCGACATGTCTCATAAGGCTTCAATAGACTGTTCTGATTGTCCATCAGTTTGAAGGTGGTAGGTAGTTCTCAAACGAAGTTCAGTATCCATGTAATTTTGAATACTTTTGCCAAATATTGATGTAAATTTGGGATCATGATCATAAATAATCGATAGGGGTACTCCATGAAGTCATAGAACTCCATTAATATATAGTCGTTATAGACGTTCAAGTGGTAAATCTTCTCTTATAGCAAGAAAATGTTATGACTTGGTAAGACGATAAACAAATACCCATATTGCATCATTTCTTCTAGGAGTCTTTGGTAGTCCAATGAAAAAGTCCATCATAATATCATCCCATTTTCAATCATGTATAAGAAGAAGTTGCATGAATCCTCTAGGATGTTTTCTTACAACTATCACTTGTTGAAAAACCATACATCTCATTACAAAATCAGAAATCTCTTTCTTCAAGTTGTCCCACAAGAAATGTTCTTTCAAATCAATATACATCTTAGTTCTTCCAGGGTGTATAGAGAAATTGGAGCTATGAGAATCATAAAAAAATTCCCATTTTTAGAACAAGTATGTCAGGAACACAAATTCTTTTCCCAAATTTTAAAACTCTTTCTTCATACACGAAGTCACTCAATCTCCAATCATTCATAGAATTAATCTTGTTTTGAAACTCTTTATCATCAGTTTGAGAACTCATTATCATTTCTAGTAAAGATGCTTTTCCAACCATTTGAAAAAGTAATGATGTTTCGCCTTCCATTGTTTTTCCCATATCCATCTTTAATAGATCAATAAAAAATAAGATCCCTTTAAACCTGCATCTTGTTCAAAACTCCATGATCCTTTTTTCTCAAAGCATCTACCACCATATTAGCCTTTCTCAGGAGGTAGTGTATAGTGAAATCATAATAATTGAGTAGTTAGAGCCATCTATATTGCCTCATGTTGAGTTTATTTGTGAGAAAATATACTTCAAACCCTTTTGATCACTATAAATCTCACAGTTTTCACCATAGAGATACTATCTCTATATTTTTAGAGCAATGATTACTACTTCTAACTCAATATAATGAGTGGGATAGTTCATTTCATGAATTTTTAGCTATCGTGATGCATAATAAATAACTCTATCATTCTGCAAAAGGACACAACCAATTCATTTTTTGAAACATCAGTATAAATAACTAACCCATCATTCCTTGATAGTAGAGTCAAGAGAGCAGCATTGAATAATATTATCTTTGTTCTTGATAACTTTTTTCAAAAACTTTTTTCCAAGAAAATTTAACACCTTTACATGTGATCTTGGTTAATAGGTTAGCCAACTAGTAAACATTTTGGATGAAATGTCAATAAAAACCGTCTAAACCAATAAAATTGGGTACCTCAGTTATTTTCCTCGATACTGGTTATTCATTGATTGGCTTGGTCATTGAATGATCAACAGAGATTACATACTTAGAGACTATATGGCCAAGAAAAGAAATCCATTTAAGATAGAATTCAGACATGCTAAACATCCCATATAATTCATTTATTCTAGGAGTTTTTAGAATAATTTGCAAGTGATTTTCATTATCTTTATAGATTTTGAAGCATTCCAAGATATAATAAATAAATAACACTAAAAATTCATCAAGATATTCCTTCAAAACCTTGTTCATTAGATCCATGATGATAAAGGGTTCATTATTTAATCCAAAAGTCATTACTATAACTTTTAATTCCTATACCTGGTTCAAAATTTTGTTTCTAGAATTTCTTCCTTCTTCACACACAACTGATGATAGCCAGATCAAATGTCAAACTTGAAAAATATTGAGCTCCATTAAGTTGATCGAATAAATCATCAATGAGAGGCATGTGATACTAGTTCTTTATTATTATAGAATTGATCTATCCATAGTCAATGCACTACCTCATAGATTCATATTTCTTTTTAACAAAAATGACAGGGGCTCGAGATAGAGAAACACTAGGGAGAATAAATTCTTTATTACTCAATTCCCATATTGGTTTATTTAGTTCTACTAATTCCACATTAGGAATACTATAAGGGTTCTTCGATATGGTCCTTGAACAAGGAATTATGTCAATTGGAAACTCAATTTCTCGTTCTGGAGGATGTCCAGGTAAATCCACTAGAAACACATAAACATATTCTTTCACAATAAGTATATACTCTATTCTAACATTATTTTTCGAACCCATAGTTATATCATTCTCTTCCCCCCAATAATTGAATTTAGTAGAGTTACTGGGGGTGGATCAAGATAAGAATGAGGTAGTGATGTATCTTTTTTAATGATAAGGTACTTCTTATCATCATCGAAAATTGTAACCTCCATCTTTTTGAAATAAATCTTTGCAACATGTTCCAAATTCAATCCATTCTGAGGAATATATCATATTCAATCATGGGTATGATGATGAGATCCACAGATAAAGAAAATTTATATGCCATAATGTGAATTGGTTCACAAAACATTGTTGCGATGATACATCCCTTAAGAGTTATGATTGACAACTCCCTTTAAAAATAATAAATATCAAATTTTCATAGAAAATTGGAATGATATGAATCAATTCAATGATCCAAAATCAAATAAAGCATTGGATAAACTTGTGGAAACCATTAAATTACCTGCCACCACGAATTTCAGATCTTCAACATCAACAGTAGTGATCGTATAAGCATGGCCTTTCTCACATGGCCTTTTCTATGGTATGATTCATTGGAGATTAAGAAATTAATTTGAAAAATGATTCATTTCTCTATAATTGTAGTAGTCAACATTTTAAGCCTCTTTCTTCACCTTGCAATCATGAGCATGGTGGCCTTTTTCACCACACTGCTAACAAACTCCCATTCTATTTAAGAAATTACCAGGGTGTTTTTTTCCACATTTATCGCAGTATGGATATTCAAATTTTCTTATATTCCCATTATTTCAATTTCCACAGTGTTCAGTAGATATCCTTTTCTATTTATTTACCTTAATTTCGTAATACATAGAGAATTATTTTTATTTCATTATAGCACATGAGATAATATCTCCATATGTTAAGAAGGATTGTCAGACTAATTCTCAATAGAGAAATGGATTTAACCCATTAAAGAATCGATCAATATTACTCATTGGGGTATGTATATAATATGAAGCTTCCCTTTCAATCCTTGTAATGTCATCCTCGTATTTTTTAACATTATCATTCTCTTTTTTTCTCAGACTCAAAAATTTATTTTCCATATATGGTCGGTGGTCATGGGGGAAGTATTTTTTTATAAAAACATATTTAAACTCCCTCCATCCATATTTGATACTTTATCATAATCATTTTTGTTTTTAATCCATGACCACCATTGATCTACATATCCCATGTGGCGATAGACATCCATGATTACTTTTTTTCTTTTCCTACTCCCTAAAGCGTGAAATATTTTCTCTATAGAACTTATACATTGCTCAACTAAAAAGAATTTTTATTACCATTGAATTTTGGTGGTTGTTGCCTCATGAATCAGTCTAACATTGATCCTCCACGTTGTGGATCAGGGTGTTCCATTTGGGTAACGTTATTATTCATATCCTGAGTGAGTTTTCCCAGTATGGTGATAATTTGATTAGAACCAGTTGAATCACCAACTCCTCTATTACTATCTTGAGTAGGAATTAAATCCTTAAAAGGATTACATGAGTTGATATGGTTTTTGTTCCTTCCACTATGAACCATTTATAAACAATGGCATACAATAGATTAGTTTATTAATCACAATACATAATTCCATACATGTAAAACAGTTAACATAAATTGAACAGTTTATAGATATAATCTGTAATCATAAAAATGTTTCCTATGATAAGTTATATACTCATAAATCCATCATAATGTATTTTAATGAAAATTTTAATTATCCTAAGCATATCACCCTAGAGTGTTGTAACCAAGAGTGCATCCAAGACTGTTTTTGTGCACCAGTTGTCGTTTGACTCTAACTCAAAGCGGTGTTTTCGGGGATTACCCCTAGGTACATTTGTGCCAAAGATGCCTCTACTAGCTTGTATCCAAATAGGGATGCATTACTTTGAAAACTCACAAAATCATTACAATACAAAAAATTCTAAAAAGTTATTTTATACTAATCCAAAAAGTATATCGTAGAGTAATGTTCTCTAATCAGAGTTTTTCTAAATCTAGTTTCCAAGGTTTTTACTAAATTTATTATAATATCAACTATAACTCTCCAACAACAGTTACTAAGAGTCAGTGAATTATTACATAACATTGGAATGATACAAGGAATCATGTCCCGAAAGACCAATCAGTTTAGTATCCTTGGAAGTACTCAATACATTTATAAGTTTTATATTACATCATGAAATAAATACATCAACAACATTTTCCCCCCTTTTGAAAACACTTATATCCTCACCTTATCTCTTCTGGTAAATTGTAAAATACTTCTTCAAATCCTAGTAAAAAAATAGAAAGGGATGAGTTTAGATACTCAGAAAAAATAACAATATAGCAGAAGCTGGAATAAATAAGAATACACTTTTAAGGCAATGTATAAGACTAAAAAAATCATTTTAAACATTAACATCAGCATAATATGGAAAAGATTATATCAAATAATTCTATTTAAATATTAAAATTTATATTCAACTAGTCAAATAATAACATACAGTATTAATATACACTTTCATAATGATGGACTTCATAATGCTAGACTTCATAACCACATAGTCAAGGCCTTCTTCCAAGACTACAAATATGATTTTGTCAAGGCCTTGTTCCAGAAAACTAGATTTTATCATGATACCAACCGGTGAATCGAGGATCAATTACAGGCTCCACCCATCACTTACTATGTCTAATGCATTCTTCATACTGAAAGGTTTAAACATAACATAAACATTCGTATTAAAACTATCATACGACATGTCAAAACATTATCCATGAACCATGAATGGTATAAAAATAACACATGCCTAGTAAAAATATAAATGAACCTTTAATACAATATGGAAGATTTGTATCATAATGAATCCATTTCAAACATGTGTGAAATCTATCAATGGATTTTGACATAGATGAAATGAAAACTATTTGAGAGAAATATCTCTTTTTTTAAAATCATTTAAAAGTCACATAATTATAAAATAAAACACTTATTATAATAATATTCTTAAAAGATTGTAAGGGATGTTTCGACAATATTATAATGGTAAATAATAGTTGCACCGTCCGTATAAGTTAAAAAAAGACATTCATACCATAATTTTATCGAAAAAGTAATAAAGTCCCTTATTTAAAAAATGACAGAAGGATTCCTTTCATAAAATATAATGTCAAAGATGGGTATAAATCAATTCAACCCATAGTATAGTAAATATTAAATAATTTATGAAATATATTTTAAAAAAACTGGGATGTGGAAGATAAAGAGGTCCCAGTAGATACTTACGTATTAACAACCTCGGATAAGTAATGAGATTGTTTAATTAATCATTACCTTTGAATTTTCCTTGGTCGAGGGTATATTAACCTTCTTTTATAAAAGTTAAATAATTATTATTAAATTATACAATATCTATATATATAATAATGATATCATATATGATCCTCTAATATTTCATTGTTAATAATATTTCATTACTATCATCATTTCATGTGTTAACTGATTCGTTTTCCTTTACATGCTTGGTTACATAAGCCATGTTTTTTATTGATGGGATGTATTTGATTCATATAAAAAATGATATTATGTTCATAAATATTATTTAAAATCATAAAATAATAATAATTATTGAATGATTACAATGGAGAATGAATATCATCACGTTTGTGGAGACGGTAATCTGTATGTACGCACATATGGTGACTTTGTTATTCATATGAGGGATATGATAGTCAATATGGTTTTACCATTTTCATAATAACATCAATTAATTTTGAAGATATTGGAGATATTATTTTATAATGTAAACAATAAAGAAAGATTAAGTGGATTAAGGAAACAACTTGAAAGAGGTGATGAAATGTTTACCTCTTCTTCGGGGTTTTCCTTTTGATTTTATCAAAATGGATCCTAAGGTTTGCTTTATGACCAAAATATGGAATATAGATTTATTTTAGGAACTTTGGGAGGATATATTGGTAGGTTTTGGCCAATAAAAATGGTTTTGGATGTGTGAAACTAAGAGAAGAGGAAGTACCCGTTTATAAGAGAGGTGAGGGTCACTTTAGGAAAAGCGTGAAATATTATATTATAATAAAATCAATTTCAATTTCTATAAGATCAAATAAAATATTTTGAGGATAAGGTGGGGATGGGTCGAAAACCACTCAACCAATAGGTTTTAGATAGGTTTGGGTCACCATATTAACCTGATCCTTTAGATTTAACTCTTGGTTAAATATTTTGACATTTACCATGTATCTTTGTATTTTTAAATTATATGGTTAATAAACATATAATAAACTTCTAAGTGAACCCCCTGTGGTTAATTATTAATATATATAGCCTTATAAATGTCTTTTGGTATATCCATAGATTTTTAATAATATTATATCAATTAATAATAGAATATTTCTTTTTAAAACTGTTTTACCTCAATTTTGACAATATTTGGTAATTTTTTGTTAATATTGTAAAATCATGATTACTTCAAAAAAATAAATTAATCAACCCTAAAATTTTATATTAACCTATAAAATCAGTTGAATTCATCAAAAGTATCAAATTAAATGTATTTGGATATTTAAAATATCAATTATTTTAATCATTCATTAAAAAGGTAATTACTGCATCATCATTGTGACATAATTAAATTTAATTATTTAATGTCTAAAAATTATAAATAAAATAAAATTATGTAGAATATTTTGTTATATTTCTAATGAATATTTATTGTTCAATTTAACTTATTTATAACCTTATATTGAAAATGTTTTTTTTATGAAAACGTTAGTTTAACACCTTTATCTCTTCTTTAAATTAAATAATAATAAATGCCCTAATCTAATACAACTGGACCTAAAGGGTAATTTTTTATTCATAAGGTTGTTTTTGGTTGAATTAATCTTATCCAATTGAATTAGAACATGGGTTAGGGTAATAATAGAATCATTTTTACCTTTAATTAGCCTATTTACTTTTACCCATGGTAAAAAAAAGTTAAAGTTATTATTCTCCAAAAAATATACGCATCTTATTGAACCACATTTTACTTACCGATATCAACCGTTTCTCTCGGAGTTTTTAAATTAAATTCACTGAAGCGGTAAAATTATTTTTTATGCAAATTTGTAAATTCTCTTAGGAGGTGGGTAAAAGAAGGTAAAAAGTTCCATAAAAGTTTTATATATCTAAACATAATATAAAATGACTCCAATGAATTACATTAAACTAATATAAGTATTATTTATCTATTTTAACTAAAAATAAATTTAAATAAAATAAATAATTATTTAAATAAAAAGTTGGTTTTAAACAATAACGTAGTTTTTTTCACTATTAATCAAAAATTGAATGTATTCAGAAAAATACAACAAATTCACTCTAAGATAATATTGATATTCTGAATCCAAAAATGAAGTTAATTTTATAAGATAAAATTTTAAAAATTACAAAAATTGGGTTTTGAAATTCATAATGGCTTGTTTTATTGGTCATGGTAGGTTAAAACTCTATGTTGTGTACAACACAAACTACAATAGTATTCAATGGGAAACGTACTAGGGAAGATTGTTGTGTTACATTAAAAATGAATAGGGTAAAGGATGGGATCAAAGAAAAGTCATGTTATCTCAAACCTGGAACTATTCATATTTCTTTTTAAGAGTTTTTATTTTATGAAAAAAATAGATACTCCGTAGTGGTGTCAATATGTAATTTTCAAGTTGATATGTAATATTTGTGGTCTAATTCCTTAAAAACTAAAAATAAAAAGATCTTAAATGTGAATTATTCATTTTATTAAAGATTATGTAATATTTTACGGTGGGGGTCCTTATACATTTTATAGATAATAAATAGATAATTTCATTAAATAATGTTCTCAATGAATGGGGATAATATGATGTTAATTAGTAAAATATATATATGAAATGTCTTGTGAAACAGATCATAGTTCAACAACAACACATCACAGATGATAATTACATGTAAATAATTTCTGATTATTTAAAACATTATTTAAGGAATTCATTGTATAATAGCAAAATTAGTGGTAAATATGTATCAGTTAGTTTCTAGGAAATAAATTTGTTATGTATCATATATATATATATATATATCTAATAGACTTCTAGGTTAAAAAAAAGAAAAAGGGGATTATACTATTCAATAAAATGATTTTAATATTTCATAGTTAAATCCAACGTATGTATGAATTTAATGAAATGGATCATTAAGAGAAGTGACAAATATTTTTGATTAAATTATGAAAAATTTCATATAAGGGGAACAATGGGTTTATTAAGATATAAAATATTGAAAAGAAAATATATCATATTGATGATCCAATTATATTGTTTTTTATGTATTTATTTTATATGTATATTTTAGTATTTTCAATAATTAAAACTATCAGGGAAGTTGTGGGTGATGTAACATAATAACAATAGATAGTTTTTTATGGCATTTTAATGGTTAAATTTTTTATAAATAATAGTGGATAAATTAATGGGAATTCATACAATATCTAATATTCAAAAAAATGATATTATGTATAAATAAAGAGAATATAAGAGATTAAATGGTAAAAATTAGAGAACTATATAATAAATATTTGAGTCGGATATAATGACCATGTGCTAAACTAATGATTTGGTGAAACATGATGAGACAGAACTAAATAGATTCACCTTTCCCAATTTCATGACATAATTTTACTTTTACTGTTTTATTGTAATGACATATATTCAATGTCTTTGATAACCCTATTTCAAGTTAGTGAGACTATATATGGGTAAAGGTGGTGAAACATAAACTCAATAGCGATATTATTTCAAAAACAAATTAATCAAATGTGATGCATTAAGTAATAATATAACCCCATAACACTAATATGTGTACACTCCATTAATATTGTATCTTTGTTTGATACAAGTAAGATTATAATGTTATATTCATTTAATTAATTTACATGGATGAAATTATATCATTGTATTTAATGATAATATATTATGTTCTTCATAATAAAATCCATATTATTTTCAAAATATGATTTTTGAAATTCATTCACACCCCCTTTGTGTTTTTTCACCATAGTTATTATAATAAGTGGTATCAAATTCAAAATATTTAAACTGTATAATATTTCCCAAAAAATAATTCAGGGGGGTATTATATTTAATATAAAAGAGTTTTAATCCTTTATAAGAAAAACTATGAAATATATTAGACCTGAATAAGATATAATCGATGATATACGAGGATCTATAACCACTTTATTATAATTCATAAAATTATACAACATGATACTATATGGTTATCATTGAATAGATCACATATGATACTACTAAACCTTTATACAAATCCCTAAATACCATATCTTAATCAGTCTATAATTAATTATACATAATGTTTAGGACTTTTTATTCTATTAAATTTATTTTAAACACTTTTCTTAAAATTTATGCTGTTGATACCAAGGTTAATAATGACATGATTAGATAATTTTATATTATAAATGATGCGTTAATGATATAAATAGATAATAAATTGATGAATTATTCATTAAAATCAATGATGTATTTGTATCTGTATGAAAATATGAAATTTATAAATGATTTAATCTGGACACACTCACCATTATATAATCCAATAAATCTATTCAAAAACAAATTGTGATAATGGTGAGGAAGATTTTAGAGAGTAAACATCATAAATGGTTGATATAAATATTGAATGAAGAAAAAATAGGTTTAAATGAAAAATGATATTATCATTAATGAATAATAAAAATATATAACTTTTCACAATTATATTTCTAAATAGAAATGTTAGAAACAAATTTAAAATTAGTTTCTCAAAAAATTAATATAAGAAGTTTTCCCCATTAATGAATAGTAAATATAGTTATCGTAATCATTTCAATGGATACCTTTGAATGTGAATCAATGTTTTTAGTGATATAGAAAATAATGAAACCCCATTTAAAATGGAATTAATTTAATTAAAATATGGATGAAATTAATAAATTATAGTGGTGATCATATACAATAGATAAAATAAACAATATTATTGCATATTAAAATTTGTTTTTGAAATTAAATTTGATCATGAAGGGGAACCTATGAATATAAATATTTAATGAAATGAGTAGTTAAATATTAATGATCTATTAATAAAATTCTATGAGTATATGGGTGAACTAAAATAAAAAACTACCAAGTAGGAGTAAAATTTTGAAGTGGAAGATATTACATAATGGAATCCCATATATGTAGAATAATTTAATTAAAAATTTCATCAAAAATAAAATGTAATGGAAGAACACAATGTTTATTATTAAATAAAAAATATAATTAGTTGCATAAAATGTATTAGGGTCGTGATAAATTTATGATGAAATTAATGATGTAAAATATAAAAAGAATACATTTTGGGGTTGTGACATTGCTTTTGTAAAAAAAAACCTAACAAATACTCAAAAAAAACATAATTTCAGTTTATTAAAACTATATATTATCTAATGTGTATGATGGAAACATTATATAAATGATACACATCCCAATATCAAATAATAAATAATTATAAAAGCGTTATTATTAATGGAATGAAAATGGTTAATGGGAACTCGTAAATGTAAATGGAAATAAGATTTTAAAAATCCAATTGTTATCTATATAAAATTTGGGATAAAAGTGAAAATCGATGCCATTTAAGAAATTATAATTTTTGGGATACTTTGGTTACATGAAAAACTATTACAAAAGGTAATAATTTATCTATAAATAAAATATAATAGTCAAAATAAATGAAGTATATTTAAATATCCTCTAAAATGTATGATACACTTATTTTTTATGTAATTCATTCATTATTCTATATATAAGTATAATAAAAATTTATGTTAGAAAATATAGTGTTGAAATTTAATCACTAAGATCTTTAATAGGAATTGAAATATAATATTTTAAAATTACTCCATTTGATAATAAATTTTCTATTATTCAAGAGGAATAATATTGTCTCATTGAACATATAGTTAATATTGATGAGAGATCTGAATTTTCCACAACATAATAAAGAATTAATAGAAGTAAAATAAGATGAAAAATTAAGCAACATTATTAAAAAAAAGACACTAAATAATTACAATAATATCAACAAGTAGACAACTAAAAGTTGGTATATTTAATATATGATAGGAAATGTGGTTTTATTAAATATCATGAAAATTTATATATATTAAATCATTTTTTAGTAATAAATGTTAATTGATGATAAAGGGCAGTGGTAATATATGGATATCCATATATGATTTTATGAATATATATGTTTTAATTTCCTTATTAATATTGGTGGTTCACTTCAAAGGGTGGATCTATGAAAGAAATTATATATTTCCATTTTAAAATTTCATATGAAATTAAATTGTCACTTATTATAATGAGGAATATCACTACATAAATCTTACAAACTGAGGAATGAAAAAATACACATAATGTTAAATTGTCACTAATTCGAAGGATTGTATATTCCGTTTCATGTGATGGAATCATCCATGACTATAAGATCTACTAAAATCATCATTCTAGAAATAGTGAGTATGTTTTATTCATGAAATCCTGTTAAAAAAATACAACATTGAAATATTCATTTATTAGAATAAATTATTCCATCATAATCAGTATTATTCATTTATTTTCATGTATTCAGTGAGGTGGGGATTATCATTCTCTAATAATTATTTATCTCTTAAAAAAATTATGTTCTCTCACAAATAATAATAATGTATAAGATGTGTTTCTTTCTCCTTTTTTCTTTAACATGTGATCCAAGTGTTATGATCACACAAAAAACCAATTGTTCATACTTTATATTCATCTTCTTTTACTTGCTTATCTACAGGTACACTACTTCTTCTTCTCTCTTATCTTCACTTTATGTAGAAATATTTCCACAGAAACTTCTTAACTATAATTATTCTCCTCTTATAAACTCTCTATATTGAATAATCATTCAAATATTAATTATATATAACATAACTAGAAAGTTACTTTTTTCAATTTCAAATTTAAATGTAAAATATAAATTCAATCAGAAAACATCATTTAACTTATTATTAACTCATATTCAACTTATCTTATGACATCTTCCTTTACTAGATATTTCTAGGTCATCAGTGAGATTCTATACAGTTGAATCATGATAATTCAATTCCTATAAACTATTTTCTAATATTATATCAATTTAGTGAATGAACATATTATTTAAACACAGACTAATCTTTTATTATTCCCCATGTATTCATTATCCTTACATGATACCATTCCTTATGGTCTGATACATTTAATAACCTAATAATAGTAAAGAAAATAATTAATTAGACTTTATCATCATGTGTTGAATTAATCTCATGAGCCACACATAATTTTATGAAAATAAAATGACTTCCTAATATAATTTTACTACATAAAAAATCTGAAAATATAGATGTAATCCCCTCTAAATCTGTTTAATTTGTCACAATGTAAATACCATCATTATGATGCAACCATTATTCTCTAAATACAAATATCATAATTTATCTTAGTGATATTTAATCATAAAATAATGTCATTAGCATCACCATTTGAAATTATGAATTCATATTATCCTTTTATAAATATATCTTTTGAAAAATCAAATTAACATTATAGTAATGTTAAATTTTTGGAAAAGTAAAATAACATACATATCAAAGAAAATAAATACATATAATAAATGAAATATTATTTTTGTAAAATATTACGTGTAAAAATTTTACGCATTTCCAATGTTTATGGAACATTCTAATATTATACTCATTAATAAATATCAAACCCACAAACCATGACCACAAATATTTCTAATTTTCTACTCACAGATAGAATATTATGTTTGAAAAATTCATACCTTTCTAATACAAATTTATTATGCATGAAGTTATTTTCTAAATTCCCACCATGTTATTTCATAATGTCACTTCTTTGTATTGAATATTAAATCCTAACTCACAGAAATAAAAGATTTTTTTTCCATTTTTATATAAATTCTTGAGCTTTACACTTATGAATAAATTTGAAAACACATATATATAAATGAAATTACAAATTTATAAAATTATTCCAAAATATATAATAAATTATAATATATATATATATATATTCAACATTAATAGATATTATAACCTTATACACTACCCAACATCCAACCATATAGATTTTGGACATTTTCGTGTTTGGAACCTTCAAGTTGTATCTCATTATAGACAATGTTTAACAAACATTATCTTTCAATATAAAAAATACATTATATTCTATACTTACATGACATGTAAATATCATCTACCCATTTGATAACATTAGTAATTTAAAAAATTATTTACAAAATAAAAAATTCTTAATAGTCATCATCTAATATTATATACATTAGTATATATGATTGGGAACTTCATTTATTTATTGCAAAAAATAAATCAAAATGATTTATATAAACATTAATATATTTTCCAATCAATTTTATTTGTATTATCATCATAGAAAAATCCCATTGGGTCTCAAAAATATCACCATGGTCCGAACAACTTTATATCTCAACATGGATCATTAATGTGCTCAACAATCCTCCACCCTAATTTTATTGGATGCCAGGGAACATAAATCTCTCTTATAAATAAAAAAATTAAATAATTACTCCCCACTGTATAATTTTAATCTTTTGTGATTGAATTCAGAATATGAAATATTGAAAACAAATAAAAATTTTATGTTGTTCATTAAAGTGAGTTATATAAAGGTCATAAAATTTCTAAACAATGATCCAAATCATAAAAACATTATACTTATGAAAAATTTTCCATGAACATGTGTATAATGAGTTCCAACATACATGGTCACCAATACTGTTAGATTAATTCTCAATACACACAACCATGTTGAATATATAGTTTATCCATTTTTTTAAAATCCCATTCATTAAATAATACCCATAAATCTGATATTTTTCTCTATCTTTTGAAACATATATCTTAGGGTTCTTCCCTATATAATTTAAATCCTAATTTATATTTAGATTAATTGTAATGCTAATGGTATTTGTAGGTTCTTCACATCCTATGAAAAAAATACATAAATAATCAGTTGGAGAGGTGGAAAACATCATCATACCATAGCCTTTGATGAGTGATGAATGAAATTTATTATTCACCCTTAATGGCTTGGAATTAAACTATACCTTTTATTAAAAAAAATAATAGGTTAATTTTTCTTCAACACCCATTTAGATAGTAAGAACACATATTATTCTCTTCCTTAATAATTTTATATGATAATTATTCTTTCTTAATATCTCCATTTATTCTTCATTATAATATGTTAAATAAAAGAATATTTAAATATAATTTTCTTTTAATTCTTTCTTTTTATGATCTCCTCTAACTGAGAAAATATATAAAAATATCATTTTTAGAAAAAAAAATTTCCACGCCTTTTGGATAAATAAATCTCTAATGTATTCTTATCATCTTTCTTGTTATTCTAGTGCTGCATCACCTTATTTACTATTTTAAAACATGGAAAATGTTACATAGTGTATGTTTACATAAAATCAAATTTTTTTACCTCAATATCATTTAAACATTTTAAATCCTATAAAATAATAATTCATTTTAACCATCACGTAGTAAACGTGCACATAAAAAATATTGTTTCAACCCACTAACAAATAATGAGCTCTTTGTTATGAATATATTTTATTTAATAATTTCTAAACAAAACACTATATATTTTATTGTCCCTCCATAAAAATGATACATAATAATTTTATTCATTTTCCAATATTCTTCAAGAAATCCAAATCACATGTTATATGATATTATAATATTATATCAAAGATTAATGAATATTTCATTTTTAAATATTCATGTTAAATTTAATGATAAATTTATTCTCATTTCCTTCCCCTTTATTCATATGAGACTCTTAAATAATATAATTTATACCCCTTTTCCTTGGTTTAACGGTAATTAATTATTTGAAAATTTTAACCAACATGTTACATTTCCCCAAAACATCATCAAATAGGATTAACTTTTTTAAAACATTAGATTAAAATTTTCAGATTTATTCCGAACATTTCTACTCTTAGTGGGTTGACTCTCCATTGATCCATCTCTCTAGGATCCACTATGATTAAGGAGATATTGGTAGTTCAGTGAACATATGATTTTTAATTTTCAATAGCTCCATTTGTTTTGTATGTACCCATATGTTTAATATTGTCCTCTAAAATAGCATGTTATCTAGATGATGAAATATACTCTATATCCTTCTTTTGACAAACAATTATCTCTCCATTTTGGAAAAAATATTAAATCAAATAAATTCATATTCAATATATATTTATTACTATATAATTTTTAAAAATCATATATTGTAGATTTAACATTCTAATTAGTGTTCCCAAAATTTCAAGATTCTTTATAAAACTATTTTCTTGAAATTAATATTCAATTCATCGTTGTGAATATTAAATTAGACTTTTCACCAAAAAATATAATTTTATTTTCAACGATTGAATGTGATATCTGTTATCTTATATGAACATCCCCATTCAAGAAAACATAATATCCTTACACAAATATCTCTTTTATATATTATCCAAATATTTTAATTTAATTTTAAATATGTAATTTTTACATTCTCATTCCATTTTCAGATACTATACATATTTTTAAGAAGGATTAAGGTCCTTCTATTTTTACAAAACCTTATCATCCTTTTAAAATTTTAGATTCTTCATTTTATCAATAAAATTGTTCAATTTATTAGTATCATTCGAAAACATTTACTTATTTCCTCTATGGATGTTAATAATTTATATATAATTTCAAAAACATATTCAATTTTTTTTCCTTAGAACGTTGAAATAACCATGATAGAAACACATTGAATTACAATTTTGACAAGAAGTTAATTTTTATCTCTTCCTCACCCTCATCCTTATTACACTAATCACTTTTTATTATTTCATCATTATGATTTTAAATTAGAATCCATTCATAAACCTTGTATCATGTATTTTTTTCATTATAATCACTACTACTATCACTATCATTAAATACATTCTTTAATTATAATCCTTAAAGTCAGAAACATCATCTTCATCCATATTAAAATTTTATTCAATTAAATATGTAATATCATCATAAAAAAATATTTAATAAGAATCTCTTTTTGAATCATAAATTTGACTCTTATCACACAACTTTATATTAATGGAATAAATTCTCCAAATTTTATTTCAATATCTTATTTATCATTAAAATATTATTCATATTCATCAATTTTTTTCTACTCTTCTCTTTCTTCAATGATTTTATAGAAATATCCCTACCATACATTCCCTTTTTCTTAGGGAATCATCGATTATGCATTTCATAAGCTATAAATATGGTAAAAATTATCCAATGGAATTGTAACCAGATCATCGAAATCGACTACTAAATTAATTTCATTTTATATTTTTATAAGCACATATAGTGTCTTATAGAATTCCAAATAATACTCTATCTTCTAAAAAAACCATTGATTATTCTCACCACAATATTATATATATTTTCTAATAAATATATTATTTCATAATCATTCATATAATGATCATTATATAATAATCTATAAGTTTATACCTTGTATCTCTTCACATAGGGATTTACATTTTAAATATTTTACAATTTATCCAAAATTCATTTTAAAATCATGATAAATTTAACCTTGAGATGATCCTTATCAGATTGAGGTGAAAATATGGAATTTTTAGCATGACTATAATTCTATAAGATCATCATATATATATATATATTTTATCACATCACATTCATCACAAGGTAAAAATCCATAATTAGTATCCACAAAAACATCCAAACTAATTTATTGATGAAATACAAACATCCATGTCACGACCCGTCCTCGGGGCTCATGTCGTGACTTCCCCAAGCCCGCCTTACATAGGCCAGGGTCTGGCGACTAGCACCAAAGGCATAAATCCCAATAAAAGGTAAGGCATTGCCTTTATATAAGTAAATAAACCCAACTAAGTATGCAAGCTATAGTAAACACTATGTAAACTGAGTACAAGAGTAAGTGCTAAAAAGTAATGGGCCAGAATACAAACCCAACTGAAAGTACAGTAAAACTGAAAAGAAAGTACAACATCAGTAAAATAAATCAGTAACCACTGAGTCATCCTCCAACTATCCAAACTGATGGGTGGATATAAATAGTCTACTCATCTCCTCAAGTCCGGTTGTCTGCTCAGTGTACGTCCCGCCTAATTTTCCACCTTAAGGTACCATCCCACTCCACAATCCTCAACCATGATCGGCGATGTCCGTCATCTGCAACCAACACAATGTAGTGCGGGCATAGCCCATGCAGGGGTGAGTATACGATACTCAGTAGAGACCCTGAGACCCCTGATGGTCTCCCAGAATCCACAAAGGATAAACCACAAAGGAAGGATACAAACACGAAGTATTAACCAACTCTACTTAGGTATATTCCCATACATATACCTAAGTAATCATTTCCAGTTCAGCTCCAACTCACGAGCCCAAGAACAACCCAGTCCACACAAAAAAACATAACCCAATCCACATAGGAAAGCAAGTCAATCATATTGAAGATAATGACTAAATGTCAGCTCACATAGGTATACAACTCACGAAGAGGGGTGTAGATGATAGATGTATCCTCTGAATCATCTCATATGCCAAACCCACGTAGGATCCAATTAAAGAATTCATTACTGTCAAACCCACGTAGGATCCTAGTACAGTAACCATCACTACCGAACCCACATAGGATCCATGTACAGTCGTCCTCACTGGCGAACCCATGAAGGATCCAAGTACAGTCGTCCTCGCTGCCGAACCCATGTAGGATCCAAGTACAGTCTTCATCGTCGTTGCAGGCGTAGCCAACTCTAGGGTTCCTGCACACAGCATGCTCAATTCGAAGAGGGTCCGCTCCATGTGCCAAGAGTTTTGATACATAAATTTGCACGAAGTTCAGAGTTAATGTATCACAATGTTCCGTCTCATCAATTGGAACTCAAAGCGACAGACGGCACGTCAATCGGACGCCCGGTCTCTGAGATATTGGCTTTTTCCGTCCCAGGGGCCTGGTTGGGTTTTAAGCTAAAACCAACCCGACCGTACTCCAGTTGTTTCCAAACCTCAGGTGTAGTAAGTCAAAATAACCGTCTCACTATGAGGAATCCAATGTATATGATGGCATGTCATTCGGACGTCTGGTCATTAATTTTTAAGCGTTTCCGCTCCAAGGGCCTGATTGGATTCGGGTTCAAACCAACCCTGCCATACCCAAACTTCACCGACACCTCATGTGTTATATAACTATACGACCGTCTCGATCCAAGGATCCCAACTCAACTAAAGGTGCATCAATCGGAGGTCTGTAGCCCAAGATATGAGTGTCTGAACAATCCAGTCAGAAAATAGGGGGTTTGGGCCCTGTCCGACCCGACCCAATACACCCTGGGTCGGCCCGAACCGGGGCGACCTATCCCGAGTCTAGGTATGGCCCAAATGGGTGCAGCCCGGCCCGGCCCTAGCGAACTGGCTCGGCGCGGGCGGCCCAGCCCGATGCGGCCTGCGGCCCGGCTCAGAAGCCAGCCGCAGCTCGGCTGTTGGCCGAGCGGGGTGCGAAGAGGATGCAACCCCCATTGTTTTGGAAACGGCGGCTTCCCTAGTGGGGTCCGCCCTAGTTAGGTCTGGGGGGTTACGCCCTCCGGTTTCATCAGAAACGGCCGACCATAATGGTCGGTCGGTTGAGCCGCCGCAGGACCCGCGGGGGTCCCACCTCCTGGAACGTTGGCGGCCGGCCGAGTCCGGCCTGCCCTGCTGAAGACCGTCGCGGCCTTAGGCCGTGGCCCCTGTCCGACCGGCACGGCGCGATAGCATCGCGTCCCACCGCTGCGGCCCGCTCCTAGCCGCGGGCTCCTTCGGCCTCACCAGGGCGACGCGACGATGCCACGCAACCCCGTCGCGGTCCTCTTCATTCCCGCACAGTTCAACAGCACCGGACCACCTTCCCCGCAAAGATCAACGAGGATCAATAAAAAAAGGGGAGGAGGATCGGCCAAGTTTGTGCGGTCCGACCTCTTCCTGTTATGACAATAACAAGCGGCCAGATTAATCAATGAAGAACGTTAAATTAAACTTGAAGGATGATAACCCCTACTTCAATAAATGATGTCATGTTCTGGCGACGTGGAAAATGGCATCACGGGGTGATGTTTCAAAGATAGCGTTGGCGTGCGTCCATGGAGGGGATGGCGTTTCACACTAGCTGTAGAGAGAAGAAGGAATGGCATGTCATCTCAAATTGTGGTGACAACGTTCTTCATCGATGTCTTGGCGTTTTCAACAAAGGAGATGAAGTTCTTTAAGGAAATATAGCTCTCTCCTCAAATTCCCTCACACAACAAAACTAACCAAATAAAATAAGGCCTCTCTTTATTTTATTATTTTTTCCATGCATTTAAAACATTAAAATTCAAAACACTTAGCTAAATTAATTGAAGAGGTTTAATTAATTATTTTAGTGTGTGTTGTCATGAATTAAAGTTGGATGGTGGGGAGTTATCCAAATAAAGGGGGAGTTAGGGAGTTAGGGAATATGAAAAGTTGGGGCTCGTGTGGGCCCCACCTCACCTTTATCCTCACAAGGGTAATTATTAACTAGTGGGTCCCACCCCAAATCCCACACCTAGGATATAACCACATAGAAAAAGAAATAAAATTGTAACGCAATTTTATTTTACTTTTCATTTAATCAACATTTTTAAACAACTCCTCCAGAGCAGATGCATCTTTGATAAAGGTCCTCTTAAGCAATTATCGGCGCTGCGGTTCCATCGGTGCCCTCAGATTTCAAATCCGAGCACCGGTTGACACGATAGAAAAACCCGCTCGTTAGTTCATTGAATGTACCCGAGCTAAACTTTGTAAATTGATTCTGGGAACACCGGGCCTCGGAATCAGGTGCAATAAAAAACTACGTACTCGTAAAATCCCAAAAAAAATTATGAAAAAAGTTTCCTTGAAATTTACGGGTCTTTATATTACTCTCGCCTCAGGGATTTACGTCCCCGTAAAGATACATTATAAATTAGGGAAACAACTGAGCGTACTATGCACGCATTTGAGCATCCCGCTCCAATGTGCTCTCCTGGAGGTTCCCGTGCTGCAACCTGATGCGCACTAGAAAAATCAACCATTCACATAGGACCCGCTCTTGTCGATCCTCGATCTCCACCGAGACCTCTACAAATGTCGCCCCGTCGTCGATGTCTAGCTCTCCATGATCGATGATATGCATCGAGTTTTGCACGTATCTCCTCAGCTGAGTTAAATGGATGTCATCATGCACCTAGTGCAACTGAGGTAGAAGAGCCATGCGATAAGACACCTCCCCTATCCTGCTGAGAACCTGGAATGGTCTGATGTAGCATGGAGATAACTTTCCACCCCGGCCAAATATCCATAACCCACGACGAGGTGAGACCCGTAAGAAAACGTGGTCTCCATCCTCAAAATCTAGTGGTCTCTCCCTCATATCAGCATAGTATTTCTGTCGGCTCTGTGCAGTCCTCATCCTTTCGAGGATGATCTGCACCTTCTCTGTCGTAGCCTGGACCATCTCTGGTCCTACAAGTTCTAACTCCCTAGGGTCTATCCAGCACAGAGGTGATCTACAAGGTTTTCTTTACAATGCTTCGTATGGTTCCATCCTAATGGTGGAGTGGTAGCTATTTTTGTACTCAAACTCCAACAAGGGTAGGTGATCCTACCAGCTGGGACAAAAGTTGAGGACACATGCATAGAGCATGTCCTCAGGTGTCTGAATGGTCCTCTCCATCTGGCCATCCGTCTGAGGGTGAAAGGCGTTGCTCCAGCATAGCTGCGTCCCAAAATCCTCTTGCAACCCCTTCCAAAGTCGGGAAGTAAAGTGAGCGTCATGATCGGAGACGATAGACGATGGCACACCATGAAGTTTTACGATATCCTGGATGTAGAGGCGTCCCATGCTCTCCACTGAGCCCTGCTCTCTGATAGGTAAGAAGTGGGCCGACATGGTGAGTCGATCAACAATCACCCATATGGAGTCATGTCTTCTGGATATATGTGGAAGTCCCATCATGAAATCCATAGATATCCCGTCCCACATCCACTCCGGGACCTCAAAGGTTTGTACGAAGCCTGTTGGTACCTGGTGCTCCACCTTCATCTGCTGGCAGGTGAGGCGTCGTGAAATTAACTCTGCCATAACCTTCTTCATTCGCGGCCACCAGTGCTATCATTTGAGATCCTGGTAGATCTTCGCTACTATAGGATGTACTGCCAAAAGGGATGTGTGAAACTCTCTCAGCACCTCCTCCTGTAGTGCAATTGGTACCATGGTACGTCCTCTGAAAAGAATGACGTGCTCTCCTCCTATAGAAAATCCATCAGGTGCATTTCCTGTGGATATCTGTGCACGTCGTGTCTCATAGTCAACGGCCCCATGCTTTGCCTCCCTGTCCCGCTTAAGCAGTGGAGGAGTGACTGTGAGAGACTGTAGAAAGGATGCCCCATCTCTATCCATGAAGGATATCTGTAAAGTGGCTAACTGCTCTGTCACGTCTCCAAGTAGTTGAATGCATGTCCTCCTGCTGAGAGCATCATCTACTACGTTCCCCTTTCCATGTGTATAGACTATCTCGAAGTCATAGTCTTGGAGGAACTTTAGAAATCGCCACTGTCTCAGGTTCAGGTCCTTCTGCGAGAAGATGTACCTGAGACTCTAGTGGTCAGAGTAAACTGTAAACCACTCGCCCCTCAGATAGTGCCACCACATCCTCAATGAGAAGACCACTGCTGCTAATTCCGGGTCATTGGTAGCGTAGTTCTTCTCGTTCTGATTCAAATATCATAAACTATAGGTAATCACTACCCACTCCTGCATCAGGACACACCCGAGTCCGGTTCCTGATGCATCACAGTAAACTACGTACCCTGCGCCCTCCTCTGGTAGCCTCAAGATGGGTGCACTGGTAAATCTCTTTCTCAGCTCTTGGAAGCTCAGCTGACATCTATCCGACCACACGAAGGGTTTCCCCTTCTTCATCAAAGCTGAAAGTGGTTCTGCAAATCTGGAGAAGTCTAGAAAAAATCACCTATAGTACCCAGCCAGACCTAGGAAACTCCGAACCTCCGTTACGCTCCTGGGTGGCTCCCAAGCTAGCACTGCCTTGATCTTCATAGGATCCACCGCAAATCCCATCTCTAAGATGACGTTCCCCATGAAGTGGACCTCTCTAATCCAGAATTGACACTTCATCAGCTTACCATAAAGCTGGTTCTCTCGAAGTCTGTCCAGTACAACCTGCAAGTGGTAGGCGTGCTCCTCCTCAATAGTCGAGTAAATCAATATGTCGTCGATGAAGACTACGACAAATCGATCGAGGTAATGCTGGAAGATCATGTTCATGAGACTCATGAACATTGATGGATATTTGGTTATGCCAAAAGGCATAACCAAGAACTCATAGGGGCCATACCGACACCTGAAGGTCGTCTTCTACACATCCTCGTCTCGAACTCTGGGCTGATGATAGCCTGACCTGAGGTCTATCTTTGAGAACCGGCGTTCTCCCTTGAGTTGATCGAAGATGATTTCAATCCTCGGATGTGGATACTTAATCTTCATGGTCAACTGATTTAGGTGACGATAGTCAACACACAGTCGCAAGCTGCCGTCCGCCTCCTTGGCGAACAAAATCGGGGAAGCCGAGGGTGAAACACTGGGTCGGATGAATCCCATGCCCTGCAAGTCCTCCAACTGTACCCATACCTCTCGAAGCTTAGAGGGAGCCATAAAATATGCTGGAGTAGATATCAGGGTTTTATGGGGGTACAAGTCAATATAAAAGTCTACTTCTCTGTGAGGAGGTAGTCCTGGAACGTCGTCAGGAAAAACGCCCATATACTGATCCACCACAATAGGAAAACTCGGACTCTTCAGATCAACTGCTCCCAGGATGAGACTAGCAAACTGATGATTTATCGGCTATCCTCTCCTCTGTGTGAGTCCATCCTGCACTGCAAAGGATCCCTTCTCACTGGTGAGGGTGAACCTACTCCCATCGGTGCGGACACACCACACCTTGCACCTAATGAAGTCGATCTGAGCATGGACCATAGATAACCAATCCATGCCCAAGATGACATTGTAAGGCCTCGACATCACTATAAAAAGATCTCGGTCTAAGCTCTCGCCACCTAGAGTAAGCTCACACTACCGGCACCAGGGCGTAATCATCGATTCTGCTATCGTAGGAGCCTCTAGTTGTAAGGATCGAGCCAACGGCTCCGTCGAAATCTCTGAACTCCAAACAAGGGCAGAAACAATGAAATAATGAATCACTATTGTGTCTATAAGAACTTAAGTAAGGGTGGAGTAAACATAGATAGTACCTCGAATCATCGCAGGTGCACCGTGGTCGTAGGCCTCCACTGCCTGAAGTTGAGCCTCCCTCTGCCCGCCAGCTCCTTGTGGTCGGGGTGGACCTCATGGTGGTGGTAGATCCCCGAAGCGCCGTCCACCACCTTCTGCTCGTCCAGATCATCTACCTCGTCTGACTGCTTCATGTGGACCACTATAGTCGAACATCTATATCTGCTTGGGTGGTCCCTCAACTGTCTGTTGGTCCTCTGCATGGCGGGTCGGGCAGTCACGAGCCATGTGGCCCTGCCCGCCGCATGCATAGCACTGTCTGTCTCTTGTATGACTCACTCTGCTGCGTGTGCCCCGCACCTCCGAACTAGTATTATAAGGTCTCCCACCTGATGGTCTAGTCTGCTTGGACCTCTGCAAAATCTGTCTAATGCCGGCTGTAGAAGACTCCCCTACATGTCGCCCTGCGGTAGGCCTCGCTGTTGGCGTAGGCTCAGCAAGGATGCTCTTCACAAGAAGGGATCGCTCCAGTACTCATGCATCGGTATACTGAAGGAGATCATAAAAGACCTGATCTCATGCATCAGTCCCTACTCGAAGGTTCGGGCCTGAAAGAATGGGTCTCGTACCATGTCCATGGAGTAGAGCGAGTGGTTGGTAAATCTCACCGAGTACTGAGCTACTATCACGCTGCCCTGCCACAGCTGTAGTAACTCATGGATGTGAATCACATGGAGGGTGGCTAGAACGAACTCCGAGAAGAAGAGGCTCTCGAAGTCCATCCAAAGTAGAGATTCTTCACTGTTCACCTGGTGCATCAGGCTCCACCATCTACCTACTGCTGCGTGCAAGAGACTCACTGCAAGGATCACCATGAGGTCATCTAGTGTCCCTACTAAGCTGAAGACTCGAACAACAGCCCCGAGCCAATCCTCTACTGCCTGAGGGTCTGTCTCTCCACAGAAACTGGGCGGACTATGATGCTGAAACTCATGTAGTGCACTCAGGAGACGTGCACTCTCAACTACTAGGGCTGGTGCCATCAGTGGATCGGTGGGTAGAGGTGTCGTTTGTGCCTCCGCTGTAATGGGGCCCTGCACCGAGGCCCCGTCGCTCAGTGGGCTGCCATCTCTCACAAAGCTCGGAACCCTAGCAAGATGCCGTCGTGGGGCCATCTGGAAAAGAAATAGGTCTGCCACGGTTAATACAGTATACCTGGTGAGCTAGCACAAAGTAATCACAATGAAAACTTTTGAAACACACATACAATCAATGTTTTCGTGCAACGAGTCGGATATTAGAAGTCAGGGTCCTGTTATATGGATACGTCAGCCACCGCACCATCACTGGACTCCCTGGATTGATAACCACACTAAATACCCTTAACATTATTGCTTCACATAGAAGCAATTAATAGAGTCTTGAGTTATGTGATATAACCGACTCCTCTGACACCAATTTGTCACGACTCGTCCTCGGGGCCCGTGCTGTGACTACCCCAAGCCAGCCTTCCATAGGTCAGGGGCTGGCGACTAGCACCAAAGGCGTAAATCCCGATAAAAGGGAAGGTATTGCCATTATATAAGTAAAGAAACACAACATAGTACGCAAGATATAGTAAACACTAATTAAACTAAGTACAAAAGTAATTGCTGAGAAGTAATGGGCCAGAATACAAACCCAACTACAAGTATAGTACAACTGAAAAAAAATTCCAGCAGCAGTAAAGTAAATCTGCAACCACCGAGTCATCCTCCAGCTATCCCACCTGAAGGGTTGGTACAAATTATCTCCTCATCTCCTCAGGTCCGGTCGCCCACTCTGTGTATGTCCCACATGATAGTCCACCTTTGGGTACCGTCCCGCTCTACAAGCCTCAAACACAATCAGCGTTGTCCGTCGTCTGCAACCAACACAACGTAGTGCGGGCATAGCTCGTGTAGGGGTGAGTATACGATACTCAGTAGGGACCCCGAGACCCCCGAAGGTCTCCCAGAATCCAAAAAGGATAAAACAAAAAGGAAGGATACAAACACAATGTATCAACCAACTCTACTTAGGTATATGCTCATACATATACCTAAGTCATCATTTCCTGTTCGGCTCCAACTCACAAGCTCATGTACAACCTAGTCCACACAAGAAAACACAACCCATTCCACACAAGAAAGCATGTCAATCATATCAAAGATAATGATTGAAAGTCAAGACTCATCTCACACTGGTATACTACTCATAAATAGGGGCGGAGATGATAGATTTAGCCTCTAAATCATCTCCCCTGCCGAACCCACGTAGGATCCAAGTACAGAAGTCGTCACTACCGAACCGACGTAGGATCCTAGTGCAGTAACCATCGTTGCCGAACCCATATATGATCCAAGTACAGTCTTCCTCGCTGCCGAACCCGCGTAGGATCCAAGTAAAATCTTCCTCTCTGCCGAACCCATGTAGGATCCTAGTACAGTCGTCCTCGTCGACGCAGTCGCAGCCAGCTCTAGAGTTCCCACACACAGCTTGCTCGATTCCGGGAGGGTCTGCTCAATTAGCCAAGAGGGTCGATACATCAACTGTCACGAAGTCCAGATTTTATGTATCACAAAGTTCTGTCTCATCTATAGGAACTCAAGGTGATAGATGGCGCGTCAATCGGACGACCGGTCTGATAGATATTGGCTTTTCCGTCCGAGAGGCCCGGTTGATTTTTAAGCTAAAACCAACCCGACCATACTCCAGCTGCATCCAAACATCAAGTGCAGTAAGCCAGAAGAACCGTCTCACTAAGAGGAATCCAACGCAAATGACGAAACGTCATTCGGACATCCGTTTGTTAAATTATAAGCATTTTCACTCCAAGGGCCCAGTTGGTTTTGGGTTCGAACCAACCCGATCGTACCCAAACATCACTAAAACCTCATGTGTAATATACCGAAACGACCGTCTCGATTCAAGGATCCCAATGCAACTGATGATGCGTCGATTAGGGGTCCATAGCCACAGATATGGGCATTTGAATGAACATGTATGAAAATAGGGGGTTTTGGCTCAGTCCGACCTGGCCCTCTACCCCATAGGTCGGCCCGATCCAGGTCGACCCAACCCAGGCCCGGGTCCGGAACAATTTGGCGGGGCCCGGACAAGCCCAATTGGGCAAGGCCAGGCCCGGCTGGAACAGCCCGGCCCGGCGCTGGCGGCCCGGCCCCACGCTGGCGGCTCAGCCTGGCCTGGCACGGGAGGCCAGGCATAGCGCGAGCGGCCCGGCCCGACGCAACCTGCGGCCTAGCTCGGAATCCATTCGTGGCTCGGCTGTCGGCTAAGCGTGGTTCGACGGGGGCGCATCCCCCTTTGTTTTAGAAACAGCGACACCTCCTAGTGGGGTCCGCCCTAGGCAGATCTGGGGGGTTACGCCCCCCGGTTTCTTCAGAAACGGCTGGCCATAATGGTCTTCCGGTTGAGCTGTTGCGGGACTCGTGGGGGTCCCGCCTACAAGAACGCTAGCGGCCAGCTGAGTCCGGCCACCCCAGCTGAAGACCACTGCAGCCTTAGGGCGCAGCTCCTGTCCGACCGACGTAGTGCGCCGATGCCGCGCCCCTCTGCCGCGGCCCACTCCTAGCAGCGGCCTCCTTCGGCCTCACCGGCGCCGCATGGCGGTGCCGCGCACCACAGTCTCGGTAGTGTTCATTCCCGCGCGGTGTAACGGCTCCGCGCCGCCTTCCCTTCAAAGATCAACGAGGGTCAACAAAAAAAGGGGAGGATGATCGGCCGTGTTTTTGTGGTCCGATCTCCTTCTCTTATGATGATAACAAGCGACCAATTTATTCAACTAAGAACGTTAAATTAAACATGAATGAAGAAAACCCCTACTTCGATAAACGATGTAGTTTTCCGGCGACGCGGAATATGGAGTCGCGGGGTGAGGTTTTGATGACGGCATTGGCATGCATCCAAGGAGGGGACAGCGTCTCACACAAGCTACAAAGAGAAGAAGGAATGGCATGTTGTCTCTCCTTGTGGTGGCGACGTTCTTCGTCAACGTCTTGGCGTTCTTCAATGAAGGAGATGATGTTCTTCAATAGAATAGAGCTCTCTCCCCAAATTCCGTCACACAACAAAACTAACCATATAAAATAAGGCCTCTTCTTATTTTATTACTTTTTCCATGCATTTCAAACTTTAAAATTCAAAACACATAGCTAAATTTATTCAAGAGTTTTAATCAATTAATTTAGTGTGTGTTGTCGTGAATTAAAGTTGGACGGTGGGGAGTTACCCAAATAGTGGGGGAGTTAGGGAGTTAGGGAATGTGAAGAGTTGGGGCTCGTGTGAGCCCTACCTCACCTTTATCCTCTCAATGGTAGTTAGTAACCAGTGGGTCCCACCCCAACTCCCACACATAGGATATAACCACTTAGAAAAAGAAATAAAATTTTAACACAATTTTATTTTACTTTTCATTTAATCCACAATTTTAAACAACTCCTCCCGAGCAGACGTATCTTCGGTAATGGTCCTCTTAAGAAATTACCAGGGCTGCAGTTCCATCGGTGCCCTCAGATTTCAAATCTGATCATTGGTTCAAAAGATAGAAAAACCCACCCGTTCGTTCACTGAACGTACCCGATATAATCTTCGGTAATTGATTCCGGGCACACCGGGCCTTGAAATCAGGTGTCGTCAAAAACTGCATACTCGTAAAATCCCAAAGAATTTAAGAATAACATATTCTTTAAATTTACGGGTCTTTACTATCCAATAATCTGAATATGGTAATATTTACTATAAAAAGAGGCAGTACCCATGTTATTCAGCAAATTAATTTATTCTAGGTTCACAATGTAAATTATGAGACTAGATATACAACCACAAATGAAAATTTTCTCAATTCATAAAATCAAAACAAAAAACTCAAACACTATCTAAATTAATAAAACATAATAATAAAATACATTCATATTCTCGAACATTATAGGAAACAAAGACTACTCTAAAATAACATATAATGGCCTTAGTAGGGATGTAGGTTCACTAAGATGAATATGAGTGGATTAGTGAAAAATATCCCATTTTCCCATTTATTATTTCTTATTAGACCTTCCCCTATCACTTTTTAGATTATGATATATCTCAGATAAAATCACACATTCTATAGAAATAAAATAACAATAACCCTTTATGTGTAGTTATTACTACATAAAATGACTAGATAACTCTTATAATGATCTGGAAGAACATAAGACTATATTTTATCTAAAAATCATCATTATGAAAACAATGATAAAAGTTTATATTTCAAATTTTATTGAAAAAATATAGAATTTATGCCTTCAAAAAGTATAATAAATTATTATTTATTCATTAATATTCTTACTATTGTTCTGTTCTCTTCAATTAGGTTTGTATTATCCATTTATTTTTAATGATTTGCCTAAAATTTTTGTAGTTCTTATTCACTTATTCATAATGTAAAACTGGTGTGACATATACTTTATTTCTCAAAAAATGACACATGTGTGATGATCACACACATTTCAAGTGTTAACTCATTTTTTTATCTTATAAGACATTCATAATTTCATGTACTCTATTGTTTTTTCCGTATTATCTATTTATATATACTCTTCAATTCCCACATAGATTTAGTATTATTCTTCCCTTCTGACATAGTTACTATATTAAGTAATGATGAAATATGTAACATGTTAAATCACAGTAATATTGATTTATATAAATTATTTTAAGTAAATTTAACATTTTAACTATTTTTTCACAAATATTAATTTTTTATCAAACTATTCACTTTACCAAAAACATTATATAATTATGAAATGTTTAGTAGAAACCATGTAGATGGCCCTAATATTGATATCCCAGAGTGAACAATATAATGACCACGGTTTCGTAAAAATATTATAATACCCTTACATGGATCTCTGTGACCCTTAAAGGTATTTCGTTTTTATCATACCTAGTTTTTATCACATGGTATACACATGGTTCATGTAGAACCATACACATGTATATAGAAATCATGATACATACCATTAAATGAATGTTTTCTAGTATATTATTAGTAAATTGTTAGGATAAATTGTGAGCCAAGTGTGTGAAGGGTTGTACATTTTTAAAATGTAACTTTTTATTAACGTATATTTTTTTGTCAACCAAGAATTTTATCCATGAAAAAGATTTATTTTATTAGCAGTGAATTTAATTCATGAGCACACATTTTTTTAAACTTTTCATACTAATCATGTGTGCTTCCATGAGTAATGCATATTTGATTTTCCATTTTTCCTCTATTCATTGAAAATATGTATGAGAAACCCTTTTTCTCCCCCTCATCTGTTTATGATAGGTTTGTACTAAGGAGATTTCCCCTTCTTTAAACTATAATTTTGGAGCCTCTCAACCTCTATTTCGAGTGGATTTATCCCTGTATATCTCTCTATTCTATTTGTTTCAACTTCATCTTCTGTTCATTTTTCCTTCTCCCTCAATTTCACCCAATACCTTTAACATTACTGTATATTTAGTAAATTTGTATGGTCTTATATTACTATATCATGGGGGTTTCTTATTGTCGATTTCATGGGTATCATATTGGTGCTTTCGAGCATCCTACATTAAAGGTGATGACTTCAAACATTATTTACATCAATCCAAGGTATAGTTTCTAGGAAATTTATTAAAATGGAATTTCATTTTTTTCTTCATATTTCTAAATGTTTTATTTGATAAATTATTTCTAAATATTATATTTTGAATGGTTTTTATTATGGTTTTAATAGAGTTTTCAATTGGAATAATTATTTTACATTTCATTTTAAATGGTACTTTAAACATCTAATATTTTAAAAAAAATAATGTTTCTTTTCAACCAACTATGTGGTTTGAAATATCATGACTTAGTTTTGGTCTTCAATTAAATTATAAAGTTTTTTTTTTCAGTTTTTTGGGATTTTAATGGAAATTTATGTGTTGGGTATTTAAATAATTTTTAATTGGTTTTAATTGAATTTTTATAAATTTTATGAAAATGGATTTCAACGGATTGATTTTAATGTCCAATTTCATATGTAATTTCATGTAACAGATGAATAAATTGATTTGTAATTTCATTTTATTTGATGTTTTATTTAAAAAAAATTATGTATATTTAAAATAGTTTGGGTCTGTGAGATCCTCTTGATCCCAATAATGGATTGTTATCCTAGATGTTAGAATCTCATATAGAATTGATTAGATTGTGTTCCATTAGAAATATTTTTATTTATTGATTTATATGATATGGGATATGGGATATTTATTTTGAGAGTTTTAGAGGTGAAATTACATTTATCATTTCTGATTTTATATATTAATTTTTCCTTGATTAATTGTATTTCAAAAATTTAATTACATGAATGACATATATGAGGATCCTATAAATGTTAGTGAGGTATGAGATATAGATTCTATTATATATTGATTACATAGACTAAAACACACATGTGGACCTAAATACTTAGTCTATGATAAAGTTTTATTAGGGATCTTAGTTAAAGAGATTATTGTTGGTAATAGTCATAAGGATGCATCGATAATCTTATTTATGGTTCCTAAAAAATTAATTCTATTATATCATCATGAAGTTATTAGTAATTTACAAATATAAAATAATTTTTTTTGTTAAGGAACTAATTCTCATGTTGGTACCTAAATTGATTGAAATTAAGGCATGTTGTTCTGTATACTATTAATATTGACAAGATGAAATTGTAGATTATTTTGGATTATTAAATTATCTTATTTTTAATATTTATATCATAATAGAATTTTAAAATTTGATTTCTAATGGGTCTTTTATGTATGATTTTAAAAAAATTGATTAAAATGTATTTGTGATTGTAAAATAGATATTTACATGATGTTGTTTAATAAGAATAATTGAAGAAATTTTTAATAATTGTTCATGGGTATATATTGGATTTTGATATGAAATTATTTTTATATATTTTTCATTTCATAATAGATTAGAATGAAATATAATTTATAAATAATTGTGGAAAAATTGTTATAATTACCTTAACATATCATTTTCACTAACACACAATATACATTATTCAATATATTAAACTCTTATAGTATTCATCCATGTTTTCAGAATTCTTCCTTTTGGTTCTGGTTGTCTAGCTTGTTTGTGTATTATGCCCTGGGATAAGAAGAGTGACCATGAGTCAAATAGAGATCATCATATTTTAATATGATTATTTTATTTTGGGATTTTATGTATTTTAATTTGGGTGAGATCATACTTAGTTTATCTATTTTTGTTTCAAGGTTTTTTACTAAATTATCATTTAGTTTATGTGATGCTTATTGTTGTTTATTTTAATAAATGTAACCCTATATATTATTATTTTGTACATTGAATGTTGTGTTTTCTTATATATATATATATATATCATTGTTTAAATCAATACCACTAGTAATGATTTGATATCCAAGAACTAGTTCTTAGTCTGCAATAACAAAAATGTACATAGGGGTTGTTTTGGACAAGATGGGTTCTTAGAATTAGGGGTGACATAGGTTGTATAATGAAAAAATTGTATTGGATCATGACCAATTGTTTTATGGGATGTTACACAGTAATATAAAGACTAGTATCATAATTGAGTCTCATATAGGGGATGTATGAAATTGTTTATCAAACTCTTCTTCACATTAATCGCTATGTTACCATGGGTTTTTATTAAATGAGTTTTTATTTTGAGTTAAATTTTCATAATCATTGATGGATTTTTAGGAGTTATATTAATTTTTGAACACTTGTGAGTTCTTTATATGATTTTGTGGGTCACTTGAGTTTTTGGGAAAATTATAGAGATAGTTTAAAGGGAACACATTTATTTTAAACTAACTAGTAAACCATGTAGAACCCATGTGGATGGTTATAGAACCATGATAGAACATATTACGTGGCTAGTGAATATTTTACCTGCCATTACATCCATTCCAAGGATAGTTTTATTTTTTTAAAAGATGTTTTATTTTTACTCCCTCTATTATGAGTCAATACCAACAGTTTGTGTCATTGGTATTATACTAATTATGGCATTTTTATGATATTAATTATTGGTAGACTTCAAGATTGTTCGTGGATTCTTGGTTTTATCATCATGGTAATTTCATTTTTTTATAAAATTTATTTAGGGATATAATAAATTGAAATGTTAATGAGTATTTGGTCATCAAATAATGTATTATAATAGTTTTGGAAAATGATTGTTTTTTTAAAATTAAATATTACTATTTTATTATAATAATTTATTTTTATTTGAAATGTTTTTTATGAAATGTGGTGAATGGTTTTTATTAGTGTAGTGACGTTTTAATTAGAGATTTGGAGTTTGGGTGAAACTAATTTCAAAGTGGTATGTTATGAAATATGTTACTCAATGGTTATTTAAAAGTAACTACATTAAAATTTTAAATTTTATTGTAATTTTGGCATGAAAATGGTCATTATCATGTAAAATAATTTCGAATATATTTTTTATGAGGGAGTTTTTATGATGATCAATTTTTTTATGATGGAAATTTTTTATTATTCTTTGTTTATAAAATCTATTCCCTTAGACAATTTAATATAATGTGAAATATTTAAAAGGCGTATTTTTACTAGTTGAGAGTTTTAAGAACATGAATTTTTCAAATGTATATGAATTAGTTCTTTTGGTTGTTCCCTAAAGTCATGAAAATTCTTGATTTTCTTTTGACACATGAGCCACTTGGCTCATTTTTCATGGTAATTCTATAAGACTCTTGGAAAGGTCAGAGTAGAAGATAAGTTGGTCTACTTATTCTTTGGGATAATTTCCCAAGTCTTTTGTTTTTTCCACTCTCTAAAAATAGACTTATATTACAAAATAATTTCATTTTTGGAATATTTAAGTACCATTATCATTCTCATTATTTTTGATAAGTTATAAATTATTGGTGATTTCGGTTGATAAGATTGATTAGAATGTGGACTTGGATTAGTGTATATCTCATCAGTATTGGTGAATGGTTTTGGGTATTGTTTTTTTTGAATGTCCTTTTTTTGTTACCATTTCATAGAAATTTTTGGTTTCCCCGTGTTATATATCACTTTTTTGGTTGTGTTTTTTATGATTTTAGATTGGGTGAAATCTAGGATTGTTCATAGGTAACTAGGATGAGTATTTCTTATTTTGAAAATTTTAACATAGGGGTTATAGCATTGTCTAGTTTAGCCTGGGATGGTGTTTCAAGATTGATGTCCTAGTTTACCCATTAAATAAAGTGACCAAAGGTCTATATCCCCTGTTGTGCATTTTTTTCATGGTAAGTATGCTTTGTTCTTGTGTTGCGTACATGATATTTATCTATTTTTTAATTATTGATTTTTTACTCCACGTAAAATTTTATAGAGGTTGTCAGTACTTTTTTGATTTATAAACTGACATCTAATAGGTTGGTGGATTTGATAGAGGTATTAATTTTAAGAGACTCTTAGATATTTAGTCTCACGTTTAATGTTTTATCTATTAATTCATATGTTCTATATTTTATTTTTTGTTTTCTGTAGTTGTAATAATCCAAAACACAATCTTAATACTTGTTTATAGAATTTTAATGTCCCATGTTTTTTAGAATGTTTTTTAGGAAACATAATTTTTTACGATACATTGAATAAGTTAAAAATAATTATGATCACCATTATAATAATTTTAATAAGTATTGTTTTGATAAATCATACATACTTTTAATCAATCAAGGAGATACAATTTTTTCTTGTATATTATACTAACAATAGAAATCACCATCATGTTATTTATGGTTCTGGTTCAATCAGACTGACTCATATTATGATAATCCTATTGAAAAGTATAAAAAGATATTTTGGATTATCCTAAGTTAATAATAGGAATACAAATACTTATTCCTGTTTTAAGAAAAAATATTAACACTATATGGTGTTAATCAGTACAACATTATACATTCAGTTACAATGAACTGCCAAGCAACATGTGTCTGAGGCCTTTACAAAAAACTCCACAATATAAGCATTTGGAGAGAGAAATTTGACCCTTGGGAGATCACCTATAAATAAGAAGTCATTTAAAGAGTCTGGAACTAGTCAAGTACATTCAATTTAAAAACAGTAAACAATACATAGTGTGGATATCTCATTTTTAATTATTGTTTTCCATTATAATGATGTCCTCTTAAGGATTACTTTCATGGTTCTCTCTATAAGAAAATTTATAATTGTTACTTTGGTATTATCATCATTATGATTGATGGATTTAATGAATTGGAATATGGAGAAAAAATTCATTATATTGATAAATTTGTTGATAGAATGAAAGATTTGGTCATTAAACTGAGGGCTTCTGGGGTTAAAAAGACGGATCAAATATGATCATTATATTGAAGGATTTCTATATAAAAGAATTAAATGAATTACTATAAATATAATAAAGTGAATACCATTAGTTCGGAATACATAATACATTTATCTTATAGTTAATATAGGTATCTTTTAATAAATTGTTAGTCATTCATTCTATTTATTTCTATTACATTTTTACATGTTTATTTTCTGATAGAGGAAATAAAAATTTGATAATATTATTAAACCTCCTATTTTGGTTGTTTTATTGGTGTTGATATAATTACAATAAAAGAATCATACTATTTTTTTTCAACGTAACATTAATTAGGATAAAAGTAATCTAATCAATCATATCTATAGTGATTACAATTTTCACTCTGATATAATCAGACATACTATGATTCAGATTCTGTTACAGTGTCAATTGGATTAATGGCCGAGTCTGAAAACCTAGAAATTTTATAATTGAATCATCAAATAAATTAATTTTAATGATATTTTAAAACTCAGTTCTTGTTTTTCATGATAAAAAATATTCCATTAACATTTTCAGTAAAGGAAGAAAGGCATTTTTTATTGAAAATTGGTTTAAATATTACATTCAAAAGAATTAAACACAGTAAAAATGTGTACTAAAATATATAATAAATATTTTAAAAATCTTAAAAACATTTTAAAAAACATTTTTACAAAACATGGTTTTTGGATGACAAAAGGGTTTTGACTGAATATATGATTTTCTATTAAAACATTACTTTTTAACTGTTGAGTAAATTAAGAGTGGAATATGAAAATAAAAAATTTATTCTAATGACATTACCTGATGAGAAGAAAATTCATGAGTTTATAGATAGATGAATCATTATATATGATCATTGGAAACATGGTCATAAACAATCATGATAAACAATGAGATTTTAACATAAAATCGTTACCAATTTTCTAACATTGAAATGTAAAACCAATAAAATTATACCATTAAAATAAAATTAAAATAAATTTAGGATATTTAAGTCAATATATTACATCTAAAATAGATTTTATATACACCAAATAAAATAATATATGCACATAACATAACCATATGTCTCAAAGAAGAAAAATTGAGACAAAAATATCTTACAACATTGGTAACTTTTGAACCATGATCCCCATAAAAGATAGATCCTAAAATGGATTTATATATTCCAATAATTTTAAGGATAATAATCATAAAATAAAATAATGGGAATTATATAAACCACATAAAAGAAATTGGTGGTAAATATCGCATGTGCCTGAATAATGTAAAAATTGAATCGAAAACCCCTTATCATAAGTCTTGACATCCTTATAACTTATTTGAATATCCATTATAATAATTTTTTTTATCAATGAAGTATAGAACCATAATTATATATATCATATCATATTTGATTTACTTATATCTTTTTATTACTCTTCTATTAACAATTCCATATTAAAGTCATGTATCAGGTAACAATGAATTGTTTTCATATATGACTTGATTGGTTATTTTCAATAATAGTACATTGATCAAGGTTTCATCGTCAAAAAAATAATTTTAATTAAATAATTATAATATTTATATATAAATTATCCATTTTTAACTATTCATGAATGATTATTTTGTAAAATTTAGTATGTTACATTCATGTAGATCATATGTCGTATATACGCATAAATGATGTTTCCAATTTTTAAAAATCATTATAGAAAAAATAAAAGTAATATATTATCATTATATAAATATAACATTATAATAAATAACATATTATTTTTTAAATTTAGTTGAACATATCATCCATGTATTTTGTAGATGAAAAGACAGTAACATCACTTTGTGAATGTGGTAGTCCATATGTACATGAATGACATTATCATATTTTGGTGAGTTAATATGTAAGAGAGAAAATAAAATATCATAATTTAATAATGAAATATAATTTACTAATATGATAATATTTTAATTTTTATCACATATCAATTTCATTATTATATTCCATGTATTGCGTTTGTAAAAATGAATTGCATCTCTTCGCGAGGCGGTAGTCTGCCTTACACAAAAGAAATGTTATCATATCACCTATATAATTGAAGGTAAAAAACATATATATGATATAATTACTAAATACAATTAATTAGTTTATAATTATTAGATATATTATATAGATTCATCATCATACCTGACCGTGATAGGTGTTAATAGAAAAAACCAATGGAATGGGTTTGCGATGCGGTAGTCTGCCATACACATGAACAGTGGTTTCACAACCAATTTGATTAAAGAGGTAATTGTTATATTTTCATAGATTAACATAAATAAAAAATATGTAAATTTAAAATAACACATTTATTAGATAACACTTTTTTATTAATAATTGAATGATATGGTGGAATAAATCAAATACAAATTGTCTTCAAAGGACATTTAATTCTCCTTGGGTATCGTCCTTAAAATATTACAAAAATTTCCCTAGGATAGATATAAGCCAAAAATATGGACTATATGAAGATATGTGGAATTTTAGAAGCAATTTTTGAATTTCATGGATTAATCAATGGGGTTTTGAGGTGTGAATAAGATAATAGATACGGTGGCATGTTCTAAGTGAGTTGTGTGGTACTCATGTAATTGTTTAAAAAAAAGAATGGCACAAAATTTTTCATGAAATAATGAATGATAAATTAATTAATATTTAAACATATAAATTATATTATTGAAATATTTCTGTCAACAAAGTTTTTTATAAAAGTTTTTCGGTTATTTTAACACTTATATTTTTTTGGTTAACCCATGGTAAACCCATTTTTACCTTAACCCAAGTGTGATTTTTACAGTTTTCACTTTTAATTTTAATCATAAAATAATATTTATTTATTTTAAAAAGTGAATTATTTTTATTTCTATATAAAATATAGTTTTTTGAATTCAAATCATAGATTTGAAAATTTAATTTAAGATTATTCCCACATATATGATAATAAAGCATGTTTTCAAAGATGAAATTTACAACAATTTAAAAAGGATGTATATCTTTTTTCTAAAATAAAAGTAATAGAAATGATATAAATATGATTATTATATATATATTTTAACTAATTTTACTTTAAACCATATTTCAAAATATAATTTATCATTAAAAATTATTAAAAAGAAAAAGAATTATTCAATTAGAATTATTTATTTTTCAGAATTCATCAAAAAATTTATTTATCTAAATTTTTTCTCAAATATTAACCTAATATTAAATTTTAATGGTTATTTGTAAAACTGGGATAAATTTTTCATATAATTTTTATTGATGTTTCAAATATAAAATTTAAAACAAAACTTACTGGTGCGATGAAAAAGTAGTTTTTCCAGATGTGTATTTTCAATCAAAAGATGCTTTTATATTAACTCTATATGATAAAATATTTTTATGAATATAAAATAAATTTTCATTAAATTTAATATAAAATTTTCATTTAAAATATTCAAAATTAGGGGTTTTTTCAATTAATTAAAATGGAGAAACATTATTCACATTAAAAGAGTTCTGAGGAATCCAAATTTTTAAACCAAAAAATAAACTAATAAAAAAAATAAAATTTAATGTTTATTAAAAAATTTAAGAGGATTATTTATAAATGAATGATAAATATATTACATTATAAATTATTGTTTTATTTAATATAATTAATTAAACAAAAATAAATCATAGTTTTACAGATATTTGTTTTTCAACTATTCAATTAAAAATAAATAATTTTTTAAAATTCACAAAACATCACCAAATGTTATTATTGAAATGATAATTTAAAAAATGATTCTAATAAAATGATGCATATTTTAGATACGATTTTTAAGTTAATTTTATTTTTTTTATAAAAAGTATTTTAATAAATTTTTGAAGAAAAATATATTTTTTATTAATATAATTACATTACAAAAAATAATTGATAAATTTTAATGAGTTTATAATAACATTGATATTGATTAATTAATTGTTATGTATTTTTTTTTAAAAAGTAATACTACTCAAAACCAAATATTTAATGGATAAGTTACCACAGTCTTGTTTAAAATAATATTATTTCATTGTTCATTGACGATTGGTGTTATGTGTTATTAACACAATCAAAGAAAAATTTTATTTCATGTAACACAAGAAAAAACCAGTGTTTCTTTCAAATAAAACTATCTAAAATTGAAAATTATTTATGAATAATATTAATAGAGCCTATTAATGTTGCATTATACACAATTTAAAATGTATTCTTCCCCCAATTCTCACCCATATCATCAAATGAAACACCCTGAGTTTTTTTGAATTGTTTTTCTAATATATTTAAATTCTTTGATGGCTTTCATTGAACGATACACGATGTAAATATTTCAATATATGAAATTCCAATTTACTATTGTGATAATTGAAACATAGAGTTTAGCATGTAGAACAATAAATAATATGTTTGGATTTTTTTACACGCAATACCCAATTTAGAATGTGTTACAAACAACACCATGCTTAGCATCTATTACATGCAAAAATTATTTTTTACAAAACATAATGTGTTATTATTAAAATTTTATTATATATATAAATGATATTTTAGTGGAGGTTATTAAAATTATTAACTAAATTATGAATATATAGTTTATGCATAGTTAAAAAATTTAATTCTTTGTTAACCAATTAATTCCAAATTAAGGTTAGAACTACTTTAAAACAATGAAATTATATTCCAATTTTTTTTTATACAGACATTTTTAATCTTAAAATATTAGAGAAATATGTTCATTAATTATTTAAATTAAGTTTATATGTACTAAAATCAATAAAATATTTAATATTAATATTATTTCATTCTAGATAATAGATAAGAATAAATATAAATTGATGTATAAAATAAGTATTTTTCTAAAAGAATGATTAAACACCTCTTTATGGATAAATTATTTTAAATCCAAATTGATGACAATTTTATATATTATATTTTATACAATATTCTTCACTTTTAAAGAATAATTTTAGAATACTCTTATGGTGAATTTCTATTCTTTTACAGATGAGATTAATTTTTTGATAAGAAGTAAAAAATAGTGAATTTCGAATGAGAACTGTATTTTCATATTATTTATATATATGGTTAAATTATATTTAAATTTAATTTTAAATAAAAATTATTTAATTTATACATATATTAATAGAATTTATTTTATTTTAATCAAATTTTACATTCCATTTGGATATAAATTTATTTCATACTTGTGAAACTTTTCACATTAAAAACATTTTATATCGTCTTGTCTACAAGATTAATTTCTAAATTAAATTAATCCAATTATATACATAAAATTTTAGAAAATTAGTTTTATAATTATAATAATAATAAGTCATAAATTATAATAATTGAAACTTATTTTTTGTCCAAAATTGTTTTTGAAGATAGTTAAAATTAATCTGGTGATTAAGAGAAAAATGAATTTACCAAGGGACTAAATGATAAAATTGTGGAAAACATTATTGAAAAAACCTATACAGAAGCCATTAGATTGAAATAATTATACCTTAAACATTAATAGACCTTATTTTTTAAAATATTTATTCTTTTTATTTGATATAAATGTTTGTACACCTACATTTCATTTCAAAAATTAAAAATGTGTCCTCTACCACACATACAAAGGGCCACCACCTCTCTCCATCTGTTCACAAAATAAAATTCAATAATTTTTTCTAAGAACCATTCCGATAAATTATCCACCTCAACCATTTAATTGTATAAATCTAAATTTAGGTTGAAATCTAATCATGGAATCCCGTTACTAAAAACCAGAATGAGATTCCAGAAGAATAGATAACATTCATATACAAATGATTTTTATTTCTTATTCAAGCCCCAATAATTATTTTTATATCATCATTAAAAAATAAAGTATTTATTATTTATATACTTCGATTTTTATATGTTAAGGTTATGACCAATAAATTCAAACACATTCATGGAATGGGATATGAAATCCTTGCTCATTTGTATTGTGGACTACCACCTACCAAACTGATGCCATTATTTATTCCATTACAACCTATAAAAGAAAGTAATAATTATAAAAATTATATTTAGATGTGATATATATGATATTTTTTATGCATATATTCTTATTGATTAATTATATAACACAAAAATTCACACTTTCCATTTTTTTGGAATATGATAATGTCGTTTATGTGTATGGTCGACTGCCACCTCTTGAATCAATGTGTTTCGTACAAGTACTTCATAGATTGTATTATGGATGGGTTTAACACAAATATGTGATATATATTTTTACACCCTGACCCATTCAACTATTTAATTTTATTATTATTTTTCTATAAACTATCTTTGATGCAGTTCAGGTGAGTCCCGAAAAATATAATTCATTGTGTAATATTAAAGTGTGATTTTTGGTGTTGACGTCATCAGGAGCATGGGCAGAGCACAAATTTGGAATCTGTGCCACTTCAACCTAGACACTGTGCGACCTCCAATTCTCGAAAAATTAAAATAAATAGAATTTTTAATTAAAACACAAGTTAATTGATCTGTCATTTAAAATTTATATTGGGTTAAATTTTTACTTATTACTGAAAAAATATGATTACTATTTTATTATTTGTATTATTATGTATTATTATTCTTATGTATTGTTATTTTTTTGTATAAATACTATAACTGAAATTTTCATTAATTAAAATAACTACTAATAACTCTTTATTTGTCAAATTATAATTTTAATTATTATTATTATTATTTAATTTTATTTATTATAATTAAGTTTTTTAAACATTTATTATTATTATTTCATGTAGTGGTTTTATTTTGGTTTTTATATTTATATATATTTATTATTTTTTTCTTTAGGGTTTCCAGCACTTTCAGACTCCAATTAGAGCCCCACCCTTCTGTTATTGTGAGTGCAGCACAACCCAGATTTGCCTCCCAGATCTCAGCCTCCCCCTTTACTCAGGCGCGACGTGTGGCTGAGCCACCTGTTCGCAGTAGCGGTTATACCCCATTCTGGCCTGAACTCACTCACTCATGGCCAGCGCACACATTGGTTGTCGCCCTCTGGTTCTTCTGGCAAGCCTGCGACCTCCGGTTAAGTTGCTTCTGGCTGCACATACCTCCCTAGGCCAGCTCATTCCAATGCCGCCCCGCTCCTCCGGTCACAACCCATGTGATAGTGACATATGGTGTGTGCCCTTCTCGGTGTGTCGCTTCCCCTACCGACACACCCACTCCCTCTGATGAGATTCTATCTGATGACCACTTACTATAGCTTCCCTTTCACTCGCTAAACCCATTGTAGGGAGTGCCCAACCAATGACATCCTTTCAGGCTTGAATATATTTTTATGTATAGCCCTATATATATAAAGATTTTTTCTTTTTCATCATTTAAGTAGGGAGTTTTTCTTGTTTAGGGTTCATTTTTGGTGGTATATAATTTTTAAAACCACAAGAGGAAGGGTCAGGTATTCCTTTTTTTTACGTGCTTCAGTTTTTAGGTGAGGGTTTCTCTTCTCCGAATGGTTTCACAAACATAAATTGGGGGTTTTGTATGTGTTTTGAGTCTGTAGTTTTAATCTATAGGGAATGAGACCATTTATCATTGTTTAGAACACACGTCTTTTTGTCAGTCCTTGGTTTCGAGGTATGCTTTCCCCTTGCACTTATAATTTTAATTAATGATTCTCCAATTAATGATATTTTTACCTTCTACGCAATATTTTTATCGTTGGTTGATTCTTTGAATAATTATATAGCGTGTAAAATTATATTACTTCCCATGTTTTGTGTTGAATTGCATTGTTTTGTAAAACTTTTACATATTTCTTTCCTAATAAATTGTTAATTAACAAAATCACACATGATTTGTGATATTTTAAATATGGTTCAACAAGTAAAATAAAGTTATGTTGTGCAATTAAGGTTAATACTTTTTTTTTGAAATAGAAATTATTTTGATAAATAATTAATTCCATTTGTTTTTTTATATATACAAAATTCTTGGGTGGCTTTTAGTTGTTAAGTGTTATTTGACAGAAGATGGATTTGGATTTGTAAATGCGGTGAAAACATGAAAAATGTTGTTTCAGGTTTTTTATAAGGTTTTTCGAATGGTTTGGGATTTATAATTCAATGAGTTTTGGTTTTTATAGTGCTTCGGTGGTCTTTCACCCCTTTGTGAGAAGTTCTTGTGTGTGTGTTGGTAAGTGTGGGTTTGGTGAAAATAATTTCTTACATGATTTTAAAATAGAAGTAGTTATATATTTTTAATTCGTTTGATTGGAAATTTATGGAAGAATGGTTATAAATATTTTCGAGTCGAAATGGTGTAGCTCACACCACTTTTCAAAAATTGTTTAAATTTTTTGTTAATATTTAGTTTGTGAATGTCTAAGGGCATGCTTTTCTATTTCGTGAAATTTTTGAAAAGTGTTTATTATGAAAACCATCATTGGATGTTTCTCATTTTCAGTTGAATGAAATGGGTGGGAGGTCCTTCTTATGGGATTGTCGAAATCCAATGTTAGGTTTCTTCAGTTCTAACTTGTTATAATTATATTATTTTCAAGAATGAGAATGGTCCTAAGGGAGACATGAGGTGAGACATATTGTTCATTATTATTATTATATATATTGTGATTAGATTTTTTCTGGAATCAATTAGATCACCCCCTTTCTGAATACCAGAGACATGATAATCGAAAATATTGATAGAATTTTATATGAATGATTTCGGCACTAGTAGGTTATGGTACTGACAAGTGGTCCATAGTAGGTTGATGTATTAGGATTATTGTTATGATATTTTCCCTCAGCCTGCCTAATAAATGAGGGATGTTCATTTGAGAATTTTGATTTCATCATGTGTGACATGTCAACCAGGATGAGGTGTTATGTATTAGTGTCTTCTAGATTATTCATGATCTACATGGTTCAATTATGTCTATTTATATTTTTTTACATGCAGTAGTGATTATGATGAATGTATATATACCTACATTTCCCTTACTGTGTTATTTCTATTGTACCATCATGTATTGTGTTTTTCAAAGAAAGTCGTGATATGGTTTTTATTAGGATTCTAGAAATCATTTTCAATTGAAAATGATTTAACCACTTTGTACAAATTTAAAAGTTTTAACATCACATTTCCTTTGAAAAAAAATTGACCGTAAAGAAAATAATATAGATTTGAAAATGGTTATGAAAAATGGTTCATACATTGTTTTTAAGTAAAATATTTATAAAAAAAATACTTTTATAAATTTTAGTTCAAACATGAAATGGTGTTTCATTAATTGTAATGGTAGTTCTTTAGAGAATATATATTATTCTATCTTATTGAGTTTTAATAGTCATGCTTATAGTCTTCTTATGTTTTAGTTTATGTGCAGGTTCCAGCTATGGTGTGTTCGCCTTGGGCAAAATCCGATTGTTGAGTCGGAGAGTAACCCACAAGTTCATATGGAGTTAGTTTGGTCATCGAGTTCAGTTAGTTTTATCTTCTTTAGTTCTGGTTAAGATTTCATCATGTTTATTTAAATTTAGCTTCTTATTATTATTTCCATCGTATTTATTTATTAACCTTTGGTGAAATTGTTCCCATCATCACTCTGTCGATGCCCAGTCACTTGTCACTGGACGGGGAGGATCAAGAATGCCTCTCGGGCCTTGTCGCAGATCATCTTGGGTGATCTGTTCAGGGTCATCCCATGTTGGTTCGTGAAAAAATGGTATTAGAGAATCCTGTATCTTAATAGACCTCAAATTTCAAAGTTCCCTTTGTTATTTAGGAATGTCAATGTAGAAGGAGAAGGATTGTCAGTACTCGAGGGGTAGGTGTAGGAAGAGCGTCGCGAACTCTTTCTCATTCTGATCCTCCCGTTTACATGGGATGTCCAGTTTTACTATTTTCTTTGGGGTTTTGTGTAATGTTACGTGATTGGGATGCAACAAAGGGAGTTAGGGCTAATAGTCCTCATGAGCCGCATGGCCTATAAAGCAATATAGAGCTATGGGCATGGTCTTAAAATGCTCACTGTGTCGGTGACATGTTTGGAATATGGCCACCATCCATATGGCCAAGTCACCCACCGACACTAGTTCTAAATTTGAGTTGTTTTGGGTTTTCTCGGTCTTTTAAATGATTTTTGATTCTGTAAAAATTTGGTTTTGAATAATGGTTGTTTGAAAGTACAAGTTGAATTTGGGGATTGTTTTAATGTTAATTAGATGAATTATTTATTTTTGAAAAATGAAGTTTTTTTTCTTTAGCCTTGGTGTTCCTATGTGTGCTCACATGCATTATGGTATGTTGGAACATGAACAGGTGTCTAATATGGTGGATGGATGCTTGGGTTTTCACAAAACCATGCATGTTAATGTTACTCTAATGAATACCAATGGATAGGGATTAAACCAAAAAGCTTGTTTTAAAATAAATATGTTATCAAAATAAATGTTTTGATGTTTTCATAGCTTGTTTTATAGTGTTTAGAGATTTTCACCTATGTAGTGTTTGATTTTGGGGATTCATGTTTATTGAGTTCAGCTTGATTGGGTTCTTGAAATTTCTTGTCTAGTGGTTATACCCTTAAAGCTTCAATGGGTGATCATATAATAATTGATCATCCTAATGATTTTATTCTTGAGATTTGGATTCTATATCCACCTCTAATTTATGGTCATGTAGACCCTTTTGTAATATAACAACGAATGAATAATATTGAAAATGACATTATCCTCTCTGAGTTTCCTGAGACGTTGATGGTCAAGTAGGAAACCTTCATTCTTGAAGGTAGAGAATTTATGTGGTGGATGTATGTGACTCGGAACAAGCCCCTTCCAGATCTTACCTCGTATTTTTTCAAGGCATTGTTCATTCCTTAGTATTTCTCAGTGAAAGATAGGGTGAGAATAGGGATAAAGACTTTTTATCTACAACATGGTAATGGATTAGTTCTAAAGTATTCCTAGTGATTTGTTGAATTAGTCCCTTATGATTCATGGCATTCAAAAGATTACAGCATGATGACTTGATGTTTCGAAGTGGGTCTCCCTCCCAATCTGTAGTCGAAGGAGTCAGTGTTCAACATATATTATTTTAATGATGTGGTGAGACAAGCTTTTCATGTGGAATCCATGATGCTGGTAGTGGTCAAAGTAGTCCTCCCTCCTTCAATTCCTAGGAGTTGTGGGGAGGATTTTGGAAAGGATATGAGGAACGATTGAATGTTGATGAATAATTTCGTGGAATTAAAAGGCCCTCAAATTTTATTTCAACCTTTTTAAAGAGAGATATCCTCATATTTTATCAATGTGGGAAGTCGGGTCAGAAAATTCATCATGTGAATATGCTCAAAATCCCTTCCAGGTGTGTGGATGTTACGGTCACTTGCATGATTCTTCTTGGGCGTTGCTAGAAAGCATCGCAGAGGATGTTCTTATAAGTGATGTTATATAGGGGTTTTAACGTTTCTTGTGTAATTTTCCTTCTAGTTTAACGGTTATCTCAACATTTCAGTGTACTAATCATGTTTTTGGTTTATAAATGTATGGGAATGTCATTGATATTTTTATGAACTCCGATTTTCAATGACAGTGTGGTTTTCATTTCAAAAAAATTTCCTTTCATCTGTCAGATCAAATGTTATATGTTTCATATTGAGATTATCATAACATAACTGTGAGGCAAGAGATGATTTTTCAATCAGAGGTCCATCAAAAAGGCCTAATAGTGACGTTGGAGCATAGTTAGGAACACTGGGTAATTTTAAAGAGTTTGGTTATGGTTGTGTCACTTTCATTGTGGTGAGACATTTTTAGAGTTTATGTTTTTGTTTCCCTATCATTATTAAATTCATTTTCTCATAAAGAGTGTGAAGGACTTATCTCTTATGCAATGTTAGTAATTATTAATTTTGGATGCGATTTGTCGATCAGTGGCCTTTCGTTGGCCACCCAGGTGAATCAGATGTGTCATTGGTTTGTGTGCATCCCAAAATGGTGATTCGTGAGTACTTTTCTATTGTATATTCATTGATACAATCTTTGGTCCCTCCCTCCCCACTAGTGGGGTGACATGTTTTGGTTCATATAGAGTTTTTAGTTCACTTCTTATCCCATTCCGATGGGATTGAGTGGTTTCAATATCTATGTTGTAGTACTTTTAGTAGGGGTAAGGTCTATTTCATGTTTATAATGGATTTTAGGTGGTCTCTTGTAGGTTTGTTTTGTATGGTAGGGAGACCCACCCTGAGTCTCTTTGATGTTTCTCATAAGTCTTTATCGGGTTCTAGTTAAATTCTTATTGTTCAGAGTCCATAGAGACCTCCCCTATAATGGTGATCTGTTTCAGGAAATGAGGCTGAGTACCATTGGTAGTTGATGGAATGTACTTGTATTAAGAAGATGGATCATGTTTATGTGGAATTCAAAGATATTGATCGATCGACAGGATGTTGTTGTGGCTTTCTGGGGGTGTAAAGCATTATGGTGGGGAGAATTGCCACACCCTAACCTGTGCGCCTCTTACATTTTTTTCTGCCATTAAATAATCATTGTTGGGGTTCTAGTGTGTCCCTAAGGTAAAATTTATTTTGGTAATATTAAACTATGCTTTTTGGTGTTGACGTTGTTGGGTGCACATGAAGAGGGTGATCTTTGAAGCCACGCGACATCACCCTGGAAACTAAGGGACATCCTGTTCTTGGAAAATTAAAATAATTAGATTTTTTAATTAAAATTCACATTAGTTGATGTTTCATTTAAAATATTTCTTCTATAATGAATTCAATTAATATTCTAATAATATGAGTACTTTTATTTTTTATTACCATTCTTCAATAGTATTATTATGTATTGATATTATAATTATTTTTATAAATACAACAATTGAAATAAGTGTCAGTTAAAACAAACATTAAAAAATCATTATCTATTAAATCATTATTATTAATATTATTACTATTAATTTTTAATTGTTAAAATTTTAGTTTTTTAAGTTTATATATAATTATTATTGCATGTAGTTTTTTACTTTTAGTTTTATATTAATTTCTATTTATTAGTATTTTCTTTAGGGTTTCCAAAAACTTCTCTCTCCAATTAGAATCCTTTCCCTTCCGTGTGTTTGAGTGTGGTGTGACTAGGATCTGCCTCCCAGTTCTCAGTATCACCCATCCATTTGGCACGGGGTGCGACCCGACCTCTTATTCGTAGCAGCGGCTCTCCCCCACTCTGGAATTGCCTGACCCCCACTGTGCTCCAACTGGAATCGGCCCTCTGGGTCCCCTCGCCCTGGGCTTCCTCCCTTATAGCACACCTGAGGACCACACTCTTCCACTGGACTCGACCTGCTCTATTAAAAGCCCCAACTGACCACTCATGTTTCTTTCGCGCTTTAGTACCTTTGCCTCTTCTCTCGGTGTGATAGCACCTCCTACAGTGTTTTATAGTGATGAACCCCACCTTCTGCTTCCCAACACGATAACCCCGGTTGACCCCGACCTATCAGCATGATACCCCATGACGTGGCCCCCTCCTATCTAGAAAATAGATTAGGTGACATCCAACTATTCTTCTATCTAGCCTGCAACCTCTCACCAGCCTTCTTTCAGTAGCACAAACCTCACCTGAGAAGCTTTCCCTAATTCCTCCCTGCTCCTATAGTCATGGCCCCTGTCATGGTGACCTCAGTTGTGTCCCCTGCTCAGTGCGCATTAGCCTGATCTGGCACACCCACTCCCTCCAACAAGATTCCAGCTGCCGACCTCTTACGACAGATTCCCTCTAGCATGTGCATCCCTTCCTAGAATGTTCCCATCCAGTGACCTCCTTTCATGCATGAATATCCTTTTCGGTTTAGCCATATACATTTTATTCGAGCCTTTTCTTCATTTATGTTGGGACTGTTTCTCATCGATTGTTTGTTTTGGGTGGTTTAGGACTTCTGAAATCCTTTAGAGGTTGTGTCTGGTTAGTGTTATCATCATTCCTTAGTTTTTAGGTGGGGGTTTCTCCTCACTGCATGGTTTTTTATACATTAATTGCTGTTTTTTAATGTGTTTTGAGTTCTATGTTTTAATCTATAGGGCCTTGTAGCATACCATGTGGTTTCGGACACAAATCGTTTTGTCATGCCATGGATTCGAGCTTGGATATCCACATGAACTTATCTTTTTAGTTAATGATTCACTGCATCCAGATATTTTAACCCTCTACACATTCTGAATTTCATCATTCAACTCAGTGAATAATTATGTAGCGTGTAAATGATAGTTTATCCCATGTTTGGTGTTATATTTCATTGTTTTTGTAAAAAATTTCTGCATTGGTTTACTAATAAATTTTCACTGAAACATTAGACAAGACTCATGATATTTTTAACAGGGTTCAAAAACTAAAATAATGTTAAGATGTGCATTTTAGGTTTATTATTTTCTTTATAAAAAATAAATTGTTTTCCTAAATATTTAATGCATTTTGTTTTTTATATAAAAAATTCTATATTGGCTATTATGGGTTAAGTGTGATTTAAAAAAAGATAGATATGGATTTATAAATGTGGTGAAAACATGAAAAATGAGTTGTTGAGTTACTTATATAGTTTTTGGAATGGTGTCAGATATATAATTGAATGAGTTTCATTTTCCAATGTGTTTTGGTGACCTTTAATCCCTTTTTGAAAAGTGCTTGTGTGTGTGTTAGGAAACATGGATTTGGTGAAAAATTATTTTATATGATTTTAAATTAAAAGGTGAAGTTGTGGATTTTTAATCAGATTGATGGGAATGTTTTGAAGAATGGTTACAAGTTTTTTTAGTGGAAATGGTGTTCCTGACGATAGTTTTGAAAAAGTGCTTCCATTTTTAGATAAGATTTGGTTTGTGAATGTCCAACGGCATGTTTGTCCATTTCGTGAAATTTGTGAAAAGTGATTATTATGAAACCCCCTGTTTGATGTTCCTTATGACTTAGTTATATGCAATAGTTGGGAGATCCTTGTTAGGGGATTCTTAGAATCTAATTTTAGGGTTCATTGGTTAGAAACTATTATAATCGTTTTATTTTAAGTCATTAGAATGGTTCTAGGGGAGACTCGGTTGGTGACCTATTGTGAATTATTATTATAATATATACTATGATAGGATTCTTGGTTGACATTGGTTGGCTCACCCTTTTTCTAAATTCTTGAGACGTGGGAATCTGGCATATTGAGAGAATATTCTGAAAATGATTGTCGCCCTGGTAGGTCATGGTACTAACCTGTGGCCCATAGTATATTGATATATGATGTTTATTTCAACGATATTTTTCCTCATCCAGCTTGAAAAATGATGGTTGAGTGTTTGAGAATTTTTATTTAATCGTGCGTGACATGTCAATGAGGATGAGGTCTCATTTATTAGGGTCTTCGAGATTAGTTTTGATCTCTAAGGTTTACCCATTTCGATTTTCCTTCTCTTTCTTGTAGTAGTCATTGTGATGCATGCATGTATACCTATATTTCCTTTACTGTTTCATTCCAATTATAACATCTTGTATTATTTTATTCCTGGAAAGTTGTGAGATAGTCTTGATTAGGTTTCTAGAAATGGATTTCAAATGAAAATGTTTTATCCTTTTTGTATAAATATGAATATTTAATCTTCGCTTTCCCTTTGAAAATGTCATTGACACTAATGAAAAGAACCTTGATTTGAAAATGCTTAAGGAAAATTGTTTGTAATTTATTTTCATGTATAATATTTTGAAAATCATACTTTAATAAATTTCAGTTCAAACATGAAATGTTGTTTCTTTTATTGTAAATGTAGTGATATGGGGAATATATATCAGGCAAGCCTACTGAGTTTTAATACTCACACCTATAGTTTTTTCTGTTTTAGTCCACATGTAGGTTCCATCTTGGGTGTGTTTACCTTGGGAGACTTTTCACCGTTGAGTAAGAGAGTGACCCACGGGGTCACACAGAGTTATCTTGATCTTCAATTTTGTTCGTTTTATCTTCATTAATTCGTGTTTGGATGTCTTATCGGTTAATTTATTTTGAGTTACCCAGTATTATTTCCATTTATTATATTTATTTACATTTGGATAAATCATTCCAATCATCACTCTTTCAATTTCAAGGTGCTCGCCGCCAGCCCAGGAGTATCGGGAATGCCTCTCGGGCCTTTTTATAGTTTTCCACTGGTGATTGGTTTAGGGTTGACTTAGGTTGGTTCGTGACATATATAACATAAAATTTGTATAGTAATTAATATGTTTTTATATAATATATACTTTTCATTATTTCAATTTGATACGAAGATGAAAACACTGTTCATGAGTTTTTACAACATACAATCTCCATGAACAATGTATTTAATTTTCATATTATGTTTTCTATATATTATTAAAAATACAAAAATATTTACTATATATGATATTTATATCATTTTTATCATTTTTGAGGTGACTAAATAATTATTATTTTAAGAGAACCGAAATAATAAGAAATCCAAAAACATATAATTATTAAAGAGGTTGTTAAAAACATAACTTTAACACGATATTATTAATAATTGTGTAATAAAATTCCATAAGTGTAAGATACCAAACATTACAAAAGATGTCTCAAGAATTTTTTACGTATTATTTTTTCATTGATTGACTGTACATTTATTGGGTTTTTCCTTTTGGTTTGTTTGGGTGACATTTTGGAATTCTGGATGGATGTGGGAAGGCTCACATTTGGTGCACGTTTTTCCCAAACCCTAAGCCCTCACCCAGCAAACTGTGTGTTCCCAAACAGAGTGAATTAATATATCTATCGTATGGTTTTTCAAACTATTTTACATATGAAGAGAAATTGTACACCCCCCCCCCATTGAGCCTGACATTTAAGGAACATGGTTAGGGGATCTATGTGCCGAAATAAACAAACCTTGCATATGGGATTTAACCCCCCCAAATATTGTATAAAAATTTCCAGAGCACCCATTTTAACCCTTATTCATCCCTAACTCAACTTCTAACATCATTTATCAATTTTGAAAGAATGTAGAATATATTACACCCCATTTTATACTCTGTTATTCACAATCTGAATCTCGGTTTGGTGATCTTCACCCCTCCTAGTAAGAGGAATCAATCTCCTGTGGTTTCAATCTCCTTTCCCATATACAACTAATATTTTAAAGTTATGTTATCCTTATTCTTATTGTATCATGATCTTGAATTTTTATATCTAAATCCATGATTATGGTATCTTTATTTTTCAGTCTTGAATTAACGTTTTGTATCTATATATCATTTTAAGTCACTATGCCGCATAAATTGGGGATGTTCATTGGGTGGTCCCTTATCACCATATAAAGATTGTTAATATATTATTAAAATATCATAGTCAGTATTTCAATTCTGTGTATGTAATTATAGAACTGATATAATATGGTTATTATTTGTGTTTCTTGAACTAATTTTATTAATTAATGGTTTGTGAACTGGGAATAATTAATTGTTAAATTAATTATTTGAATATTAAATTACGGGATTTAAGGAATAATGGATATTGATTGAATTGATATAATTAGTATTTGAATTATTTATATAGATATTATGTTTTCTGATGGGGATTGTTAATTTTTTCATTAATTAATGTGATTAATGCAATTAATTAATTAGGTAATTAATTGCAAGGATATATGTGGTGAACTAATTTTTGACCATGAAATGATACTGGGATGATTACTAAATTGTTTAGATAATTAACGGGATTGAATTATTAATTAATTTTATATTTATTAAATCGCATTGGGATGAGTAATTAATTTTTTATTTAATTAATGTGATTATGATTATTAATTAATTGTCATGTTAATGAATGGGATTGAGAAGATTAGTTAAACGTTGAAGGTGTGCTAAATTAATTGCTTAATTAATCAAGGGGATTGGTGTGATGAAATAATTTTGTAATTAATAATTATACAGAGATAATTAGCTAAATATTTTGTTAATTAATGGGATTAAGGTGATTATTTAATTTTGGAATTAATTAATAGGATTGGTGTGTTTTATTATTTTTGTAATTAATTAAGGGGATTGATGTGACAAACATATTTTTGAATTAGTAATGAGATTGAGATGATTAATTAATTATTCAGTCAATTACTGGTGTTTATATTATTAATTAATTATTAATCTAATTAATGGGATTTTGATGATTAATATATTATTTTGTTAGTTAATGGAGTAGAGGTGATTTATGAATTGTTGAATTGATTAATAAGATAGATTTACTTAAATAATTGGTGAGTTAATTAATTAAGTTGATGTGATGAACTAATCATTGAATCAACAATTATGTTTAGATTATAATTAATTTTTCAGTTAATTAATGGGATTGAGGTTACTAAGTAATTGTTAAATTAATTAATTGGATTGATCAGCTTAATTAATTATGGAATTAACTAAGGGTATGGATTTTGTGAACTAATTTTTGAATTAGTAATAACATTTATATGATATATTAATTGTTGAGTTAATTAATGGGATTCATGTTATTAATTAATTTTTGAATTAATGAAATAGATTAATGTCATTAATTAAATAGGGAATTAATAAAGGGTATTTATGTGTGATATTGAAATATTTCATGGTAATAATATATTTCTATGGTGATCTGAAATAATGAATAGTAATAAGGTAATTCATATCTAAATTGTGAAAATGAATGGTAATAGTGGAATTATTATGTGGATTTTGATTAAGAATGATTATATTGGAATTCTAATATATAATATCTTTTGAGTATTATTCAGACATTATCACGTTCTATAGTTAGTATTAAATATTGGGATGTATATTTCATCTTCCAGGTAAAAATAGAGCAACATGGTGCACTCAATGTGAAACTATTCTGAGATGATTCTGATCAACAGATGATTCTTATGCATAAGTATTGATCAGAAATTTTTATAGAGAGTATTTTGATTTAAAATAGATATTGTTTGAAAACCAGGAGGGTAATTTAGTCTTCTCTAAACATTATAACAGTACTACACTTTAGTGGATCTAGTACATTGGCATATTTCCTTTTTATTCTCCTTGAACCTATATCGATGAGGATAAACCAAGTAAAATAATTGTGTCATGTAAAGGTTATAATTCTAATATTATTTTGTTTTATGGAAATGAAGGATAAGTGGGTTTTTTAACGATTAAATAAGATACATGGGGATTTTTTTAATCAATAATTCTATGACTCACCCCCACCCAGTGTATTTAAACTATTTGGTCTAATTTTTTTTTGTGATTCAAATATATGGTTACAGTTCATATATTTAATCAACTTTTATGATAACTAATTAGGAATAATCACAATATCATTCACTTCATTCATCATCCCACTTTACTTATCATCTGTAAATTGACCATAAATTTCAATATAAGTTATGTTCCTTCTAGTTCCCATAGTTGACTAAAACCAAAAAAACATAAAATGAGAAACTATAACCTTTTGGGGACCACATAAACATGAAAAGCCACTTCAAGGATTCCTAAATCATGACACCTTTAAAATATCTGAAACCTAGTTCATAACCTAGTTCATTAATGGTAATTATTCAAGTCCTTCAAGATGGTATATGAAGAGTTTTTGAACATCCAAATCATATCCCATAGGTGTGTCAAACTAGATGTGAAATAAGGATTGTTATCATGTACAAGGTGATAATTGATTCCATCGCCATTTTACATTTTCGGGAATATTACCCCTAGTTAACTATGTTCTAGTGTGACATCCACTAATAGTATCCAAACAACGATTTTATTTCTTTTAAATAACATTATCAATCCATTACCAAAATTCCAAGACATTTTCCAATACATTGACTCATCATTAGAATTATCTTTAGAATTATCCCTAGATATATCCTTACAAATATCCTTAGGGGTATCAATAAGTTTTTTTTAATTCTTGTTTGATAATAATAATTAATCATTTCCACTAATACCAACTATAGTGACCCAAGAATCTCAAACATGTACGTTGCATATTTTTAGATGAATAATTATTTCATTTCATCATCGTACAGTTTAGTACCAAAATTGTTTAGTGCATATAGATTCTTGAAACAAAATATTATTAATTCATGAATGATCTTAAATGTATCCCATAAATATTTTCACCTTAAAAATCTTCAAAAATATACCCTACATGAAATCTATCATCATAACCTTTGGAAAAAAATAATATAAAGTAATCTTAGGTGCATCATAAGAGTAAAAAAGGGATTCTTATAATAACAAAACCCATAAAAGGGTTTGAGAACATGTGAATAAAATATTAAAGCCATACTATGCATATAAATTATCATAATTTTGAGTCACAAAATAAATATTGGATATTTAGAAAACATGAATCATAAAGAGATAATGAAAGATGATCCATGAGAGAATAACATTGGCATAATACATGAAGTATTTTTATACACATATGTATAAAAAATTCTTTTCATATTAGTAAATTATCACTCCCAAGGCTATGATAGTAGAAAGGGTTTGTTGGGTCGGAAAAAGACGAGGGAATGATGGCAAGAGGGGGGGTGAATTGCCTTTTAAAAAATTGATTAACAAATTAAAAATCAAAGTAAAGTGCAGCGGAAATAAAGAGGCAATCACACAAGAAATTGATAACGGAGTTCGGCCAAAACCCGGCCTACGTCTCCGCTCCCAACTCAACCGTTGAGAGATTCCTACCGCTTGCTTTTCAATGGTTTTAGCAAGAAACCCACTAGGCTTTCAGGTAGCACTAGGACCTATTACAGCTTGCTTTTATTGGTTTGCAAGAACCCACTTGCTTTTAATGGTTTAGCAAGAACCCACTAGCCTTTTTAACGGGTGAAGGCTAGCTCACCGAAAACTCAAGCCTTTTAAAAGGAAAGGCTTGACTAACCTCTTCACACCTTAATGGTGGTGTGAGAATCCAAAAGAAAGGGGGATGAGAAAGAGTTTGGGGTTTTTAGGCACAAACCCAAAATTAAGCTCAAAATAAATATGCAATAAAAACCGTATTTTGAGAAGCCTTGGGAGCCTTTGATTGATTGGAGATGTTGAAGGCCGCTTCCAAGCTTCTTTGATGGAGCTCCTTGGATGTGGAATTGGATGGAGCACTTGGGGTTCCCTTGGAGGAATGCACCGGAGGTTGGCCAAATGATGAGAATTGTGTACGTTGGCTTCACAAGTGTTCCGGTAGGTGTCCGGGGCTTCCTTGGCCTTTATTTATAGGCATGGAACCCTTGGGGAGGCTTCAGAGCCGTTGGAGAGGCTTAAAGAGCGGTTGGGAGCCAAGTGGGGGTTGACTGGTCAAAGCCAACGGCTAGTTTGACTGGGCCACCGGCTGGCCGGTACAGGTCCACCGGCTGGCCGGTGCCTTGGTAGAGAAGAAGAGTCTTGATCCAGGCTCTACCGGTCGACCGGTGGAGGAGCCACCGGCTGGCCGGTGGCAAGATAGTAGCAAATACTATTTGGGCTGGGTGCCACAGGTCGACCGGTGACAGAGCCACCGGTCGACCGGTGGAACCTGGCAGTGGGCAATCCCTCTGCCAGTTCCACCGGCTGGCCGGTGCTATCACACCGGTTGGCCGGTGGACTGAATTTCAGTCCATTTCTTGTCCATTCTTGGGCCAATCCTTTGGCAATCTTTTGCCTATCATCCACAACACTTAAAACACAATATTAGACAAAAATGAAAGTGATTGTGATCATGAAAATCAAAGAGTGTGGGGTACAACAATCTCCCCCTATTTTGATGATCACAATCACTTATCTAAGCAATGTAAAAACTTAAATGAAAGGCATGCTTTAAATGATAAATTGAAAATAAATACTAAGCATGAGAGAAAAGATTCTCCCCCAATCAATCAAGAAATTTCTCCCCCATTGTGATTATCAAAATAGAATGGGGCATAAAACTTGATTGAGAAGAAGAAATGAAAATCAAGATTTTTAAATCAATTGGAATTTTTGAAAATTAAATTGAAAAATTTGAATAACAGTTTGAATTGAAAGTTTTGAATCAAAAACCAATTGAATTTTGAAATTTGAAACCAAATGAAATTTTTGAAATTGAGAGTTTTGAATGAAAATTTTGAATTGAGAATTTTGAATTGAAAATTTGATACCAAGAGTTGAAATTGAAAGTTTGAATCGAAAGTTTTGAATAAAACAAAAAGCTTAAACAAACCTAACTCCCCCTAAATAAAAACAATAAATCACTGGGGAGAGGGATTTTGAAAAGAGACAATTTTAGGCCCGAAGAGACTCGCTAGAAGGGATTTTTCAATCCATACTTGTCTCATGGCGGGTCTTCTCCAATAAAATTCGTCCGAAAAGAAAAAATATTTGGGTTGACCGTACCGGGCATTTTTACAATTACATTCATAAATAAGGTGCCCGTGTTTTTTACAATAATTGCAAAATTTATAACTAGAGCTCCCCCTTACAAAAACAGTGGGTGCATGGGAGGAGGAGGCTTGGTTGGTGTATCATAGCCCTTGGGTGGTTCTAGATATTCGTTGGGAACCTAGGAGATTGTTCAAATTTTGTTCCCCTTGGGTGAACTTAGCTAGGGTCTCCCTTAGGTCTTTGATGGTTGATTCCATGGAATCAACATTTGGGAAATTTTGGATTTTGAGGGACATCTCCTCCTTCTCTTTGAGAAGTTGGTCTTTTTCGGAGGAAAGGTTTTTGAAAGACTTTTTTAAAGCAACAAATTTTGATGATAAAGTATGAAAACCTTTTTCTAGTTGGTCTCTAGCATGTGAGAGTTCTTCATAAGAAAGATGATTGAAAGAATTTGAATTTGAAGAACATGAGGAGGAGGAGTCGGAAGATGTTACCTCATTACATGCCATTAGGCATTTCGTACCGTTGTCGCTCGTGGAGGAGGAGGAGGATGAAGAGGAGGTGTCACTCCATGTCTCCTTGAGGACCTTTTTCTTTCCTTTCTCCTTTTGCATGGCCCGTTTCTTGTTGAGTGGGAAATCGGGCTTGTAATGGCCCTTTTCGCCGCACCCGTAGCATTTTACCTTGGGCTCGGATTTTGCGGTGGGTTCTTGCTTTCGGTGCTTGCGGGATTGCTTCTTCTTCTTGTGCTTCTTCATGAACTTGTGCATTTGGCGGGCGAGATTCTCCATTTCCGAGTCACCGCTTGATGATGAGGAAGATGAGGAAGGAGATGAGGAAGAAGATGAGGAGGAGCTTACTTCCTTTTGTACCTTGAGGGCTATGTTCTTTGGAGTTTTGATTGGTGTGCCCTCCTTTTGAGCTTGCCTCCTCATCGTGATCTCATAAGTCATGAGAGATCCGATGAGCTCCTCTACCGGCATATTTTTGACGTCCTTAGCTTCTTGGATCGCCGTCACTTTAGGTGCCCATGAGCTCGGTAGGATCCATAGGATCTTCTTCACCATAGTTTCTGCAGAAATATTATCTCCAAGAGACTTTCTACCATTGCACACGTCAGTAAATCGAGTAAACAATTCAGAAATTGATTCATTTGGGTGCATGGAAAAAGACTCAAAATCTTGTCTATACATGTCTAATCTAGTATCTTTGACTTTATTAGTGCCTTCATGGGTCACTTCTAAAAGCTTCCAAATTTCATGTGAAGTGGTGCAAGTGGATACACGATTAAATTCATTTCTATCTAAGCCGCAATGGAGAGCGTTCATGGCTTTGCCATCAAGCTCAAAATTTCTAATATCGGCGGGGGTCCATTTGGATTCATCGGGGGAAGACAAAGAATAACCTTGCATGACAATTTTGTAAATAGGATATCCTATGCTTCTTAAAAAAGTGGTCATGCGGGTTTTCCAATAATTATAGTCGGTCCCATCAAAAAATGGAGCACGACCCAATGAGTAGCCCTCGGGGGCGAAAGAAGTGGATGCCATCACAATGGATCTTTGAATTTGAAACCGTTTAAGGTATTACTCAAATTATTCCTCTGATACCAATTGTTGGGTCGGAAAAAGACGAGGGAATGATGGCAAGAGGGGGGTGAATTGCCTTTTAAAAAATTGATTAACAAATTAAAAATCAAAGTAAAGTGCAGCGGAAATAAAGAGGCAATCACACAAGAAATTGATAACGGAGTTCGGCCAAAACCCGGCCTACGTCTCCGCTCCCAACTCAACCGTTGAGAGATTCCTACCGCTTGCTTTTCAATGGTTTTAGCAAGAAACCCACTAGGCTTTCAGGTAGCACTAGGACCTATTACAGCTTTCTTTTATTGGTTTAGCAAGAACCCACTTTCTTTTAATGGTTTAGCAAGAACCCACTATCCTTTTTAACGGGTGAAGGCTAGCTCACCGAAAACTCAAGCCTTTTAAAAGGAAAGGCTTGAATAACCTCTTCACACCTTAATGGTGGTGTGAGAACCCAAAAGAAAGGGGGATGAGAAAGAGTTTGGGGTTTGTAGGCACAAACCCAAAATTAAGCTCAAAATAAATATACAATAAAAACCGTATTTTGAGAAGCCTTGGGCGCCTTTGATTGATTGGAGATGTTGAAGGCCGCTTCCAAGCTTCTTTGATGGAGCTCCTTGGATGTGGAATTGGATGGAGCACTTGGGGTTCCCTTGGAGGAATGCACCGGAGGTTGGCCAAATGATGAGAATTGTGTACGTTGGCTTCACAAGTGTTCCGGTAGGTGTCCGGGGCTTCCTTGGCCTTTATTTATAGGCATGGAACCCTTGGGGAGGCTTCAGAGCCGTTGGAGAGGCTTAAAGAGCCGTTGGGAGCCAAGTGGGGGTTGACTGGTCAAAGCCAACGGCTAGTTTGACTGGGCCACCGGCTGGCCGGTACAGGTCCACCGGCTGGCCGATGCCTTGGTAGAGAAGAAGAGTCTTGATCCAGGCTCCACCGGTCGACCGGTGGAGGAGCCACCGGCTGGCCGGTGGCAAGACAGTAGCAAATACTATTTGGGCTGGGTGCCACAGGTCGACCGGTGACAGAGCCACCGGTCGACCGGTGGAACCTGGCAGTGGGCAATCCCTCTGCCAGTTCCACCGGCTGGCCGGTGCTATCACACCGGTTGGCCGGTGGATAGAATTTCAGTCCATTTCTTGTCCATTCTTGGGCCAATCCTTTGGCAATCTTTTACCTATCATCCACAACACTTAAAACACAATATTAGACAAAAATGAAAGTGATTGTGATCATGAAAATCAAAGAGTGTGGGGTACAACAGGGTTCACTCTTCAAAACATCATGGTATTTTTTGTTCACTCCAAATAACAGTGTAGAAATAAATTTCCATACAGAACTGGGTTCACTACCCATTCCATTATCATCTATCTTATGAGATATAAATATTTTCATAATTATTTAAGGATATATGTAGAACCAACTAATAAAATAATTATAGTCATACATATTTTTTCCACAAGATCATAAAACATTCATCATATCAAAACCCATGATATTAAATCAGTTTGATAAATGTTTCAATTTATTATAACATATGGAAAAGATATAGTTTTCATAATAATTTCATCATAGAATAACTCATGAAGAAATATGGTTAATATAATTTCTATAATGGTACAAGCAATGAAATAGAAATGGGTTTCATAAATATTATGTCTTCATAAAAATAAACCATTATCATAAAAAAATTATAATATTATCCTTGGATCATATCCCTAGAAATCATAAGTATCCTCGGATGATTTCCTCTTAGATGGAGATGGATTTTGAAATAAAAATATATTGGAACATTCTTGATGAAAATAAACATTCTATGAATATCGCTTTTAAATATATTCTTTATAAAATAATTGGAAATACTCTTAATTGATAATAATATTTCAAATTTATAAATAAATATTTATAATCCATTTAAATCATTTACAAGAGAAAATATTTTTTCATATTTGAGAAACACTTTTAAAACAAATTTAAAATTAAATTCATTAAAAATATATTAAGAAGACATCTAATTAATACTTCCAAATAAAATAATGTTCATGATGATAGATAATTTAATTAATGTAATAAACATTAAAATATATTCCTTTCACATTTTTTGTAAAAGAAAAAAGTTGATTGATTGGAAAATGACATGAAGAATACTTTCAAAACATTTTTTTAGATATAAAAACTTTGATTTGATATAAATTAATTAATCATTTAGAATACTATTAAAACATTTGTGAAAAGAATGTTTGGATGACAAAGGGTTTTTGAATGAAAATAATATTTTTCAATAAAAACATTTTTTTGAACTCTTAAGTACATGGAAGGAAGGAAAAAATGTGAATATTTATTCTCATGAAAGAATCATACTGCATCATAATTATATAGTTTATTTAGATATTAATCAATATAATTTAACATTGAATCAAAGTCATATTTTTCCAAATAAACAATGACAGGGTAACATTAAATTTTTAGAACATTGATAAATTTGAATCATGATAACTATCAAAGAATGTATTTATAGTAATCATATAATATCAGGAAGATATATATAATCATGATATTACATGTAAATGGAGATATATATACACCTATTAAAAGTTGATTGGTGCATAACATGACGATATGTCTTAAAGAATGAAAATTGAGACTAAAATATCTTACTTCTATGGTAACATATAAACCATAAACCCCATGATAGAGTGATCCAAAAATGGATATGTAAATATATTTAATATTAAGGATAATAATAAAAATTAAGTTAATGTGAATTATATAAACCACATAAAATAAATAAGTGGTTAATATGGCATATTTCTCATGGAAGTAATAGTTTAGAATATAATCCCTTATCCTATGTCTCAAATTCCTTCCCTATCATTTGTAACTCATTAATTATTAATATAAGTTTAATAAAAATCTATTTAATAACTATAATTAAATATATAATACCAAAAATGAATTTATTGTCTGTAATCTCTTTTTTGTAATAAATTACATGAACAAGTCAAGTTTTGGGTTATAAACATTATTTTTTTCATATATGTCATGATTTTTTATTTTGTGTCACATTAAATTAACCATGGTTATATGATATAAAGAATAATAATCATTACATAATTTTAATATTTATAAATAAATTAAAAATATAATACTAACCATAAAATATTAGTTTCATAAATGATTTAAGTTCATAGAGACCATTGGCCATATGTATGCAAGACTAGCATTTCCATTGTTCAATGATCATTATGGAAATGAGGTAAGTAACATCATATATTTTTATAATGGTAATAATATATTAAATGCCATATTACTCATTTATATATATATATACCTATCATCAATGTGGGATGGTAAGGACAATATGGTCACATCATGTCATGAAGGGCGTACTCCACATGTATAAGAAGGACGATATCAACATTGAGTGAGTGAAAATGTAAGACATAAAATGGTATTTAATATAAGAATAAAGATAAATATTCCATATATATCATAATTATCTCATATATTACAATTATATTAATCGTTTTTTATGGAAAGCAACAGTAAAAATTCGCATCGCTTCGCAAGTTGGTGGTCTATCGTACATATGAGCAAAATTATCATATCCCTTATGGAATAGAAATTAATTTTTTTTATATGATATAATGACTCCATGGGGTTAATTATGTATCAATTATTTATATATATACTTTATATCTATCATGAAACCCAATTGTGAGAGGTGTTAATCAAAAAATGAATGAAATCGGTTCGCAAGGCAGCAGTCTATTGTACATAACAACAATGATTTAATATCACATTTGATGTAAGTGAAAATGATATTTAGTAGTTTAAATAACATAAAAACAACTAGTTATATGATATATTAAGGGAATATTATATCATAATGGTTGAATAATAATATATTTATGTGGATGATGAAATAAATTCCAAATGCTCGTAAATTATTTTTACATGTTTTTCGGTAAAACACTTTAGTTTTAAAAAAATCATTTCTATGATTCATTTATTAAAAAATTATCACCTATAAGATGATATTATTTGATTTTAGAATTTATTTTTCATAGTATAGGATAATAAAATTGGGGTTTAAGGTTTAAAGAATAGAGGTGATGGGGTGTCCTTTTATAAGTGAGAGTGTGTGGCAGACATGTAATATTTTTCAATGGAAAAAGATATACCCAAGTGTTTCTCATTACAAATGTTTAAAAAATAAATTATTATAGATAATAATACATTATTGGGACTAAATAAGGGAATTTAATTTATTTTAGGCATGTTTATTGGTCCTTTTGACCCTTAACTTTTCAGTTTAACCTTTGGTAAACCCATTTTTTATGTAACCATATTTAATAATATTTAATATTTCCAATATTCGATTTGGTAAAAAATTAAGTTATAATAAAGAGTCCATATAAATTATAATGATTTAAAATTATTAATAAATCATTCCAAATTAAATTAAAATATTTTAAAATATTATTTTAAAATTAATCATACAAATGCGATGAGAAAGTGGGTTTACAATGAGGAAATGTTCAAAAGATTACTGATATTTTATATCTAATCTAAATATTACATTGATTAAAATGACATAAATTTAATTAATACACATATAATTGAACTAGGTTTAATAGGAAAATATTTTAAAATATATTTTAACTTTAAATATAATTTTAACTAAAAGGTTGTTTTGAAATAAAATTTTGTATTTTTCACTATTCATAAAATATTAATATTTTTGGATAATTAAAAAAAATTAATACTATTATAATATTCATGTGATGAATTATTAAATAAATCCAATTTTTTAAACTAATTTTTCTAAAAATTAGAAAATATAAATTTCAAACAAAACGTGGAGCTGCGATGAAAAAACATGTTCTCATGAAGTGTAATTTTGAAGTATAAGATGTTTTTATATTAACATTATATATAATAATAATTATTATATGTATATCAAAAAATTACAGTAATATAATAAAAAATATCATTTAAAACATTCCTCATTATGTATTATTTTAATAAATGAAAATGGTGAAACATTATTCACTTTTAAACTGATCTTAGCACAACCCTTTTTTAAACCCAAAAATAATCATATACTAAAATATGATATAGTTGATTAAAATTTAATTAAGTCGATAAATAAAATAAAATAATTTCTATGCTACATATAAAATAATTGGGTATTTAAATATCTTATTTAAATGTAAAACAATGATATTGTTATAAATAAAATTATTTTCATTATATAATTAAAATTCATCATTTTTAATAAAAAATTAACCATAAATTATTTCTAAATTGTAAATTTCCAAAATAATGTTAATATTGAAAAAATATATTAAAAAACTGTATATATTAATTATAATATTATCTCATAACAAAAGTGAATTTTTTTTTAGTGAAATGTATTTTTTGATGAATATAATTACTTTAATAATAATTAGTTGATTACTTACTAAGATTTTATAAATAGATTTATATTTTGTAAATTTATATTTATAGCTAATATATTGGGTAAAATAATTCATAACTACTTATTTTAAGGATAATTATCAAAGAAATATGTAAAATAACATTACGTCATGGTTTGTTGAAGCTCAATGTAAAGTGTCATGAATGTTGTAGAAGAAAATCATTGTGACATGTAATGAAAGATAAAGACGATGTTTCATATAACTCAACCTTTTAAAAATGTAAATATAGAAATTAAATTTCATGACATCCTAGTATGTTATAATTTATGTGTAGGATCCTCTTCGATGTATAAAATATTCATTAGATTTCCATTTTTGAATGTTAGAGGAGGTAATATAAGTGAATTCACCAATAACATAGAGATATGTTTTCATGGTACTTGTTTTTCATAATGTTGGATTATTTATAATTTAGTGTAATAAGAATCTTAGGGTCCCTTTCTCTTATTTTAGGTCCTTTGGTTTTTTTTATAAATATAGTTTTATGATATGGAAATGTATCAGTATTATATATGCATCTTGGTAACTGGTGATGAGTAATGTTATAGGTTTATTCCTTGCTTACTTTGGATATTCATAAAACTACTTGCTTTATTTTGGTGGTCTCTTGATTTATAGTGTTTTCATATTGTACTTTTATATGGTATATTGATGTTTATCATTTTTTAGTTATGTAAAATAACCCCCACTTATATATATCTAGATTCCCATGAACACACGTATAACCCCTTGATGTTCGGAATTCTATTCCGGCCTTCTCACAAGTATGATCAGGTATTAGTACTAGGAGTTTCCAATGGTGATTTATGAAAAAATTATATCCATTTCTATTCTTTTTCATTGACACTTAGTGTTATATCATTATTATCTCGACCATCGGGCCGCTCTACGTGCAGTTGTTAATTTAATGTTTTTTTTATATTGGTTCATTATGATGATAAACTTTTTCATAAACATTCAAATTATTATTTAGCATAGATTAAGGTTAATATTATTAATTATTGATATTATTCACCTTTGTTGTATTTTTTTTATGATGCCCAATTTGGTGTTATATTTTATTGAGGTGCAGTTGAAAAATTATAATGTCTATTATCGAATGATTTAAATCATGAAGAATATATTTATGATGGTTGAAAATAATGTGAATGAAAGTAGTTGTATATATAAAATTTAATATCTCTGGGAATTTTTTCACAAGAAAGTATCATATTTTTTAAATATTGTTTTTAAAAGTCCATTGAAGTTACTTTTCAAATTTAATTTGTATTTAGAATTTTTTGGGCCATAATTTTTGAAATTTCTAAAATTTGATTTAAAATAGTATATAACATTGTGTTCTATTGTAAATATGTTCTACACTTACAATTGTTTGATTATAAAAACTCATAAAATCTTATTTATCTATATATATGATGCTTTTGGTTGTTCTATAAAAGTAAACCATCAAGTTGATTATGGGTTTTCTTCATTTTTTGTTCCATATATTCAAATTCTAATGAATAGTGTAAATAATATTCAATATTATCATTAGGGATATATTAAATAATTTTAACCCTTAATTCATCCTTTATTTTCATTGGAAATATGGTTATTATGATATAGAAGAGTAGTAGTTGGATATTAAGAAGATATAAGACATTCTATAAATCCATTGGACCTCTAATAAAAAATTTGAAAATAGTACTCTTTAATATCCAAGTAGAAAGATATTGGGGTTCATAATTTAATATTAGACACAAAAAAGAAATCATCATAGTGTTTTAATGATTTTTCTACAAAATGTTCCATCCATGAGTCTCTGATTGTAACAAAAGAAATATTGTTTTATTAAATTTTGTAGGATGAAAAGTCAGTATCACAATATACTCACTTTTTCTATTGATATAGAAAATTGTATACCTAATATATTCATTTATGATTTTATAATCGATCCATATTTAAAAATAAGTCTTCAATCAAATATTTATCTAATTGTACTTGGGTATGAATTAACTTATTATGATCTGGTGGTGAAAAAATTTATCATTATTAAAGTAATGTTATCTATATAATTCATAAAAAAATTGAGATCACCTATATTTCCGTGGTGGGTGATGTATAAGGCCTCGGCCTTAAACCTTAATTAATATTTAATTAAATTAATAATTCACATTGAGTATCTTCTCCGGTTTAGAGTTTTAGTGAATTAGAATATAACTATTACATCTCAAAAGATTACAAAGTAGACACTTCTAATAAGTTTCCATAGAAAAAAACCCTTAAAAATAAAAATGTCTAGTTCCATGTTTTATATAGAATGACATTCCCTTGATCCCATAAATGACCCTATTCCACATTATATCCTATGAAAAAATTTCAAAAAAACATGGGTGAGCATAAAAAGCTCAGTAAGGGATACACAAAGAATGAAAACTGTTAGTTTTTCAAACATCAATTAAACCATGTATACTCTATCAAATTAATACTTTTCACCTTTATGAAGTAGTAAAAACTCTTAACGGAATAAAAGATCATATCATAACCTTTTGTAACCAAATGATTACCATAAAACCCATATAAAGATCACATAACATATAAAGGTAACTTGGGACATAAACATACTTAAGTGGAATAACCATACGGTCGACTTCCACACATAATTAATGGAATAGCCATACGGACGATTTCCATACCCAATTCATTGGAGTTTATAACGTAACCACTCATCCTTGTATTCACGGCACCACCCATCATATGGTTTATCATGGAACCACCCGTCAAATTCCAAGTACCATTATAAAAATCACAAGATATAAAACAAATATAATGTAAAGAAAACATTTCCACACTTTCATCACAATATATCACATAAATATATTGACATATCAAATCCATTATAAAGACCCATTTTCAATTCCGAAATACATAAAATATTATATGGTATTTATTTTATTTAAAAAAACATTACGGCTTGTTCAGGAAGCCAAAGACCAAATAATACTCGCGGCAGCGGAAAAGGTCGTTGTCACCGCGTACGTTAAAAGAAACATTCCTTTTTTTCATTTAGTATGACAATTCATAGAAAAAGATTCCTTTTGTATAAAAGTAAAAGTAAAAGGGGTTTATACACCGTGTAAAAGATAGTTGTGTATAAAACAAAATATGCCTCAATGAAAGGAGATTGAGACGAAGTCCCTTACCTTGGGTCCGTCTTGACTCGATCGATCATTAACCTCCTGAATCATAATCTTAAGTTAATTTCTACTTGCTTAAGAACGTTTTTCAAGTTCATTATTTCTTTTATATCACTTGTTTCCATGTTATAAACATTATGTAATCATTTAAGTAAATAATGTTTGTTTTGTCGATATTTGGTTCTTAAATCGAACGTGGACTTCTTACAATTACTTGTTTTTCGTGTGGTCAAAAGTTATTTATATCCAGAATGAAATTCCTGATTTGGATATCATATATATAATATATATCAGGTATATACATGTATTTATAATATCACATAATCATTTAGAGGTATGAAATGAAATGCACCGTTCATGGAGACGGTAAGCCGTACGTACGCATAAACGCTACTTTCATTTCTATGACATATTTATGGAATTAAAACTAAATGATAGGTATGTATATTTTAATTCCAGAATTATATTATTCATTTAGATGTATCATACATCATATATATCCATTATATATATGTACATATAATAGTACATTACATTTGGGGATAAGAAATGAAATGCACCGTTCATGGAGACGGTTTGTCGTACGTACTAATGAATGCTACTTTCATTTCTATCTCATACATTAATGGAAATAAATATTAATGATATAGAGTTATATTATAATTCCAGTATAAATTCATATATAATAACTTTAAATCAATCCTTTATACTTCCCACATATGGCATTAACGAATCACATCACTTTGATGGGGCGGTAGTCCGCACTTCCTAAAATTAAATTATCGTGTTTACCCACAATGGAAACCATAAAGGTAAACCACAAATGAAAAATAATGATTCATAATGAAAACATAAACATAATATATATCATATATAAATATAGTGACATCTTAATGGCCACCATTAATGGTGTTTAAAAGAAGATTGAACAATCATCGTTTCATGAGGCAGAAATTCGCCAACCACAGAAACAGTATATTCTTTAACCATTAGATGTAGATGTGTGTAAGTGTAGCTCTAAATCTTATTATAACAACATCATAGTATATTGAAGATACTGGAGTTGTTACTAAGGAAATGAATAAAAAGAGTTTTGGGGGTTGGAGAAGCAAAATAAAACAAAAGAACACAAGCGAAGACATCACCTTAAAATCGGGTAACTCTCTTAGATTTGAGCTGAAAGGCTTCCTTGAGAAGACTTCTGCACAAATTGATGGATAAAGGAGTAAGAGAGGGATTTGGAGAGTCCAAATGGGCAGGGTTTGGCCGAGCCAAAGGCTTTGGAAGTGTGGGTAAGGTGGTAGAGGTGGGGGCCTTTTATAAGAGGAGAGGCGGGGCACTCTTGGAAAGTAAGGAAATGTTACTTTATTTTAGAATGCGTTTCGGATTTTAGTGGTCCCACATTGATGTGTTTCTAGGATAAGGTTATAAGAGTTCTATATACACCCAACAAATTGGTTTTTGACATGTTTAGTTCTTACATTTTACATTATCTCTCCATTTTATTTAAATCATTAAATAATGAGGTAATCGCTGCATCATCATGGTGTCATAAATAATTTAATTTATTTATTGTCAAGAAATTATAAACAGAATACAATGATGTATTAAATCTTTTTACCTTTCCAATGAATATTTATAGTCAAAAATCTTATTTGTATAACCCCATGTAAAAATTGTTTTAGTAAAACAACTCATATTTGTGACATTTTTATTTTAACATTAAATAAAAAGATATTAATGTCATTTTCCAACTAAAGTGGCTCCATGGGGTCCCCAAGTTGACCCATGGATTTTATAGGTCGTCCACACACATAAAATAAGGGTAGGACATGTGTCATGTTCATTTCATATTATTAAAACATTATTTTTACCTTAAACTACACTAATTACCTCTAATCGTGATTAAAAACATAAAAGTTATTATTCACCAAAAAATTATTTTATTCCCATTGAACCGCATTTTACTTCTTAATGAAAACCATGTATGTTGGATTTTTGAAATTCAAAACACAGAAGTGGTAAATTTTCATTTAAACGAAAAATCAGTTTTTATAAGTACCACTTAGTGGGTTCACTATTTATCAAAAATTGAAGTTTTTCAAAAAAATATCAAAACATCATCCTAAGATATATTTGATATTCCAAAATAAAAATTGAAGTCCACATTAAAAAATGCAATAATATAAGTTGCACTAATTAATTTAATAATTAATTCCCGCTGTCAGAGCAAATAGCATGTTTTTATGAAACAATAAGTATCAAAAGATTGACACTAGTTTATGTCCGATTTCAAAGTGAAATTAATTCCAACGACCATTATTGGATTTAATGGTAAAAATATATTCTAATATCACTTTAAAACCAATTCAAATGATAATCTAATCATATAAATAAATTATATAAAAAAGAGGTTTTCAATTAAAATACAACATTTTCACTGTTCATTAAAAAATGATCTTTATCGGAAAAATACCAAAAATTTACACAAAGTAAATTGTGATTACCCGATTCTAAAAAAGTGTTTTATTTGGTACAATAGATTTTATAAAAGTTACCAAAACTATATTTAATGACGGTTCGCCATCAAAAGGCGATAAGTGAACCTTTAGTGAAAATTAGGGTATAAAACCCTAAAATTTAATTCTTTCCATATTTTAAGCCTTTATCTCTTATTACATATAAGTAAAAACATTTAAAAAACATATATAATCATATTTTAGTTATTTCTATCCATTCCCACCAATAAAACGACTCTGTGCTAACTACCATTTAAAATAATATTATTTTATTACTAGTGTGCAACATAAGATTTCAGATAAACTCTTTGTTGAGTATCAGGTACGCTATCGAACATAGCAACCCCTTTAAAGTAAAATTAATATTTAATTCATAAATATTAATAAATATGAAAATGTTTTATTCAATATTTACCTGGGATGTTACATCCTTCCCCCCTTTTGGGAATTTCGTCCTCACAATTTTATTCATTTATCAAAATAAGTGGGGGTATTTATCCCTCATTGCATTTTCAGATTCCCACGTTGACTCTTCAACCATATGGTTTTTCAACAAAATCTTTACCTGGTGAATTACCTTATTTCGTAACAATTGCTCTCTTCGATCAAGAATCTGGATTGGTTGTTCTTTATAAGATAGGTTCTCTTCCATCTGAACTACCTTTGGACTCAAAACATGAGATGGATCTGGCATATACTTTCTCAACATCGAAACATGAAAAACATTGTGTACCTGAGATAAACTCGAAGGTAACACCACTTGTTAAGCAACTGATCCATCTTTCTCCATAATTTCATATGGTCCAATGAACCTTGGACTCATCTTTCCTTTCTTACCAAATCTCATCACACTTTTCCATGGATAAACCTTGAGAAAAACATGATCTCCTACCTCGAAAGGTAGATCCTTCCTCCGGTTATCTGCATAACTCTTCTGTCTTCTCTGAGGTGTTCTCATCTGTTTCTGAATCAATAGAACTTTTTCTGCCATCTCTTCTACCAATTCAAGTCCCATCAGCTTCCTTTCACCCACTTCATCCCAAAATGCTGGAGTTCGACACCGCTTCCCATATAATACCTCAAATAGTTCCATCTGCATACTGGAATGAAAACTGTTATTATAAGAAAACACAACCAAATAAAGATGTTGGTCCCAACTTCCCTGATATTCCATATAACAAGATCGTAGCATATCCTCAAAGGTCTGAATTGTTCGTTCGGACTGCCCATCTGATTGCAGATGAAAAGCTGTACTAAAATTTAATTCAGTACCCAACGGCTTCTGAAGGCCTTTCCAAAAGTTAGAAGTAATCCTGGGATCACGATCGGACACAATGGAGAGAGGAAATCCATGTAACCTGACTATTTCTTTAAGATACAAATGATAAAGTTGATCTAGTGAAAAAGTATCTCGTATAGCAAGGAAATGAGCAGATTTAGTCAAACGATCAACAATAACCCATATTGCATTATTACCTCGATATTTCCTCGGTAATCACACAAAAAAGTCCATGGATATTTTTTCCCATTTCCACTCTTACTCTGGTAAAGCATGAAGCATCCCTTTTGGTAACTGCCGCTCTTCTTTAACCTGCTGAAAAGTCAAACACTTCATTGTAAAATCAGCAATATCCCTTTTCATTCCATCCCACCAGTAATAATCCCGAAAATCTCTGTACATCTTAGTACTGCCAGGATGAACAGAAAACGAGAAACTATGAGCCTCACATAACAACTCATTCTTCAACTGTGAATCACAAGGCACACACAATCTATTCCCAATCCTCAAAACACAATCATTATCAATGTTGAATTCAAGCAACTTACCCTTCTGAACCATCTCTACCTTTTTCTGCAACTCACTATCTTCCCTCTATGCTTGCTTAATTCTGTCTGATAGGGATGATCTCACTGATACCAAAAACAAAACAGAAGAACTTCCTGCACCAACAACTTCTATGCCAATGTTCATCAAATCAAAAACCAAAGGATCTCGTTCCAAATGTAGCATGGTTAATGAAGCATTAATTTTTCTACCCAAAGAATTGGCCACTTTATTTTCTTTTCCCGGATGGCAGTGAATTTCACAATCATAATCCTTGATTAATTCCATCCATCTCATCTGTCTCATGTTCAACTCTTTCTGAGTGAATATATATACTTTAAACTTTTGTGATCAGTATATATTTCACAATTTACTCCATACAAATGATTCCTCCAAATTTTTAAAGCAAAAACAACAGTAGCTAATTCCAAATCATGTGTAGGGTAATTTACCTCATGAGTTTTCAACTAACGTGAAGCATAAGCAATTACCTGATCATTCTGCATAAGGACACAGCCAAGTCCTTTCAACGAAGCATCATTGTATATAACAAACTCACCATTCCTAGAAGGAAGTGCCAAAACTGGAGCATTCACCAATCTTCGTTTCATCTCTTTCGGTATTAACCTGAGTCAACTGAGCCATTACTGCAACAAACTGTTTAGTTCTAATTGTGACCATCTCAGTATACAGATTTGAAAGGTCATTTCTCTCTGTATGCCTTCCCAAGAAAATTTGTTTGGTTTCCTCTATGAAAAACCATTCTTAACAAAGAAATATCTTAGGAGAAGTAACATGGTAATCTTCAAATGCTATATCATTTCAATCATACCATAAATTAATTTATAGTTTAACTATTTTCTAACTCCTAATGTTGTCTAAACCGACCTCTGATATCAACTATAAGGCCCCGACCTTAAACATTAATTAATATTGAATTAAATGAATAATTCACATTGAGGATCTTTTCAGGTTTAGAGTTTTAGAGAATAAGAACATAACTATTACATCTCAAAATATTACAAAGTAGACACTTCTTCTACGTTTCCATAGAAAACAAATTTCTCAAAAAAAACATGTCTACTTCCATGTTTTATATATTGCGACTTTCCCTTGATCCCATACATGACCATATTCCACATTAAGTTCTGTGAAAAACATTTCAAAAAAACTAGGGTGAGCATAAAAAGCTCAGTAAGGGATACACAATGAATGAAAACTATTAGTTTTTCAAACATCATGTAAACCATTTATACTTTATCAATGTAATAATTTTCAACTTTATAAAGTAGTAAAAACTCTAAACTGAATAAATGATCATTACATACCCTTTTGTAACCAAATTATTACCATAAAACCCATATAAAGATCACATAACATATAAAGGTAACTTGGTACATAAACATACTTAAGTGGAATAACCATACGGTCGACTTCCACACATGCTTAATGGAATAGCCATACGGCCGACTTCCATACCCAATGCATTAGAGGTTATAACATAACCACCCATCTTGGTATTCACGGAACCCCCCGTCATATGGTTTATCACGTAACCACCTATCAAATGTCCAAGTACCATTATAAAAATCACAAGATATAAAACAAATATAATGGAAAGAAAACATTTCCACACTTTGATCACAATATATCACTTAAATATATTGCCATAACAAATCCATTATAAAAACCCATTTTCAAAAAAAAAATACATAAAAGAGTATATGGTATTAATTTAATTTTAAAAAATGACATTAAGGCTTGTTCAGGAAGACAAAGACAAAATAATACTCGCGGCGGCGGAATAGGTCATTGTCACCGCGTACGTTAAAAGAAACATTCCTTTTTGTCGTTTAGTAAAACACATCATAGAAAAATATTCCTTTTGTATAAAAGTAAAATTCAAAGGGGTTTATACACTGTATAAACGATAGTTGTGTATAAAAAGAAATAAGCCTCAGTGAAAGGAGATTGAGATGAATTCCCTTACCTCGGGTTCGTCTTGACTCGATCGTTCTTTAACCTCCTGAATAATAAAATAATGTTAATTTATACTTTCGTAAGAACCTTTTTCCAGTTCATTATTCCTTTTATATCACTTATTGCTATGTTATAAACATTATGTAATCATTTAAGTTAATAATGTTTGTTTTGTCGATATTTGGTTTTTAAATCGAAAGTGGACTTCTTACAATTACATGTTGTTCGTGTGGTCAAAGGTTAGTTATATCCAGAATGAAATTCCTGATTTTGGATATCATATATATAATATATATCTATCATATACATGCATTTATAATAACACATAATCATTTAGAGGTAAGAAATGAAATGCACAGTTCATGGAGACGGTAAGCCGTATGTACGCATGAATGATACTTTCATTTCTATGTCATATTAATGGAATTAAAACTAAATGAGAGGTATGTATATTTTTATTCCAGAATTATATTATTCATTTATATGTAACATACATCATATATATCGATTATATATATGTACTTGTAATAGTACATTACATTTGGGGATAAGAAATGAAATGCACCGTTCATGGAGACGGTAAGCCGTACATACGCATGAACGCTACTTTCATTTCTATCTCATACATTAATGGAAAGAAATAATAATGATATAGAGGTATATTATAATTACTATATAACATCATATATAATAACTTAAAATCTATCTTTATACGTCCCACATATGGCATTAACGAATCACATCACTTTGAGGGGGCGGTAGTCTACACATCCTAAAATTAAATTATCGTGTTTACCCACAATGGAAACCATAAATTTAAACCACAAATGAAAAATAAAGAAGCATAAGGAAAACATAAACATAAAATATATCATATATAAATATAGTGACATATTAATGGCCACCATCTAAGGGTTTTTAAAAGAAGATTGAACAATCATCGTTTCGTGAGGCAGAAATTCGCCAACCATAGAAACAGTATGTTCATTAACCATTAGATGTAGATGTGTGTAACTGTAGCTCGAATTCATCTTATAACAACATCCTAGTATATTGAATATACTGCAGTTATTACAAAAGAAATGAATAAAAAGAGTTTAGGGGGTTGGAGAAGAAAAATAAAACAAAAGAACACAAGTGAAGACATTACCTTAAAATCGGGTAACTCTCATAGATTTGAGCTCAAAGGCTTAATTGGAAAGACTTCTGCCCAAAGTGATGCATCAAAGAGTAATAGATGGATTTTGAGAGACAAAATGGGTGGGTGTTGGCCGAGCCAAAGGCTTTGAAAGTGTGGGAAAGGTGGTAGAGGTGGGGGCCTTTTATAAGAGGAGAGGAGGGGCACTTTTGGAAAGTAAGGAAATGTTACTTTATTTTAGAATGAGTTTCGGATTTTAATGTTCCCACATTGATGTGTTTCTAGGATAAGGTGATAAGGGTTCTAAATACACCCATCCAATTGGTTTCTGAAATGTGTAGGTTATAGATTTTACATTATCATTCCATTTTATTTAAATCGTTAAATAATGAGGTAATCGTTGCATCATCATAGTGTCATAAATAATTTAATTTATTTAATGTCTAAAAATTATAAAAGAACTGCTATGATGTAGGAAATAATTTTACCTTTCCAATGAATATTTATAGTCAAAAATCGGATATGTATAACCACATGTAAAAAATGTTTTAGTAAAATAACTCATTTTTGTGGCATTTTTATTTTAACATTAAATAAAAAGATATTAATGTCAATTTCAATCTAAAGTGGCTCCATGGGGTCCCAAAGTTGACCCATGGATTTTCTTGGTCGGCCATGACAGATACAATAAGGTTAGGACATTTGTCATCTTCATTTCATATTATTAAAACATTATATTTACCTTAAACTACACTAATTACCTCTAATCGCGATTAAAAACTTAAAAGTTACTATTCACCAAAAAATTATTTTAATCCCATTTAACCACATTTTAATTCATAATTACAACCATGTATGTCAGTTTTTTGAAATTAAAAACACATAAGTGGTAAAATATCATTTAAACGAAAAATCAGTTTTTATAAGTACCACTTAGTGGTTTCACTATTTATCAAAAATTGAAGTTTTTCAGAAAAATACCAAAACTTCACCCTAAGCTATATTTGATATTCCGAATTAAAAAATGAAGTACATTTTAAAAAATTCAAAACATATAAGTTGCATTAATTAATTTAATAATTAATTCCCATTGTCATAGCAAATAGCGTGTTTTTATGAAACAACAAGTATCAACAGATTGACACTAGTTTAAGTCCGATTTCAAAGTGAAATTAATTCCAATGACCACTATTGGATTTAATGGTAAAAATATATTCTAATTTCTATTTAAAACCAATTCAAATAATAATCTAATCATATTAATAAATTATAATGAAAATAGGTTTTGAAAAAAAATGCAACATTTTTCACTGTTCATTAAAAAAATGAACTTTATCAGAAAAATACCAAAAATTCACACAAAGTAAATTTTGATGACCCGATTATAAAAAAAAGTTTTATTTGGTCTAATAGAATGTATAAGAGTGACCAAAACTATATATAATGACAGTTTTCCATCAAAAGGTGATAAGTGAACCTTTAGTGAAAATTAGGGTATAAAAGCCTAAAATTGAATACTTTCCGTATTTTAAGACTTTATCTTTTATTAGATAAACGTAAAAACATTTAAAAAACATATATAATCATATTTTAGTTAGTTCTATCCATTTCCACCAATACAACGACTATGTGTTAACTACCATTTAAAATTATATTATTTTATTACTAGTGTGCAACGTTAGATTTCAAAGAAACTCTTTGTTGCGTATCGGGTACGCTATCGAACATAGCAACCCATTTAAAGTAAAATTAATATTTAATTCGTAATTATTAATAAAATTTGAAAATGTTTTATTCATTATTTACCTGGGATGTTACATGAAGAGAACAGTAATAATGGAAAAATGAAGTCTATTTATTTAATTAATGGAGTTGGTGGTTTTAATAAATGGCCACTGCATTTCTTCCCGTATGAATTTTATGGGGTTAAGTCCCTTATATTCTATCAGTGTGGTATGTTAGGTCATAAGAAAGGTAAATATTAAGGATATAAAATTAAATTTTATAATCATTTCTCTGTGTGTGATTTTTTTCGGAGATAAATGTATAATATGAAGTTATAGATCTATACATTCAAAAGATATATATTTTTATCATATTGAACACGAAGTTGAGATAATAAGAATAATATAATGCGCTTTCATGTATATTATTCCTTCTCTTTCATAATTTATTCTTGTATTATATTATTTTAGTTAATAGTGTTATGACATATTTGTTTAGATGAAAATTTTAAAATCTATTATTAATATAACTGTGTTTCAGTATTGTAAAATAATTACTAATTAAGACTAATTATTTTATTTTTTGAATATGGATTCTCACTACGGTAATCTAAGAACCCAGTTAGTGGAAATTTTTTTAGAATATTTTTTTAGAATTTATATTGATTATTTTAGATTTATTAGTTATATTATAGAATAAATTTATTAAAAGTGTCTTTAATTTTTTGTATAGACCAACATAATATGTTTTTTTCTTACATCTATTGTAATTATATTATGATATTTCTATCTTGAGTCTCTTTAAATTTCACATGTTTGATAGAGTCAGTTAGAGGTTATACACCTTATCTTCTTATTAATGATAATTTATATAGTTTTTTATTTTCTTTTATGTGATTTTGTGATTTTATCTGGTAATACTATCAACACTTCTCATTGTAAATGTCCTTGTATTACATGATTTTAGAAGACTGCTTCTATTAAAAGACATTGTTTATTTTTTTTAACAAAATTGATTCTTTTTTAGAAAATTATTATGAAATAAATTGATCCAGTCTGAATAATTGTCACTCAATGGCCTCAATTTTACATTTTAATTTATTTGTATATTGATTTCAATCATTGATTCTTGATTTGGGTATGATCTCAAATAAACCATGTGATATTTGGGACTTATTCCAGATAAAGGTTTATTAGTCTGTTTAGTTCTTCTTTATCATAGGGTTTGATATAATTGAAATCCAACGCTACACTATTATGTATTCAATTTTTTTTAAATATATTTTTACATTATTTTTTATTTTTCAGATGTTGGGTGTTGAATTATTGAAATGTTTTGAAACTTGGACAATTTTTAGTGGTAGTAAAAAGGTGTGACAAATAATATAGTGGGGTTGCAGTAATATCATTCAATTTTAATGATTTAAACATGTTTAGGTGAAACATGTGGTAGCATCAAGGAAACATTATCGCCATTTTATGGTATTGGGTGATACACTTGTTTGGCACATGATTTGTCCAACCATGCAGCCAAACCATGTAGTCTTCTTAGTTAACATAAAAGCACGAATTTGTTTTATCCACAATTGATTTAAACCCTATTATATCTCTTTATTATCACCATTCACATGATCTATCCCCTATAAGACTAATATATTATTCTAATCTATTCTATAGTAGATCTCATTAATTCTCCATGGAATACTGTAAGGTAAGTCTAAATTTACATGATATTTCCAAAATACTCATCCTATAAAATTTATTTCATCCTTCAGATTTAGCAGGAACACAAAGCCACAAGTGAGAAATCCTAGTGTTTGGGGGTGTTTTATAATGTAATTTATTGGTTTTATTGTTTTAGCGGAGCATGTGTAACTTTTTCATATGGTTTTCAATGATGGAAACAATATTAATTTTGATTTAAATGTTTGAATACCTATTTAATTTTATTTTACAATGGAATTTCATTAGTTCATTATTTTCCTTTGTTTTATGTTGAAAAGTTATGTTTTTATCTTATTATGGGATACTGTGTGGCCATTTGTTGAGATTCATGGCATATATGGTTTTAAATAATTTTTATCATTTGATATTTTATTAATACGAGTTATATGTCTTTTATGTGTTTGATAAAAATTTTAAAGGGATTTTCATCACAAAAATTACACTAATGAATGTTTTTATTTCTAAAATGGGTTTCATAAATGGTTAAATTATGTCTACAATGTTTGTGATAAATTTTATTCACAGTTATTTTGTCTCTATGTTAATTTTATAATATTTTGTAAAAGTGGATTCCCTTTATTTATGGTTAATTGATATCAAATATTATTGGAGAATTTTATTTTATTTGAATTTATATGTGGATATTGATCTGTTATTTATATTAAATGTGTGACCATAGGTATACGAGGAAGTGGAAATGTGTTACTCAAACTTTATGAATAATTATATCTTTGATTTGATTCTGTATGACTCAAGTGTCCTTTATTGTCTTAATTTCATTGGATCATAATAGCCAATAAATATTCCATGAATAGGTGTTAGTGCCTTTAGAATGTATAAAACCTAGTTCCCCTATGTCGTTTGTGTTATATTTTTATGATACACACTTAGTCCTTTGTTGAGATTTAATATTTCTTATTATCCATTTATTTAGTAATATTTTATTTATTAGTGTTTCACTATACATATTCATTTATGTTTTATGTGCTCAAGTAATTTTGTAATTTTTGCTATTTTAAAAGATATATACATGATTTATAAACCGATTTTTATAAAATGTATTTTAATTTCTATGTTTTTAACATGGAAAATTGATCTACATGACTATTTTATTTATATATATTCATTTTGGTATCCAAATGGGTTTTAACTCAAACACAACATGTGCCTTTGTGTCTATGTAGTATTTCTGAAAGGATACAATTAAAGAAAGAAGTGACTTGTGAATGGTTATTCATCTTGTTACTCAAAATATTTATTTAGTATAATTAAATAGTTTATCAAATCTCACATATAGTTTTGGATATTGTAATTTTTTTAGGTTCATTGGTGGGGATTTCAATTATTAAATATCAAACACTTTGTCTATGACCTTCATTTTTAAGGATATTAGTTTTTATATCCCCTTAATTATATTTAAGATATATTAAATTTGTGATATTTATTTATTATAAATTTCTATTATATGATCTATTTAAAGATCCAGTATTTTATAACTATTTTAGGTTATGTATTATTCATCCAACATATGGACAGTCATGTTGAAATCAAAATGGAATCCAAGAGATGTTTTATTTTGGATTCTAAGGGTGAAATAATTCCCAATTGGAAGAATTTTTATACCATTGTTCTTCTCACCATCTTTTGATGTTTATAATAGAACCCTAGGATTTATGGTGAGCTAACTTGAGTGGTGTTTCTGGTTATCCAGACCATTTCATTGTAAACTACTATCAGAGCCTCATATTTTTTAGGATGTTTTGCGAATTAAAAGAAACTAGGATAACTAGATCTAAAGATTTACATCAAGTAGTGTTCTTGAAAAACATATATCTTGATGAGATAATAGATTTCTAGAGGATTTCAGAATAAATACTTTAATTTGAGTTCAAATATTGATGGTTTGACATGCATCTTGATCCAAGTTGATGGTGTATTGGTCTTCATTTCATATATTTTGTGTCATTGATGAATTTTAATTTTTTACGGTGAATGCTGGGAATGAACTAATGATTCAAGGTTAACCATCATGTTTTAGATAACCATTTAGATCCTATGTAGATGGAATTCATCACTTTTAGATTCTATTGTATACATGGTGCATTCTATACCAAACTATGTGTCCAACCCATGAGGCCAACCCATGCATAGGTCAAGAACCACTGGATGATTTTATATTCTTTATATATAAATATTAATGATTTTTATCATTAATGTTAGGATGAATAATGGATTTATATTATAAAATTGATAATTTTATATTTGTTTTTGTTGTTTTTAAAATTTTATTGGTACATTTTAATTGATCGTGTTGGGTGGTTTCTAAAATGGGGTTTTTGAGTTTGATTTGATTATGATTATATTTTGTAATGGGACAGATTTAACGAAATTTTTTGTAAATAATATTATTTTTATAGTGTATATTCAGAAAAATATTTTTTTATATGGATATAATAGAATGAAGTTTTACTATGATAATTTATTAAATCAATAAGTTGTTTATATAGTTATTTTTTGACATTAAAGTTTCAATTTAATGGTGTTGTGAATATTTCTAATATGACTATTAAACTTCACCATACAAAATGTAGATTCTTATCATTGTTTTATTTTAATTTAGAGATTACATCATGCAATTGGTAATTTTTTTATTCTTATAAAATTTGTTGACCATAAAAAATCATTATAGGTTTGAATGATATTTTATATATTGATTGGAATAGGATTTTAATTTTTAAGAATTGTATTTAATGATTGTTGGCCTTAAAATTTAATATTGGAAGTGTTTTGAGAACCATGAGGGTATTCATTATATAAGGGTTGATCTTTTGATTTTTATAAATGGGAATATTTTCATTAATGATCAAATGTCATAAAGGATGGATCATAATAAAATTGATTATAATGAAGGATAATTTTCTATAATGAGGTTTTATGTTGTGAATGCCATAAATGTTTTCCGGTTCACAGAGTTTTTTAAATTGAAAGTAAATGTTTTTTTCAATTATTTGAAACATGACGTTTCCTTATATGAATATTCGTTAAATTGGTTATTTTGAACATTTTTATAGTTCAATAAAAGGTGATGAATTTTTTCATAAAAACATGGAATGTTTATTCAAAACCAATGTATCAGTTTTGAAAAATATTGGTATGTTAATTTTGATGATTTAAACAATGTAATTTTTTTAAAATGATTTCATAAAAACGAGTTATTTAGAGAATTTCTAAACTTTTATATAGGATTTGGAGAACATATTAAACATGTTATGGATTCATTTTATGTTTTTAGGATTATTTTATTTTGGTGGAATTCAATTTTAATATATTGATTTCTTATGATTTAATTGTTTGATTTGGTAAGGGAGATCTATCTAAATACATTTATGTTTTATGATATATAATTTCTTCCTCTATAGAAGGTCGCAATGAATGGTGATGAATATATTCATATGAATGGTTCTCTGAGTAACACATCTACTTAGGCAGGATTACTCTCATTGTACATCAAATCTACCAAGACAAAAACATTATGTGGTGGAATTGTATTCAACATGTTCTTGGACATTTTATATGATATTATTAATCACCCTTTTTTCATTTGTATTGAATGATTTTGGATTTAGATGCTAATTACATTATATTGTTTGAGGCAAACCTCTAGTCCTCCCTAAAAAATTATAGATTAAAGGATGATACTATCCTGAGTCTACATGATAAGATGATTTGGGGGAAAAGAAAGATCATTATCATAGATCACCTACCCCATATCCTATATTAATATCCTCATATGAAAGGGTTTTTTAGTTTTAGTGTTTTTGGATTAGTATTTTTTTGGTGTATATTTTTGGATTTTTGAACACTTTTAATTAGTAAGAATTTCTGTTATTTTTTTCCTTATCTTGTGCATTGTGTTTTCTCTTGTATTTAAATTTATCTTTGTAAGCATGTTATAATTCTTCATAATATGTGTTAAAAGATGTTACAGAACAAGAACTAGATACATTTGTATCATATATTTCATTCTTGTCTTTTTTTTTGAAGTCATGAGGTGATTTAAGACTGGTGATTGCTTCTTGGGGGTAAGGTATTATTTCATTTTAATTATGGTGATGTGACATTTTCTAGTGATTATTTTTAAAAAGGATTTAGGAAATTATTACTCCATTGTATGTGAATTAAAATTATTATATGTACCTCCATAAATTGATCTTTGTCTCCTATAAATTTGATATTTATCTAAAATACATATACTTCCACGATATTATATCTTGGAGTAAATTGGCACAAACCCATTAACAATTAAACATGCTATGATTTTCGTATTAGTGGTCTCACTAGTTAAAAAATTAATTTATTAATGATTGAGGACTATATAAAGAACATCATTGGTTGAGTTTGAACTCATTAATATACTCTTATTAAACACTTATATAAATGAGTCCCCTAAAGCCTTCCCTAATAACCATGTTAGTCCACCTTATACCGATCAAATTTGGAGTCAACAGATATGGTCAGAAGAAATTATTATTTTATTCAACACATAAACACTTGTATCATAGAACTAGTTGTTTGATTAAAAAATTGAACATGATACAAGAGGTCCCATCATAATGAAATGAAATTTTTATAATTATTTTTAAAATAGGCACATATGTGCAATCTCAAAAAAATTGAAAACATAAAATGCAATAACATGTTTTCATCGATAACAGAATTATTTTATTTAGAATATCCCTTTATGTAAAAATAATACACTTCTAAGACTGCTATGGAATGTAAAATTAATAATTGGGTGATCTGATATTCTTAGTAGCGATATGAATATAATAGAAGAAAATAAAGAATTACTAATATTTCAAGAAGAATGATAATAAAATTATTCGATAAAAATAAACACATGAGCTAAACACTTATTAATGGTCTAAATATGTATTCAAATAATTACATGTTCCCCAAAAATAATTTCATAATTATGGAATACATAATTATATATATTTTGAAACAGAACATTTAATCTATATTCTAGGTCATGTAAAAGGTACTGTCAAGGCCTCATAATAAGAAAATTTATAAAAAAGGGTAAGGCCTTCAAATAATTCAAAATCAAGTTTTCCTCATAGAAACTAATGAGGAATATAAAATATGTATAATAAAGGTTACAAACCCACATATATATTCCAATGCATTCATGATATGAATAACCCAAACTTCATAATTAATGTACCTTAAAATCAATAACTGTTTGTATTTCATGAATTAAATATAGAATGAAAATACTATAACAAGTCCAACTGATCATAAAACATTAAAATATACATATATTGGATAGTACATTGTGATCTCAAACTAAATAACTCATAATATTCTATAATTAATATTAACATATATGAAAATACATTAAAAAGACCACTGAAAAAACATCTTCAATAAAATACATGTATCACATTGAAATCAATTATTTATAATCATAGAATTTCATAAATATAATGGAACACATTTTATTTGAAGGAAACCATTGTAATATGTAAATTAATCATTAATTAAATGAGCTCTAAAGTTATATGAAAAATTATTTTCATGTTGTATAAGTACGAAAATTTATTTTATAATTTTGTAAAAAGGAAAAAAGTACATCATTAATAAAATTAAAAGAATAATGTATTCTATGTAATTTTTTAGAAATTTTATTAACTAGTAAAAATATCATTATAAATAATTTTATATTGAGAAAAATAGTTTTTTATCATTTTAATGAAAATATAGACATTGAAGATGTCTATTCCTGATTAATTAGAAAAAAATGAATTCGTGAAAACATTATTTTATGAATATTACTATATAAAGAGAGAAATATGATAATAAAACATTTAATAAAAATAAATTAGAGTTAAGAATAAAATATAAATATTTTAATAAATTAATATAAAATAATATTCCCAGTGGAGACATCAACATAAATAATTCCAAATAATGGTGAGTCTGTGGAATAAATCCTTACATCAGGGCAGAAATCCTCTATGTATGTTCAAAAAGAATTCATAATAAATATGTATTTTGTTATAAATACATTATATACATTATTATATTTATAATAAAATATATTATTTACATATTATCTTTTATTATCCTTTTATTAACAATTGTTTGTTAAAATCATTATTATGGTTAATAAATTATTCATTTTTATGTATATTTTGGTTTGGATGTTTAAATCCATGTACATTGATCTTGGATACATAATCCTAAATATTTTAATCATGATATAACTATCATATATATTTTTTAATATTTATTTAGATGCATATATAAAATATACTCATATAAAAGTGAATTATATCATTGTTGGAGACAGTAGGCCGTACAAACGCATGAAGGTTGCATGAATATACCGATAGATGGAATGAGATAAATGAAAATAGTAAATAAATATTGAAAATTAATTATTACATAATTCAATAAATATACATTAATAAAATTCATAATTACTTCCTCTCATGTAAATCAGAAACTAAAAATAAATCTCATCACATCATGGAAGTGGTAGTCCACACTTACGAATGAGTGATGTTTTTGTTTTACAACAGATTTTATAGTAAGAATATATATATATGATATTATAATTAAAAAGCATAAATTATATAATAGATTTCATATATAAATATTAAATATGTCATAACAACCATCCATGTATGATTCTGAATGAAAATAAATTACATCGATACTTAGAGAGGGAAAGTCATGCATATGCACGAGCGATACTTTCACGTGAATTTAATGAAAATTGGGTGAATAAAGGAATTTTCATAATTATAATATAAATTACATATATTTGTGGTATATAATTTATTATTTAATGAATAATAATACAGATTTATATAAAGTATAATAAGAACCAACTAGAATATTGTGTATTATATTATTACTTCTTATTTAATATAAATTCATTAGATTCCATATTATGGACACTTGGAATTGAATTTTTATAAGGATGAAACACATAACTTGTGAAAATATATTTTTATAAACACATTTAGAATATATTTTTTTTGAGTTATATGGATCAAATGGTGTAATTAATATAGAGGTGATCTTCCCTTTTATAAGTGAATTTAGGGGCACTGTTGGAATTTCTTAACAGAATAAAATATAATTAATTTTATTCACTATTCAATTGGATCCAAATGAATAGATAACCAAATAATATATTTTAATTGGTTGAAATCCTAAAATAATACAATTATAGGACTATTCTATGATTTAACCATTATCTTTTGGTTTAACCCCATAGATAACCTATTTATACATTAATCACGATAACATCTTTTTCATTATTAAAGGCTTATAATTTGTCTTATATGATCAAAATTGATCATAAATAAATAATAGATTATATCTTAGACCATATCGTATCCTCTTTATTGAATTTCTTTTAATTTTTTTTAATATTTGATAATATATTATTTTTATAAAACACCATTAATGTCAATTTTAAAACAATTATTTTATTTTATAATTAAATACATGAAGAAAAATATTTAATGAGAATATAATTCATTAGAATTTAAATATTATTTTATTTTAATCTATTTTTTTATTCAATAACACTCTCATATTATAATAATTTGATTTTTTTGGAAATCATTATTTTTATTTTCTTATTAATTAAAAAAATATTGTGTCACCATTTCATGAGAATTTATAGTAATTATATAATAATAGTAAATTAAAAATAAATTACTACCAAGAAAATGATTTCAATATACTCAAACTAACCATTATGATTCACTCACCACATCTTTTGGTCCTAATACAAACACATAAAATAGATTTAAAAGTTCAAGAGAGTTGTTTTGTATTTTTATTTTCTATAAACATTTTTATGTAATATTCATTTAATTTTTTCCCTTAGAAAATTAAATTTAAAATTCATGTCTATATGGGTAAATTTAAATTGATCTAGTATAAAATTAATATCCATACTGGTGACCGTAACACAAATTTTTCTCCTTTGTTATCCTGATTTTTTATTTACTGTCGATGTAAATTTTAAAACTATTATTATTCATAATACCTAAAAATAAATCTGATCTTTTTAAAAAAATAAAAACTATTTATTAACAATATGGAATCCATTTTTACTACATATATACTACTATTGGTATAAATTTATTATAAAATATGTTTTAAAAACATCATGAAATCCATTTAAAAAATTACATTTTTAGCATAAAACTCAAATTTTTATTATGCTATTGTAAGAACAATAATGTGATGAATATTATAAAAAATTAATTGAAAATATATTGTATAAATATAATTAAAATAATTAAACAATATATATTAATTTAATGATGTTATAATATGTGCATTAGAACAATATTACAGAAAAACAACCCCTTCATTTTCATATGTTTTTCATTTTCATTGATAAATAATTTATAACCAATAAATTCATTTTATATATTTGTAAACTATATGATTATAAGAATTTAGTTATCCTTATTGATAACCTCAAATCCATCATCTATGTGATAACTATATACTTCATTGCGGTTCATTTAGACCTGGGGTTGTGTGTATCATAATCTATTGAAAAAATATGTTTTTTGATATAAAACTATATCATAAAATATCATAGTATCACATTATACATGCATAAAATAAATTTTACATGCATAATTATCTCAAAATAATAAAATTAATTATGATATCATTATTTCATTGCATCCCTTGGATCCTAATTATCTTCCTCAGATTTTGGATTCTTCAAAAAAACATTTACAATGTGAGTAATCAAGTTCTTTATAGCATTATCTCTACGATCCAAGATTTATACTATTTATTCTTAAAAATAAAGATCAATATCCAGGGTTATAACCGATGTGTTTAGTACATGTTATAGATATCATATATACATTCTCAGTGGGGATACAATGGATACATCGTGAACTTGGGAGCGATTCAGTGGAAGTGTCAAGCGTTATGGTACCATCCTTACTCAATCAAAAATATCAAAGGGGAAAATATGAAAATGCATTAACATTATTTTAATTTTAAATATATTTAAAATATTCCATTTGGAATTTCCATGAAATACCATTTCATTATCATTGAACTCATAATATAACTCTTGATAGTAAAAATATCTTTTATATTGATTATGAAATACTGTTATGTGTTTTTAAGTGGCTCTAACTTTATCTTCAATTTGCATATATAGATTAGTACCAATAGAGTTCTTTATCCCATTCATCCCACTATGTAGAAGTTATTCACTTCCATCTGATGATGGTATTATTAGGATCCATATGAATAATTGAGTGATATATATTCTTCAAAAAAATTACCCTAAGGGAAGGTGTTGATCCTAACCACCCTTTAAATCCATATAGAATGATCTCAAAATGACCTCGATAGTTTTAATGGTTCTCTTAGATTCACCATCGGTACATGAATAATAAGAAGTGATAATAATAATTTTTTAATATAGATCAGGAAAAATAATTCTACAGAACATCAATGTAAATATGAAATCTCAATCAAATAAAATTGAACGATTTATTAAATATATCATAGCCACATACTTAATGTATATTCTAGAAATCATAACAATAGATAAATATTTTATGATTTCAGTAATTTTTTTGATTTCCTAAGTTTATTAACTACAACCCATAGATAATTTAGCCCATTAATTTTATTAGGGAGTCTATTTATTAAATCAATGTTGAGTTTTTTCCATTTTAATTTAGGTCTGGGTAATATTTATAACACCCCTTTAGAAATATATCTCTCCTTTGTAACTAGATAATATACCAAGAATTAAGATATTTACCCTCTAATATTCCTTTTTTTATTATCTAATATGAATTATTCATTTCTATCTGTATACATATTTCCACTACCATGATAAATAGTGAATTATGAACGATGAGCTTCATCTAACAACTCCATCTTAAAGTATGGTATAGATGGGACACATACTGGGTTCATCTATCTTATCATTCTAGCATGACCATGGTTGTAACGAAGATCATTCTGCACCATTTTCTATAATATTTCATCATCCTTCTATAGCCTCATAATCCAATCATGGATTTATGGTTGAACATTCATCATAGAAAGATAATATCATTCCTCTTTCCTTGTGATTTCATGATTCATCTTATGGAAGTCCAAAAATATTGGATCAATTTCAGTACTCATCATTGAAAATCTAGCATTTTATTTCATACTCACAATGTCAACCACATTTTTCCACTTCATAGGGTGGTAATTTATTGATAAATTATAATCATAAATCAACTACAACCAACATATCATTATAATATTTAACACTTTCTACGTAATAATATACTTAAATGTTTTGTGATAAAAATATGCATCACCCCATTCACTATATAATTAATAAATCTATAAATTCAATGAAAAATTTACCAATAATGAACCTAAATCATAAGTCGAGTAAGTTTTCTGAGTAGTTTTTAATTGGGGAGAAAAATATTCTATCAACATGGAATTATTCATAAAGAAACACCCATATACCTTCATTAATACATCAATATAGGTTACAAACCCACCACCGTTATAGTTTTGGATATGAATTTGAATTCTAATATAAATTCTCCCCATTTCATAGAATATTAGCTCGCATTCATTTATCTATAAGAATATAACACACTTCTGATTCAATATAGTGTGTGGATTAGATAGTCTTGAGAAATCTCTCGCAATGAATCAGTGGTGTCCATCCAAACCAAGAAAACTATAGATTTCACTTACATTGGTTTATAAAATCCAATTAACAATAATATCTATCTTTTAATGATCCAATAATATTCTCAAACATGAGATTATATGTCCTAATAATGAAACAATATGAATCCAAAATTCACACATGGTAAATATAGCATGGAACATCTCCTTCCATGGTGTTATCAGCATAATTATCAATTTTTTAAATTTTCATCATTTAACAATGAATATAAAATAATATTTTATATAAATCCATCCATAAATAATTTAGGTAATTAATAAATTATGAGTTAATTAAATCCATTAAGATTATAGGATAATTGGTATGTATGAAATGAATTAATATAAATTCATAATTAATATACCACACTTGGAAGGGTAACATTGGAAAAACCTGTATCATGATCCTTTACTAATGATGTACAGATCCAATATCATTCATGGAAAAATATATTGATCTTTTTAATTGATCAATAATATAATCAATAGGGGGTGTAGGAATATTTTTCCTTTTTACTGACATTATAATGTCACAAATAGTCAATGAAATGTTGTGTTGTCCAATATTTCTTCCTAAAAAAGAAATCAGTTCACCTCATAATGAAGAATAAGGTTGAATGAATACATTATCTAGATTCCCCTAGAGTTTCTTTTTCAATTTATTCAACTCAATTATGATATGCTTTTTGGAGTCTTTGAAATTGTCATATTACCATGTATGAGTTATATAAAAAATTCCCAATTTGAGAAAGGATTATGAGGTTTCCAAAAAAAATTATCATCATATTCTAAAAAATTTATATTTTTTACATGTATTTTATTCCCAACCATTTTAGAAAAATATCCCTCATGAATATGTTGAATCCCATGTTTGATATATGTAATAACTATTTCGAAAATGGGTTCATCCTCACATTGTTATATGATAAAAGGTTGATTCAGAATATCAAATCTAACTTCTATTCCTTGATAATTGATTTGGAATTTATATAATCATTTCAATCCATTAACTAAATTAAATAAATTAATTGTAATGGATGTATAAAAAGTTTCAAATGAATATTATTCCCACAAACTTCTATTATAGATAAGTTATTGACATAATATGTTGTCATCCTACAATAAGAAGTATTACCCACTAAATCGACATCTAATATTTGAGTTGGTAATGAAATAACCTTGTAAAATATTTCATATATAAAAGAGTTGTTAGGGAAAAAATTAAAACATTTACAGTACTAGAGTTGATGATAATTATACGTTTAACTATATCACTAAGAACTTCCACATAAATTTTAATAGTTTCATGTCCTTTTCCTTCAATACTTATCTTCTTTTATGGTATGTTCCCTTGATATTTGGAGTAATAACTATTGTTGAACCCTACCACATTATTTTTATCAATATTTACTTTCATGGATTATCCATTAGCTTTTCACTAAATTTTATAATGTAATTTTTATCAACTCTCAAAGCAATGTCAGTTTCGTTTTAAAAATATATCATGATGTTTTCTTCCAAAACATCACATTTTTCAAATTACACATTATATTATTCACAATATATATATTTTTAATGTCTTAATCATATTATCTTACATTTATTCAATGCCAACGGACTAGGATAATTATTAATCATTCATCATAGGACACAATACTATGTCCCTGTATGATTAAAATGATTGGTAGTTTAGTCCCCATCAAATTATTTTCTTTGGCCCATAAAACAAATGGGTGATATTTAACTTTTTATTAACTTTTTAGTCTAAAACTTGTATTTCAAACCTTGTGAAATTAAGTACATACTAATAAACATTTCTATTTTTCTTTTTTTAATCTTATGAATTGTATTTATATATCATCTCATTGTTCATGAAGAAAATGTTTTTTTGAGAATGGTTTTTCCAAATTATTTCATTCCATGCTCATTACTTCCACCTCACACATAGAGTATTGAATCAATGACTGGCGTTAATTCATAAAACCAAAAATATTATAAAATTCCATCAAACCCTTCTCGCTTTAATTATTTCCCAATGTGGTCAATATTATATCTAAATATGTTTACATTATTCATCGACAACTGTAATTTTAGACCCACTAAATGTTTTAGTTTTTTTATGAATGACATGATATGACATTGTTACATGGATTTTTTGATCGTCATTATTCTTTATAAGAGAATTGTTATTAGTAATAATATAAGTGAACATGCGTAATATATTTATAGTTTATCGAATACATCTGCAGCTCCATCTCTATCGTCTTTATCTATATTCGGATGGATATCCCACTATGAATTACATACAGTGATATGGTCTTCATTCCATCCAGTAGGGTCCAATTATAAAAAATGTTTAAAATAGATTTTATCATAACCTTTTAAAACCTAATGTATAATTATAAAACTAGTGAAACACTAAACATAAATTAAAACATCATGTATAAATAATCTCATAATCATAATCATTAATACTTTGATACTGTTCTCAAATAAAAAATCAAATATTTCATAATGGGGTTTTGAAAAAAAATGTGATTTAACAAAATAATATCACATTGGAGTGTCAAAATATGTGTGCAATGACAGCATACTCGCCATGGAGATTAATGATGTCTAAGATATACCCACCCAACTATTTTGGGGTTATTACCGTTATATGCATGTATCCTAAAACAATTTACACTGGTAGTATCTAGACAAAAATATATTTTATAGAAAACCAACAAAGAACTACCTTTAAAACATTATTATATATTAATATATATATATACAGATCCTAAATTTAATTCATAAGATATTGTTCCATAATATATGATTTCATAAACTATTATCAAAAAAATATAATAAACTCTCATTGATACTAATTTTTAAGCCTCAAACACTATAACCTAGATCTTGTAGTTATATTATTACTTTGGTAATAGATACAAGTGACCAAATACCAAATGACTAAATTGTTTCGTGTTATTTATAAACGAGATACATACATGCATTCACATATACAATTGAAAACATAAAATAAAAAAGAAGTATTTTCTTTGAAAACTCCAATATAAACTTTATAATATCCATTCACATCAATCAGAATACTCTCTGTAATCCTATAATTATGATATTTATGAATACTTTGATATTAGATTCTTATTAATGGTATGTTTATAGAAAAAGCTAATATAGAATGAATAATATTAGAATAATTAATGATGGTCAAATATTTCATAAATAATTATCACATATTCTAGAAATAAATCCCTCAATATTATAAATAATCAAATAATCACATGGTCACCAAAAACAGTTTTCATAATGATATTATGCATAGTTTTGTACTTCTAAAACATAACAACGAGTCCTCATGACAAAACATCTGAAACAAAACTACAATTACATGTGTTGATGCATCTTATAGAAATGTTTATTACCTTATCCATATACCCAAGGTTTTCTATCCCATGATACCTATAGATTCATTGTAGAGATATATAAAATCATTCTTCATCCATCACATAATAAACCTAATGTATTCAATATAAGTATAAACCATAGAACTAAATCAACATGAAAAAAATCAACACCTTCCCATATAATAAGAAAAATTATAAGGAATTTCAATAATCTATCAAATAATTATTATCATATAACTACTAAATAAATATATTGGAAAATATCATTAGTGATTATCGTTGATAAAGAACAATATTCCATAAAAATGATAAAATAGATAAATATACTATGAAAAGATCATGGTAAATATTTACGAGGAAAATACCATTTTCAAATTGATATCACATATTAAAAATATATGTTATTTTTAAAAATATTTTTTAATATTTTTTATTCCAGAAAATCCTTCAAAAATTTTAAATTAAGGTTCAATGTATTTATTTGTCATCATTACGCAAAATTATAATCAATTCATATATGTTAAAAACATTCCTTTCCCATATTTCTAAAAAAGTTCAAATAATACCTTTCAAATAAATTATCATATTATACATTTTATTTAGAAAAATTAATCATTAAATATCTCATCGATGAATAATTTTATTTTACTAAAATTATTCTTTAAAACATTTTTCGGAAAATAAATACTTTGAAAAAAACCTCATGTAAGTAGAAAAACAGATGTGGTTTTCCTTAAACCATTATTTATGTAACCTAAGTGTGTAAAAATATTTTACATTCATTATATATTGATATAGATAAGACCATTAAAGAAATAAATAGAAAAATAAATTATACTATTCATGGAGATGGTACATTGTAGGTATGTATGAATGTTGTTTTTCCTTTTTGATGGATTGAAATAAAAATGTGAAAAAAATAATTCACATTCCATGAATCATTATTATATTATATTCAATAAATATATTTTTAAAATCCATCTTTATTACCATCAATGTTAATATAAAATAAATAATGTATCAAATCGCTTCATGGAGGTGGTAGTTCAAACATATGCACGAGCAATGTTATCGTTTTTCAAAAAAGATATAAAGGGAAGAAGGTATAAATGATTCTATCATTATATAAGAATATTGTTTTCATAAATATATCATATAATCATTAAACCTACTATAATCACTATCCATGGATAATGGTGTTGAAAAAATTATTGTATCTCTAAGTGGAAAGGGTAAGTCATACGTACACACGAACAATACATCCACTTCCCATATAATGAAAATGTGGTTGATTAAAGGTGGTATATTATTAATAATAAACATTATTTATATTTATTATACTCATTTTTTTAATTTATGGTTATTATAATATATTTAGATGTAGTAAAAATAGAGCAAACTAAAAGAGGTTGGGTTATATGATTACCTCTTATTTGGTAGGCCTCCTTTAGATTCATAAAGTAGGATCCTTGGAATGGTCATTCATGATGTATGACACCTATAATTATTAGATAGGAAATTTTAAAAGATAAATTTTAAGGGTGTATTAAGTTATAAATCTCAAAGTGGTATAAAGAAGAGAAATTATAATTTTCCTTTTATATGTGAGGAGAGAAGCACTCTTGGAATATCTAAAAAGATTAAAATATAATAAATACATTATCTAAAAAAATGCTTCATTTGTTATATATATTTAATGGTATGTTACCACGATTTAGATATAACAACATCAAATAAAATTTTTAAATGTTTAACAAGAATTTTAAACCTTATCTTTCGGTTTGACCCCATAGTTTCCGTATTTTATCAATAACCACATTAATGCCTTTTTCAAACTCAAAGTGATATAGTATTAGTTAAAAAGATAAATTAGATCCTAAATGGATAAGGGATTAAACTTTCTACCATACATTACCGTATTTTTCCTATTTTATGAATGTTATGATTTTTCAATACTTTAATATAATATTATTTTCATGAAATATAATAACAGTCATTTTTAAACTATTCATTTAATATGAACTTAAATAAATAAAGGCGAATATTGAATCAAAATATTACATTTTTAAAAATTAATAAAATGATATATTCATTTTTAAGCATCATGGAACACAAAAATTCAATCAAATTATATTACTTTTAATATTATTTAAACCATTAATTTTATTTTTGTTTTAATTGAGTATATGTGGTGTTGGGGTGGCATACTAAGTAATGGTAATCATATAATCACAAAAAATTATATATAAATTACCATCAGAATAATTATTTTACTATTTTCAATATTTCTATTCATTTTAATTAACATCGTGAGTTTTTTATGTAAACACATAAGTGATTTTTAAAAGTGATAGATTGGAATTTTTTACTTTTTTGCATTTAATATTTTATAGGATATTTTCTCTTAAACATATACCTCAATAAAATAAATTTTTATCCCAAGTTTATAATGGAAAAATTACCATCATCCAATAAAAATTAATATGCAAATCAGTGACTATAATAATTAGTTTTAAACATGGTTATCAAATATACTATTTATCGAGGTGAAATATTTTACCATGTATACTATTCATAATGTTTCAAAATAAGGTTTACATATTTTTCTATTTTTTAAATGCTTATTTAAATAAAGAATAAATTTTCTATTATTCAATTTTTAAAACATATTGAATTTAATTTTAATATAATTTCTCACAACACAAAAAACCGTTTTTTGGAAAAATACTTTTTATAATAATATAACTAGATTTATTCCAATACAATTCCAATAAAAAATTATATTTAAGATAAAAAATGCAATGAACAAATAATTGTTAATTTTATTTAAAATTTTTATAAAATACTTATTAATTTAATAAAAACACATCATATTCATAAACACCATATTTTTAGAAAAACATCTACATTATTTTCAAATAATTAATATTTTTATTTATAATTAATTATAGAAAAATTAATATTATAAGTGTTTATACCTTAATATTTTCATAATTGAGTTATTATTATTATTAACCTCCAATCTATCAGATTGAAGATAAATTTATAATTCATTAAGGTTTATTTTGACATGGGGTTGTCTGTATCGCAATCTATATAAGAAATAAAAAAAATTTGAGAGAAATATATATTTTTTGTAATATTTTCACCTATGAACTGTTAAAAGATATGAAATTGTATTATAATGTATATAAGGTCAATTAAGTCGACTCCTCAATGATGGTACTATATTTTTATGTTCATTGTTTTTTGTTTTTATTCTATGTGGGGGGTGGTGGATTATAGAGATATTACAAATTTATTGATGGATTATGTTTAATTTTAATATCTGATAATAATTAAGGTTATTTAATTAATGGGTAGTTAATACGATGATATACTTGATCTTTTAGATAAATTACATTATTTTAATATCCACTTCACATAGTGATTTTGATCAAAATTCCAAATTTCATTTTTCTTAATCCATTCTCCACCTAAAGATATTATTGTTATAAATTTACATTAATGGAAGGATCAATATTTCATGAAACCATTTGTTATTTTTTATCAAATAATCAATAGAAACAACATGTTAGAAAAGTATGTCATTATTCTAGAATTTTTTTATATCAACGTATAGACTATTAATTTAAAAAATATTGAATAATAAAAATATCTCAATCAATTCACATCCCCAAATTATGACTCTCCCAACTAGATAATTTACTCATTAATTTATATTATTAGTATTATGATTTATGTTGTTTATAAGGCTTTTTTATTAAGAGAAAACAAATAATTGCTAAAGATTATAATTGTGTGTCCAAAACACACATGAGTGGTGTTGAATGGTATATACACACATTAGATTAAATGAAAAAGAGAAAGTGGGTAGTGTTTTCAAAATAATTTAAATTAAATTATTAATAATAATAATATAACCAATAATTTGGATGAAAATGAGATATGTTAATGTGTCTTTCTTTAATTTATAAACCAAAATAAAATTAAAACACTTACAAGAATATTGATGAAAAACAATAAATAATAACATGAAATCAAAGACTAGAGGAACAACCCATCAAGTGGAAAATTTAGTTTGTATGTTCCTCCAAAAAAATTAGAAGGTCTTTGTTAGTGAAAAATTATCTTCATTACTGCTTAAGTTCCAACATCTTTCAATGAAATGAAGGTAATATATTTATATTCGAAGGTGTTCGAATGCTTGACTTCCAATACTAACCATTCCATTGAGTTGACTATTTTCCATTAATACAACTTAATAGAGATAAAACTTCTTCATAAAGTCTTTATTTATGTATTTTAATTTTACGTAAATCAAATTTTAAGTTATTGGAATTTTTGATCCATATATATATATATATTATTTCAGAATCCATCTATTTTTTTCATTAGTTATCTTCAATTTTTTCATGGATTCAATGGGAATGAGTTATAGGTGAATAATAATAATTTATATAAAATAAAATTATTCTATGAAGATGTTCAAATAGAAATTTAATTTATATGAAACCAATTTCAATTTAAATGGGCCAGTCGATTGGTATAAATGTTAATTATTAAAATCTTTTCTTCAATACCAAAAGAAATTATGGTCATATAAAATTAAATTCCTAATTTGAGCCTACGTATTTTTATATGATAATAATTTTTATATTATCAAAAAAAATTATAGTGTTTAATCAAATTTATACTGTTGTATATATCTTATAAATCTAGTCTTCATGGTATGTCCAATTATCTCTATAGTTTCATTGGGCCTTACTGAGTGGCCTATATTCCCTTTTATATGAAAAATTATCCAAATATCCAATTCAATGATATGTTTGAATTTAAATTAGGGACACAAAAAATAAGAATCATATCATTGGGATCAGTATATTAAGGATATGATGAAAATTGTACACTATAGTGTAATTGAATGAATTCAAAAAATACTCTATATATAATTTTATGATAAAAATATCAACGTTTATTTGAAAATAATCTACTTCTAGAAAAATATTTATAATGGTAGTAATCCATATTCATTATCTATTATGTAATATCAACACCACCACACATAATATAGTGGATTTCTTTAGGCAGAAAAAACACAAAAGCAGAACATAATCCTTTTCAGTCACCAGTATATATTAAAATTATGTTTTTGTGAATCAATAGAATTAAAGAGTAGATCACACACCCATAAATAATTTCACCACAATTATTTATACTAATATTTCAAAAAATTCATTTATCTAGTTCAAAATTGGAATTAGAAAATGTGGAAACTCTCTTATGCTTTTTTAAATTTATTCATGTAATTTCACTCATTCACCAACAAAAATCTTAAATCATACAGTTTTTAAAAGTTACCGACTACCATTTCCCTATTCTAAGGTTAATAGAAATCCTAAAATAGATTTCGATGGTTTTTTGTGGTAATAGTATGGTGGGAATATAATGGAAAATTAGATGAAAATAGGGGAAACACCAACAAGAAAAATTAATTCATAATTTATGATACTGTACAAGGAAGATTATGAGAAAAAAAATTTACAATAAAATTAATGTGACAAGTTGGACACAAAATAGTGATACTTTTTAGAGGATGGAAATGTGATATATTTATATTACCAAAAACCTCTCACCATGACTCTTGGAAATATAGAGCATATTTTTTCCTTTTATTTATTATTTAAATAATTTGAACTTGGAAAAAATCTAAAACTCAAATACAAACACTTATTTAATATCATAAAGAAACTAAATGAAATAGTTATATTAAGATTAAATTTTTAGGAAGGGTTTGTAATGTATTTCCCAATACACAACCTTTTTTTCTTGTTTCTATTAATTTTTTTATTTTTTTGAACTTTTTTTAATAACACCTAGGAAAAATGTCAAAAAAAATTATATATTCACAAACCTCATAGAATGACAACCTATCTCCTAAAAAATAATGTATCTATTAATTCAATAATTTTATGACATGTTGAAAATCATTTAAAAGATGCTAAATAATGATATAACATCCCCCCACCCAAACAATTCAGTAACTCCTACAGTTAAAATCCATGTAAAATTTTGGTGGGATATTGTTTTAGTCTTGTAATGTGGATATAAAAAAGTTTTTTCATAGGCTTAGAGGGGGATTCAAATGGAGAATCAATGTATTTGTATGGGGAACTATTTTGATATTATTATTCTCATGTGGTTTTGAAATTGCCTTTATAATATTAATGCACAAAAAATTATGAAATTCATTTTAAAGGATCAAAACTCAAGACTCACATTCATGGGTAAAAAAAACAAAATATGAAATGATGGTCTAATTTTACATTTTCATGAAAGTATATTTATTCCCTCATGAGTTTGGTGAAAACATTTTAAATTAAAAATTATGAATTCAAATCCTATATCACTTAATAAAAAATAATTTATAAAATTTTATGTTGAAAATATTTAATGTTTATGATTAAAAAAACTTAGGACACCACAAAATTGTTGGAAAATTTTCAGAATATTTTGGTGAGTTTTTATGATTAATTTTATTTTATATATTAAAACACATACACAAAAGAGAAATTGAAAAAATAAGTTGATGCAATATTTGGTAAAAAATATATAATATGATAACGAGAGAGTAATAATACAAAACAGAGAAAAATAGAGAGATAATAGGATTGATATATGGGATGGGGAGAAGTATGATGAGGAATATATTTAAATAATGTTTAAATAAAAAATGGTCCCTTTTTTGGGTTTAGTGGGTCACCATATCCATTTAAATTTGGTTCTAATGTAGATATTGGGGATCTGGTGGATGTTGATGTGGGTCATGAGGTGCGTTTCATATCATTATTATCCATTATCTTTTGACCATTAACTATAAATTTATTTTTTAAATAACGTTGTTTTAAATGAATTGTACTAAATGGTTTAATATGAGTTACAATAAAATTACAATCCCATTGAGAATTATGTTGTCCTTGGTGAAGTAGAAATTGAGAATTGAAGATATTTACCTTTTCAACTTCATGAAATATATATTTTAGGATTTTTTTTCATGTATATCATTAAATTTTTCTTTTTAGGGATTTTAATTCTTATAAGAATTATGTTGAATCTCCCCTAGTTAATTTAACTTTAATAATATCAATTCAATACCTTTTTAAAAATAAAAATTGAATGTTTTAATATCCCTAAAAAACTTATGATGTCTTTAAATTGTAATATGAAATGATTTACCAAAAAAATTCATAAAAGTATAAGTATTTATTAGTGTCATATAGGTGGTATGATGTTCTTAAAGCGCTTCATCAAGACTTTCAGGAAAATATTTTCTTATGATATAAGAAAGTATTTCAAGTACTCTTTTTACTTATCTATTGGAAATTTCAACCTTGCTATTTTTTATTGGTTGATATAAAAATGATGTTTTGTGTATTACCACATGATTTTAAAAAATAAATATCATTATTCACTTATATAAATTTGTTCTTATGTAATTAACTAAGGATAACATAGTTCCAAATTGATGGAAGTTATATGTTTTTCGATAATTCCTACAAGTATAACCATCATAATTTCTAGGGGGTTTTCGTCCACCCACATTGAAAAATAATCAAACATATGAGGAATATAAAAGCATCTATTGTAAGGGATTAATCATCCCAAGAAATATAAGCCACAAAAATAAAATATCTCATAGAATATTAAGGGTATCCAGAGTGTTTCATTTCATTCCTAAATAGTGGCCATCTTTTAAGAAGTGGGAAATTATTGGAAGAACACATGGTAGTCATTGAATAGTGAAGGAAATAATAATATGAGTTTAAGGACCATTATAGAGTCTCTTTACAGTCCCATGTGTAAAACATAAGAAATTGAGTGACAGAATAAAATTTTGGAAGAATATTCATCTTTATCAACACATTTCTATATCACAATGTGAGCTATATACTTCTGAATTTTATAGTCATCCTAAAAATAGAATTTTTATTATCTTTTTTATCTTCTATTATTTTCATTCAAAAACAATTCTGAAAAAATACAAAAAACCTTGTAATTATAAATTAAATAATAAAAAGTTATATTTTTAGTGATATATTAGAGGTTTTGAATGGGAAATTTACGATCCATGATTTTAGAATGTGAAGAATCTACACTCAGGTGATCGGCTAGATGTTTTTATTTTTTATGATCTATCATTGATCAAATGTTCAAACTCATAGAGCGTTATGATCCATTTTATTTTCTTCAGAGTGAAATTAATTTTCTTGAGTAAAATCTTTGATGATTAATGGTCTATAAATATTATTATGTGAGCACCAAAAAGAGATATCTGAATTTTAACCAAGGAAAAAACCACATATAAACGTTCTATTTTATTGATAGCGTAATTACATTGAGATTAATATTATCTTTTTGAGTCATAATAAATTTTATGATGAATTTTTCATATTTGAAAAAAATATATTACTCTAATAGTGTAATCAAAAGCAACAAACCTCAATTTGAAGGGTGATGACGTATTTGGGTTTTAGATAATGGGTGTATATGTAATCAAAAAATGGAGTTAAATGATTGATCTCATAATGGAATCATCTAAATGGAATGCATCATCATTATGATGTAGTCTACGGAGTTAGAGTGGTATTCTAAAAATTTACAAGATGAATCACTAATTTAAATGGTATTGACCGAGGCATTATATGATCTATCAAACTAATGTGGGTTAAGGAATTGAGTAGATCACTTATATTATAGATTGGTCAACTTGAATACCCTCTTGATAAATTAGTTTTCCATGAAAAATACCATTAGTAACCATGAAGTTACATTTCACAAAATTCCATACAATGTTACATTTGACATAGTTTTGTATGAATAGATAGAGTGAATTCATGTAGTATTCAAATAACTAGGTGTAAATTGTTAATTAATCCACAAAGACCTAATTGAAAAACTAAATGGATTTAGAATATATACACATCATACACACATGGATTGTTGTAGGGGTGTTGTAATGTATGATAGTAATTCTATTTTATTCTTGTGTTCTAAATAGGTAAGTGAATATAGTCTCTCCTTGGTCTTGACATTCTATTATAATTTTTATGTAACTAGTGTATCATTAAAGAACGAAATAATTTTGTTTGTAGAAAATATTTATAGAGTTTGATCATAGAAAGGAATTGTATTGTGATCTTTTCATGTTTTATCCCTTAATTTATAATAAGATAGGTAAACACACCATTGGTTTTCACTAACTTTCCGACCACTTATGAATGTTCATTTCAATAAATAGTTATCTCACCCTTATTTAGAACAACCTGAATCAAATAACCCAATTCACTATCATAAATACATTAGATAATACCATATCAAAGAATCATGTTAATGTTTTAACCACCAACCTCAATTGTTAGTGGATTTGGTATTATTTTAGGTTTCATTATTGGTTTGGATGTTTATTCATGATATATGTGATGCATAAAAAAGGTATGGTTTATTCATAATACATCATCCAGGGTCCAACAAAATTCTATTTTCCCCTAAAACATCAAAATTTAAATACTTATTATTTTTAATAATTGATGAAATGATAATTAAATGGTAGGACTAATAATGGAAATGTAAATCATAATTTATGTGTCTAGGAAGTGTTTTCAGATCAATTTAATCTTTAATTTATGGGCCAAAGTGCATTGTAACATATGAAGGGTTTCTGGTTGTTTTTCATTCGTTTTTCTCATTACTAGCAAAGGTGAACATTAATGATTAGAGGTGAGGTGTGATTGTTGATTTTTTTTCAAAATATTTATGTATAAAGATATTAACAATGAAATTTTAAGATAATATTTTAAATAAATAACTTGATAATCTAGGAGAAATGATTAAAAAATCATATGTCGACAAAACTTGAATAACATGATATAACATGGATAAGTAAAACTTATAAATGGTCTGTGGAAGGAATGATAGAGAAAAGAGTGATCCTATGACAGGAATAATGAGGATTTAATAATATTGAACATGACTATTTCCCTCCAAATTTAATATACAAGATTCCAACACAGACATAAATTTTAGTTCTAACTATCACAAGGAATTTCCGTCATATGATCGATGTAATTTAATAATTAGACATCTCACCATTATTTTCCATGATATAGTACTCATCTAAGAAGGTTTTATTTCTCACATGATTGTTGACATACTTCATTATTCACTAAATATATTTTTTTCGTTAATTGGATAACTGGATAAAGACATTCATTTGGTACATGGGACCAAGACCACGTTGTGAATATATAGACGTAGTTTTAAACTTTGTTGAGGATCTTAGGTCTATGAGGGAATCATAGAATTTATAACTCCCTATTTAGTCAGGAATCGAAAGGTACCTCAACCATTACACTTCATGAGATGAATAGTTAGGTTGAAAAAATTTCAATGGTTGTAGGAAGTCTCTTATAAGTGTAAAACTCTTTAATAAAATATTTATATATAGTAAATTATTTGATGGAATATAAAAATTGAATGTAAAATTAAACATATATAAACATGTTGAGTAGTTCAGAATCAGTTTCAAAGGGATTATATGGAATATATATTTCATTATAAAGAATAATTTTGTTACATGGAGGGAAGGAAGTTTGTGAGGGAGTGGATTTGTGTTTTTCTATATTCCATTTTTTTTATTTGAACAATCAAAATTTAAAGGTTATTTAAAGTAATAATATTGTTTCATTTCAAATTATTGCAACTGCCTTAGATAGAATGCGTGTGGTCCAATTTTATTTCAATTGTTTCTGATGCTAGAACGAGTGTAGATGAAATCTTCCAAAAATATTCATGTAGTTTAATAGAAGAAGATTAATGTCCCATATTGGGATTTCCATGATTATTTATCCTTGTAAATCAATAGTATTGGGTTGTGAATTTAGAAGGATCACTATGATAGTGGAAACCATGAGGGGGAGGATTACTCCATTGATTTTGTGGAAAAAAAGGATAATGTTGTTTGAAGTTACTCCCACCCTAAATATATTATAATAAATTTTGATATAGAGGAGGGAGTCAATGGGAATGAGAGATTTTATTTTCCTAAAAAAATCAAGGAGTTTCCTTCCTTATTTCGTTATATGTACGAGGGAAGTGATCATAGTTGGTGTTGATAGAGTTTCTAAAAAATCCCCCAGGTTGTGGACATTTGGTGTTCCTCTTATGAAATGAAGAATTGATATTCATTGGAAAAGAATAATATAATATATTAACTAGTATTTGTTTAAATTATTCTATTTTATATGTAGGTTAGATGTAGATTAAATATTTTTTGACTCATCCAGTGAACTAATATTGAGGAGAATATTAATTTAGGATTCGGTAGCCACATATATTTTCCACACAAGAAAAATATGTTCAATCATTAGATAAGACATCTTATAGAATTTTATGGATTAATTATCCTGGACTTGTTTTATTTTAACATTTTTTTGATTTTGGAATTTATGTTCATTTTTCAGATATTTTTATTATTAGTTCTCGACAAGTAGAAAATGCTTTATCAAAAATTGTTCCACCACTTACGTCATCAACAATAGTTAAATATAGAGCCTATAACCCCTAGTATAATTATTTAATCATAAGTTTGTTATGGTTTTGGTGGATTGGTAAATTGTTAAAAAGACTTTATAACCTATCCCAATATGAATGGAGTGATTTATTAGGGGACTGATAGACAAGGATGTTCCTGTAATTAAAAATCTTAAGATCTTTAATGACACTCTTCATGCTAGGATGACTTAGAGGTTGTTTCATAAAAACACCAATGCAACAAGTTTTCTCAAGAAATGATTCCTTACTACAATTAGGAATGTAAATTTAAACAACATCATTTCTTCTATTTGTCCATCCATTAAAAAATCCTTCACCCACATTATTAACAATTCTAGATGGATGGTTAGTACCAATTCATCCATTAATATTTGGCTTGAAAACTGGACTGGTGTTCTTTTAATCTTTATGATCCCTCCCAATTCACTTCTTGATAATACCAACTCCACTATTCGGGATGTTATTAATTCTCATGAATTCAACCTTCTTAATAATATTAGTCCTGTTATTCATAATTACCCCTTCTCCAACTTTAAGTATTTCATTATTCTAAAGCCTGCTTATAATGGTGTTCTTGATTCCAAAATATTTTATATTTACAATATATTAAATTCTTATTCTAGCTTATTTTCGTTGAAATATTTTTCCAAATCATGGATTATGCCCTAAATATTTACACTTGTTTAGAATATTACTCATTACAGAGTCCCCGTTAAAGATTTTATGCAATCATTAAGGATTCCAATTTTCTATAGATATCACCTATGTAACCAACATAAAGAGGATTCTAATAATTTGTTTTTGTCTTCTGTAATGATTCACCTATTTGGAATTTTATTCTTGATATTTTTTCCTACAGATGGTTACTTATTGATTCTATCTGCTATCAATTGCAGGATTGTGAATATTTTGAATCTTCTCAAAAAATCATGAATCTTTTTTTGCCTATTGTTGTTGAGCTCCTCTATGTGATATGGTATTATTGGAATAATTTTCATTATAATAATTTCTCATTTAATCTCAATCCATGTAAGGAAAGTATTCAAATTGCCATCCAGAATGATTCCTTGATTCTGAAATCTTATTATGACAACACTGTTTGTAACTTTCAGATCACACACCAACCAATGATTAAGGGTCCATACCGACAACCTTAACACACAATTGAGGTATTCTGGAAAGTTCTGCTTCCAGGATGGATCAAAGTGAGTGAAGACAGTGCATATAAATGAATCCTAGGACTGAAAGTATACATTGATATATTTAGATACTATCTTGAAAGGTGTCATGGATTCTTATTTGGTGGATGTGGTATGACCTCATCTCTAGAATACGAAATAATGGGGGTATTTCATGTCCTTGAATATTCCAAACAAAAGTGATGGAACAATATTTGGATTGAAAGGAATTCAACCACTATTGTCCATGCTATTTAGAATGGGGTGGTGAATCTTTCATGGTTGTTTACTTCCCGTTGGATTAGTTTTATTTCTTCCATGACAGAAATTAACTACATTGCCACTCATGCCTTCTGTGAAGTGAAAATGGTTGTGGATGGTCATTCCATCAAGTGATTCAACCAAGACATTACATGGAATTATGATTTTCTCATTGATTTTTTTTCTTATTATGATAAAGATTCTAATAAGATTTTTTCCTTCAGAATCATCTAGTCTTATTTTTTGTTATTCAATAAATTGGTCCTTGTTCTTTGACTGAGGCACCACTTTAAAAAAAATGTTGTTTTAGATGAATGAATGAATTTTTAATTAAATTGATTCTTCATGTCATTCCAAAACTTTAATGAACTAGAAGTTAGGTATTAAATCAAATAAATAGAAATTTTTCTCTGGGAGAAATGTAATGCAAAATGTATGACTATTTTTCTTCTTGAATCTATTAAGGATTTATGGTAGAGCACTCAACTTGGAACTAATTCATTTAATGATGAGTATCCTTACTGGATATCCCATATAAATTAGGTAAAAGGTGGATAAATCCTAATTTGAGTTTGAAATCTTGTTTTATGTGAGGATATTGAATACTAGGGTGTTGGTAATTCATTTCTAGGTTAATGGATTTTTTAAGAGATTTTTATTTATAATTGTAAATATCTTTATCAATAGGATTTAATGTTAATGCGTCTACATTTTTTGGATTATCTATTATGATCTTCTGAAGTTGGTGAGGAGTCCAATTTTTTTTCAAGGCCAAAATAAGCTATGAGATTTAATGCGGGGCTATAGATAATTCAAAAAAAGTCATAATTGTTGGGATGGATGGTGTTTCTTTACAATTTTTAATTTTATTATTTTTTTTTGGGAAAAATTATTTTTCAATTTTTTATTATATTTTTTTTGGGATTTTTGGAATTTTTTGTTTTCTGTTTTGAAGGTAATAAAAAATAAATGATTAGTTATTGTAGGATTCCTATAAAAAAATTTAAATTATTGTTGATTGTTTTATATTAATCATTAAATGTCTAGGTGGTTTTCAATAATTTTATAGTGTAACTAGATAATAATCCTTAGTGTTGATAATATATTAATGGTTTAATTTTTTTCCCTTTTCAATGAAGGAGTTTTTTATAAACCCTATATAAATAAATTAATGGTTTAATTATAACATAAAAATTTGGTGTAGGTGGGGTTAGTTTATTATTTTGGATTGAGAATTATGATATCTTTTATATTTGAGATATATTTCATTATATTAACATCTAATTCATAAAAAGATTTTGAGAGAAATTAATAGTTATTTTGGATTTAGTCAAATAAATGACTAGTTTTCTAATCATTATCAATTATCATTTGTGGAGGGTTCAATATTTGAGGAACCCATGTGTACTTGTCATTACAATAATCCATAAAATACACATGTAAAACAAAAAATTTCATTACATCATGTCATTTTGAGTTCATCATAAAAAATTTCAAATTATATAATATTAAACAGGAAAAAGATATCAATAACATAACATTGAAAAATTATTAATTCTTGAGACAGATGATTTACTCATCCATTGAGATGGTTAGTAATCCGGATGATGATGTTTTAGTTATAAGAGATAATATAATAAAAATAATTATACAAGATAAGAGAGGTTCACTGAATACAAAAACGAATATTGAATATAGGTAAAAAATTGAGATTTAATAAAAAATGAAATTCAATGAGAAATTAAATATAGTCTAAATTTTACTATGAAAAATAATAATTCACTGAAAATTTTGGATGATAATGGGGGTTGTGAAGATTATTTCTTTAATATTTTAAAAAAATTAATATCTAAACAGTTAAGAGAAAACAAATTGATGTTAATGAAAAACAACAAGAATAAAAGAATAGATGAAGGGAATCTCGATTGGAAGTATTATTTTTAAGGACCTCTATGTTCTCTATGAATTCTTGTGACACTAAATGTATCCATCTATGTGATGATGTGTCAACCTTTTCTATGGTGAATATGGACATTCATTTATAGCCCAATGTGTCAGATTGTTTGACTTTCAAAAATACTCTTCATGTTTCATTGACCATTTTTCATGAATATAGTTGAATATATAAAAAAATTCATATTAAATTTTGTATATGTTCATGTTTAAAGTATACCCTAACAAGTTGGTGTCCATTGGATATTTATATGTCAATATGTGGATATTTTCCTAAACCATGTTCCGCTATAAAAAATAATCCAAAATTGTTTCCTATACTAAATCTGAGATATTTTATGGTCTCGAATATGATTAAACACAAAAATGAATATTCAATCAATTTTGGTTTTTAAATATTTAATTCATACACATTATATCTCAATTTTATTAGGAAAGTGGATTGGTCTAAATGATAAAATGATGAGATATTCTTCAATCATAGAAGAAAACAAGGGCTTCAAAATACTAATTATATTGGGCCATTAACTTAGTGAGTTAGAAATCTTACTTTTTCTTACATTTATGTTGATATATTCAATAAAACTAAAATGTTATATCTTATTTTTAAATTATTTATTTTACCCATGAATCTAATCATTATGGGTGGCCCACTTTTCTCCACACATTCGGTGGGCCTTTTTTGTGGTCCATATTTCCCTTAAAAATTTTAAATTATGTGAAGATCTAGTTGAATGATTTATTTGAATTTTAATCAAGAACACTAGAAAAAAATAATTAATTTTTTGAATATTATATTCAATGATATGATTAAAATAGTTAAATTTTGTGCAATTTAATGAATTATAACAATGATCAAAATATGTTTATGATAAAAACATGATCATTGAACTAGAAGTTATCTAAATTTTATAAAACATATGTGATTAAAGAAAAATAAAATATTGAATAATTATTTAATATCATATATCATAAAATATCAGGGTGTTTTATATTTGGACTTGATTAATTAAACCAAATTGATTTGGGAGGACTATTAATGGCCTAGATCCACAAATGTTTTTCCTTACATTTATCTTTTTTAAAAATTATGGGTTTTTATTAATGATTGGGGAACTTTATAATGTGTATCGTTGATAGAGTCCCTGCCATATGGATGATCTAGGTTGAATTATGTAAAATATTGTTGGACCTTCAAGTTGTGGTGTGTTTTGGGAAGAAAATCATTCCTGTTATCTTTCTTACTATTATATTGTTCGAGATTTGGGAACCATAATATGATGCCCTTGTTATTAACCTCTATTATTATATTTTATTATTATTTGGGAATGTTCATCATAGGTTTCAGCTCTATTAGTAAATGTTTTAATGTATTGATTACAATATGTCTTTCATACTATGAATCAATGATGATTTTTGCGAGAGTGTTTTGGAATTACCTTGTCATTGATCAAAAGCATTAACAACATTCCATTGGCCCAATATGGAATGGTGGGAATAGTATTGACAGTCATCGAGAAAATTGTATGTAATTTTTATATTTTATTTTATTTTTTACTAAAATTTGAGTTTCATGATGATTAGGATTAATATTTACAAAATTTTGGAAGGATATCTAGAGTAAATAGTTAGCGAATAGTTAACAAAAACCATGTTACAAAACATGTAGATGTTCAAGGAGGGAAAGAAAATCCATTTTTCACATTTTTCCTATGGATATGTAAACCATGAGGTTGTATTTTTTAAACTATGAAAAGTATTATTAGGTAATGTGGATCCCACATAATAGTCTCATAGTTTGGAAAACTGTGTATTGAATCATATTCGTTTCGAAGATTAAATATATTATTTGTCCACCACTGATTTAAACCCTCTTCAATCCACTTACTCTCCTTATTTAATTAAACTATCCCCTCACAGGAAAGATTTTTTCATTAATTCTATTGTGAATTCCCATCAAATCTGGTAAAACAATTTAATATAAGACCTAGTCACCTTGATATTTCTCCACTCATTCTTCTATAATTTTTCTTATTCCATTATATTTTGGTTTGGGAACCCTAGGTAGCCTTATGTAATGAACCAAGGGTTATGGGTTATTTCATAATAAAATTTCTCTAATGTCTAGATTCATAATGATCCCATGTACATATTTTATGTTGTATAAAGATAATATGATGAGTTTAACACTAATTCGTAGGTGGGTGTATATTTATAGTAGGACTTTACCATAGAATAACATTAGTTTTTCATGTTTTTTTTAATTTTTTAGGTTTTATTTTTTTGTGATTTATCGTGGGAACATGCATGTTTATGTGACATTTTCCTATTTTTTGCGGATCTAAATGGTGTTCTCAAGTGATTTTTCTAAATAAATTATTAAAAGTGTGTCAATTTTTATTGTGGAATTTTACAATGGGGGTTTAGACATTAAAATTATTCCATAGAATGTCTTTAGTTATCAAAAGGGTTTCCTTAAATGTTATTTTTTTACCAATTTTTTGATGCATTATTTTTTAAGGGTGATTGAATCAATTGTTATTTTAATATATTTTTTGAATTTAATTTTCAATTTTTTTAAGAGAATTGATATTGATCATTATTTGATAAATTTATTGTATTTGTATTGATATTTTTTTATTGGTGAGTGTACGATTACACATATTTGATCATTGGTATGTCTATGTGTAAAATATTACTTCTATAGATTTAGGCATAATTCCATATATGATTGGTTTTCAGTTTCCTAGAAAGGATTGGGTTGTCCTACTTTATTAGTTTCACATAATTTAGATAGTGTTATGTGAGTGTATATTGTTTTCTAATTTATCATATAGTTCATTGATGACCCATTTATCATGTGTAATTCTTGTAAAAATGCTTGTTTTATAATAAAAAAATTTGTCATGTTGATCAGTCATCCTTTATTTAGATTAATTTATTCATGTCCAGCCTCTAATTACCTATTTATTTATAATTTTTAAGATAATTTTACTTTTAAATTTATCTTTTTTTAAATGAAACTGAAAGGATTTATAAAATATTAAAAAATTATTCCATTATATTTTTCAAGCATGGACTAAAATTTTTCATGGTTAATTTTGTTATGGAGATTCAATGTTGTATTATACATGGATTATCCTCAAACAATGCATATTTATTTGGGGGTATTAAAAGTTATTTATATGATAAATACAATTAAATGAGTCACATATATATGAGGACTCCTCTTGTTTCTTTCTAACCATCATTCGTATGATTCTTGTGGTCACTAAGAGTCACTTTGAGGTTCGATTCTTATATTTCACATAGTATACTCTGTGAGGCATTAGGTTATTTTGTATCGACCACTTCTGCATTGAAATTTTTTTTGTTTAAATTTTATATCCCTATAAGTTTCTAATTTTTATTTTTTATATGTATGGTATATTTTTATGAGTTTTTGGTTTTCTATAATTTTATACGGAAATCCTTATTTATTATTATATTTTAGAACCATTTTATTTTAGGTCACATTTGTATGAATTATAGATGGTTCATGTTAGATTCCTGATCAAATTTAGATGTTTGATTATGTGGATTATAAGGGTGAAATAGTTCCTAATTGGTAGTGTTTCTATACTATTGTTCTTTTCAATATCCTATAGAAATCAATAATATTCCCAATACCAATTGACTAGTTAACCAATGTTATATGGTAGATTAACATAGGTTGGTTTTTTATATTTTAGAACATACAATAGGAAAATGATATAGTGGTATAATAGGTAGTTTGAATTTTTGGGATGGAAGAGGTAATATTATGGTAATGTGATATCATATAGGGAAGTGGTAGAGATATTTTTTTTTCATTTGGGATGATATAGGATCATGACATAGCCAAAAAAACATGATATAATTTTTTTAATATAAAATTTTATTACCATTTGAAATGTAAGTGAATAATCTAGCAAAGGTAAATCGTATGTAATGAGCCACTAATGCATAAAAGTATAAAAAATTATGACAATATTAATCTAAATGGTGTGTTTAAACTATGAATAGTAGTTCCAAATAATAAAAAGTTCTGAGGATGGAAAAAATATGGATATGTCACAGATGTAAGAGTAACCTTGTGTAACTATTTACCCTATTTCATGGGAACCCTAATATATAATGGTCATATAGTAGGTAAAATGATGAGTGAGGGTAAATTAATCAATATAGGTTGTGGATTTTGAAGAGAAAGAAGTTTTATGGACCATGATCACACTATAAAGGAGGAATTCAATGTCATTTTGGTTTTATATGGTTATTCTTGGTTCTTTTTTAAGAAGGTTCACCTCATTATTTCTAGATGGAATATAACATGGGTGGGACAAAAATGGTTCTTCACACAAGGACCTACAAGGTAACATTGTGACCTTTTACATATATTTTTTTTAAAATTAAATTAATTAATTAATTTAATTTAATATTATATAAATATAATATATGTTTATTAATCATTTCTAGTGATTTTCCTTTTATTGGTCACCTATTCTCAATCTCTTCACTTCTAAAATGTTGATGGTCAGGGCGGAAACTCAAGAGGGGGGTTAATTGAGTTCTTACTAAAAATTTCTCTTAAAACATTATGATAAAATCCCCAATATAAAAACAACCTAGTTAATTAAAGAAGTAGAGATATAAATGTTCAGTTGGTCAACAATTTTTTGAAAGGTTGATCATTCCTCACCTGAATCATTGTAAAACAATTATCCAACATCTTAAATAGGTTTAATGAAATACACACATATTCACACCCAACAAAACTAACTATTTGAGTGAATGTAAAAAAGTTTTTTCTATTGAAGTTATAAGGAATGGAAAATAGAAAAATAGAGTATTAAAAAAGAAGGTACAAATCAAATTCTAACAATAGGTTCAGTCTCAAGATGAGAATTAATCCTGTCCACTTGGTTATCACCTTTCACCGAGTAGTTTATATTAACAATAAAAATGATACATAGCCTATATTAGTCTTTATAATAGTTTTCACAAATTATCTAGGGCACACACCCTCTAACACAGTTCTTCATGGAAAAAACAAATAACCATTGCACACAGAGTATTTTCCATGGTTAAACATGGAAAAAAACATGTGTGTAATGGTTGGGGTGAGGATTTTCAGTATCCTCTAGTTCTAGAACATGAGACAGTGTGTGTAGCAGACAAGAACACAATTCTCATAAATGTATGATAAGAAACAAAATAGTGCTAATGTTATAAATATTGAGTTTATAAGGGTCTATGTGTTAGCAGTTCAACTCTTGACTCCTTGGTGTGATGAAATGGCAATTTGAGTCTTTCACTAGAAGTTTTCTCCAAAACAGTGTATCGTAACTCCATGTTCTAGATTATAGGTACTATGGTGTTTTGCATCATGGTTTGAATGAGATTTGATGAAGTATTGAATTCATTCTTGAATTTGTTCACACACAAAAAAAGGTGAAGCTCTTGGGTTCACAGTATAAATGCTCGTAGGTTTTCTTTGTTATTCAGGTAAATCGTGTTGTTTCTCTATCAGATACATCCATTCATCTATATTCTATTTTATATTTGATATCAGACAATAGGAATAAGAAAACTACATACGGTCTTCCCCGTACCTTATACTATCTCTAGATACAGTCTCTTGATATGTTTACAATCATCCTTAATTAATGTCAATAGAATAAAATTTACCAAATATGACCATTTGAATAATATTAATAAATTGGAAAAGTATAAAGTAGAAGAGTGGGTATTAGTATACTGGTAGTGGTAGGCTTCTTAATGGTAGGATTTATCTGTAGGTTTCATTGGTGGCCTTCATTACTATCCTTTATCGGTAGCCTTCATTGGCAGCCTTCATCGGTATCCTTCATCGGGAGCCTTCAACGGTAGCCTTCATCGGTATCCTTATAACAGTTACCTCTAGTTGTAACTCTAAAACAATAGCCTTTGAGCGATAGACTTGTAGCAATGATCTTGCATTGATAACTCATCCATGAAGTTACTTCTCTATAACCTCTATTGGTAACCTATATCGGTACCCATCCACCAGAAACCTATATCAGTAACCTCTATCGGTAACCTTCAAGTGGTAACCTCTATCGGAAACCTCTATCAACAACCTTCTAGTGGTAACCTTCCAGCAGTAACCTTTTACATAGAAAAAATTTTCACTTTAAACATAATCAGGAGAGTAGTGAGATTAAAAATACATAGTTTTTATCATATAGAAACTACAAATATTAATGAAACATTATTATCATATAATAGAAACATGAATTGGGATTATCAAAATTGGTGAGACCAACAATCTCCCCCTTTTTGATAATCCGAAATTATACTTGTGGAATTTATATTTATGAATTTTTGAGTCAAGGTTAAGAACATTAGCAAATCTCATCAAAGATGTTAGTATAAATATATTATATATCAGGAGATAAAATAACCTAAAATTGATCCATGTTTATTGTTGAGAATATATCATAACATATATTCAAGGGATCCAGTCTTATATTAGAGCTTATATTCAAGGGCTCTAGTCTTATATTAGATAATTTATTCAAGGGTTCCCATCTTATACTAGAGGTTATATTCGAGGGCTCTAGACTTATATTAGTGCATATATTTATGAGCTCCAGTTTTAAAACTTCTCCCTCTTTTTGATGAGAAAAATGAATATAAGAGAAAATGACACAAAAGCTTAATATTTTTTTAATGAAAAAAGAGAACAATCTAAAAAAATAATTCTATGATCTCTATAATCTATGACAACCCACATTAAATCAAAATCAGATATGTACAGGGGAGATTTTTCATTGAGAGCTGAGGAGGCAGTTTCAGAAGATGGTGGTACAACCCTCAGTATGGTAGTGAGAAAGGTAGGAGGACGTTATACCGGAGCACCAGTGGACCAATAATGAGTGGATTTCTAAAAAATTGTAAGAGGCAATATTTTGATGGTCTAAGATGGAGTCATCAATGAGGGTGAACTGGTAGAGCCTAATGTATCATAGTAAGTAGGTAAGGTTGGAGGTACAATAATGGTAGTGCAATCCACATGGAGGAATGGAAAAAATTATTCTTGAAATCCATAATGGCGCTTCCTCCTCGTTCTATAGCTATAATGAAATCATATATATTCTCTATGAACTTTTATTAAGTAGGTTTTAACACACTAAGCATTATAAATTGATCAAACAAATCATGAGTGATAGAAGGGATATTCATGTTCTCCAACAGCAGCTTGAAGTGACCATCCATCTGATGCTGAGTGTAAACCCCTTTATAATAGATGTCAACATGATCATTGATGGCCTTATAATATTGGGAAGCCTTTCTCATGTAATATCCTACAAGATTCTGAATATCTCTTCTAGTTGAAATGACCTGATTCATTTACTAAGAGTCTGAGGTACATGCACCAGATAACTTCTCTAATTATTCTCTATAAACCAATCTACAAACTTCTAGAACAATATGATGAGAATCCGATGAGGAAGGAGAATAATATCGGGGATCCATGATAAAATATATTTTTTCCTTATAAGGCTTCTCCATTCTACAATTCATCCTCTTCAATTTGTCATCCCGACCAATCACATGTGTCTCCATATACTTCTTAGCGTCTTCAAACCTAGTGAAATTTGGTGAAAAAACTCTTAACAAACATAAAGTCCTTTTCCACGTGTGATCATAAATCCATATATGATTCTATACTCATAATCGGTTGTTTCACATACTCCACAGATTCTCCCAAGGATTTTACTTTATTTTGGCATCCCTTCACTTCATATAGTATGTTGGAGTGAAAGGTCGAGATTATTCATTCCAAGGCAAATGCCCCAAGATTTTGATTGAGATCCACTAATCTCTCTATCCCAATTGATCTCTAATAAAAGTGTCTCTTCGAATATGAATATGATGACTCCATGTCATCCTTCTTTCACATAATCCTATGGTATTTGAACTACTAGTTGCACAATAGTGGACTCTGAAATAGAATTAATTGGAGGTCTTTTGTTAGGATTATCATCGTTAAAATCATCGCAGTCTATGCTCATGACCCTGAATCTGGTGTCTTATGACCAATAATCTATTTCATGAGAAACAGAAACTGAACCTGTGGAAGTAGGTTCTTCCCCCTCACATGGAGCATCCTCCTAATCAACTAAATTCACTTCTACCATTACTCCTTGATCAACTTCATCAAAAGTAGAACCCACATCTATTTCTTCTACAGAATCATCAACCACAGTAATAGAAATTCTTGCTCCAAACGATTAAATATACTCTTCCTCTTCACTTTCTCCTAATTATGTATATCCTATCAGAGGACTATGACTTAGGCATTCATATTCAGTTTCATCAGTAGTTGTCTCAAATTCATCATGACCAGATTTAGCTTAATTATCCTCTTCTAAGGTATCTCTAATAGTAATGTAACTTAATACATTATCTTCCCTTTATTCTTCAGTGGTTTCTGCATCAACACTATCTGTTGGGGAAAAATCCCTCAAGGTATCATTGAATCATTTTTGAGGTGATTGTGTTTGTTGACATTGTGGATATCTGAGTGGTGATTGTTGACCAAGCAAAACAATTACATACAAATTTTTTGACAATGAGGATTTTTTGATGGAATGTCGAGTTTAAGAGATGATTTCAATGATCTATGTTTGATTCAAGAACGTCTACAAAAAGAATGGATGATACGGAGGCGGTACAAAAGAAGAGATATAAGGTGGCGCCGTTTACCAGTGTTTGCCAAATTTTTGGGCCTGAAAACGACAAATGAAGAAAAGTGGTTTTTGGAAAAGGTAAATGCGTTCCATGTACATAAAGGATTGGAAACATGCACGCCATATGTTTTTAAAGATTAGATCATCAAAATATGGAAAAGGGATAAGTTTCGTGCAAGTATTGGTGGTGTCGCGCAGGTGACTTGCGCGCCGTGAAGAGACTTTCTCGCTGATGCCTTGGAAGCTTAAGAACATGCATGCCTATGGGTTTTCAAGATCATAAGATTAGAATATTTCAAAGGAAATAGGTTCGCACATGTTTTAAATTAGGTCGCACAAGTAACATACAGGGGATGAGACCTGCGCGCCGAGACTTGCGTGCCAAAGGGAGAGTTGCACGCAATCACACAGGGTGGTCAAATTGCCTATAAATACCGGACCACCCCACCTCATTCTTTACCAGAGTTCAACACTTTGAGAAATCAGATCTCCCATCACGCAGGTGAGGAAGTCGTGCAAGTGGTGGTGTGTCACGCAAGTGGTACATGCGCGCCAGAATAGGAAGTTGTGTGCCAAGGGTGAGTTGCGCGCCTGAGGTGGTTTAGGCAAGGTAGGAAGTGAGTCGCGCAGGTTTTGAGTTGTAGAATCTTGAGTCTCGCAAGTAGTTGAGGAAGACTTGCGTGCAAGTTGTGACTCTGCGCGCCTATACTTGCACGCCGAGATTGACTTACGCGCCAATTAAGGTGTATTTATATTAGTGATTTTTGGGCTATGTGGAAGCTGGAAGTTTTCTCGATACCTTAGGTGCAAAGAGATATTCATCTACGGGTGAAAGTTCTACTTCAACAGAGCATCTACATATAGAGGAAGATGCATTCAATCATGCAAATGAAGATACCTACAGGTCTATAAACTGTGATTGGATCCATTCTAGAGCAGTGAGCGAAGGAAGAGGAAGAAGGTGATCCTCTCCACCGGCAGTGAACCAGAGAGAGAGAAATAGAGAGTGATCCTTGGAAAAGCAGTGAGCTAACCCTAAACCTTGTAAAGGTAGTGAGCCTAGGAGAGGGTGACTGTTCCCAAACCTTTGTATCCACATCTAGTGAAAAATAGTGGAATTTGGTATGACCTTAAACTTGTTAGTGTATGCTCCTGGGACATAGCCTAGTGAGGGTGAACTAAGTAAAAATCTTTGTGTGTGCCTGCTTACTTCCCTGCGTTGCATTTATTGCATCATCATCCGAAAAAGAATAAAATAATTGATCATAATAAAAACACAAGTGCAAACAAAGTGACCCTTATAATAAAGAGGTCATGATCTAGTGGGGTAGGAAGAACTTTGAAAAAGAATATCCATACCCAGATTCAACCCCTCTATAATGGTATATAGGCCCCTATTGGTCCAAACATTATCTCTTAAGAAAATATCTCTTTTGGGTAATTGTTTTGGTGGGATAGGCTCACCAAAAGATAAAGTACCAATATGGGGTCTTGATAGAAGGTCAGAATCACTCCATTCATCAGCAAGAGAACCCACTTTCTCTTGCACATCATCATCCTCCTCTTCTTCATCAGAGTACTCTAGCTCCTGTTTATTAGGATTTAAACCCGGATCTTTTTTATTCTATGGACTAGTAGAATTGGTAAATGAATTTAATTCATCATATATTTTAGCCTCACCTTTCACCCACTCCAATTTCCATGGGTTCCAGTTTATCTTCATAAAAATGAATATCATTTTCATAATGAAAAAGTTTTCCTTTATAATTATGATTTCTTCCTTATCTCTAGCAACTCCATTCACTATTAATATTATGGATGTCAACTTGGAATGAAATAAACCATTTTACTTGGAGATAGAATTTGTCATATCCTCTACCTGAACCATTAACAACATGTATAGATTTATCCATTGTCCTTTATTACATAGATACAACAAAAATATTTCTTCATTCTTCAAAGTATAAAGGTACCCTCTCCAATGAAACAAGACATGTTGACAAAAATTAAAAATTAACCTGTTTTCTCCATCCATCTCAGTAGAAATTACCTTCATAGGGATTCCATTTTTGGTTTGTTTGGTAAGATCATCTTTATAGAAGAAATAATCCCTGGTGGGAGGCATCACTCCATAGTAATAATAGAAAGTTCATTCATGTGGGAGTCATAATAATTCATCCCATTTCACCAAAGATAAGATCAAACATACTCTATTTACCTTATAAATCATTCTGTTCTCATACTCTGACTATTAAAACATCAAAAACTCATAATTTTCTTTTCCAGATTCAGTTAATATGGCTCATTATTATTTGTAAAATATTCTACCCAATCCTGATCATCAAGTGCCTTCAGCACCAGAGACATGATCGACAACAACCATTCCAAGCATAATTCCTTTTCATCCATGAATACGCTGTTCAAAATATGGAGATTGATCAACTTTACCACAGACTTGAATCCACTACTAGACCCATTTTTTGGTCTCTTAGGGTTCTTTGCATCTCTTACATTACCAACCATCATTCTCTTTAGTATTTCCATTGTGATTTGATGTGGTTTGAGGGATTTAACAGAAGGATAGGTTTGAAGGTTAGAGAGAAAGAGGTTAGGGAGAGGATTGAAGTGGATCAAAATGTGGTTTGTACTTTTTTTCCTTTGGGTATCAACAAAAATCATGGAAAAGAAAGAAATAAGATTAAAAAAGTTTCATATTATGGATGAAAAATTATATCTCTTGGTCCTAATTAAGGTCGACTATCAGTAATGTACCAACTGTGAGGTTCAAATAGTGAGGTGTTATAACGGTGATTTCTTAATAGTGAGGTCCAATGGTGATGTCATAATGGTGAGTTCCAATGGTGAGGAGTCCTAATTGTGTGGTCCAAGGGTGAGGTGTTCTAACAGTGAGGTCCACTAGTGACGTCCAATGTTGAGGTGCACCAGTGAGATCCTAATACTGAGGTCCAATGTTTATATACAATGGTGAGGTAAAACGGTGATATCCTAATGGTTAGGTCTAATGGTGAGGTGCAACAGTGAGATCCTAATGGTGAGGTCCGAAGTCGAGGTCCTAAACTATAAATTTATCATACCTAACTCATGTTTTATGTAATTTAACCTCTCAAAATTCCCAGGCTTTGTGAATATATGAGCCAATATATATTTATTACTAATGAATTTAAGATTGATATCACCTCGTTGATAATGATCTCACAAGAAGTGATGTATTACATCAATTTTCTTTGTCCTAGAATGAGATACTATATTTTTAGAGAGGTTAATATCACTTGTGTTATCACAATTTGTAGATACATGTTTGAATTGATATCCACAGTCCAATAATGTGTGTTTCATCCAAATTATTTGAACACCACAACTACTAGTAGCTATATATTCATCTTGAAGAGTAGATAATGCAAAAAAATTATATTTCTTACAACATCGTGATACCAGCGACTTTCCCAAAATGTCACAAGTTCCATATTTTCTTTTTTCTATCTATTTTGAATCCATCAAAGTCAGCTTCTGAATAACATATCAAAACAATTGATAGTAATCTTGAATAAAATTAACCTAATTTAATAGTATTTAAAAGATATTTAAAAATACATTTAAAAGCTCTTAAATGAGACTCTTTGTGATTGGCTTGAAATTGAGCACACATACATACCTTGAACATTATATCAGGTCTACTAGTAGTAAGGTAGAGAAGACTGCCAATCATTCCTCTTTAATTGGTTTGATCCATATGTGTACCGGTTTCATCTGTATCCATCATAGAAGTGGTACTCATAGGTGTATCACTACCTTTATTACTATCCAAACCAAGATGTTTCAAAAGTTCCTTAGAATATTTACTTTTATTTAAAACAATACCATTTTTATTTTGACAAATTAGAAATCTAAATAAAAATTTATGTTACCCCATTAAACTCATTTCAAATTTCTTTTAAATAATATTTGAAAAATCAGTACATAAATAATTTTAACAGGATCCAAAAATAAGTTCATCTACATACATTTATACTATTAAAACATGTTCGGAAATCCATTAAACAAAAAGTGTAGGATCACTGATTCATTTTGTAAAACCTTTTGAAATAAGAAATAAAACAGAGTCTATCATACCAATCTGTAGGTGCTTATTTTAGATTATATAAATCTATAGGCAGTTTAAAAACATTATTTAAAAAATGAGCATTTTTAAAGCCATAGGTTTTTCAACAACCACAACCCCTACTATATAACCATTTAGAAATGAACTTTTGTTATCCAATTGATAATGATGAAATTCAGATGATTTTCATAAGCAATTAGTATCCTAATGGATTCTAGTCTATCTACAGCTTCTATGGTTTCATCACATTGTACTCCTTCTTCATGACTATATCCTTGTGAAACTAATATAGACATGGTTTTGTCTATATTTCTAGACTCATCAACTTTGTTTCTAAACACACATTTAGTTCCTATGCTCAAAATGTTCTTATGTTTTTCTACTAATTCCCATACTTATTTTCATACAATAAAATTTAATTTTTCTTTTATATCTATCTCCCAAAATTCATCATTGATAACAAAATTAATATTTTTGGGTTCAATTTGTGAATGAAAAGATTTATGTTCATCCTGATTTGTCAGAGAAGATCTAGTTTATATATTTCTATTTAGATCACCTACTACAATATCTAAAGGATGATCCTTCAGAGTTATAATACCTCTATAATGGTTTTGACTATAATCCCCATGATTGTCTATAGAATTATATTCAACATTCTCTAATTTTGTAAACTTTATAGAACTAGTTGTTTTCATTGGGGGTTCACTGTTTTTAGCATTAAGGTCCAGAATTGACATATGTTACACAAGATATTAAAGATAAATTTTAGGTTTATGTGGATCTGTGTCATCAAATTTGACATTAACTAATTCTTCCACACATGTTCTTCTCTTATTGAATACACTATAGGCTTTATAAGATATTGAGTAACCTATAAAATATTCCGTCCTCACTTTTAGAAGTAAATTTTCCAAGATTATCTCTTGAGTTATGGAGAAATACTTTTAAACCAAAAACACCAAATTAATTATCCTTAGGCTTCCTATTATTCCATATATTATAAGGGGTCTTTATTAGAATAGGTCTAATTAAGAATCTATTGATTATGTAAGAAGATGTATTAACAGATTCAGCCCAAATATTTATAGTTAGGTTATACTCATTTATCATCGTCCTAGAAATGTCTTGAAGTTTCATATTTCTTCGTTATACAACTGTATTTTGTTGAGGTGTTCAATGAGAATATAAAATTTGATAATAGAAATTATGTGAGAAAAAATCTTCAAACGCAAAATTTTCAAAATCACGGCAATGATCACTTCTCAAGGTCTTAAATTTATTCCCACTAATATTTTCTACAATCATGGAAAATTTAATGAAGTTAAAACATGGTACAATTTTGTGAGCTAGAAAGTATACCCTTTTGTATCTAGAAAAATCATCTATAATAAAATAGACATAGTGCATCCCATTTAACTTGAAACACTGTATGGTCTAATCATATCAAATTGAACTAACTCAAGTGGTTGAAAAGTTGAAACTAATTTCTTTGGATTCAAAGAATCCTTGTGTTGTTTTTCCTTTTAACAAGGATTAAATACATTGTTATGTGGGAATTCCAATCTAGGTATTTCTCTAACTAAAAAATTCATAATAGTTTCCAAAGTGAGTTTACATTGTAGTTTCCTAATCTTCTGTGAAACAACCATGTTTCTTATGAAAAACATTTGAACAATAAAGATTTTTATTAGCTAAAAAGTTTAAATCGACAACATATAAATTTTAATTTTGAAAAGAAGTGAATATTAAACCGTTTTTAGAATTAAAAAAAATACCATGAATAATTTTTAAACATAATATTAAATCCATAATCACACAACTAAATGATACAAAGTAGATTTTACTTTAACCCATATAAATTTTACTTTTGAAATTAATATTGTATTAGGGTTACCAATTTGTCCAAAGCCTAAGATATTCCCCTTTTCATTATCACAAAATGTAACATATCCACCATCATGATTAATTAGGCTCTAGAAGAATGGATAGTAACCTATCGTGTGTCTCGAACATCCATATTCCAAGTACCAGAAGGTTTTACATGAGCTCCTTAAACAAGTTTCCTACAAAACCGATTAAGCATCGGGTATCTTTGTTACCTAGATTTTCTTGGGTCTGTAGAGGTTATCAAGTAATGATTTGGGAACCCATATTTGAATTATTGGATTACTATACTCAAAAGATATATTTTGAGACACAGAAACATGGTTTGGACTTTTAGGAAATTTTTTTTCAATAGATGGTCCAGAACATGAACTAGTAGTGAGCTATCCTAATTTTCGAACAAATTTGTTCTTAATAATCCTTCTCTATCCTGGGTGATATCCTAAAATAGTTTTATATTTTGGATCAATATTTTTCCCTAAAAAATGGGCCAAGGTATCCCTACAAGAAGTAAAAATCTCAAGATCTCTTTTTAATTGATCATTAAATAATTTTAGTACAAAATTTTCTTTTAACAGCTATGAAAATTTAACATTTTCAATATCCAAATCAAAATTATAGTTTTTATTTAAAGCATGTTATCTTTTAAATAATTTTTATTTACCTTCAATTCGTTAATGTTATCCACAAGAATTTTTTTGTATTGAAATTCTTTATCCTTAATCATATTTCCATCATTATTTGGTTCACTCTCATTCCCTGAATAGTAAGAATTGTGTATATGATAATTGAGTTTTAACACAAGTGTTTCTTTCATAAAACACAGGTTTGAATTATTGTTATTTTCAGTATCAGAAGTGTCTAATTCACTAGAGATATCTTCAGAAGCACTCCATGTAGAATTCATATCCTTTTAATATCCATTGACCTTGTCTTTATAATTAGTCTTAAAATTCAGCTTGGTAAAATCAACCTTCACATTACCTTTTAATTTACACTCATAAAATATTATCTCATTCGTGTTTTCATTCCATTTCTTTCCTTTCTACAATGTCATTTACTATTATACATTCCTTTATAATTTGATTTTCTATATAACTTCTTCATTCGGTAGAACATTTTGAACTTTCTAGTAAGACAATCTATCTCATCGTCACTATCAGTGTCTGAATTTTCAATGGTGGGACTATCTATAGAAACATGAAATTCATCATTTCTTCCCTCTAAGATAATAGTATTCAATGGTACATATTTATTTCTGAGTTCTTCATCTGCTTCATGATTCATCTTAATCTCTTTTTTGTACATCATAAGTTTTCCAATTAGTTCTTTCACTGGTAGATTTCTTATTTAGCAAGATTCTCGGATGGAAACAGAAGTTCTTATTCATCTGTCAGGTAGGCCTCGAAGTAATCTCATAATCAGATCCTTGATGTCTGGTGGTTTCCCAAGCAGATTCATGGTATATATTATTTCAATGAACCTGAGATAAATATCATATATGCGTTCATCGTGATTCATTTTAAAATTATCATATTTAATAGTATAGGTATTTAGTCTCATTTAATTAACATTGGGTTTTCCCTCAAGGGAAATAGAAAAAGTATCAACAATTTTATATGGAAATTTAAAGGTATATATTCTATTAAATTCATCATCACGTAGAGAACAGTACAATGCATCCACTACTATACCATTATTATTATATGTTGCATCAGTCAACTGAGACCGTGTTTCCCGATTAGTAGTAGGTAATGCATGTAGTTCTTCAATTGTGTCCAAGATTTCAAGACCCATGCCCTCTAGATACATTTTAATTTTTAATTTCCACTGAGCATAGTTAGTAGCAATAAATAATGGTGTCCCGTTACTAGTGGAAAACTCAACTATGTTATCCAAAGTTAATTATAATTTAATGAAATGAAAAATTAGTTATGATAAAAATTATAAGATCTTTATGATAAAAATAAGATGAGGGTTCAAAAGGATATGAAAATCATGAAAAATATTTATGATAGTGGCAATAAAAACTACCCTATGATACCAAATATTGGTCGAATGGAATCTTAAGTGGGGGGTGAATTGAGTTACTACATAAAATTTATGTCACAAAAATTATGATAAAATCCACAATTTTAGAACAACCCCATTATTTAAATGAGTAGAGATAAAAATGTTCCATTTGTCAAAAAGTTTCCCAATTTTTGAATAGTCCTTCGTTGAATCACTATAAATCACTTATCAAACTTTTGAAACAGGTTTAATGAATTAAAACCATATACACTCTAAACAATACTATCTTTCAGATTGAATGTAAAACAATTTTCTATTTTAAAGTTATAATCATTGGAAAATAGAAAATCAATGTATTGCAAAACAAGGTACACAATAGAGATAAACAAGAGGTTCAATCTCAATATGTGATTTAATCCTCTCCACTTGGTGATTAGCTTCCACCATGAATATTATATTAACTATAAACATGATATGCGTCCTATATCAAGATTTACATGGGTTTTCATAAACTGTTCAGGGCTCAGACCCTCTACAATAGTTATTCATGGGAAAACACACAACCATGCCATAAATAGCCTCCTCCAGAATTACATGTGGGAAACAAAGTGTATGTAATGATTAGGCTGAGTGTTTTTAGTATCCAACAGTTCAAGTTCAAGAGTATGTTTGTGTAACATAGAAGCACACACTACATAGAATTGTAAGATAAAAACACAATTGATCTAATGTTATAAAGATCGAGTTTAGAAGGCTCTATGTTTTTTCAGTTCAGATCTTGACTCCTTTGAGTGAATAAATCGCAGCTCGACTATTTGTTTGGATTTTTTCTCTAAAAAATAGTGTCACAACCCTAGGTTCTAACTTCTAGGTACTAAGGTGTTCTTCGTGGTTGTTTTAATGATATTTGATGAAGCACACAAGACAGTCTTGAATTTTTTCTCCCAAATAATCTTCGTGAAGCTCTTGGGTTGAAAGTGTAAATGTTGGCAGGTTTTCTTTGTTCTTCAATTCAGTCATGTAGTTTCTGTCTCACCTGTATCCCTTGATCTCTATTCTATTTTATATTTGAAATCAACAATAAGAATAATAAACCTGCATGTGGTCTTCCTCTTACCTCGTATTATATCTAGATATGGTCTCTTGATATGTTTACAATCAGCATTAATTAATGCAATATTATTAAATTTTCGTAATATGATCATTAGAATAATATTAATAGATTGAAAAACTATGGAGTAGAAGAGTGGGAATCAGTTGACTTGTAGCGGTAGATTTCTAAATGTTAGAGTTCATTGGTAGTCTTCATCGGTGGCCTTCGTAAGTAGCCTTCATCGGTAGCCTTAATCGGTAGCCTTCATCTGTAAGCTTCATCAGTAGCCTTAATCGATATCCTTCATCGATAGCTTTCATTGATAGCATTCATCCATATACTTCATCAGTATCCTTACAGCAGTTACCTCTAGTGGTAACTCTACAACTTCAGCCTTTGAGCGATAGACTCATAGTAATGATCTTGCATTGATAACTCAGCAGTTAGGTTCGTCAGTGGTAACCTCTATCAGTAAACTTTATCAATAACCTTCTAGTGGTATCCTTTTTCGGTAACCTCTATCGGTGACCTTACAACGATAACTTCTAATTGTAACATTCCAAGGGTAAACATTTACTTAGATAAATTTTTCGCTATAAATATTATCAAGAGAGTAGTGAAATTTAAAATAAATCGTTATTACCTAATAAATACTATAATGTTTATTGAAACATGATTATCGAATAAAATAAAAAATATTTGGGATTATCAAAACAGGAGAGTCAAACAAATGTGTTCCCCATAATTTCTTCATTAATTCATCATTCTCTTAATCTTAATGATTAGTACATGTAATTCCATCATTACCCTTTGAATCGTTCTTAATCCCACATTTTATTTCATAGTCTTACACTGATTAGGGTCATTTTAACAGCATTTTTTTGTTGTTTATAAAATATATTGATTTATTCTAAATGATAAATATTAGATACTATTATTTTATGGAAGGTTCATTATGAGTATAATGTATGTTTACCCATGTATATATCATTACACTTATTTCCATGGATGCTTTCCCATTTTCATGAAATGTTTTTTAATGGTTATATTATTTATATTTATTTATTCATTTCTAAAGAAAATTTATTCCTACTTTTTTTCACTAATAATTTTTTCTCTATTATTTAATTTATCAATTTTTGTTTACATAATAAAATTTTCACATTGATTTGGTTTCAGTTCCCTATAGTAACTTTATAAAATATATTTATTAATTATATTTACAATTAAATTACAAATGATTTCTAAGGGAACTGGCCATTTTTTCATTCTAATTACAAGCTATTGGTATGATGGGTTTTTTATAGATGTTTATAAATGCTTTATATATATATCATTGATTTTGTTTTAAGATATGTACTTATAATATGGTTTCTATAAATCTTACATAATGGTTTAGTTGTAATTTTAGGAAAATGTTCTTCATGTACTATGTATACCCTCAAGGTAAGGCCCTTCTTCATTTATATTTAAAATTTACAATGTTACTATTATTGGGTAAAGTGGATGCAATTTTCTCAAAATTAGGATATGGTGATTATATTTGTATTCTTAAAGGGGTGTCAGTGCTTCTGTAAAAGGTGATAAATGGTGAGGTTGTGTTATTATTGTTATTATTACTATTAATTCTTTATGCTTTACATTATTTGTCACCTCTATTCGATTCCATTGGAAGACTTATGTAAATTTGTTGAATATATATGTACATATATTATATTAATTTATAATTACACTTAAAATAGTAATCCCAGGTTACCATTTTTCAGTGCTATAAGAATTGTCATCCCCCAAAAGTCTTGGTGGGGTAAATCAAGATTTTAGGGAGTTAAAACACATTAAGAACCAACTAGATTGGTTTTCATTTAGTTTTTTCTTACATTGTCCCAAGATATCATATGTGGTCTCTTGATGATCTTGTATATGTTATGTCTAAAATGTTTGAAATATGGTTATAGTATTTTGTTTTTTTATTACCATTGTTTTGGTTATTTGATTGTGTTTTTTCACTAATGATTTATTTATAAATTAATATATATTCCAATTTTTTGTTATTAATTTAACATTAACGGTATATAAAAACATGTGTGTTCATATTTATTATTTATAACTCATGTCTTTATAATGTGAGCATTATATATTCATCCCTTGTTCTAAATTTAATATATGCAGTTAAAACTCTATACTCTGTATTTATATGAATATTTGATATCCAAATTGCAAGAAAGGGTTGGTTTCAGTAATTTCTTCTTATTACATGTTTTATTCAAAAAAGAAGAATGTTACATTTATATTTTATTCAATCTACCAAGAAATTGATTATATTTTATATGTTAGAGATGGGGTATGGGGATGATAACTATATGGGATATTTGATCATTCTTATCATTTCAGGTTTATTATAGGTTCCTCTTTGATGTAGTATATTTTTTTTGGATTCATGTTTTGATAAGATGGAGGTTGTATGTTATAATTATTCACATGTAACATGGATATGGTTGGTTATATTCCGTGTTTGTTTTAATTTGGTATTTTGTTTATCTACTTTATTAAGACACATCATTTTTTATTTATTTAGTTTCATTCATTGGGTGTTGGTTTCGTATTTAAAAATATTATTTTATGTTATTGATGCATTAGTCATAGTTGTTGAATTTTTTATAGTTGAAGAGTTATGTGACATGTTTTTGGAACATTTTTAGCCTATTATAAAAATTATTAATTTATTTGTTTGATTTAAAAACTAATTGAATAGACATACCAAACATATAGATTAATTATTTTGCGTATAAAGAAATTTTTTTGACCCCTATAAGTTTATGCTACTAATCATTCATCCATATCCCAAGTTTCTATGAATACATGTTTCTGTTTTATCCATCAACTTCTAATTTATCCATATTCTATATGGATAGAAATATTATTCTTTATATGATAGTGTTTTTTCATCATATCATGATCTGAATCCAATATATTTATTTTTATAGAATATGACAACACAATACTCTAGCATAACATCCATATATTCTATATCTACTATATCATTAAGGGTATCCGTTATTCTAATGATTATTTTCTGTTTTCCAAATGATGCATTGTTTTGAAACATATCCCTTTATATAGAATTTTTAAAGTAGTAGTTAGCATAAATATACAAGAAATATATGATTCCTTGTTAATTAATTCCGCCCAATGGACATGGAAATTACATAGTGCACACACACATTAATCTTACCATATTAGTAACAGTATGCTTCATTCTATCTAACTCTTTATTTTATTATGGAGTTCTGTGAACTATCCTCCCTAGATTGATCCTTATAATTATACAATTGTTTTAAAAGATACTTCTTCAATGTTTACCATTGTTTTTAAACTAATATAATTTGGCTTATAGAAACTCTCAATTTCATTTATTATATTCTAATCGATAATTTTTTTGAAAAGGCCAGATTTATACTAATAAATATATGCATATTCTTTAATTGTCATATATTTGATAAATGTGATGAAATAAATGGATACATTGTGAAACCAAACTAGGGCATGTCCCCATATATATTGGTTAACTAAATATATATTCTGATTCCAATTCTTTGGGATAATAATATTGAATTAACCCAACTTTTTCTTTCCGAGCACATGAGTCTCACAAATTTCAACAACTATGAGATAAATATATATAACATTTACTTCATATCAAGGCCCTTAAAATCCTTTCACTAAGGAAACTGAGCCTATATTTCCAAATATCTATATCTTTTTAGTTTATACATTTTCAATTAAAATTCAATTTGATCTTTTTATATGAAAAATGGTCCAACACATCACATAATGATATATAACCATAAATACATTAGTCACATTCGATAATCTAATTATGAATTTTGTGTTTGTATCATACATAGTTCCTAAAAAGAATTTTTTATTTTAATGTCCTAGAGTGTGTCTATGATCATTTATCACAATAATCTCCCATTCCTCATTTACCAACTAACATAATCCTTTATAACCAGTTCCAAAAAAAAATTATCAATGACATAAAAATTAAGATATCTTCCAAATAGTTAAAATTGAATGATCTAAGGTTTATCCTTTGTGTAGAATGTTTTACCAAAGTCATCTACCCAATTATCCTCTATGAAATAAGTTTTTGTAACATGTAAATAAAGTTTTTCTTTTTATGAAAATACTGTGATCATCCTGATGCAATTTTTTTGTTATCTTTTTTTAATATTCTAAAATTCCTCTATATGTGAAAAAACAACCAAAAATGATAATATGTGGTTCATAGACCAACCAGATTCCCATGAATCATTCCCCAAGATGTCCATTCTGGTTTTCCATTTTTAATTCTTCAAGGTGATAACACTCCTAAAAATTGGCACATTAACAGCACTAATAAAATTGTTTTACAAGTGAGTCAAAATTGTTAAAATTAAAAATGATATAAAAAGATAACCTTAAATAGCACTAAAAAAGATCTATTAATGTAAACCTTTAACATCACTAATAAAACACTAATATTGGAACCCTTTATTTTTTATTTTTATAAAAGTTGAAGGATTCCTTTAAAAACCAATTTTTTTTGTTAGATGGTTCATCTAACATTGCCAAATAATCGTTGATAATTTTTTTTAAAATATAATAAAGTTTAGACACCCACAAATATCCCTAGTAATAACAACCACCTTTATCAATGATTTACACTCCCTATCTGAAATCACACACCCCATCCCCCTTCATAAAAACTATAAGGATACATCAAATTCCCGTGGCTTCCTAGATTTGATCCTTGGACTTCCCTGATGTGATTGGATGATCTTTTCCACTATTTGATGTGTGTTTTGTTGTATATTTGATGAATTTTGTATTTATTTATAAATATTTTGAAATTTATATATATATATAATTATATTAATTGAAACATGATATATATTAATTTTAATTTATATATATATATATATTAATATATATATATATATGTGTACTAATAAAAACACATATGTATAGATAAAAATTTTATATACATATTATTTTGTTATTATTATGAAAATAAAATTGATAAATTTTCAAATTAAATAAAATGTCCAATAAATATTTATTTATTATATTTAAAAATAAATTCTATGTAAATGGGTTGATATTTATATTTTAAATTTCATTTAATATAAATAAATATAAGAAAATAAGCATATACTTTATTATAAAAATCTAATTATGAAAAAGTATAAAAAATAAAACACATAATATCAAAAAAATGTAATCCCTATGAAAAAATTTAGTTCCCATTGAATATGGGTAAAATTAACTCCTTCAATGTTTCTAAAATTACATCAAATTTTAAAAACGTGTGGTTCTCTAACGAAAAACTCAATTTTCAAGGCCTTTTGAGAATTTTTAAAGTTTAAAAATGTGTCCATTGGATTACCCCTATCATTATAATCGATATATCATCACATAATTTGAGTTGATAAGTGGTAGGTCCCAAACAGACACCCTTGTCAATAATTTTGTTTGTTTGAAGATCATGTTACGTTTCCAACTTATTTTAGATCTTTTATTATGTTTGTCATTATTTATCTTCAAAATAATATTAAATGACTACTACACGATAATAATAATAAAATTATTAATTAATAATATTAAATGAATTATATTAATATTCATTTTCACTAAATATCGTATATATTAACTGTAAATCTATACTTCTCTTTATCTGAAATAAACTATATATGTATATATATATTCTTTCTATCAATATAAATATATTTATATATTAATGTATTATTTTTATTGAAATGTATATTTTTTTTATGAAATATAAAATTTATCTGTGCTAGAAAAAATCATTGATAAAGAGTGGGCCTTATTAGTTATTTTTAAAAAGCCTTAATAATGGATGGCCTTTATGTGTGCTTTTTTCTTGCACTGATATAGAACACCTTTATCAATGATTTTTTAAAATTTATCACAAAGGACCATCCGTTATCAGTGATTGTTTTCTAGAACTAAAAGATTGGATGGACTTTATCAATGATAATTTACAATTACTAATAAAGTACCCCATTTAATAGCAGTTTATAGCATAGTTAAATACATTTTAGTGGATAAAACTAGTTTTGTATTAGTGTTGTCCCCTTACATCATAAATAATTTTATTTTTATAATTTACTTGTAAGTACCTTATCTATGGCTCCATATTGAAGGTCAAGTTCAGGATATCTTCAAACACAATATCATTATATCTATATTGTTTTCATATCACTGTAACTATGTTATTTCATGATTCTTGAAATAATGAATAAAAAAATGTTTAAAACTTCATCCACAAAATATATTTTCTCTTAATTCAGTTTTATTTAGAATATTTTGATATCTTTCATATGGCCTACTACTAATCATCCTTTGAATAACGTTATGTTAAACAACCAACAGATTAAAAACACCCAATTATAATCTATCAAATTTTCATAAATGTCCACCTTGGGCACTACTAAATTGATAATGGTTTTTTTATAAAATTTTTTAGTGCTAAATTTCATGATAATGAAATCAACTCCTAGAAAAATTCATTTCATTTCATCTTTTCCAATTCACCTTTATTGATATTTTAATGTTTATCTATAAAAATTGAAAGTTAAATACACTTCTAGATAATATATTATTCTATTTAGATCATCTGGAATAAAAATATGGTTATATTAAAATGACAGTTCTAAATATTTACTACTTTAATTTCTATAAATTTTGATAATAATGTACCAAAATAAAATCAAAATTACTCTATGGTAAGTGATAAATGATTTATGAGTTGTGACTGTAATTCAAGCACATTGGTGGGGACAAATAATGTTTTTCATGGTTCAGAAATTGTTTTAAAACCATGAGAGAACACTATAAAAAATGCATTCTACTGTAACTATAAAAAACTAAAAACATAATATATTAGACGATAGTATTACATATTTATTCTTCAGACAATTTTTTTTGGAACCTTTTCCCTCTTTATTTAAAGAGGTTATAAAATGGTTGATATGGTATCACCACTATTTTCCAATCATGGTCTTCAATTTATTGACTCATATATTCCACATAACTTATCAAGGACTCAAATATTATAACTAGTTAACATTTATACTCACCCATCCATGAAAAAAATAGTTTTCGAAAGAACATTAGATGTTCTCCATCATCTAGACACCAAAACCCATATTCTGAAGACACTACTAAAACTGCATTGACAAGGTCCTGATGTACATTTGGTGTTTCTTCTAATGATATATTGAATTAGGAGTCTTGATAAAGATTCTTATTAAAAATAGGTTTTACATGATTAATATAATTCTATTAGGAGAAACAGTTACAACATATGTATATCATAATTCCCAGGCATTGTTTGTCATCCTATAAAGATTTGTAATTTTATTTAGGCATCATCATATTTTTACTCAGGTAGCTAGAATAGTTGTAACATCCCAGGTAAATATAGAATAATAGAATTTTATATTTATTAATATTTGTTAATTAAATATTAAAATTTTTAAAATTTTTTATATGTTCGATAGTGTACATGATATGCAACAATGGGTTTTTTTGAAATCTTACGTTGCACACTATAAACATAATATTATTATTTTAAATATTAGTTAACTCCTATCCATTTTATTGGACATAATGAACAAAAATAACTACAATATTATAATAAATGATTTTTAAATGTATTTTCATTTATCCAATTAAAAGTTAGAGGCTTAAAATGTGAATGAATCTAATTTTTAATATAATTTGCATTAAAAGGTCGATTTACCACCTTTTAATGGAGAACCCTCTTTAAATATAATTTTGTTCACTTTAATGAATTATATTTGACCAAATAAAATCTATAATGAGAATGTGGACATCAAAATTTACCTTGTGTAATTTTTTGGGATTTTTCCGATAAAGTTCATTTTTTAATAAATAGTGAAAATATTGTATTTTAATTCAAAATTGCCTTTTAATCTAATTTATTTATATGGTTAGATTATATTTTAAATTGGTTTTAAAGTTTAATTAGAATATATTTTTTCCATTTAATCCAATTTTGGTCATTGTAATTAATTTTCTATTGAAATTGGACATAAACAAGTGTCAATCTTTTGATTGTTATTGTTTCTTTAAAACACTATTTTTTTTAACAACGGGGATTAAATTTAAAATTAATTAATGACACTATTATGTTTTTAATTTTCAAAAATAAACATAATTCTTAAATTTGGAATATTAAATATATCTTAGGGTGAATTTTTTTATTTTTCTGAAAAACATCAATTTTTGATGAATAGTGAAACCACATAGTAGTAGTTAAAAAAACTAAAATTTTCATTTAAATAAAATGTAACCACTTATGCAAATTGAATTGCGAAAATCCGACATAAATTTTTGTTATTAGGTTGTAAAATTTGGTTCAATAAGGTGAAAATAATTTTTGATGAATAGTAACTTTTAACTTTTATTTACCGCGATTAAAGGTTAATAAGGCAATTAAAGGTAAAAAGAATATTATAATAATTCAAAATTACCTTCACACATGTATTAAGCTTATTGGATGAGTATTTTTCGACCATGGGCATCTTTGGGTCTATTTTTGGACCCCATGGAGACACTTATGAAAGAAAATGACACTATAGATTAATTAATTTAAAGTAAAGACAAAAATAAATAAAACAAATATCTTTTAGTAGATTATTTTTTATTTGGTATTATATAAGTCCAATTTTTCACTATAAATATAATTTAAGAAACATAAATAGATTTACTACATCATGATAATTTTTTAATAATTTTTAGACATCAAATAAGTTAAATTATTTATGACACAATAATGAAGCAGTATTTACATCATTAATAAATGATTTAAATAAATAAGATTATAATGATTAAAATATTATACAAAACATATAAAATTTTTATTGGATGATTTTATTTTGAATATGAGTTATCTTATCTTCGAATTTAATTATTTTTTGACCATTTTAAACCGAAGATATCTTTATAATAATATAATGTTTTCACACTTTTCTAAAGAGCCCCTCCACTCCCTTAAAAAGGTTGACCACTTCTATCCAATTCCACACACCTCTCAAGCCTTTTGGATCATCCAACCTCTACGCAATTAATCTCCCTACATCCCTCTCCTTCCCTTAGAAGCCTTACCATATGTATAAGGCACTTCAATAAGTCCATTGATTTAAACCAAAGGGAGTTACCAAAATTAAAGGTAGCAGTTTCTCTTAAATTGTTTTCTTTTATTTTACTTCTCTAACCCCTAAACTCTTTTTATTAATTTTTTTGTAACAAAACCAGTATCCACAATATACTAGGATGTTATTATGGGAAGTATTTTAACTACACTTACACACACCTCCATCTAATGGATGAAGAACATAATGCTTCTGTGGAGGGCAAACTAACGCCTCAAGAAACGATGACTGTTCAAATATCTCCAAATACCTATTATGGTGGACATTATGATGGAAATGTAATTATATATGATATATATTATGATTATGTTTTATTTAGGTTTCTGTATTTTCCATTTATAACACGCCTTTATGGTTTCCATTATCAGTAAATGCAATAATCCCATTAGAGGAAGTGCGGACTACCACCCCTCAAAATTATATGACTCGTTCAAGCCTAGCGTGGAACTTATAAAGGATAGAGTTAATGATATTATATATGATATTATACTAGAATTATAATCTAAATATTTATAATTATGTTTTGATTAAATTAAAATAATAAATATAATTGGAAGTAGTGTTCATGCGTACGTACACCTTACCATCTCAATGAACGATGCATTTCATTTCTTACCTCTAAATGTTATGTACTATTATAAATACATGTATATAATGGATATATATGATATATATGATATCTACATCATGATTATAATTCTGGAGATAATGGATATTATGCTACATTTATAACATGTAATTATAAGAAGTCCATCTTTGATTCAAGTACCAAATATCGACAAAACGACTGTTATTAACATAAATGATTATGTAATGTTTATAACAAGGTAATAAGTTATATAAAAGGAATAATAGATTTGTATAAGGTTATTAATCAAGTAGAAATTAAATTATGTTTATTATTCCGGAGATTAAAGAACAAACGGGTCAAGTCGGACATGAGGTAAGGGACTTCGCCTCAATCTCTTTTCATTGAGGCATATTTTGTTTTAATACATGAAATTCTTTTAAACGCTATATATATAAGGCCCCATCCTTAAACCTTACTTAATCATGAGTTATTACAAGATTACACATTGAGGATCTTTTCCGGTTTAGTGTTTTAGAGAATTAGATCATAAAACATGCATTACATTCCACATATAAACAAAGTGGTTACATAAAGATAGTATTCTTCATTCCCATCAATGGAAAACACATTTGAAATAAAACATGGATTATTTCTTGACATTTCCTTGACATTATCATCATATCATGTAACTTTCCCTTGACCTGTGAAAAACATTTCAAAAACACTTGGGATAAGCATAAAAAGCTCAGTATGGGTTATAAAAACATGGAAAGGAAACATGAGTTCATATATACATAAGAATGAAATCATACTTTACCCATAAAACATAGGCACTTTAACATACCTCATAAAATCATGAATAAATCATAGAAATCATAAGACATAAAGGTAACTTGAGGCATTCATAACATTCTTACGTAGGGAGTAACCCTCTTGGTTACGTTTGGAATACCCATCACAATATATTCCCTAAAACTCTTCAGAGAAACCTTAACGTTTCACTCCTTCGCGTTACCCAATGCAGTGGAGAGCTATATCGGGCTCACCCGCCCTTAGTTTATCACGGAACCACCCGTCATCATTATAATGCCCAAGAACCATAACATAATTTATATCACATTAAACATGCATAAGGAAACATAACATACCACCTTTCAATCAAAAGATATAAATACAACACATTGATATAAAAACATTATGAAAACCATTTTCAATACCAAAATAAAAGAAAAGTAAAACATGGTATTTATTTTTCTTTTAAAAAGAAGGTATGGCTTGTAGAGGAAGCCGAAACTCAAATAACGGTCATGACGGCGGAGAAGTCGTTGTCGCTGCATACGTACGACAAAAACATTCCCTTTTGTCGTTTATTAAATGCTTCGTATAAAAAATATTCCTTTTGAATAAACATAAAAGTCAATGGGGTTTATACACCGTATAAAAGAAAGTTGTGTATAAAATAAAATATGACCCAATGAAAGGAGATTGAGACGAAGTCCCATACCTCGTATCCGACTTGAACCGACCGTTCTTTAATCACCTGAATAATAAACATGAGTTAATCTCTACTTTATTATGAACCTTTTTCAAGTTCATTATTCATTTTATACCATTTTATGAACATCATGTAATCATTTAAGTTAATAGTGTTCATTTTGTCGGTATTTGGTTCTTAAGTCAAAAATAGACTTCTTACACTTACATGTTGTTAATTTGGTCAAAGGTTAGTTATATCCAGAATGATATTAATGATTTGGATAAAATATATATCATATATATTCATCATATACATGTATTTATAATATTACATCACATTTAGAGGTAAGAAATGAAATGCACCGTTCATGGAGACGGTAAGCCGTATGTACGCATGAACGCTACTTCCATTTATATTTCGTATTTTCTGTAATGGAATAATAATTATATGAGAGTATATTATAATTCCAGTATAATAACATATAAAATATCATTAACTTTATCCTTTACACATCCCACATACGGTATTACCGAATCAAATCACTTTCAGGGGGCGGTAGTCCGCACTTCCTAAAATGAAGATATCGTGTTTACCCATAATGGGAACCAAAAAAATATGCCCAAAATGAAAAAAAACAGAAGCTTAAAGAAAATATAAATATATTATATATCATATATAAAAATAGTGACATCATAATGTCCACCTTTGAAGGTTTTAAATGAGTATTGAACAATCATCGTTTCGGGAGGCAGAATTTATCCATCCACGGAAACCGTATGTTCTTTAACCATTTGATGTAGTTGTGTGAGAGTTTAGCTCAAATAAATATTATAACAACATCCTAGTATATTGAAGATACTGGTGTTGTTACAAAAGAAGTAAATAAAAAGATTTTAGGGGGTTGGAGAAACAAAATAAAACAAATGAACATGAGAGAATGAATTACCTTTAAAAGTGTAACTCCTTTTGATTTGAGCCTAAAGGCTTCCTTTGAAAGAATTCTGCCAAAAGTTAATCCTCTAGGATGAGGAGAGGTATGTGGAGAGAGTAAATGGGCAGGGTTTGGCCGAGCCAAAGGCTTGAGGAGTGTGTGAAATGAGGTAGAGGTGGGGGCCTTTTATAAGAGGAGAGGAGAGGCACTTTTGGAAAGTAAAGAAATATTACTTTATTTGAAAATGTGTTTCTTTTTTAAAAGATCCCACATTGATATAAGTCGTGTATAAGGTGATAAGGGTTCTAAATCCACTCATCAAATTGGTTTTGGACATGTTTAGTTCATATATTTTGCATTATCATTCCATTTTATTTAAATCGTTAAATAATGAGGTCATCGATGCATCATCATGATGTCATAAATAATTAAATTTATTTAATTTCTAAAAATTATTAAAAAAATACTATGATGTAGGAAATATTTTTAGCTTTCCAAGGACTATTTATAATAAAAAATATGATCTTTGTAACCCCATGTAAAAAATGTTTTTGTAAAACATATTATGTTTGTGTCATTTTTACTTTTACATTAAATAAAAAGTTATTTATGTCATTTCCCAACCAATGTGTCTCCATGGTGTCCCCAAGTTGACCCATGGCTTGTCATGGTCGGCCATGACACAAGAAATGAGGGTAGGACATGTGTCAAGCTCATCATATTTTATTAAAGCATTATTTTTACCTTAAACTACCCTAATTACCAGTAATCGCGATTAAGAACTTAATAAGTTACTATTCACCAAAAAATTATTTTAATCTCATTGAACCATATTTTACTTCTTAATGACAACCATGTATATCGGATTTTTTGAAATTCAAAACATAATGATGGCAAAATTTCATTTAAACAGAAAATCAGTCTTTATAAGTACCACTTAGTGGTTTCACTATTCATCAAAAATTGAAGTTTTTCAGAAAATTACCAAAAATTCACCCTAAGCTATATTTGATATTCCGAATTCAAAAATGAAGTCTATTTTACAAAATTCAGAACATATAAGTCACATTAATTAATTTAATAATTAATTCCCACTGTCAGAGCTAATAGCGTGTTTTTATGAAACAATAAGTATCAAAAGATTGACACTAGTTTAAGTCCAATTTCAAAGTGAAATTGATTCCAATGACCACCATTGTGTTAAATGGTAAAAATATATTCATATTACACATTAAGACCAATTCAAATGATAATCAAATCATATAAATAAATTGGATTAAAAAGCAGTTTTGATGTAAAATGCAGTATTTTTCACTTTTCATTAAAAATGAACATTGTTCGAAAAATACCAAAAATTCACTAAAAGTAAATTTTGATGTCCCAATCATAAATAATAATTTTATTTTGACAAACATAGCTTATAAAATTGTCAAAAGATAGATTTAAAAAGGGTTTTCCATCATAAGGCAGTAAAACAATCTTTTAAGAATATTAGTGTATTCCATGCTTAAGATTGTATTTATTTTCATTTTAAGCCTCTAAAGCACTATCTTAATCATTAATAGACATAGATAAAAATATCTATTATTCATTACTTACTTGGGATGTTGCATCCTTCCCCCCTTTAGAAAATTGTGTCCCTGCAATTTATTTACTTATCGAATAAATGGGGGTACTTATCCCTCATTACATTTTTAGATTCCCATGTTGCCTCTTCAATCATGTGGTTTTTCCACAAAACCTTTACCTGGTGAATCAACTTATTCCGTAACACTTACTCCCTGTGGTCAAGAATCTGGACCGGTTGTTCCTCATAAGATAAGTTCTCTTCCAGCTGAACTACCTCTGGACTCAAAACATGAGATGGATCTGGCATATACTTTCTCAACATCGAAACGTGAAAAACATTGTGTACATGAGATAAACTCGGAGGTAAAGCCACTCGGTATGAAACTGATCCAACTTTCTCCAGAATTTCGTATGGTCCAATGAACCTTGGACTCAAATTTCCTTTCTTACCAAATCTCATCACACTTTTCCAAGGAGAAACCTTGAGAAAAACATGATGACCTACCTCGAAAGATAGATCCTTCCTCCGGTTATCCGCATAACTCTTCTGCCTGCTCTGAGCTGTTCTCATGTGTTTCTGAATTAGCTGACCTTTTTCTGCCATCTCTTCCACCAATTATGGTCCCATCAACTTCCTTTCACCCACTTCATCCCAGAAAGCTAGAGTTCGACACCTCTTCCCATATAATGCCTGAAATGGTTCCATCTGTATACTGGAATGAAAACTGTTATTATATGAAAATTCAACCAAAGAACGATGTTGGTCCCAACTTCCCTGATAATCCATAAAACAAGCTCGTAGCATATCCTCCAATGTCTGAATTGTTCGTTCTGATTTCCCATCTGATTGAGGATGAAAAGCTGTACTAAAATTTAATTCAGTACCCAACGACTTCTGAAGGCCTTTCCAAAAGGTAGAAGTAAACCTGGGATCACGATCCAATAAAATGGAGAGAGGAAATCCATGTAACCTGACTATCTCTTTAAGATACAAACGAGAAAGTTGACCAAGAGAGAAAGTATCTCGTATAGCAAGGAAATGAGCAGATTTGGTCAAGCGATCAACAATAACCCAGATTGCATTATTACCTCGAGATGTCTTCGGTAATCCAACAACAAAGTCCATGGATATATTCTCTCATTTCCACTCTGGCACTGGTAAAGGCTGAAGCATCCCTTTCGGTAACTGTCGTTCTGCTTTAACCTGTTGACATGTCAAACACTTCACAGTAAAATCAACAATGTCTCTTTTCATTCCATCCCACCAGTAATACTCTCGTAGATCTCTATACATCTTAGTACTGCCCGGATGAACTGAAAATGGAGAACTATGAGCTTCACATAATAACTCTCTCTTCAACTGTGAATCACAAGGCACACACAATCTCTTCCCAAATCTCAAAACGCATTAATTATCATTGTTGAATTCAGGCAACTTACCTTTCTGAAACAACTCTACCTTTTTCTACAACTCACTGTCTTGCTTCTGTGCTCGATTGATTCTATCTGATAGAGAAGATCTCACTGATACCTGAAACAAAACAGAAGGACTTCCTGCACCAACAACATTTATGCAAAAGTTCATCAAATCCTTAACCAAAGGATCACGTTCCAAATGCAACATTGTTAATGAATCATTACTTTTTCGACTCAAAGCATCAGCCACTTTATTTGCTTTTCCCGGATGGTAATGAATTGTACAATCATAATCCTTGATTAATTCTAGCCATCTCCTCTGTCTCATGTTTAACTCTTTCAGAGTGAATATATACTTTAAACTTTTGTGATCGGTATATATTTCACACTTTACTCCATACAAATGATGCCTCCAAATTTTTAAAGCAAAAACAACAGCAGCTAATTCCAAATCATGTGTAGGGTAATTTACCTCATGATTTTTCAACTGTCGTGAAGCATAAGCAATTACCTGATCATTCTGCATTAGGACGCAACCAAGTCCTTTCAATGAAGCATCACTGTATATAACAAACTCACCATTCCTGGAAGGTAGTTCCAAAACTGGAGCATTCACCAATCTTCTTTTCAATTCCTGAAAACAATCATCACATTATTTTGTCCAGATAAACTTAACACCGTTCCGAGTTAGCTTAGTCATTGGACTAGATAACTGTGAAAAATTTATAACAAACCTTCGGTAATAGCCCGCCAAACCAAGGAAAATACGAATCTCTATTTGATGGACCGACATCTACTGAAGTAGTTGCAAAGGATTTCACCACCCCTTTCTACTTATAGTCTAACTGCTTCCCATCACTCAAGCTCTTTGTCGGACACTCATTTGTATAGTGACCCATCTCATTGCACTTAAAACATTTCACTAACTGTAAATCAAATTTGTTCTTACCTTCACCTTGATCCTTTTCAGTGCAATAACGAGCCTTATGTCCCATCTTACCACATCTGTAGCACTTTCCAGAATTCATAAGACATTCCCTAGAATGCCTTTTGCCACATTTATCACAAACTGGAAACTTAGTTCTCGTACCATCAAACTTTTTTGAAGAATTCTTACCTTTCTCCTGCCACATCGGTCTCTTCTTCTGTTGGTTGATATAGAACACTTGATCATCGGTAAACTCCATTTCCACCTTCTCAGCACATCGAACAAGATTTTCATAACTTTTAAACTCACGAGAAGCTAATGCCCTTCGATATTTTGGCTTTAATGCTGAGTAAAAACGATTGATTTTACTATCATGGTCTCGGATAAAATTTGGAGCATACCTTGCCAATCGAGTGAACCTTTCTTCATAGGCAGCCACTGAGTCTTCTTCTTGCCTCAATTCCAAGGATTGTTTTTCCATCCTAAGTCGAACAGCCTTAGGAAAATACTTCTCAAGAAACATACCTTTGAATTCATCCCAGTCAAGAGCATCAATCTCATCGGCGTCCCTAATATTTTTAACCATAGACCACCACTGATCTGCTTCACCCTCCAAACGGTAAATAGCAAGACTAACCATTTTATTGTCTGAACACCCCATGACATCAAAAATCTTCTCCAGTGCTTTAATCCACCCTTTAGCTACCACATGGTCAGATGCTCCTCTGAATGATGGGGGATGTTGCCTCATGAAATGTTCCACCACTGACAAGTTCCTCTGCGGTTGATCTGGCTGATCTCGTGCATGGATACCACCACCATTTATCGCTTGAGTCAACTGCATCATTACTGCAACAAACTGTTCAGTTCCAATTCCAACCATTTCTGGATGCTGATTCAGAAGGTTATTTCCTTCTGTATGCCTTCCTAGCACTGCTTCCCATTTTCCTCTGCGGAAAACCATTCTGAACAAATATGTCTTAGATGAAGAAACATGGTAATCTTAAAATGTTATATCATTTCAAAAATATTTTTGGATAATCATTTAATAGAATTCTAACTCCTAAAGTTATCTAAACTGACCTCTGATACCAACTATAAGGCCCCAGCCTTAAACCTTACTTAATCTTGAGTAATTACAAGATTACACATTGAGGATCCTTTCGGGTTTAGAGTTTTAGAGAATTAGATCATAAAACAATCATTACATTCCACATATAAACAAAGTGGTTACATAAAGATAGTGTTCTTCATTCCCATCAATGGCAAACACATTTTAAATAAAACATGGATTATTTCTTGACACTTCCTTGACACTATCATCATATCATGTACCTTTCCCTTGACCTGTGAAAAACATTTCAAAAAAACTTGGGATGAGCATAAAAAGCTCAGTATGGGTTATAAAAACATGGAAAGGAAACATGAGTTCATATATACATAAGAATGAAATCATAATTTACCAATAAAACATAGGCACTTTAACATACCTCATAAAATCATGAATAAATCATAGAAATCATAAGACATAAAGGTAACTTGAGGCATTCATAACATTCTTACGTAGGGAGTAACCCTCTTGGTTACGTTTGGAATACCCATCATAGTATATTCCCTAAAACTCTTCGGAGAAACCTTAACGTTTCACTCCTTCGTGTTACCCAATGCATTGGAGAGCTATATCGGGCTCAACCGCCCTTAGTTTATCACGGAACCACCCGTCTTCATAATAATGCCCAAGAACCATAACATAATTCATATCACATAAAACATGCATAAAGGAAACATAACATATCCACCTTTCAATCACAAGATATAAATACAACACATTGATATAAAAACATTATGAAAACCATTTTCAATACCAAAATAAAAGAAAATGAAAACATGGTATTTATTTTTCTTTTAAAAAGAAGATATGGCTTGTAGAGGAAGCCGAAACTCAAATAACGATCACGACGGCAGAGAAGTCGTTGTCGCCGCATACGTACGACAAAAACATTCCCTTTTGTCATTTAGTATACGCTTCATATAAAAAAGATTCCTTTTAAATAAACATAAAAGTCAAAGGGGTTTATACACCGTATAAAAGAAAGTTGTGTATAAAATAAAATATGCCTCAATGAATGGAGATTGAGACGAAGTCCCATACCTCGTATCCGACTTGAACCGACTGTTATTTAATCTCCTGAATGATAAACTTGAGTTAATATCTACTTGCATATGAACCTTTTTCAAGTTCATTATTACTTTTATACAATGTTATGAACATCATGTAATCATTTAAGTTAATAGTGTTCATTTTGTCGGTATTTGGTTCTTATGTCCAAAATAGACTTCTTACACTTACATGTTGTTAATTTGGTCAAAGGGTCATTATATCCAGAATGATATTAATGATTTTGATATCATATATATCATATATATTCATCATATACATTTATTTATAATATTACATCACATTTAGAGGTAAGAAATGAAATGCACCGTCCATGGAGACGGTAAGCCGTACGTACGCATGAACGCTACTTCCATTTCTATTTCGTATTTTCTGGAATGGAATCATAATTATATGAGAGTATATTATAATTCCAGTATAATAACATATACAATATCATTAACTTTATCATTTACACATCCCACATACGGTATTGACGAATCAAATCACTTTCAGGGGGCGGTAGTCCGCACTTCCTAAAATGAAGATATCGTGTTTACCCATAATGGGAACCATAAAGGTATGCCCAAAATGAAAAAAACAGAATCTTAAGGAAACAATAAACATATTATATATCATATATAAAAATAGTGTCATCATAATGTCCACCTTTGATGGTGTTAAATGAGTATTGAACAATCATCGTTTCGGGAGGTAGAATTTCGCCATCCACGGAAACCGTATGTTCTTTAACCATTTGATGTAGTTGTGTGAGATTGTAGCTCAAATAAATCTTATAACAACATCCTAGTATATTGAAGATATTGGTGTTGTTACAAAAGAAGTAAATAAAAATAGTTTAGGGGGTTGGAGAAACAAAATAAAACAAATGAACATGAGAGAATGAATTACCTTTAAAAGTGTAACTCCTTTTGATTTGAGCCTAAAGGATTCCTTTGAAAGGATTCTGCCCAAAGGGAATCCTCTAAGATGAGGAGAGGGATGTGGAGAGAGTAAATGGGCAGGGTTTGGCCGAGCCAAAGGCTTGAGGAGTGTGTGAAATGAGGTAGAGGTGGGGGCCTTTTATAAGAGGAGAGGAGGGGCACTTTTGGAAAGTAAAGAAATATTACTTTATTTGAAAATGTGTTTAGTTTTAAAAGGTCCCACATTGATATAAGTCGTGGATAAGGTGATAAGGGTTCGAAATCCACACATCCAATGTGTTTTGGACATGTGTAGTTCATATATTTTACATTATCTTTTCATTTTATTTAAATCGTTAAATAATGAGGTCATCGCTGCATCATCATGATGTCATAAATAATTTAATTTATTTAATGTCTAAAAATTATAAAAAAAATACTATGATGTAGGAAATCTTTTTAGATTCCTAATGAATATTTATAATCGAAAATCGGATCTTTATAACCCCAGGTAAAAATTGTTTTCGTAAAACATATTATGTTTGTGTCATTTTTACTTTTACATTAAATAATAAGTTATTTATGTCATTTCCCAACTAAAGTGCCTCCATGGGGTCCCCAAGTTGACCCATGGATTTTCTGGGTCGGCCATGACACACCCAATGAGGGTAGGACATGTGTCAATCTCATCTTATTTTATTAAAGCATTATTTTTACCTTAAACTACCCTAATTACCACTAATCACGATTAAGAACTTATTAAGTTACTATTCACCAAAAAATTATTTTAATCTCATTGAACCACATTTTAATTCTTAATGATAACCATGTATGTCAGATTTTTTGAAATTCAAAACTCAATGATGGAAAAATTTCATTTAAACGGAAAATCAGTCTTTATAAGTACCACTTAGTGGTTTCACTATTCATAAAAAATTGAAGTTTTTCAGAAAATTACCAAAAATTCACCCTAAGCTATATTTGATATTATGAATTCAAAAATGAATTCTATTTTAAAAAATTCAAAACATATAAGTCACATTAATTAATTTAATAATTAATTCCTGCTGTCAGAGCAAATAGCGTGTTTTTATGAAACAATAAGTATCAAATGATTGACACTAGTTTAAGTCCAATTTCAAAGTGAAATTGATTCCAATTACCACCATTGGATTAAATGGTAAAAATATATTCATATTACAAATTAAGACCAATTCAAAAGATAATATAATCATATAAATAAATTAGATTAAAAAGTAGTTTTGATGTAAAATGTAGTATTTTTCACTATTCATTAAAAAATGAACATTGTCAGAAAAATACCAAAAATTCAGACAAAGTAAATTTTGATGTCCCAATCATAAATAATAATTTTATTTTGACAAAAACAGCTTATAAAATTTTCAAAAGATAGATTTAAAAATTGTTTTCCATCATAAGGTAGTAAAACAATCTTTTAAGAATATTAGTGTATTCCATGATTAAGATTGGATTTATTTTCATTTTAAGTCTCTAAAACACTATCTTAATCATTAATAGACATGGATTAAAATAACTATTATTCATTACTTACTTGGGATGTTTCAATATAAATACCCTTGAATTTTCAATGAGAATATTTTTCTACATAACGTTTTACTAAATGCCAAAAAGGAATCTTTCTTTTAACGTAAGCGATAACAACGAACTTTTTGTTGCCGCGAGTATTATTTGATCTTTGGATTCCTCAACAAGGCATAATGTTTTTTAAAAGAAATTAAATACCATATACTCTTTTATATATTTTGGTATTAAAAATAGTTTGGATAATGGATTTTTTATGAGAATATATTTAAGTGATATATTGTCATTGAAATGTAGAAATTATTTCTTTCCTTTATATTTGTTTTATGTCTTATGATTTTATAATGGTACTTGGACATTTGATGAGTGGTTACATGATAAACCAAATGACGGGTGGTACCATGGATATTATTATGGGTGGTTACGTTATAACCGTCGATGCATTTGGTATGGAAGTCGGTCGTATGGATATTCCATTTAGTGATATGTGTGGAAGTCGACAGTATGGTTATTCCATTTAAGTATGTTTATGTACAAAGATACATTTACATGTTATGTGTTTTGATATGGGTTTTATGGTAATATTTTTGGTTACAAAAGGGTAAGAAATGATCTTTTATTTATTGATGAGTATTTACTACTTCATAACGGTTAAAAGTAATACTTATGATAAAGTATTCATGGTTTACTTGTTATTTTGAAAAAATAACAATTTCTTTCTTTGTGTATCCCTTACTGAGATTTTTATGCTCATCCCAAGTTTTTAAATTTTTTTCACAAGACATAAAGTGTAATAGGATATGGGATGGGATCATGCAAAATCCATATTGTAAAAAACATGGAACTAGACATGAATCTTTTTTCCAAAGAGTTTTTATTTTATGAAAAAATGGAAACTGAGTAGAAATGTCTACTTTGTAATATTTTTCTATGTAATAGTTATGGCCTAAATCTCTATACACTAAACCTGAAAAGATACTAAAATTGAATTATTCATTTTCAAGATTATGTAACGTTTTAAGGTTGAGTTCTTATAGTTGGCATTAGAGGTCGGTTTAGACAACTTTAGGAGTTAGAATATTGTTAAATTAAAGTTCATAAATTAATTTATGATAAGATTGAAATTATATAGCATTTACAGATTACCATGTTGCTTCACATAAGATATTTATGTGTTCAGAATGGTTTTCGTCAGAGGAAACAGACAGCTATTTTGGGACAACGTCAGTATGAAGAAAACCTTTCAAATCAGCAAACTGAGATGGTTGGAAATTGGAACTGAACATTTTGTTACAGTGATGGCACAATTGACTCAGGATATTAACGGTGGTGGTATCCATGTAGAAGATCATTCAGATCAACCACAGAGGAACATATCAGTAGTGGAGCATTTCATGAAGCAACATCCCCCATCATTCAGAGGATCATCTGAACCAGTGCTAGAAGAATGGTATATTAAAGTAATGGAAAAGATTATCAATGTCATGTGGTGTTCAGAACATCAAAAGGTTAGTCTTTCTGTTTATCAAATTGAAGGTGAAGATGATCAGTGGTGGTCGGTGGTGAAAAATATCATGGATAATGAAGAGATTGATTCTCTTGGTTGGGATGAATTCAAAGCTATGTTTCTTGAGAAATATTTTCCTAAGGTGGTTCTTTGTAGGATGAAAAAACAATTCATATAATTGAGGATGGAGGATAAATTAGTGGTTAAATATGAAGCAAAGCTCACTCGACTGGCAAAGTATGCACCAAATTTCATCTAAGATCTTGATAGTAATACAAATCAATTTTACTCAGCACTAAAGCTACAATATCAAAGAGGTTTAGCCTCTTGTGAGTTCAAAAGTTATTAAAAACCTGTTCAATGTGCAGAGAAGGTGGAAATGGAGTTTGCCGATGATCAAGTGTTATTTCACAAATAACAGAATAAGAGGTCTAGTTGGCAGGGAAAGGGGAAGAATTCATCAAAAAAGCCTAGAGGTAAAAAACTAAATATCCAACTTGTGACAAGTTTGGTAAAAAGAATCCCAGCGAATGTTTATCAAAGTCTGGAAAGTACATCTGATGTGGCAAGTCCGATCATTATGCTCATAAATGTAAGGATGATGATCAACCATGAAATGAAAATCCATTGGTAAGATGTTTTAAGTTTAATGAAATGGGTCATTATGAAAATGAGTTCCCATAGAAGAACTCAAATGAGGGAAAGCATTCAGAATACATGTAGAAAGGGGTGGTAAAATCATTTGCAACTACTTCAGCACATGTTGGGCCATAGAATGAATTAGTATCAGGTACACTGTTTGTATGTTCAGATTATGCCAATGTGTTATTTGATTCAGGGTCTACACACACTTTCATTTCTGAAAATTTTTCTAGTAAATAAGGAATTCCATGTCATGATATGAATACTAAACTTATGGTAAAAACACCTGGAGGAAATGTTGAGACAAAAAGAAATTATAAAAACATTCCTGTACATGTGTGAAGAAAGAATCTACCTACAAACCTTATTGTTTTTCCTCTATTAGAGTTCGATGTTATTTTGGGCATGGATTGGCTTTCTGTTTATCCAATTAATATTGAGTGTATAGCTAAAAAGGTTTCTTTTCAGAAATATTTTTAGTTTGTGTACAAGAATGAACCCTTTATTTTTATGACATATTAGGAAGTTGAAAACTGGTAAATGATAGAAATGAATGTTACTTTGCACATATTTTTGAAAAAAAGGGACTCTTAAGATTAATGAGGTGACATTGGTAAATAATTACCTTGATGTTTTTCCTGATGAGTTGTATGGTATAATACCTGATCAGGAAGTTGAATTTAGTATTTACTTAGTTCCTGATGCTAAGCCAATATCAAAACCCCCTTATCGAATCGCACAAATTGAACTTTTACAGTTAAAGAAGAAATTGTAGGAGTTATTAGATAAAGTTTTCATTCGACTTAGCACATCAAAATTGGGTGCTCCTCTCTTGTTTGCTAAAAATAAAGATGGTTCAATGAGACTTTGCATTGATTATAGAGCATTGAATAACATTACTATTAAGAACAAGTATCCTTTTCCACATATCGATGATTTTTTTGATTAGCTCTAGGGAGCTCAGTATTTTTTGAATATTGACTTGAGGTCGGGGTACCATCAGTTGACAGTAAATGAATCAAACAATTCAAAGACCACATTTCATACTAGATATGTCCATTATGATTTTTTAGTTATGCATTTTGGTTTAACCAATGCACCTACTATATTCATGGATCTTATGAATTTAATATTCCATGAGTTCTAGGATGAGATTGTGTTTGTGTACATTGATAATAATTTTCTTTATTCCAAAATTATAGAGGTACATGAAAGTCATTAAAGGGTTATCTTGCAATCCTTAAAAGAAAACAAATTATTTGGGAAAGTCAGCAAGTGTGAGTTTTGGTTGCAAAAAATTTCTTTCCTTGGTCACATTGTTTCAAGAAATGGAATAACTGTTGATCCTGCTAAAACAAAAGTTGTTGAAGAATGGCCATGACCCACAAATATAACTATGATTCGTAGTTTTATTGGTTTGGCAGGTTATTACCGGAGGTTTGTTGAAAATTTTGCATGGTTATCTAGTCCAATGAATAATTTTTCTCAAAAAGGAGTTAAGTTCATATGGAGAAAAGAATGTGATGATTGTTTTCTAGAATTGAAAAGGAGATTAGTGAATGCTCTAGTTTTGGAACTACCATCTAGAAATGGATAGTTTTGTATCTATAATGATGCTTCATTGAAAGGACTGGGTTTTGTCCAAATATTTAATGATCATGTAATTTTTTATGCTTCACGTTAGTTAAATCCTCATGAGTTAAATTACCCTACACATGATTTGAAATTAGCTATTGTTTTTTTTGTTTTAAAAAATTGGAGGCATCATTTGTATGGAGTGATGTGTTAAATATATACTGATCAAAACAGTTTGAATTATATATTCACTCAGAATGAATTGAACATGAAACAGAGGATATGGTTTGAATTAATCAAGGATTATGATTGCACAATCCTTTTAAATCCGGGAAAATCAAATAAATTTTTTGATGCTTTGAGTCGAAAAAGTAATGCTTCAATAAATTATTATGTTTAGAACAAGATCCTTTGGTTTTTGATTTGATAAACTTTGGCATAGAAGTTGTTGGTGCATGAAATTCTTTTGTTATTTTTAGGCGTCAATGAAATAATCTCTATCAGACAGAATTAAGCAAGCATGGAAGGAAGATAGTGAGTTGTAGAAAAAGGTAGATTTGATTCAGAAGGGTAATTTGTCTAATTTTAACGTTAATAATAATTGTGTTTTGAGATTTGGGAAGAGATTATGTGTGACTTCTGATTCACAGTTGAAGAATGAGTTGTTATATGAAGCTCATAGTTCTCCATTTTCAGTTCATCATGTCAGTACTAAGATGTACTTATATCTTCGGGAGTATTAATGGTGGGATGGAATGAAACTAGATATTGTTGATTGAACTGTGAAGATTTTTACATATTAGCAGGTTAAAGAAGAGGAACAGTTACCAAAATGAATGCATCATCCATTATCGGTTCCAGAGTGGAAATGGGAAAATATATCCATGGATTTGTTGTCAGATTACCAAATACATCTCGAGGTAATAATGAAATCTTGGTTATAGTTGATCGATTAACTAAATATGATCATTTCCTTCCTATTAGAGATAATTTTTCTCTAGATAAACTTGCTCGGTTGTATGTTAAAGAGATAGTAAGGTTGCATGGCGTTCCCCACTCCATTGTATCTAATCATGATCTTAGGTTTACTTATAACTTTTGTAAAGGCCTTCAGAAGTCATTGGGTACTATATTAAAGTTTAGTACAACTTTTCATCCTCAATCAGATGGGCAGTCATAACGAACAATTCAGACCCTGGAGGATATGTTACGTGCTTGCTCGATGGATTACTAGGGAAGTTGGGACAAACATCTTTCTTTGCTTAAATTTTCATATAATAACAGCTTCCATTCCAGTATACAGATAGCCGTATTTGAGGCATTATATGGAAATCATTGTCAAACTGCAGCTTTTTGGGATGAAGTGGGTGAAAGGAAGATAATGGGACCAGAATTGGTAGAAGAGAAGGCAGAAAAAGATCAGTTAATTCAGAAGCACACGAGAACAAATCAGAGTAAGTAGACAAGTTATGCAGATAACCTGAGAAAGGATCTTTCATTTGCGGTAGGTGATCATGTCTTTCTCAATGTTTCTCCATGGAAATGTGTGATGCATTTTGGTAAGAAGGGAAACATGATTCCGAGGATCAATTGACCTTATGAATTTTTTTTAATGTTGGATCAATTCTGTACAGAGTGGCTTTACCTCTATGATTATCCTAGTTACAGAATGTTTTTCAGGTCTTGATATTGAGAAAGTATATGCCAGATCCATCTCATTTCTTAAGTCCACAGGAAGTTCAGTTGGAAGAGAATCTCTCCTATGAGGAACAACCACTCCAAATTCTTGACCGTAGAGAGAAAGTGTTGCGAAATAATGTAATTCACCAGGTAAAGGATTTATGGAAAAACCATATGGTTGAAGAGGCAATGTGGGAATCTGAAAATTCTATGAGAGATAAATACCCCCACTTATTTTGATATGTGAATAAAAATTGCAAGGACACAATTTCCAAAAGGGGGGAAGGATGTAACGTCCGAGGTAAATGAAAAATATGATATTTTTATATTTATTAATATTTGAGAATTAAATATTAATTTTACTTTAAAAAGGATTCTATGTTCGATAGCGTACCTGATACGCAACAACCTATTTCTTTGAAATCATACATTGCACACTAATAATATAATATTATTATTTTAAATAGTAGTTTCTTTCTAGCCGTTGTATTGGAGGGAATGAACAAAACTAACTAAAATATGATTATACATTATTGTTAAATATATTTTCATTTATCCAATAAAATGTTATAGGCATAAAATGTGAATGAATCTAATTTTAAGTATAATTAAATTAAAAGGTCGACTTACCACCTTTTAATGGAAAACCCTCATTAAATATCACTTTGGTCACTATAATTCATTCTATTTGACCAAATAAAATCCTTTTTTAGAATGGGGACATCAAAATTTACTTTCTGTAAATTTTTGGGATTTTACCGATAAAGTTCACTTTTTAATGAATAGTGAAAATATTGTATTTTAATTCAAAAGTGCCTTTTAATATAATTTATATATATGGATAGATTATCTTTTTAATTGGGTTTAATGTTTAATTAGAATATATTTTTACCATTTAATCTAATGTTGGTCATTGAAATTAATTTTACATTGAAATTGGACATAAACAAGTGTAAGTCTTTTTATAGTTATTGTTTCTTAAAAACACGCAATTTGTTTTAACAATGTGTATGAATTTTAACATTAATTTATGAAAATTTTATATTTTTAATTTGGAAAAATAAACATCATTTTTGAATTTGGAATATTGAATATATCATAGGGTGAAGTTTTGGTATTTTTCCGAAAAATGTGAATTTTTTATTAATAATGAAACCACATAGTAGTAGTAAAAAAACTACATTTTTAATATAAATGAAATTTTATCACATATGTGAATTGAATTTCAAAAATATTACATACAAGGTTGTTATTAGGTTGTAAAATTTGGTTCAATATGATGAAAATATTTTTTGGTGAATCGTAACTTTTCACTTTTATTTACCGCAGTTAAATTTAAATAAGGTAATTCAAGGTAAAAAGAATATTATAATAATTTAAAATTACCTTAACACTTATTCTAACCTTATTGGATAAGTAATTTCCTACCATGGACATATTTGGGTCTATTTTGGGACCTCATTGATACACTTATGAATGAAAATTACACTTTAGATTAATTAATTTAATGTAATGAAAAAAATTGACATAATCAAAACTCTTTTTATATATTAATTTTTATATGTTGTTGTAAAAGTCATATTCATTACTATAAATATTATTCATAAATAAAAAATGATTTCCTACATCATGGTATTTTTTATATATTTTATACAACAAAAAAATTAAATTATTTATGACACAATAGTGATGGAGTATTTACCTCATTAATAAATGATTTAAATAAATAAGCTTAGAATGATTAAAATTTTATCCAAAACATGTCCAATTATGATTGGATTATTTTATTTCAAATATTAATCATCTTATATTCGAAATTAATTATTTATGGACCCTTTGAATCAGAATATATGTTTATAATAAAATAATGTTTTCACACTTTCATAAAGAGCCCCTCCTCACCCTTATAAAAGGAGACAACTTATAACCAAATACAAACACCTCCCAAGACATTTGTCTCATCCAAAACCTGCCCAATTAATCTCTCAACATCCCTATCCTCCTCATAGAAGCCTTACCATAGGTAGAAGGCACTTCAAGAAGTCCTTTGGATTAACCAAAAAGAGTTACCAAAATTAAAGGCAAGGATTTCTCTTAAATTGTTTTATTTATTTTACTTCTCCAACCCCTAAACTCTTTTTATTATTATTTTTCTAACAAAACCAATATACTAAATATACTAGGATGTTATTATGAGATTTATTATAACTACACTTACACACATCTCCATCTAATGGATGATGAACATAATGTTTTTATGGATGGAAAACTAACGCCCCACGAAATGATGATTGTTCAAATATCTCTAACCACCTCTCATGGTGGCCATTATGATGACACTGTATTTATATATGATATATATTATGTTTATGTTTTCGTTATTCTTCTGTATTTTCCATTTATATCAGGACTTTATGGTTTCCATTATGGGTAAACATGATAATCTCATTAGAGAAGTGCGGACTATCACCCCCTCAAAGTGATATGACTCATTCATGCCTTACATGGATCGTATAAAGGATGGAGTTAATGATATTATATATGATATTATAATGGAATTATAATATAACTATGCATCATTATGTTTTAATTACATTAAAATAAGAAATAAAAATGGATGTAGCGTTCATGCATACGTACGGCTTAACGTCTCCATGAACTGTGCATTTCATTTCGTAACTCTAAATGTTGCGTAATATTATAAATACATTTATATAATGGATATATATGATATATATGATATCTACATCATGATTATCATTCCATAGATAATGGATATTTGACTACATTTAAAACATGTAATTATAAGAAGTTCATTTTTGACTCAAGTACCAAATATCGACAAAATGACCGTTATTAACATAAATGACTATGTAATGTTTATAACATGGTAATACATGATATAGAAGGAATAATAGAATTGAAATAGATTATTAATAAATTATAAATTAACTTATGTTTATTATTCACAAGATTAAAGAAAGAACGGGTAAAGTCGGACATGACGTAAGGGACTTCGTCTCAATCTCATTTCATTGAGGCATATTTTATTTTAATACACGACATTCTTTATACACTGTATAATCAAGCTTTACTTTTTAAAGGGAATATTTTTATGTGATGCATTTTACTAAATAACAAAAAGGAAATTTTCTTTTAACATATGCAATGACAAAGACCTTTCCACTGCCGCAAGTATTATTTGATCTTTGGCTTCCTCAAAAAGCTTTAATGTTTTTAAAAGAAAATAAATACCATATAATCTTTTATGAATTTTGGTATTGAAAGTAGTTTTGATAATGTATTTTTATGTCAATATAATTAAGTGATATATTGTGATTGAAATGTAGAAATGCTTTCATTCCTTTATATTTTTTTTATGCCTTATGATTTTATAATGGTACTTGAACATTTGAGGGGTGGTTACGTGATAAACCAAATAACGGGTGGTGTCGTGAATATTTGGACAGCTGGTTTTGTTATAACCTAAAATGCATTGGTTATGGAAGTCGGCCGTATGGCTATTCCTTTTAGAGATATGTGTGTAAGTTGACCTTATGGTTATTCCATTTATGTATGTGTATCTCCCAAATTATCTTTATATGATATCTGTTCTTGATATGGGTTAATGGTAATATTTTGGTTACAAAAGGGTAAAAAATGATCTTTTATTCAGTGATGAGTGTTTACTACTTCATAATGGTTAAAAGTAATACTTATGATTATGTATTAATGGTTTACTTTTTTTTGAAAAACTAACAGTTTCCTTCTTTGTGTATCCTTTAATGATCTTTTTATGCTCATACCAAGTTTTGAAATGTTTTTCACAGGACATCCAGTGGAATAGGATCAAGGATGGGATCAAGAAAAGTAATGTCATCTAAAACATAGGACTACACATGACGCTTTTTTTCAAATAGTTTTTATTTTATGAAAAAAATGAAAACAGGGTAGAAGGGTTTGCTTTGTAATATTTTGAAATGTAATAGTTATGTCCTAACTCTATAAACTCTAATCCTGAAAATATCCTCAAAGATAATTATTCATTTAATTCAAGATTATGTAATTTTTAAAGTTTGGGTTTTCATAATAGTGGTATCCTTAATTGGTTCATGAAAATCTATGAGATATATTACAGAATAAATATATATTTTTTGAACTATTAATGAGTGAATTATAGATGGACAATAGTATATAAAATCATGGTGATTTCATATAATATTAAACAGGAATAAGTAGAACATATATTGTATAAAAAATTCCGATAATAGAAGAGATAATTTATTAAGAAATCAAAAAAAATTATAATATATATATTTATATTATTCTAGAATTATGATTTAATGAAATTAAAAGAGATATAACTGAATAGAAATACATATATTGGTTTCTTTTATGAATAATTTTTTAAATAATTTCATTCCAATGGTTGGAAACAAAATCATTTAATACCATATATCTAATAGTGAGTAAATATGAGAAGACAATGTAATCCATGGGCTCATGAGTGAATCCAAATGAAAAACATTGTAATCATAGGTAACTAGATTATTTATTATGGGTTCACCAGTGAATTATAACTTGTATTATTTTTATATATTTTCTTTTTAGTTGAACCTTGTTAATTCCATTCTTCAATAGAGATTTCATTTATTACATAGATGATATTCTAGAATTATTTAAAATTAAATATTTTTATTTTCTTGTTGACATCCTAAACCATTCATTGAAAATGAAAATTTTGTTTCCCTAACTCCCACTTAATAATTGGGTGTTTAGGACTTCAGGATTTATAATATCATTAAAAGAGAATGCTCAAAATATTTTGTGCACAATGTAATAAAATGTTCAACCAAAAAACCATGACTTAATATCACAACATTATTTGGTTTCTCTGTTAATGTGTGTCTCCTTTAATCCATTAAACACATATAACAATATTCGATCCACATATAATCATTTTAAAATCTATTTTTTAGAATCTGAACATATTTTATCCTTATTAAATTTTTTTTTCAATATTCCCTATAAATAAATGTTTAAAAATTTACATTAATCCAATATTCTATCTTATTATATTTTTGTATAATTATATATAGTTATAAATACTTAATAATTTCATGATTTCTAACCATATATTTAAATAGTTAATGATACCTCTTTTACCAACTCTAATCCTACATGATTCATGATAGATATAAGGGGAAATAGTTATTACAAATATTTCAGTGTACTAATTGTTATTTTAAAAATGTAACATCTTATAATATGAAAAGATCTATATATTTTTTAGATAATCATACCATATAAAAAAATTTATATCCATAATACTCCAAAAATAATTTTTCTCCAAGATATATCAATCCCTTTCAGGTATCTAAAAAATATATTAAAAAATTTCCCACTCAATTTTATAACATAAATTATCATCAAATGAAAATAAATATAATGTGTATATAACAAAAAATTCAACCTAAAAAACAAGATTTGATATAAAATAATCTTTTAACATATATGGATAGGTAAATCCACCAAACATTTGATTGTTCATTGTGTTTTTTTAATACCAATGTTCAACTTTAAAAATAAATTGATGTTGATGTTATTGGTAGCTGGATCATTTGTGTTAATATGATTCACTTCAATAACATATACCATTAATATCACATTAATATAGAGGTATAATATCTCTATATTCCTTATAAATTTTTGTTGTAATAAATTATTTATAAGATCACTTTTGTTGGAATATTATCAGAATGGGAATCATCACACCTCCTTCAATATCATATATTTTTTTATGCAAATATATTTGATACCACACTATTTAGCCATGATATACTCTAATTAATTCATTCTAAGGGAAATAATTTATTTCTCCATCCTTATAAAAATGATATATTTTTCATCAGAATGGAAATACTCTATACTTTTCTTCCATGCATCTATTATATATCGAGGAAAATATACATCAAAATATGACATCAAACATTTTTTTTAATTATATACATCAATAAAAATTCAAGATAATCCTCTCTATACATCATTATTTTCTTTACTATAATATTATTTTTTTAGATAACTCTACACAAAATTAAATAATATTATTATACAATATTTTTCCATATTGTCATCTAGTAATTAAAAATTACAATAATTCTATGATAAATTGTTGTATAAATTTCATTGTACGATTAGTTGTTTTTTGTGATATGTCTAAAAATTATATAAATTGTAACTAAATTTATATATTTCATTCACTGATTTGTCAACAATTATTTTTCATACTTTACTTGTGTTATAAATGTTTACTCATTTCATTGATTTTTAATCATTAAATAGAAATTAATGAGTTCTCCAATCATGAATATCATCAATTTTAATTTCATTTTGATAAAAAACTACTCAAATTTTTTGGTATTGATTTTTTTAGAATAATATTTCCAACATTAATCAGAACCATTATTTAATCATATGTTTTGTGATTTATGTTAAAAATATGTTCAATACCAATAATGTTGAGATTTATCATATTTAAATAATACTCATCCATTCATACTAATAATTTTGTTAACTATTCAATCTATATAATGAATTTTTAAAGAACATTCAATATTACTATCGTTGTCAAGTTTATATTGAACCATTTATATAATATTAACATCCAATTTGGGTAATATATTCAACAATATAATTCCTATATCAATTTTATTAGATTTAATTCTTCTTTATAATGCCTCTCCTATGAATAATAGAATTAAATATTGGCTTATAGTGATTATAAATATTTATTCCTATATAATAACATTAAATTTAGAAAATAATTTCTATAAAATATGATCCTTATTCATTACAAGTTTTGATATTTAAGAGTTCATTTTTCAAAAACGTGTTTTCACTATTCAAATAAATTTTATTTTGACTCTCCAATACCTCCTTGGTATTTTTCATTTTCATTTCGACATGTTACCATTTCATGGCCTCAATCCAAGATTATTATTTTAATTTATTAAAATAATTTTTGATTAACTTGTGATAAAAAGTTCTCATATAAATATTATTTTATTTTTAGGGTTTTATATAATATTTTTTCACATGAATTATTTAATAAATCGAATTTAGTTCCCCATACGCTCGACTGAGTTGGTAAGAGTGGGAAAGGGTTCAGGGCATGTTCATGAGGACATGTACCTAGGATAGTAGTTTATCTTTCTATTATTTATTTTATTTTGTCCTTCTTTCAATTTTGTACCCAAATTGTGAAAATATTTGTCAATTTCATCTCTCATTTTATAATTTTAGGTTCTTTATTGTCTACAATCACCTATATTTTAATATTTTTATTCAACTTAAAATTCCTCATCATGATTATTTCAATGTGGTTCCCAAATTTGAAATTCATTATTGTATTTATCTTCATAAATTCCATTAAATTATGGTTAACATTGAATATTTACATATTTAGATTCAATTATTTTCAAATTATTTTTCTCAAAAAATTATTGACGAATCATATTGAAGTTATAACCCTTTGTTTTTTGTAGAATATCCATATAATATTCATTCGTATAATATCACCACACATTCAATCAGTGTTTTTTATTCTTGATAAATCACATACATAAAAATTATATAAAAATATTTTGAATAGTTCTACATCCATACCGCATATCATATGCTTTAAGATACTATTTTAGACTACAGAAAGTTGTATTTTTTATATATAAATCAACTAAAAATTATTATTTACATTATTTTCTTAATATATTAATTTCTATAATTAATAATCTTTTATATTATTCCATGTTAAACTTCATATTTCAATATCTCCATTTTATGGGGTTCTCAGTTATGATCCTTCATTATTTTTATCTTATTTCCGTGGATAATTATCTACCTGATTGAAAATATAATTTTTTCAACTAACAAATCATATATTTTTATCTTCCTATAATACTCCTTTTTTGAGACTCAAATTTATCATGTTATAAACCCCATCAACTTATTGTTTTATGTTAAGACTATTATATATGTTATTGATTATTAATCATCAATTAAAATGATGTAATTATTTTTATAAAGTATTATTTTTATATAACACATGACCAAAAATATTCATAGAAATCATACCAGAAACATTGAATTGATATCTATTTTGGCCATGTAAGTACTAAGATTTACCATTACTTTTTATAAATTCATCAAAATCCTTCACTTACTTTTAATTTAATATGGTATATCATTTTTTCTTAACTATTGTGATTTTTTCAATTGTTTTAATAATATACCTATTAGCTAATTCTACAACATATTCTTTTCTTCAGTAGTAAGTAAATTAATATTTTCTATATTATCCATCTATGATTTTTTATCATTTTTTCATATTTATTTAATCAAATGACATTCATGTTTCTTCTTTATATTATATCTTTTAATGATTAATTACAATTCATATTCAGTGTTTTATAGGTTACCCGAGATAAAGAATCTAAACATATTTTCAGCCAAAAATTTTTCATTTTGGATCTTAAACATATCTCTATATATCAATTTTTTATCTCTATATTTGATCTACAAATAAAAACTAATTTGAAAAATATTTATATTACCCATAATAATTTTAATGTTTTTCATGCCACCAATATTTCCCTTGATATGATATGAACAATTATTTTCAAGGATTCATGTACTATAATTAATTAACTCCTTAACTGAAACTCAAACAAATATTTACTTCTTATTTTTCATTTTTACCTTTTTATTATTTCGTTAACTTTTTCAGCCCAAATTAATTTTTTCACCAAATGTAATGTAACATATTTTTTTCCATTAAATAAAATTAATTCACTTGAAAAATATATTCATTAGTTTTCTTCAACCATACATAGAGCTTGTTCACCTTTCGTTTCAGTTTTTCTAAATATTTAATCAAATTAATTTTGAATATATTTATTAAAATAATGTTCATTAAACTCATTTATTCATTATTTTATATGATTATTTGAATTGTTTACTTTTTTATTTAAAATAATTTCACTTTTTATGTGGTTTATTGTAATTTTCTAATATGTCATCATGGCTCCCATGTATTGATCGAATTTCTAATTCATAAATGCCTAAATCCTCTTAGATATCATTTTTATTTTATAAGTATAATTTAAATATTTTTTGGTTACTCCTAATGATTTTACTTAAGTGTTAATTGTAGACATTTTATTCCTTTCTCATTTTTATAAATGGCAATACATTCAAAATGATTGTCTTGGGTAACTCAATTCTATATCCAAGTCAACTTTTTATAATATAAATTGGTATTGTATTAGTTAATAATTATTAAAAATATATGAAGATTATATTTATAATTATCTTATGATATTTTATAATTGAATCATCCATCCATTAGTTTTATTTCTAGATTCCAGAATTTTTGTTCATCATAATTTTTTTATTATAAATGCTTAATCATGAATATATGTTATACTTTTACATATTTAATTCATAAAAACTTTTAGATCATTGATTTTTTGAAATCAAAATTCATTTCAAATAAAAATAATTTTACAATCATTTCATGAAACACTAAATTATGATTATGTAATTTTTCAACTGTTTTTGTTTTAACATTTTTTTATTTGATATATCCATTTGATTAATTCATCACACTACCCATAATATTTATTTTTAATTCATTAAATTCACAGAATTATAATATCACATTACACACCAAATTTAGATAAACAATATTTAATTATAGGTTGTGTTTTATCTTATATGGATATAAGAATATATTTTGAATTATATTTAAATTTATTTTCATATAGTTTATAATTGGATTAAACATCCCTAATCTATTTTCATAGTGATCACTTGATTTGTAATTATCTCTTATTCAAATGTTTTTAAATGAATAATACTTATTTTCTTATGAATGAAATTCTTACATTATCCATATTAAATTTGTTACTTCTTCTTTTTCTTCTTTTTCTTTTGAAAATCGAGCATCATTGTGGCCAACTATTCAACATTTGAATAATTTATATAGTATTTTATCGTAACCCTTACTTTATTGTCTCAACTTATTTTCCATATGTGATATAAAAAGTTCAATATCATTTTTTTTTTCATCCACTTCATTTTTTTATCCCATATTTTATATTTTTTTGAATTTAACTTTTTTAGATTAATGAATAATTATCCACTAATACATAACTCTCATTGAAAAAAAACTTATACTATAAAAATAATTAAATTTAATTTGTATCAGATCATGTAGCTAATGTGTCAAAACCATTTCATTATAGAAATGTAAGATTCATCTAAATATATTATTTATATTTTCAATATCTTTAACCATTTTACCAATCTTAAATATTAAACCATCTACATCATTGAATTTATTACATAATATGATGATTATTTTCTTATTTTAATTATAATAATAATATTTATTACGTGTTACATATAATAAAAATAATTTCATATAGAAATAAAAATTATATAACTTGGGAAACTCATCCATATAATCATTTAAAGTATTATAACTAATGAACATCGTGTAATATTTTTTTAATGTGGTTTGGATAAATGACTTATAACTTTAACATCCATTATCAATATTTTAATACTTGATTTTTTAAAGTAGATTTTATTGGATAACTTTTATATATAATAGAAATTTTTTATTAAGACATATATTCAAATAAATCATTTTTATGATGGCATTTGATTCCTACGTTTTTGATATATTTTCTTAGTAATTATAATAACACATTTACAATAACTACAATAAGCATGTTAAAATAAAAAAACATTAGGTTATTTTTTAAATAATAGATTTAAAATGATTAAAAAATATCCCATGATTCTACATTTTTCATCCAATGTCGCAATGAACATTAAAAAAGTTTGGATCAAGGATCCAAATTTCTTTTCAATGAGTTATATTTTCAATCTTTACCTCATGTTATAAGAAACAATGAACCTTTCATATAATTCAATTAGTCACAATGAGTAAATTGTAAATTATTAATTACATAAACACGTTTTTTCATGTTTAAATGTCCAATATATAAGTTTTAGCCTTAGGAAAATAAAAGGGTTATTAATATTCGAATAAAATCACTATCACCATGATTTTCATTATAAGTAGACAAGTTCTATTCACTATAAAGACCAAGGGGTTTTCAATCGTACACATTTGTTTTTTAGTACATAAATAATTAGATCACTCAAGATTATTTAACTATACCATATATTAATAATATCAATATAATACTAACACAAATCCATAAATTATATATATATTCATATCCTTGCCTTTATGAACTAATTTTTCATCTTACCTAGTAATCATATCATCAATTCATTGTTTACAAGAATGACCCTCTTTTCCTTTACCTTTGTCTTACTAATTATTCATTGGATTTATATGAGATACATTCCCTTCTCTTATTATTTACATTCCAGTAAATATAATTTAATTACATTGTAAAACTTGTGTAAATGTATATTACAACATTATTCTTCCCAAATTTAATATCATTACTCTTCGTGTCATGAATCATTGCTAATTGGTTATATCCCAGTAGTATTGAGAAAAATACCATAGATATACCCAAAACCATAAGTCAAAAGGGTGAGATAAATAGGAAAACATTATCATTATATAAAAACCCTTGGTGAGTTATCAACCCTTGTGACGTGTTTTTCAACAAAATATTTCCTCTGAAAAACATGTTTATAGTTTTGATTTTATCCAGTAATTATAGAATTCATATAACAATGAAAAGAATAATCAATTATAATTCATATATATTCCCCTATTATCATATAATGGTAAGTTGGTATAGATTTGTAAACCAATTATCTATTCAAATACCCTATTAATCATCAACAACAATGGGTTGTATATATTTTACCAATTAAAATTTCTTTATCAAATTTCTACTATTATTATTATAATTTGGTGATATATAGTGATAACATATTATGTCCCATAAATCATAATTATAAAAATCTATTTTAGTTTCATATCCACCATTGGTGAGTAGAGGATATGAATTTTCTCTTGGAAAATTCATATAAACAATGATATTTTTCACTATTAATTTAATCAACCATGACTTATCAAATAAAGTAATTTATTTAAAAATATCTACCTATATAGAATTAATTTTTTAATGTGTTTTGTATCAGATATAATTAAATGGTCAACCAAAAACCCATGATTTCGAACCATGGAATATTTTTATTTTATTTTTTCATTTCCATTCATATCATTTCTTCCTCTAAACTCATTAGTCCTTTTACACTCTCATATATATAATTTTATTCATTATTTCATTAAATTAGACATGACACATATGAATCCAAAAAATATATTAAATAAAATTATCCAAACAATTAATTCTTTCAATATCCCATATATTGTGTAAGTATATATTCACATAAAAGTCACTATTCCTATTTTTTATAACATATGATCAAAACCACTCATATTATAATGAATTAATTGATTTTTTATTCATAAAATTCCATATTCTAATGGTTAATTTTATTATCATATATCTATTAATTTTACTGAACTTTAATTAAAAATTGGTGATTTAATTTAAATAATTATATATAAAAATAATAACATATATTCCATATAACAAAAAAAATTGAGATCACACCAAAATAATATTAGGATTATAAATAGGGATTCAAGCGTCTACTAACTATAACCACATATTATAAAAACTTATTGAAATTAAAAGTATTAATTATATTAGAAATAAAAAATTATTTAGATTATCATTAATAGTGATTAATGTAAAAAACATTACATTGATAATCATGTGAAAGTACGTGTGGAAAAAGAGTATTCGATTAAAATAGATATAAAATATATTGATCATAAAGAAAAATACATTACAATTTATTTAAATAAGGATAATATACTATATTGATATGATATTTATTAAATTATTTAATTAACTAGACCATTAATAAATATTATAAATAATTTATTTAGTATACTATGAGAAGGAAAATGTGAGATTGGGAAATTATAGTCAAATAAAAATGATTTTATGAAAATAAAATGGATAGGAATTTAAATATTTTGAGGAATCCATAAATAGTTATATGAAGGGTTTCTCACAATATAATGTTATTACTTCTATATTATTATTTTCACTAATGTATTTCATAGAAATAATCAAGTTAATTTGTAGAATTTTTTGAAAAAATGATACTTATGATTTATCAAATGAATGTTTATGTCGTCATTTATGAATGTGTTATTAAAAGAAGAGTCACATATTGAATAAATATACCGTGTCCTAATTAATTACAGAAAATAATAATATTGTACAATCAAAACGTATTTATATGAATTGAAAAAATAACATGTATATAGTATTTGTAGTTAGAAAATCAATTAAAATTTTGAATTTTAGAATAATGGGAGTTGGAGATAACTTGTAAATAATTATTATTTTTAATGAGAAAATAATTATGATAATTTATGTTGATGTTATTATAATTTGAGAATATAAAGGTGTGTTAATTCATGAATTTTTTAATCCAATTATAATATAATTTTCAATTTCAATAACCATGTACTATTCTTGTTTTCGTGGCCTCTAATAAGTATAAAAGGGATAGATTTTTTTATGAAAATATATAAAAATAAATAAAAATAAATATTTGGTAGGGGATATCATATGTAAATATGTTCCCATATTTTGGTAGGGGAAAAATATGTAAAAATTGTGATAATGATTTTATTCCACTCGTTTATAATGTAAGTTTTATTATATAAATTCATTTATGATTCATTTGTGTAAAATTTTAATTTTTAAGAGATTTTTAATGCTAGTAACCTCTTATAATAATATAATTCATATTATTTTAAATATATTATGACAAGGAAAAGAAAGGGTTATGATAATATTTTGGAATTATAGTGAGTAATATCTCATATATATGTGTGTGAGTTTCTGAATTTTGAAAAAGTTATTTAATATAAACAATATATAGATCATATTTTCTATGTTTAAAAACATATAATATATTATTTTATGTTTCACTAATGTTTCTCAACCTGTTGAAAAAATTGGTATGTTATCTATGGTTGGTAGAGTAAATTTTCATCTAAAATTTACTGATTTGATGTTATTATTATGTATCTATAGAATATATTTATGTATATAATGAATGTATATATTATTTATCATGAGAGAAATTAGTGATTCCAAGATTAGATGATTCCACTAATATAATGGGGAATGACATCATTATCTTCAATTCCATTGACTGAGATTATCAACAGTCATTGAAAATACATTTTTTAGTTATCCAGATAGTATACTAAATAAATATTGAATCCTTGATATTTACTACATTATATTAAAACTTTTCATGTTTTCATTCAATCTTGATGTCTTAAAAATTAGTTTTTTTGGTAAAACACAATGTTTTCTAGATGATCATACTACATTATAACATTTGTTGTGATAATGTGTTTCTATGAATCACTTATTATTTATTATTATGAATAATGGTTCTAAGTAAATTAAAATAGTTTCTAATCATCAAATAATTCAATAGAAAAAATATTAATATGGATTAAAAATCAAAATTATATTTTCTTAAACTCAAGGAGTTGATCGAATAATGAAATTTTAAATGATTAATTATGTTAATTATTAATAAATTTTATAAATTTATCTTTTAATAAATTATTATAAAAATATATGTATTATAAAAATATAGATATATCGGGTAATGTATAAATATTAACCTCATATAACGTCAATTAATTGTAATCCTAATTAAATTTAAAATATTCGATTAATAATAATTTAAGTATATTATGAAATTGATTTAATATTATTATATCATGATTAAATATTTTACATTTTATTATTGTGAGGATATAATTTATGTAAAAAATGATATATAAAAATTTCATATAATACATGATATAATAAGATATGGTTTTAATTTTTTTCATTAAAGAAAATATTTAAAAGAGATATGATATTTTTAAAGAAAAGTTTTCTTGAATATTTTTGATATATGTTAACAATTATTGATATGTCTCATGATTTGTAAACAATAAAATTTATTATATCAATGAAATGAAGGTTTCCATAAGTTAATGCTTTATCTTCATTACTTATGTGTATAAATCAAGATAAAATCCAACCACTTTCAATAAATTATTTATATAAATTTTTTAGTGATATTAAATGTTAGTTTATATTTTCTTCTTTTTATAAACATCTTATAGTCCATGGTAAATTGAGAGATTTTTACTTTCCTTTAAATTATTAAATATGATACATCCTAGACCTATACACTTATGTCTGACAAGAAAAAACATTTTTAATCATATTCTTTGATAAAAACCAAGATGAACTAAACTAAACATACATACTATTTAACATGTTTTCCAAATTAAAAATTTACATCTTATTAAAAATATCATATCTTGTAGAATATAATGGTTTTGTTTCTTTGCATATTATTTATGGTAAATATTATTATGAAAATTTCCCCATAATCTCACAATAATTTAACCCCTTCTAGACATCTCTTTAGATATACTCATATTAATACACTTTATAATAGACACATAAGATAGTGGTGTGCTCAAACAATCAGTAAAATAAAACAACTCAACATGTCATAGAGGTTTAGGTCATAAACATATGGGAAAATATTATCATGGTGGAGCGATAATATTAAAAATAAATTAGAATAATAAGAGTCGTTAATAAGTCATAATAGAATGACATGTAATCTCAAATGATAATAAATATTCCTTGGCATATGAGTGTATAATCATGAGTCGATAATCATGAGAAATAGTGCATAATATACGATTATCATATAAAATTGTGTGATATGAAAAAGTATAGTCAAATATAACATTATGAACATATCCATTATCAATTATGTCCATGAAAAATCATTATGATAATATAATACCACAAATACACTCACTAATTGTGTCTATGTGCATAACTCACATAAAATACCCTCACATATAGTCTATGTAAGCATAGATAACCATAAATAAAATCATTTGTAGACTTTTTTAGCATATAAAATCCTAAATACTCTCAATCATAGTCCTTTTGAGAATAAATAAATACAAATATGCTCACATAATGTATTTTTGATAAAATATTACCATAAATACAATACTTCAGAGTATTTGGGATCATGGATGCCTACAAACACAATAACAATACTTTTTATTATCTCAAGAGATAAAAAACCTAAACCAATTCAGTATAAGGATATGTTGGACCCATGCCTATCACATAATAATCAAGCATACATATTTTTTCTGATAAACTATGAAATATTTCATATTTCAAACAACATCTAGTTAACCTATAGAAGTGAAACATGTTTAATGGAAAAATTTCATTTTCCATCTAGAGGAAGAAGGTGGATGGTATCATAAAAATATATCCCAATGGTTACATACGGAAATTATAATTATGTTGAGATATTTTGTAAACCAAAATTTTATTAATATTTAATAAATCACTTCGAAAAAACAAAAAAAATAGTATTTGATATGATAAAAAGAATATTAATTTTTTCACTAAAACTAAATACAATTATCATGATTATAAATTTAAATAATATCAATCAAAACAAAAATAAGATTTCAAAATAACAATTTTAAATTATCGTTATTTTTTGAAATTTTTTTTTGAGAATATAAATATAAACAAAACTCTTATTTATTAAAAACATAATCCCTTAATAATACATTGAATTTCAACCATTAATTTTTAAATTTAAATTTTAGTTATGAAAATGAAACAATTTTTTATTTTATTTAAAGAATAAATATGGAATAAAATCATTTTTCAACTCATTTTAAAACATGGAATCAAATCCTTCAAAAAAATACTTCAATAACTATGAAATAAACTCTTAGATATTTGGAATATATTAAATTCAATTTTATTAAAGGAACCATGATATAATATTTCAAAGTGGAAGTATATACACACACAAAAATAAAACAATTGGTTAATATGGTATATATCTCCCTGAATGGAAATTGATATAAAACTTTCAAAATATTCATATTTTTAAAAAACATCCTATAAAAGATAGAAGATGAAAAAAAAATTAATTCACTTGAAATTAATAAATTTTATCGTTATATTAATTAAATAAATTATATACAAAAATATATAATTTTTTGAATATGACATATTGTTCAATGGAACAAATTGATCTAAAAAACTATTAAATCATCATTAAATATCAAATCAAAAAATCAAAAAATCTAAATTATAATATTAATTTTCAAATCCGATAAAATTAATGATAATGATATTAAAACTAAAACCATTGGAATTATATATAACAAAAATAAAAATATTTAATGAAGTAATAATATCACAATGATATTTAAGTGAAATTTGAAAACCCTTATTACTTTTAAAACATCTACTTCAAAATCAATTGAATGAGAACAATTTACATATGGCATTAAATAACATTAATAAAGACTGAACCATGATACAATAATTCAATGAGGTATAACATTTACTATATAAATATTATTAGGTTCAAAATACAAATCAAGTATGAAAGAAATAAATTTTTTATGAAAAGATTCACAATAATGATCAGTTTTTATGAAATTAATTTAATTACCTGCATTAAAAAATAACTAGCCTATGAACTCATTGAATAACATTATTCATTTCTATAACCCAAATTATTAATTTTATATTATCATTTAATGTACGTTTATTGGTCATTTATCACATATCTTCATTAACAGATATTATAAGTCTAATTATGCTGGACATTTTTCATAATGGATAAATTGAAACCAGTTCATTAATAATATATTAATCATTGGAACGTTAGTTAATTTATGTAAATCATTTTCTTTCAAGGATACATACATATCAATTCTTATTTTACTAGAATTTTTGGTATGGCTTTAGATAATGAGGTACATTATGAGATTGTTTTCCATAATCTACTAATAATAATGAATTATTTCTAAATGATTGTCATATTTTGTATCATATATATGTAACCATTTTCATGATATATGAATCCTTGATATAATATATATTTTTAAAATAATTTTTTATATCCCAAAAATTATGATATTTAAAAAAATGTGAAATTTCATTCCATAGAGGTGGTGGACAACTAGTCTACATTAGAGACGTATTCATTTTCAGTAAAACATGATGAAAGTATAAAACGGTTTACCTTGTATTAATGTTAAAAAATTATAAATATAATATTTAATTGTTAAATTCATATTTATAAATATCCATATATTTTGGTGATTAAAAAATAACCCACATCATCCTTGTAGGATGTAGTTTCCACATTTTCTTGGATAATGTTTTCCTTCTTCTAATTAAAATGATGGAATGTGCATAATGATGTTTCCAAAAAAAAATTAATTTTGGTTATATTAATGACATTAAGCTATCATTATATGATGGTATAATATTATATTATGTAAAATAAAAAGTCATAGAGAAATAGAAATTAAAATTATATATATTAAAAAAAATTTAAATAACTTTGATTAACCCATTTGAAAAATACATAAAGTCATTGAGGGGTGTCGGTAAACATGAATATATTTTATCTTTATATGATTATTTTGGATCAATTTGGTTTGGTTTTTAATACTATTTTTCTTCTAGCGTGAAGAGAAGTGGGGATGTGAATGTCTCCTTTCAACAGTGAGGTGAGTGGAATTCTGGAAATAAGAGTTCAAATATCTTAGGAAAGGATAAAACAATGTTGGATGTAATGGTTGGTGTTCATTATTTTTCAATAAATACCTTCAAAATTAACTTATATTTATGTTATGATCAATTTATTATTTTGAATCATATATTCTAATGTTGTACAAAATTTATAGTTACCACATTAACTACTTTTTTACCATAAGAAAATTATTTTTATATATAAAATTAAAACATTATTTAATATATATATATATATTTAATCTAATTGTAAATTTGTGATATATTTTTTATTTTAAATGTATTATTGTTTTATATTATATTCATTATTTTTGAGACCTGGTGCTGAGATGACATGTGACTCACTCTAAGACCAAGTGTGTCAAGAATAAATTTGTGTGACATATTAAATATACATAACAGAGAAAATGAGATGTTTTCCTAATGAAGTGGGATAACATAGAAATATATTCCTAGATCCAATATATGAAGTAAAAATTAAATTCATAATGCGATTTTTACCCTAGAAGAAAATTAACCATTGAAACCTTGGTTTGATTCTCATAAACACACCACACACTTAAAATAAATAAAATAATTAGTTAAATAATTTTTATGTTGAAAGGTAGAAACATAACTGTTTTTCCTCAAAATAAGTTATTCTAGTGTAATTTTAAACATATTCACATAATCCTATGATTCTATGGGAGCCATTAGAGACATTAGAGGTGACCATGTTGGTGATCAATAACTAGATCGTGCATCAATGATCGACACACAACAGAATTGAAGGGTCTCGCAACTGAAAAAGATGCCCGATCTTTCTCCATCAGCGATTTATCCAAATTGGGGAAGGAAATGTTTTTGAATGGATTCATTCACCGTTATTAATTTCTATGATAAAAGTGAAGTAATCGATGAATGGATTGATTCAATGATCGTTAATAATTCAAGAATTCTTCATTTGAGGGGATTTATTCGATATAATTAAAATGTTATTATTGAATTATTGATTGTTTTTAACCACTTTATTAGTGAAACGATATGATATCTTAGCATTTTGATCATATGAAAATAAAGGAGGTGAGATTGTGGATGTGATGACCAATCAGATGAAGATGGACTCCCAGGTCCTCATTCATTGGAGTTCTACAACACACAATGATAAAGGATACATAGATCCATTTTTTGAGAAGATTTAATGGTTGGAAATTTTTTTGACGATTGAAAGACTTGGATGAGTCAGAATCATTAATTTCTCATCATGGAATCCATAGGATATGCATTAGGATGGGATGAGACATGTGGAACCAGATCTTTATTTCTTAAAAATCATGCAATACACAGAATGGAAAGCTGATCTATACACCCTATGGGTCCCTCAGATCAGTGGATATGGTTTCGGGTATGGTTTAACGATCAAATGGTGTGTTACCCATTTAGCACAATGTGTGACCCATCCATGGAAATTGAGTGTGTACCTCATCGGTACACAAACATGGTGTGAATTATATGAGAACCCTACACATCATGTATTCTCTCACACGAACATGGCTTGACAACATGGGCCGTTAATACTGGAAGGACCTGAGGTCATGGGACAAATCATGTGGTCCATACTACAAACCATTTACTCTTATATGCTTGGAATGAAGCTATTTTCCTTACTAAATTAAGGTTCTTTAGGGTTCACCCCCTTATCCTTTCCTATATGGTTAATATGGTATCATATCTTATTCTTAGGAAAAATATCCATTCATCAGAACTTCTTGGATAGAGTATTTAAATCCCTCTAGAATTCCTAGAGTTAGATCCATTATTAATCTTCATGCCCTAGGCAGTGTTAGTGGTATTTTTGGGTCCAACCGTATTCAGATGTCCATCATCTAAATAGTTGGTTAATTGAGATTGAGTTTTGGTGTCTCTCCCCATATCCTTGGCATGGATCTTCATCTATGTATTTTATCTCTTCATAAATCATAATTGTTTTCAGACTCAGGAGAGTGTTCTCGGTAATGAGTGCTACATTATACCTTAGCGCTTGAATCCTTGTATAGTATACAATATTTTTGATACACCTTTTGATTTTGTGTCTCTAAAAATTATATCAAGATATTATTATTATCTGTTTTATAAACTTATGCATATGTAAAGGTGGTTGTATATCCTTTTTTGTCTTATTTTTTGTTTATGTTTTCCCTACTTAGTATTTTTATACTCACCCCTACATGTGCTCACCCATACATAGTGTTCTGTGATGCATCATTAACTATTCATGGTTTTGTCCTAATGTTGGGGCGGAGAGTTATTACCTATAGTTCACGTCAGTTGATACCACATAAGAAGAACTTCATGACTCATGATCTTGAGTTAGTGGAAGTAGTGTTCTCCATAAACATGAGAAAAACTACATATTGGGTGTGTGGTTAATCAATTGTTCTGTTCTCAAGAGTCTCAGGTATATCTTCCCTAAGAATTATATTATCTTGAGATATAATTGATGAATACAGTTACCCTATTATTATGACATTATTTTATCTATACATAGGGGAAGGGGACTATATTATAAGATTCCATCTATAATATATGTCTTTTATTGTCGTTGAATAAGGCATCATAACAGTTGGAGTCATTGAAGTTATCCTTTGTGGGTGGAGATGTCACATATTACCACTAGTCGATGGTTGTTAAAACTATACTTTTGACTAAATTTAGAGAGAAACAACTTGAGAATGTTGAATTCTACATCCTATGTACTCATATATCCACTAGACATGCTCTTATTATATTTTTTAATGGTTAAGAGTATGTCGTTCCTCTCAAAGGTTTCAAGATGTTTCCAGTGACATTACAAGAGGCGGTTCTAAGAGAGTTTCATACATATCCATTGGAGATAAACTAGGAATGAAAAATATGAACCATGACCATTGAAATCATTGTTGGTATCCAGGGATAAAAAAAGGGTTGTAGAGTTTTCTCCATGATGATTTAGTTTTTAGAATGTTAATATTGAACACCATGTTCTAGCCGATTTAGCTCAACACCGTGAAGTTCTAGATTGGATGTGTGATGGGATAAGTGTAGAAATCGTGATTGAATTACTATATATATATCAGAGACACAATTCCATCATAGTGATCATAGACCAACACACCATGTCAAACCACTTCCTAATAATTTGGGATAAGATATCAGAAGAGAGCTTGGGATGCATCTACATTATTGAGATACTCCGTGTAAGAACCCGGTTTTTGCTATAAAGACTTTGGAATATTTTTGATGTTATTCCAGAGCAACACATTTAGACGGCGTGCGATTCTGAGCCCCTATGTGGCCGAAATTAAATTTTTTGTGCGTTCACACTGGGCACGCCAAATAAATGAGATAACCACTAAATAGTAAATCATATCTTATATCTGAGAGTAATGATAGGTCTGAAATGAGATGTTTAACGCAAAAATGACATAAAACAAGTCGGCACAGGACATTGGGACCCCTCTCCCGTTACCAGAACGTTAAATAGATAAATAAAATAATTAATTTTATTTTGTATAATGGTTAATTCAAGTATCTCCTAAAATTTTTCTCAGATGGGAAAACCTAAGGCACCTATGAGTCCAGAACGTGCCGTTTACCCTATGAGAGGTGTAACTTTCACGGGTGCGGGCCTTCTGTGAAAAATGTCACCAGGGGCATTTTTGTAATTTACCGGCTTCGGACGATAAATTTTATAACTTTTGAACGGAGGCTCAGATTAAAATTCACAGACCTCCGTTGTGCTTAGTAGGTGGTGTTTACCCTAGGGGAGGTTAAACCTCTACCCCATAAAGGGTTTCAGATGTGGGTTAATTTGGGGGTTTAAATTAATGAAAATTTTAATTTACTTTCTTTATTTAAGACATAACACATCCCCTCCCTCCTCCATTTTCATTCCTCTAGAAAATTCTCTCAACCAAGAAGTTCCTCAAGCCCTCCTTCTCCGATCCACATCTCCGGCGAGGCGTGACAACTCCGGCGGATCATCGGTGAAGCATCCGACAATGCCCATTAAGGTAGGATCATGCATTTTTCATTTTAAACTTCCTCATCTTATTTGAATCCATATATATGAATCGATTTGACTTCATTTTTTTGAGTGAATCCCATAATTAGGTGGCACTTGTTCGGAGCTTTCTGACGCATATTTCGGATTTAAATTTTGAGCTCCGAGGAGTCTGCAGCTGTCCGATGAAGTTTCAGGTGGTTTGGGGGTTTTCCGGCAAGGTTCTTGTGGTCCGAGGTGGCAGCGGTGTGGGATAAGGTGCTGGCGGTGTAAGTCCATGCAGAGGCACGGTCGGTTGGGCAGTCCTCGGTTGTTCGGCAGTAGGGCGGTCAAGCTTCAAAAGAAGGGATAGGAGGCGGCGACTCCTCCGCGCGGCGTGATCCATGCGACGACACGGGTGGACCGGGGTCGCGGCGCGCAACCCCTCGGGGGAAACATGACCTGCATCCCATGAGTCTTCACATTTCAAGACGACTGACCCTCAGCCGGTCTTAGATGCGAATCGGGCTGGCTACAAAGGGCCGGCCCAGACCGGATGGATCGGTCGGCCAGGCCGGTCCCACTCAAGGGGCTTCATCCCCTTGGACATCGAACACCCGTAACATTGACTACGGGTGTCCATTTTGCATGATGTCTGCTACAGTGTGAGACCCGGCTCGAGGCAGAGAATCTGAGATGGTTTTGGGGGTTTTATCTCCTGAGATGGGGGCCTCGGTGGAGAAATGCGTACATTAAGCGGATTGGCATTTTTCCGATGGATTTTGTTTTGGGCGGCGCAGACAAATCCGATTTTTGATTTGAGCGCCATCAGTGATGTTGAGACCCAATTGTCGAGACGATTATTTACAAGGGGTTTTCAAGCGTTGAAACCAGAGTTGAGTCTTGGGCCACAGGACCCTTCTTTTGAGATGTGAGTAGAGTTTTGTAACATTTTCATCAGATGTCCGTTCGGGGTGTACGAGCAGTCGATTCTAAGTGTTTTTTCAAAGGCATTGAAATGGAACAATCTGCCCGCTTTAATTCTGCATGATGGTGTGGGCCCCACAAGGGTCGTTTTGGGAGTTGGCGATGATTTCTATCTTTATCACCGGGTGTCCGTTTCGGACAAGTGGATAGTCAATCTTGTGTACTTTTTTGAGAGGATTGAAATGGTGAAATCCATCCGTCACCCTTCAAGAATGAAATGCGGGTCCCACGAAAAAATAGTTCTGTGCGGTACGAAGAAATGCATATTTTTCTCCAGACATCCATTCCACGCAAATAAGTAGTCAATTTGATGGTTCATTCCGAGAAGATCGAAATGGTGCGATGTGCCTGACTATTTTCAGGATCACGGCTCGGGACCACGAGACACCGTTCGGGTGTAAAGCGATGTTAGACAACTTTTACGTCTGATATCCGTTGGTGGTGAGTAAATAGTATATCTCATATTTTTTCCGCGAGGATTAAAATGGTGTGATCTATTTGGACGTCCGGAGTCTTATTCGAGATCTCAATAAATGTGGAAGCATGAAAGGTGCTCTTGTGGCGGTTCTTCTTACTGTGTTTAGAAGATAACCCTTGGAGTGTGATCGTGTTCACTCCCATGTGAGTGAATTTGATGTTTGAAGATATGTGGTTGGCCATGCTAGGGCCTTGGAGGAAGCAAGTTGGTGAAATTGCGTTTATGCATTTTTGCGTTGACTTTGGGTTCCGTGTGAATGATAGCCCTTGGGTTAGAAATGTGATATACTCTGAGAATATACGGGAATTATTGGAGGTAAATGTTATAGTTTGTATATGAGAACAATTGTGTGCTTGGTTTGGAAATGAGGTTGGGACCCACGTCGTGTGGGCCCCATTTGTGTGCGGTTTCTACTTTATGTACCTTTGAACCCTCAAGGCATAGAGGTTCCTCCTGTTCTCGATGATTTTCGACCAGCAGGGTTGAGTGGGTTTCTCACCAACTTATTTAGGGATACCCTTTAGTAGAGGCTGAGAAGTGGGGACCTCATTTACTTCTTCAGGTTTACCCTCAAGGAGAGACTGGGTAGTGGGTTTCTCAATAACTTCTTTAGGTTTACCCTCCAGTAGAGACAGGGCAGTGGGTTACTCATTGACTTATTCGGGTTTACCCTCCAGCAAAGACTGGGCAGTGGGTTTCTCACCGACTTCTTCTGGATTACCCTCCAGCAGAGGCTGAGCAGTGGGTTGCTCACCGACTTCTTTGGGTTTACCCTCCAGCAGATACTGGGTAGTGGGTTGCTCACCGACTTCTTCGGGTTTACCCTCCTGCAGAGACTGGGCAGTGGGTTGCTCACTGACTTCATTGGGTTTACCCTCAAGCAGAGGCTGGGCAGTGGGTTGCTCGCTGACTTCTTCAGGTTTACCCTCCAGCAGAGTCTGGGCAGTGAGTTGCTCACGGACTTTTTCGGGTTTACCCTCTAGGAGAGACTGGGCAATGTGTTGCTCACATACTTTTTCGGGTGTACCCTCGAGCAGAGACTGGGCAGTGGGTCACCCGATGACCTCTTAGGTTTTACCCTCCACCAGAGACTTGGTAGTGGGTCACCCGACGACAACTTAGGGTTTACACTCCAGCAGGACTGGGCAGTTGGTTACCCGATGAATTATTTCAGACTCAGTCCTTTCTAGTAGGCTAGAATGTGGCTTTTCTCCATGACTACCGGAGTGGGTCCCTTGGTTGTACGGGTCAGTGATGTGACAACTTTGGCTTGGACAAGACCTCTCCACTATGTGGCAGTGACGAGATGCAGTTTGACTTCCCCAAGAACTCTCAAGTACAAGGGGAGCTTTCCCCACCGAGACTCATCCTTGTCACGCGACCTAAAACCGTGTTGCTGAGTCAATGACGCCCAAAGCTGATAGTTTCATGTTTTGGTGATTTGAGTCCCTTGACTTGCAATTTGGGGAAGGCGTATGGATACTGGGAATCGATGGTGTTTACTTCTAGGACTGTTGGCTACTCACTTTTCTAGGCTGACCTATGGTATGGAGATCCCTTTACGATCATTTTTGGGTTTCTTGATAGACCATATATTTATGTATACCATGTTCTAGTACCCACTTCATGGGTTCTGGTTTCTCTCCTTATAGGAGTGGCGAAGACGCAAGGTGGTTTCCACATGCTTTCTGTGTCTAGCTTCTCGTGGTTGGACGAGTCTACTCTCCTGCTATAGGTAGCGAAGACTCGATTAGAAGTTCATCTTCTCACTGCTTCTAGCTCGTTGTGTATGGACGAGTCTACTTTCGTCCTCTTGTTGGGTTGTGATGTACTCTTTACTACACTCTCGGTTTTACTCCTTTACTTTTCCTCGTTTGATCTACTGCTCACCTCTTCAATACCTCCTTTATTGCTCTGTCAAGCCTTTGGGGAGTCCTAATTAGTATTTTTATACTCACCCCTGCTTGGGCTTTTCCCGCACATGGTGTGACCTTGCAGACGACATACAGGTCGGTCATGATGTCAGAGGAGCTTAGGAGTTATGGAGGTAGGACCGTGTGCGGTGGTCGTAGTTGGGTTCCAGGTGTGGGAATCTCCTAGCTATTTACTTTTTTTTACCTGTTGCCATGTTTTGGCACTTTTCTGGTTGGGCACGTGTTTTGCCCTTTTTCTTTTCAGTTTACCATCAGCTTTTACTTTGTACTGTTTAGAGGCCGATGCACTTTTGTGGTCGTTTATAGTAGTTAGTACTTTACTCTATCTTTTAATTTTCACTTCTACATTGAGTGGGATGCGTGTGTGTGTACAGGTACTAAGGCAAAGGCCTCCATGAGTTATTTAGCCTTCGGTGCTTGTCACCAACCCCTCGCCTATGGAGGCTGGCTTAGGGTAGTTGCGGCTCGAGCCCGGGTATGGTCGGGTTGTGACAAAGTGGTATCAGAGGTGGTTCATTCCTTGGGACATTGTTCGGACGTCCCTAAAAAGAAATTGGTTGGGATTTATGGAAATAGTGTTAACGTGTCTCGAGAGAGTCTCTCAGTCCACCGATTCCAGTGATGGTGCGGTGGCTGACATATCCATTCACCAGGACCCTGAAAACCCGCATGTCGACTCAGCATGCTGAGAAACATGTTGCAGGGAAAATTGGTTTATGTATCACATATGATCTATTCTATGACTGACCTTCTTGAGTCAGCTCTCCATTGTCATTATTGTTATATACACATATGCTAATCTGACCGCGACACTCCTTGATAATATTCAGGATGTTTTCCTGAAGATAGCCAGCCAGGATACCATCTTTGGTTTGTGATGATGACCATGTGAGTTACAAGGCCTCAGTCCAAGAACCATCATGTGAGTCCCTTTCTCTAGGTGGGCCGGTAGCAGCCCCCCCACCTGGTGAGCAGCCGACAGCTACAACCTAACAGACTGAGCTAGAGTGCAGGATAAGCATGCTTTGTGAGTTCTAGCATGATAGACTGTCGGGGTTTAGTGGTGATCCAGAACCTTAGGTAGTAGTGGTTTGGCTTTGGATAGTGGTTCGCCTTTTAAGGCATGTGCAGACGCTGACAGATCTTATGGTGGATTTGGCCGCCGGCCTTTTCCACAGAACAGCTAGGTGTTGGTGGAGTCTGGTTACTCAGTTTCTTGATGATTCATCGCATTCATGGGGCGACATTTAGCTGATGTGTCGTGAGAAGTTTTACCCCTCCTGCTTACTCATCGTTCAGATCCAGGAGCTCCTGTAGTTTCAGCAGGGATGGATGATGGTGACTGATTACGAGAATAGGTTCACGGATCATGCACGTTTTTACCAAGATGTGGTACACGACGACAACTTCCGAGTGAGGAAGGTTGATTAGGGTCTTCGCAGATAGATTTGTGCTGTCATAGTACCCTTGGGCATTCCCACTTATGTCGGGGTGCTAGAGTAGGCGCTGGTGACAGAGAGCTTCCTGCCACGCTTTATAGTTGATAGTGGCAGTAGGCACGATGGAGCCGAGACATATGCCATAGCTATAAAGTGTTAGCAGACAAAATATCAATGCAAGCGTCATTCCACCTGCCGGTATTGGAGAAGTATCCATGCACCACTGTGGTAGCAAAGTGCAGGGTCTCAGCCGAGGAGACCCTTCTGTGAGTGGACCCCGGGTCATGGTTGTACACCATAGTGGCACCTGTGGGATCTAGGGCAGCCCAGAGAGTTCCAGTGCTATGCCTGCAATGTCCAAGGTCACTTGTCATGAGACTGCCCGACCAGGCATGCTGAGAATATCGGGCAGGCAGCAGGTGCACCACCGCAGCTGAGGTAGCACCGTGATTTGAGTATCGCCAAAAGAGGTGGTTCTTGCAGAGGAGTGGGAGGATCTGGAGGTGCGGGATGACCTTATGAAGTCTTCTTATCTTCACCAGGCAGTCCAAGAAAGGCTCCAAGAGCTAACAGTTGGGACCACAGATAGTCGTGAGCTATGGATTTCTATGATCCTGCAGAGCATGAGGTCATAAGAGGTATGCTCTACAACTCTTCTACTCTTTGCAGTAGAATTGTTAGATGATGTGTGTGAAATTATTTTCTCCCTTCTCCTTGTTTCAGTTATTATAAGGTGGCGCAGGGTGTTGGTGTAACCCTGTGGTGGTAAGGTAAAAGGTGTGGGACCATTTCTTTAGTCGATGGCGTCGACTCCTTCTCTCTCCGAGTGTGTAAGAGAGTCTAGGTCGTGAGACATCGACTATGAAATATTGCGTGACCAGATATCCTCGGGTGTCTCACCATAGGGATATTCCGAAGGAGGGAATCACTGAGCTTTATCCTAGGTCCAAATCGTGATTCCAGTCACGACGTACAATGTAGGGGTTCGGTCGGGTAGGTGAGCTACCCCCGAGGGCCTTCGAGCCGTTTGAGACCGTGCAAAGGGATGGCGAGGTTCTCGACAGCCTTTACCTAGCCTCAAGTTCAAAATTGGGTTCATGAAGTATCCCACGTAACTCGCGCAAGAAGAAGTGTGTGTGATCCCACACACATCATCGGCAAGGGTAGACCTCAAATGAATAGATCAAATCCTCTGGTCTTTGTGCGGTGACACGGGACTATCCAAGTGTTCTTCTTGGTACGGGAGAGCCAGGTGTGGGCTTAGTACCCTATGTTGTTCCCTGGTTTTGATTTTCATGGAATAAACTCATGAAGGAGAGACTAATTTAAGAACCCTTTTTTGCTATAAAAACTTTGGAATATTCTTGATGTTATTCCAGAGCAGCGCCATCAACCGGCGTGCGATTCCAAGCCCCGGTGTGGTCGGAATTAAATTTTCAGTACGTTCACACTGGTTACACCAAATAAATGAGATAACTCCTAAACGGTAATTCAGTTCCTAAATATGAGAGTATGGATGGGTCCAAAATGGGGTGTTTACCCTAGGAATGACATAAAACATGTCGGAGCGGGTCATTGGGACCCCTAGCCCGTTACCGGAACATTAAACAGATAAATAAAATAATTAATTTATTCGTTAAATGGTTAAACTCAATTATCTATTAAACGGTTGCTTGGATGATAAAACTGAGGGAACCATTGAGTCTGGAATGATCTGTTTACCCTAGGAGGGGTGTAACATTCATGGGCGCGGGCCTTCTATGAAAAATGCCTCTAGGGGCATTTTCGTAATTTAGCGGCTTAAGACGTTAAATTATATAAAATTTGAACGGAGGCTTGGATTAAAAAAATGAGAACTCTATTGTGCTTCGGTGGTGGTTTTTACCCTAGGAGAGGCTTATCCTTGTCCCCGTCGAGGGTTTCAGATTCGGGTTAATTTGGGGGTATAAATTAATTTATTTTTTAATTAATGTTTTTTTATTTAAGCCATAATTCATCCCCTCCATCCCCTATTTGCATACCATTGTCAAAGTATCTCAAAAAAGAAGCTCCTCAATCCCTTTTCCACTCTTCCACATCTCCAGTGAGGTGCGACAACCCCGACAGAATATCGTTGAAGCGTCGGGAAACACCCATTAAGGTAGGATCGTGCGTTTTTCATTTTAAATTTCTGAACCTTCTTTGAATCGATATATATGTGTTGATTTGATGTTATTTTGTCGAGAGAAGCCTGTAATATTGTATAACTTGTTCTGAGCTTTCTGATGGATATTTTGGATTTTAATTCTGAGATTCGAGGCGTCCGTAGATGTCCGACGAAGTTTTGAGTGGTTTTGGGGTTTTCCGGCGAAGTTCCGGCAGTTCGAGGCGGCGGCGCCGTAGGCTAAGGCGGTGGCGTTCCGGATCCAGGAAGGGGCGCCATCAGCCGGGAGGTCTATGTTGGTTCTTCAGCAGGGCGGTTGGGCTTCGGCAGCAGGGCGAGGTGGTGGCGACTCCTCCGTGCGGTGGGTTCTAGGCAACGACACGGGTGGACAGGGGTCGGGCGCGCGACCCCGAGGGGGAAACAAGACTCGCGTCCCACGGGTCTTCAAGCGACAAGATGACTAGCCCTCGACCGGTATGAGGGTGGACCGCATTTCCACGGTCGGACCGTGCATCTGAGCTGTGGGCCGACGTTGCAAACTGGGCTGGCCCAAACTGGATGGACTGGCCGACCAGGCCGGTCCAGCTCAAGGGGCTTCATCCCCTCTGACTTCGGACACCCGTAACATTCTCTACGGGTGTCCATTTTGCATAACGTCTATGGGAGTGCGAAATATGGCTCGAGGTGGAGAATATGAGATGGTTTAGGGGTTTTAACTCCTGATATTGGGGACTCGGTTGAGCGACACATACTTTAAGCAGATTGGCGTTTTTCTGGGGTTTTTGTTTTTGGCGGTGCAGACACATCCGATGTGCGATTTGAGCCCTGTCAGCGGCGTTGTGACCCTAGCGTCAAGACTAATATATCCAAGGGTTTTTTAAGAGTTTAAACCATAGTTGAGACATGGCCCCCACGACCCGTCTTTTGAGCTGCAAGCAGCGTTTTATAACTTCTTCATCGGATGCTAGTTCGGGGCGTACAAGCAGTTGATTCTGAGTGTTTTTCAAAGGGGATTCCAATAGAAAAATCCACCCTCTATAATTCTGCATGATGGTGCGGGCCCCACGAGGGTCGTTTTGGGAGTTGGTGGTGTTTCTATATTTATCACTGGGTTTCCATTTTGAACAAGTGGATAGTCAATCTTGTGTACTTTTTTGAGAGGATCGCAACTGTGCGATCTGTTTGTTGTGCTTCGGGATGAAGATGCGGGTCCCACAAAGCACCGCTCGTGTGCGGAACGACAAAATCCATCTTTTTCTCTGGAAATCCATTCCATGCATGTAACCAGTCAATTTGACGTGTCTTTCCGAGGAGATCCCAATGGTCTGATGTTCCTGACTGTTTTCAGGGCCGAGGCTTGGGACCACGGGATGCTATTCAGGCGTAAAGCGGTGTCCGATGAATTTTATGTCAGATATCAGTTGAAGGTGAGTAAATAGTCTATCTCACAAGTTTTTCCATGAGGATTACAACGGTGTGATCTGTTTGGACGTCCGAAGTCTCATTCGAGATCTCATTAAATGAGGAAGCATGAAAGGTTCTCTGGTGGCAGTTCTTCTTGCTGTTTTTGGAAGTGAACCCTTGGCGTGTGATCGCATTCAATCCAGTGTGAGTAAAGTTTATGTTTTAATAGATGAGATTGGCCATGCCAGGGTCTTGGAGAAAGTAGGTTGGTGATGTTCTATTTACACCTTTTTGTGTTGACTTTGGGTGCCATGTGCACGATAGCCCTTGGGATGGAAATGTGGTATACTCTGGGAGTATATGATAATTCTTGGAGGGACATGTTGTAGTTTGTACCTGAGAATGTTTGTGTGCTTGGATTGGAGATGAGGTTGGTCCACAAGCCGTGTGGGCCCCATGTGAGTGATGTGTTCTACGTTACGTACCTTTGACCTCTTGGGACGTAGAGGGTGATCATGTTCTCGATGGTTTCGACCAGTAGGGTTGAGTTTGTTTCTCACTGACTTCTTTGGATTTACCCTCTAGAAGAGACTCGGTAGTGGGTTGCTCATTGACTTCTTCATGTTTACCCTCCAGTAGAGACTAGGCAGTGGGTTGCTCACCGACTTCTTCAGGTTTACCCTCCAGCAGAGACTAGGCAGTGGGATGCTCATTGACTTCTTTGGGTTTACCCTCCAGCAGAGACTGGGGAGTGGGTTGCTCACCGACTTCTTTGGGTTTACCCTCCAGCAGGGACTGGGTTGTGGGTTACTCGTCGACTTCTTCGAGTTTACCCTCCAGCAGAGACTTGGCAGTGGGTTGCTCACCGACTTCTTCGGGATTACCCTCCAGTAGAGACTGGGCAGTGGGTTGCTCACTGACTTTTTTGGGTTAACCGTCCAGTAGAGACAGGGCAGTGGGTCACCCATCGACCACTTAGGGTTTACCCACCAATAGAGACTGGGTAGTGGGTTGCCCGATAACCTCTTAGGGTTACCCTCCAGTAGAGATTCGGAAGGGGTGACCCGACGACCTCTTAGGGTTTACCCTCCAGTGGGGCTGGGCAGTGGGTTACCCGATGACTTCTTTCAGACTCAGTCATTTCTTCTAGGCTAGTGTGTAGCTTTTCTACGTGACTACTGGAGCGGGACCATTGGTTTACGAGTTAGTGATGTGACAACTTTGGCTTTGTGATGACCTCTTGACAATGTGACAGTGACGAGATGTATTTTGACTTTCCCCAGAACTCTCAAGTACGAGGGGAACTTTCCCCACCGAGATGGGTCCTTGTGACGCGACCTAAAACCATACGGGAGAGTGAGTTCTTCCCAATGCGGATAGTTTCACGGTGCGGTGATTTGAGCCCCTTGACTTGCAGTTTGAGGCAGGCGTACGGATACTAGACATCGATGATGTTTACTTCTGGGACTGTTGGCTACTAACATTCCTGGACTGAGCTACGGGATGGAGATCCCCTTACGATCTTGTTCGGGATTCTTGAGAGAGCATATATTTATGTATACCTTGTTATAGTACCCACTTCTTGGGTTTTGGTTAGTCTCCTTGCAAGAGAGGCGAAGTCGTGCAGGGTATGCCATGCTCTTTCCATGTCTAGCTTCTCGGGGTTGGACAATTATACTCATCTCCAATAGGTAGAGAAAACTCGATGAGAAGTTCATCTTGTCACCACTTCTATCTCCTTGTGTTTGGAAGAGTCAACTTCATTCCTCTTATTGGGTTGAGTTGTACTCTTTACAGCACTCTCCGTTGTACACCATTACTTTTCCCTGCTCGATCTACTGCTAACATCTTCAGTACCTCCTTTGTTTCTCCCTCGAGCCTTTGTGGAAACCTACTGAGTATTTTTATACTCGCCATTATATGGGCTTTTCCTAAACATGGTGTTCCCTTGCAGACAACAGACATGTTGGTCATGACGTTAGAGGATCTTAAGAGTTCGAGAGCTTGGACCACGTGCGGTGGTCGTAGTCGGGTTCCAGGTGTGGTACTATCCTAGCTATTTACTTTTTTTAACCATTTTTCGGGTTGTGGCACTTTTCTGGTAGGGCACATGGTTTTCCCTTTTTATTTTTAGTTTACCTTCATATTTTACTTTGTACTATTTAGAGGTTGATACACTTTTGTGGTTGTTTATAGTAGTTAGTACTTTACTCTGCACTTCTGGATTGAGTGAGCTATGTGTGTGTGTGTACAAGTACTCAAGCAAAGGTATCCCTGAGTTGTTTAGCCTTCGGAGCTTGTCTCCAACCCCTGGCCAATGGAGGTGGGATTGGGGAAGTTGCGGCTCGAGCCCAGGTCGGGTCGGGTCGTGGCGGTCCGACTGCATGGAGTTACATGGAAGATCATTTCTTACCATTAATCTCACATATGATACCAGTTAAAGAAGTGATTACATGAGGAATTTTGGAATCAGTTTCACCTAAGCTATTTTTTTCAACTACAAACTAATGGCTAGACAGAGCAGACCATTCAGGTTTTGGAGGACATGTTGCGAGCTTGGGTTGTAATGACCCCAAAACTAGTATATCAGATTCAGTGCCTTACTTTATTACATTAGCATAAATACAATACTATAATCCGAAAGGATTGATCGGTTTAGTAGTTTTTGAAACCATATTATATAAATTAACCATACATAACAACTTAAAAAAATTTATATACTCAATTTGTAACATCAATAAACTCTTCGATTAACCCTACATGTCATTCATACTATTCATAATCATATACTGGGGAAAAACAAGAAAGAGGTGATATATGTTTCTCTCTAAGAGTATTTAATATGGTAAAAGAAAATATAAATAATAATTTAGGGAGATTGAATGAAAACTAAAGTATTTATAACATAAACATGACCATAATATGGATAGAATAAAAGAAGAATAAAAAATTTCATTAAAAATCACATGAGAATGATTCTTAGCCTTGAATATTCTACTATATCAATATTTAAATGGATTATCAATTAAGAAGAATGATAATTTGGGAATTAATAATGTCATGCATCAAAAATACCATTGAGACATTGAACAATAGATTTGAAAACGATTATGTCTTTAACCAAAACAATATCTGAAAATGGGAAAGGCCTCATCAACGTTTATATTTGTTTTTCCTCATGATACCTTTAAATGCATCAAGGGTCTATAGAGGGCCCCAAATATATCTTATTATGTCTTATTCGTTCCACATACAAATGGGTTTAAAATAAAACAATATATATATAATGTGAATAACATTTCTCGATATCTTAACAAAACCACTAACCATTCTATGTATCATGTTGAATGATATCACGATAGAACATCAATGTTCAAACTGATCATAAAGGAATTAATAAAATATAATAGATTAAAGTCATAATAGAAATATAAAAATAAATCATATAATTATACAATGGAGTTTAAATAGAGGGAATTTATCAAAAAAATTATTGATGAATTCTTAGGAGAAATACCCCATTTTATTTTCAAAGAAGTGTTCTTTTAGAAAAATCATATGTATTTATTACGATTGTTTGTATATAACTAAATAATAAAAAATATTGTTTGTAAAGAAAAAATTAGATATTTTATAATTAAGAATGGGGTCTTATAATATATTATGTATGACACTTGAAAATGGAAAAGAAAATGAGGTGTTACCTTTAATCAGGTTTGTATTTCAGGAAGAATTAAGAAGGGAACCTTATAAAAAATGAAATTCAAATAAAATATAGATGAAATGATCTTGATATATGATTTTGGAACATATAAACAGAATATAAATGAAGTATAGAAATTAAATAATAATTACATGTTAATGTTAGTGAAAGAATAACCTGAAGGAGAAGGAAGAGTTTGGATAAAAACCATTACCATATTTCTGAATGTGTTCTGGATTTTACCTTAATGTACAACATAATAAAAATAAATCCAATAATTAATTAATTGAAAACCTTTTATACATTTAATTGAATTTTTTAATTTTATGAATTTCATTTATGGTTGTTTTTATGAGTTATAAGGTAAAACTTTATCGTTCATGAGTGTTCGATTCCTTGGATTTCATGATCAGTTTTCTTATTTATAAGTAAGGAAGTTCATATAAAATGGTTATATTTTTTCATACATTTAATTATATGATATTTATAAACACAAATAAGTGGAAATGGTTATATATTTCATTTAGTTAAATTTTATGAAGATTAATCCTTAAATAACACATTTAGTGATAAACGTTTAGATTATTACGGTAGTTACTGATCATAACGAACTCATTTTGTTTAATCATTCAGTATTATGTAAATATGTTACATAAAGAACACAGAAATGGTTATATTATAAACTTTACAAACTTTTTCACCCTTTATAATTGTTTTATTAATTTCCTTGAGAAAGTGAAGGAAAATGAAAATGTGTCCTCATTTAAGGTGATGAAACAACTCCTCACGGATGATGTTTTAATTTTAATAATAAAAGAGGGTGGGGAAGGGGAATAATGATGTATTATTAAATTATAATAATAGGATTACATTTTATTGAAGGTGCTATATTTTTCATTCTATTTGTATTATGGTAGGCGAGAAGAGAATAATAAATTAAATGAACATGAAAATAAATTAAAAAGAATAGGAAGAAGATTTTACCTCTTGATTTATCCTCATTGAGAACCTCATTAGGGAAATAGTTTTTGAATTTTGATTAGAACATGATCTCCTAGAAGTGGGGGAAGTATTGAAAAGTGTATTGAATATAAATTTTACAAGGCTCAAATTGTGGAATGTTTGAGGAGAAAGGGTGGTGAGGTTGATATTTATAATTGAGGAGTGGGGTGATTTTCTATTTTTTAATAATTTTTTTATTATATTAGATAAAGACTATAAATAGTTTGATATTTATTGTAAAATATTTAATAATAACCAAGCTATGTTCAAAATTATGGTTCTTACATCATCCATGACTCATGTAATATTGTATTTAGCTTATAATGTATCTATACTACAAATTGACGTATTTTACTATTCAGAAAAAAAAACATATATTTTAAAAAAATCCCAAATATTCACTAAAACCAATTTTCAATAGGTAGAATTAAATATATAACTATATTTTAGGAAAATAATTTTATAAATATGATAAATTTAATTTTTAATTAAAATCATCATTTACTTGAAAAACATAATTTTTAAAATTATAACTCATTTTATGACATAATTAAAAATTAAATAAGCTCTCATTTAATGATAAAAAATCATATTATAAATAATAATTGATTTATCAATAAATTTATTGAAAATAAATATACATTTAAATTATTTTATTAGTTATTAAATTGAAATTAAATATTTATGAATTAGATAAATACCAACAGTTAATTAGCAATTCTTAAAATATTCACATACAAATACTATGATATAATTATATCATACATTCATTTAAAAAATACCTAAGTTTTATTTATAAAATCATGGGGGATGTTACTATTCATTTTACGGATTTTTTCTTCATAAGGGTCATATTACTTTTCCTAAGGCCAAGTTACTATTTAATCGGTATAGGTTCCTTAACATCTTGTGATACCTAATATATAATTCATTATAAATTTATAAGGTTTGTAGTATGTTGTCTACGTAATTTTCTTATTTATATTATATTTAATAAACAAAATAATGAAACTATAATTGATATAATTATTGGTCATTACATTCTCTCCTTTTATATAAATTACATCCTAAAAATTTCCATAATCTCATCTCATAAAAAGATTTTGGTAGTTCTTCATCATAACTTCTTTGGGATCCCATGTTGCATCATAAATATTATAATTTTTCAAATTTACCATAACCAGATTAGTCATCTTATTCCTTCACACATGTTCTTTAGTGTCAAAAATGTAGATATTCTCTTCATTGGTTGATAAATCAAGTTCAAAAATATATTCGTTCAGATGTGAGGACATGTATTGGGTATTGAAGGTACTTTCTTAACAAAGAGATGTGAAACAAATTGTTTAATTTAGAAAGGCTAGGTGAAATTTAAAAATGATTATCCATAGCTCTAATTGACTCCATAATTTCAAATGGATCAATGTACATGGGGCTCAGTTTCCCATTTCTGTCAAATCTTATAACACACTTACACATAGATACTTTTATGAAAACATGATCTCCCACTTGAAGTTCCAAGCCATTTATCACATATATTAATAGATAATTTTCAACAATTGATGTTATTTGATATGTGTTTGAATAGTTTTTACATTAATTATTGTTTCCTTTACAATTGTTGGGACTACAAGCTTCCATTAACTAACTTCATCCTAATATTGTGATGTACAAATTATCTTTACATACAATGGTTTATATGGTTATATTTGAATACTAGAATGAAAACTATTATCATAATAAAACACTAAAAAAGATAAATATTGATCCCATATACCAGAATATGAAGTGATCATGGTCTCAAGATGTCCACTAAGGTGTAGATTATCTTTATTTGACTGCCCGCCAATTTGAGGGTGATAAGTAGTACTCAAATTAAGCACATTATCCAAATTGTTCTGAAGAGTCTTCTAGAATTTTTATGTAAATCATGAATCATGATTAGACATAATAAAAATAGGTTCTCCATGTAGTCATATGATTTCATTAACATTGATTTGTGCAAGGAACCATAGTGTCAAATCCTTCCTTATGAATAAAAAATGTGCATATTTAGTAAGTTGTTCAAATATAAACCATATTGATTAATTGTTTATTGGAGTTTTTGGTAATCCACTTACAAAATAAATGGTGATTTTATACCGTTTACATGTAGGAATAGGTAGATGTTGCATTAATCCTCAATGATGTTGTCTTTTAGACTTCACATATCGACAAATCTAAACATCTTGATATATACTATACAATTTCTTGATTCATGTTTTCAAATCAGAAATGTTCCATCAAATCATTCTACATATTAGCGATAACATGGTGAATAGGGAAATTATAACTATGAGAATAATCTAATAACACTTTTTTTATAAATGGTATAGAGGGAAGACATAGCCTCTTCCCAAATTTTATAATTTCAACTGCACAAATGATTTCTGGTAACTTCTCATCATTCAAAAAATTAATTATCTTTTGAATATTTTAATCATCATACGGTAAACTTTTGATCCTTTCTAATAAATATGTTTATACAACCAACTAAAAATGTAAGGTTGTTTCACCTTCCTTCACCATTCCCATATCAATATTTACTAGATCCATGTTAAGAGGATCATTTTAAATCCTCATTTTGTTTGTAACCCCATGATTCATCCTTCTCAAGGCATCTGCAACCTTATTTTCTATTCCATGGTGATAGTGTATTAATCTATACTAATCCTAAAGTAGCTCAAGAAATTTTCTTTTCCCAATGGTGAGATCGTTCTGTAATAAGATACAATTCATGATCTTGTGATCTATAAATATCTCACTTTTTTCTCCATAAGGATACTATCTCCCTATTTTTAGAGAAAATGTTACAGTCTTTAAATGAAGACAATGAGTTAGATAGTTCTGTTCATGAGTTTTAAACTACCTTGATGCATACGCAATAACTCCATCATTTAGTATAAGGAAACACCAATTAATTTCTTTTATAAATCACTATAAGTCATGAACTCGCCATTTTTTGATGGTAGAGTCAAGATTGTGTAATTCACTAATATCCTCATTAATTATTCCAAAAATTATTCAGATTATTTTTTCCATGTGAACATAACCCCTGAATGAGTAATCATTGATAATGGGTCAGGTAATAAAGAGAAGTTTTTAATGAAATGATGATAATAAACTGTTAAAAAAATAATGCTAGGTACTTCAATTATGTTAAATCGTGTAAGCCATTTCTGAACATCTTTTTTATTCATAAGATCAACTATGATTCGATCCTTAGAAAAAATAAGGACCAGAAATGAAATTGATTGAATACAAAATTCACATTTTCTATACTTCCCATATAATTCATTTATTATTGGAGTCTTCAGAACAATTTATATGTGATTATCATGGTATTCATATATAATGAATAATATTAAGATATCATCAATAAATACAACACCAATGTTATCATGATATTACTTAAAAATATGTTAATTACATACATGAAAATTGATAGTTCTCAGTCAAAATGGAATTACAGTAAACTCGTAATGTCCATTCCTGGTTCGAAATTCTATCTTGTCAATATATTCTACTCTAAGACACAAATGATGATATCCAGATCAATATTTAATCTGAGAAAAGTTTTGATCTCCATGAAGTTAATAAAATAAATAAACAATGCTAAGAAAGAGATAATTTTTCTTTATTTTAATTGCATTGATTATCTATAATCATCACATAGACTCATACTCCATCTTTCTTCTTGGAGGATGGAACATGGGCTCCCTATAGAGATGTGTAACGTCTTGATTCTGGAAGCCACAAAGAGGTACCCCATACCCAGTTGGTCACATGGCCTCAAGCGCATTTCCCCGAACTCCAGAGGTTGCCAACTAGCAGCGAGAGCGTTGGTTGTGATCGTGGGGAAACTATGCCATCATTGGAAGAGTACACATAGTAAAAGAGAAATAAGAAACAATAAAAAAAGTATTAAACTATCCATACACAAGAGAACATCAGAAGATTAAAACAATAAAAAAATAGTGAACACATACATATATGAAATGATGCATGATACATATGTATAGGAAAGTATCCAAACAAGTCACAATGCTAGAAATACAAAAGTGAAAACCAAATTACAAAATAAAGGTAAACATATAAACTCCTCAGTAGTGCAAGCCTCAGCTTGGTCCCATGCTCTCCATCTCCGATGCAATAAACTACATGAAGTAGAAGAGCACTTGACCTTGTCTATAGCTGCAAAAATATAATTGGTTTGGGACCAAAAGAATGACCCAAATACGGTGTGGGACAAAATCCGAGTAGAAAACCACCTGAAGATCTGTGCCTAATAGTCAGTGAGTATATGGAAGGTAGTAGTATAGTAGTTAGTAAACAGTAGGAAGTAACATGAAAGTACACATTAGTAAACAATCCACAGTTCAAAAAACAACAGAGAAGCAAACAGCTACCCAAAAACAGGAAAATCCCCATTGGAAGTACCCACAACCATCACCTATAGTCATATCCAAGAAGTATCAATAACCCTCTGGGCAGTACATTCATCCTAACCCCTATGGTTTGGTTATACAAAAATTTTAACTCTCTGAGGAAGCATGCTAAGTCAATTCCACTTATAGTCTGAGGTAGTCAGGGACTCTCCAAGGAAGATCACGCGGTCTAATCCCCTTATAGCCCCAAGGTCTAGAGACTCTCTGAGGAAGATAACTCGGTAATTTACTCCTATAGCCTCAGATCAATCACAGACTCTCTGAGGAAGCTCACTCGGTCAATCCCTCCTATAACCTGGAATGGATTAAGAAAATTCAAACAAAACAAAGACTCTCTGAGGAATCTATCTTAGTCTATCCTCATGTAGTCTATATATCTCAAGACTCTCTATGGAAGCTCACTTGGTATATCCTTTTGTAGTCTATAATATCTACTACTCTCTAGGAAGCTCACTCGGTCTATAACCTATAATCTATAATTTCCATGACTCTCTGAAGAAGCTCACTCTGTCTATCCCCTTATTGTCTATAGGACCAGGTTATCACGACCCCCTGCCAATCAAATCATAATAATTATATAAGGCTAAAGTGAAATTACCGAGCTACTTGGCTAACCAGTCTACATCATAAATAGAATGTTAGAGAATAACTCTCTATCGTACGGTCACAAGACATCGAAAACAGGTATAACGACCAAATGCTGAACAAAACCAAAGGTTCATAAACAGAACAGGGCATGGTAAAAAACATCCAAGAATAGCAATTATCCTCACACATAACTAAATTACCTCCACATAATCATCCAAGAAAGTCAGTAAAACAACAGGATAAAAATAGTAATCACACAACACCTCGTTCAAGTGTATTGGTGGAAATTGCACATAAAACTAAAATACATTGATTGGAAAGGAAAAAACCACCTATCTTCATGATAAGAGAACTATATAAATTAACCATGAGTCCCAAATTCCCTTAGGTCCTTATAGATCAAAAAAATTCACAAAATGCTCAACCCACGATAACCTGAGAAAGAGGACGAACTGGAAAACGAAGCTCTGGAAGAAGTAAGAGCATACCATTGCAGTTCCAATGTAATATATGGCTTTCAATCTAGAGAAAGAATGGAGGATCGAGGGCTTGGAAAAGATTCACTACTGTACCCTCCCATTCGGTCGAAGAATCTAGAGAAGAAGATGGTTATGGTGTTAAGACGCGACCCCAGCCCGTTTAATGAAAAAAAGAAAGCACATGACATATACATTTGGAGTATACGGCGTGTACTAGGATTTTCCATACTTCGATTTAAGTGGCCTCCACATCACCCCACACACCATGTGTGTGGCCCAGACACAGCCAACACACGGCCTTGCGCGACAATGGATTACACAACATTTACTCATAATGTACATGACGTGTACTTCAAAAATATCTATAAACTCCTCTTTTCTCAAAAACTCTAGAAAAAGGAAAACATACCTGAAAAGTATGTTTGGGTTCTTACAAACATCCCCCCTTACAGAAATTTGTCCCCAAATTTCCCTAGAGAGGCATGTAAGAAGAAATCTCGTACAACTCTGGCCACTGCGATCGAACATTAGACTCCCTATGCCATGTCTTGTCTGGTACTCGCTTGTGCTGCCATAGCACCCGTACCAGAGAAACAGACCAGGCATAGAGAACCTTCATACTACAACCGACAATCCGGATAGGATGATCCTTAAATGATGCATCCGCTTCGAGATAAACCTCCTCAGGTTGAAAGACATGAGATGGGTCTAAAAAGTAATGTTATAGTTGAGAAACGTGGAATACGTCGTGCATAGCTCGGTACCTATGAGGTAACTGAAACTGATAGGCTATCGGCCCAACACACTCCAACACCTAAAACGGCCTGACGTACCATGGTGAAAGCTTACCTATTCAGCGAATCCTCTTTTCTTCCAACCTCATTGTGACACACAGGAAAACCTGATGCCCAACCTCGAACTCTAGAGGTCATCTCTGCTAATCAGCGTAATACTTCTTGTCTAGACTGTGCCATATCCCTCCTCTTCCGAATAAACTCTATCTTCTCTAAGGTCTCTTGAACAAGACGAGGTCCCAGCAAAGCTGCCTCTCCTGCCTCCAGCCAGCATAAAGGTGAATGGCATGGCCTACCATACAAAGCCTCGCAAGGTTCCATCTGAATAGTCTCCAGAAAACTGTTGTTGTAGGAAAATGTTACAAGAGGTATATTCTTCTCCCAAGAACCTCCAATGTCTAGAACGCAAGCTATGATCATATCCTCAAGCACCAGAATCATATGCTCAGACTGGTCATCTGTCTGGGGATGGTATGCTATACTCCAAAGTGCATGTCTATCCAAAGCGTTCTGAATCCCCTGCCAAAATCGAGAAGTAAAACACGCATCTCTGTCTAAGACAATGGAGTGTTGAACTCCAGGTAGATGTACAATATCTCGGATGTACAACCATCATAGCTCATCAACACTGAAGGTCTCATTGATCGGTAAGAAGTGAGAAACCTTCATGAGTCTGTCAATGACAACCCATACTGCATCGTTCCCTCGAAGAGACCTCAGCAAAACAGTCACAAAGTCCATCGCGATATCATTAAACTTCAACTATGGAATGGGTAATAGGTGCAAAATACATGCTTCTCATTGATGCTCTACTTTCAAATGTTAACAAGAGGAACACCTCATGACAAAACCAGTAACATCTCCCTTCATACCGGGCCACAAATACTGGCAGTGTAGATCACGATACATCTTGGTGACGCTAGGATTAACTGCCCAAACCAAGGAATTAAAATACTGCATCAGCTCCTCGCGTATGTCTACTTTCACCCATACGCATCCCTAGAAATGCAAGATCACATCATCTCCCACTGTCCATCTAGGAAGAGGGTCATCTCCAGACACACTCTCCCACAAGAATAGGACTTCTGAATCTGATAGCTACCTCATCCGTACCCGATCAAGAAGATTAAAGGTAAGAGCTACATAAGATAGAAAGTCATGCCCTTGTATATCGTGCACCTACAAATGAATATCAGAGAACATAGCCATAACATTCCACTCCCTACTAGCCTCTTGAAGCACTTGTATTTGAGTTCTCCTACTGAGTGCATTAGCCACAACATTGCCTTTCCCAGGCGTATAATAAATCTCAAAGTCGAAGGACTAATGATTCTCGACCCACCTGTATTGTCTCAGATTCAGATCATGCTGAGTGAAGATGTACTTGAAACTTTTGTGGTTGGTGAAAACCACAAGGTTTTCTCCCAGAATATAATGTCTCTAACAACGTAAGGCATGAACAACAGCTGCCAATTCGAGATCGTGTGTCGGGTAGTTTCTCTCATATGGCCTCAACTATCGAGACCCGTACGCAACAACTCTATCTCCCTACATAATCACATCTCCCACCCCGATACCTAAAGCATCACAGTAGACCGTATAGCTTGCTGACGTCAACCTCCCCTTTAGCTCATAAAAGGCTGAATTACAAGAATCTAACCATAACAACTTTGTCCCTTTATTGGTCAAACCTATTAGTGGTGCTGCTAGGTGTGAAAAATATTATATGAAATTTGTGTAGTATCCAGATAGCCCTATAAAACTCTGCACCTCAAAGACATTCTTCTGCTGCTCTTAGGAAACTACAACTCTCACTTTTTATGGGTCTATTGATACTCTTTTCATTGAGATAACATGACCTATGAAGTGAATCTGATCCATCCAAAAGTGGCATTTTGAGAGCTTAGCATATAACTGATGATCTGTCAGTGTACTCAGAAAGATCTAAAGATGGGTAGCATGGTCGTGTCGAGTGTGAGAGTACAACAAAATTTATTCCACAAAAACCACCATGAAAGAAACCAAGTATGGATGGAACACATGATTCATCAGTGCTATGAAAGCTACACGCGCATTCATGAGACCGAACGGCAAAACCATATATTCTTATAGACCATCCCTACTCCGGAAATCTATAAGAGGTATATCCGATGGTCTAACGCACAACTAATGATAACTACATCTCAATTTAATCTTTTACCGCACTCGGGCTTCTTGAAGCTGATCAAAGAGATATCGGTTCTTGACCGTCTACTGGTTCAACATCTGATAGTCCACATAATGCCTGAGGGTACCATCTGCCTTCTTCACAAACAAGACATCTGAACCCCAAGGGGAAGTACTGGGTTGGATGAAATTCTTTTCCTATAACTCCTCCAACTACTTATTGAGCTCCTGCAACTCAGGTGTAGCCATCCTATATGGAGGACTGGACACTGGTGCTGCCCTTGGAATTAGCTCAATAGAAAAGTCCACCTCATGCTCCGGAGGTAGACGTGAAAAGTCTTCTGGGAAGACATCCCTGAAAAGATCCACTACTGGACGAAATTCTAACTGTGAATTCCACTGGTTATCCAGATATAGTCTAGAAATCTGGTCTGTAACTCCACCTAGCCCATGATTCTCGGGCCCCACTCGAATTTCCGGGACACCCCACTCACCATTATAAAGAACGGATCCACCCTCGGGTGATACAAAAATCACCCTGCGGTGATAGCAATTGACAACTGCATGGAAGGGAACTAATTACTGCATTTCAAGAATGACATCCTAGCTCTTCATCTCTTGGACATAGAGGTCCCATAATAAGTGACACCCTGCAACCTCGAGAGGGTACTATCTGCTCTGACGTATACTAACCGCTCTAATCCCCAATGGGGTGTCTAGAGTCAAAGTATTGGCAGAGGAAAAGATGTAGAGCCCAAGGTTCTCCACAACAGCAATAGAGATAAAACTATGTGTAGATCCAATATCAAAAAGAGATGAAGATAAAACTGAGGCTACTAAGATTGTACATAAAACTGTAGAAGGTTAGGGATCCTGCTCCTTATTGGTCTACTCTATAGTAAAATTCTCGCCTTTACCATGGCCCTACGACCCTGGATGACCACTCAGAGCTGGTCCAATCCACTGTCTCCAGAAACCCAGTGACTAACCACCACGACCGTGACCTCCACCTTAGCCTATACGGCCGAAAGAACTTCATTTCCCAGACTGGTGAGAAACTGGAGATGCATCTCTTGTAGGTGGGGTCATAGAAGAACCCCTACAACCAGCTGTAGGTGAAAATATCTAACAAAAAAACTGAATATGCCCCATCTTTCCATAAGATCAGCACTCTATCGGGTCTCTCAGGCACTGAGGCCTAGTATGCCCTCTCCTCTCATATTGGTATCATACAACAAGGCTGCCCGAAGATAGATTATGCCTCCTCAGATCTCCTCGAGAAGACTCGATGCAGAACTTCCTTCTATAAGTAGGAGGAACACTATCTCTGGGTGTCGAACAACCCTATCTCCCTTCTCTATAATCTCTCAGATTGCGCTTTTTGACTAGATACTAGTTGAAGATAGATGATATCAAATTAAACCTGAAGATTTTCACCTGCAAGCAGATTTTTTTCCTGAGACCATCCTCGAACTTCCATGAACGGAACAACTCATCACCTACTGGAATCGGTAGGAAACTCTGCAGCTCAGAAAAGTGAGACGAGCACTCTATAATAGAAAGAGTACCCTACTCTAGACTGGTAAACTCCCATGATCGATTGGCCCTCAAGGTCTGTGGGTAGAAGTAATCATAGAAGATGCGCCGAAACTCATCCCAAGTCTTACTCTGATGGAGCCCTGACAATGAGATCCCCTCTCACCACCTCTTGGCGGAGTCTCAGTGTATATAGGTAGAGAGCATCACCCTATTCTCTAGAGGTATCTCTAGATGGACGAAAATAGTCAGTGTGGCCTCTAGCCATGACTCTGTAGACTGATGTCCTCCATCCCCTGATAAAGTAAAAGGATGATGATGCTGGAAAACCCACATCAACTCAGCCATCAATGGGGCAGGAGGCGGCACTCCCTGGAGGGTCTGCCTCATCCTCATAAAAACTTCCCTGAACTGTGCATCAGCACCTGCAACTGGTATAACTGCTGGTTCTAAGACTGGCACAGCATGATGATCTGTAGGAGGTCCCTGATCGACCATATCTGGTGTCTGGTCACCGTCTGGCAGTTGACTTATAACAGAAAGATGTCTAAGTGGAATAACTATGAATGGTCAAAATCACACCTAAGATCAGGTTTATCATATACTAAGAACACAAGAGTACAAGACAAGAACAAAAGAAATAAACAATCAAGTTTTAAAAAACACAACTACATGGCGTGTATATAAACTACACAACGTGTTGTTTTAATCCATTCACATGGGAGTGTACTTCTGCCACAGCTAGTCGTGTAACGCCCCAAACACACGATGTGTTGTCCCCACACACGATGTGTACTTGAATTCTATTCCCCTACCTGAGTCTCTTTACATGGATAACCCACACGGTCCCCTTAATCATAGACTACATGGAGTGTTCAAGAATGACTCGGCATGTACTAGACAAGGTTTCAATGACACGTGTTGTTAGTTACACGGCCAATTACATGGTTCACTCTACACGACATGCTCCATGGAAACACGGCGTATACATGAAGGATTTCCATGACCCCTATTTTTCGTGACACGACCGAGTACATAGGTTACAAGGCACAATGTGTGATAACAGGACGCATTATGTATTGTAAAAGTTTCATCTATTTGTGTCGTTAGCTACACGGGTAGACATATGGTTACTACAACATGAAATGTACCTATCGTACACGGCGTGTTTCTGAAAATTTTTCACAACCCCATGTTTCTGCCCACATAGTCAGTGACACGATTTAAAAACTACCTGACATGTATTAATAAAGTACACGCTGTGTGTTTTGGGGTTTTCTGGTCAGTAGCTCAGAAGCTGCTCAGAAGCCTCGAAAACACAGAAAATAAGACTTAAAGTGCCAAATTCTGATCTGTGAGGGCCCATACTCCCCGCGAATCAAAGTATAGAATCTTATAAAAGTTATTACAAGGAAACCAGGCAATTATCCACAAATAGCTGGTCCATGAGGGCCTATAATACCTTAAGAACCAATGTTTGGTGTCCAGTTAAGCAAAGTAATATACAAAAAAATTCCCTATGAAACAACAATGATTCTATCAAACAATCTATCACCACAACATGAATAATCAACAAAACGTATATCACAACAACATGAAATCGCTAATGCATCCTAGATTGCATGGAAATAATGCATGTAATGGGATTTCTAACAAGTTCCTCTATGATGAATGAGATGGCATACTCTCATCTCATCAGGTTGCGACAGAAATAGAACCGCAATAACAACAGCAGTAACATCACAAATAATATGAATCACCCAATGGTGAAATCAAATCAACAGTAAAAGTGAAAACAATTAATACTACAATAAATTATGTAGTATATATTTTCCCTGTACATGGGTTACCTACTCTCGGGAAGAACTTATTACAAAGTACCTAATTCATCCTATCCCTGTCTATAGGCTCAAAATAGTAAGTCAAGAGAAAAGAGTTCATTAGATCGCACTTTGTAACGTCCCAGTTTTGGATGCCACGTAAAGGCGCCCCATACCCGGTCTGTGACATGGCCTCAAGGACATTTCCCCAAATGGGATAGGCTACCGACTAGTAGCGAGGTCCTTGGGTGTGATAGTGGGAAAACTATGCCCTCATTGGACGAGTACACAAGGGAAAAGAGAAATAATAAAAAATAATAGAAGTAGTAAACAATACATACACAAGTAACAAAAAAAGACTAAAATAATAAACAACTAGAGAAGACATACATATATGAAATGATGCATGATACATATGTATAAGAAAGCATCCTAAAAAGTCACAATGCTAGAAATACAATAGTTCAAACCAATGTACAAATGAAAGGTAAACAACTAAACTCCTCAGCATCGCAACCATAGGCTTGGTCCCATGCTCCCCAAATCCAATGAAATAAAGTACCTGATGTAGAAGGGTGCTTTCGCTTGTCTGTACTCACAACAATATAATCTGTTTGGGCCCAAAAGCATGACCCAAACTAGGTGTGAGTGTAAATATCAGTATGCAACCACCTGAAGATCTATTCCTAATAGTTAGTGGGTATATGGCGTGTTATAGTATAGTAGGTAGTAAAAAGAAATATGTATAAGTATAATACTCAGCATTAAACAATCCACATATCAAAAAACATCAGTGAAGAAAATAGCTAACTACAAAAAATAAAATCCACCTCGGAAGTACCCACATACATTCCCTCTTGTCATATCCAAGAAGTGCCAACAACCCTCTAGGTAGTACACTCAGCCTAAACCCTTGGTTTGGTCATATGATAATTATAAGACTCTCTGAGAAAGAACTCTTAGTCGATTCCCCTTATAGTCTAAGGTAGCCAGGGAATATCTGAAGAAGATCACACGGTCTATTTACCTTATATCCCTAAGGTCTAGAGACTCTATGAAGAAGTTCACTCTGTCAATTCCTTCTATAGCCTCAGGTCTATCATAGACTTCTTGAGAAAGCTCACTCAGTCAATACCTCCTATAGCCTGGAATGGTTCAAGGAAATATAAATAAAACAAATACTTTCTGAGGATTCAAACTCGGTCTATCCTCCTATAGTCTATAGAGATCAAGACTCTATAAGGAATCTCACTCGGTTTATCTTATTGTAGTCTATAATATCTAAGACTCTATGGGAAGATCACTCAGTCTATCCCCTATAGTTTATAATGTCCAAGTCTCTTTGAGGATTCTCACTCGGTTTATCCCCATATAGTCTATAGCACCAGGTTCTCACGACCCCATGCGAGTCAGTGCATAATAATTCTATAAGGTCAAATTAAACCTAAAGAATTACTTGTCTAACCAGTCTACAACATAACAATCTTGTTAGAGAATAGCACTCCATCCTACGGTCACAAGGCATGGAAAAAGGCATAACGACCAAAGGCTGAACAAAACCAAAAGGTTGTAAATAGAACAAGGCATGGGAAAAACATCCAAGCATAATAATTATCTTAACACATAACCAAATTACCTCCACACAAGAATCCAATCAAGGCAAGAAAATAGTAGGGAAAAACAACAATCATGAGATACCACGTTCAAGGGTATTGGGGGAAATTTCACATAAAACTAGAAGACATTGAACGGAAGGGCACAAACCACCAAACATGATGCTAGGATATCAATATACTTGACACATGAGGCTTGAATCTCCTTAGGTCATCATAGATCTACAAAAATGCACAAAATGATCAACCCACGATAACTTGAGGAAGATGTGGAATTGGAAAACGATTCTCTAGAATAAAGAACATATTATCATGATGGTTCCAACACAATAGAAATCAGTTGATTTGTAGAACAGATGGAAGCTCGGGGGGTTTAGAGAAGATCTGAGGCTATGCCCTCACTCTAGGTCGAAGAAGCTGGAGAAGACGATGATTCTAGGGTTAAGACGTGACCCGGTCCATTTAATGAAAAAAAGAAAGCACACAACGTTTACTTTTGGAGTACGCGGTGTGTACTAGGCTTTTCCATACTCTGCTTTAAGTGGCCTCCACATAACCCCACAAACCGAATGTGTGTCCCAAACATGGCCAGCACACAGTCTTGTGCAGAAAGGGAGTACATGACGTGTACTCATAATGTACACAACGTCTACATCAAAAATTTCCATAAACTCCCCTTTTCTCAAAAAGTCTAGATAAAGGAAAACATACCTTAAAAGAAGGTCTTGGTATTTAGAAGAAGCACTATTGATAATAAATCTCTTTCATTCAATTCCTCTAGTTGATTCTTCAGATCCACAAATTTCAATGTGTCCATTATATATAAAGACTTTTATATAGGTATTGTACTTGGAATTAAATAAATAGAGAACTCAACTTCTTTATCTAGAGAATATGGAGAAAAATATTCTGTAAATACATTAATTTATTCTTATATAGTAGGTACATCCTCAATTTTAAGATTTATTTTCTTATCCATAGTTGATGTTTTCTCTTCCTCATAATGATTATAATTTATTAGAGATACATGGGGTTTATCTAGATGAGAATCAAATGGTGATGATTCTGATATAAAGATAAGGGATTTTCCACCATCCACAAAAATTGTAATTTACTTCTTAATACAATAGATACATTGCATAATATTTTGAAAGCCTCACCATGATAAGGATTATGTCAAAGTCAACCATAGAAATGGATATAAAATCAAATGATAAGCAAACTTTTTTTTCTATATTGGGAACTTCTGGACACATGATTTTTGCAATCATACTTCACTTAGGGGTTTTGACTGACAACTCCCATGATAATGAAAATTGGAAATATCTAATTTTTTATGTGAAATGGGAATACATGAACTAATTTAATGATAAAAAAAAAACTCTTTAGCTAAATATAAGGAAACTTTTAATTTACCTTAAACCACAGAAATGGAAATGATAGCCTCGGTTGTAGTTATTTTATAAGTTGTTCCCTTTTCCTATAAGATTTTCTGATTAATGTTTCATTATCACTTTAGAAAATCTTTTTCTTAGTAACCCATATTCGGAAAAGTTTCATAATTAACATCGGTATCTTCTTTTTTACCTTTCCTGTCTTGATCATGATGACCTTTCCCACCACCCTTATAGAAAACTATTGTTCCTTTTAATAATGTAGCAGGATGTTTTCTTCCAATCGTATCACACATTGGATAATTCACATTTTTATTTATACCTTTATCCATTCATTACTCTACCACACTCTTCTTCTCTTATTTTCCCTTTAATTCATAAGACTTAGAGGCTTATTTCCATATTTTGAGAGCACATGATACTATATATTTTTATGAAATGAAATTTTTAAAAGACTAGTTCCTTATAGAAGAATGGTTTTAAAACCTAAATGAATCGATCAATCTTGATCCTTGAATTATATATGTATCTTTAATAATTAAATTATATAAATTTAATTATTTATTCATAATTTTTAATATTCTCATCTTCTTTTTGTTTTAGAATGAAATATTTTCATTCTATATCCTCTTGTTGATCCTGAGGAAAATATTATGCTAGGAAAATTTTCTTAAAATCTTTACATTTCATATTTTTAAATTCTTCCTCCTTCATTATGTTTTCAATTATTCAGAACCATTGGTCTACATATCCTAATAGATAACAAATTACCGTGATAAACTTCTCCCTTTATTTATTTCCCAAATAATAAATATATTCTCTATGGAACGAATCCACTACTCCGCTAAAAATGGGTTTCTAGTCCAATTGAATGATAGAGGAAATTGTCACGTAAGGAAATATAACATTTCTCCACCACATTATGATTTAGGATTCCACATGTAGATATGGTTATTGTTCATAACATGTGTCAGTTATCCAATTATAGTTATAAGTTGATCAGAACTAGTCATAGATTTAATACCAATAACATTATCTTTCATAGGAGTTAAATCGCATCATGGTACACACATATTGATATTGTTTCCCTTCCTTCTACTAGGAATCATTTTTAAATAATGGAACACACTAAATTAGGTTAGGAATCATAATTCATAATCTGTAACTAAAAAAACACTTTACAGAAATTGTATTATTGTGAATAACTAATCTCATAATCATAAATGGGGATTCATTGAAGACAAATTTCTTTTTAACACTTTCAGAGTGATTTGTAAATAGAAATTAATTTATATAAATAATATCACCTGCACATGTAAAACTAGGTGTATAATAAGGCTCATTTTCATGTACGATGTTACTACGAGTAAGGCCTAGGACACCTAGTTCGGGTTTTTCCCCTAAGTAAATCTCTTCCAGAACCACATCAACTTTTAGTATCCATATAATAATTTATTTCGAAGAAGGACCACAAAATTTCCAACATATAATAATTCTATGATATTAATCTGTTTTTAGCGTCAAAAAAATATTAGGGAAATTTTTACTTATATTTGTTTTCTAAATCTATGTTACATGGTTTCTACTAAACTTCTTCTCATACGAATTGTAAATTCCCTAACCATAGTATCTCGGAGCTAGTGCAATACTTCATTATAATTACAATGATAAATGACTTGAATCAAAATGATATGTCATTTTACTAGTTTTGGAAACCATATTAAATAAATTATCATTATACTATATCTTGAAGAGAGAAAAAAATATAGAATCATAATTCTTAACACATTAACACTCCTAAATTAACTCTAAATGTCATACATAATATTCATCTTTATATCCTACAGAAAAATAAAACATAAGATAGGGTTGATATAAGATGCTCAATAAGAGTATGTAATATGGTAGAAGATAAAATAAAAATTTTTATTACTCAATTACTGAAATCATGTGTCATTAGAACATGTACTTGAACATAATATGGAAAGAATAAAATCAAAATAAATAATGCCATAAAAATAATCACATGATAATTAATACTAGCAATGGATATTATCTAGTTGAATATTTACATGGATTATAAATTACTAATATCATATTGAGGGAATTAATAATTTTGTAAATATAAAAAATATTGTTGTGGACTTGACCAACCCATTTGAAAATGATTGAAGACATGGCCAAAACCGTATCTAAAAATTGGAAAGGCCTTGGGAAAGTCTGTATTTGTTTTGTCTCCTGAGACTAACTAATACATCAAGGGGATATATTGAGTCACACCCTTCACATAATATATCCAATAAATTCTTTATATAATTGGGGTTTAATAGAAACTACATATACATATGAAATATAATAACAACCTTTTTCAATACGTAAACATAATCCCTAACCATTCTGAGTAACACGATGAATTGTATCAAGATGGCACATCCACAGTCAATCTAAAAATAAATGATTTCATAAAATAGAGTAGATGGTAATCATAGAAGAAAAATATAAATAATAAATGAAATTTAATAATTATGTTTTCATATATGAAAATACTCTATTAAAATCATCATGGAATTATTGGGAGAAATACCCATTTTATATTGAAAATTATATTTCTTTTGGAAAAATCATTTCTATTTTTTCCTGATTCCTTCCATAAAACTAGAGATGAAAAAATATATATCTTCCTGAAAATAAATAGTTATTTTATAAAAAATATTTGTTTCAAGAAGTACATTGTGGATGGTACTTGTGAATGGGTTTAAAATCGAGATATTCCCATTAATCGAGCTTGCGTGTCTGGATGAATTTAGAATAGAACTATGTAAAACATGTATTTATTATAAATGAAATATGAAATGATATGTATATATAATTTAGGAACATATAACCATAATATATAAGAATTATGAAAAATTAAATAATCGTTATATTAGGGTAAATGTACTGAATGAATAACCTGATGGAAAAATAGAGGTTTTGGTGGAAACCCATACATTATGTCTTAATGTGTTATGCACATGACCTTAATGTCATGGATAGTCAATTTATATATGTTAATTAATTAATTAAAAACACTTTATACATTAAATATATTTTTATAATTTAATTATGTTCATTTTATAGGCTTTTTTATTAGTTATAAGATATTATTTTATCATTTTGTAGCTTTGGTTTCCCTAATTTTCATGATCGGTTCACTTATTTATAAGTAATAGAGTACATGTAAAATGGGTTTAATTGTAGAAAATAAGAATTAATTTTTATTAATAAAAATAAATATGTATAAATTGTTATATATATCATTTTTTATATGTTATGGTGAAGAGTCAGTAGATAATATATTTATGGATAACCATATAGATTATTACTACAATTATTTATCACAACATACTCATTTTGGTTTTATGATTTATCATTATGTAAATATGTTACATCTAGAACATATAAATGGTTATGATAATAATTTTAAAATCTGTATCAACCATTAAATTTTTTTCATAAGTAAAAATTATTATTGTTAATGAAAATGAAAACATGTCATCATTGAATGCGAAGAAACAACACCTCACGAATGATGGTTCCATTTTTAGAATAAAACGGATAGGAGAAGGGTTTTGATGATGTATTAATTCATTATCATAATAAAATTATAGTAAATTTAATGTACTATATTTTTCATGCTACATGGATGAGGGTATTTGTGTTGAGAATAAAAAAAGAAAAGTATTTGAAAAGAAATTAAAAGGAAAAGGAAGAGGATTTTATGTCACGACTTCTCATCCTAGAGAATCTTCTTAAGGATATGGTTTTGGCCTTTTGATTAATCCAAATGCTTCTAGACATGGGTTAGGGTCTTGGGAATAGTAATGAGAAGAAATTTTACAACGCTCAAATATTTTATGGTGTGAGGATAAGGGGTGGTGAGGGATCGTATTTATAATGAAGGAGAGGGGTTCTTTTTGAATATTCTATTCACTTTTTTATTATTTTGTCTCAGAAATATAATTTTTATGATAATTATCATAAAACATATTAAAATAATGGTGTTAAATTTTATATTTTGGTTCCTACATCTTCCATGTCTTAGGAAAAATACCATTTATCTTATAATGTATTTATACTATAAATTATAGTATTTAACTATTCCCAAAAAAATAATGTATTTTACAAATATCAAAAAAATTTACCCTAACAATATTATACATGTTTAATTCTAAAATAGAACCCATTTTGTGAAGATTATTTTATAACTATATAAATTCTAGTTTTTGATTAAAATCATCATTTACTTGAAAAATACAGTTTTTAAAATTACAACATATTTTATAACACTCTGAAAAATTAACTAATATCTTATTAACAAAATCCTAAAATCCTAAGACACCAAAATATTAAATTATGAAAACATTTTATGAAAAATAAATCTATTTTATAAAATTTTATTATTTATAGAGCTGTATTTACAAATTTATGACTCACAATAATACCAACACATAATTAGTAATTTTTAAAATATTCATCCTCTTATAATATAATATAATTGTATATAACATTAATTTATAAGATTAAAACATTATATTTATATTAACATGGTTTAGGATACTATTAATCGTTTTGATTTTCCATTCATAAGGGTTATATTACTATTATGAAGGTCATGTTTCTATTTCATCAGAATAGGCTTCTTAACTTCTATAAATAACTATTATTCAATTAATTCATAAATTATTAAGATTTTAATTGTGTTCTATAATTGATTTTATGTAATTTATATTATATTAAATAAAGATAATATAAGAAATTCCATTGATAGAATTATGGGTTGTTACATGCATGTTGAAATTTGGCCATAGTTGGGATGATAGCCTACCATTGGTGGATTTTTCATAAAAGAATAACTACCATTCCACCATATGTATAAAGCCATTAAAGGATTTTTATGCATGACTCTTTTGGTCAACACATTTCTTGACTAACCTAGGATATTCAAAACTCATGATCTTAGAGATGGTGTGAGGAACTACTAAGAAACATTATATCATCCAAGAGTGTATGAAGACTACACCAATCCATTTGAAGTCATATATGGACTGACAACGGAGGCCTTTAGTGATTGATTATAGAGACCATGTGTAAATGTGGATTTCATCCTCAGCTCAGACGATGTGCAATTTTGAGGCCTACTATTCCTATAACAAATGTTTTATGTATATTAAATTTATTAAATAAAAAAAAATCAATAGTTTTCCTAAAATTAGGAATTACATCTAAATGGATTATACAATAATAAATCTGATTGATTTCTTGAATTAAAAATGTGGGTTTTACCAATGCCGCGACTTATCATTGGTCTGCGTGGGTCGTTTGTAGAAAATATCTCATAGGCATAAAATAATTAAAATAATAAACTAATTTATTTTTGACACATCAATGAAGTGACATTTTTTTCAATGATAGTTGTTATGGAATAATTACATTGTTATGCATATAAACTTTTTATTTGATGAGATCAATTTGATCCATTGGATGGGATCCCTTTATTGAATAATGACTGCTTCATGGAAAAATGATAGAAATGCAATGGAATAGGAGGGACACACCAACGACAATGAAGCCTCATCGTTCTTCATCAATGATTGATCCAAATGGAAATAGGGATTTTTAAATGGATTTATTCTTTGTTAGTAATTTCTATGAATAACATGAAACAATCAATGATAAAATTGATGCACAAATCATAGAGAATACAAGATAGTTTATTTTGCAGGGATATATTTTTGGATAATTACATTGTGATAATTGATTTATTCAATGTTACTCTTGTGGTAATGAATTTAGTTTGACATGAAGATCAATCATGGATCATTCCACTCTTCTATTCTTGTTCTTTTACCTATGATTCCATGTTCATGATAACCTTTCATAATTTGGCCTATAATTCAGTATATCCCTATCCATCGTTCATTACACAACTATTTTAGGACGCAACAATACGATATCATAGATCTGTTGCTGGTACACCATGATGTTGTTTTGATTGTGGAATTAGGGATGATTTTGATGACATTATATACACTATTTCACATTCTTCATCATTTTTCAGAACACAATGAATAACTAGGCATAAATATATTTTCTAAGATGATTATATTAGACGATGGAATGGCTCTATCAACTCGAGATATTCAATTTCTTAGTAAGTTGGTTGTATGATTAGATGTTAGAGGATCATCCATGATGCACAGAACCAGATATGGATTTCCATGAAATCATGATCTACATGGAATGCAAATAAGATTTACACATCATGTGTATCCCATGAGAGGTGGATAGTGTTTCGTATAGGAGTTAAGGATCACACAACATGTGACCCATGTCACACTGTGTGTGACCCATCCCTATAGGCTTTTTGTGTACCTCATATTATCAAAAACACATGGTGTAGTACATGGGTATTGTACATGTAGTGTAATCCTCCACAGACACACAACATGATGAAATAGGTTATTAACATGAGTAAGACTATAGGACAAGGTACAAGGCGTGTGAGCCCAAATACAGAATTTTCGGTCTTTTATAAATGGACTGTAACTCTTCTCCTCAATGACATGGATATGATTCCTTGAGATACATTGCCTATATCCTTTCATGAGGGTAAGTATGATACACTCTACTACACCTATTACAGTGATCCCTTCTTCAAGATGTCTTTGACAGAGTCTATGGAATCCCTCTATAAGGTACATAGTGATATACTCTATTCATCATTTTTTCCTAGTACATGTTCATGGTATCATTATGATAAATAGTATATGTGTGACAATCCTCTACTAAGAGGGTTAATCTATATTGAGTTTGTTTGCATCACCCCATGTCCTTTGGAGTGCCCCTCATCTATGAATCGTATCTCTTTAAATGTCAGTAGTGCAATCAATCTCAAGATTTTGTTCTCATTGATGAGTGTTATGTTGAACATTCCAGCAAGAACCATATGATGGTTTTATTAAGTTGTGATTTACCTGAATTCTCTTTGTATTTTTTAAGTATATCTGGATATTATTGTTATATTTTTTTTAGACATATAGCTTTATGAAGCTACCTTTATTTATTTTTTTTGTATACTTGGTGGTTTATGGTTTCCTAATGGTTATTCTTATACTCACATTTTCATGGTAATTTCCCACACATGTCTTGTCTTGGAAAGATTATTGACCCTTCTATAGTGTACTTGACACACCAGTACCATACAGTGCTTAGTGAGAACTGATAGACCGAGGTTTTTTCCGAGAGTATTCACACAATAGTCCCTTTACATTTTGGTTGGACATGTGTTTTGGAATCTTTATGGTGGACTATAATTTGGACTATTTAATTTTTTTACATCATGTCTTTCTCATGTTATATGAATTTGATCTCTGAAATCATGGTTGTTCTATTGTTCTTACATTTTATCATCGTACAAGCTTTGATGTGTGTTTGTGTGTGTCTGTGTTTGTATACTGATACTTAGGTTATGTCCTCCCATATTGGTGACATTCATCCTCGATTCTTGTCGCCACCTCATTTCTTATTATATTTGGGTTTTTGGGGTGTCAACACGGACCCCACAATGACATGTCGTGACAATAAAAAATTTATTTTATTATATAAATTTTTTTAAGTTTGAGAAAAATTAATATCTATATTTGTACACACGTTGTGTACAAATTGTTTTTTATGAAAAGTGTATTATTAAGTTTATATTTTTTATTGAGTATTAAATTATAAATGTTTATTATATTTAATAAAATTAATTCGTTTAATTCTAGAAAATAATATTTTGTTGTATTTCATGAAATACTGATCTAAAATCAACAATTTAAACCATTAATATATATAATTGATCAAAAAATATTTTTATAGGAATAATATATTACATCAATTTCCAAATGTGAAACATAGTTTTTATAGATTAAAAATATACTTTTTCAAATGAATTACTTTAATCAAAAAATACATCTTTAGGTGAAAAATAATCTATAAATGTTTATGTCATTTTAACTCTATGATAACATAAGAAAAGCTATGGTATTGTTAAAAATGACTATTTAGATAAAAATAATCCATTAAAAATATTAATCATAAAATATTATTATTATCATGAACAAAAAATGAATTACATTTTTTTTAAAATTAAAATTATTTAATTTTTGGAATGAAACTTTTAAATATATGTATAAAAAAAGAAAGAATAATTTTAAAAAATTCTATGTTTAAATATAGATTATTCATAATTTTATTTCATATAAATTACTAATTAAATTTAATTCAACTTATTATTCAAATCAAAAGTATTTTTAATCATCAATAAAAAATAATATATTTGTTTTCATAAAATAATAATATATAACAGCTAAAATAGAAATAGTTAGAAAAATCAAGTATAAGAATATACTGATTTCATTAGTTATTTAGATATACAAATGATATTTCATCAGTGAATTAGTATTAAATTTAGGATTTATTTTTATCTAAACATATATGAAATAATGAAATTAAATATATTGATATCATTTATATTAAAATCTACACATTTGATAAACACAATTCTTTCTAAAAAAAGTGTATCATGGTTCATTTTTATTTGGTTTTTTATGTGATGGAAGATATTTAAATATGTATTTAAATAAAGGAAAACATATACGAAAATATAAGGGTGTTATATCTTTTTTATCAATTACACAATGTAATGTTTCTATCATAATTTTTAAAAATGGGATCCAATTAAAAAGATATTTAGATATGATAAGGGGTTTATAAAATTTTTGGATACATGAAGCTCAATTCATGGTTATGGACATAGTATTTTCTTCCTTAGTTTATATATTAAAAAATAGGTTATATTATAGTTAAAAACATTCCAATGCATGATATTCTCAAGTGGCACACTAAAAAACATTATAATATTTTTTACGACTATAATTTTTATGAAAGTTAAATGAATTATATCTTTAGATAGATCCAATAATTAATTTTTTCATTTTTTAATGAAAATAAATATAATTTCCAAAAAAGTATAGTATATGAAATCACACTATAATTATGATTTTGAAAATACAACTATGAATTCATTTATCACTATAATAGATGAAATTAAATTATGTGAATGGAATGATTTAATATAAATCATCATATACAAATATAGATTCTTATTTAATGTGAATTTAATTTTTATAAAAACATTAATGATTGGATAAATTGTTATTTAGAAACTATATTTATGAGTTAATGGTATGTTGAGTTGTTAGATAAGAATCAGGATTGTGTTTTAGTAGTAAAAAAAGTATGCTAAGTATTTTAGAGAAATAATCATATAGGAAGAATATTTAGATGAATCTATTATTTATTTAATTATTTGAGAAAGTAAATTTTCCTATTATGGTATATTGGGATAATTAGTTTCGTTAAATTTGAGAAATGGTCTAATTTCACACTCTACAATTGAGCATATTGAGGTCATATATCATTTCATTTAGAAGAGTTTTGTAAAATAAATAATCAAATTTGATAATGTAAACACAAAAAACCATGTTTATCAAATTATCACAAAGTAATTTTCCTGGTTGATATTTGATAAAAATAAATTTAATCTCAGTGTTTGGCCACTACATCACAATATTATCATTCATTTATATGGTTCACTTGTAAAATATGTAATAATTTTTTTGAATAATCTGTTTTTAATGGATATTGATACTTAGATACACATTTGATAGGGAGAGAAAAGGGAGAGAAAAATAATCACAAAAGTTGTGTTAATGAGGAGTTGAAATTTTTTATGGATTCGATCTTTTATTTTTGGATAAAATATTTTCTAAATACTTATAAAAAGGAAATTTGTCATCTCTTTTTTTATTACATATGTTTGATACAATAATACATTATTGAATATTTTATATAACTAATTTTTTTACATCAATGTTATAAATTTAAATAAATAAATAATTATATTAAAGGTGTTAGTGTAATCAACAACATAGATAGTAGTTAGTTCTATCGAAGGAGTGTTGAATTCTAGTAGAAATAAAACTTGGTAAAATATAATATTTTTTTAATGGGGAAATATGAGCCTGTAGAAACAATTTAATTAATTAAAAGTATTTTTTTGGATGTGTCAATTTTATTGGAAATGAACTATGTGATTTTTCAAATGAGCAATAAATTTATATGGATGGGAGGGCAGATATATGTACCAGTATTTTACTAGGTTAACAATGTGGATATGGATCCCTAGAACAGTTTTTTATTATGATTTAATAATTAATCAATTAACACTTCATTCCAAATAACCTGACTAGATAGAAGTTGATTATGTTTTTTTATAAAATAAATATTAGTATTGATGTTGTTTTTATTCATTACTAATTATGTATTTGTTAATTTAAAGAATTTTTATGAATAGATTATAGCGAAAACAAATTTTATATATTAGTTGGTGTATATTATTTGGGTTATATCTTTTTTAGTATGTTTTCAAAAACCTCTATAAGTATTTAATCAAACATGGTTGTCTAGTTACCATACAATATTCATCGCACATATGGATATCATATTGATAATTATAAAATTTAATAATTTATATATAATAAAATATATGTAAAAAAACATATAAATAAATTTCAATGTTATCATTATACCAAAAGAATAAATAGATTGACCATAAAATTCTTGATCATTTCTATAAAAATATAACTATTTTTTGGTTTGAATTTACCGTACATTGCGTTTCTAATAACTATACCAATTAATAAATCATTTATGAATATTTCTCAAATTCATGGATCGATCACAAAATCATTTTTTATCAGGCATCTTTATCTAACATACAATGAATACTAATAGACTTCACATTAAATCGATAGACCATATAAAGAATGGCATAACATACCATATATGTTGGCTTACTATAAGAAGGACCTACCACCTTCTATGAACCAAAAAAACATCATCGTAAAAATGAAAATATCTATACTGAATTTAGGATGCCTTATTTTTTATTTTTTTATTTATATATTTTTAGTTTTGATAAATTTACATTATTTTATCATTAATATTTATATTTGATTACATATTTATTAATTATTCCATTATGATGGGTTTTTTTAGAATAGTTTCATGAAAATTTATGTTTTTATGACATGGTATGAATACCTAAACATGTATCTTGGAGAATCATTAGTTTTAAAATTCAAATGTGTATAATTTGATGATTTGTTTTTAATAAACACATATTTTTTTGAGAATTTTAGATGTATTATATTATTAATTTGATCATTTATTATTATCCACTTGTGGATAATACTATTTATTATGTAGATAAAATTTAACTAAACCTTAAATGTGTATGTTATAATTTTTCATTAAATATATATTACATATGATTAACTTTTCTATCATGAAACTCTTATGTTTCAACACTAAAGATTCATTATATCACCCAATAATGTGGTTCTTAATTCATTAATTCATTTTATGATTGTGAAACTGTATTATGGTATACTAACAAAAAATTTTAATATTAGGTTATAATACCTTAAACATAAAGTACATGTGGGTTTTTCATAACCATTAAATGGAAGTGTATTTGGTTTATCCTTGTTCTGGAAAAAAGAAATTTAAGTTTTCTTCCACCAGCTAAAAATTGAAAATTAGAAGCCCTATGACTACATGTGAAAAAAAATTAGTCATATTTGGGACTCCATGGTTGCAAATGAAAATAAAAAGGGATTTGAATCCCCTTATTAATTTAGATATTATATTATAGTTCATAACACTTCTATCTGCATTTTTTAAGAGTGAAGAGCATCCCTGTGATGATTTAGATCTAAGCTATTATAAAAATATATTTGTTCATTTTGTTTTTATTTCTATTACAAAAATAAACTTTAATCTCTTAAGGAATTAAAATTATTAGAAAATTACAATTTTTCCCCACCTTACCATTTAGACATCTTCATTATGGACCTATAAATTTACATCAAAGTGTGACACTGAGTTATATCATATTTATTTTTATTTTTTACAGTTAAAACGTAATCCAATAGGTATGTGGAAATGATTCGTTTGATATGAGAAGAATAAATAAAATAGACCATTGGAAACATTAAATACATCAAATCTTTAATAGAATTAAATAATGGAAATTTAAATCCTTATAATGAAGATTTTATTAGGAATCTATCAATTTAGAGTTAGACTATAATAGTTAAAAATTATAAATACCCTAATAGTAATCCCAATTATCTTTTTGGAAATTATTAATTAAATTATGAGTCTAATTTCATTGTTATTAATATCATATAATTTATAACTAATATAAATTTTTATACTCATATATCTATGTAAAAAATATGTTATAATCCTTGGAATATATTTCATGTCAAAAATATTGGTTTTATAAATTTGGTAACCACTATGTTTTCCATACTAATGTCTAGGTACAAAGTGAATAAAAATATAATATAAGATACTTCAAATAAATAGTTCCTAGATTTACCAGTAGAATATATTGAATGAGTTACTTTAGTGTAATTTATGATCATTATATTTCGGTTAAAAAAGTACTAATAGATATAACTAATGTGTGGATTCATATATATAAAGAAATTGATGAATGAGAAAATTTCAAGGAAGAATCATTTTATGAAGTTGTTGTATCTTTATTAAAATATGAGTTATAACTAAAAAATATTACTCAAGAATGGTTTTTAAAAAATATTGGAATTTCATTTAAATGAAATGTAACTATTTATCCTCCTGACTACGAGAAATAGCCTAGTGAATATTCTAATGATAAACATGTTGCAAAGGGAGGATATAGTAAAATAAAGTATGCTGTCAAATAATAAAGATGAATCATACAAAATATGAATAAAATGATAAATAAAAAATAACATATATTTTTAATAATGATAATAAAATTATTATTTTTTAGTGAAAAAAAAGATGCGACATCAATTCTGATTGTCTAGGGATAATGAATTAATTGAATAAGAGAAAATTGTATAAAATTTTATCTAATAGAATGGAATCCTATTGGTTTTACAGATAAGTCATAGTTTATGTAGATTAGTATGGTGTAAAAAATAATCAACAATCATATGTTTAATGACTTCATCAAAATATTTAAGTGAATATAATTGTTATACCACATTAAAATAATATTATAATCCCATAAAAATGACTTTATTAAGAGATTAATAGTGTGGGAAATAATATGAGCCAGATTACATAATTAATTAATAATGTTGAGAATAAAAATTATGTAGTCCCTAGAGAAATTATAAAATCCAGAAATATAACTTTGAGCTGTAATGATACATTTTCTAAAAATATAGAATGTGTTTGGAAAAGAATTATCAAAAGGATTACCAATATAAATTTGATAAAGATGAAAAAATCATGTTTGGTTGAAGAAAAAGAGATATTTATTGATTTAAATAATTAATTTAATGTAAATCATTTAATTTTGTTTCATGGAGGTCAACGTCATGTTAAAATTATGAATTTTTAGCCAAATGAACAAAAAGATAAATTTTCCTTGTGTAGAAATTTTTTTTCAAAAATATATAAGAACATATTTTTTATTTTTTAATTGGCAATTTTTTATGTAATATTTTCATTATATTTCAAATGAAGGGTCATTATGAAAATTAATTATCCTTGATATTTCCATTGTCCCTTGGTCATACCATGAATTTTTCATAAAAATAATTTTTCTAGATTTCATTTGAATACATGGTTGAAATTACTGTAGGTTCCCAATAATTATTTTAAATCTAATTAGACCCATGTTAACATGGGCTCCCGTATTTTATTGAATATTTTTTGTGGTATGTAAGTCTTTGATGTTTCAGAAAGGATACATGGTTCATAGATACTGGTTATTCTAAAAATGTGATTTATGATATCTCAAAATTTATATATTTTAATAATGTATATAATGGTAGTGTTATAGTTGGTTATAACTCATCGATAAGGATAAATGGGGTTAAAGAAGTTGTTATTTTAATATCTTTTCCATTTAAAATGAAATAATTAATGATTTGTTGAAGCACAATCTCTTTATTATATCACATATGTGTAATGATTATATTTATATATATATATATGAAACATAAAAATGATAATCGTTTTATTTTTAAACATTAATTAGTGTTTTTAATGAAAATTGAAATGATAATATTTATTAAATAATTTTGTTTTGTATTAAATGATCAAAATATCAAATGACTGAATATTGAACAATCATAAAAAGTTTTATGGGATTACAGACTAGTTCATTTAAATTTTATGTTTTTTCAAATAATTTGAAATAATTTAAATGTGTTGATTTTTTAGATAAATCTGTAAAAAAACATATGTTTTGTGATTAATTCTTGAATAGTATGTTGAAAATAAACTCTTTTAAATCCACTGATTATATAAGAACATGTAGAAGAATGAGTATTTTAATACAACTTGGAGTGTCTGTACATGATCTTCTAGGCTATCTAGAATGTTTAATTCTAATATTCTTAAGATCCTCAATCCAGGAAATTCCTAATCTGAATGGAATACTACTGAGGATTCTGATTAAGGGAATTTTATGTCTTATTATGATATATATCTCTATACATTTATTTATGTGGGTATGTTCCTTTGTTTGACCATACCCATATCCTCTCTACCTTTTTCATTCATTTAATAAATAGTCAGAAGAATTTCTTATGGATGGAATTGATGGTAAACAAAATATAATTTACTATAAATTGGAACAAAATGATGGTAACTTCTATATATTAAAATTTAGATTGATAATGTTTTTATAAAATCAAATCAATATTTTGATATATTTTGTGAACATTATGTGTATAATAACATGTTTTACAACTCATAGAAAAATATATATGAAAATATTGTAGTTAAACATAAAAATAAAATATTACATAAATAAATAGAATAATGTTATATTATAATTAATTTAGAAAATAATTCTTGACTAAGGATTTTAATGTAACATGTCATATTTCTATTAAAGTTTCTCTTAAACAATTATTAATTAAAAAACCATATAAAATATTGAAACGAATGAATCCTAAAATTGGATATTTCAGAGTATTTTGTTGTAAATAATGCCATTATAATATGAAATACTCAATGTGAATTTAAAAAAAATCATGATTTAATTTTTCTAGGATATTCATATTCTGGTACAACATATATGGTTTATAATAAAATTACATAGTTTGATAAATAATTTTACTATGTTAAATTTGAAAAATAGTGTATAAAATGAAGAAAATTAAATATCTACAAGGTTAGTAAGAGTTTAGAGATTTTATATTCATAGAACCTAAAATTTATTCTTTGGCTGAAAAAATTGAGGTGTATAATCTCTCTCATAAGAAATATTTAATTTTTTTTGACGATCAACATGTTGAAAATGTAATCAGTAATATAATGAAAGTTTTTAAAATAATTTTTTAAGAACTGTTTTTTGTTCTAAAGATTTTAATTATGAATTTATACATCAAAACAATCCTAGAGGATTATCTAATTCAAATTGGATATGTTAAATAAATCAGAGTTAAATCAGTTTAATAAAAATAAAATATGAGGCTTTGATGAACTCTCAAATGATAAAATATATTAATGGACCAAAATGACTATTTTTTAACATAGTATATGGATACGTTATAATTGTTATAAATATATAAATATTAGTGGTTTTGGGTTGTAATGGATTTGAATAATTTTTTTCAAGAATCATTTTATCAATTTCCTAGATTATAATATACTTTAAGTCCATTATAATATGAATCTCATTTGATAATTAGACATTTTCATGACAATGTCAATTGATAAATTTTAATTTTTTATATTTTTTTAAAAAATATGTAGAAATCATTGTTTATAAAAATTAATTAAAACATACACAATTTTCAACCATGTTCAAAATCTCATTATGGTTTGGAGCATGGTCTATGAGAATTTGTGAAAGGTTATTTAATTTTATTTTTATGAAATGGATTTGAACAGGGGAATGTCGATCCAAAACTATTTATTAAACATCATTGTAATGAAATATTCATTAATCAAATATATTTTGATGATTCTTTTGAATCTTCTTTTGTATAATTTTATAATGAATTTATTAAACTAATGAAAAATAAATTTCTATTTGAAAATAATGGTATAATTTATGATCTTTCATGTAATTTCAATTTTTTAAATAAGTTATGATATTTTTTTAAATCAATCCAATTATTATAAAGGGGCCATCAAAATATTTGGAATATATATATGAAAAAGTATTTATAATCCTATGAGTGCATAATGAATACCTGATAAGGATTATTATATAATTTTTTCATATTTAAATTTTTATGGGAAAGAATGGTACCATATTGTATATAATTGATTCTCAGACTAAATTATTGTTAAGTGTTTTTAAATGTGTTAAATTTAAATGTTATCCTAAAAAATAACTTAATGTTATTTAGAATGATTTATAAAAATATATTAATGAATATTTGAATATTTAATGCATTATCCTATTTGGCCTTATTTTGATTTAATCAGTTTTAATTATTCTTATTTTAGTGAATGTAATATTTTTTTAAAAAATAACATCAGTTATGTATATCTATTTTTATAAATTACAATTTTTATGATGTTATGATAACAAAAATAAATATCTTTAACAACTATTGAAATGATATTGTTATTGGTATGTCTTGTTAATCATATTCTATATGTATTAAACAATGATTTTTTTATTTTAGTTTAAATTTTTAAATTATCCCTACCTATTTGTACAATAACAATGCAATATATATGTCTAAAAAAATATAAAACGTTTCTATGACTAATCACATGGATGATTGATTTTAATTTCCTAGAGATAATGAGAAAAATATAATATTTTATTAATATATTTTTATAGAAAATCAATTTTTTACAATTTTCTATGCACTAAGACATCTCTGTATTTTAGAAAATTGACATTGACCATGACATCATTGGAGTATGATTATTTATCTCTTAAAATTTATTTAAATATTTTTTTCATTTATTTATTTAATTCATGAATCGTGGAAATAAAAACTATTATATAATTAATTTTTTTAGTTATTTGTATAATATAATTATTTCATGAAAATGTATCTTTAACACTTTCTTTGACATTTATTTTTTTAACATATTTTTTAATGTTGTTTTTTTAATTTTTATATATATTTAATTTAATTTATTATATATTAATATTTTAATGTTTTATTTTTCTTATTATAAATTTTTTTTTCATTTTAAATTAAATTTTAAAAAGTAAAATATATATTAACATTAGTCTTCAATTTGTCAAAGAAAACATTAAAATAATTTTTTTCTTTGCTATTTCTAATTAAGCGATTTTTAAAAGTATTATTTGATGTAGAATTTCAACACATAATTCATTATTAAAATTGTTAAATTTTGGAGTTTCCAACTTTTATGTTCGATTTAACATTATAAGGGTTAGTTAATTTCCTATATTTTTTTAATTTTAAATTTAGTATGTTTAATTTACATTTTTTTTGAACATCTATTATTAATATTTTGATCAATTTTAATAATGAAAATAAATTATGAAATTTCTATTTGTTATTAATGATCATATATGGTGATAATGTTGAAGTGTATACAAGGGTCAATTTATATATTATTTTTTTATTATTAAAAATTTAATACTTTATTCCATCTAATATGACTATGGATACTTATTTAATTGGTTCATTTATAAAATACTATGGTTGGCGATATTTTTATTGTTTATTGTCTTTATATTAATATTTTTTAGGAATATTTATGGACTTGTTTCAAAGAAGAATCCATCATTAGATATATTTTTAATCATATTGTATATAAGTTTTTTATATTTAATAAATAAATCCATGTATTGAACCATCTGTGGATATAAATTTTCATTGGGGAATGTATTGTTTGGATGAATTTTGAATCATGTTTGAAAAAATTGACTACAAGAAAAATGCATTAGCTATATAAGGATATTTTTGAATAAGGATCCAAATTAGTCTAATTCATTAATCTAATAAATGAACTAATTTTTAAAACATAAGCATATCCATTATGTCCAAAAAGTAAATTTTTTTGAGTGTTGAATAAATCACATGTTTAATTTCAAATTAACATATTGATTAATCATCCATGTAATTTTTTTTATATCGTGGATCAACTGCTCATTTATTTGTGATTAACTATGTGATTATATTGGTTTCACATTGAATATGAATTGATAACATCTCTAATATATAATGTCAAGACTGACCACATGTATTGACGTACCTCAAGAAGGACCCACGACAAGATATAATCTACCTCATGTTCTGACCTACCGCAAGAACTTAATCCAATCTACGAAATCAACCAAATCTATTTTATAGTGTTACGTCTCTCATAATTTTCATATAATTCTATTATTATTACTTATAATAGTATTTTATTAATCTTTTACGTTAATAAAATCATTTCATAAATACATATTAATTATATCAATGCTAAGAATTTTTCATTCAAAGAATATCATGTACGCATAAATGATCCTCACATAGAATAAATACTAATGCTGGTTTCTACTAAAATCACGAGTATGAATTTTTAAATTCTTAAAATTCGAATATGTTTATTCTCATAAACATATGGAGTATTACAAAAATGTTAATGGGAAAATATTTTTTCTATGTTCATTTAATATAAACTACTCATTGTATAGACTATTTATTTTGTAAAACCAATATGAGTGAAATAAATTGTTCACATTTTTTATAAAAAAATAAAAAATTAATGTGATTTTATTTATGGGAATGATACATTGAAGTTTCATGTGAATGATAATTTCAAAAAGAAAGAATGAAATGAGCTTTCATATTTTCAGTTTGATGTGCATAAAGGGACTAAATATTACAATTTTGGAGAAACCATCTCAACATGTTGATATTTATTATAATCTACTTCTTTTCATTTGTTATATAACATTTATGATCATTCACTTTAACTCTTTTGTGTTGGATAAATCCTTAGAGAGATTATTCTAAAGAGACAAAATTAATTCCACAACATTTAAGATTCATTATATAATCTTGTTTTTTGTTTTCTTACATATTTCTTTAATATTTTGTGTATAATTATACTAGATTATGTTATCAAAAAAAGGTATAATTTCTAGGTAAAACTACTCAATATGAAATCTATTTGTAGGGTGTTTCTAGACATTAAATGATATTGGATTTAGTTAAGCATCAGTTTTATAAAATAATAGTTTTTGTTTATTCCACCACCTAAAAATAATATTATTGTTTTCTCGTCCATTGTTTAAAATCATTGTGTAAAATTTTTGACTCCCTATTGAAATTCATATATTTCATTACTGTCAATTTTACATCGCTTTGTGTTTTATAGGAATAAATAGTATGCATAGGATCCATAAAATTCGGACAACAATAAATATCTAAGTGATTAATTTATTTTATACTAAATAAACAAAATTAACATAACTCTATAGTGATTTTTTTAGAAATCAACAATTCATTGAATTCTTGACCATTTCGATGACCTAATTTTATGACCTAACACATAGTGAGAGGTCCAATGGTGTAATTCGACATGTCAGGCCCCCACACAGTTAGTGGATAAAAATATTGAATTTAGTAGGCATAATACTTATATTAATAATGATAATCAAATATGTATTTTGGGGGGATTTAAATTGACCCCCATGTCGACGTATCTATTCTTTTTCGGTAGTAGGTTTTTCTCTTAACCATTCCATTTAATGTTCCATAGTGGCTTAGGATGTATTAAATATATTTCTTTTGTGAACTTATGTTAGTTCATCCTTATTTACTTATCTTCTTCATCTGTATATTATTATTAATTGTTGAAAATATAATTTCTTATATAGTTATCATTCCACATGATCATAGTTGAATCATATCACACTAAAGGGTGTATTTTATAAAAGGATAGAGAGTTTTAAAAAATATATGAAAGAACACAGTTGGTTACTATTTTTAATCAGAAAAACCATCTATTTAGTTATACTTGGAATTTAATAAGTTTTCCAAAAATTTATGATCAATTATGGGTTGAGTAATAGGTTTTTTCTTGTGTGATTATCAAATATATGCCTTTAGATGATCATACGTTGTTTGTTACAATTGATGTGTCACTATAATATTTTGTTAGTTTTTAAGACATTCATATTTTAAAAATTATATGATATTTATTAATAAAATTATAATTAAATATTTGAGGTTTGTGGTTTGAGATAAAAGATCAGGGTCATGAGAAATATGGATAGTATTTCGATTGGATTTCGATATATATGGCTTGAGAGGACAAATTGTAAAGAGGAAGGTTGTACCTAAATTATTAAGCTACTTATATGGTATGATATTATTGGAAATATGAAAAATTGGCAATGGAACATTATTCATGGAAACACAAGTGGGATCCAATATGGATTGATCTTATATGGTTTACTTATTAAACTTATTAACTATATGATAAAAATTACACTCATAATAAAATGGGTTTAGAATTTCATGAATCTTATATTAATTAATGATTTTGGTTTAATTATTATTAAATACTTATAATGGGATTCATGATAAAATGATCAATGTGATGGTGGACGAGTTTTCATTTTTTGGTCTTGTAAAGGGTTCCTATATAAGTGGTTTATGTGATTTGATGTCTCAAATATAGAAATACTTAATTGGTTATGGGTCATATAGAGAGTTCAAAGCATTGTATTAGAAATTTGTGAAAAACACATTAATGATGGGTATCTGGAGTGGAATGGGATGGATAAAAAGAGTTCTAATAAATCTAGTGGGGTTTATCATGAATAGTTCAACTCATGGTTTAGAGTCTGACATGTTATATTTAAATTGTTGACTCATTGTGGCCTAGGAAATCGATATCAATTTTAATGTTTACATTATATTCATGAGATGTGGTAGAATAATTAGTGAGAATGATAGGCTCGACATTCATATTATTGGTGAAGGATAGATGTTTTTGAATCTCATTTGATCATTTTTGACAAGGTGAGATAACCTACCAATTGTGGGTTGGGTTAAATAATTATTTATCTTGGTTTAACCTAAGAGTTTAGGTATAAAAATATTGTTTAATGACATTTCAATTGGTTGATTATGAAGGTAGTGTTCTTAAGTCAGGTGAACAGTGTAATATAATTCCATGATCTTATAATTATTATTGGTAGGTGTGATTGTTTTATAAAAGGGATATGATAATCAATGAATATGGGATGTGTGGTTTATATTACGGTATAACTGAGGTCTTGGATGTTATTTTATAATGCCTAGGTTTTGTATTTTTAATTTTAATGGTTGTTGGATGCTGTGAAATATTATACATTTGGTTACTTCAGTTGAGGTGCATTCATTATAATATATTTACTTTTCAAATACAGTTATGGTGTTCAATTATCTTAATTATATTAATGAGTTGGGTCCAATAACCCAGTGTGTGATAATCCATGCAACAACAATGAGTTGGGAACACCTGACTGATGCAACACACATTAAGGGATAATAATTTCCCTGATCTTCCAACTTGAGGAATAAACTTATGAAGTAATGTTATTGGTAAGGTCTTCTTTAATGGGGTATGATACTATAGGGTTCATAATGAGCTGTGTAAATCTTTCTAGGGTATGATATTCTATTTGATTACATTGGGTTAGTTAATCTAGGGTATGTTTACCTTACATAGATCTATGTTATACCGTGTTATAAAATCCATGAGACGATTGATGTTACTCTCAAGCATAAGACAATGAATGATATTTCATGAATTTTGGAACATTATAGATTAAATTGTGTATTATAATCTATGTGTTACAAATTAATTTACTATTGTATACATACATTGTCATATATAAATTGTTAGATGTTTTAAGGGACATATTAGTGGGGAATATATGTTTTCCTAATCACTCCCTAAATGTGATCATCGATAGATTTACAAAAAATATGTTTGAGATATAGTCTAGAGAAGTGTTCAGCGATTAGGATTTAAGATGGTGTATCTCTAAGAAGATGGGAGTAGGTTCCAAGGTGATTTCTAAAAAATGATTGGAAATATTTTTTTAGTCTGTAGGTTTATTATTATTATATTTTTTCAAATATATGATCGACACGTTAAGCAATATATTTATTTTCTAACCCATGTATATCAATCACGAGTTTCATTTTCGTATTATATTTGTCATGTTATCATAATGGTTAGTTATAAAACTTAATTATTTATTATATATTGATGAATGAATTATGATTTAAATAATATGTCATTAGATTATGGTCATGATACTGAGGGTATAGTCTAACCATTATACAGATTGTCCTATTTTTTCGATTGTAGACTCTAGTATATTGGGAGGCATCTCAGTTTCTTTTTATGTTTACAATGTCACTCCCATTATTTTTCATTTTTATATGAATTATGGGATATGTTAGATTGAAAAAATATTGGATGAAACATAAAATTTGAACTTTTTATATTCATTGTGAACACCTATATAGTTGATGTATTCCTTTATAGTTTTATGGTGTTGAGGTAATTTATTTTCTATTTTATAATTGTTATTTTTTATTAATGTTTTATATTTTTGTTATTTTTTGAGTATCTTAGTCTTCAATTGGGGTAAAATCATGGATTTTATTCATGAAATTTACATATAACATTTGTTCACATATCATGTGTATGATTTCATGTGATATGGAAAAATAACTCAAGAATGTGGATTGGAATAATGATTTTAACAAAATAACATATGTTGAATTTATTTTTGGGAAGTGATATTTAATTAATAAACTGTTGTCAAGAAATTATTTATTGTTTTTCTAAATATAGTTTTCAGTAGTTTTTTATTCAGTAAATCCTATGGTAATGCGGTTAGGTGTTACTAATTTATTATTACTACGTATACAATTGTGGTATGAAAAGAACATAAATGGGTAGAAGAGTCAATTCATGGATTTTATGTATTTTTATTAAGGATGAGGATGTCTCGGGATGGGATTATCTTTATAAATGTAAATAAGTAGTGTGTATTAAGATTGAAATTTTAATCCAATATATAGGTTGGTATGGGAATGTGATACCTTTATGGATTTAAAAACCCAAAAGTGGTTAGAGTAAGTCGTGTTGCATTCATTGCGTATATTTCAGAATGATAGAATACTTAGATATTGTAATGATATGGATTATGTATACTGTGAGAATGAATATTTGGACCATAAATTTTACATTATGTGTGTGAATGTTTTTATAGTGTGATACAAATCAAGATACCCTTGGAAGGGTTTGAAAGTGGGATAATATGGGATCATTTTCTCACTAATGTAAAACTCAAGAGGTCTTAGAAATGGAATGGGTGAGTGATTCAAACTTTATATGTTTAACATTGAAGGTAGTTTAACAAGATCGATATAATTTATTGGGTGATAATGGGATATTTTGAGGTTTTTATTTTGTGGTATTATATTTCATATAGATTAAAAATGGTGGATGACACTATATCATGGATATTATCATGATGATCTATATGGTAAAACTTAAAATTAGTGGTTTATGATCTCTCTTATCCTAGATAAAATGGATTATGGGGTCTTATATTGTATAAGATACTTTGGAAGAAGGATTGTTTTTAGGAATGATGTCCCATGAAATACTAAAGATCGGGAATTGGATGAATTTGTAATATATAAATATTTTTATGGAAAATTACATTTTGATATAATATTTTATTTGGACTATTGATTAAATCCTCATTTTATAGATGAGTGTGAAAACCTTGGGGGTTTGTCACATAGTGGGATTTATCATTTGAAAAAGGTTAAAAGATATTATGGATCATTTTTAATGAAATGACCATTGACCGTGTAAATCTATATTGGTGAATGATGATAAAATGGGGATAATTATTGAAATATCAAGCATATATAGGGAGATCATATGATGGGTAATACCTTGATAAAGCTTCCCTTGGGGATAATATTAATGAACATTACTTTTTCTATATGAGCTGCTTATGATGGGAGAGTATTAATGGATTATTTTGAATATTAACTAAAAATAATTTCAATAAAATAAATTTGTTAATCGTGGATTAAATATTATTGTATTTTAATGCTCAATTCATTATATAGTGATTCAGGTTTTTGGTAGAAACAATGGTCTCATGTATTGTGTTGGAATAAAGAACGGTTAGATATACATTATGTTTTGTGCTAAGAATTATCATATATGGATAATGATATTTTTCAATAAAACATAGTTTGGATTCATTTGACAATTTATTAGACATTCCATAGAGAAGTGTGTGCTTTACATCTGGTTATATGATTGTTTGAAGTGGATAAGAAGATACAAAGTAGTGTAATTGTTTAGTTGGACACCCATTATTTGGGGAACACATTCGCTCTTCTTAGGACTGTGTTATTAAGATCAATGATATCATTATTTCAACAGAAGATCCTATTATAGGGATATTGAAAAAACATTCAAATGGTTTTTTTATTATTTAGTCATTTGAATTGATGACATATTTATTCTTATTAAAAATAAGAACAAATATTGATTGGATAATCAAATATTTAATATAAATTCCCCGAAGAGAAAATTAAGAAAAATAAATTTAGATTCTCTAAAAAACCCAAATATCCATGAATTGTCACCATGATAATTAAGTCACTTTCTAGAAAGTAGATAGTTCTATTTATATTGTGTACAACATCACAAACATATTTCATTCATGAAGGTGAGTCATTATTTGGGTGCTTTAGTGTCTCTATATTAATCCTTTTAGTATATGGATATAAAATTTTAATTTTGATCTAATTTCATGGATTTTTTTTCAAATATTACGTTGGTCAAAACAATGAAATAATGATTATGTACTCCTCTTGTACTCTCTTTCCAAGTAAGAATGTTATTTTGACTGACATATAAATAATTTAAAAACAATGTGAACCGATATTTTATTTGGATACCTAATTTGACTATGTAATCAAAATATGGGAACCTATATTGGGAAGAGGGTATTGAATAATTATTTTTTAACCTCACACCAACCATTGCATAGAAATTGTGTAACAAAAAATAAATTTCACAAAAACATAGTTGGAACATTATAAAAGTAATAAGAAATGTAGAATATCCATGTTTTATGGAATCATTGTTCACTAAAGATCTAGGCGGAAGATGAGATAAATATATCCATGAGACCCCTTCATCAATGATAGGGGTGTGGGCATCCATCTTAAATGACTATCCTATATTTTTCATTCATTAATGCGAACATCGTGAGGATCTTTCATGAATGACAGCTCATATGTGAATTTTAACACCCTTAATGAATGGGATACCTATGATTGGATAGTTAAAATGATTAACTAAACTGATTCCCATGTATACCTCACACTTCCTCACATATCACTTGATTTATATATGAGATTAACACTCTATAGTTTGTTCACTAACCTCTTCTTAGCGACATTCAACCATAAAGAATTTAATATTTTCTTGATCACTCTACAATGAATACATAATAGGGAATTAAGCCTCCATAACACCCTTTCATCCATCTAGGCATCATAACATGGATGAATTAACCCAAATTACATTCATTCCCTTAATATTACCTGATCAATAATCAAATAAGGCCTATGCAGCACCACCTCCAAAAACCACAATACCTATAGGATTGGGGCTTTCACACCAGTTTCAACCCCTTTGATCATGTCTTCCATTGATTTAAGGTATATTAGAAGATATTATCTCAAAACTAAGGGGATCCTCCATTAGAAAAAAATATTGAATGAACTTGATATTGAGGTATTATATCTTAAGGATACTTATAAGATATCACCAAACAAATATTTTCTATATTAGCATATGAAGTTTCATATTAGTCGTCAGGACCCACTCACATAGCGATGAAGGCCATAGGCAAACACACATGGTGTATAACTCATTCATGTTCCCATTGAGTACTTAATCACCAAGATAAATTCATGAAAAAATGAAAAATAATGTTTATTGGGGAACATATAAACTGATTGACCCTAGACATTGGTTGAATGACATATGTGCAATCTATGGACTCATACTTAATGGGTCATATTCAATAAGAGTCCACTCATAATTTATGATCCCACTACCAATAGATAAGATATAAAATTACACCATATAGGCCTCATCAATATTTATAATCTTCGACCTATATCTGGGAATTAGAAGAATGAGTCCAAACTAAAATCATCAAAGGGATATATTATATATGAGATTCACTATCTATGGGAAGCCCAAGAATAATACCCAAATAAAACACTCCCATCCATATAATCATTGTGATGTAAATAATCTTAGAGTTTCCAATGAAAAAATCCCATTAATTTATATATTGTCACAATATTTATTACATGAAAATCCTAGTCACATAATGTAAAACAACACAAACATTTCCATACCACAATCCATTAAATTGGGTGGTGTTAGTATTATCACAGGTAATTAATACATAAAACTCAAAATATGTAGTATTTGATTCATTTTAATAAGGATATTTTGGTCACCTAACCTAGGTTCAAACCCAACTACCATAGTAAAACTTTAACTTAGACCATAATTCTTGAGAACCAACCATTATAGTCCATCTTCCAAATAAACAAATGATATACTTCTATAATATTATATATTCACCATAATCATGAAAATAATTTTACAATATTCATGTTACCTATAAACCAACCTTTATTGATCCATATTAATCAAAAATTCACATATTTTATTCATTACCTAGATTTATTACCAATGATTCACTATTTCCTTTAAAATCGGAAACATTCCATAAGAATCCAACATCACGGAGCCATATTCCTCATGAATTATCCGATACCCTCCACATCAAGAAATATTAACTATGATCTTGAATGTCCCTTCATTGGATAAAAATTCCCTTGGAACATCCTTCATTATGCTATATTCTTGATGAGGCCATAATACGATTTAATGTTCCACATTCTGATTAGAAAAAACAACGACCTCACTCATGAGATTGTATTCCATATGAAACAATGAGATTCCACAAATGCCATATTCATCGTGAGAAGAATCTAAAAGGCACACTCATGTGTATTTTTGCAATGTAGTTTCATGGATTCTGTCACCTAATCTTCCATATTGGATAAATTTAATCATATTATAATTGGCCACAATTGGATAACCATAAAAATAACTACATAGTCATTATCTTTTCACATTTAAAGGTATGACATTCCCTATTATTTTTCCATAAACTACACATTTTATGTTTCCCTTAATAAGAATATATAGTAATCCACTTTAAATTTCCTAATATGAACATCAAAAAACCTACCACCTCCTAAGATGGTCATAAATTATAGTGTCCTTGGATGTGTGGCTTTAAACTATAGTATAATCAACTAAAAAGTAATTATTGAATACTGCTGATGTGGGAACCATTGATAGAGATAATCTTATCCATATATTAAATTAAAAAAACTATAAACCATTAATAAATATATATATGTTGATATCAATGTTTGGATTGAATTAATTCATTAGAATATATGAAACCAATATTATCCTCGTATTTAGAATGGAACAAAAAAATATCTAAAATATATAATAGAGTCAATGGTTAGGATTAATTCCCCCATTAAAAGATTAAATGATCCTTATCACTCATCCTTTCAGCCTACATGCATTTTATGGTGTCATTTTTTAACTATTAGTGTTTACATTCAATGGTAACGAATGTTCACATCGATAACAATAATATATTTCTTGATACTCCTTCAAACATATAAATTTTAACTTGACATAAATAATTTAACTAAAAAAACGATCAATCAGAAAGTTTTCTTGTTTATACCAGACAAAATAGTTTTCTCATTTGTGTTTTTAAATAATTTCTTGACTTTGAAACCATTTTTTAGGTCTCCCTTAAATCAAAAGATATTTAATTCTAAAATCATCAAACATAGACCATAGTAACTATAAAGGTTGTGACTCAAATTTTTAGGAGAAAAAAATCACTAAATCAATGCCACCAATAGAAATTGGTAAATGTACATGTGATAGAGTGCCACATCAATGATATTATTCATACATTAAAGGTGATAGAGAGAAATATATTTAAAATAAAACCTCACCACTCAACCCCAAAACAGAAGCCTATGAAATAATTAGTGGCTCCATTTATTTTCTATAACCACTTTTCAAGAATATCCCTAATGTAAAAATATTAACATCTTTCATACCTTATATAGAAAGAGAATATGGATTTTATCTCATTTATTTTCACCTAGGATCAGCATAGGAGGTCTTATATTACAACCATTTTCATAAAAATTGTACATTGCAAACATCTCAGGTATCGATTGAGGTTTTCTCCCAATGGATTTGGTCCCTTTCTATTGAGGACAATAAACGTACAGTGAGATCTCACCATAATAAATAAATTGTATTAGTTAGGGAGAAAGACCGCATCATTTACCTTTTATAATAATTACATCAACATACGATAATCAATATCAAGGAGAAGGAATACATCCCCCTCCTTCTCTTCATGATTAATATCTTAACCCTGATGAATTAGGATAATCATTTCAAAATATTACAATATCAACAATTGTCTTGTCTATACTATTTCCCCTATATTTGAATCTATTTGGTATATCATAATGGAAATGTAATGATAGAAATGGGACTATATTCTTATTCCAATTTAATTTTCACATATATACTTATCCCTATAGTATAATCCCAACATTAAATACCAAATGAAATGGAATTCCATACTTATACTTTTTTCCCATAGAATATAAATCTACTAGAAAATTATGGGGAAAGTAGTTGATATTCATTATCAAATTCCAAAAACCACATGGGGAAAAACTATATTCTGGAATCATCTTTTATTTAATAAACAATAAGCATATCTCAATGGGTATTTAGAAGATGGCTCATATCCCACATTTTTTAACATGATCATTATGAATGTCTTTATGAGGAATGATTAAAAATATCATGATTATATTCCTATTCCAACTGATGTCTTTTGTAAAATACAATAACTCACTTGAAGTTATCATCGTCTTATTTTTAACCCCACACTAACACACCAAAATATTTTAGAGTTTTTCTCATAAATTGGTCTATATTTATTCCCCTATTAATCTTATGGAAGACCCTTTGTATATCATAAAAGAAATAAAATAATATAGTCGAATATTCTTTCTTATTATGAAGAATACCTTCTACATATTTTAATGTAAATAAATAGGTATGATCATATTAATTCCCAATATGAAGAATTATTTTAAAAAATTTAAATGACAACATGGGATTGTCTTATGAGTGATCCCATATATACTAGTTATTACTCAAAGTACATGACATTAGTCTCCTAATTTGAATCCTCAAGATTAAATCTAACTAAAATAAAAATATAACAAAGGAGAAGGTTCATATCCCTACCTGAATCAGTTTTAATATTCATGAGGCACATCAATATATTTCTATAGTTTCCCAAGAATATACTAAATGGTCATTATAAATGGATAGTAACTATAATATTAGAGGTCCTCTACATGATACTTAATTTAGTACCTCTATATATCCTTACAATAGTTTATTATATGTAGGGCCTCCATCTGGAAACATGAATTTTAATCAAAGGTTCTTTTTTTCATAGTATGAGAGACGTAAATACTCATCACAGTTGTACTATCAATCAATAAAATGTGTTACACATATTAATAAATAATAAATTAGAGACCATTAAGGTCTTTTATATATAATCTAGGCCATCAACACTACAATTTATCTCTATGGAATATGTTTTAGATGTCCTCCTTTCAGAAATTCGTTGAGCTAGAAAGGATTTTCTACCCATGAAAGAGAAAATTAAAATTTCTATGGAAGTCCTTTCAATCGAATAAACTATGATTTTACTCTATGTAGTGATATATTATTTTGTAAATAATGGTCTCTCCTTACCGAACCCACTACAAGAATTCCCTCATATCAAGAGGCCCTCAAAAGTATAAGGATATCTACAACAATAACCACATCCCAACAATTGAAATAAGTCCTAAAGTGATGGATATTATATTTAAATAGCCATCTTGTGTGGAACCTTCAAATCTCATAATCTACGATTCAAAAGAAGGGATTAAGTAAAATCCCCCCCTTTAATAATTTATCATTGAGGTTACCTCTCTGGATAGATCCGGTGTAGGAATATCTTTCATGAATGATGTTAATTTTATGGTTATGGGGGAAAATGGATTACTGAATATTAATATTTTTCTTACTAACTACTTTTTTATAAAAGTGGTAAACCTCACAAGGGAATGAAATTGGATCATTTATCATGGAATGAAATTACAAAATCATTAAACGAAACGATGATAATATTTACACCATTCACTCTATATAGTCCACATTTTAATGTAGTTACCTAATTTTATGAATCATATATGATGATTTCATTAAAATGCTGGGACCAAATATCAAAAAATTAAATATATTCCTTTGTATTGATATTCATTAAATTGAATCCTTATTCAGAAATGTGATATTTTTTATTTATCAATACCATATGATGCTCATTAAATTAAACATAGATAATTATATCATATTTATTGTAGCCTCATAATTGGTAAGGATTCTGGGGAAAGGTAATTTAAGAATTTCTTCATTCACATCTAGAATGGGATCTATGCATTGTTCATTTTCATATTTCTAAATGTTATAATAAATTTTCATGTCTTTATTGGGTACTTTTTTTCTATGACACAATGATTTTTGAAGTTTCTTTTGTCTCATGACCCTTAGAGACCACACCCTCTACAAAATAACTCCCTTCCTTGAGATTAATGTGAATATCATGAGTTTTCTCTTATATATTGAATTTTAATTTAGATTCATTGTTTTCCCCACCTTTTTTAGAGAACCTTGTCTCCATTGACTTATGATAATATGAGTGGTACTTATGCCCATATTATTTTTTCCTTACGTAATGTGTGTCCCTATGAGTCTCAGGATCCATTCTTCCCCTTCAATTTTTATGGACTATAAAGACCTGTACCATGAAAATTCTAAACACTATCCACTAAAAATTGATTGGGTGTTTCATCACCGGTCATGTGACTATCATGGTCTTTATCTAAGACCTGTAAGGAATAAGTTTCTTAAACAAAAAAAAATACATCAACATGATTAATGGAATCATTAGGATTATTTTCCACTTAGGTATCACCATCATCCATCCTCACTATTGAGAATTTCCAACCATTCATTCAACTAATACTAGAAATCGGTTCTAAAGTTGGTCTAATCTAGTGGAAATCCACTGGCTAGGAGGATCCTACACTGGAACCTCTTCTTTATCCACATGTATCACAACATTCTCAATTGGTGTAAATGGGGAGGTCTTGGATGAACACCCGGAGCGTACACCTACATTCCACACCCCTCATATGCATTGATTTTCACAAAAATACTTTCATTGAATAAGGATAGAATATGAGCCTCCACTTCCATCAGTCATTACATCTTAGTTCCAACCAAATAAAACATTAAACAAGAGAAATTATCATCTCCCTTTGAATCAAAAGAAATACGCTTGACCTCCATCCAAAGTGGAGCTCTGATACTTGTATTATCTGGTATACAAATTGAGAACCTCACATTTGGTAACAAGCTATGATATGAGAGAAAATACATATATAGTTTACCCAAGTGATAACATGATATGAAATTATTGAACCACTTCTCAAAAACCAATGGTTGGTGGAATCAAATCTATTCAGCAACTATGATAAAAAAACATGAAACATGTGACTTTTATATTTCATATTCCACATATATACATGGAATAATGAAATATAACAAGTATATTGAGCACTCATCACTGGTTTTGAATCTCCCAACATAATTACCCACCATCTAACAAAATAATGGATTTTTTAAAGGAAGGGGAATACCCAAAAAATAAATGCAAATCACCATGTTAGTGTAATCATGTTTCTAATGGAAACAATAACTTCATCTTAGAATAGAGAGTCAATAACTTTCATAGGATCAATGTCTCTTGGTCCATGTTGTAGGGAGATAATCAGAATAGATTAAACATAGAAAAAAATATCAAGGATTCTGAAGTCCAACAAAGTCTTTTTTTATTGGGGTCGTACAGCTTTGAAAAATATGTCAATGTTGTTGAATGATTGGCAACATCGACTTAAACAATCTACCAAGGATAATCTATTATAAAATGATGATTCTATTAACTCTTAAAGAGAAATATTATGCGAAGGTTCCAACCATATAAATTTGACAATGAAACATTCCACCAAAACAACTTTGACTCCCTTTAAAATACATGTTATGTATTATCATGATAGAAATTTGAATATTTGAATCAAGAATTCCTCATAAATTTTAAGACTCAGAACATATGGAATGTTGATTCTCTATCCAAAAAATAGATATGAGGTTGGGGTGAACATGGATAACAATTTTTTACTATGATCCATGGCCAGAAAAATTTATCACCAAAGGTTTCATGAAATGTCTTCTTCTCATAAATATTTATAAGAACAGTTTCTTTATTCACTATTTGGTTTATCCTGAAGAATCAAATAATATATAAATCTTTGAAATTTCATACACAACCATATTACACTAACTTCCATCCCATACACCATGATTCTAAGAGTTTATAAATGATCTTTTCATTTACGGAATGCAAATCACTTAATTAAGAATCATCCCTCTATACATGTTTGGTCACAATAAGAACAAACATATTATTTACCCCATGTATGGAAAATTGATTAAAAATCAATATAGTGTTCTTCATAGGCTCATTAACAGTTATACATAATAATATATATTACGAAGTTCAATGGGATTTTATCCACCATCCCCTCCCATGGGATCATCAAATTCTCAGTTGTTTTATGATTCGATTGTTTTTATGAAAATTCAACCCCAGACTTATAATTCAGAGGCCTTTATTTCACTATTATATCTTCTCCCATGTAAAATTTTCTTATCAATATTTGGGAAACCATCACAATATAAGCCATATATATTTCATCAAATATGTGAATTGATATTGTACATTGGGTCATGTGTGCTGAATATTGATAATGATTACCTTGTGATTACCCATCATAAATAATATCTTTGGGAGCATTGAGAAAAAAGGAAAGACCACCCTTGGGTTGTAAGCTAAAATAGTCCAATAATATGGAAAATAATAATGAAGATTGAAATTTTTCCAATGATAATTTTTCAAAATGTACAAAATACATTTATCCATCTAATAAACACAATGTATTATAATGTGTTAAATGAATGTGAAAATCATAAGTTCCATCTTCATAGATAAATAAGAGAATATCAATGGTGTACAAAGAGATCAATTTATAAATATATTTCTGAAATAAAGTCCCTAAAACAATAGTTGATGATGTCTTGAATAACCAACAGAAATGGCATACTCATATCCTTGAAGATCTAATTCATACATAGTTACCACATATTCATTGAGATTTAGCTACGAACAATAAAAAATCATGGTTACATCCTACCAACCAATTAATAAATTTAGACAGTCATCACCATAGAAACATTAGCTCAATAAAAGATGAGTTGGAGGAATTAAGTTCAATCACCATATTAATCAAATTAAAAATACTAGTTTAGAATAAAATCCATGTAAATACCAATGTTTCATATCTAATAGATCATTCCCAACTATTGAGAGTTGCTGAACTTATATGGGAAGAGTTGAATCATCCAATATCCTTGGGTCTAAAAATTAGTGATTCAATACCTTATAGAAAATGATTATATAAAGTACCCTCTACATGGAAATCAACCTTATTCATATTATTAAAACTATCTTAATCCATCTGATATTTGAAATTTGTAGAGGACACATCATTGAATATTATATTAGACTCTACCCATTACCTCTAATTTAGTTTCATCTCTTCCAATATCCCCAATGAAAATCAATGACACTATATAGTCCCAAACAAACTGAATAGAAGGCTTGGAAGGGATACAAAAAATATTAAAACCAGAAATATAACAATATCATGAATAGGTTGATGTGGAACCCCATACACCCAACATTGGAAACCTTCCATCCAAATATTTAATGAAACTAATGACCTATAATATCCTTTTACACTTTTTGATTCCAAATGTAGTTCAATGAAAGGAACGCATTAATAAAAAAAATATAACAACATATGTTTCCTAAAAACTAGTAGGACTAGTATTCAATGTTATGATAATATACCAGTTGGGTACATAATGGAATTGTAATAACATTATAAAAGAAATCTCTTATAATATTATCTGCAGAATAAAATAGTTGAAATCTATATCTCTCCAATTTAAAATATCATTATAATTTAAGAATCCCATACATCATTTCCAAATCATACTGTATGACATAATATATAAATATCAAACCCACATATGAAGAGTTATTAGACATACATTTAAAAAATTATGAGGTGAAAATTCTATTGATCTCATTAGATTTCTCCACTTATTTCCTATAATTTGTAGTTATAGTAAAATGTATACAGGGTGTTATCTTTTGTATAATAGAAAAATAATATATATCCCATAAATGTAGGGAAATTGGTTTAAAAAATGTGAAAAAAATTGATTTAATCCATCTATTATACTCTGTCCTAAACCTAAATCCTTCAATATCACGTGATACCACTCCTTGAATAGAAGTCGTAACAACAAAATCACATTAACACTACAAGAAAACTGAATATTTGCGATGGGCGATTTGCGAAGGGATCCCATCTCAAAAGACCTTTAGCGATGGAGCCCCGTCGCAAATCGCCTGTTGCCGAAAACGGTGTCGAAAATAGGTGTTTTTGCGACGGGCCCGTCGCAAAAAGTGTATTTGCGATGGTATTTTTCCCCCGTCGCAAATGAGTTTTCATTTATATATAAAAAACGTATGTGCGACGGGCCGTCGCAGATATATTAGTTGCGATGAGTTTCTAAGCCATCTCAAATGCGAAATTTAAAAAATACTTGTGACGAAGGTATGTGCGACGGACAGTCGCAGAAATGTTTTTCCGACGGGTATTCTTCCCATCGCAAATGTTACAGTAAAAAATTATTTACGACGGGAAATCCCATCGCAAATACTCCCGTCGCAAATATAAAAAAAATAAAAATAAATAAAATAATTTATACAAATCGTATAATATTATATAAAAATAATAAAAATAATAATAATATAAAAAATTGTATTATATAATATAAATAAAAAATATATAAAATATAATTATGAAATATTAATATAAAATATTAATAATATGAATATAAATAATATAATATAATATAATAATATTAATATTAATAATATAAAAAACTAATATAATAATAATAATATTAAACTATGTATATAATAATAATATTAATATTAATAATATAAATAAAATATATTATTATAATATTAACAATAAAAAATATATATAATATAATTATGAAATATTAATATCAAAAAATAATAATAATATGAATATAAATAATATAATATTATATATTATGAAATATTAATATCAAATAATAATAATAATAATACTAATATTATTAATATAAAAATTATTATAATAATATTATTATTAAAATAAACATACATATTTATGAAAAAATAATATTAATATTGGTAATATTAATAAAATTATAAAATTATAAACTTCTCAATATTATCAATAAATATAAAATATAAAAAGTAATATCACTAAAATAAGCAGACATTAAAAAAAATACTAATAAGTAATAAAATATTACAAAAATAAAAACAAATTAAATCATGCAATATTCGTACAAATATGAAAGGGGAATTATAAATAGTTAATATGACAATAAACTACGAACTCTAATGTTTATTACATCTAAAAATTCACTGGGGGTGGATAATCTGGAGGACCTGGAGGACTTGGAGAAGGTGGTGGAAAAAACTCCATCCCTAAACAATGAGTCAGACGACACATATACTCCTGATGTTGCTCCTCTTATCGACGTCTCTTCTCATCATGCTACTGACGCATCTACTCCTGCCATCGACGCATCTCCTCATCGTGCTGCTGAAGAATCTGCTCCTGCCCCTGACGCAAATCCTCTATAAGCTGATTCTGAGCACGCAGCTGCTCCTAATACTATAATGCAGAAGATGATGTATCTCCACGAGCTCCTCTCAATCTTGATGATGCCATTGCAGCAGTACCATAATAAGCTAAAGGAGTCAAATGAGAGCTGATACCAACTACTCGGCCCTTTTCCAAGCCATACTGGGTCGCCTGCATCCATGTTGTCTCATCAAAATGATGGGCACTAGTCTGATCACCCGTTTCGTCTGGACTCTCAGCCTGGGTCTGAGAGGTCGCGACCTCATATGCTCCTTATGTTTCAGTTAGAAATTAAAATAATGAAAAGATTATATTCATTTAATTTTCAAACTGAAAAGAAAATAATATTGACCACATTATAACGCTGGCAGTCACCTCTAATCACTCCAGCAACCGGATCAGTGTACATCCTCCACTAAACGCCGTACGTCGTAATACTGAGCTTCTCGACTTCCTATATGAATATAAAATAAACTATTTATATTTAAAGTTGTTTCAAATATTAAAAAAATAATTACCAGACGCTCTCTATGTTCACTGAATGTACGACTACCAGCTCGATGCGTCACCTCTTGTCTCCCCCGATTCTGTTGACCTAATGCAGATCTCCTCTAAAACCAACCAACCAACCAGTGTGTACATAATCCATCCCAAACATGAGATGAAATGTACTCTAGTAAGTGGGCTCTACAGGACTCATCAAATTCTATCACTCCGGCTTTCTTCACAGCCGTCTTTCTCAAAATTATGCTAAAACTGATGGAAACGGTCACACATAGACACCACCCATGTCGCGTGGATAGTGTCATGCATGCTCTCGTCGATGGGATACCATAATCCCTAATATAATGTTATTAATTAATTAAATATCAAAATAAATAATATTTAATTACGTAGCAGCCAATGATTGAACATGGAAGCCTGCACATCAGCAGGAATCTGACCCCATGTGAGCCAGGGCTGAGAAAAATATTTACGCAAGATAGCACACCCCTATCCAATAGCTATATGTGTAAAACTGTGGAAAAAGAAAAAATAATCAAACAATTAGAATATTAATAATTTATAGTGAAAGATAACTAAAATACATAGGTTACCATACCACTGCGTGTGCGCCTCGAATCCAAGAGGTGGACGTTGCTCTGGGATATGATCTGGAATCATCAGTTTGGCAAGACCACGCCTCCTCCGAGTGCTCCCTGTACTGCCAACATCCTGAGAGTCAGATGACTCAAGAACCTCATCATTCATAGGTAGATCATCCTCCAACAACTGAAGAAACATTTCCGTGTCCATCAGAAACATGAAATGATTGTTATTAGAAAACAGTTGAAAATAACTATTATGTATAGATATATATTTGTTATGATTCTAACCAGAATTTTACTATGTCAATGTTCATCTTCATCATCATCTTCATAGTTGTCAATGTCAATGTATTCATCTTCCTCATCATCATCATCAATTTCCATATTTGTTTCCTTGTCATCATCTCTTGTCATTTCAAATTCAGTTGTAACATCATTGACAAAATCGTCACCATCGACACTTAACTGTGGGGTGTCATCCTCGATATTCATGTATCTTTGTGAAAAAAGATGTGTTTTGGGGAGTGTCTTGAAAAATTTAATTTCCTTGCACTTCATTGGAACCACATTCAGTTTGAGTAAACTGATTTTCTCGAGATTTAACTTTTATTATACTCCACCAATCATCCAACTCTTTTGCAATAGCACAGTATTTTGCATAATAAATTTGATGTGCCTGATGAGCCAATAAAAATTGTTCATTTACTACAAGAAGACTATTATGTATAATATCAACAATTCCATGAGTCAGATGAATACACAAGCCTCTCTCAGTATCTAGCCATCGACATTTAAACATTGATACATAATTCTGTCACAAATAACATAGTTCAATAATTTCATCAAGCATGCCGTAAAAGTCACCATCAATATCTTTATGATGTGATCCCTTCAAACAAACACCACTATTCATTTTTTTCATTGATTCCTCATATGCACGTGTATGAAAGCGATAACGATTCACCACATATGAATTATAAGATTTAACCATTTTGGATGGTGGGCTACTCAATATACGCAATCGACTATCAATATTATCAGCATGTACAGATACCTGAAATTTTTTAAAACATTTATCACTATTACAAGTAATAAATTGATTATATATGTAAACCAAAAAGAATGTATGTTACCAATTTTTGAAAAAAGTAGGAAAATATTTTTTGCCAACATTTTTCTAAGCCAATTGCTATAATTTGTGATAATTGTTTCTTGATATGATCATCATATTACCTACAAATACAATATAATTAACTTACTGTAACAAAATCTATAGAATAATCGATAAGAGCACTCACTGTACAATTTGCTGACATTTCTTCACAGTTGAGTAGAACATATGTATGAGCTCTATGATGGTCATCATCTGAAATTAATCTATCATGAACTCCACCAAAGTCAAGTTCGGGATGATTGACAACTGATAATTGATTGTTCATATCATCATCAACATTCCCCTCATTCCGGCCCATCCGGTTAAACTGTGATGGATATTCAGATTCAAAATAATGAGAGTATAATAAAACAATTTCTTCTTGCAAATAAGCTTCAGCAATTGAGCCTTCAACTGATGCTTTGTTATAGACTTTTTTCTTCAATTTCTGCATGCATCTCTCAAATGGGTACATCCATAGAAACTGAAATGGACCTCCACATTTTTCTTCATGTGGAAAATATAATATCAAATGTTCCATCGAGTCAAAGAAAGCCGACGGAAAGATTTTTTCCAGTTTGCATATAATTACAACAACAGCTTCTTCCAGTTTGCTTAGTGTATCATAGTCTGTTGTCTCCGCACATATGTCTCGAAAAAAATATGATATATCTCTTATCGAATCCCATATCATAGAATTCAACAAACCTCTTAATCCAATAGACATAAGTCTTTCCATTATAATATGACAGTCGTGACTTTTTAATCTGCTAATATGTCCATTTTTAAAACATCTGCCCAAGTTGGAAGCATAACCATCTGGAGTCTCAAATCTGCAATCCACTGACAAAATAATAAGCGAATCTCATTGGTCAGTGTATAAGCTACTTTTGGCTTCATTAATCTCTGTGATCTGACATTTTCAAACAATTCATGTTCTGGTCGCCTGCATATTTGGACAAGATCTAATCATGCCTTTACATTATTTTTTGTTTTACCTGGTGTATCCAAAACTGTATGAAATAAATTATCAAAATAGTTCTTCTCAATATGCATGACATCCAACATGTGTCAGACCAACAAATCAGACCAATATGGAAGATTCAAAAAATGTTCTGTTTTTTCCAATTGTGTTCTTTCCCAAAACCATGAATTTTCAATTGGTTTATTGTCGGTCCAATAGTGATTGAAGGTAATGAAAATACAACTAATTGTAACTCTATACATGAGATCATTGTTGAAGGTCCATCTCTTTCAATTCTGACTTTTCTGAAATGAGATTTATTCCTTCGAAAAGGATGATCGATTGGAAGAAATCTGCGCTGACAGTCAAAATAGCAAGGTTTTTTTCCATTTACGAGCATAAATACTTTGTTGTCTCACATACATTAAGGACATGAGTTTGGACCATGTGTACTCTAGCCAGATAACATACCATATGCGGGAAGTCACTAATTGTCCACATAATAGTAGCTTTCATAACAAAATTCTGTTTAGCAGCAGCATCATATGTACCAACACCATTTCTCCACAATAAATTTAACTCATCAATAAATGGTTTCAAATAAACATCAATATTCTTTTTCTGATGTCCTAGGATTAATAATGTCAGAAAGATATAAGGATCTTTCATCAACATCCATGGAGGAAAATTGTACAGAGTTATAAAGATAGGGCAACAGGAATTCTGACTACCAAAATATCCAAATAGACAAAACTCGTTAGTAGAAAGACCCAATCACATGTTCTGGTATTATAAAGCAAAAGACGGATGCACTTGATCAAAATGTTTCCATGAATCACCATCAGATGGATGAATCAAGCTTTTACCATTTAAAATATTGGTTTTGTTCCATGACATCATTGTCGCTGTGATCTGAGACATAAATAAACGCTGAAACCTGTGTGTATGCGGGAAATATCTCAACTATTTTACAGGAATCAATCCAGGCTTTCCTGATTGAGCTTCTTTATACCTCGATTTTCCACATGTGGGACAACTATCCATTGACTCATTTTCACTAGAATATAAGATGCAATCGTTTGAGCATGCATAGGTCTTCTGATAACTATGGCCCAGATTACGAACGAGTCTCTTGATCTCATAATAATTACCACGCAGCACATTTCCTTCAGGTAAAAGTGCTTTATCCAGAGAAAATATATGATCAAAAAAGTTAGTTAACATTCCATTATCTGATTTAATATCCATAAATTTTGCAACTGCTTATAATTTGCTTATCTTGCAACCAGTATATAATGCATCCATACCAGACCAGAACAACTCAGAAAATTCAGATGGTTCCAACTCGGGAGGTAAATCAACATCATCCTAGATTTTTTTGTTGAATGGATGACCCTACAAATAATGTACTAAATTCTAAAATCGTGATGGATCTGGAATCAAATTATTAGTATCTTTTCTGGAACTTCATTCACCTTGTTGATACCAAAAAATATAATCTGATTGAAAACCATAATGCAAGAGATGTTTCCCAATGATGTCAAATGTCTCAAATGTTCTTAGATCACATTTTTTACAAGGACACTTAATTGTCCCTTCTGAAACAAATTCAGGGTTTGATGATGCAAATGATAAGAAAGTTTCAACACCATAAACATATACAGGATTTAAACTAGAATATTTTGGATTTATACGCTGATTTATCCAAGCACGATCATCTAATAATTATTGATGTCGATTTCCATATTCCATATCCATATATTTTTTTCTAAAAAATTTAAAACCATTACTGTTGTTAAATAATTTGATATAAGAAAAAAAATATCCTAAAAAAAGAAGATACATAATTAAAATAATTTTTTAGTAGTTACCAATAATTATAGGTTTCACAGTTAGTTTTTAATCATCCCCACTAATTATTATTAATTTAGCAATTCATAGCAATACCTGAAAAATGTAATATTCTTGAATAATGATATAAAATTTTGTAATCATCGTTGTGGAGATTATATTACTAATTATTTTTATTTTTCCGATGGCTCATCTCTTTTTAACTTTCTCCCAACTGAAATCTGTATGAAAAACATACTCTAACATACGTTAGAGCACATTTTTCATACTGATTTCAGTGGGAGAATGTAGAAAAGATATGAGATTTTGAACAAAAGGTATCCTCCAATCCACTTGAAATTGTTCCAATTTATAACAATGTACTTGAATTTATTTAATTTTTGATTAATTATTAGTAATTATTACTAATTATTACAAATCTCAATATATCCAACAGATTTATCTCTATTCTTAACATGATCAAATATTATAGGGTCGTCAATTTTCAGGTCATTCCCAATAAAATGTTTGTGTCAACCTTGTCCAATTTAAACTCTATAATTATCCTTACATGTTTGATCATCTCGCAAGTACTGTTGCAATAGGACGACACAAGTAATGAGAAAGACATGAATTGGATTGTCCTATTGAAACGCTACTTACGAGGTGATTTGCGACCCTTTAAGATTTGAACTGTTAAGAATAAATCAAAACTTGTTGAAAATATTGATAATTGTAATATTTTATAAATATTTTACAATTTTAATAATATTAATATTTTTTATAATATTAGACATATAATAATAAAATAATTATATTATTAGTATTATTTAATTATTAATATTAGAGTAATATAATATTTTATATTATGTTACTATTTATGTTACTATTTATCTTACTATTTATGTTACTAAATATATTACTAATTATGTTACTAATTAGAAATGTGAAGATATGCATATAGGTCGGGTGGTTAATCAATCATTGAATAGAAAAACAAACGTAATTGACAGCTCATCTACCTCAATTTTCATTTCATTTGTGTGTTGAGGTTGATGGGAAACTTCTACCTCCACATGTAATATGTGCTTTTATAGTCAAAATAATAAACCTTTTAACCTCTATGTTGGCTAGGAGGTTGATAATTTTGACAGTAAAAGAAGATATTACATGTGGAGGCAGAAGTTTCCTGTGAAGCCTCAACACACAAATGAAATGAAAATTGAGGTAGATGAGCGGTCAATCACGCTTGCTAATTTTCCTAATGGTTTTTAAGTCTTTCCAAATTCATTTTAATTGTTTCCTAATTATTTTTAATTTTTCTAATTATTTTTAATTGTTTCCTAATTATTTTTAATTGTATCCTAATTTAATTAATTATTTCCTAATATTATTTTTTTTAATTATTATAATTGTTTCCTAATTATTTTAATTGTTTCGTAATTATTATAATTGTTTCCTAATTATTATAATTGTTTCTTAATTATTATAATTGTTTCTTAATTATTATAATTGTTTCCTAATTATTATAATTGTATCCTAATTATTATAATTGTTTCCTAATTATTATAATTGTTTCCTAATTATAATAATTGTTTCCTAATTATTATAATTGTTATTTAATAATTATAATTGTTTCTTAATTAGTATAATTGTTTCTTAATTATTATAATTGTTTCCTTATTAAATCTAATTGTTTCTTAATTAAATCTAATTGTTTCCTAATTAAATAAAATTGTTTCCCTATTAAATCTAATTGTTTCCTAATTAAATCTAATTGCTTCCTAATTAAATCTACTTTTTTCTTAATTAAATATAATTGTTTCGTAATTAAATCTAATTGTTTCATAATTAAATCTAATTGTTTCCTAATTAAATATAATTGTTTCCTAATTAAATCTAATTATTTATAAATTATTATAATTGTTTCCTAATTAAATATAATTGTTTCCTAATTAAATCTAATTGTTTCCTAATTAAATCTAATTGTTTCCTAATTCTTATAATTATTTCCTAATCAAATCTAATTGTTTCCTAATTAAATCTTATTGTTTCCTAATTATATCTAATTGTTTCATAATTAAATATAATTGTTTCCTAAATAAATTTAATTGTTTCCTAGTTAAATATTATTGTTTCCAAAATAAATCTAAATATTTTCTAAATATTTTAATTGATTCCAAATTATTTCTAATCAATTAAATCTAATTATTTCATAATTATTTCATAATTATTTTAATTAAATCTAACTAAATCTAATTCTTTCTTAATTATTTTATAATTATATATTTATTTCTAATTATTACCAAAACATCCTCCAGGAGTGTCGAACCAAGAGTGCAGCAATGCCCGTTGTCGTGTACCAGGTTACCCCGAGTCAAGCTCGAAACACATTGTCAGAGTTTTCACTACTAGGTACATCTGTGCTGGAGCCTCCTATACTTGTTCGTATCCAAAAAAAGATTATTTGGTACAACCACATATTCTAATTATAATATACAGCTACTAAACATTCTATTAAAAAAAATAAAATTAACAATTAAAAATAAAATTAACACTTAAAAATAATTTAACAATTATAAAAATTTAAAAAATTAAAAAATATAAATAACTTATATATTTTGAAGTAATATGCACCTTCTAACTCTTTCCCTCCACTTCTCAAAAGAATAAATTAAAACAAAAAAAATTTCTACTCAGAACTGAAAGTAAGAGAGAGAGAGGAAGAGAGATCTGAATGTTATGGGAAAAACGGGTGGGGTGTATATATAGGTTAGATTAATTGTGACAGTTGTATTTCCGATGGTATACCCTCACAAATAACAGGTATTTCGATGCGATACCGTCACAAATACATTCTCTCGCATTAATTACGGGCGACAGGTAAAACGGTTGTTGCGAAGGGCCCATCGCAAATAGCTGCCCGCCGACGCACCATTAGCGACGGGCGGATATCCCCGTCGTAAATTCATATTTACTACCGCCGGTATTGGCGACGGGCCCTATCGCAAATAACTTCACCCACATTAATTACGGGCGGTGGGTTAAAGGGTTGTTTCGATGGGTCAGTCGCAAATAGCTGCCCGCGACAAACCATTAGTGATAGGTGGGTATCCCCATTGCAAATTCCTATTTACAACCGCCGGTATTTACGACGGGACCCGTCGCAAATAACCCCTAGGGAATAATTTTGTTTCGACGGGGAAATTTATCCATCGCCAATGGTATTTACCACCACCGGTATTGGCAACAAGACCCGTCGCAAATAACCCCCAGGGAATAATTTTATTGCGACGGGGAAATTTTCCCGTCACCAATGGTATTTACCACCACCGGGTAGTTGCGACATGGAGAAGACAACCGTCGCTAATAGGATTTATAGTGGCTGGTATTTACGACGCGACTCATCGCAAATAACACCTATTTAATTAATTGTTGTGACGGGACAATTGTCCCGTCGAAAAAACTATTTACCACTTCCGGGTAGTTGAGACGGGTAGAAGGCTACCCGTCGCAAATAGGCTTCCCGCGTTTTGGCGTGCAAACCGTGCCATAGCTATTGCGATGGGTCCTGTATTTCCGTCGCAAATAACTTACCATTGGCGACGGGAATATATTTTCATCACAAATACTCTTTTCCTCGGTGTTTTTACGATAGTAATAATGCCCGTCGCAATAAGCGGTTTTTCCCGTAGTGTAAAAAGGAGGGAAAAAAGAGGAATCTACCAATTAAGAATGAAAAAATTATCATATATTCATTCCAATAATTTTATGTCTATTTTTAGATTATCAATACTTTGAAAAACCATACTTATGTTTACAAATTTTAGTAACCTATATAAAATTGTTCCTAATAGTAATCTATTTTATTTTCTTAGACAATGGATTATGGGTGTAAAATACAATATTTTTTCATATTGATAGACATATTCCAAAAAAATAACTCTATGTAGGATTATTTAAGAAAACACCAATAGTTTTAACTTATATATATGTTCAATCCCACCAAAATCTAATTGGGTTGGTAGGAAATATTGTGTACTAACATAGAATTTTTTAGTTGACTAGAAATTCATTTAACAGAGAACTGGTTATACACAATGTGTGACTAAAGATACCTATTTTAACCCCATTTTTTTTACAAAATGATAGATATATATAGTTAAACATCATAGTAATAAAAAATATTTTATCCTAAAATTGGGGCTAACTGGGGTAGAAAGGAAGAAGTATTGGATAATGAATCCATCTCTATTTCCATGATGAATTAAACCATTCATTATTCCCCACCCCTATAAATTGGTGTACAAGAACCACAATTCCCACATTATTATTTATTAAATTATGATTTATAATATATTATGTTCAATAAGATACATTTTTAAATTCCATTCTCTAATGATGAAGATGTATACCAACTCCAGTACCATCGTATAATCATGGGAAATGAGGGAGATTCCAAATATTTCATGGATTTATATAAACATATAAAATATATAGATCCTATAATTACTAAAAATTTTATTAATAAATAGATATATGTTGTAGATACATAGAGGTAGAAGCATAAGTGTTCCCAACAGGTGTACCAATGAACTATTCGATTATACAAATATTGATTATATCAAAATAATTTAGGTGACTGAATAGAAAATGTACACATGTATAACTAGAATAAAAATATATGAGGTCCATATCACCAAATATACGCAAAACATTTAAAAACCTTGAAATTATGATCATGATAAAAAACCTACATCATATTTTTTTGAGCCTCTGATTTTCAATCTAGTAAATTTCATATTCTTAAAATACCCAAAACCATAGTTAATATTATTGATATTTAAAATATATTGATTTCATTCAAAATAATTATTTTATCCTTTATTTCAATCACTATAGATATGATATTCTTGAAATTATCATAGAGTCATTTTTAAGACCTCAGTGTTTTGTGTTTTATGTAGTATCTAATACTGTCTATCTTGTAGAGACTAAATTAGTTGAGCATCATTTGTTTTTATACTTCATATAACAATACCCTAAAGAAACCATACATTGGAAAATTATAATATTTCATTCTCAAAAAATCAAAATGGCATTGATTTATATCAACGTTATATTGAAAATGGTTTTAGAATCTACCCCACATCATTCTGAACCCATAGAATTGTAAGCAATAACTAAGAAAACATGACTCCAAAAAATTTATACAATCTTCTTTAGAATAATAGAGAGACAAAACCACTCAAATGAATCAATATTTATTATTTTTTTAGTGACCTCATCCATAAATTTGATTTCATGGTTTCATGCCAAATTATAGATTTCAATTTCTTGTATAGATTTCAATTCCTACATTACCATAAGAAAAATCATTAATCCAAACAAAAATGCCTTATATACGCATTCAATAAACAATTCATGTTGTTGTATGTTGATAATTAATATTTTGAGTTTTGAAAATACAAATAAATGATTTTAGATATCACCCGACAGAGTGGAAATAAATAATAATATATAATGTTATTCATATAACTACCCCAATTGTGCTTAGATAGTTTCCATAGACACGTTGAATGATCTTTAAAAATAAATATGATGTTACCTTCAACTAGAATAGGGAAATCAATTCATATTTGAGAAGTCTATATTCCGTGCAGATCGAATGTGTTAACATGATATCAGTTGTGTTATAATTATAGTAAATATAGTAATCCCTAAGGAATTAATATTCCATCATTGTATTAATGGTATAATTTTATTTGTGTCATCTATACCATTTATAAATGTATCTAAATCAACCTAAAAATTAAAACATCTCTTAATACGATCTTCTATATCTCAGTGTATTTGTGAGTAATTTTCACACATGATAGGGGCGGCTGAAAACAACCAGGATTTTTCTAATGTTTATTCAAATGTATTAGAAACCATGGGACCCATTTTTTACTCCTTGTCATTCATTATTTATCAAAATTTTGTTAAATCATTTTATAGATCAAAAAAATTACCATTTACCTCCAAAACCTATTGATATTGAGGTATAAGGAAAGAAATAAATAAGATCTCAGATATTACCCTTTAGCATCTTAGGTAGTTCTATATAACACTATTGATGATCCCATATAAGGGAATCCTAGTATATATGAGGACCCAAGGATCATGTTGATCTACACCTTTATGTCTCTCTAAGACTAAGAATCATATATATACTTCTTGAAGAATAAATATAACATATTATACATGAATTAAATAAAAATACTCACACCATATCCAGATTTGGACCCCCATCATTTGGATCTTCTAGAGGATAATTATATAATTAAATATTGAAACGAGAAGAATTCATATATCCCTCACATCCATTGTGAAATATAAGGTTCAAAATCATATATCCAAAATTTATATGATAAGTATTATATTTAATTGCATTATACCATTCTTCATTTTGAGTAAGATGAATTGGGAAATTATATTTGTCATTTACATTAGGGGTATCATCGAAAACATCCCAAATGATGATTTCCTAGTCTCGATCATTGTGTTTTTCATCTATGAAACAAATGGTTTCTAGGACCTATCATTCATTGATGGGTATTCATGTAATAACCATATTCTAATTCTCCTTAAATATTAGTAGACCACTAATTTAAGGTCACCCCAAGGTGTATATTTTCATTGGGTAATCTAGGTTTTCTTAATGAAAAATCTCTCCACATAATAAACTTCCATGATTAATATCATGAAATAACTTCTCAGGAAAATTATAGAATGAGACACTGATGATTTGGTAATTATGTATCAAGAGTTCTATGATAATATTCTCATTGTTGAAATACATTCAAAAAATCTGTTGTATCATAAATTAATGATTGATCACATGGAATTTTATTTTTGTGTGGCATTAGGGAAATTTTAGATTTTTCTTGGAATGAAATCACACAATCAAAGACTACCCCAAAAATAAAATGTTGGTCCATGAAATGCTACATCCTCAAACCCACAATGAGTTGAGAGGGCTTTAGGTATGTATTTCTTTAATTATAAATTCTATATCCATACTCATTGGAATTTTCAAGACCTTCATAAAAATAAGGAATAATGTATATTCTTTTCAATGGAATGATTGTTTCGAAGGATATTTCAATGGTATTTAGTAGTATATCTTTCACCAACCTATATTGATTCCACCAATAGAAGGAAAGATTTCCAACTTCTATGTGTTGATATTGGAGCCATTTATAGGAACCCTTACCACTTAGTTGAAGGACATAAGAAAACAAAATATTTTCTAATATCACAGTAGAATAATTCTCATTAATGATACAAGAATCATAGACATTAAATCCCTACATTGTTCTCTACGGTGTATAAATTGAGATAAAAACTACAAAATCATGTTGCCAATTTAGCCTCTCTTCTTATCTTTCTCAAATACAGCCTTAGTTTTCAAATTTTGACCACAAATCTATAATGGTGGGTGGTAATCCTATAATAATTTTATATACAATTTGTCTCCTAATATTCTATCAATGTCTATAAATTGGTTGATATTGTTATAGTGCACCCTATCATAGAAATATAATCTATAGATACCAAACACCTAGATTGATATGTTTTTACATTTGAGATATCCCCCAAATATTATACAAATACATTTCAGTCCCCATTAATATCCCAACAAGAAGAATATTATAGAATATAAATATTTATATAGTTTTCACAAGAATTATTATTATCTCCCTTGTAAAAAAATTATTTAAATATAAAATTTTAATATCAAATGGTTGTACCAATAATGAAGAAAAATATTAATCTCCAATTATAAGATTTTGCTATATTAATAGATATTAGAAGACTTATTTATTATTTTGGGTGACATTATATTGTTTTTAACAATATTAATGGGGAATATGTATTTAAGAATTTAGAATTAATAACATTATGTGTGAGGCAGCATAATATAATTACCCTCTATGAAAATATTTTCCCATATCTTTCATTCATACCAACCTCTTATTGATATATTTTCTAATGCAACCATAGCCCTGGAAAATTATAACAAGAAGTAAATAGTCATCTACATTATACACCATTGGTTAGCCTCACTTTTCATTGGAAATTGCATGGATGAAATTAATGAGGTAAAAAAACCCTTGATAAAGGTGAATTAATATCCTCACCAATTTATATAATCATTGGATGGATTTCATCCATAATATATTATCTTAAAGTGGTACTTTTCTCTATGACCAAGCTATGGAATTATTGGCTTGAATGTGGGTAGAGACATTAATCCCCTATGAAGGCCTAGTCTTTTTTGAGTAGATCATATTAATGTATAGATTTGATGTATTTCACCATATATGAATTAGAGGAGAAGAAATCAACACTATTATAACGGATGTTCACATAGGAATCTGCAGTACTCATCAGTCAGGATTCATGCTCTACCATCAAATTAAGAGGCATGGATTCTTTTGTGCAAGGCTTATAGATAAAGTCATGGAGTACACAAGGATGTTCTTTAATTTATATATATAACCCTGATTTAAACATCAACACCAATATACTTACGTAATATAAAACAAACATTCACATTTTGGATTTATTAAATAGATTTCAGGGGGAAATATTTCCCATCTATATCCAAATATTTCAAATAAATACTTCAATTAACTAACTTATTATCCAAATTTCACGAGTCAATATATCTCAATGAGGTCATATAATGGCTATCATAAGTTTTGTAAAGTCTAATATTAACAATTAATTTATATCCATTTCACAATATTATTGGACGATGGAACCATTTCTTGATCTTTAAAATTGAAAAGGATGTATCAAGATTATATCTTTTTGCCTAACCCATTATTCTCATGTTTGACGGTGGAAAATAGAAAAATATATGATTTTAGTAAGACTACATCCAATATCTTTCAGAATTTGAGTTGTAGACCTATTAAATAATATCTATAAAATCTATTTGAATCCATATGGGATTATCAAACAATAATCCAGATTGATAATAGGCAAGACCATATTCACATGTTTATAATAATGGGGTTGTCTTAGTGATTAAAATCTAACATCCTCCATCCAATTTATTTTTCTTAAATAATGTCTATAAATATTATTCATCACATAATTAGATTGATGAGTTTTAAGAACTAGATGGGGAAAGGATGTGCACACTACACAACCTAAAAACCCATTATAATAATATTACAAGAATATTCCATAAGAAACATTACATCTATTAGTTCCTATAATTCTAACTAGTCCCCCCATTACTTTATAATAATATCAAATAATACATAAATTCTTGAAAAAATGTTTGAGGTTCCATTCCCCATATATAATGTCTACCCTAGTAGAGTCGACCCCCTGATCATAATGAATGGAGATATATCATTCCAACCAAGAATTTTATGTTTTCAATAATTATTTCAAGGAAAATTACATTGGGTTTACCTATATTTCCTAGGATGATGAAATTAATCTGTGGAGGGTTACATCTAATTTTTATGATACTAAAATTCATGGAACATATCATTATGGTATGATGACAAACTGTAAGTAACATATCATCATTTTATGATATTAAAATTAATGGCCTAGTATTATATAATAATATTAAATCTTAAAGTCATTTATCCATTACATTAAAATACTTATTATATATCATAGTAAAGTGATAACAATGTATAGAATCTGATTCTATATCACATAAAATTGAAAACCATAACTCATGGACCATTATATATAACCCTACAATAGATCAAATTTGTTAATTTTTGGGACCTATATTTCTTGTTTATTATTTATATAAATATAATATTCTTCATAATATTATTATTTTTCCCTGAATATGTTCTAATAATATATGTCCTATGTCTATTAAAATCTCACTCATAGTTTAGGTTCCCTCTTTATCTGGAATGAACTATAGAATTAATATTGGGATTGTTCCATGAGACCCATTTAAAATAAAATACCCTATCACATATGAAAGAGATTTCCTTGTGTAGGGTTTCTATATCATAATTACATGTTTCATTATTCTTAATTTTTATGAATCATTTTTTCTAGGACATGGAATATATAATTTCATAAAAACATCTTACCTTAACATGATATCATGTGTGATGTTGTAATCATCCAGTTGATTCTTTTTTCTCACACTGAGAATGACTCACATGAGTCTAGACGTCTAAAATGATTTCCAAAATTAGCATATTTGATATGTGTTTTTAACATGAGGGATCTCATTCTCGATTATATGATGTAAAATGTTATAATTTATGTTCTCGAAACTAGTAGATCTCAAACCGTATAGGAGTGAATTTGAAAAATATTCTCCTTACATGAGATCTATTTTCTTTTTTTACATTTTAATGTGTACTCCCTTTCTTACTCAGTCAAAAGACACTAAAATAAGATTCCTAAAATAAGAACAAAATGTTCCTTAATTATTATTGTTTGAGGTTAAATATTGCAATCTTGAAAATTTTACCAAGCCGCAAATCGATTTAAAAATGTCCCCAAATTTTCATGGTGCCAAAATAATCAACTTATCCATGTCATTTCAATCTCCTTGATCAACATTAAAACAATTTGGGCCTCTTTTTGTTCTATATTATATGAATTAAAAGACTGTTGATTCCTTCCATTCATCTAATCATTGTGATTCTAGAAATTTTTTTCTAATTCGCAAAACAAAACTAAATACTTAATCCACGAATTCATCCAAGTGTTTGGACCCCTATATTTGTACTGAGTGTCCCTCCATAGAGTTCTTAACATGAAGAATTTTTTTCATTTTACATAACAAATATAATCTTTTTTACATCCTCTAATAATGAGGACCTCATCATATGACCATGTGCTATGAAGAATCTAACTCCTTGATAATTAATATTAAATGGAATAATTCATTTTCAATCCTTTAAAACATGGAACAATATACATTATTACACTATTTGGGATATATCATCGACAACTTATGAGATAATTTTTTGTAATTATCCTTATAATATTGTTATTTATCCTAAAACCTATTCATGGAAAACTCCCTTATCATTAACCAATATTTTGATATTTATAGGGTTATTTTAAAATAACTATGTGTTCCTTGGATCTTATTATTGTAAGAAGCAAAATGATTCTTATATTTCTTATTATGGGACCAAGAACAAGCACCCATCGCATTCAATTACCCTATATAAGAACGAGATATATATGTGTAGGATTTCCAAAAGCATGATTTTCTTCATTTTCTAGTTTACATCAAGAATAAAAATGCCTTATTCATTTAATGATTATGTATGGATTTATTCTCATGAAATGGGAGAGGCAGTGGCACCTATATTTATCATTTAAATATCTACTGAAAATCACCCATTGTTCAATCATTGATCAATGTATGATATACACACTTTCATTAATTTTCCCTTAACAATTGTAGAAAAAATATGGATCCATCTTCTTCCATGAACAATTCATTATGGGGAAATAAATTTTGAATGTTTTTGTGAATCCATTTACATATTCATAGTTCATTATATCCCATATTTGAGAAATTGTAGTCTTATAATCCCCCACTATAAAATGGTTATCATATCATCCATATTAGATGATGATAAAATATACAGCACATGTTCATTACCATAATACCATAAACTAAATTACCAATCCATTCCATAAAACCTAATTAGTCTATATAAGATACAAATCCTTATAATATGGAATGACACACATAGATATGTACTACAAAAAAATTACATATTGTTTTTTAATACAATTTCTCTTGAAATCTATATATCTGGGTTCAGATATGCACCACAATAGAGACCTGGGAATATTCATAGGGTTTATTATATTTATAACCACATTAATAACCTAAGAATTGACCTTCATTGAATCTGAGATAAACCAATTCAAGTTCCATGAATTATAAAAACTATAAATAGAATTATTACTGTTATTATGATATATACATAGACATATGAACCACCTATTTTTGACTCACCTAACAGTCTCCATTAAACATTTCAAAATTGTATAACCATGATTATCTCATGAATAGGATATTCTAAAATCATTTTGGATGCTTTATTAGGTATATAAAACTATGTTTCTCAAGTGATTGAATAACCACAGACCTTTCATCAGCTACACATAATTAGTGTTTGACTTCAAGGGGAATATATTTTTAGTAATGATGATTGGTGATTCCATATTTGTCTTTACTAACTAGAAGAATCATTTTACATAGGAAAATATACATTAATATCTATATTCATATTATTGTGTTTTTAGGGAACATTTCATTCAAATACTCTTAGTTATCATCCCATTTATACATTTCTTACTGCAATGTATTTTTCCAATACCTCGTGTTATGATTTACACTTCCATCATTCCCTATTAAAGGTGTTGGAGATATCCTATCCCTTGATATTCGTTTATGTTTACATATCATCTCACTAACACAATAGTCCCAAAATTAGGACATTAAGCTATATGAACTCTCCTAGAGATAGATTGTTATTACAATGAGGTAATTTATTTATATCTGGTTTCATTATTTCTCATTATATGTAGGTTGTCTCATCCTACATAGATTTGGGTGACACGAACTTAAAATATGTGCACCCCTCTTTGAATAGTCTATTGTAGCTTGGGGATTTTTATGAACATCAGTTTTTTCATTCATTTTCTATTTATTTTTCCTCACAACCCTTTTCTATAGGATTTAGAACCATAAACTATGCCAATTCACTTTTAAGATAATCTATATTTGCATTGCGATCCTGATTTACATCAGGTTACAATATGTGTTTATTATTAATATAATCCTTCCTAGTAAATTTTTTTTTGAAGACATAAAACCATTTGAACATTTAGTCATGTTATAATACCTGAATCCCTTGAAATATAAAGACAAATTTTTACAACCATAACCCAAAATAATATTTGGTCATAATTTTGTGACATAAGCCACTATCCCCAAGTGTCTGAATTTCGTTCCCCATAAACTATGTTCATGATAAAGAAACATATAAGTTTGAAAATATATAAAGTGTTGAATTGGAAAAATTCATGGTTTTAAATTCATGTTTAATCTCATTCATTTTGTTGAAAATCCTTAAACTTTATATATAAAAGGGTTTGAATCTCAACGTACCTACTATCTATCCCTTGATAGAAACAGTTATTCATTTTGAAACCACTAGTCTATGATAATGAATGAGAAATTTCATGTCATATATATATACCCAAATCATATATTGAGTACATAGTGGTGTAACATAGAGGATTCTTCATCACTTGTTGAATAACTTTATATCCATGAGCCAATTTTACTCCTTTTGTGTTTGAATATTTATAAAACATTCATTTTTCATTATTAATTAGATTATTGTACTCTAAAGGAAAACTATTTTTAGTAATCTTCATCAGCAACACCATATTCAGTGCTACCAATAGTTTTCATCTTCATCCTATGAATAAGGTACAATAATAATTATATGTATTGATGTAATCACAATGAAACCCACCATTCAAATGTGGTCTATATTCATCTCTTACATAATTTTTCCATATTATCATCTACCAATGAATTTGTTTTGAGTTATGATTTACACATTTCAAAATCCCACAATATAGATTGATTTTAATACTTCTTTTGTTACACATTCATGCATTGAAAAAAAATCAAATATAGGATATGAACAATATTATTGAACACAAAAAGATCCTCATCATGTGACCCAAAACTACATGAAAAAAATATAACCAATATAATTTAATATTTTATTCACATACAACGAAGACTATATGTCGTAGTGGTATTGGTCCCTTATTCAATTTAGTTTTGATTCTACCATGTCTATCTACAAAATTATTTACCTGTGGGGTTAATCTATCAAAACTAACACACCATCTGCATTATTTCATCTTATATGATAATAAACTACTAAAAGAATTTGATATAAATTTCAACTGGTTGAAAACACATAATGGTCAGAATGATTGAAAAATGATGCTCAAATCACTTGATATGCACCTCATATAGGATAGGTAAAATTGAGAGCTTTAAATGGATTAAACATAAAACATATCATGTTTCAATCTTATAAATGGTTTTCTGAAAAAAAAAATTATGTTTCATTTGGCTAAGTCTCCCTCATTTTATTCTTAAGAAAAAATTGGGAAAATTTTGAAATGAATGAAAAATAGGGATGGTAGTTGAGTTTCACTATATGATTCTCGTAAAGATAAATTCATGCTCGATATTTCCTTTATCCTAGGAATAAGTTAAAACACTTTTCTATTCTAGGCTTGATGGTTCAAATATCTATAATAATCACAAAAAAAAGATATTACGGGGTGTTTGATCCATTTTAAACAATGGAAAAATCATTCCAAGCCATCTATTCATGGTTTTTATGATTTTTAGTCACTCATTATTCTCATATGAATGGACTATATATATTGTTATGTTGATGGTGTACATACCTATATACATCTTTGTGAATAATTCCATAATAAAATAATCTCATTTTTTAACTGACCAACTCTAATGTTTTGGTGATGTCAAAAATACCTATTCATGTATGTGAAAACACACCTAAAAAGAACTTATCTTTCATATCCAAATTGACAAACTATAGTGTTACAATGATGGTACACATAACAATACTTGTTTTCAGTCACTTGTCTATGAGGAAATTTTCATAACCCAATATATTGGAGATCGCGACTTACTTACTACATTATCATGAATTATTTTCATGAATTCAATTATATTACTATTAATCTCTAAGAGTTTCATAGATTATTGTGAATATATGATCATGATAGATACAATAAATAATGATTTGAACTAATTATTTTTATTAATTCAACATGATATTACAGAAGTATCCAAATTTTTTAGTGTCTTTTATAATTCCAAAGAAGAAGCTTCATGTCATAATTATATTATAATAAGTTATCAACAATCTATTTGGTATAGATTACTATTTTATTTGAGTCTTTCTTTTCTTGGTGTAGTCATTCAAATATGGTGGCTCATACTTATGTATTAGTCTATAACTCACGCACTATTATAAAAATGTAGATCCCATCCATCTAAGCATACTCAACCATCTTTTTATAGTCATATGTAGTCTATATAGTAGAAAACAATTATTATATGAGTCAGATTAGATATTTTTGGCAGCATTAATTTTTTTTACTGTTTTTACAAATAGGATCTCTCCTCTATATCAAAATAATTCTACATTAAATCAACTTCTACATTTTTTCCTTCATTAAATTCTATAGTTCAAATATTGATATAGTTTGCATTCATTTTGTAGAGTATATAAATTATTTAGTATTTTTTATCACTCTTGGGTCATAATCATCTTATAGAACTTATCATTAAAAAAACATTAATCATATCAAAAAAAATTTTGCATGAAAAAATAATTTATTGGATATGAAATCAATTTCATAGAGAATATAGTCGAGTCATTAAAACCACAATTGAGATATATTTCAACACCCACATCCACCTTTTATTTTTGAATTAAATCTCTTTTGGGTAAGAATAAAATGATATCATATCAAGAAACTCATAATCATGAACCAAGTAACTCAAAAAGATTCTATTTTTGACCCCTTTCAGATATACCATCAATGGATCAAACATCATCCTCATAAACATTATTGATACTGTTTTCCAAAAATCTAAACTATTTTGTTTTATAGGCTATTTTGGGATTATTTAAATTCACACCTTGGATATATTAGACAGAATGTAGAAAGATAATTAAAATGATCAAATATATAAATGGTCACATTCATATTCTAGAAAAGTGGTATCCTTTATTATTTTAACCTCGTAAATTGGTGCAGAAAGTTATCCCTCTTGTATAAATTCATTTTGAGGGTTTTTTTATACTAAATAATTTTGCAATAGGTCGTACACTACTGTGTAATATCAACATCCCTTTGAGAAAGTTTCTTATAGGTTGTCCCTTAAATAAGAATCGCCAATTCATTTCCTTGTACGGATAAATCTAGAGACAATAATCTATTAGCTTAGTAAAAAAAGAAATTTATAGGACTCATAGTAACAAATCATCATTAAGAGATGAATGTATTTTATAAATACTAGTTTTTGAATAATCTATTAGGTGTAATATATTTGTATGGGAATAATCTATCCTTGGGGTCATAGAGATAATGACCCATGCATATAAGTCAAACATTGATCAAAGTTCTTCCTTAACACTAGATGTTATTTCCAATATAATAAATTCAAATTGTACAGGAATATGTTCTCTATGTTCCTAAGGATATGAAAACCTCAAGCCCAAAACCATCCAAACATCATCCACTTGCCTCGTGTTCATAAAAGGTATGTCTAATAAAGCCACATCCTTTGTTTTACTTAACCATCTTGGGACTTCCCTCGCCCCCACTTATGTAGATGTCCTTCTTGAGATAATGAGGTTGTATCATCCTAACTAGTTGATACCCTTGACCGATTTAATCTCAGAAACATATAGTCATAATCCATTTATTCAAAATGTATAAACATGAATATCGTAAACTATAAATGAGAAAATATTGTACATACTTATCTGTCTAGAGTGAAAATGTATCATCAAAGATCTCAACCATTTCTGTTTTTTGGATCCCTCATTTAGATAAATCCATCAAATGGAATTCTAAAGGGTTCACAAGATGTTCCACGAATAGATTAGAGAACACCACCTACAAGTGATCCTTCAAAAAATTGGATACTTTATCCTTGAAACTATTACTAGTGTGATAACATTATATAATTGATTTCTATATAGTATAATATTTTTTTGAATGGAATAATGGACATTTCTTCTTCAAAATATTATACGATATAAATAATATGGTAAATAAAGATATCAATAAGAAATTTAATATATATATATATATCATAAGTTTACTTATTTCTCCCCATAAGTCATTATGACAAGACCATCCTTCTTCAGTTGTGTTGACTCAATAACTCAACATCTTAGAAAACAGATCTTTATAAATAATGTTTCTTATATAAAAATTGACTAAACTATTGATTTCATAAAGGTAGTAATTTTACCTTGGATTTTATTAATAGAGATATAACCTTAGGTGCATACAAATTATTGAAACCTATTAAGGAAGTTACCACCTATTGGAGAAAACCTCAAACCTCTTCAACACATATGGTTTCCCTCCAAGAATTCCATTTCCTCCCCCCAAAAACATGAATGAAGCTTCTATAAGGATTGATGATTGTGAAAGAACCTCACTCGTGAAGGGATTGGTTCCAAGATTCCATGTCTCCCATCTCATTTGAGAAAGTGACAGCTCTCATGGGGATATCAATGTATAAGGTCTTTCCATCTCTATATATACCTTATGTTACTCAACTCCTTTAGTCAATGTAATTATCATGGATTGAATCAGTAAATCTTACAATATTTCTTAAGGGTGTGTCCAAATCCAAGACACATTTTTTGCACTCACAATGTTATGTTCTACCATAGCAGGTAAGAGGATGACCCAAATATATTTATCCTCCCATATAACATTCAATCAAAAATTATAAATTGGATTGGATATGTTTTTCATTTTCTTTATTTTTTGGAGTAGAAAAAAAATTTGTCTATAAAAAATTGAATTTACATCCAAATATTCTAGGTGTTTACCACACGCAAATACACTCGCTATTAGTCAAAGATGCCAATAAAAGGTCTCGTGATGATATCAAATATGATCTCTACCCATGTCATCTAACTTTATTACCCATAAGGATTGCAATTTGTTTTAATTCTGGAGAAAATAATCTCATTTGTCTCGTTTGAAATTTTTTTCTCATACCACTAATTATAATCAAATTTTTTAACCCCACTAAAACTATAGAGATGCGGTCAGAAGGGAGAATTTTGGATTAGTTATTAGTTAATAATTTTTTGGCCTCCCATGTGATATATATATTGTAACACCATAATTCCTGGAATAAGGAACTTATTTTGGAATTGGGCATTTCCTTTATGGATGTGTGTAGCAAAAATGTATACCTATTTCAACACTAGAACAATAAGGTCAATATATGTCCACACATCTAGTTTATCCACCAGAAAATATATCCCATCTATGACAAAAATATGTGAAACTAAATATTGAATAAAATACTCTCTAGGTAACATCATAATGAATTATACAAGGAATAATTGATAATAAATATCAATGTTGACCTACGAACCCAAGGTGGTGTAGTTTCCCTCTTCCATCATCGGCAAAAATGTATTATGAATCCTGTAAGACTTTTGGGTTATAAACGCTATCAATCAACATACATGTCAATATTTACCATTCATTATGAAATACATATTTACCATAATATTGAAATTAATGTTTATATTCAAGATAATTTATCAACCAATAGGATATGTTCCATTATAAGTAAATTATCTTCAATAAGAAATATTTCCTTTTACATTATCCAAAATTTAACGATATGGGATAATTCATTATGTGTATTTCCAATCATTAGGGATCGACAGATCATGTGAATTTCTGATAGGCTTATCCCTACCTCACTGGGCTCTAAATGAAATTATTTTAATCCGGAATCCATTAAATAAGAATATATATTTTTTCCACACATTAATAACCCCAATTCTTTTTTCTCTTATTTCCAGTTTCCCAAAATTGATATCTAGGTTTCAAAATGTAAAGCTACATGACAACACCCTTAACACATGATGTTAAATTTTATTTTCCTAGTCTAATGATATGAACTTAAAGTATGAACCTAGAAATATTTGGTATTTTATTCCTATTAATAAATATTTAAAATATACATATTTGTGTTCAAAACAAAATATCATATTTCATTCTTTCACAATATATAAATTCCCTATAAACCCATAATAATTGGTGTATATTCATTTTTAAATAATATTCATCCTTTTCTATGGGGGAATATTCAATATTATATTGTATGTCCTTCCACTATAGTCATAATTACTATAAAATCACCTTAATGTGGTCCATATTATTCATGAAATTTGCTAAATACTTATTCATCAAGGATATATTTCCTATGATGTCTAACATTCATTCACTATTTCCATATTCCTGATGAAACCGCATTTATTGGGATATATACGTTATGAAATCACATATGTCCTTCCTCATCAGGATATATTCTCCATATGATTAGAAGTTATTTAAGTAGTTCAGTATTCCTAGGAACCATTCTCATTAACATATATTTTTTAATATTTGATAATCCAATTTAGTGTTCATTACAACAACTGGTAAAATATATCACATCCCTTGTGGAATTATACTCTCTATAAAAGACAATTTCTTCTTAAAGGGTTATATTCCATGTGAGAATAACTCGAAAAAGTGGATAAAGTGTAATTATCACACTAAACATTTCAATGAATGCACCACCAAACATTTAACTTCACATGAGTTTAAATTGAAAGTAAATAGTCTAGGTATATTAAACATAAAATTCACTACCTAGTCCTTGAAACGTAACCTTAATAGGCATGACCTGACTTTTTATGTGGAATTGATCTATGTTTTTTATCATTACTTTCATGGTGATAGATAAGACTCCCATCCTATGGTCTCTATAACAACATCTAAACATCAAGTACCTCCCTATATAGTAATTAATTTCTTATAACCTAGAAATGGTCCTTTAGATCATACAAAAAAAAAATTCGTAAAAATATATTTAAAAATATTATTTTGAATAAAAGGGGTATCATCAATGAAGAATAATTTATATATATAAATATAATTATACAATTATGGAACCCCCAATACATTCTAATATTCACATCAGAACTTTTCTTAGATCAAATTATTTGTACAAGGGTAACCATTCCAACACTGTAATTTTTGAAAAAATTGTAATATGGCTTACATATCTATGGAACCATTATAGTGGGATATACTTACCCCTCAAAAAGTGTAGATGATATCGACATCTAATCATCTTAACCAATAGTAATGAAAATTTATTGTTAGTAATGTCCTTATTAATACAAGAATTTGGAATAATGTTTTGTGTCAACACAAAATGTTTATGTTTGATAAGTCATCCAACATATGGATCAAGGAAGACTATTTTTTTAGGGATATGGGTTTAGTGACATAATTTATGGTGGTTTAGGTATTATATCTCATACTGAGATGATATAGTGGAATTATATCTTGGTTTTAAGGTACCATAGATGTGGAAATTTATTCATCATATGGTTAAGAGACAATTCACGAGGAAAGTAATGGGTTGAGAGTTATGAGGAATTTATTAAGAATAATTTCATATTTGAATTTTATCCCATACAAGGATGATATAACTGTTGGAATAATATTTAATAAATTAGGTATTATAATATGACATCGATGTTAAATTATGGTGTACTAAAATTAATCAATTTTGTGAAATAGATATCTAGATGATAGAATAGATTGTGAAGCATATTTGAAAATATTAATGATTTCAAGTAGTGGATTTCGACATTTATTATTATGCTCTTTTGTGGAAATCACTATGTAGTGACTTTTGGTGGTTCAAGATATATAAATGGGTTGGGTCATTATATGTGGGATAAAAGAAATTTAGAGTACATTAGTGTTATATAAATTCCACTATATATATATATATTTATGAAGCATTGTTATATTAAAATTGATCCATAAATATCATTTAAATGATGTCAGATGTGTTAAGAAGATTACAAACCTCGAATTTATAAAATTTAAATTTATTCCAAATGTGGTGTATTTAGAAAATACTTTGGTCATTGTGATTTTAAATTTTATATCTATATATCAAGACTTAGGGGATAGAGTTGATCATTGAAACTAATCAATTTTGGTTATAGTGTATGGGAATATATTTGGTGGGGAGTTTTTAATATCCCATATTTTCTATAGTAAGTCTAATAAAAGAAAAAATAGATTATAGTGAAAATGTAAGAATTTTGAATTTCAAATATAGCATTAATACACAAAATATTATATTTTTGATGCATTTGAATTGATTAAAATTTTGTTTAGGATGTAAAATTTTTAATAGGAAAAGACAAAACTTTTTTTACATTTAGAAAATGTCAAGGGATATAGAGCTAGGTTCTAGAACAACTGGGTAATTGGTAGGGTGTCACTAGGTACTGGGTGAGAGTAACAATGTTGTTATACCACTAGTTTGGCCACTGGTTGATATATGGAGGCCCACTGGTAAAAAATTATAATTATTATTTTCCCTTATAATAAAGGCGGGAGAATTGTATTATAGTTATTTATATGAAACCCCATTAATGGGTGTCTCTAATAAGATGCATAAACTATGAATTCCATACCACATTTCCTTCCTAATTTATTCTCTTATCCTTTACAGTTTTATGTCAATTTAGAAATACTTATATTGTGTATTGAAGTTATTATTTTCATTTCATATTTTTATAAAATTTTTCTTACTATTTATCTAATTTGGGTGAAATATAACTAATAATTTGGTGATGATTCTACCTTATCATGGTGTCATTTTATAATGTTGTGTGTGCTTTCATGTATGGAGAATAAAAATTTTGTATAAAGTATGAACACATAGAATTTTCCCATATTTTAATATAAGTAATACATAATGTAACATATATATGGTATTTCATTAATTATAGTGATAAATGACAGTTTTTTATGTTCTAAATCATAGGTATTTATCTTATGGGAGTATTTGAGAAACGTTATGGGATTTTTATGCACCTCTATTTTGGATTTTGGTTTCTTCAAAAAAAATTGGAGACATGTGTTTTCATACAAGAGAATGGATGCTTAAGAATAATGGTTTAAATCTATGTTATATTTTCATGATAATAACATGATGTATCATTTTGAAACGTTGTGGGTGTATATAATATTATTAATATACTCATATTATGTACTTTTTGAGTAATTTTATTTTTATGAAATAGAAATGATGTCATGGTTACTTCAGTAAGAACCAATAAGATAATTTTTCATTGTTGAATTTTGAGAAACGTTTTTTTATTTACGATAAACATTATTGTCATAATATAATTAATTAATAATATCTTAGAAATCATGTAGATTATTGACAATGGGATAGTTATTTCTAAATATTCGAAGTGGGATTTTGATTAAGAATTTGAGTGAGAGGGACCCCTGATTTGCATCTTAGGGCCATGGAAATTTTTCTAGTAAGTCCAGTTCATGTGAATGATGACTTGGTGTTGGAATTTTATAGTTTATTATAGTTTATGTAATTATATTCAATTATTTTATTAGAAAATTGAAAAAACTACCTTATATGATGCTTTATATCTCAGAATGGGTTGGATAGATTTAGTTACATTGGTGTTAGTGGTATTTTTAGTTTTATTTGAAGATATATTTTACATTTCATCATTTCTTATTATAATAGTTCATGTGTAATAGACCATGATATTGATAACTAATAGAATACCCACCAATGAGTCTTAGGATATTTAAGTATCAAATGAGGAATGAACATGTTATATATTCATATTTCAAGTGGATGATATATTCATTAGGAATTGAGTGAGCCTATAAAGATTAATAGAGTTTATATACAAAGGGCTTTATGGGGTAAATAATTATTATTCATTGTTTGAAGTAAAAACATTGAATAGAAATGTTGGGAAATTTCATAAAGGTTGAGTCAATTTTTGGGCCATAATTTTAGGTTGGATGAGAAATTAATTGGATGGAAATGGCTCTGTACGTAATGTTGGTAAGTGAATTTTATTATAATAGGACTAGAATCATCATTACTTATAAGATACATGGAGAATATAATAGTATATTCAATGGGTAGTTATAGTATTATTTACGTTTATGTTATTATATATTCGGCAGGTGATTATCAAATGATAGAATTCAAAATTGATATGTTTCTTCCATCCAATATGTAATCATCAAGAGACATTTATGATTTTAATCCTTCTTTAGTAGTCTACTATATAAGGTATGGGAATCATACAATTCCACTTTATTTAATCGTGATAATCTGGGTAATTTCAATAGATAATGTCGTCTAAAAACATCTATAATACTCTATGGCATTAAAATGGGTAGGGTACTCTTATATCAGGCATGAAATTGAAGGGGATGACTATGATCTGGGTCCTCCTTGCATGGCCATGAATTTATAGGGTTATGTATCATGTTGATTCATCCAGTGATTAGTGATCCAATGTGGATTCATGATGAATAGTGTTGTGAAATCCATGTCATGTCCAACATTATTTTCTAGAAAGGGATGAATTAGTTTCGGTCTAACATCATTTTTATTGGTAACATATGTTAATAATTGTGTGTTCTAAGATGAGTATTAAGGTTTTCATTATTATTTTTCTATGAAATCACATATAATAATTATGGTATCTTTTAACATATCTATTGATGGTATCCTATTGAGATTCATTTTCATATCAAAAATTTAAACATCAGTGGATACAATTAAAATATATTTTTTATATTTTTTATAGAACTGGTTATTGGATAAATTTTCTACAACATTATTTTTGTAAGGATTAGAGTTTGATTTTTGGAATAGTCATAAAACTAGTTATAGATAGTGTTTAGAGTTTTTATTTTAATTTTGATTATATATGTTCTTCTATATGATTTCCCTATTGAGGTTTATTCTTTATTATGTTACTATATTTTATCCATAAATGTTTTCATATTCTTATAATGAATGATAAATTATTGTTCTGTTTAGATATCCACTTTGTTATCATATTAGTTTTGGATATACTGTTTACATTTTCAATTAATCAACATGATGTTGTAGTTATGTTACTCATATTGTGGTCATATAAATGTATGTATTATACCCTCACCACTGTATAGTATCCTTTTACATGTGGTGGGAATAATAATAGTTGATGTGGATACACTAACTAGGTTACTATTTAGGAACACCAATATAATGAATTATAGTTAGATAATGGTTAAGGGTTTTATTTATTGAAATATTTAGGTGAATTCCACACAATTAATTATTTTCAAAAGAACCAACATGTTTTTTATTACATGTACTGTCCTATTTTTAAAAAATATGTGTTTTAAGAAATTTTGTGTTTTTCGGTAATTCAATATTGAGTAAGATCTTGTCGAAAATCGGTATTTTTCACATGTTTTACTTATTATGTGTGTCATATTAAGTTTATTTCTACATGAAATCATATTTTACATGTTGTTCATATCATGCTTTCATAAATTTATAATTAAAATTTTCTTAATAGATGATTTTATACATTATAGAAATCATGATTAGGAAAGTATATCCTTATTAATTTATTTTTATAGATGTTTTGTTATAGATGATTCATTTTGAATGAACTGTTGTAACATGCGATATACTAATGTTAAAAAATATGCACTCTTTATCTATATCCCAAGAAGTGATGTGTTTTATGTCACATTCTATGGTATAGTTGTTATAATATGATAAATATGCGGTTCGAAAATATTTATGGTAATTCACATCCATCTTTTACATGTAAATCATCGTAATCATTTGCAGATACATCATATAGATATTTATTTACTGAAATTGACCTTTTATTTTAATTTTAATGATATCGATGATAACATGATCTAAATGATCCATTTATAATATATTTATAATGTATATATAGAAGGGTTTATCGAGTGTAAATGAAATAAAAAAACACAAAGTGTGTGGTTTTTTTAATAATGGAGGTATATAAATAAGGGTTTATTTCTTTAAGTGATAATATAATAGTTTTAGATAAAATTATTTATTCCGCTTCATTATTTTTTCAAATTAGTATGTGTAAGTAAATACATTTGGAAATAGACGAAATTACATAAAAAATTATTTGCTGTCTTCAATGCCAATAGATCACCAAAGTAGTCTAGAATATTTTCCATATTTCTGAGTGATGTAAATCAACTAAAATAGTAAAATAACATTGTAAAGAAGGTGTATGTTATATTATATTCTTCATGGTTTTCTCATTCATTACACTAAAATACCATAACATTTTATTTTATATTATCACACTATTTAAAAATATGAAATGGTTTTAAAATCCCAAAAGTTGTATTTGTGACATCATCATTGAATGATTGGAGAACCTCTGAAATTCAATAAATGTAATATTTTTTAAAAAAAATATCATATATTATGCATTGATATAAAAATATCACTATCACTGATCTAAAAAGGAAAAATCCATTTCATTTCTTATGAAATTGAATAAAATAGTATAAGATTTCATTTCTCATAATATACTTTAGACTCAGATTAAAAAAGAAACTAAAGAACATGATGATGATATTAAAATATGATTATCCATGTTATAAATCAAAATGGTGTTTAAGGTTTTTCACAGTGACATATATATGGATATTTTATTTTGTAAATATAAATTTAAAATATTACTTGGAGGTAGTATCTATTGATAATGGTTTTTTTATTTTTTTGTATACAATCATATGATCATATTAATATCTACGATTACAAGGGAAATGTTATATGATAACATCATTTGTAAAGATTTGGTATATGATTGTTTATATATTGGTATTAATTGTGGAGTTTTAATTGTTCAACATAATGTAATATTAAAAAAATATAAAATTTGATGAATCATTAAATGATTTAAAACTTTGAAAATAAGATTTAAAAATTTAAAGATTGTTATTTAGATGTTGTTATAATTTTAATAATATTAAATGTAGAAATTAATACCTTATTTTAAAATTAATATTTAGATCATATTAAAATAAATTTCTTTATATGATAAAACGTCGAAATAAATATAAATTATTTGATTTTAAAAAAATAAATTTTTTTAAATAAATTATATTAAATCCTTAAAATTTAAATATTTCATTTTAAATATTCAAAGTTTTTATTTTCATTTAATTAACTATTTAAATATTCATGTATATAAATTATTTATATTATACGCATTTGTATGAATGAATTTAATATCTTTAAATTCAATGTTATAAAAATTAAATTATGTATTTTAGAAGACTCGTTAGAGTTATAATATAATATTTTATTTAAACTAAATCAAATCAAGTTGTTTGTTTACTATAATTCCAAAAATGGGTATTTATTTTATCTTTTTGTAGAAACATGTATATATAATTTTATGGAAATAAATGTTAGTCTTGAGTAACAATAAATGAATCCTAGGAATTTGGGTCACAAATCCACTAGAATTGGATATTTTTTCTTTTTCTTAAAAGGTGTTGGATAACTGTCACCCCATACATGTTATTAAATACTAAATTTCTTTCATCTAATTTTTATCCATTACTATAAATAGTTTAATTAAAATTTTTACTGTGTTTTAAAAAAAATCATTATTTATAAAATATTAATAGATTAATCTGAATAAAACATGTAGATTTAATTAAATTTTTAATATGTGTCAATTAAAGCGTAAGAATTATACATACATATAGTGAATAAAGGATATGAATACAGAAAATAATGTGACATTTAAAATTCCTTTAAAATATTATTTTTTTCGACTTCTGTAAAAAAAACAGGTAAACATTATTATTATATATTATATGTGGCACCAAAATATTATTCCCATGATTTATATTTTGTTAAGAATATAGGGTATGACTAAACACTTATGAATTTTTTCATGAAAGGTGGAATTGGTAACAATTTTCACATTTAATTCTCTTGAATAAAATTTGGTGTTTGTATTATTTTTGTCAATAAAATGAAGGGTTTACATTAACTTTATCAGTTTCAAGTATATTAAGAGTGTTCAATATTATAAATAATATTTTTATCAGTGGGTAAAAAACTCAAATCATTAGTTAGATTATAATTATTCATTTACATGATTGAAAAATATTATATTAATTGAAGGCATGGTATGTGTAAGTTAATTCATTAAAAGTATACATAAAAAAGTAAATTCTATGGATTCACATAATAAATTAGGTAATATATAAAACTAAATGAAAATGATAAAAAAAAATTATGTTCATTAATTATTGATAACTATAGTATTCATTATAGGTTGACCTAAAAGTTAGTTTCCCATGAATTATATTGTTTAAGGCAAGTAAGATATGAATAATCCTAAATGTTTGGTTATCATAGCTGATTGTATGTTATGGGTTTCACCTATTATGATAACTCTCAAAATTAGATACAACAATGAAGGAATTTGGGATGACTTATATGAAATTTTTGATAAATTTTGTTTCTATATATATATCCAAGAATTATATGTTATTTAATATCCATGAATTTATACATATATTACATTTTGTTGATATAAAATCTAAAATTAAACCAAATTATATTGAAATATTATTCTTTTCCATCTTAGATATATGGCGAAATAGTAAATAATTTTTGTGTTTGTATATTCAACAGATGTTCTAATTTTACACTTTTTAATACAAGATAGTTACTCCCTAAATATTTTCTATTGTATATTAAAATGAAATTAAACATAATATTCATTTTTTTATTCTATGTTAGTATTGTAACTACAAATAATTCTTAAATAATTCTGTATAACTATGATTCATGTTTCTTTGATACTGATTATATAACAAATATTGACATTAATGTAAAAAAGACACAAAAATAAAAGATACATGTTTTAGGTACAAGTATATTTATTTGTTAGAAAATTCGAATGGTATGTTGTTATGGAGGTGACAACATGTGATTTACATTCACCCATTGGAATAATTATAGAATTAAAAAATGTTTAAAATTTCCTTACAATAATGAAAATATTAATATATGATTCCTATTTTGATAAGAGATGATTTTCATTCATGATTAGGAACAAGAGATAGTATTTATGCATTGATGAATTAAATTGAATTTATTATTTTAATAAATTTAAATGATAAATAAACATAAAATATTTTTAAAAAAATAAAAAAAACCCAATACTGTAAACATATTATTTCAGTTGAAAATATTTAATAAAAATTAAAAAAATTTAATAGAGTGTCTTGAAAACTAATAAACATTTAAATGAATAAAAATTACAACAGTTCATGAAAGTTATCAATATTTGAAATTTATACTCATATATAAATATAATAAAAAATTATATTCAATTGAGTATATTTTGAACATATTCACTCTTAACATAATCTGGTATAACGATCATAAACTATGACAGAGTATGTTAAACCCAGTGCAAATATAGTTCTCACATTTTATAGAATGGTCATCAAGTTATAAAATGAAAAAAATATTCATTCACAAGGTACATAGGGTTATATGGGAAAATTATTTCAAGGTATTGTTTATAAATGGAATTTAATTTTTTTAATGGAAAATTAATAAAAAATAAGAGGAGAAAAAATAAATTATTTATGTATAAAAGACAATGTCCATAACATCAAGCAGGTGAATCCTTTAATAATCTTATGAATTTTAAAAGATCATTCACTAAATATAAAAATTTCATTTTTTTATAATTGTAGAGCTTTAATCAGTTCCCCTTATAGGAATATGGATTTGACCATTACAATATGTGACCATTGAATATTGGCAATGTAATGTTTCTGAATTTCATTGATGCATAGAAATTAAATGTGGAGACAAATAATAACTCCAATCATTGGAAAAAAAATTAATTCCAAGAGAATAATAACTTTCAGATATCACCATATTTTACATTTCTTTAATAATAGAATATGATAAACAATTTTTGTAGATATTTTTGTTTTTTTATAAAATATGATTTAAAAAAAATTATTATATCATTTATATTTTTATAAAACCATTTTATATAAACCAAATAGATTTTTCTCTATCCATATCATTATATAAAAATATTATTTTTACTTTTTTAAGATTTTAATATAAATTTATAGTAAATTTAATACTAAAAAAATAAACTCATTTAAACTTTTATAATAAAAGAGTAAATATTTTTAGATTCAAAAAAAATTAAGAATCAAAATATGATATTAATTTTTTTTCTATAATGTCATTATTTTTAATCATAATAAATCAATGATAATTGTACATTATTCCTTTTTTGAAAAACATATCTATTGATTTTATACAAATATAGAAAATAATATAATCCCCACCCCTGATATGAACTTAAAAACATTTTTTTATTAATTATATATTTTTATCCCACTTCATTTTGTGTTATTGCTTCTACCCTTTCATGATTTTTCATAAATAATATGAATCAATATATTATAATAAACTCCAAATTCACTAATAATATATAAAATCAAAGGATTTAGTCATTTTCTTCAGTTATGATTATTAACAATATTTAATATTTTAATATTATTGTATTTAATTAAAGATAATTTTATATTATAAATCCTTTATAAAATATAGATTTTTGGTGTGTAAATATTCTTAAAGTTTTATTTATATATATATATATATATAATATTTATATATTTTTATATATAACTATTTTAATATATAAACCACTAAAAAATTATATGTAAAATTTATTTGTGATATGAATGAATAAACAAAATTAATCTCTCTCACCAGAAAAATTTTAACGATATTTTTATCTATAAAAATTAAATTTTTAGCTCAACTTGATCCTTGTTTATTTCCACTTTTCCTTATTTGGTTGTCTATAAAATATTTATTATAACATTATCAATCCATTCAAATTAGAAAAATTATTTCATGTATTTTAAATAATCTTTAACCTAATTGAATGTTTCATTAATCTTATTTAGATGAGTTTATAAAGATTTACTAAACACAAAAATATCATATATTCTTGGGATAATCTATATAAAAATTAATTGAATATCATGGCCTCTAATCATTACATATGCATAATTGAAATATAGTTCTTTTTTTCTTATGGTGCTTAAGCTTCCTCCATTATTTCTATAAATAAAGGTTTCCTCTATTCAATGGTAGCATATAGATATTTTTCAATTGAAGGTGGAATTTTTTTTAAAATGTGATAAAGGGAAAGTAAATTTACTTAAATGAAAATTGTAGTTCTTGATATTTTTTTTAAAACATAGAGCCTTTCCATAAATAATAGTTGTAACAGTATCGATAAATAGATTGAATACACAACCTCATGAAACTGAATTTATTTTATTACCACCAGATAAATCATTATAAACTATGAAAACATACATTCCATATGATTGATACAAGTAGAAAAAGATAATAATTACAAGTAAAATACATGACTGTAACATGTTCACTCGGGGGCTTCTAGAAATATGAAGACAAAGATAAAAATATTTATTGATAAAATATTATAATTAAATTAGAAATTTTAGAAAAGAATTATATATAACTAGTGAATAAAAGAAAGTGAGTAAAAGGTTTATATTTAAAAGGGTATATATGCACTGTAAATAAATAATATAATCACTGTAATGAATTAGGTGGGCATTGTAAATATGACTTTTAGAATACCAACCTATTATATGATTATTAAATTAACCATTAGGGATAACTAATAATAAAATTATTTCATCAAATAAAAAATCATCTATATAATATGAATATATGAATATTATAATGAAATAAATTATTTTTTAATATAATATTTTAATTCTTCTATATCTAAATATGTATAATGGTATAATTTTTTTTCAAAGTATGTTTTTATTCATAAAATTATTTCATTAATTTTAGAAATAAATACTTAATTTACCACAATAAGAATAGTATTTTAGTAAAAATGGATAAAAGATATTGAATTAACACACTAATATTATTAAAAAAATATGTTTTGAATTTTAATAAGAACAATATGAGTTTTTGGTGAATAATAAAATACTTTTTTCTGATATATAATGTTTTATGTTATCATTTTGATGTTAAAATGAATTATAAATTTTAATAGTGATGTTTATACAAGGAAATTTTATTAATTATTTAAATAATATATTTAAAAATAATATATTTAATTGATATTCTTATAAAAAATTCTATATAGTCAGTAATTTATTTTACTCTTATAAAACAAAAGTTTTTTGTTAAAATTTTAATTTTCTAAAAAATTTATATTATGTAATTTTTGTTGTTCATCTTGGAAATTGAACTGATAATATTTAAATTTCAAATATTGTGAGCTAATAAAATGTGTAAATAATTATCAGTGTATTTTTCACAATTAATTTTTCTAGGAATTGAATTTCCATATTATTAAACAATAACCCATAATTTGAAATAATTATAAATCTATCATCTACACTTATATTCATGCCCTAAAATATGATTTGATCCTCTTCTAAGTATTCCCTCTCATACACCCTTTTATGAATCATGTAGGCTCTTAAAGAGTCATTCTTTTAAGTCTATAATTGAATACTCAAATTAATATTTTCTTTAACGAAACATCAGTTAATATTTTTAGTTTCATCATTTTGGCCTTTTATATGTTTAATTTCAAAGTCCATTGTTGTTGTATATTTATTTAAGTATAGTCCATATTTGTTTTTCATCCTATTTTTTATTTTTTTCTTTCCATAATCTCTATTCATAAGAAAAGCATTTTTTCATCCAAATCGTCATATCTCACTATGAAGGGATGTTTCGGTGTGGGTATAAAAATGAATTTTTAAGTGAATAAAATTTACTTAAAATTAGTAAATTTTCAAGGAGAAATCACATTTCATATTCTATCTCCCCAATTATTATTCTTGTGGTTGATTCCTATGAATCAACATATATGTTTATGTATATGATTGATAAAATATTAATAAATCATCCAGACCATTTTTAAAAATAATATTGAGTCACATAGTAATTATAATAAAGTAAATGAAATTATAAAAAACATTTATTATATATTTTATTTCAATTTTATTCAACCAGATACCATAATCATCCATTTATTGGGAATTTCATTGGTTTACACCCATATTACACACCCATTGGAAGACCATTATTATTGATGTCATGTAATGAATGTATTATATAATTTATCATGTATATATTGTATTAAAATTCTTGAATAGTCATGGATGGGCATCGAATTATATATCATTACAATGAACTGGGTAATGACTTGTCTTTATAAATAAAATGATATTATGTCTAAGAATTAATCATTTAGAATATGATACCTTGAGGATGAGATATGGAATTATGTTTAGGGTAGTTTGTTATTGTAACATGTTAATATATTTATGATGACAATATTCAATTTTTACTTATGTATCATATTTATATTTGATCTTACACATTTTTTATAATTATAACATGACCTATCATATGTCATAGGAAGGAATCCATGATGACACTCTATTGAGTTCTTATTATTCATTTAAAATTATCTTTTTTCACCCATTCATTTTATGTGAATCCCTATGTGTAAAAACCAAATAGGTGATTATAATAATAACAGTCAAATTTTTTTAAATATTACATTCCATTGGTCACAAAAGTTAGAAACTTGTACCAAGGGATAAAATACACCCTTTATAAATTATTTCTCTCACAATATTTAACCAATAATTAAAAATAAATCATTTTGATATTAAAAATATTTTATTAAAAATCATTGAAATTAATAACATAAAAGATGAGTTTTAAAATAAAAAATAGAAATATATAAAACCAATTATCAGCTTTAAATAAATATATGTTACTGAATTCCATTACGTAAAATCTTATTAGAATTTCTCTATAGTGTATACATTAATATTCAGTGATAAACTATGAGAACATTCCTTTTACTATATCCTGAAAACAAAATTACATGAATAATAATGGGAACATGTTTGGGGGGAGTTTAAAGATAGTAGGAGTTACAAAATATATCCAATAAATATCCAGTCCTTTGTAAAACAAAAAAAATTAATTTTTATAAAATAACAATAAATCAATACGGTTGAAATAAAAACCTCGATTTACAAAAACCATTTTAGAACTAAGATATTTTTAGAGATTCTAAATTTTTATATAAGCCATTTTAATCTTCATAGGAATAATTTTGGAGCCAAGTCCTCAGATAGTGTGAAATTTCAAGTCATAGTGAGCCTAGAATTAATATTATAAAATTATTATATATATTAATTTTATGCACGATTGGAATTCCTTAAAAATTGGAATAACTCCAAAATAGGTATCGTATTAGAAATATGATAACACAGTTGAGTCTACAACATTAGGGTCATGCTAGATGCATGCTAATATTGGTTGGCACATAATGTATATAAAATGTATCAATTGGAAAGTAATATTAATTTAAAAAAATAATTTTATTTATTTATTTTGTTAAATAAAATATTAAAAATCCTTGATAAATAAACTCTTATAATGGGTTTTCATGTTTTATATTAATAATCTATTTTATCTCAGAAGAGGATGAAAACTTTATTCATTGGCGGATCCAAATCGAGTGGTGAATGATGATCAAATAGAAGTGGATCAATAGTTAATGAATGCAGCGAGTCTTTCGTAACCCTACTCAATGCATTCTTCAATAAATATTGATCCATAATCGATATAGGACTCATATTTTTTGTATTTTATACTTCATATTAAAAGAGTTATTTTGAATTAATTATCCTCCTTTCATTTATGGATTATTTATTCCATCTCACGATCCCATTCAATAATTTAATATTTCTTAATTAATTTTTTATTTTTTACTCCATTTTATAACACATTATTCTAAACCTCTATTTTTTTTGGGATCAAATCAGTCAAAATGGATAAAACTTTTATTTTTGTTATTCTCCTCCATCATTCTTCATCTTCTTCTTTATTAACAAATGTGATTGTGATTCGACATAGTTAGTTTGGATTCAAGCATGATTGAACACCCATAATTAATGTGATTGTAAAACAAAAGCGTGTGATGGTTATTTAAAAAATGGTTGGATCAGTACCAAGAGTGTGGGTTCGCGATGAAGGATGTGATCCTGAATAGATTAGAATGGTGGATGATCATAAGTGATTTTGGATCGGATCAAGGATCCCTATTTTTTTAGTTGATGAGTAGATATAGAATGTGTTTACATGAGGTTTAAAGGTATAATTTCTAAGTAGAGTATGTAGCCTATATTTATACATTGGTCCAAAATTGACATTTTTTGTCCCTATATCTAGGTTTCACTCCATGATTCATGATGGAATTGTCTATAATGGATAGTAGCACTCCCCCCATGTGAGGCGAGGCCATAAGTGAGCCCTCACTACAATATATGTGTATTGAAAGCACGTAACCCCCCTATTTTTGATATGTTAGGGGGAGGTTACATTTAATTTAATAATATTAATATTAATTATTATTATTATTGAAAAAAACATAAAGCTTAAATGAGGATGAAGAGTCATGATGTACGTGTGAAAGAGTATGGGATGGAACACCCTTTTCCTTTTTCAAAAGTTACTATTTTAAAATACTAATAATAATATAGATATTATTATTATTAAATGTAAAGGGGGAGGTTCAAAATACTTGATGATATAAAGGATATTAGAATGGATTTCCTCCTATTTTCATGATGATTAATAATAATAGTAATAAATTTAATTATTATTATTACTATAATTATTATTATTGTAAAAATGATGTATTCAAAACATCTTCATGGGATGTTGGATTGGTGATCATTTTGAGTCCTCGTGATTGTAGTTTTGAGATTCCCAATCCATGATCAATTTTTGTTACCATTTTCAACTCATGGATTGATTCCATGAGTCACCAAAAAATAACATTATAAACAATATTATAAAAATAGTAATAATAATTTCTTTACTATTACGAAATCTAGTATCCAACCTAACATCTTCGAATAGTGTTAAAATGAAGAACTGTCTGTAGTATTTTGGCCCCACTATCGATGAAGTCATTTAGAGACCAATATTTGATGTTTAATTTAGATTTCTAGTCAAAGACTACATGAAGATGTACATACATGTTGTGGATAAATGTTATTTTTAGCTATAGTATTATTAGGGAATGTGAATAACCTATCCTGATTGTTTTCTACAAGGATCACCCCGGTGTCATCCGTTTAGGGACTCATATCATTTTTATGACATTTATATGTATCTATGTCGTATCCCATTAAGATGATGATGATATTTATGTGTTCTTTAGGATTTTTAAAGACTGGTATGTGGGTATATTAGTACTAAACCTTGAGTAGTTTTTCAAGTATAATGCGATGAATACCCTCATTTTCGCATCAATGATATAACACAAGGTGAGGAAAGTCAGATTCTTATTTAAAATATTCTCAACTAGTATTGTTTGAGTGTTTTCCAATGATCCATTTCAATGAGGGTGTGTTACTGCATCTCATTATCTTCGTAATATTGTGTCCCCACTGTAGTTTAATGATGATTAGGGTAGTTTGGGTGATTTCATGTATTCTAGAGTGAGTTGAATCAGTTCGCTTTGACTAGACCCTTCAACGACTTATGGTATATATCCCTCTAAGATTCCATGAGAGATCATCATTTCCATGACGTTTTCTTGGTGTATGGTTTGTTTAATCATTAAGAAAAACACAAAAAATATATTTGATCCACTATCTTGTAGGATTTTATTGGAAGGTCAGGTCCCCCTAGTGATCCTTGGGTATTAACCACCAATCTGGGTATCGAGCTATAACCTTTCTGACGGGGTATTAGTTCATGAGAGTGTGAATCTCAAGTGAATTTTCTTAGTTCCCTATTATATTTTTCTTTGTTAGACCTTATAATTGTGACCTATGGGATGAGTTTTGTAAGTGAATGTATTGATCAAAGATCAATTCTTCTTGGAAAAACATTTCATTGGAATCTCAAGTTGATATATAGCTGGAAGTGGTTGATAGCACTATAACTCCTAGTCTACTATAAGTATATTTATGACTTTCATTATGGTTTTTGTCTCATATTCTAATGGACATGTCTTTGTTGGGGGGATATGATTACTGTTATCATGTCCTCTGTTTCTCCCTATTCTGTTTTTTGGGACCTCTTTCTTGGTATATATATACTCTCCCATTCATGTGATTTCCTCACAAGTTTCATTTCTTATATAGAATATGGATAGATAAAAAGTTATTATGGTGGAAAATGGTGTTTTATATGTTCATTGACCATGTATGGTGGTTAGGATTGGAGGTCAAGAGTAATTATATCTTAGATTTACATTTTTCTAGTTGTTTTTAGGATGTGATATCATTTTCAATTTTGAATTTATTTTACACATTATATTTTGATTTACACTAAAATTCAATTTTATATTTCCCCCCACTTCAATTTTATCATATTATATTATACTTTGATGTAACCCCTTGAGTTTATTGCATGACTGTTTTATCTCTAGATGATTCAATATTTCACATTTATTCTTCGTCACTTCTAAATATAGTTGGTTAGGTGTGTGTGTGTGTGTGTATAGGTAAATTAGAAAATAGAATCATATTTTAGACATTCTTTCATCATGGTTGTCATAATTACCTTACCCATTGAGGTAGGATTTGGGTATTTAGAGCTCGTCTTTCCACTATCCAGGTAGGCCATGATGGATCAGGTCATTAATGATTGGTATAATAGGTGGTTTAACCATGGAACAATGTTTGGAGTTTTTTACCCTTATGAGGTTTTGTTGGGAAATTGGGGATACATTGTCTGACTGAATTGAGAGAGGATTTCAATCCAAACTCCTGTACCCATACAAAATGATTTTGACTACCTATTTGTCCACTTGACGCACCGAGACATCCATTGTAGGGGACCAAGTAAATGCATCATATTAGATTGTGTCATTTTAATTTCCATCTCGAGTCAACTCCACTTATATTCACATCAACCACGGTATTTCGTGATAAATTTCAAGATTACCTAATGATGATGGTTATCTACAATTTCGAGATAGTGTCTGAATGATGATCGGTTGAGTGATGAGGCCTTGTATTAGGGACTATTTTGTGTTTCAAAATTATATAGGTAGGAACTATGTAGTGTTAAACACTAGAGACTGGTACATAGATCATTCTTTACGTCATGATTGTTATCATACATGGGTTGAGAATTAGATTGCTATAGTAGTACAAGATAATTATAGTCATCACATTGTGACATTATATGAATTCCAATGATATAAACCACTGAGGTTCCATAATGAGATAGAGCCTCCAGTAGTAGTTTTTTGACTCTAGGAGGTGGTACATATTTGATTGATTCTTTGAACCCTGAATAATCAAATGGTTGAATTTGATAGAATTCTTCTCCACAGAATAGTTTTTGGATCTGGATGTACCGACAGTTTATTAAAATGTGTTGAGTGGGAATTATTGGTTTCATTAATTAATATCTTCTTGTTTTATTGGTGATCCATACCCCACCCCTTCTTATATGGTAGATTACCTGAACAAACATGTGGTGTGAATGTCTTGCTTGGATAAGTCCCCTACATTCATTGTTCCTAGTTGTGAGACATCTAGTAGATGATGTGGGGAATATTTATAGCCCTATGTTCGTGATGTTATTCATGTATTGAAACATAAAAGTATGTTGGACACTCCACCCATTGAGATTCATTCTAGTGACATAATTCTAGTACAGGTGGGTGAGTCAGTATTGGACAAACAAGAACTGTTGAGGTGTGGTGAATGAATTCCTTGACTTTTATGATTGATTTCATTCTAATGGGAATGTTTCAGGTGGATCCATGTTAAAGAAGAAGGCACGAAAAATGTTACCTTCAAGATATGGAATCTTGTGACCCTAAGGCTTTATGTGTGTTTTAGGTATGATCCATGTCTTATCTACTTAGGTTTCATTATTTGACCATAGTCAAAAGACATTGACCATGTTTTTATACCTACTTCAAGACCTATGGATACTAGTGGGTGGGGGTGGGGGGGTTCTTAACCCTTTTATTGGAATATCCCAAAGATATGATTACTGATTAGACATTTCTATCGACAGTGTGACCTGAATCTATACAGATATTGAGTCTCATATGTAATTTTTCCATATAAGAAAAAAGATCCTATAATGTTTTATTCAATATCGGATAGTTTTTCACTATCCATGATCAAATGGTTTCATCTCATGAGTGTATCATTTTATCCAATTTTTTTGGCTGGATTTTTCCTCTTATTATAATGATTGATCCAAGGTCATGCTAGGATAACATCATTTATCAGATGTTACAAACACCTATTTATCAGTGTTTTCCTATTACCCTTTTACTAGTGGATTCCATAAGCTTTCTGTTTCATGTGATGGTGGATGAGTATGAGGGAATCCCTCATAGGGACATGATGGGTATTCCCCACCATCAAGAGCATGTTTTCTGCATGGACTTTCAGTAGTGATAACCCAATATATGAACTATAATATCATATGAACTACTTTAGATGTGATATTGTATGTGTGGTTGTAGAAGTTCTCAATGCAGGGGATTCATAAAATCTAATTTTTTTTCTTCTAGGAATCCATGTTTTTCTTACCTAAGAGTCGGATGAATGCTTGAGGTATTGTGTGGATTGGAATTTCATGAAAATGATGATAATATGGGAATACTATCCACTCATGAAAATTGATGACCTCTTCACCCAATTAATAGAGTTCAAGTGGATATTATAGTTTGACCTTAGGATAGGTCCTCACAAACTCCATGTTATATATGTTAATTCACTATGTTTGGATTCCAGGTGCGGTATTAGTTACTTTATTTTATTATTGATACCATTTTAGTGACGAACACCCCATCACTGTTCTCAAGACTTATGATCTAGATCCTTAAAATTTTTTGATTAGTTCATGGTAATTATCAATAATCGTTGTCTCATGTACTTGGTATTAGAGTTCAAATATGCAAAATATGGGAGGATAGTTATAGGAATTTTCCAAGAGAGATAATTGAATAGAATCTCTCTTGGATCTAGTTTTTGAATTGATTGTCCACTTCCTTGGTAATGTCTTCTCTAATATTGGAGTGAAAATTGACCCTCTTGTGGTGAAGGCACTGTGATCTGGAGGGCCACCTAGGGTGTGGACAATGATGAAAATTCCTAAAGTGAGGTTTTCAATCCATTATTATCATGCGAGGTGATAGATCAATTCCCTTATTATAGTTGACCCATGTCTGTGACGATGGTGAAATATTCCTCAATTTGATGGTTTTAATACCTACGCTTTATTAGAGAGTCAGAGAGGGAAAACCTATGGATATATATTAGGTAAACATTCATGACCATACATCCACTGGATATGTTCCTAATGTATTCTCTGAAGGTGGAGACAATAACACCCTTTTAGAGGGGTAGTCAAAGCCACAGGTCATGCAAGATGAAAGGGTGTTTATGAGGTAGTTTTCCATTCATAGTAAGATTAGTATAAGGGCGGTAGTACTAAGACCCTTTGGATTTATGTTTCGTGGTTATGTATTATGTTCTTCATGGTGTGTTTAACACTAGATATCTCACTTTTATATAGGAATATACATGTCTTCTTGGTGGAATAAGAAATCAGATTATGTTTTTGTGGTTCTCATGAACTATCATCCATGATTGATGAGAGGTCACGATAGTACATGATAGAATTTATATTGACTCACCAAGTTGACCATATTCTAACCCATTTGAGAAAATATATTAGTGTAGAATTTGGGGTTTCTATGTGTGATTGATGTAGTCTAGGTTCATGAAATTCCCTCGATGATCATTCAAATTGTGTTTCTCACCTCACGTCATGATTACAGAAAAGATGTAGGATGACATTGGAACTTATTTATTATTAATCACATTGTTTATACCCCATATTGTTTGATAGGGAGAGTAGAATGTTTAGAATATTGGTAAAATTATCTGTGGTAGCATGTTATATTTATTCTATATCAAGGAGGATAATCTTCTAATGGTTGATTATGCATCCCATTAGTTAGTACTCCACAATCAGGGTAACACCATTTGAAGTCAGGTATTGGAGACACTTTTTGGAAGCACTATGATGTTCAGATTCATTTGGAGTTATCACATGAAGGCCATTAGTTAGTGATAGTGACATGTATGAAAGGGATGTAGTTAATTTTGGGGAATATAAGGACTACCCATAAAATTAATGGTTACCTTTTTAGACTAATGATAGTGGAATTTGGATTTCAATATAAAGATCATCTATCAATAGATATCTCTCCATGTCAAGGATTATAGGTATTTGGCTATAACAGAAGGCTATATCTAGGTATTATACGACCATTTCTAGTTATACCATTAGGTTATTGAGTTTTGATACTTCTGGACCCTTTTATTGTAGTTACATCAAGTACATGTTGTTTTACACTTGTCATAATTGAGCAGACATGTCATAAATCATTACCCAATGTGAATCCAAATAAGCTGGTTGTGGGGTGTTGAGATTCATTTCAAGGTACCTGGAGGTGGTTTAAAAATATCTTGGGAATAACAATTATGGTTATGTGGTTCCCCTAGGTGTTTGTTGGTAAACAACATTGGATCATGAAAGAAAACTCCTAGGAGTGGAAAGACAATAGGTAGACCCAATATTCCCACCATTTTTTTAAGTTGTTCTTTTTGGGAATGAAATGAAATGAATAGAAAAATAATTTATAAAATTGTTTTTTTGAATAAGCCTTTGTGATATTCTATCAAATATTTCTAGTGACAAGGGCCAAATTGACATGATATTCTGAGACCAAGTAATCCTAGAATTAATATTATAAAAATATTGAATATATTAATTTCATGTTCACATTGTTTCCCGAGAAAAGAGAAATAACTCTTAAAAAACACTTACTGGAAATCTAAGTCCACTATGAATTCTCAAATGAATGATTTGAACTATTAAAACTTAAGGATAGTCAGATCTGAACACTTGATTAAAGTATCTGTTGGTGGGTATGTTTAATTAAAATAAATAATTTATTTATTTATCTGAATTATTAAGTAACCTAATTAAATTATTCTACAGATAACCTCTTATGATGTTTTTTATTGATCACATGCATTGCCCATTCAATGTCTACATGGGGGAGTATAATGTTCTTTGTTGTCATATTGACATCGAATAATGAATGTCAGTCTAATCAAGGTGCATCAATGGTTTGTGAATGAAGGGGTCTATCATTATCATTGGAGAATGAATTCTTCACTAAATATCAACATACAATCATTTGGGATGCTTCAATTGTGTATGTCCCAATTTGATTTAAATATTAATCATAGATTAATCATCTATTTTTTGATATATGATTTTTTAATTCGTCACATTATCTGGTTCAATAATTTTATTTGTTTAAATAAATTATTTATATTGTAAAAACATTTTTCACCCATGATTCCATAACTAGTGATCATTAATCAATATCCATTTTCACACTAATAAATATCACTTTTTTGTGCTTCTCCCGAACAATTTTTTATTTTTTTCATCATTGGAACATGTGGTCGTGGTTCGCAATAGCTGGGGTGGGTTATTGTGTGTTTGAACCCCCGAAATCATGGTGGTTTTGTGGACGATGAGTGTGATGGTGATTTTATAAAAGATCATATTACTACCATGGGTGTGTATAAATATCTATGACCCTAATAATTTTCAAATATAAGGGAGGTAGAAATGATGTTATTATGTATCAAATTACTGATCCCTATTTATACCGATTGATAAACATCAATAGCGTACGAAAACGTTTAGTGAGACATGATCATTTTCAAGTAGAGTATGCAGCCCAGATTCAGTCACAAATGTTTTATTAGGTGTTATTAACCGTAGATTTATGGTTCATTCCACTTCTTCTGATGGGATGGATAAAGATGGAGATTTTCATAATCCCCTATGTGATCTATGGCCGACGACGATCCCTTTCTATGATCTACAGACATTGCAGGCTTGCAATCCCTGTTATACCAATTATAATAGATTCATGTTCATTATGGTTTCTTGTATTGTTAATAATATTTATTATTATTGAAAAAAAATAATTTCATGAATTTGGAGGGGGAGTCACGATGTATGCATGAATGAAGAGGGGAAGGCACACCATTCTTTTTTTAAATATTTTTTTTAATATAATTTTAATAAGTTTGATATTATTATTATTAAATGATGGGATATAATGAAACAAATCCTCGAATAGGTTTGGGATATTGGCATATATTTCCCTCTATTATTCATAAATTTTATTATTAATAATAATAATATATTATTATTACTATTATTATTATGGAAATAATGAGTCTGTCTGAACTTCATCAAGCAATGTCAGATTGGAAAACTATCTATGGCATTTTGTTATTAGTATCAGGATGAAAGCATCCTGAACAATATTGGATTCCTTTTCTAGCTTATGAATCTCATTTAGAGAGTGTATCATAATTATTATAATATTGTTTTTATTTTTATTGTTACAGAATCTACTATCAAGTGTAGTTTCTTCCTATAGCTTCATAATTACAAACATTCTCTAGAATCATGCCCCGGATATTGGAGAAGATGTTTTGAGACCATTATTTAGGGATTAATTTAAACTCATGGATCAGGCCCATGAGGATACATATGCCCATGTAATGGTGAAATGTTTTTCCCAAGGAGTCCAATTATAGCTATTGAATAACCTATATTATGTGTTTTTTACATTAATATTTCAATGTAAGATATTTTTGTCCATTCATTGATGATTTTGATGATGTTTTGGTTTATTGATATTTTTCCCTTCGGACCAAAAACAAGCCTTGCACATTCTTCATGATTTTTCCGAACTCAAATGTGGGCACACAAGTAGTCTGCCCTATGTAGTTTCTACATAAAATAATATGATAAAACTTATTTTGGAATTAGATAACTGATTCAAGGTGATGAATGTGAGATAGTAATTTTATCAGTTAGTAACTAGTATTTATTTATTGTGTTCCTAGGTTCCATTCTTATGAGGGTTCTGGGCGGCATATTTTCCTCATTATAAGGGTGACACCTATGTTTATTTTAGATGATTATGGATGTGTGGGGATTTTATTATATTATAGATGGAATTGTCTTATTCCACATAGAATAGACCCCTCAATGTCTTAGAGAATATACCCCCTTAAGTGGATCAAAGAGATCCTCATTTCCAAAAAAAACTTTCTAGGTAGGGTATTTGGAATTTGACATGACCAACATATTCATGATCATTGATCCCCTATCTAAGTTGATGTATCTAGTAGGGTTTGGTGTCCCCCTAGTGATTCCATGGAATTGAACCCTATCTTTGAATCGAGATCTTATATTTCTAATTTGTTATTAGTCTAATTGAGTGTGTATCTTAGATAAACCCTCTTTGTTCTCTATGTGATTCTTATTATATTTATATAAAGAGCATGACCACTAGGATGATTAACATCATTTGAAGTTTAGATTAGGGAGTGGTTCTAATTGGGAAAATGTTACTGTGATACCACAAACAAATATAAGGATAGAAGTGGTTGAGAACCCTTGTAAATCAGAGTCTTTTCTGGGTATATCTTGGTTTTTAATTATCGGTGTTGTCTCGAATTCGGGTAGAAATTCCATTTTTTGGTTGATCTGACTACTTCTACCGCGTCTCATGATTCTCCCTCTTGAGTTATTGAGGTGTCATTATGGGTATGTATATACTCACCCCTACATTAGATTTCTCACTTGTGTCATGTCTAATTGAAACTATAGATATATAAATTATAATTACAGTGGAACATGGTGTTGACTAGGTGTGTTGACCTTTTACAGTGGTTAGGATGTGAGATCTAGATGTTGTCTCTATCATATTTACATTATTCTGATTTTTTTGTTGTGACATATTTTCTAGTAGGGAAGGTATTTTTCCATGAAAAATTTTTGTTTTTATTTTCATACACTTTTTAAATTTTTCCTATTCACATTGGTTGTGTTATATTGTACTCTAAAGTAATACCTAGTTTTTGTCAAATGCATTGTTTATCTCAATATGTTACAATCATTTTTTTCCTCTACACATATGAATGGATATTGTTGTGTGTCTGCATACATGAACATTATGAAAATTTCTCCCATTAAAGTTATTTTTTCTGAGTTCTTTTTACCATCCCTAATACTATTGTGGCAGACATGGGGTAGTTGAGGCATGGTCTTCTTTAAGTCAGGCATGCCCTTGTGGTTCTGGTTGCGACAATTTTAAAACAATTTTATTTAAATCACTTAAAACATGAGCCACAAAATAAAATTCACAATTAATAAAATATTTTAAAAAACATTATATTCTAAATAAATTTTTTAAAAATTTTCCCACATCAATTAAATCGTTAGAAAAATGCATGAAATCTATTCTAACGTCAAAAAACCTTGATTTCCTAAATAATCTATAAACTCTATTGTTTCTAAAAACTATAAGGAAATTCATGGTATCTTTAAAAGTAAATCGTGATAAGGCTTAAAATGGGATAATAATATTATCTAGATACGTTTTTCAAGATTTATCTTATGTAATCATTGTCGTCACTTGTTCACGTCTATAACTCCAAAGACTCATATTTACCAAATAAATGAGTGAGTTTTATACATAAATTAATTTATCTCCTAAACATACGCTATTTTTGTTTCTAATTTAACCATCGTTGATGGTTAGATTTATTAAAAAAAATTCTCAATAAAACAATTCCACACATACACTCACAACATGATAATATATCAAATAATGTGTATTAAAATCATTCATAAATTAATCCCTCTACATATTTTATTTTCATATGTCGGTTATCATAAATATATAAATAAAAGCATCATATTTTAAGAGAATATATATATATATATATATATATATATATTATTTTTTGGTCAAAATAAATTATCAAGGAATAAAATAAATTTTCAAATATTGTTAGAGTCCACAAATACACATTCCAATATGAGTATTTATTAATTCTCTATATATTCTTGAAATGGCACTTTATTTTGGTTAAACCACTATGTAATAAACTATTAATCACCATTAATTCACATTACATGAAATAATAATTATATTACTTAATTTAGAGAATTTATTCATATAATATATATAACTACATGTATATATATATATTTACTATACCCACATTCTATATAAGAATGGCCTTGATAAACTCTCTATTTAAGTGTATACACCCCTTGTGAGTTTCATGGACCTTGTGCATATTATCATAGCCAATGTAACTTTAAGGTTTTAAATTGCATAAGAATGATTGTAAAAGGACGTGATTCCTGCTAAGTATCAGAAGCCCCATTCTAATTAAATAATAACTATGTAGAAATATATAAAATAACTCTTAAATTACTCATTTTTACAAACATAAAAATAAAACATTCATGATATGAAGAACCCTCAATATGATTTAAATAATTAATATTAAATGTTTAGATAAAGATATTATACAATAATTAACAAGTCAACTGATATTTTATCCTCCAATCACCTTCCATATAACTGATCATCCAAATTAATTAATCATCAAATGAACATTAAGGGTATATTAAAAGAATAGAATGAAGTTACATTCATTCATATTTATATACCCTCTCATCTAACACCTCATAAATTTTACACAGTAAAAATAAAATTAACGAGTTCATCCCGCTATCATTAAAACTAATCTATCCTTGATATAATTTTAATAATTTACACCAATTAATATATTTTAATAGACTCATATTTATCTTTTTCCAAATAAATATTAATACTTATGAATAATGTATAAAATGAGGCATTAAAATTCCATAACACACTGAACATTTATCCTCTGTAATTCAACCTTTATTTAATGAAACTATTAACATGTATAAAACCCATTTTTCCATATTTAATTTGATATAATTGAATACAGAAAATATAAATGACTTTCCACAAAATTCATTCATTTGAGTTATTTATTTTAATAAAATATATTTATTATCCAAATATATAATTATACAAAATTAAATTATTATACTTAATTTTCAATGTCACATACAAAATCTCAATATAAAATATTATTAACAACCACACATAATAAAAAATATTAATTTTCATCACATTATAAAGAAAATATCACTTCAATAAATAAATTGGATGTAAAATAATCATCAGTAAATAATATTAAAATTAAAAGTGTAAAATATTTTCCCATAATAATATTTTACGTCATTTAAAAGTTACAGGGTGTATTAAATATTCTTAAATTCATTCCATTCCTAGATCATAGGGGCTTACCTCTCCATATTTTATTCTTGAATTGGACCATGATTCCATAAAAGTATCTCTAATAGAATATTGTGTCCTCAGAGAACTTTGTCCTTTTTATCAGAAATTTGAATCGGTTTTCAAAAATAGAACATATAATTTTATATCTCGACAACATTTTGATTTAGAAGCTTTAAAATCTTCTGATAAATATTAATTTAAAAAATATAACATCAAAGTGTTGAAAATATACGTTTCAAATTTTTTAAAATCTAACACATGGGAAACATCACTAAAATATTCCAAAATCCATAATTACACCACATATCGTTGAATTAATTTTCCCCATTTTATTAATCATTGATCCCCAACAATTATGACAGTCTAAAAACTCATGATCTCAAATATCAAAATTCAAGGGTCATCATCTGTTATCATTATCATAATTATACTAACTCTTATATGAATCCATATAGTATTTAATTAACTCAATGTAGTCTTCCTACACCATCATCAAAAAGATTCTGACAATATTTTTATGATGATTGTTACCCAACATGATGGAAACTGATGTTGTCCATCATATAATTAATTTATTGGTTTCATAAAAATAATTTAATAATAATTTTATTATAAAATTATTTAAAAAATGATAGGTAAAATTCACATGATTCTTATATATAAAGATAACATGCTCAAATAATATACTTTAAAATCTTAATAACTCACTCAATCACCCCTTATGCAAAAGTTCAGTATGTTGTTCTCATTATTAACTTCTTCCCAAAATATTTTTTTATTCCCATTATAAAAATAAACATATACCATGAATAACTATATAAGATAGTGTACTTAAAAAAAATATAAATCCTAAAAACTTGTTTCGTATAAATATCATCATGGTCACCAATATAAAATGATTCATAAATTTTCATGAAATGCTATAATTTTTTATGTTTATCCTGAAATAATAAAAAAACTCACATTTTTGAAGTTATTTTGAATGTATAATCATGAATTCAATGGAAATGACTTCTTATTACCGTATAGGTGTGGATAATGGATATAATAACCATCATGATATTTAATGTTTCACCATGAGTAACTATCATTTCAAAAAAAGAGAATTTAATTTTTTAATTTAATTTTACTTTTTTAACCACACAAAAATATTTTTTGGTGCCATTATATATATTTTTATCTCTAAGATACACTAATGCATTCAAATAGTGAAATTATTTTTGAATAACATTCTTTTGTTCCACAAGAAACACTATTCTTACTTAAAAACAAATCAATAATTCTAGTGTAATAAATCATCCATCTTTGGAATCATTACTATATAAGTATTACCTTATCCTATTATAACATGCATCCAATAAATATTTCACCCTTCCATGGCCGATTAATATGGAATTTATATTATGAATATAGAGAAACTAATCAGTCACTGTAAACTCTTAAACTATTTGAAAATTTGAAAATAATCTCATCTACGACAACTAATACCCACATTCCCTGACCAATTGAGTATATATATTCATAAAAAAATAATTTCTTAATGCTTTAACATTAATTTGTGATTTAATATTTTTGAATCAAAAAAATGAATATATTATACCCACCTATATTTTCATAGGTTTGAATCATTTTTTGAGAAAATGCATCTCAAACTCTTAGGATATTTATATACAGAAAATTCCAATCAATGAAGTAAAACTATCATGTACTTAAAGTGTAAATAAAGGAATTAAATTATATTTCATTAATATGATATTTATTTTTATGGGATTCAACTTACTTAATCTTATATGGAACAACATTACCTCATTTCTTTATAATACATAATATTCTTAATGAGAGGAATCATAATACACCTCATATGAAGTTAATTTTTCAGAATAAATAAAAAACTAGATATAAATATGTAAATTCTTTTGTTCTTTGAATAATTCCCTAATCATTACAACTTTATTTAAAATTATAACTTTCTAATTCAAGGACATCATATGATAATCTAATCAATGAAATTCATGAATAAATCTCTTATAATATCAATAAAATCATTTAAATCTTCATATATAAAATATGTATTTATGTGTATCCCATTGTATCAATTCATACACCTTAACATGGTAAAATGATATTAATTTACCGTAAATAACATTACAATGAAATTTCAATTCCTGATCTAGATGTTATATTTCAATAATTTTAAAAAAATAAAATACTCATATAAAATTTATAAAACAATCTTAAATTGTTTCAAATGATCCAATTTCACCCATGAATATATAAAAATTACATCGATAAATAATAAATAAAAAGTCAATCAAAATATTATATAAGACTTATTTTACCAATTACATAGTAGCAAAATGTTCATTGGTAACTCTAAAATGATTGAACAAATATATTTATTAGGAATATCAACAATGAAATATAATTTTTATTATATCATCTTCCTTTACAAATAATAGGAAATTCATAATCCAATGATTGAATGTGAAAACCCAAAAATATACCTTTGTCTTGTCAAATTTCTAATCAATGCAGTTTAATGGGTACTTATTCATTATAACCATCATGTAATGTTTTTAGTAGTCAATGCCAAAATGGAAATTACCATCAGATATCATGGAAAATATAATTTAAACTGGCTCAGGAGAATTACATGTTTGAATAAATCCCATTATCTTAATCCCATCCAAATTATTTTACAATTAAATAAGTTCTACTAAATGAAAAGGATATTATAGTGAAAAAAATATGGCATTTTCAAAGTACTATGTGAATTAAAATTGTTGAATTCCTTCCAATATGATTTGTTAGAGTAAAATAAATTTACTAAATAGGTACTTGTGTGATATAGAAGGATAAATTAAAAAATTATCGAATGGAACCAGAAAATTTGTTTTATATCCAAGACACATCATAAAATACAAGGTTTTAGGGGATGTGGAAGCAGCAACAATAATTATTAAGTTAATGTGACGAGAGCATAGAAGTAGAGTCTAAATTTGATTAAATCAATTGTATCCACGGAGTAACTAAATGATCATATAATATATATAAAATTAAATATACGGATATATATGAGTCCTATAATGTGATTAATATATGTGCACCACTCATAAAAGATTCAATTCAGGTAGTGTATTTTAGCTGGTGAAAATGGTCGAAGACGTGGTCATCTAAAAACATTATTAATTTTGAGCACCAGTTTCATAGGTTTTACCTTACTATAAATAGTGAGGAGGGTTCAATTTTAATTTAAATAATCATATAAATAATATTATTTTTTTTCATCTATACATTAAAAGAATTTATGTTTTCCCTCAATGGGGTAGGAGTAATGTTGGAACCATAAATATTTGTGTATTGTTTTTAGAATTTTTATTTTATCATTATATATGTATTTTTTATTATATTTTATTGTTTTTTTTTGTTTTTGGATGTGTTTTGTGTTTATTTCAACTTGGTGATATCATCTTACAATGTTTCAATCCAGTTCATGAGTTTATGAAAAATTTTCTACATGTGTTGCTTCTGAATAGTTCTTCTATTTTTGGGTGTTCAAATCCAACAAGTGGAATGAAATCTTGGTTGTTGATTTATATATAGTCATACCATAGAATATGTGTTAGATACCTTAGTTCATTTTATTAATTATTCCATAAAAATTATTGGATAATAACATTAAGATGTTTGTATTCCTCTTCATTTTTTAAAAAATGTTTTTGTAAATTTTGTTGTTTTATAAGAAAATGGTGTTTGTTTATGGTATGGTTAATATAAATAACATTGATGAAAAATATTTTATGTTAATTAAAGCTCATATAAATTATTTAATACTACAAATGAATCAATATCATTCTTTTATGGGTCTCACATTTAATGTTATGAGAAAGGAAGAACAAAAAAGGCTGGACCTGAAATCATTGGGCTTGATCCTTATTTCAAAGTCTCATAATGTGGCATATAACATCCATGATGTGAATATAGCTTCATAACATATAAATAATATTTTTTTACAGATATGAGAGTCTAGGAAATTTTAACATCATTTTTCTTTCATTGAGGATATTGAATATGATAATGTCAAAAGTAAATTAGGTGGCTGATCATTTCACTGAATTCAACATGATTTTTTTAATATATAATAATAATTTTCATCGATCTTGGTTGGGTGTTTCTATCTCTTCCATTACTCATGAAATTATGGTATGTGATTGTCACTATGGTTAAGAACTCTATTAGGTAATTTGGAATAGTGTTTGCATATATATGATACATAATATTGAATGATAATATTTATATAAAGTATATTTTGTATTATATGAGAAATTCATATACTTAAAATTTTATGGGGGTTATATTTCATGGAAATTTCTTTATAATGAGAGTTAAATAAGAAGAAAGTTTTGAGCTATAATGACTAAAGGAAGTGTGATATGCTGGAATATTGGGGAGAAAAGACATACAATTAAATACATTATTGAGGGGATAATTATTTCTAACATATTATCATTTGTAAGAACATCATAAAATTCCATTTTTAATGATAAATGTAGTTATAACTTCCTGGACCCGGGTGCCACGCAACGAGTTCCCTGAGCCCGGTTCGCCACGTGACCTCAAGTGCATTTCCCCAAACACAAGAGGCCGCCAACTAGTAGTGAGGGCCCAGGTCTGATAGTGGGGAAACTATGCCCTCATTTGTCAATGTGTAGCGCAACGGAATACCAAAATAATCCTACTACAAACAGTGGAAGCAGTTAAAATACACAACTAAAATAACTACTACAGTGGATATAACCAACAATATATAAGTGATGATGCTACATGTTTCATGTTCTAATAAAATAGCCAGAACATGTTATACAACAATAGAGTACAGCATAAAATAGAGTACAGAAAATCAAGCAAAACAGCTGGCAGCGGCATCACGAGCCTAGGCTCAGTCCCATGCCCTCATACTCCTCAGAAACAGTCAAGTACATGTATAGGGACTCTTTCCCCTTTCTACACATGCAGCAACGTAATCTGTTTGGGCCAAAAATCGTGACCCAAACAGGGTGTGAGAAATATATCTCAGTAGGCACCCATCAAAGGCATGTTCCCAACTGCGTGTAAGAATGCAACAATAGTGTGCAGTAATTTAAATGCAATAAAGTAAGTAGTACTCACAAGTAACTATTTACCAGTTTTATTTCCATTTTATTATTCATTTAATCCATTTAAATACTAGAACAACAACAGTGCATTTCTAAATAAATAGTCCACGTCCTCAGACAAACAAAACCTTACCCTCTGGTAAGAAAAATCCAACCCACAGGTATATCCCTCATGTGTAACAGAAATTTCCCTCAGGCGTAGCAAGTGTCACCCTCAGGCATAGAATTCATGCCCTCAGGCACGAAAGGTAGCCCTCAGGAGAAATAACTACATCCCTCGGGCTAAATAGTGTAGTGCCCTCTGGCTAATCACAACAATGCCCTCAGGCTAAATACAAAAACGCCCTCAAGATAAATAGGTAACCGGCCCATGCCCAATAGGTAATCAAGAAATAACAAGCAATTCCTCTCCAGGAAATTCTACAATTACTACTTTGAAGGCATACCCTTGGGTATCCTGGCGAAACGACTAAACAGAGAAACACACCCCGGGGGTGGTTCCGGATCCATGCAACGATCCCAACCATCATTTTAATATCATGGTTTAATCACCTATGGAATTCTAGGCATTAAACATAGAAATGGCCTCATCCACACGACACCCCAACATGGGTTCATGGCACAAAAACGCACAAAACACACAGCAGTTGGAAAACTAAACACAGAGCCACCAACCTTAAACGTCAACCAGCGTTATACCTGAATGCCGATTCCAGAAACATCTAAGAACAGCGTGGATCTGATGAAGAAAAAAAATCATTCAAATGTAAATAACATACGTTAGAAGAAAAATTGGCAAGAACGGTACCAGGAGAGGAGAGGTCATACCCGTTTGGTTCCAACGAAATCTTCTGAAGCTGAATCAGATTCCAGACAAACGCCCGGTGGACCTTAAAAGATTCAGCCTCCTCCTTTGGCTCCAAAATGGCTAAAGTTCCTCCTCTACCAAATGAGGAGGCTACTGCTTATTTTAAGCCAAAAAAACAAAGTACACGGCATGTAATTCAAAGTACACGGCGTGTACTCCCTTCATTTAACTATTCAAATGGTGGAACCTCCACACTGTTCATCCGTCGGCATGAGTACACGGCATGTACTCTCGAGTACACAGTGTGTACTGTCGCCCAGCTGGCGGCGACGACACTGCCTTACTGTTCTAGCCTACCGACTGACTACACGGAATATAGTCGGTTCCTACACCCTTCGTTGTTGGCATAGCTGCACGCCCCGTGTACTCATCCCTACACGGCCAAAAGTACATGGCTTGTGGATAAAGTACACTGAGTGTAGTTTAAAAATTCAGGATTTTTTCCCATTTCCCATATTTTCTCAAAAACAGTTGAGGAAAAGGAAAAGAAGAAGCATGTACCTCTATAACAAGAACCAGGTTCTTACAAACTTCCCCCCTTATAACAATTCGTCCCTGAATTTCCCTTTCAAGGGTGGAGAAGAGAAATCTCAGAACTGCTCTTACCATTGAGCATGTATGTCGGCCTTCCGCTCCTAGGTCTCATCCTGCACTCGGCCATGCTGCCATAGCACCCGTATGAGAGGAACTGACCGGCCTCAGAAAACCTTTGTGCTCCTATCAACGATACGGATCAGATGCTCCTAAATGGATGCATCATGCTGAAGATCAACCTCCTCTGGATGAATGGTGTGAGATGGTTCTGAATGGTAGCGATGCAACCAAGACATGTGGAAGACATCGTGCATGGCTCGGTACCACTGTGGTAACTGCAACCGATAGGCAACCAGCCCAACTCTCTCCAGAATCTCAAATGGTCCCACATACCTCGGTGAATGCTTACCCTGTCTCCTGATCCGTTTGTGTCCCAGCCTCGGCGAAACATGCAAGAAAACCTCATCCTTGACCACAAACTCCATAGGTCGTCTGCGGCGATCAGCATAAGACTTTTGACGAGACTTCATGGTAGCCATCTGCTTCCGAATCAACATGACCTGCTCAAGTGTCTCCTGCACAAGCTGTGGCCCCAGTAAAGCTGCCTCACCTGCCTCTAACTAGCACAATGGTGATCGGCATGGCCTACCATATAAAGCCTCGTATGGTTCCATCTCAATAGTCCCCTGAAAAATATTGTTATAGGAAAACTCGACTAAGGTTATATGCTTCTCCCAAGAGTCCCAATGTCTAGGACGCATTCTCGCAGCATTTCCTCTAGCACTTGTATCGTCCGCTCTGACTGGCCATCTATCTGAGGGTGGTATGCTATGCTCAGAAGCACCTGTGTACCCAGTGCCCTCTGAAAACTCCGCCAGAAACGAGATGTAAAGTGGGCGTCCCTATCTGAAAAGATAGAACAAGGGACCCCATGAAGACGTACGATCTCTCAGATATACTTCCTTCCAACCTCGTCAAAACCGAAGGTCTCCTTGATCGGCAAGAAGTGAGCTACATTCGTAAGTCCGTCCACAACAACCCACACGCCTTCATTGCCTCGAGGTGAACTTGGCAATCCCGTCACAAAATCCATCGCGACATCATCCCATTTCCACTCAGGAATGGGCAACTGCTGTAACATCCCAGCTGGTCTCTGATGCTCTGCCTTCACCTGCTGACAGGTGGAACACCTCATAACAAAACCAGTTATCTCTCTCTTCATACCCGGCCACCAGTACTGACATCTCAAGTCTCGGTAAATCTTGGTAACCCCGGGATGAACTTCCCAAGCCGATGCATGAAACTCCTGCATCATCTCCTCGCATATATCCCCTGGAACCCATACACGTCCATGGAAACGCAAAACCTCATCATCGCCTATCGTCCAACCGGGAGGATGGTCCTCACTTTCCACTGACTCTTATAGAACTAGGCCTTCTGAATCAGATATCTACCTCATCCTCACTATATCTAGGAGGGTAGAAGTCACAGCTAACGAAGAAAGATAAGTATGCCCCCTGACTGTCATGCACCAGTAGATGCATCTTAGAGAACAAATCCATAAGCTACCACTCACCACTGGCCTCCTGCACTACCTGTATCTGAGTCTTCCTGCTCAGTGCATCAGCTACTGCATTACCTTTACCAGGTGTATAGGCAATCTCAAAATCGAATGACTATAGGTACTCGACCCACCTTTTCTGCCTCAGATTTAAGTCACACTGAGTAAAGATATACTTGAGGCTTTTGTGGTCGGTGAAAACAAAAAAATTCTCTCCCAACAGATAATGTCTCCAATAGAGCAACGCATGCACAACTTCAGCCAACTCGAGATCATGCGTCGAGTAATTCCTCTCATGTGGCCTCAACTGCCGAGACCCATACGCAAAAACTCGGTCGCCTTGCATAAAAATGGCTCCCAGCCCAATCCCAGATGCATCATAGTAAACTGTATAGATCTTCCTCTGCTCTGGGAGTATTAGGATCGGTGCTGATGTCAAACATCCCTTCAGGTCCTGAAAAGCTATCTCACAAGCTTCTGACCAAAATAACTTCACACCCTTCTTAGTCAGACCTGTCAATGGTGCAGCTAAGCGGGAGGCATCCTCTATGAAGCGCCTATTGTAACCATCTAGACCTAAGAAACTCCTTATCTCAATCACATTCTTAGGATGCTCCCAGGAAACTAATGCTCTTACCTTCTCTAGGTCTACTGCAACTCCTGTCTTAGAGATGATATGACCCAAGAAGTGATTTTGGTCCATCCAAAAGTGTCACTTCGAGAGCTTCGCATATAGCCGATGCTCTCTCAGTGTACTCAATACGATCTCATGATGGATGGCATGGTCGTGTCGAGTGTGAGAGTACACCAAGATGTCGTCCACGAATACTACCACAAATGAATCATGATACGGATGGAACACACGATTCATCAGAGCCATGAAAGCTGCTGGATGTTCGTGAGTCCGAACGGCATAACCATATACTCATATAGACCATACCTACTCCTGAAAGCTGTGAGAGGTATATCTGATGGTCTAATGCCTAGCTGATGATATCCGGATCTCAAGTCAAACTTAGAAAACACTCGTGCTCCAACAAGATGATCAAATAGATCATCTATCCTCGGCAAGGGATATCGGTTCTTAACCATCAACTGGTTTAGCTTCCGATAATCCACACAAAGTATGAGGGTACCATCCGCCTTCTTCGCAAAAAATACCAGAGATCCCCATGGTGATGTACTGGGCTGGATAAAACCCTTTGCATGTAACTCCTCTAACTGCCTCTTGAGCTATTGAAACTTAAGTGTGGCCATCATATAAGGAGGAATGGACACCGGTGATTCTCCTGGCACTAGCTCGATAGAGAAATCCACCTAGCGCACCGGAGTTAGACTTGAAAAGTCTTCTGGGAAGACATCCCTAAAACGATCGACAACTGGAGGGAAATCCGTCTGACAAGTCCCATGGTCATCCAGATATAAGCTCGCAACCTGTGTTGTGACTCCACCTCGCCCATGATGCTCTGGTCCGGCTCGACTTGCCTGAACATCCCACTCACCCTTGTATAGAAACTCCCCACCCTCTGGTGACGTGAAACGCACCCTGCGACGATAGAAGTCTACAAAGGCTCGAAAGGGAACCAACCAGTCCATCCTGAGAATGAAATCATAGCTCGTCATCTCCAGGACATAGAGGTCCCAAAGGAAGTAACACCCACCAACCTCAAGGGGGAACTCCTTGCACTGACGCACACCAACCTTCCCAGTCCCCAACGGAGTGTCTAGCGTCAAGATATCAGAAGAAGTAGAAACACTGAGCCCAAGGATCTCCACTGCGGGTACAGATATAAAACTATGTGAAGCACCCATATCAAAAAGTACTAAAGAAAAGACAAAAGATATTAGAATAGTACCTATGACTGTAGAAGGTCTGGGATCCTGCTCATGCTGGGTCTGTTGCACCACATATGCCTGCCAAGTGCCACAGCCCTGCGACATAGCCTGGCTACCCTGAGCTATCCCGCCCTGCTGCCTCTGCAATCCTGGTGTCTGGATACCACGACCATGACCACAATCTCTGCCTAGACGCCCTGATGTATTGCATTTCCCTGACTGGTATGAAGCCACTGGTCAGGATCCCGCACGCAGAGTCTGCACAGAACCCCTCTCACTAGCCACTGGTAGAAACTCCCTGAAATAGTGCTACAGATGACCCATCTTGCTGCAAGCTCGACACTCCACAGGGTCTTGTGGACACTGAGGCCTCTTGTGCCCCTCTCTGCCACACTAGATACACCTGACTGGCCCACCTGAAGAAGCTGCTTGGAAGGTTCTGCCACCCTGAGAGAAGTCCATCTGTCTCTTCCTCTTGCCAGAAGAAATAGTACCAGTAACTGGTGCTGAACCGCCCTGGCCCACACCACTCGATTCCCACAGGTTCCTCTCTGCAATCAACGCCTGGTTCACAATTTTGTGTACAGTAGGCACCCTGAAAACATTCACCAGTGCTTGGATGTCATACCGAAGACCATCCTCAAAACGTCTGGCTCTTAATTTCTCATCACCCACCAGCACGGGTGAAAAGCGTTGAAGCTCTGTAATACGAGCAGAGTAGTCCATCACCGACATAGCGCCCTGCTGCAGATTCATGAACTCTCGAGCTCTATCTACCCTTAGAGTCTCAGGAAAGAAGAAGTAATAAAAGACTACCTAAAAATCTTGCCACGCCATGTCCCTGTGATGCTCTGACTGGGTGGTAATATCCCACCACCTCTTGGCGGAATCACGCAGCATGTAAGTCGCGAGATTGACCCTCCACCCTGGAGGTGTCTCTAGATGCTCGAAAATAGTCTGCATCGATCTTAGCCACGACTCTGCAGCCTGTGGTCCACCATCCCCTAAAAACATAGGTAAATGCTACTACTGAAAGATACGCATCAGCTCGGCCATAGATGTGGAAGCCTGCGGTGCTCCCTAAGTGTTCTGCATGAACCGCAATAAGCCTTCACGGAACTGCGCCTCTGTGCCTGTGTCCGGTATAACAGCTGGTGCCGCATTTGGCTCTACTGGTGGATCAATTAGTATCCCATGGCCCACCATCTCTAGAGTATAATCGTCGCCGCTCTCCTGGAGAAAAACTCGCGGTCTTCTAGGAGGCATGACTCTACAAGGTCAAAAGCACGCCTTAGATTCAAGATTATGATGACTGAATCGAAGGAACCACAAAGTAACAAGATGAAGAAGGCGTTTCAAAATTTTCAAAACAAGACTACACGGTGTGTACACTGACTACACGGCGTGTAATTGACTTCCTTTCCCCTGCGCGGGTCCCTCTATATGGCTAAGCCACATGGATTCCGTTCCACAATACTACACGGTGTGTATAATATCTACACGGTGTGTACGGTGTTATTTTCCAACTGCCTGTGTCGTCTGTGACACGGGTGACTACTCGGCTTAACACTACACGGCGTGTTACACCCTCACACGGCATGTACTCCATCCCGTTTCCCAGCCACACGGCTAACTCCACATGGTCTATCCTCGGACAAGACAACACGATGTGTTCCCTAGGTACACGCCGTGTTCAGGGAGAGGTGACACCGGCCCATGTTATTAGTTACACGGCTGAGTCCCCAGGTCACACTACACGAAGTGTCTATAACTGACATGATGTGTTATGTCAAGGAGTTCACTTACCCGTGTTGTTAGATACACGGACGGACTCCGGGTCACACTACATGACGTGCATAAAATCTACATGGCGTGTTTTACCCAAGCCCTTACCTACCCTGTCTCACCACCCACACAATTTGTGACACGGGAAGAGACTACACGGCGTGTACTCGGGGTACAAGGCGTGTACAAAAAAAGTTCATTTTTCTTCCCGAATAGAAGAACACACACGACATCTATGAGGTCCTACACGGCGTCTATTCTTGGTTTTCGGGACAGTATGTCTTAGAAACTTCCCCAGAACCCAGAAAATACAAAAAACCAACACTTAAGTGTCAAATTCTGACCCATGGGGGCCCATACTCCCCAAGAATCAAAGTTTGACATCTTATATGTGTTATAACCAATAACAATCAATGATCCATCAAATTCCGGTCAATGGGGGCCTATACTCCCCAAAAATCGAAGTTTGGCGTCCATTCTATAAACAAGCTCAAATAAACATACCATATCACAAGACAAGTATTTATCAAGCAGATATCACAACAATATGCTTTAGTAGCACAACAATTATCACAACAACATGCGAATTCTAATGCACGTACATGGCATGGATGCTATGCATGACATGTGATTTCTAGCATGTGCCTATATGATGCATTAGAAGACTTACCCTCCTCTCATCGGGTTGCAACTAAATAGAACCCACAGATAAAATATAAACATAAGAATCCAAGTGTGTCACCCAACGGTGAAAAAATATCAACCGTAAAATTGAAAAATCAAAATAATGCAAAATACGAGGCAGAATGGCTTTTCCCTATACACGGGTTAGCTACGCCCGGGCACAGCTTATTACTAACTACCGTTCCGTCCTATCCCTGACTATGTCTCCAAATAGTAAGTCAAAGAAAAGAACCTTGCCTTTGATACCACTTTGTAACGTCCCGAACCCAGGTGCTACGCAATGGGTGCCTCGAGCCCGGTTCACCACATGGCCTCATGCACATTTCCACAAATGCTAGAGGCTGTAGACTAGCAGTGAGGGTCCAGGTCTGATAGTGAGGAAACTATGCCCTCATTTGTCAAAGTGTAGCGCAACGGAATACAAAAATAATCATACAACAAACAACAGAAGTATTAAACATACACAACTAAAATAACTAAAGAAGTGGATATAACCAACAGTATATAAGTGATGATGCAACATGTTTCAAGTTCTATGAAAATAGCCAGAACATCTTATACATCAATACAGTACAGTAGAAAACAGAGTACATCAAAACAAGCAAAACAGCTGGCAGCGACAACACGAGCTTAGGCTCGGTCCCATGCCCCCCTACACCTCAGAAACAGTCAAGTACATGTATAGGGACTCTTTCCCCTATCTACTCCTACAACAACATAATCTGTTTGTGCTGAAAATCATGACCCAAACAGGGTGTGAGAAATATATCTCAGTAGGCACCCACCAAAGGCCCGTGCCCAACTGCATGTAAGCATGCAACAATAGTGTGTAGAAATTTATATGTAATAAAGTAAGAAGTACTCAAAAGTAACTAATTACCAGTTGTATTGCCATTTTATTATTCATTTAATCCATTTAAATATTAAAAACTACCATAGTGCATTTCTATGTAAACAGTCCACGCCCTCAGACAAACAAAACCTTACCCTCATGTAAGCAGAATCCAACCCATAGGTATAGCCCTTAGGCATAACAGAAATTTCCCTCAGGCGTAAGAAGTGTCTCCCTCAGGCACAGAAGTTATGACCTCAGGCCCGAAAGGTTTCCCTCAGGCGAAATAACTACAGCCCTCGGGCTAAATAGTGCAGTACCCTCAGGCTAATCACAACAACGCCCTCAGGCTAAATACAAAATTTCCCTTAGGCTAAACATGTAACTGAGCCATGCCCAACAGGTAATCAAGCAGTAACAAACGATTCCCCTCAAGGAAATTCTACAATTACTTATTTGAAGGCATACCCTCGGGTATCCTGGCCAAATGGCTAAACAGAGAAACACACCCAAGGGGTTGTTCCATATCCAAGCAACGATCCCAACCAGCATTTTAATATCATGGTTTAATCACCTATGAAATTCTAGGAATTAAACATTGCAACAACCTCAGTCACACGACACCCCAACATGGGTTAGTGGCACAAAAACGTACAAAACACACAACAGTTTGAAAAATAAACACAAATCCACCTACCTTATACGTCAACGAGCGTTATACCCGAACGTTGATTCCGGAAACTTCCAAGAACGACGTAGATCTGATGAAGAACAAGACTCATTCAATTGTAAATAACATACGTTAGGAGAAGAATTGGCAATAACGGTACCCGGAGAGGAGAGGGAATACCCATGCGGTTCCAACGAAATCGTTCGAAGACGAATCGGATTCCAGACGAACGCCCGGTGGACATTCAAAGATATGGCCTCCTCCTTTGGCTCCAAAATGGCTCAAGTGCCTCCTCTGGTAAATGAGGAGGCTACTGCCTGTTTTAAGCTGAAAAAATAAAGTACACGGCATGTATTTCAAAGTACACGGTGTGTACTCCCTTCATTTAACTGTTCAAATGGCGGCACCTCCCCACTGTTCATCCATCGACATGAGTACACGGCATGTACTCTCGAGTACACGGCATGTACTGTCGCCCAACTGGCGGTGACACCACCACCTTACTATTCATGCATGCCGACTGACTACACGGCGTGTAAGGTACCACTACACGGCGTGTAGTCAGTTCCTACACCCTTCGTCGCTGGCATGGCTACACATCCTTTGTACTGATCCCTACATGGACAGAAGTACATGGTGTGTGGATAAAGTACACGCCATGTAGTTCCAAAATTTAGGATTTTTCCCCATTTTCCATATTTTCTCAAAAAAATTTAAGGAAAGGGAAAAGAAGAAGCTCATACCTCTATAACATGAACCGGGTTCTTACAGTAGTCATATACTCAGTGTTTCTAGTCCAATTGAGTCTTTGATCATAGATTTTAGGGCTTCTTTTCACTGTTAAAATGATTTAAAAATTTAAGGGATTATATGTCAAGAATATTAATAAGGAGTATCTAATATACGTCGATACCCTTATGGTTGTGGAATGTTTTTTTTATTCTAACTCATAATAGAGTATTTTTCAAATTATAAATACTGATAGACATAAAAAAATTTAGGGATGAATATGATTTTTGTAATATATATGGGATATCTGAGTTTGTTACAATATTTTATGGTGGTACACGGGATATAATCAAAGGTACCATAGTGATAGATAATAGACTAAAAGATGGATGATTATACATGATGATTATTTTGAAAGGAATAATACATGGTGGAAGAAAAATGGATTTTGAAACATGTTTCGTGAATGTTTTAGTCACTTAATTGGGAATGAGATGAAATTATTAGCTTTAAAATTCTTACTAAAACATGAAATCATGGAGTTTTTTAAGATGTAAATTGTGAATTATTTTGAATCATAGAATTTTTTCTTTTCAAAATTAATGAAAACAAATATAGTGTTTAATGTTATAGATTGATCATAGAGGCATATAGAAGAATTATCTAGTCTTTTATACTAATGTATATCTATATTATCATAACTTGATATTAAATTTTACAATAATGGGTTGGTTTTTATCTATAAATAACAAGATTAATGTTTTTGGAACAATCAATAAACTGATATCCTTTGTGAAAATAGATATTGAATGTAAATAAAAATTTTGATGCCATTTTAATGATGGGGAAATATGATTTAATAAATTCCAATGGTTTTACATGAAACCAGTTATAATGTTTAATAAATCTGAACTAACAACAACATATCAAAACATGGACATATAGTGGATAATTCAAACTTTATAAGAAAATTAATTTATTATGAGGTTATATACTAGTTTACCCAGTGGGTTTTCAGAGGAATATATGAATTGTTTTAGAAATATAATCAACATATGTCCTTTTGTAGTTGGGGTGGAACATATGAAAGCTAACTTGTTTATAAATAATGTTATTATTTCCCATCAAATAAATTATATAGACTCACATACATCTATATTTATCCCATATAATGGAATATTTTTTATCATAATCCCAAAGAAATATTCATTATACGATATATAAATAAAAAATAAAAATTAAGTATTTTGGAAAGTTACTTAGGGATTGTTATTTTAATCCTAAATGACATTTTTAAGGAAGATACCCTAGTGAAATATCACTACCAAGTGGAAATTATATATGAGAATAAAAAAAAATTTCATTATGATATTTTTTATGAATAATTGCATGGATGTTAAAAATAGTATGAGGAATGCATTATTAAATAAAATATTAGATAATTTTGATGACGATTTAGAAGAAATTTATATTTTTTTGTGTTGTTATGATAACATGTACTTGTAATAACATTGAATTCAGAATATTAAGATAGATATATATAAGGTAATGTTATAGACTAACTTGTTTGGGATGGAGTTGGGTCACACATTTAGATAGATCTTTTTAAGGTTACAATGTATTTGTAACATCTTTATTTGTTAGATGTTGACACCAAATTACTTAATGGGTTTTTTGTGGAATAATTCAATATATAAAAATAAAAAGCTTTTTATTGATAAATATAATAGAGGCCTAGTAGAAAATATGAAATAAAACTTGAATGGTTGGAATAAATCACCAAGAAATGTAAATATGATATTTATTGATATTAGATAATAATAGAAGTTTATATATATAAATTCGGATAATTAATATTATCATATGTTTGTAAATGAATGGGGAACTATCATTTTCCTTATATATGTATATTACATGGGTTTATCTAAAATATTAAAGGAAAATTATTGATGTGAATATGGATAAATTTCCTAGAAATGTTTTTGTCAAAAAACTCAACCTTAAAAAATAGTTGTTAGGGATGTTGTTTTTAAGGGAATCAATGTCTAAAAAATTTACATGACAAAATATGACTCTATATAGAAGGAAGTGGAATATTTAATAATGATTAAATTTAATCCTTTTTGAACTCAACATTCCAGTCAGATCATGTTGAGAATGTAAAATGATCATTGAATAGAAAATATACTGAGAATATGGTAAGAGTTATATTTACATCAATTATCACAATTTTTTTATTTTATGTTTTTAAGAAGTTATACATTGTACATTCAATGATAGTAGTCTTAGAATTCATTGTTAAATGTAAAAGGTAACATCAATAAAAAATAAAATTGATACACTATTATCTAAATGGTTTATAGTGTTTTTAACACTACATAAAAATTGATAAACCTTTACTATAGTTTGTGAATCCAGACTTTGTGGTAGATGTTGAAACTCAAAGAACCCCCAATAGATATATATACAACTATGTGTGAACATTTTTTAGTTTGAATTCAAAACATCAACTTGTGGTCACACATTTATCTACATATGTATAATACATTTCATATAAAATGTATTGGAAGGAGTAAATATGGTTCAAGTGGATAATGAAGGATCCCAAAATAAGGTAATATGTTTTATTATTATTCTGTTATTCTTATAATTTGATCTACTTGGATAATAATATGATGATTCATTTGTAAATTAAGCATATTCAATTTTAGTATGGTATTATTAGAAATTTATTAGGGGATAAATACATAAAATATAGATTTTTTATGGGGTCCAGAATTTCATGTACATGTTGATATAGGTTTCAGTCTGGAAAGTTATGGAGTGATGTTATATCTTGTTTGAGAAAAAATAGAATGGATTTTGGGGTAACCCTGTATATAGAATAATAATATAATGATCCCAAATAATTTTAAAATTCACATGGAGGATTTATTTTGATAACTATAAAATGATTTCCATGTGGGATATTGTTAGGATTAGCCGATGTGAAAACCATTTTTTGGATAAATCCATTTATCTTACAGAATTATAAATCCCATATTACTGAAAAGAAATCATATGGATGCTGGTGTTTCATCAATAATGTATTTATGCATTGAAGTAAGAAATATTGAAGGTATATAAAATGGTGAAATAGATCGCATGATATGTGTTTGGAATAAGACTCTTCATATGATAAAATATTTTGATTCATAGATAATATAATCTCTTAAAGGGTACATATGATAAACTTATGGATGTGATCTACCTTCTTGAGTAGTTCAATAGATGAGTCAGTTGAGGTGGTAAAATTTAGTTAGTAGATATGTATAAATCAATAATCATTAGAAAATATAAGAAATTGGTTGCCCCAAATTGAATAATTATTTTATAAAATAAAAAAAAGTGATTGTTCAATTATACTTGTAACTATAACATTTGTAATCACCTTATATTTACTCTCAATAATATATTATTTATAGAATTATCTACATGGATTAAGGATAAATTATTAACCATATAAATATTTTCTTTTATTATTTATATTATTATTTATATATCGTTGTTTTTCAGAAATTGTTTTCTTGGTTATATTATAATTTTGTTACATCACTTGGATTCATAGTATTACCCCATCAAAGACATCATTTTTCTCTGGTAAATTATGATTTAGTATTTTCCTAACATTATTTCACATTTTAATAATTAATACAGTGATTTCATTTCAAGGGATTCAAGACCCATCACTTTGTCACATTTAAAAAATATTTATCCTACATTTTGCGTTTAAAAATTGAATTCTAATTGATATATTTGATGACCATGTGTCTCTTGACTCTTTTTTATTCGTTATTTGTTTATTTTATGTAATACCATACCCCCATTAGATATTTTAAAATACCTTATGATATACATATCGATAAGCTATATTCATTGAACAGTTCTGTTGATACGATCCATGTTTTTGTTTTTATCTGCGCAGCCCAAGCCTTGGGCTTGGCAATTTTTCCTACTCATATTGAAGCTATAGAGGTTTCACCCTATTGGGGTGATATAAGAGCTCATGACAATGAGTTAAATTATCTATAATCATCATCTTTCAAAAGAACCAAATATACTTACATGGAAGTGTATTAAATAATGAAGTTTCATCATCAATTTATGTTTTTGGTGATGCTAGATTCCGTTAAGGTCAGATGGTGAATTTTCAAAAAAGAATATAATTGAAAAATGTTGATAGATTCATTAGATAAGATGGGGAAGACTATTGAATTGTATCGGAAGGATATCATGAATAATTTTATAAAACAATTTTACTCTTAATCAATTGTGCTTGATAATTCAATGGTTTTTCATAAACATGAGCTATGTGATTAGACAGTGACTCAGTATGCCAATCACTTTGCCGAGATTGTTCATTTCTCAGATGTGGTTGTATCAAATGAAAAAATAAAATCTATGAGGATTAAGCAAGGACATCAAGAATATATATGATCACATTGTTTTTACTTAAGGGAACATTATATACTAATGTTTTTTGTAGATGTTTTATGTAAAACATTACTTATATAATAAGTAAGATTTGATTAAAGTTTACCTTACTCCAAGTGGTGGATCAATTCGTCTGTGAAATGGAATAGTATTAGAGATGAGTATCATGTAGGTAACCATGGATGTGGGTATAGGAATAATACATATTCTTATATTTTACTTGTAATGGGACAACTCAATTTTCTGTTGTATGGAAATTTTTTTCACTCAAATTATTCTTGCATGGTGGAACCAATGATATGTTGCTCTTGTGGATTGTAACACCCCATGATATTAAATTATTAACATCTTGTTAGATAAATTATATGAATCAAAAACAAATAATATAATATAATGCAACACACCTATAATAAACTATATATTTATTTTTAAATAAATACAGTCTCTTTGTTAGGTTACGATTCATGAAATGCTAGATTTAATCAAAATGTGATACTCTATTAAAAATATTTATTTAAACATGACCATTATAACCATGAAATGGTGTTTTTAGGTTTAATAGGAACAACTAGATTATGATAATTATATGTTTTACACATGAATAAAATAAATTCAATGGGTTTCTTCTAATTATAAATAATATAATAACCATTTGAAAGAAAAAATAAATTGATTTTTAAAAATATACTTTTCTAAAAGGAGGTTTTTTCATACTTTTCACAAATGATTTAAAAATAATTTTTTAAAATTTTAAAGAAATTACATTACAAATTTCACATAATTATTTGAAATTATAAAATCATTATTCTCTTATAGAAAATTTTTATTATTTTGGGAAAATATTATCTTCTTATTGAATTATGATAAATAGAGGTTTTTATAGAATTATCATTCATTCATAATAAATTATGTACCAATATTATTTTAATTTTATTTAATATTAACATAAAGAAATTTATATGAAATAAAATTAATAATTTTTATATCCTAAATGATAAATATTTTTATATATGTTTAGTTTTAGGCTTTAAAACAGTTTTTATGATTTTCTTTTTAAAATGTTCAATATATATCCATTTTAAATAATTAAAATAATCCATAATTAGAAATAATTTAAATAGATTGAATATATTATATAGCTATAAAATTTAATTAAATTAATCTGATTATTTTTACTTTTCATGTATTTAATTTGAGATTATTTTTTCTATATAAATGATTTTATTAAAAACCCATTTTTCAACATTTGTGGGTTTAATTTTAAAATGAATTCAGCGACTTTTGTGAGTCTAATTATTAGAAATGGACTGCATATGACTAATAATATTTATTTTATCTAATTATTTCAACTTAATGTTTCCCATAATGATTAGTTAAATAGGAAAAATTATTCCTCTTTGTCAAGGTACAAACAGGTTTATCATGGGTTAACTAAAATGATAATGTAAAAAACCAATGCATAACTTGTCCAATGAATTTTTTCTGGATATATATATACCTTATTTTTTCAAATGTGCTAATGTGTTCCATTTATGAGGCATTTTTCATGAGAAAACCATGCAAAAAAATAATTATTTTCAACAGTTCCAAGTGTGTCTTCTCCTGCGCTTATAAAAATCAACCACATCTCCCATCCTTTATACACTTCAAAAACCATTCAGTTTAGCCAATAGCTACCGATATAACTTTCCCACATCCCCATTTTCATCATTTAATACTTTTCTTCATCTAAAACCCAACCAAGTATGGCGTTGTTCCAAACCAAAAGAATGATTTTTGAAGAAGAGGTAACATCCTTAACAAAGTGTTTTATTTTATTTCATCCTCAAACTCTTCCAAATATTATTAAAAACTATCTTATAATATAATAAGTATATCATATAATCTTATATTTTATAATATAATGTTTATTAGCTACAACCACCTCATATTTCCAAATATTGTAAATGAAATCATTGGTCAAATGTACGGCATATTACCACCTTGCAAGGCGATGTAATTCATCTTCCATCACCACTTATCATGGATGTATATAGATATGAATATGATGAATATATATTATATTTATGATATAATTATTCTCATTCATTAATAATATCACATATATCTTTTTACTATCTATGCCAATAGAAAATATGATAATGTTGCTAGTGTATAAGGAGGACTACCGTCTCGTGGTGCAATGTGATTCGTTTTTCACATACACATTACATTTAAGGTAATGGGGATTTATTTATATATATATATATATATATTATATAGGTAATATATTAATCATTATTAAAATTAAATTTATCATATACTTTCTTACCATATCATCCATTTGTAAAAATTCAATGTCGTTCGTTTGTGTGGTGGCCTACTACCTCGCAAAGCGATGTCATTTATTTTCACTAACACTTTAAATGGAAAGTAAAAAGAGTATATTTATAGAATAATTGTGATATATATGAAAATTTTTTAAATATTTAAAATTAATATACAATCCAATTACTTAAAATTATACCTTTTAAGGAAATGATAACATCACTTGTGTGTATGTATGACATTTTGTACCTAAGAAGCATTGTCATTTATTATCCATGATCAAAATTATATAATTACTATAAAGATGTATATAATAAAGAGAAATGATAATTATACCATTAATATAATTCTATATATGTTTTAACTATAAATAGTGATCATGATTTGGAACTTTTATGATGAAACATGTAGGATAAAACAAGGAAACTAGCACCCGAAACAGTAATGAAAATGAGTGATTATTAACAAAAGTGTAATGATATGTTATTAAATTATAATATATATTATTATAAATAATAATATGATTAGGTTATATTTAAAATAATAATAAAATAACTATAAAAGATTTTTTTCAGTGCTTGACTAATGGAAAGTGCAAGGTAAGGTGTTTCTAATCTCACTTTTCATTCATTGGGTTGTGCATCAAATTCATTTATTATATTATGAAAATATAATGTGTTTAATGACTTTTGATTCTTATATGTTTTATTTAAAAAATTTATTATTTTGGATTTAAATTATTTATATATAATCACTTCATTGATTAACTCTTGCCATAATGATATGAATACTCAAGGGTTTTGTCTCAAACATCCTTCTTTGAGATATTTGTTCTTTCATGCTTCTAATTTCCAATGAATGGGGAATATAATGACCCTTGGAATACTATATAACTAATCCTTCATATTTCAATATATATTATGATAAATTTAATCTATTTCATTCATGATAAGTTATTACTTTAAACATACCGAATTTTTAAGGATTTTTGTTTGAATCTCATTTTAATTGTGATTTCTAACACTTGAAGTTATTGTGAAAGAAATTATTTGATCATTTTATAAAAAATAATTTAATTTTCTTATCATTTGGTTATTAGAAAATTATTTATGTAATAGAACCATTTTAATGTCTTTAGTTCTTAAATTTATTAATAAAGTATTTTTAATAAATTCTTTCTTCATTTCTCTATTTGGCCTAAAATTATTATTTTTCCAAATACATTATTTCAAAAAACATTTTCACAAGTGTCTAACATTGATTTTTTAAAGTCTCTATTAAACTTGATTAGATTTATGAAATGGTTTAATGAAAATATTCCCATCAATTTTTCAAAAAAAAATTAATAATTTAATGTTAATAAAATAATGACATTGAAACTTTTTTATTTAACTTATTCATCATTAATGGAACTCTTATGTCATACTTTAAACTCTTTAATTTAAAGGATCCTTTTTAGTATTGGATGGTTGTTTCAAAAACTAATTTCATAGTTTTTTTGAAAAAATTTTTGATATTAAATATTTATTTCCATATTGGAATGATATTTTTCATCTAGAAGTGTTCAATGTAATATTCCAAAATCATTTTCCATTTATTAGGACATAATTTATGTTATTCAGTGTAAAAATGTTATTTTTCTAGAAAATGAATTTTATTCATTTTAAAAGAATTTTCAACCATGAAAAATCCTTCTATGTTATAAATTCCTATTAAAGTATGCATTTATGTTTCTCATCTATATACCTAGTTTATTATATCTCCATTAATGGGATAATAATTTACTTATAATCATTTTACAAATGACTTCGTTATGAAATGTTTATAAAATATGATATAATGAACGATTTTGAAACCCATTTTCTTTCTATGGGTTATTATTATGTAATTCTTTAGGATTGATTTATTTTATGTGGGATACTAAGTTCATGAAAATGATATCATAGTTAAACCAATATAAAGGTTCAATAAATTAGGTAAATCATTAGTCAAATGGGATGTCATGTATATGAATTGAGAGTAAACCTAATTCATTATGGGATTTTTTCCTCTATGGGATAATTTCCAAGAACTTAACCTTAAATCATGTTTGTGTAATGTTATGAGTTTATGAATCATTTACTATGCAACCATGGTCTTCTCATACCATTTAATTTATGTAATTATTCTATGTGATTACTCATGTGTCTGTATTTTATGATATCATGATATATATTTGACTCATACATTAATTTTAATTATCATGTTTATTCCCTTACTAAGATTTATAAATCCACCATTTCTTCTATGTATTCCACTTTTCATTTTATAATGCAATATGTGATCAAATTGATTTAGGATCTCACTAAAGAAAATAAAAAAAAGATTCTTCCTTTTAGATTTATTGGATGTATAATGTTCATACTCTTCCAAAGAAACTATGGATCATTGTTTTTTGGTAGTAATTTATCGATATTTATTTTCAAAAAACATGTAATAATATGTGTAATAGTCTTGGGTATATATTTTTACTTTTGAAGAAACTTTTTAGATAAAATTTGGACACATGGATTATAAAACATCAGTGAGAAACCTAGAGACAATTTTAAGGATAAGTATAAGGAAAATGAATTGTATTAAAAAATATCATGTAATTTTTTGAACTATAGAGTGAGTGGTTTCGATGAAATTATATCCTTATCTACAATATAAAATTGTGGGCATAAATTTACCAAGGGACAAAAAATCATATCATGGTGCATAATTTTTGAATTCAACATTACATAGTATAAGAAAATGGGTGCTACTACACACCCGGTTCAACATTCCATGGGTATATAATTTGGAAATTTATAAAAACATTACTAACTATCATGACTAATTTGAATATATTTTGACATTGAATGACATAGGATAAACCTAACTTATCAAATATTGAAAATAAGATTTCGTGATTTAGAAATATAATAAGTAATTACTCATGATTTTTTGGTTTCACACTAATATTATTATTTCTAAAAGTATAAATTTTGGTTTTAGTCAAGGGGTGGAACTAATATAAATAATATTAATACTAAATTTAATAGAAAAATCAGTGATTATGAGCTAGAAAAATGTTTTATTAATGTATAAAAATATATTATGTTTAATCCTAATCAGATATAAAATTAGAATATTAAAAACATTAAAATCATTGAGGTTACTAATGATGTAAGTAGTTGGAGGATGAAATTTTATGATTTTTGTGTGTGGTAATAGAATTAGATGAAGAGATATTCATATTACAACATGTATTGAAGGTGGTAATAAGGAAATACACGAATATATCAGATGAATGGGAAGATTTTATCCATGTGGAAATAAAAATTATTGAGAAAAAACTTCTATGCAATTTCATTCCTTATATTTGTGGAACTTGGGAATTATCCAAGTCAATTCCCAAAACGATTTATTAGGAACTATAACAATGAATGATCTATGTTATAACAAATCATTGAAGTTAAATAGTTGATTTATTTATATATTACGATTCTATAATTATGTTGTAGAAGTATTTACTAATGGTGTTTTGGTTATAAGAATCATGAAATATATAACTATTGTTTTCATTTTGAAACCATGGGTTATGGATAACATCAAAAGTTTATGAGTATAAGGTTTATTATATTTTCAAAATATTAGACACCCCTTTATTGGTTTTATAGAAATATATTTCTTGGTTAATAATTATATTTTAGGATATGTTTTATTGGTTTAAAGAACATATAACATTTCTGTTTAATGTAAAGAATTATTTGGGAAGAATAATATCACTTTTTTATAAATAAAAATAATGGATTATAAGGAAATAAACTTATTTAATGGATTATGTTGCACTTTGGGAGTTATTATTGATGTACTATATATTAATTAATTATATGAAAATCACTTCTTCTAACAATTTTTTTAGTAAATTTAATAGGAAAATATTTTTATTCTTTTAGGGATTATGTGATCCACTAAAAGTCTATTTTATTTCATCAAGATGGAAAAATCTATCTTGAATTCCTATAATTTAGAGAAAATATTATATTTTGGTGGAAATGAATAATGAATGAATTTATGCTTTCTAACAAGGAATATATTTTTACGTTCCTTGTTTATATGGTAAATGGATCCCTCAACTCTGGGGAATGGATCCTAAAACAATAAATTAATCCAAGTAAATTCATTTATAATGAATATAATTTACTTTTAACTTATCTTATATTATGGATTATATGTCCTTTAATTTCTATTAATTACACACTTTATTTGGATCAATGACCAATATCACTCTATTAATCCTTGGGTGTTAGTACTCTCTTCATGCCCATGTTATCATTTTAAAAAAATGTTCTCTTACATGGAAACCTAATAATGCATTATTATGGATACAATTTATATATATCCCTTTATCAATAATAATGAGTATGTTATATTAACCATTTTTATGATATAGGATTCTAAAAAAGTTATTTTCAAATTTCAAACCCTATATTAATATAAAAATGATTAAATTGTGAGGACACAATTTATTTAATATGGTAGAGTGTAACAACATGAGATTTTAAAACATGGATACCATGTTTGATATAATATATGAAATGAAACCCCAATATTAAAAAACAGTGATACACCATGATACTTTATGATATTTTTATTTTTTAATAAATCCAAACCGATCAATAGTTTGTGATGCACGCAACATTAGGATTGAAGAAAATGTGATACTCTATTAAATTTCTTTTATTTAAACATTAACATTACAATAAGGAATTTAAGCTGGTATCTATAAATAAGACATATAAATTGTAAAAATTATATGGTTTACACATTTATAAAATAAATTCAATTGATATCTTCATGTTAGAAATACCGTAATAAGCATTTGAAAAATTTTAAAGGATTTTTTGAAAAGATAAATTTTCCTAAAATGTGATTTAGTCAGTATTTGCACACGTAATTTATAATTAATTTTTAAAATATTTTAGAAAATTAATTATAAAAAATAAAAATACTTATATAAATAACCATATCATTATTATTATATGGTGTTATTGTATGAACCCGGACCTTATTTTCAAGTATGTTTTTCCTTTCAGGTCGTCTTTTAAAAAATGAGGAATTTCTAGAAATTTCTTAAGTACACATCGTGTACTTTATGAGTACATGACGTGTACTTCTTTGCCGCAGGAGGCCATGTGCTGGCTATGTAGTAGCTTGCACACACTGACTTGTGGGAGTGTTTGGAGGCCGCTTAAAGCAGAGTATGGAAAATTAGAGTACACACCGTGTACTTCAAAATTATATGTCGTGTATTTTTTTTCATTAAACACACTGCGGTGGTGTCTGACAGACAAAACAACCTTCTTCTAGGTCGTCTTCATCTGAGAGAACCCGTACGACTGCGACTTCTCTTTGAGCCCCCAAACCTCAATCCTACCTCTGATTTGAGCACCGTTGATTGCGTTGGAATCGCATCAGTGATTTTTTCCTTCTTCTTGAGCCTTGTTTTCCAATTCCCCTTCTTTTCCATGTTATTTTGAGTTGATATATTTGGACGTTTTCTTAGATCTAAAACGTTCAAAGGATAATCATGCTTCGAGGTTCAAGTATATTGATCTCCAAACCCTGAGGTAGGTGTTTTGCGCATTTCCGTTCGAATTTATTGAGTTTTACATGAAAATCCACCAATACCCTTGAACGGGGTAATGCGTGTTTCCCGTTTTACCCCTGTTGTTTTCCTTCCATGATTGTATGTCTGTGTAGAGGTAATTTTAATATAAACTGTTTGATTTCAATGCTTTGGATATGTTCTTCCCTTACATGCTTTGTTTATCACCGTTTGGTCCTGTTGAGTCTTTAGATTCTTTACCTGTATTCCATGCCTGTTGCTGTAGGATGGAGAGTTGTGTTATGACATGATTGGTATGTTGTAGACTGATTATCCAAATAGTTCTGTAGGTTTACTATGGCCATATAGAATTTCTATGTGTTGACTTATACGGGGCCGTGAGAACTTTGTATAGTAGACTAAAAGGGGATAGACCGAGTGAGATTCCTCAAGGAGTCTTCGATCATTATAAAGTATAAGGGGATAGACTGAGTGAGATTCCTCAGAGAGTCCTAGACTGCCTCAGACTAAAATGGTAGAGACAACGAGAGCTTCTTCAGAGAGGTTGTATATGACTTGATCGAAGTGAGATATAAGGGGAATTGACCGACTGAGCTTCCTCGGGGAGTCCTAGACCTTGGGGCACAAGGGGAATTGACATTAGAGCGTCCTCAGAGAGTCTTTGACTACCTTAGACTATGCGAGGAATGGACTGTGTGAGCTTCATCAGAGAGTCTTTCCTTTCTTTTGACTATAATGGGATAGACGGAGAGCACTTCCTCAGAGATTCCTTATTGAATTCTTATACAGAACCAGAGGTGTTTGACCAAGTGTGTTGTCCAGAGGGTTATCTGTACCTCTTTGGTAGGACCAGAGTGGATGGTTGTGAGTACTTCCCAATGGGTAACCAGTTTTTGATTAGCTGAGTGCCTCACTATTGCTTGTTTGAACTATGGATAGCTTTCGGCTGAGTACTTTCCTATTTACTGTTTACTTTTTTCTGATTACTGTAATTTACCTTCCATATAATCACTGACTTTTAGGAACAGATATTCGGGTGGTTGTCTACTTGGATTTAGTCTCACAACCTGATTGGGTCATTATTTTGGGCATAAACATACTATGATGTTTCAAATATAGATAAGGGAAAGCACCCTTCTACTTGAGATACTTGATTGCATTGGAGGTGGAGAGCATGGGGCCAAGCTGAGGCTTGTGATGCTGAGGAGTTGTTTATATTATTTCCTTTTGTACTTGTGTTTAGTACTGTATTCTGAATTGTGACTTGTTTGGCTGCATTCCTAGACATATATGTATCATGATTATATGTATTCTCTAGTGGCTTCCTTATCTCTGTCTTCTGATGTTTATTGTTATTGGATGTTTTCTGATTCCCTTATTGTATGTATTTGTTTACATCCTATGTGTACTCTTTCAATAAGGGCATAGTTTTCCCACAATCACACCCAAGGCCCTCGCTTCTAGTTGGTAGCCTCTGGCATTCGAGGAAATGCGCTTGAGGCCATGTGACCAACTGGGTACAGGGCACCTGTTGGTGGCTACCGGAACCGGGATGTTACAAAGTGGTATCAGAGGTATTATTTTCTCTTGACATAATGTTTGGAGCATTTATCAAGTGATAGAAAGGAATATGTACTTGGTAAAAAGTTGTGCCTAGGAGTAGCCAACCCATGTACAGGGAAAATCCGATCTACCTTTCTTATCAAAATTTTATGGTTTTTTAATTTTATAGTTGAATTGATTTCACTGTTGGGTGATTCAAATGTTTTGTGTTATTTCTGTTGACACTATTGAGGTTCTATTTCTATCGTAACCTGATGAGAGAAGGTTATTCCATCTCATGCATCATATAGGAACTTGTTATAAATCACATGCCAGGCATTATTTTAATGCCATTAAGGTGCATTAGCAATTTCATGTTGTTGTGATTTATTTTTTGTAGAATATGCATGTTGTTGTGATAGATGCCTTGATAGAATAATGTTGTGGATAAGTACTTCTTTGTGTAAGTATTTGTTCGGATAAATGCCAAATTTTGATTCTTAAGATGTTATGGGCCATCATGAATCTGAATTTGGTGGGTCATTATCTTGTCTTATCTTGATTATAACATGTATAACTTTCCAAGATTTGATTTGCGGGCAGTATGGGCCCTCACGGATCCGAATTTGGCACCTTAACGCTCGTTTTCTGTGTTTTTGGGGCTCTAGAGCAGTTTTTGAGGCTACTGTCTGGAAAAACCCAGAATACATGGAGTATACTTTGTGAATACACGTCGTGTAGTCTATAATTATGTTACTGACTATGTGAGCAAGGACACAAGGTTGTAAAAATCAAGTAAGAACATGCCGCATACAATATGTACACGTCGTGTTATAGTGACTAGGTGTTTGCCTGTGTGACTAACCACATGGATGAAGGAAAACTGAGAGATACACATCAAGTCAGGATTGAACACGCAATATCGTATAACCTAAGTAGTCGGCCGTGTAATGAACAACACAGATGGATAAACCATAATCTTATACCTATTGTGTCTACCTTTAACACGCCGTGTAGACTGACCTAGGCACCCGATCGTGTCATGAATAACATGGGCTAGTGGTATCCTTTCTCAATCATGTTGTGTAGTGTCAACCATGTTTCAGGATATGTCACTAGCAACACAGGTCGGGTTAATCTTATCCAGTACACGTCATGTCTGTTGTGTACACGCCTTGTTGTATAGGATTAAGAGAATCATGTGAGTTAGCTGTGTAAGGAGACTCGAGTAGGGGAATCGAGTTCAATTACACGTCGTGTGTACGGAAAACACATCGTGTGGTTGGGGTGTTACACGACCAGTTGTGGCTGAAGTACACGCCCATGTGATTTACTTCAGGGAACACACTGTGTAAGAAATGTACATACCGTGTAGTTATTCTTTGTTAAAATTGAATGTTTTATTTCACATGTTACCTTCTTACTCTCCTTGTTTTTAGTACAGGATATCTTAATCAATGGTGTGCATTTGACCTTGCATAATTATGCCACCGAGACATCCTCTGGTTGTATGCTAGTTGCCAGATGGTTATCAGACACTTGATATGGCTGATCAGGGACTACCTACAGATCCTCCCGTTTTTCCAGCCATGGCACCAGCCAGTGTACCTAACATAGGTGTTGATGCATAGTTTAGGGAGGGATTTATGAGGATGATGCAGAATTTCCAGGGTTTTCCTTCTCCGGCCCCGTCGATGGAAGAAATGACGCGGGTCTTTTAGTAGTAGCATACTCTTACATTTTCCGGGGATGGAGGACCCCAGGCTGCAGAGTCATGGCTTGAGGCCACACTGATGATTTTCGAGCATCTAAAGATACATCCAGATAGGAGGGTAACACTTTCTACCTACATTTTATGAGACTGTGCCATGAGATGGTGGGATGTGGTCTAGCTGGAGGGACACCAGTAAAATATAGCATGGGATGAGTTTCGATGTATCATCTACAATTACATCTATCCGGATACTTTGAGGGCTGATCGAGCCCATGAGATTATGAGTCTGGAGAAGGGTACTCTTTCTATTATAGAGTATTCGTCTCGCTTCACAGATCTGCAGCATTTCACACACATCCCAGGAGGTGATGATTTGTTCCTTGCATGGAATTTTGAGGATGGTTTGAGGCATGACATCAGGTCACAGGTGAACATATTCAGGTTGACTTCAATATATTCTATCATTAACTATGCAATGTTTATAGAGCAGAATATGATGGATCCAAGAGCTACAAGACATGGTGGTTTGACATCCAGAGTTAGTGCTCTACTAGCTGATAGCAGGAAGCTGCAAAGAAAGGTTGTGCGAGGAGATCAGAGTAGGTTGGATGCATCTTTTATTATCTAGGTGGTGTTCTACCAGTGTGGGAGAAGTGGGAATATGAGGCCATGTTGCCAGAGAAACCTAGTGGTGTGCCAATCTTGTGGTAATATGGGTCATCTTCGGGCCTTTTTTTAGTTCTTCTCACCAGCAGCTGGTCACTGGGGTTCTTCTATGACTCCGTTTTCAAGAGAAGCACCACCAGTTTCCCACCAATATGGGAATTGGAGTTTTTCTGATCGTTCGGGCTGAGGTGGACGTCGTGGTCATGATAGCTAGTCACCAGGTTTTTGGTGAAATTTGGGTGGATCAGCTCAGAGTGGTCAGGCAGGGTCATAGGGTCGCAGTATAGGCCAGACCATTCCAGTGGATCAGACCTAGTAGGAGCAGAATTTCAGACCTTCTACCGTTCAAGGTATCATCTTAGTATCCCAATTCTTATATTCATCTCTTTTTTATACTGGTGCTACACATAGATTTATCTTTATTGCTGTCATGGAGAGACTGGGGCTCTGTAACTTTTCTTATGCTGATATTTTGATGCTAGACACTCTATTGGGGATTAGAACGGCCAGTGGATGTCAGTTCAGAGACTACCCCTACAGGTTGGTGGCGGTCACTTTTCATGGGACCCTTATGTACTAGAGATAACCGGCTATTATTTCATTCTCAAGATGGACTGGTTAGTTCCATTCCAGGCCGTCGTCGACTATTATCACTGAAGGGTGAGTTTCACATCACCACTGGGTGGATCGTTTCTTCATAAGGGAAAGTGGGATGTACAAGTGAGTAGAGAGGGTCTAGATCATCCTGGGATAAAAGGAGTTACAACCCAGATTGCTATTCTATATCTGGATGACCAGAGGACTTCACAGTTAAACTTTCTTCCAGTGGTGGATTGTTTTCGGGATTTCTTTCCAGAGAAATTTTCAGGTTTTCCTCTGGAGCGAGAGGTTGACTTTTCGATTGAGCTTGTGCCAGGAGTGGTATCGGTGTCCATTACTTCTTATAAGATTGCTACAACTGAGTTGCAGGATATCAGGAATAAGTTGGAGGAGCTGTAGGAAATGATTTTTATCCGACCTAGTACTTCTCCTTGGGGTTCACCTGACCTGTTTGTGAAGAAGGCATATGTCACTATCAGGCTTTGCGTGGATTATCAGAAGTTGAACCAGTTGACAATCAAGAACTGATATCCTTTTCCAATGATTGATGATATCTCTGATTAGATTTGAAAAGGCCAGGTGTTCATGAAGATTTACTTGAGGTCCAGTAATCATCAGTTGCACGTTAGACCTTCTGATATACATCTCACAGCCTTCCAGAGAATGTATTTTCTATATTATTATATGGTTATGTCGTGCGGTCTCACGAACACGCATGCAGTTTTCATGGAACTAGTGAATCGAGTGTTCCATCCATACTTGGATTTTTTTCTAGGTTGCTTTCATGGATGATATCATGGTGTACTCTCACATTCAACATGACCATGCCACACATCTTGATATCATTCTGAGTACTCTAAGAGAGAATCAGTATATTCTAAGCACTCAAAATAACAGTTTTGGATGGATCAGATTCACTTCATGTGTCATGTTATCTCAGAGGCAGGAGTATCAGTAGACCCAGAGAATGTGAGAGATGTAGTATCCTGGTAGATACCAAAGAACTCCTTTGAGGTACGAAGTTTTTTTGGGCTTCATGGATACTACAGACACTTCATTCATGACTTTTCGTGCTTAGAAGCACTACTGACAGGTCTGAACAAGAATGGTGTGAAGTTCATATGGTCAGATTGTTGTGAGTAATCCTTTCAGGAGATGAAAGGGAGGATGATTTTAGAACTGATATTAGTCTTTCCAAAGCTGGTAAAGAGATACACCATTTACTATGATGCATCATGTATCAGGCTGGGAGTTGTGCTTATGTAGGGATATAGAGTCGTTGCATACGGGTCTCGCCAGTTGAGGCCACATGAGGGGAATTACCTGACACACGATCTAGAGTGGGCATCTGTTGTTCATTCCTTGCGTTGTTGTAGACATTATCTTTTGGGTGAGTATTTTGTGGTTTTCACCGACCACAAAAATCTCCAGTACATCTTCACTAAGCTTAATCTAAATTTGAGACAATGAAGGTGGGTTGAGTATCTTCAGTACTTTGACATTGAGCTTGCTTATATGTCTGGGAAGGGCAACACAATGGCTGATGCATTGATCCAGAGGACTCAAATACAGGCAGTTCAGGAGGCCATCAGTGAATGGAAGCTTATGGCTCAGTTCTCTGAGATATATCTGGAGGTGCATGAAAGACAAGGGTAGACGTTTCTATCATCTGTATATGTTACCTCTACTCTTCTTGATCGAGTTCGATTAAGGCATCTATCAGATTATGAAGGCCTAGTCATACGATAATGTGTGTCAGTAGAGGACCCTATTTATGGATGGACCATATGAGAGTATGAGATCTTGTGTTTTCATGGACACATATGGGTGCCAGCTGATATACACGAGGAGCTGATGCGGGACTTTCATTCCTCGGTTTAGGAAGTTCATCTAGGCTTCACCAAGATGTATCGTGATCTTCACCATCAGTAATGTTGGCTAGGTATGAATAGGGATGTTGTTAGTTTCATCATGAGATGTTCCACTTATTAGTAGGTGAAGGCAGAAAATCAGTGACCAGCAAGGCTTTTTCAGCAGTTACCCATTACTAAGTGGATGTGGAATGATGTTGCAATGGATATCGTGATAGGGTTGCCGAGGTCGCCTTGAGGTAATGATGCACTTTGGGTTTTAATTGAAAGACTCATGGAGGTTTATCACTTCTTCCTGATAAAGGAGACTTTCAGTGTTGATGAGTTGGGGCAGTTGTTCATCCGATAGATTGTACATCTACGTGGAGATTCACAGACCATTGTTTCAGATAGGGATGCACGTTTTATATCTCGGTTCTGTAAGGGGATTTAGAAGGGTTAGGGTACATAGGTACTTTTGAGTATAGCTTACCATACATAGATATATGGATAGTCTGAGTGTACGATTTAGGTGCTTGAGGACATTCACCGAGCATACATTCTAGATTTTGGAGGTTCTTGGGAGAAGAATATACCTATTGTGGAGTTTTCCTACAATAATAGTTTTCAAGCAACTATTTAGATGGCACCTTATGAGGAATTGTACGGTAGGCCATACCGATCACACTTATGTTGGATAGAGGTAGGAGAGGCAGCTATGTAGGAACCTCGTCCTGTTCAGGAACCAACAATGTAGATAAAGTTGATTCGGAAGAGGATGGCTACTGCGTAGTCTCGTCAAAAGCCTCATGCTGATCAACAGAGACGACCTCTAGAGTTCGAGGTCTGGGATTAGGTTTTCCTACATGTCACACCAAGGATGGAAAACATGAGTATTAGGATAATGGGAAATATTTCACCGATATACGTCAGACCGTTTCAGTTGTTGGAGAGAGTTGGGATGGTTGCTAATCGGCTGTAGTTACATCAGATGTACCAGGATATGCACGAAGTCTTCCACGTTTCTCATATCCGATGTTGTATTTCAGTCTCGTCTCATGTCTTTCAACCCGAGGAGGTCGAGCTCGAAGTGGATGTGTCTTTTGAGGAACATCATATCGAGACTGTGGATCATAGTTCAATGTTTCTCCGTAGTTAGTCTGTTCCTCTGGTATGAGTGCTATGGTAGCACGGGCGAGTACCAGACGAGACATGGGAGGGGGAGGCCGATGTACGAGCACAGTGGCCAGAGCTATTTTTGGTTTCATATTCTATGCCGAGCTAGGGAATTCAGGGAAGAATTTCAGTAAGAGGGAAAATTTTTAGGAACATGTTCCTTCAGTTCAGGTTTGTTTTTCCTTTCTGGTGATTTTAGGAAAAAAGAGTAATTTCTAAAAAAATTATACGTACAAGCCCTGTACGTTATGAGTACACGCCATGTACTTTCTTACTACAGGAGGCCGTGTGCTGGCCATGTAGTAGCAATACCACGGTCGAGTGGGAGTGTTTGGAGGCCGCGTAAATCAGAGAACGTAAATAGAGAGTACACACCATGCACTTTAAAATTACACACAGTGTATTTTGTTTTTTTCATTAAACACACCGGGGTCATGTCTGATGGAAAGAACAACCTTATTCTAGGTCATCATCATCCGATAGAATCCGTACGACCACGAAATCTCTCTGATACCCCAATCCACCATTTAACCTCTGATTCGAGCACCATTTATTGCGTTGTAATCACATCGATGAGTTCTTTCTTCTTCTTGAGCCTTGTTTCCCAATAACTTTTTTTTTTCAAGTTATCGTGGGTCAACTGTTTTTGACATTTTCTTAGATCTAAAATGTTCCAAGGAGATTCAAGCTTTGAGGTTCATGTATATTGATCTCCTAACCCTGTGGTAGGTGGATTATGCCTTTCCATTCGATGTAATTGAGTTTTATGTGAAAATTACACCAATACCCTTGAACGGGGTATTGCGTGTTTCCCGTTTTACCCCTGTTGTTTTCCTGCCATTATTTCAAGCTTGTGTAGATGTAATTTTGATTTGAAATGGTTGATTTCAATGTTTTGGATGTGTTCTTACCTTGCATGATCTGTTTACGACTGTATGTTCTTGTTGATTCTTTGGCTGCTTTCCCTATTTTCCATGCCTGTTGTGTAGAATGGAGAGTTGTATTATAACAAGCTTGATATGTTGTAGATTAATTAGCCAAGTAGTACTGTAGGTTTACTGTGTCCATATAGAATCTCTACGTGTAGACATACACAGAACTGTGAGAACCTGGTGTAGTAGACTAAAAGGTGATAGACTGACTGAGCATTCATAGAGAGTCTTTGGAGTTTATAGACTATAGGGGGATAGACCGACTGAGCTTCCTTAGAGAGTCTTCTATATTTAAAGAATATAAGCGGATAGACCGAGTGAGCTTCCTTAGAGCGTCCTGGATTGCCTCAGACTAAAAGTGGAGAAACTGTGACAACTTTTTCAGAGAGTCTATATTTGACTAGAACACCCTTGGCTATAAGGGGAATTGACCGAGGGATCGTACTCATAGATTCTAAGTCCTTGGGGCTATAAGGGGAATTGACATGTGAGCTTCCTCAGATAGTTTTTGAATACCTTATACTATGCGGGGAATGGACTGTGTGAGCTTCCACAGAGTGTCTTTCCTTACTTTTGACTATAAGGGGATAGACCATGAGTGCTTCCTCAGAGAGTCCTTATTGAATTCTTATACAGAACCATAGGTGTTAGACCGAGTGTCCTTCCCAAAGGGTTGTCTATACCTCTTAGGTAGCACCAGAGGGGATGGATGTGAGTACTTCCCAATGGGTTACCTATTTTTGATTAGTTGATTGCCTCGTTCTTGATTGTTTGAATTATGGATTGTTTACTGCTGAGTATTTTTCGGTTTAAGATTTATTGTTTACCATTTACTGTTTACTGTACTTTACCTGCCATATACTCATTGACTATTAGGCACAAGTCTTCGGGTGGTTTCCCACTGGTATTTTGTCTCACACCCTATTAGGGTTATTCTTTTTGGCCCAAACATACTATGTTGTTTCGTATATAGATAAGGTAAAGCGCCCTTCTACTTGAGATACATGATTAAATTTGAGCTGGAGAGCATGTGGCCAAGCTGAGGCTTGTGATGCTGAGGAGTTGTTTATCTGTTTTCCTTTTGTACATGTGTTTATTACTACATTCAGTATTGTGACTTGTTTGAATGCTTTCCAAGATATATATGTATCATGCATCATTTAAATATATATATGTATGCTCTAGTTGTCTCTACCAATGAGGACATAGTTTTCCCACTATCACACCCAAGTCCCTCACTACTACTCGGCAGCCTCTGACATTTGGGGAAATGCGCTTGAGGTCATGTGAAAAATCGGGTACGGGGCGCCTCTGGGTGGCTTCCTGAAATGGGACGTTACAGTTATTTTCATATTTTTGGAAAATAATATATTTTCATTGAAAATTCAAAAATATTTATTTTTATAAAATTTCCATTTATTTTAAATAAATTATGCCGCCTTATTATTTTAATTAGAATCAAAGGTAAAAAAAGTATTATTTTGTTATATTAAATCTTATTAATTACATTTAATTCATCTTTATACTATAATTTATTGCATGTTTATTTTTAGGAATTAAAACACCTTCTTCTGAAAACTATTTTAAAGTGAATTATCTTTATCGAATTTAAGTAATTAAAATAAACCCCCATGAGAAATTATTTATATTAAATGTAAATATGATATTTTTAAATATATTAATTTAAATTCATTATATTAATTTAAATTTTAATATATCTAATATGATATCATCTTTTCCTGAATAATTTTATATAAGAAAAATTGGTTTTTCGACATATTTAAGGGTTAATTTTTTAATTAAATTATGTAAACTATAGGACTTGATTTTGGAGAAAAGGAATCCATAATTTGAATTTTTAAAATTTATGTTATCAAATAAAGCCACTTTATTTTTTTACCACATAGAATAGTGAATATTTTAAATTGAATTTACCATGGATTAAGTAAACATGGGTTTATCAAGGGTTAAACTAAAATTGATATCCGTTAAAATTTAAAAAAAATATATATCTAATTTATATATTATGGAAATATATATATCATATATAATTTTATTTTCTATTTTTTAATTTTGGGGACTTTTTTGAGGACAAACACATTGGATTAATTCTTTTTTTTTCAATTTTTCAGAGTGTGTCCTCTTCCACACATATAAAAGACCACTAACTCTTTTCTCATATACACAATTCCAAAAACCATTTAGTAGGCCAATAAATATTAATATATATCTTTTTTGATTTTCTAGCTCAATCATATAATCCATTATTTTGTGATAACTCCTTCATGGGATTGATTTTGGTGGAATGAAAATGTTGTTTGATAAAGTGATAACGTCCTTAACCAAGTGTTTTATGTTATTTCATACTCTACCTCTGAAACATATTATTAAAAAGTGATGATATAATAATATTAGTATAATATATATAATTATATTTTATTTAATTAATATAATTACCTAAAACCATCTCTTCCTCCCACAAATGGTAAATCAAACTATTGATCGTGTTCACGGTGGACTACTGATTTGCAGACCGATGCGATTTTCCTTCCCTTTCCACTCATCACAGGTGAATATAACAATTCATATAATTATTATATATATAATTTAGGTTATATATATTATTATGTAATTGAAATTTCTAATATACCATCATATTTTTAATTCATTAGGAAATATGATAACGCCACAGGTGTGTACAACAGACTACCATCTCGCGAAGCGATGTGATTCATTTTTCAATTATGCAATATATGTAATGTATTAAGGATAAATTTTATGTTTATATAATATATCAAATACATATTAAGAATTTTTAAAAAAGAAATATAATATATAAATACTTACCTTACCATCTAATGTATTATTATACACATTATTCATGTGTAAGGAAGGCTACCACCTCGTGAAGTGATGTGAATCATTTTTCAATAAATTTTTTTATGGAAGTTAAAAAGGATGAATTTGATGTGTATATGTCATATATATATATATATAATTATATTATTCTCTAAAAAAATTTAAATCCAATTCATCACCCTATCAATCATTAAAGAAATGATAATGTCGCTATTGCATTCTTAATGACCTATCATCTCTACAAAGCAATGAGATTCATTTAGCATGTAAAATACTTTATAACATAAAAAATTATTTATCTGAACAAAATAAATGATATTTATAAAAATAATATAATTATATTTATGATCTAAATATATTCTTTATTCAAGATGATAATCATTAATGACAGAATTTGATTGATAAAACAAGGAAATTAACACCTAGAACAATAGTGAAAATGAAATATTATTAATGAATGTGTAATAAGATGTTATAAATGGATTATATATGATATTATAAAAATAATAATCTGGTGTAAGTTAATAACAATTTAAAACCCACTATAATTTAGTTTAAATATCTCTCAACTAATGCGATGTACGAGGTAAGGGGTTTTTTCATTCAATTTTTATTCATTGGGTTATACATCTACATTTTTTATTATATTATTAAAAGAATATGTGTTAAATGTATTTTGATTAATTTAATTAATATTTAAACATTTATAATTTTCTATTTTCATTATTTATAAATAATTTACCCTAATGGTTAACTCTCACCTAATTTATATAAACATTTAACTGTTTTGTCTCAAACATCGTTCTTTAAGACACATGTTCTGTTATGCATGTAATTTATTATGAATGGTCTATACATTCCCCCTATACATATTATATCATGAATCCTTAATAATTTATTATATTTTATGTTAAAATTTATCTATTTCATTTTGGTATATTATGATTCAAAATTTAAATAATTGGTATGGGATTATGATTCAATCACATTTTAATCTAGATTACATATGATTTTATTTACACTAAAGGAAATTATTTTATCATTATTTATTAAATGTCTTTAATTTTAATATTCTATGGTTATCTATGAATTTTAAAATTAATATTATAATTTTCCTCTCTTTAGTACATAAAATTATTAGTATATTTTCTTAAGAAACCCAAACTTCATTTTAGTCTTTGGTTAAAAATTCTTTTTCTCCCAAATACATGTGTTTTATGAATATTTGAAAAATGATTTAATATATTTTTTTAATTAAATTTTTACAAAATATTTTTTTTGTAAAGATAATAAATGAAATATTACCATCATTTTCAATACATGTCACATTTTTAATTTAATACAAAAAATTAAAGGAATCTTTGATTTTTTTAATGTATACAGAATGATTGGAAATATTTCGCTATCATGACCACTTCATGTTTTAAATCATTCATTTTATATTTAAAATTTTATTTTTAGAAAAAAATTAATTTTCGACCCTATTTTATATTTAAAAAATTTAATTTATATTTTCGTAATGAAAATTTCAAAGCGATCTTTCCAAATAATTATATATTTATGATGAAATCCTTTAATAGTACTCAAAGTAAAAAAAAATTATTTTCCTCAATTATGTTTTTTGTATATTTTAAAAATATTTTTAATCAAAAAAATAACCCTTGAGGTTATAGATTTCTTATATATTTTGAAGAGATGTATCTTAAAAAATTACATAGTTTATTATCACTTCCATAGATGTCGTAATACATTCCTTATAATCATTTGTCAAATTCATCCACTATGAAATCCCTTTGAATATATATGAAGGAAGATAATGCAACCAATTTTTTTCCCTGGGTAATTATTTTGTAATTCCTTTTGATTGATTTGCCTTATGTGTCACACATATATCATTAACAGGTTCTGATGGTTGCCCCTAGATAGCACCCCAACACATTGAGTAAAGATTTATTCTATTCATATCTCATTGGTGTTATTAGATTGTAAACCAAATCCATTATGGGTCTTTTTTTACAATGTGATAATGTCTATAAATATATATGTGACTCATGATTATGTCATGTTAAATGTTAGTACCATATTTCCTATGATAACAAGATAATATGATACCATGTTCTATAAGTTATAAAACTATGTAATGAGTTATATGCCATATATTTTATGGAATCATGAAATATCTTTAACACACATGTTTTGTTTCCTATAAAAAATTATTTTTTTACCAAGCTTTCAAGATCATCCCTCTATTCTATGTATTCCCTAGGTTGTTTATTAATTTTAAAGAGCTCAAATATATTTAAGAGATAAATTTGGAAAAGAAAATAATATTTTTTATATGATTTAATTTCTTTGATTCATTGTTTTTCAAGTCTTCCAAATATATTAGGTCTCACTATCATTGGATTGCAGTTAATGTATATTTATTTAATAAACACGTAATTATATTATTAAAAAAAATGGGTCACCATATGAATTCCTTGGTAACCTATAATCGTTTTTTCATGTATATTATAATTTCTATAGTGTTTTAGGGTCTAAATACTATGAGGTTCACTATAATTGTCAAATGCTTCATTACGATATGGGTTCTATCTACATGCACAAGGAACAAAGAAAATTTACAAATTAAATAAGTATCAATAAAAAGTTAATGAGAGACCTATAACTGCGGGAGGTACCATTACCATTCCATCATCTCTAAAATCTATTTTATTTAATATTGGTGCCTCTTATTCCAACATATCTACATATATTAATAATCCGATGAGCCTTTCTATGGATATTATGAATTTTATAATGGATATATTTATACATTTTTGGATAAATATAGGGAACGTTATTTTATTTCCCTTATAAAATTCCTCTGTGTTAGATACCGAGCATATATTGGACCTTTTGTTTTCGAATGAAACATATGTATATCATTTTTAAGATGGATTGGTTGGTTAATAATAAAGTGAATATCGACTACTGACATTAGTGGATTACATATTCTTACCTTAATAATGATTTTTTTATGGAGAATGATACATGAGGTCTAGTTGTTTTAGGCCTCCATTTCTAGATTCAAGTTGGATTATATACATGTATTTATTTGAATTGGAAAAGAAATATTTGGGTGTTTATCTCTCTCCAATGGTCGCTGAGTTCCCCAATGTGTTTTCATTAAAATTTAATCTATTACTCTATGTGAGGTAGATTAAATTTTCAATTTACTTGGTATTAATTACCTAGTCAATTTCTATTCCTTCTTTAAATTTAAAAAGTAGTTAAACACAAAGAGTTAAGAAATTAGTTGGATGACTTGATGTCTAAGGGCATTGTTCAACATAGTGTGTTTCTTTGGGAGTCCCCAGTTCATTTTTCTATTAAATATAATGCAACCATTCACCTTTTTATTGAAAATAAAAAGTTTAATTATGTTTTGGTGAAAATAATGTTTTTATTTCCTAATATTAATGATTTTTTTGATCATCTTTAAGGTTTAAAGTGGTTCACTAGCTTTTATCTTCATTATTGTTTTCATCAGTTGAGGATCCTAGAGTATGATATCCCAAATATCTAAGTCATGATCATATATGTCCAACATGAGATCCTTAATATTTATTTTCACTAAAAATTATCATACTATGTTAATTGAATTACAGAACAAGATTTCTCATTAGTACCTCAAATCATTTGTACTGATATTAGTGGTTGACCTCTTGATCTACTAGAAAACGGAGGTCGATTATATATTTCTCTTTATAGAAGTTAAAAAAAACTACAGTTATAAAATTTTATTCCATGATTAATAAACATAATTTTTATGTTTTTTGGAGGTATAGTTATTGGGTTAAATGGTACTGAAAATGGAATTTCAATTGATCCCAAAAAGATAATTGCTCTTTGAAATATAGAGGAACTCAAATATTCCATTCATATTTAGACCATATTAACATTGATAGGGTACTAAAATATGTATGTGACATAATTCCCATTTTTTTCATATTTATTGACCACTACGACTCAATTGATATTTGATTTCATTTAGTATTTGAAGCATCATGTTTCTATCAATGAGTTTAAGCATCAATTTACTTCAACACTAATGATGACTCTTATAGAATATATTAATGTCTATAAGGTCTTTAGAAATACATTAGTATTGGTTTGTTCTGTATTCTAATTTAGTGGTGATTTTGTGACTTATGGTTCATGTTTTCCTAAGACTCATTAGAAGAACTATCCCACAAATGAACCCGAACACGCATGTGTGATGCGTGGTATGAATAGTTGGATACATTAACTTTTAGAAAATGTTTTACAATATACAGAATTTATAAAATATTTATTTATATCTTCTAAAAATAATTTTAGAATCATAAACAAATTATATCGGTGGAATACTTGAAAAACACATAAATTAAAATTTCATACACCCCTGGTAAGAGAAATATTGTCGTTGATTCATTGAGTAGTAAACTTTCATCTTAGGACATGAATGCATATTATTAGGAATTTAATTTTTTCTCTATATTCTTGAGTGCATTTGGGATTAGAGGAGGACGATACCTAGATTGATTTGGTGACTGTTCAGTTGACATCCTAACTTATTGAGTTGATTCTTTAGGAAGAGTATCTTGGTGATGAGTTTTGAGACATTGGGTATTATTTGTAGGTAGTGAGATCATCATCGAGTGGTCTCATTATAATAATGGAAAAAATTTCAATCAGAACCAGTTCATTGTATTTTTACCCAAAATTAATATTGTGATGGGGTATTTTCACCATTCTAGGAGCATATTGAATCCATAAAAAACAATTAATTTTAACGTTATGAGTCTAAATTTTTTGTTCCCAGGTTTTAGAGGAGTCATTATTGAATTTGTTATCATTATTATACTTTTCAACGGATCAATCATGAGCATCAAAATCATTCTAGCTTTCTTATTCCACTTTACGTTTTAATGTGAAAGTGGTATGAGATATCAATGTAGGTTTTTGTTGAACAATCACGTACAACTCAATGAATTTTTTTTATTTTTGTGGTGATTGAATTATTGATGAAGTCAAATCACATTATTTCCATTCATTATAAAAAAAATTATGGACTTGGAGAATATTTATGTGTATGTGTTTTGTCAAGTAGCATGGCATTCATTTAGTTATCATTTCTATTAGTGATAACCATTTTACATCTTAGTTTTAGAGAGGCCTATAAGAGGTAATATATTTCTAGGTAATGTTGCGAATGACATAACTTATTCGGACATATGGTCAGTCAAACTGGGATATAAAGATTATTAAGGACATTCAATGAACATTTATTATTCAATTTTTGGTATATTGGGATTTCTACATAGGTATAGTCATGTTTTCCTATATAAATAGCTACCATTATTCAATCAAGATAGAACTTTTTGAGTTATTGTTATTATTAACCATGTAAATATTCACTCTATTGTTCATTGATTAGTGAAACATCCATGGATGGTCATATTTTTCTCTAATAGATGATGTAAAATATTCACATGATTCAACAATTAATGTTAATTGCATATAGAAAGTATAAAAATTATATTTATCATCATATAATCCCTTTGGGATTCTTAATTCTTGACGTTATTCTTTTTAGAGTATTTCCATTATTAGCTCATAAATGATTTAAAAAATAGGGAATGTTAACACCATGATATGTGGGGTTATTTAAGGTTACTTATTAAATTGGGAAGGTGGATTATAGTTTGTATTTTACACCTCAAATGACAATAATTCATAAAATTTTCCATGTTTCAAAAATCAAAATGTATCTCTATGTTCTGTATGATACCTTGAGCAGAGATATCCTTTATATGGAACCTAATTTATACATGACTGAGCAGATGATTTAGATTTCTAACTCTTAGATAAAAGTTTTTCTGAAAATTTCATATTTTTGGTTCAGGTGTTATGGAATCGTGGTTTTGATTCCAATAAAAATATAGAATTATGAGGCAACGATGAGTGAATAGTTTCATTACCTCTTTACTTTTTAGTCCTATTTATTGGATTCATAAGTTTGGAAGAAAATTGTGGTGGGGAAAATTATATTATTTCGATTGTTTATTTTAGATTCTATTATACTAATGTTTTTATATTCATTTTTTGACCATGTATTGGGTAATTTTGGGTGACTATTTATGGTTTATAGTGTTTCTTTGTCATTTTTGAAATTATTGATATCTTTGTTCCATTTATATATAAATTATTATCATTATTATGGAGTTTCATAGAGGGAAAATGGTTTGGTGCACATTTATTACTATGTGTGTTTCCTACCATTCAATATGTGGGTCTTATATCAAAGGTGTTCGTCAAGGAAAACACTAGTTTTTTTAAATCCTGTGAAAAAACAATGAAACACTAATAATAGACCAGAAGGGGCCCATGGTTGAAAAAACAATGGCTAAACCATGCGGGAAAACCATGTGATGTGAATTAATTATTCTGATCTTTTATCATTAAACTCAATAACTACATATTTTTTTTCTTATTATACCATTTAAAATGGAACATGACCAAGGATACTTATCTTTTTGATTTTGAGAATCTTTTTCCACTCGGTGAATTATTTTTATCCACCATAAAAAAAAGATATAAATTTTCATACATATGTTCCTATTTCGTATTGTATTTAATTTTACTTCTTGATATTCCCTTATCATAATTACAATCATATATTATTGTTACATATTCTAGATCTATGTTTTGTTTCTTGACAAAATTTTACTTCTTATAGTTATTTCATAGAATTCTTATTCTATTATTACTTATTACTTTTCTCATGGTGTGTTATTTAGTAATCAATAATGTATGTGTTTTCTCTCTATCAACATCTTATCTTTTCTTTATAAGATAAATTTGAGAATATTATTTGATATTTATGACCTTAATATTTTTTGATTGAGTGTTATAGCATTTCTCTTTCCATTGGTGGATCTAATGTGGGTTTCTTTATCTTAATTTATGTGGGTAGATTCATAAAGAAATATGTAAAAATTGTAACATTTTTTTCATTCAAAATGTAATTTCATTATCAAAATGATTTCAAAACCATCAAATGACTCCATTGTTCAGTTGTTATAAATTTCAGGGACTTCATGATTAAAATTCATTAGAAAATGAATTTTTAAATAAGTTGTTGTTTATTAAAATTTTTTCTTTAATTGGTATAAAAGATTTTAAGAATGATTTTAGTGAAGTTAAATGGATTGAAATATGTTAATATGATAATTGAAATGATTATAAATTATAGAAATAATTTTTAAATTTAAAACATATTTGTTGGTGGTTTCTGAAATGAAAAGCTGGTTTTCAAATGTTAACATGGGTACAATTGAAATTATTTCAAGGAATGATTGAGATTTTTTGAATTGAATGAAATCAAAAAAATATATAATTTACTATTAACCACAAGGTTCCTATGTTTTCTGGTGGGAAGAACACATTTATGGAATGCATTTTCTATATATATATATATTAAATTAATTAAATATGATAACACTATGTAAATTATCTTAAAGGGGTTTACTATTTGGGATCCACTACTATTCTCTCTAGTAATAGGATCTTGGGAGTGTGTGTACACATGGATCTATACATCAGAAATATGTGTTCGAATACATTTACTATTATTATCCCAGGTATCTTGACCATGGTTCTATGATTACAAATTATAATACAATCCATTTATTGATTGAAATTTTTATTCATGCCTTTTTTGAATACAGTGATTTATTTATGGCTATTTTGACAAATATTTTAAGGCATGCCTCAATTGATGGAAATTCAATATTATAGAAATTTTATTCTAACCATTTAAACTTTTTGATATTAATGTATTTATTCGATCTATGAAAACCATTCCATGACATGTTTTATTTGAAATTGATAAAAGATGGTTTAACTATTGTATTTTGCTTATTAAAATCCTAATGAGTCTTTAATAAGAAATATTTCTCACACAAAAGATTTTACTTTGGGAATTTATATATTTTATTATTTTAGTCCTTGTAAATGAATAAATCTTCTAGGAGGAGGTGGGTACTCTTGGTCAGTGAGACCATAGGAGTTGAAAATAACTGGCAGCCCTTATGACCCAAATATTTCATGGATTTATATGATGTTAGTTTTTATATGGATTAATCAGAGGGTCTTTATTAATAAACCCATGTTGAGTCATATATATATCTACTTTTGTTTTTAATATCTTATATAGTGTTTGGTATATCATGTTATTAATTTTTTAATTTTACTGCATTGTTTAGATGAGTTGTTGTTATGAAAAACTTCTTTCTCTTTATTGTAAATTTTTATAGTTTCTAGTGTCCATACTCATTATATCATAGAATTCATTTTTGGACATGTTGGAACTTATTTTGGTACTGATGAGTTTGGTTATCAAGGATGGACCGTAACATATCTTCTTAGAGGTAATCCTAAAAAATCATCGGAATAAAATATAGATATCGATCAAATCTTGTCGAAAGAAATGTTATCTCCAACACTTTACTGAAACGATTACTAATACATCATTATAAAAATATATTTATCTTAACTCTATATAAATTGTTTGAAACTACTATCATGAATATCCCCCTCTCCAATAGAATGTTAATATTTCTATATGGAATAAAAAAATATTTGACTACAAAAGCTTATTTTTTACATAAATCTACTCATCCAATCCTTTGAACAAATTTATTCATAAGTTTCAATCCCATGAGAAAAAATATTACCATGGATTTTTTATATTTCTTATCATTATCTGGAATTATGGACACTTAATTTTTTCCCAAACCATTATTCTATTGTAGTATATATCTTCATAAAGTATGATTGTAACTCCACAAATAATCTCAATATGTTAACCAACTATTCTGAGATAAATGAATCTAATAATATGTATCAAAAAAATTATAAAAAATTATATATTCAATCTATATAGTGCCTCACACCATAAAATATCATAAAAAAGTCTTTTCCTCGCATACTATATGAATTTTTTTTGAAGAACTTTTCATAACTCTTTTTAGGAAAAAACCATTCTTCCTAATTATCTATTGTCTATAATGTTTTTTAATTTATCCCAACACTTCCTTTAGTTCCTTATAACTCATTATATATGATACTCTTATAATGTACTCCAAATTTCTCATTTTCTAACATTTGAAGCCAAGACGATGCAAGGCCGGACACTTTGAGATTAAATGTGATACATTACAACACTAGAAATACTTTTGTGGACTCTTCCTCTGAGAGAGATGGGAAATGATTTTTTGTCCATTCATTGAAAATCACTAATATTTTTTGGGAACTAAATTCATTTTCATCCCAAATAGTTTAGAGTGAAAACCACTTACCTTTTGAGTATATATAATGTCCACCACCCCTAAAATTATTGTACTAATTACCTATTTATATATTGGTAGATTAGGAAATCAATCCTAGTTGATATATCCAATCATAGTCACAAATAAACCCTATAAGACATGAGTTTTTCATTCATCATTATTCTATGTACATACTTCTCAACATTAGTAAATTTTGATGCATAATTCATAAATATGATTTTCTCTTACAAGAAATAAACTAAATTCTAATCCATAGAAATATTTTGATCAATATATGAAAATTTTATTCTTGTGTAGTTTTTTAAAATATACAATATTGATATATTTTTAACTTACCCATTCCTAGAATAATTTTCTAAACATTATGATCATAATCTCTATAAAATGACCAAAATTGAAACATTAATGTCTCATTTGTTTGTTGAAACATAGTGATACAATAAATATTTTCCAAACATAGCACAAATTTCTTCAGCCGAACACTAACCATGAATGACACTGGGTGTTTCTTTTAAAAATATTATGTCATATGTATACCTATCTTAGATTTATGTGATTAAAATCCTAGACAATTACTTGGATAATTCACACAATCACATTCAATAAAAGAGGATATATATGAGCATTCATTATCACTTCTTGATCACATTTATGTTGAATCCTGCTTAGTGACTAATTATAAAACATGTAGTATAAAAAATAGGATTACATGCATGTAAAATTAAAATCATTATAAGAATCCAATTCCATAAAATATCTATGTGTATTCATATCCCATTCATTTAGATAACCACATTTCTTTTTTTAGTAACAAAAATTGATAAAACATCTTAAAAAATTTATTTTCAAATCAACATTGGGAAATCCAAATACAATAGTCTTTAAAAAATATATTGTTCATGTTAGAAAATAATTATCTTATAACTAAGTTCATCTTATTATACTATTTAACGTGTTTTTCAGGGTTCATCAATTGTTTCAACCTTCAATCCATTACTAGTAATCGTTGAAATTATATTGACATCCTATAATTTATTTTATTTTTTAAAGAGGCATGCGACCTCAAAAATAGTTCCATAATCATAGTAGGCTAGAACCAAGTGTTGAGGAAAAAAATAAACAATTTAATATTTTTTTATGATATTATGTAATCTAAAATGAGAAAAAATGCATATGTAATGTAAAACTGTTTGTCTATAGTTCATTGAAATTGATATTATCAAAAAAAGATATATAATATCCAAAAACAAGATAAAAATCATATTTTAAATCCAAGTATGTTAATCTGACTCATATCTAATCGATTCACTCCTCCAACTAAGTCTCCAAGTGATATTTTTTCTCTCCACTAAAAAATGTCATTGAGATTTTTTTACATGAATGATTAATAATAAATTCAACAATACTATTTCATTAAACATTATGGGTGACATAAACAAACAATAGGTCTACGCTTGTGTATCTAATAAATATATATTCTTGGAAAAGATTAATATTTATAAATAAAACTACATTTATACAAAACTAAGATATTCTAAATTCTTTTCAAACCAAAGGTTTCAAAACAAATTCCCTAGACTAATTAATCCATTAAAAACCAAATTTCCTCCATTTTAAGTAAAAGAGTTTTTAAAAATTCCAAAAAAAAGTTCAGAACACACCCTGCTATCTCAAATTCAATAGAAAAGTAATCTATTTTTCCAAAACACTGGAAAAAATTGATTTCATGAAAATCACTTGAAAATCCATTCTATATAAAAACAATAAAAATTATCAATTTCATAAAAATAACAAATTTAATGTGAACATGTTTGCAATAAAATTAATTCAGATATTATATATCTAGAATTCGCTTCTGTAAACTAATTAATTACATGTTCAGACATTTAACTCTAAATCCCCTTTTATAAATGGAAACAAGGGTGTTATATCCTTGTGGTTGTCACTCAAATTAACATATGATCTCTTGTTGAAATACTTAACCATGGTAGACTAATAGTGCATTTTAAGATATATCCCACTAAAACCATTTTGCCACGCATTAAAATATAATGAATCGTATCATTTAAAAATAGAATCCCTTCATATTTAATGTTCTCTATTTTAAAATATTATTAAAACATTAACAACCTATAATCCTGAAAATTTATAATAATAATTATTATTCTTTTTTAATCTATATTTTTCAAGAGATATGATTTTATTATCACATGTAGAAATTTAATTATTCTACAAAAATAATTTATAATTATCGATAAAGTTAATATCGAATTATAATGTAATTTTATTTTATCATTTATTGAAAATATGTTATCACATGTGATATTTTATTTCGATTTTGATATAATATAATTGGAATAAGTTCTATAAATCCTTGGAATTTGATCTGAGCTAACAGACATGTGTGTGTGACTTGGTTAAAATTTCCAAAATGAACATTGATAATTTTCATCAATGAAATTGATTCAGGATTTTACTTTAACTTTATGACTTTATATATGTTGTTTTCATGAAATGATGATTTATTATTGATATCATGTTTTTACCTTGTTTATTCGTGTCTGTGTCTGAGTGTCTTTGAGTGATCTTTGATTATAATCAATTTATTTTATGTATCATCATGATGTATGTTATTGATATAGATTTTTTTTCATTTCTATGATATGTATATTTTGTTTCGTTACATATACCTTGTAATTATACTCTAATTATCAATATTACTAGGTTTTTGAATTATGTATTGATTTCCCCTTGTATGGGATAATGTGATTATGTAATAAGGGATACAGACATTATCTCATTTAATTGTATGGGGGTGGATCATGAACGTGCTTGTTGATGATGAACTGGACCATTAAAGAGATGATAATCCATTTCCTTGTATGAAGATAGAAAATTCTACTAAGGGGTTTTAAGTTATCCATCTATATACGACATGTTTTGTGGGAATTGACATACTTTTAGGACAATGATAATCATCATGGAAGGGAACGTGGTGTTATTGATATCAATATCCATCAGAGTGAAGTATGTAGTGTTTCATTATTTTATTGTACATGTATTTACTTAAAGAGACATCCTTACTAGAAATAAGCCATAGATGGTGGGTTTGGGGTTTTAGATGGCTTGGTTAGCACATGTTGAATTTGCACTATTGTGGTCGCTTGCATAGTTTGAATTTGCATGGGATGTAGTCAGATTAGAATTGTATTGTATTGAAAAACATAAATTGCTAATGTGGAATAGGTTACAGAATGTTCGGGGTTGATCCACCAGTGAAATAAAGTTGGTAGTATCAACCTATAGATTGGTCCTTTTTGTGTGGGATTCCTTGAAATTTTTTTCTATTAGGGATTTCTATAACTAAATAGTTGACGGTTTTCATTATGAATAAGAGAGGTATCTACATAAATTTCATGTATTTATAGAAAACATAATCTAAATTATAACTTGATAGGATCCTAATGTTTGATCTGTGAAGTAAGTGGAGGTCACTAGTTTATTTTGGTCAAATGAACTAGTTCTAACTAAGAGATAACTATTCCTTGACTTAAAAATTGTGATATCATATATGTATTAGGTTTGGATTTTAGGAATGAATTTATTTTAGGATTATAATTATAACATAATCTACAGTAACTATGATATTTTCCTTGTTGGTAAATGATCTCTAAAAGTATCATTGAACCATTTTTAGGTGATTGCAATAGTTGAAAAAGTGGGACACCATGTTTTGTTTGTTGAAAATGTAGAACACGATGTTAAAATTAATGAAAAGGTCATATTACAAGGTGATTTGTAGATTTTAGGTGTTTTTGTGGACAAAACATGATTTACATAAGATCCTTGGCATGTGAATTGATGATATGGAGGAGTTCCATGAAGAAAAGATACAAGGTGGCGCCATTATCTAGTGCTTGAGATTTTTTGGCATCTAAATTGATAAATGGAGAAAAGTGTTTTCGGATAAGATACTTTTGCACTAGTTTATTAGAAGCTTGAAAAGTTGCTGCCATATTTTTTTCAAGATCAGAACATGAAAATATAGAATGGGAAAGAGGGGCACCCATGTTTTGGCTTCGGCACACATGGTGACTAGGGCGATTGAGACTAGGGCGGCTGGACTTGCATGATGGGAGGAGACATTTGTGTCAGCACTTAAGGTACCCAAAATTCCTATAAATAGAGTTCCACACCTCCATATAGTGGTTGAAGCTCAAAAAATAGAGAAAATTTGAGCTCGAGTCACACAGGTGGTTTGGGCATGCAAGTGGTGGTTTGGTCACACAAGTATAAGGTTATTCAAATTTTGCACACTAGTTGATTGTTGTCAACCAATATTGGCTTGGGAATCAAAGGGCGTGATTGACCCATGTTTTTTGTTGAAGAATGGAGTTTCACGCAAGTGGTTAGGTGATAAATGTGCGTTAAGCTTGGAGAAGCAAGCCAAATCCTAGAAAAGTGCATCAGGTATTAGAGAAGCACGCCAAGAATATTGAAGCATGCCAGTCACTCTAGGGCTGCGTAAATGATGGATAATTACATCTTATCTTCATTGAAAATGGATATTTCTTGCATGTGAATGTTGGACATCAATAGATGATCTATATACAAATAAATATGCATAAATTTTTGAAAATGAAGGGACCTTCAAGTCACTAAACTGTGATTGGATCTTATAAAAATGTTGGGAGCTCACATCAGTTGACAGTGCATTGAGTTATAAATTTTTGAACAGTTGTAAACCATGAGGGGTAGTGAGTCCACTTGAAACATGTAAACATCAGTGCGCTTATAATGGATTTGATACATTTGCACATCACCAGTATATCCTCCTTGGACGTAGCACAGTGACGGTGAACAATGTAAAATTGATGTGTCATGTCCATGTTTTATGATTCTTTCATACAATACACTGGGAAGGAGGGAGGGAATAGGGTTTTTTCTATCAAAAAAAATAATGATCAAAATGGGCTACTATTTTATTTTTTCATACCAAGATTAACCTCCCCCCCCCCTCTTAGAGTATCTAGACTAGTGGAGTTAAAAATTTGTTTTAGAGGGAATGGTTGATATCAATTTTTCTCTCTCAAATGAATGTCACAAATCATAAAGGGATTCCAATCTTAGACGAGAAAAAGTTTCAGCTATGGAAGAATCAGATGCAATACTATTTACAATCTTTGGGGATGGATGTTTTTACAGTAGCAATGCATCATATAGCTATGAAAATTAATAGTTATGTTGTATCACATTCTGAGTAGAGTGAATTTGATACTAACGCCAAGGGAATCAATGCTTTATGGGGAGCCTTATCCAATTCCATCAATATATAGGTGATATTATGAAAAAAATCACATGCCATGTTGGAAAAGCTACTGAATAAAATGAAGGTGACACAATGGTCAGAAAGTAAAAGATGCAAGTTATGTGCAACATATATGAAGATATAGGAATGAAACTTAATGAGTTTATTGATGCATTCTTTGATAGGGTAATGTTCTGTTAGAAGTCATGCTAGGTCTTGGTGAATCCATTAAAGACATTAATATTGTGAAGCGAATCCTGAGGAAACATCCACCTCATTTCAATCCAAAAGTTTCAGTTTTGGTAGATAATGACCCGAAAGAGCTGACGTTGGATAACCTATATGACACCCATGTTTCATTTGTAATGAGAAATTATAATAATGTTGATGTGGAAAAAGGGAAATCTAATGTTGTGGAATTAAAGACCATGAAAAATCTCACCATTGAAAATTATCCGAAAAAAGAAGCGGCAAATGATTTGATGTCATTACATTCCTAAAATCTTCAAATATTAAAATGAGAGTTTAAAGTAAACCTTTAACTTGATTGGATTATATGTTGAAAAGTTGGTCATATTGCACAAAGGTGCCACCAAATGTTTCAAGAAGATGAAGAGGATGAAATTGAAATTCCCAAGAAGAATTATTTATCCAACAATAATGGCAAGAAACTATTCAAGAGATATTTACTTAAGAAGAAGAATCTCCTTTCCCAATAATGTGACAGTTCATATGTGTAATGACCTTATATTTTTTTAAAAGGAAATTAATTTATTACAAATATGTCATAATCACATTAACTACTAAGTTCTATGAGACTCTTAAAACATAAGTTCTTCACTTCTGTGATGAGAATTTCAAAAATCTGACATACACAGTCGTGATCAGTAAGTTATTTAGAGTCCAATAAAAAAAACATAATTTTTGGTGAGTAGTAACGTACCCTTATGAATAGTAACATAACCTTATGAATAGTGATATACCCTAATGAATAGTAACGTTGCCTTTGATAATATCTAAATAATATTCAAGTTGAATGTATGATATACCTATATTTTAGAATAACTAAATGAATGTTTTAAACTGGTTTTTAATAATAAATTAAGATTTTAATTAAATATTAAATTAATAATATTTAGAAAATTATTTTTGAAAAATGTACTTCATTTTTGGATTCTGAACGTTGAAAAATGGTTGGGGTAAATATTTTTTATTTTTCTAAAATACTTGAATTATTTATGAATAGTGACATGCCATAAATTGAAAAATTAAGATAAATACACTAATTATAGAGTCATGTGTGATGTTCTGATGATGTAAGCCCACTTTTTTCGGGATCACATGATAAAGTTACTATTCTTTTTCATGGAATACTCACTATTCCTTGTCTTGAAGAGAAATAATAAATTAATAAGTTTAATATTAAGAAATCCCCTCTCTCCTCCACTATATAAACCCCCCCTCTCACCCCTCTTCCAATCACTCCTCTCAAGCTTTGTGCCTTATCCAAATTCTGTCCAAATACCCTCCCAACCTTCTCTCCCACGTCCAAAAAGCTTTTTTATCATAAAAATACCAAAACCTCTCCTTTGAGGAGGCTCTCAAGGAAGTTTGGTTCAAGAGGTAAATCCCACTTTTCAATTCATTGTCTTTCCTATCAAGTTCATATGTTTTCTTTTTAAATTACCTATCTTTATTCAAATATTGTGATGAATCAAGTACCTTATATATATGTGAATGGTGTAATTATAGTGTAATAAGTTATCATCATTTCCCCCATTTTACCTGCTTTTATACTTGTAGCAAGAACACCATCAGAGATGTGTCAATTTTACACATTCAAGGACGATGGAAATTCAATTTCTTTTACCATTCTAAATTCTGGTCATGAAACCATTCTTGTTATGGTTGAACCAGATTATTATATATAATATAACCTAGTTAAGAATCTGCAATCCCTTTGTTCAAATGATATTAAGATATAAAGAAAAATGGGGTCATTGTAATCAAAACCCGCAAATTAACCAAAACGATTATCATTGAAGTTCTATATGATAATTCATCCTCGTTCCATGTATCCAAGTAATATAAATGACCAATAACACCTATTTATGTTCATAAATAAAATATAATTTCAATTCAGGAGTTTTACATTCATTTAACATACTAAAAAATAGGTGATCCGTAGATGAAAATAAAGAAAATGAACACTCTGAATCAACAGTATTCAATACAATAACATACCAATATGAACATAAATGAACTAACCAGAATTATTATAAAGTAAATACATGTATAATAGGTTCTGAAATAAGTTATTAATAAGTATAATTTCATATTCTAGGAGCTTAAGTACGAGAGCAAAACACGTTCGGAGTTAAGGTAAGGGTTTTCCACCCGAACTTCCATTTTCATTCGGGTTACTTTTATTGTCTAATTTCCTTGATGAAATTCTTATGTATTGGTATGTACTCGTAATAAATTATGTATGAGTATTATATAAATGTAAACCAACCTGAATCCTTCTATATTCTCTGAATAGTTACATGTTTTAAAAGGATCATTCAAAACTGTTTCCAAAATACAAGGCCGATTCAAGAGAATTTTCTCAAATTCTTATCTATTTTCAATGGAACTATATAATATGTTTTTTGGAAACCATTAACTTTATAAAACCACTCATTTTATTATTAAAATACTATCTTACTTTACTTCTGGTTTTATACAATGATTTTTCCAAAAGTACTATTCTTTTCAAAATGAAAGAGTATTTATCTCCAGAATTGCATAATGATTTTATTAGAGAGTTTTCATCTAATTAAACACTCTTGTTGATTCCATGGTATTATTGGGATTAATAATTTATGAATTCATTATCATATTTGATTTAATGGTTTATGACTAACACAATTGTGCATAATCTATCCTAAAAACATTCACCATAATATTCTGAATGGTTAGTGTTTTATGTTTAATGATTGAGGAATGATAGTTACATTTCATATGATAGTTTCAATATGAATGTATATGTTTTTTATGTTTATCCCCGCTCAAATGAGGAATTAATTGGACTTATTATGTGATGGGTGGGGCCCACTATAGCCCCTCTATGAATCGGTAGGTCTCATGAGACAAATAGATGTGGAATTGGCCGAGGCCTTTCCCAATGTGATATAGATTTTGGTCGAGGACTTAATCATTAGAAGTCTTAGCCGAGGCCTTGTCAAAATGTTTCAGAATGTCCAACATTATGCATTCCATCATTATGAGTTAATCTATTGATATTTCATGTGGTTATTTTACTAGTATAACACCCTTGTTTATGTTTTATTATGGCATTATTCACTCACCTCATATTCCTGCCATAATGCATTCTTGTTTATTATTAAAGGCATGTGTTTACAATTATTCACTTTGTATAATGTTTATATTATCTTCCACTTTATTGCTTAATCTTACTGAACATTTGAGATCTCCCCTTTCTTATGATTCATTTTCTCATGACATTAAGAAGTATTTTATGAATGACTTTCAAGCTTAATCAAGGAGTTGTGAGGACTCTAGTGGAATAAATTAGGGTTGTTTTTTCCTTTCCTTATGTGAATTTGAACTTATGTAAGTATCTTGTTTCCAATAACACTAAACTACTTGGTCCTTTAGGATCTGTTTTCATTATATGTATGCCAACGTAATCAAACAAGGTACCGGCTCCGGGAAACTAGGGTCGGGTTCTTACAGTTGGTATTAGAGGAAGTTTGGTAGAATACTTGGAAACTAGATTTAGAAAACGTATAATTAGGGGAGAGTCGCCAAGTTAGTATTTGAGGATATATATACAATAACATCCAGGTATTTTGGTAAGGAATATATTATGTGAATCATTCAAGAAATAAATCCTTTTATGGATACGAGTAGGTAGAGGCACCTTTGGCACAGATGAATCTAGGGTTAAAACATGAAAACACCGCTTTGAGCTAGAGTCGAACAGGAATGGGTGCACAACAACGGGCCTTACTACACTCTTGGTTACAACAATCCTGGGGGATATTCTTAGGATAACTCACATTTTATTTACAACCCATTATGAAGGATTTAAATGTAAAAGATTCCTCAAAGAAACCATATTTGTGACTATGGGATTAGCTATTCGTAGGATCATAATTTTTTTCTATGAATTTTGTTATGTTATGATTATTAATTTTGATTCATAACATAATATAGTGTATTCCATTATGTAGAGATGGCTCCATGTGGAAGGAATGGAAACCACACAAACACATGTGTCCCTTGTAGGGGTTTTGCTCCGATGAAAGATGTTGGCTCTAGTGCTGTGACTGGTGCTGAGAAACTCATAAATATATTGGGGCATCTTACTCAGGTTATGAATAATAAACTTACCCATATGGAGCATCCAGATCCACCACATGGCAGAGTTATGCTAGATCGCATTATGTGACAACAAAATCGATCGTTCAATGGGACTATAACCCCTTTTGTAGCAGAGCAGTGGATATGTTCCCTCGAGAATATATTTTTCACATTTGGATGTAATGAAAGAGAGAAGGTTGTCATGGCATTATATCATCTATCGGGAGATGCAGATAAATAGTAGTTATTAATCTAAAACAATAAATATAAGGAAGATATAGAAAAGATGGATTGGAGGGATTTTAAGGAAATCTTCTTAGAAAAATATTTCCCTCGTGAACAAATAGCATATATGGAGAGGTAATTCTTGAATTTGAGGCAAAAGGAGGACAAAAATGTTGCGAAATATGTAGCCAACTTTTCAAGGCTATCATGACATGATGTGGATTACATACAAAATCCACGGATAAAAATTTATCGATTCTTTGATGGCCTAAATCCATTCCTCTGGCGGGCCCTAGTCTCCCAAAATTTTTCATCATATGATGACATAGTTTCATGTTCTATCAAGACTGAAAAAGAATTCTCTAAGTCTTATGACTTTAAGGGAATGAAATAAAAGAAGAGGGCTGATGAAAACCATGGGAAAGGAAATAAGGAATCATAGAAGAAGGGAAGTGTTGAATTTCCACCATGTGACAATTGTGGAAGGAAACACCCTGGTGCGTGCTTAAAAAGAAAAGGAGTATGCTACAAATTTTGTGAGAAGGGCCATCTTGCTGGTGATTTCAATGGAAAGAAGGAATCCAATGATTTTTGATGTTATAATTGTCAATATATGGGTCACTATTCTAATAATTGTCCAAAGCGTCAAGGAAATAATCAATAGAAGAGGCCAAGGGAGCAAGGACAAGCATATGCGATCACAACTGTAGAGGTTAAAGATCTGCGTGATGTAGTGGCAGGTACTTTGATCATTTCATCAAGCTTATCCAATGCTTTATTTGATTTAGGATCGTCACATTGTTTCATTTCTTCCCAGTTTGCTAAGAAAATTAGATATTTCCAATTTGATTTAACAAGGGAGTTGTCAGTCAAAACTCTTAAGGGAAGTATCATTGCTACAAAGTTCTGTCAATCTATACCCATTAGGGTATACAAATGTTCTTTTTCTGCTGATCTCATCTTCATACTCATGATTGAATTCCATATAATCATTGGTATCGATTGGATTTTAGATCATGATGCAAAAATTTATTGTAAGGAGTAGGAGGTTACGATTTTTGATAATGATGATAAATAACATCTTATCTTTAGAGAAAAATCGGAACCACCTGATTCTTATCTAGATCCACCCCCAGTAGCTCAAATAAATTCAATTATTGGGGATGAAGAGAATGAAATAAATGTGGGTGAGGAAAAAATGTTTAAATAGAGGATGTACCTATTGTGAGAGAATATGATGATGTGTTTCTAGAATATTTACATGGACATCCTCCAGAATGAGAAATTGAGTTTTCCATTTATTTAATTCCTAGTTCAAGGCCCATATTGAAGACCCCTTATTGAATGGCCACTATGGAATTAGTAGAACTAAAGAAACAACTAGAGTAATTGAGTAATATGGGATTTTTCTGCAATAGTGTTTTCTCATGGGGATCCCCTCTTCTTTTTGTTAAGAATAAAGACAGATCTATGAGGTTATGTATCGACTACAAGGAGATCAATGTGATAACAATAAAGAACAAGTATCTCCTACCTCGCATTGATGATTTATTTGACCAACTGCATGGAGCTTAATACTTTTCAAATATTTAACTTCTATCTAGATGTCATTGGTCGAGTGTGAAGAAGGAAGAAATTTTGAAAACAACGTTTTGAACCAGGTACGGGCACTATGAGTTTATAGGAATGCCTTTTGGATTGACTAATGCAACCTCTGTCTTCATGGATCTAATGAACAGAGTATTCAAGTAATATCTCGTTGATTTTTTAGTTGTATTTATTGATGATATCTTGGTATACTCCAAGGGTTATGAATATCCTAAAAATCACATTCACATTATCATGAAGACTCTTAGAAGACATGAATTATATGTGATATTTAGCAAGTGTGAATTATGGATTCAGAAGATTTCATTTCATAGCCATATTGTCTCTAAGGATGGAATCTTATTTGATCTTTCAAAGACAATAAAAATCCAAGATTGGCCCATGCCAACAAGCATAACAGAGGTACGCGGTTTTATTGGCGTAGTAGGTTATTATCAACAATTCGTATACAATTTTTCCCGACTGGCTAACCCATTAACGAAGCTCACACGTAAAGTGGTTAAATTTGTTTGGACAAAATATTTCGAAGAATGTTTCGAATAAATGAAGAGAAGATTAGTCAATGATATTATATTGACTCTACCATCGGGGAATGAAGGGTTTGTTATTTATAGTGATGCTTCAATGAAAGGACTTGGTTGTGTCCTTATGCAAAATGATAGGGTTATTTCTTATGCATCATGAAAGCGAAACATTAATGAGAAAAACTGTCCTACTCATGATCTTGTGTTAGTTTTTGTAATCTTTGCCTTGAAGATATGAAGACATTATCTCTTTGGCGAAAAATGTGAGATTTATACTAATCAAAAGAGTTTGAAGTACATTTTCTCTTAGAAATAATTCATCATGAGGCAAAGGAGATGGCTTGAACTACTCAAGGATTATGATTTCACAATACACAACAACCTGGGGAAGGAAAACAAGGTGGGAGATGCTTTGAGAAAAAAGGATCATGGATTTTTGAACAAGATGAGAGTTGAAAGGGATCCTATTTTCATGGATATAGTAATGATAGATATGGGAATAACCATGTAATGTGAAACATCAATTCTTTTTCAAATTGTTTTCAAACCATTTTTTCTAGATTGAATAAAAATTTCTCATGCTGATGATGGGGAGTTCCAAAAAATGATTAAATTTGTGAATGGTGGGAGATTGAGTGACTTCATATTTGAAGATAGAACCTTGAAATTTGGGAAGAGACTTTGTGTTCCCGATATACCTGATCTAAAGAGAGAATTTTTGGATGATGCTCATAGTTCCTATTTCTCTATACACCCTGGTAGCACTGAGATGTATACATATTTGAAGGAACATTTATGGTGGGACAACATGAATAGGGTGATTGCTGATTTTGTGTCAAGATTTATGGTTTTTCAACAAGTGAAAGCTGAAAGGAAAGATCCTGGAGGAGTATTTCAACCTCTTCCCATACTTGAGTGGAAAAGGGATAATATCACTAATGAATTTGTGATGGGACTACCAAAGACTCCTAGAAGTAATGATACAATATGGGTCATTTTTTATCATCTTACCAAGTCAGCACATTCTCTTACTATAAGAGAAGATCTACCACATGAACGTCTGGAAAGAATATATATTAATGAAGTTGTGAGACTTCATGGAGTACCCCTATCGATTGTTTCTTATCGTGATCCATGTTTTTCATCAAGATTTTGGAAAAGTCTTTAGAAGGCCCTTGATTCTAATCTTTATTTGAGCACTTCCTACCACCCATAAACTTATGGACAATCGGAACAGACAATTAAAACATTGGAAGACATGTTGAGGTCTTGTTCACTTGATTTTGAAGGCAAGTAGGATCAGTATTTACCTCTAGTAGAATTTTCCAACAACAATAGCTTCTATTCAAGTATACATATGGCACCCTATGAAACATTATATGGGAGGAGATGTCGTACACCCATTTTCTGGGATGATGTTGGAGAAAGAAAGCTTGTGGGCCTAGATCATGTTGAAGAAACAATGGAAAAGGTGGAGATTATCCTGAACCATATCAAAATAGCTCAAAGTAGGCATAATAGAAATAAAGATAACCGAAGGAAGGATTTGGGGTTTCCAAAAGGTGATAATGTATTCTTAAAGTTATTTCCATGGAAGGGTATTATGCGATTCGGTAAGAAGGTAAAATTATATCCCAGGTACATTGGACCTTTTCAAATTTTGGAACAAATTGCAGCCGTAGCATACCATTTGGAAATGCCGCCAAGTCTCTCCAAGGTTCACAATGTGTTCCACATGTCAATTTTAAGAATGTATATGCTGAACCCATCACATGTACTCACATATGAAGAAGTAGAACTTGAGCCCGATCTATCTTACATTGAATAGCCTATCAAGATTCTTGATACTAGAGAACAAGTATTGATAAATCAGATGACTCGCCTGGTAAAGCTTCTATAGAGGAACCATAAGATGGAGGAATCAACCTTGGAGCCTGAGGAGCTTATGTTAAATACATATCCAAATATTTTTAGGTAATATTTTGTAAATATTGAGGATGATAATTTTGTAAGGAGGAGAGAATGTAACGACCCAACATTTTTTAAAAGGAAATTACTTTCTTATAAATATGTCATAATCACATTAACTACTAATTTCTATGAGACCCTTAAAACATTAGTTTGTCACTACTGTGTTGAGAATCTCAAAAATCCGACATACAAAGTCGCGATCAGTATGTTATTTAGAGTCCAATATGGAAAAATTAATTTTCGGTGAATAGTACCTACCCTTATGAATACTAACATACCCTTATGAATAGTGATATACCCTAATGAATAGTAACCTTGCCTTTGATAACATATAAATTATATTCAAGTTGAAAGTACGATATACCTATATTTTAGAATAATTAAATGAATGTTTTAAAACTGGTTTTTGATAATAAATTATGATTTTAATTAAATATTAAATTAATAATATTTATAAAATTATTTTTGAAAAATGGAATTCATTTTTAGATTCTAAACTTCACAAAATGGTTGGGGTAAATTTTTGGTATTTTTATGAAATACATAAATTTTTAATGAATAGTGACATGCCATAAATTGCCAAATTAAGATAAATACAAAAATTATAGACATTTGTGATGTTCTTATTATATAAGACCACTTGATTCGGGATCAAATGATATAATTACTATTCTTGGTCATGGAATACTCAATATTTCTTGTCTTGAGGAGAAATAATAAATTAATGAGTATTATATTAAGAAATCCCCTCTCTCCACCACTATAAAAACCCCATGTCACCCCCTCTTCCAATCACTCCTCTCAAGCCTTGTTCCTTCTTCAAATTCTGTTCAAATACCCTCCCAATCTCCTATCCCACGTCCATCAAGCTTTGATATCATAAAAAGATGAAAACCTCTCCCTTAATGAGGCTCTCAAGGAAGTTTGGTTCTAGAGGTAAATTCCTCTTTTCAATTCATTGTCTTTCCTTTCATGTTCATTTGTTTTCTTTTTAAATTACATATTTTTATCCAAATTTAATGATGACCACAAAACCTTATATGTACAGGAATTTTTTCATGATAGTTTAATAAGTTATCATCATTTCCCCCTTTTTACCTTCTTTTATACATGTAGCAAGAACACCATCCGAGATGTGTTAATTTTACACATTCAAGGACGATGGAATTTCGATTTCTTTTATCATTCTAAATTCAGGTCATGAAACCATTATTGTTATGGTTGAACCATATTATTATATATAATATAACCTATTTAAGATTCTATAATCTCTTTGTTCAGATGATATTAAGTTATAAAGAAAAATGGGTTCATTGTAATCAAAACCCACAAATTAACCGAAAAGATTATCATTAAAGTTCTATATGATAATTCATCCACATTCCATGTAAAAAAGTTATATAAATGTTCAATAACACATATTTATGTTTATAAATAATATATAATATCAATTATAGAGTTTGACATTCATTCCACATACTTAAAAACAAGTGATCTGTAGATGAAAAAAAGAAAATGAACACTCCGAAGAAACAAAAATCTATACAATAACATATCAATAAGAACATAAATACACTATAAATAATTATGATAAAATAAATAAATATATAATAGGTTCTGAAATAAGTTATTAATAAATAAAATTTCATATTCTAGGAGCTTAAGTATAGGAGCGGAACACGTTCGGAGTTGTGGTAAGGGTTTTCCCCCCGAACATCCATTTTCATTCAGGTTTTTTATTGTCTAATTTACTTGATGAAATTATTATTTATCGTTATATAATCCCCATAAATTCTTTGTGAGTATTATATATATGTACAACAACCAGAATCCTTCCCTATTTTTTGGATAGTTACATGTTTTAAAAGGGGCATTCAAAACTGTTTCCAAAAAACAAGCCCGATTCAATGGAATTTTTCATATTGTATCTATTTTCAAGGGAACTCTATAATCTGTAATTTGTGATCCATTAGCTTTATAAAACCACTTATTTTATTAAGAAAATAATAACTTACTTTACTTCTGGTTTTATACAATGATTTTTCCAAAAGAACTCTTATTTTCAAAATGGAAGAGTATTTATCTCCAGAATTATTTAATGATTTTATAAGAGTGTTTTCATCTAATTCAACACACTTATTGATTCCGCATTATTATTGGGTTTAATAAGTTATGAATTCATTGACCATATTTTATTTAATGGTTTATGACTAACTCAATTGTGGATAATATATCCTAAAACCATTCACCTTTTTATTCCGAATGCTTAGTGTTTTATGTTTAGTGATTGGGGAAAAATAGTTACATTTCATATTATAGTTTCAATATGAATGTATTTGTTTTTTATGTTTATCCCCGCTCATATGATGAATGAATTGGACATATTATGGGACTGGTGGGGCTCTCTATAGCCCCTCGATGCATTGGTAGGTCTCATGAGAAAAATAGATGTGGAATTTGCCGAAGCCTTTCCCAATGTGATATAGATTTTGGTCGAGGCCTTAATCATTAGACGTCTTGTCCATGTCCTTGACAAAATGTTTCAGAATGTCCGGCATTATGCATTCCATCATTATGAGTTCGGCTATTGATATTTCATGTCGTTATTCGACTAGTAGAATACCCATGTTTATGTTTCATTATGGCATTATTTACTCAGCTCATATTCCTACCCTAATGTGTTCATGTTTATTATTAATAGCATGTGTTTTCAATTATTCACTATGTCTAATGTTTTTGTTATCTTCTACAGTATTTCTTACTCTTACTGAGTATTTGAGCTCACCCCTTTCATTTATTTCATTTTCTTAGGACATGAAGAAGTATTTTATGAATGAATTCCAAGCATAATCTTGGAGTTGTGATGACTCTAGTGTTTAAATTAGTGTTGTTTTTTCCTTTCCTTATGTATTGTTGAACTTATGTATGTATCTTACTTACAATAATACTAAACTACATGGTAATTTGAGATTATTATTCCTTGTATCTATTCTAACTTAATCAAACAATGCACCAGCTCCGGGAAACTTGGGTCGGGTCCTTACAAGATGAGTATGAAGTTGATGAGGTTGAAGAGATAAAGAGCTTCAATGATCATGAAGATAATTATATGGAGGCAACTACTAGTAGTAACCAAAAAAGGGAAGAAACTAACATTAATGAAGATGAAGAAGTTGAAATAATATTTGATATGAAAGATGAGTTAGTGGATGATCTTGATGAGATATTTGGTTGGAGAGCAAAAAAAAACAGATCCCACAAAGTAGTTCGTGACGCCAAACTCTATATAAAACAACAACAAAAAGAGAAGTATAATTTGATGAACAAATTTGAGAAACTCATGTAATCAATAGATTACGACTCATAATCAGTTAACGAGTATAAAATCAGTATTGAAGAATAGGAAGGGAGATTGATTCCAGGAATAACACATTGAAAGAAAAAAATCAAGCGTACCAATTAAAAGGAAAACGACGTTGTCATTCTATGAAAAATGGTTAAGCGACAAAAAAACATTTGTTTCCAAACATGTTTTCGGGAGAGATGATCATTTAAAAGACATAAAATATGAAATATAATCCTATAAGTTATGTAAAAAAAGGCATCAATTCAGCTCAGATGATTAGGCTAATTTGGGGTTCCATCAGAAAGAGAAAGTAGTTAGGATTGAAGTCATACCACAAGAATATATTCCAGGAATGAAAATTGATGTGGTAATAACGAATAATAATAAAATTCAAGGAACTGAAGGAAATAATGGATGTACAGAAGTGACACAACGAAATTTATTTTTCATAGGGTTTTATTGCTGTGGAAAGATAAGACACTAACAAAATGTGTATTCTATATCTAGAATATACCGAAAGGCACAAGAACATAGGTTGAAGATAAATAAAGAATATTTCTCTAGAAAATATTTTGATGTATACTGTTTTTGGTGTAGAGGAGTTGGGAACATGGATAGATATAGTACATCAATCATAAAGAGTAATGTGCCAATGCTGAATCAAAATGATCGCACGAAGTAGATCAATGAATGAATAGTTGTATTGAAAATGAAAAATTGATTTCAAACATTGAAAGTTGAAGTTGGTACATCATACTCTGAGAATGTTCAGATGTCTTAATCAATTCATAGTGTGAACATAAAAATATGGACCATGAAGAATACAGCAGATAAGGCAGTGGTTGATAAAATGTCCCTTTAAGAATCAGACTATTCTTGTGTGTGGATCCTTGATAGTGGGTGAACAACTCACAATATGGGTAATAAGGTTCTTGTATCATGAATAAAATATGAAAAATAATGAGTTTTCATGTTTGTAAATGATGAAGGTTTGAAGACTATTGGCTCATGAAATGCCAGTTTTGGGGGAAAAGAAATAATACGTGCTAATTTCTTTGTTGTAGAAGGTCGCAGTCCCAATTTTCGTAGTGTTGGTCAACTATGTAACATAGGGAATTATATATGGTTTAATAAGAAGACTTGTGTCATCAATGGATGATATGGTACAATGATACTAAAGTGAAAAAAGACAAAGGGTATTCTCTACCATGTTAGTGGAGAATAATATATTTGTATTTTTGCCTAGAGTGGAAGAAAACAAGTTGTGGAATAAACAACATAGTCATCAATGCCAGCTATCCCTAAAAGATTTGGTAAAGTGTGATGTAGATAGAGACCTACCTATGTTATCATGGGATCATAATAATATTAATGGTACATTCCACCAGTGGAATCTCATTAGAAAGACTTATATGTCTAAAGAATATAGTCAACAATAGTGCTCATATTGGTGCATGCTAAGGTTTCAGGGCCAATCACACCAAGAGAAATAGACATAAAGAGGTACTATGTTCTTTTAATTGATGACTATAGAACATTTATTGGGGTATTTGACATTTATAATAATTCTGATGTCTTCATCTGCTTAAAATGGTACCGGAGGGAGTGCGAAAGGATGTTGGGATATAAATTTATAATGTTTCGTACTAATAATGATTCAGAATTTATAAACACTCAGGCGATAGACTACATCTAGAAACATGGGATAATTAATCATGCTTCCTCGGTGTGAACTCCCCAACAAAATTGAGTTCTTGAATGAATAAATAGGATCATCAATAACATGGCTATAGAGGTTTTTGAAGGTTGATGTGTTGAAATCTGTCTGCATTTCTAACAGAGCTCTGTTGTTCCTGAAATATGGAAGGACTTCCTATGAAATGTGGTATGGAAATAATCCAATTGTAAAATACTTTCAAATATTTGGGAGTATGTTCTTCATTCTGAAAAAGGAAAATCACAGGAAATTTGAGTTATGTGGATATGAGGGGCTATTTTTTGGCTACTCAGGAAAAATAAAAGAATACATATGCTTTAACAAAAGGCTGGGAAAAGTAGAAGTATATCAATGATGAAACTATGTTGTAGGATGAAGAGAATACTCAACATTAGAGTGAAAAAGTTCTTCATTAATTTGATTAAGAGGAAAGTAACAAAGGATGAGTAGAAGTGGTCAGTGCTGATTCAGAAGAAGATACTGATGATGAGCATGAGGAAGAAATATCTGTATAAACACAGAAGGCAATGAGTCAAGCTAGAATTGATAAGTAATATATCATTGGTGATTAGTAAGCTCCAGTTCTAATAAAGAAGAATGAAATCACTATAGTAGACATCTATCCTATCTCAGGTAGATCCTAAATTCATTGTTTATGTAGCTGATGATGAAAACTAGGTTCATGGAATTAAGGAAGTGCTAGATCCTATTGAGAAGAACCAGACGTGGGAGATTGTTTTGAGGCCAATAGACAAGAATGTCATTGGGACTAAATGAGTATATCATAACAAGATGAATGAATATGCCACATTAATTTGAAACAATGCACGTCTACTATGAAAAGGATACTCCAATATATAGGGAATAGATACTTATGAGACATTTTCACTGGTTTCAAGGTTGGATACAATATGATTTTTCCTATCCATCAATGTTCAATGAATGTTCAATGTGTTTTAGATGGATGTGAAATCTGCATTCATGAATGGTGTTCTAGAGGAATAAGTGTATTTCAAGCACCCAGATGATTTTCTCATTCATGGGAATGAGAACATGGTTTTTCGGCTGAAGAATGTGTTAAACTGGATGAAACAAGCACCAAGATCTTTGTACTCAAGGCTTGATCATTATTTAGAGAATAATGGTTTTATGTTTGGTGGAGTTTCTTACAGTCTCCATTTTACCCATGAATGTAATTTAATGATGATGGTGCTTTTTTATTTCAATTACATAATATTTGGTGGATCATATGAAGCTCAGTGTAGACAATTTTCTTAATTAATGAAAAATGATTTTGAAATGTCAATGATTTGAGAGATGACATTTTTATTTGTTTCTTAGGTGTCACAAGGAATGAATAACACATTCATTTCTAAATAAAAATATTCCAAGGAAGTTTTGAGAAGTTTTGAAATGAAAATTACAAGGATACGAAGACTCTGGTTTCTACCATGAAGAAATTATCGAAAGAAGATGACGGAAAGACAGTTCATATCACTGAATATAGGCAGATTATTTAGAGTTTATTGTACCTAACAGTGACGAGAATTGATATTTTCTTGTGCACATGTCTAGAAGCGTGATATAAAAGTAATCCCAAGGAAATACACATGATTTCAGTCAAAATAACACTTCAGTATATCAAAGGAACTGTGGATTTCAGATTGATGTATAACGAAAAATCTAAGCAAGAGCTATTGGGATATAGAGATACAGATTGGTACAGTTTGGCGGATGATAACTAATCAACATCAAGAGATGCATTCTATCTTGGTGGATTGTGTATTACTTGGATAAGCAAGACGAAAGATTTAATTTTATTGAACACCGTAGAAGCTGAGAATATTTCCCCCAATGAAGCATGCAATCGGTTATTATGGATGAAGAAAAATCTTGATGATATGGGAGTTGAAGTGAAGTCTCCAATAAGAATACAGTACAATAAATAAAAGTTCTATAAATCTCAGAAAAAAACTCATCATTCAGTAAATGAAAAATAACATTGAGATAAAGTATAATTTTATCAAGGAAAAGATTCTGCAATGAATCATGAAGTTGGAGTATGTGCCTACTGAACTTATAGTTGAAGACATTCGGACAAATGCCTTACCTAGGGAATCATTTGATAGGCATCAATAGGCTTTGGGAGTTAACTTGACTCTCCTAACATAAACAAGTGTGGATGTGGGACCTCACCCCGTCTCTTTCTGAGGAATGTTGTGTTTTCCTTACTGTACTAACCTGTGTTCTATACTCTATTGTAGACCACAATGGAGTGACCTTTGGGTTCAATGAAAAGGGGGAGAAAGAGTGACTCCTAAAAGGGGAATGTGTGGATAGAGAAGGTAGACAATTTATTCTTTAGTGACACACAAGGAGATGTTGACATGTGGTGTTGCGAGATAGGGGAGTGTATCATGACAGTTGAAGAAGATGATAGGGGGATCTCCAAGTTGTCGGTATGTGGTGTTCCAAGTGATCAACCCGAGCTTAGCATAAACAGCACAAGAACCCTAGAATTGGTTAAGGAGAGTATTAAATCTAAGGATGTATGATGAGATAAATCAAGGAATACATATCAAGATATCTAAGAATCGTGATAGAAGTAGAATAGTGAAGTTAGAATAGTGTGATAAGGTTTACAACAATTATAAATTAGTATCAGTTTGGTATCAACAATTGGCTTTAGAAATGAAGTGATTCATTGATGAACATTTCATTTAAATTTTTTTCTCAAGTCGATCATATCTCATGTGGACTTAGAGTATGTGTTGAGTGAATCCTTGATCATTATCAGAATCGAAAGATGAAAATTGTGGCTGAAGTGTTAATGAAGTGTCATTTGGTAGGAAGAGTTGTCAACAAACACAAAGTGGGATATTGTTGGTAATAAATACCTCAATAAATTATTGAAGAATTTTTTATGTGATTATTTTTGTTTAAAACATTGGAATCCATGTTTTGTTTGTCGAAAAAGTAGACAATGATGTTAAAATTGTTGACAAAGTGGGCCTCCAAGTTGTGTTTGTTAAAAAAGGAGACCACGGTGTAAAAATTGTTGAACAAGGGAGATTTCATAGTGATTTATTGAGTTTAAGAGATGTTGTTGACAATCCATGATTGATAGAAGAACCTTGAAAAATTAATGTATTATTTGGAGGCTTTACAAAAAGAGAAGATACATGGTGGCACCATTTTCCAGTGCTTGCCAATATTTTGGGCCGTAAAATCGACAAATTGATTTATTTGTTTGGAAAAAAGACTTGCTCGCTAGTGTGTTAGACGATTGGAAAGTTGAGCACCATAGATTTTTCAAGATTAGAACACCAAAATATGGTAAAGGATAGAGGGGTTCCCAAGCATTCGTTAGGGCATGCAAGGTGACTAGGGAGATAGAGACTAGGGCGGATGGACTTGCGCGCCGGGAAGAGACGTACACTCTGACGCTCAGGGTACCCACAATTCCTATCAATAGATGGCCACCCCTCCTCATTATGGGTGAAGCTAAACAATTACAGAAAATTTGATCTCCAGTCGCGCAGGTGGTTTGGGCATGCAAGTGGTGGTTTGGTTGCACAAGTATAAGGTCATTTAGATGTTGCATGATAGTTGATAATTGTGTTCCAATATTGGTTTGGACATAAAAGGGTGTTAGTCACCCAATTTTTTATATCGAATAAGGGAGTGTCATGCAAGGGGTTAGATGATACTTGCATGCCAATCTTGAAGAAGCACTCCAAATCATATAGAAGAGTGTCAGTCATTAGAGAAGCACTCGAAGTCTATTGAAGCGCGATAATTACTGTAGGGTTGCATGAAATTTGGATAATTGCATGTTACCTTCGGTGCAATGTGAGATTCATATACAGGTGAAATATGGACGTCAACAGATCATCTATACACAAGATAAAAATAAATTCATTTTTGATAATTTTGGGACCTTCAAATCATAAAACTATGAGTGGATCTTCAGAAGAAGCGGTGATCTCACTTCAGTTGAGAGAGCAATGAGTTCTAAAATTGTGATTCGTTGTAAATCATGAGGGATAGTGAGTCCACTTCAAACTTGTAAACAGATGTGCTCTTAGAGTGGGTTTTATATATCGGCACTTTTCTGGTGTATGATCCTTGGACGTAGCTCGGTGAGAGAGAATCAAGTTAAATTTGTGTGTCATGATCATTATTTAACATCCCTTCACACATTGCAGATGGGGGTAGAGAGAAAATATGATATTGTCTAACGACGATGCTAGATAAAAAGGGGCATTTTTTTAATTTTTCATACCCTGATTCACCCCCCTCTTAGGGTATATATCCTAGCAGACATAACGACCCTTTAATTAAATATCTCTTGGTAGGAATGTTTAAATGAATTAGATAAACAATGATTATTTATCCTGATTACTTATCATTAAGGATACTAAATATAGAATTAATGGTGTATTATATTTAAATACACTTACCATTGATCCCTACCATGTGTTGGTTTATCCACTAATGGTAAGATCAAGTGAAAACAAATGATTAATTGAATATTAACTAAACAAGAGAAATATGATTGAATTTAATCAGATCACAATCATATAGTATTTGAAATCATTAATGGGGACAAGCATGCAATATGGGTTAAAAAAGTATGATATAATAAATTTCATACTTGAAATAGAATTACGTGAGAATTATTTCATAGAATATTGATGATGAATGAATTTGATGATGAAAAACAGAGTTAAGGTGATGATGCAAAAACAATCCACAGTGCATGAATTTGAATTATGAAAACGGATAATGAAATTTAGATTTTATGTTTGAGGGAATTAGAGGGGAATAAAAAAATCAGAATTTATCTACCATGACTGCTCTCTAAAATCACTTCCAGGATGGGTTATTTATAGAAAAAAACTAAATGAAGTGTAATGATATTCTTGTTGTATAATAGATGATCATTGTAATTCCTCGTGGATTTTGAATCTATGAGTATATCATGGGCATCTTTTCTGAGATTTTATAATTTGACTATTCTCATGTCATGTATCTCAGACTCATGATGTGTATCAACATTCCATGAATATATTCTGAGCAGATTTCATAATCAAAGGGATCTCAATGTGTATTGTCCACTCATGACGTTTAATGGATCCTCCACTTGAAATCTTCAAATATGGAGTCACTTCATTCTTTATTACTTGATACAATCTATGAAACTCTATTACACACCATGTAATGAGGTTTCACAATGTATAATAGGTGAATTATTCTTGTTTTCTGCACTTTTCTCATTTGAAACCATATAATGTCAATTTCTTAAAAATTCATCTTATACCCAACTCATTATCGAATAAATCATTTAAACTAATTTACTAAATTACAGATAAAAAATTAGATATTATTTCATCTTATCAAATTCCCAAAAATTCAAAAAATGATTTTCCACTAGAAAAAAGGTCTCAACACAGATTTCCTGAAGATAATCAATTTTTAAAATTGACAATATTCATTATGTATAGGATACTAAAACATAGTGTATGTAGAAAATTTTAGTCTCTATAATTATCCCTATATAAAATTTAGTCGTGCCTTATTGATCAGTTCTTTAATGAAACTCTAATCTTTTAATTAAAATCTCTATAGTATTTCGTGAATTCTATTACCATTTTTAATTTACATCACAATGAATTTTATTTCATAACTAAGGAGAAAATGAAATTTGAGTTATGATCATCACCTGAGTATATTCTATTAACCATAGGCTTTCATTGGTTTTATCATCTCTACTTTCTAATGTCAAGTAAAAAACTAATCACGAGGTCATTAGAAATTTGGTTCTAAGGACTCTATGGTTTTGTGAAGGTGGTTAAATAGGAAAAATCAATCTAAAAAGGTTGTTTGTCTATAATGTATAATTAATTAATGTCATGATAGGTGTAATAGAATGACTCCATCAATCCAACGAAGTCCATACTCCCAATACCTCAATTTTGATCTATTTATATGTCATGTAAGTAAATACGGGTATCCTGTTCTTTTCCTTTTTTGGGAATTTTTATTTTTCATTTTTCATGTCTAGGACAAATCACACATCCATCTCATAACCAAATATAATCATTCAAGGGATTCATTGGTCTGGAAATGGTTATTTTTAACCTTTTTAATACAAAAACCATGTCAACTATTCTTTTATTTTTTATGTTTCAAATGAACAGAATATAAGTACAATTAAAAAAAGTATAAATGGATCATAGTCAAATATTCTGATGATTAACAAAATTAATATTCATAATTGAATCATCCTTTGACTTTTGAACACATCCCCTAAAATTATTAAATAGTAAAATCACGCATTACACAAAGTGTGGTGTAGGATGGTAAAACAACATGGAATAGTTTCATCACAAAAAACCTATTCATGTATACTACGATATTAATGAACGAAAAGTGCATGGTAGTTCCAAATAAAATGTGTCCCAAAAAACATTTCCTTAATCATTATAAAGTTCTTCTTGTTCATTAATAGCCTCAATATGATCTCAATGCTTGTTCTATTATGTTTACATGTCCTAAGTATCACTCAAGAAATATACTCATAAAAAATATAAAAATGTGTTTTTAGTATCATATTAGGAATGAGAAAAAAATATAAACTGGAAATATCTATTGTTATAAAACCATGTAGTAAGTCTATTAACCTTAATTTCAAAAATTTTGAATTTGAATTAAATTTATAAGTTCAACAATCATTTTAAAAATATAAACACACACACAAAATAGATTATAACAAATTTTGTCTTAAATTTATTTTTTATCTAAATGTAAATAATATTTTTTAATTATAAATAAATTTTCTAACTTTGAAAAAGGTATCATTGAAAGATAATAACATGAAAATAATCATGTTTAACAAAAAGTGATACTTTTAAATTCCCCACCCTATATAGAAATAGATAGTGTCTGAACAATACATTGAACTATTTGTGGGATTGTTATATAAATTTTATGTCTGAGGACTATGCCTCCTTGAACTATAAAATGAAACTTTTACAATTATGGACTATGAATTTTTCTTCATAGTTTTGTAGGCCTAAATCCAGAATTCTGAGACATAATTCAAATGTTCTACCATAAAATGAGAATTCATCCTTTAAATATTTTCTGAATTCTTCTAACATAACATGAAAAATATAAGTAATGAATCTTTGATATTTTAATGGATAATTAACCATAATGAATGACATGCGCATATATGAGAAGGTGCTAAAAGTTCATGTGAATATGGTTTTTAGTAATCAGTTGGGTCAACTAAAATATGATTTTATATTGATTATCTATCCAAGAAATAGTAGAATTCATGTATTAAAAGTCTCTATAACATTGTATCCATGAAGGGAAATGATCTTTTTTTTATTGCATTCAAGATTCTCTAATCCACACTAAAAATCCATCCAGTGATGATGCGTGTTGAGATTAATTCATTTCTATCAGACTTTTCCAGTATAAGTCCACCACTCAAAGGAACTACTAATATCAGGATTATCCATTCACTATCATATATTGAAAATATTATTCATGCATCCGGATGTTTCAGAACATCCATTTTGACATCCCCTTTCATTGGTGGTGTGAGCTTCCTCTATGGTTGGAATTTTGGTTTACCTTTTTCCTCAATTAGAAAATTATGAGTGAAAATAGATGGATTGATTTCTTTGATGCCTTACACATTCCATGAAATTGACAGCTTCTATCTCTTCAAGACTTCAGAAAAATTTAGTTTTTCCTATTATTGTTCAGATTTAATGATCACGGATAAATAAGTTGAATCTCTTCTATATTAATATTTATGAGTTGGTTAGAGGATTAAAATCTTGTATGGGTTATTTAATAACAAAGGGGGTGAAACGTGGGAATGTTTTCCTATTGATAAACTCATTAAAACTCACTTCATGAATAGAAAATGATTTTTTAGCATCAAATAATTTCACCACATTGTTTTCTCCTATGGCCATGTATACATATAGTTCTTGGGAAATAGAGATGTAATTATAATTAATGGAATCCTATTATGATTTAACAACATTTTTGAGGTTGAAGACTACACGTTTATCTCTACCTCAAAAGATCATATGTTATTGATTCACAATAATTAGATCCTTTAATATGACTGAGAATCATCTGCTAATAATAATAGGTATTTACCCATCTTTTTCCATGTCTATAACATGGATGTATGCTACTAAGAGAATTTGTATGACATTAAAAAACACATCCTTAAAAATTCTACTAGCATACTTCACTAATTGGTCTGCAAGTTTTAGTGCTAATTGATTTTATTTGATCTATTTATGTATCTATTTAAAAAAACACACATTGGAATTATGTTGATGCTTTCTCTAAGACCACATATATCCCTTCAAAATATTCACTCTCTGTTAACACGTATAACTAAAAAAACATGTAGTTCTCTAATCTTCGATGGTATTTTTTGCTGAAAAATATCATCTAATTTTAAATATTGTGAGATGAAACAGAGAGCATTATTTTTTTAAATTTTTGGATAGTTTATCTTTAAGAAATGTGGCATACTATTTAATTTTAGCAATGGTCTCGATATAGGTTATGTTGATATGTAGTTACCTGATCATTTCCAAAGAATTCTTGAATTGTTCCTTCTATCTTCCATGTCATTTTTTTGAAAATGGAAGTGGTGTCTTTTATGGTGGTGGGGTAGCATAAACTGGATCTTTTGGTTTCTTGAGAGTTTGGATGTCTATAGTGGGTGATACCTTTTGAGGTGTTATTGGTACAATCCCATCAATTTCTTTTTCTTCAAATAGTGAATGCTTGTTAGGTTCTTCAGGTTGTCTTTCACATCTACCACCTAGATATTTAATGTCCAAAATCTGTCCAATTCTATGAAATATATCCAATGAATTTTCAAATTTTTATGTCTCTGTATTACAAGGTAGGGTTCCTGGTAATCTATCAGACAAAGTCAATGAGATCTGACCCATTTGAACATCAATATTGTGCATGGAAGCACATTGGATCTTCATGTTTTTCTCTTAATTATTCATATTTTGTTCTTCTAATTGAATAAATTTATCTTGGATCATTTATATGTTTCTTTTCAGATGGGTATGTTCCTTTTGATGCCTTGGTTGAGTTGGTTGAAACTGTTTTTGTAATCATTGAGGAGAATATTGTTTCTTTTTTTGGATTTGTTCTTGGAACAATGATCAAGGGAGGACACCCTGATTGACATTTATTAGAGAATGGTGTTGGAATACACAACTCTTGATAAAATCAATGGTTGTTTTGAGGTGGTTGTTGAGCTGACCTCTGTATATAATTCTGCTACTAGTGATGGAAAGGTGCTATTTGGTGAATGTAATTGTTGTAATTAAATTATTGGGATTGTGGTTCTATAACCCCTACCATGATTTCTTGGTATAAGTGTGGGCCCACACACATATTTCAATACATTATTTCCATTATATTAGAATAAGGATGTCATGTAATAGTAATATGGAATGATTATATACTCATTGTTAGCAATTCCACTTGCATCATTATCCTGGTGTTCCCATCCACTTGGTGGACTCCACGTTGTGGTGGTTTATGATCAATTTTCTATATGCTATCATTGTTTGAGACTTCATATAAGATAGATCATCTGGATTCATGTGTCTTGAAAATTAGTCCTCAATTAGCGGCATCATCAATTATTGTTAATGTGGAAGGTTGGAGGCCTTAGTAGAATGTCTAAATCTGTATCCATATGTCATATACATGGTGTGAGGAATTTCTCATAATTTTTATAAATCTATACCATTATTCCCATGATGATTCTCCACCAGTATTAGTGATGTTATTAATATCATTTCATAGCATCCATGTCTGGATTTGAGGGGAATATTTGTTCAAAAATATCTTGGCTATACCATACAAAGTTGTCATTAACTAGGGAACATAACTCTTGAACCAATGCTGGGATCGATCTCGTGGATAGAATGAAATGAAATAGAGTCTAATTGTGTCTGATGATTCTCTATGGCTGTGAAATGTATCACAAACATATTGGTAGTTATAGATGTTCTCATGAATATCTTCACTCTAATGTAAACTGGATTGTCCCTTCTTCCGGATCATCTGAATGAGTCTAGGATTGATTTCATAATTATGGTCTTGGATAAAAGGATGCACTTTTATTGGGGTGGCACGATGGATGGATTGAAATCTATAATCCCTGATGGTTTTATAATGATATATTAGGTTCTATATATGAATTACTTGATGCATATTCAGTTGGTTCAGCAGGTTGGGACCCGCTTGATTGTTTTTTTCAACCATGGTTGACCGGTGGCATGCAGAAAGGTAGAATTTTATTTTGGAATCTAATTACAACTGTTTGTGTGACATGAGACTCTTATAATGATTTGAAGGTCCTAGGTTCATTCACTATGTAATAGAGTAGCGATGTAGTGGCATCTTAGAAAAATATAGAGACAAAGAAAGGGGTGAAATAATGGTAATCATAGGTCTTTTTCCAAAGGGTTGATTTTGCGAAGCACAAATTCCCTAGAAATAGTTCCACAATTTTATTGACCAAAAACAATATTGACTACCATGCAGTCTTTGGTCAGATTAGAATTGTATGGTTTTCCCAAAATTAACTTCCTACTATGATGTAATATATAGAAAATCTGGTGTCGATCCCACATGGATAGAATGTTGGCCCTATCATTCTATGGATTTGAACATTTTTTTGGTGTCATTTCAGGTTGATTCAGTATGATAATTCTATAACTAGATAATAAAGGGTTGATGACCATGAATTCATTGGTTAGATCAAAATTGTATTGTTTTCCCAAAATGCACTTCCTACTATGATGTTGTATATAGAAAATCCAGGGTCGATCCCACATGGATAGAATGTTGGAACAATCAATATATGGATTGGACCTTTATTATGGGAGTCTTTTCAGGTTAGTTCGGTATGATAATTCTCTAACTAGATAATTGAGGGTTTTATTTTAGAATAAGAGAGGTATTGGGATCAGTTTTGAGTATTAGTAGAAATGGTGATCTTAATTCTAACATGGTAGGATTCTAAGGATTTGGCTATGAAGAAAGTGGATGTCTCTAGTTGATTTTGGGAGAATATATTAATTATACCTAAGAAGTAACTATTCCTTCATCGGGAAATAGTTACAACCTAGATGCATTAAGCTTGGATACTAAGTTAGAATGTATTTTATGTTATTGGTCATAACCGGATCAACTCCAATCTAGATAAGGTACTTTACTTATATATATTGTGGCCATGTATAGTCAAATAAAATCGATAGAATAATATTGTACATCTTGATTACTAATACCTAAGGTTACCAAAATGACAACTAATTATTTTCTATGTTCCTATACACCTACCCTTGATCACTACACGGTGAGGGTTATCCACTCTTGATAAGATCGAGTGAAAAAAAATGAAGAATTGACATTATACACATAATGACAAGAACTATTGCATTTATACTCTTCACAATCATGAAATAATTTAAATCATTAATGGGGAAGAGCATGAAATCAGGGATAAAAATATTAATTACAATTATATTCATACATGAAATGGAATTGGTTGAAACGTGATTTTATCGATGATTGATGCTAAATGAAGGTGACGATGAAATCTATAATGAATAAAATGATGTAAAAACAATACATGATGATCATATTAAAATAATAAAATTAACTAAAAAATATATAGTTTAGTGTCAATGGAAAAAAAGAGTGGCCGATGTAAAAGATATAATTTTCCTACTCTGTAGGCTCTCCAGATTATCATCATGGATAGTTTATTAATAGGTGGAAAATTACATGATGTGTAATGAGATTCACATCATGTAATTGTAGATCTATGAAATTCTCTATGGATTATGAAACTAGACATACCTTGCACATATCATTCGAGATTTTAAGATTTGAATCATCTCATTCCATGTATCTGAGACTCAAGAACACATACCAAGTGTATTATCAAATAAATAAATCACATACCAAGTGTATTATCAAACCATGGAAGCCTTATTTATGAAAAATACATCACATACCAAGTGTATTATCAAATAAATCATTAAAAATCCCCATCAAAATGATATAAAAATTTATATATGATTTCATATTATCAAGAACACATATGAATGTATATTTATTTGATTATTTACTTATGTCATGACAATATTTATTCTACATATTTATGAAAATATTTTAAGGATGCATCGTTAGTCTCCTACTATGTTTATTACTCACACCCTACATGGGAATCTCAGTGCACGTGCAATCATCATGACTACATATCTAGTGAAGGGTAATGGCCTTATGATGGCATGTTAGTGAGATAAAGAATTACAGATATAATATATGTCATGAAATACATTGTTAATTCCTATTTATTTATTTCCCCACACTTAATAAACTTTTGTTTTTCTTTCTACATGAAGAGACCATTTATTTATTTACGATATGTATGCCATATAATTTTTTTAATTATTTTCTTCAAATTATTACTCTGGTTTTACTTATTTATTTTAAAAAATTAATATTTTTATTTATCTTATGAATGATATTGATAGTAGAGTCTACTCAGGGATATATTTTGACCCTCACTTCTAGTTGGAAGGCTCTTTTGTACAGGTAGGTGTGAATGTGGCCAAACGGAACTCTAGATCTGACATTGTTGTTGGGTTGAGATTTTGAAAAATGGTATCAAATGAGTTTTTTATTTTTTTTACAATACTAGGACATGGGTTAGTGGATTTAGTAATGTGGGACTTGGGTAGGGTAGTTTCAATATATTTTTCTAGTACATATGTAATGGACCTCTAAGCCATCATGGATAATATTGATGTTAATATTTTAATGATTTTTATGGGTTTTTCATGAATCACAATTCGGAATATATGTTCACATAGAATACATATACATATTTCATCCTACATATTAGTTCATAAATTTAACACCTTGAAGTGTGTTACCTATTCTTGATATTTTCCTATTGTGTTACATATGTGTTTTCCATGATGTATTGATATCTCTATTGGAATTAATTTGATGATCATATTTATGTTTTTGTGTTTTTATATATATGAGGATTCCTAACATTAAGTGAATAATATTATGACTAGTTTTAGGATGGATATAACTTTGGATGAGGGAAGACTCATGGGAGAACCTTAACGTGATCTTATAGAGTTGTTAGTATCAATATAAATTATTATGAGGTATTATTTTCCTCGGTTATTATACATTTAACATTTCAATGGGACCACCAACATAAGAATCTAGATATGATCCTATGAAACCTCCCATTATGTTGAAGGATGTACCCTAAAATTCATTTATATTGTAATATGTGATTTCGGAAAAATATGACGTTTAGTTTAGACTCTTTCATATTATTTTTATCAGATAATGAACTTTTATAAAGACCATAAATGATAATTCTTGGGATTTCCACCATCAGTATCCTCTGGTATTCTTGGACACTCCGGTCCTAAATGATATAAATGATTAGATAGAATTTATTGAGATAATTTTTTTGTAGGTCCGAACACATTAGGGGGTGAGTGATTCGATTGACCTTAATGTGAAAGGACCCACCAAGAGTTAGTGGACTACCATCAGTCAAGATTGGATATAAGACGTTGTCAAATTGATATCATTCATGGACCTTATTTGTTAATAATAATTACCGGACATGGTTATGTCTGACCATTCCAAATAGTTCATGGAGTTATAGAAGTGTTCTATGATTGAATTTTCTAATTTAACACAGTTTACATATTTTTTTCTCTTTTATCTATTGTTGAATCAGAATGAGGAACATAATGATCAAATATTTTAATTAGTCCATAAAACATAGCTCAAATGTTTTGTTATGTTCATTGACCTTATGAAATACACATGGGATATTCAAATGTAAATGGAAATTGAGAAGGGGTTAGAAAAGGATAAGGTAGCTTGTATACTTATGGCCCATAGTGGACCAATGACTAATATTTCGCTCATTATTATGGGAGTTTCGTCTACTAAATGGATAAGTAAGGTGAACTAAGAGTAATAGGTAATTAGAGAGTTGGGTTAAATTAAGAATTCGTTAATATCCCCTGTCGGTGATGATTATAATAGGTGATTCAACTATAGTGAAAATTTATGTTATAGTAATGTTTGACGGAAGCCATGTGCGGAGTTCCACAATTGTTTCAAGGAAGAATATCTTTATAATTTCATCTTGATTGTTTCTCATAGTGGTATTAGATGATGAAATCATGTTGGGGGATGGAAGACCATTTTAGAGGATATAGACTCCCCAGTCTATGGTGACACTAGGATAGGGTCGTGGAGCAAAGACATGATGGGTTTATACAGTAGACCAAACTATAGTAGATGGCGGTGAGGGACTATGTAATATTAGAGATTTGGTTTTGATCACATATGCTTTATCTATTTACTTATTTTTACCTATATCTTCTAATTCTATTATATATAAATTACTAATTTCTCAATTGACTTACCAGTAATGTTATCTTATGTGTCACATTCCCTTGATACACTTTTGGATTTGAAAGGTGATAGTCTTCAGCGAGACTCGTAGTTTCCAAATTTCAATGTAATTTATTGTCATCTATAAAAAATTGTGATTCTATAGATGAAGATATTTTATGTGATTGTCAATATAATGAATTTGAAAATCTTCTAAGAACACATTGATTGTTATCAGATATAGATGTTTTTTAGTTCACTGATTGAATAGAAATTCTTGAGGACCAGAGTATGGGAAATGTGAGTAGGTAGAATTGGTATTGACATATGTAATATCATGATGACCTTGACATTTATTGAATGTATTTCTCTCTTAAAAGGATTAGTGGAATACCCATTTACATTTCCACTTTTCATAGATCTCTATCTAGCCATCTTTTATATGATATCATAGAAATTTCTCTTTATTGAGGAGGAAATAATGAGATAGAACTCTTAAAAACTACACTACCTATTTCAATACCCCTCTAAAATATAGAGATATATGATCCAAATAATATTAAGGTGATGCGTGATGACATGGATTAAAATGGATTTATCAATCCAAATACCTCACCATGTGGTGTACCATTTTTTTCTAAGAACACATATGTTAGTGTTTATCTATATGCTGAAGAGTAGAAGATGTACTAGGTGATAGTAATGAATATATATCATTTTCATTAGTCAAATGATATTTTTGATCATTTATAATATTCATGGTGGTCGTACAATTATTATATTTTATTGGGTTATCACCAATTAGGATTTTTAGAGGTGGAAATTTATATAATGGTGTTTTTGATTAGGTATAGGTTATATGAGTTTATAGAGATTCCTTTTGGATTAAAAAATATGTAACCGTCTTTATGGATCTGATGAGAAATATATTACACCCTTAATAGGTCTCATTCATTATGCGGTTCGTTGAAGAAATCATAATCTACTTACTGACACAATAGTAGCATGATAGAGGTCTTGCAGTAGTCGTGAGTATTCTTCGAGCACATCAGGTTTACACCAAGTCAATGATGTGGAACATATAGATTCAAAAAATAATTCTCATTGGGAATTTGGTGTCTAAGATAATTATTTCCATGGTCCAATAGAACGTGGAGGCAGTGATATCATATACACATCTCCATAACATGTTCAAGATATAGAGCACTCAAGAATAGTTCAATATTGCTGACGTTATATCTAGAACATATCAAATTTATATCTACCTATGACTATGATGATAAATAAGGATGAAATTATTCATTTCTAAACAAATGTAGAGATCAATATCTTGATTTGGGTAGGAGTTTGACTATAACTATTGTACTAATACCTCTTGGGTATAAGATTTGATACAACATTAATTGTGATGCATAAATCAATAGGATGAGGGGAGTATTGATATATATATTGTTGGAATTATATTATGGGTCACCTCTGTTGTTACCCCATGAGTGTAAGTAACATTCTCAAGACTTGCAGTTCTCAATTGTCATTCAGGATTTATTGAGTTATAAAAATTATCTCTTTGGTGGAATGATAGTTGTTGACACTAACCACGAGGGCCCCTATGTCATCTTTACACTATGGGGAATGATTCTAAGACAAAGTAATTGAGAGAAGAATCTATAGAAATCTGACATTGATATAGAGTATGAACAAGATAAAAGTAATTTTCTTGTTTGTTCTCATATCCATAATATGTGGGTTGAGTATGATCTTTTTAAGTTGCCTAAGGAGGAGTAGTGGAATCTGATGATATTATTGGCCAATAAGATGATGGATTTTATGAGGATCAATGATGATGACATGAACTATATTGGTGGTCACATAATCTCTATTATATCATGTAATGTCTAGACATATCACTGGCCCATAGAATGTTGTGATGTGAGGAGCGCTTGCTAGAGGTAACTTGATACCCTCGTGGTCATTGGGTGATGATGATATGATCATTGTAAATGTGATAGTATTACTCACTAAATTTATAATATATGAGATAAAGAGTTATTTTCATTCAACTATGTGGGAGGTACATCCTAGTGTGAAAACATCTACTATAATAGGAGGTAATAGTTTTTATGGGTGAGGATGAAATGAGATATCATTTTGATTTCTTTCTTATGCCCAGAACATATAAGGGTAATGTCTATGAACTCAAGTCTTTCAGTTTTTTCCCATCCATTTATAGAGATTATGTAGAAGGAATAGTACAACATGATAGAATGTTTGATAGGGTTTCCCACAACTCTGTGGTGTTGTAATTCTACCTAGGTTTTTGTCATTATGGTGATGAAAGTTTCTCACTTTTGGCTAATCTGAGAGACGCAGTCAGTGGATAAACTAATAATTTTGTATATCCATGACATTATATAATTTCTTATATATCACTTGGACATTTTATCTGATGGATATTAATGTTTCGAATCATAGATTTAGTAGGGCTCCAATAAATTCCTAGTAACTTAGCTATGATTTTCCACACTGTACTATCTAAAAATAGATAATCGGTCAGAATAAATGATTCATCTATTAAGGATATGCTTTGATATTTTAACCAAGAATTAGGTTGATATGGGGATGAAAACCTATCATTTTTTATTTTTTTATGAAAAAAGACACCATAATTCTATACATAGGGAAATCATATGAAGAGGTCTGTAGACAGTTATGCCTCTCACCACTATGTCTGAAAAAGGAAGGTGGAGATGTATATTTTTCCATAGTATAGTGTAGGATTCCACATAAATTTTCTAGTTGATTAAGGCATTATTGGTAACCCATTGAGTAGGTTGTGATCATATTCAATCCAAAGGAGAAATCATTTATATTCAACTATTAATAATTTGGTTTTCATATAAATGTCACCAGGACTAGGGGGTTGATATTTCTATAAGAATTGGAAAATGGAAATCCATTTTATTGGACTACTAGAGATCATTGAATTGTTTGGGTCACCGTGGTACCATCTGAAACTTCTTCGATTTTATCTTGGAATTAAAAATGTGTTCGGTGTTTCTATACATTAGAGGTACATTCATGATCATTCTAATTTATAGACTTTGAGGAAGTTGATTTGATACAAATTCACCCAATGGGGATAATTTAGTGTAGATTATATACATAGACCCTAAATTTAATTAAGATAAGTCAATTCCACTTATACATATTCTTCAGTTACATGGATGGATATTTGAGGATATATAGGATCATGAATCTGATACATGAACCATGTGGTAATATTTTATTGAAAATTTATTCTATATATACTTATTAGGGATGATAAGTATATCATGTTGTAGAAATGTAGTGTTCTCATTTTTTTAATAATAATAACCAAGAAACATGGAAATGAAAAATAATTTTTATTCATTCCTCATCTAGATTATTCTAAAGATAGAATAGTATTATTTCAAATGTTATTAAAATTATTCTCTTAGAAATAATCTACATTAATCAAGAAGTATAATATAAAATTATCATGGTATTTTAGATTATCCTGTTGTGATAATCTATTATATCATGTGGTCTTTAATTTATTTTTGGAAATAAATTATTTAGATTTCTTTTTATGAAGCCTTGGAGAGTAGTTGTATTCAAAGAAGGTGTCAATGTGTTTTGGTTGATGTTTCCTTATAAATTTTTTATGTTCTTCAGAAATGTCCTTGGGGATGGAATTTTCATACCATTTTGTTCATTATGTATTTTGATAACTTGAAATGTTTTTTTATTCTTGATAACCTATACTCTAATTTTTTTCTTGTCGGTTTGAGTGCCATTGGAGCTTGCTAAACATGATCATGTGATTGTGTGTAGTGTCCTCATGTAGTTTATTTACATTCCTACTTATTTCAGGATATGAAGAGTATTAATTATTATGTTTCATAGAATATGGAACTATACTTTGAGTGTTATGATGGACTTGTTTTTCATCCCCAGATGAAACACCCCTAGGAGGGGATGTGTATTGACATAACAAGATCAATGAACTTTGGATAATTTAATTAAATGGGTCAGTTTATTGACATTATTATTTAGATTGTAAAATATCATTCATTGGACGAGAATATATGAGCTTAGCTATAGTGGGGGAATTATATGTATTAGGATTTAATGTAATCCTTCTACATTAATTATGTCAAGTGGAAATTACCATTATTCCAGGATAATGACCACTATTAGGGTAGATAATGTACTATTTCCTTAAAGGGCATATTTTGGTTGTCATAAGAATACTTCCTTAACAAATAATGGTAAAAATCATGCGGGGTTTGGTTTTACCAAATCTTGGTTAGCACATAATGACCCAGAACATAAATTATTGTATATATATTTGTGAATATACATTTTTCATGTCATACAACATAATATATAATTTTTCAGTTTTGTTAGAAATGCATTGGTAGTGTATTACTGGTTTTATTTCATGAACCCTACATAGTACTCTCAATGCACATTTTGGATTCATAACCAAGGAATCAGTTCTGGGAAAGGGCCCTATAATGGGGAGTTGAGGAGATGTAGAGTCAGATAATGATGTGATGTTGGGGCAGACTCTATTCATTGATGTTTATTTATTTTTTCAAACATGATATAATGTGGTTTTGGACTACCACTTTAGGATCCCATTTAATTATTATACAATATGTCTTATATCAGACTATATAGTTATTTAGTTTTTTAAATTTTTACTATATTGTATTTTATTTATTTATATTCAGTTATATTATTAATTTTTCCATGACCTGATTTTGAGGGTATTTTATCCCCTACTAATAGACTTATACCCTCACTATTAGTCGGATACCTCACGTGTATAAAGATACCTACATGAATTCATGTTTCACATTGGTTGAGATAAGGTAGTTCTGGTAGAGGTTTTATGTCCCCAAGGTATTTCCACACAAAAATTCTTCATTATTACTCATTTAAATTTAATCATAATCTTTCAAAATAATATATAAAATTGCATAATTTTATGATAATAATTATTAAAAAATGAAGATAATGGATCATTAAATCTCATGTGATGTACTAGATCCACCTATTAAGAAGAACATACATGGATTCTCCATAAATTTTAAAACTGATTCACTTATTTGAAAAAACATTCAAGTCTTATAGTAATAATTTTATATAAAACATATTTCATGAAACCTAGGTGAGGTTATTAAGTAAAATTTATTGAATTCATTATTACATATTAGTATACACCTTGAATAATATTACATCATCCAATGACTTTCTCAATTCTGATTTGTCAAATATATATTAGAGGGGTTCATTACCTTTTATAGGCTATCAATTATAAAATATTGTCAACATTATGAAAATCACTTAAACAATTTAATAATGTTATGTGATTCGCATGTATATATGTTAAATCCACTTAAACTAGGTAACATATAATAAAAATATCTTAAAAATATATATTATAAATAATATATATATAAAAATATACTTCTACAGACATAATACAATGAATGATTATTTCATTAGACTCTATATATAGTAAAGCATAATTTTCATACATAGATATTATATATTAATAGATGAATATTTATTACATTTTACAAATACATGGCTTAGGACTATAATGGAATTATGAATTTGGATATTCGATACACAGTCTCATTATTTCATAAATGATCTTCAACTTATTTCTTAAATATTTCTCCACTTGGTAGTCTTCATAGAAATACCACAATGAAGACATTAATTTATATCCTATATAAAAACATAAGGCTAATCTTAGATGGAAAATAAGGATAAACAAGGGATAAAACAATGATCACTTAAACATAACATGAGGATACCTATATGAGAAATGATCTCAACATTTTAAAATCTTACCGAAAATATCATAAATCACAATATTGATGCATAGAATAAATTTTGGTAGTTTATAAGTCATGATTCACAATTAAATCAAAGATAATGAGCCATTATAGGATGACATAAGAATAGAACAAATGTTTTTGAAATCTAAATAAGCATAGAAAATTGTTTACATAGTAGTCGAGAATTACTACTAGGACTATCATAGTGAATTTGGATCATCAACTATCCTTCACATCCCTATTAAATGTTATCTCCCAAGAGTATCGTAGTGGATATAGTTGTTAATTAACTAGTTTGAAACCTCATTATTTTCATTATTATCTCATGAGATATCCATTGTTACCCAATCCATTAAGGGCCTATATAATTATTTTCTCACCCATCACATAATCAAATAATATATATGTGTTCCACTAGATCATAAAAAATTCATCATATCATGACCCATGTAAATTAATTGGGTTTCATAAACATTACATCATTTCATGATAGATTACCCCATGGAGAAGAAAAAAGTTTTATAATGGCTTCATCATAACTCAATTAACTGATGGGATTGAAAAAAAGTTGAATATAATTATTCTTATTTCATAACAATCATAGGTAAAAAATTTATATAAGTAGATGGTATCAATATATTGTATATTTAGTAAATAATATGTAACATTAATGGATGTGGTCATATATGGAAATTATTTTAAATTATTGATGCAACATTTCTTGAGGAAACTAATCTTGTCACATTGAAATCACATATTTAAAATATTATAATTTCCCATGTATTAGAAAAAATTATTTCATAATAAAAATGAAAACAATTTATGTAATCCTAAATGTGTGGAGTGGAAGTGAAGGTGGGAAAATTCATTTCTTATCATGTACATTAATGAAATGATTCCATTTATATTTTTGGTACAAAGTTAAAGGTACCACATTCAGAAAACAACAAGAATATATTTTAATCCATTTAATTAAAATTAAACCATGAATAACAATTAAATTAAATATAAATATGTTAATATTAAAATGTTAATATTAAAAAAATCTTCAATATTTTTTTAAAAAAATGGATATGGATGAAAAATGATTTTCTATCAACAAGAAAAATAATGTTTTTTTACTTAAAAACATTATTTTGGTCTAATGAGATATTATTGATAGTTAAATTAGAGAAAAAATATTATTATCCATTAATGAAAATAGTAAGATAAATTAATGAGTTTCATTTTAGTAATATTTAATAATTTTTTCATTGAAAACATAATCATAATCAATATTTTTTAATAATGATATTGTAACATAAATTCTGTACCTTATGTTTTTCATTATTCAGAAAAACTCTAACCTATTTTAGAATAAATATGAATTTATTATAATTTTATACTGTAGTCATGTATATTCTAATAGTATCTTATATATGATCCTCTAGTAACATTAGATAACCGAGTTAATAACAAATAATTATTAAAATCATTTTTTTTGTGTAAATTATTTCGTATTTCAAAATAATATCATTGTGGAGAATCTATTCCTTGTACATTGATCATGGATCCATATTCAATTTTTTTAATGAATATATAAATATAACATATATTCATTATATATATTTATATTCATTCATAAAAATTATAGGTTGAAAAAATAATTATATTTTTCATATAGATGGTTGGTTGGTTGTATGCATGAACGCTATTTCCACATTTAGATCAATGGAATGAAAGAAATGTAAATAATATTTCAACTTTATATAAATTTTATTATATCATATATATTATTAAAAATATCTTAATTACTATCTATGTAAAGTTAAACCCAATAATGAATTACATCTCTTTTTTAAGGTGGTAGCCATCACATATTAATGACTAATGTTATTGTTTTCTAATGAGTAGAAAGGTAAGAATGTCAATATTAAATTATAATTATAAAATATTAATTATGTAATAAATATCATACATGTAGGAATTAATTATTTTGTAATAACCATCAATTAAAAATAGTTATCAGAAATGAATAGTATTGTTATGTGGTTGAGGTAATCCACACGTATGAACGAGAAATACTTTCAATTCACATTTGATGAAATGATGGTGTATAATTTTTCTTTCATGATTAAAAATGTTTTTATTATACTGTTGTTACTATAGTAATTATTTTGGGAAAAATATCACCATTTTTTATGAAATATAAGAATAAAAATTTGATATATCTTAGGTAAGATAATTATGTCTTTTTCGGTAGGCCTCCATTAGATCCCTTCTTGATGATCCTTGTAATGGTATTAAAACAAGAATAGAAAATATATTTCATTTCTAGAGAATTTTGTAAAAACATTTAATATGTTTTTGTTGATATATATGGCTCCATGTTGTTTAATGAAGTGAAAGGATGTGTGATATTTTATAATATGGGGAGATGAAAGATATGTGGTTTCTTAAATGATTAAAATATAACAATTATTTTTTAAATACAAATGCTTTGAAAATTATATATGTAAGAATGTGGGATAGAATTTAGTTATAAATTTAAAATTAAATTTAATTTACATAAGTTTAAATGGAAATCCTACACTTAACTCTTTGTTTACCCCCCCAGTAAACCAATTTTAACCGTAATTATGGGGAAATTGATTTAAAGATTATACTATTCATTATTTACGGAAATAAATTTTTTATCATAAATTTTCCTAACATGATTTTTATAAATATTGAGTCCATTTTATCTTATTAATCTCTCATAATTTCCATAAATTAGTTTAAATTAATTCTTTAAAATTGGACTAAATAAAATTTTTCATAAAAAATATTTTTTATCGTCCAAATTATTGAATTCCAAAACCAAATATAAAATTTAATTCAACGAACATAATTAAATTTTTTAAAATATTAATGAACTAATTTTAGATTTGAAATAATTTTAAATAAAAATTTATCTTTTAAAATTATTTAAAAAAAGTTGTAATATTTATTATAAATAAGTTTATTTCAATATTCATTGAAAAATCATTAAATTCAAAAAATTCTCAAAAATTCACTCTATGATAATTTTGAATATATTATTTTAATCGTAATGTTAATTTTATCAGATAATTTTTATACAAGTTAAAAAACGTTTTCTATATTATTTCATCACAAAAAGAAAAACCCATTTTTAGGAAAATGTTTTTTTATCATATAAATTATTTACTAAAAAGTGAGTAAATATTTATCAATCTGTTTTTTTATCTACAAACATTATACATAATTTTAAAATTTTGATTATTTATAATAAATCCAAAAACACATAAAATAAATAATAAATCAATACAAAATTATAGTTCGATTAGACTTATTTTTTATTGTATTATAAGATATCAATGAAATTGAATTTATTCAAAGATAAAAATATCATAAAATTGAATGGTTTTACATTCACCCCTGCCCCCCACAATAAAATGAAATTCAACCAAAAATATCTATCAATATAATATAAATAATGTGTATATCTCTATATGGTCATATCCTTGGGTTAACGTTTAGCTTCTTAGAATTTTGTATTCCTCTAATGATATTTAACTTGGTGAGTAGTATTGTTATGTATCAGATTATCTCAATGGTATAAGATTTTTATGTGTTTTAATTTATATGTTATATCATTCTTAAATGATACAACCTATTATTTTGTTAAATGTTAAAGATACTATATATAATTTCTATGGATATATACATAAGGAACATTGTAATATTAAGAGAGGCTAGGTAAAATAATGAAATGACAACCTATCATCCTTACACAATGAATAATCTCAATGGGGACAATATAAATGCGGATAAATTTATATTATTTGAAATATAATAACCATATTCCATTTATAAAACAATTTGAATACACTCTAAAAAACGTTTAATTCCATATTTCATTCATTATTGTTGTCATAACATTTCTGTCGATTCTGAGGTGACATAATGTTTTGTTATGTAGACCTAAACATAAATTTAATTTCCATAGATAACTCATCTGCCAGTAAATCTATTTATCCAAATAAATTTATATTGATGTATTTAAACACATATTTTTAATTAGGGACTCAAAATAATCCATCTAAATTCTTGAGATAAAATTATGGTTGTAAGAAAACATAACCAGGGGAGGTGTTGATCAAAATCACATTATAAATTTATAAAACAGGACATAATTATATACTCTAGGGTTCAAATGGTTATCATATAATGAGAATATACTTTATGATGACATTAAGTACAAAAAAATGAATCTAGAGCCTATGGAATATATTTCCCAAACATTGAGGTAAACCTCATGTACAATTTAGATATAATAGAGTGAAAATTAGTCCAACTATACCACTTAATTAATGTATATTCTAGAAATTTGACCAATAGATTAACCATCTATAATATAAATGATGAAAAAATAATTAATAATGAAATTAACTATAAAAACATATTATTATCTCCATTATACAATTTTTGGATTCTAACAACAAAATCGATGTTGATGTTTTCCTATTTCCAAATTTTTATTGATAGTGGTTGTAACATCTCTTTAGTCTTTTGTCACTGGAAATTTACATTATAAACTTCCAAGAACTGAGATAAAAACACTAAAATATATCTCTTAATCTTGATGAATCATAAATACTCTTTAAAATCTCTGTACATCATTATAATTCCAATATGAATAGTGATATGAACTATGATCTTCAACCAACTACTCCTTCAAATACGTTATGGAATGAATAACTACACGATCTCAAAAACATCTCATTATATCATTATCATTGATCATATTTGGGAAATTTATTATCTATTTTTGAAACACCACATCACCCTTAAGTGAATCTTTACTCCCTCTAAGGACATATGGTTGAACACCCATTTGAGTATGGTATGATTTTTACCATCTATCATGATTTTCGAATCCATCACTTATAAATCCAAAAATACAAGATCTATTGTGATCCTAATAATTTATAAGATATCATGATCCTTTTAACTTGTATTATCTTCATCCTTGTTCTATTTACTAGGGTGGTAATTTAATTGGTAGTCATAATATATAATCAAATATATCTTTTTTTTGTATATTTAGTTCATTCTAGGTGAATATATATACTAAACATCTATGATAAATATATTTATATCAAATGATTCCCCATAAAGATAATACATCCATTTATTTATTGAAAAATATAGTTCATTTAACTCTGAAATCATGTGATTGGTATTTTTTCACATGAGCCATCATTTGGAATGATTCAAAAGCTATCATTGTATCATTTATCATGAGGAAGAATACATATCCCTTCAAAGAGGTATTATAATAAATAAAAAACACTTCTCCACTATTATAATGTGTAAGAACAAGTACACTAACTATTATTCTCATTAGTTACCTTACTTATTATTCACATTCAAGTATCTAAAGTAACATAGATCCCTTTTTATTTAACATGGTGACTTGAATATGTAGTCTTGATATATTCTACACAAACCATTAGAAAACTCCACCAAAACAATGAAAATTATGGATCTTATTCACAAATGTTGGTCAAGAACAATGTAAAATAATAAAAATATTTGATGGATATATATGTGTATATAACCTCTCATGAGATTATATATCCCATGAATGAAACATTATATAGAAAAAATCATCCCATGATAATGATTTTTTTAATGAATAATAAAAAATAGTATTTTTCTAAACTACAATTTATTTCCAATGAAAATACCCATAATATTTTGAAATTTATACTAATTTAATATAACTATTATTTAGTAATAAAAAATCTAATTAATTAAATAGTAATCAACATTATTTTTTAACTTATTAAAAAATATATATTTATATTTAAAAGGGGTTTTTTAGAAAACAAAATTTCATCGCACTTTGCAGCATTATTATCATACAAATTTTTATTAATTATAGATATTGAATTATTTATGTTAGATTAAATATTTAGATTAGTGATAATTAATATTATTTAATAAGTCCAAAATAATTTTTGAACATATTTAATAGTGAAAATAGTAATGAATATCAACATGTTTTAAGGATAAATCTTGTTAACCAATGTTAAAGATGTTAGATAAGGCTGCCATTTTTCATATAAATTATTATTTGATGAATGTATTTTTATCCTTATTAACATAGGATCATGTTCTTATTTATTAAGGGACAATTTTCCATGAATATTAACTATATAATATTTAATATAAATAATAATAGAAAATGTCACCTTTTGTTTTTAATTTTAACTTAAATATTCACATATGAATAAAAATAATATCACCATAAATATTAAGTTTTATTTTTGGAATAATTTAATTAATTTAATTATATTAATTTCTTTTTAATTTTTATAGGTTATATGATTTTGTTAAATACCTAGATGATTGTGCTATTTTATTTGATGAGTTTATAAAAAAATATAATAAATTATTTTAAGGGCATTAAAATATATACAATTTAAAAAAAATTATTGTGTACTAATAATTTTATATAGGAATATATAGTATAATTTATGTTTTAATGTATTATGTTGGATTTACATAACTATAATTATAACCTTAATGTCATAGTAAATGAATAGTTCCAAATATGACATTACTGATACCATAAAACAAACTATTTATATTAAATGATTTAAAATTAATAATAAAATGATATTCTAACAATTTATTTCTCTATGTCTTAAAATATGAATTTATTGTATCATTTTAGGGTCAATTTCCCTTTTATGAGAACATTCATGACCCTTTGGGAGTGGAAAAACATGTTTTTGTGGTAATTGTGGAAATGGTAAGGGGTTAAAATTAAGAGATATGAATTATAATGGCCTAAAAACTTTTTTAAACCCAATTAGATATTTTTTATTTAAAATTATTAATAAAAATTATGAATATTAGTAATTTTGTTTAAATATTACTATGAAATATAATTAATAATATTTTACAGCTTTGAAAAAAAAATTAACTCTACGAGTCACCTAAATTATAAAAGGGTAGCTCCTCCTCTCATATCCTCACACATATTTAGCAATATATGCCAACCAAAACCAGAAAAAATATTTCCAAAAAGTTTATATACATATTATATTATTTTCATACATCCCATTATTATAACCAAGGGGTCTTAAAAAAAATATCCAAAGGAGGTTTTTATAAGCGAATGTAATCGTTTTATGACTCTTTTAAATTTATTTCCTCCTATAAATACACTAATTATTTTATAACCATAATAAAATAATAACTTACTTAGACTTTAATATTTCTATTTTTAAATAATTTTCAATCTATTTTCCATCCTACAAAAATTTTAACTGATCTCACATTCATGCATACAAATTAACTTCGTTACATATTGGTGTAATTTATTTTTCATTTCCACATTACGTTGATGGTTATAGAGATGGAAATAATGAATATATAATGTATTTATAAAATAATAATTATTATATAAATATTATTTATCATTTTCCTACATTCTCTTTGACTCGTTAAGAAAATAATAATGTCACTTATGCGTAAGTGTGGACTACCACCTTCATGAAGTGATGCTATTCATTTTTCTTGTCTTCCTTTCAAGGATGATTCAAAATATGTATAAAATGACTATATATTATATTTAAATAATTATTTAAATTCTTCATATTATATAAATATTGGATATATTAATGGACTAATACTAGTAGACCAAAACATAAATAAAAAATGAAACGGATAACACTCAAAAACAGCATTTTAATAAAAAATATTAATAAATAGGTATTGAAATGTTATAAGTGGGACATATATTATATTATAAGTATCTATATGTATTTTTTATATAAATAAAATAAATTATAATGTATTATATTTTATGAGAAAATCACTAACATAGAATTCCAGACCTAGAGAATGGGTTTATTTCACACTCACATCATTACTCGGAATTGTGTATGACTAATTGTCTATTGGGGAATTATTTGATATATAAATATTAAAAATAAAATTTACTTCTTATATTATAATTTTTTCATGGGTTAAATGTTTTTATTTCATTATCATCGTTTTTACTCGTGATAATGAAATAATATTTTTGAGGAAAATAGTCATTATTTATCTCTTCGGTGGAAAGTCATTTTCCCTCATCTAGTATTTATAAAAAAATTTATCAATATTGTTTATAATATTATAATATTATTTTATAATTCAAATTTATAAATGAAGTAATTTATTTGAATGTTTTTAAATGGAATATTTTTTTGTCTTTCAGATGAAGTACTTTTGACTTTTTTATCGTACATATGAAAGGATTGTTTATTTTAATGTACAAAGTATGAACAGAATTCCAATATCCTCGAAAACTCAATGATTTGAAGCTTTATTTATAACTTTCCAAATTTATTTTCAATTAAATTTATTCCCAGTATACTTTGATTATATTTTGATTTAATTTTTTTCAACATATACTTTTTTTTCTTAAGATATATTGTGGTAATATTTTTAAAGTATTTTAATTAATTTTAAAATTCATTATTAAATGTTATGATTTACAAGGTATATAAACATTTATACCATATTCAATATTACTCTTCCTGGCTTTAAATCATTTTTTATTAATTGATTGATAATGATTTTATAAATTTTCATTCTATTTTTTCAATAAGAATTTTTATGTTGATTATGTATCAAATTATTCTTCAAAAAATTTATATAGTTCATGAATTAGATTTAGTAACTGATTAAGAATCCCTATTTTAGACCATCGATGCATCAATAGGTCACAAAAGACAAATTTTTTTCATGTTTTTCACATGCCTAACCTTTTATATATTTTATGGAACAAGGAACTTGTGGTTAGACTAAAATCTTTTACATTATGCATTCTATCATTATGGAATGATTTTTTGTTACCCATATGATTATTTATATTTTAATTTTATCTAATGATTTAGTCCACTTATTATGGTATTATTATTTTTTAATATTTTATTTATTTATTATTTCAACAACATTATTCTTTTTTATTAATTTTATTATATCTTCTATTATATTCTTTCCCTTATTTGAGAATTTTATCTCACCATTTATCATTTTTTACTTTCCATCAAATTAGATAAGTGGATTTATGAATGAATTCATAAATTTACCAGAAGAAATAATTAAATTATTATAAGAATTGGTATATTATATATCATTTTTAGATGTAATATGAGAATTTTTTTATATCTAAACTCATGAGACTACTAAATTATTTAATCCTTAGGGACGCGATCTCTTTTATTTTGTGTTAATGTGTTAAAATAACCACTATATCTAGGAAACAAGAGTCACGATGTTACTGTTTCAATGAGAGTAAGTTTAATTGAAACCATGGGAACTAGATTAATAAAATCATAGATTAAAGAACATTACCCCATAAAAAATAGGATTACATGTCTAATTATACTATAATATCATAATAGTTTTGGTAAGCTATATATTATTTTGTTTTATAATTTATACATCCCCATATGGAAACACAAGTGTATATTTAGTTGGAATAAATTTATCCAGGGGTAATGACAACTAGGCGAGTCATTCAAGTATATGTCAACCATCATTCTAGTGTTTGGTGAGTGTGACCTTTCTATATTTTTTATACGCTTAAGGGATATGTTCTGTTTAATTTACACTTTATTTAAAATACATTATGATTTAAGTGAAAATATATATATTCCCAATAATGTAAATATTGTGAGTCTAACAATAGTTATATATAAATTTTCATGTTATGCCAAATTCTTCACTAATTTTATAAATCTACATTTCAGATCCTAATGTTATGATATAATATATTGTATAGCATTGTTTATAATATCTCATATAAGAAATAATGGATACCTTATCAATGCAAGTAATCTATGTATGGATTACCCACCTGGAGAAGATAAGGAAATTGTAACTTGAAATTAATATGAAGATATAGTGTAAAAAATTGTAACAATATTTTTGTAGGTTCTAAAGGTATTTACCAATAAACATTCTCATATGGAGTAGATTCATTATTTCAACATTGTAATTTTTTTTCGACATCTTCATGTGTCACCATCCTCTATTATTCAGTGAGAAAACTAATCCATTTTTCATTGAGCACTATATATGTTATTTAGAAAATATATTAATTTCTTATGGAAGTAATTAAATTAATAATTTATATTATATATTTATCATTCCAAGTGGGATTTGAATTATAGTGTCCATTTATTCGAATCATTATTTATATAGATGAATAAAAATTAGTGAATGTATTTTATGATAATTTTCATTAACTAATATTTTACTCAATAGAAATGAGGTAATATGGAGAGACACTTCTAGTGTCTATGAGATAATGAAGTTGATAATATTAATAACTATGGAGATTACTTTACTAGGATAATATAACATGTTATAGACTAGATACATCATCTAAAGGGTATAATTGATCATTTCATTGACATGATAAATCCAACCCATTTAAGGTTACTATTTTCTAAAATATTCTCATCATATAAGAAAATAGTATCATGTCACATTTAAATTGAAGAATTATTCTATGATCCATATAGCTTATAAAATTTTAAGATATAAAGAGTGATAATGAGCACTATGGAAAGAGAAATATAAAAAAATAAAATATGGGAAGTGTGGAATTTCTAACATGTATTAAATGTTGTAATAAACATCATAGAATTTGTTTACAAGGAATATAATTTTACTTTATCTAAGAAATAAATTCCTCTATTCTTGTGATATTAATAGAAATAACACTGATTTCAATGTTATATTCTTCAAATGAAAGGATTTGTGCCACTGTGTGAATGATTTTTGTAGGAATCAAGTGAAATTTCTATGAAAAATACAAGGGAGAAAGGCTAATCATATGTGATCACAACATCTAAGGATGATGTTTAAATATATGTCGTGTTAGTTACATTAATAGTAGCCTCAAATTTAAAAAATTATTTATTTTATTCTATATCTTCACGCTATTTTATATCATCTATGTTTGACATGAGAATTGGATATTTCACTAGTACATTAAGAAATGAGTTGTCGGTCAATAATCCTAGAGGAAATATTTTTGGAATAAAAATGTGTCAGTTAGTTCTCATTAGATCTCATAAATTATCCCAATTTTAAGACTATGTTATTATATTTATGATTGACTATGACATAATAAATTGCATATATTTAATTTAAAAATATAATCTTATTTAATTTAATAATATAATGAAATTATTATTCGTAATGATGATGCATGATTTCTTGTCTCAAGACGGTATACATTATCATATGGAACAAGTCTAGAACCAACTCCAATTGCTCTTCTGAATAATATTCATGGGGTAGAAGAGAAGAAAGAATATATTGATGAAAAAAGTAATACTCAAAATCATTATTTAGATATTGTATATGAATATGTTATTTTATTTTTTGGGGAATTGTACAACATTCCACGAGAATGTGAATCTAAATAATCTACTAATTTAATCCCTAATTAAATACTTGTATTAAGGACTCTCTATATAATGTCCATTATTAAAATACTGTAATGAATAACATACTACAGTATTTTGTGAAGAATAATTTATATCCTATATTGATACAAATTGGGTAGGTATTGTTTATTTCATTAATAATAATGATAGATTTTTTAGTTTGGGAATAGTTTATCAGGAGAAAAATATAATTACTATAGAGAAAAACAACCATTTACCTCACATTTATGAATTTTTTAATCAACTACCATAATATCAATATTTTTCATTGCTTGACCATAATTATTATTATCACAAATTGTGCGTAAAGAATTATGTTATTATAAAGATAGAGTTTCATATAAGTTATGAACATTATGAATTTGTAGTAGTCCATTTTAATTGACTAATTCACCCTCTATATTATTGAATCCAATGAATGGAGTGTTAAAAAAACATCTTAATAACCCTATGGTATATATATTATTGATAAGTTGTTATATTTTAAATTTTATGAGGTTTATGTGAATTATTTACATGAAAAGAGATGGTTAGTGGTAGTTTATTCATGGAAGTTCTAATAACCACCACAATATATGTCCGGTTATATATATAATATCACAACGGTATCATGAAACCTCAACAATATTGTTTTATTTTTTCAATTAGTGTAGGTTTAAATTAAATTGACACTAAACATTTAAAAAACCACAAATCACTACCACTCTCTTAATCCCTCAAAGAGACCCCGAACTCCTCCACCCTCCCTCGTCCTCCTCTCCTATCCTCGGTGGAGACCCAAAGCCTTTGACCCCTTTCCCCTCATACTCTTCTTTCCCCTGTAGTAACCCTAAGACTGCGACCCACTTTCCCTTTAAGCCACCTCCAATCTCTCTCTGGTGGAGAACCTGTGCCACCCAGCCCCCCTCCGACCTCAACCCTCATGGCCCTCCCCCACCTGACATCCCTCACCCCAACACTATTCACCTACTCAATAGAAATTTTTCACTAATGTTGTATCATTTAATTTATAAAGTCTATTATATCTTGTAATGATTTATTATCCATATCTATTTACCATGGCTTATTGTACATGCTTTATTGTAATCAATAATTATTTTTTCATGAATAAATATGTTATATATTTTGTTAAATATTTTTATTGTGTTTTTTATAATTTATTGTGTATTTTTGTTTATTTTAAGTTATAGGTTTTTATATGATAAGTCCTCTTATATATTTATCCTTATTGGTGAAATTCATCATTAATTATACTATTTTATGTGGGCTTGGTCAAGAAGAGTCAGCACACCACAAACCCAAGAGTGGATCCAGTGAGATGGATTTATTCCAATTGCATCCGATAGGGTTGGAAACTACAAATATATATGGATCACATTGTTTATTTTTCATTATATCATTAAATAACATTCATGATAGATTCTTCTAATTTATATGTACAGAAATTTATAGATGTTTTTATAATATAATTTTTTACAATTAATATAATTATATATTTATTATCAATGATTTTATGAATAATTATAATTATAATATTGTAATAATAAAAAATATTGAAATATGAATTGAAAAATTTTATTATATAAACTATATTTCCGATCTACTGTATGATATGATATAGACTCTAATAAATATGGTATGATTGATTTATGATTATAAAGTTTTGTTTGATATATTTAATTTTAAAATAATATATTTAAATATAATATTGATTCATACTATAAGATTCTACTATATTAGTGAAAATTTATCACTTTTAGACAAGAAATATATTTCATTAATTATTTTTGATATACATCACAATTCTATGAAAATCCATCCAAATACCATTAAAGCGGTTTACAAAAACATTCATTTTTTGGGGAAAAAATTTTCAATTATTTTTCTTAATTTTCAATAAATTAAAATTATCACAATATGGTCATTGATAATTAAAAATTTCAAAATGCTGAGAACCAAAAAAATTAGGAACATAACCGATTAGCATCTTAGAGCACACCACCACTATTATCATCTTTTATAGATTCTATTGATACAATTTTAATTGTGACTTGTAGTGAGAAAGCTGTTTTCCCAAATGAAGTTGGTAGGACACTATCTGATTCACCTCTAGTAATAGAGTAACTTGTGAACCCTCCATCTAGAAGATGTTGGTGAGTTACTGTTTTCGGTGTGTATGACATTAAGAAACATTAAATTTTATTAATTACTAAATGAATTGTTTAAACCGATAAAGAAACGATATAATGAATACAAATAGGAACATATTATAAGTATGGTCCCTAAATTAATTCAATATTATCATTAAATTTTATGAGGATAGGGTGCCTACCGGTGATGCTTTTGGAATCTATGAGCATATTATTAATCAAACAGCTTGTGATATAATGAGCTTTCCGATTAATTATAATGATTGGAGGCATATTCATACAAATCAAAAAAATTAGTTGTTTGATATAATGGTAATATTAATTTTTATTCCTTAATATATAATTAAAAAGTGATGTGGAAAAAAATTTCATATAATGATAAAGTGTTACGTTTCTTATTTCTACATGGTTTTTGATTTTGAAATTCCTAACTCAATTTCACACCCATGGACCTCAAAATTTTTTGATAAGAAATAATGATATTATAAATAGATATTATGGCATGATTTCAAAGAATCCTCTACAAGATCATTAAAAATGCATTAGAAAGTATCAAAAAAAATTCACATAAAAATGGAAGCTCTTTTTAAATATCCATAGGGATGAATCTGATAAGGTAATTTATATATTTTATAGCATCATAATAACATAAAAACAATAAAATTTTAATTTTATAAATATTTCTTTTATTTTGTAGGAATTATCAAAATAATTATGTAAATTGTGAGAAGAAAGTCATTGTTCACATTACAGCATCTCTGAGTTTTATGAGAAAAAGAAGAATTTGGGTTTTAATTTTATTCAAAATTATTTATATCATTTTATTATAACTCATTATATTATCTAAAATGTTAATATTTTTTATAACTTCTGATCAATTAGGTCACTCTATTGTCTGAAAATATATGTGGATTAATGTGCCAAAAAAAGTACATGGGTGTTTTGTAAATGAACTTAAAATTATGTTGGTGTGAGTACATTTCATTACCATTTCATAATATCTCATTACCCTAAAAAAAAAATATATTATTAAACACAAAATCCTTAATCCCAATAAAATGGGGCTAGCTACATAGATAAGATAATATCAATTTTGTAGTACATGATACGTCTATCAAGTCCCAATTAATTTGGATTGAGTGTTATTTTGTCTTATAATATAATTTTTAATATGAAGTATTTATAGTTTTAAAATGACAATAAGTACTAATGAAATTTTTATTTATTAGATAACATTTTGAAGCTCAGATATTTTAAAATTTTTATGGTAGTATTTCGATATCGATAGGTTATAGTTGATAAAATATAAGACGTGAACCCTTCACAATTAGTATCGGTCTTCCAGAATGATTTTGTTAGAATAGTTTTACGGATGTTGAACCCTATTTGTCTATGTGGGATGTGTTCTGGGACTACACATTTAGATGTCTTCGATAGGGAATCATCATCTATTATTACTACAACCGGTGTGGGTCATAGTTGTTGCATTGATCGAGAATCAGAATGATAAATTTTAAATTTGAAATAAAAATTGAATGAAAAATATTATTATATAGAAACCAAAAATCAATGGTGGTTTAAAATTGATGGGGATATAATTTCTATATTTCATCGGATGATGGGCATGATCCCCAAAAAAATTTACATCCATATAGCGCATCTCGGTGACGGAAATTCAATATTCAATAGACCATTAATACATTTCATAGAACACATAAAACATCCATAATATTTGTTGCTTAAATTTATGATAACCATTACTAAAGAAATATTTTAAATATTTAGAGACGTTTCTTAATTACCACTGCTAAATAACATAGAATTTTTTATATTAACTTTTGAAATCTTATTTTGTTGTTATGAAAACTATTAACAACTAAATAAAAATCCACCACTAAGTAACCATAAAAAAATATAAAAACTATAGGTAAACTATATAAATCACCATTAAATAATTGATGAACATGAAATACACTACAGTTTTAAGATTAATATTTTCTTTCATCACTCAAATTCAAGAACTGAATGATATAAATTAAACTTTCTACAATTTATAAATTAATTAAACTAATATTATAAATAGTGCTAAATCATTAATTTTATTTACAATATATTATTTTTAAAATTATAATTGAAAAAATTGATTAATTATTATAAATTTTATGATATGACCACAACCAAATATATATTTTCACAATATATGAATTAACTACCCATCAATATGAGTGATGGTTTTCTTGTGATTCCTGTAAATACATTTTTATTGTTTTAAAACAATAAAATAAATGGTTAATGATGAAAAAATGATAACAAATGATCTTCTATTGATGGGAAATAATGGGAAAACAATCATTTAATTATTCGTGACATGTAAAATCAAAACACATATCTATTAACTATGTAGTGTGATATGAATGTCATAATAATTTTTTTTATAACATATCATTGTTTTTGAAAAGTGCATAATGGAATCAATACTAATAATAATACATTATGTTTCCCTAAATTTTTGATGCAATGACTGTGTATATAATTTTTAAATGTAGGAACCAACATCACATCATTCTAGAAGTGGGTTTTATCTTTATGGATTTAAATGTGTATTTAGTGTTTTAATGCACTAAAACAAGAATAGAAAAGTAAAAAACTATACAAAAAACATTTTACTGTCCTTAAATATGGGTGAAATTAGAGTAGATTTAATTTTTAAATGTAGGAAATGATGAAATGTAATTCCAAATGAGATATTTAACATTATAGATGTATACACATTTTTACTATTTTGAAACAATAAAACATGCATGGAATGATCAAAACAAGACGATCAATATAGTGTGGTCCAAAAGCCAAAGTACAACTAGAATAGAATTTGTTTTGAAATGTAGGGATCGAAAACATGTCATTCAAAATTTTGGTTTATACCATATGTCCGTAAATGCATTTTTTGTGTTCTAATGCACTAAAACATGCCTGTATTGGTGAAAAATAGTAAAATGACATCTGATTGTACCAAAATAATTTTTAAGTATTGTATATTTAATTGTGAATTATATGAACCAACACCACGTAATTCTGGATGATGGTTTTCCCATTACAGTCGAAAACATGTATTTAGTGTTTTAAAACAAAAAACATGCATGGAATATTTATAACCATAAAAACGATGTCTTGTTGCACTAAAATAGGGGGAAACATCATATATTTAATTCATAAAAATAAGAACCAATAGAATATCCTTTTGAATGTAGGATTTCCTATTATGGTCATAAATTTGTTTTTAGTATTTTAAAATAATAAAACGTGTGTGGAACTGTCCAAAGAAGAAAAAAATGTTGGATTGTTTTAAAATCAGGTAAATACACTATAGATTTATTCGAAAATTTATGAACTAACAACATGTAATTATGAATGATGGTTTCCCCTTTATGTTTGTAAACATATTTTTAATGTTTTGACACTCTAAAACAGGTGTGGAATGGTTAAAACTAGATAAGCATTATTTGTTTATACTTAAATCATTATACAAAGAGCATAGATTTGATTTCGAAATATTAGAATTAATAAAATGGCATTATTAATGATGGTTTTCCTATTATGGTTGTAATCAAGTTTTTAGTGCTTTAAAATACTAAAAAAGGCTTGGAAAAGTAAAAACTAGACAAACACCATCAAAGTTTCTTGAAATTATAAGAAACACACCGTATATTTAATTTTTAACATAAGAATTGATATAATTTTCATTTGAAATGATGATTTTTCTATAATGACCAAAAATGTGATTTTAGTGTTTTAAATCAATAAATCATGCATGGAACATTAAAACCAAAAAAATAATGTTATATTGTTCTAAAATTAGGTTAAATCCACCTTAGATTTTAATTTTGAAAAGTGAGAATAGATATATCATCATTATCAATGTTTGTTTTCTAATTATGGCCATAAATAAGTTTTTTTCGGTCTTAAAGCACAAAAACATAGATGGAATGATAAAAACCATGCTGATGGTTTCATATTGTTCTAAAATCAAGGGAAATAACTATTTATTTTTTATGTGTATTCATAGACATCGCATAAATTTAATGTGTGATGTAGTTGGAATTTTTATGTAACACTTATGAAAGGTACAAATGCCTTTTAAAATAAGTTTTGTGGGTGAAAAATAGGAAAATGATGTCATATTTCCCTAAATATAGGGTCATGTTCATTTTTATTAAATTGTGAAATGTAGGAACTACTATCATGAAACATTAAATGATGGTTTTCCCATTATATCCATTAATGTATTTTTAGTGTTTTGAAACACAAAATATTGCGTGGAAGTGTCAAAACAAGAAAAATGGAATTATATTTTCCTGAAATAAGGTAAATAAACACTATATATTTAATTCTGAAAAGTATAAATAGTTAACATGTCGTTCAGAATGATTGTTTTTTTGACTCTGGCCATAAATGTGTTTTTAAAGTTTTAAAACACTAAAACATATATGGAATAGTCAAGACCATGAAAAAAACATCTTATAGTCTTAAAATCAATAGTTATATACTATATATTTAATTTAGAAATATATTAACTAACATCACTTCATTATGAGTGTTAGTTTTCCCATTATTGAGATAGACACATTTTTAGGGTCTTAAGAAACTAAAACATGCATGGAATGATCAAAACCATCCAAATGATGTTGTTTTGGTTTGAAATTAGGATAAATACACTACTGATTAAATTATGAAATATAGGAACTAACATGATTAAATTTTGGGTGACTTGTTATAGATGTTAATGCATTTTTTTTAAAACACTAAAATGAATGTAGAATTGTCAAAACCATAGAGAACGACCTCAGATTGATGTGAAATCATTGGAAGAACACCACTTCTTTTATTTTGATATATTAAGCATGATGTGATATCAAAAATTTTAAAAATAATTTTTAAATAAATTTCAAGCACACCTCATGTCACTTTAAAAATAAATTTTATTGTTTATATATCCCTCCTCAGTTTCAAGTGATGAAAATTATCTTAAATAGATATGTTTTTGGTTTCAAAATGTTTTGAATTTTATATAATTTGGTTCATGTCTGATTTTAATTTTTTTGACTAAAAAATAACAAATTTTATGTGGGGAATTATGAATATACATTTTTTTTCTTTCACATTTCATTTCATAAATGTTCTTATTTTCATTGTAGGAGGACGATTCCGACAGTAGAAAGAAGGTTGACTATCCCTATCCAAGAAATTCTTCAAAATGCAGTCATGTTTGTTCTTAGTTTCTATGGTATAATAAATTTATATCAATTATTCTACTATTGTTTTGATTTATTATGTTTACATTAATTTTTATATATTTTGTTATATTTGATGAGATGGTATGGATGGTTTTAGTTGAAGATATGATGTGGAGGAAAAAGGACTTGGTAGAGGTCGTGAATTGGATCAAAATTGTTCTTTTTTTGATCGTAGATATAATTTATATGTATATTGACAGATGTATGGGTTGACATAGATTGAGGTTATGATCAAAGAATGTTTTTTAATGACTACAGATGTATGATGAGTTTATCATATATTTTTATTTTTATTTGTTATGTGCCATTTTTATTATAAATATTGTTTATTATTATTATTTATTAAATGAAATTTCATTTAACTGGGGTTACATATTACTATCTCTAAAAGAATCCACCGCTTATATGTTCTGTAGTGGTTTCATTAAATTCTTTTATTTCTCCAATGAATACTTTTATATGATAAAAAATTCAATAAATAAACAGGTAACTACCGCTAGATTCTTCAGAAATGACACTTAACAGGACTTCCATGAAGTAATTAAAATTACCTCTAAATGATTAGAGATCATGCAATACATGGTATTTTTTATAAGTTGTGTGTACCTTAGAGGTGGTTGTTCAAACCTCCGCTATATATTGAAAAAATCTCCACTAATTACCCTTTTTTATTTTCATCATTTTTGTTTTATTCTAGAGAAATTTAGAGGGAATATGCTATGTGGGGAATTCATCAAGTGTAAATTATAGTTTATAATATTTATATTCTTGGTAATACTATATCTAATGATTAAATCTTAGTTGATTCTATAAATATAGTTTTGAAAAAATAATAGACTAAACCAGTGAACATAATCAATGTACATATTTTTATTCGTTTGAAAGGATACACACAACAATTTGTTATATAAAATTATTAATTAGAGAACCTATTTACTAATATTAAATATGAAGGGTTTATGTTCAAATGGAAAAATGAATGTGTAGAATGTTTTGAAAAATTAAATGGGAGGATAATGAGTGTTAAAGGTTAGGATTTACCACCATGAGGGGATGTATTAATTATATACAATGATAAATAAATGAAAGAAAAAATATGTGTCATAATAAAGATTGATAATTTCGTTACACATACATCACGATAGTTATTGATTAATGAAAAATATATCCACCTGATGATCTTGAGATTTCATAATTACTTTTTTATTCTAAAATATAATTAGAAGTATCTTTATTATGAAAAATGTGAGATATATATGGATCAAAAGATTTTGAATAACATTTGAACATAAAACGAGATCAACGTGATAAAAAATTGATAGATTGAGCTACTCATGGATTATGATTTCACAATACAGTAACAATAATGGAAGGTAAATAAGGTAAATGATCTATAGATATGGAATTACTATGGATTACTAACCAATAAGAGGACTGATTGGGATCATACGTCATGTGATTTAATAAAAAGAGGTATGAGAATTATTAAGGATGGGAAATAAGTCATATTTTTTCAAATTATTACCAAAAAATATTTTTTAGAAAAGCTAAAATGTTATTATATTGATGATGAGAATTGTAAAATGATAATTTAAGTATTGAATGATGAGATATTAAAAGATTTTTTTATGAATATGGAGTCATTATATATTAAAATAATATATTTGTTCAATAAATTCATGATTTTAAAAGTGAATTTTTATACTATTCTCATAGCTCAAATGTCTTTCTACACTATAGTATCACTATGATCTATAGAAGTTTTAAGGAAAATTTATGGTGGGATAATGTGATGTGGTAAATTGCTAATTATGTATCATGATTATCATTTTTTTAGTAGGTGAAGAATCATATTAAACTACCTAAGAAATCCACGAATCACCTACCCATTGTTATATGTAATTTTGGTAATATTACTATAGATTTTGTTAGAGGGCTACCAAACACTCTTATAGAAAGAGATATTATATGGTCTATTATTTATCTTCTAACCAAAATTTCAAAATTCTATTCCATAGTAAAGTATTTATATCTGGGTAATCATAAAAAATCTATATTATATGATTGATGTCGATATATGGGGATCATAAGATGTTATAGTGAATAACAACACAAATCTCTTCAGGTGGTAAAATTATCGAAAGTTTGAGGATGACATATTTTGAATGATGTAATGCATGATCTTCATTTATAGTAGCCTTTTCTATCTGGGGAAACAATATCACAGTACACATACTTTTATTCATGATTTTGATTGAAAAAAACTATAAAATTTTATGATTTAATTTCATAATATTAAATTAATTTTGCAAACTAAAATATCAAAATTATCTTATTGGAAAATTTTTGGTGTTTTTTGAAAAGATTTATTTTTTAGCGAATAGTGAAAATTTCAAATTGTTTTCATTTCATTTCTTTAAAAAATACCCAAAATATAATAAATTATACAATGAATTGATAAAATTAACCTTAATTTATAAATTATATCATTAATTACATACTAATCAATATTAAACATGATCTTAGGACAAAAATAATTTTATAATTAAAAGTGATTTTATTTAGAATGCTATTTTTCATTGTGCTTTATGGGATTATTATAAAATTTATCTATGAAATTTATATTTATTTATTTATTAAAACTTGATTCAATATTTTGAATCAACATAATTAATGTTAAATAATATAGTGAAATTCATTTTGGTCAGAATTAATAGAAAAAATTGTAAAAATTTGTAAACACAATAAAATCGTAAATCGGGTTTACCAGTGTTAAAATTAGTGATACGAACACGATTTCTCATCTTAATTAATATTATATAAATCTATTTCAACCCTTATTGTCTTATATTTTAGATTTAATTGTTTTTGGGACACTTTTCTATGAAGATTACCCATATAATATTTTATTTAAAGAGGAATAAAAAATTTTACTCCCGTTTTTATAATATTATATTATATGCTCACATAAGAAAAAATTAATTTTGAGTTTATATAAAAAGATATATTAATAATCAAGAAATTATTTTCATTATGAAAATTTATTTGCAATTGTTAGTGATTATATTATTTTATTAAATGGTAACCCAATAACGACACAATATTTATTTAATTAATATTAAATTAAAATAAATTATATTAATAATATAAAATGAAATTCAATTTGGAAGAATTATTTTGTCTCATAAATTTTATAGAAGAATATATCATATATGGTGTTTTTTAAAGGATTATAATCTAATTTTATGAAATTATTAATGACTTGAAATTAAAATTAATCTATTACTTCCAATAAACGACCATATAGAAATTTAATAATATACAGTAAAATATTAAATTATTTAAAATTTATAAAAAAAATTATATTACGACATGTGAATTGTATAAAATTGATTTTATTAAACATGTACCATTTATGGTTCAATTTTACTTATATGGTAACATTTATGACCATTAAATAGTATAAAACTTTTCTGTTGTTATAATTGTTGAAAGGGTTAACATGGGGTAAAACTGAGAGATAAGGGTCCAAATTACCCAAAAGCATTACTAATAATCCTTGGTTGATTTAATTTGGAACTGAACCTCATAAAATTACCATATTATTAAATATGGATCCATTTTTTAAATATTTTTTATAAATAATAAATTTAATCTTTGAATTATTACAAGTATATTGCTCACCTCAATTATAAATAGCCACCTCATCCCCTCACTTCTTCATACCTCATAAGAAAAATAGATTTACAAAAACCTGAAAAAATATCTCCCCAAAATCATACCAACATTAGATACGTTTTAGTATTCGCAAAATTCTATCTCTAGGGTCCTTAAAAGGATATCAAAATGTTGCTTCTATATGAAAAGGTAGTGATTTTTACGACACTTTCTAATTTATTTTTTCTTATCCATCCACAAAATATAATATACAACCACATTAATAATAAATCTAATATTATAAATATATTTATATTTTATTATTATTTGGGTAAAACCAATTTCCATTAATTTTTCATCCAATGGGAATAAAAAAACATCGCTTGTGCGTATGTATGGTTTACCATCTCCGTGTGGCTACATAATTTGTTTTTCATCATCACATTAAATGGATGGTTATAAAGATTAAACTAATAAATATATAAAAATTATATTTTTGAATTGATTATTATTTTTTAAATATAATCTATTATTTATCTCGTTACATTTCAACACATTAAAAAAATTATAGCTTTTCTCATGAATGTGTGAGGCCTACCACCACCAGGAAGCGATGTAATTCAATTCTCACGACCTCTTTTCAAGGATGATTTTAAATGTGTATAAAATAAATATTTATGATATTTATATTATTATTAACATCACGGTGATTATTTGACAATGATAAATATGCAATGACCAAATATAGTGAACTATATCATACATAAAAACAAAACTGATAACACTACAAAAAAATATTTTAATAAATAATTATTAATATATATCTATTGAAATGATATAAGTGGATCATATATGACGTAATATGTATTTATATGGATATATAATATAATTTTAATGAATTAAAAATATTTATACAATAGGCTGAAGTAAATTACACAGCAATTCAGACTTGATATAAAGGTTTATTTCTCAATCTCATCATTATTTGGGTCTCTTTTTGTCTACATATCCACTCATGGAATTAATTGATCATACATTAAAAAAAACTATGTTTTCATCGGGCATGTTTTTTTATTAAATAAAATGTTTTCAATTTATTTTCTACACATTAATTACATAATAGAAAATACAAATATTTTTATGTCAAAAATGATTTATTTCTATCATTGGTCAAAAATAATATTTTATCCATATCCAAGTATTTTAAAAATGATTTCATGCATAGTTTTTATACAATAATTTTATAAAATAAATTTATTTCTATTCATGATTTAATTTTTATGATATGGTTTAAAATTATTCACCTTTTCATTATTTATGAGGTACAGTTGACTTTTTTAAAAACATTTGAAAGAAATGTTTATTTTAACATGCACAACTTGAAAATAATTTTCCATCTTCATTAATGATAAATGATTTTATTTTTATACTACATAGCTAAAATAATTTTCAATGAAATTTTTTTCTTTAATTTTCTTAAAATTTTACACTTTAAAATATATTATATGAAAATAAAGAACGTATTTTTATCAGTAAATTTATTTTTGATATTTGTATTTTATTTTCATCAATTTTTAAAACAATTTATGGATATTATTTTTTTAATTGAATATATTCATTACGACTAACCCTAAAACTACTGCGAATGACTTATGATCATGTTAAATTTATCTATTGGGAATTATACTAACATGGTGTACGTTATTATTTCAATATGAAGGTTTATATTGATTATGTATTGAATTATTATTCCCCCGTTTCCTATGATGATTTCATTGGAATTATTATCTAAAGTGAGAGGCTCATTATATACCCTAGATTCATCAATATGTATCGTGGGATATACATGTTAGGCTATTTTCCTTGTTCATTATCTATTTTCTTATATTTTCTAAGAACAAGGCCTTGATGATAAGATTTTGTTTTTTGATATTATGCATTTTATCTTTATGAAACTAGTTATTGTTTTTCAGGTGATTATTTATTTTTTATTTTATCTGTGGATTAATTCCCCATTTGGGAATTTGTTATACGGAATATTTTATTTATTGATTATCTCAACCATATTATTCATTTTTTATTTATTTTATGATGTCTTATTTTATATGATTTACCTTACTAGGTAGTTCAAATAATCTTTTATTCAATTTTCCTTTCCCATAGATATGAAAATAGATCAATTAATGAATTCATGGATTTACTCGATGAAATATCAAAAAATATAATAATTATTACTACATTATATTTCATTTTTTTGAATTTCATGTGAGAATAAGGTACGTATCTTATATATAATGTTTGATAATGTATTTGATCTGTCAAGATGTGATCACTTATATTTTGTGCCAATGTAGTAAAAAACATCATCTCCTGGCTACTATAAATGGGGTTTTACAATAAAAAATTTCCACTTTATTTTAAAATGGAATCAACATAACCATATATAACTTATATAATGAAAAAATCAATTATTTTTATTTTAATAAATTTTATGGATGAATTTGGAGAATAAAATTATACATAAAAACTATTATTTCAAAAAATGTAATTATTTGGATTTTCTTCTTAAATAAATTTCAACCAATTATAGAAATTAAATATTAAACAATGCATTGTATATTTGGATTGATGAAATCAAACTGTTGTTAATAGGTTACTTTTAATATTTTTCAATATGAATGGTAATCGTATTAAATTTTTATTTACCTAGTAAAGGTAAAACGAGTTATTCGGTGTTAATACTAATTTTATAAGACTTAAAATTCAATCTAATAGCTACCTATAATTAATTTTATGATTTTGTTTTTTCATGATCATCCAAACATAAATACTTTGAAATAAATATATTTAGATTTTATTTTAACCTTCATTATATTAATATAAAAGATGATGTAAAATAATAAATCTTTTTCATTTAATATCTATAATATTTTTTGACAAAGATAATTACATATTATGTTTGTTTATAAAATTGTATTTGATATATGAATGATTTTTTTATCAGTTTAATTCATTTTATTTTTTATAGGAATTAATTACCTTAAATGATTACTCAATATCCACATAGTTCGTGTTTATGTAGTTGAAAATTTAAATTTATTTTATAAGAACTGTAGATAAATTATTTTTTGGGACAGTTGAAGTTCCCCATTAATTTTATAATATTTATAACATATTATAAATTTTTTAAATTTTTATATTCTAATTATATTTAAATGATATTGTTTTCAATGTCAATTTATACTAATAGTTCCAAAAATATATTGAATTATATTTTATTATATATTCTTCTTATCATATTAACAATGAATGAGGACAATTAATATGATTAACGGTCTAAATTTTCATCCATTTTTCATTTGTGATCCAATTTTAATATTTTAAGTTAGAATATAACCCTTTAATATTGATGATGTTTTTAACGAGTTTAAGAAAAAAAATTTAACAAAAGGGATAAACAAAAAGAAAATAAGTAATATTATATCTAAAGCTAACTAATTTTATTGAATTGTTATAGTGAGACTATATATTTTGTGTATTTTAATCAATCTCATTTTTATCTATTTCAAATTAGTTATACACATATCATATTATAATATTTTTTTCCTTCCAAAAATAGATATAATGTTATATTATAATAAATATTTTGTAATGAAATGATTTAAATTTAATATAAATATTATATTTTTTCGAATTCATTTTAAATGGTATAAAATTTCAACCATATTTCATTTATGAGGCAATTTTCATTTAATGGTAACATTTTATCAATTAAATTGTATAAAAATTGATATTTCGGTAATTGTATCAAGTTTTAACGGGGGTTAAAAATAATATATAATGGTAAAAAATAACAAAAAAATATTTAAAAAGTATTGAATGAGATACATAGACTCGTATTCATTTTATATTTTTAATAATACCAATTTAGATTTCATGATCCATGAAAATAAATATATATTAATTTAATAATTCATGTGATTCAAAGACTGCCACTCCCCTAATATATAAGAGGAATCTTACCCTCAATAACTATTCAAAAAAATTTGGCCTTCTTGATGATTCAACACTTAACCTAATATTATCATATATTCCTTAACCACATCATATATCTTATGATATATCCAGAAGACCATCCTTTTAAGGCCTAAGGTGTTATCCTAAAAAGGTTTCTCTATGAAGAGGTTTATCAATTAACCAAGTGTTTTAAATTTAATTTTTCATTATACCCCTTTTAAATTTATGGTATCAATTCTAAATTATTGACATACTTATCATATATATACAAAATATTTACTATAATGATGGGACAACCATTATCCCCCTTCGTTCCATCCATAGGAAAATGATAACGTCACTCATGCATAAGGATTCATTTAATTAATATATAGTATATATATATATATGACAATAAAATTATTCTAGAATGATGAATTATTATTTACCTCTTTTCGTTCCATCATTCAAAATGTGAAATGTGTGTTCAAGCATACATACAGCTAACAATCTCTTTGAAAGGTGTTATTTATTTTTATATATCTACCTATATGAATGAAAATATATATGTATAATAAATACATATTATATTTTTATCATAATTTAAATTATTTATATGATGAAACCGTGATCAATTCATAATTACCAAAACCATCGAACCGAAATATGCATGAAAAAGAAATCAGTTATCACTATAAAATGTGTTTTAAATAATAATTATCTAATAAAACAGTGATAATATGTTATAAGTAAGTCATATATGCTATGCTATATATAATTATTGTTATTTATTTCATCTATAATAATTATATATTTATATTATAGGTTGTTCAAACACATTTGGGAGAATATGATAAATGAGGTAACAAATTGTGTCTCAATCCCATTTTATTTGGGACTACTTATGTTTTAATTTATATTAAGGATTTTATATGGTGATTATTAGATATGTCAATTTCATATTTCTTCTTACTATATTATTTATGGAAAATAAAATTTTTTCTTTCATTTTCCTTACTTTAAGTAATCATGAGAGTAAAATAATGTTTATAAGGAAAACTAATTATTTTTTACTCTTTCATCAAAAATCATATTCATACATGTATATGTTTTTTTGAATGATTTTAATTTTTTTTTTGATAGTATGATATGATTTTTTAAATTCATTTTTATTATATTTAACATTTTTAATAATTTTTTGAAATGAATATTCTTGTCATTTTTCAAATGTGGTATTTTAGACTGTTTATTAATAAATAAAAATGTATAGTTTTTTTACATAGATGATTGAATGAAATTTTATGCCTTCATGACTGATCAGTGGTATAAAGATTCATTTAAATAATTCCACAATTTTTTTAATGAATTTTTGTAATAATTTTTTTGGTTTTTAGATATAAAATACGTTATTAAAACATAATGAGAACTTTTTCAAAAAAATATTTGATGAGATATTTTAATGTATTTTATTATTTATAATAACATTATTTTATTTTTCTTTAGCATTATTTGTCTTATAATCCAAGTATATCATCACTATTATTTCTCCTGATGATTTAATATTATGCTAAAAAAATTTTGATGCCAATTTATTTTCCATGGGATATATTATGATGAATTTACGAAGAATTTATAAAAAATATTTTCCTCACATAATTTCTTATATAAGGATATGATGAATGGTTGGATGATCTCATTCCAAAAATATTATGGGTTTTTAATGGGAAATGTGTAATCGGAATTATATATCCCTCCAATGCATTGGGTAATATTTTATAACTCAAGAAATAACTATAAAAAAGAAGTCGATTTACATAATCCACTATTAAAAATTAGTCGATATGCTTAATCTACTTTAGAAAATGGTACGGATTCATAATCTATGGTGATATAGAAAAAAAGTGTTTATATCCACTCTACTATGTTCTTATGTTATTTCAAGTCAGACATGACATATTAAATTGTTTATATACCTACGATGGTGTAACACATTCCGGACATGAATTTATTGGTCATGAATTATTTATTCTGATTTCATACTCTTATGAATCATGTTATTTGAAATGATAACATTTTATGACATGGACCATGTAAATGATTTATAACAGATTGGTTATGAAATTTATAAGTTATTTTCATGATTTCATACATTTTTCACATCTTATTATTTTACATTTTTATAGATTGAGATCTCTCATTCTTACCCTTGCTGAGTATCTGATCTCACCCATTTTTATGTTTCCTTTTCCAATGATATGAATAAAGGATATAAATATTTTCAAGGTTGATGGGTATAAAGTCAGAAAAATTATGTGTAATAAAAAATAATATTAGAAAAATACAATATTTATTCCCCTAGTCTCCAAATACAGAAAACATTATGGTTTTAGGATAGATTTTAATGTTATGTGTTGAATATTAATCTAAAATTATTAAATAGTCATGTAAAAATTATTTGTTCACCATTGTTTGTATCAAAAATGGGTTTAGATAATATTTAAATATTATGATTATTTGACTTTGTTGAAAACCATGGGAATAAGTGTATGTATAGTAAAATATTCTAATGTATTAGTAATAACCATGGATAACCTTGTTTAAACAAAATTTTCCATTAATTTCGAAAAAGGTTTCAGTATTTTTAAATACATTGTATTATATTAATTATTATATGATTTTCCACGCTAATTAAATTTTTTTAGTAATGTAACCAAATTTTGTTTTATTAATGTATTTAAGACTGTATATAGTTTAAATTTTACGTTTGACGATTTCTAACCATAGATTAAAAAATCACAACACACTTCCTTAAATTATATCATTTTACTAACATTATATATTCGAATTTTTTATAATGTTGTCGTAGAAAACATATTTTTTAGATGTGTTATTTTTTTAAAATGGAATGAAATTATTTTTTCCATATGAACCAAATTATATAGAACATAGATTAAGTTTTCTCTAAGAATCCAACTATATGAAATCTCATAAATATTTAGGGATTTTAATTTATACATCGCTCGAATGATTTTGATGTAAATCATTTAACAGTTTATATAGTACATATAATGAAGTATAAAAAATCACCACCAGATGAAGTTATGAAAAGTAGACCAAAGAAATTTTATAGAATGAAGTAATTCATGCTCATCGAATGATCCTATAAAAAGAAATATAAGATGAACAATATATGTTTTTCATGATGAAAAGAAATTATTCTACTAGATAGAACCATTCAATAATTGTAATGGTGATTTATCAGAATTGACCATTAAAAAAAGAACATGTACTAAACCTTACCAATTTATAATGATTTATTCTAAAGTTATTGGAACCACCTCCTAAAAAATTGAATAATAATGATTAATAAATTATAATAAATAGAAGTAGCATTTGAGGAGGAAAAATCATCAGAAACTTAATTTTTTTGAAACTAAAGCTCTTAAAAAATTTCATCACTGATGATCTAGAGGTCCATTGATTATTTTTTAGAAAAATTACTCATGTGATCATTTGTAATATTTATTTAGTTTTCTACTTAAGGAATATGTGTGAGTATTATAAATATCATAAGATATTTTTTCTCAGTAATTGAGAGTTTGAACATGTGTTTGATAGAGGGAGTTTATGTATAAGAATACAATGGTTATTCTGATCTTTTTTTAGGAATCCCTAGGATATCGAAGAAAATATCGTTTTGATCATTGTATAGAGTTACACATTTCATAAATAAGACAAACCATTACTATTTTTTGAAAACAATGAGTACCTATTGTCCTGTCTATTTATATCATTATAAAGTAATGTTAAATAGTCTTTGACTTTTTGATAAATCATTTTTTCTTTTTTCTTGATTTATAATTTTTATATATTTAATAAATTTTTTATATTTATATTAATTAGGTTTGTGGAGTGTTTCATAATATATGATATACCAATTTCTGTAACTCTAAATTTATTAATGATTGGTGAAACTGTATATCAGAATACATTTATTTACATTAAAAAAATAATTATCTAAATTACATACATTAATATGTTACTAAAAAATTTTATTTTTATTTTATTAGATGGAATTCAATATGCACCCATTTCTTGTTTAAAATTGATTTCTATTTTTAACCTAAATTTGGTATCAGAGAAGGTTTCTAAATTTATATTTTTTTTATAAATAGTTACCGAAATGTGTATAATATATAATAGTATACATTTATAGATTATAAAAGTTTTAAAAGTTGGTACTCTTAAAAATATCAATCCTAGAAGAACACTATTTTTTATGGTGATAATAATGAATATTAGAGAGATAAGACGAGACTTTTTGATCAATAATGGAGATGATAATTTTTTGATGTTGAAAAGAAATTGTGTTATTAATGAAAATGATTTTTATAATAAATCTAAATATAAAAAAACAATGTATCAAATGAATTATAGTGCAAAAAGACCTTTATTATGTTATATATAAGGGAATATATATAAATAAGTTTCAGCTTTTGATATGTCAAATATAATTTGGAAAAACAGAGGACTTACAATCATTGGGAAAAATATTAGAATTGACATAATAATATTTTTTAAAGGGATGATTATCGATCACATGATGTATTACCTAGAGTATTAGTTTCTAATGTGCATCTAATATTTATTATTATTTAAATAGTTAAACTCTTGAGAAGAAAAATATTTAACATATTGAAATTAGATTTAAAAATTATAAACATTATTACTAATGAGTTTCAATCGAAACAAAAATTATTAGTTGAAACAAGGAATATAAAAAATTTGATTTTTGATTATTTGGTTGGAATGATTATATAGTGTGAGGTTAGAAATAATGGGATGTTGATAAGGAGAATAAAAAAATAATGGAGTATCTTTATCTTTTACTTCTATAGTTGTTGACAATGAGTGTTCAAATGATAATGATTATAAATATAATAAAAGATGAAAAAAAGTAGAGATAAAATGTAAATCATATAAATGAAGTGATAATTAATTATACAATATTAACGAATGGATCAATAGTATAGTTGAAAAAACATGTTTATTTATAAATATAAGAAATTTTTTAATGATTGAAATGTTAGTAGTGATTTTAATGAGATGATATGTTATGAGTATAAGAATATGGGGAACATTAGACTATATTTTCCTATAATTAAGATTAATAAAAAGAGATAAATATTTTTCAATTAATGTCCTAAAATAATGAAATTTTATGATCGTAAGTTTCTAACACATGGAGTTAAAGTGGAAGAGAATTTTCCTAAAAAGATTATTTTATAAAAGTTACAATATTCATAATGTTGTTCGTTTTATTGCCTATATAACAAATAAAAATCAACACTACATAGAAATTTTATCTATTGAATATCTTAAAACATTAATAATAAAATAAATTTATCGTAATTGTAAGGATAAATTTAGTTCTACTTAATCTAAATAAAAACATTAGTTCTGAATGAAGAAGATTTGAGTCATAAGGATGATATCAAAAAGATTCAAGGTCTAGTAGAATATGTTATTATATTAAAAAAAGAAAGTAGAATAATTAAATTATTTAATAAGATATTGAATAGGGGAAATTTATTGTTGATGATTCAAATATATTTCCATAAGATTTAAAAAATTGAAAATTATTTTTAAGAAACATTTCAGAAATTTCTGATTTTTTTCATTAGACTATTAATTTTTTTATTAATCAAACATAAATTTTTTTAATTATATTGAATGAATATTCTTCAATAGTTATTTGGTAGATGTATTTACATTTTTATTGGGTTAATATATTTTCATTTTTTAGGTTATTTATTTTTTCTAAAATATAACTTTTTCTCCTAAAAATGTTATTTTCTCAATCATTTAAATAACATTTTATACCTGAATTTTTTAAATATGCATAGGGGATGAATGAAAGAGAAAGCATTTTCTCAAAAAAATATTCAGGCAATGGATTATTAATAATAGGGATATATATTTTAGGGGAATGAATATATAATTAAATAAATAAATTTTTGTATATAAATTTTCAATACAGTGTGGGTAATTTTTTCAAACTTATATAAGCAATAGGTTTTCTCATTGGGAGTTTTGTTTTATTATTTTCAAAAAAGATGATATTGATGAGATGAATGTTTACATTCAACAGTTTCTGTCCTTTGTTTTGAAAAATACATCACACCTTATAAAAATAAATATTTCAACTAACATTACAATTATTATGTGTAAATATTTTTTTTATAAAACATGTATAATAAAATTCATTGAATATTTTATAAATTTTATTGAAATGGGTTTTTTTTCACATGAACCAAAGCATACAATACTTATATTTTATACTCCAGACAATCCAAACTAGAACAAATCTAATAAAATGGATTGAATAATAACTTGTATATCATATGGATAATTTCAAGGTACTCTGATGAAGGTTAATAATTTTAATAAGACGATGATAAAAAAATTACCACAAGAAACTTTTATATAAATGCTACCACAAATACATTTTTGGTTTGATTATTACATGGTATTTGAATGATATTTTATAAACACTTATGGAATCAACCATAAGTATTTTTTAGACAAACTTAAATTGGTATATTGGATGGAACTAATCATGATTTAAAATGGTCCTTTATCATAATTAATAATAATAAAAATAATATCTAATGATGATTGTCAAGGTTATATGGGTTTGTCTGATGATGATGATATAATGTTTCATAAAAAAATATTATGATTATTTATGAAATGACTATAATTAAATGTAAAATTTGAGGAGGAAAATGATTTTTCAATTTAATTATTTTACTCATATAAAATTTAAGGTTTTCATATCACAGATGATTTGAAGATACATTGATTATTTTTTTACCATATTTTCAGTTGTGGACTATATCGTAATATTTGTAGAGTTTTTATTGTAAATAATCCATGTCATGATTATAAACTCCTTATGAAAATTTGTGTTCTTAATTTTCTACCTGATCTTCTGTCTGATTGGTGGATTTTTGGGATAATATGGCATAGGTTATTCTAATATTGGAGATTGAGGTTCTTGAGGCTAGTGAAACTGATGTTGTTCTGATATTTGTATAGATATATTCGATTCATAGAAATACAAACCATTATGGTCTGGTGAAAACCAAGGATACTTAAATTATGTATTTAATATCCTCAACTATTACGGTTGGAGAGTGGATATATTTTGTCACACCCCGACCGCAGACGTCCATAATTTTTTCTCTTTTCTTGGTCCCGGTTTAAATTTTTCGAAGATTAATTGTGATTGATGGTTTCGCACCGGTGCGCGGTCATCGCATCGCTAGCGGTGATCGTGCGCTCGGCCCGGGTGACCACATGTTCGCCCGACGGTTAAATTTTAACTTCTACTTTATGTTCATAGTTAATATAATTAGTATTGTTAAATTATTTTATTATCATTATTATTTTATTTATTAAGTTGGTTATTATTATTATTATTGCAAATTTTATAATTTTTATTATCTTTATAAAAGTTTTATTATTATTATTAATATAAGTTTTATTATTATTATTATGATAAATTTTATTATTATTAAATGGTTTGATTATAATTATACTTTTTATTATTTTTATTGTAATGTTTTATTATAATTATTAATATTATTATTTTTATCATATATATATATATATAAACTAAACCCCTCCACCTAACCCTAATCTCGTCCGCCCCCCATTTGCGGCGCACTCTCCCTCACCTTTCTCCCTCTCTCCCCGACCTCCTGCCCTCGGCGCCTCCCTCGCTTCCCTCGAGCCGGCCTCCCACGCACCGCCGCACGTCCCGGCGCCCGCCTCCGCCACGCTGGCGCCTGCTCACCCCAGCCCCCTCCGCGTTTTTCTCCCCTTCTCCCTCCGCCCTCCCTGCGTTTTTCCTGCACCGGCCAGCCCCTGCTCCTCTTCTTCAGCGCCGACCGCCGACCGCCGCCTCGGCTCCCGTTTCTCTCCCGCTCAGCCCAGGCGCAGCGCCCCGACCTGCCACCTCTCTCCGTCCCGAGCCCGCGCCCTGCTCCCCGTCCCGGTGTCGCCACCCCGCTCCGGCGCGCTCCCGCCTCCTCCTTGCGCCGAGCCCGTACCCAGCCCGCTTCCCCGTCGCCTGTCCCTGCCTCCTGCGTCCGAAGCCACACCGCCGCCTGGTTCCCCCCCCTGTCCCGGCCTGCCGACCCAGCCGACGCCCCAGCCGCTCCTCCCCTTCGGCGTCGCCCTCCCTGCTCCCTTTCCGCGTTCCCGTCCAGCCGCCGAAGTCCGGCGTCCCGAGCCCTGCCCTTCCTCCGGCCTCTCCGTCGCTCCGGCCAGACCCGCCGCCTGCGCCGCTTTCCTCCCCCTCCGCTGTACGTTGCTCCTTTTATTTTTTATTTTATTTTGTTTTATATCGTTTTGTTATATCTTATTTCATCATGTTAATAATAATATTATTATTACATTATTATTATAGTATTACTATTAATATTATTATTGTATTATTATTATTAGTATTACGTTAATATTATCATTAATATTATTATATCATTATTAAAATTATTATTATTAATTATATATTATTATTATTATTATTATTATTATTATATTTATTATCATTTTAATTATTAACATATTATTATTATTATTATATTTATTATTGTTATTATTATTTTAATTATCTTATTACATCCTTATTATAATTATTATTATGTTATTATTATTAATACTATATTATTATTATTATTATTATTATGTTGATATTACTTTATTATTATTATTATATTATTATTAGTATTTTTATGATTATTATTATTGATATTAACATTTCATATTATCATTATTATTATTATGATGGTTATTAACATATTATTAATGTTATTATTACTATTATTATTAATACTAATATAATTATTATTATTTTAATTTTTATCGTATTATTTTTATTATTATTATTATGTTATGATATTCTTGTTATTATTATCAAATTATTATTATTATTATGCGATTGTCATTATATTATTATTATTAATATTATTATGTTAACATTATTTTATATTATTATCATTATTATATTATTAATATATTATGATTTTGTTAAATTGGCATTGTTCTTATTATTATTGTTATTATTGATATATTATAATTATGCTAATTATATTATTATTGTTATTATTATTTTCTTATTATTATTACTCTGGCTTTTACTTGTGCTTTGTTAGGGGTTTTCTTCATCAATTTATATTTATTTTTGGTAGGTTTAAGACCTTAGGACCCACGCAGGGCGTTTCCGAGAAAGCGCCATCGCCGCGCCTTGTTTTTGAGGTTCTGCCGTCTTGCGCCGTGTCGTTTCGTTCCGAGCCGCGTCTTGAGGTAGGTCTCCCATCACACTCGCCTTTAAATGTAGAATTTATTTATTCCTTGTCTTTTATTGGATTTCAGTAAATTTAAAAGTATTATTAAGTAGTAACTTATAATGTGGTTTGCTCTGCTTATTTCTAGCATTTCAGTGGAAGTAGTTTTTTCTCAGTTTTAACTGTGTATGTTTTCCTGATGATACTACAATATGAATTCATTATGAAATATGAAGATCATATTAAATTGGGTTCTGAAGCGGTTTTGGTGTGTGTAAAATGGTAGGCGTATTGGTTATGGAAAATGGTGTTTTTATTTGAACCTTGAATTGAGGAAGTGCCGTGTGACCTTTAAACTTGATTTTCGGAAACATTAAGCGTGGTTCTTGGTAGTTGAAAAAGAAAAAAAAATGTTTTCCTTTGATGCGTGATTAAAATTCTGGATTTCATTTGAGAAATATTATTCTTTCAAAAGGTGTTTAAAGGCCCGTTTGGCTCTTGATAAAAATGGGGTGCGTTTGGAACTAGGAAAATGTTTTCTTACTTGTGATACCAACGTCTTTCAGGTTTGAGATGCTGATTTGAGTTTCTTAAATAATGTTCTAAGTGCGTTTCTGGTTTTCAATGGTGTGGCGTACGTCATGTCCCTTTGGAAATGTTTTAGTGTTAAATGTTCAAAAGGTAAATGTTATGACGGCCCGGTTGGCACTTTAATAAATGTGAAGTGATTATACTTATATTTATATATATATATACGTACTTGTGAGGGCATTTCTACAGGGGGACTTCCCTTCGAGGGTTGTCGTGTAGCGATGTCCGTGTAAGGGGTTGGCAAGTGCGGTGAGATGAGCCACGCGTGCGCGGGTCTCCCACTTACACAGTGTTACAAAAACTACTATGGGTTCCTGGGCGTCTTGTAGATTATCGAGTGACGGTTGCTTGCTAACCCCGATTAGACTGGTTAGTACCCCCTGGAGTTACAGACAGGCCAGGAGGGATGTGCCACTAGTTGGCTGTTAGGGCGGCCAGTTGGTTATTGACTATGGAGTACCATGCCGGCAGGTAGTCTGAACCCGAGTACGTCCAGGGGTTTTCTAGGGATGTTCAGGATCACCCATGGTTATTGCTGATAACTTCTGGTTTGTTTTTACTTGCACTTGGTTTTCCTTGCCTGTTTACCTTTACTTGCACTTGTTTTCCCTGCTTGTTTTCTTTCAGTAATATTACACAGCCTATACTGTTAGACTTCGAGAAAAATGGTTTTCGAATGAAAATGCTTTACTTGCTTTGGGTTAGATTTGAAAATGTAACACTTTGCTTTTCAGAATGAGTTTAAAACTAATGAAATGGAACTAACTTTCGAAAAAGAATAAGGGAAATGTCTCGTGTTTGATTTTTAAGAAAAGCATTGTGAAAACATACTTTTATACTTTGTAGTTCAAACCTGGAATAGGTAGATTCTATATTTACTGGCAGTGCTTTGGGATCTTGTTGTGGGGCTCACCTACTGAGTACTTTTGTGCTCACGCCTATCTTTTACCATTTCAGTCGCAGGTCTTCTGTTTTGAGTCGCTCAGTGTTGGAGCGAGGTTGCTCTCTAGTTGGGTGGTGACCTGAGAGGTCACATGGAGGTACGTGGTTGTGTGGTTTTTATTTCTTCTCCGCTGTTAGTGTTTATTTATTCTGTTCCATTTACTTTTGTTCTGGGCTGAAATCGTTCCCAACGATCAAATTTCAATGCCCGGCACTTGTTGCCATCCCGGGGGGATCGGGAACGCCCCTCGGGACTTGTCGCGGACCGGCTCGGGTGACCGGTTCAGGGTCGACCCGGGCTGGTTCGTGACAAAATGGTATCAGAGGTGGTCTTGTTATTTGGGTTGTCCGGTAGAAGGAGATTAGGACTGTCGGAACTCGAGGGGTAGGTACGGGAAGAGCGTCGCGAACTCTTGCTCGCACTGATCCTCGAGTTACCAGGGGTAGTTCGGGAATTGTGTCCTTGTCTTTTCTGGTTTGTCTTGGATTGAGAGATGACAATGGAGGCAAGCCGATGTTACGTTGTGATTTCACATGGAGTAGTGACCCATGTGGAGCCCGAGTACGTGGTTTGAATTCCTCCTAGTGGTCGACGCTGACTTGGGACATGGCCCACTACCATGTCGCCAGGTTGAGTGTGACTACTAGTCCCTCATTTCAGTGATTGATGCAATCTTGGTTGCTGCTTTTGTTTTGGTCTGTGTAAGTACGTTGTTTGAAATGAAAAAGGGTTTTTGAAAAATTGGACTGGTTTCTTTTAAAGGACTTTAAATGTATAAAATGGGTTTTGAAACTGAAATCTCTTGATTTGGAAATCTGTTGTTTTCTTGGAATTGGATAAGAATGATTTGGATTGAAACCTCGGTTCCTCTTTATGAACGTCTGCACATGTGTGAGAATGCATGGAAAGTGTGTGTTGATGCACGTATGAATGGAATGTGGATAAGGACATGTGCAACGGTTCATGAGATTACCTGGGTGTGTTTGAAATTAACGCTTGGAATTTGTTTTCTAAACTGGTTTTAAAGGGAGAATGGTTTTGGAAAGTTTTTGGTTTGAAAGTGGATTGGTTTTTGGAAAGTAATCTTGAGAAAGGGTGGTTTTGAAATCAAAAATGAAAAGGTAATTTTTAAAGAGTTGATTTTATTTTGGGTTGTGTTGTATCTGTTTGGTCCTTGTGCTGACTGTTTTTGATGAAGACGCTTTTATTGATGATTGCTTCGATTTGATGTGGGTCTTGGCCTTGTGTTTTATATGTCGCTCAGGAAATGCCGCCCAGAAAGGTCTCTAAGGATTCGGATATGTCATGCCCAGTTTTTAGTCCTCCTCAGACTTTGCCTGTTCTCCATGGTGATCAGGGTCCGTTAGAGGCAGTAGAATGGCTTGAGGAAGTGGAGCGTGTCTTTAGAATGTTGGGAACTCCCGATAATGTTAAGATTCGTGCAATTATGGAGTCGTTTGAGGGTCCAGCTCTGGACCAGTGGAAGATGGTTACCCCACCGTCAACGCAAGGTAAAATGACGTGGGATATCTTTAGAACCGTTTTCATCCAATGGTTTGTACCTGAGGAAGTGATGCTGGAGAAAAAGAGAGAGCTTGTGCATATTCAGCAAGGCCAACGGACAGTGAAGGCATATGTTGACCATTTCAAGGAACTGATTTCCTTTTCTCCTGATGTAGCGTCGCATGAGCTCATGAAGGCCTCTCTTTTCACTGGAGGTCTTCGTCCAGAGATCAAGGAGCGTGTCCTCCCTTCTAAAGACCTTTGTTTCGAGAAGCTGGTGGAGAAAGCTTTCTTGGCTGAGTTGCTTTCCGGTGTGCGGGTGGTTACTACTTCAGCGTCCCCTATTGTTGTTCGTAAGAGTTCCCCCTCTGGTGAGGAAAAGGCGCCAGAGATACCTGTTCCTAATGAGTTATCCTCTTTGGTCCCAGCTTCCAGTTCATCAGATCGTTCGATGGTGTGCTATCAGTGTGGTCGTTTCGGGCATTTAAAGCCGTCTTGTCGCAACCCTCCGAAGACATGTCATCGCTGTGGTTGTCTGGGTCATCTGGAGAAGTTTTGCAAGAAGCGTTGCTTGAAGAGGAAGTTGAGATTGGAGAATGTCAGTACCTGACTGTGAGGCAGAAGATGCTTCAGCCATCAGAGCCCCAGCCACAAGTCTCGGGGTGAAGCTCGCGCACAGTCAGGAGTCCCCAGGGTTGTGAAGCCTTGGTCCAGGTTTTGTGTTCTATGATAGCAGTGGAACAATCAAGATCTTCTAGTACTTGTTTTTCTGCTGTTAAGTCTTGACGTTGTTGTACGTTCATTGTTTTACCATGGGGTTATCATGAACTTGTTATATTATAATCCTAGTAGTCTGGATTGTATAAATGTGTTGTTTTTCTAAAAAGTGAAAATGGACTTGTTCTATGATAAATCTAAGCGGACTTGTCGTGAGAATGTAATATTCCGAATCGTGTTTCCTTCTTAAAAGTGTGTTTGACTCTCGTGTGGGTTGACCTCGTTTTAGTTATGTTGTCGATGTGGTTATGTTTTGTGGACTTCGGTGGATCATGTCTCCATTTTGATGTCGGTTAAATGTTTTTCTATAGGTTTTCCCTGGTGTTGAAGGTTGTTGACTCTGGTCGAGGATTTAATGTCTTGACGGAAGTGTTGTTTTAATCGTGCTATAAGAGTTGGCTTAAATTGGTTTGGAGTTCCCGCGTCGACCCCCTTTTCTAGGGTCTTCCTTTTAGATGGTCAACTTTCCTGCACTAGTTATGTTCTTGTGGTGGGGAGAACCCCTTCGTGTTCTCCCCTCAATCTCGGACCCCAGTTTTCTCTTGAATCGGTCGGGTGTGACCTGTGTGGAGTAAGGTCATCCCCGAGATTCTCAATCCTCTCTGGTTCCTTTAGTTATGTTTGGGCATAGACTTGGTTTTTGGTTGACTTGCGGCCTGGTGACTTTCTGGGGGCAGAAAGTGTCTGTGGTGGGGAGAATTGTCACACCCCGACCGCAGACGTCCATAATTTTTTCTCTTTTCTTGGTCCCGGTTTAAATTTTTCGAAGATTAATTGTGATTGATGGTTTCGCACCGGTGCGCGGTCATCGCATCGCTAGCGGTGATCGTTCGCTCGGCCCGGGTGACCACATGTTCGCCCGACGGTTAAATTTTAACTTCTACTTTATGTTCATAGTTAATATAATTAGTATTGTTAAATTATTTTATTATCATTATTATTTTATTTATTAAGTTGGTTATTATTATTATTATTGCAAATTTTATAATTTTTATTATCTTTATAAAAGTTTTATTATTATTATTAATATAAGTTTTATTATTATTATTATGATAAATTTTATTATTATTAAATGGTTTGATTATAATTATACTTTTTATTATTTTTATTATAATGTTTTATTATAATTATTAATATTATTATTTTTATCATATATATATATATATAAACTAAACCCCTCCCCCTAACCCTAATCTCGTCCGCCCCCCATTTGCGGCGCACTCTCCCTCACCTTTCTCCCTCTCTCCCCGACCTCCTGCCCTCGGCGCCTCCCCCGCTTCCCTCGAGCCGGCCTCCCACGCACCGCCGCGCGTCCCGGCGCCCGCCTCCGCCACGCTGGCGCCTGCTCACCCCAGCCCCCTCCGCGTTTTTCTCCCCTTCTCCCTCCGCCCTCCCTGCGTTTTTCCTGCACCGGCCAGCCCCTGCTCCTCTTCTTCAGCGCCGACCGCCGACCGCCGCCTCGGCTCCCGTTTCTCTCCCGCTCAGCCCAGGCGCAGCGCCCCGACCTGCCACCTCTCTCCGTCCCGAGCCCGCGCCCTGCTCCCCGTCCCGGTGTCGCCACCCCGCTCCGGCGCGCTCCCGCCTCCTCCTTGCGCCGAGCCCGTACCCAGCCCGCTTCCCCGTCGCCTGTCCCTGCCTCCTGCGTCCGAAGCCACACCGCCGCCTGGTTCCCCCCCTGTCCCGGCCTGCCGACCCAACCGACGCCCCAGCCGCTCCTCCCCTCCGGCGTCGCCCTCCCTGCTCCCTCGCCGCGTTCCCGTCCAGCCGCCGAAGTCCGGCGTCCCGAGCCCTGCCCTTCCTCCGGCCTCTCCGTCGCTCCGGCCAGACCCGCCGCCTGCGCCGCTTTCCTCCCCCTCCGCTGTACGTTGCTCCTTTTATTTTTTATTTTATTTTGTTTTATATCGTTTTGTTATATCTTATTTCATCATGTTAATAATAATATTATTATTACATTATTATTACAGTATTACTATTAATATTATTATTGTATTATTATTATTAGTATTACGTTAATATTATCATTAATATTATTATATCATTATTAAAATTATTATTATTAATTCTATATTATTATTATTATTATTATTATTATTATATTTATTATCATTTTAATTATTAACATATTATTATTATTATTATATTTATTATTGTTATTATTATTTTAATTATCTTATTACATCCTTATTATAATTATTATTATGTTATTATTATTAATACTATATTATTATTATTATTATTATTATGTTGATATTACTTTATTATTATTATTATTATATTATTATTAGTATTTTTATGATTATTATTATTGATATTAACATTTCATATTATCATTATTATTATTATGATGGTTATTAACATATTATTAATGTTATTATTACTATTATTATTAATACTAATATAATTATTATTATTTTAATTTTTATCGTATTATTTTTATTATTATTATTATGTTATGATATTCTTGTTATTATTATCAAATTATTATTATTATTATGCGATTGTCATTATATTATTATTATTAATATTATTATGTTAACATTATTTTATATTATTATCATTATTATATTATTAATATATTATGATTTTGTTAAATTGGCATTGTTCTTATTATTATTGTTATTATTGATATATTATAATTATGCTAATTATATTATTATTGTTATTATTATTTTCTTATTATTATTACTCTGGATTTTACTTGTGCTTTGTTAGGGGTTTTCTTCATCAATTTATATTTATTTTTGGTAGGTTTAAGACCTTAGGACCCGCGCAGGGCGTTTCCGAGAAAGCGCCATCGCCGCGCCTTGTTTTTGAGGTTCTGCCGTCTTGCGCCGTGTCGTTTCGTTCCGAGCCGCCTCTTGAGGTAGGTCTCCCATCACACTCGCCTTTAAATGTAGAATTTATTTATTCCTTGTCTTTTATTGGATTTCAGTAAATTTAAAAGTATTATTAAGTAGTAACTTATAATGTGGTTTGCTCTGCTTATTTCTAGCATTTCAGTGGAAGTAGTTTTTTCTCGGTTTTAACTGTGTATGTTTTCCTGATGATACTACAATATGAATTCATTATGAAATATGAAGATCATATTAAATTGGGTTCTGAAGCGGTTTTGGTGTGTGTAAAATGGTAGGCGTATTGGTTATGGAAAATGGTGTTTTTATTTGAACCTTGAATTGAGGAAGTGCCGTGTGACCTTTAAACTTGATTTTTGGAAACATTAAGCGTGGTTCTTGGTAGTTGAAAAAGAAAAAAAAAATGTTTTCCTTTGATGCGTGATTAAAATTCTGGATTTCATTTGAGAAATATTATTCTTTCAAAAGGTGTTTAAAGGCCCGTTTGGCTCTTGATAAAAATGGGGTGCGTTTGGAACTAGGAAAATGTTTTCTTACTTCTGATACCAACGTCTTTCAGGTTTGAGATGCTGATTTGAGTTTCTTAAATAATGTTCTAAGTGCGTTTCTGGTTTTCAATGGTGTGGCGTACGTCATGTCCCTTTGGAAATGTTTTAGTGTTAAATGTTCAAAAGGTAAATGTTATGACGGCCCGGTTGGCACTTTAATAAATGTGAAGTGATTATACTTATATTTATATATATATATACGTACTTGTGAGGGCATTTCTACAGGGGGACTTCCCTTCGAGGGTTGTCGTGTAGCGATGTCCGTGTAAGGGGTTGGCAAGTGCGGTGAGATGAGTCACGCGTGCGCGGGTCTCCCACTTACACAGTGTTACAAAAACTACTATGGGTTCCTGGGCGTCTTGTAGATTATCGAGTGACGGTTGCTTGCTAACCCCGATTAGACGGGTTAGTACCCCCTGGAGTTACAGACAGGCCAGGAGGGATGTGCCACTGGTTGGCTGTTAGGGCGGCCAGTTGGTTATTGACTATGGAGTACCATGCCGGCAGGTAGTCTGAACCCGAGTACGTCCAGGGGTTTTCTAGGGATGTTCAGGATCACCCATGGTTATTGCTGATAACTTCTGGTTTGTTTTTACTTGCACTTGGTTTTCCTTGCCTGTTTACCTTTACTTGCACTTGTTTTCCCTGCTTGTTTTCTTTCAGTAATATTACACAGCCTATACTGTTAGACTTCGAGAAAAATGGTTTTCGAATGAAAATGCTTTACTTGCTTTGGGTTAGATTTGAAAATGTAACACTTTGCTTTTCAGAATGAGTTTAAAACTAATGAAATGGAACTAACTTTCGAAAAAGAATAAGGGAAATGTCTCGTGTTTGATTTTTAAGAAAAGCATTGTGAAAACTTACTTTTATACTTTGTAGTTCAAACCTGGAATAGGTAGATTCTATATTTACTGGCAGTGCTTTGGGATCTTGTTGTGGGGCTCACCTACTGAGTACTTTTGTGCTCACGCCTATCTTTTACCATTTCAGTCGCAGGTCTTCTGTTTTGAGTCGCTCAGTGTTGGAGCGAGGTTGCTCTCTAGTTGGGTGGTGACCTGAGAGGTCACATGGAGGTACGTGGTTGTGTGGTTTTTATTTCTTCTCCGCTGTTAGTGTTTATTTATTCTGTTCCATTTACTTTTGCTCTGGGCTGAAATCGTTCCCAACGATCAAATTTCAATGCCCGGCACTTGTTGCCATCCCGGGGGGATCGGGAACGCCCCTCGGGACTTGCCGCGGACCGGCTCGGGTGACCGGTTCAGGGTCGACCCGGGCTGGTTCGTGACATATTTCTTCTATAACATTTTTATGTTTTTATTACTTATTCTAAAATATTTTATTTTCTTGTATTTGAACTATTATATTTCTACGTAACATATTTGAGGAATGTTTCATATTATATGTTATAAAATTTTCCCAAACATTAAACTTATAAAGTATCATTACAACGGTCATTTTAATTACTCATATTTACCAAAAAAAAGTATTTTTTCAACTATCTAAATATTGGGGGTATTTAAAATAGTATATTTTATTTTATAAACTAGAATCCCACCTTATAACTAATTAACTACTCTTTTTAACCCATGGATAAATTTATGATGTTGAGGTGGTGATAATAATTCTAAAATATTGAAGTAACTTATTTGAGCATAGTCATTTTAATTATTTTATAATATAATTTTTTTTGAGAATGTTAATTCATATCCTTAATGATTGTATTTTGATTTATTAGTGAAAACGCTGAATGGTGTGATGGTCTCATCCCAATACTATAGTTCCTCTTCTATTGAAGCTATGGGTATTTTCTTCCAAAAAATCAATAGAATCACCCTTTATATTAATTTTATGTTATCTAAGGCATGGATTTGATTTTTCTAACATAAATACTACATCATCTTCTTATGAAGGGAAGTCATGTATGATTTTTTGAACCAACCTATTGTCATTTTTCAAGGAGTGTATGAATAAAAATATCCACATAAATTAATTCTATCTTGGGGATATTTATTTTTATCCATGAAAGGATATTATCTCAGATAATTGGGGAAAAATAAACAAGGAGGATTCACCCATTGTGAGGGACTTCATCGATGTTTTTTCAAAATAATTTCTTTAATATACAACCAATAATGATGTGGATTTTTCAATAGAATACATAAATTGTGGTAGACCTATTTTGATTACACCTTATAGAATATACACAATTGAAGTGGATGAATTGAATATTAATATTCATGAGTGACTTGATAAGGGAATATTATTCTTTATTGTATCAAATTGTTGTTAACCATTTCTTTTTTCAAGTAAGAAACATAGGTTAATGCATATTTTCATTGATTATCGATAACATAACAAGATCATTATCAAGAAAAACATATCGTCAACACCATATCAATGATGTTTTTGATCAATTGTTTGGACCACTATATGTTTATAATATTTAGCTTTGTTTTGAATATAATCAACTGATGGTTAAGAAGAAGGGTACACCCAACAAATTATTCCATATGATGTAAGGGAATTAAGAATTTTTTATGATTTTATTTATAATTTCTAATTCCTCTACTACTATAATAGATTCGATTAAAATATTCTTTAAATATTACCTTCACTAGTTAGTGATATTATTTATATATGATATTTCTATATATTCAATTAAAAACTAAGAGAAATAAATCAGTTGGATTTTTTTGGAAGACCCTGACAGATGATATGTTGTATGAAAAAGTTTCCATGAATCAATATTCCCTTCAAAAAGATTCAGTCATGGGTCATAAAATCTTATGTAGAGGTATATCAGAGAATCATTTAATGATTAAATAATGTATAATTGATGTATCACCATTAATTAGGAATATATGAACATCGTATTCAATTTCGTATGTGACATTCAACACTGAGCGATGAAGGAAATATAAAATCCCAAAAATATATGATATATTTACTATATTACATAAATTTAATATATTATATTTCTTAAAATAAACACAATACAGAGTTACTTTACATTACACAAAATAATTACTTTTATCGATGGATTTCATTGCATGTTAGACCATGTTTTACCAATTGCTATTAATATTTATATTTAAAATGAAAATTATCTCAAACCAGTTGAATTGAATGTTAGAAATATGATAAACGAAATTATTAAAATATACGGTTTAATTAATTGTTTAGAGATTAATTAGAAATTGACATAAAATCAATTTGAAAATAAATAAATTATATTTATGAAAAATTATTACTATGATTCAAAAGAATTATATCCTATTGAATTAAATTAATTTATATTAATAACTAGTTTTAATGAAATTAATAAATTATATATTCAATAAAATGTTTTTATATTAATCCAAAAGAATTTATAGTCATAAAATATTAACAAATCGTATTTTTCAAATAAAAAAAATATTCTTCTAAATGCATCTTTGTCACCTTTAAATAGTGCAGTTGATTTAAAACAATATTTTGATACATTAATAAATTTTATTTGAAAATTTATTCTTCATTTTATAAATATTAATATAAAAACAGTTTAATTTTAAGTTTCGGTATTTCTCTAAGATGTTTCATTATTATGAATAGTGAAAAATAATGAATTTTAATTTGAAACCAATTTTCTGGAAAACTAATTCATAATGATAAATTATATTTTGAATTTTTTTAATCAGATTTGATAAATAATAAAAATATTAATTCAATTTAATTTATGTGATTAAATTTTATATTTAATAAATATATATATATATATATATATAGTATGCCTTTGAAAAATTTCACATTAAAACCACGCTTTCTCGTCAGGTTTGTTGGATTAATTAGAAATCAAAAATTTTCACCTATTTGAATTTAATTTCTAAATATGGGTTATAGATTTTTAATTATATTAATGTATAATTTATAATAATGTTAACACAAATTTTTATCATAATTCTTAGTGAATGATGTTAAAATTAATATCACTGATTAATTTTAAAACTGGTTTACATTGTGGTTAAACATATTAAAAAATATATAAAATTAACATACACTTTTTCAATACCAATTTTATGGACATATGTTGACAATTCCACCTATTTGATTGATAATTCTATATTATGGAAGCTACTTGTTATGTAAAAACGTGCTTACGCCAAATTTCTTTTCAAAAATGTCATGTGTGTCCACTCCCCCACATTTAAAAGGACACCCCTCCCCCCTAATTAACACTTCTATAAAAACTTCATTATATCCAATACATAAAAAAAATAACTTCCAAACATCCCTAACCTCATCACAGAATCCTTATATTGGGTATAATACAGCTTTGGAATGCATTAGCTAAAAGATAAGGATGATACTCGAAAAAAGGTACTGCTTTTCAAAAAGTATTTTTATTTTATTTTTTTCTACACATTCTTCTATTATTTTTATATCATGATTATATAATAACCTCAATATATTAAATATATCAATTGGTTTTCATGTTAATTTATGACATAAAACATTAAAAAAAATTTATCATCTCTCCCACTCACATTGGCTTGACAGTGCGTTGGAATGATACTCGGCCTAAGGTGATGTTCCCATTATGCCAATGGCAGTAAATAAATACTGAGGGATTCAAGAATCATTCAGGAATGATTTTAACTTGAAATAAAATCAATCAACCAAGCATTCTATAACCAACCACAACTACACGATGTGTCTCAGAATGTAAAACAGTATAACCCAATACCAAGAGAGCCCATGCAACCAAAACAACTCTATAACAAAAAAAAAGCTTAATAAAACTAAACCACTCAAAACAATAGTCTGAGTACGTAGATGAAAACTAAAATGTAAAACACAAAGAATTTATGACATGACTCCATATCTTCACACCATGGTCCATTCTCTAAGAATTACCACACCACCTCAGAATCACAATGAACCTCTAAGTAAATGATATGATTTACCTTTACATATGTCCTGGAATACAAAAACATCAAAATAACCAAAGTTCCAAAGATAGGGGTGACTAATAATACTCAGTAAGATATCCCCAAATTAAATTCCTATGCACAAAATTAGGATATATCTATCAATAAAATTATAGAAGACATTAAAATATGAAAACAATTGACATCAATACATACATGTATTCACTAAAATAAATTTACCCAAATCAACACCATTCCATCTTGGGTGGATCCATTCATATGCCAACCACATGCCTATGTTAAACACACACACGATCTCGGTGTTACCATTGATGGTGGAACTTCACGACCAAACCAATACACTTTTATAGTGGTACTTCAATAATACAACCCTTTCATGGTTGCTCTTCATACCCACTATCCATCACACATAACCCATTCATAAAAACATAAGACAATAAGCAAGAAAAATAATTTATCTAAACCACTGAAATAAAAAATCAATAATATCCAACACAACCCATAACCATTTCAATAAAATCCATATTTATTAAAAATTCCATAAAACTATATCTATAAGGCCCCGGCCTTAAACATTACTTAATATTGAATTAAATGAATAATTCACATTGAGGATCTTTTCAGGTTTAGAGTTTTAGAGAATTAGGACATAACTATTACATCTCAAAAGATTACAAAGTAGACAGTTCTACTAAGATTCCATAAAATAAAAACTCTTAAAAAGAAACATGTCTAGTTCCATGTTTTATATAGCATGACTTTCCCTTGATCTCATCCTTGACCCTATTCCACATTAAATCCTGTGAAAAACATTTCAAAAAAACTTGTGGTGAGCATAAAAAGCTCAGTAAAGGATACACAAAGAATGAAAACTGGTAGTTTTTCAAGCATCAAGTAAACCACGTATTACTTTATTAAAGTAATACCTTCACCTTCCTGAAGTAGTAAAAACTCTTCACTGAATAAAATATCATTACTTACCTTTTTGTAACCAAAGGATTACCATAAAAACCATATAAAGAACACATAACATATAATGGTAACTTGGTACATAAACATACTTAAGTGAAATAACTATACAGTCGACTTCAACACATATCACTTAATGGAATAGCCATACGGCCAACTTCCATACATACTTAATGGAATAGCCTTACGGCCGACTTCCATACCCATTGCATTGGAGGTTATAACGTAACCACCCGTCCTGGTATTCACGGCACCATCCATCATATGGTTTATCATGTAACCACCCGTCAAATGTCCAAGTACCAATATAAAATCATAAAACATAAAACCAATATAAAGGAATGATAACATTTCCACTTTTCAATCACAATATATCATTTAAATATATTGACATAATAGAATCCTTTATCAAAACTATTTTCAATACCAAAATACATAAAATAATATATGGTATTAATTTTGTTTTAAAAACATTACGGCTTGTTGAGGAAGCCAAATACCAAATAATACTCACAGCGGTGGAGAATTTGTTGTCGCCGCATACGTACGACAAAAACATTCCCTTTTATTGTTTAGTAAAACACATCGTATAAAAAGATTCCTTTTGAATATAAAGTAAAAGTCAAAGGGTTTTATACACCGTATAAATGAATGTTGTGAATAAAACGAAATATGCCTCAATGAAAGGAGATTGAGACGATGTCCCTTACCTCGGGTCCGACTTGACTCGATCGTTCTTTAACGTCCTGAATAATAAACTTGAGTTAATTACTATTTTCTTAAGAACCTTTTTCAAGTTCATTATTCCTTTTATATCACTTATTGCCATGTTATAAACATTATGTAACCATTTAAGTTAAAAATGTTTGTTTTGTCGATATTTGGTTCTTAAGTCAAAAGTGGACTTCTTACAATTACATGTTGTTCGTGTGGTCAAAGGTTATATATATCCAGAATAACATTCTTGATTTGTATATCATATATATCATATATATCCAGCATATACATGTATTTGTAATATTACATAATAATTTAGAGGTAAGAAATGAAATGCACCGTTCATGGAGACGGTAAGCCGTACGTACGCATTAACGCTACTTTAATTTCTTTGTCATATTAATGGAATTAAAACTAAATGAGAGGTATGTATATTTTAATTCCAGAATTATATTCATCATTTAAATGTATCATTCATCATATATATCCATTATATACTTGTACTTTTAATAGTACATAACATTTGGGGATAAGAAATGAAATGCACCGTTCATGGAGACGGTAAGCCGTATGTACGCATGAACGCTAATTTCATTTCTATCTCATATTTTAATGGAAATAAATAATAATTATATTGAGTTATATTATAATTCCAGTATAAAATCATATATAATAACTTTAAATCCATATTTTATATGTCCCACATATGGCATTAACGAATCACATCACTTTGAGGGGGCGGTAGTCCGTACTTCCTTAAATGAAGATATCGTGTTTACCCATAATGGAAACCATAAAGGTATTCCCAAAATGAAAAATACAGAAGCTTAAGGAAAACATAAACATATTATATTTCATATATAAATATAGTGTCATCTTAATGGCCTCCTTTGAAGGTGTTAAAAGTTTGTTGAACAATCATCGTTTCGGGAGGCCGAAATTCGCCATCCACAGAAACAGTATGTTCTTTAACCATTATATGTAGGTTTGTGTAAGTGTAGCTAGAATAATTCTTATAAAAACATCCTAAAATATTGATGTTACTTGAGTTGTTACAAAAGAAATGAATATAAAGAGTTTAGGGGGTTGGAGAAGCAAAATAAAATAAAAGGACTCAAGTGAAGACATTACCTTAAAATCAGGTAACTCCCTTTTGTTTGAGCTCAAAGGAATCCTTGGGAAGACTTCTACCCAATGTGAAGATTCAAGGAGTTAGATAGGGATGTGGAGAGACAAAATGAGCAGGGGTTGGACGAGCGAAAGGCTTTGTTAGTGTGTGTAAGGAGGTAGAGGTGGGGGCCTTTTATAAGAGGAGAGGAGGGGCACTCTTGGAAGGTAAAGAAAAGTCACTTTATTTTAAAATGGTATTCGTATTTAAGAGGTCAAACGTTGATATAATTCGAGGATAAGGTGATAAGGGTTCTAAATCCACCCATCCAATATGTTTTGGACATGTGTAGTTCAAAGATTTTACATTATCATTTCATTTTATTTAATTCCTTTATTAATGAGGTAATCGCTGCATCATCATGATGTCATAAATAATTTAATTTATATAAAGTCTAAAAATTATAACAAAACTATCATGATGTAGGAAATCCTTTCATATTTCTAATTAATATTTATAGTCAAAATTCTGACTTGTATAACCCCATTTAAAAATTGTTTTAGAAAAACATCTCATGTTTGTGTCATTTTTACTTTAACATTCAATAAAAAGATATTTATGTCATTTTCCAACCAAAGTGGCTCCATGGGGTCCCCAAGTTCACCCATGGATTGTATTGGTCGGACATGACACATCCAATGATGGTAGGACATGTTTCAAGCTCATCTCATATTATTAAACCATTATTTTTACATTAAACTACACTAATTACCTCTAATCACGATCAAAACTTAATAAGTTACTATTCACCAAAAAATTATTTTAATCCCATTGAACCACATTTTACTTCTTAATGACAACCATGTATATAGGATTTTCTGAAAATCAAATCACAGAAGTGACAAATTTTCATTTAAATGAAAAATCAGTTTCTTTAACTACCACTTAGTGGTTTCACTATTCATCAAAAAATTGATGTTTTTCATAAAAATACCAAAACTTCACCCTAAGCTATATTTGATATTCCGAATTCAAAAATGAAGTCCATTTTACAAAATTCCAAACATATAAGTTTCAATAATTAATTTAGTAATTAATTCCCGCTGTCAGAGCAAATAGCGTGTTTTTATGAAACAATAAGTATCAAAAGATTGACACTAGTTTAAGTCCGATTTCAAAGTGAAATTAATTTCAACAACCACTATTGGATTAAATGGTAAAAACATATTCTAATTTAACTTTAAAACCAATTCAAAAGATAATATAATCATATAAATAAATTAGATTAAATAGAGGTTTTGAATTAAAATGCAACATTTACACTATTCATTAAAAATGAACTTTATCAGATAAATACCAAAAATTTACACAAAGTAAATTTTGATGTCCCGATTCTAAAGAAGAGTTATATTTGGTCCAATATAATGTATAAGAGTTATCAAAACTATATTTAATGACGGTTCTCCATCAAAAGGTGATAAGTGAACCTTTAGTGAAAATTAGGGTATAAATGCCTAAAATTGAATTCTTTCCGTATTTTAAGCCTTTATCTTTTATTGGATAAATGTAAAAACATTTAAAAAACATATATAATCATATTTTAGTTATTTCTATCCATTCCCGCCAATACAACGGCTACATGTTAACTACCATTTAATATAATATTATTATATTACTAATGTACAATGTATGTTTTCAAAGAAACTCATCGTTGCGTATCGGGTACGCTATAGAACATAGCAACCCTTTTAAAGTAAAATTAATATTTAATTTGTAAATATTAATAAATATGAAATTTTTTTATTCATTATTTACCTGGGATGTTGCATCCTTCCCCCCTTTTGGGAATTGCGTCCTCGCAATTTTATTCACTTATCAAAATAAGTGGGGGTATTTATCCCTCATAGCATTTTCAGATTCCCACGTTGCCTCTTCAACCATATGGTTTTTTCAGAAAACCATTACATAGTGATTTACCTTATTTTGAAACACTTTCTCTCTTCGGTCATGAATCTGGACTGGTTATTCTTCATAAGATAGGTTCTCTTCCAACTGAACTACCTCTGGACTCAGAACATGAGATGGATCTGGCATATACTTCTCAAAATCAAAACATGAAAAACATTGTGTACCTGATATAAACTCGGAGGTAATGCCACTCTGTATGCAACTGATCCAACTCTCTCTAGAATTTCATATGGTCCAATAACCCTTGGACTCATCTTTCCTTTCTTACCAAATTGCATCACACTTTTCCATGGAGAAACCTTGAGGAAAACATGATCACCTACCTCGAAAGATAGATCCTTCCTCTGGTTATCCGCATAGCTCTTCTGCCTGCTCTGAGCTATTCTCATGTGTTTCTGAATCAACAGAACTTTTTCTGCCATCTCTTCTACCAATTCCGGTCCCATCAGTTCCCTTTCACCCACTTCATCCCAAAATGCTGGAGTTTGACACTACTTCCCATATAATGCCTCAAATGGTGCCATCTGTATACTGGAATGAAAACTGTTATTATAAGAAAACTCAACCAAAGAAAGATATTGGTCCTAACATCCCTGATAATCCATCAAACAAGCTCGTAGTATATCCTCCAAGGTCTGAATTGTTCATTCTGACTACCCATCTGATTGAGGATGAAAAGCAGTACTAAAATTTAATTCAATACCCAATGAATTCTGAAGGCCTTTCCAAAAGTTAGAAGTAAACCTGGGATCACGATCGGACATAATGGAGAGAGGAACTCCATGTAACCTGACTATCTCTTTAAGATACAAATGGTAAATTTGATCTAGGGAAAAATTATCTCGTATAGCAAGGAAATGAGTAGATTTAGTCAAGCGATCAATAATAACCCAGATTGCATTATTATCTCTAGATGTCTTTGGTAATCCCATGACAAAATCCATGGATATATTTTCCCATTTCCACTATGGTACTGGTAAAGGCTGAAGCATCCCTTCCGGTAACTGCCTCTCTGCTTTTACCTGCTAACAAGTCAAACACTTCATAGTAAAATCAGAAATATCTCTTTTTATTCCATCCCACCAGTTATACTCCCAAAGATCTCTGTACATCTTAGTACTGCCAGGGTGAACTGAAAACGGAGAACTATGAGCTTCAGATAACAACTGTCTCTTCAACTGTGAATCACAATGCACACACAATCTCATCCCAAATCTCAAAACACAATCACTATCAATGTTGAATTCGGGAAACATACCTTTCTGAACCAGCTCTACCTTTTTTTTGCAACTCACTGTCTTGCTTCTGTAATTTATTGATTCTGTCTGATATAGAAGATCTCACTGATACCTGAAACAAAACATAAGGTCATCTTGCACCAACAACTTCTATGCCAAATTTCTTCAAATCAAAAACCAAAGGATCTCGTTCCAAACATAGCATGGTTAATGAAGCATTACTTTTTCTACTCAAAGCATCGACCCCTATATTTGTTTTTCCCAGATGGTAGTGAATTGTACAATCATAATCCTTTATTAATTCCAGCCATCTCCTCTCTCTCATGGTCAATTCTTTCTGAGTGAATATATACTTTAAACTTTTGTGATCAATATATATTTCACACTTTACTCCATACAAATGATTCCTCCAAATTTTTAAAGCAAAAACAACAGCAGCTAATTCCAAATCATGTGTAGGGTAATTTACCTAATGTGTTTTCAATTGACGTGAAGCATAAGAAATTACCTGATCATTCTGCATAAGGACAGAGCCAAGTCCCTTCAACGAAGCATCACTGTATATAACAAACTCATCATTCCTGGAAAGAAGTGCCAAAACTGGAGCATTCACTAATATTCTTTTCAACTACTGAAAACGATCATCACATTCTTTTGTCCAGATAAACTTAACACCCTTCCGAGTTAGCTTAGTCATTGGACTAGATAACCGTGAAATATTTCTAACAAACCTTCGGTAATAGCCTGCCAAACCAAAGAAACTACGAATCTCTGTTACATTTGTGGGTCTTGGCCACTCTTCAACAACTTTTGTTTTAGCAGGATCAACTGTTATCCCATCTTTAGAAACAATGTGACCAAGGAAAGAAATTTGTTGCAACCAAAACTCACACTTGATTAATTTATAATACAATTTCTTTTTTATGGTTTGAAAGATAACCCTTAAATGACTTTCATGTTCCTCTTTACTTTTAGAAAACACCAAAATATCATCAATAACACAACAACCATTTATCACCTGATTCAACTGAGCCATCACTGTAGAAAACTGTTCAATAATGATTCTGACCATCTTATAAAGCCGATTTAGAAGTTCATTTCTATATGTATACCTTCTTAGCACAACTTCCATGTTTCCTCTTGGAAAAACCATTCCAAAACAGAAATATCTTAGGCGAAGCAACATGGTAATCTTTAAATGCTATATCATTTCAATCATACCATTAATTAATTTAAAATTTCACACTTTTCTAACTCCTAGAGTTTTCTAAACCGACATCCGATACCAACTATAAGGCCCCGACCTTAAACATTACTTAATATTGAATTAAATGAATAATTCACATTGAGGATCTTTTCAGGTTTAGAGTTTTAGAGAATTAGGACATAACTATTACATCTCAAAAGATTACAAAGTAGACACTTCTACTAAGATTCCATAAATTAAAAACTCTTAAAAAGAAACATCTCTAGTTCCATGTTTTTTATAGGATGACTTTCCCTTGATCTCATCCTTGACCCTATTCCACATTAAGTCCTATGAAAAACATTTCAAAAAAACCTGGGGTGAGCATAAAAAGCTCAGTAAGGGATACACAAAGAATGAAAACTGTTAGTTTTTCAAACATCAAGTAAACCATGTATGACTTTATCAAAGTAATACCTTCACCTTTATGAATTAGTAAAAAATCTTCACTGAATAAAATATCATTACTAACCTTTTTGTAACCAAAGTATTACCATAAAACCCATATAAAGAACACATAACATATAAAGGTAACTTGGGACATAAACATACTTAAGTGGAATAACTATACGGTCGACTTCAACACATATCACTTAAGGGAATAACCATACGGCCAAACTTCTATACATACTTAATGGAATAGCCATACGGCCGACTTCCATACCCATTTCATTGGAGGTTATAACGTAACCACCCGTCCTGGTATTCACGGCACCAACCGTCATATGGTTTATCACGTAACCACCCGTCAAATTTCCAAGTACCAATATAAAATCATAAAACATAAAACCAATATAAAGAATGATAACATTTCCACATTTCAATCACAATATATCATTTAAATATATTGACATAATAGAATCCTTTATCAAAACTATTTTCAATACCAAAATACATAAAATGGTATATGGTATTAATTTTATTTTAAAAACATTACGGCTTTATGAGGAAGTCAAAGACCAAATAATACTCGCAGTGGCAAAGAAGTCGTTGTCGCCGCATACGTAAGACAAAAACATTCCCTTTTATCGTTTAGTAAAACGCTTCGTATAAAAAGATTACTTTTGAATAAAAGTAAAATTCAAAGGGTTTTATAAACCGTATAAATGAAAGTTGTGAATAAAACAAAATATGCATCAAAGAAAGGAGATTGAGACGAAGTCCCCTACCTCGGGTCCGACATGACTCGATCGTTCTTTAACGTCCTAAATAATAAACTTGAGTTAATTACTTTTTTCATAAGAAACTTTTTCAAGTTCATTAGTCCTTTTATATCACTTATTTCAATTTTATAAACATTATGTGACCATTTAAGTTAAAAATGTTTGTTTTGTTGATACTTGGTTCTTAAGTCAAAAGTGGACTTCTTACAATTACATGTTGTTCATGTGGTCAAAGGTTCTTTATATCCAGAATAACATTATTGATTTGAATATCATATATATCATATATATCCATCATATACATGTATTTATAATATTACATAATCATTTATAGGTAAGAAATGAAGTGCACCATTCATGGAGACGGTAAGTCATACGTACGCATGAACGCTACTTTCATTTCTTTGTCATATTAATGGAATTAAAACTAAATGAGAGGTATGTATATTTTAGTTCCAGAATTATATTCATCATTTAGATGTATCATTCATCATATATATCCATTATATACATGTACTTTTAATAGTACATTAAATTTGGGGATAAGAAATGAAATGCACCATTCATGGAGATGGTAAGCCGTATGTACGCATGAACGCTACTTTAATTTCTATCTAATATTTTAATGGAAAGAAATAATAATGAAATAGAGGTATATTATAATTCCAGTATAACATCATATATAATAACTGTAAATCCATCTTTTATATGTCCGACATATGGCATTAACGAATCACATCACTTTGAGGGGGCGGTAGTCCGCACTTCCTTAAATGAAGATATCGTGTTTACCCATAATGGAAACCATAAAGGTATGCCCAAAATGAAAAATACATAAGCTTAAGGAAAACATAAACATATTATATTTCATATATAAATATAGTGTCATCTTAATGGCCACCTTTGAAGGTGTTAAAAGAATGTTGAACAATCATCGTTTCGGGAGGCCGAAATTCGCCATCCACGGAAACAGTATGTTCTTTAACCATTAGATGTAGGTGTGTGTAAGTTTAGCTCGAATACTTCTTATAAAAACATCCTATAATATTTATGATACTTTATTTGTTACAAAATAAATGAATAAAAAGCGTTTAGGGGGTTGGAGAAGCAAAATAAAACAAAAGGACTCAAATGAAGACATTACCTTAAAATCGGGTAACTCCCTTTTGTTTGAGCTCAAAGGCTTCCTTGGTAAGACTTCTACCCAAAGTGAGGATTCAAGTAGTTAGAGAGGTATGTGGAGAGACAAAATGAGCAGGGTTTGGCTGAGCCAAAGGCTTTGGGAGTGTGGGTAAGGAGGTAGAGGTGGGGGCCTTTTATAAGAGGAGAGGAGGGGCACCTTTGGAAGGTAAAGAAAAGTCACTTTATTTTAAAATGGTATTCGTATTTAAGAGGTCCCACATTGATATAATTCTAGTATAAGGTGCTAAGGGTTCTAAATCCACCCATCCAATAGGTTTTGGACATGTTTAAGTCATAGATTTTACATTATCATTTCATTTTATTTAAAACCTTTATTAATGAGGTAATCGCTGCATCATCATGATGTCATAAATAATTAAATTTATATAAATTCTAAATGTTATAAAAAACTATCATGATGTAGGAAATACTTTCAGCTTTCTAATTAATATTTATAGTCAAAAATCTGACTTGTATAACCCCATGTAAAAATTAATTTAAAAAAACATCTCATGTTTGTGTCATTTTTACTTTAACATTAAATAAAAAGGTATTTATGTCATTTTCCAACCAATGTGGCTCCATGGGGTCCCCAAGTTGACCCATAGATTGTCTTGGTCGGCCATGACACATAAAATGATGGTAGGACATGTGTCAAGCTCATCTCATATTATTAAAACATTATGTTTACCTTAAACTACACTAATTACCTCTAATCACGATTAAAACTTAATAAGTTACTATTCACGAAAAAATTATTTTAATCCCATTGAACCAAATTTTACTTCTTAATGACAACCATGTATGTAGTATTTTTTTAAAATAAAATCATAGAAGTGAAAAAGTTTCATTTTAATGAAAAATCAGTTTCTTTAAAGTGGTTTCACAATTCTTCAAAAATTGAAGTTTTTCAGAAAAATACCAAAACTTCACCCTAAGATATATTTGTTATTCCGAATTCAAAAATGAAGTCCATTTTAAAAATTTCCAAACATATAAGTTGCAATAATTAATTTAATAATTAATTCCCGCTGTCAGTGAAAATAGCGTGTTTTTATGAAACAATAAGTATCAAAATATTGACACATGTTTAAGTCCGATTTCAAAGTGAAATTAATTCCAATGACCACTATTGGATTAAATGGTAAAAATATATTCTAATTTTTCTTTAAAACAAATTCAATAGATAATATAATCATATAAATAAATTAGATTAAAAAGAGGTTTTGAATTAAAATGCAACAGTTTATACTATTGATTAAAAAATGAACTTTACGGAAAAATACCAAAAATTTATACAAAGTATATTTTGATGTCCCGATTCTAAAGAAGAGTTATATTTGGTCCAATATAATTTATAAGAGTGATCAAAACTATATTTAATGACGTTTCTCCATCAAAAGTTGATAAGTGAACGTTTAGTTAAAATTAGGGTATAAATGCCTAAAATTGAATTCATTCCATATTTTAAGCCTTTATCTTTTATTGGATAAATGTAAAAACATTTAAAAAACATATACAATCATATTTTAGTTAGTTCTATCCATTCCTGCCAATACAATGGCTACATGATAACTACCATTTAAAATAATATTATTATATTACTAGTGTACAACGTATGTTTTCAAAGAAACTCATCGTTGCGTATCAGGTACACTATCGAACATAGCAACCCTTTTAAAGTAAAATTAATATTTAATTCGTAAATATTAATAAATATGAAAAAAATTTATTCATTATTTACCTGGGATGTTACAATATCCAAGACAAATATCCTTTCAATAAAACAATGATTTATATTGAAAACCATTTTCTCATACCAATTCCCAAAAATCTACAGTGCTAATGATTTTAAAATTATTCATTTAAAATCCACAATTATGTACATTGAAATTAAATTACACATTTTTGACCAAATCTATAAATCACCAAAAAAAAATATGTGTCAAACAAGATTCAAACATGATAAACATCATCAATTTCAAACATAAACCATTGATTTAAAATTAATACATTCTAGTTCGATCAAAATGGATATGACAATAAAGCCACCTATGTAAGGGTTTTGGAGAAATCAGCAAACACCAAACCACCACACAAATAAAGGTTAAATATCCACAAAAACCCCTTAGATTTCTTTTCCTAACACTAAACATCTCATCCCTCATCATTTTAGGAAAAAAACACTAGATCTACATGTGATAGATGTGGATATAGAAAACTGAGAGAGATAGATAATAAGATATTATATAAACCATGAAAACACCATGAGAGGAAACTTACTATCGAATATTATCTTTCAACCACCAAAAGAAACCCTTCCATTTGCTTACATGATGTGTAAGGGAGAGCCCATCTAACCCTTGAAAACAAGAAATTGTGTGTGAGGCTCGTATAGGAGAGCTGATTCATTTTTTAGGGTAAATCCCATGTTACCCCGTATTTATTAAACATTTTTTCATCCCATGAATGGTTACCTCATACAGTAAGACAAACCATGATCTAATTGTGCTATTTTTACTATCTAAAGGGAACCTCACATGGTTTCCTCACATTGTTAGAAAAAACGTGCACAAACCATGAGAATCCCATTTTATCATGTTTCACGGTTACCTGGGGGTTCTGCATGGTTTCCCTTAATCATGATCACCCCGTGTGCCCCTTGAAAATCCCAAAAACATCCTCAAAACAATTCCAATATCACCCATACCTTACCCAACCACATAATATCCATAAAAATAAATAAAAAGGATACATAAATGAAACTAGGGGTAGTAAATTCTCCCCACCATGGGAATTTCTGTCCATGGAAGGTGGAGAACCATCGCTTTTCCAAAACTGCTTGGTCCGTTGCTTTGAAAACTATTTATCCCATTCTTAAGTCTCATTCAGAATCTATCCTTGTGTCCACATAACCCAATGAAAATTGTTTTTTACCATTAGTGACTTTCTCTTGCCTATCCAACATTTTCAAAGGCATGTGCACAAAATTATCATTTGACTCTTGCTAAACATGATCTCAATGAATCACATGGTCATAATCTAACTCATAATTTTTCAACTGAGACACATAAAACACATTTTCCCCCACACTTACCATTGTGGAAAAGATAACCAATAATCCACCTCACCATCCCTCTCAAGTATCTCAAAATGCCTATTATAATCTGTAGATAACAAACCCTTCTTCCCAAACTGACGATGCCCTAATTTTGGAGATATTCTAAAGAACACTTGATTACCCACCTCAAACAAAAATGACCATCAATGACAATACACATACAATTTCTTACGACTCTGTGTTGTCTCCATCATCATCATAATCAACACAATGTTCTTTGTTTTCTCCAAGACTTGGCTTGACCCAAACAATAAAATTTCTCTTATTTTCAGCTAATAAAAAGGATAACGACATGGAATCCCATACAATGCCTTAAATAGAGCCATATTTATTCAGTACTAATAAATTTTATTAAAGGATAACTCCACTAATGGAATGTGATCCTCCCATGAGCTTCTGAAATCCATCCCACAATCTTGTAATATCTCTTCCAATCATATTTTCATCCTCTCATATTGACCATCTCTATAAGGATGATATGATGTGATCATTTTCAACTGAGTCCCAAGGTCTTGCTAAAAGGATTTTTAGAAATGAGATGTTTACCTTAGATATCAATCTGATAATATCATAACTAATACACGATGCCTATTTACCACATCACGGATATCAATTTTGGGTATATCGTCTAACCTATGATATTCACAAATAGGGAGGAAATGTGACAAATTAATGAGTTGATCCACTATCACTGACAGGGAATCGTGTTTCTTAACTATTTTTAGGAGGCCTGTAAAAAAATTCAATGATATATTCTCTCATTTCCACACTGGGATAGGTATAGACTAAAACATACAAGTCATTCACTGATGATCTTCCTTAACATGATCACAAGTTAATTATCTCGAAACAAACTCGGCCACATTATTTTTCATACCCTCTCAAAAAACATTTCATTTAAAACTTTGTATATTTTCTAAAATCTATGATGGAAATTCTATTAGGAATTATGATATGTACTATGGAGTTGTTCCTGTAAATAAATTGTTACACCCATCAGATTATGAAAGCACAATGTTTAATTCTCATTCAGTTTCCACACCTTAGTGGTCACCCTAACATGGAGTTTCAATGTCATATCTAAACAATATGAATCTAATATCTGCTTCTTTTTAAAAAAACCAACCATGTCACGAATCAATGACACACTAAGAAAAACGACTATATCACGCCTGTATTCACATTCTAACACCATGTCATCAATGACTGACATCAACAACCACTTATCTAGTGCCTTTTTTATATCTTGATCATATGAATTTCTACTTAATGCATCCTCCATCAAATTTCCATAAATCGACGTGTTCATAAAGTTAAATACAAACATATATAGAATCTCCACCGATCTTATTTTCCTCAAATTCAAATCTCTCTATGAGAAAATATTTTACACGATATTTTGATTTTAATATACCATGCATTTCTAAATATATAGATAATCAAGCCACGTTTTCAATGTATGAACCACCACTTCCAACTCTGAATAATGGATTTGGTAGTTATTATCAGGAACCCTCAACTATCATGATCCATGAACAACCAGAATAACCCATTTCATTAAGAAACCCCCCAACCCTGGTCCTGATATATCTCAATACACCACATACCATCCTCCTAACTTATGGAAAACCTAGATTGATGTTTATGTATGACGATTGTTAATCTCTTAAAATTATTTTTTAAAATACTCATTATAATGAAATGGAACATTTTTTCTTGTCAAAACCTTCATCAGTGATGAAAATCTTGATAAGACACAAAAAAAGTGTCGATAATACATTGCTAGAAAAATGAATCTTCATATATCAAAATCATTATTTGATTGTTTCCATGATATAACTGCGTCAATAATTTCCATATCTACTCAATTATATACCATATAAAAAATATGGCACAAAAAAACATACCTTTAATATCCAAAATTCAATCTTTCAATATTTTTAAAACAACCTATGATCTCTTAAAATTCTCAATACTACTATCATGTGTTGCTCATGTTCAACCATTGACACTAAATACACCAATATATCGTCAACAAAATACCACCATAAAATAATCCATATATCTAAAAAATATCTCAATAATCAATTCAATTAACATAGTTGGTTATTTATTAAGACCAATGGGAATAAACACACACTCATAATGGCCATATCAACTTTTGAAAGCGGTTTTGGGAATATCTTCATTCTTCACTCACAACCGATGATATCCAAATCACAATTAAATCTTGGAGAAAAATTGTTCTCTCCTCAATTGATTAATGATTTTATCAATAATATGATGTTTATGTTGATTATTTATTGTAACTTGGTTATGATTATGATAGTCAACACACTTATGAAAAGTTTCATCCACCTTTTTAACAAAAAAATATAGAGATACCCAGAGAGATGTTCTACGCTAGATGATCTCATTGCTTTCTAGATCCTCAAAATATACTTTTAAATCACTCAATTATATTTCTTCCATTAGGTAAGACAAATGTGAAATAGGATTGGTCCCTAGATAGAGAGTAATTTAATACTCTGCATGTCTCATGGGTGACAACAATAATAATTCTTAGGGAAATATATCAAGAAACTGATCAACCACTACCAAAAAATGATCCTTTTAACCTCTACCATTGATTCCAAATATTATTCCTCCAACAGATATGATATCATCCCATCTAATAGTCCCAAAAAACCATTTTCACGCTCTTTCTCACTATTCTCTCCTCTAAAGTGATGGTTGACACTATCAATCATTGTAATATTATCTATTCTGGCATAAAAGATTATGTGTCCCTTAAATACCATCAATCAATGCATACTCAGTATTACATCATATGAATCCATCTCAAGAACATAGATGTTATATATCAACTCAAACTCATCTAGAACATTACACTATTCTCTACATAGGAAGGCTGAACGCACTCTTTGGCCAAGAATAGTTTTATGTTTTAAATCAAATTGCATCATTTTTATGCTTAAACCCAAAAACCCAACTACATGATAAGTAATGAAATAATTATAAGAAATCTTATCAAACAATAATTTTATAAAGGTATATGGAATCATAATCGTACCTCACACCATTGATGTTCTGGATGATCATCTTCCACAACCATATCAGTTCAAACTATCTTCTTTCTTTCCACACTCTCTTCTTTATTACCCTTTTAAAAGTTTCCATACTGAGGAGCCACAGTATTCCCAAATTCAAGTTGACTAACCCAGATCTACTGAAAATTAGGTGTGCTTCTATTCCTATCTCGTCGAGGAATATGATTCATGTGACACCCTAAGAGTGTCACAGACACCAGACCTCATAGCATTAAGACAATAACACTAAATATTCCCCATATTATTTCATTTATGACATGAGTGAGGATGTTTCATAAAATCCCACTTCATGTTGACTTTAGAACCATAGTGAAAATAACCCTGATTATTCTGATGCATCAGAATATAATTCACTGATCCTGTAGTCATGTTCTGAGCCATAATACCACGATTGATATATGTTCCTCTCTTCTTCTTGATCCCCACTTTAGATTTCCCACTTTTTCCCATAGGAACCAACATGTTCCCCTCTCTTGTAGGCCCCTAAAAATCCCTTTCATCCAATGATGATATATTCCACAATTTCATGTAATCACTTATACAGAGAACTGAAATTTTATAACTAATTTCTTGCCTCATAACTGTTTCAAATATTGGTCCCCTCAATGAGACACTAACTTCCTCCTTAGGTGAAAACATCAATAAGTTCATAAACATAGCTTCATATACTGTCAGTGACATTTTCTCTTTCCTCATGTAAAATAAATACATTTTGCAATATATTTTTAATGTTTGAGGGTAGAATTTTTATATTAAATAATTTTTCAAAACCCTCCCATGTCATGAGTTGGTCCATCCTAACATGGACCACCAAATCCCACAAATAATGTGAAATATCTTCCAAAACATACATTTCTAGTTTTGATTTTATCACAACCACTATTCCTAGTAAATTGAATATTGGCTTCATCTTATTCAACCACGCTTCATTACCCTTCCGGATCTGAATCACCCATAAATATTGGTGGATTCTTATTTTGAAACAAAATGGAGTGATCTAGATGCCTTAAATCACCACATATACTATCAATTTCTACAGCATTGAAAGCCCATACTATTCTTTGAACTGGCTTCTGTTTCACCTGGGTATCAAGTAAAATCAAATTTTTTATATCATCCTCTGGGTGTTCTCTATGTCATCTACCTGGTTCCATTTCTATGAAAAACACACCAGTACAACCATAAGTCTTAGTCCCTAGAAACTAATGTCTTATAATATCAAATTAAAATCCACTACCATTATGAAAATCATAATTTCAAATTACCATTTTTCCATTCTCACTCCATGTTTGAAAATTCCACCTTGCATTGAAAATCTACCCATTTTCAAAATACCACAACTGTTCTCTTTTCAAAATCATATATTTGAAAACAATTTCCCAATTTTTAAAAAATCAACACATTTATATCACAAAATAAATAATTAATCCAAATGAAATATGAATCGTAGGGTGAATTCATTTCTACTATGAATTCCATGCTCATATCATTAGCTATACCCATGAAATTGAGATCACATTTCTATAAGTGTCTTTAAAACACTTATGTACCCAACTCCATGATAACTTTAAGATCAACTTAAAAGGGTTAGCTAAGTCATTTTGTTCTATAAATTTCATGTTATTAATATAATATTCCTTTCTACCATCCAAAATCACAGAATAAACCTTGAATTTTTTCCAACACCAAGAGAGTCAATCAACACCAATGACCCGAAGAGTCATGAAGATCAAGGACTGAACAAATAGATACAACGTGTAACATCGTGAACCTTCCCATTTTCTTGGGAGGGAAGTGGAATGCTACTCATCCTTATGCGATGTTCCTAAGGAGCCAAACAATGGAACTAAAGGTTGAGGTGTTAAAGAATCATTGGTTAATGATTTTCCCTTCTAATAAAAGCAACCAACCAAACATTCCATAAGTGACCACAACTACATGACACATATATCAATGTAATGTAATAAAACCCATTACCAAGAAATTCCAAGCAACCAAAACAATTCCAAAAAAGATTCCAATTAAAAAAACAACTAAACCAAAAAAATGTATATTCAGGTTACCAAGATAATCACTAAACAAAAAATCCCAAGGATACTATAAAAAAACTCCACAACTCCACACAATGTTCTATGTTCCAAGAATCATCAAAAAGCCCCAAAATCATGATTAAACTCAACGAAAATGAGATTATTTACCTTTACTTGTGTCATAAAATAAAAAATATGCAAAACCAAAAAATTTCTAAAGCAGCGGGTGAGTAATAATAGTTAGTAGGTTCTCCATAAATAAATTCACTACACATACCACTTGGATAAATCTGTTAGCACAATTATATAATCTAATAAAAAATTAATAAATTAAAAACAAGCCAAACAGATCTTCACCCAAAGAATTTTTCCCAAATCCTTGACATTCCATCATTCATGGCCCCATCCATATCCAAAACCCTTATCTCAGTTCCACACACACACATACATAAAATTGATGATTCCATTGACAATGGAACTCCACAACCATCTTTGTCCACTTTTATAGTGGTGCTTCACACCTATATCCCATTAATGGTGGTTCTTCACACCGACTATCAATCACTCATAACCCATTGTTAACCAGTTATGCTAATAAAAAATCCAAGTAATTTATCCAAACCACTAAAACAAGCAATAAAAAATTAACAGCACTAATAATAATCATTTCAATATAATCGAAATTTATTAAAATTAAACTAAAAATATAGCCACACAAAATATCATTTAAATAAAACAGTCCATTTTATTGAACACCATTTTCTCAAACCATTTCCCAAAAATCCGCAATTCCAATGATTTTAAAACCCTCCATTTAAAATCTACCATCATGTACATAGTACAATAATAACCCATTTTTTCCCAAATCCATAAAACATCATAATATGGGGTGTCAAAAAAACATCTCACATCAAAAACACTATTAATTTCAAGGAGAAACCATTAATTTTAAATTCAATCCTTTTTTCTATATCAAAATGAAGATGAGGGTGGAACCACATACCATAGGGTTCTTGTGAACTTGACCAATGCCCAACAGCCCCACAAATCTAGATGAAATCTCTACAAACCCACGTTAGATTTCTTTTGATGACACCGAAAATCCTAGAACTCGTCATTTTAGGTAAAAAACCCTATATATATATGAAAAAACTATGGATCTAGAAAACTGAGAGAGTGAGATAACTATATATAAGAGAACCCAAGAGAACACCAATAGAGGAAACCTATCGAAGAATAATTTCCTTAAATCAACCAAGAAACCATAAAAGTCTCTCCCAATATGAGTAGAATATCCCCTCTAACTCATTATATGATTAAATTCAACTTGAGACTTATATGAGAAAAGAGATTTCTGATTATGGGAAAATCCCTAGTGTACCCATACTTAAAACCCCATTTTTTTGTCATGCACAGTAATCTCACATTGTTAGACAAGTCGTGCACTAATTGTGCTACATAATCTATCCTAAGAGCTCTCTACCTTGTTTCCTCGCATGGCTAGACAACTCATGAACAAACCTTGTGAAGTCCACTACCTCACATTCCACTATTACCTGGGGATTCTTCATGGTTTACCTTTACCATGCTTAAACTGAGTTCCCCTTGAAAAGCCCCAATGGTACCTCCAAACCCTTCGAGACACTACCAAACCTTATCCAAATACTTCATAGAAAAAAAATTCACAAATAACTTTACATACCACATAGTAGACATACTACACATATACATAATATTGGTTTTGAAATCATTATTTGTGTGTGTGGTGGATTAGCACATTGCAAACCAATGTCGTTAATTTTTCCATAACCACAACTAATGGTTTATCATATTTATTAGCATACAATTTATATATTATATATAGGATATTTTTTTTTAAATTAAATTTTTTATAACACTTAGGTTCATGATTATTAATTTTTCAGAATACAATAACATTGTTCGTGTGTACAATGGTCTACCACCTCACAACGCGATGTGATTCATTCAAACATTACATGGAATATATTAATGATGGTTTTAATAAACATATGTTATATATATATATATATAAATAATTGTAATTAATTATATTATATATGTGTAATTTAAATTTATTTCATTCCATAATACATGAAAAATAAACCAACGTTCATGTGTTTGTAAGTCCTACTGTCTCCATGAATTGTGTATTTCATTTCCAATCACCAAATTTTATGAATAAAACTAAATAAATATATAATGAATATATATGATATTTTTATATTTTTTTACATTTTATATATGATGAAATGATGACTGAAGTAATAGGAACAAAAAATATATAATGTCAAAACATACTCGAAAAACATGGCTATTAACAATTGAAACATTGAAAATAATAAAATTTTATTAAGAAACATGTGATAAAGTGATATAAAAAATCATATATGATATTATAAATATTAATATGTTTCTATAATAACTTAATAACATGATTTAAACCATTATACAAGAGGTTAAAGTCATTCAATCAAAATGATGCGTAAAGTAAGGGATTTCATCTCGATTTACAATCCATTGAGATGTTATTTTTATTGTGCACCAAATCACTTTTATGTGGTGTATGTACTTCCCCTTTTACATGTAAAATCATTAACACATGATTATTCATGGTATTTTAATTTTAAATTTTTATTATCTCACCTAAGGGAAAATGAATTGAAAATAAAAAAATGTAAAAGTTATTGTGAAATCACACTTTCTTTTGTGATTTCTATCATTATCTTAAAACAGACAGTTTATTGTATTAATTTTTCATTAAATGTTAAATTAATCTTATATATAAATATTATTGTGTAATGGGTATGATCATTTTCTAAACTATTTACCATTTCTACATATGGTGTTTACCTAGACAGTTATTTGATTAACTGCGGGAATATTGATAATTCTATATCCATTACTCAAAACAAATACATGATAATAAGGAATATTTTTTATGTATTAAATTTATTATTTGTTAAATGATTAATTATTTGAAATGATGTAAAATTTTTTGGGTATTTGTTAACTCAAATCCATCAAAGTATCAGTATTCTAAGGAAATTATTTTCATAGACGAATCAAACAGGTTTCTACCCACACACATAAACCTTCATGAGGATTGATCTTGGTAGTTCAGATATAAAAAATTATAAATTCCATCATTATTTTTATAATATCTGATTATATTATTATTTTGAATATTCATGGTCAATTCTGAATCCCATGTGATTATTTATCTGTAATTAATTGATAAAATTATATTCCTACCGTATTATGCTCATGTTATTGATTAATCGATATGTGTTTCATTCAATTAAATTTCAATGTTGACTATCATTTTTTATTTCTGATATATTGTGTTGTACTTAACCTTTAATGCAGATTTTACCTCAACCTTATTTTTATTCGGTTTCCCATGTTATGATGAAGATATCATATTATATGTTTTCAATGGTAAAGTTCATCATATTTTATTATCTATTTTGGTTTATTTTCTATTCACAATGTAAACTGAGTATCATGTATGTAACCTTGTTTTCGGAAACTGAGAAAGTGTTGGGTCATTTGTGTTTTGAATATTGTATATATTCTAATGTAATAATGTAATGTACTGGCACCAGGAAACTATGTTCAGTGTAATTAGAGTTCGTATCAGAACATTTTTAATAGAAAACATGGAAACTGGATTTCAGAAAACATTGAATATAGAACGTAGGGAAAATATTGACATTGGTGTATGTATAGATGAGAACATGATAGTTTTGATAAGAAGGATATTATGTGGTTCTTCCTGTATACATTCCTATATTGATACTACAATTTGATGTTGTCTGTCATAGATGTAATTAGGGGTAAAATTTCTAAAAGGCCGTGTTGGGTTGAGCCCGAGCCAAACATGATATATGACAATGATCCATACTGCACACCAAGTCTGAAACTCCAAAGGTACTTTCATGGGATAATTTATAATTTCATTTCAATAAATTCTTAATGATTTTAAAGTAAATATATACCCATAGAAACAATATTTATGATTATGATATTCATTATTGATTAATTTATAAATTTATGATAAGTGTTTCAGTAGCTTTGGGAGTAAAAATAATGTTACATACTGTTATGATCCAATACAGTGTATCCCATTATTTAAAAATGGAACCTAGAAGGAAGAAGGTTATAAACTCTGATTGAAAATTTAGAGGCACCCCTATTGAGGAAGCTGATAGATATAGTACTATGACTACATTTTTTGGGGGATTTAGGGAAGATTAATAATGTTATGACAAATAATATTTCTTATATATATAAACACGTTTTACAATGAGATTATTTTATGCTAAAATCCTTTATTCTATTGAGTCCTCCCATCATTTTTTGGGAATACTGATCCAATGGAAACTGAGAAATGGATGATGTCTTTGGAGAAGATATTTATGGAGTTTTTTTGTGGTTAAATGGAGAAGGATACACTTTCAATGTATTGTCTAAATGGAGATTCTAGTCAATAGTGGTCTTTGATCTAGAATACCTGGGAGGATGATGAAATAGAAGTCATTGAATGTAGAGATTTTAAGGAGAAGATACGTGATACATATTACCCTCATGAGCAACAAACACAAATGAAGATAAATTTCATTATCATAAATAAATATTAATAATAGGGTGTTGTGGATTGTGATTATACCTTTATAAGGATTTCTTGGTTTTTAAGGATTACAAATGAAATATAGGGTATACGATTGATCACTTATCTAGATGCCTTAATCGAAATCTCCAAAGGGAATTCATGTCTTAAAAATTTCTTCATACAATGAAATATGGTTTCCTAAAATCAAGAAAGGGGAATAATTCTTTATGTATTATTCCTTCAAATATAATAAATAATATAATTGCATTGAAGCTCAAATAATATACAAAGGGATGAAATGAAAGAAGTATTTTATCACATTTGATAATTGTGGAAAGAATCAACCTGGGAAATGCTAGATGAGATTTCAGGTTTGTTATATGTGTAGAGAAAAGGTTCATCATATATAATAATGAAAGGGGAATAAAGAGTCAACTATTATTAAGTGTTTAAACTTTAAGGAGATAGAATACTATGAAAATTATTTCCCTAAGCATCAATGGAATATAGCATATAATAATCTATGGGATCATGGTCACGATTATTTTATTGATATAACCGAATTATAATGATTAATGTTCTTGGGTACAGATAATATTTTTCCAATGTAATTTTGTGATAATATTAATGTTATATGAGTTATTAAATGGAAATATATTCTAATGAATTACTTTTCCTTAATGGATTTAAATTCATGTATTGAATGGTACTAAGAAATATAATTCATTGAAAAGTTGAATTGCCTAGAAAACGCAAGGGTGAAACCTCAAAATATGTTCCTAATGCTGACATATTGATGGTTGAATAAATATAATATTGATATGGATGAATTAGATTGGACAATGCTAACTACCTTGGAACTGATTAATAACATGTTCCAAAAAATTATGTTATCATTTTCGGAGTTAAAAAATGTTTTTATTTAAGGAACATATATAATAATATATGTTTTACTTACGAAATTAGGATCCGTGTATGTTTATAATTAGGTTTTTTAGTCATTCTATTTGTTACCATCTTTATAAAACATACATGATGATGTATTTACAGGATTGGTATGCAATGATTTATAACTACTTCATGTTGCTAGGTTTATTGGTAACAATAATTATTTAATTTTTTAGATCTTCTACTATTTTGGATCGTGATATTTGGTAAGGGAATTAAGTATAACTATTTATTAAATGGTTAAAGTTTATTTTTTTATAAGGATATAAAGATCGATGTATTACATCACCATTTGATGAAAATTGAGCAAAGGGATGATGTGGATATAGTTTATGGAAAAACCAAAGAATAACATTATTCTTATAAAATATAAATTTTTCATATAATTATATTCCATTATATTCATAAACAATGAAATAATTCCACAACTATATAATAAAGGGACTTGAAACTTAAATCATGTCCTATTATCATAATTTTTTATTATATCAATGACCTCTTTCACCCATGTTTTATCAATTTACAATCATAAAAAATATGATAAAATGGTAATCATTAAAAATACATCTTTATTTATGATTTATTTCTCTCTTCCATTTCCACATATTCATTTCAAACCCATGACCTTATATCTGGAATACAAATTATGTGATTTTTCCAAATTACTTTTATACATTTCTCTCTTGTTAAGAGAATAATTTATTAATTTTTTTATGATGTGTTTTTTTTAAAATGTTAATTTCAAATTTAAGACAATTTATTATTAGTATCATGTTACAATTCCATGAATACAATTTAATTATGGTGGGGAAAAAGTAACACCATGAAATTTAAAAATATTAACATCATATTCAATTATGTGTGTCACATCCAATACCAAGCCTATAATGGAATATAAAATCCTAATAATTTATGATATATTTCATATTCTAAATAAGCATAATATGTCATATATATTATAATTAATGAAATACAATTTTATCTTGGATAATACACAATAAGGAGTTTTTAAATGGCTTTTGTTACATGCAGTGATGAGTTTTTCCAAATACTATTCATACTATCATTTAAATTGAAAATTATATCCTATATATTAAATTATAAGTTATATATAAGATTAAATAAATTATTAAAATATATGGTTTAATTAATTGGTTTCTAATTAATCATTAATGAATAAAAATAATTGAATATAATGGAAAGGTTTTTATAAAAAACTATTATTATTCACCAATGGAATTTTCTAATAATAAATTAAATAAATTACTACAAGTGAATGGTATTAATAAAATTTATATATTATATGTTCTATAATATATTTTTATATTCATTCAATATATTTTTTAGACATAAGATAATAAGAAATCCAATTTTACTCATACAAAGTAATATTTCCCTAAAAGTAGTTTTTCCACCTTTTAATAGTGCACTTGTTTTAAAACTAAATTATAAAAAAAAATTATTTTCATTCGTAAAAATAAACATCAATTTTAAATAATAAATATAATATTAACGTAGGGTGAATTTTTTTATTTATAAAAGAAGTTCTATTTTTTGATGAATTGTGAAATAATACTTAAATTTAATGAAAAAATAAATGTTTTTTCTAAATAATTTATAAAGTGAAATTATATTTTTAATTGGATTTTATTTAATATAAAATCAATAATACATATAATAATCCTGTATAGGTTATTTGATTCATTTTTATTTACTTTTTATAAAAAACATAGTTAACTTTAGATCATTACACTTTAAAAACCTACTTTATAATCCTATTAATGAGATTATTGTGTATTCGATTTCTTGCGTCTAGTCTAAATTTAAATAGTAAAAAAGGTATAAAATATTTTAAATCATGAATATTATTCAATTTTAAATAATTTTATATTGATTTCAAAGTAAAATTATTATTAAATGATGTTAAAATTAATTACTCTTATTAAGGTAAAAACGAGTTTACAATCTTTTTAAACGTAATGTATAAGGTATAAAAATGACTCTACACATGTCCAATACAAGTTTTATGAAATATTATTCCCATTAAACCTACATTCAAGAGTTTATTGTATTAATTAGGCCCCTTGTTAGGTAAAAACATGGATACACCTACCTTTTCAAAAAAAATGTCAAGTGTGTCATCTCCCCCAATTATAAAAGGCCACCCTCTCTCCATCCAGCACACCAATAAAAACAATAAATTTTCAAATAACTAACAAAATTACTCCCTGAATTAATTCCTCTAATCAAACAAGACATATCATTTTCATAAATACAATTTAATAAGTCATTCGTTTAAGCCTAATGAGAATACTCCACGATGCGGTAATGTTTTTTAAAGCATTTTTATTTTATTTTTTTCTCAACTGACATTAAATATTTTTATTTAATTATTATATTATAGAATAATTAAGTAAAATATAATAATATTTTTTATCTTAATTTAATATCTTCAACTTCACACACATTTCTCAAATTCATTACAAAATCATCGTTCGTAAGTACGGTGGACTGCGGCCTCATGAACCAATGTCTCTAGTTTTTCCATTACCACCTTTCAAGGTTGTGGATAATTATGGGAATAATATTTATATATGATATAAATGATATTTATGATATATATATTCTTATTTAGGTTTTTTAACACTTAAGGGTATGATTTAGCTTATGTGGGTATTCGATAATGTAGTTCAAGTGAACGATGATCTACTGCCTCATGAAGCGATGTTTTTCGTTCACACCATACATGAAATTTGTTAAAGATGGTTTTAATAAAAATATTTGATATATATGAACTAATAATGATACTGTGATGATAATATATATATTTCTCCTACTATTATTATTTTTATTACGATATGAAAATGGAATCATTGTCCATGCATATGTATGACATATTGTCTCCACGAACGGTGTATTTCATTTCAATCACAATGTTTTTTGGGTTAGACTAAAAGAAAATATAAATAATATATATGATATTCATATCATGTTATACATTCAATTTATTATGAAATAAAGGTCTAATTAAGAGAAACAAAAAATAAAAAGTCAAAAAAATACTAAAAAACTAGGGCAATTAACACCAAAAAATAGAAATGATGAAATTTTATTATAAAAAGGGTAATAATGTGTTTTTAAAAAGATAATATTTGATATTATAAATATAAAAACAGTTCTATAATAAGTAAATATCATGATGAAATCTATTATATAATATGATAAAGATCATTCAGCCGATCAGAATCCTAAGTATGTGATTTTGTCAAAATTTTAATTTCATTGAGTCTTAATTTTTATTATACACCAATAAAATTATATGTGGTGTGTATACATTCAATTTTACCAGTGAGATCATTCAAAATTTATTCTTCTTTTTATTTTATCATTCAATTTTATTTATCTCACCCAATGGTATTTGGCTTAAAAATTACCAAATGGTAAAATTTATTGTGAAAACAGACATTATTTTTTGATTGTTAACATTATCAGGAAAATATAAATTCATTGTAATAATTATTCACTATAAATTAAATTCATCATAAATATAAATTTATTTGTGTAATTGATATGATAAATTCCTAAACCATATTATATTTTTACATATTTTTTTCCATTTATTATTATTTGATTAATTGGGTAAATATTGAAAAATTTGTATCCTTTACTCAATATAGAAACCCAATGATAAGACAAATTTTTTTATGAAATCCAATATTTAATATATGATTATATTGTTAGGCTATTATGAAATTGATTTTGTATTGGGTAATGAAATCCCATTGAATAATTATTAGTCCCATTAGATGAATTATATTACCAAATCAAATAGGTTTCAACACACATACTTATTGTTTTAGGATATATATTGATAAAAATCATTTGTAGGTTTGATCCTGATAATTTATAAATCCAATGTTATAAAATCAATAATTATTGTTATCCCATGTGATTATTCAATTGCTAAAAATATACATAGTCATTTTCCAAGATCATGTGATTAATTATATGTCATTATTTGATCATATTTTATTCTTGACATATTATTCTTGTGTTGTTAATTACTTATAATGTGTTTTAGCAATTTACCTATGAATTATGATGATTATTTATTTATTTATGATATATTTGGTTTTACTTATCCCTTACAGATCATTTAAGGTCACCTTTATTTTTCCCCTAGTTTAGGCATAATAAATCATGCTATAAGCTTCCAAAGATTAGGTTCCTTATATTTTTTATGTATTATGTTTTATTTTCTACACCCAATGTAAAATGAGTATCATTTATGTAATGTAGTTTTTAAAAATTGATAAAATATTTGTTCCTTTCATATTTGAATTTTTTATCTATGATAATGTAATAAATTAAGGTACCAACTTTCGTTTACTCTAGTTGGGGTCATTAAAATTCACCCAGAACGACCACGATTACTGATATTAATAATTTTCTAGGATTATATATATACTACTACTTATTTGTGAGATATTTATCTTGAATATCTTACCAATCACTAATTTGACTCGAAATGGTGTAAATTGAATTGTTACATATGAATGTTAAGATAATTTTAGAGATATGAAATGAATGTAGGTCATTGCACATGAAATCAAACCAACCTATAATATAGAATGGATTATGATCTATAGTGATGAATTAAATAAGGTATTGGGATGTATCTTTATGTAGAATGATATGGTGAGATCATATGCCTGAAACCTATATAAAATTTATGGGATAATGTTCTTGGATTATTATTTGAGTTAGATGTAAAAATCTATGCGTTGAACATATAAAGGCACGGTCATAATGGTAAATGGTTTGAGGAAAATATTGATCATAAAAGGATCGTGTTGATAATATTATAGAATGAGTTTAATATACACTAGATAATATTGTTATAATTGATTGATTGTTATGAATACTAAATACATTACCACATTAGGAAAAAAATAAGGGGATAGATTCTTGGGGTTTAACAAACCATGATATTATTTCCAAAATGTGGATTTTAAAAGACCAAATACGATTAATTTTATGAATGCAGAACATGATGTCCTAAAGATATGAGATATATTCTATCATTATCAAGGGAATATTCAATCATTTATCTAGGTGAATATTAAATAGGCGAATATGAAAGATGTATATATATATAAATGACGGTGATAAAATATATTTACTAAAAACATGAGTATAATAAAATGATAAGGTTCAGGAATATTGTATTTTTAGATTAAATATCATACATAAATAATGATATATTGGATGAATCACAATGTTCAGTATTTATCATTCAATTATAATGTTTTATAAATAATTGAATGATTATTTCAAGTAGGACAACATAAAAATTTTATTAAAGATTGTGAATCATGATTCCTGGTATGTCAATAAGTAATTTTGGAGAGAAATAAGTCTAAGGGGATATTACAATCATTTCCCATAAATTAATTGAAATGGGAAAACATTACCATAGATCTCTTCCTCAGACACCATAAACCGCTAAAGTCCATACTATTATTTAGGTTGACGTTGATCACATTATAAAGTCAATACACTAAATTTATATCAATTCAGATTTCAATCATGACCAGTTTTACATGTTATAAATTAATTATGTGGGTATATTTCATGGAGTACCATAATATATTATATATGATATAGATTTGTTGTTTACTTCAAATTTCTACCAAATACTTTACTAATATTTTTCTTTAGAGTTGAGTATCAATAATTTTTATCATACCAAGACATATAACTAGCGTTATAGAAAAACTAAACTTATATAAAATATTATTACTATTTATTATATAGATTTGAATGGTGGATGACATTAATATATTCAATTTATTTTAATTTTCTAAAAACAATAGCATTGACAAAAGCATCCAAATGTATCCTTATGTATCCCTATATGATAAGAAATCCAATACTCCAACATACTAGGTTGTTGTTAGAGAAATAAATATATTATATCATAAGGTAGTTGAGGATATGGAATAAAAATATAGATCCAACCAACATCCTATAAAGGCAACTACGACTTGATAGAAAAGTTATGTTTATAAACTTTATTATGTTCTAGAGTACGAAGATGGTGAAAATGTATTCTTATAAATATCTCTGTAACACACTGATATTTTATGAGATGTATATTTTGTTATGTCTTATGTTATATGCAACATCAATTGAATCTTTCACTGTACACAACACTAGCTTGGATTGCGTTACACGCAATCACGACCTTCCTTGATAGCATTTGTAGTACGCAATATTGGGTTTCACTAAACAATGATATATTGTTATAATATAATTATATACTAGCCATTATGAATATTATTAACTAAATTTTGAATTTTATAAAATTATTATTCATCCTACATATTTTCTAGAACATGGTATGAGAGAAAAGTAAATTTTTCAGGTTAAATAAGTATTTTTCAAAAAATGCAGTTTTGTCGCTTATTGATGGCGCACCAACATTAAATCTAGTTTTTGGCATGTTAATAAGATCTATTTTTCAAAAAAATTCTTCTTTTCAATCAGGATATAAAAATTTACATTGGATAAATTTTTCATATTATTCTAATAAATTTCATATTTTAAAGAATAGTAAAAACACGGTATATTTTAATTAAAAACAACTTTTTTCGTCACAATAATGTATGTGGTTAATTTATAATATTGAATAGTTTTAAAGTATAAATATAATATAATTTTACCATTTAATATAATTTATGTCATTATCATTAATTTGACATTGAATTTATAGGTAAAAACATTTCAATCTTTGGAAATGTTTTAACTTTTAAAATCCATTTTCTTAACAATGTAATTAACATTAAATTAATTACTGCATCTTCTGTATTTTGAATTTTGAAAAATGGATTCCATATTTAATATAATTTATGTCATTATCACCTAAGGGTTGGAATAAATTCATTTTATAGACTTTTGACCATTAAAATAATTTAATTTTTATTAAAACCAATGAAAGTGACATCATGTCACTCTCGTAAATCTTATAAGTATAATAATTTTAATTTAGTGATAAAATTCATTAAAAATTAAAAAATGAATAATCTACATAAATCTAATAAAATTATCTACATCATGTGAATTCATTTATAATTTTTATGGATTAAATAATTATCATTAATTATGACACAATAGTTATGTTGAAATGATTTTATTGATTGAATTATCAAATAAATGATTTTAAAAGTATTAAAATAAATATTATATGCACTATTTAATGTGATCCACTATTTTTTTAGATAAATATGATATGTTATGAATCTATTAAAACTTTTAGTTCAAACATTTCATATTTTTTTATTTTATTTAAATTCAAATAAATAAAAAGTGTCAAAATTGACATTATTGTTATTTTATAAAAATTATATATTATAAAATCATCTAAAAATCACAAAAAAATATTTAAAAATTATAAATTAAAATATATATGGTCAAAAATTTAATAAAGTATAGAATTATGGACATTTCACATTATATAAGTAATTATATTTAATGATTTAAAATTTAGAATATTATTACAGCAAATATAATTAAATAGATTATATAAGGATAAATCATGTTAATAATGTTTAAAAAAAATTCCCAACTTGTCTAAATGTTATTGTTTTATGATATTACAACCCTATATAATCTAAGCTTCAGGTTTGAGTCATTTATTGAGGTTTTTATGTGGGGTTGGAATTTATTATAAATTAATATTTCTTATAATTACAAAGGTGCCCCTCTCCTCAACTTCCCTAAATACATGATATAGGTCCTCGTCTTCTTCATAGAAAAATTTTAGTTCCCTTAGAAGAGGTTTCAAAGAGGCGTGTCGAAGAAGAGGTAATATCCTTTACCGATTCATTGAAATTTATTTCTTCTTCTACTTACTCTTATTTAGTTGTTTCATTATAAATTAATAACATCAGTATCACTCATATAATGATATGTTATTATAATTATGAAACAACCCTATTTCACCTTCTATTTATCCTACGGAAAATGAAATCATCGCGCGTGCGTACGTATGGAATACCGTCTCCACATCGTGGTGTAATCTATTTTCTAACACCACCTTACTAGGATGGGTATAATGGTTTAAAAAATAACTATATATTATTTTTGTAAAGTTATATTGATTCTGAAATATTATACATTCACTTCAATACAATTCCACGATAATGGGAACGATATCATCGCTCATGCGTACGTACAGCCTACCGTCTCCATGATGTGATTCGACTCGTTCTACATGATCTTCATTGAATAATGATTATTTAAATGAATTGAATGAGTAAATATGATATATATTACACCAATACCATTCTGTAAATGAGGTGTCTATAACCTAAAAAGAAGAATAAGAATTTATTCGACAAAACACGCATAAGAACATAATGCAATAAACACCCGAATAACTAGTAACAATGAAATATTACTAATAAGAAGCTAAGAATATGACCTTATATGATATCATGAGTATGATTCTGGGAATAGTCAATGAAATTCTTTAAATCATTATACAGTAGGTTCGGACACGTAAAAAGTATATCGGACCTAAGGTAAGGGAAAATCTCATAATCTCATTTTTTTCTGATATTGTTTATAATTCAAAATTTATTGAGGAATATTTATCATCAACATCCATGTTTCTTCAATATCAAATATTATTTCTATCCTCATACAATTTTTTAAATCCAATTTATCCTTTTTTTTTGAGTTGTTAGTAAAAGATATGAAAGGAATCATTTGTCTTTTTAGTACGAGATACTTTGTGACTTTTCCGGCCAAAGTACGAGAAAAATGTTTTTTTAACTTATAAAGCATTGATGGATTTTTATGATTCCATAGAACATTATTTACATGGAGCTTACTTTACAAGTTTTAAAGTTTATTTTTAATTAACTTCTTTTAATATTGTATGACATGTTAAGAAAGGAAAAGTGTTTTTTTTTGAAGTAGAAAGGATATTTTATTCAAGAATGGAGTTCAACTATTTTATCAAAATTATTTTCCATATAAGAAAATATAGGGTTCTATTTCTATCCATATTGTTACATTGATTTGATTATGTTGTGATTGAATTATTTTTATGAAGTCCTGTATCTTATATGAATTGTTTTATGATGTCACGATGTTTAAGAAACCCATTTTTATTACATGGGTTATACTATGATGTATGAATTGTGATTTTTTGGCACACATATGAGTGGTTTCATTATAAGATGGGTGTGACCTATTTATCACTCCAATGCATTGGGTAAATATTTATATCTCATTAGATAGACATGGCTGGAATGACAAGTTAATCTGGTTCTGTGATATAGGACTAGAATGAGGAGTGAACTCGGTTTAGTAATGGACTTTGTCCACTATGGTGGTCTTGGAAATGAGCCCTGACTAATATGAAATGATTTTCTATGATTATGTGTATATTCAACAAAGTATCATGTTTTATGTTATGATTATTTGGGATTAATTTTCACTACTATGATTTATCTCATGTCATGATATTATGATCTCTTTTGAAAGTTAAGATTTTCAAAATGTTATGTTCTTACTGATATGATATGATTGATATTTCCTTTTTTTACCCGTTACTAAGAATTTGAGCTCACCCTTTTCAATGTTTTCTTCTCCCCAGGTCTGTATGAAGGGTATTAAGTAAAATATGCCAAAAGGGACTCTAGATATGATGAAATAAATGGGGGACATTGTTGATGATTTATGAACCAGTTGTTTATGATTCCCAGTTTCTAAATACACTATACCTATACGGTCCTTTCATGGTTTTGTTTTATGTCGTAATTAGTATTCTTCAATTCTGAAGTAATAACATTGTTTGTAGAGTATGGGTCGCTATAGTTGGTATCGTAGGAAAGGTATAGTCAACCTTTGGAAACTAGGATGTGAAAACCTTAGTAAGAACCCTAAGGATATGTCTAAGCAAAGAACACAATATTAGTGTTTTAGAAATGTCCATGAATAACCTATGAGAAGACCTTAAGTGTAAAATTTAATTCTTGATTATGTGGTTTTCCTCTTATGATTAGTGTTTCTCAGACTATGCTTATTGGTTTTATTCAATGGCTGGAACCCAAAGGAACCGTGTTAATTCGGAATGCGACGGGCAATGCAATGATTGTATCACTGAGAAACCAAACTTTATGGGAGCTGGAATGAAAAATCATATATCCATGCTCACACAACATTCCCAAGCTATGAACAATGCAGGACTTCCAAACAAGCAAAGTAAGGAGCAATATTCTGTTGAATCCTTCATGTGGAAGCGTCCACCTTCATTCAGTGGGTCTTCTAATCCATTAGTGACTGAACAATGGATTAGTACCCCTGAAAAGATATTTTCAATTCTACAATGTTCTGAGCATGACAAATTCATCTTAGCAGGGTATCGTTTGGAAGGATATTCTGATCAATGGTGGAATCTTATCAAGATTAAGAGGCAAAGATATGAAATTGAGTCCATGGAATGAGACGATTTCAAGAACATATTTCTCAATAATAACTTTCCACGTATTATTCGAACAAAGATGGAGAAGGTTTTTCTTGAACTGATGCAAAAGGATGATGAATCTGTTGGTACCTACGAAGAAAATTTCACAAGACTTGCAAGGTACTCTTCCCGAATTATTATCCAACCTGAGAGTAAGATCGATCGATTCTTTAGTGTCTTAAAACGAAGTCCTCGAAGGTAGTTAGCCATAAGGGACATCAATATCTATGAGGAAATTGTTAGATGTGCTCTCAAGGTTGAGATGGATATTGGAGTAACCCATCAATCATATGGGTTTGTTAAGAAGTGGAAAATGGAGTTCAAAGGAAAATCTAAAGACCACACTGAAAAGAAGATGAGTTTTCTTTTATGCTCAAATTGTGGAAGGAAACATGGAGGGAATTGTATTAAAGGGACTGGAAAATATTTTAAGTGTGGAAAATAAGGTCATCAAGCACTTGAATTACAAAATAAAGGGAATAAGATGGCTAATGATGCAAAAAAAAAGAAAGGGATACCCAGAATGCACCTCCAACACTTCAATGTTTCAAGTGCAAGAAGATGGGTCATTATGCCAATCAATTCCCAAATCCAAGGGTTGCTGATGATCATCAACGTCAACAATCTCTTAAGTCCAAAGACAAAGGAATGTCATATTCAATTACTAACGGTGATGTGGAGTTTGATAATGAAGTGGTGAATGGTACAGTTACCATCCACTGTAAAGTAGAAAATGTTTTATTTTATTCTGAATCCACCCAATCTTTTATTTCTAAAGAATTTTCTAAGGGTATATCCATACTACAACAACAATTAGATTTTGCGTTGGATGTGACAACTCTTAATGGAACAACAGTCGCATCAAAAGTTTATAATTCTTCTCCGATTGATGTTTTTGGGAAAGGTTTTCCTGCAAATCTTGTGATCCTTCCTATAGTGGAATATGATGTGATTCTTGGCATGGGATGGCTTTCATTATACGGAGCTCATATCAATTGCCAATGAAGCGAAACCACATTTAATATTACTGATCAATCTACTATCATCTATCAATGCAAGGATGAATATAACCTTCGAGTGGAAATTTATTCAATCTTATGAGTCTTGATTCAAATAAATTAAGGTTATTTATCTCAAATGGTTGGAGGGAAACTCATGATTAATAATATTCCCATTGTATGGGAGTTTGATGATGTCATTCTGTAGGAATTTCTAGGTCTTCCACCAAATCGTGAAGTTGAGTTTTCAATAGAACTCATACCGGGTGCAATTCCCATTTCAAAGACACCTTATAGAATGGCCCCAATTGAGTTTTAGGAATTGATGAAGCAACTCCAAGAAAATCATTCTAAAGGATTCATACGCCCCAGTGTGTCACCTTGAGGAGCACCTGTTTTATTTTTTAAGAAGAAAGATGGATCAATGAGACTCTGCATTGATTATCGAGAACATAACAAGATCACTATGAAGAAAAAATACCTTCATCTGTGCATTGATGACATATTTGACCAACTATATAGAGCACAATAATTTTCCAAGATTGATCTTCATTCAGGGTATCATCAATTAATGGTCAAAAAAGAGGATATACCAAAGATGGATTTCTGTACAAGGTTTGGACACTACAAATTTATAGTGATTCCATTTGGTATTACTAATGCCCATGTTATCTTCATGGATTTAATGAATAGAGTCTTTAGAGATGATCGGGATCAGTTTGTGGTAGTCTTTATAGACTGTATTCTTGTCTATTCAAAGAGAAAGGAAGAACAAGACGATCACTTGATAATTGTATTAAAGACCCTAATAAAGGAGAATATTTATGCCAAATTTACCAAGTGTGAATTTTGGCTTCAAAAAGTTTCATTTTTGGGTCACATAATCTCAAAAGAGGGGATATCTGTGGATCCAGCAAAGACAGAGGTTATCAAAAGATGGTCAAGACCAACAATAGTAACTGAGATTCAAATTTATCTTGGTTTGGTTGGATATTATCGACGTTTTTTGAATGATTTTTCATGATTATCTAATCCAATCAACAGGTTGACTCGAAAAGGAGTTATGTTCATGTGGATGGATGATTGTTAAGAAAATTTCAAGGAGTTGAAAAGAATGTTATCTAGTGAACCTATGCTCACACTGCCTTGTAGTGGATAAAGGATTGTAATCTACAGTGATGCATCCAAAAAGGGTTTGGGAAGTGGTATCATGCAAAATGATATGGTGATAGCTTATGCCTCAAGATAGTTGAAAATCAATGAGCAAAATTACCCAACTCATGATTTGGAGTTAGTTGCGGAAATCTTTGCATTAAAGATTTGGAGGCATTATCTTTATGGTGAAAGGTGTGATATTTATACTGATCATAAATGTTTACTGTATATTTTCACACAAAAGAAGTTGAATATACACCAAAGAAGATGGTTGGAGCAGATTAAGGATTACGACTTCTCAATTCATTATCACCCTGGGAAATTAAATAAGGTGGTAGATTAATTAAGTCGACAAGACCATGCTAGCTTATCCATGATGAGGATCACAAAAGATCCAATATTTATGGATTTACAAAGGATAGATCTTAGAATTATAATGGAAGGGGTAAAATATTGTCTTTCTCAAATGAATGTTCAACCATCTATGCATGTGAAGATTAAAGAGGCACAAAAAGAAGATGTAGAGTTACAAAAGAAGGTGTGAAATGTTCTTGAATTCAACCTTGATTATGATGAGATAATAAGGTTCAAGAATCAGGTCTGTGTTCCTCCCATCCCAGAATTAAAGAAGGATCTTCTAGATGAGGCTCATAGTTCTTCATTCACTATTCATCCTGGATGCAAGAAGATGTATAGGGACCTGAAAGAGTACATCTGGTAGGATGTCATAAAAAGAGATGTTGTTGAATACGTCTCTCGATGCTTGGTTTGTCAGCAAGTTAATACTGAGAGACAGAAGTCTAAAGGGATGTTACAACCATTAACCATACCAGAATGGAAATGGGAAAACATCACTATGGACTTTGTCACTGGGCTTCCTAAAACATCCAAAGGCAATAATGCTATCTGGGTCATAGTTGATCATCTTACGAAGTGGGCACACTTCATTGCTATTAGAGATGATTTATCTCTGGATTAGCTTTCTAGGATATATGTGAAGGAAGTGGCATGATTAAATGGAGTACCACTTTCCATTATATCTGATCGGGATCCGAGGTTTACCTCGATGTTCTGGAAAAGTCTTCAACATACTTTAGATACAGATTTGAGTTTCAGCACTGATTATCATCCTCAGACAGACAGTCATTCTTAGAGAACAATTCAAACTCTAAAAAGATAAGTTTAGAGCTTGCTCTATGGATTTCAAAGGTGATTGGGATCGACAACTACCTTTGGTGGAATTTTCTAATATTAATAACTTTCACTCCATTATTCAGATGTCTCTTTATGAAGCTCTCTATGGAAAGAAATGCAGGACTCCAACTTGATGGGATGAAGTTGGGGAAAGAAAGCTATTAGGACCTGATCTTGTTGATGAGATGGCAGGAAAGGTTAGATCTATTTAACAACACATAAGAGCAGCTAAGAGTCAACAAAGAGGTTATGCTGACAAACCAAAGAAAATACATAGAGATTGAAGTGAGTGATAAAGTGTTCTTACGAATATCTCCTTGGAAGAGAGTAATGAGATTTGGAAAGAAGGGAAAGCTGAGCTCTAGGTATATCGGTCCTTTTGAAATACTGGATCGTGTTGGGAATGTAGCTTACTGATTGGCACTTCCACCGAATCTCTCTCAATTTCAAGATGTGTTCCATGTATCTCTCCTGAGAAAGTACATAATAGATCCTTCACATGTACTATGCTAAAAAGTTATACTGCTGGAGTAAGATCATTCTTATGAAGTACAATCGATAAAGATTCTGGATCGTAGCGAAAAAGGTCTACGGAAAAAGACCACTCGCTTAGTGAATGTTTTATAGAGGAACCACCAATTAGAAAAAGCTACATGGGAGCTTGAGGATATGACGAGGGAGAGGTATCCTCATCTGTTTGTTACGAAGTGACGAATTTCGAGGGAAAAACTCATTTTAAGGGGGGTTTAATGTAACACCCTGATATTTAATGAGAATTATATTTTTTATGTCTTATGTTTTACGGAACATCAATGGAATCTTTCACTGCACACAACACTATCTTGGCTTGCGTTACATGCAATCACAACCTTCCTCGGTAGCGTATGTAGTACGCAATACTGGGTATCACTAAACAAGGATATATTCTTATAATATTATTATGGAGTATCCGTTATGAATAGTAAAAACTAAATTTTGAATTTTATAAAATTATTATTCATCTTACATATTTTCTAGAACATGGTATGTAAACAAAATAAATTTTTCGGTTAAAATAAGTATATTTCAAAAAATGAAGTTTTTCCACCTTTTGATGGCACACCAACTTTAAATATAGTTTTTCACAAGTTTATAAGTTCAATTTTACAAAACAATTCTTCTTTGGAATATGGATATAAAATTTTACTTTGAATAAAATTTTCATATTTTTTTGATAACTTTCATATTTTAATGAATAGTAAATACACACCAAATTTTAATTAAAAACAACTTTTTCATCGCAATAATTTATATGGTTAAATTATAATATTGAATGTTTTTAATGTATAAATAGAATAATTTTTTTTAATTTAATACAATGTATGTCATTACCATTAATTTTACATTTAATTCATAGGTAAAAACATTTTCATCTTTGACAATGTTTTAACTTTAAAAACCCGTTTTCTTAACAATGAGATTAATTTTAAATTAATCACCGCAAATTTTGTATTTTTAATTTTGAAAAATGGATTCCATATTTGAATTCATTGGGTCATATTATGTTAATAGGTTACTTTCAATTTTTTTATATTATGAATAGTAACTACGGTAATTTTTTATTTACTGTAGTTAATGGTAAATTAGGTAATTAAGGGTAAATATAAGATTATAAAATTACTCTAACACCTGCCAATATTCTATTGGATGACTAAAAGTCTACCCTTGTCACCTAAGGGTTGTAATAAATTCATTTTATAGACTTTGGTCATTAAAATAATTTAATTATTATTAAAAACAAAGAAAGTGACAACATGTCACTCTCTTAAATTTTATAAGTATAATAATATTAATTTAGTGATAAACATTATAAAACATAGAACATGAATAGTCTCGAGAAATATAATAGATTTATCTAAATCATGTGAATTTTTTTATAATTTTTCGGGATTAAATAATTATCATTAATTATGACAGAATAGTGATGTTGAAATTATTTTATTGACTGAATTATCAAATAAATTATTTTAAAATTATTAAAATAAATATTATATAAACTATTTCATGTTCTCCACTAATTTCCTAGATAAATATGTCATGTTATTAATCTATTAAATCTTTTAGTTCGAACATATCTTCTGTGTATAAATGAATAGTGTCAAAATTGTCACTATTGTTATCTTATAAAAATCACATATTATAAAATCGTTTAAAAATCACAAAAATATTTAATAATTATAAATTAAAATTTATATGGTCTAAAATGTAATATGGTATAAATTTATGGACAATTCACAACATATAAGTAATTATTTATAATGATTTAAAATTTAGAATATTATTTCCACAAATAAAATTAAATAGATTTTATAAGGATAAATCATGTTGATAATGTTTAAAATAAATTCCCAAATTGTCTAAATTTTATTGGTTAGTGATATTAAAACCCTATATCATCTATGATTCGTATTTTCTTCATTTTTGGAGGTTTTTAAGTGGGGTTGGAATTTATTATAAATAATTATTTCTTATAATTCCAAAGGTGCCCCTCTCCTCCCTTATGGACACCTCCTCCCTCTCCTCTTTACACAATTTAGAGCCTTCAATCTCATCCAAACCCTGCCCATTTCCTTTATCAACTTCCCTTGAAATATACTAGATGTCATGGTCTTATTCAAAGACAAATTATAGTGCCTTAAGAGGAGGTTTCAAAGAGGCGTGTCGAAGAAGAGGTAATATCTGTTACTGATACTTTAAAATTTATTTCTTCTTGTACTTACTCATATTTAGTTTTTTCATTATGAAGTAATAACATCAGTATCACTAATATAGTGATATGTTATTATAAATATGAAACAATATTATTTCACCTTTTATCCATCCTACGAAAAATGAAATCACCGTGCATGCGTACGTAAGGAATACCATCTCTACATCGTGGTGTAATCTGTTTTCCATCACCACCTTACTTGGATGGGTATAATGGTGTAATGATTAACTATATATTATTATTGTAGAGTTATATTGATTCTTAAATAGTATACTTAAACTTCAATACAATTCCACGATCATTGGACCGATGTCATCGCTCGTGCATATGTACGGCCTACCGTCTCCACGATGTGATGCTACTCGTTCTACATGATATTTATTGTATAATGATTATATATTTGAATTTACTGAGTAAATATGACATATATTAGAAAAATACCATTATGGAAATGAGGTATCTATTACCTAAAAAGAAGAATAAGAATTTATTCGACCAAATACGCATAAGATCATAAAGCAAAAAACACCCGAATAACAAGTAGCAATGAAATATTACTAATAAGAATCTAAGAATATAAACATTTATTATATCATGAGTATGATTCTGGAATAAGTCAATGACATTATTTTAATCATTATACATGACGTTCATACACGTACAAAGAATATCGTACATAAGGTAAGGGAAAATCTTGCAATCTCATTTTTATCCGAGATTGTTTATACTTCAGAATTTATTGGGGAATAATTATCATCAAAATACATGTTTCGTCAAAGTGTAATATTATTTATATCCTCCCACAATTGTTTAAATCCTATTTTACCATTTGGTGAGTATTTAGTAAAATATATGAAAGGAATCTTTTGTCGTTTTTAGTACGAGAAACTTCTTGACTCTTCCGTCCAAAGTACGAGAAGAATGTTTTTTAACTTATACAGCATGAATTGATTTTTATGATCGAATAGAAAATAATTTAAATGAATCTTACTTTACATGTTTTAAAGTTTATTTCTAATAAACTTCTTTTAAAATTTTATGACATGTTAAGAAAGTAAAAGTGTTTTTTTGAAGTAGAAATGAAATTTTCCTCAAGAATGTAGTTCAAGTGTTTTATCAAAATTATTTTCCATATAAGAATATATAGGGTTATCTTTCTATTCATATTGGTACATTTATTTGATTATGTTGTGATGGAATTATTTTTATGAAGTCTTTTATCTTATATGAATTGTTTTATGATGTCACGATGTTTAAGAATCCCATTTTTATAAAATGGGTTATGCTATTATGTATGAATTATGATTTTGTTGCACACATAAGAATGGTTTCATTATGAGATGGGTGGGACCTATATCTCCCTTCAATGCATTGGTTAAAGATTTATACCACATGAGATATACATGGCTGGAATGACAAGTTAATCTGATTCAGTGATAGAGGACTGGAACGAGGAGTGAACTCGGTTCAGTAATGGACTATGTTCGCTATGATGTTCTTGGAAATGAGCCTTGAATAATATGAAATGATTTTGTATGATTATGTGTGTATTACACAAATTATCATGTTTTATGTTATTATTATTTGGGATTAATTTTCCCTACTTTGATTTATCTCATGTCATTATATTATGATCTCTTTTACAGGTTATGATTTTCAAAATGTTATGTTCTTACGAATATGATATGATTGATATTTCCTTTGTTTACCCCTTACTGAGAATTTGAGATCACCCTTTTGTTTGTTTTCTTCTCCCCAGGTATAGATGAAGGGTATTAAGAAGAATATTCCAAAAGGGACTCTAGATATGATGAAATAAATTGGAGACAACGTAGATGATTTATGAACTAGTTGTTTATGTTTCCCAGTTTCTAAAGACACTATACCTATACGGTCTTTTCATGGTTTTTTTATTTGTTATAATAAGTATGCTTCAATTCTGATGTAATAAAATTGTATATAGAGTATGGGTCGTTATAATATCTTTGGAAGAGGGTTAGGTAATTCATTAATAATAAAAAATTTAACCATATATATATATAGGCCCTTTTTTTATTTTTTATCTCATCCTAATGGAAGATTATAAATTTTAATCCGATGGAATCCCTTTAAAGTTCATGATGTGTTACTTGTATCTATCCTGAAGAAGTACATACCTGATACATCATATGTAATGAACACATAGGGCACATAACTGGAAAAAGAACACTATTGTGAAAAAAACCCATTAGATATTATCGATCATTGAGCAAAATTTCATTAAAACAGGACCACTAACATAGTTAATATTCTTTTGAGAAACACTAAATTAGAGAAATCTACTTAGGAGCGAAAGGATGTGATGAAAATAATATTTCCTCACCTTTTTGTAAAAAATGACATAATTTCAATGGTGGGAAATATTTTAAGGGGAAGAGAACATAACACCATCGGATTTTGTGATATATTTCCCTATAAAAAATAACGGTTCCATTGATTTTTTTTCACAACAGTTGGTTTAAAAAAAATTGACACCCAAGCAATTCATTCATTAATAATACATATTTTTAGATGAAAATAGATGATATTAAAAAACAAATCCATGAGTATCATAGAGGTAGATTCTTTAAAAACATGGAAACATAGAAAACTTGTTTATAATAGTTCTACTTTATCTCCCACTTAAATCCTCATAACAATAAATATTCATAGAATTATCACACGTAATACCAATAATCATAGAATTTAAAAACGAAACATTATAAACGGTGAGATAAAATGATTAGTAAGGGTAAAAAATTGAGATACTTATGAATAACATGATAATAAGGATATCAGAACATGAGCATAACATTTAAAAACTATACCCTTATTATCATAGATCATAATCTTGAGTCATGGAATAAATATTAGTAGTTCATAAGATATGGATAATACAGAATAAATAAACATATGCCATCAAATCATATCATTGAAATAATAGATATATCTGAAGCAAATTCATAAACACTGAAAAAATGATGCGATTGCTACCCACCAAAAAATCATAATTTGTTTGGCATTGAAAACCACACATGTACGAACATCGTCTTAGTTCAACCTTTTTTTACAATCTTTTGGGCCTAAAATTACCTCTAATGAACCCTACATTCTAATAGAACATTAATCATTAACCAATGAATTTTAGGGTGATATAAGTCCCACCTATATTCTATTATAACATTAGTACCATCCTTAGTAATAAAGAAAACCACGATAAAATAATGAAAATTCTACATAGGTGTTTCACAAAAATACAAAACATCCATCACAAAAAACCCCATGAAAATAAATGACTTCTATAAAATATTCCTTTCAAGGCATAAACCATATAATAAATATGGGTCACATTATTTTCTCACAAATTAATCATAGCATAACCGATTAATAAAGAATTAGTTTTGTTAATATCTCTTCATTGTAAACATAAACCTTCTATATAAAGAGTAAATAAGGTATTATTTGATCATATAACAAGTTTGTACTATGTAATATCAAAGGATGTCATATTGGATAAAAAATTATTTTGAAAGAAATATCTCTTGTATAATTTCTTTGGGAGAACAAAATTTCTTTAAGAAAAACATTTCTAAATCAATAAATTCATAAAATATTATAGATATAATTTTCATTGAAAATAACATTTAAAATTTATAATGGAATCTTTGAAAATCATTTAACTATTTCTTGTGGAAAATAGCCACTCCACTTTAACAAATTATTTTTTTAGGAAATGTTTTTAAAAATTATTTTCAATGAATATACGATTTCAAAATGATAAATGAATCATTAAAACATTGATTGTTCATTACAGGAGGAAATGTTATACACATTCAAAAAATGATTCCTTTCACATTTTTAGTAAATGAAAAATTGGCCTTCTTTTTTAAATTACATTAATTATCGTCTAAAAAAATTTAAAAGTAAAAAATCATAAGAAATGACTCTAAAATTTTGTATAAGAACATTAAATTATTTTAGGTAACATTTTTAGAAAACATGGATATGCAAAAAAAAATATATTTTGACCATATAGAGAAATAAATCCAGTTTTCTGTAAAAAAAATTCTAAATGAAGATTACATAAAAATAGTAAAATTAAGTTTAACATATATTTTCAAGAAATAAAAATAAAATAATAATACTCATATGTTCATTGTGATACTTTTCATAATATTTCATTATTATAAGCATAAACATTAACAATCTCGATAAACAATGAGGTTATATCATAAAACCCTTATCATATTAGTAACATTAAATCAAAATCACTATAAATAAATAACATTAAATAAAACATAAAATACCATTACAATAAATAAATTAATGATATTAAAAGTCATAGGGTTTTTATATTCACCTCACAAAACAATATAGGTTTATAATATAGTGTATGTCTCAAAAAAATTACCACAAAATTCCCTTACCAGTTTGGTGATCTATTGATTTAAAACACCCATTAAAGAGAGATACTAAATTTGTTATATAATATAAACATATTATTACTGTTAAAAATCATGAAATAAATTCATGGTTATCATATAAAAAATTATAAATAATTTGGTGTGGAATATGGAATGTGTCCCGTATAAGTACCAAGTGTGACATAAATCCCTTACCATAAGTATTCACTTCCTTCATACATGTTATAACATGTTTTATAATAATTAAAATATCATTATATATAATGAATAACCATTATTTTATCTATCATACCAAATATGGTTTACTTATGACCTTTTATTACCCATTCATTAACAATTCCATGTGAAAATCACTTTTTAGGTAATAACTGCTTTGGTTTTCAAAAAATACTTTATTTTCATTTTTGTTCCAATTATATTGATCATGGTTCAATAAATTATTTGATTTTACAAATTATTTAAATATAATATGTATTTATTAAATATTTTCTTACTTTAATCCATAAAATTTTTATATTGAAAATTAATTACAATTTTCATGCTGACAGTATGTCATATGCATGAATGAACGTTGTGACATTTTTTTCTGACGGATGAAATGAAAGATTAGTAATTAATATAATAACATTATAAATCTAATTTCATATATATTAGATATATTTATTAAATTTACCCTTAATACGTTCTTGTAAAATCATTATTAAAAGACTCGCATTTCTTCATGAGGAAGTAGCCCGCCAAACACACAAACAACATTATCATATACCCCACAATGTGGAATTAATAATGTCTATGTAATATATATATGTATATACTAAATAGGTATAATTATTGTTCAAATATAATATATATTCATTTAATATATCTCTGTTACCATCAATGTAAAACATAAATGAAAAAAGGCATTACATCAGTTTGTGAAGCGGTGGTTTTCCATTCAAACATCCCCTATTATTTCTTTCAAATGGGATGGTTGTTATGATGTTATATGACTTATTATAATTAAATATTTCTAACAATATAAAATTTAAAATATATATATACATCAAATTCATCATTATATTCGACTATGAGAGGTGGTTTACCAAAGAGGTATAACATTAGTTCACAATGAGGTATTCTATTGTACAAAAGATTGACGATTTTGTTCTCATTTGATAGACAAAGATATGATTATAGGGTATTAATTTAAAATAATAACATATAATTATTTGTTTGAAATATTTTCCTATTATAATATCAGAGTTTAATAATATTTCAATGATTTGGGACAATATTTATAATAAAAATACATTATTAATAACATTACATATTCTTTGAGAAACCTCGGTATGTTTAACCTAAACCCGACTTACACAAGATTTCTGATATCACCATGGCCTATTTATTTTTGGGATGAAATTAAAAACACATTTTTGATGATAATTTTTTAACATGAAATGTTTTGGAAGCGTGAAGAAGAGAAAACTGTGGGTGACCTTTTATAAGTGGGGTTGTGGACATACATATAATTTTTAACAGAATAAATTGTACCCACATTTTTTCGCATGAAAATATATCCAAAATTTTTCATTATAAAATCATATTGGTTATAAAGGTAATATATTATCATAAAATGTGTTGTCTATACTTTTATATGTTATTGTGAACCTCATCTTTTTAGTCTAATAGCCATATAACCAGTTTTAACAATAACTGTGGTAACTAATTTATAATTATTAAACTATTCATTTGGGACAAAAATTAGGTTGACCTTATTAAATATTATTAAATATTATAATAAATAAAATTTAATCTACTTTAAAAATTTCCATTCACAGAATTAGAAAATTTAAATTTAAAATTTTACATGTACACATGATTAGAAAGTGGTTCATTGAAGAGAAAATGTTCGGAATTCTAAATAGTTTTTATAGAAAAATTATATGTAAAATTGATTCAAAATAACAAAATTTGAATAATAGATATATAATTAAAGAAATTTTAATTTTATAACCATATTAAAAAAAATTAATATTCTTTAAACCAAAATATAATTCTTAATGAAAAGCTGTATTATTCACTATTTATTTAGAATATTATATTTTCAAAGAAGTGATAAAAAATGTAGACTAAGAAAATTTGGGCATGTAGATGTTAAAAAGTAATTTGAAATTTTTAGAACAATTTTCATAATTATTAATAAAATTAATTTCAATTCATTTTTTAATATTTAATATATATTCTTCTAAGTAAGATAGTGTATTTTTGTATTAAAAATTGGTTTTATTATTATGTAATACATAGAAAATTAATATGATAGATATTATAAATTTAAATAAATATAAAATTTATATTTTTCATTGAAATCATTCACCGAATGTGTTTTTATTTATTAAGATAAAATGTGTTTTTTACAAATAAAATCATCTTCCAGAAATAGATTTTCTTTATTTTAAAATGATTTTTATATTGAATTTTAATTAATTGGTGCAAGAACCCATTTTACACTCAGGTATGGATCCTTTTATTTTTCTAAATAAATAATTAATTTTCACCTAATATAGATGTATAGCGGGTTAGATAAGGTCTTAGTGATCCTGGGACAAATTCGGATAATAGAACCCATCTTTTTGGAAAAAAAAGCATGGAACATGGTTTATAGTAAACCGTGAACGAATTCTGCCCAATTTGTATAACCATGAAAATTGTTTTTTCTTGATAGATCCATCTCAAATGGTTTTTGCACGTCCATGCAACATAACTGTGCAAGCACCCCTACTTCCCATGTATATGACTGAGGATTGCATACAGTTTTCTAAATAGTGCTGAAAAACTGTGCACAGGGTAATTTCTGGGTAAAATGTCCAAATTTCCTTTAATGATCTAATTAACATCCCTAAACCTCCCTAATCTGATAACTATCAGGATTAATCACTTTTCTTTTCAAGTTGAATATTTTGAAGGCCAAATCTGGGGATCAAGGGATCTCCTTCATTCGAGATCCATTCCAGCTTTTATTTGTCATGTTGGATGCGCAACAGTATGTAGTCAAGTCCTCTTGATCCATTCACCTCCCCCCTTAATATCAATCAGTATATCATGTGATCATTTTCACCGTTTCTTAAATCTACTCTGATCTGAGAAAAATCTAGTGGAAATACTAAAGTGGGTTAGTCGTACAACCCTAACGTGGGTGGTCTATAACTCATTTATAATGTTTTTCGATTTGGTAATATCCGTGTGGGGACTAACAACCTAATCGGTAGCCATTTTTTGAATTTACATTCCATGATTACAATTGTTAGAATCATATGATTATTCTCTTCAATATTATTTTATTTGTTTTTAGTGGTTGAACCAATAACTCAAACCGCACCATGTCAATGGTTATACAATATTTGGGTTTTAGTTTTTTTGGGATGTTTGAACCACCGATCGGGTGTGCCATTTAATGACCTTCCAAAAGGTGACCACTCCTATAGTATTTGTATTTTTATTAATGATAATTTAATAATGTAATGTACCATGTATGCTCACCGCTTGACCTGCGTAAGGTAAGTGCATCAAAATTATTGTTAAATTTGAAATCTGAAATGGAAAGTATACAATTTATATAACTTGGCCTTAACAAATGAGATTGAATAAATTTTACATGCCCACAGAACCCCTTTCCATATTGATAGAAGGTAGCAGAGTGAACCTAAACAATTTTATATGACTTAATAGTTAATTATGATATGATTAAATTGTAGCAACGCTACAATAACTATCCACATAAATTGAAGAAAATGCGTGGATATAATGAATGATTAAATGATTAGAATAAAAATAAGGAATGGACTGATATGATGTTTCCTTGGATTCTGAAAAGATAATATCATTGGACACGAGAACCATATTCCGATACAAGGATGAAATTTTCTTTAGTAGACACCCACCTTGACTCAAGTTTGTGTATATTATTTGGATGACTCGTATACTACTATAGGGTTATTTATCTTATTATGTGATACCTTATATACAGTCTTTTATTCCATCATTTAATAGTAGGTTCCATTTTGAAATCTCATAGGGATATGTCTTTGCTTATCCCTATTTTACCTTGGTCGATCACCTTTCACTCGGTAGGTGCCCTATTTTGGAATGCCTCCCGCCCCTTCGCTATACTTAGATACCAGTGAGTTAGTTTTCTAGTAGAGATACGTTACCTTGGTTATTACTCGTGAACTCCCTCACTGGATATCATTTTTAGGATTCCTTGTTATGCCATGGGACCTTCAATACATATACTATCATTAGGTGATGTCAGTGTTGGATATTCCTCTCATGACCTATTAAGATAAAATGGTAATTACTTCATTAATGAATTTGTTACATGTTCAATCACAAGATGATTGATGAAGCATGTGCATGGTTATTTAGTTATATTTTTCTTCTTTGTCTTCTTTTTATATACATACTTTCACACTTATATATTCCATTACATGGTCCGGATGTTATAGACACTTTTGGTGGTTTCCCCATGAGATTTATCTCACACTCTCGCTGGGCATCATTTTTTAACCGAAGTAGATTACATTGATGTACGTATTAACGAAGAGAGGTATATAGCTTCAGACCCTAGATTGTTTGATGTTTAAGATAGAGCATAATATTATATGACCGTGCAAGGGGTTAGGATTGTTGGAATAGTTTTTTATTTCCATTATATTGTTTTGGAACATATTCTTCATGATTTCTCATAACCATTTTTTCTAGTTTTATATTAATATGGAATTACATCATCATTGTTCTACTTGATATAGTTATTGGTAATATCATTTATCTATTGCATTAGTTTTCTTCTGCTATTTATTTATATTAATTCTATTTTTTACTACTGTAAATACATTAACACTATGACACACTCATCTAATGAGGGAATTGTCTCCCCACAGACACACCCCAAGCCCTCGCTACTAGTCAGCAGCCTCTAGGGTTTAGGGATATGCGCTTGAGGCCATGTGGACCACTAGGCTCGGGGCACCCATTAAGTGGAATCTAGGTCTAAGATGACACAAACTGATATCATAGGTGGTTTCTTTTCATGATTTATTATTTTCAAATCAATATATTTAAGAGTCTGAAAGCATGGGACCTGGTCATAAGTCAGGCTTGGGAATCGCAAACCCATGTTTGGGGTAAAAACTAAGATACCTAAATTGTAATTTTTATTCATTTTTCCTTATTATAGTTGATCTTATTTCATCATTGGGTGACACACATGATTTGTGGTGTTATGAAATATTACTCTAATTGAGAATTTACTTCATCTTTAGACCAATGATAGGAGAGTGAGGAGGATTATTATGTGAATCATTATAGGCGCCTATAATTCATATGTCATTCATATTGTCATTCCATATAAATTAATTTCACTACATTGCATTGGTTGGTATGCTTGTGATTGTTGGAAGTTGTTGTGATAGTTTTCTTGTACTTGTATTACATTGGATGTGATTGAGTGATTTCATATCTTTATTCATGATGTGTATGGGCCCTCATTGGTTGAGATGAGTAATTTACTGAGTTAAGCCATTATAGTATAAATAAATGGGTATCGTTTGTGATGATAGGTGTATGGGCACTAGTTTATCGGGAATGGATATCAATTATAAAGTGATTCCAAAAAACTAAAATGAAATGGTTTCACATTATTATATTTCCTTGTAATGTTTAGGAAATTTAAAGATGTGATCATGTTAAATATATGAAAAATGAAATGAAACATACACTTGAGCACTTATTGATACGTGGAATAAAAACAATGTATTTTGGGGTAGTTATCTTGTGTAGTGATCATTTCCTTATTTAGATTATGTATGTGATGTTAACCATCTGCATAAAGCAAGATTTAAGTGTTGTTCTTGGAATTTTAGAACAATTCTACAATGACATCCTTGTGTTGTAGTCCAATAAGTTAGTGGTGACACTGCCTCAGATGTGGTGGGACCTGATCTACTAGTCTTACCCCTAGGAGTGACACATAAGGTACTCTTTGTTTCACCTGATCCTGGAACTGATGCCCAATTCTTTGATAGTTTCCTACATCTGATTTAGAACAATGCTTGGTGCTCCCTGGGTTGCACCTACAATGGCTAATCAGACCAGTGAGTTTCAGTACCAATATCCTTCTACTTTTTCTAGGGATGGTGGTTCTCAGACTATTGATTCTTGGATATAGGCCCTAGTGTATATCATTGAGAATATATAAATTATTTTATTGTGGATAGTTAATATTTATAAATATATTCTTCAAGATTCATCCAATAATTAGTGGGATGTGGTTACCTTGGTCGGTCATCATCAGGGCATGTTATGGGTTGATTTACAGACTACCTTCTATGATTAGTTCTTTCTTGATGAATTGAGAGATAATATATCTAAAGAGTTTTTTAATCTAGATCATGGTTCTATGTCATTTATATAAATATTCATAACCTTCTATTCATTTATTGCACTTTTTACAGCTTTTAGCTGTTAATGAGATTTTCCATGCTAGATGTTTTGATGATGGGATCCGGTTTGCAATCCAAACTCGGGTGAATTTATTTCACCAGCCTAATTTTTTTCAAATAGTGGATTATAATATTATCACTAATCATAACTTGAGAGATTACATGACTTCCGGGTTTAAGGGATTAGTGTTGCATCTCGACAGTAATTCTTCAAGTGACAGGAAACGTTCCCTTGAGGTTTATCATCTGGGAAGTGGAAGATAGAGTATCCTGTTTAGTTGCTCTGTGGTGTGTCACTAGTAGGGAATATTGGTAAATGAGAAGCACAAATGTAACTGAGAGCCTATGGAGTGCTGGGCTTGTAGATGTTTGGGTCATCTTCAGTGTTTTTTATGAACTTTCCATTAGCTTCGTGTAAAAATAGGTCAATATTAGCTCCACCATAAGGAGTGAGTTTTTTTGTCGTGTCAAGTGGGTAGTTTGAATAGTACCTATAGTTATGGCCTAGAAGGAGGTTATGGCCATATTTGTCTGACCCCAGTTCACCAGCAGTGCTAGCATAGTAGTTTTGATCATGGAAGTCCATCAGTTCCGCAGGGTCAAAGATCAGGTCAGTTGTATGCATTACATCCAATACCCGAGGATCAAGCTGTAGATCTATCTACAGTACGAGATACTATTCATGTAGCCTCTAAAATATTATCATCTTTATTTGATATGGGTGCTTCAAAATATTTTATTTTTGTATCTATCGTGGAAAGACTCAGACTAGAGATATAATATCAATATAGATTAATGACCCCCGATACGCCATTGGGAAAACGGAAAGAGGGTATACGCAAGTGTAAGGATTGTCCCCTTGAGGTAAACAATCACCCTTTCTTGTGGAATATATTATTTCTCGAGATACATGGATTTTATTTCATTATTGGTATGGACTGGATAGTCCACTATCGTTCCTTTGTAGACTACTATCATCTCTTGGGTCTCTTTTACATCATCAGTAGGAAATTTGTTTCCATGGTGAATGGGATGTCTAAGATAGGATACATGGACAAAATCATCATTATTTAGGTGGAGTGACCTCACAGATTTGTAAAAAATTTATAGAGGTTTAGGGTTTACCTCAAAGTAATATCACTCTTGTAGTTTATCATTTCATGGAAGTCTTTACTAACAATTTATCTTTCTTAACTCTTAAAATATAGGTAGAGTTTACAATTGATCTTTTTCTAGGATCATCTGCAGTGTTCATTTCTCCATACAGGATGGCACCTACTGAGTATCAAGAGCGTAAAATATTGATAGTGGACCTAGAGGCCAATGGTTTTATATATCTCAATACATCCACTTGATTTTTTCTCATGATTTTTTCCAAGAAGGTCGATGGAACCTTATGTATATGCGTGGGTTATAGAATGTTGAACCATCTTATATTCAATAACTAGTATCCAATTCCTCAAAAATTGGACATCTTTGCCCCGATCGGATGAGAAACAATTTTCTTTATGATTGAACTGATATCGGGTTATCATAAAGTATGAGTCATACCATCACACATACCACATACGACATTCTATAGAAGGTATAGTTTGTATGAATACCTTTTTATGCCATTTAGTATTATGAATGTGCCTTGTTTTTTCATGTATTTGAGGAATACGTTTTTTCACCCATATTTGGACTCCTTTTTCATGATCATTGTAGATGAAATCATGGTTTATTATCTCACTCGTAGAGACCAAGCCAAAAATCTTGATATTGATTTGAGTATACAGATATAGCATCATCTTTCTTCCAATATTTCTATGTGCCACTTCTGAATCGACAAGGTCCACTTCATTGGTCATATTATCTCAGAATCAGAAGTATCTGTTGACCCTGATTAGGTTAGTGCTGTAGTTTACTGGGAGAAGCTAAAGAATGTGTATGATACCCTATGTTTCTTAGGGTTGGATGGTTATTACAGAAATTTAATACAAGACTTCTCGCATATTTCTTCACCTCTTATTGGACTTACAATGAAGGGTGTCATGTTTATATAGTCAGAATCATGTGAGAAATCCATTCAAGAGCTAAATGGGAGGATTTTATTGATACTTATTTTAATTCTCCCCAATCCGGATATATGTTACACCATTGACAATGACACATCAATAATTTGAGTAAGATTATTACTCATGTATTAAGATATATTCTATGCATATGGATATCAGAAGTTGAGGACTCATGATAGAATTTACCTAACACAAAACAATGATATAGCAGTAGTTTTTCATAACTTATGTTTCTAGATACATTATCTATTGGGTGAGTGCTTTGTGGTGTACAATAACCATAGGAGTCTCAAGTATATATTTTCATAGCATGACATGATCCTCAGATAGCAATGATTGGTTGAATATCGTCAATCATTTGATTTTGATATTTTTATATACCTATAGTGGTAAAAAATGCATGGATTCGGAAAACTCAAATTCATGCCATATAGGAAGCCAGTGATGATTGTATGTTAATTTCAATCTATTTTGAAAATTATCTAGATTTTTATCATAGTCGCAAACATTATTTCCCCTCATCCTTAACAGTGACCTCTTCCCACCTTGAGGAGGTGATGATTAGGATGTTTTCTAATTCTAAATGTTTAGTTCTCTTTGAGAGTATATCAGAAGATAAGTCACATCTGAATTGATCTCTAGACATAGAAAACGTCATGCGTCTATATGTATGTATCTGGGTCCTACATATATGAGAGATTAGTTGATGAAGGAGTCACACTCTCCTTGGTGGTCAGTTAATCTAGGAATTTCAAAGATTTATCGAGATATGAGATGCTAGTATTGGTGGCCTAGGATAAAATGTTAGATAGCATGCTTTATCTCTAGGTGTTCCACCTGTTAGCAAGTGAAGGTGGAGTAGTAGAGACATGTAGACCAATTATAGCCACTTCTAGTCCTATGATTCAAATGGGACGATGTTTTTATGGATTTCATAGTATACTTACCTATGTTACTGAGGGGTAGCAATGCTATTTGGTTAGTAATTTACTAACTAATGAAATCATCCAACTTTATTCCTATTTGAGACAATTTCTCCATTCATGAGATGGGAAGATAGTATGTTCATTAGATCATATGACTATATGGGGTTCCTCATACAATCATTTCAAATTCAGACTCTCATTTCACTTCATATGTATGGTAGGGTTCATATAAGACTATTTGAACATAGTTTCTTCTAATCACATATTTTAACCATCAAAATGAAGGACAATTAGAAAAGACAATATTTATTCTAGAGGATATGATCTGAGAATATGTCCTTGATTTTGGTTTTTCATCAAATAATTATTACCCTCTCATCGAGTTCCCCTATAATAACATCATTCATTTGATGATTCAGATAGATCATTTTGAATATTTTTACAGTTTTCCATGCTGTTCACCCTCGTGCTACCTAGAAAAAGGTGTGGCTACCCTACTAGGTCATTGTCTCACTCAGGAGACTTCAGAATAAGTTCAGATAATTAAAAAGTCTATTACTATTTCTCAGTCTGGATAGAAATCATATGTCAATCGTCGTCGTCGACCTCATGAGATCATGGTTGGGGATCATGTTTTTCTTTGGGTATCTCTGTGGCTAGGGTATAGATGGTTATGAAATAAAAGGAATTATTTACCCTATTTTTTAGGTACTTTTGAAATTCTAGAGAGATCCAGGCCGGTAGCCTATTGGTTCCTAGTACCTCAGAGGTACAATTCCATTCACAATGTCTTTCATGATTCATATCTTATCCAATATCTTGCAGAAACTTCTTAGGACTTTGATCCCGCGGAAGATTATTTAGATGTTGATGCTACCATTGAGGAGTATCTTGTCTGCATCTTTGATAGTAGAACCAAGGTTCTTTGATTCCAGTATGTCCCTCTGGTAAGAGTGCTATCGAAGCACGACCGAGTATAGGACAAAACATGGGAATGTGAAGCTGACAGAAGATCCCAATGTATATAACTATTATCATAATATGTTTCTCTATCACTTGAAGGTGACCATGGGGATGTGTTATTTTAAGGGGGGTGATTGGAAGAACATGGTTTTTTGATCAGGTATGTATCCTTTATGTATTGCTCTAAATCATTACGTTGGACCAAATATTGATGCTTTGTGAGTTATATAAGGTCTCTGGGTGTCTGGGGAATTTTCGGAGACCAAAATCCATTTTCTTTTGGAATATCAGGTTTGGCGCAAGGTTTAGTGTAAACCGTGTGAATTTTGTTTCTTTATACACTGCCATATCGCATGATTTATGCACTACCGTGAAGCAAAACCGTTTGAGCGCCCCTTTTTTTCAGGTACCTATACTTGGTTTGCACATAGTTTTTGCAAACCATGGATAGGATAATTTTTAGGTTAAACATCCAAACTACCCTTAATAGTCTGAATAACCTCTATCTTCCTCCATTATCCTAGAACAAATAGGATTAACCCTTTTCCTCTCAAGGTGGAGATTTTTGAAGGCCAAATCTATAGATCGTGACATATCCTTCATTTAAGATTCATTCAAGCGTTCATTCATCACACGAGATGTGAAATTTTAAGTACTCAAGTCCTCTTGACTCGTTATCTTTGTCCCTTACTCTTGACCTATATATCGTCATGTGAGCGCTTTTCACATTTGCTTATATTTATTCTGATCTGAGAAAAATCATCGGATGATACCAAAGGAGCAGTGTCGTAAAACCCCATGGTGGGTGGTCTTTACCTTATACCTAAAGTTGTATGATTTTGGATAATCCATGTGGGCTCGTCGATCCCATAGGGATCCATTTCATGAATTTACATGCCATGATTATTATTGTTACAATCATATGATTATGTTCTTTCCAAATATGAGATTAGCTGTTAGTGGTTTTTCCCACAACTCAATCCACCCCATGTCAAATGTTATGAAATATTTTGGTATTAGTGTTTTGGAATGTTTGATCCATTGTTCTGGTTTGCCTTTTCCTGACCTTACTAATGGTGAGCCATCCTATAATAAATTTCTTTTTATTAACCGGAATTTTATAATGGCATCGATTCCATATTGATGGATCATTGCAGAGTGAACCCAAATAATTGAATATGCCTAAATGATTAATTAATACTTGTTTAAATGTTTGAAATGATAATTTTTCCATCCACACAAATGTAATAATGGTATTGTTCCCAATGAATAACTACATGATTACAATTTCAAAATGGAATAGGCTGAATCGAACTCACCACAGATTATGATAAGAGAATACCTTGGGACATGGGAACCCCATTTCGATTCAAGGATGTGACTTTCTCAGGTTGACAACCACCTAGACTCTGGTGCTTGTCTATTCCTTGAATGCCTGGTATAATATCATAGGGTACTTAACCTTTTTATATGATACCTTAGATACACTCCTTGGATCCAATATTTACAAGTAGTTTCCATGATAAAATCCCATTGGGTCATGTGCTCGATTATCCCTATCATACCTTGGATTATAACCTTGGACTCGCTAGACACCTTATTGTGAAATTATTTGGATTACGCTCCTCAGATTACACACTTTCCCATTAGATAATATTATATACCACTAAGTTGGTGTTCCATGATATATATGTTTCCTTGGTTATTACCCTGGAACTCCATCACCAAATATCATTTTCAGGTTTCCTATTTACGTCTTGTGACCTTCAATAATTATACAATCACAATGTAATGTTATTTCTAGCTGTGCCTCACATGAACTATTAATATTATATTTTAATGACACAAATAATTATCTAGTTACATGTTCAGACACTAGCTGATGGCTGAAGCAGGTTCTTGGGTATTTAGTTGTATTGCACTTCTTTCTTTACTTTATATACTCATGCCTTCACACTACTATATTTCATTACACATGTAGGATCGTATAGTCATCGTTGGTGGTGGCCCACTACGATTTATCTCACACCCACTCCAAGAATCATTTGGTACCTAGAGTAGATTACATGGATGTTGGTATTGATAAATGGAAGCATACGACTTCAAAAAGTTGACTACTTGTTGTTTATGATGGAGCTTGATAACATATGACCGAGCCATATCTTGGGATTCTTGGGATAATTTTTTATTTACTTTATACTATTGTGGAACATAGTATGCCTTATGTATTCTATCTATTTTTCCTAGATTCTTGTAGCATGACAATACATCATCATTGTTATAGTTGATATTGTTATTGTTATTCTCATCTATATACCTCATTAGTTTTCTTCAACTGTTTATTAATATTACTTTCACTATTTACTACTGTATATACCCTTCCATTGTGCTACACACTTCAACTGACGGAATATTCTCCCCATGGAAACACCCTCGGCCCTCGCTGCTAGTTGGTAGCCTTTGGGGTTTGGGGAGATACGCTTGTGGCCATGTGGCCCACCACGCTCGGGGTACCCATTATGTGGCATCTGAGTCCGGGAAATCATAAATGGTAACTAAAGAATTCATAGTAAATTAAATTTTACATCATATACTTTCTTATTTTAGAATATACAATTTATTCCATTAAATACATTAGTTATATGATAAATATCATACTAAATAATAATATTTTATAATAATGTTGTGTTTTGTTAAAACATAATGTTACGTGTAATGAAATATATCAATGAAATTAAATTAATTTTAAAAAATATATATCATAAAATCCTAATGTTTTACATTTTATCACCATAAATGAATTTCATCCTAACAAATTGAATTTATCTTTGTATATAAGGGTATAACTTTTAAAATTATCATCTTTTGAGACCCACATCATAAATTGCGTTAATAAAGAGGTATTTTTAAAAGAGAAAAATATATGTGGAAAGGTCACTTATAATAACACACAAGTGGTTTCTCTATAATATAATATTATTAAGAAGTTAAAATATGGATTTTTAATATAAAACTAATTCTCATATAAAAATTTAGAGTGATTAAAAACATTACAATGAGAAAGTTAATAACCATAAATTAATAAATCTATGATATGTGAAAGTACATTCCATCAAATGAAATGAATGTTAATTTATTCAATTTTATTTCTGGAAACTTTTTGTACAGATGAATAATCATCATGTGATTATATACTTACTTGATTTCATTCCATTTCATATGTATAATCTTACACGTTGGTTGTTCCTCAATCAATTTCGAATTCACCTCTTACTCTTATAGATGAATTTTTCATACATGAAGAACTAATGGATAATAAGATCTATAAAAAAATAAAATTTATTCCCATTTATCTCTAGTAATTATAAAAAAATTATTCAATTCAATTTATCTAATATGCATAAATAATCATATAGTGAAATAATACATTAATATATAAAATCTCATCCAACATTAAACATTATCCAATATAGAAACAATTAATCTTGTGGCCCTTCCAAGATTCATAATCAATAAATAATGTAACAAAATTTTAAAAAAACATAACATTATTCCCCAAAATATCAATATGTAGACCTTAATGGTCACATGAAAAATATGTCAATACATTGGTCATATATTCTTATGGAGCATGCTTATAATAATAAATACTATAAAACCACCATAAGAATATGTTTTCATCATAATTCATAAAATAAAACCACATATTAATAGATTCATTTATTGAATACATACTATTATATACTCCATCAATGATAACATAATCCATTTTTTTTAAAAATAATTATTCTCTTTCAAGGTCTTCAATACTATCAAATTTACTTTATCCATATAAATCATCTCTTTATCCAAACTAAACACCATTATCTCAATATAAGTAACCTATAAAGGGTTATCTCGTCTTAATATTGAGTTTTATATAAAATATCCCATTACCATTAAATCAGTTTTCTATGTCATTAGTACCATTGAACATTGTCTTTTAAATCCATAATTCTATAATTCTAAATAATAATGCTTTTATAAATCACAATTCATATAAAATATTTCTGTAATTCAATTAAAAAAATTCTTCAATCATTCCACTTGATTCATTAAATGTTAAATTAGCCACATCAATTTATTCTTTAAAACTTATTTCCTATAGTATTATAAATGATTGAACCTTAAATTTTGTATCCTACTTTTAACAAACTGATATTTTAATAATATAACATACCTTTAATATATCATTCTTAGTCCATTAATAATCACTAATAAATCTATACTCATACCACCTTACTTATTCTCTTCATGAGATTTCCCCTTATGAATTCAATTTTTATAATGTCTATATATTTTAATTATAAAACATACATCCATTTATAATAATGTAGGTAGACCAATATTCCCATCCATTATGTTAACTAAAAAATTCATTTCCTGTCAAACATTTCACAGTACATTCCCTTATTCATCACATAATAAACATTGTCTTGTTCCATTGAGACATTCCCTTGAGTACTTTATCCACATTCTCAAGATATATTAAACTTAATTTTCATTCAACCATGGTCTCCCCCACCAGAAAACTCAATGACATATATCCTTATATTCTTTGGTGAGTCTGAGAGTTGTTAAAGAACAATTTTTTTTATCATATATGGTGATAACTAAGTTAAAATAATCACAATATCATTCACTCTAGTCATTATCCCATTTTTTACTAATCAATAAACTTTCTATCACATTCAACATTAACCAATTTCATCAAGGTTTAATTGTAACGTCCCTAGTAAGTAAATAATAATAGATATTTTTATCTATGTCTATTAATGAATTAGATAGTGTTTTAGAGGCATAAAATGAGAATAAATCTAATCTTAAGCATGGAATACACTAATATTTTTAAAAGATTGTTTTAATGCCTTTTGATGGAAAACCATTTTTAGATCTATCTTTTGAAAATTTTATTAGCTATATTTGTCAAAATAAACTTATTCTTTATTATTGGGACATTTATATTTAATTTGGAAAAATATATTGTATTTTTCTGATAATGTTCTTTTTTTAATGAATAGTGAAAAATGTTGTATTTTAATTTGAAACCTCTTTTTAATCTAATTTGATTACATGATTATATTATATTTTTAATTGGTTTTAAAGTGAAATTGGAATATATTTTTACCATTTAATCCAATGGTATTCATTGAAAATAATTTCACTTTGAAATTGGACTTAAACTAGTGTCAATCTTTTGATAAATATTGTTTCATAAAAACACGCTATTTTCTCTGACAGCGGCAATTAATTATTTAATTATTTAATTTAACTTATATGTTTTTAATTTTTTAGAATAGAAATCATTTTAGAATTCGGAATATCGAATATATATTAGGGTAATGTTTTGGTATTTTTCTGAAAAACTTCAATTTTTGATGAATACTAAAACCACTAAGTGGTACTTAAAAAACTGATTTTTCATTTAAATGAAATTTTACCACCTCTGTGTTTTGAATTTTTAAAATACTACATAAATGGTTGTTATTAAGAAGTAAAATGTGGCTCAATGGGATTAAAATATTTTTTTTGGTGAATAGTAACTTTTAAGTTTTAATCGGTATTAGAGGTAATTAGTGTAATTTAAGTTAAAAATAATGTTTTAATAATATGAAATGAACTAGACACATGTCCTACCCTTATTGGATGTGTCATGGATGACCGAGACAACCCATGGGTCGATTTTTGGGACCCCATGGAGCCACTTGGGTAAGATAAAGACATTAATGCCTTTTATTTAAAATAAAAGTAAAAATGACACAAACATGAGTTATTTTAATAAATCATTTTTTAAATGGGGTTATACAAGTCATATTATTGACTATAACAATTCAATATAAATATAAAAAGATGTCCTAAATCATAGTATTTTTTTATAATTTTTAGATATTATATAAATTAAATTATTTATGACACCATGAGGATGGAGCGATTACCTCATTATATAAATATTTAAATAAAATGAAAATATAATGTACAATCTAAGACCTACACTTGTCAAAAACCTATTTGATGGGTGGATTTAGAACCCTTATCACCTTATCCTCGAAATTTATAATTGTGGGATTTTTTTAACTGAAAAGCATTTTATAACAAAGTATCTTTTCTTAACTTTCCAAGAGTGCCCCTCCTCTCCTCTTATAAAAGGCCCCCACCTCTACCACCTTACCCACACATCCAAGGCCATTGGCTCTGACAAAACCTACACATTTTGTCTCTCCAAATCTATCTATTACTCCTTGAATCCTCACATTGGGCAGAAGTCTTCCCAGGGAAGCCTTTGAGCTCAAATAAAAAAGAGTTACCCGTTTTAAAAGTAGTGTTTTCTCTTGTGTTCTTATGTTTTATTTTGCTTCTCCAACCCTCTAAAATCTTTTTATTAATTTATTTTGTAACAAAAAAAATATATTCCATATACTAGGATGTTGGTATATGAAGTATTCGAGCTACACTTACACACACCTACATCTAATGGTTAAAGAACATACTATATTCGTGGATGGTGAATTTCTGCCTCTCAAAACGATGATTGTTCAATATTCTTTTTTACACCTTCAAAGGGGGCCATTAAGATGAAACTATATTTATATATGATATATTTAATATGTTTATGTTTTACTTATTCTTCTGTATTTTTCATTTATGGCATACCTTTATGGTTTCCATTATGGGTAAACGCGATATCATCATTTTAGGAAGTGCGGACTACCTCCCCCTCAAAGTGATTTGATTCATTAATTCCATATGTGGGACATATAAAGGATGTAATTAATGATATTATATATGATATAATAATGGAATTATAATATATATTTATATTATTATGATTCAATTCCATAAAATACGAAATAGAAATGAAAGTAGCGTTCACGCGTACGTACGGCTTACCGTCTCCATGAACGGTGCATTTCATTTCTTACCTCTAAACATTATGTAATAATATAAATTCATGTATAAAATGGATATATATGATATATATGATATCTACATCATGAGTATAACTCTGGATATAATGGATACATAAACAACTTTTAATTATAAAGAGTTTATTTTTGACTCAATTACCAATGATCGATAAAATGACCATTATTCACCTAAATAATTACATAGTGTTCATGACATGGTAATAAGTGATATAAAAGGAATAATGAACATAAAAAAGGTTCTCAATCAATTATAAATTAACTCAAGTTTATTATTCAGGAGGTTAAAGAACGATCGAGTCAAGTCGGACCTGAGGTATGGGACTTCGTGTCAATATCCTTTCATTGAGGCACATTTTGTTTTATACACAACCTTCTTTTATACGGTGTATAAACCCCTTTGAATTTTACATTTATCCAAAAGGAATATTTTTTGTACGAAGAGTTTTACTAAACAAAAAAAGGGAATTTTTTTGTCGTACGTATGTAGCGACAACGACTTCTCTGCCGCCGTGACCATTATCTGAGTTTCGGATTCCTCTACAAGCCATACCTTTTTTAAATGAAAAATAAATACCTTGTTTTACTTTTCTTTTATTTTGGTATTGAAAATGGTTTTCAAAATTTTTTTATTATATCAATATGTTGTATTGACATCTTGTGATTGAAATGTGGAAATGTTATGTTTCCTTTAAGCATGTTTTATGTGATACGATAATGTTATGGTTCTTGGAAATTGTTATGAAGACGGGTGGTTCCATGATAATCTAAGGGCGGGTGATCCCGATATAGCTCTCCATTGCATTGGGTAACTAGAAGGGGTTAAATGTTCAGGTTTCTCCGAAGAGATTTAGGGAATATACTTTGATGGGTATTCCAAACGCAACTGAGAGGGTTACTCCCTATGTAAGAATGTAATAAATGCCTCAAGTTACCTTTATATCTTATGATTTCTATTATTTATTCATGATTTGATGAGGTATGTTAATGTGCCCATGTTTTAAGAGTAGAGTATGATTTCATTGATTCTTGTGTATACATTTACTCATGTTTCCTTTCCATATTTTTATATCCCTTACTGAGCTTTTTATGCTCATCCCAAGTTTTTGAAATGATTTTCACAGGTCAAGGGAAGGGTACATGATTTGATGACAGTGTCCTGGAAGTTTCAAGAATGAATCCATGTTTTATTTTAAATATGTTTTTGTTAATGGGAAAAATGAATACTATCTTTTATGTAACCACTTTTCTTAAATGTAGAATGTGATGCATGTTTTATGATATAATTCTCTAAAACTATAAACCTGAAAAGATCCTCAATGTGTGATATTGTAATAACATAAGATTAAGTAAGGTTTAAGAATGGGGCCTTATAGTTGGTATCAGAGGTCAGTTTAGATAACTTTAGCAGTTAGAATTCTATTAAATGATTATCCAAAAATATTTTTTATGGTCAAATTGAAATGATATAGGATTTGAAGATTATCATGTTGCTTCATTCAAGACATGTTTGTTTAGAATGGTTTTCCACAGAGGAAATATGTCAGCTATGTTAGGAAGGCATACAGAGGGAAATGACCTTCTAAATCAGTAACTTGAGATGGTCAAAATCAGAATTGAAGTGTTTTTTGTAGTGATGGCTCAGTTGACTCAGGTGATAAGTTTTTGGTTGTGTTTATTGATGATATTTTGGTGTTTTTAAAAGTAAAAAAGAGCATGAAAGTCATTTAAGTGTTATCATGAAAACCTTAAAGGAAAATAGACTGTATGGAAGATTCAGTAAGTGTGAGTTTTGGTTTCAACAAATTTCGTTCCTTGGTCACATTGTTTCTAAATATGGGACAACTGTTGATCCTGCAAAAACAAAGGTTGTTGAAGAATGGCCATGACCCACAAATGTAACTGTGATTCGTAGTTTCCTTGATTTGGCAGGCTATTACAGAAGGTTTGTTAGAAATTTTTCACGGTTATCTAGTCCAATGACTAAGCTTACTCTGAAGGGTGTTAAGTTTATCTGGACAAAAGAAAGTGATTATTGTTTTCAGGAATTGAAATGAAGATTGGTGAATGCTCTAGTTTTGGCACTACCTTCTAGGAATGGTGAGTTTATTATCAACATTGATGCTTCATTGAAAGGACTTGGTTGTGTCCTTACACAGAATGATCAGGCAATTTCTTATGCTTCGTGACAGTTGAAAACTCATGAGATAAATTACCCTACACATGATTTGGAATTAGCTGATGTAGTTTTCGCTCTAAAAATTTGGAGGCATCATTTGTATGGAGTAATGTGTGAAATATAAAAAAATCAAAAAAGTTTAAAGTATATATTCACTCAGAAAAAATTGAACATGAGACAGAGGAGATGGCTAGAATTAATCATGGATTATGATTTTACAATTCATTTCCATCAGGGAAAAGAAAATAAAGTGGTTGATGCTTTGAGCCGAAAAAAGTAATGCGTCATTAAAAATGTTGCGTTTGGAACGTGATCCTTTGGTTAATGATTTGATGAACTTTGGAATACAATTTTTTAGTGAAGGATGTCCTTCTATTTTGTTTCAGGTATCAATGAAATCTTCTCTATCAGACAGAATCAAGCAAGCACATAAGCAAGACAGTGAGTTTCAGAAAAAGGTAGAGCTGGTTCAGAAGGGTAAGTTGCCTGAATTCAACATTGATAATGATTGTGTTTTGAGATTTGGGAAGAGATTGTGTGTGCCTTGTGATTCATAGTTGAAGAGAGAGTTGTTATGTGAATCTCATAGTTCTCCGTTTTCAGTTCATCCTGACAGTACTAAGATGTACAGCGATTTGTGAGAGTATTACTGGTGGGATGGAATGAAAAGAGATATTGCTGATTTTACTGTGAAGTGTTTGACTTGTCAAAAGGTTAAATCAGAGTGACAATTACCGAAATGGATGCTTCAGCCTTGACCAGTACGAGAATGGAAATGGGAAAATACATCCATGGACATCGTTGTGGGATTTCCGAAGACACCTCAAGGTAATAATGCAATCTAGGTTATTGTTGATCGCTTGACTAAATCTGCTCATTTTCTTGTTATTCGAGATACTTTTTCCGTAGATCAAGTTTCCCATTTGTATCTTAACGATATAGTTAGGTTACATGGAGTTCCTCTCTCCATTGTATCTGACTGTGATCCCAGGTTCACTTCTAACTTTTTGAAAGGCCTTCAGAAGTCGTTGGGTACTGAATTATATTTTAGTACAGCTTTTCTGCCCCAATCAGATAGGCAGTCAGAACAAACAATTCAAACATTGGAAGATATGCTACGTGCTTGTTCGATGGATTATCAGGGAAATTGGGACAAAAATATTTCTTTTGTTGAATTTTCATATAATAACAGTTTTCATTCCATTATACAGATGGAACAATTTGAGGCGTTATATGGGAAGCGGTGTCGAACTCCAGCTTTCTGGGATGAAGTGGGTGGAAGGAAGCTGATGGGACCAAAATTGGTAGAAGAGTTGGCAGAAAAAGTTCATCTGATACAGAAACACAAGAGAATAGCTCAGAGTAGGCAGAAGAGTTTTGCAGATAACCGGAGGAAGGATCTATCTTTTGGGGTAGGTGATCATGTTTTTCTCAAAGTCTCACCATGGAAAAGTGTGATTCGATTTGGTAAGAAAGGAAAGCTGAGTCCAAGGTTCATTGGAACATATGATATTCTGGAGATAGTTGGATCAGTTGCTTACCGAGTGGCTTTACCTCAGATTTCATCTTAGGTACACAATGTTTTTCATGATTCAATGTTAAGGAAGTACATTCCAGATCCATCTCATGTTTTGAGTCCAGAGGTAGTTCAGTTGGAAGAGAACCTATCTTATGAGGAACAACCGGTCCAGATTCATGACCACAGGGAGAAAGAGTTACGGAATATGGTGATTCATCGGGTAATGGTTTTGTGGAAAACCCACATGATTGAAGAGGTAACATGGGAATCTGAAAATGCAATGAGGGCTAAATACCCCCACTTATTCGATAAGTAAATAAATTGTGGGGACATAATTTTCAAAAGGGGGGAAGGATGTAACATCCCAAGTAAGTAATGAATAATATATATTTTTATCTATCTCTATTAAGTAATTAGATAGTGTTTTAGAGGCTTAAAATGAGAAAAAATCCAATCTTAAGCATGGAATACACTAATATTTTTAAAAGATTATTTAATTGACTTTTGATGGCAAATCATTTTTAAATCAATGTTTTCAAAATTTTATAAGCGATATTTGTCAAAATAAACTTATTCTTTATGATTGGGACATTGAAATTTACTTTGGATAAATTTCTGGTATTTTTCTGATAATGTTCTTTTTTTAATGAATAGTGAAAACTGTTGTATTTTAATTCAAAAAATCTTTTTAATCTAATTTGATTATATGATTATATTATCCATTTTTTAGGTTTTAAATTGAAATTAGAATATATTTTTACCATTTAATCCAATGGTGGTCATTGCAATTAATTTCACTATAAAATTGGACGTAAACTAGTGTCAATTTTTTGATACTTATTGTTTCATAAAAACACGCTATTTTCTCTGACAGCGGGAATTAATTATTAAATTAATTAATGTAAATTATATGTTTTTAATTTTTTATAATAGAAATAATTTTTTAATTCCGAATATCAAATATATCATAGGGTGATTTTTTGGTATTTTTCTGAAAAACAACAATTTTTGATTAATAGTGAAACCACTAAGTGGTACTTAAAAACTGATTTTTCGTTTGAATGAAATTTTACCACCTCTGTGTTTTGAATTTCAAAAATCCGATATACATGGCTGTCATTAAGAATTAAAATGTGGTTCAATGAGATTAAAATAATTTTTTTGGTGAATAGTATCTTTTATGTTTTAATCGCGATTAGAGGTAATTAGTGTAATTTAAGGTAAAAATAATTTTTTAATAATATGAAATGACCTAGACACATGTCCTAACCTTATTGGATGAGTCATTTCTGACCAAGAAAACCCATGGGTCGATTTTTGGGACCCCATGGAGCCACTTGGGTAAGATAAAGATATTAATGCCTTTTATTTACTGTAAAAGTAAAAATGACACAAACATGAGTTGTTTTAATAAAAAAAATTTTAAATGGGGTTATAGAAGTAATATTTTTGACTATAACAATTCATTAGAAAGATAAAAATATTTCCTACATCATTGTATTTGTTTTATAATTTTAACATATTATAAAAATTAAATTATTTATGACATCATGATGATGCAGCGATTACCTCATTATTTAACGATTTAAATAAAATAAAAATATAATGTAAACTCTAAGATATACACTTGTCAAAAACCTATTGGATCGGTGGATTTCTAAACCTTATCAACTTATCCTCGAAATTTATAATTGTGGGACCTTTTTTATCCGAAAATCATTTTATAACAAAGTATCATTCTTAACTTTCCAAGAGTGTCCCTCCTCTCCTCTTATAAAAGGCCCCCACCTCTACCACCTTACCGACACTTACAAAGCCTTTGGATCGGCCAACCCCTGACCATTTTGTCTCTCCACATCCCTCAATTACTCCTTGAAGACTCACATTGGGAATAAGTCTTTCCAAGGAATCCTTTGAGCTAAAATCAAAAATAATTACCCGTTTTAAAGGTAGTGTTTTCCCTTGTGTTCTAATATTTTATTTTGCTTCTCCAACCATCTAAACTCTTTTTATTCATTTATTCTATAACAAAACCAGCATTTCCATATAGTAGGATGTTGGTATAAGAATTATTCGACCTAAACGTACACACACCTAAATCTAATGGTTAAAGAACATACGGTTTCTGTGGATGGCGAATTTCTGCCTCACGAAACGATGATTGTTCAATATTCTTTTAACTCATTCAATGGTGGCCATTAAGATGACACTATATTTAAATATGATATATAATATTTTTATGTTTTAACTAAGCTTCTCTATTTTACATTTATGGAATACCTTTATGGTTTCCATTATGGGTAAACAAGATATCTTCATTTTAGGAAGTGCGGACTACCTCCCCATCAAAGTGATTTGATTGGTTAATGCCATATGTGGGACGTATAAAGGATGTAATTAATGATATTATATATGATATCATACTGCAATTATAATATACCTTTATATAATTTTTATTCCATTCCATAAAATACGAAATAGAAATAAAAGTATCGTTCATGCGTACGCACAGCTTACCGTCTCCATGAACGGTGCATTTCATTTTTTACCTCTAAAAGTTATGTAATAATATAAATGCATGTATCTACTGGATATATATGATATATATGATATCTACATCATGAGTATAACTCTGGGTATAATGGATACATGAACAACTTGTAATTATAAAGAGTTTATTTTTTACTCAAGTACCACTGATCGATAAAATGTCTGTTATTAACGTAAATAATTACATAGTGTTCATGACATGGTAATAAGTGATATAAAATGAATAATGAACATGAAAAAGTTTCTTAAGCAAGTATAAATTATGTCAAGTTTATTATTCAGGAGGTTAAAGAACGATCGAGTCAAGTCGGCCTAAGGTATGGGACTTCGTCCCAATCTCATTTCATTGAGGCATATTTTGTTTTATACACAACCTTATTTTATACAGTGTATAAACCCCTTTGACTTTTACGTTTATCCAAAAGAAATCTTTTTTATACGAAGCATTTTACTAAACGAAAAAAGGTAATGTTTTTTTCGTACGTATGCGGCAACAATGACTTCTCCGCTCCCATGAACATTATTTGAGTTTCGGCTTCCTCTACAAGCCATACCTTTTTTTAAATGAAAAATAAATACCCTGTTTTACTTTTCATTTATTTTGGTATTGAAACTGGTTTTCAAAATGTTTTTATTATATCAATATGTTGTATTGATATATTTTGATTGAAATGTGGAAATGTTATGTTTCCATTATGCATGTTTAATGTGATACGATTATGTTATGGTTCATGAGAATTGTTATGAAGACGGGTGGTTTCGTGATTAAATAAGGGTGGGTGAGCCCGATACAGCTCTCCAATTCATTGGGTAACGCGAAGGGGTTAAGCGTTGAGGTTTCTCCGAAGAGATATTGGGAATATACTGTAATGGGTATTCCAAACATAACCAAGAGGGTTACTCCATACGTAAGAATGTTTTGAATGCCTCAAGTTACCTTTATGTCTTATGATTTCTATGATTTAATCATGATTTGATGAGGTATGTTAAAGTGATTATTTTTTATGAGTATAGTATGATTTCATTGATTCTTGTGTATACATGTACTCATGTTTCCTTTCCCTGTTTTTATATCCCTTACTAAGATTTTTATGCTCTTCCCATGTTTTTGAAATGTTTTTCACAGGTCAAGGGAAGGGTACAAGATATGATGATAGTGTCAAGGAATTATCAAGAAAGAATCCATGTTTTATTTTAAATATGTTTTCGTTGATGGAAAAAATGAATATTATCTTTTACGTAACAACTTTGCTTAAATGTGGAATGTGATGCATGTTTTATGATCTAATTCTCTAAAACCCTAAATCTGAAAAGATCCTCAATGTGTAATCTTGTAATAACTCAAGATTAAGTATGGTTTAAGTCTGGGGACTTATATTCATCCATTGAATAAAATAACAAAAACTAATGTAATAAACAATATTCATAGTAAAAAACAACAAAATATAAAAAACCCACATATATGATGTCTAAATCATGAAAACATACTTTCAATCAATGAAACATTTGGTATAGTATATGTAAACCTTTTTCAGTATCCAAATCATTCGTGATGGTTCATAGAGAGTTTTTAAATTTACTACCAATATCCCTCCGAAGTGTCAAATCAGGTGACCAGGGTCCATTATCATACACTAGTTGAAGATTGACTCTATCTAATTATTTTATTTTTAGAGTTAGTATATCTTGTTACCAATGTTCTATATCTGTTTCCAATTATAGTATATATATAGGGACTTAATTTCTGGGATTCCTCTGTCTCTATCATTTACCTAAATTTTAATAAAATTTCATGTTCATTGGCTCATTCATGGAAATATCCTTATAAATATCCTTAAAATATATATAGGGTTCCCACAAAATTTTTCCCAATATATTTTTAAATGTTTAATAGGCCAATCTTTTGTTACCAACTATAGAGACCCAAACATCCTATACATTGATGTTAAATATTTTTAGACAAAGATTCAATAAATTAAGAAAACACGCACATAACGATCTTAATGGTATAATGACTTTGGAAAATTTGATAAAACTCAGATATATCATTTAATATTTTAAATGTATTCCTTGAAACATTAAGTTGTATTCATATAAGGAAATACCATACATGTAAATAAAGTGATTCATTTCACATTTTTAGTAAAATCCATGATACCCTTTTTTGGAAAATGACATCAAGATCTATTTTAGATTTATTTATAAAAAATTAATCTATTGTAAATATTTATCTAATCTATCAAATATTAACAATAAATTTTTCTAAATAGTTTTAGAAAATATAGATATGGAAGAAAAAATTATTTTCAACTGAAGAGAGAAAAAAAGTATGTTTCATTAAGAATATTATCTTATAATCATGTGAAAATAAAGAGATTAAAATTAAGGTAAAATGTGTATTCTCTTGAAATTACCATATGATAATAAAAATAATATTTTTCTTGATATATAGTTTATAATATTTCATCATCAAAATCATAACTATACACAATCCCGTTAAATAATAAAATTGTGTCATAAAACCCTAACCAATTTGGTAACATTTAATTATTTGTTACATGACGGAAAAATATTAAATGAAAATATAAATATTAGGAAAATAAATAAATTATTTATTTTACATGTTAAATGTGTATTATATACATCTCATAAAGGTACGAAAGTTCATACCATTATGTATATCCCCTAGAAGAAAAATTGGGACAAAAAATCTTTATCCCGTTAGAAATCTATTCATTTGAATACTACATGAAAGAAAAATAATATTATTTGTAGTTAAATACAAAAAATATTTCAGAGAAGAATCTTAGAATACAATCAGATAAATTATAAAAACCACATTAATAAAATATGTGGTGAATGTGGCATGTGTCTCATAGATGTAAAAAAGTGACATGAAAATCCATCACATTAAGACTCGAATTCATTTTTACATGTTAAAACTACTATCATAATAAATATAATTTTATTATAAATCAACTACATAATAATAATTCGATTTATAATACTATATATGGTTTACTTATAATGTTTTTTACACATTTCTTAACAATTTATTGTTCAAATCATGTTTTGGATAATTTCTTCTCTGTTTTTCTATATGGATTTATATTTTGGTTCTTTTAATTGGATCATGGTTCCATAATTTATATATTTATTATAATGATATAAATATCATAAAAATTTTGAAAATATTTATATTTATTAATCCATTAAATTTATAGATAAAAAATGAAATACCCTTTTGGGGATACTGTAGTCTATACGTACGCATGAGCGTTGTTTCCATTTTTTTTGAATGAAACACAAGAAATGTAAATAATATATTAATTTTATGAAATTATTTTTATTTCATATATGTCACATATATTCATAAAATTTTCCCTTATTCACATTCATGAAAAAAGATTTAGGGAAAAAATAATCACATCACTTCACAAGACAGTAGTCCACCATACACATGAATAATGTTTTCCTCTTTGGTGCCTTCCCCCTCCTCATATCTCATTTTTCTATGACACTACCTCTCCATTCACCCTTATATAAACTATCCTTGAGTCTAGGATCTATATATTCTATTTTATCATTTCACAGGTTCTCCATGGATGGGTTCTTTCTCTCCTATATGTTGGATCATTTATTGTTGGTGATAGTCTCTCATGATAGATTTTATGGTCCCAGCAAAGGTTGTTCACTATTGAATCCCATGGCTGATAAAACCCTAATCTTACAGAAAATTCAAACACACCTCTCAAATATTTATATGGAGTGATGGTAACTCATTATAATTGGTATATATGGTTTGATATTCAATCTTTCTCCGACACTCCTATATCAAATCAATCATTTTTTGGCTTTTGGTTTTAGTCTTGTCGATTATACCAGAATTCAGAGCCCTTAACCATTAAAATACTCAAACTAGACTCTAATACCTCTACTCTTATCCTATATGGATCAAGAGTGGTGGGGTCAAAGAGGTTCTATATTTTGGGGTTTAGAATACGATTGTTATCCTTGCATGTTCTGGGCCATGTTTCCCCTATGGAGACATTCTGGTTTTCTTACCCTTTTCCAAGGTTGGATTTCATAGGCGAAAATGAAAATAACATGGTTCCTATTTTTGATTCTTTTTCGGTATTTTTAATTTCTTGTTCAGGTGGCATCCATCGGTTTTGTTCATGAATGTGTCGTGCTGATGGTGTATGTGATTGATCGGGTGAGCTAACTCTATATTGTTGGTTTGGATGTTCCTAGTTGGATGGGGGACAATGATGAAATAGTGATGTTTTTTATTGTGGATATATATAATTTAACAGTATCCAGTGACTAGTGTGTTTTTTGATTGGAGACCTTGATTGTGGTGATAGGTAAATGAATATGATTCTGGGTTTCATGATAATGGTTACAGGTGGAGAGTCTTCGGTTGAGATGAGTGATATTGGATCATGATCTTCTCAGGATCTATGTTTTCAATGGGGTTTTTGAATTTTTAAATTCTAATTGGCTATCCATTTTTATATCACTAGTTTCCACAGAACCATAAAATGACTACTATGAATAAAAATATTGAACATTAAGTAAAAAAAGTATCACATTGGTTTTTCAGGCTGTAATATGTTGTACACATGAGTGACGTTATTGATTTCCCATGGGTTTGAAAATACCAAGGTATATGAGGTATTATAATTATAGCGATATAAAAGTATCATAAATGTCATTATTAAAAAATAAATTCATAATTATATACTGTAACGAGAGGTGGTGATGGAAAATTAATAGCATTGGTTCGTGAGGTGGTAGTTCACCACACACACGAGAAATTAATGGAAGAGAATATATATTATTACATCCTTGAACCCATACTCCCAGATCTAAAGTTGAAATCATAAACACTGCATTTATAGTTTTGATACTAATTATGATAACCTAATATTTTCATCCGAAACAAACAATATCAAAAGGAAAAAAGGATCACCTACATTATCAAATACATTTAAGGATTAATGTTTTATAAAATTAGACCAAAGAATTATATAAACAATAACTACTTCATTAAATGATAATTTCTTTTACTTGGACTATCTATCCTTATTTCAAATTGTTTCATCGTCATCATCCATATGAAACTATTCTAGACCTAAATCATTCAACATAATTTGTTGAAACATAAGGATAAGAACATATATAAAGCATGAGGACAAATTCTCATTAAGGTAAAATATAAGAATTAAAAATATAATTCTATCAATGATCATATGAAATAAATAAGGTAATTATTACGTAATAATAATGTATGAGAAAATCCTAAAAGATATTTTACCCACCAATAACCGAGTAATCAATCCTAAATAATGGAATAAATCATTAATAATGGAAAGAGTCATCTAAATCAATACTTATTATCCATTTGATATTAATATTGATCAAGGGAAAAAATATTAACCCATAATAATTATGGAAAAATATATTGAAAACATGGGATATCATCTTCATTGTACACTTATAGAACACTTACACATGGGTTAACCATACAATCAACTTCAAATTTAATTCTCTGTAAGACATAATCATTAATCAATTCATTAAATTACTATTTATGTAAAACAATAGTATAAGTTATTACTGAATCACATGGAACTATCCGGGTGTGTAGATTGTATAATCTATATCAGCCTCACATGAATCTATTTGGGTTCACCCATTGTATATGCTATATTAGGCTAAACTATTATCTATAATGGTGCTCAACCCTTCTTATAAGCCCTAACGGGATCACCAATAATTTCCATGTACCTTAAATGAATAAACTTTTTTTAAATAAAAAAAGATATTTTGTTTTTCTCCCATGGAAATGAAATGTCTTCCATACCAATTTATTTGAAACATGGTTAACACGTGTAAAAAATGGGTTCCAAGAAAATAACATTGAATAATGAATTACCTATAGAAAAACTGGGTACCACGGTAATCTATTTCAATAATGACTAACCCATTGAAAGTTAATATGTTTTATAAAAATCTTTTATATTAATATAAATTCATCTATAGATTTAATCTGGATGATATCATTACCAAATATAACCATTGGAGTATAATTATGAAAAAAATATTTAATGTTAGATAGATAATGATTTTAAAATATCACTATTAACATTTAATAAGGAAAATAACTTTTCCTTGAAAATTGAATTTTAAAAATTATAAATTCATAATATAAATATGAAATTATTTCTTTAAAAATATCAATAAAAAATTTAAATAAGGTTTTAAAAAACATTTAAAAAATTTCGTAAGAAAAATAGCCTTTCGATTTTTTTAAAAACAAAATATTAAGAAATTTTTTTCATTGATAGAAATAATCATTGAAAGTAATTTTATTTTTTAATAATAAATAAAACATATAATATAATATTCAATGAATATAATTTTCATAACAATATATAATTATGATCATGTTGTACCAATTAAAATATAGATTCCATTCACAATTTTAGTAGAATACAAAGAAAAATTGTTTGGAAAATGACTGGAATATTCCTTAAAAATTTTTTATAAAAATTAAAAATAGGTAATGATTTATTTAAGAAATTATAGGAATAATTATAAAAAAAACTTTTGAAACATTATAAAAATAGGGTTTTGGATAAAAAAGTGTGTTCTACTGAAGAGATAATTAATGTATATTTTTCATAAAAACATATTCTTAATCATTTTAAGTACCAAATTGTGAAAGATGGGTAAAATTACTTAAAAATACTATTATTAACTATAGGAAAATAAACTATATGAAAAGTAACATGAGGTGGATCATAATATTTCAATATTGGAGACTTAATAATATAGTTTTATAATAAACAATGATAAAGTAACATAAATCTATGTCCACATAGGAAACTATAAACCATATTCCCCATTAAAGTATAACATTAAATTAACCATAATATATACATAGAATAAATTAATTAATTATGTTAAATTTTAAAGGGGATTATTATACACATTATAAAATAAGATAGGTGTATAACATGACATAAGCCATATACAAGAGAAATTGCGATAAATATCCCTTGTTGCACTATTAATATTCCGAATCATAATATATTATAAAGTACAGTTTTAAATGAATAATTATAGATTATTAAAATAATGGGATTCATTATATTAAATATCATATAAGTTAGCATATACACATCTCAAAATAAAAGACTTCTGAATTTACATATCTCATTGAAATAAAATAGAAAAATGGAATCCCTTACCTAATGATTACTTTTGGATGAAAATGATTTATCATTTATATATAGTGGTATTAAAGATTTTATAATATTATTAAACAACCATGTTAGTATTTTTAAATAATATATGATCATTTTTTAAAATTTAACTCCCATCCATTAGTAATATGTTTTCATTTTCATTGTTATGGGTTTTAATTGTTTTGTTTTCTCATTCATGCTTTGTTATAAAATTTTATGTTATTTTGAATATTATATAGTTTCATAATATCCATAATAATAATAATGAAATAATTAAAATATTTATAAATCAATTATTCTTTTAATACTACTCATTATTTTTTAGAAAGGAAGTACATTATGATCATAGATATGTTAGGTCATACATATGCACGAGTAACCTTTCTATTTGTTAATGATCATAGTGGGAATGTGTTATGTAGTATTTATTCTTCTCAAATTATCATAATACCATGAATATGATATTATTTATTTAAATATACTTATATATATTATCAATAAATTCTGGTAATAACAAAAGCATTACATCGATTTTCAAGGCAGTAATCCACACATACATGGATGCTTATCTAAAATTTTTCATTTAAAAATATAAAAATATAAAATGATATATTATATTTTCATAATTATGATTATGTTAAAAAATTATTTATAATTTCATTAATTTAAAATAATTTTATTAAATATATCCTTATCACCTTCCATGTTATGTTTTTGTGAAAAACGAATCACATAACTTTATTAGGCGGTACTCCACTGCACACCAGAGTGACATTATCATATCACTTGTAGAATGGAATTTATGAATTTTTATAACAAATAATAAATCCATAGGTATAATTTTATTATAAATATTATATATATAATATATATACATCATAATACCTAACTGTGATAGGCGGTAATGGAAAAATGAATGACATCGGTTCGTGAGCTGGTAGTCCTCAATACACACGCATAATGATTTTGTAATCCATTTGATATAAGTGGATATAGTTTTAGGAAATGGAAATAATGTAACAAAATCTTATTATATTTAATATAACTTTTTCATTATATCATCTTGTTTTAAAGATAATTTAAGGAGTTGGAAGGAGAAATAAAGTAAAAATACTCATTGAAGAGTGTTATAACTTCTTCAAGTAACCTCATTATTTTTGCAAAAAAAGCTTATGTTGGATTTATTTATTCCAAAAACAAGTATTACAAGATTACATGATGTAAATTGAGAAGTTATTTGGATAGTTATTGTCTAAAATAGAAGTTTATGAAGATCTGAATAGGATATGAGAGGGTGACCTTTTGTATGTGAGGTGAGTAGAGCACTTGTAAATTTTTAGAAGAAAAAGATATACTTTATTTCTTCTGATGAAATAAGGATATAAAATAGATTATTCATGAAAATTTGACTTTATAGGGTTTCAATATTTCCATAAAGTGATTTTATACATGTTTTTAATTCATTATATTCGTTATCATTTTTATCTCAGAGTAATCCATTTTTACCTAAACATGATTAAATGATTTTTACTATTTTCAATATTTATTTTTGTAAAAAATTAAGTTTAAAATATTATAAAATGTAAATTATTTTTTTATAAATATATTGAATACATTTTAATAAATTTTATTAACATAAGTGTGAACATTTAATTTAGAATTCATCTTACAAATGCGAGGGGAAATTGTGTTTAAAGAACTATGTTTTCTAAGGAAAATAAGATTTTATATTAACTATGTAATTAATAAAAATGAATAAATTTGTATAAATTAATATCTCATGATATATAATATATATATATATATATATTATTTAAAAAATCCCTATTAAGGATTATTATAATTAATTAAAATGGATAAACATAGTGTATTTTAAAATACTTTTTAAAAAATATCCTTTTTCCAACCCAAAGAAACAGTTATACTAAAATCATAAAAATAAAGATTAATAAGAATAAAGTGTATTAATTATAAATATATATCAAATATATAAATTTAAATCATATTAAAAACAATATGTGACATTTACATTACTTAATTTATTGAAAGTAATTAACATTTTTACAAAAATCAGTATTTATCGTTATTCCCTAAAAAACGATTTTTTCTAAAAAGAATGAATATTTAAACTAAGGTAAATTATGATAATATGATAAATAAAATAAATTACTTTTTATCCAATAAATTTTCCAAACATTCTTAAAAATTATTATAATATATTTTTCATAAAAACAATAAAAATCAATTTTGAAAAAATCATGTTTTTGATGAATAAATTTAATTTACAAAATTTTGATTTATTATTTATTAAAAAAAATTAATTTATTATAATGATAATGATATATATATATATATGATAATGTTTTTAATTTTATTCACAGCCTCTAATTTTGCAACTGTGTTTTAACGGTCATATATATTGTGGGGTATTTAGCTCTATGTTGCATATTGAATATTCTATCAAACAAAAAAATATCATTGTTTTGTTTACCAAAATATATCAGAGATATTATATTTATTTAAAAATAAATATAGCCTAAACTATCTGGGTGTTTTATTATCATCTATGATCATTGAATCATGTCATTTATAATATGGAAAAAAAATTATTCTTTTAATCTTTTGAGGGTGTTACATCCGCCAATCCTTTAATAATGTATATCCATTAAATTTTAATCATATCTCTACATTGAAAGTATGCATAGTGGAAAATAATTATATTGTAAACCAAAATCCAAAACATTGTTAATAAAAATACTCTTAATAAGATAGAAATGCAATTATAGAGTCTATATGGGATAACACATAACTAGGTTTCCAAATAGGAGAACATAGGTGGGATGTGAAGATTTATTCATGGAAGAGAAGGTTAAATAATTATTGAGACTTTCGGTGGCCATTGATTAGATGAAATAAAATGATCAATGGAAAGTCATAGGCCTCAAAAATATAAATATGTGATGATCTAAAAGACTATTGGATTTATCATATATGAATGTAATAAGATATAATTTTTATTTTGAGATACCATTACAATATTTGATGAATTATTTCATTATAATGACATGAAACATAGTATTATATACCTAATTTACATGTATAATTTATCTATTAGCCAATTTCAGCCATAATATCTTATTTTTCTCCAAATAATGATTATTCAAGGTAAATTTTTCATTTGTGGGACTCTAAAAAACATATATTAAAGAATCATATAACCATAATGTTGGGAATATATTCCTCATGTTGTTAGACTTTATGAAAAACCAAAATGTTTATTCACATCGTAAGATAACTCCAAAAATGAGTTAACCATTATATGATACACTTATCTTCAAAACTCAACATTAGTACCCAATGTTTGAACTAAATCATTCTTAAATAAAATCATCATTAAAGAGAGTTTAGACCTCAAATTTTATCTCATTCCTTTAATCTTTTAATCCAAAAAATATTTTGATTTTGTTAACTATCATCAATCAATTAGTTACCAAATGTATTTCATATCTTATGACTATCTATATGATAAAACATATGTTTGTTGTATCCCACTCTCTTGGATTTTAATGATCACAATCACTCTCATCGTGATCTAATGTTGTTTCAAGTGTTCTTGTTAATAGGAATGATTTCAGGAGCAAGAAGTGGCAAAAAAAGGAAAAGTGGAATGTTTTCAAAACCACCTGCCAGCCGGTGTGAGACCACCGGCCAGCCGGTAAGGGCACCGGCCAGCCGGATCCAGCCCATCGGCCAGCCGGTGGACCAGGCAGAAGGCCTTGCCCTCTGCCAGGTGCCACCGGTCAGCCGGTGTCCGGCCACCGGCCAACCGGTGGGTCCAGAATAGAATGGCATGCCTTCTGTCTCACCACCGGCCAGCCGGTGGCCTCCTCACCGGCTAGCCGGTGGGACTCCTTCAAATAGTGAGACCTACTGTCTCACCACCGGCCAGCCGGTGGCCTTCTCACCGGCCAGCCGGTGGCTCCTGGGCAGAAGCACTCTCCACCTTCCAAAGCACCGGCCAGCCGGTGGACAAGCACCGGTCAGCCGGTAAGCAAAGTCAAACTAGCCGTTGGAGCTTGACCAGACTTGTCTACTTGATCCCCAACGGCTCCGAAAGCCCTCCAACGGCCATTTTGAAGTATTTGGGAGTATTTCTCCTATAAATAGACGTCCATGGATGCCGGGAAGACCACCGATCATATACCGAAGCATACCAAAGCTATTTTGATCATTTGAGGCTCCTACGACAATTCTCAAAGGCCACTTGAGATCCAATTTCCATCCTTGAAGCTTGGGCTGCCTCTACATCAACTACACTCACCTCTTGGTGCTCAAGGCTTCCTATAGTTTGTTCTAACTTATTTACTTCAATTGTTTAGTTCTTAATTGGGTTTGTATTAAAACAAACCACCCTTTTTCTTCCTTCTTTCAATTTGGGTTTCTTGCTACAACCATAATAAAAAAGCAAGCTGTAAGAAGGTGATCTAGCCTACCTTAAAACGGCTAGTGGGTTTCTTGCTATAACCATTAAAAAGCAAGCGGTCGTATAAATCTCCCAACGGTTGAGTTGGGAGCGGAGACGTAGGCTTGAGTTTAAAGCCGAACTCCGTTATCAATTGTGTCTTGCCATTTTACTTTCCGCTGCATTTAAATTTGTTTTAAATTGTTAATTAATTTTAAAAAGGCAATTCACCCCCCCTCTTGCCATCACCTCTGACCCAACATTTGGTATCAGAGGGAACGTTTGTGTAATACCTTAACCGGTTACAAACGAAAAATCCATAGTGATGGCTTCTTTCTCACAAGCACCCGAAGGGTATTCCATGACTCGGGCTCCATACTTCGATGGAACCGATTACACATATTGGAAAACACGAATGATTACTTTTCATAGAAGTATTGGCTATCCTATATATAGAATTGTTATGCAAGGCTACACTCTTTCTAGTAAGGATGAATCTAAATGGACCCCCGAAGACATTGCCAATTTTGAGCTTGATGGAAAAGCCATGAATGCTCTTCATTGTGGGTTAGACCGTAATGAGTTTAATCGTATTTCTACTTGCACCACCTCACACGAAATTTGGAAACTTTTGGAAGTGACCCATGAGGGCACTAACAAAGTCAAAGACACTAGGTTAGATATGTATCGTCAAGACTTTGAGAGTTTCACAATGCACCCACACGAGTCAATCACTGAAATGTTTACTCGTTTTTCTGATGTTTGCAATGGGAGAAAGTCCCTTGGTGATGATGTTTCAGTAGAAACAATGGTGAAGAAAATTCTTTGGGTCCTACCAAGCTCTTGGGCACCAAAGGTGACGGCAATCCAAGAAGCGAAAGATGTCAAGAAGATGCCGGTTGAAGAACTCATAGGGTCACTCATGACTTATGAGATTACCATGAAGAGGCAAGCCGATAAAGAAGGAAAGATCTTCAAGGAGAAAAAGAACATTGCTTTCAAGGCAAAGGAAGAAAGCTCCTCCGATGATAGTGAATCCGAGATGGCTCAACTAGCAAGGAAAATGAGCAAGTTCATGAAGAAAAAGAAGAAATTTCAAAAGGCACGAAAGGAAGAGCCAAAGGCGGAGAAAGAAATCACTTGCTTTGAATGTGGAAAGAAAGGCCACATCAAACCGGAGTGCTCCATTTTCAAGAAAAGGTTAAAAGAAAAGAAAAACAAGAAGGCCTTCAAAGCATCAACATGGAGTGCAAGTGATGACTCCATGTCTTCAAGCGACTCAAGCGATGAAGATGGAAAATGCCTAATGGCATTTGATGAGGTATCCTCTTCTCACTCTTCTTCTCACTCTTCTTCCTCATCTTCTTCTTTTGATAATAATATGTCTTATGAAGAACTCCAAAATTCAAGAGATCAATTAGAGGAAGGTTTTCACGAACTTACCTCTAAATTTTTGACCTTGAAAAAGAAAAACAAAACTCTTATTTCCGAAAAAGACAAACTTCTCAAAGAGAATGAGGAGCTTTCCCTTAAAGTCAAAAATATTCCAAATGTAGATTCCTTAAATTCTACCATTAAGGATTTGAAGGAATCTCTTGCCAAGTTCACCTAAGGTGAACAAAACTTAACTAAATTACTAGGTTCTCAGCGTTCGGCTAGAACCACACATGGACTTGGCTATAACAAGCAATCCACTTTTTCTAGGGCACCCACTACTTTTGTAAGGGGGAGCTCTAAATACAAATTTTGTAATTATTGTAAAAAGACCGGTCACATGATTTATGAATGTGATTGTAAAAATGCTAGGTATGGAAGACCCAAATCCATTACCTACTCGGATGAGTATCATAGAAGGAATCCCTCTAGAACATTATGGGTTCAAAAGTCTCTTTTTGCTAATCTTTCCGGACCCAAACTTATATGGGTACCAAAATCTCTTCTTTCTTGATTTTGTAGGATAAACGCCAAAAGAGTAGGACCTCTAAAGGGTCGTGGTATCTTTACAGCGGTTTCTCAAGGCACATGTGTGGCGATCCCTCCGAGTTCAACTCACTTGAAGAATTCGATGGAGGATATGTCACCTTTGGTGATAACTCAAAAAGCAAGATCGTCGGAATAGGTACCATTGGTTTTGGTAGCTCCTCTTTTATTAAATATGTTTTATTAGTTAAAGGTTTAAAGCATAATTTAATTAGAATTAGTCAACTTTGTGATAGTGGTTTTTCAGTCAATTTTCAAAATGATTTATGCAATGTGTTAGATTTTCAAAACAAGTTGATATTTTCTGCTTCCCGTTTTCAAAATGTTTACATTATTGATTTAAAATCTCTAGCTAGCCAAAATGTTAAATGTTTAAGTGCTCTTGACAATGAGTCTTGGCTTTGGCATAGAAGATTGGGGCATTGTAGCTCTCATTCACTTCTAAAGCTTAATAAGAACAAGCTCATTCGTGACCTTCCTAAACTTAAATTTAAGAAAGATTTGATTTGTGAGCCATGCCAACTTGGTAAGCAATACAAGTCTTCTTTCAAATCTAAGAAGGAAGTGTCCACCTCAAAATCTCTTGAACTCCTTCATCATGATCTTTTTGGTCCTACTCCCGTAGCAAGCTTAGGTGGAAAATCCTATACCTTAGTTATTGTTGATGACTTTTCTCATTTTACTTGGGTTTTCTTTTTAGCCCATAAGAATGATGCTTGCAAAACCTTTTTGAAATTCTCTAGGAAAGTAGAAAACGAAAAAGGATATAAAATCATATCTCTTCGTAGTGATCATGGTGGTGAATTCGAGAACAAAGAATTCGATGAATTGTGTTCCTCTCAAGGATACAATCACACCTTCTCTGCCCCTAGGACTCCTCTACAAAATGGAGTGGTTGAAAGGAGAAACCGAACTCTCCAAGAAATCGCTCGAACCCTCCTTAGTGAATTCGACCTCCCTCAATATTTTTGGGCCGAGGCGGTAAACACTGCTTGTTATACTATTAATAGAGTCCTTGTAAGACCCCTTCTTAAGAAAACCCCCTATGAACTTTGGAGAGGCAAATTGCCCAAAGTTGGTTATTTTAAAGTGTTTGGGTGTAAATGCTTTATCCTTAACACAAAAGATAACCTAGGGAAATTTGATGCCAAATCCGATGAAGGTATTTTTCTTGGGTACTCCAACTCAAGCAAAGCCTATCGTGTCTTCAATAAACATTCAAAAACCATCGAAGAATCATCTCATGTCAAATTTGATGAAACTCTTCCAAAACCTCACTCGGTCATTGAGGATGTTGAAGATAAGCTTGATAAGCTTCATTTGAATGATTCCTCTTCTCCTCCCAAGGAGGATGACCATCAAGAACCCTCTTCACCTTCTTCTCCTTCCACCTTTCCTAAGGTTTGGAAACCTTCTAGAGACCATCCTTTAGAAAATGTCATAGGTGACCTTCAAGCCGGTACTCGAACTAGAAGATCTATCCTCAATGAAGTTGAACATCAAGCCTTCATTTCTCACCTAGAACCTCAAACCTTTAATGATGCCATTAATGATGAGAATTGGGTTCTTGCAATGCAAGAGGAACTAAATCAATTCTCTAAAAATGATGTTTGGACTCTTGTTGAAAGACCCAATGATCATCCAATTATTGGCACTAAATGGGTTTTTAGGAACAAACTTGATGATCAAGGAAACATAACCCGGAACAAGGCTCGCCTAGTAGCTAAGGGATATAATCAAGAAGAAGGAATCGATTATGGTGAAACCTTTGCCCCCGTTGCTAGGTTAGAATCCATTAGGATCTTATTGGCATTCGCCGCCCACTTAAATTTTAAGCTTTTTCAAATGGATGTTAAAAGTGCTTTTTTAAATGGTTTTATTTCTGAAAAAATCTTTGTTGAACAACCTCCCGGTTTTGAAGATCCAAAATTTCCAAATCATGTTTTTAAGTTAACCAAGGCTCTTTATGGCTTAAAGAAAGCCCCTCGGGCTTGGTATGAGCGGTTAACAAAATTTCTTTTAGAAAATGATTTTAAAATGGGTCAAGCCGATTGTACCCTCTTTTTAAAACACACTTCAAAAGATCTTTTAATAGTCCAAATTTATGTTGATGATGTTATCTTTGGTTCTACCAAAGAATCTCTTTGTACTGATTTTTCAGATTTAATGAGAAAAGAATTTGAAATGAGTTTTATGGGAGAATTGAAATTTTTTCTTGGTTTTCAAATCTTTCAAAATTCAAAAGGTATTTTTCTAAGCCAAAGCAAATACACAAACGAGCTTCTAAGTCGTTTTGGTATGGATCAAGTAAAGGAAATTAGTACACCCATGAGTACTTCATGTAAGCTTACGTTAGACGAAGCCGGGAAACCGGTGGATAACAAGCTTTATAGGAGTATGATCGGGAGTCTACTTTACCTAACTGCGACCCGTCCTGACATCATGTTTAGTGTTTGTCTTTGTGCTCGTTTTCAAGCCAATCCTAAAGAATCCCATCTTAAATCGGTCAAAAGAATTTTTAAGTATTTAAAAGGATCAAAAAATCTTGGTTTATTTTATCCCTCAAATACTTCTTTTGAACTATCTTCTTATTCGGATGCTGATTTTGGCAGATGTCAATTAGATCGTAAGAGTACTAGTGGAACCTGTCATCTGCTAGGCAAGTCCCTTGTTTCGTGGAGTAGCAAGAAGCAAAATTGTGTTGCTCTTTCTACTGCCGAGGCCGAGTATGTAGCCGCTGGCAATTGTTGTGCCCAAATTATTTGGATGCAACACACTCTCTTGGATTATGGTCTTTCCTATGATCATGTCCCTATTCGGTGTGACAACACTAGTGCCATTAGTATCTCTAAGAATCCAATACAACATTCTAGGACAAAGCACATAGACTTAAGGCATCATTTCCTTCGTGACCATTTTCAAAAAGGAGATATCACTTTGGACTTCATTCCTACTGATTTCCAATTAGCTGATATTTTTACCAAACCGCTCCCAGTTGAACGTTTTGATTTTATTAAGGGGGAGTTAGGAATGATTCGTCAATGAGCACTACTAAATATTTGACTCTTTTTGGCTTGCTTTTATCTCTTTTTAAGTTATTTAAACTCTTTTTATTTTATTTTATTTTTTTGTGAATTTCAATACCACCGGTCAACCGGTGGTACATCACCGGTTAACCGGTGGTGTCGGGTTTTGCTTTTTGGGCCGACCCGAGGAAGGGTTAAAAACAATTTTAAAACCCTTCCTCCCTCATTTCTCTCTTCTCTCTCGGGCTGCTCCTCCTAAAACCGCAGGTCCTCCAAACCCTAGCCTCCCTTCTTGGTTTTTGACCTCTCAAACCTCCTTTCTTCTCTTAATCTCTTTCTTCTTTTTTCCCTTTGCCATCATGGGACCTCGCTCTACACGCAAAGGCAAGGGAATCGCTCAAGAAGCTCCTCCTCCTCCTTCAATCCCTCAACTCCCGGACATTTGGCATGACAAAGTCATTTTTCCGGGTAGAGTAATTGATTATTCTTGGCTGTCTACTGCTCGTCTTGAGCTTTTCTCGATTATTGAGTATCAACATTGGCATTCTTTTTTTGAGCCACCCGAAAAGGATGTCATTTATCCTCTTCTTGTCAAAGAGTTCTATGCTCATTTGACGTGGTCCGTTTCTGATGACATTGATACCATCTCCTCCACTGCTCTTGGGCAACCCATCACTATCACCTCTTTGGAGATTGCCAGGATGTTGGGGGTTCCTCGTGTTGGACCCCATGCTTTTGCTCAGGGGGAGTTTCCATGGGACCGTGAGTTTGATATAGCCGTAGCCCTTGAGCATCTCACAGGGCAACCCACAAATCCTATTGTCAAGCTCTCCCAGCTCTCTCCTAACCATCGTATTATTGAGCGCCTCATTCAAACTTCCCTTGCGCCCCGTATCGGGGATCATGATAATGTCAAATTCATTGATATTTATCTTCTCTCATTTATCACCCGAGGCATACATTTCAATTTGGTCCGGTTTCTGTTCCGGGCCATGACTTATGTGGCTGAGCACCCGCGCCGGTCCAAAACTCTACCCTACGGACGCCTCTTGACTAAAATCTTTTCCTTTCTTGATGTGCCTCTTCATGCTACTTCCTTCGAGCAGCCAACGAAGGATAGCATAGTGAATTTTATGATGGTGCAACGAATGAACATCCGTTGGCAGCCTTGGCGTCAGGAATGGATTGTGGACAAGGACGGTCTTCTCAAGGCCTACTCTCCTCAGAATCATTCCCATACTCCTGCCAATGCCATGCCTCCTGCTATTGCCGCTGCCTACCCTCTTTCAGACAGTGAGGATAGTGATGATGATGAAGAGGAAGGAAGTGGTGACAGCGAAGGTGAGGCTGATGCTGCTGCTGATGAGGAGGCTGGAGAGGGTGATGATGCACCTGAGCCTGCTGAGGTTGTGCCCCCTCCTGCTGATGCTGGTGGCTTGCCGGTGACGGCTGATCAGTTCCTACGCTTCCAGGATCAGATTGAGACCCGGCTGGACTTGCAGTTTTCCTACATCAGCTCTCAGTTTGATCAGGTCCACTCACGGATTGATTCTCTAGATCGTCGCTTTGAGGCGGTCCAGGCTCCTCCGGCTCCTCCGACTTTCAGGCGTCGCCGTCACTCTCGTCCCTCTAGGAGTGAATAGAGCCGTTCTTGTTTTTGATTTGTTTTTGTATTTGTATTTTGGATTCTCCTTGTACCATTTCATCTTATTTAAATTTCAAGTTGTCTTGTCTATCCATTCCTTTTTATCATTGTTTACCTCTTTGCTGGTTTTTCTTATTTTTCTTTCATACTTTTCCTCCTATTTTGATAATCCCAAAGGGGGAGAAAACCTCTCTATTACATAGTTATTTATTAAAATGCTCTTTTTACATAGTTATCTATTAAAATGCTCTTTTTACAAGTTCCTTTTTTAAGTTATTGATGTCATCCAAAACTGTTTTAAATGGTTAAGTTATTGTTTTCAATTGATTTCTTTAAAAAATGGCATTTGGTTGCAATTTCAAAAAATGACCATTTCTCAGTATTTCAATGCTTTCAAGATCATTATATTTGGCACGTCTCTACGTTTTCCAAGTTCAAATTGTTTACCCTTTTTTAAAGCTTTCATACCTTTTTTTTAAGATTTTTTTTTTGTGTGATTGTGATCATCAAAATAGGGGGAGATTGTTGTATCCCACTCTCTTGGATTTTAATGATCACAATCACTCTCATCGTGATCTAATGTTGTTTCAAGTGTTCTTGTTAATAGGCATGATTTCAGGAGCAAGAAGTGTCAAAAAAAAAGGAAAAGTGGACTGTTTTCAAAACCACCGGCCAGCCGGTGTGAAACCACCGTCCAGCCGGTAAGGGCGCCGGCCAGCCGGATCCAGCCCATCGGCCAGCCGGTGGACCAGGCAGAAGGCCTTGCCCTCTGCCAGGTGCCACCGGTCCGCCGGTGTCCAGCCACCGGCCGACCGGTGGGTCCAGAACAGAATGGCATGCCTTCTGTCTCACCACCGGCCAGCCGGTGGCCTCCTCACCAGCCAGCCGGTGGGACTCCTTCAAATAGTGAGACCTACTGTCTCACCACCGGCCAGCCGGTGGCCTTCTCACCGGCCAGCCGGTGGCTCCTGGGCAGAAGCACTCTCCACCTTCCAAAGCACCGGCCAGCCGGTGGACAAGCACCGGTCAGCCGGTAAGCAAAGTCAAACTAGCCGTTGGAGCTTGACCAGACTTGTCTACTTGATCCCCAACGGCTCCGAAAGCCCTCCAACGGCCATTTTGAAGTATTTGGGAGTATTTCTCCTATAAATAGACGTCCATGGATGCCGGGAATACCACCGATCATATACCGAAGCATACCAAAGCTATTTTGATCATTTGAGGCTCCTACGACAATTCTCAAAGGCCACTTGAGATCCAATTGCCATCCTTGAAGCTTGGGCTGCCTCTACATCAACTACACTCACCTCTTGGCGCTCAAGGCTTCCTCTAGTTTGTTCTAACTTATTTACTTCAATTGTTTAGTTCTTAATTGGGTTTGTATTAAAACAAACCACCCTTTTTCTTCCTTCTTTCAATTTGGGTTTCTTGCTACAACCATAATAAAAAAGCAAGCTGTAAGAAGGTGATCTAGCCTACCTTCAAACGGCTAGTGGGTTTCTTGCTATAACCATTAAAAAGCAAGCGGTCGTATAAATCTCCCAACGGTTGAGTTGGGAGCGGAGACGTAGGCTTGAGTTTAAATCCGAACTCCGTTATCAATTGTGTCTTTCCATTTTACTTTCCGCTGCATTTAAATTTGTTTTAAATTGTTAATTAATTTTAAAAAGGCAATTCACCCCCCCTCTTGCCATCACCTCCGACCCAACAATGTTCTCACAATTAACTCAGTATCCAAGATCATACAAACCCTATAGTTTTTCAATACATTAAAGCATAAGTCAACAACTTTTAAAGGAGTTAATCACATTAAAATGAATATTTAATGATATTTCAACCCAATATATAGTCTAATAAAGTAATATAAATCACTTTAATATCTCATTGCATTAAACCCTATAGTGGTGTCTCTAACATTGAAATTATAATCAACATTAATATTATACACCTATGATGGTATTCATTATTGTTAAGATAACATCACATTAAATAATAATAATATACAATTTTATCTATACATTTCCTATGATACCAACTATAATATCCCTGACCTCGCACTACCGATTCTGGCATTCAAATTACATACTTTACATTTGAATATTTTATACCGATGAAGGTGATCCTAATTTTTTCCTTCCAAAATATAAAATATCTATATTAAAAAATATCAATCACATAAATTATAAAAGAACATGTAGGTTTATAATTATATAAAATTAGGAATAAATATTACATAATAAATTACTATATCTTTAAATTATCATTTCTTCAACAAAACCCAACTTTCCTTAGATAACACTATTTCATCATCATCATCCATATGAAACCCTTTTAGACAAAATTTCTTCAACATTATTTCTTGAAAGCCTTCTGAAAATGAAACATAAATTATTGGGATGAGACCATTAATATTGAACATAACGATTATAAATTAAATGTTTTATATTTGTATAAGAAGTGTATTAGGTTATGATGGCATATTTAGTGTATCAGAACAATCCATAAAAGAAGTCATAACCATAAATATTTTAATAATCAGTCATGAAATAATGAATAAGGATTTAACAATGTTATGATTCACCAGAATCAATAATCATGATCCATGTGATATTTTTCATGATAATGTGAAACACTACAAAACCATAGAAATCATAGATATAATGTATTCTAATCCTAGGACATCATATTCGTGGAACACATATAGATCCCAATATAAAGCCATTAAAATGGAATAACCATGCAGTCGACATCCACTATAATTCTCCATAGAACTTATTCATTACCAAATACATCTTACTACTATCTAGAAACTAAAATTGTATAGTCTATAATATGATCACCTCACGCTATCTCATAGTACCCATCACATAACCTATATCGATCTCAACAGACTATATCTGTGTGTACCCATTGTGTACGTTGTATAAGGCTCACATGTGAGATATAATGGCTTTTAACCCTTCGTATATGCTATATTATGGTCACCCATAACTTCAAAGTAATATTCATGAATAATTCATTTAAAATAACATCAATCATTTTTTGATTCAACCATGGAAATTCAATGGTTTTCATAATAGTTGATTTGAAACTTGATTTACCCATGTAAAATAAAAGGGGTCCATAAAAATATATTTGAGACATGATTAAAACATGGAAAATAAATGAGTTCAATAAAAATATCATTGAAATATGATTAAACCATTGAAAAGAACCATGTTCTGTAATAATCACTGTGAATCATTCTTTATCCATACAGATAAAGAATAGAGATGTTATTATTAAAAAAATATCCCCATTATAGAATAAGAATGAACAAAATATTTCATATTAGATAGAGAATGACTTTGAAATGTCACTTGGAATATTTCTTTTGGGAAATACATTTTCCTTGAAATTTCACATTTATAAATTAAAAATTAAAAAATACTTTTAAATCATGTTCTATTGAAATAAACTTGAATATTTATGAAGGGGGTTTAAAAATCATTTAAAAAATTGCTTAATGGAAATAACCTTTCCATTCTAAAAAAATTAATACATTTAAAATAATTTTCATTAAAAATAACATTGAATAAATACAATGGAATCTTTAAATAAATCAATGGTCATGAAAGGGAAATTATGTACATTCCGTACATGTTAAACTAAAATTCCTTTCATATTTTCTATGAAATCCAAATGAGGATTATTTGAAAAAATTCATGAAGATTACTTCCAAACAATTTTTTTAAAAAATATAACATGGAATAACAAATCCTTAATAAATAATTTTTTTTAATTATTAAAAAAATTAAAACATTTTTATAATTGATGGTTTAGGAAGAAAAACAATGTTTGAGTGAAGAGAAAAATAATTAATATTTTTAAAACAACATATTCTCAATTATTTTAAGTACAAAATAGTGGAAAATGGTATTATTACTTAAAATAATCATAAAAACCACATTGAAAAAATTAATGATAATTCATGAGAGATATATAATATGATTTCAATATTGGAGACTTAATCATTAACAATCAAGATAAATTTTTATATTGTAACGTGAAACTATTACAACTATGGTCATTTTAGAGCATACATGTTGTGAAAGGATGACATTAAATGAAACATAAAAGATCATTATAATAAATAAATACATGATATAAAAGTTCAATGGTGTTGTATATAAATCTCAAAAATTAAGATAGATGTGTAACATGACATAAGTCTCAAACATGGAAAAAATGAGTCAAAATTTCTTTACTACTTTAGTAATATTTTGAATAATAGTCTCTAATAAATAATGAAATTAAATGAAATATTTAATTCCATGAAAATAAATTGATTCATGATATAACATGTCAAAGTGTATGTATATACAACACCAAAAATAATGTATTTGTGAATTTTCATATATATCCCAAAAATAAAAGAGAGACTAGAACCGCTTACCACAAGATTCAGTTTTGTTTAATGTGATTTGAACTCTTTTAAATTGGTTTCAAACATGTTATAAACATATAATATAACCATAAATATATATCATATATGAATTTTTAAAACATTTTATAACCCATTCTTAACAATCTTTCATTATTTTCATCATTTCTAGTGGGAATTGTTTTGTTATGTCATTTGTTGTTTATCCTAAAATTTCTGGTTCTCATGCATATTATATTGCTTCATAATCTCTATAAAAGGAATCATATAATAATAATGATGATATTATTATCATATTTATAAACAAATATTACTTTTTGTACCAATCATAAAATATGGTTTTGAGAAAAGGAGTATGTCACAATCATGAAGACGGTAGGTCATACATAAGCATGTGTAACATTTTCATTTTTAAATGATCAATATTGAATGTGGTAATGTATTAATTAATATTTTTAGAAATATATTAATATACTATATAAAATATAATTTATTTAAATATACATATATATATATATCATCCCTTTGGTGTGGTGATGAAATGAGAGTCACAATGCTTTGTGAAGGCGGGAGCCAATAAGGACATGAATGATCTTATAATCGTTTGAGTGTTAAAAAACAAAATGATACATTACCATTTAGTAATGATAAATGGGAAATTATATATCTTAATTATTCTATTTTTATCACATTTAATCCTTGAATTTTTCTTATTACCTTTAATGTAATAAGTTAGTGAAAAATGAAACATATCACTTCGTGAAGTGATGGGTCTTCAAGCACTCGAGTGACGTTATCGTATCCCTTATTGAATAGAAATTAATAATATATATATGTTATAATTAATATATAGGTGTAAATATGTTTTAAATAGAATATATAGGTATACATTATATTCATAGTAATACCCAATATTGATATGAGTTAATGAAAAAATTAATGACATCAGTTTGTGAGGGAGTGGTTTTTTGTACACAGGAATGATGATTTCATAAACCATTAGATGGATATGTACATGGTTGAAGGAAAATAACATAACATAACTAAATATAATTATAATTAATAAACTAATATTTATATATCAACATGTTTTAACAATAATTTCTGGAGATTGAGGAAGAAATAAAATAAATATTCTTGTGGAAGAACATTACACCTTCTTCAGGTAATCTCTTTAGGTTTGCACCAAAATCTTTGATAGGTTTTACTAATGTCAAAAATATTGTGTCAAGGATGAGAGTATGTAATTTAAAATGTTATTTGGATAGTTAGTAGTTGAACTGATAAGGTTTTATGGGGTGCGTATGAGAAGATATTGGATGACCTTTAAGATCTCATGTGAGTGGCACACTTGTAAATACTTAAAATAAAAATTGGTACCCACATTTTTCTCACGAAAAAAGTATAAAATAATGTATTCTAGATAATTATTCATTAAATTGTAGAGATATTTCTTTAAAATACATTTCATACTATTATTTAGTTCATTTAAAAACATTATCATTTTAGTTTATCCTAAAATATTACTATTTTTACCATCAAAACAATAATTAATTATTACTGTTTTCAATATTTCATTTTAGTAAAAAATTGCGAAGAACTTATAAAAAATATAAATTAGGCTGATTAAAATGATTGAATATATTTTACCAAATTCAATTTATATATGTTTAAATTTTAATATAAAATTAATCATATAGATGAAACGAGGAAACATGTCTTAAAGAAGTGTAATTTTAAAAAAATTGATATTTCATTAACTATATGATAGAAAAAAGTCACTTAATAAATAGAAATTAATATTTAATTATATATGATAAATAAATATAATTAAAATCATTCCCCATTATGGATTATTTTAATTATTTTAAATGGTGAAACATTATTCATTATATAACAGTATTTAGAAAATGGTAATTTTTAAAACCAAAAGAAAAACTTTTACTAAAAACCAAAATTAATTTTATTAAAAGGTTAGTAATTTTATTAAATAAATATAAATATATATGTAATATTTTTCATAAATTAAATATAATTTTATACAATATTATATTTTAAAATTACTTAATTTATTAAAAATAAATGACATTTTAACAAATCAATATTTTTTAATATTCAATGAAAAATTCAATATATTCTAAAATCTAAAAATATTTCTCTAAAATAATGTTTTTACATTAAAATTAAAAAAAAATTAATGTTTCTCAAATTATTTTTTCTAAAATTTCAAAAAGATTATTATAATATTATTTTATGAAAAGTTAAAAAATCAATTTTGAAGAAAACATATTTTTGATGAAAAAAATTACCTCATCATATAATAATTGATTATACTATTAATATTTATTAATTATTTATAATTATAATGAAATATATATATATATATCATAAATTAATTAATAATAATCATACCCTCCAATTTAATGGCTATGTTATAACGGTTATATATACATGGGTCATTTAAGCTCGATGTTCTATTTTGAATAGGCTAACAAAAATAAATATCATGGGGTTGTGTTTACAAAAATCTATCAAATAAATTTATTTTATTAAGGAAATATATAATAATTTATTAAGGTGTCATATTCTAACTTAAACGTAGTATTTCATGTCTTTTACGCAATGGAATATAATATTCCTCTTTAAAATATTTGTGTGTTACATGTATATAAGTTATAACTTTTAATAAAATAACAACTCAATATATGGGAGATAATTTATTTGTTATATTATCATAGTTGAAGAATAATAAAAGTGGTTATAAGATGAATTAAAACAAAAATTCAATGTAAAAAACCCTACCACTTTTTTGGAAAACCTCATTAGGTTTAACCTAAAACCTTCTTATATTAGATTTATGATCTTACAAATTCCTATAGGACGTGTTGTTTAAAGTAAGTAATAAATTTGTGATAGTCTTGGGTGATCAAAATAGTTTTGTATCTACTATGATTTGAGAGGATTGGATGTACTTTTATAAGTGTGAAAGATGATACACATGGATTTATTTAAAAGAATAAAGTGTAACCATGTTATTTCATTAGAAATAAATCTCCAAAATAATCCATTATTGATCCTTAGAGGATATGCGGTCAAAATATATCCAAATAATAGCCATTAAATGTTTTAATAAATTTTACACGACATCATTTTTTATACCCTAGGTAAAAAATTTACCCTTAACCATGTTAATTAGTTTTTTCTATTTTTATAATTCATCATGATAAAAACATAAGTCGACAGTATTATATATGTTTTATTATTTTTATTAATAATAGTGAAGTTATTTTTCAAAATTTCATTCACAAAATTGAAAAGTTTGAATTAGAAATTAAGCCCACAAACATGAATAAAAATTGGGTTTCCTAAGAGAATTTATTAAAATGATTTAATGATTTAATATAAACAATAAAAAATGGATAAAATTTACTCATATTGTATTAATGGATATATAATTAAACTTCTATTACTCTTAAAAAAATAATAAAAAAATTTGGATGTTTTTAAATTCTTTAAATGAATAATTAATTTTTATTAAAATCCAATACTTTTCACTATCCAATGAAAATTTTATATGTTCATGATATTGACAAAAATTAACCCTAAAAAAATATTTACATGCTGATTTAAAAAATTCAGTTCATTCATTCAATAAAAGTTGAAAAAATTTAAAATAAATGCAAAAAATGTGACAAAAATAATTTTTATAAAAATACATTTTTGAAATTAGTTTGGATTTATTCTATTCTCATACTCACAAAATAGCTAATATGGATGTCAGAAATTTGAAATAATATATTATAAATTTTTTTAATTAAAATCATTTAGTAAACATTGTTTTGAAAATTTATTAGGGAAAAATATCTTTCTGTGCATAAAAATGTTTTTCTAAAAAAAATATTTCTATTATTTTAAAATGGTTTTTATTCCATTTTCTAATTAATTTTTCACAAAAATATTAATTTTATATATGTGGTGGATGATATATTTTTATAATTTATTTAATCATATTCATACATGTCATTCCATTGTCTAGTTGATATATATCATATTAAATAATAGTATTATAAGAGTATTTCATGTTTTGTTAAAACATTGTGTTGCATATGATGTAAGCTATCAATATCATTAAATTTATATAAATAATATGTTTCATAAAATCTCATTGTGTTACAAATAGTCTGTTTTATACAATTAAAATATTATTATTTAATTTTGATAGTTATTTCTTAGTCAGTGAATTTTATGTTATGAATGTGATTAACAACATTTATATATATATATATGAAGTACTCAATAAAAAATTACATAATAATTTTTATTGAATAATCACTTAATTTTCTGTTAATTAATTTTATTCTTCAAGAATAAACTTTTTTCAAAAATGATTTTTTATTTTATAAGTAAATGTTATAACTTATTTCAGAAATAATATTAAACTTTATCTTAAAAATAAAATTATTTTTTAAATTATAAAAAAAATTTCAAAAATTTTATTTTTTTGTTTTTATGATAATATAGATTTTTTAGAGAATAGAAAAAATTAATGATTTTAATTGAAAATTATATTTTTTTCAGGAATATATAAATTTGGAATGGATTTTATAATTTTTTCCACGTGACATTATTTATATATTATGATTTAACCAAATAAATTTATTGTAATCAATTGTATTCATTAATTTGGTATAAATACCTTTTTTACATAATATTTATTTTTCTAAAAAACTAGTTCTCATTTTTTTTATATAAAAATATTTTATTCCATATCTAGAAATTGAATATTTAAAATGTGTGAACCATATTAGAAATTGGAATTTCCAAATATTTTAACTAATACGCTTTAATTTTTTTCAATATAAATATAAATGGTAGTAATATTTTGTAACCATGATAAATGTAAAATTAGTAAATTAGGGTAAAAAATTAATATTAAAAGGATTAAAATTATTTAAAATGCGCTCAAATATTTTATATTATAAGATAATTTAATTCATAATAATCCAATAATAAAAAAATGACTTTTTGTTTCCATTATTCATTGATTTTTAACTTTATAATATTTAATTAATTGGTATTCATAAGTGAAACATTCTTTATTTTAATATCTAGAATTTTTTCCCGGAGAGATAATAAAAAATTATTTTATGTTTTAAATTTTTGTTTTCAAATATAAATGATTTATTTTACTATATTAATTCATTTATATTTATTACAGATGAATGATTTACATTAAAGTTTTACACAATATTGAGACGCTATGTATTCAAGCTCTCAACAAATCAGGTGAATTATTTCATAAAATCTAAAACATCTTTGTTTTTGGAGATTTACTATTTACAATTAATTTTTCAAATAAATATAAAATATTAGAGATTTTTAAATTTACTGTATATTTACTATATTTTTGTAATTTTGTTTTCAATGAAATATAATGTGAGTAGTTTTGAAATGACATTAATAGTTTTTTATATTAAAAAATAGTTTAATAAATTTATTTTAAATAATAATATATTTGAAGGAGGAAAATTAATTAAAGATATGGTTTAATATTTAAACTGTTTTCCAATTATGAGAAAATTATACCCTTATAAGTAATATTATATACCTATAATATTGAAAAAATCTTCACCACATTTAAGGTTAAAATATATTAAACTTGAAGTTAAAAAAAATATAAGGTTGAAAATGTTATCTATGATGGTAATATTTTTTATTTTATGATGTCATTAAGACCTTATAAACCATATATTATATTTCATGGAATTTTAGAACAATTTTTCATTAGTTGGAAACTCGTCGTATTATAATATTTCGAGAACGTCCCCAAATTATTTTTATAACGCCCCGACCCCAGCTACCCAGAGTCGGTGCATTATTGCGTAACATTGGCATGATCACAAAAGATTAAGTCTCGAAAGATCGATTAATTTAGTATCCTTGAAACACTAGATACATTCATAAATGTTACATTACATCATAAAGTGAAAAACTACAATAACAATGTCTCCTTAGTCCACACTCATATCCTCTTCTGACTATCCATGTAGGTCATTCATAAAATACTTCTTCACATCCTGGAAAATATTAAAACATTAAAAGGGGTGAGCTCAGATGCCCAGTAAGGATAACAATATTGAGGAAGCTTTCATAAATAAACATTAACATTTAAGGCAATGTATAACTAAAATAAAAGCCTTTTTAAACTTGAACTTCAGCATGATATAGAAAAAATAAAATTAAATAATGCCATTTACTTACTCACATGGATATTCTACTAGTCGAATAATCACATTCAATATCAATAACCACTTTCATAATGATGGAATGCATAATGCCAAACTATCATAACCACGTAGTCAAGGCCTCGTGCCCAGACCACAAATAAGATTTTTTCAAGGCCTCGTGCCAAAACACTAGTTTGTCTCATGAGACCTAGCGATGCATCGAGAAGCTATAGCAGGCTCTACCAGTCACTTATAAAGTCCAATGCATTCCTCATATGAATAGGTTTAAACATATCATAAACCATAACATAATCGTATCACATAAAGCATGCATAAAGGAAACATAAAATTTCCACATTTCAATCAAAAGATATCAATACAACACATTGATATAATAAAAACACATTCAAAACTATTTTCAATACCATAATAAAATAAAGTTAAAACTTTGTATTTATTTTTCATTAAAAAAATTTATGGCTTTTAGAGGAAGCCGAAACTCAAATAATGGTTACGGCGGCGGAGAAGTCGTTGTCGCTGCATATGTACGGCAAGAAAAACATTCTCTTTTTGTAGATTAGTAAAACTCTTCGTATAAAAAACATTCATTTTGAATAAACTTAAAAGTCAAAGGGGTTTATACACCGTATAAAAGAAAGTTGTGTATAAAACAAAATATGCCTCAATGAAAGAAGATTGAGACGAAGACCCTTACAAGGATAATTTTTTTAAATAAATTAGGTCTATTATGTGTATTCACTATAATTACACATAAATAAAGTACAAATACAAGATAGGACATATTAATATCATGACATAATTTGAAAGTAGGAGATTAGCCCAAAGAATAGAAATTGGGTTAAGAAGTTCCCTTACCTCGTGTCTGAATTCACTCGACCATTCTTTGATCTCCTGAATAATAAACTAGTGTTAATATATACCTTATTAAGAACCTTTTTCAAGTTCATTTTTCCTTTTATATCACTTATTACCATGTCATGAACATTATGTAATTATTTATGTTTATAACGGTCATTTTGTCGATCTTAGTTACTTGAGTCAAAAATAAACTTCTTATAATTACACTTTGTTCATGTGGTAAAATATCCATTATATCCATAATTATATTCATTATGTATATATCATATACATCATATATATCTATTGTATACATTCATTTATAATGTTACATAACATTTAGAGGTAAGAAATGAAATACACCGTTCATGGAGACGGTAAGCCGTACGTACGAATGAACGCTACTTTCATTTCTATTTTGTATTTAATGAAATCATAATGATATAAAGGTATATTATAATTCCAGTATAATATCATATATAATATCATTTACTCCATCTTTTATAAATCCCACATATGGGATTAACGATTCAAATCACTTTGAGGGGGTGGTAGTCCGCACTTCCTAAAATGAAAATATCGCGTTTACCCATAATGAAAACAATAAAGGTATGCCATAAATGATAAATACACAACTTTAAGTAAAAAAACATATTATATATCATATATATAAATATAGTTACATATTAATGGCCACCTTTGAAGGTGTTATATGAGTGTTGAACAATCATCGTTTCGTGAGGCAGAAATTCGCCATCCACAGAAACAGTATGTTCTTTAACCATTAGATGTAGGTGTGTGTAATTGTAGCTAGAATCCTTCAAATAACAACATCCTAGTATATTTAGGATACTGTTGTTGTTACAATTGAAATGAATAAAAAGAGTTTAGGGGGTTGGAGAAGAAAAATAAAATAAAATAACATAAGAGAAGACATTAACTTAAAATCGGGTAACTCTTTTGATTTGAGCCAAAGGATTCCTTGGGAAGAAATATGCCCAAATTGAGGCTTCTAGGAGTAAGGGAGTGATGTTGGGAGAGTATTTGGGTAGAGTTTGGCCGAGCCTAAAGGCTTTGAAAGTGTGAGTAAGGTGGTAGTGGTGGGGGCCTTTTATATTTGGAGAGGAGGGGAACTCTTGGAAAGTAATGAAATGTTACTTTATTATATAATGAGGTTCGGATTTTAAAGGTCCCACACTTATATAATTCTAGGATAAGGTGATAAGGGTTCGAAATATATTCATCCAATAGGTTTTTGACAAGTGTATGCCTTGTATTTTACATTATTTTTTCATTTTATTTAAATCGTTAATTAATGAGGTAATCGCTGCATCATCATGGTTTCATATATAATTTAGATTATTTAATGTCTAAAAATTGAAAAAAAACTATCATGATGTAGGAAATATTTTTATCTTTCTAATGAATATTTATAGTCAAAACTATGACTTGTATAACCCCATTTAAAATTTTTTTTAGTAAAAAAACTTATGTTTGTGACATTTTTATTTTAACTTTAAATAAAAGTTATTTATGTCATTTTCCTACCAATGTGGCTCCCTGGGGTCCCCAATTTGACCCATGGATTGTCTTGGTCAGACATGACACATAAAATATGGGTAGGACAAGTGTAAAGGTAATTTCATATTTTTAAAATATCATTTTTACCTTAAATTTCACTAATTACCTTTAATCGCGATTAATTAAACATAAAAGTTACTATTCACCAAAAAATTATTCTAATCCCATTGAACCACATTTTACTTCCTAATGACAACCATGAATGTCGGATTTTTGAAAATCAAATCACATAAGTGGTAATGTTTCATTTAAACGAAAAATCAGTTTTTTAACTACCACTTAGTGGTTTCACTATTCATCAAAACTTGAAGTTTTTCAGAACAATGCCAAAATTTTACCCTAAGTTATAATTGATATTCCAAATTAAAAATTTATTTATATTTTAAAAAATTCCAAAAATATAAGTTTCATTAATTAATTTAATAATTAATTCCCGCTGTCACAATAAATAGCGTGTTTTTAAGAAACAATATATATCAAAAGACTGACAATTGTTTATGTTTAATTTCAAAATGAAATTAATTGTAATAAACACCATTGGATAAAATGGTAAAAATATATTCTAATTATACTTTAAAACCACTCAATAGTATAATTTATCAATATAAATTATTTTGATTAAAAAAGTTATTTTTAAGTATTTTTCACTATTCATTAAAAATTGGATGTTCTCAGAAAATTACAAAAAATTCTACTTAGGATAATTCGATATTATGAATAAAAAAATGAAGTCCATTTTTGAAATATAAAATTTCTATAATTTTAAAAATCAGGTATTACTATTCATAATGGCTACTTTGATTAGTCGCGGTGTGTTAGAACTCGAAGTTGCGTACAATGCAAACTATTGCATTATTGAATGAGAAATGTATCGTGGAAGCTCGGGGTGTTGCATCTTCCCCTCCTTCAATAAATTGCGTCCTCGAAATTTGAAATTTTACTTTGAAAGAAAATAGAAAATACATTTGTGGAAAACCCACATGGGAAATAAGGTTAATAAAAATATAACATTAAAATATAGAAAGAGAAGTACAAAGGTCACCCGAGCCATCAAGGTCTGATGGAGAGTCGTAGAAAACTGGATTATGAGAAAGTTAACCATAAAAAAATCACAAACAAGTGATTGGTTAAATAGTCATTGAATCCCCAGTTGGAAAATTTATCCGGCAACGTTTTTGTTTTAAGTTACCTTTTATAAAGTTGAGAAATTTATTTAGGAGATTTACTAATAATGTAAGGGAATATAGATACTTGTTATGTAGACTTTCATTCATTAATAAATTTTCACCACAAACCCATCTTTCACTCTAAAAGGTAATAGAACTCAAAAATATTCTATTTATCCTAATTGATAAGGTTCCAAATATTAACACATAACATTTAGATTAGTAAAACTATTTTTTAATAACCAAGGACTTCATGTAGGCTAGTGGTAGGTAATAAAGGCCTGTCACACTATGGTTGTGGGTTCGATTCCTGCAGCTTTGTCCGACGCGACGAGTTATGCCCCACCCTGCAAGTTGTCCTTTTCCTAAAACTATAGTATTATAATATTTCAAAAATAATCTTCATAAATGTTTTAAACTTAAACAATACTATCAAAAGTTCAACTTAATCCATTCCAACCTTTATAGTTATCCAAAATACCTCTGTCCAGACTTTCTCTAAAAGGTCTCTAAATTCCAAAATCAATTGTAACATCAGATTCCCCAAACAAATTAATGTTTCTCTTATTGTCACATTCTAAAAATATGATTTCCTTCATCATATTAAAACCTTAATGATAACAACATGTACTGAAATAAAATCCTTATATATATCACATTATTTTTATAACCAGAATATAATCCTTGAGTCCAAAAGCACCAATACATTAATTATTCCACTTCAACTGTAGTAACATCATAAGATTGTCCTTGATCCCTTGGCCTTTTTTGAGGTATGTTTCCCTGACGCTTAGGACATTTATTTGCATAATTCCCCATTTCCCTACAATTGTATCATTCAACATTGATAGCCACTTTCTTTCCCTTGCAATCACGAGCCTGGTGACCCTTTTCTCCACATTTATAACAGACTCCCATTCCTTTTTGGCAAGTACCGGGGTGATTCTTCCCACAATTATCACATAATGGAGAATCCTATTTTTCTTTTTTCCCTTTATTTGTCTCTTGTTCAACCATTCTCTTCCTCTCTTGCTTTACTTTATTGTCATAAGATTTAAAGAATTCCTTTTTTGTCTTGATAGCACACGAGACAATATCTTCGTACGATGAGAAGGATTGTGATACTAAAGCTGGACGGAGAAATGGTTTTAACCCATCAAAGAAATGATCAATCTTACCTCTTCGGTTACGTATATAATCTGCAGCATACCTCGCTAACCTTGTAAATTTAGCCTCATACTTTGCTACATTCTCATCCTCCATCTGCCTCAGACTCAGAAATTGCCTTTCCATATCTGCTTGATGGTCATGAAGAAAGTATTTTTCTATGAAAATATCTTTGAACTCTCTCCATTCCATATTCGATATGTTATCATCTTCTTTTGTGTTTTGAATCAATGACCACCATTGATCAGCATCTCCTGTGTGGAGGTAAACTACCATGATAAACTTTTCCCTTTCACTACTCCCCAAGGCATGGAATATTTTCTCTAAGGATTTTATCCATTGCTCAGCTACTAATGGATTTATACCCCCATTAAATTTTGGTGGTAGTTTCCTCATAAAACGATCTAACATTAATCCTCCACATTGCGGATCAGGGTGCTCCATACGAGTAAGGTTATTATTCATAACTTGAGTGAGTTGTCTCAGTATGGTGATAAGGTGATCAGCACCAGTTGTATCTCCAGCTCCACAATAATTGTCTTGAGCAGGAGGGCAATCCCGACACGTAGTGCGTGCATTGATACGGTTTCCATTCCTTCCACTAGGTTCCATTTATAAACAATGGCATAAACTAGATTAGTTCATGAATCAAAATACAGAATTCCATACTTGTAAAACACTTAACACTAATTGAACTATTTATGGATATAATACATAATCATAAAAAATGTTTTCTTTGAGTAAATATATACTCATAACCCTTTGTAGTGGTTTCTAAAGAAAATGAGAATTATCCTAAGCATATCCCTCGGGAGTGCCGTAACCAAGTGTGCTGCAAGGCCTGTTGTCGTGCACCAGTTCTCGTTCAAGTCTAGCTCAAAGCGGTGCTTTCAGGTTTTACCCCTAGGTACATCTGTTCCAGAGATGCCTCTACCTGCTCGTATCCAGACATGGATGTATTGCTCGGAAAACTCACAAAATCTCTACAACAACAAAATTCTAGGAAGTTCTTCTACACTAATCCTCAAAGTCTAACTTTGGGCTATGTGCTCTAATCAGAGTTTATCTAAATCTAGTTTCCAAGGTTAGTACTAAACTGCCTCTGATACCAACTGTAACGCCTTGACCCCAGCTACCTAGAGTCGGTGCATTATTGCGTAACATTGGCATCATCATAGAAGACCAATTCTCGAAAAACCATTTAGTTTAGTAGCCTTGGAAACACTAGATACATTCACAAATGTTACATTACATCATAAAGTGAAAAAATACAATAACAAAGTCTCAATAGTCCACACTCATATCCTTTTCTGACTATCCCTACAGGTCATTTATAAAATACTTCTTCACATCCTGGAAAATATTAAAACATTGAAAGGGGTGAGCTCAGATGCTCAGTAAGGATAACAATATTGCGGATGCTTTCATAAATAAAACGTAACATTTAAGACAATGTATAACTTCAACAAAAGCCTTTTTAAACTTGAACTTCAGCATGATATTGCAAAAATAAAATTAAATAATGCAATTTACATACTCACATGGATATTCTACTAGTTGAATAATCCCATGCAATATCAATAACCTCTTTAATAATGATGGAATGTATAATGCCAGACTATCATAACCACGTAGTCAAGGCCTCGTGCCAAGACCACAAATAATATATTTTCAAGGCCTCATGACAAGACACTAGTTTGTCTCATTAGACGTACCGATGCATCGAGGAGTTATAGCGGGCTCCACTCGTCACTTATTAAGTCCAATGCATTCCCCATATGAATAGGTTTAAACATATCATAAACCATAACATAATCGTATCACATAAAACATGCATAAAGGAAACATAGTATTTCCACATTTCAATCACAAGATATCAATACAACACATTGATATAATAAAAACTCTTTCAAAACCATTTTCAATACCAAAATAAAAGAAAGATAAAACTTTGTATTTATTTTTTATTTAAAAAAGTTATGGCTTGTAGAGGAAGCCGAAACTCAAATAATGGTCACGGTGGTGGAGAAGTCATTGTCGCCGCATATGTACGGCAAGAAAAATATTCCCTTTTTGTCGTTTATTAAAACTCTTTGTATAAAAAATATTCCTTTCGAATAAACGTAAAAGTCAAAGGGGTTTATGCACCATATAAAAGAATGTTTTGTATAAAACAAAATATCCCTCAATGAAAGGAGATTGAGACGAAGACCCTTACAAAGATAATGTTTTTAAATAAAGTAGGTCTATTATGTGTATTCACTATAAGTAAACATAAATATAGTACAAATACAATATAGCACATAATAATATAATGACATAATTTGAATGTAGGAGATTAACCCAATGAATAGAAATTGGGTTAAGAAGTTCCCTTACCTCGTGTCTGAATTCACTCGACAGTTCTTTGATCTCCTGAATAATAAACTAGAGTTAATATCTACCTTATTAAGAACCTTTTTCAAGTTCACTATTTCTTTTATATCACTTATTACCATGTCATGAACATTATGTAATTATTTATGTTTATAACGGTCGTTTTTTCGATCTTAGGTACTTGAGTCAAAAATAAACTTCTTATAATTACACTTTGTTCATGTGGTAAAATATCCCTTATATCCATAATTATATTCATGATTTATATATCATATACATCATATATACCTATTATATACATTTATTTATAATATTACATAACATTTAGAGGTATGAAATGAAATGCACCGTTCATGGAGACGGTAAGCCGTACGTACGCATAAACGCTACATTCATTTCTATTTCGTATTTATTGAAATCATAATGATATAAAGGTATATTATAATTCCATTATAATATCATATATAATATCATTTACTCCATCCTTTATACATCCCACATATGGGATTAACGATTCAAATAACTTTGAGGGGGCGGTAGTCCGCACTTCCTAAAATGAAAATATCGCGTATACCCATAATGGAAACAATAAAGGTATTCCATAAATGAAAAATGCAGAACCTTAAGTGAAACATAAACATATTATATATCATATATAAAAATATAGTGATATCTTAATGGCCACCTTTTAAGGTGTTATGTGAGTGTAGAACAATCATCGTTTCGTGAGGCAGAAATTCGCCATCCACAGAAACAGTATGTTCTTTAACCAGTAGATGTAGGTGTGTGTAAGTGTAGCTTGAATCCTTATTATAAAAACATCCTAGTATATTTAGTATACTGTTGTTGTTACAAATTAAATTAATAAAAATAGTTTAGGGGGTTGGAGAAGAAATATAAAACAAAATAACATAAGAGAAGACATTACCTTAAAATCGGGTAACTCTTTTGATTTGAGCCAAAGGATTCCTTGGGAAGAATTCTGCCCAAATTGAGGATTCTAGAAGTAAGTTAGGGAAGTTGGGAGAGTATTTGGGCAGAGTTTGGCCGAGACAAAAGGCTATGAATGTGTGAGTAAGGTGGTAGTGGTGGAGGCCTTTTAAAAGTGGAGAGGAGGGGCACTCTTGGAAAGTAATGAAATGTTACTTTATTATATAATGATTTTTGGATTTTAAAGGACCCACACTTATATAACTCGCGTATAAGGTGATAAGGGTTAGAAATATACTCATCCAATATATTTTTTACAAGTTTATGCCTTGTAGATTACATTATCTTTTCATTTTATTTAAATCGTTAATTAATGAGGTAATCACTGCATCATCATGGTGTCATTAATAATTTAATTTATTAATGTCTAAAAATTATATAAAAAATATCATGATGTAGGAAATCTTTTTAGATTTCTAATTAATATTTATAGTCAAATATATGAATTGTATAAACAAATTTAAAAATTGTTTTAGTAAAACAACCTATGTTTGTGACATTTTTATTTTAACTTTAAATAAAAGTTATTTATGTCATTTTCCTACCAAAGTGGCTCCATGGGGTCCCCAAGTTGACCCGTGGATTGTCTTGGTCGGCCATAACACATACAATAGGGGTAGGACAAGTGTAAAGGTATTTTCATATTTTTATAATATCATTTTTACCATAAAATTCACTAATTACCATTAATCGCGATTATTTAATCTTAAAAGTTACTATTCACCAAAATATTATTTTAATCCCATTGAACCACATTTTACTTCCTAATGACAACCATGAATGTCAGATTTTTTAAAATCAAATCACAGAAGTGGTAATGTTTCATTTAAACAAAAAATCAGTTTTTTAACTACCACTTAGTGGTTTCACTATTCATAAAAAATTGAAGTTTTTCAGAATAATGCCAAAATTTCACCCTAAGCTATAATTGATATTCTGAATTCCAAAATGATGACTATTTTACAAAATTACAAACATTTAAGTTTCATTAATTAATTTTATAATTAATTCCCGCTGTCACAACAAATAGCGTGTTTTTAAAAAACAATATATATCAAAAGATTGACAATTGTTTATGTCTAATTTCAAAGTGAAATTAATTATAATGAACACCATTGGATAAAATGGTAAAAATATATTCTAATTATACTTTAAAACCACTCAATATTTTAATATATCACTATAAATTATTTTGATTAAAAAAGTTGTTTTAATGTATTTTTCACTATTCATAAAAAATTGGAAGTTCTCATAAAATTACAAAAAATTCAACTTAGGATAATTTCGATATTACGAATACAAAAATGAAGTCCATTTTTGAAATATAAAATATCTATAATTTTAAAAAGTGGTTATTACTATTCATAACAACTACTTTGATTAGTCGCGGTGTGTTAGAACTCGAAGTTGCATACAATGAAAGCTATTACATTATGGAATGAGAAGCGTATCGTGGAAGCTCAGGGTTTTACATTCTCCCCTCCTTCAATAAATTGCGTCCTGGAAATTTGAAATTTTTCTTTCAAAATAAAAGGTTGAAAATAGAAAATACTTTTGTGGAAAATCCACATCGGAAATAAGGTTAATAAAAATATAACATTAAAAGAATGAAAGAGAAGTACAAAGGTCACCAGAGATAGCGCATACTAGGATACTATGAAAATATGGATATGGGAGAAAAACAAACCATCACGGTCTGATGGAGAGTCGTAGAAAAATGGATTAGGATAATGTTAAACAAAGAAAATCACAAACTTGTGATTGGTTAAATAGTCATTGAATCCCCAGTTGGAAAAGTTAACCAGCAACGTTTTTTTAAGATACCTTTTATAATGTTGAGGAATTTATTTAGGAAATTTACTATGAATGTAAGGTAATATACATACTTTTTATGTAGACTTTCATTCTTTAATAAATTTTCTCCATAAACCCATCTTTCACTCTAAAAGGTATTAAGACTCAAAAATATTCTATTTATCCTAATTGTATAAGGTTCCAAATATTAACACATATCATTTAGATTAGTAAAACTTTTTTATAATAACCAGGGACTTCTTGTAGGCTAGTGGTAGGTAATAAAGGAATGTCGCACTATGGTTGTGGGTTCGATTCCTGCAGCTTTGTCCGACGTGACAGGTTATGCCCCACCCTGCAGGTTGTACTTTTCCTAAAATATAGTATTATAATATTCCAAAAATAATCTTCATAAATGTTTTAACCTTAAACAATACTATCCAAAGTTCAACTTATTCCATTCCAACCTTTATAGTTATCCAAAATACCTCAGTCCAGACATTATCTAAAAGGTCTCTAAATTCCAAAATCAATTGTTACATTAGATTCCCCAAACGAAGTCATGTTTCTCTTATTTTCACATACTAATAATATGATTTCCTTCATAATATTAAAACCTTAATGATAACAACAAGTACTTCAGTACAATCCTTATACATATCACATTATTTTTATAACCAGAATATAATCCTTGAGTCCAAAAGCAACAATACATTAATTATTCCTCTTCAACTGTAGTAACAACATAAGATTGTTTTTGATCCCTTGGCCTTTTCTAAGGTAAGTTTCCCTGATGCTTAGGACATTCATTTGCATAATTCCCCATTTCCCTACAATTGTAGCATTCAACATTGATAGCCTCTTTCATTCCCTTGCAATCACAAGCCTGATGACCCTTTTCTCCACATTTATAACAAACTCCCATTCCTTTTGGTCAAGTAATGGGGTGATTCTTCCCCAAATTACCGCATAATGGAGAATCCTTCTTTTTATTTTTCCCTTTATCTGTATCGTTTTCCACAATTCTCTTCTTCTCTTGCTTTACATTATTGTCATAATATTTAGAGAATTGATTTTCTGTCTTGATAGAACACGAGACAATATCTTCGTACGATGAGAAGGATTGTGATACTAAAGACCGACAGAAAATGGTTTTATCCCATCGAAAAAACATTCAATATTACCTCTTGGGTTACGTATATAATCTGCAGCATCCCTCGCTAACCTTGTAAAGTTAGCCTCATACTTTGCTACATTCTCATCCTCCTTCTGCCTCAGACTCAGAAATTGTCGTTCCATATATGCTCGATTGTCATGAGGAAAGTATTTTTCTAAGAAAATATCTTTGAACTCCCTCCATTCCATATTCGATACATCATCATCTTCCTTTGTGTTTTGAATCAATGGCCACCATTGATCAGCATCTTGTGTGAGGCGGTAAACTGCCATGATAACCTTTTCCCTTTCACTACTCCCCAAGGCATGGAATATTTTCTCTAAGGAGTTTATCCATTGCTCAACAACTAATGGATTTGTACCCCCATTAATGGATGGTGGTTGTTTCCTCATGAAACGATCTAACATTAATCCTCCACGTTGTAGATCAGTGTTCTCCATACGAGTAAGGTTTTTATTCATAACCTGAGTGAGTTGTCACAGTATGGTGATAAGGTGATTAGCACCAGTTGTATCTCCATCTCCACAATAATTGTCTTGAGGAGGAGGGAAATCCCTACACGGAGTGCGTGCATTGATACGGTTTCCATTCATTCCGCTAGGCGCCATTTCTAAACAATGGCATTAACAATATTAGTTTATGAATCAAAATACATAATTCCATACTTGTAAAACACTTAACACTAATTGAACTATTTATGGATATAATCGATAATCATAAAAAATGTTTTCTTTGAGGAAGTAGACACTCATAACCCTTAATAGTGGTTTGTAAAGAAAATGAGAATTATCCTAAGCATATCCCCCGGGAGTGTCGTAACCAAGAGTGCAGCAAGGCCTGTTGTCATGCACCAGTTCCCATTCGAGTCTAGCTCAAAGCAGCATTTTCGGGTTTTACCCCTAGGTACATCTGTGCTAGAGCCGCCTTTACCTTCTCGTATCCATATAGGGATGTATTTCTCGGAAAACTTACAAAATCTATAAACAACAAAATTCTAGGAAGTTCTTTTATACTAATCCTCAAAGTCTACCTTTGGGCTATGTGCTCTAATCAGCGTTTATCTAAATCTAGCTTCCAAGGTTAGTACTAAACTACCTCTGATACCAACTGTAACGCCCCGACCCCAGCTACCAAGAGTCGGAGCATTATTGTGTAACATTGTCATGATCACAAAAGTTCAAGTCTCGAAAGACTGATTAGTTTAGTAGCTTTGGAAACACTAGATACATTCATAAATGTCACATTACATCATAAAGAGAAAAACTAAAATAACAAAGTCTCCATAGTCCACACTCATATACTCTTCAGACTATCCCTACAGGTCATTCATAAAATACTTCTTCACATCCTGGAAAATAATAAAACATTGAAAGGGGTGAGCTCAGATGCTCAGTAAGGATAACAATATTGCGGAAGCTTTCATAAATAAACATTAACATTTAATGAAATGTATAACTAAAACAAAATCCTTTTTAAACATGAACATCAACATGATATGGAAAAAATAAAATTAAATAATTCCATTTACTAACTCAAATGGATATTCTACTAGTCGAATAATCCTATGCAATATCAATAACCACTTTTATAACGTTGGAATGCATAATTCCAGACTATCATAACCACGTAGTCAAGGCCTCATGCCAAGACCACAAATAATATTTTTTCAAGGCCTCGTGCCAAGACACTAGTTAGTATCATGAGACCTACCGATGCATTGAGGAGCTGTAGCGGGCTCCACCTGTCACTTATTAAGTCCAATGCATTCCTCATATGAATAGGTTTAAACATATCATAAACCATAACATAATCGTATCACATAAAACATGCATAAAGGAAACATAATATTTTCACATTTCAATCACAAGATATCAATACAAAACATTGATATAATAAAAACACTTTCAAAACCATTTTCAATACCAAAATAAAAGAAAGTTAAAACTTTGTATTTATTTTTCATTAAAAAAGCTATGCCATGTAGAGGAAGCCGAAACTCAAATAATGGTCACAACGGCGGAGAAGTCGTTGTCACCGCATATGTACAGCAAGAATAACTTTCCCTTTTTGTCATTTAGTAAAATGCTTCGTATAAAAACGATTCCTTTTGAATAAACGTAAAAGTCAAAGGGGTTTATACACCGTATAAAATAAAGTTGTGTATAAAACAAAATATGCCTCAATGAAAGGAGATTGAGACGAAGACCCTTACAAAGATCATTTTTTTAAATAAAGTAGTTCTATTATGTGTATTCACTATAAGTACACATAAATAAAGTACAAATGCAAGATATGACATAATAATATCATGACATAATTTGAAAGTAGGAGATTAACCCAAAGAATAGAAATTGGGTTAAAAAGTTCCCTTACCTCGTGTCCGAATTCACTCGACCATTCTTTGATCTCCTTAATAATAAACTAGAGTTAATATCTATCTTCTTAAGAACCTTTTTCACGTTCATTATTCCTTTTATATCACTTATTACCATGTCCTGAACATTATGTAATTATTTATGTTTATAACGGTTGTTTTGTCGATCTTGGGTACTTGAGTCAAAATTAAACTTCTTATAATTACACTTTCTTCATGTGGTAAAATATACATTATATCCATAATTAAATTCATGATTTATATATCATATACATCATATATATCTAGCATATACATTAATTTATAATATTACATAACATTTAGAGGTAAGAAATGAAATGCACCGTTCATGGAGACGGTAAGCCGTACGTACGCATAAACGCTACTTTCATTTCTATTTCGTATTTAATGAAATCATAATGATATAAAGGTATATTATAATTCCAGTATAATATCATATATAATATCATTTACTCCAACCTTTATACATCCTACATATGGAATTAACGATTCAAATCACTTTGAGGTGGCGGTAGTCCGCACTTCCTAAAATGAAAATATCGCGTTTACCCATAATGGAAACAATAAAGTTATTACATAAATGAAAAATAAAGAACCTTAATTAAAACATAGAAATATTATATATAATATATATAAATATAGTGACATCTTAATGGCCACCTTTGAAAGTGTTATATGAGTGTTGAACAATCATCGTTTCGTGAGGCAGAAATTCGCCATCCACCGAAATAGTATGTTCATTATACATTAGATGTAGGTGTGGGTAATTGTACCTCGAATCCTTCTTATAACAACATCCTAGTATATTTAGGATATGGGTGTTGTTACAAATGAAATGAATAAAAAGATTTTAGGGGGTTGGAGAAGAAAAATAAAAGAAAATAACATAATAGAATACATTAGCTTAAAATCGGGTAACTCTTTTGATTTGAGCCAAAGGCTTCCTTGGGAAGAATTATGCCCAACGTGAGGCTTCTAGGAGTAAGGGAGGGAAGTTGGGAGAGTATTTGGGCAGAGTTTGGCTGAGCCAAATGGCTTTGAATTTGTGAGTATGGTGGTAGTGGTGGGGGCCTTTTATAAGTGGAGAGGAGGGGCACTCTTGGAAAGTAATGAAATGTTACTTTATTATATAATGAGTTTCAGATTGTAAAGGTCCCACACTTATATAATTCGAGAATAAGGTGATAAGGGTTTTAAATCTACTCATCCAATATGTTTTTGACAAGTTTAAGCCTTGGATTTTACATTATCTTTTCATTTTATTTAAATCGTTAATTAATGATGTAATCACTGCATCATCATGGTGTCATAAATAGTTTAATTTATTTAATGTCCAAAAATTACAAAAAAAAATATCATGATGTATGAAATCGTTTTAGCATTCTAATTAATATTTATAGTCAAAAATTTGACTTGTATAACCCCATTTAAAAATTGTTTTATTAAAACAACTTATGTTTGTGACATTTTTATTTTAACTTTAAATAAAAGTTATTTATGTCATTTTCCTACCAAAGTGGCTCCATGGGGTCCCCAAGTTGACCCATGGATTGTCTTGGTCGTCCATGACACATCCAATAGGTGTAGGACAAGTGTAAAGATATTTTCATATTTTTATAATATCATTTTTACCATAAATTTCACTAATTACTTTTAATCGCGATTAATTAAACATAAAAGTTACTATTCACCAATAAATTATTTTAATCCCATTGAACCACATTTTACATCCTAATGACAACCATGAATTTAGGATTTTTGAAAATCAAATCACAGATGTGGTAATGTTTCATTTAAACAAAAAATCAGTTTTTTAACTACCCCTTAGTGGTTTCACTATTCATTAAAAATTGAAGTTTTTCAGAACAATGCCAAAATTTCACCCTAAGATATAATAGATATTCCAAATTCAAAAATGATGTCTATTTTACAAAATTCCAAACATATAAGTTGCATTAATTAATTTTATAATTAATTCCCGCCGTCACAACAAATAGCGTGTTTTTAAGAAACAATATATATCAAAAGATTGACAATTGTGTATGTCTAATTTCAAAGTGAAATTGATTATAATGAACACCATTGGATAAAATGGTAAAAATATATTCTAATTATACATTAAAACCACTCAATAATATAATTTATCACTATTAATTATTTTGATTAAAAAAGTTGTTTTTAAGTATTTTTCACTATTCATAAAAATTTGGAAGTTCTCAGAAAATTACAAAAAAATCAACTTAGGATAATTTAGATATTATGAATACAAAAATGAAGTCCATTTTTGAAATATAAAATTTCTTTAATTTTTAAAATGGGGTATTACAATTCATAACGGGTACTTTGATTAGTCGTGATGTGTTAGAACTCGAAGTTGCGTACAATGCAAGCTATTGCATTATTGAATGAGAAGCGTATCGTGGAAGCTCGAGGTGTTAGAATTTTAATAATAGTTAATAATAAATATTTATTTGTTAAATGGTTCAAATTTTATAAAATTAATATATTGCACTAGTAATATATTAAATTTATTAAAATATCAAACATGTTACATTTATGACTAAAGTTTCCATTTATTTTAAAATAATTAAACTGAAATTGTAGAAAACTATGATATTGGGGTAATTTTCATATTGGTAAAGGGTTCGTAAAACTAAGAGATATGGGTAAAAACATAACCAAAACATATCTAAAATATTTGATTATTTAGAATGTTAATTTTATTTTATTCAATTTATATCAATTCGGACTCCTTTTTATGAAATATATTTTATATTAATTTAGTATTTATTGTTCTCTTAATAGTATGTGTCCCCCAGTTTTAAAAAGTCACCAACTATCATTTATTATTTATCATTATTGATCATTCTACCTCCAAAAATACCTACCCCAATTTAATCCTACAATCCTTCATTACACTCTAGATATTCTGATATTTTTAAAATACCATCCATTAAATGATTAATGTTTAATCCAAATAAGGTTTTCCATTGATGGTTTATAAATCATAACCAAGTGTTTTCAATTTCACTACTTATTATACCTTCAATAAATATATGTTATTCATTATAAAATAATGAATAAATTACCTTAAATATAATTAATTTTTATTATGAGGATGTAACAACAATTATCCACCCTCTTCTCATCCGCAAGAAAATGATAATGTCTCTCAAGAAGATGTGCATAATACCACCTACACGATGAATTTTGATTCAATTTTTCATTCTGATTTAATTGAACGGTAATAATAATTATTTTAATTAGAATGTCGGATTTATATGATATAATTATAAAGATTTATATTTGACTTATTATTTACCATTATTTCATTCTATCCATTGAAAATTTAAATAGTGTTCATACATATGCACATTTAACTATCTCCACCAATGATGCATTTAATTTTTCAATTTTTATCTTTATTGATGACACTATATGTATATATATAATAAAAATTTATTATGGTTATATATTTAGAAAAGTAATATAGATTATTTAACCCTGAACAATTTATATGTTCTAGGACTTCAAAACCAAAACATTCATGTAAAACAACATGGTTACCCCCTAGAATAATGATTTTAAAAATAAATAGTTAAATAAAATGTGATTGAATGTTATATCTAATTTATATATTGAATTATGGATATGATTAATTTCATTTAATACATTTTTATTACATATATTTTTATTAAGAATGAGGTATTAATGTCTAATAAGAAATTCATGACTTGAGGTAAGTAATTTAAGTATCAATCCCATTTTATTCACGACTGTCTATAGTTGAATTTAAATTGAGAAAATAATATGATCTTTATCTGATAAATAAATATCAATTTTTATTATCATACAATTATTTATATATAATACATTATTCCCTTTCATTTTCATCAAATTAATTAATCAACATAATGATAATTTTTTTATAGTAATATGAAATATGTTTTATTATTCAGTTGTAAATATTTTTATTCCATGTTAATGTTTTGTTTAAAAATTTTAGAAAAATAATTTCAATAATATAATATTATTATTTAAAAATAAAATCACCAATTTTCTACCTTTCTACAAAAAATAGAAGGAATTATCTTTTCATTTTTTGAGAGTGGTACATTGGGCATTTCATAGAATTATGAAAAAAATTATTTTACCTATAAAGAATAATAAAATATCCTATTGAAATTACTAGATATTTCTCATAAGAATCCATTACAAGTTTCTATTTTTTAAATAAATTAAATACTAAATCAAAATATTTTTATAATTTCTAAATTTTCATTGTGTGATTTCAAAATGAAATGGCTATTTTTCACACTAAATATTCTATTTATTTTTTCAAAAAATTATTTATATATGATACAATTATTTGATGGTACATATTGTTTATTAGAAATATAATCCATGTTTACCATTCATATTATTAATATGGATTTTTTAGGATTATTATTATATGAAATTTATAAAACCCATTTTTTCCATGGGTTATTCTTTGATGCATTTCTGAAGATCATTTTAAATTTAAAGTTTATTATATGATGATAAGTTAATATGTTTGTGATATTTTGTCACAGATATATGAGGTTATTATTATGTGATAGGTATGATCATATTTATATAGCCCTATAATGCATCTGGTGATATCTTATATCTCAATAGATAATTGTAGTAAACAAGTCGATGTGCTTGATCAACATTAGAAAAAAGTATATGTTCGTGATCCACTATGGGTAAGTGGTAGGGATGTGTTGTTCATTATGATATGAGAAACTGGGGTGGATTCTTTATATGCTATGGTTTTATGTCCATGGTAGATAACCGTGACATATGAAATGATATGTATACCAATGATGGTGAAACACTTTTATAACATGAATAAAGGTTTCATTATTTATTGTACATGATTTATCACACTTGTGATTCATGTATTTTCAAATGAAAATGTTTTATTCCATGAACTATGTTATGTATATATGGAGGATTTTGTATGAAAATTATAAATTATGGACATTTTCTCATACTTTTATTCTTATCAAATTTATTCACAAGTTCATTGATAGATATTTCCCATGTTTACCCTTATTGGTAATTTTATCTCATCTTTTCTTAAGTTGAATTTACTTGGGATATGAGCAATGGTTTCAAGAAGGTTATGGAAAGAAGTGTACAATGTGGGAATAACAATGTGAATAATGATTAAAAGGAAACTATAAAAATATTTTTATATATTTGTATCCATAGAAACAAAAATATGATAGTTTTGGAATGGATCAGACAATAATGTATTTAATTTTTATATAAAGTTATCAAATATTTCAATATAAAAATAATCATCACTACATAACATGAGATGGACTATCCATTTCATCATAAAAAATGAATCAAAAACATATTTTTTTATAGGATCTTCTTTTTATTTCAAATATAACATTTTTGAGATTCATTATGATTCCATTGATTGTTTCTCATAAATAACCCTAGACGTAAAGTATTACTTCTAAATTAATAGAGAGTATATCGCAAAAAATAATCTCTCTCCATATCACATTCATTGCATCCATAACTATGTGTGATTAATTACGTTTCCATAACAAATTTCCAAAACTAATTATGGTATTTAGGATAGAATCATAATTGTTCCATCAAAAATACCATCGAAGAAACTATTTTTCACACACTCATAGTTCACCACAAATAATCTATCATAAAATGGTGATTTATTATAGTGTAAATAAGTAAATCATTTTTGATGATTGAAAACAAATTTTTATTCATTAAATAAATTTTTTATAAGGTATAAATATATTTTCCATGGTTATAAAAAATTATAATATGTAATTTCAATGTTTAATGCTAAAAACCTCAAAATAAATTATTTGATTGCAAATAACATGTCTATATACTATTAAATTAATTTTATTCATTATTTTTTCCATGGACACTATTAAAAAATAATAAAAAATGGAAATGTTATTTTATAAATACCCAATGACCCCCAACATTTAACTTCATTCCCAAACACCAAAAAATATTCTTCCTATTTTACAATACCAAATATGAATTTTAATGAATTTATCAATCACATAAGGAGTCCTCATTCTATGATAATGAAATTATACTCAAGATAAGGCTGTGTTTCCACTTTATTCATCGAATTAAATATTTTTATTAAAAATGATAAGTAACAAGATGAAACATGCTGACAAGTGACCAGTTGGAAATTGGGGGGGGGGGAATAATGTAATTCATGTGTTCCCCCACTAACGAAGTTCACCCTATCTGAAAGTAGGTAATGCTTGTTATAGGAGGAAGTCATGATTTTAGAGTGGCACATTCTTGAATCATCAAAATTTGGAAACTTGTTTACCTCCCTCCAGGTATAGTGAACACTCATCTCATTGGTAATTAACTTACGATACCTTTGGAGAGTATAAGAGAAAGACCTGGGAGTCTATCCATTATCTTTCAATGAATCAAAGAGTATGAGTGAGTTAATTTTGACAACTTTCATACTAGTGTTCTTCTAATGAAATTCTTAAAGGCTGATGAGGGGGGAAAATGCTTCTATATAGCAAGAGTGTCCATGTTTGAAGGATGAAATAAAATACAGAATAATAGATTCATTTGAATAATGAAATACCACACCTCTTATATCTATCCACAAGATATATGATCCTTTATTATTCATCATGAAACATAGTGAGTGATGATGACAACAAACCCATTTCCCTGATCATCATAGTTATTGAGGTGGGGAAGTGAGACACCAACATGAAAAGGAATGAGAGTGGTTGATTCCTCCTAATACATCAGAATATTTATCATGTGGAGAATCAAAAGTTTGGTTTTGGATGACCAATAATTCATCCTTGGTCCGACCCTCCTCAAAATTATTAGATTTTATTTCCCTCAAAATACAGCTGTTGCCTGCTAACAATGTAATAGCTCTTCAATTCTTGAAGGAAAAATATAAAACACTTCATGAAACCAACATTCTGAAAAATTGTGGCCCATGAGCTCTAAGGATGAATTTTTTTAAAAATCATTTATGTTCTACCAAGCTGAACAAGCCCAACCCGTTTAAGAAAATATCTAACTAATAGTCTCTGCCTTGAATTTTTTTGCAGCATGAACCTCGAGATGCCAAGAGAATCCCCATTCGTTGATATTCTTCTTATAAACTAAATCATGTTAATTTATTCTTATTAATATGAAATTATACTTTGTTAGAAGATCCATTATTCATAGTTTCTCTTCCCACACGTTAAAACTTATAATTGGTTGGGTCACTTTGTGATATTCCTTTACAAAGAAATATCCCAAAGTAGAAGCTGTGAAAACACATTTATCATACTCTATATTAATATCATTTGAGTTATACATACATCACCAGTCTATATTAAGAATAAAATTAATGAATTTTGGATGATTACTGTCTTATTAGAATTAAATTTCTAGGGTAGTGCATGCAGAAAAACCAATGATAGATCCAGTCCAATTATGAAACCCAAAAAAATGTCACCCCTTCCCATGATTCAGTATGAATTCTCTTGAAGAACCTGAATATGTTGACGGACCACATTCAAAATAGTTTCCGATTATCCACCTAGAAGACCCATATCATCACTATTCTTGTTATTCATATGAATCCTACAAAAATACTATTCTATTATTAATTCCCAAGATATATTTTCATTCATGTAACATATGGTGTTCTACAAATTCTTCACACCTATCACACGCAATTTAATTTAATTAGTTATCCTCCACCGTGAAGCCCATTTTTTTACATTAGACTGATCATCCCACAAAAACTAGTCTGAAATCATATCAATGTTATGGATAACCTACTTAGGGAACCTTAAATCTTATCAATCATGCCTCAGGATGGAGGTAAAGATAATATTAATGAGGTCAATCCTCCCACATAAGGAAAGATACATTTTTTTTATTTAGGATTTTCCAAGAGATATTACCCATATTCTGATCAAAATGTTGTATTTGAAGCTTATTTATGTATTGATGTGAACTCAAGTATTCCATCAAAATAAAAACTCACTATATGTTCAAGTGATTAATTATAGAGGCACTAGAAGATTCTAAACAGCTTATAGAGATTAACACATTACTCTTCCAATGATTAATCACCTTCCCACCCATCTTATAGTATTATTTATGGACCTAAATATCATTCTGGGTCAACCCCTTACTCACATTCATGAAAATGACTATATCATTAACTTACATCATATGGGATATATTATTGTTTTTTATTCGGCCTCTATATAGAAAAGTGATTCCCCTGGATAAGTCCCAATTATTATGACACATGAGTACATCCTTTGCAAGATTAAATAATGTTGGGGATCGAGGGTCCCCTTATCGAAGACCATGCGATTCCTTGATGAAGTCTTGGATATTCCCTATAAAAGTTACAGACAACCATGAAGAACTGAAACAAATGAAAATTATATCTATAGCCCGGGAGGAAAATCCCAAAACATAAAAAATTCTTATGATAAAATTCCATTCGATTCTATTTTATTATTTATCCATGTTCAGTTTTTTCACTAGATTAGAACCACGATATTTTTAATTAATTTCATTTATCAAGTCATGTTCCAAAGAAATTCACCCTTGTATTGACCTACCCTTGATGAATCCCCACCACTCCTTTCATATCCACAGATAAATGAATGAATAGAGATTATTAGTAATAATAATTTCTAACACTGTGTATGTGAGATTGCACATGCTAACTAGTATGTAATGGATAATGGATGCGGGATATTTATCATTTCTAATCCGCGCTAAAGAGGCTCCATAACCATGTGGGATGATTTACACTATAGAATAATTCTTGTACAACCTCGAACAGACCAGGTACATCCACACTCCAAGAAACCTTTAAAAATACACAGTGAACCCATCTGGACCATGAGCGCTTTCATGATTAAGATTTATCATATGATCTCAAATTTATTTCTCATTTGGACTGTCTTCAAGCACCACATTATCATCACCAGAAACAAAATAGGGCTAGACACAAAGATAATCATCCGCACAACTCAATAAACATTAGGTATATAAGGATTGTGACTGAACAAAAGATCACTGAAGTGAGATAAATCCATAGCCTAGATATCTAATGGTTTTCAATGTAAGATTATTAAATCATGGATAATTATCAAAACATCCTAACTAATCATTTATAAAGATTAATAAATAACCAATACATTATTAGAATATATACTTTTAAGACCATACATAACTTGTCTTAAATTTTAATATAATTCATACATTGTAACATAGTAAAAAATATTTTTAAAATGATATCAATAATTAGGGCCAACCCTCGAGTAAGTGATATGGGTAAAAATATAGAAAATACATAGTTAATGTTTGTTTAGGGTTTCATAATTAATATATTTTACCAAAAATAAGGAGTTATAATGTATTTACAACGTATGTTATTTCATATTAGTAACTCTGTAAATCTACTTTTTTAGAAAAAAAGGTTTGTATGAATTTATTTCAATTTATTTTCTATTGGTTATTTGTTAATCATCATAGATACACTCTTTCAAAGAATATAGAACTGTTTTCTGATACAATTAAATTCAAGGTTCCAATTTGATATTGGGAATTCATTTTAATATTCTTATGGTTATGATTAGTATAGGTGAAAGTGATAGATAATCACTTTTTAAGAGGATATGGGTTTGATGTGTGATTTTTACTTTTACATTCTTATTTGTATGTATATATTGATTACTCATATACATATATTAATAATATTTACATCCAACATATTATTTTAGATTTAAATTTGGGTTTTAGATATTTATCATGTATATACTAATATCTGTTGGTGAAGGTTAAATATATTTTTGTAGATTTTTATTCTCAGTTTAGTATTCTTTTTCGGATTATCTTTGTTTTGATATTTATTTAGTTCAAAACTTCATATTTGGATGTATATCATAACAATTTATAATATGGCCACATTACGTTCTTGGGATGAACAAATATTATAATTTTTTTAGTTTATAAAAAATCATTCCCAAAAGATCTATATTAATTCCTAGTGATAATATTCTATTCTTTATTGAATAGTCTCTTACCTTGGGCCTTGTCGTTGGTCTTCATGGGTGTCGAGATAGATAGCGTTGTTTGATTTATAAAAAATATTATAAGCACCTTATTTTAAATTTTGTTATTTTTGTAACAACCAGAATCTAGAGCCACTCAACTGGTTCCCCATTCCCGGTTCGCCACATGACCTCAATCACATTTCCCAAACACCATAGGCTACTGACTAGCAGCGAGGGCCTTGGTGAGTCACTGGGAAAATTATGCCCTCATTTGGTAAAGTATACTAGGTAAAGGAATTAACAGTCAATAGTAGAAGCAGTAAACAACATAAAATAACTGGAACTAAATAGCGGAAGCAATGAATATATAGTAATGATGATAATGATGTAGCAAGTACAAGTATCTAAGGAAAATAGAAAAAACAAAAATGTGCTGAAATACAATTGAGAAACAAAGTACTAAAAGTAAACATTAACTCTAGCAGCATCGTAAGCCTACGCACGGTCTTATGCTCTCCATCTCCAACCAGCAATCATGTACCTGAAGTAAATGGGCCACAATCCCCATCCACACCTACAACCACATACCCTATTTAGGCTGAAAAGCAAGACACAAATAGGGTGTGAGACTAATCCTAGTAGGCAACCACCAAAAGATCTGTTCCCAACTGTCAGTGAGTAATATAGCAGAAGTAATGAAAGTAAATGTAGTAATGCACTAGGAGTACACAAGTAAACAATCCTACTAATTACCTTTCACATTCATTTAACAAATAATTCATTAATTTAATTAAACAACCAAGGAATCTATGAAGGTTATATATTCCATGGTAAACAGGTAACACAACACGCATCAAAAGACTACCTAAACAAATGAAAAGGGAAATAGATCCAAGATTGTGCATTGTCTTGGTAGACTCATCTAAACCAACCAAACAATCTGAATTCACACTGACTTTCTGGGTGGCTCAAACTACCAGACCCCTATAGTGAAGTAAACATACAAAGGCAAAGACACTCTGGGAAGCACTCTCATCAATTCCCTTATAGTCTTGCAACGACAGCTATAGACTCTCTAAATAATATCTTACGTCTAATTCCTCATGTGTTCTCGATACATGTGTAAACTAAGGACCTTATTAGGAAGCAAAAAATCTAATTCTTGTAGGTCCGGCATACGAAACAATTTCCAACAGACCACATAGGGAAGCACTTATTCATCTATTCCCTCTTTGGTCTCCCACACCAGGTTCTCACATCCCTAAGTAGTCTAGTCGTGTGTAATCTACTGTCAGTGGGCCTATGTACTTTAAACAAATACCTAGCTAAAATATACAATGTATAAAAAGAATTAAAACAGAAGGAAACACATGAAATCAGTTATAACAACCAAACTATAAATTGCAATAGGGTTATCCTTGTAGGAAAAGTATGCCAAACAACGATAACCATCCAAACAGGGATAACACCCATGGGGTGATCCTCAAACATGAAAAAAAGAATATATTATTATCAATTAATTTTAAGCTAACAAGAAATATAAGACAATTAAACAAAAGGACCAAAATCCCTAACCCAGAATACCTGAAAATGGGAATCCAAAACTTTTCTACAAAATCTCAAAGAAATTCAACATAAGTCAAAAACCGCCTACCTCAATCCTAGAAGATCAATATTCATGAACCACGTCCCATGAATTGGCCTAGAATGGAGTAGATATGTAAATATTTCTAAAACATTCAACCTATAAGAACTCTCATATGAAAAATAATCAAGAAACGTGGACAAAGATGAACCCGGAACTCACTGCTGCAATTTTAATGAAACCGACGATGTTGGATTCGGATAACTTGTGACGAATCAGCGGCTTAGAGAAGACTCGGCCTCCTCGGATGCTCTAGATAGAATTAGGAACAGAAGAATATGGAAATAAGGATTAGACTCGACCTCGGTATGTTTAACGGAAAAAAATAAAGTACACGACGTGTACGTCTGCAGTACACGACATGTTCTTGAATATACATACTATGCTTTAGGTGGCATCTATGTCACCCTCACACGACCGTGTGTGTGGCCATGATTCAAAAAAACATGGCTTCTAGTGACATCGAAGTACGTGGCAGGTATTCATAAAGTACACGGTGTGTTCTCTGAAAATTTATAGATTTTATTCTTTTTCTCAAAAACGTCCAGATAAGTAAAAAAATAGCTGAAAATAAAATTCGGGTTCTTAAAAACATCCCCCCTTAAAAAAATTCATCCCTGAATTTCCCTAACAAGGTGGAGAAGAAGGATCCTCGAACAACTCTAGCCACTGTGATCGCATGTTGGCCTCCCTCTCCCAGTCCTGTCCTTTACACAGCCATGCTATCATAGCACCCATACCAGAGGAAAAACAGGCCACGAAGTACATTTCCAATACGATAAACAATCCTGATAGGATGCTCCTGAAATTATGCATCCTGCTCCAGCTCAACTTCCACAGGTTGAAAAACATGAGATGGGTCTGAGAAATAGCGTTGAAGCTGAGAAACATGGAAGACATCATCCATAGCCTGGTACCACCGAGGTAGCTGCAACATATAAGAAATCAACCCCACTCTCTCCAGAACCTCAAACGATCTTACATATCTCGGTGAAAGCTTGACCTACCTCATGATACTCGTGTGTCCAAACCTTGAGGTAACACGTAGGAAAACCTGATCTCCGCCCTTGAACACTAAAGGCCATCTCTGCTGATCAGCATAGGATTTTTTTTGAGACTGTTCAGTAGCCATCCTTTTCTGAATCAACTCTACATGTTATGTGGTCTCCTGTACATGATGAGGTCCTAGCATAGTTGCCTCCCTTGCCTCCATCCAACACATGGGTGAGCGGAACATCCTACAATACAAGGCCTCGTAAGGTGCCATCTGAATAGTGGCATGAAAACTATTATTGTAGGAAAACATTACTAGAGGTATATATCTCTCCCAAAAACCTCCAAAATCAAGGAGCATTGTCCTAGCATGTTCTCAAGAACCTGAATCATGCACTCTCACTAGCCATCTGTCTGAGGATGGTAAGCAGTACTCAAAAGTACATGTGTACCTAAAGCCCTCTGTAGCCCTTGCCAGAAATACGACATGAAGCGGGTGTCTCTATCTAAAATGATAGTACCCGGAACCCCATTCAAGAGTACAATCTCACGGATGTACAACCATCCAAGCTCATCAACACCGAAGGACTCCTTAATCAGTAAGAAGTGAGAAACCATCGTGAGCCTGTCAATGACATCCCATACCACGTCATTCCCTCGAGGAAATCTCAGTAACCATGTCAAAAATTCCATTGCGACATCATTCCACTTCTACTCGGGAATGGGTAGCTGCTGTAAAATCCCAGCTAGTCACTGGTGATCCGCCTTCACCTGCTGATAGGTGGAACACATCATGACAAAATCAGCAACATCTCCCTTAATACCTTTCCACCAATACTGGTGATGTAGACCACAATACATCTTGGTGACTCCAGGATGAACTTCACAAAATGAGGACTGAAAGTCTCTTATCATCTCCTCACGTATATCTTCTAGAACCCATATGCGTCTCTAGAAACGCAAGATCTCAGCCTTGCTTACGATCTATCAAGGAAGAGGGTCCTCTCCAAACCCGCTTTCCTGTACGACTAGGCCTTCAGAATATGATTTATACCTCATTAAAACTCGGTCAATAAGGGTACAAGTAACAAATACAGAAGAAATAAATTTCTGACCCTATCTTTTGTGCACCTCCAAATGCATTTTAGTGATCAAAGATATAATCTTCCATTCGCTGCTGACCTCTTGAACTGCTTGTATTTGTGTCCTCCGGCTCAGTGCATCTTCCATAGCGTTTCCTTTCCCATGTGTATAAGCATGATTGAAATTGAAATAATGTAGGTACTCAACCCACCTCTTCTGTCTTAGATTCAATTCATGCTGCATGAAGATATACATGAGTATCTTGTGGTCAGTATATACCACAAAATGCTCTCCCAGAAGATAATGTCGCCAAAAATGAAAAGTATGAACAACTGCAGCCAACTCTAAGTCATGCTTAGGATAGTTTCTCTCATGTGGCCTTAACTGCTGAGATCCATATACTGCAACATGATCCTCCTGCATAAGCACTTCTCCAAGCCTGATGCCAGATGCATCACATAAAACAGTACAACTCTTTCCCGGCTCTGGAAAAACTAGAATCAGAGCTGATGTAAATCTCCCCCTCAACTCTTGAAAGGATAAATCATAGGCTTCTAACCAAAATACGTCACACCCTTCTTAGTCAATCCCATCAAAGGTGATTCCAAGCATGCGATGTACTCTATAAACTGCATGTAGTAACCAGCCAGCCCTAAGAATCTTCAAACCTCAAAGACATTCTTCGGCTGCTCCCAGGTAACTACTGCTCTCACCTTCTCTGGGTCTACTGATACCCATGTATCTCAGATGACAGGACCCCAGAATTGAATCTTGTCCATCCAAAAGTGGAACATTCAGATATTAGCATATAACTGATTCTCTCTCAGTGTACTCAAAATGATCTCAAGATGGGTAGCACAACCGTGTCGAGTGTGAGAGTACACCAAGATATCGTCCATGAAAACCACCACGAAATAATACAAGCAAGGATGGAAACCACTATTCATCATCCCCATGAAAACAGCTGGCGCGTTCGTAAGACATTATGACATAACCAAATACTCATATAGAATATACCTAATCCAGAAGGTTGTAAGAGGTATATCAGATGATATGACATGCAACTGATGGAATCCAGATCTCAAGTCGATCTTTAAGAACGGTATGGATCCTCAAATCTAATCAATGAGACCGTCTATCTGCGACAATGAATATCAATTTTTGAAGGTCAACTGGTTCAGCTATCGATAATCAACATAAAGCCTAAGGTTGTCATCTACCATCTTTGCAAACAGGACAGTCGAACCCCAAAGAGAATTACTGTGTCAGATGAAACCCTTTGCCTACAACTCCTCCAACTGCTTCATGAGCTCTTGAAACACAGGTGTAGCCATTGTATATAGAGTAATGAACACTAGTTCCACTCCTGAAAAAATCCCAATAGAAAAGTCTACCTCACGCTCTAGAGGAATACCTGAAAACTCCTTTGGAAATACATCCCTGAAATAATCCACCACTGGAGGGAAGTCTATCTGTGAAGTCCCCTGATCATTCAGATACAGAATGGAAATCTGAGCTGTAACTCCTTCTAGCCCATGATGCTCTGGTTCTTCTCTACTCTCCTGGACACCTTCATCGCCCTTATTAAAAGAAGATTAACCATCTAATGATATGAAACTCACCATGCGGTGATAATAGTCGACGACTGCCTGGAAGTTAATGGGCCAGTCCATTTTGATAATGAAATCATAGTCTGTCATCACTATGACATAGAGGTCCCATAGAAAGTGATACCCAACCACCCTTAGATTGAACTCCTTGCACTGACATACACTATCCTTCCTAGTCTCCAATGGTGTGTCTAGTGTCAACATGTCTGTAGAAGAAAAGATACAGAGCCCAAGCCTCTCCACAACAACAAAAGAGATAAAGCTATGTGTAGCACCAATATCAAGAGAGAAGAAGATAAAACTGAGGCTACTAAGATCGTACCTCAACATGTAGAAGGTCCAATATCCTACTCCGGATGAATCTGCTCTACCGCAATAGTTTGGCCTGCAGCGCAGCCCTGTGTAACAGCCTGAGATCCTTGAGATGACCCTCCCTGAGCCTGACCACTAAATCCAAAGACACTACCCCGGCCTGAACGACCTGGAAAACTCCATCCCCCACTCTGCTATGGAACTGGTAATCTTGCTCATGTACGCAGAGTCGAAACTGATCCTCCTTCACTAGCTAATGGAAGAAAAACTTTGCAGAAACGCTGCAGATGACCCATCTTGCGGCAAGATCGGCACTCCACAGGGTCTCTCGGGCACTGAGGCTTCATATTCTCAATTTTCCCACACTGATAGAACATCACATGGTTTCCAGAATAAATTTCATGTCTACCAGAAGGATTAACTTGCTTCATCGGGTCACCTCGTGAAGACTGTCGGTGGTGCTTCCTGCTGTCTACCTGAAATGAATCAGCCCTGGATGCTGAACCACCCTGGTCCACAGCTCTAGTATCTCTCAGATTTCACTTTGTGATAAGCACTTGGTTGACTATCAGAGTTATATAATTCAACTGAAAGACATCCAACCATGATCTGATGTCTGGTCTGAGGCATTCCTTAAGCTTCCTCGCTAAAAACAACTCGTCATTCCCCAGAACAAGAGTGAAACACCGTAACTCTATGAAGAGAGTAGAATACTCCATAAATGTGAGAGTATCCTACTACAGTTTGAGGAAATCTCTGGCTCTGTCAGCCCTTAGAGTCGCTGGGTAGAACTAGTCTTAGAAAGTACATTGAAACTCGTCCCAAGAAATAGCATGTTGGTGCCCTACCTACGAAACCACAGCCCTCCATCTCCTGGCAGAATCTCAGAAAATATATGCTGCGAGATTCACTCTCCTCTCTGGATGTATCTACAGGTTATAAAATATGGATAGCATAGCTTCAAGCCATGACTCTGCAGCCTGAGGTCCTCCATCCCCTAGGAAAGTCGGAGGATGCTGGTTATGAAAAACTTGTGTCAGCTCTGCCATAGACGAGGTAGGTTGCTGAGCTACCCGAAAGGTCTGCATAAATCTCATGAAACCCTCTCTGAACTGAGTGTAAGCACCAGTGTCTAGAATTGCTACAGGTTCCATGTCTGGAATGATAGGCAGAACTACTTGTAGTCCATGATCTGCCGTATCAGGCGTATGGTCACTGCCCTGCAAATGACAAAAACCTAAGGACGTCTCAGTGCCATATCTCTGAAATATCATAATCACACCTCAGATTCAGTATTAACAAAGACAGAAAAACTTAATACACAAAAAGATACATGGAAAATAAGGAATTTATGTTATGCAAAACATGACTACACTGCGTGTTCTTTCCTCACACAGTGTGTTCTCTTAGGACATTCACATGGGTGTGTACTTCTACCTAAACTAGTCATGTAACACCCCAAATACACAACATGTTGTCCTGACACACTGCGTGAACATGAATCCTCTTCCCTACCCAAGTCCTTCAACATGGTTAAGCCATAAAAATCATCTAAGACAAAACTACATGCCGTGTTCAAGAAAGACTTGGCATGTATGAGACATGCCTTACCTGGCCCTTATTGTTAGTGACAAGGCCTGACACATGGCCGACAATACACGACGTGTTCCAAACAGACATGGCGTGTATGCAGAAGGGTAACACAGACCCGTGTTGTTTGTAACACGACCAGGTACCTAGATTAAACTACATAGTGTTTAAGATTTAGACATGAAGTGTATGTGAAAAGATAAGACGACTCGTGTTGTTCGTGACACGGTTGGGTACCTATTTCATACTACACGGCGTGCTAAACTAGTACACGACATGTTCCTACAATATTTTTTTCAGGACCCCGTGTTTCTGCTCACACAGTCAGTGACATGGTTTATATACTACACGGAGTGTATTAATAAAATACAGGCCGTGTATTCTGGTTTTTTCTGGGAAGTAACTCAGAAACTACTTCGAATCCTAGAAAACACAGAATTCAAGAGTTAATGTGCCAAATTCTTATCCATAAGGGCCCATACTCCCCGAGAATCAATGATTGGCATATTATACAAGTTATAATAAGGAAACCAGGAAATGATCCACCGAATTCCGATCCTCGAGGGCCCATACACCTATAATAAAAAAGTTTGGCATCCCTGTTTAAGAAGCTCTAAACAAACTATACCCTATCAACATAGCAGGTGTTTTTTCATATCAGTTATCACAGTATCATGCATATTCTTTCAAAAATTATATCACAGAAGAACGAAATTTCTAATGCAACATAGATTTAATGGAAATATACATGACATGTGATTTTCTAACATGTTCCTATATGATGCATGTGAAGGCATAACCTCATCTCATCAGGTTGCAGTAAAATAGAACCACAATCATATACATATTAACAACACAACATAACTGCACCACCCAACGGTGAAGTCAATTAAACCGTAACATTTGTAAAACTTGAAAATTTCAATATTCGAGGTAACCTAGATTTTTCCATGTACACAAGTTCTAGAACTACCGGGCACAACTATTTACCATTTACCTATTCCGTCCTATCCCTATCTAATTTCGCTAAATAGTAAGTCAAACATAAAATAAAAGAAACTCTTCAGATACCACTTTGTAACGAGCCGAATCCGGAGCCACTGAACTGGTGCCCCATACCCAGTTCACCACATAACCTCAATCTCATTTCCCCAAATGCCAGAGGCTGCCGACTAGCTGCGAGGGCCTTGGTGTGTCATTGGTGAAATTATGCCCTCATTTGGAAAGAATACAAGGAAAAGGAAATAACAATCAATAGCAAAAGCAGTATACAACATACAATAACTGGAACTAAACAACAGAAGCAATGAATATATAGTAATTATGATAATGATGCAGCAGGTACAAGTATCTAAGGAAAATACTAAACACAACAACGTGCTGAAATACAATTGAGAAACAACGTACTATAAGTAAACAACAACTCTAGCAGCATCATAAGCCTAAGCTCGGTCCTATGCTCTCCAGCTCCAACCAGAAATCATATACCTGATATAGAAGGGCCACAATCCTTATCCACACCTATAACCATATAACCTATTTGGGCTGAAAATCAGGACACAAACTGGGTGTGAGACTAATCCCAGTAGGCAACCAACACAAGATCTGTGCCCTACTGTCAATGAGTAATATTGAAGAAGTAATGAAAGTAAATATAGTAATGAACTAAGAGAACAAAAATAAACAATACTACAAATTACCATTCACATTCTTTTAACAATTAATTCTTTTAGTTAATTAATCAACCAAGGAATCTAGCAAGGCTCTCTATTCCAAGGTAAACAAGTAACACAACAAGCATCAAAAGAATACCTTAACTAACAAGCAGGACAATAGATCCAAGCTTGTGATTTGGCTTGGTAGACTCATCTAAACAAACCGAAATATTTTCATTCACATAGACTCTTTGGGTGGCTCAAATTAGAAGGTCCATATTGTCATGTAAACATAAAACGGCACAGACACTCTGGGAAGCACTCACATCGATTCCCCTATAGTCTTGCAATGATAGCTACAGAATCTATGAGGAAGCTATTATGTCTAATTCCTCTTATGGACTCGATACCATCGTAAACTAAGGACACCCTTAGGAATAAAAAACTTTAATTCTTGTAGGTCCTGCAGATGAAACTAATTCCAATAGACCCCCTAGGGAAGAACTTAATAGTTTATTCTCTCTTTGGTCTCTCTCACCAGGTTCTCACAGCCCTGAGCAGTCCAGTCGTGTGTAATCGACATTCAACATCCCTAAGTATGTTTATCAACTAATTGGATAAAAGCTACAATGAATTAAAAGAATTAAAACAGCAGGAAACACATGCAATCAGTTATAATAAGAAAACTAGAAATTACAAAAGGGTTTTCCTTGCAGGAAAACTATGCCGAACGACGATATAAATTCAAACATGGATAACACCCATGGCGTGAACCTAAAACATGAAAACAAGAATATATTATTATCAATTAACATTAAGCTAAAATGAAATAGAAGGAAATTAATAAAAGGACCAAAATCCTTAACCCGTGATAACCGAATCATGGGATTCCAGAAATTTTTCACAAAAAACTAAAATAAATTCAACGTAAGGAAACAAGCCACCTACCTCGATCCTAAGAGATTGATATACTTGAACCTCGCCCCGTGAATCAACATAGAATGCAGTAGATCTGAAAAAACGTATAAAACCTTCAGCCTACGATATTTCTCATAACAGACAGAATCAAGAAACGTGGAAAAAGAAGAACAAAGAACTCACTACTGTAATTCTATTGCAACCGACGACATTCGATTCGGATAACCCGGTGACAGATCAATGGCTCAGAGAAGATTCGGCCTCCTTGGACTCTCGGGACGGAATTAGGTGAAGAATAAGATGGAAATAATGATTAGACGTGACATCGGTCCATTTAACAAAAAAAAGAAAGTACACACCGTGTAATTTTCTTTTTCCGCACTCCACTTTAGGCAGCCTCCAAGTCACCCTTACACAGTCGTGTGTGTGGCCATGCCATGACCATCACATGGGCTCTAGTGGCATTTAATTACAAGGTGTGTACTCATAAAGTACACGGTGCGTACTCCAAAAATTTCCATATTTTCTTCTTTTTCTCAAAAACATCCAGAAAAGGAAATGAATACCCAAAAAGAATATTCGGGTTCTTAAATTTTTGAATGTTCTTGATAAAATAATGAGGACTTTTGGAGCTTGAGAAGTATGTTTTGAGTAATTTTCTTATCCAACACATATCAAGAAGAGAGTCGAGTTTTCATGGTGAGTTTGGTAGAGATATATTTTTAGTATTGATATTTAATTTTTTGTATATTTTAAGAAATGTCTAGTATAAAAAATAATAATTAATGGGTCCCAATAAAATAGATATCAAACACATAGTTATTATACCATGAGAACAAAACTAAGAATATCAATTACAAGATGGAGAAACATATGTATAGCAGGATGTTTTACTTATTGCAGTATGTATTCTAACCATGCATAGTGGTAAAAAAAATTCAATTTATTCATGTTAATTTTATATAACTTATTTTATTTATAAGGATATATTTATGATTTCAAATTGGGTTGGTTTTATGTTTTTTTCAAATTTAAATGTGTTTGATAGATCATATTTGAAATGATTGTGCCCCATTGATAGTACATATATCCTTCTATAATAGGGGTTTATTCCCTTTCCATAAATATATATAAATTTCACAATATACACATGTTTCCCCTTTCTAGGGCCCACCCACATGCCCAAATGTTTGATTATATGAAAGACTATTCACATTGGTCAACTTAAATTATTTTAACTTTTTTTCATTACTCAGACACACATTATGGAACATCCTTGGATGTCACCCATTCTAAAACTACTATAAATTAAGACCCTCTTATTAATAGAGTATTAATCATGAAAGCTCCCAAAAAATAAAGGTTGTGATTGTTTTCAGGGTTAGTAACATTTATTAATAAATGTCTCACTTTTCTTGGGGTGTTACAGCCCCTCTGGAAATTACCGTTCTCTGATTCTGGACCCCACACCACTAACCTAAGTTGTTCTTATGCACATTAGGTTTTATACTAGATCTGGTACAACTAAAAAAATTGGGCCCTAATGAAATCACAAGCACAACACCGTAACATTGTTGTTGTGTCCTTCCACGACAGGAAATGTAAATTACTTAGTAGACACGTGGGGTTTCCTCCCTAGGGACCACCAATGTTCTTGATTAAATCCAAATTCTATTTATTGTCCCAACATTCCAAAACATGTTATTTTAGTATTTTTTTTCTCACTCATGAAATAATATCTTGATATTTTAGAATAATGTGTGCGTTCGTTGGAATAAATGATATGCAACCCCAAACTGTAAAGAACCACAAAAAAATTATTAAATAAATATGTATGTTATAACAATTCCATTGAATTATTGTTTATAAACATTATCAACCGAATTATGAAATATATTTAATGTTCATAATAAAATCAAATTCATTTATTGATTATTGTAAACTAAGCACTCTATATTTCTTTAATTTTATTTTGTCCTTCAAAAATAAATTTTGTTCAAATATGGTTTTTATTCCTTTTTGTGATTAAATATTTTGTCAATTTATTAAAATTTTAGAAAACATTTTTGGTAAAATGAGCTTGATTTTTTGAAATATTTATTCCAATATTCACTTATGGTTAATTTTTTTATAATTTCTGATAAATTGACATTTCAAAGAATAGTGAAGAGTACCAATGTTTATTAAAAACTGTATTTTATTTTAGAGTATATGTAAAGTAAAATATTATTTTCCATTAGTTTCAAAAATTAAATTAGTAATAATTTATTAAAAATAATGAAATTATAGATATTTAAAATATTTTTATTTTTTATTTTTTAATGGAAATATCGTGGTACATATGAAAATTTTTCGGCAAGAACCAATTTTTCAACAACGTTTATGGGATTAAAATAAAATAATATAAATCTAATTCTCTTAATTGAATCTTGATAATTTTATTCCATATCTAGAACCATGAGATCCATATTTGATAAATATTTCCCATTACGTTTTAGTCATTATGAATAGAAATATTTGTAAATTGTTTTGTCACAATAAAGGTAAAATCGGTTAATTAAGGGTAGAAATAATTCGATAAGGTCTAGAAAGTATCCCAAAAACATGAAATAATTTTATATGATTATTAGGTGTATTCAATAATCATTAAAAATTATAATGTATGAAATAGTTATTACATAGTGACAAGATTTTCACCTTTATAATATTTTAGTTACAAAAAAATTAAATAATGTCATTCTCTTTGTTTTATTATAATTATAATTATAATTTTATGATAAGGACAATAAGAATGTATTTTCATTTATAAATATTCATTTTAAATATAAATTATTTTTTTCATAATGTTAAATTTTTTTTAAAAATCTGGTGGAAATAATTACCTTAAAATCTTAGACAACAGCAACATCATATTTGTTCAATTAAGAGAACAATAAAATAAATGAGAATAAAAATATTAAACGTAATATGAGTTGAATGAATTATTGTGTTACATAAATTTTTCTTAAAAGGTGGAATATTATATAAGTTTTTATTACATATTTTCAAATTCAAATATTTCTATTATTTTCAAAATTCAATTTAATTGAATAGTTCTAGAATTCACCCAAACATTATCATAACATAAATATTTTATTTATTAAAATGATTTAATGTTCCAAAAAAGTATATACTCAAAAATTTAATTGTTTTATGGTTTATAATATCTTCCATGTACCATTTTTATTACAAATTTCATTTCATATTAAATGTCTTGTCTCCCATAGTTTAGAATATATTATATTGAAATAATTGTAAAAGTTTGTTAACATGAGTTAAAACAAAGAGATATGGGTAAAAACATAAAAATAACCTATAAATTTTTTATTTTATGATATTATTTAGACTTATCCTCATATTATATTATTATATTATTTTTTCAGTTACATTTTAAAATTAATATTAATTAAATTCTTTATGAAATATAATGAGTGCCCTTCCCCTCTAAAATAATAGGGTACCACCTCTTATGTTTTCTTCACTGTTAAAAAACATTATTATTTAGAAAATACCTTTCTTGAATAACTGTCTTAAATCCCACCCCATGTTTTAGAGTTACTCTAAGTATCATGAAACCAATTTATGAATGATTTTAGTGTTACCCTTAAGAGGTTGTCCAAGGAAAAGTTATAGTTCTCAATCAAGAATTTTAATTTTATTTCCACTTATACCTACATAAAACTTTCATAAAAAAGATGAAATAATAACAATATTTTTTTCTATATAATTTTTTTATTATGTTTATTTAATAACTTATATCGATCTCTACTTCAAAAAATGGAAATAAAAATATTGTTAATGCATATAGAGGACTACTGCCTCACGAACCAATGTAATTGTTTTTCCATTACATCCTCTTTTAGATTTTTATAATGATTAATCTAATGTATATATTTTATATTCATGATATATTTATCATTATTGAAAGATAAAATATCATATAAATTCTAATATTTTTATTCTTTAAAGAATGAAAATGTTTTTTTGTGTGTCTGTTCACACTGTCACCTCTACGAAGCGATGTTATATTTTCGTCATCACCACATCAAAAGAATGATATATATACGTATATTTAAAATAATAATATGGTATTTATGATATAATAATAATTTTTTAGGATTAAATAATACTTAATCTCCCCCCATAATGTTCCTTGAAAAATGTAAATGTTACTCGTGTGTGCATACAACCTAGCATCTCATGGATTGTAACAAAGATAATTTTTCATTACCATATTTAAAGATTGGTATTAAAATTAATATATATACATATATGTGCGTGTTAGATTTATTTTATGATTATTGAATATATATATATTTTTTTAATATTGGTTATTATTATTATTATTATATATTTATTAAATTTATTATTATTATTATAAACTTTTTTATAATTTTCATTATCTTATTAATTTGGTTTAATAATAATTATTATCATAATTATTATATATTTATGTGTAATAATTTAATCTACTTTAATATTTAAAAAAAGAAGGAAGGAGAGGGCTAGGGTTCGACAAACAGGCCGACCCTACCCCCTCACCCCCCTTTATTGGAAGAAGAGGTACATGCCGGTGACCCTCTCTTTCCTACTATGGACTACTCCCCAATGACCCCCCCCCTCTTTCTTGCTTCAGCCGGCACACCGACAACCCACTATGCCTACTCCTGCCTTGCACCACCCAATAGCACCGGGTCCGGTGACCCCCTTTCCTGCTCCGACCTCGCACTATCCAGCCGCACTCGGTCTGGGGACCCCTTGCCTGCTCTGGCCTCGCACCGCCCCTTGCCAAACTCATCTCCAGCCCCCTATCCGCCTCTCATGCCTCCCATCATGACAACCCCCAAGCCTCCACTACTACCCTTGATCATTATGCGGCGATGTCCTACAACATCCGACCAATACTCGAAACCTCTAGCAATGACCCGCGACCTCGAGCGCAACTCCTATGGGAAGGTTTCTCTTCTTATCCCATGACTTGTTGGGTTTCCGTAAGGTATGAGGTTAATTTTAGTGTTCAATTTTGATTCTTTTTTGTACAAATTTATGATTTGGTGTCCAATTTTAATTCATTGTGGTGCATTATTGGTGTGATTGGAGTTTGACACCATGTTTTGGGGTTCTCGACACCTAGTGTATGTTTTTCTTTCGATAAACATTATTCAGGTGAATTATTTGTTTTGTGATTAATTTATTATTCTTATGAGTTTATGAAGGTGTTCATTATCTCATTTTTGTGGTGCGAATGGTATTTTTAGAATGATTGATGTGTTTACTAGTTAGAAATGAATTTTTGATTGAGTATATGTCGATTTTTTGTGTTTTTTTCATGCGATGTTTTAAAAATGGGTTTTTAGTGTTTTTTCGTTGCTGAGATGATTAATTTTTAAATGAACATGGTTTACATTTAATATAATGTAGCCTGCTCATTGGAATTAAAGTGAATTTTTATGGAAGCCAGTTGTGTGTGGTTTAACAGTTTTTATTATATTCATCAATTTGTTATTTTAACTATGAGTGTAGTGTGCATTATGATATGGAGTTTTTTCAGTGTGCTTTTAATTATAAAAGGGGTTTTGAACAGGTTTTGGGTGTGTAAAGCGGGGGGGTTTCTCTTTGAAATTGCTTTATAAATCGTATATTGTTTTATTAAATAGTACCAACTGTTCGAATTATGTTTTGAAAGTATGTTGAGGTGGTTTTTGTGCCGTTTGTTCATCAACATTGTTTTAATTCAGTTGTAATTTGTTTTTAGTTGTTTTGTGTTTGTTGTAGTGCATTGGTGAGGTAATTCTGTGAAACTATGGTCATCATCTTCCGCATGCTTGTGCGTATGTGTGTGGCGTGAAGCGCCTTTGTGTTTTCACTAAGAGCCGAGGTAGGTCACCACTGCCCTTTCCTTTATATTTAGAATTTATTAATTTCTTTTTATTTCATTAAATTTTAGATTAATGTTAAAAAAAAGTGAAATATATACTTTAAGAATTAATTTTCATTGTAAAGGAGAGTGGTTCTCTCTTGTTATGAATTACCTGAAAGTGTTTTCATTTAAATGTGCAACATTAGTGTTGGTAAAATGACTGGTTGGCCTTTAGAAGTAAATTTTGTTTTTTTTAGAGAATGGTTTGGGTTGTAAATGTGTTCATATTTCTAAAATGAAGTTAAAATGGTTTTGAGATTGAAAGTGGCGTTCCTATAATTCTTTGAAAATGAGTTGGCATGTGTTGGTTCTCTTGAAAATAAGTTGGTGTTGATTGGTTGGTTGAGTCCCATTTAGGACATTGATAAAATAAATTATTTTGAGAAAACATTCTTTGGGATAACACTTGGGTGATCTTGTTTTGTTCGATGATTGTGTGAGAATCTTGTGTGTGATGCTTGTGCATTGGAATTGGTTTCTTGTTTAAATTTTTTGACTCACCCCAATTTATTTTATGTGTTGACATGGGAACTTGTCATATTGAGTGAATCTTTTGAGATATATTGCAACAGTAGTTTAGATTACGCACGGGCTAGTGGCCCTTAGTACGGATTACACTCTTCTAGGATATTGGGCCCCTCAGTTAGGCCAGGGAGGGTGATACCGAGTGTTGGGGCATTGTAACGTCATTGATAGTAGGCATGCCTTCAGGATGAGTCACATGTATGGTACATTATTGATTGTCAATGTGCTCCTAGGTTCGACCCATGGTTTCTTTATTGTTTATTTTTATGTGGGGGAATATTGAGAGGTCCAGGTCGGTTTCTAGCCCCGGTTTGACACTTCTTTTCATTTCCCTTAGTGTGTGTTGGGTATTGGGTGTGGTTTTACATTTGAATAACAACTAATATTTGGATTTCTAAATTGTTCACAAAAAATGTTTTAAAATTCAATGCACCTGTTCCTTTCATAAATTATACTTGTTTGAAAGTTAAAATGATCAATGGACTGTTACATTTTTAGAAATGAATGCATGTGTGGAATAAAATATTTTATATAATTTAGTTCAAACATGAATTATTAAATTATTTATTTAAAGGTAGTGCATTGTGAATAGTTTTTTGGGAATGCCTACTGAGTTTTAATACTCATGCTTATAGTGTTTTCATGTGTTTAGTTTCTGTGCAGGTTTGAATTGAGCTTCCTCGTCATGGGCGAGACTTGGATGTGGTTTGGAGAGTGAATCTCGAGGTCACGAGGATTTTTGGTCGTGGCCAGGTTAGTTTGTTGTTGTTGATCATTCTTTCTTTTCGTGTTGTTTATTTACTTTTCATTGTTCTATTTTTATTCCGCTGCATTATTCATTTTTATTTTGCAAAACCAATGCCCTGTTGTTCTCTGTTGATTTGTTGGCCCTTGTTTCCAGCTCGAGAGGATCGGCAAAGCCTCTCGGGCTATGTCGTGGACTGACTTAGGTGACCGGTTCGTGGTCGAATTAGGTTGGTTGGTGACAAAATCGTATCAAAGGGAGGTTGACTTCTGAGAAACCCTTGTTTTTCAGAGCACCCATCATTATTTGGGGTTGTCGTTGTAGAAGTTTTAGAATTCAAAAGAATTGAGGTGTTGTAATGGGAAGGACATCGTGAACCCTTGCTTGTTCCGAATCTCGGGTTTCCATGGGATGTACAGGCATTTTGGTGTCCTTTTATTGTTGTGATTTTTTATGTTGAGAAATGAAATAAGAGCCTGTAAAGTGACCTCTGTGAGCTCACATGGTCTAGCTAGCCATGTGGAGACCGGGAAATTACCCTAGAGTGCTCCTTGTAATAGTGGTGTGACTGGTGTATTTGCCAACCATTCGCATGAGTCACCCATCAACCCTAGTTTCCCGTAGTGAATTGTTTGAGTCTTCATTAATTCTAAAAACTGTTTGTAAATTTTATTTTTTGATATTGTGAAATGTAAAATTTGAAATGGAAATTACCATGTTTTGATCATTCTCCTTGTTTTATTTTTCCTTAGTTTTCTCTCCAACAAAGGTTCAATGGAATCCCAAGGTGCAGCTTCGAGTGGTGCATCCTTAGGAAATATTCCATTTAATTAGCCGATAGACTATGTTCTGTATTTCTAGAAGTTAAACCCTCCCATGTTTTATGACCAAGAAGATTAACTTGATGCCGAAGAGTGGTTATGGATGATTAAGAGGAAGTTCAATTTCATTTGGTTGTCTGAGTCATTATAGGTGAAGTTGTCTACCTTTGTGCAAGAAGGTCCAACATGGAAATGGTAGAAGTCTGTGTCTCTGAATAACCCTTCGAAAGATCTTAAATGGGAGGTTTTCATGTCATTGTTTATCCACCAACACTTCTCTCAGTTTGTGAAGATGAAGAAGAGGATGGAGTTGTGTTGTATATTTTAGGGTTTTGAATAAGTACAATAATTCTATCGACATTTCATAGACCTAGTTCTATATGATCAGTGGTTCATTGCGAATGATCCCAGGAAGGCTCGGTAATTCGAGTCTGGACTCTGACCCAAACAACGATTGAATGTTGAAGAGCTCAACCTAACCACCTTCTCATATGTTGTGGGGTAATCCTTTCTTGCAGAAGCTGAGCTAGTGGGAGGACTTGAGGTGGAAAATCCTCTCCCGGCCATAGGAGGCAGTGTAGAGAATGACGATAAGAAGAATGGGAAGCAACCAAATGTTGGTGGTTCTAATAAAGGAATCAAGAGGCCATAAGACCATCGATATTTATCTTCACATCACAATGATGTGATCTCTCACCGGTGTGATAGGCAGGGTCTCAATAGGCCAATGTGTCAGAGTTCGCCATGACCCCTCGATCTTTGTGGACGTCGGGGACACTTGCATCGATTCTACCGTGGTGTTTCCATGAAGTGTGCTGAAGCTAGACCTGTCTCGTAGAAGTTCACCCTAGATGGTCAGCATGAGTGGGGAAATGTTTGGGGACTAGATTGAGTTTTTCTCTTTATAGTGTTCCTTGGAAATATTAATCGTCTCTTGTAGCATTTTTTGGTGTTTCATTTTTTCTGTTGTAAGAATGGTTGTGGTTTAACCTATTTGAAAAATTTATTTTATTTGAATTGTGTTTGGTGCAATTCTGGTTTGGGTTTTCTATTTGGGAATTTATGAAGCCTGAATACAAGGAATAAGATGCTTCAATCATCGGTGCTCCAGCCATGGGCCATAGTGTAAAGCTAGTGCATAGTTAAGTGAACCCCAACAGTGGAAAAATGGAATTTGTTTATTCTTGGTCTTTAGTGCGTCATGGTTTGTGCTCTTCTGAGGGTGCGAAGTTGTTAGTGTAGTGATGGTGGTAGTTTTTGTACTCTATCAGATAGGCCCTTCCCTTCTTACACCTCTCATTATGGTACGGTTTCTGGCCCGTGCCAAAGTCTATGAGATTGATTAATCTCTATAGCCCTTATGGTGGGGACACCAAATCGCGAGTCTCGTTGAATTCAGTTTGGCTTGTTTCCTATGGAGGTGAGTCTATTCAGGCATCTCATGTCAATATCCCAATTTTGATTCAGTTGTTGGTTTAGTGGTGGGTGGTCTCTTAAAGAACCACCTAATTTTATTTTCATACTTTTAGTAATGATTTGGGTATGAGAGATCCATTTTCATATTGGTGTAAGGTTTTAATAGGTACTCATTGAACGTGGTTTTAAATTGTTTGTTGGTTTCAAGAGGATCGGTGTGTTCTTCTTGGTGTTGTTTTGAATGTTGTGTTTTATGGTTTAATTGAGGATGGAAAAAATGGTTGAGTTCCATTTATTAGTGTTTAAGTTTTGTGTATGTTGGGCCTGGATTTACCGTTGTGAATGTTCTATGTCCTTTGAAGCTATCAACATGAGGTGGTCACGGGATTGGGGGCGGGTGACACATAGCGGGAAGTTGGTATCTATCACATGAGTTTTTCTAGATTATCACTCCATTTTTTGGAGTGTTTTAGGAACACTTCGTTGTCGTTATTTGAAGATCCCTTTTAATAGTAAAATAATGTCGGTTCTTATTTTGGGTTCTGATATTGTTATGGCTTTATGGGGGCGGAAAGCATTATTGTAGAGAGGATTGTCATGCTCGGGATTAAATTTTCCTTTGGTTAGGACTTGAGTTGGGTTTTTCAATTTGTTGTGGTTAAACCTTTGAGTTTTTGAGAAAAATGCACGTATGTGTGTCTGGCGGCCTCTGCGCTTTAGCAGAACATGGTCGAGGGGCCAAACAGTAACACCTTGGTCACCGTGCTACCTGTCAGTATGCGGGACAAACTAAATGTTTTGTGATTAATTAGAATTTTGGTTATATACATACATACATACATACATACATACATACATACATACATATATACATACATACATACATACATACATACATACATACATACATACATACATACATACATACATAAATACATACATACATACACATGTATATGTTTTATTTAAAAGCAATACCCCTAAAATTAATACTATTATTTATTATTAAAGTAGTTATTTAATCATTATTGTGTATATATTTATATATATATTTTAATATATTTATTATTATTAATATATTTTAATTAATGTTATTATTATTATTATTATTATTACCGTTATTATAAATATCATTATCTTATTAATTTGGTTTATTAATTTTTATTATTTTTATTATTTTTTATGTGTAATAAGTGAATTTAAATTAATAGTTAAAAAAAATAAGGAATGAGAGGGCTAGGGTTAAGCGCATAGACCGACCCCCCTCCCCTCTCACCCCCTTGATTGGAAGAGGAGGCGCACACCGGCGACCCCCCCCCCCTCTTTCCTGCTTCGGCCCGCATGATGGGGACCCCTCCCCCCCCCCCCCTCTTGCCTTCTTCGACCCACACACCAGCGACCCCCCTTGCCTGCTCCGGCCTCACACCACCCATCCATACTAGGTCTGGTGACCCCCTTTCTAGCTCCGGCCTCGCACTATCCAGCCGCACCGGTTCCAATGACCACTTTCTTGCTCCTACCTCACACCACCCTGTGCCGACCTCATCTCCAGCCAGCTCGCTGCCTCCCATGACTCCCTTTACGACAACCCACCGACATCCCCTTCTACCCTTGATCTTCATCTAACAATGACCTGAAACCTCCGTCCATGACCCGCAACCACTGTCAATGACCCGTGACCTCCGACATAACTCCTCTGGAAATGCTTCTCTTTTTATCCCTTGACTTTTTGGATTTCTAGCGGTTATTGAGGTCCATTTTAGTGATAAAATTGTATTCATTTTGGTTTAAATTTTAGATTTATAGTGAAATTGGAATTCCTTGTGGTGATTTTTTTGTGCTATTGGAGTTTGACAGCATGTTTTTGGAGTTCTTGACACCTGGTGTAAGTTGTTCATTCAATTAACATTATTTGGGTGAATTGTTTGTCTGGGTGATTAATTTATTATGATTATGAGTTTATAAATGTGTTCTATAGTCCGATTTTTTTGGTGTGAATGGTATTTTTAGAATTATTGGTGTGTTTCCTGATTAGAAATAATTTTTTTTTATTATGGATATGTCAATGTTTTGTGTTCTTTTGGTGATATTTTCTCCAAAAGGGTTTTTAGTGGTGTTTGGTTGGTGCGAAGTTTAATTTTTAAATGAACTTGGTTTATGTTTACTATTCTGTATCCTTCTCACGGGAATTATGGTGCGTTTCGATGGAAGCTAGTTCTGTTCTATTTAATAGTTTTTATTAAATTCTAAAATTTGTTATTTGAACTTTGCATATAATGCGTGTTCTGATATGGCGTGTTTCTAGTGCGCGTTTAATTATAAAATGTGGTTTGAATATTTTTTTGGTGTGTAAATCTAGGGGTTTCTCATTGAAATTGTTCTATAATTTATATATTGGTTTATTAAATAGCACCGACGATGCGAATTATGTTTTTAAAGTATCTTGAGGTGGTTTTTCCAAAAAGAATTTCATCTAGAAAGTTTTATATCTGTGGTTATGTGTTTTTATTTGTTGTTTATTTGTTGCAATGCATGAACGAGGTAAATCCCCAAAACTTTGGTCGTCATCTTGTGCGTGCTTGTTCATCTTTACGATGCTACACGTGCTTTTTTGTTTGGACTATGAGCCGAGTTAGGTCCCCCTGCACTTGCCTTTATATTTAGAATTTGTTAATTTCATGTTATTTCATTTAAATTTAGATTAATGGTAAAAATAAACTAAATAATTAGTTTTAGAATAAATGTTCATTTTAACTGATAGTGGTTCTCTATTGTTTTTAATGACCTGAAAGTGTTTTCTTTTAAATGTGCATCATTAGTGTTGTTAAAATGCCTAGTTGGACTTTAAAAGTAAATTCTATTTCATTTTAAAAATGGCTTGGGTTGAAAATTTGGCCGACATTCTTAAATAAATTTCATAAATGAAGTTACAAATGGTTTTTAGATTGAATGTGGTTTTACATTGATTTTTTAGAAAAGAGTTTGTGTATGTTGGTTCTTCTAAAAAAAATTTGGTGTTGATTGGTTGGTTGAGGCTCGTTTGGAACCTTGATAAAACAAATTATTTTGTGAAAAAAATCTTTAGGATAACATAGGGGTGATCTTGTTGTGTTCGACGATTGTGTGAGATTATTGTGTGTGATGTTTGTGAATTAGAATTTCTTTATTGTTTGACATTGTCTAATGAAACCTATTTATTATATGTGTTAATATGGGAACTTGGAATAGTGAGTTAATATTATGACAACCATTGATGCACTGGTGTATATTACGCACATGCTGGTGACCCTTAGTACGGATTACACTCTGCTAGGGGAATGTACCACTCGATTAGGCCAGGTAGGGCGATACCGAGTGTTATGGAATTGTGATGTCATTGAGAGTAGTCATTCTTTTATGATGAGTCACATGTATGGTATGTTCTGGATTGTTCACTATATCCTAGGTTCTACCCATGTTTTCATTAGTGTTTAATTTTATGTGGTGGAGGATTGCAAGGTCTAGTTCAGCTGATGGCCCCTGTGTGACACTTCTTTTCCATTTCCCTTAGTGTGAGTTGGGTTTTGTGTGTGGTTTTCCATTTTACTAACAACTAAAATTTGGATTTCTAAATTATTCTCAAATAATGATTCAATGTGCAATGCACATGTTCTTTTAAAACATTTATCTTTTGTTTAAATTAAAAAGGGAAATGGACTTTAAGTTGTTTTAGAAATGAAATCATGTGTGGAAACCAATATTTTATATAATTTAGTACAAACCTGATATTATTAAATTCTTTATTTAAATGTATTTCATTGGGAATAGTTTGTTGGCTATGCATAATGAGTTTTAATACTCATGCTTATAGTGTTTTCATATTTTTCATTTCTGTGTAGGTTTGAATCAAACATGATCGTTGTGGGAGATACTTTGTTTTTGTTTGTAGAGTGACTCTCGAGGTCGCGAGGATTTTTGGTCATGGATAGGTTAGTTGGTTATTGTTGATCGTTATTTCTTTTCTTGTTGTTAATTTACTTTGCATTGTTATATTCTCTTTTCACTGTATTACTCTTTTTTATTATGTAAAATCATTCCCCTTCTATTCTCGGTTGAGTCCTTGGCACTTTTTTCCAGCCAGAGAGAATCGAGAATGCCACTCGGGCCATTTCGCAGACCAAGTCGGATGACCGGTTCATGGTCGACTCGATTTGGTTCGTGACATTCCTTACATAGAGTGCTTGTGGGAAACATCTCTCCCAAAAAACACTATATTTCAAATACATACCTAGTATTCTCCCATGTAACTATAGTTATCACATTGACTAGGACAACTGATGCTCTTGACTCAAAGATAATATGACCAGTTAAGTGAACTGTATTGATATATAATTGTATCTTAGTGACTTTATTATATAGTTGGTTATCTCATGGTGCATTCAAAATGATCCCAATATGTTTGGCATGGTCTTATTGATTATGAGAATACACCAAGATGTCATCTATGAAGACCATAATGAATAGATCCAAAAATGGGTGGAAAAGACGATTCAATAAAACCATGAAAATGGATGTCACATTCGTGCGAGGTAATTAAATAACTAGATACTCATATTAACTACAACGACATTGAAATGTTGTATGTGTTATATCTCATGTTCTAACATACACTAGGTGATTAAATGGTATCAAATAAATATTTAGGAAAATCCTCCCTCATCTGATATGTACAAAGAGATCATTTAGTCATGTTCTGTGATGTTGGTTCTTCATAATAAGCTAATTCAGTTAATAGTATTCCACACAAATCCTAAGGGTTTCATCAGCCTTCATTGATAAACGGACCAGTCAACCCCATGGGGAAGTACTGGTCAATATAAATCTTTTAGACTCTAATTCATAGAGATATCTCTTACGCTCTGGTAACTTAGTATTATCCATAGTGTCTGGATGAATGGATATTGGTGAAGCTCTAAACACTAGCTTTGTAGAAAATTATATATCTCTATATGAGGTAGCCTAGATAATTTTTCAAGAAAGAAATCCCTGAGCAGTCTACTATATGAGGGAAATTAGCTTGATGTAATGCTTGATCAACCATGAAAAGGAAATAAATTTGGGTCATCACTCCACCAACCTTAGATGATCCGGTCCATCTCTAGTTTCCATGACAACCCACTCACACTTGTGATTATAAGTACCACCCCTTATGATGTGAATGACACCCTTTCATAATAAAAATCCATATACGCATGATAGGGGACAAACCATTCCATACTTTGAATAAAATCAAAACTTATCATATAATGTATGAATAGGTCCCAAAGGAAATGATTGTTTCCCATCTCAAGGGGGAAATCCATAAATTGGCATACACTCTCTGAACGTATACCTAAATGGGTGCCAAGAATCATCGCACTATAAAATCACACCTTATAATGAAAAATTATTTCTATAATTTCTACATAGATAAAAAAGAGTGAATAAACCATATCAAATAAAGTGGATATTATAGTAGAGGTTAATATAATTGTACCTCTAATATTAGATTTCCTGAAACCCTACTACACTCGTATAGGTTGGACTGAATAAATTCATCATGATTCATGACCTTGTGATATAACATGACTACCTAGAGTGACTATTCAATTATAGAGTTGTGTATATAGAGCATATATACTTCAACCATGACTTTCTTTTCTACCTATACAACCACTAGGACTCCTACTAACCACCTGGTTAGGTGAGACTAATCCATATTATGATGTTGGAACTTATACAGATCCTCTCCCACTATGGACATATGGGAAGGTACTTCAAAAATGATTATGTTTGCATGACCTATCAAAACCATAACACTCAATGGGGTATCTAAGAAACTAAGGATTCTGATTATTTGGATTCCCACACTGGTGAAAAATCAAATATCATTCAATGGGTGTCATTTATTTCCGCTTTTCAAGTACACGGTCTCAAAGCATCACTTATGAATTCTAATCAAACCATTACAATGTATCAGTTTGGAACCACCTAAGCCCACACCTTGATCTTCCCCCTTGTTTCAGACATTGATAGATGAGTATTTGGATATATCAAACATTGTATTCAACTATAAAATATATACCTTAGAATGAATACAATGGCTAAGGTTTTCCTCAAATCCCCCTGCCTTAATTGTCACATTAGAATTATAGATTGATGCTATGGGATAAAGATCTACAAAATTAGTTGAGTAGTCCATAACAGAAATATAAACCTTCATCATGTTCATGAAATCTCCATCATGATCATCCCTTATGGTCTCAAGGAATAAATAGACAATGAATCTGAATTGAAAATCCTTCCAAATAACTTTGTGATACAAACATGTCTGGTTTAGAATATCCAACCAACTTTTGGAAGATCCAAAACCATATAAATATTGTTATTAATTCTCCTCAAAGGAGGTTTCTAGAGGTTCTCAATTGTAGATAAGATTGTATTGAACCATAAATTTTCACCCTGAGGGGGCATCATGTAATGGCTCGGGTTTTTGGGGTCCATTACTTTGTAAAAATATCGTGTTGGGTTTTCTGGTATGGGAATCTCGATGAAGTTTGGCTTAATGGTAGGACTACCGGTAGCCTTAACCTACTAGTAGCAGGCCTACTGGTAGCTCGGTCTACCGGTAGCCGCAGCCTACCGGTAGCTCTGTCTACCGGTAGCTTGGTCTACCGGTATCTATGGACTACCGGTAGCTCGGCTACCGGTCGATGTCAGCCACCGGTTTCTCTCAACAACATGTGGCTCTCGCCTACCCCCGTAGGGTTTTCCCAATAGCACTCCCTTTTGCACAAATTGGGGTTTAAACCCTATTTTGACCCCTTTAAAAAGCCAGGTAACGCCCAAAAATGTTTTAATTAAATATTTAATGAATTAACCTGGTGTGTGCATCTATTTAGACCCCTTTAATAACATGTTGGGTGTCTCAACCACATGGTCAACCCACGACCCCACTCCCTATGAGGTTTTTCATTCTTATCTCAACTGTCCCCGGTTTTTATCAACTAAAAGGGTTCTCCTGAGGTTTTTTTTTCTCGATCACCTTGTCCTGAAGTACCCTTCGTTCAGACGAGCAACTTTTCGTTCAGACGAGCCACATCACTATCCGTAAAGTTCCACACCCGGGCTTAGCGTCGATCGTTGATAACAAGTAGGGAATTTCTCCTTCGTCTCTCCCTTTTGTCTATCATGCGGGGTGGGCATGCTTTAGATTCTATAAAATTGGATGAACCATACCTAAATAAAGATAATGAACAGATTCTATAAAGAATGAAGGGGGTTCTGTGATTGATGACACTGCTCTGTTTTATGATATTCTTTTCTGAATTTTGCAGGCATACGCCTACTAAAAATCATGGCTGTTGGTGGTCATTCTCTGTTCACTAATGAACCCCTGGTGATTTTTTAAATGGCTTGTTTTGTAATTGTGAACTATTGCTGTAAAAAGGAAATTGGTTAACAACGTATATCCATCTAAATAAATTGAAAGCACCAGAATCAACTCCTTTCTGTGGTAACCCCAGTTAAAGCACACAGAAATTGTAATCATGGAGTGTTTTAAATCTTATAAATTTGAAAATACTGGCATGGTCCTTCTCTGCATGGTGGTAGTGGTTTGATTTTTCTTCTGTCGTGGGACGTTTGATGGGTGATGTGGGTTGAGATGGGATCCCCTGTTATTATACTCTCGGTGGTTGTGAAAATTGGGGATGTGATCCCCGGTTGTATACTTTCAGTGGTTTTTCATTTTAAGACTGGGTGGTCACCATGTTTATATCATGAATTGGGGTGGGATCCCTTGTTTTTGAGAAACCCTTTTTGCTCATGGATATTGGTCATGGGGATGTAACTTAGGGTTCTGTTTGGTTGATGTGGCTTTACGAGAGAATTGGGTGTGGGTGTTATGGTTGATGCTTGACTGTTTGCTTTCCTGGACTTGTTCCTATGCTTACTAGTTTCCCTAGTAGGTGCAGAACTAAATTAAACATCATTTCTGAACATGAAAACAAGATCGGACAATGGGTTTTCGTCTGGTATGAGTTGTGACTCGGACTTGAGTGATGTTTACATTCCTTAGCCTAGATAAAAACCGAAACATGGGGGAGTGATGTTACCTATATATATAAATATAGTTTTCTGTTTCTTATTCGCGCCCCACCCAAGTTAAGAACTTAGTGCCGAACACCCCCATTTCATGGGGGAGGGTGTTTTTTCCAACACTATTATTAGTGGCTAGTTATTATCTCATTTTATACTCCCTTTCCTAGATAGCCCAAGTATCATCGGGTAGGTTGTGATGGCCTGAGGTCCATTATTCACCCAAGAACCTTCGGGCGGGGTTGTGTGGTGGATATGGCCCAAGTTTGTGTAGACAGGTAGTTTCCTAAGTATCTTTGGAATGAGGCCGAGGTGTCTTCGGGCATGGCAGTGGATCTTCTAGCCTAGGTGTCTTCGGGCATGGCAGTTGTTGTTCTGGCCTATGTGTTTGCAGGTTTGGTTACGTGTGACAGTTGTGGCCCAGGTGTGTGCGGGCAGGTGTGGCAGTGCACCTGCGATGTGAATGGCGGGATTGGTTCGATGCGTAGAATGTCTTCAATAACCAGTGGTAAAGTGGCGCAGGGAACCCAAACATTGATGTGATATTATTATACATTACTAGACATGCGTTATTTGGGGAGTGTGCCTTGGTGAGGCTTGGGTGGATATCTTACCTTGTTAGGTGTTTGGTTTACTCATTTTCTCATGGGACTTAGTACGTTCCCCCACTTGTGCATGAGAGTCTTTGGTTTTTCCTACTAAGTATACTTGTATGCTCACCCTATGTATATAAAACTGCTTTTAGGTTTACAGGAGGACTTCGGGGATCGTGCAGGACCATAGTAGCTCGGATCTTTGGGGTAGTTGCAGTTGCTGTATTTCATTATTTGGTACTTTAACCTTGTAGTCACTTTGTACCTTGTGGATTTTTTTTACTTTTGTAACATATATTGGGAATGGTTCTTGGGTTTACTTTTACATTACGCTTTTGGTGTTGTTGGGATTTACCATTCTATCTCCCGATACTATAAAAAGGAAAAGGGTAATGCCTTCCATTTAGTGTGTGATTCTATACCCTTGGTGATAGTCTCCACTCCAGGACCTATCATAGGTGGGTCTCAGGGGGTCATTATCTCTCCTTCTACTTAATGTAGGAAGGGTCTGAAAATATGATGACCCTTTATTCCTTTTGGTGATGTGGGTCGTGACAGAATGGTATCAGAGGCTTATGGTTGAGAGATAGGATGGCGCCTGGAGTTAGGCACAGTGAGGTTTTCATGGGATGGTAGGGAAACAGTTTTGGGTGACCTTGGTGCGTGAATTAGGCCAGGCAAGACCGGCTAGGACACGAGATTTTAGAGCCCCCCGTGATCCGATGCAAGGACTCTGGACCTACTGAACGACCAAGTGAGGCCATGCTGATTGCAGGGTAGAGACCCTATGAAAGGTACATGCATCATAATGACTTGTGTTCTCGTTTTTCTTGGGTGTTTTGGGAATTAAGAATAAATAAAATGTTTAATTTGTTTTAAACAATTTTATGCACTACTTGGGCATAGGCATTCCTTGTTTACCTTGCAGCTATGGCACATGGAAGGCGACCACGATTGGTGCGGGTGATCGAGACCCCAGAGAATACCTTGTCCGATCAGTAGAGAGATGATCGAGAGGAGGACTATTACAAGGAGCAGAAGGAACTTCGTGCCTTCCAGCGACAGACCCTCTAGAAGTATGGGGGCATCACCTCTGATATGAAGACGGAGGGCTGGCAAGAGGAGCTGGTGATAGCCTGCGACTTGATCCGGGCTCCGATCGAGTACTGGGTTCCTCTGGCCGCCATAAAGATGCGGGGAGCTATGCGACAGTGGTGGACACTTTACCTGGGGGAGAGGAGAGAGGCTGAGGTGGCATGGGTAGATTTCAAGAGGGAGTTCTAGGAAGAATTCCTTTCTTCGACGATGAAGGAGGAAAAGAGACGGGAGCTACTCTCCATCCAGCAGGGGAGTATATCAGGAAGGGAGCTAGGAATCATGTTGAAGGAACTCCTAAATTTTTCTTCGGACCAATTTCCCGACGAGGAGTCTCGAGCAAGTCGTTTAGAGGAGGTGCTCCGACCAACCCTCTAGTATGTAGTTACCCCCTTTACCCTACCGACGTACTTGGAGGTCCAGAAGAATTCCAAAGAGGTGGAGAGAATTCACGCTCTGTGAGGTGTGTCACGAGAGGCGATCCAGCTGGGACCATCGAAGGGGAAGGCCGTCAGCACCAGGCCTCCAGCGTCAGTACCCTACAGGTTCCAACCAGCAGGGAGCAGGCCGCAATAGTTCCAGTTTTGATCCCCTGGTTCTCACCCATTTCCTTCGGGCCCAGGAACATGGTGCTTCATCACGTACAGTACGACGGTGGAGGACAACCCCATCACCAGCCCAAGCAGCAGGTTCTAGCTAGGCCTTTCCAGGAGCAGCAACAGGGACAGCGAGCTCCCGCTCCTCCAAGGGCTAACGTTGCAGGAGGAGGCCGACCTCAGGGTGCTCCTCAGGTACCTCGAATGGGGTGTGGTCAGGGAGGTGGCCGATAGAGGAGGGGCATAGGATCTGGGCATGGATAGTTTCATGCCGCAGAGGCAGCAGTTCTAGCAGGGCCGGAGGTCGTTCGAGGTACGATCAGTTTGTTTAGCACCCTTGCTTATTCCTTGTTCGATACAGGAGCTTCACACTCCTTTGTTACACCCAGTCTAGCCCGTGCCTTGGGTCGAGATGCCGAGAGGCTTCCAGTTCCTCTGGTGCTGAGAACGCCAGTCGGAGGTCAGACCGACTTGTTATTTGTTTTTCGAGGATGCAGACCGATGATAGGACCACATTAGTCGGTTAGGGATCTTCTTCTATTACATATACAACCATACGATGTCATCTTAGGCATCGACTGGCTATTCTCTTTGTATATCGTCATCAAGTACTTCAGGGGAAGGGTTGTGTTCTCAGACTTGTGTGGCCGACATGTTACCTTCACCGGCAAGCGGAGCAGTCAGAAGGTCTGTAGGCGAGAGGAACCCCTCTTCTCCTTGTTAGCCGAGCTGTCAGTGGAGTTAGTAGATGCTGAGATAGCGGAGGTGCCAGATATCGTCTGTGAGATTATAGATGTCTTCCCTAATGAGGTGACAACTCTACCCCCTCGACGTGATATCGAGTTCAAGATAGACCTTCAGCCCAATGGTTGTCCGATCTCGATGTTTCATTACTGGATGGCACCTTCGGAGCTTCGAGATTTGCGCATTCAGATTTATGATATGATGAAGATAGGTTATGTTCAACTGAGTGCATCACCGTGGGGTGCTCCAGTCTTGTTCACAAAGAAGGCATATGGTGGTCTTCGGTTGTGCATAGACTATAGGAGGATGAATCAGGCAACGATCAGAAATCTCTACCCTCTTCCGAGGATAGACGACCTTTTCGGCAAGCTGAAAGGGGCATGGTGGTTCTCGAAGATCGACCTGCGGTCTGGGAATCACCAGTTGAGGGTAAAGGATAGTGACATCTAGAAGACGGCCTTCAGGTGTAGATAAGGAAAATTTGAGTTCGTAGTCTTGCATTTTGGAGTTACGAACTCACCAACTGTGTTCATGGGGCTTATGAACTCCATCTTCTGGGAGTACCTGGATCGGTTCGTAGTCATGTTCATTGACGATATCCTGATCTACTCAAGATCATATGAGGATCACGCAGGGCACCTGAGGACGGTTTTGGAGGACCTCTGACAGCACCATCTAAATGGTGAGATGTCTAAATGCAAGTTCTGGATGCGAGAAGTGCACATCCTTGGGCACGTAGTGTCTAGGCAAGGGGTAGCAGTGGACCCATCAATGGTTGAGGAAGTTGTTTCTTGTGCAGCACCCAAGAATGTGGCAGAGGTTCACAGTTTCCTCAGGCTGGCGGGTTACTATAGGAGGTTAGTACCAACTTCTCCCGAGTTGCAGCCCCTTTGACAGCTCTGGCCAAGAAAGACCAGGTTTTCGTGTGGAGTGAGTAGTGCGAGTCATCCTTCAGCTATCTGAAGGAGAAGTTGGTTAGTTTGCCCAGTGCTGAGATTACCAGAAGAAGGGGCGGCATATTTGGTGTTCTGTGATTCTTTAATACAGGGCCTGGGATGTGTGTTGATGCAGCGACAAGTGGTGATCTCTTATGGGTCTAGGCAGCTATGCCCTCATGAGCGTAATTATTCCACCCATGACTTGGAGCATTCAGCGGTCGTTTTTTGTACTGAAGTTATTGAGGCACTACTTCATCGGAGAACACTTTGTGGTCTTTATAGATCACAAAATCTTGAGGTATATCTTCTCCCAGAAGGACATAAACTTGCGACAGCGAAGGTGGATGGAGTTCCTCCAGCATTACGACTTCGAGATCTCCTAAAATTCATGGAAGTGGAATGTAGTGGCTGATTCGATGAGCAGGAGATCACAGAAGGATGCGATCCGAGAGTCGGTAGACACCTGGAAGGCAATGGAGGAGTTGGATGCCTTACACCTAGATGCGAGGATGGATAGCGGTAGAGGCTGCATGTATCAGATGATAGTTCAGTCTTCTCTGTTACAACAAGTGGAGGAGTCTCAGTGTGGAGACCCTGAGTGTAAAGTGTTGCATGATCGAGTTTACCAGGGAAATTCTCTGGAAGGATGGACAAATGATGGTCGGAACCGGATGCTTTTCCAGGGAATGATATTTGTTCCAGAAGTGATGTGCGGCAAGGTTCTCAGTGAGTCCCACAACTCACCCCTTTCGGTACACCCAAGAGTTTCCAAGCTGTACCAGGGACTGAAGAGACAGTTTTGGTGGCCTGTAGTGAAGCGAGTAGTGGCATAGTTTGTGGCCAAGTGCTCAGTGTGTCAGCAAGTGAATGCTGAAAACCAAGTTCCAGGCGGCCTATGACAGTCTCTAGATGTCCCCGAGTGTAAGTGGGATGACATGTCGATGGATTTCATCACGGGACTACCCAATGTCCAATGGGGAAATGACGCCATCTGGGTGTTAGTGGACCGGTTGATGAAATCGGCTCAATTTATGGCGATTAAAGAGTCAAGGGCAGTGGATACCTTGGCATAAAGGAACGTGGATGAGGTGGTGTAGTTGCATGGTGTTCCGAGTTCCATAGTCTCAGATAGGGATGCAGGTTTTACCTCGTGAGTCTAGAGAGGATTGCAGCATGATTTTGGAACCCATCTACGTCTTAGCACTACTTTCCATCCTTAGACAGATGGAGAGACAACGCGCACCATCCTGACCTTGGAGGATATGCTGCGAGCATGTGTTCTGGACTCAGGATGACCATGGGTGCGACACCTGCCTCTAGTAGAGTTCACCTATAATAATAGATATCATTCTACCATTGGTATGGCCCCATTGGAAGCCTTGTATGAGAGGCCATGCCGCTCACCTTTGTGTTGGACCGAAGTTAGAGAGGTGAGCATCCTTGGCCCGGAGGTGGTGCAAGGCACGACAGAGAAATTTTAGCTTATACAGAGGAGGATGAAGGCGGGCCAGGATAGACAGAAGTCGTATGCTGATACCAGGAGGAGACCCTTGGGTTTTTAGGTTTGAGACCATGTGTTCTTGAAGTTCTCCCCTCGACGAGGACAACGGAGGTTCGGCAAAGGGATTAAGCTTTCTCATATGTTCATCGGACCCTTCGAAGTGTTTCGATGGGTGGGAGATGTGTCTTATCAGCTAGCGTTACCACCGCCACTACTGAGGATAATTGATGTATTCCATATGTCCCAGCTCCGTCGGTATCTTCATGATGATTCTTACGTCCTTGGCTTGGGAGAGCTAGACATCGAGGATGACGTGACTTTTGTGGAGAGACCAGTGATGATCAAGGATTGAAAAGAGAAGGTGCTTCGTGGGTGAACCATTCCCTTGGTTTGTGTGTTATGGAGACATGGTGGGCTTGAGGAGAGTACGTGGGAGTGGGAAGCATAGATGCATGCCCAGTACCCAGAGTTTTTTTGAGTTTTGTACTGTTCGGTTTATAGATTTTGTGGTGGAACGTTTTACCTTATTGGGTATGAAATACAGGTTTTCTTTCCTCTGAATGGGTGTGAAAAGCCCTGGCTACAGGGAAGAGTGAAATCAACCCCTAATCAAGACGCATTAAGGTGGATGTGATTAAACCCGTGCGGGTGAGTCAGTACAGCCCAAAGAGGATAATATCTTGACATGGGGGAAGAGACTCCCCAACCCACATGCCTGGGAAGTTTGACATGGTATGTTTCTTGGTTCTTGATAGGAAAGTGTTCATAGTTAACAATGAGGTTCGCTTCTAAGAGGTATATTTTGAGGTGGTTGTTCGGACCCTCTCTTTCCTTCTGGATTATTTTGATTCTCGAGGACGAGAATCGTTTAAGAGGTATCTGATGTAATGGCCCAGGTTTTTGGGGTCCATTACTTTCTGAAAATCTCGTGTTGGGTTTTTTGGACTGAGAATCTTGGTGAAATTTGGCCTAAAGGTAGGCCTACTAGTAGCCTTAACCTATCATTGTCATTTGTGGTATTTCTCTGTGCACTAATGAACCCCTGGTTGTGTTTTAAATTGCTTGATTTGTAATTGTGAACTCCTACTGTAAAAAAGAAATTGGTTAATCATGTATATCTGGCTAAATAAATTGAAAGCACCAGGATCAACTCCCTTCTGTGATAACCCTTGTCAATGAACACAGAAATTGCAATCATGGATTGTGTTAAATCTTATAAATCTAAAAATACCATCATGGGCCTGCTTTTCTTGGTGGTAGTGGTTTGATTGTTCTTCCTTAACAGGATGTTTGCTGGGTGATGTGGGTGGGGATGGTATCCCCTGTTATTATACTCTCGGTGGTTGTGAAAATTGGGTATGGGATCCCTATGTTATTCTTTCAGTGGTTATGAATTTTAAGACCACGTGGTTACCTTGTTTATATCACGAATTGTGTTGGGATCCTCTGTTGTTGAGAAACCCTTTTTTATCTTGGATATTGGGCATGGGGATATAACTCAGTGTTCTCTTTGGTTGATGTGGCTTTACGAGAGAACCAAGTGTGGGTGTTATGGTTGATGCTTGACTGTTTGCTTTCCTGGACTTGTGCCTATGCTTACTAGATGCCCATGTAGGTGCAGAACTAAATTAAACATCATTACAGAACATAAAAACAAGAATGGGAAAATGGGTTTTAGTTTGGTATGAGTTGTGACTCGTGCTTCAGTGTTTTTTGCATTCCATAACCTGGCTGAAAAACCTAAACTTGGGGGAGTTCTTGTTACCTATATATATACTTATAGTTTTGTGTTTCTTATTCGCGCCTTACCAAGTTGGGAAAATAGTCCCGAACACCCCCATTTCATGGGGGACAGTGTTTTTCCCAACACTATTATTAGTTGCGGTTATTAGCTTCATTTCTGCTCCCTTTCACGAATAGCCCATGTATCTTCGAGTAGGCTGTGATGGCCTGAGGTCCATTATTAGTCCAAGAACATTCAGGCGATGTTGTGTGGTGGTTATGGGCCAGGTGTGTGTGGGAAGGTAGTTTCCCAAGTATCTTCGGGATGAGGCCCATGTGTCTTCGGGCATAGCAGTGGATCTTCTAGCCGAGGTGTCTTCGGGTGTGGCAGTGGTTGTTCTGGCCTAGGTGTTTGCAGGTGTAGGTATGTGTGACAGTTGTGGCCCAGGTGTGTGCGAGCGGGGTTTGGCAGTGGGACTGCGTGAGGTTGTGGCCCAGGTGTGTGCAGGCGGGTGTGGCAGTGGGACTATGGTGAGAATGGCGGGATTGGTTTGATGCGTATAATGTCTTAAATAACCAATGGGAATGTGGAGCGGGGTACCCAAACATCTATGTTATATTATTATACATTACATGACTTGCGTTATTTGGGGAGTGCGCCTTGGTGAGGCTTGGGTGGATAGCTTACCTTGTTAGGTGTTTTGTTTACTCGTTTTCTCACGGGATGTAGTACGTTCCCCCACTTGTGCACGAGAGTCTTTGGTTTTTCCTACCGAGTATACTTGTATGCTCAACATACATATATTAAACTGCTTTCAGGTTTTCAGGTGGACTTCGGGGATCGCACTGGACCATACTAGCTCAAACCTTTGGGGAAGTTGTAATTGCTTTTTTTCTTTCTTTGGTACTTTACCCTTGTAGTCACTTTGTACTTTGTGGATTTTTTTTACTTTTGTAACATATATTGGGAATGGTTCTTGGGTTTACTTTTACTTTCATCTTTTGGTGTTTTTGGGATTTACCATTCTATCTCCCGATCCTATAAAAATAAAAAGCGTAGTGACTTCCATTTAGTGTTTGATTCTATGCCCTTGGTGCTAGTCACCACTTCGGGACCTATCGAAGGCGGGTCTCAGGGGTCATTATCTCTCCTTCAACATAAATAAGGAAGGGCCTGACAATCTGGTGACCCTTCTTTCCTTTTGGTGAAGGCAGGTCGTGACACATCATCCCTTGAAAAAGTATGTGGATGATGCTGTTGTAACTCCCACATCAACTCTACCAGAAAAGGGGTAGGTCACATAGCTCCATGTATAGTGTGAATAAGATATAGATTCTCCCCTTGAAATAATACAACACATCTCTTGTCATAGATAATATGTGGCTCCATAGGTGGTGTTACTAGAGGTCTCACTAGAGGCTAAGGGCCCACAACCTTTATTGCATGGTTGTCACTACCCCCAGGGGCGTGACTAGAGGATGTCATGTGGGGGATAGCTCTAATAATACAAGTGACACACATCATATATGATTTATAATGGTAAATATTATAGATACACTGATATTATACGTAAAATCCTTACTACATAAAAATAACACACATTTTCGAACTCCTAAATCTAGGTCTAGGTGATAGAATTGGTCAAGATGAACACAAGAGACACTTCCTACTACCCATACTAAGGACATATTTGGGTTGAGCTCTATGTTTCACTGTAAGAATCTTAATATACAAAGTTTCCATAAATATTTATAAGGGAAAACATCCCTTAAATCTGAATTTTCATCTTTATTTAATGGTGACAATTTCATTTTAGAATTCAACTTCATTTAATTTCATTATCATTTATATAGAAATTATATATATATGGTTGAACTGTATAGATCACCACTAAAAATTTATAAGGTCCGATACACATTATAAATTTAATGCTAGCATTAATTTAATCCTATCCACTCACTATCAAATATTTGAATCAAAAGTTAGTATAATTTCATTGAAATAAACATAAAGACATCAAAACATGCTATATGAAATGAATGAAACTAATAAATGTGTCATGTCATAATGTGTGACATATAAATCATATAATTTGCCTGAAGTGATGCATGATCAATTATTCATTTCTATGCCTATACAAGGATAAAAATTTAATCCTAAATCATAATATTAAACATCACATAGAATGTATGTCACCCAATTATTGAATCAAACCCACTAAAAAAAGGATACACCGGAACATGATATCCCATCACTAGGACATTTGGTTGTTCCCTTTATATTGATAGATACTCCCAAGAATATTATCATTACCAACTTAAGAACCATTCCTAGCCTCCTATCAAATATTCCAAATCTATGTTACTATAAAAGAACCATTGATACTAATTTGTGTCATTTTGGCCTAGATTCCAATAAATAGTGCCTCGGCCTGGTGGGTCTGATGGCCTCATGTGTGCCTCCCAGTCTGCAAGATCCTATAGACTATCATAGAGGGTCTAATGTACTAATTTGGGGATACAATACCCTCATGATAAGAGAAGTACAATGGTCTAATAAATATTTAAATGTACAAATCTTAACAAATAACTAACATAGGAGGGTAAAACATCCTACAATAATAAATAAACAATATAAAAAATATCCATCATCATATTAAATATGATTTAATCTCATGTATTAGTATAAATTAAATAATAAAACATGGTAGTAGTAATCAACAACAATACATTTATTAAAATAATGAAAATACCATAAATCCTATTTCAATTAGCATCATACGATATAGAATGGTTATGTGATTCATTGATCTCATTCTATAAACCAATCAAGAATCGCCAACTAGGCACTTTTCATTATCGTTACCTACATCCATATAATCTAATCGGGTCATATCAGCAACCTTGATATGGTATAAGATAAACTCTATAGGCCACCACCAATGGTATCAATAAATGTCCATTCAGTGTATATAATATGAGTATTTTGAGTAAAAAATTGTATGTAGTAATACATGTTGGAAGGGGACATCTATGGTTCCTAAAATATACCAGGATAACACAACATTCATTCATCTACGATAAATAATCTATAAACATGTAACCATGTGTATTCATATATATGGTGTGTATAGATAGTGATGTCAACAAATATATATGACTACTATAACTAGACAAGAACTGAGGTGTAACTCTACTTCCTACGATTAATATCATCAATGTCATAATGGTCAAGGGATTCTATGACTTGTATTACAAAAAGGGACCCCTTGTCTGATATCACAATATAAGTGTTTCTATACTTGAATCATATTAGTAGTTACATCATGCTCATATATCTTATCTATAAGGTTCATCGTTCTCAAATCATATTAGATTGTTTTCCATGCTTGAATCATAATAGTAGGGTCTCCATGACAAAATCATAATCTATAAGGGTCATCATTCCCATATATCAAAATTCTTAAGGGTCATTATTCTCATTAATCATAATTCATAAGGTTCCCCATTCCCATTCATTATCACTCATATGGGTCTTCATTCGCATATATCATAGTATAAGAAGTGATTCCACACCCTTATGAGACAACATCAAGAGGGGTTCTTTTTCCCCATATAACAATTGTAAAAGGGAATGCATTTCCTTAAATCATAAATTACAGGGATCATCATTCCCAATTATCATGATAGTGAAAAGTAGTAATGGTTATTAATAATATCCATTAAGTATTTCATTATTCATTAACATTGTTTATTAATAATGTTGTTACTCTAATTATATTAAAATACAATATATGGTCGTACCACTCACATTCCATTAAATTTAGTATAGTTTGGTAAGGGTGCTAGTCATGATATATAAGATACTTTATCCATTATAAATTATGATATCAAAATTTAGAATTCTTCTAAACACACTGATGCATGTTTTTTTTATGTAACCATAAAGGTTAAATGATCAAATAAACGGTGTTCCCAAAGTGTTGGATCACATCGGGGTTGACAACATCCAACTTCATGTAAGAACTATAAGGTTTATTAGGTTAGAAAACAGACATCTAAATTAAGGCTAATTAAATTTAGGAGAAACTCATAGGGAAATAGTCATGTGGTACATGAAATATAATATAAATCCTATCAAATTTTAGGGATAAATAAAAGACCTCATACCTTATGCCAGTCGAGGATCACCCATCAAGTATCAGTCTTTGGTTTGGTCTAGATAGAATGAAAATGAAAAATTGGACAAACACCATAAAAATACGGCATAAGATACCAGAATAATATTATAACACTAATATGAAGAAAATTAAATAAATTTTATTATTGAGTTAATAAATTAAGAAAATATATCCAATGAAATTATCATATCCTAAATCTATGTGGGATAGATGAAATAATAATGAAATTTTCTTGATGGGGGGAGGATCTAAAATTGGTGGAAAGAAGATTTTTGTATACTGTGATGAATAAAATAAAATACTGTTTGTAGTTAATATAGGTATAATATATAAATTTCATTTATTCTAGCTTTATTGGTTTAGATAGTTTGGAAACATGACTTTCCAACCCCTGTTCCAATAGTGTGCAATACATTTCTTCAATACACCCCCAACCGGTTTGGGAAACAATGCAAAAACATTGATATTTTCCAAAGTAAAAAACTAAAGAAACCACACATTGGAATTCTTATTAAGTTTCATGGTTTCAGAAAAGTGTGTATCCCATTTCTTCCCATTAACAAAACACAAATAGTTTAAAATCCATGTGGCCTAATGATTCCTCCCACTAGCTAGGGTTCTGAGCTCTAAACAAACTATTTTTGCTTCTTATCGTGCCTATTTTGTCTTGTTATGTCAAAACCTAATAGTTAAACCAAAAATTAAAAGAATGTTACCTCATATAAAAATGATGTTCTTACAGCTACAACCTCATGAACATCTAGTATGGATTTAGATTCATCCTGTTATGAAAATAATATTAAAGGAATATATACTAAAGAATTCCTAAGTAAGACCCTATCATGTTCGACTTGGATTCATGGTATTCCACTTTGTATTAATATATTATTGAAACATGTAGGCACTTACCATCATACATCCATCCACATTAGTCTACAACTGATACATAATTTAATTGATGATGTTTATAATGTTTTATGTAACTTGTGGGCCTCTAGTTCCCCAAAAGGTCGATAGAATCTTGAGATTGAAGTCATTATAATGATGGGTAATAGTTTTTAGAATGATTATTCATATAATAACTACAATGTAAAATTTTCAGTTGTGAATAGGGTTTTCATCCTAAATTAGTGAAGTGGGTACAAGAGATTTCTAGGGTACATCATCCTATACCACTAGAGGTGGTATACGTTTGTTCACCCAAATGGAAGAATCATGGGATACATCTATCATTGGTACCAAAAAACATCCCTATGATGAAATCTATAACATTCCAAGCAAACATTAATGATATATGAATCCATTAGATTATGAAACATCGTAATCAGTCTGTGAGATAATACAAATATTTTCCTAAAAGGCTACCCATTCTCAAATCCATGTTCTTCATACCGACACATTTACCATAGTCATATATATATATATATATCATACTATCCTTTCCTGGTTAATCTAATTAATTCCAATAGATATAGAAGAACAATAGTGAATTCATATAAATCAATCAACAATTTTCACATATGAAGGATTTTAATTTAAGCGATACAATGCAGCTTGATACAAATGTGTGTCTATGTGAGATGTGATCCTACATTCCTAATTATGATTCATGAACAAAAACAAATTCTTTAAAATTGTAACAACACAATTTTCTTAGGATCCACATGAAAAATTAAAATCACAATTATAATTGAAATACCAACAATATAAATATAGATGTCTACTATACAAGTTCTGATCAAACACACATGAAACTCTCTAGATTGAGTCCCACGTAGCCTAACACCTTACAACCTTGAACTAAATAAACATATGAGGGAAATCCTCCTTTGATAAAATATGGTCATGCCCTTAAGAAAATTATAAAGTATAGGACATAGTTTCATATGGCCTCATGTGTGACTCCTCATTTGTAAATGTATTCAAACTTGAAGTGAGGTAGGTATTGCATTTTTAGGGAGATAATACTCTTAGTACCAATAAATATAAGAATAAATAATAACATTGTGAAAAAATAAACAATGCTAAAAAACATCATGGAATGTATTTTAGGTCTAATATATTAATGAAACATAGTCTCACAAAGTTGATTATCAATATAGAGTAAGAGTTGAGCAAATTTGATAATAAAAAATTATATCATTCCTCTGTAGTACATCCTTATTTGTCCACTAATCATTATGGTTTGTCTCTTAGATCCCTATTATTTCGATTTCTCTAATCCCTGGATTCTTTCCCATGATTTATAAATTCATAAAAATATTTCTTTACTTAGTGTGAGTATAAACCCACTAGAACACTACCAATGACTTCTTAACCCATGTACACAATAGATATATAATAGTGTATTTCATGACATGAAGTAAATTCATAAGTATTAATATAGTAAAACATGTATGATGTGACTTTTTGAAAACCACATTTCCATGAACCCAGACCCCACCTATATTGGCACTATTTTGATATTGATTACAATGATAGTTACTGCATGTTACAAGATTTAACACATGTCCTGAATTCAATTATTACAATACGCCTATCAGCCATATATCTCTGTTGAGCCTTTAAAGAAGGATATGAGTCCCATCATGTTGGTGTCCGTTAAAATGAACACCATATACATGACCATGATGGTGTTAATATTCCACAAATGATTGAATTTTCCACCTAACATATCTGAAATATTTGGATTTATACTTCACACTATCAGGGATGTCTCCTATAATAGATAATTTCAAATGGACAATCAATACCACTACATGGTCTACTCTAATGTTATCTAACATTCTTGTGATTTTATTCATACCTTCAATGGATGCATTGTTTTTATCCTTCAAAACATCATCATGATCCTTTTCGAATGGATCGTATAACCAATACTGAGAAACCTATTCATCCTGATACATGAAGTAAGGGTTCACATCCAATGTAATACCAAAAGAAATAAATATCATTGTAAAGAAAATTGAGGCTTATAAAAAAAATTTATCAACAGACTAAACATAGAAACCCACATAAAAAACACAACAAAAAATGTGTGACATAGGCTACATATATATCATGAAAACTCACATATCATGTTTGACTGTGACGTCATACATAAAGACCCACATGAATCATATATCAAGCATTATTTTAAATAATAAATGATCGAATCATAAACACATCATATACATGAACATATATGGCAAGGAACATCTTACCTACATATAGGTGACATCAATGCCAAGGTTTTCCACAAAGGTAGTCAGCTAAAACAAACATAAACCTAAATACTCGATGAACCATCTCCAATGTCATATAAGTGTAAAGCCTTGACCCCAGTTACCCAGAGTGGGTGCATTATTACATAACATTGAAATGATAAAAAAATATCATGTCTTGATAGACTGATTAGTTTAGTAGCTTTGGACTAACTAGATACATTCATAAAGTTTACATTACATCAAAAATTGAAAACTACAACAACGTGTTGTCTCCACACTCATATCCCCTTATACTATCCCTGCAGGTCATTCATAATATACTTCCTCACATCCTAGGAAAGAATAAAACATATAAATGGGTGACCTCAAATGCCCAGTAAGGATAACATTATAGTGGAAACTTTCATAAATAAGAATAATCATTTAAGGCAATGTATAATTAAAACAAAAGCCTTTTAACCATTTACATTAGCATAATATGGCTGAAATAGAATGAAATAATGCCATTTAAATATTCAAATGGATATTCTACTAGTCGAATAATCACATGAAATATCAATAACCACTTTCAGAATGATGGAATACGTAATTCCAGACTATCATAACCATGTAGCCAAGGCCTCGTGCCAAGACTACAAATAAGATCTTGTCGAGGCCTCGTGCCAAGACACTAGTTTGTACCATGAGACCTACCAATGCATCAAGGAGCTATAGAGGGCTCCACCCATCACTTACTATGTCCAATGAATTCCACGTATGAGATGTTTGAAACATAACATAAACATTCGTAGTAAAACTAGCATACAAAATGTCAATACTTTTAACCACAAACCATGAATGGTATAAAAATAGCACATCCACAGTCAAATAAAACTCATTCGATACAATATGGATGATTTCATTGTATCATATTAACCTCAATTGAGAATAATGAAGGATATTGACATAGATTAAAATAATCATCAAACTATTGAGAGAAATAACCCCCTTCTCTTGAAAACATTTAAAAGTCACATTATTTTTCAAGAAGCCATTTAACATAGATTTTTTAATCAAATTGTCCCATACCACATTGAATCATTTAAAAGGATTATAAATTTTAAAACATTAATGTACATATAAATAAATCTATAAAACCTTTTTTGAAACATGGACATTAATGATAAAGATTTAGAATAATAAATCATTAAATTATTTAAAATGATATTTTAGTTAGAGTTCCTAACCAAAAGACTGACACTTGAATACAAATAATTGAGGTAATAAAAACATTGTAATATCATGAGAATTAAGAGATTCATGATATACTATGTCAAAGTACATTATATACACCATATAAAATTGATTTGGTGTATAACAACAAATAAGTCTCAATGGAATGTAAATTTGGATGAAATATCTAATAAAGACCATATCCTTGGGTTAAGGGCAAATCAATGACATAATTATGTGTGATAAATATAAATACACTTAATATGATTGGATATTCAATGTAAATAATTCATAGGACATTCACACATATTCTTGTAAAGACAACACCAATGAATTGGATCTTTAACTCAAAAAGTGGAGAGTGAGTTAAAAATTACTCTTATCAAGTTCATATCGATGAATTGAGAAATTATAAATGGAGTGATTATGTGTATCAAAATTATATCCATATAAAGGGGAGTGTAAACTATGACATTGGATAATGAATAGTTATCCCACACAGAATCGTAGAGTAAAATAATCAATAAAGTATGCATAAGGCCGAATGAATGGAAATTGAAATTTCAAATTCCCCTATCGATTTGCTAACTTATGATACATGCACCCATGAAATAAGGATAAAAAAATTATGATTTAAATACCCATAAATTAAATTATATTACACAATGAATAAAATCATGGACAATACACACACCATATGCAATAAATAAGTGGCGAATAATGGAAATCTCACAGAATTAAAAGTGAGATAAGAAACCCCTTACTTTGTATATTTTCCATGGTCAAGGGTAGGTTAGCCTCATTTATAATAGTGAAATAATTGTTATTGAAATATAAAAGGATCATTTACATTAATATTATATCATATATGATTTTTTAACAATTCTTTGTTAATAATATCTTAGTATTATCGTTGTTTCAGGTGTTAACTTACTCATTTTCTTTTATATGTTTTGTTACATAAGTCGTGTTTGTTATGGGTAAGTTGTATCTTATTAATATAAATCATGATATAAAGTACTTAAAAATTTCTTTTAATTGTCAAATGAGAATTAGTCATGAATGGATATGATGGGTAAATAAATCTCATCGTGTTCATGGAGACGGTAATCCGTACATACGCACGAACGCTGCTTTTATTTCATTTTTCATTTTAAAAGAAATCAATACCAAATGATACATAAGTATATTATTATTACAGTATAATATAATATCTTATATGTGTTACTTAATTTAATGAACACCATATTTTATACGTTCCTTGTATGGTATGAATGAGTCATATCACTCTGAGGGGGCGGTAGTCCGCATTTCCTCAAATGAAATTATCGTATATATATACATCATGAAACGAATAATGGTATGATATAAAATTGTATAAAAGAAGATTATATAGAAAATAAATATCATTAATATCATATTTAATTATAGTTCCATCATAATGGACACCATGAGAGGTGGTAGGAGATAATTGAACAATCATCATTTCGTGTGGCTTTTGGTTTCCATCCACAGAAACATTATATTATTCACCCATTAGATGGAGGTGTGTGTAAGTGTAGTTATGTTACTTTTCATAATAATATCCTAGTATATTTAGGATAATTGTTTTGTTACAAAATAAAATACTAAGAAGAGTTTAAGTGTTGGAGAATTAAAATAAAAGAAAAGAAGCTAAGAGAAATCATTACCTTTAATTTGGGTAACTCCCATTGGTTTGACCAAAAAAGATTCTTGAAGTGCATTATTCCAAAGGTAAGGCTTCTTATAAGAGGATATGGATGTAAATAGCTTCATTTTTCAGAGTTTGGATGAGCCAAAAGGCTTTAGAGGTGTATGGAATTGGTTAGAAGTGGTGTCCTTTTATAAGGGGGAGGAGGGGCTCTTTAGAAAAAACATAAAGTATTAATTTATAATAAATTTATATTCTGTTTATAATCACTAAAAAGTGGATGATTAAAAGTATATGGTGGGTATGGGTCGAAATACTTTCATCCAATAGATTTTAGACAGGTTTGGGTCACTATATTAACCTTATCGTTTAGTTTTAACTCTTAGTTAATTATTTTGACATTTACCAGGTCACTTTGTATTTTTATAATATATAGTTAATAAACATACTATATACATATAAGAGACCCCCAAGTGGTCAATTAATGATACAGATTTAATTATATAAGTCCTTTGGCCGATGCTTATATTTTTAGGAATATAATATCAATTATTAATTTAATATTTGTTTTAAAAACTCATTTATGTCAATTTTGAAAATATTTAATAATTGATTTCTGTTATAGTTTTAAAAACTTTATTAATTAAAATAAAATTTATTTAAGAAATACTAACATGTCATATTAACCAATAAAATTCATGTATGGCATCAAAATTATAAAATTATATTTATTTGAACTTTTATAATACCAATTATTTGATTCTTTCATTAATAAGGAAAATACTGCATCATTATTGTGTAATAAATAAATTTAATTATTAAATATCAAAAAAATATAAATAAAATACCATTATTTAGGAAATTTTTTTATATTTAGAATGAATATTTATAGACGAAAATATAACATATATAACCCTATGTAATTTTTTTTCTAAAGGATATATGCTTATGTAATTTCTGTATTTACTTTGCCTTAATTAATATAATGTGTCCATATAACCTACAAGTAGATCCATGGGGTCCCAAAATCAACCCAAAGATGCCCATGGTCGGAAATGTATCAACCAATATGGTTAGGACATTTTTTAGGGTAATTTATTATCATATTTTTTTTACCCTTATTTACCTGATTTACCCTTTAACCATGGTAAATAAAATATTTACCTAAGTAATTATTCAAAATGCTTAAAAATAAAAGCTACATATATACACAATTTTGACATCCTGATTCCAAATATGTAATCCCTTTTTCTATATTCAAAACACAGAAGTTGAATAAATTAATTTAAAATTAATTCCCGTTGTTAAAACAAAATTGTGTTTTTAAGAGACAGTAACTAGCAAAAGATTGACACTTGTTTATGTCCGGTTAAAATGTGAAATTACAACCAATGACCAAAATTGTATTAAATGGTAAAAATATATGCTGAATATACTATAAAACCACTCAAATTCATAATTTATCACTATTAATTATTTCGATTTAAAATGTTGTTTTTAATAAAAATTTAGTGATTTTTACTATTCATCAAAAATTGAAAGTTTTCAGAAAATACCATGAATTCACCCTCAGCTAATTTCGATATTTCAAATCCAAAAATGAAGTCCATTTTGAACCATAAAAGGTATAAAATTTAAAAAATTTGGTATTACTATTCATAACGGCGAGTATGATTTGTTGTGGTGTGTGTTAGAACTCGAAGTTGTGTACAACAGACACTGATGTATTATTCAAAGAGAAGCGTACCGTGCAAGCTTGGGGTTTTACATTCTACCCTCTGTCAAATAATTTTGTCCACGAAATTTTTAAAATTGGTCTTGGAAATATAATGGAAAGTCCCACATCTGAAAAAGAGTCAATAAAACTATCAACTTAAAAGAATGAAAAAGAAGTACAAAGGTCACCCAAGATAACTCATACTAGCATTCCATGTAGGAAAAATGGATATGAAAGATAAACTATGTGTGAAGTTCTGATGGAGAGGGATAGAAAATATGAGCAGGAGAAAGTTAACAATATGAATGCCACAAACTTGTGATGGGACAAATGATCATTAGTTTCCCATTAAGAAAAGTATACGGACAACATTTTTTTGAAGTTACATTACATAAAGATGAGGAATTCATTTATGAGATTGACTTAGAAAATAAATGGATGTACTTAATTTTTATGTAGAGTTTCATTCTTTAATAAATTTCCACCACTAAATCTTTTGTTTAAATTATAAGTATTCAAGAAGACTTGGTCACACTAGAAGAGCTAGAATAAAAATCTATAGAATGACATAATCCACAAAGGATAAACTAAACATTTACCGTGTATTTAGAGATTAATTAAAACCAAAACGGTTAGTAAGAGATCTACTGATCCCCCAAAAGTATATACTTGTAGAGAAATAAACACTAATCTTAATTTCTAAAATTAAACCAACAACACCCCAATGTTAAATAAATACCATTAAATAAACTATTTCCCTTAATATCCTTCAATATAATCCAAAATAATATTGAAACCCGAAATGTAGAAGAATTTGGTTATATAGTCTTCCATGTTAAATTGTATCTCCAAATGACATCAACTACTCTTAAAGTCACACACTTAAAAAAATTAACCTAATCAAATATTCTATATTATAGGTTAATCATTCCGATAAATAACCCATTTCACTATAAATCCACAATAAAAACATAGATAAAAATCCACCATTATGCCTCAAATTAAACCCCATAGTATTCTATTTTCCTTGGGCATATAGTGTTCCCAACAAAGCGAACATCTTCCAAAATATTATTTATCACTTAATCACCAAATAATTTTCTTATACTAAGGGTATTCATTTGATAAGATATAAGAACCCAAATCAACTTATTATTGATCAATATAATCATTTAACTAAAAATAATTAGCCACACTATCCAGGTGCTTCACGTAGTCCAGTGGTAGGAGATAAATCCCAATCACACATTGGTTGTGTGTTCGATTGCCATAGCTTTGTCTGACATGATGGGTTGTCACACAGTCTGTATGTTGTCCTTTTTCAAAAGAAATATTTTATAGCATTACCAAAATGATATAAGTTCCTCAAAATAACAATAACATAATTTTAACTATAAATGTTATCTCATAACGTGCATTTTCATCCCAAAATATAATAACATGTAATTGCCTCAAACCCAATGATCATATAAAACCAAATGGTTGTTTATAACTATATCCATAAGTTAAAAGATAAGACTTCCTCAAATTTCATTTTCACATGGAAAACTATGGGGTTACAATTACAAGAGAAAATTATTTCAAAGTAATATCATCTACAAGGAGCACTAATACTTTTTAACATTTCTCCAATGATTTATTTTCACATATCTTCTTATTTGACCAATAAAATATCCTATTGAATATGGTATTCACTCGAGTATGGCCAGGACCTCTACATTTATAGCAAATGACTGTAAATGGATTCTTGGGACCATTTTTATCTTCATCCATAGTACTCTTTATTTTTCCTCAGAATTATTTACTTTATGTCCTTTACTACACGTAAAGTGTTTCTTTGGTGTCTCCTTCCACATTTCGTTCATGATGGAAGTTTAGGATTCTTTTCTCCATTGTCTCCACTGTTGGAGCTCTTATCATTCATCACATTTCTCTTCGTTGTTGAGTCCGGGAGTTGGTTAATATATATGTTTTTGATAATATTTTTGGAAACGGATTTGGCATGAACACGATATCTTTTAATCCTATGAAAATTCTATTTTGTTTCTCATTTACACCACCATTCCCACCTTGTACATAATTCTCAAGGTTACTATGACTTCCTTGGACTCAATCCATTGACTAAAACCAGAAAGCATTGTGTGATTAACAGTAGTCATAAAATCATTTAGAGAATATCATGACACCATATTCTCAGTTTGAAACACCTTAGGATTAACCAAGGTCATTTATTATCATCTTACATTAAAGTACATCAAATTAGTTTTTAATGAAAATTTAAATTATCCAAAGAATATCCCTAGGGAGTGTTGTAACCAAGAGTTCAGCAGGGGCCATTGTCACGCATCAGTTCCCGTTCGAGTCTAGATAAAAGCAGTGTTTTTGGGTTTTATCCCTAGGTACATCTGTTCCAGAGCCACCTCTACCTACTTGTATCCAGACAGGGATGTATTTTTTGGAAAACTCACAAAATCTATACAATACCAAAATTCTTGTAAGTAATTCTACACTAATCCTAAAAGTCTATCTTAGGTTTATGTGCTCTAATCAGGGTTAATAAAAATCTATTTTCCAAACATTGTACTAAACTTCCTCTGATTCCAACTGTAACACCCCGACCCCAGTTACCCAAAGTCAGTGCATTATTACATAACATTGGAATGATCATAGAATATCATATCTTGAAAGAATGATTAGTTTAGTATCCTTGGAATAAATAGGTACATTCATAAAGTTTACATTACATCATAAAATGAATACTACAACCAAAATTTTTCTCCACACTCATATCCAATTATACTATCCCTACAGGTCATTCATAAAATACTTCTTTAGATCCTGGGAAAAAATAAAACATAGAAAGTGGTGAGCTCAGATGCCCAATAAGGATGACAATATAGTGGAAACTTTCATAAATAAGCATAAACATTTAAGGAAATGTATAACTAAAACAAAATCCATTTAAACTTAAAATTTAGGATAATATGGAAGAAATAAAATGAAATAATTTCATTTATATACTCACATGGATATTCTACTAGTCGAATAATCACATGAAATATCAATAACCACTTTAATAATGATGGAATGCATAATGCTAGACTATCATAACCACGTAGCCAAGGCCTCGTGCCAAGACTACAAATAATATTTTGTCAAGGCCTCGTGCCAAGACACTAGTTTGTCTCACGAGACCTACTGATGCCTTGAGAAGATATATCGGGCTCCACTTGTAACTTACTAATTCCAACACATTCTTCATATGAAAAGTTTGAAACATAACATAAAGATTCGTATTAAAACTATCATACGAAATGTAAATACTTTTAACCACAAACCATGAATGGTATAAAAATAGCACATCCACAATCAAACATAACTCATTCGATACAATATGGAAGATTGTATTGTATCATATTAACCTCAATCGAGAATAATGAAGGATATTGACATAGATTAAAATAATCCTCAAACTATTGAGAGAAATACCCCCCTTTTTCTCGAAAACATTAAAAATTCACAGTATTTTTCAAAAAGCCATTTAAAATAGATTTTTTAATCAAAGTGTCCCATAACACATTGAAACATTTAATATGAGTTTTAATTTTAAAACATTAATTTCCATATAAATAATTCTTCAAAACCATTTTTAAAACATGGACATTAATGAGAAATATTTAGAATAATAAATCATTAAATTATTTAAAATGATATTTCAGTTAAAGTTACTAACGAAAATAGAGACACATGAATAAAAATAACTGAGGTAATCAAAACATTGTAATATTATGAGAATAAAGAGATTTATGATATACTATGTCAAAGTACATTATATACACCATATAAAAGTGATTTTCTGTATAACAACAAAGAAGTATCAAGGGAATGTAAATTGAGATGAAATATCTTATAAATACTATATCCTTAGGTTAAGGAAAAATCAACAACATAATTATGTGTGATAAATATAAATACACTCAATATGATTGGATATTCAATGTAAATAAATCAGTGTACATTCACACACATTCTTGTAAATACAACACTAATGAATTGGATATTTAACTCAACAAATTGAGAATGAGTTAAAAATTACATTTATGAAGTTCATATCGATGACATGAGAAATTATCAATGGAGTGATTATGTGTATCAAAATTATATCGATAGAAAGGGGAGTGTAAATTATTACATAAACAAATGAATAGTGATTCCAAACATAATCTTGGAGTAAAATAATCATTGAAGTATGCGTAAAGACGAATGAATGGAAATTGAAATTTCTACTTCCCATATCGATTTGGTAACTTATCATACATAAACCAATGAAAGAAGGATAATAAAATGATGATTTAAATATACATAAATTAATTTATATTACACAATGAATATAATCATGGGCAGTACACACCCCACATGCAATAAATAAGTGGCGAAAAATGGAAATCTCACAAAATTTAAAGTGAGATAAGAAACCCCTTAATTTGTATGTTTTCTTTGGTTGAGGGTAGGTTAGCCTCCTGTATAATGGGGAAATAATTGATATTGAATTATAAAAGGATCGTATACATTAATATGATATCATATATGATCTTTTAATATTTCTTTGTTAAAGATATCTTAGTATTATCGTCGTTTCGGTTGTTAACTTACTCGTTTTCTTTTTTATGTTTTGTTACATGAGTCGTGTTTGTTATGGGTAGGTTATATATTATTAATATACATAATGATATCAAGTCCTTAAAAACTATTTTTAATAATAAAACAATAATTAGTCTTCAATGGATATGATGGGGAAATGAATCTCATCGTGTTCGTGGAGACGGTAATCCGTACGTACGCACGAACGCTACTTCCATTTCGTTTTTCATTTTAAAAGGAATCAAAACCAACTGATACATAAGTATATTAATATTATTGTATAATATAATATCTTATATTTGTTACTTATGTTAAATAACACCATCCATTATACGTTCCAGGTATGGTATGAACGAATCATTTCACTTTGAGGGGGTGGTAGTCTGCACTTCCTCAAATGAAATTATCGTATATCTATAACACTTGAAACGAATAATGGTATTTTATAAAATGGAATTATAGAAGCTTATATATAAAATAAATATCATTAATATAATATTTAATTATAGTTTCATCATAATGGCCACCATGATAGGTGGTAGGAGATAATTGAACAATCATCGTTTCATGAGGCGTTTGGTTGCCATCCACAAGAACCATTATGTTATTCACCCATTATATGGATGTGTGTGTATGTGTAGTTAGAATAATTCTCATAAAAATATCCTAGTATATTTAGGATACTGGTTTTGTTACATTATCAAATAATAAGAAGATTTTAGGGGTTGGAGAATTAAAATAAAAGAAAAGAAGCAAAGAGAAACCATTACCTTTAATTTGGGTAACTATCTTTGGTTTGAACCAAAAAGGACTCTTGAAGTGACTTCTGCCTAAGGTAAGGATTCAAAGAGGAGGATAGGGATGTATGGAGATTCATTGGGAAGAGGTTGTATGAGCCAAAAGTATTTAGAGATGTGAGTAATTGGTTAGAAGTTTTTTCCTTTTATAAGGGGGAGGAGGGGCTCTTTAGAAAAAACTTAAAGTATTAATTTATAATAAATTCATATTCGGTTTATAATGGCTCCAAAGTGGATTATTCAAAGTATAATGTGGGGATGGGTCAAAATCCTTTCAACCAATATATTTTAGATAGGTTTGGGTCACTATATTAACCTTATATTTTTGTTTCAACTCTTCGTTAATTAGTTTGACATTTACCATGTCACTTTATATTTTTATATTATATAGTTAATAAGCTTACTATATACATACAAGCGACCGCCAAGTGGTCAATTAATGATACACCTATCATGATATAAGTTCTTTGGCTGATCTTTAGATTTTTAGGAATATAATATCAATTAATAATATAATACTTGTTTTAAAAACTCATTTATGTCAATTTTGAAACTATTTAATAATTGATTTTTGTTAAAGTCGTAAAAACTTTGTTAATTAATAAAATTCATTTAAGAAATCCTAACATGTAATATTAACCAAAACAATTCGTGGATGGAATCAAAACTTTCAATTTTTTTTTATTTTAACATCTATAATACCAATTATTTGATTCATTAATTAATAAGGAAAATACTGCATCATTATTGTGTAATAAATAAATAAAATTATTAAATGTATAAAAATTATTAATAAAATAACATTATGTAGGAAATATTTTTATCTTTATAATGAATATTTATAGTTGGAAGTATAACATATATAACCCTATATAAAAATTGTTTTTCTAAAACATATATGCTTATGTCATTTTTTTATTTACTTTAATTTAATTAATATAAAGTGTCATTATCACCTACAAGTGGCTCCATCGGGTCCCAAAATCGACCCAACGATGCCCATGGTCAGGCATGTATCATCCAATAAGGTTAGGACATGTTTTAGGGTAATTTATTATAATATTATTTTTTACCCTTATTTACCGGATTTACCCTTTAACTATGGTAAATAAAATATTTACCGAAGTAATTATTCAAAATGTCTAAAAATAAAAGGTACCTATTTACACAATTTGGAAATCTTTATTCCAAAAATGGAATTCATTTTTCCAAATTCAAAACACAGAAGTGGCAGAAATTAATTTAATATTAATTCCAATTGTTAAAACAAAAAGTGTGTTTTTAAGAGATAATAACTATCAAAACATTGACACTTGTTTATGTCATGTTTAAATATAAAATTACATCTAATGACCAAAATTGTATTAAATGGTAAAAATATATTCTAAATATACTTTAAAACTACTCAAATTCAAAAATTATCACTATTTATTATTTCGATTAAAAAATTTGTTTTTTAATAATATTTAGTGATTTTCCCTATTCATCAAAAATTTAATGTTTTGAGAAAAATACCCTAAATTCTGCCTAAGATAATTTTGATATTATGAATCCAAAAATGAAGTCCATTTTAAAGATAAAATGTATAAAATTTCAAAAAGTGGGTATTACTATTCATAACGGCTAGTTTGATTTGTTGTGGTGTGTGTTAGAACTCGAAGTTGCATACGACACATGCTACTGTATTATTCAAAGAGAAGCGTACTGTGGAAACTTCAGGTGTTACATAAGTGTGAAAATATAGATTCTAAGAGAGGGACCTAAAGAATAGAATACTAGAGACTCACCAAAGAAGAATCACCAATAAAAATTCCACTATGAATTCATATAATACCAACAATCCTAATGTAATTTCTTTATTACACCAAATCAAGGAATCACCTAATGATAATACATAGAGAACCATAAACTAATAAATGAAAATATTAGTACATTATTGATCAGTAATGATAGAATAAACCCCCTAGATGAAGAATCATTCACTTCAGTTCACCACTTAATTGCCTCAAGCTTGAAGAATAAACTAATATGGATGAATCAAGGCCTTATATTTATAAAAGGGGTGTACGATCGATCCAAAGAAGGAATAATATTTTATAATTGTTGAATATATTATAAGAAAAATTCCTATTTATTCCAATGTGCCTATACATAAAGGAATTGTCAAATAATATTGTTGAAATATTAATAGGGGTATGAATTGGATTAAAACCATGTATAATACTCTTTTTTTAATTAATATACATGTACCCACTAGAATCAAGTAATATCATAGGAAGAAGGAATTATTTTTTAATTTTCATATCCATCACGACCATCGCTACACTTTCCACCACAACCTTTCCATGTAAATGGTGTTCTTGAATGTGTAACCCGATATGGTTGGCCTTATGTCATAGCCCCAAATAGAAGGTCATTTTCCATCTACACAGCCTCCACTATGACAATGGTTAGGATAAAAATGCTATGGCTCATAGGGTTATTCGCCAAACACGATTCCATGAACATTCTCAGTTTTTATTGACCTATTTTACACTAGACATAATAATCCCAAAACAACTTTCATTAGGGTGTGGTGTTTCCCATTTTAAACTAAAAGCCTCCAAAACCCAGTTTTCAAGATTCCAACCTCCTATAACCTAGACCAAATCCATTTTAAGTATTATATTGTCCATGAAATCCCTCAATAAACTCCCTAAATAACAATAACATACCGATTGAAAAATTAGGGTTGTACATAAAGGAAACCTCAATCAAAATTAAAATAGTCCTGATATAATTCTAAAAATATTTATTATCATGGTAAAATATGATAGTTTAGAGGTTATTTATGGTTTTTAGATGTTATGAACATAATTTATATCTATGTTTGATCAATATTTCATTTTTATGAATGTTATAGAACCCATGGGAGATTTGTTGGGTAAAACCAGATAAAAACTCATAGGATGATAGTTGTGATTAGAAAAATAGAAAATCTATCAACCCAAAACATATTTGACTCTTTTAATTACGTGTGTGGATGATGTAAACTAAATGGTCATATATATGAAGATTGTATGTATAGGTATCTAAGAGATGTTCAAAACACTAATAAGTATGGATATTCAAAATTATAAGATATAAAATCCATAAAATGTTTTGAAGAAAGTGGGGATATATTGGAATCATAATAAATTTGAGTTTACAAAGATTGAATTTCATGTTTTCTAACCATTAAACCACAGAAAATTAATAAATTTATTAACATAAAAAGAGTACTGAAGAAAAATGGAAGGTATATTTTTAAGGATTTGAGATGAAATTTAGTGAGGCGTTATCTATAAATTGTGGGTGGAAAACCAAGGAATGGTGTGTGAGAGATCTGGCCATGCTAGACATGGTTAAAATGGCTATATCTATATCTGACCATCCTATGAATAAATTATAAATATCATTAAACAATTATAAGATAATGAGGTATCCATCACATCAGAGGTGAACAAAAAATGTTTTACATAATAAAGTTATATAATAAAGACAAAATAAATTCTATTATCATTGAAAGAAAAAGAATATAAGGTTGATTGTAAACTCTCATCTTAAAAGTTGCTTATTAGAGATAAACAATATTACTCATAATTCCTTATATTTTTTATTTGTGGGTTAATATATAGGTAAATTAAGGATATGAATTTTTATTGTATGCAGTAAACAAAAGATGATAAAGTTAAGGTTGTCGCCTAGGGAATGAAAAAATTTTGAGTTCTCAAATGGTGTAATTATAATTAAAATTCATCCTGATAAAGATAATTGAAGTGAATCCATTTAGTAGAGAAAAACAGAGATGAAAACTAATATTCTATTATTTCCATAAAAACTAATATTTTTAGAAGGCTTAAATACATAATGGTTGTGGTATGATAATCACACATAGAACTGTAGACCATGAATATATTAAATCTATATATAAAAGTGGTGTTGGTTGATAAAATTTTGAGACAATGGAATAGTTTTTTTTCATTATCCTAATTATTTTCAAGTCTATTTTAATGTGTACAGTATTACCTAATTGTATATTTTAAATAACTAATTATGCTATGTTTATATGAATGGAATTACATGAATTATTTATTAAGGTAAACATTTACAACCATGGTTATATGATTTTTTACACTAGTTTAGCCCATGTAGAATCATTTTTTGCAAACTAATGTATATTTACTTAGAGAAACATGTGATAACTTCTTTATCTCATGTGAATATACAATGTTATTCCTAATTCAAATGGAGATGTATATTAATTTTTTTGAATAAATTTTTTTTATAATTCCCTTTTATTATTCCATTGAATTTTTAAAATAACGGGAACAATGAAATAATTTCACATATTGAATCTAAGAATGTGTGGTGATATTGAAAAAAAAACACCAAGGGGGTTGTTGGTCATAGTGTGGTTGAATTAAGTTTTTTTAAATATATCAATATTTTATGGATGATGATTCATGGATGATGTATTTAGAATCATGAAAATTTATATTATCAGTGTGGTACATCTATTTCAAATATCTATATGATTTGAGAGTACAACTAAAATAACTCTTAGTTGAAATGATTACGAAAATGTTTAAAAATGTATATGGTGATATTTGACATAATCTATAAAGGGATAAAATAATTGTCTAGCTGGATGAATAATCTATATATATATATATATTATTTTGGACTTTTTTTTATGTTATTTAATAAGAATGTATTTTTTCCAAAGTGGATATGAGTCTATTTAAGTGAATATCCAATATATTATTATTCATGTAAGTGATATCTAGCCATGTAAGGGAATTTTTATTTTTGAATACTATTGTATATTCAAATTCTAGAATCATATAGGTGTTCGGACCAGCATAAAAGAAATCCAAAGCATATCCAAAGTGAGCCATGTAAGAGAAATTCATCCCTATAAGATATTCACATTGGTTTTTGAGAATGAAATATGAGATCATATCCTTACATGATAATAATGATTCCAAAATATAAAATTCTCATAAATGAATTTAGATGTTGTTTTTGTGATGTAAATTCAAATAAAAATCATGATATAATGAAATTATTTTTATTAATCCAATATAAAAGGAAGACCATATAATACTATTGGGAATCATAAAATATCCTCACATCACAAGCCAAATCATAATCATGCATTTATGCACATCATGCAAGTCTGGCTGGTAAATTTTTTTAACAAGTATGATTTGAGGGGAATAAGACACAGTAAATAAAATACCGTATAAGGGAAAAAATTATTCTATGTACATCATATATTTAAATGAAGTCATGGTTGTTTTCAAACCTCGTGAATATAAAAATGATAGCCTGCATACATTGGGTATTTAAATATTGTGATATTTGAAGAGTTTCTAAGATCATTATATTTATTATCTTGGAAAAAATTAAAATTTGTGTCTGATGGGGTTCAAAATGATGTTTCGATTAGTATTTTAAATTAGGATCATGTGTGATTTTGAATTATCAAAAATAATGCTAATTAATAATATTGAGACGTAATAAGTTTTTTTATTTTTTTATCCTATATTAATGTTGAATCAAGATATCAAAGAAGTTATAGATTATTATTATGAGAGACCATAAAATGGTAAAATATGGAATATATTTTTATTGATTAGGATTAAATAGAGATTAATATATTCATGTATATATTAGAGATTTATTCTAAAGATATAATATCATTCACTGATGGCGAAAAACTACATAAAAAATATTTCAAATTGGAATGGGGACTCGGACAATCTAATATATTTGTGAGTTTACCGACTATAATTTCTAATTATATATTATATATTATATTTTTTATGAATTTATTACACTTATAAAATAGATAATACATCTAATAATAATGATGGAATATCATAAAATGTAGAAATATTTGTTTTTTGTTTATTCATAATTGAAGTAGTGAAGTCTCTTATAGTAGATTCTAGATGCTATGGAAATATACTCACATCTATTTTTGATGGTAATTATAAAATAGAACACATTTGAATCTATTTTGATTGTACTATGATATAATTGGTTGGAAAAATTTGTTGATGATAATGGATAATAATTTTGGGGTTATAAAAAACATAGAAATTAGTGGTCTTTCATGAAAATCATTATAAATATTGTATAATGACATAATTCATTTGTTTATTTTACATGAAGTGTGGTTGTGAAAATTTGTTCAGTGTATTAATAATTTTAATCGGTTCAAGAGGTTGAATTTAAAATGTACAAAATTAATAAAAAGAATACTACTGATTCACCACTTGTTGATATCCCCCTCAAACCATAGGATCTAAATTTGAACTTTTATTAGAGTTGTATAGTGGATACCAACCGAAAAATTTAATTATATATTTTCACAAAAGGGTTTTAGTATCATGTAATAGAGATTGGTATAGTATTTGAAAATTTAGGGTTTAGCCATGCACATACCCCAAGAAAGGGAAATACAGTCGTTAGTGCTCTTAGAATAAATTTTTACTACAAGTTTAGAATGAGTGTGGTAAAGAGTGGAATATGATGACTCTCTTTATATAAATACGCATCCAAGTAAGGGATAAAAAGGAGGTGATGTGATTTTCTATTATTTAAATTTCACCTTCCTTTATCATGCTTATTCAACAGCATAAATTTTGGGGGTGGTGAAATTCAATACATTAGGGGGTTCCACATTAGTGGGGAAACTAAAAATGTTTATCCACTCTCACCTTAGGGAATCAGTTATTTTTTAGATTTTCTGATAATCCCCATCTCGAAGATATGAGAAATGATTAAGTATTCATGTCACTAAAAATGGGTATTTAGCCTATAATATAATAAAATTTTATTTGATAAGATATTTCATTATAGGTGGGTGGGTATAATAAGGTACATAGATTATTTTGTATCAAAATTTATTACGATACAGTAGGTGAATGTAATGAAATAGAAGCCTCCTGTTATACATTACCTTATATTTGTCCTTAATTAAAAATGGGATGAGATATAAATGGTTTTCAATATTGAATTACATCATACCCCTTATAGTAAAATCATTATCTTGTTTATCCTTTATCATCAAACCAAATCCACCCATTTCTTACAAATTAAGGATAATACAAAAGTATAGAAAAGGGGAAAGATGTTTTTCCATGAGATTGTGAAGGTACATGGTGTATCTTCTCCAATAATTTATAATAAGGATCAATTATTAATATCATAATATTATAATTTCTATAAATAATCTATGGGGTTATATGTGAATGTTATTATTGCATAAAATCATCAAAATGATAGGTAAATGTAGTAGGTAATCTAATCCTTTGATAATATTCTTTACTCTAACATTATGTATTATAGGTGTTCATTGGATGCCTATCTATCATTGATTTGGATTTATTAAAATAAGAGTTGATAATAATCATTCAGGATGGATCCTTCTAAAAATATATATAGTCATCAATTCTGGTATCTACTCTATTAGATAGAGGATTGTGTGACATTACATGTTGGACAAAGAATAGAGTCGGTGATGAGTGAATTTTTTTTGGATGACTACTGATGAGTTAGATTAACTGAAGGTTTTGTATGGTATTCCTCATAGAAAATTGTAATTTTCTATAGGTAAATATTTAATCTTGAAATTTTCACCTTGTTTTTCTGACAAAAATTTGAAAAGAAATGGAAGATAATGTCAAATTATATGAACCCTTCTCATATTGTTGAAAGGATTTGAAAAGTTACATATCAGATAAATAAACACATCATATTACATTAATTAATGATTCTTTAATTCTTTCCTAATTGATATATACTATCCTAATATCATCTATTATCTATATTTGGAAGAGTTTTAATTAGATTTGGATGATTCTGTGATCAGAAATCAAATCTGTATTATTGATTCATAGAACAAAGTAACACCATGGATATCAAATACTTTGGTTTGGTTTCTGTGGAAGCATAAGGGGACTCCACAAGTAATTTAAATTAAGATCACATATGAGGGTTTAGAATAATTTCATTATTTTAGATCAATATAGGGATAAATATATTATGGTTAGAAAGTGATATAGATGGGAGAATATTAACAGCAAAAATTCCATTATCATATATTTATTTTTTATGTATTTATACTATTATTTATCTTGAGATATAGAGTTTAATTACTATTTTTTTTGAAATTACAAGGATATAAGATTATGATTCATGATTATTTTGTACATGTCAACTCTTCACTATAAATTTCAATTCTACTAGTGATAAATTGTCGGATGCATGGTTATCCTAACAATGAACTTAATAATTTATAACTATTGAGTTATAAATATTTTAAACTATGGGAAATGAATTTTAGGAGTGTTCTACTTCCTTTTCTAGAATTATTTTCTTAATCCTCATAAAACACACCCCCCATCCTCCCTTTGGATTCTTTTTCCCTCACAATAATTCATAAACAATGTGAGTGGACCTTTGAGAAAAATTAGGCTTTATCACCTCATTACCTATCTATATTTTTCTTTCCTTCTTTCATATTTATCTCAATTTCTATAATGGCCTTAGTATTGTATTATATAAATGTTATATTTGGGTACATTCATGTTTAGGGATTATGATAAATTTATAATGGATTATTCTCTATTATTTTAGTGGAATAACATCGCCTTGAAAATATTTAATAATTTATGAAGGGTGTCTCATTATTAATATTTAATTTCTCAAACCATGAGTTTTGTAATATTTCATAAATAATTCCCCTTCAGATATTGAAATAAATATATTTTTTAATGAATGATTACTATTTTTTACACTGAATCCTTTTTAACGAAACTATTTTTTGAGAGATTTTTTTAATAAATATGTATATATTTTATTTTCAGTGAAACATGTATATATTATGTTTGTTAAAATATATATAATTAGGTCTATGGATATATTATATGGAAATGATTTTTTGAATTATATTTTTACAATTTATAATGAATTTCCATGATTTTTTATATATAATTCTTAGAGATATGTCATATCTAATATATTAGAAATATTTATCTTTTTAAAATCATTTTTATTAATATTTCCTCTCGGTATATTAATTTCACTTATTTCTCTTGATGTTATAGGATGTTTTTGTCTATTATTGTAAGGAGTGAATTTATATAGTATGTAGTTTAATTTATACTTATAAAATATAACAAACATCATTCAAAGGAATTTTAGTACTAAAGAGTGATCATTGGAAACGATTTTAATTTTATAATATGATTATTTAGGGGACACATTTCTTCCTTAATGGATAAATCTTGGGACATAGTTTTCTATTTACTACTCAATAATGAGGACATATTTCTCCTAAAAAATTTAATAGGAGGTCATAGTGCTCCATGAAGGTGTTATTATATATCCCTACCATAGTCTATTGGTACCTACTCATGATGTCCATATTGATAAATTTTTATAAATTCTATTTTTGTTTCAATGATTAGTTCCATTAAAATTATTTCTATTTTTTCATAAATGATCCATTTCATCCACTAAAAGAGACTAATGTTTTTCCATGTTAATTTAATAAAATAACTAAAACATGTTTTCATTATATTTCATTCAATATAGCATGATATAATTTATATTAAAAAAAATTCATATTGATCACATGATGATATCCTATTCACCATGTCATTATAACACCCTGTATACACCTTTTGGTTGTATGTAGACTGTGATTATTTTTTATACTTGTAAAGTAAATGATTCATTGAGTAATATTTTATTATTTTTATGAACCTTGTGGTTGAGGTTGGTAGATGTAACAGGTGATTAATTCTCACTTATCATGAGGATATCAGTATCAAGGGTCATTTTTTGTCTTCCATCGATTATGATTATGTATCAATTAGTCACTATTTTGAATCTCCTAATCATTTTCTCATCCCCTATTTTTCATTTTGGTTAACATTTATTTTTTCGATCTTCATTATGTACATATTGAATTTTTATGGTGATGGAAAATTATTTAATTCATGATATTTTTAACCATTTTTATTTCAGTATTCAATTTTTTATTTCATTTTTAGAAATCAATTTATTTCAATACTACTTATTTACATGGATAAAAATACAATTTATGGAATGATCAAGATTCATTATTTTTACAAACCACTTTTAATATTTGTTTCCAGTTCTCTAAAATCATTTGTATTAGAGTATGATGGAGTCCAACTCAATATTTTATAGCCCATAGAAATTAGTAAACCACCACTGGCATTTTACTAGGCTAGCTTATGGTTCATTATGATGTATAATGGTTTTGTTAATTATAAAAAATTTCTATTCAAAATCCATAAATTTTCATAAATACACAAAGATAGCGATTTTTTTAAAGTCTTTTAACCCTACGTTATAAAAGTTATCATTTATATTTACCAATAATATCATATTGTGTTATTAATTTGTTATGATACATTTAATTTAATTTAAATTCATAAATTTATCCCATTACTATGTGGATGTTTCCTATAATATGGTTCATAGAACAAAGGAAAAAATGAAAATTTGGAATCAGTTGCTTATATTGAAATAAAATATCTCTATGTCTTGCAAGAAATCCTAGTTCATTATCTATAGAAATAGAATATCCACCATTATCTTTTTTTAACTTCTAGATGTAATAACTCTCTCTATTCATGTGGTGTAGAAGAATTTTATCATGTTCTATGTGTTACTTCTAATATAAATCATCCCCTATATGTGTATTTTATATAATGATTTATTTTTGTAAAAAAATTGGTTTTAAATTATTAGTAAGTTGAACATTAGGCACCGATACTTAATTCACCTTCATATATATGAGAGAGTATATGTCCTTTAAAAGTAATTATCTAATACTAACATATGATTATCTTTTCATAAGATTTTGTTTATAATTTAAATTACATAAGGCTAAAAATAAGTATAAAATTTGTAAGAGTGACTATGGTTTTCTTCCAATTCTCTAAAAGAGATTATAGAAAATAAAAAGATAGAAACTATCCAGGATGTTGTGTGATTTGTATTAAATTTTTATTAGGTTTAAAGAATATTCTTGAAACATTCATTCTCAAGGTTTTGTTTAATCAATTTTCAATAATCAGTGAAAGGTTCATAAATTGTATGTCTATTAGATAGTTTGGTATAAAGGGAAGAATATTTATTACGTCTCACATCCATATTTTATTTATACAATGGATAATTATTCCCCATTAGTTTTTGATGTATCTGATAAATAATTATTATGTTAGGTTATTTTGTTCATATATATATATATGATTCTCAAAATATTAATAGAAATAAAAACATTAATGAATATATAGTTTTGGGTTCAACAACATTTGTTATGAATCATATTCTACTATATTAAGTGGTTATTGGAAATATTCTATATATTTTTTATCTATCATTACCCACTATCCCAATATCGAATGATGAGTCTCCATGAGTAATTTTTGTGTCTATTAACATATATAACTTCTTACATGTATATATTTTAAATTTTAATTTTTCTTTATCCTTATTTAGTATCCCTAGAAAACATAGTTTAATAAGTCTCATTTTTTTATTTCCTATACCATCCATTTTATCTCAATTTTCACCACCTTTTTAGATATATATTGCTTGTATCTTTATTTATTCAAATTATTTCATGGTCCTCTCATCAAAAAACATACATCCCATGTATTTCACTAGTTCAATGAATTCTCAATAAATAGTGTTATTTACATTCATTTTTGGATGTTTCGTCCATATTTAATAGAGACACATTAAATTAATGATTTTTAATTCTTTAAAATTCCATAAGATGCTTTTTAATTAGTATTAGAGTTCCAATTAATTCATTAACCACCATATCAAAAATAAATTAAGTACCCTTTCGTCTGATTTACAAATATTCCCATTATCTAGGAGGTATATCAATTATAATAAAATTTTTTATCTATATTACCCATTTATCCGAATTTATTTTATTAAAAAATCCATAAATCATTTATGAATTTTGGAAACATCTTCTCCTAGAATGAAACAAAATATTTGATACATATCATAGAGTTTCACCCATATTTGTTCTAGTACATCAGCGTATTCATGTGATAAGTTTAAATATTATTCCAAGTATCATTTGTAAACATATAGAATGATACCTACCAATATATATATTTATTGATGGCACAAGTTTATGTGTTGTATAATTTGTTGTTTGACATTAACAATATTGTTTCACATGATCTAAAAGATTAAAAAAAATTACACAAATTTTAAATCAATATATAAAATAATATAATGGTTACTTTCTATATTTATTAATAAAGAAAACAATTTTTTATTCCAATACTTAATATTAAATTCCAACATTATATTAGTATAAGGGATTCTTAAAGACTATATTGAATGTAAAATATTATTTAAAGTGATGATTTATTAACAGGGAGGTGAATTTAATATATTAAATAATAAATTCATTAAAAAATATTTTAATAAATTAAAAAGTAAGGAAAAAACAAACATTGTGATGTAGTTTAAAATATTTTAAACATAAGTTTTAAAGACATAAAAAAATGGAATGAATTAATAGATTACATGCTCATAAATGAGTATGGGATAATAAATCCCTAATATCATATAAATATTATATGTTAATCATATTCAGGCTCTTAACCCCATATTTCCAATACTTTTATCCATACTAAAGAAGAAGATCTTATCCTGAAATCTGTTTACATAACATACCGTGTAAAAGTAGTCTCCAATTTCGTATAATGGATGATAAAATTATTAAACAAAGAAATTCATCATTCATTATGAGTATATACATATAATTCTAAGGATTAAAATGGATTTTTTTATTATATTTTGTTTTTTTGTTAATATAAAATGTGATAGAGAATAATATAACAAATAAATAAATTTATCACAAAAAGAAAATATTTTTAATATTTCTTATGTAAATTTATTGAGTTTCATGCTTAATTTTGAATACATGTTAAATATGTATTGAAATTTTAACATGGGATTCATTTTTTAAAATATGAAATCACTCATAAGATACTTTTATAGGCATATAGATCTGAACATTTTATGAAATTCCCATTAAATAATTAAAAAATAATATTCAATAATTACATTGAAGTCTTAGATAAATGTAAAAAATAAACTATTAGCTTCACTCACTTGTAAAATAGTTCATCAAATATAAGATGAGGTTTTTGTGAAAATGTCATAGAAAATACATTTTAATTTTTTCACCACCAATAAATGAATAATAAACCATTTTTTATTTTTTATTCCATTTTCTATTGATAATGTCTATCTGATATCAGTGTGGCATTTCTAGTAGGTCAAAAAGTTTTATAGAACTCTAATATTTTTTTCCAATGGTTATGTTCCTCAGAAATAAGATTTTAAACTTATGTTTTCTAAATATTTCAATATATATTTGTGGTAGGTCATAAACATAGTTGAAATTTCCCCATTGAAAATATTTATACAACGAATTTATGTATTTAAATTATCCAAATAATGGAACATAAGATTTAATTAAATAAATCACTAAACACCAATAACTTTTAGTTTTTTAAACATGGAAATCAAAATTAATACATCATATATATACTCTATAATGATAGATTATTGGAAATTCATGATACTTTTATATCTGGTTTATTAAGAAAAATGATGAGATGAACATTATATGAAACTAGTGAATGATCTATTTATCCATTGTTCAAATAAATTAGTGATATATGTGGGACACTGGGAGCATAATAAGGGGAGGTTATAAGTACATTGTATTTTTTTAATATTGAATGTAGTTTTTATGGTTAAGTGTTTCTTCTTAATAATGATATTAAATTATTATAAATTATTAATATGTTAAAAAAATATGTGCAACTTCAACTCAGTGATATTTTTAAGATAATTAAATCAAACTATGTTAGTGAGTTTTAAGGTCAAAAATTTATTTAGAACCAAGGATATTATGAAAAATATCATAGCATAGTCCAACATGTATTCCCCAATGTAATGGTATATCTAAAAGGAATAATCATTCCATGTTATATATATTTTGATAAATTGTCAATTAATTTAACATGTCTATATCTTGCTGGATGAATAATCATAAATTAGTTGTTACCCTACTTAACTATTGTCAACATATATGGTATTGACTAGAAAATATCTCAAATTATATATTTTGAAAAAAACATTTGTGAAGATAATGACACTCAATTTTTCATAAAAAATTCTATTTAAATTCAAAATATCTATTTGTTGGATATCCCAAAGACAAAATGGGTTATAATTTCATTATTTAAAAGAGAATAAATTTTTATGGGTTAATATAGAGTATTTATTGAGAAAATAAATAATTATCATAAATAAAATAAGATTAAAAGTGAAATTATTGAAATTCGAAGACAAGAAAAACAAACTAATTATATACATGAAATAGGATATGGTTCCATAAAAGGTTATAAAAACTAAACTAGATAAGACATTAAAAGGGACTTGTCCATATTGTATGATCCATTATGAGGATAAGTGTTATAAATTACTTATAGACAACGATAATAAGGCATAGAATAGATATGAATTGAATACCTATCTCAAAAATATTGAGTTTTATAAGGAAAATAAATAGTTAGTGGTCATAAATCAAAAATAGGCTTTATGAACACAAATAAATATTAGAATGTGGTTGAATCACTAAAAGTGTACAACCTATATTGTATAAGTACATTTTTTTAAATATAACTGAATAATGATGAATTATATTCATATAGTGTTGACTTTTTGGTGAAAGGTAGCAAACAAACTCACAGTGTTTACTATAAAGAAGCCTTGTTAGAAGTAGTTATGATACATTCTATTGAGATTTTCATCACCACATTATCTTAGTATGATTGTTAGATTGAAAAATGGATATCAAAATAATCTTCCCTAATATAAATCTTTAAAAGGATGTTTATACGATATAACATGATGTTTTTAGTTTCACAATTGTGTTTCTAATAAATAAAAGTTACAATAGTACATTTATAGATTGAAGAAAGAATATGAGAGTTGTAATATATATTTTAATGATACATTAAAAATGTTTATTCATTAAAAAATATTATTCTTATTATATAATAAGTACACTCGGAGAACAATAATTTTTTTGGTATAACACCCCAACATTTTATTTCTCATTATTAAAATTCAATTTCGTCAATAGATTTAAATACATTGAATGTTGAGTCTAAATGAACATTAATGTAGTATACTTTTATAATGTATCTATTAAATTGGTGGAATGAAGAGTAATAAATAAATAATACAAAAGAATATGTATAAATATATTATATAAAGAAAATATATTAATAAAAAATTACACAATTGTTAGTAATGAAATTTTATTCTTTGAAAATTAAATTTTTCCCTCAAAAAATAAATTTCACTTATTTTTGGGAAAAGTAAAATAATTTTTTTAACACCCCTACCTAGAAGTTGAGATCCAAAGTAATATTTTATAACATTAGCATGATTAAATAAAATAAAATTAGGAAGGAGTTATCTTTTTAGCTATCTTGGAAAGCTATATTAAATTCATAATACTCACTAAACATTTGGATGTAGTAAATGCAAACCTGATACATAATAAATAGAAATTAATATCCGTGTTGAATGATTATTCAGTGATTTTTTATTCATAACATGGGGAAAAGAAACTTAATAGGAGTTAGATGAAATGATTTTTAAGGGTATTTAATGAGGATGAAATAAAAAAACAATGGGAATAAATAAACATAGAAATGTAAATAACTCATAATGCCAGACATTAAAATAATTAAATAAGGAGAATTCAATATGGTATGGTATGAAACTCAAACCCATTTCATTTTATCAATGAACTAAAAAATAAATGTATCCATGGATATGTCGAATCAAAATATCTTGGATGTATAATAAATGATACTGAATGACGGAACTATTAATACCTTTCACTAGACAGATTAGCTATTATTTAAAAACCCATCTATTTTGGCCAACTATTTAGTCTCATGTTAATACTAATGCATTGAGGGGCTATCCATAACCGGGCCCCACACATGTCCTAACTATCAAAATCATTCCTCATATATAATAATTTCTTTAATAAATAAATAATAATCATTATCAAATATCATTATTTAATAAAAGATATAGGTTTATCAATAATTCCTTAGTTAATAAAATAACAGTCAAATGAACACCGTATGAAAAAAATGAAATATAGTTTAGAAAATAATAATATATATTGTAGAATAATAAATATATTAATGTAAATTTCCAATAAAAATTGATTAAAATAATGTGATTTTTTCAGGATAAATATAACAATCTAAAAAATTATGTGAGATAACAATGATAATTATTAAGAACATTTGGTAGGATAATTATCATTAAACATTCCAAAGTGTCCCATACCACATTTAATAATTTAAATAATAGTAAAAATGAAAGAATAATATTAAAATAAAAATATAATATAATTATATTAAGTATATTAATGTTATAACATGTCAAGAAGAATTATAGACCCCAAATATAATTGAATTAGTTTATACTAACAAATAAGTCACAATAGAATGTAATTTGAGAAAAAAATTGTGGCCTTAACCTTTATTTTTATTGTAATTATCCACTTGTATAGATGCTTAAAATATGTTAATAACTTATACCATAACCTTAATAATGTTTAAATATTATATATAATATTCTTATAACATCTTTTTACCCATTTGTTAACAATCTTTCAATATTATCACTATTCCGAGTGTTAATTACATAGTTTTCTTAAGTATGTCCCAACTTGTTGTTTTATTATCAAATTATGTAAATAATTAAATAAATAATATAAACGTTGAATTAATTATCTTATATATTCATTACACATTTATTCAAGAAAATCTATAAAGATTGTAGATGATAAATAAAATTCACCGTGCATGGAGACGGTAGGTAGTACGTACGCCTGAATGCAACTTTCATTTATTTGTTGTATTAAGAGATTTATAAGTAAATGATATGTTTATATTATTATAACAGTATAATATATATGTTATATATGTTTCATATCTTTAAAAATATTATAATTCATACATTCCATGTATGGAATGAACGAGTAACATCGCTTTGAGGGGGCGGTTGTTCAGACTTTCTCAAATGAAATTATCATATTTACACAATATAGAAAGCATAAAGGTAAGTTCTAAATAAAAATTTAAGAACCATAAAACAATTATAAATATGATATATTTCATATATAAATAGTGTTTCCATAATAATTTCCACCATGAGAAGTGGTAAATGAAAAATTATCAATAATCATTTCGTGAGGAAGTAGTTCGCCGTACATAGAAACATATTGTTTTTACCCATTATATAAAGGTTTGTGTATGTTTAGGTAGAAATAATCACATATAAAATATTTTAATTTATAGGATACTAGTGTTGTTATTTAATCATGGAATGATATTATTATATGGATTGGAGAAGCAAGTGAATGAAAAGAGATTGTTGGAAAATCGTACGTTAATATCTGGTAACGAATTTTGGTTCATATCGTAAGGAGTACATGAAAATATTTTTTCCCAAGTGTAGGATTATATGATTCATATAGAGGTGTTTAGGGTATATTTGTTCTTTTATGGTCTAGCCATTGTGTCTTGAGAGGTGTGAGGAAGTGGGAGCAATGGAGGCCCATTTATAGTATGGGAGGAGTGTCACTCTTGTTATATTTTCTCAATGGAATTCCATACACATTATTCAAAGTGAAAGTGGATACAATAATGGAACCAATTCATGAAAAGTTATTATTGGTTATAAATATGACCATTTAATGTAATTTGGACAAGTTTATACGTCATTTGGGCCCTTAATAATGAGGTTTAGTCCCTTGTTAAGCTAAATTTTAAATTAATCATTGTAATTAATTTTAATTAAATTCTGTAATATTTATTCTTCATAAAATAATATGAACATATTACACATTTAATATTATGATTATTCCAAATATGAAATCCATTCTCTCTAATTCCAATCACAGATGTGGAGAAATTAATTTAAATTTAATCCTCGTATGGGCTGACATTACAGGGGTTTTAAGTGAAAACAACCAACATTTTGCTATGATTTTATAGTCAATTTTAATGTTAAATTTGATATAATTAAAAAAATTTATTTAATTCATAAAAATATAATCTAATTAAACTTTTAAAATATATATAATATAATTTATCCTTATAAATAAGTATGATGAAAAAGCAGTTTTAAACTAAAAGTTATTAATTTTCACTATACATTAAAATTTGAATCATCATAAAAACTAAAAAATATTAAGTCTAAAATAATTTTAATATTTTTTATTACAATTTTTAATTTCATTTTTATATATTTAATTTATCAAATATTAAAAATAGGATTTAAAATGGGTTCTCTATTAAAATGTGTTATAAATATAGTATTTTAGGCAGAAAAATTGGTTTTTTATATTAAGCCTATGAAATCTATTTGATAAATGTCAATTAAAATTATTAAATATTTGATATATATATATATATATATATCAGATTAATATATCTCTCTAATTGTAATTAAATTAATTTTTAGGGTATAACAGCTTTTTGAGATTAATAATATTTTACTTTTTTCATCGATCAGTTTCCATATAAATTTTTAATTAACTTGTAACTAGTGGGTTATATTTTAAATATGTGTAAACCATAAATTTTCATAATTTAGTTAATCCTATTCATAAATACTAGTTTAATGGTTTGGTTATATCTCATAATATTAAATAGTAATATTTTGATAATGTATTATTGTTCGGTAAAACTCGGTCTTATGTGTAAAGTAAGAAGTCGAAGAAACTCATTACTTCATGTAACATATGTCAAGTCATTGTTGTTTAAATTTAAAGGATTTAAATATATTTAATTTATTAAAATTTTAAATATATCATAATTTATTGGGATACTATATTACCTTACATGGTTAGTGTTGCGTGTCACACGCGCTTTCGAATAGAATATTCTTACTCTAGAATTTCAGTGTGTACATTTTATAACTTATTTATAAATATTTTTAAAATATTGAAACATATTTTTGATATTCTCATGTAAAAAATATTTTAGAGTGATATTTTTTAATTTTTTTTAAAATATTTATTTTTTCAGAATAGTAAAAAAACGCTAATTTTTATTTTAGACATTATTTTCATTTAAAGAATATATAAAGTTATATTTTGTTTTAAACTTGTTTAAAATGTAAAATAAGTTCATTTATATTATTAATAATCAAATTTTGGTCATTATAATTAATTATAAGTTTTATTTTGGTTTTAAAACTTTATATACTAATTTTTTCTTCTAAAATATAGTATTTCATTACATTTTGCGTGTTTGATTTTTAGTAAAAATATAACCTATTTAATTTAAATTTGATAATTTGGATTCCATATTTTCTACCATCAAGTATAAATTTAACAATGAGTCCACTTCTATTCTTTTATAATGTATAATAAAAAATATACACCATATTTATGTTTAAAGCAGATTTACATGAAGTTGAACCACGGTATAAGGGTAATTTTTCTAATTAGACAAGTTTAAAACCTATTTATTTTCAATATTTTGACTTAAACCTATCCCAAAATGAATATGAATACATATAAAATAATTATTCTTGATTATGAAATTATTTTACATTAATCATTTATGAAGTCTACGCGTGCCCTCTCCCCACATTAAAAAAGAACCCATCCTTTATCTATTTTCAACCGATTTGAGCCATCTATATTGACCAAAATATGAATCATCATATTATAAACATCTTAATACATGAATTATTGGTTCTGGAATTATTAAAATACCATTCACGGGGACATTACGAGAGGATCTAAGGAATACTTACTGAAGAATATGTAATCATTCTACCTCACATTTTTATATTTAATTCACACTCTACCCAATATAAATATATGATATTAATAATAATATAATAAATTATGTATTTTAAATATACATAAATGTTATAATAATTATTTAACCATAATTATTCTATCTTTTTTCCATCAAATGGAATGTGGATTTATCACTCATACTGTAACACCCATGATAAATAAAGTATATGACATTTTTATATATTTGTGAATAAAATATTAATATTACTTTAAATGGGATTCTATGCTCGATGGCGTACCCAATAAGCAGCAATGAGTTTCTTGGGAATCTTACGTTGCACTCTAATAATAAAATAATATTATTTTAAATGGTAGTTAACGCATAGCCGTTGTAATGGCGGGAATGAAAAGAACTAAATACAAAATGATTATATATGTTTGTCAAAAAAATTTACTCTTTACAATAATTGTTAGAGGGTAAAAAATGCAAATGAATCCAGTTTTTAAGCGTAAACATTCTAATATTCTTTAAAAGGTCGATTAACCGCCTTTTGATGGCGAACCCCTTTTAAATCCAATTTTTTAAAATTTTATAAGATCTATTTTTCAAAATAAACATATTATTTATGATTGGGACATTTAAATTTACCTTGGGTTAATTTTTGGTATTTTTCTGACAATGTTCATTTTTCAATGAATAGTGAAAAATAATGCATTTTACATCAAAACTGCTTTTTCATATAATTTAATTATATGGTTATATTATCATTTTAATTTTTTTTAAAGTTTAATTAGAATATATTTTTACCATGTAATTAAATGATGGTCATTGGGATTAATTTCACTTTGGAATTAGGCATAAACAAGTGCCAAACTTTTCATAAATATTGTTTCAAAAAAACCCGGTATTTGGTTTGACAACGGAATGTTTTCTTAAATTAATTATTGCAATTTATGTGTTTGGAATTTGGTAAAATTAATTAAATATTTGGAATAAGAAGGTCCAAATTATGTAATTAAGACTCTTTTGTTTTTGGACATTATGAATAGTAACGACGATAATTATCTTTAATTATTTTGATTAATGAGTAATCGGGTAGTTAAAGATAATAAGATAATATCATGATAATAAAAAATGACCATTAAATGTGTCCTAAGGCTACTGGTTGTCTCATGGCCGACCATGGGATGTCTTGTGCCAAACTTTGGGGTCCCATGGAATCACTTTTGTGAGAAAGTGACTTTTTATCTATTTATTTTTAAAAAATGTTAAATGTGACAAAGAATGTATCACCTATGTAATATATTTTTAATTTTGTCTTAATAAATGATCCTTTGGACTATAAATATTCATTGGAAATCTATAAAGATTTCCTACATAATAGTATTTTTTTTAATTTTTAGAGATTACATAAATTAAATTATTCATGACATCATGATGATGCAGCGATGACCTCATTATTTAACGAATTAAATAAAATGGAAAGATAATGTAAAATGTAAGACCTATAAATGTAAAAAACCTATTTTATGGGTGGATTTAGAACCCTTATCACCTTATCCTAGAAAAAAATCAATGTGGGACCATTAAAATCCGAAACTGATTTGGAAATAATGTTACATTTTATACCTTTCCAAGAGTACCCCTCCTCTCCTCTTATAAAAGTCCCCCACCTCTACCTCCTTACCCACACTTCAAAAACCTTTTGATCGGCCAACACCTGTCCATTTTGTCTCTCCACATCCCTCTCTAACTCCTTGAAGCCTCACTTTGGGCAGAATACATTCCAAGGAATCCTTTGAGCTCAAATCAAAGGACGTTACCCGATTTTAAGGTAATGTCTTCACTTGAGTCCTTTTGTTTTATTTTACTTTTCCAACCCCCTAAATTATTTTTATTCATTTATTTTGTAACAACTCCATTATCTTCATTATACTAGAATGTTTTTATAAGAATAATTCGAGCTACACATACACACACCTACATCTAATGGTTAAAGAACATACTGTTTCTGTGGATGGCGAATTTCTGCCTCTCGAAACGATGATTGTTCAACATTCTTCTAACACCTTAAAAGGTGGCCATTAAGATGACACTATATTTAAATATGATATCTAATATGTTTATGTTTTACTTAACCTTCTTTATTTTTCATTTATGGAATACCTTTATGGTTTCCATTATGGGTAAACGCGATATCTTTATTTAAGGAAGTGCGGACTACCGCCCCCTCAAAGTGATTTGATTCGTTAATACCATATGTGGTATGTATAAAGGATATATTTATTGATATTATATATGATACCATACTGTAATTAAATTAATATTATTTATCATTATGTTTTTATTCAATTAAATATGAAATATAAATGGAAGTAGCGTTCATGCGTACGTACAGCTTACCGTCTCCATGAACGATACATTTCATCTCTTATCTCAAAATGTTATGTACTATTATAAGTACATATATATAATGGATATATATGTAATATATTACAACTAAATTATGGATATCATTCTGTAATTATAACATATATATATCTCTCATTTTGTTTTAATTCCATTAATATGACAAAAAATGAAAGTAGCGTTCATGCGTACGTACGGCCTACCGTCTCCATGAACGGTGCTTTTAATTTATCTCCAAATGCTATGGAATGGTATAAAATGAACATATAATTGATATATATGATATTTAAAACATCAATACTAGTCTGGATATTATGTACCTATAGCTACATGGAAAATTATTTTCCACCAAGTTCAATTTTTGACTCATGTACCAAACATCGACAAAAGCGTCTGATATGAACTAATATTATTAACCAATTATTAAAACATAAAATATGTGATATGAACTGTCTAATAATTTTTATACGAGGTACTTAAGAAATTATAAATTGACCAAATATTATTATTCAAGAATATAAAGAAACGAACAAGACATGTTGGACTTGAGGTAAGGGATCCTACTCCTCTCTTTCTTTTTAAGTACACTCTTTTATGTCATTCCTTCTAAGCTCATATTTATTGTGATGGGGGATGTTCTTTTATATTCCTCTTGCTGAGAATTTTATGTTAATATGATGAGATACCCTATTTGATCTCATCAATCAATTTTTTGAAGTTTTAAGTGGTGTCGTTAGGCTGCCGAGTTTTCGTAAGGGATTTTTTGTCTCACTTTTATTCCCGTAAGATTTATGCTACATTTTACACAATTTCCTTTGAGTGGTGTATGTACTGACCATTATGTTACACATTATGTAATATAATTTCATTTATGAGTATTTACATCAATGTTGTATTGTCCTTCTTTCACGGGGTGTATGTTTCGAAAGCTACCCATGTCGGTAAGAGAACCTTTCACCCTCCTCTTTTTAAAAGACTTATTTTGTTATGTTTTTTAATTCACATACTATTATTTTGGTATATGTTCTTTCATATCCTTATTGATTTAAATTTTATGTACAAGTGATGAGATGCCCTTTCTATCTCTCATCAACTCATTTTCTGAATTTTGAAGTGATGCCGTTAGGCTGTCGAATTTTACAAAGGGAACTTTTTAACCCAATTTCGATTTCTTTGGGTTCAACATATAGTTATTGAATATGTCATCCTTTGAATATGTGTGAATGAACTTTTATTGTTTTACACTTAATATCCACTTATATTGGGGGTATTTATATTTGTCACACATAATTTTGAGATTGATTTATCCTTAATTTAAGGATACCTTCTTTATAAGGGATTTCATCTCATTTGACATTTCTATTGAGACTTCATTTTTATTATGAACCAATTCACTCTTATATGGTGTATATACTGTCCTTTGGAATATAATATCATGAATCCATTTATTCTCATGATATTATAAAGTTCTGACTAAATGTTATTCCTCAATTGTTGTATTCAAGTGTCTCTAATTTTGGTAAAACCCCTTTAACCAAAATATCACTTTAAATGTTTTAAATATTTGTTCTTATTAATATCCATGTTTCCAAAATGGTTTTACAGATTTATTTATATGGATATTAATGGTTTAAAATTTTAAAATCTTCAAGGTGGTATGGGACACTTTGATTCAAAAATCTCGTTATTAAATGTTTTAAATGGTTTTGGAAATGGTTTCTTTTTGAATGGATTCATTATTTCAATATACTACAATGTTATTTTGTGACTGAAATTTGGAAATGTTATGTTTCCTTTATGCATGTTTTATGTGATACGTTTATGTTATAGTTCTTGGGAATTATTATGAAAATGGGTGGTTCCGTGATAAACTAAGGGCGTGTGAGCCCGATATTGCTCTCCAATGCATTGGGTAACGCGAAGGAGTGAAACGTTGAGGTTTCTCCGAAGAGATTTAGGGAATATACTGTGGTGGGTATTCAAACGTAACCAAGAGGGTTAATCCCTACATAAGAATGTTATGAATGCCTCAATTTACCTTTTATGTCTTATGATTTCTATGATTTATTAATGATTTGATGAGGTATGTTAAAGTGCTTATGTTTTATGGGTAAAGTATGATTTCATTCTTATGTATACATGTACTCATGTTTCCTTTCCATATATTTATATCCCTTACTGAGATTTTTATTCTCATCCCATGTTTTTGAAATGTTTTTCACAGGTCAAGGGAAGGGTACATGATATGATGATAGTGTTAAGGAAGTGTCAAGAAAGAATCCATGTTTTATTTTAAATATGTATCCGTTAATGGGAAAAAATGAATACTATCTTTTATGTAATCACTTTGTTTAAATGTAGAATGTAATGCATGTTTTATGATCTAATTCTCTATAACTCTAAACCTGAAAAGATCCTCAATGTGTAATCTTGTAATAACTCAAGATTAAGTAAGGTTTAAGGATGGGGCCTATAGTTGGGATCAAAGGTCGGTTTAGATAATGTTAGAGGTTAGGGTATTCTCTAAGAATAAGTGACAGTACTATAATGGATAGGATTTCAGAAAGAGTCCTAGTTTTAGATAATGTGAATGAGTAAGTATATCTTGGTGTTTATCTTCCTCATTAGTATATGATGGTTTTGATGATATACTCACACTGAAATTTCTGTTTTTAGTGAATGGATGGATCTAGCAGGCACCAAAGAGACTACAGGTTTGAAGGAAACTGTGGTGGTTCTCTGATTAAGATACTAGATAAAATGGGTGATTCAATGAGGAAACTCGTGGTTGTTCTAAACCAACTATCAAGGAGTCATGATTAACCACTTGAACCTTGGTATGTTCTGTAATGCATCATGTACGAGATGACCAATCGATGTGGAAGTTCAGGTAATAATTATAAAGGTAACCATTAGAGTTTATATGATCCTTACTTTTGAGGTAATTATGGGTTATTATATGTTAGGATGGAAAATGAAAGGCATGAAATAAACTTGAGGTTAAAATATGTTATGATTATTTTTGAAGATTTTATCTCGTTTTGGGGAATGTTTTATGAATTATATAGTTTTGGAAAAAGGACAACACACAGACCGTGTGACAACCCGTCACGTCGGACAAAGCTGCTGGAATCGAACCCACAACCAAAGTGCAACTGGTATTTATTGCCTACCACTGGACTACGTGAAGTCCCTGGTTATTTTAACTAATTATTTTTAGTTGGATGATCTTATGAATCTAGAATGAGCTGATTTTGGGTTATCTATGGAAATTATTAACCTATCATGGAGGATATGTGATTAGGTTAATTACTATTCAATACGAGACTTTTGGAGCAACTGATGTTGTTTGGAGATAAATGTTACCATTTAACTTGGAAGAATATGTGACTAAACCCTTCAAATATTTGGGTTTCAACCTTAGTTTGGTTTACTATGAAGAATTTTATGGACAAATTGTTTATCGAATGGTCCTCGTTGAACTTTGGGTTTTGTTGGACAAATTTTGGAGATTAAGCATAGATTTTGTTTTTATAAAGGGTTATCCTTTTCTGGATTATCAGATCTTGTACTAACCGTTTTGGTTTTGGTTTTGGATAAAGTCTAAAGACATGGGAAGTATATAATTCTCTTTTATGGATTAGGTGATTCTCTAGAAGTTGATTATAGTACTCTTATTATGAACAAGTCTTCCTAAATACTCGTCTTTAAGAGAAAATTTGAGTTTGTGTAAGAAATCTAATAAAAGTTGAAAGTCACCAAGTTTCCTTATGAATAAATTCCTCAATAAAAAAACAATAAAAAAACAAAAAAATGTTGTCTGTTAAATTTTCCTACTGGGGAATCGAATACCGTTTAACCCATCACATGTTTGTGATTTTCTTGTGGTTAACTTTCTCCTAACCATGTTTTCTATCACTCTCCATCAGAACATGACCCTATGTTTTCTCCTCCATGTCCATGTTTTCCTACACGGAATCCTAGTATGGGTTAACTCGGGTGACCTTTGAACTTATCTTTCTTTATTTTAAAAGTGATTGTTTTACCGACTCTTGTTCCCATGTGGGACTTTCAAGGATGTTTCCGAGCCCAATTTTAAAATTGCGAGGACGCAATTCCCAAAAAGGGGGGAAGGATGTAACAGCTCTGGTAAATAAATAATATGAAATTTTTATATATTTTTGAATAAAATATTAATATTATTATAAGGGGATGCTATGCTCGATGGCGTACCCAATAAGCAACAACGAGTTTCTTGGGAATCTTACGTTGCACTCTAATAATAAAATAATATTATTTTAAATGGTAGTTAACGCATAGCCTTTGTAATAGCTGGAATGAACATAAATAACTAAAAAATTATTATATATTTTTCAAATATTTTTACTCTTTACAATAAATGTTAGAGGATTAAAAATGCAAATGAATCCAGTTTTTAATCGTAAACATTCTAATATTCTTTAAAAGGTCGATTAACCGCCTTTTCATGGCGAACCCCTTTTAAATCCACTTTCTGAAAATTTTATAAGCTATATATTTCAAAATAAACATATTATTTATGATTGGGACATTTAAATTTACCTTGGGTTAATTTTTTGATTTTTTCTGACAATGTTCATTTTTCAATGAATAGTGAAAAATAATGCATTTTACATCAAAAATGCCTTTTCATGTAATTTAATTATATGGTTATACTATCTTTTTAATTTGTATTAAAGTGTAATTAGAATATATTTTTACCATTTAATTCAATAATGGTCATTGGGATTAATTTCACTTTGTAATTAGCCATAAACAAGTGCCAAACTTTTCATAAATATTGTTTCAAAAAAACCCGCTATTTGTTTTGAGAACGGGAAGTTTTTTTAAATTAATTATTGCAATTTATGTGTTTGGAATTTGGTAAAATGAATTACATATTTGGAATCATAAGTTCCAAATTATGTAATTAGGACTCTTTTGTTTTTGGACATTATGAATAGTAACGACGGTAATTATCTTAAATTATTTTGATTAATGAGTAATCGGGTAGTTAAAGATAATAAGATAATATCATGATAAAAAAATGACCACAAAATGTGTTTTAAGGCTACTGGTTGTCTCATGGCCGTCCATGGGATTCCATGTGCCAAACTTGGGGGCCCCATGGAATCACATTTGTGAGAAAGTGACTTTTTATCTATTTAGTTTTAAAAAATGTAAAATTTGACAAAGAATGTATAACCTATGTAAAATATTTTTAATTTTGTCAACATAAATGACCATTTGGAATATAAATATTCATTTGAAATCTAAAACGATTTCCTACATCATAGTATTTTTTTTATAATTTTTAGACATTAATTAAATTAAATTATTTATGACATCATGATGATGCAGCGATGACCTCATTATTCAACGATTTAAATAAAATGGAATGATAATGTAAAATCTAAGACCTAAACATGTCCAAAACCTATTGTATGGGTGGATTTCGAACCCTTATCACCTTATCCTTGAAGCACATTATTTTGGGACCATTAAAATCCGAAACTCATTTGGAAATAATGTTACATTTTATAACTTTCCAAGAGTGCCCCTCCTCTCCTCTTATAAAAGTCCCCCACCTCTACCTCCTTACCCACACATCAAAAACCTTTGGATCGGACAACCCCTTCCCGTTTTGACTCTCCACATCCCTATATAACTCCTTCAAGCCTCACTTTGGTCAGAATACTTTCCAAGGAAGCATTTGAGCTCAAATAAAAGGAAGGTACCCGATTTTAAGTTAATGTTTTCACTTCAGTCATTTTGTTTTGTTTTACTTCTCCAACCCCCTAAACACTTTTTATTCATTTCTTTTGTAAAAAATCCAGTATCTTAAATATACTAGGATGTTGTTATAAGAAGTATTAGAGCGACACTTACACAGACCTACATCTAATGGTTAATGAACATACTGTTTCCGTGGATGGCGAATTTCTGCCTCCCGAAACGATGATTGTTCAACATTTTTCTAACACCTTCAAAGGTGGCCATTAAGATGACACTATATTTATATATGATATCTAATATGTTTATTTTTTACTTAATCTTCTGTATTTTTCATTTATGTCATACCTTTATGGTTTCCATTATGGGTAAACGCGATATCTTCATTTAAGGAAGTGCGGACTACCGCCCCCTCAAAGTGATTTGATTCATTAATACCATATGTGGTATGTATAAAGGATATATTTAATGATATTATATATGATACCATACTGGAATTAAAATACTATTATTTATCATTATGTTTTAATTCCATTAAATATGAAATAGAAATGGAAGTAGCGTTCATGCGTACGTACGGCTTACCGTCTCCATGAACGGTACATTTCATTTCTTATCTCAAAATGTTATGTACTATTATAAGTACATATATATAATGGATATATATGTAATATATTACATATAAATTATGGAGATCATTATGGAATTATAAAATATATATATATATATATCTCATTTTGTTTTAATTCCATTAATATGACAAAAAAATCAAAGTAGCGTTCATGCGTACGTACGGCCTACCGTCTCCATGAACGGTGCTTTTAATTTATCTAAAAATGCTATGGAATGGTATAAAATGAACATATACTGGATATATATGATATTTTAAATATCAATACTATTCTTGATATTATGTACCTATAACTACATGGAAAATTATTTTCCACAAAGTTCAATTTTTGACTCATGTACCAAACATGGACAAAAACGTCTGATATGAACTAATATTATTAACAAATTATTATAAAATTAAAATATGTTATATGAACTGAATAATAATCTTTATAATAAGTCCTTAATCAATTATAAATTGACCAAAGTTTATTATTCGGGAATATAAAGAAATGAACAAGACAAGTTGGACTTGAGTTAAGGGATCCTACTCCTTTCTTTCTTTTTAAGTACACTCTTTTATGTAATTACTTCTAAGCTCAATTTTATTGTGATTGGGATGTTCTTTTATATTACTCATACTGTAATTTTTATGTTCATATGATGAGAGACCCTATTCTCTCTCATCCATCCATTTTTGAAGTTTTGAGTGGCGCCGTTAGGCTTCCGAATTTTCGTAAAGGATCCTACTCCTCTCTTTCTTTTTAAGTACACTCTTTTATGTAATTACTTTTAAGCTCATCTTTGTTATGATGGGGGATGTTTTTTTATATTCCTGTTGCTGAAAATTTTATGGTAATATGATGTGATACCCTATTTGATCTCATCAATCAATTTTTGGAAGTTTTAAGTTGCGCCGTTAGGATGCCGAGTTTTGGTAAGGGATTTTTCATCTCACTTTTATTCTCGTGAGATTTATGCTACATTTGCCACAATTTCCTTTGAGTGGTGTATGTACTGCCCATTATTTTACTCATTGTGTAATATAATTTCATTTATGAGTATTTACATCAATTTTGTATTTTCCTTCTTTCACGGGGTGTATGTTTCGAAAGCTACCCATGTCGGTAAGGGAACCTTTCACCCTCCTATTTTTAAAAGACATATTTTGTTATGTCATTTAAGACACATAATATTATGTTGGGATATGTTCTTTCATATCCTTATTGATGTAAATTTTATTTCCAAGTGATTAGATTCCCTTTTTATCTCTTATCAACTCATTTTCTGAATTTTGAAGTGATGTCGTTAGGCTGTCGAATTTTACCAAGGGAACTTTTTAACCCAATTTCGATTTTTTTGGGTTCAACATATAGTTTTTGAATATGTCATCCTTTGAATATGTGTGAATGACCTTTTATTGTTTTACACTTAATATCCACTTATATTGGGGGTATTTATATTTTTCACACATAATTTTGAGATTGATTTATCCTTAATTTAAGGATACCTTCTTTATAAGGGATTTCATCACATTTGACATTTCTATTGAGACTTCATTGTTGTTATGAACCAATTCACTATTATATGGTGTATATACTGTCCTTTGGAATATTATATCATGAATCCATTTATTCTCATGATATTATAAAGTTCTGAATAAATTTTATTCCTCAATTATTGTATTCAAGTGTCTCTAATTTTGGTAAAACCCCTTTAACCAAAATACCGCTTTAAATGTTTTAAATATTTTTTCTTATTAATATCCATGTTTTCACAATGGTTTTAAAGATTTATTTATATGGATATTAATGGTTTAAAATTTTAAAAGCTTCAAGGTGGTATGGGACACTTTGATTCAAAAATCTCTTTATTAAATGTTTTAAATGGTTTTGGAAATGGTTTTTTTTGAATGGATTCATTATTTCAATATACTAAAATGTTATATTGTGATTGAAATGTGGAAATGTTATGTTTCCTTTCTGCATGTTTTATGTGATACATTTATGTTATGGTTCTTGGGAATTGATATTAAAACGGGTGGTTCTTTGATAAACTAAGGGCGGGTGAGCCCGATATAGCTCTCCAATGCATTGGGTAACGCGAAGGAGTGAAATGTTAAGGTTTCTCCGAAGAGATTTAGGGAATATACCGTGGTGGGTATTCAAAACGCAACCAAGAGGGTTACTCCCTACGTAAGAATGTTATGAATGCCTCAAGTTACCTTTTATGTCTTATGATTTCTATGATTTATTCATTATTTGATGAGGTATGTTAAAGTGCTTATGTTTTATGGGTAAAGTATGATTTCATTCTTATGTATACATGTACTCATGTTTCCTTTCCATATATTTATATCCCTTACTGAGATTTTTATGCTCATCCCAAGTTTTTGAAATCTTTTTCACAGGTCAAGGGAAGGGTACATGATATGATGATAGTGTCAAGGAAGTGTCAAGAAAGAATCCATGTTTTATTTTAAATATGTATCCGTTAATGGGAAAAAAATGAATACTATCTTTTATGTAACCACTTTGTTTAAATGTGGAATGTAATGCATGTTTTATGATCTAATTCTCTAAAACTCTAAACTTGAAAAGATCCTCAATGTATAATCTTGTAATAAATCAAGATTAAGTAAGGTTTAAGGCTGGGGCCATATAGTTGGGATCAAAGGTTGGTTTAGATAACTTTAGAGGTTAGGGTATTTTCTAAGCATAAGTGACAGTACCATAATGGATAGGATTTCAGAAAGAATCCTAGTTTTAGATAAAGTGAATGAGTACGTATATCTTGGTGTTTATCTTCCTCATTAGTATATGATGGTTTTGTTGATATACTCACACTAAAATTTCTATTTTTAGTGAATGGATGGATCTAGCAGGCACCAAAGAGACAACATGTTTGAAGGAAACTGTGGTGGTTCTCTGATTAAGATACTAGATAAAATGTGGGATTCAATGAGGAAACTCGTGGTTGTTCTAATCCAACTATCAAGGAGTCATGATCAACCACTTGAACCTTGGTATGTTCTGTAATGAATTATGTACGAGATGACCAATCGATGTGGACGTTCTGGTAATAATTATAAAGGTAACCATTAGAGTTTATATGATCCTTACTTTTGAGGTAATTATGGGTTATTATATGTTATGATGGAAAATAAAAGGCATGAAATAAACTTGAGGTTAAAATATGTTATGATTATTTTTGAAGATTTTATCTCGTTTTGGGGAATGTTTTACGAATTATATAGTTTTGGAAAAAGGACAACACGTAGACCATGTGACAACCCGTCACGTCAGACAAAGTTGTGGGAATCGAACCCACAACCAAAGTGCAACTGGTATTTATCGCCTACCACTGGACTACGTGAAGTCCCTGGTTAGTTTAACTAATTCTTTTTAGGTAAATGATCTTATTAATCTAGAATGATCTGATTTTGGGTTATCTATGGAAATTATTATCCTATCATGGAGGATATGTGATTAGGATAATTACTTTTCAATATGAGACTTTAGGAGCAACTGATATTGTTTGGAGATAAATGTTACGATTTAACTTGGAAGACTATATGACTAAACCCTTCAAATATTTGGGATTCAACCTTATTTTGGTTTACTTTGAAGAATTTTATGGAAAAATTGTTTATCGAATGGTCCTTGTTGAACTTTGGGTTTTGTTGGACAAATTTTGGAGATTAAGCATAGATTTTTTTTTATAAAGTGTTATCCTTTTATGGATTATCAGATCTTGTACTAACCTTTTTGGTTTTGGTTTTGGTTAAAGTCTAAAGACATGGGAAGTATATAGTTCTCTTTTATGGATTAGGTGATTCTCTAGAAGTTGATTATAGTACTCTTATTATGAACAAGTCTTCCTAAATACTCGTCTTTAAGAGAAAATATGAGTTTGTGTAAGAAATCTAATAAAAGTTGAAAGTCACCATGTTTTCTTATGAATAAATTCCTCAATAAAAAAAACAAAAAAAAAACAAAAAAATGTTGTCTATTAAATTTTCCTACTGGGGAATCGAATACCGTTTAACCTATCACAAGTTTGTGATTTTCTTGTGGTTAACTTTCTCCTAACCATGTTTTCTATCACTCTCCATCAGAACATGACCCTATGTTTTCTCCTCCATGTCCATGTTTTCCTACAAGGAATCCTAGTATGGGTTAACTCGGGTGACCTTTGTACTTATCTTTCTTTATTTTAAAAGTGATTGTTTTACCAACTCTTGTTCCGATGTGGGACTTTCAAGGATGTTTCCGAGCCCAATTTTAAAATTGCGAGGCTGCAATTCTCAAAAAGGGGGAAGGATGTAACACCCTTGTTAAATAAAGAATATGAAATTTTTATATATTTGTGAATAAAATATTAATATTATTATAAGGGGATGCTATGCTCGATGGCGTACCCAATAAGCAACAACGAGTTTCTTGGGAATCTTACGTTGCACTCTAATAATAAAATAATATTATTTTAAATGGTAGTTAACGCATAGCCGTTGTAATGGCGGGAATGAACATAACTAACTAAAAAATCATTATATATTTTTGTCAAATATTTTTACTCTTTACAATAAATGTTAGTGGATTAAAAATGCAAATGAATCCAGTTTGTAATCGTAAACAATCTAATATTCTTTAAAAGGTCGATTAACCGCCTTTTGATGGCGAACCCCTTTTAAATCCACTTTTTGAAAATTTTATAAGCTATATTTTTTAAAATAAACATATTATTTATGATTGGGACATTTAAATTTACCTTGGGTTAATTTTTTGATTTTTTCTGACAATGTTCATTTTTCAATGAATAGTGAAAAATACTGCATTTTACATCAAAACTGCTTTTTCATATAATTTAATTATATGGTTATATTATCTTTTTAATTTGTATTAAAGTATAATTAGAATATATTTTTACCATGTAATTCAATAATGGTCATTGGTATTAATTTCACTTTGTAATTAGGTATAAACAAGTGCCAAACTTTTCATAAATATTGTTTCAAAAAAACCCGCTATTTGTTTTGACAACAGGAAGTTTTTTTAAATTAATTATTGCAATTTATGTGTTTGGAATTTGGTAAAATGAATTATATATTTGGAATCCTAAGTTCCAAATTATGTAATTAAGACTCTTTTGTTTTTGGACATTATGAATAGTAACGACGGTAATTATCTTAAATTATTTTGATTAATGAGTAATCGGGTAGTTAAAGATAATAAGATAATATAATGATAATACAAAATGACCACAAAATGTGTCCTAAGGCTACTGGTTGTCTCATGGCCGACCATGGGATGCCTTGTGCCAAACTTGGGGGCCCCATGGAATCACTTTCGTGAGAAAGTGACTTTTTATCTATTTATTTTTAAAAAATGTAAAATTTGACAAAGAATGTATCACCTATGTAAAATATTTTTAATTTTGTCTACATAAATGATCTTTTGGACTATAAATATTCATTTGAAATATAAAACAATTTCCTACATCATAGTATTTTTTTATAATTTTTAGACATTAAATAAATTAAATTATTTATGACATCATGATGATGCAGCGATGACCTCATTATTTAATGATTTAAATAAAATGGAATGATAATGTAAAATATATGACCTAAACATGTCCAAAACCTATTGTATGGGTGGTTTTCGAACCCTTATCACCTTATCCTTTAATAACATCAATGTGGGACCATTAAAATCCGAAACTCATTTGGAAATAATGTTACATTTATACCTTTCCAAGAGTGCCCCTCCTCTCCTCTTATAAAAGTCCCACACCTCTACCTCCTTACCCACACATCAAAATCCTTTGGATCGGCCAACCCCTGCCATTTTTGTCTCTCCACATCCCTATATAACTCCTTGAAGCCTCACTTTGGTCATAATACTTTCCAAGGAAGCCTTTGAGCTCAAATCAAAGGAAGTTACCCGATTTTAAGTTAATGTTTTCACTTGAGTCCTTTTGTTTTATTTTACTTCTCCAAGCCCCTAAACTCTTTTTATTCATTTATTTTGTAACAAATACAGTATATTCAATATACTAGGATGTTTTTATAAGAAGTATTAGAGCTACACTTACACACACCTACATATAATGGTTAAAGAACATACTGTTTCCGTGGATGGCGAATTTCTGCCTCCCGAAACGATGATTGTTCAACATTCTTCTAACACCTTCAAAGGTGGACATTAAGATGACACTATGTTTATATATGATATCTAATATGTTTATGTTTTACTTAAGCTTCTGTATTTTTCATTTATGTCATACCTTTATGGTTTCCATTATGGGCAAATGCGATATCTTCATTTAAGGAAGTGCAGACTACCGCCCCCTCAAAGTGATTTGATTCGTTAATACCATATATGGTATGTATAAAGGATATATTTAATGATATTATATATGATACCATACTGGAATTAAAATACTATTATTTATCATTATGTTTTAATTACATTAAATATGAAATAGAAATGGAAGTAGCGTTCATGCGTACGTACGGCTTACCGTCTCCATGAACGGTACATTTCATTTCTTATCTCAAAATGTTATGTACTATTATAAGTCCATATATATAATGGATATATATGTAATATATTACATCTAAATTATGGATATCATTCTGTAATTATAACACATATATATATATATATATATATATCTCATTTTGTTTTAATTCCATTAATATGACAAAAAAATCAAAGTAGCGTTCATGCGTACGTACGGCCTACCGTCTCCATGAACGGTGCTTTTAATTTATCTAAAAATGCAATGGAATGGTATAAAATGAACATATACTGGATATATATGATATTTAAAATATCAATACTATTCTTGATATTATGTACCTATAACTACATGGAAAATTATTTTCCACCAAGTTCATTTTTTGACTCATGTACCAAACATGGACAAAAACGTTTGATATGAACTAATATTATTAACAAATTATTATAACATTAAAATATGTTATATTAACTGAATAATAATCTTTATAATAAGTACTTAATCAATTATAAATTGACCAAAGTTTATTATTCAGGAATATAAAGAAATGAACAAGACAAGTTGGACTTGAGTTAAGGGATCCTACTGCTCTCTTTCTTTTTAAGTACACTCTTTTATGTCATTCCTTCTAAGCTCATCTTTATTGTGATTGGGATGTTCTTTTATATTAATCTTACTGTAATTTTTATGATCATATGATGAAAGACCCTATTCTCTCTCATCAATCCATTTTTGATGTTTTGAGTGGCGCCGTTAGGCTGCTGAATTTTCGTAAGGGATCCTACTCCTCTCTTTCTTTTTAAGTAAACTTTTTTATGTAATTCCTTTTAAGCTCGTCTTTGTTATGATGGGGGATGTTATTTTATATTCCTGTTGCTGAAAATTTAATGCTAATATGATGTGATACCCTATTTGATCTCATCAATTAATTTTTGGATGTTTTAAGTTGTGCCGTTAGGCTGCCGAATTTTCATAAGGGATTTTTCATCTCACTTTTATTCCCGTGAGATTTATGCTACATTTTCCACAATTTCCTTTGAGTGGTGTATGTACTGCCCATTATTTTACTCATTGTGTAATATAATTTCATTTATGAGTATTTACATCAATGTTGTATTGTCCTTCTTTCACGGGGTGTATCTTTCGAAAGCTACCCATGTCGGTAAGGGAACCTTTCACCCACCTCTTTTAAAAAGACTTATTTTGTTATGTCATTTCATTCACATAATATTATTTTGGGATATGTTCGTTCATATCCTTATTGATGTAAATTTTATTTCAAAGTGATGAGATTCCCTTTTTATCTCACATCAACTCATTTTCTGAATTTTGAAGTGATGTCGTTAGGCTGTCGAATTTTACCAACGGAACTTTTTAACCCAATTTCGATTTCTTTGGGTTCAACATATAGTTATTGAATATGTCATCCTTTGAATATGTTTGAATGACCTTTTATTGTTTTACACTTAATATCCACTTATATTGGGGGTATTTATATTTTTCACACATAATTTTGAGATTGATTTATCCTTAATTTAAGTATACCTTCTTTATAAGGGATTTCATCACATTTGACATTTCTATTGAGACTTCATTGTTGTTATGCGCCAATTCACTCTTATATGGTGTATATATTGTCCTTTGGAATATTATATCATGAATCCATTTATTCTCATGATATTATAAATTTCTGAATAAATTTTATTCCTCAATTATTGTATTCAAGTGTCTCTAATTTTGGTAAAAGCCCTTTAACCAAAATATCACTTTAAATGTTTTAAATATTTGTTCTTATTAATATCCATGTTTTCAAAATGGTTTTAAGGATTTATTTATATGGATATTAATGGTTTAAAATTATAAAAGCTTCAAGGTGGTATGGGACACTTTGATTCAAAAATCTCTTTATTAAATGTTTTAAATGGTTTTGGAAATGGTTTCTTTTTGAATGGATTCATTATTTCAATATACTAAAATGTTATATTGTGATTGAAATGTGGAAATGTTATGTTCCTTTCTGCATGTTTTATGTGATACATTTATGTTATGGTTCTTGGGCATTGTTATGAAAATGGCTGGTTCTTTGATAAACTAAGGGTGGGTGAGCCCGATATAGCTCTCCAATGCATTGGGTAACGCGAAGGAGTGAAACGTTAAGGTTTCTCCGAAGAGATTTAGGGAATATACTGTGGTGGGTTTTCCAAACGCAACCAAGAGGGTTACTCCCTATGTAAGAATGTTATGAATGCCTCAAGTTACCTTTTATGTCTTATGATTTCTATGATTTATTCATGACTTGATGAGGTATGTTAAAGTGCTTATGTTTTATGGGTAATGTATGATTTCATTCTTATGTATACATGTACTTGTGTTTCCTTTCCATATTTTTATATCCCTTAGTGAGATTTTTATGCTCATCCCAAGTTTTTGAAATTTTTTTCACAGGTCAAGGGAAGGGTACATGATATGATGATATTGTCAAGGAAGTGTCAAGAAAGAATCCATGTTTTATTTTAAATAAGTTTCCGTTAATGGGAAAAAATGAATACTATCTTTTATGTAACCACTTTGATTAAATGTGGAATGTAATGCATGTTTTATGATCTAATTCTCTAAAACTATAAACCTAAAAAGATCCTCAATGTGTAATCTTGTAATAACTCAAGATTAAGTATGGTTTAAGGCTGGGGCCTTATACATACATACATGTGGACTGCTATCTCCAAATACTGATACAATTTATACGATAATAATATTTTATTGACCCTTATGATGATGGTTTTAATAAAAATATAATATATTAATTAAATAATTATTATTTATGAATTATAATATCATATCGACCATTTAACCTATCAAATCGTTATAAAATGATAATGTCACTCATGTGTAGGCATAGTGTACCACCTCAACGAAGCGATGTGATTCATTTTTTATTATTTATTCATATAGATGTTAACAAGGTTATATTTACTGATTATATATGATATATATATGATATAATAATTATTCTATATATTATAATTATTATTTATTTAAATTTCATTCCAACCGTTTAAAAGTGAAAAAATCATTCATGCATACGTACGACCAACCATCTCCAAGAATTGTAAAAAAAAATTTATATATCTAACTTTATTGGATGAATATAAATATATATATATAATAAACATATATAATATTTATTTCATGATTAAAACTCTAGATATTATGAAATCATGATTATACTATAAGGAATGGAACTACCAACACAAATTTCTCCTAAAAACAAAATAATTAACACTTATAAATGGTGCTTTTAATGAAGACATATTAATAAATAGGAATTGAAATATTATAAGTGTATCATATATGATATAATAAATATATAAATTAATATAGTACATAATTATAAAAAAATTTAAAATTATTATAAAATATTTTAAATTTTATTTTTAAACAATATGAACTAGAGGTATTGGATTTAGGTTATAAGTTCATTATTTAAAATGGGTATTTATTATTATGTTTTATATGATGAAATTTCATGATAAAACTCTCAATATTCCCAATTATTTTATTTTCTGATGAATATATTTGTATATTACATGTCTCTATTTCATTTTCCCCTCTTTAATGACTTAGGATACTGAAATAATCTTTTTAAGGAAAACGTTATTTATTTCTCTCTTCAGTCCTAAATCTTTTTCCTTTCATGTCCATGTTTTAAATAAATGTTTCCAATAATATTATTTTATGATATTATGATTTCAAAATGTTTTTTTACCCATCATTGAATATTATTATTATGTTTTAAAACAAATCTTTTTATAATTTTCTTATGAGGTACTTTTGAATTTTTACAGAAAATATAAAATGAATATTGGTTTTAGTGTACATAGAAATAAATAAATGTATTGTCATTAGAAAGGCTAAAATCATTAAAACAACCATTATATATTTTTAAGGTTATCTTAAAACAAAATATTTTCCTTAATATTTTGGAATTTTTTTATATTAAATACATTTATTAAATATGAAAAGTTTATTCTCCTCAATAAATGATCCAATGTTATTTTAAAGGTATTTTTAATCTATGATAAACCTATTTTGATGTTACTAATGATATACTAGATATATTATCCAATGATACCATCCAATTTTATTTTATGTATATATTATGATGATGAGTATTTAGGGATAATTATATGAACTTTTTTCTTTCCCACGGAATAATTATTTTATGATGAAAACATTATTAAACCCATTTCTTTTCAATGGGTTATACTATAATAAAATGGAGAAATGTTTACCAAACCAATATCATTTCCAGGGTCTTTTCTATAATGAATGTTTTATGATATTGTGAAACACATACATGTTATTTTTAGTATGTTACAGGTGATACTATAATTATATAAACCACCTATTTTTTGGGTAAATATGGATATCTCATAAGATAATAAGGATTGGAATGGGTTGTGAACCCGGTTTAGTAAGGGACATTGCCCACTATGATGGTCTTGGACTAAAATCATGGCTATGGATATTATATAATATTGATTGAGCCTAATCCTCATTGATAATCATGGAAGTGATCATTGAAAAAATATATGATATTATATTTTTTTTGTATTCCACAAACTTTTTTCCTCTGCCAATATTATGCTCTCACAGATCGTGTTCTTTAATTACTTTATGATTAATGTCTTGTTAACTACCAATATTTTTTCCATAACATAATATTATGATCTATGATATGATGGGTACGAGTTTTAAACTATTATTCTCATGTTCTCAAACACATTATGATCATGTTATGTTTAGGTAATCACTCATATATCCAATATTTTACGTTACAGAACATATGATCACACCCTTTCTTATGAATCCTTTCTTAAGCTTATAAAGAATTGTTTTAATTATGATGTGTCTATATACGATTTTTTTTATGAATAAATTAGTGTGAGATGATTTATATCTCTAATGAATAAGCCTTTTATATTTCCATGTTTCTAAGGACACTAAATGTATATGATTTAGGTGTGGATTGTAATGTTATTTCTTGAATATTCATCTGAGAATATGTAAAACATATGTATAAAATTTAAGGTTTTCAATAGTTGGAATCATAGTAGGCCTTAATTTATATTTATAGATTTGTATTATAAATCTTTTTTGAAAAACCTATTGTTGACCTCAACTGTTTCGATAATCTCAATTATGTTTCAATATGATTTGACAATCCCAAAAACAATTTATCTTTATAAAAATTATTCGTTCAATCTTTGACATCATATTATTAAGTTGATAAAATATCAAAATGATCATTGGAATTTTTTAATCAATGGTTATCTATGTTTATAGTAATTTATAAATTTTACTGACTCAATCTGAATATGATTTTCATCGAATAAATAAATATTAAGAGTTGAGTCACTGATACATACCTACCGGTTCATAGTCTACCGATAAGTAAAGGTCATTGATAGACCAAGATTCCTATAACACAGGATCACTAGTAAATAGTTACTGATACATGCTATGGATACAAACAAATAGCCAAAAAACTACCAATATGAAGTCCACTGATACAACAACAAAGTCCACCGATACAGACAGATACCGACAGACAGTTACTGATACAAGTCTGCTGATAAAGACAGATGTCTACCACTAAAAAACCTACTGATACAAGAATGTCCCCATTATGGGTCACTGATATAGAAGGAGCTACTGACAGATGGAGCTACTAAAAAAAGGAGCTACAGATAGAAAGAGCTACTACTAGAAGGAACTACTGATAGAAAGAGCTACAAATTCAAGTTGTCTATCATTATAAATAGTAACAGCTACCGATACAGACCTACTGACTCAAGTCCACCAAATCAAGCTCAATGATACTAAAAGCTACTGATGGAAATCAGTCACTATATCTCTAAACTCTATCCCTATTGTTTTATTTAGTAACAGTCATATTTGATGTTTTTAATGCCTCTGCCATTAATTAATGATAGTTGTTGGCATGTAAAAAACCATACCTCATACCTGTAAAAAGGTAATCATTCCCATTGCCAGAGCTAAGGCTATATAAGTGATCCTCGAACTACTAAGGATATGTCAGTTGGATAATCAGTTTTTCATGAAAATATGATACAATAATTGGAAGATACACAAGGACTTATATGCATAAAATAAGAATGAAGAATACATTCTGAGTCTATAGAACCTGATCATTCAAGGAGTAAATATCTTAAACGATTTCACTTGTACTCAATCTATTTAGACTGATCAACTTGGACCTAGAAGTAAAATACAATAAAAGCCACTTTGTTTTTATTGAAAACCCCCATAGAAGGACTCAATGCTTCATCTACATCAATCCAAGGAGTCCAGAGCTTCACTGAAAACACATAGATCATTCTAAACTCATCTCTATTTGTTTTGTTCAATTTTGATTCATTTATTTATATTTTGAGTAGTGTGTGCTTTGTCTTTACACAATGACTCCTGGGAATTACTAAAGGATATCGAATATCCTCACTCAATCTTTTTAAACCCTTTCTTTATTCCAACTGTGAATTGTGGAAGAGGTCAAGTTTGACCTAGATAGTCTGTGTGATATTGTTTGGTTTTTTCCCATTTAGAACTGTGGTAAAGGTCATAAGACATGGACAATATTTGTACTATTGTTAACCCCGATCCAGGGTGTGGATCAAAGTTTATATACACTGTTTGAGTGAACTAAGTCTCAGCTTGATACTGAACCTCTTGTTTTATACTGATGTGCTTGTTACCATTGTTAAAACTATTTTATTATTCCGCTGCTAATACCTTTAAATATAAATCTATTTTAAAGTTACTCTGATAGTTAAACTATCAAGTGTTTATAAATTTTTTTATCCAATAAGTTAGTTTCAAATGTTAATTAATCTTCATATTGAGTTAACTGAGAAATAATCAATCTCTTGAGAAACTGATTGAAAACTTACAATCTTTATAAATTCACTAATGTTTAATTTTTATTTAATATGGGGGATTTTAATCATAATTTTTTTAATAGAAATTTTATTTGGAACTCAATTCACCCCAACTTTTGAGTATCCACTCCAACCAACATTTGGTATCAGATGAATTATTGTTAATAAAGGATTTCAAAAAACTCTATTTTTCAACTGTTATTTTAGTTGTATCTTAAAGATCTTAAATTTCTATTAGTTCTAAATTATATCTCTTTAAATATATTTTCAAAAATCTAATTATGGAAAAGAGACCAGAAGGTGATGCTACCAACATGCCGCCTTTCGTTAATGGTGTTAATTATTCCCAATGGAAAAAGAAAAAGAAAATTCATTTATAAAGTATGGGATTTGATATCTAGACTGCTATAAAGATTAAGTATAAGATTTCAAAAACTGAAATAACTAATTGGGATGAACATACTAAATCTGCTTACAATAATAATTGTAACGTAATGAATTCCTTTTACTATACTTAAGGAGTTGGAGAATTTAATCGAATGTCTTCTTGTAATACTGCCTATGAAATCTGGGATACTTTGGCTATTTCCCATGAGGGAACAAACAATGTTACGAAAATAAAATTGAATACCTACACTATTAAGTATGATAATTTTAAAATGAAGCATGATGACCCTATTTTTGATATGTATCTCAGGTTCAACGAAATTATAAATACAATGAGCTCACTTGGAAATGTAGTTCCTGCAAAATATAAAATAACGAGGATACTAAGATGTTTGACTGAAATATGGAGAGGCATATCAGTCTTAATAAGAGAATCGTGTGACATAAGTTCACTACCTATTAAAGAGATCATTTTTAAGTTAACGATGTCTGAAGAAGAGGTGAAAGTAAACAATGAATAAGATGATAAACCATGAAAGAAAACAGGAGCATTAAAGACCCTTGCTTCAAATACCAAGGACAAAGACAAAATTCAAGGTACATCTGATAGTTCAAGTAGTGATGAAAGTGCATATGATAGTGATGCTGAAATAGGTCAGATAGCCAGACGATTTAAGAAATTTAATAGAAAAAATATTTTCATCAGAAAATCTAATTATGAGGGAAAGTATGATAGTAAAGGTCATTGGAAGAAGGATTGGAAAAGGGCTAATAAGAGTGATGACATTGTGTTCTAAGAATGCAAGAGAAAAGGAAATGTGAAAGATGACTATCCAAAATTAAAGTACAAGAAGAAATATGACAACATTGACAACAAATATAATAAAGCTATGAATGCAACCCAGAGTGCTTCAGTAGATAGTTCGAGTGATATTGATTCTACTCAGGATGAAAAATATCACAAATCTAATATGTGTTTCATGATAAAGACATCAAAGGTAACGTTGGATAATACTTATTTAAATTATTATTATTCTAGAGATTATTTTGATTTTGAAAACATGACTAGTTAAGATTAATTTTAATAATGTAACATGATAGAGGATACCTGTAATGAGCTGAATGATAAGTAAAAATCATTAAAGAAACAACATGGTTTTTCCAGTACTGTTAAATCTAATATTAGTATAGAAATGTAATAGAATTCTCAACTGTTAAAGGAGAGTACTCAACATATATTTTCCAAAGAGAAACATAGAATATATTTGGATAAGTTCACTAATGGATAGAAAACTCTGACTCAAATGCTTGGAAAAAAGTGGCACCAATGTACACTACTGGTTTGGGATACCAACCTGGACATAGACATATTACAAAAAATAGATTTATTCCAAAATCTGGACAGTATGCTTCTAGTTCGAGCTCTCAAAATTTGTATGTCTTAATAGCTATTCAAATAGTTATATATTAAAAAAATGTTTATATTTTAAAATCTTTTGAATCTATTGATTATATGAAACCCATTAGACAAATTAGGGTAAAAAAAATTTTCTTGCTGACCTGTCTAGATCCAAGAAAATATGGGTACCAAAATCATATTTTTTCTAAACCTATTTTGTAGGAATCCTGCTTAAAAAGCTCATATAAGAAGACATGGTACATGGACCATGGATGTTCAAGACACATGACAGGAGATTTTTCATACTTCAAGAGCTTAATCGAGGATGATGGAGGACATGTCACCTTTGGGGATAATTCTAAAGGAAAAATCATCGGCTTAGCCGAAATTGGTAACACTGATTCAATTTCAATTTCTAATGTATTATATGACGATGAATTACAAAGCAAACTGTTGATCATTTCTCAACTGTGTGATGACAGTTTCAATGTTAAATTTGAAAATTATGCTTGCCATGTATTTGATTCTATAAATTTATTGGTATTTACTGCCTTGAAAAATGAAAATGTATATGTCATAGATGTAAATTCATTATCCAAACAAAAGGATACTTGTTTTAAAGATTTTCATAAAGAGTATTGGATATGGCACAGAAGATTAATACACTGCAATGTTCACTCACTTAGGAAACTAACTAATAAATATTTAGTTAGAGACCTACCTAAACTAAAATTCCCAACAGACAAATTTTTCACTCCAAATCAAAAGGTAAATGAACATGAAGTTTCATTGAAATTAAAAAAAAAGTTTCAAATTCTCAACCTCTTGAGTTGGTTCACATGGACTTCTTTGGACCTTCAATATTTTCTATTTTTAATGGGAAGCACTATGTTTATGTCTTAGTAGATGACTTTTCTAGTTATACTTGGGTATACATTCTTTGTCACAAAAGTGATGCTTGTTCCTATTATATTAAATAATCCATGTCTGTAGAGAACCATAGTGGACTTATGATTAAGACCATGAAAAGTGATCATGGACGTGAGTTTGAAAATCATGAATTTATATTATACTACTCACAAAACAACTGCAATAATAATTTCACTTCCCCTAGGACACCTCAACAGAATGGTATAGTAGAAAGAATGAATAGAACCCGTCAATAATTTGCATGAACTATGCTTAATGAGTATGGCCTACCTATTTACTTCTAGGCAGAAGCTATAAATATAGCTTGTTATATTATAAATAGAGTATTTATTAGACCTGTTCTTAAAAATACCCCTTATGAATTGTGGAATAACAGGAATCCAAAAGTTAGTTACTTAATTTTTTTGGTTGTAAAGTATTTATTCTTAATACTAAGGATAAACTTGACAAGTTTGATTCTAAAAGTGTTAATGGAATCTTTCTAGGTTACTCTATAACCAGTAATTCCTATAGAGTCTTTAATAAAAGAACCAAATGTGTAGCAGAATCTGTTCACATAAAATTTGGTGAAACTGATCCACATAAACCTAAGACCACTCTTTATAGTCTTGAAGAAGATTTATCAATTCTAAATCTTAATGACAAAAATAGTGACCCTATTGTCAAGAAAACTAGTTCTAAGAATATTCCTTAATCTTCTTCTGGTGAACTCAAACCTAGAGGAGATCCTAAAATTTCTAGTCCTACATTTACCATATCAACTAGGATTCTAAAAAACCATCCTCGAGATGCTGTTGTAGGTAATCTTGATATAGGGACACATACTATAGCTTTTCTAAGAAATCAGGTTGAACATAAATCCTTTCTTTCACTATTATAACCTTAAAATGACAATGATGCAATCAATGATGAATTTTGGGTAATGGCTATGTAAGAATATTTAAATCAATTTTAATGAAACAAAGTCTAGGAATTAGTAGAAAGAACTATGTACACCTTAACCATAAGTACAAAATGGGTGTTTATAAATAATTTTAATGAATCAAAAAATATCATTAGAAAAAAAATCAAGGATAGTTGCACAAGGGTATAGTCAAGAGGAATGAATAGATTATGAGGAATCATTTTCACCTGTAGCTAGATTAGAAGCTATTAAAATTCATCTTGCCTATGTTGTTCATCTTATTTTCAAGTTATATCAAATATATGTTAAGGTTTTCTTCTAAAAGGTTTTATAATTGAATATGTTTTTGTTGAATAACTACCTGGATTTACTAATCCTTATTTTCCAAATCAAGTTTTAAACTCTCTAAAGAGTTATATGGTTTAAAACAATCTCCACGAGCTTGGTATGATATAATTAGTTGTTTTCTTATTTCAAAAGGTTTTTCTATAGGAATCGTCGATCCAACTCTCTTTATTGAAATAATTTCCAAAGATGTTTTGATAGTGCAAATATATGTTGATGATATTATTTTTGGATCTCCTAAAAATGCTTTGTATATTTATTTTTCAAAGAGTATGCAAAATGAATTTGAAATGAGTTTAATGGGAGAACTCAAATATTTTCTTGGATTTCAAGTTTTTCAAAATGAAAATAGTATTATCTTTAATCAAAATAAATATATAAAGTATATTTTAAACTGTTTGGTTTGGATAGTATAAAGGGTAATGACACACCCATGATTATCATGTGTAAGTTGGATGCTGATGAAACTGGAAAACCAGTGGATCAAACCAAATATAGAGGTATGATAGGGAGTCTGATCTATCTTTCTGCAATTTGACCAGATATTATGTTTAGTGTATGTATGTGTGAAATATTTCAAGATAATCCAAAAAGTCACACTTTCTTGCTGTTAAAAGGATTTTCAAATACCTTAATCATACTTCTAACTTAGGATTATTCTATCCAATATGAAAATCCTTTGATTTAATAAATTATTCAGATGCTGACTTTGCTGGTTGAATGTTAGATAGAAAGTGAAATTTTGGATCATATCGTATTCTAGGTAAGTACATAGTATATTAGTGTAGTAAAAAGGAGAACTCTATTGTATTGTCTACTGCTGAGGCAGAATACATTGCTGCTGGTAGTTGTTGTACGCAAATTCATGTGGATGAAACATACATTACAAGAATATGTATATGAATTTAGACATGTATCTAAAAACTATGATAACTATTATTCAATTAATATCCCAAAGAACCCTATATATCACTCTATGACCAAACACAATGATTTAAGGCACCAATTTTTGACAGATCATTACCAAAATGGTTGTATTACTCTTTAATTTAACGGTTTTGAACATCAATTGGCTGAAATATTCACCGAACCTTTACGTTAAGATAGGTTAAGTTACATTAGAAATGAGTTAGGAATGATAGACTTTTTTTTAGAAACCTCACTGTTAGAAACCTCATGGTTGGAAACATCACCATTAGAAACATCACATTTAGAAACCTCACCGTTAGAAACCTCAAAATTAGAAATCTCACAGTTAGAAACCTCACCATTACGCACAACTCACCATTAGGCACAACTAGTAATTAGAAAAACCTCACTTTTAGGCACACCCCACCGTTAGGAAGACCTCACCACTAGAGTCCTCACCACTAGAGTCCTCGCTGCTAGACACACCTCACCACTAGAGAGACCTCATCGTTAGAGAGACCTCACCGATAGGTAAACCTTGCCATTAGGGTGCTCACCAATAGTTGTCACTAATATGTCATGCACTGTCTGTTTTTAAAAACTCTTATTGTTTTCGGTATTATTCTTCTTATTACATTTCGATTCCTAAATGATAAAAACTAAGCCTTAGTCACATTTCAATCCGGTAAAACTCTTCTCTCTTCAATCCTCCTCTCTTGAAACTCCGCATTTCGCATGAACCCTAAATTCTTCGATCAGAGATGGAAAGAACAAAGCTCCCAATACTCAAGGAAGATAGTGATGAGTCGAATGCAAAGAAGCAGGAAACAGGACCTGAATCTAGTGGTAGTGGCATTAGAACAAGATCAGGAAGGAATGTAGTGAACCCACATTTGCAAAATAGAGAAATTATAAGAGAGAAGGAACTTTGGGTAGAATGGCTTATGTCCAGTAAGTCATTGATTCTGAGGATATTGGAGGAGCAGGAATGGCTCGAATACTTCGCAAACAACAATGTCCCCTATTATCCCAAGCTGAGAAAAGGGTTCTATGCGTTTGTGTGCTTTGAGAAATATGAAGAGAAGAATAAAATTGGTTCATTTGTGAATGGAAATGAAATATATTTTTCCTCTGTTGAATGGGATGATTGTTTGAAAGTCCCGCATGAAGGCGTTTTTTGGTATTGCTTGAAGGCAATTTCTCTTACCAGTGACATTTTTTATTATGAGATTGCCTTTGAAGAGCTCACTGGTAGTGGCAAACAAAGGAATGTAGTTGCTACAGAGATGGATGGAGAAAATAGATTTCTTTTCAATTTTATCCAGCATGTGCTAAGTCCAAGAAGAGGTGACTTTCAAATATGAGATATTAATATATATATATATATATATTTGTTTCATCTGTTAAGACAAGGTGTTAAGGTGAATCTGTGTAAACTGTTAATGGCTCATATTGAGGATATTACCAGACCTCAATCAAATTCTATTGCTTTATTATTTCCCTAGTTAATTTCGGTTATGATCAATGTGAAGGGAGTAGTTGAGTCTCAGGATGAGACAGTTGTGGTAAGGAACAATTTTTTCATCACAAGAACAGTTTGTAAAAATATGATGATTGGATGGACCCTATGGAAAAGTCAGTGGGTAATTGATGATGAGAGAGTTTATGATAGGTTTAACCCTCTTGACCATCCTAATAGGCCAAAAGATAGAAGAGATCTAGGTCTAGGATCTGATGAAGAGGAACCATAGTATAGTGATGATACTAATGAGGTGGATACCTCGGTAGAAGATGGTGGGGATCCTGATTTTCCCTTAGTCCATCTAGTGATGTGGTATCACATAAAAATGAAAATCCTTCCTTGAACCTGCATAGAAAAACAATAATTATGGGTGTAAGCAATGAAGAATCACCTATTGGCGAGGAAGACCAAGCTAGTTCAAATCATGATAAGACTTCCCCAAAGAATGAAGAAGAAAGAGATCATGAATATAAATCATATGTTTCTACCTGCTTGAGTCTTAGTCAACTGATTGGGTACTTTTCAATGCCTAGTGAGGAAATTGATGATGTATATATACCTGCACCTATTTCTGAGGAGCCTCCTATTGTTGAATTAGAGATGGTTGTGGAAGATTATTCTGAGGAAGACATACCTGCTGAGGATTCTATTAATGTACATATACAAGAGAATGCATAGATTTAGGGGGACCATCCTACCAGACATGGTAAAATTTTAGTTGCTCATGTGATTAAAGACTGGGCTAAAGACCCAGGTTTTGTTGTGTTTGCGTTTGACTATACTGATTGAGAAGATGAGACACCCTTCAATTGGTCTCCTATCACTTATAATCTCTTTTCTAAAACATTACCTGAATACATAATAAGAAAATATGATTTAAACCAGTTGAAGTATGATCTCTCGACCAGTTTTTTGGAAGAAATGGAAAGAATTTAAACCTCTTTTATATATTCTATTAAGTCTGTGATGACTAAATCAGTATCTGGTGTTTTGGTTGAAGTTAAGACCTGCCAGAATAAAATTTCAATCTTGGTTGAGGATGTTGAATCTCTAAAATAATCAATTGTCTCTATGGAGTCTTATATGAGCTCTAAATCTCATATAGATAAAGAATTTTCTTTTGTGAAAAGTGTAGTTGGCCAAATGGTATTAGTTTTTGAGGAATTTCAGACTTTCATGGAACAACATGTCATCACCCATGACTCTCTTGTAAAAAATTTCATAAGTGGGCTGACTAAATCCTTTAAGGAAACAGTTTCCTTTACCATTGCACCTCCGAGTACTACCAGGCCTTCTTTGGATATTGATCAGATTCAAGTTGTGATGAGAGAAGTGATTGAATAGTCTTCTACCAGGGGCTCTGTATACTCTTCTACTTCAACCCAAGTGGTGACTACCACTAGGAATATAGGGGAAATTGTTTAGAAGTTTATGAGAGAGGCCATTGTTTCTTAAAATGAGGTCAAAGTCAAAGTGGATTTCTATTTCCAAAGGATCTACACTAACCATCAGTTGAATAATCATTTCAATATTCTGTTAGAAAACCTGAAACTACCCCAAGTCTCTTGAGATTTTAGAGAACAAGTAAGCAAGATTAGTGAGTTGACTTTTGCTATAGATAATTTTTTGGAGAACAATGATGACTTGATTTCTTCTATGGAAAGAGGAGGAGGGATCATAATGGACTTGAGGAATCTGTTGTTTCCATTTTTCCATGTGGATAGTACTTCAATCATTGTACCTCTAGCTCTTCCTACCTCTACTCAGTCTGCCTCCGTTCCTCAGATGACTCCAGCTTAAGCAATCCGGAGCCTCACTCATATGATCACCGAGATAGCTACACATTATAGGCCATGCACTATATCAGTAGATCAACCTCCACTGATCATCTCTGGTGTTACTATACCTCCACCTGCATCCACCAATCTTAAATCCTCTTCTAATCCCAAAGGAAAAGCACATGCTGAGGAGGTGGATTGAATAGTGGCTAGGAAATTTGATAGGAGTCACTTGTATTCATTTTGTATTTCTCTGTATCTTTTTACCCCACGAAATATATATGGTCTTACTTTCTTGTTTCCTTCTGTTACTTCTCTCATCATATGTTTACTATTTTTTTTAATCACAAAGGGGGAGAACTATGAGAAATATTAGCATAATATAGCATACTTTATATAATGGGGAGAAATGTGGAATATGAGCATAATATATTCTACCTCTGTTACAGTTGTTTCATACCTCTGGTACATTTATTTTATAATTTTACTTCTAATACATTTGTAGTTAATACTCTATTCTTTGATACATTTGAAAATTTCATGAGACCTAATGTATTTTACACTGATACATGACTGCTTTTTTTGGAATTATAATATCATAATTTTTTATTATCAAAAAGGGGGAGATTGTTGACATCGCTTGTTTTGAAAATATCAATTATGTTTCAATATGATTTGATAATCCCAAATACTGTTTATATTTGTAATAATTATCCATTAAATCCATGACATCATATTCTTAAGTTGATAAAATATCCAAATGATAATTGGAATTTGTTAATCAATGGTTATCTATGTTTATACTAGTTTAGAAATGTTACTGACTCAATCTGAATATGATTTGCATAGAACAAATAAGTATTAAGTGTTGAGTCACTGATACAGACCTACCGGTACATATTCTACCGATAAGTATAGGTCACTGATAGACCAAGCAACCTTTGACACTAGGTCACTGGTACATAATTACTGATGCATGCTACCGATACAAACAGATAGGCAGACAACTACCAATTTACGTCCATCCATACAACTACAAAGTCCACCGATATAGATAGATAATGACAGATAGCTATTGAAACAAGTCTGCTGATACAGAAAGACGACTATTGCTACAAAGTCAACCAATACAAGAATGTCTCCAGTGTGGGTCACTGATATAGAAGGAGCTACCTACTGAAGGAGTTACCTACAGAAGGAGATGCCAATAGGGAGAGCTACCGATAGAAGGAGCTACCGATTCAAGCGGTCTACCGTTATAAAGAGTAACAACTACCGATACAGACCTACTAACTCAAGTCCACCGATTCAAGCTCAGTAATACTAATAGATGCATATAGAAATCAGTCACTATATCTCTAAACTCTATTTCTTTTGTTTTATTTAGCAATGATCATATTTGATGTTTTTAATGCCTCTTCCATTAATTAATGATAGTTATTGGAATGTCAGGAACCATACCTCATACCTATAAAAAGGTAATCATTTCCATTTCAAGAACTAAAGCTATATAAAGGATCCCTAATGTAACATCCCAGGTAAATAAAGAATAAAGAATTTTCATATTTATTAATATTTAAGAATTAAATAGTAATTTTATTTTAAAGGGGTTGCTATGTTCGATAGCGTACCCGATACGCAACGATGAGTTTCTTTGAAACTTACGTAGCACAGTAGTAATAAAATAATATTATTTTAAATGTTAGTTAACAAGTAGTCGTTGTACTGGCGGGAATGGATAGAAATAACTAAAATATGATTAGATATGTTTTTAAATGTTTATACATTTACCCAATAAAAGATAAAGGCTTAAAATACGGAAAGAGTTCAATTTTAGGCATTTATACCCTAATTTTCACGAAAGGTTCACTTATCACCTTTTGACGGAGAACCACCATTAAATATAGTTTTGATCGATCTTATAAATTCTATTGGACCAAATATAACTCTTCTTTAGAATCGGGACATCAAAATTTACTTTGTGTAAATTTTTGGTACCTTTCTGATAAAGTTCATTTTTTTATGAATAGTGTAAAAGGTTGTATTTTACTTCAAAACCCCTTTTAAATCTAATTTATTTATATGATTAGATTATCTTTTTAATTGGTTTTAAAGTGAAATTAAAAAATATTTTTACCATTAAATCCAATAGTGGTCGTTGGAATTAATTTCACTTTGAAATCGGACTTAAACTAGTGTCAATCTTTTGATACTTATTGTTTCATAAAAACACGCTATTTGCTCTGACAGCGGGAATTAATTATTAAATTAATTAATGTGACTTATATGTTTTGAATTTTGTAAAATAGACTTCATTTTTGAATTCGTAATATTAAATATAGCTTAGGGTGAATTTTTGGTAATTTTCTGAAAAACTTCAATTTTTGATGAATAGTGAAACCACTAAGTGGTACTTATAGACTGATTTTCCGTTTAAATGAAATTTTGCCATCATTGTGTTTTGAATTTCAAAAATCCGACATACATGGTTGTCATTAAGAAGTAAAATGTGGTTCAATGAGGTTATAATAATTTTTTGGTGAATAGTAACTTATTAGGTTCTTAATCGCGATTAGTGGTAATTAGGGTAGTTTAAGGTATAAATAATGATTTAATAATATGAAATGACCTAGACACATGTCCCAACCATATTGGTTGTGTCATGGCCGACCAAGACAACCCATGGGTCAACTTGGGGACCCCATGGAGACACTTTGGTTGGAAAAAGGCATAAATAACATTTTATTTAATGTAAAAGTAAAAATGACACAAACATAATATGTTTTACGAAAACAATTTTTACATGGGGTTATAATGATCAGATGTTTGATTATAAATAGTCATTGGAAAGCTATAAAGATTTCCTACATCATAGTATTTTTTTTTATAATTTTTAGACATTAAATAAATTAAATTATTTATGACATAATGATGATGCAGCAATGACCTCATTATTTGACGATTTAAATAAAATGGAAAGATAATGTAAAATCTATGAACTACACATGTCCAAAACCAATTGTATGAGTGTATTTCTAACCCTTATCACCGTATCCAAGAATTATATCAATGTGGGACCTTTTAAAACCGAAACACATTTTCAAATAAAGTAATATTTCATTACTTTCCAAAAGTGCCCCTCCTCTCCTCATATAAAAGGCCCCCACCTCTACCTCATTTCACACACTTCTCAAGCCTTTGGCTCGGCCAACCCCTGCCCAATTACTCTCTCCACATCCCTCTACTCATCCTAGAGGATTCCCTTTGGGAAGAATCCTTTCAAAGGAAGCCTTTAGGCTCAAATCAAAAGGGAGTTACACTTTTAAAGGTAATTCATTCTCTCTTGTTCATTTGTTTTATTTTGCTTCTCCAACCCTCTAAACTCTTTTTATTTACTTCTTTTTTAACAACACCAGTATCTTCAATATACTAGGATGTTGTTATAATATTTATTTGAGCTACACTCTCACACAACTACATCAAATGGTTAAAGAACATACGGTTTCCGTGGATGGCGAATTTCTGCCTCCCGAAACGATGATTTTTCATTACTCATTTAACACCTTCAAGGGTGGCCATTATGATGTCACTATTTTTATATATGATATATAATATGTTTATGTTTTCTTTAAGATTCTGTATTTTTCATTTTTGGCATACCTTTATGGTTTCCATTATGGGTAAACACGATATCTTCATTTAAGGAAGTGCAGACTACCGCCCCCTCAAAGTGATGTGATTCGTTAATGCCATATGTGGGACGTGTAAAGGATTGATTTAAAGTTATTATATATGATGTTATACTGGAATTATAATATACCTCTATATCATTATTATTTCTTTCCATTAAAGTATGAGATAGAAATGAAAGTAGCGTTCATGCGTACGTACGGCTTACCGTCTCCATGAACGGTGCATTTCATTTCTTATCCCCAAATGTAATGTACTATTAAAAGTAAATGTATATAATAGATATATATAATTAATGATATATCTAAATGATGAATATAATTCTGGAATTAAAATATACATACCTCTCATTTAGTTTTAATTCCATTAATATGACAAAGAAATGAAAGTAGCGTTCATGCGTACGTACGGCTTACCGTCTCCATGAACGGTGCATTTCATTTCTTACCTCTAAATGATTATGTAATATTATAAATACATGTATATGTTGGATATATATGATACATATTATATCCAAATCAGGAATTTCATTCTGGATATAAAGAACTTTTGACCACACGAACAACATGTAATTGTAAGAAGTCAACTTTCGACTTAAGAACCAAATATTGACAAAACAAACATTATTAACTTAAATGGTTACATAATGTTTATATCATGGAAATAAGTGATATAAAAAGAATAATGAACTTTAAAAAGGTTCTTAATCAAGTATAAATTAACTCAAGTTTATTATTCAGGATGTTAAAGAATGATCGAGTCAAGTCGGACCCAAGGTAAGGGACATCGTCTCAATCTCCTTTCATTGAGGCATATTTCGTTTTATACACAACTTTCTTTTATACGGTGTATAAACCCTTTGACTTTTACTTTTATACAAAAGGAATCTTTTTCTATGAAGTGTTTTACAAAACTACAAAAAGGAATGTTTCTTTTAACGTACGCGGCGACAACGACCTTTTCCGCCGCCGCGAGTATTATTTTGGTCTTTGGCTTTCTCAACAAGCCGTAATGTTTTTAGAATAAAATAAATACCATATACTCTTTTATGTATTTTGGTATTGAAAATGGTTTTGAAAAAGGATTCTATTATGTCAATATATTTATGATATATTGTGATTGAAATGTGGAAATGTTATCATTCCTTTATATTGGTTTTATGTTTTATGATTTTATATTGGTACTTGGACATTTTAACGGGTGGTTACGTTATAAACCATATGACGGGTGGTGCCGTGAATACCAGGACGGGTGGTTACGTTATAACCTACAATGCATTGGGTATGGAATTCGGCCGTATGGCTATTCCATTAAGTATGTATGGAAATTGGCCGTATGGCTATTCCAGTAAGTGATATGTGTGGAAGTCAACCATATGGTTATTCCACTTAAGTATGTTTATGTCCCAAGTTACCTTTATATATTCTATGTGTTCTTTATATGGGTTTTATGGTAATCCTTTGGTTACAAAAAGGTAAGTAATGATACTTTATTCAGTGAAGATTTTTTTTACTACTTCATGAAGGTGAAGGTATTACTTTGATATAGTATACATGGTTTACTTGATGTTTGAAAAACTAACAGTTTTCATTCTTTTTGTATCCCTTACTGAGCTTTTTATGCTCACCCCAAGTTTTTTGAAATGTTTTTCACAGGACTTAAAGTGGAATAAAGTCAAGGATGGGATCAAGGGAATTCCATGATATCTAAAACATGGAGTCTAGACATCTTTCTTTTTAAGAGTTTTTATTTTATGGAGACTTAGTAGAAGTGTCTACTTTGCAATCTTTTAAGATGTAATAGTTATGTTCTAATTCTCTAAAACTCTAAACCTGAAAAGATCCTCAATGTGAATTATTCATTTAATTCAATATTAAGTAAGGTTTAAGGATGGGGCCTTATAGTTGGTATCAGAGGTCGGTTTAGACAAGTTTAGGAGTTAGAAAAGTGTTAAATTATAATATGATTAAAATGATATAGCATTTACGGATTACCATGTTGCTTCGCCTAAGATATTTCTGTGTTCAGAATGGTTTTCCGCAGAGGAAACAAAGAAGCTATGTTGGGACGACATCAGGAGGAAGACAACCTTCCAAATCAGCAACCTGAGATGGTCGGAATCGGAACTGAACAGTTTGTTGCAGTGATGGCACAGTTGACTCAGGCTATAAATGGTGGTGGTATCCATGCACGAGATCAGCCATATCAACTGCAGAGGAACATGTCAGTGGAGGAACATTTCATGAGGCAACATCCCCCATCATTCAGAGGATCATCTAATCCTGTGCAAGCTGAAGGGTGGATTAAAGCACTGGAGAAGATTTTTGATGTCATGGGGTGTTCAGAACATCAGAAGGTTAGTCTTGCTGTTTACCGTTTTGAAGGTGAAGCTGATCAGTGGTGGTCGATGGTGAAAAATATAAGGGATAGTGATGAGATTGAGGATCTTCACTGGGACGAATTCAAAGGTATGTTTTTTGAGAAATATTTTCCTAAGGTGGTTCGTCTTAGGATGGAAAAACAGTTCCTAGAATTGAGGCAGGAGGATGATTCAGTGGCTGCTTATGAAGAAAAGTTCACTCGATTGGCAAGGTATGCTCCAAACTTCATACGAGATCTTGATAGTAAAATAAACTGTTTTTACTCAGGGTTAAAGCCAAAGTATCGAAGGGATTTAGCTTCTTGTGAGTTCAAAAGTTATGAAAAACTTGTTCGATGTGCGGAGAAGGTGGAAATGGAGTTTGCCGATGATCAGGTGTTCTATGACAAACAACAGAATAAGAGGTCTAGTTGGCAGGAAAAGGGGAAGAATTCATCAAAGAAGCGAAGAGGTAAGACAACCAAATATCCATCCTGTGAGAAGTGTGGTAAAATGCATCCTGGAGAATGTTTATCCAAGTCTGCTAAGTGCTTTCGGTGTGGTAAGTCTGGTCATATTGCTCGTATCTGTAAGGAAGATGATCAAGCAGGAAATGAAAAGCCAACGGTAAGATGTTTTAAGTGTAATGAAATGGGTCATTATGCAAACGAGTGTCCAACGAAGAACTCAACTGGGGGAATGCAGCCAGACTACAAGCAGAAAGGGGTGGAGAAATCCTTTGCAACAACTTCAGTAGATGTTGGGCCATCGAATGAAGTGGTATCAGCTCCAGGGAGCTCAGTATTTTTCGAAGATTGACTTGAGGTCGGGGTACCATCAGTTGAAAGTAAAAGAAGCAGACGTTCCGAAGACTGCGTTCCGTACTAGATATGGCCATTATGAACTTGTAGTTATGCCTTTTGGGTTAACCAATGCACCTGTTGTATTCATGGACCTTATGAATAAAATTTTCCATGAGTTCTTGGATATGTTTGTGTTTGTGTTTTGAGGTTTGTGAAGAGGTTATGTGTGCCTTGTGATTCACAGTTGAAGAATGAGTTGTTTTTTTTCTTCCTGGCAGTACTAAGATGTACAGAGGTCTGCGGGAGTATTACTGGTGGGATGGAATGAAAAGAGACATTTCTGATTTTACTGTGAAGTGTTTGACATGTCAACAGGTTAAAGCAGAGCAGCAGTTACCGAAAGGGATGCTTCAGCCTTTACCAGTGCCAGAGTGGAAATGGGAAAACATATCCATGGACTTTGTTGTGGGATTACCGAGGACATCTCGAGGTAATAATGCAATCTGGGTTATTATTGATCACTTGACCAAATCTGCTCATTTCCTTTCTATACGAGATACTTTCTATCTAGATCAACTTTCCCATTTGTATCTTAAAGAGATAGTTAGGTTACATGGAGTTACTCTCTCCATTGTATCGGATCGTGATCCCAGGTTTACTTCTAACTTTTGGAAAGGCCTTCAGAAGTCGTTGGGTACTGAATTAAATTTTTGTACAGCTTTTTATCCTCAATCAGATGGGCAGTCAGAACGAACAATTCAGACATTGGAGGATATGCTACGATCTTGTTCTATGGATTATCAGGGAAGTTGGGACCAACAAATTTCTTTGGTTGAGTTTTCTTATAATAACAGTTTTCATTCCAGTATACAGATGGCACCATTTGAGGCATTATATGGGAAGCGGTGTCGAACTCCAGCATTTTGGGATGAAGTGGGTTAAAAGAAGTTGATGGGACCAGAATTGGTAGAAGAGATGGCGGAAAAAGTTCAGCTGATTCAGAAACACATGAGAACAGCTCAGAGCAGGCAGAAGAGTTATTCGGATAACCGGAGGAAGGATCTATCTTTCGAGGTAGGTGATCATGTTTTTCTCAAGGTTTATCCTTGGAAAAGTGTGATGAGATTTGGTAAGAAAGGAAAGTTGAGTCCATGGTTGGTTGGACCATACGAAATTCTGGAAAGAGTTGGATCAGTTGCATACCAAGTGGCTTTACCTCCGAGTTTATCTCAGGTACACAATTTTTTTCATGTTTCGATGTTGAGAAAGTATATGCCAGATCCATCTCATGTTTTGAGCCCAGAGGTAGTTCAGCTGGAAGAGAACCTATCTTATGAGGAACAACCGGTCCAGATTCTTGACCACAGCGAGCAACTGTTACGGAATAAGGTGATTTATCATGTAAAGGTTTTTTGGAAAACCCATGTGATTTAAGAGGCAACGTGGGAATCTGAAAATGCTATGAGGGATAAATACCCCCACTTATTTTGATAAGTGAATAAAATTGCGAGGACGCAATTCCCAAAAGGGGGGAAGGATGTAACATCCCAGGTAAATAAAGAATAAAGAATTTTCATATTTATTAATATTTACGAATTAAATAGTAATTTTATTTTAAAGGGGTTGCTATGTTCGATAGCGTACCCGATACGCAATGATGAGTTTCTTTGAAACTTACGTAGCACAGTAGTAATAAAATAATATTATTTTAAATGTTAGTTAACAAGTAGCCGTTGTACTGGCGGGAATGGATAGAAATAACTAAAATATGGTTAGATATGTTTTTAAATGTTTATACATTTACCCAATAAAAGATAAAGGCTTAAAATACGGAAAGAGTTCAATTTTAGGCATTTATACCCTAATTTTCACGAAAGGTTCACTTATCACCTTTTGACGGAGAACCACCATTAAATATAGTTTTGATCGATCTTATAAATTCTATTGGACCAAATATAACTCTTCTTTAGAATCGGGACATCAAAATTTACTTTGTGTAAATTTTTGGTACCTTTCTGATAAAGTTCATTTTTTATGAATAGTGTAAAATGTTGTATTTTACTTCAAAACCCCTTTTTAATCTAATTTTTTTATATGATTAGATTATCTTTTGAATTGGTTTTAAAGTGAAATTAGAAAATATTTTTACCATTAAATCCAATAGTGGTCGTTGGAATTAATTTCACTTTGAAATCGGACTTAAACTAGTGTCAATCTTTTGATACTTATTGTTTCATAAAAACACGCTATTTGCTCTGACAGCGGGAATTAATTATTAAATTAATTAATGTGACTTATATGTTTTGAATTTTGTAAAATAGACTTCATTTTTGAATTCTTAATATCAAATATAGCTTAGGGTGAATTTTTGGTAATTTTCTGAAAAACTTCAATTTTTGATGAATAGTGAAACCACTAAGTGGTACTTATAAAGACTGATTTTCCGTTTAAATGAAATTTTGCCATCATTGTGTTTTGAATTTCAAAAAATCCGACATACATGGTTGTCATTAAGAAGTAAAATGTGGTTCAATGAGGTTATAATAATTTTTTGGTGAATAGTAACTTATTAGGTTCTTAATCGCGATTAGTGGTAATTAGGGTAGTTTAAGGTATAAATAATGATTTAATAATATGAAATGACCTAGACACATGTCCCAACCTTATTTTTTGTGTCATGGCCGACCAAGACAAGCCATGGGTCAACTTGGGGACCCCATGAAGACACTTTGGTTGGAAAATGATATAAATAACATTTTATTTAATGTAAAAGTAAAAATTACACAAACATAATATGTTTTACGAAAACAATTTTTACATGGGGTTATAATGATCAGATGTTTGATTATAAATAGTCATTGGAAAGCTAAAAAGATTTCCTACATCATAGTATTTTTTTTATAATTTTTAGACATTAAATAAATTAAATTATTTATAACATAATGATGATGCAGCAATGACCTCATTATTTGACGATTTAAATAAAATGGAAAGATAATGTAAAATCTATGAACTACACATGTCCAAAACCAATTGGATGAGTGGATTTCTAACCCTTATCACCTTATCCACGAATTCTATCAATGTGGGACCTTTTAAAACCGAAACACATTTTCAAATAAAGTAATATTTCTTTACTTTCCAAAAGTGCCCCTCCTCTCCTCTTATAAAAGGCCCCCACCTCTACCTCATTTCACACACTTCTCAAGCCTTTGGATCAGCCAACCCCTGCCCAATTACTCTATCCACATCCCTCTCCTCATCCTAGAGGATTCACTTTGGGAGGAATCCTTTCAAAGGAAGCCTTTAGGCTCAAATCAATAGGGAGTTACACTTTTAAAGGTAATTCATTCTCTCCTGTTCATTTGTTTTATTTTGCTTCTCCAACCCTCTAAACTCTTTTTATTTACTTCTTTTGTAACAACACCAGTATCTTCAATATATTAGGATGTTGTTATAATATTTATTTGAGCTACACTCTCACACAACTACATCAAATGGTTAAAGAACATACGGTTTCCGTGGATGGAGAAATTCTGCCTCCCGAAACGATGATTGTTCAATACTCATTTAACACCTTCAAGGGTGGCCATTATGATGTCACTATTTTTATATATGATATATAATATTTTTATGTTTTCTTTAAGATTCTGTATTTTTCATTTTTGGCATACCTTTATGGTTTCCATTATGGGTAAACACAATATCTTCATTTAAGGAAGTGCAGACTACCGCCCCCTCAAAGTGATGTGATTCGTTAATGCCATATGTGGGACATGTAAAGGATTGATTTAAAGTTATTATATATGATTTTATACTGGAATAATAATATACCTCTATATCATTATTATTTCTTTCCATTAAAGTATGAGATAGAAATGAAAGTAGCGTTCATGCGTACGTACGGCTTACCGTCTCCATGAACGGTGCATTTCATTTCTTATCCCCAAATGTAATGTACTATTAAAAGTACATGTATATAATAGATATATATAATTAATGATATATCTAAATGATGAATATAATTCTGGAATTAAAATATACATACCTCTCATTTAGTTTTAATTCCATTAATATGACAAAGAAATGAAAGTAGCGTTCATGCGTACGTACGGCTTACCGTCTCCATGAACGGTGCATTTCATTTCTTACCTCTAAATGATTATGTAAAATTATAAATACATGTATATGTTGGATATATATGATACATATTATATCCAAATCAGGAATTTCATTCTGGATATAAAGAACTTTTGACCACACGAACAACATGTAATTGTAAGAAGTCAACTTTCGACTGAAGAACCAAATATTGACAAAACAAACATTGTTAACTTAAATGGTTACATAATGTTTATAACATGGAAATAAGTGATATAAAAAGAATAATGAAATTTAAAAAGGTTCTTAATCAAGTATAAATTAACTCAAGTTTATTATTCAGGACGTTAAAGAACGATCGAGTCAAGTCAGACCCAAGGTAAGGGACTTCGTCTCAATCTCCTTTCATTGAGGCATATTTCGTTTTATACAAAACTTTCTTTTATACGGTGTATAATCCCTTTGACTTTTACTTTTATACAAAAGGAATCTTTTTCTATGAATTGTTTTACAAAACGACAAAATGGAATGTTTCTTTTAACGTACGCGGCGACAACGACCTTTTCCGCCGCCGCGAGTATTATTTTGGTCTTTGGCTTTCTCAACAAGCCGTAATGTTTTTAGAATAAAATAAATACCATATACTCTTTTATGTATTTTGGTATTGAAAATGGTTTTGAAAAAGGATTCTATTATGTCAATATATTTATGATATATTGTGATTGAAATGTGGAAATGTTATCATTCCTTTATATTGGTTTTATGTTTTATGATTTTATATTGGTACTTGGACATTTTAATGGGTGGTTACGTTATAAACCATATGACAGGTGGTGCCGTGAATAACAGGACGGGTGGTTACGTTATAACCTCCAATGCATTGGGTATGGAAGTCGGCCGTATGGCTATTCCATTAAGTATGTATGGAAATTGGCCATATGGCTATTCCATTAAGTGATATGTGTGGAAGTCAACCGTATGGTTATTCCACATAAGTATGTTTATGTCCCAAGTTACCTTTATATATTCTATGTGTACTTTATATGGGTTTTATGGTAATCCTTTGGTTACAAAAAGGTAAGTAATGATACTTTATTCAGTGAAGATTTTTTTTACTACTTCATGAAGGTGAAGGTATTACTTTGATATAGTATACATGGTTTACTTGATGTTTGAAAAACTAACAGTTTTCATTCTTTTTGTATCCCTTACTGAGCTTTTTATGCTCACCCCAAGTTTTTCGAAATGTTTTTCACAGGACTTAAAGTGGAATAAGGTCAAGGATGGGATCTAGGGAATTTCATGCTATCTAAAACATAGAGTCTAGAAATCTTTCTTTTTAAGAGTTTTTATTTTATGGAGACTTAGTAGAAGTGTCTACTTTGCAATCTTTTAAGATGTAATAGTTATGTTCTAATTCTCTAAAACTCTAAACCTGAAAAGATCCTCAATGTGAATTATTCATTTAATTCAATATTAAGTAAGGTTTAAGGCTGGGGCCTTATACCTAAACTACTAAAGACATTTCAGTTGGATTGTCAGTTTTTTCATGCACATACGAGAGAATCTTCTGAAGATTCACAAGGACATACATGCATAAATGAAGAAGGAAGAATACATTCTGAGTCTGCAGACCCATATAATTGAAGTATTAAAGATCTTCAACGAGTTCACATACAGTCTTGCTGATGAGAATGATGAACATGGACCTAGATGTCATATACAAAAACGACGCTCTGTTTTTCTTGAAAAAAACCATAGAAGGACTTTATGCTTCATCTGCATCAATCCATGGATTCCAGACCTCCACTTAGTCTGTGTTCTATTATATTGGTTTTTCCCACGTAGAATGTGTTCGAGGTCATAAGACATGGACAGTCTTTGTACTATTATTAACTTCTATCCATGTTGTGGATGAATGTTTATATAAACTGTTTGAGAGGATTAAATCTCAGCTTGAGACTGAACCTCTTGTTTTAATATTATGTGCTTGTTACCTTTGCTAAATATATTTTGAATATTCCACTCCTATGCTTTCTAAATATAAATCTGTTTTAAAATAACTATGATAGTCAGACCAGCAAGTGATTATAACTTTTGTTAGCCAGTAAGTTAGTTTCAAGAGTTAATTAATCATCAGATTGAGTTAACTGAGAAATAATCAATCTCGTGAGAAACTAATTGAAAACATACAATCATTATAAATTAACAATAGATTAATTTCTATTTAATTTGGGGGATTTTAATCATAGAGTTTTTAACATAACTTTTAAATGGAACTCAATTCACCAACCTCTTTAGTATCCACTCCCACCAACACCTAGGGATAATTATCCTTATATAATAACAACCCAATGTCATGTTAAGTAAAATATTATGTGGGTTAACTTTACATACATCTTTATATCGATAATAAATGTTGATTTTTTTAAAATAGATTTTGATATGGTTAAAATCACATAAAATAGTTTGGTGGATTATATCCCTACCATAATTCTTGTACATGAAGAGTGTTCCCATATTACACACCTATTTTGACACTCATAGAAGATATGATAAGGTTAAATCACATTTTTTATGAACCATTATAAAATATTTGAATAGATAATTACCATGAAGGATGAAGGATAAATTTAAGGTTTCATTTATTGAATATAAGGTTTCATAATTTGGGCATCCTATGCATTATTTTTCCTGATTGATCACACCAATTAAATATGACTAATGATCATGCAAACAATTTCTGTTTTTGTATGTGATTCAATATATAATGATGATGGTGAGGTTTTAATATGTTATCTCAGATGTTTAATTACCCTATTTGATCATAGTTATAGGAATTTATCTATATCAAAAAAAATCTCGATGAATGATTATAAAAATACTCAACAAATAGTTATTGAATTTGATGTGAAAACCCATAATTGTCTGATTATTTCATCTCAAGTATGTGATTATTCTACGGTTGAAGTCTTTGAGAATATGGATATTTAAAATATCAATATTATCAATCATGTTCAATTTGATGATATATTAGTCATTGATTATATTTGTCTATATAAATCGTGCATCATTTTTTAAGGAAGGGAAGTCACATTTGATATTCTGAGTGAACATACAATCATTTATTATTGAATCGATAAATATGAACGTAACATTTAAATTAAATAAACTATATGGGTCTTGATACTTCTTAAATATGACGGATGGATGGTCTATTCTAGCACCATTAGTTAGCATAAAAAAATGTGTGCGTGATTGGTGGAATCACCAGTGGTACGATGCAATAAAGCATATTGTCAAAAAACAGTAAGGATTGAGGGAGCTGTAGTATGATGATGAGGGTGGGATAGTGTCATGGAATTTCTCGTAGGTATATGGTTTGGATAGTGGATAGATTCCCAAGAAAATTTCATAATTGCATTTGGGCCAATATTTGGGCCTACAGGCCCTTTGTTCATTGAACCATGTATTATAATTCAGGGATGAGACCTACAAGATATATATTGGGATCCCTCTAAACCTAAATAAAAAAGAAGAAATTTACTTACTAAAAATGTTTGTTGACCCCAAAACCTATTAAAAACTCAACATCTGCGATATTCGTTTTTTATAGATGATTATTACTATCTTTGTAAATGTGTTTCCTAGTTATCCTCCAAATCCTGATGTTGAGTTTTCAACAAAATTCATAATTGTTTTTATACCTATTACAAAGTCTCCACATTAAATAGAATTTATTGACTTTATTAACTAAAGAAGAAACAAAATTATAATATTGATAAGGGGATTATTAGGCCATGTGCATCACCTTAGGTTTCACTATTATTTTTTTATAATAAAGATAGATCAATGTGACAAAATATTTATTATTAGGAACTAAATAATATAAAAGTAAAAAATAAGTATTATATGCACCATACTGATGATTTATATACTCAATTAATAGGTTTTAAAAAAAATCATAGATTCATCTTCAATTTAGATACTGTCAATTTGAAATTCGAAAGATAATACTTTCAAAAGAAATCCTTTTATACAAGGTATGAACACTTTGAATTTATAGTGATGTCATTTGGTCATAATAATTACCCCTTTATCATAATGTATTTGATGAATATAATTTATTTATATTTTAATGATCAGTTTTTGTCAGCCTTTATAAATACTACTCTTATATATAATAATACCATGGAAGATTAAGAAGATCATTTGAGAATTGTTCTGAAAACCATTAGGAAGGGGAGGTTGTTAGATAAACTTTACAAGTGTGAATTTTTGCTACATAATGTTCATTCCTAGGTCATATAATATCATTATTGGTATATTAGTCGATGCATCCATGATTGAGGTTATTATTTATTATACTAAACTAAAATCTCAACATTATATCCATAGTTTTCTTTGTTCTACTAGATATTATCAATGAATTGAGAATAATTTTTCAAGGTTATCTAATAAATTATACAAGATAACTTATAAGGTGGATAAATTCCATGGGATAGGTGAATTTGAAATATATTTCAATGAACTAAAGAGAATATTGGTCTTTTTCTCTTTTTTTTGCACTACCCTATTGTGGAGAAGGGTTTTAGATCAATAGTGATGCATCAAATAAGGGACCGGGATTCATCCTAATGTAGAATGATATGGTGATAGATTATATCTTACACCAATTGATGCTTCATGTAAAAAAATTACTCAATTCATGATTTGGAGAAGAATATATGAATTTTTAAATTGAAAATACTGAGGAGTTATCTTTATGGAGAAATGTGTCCCATATATACTGATCATAAATGTTTAAAGAATATATTCCCTTAAAAAGAGTTTAATATGTTCTCAAGTAGGTGTTTGATGTTGATTAAATATTTTGATTACTCAATAAATTACCTCCCTATGAAGTTAAATTTTAGAAAATTCACTGATTCCAAATTATTATACAAGCATATATATGATGAGGATCCCAAAAGATAAAAATTTCTAGTTTTCAAAAAGATGGATTTAGAAACATTAAAGGAAGTGGATAAATCCTATCTTTCACATATAAGTATTCAACCACCAATCCATGTTAATATTAAATAGGAAAATAAAAAAGATCTAGATTTATAAAATAATGTGAGAAATGTTCTCGAGTTCAACCATAATTATCATGGAATGATATGGTTGATGAACTCTGTATGTGTCATGCCAATACTAGACTTGAATGATTTATTGGATGAAGCTCGTAATTCATCATTATCTATTAATTCACTATGTATAAATATTTATATTGATATTAAAGAGTATTTTTGGTGTTACAACATTACTAGATATATTATAGAGTGTATATCTCAATTATTAGTTTGTTAGTAAATTACGATTGTGATAAATAACATATAACGAGATCTTAAGACCATTACACATAACATAATGGAAGTAAGAGATAATTTTCATGGATTTTTTTATCAAACTCTCTATAATGTCTAAAGTACATAATTCTTTAAGGGTTGTAATCGGTCACCTTAAAAATTCATCACACCCCATATATATCAGATAATATTTCCTTAATGATCATGTTTCTTGAATATACATTAATGAAGATGTAATATTTCAGGGAGTAAGACATTCAATTGTATCTGATTAGGATCTGAGGTTAACCATTATGTTATATTGAAGGATTCATATAGATATGGATTTAAAGATGTGTTTCGATTCATATTATCATCTTTAGATAGATGTTTAGTTTTAGGTAACCAATGATATTATTGAGTATATGTTGAGATCATGTTCTATGGATAACAAAATTCATTAGGTTGAACACTTTCATTTTTTCATGTTATATCAAAATAATTATTTTCACTTGAAAATTAATATGGATCCTTATGAATACCTCAACATAATAATGTATGGAACTCCAAAATTATGTGTCTAATTTTGATAAATAAATGTATTGGGACTGATCTGGTAAAGAAAATGTGAGATAAAGTCAGTTCACATCTGCAATACAACATGGAACCTCAATGTTGATAGAAATTTTATTATGAAAATCTAAAGAATAATATAGAATTAAATGTTAGTGAGATGGTATCAATGTAAATTTATCAATAGAATAATGTCATGATATCTGAACATAACCAAATTTTTGATACCTAGGTATATTAGGCTCTTTGGGATTCTTAATCGGGTAGGGATGAAAGTTTATAACTTAGTGCTTCCACCAAACCCTTCTCCAGTTCACAATGTGTTCCTTATATCTCTCGTATATAATTATATACCTTATACATAAAATATAATAAATATATAGGTTGTAGTTATATATAATTATCTTTCTTGTAAATAACAATCAGTTGAAATAGTGTATTACTAAGAAATATTTCTATACAAAAAGACAACCCAACTATATAATGTTATCTCAAGGAATCATAAATTCAAGGAAAGACATGGGGACCAAATAATGTTATTAAATAAAAATATAATAATTTGTTTTTTTCAGATTTAATTAATATTTATATTGATATCATTTTTACGGGTATTAGAATGTACCACCGCTCCATTTTATTTCTCTTCAAAAAAATTAATTTCTTTAATAGAATGTGATACATGCACCACCGAGTCTGAATGCTTTATAATATAGTATACCATTATCAACTATAAGTTAAATTAGAATAATTAATAGAAATTAAAACATCATTAATGAAAATTATAACGATGTTAGATAAAATTATTATGTTGATAATAAATTTCAAAATGATGGAAATTCCATTATTTCTTTAAATACACATTTTTTCTCAAATTTTTTTTATTACATTCTAGTGAGAAAAAGTATAATTGATTTTTTACACATATAGAAAATTAAATTTAAAAAATGAAATTATTTTTTGAAACCATCATGTCACAATTATCTTAATGTAAATTTTTAATAATTTTCAAAAAATATGGATTTTTGTAATGAAATGTGATAAATAATGATTTCTATTGAAATTTTCCTGTTTATTTAATGATTTTAGAATATTATATTATGATTAAAATATATTTTAATAATTAATTTAGTTCAATTATATTATTGAAAATAAAATTAGATTCATTATAATTTTTATTACTTATGATTTTCATATAAGAAGTTTTCAAACACAAGAAAACATTTTTATATAGAACTGTTTTTCATCGTGTTTTCAGTGTCTAGTTTTAAATTTAATTATTAAAATTTTAAAAACATTAATGTGATAAAATGTATTATAAATTGGGAATAAATATTTATATATTTGGTAATGAGGTTGAATTCGTTATTGTTCATAATAAATAGTAACAAATTAAAAAAATCGTCGTGGTTTGGGATAAAACACCATTAATCTAGGGTTAAACCAAGAGATAAGGGTATGTTTTCTGATTGAAATTTTCTATACCCTATCAGATGGCTATATTTAGAGCTCATATTCTCACATTATAATATCTATCCATTTGATATCATTTTTTTGGAATATGACATTATTTTATTTTAATCTTTTAAGAAATTCCAAACCTGTCACCACCCCCACTATAAAAGAACACCCTCCATAATATTCATTAGATCACCATGATTCATATATCTCGACCCAAACCTTATAAATTCTATTTTAAATGTACCTATACATTAATCTTCATAAAATCCCATTAAAAGGTTCCTTAATAAATTATCTTAAGGTGGCCTACTAATGAAAATGTAACCAACCTGCCAAACGACTAACAATTCATTTTTTATTATACCTACTATAAATATGTTTTATTTATAATAAAATAATAATTTAAATGCCTTAAAGTATTTAAAAATAATAATTATTTTGTATGTTCTATTATTAACAATTTTTTGTATCTAATGGGAGTTGAAAGTATCTTCGTGCGTATATGTGGACTGATCCCGGAACATAGCGATATAATTCATTTTTCATCAACATATATCATGGATAGTAATTATGATGGGTATAATGTTTATATTTAACATTTATGGAATAATTTTTTAGGAAATTATAATATCATATCTAACTCCTTACCTAACAGTCTGTTATAAAATGATTATGTCAATCATGTCTATGTTTGGACTAGCACCTCTACAATGAAGTGTGATTCATTTTTATTTTTTCATTACATGGATGATTATGAATATATATTTATTTATTATAATATATATTTATATATATTTACATTGTTTTTAATGTGAATTATTTTTCACGTTCGTTTCATTCTATCCATTGAAATGTGAAAACAATTTTCATGGATACATATGGCATACCATCTCCAAAACGGTGTAATTCATTTTTATATATCTACATTTTATGGGTGATGATATATTTGATTAATATATATAATATTTATATCATTATTATAATTCTATATACTATGGAAAAATGGTCATTTCACATGTACCAAAACCACCAAACCAAAATTCACATGAAAAATGATATAATCGACTCCTGAAAACAATGGTTTTGATAAGAAATTATTAATGAATAGATGTTTAGAGGAAAAAAGTGGATCAAATATAATTATATAATAACATGCATGAATATTAAATTTAATTTAATAAAATTAAATTTAATATATATGAGGAGAAAATCTATTTCTATTTATTTTGAACTCGAGGTAAGAGGTTTATTTTACAGTCACATCGTTTATCAGGTTCATTATGGTTAAAATTCTGGTGAGGAACTTTTATGACCTATATCTCAATAACAAAATGAGTTTTCTTATATAGTAGTTATTCAAAAAGAATACATTTCTTTATTTAATTTTCCCCTCATTAGGAACTGAAAACAAGGAACTAATTTTTTAAAGAAAACTATCTTTCATTCAATATTGGGTTGAAAAAACATTTTCCATGTCCATGTTTTCAAAAAATATTTTCAATAAAGATTATTTTTATTATCCAATGGTTTTATAACGTATCATTTACCATTTATTGGCTTCTTATAAAATAATTTCAATGTAATATTCTTATTTCCATTCAAATTAGGTAATTTTTGATTTTTTTGATGTGGAATAAATCGTTTTTTAAAGTACATAGAAAAAACATGATTTATCACTATCATGAAATTGAAATGACCTGAATCATTCTTTCTATATTTCCAATTTTTCATTAAATAAAATTCATTACTTCATATTTTTAAAAAAAAATTATATTTCAAATATGTGATTTCCGAGTGAAAATAGTATTTTCCTCATGAAATTTTTTACTGATATTTCAAATGAATTTTTCATCTATGTTAATATACTTTGACCTTACATATACATTATTGAGTATGTAATAAAATGATACGATTGATGTTCATTATTTGGGCTTCATAACATGATTATTATTTATGGATGATATTATGATACTTATTTCACTCCCATGTGTTATTTAAGTTATAATGAAGCAATTATGAAACTCAATTAATTTCTATGGATTATACTGCAATAAAATTATGAAAATTTATGAAATTTATATTATTTCCATGTGTTATACTATGATGAATGTTTTATGATATCATAGAACATGTTTGTATGATTTTTATTATGTGATGAATGGGATGGGAATTATATATCCCTCCCATCCATTTTGTAAATATGGACATCTCATGATATAATAAGTGATGGAATAAGAAGTGAACCTAGTTTTGTTAGGGACTTTTTCTACTACGATAGTCTTAATAGTGCGTCATGACGTTGGAAATAAAAAATGGGGAGTGAACCCAATCTGATATTATGTCTTGGTAGTGATCCATGATTAAATAAATGATTTTATATACATATACATTTACCATTAAATTATATCTTATTCTAATGTTATTTTGTAATGGCTCATATTCATTGATTTCTATATATCCCACATCTTATGTATTTCCAATATTTCTTCCATTACTCAATATTGTGATCTATGATATTTTATATATGGTTTTAAAATTTTTAGATCATGTTCCTAAACCGTTTATACTCATGTTATGTTTAAGTGGTCATTGATATCTCTATTTTTTACCTTACTTGGCATATGATCCCGCCATTTCTTATGTTATCTTACCACCTATTTTGAATAATTATTTTAAATATGATATGTCAATTAAGGGTTCTAGATACGAATAACCTAGTTGGTGATGATTTATATATCTTATGAATATTTTCATGTGTATTTTGGAGTGGATTGTAATGTGTTGTATTGAATTTTCATTTATTTAAGAAGTAATATATTTGAATGAAAAGTATGGATCACTATGTTTGGTGTTATATATGGATCACATATATCCTGAACCAACCCCACTAGGACCTACCTATGTTTGAAATGAGATTTTTCATGACTCTCAAAGCCAATTTCTTGATAGGTCATAGATTAGAGGCATTTCTTAAGTGTCTATTATCAACCATATATGAAAGGTGTAAAAATTTTGAAGTTAATATTTCACATCAACATTTTCATATCAATATATTTCCCAAAATTATATGAATAATTCATGTTCAAAACTATTAAATTACATTATAAATTTATACTTTATTTGAAGAATGTTGAATGGACAGAAAACAAGTTTCCTCTATACCTCTATAGAGGTATAATATATGACACTTCAGCTAAAAGGTCTCTCGTGTTTGGAGATAATACCTTTAAAAACCTCCACCAAATCAATCCATAAGATCATAAATATTATATATATATATATATATAACATGGTTGGGAATATAAATATATGTAGTTGGTTCCTTCCTGAAAATAAATTTCTATGAAAAAATATCAATAATGTATCCATGAATGAAATAAAAAAAATAAAAAAAAAATAACCATTTCAAATTCATTTTTTCAGCATAATTTCATTTTTCTTTTGCCTCGTTCTATATTTCATTTATTTAAACATACTTATACAAATTTATAATCATTAAAAATAACTAAATTGAATATATTTTCCATGATATATTATTTTTTACATTACAATTATAATATTTATCTCATATTTTCCTTAATTATATACCCCTCAAAGAATAAAAAAAGTTAAATCAAATTTTTATTAACAATACATGAAAAATTCAAGTCACCTACCTCAATTCCATCATGGTCATTAATTTGTTACTACTAATCATCATTACTATTTTCCTATTATTATTCAACCTCACTCTCAGTTTACAATGACAAAATAATTCCAAATATTTTTATCTTTAATGTATACATATAAAATGGATCATGTAGAAATAAATCAAATGATTCAAAAAGTTATTCCCCAACAAAAAATGGAATTAAATTAAATTAATTTCTATAACATATCCCTATATCCTTATATTTAATTTTCTATTCAAAATACTATGTTAAAAATAACAATAAGAAAAATAAACTTTTCATTGAATCAAAATATATCTATTCACATCTTTCATATAGTATTCCATGTAAACATCTCACAGAAAACATCCTATATTATTTATGATATAGAAATAGTACATTTTAAATGAATTACATGAATAAATATATAAATTTCACAAAAATACAACATTAATAAGAACCTATTACATATATAGAAAATACCAAAATTCCACCCAAGGATAAAAATAGTATCCTAAATCTAACAACGTGCCCAAAATACGATACCCAAATTAGAAAATTTACCATCTTACCCTTAATAGTAAATAGGATGAAATTATCCTTAGTAATTTTTGAAACGCATGGCTGATTTTTTCTAATTGATTGATCATGGTTCCGGTGCTCTGCTAATGTGTATGCAGCACTCTGGTCCAATCTGTGGCGATGATACTTTGTAATAGTCATTTGTTTTTAGTTGGTCGTATTTTGATTAGAGGGGGTTTGTTTGCAGCGCATAATTTAAATGACTAATAGATTATGATTGATTTAACAAATTGATAATTATTGGGGTTATTTCATCATTATGTTGTTAAGCTTGTGATATCTTGAGCATTGCTTTATATTTCATTTAAATTAACACCCATGTCACAAGTTGACGTTGATTTGAATTCCCGAGGGTTAAGGCATTAATCCAAGCCTTAACATAACTCGGGGTTCTATCCATGATCATATATTGTTTATGGTAGTATATTTATGGTTTCAATAATCTATGTAAACCACACGTTAAACAAATAAAGTCATTAATCCATTACATGTTAAGTCTAACATAACCAATGTTAATTCAATGAATACAAATCGAGCAAAATATCTCAATCTCTTAACATACCTAAATTAAAACTCACTGCTATGAGATATTTAATCAGAAATTAAGATGGTTATTAATCTGGTACTATATTTTTATGGTGATGAATTATAAAGAGAAGAAAAAGAAGGGGACAAAATAAGAGTAGTGTGCCGAACACACACACTAACGATGACGAAATTGTTAAATATAGAATATAGATTGAATAAGGAAGCAAAATAAGAGAATATATTTTTAACTTGATTTAGGTTATTTTAAGAACATTAATATTAAACTATAGAAGGTGAGTGAGATTAAGAGATATTGAAGAAGAAACATTCATTAAAATGGAATTACAAAACGAAAACTTACAAGATTTCAAATGAAGAAAAACACAAAAGTGAAAGGAAACAAAGAGAGGAGGAAGGGTATCTCAAGTAAAAACATGAGTATGGAAGGTCCTCCCAATACTTTTTAAAGGATTTGGTAGTGAAAATATGTGCTCTTCTCTTCTCAAATGCCAACCCCTTTGAAAGAGAGAAGGGGGATGCATTTATAGCCCAAGGAAGTGGATTGTTTTCATTCACAATCGGTCCATCCAATTACATCGCCATGTTTTCTATTAAGATAGCCGAATATCAAGATATATCAATATAAAAAGTTTTATATAATAATTTTTTCCAACCTATCTCAACATTTTGGGTCATTTGGACTTATGGATTCAAATCTATGGTCGGATGATTAAACAATTTTAATCTGTCTATTTCAATACAGTCTTTTTTAAAGTCCAAAATTTGAAATGGTTTTTGAATAGGAAGATTCTTTCAAAGCCGAATAATTTCTTAAACAAAGTCATCAACCAATACCTCCTCTTTCACACTGAAACATCTCAGCTTGATTGGAGGTGTAAATAATTATATATGTCATGAAAAATATTTTGATCATAATTCCTGTCCTGAATGGTGTGCTGGACTTCAAAGTATATGTTGGGCACTTTGTGTTTGTATTTGTGCCTTTAAATGTTTATCCAAGACTCCTTACATTGGCACTTGAACCTCTGAGGAGAATTAAGTAATTTTAACTTCAAGATTGATCCTAGAAATTCAATCTTAATGGCTGGTCTAGTTTCTTAACTGATTCTATAGGCCCTCTTGTGTGGTCCATATGAGCCTTCAAATTGAGGAATTTTCCCATGATCTCTTCTAATGAAATGTTTTATATTGAATTATTAATCCTAAAAAATAAGAACCACACAATATTTATTAGTAGGGAGAGAGTTATAAAAAAATAGTAAACTGAATCAATTGGACTTCTTCTAAAAATGCTCAAAAATTATACATAGTATTAAAATATTAATATTTCATAGAAATTATGCACATTTCATCTAAAATCAGTAAATGGATTATATAATAAGTCATGAAAATAATAATATCAAAAAATCCCCCACACTTAGTTTTGTGAATGTCCTCATGTGCAACAAATATAAAAATATAAATTTTGTTTTTTTTCAATCAGGGGAGGTTTAGACTTCTTCACTCATCCATTTTTAATTCCACCAAAAGTTGTTATAGAAAAAATGTTCCAAAACTAATTCATTTTTTCATGCTCAAATTTAGAAATGGAAAATGTGGACACTCAAAACTCACATCTCTCAAGATGATAAAATTCATTTGTGTGGGTTTACTCTTTCACAATCCAAAAGTAAAAATCTTAGAGTTTGGAAGAGCTCTCAGCTTCCAATACCTATCCACAGGGCACAAGAATAAAGAAGTCTTTTTAAGGGGTTTTTCTGTGGCTATTGGACGGTAGTAATATAATGTACAAGAGAGAGAAGAAGAGGGTTAAAACACTAATATAGAAAAAGCAATGCACATCATTCTGAAATAAAACATGATAGGAAATGAAAACACATATTTACAAGGGAATTATTGTGTGAAGAAATACATAATAGAAGAAGACAAATATGAAGGTAATGAGATGATAGAATATTTAAAAAACATATAACTTCTTCCAATAAGAATATGAAGCAAGCGTTCTTTTTTTTCTTTTCTTTTTTTTCATTGTTTTTAAAAAAATTTGACATAGAAAAATATCTCACACTCATATCCCAACCCATGTTTGATCTCCTCAAGTAAATAATTGTAATAGTTATAATAAGATCAAAGGTTGAGGAAGAGTGATTTTGGACCTACCCAAGACACAACCCGTTTTTTCAATTTTGTTTAGATTTTTTTTTTCAATTTTCATCATTTTTTATTTTTGTTGAATGCTTTTAAATAACATTTACAAAATTAAATAAATGAAAGTACATTACATTCCCCAAAACACACTGAATGAAAACCTCTCCCCAACACTGAAATGGATGCTTGCCCTCAAGCAGATGAAAACTTGTTAAAAACCCATAATAGGGTACCCAAACAAGGAAATCAATTCCTCCCACACTTAAATTTCAAAAATATTATGCAATGAAAATCCATGTTGATATTGGGTGGAAAAAAGGTATTGGAATTTTAATGTGGCTATCAAAGAAAATGATTTCATAGGCTCAAAGGGGCTTTCAAAAAGAGGATTACTGTTAGGGAAATGTGAGGCTATTTTGCTATTGTGATTATCATGTGGTTTAGAAAATGCCTCAATCATATTAATGCACACTAAGGTAAGAAATTCAGCTTTAATGTTCACAAACTCAAGACTCAGAAATGGGGGTGAAAACACACATTTTGAAAAGATGGCCATAGGTGGCCTTTGCATTAATGCAAATGTTTTTACCCACTGGTGGGGAAAATTATTTTTCAAATCAAAAATTGAGCATTCAAAAATTATTATTCATGAAAAAAAAATCTTTATCAAAATATATAATGAATACAAAAAAAATGAGATGAAATCACGTCTTTTGACTCCCCAAAATGGTTGGACAAAATTTAAATATTGATGGTGAGTATGTATGACCCATGTGGTTTTTGTTTTACATTTTTTTAGGTTTTTTAGTGTTCTTTAAAATACACACCCAAAAAAAGAGGAAGAGAAAAAGAAAGGTTTTGAAAAATAAGGTGGTAAAAAATGAAATAGATATGAAGAAGAAGAAAAAAGTAGAGAGAGGAAGAGATAGAGATAGAGTTAAAGGGAAAGGGGTTCCCCCTGGTTTGGATTTTGCGGGTTTCCATCTACATCTAGTGGTAGGTCGACTGGAGAAGTTGGGGATCCAGTGGAAGCTGATGATGATCCAGGATTGTGCGTCCTCTCATGGTGATTCGTTAACCGATGTCCATTAACCATGAATGTCCTTTTGGAAGAGGGGTCTTGGACTTGTACTGCACCAAATGGGTAAACATTAGTAATAATAAAAGGACCTTCCCAATGAGAATTAAGCTTACCTGGGTGAATCCGAAATCGAGAATTGAATTGAATTACCCATTCACCTTCATGAAATACATTTCTCAGGATGTGTTTATCATGGAGTTCCTTGTATTTTTCTTTGTAAAAATTAGAATTCTTTAAGAATCAAGTCAAAGCTCCTTTAGTTTAGCCAATTGCAACAATCTTTCTTCACCAGATTTTTCTAGAACAAATTTACATGTTTTCACTACCCAAAAGGACTTATGTTGGATTTCAACTACAAAATGACATGCTTTACCAAAAACTAGCCTAAAAGGAGATGTCCCAATGGGTGTTTTATAGGCAGTTCGATAATCCTAAAGAGATTCACTAATTCATTCGGGAAAGTCTTTTCTGGTTGGTTTTTTAATTCTTTCAAGCACTATTTTCACTTCTCTATTAGAAATTTCAGCCATGCCATTTGTTTGGGGTGATATACAGTTTTAGTTTAATGTACATCCCCATTATTTTTCAGAAGATATTCCACTGTTTTATTACAAAAATGGGTTCCTAAGTCACTGATAAAGGCATGAGGCATGCCAAATCTATAGAAGATGTGTGTCTTTAGGAACTCATTAACAGTATGTGAATCATCCTTTCTAGTGGGTTTGGCCTCGACCCACCTAGAAACATAATCAATAGCAATTAGAATATATTAGAATCCATTGGAAGTGGGAAATGGTCCCATGAAATCGACACCACAAACATTGAAGATCTCATAGAAAATTAATGGCTTTTGGGGAATTTAATTTCTTTTTGAAAATGTGCCAAACTTTTGGAAAGTGAGACATTATTGAAAGAACTCATGTGAGTCTTTGAAGAGTGAAGGCCGGAAGAATCAAGAGTCTAGGACCTTTCGAGAGGTCCTTTGTGGTCCAAAGTGGCCACCACTAGGCATTGAGTGACTAAATTCTAATATGGAATAATGTTCATTTTCATCAACATGTCTCCTTATTACCATGTCAGCCATAGTTTTCAAAAATTTATTTTCTTCATAAAAATAGTATTTTGTATCACTTTTCAACTTCATTTTTTATTCTTTTGAGAAATTTTCAGGTAAACTCTAGAAACCAAGTAATTTACAATTTGGGCATACCATGGTATTTATGTATTGAGAGATGAAAGGTGCTCAGTGGGGAATTCAGGATCGATAATTTCTAAATGAGAAGAATTAGAAATTATACTAAAGGGATTGGCTAGAAGGTTTTCTTTTCCTAGTCTATCTTTCATTTCAAGGTCAAAATCTTAGAGAATTAGGATACATCTTATTATCCTTGGTTTGGAATCACTTTTCCTGAGTAATAATATTATAACAGAATGGTCTGTGAAAATAATGTTTTTGGCACCTAAGAGATAGTGTCAGAATTTATCTAAGGAAATACAACTCCTAAAAGTGCTTTTTAAGTGACAATGTAGTGAGATTGAGTTTTATCCAATGTTTTTGAGTCATAATAGATGACATGAGGAAGTTTTTCTTTTCTTTGACCAAGAACAACCCCAATAGCACTATCAGAAGCATTACACATCAACTCAAAGGGTAAGGACAAATATGGAGGTTGGATTATCGGGGAAGATGTAAGAGCAGTTTTGAGTTCAATGAAGGCTCCCTTTTAATCCTTATCGAAATGGAATGTGACATCATTTTGGAGCAACCGAGTGAGTGGGAGGGAAATTTTACTGAAGTTATGGATGAATCTCTGATAAAAACCAGAATGACCGAGAAAGGAACAGATTTCTCAAATAGATTTGGGTTGAGGAAGTGATTGGATCACTTAAATTTTGGCAAGATCAACTTCAATACCATCTTTTGAAACTATGTGACCTATAACAATCCCATATTCATCTATGAAGTGAAATTTTTCAAAATTTTACCCAAGGTTTCACCTGACACACTTTTGGAAAACTAGAGATAGTGAATTCAAACAAAATTCAAATGACTCACCATAAATGGTGAAGTCATCAATGAAGACTTCAATGAAGTGTTCAATGAATTTAGAAAAGATACTCATCATACACCTCTAGAATGTTGTAGGAGCACTGCAAAGGCCAAAAAGAATTATTCTATATGCATATGTTCCAAAGGGGCATGTAAAAGTAGTCTTTTCTTCATCCTGAGGGGCGATTGGGATTTGGATGTAGCCGGTGTATCCATCTAGAAATCAGTAGTGTGACTTTCTAGATAATCATTCCAGCATTTGAGCAAGGAATGGAAGAGGGTAGTGATATTTTCATGTTTCAACATTCAATTTCATATATTTGATTCACACACACCATTTTTTCACCCAAGTGGTGACTACCTCTCCATGTTCATTTGTGACAATAGTTATCCCACCCTTTTTAGGTATAACATGAATTGGACTAACCCATTCACTATCAGAAATTTGGTAGATAATACCAGCTTAAAGAAGCTTGGTGACCTCTTCCATAACTACCTCAAGGATAAGTGGATTGAGTCTTCTTTGTGGTTGTCTAATTGGTTTGGATGATTCCTCAAGATGGATGCGTTGTATGAAAAGAGAAGGGTTAATTCCTCGTATGTCATCTATGGTCCAACCTATGGTTTTTTTTCCTCTAACACCCGTACATTTTCTGATTCTTTGGTTTCAGTAATTGATGAAGAGATAATGACAGAATAAGAGTGAACATTGAAAGGGAATGCATATTCCAGGTGTTCGGGAAGTGGTTTTAGATTAGTCTCATATTTTATTTGTGGGTTATAAAACATAGGAATGGAGGAAAGGGCTTCAGTTGCTTCAAAATCATTCTCATTAATACTTTACAAGGTGGAGCAGTATAGATCAGAGTTGATGTGGGATTCAATAGAGTTTTCATGTTACTCTAGATTGATGGTGTCTATGAATGAGAGGTCCACGTCAACTTCACCATTTTTTACTTGGTTAATCATGGTGCAGATTTCACAAGATCATTTTTCATCAGAATTGTACGAACATGATGGAATGGGGTTCAATTGACTCTTAGAAGTGTTCAAAGAAGCATGGATTGAGAATGCAGAGTGTTCCTCAGATGGGTATCGCATGGAATGAAAAATATTGAACTTGACTAGTTGGTCACCAAATTCCAGGGATAAGATTCCTGAATGGACATCAATCTTGGTTCTCGCAGTCATGAGGAATGGTCTTCCTAGATTTATGGGAGATCGATAAGAGTTCGTGCCACCTTCCATGTCAAGGAAATTGAAATCAGCAGTTAAGATAATATCATTGATTCGAACAAGGACATCCTCAATTATTCCCTCAAGACTGGCTATGCTTCGATTGGCTAATTGAATGACAACACCCGTTAGATGTATGGGACCTAGAAAAAGGTTGGATAATATGGATTTTGTCATGACATTAATTGAGGCTCCAAGGCCTATCAGTGCATCATGAATGTTGGAACATCCAATTTGGAATGGGATCGTAAAGGTCCATAGATCCTTGCACATTATGGGAATAGACTGTTGGGTGGAAACATTTTCAAAGGTCCTAAGTTTCCTCTTGTGGGTACACAAATCCTTGAAAAACATGGCATTCATAGGAATTTTTTATGGCATCTAAGAGAGTAATGTTGACTTCAACACGTCTAAACATGTAGAGCATTTCAGGATCAGGTTCCAAGGACTTATTTGTCTTAGAAACGACTTGTAAAAAAGGAATTGGATTCCTAAGTGGAATGGGAGAAGGTGAAGGAATGGATTTAGATTCCTTTTCATGTTTCTTATTCATTTCATTTTATATGTCATCATTCAAAGGAGGGTTGGAGGACTTATCTTGAGGCATATCAGTTTGCTTTCTTAATCTAAGTGAAATTGCACTTACATTTCCCATGGGGCTGGGTAATGGTTTAGTTGGAAGTTGGGAAGAATTAGATGGTTGCTGCTAACTATGGTGGGATGCCAGTTGACCAATTTGGGTTTCAATATTTTTAAGGCTGGAACGGGTGAAAGAGGAAAGATCATCAACTGCACTTTCCCATGGTTTCTTGGAAGTGGAGGCTTGTCCCGGATTGAGATTTCCTTGATATTGGTTCTTGGAAAATCGATTGAATTGGTTTTGGAATTGGGAAGGGTCACTAGGATAATGGAATCCGGGAGGAGGATTGTTCCATTGAGGTTGAGAAAGAAAAGGATAAGGCTGTTAGAAGTTACCAACACCTTGACCATAGTGAAACTGGATTGTGTTTTGAGGAGGGAATTGAGGGGTAAGAGATATGGGATTACCATACCTAAGACCTTGGTTATAGGAAGAATAAAAGGGATCATAGTGAGGTTGGTTGATGTTTCTAAAAAACTGACCTGATAGTTGAGGGTTGGTGTTCCGTTGAGCATATGCTACATAGAGCTCTATTGGTCTAGATGAATCAGATTGATCCTCTTGAATTTGTAGACATATGTCAGTTGGATGAGATATAGAGGTTCAAATTCCAATTTTTTTGTTAGGTCTAGGAAACCGTGTTTGTGGGGAAGATGTGGTTGTGGCTTTGGATGCCACAACTTGTTGTCGCACTAGACCTGTAATTTCACTCATCCACTCAGTCATCTTGTTCGGATCAATTGATTGATTTTCTTTGGATTGATTGACTTTACCATGTTCTCGAGTATGGAATTGTTGCGTGTTTTTAGCCATGTTACTTATGAGATCTCTTGCAGCTGCAGGAGTTTAATCAACAATAGCACCACCACTTGCGACATCAATGAGAGTTCTCTCCATAGTCAATAACCCCTCATAGAATTATTGGATCAAGATTTGAACATATATTTGACGATGTGGGCAGGTTTTAACAAGCTTTTTGAACCTCTCCCAGTATTAATGGAGTGATTAACTTGGGAAATTTTGGATACCACTTATTTTCTTTTGGTTATAAGCAGTACGAGAAGAAATAGATAATTGATCTAAGAAGAGTCACTTCATTTCATTCATGTGGTTATGGAACCAGGAGGTTGGTAGTAAAGCCATGACATAAAAGTGTTAGCTAGGGTGAAAGGGAATGCTCTAAGTTTGATTTGTTCCTCAGAAACTCCTTGAGACTTCTTGGTAGAGCACACTACTTGAAACTCTTTAAGGTGGAGATGTGGATCCTCAACAGCTGGCCCATGGAAATGAGGGAGAAGATGAATCAAACCTGATTTAAGATTGAAGTCAGCTTATATGATTGGATATTGAATACCAAGAGTTTTGTAATTCATATCAGGGGTAGAAATATCTTTATGTTTGTATTCCCCAGGATTGGCCATATCTAATTCAATTGGTTGGACAAAAACTGGTTCTTGAATTATTTGATTATCTCTTATGTTCCTTATAAGTTGGATAAGTGTTCACTCAATTTCAGGGTCAAAAAAATCTGAGGGATTGTTTAGAAGGCTATGGGGAATTCATATAGATTTTGGAAGAAAGAGGAAGACGAGTATTTTTTTTATTTTTTATGTTTATGTTTTTTATGAGAAGACGAGTTTTTCTTTTTTATTTTTTTCAATTTTTTTAAAATTGTGTTTTATTGGATTTTTTGACAATAACTAGAATATAATGAATACTTAAAGCACCATCCCCAGACACAATTCCATTTTAAATGCACGTCTGGTTGTCTCCTATCGACCGGTCAAGGTTCTGGTGCTCTGCTAATGTGTATAGCAGCACTCTGGTCGAATCATCAGCGATGAAACTTTGTAATAGTCATTTGTTTTTAGTTGATTCTATTTTGATTAGGGGGTTTGTTTGGAGAGCATAATTGAAATGACTAATATATTGTGATTGATTTAACAAATTTATAATTATTTGGGTGAGTTCATCATTAGGTGGTTATGCTGGTGATATCCTTGAGCTTTGAATTATATTGCATTTAAATTAAAACCCATGTCACAAGTTGACATTGATTTGAATTCCCAAGTGTTAAGCCTTTAATCCAAGAATTAACAAAGCTTTGAGTTCTAATCTTGATCATATATTGATTATTTTAATATATTTATGGTTCCTATAATCCATGGATACCACACATTAAACAAAAAAAGTCATTAATCTATGACATGCTAAGTCCAACATACACAATATTAATTCAATGAATAATCATTGAGCAAAAGCGATCAATCGCTTAACATACCTAAATTAACACTCACCCCAATCATATATTTACTCATCCATTAAATGGTTATTAATCGGGTAATATATGTTTATGGTGATGAATTATAAAGAGAATAAAAATAAAGGGACAAGATAAGAGTAGTGCGCCGAACACACACAGAAAAGATGAAGAAATTGTTAAATATAGAGTTTAGATTGAATGAGGAAGAAAAATTATAGAATTTATTTAAACATGATTTAGGCTATTTTAATAACATTAATATTAAACTATATAAGGTTGGTGATATTAATAGATATTTAAGAAGAAACATTCATTAAATCATAATTACAAAACAAACACTTACAAGAGTTCAAATGAAGAACAACACAAAAGTGACAGGAAAAAAAGAGAGGGGGAAGGGTATCTCAAGTGAAAAAATGAGTATGGAAAGTCATCCCGAGACTTTTTCAAGGCTTTCTTCATGCCAATATGTGCTCCTCTATTCTAAAATTCCAACCCCTATGAAGAAGAGGAGGGGGATGCATTTATAGCCCAAGGAAGTGGACTGTTTTCATTCACAATCTGTCCCTCCACTTGCATCGCCATGTTGTCTATTCATAAAAGAGAATATTGAGATATCTCCTTCTTAAATGTTATAGATAATAAAGTTTCCTTACCTCTATCAAAATTTGTATTCATTTGGACTTATGGATCCATGTAATGGCTGGTTGATTAAACAATTTTAATCTGTCCATTTCAATCCAGTCTTTTTTGAAGTCCAAAATGTGAAGGGGTTTTTGAATAGTAATATCCCTTCACAACCGATTTATTTATTCAATGAAGTCAGCCACCAATATATCCTCTTCCGCACTGAAAAATCTCATCTTGATTGAATGATTACATCATTAGATATGTCATGAATACTGTACTGATTTTATTTCTTGGTCAGAATGGTGGGATGGACTTCAAAACATAAGTTGGGCCTTTTGTTTTTGGATTTGAGATTTGATGGTTTTATCCAAGACTCCTTACATTTTCCCCAGAACCTTTGAGGAAAATCAATGAAATTTAAACTTCTATATTGAACCTAGTAATTCACTCTTTATGGCTGGTACAGTTTCTTCACAGATTCTGTAGGCCCTCTTCTGTGATTCATATGAGCCTTCAAATGGAAGAATTAGCCAATGAACCATTCTAATGAAATGTTTTATATTGAATTAGGAATCCTAAAAAATAAGAACCACACAAGGTGGATCAGTATGGAGAGATTTATAAATAAAATAGTAAACTGACTCAATTGGACTACTTCTAAAAATGCTCAAAAATTATACATAGTTTTAAAATATTAATATTTCACACACATTGTGCGCATTTCATATATAATCAGTAAAGGGGGTTTATAATAAGTCATGAAAATATTAATAACATCATTTTCCCAAACACCAAAACATTTAATTTATAGGTTTTGACATTATAAACTAATTTAAAAAAATCAACTTTAAAATTATAATCATTAACTATAATGTGAACATAATCTCACCTTAACTTCAGCTATCATCATTATAATAAATCCCACATAAATATTCAATAAGAATAATATACAATAATATATGTTATTAGGATTAATTATGCAATTCTTTTTCCCATGTTCTTTCATTTACACCATCACCTATTTAAAGAAATCATATTAGGTGAAAAAATCATCTTGTGATTTTGTTTTTTGTCGGAACTCATTAATATATGCATGAAATTCAGAAACATTAATATTATCATAAAGGTCAATATCACCCATGTTAATAATATATAATGGATTATGGTAATAAATATGAATTTGAGACACATGGAATACATCGTGAATCCTTTTTGATAATGTAAGTATCATTAATTGGTATTATAAATACATAATATTCTCTAATACATCATAAAGTCCAATGAATATAGGTGAAATACTAATACCCTTTTCATATATTTTGTACCAACATTGACATGAAACTCATATTAATAGTTGATATATATCTTAAAAATACAATTGTTTATTCTAATGGATTTCATATTATAGACTACTCTAAGAATTTCACATGGGATCTTAAATAAAATACATGCATTTTTTTATCAACCACTATATCTAGCTGGAATATATCAACATCACCAATATCAACCAAATAAATTTGTGAATGACATGATAGACCACATAAATATTCATCATTTTCAATTATAATGATATATTTAGAAATATTATTATATATTACAAAAATGAAATAAAAAATATTCAATAATAATCAATCAAAATTCATTATGAACATCAGTAACATTATTTTTTTGGTTCCCAATAACAAACTATATTTGTAGTTTTTTATTACTATAATTTTTAATGACGTAAATATTAATTAATATTTATCACAAGGTGATTATTATTCTATATAAAAATTATTATGATAATTTCTATAGAGTGGGTATCATATCAAAAGTTTAGAGCAGTTCCTCGCTATAATGATAACTTTAAAATGTTGTGATAATATTTTTTAACTTTTTTTGATGGTGTGGATGGCATATATTTGAAAAGACATTAATGATGTTTTACTATCAAGTTATTTTTTCTCGTAATAAGATGATTCATTTTCTCATGAAGTTTGCACATGGAAATATCTAATAGTTCATGTTATAAAGATGGACCATCCAATAGGATTCGACATGTTATGTGTCATTTAATACTCATGTTTACGGGTATTTGGTTTGGTCCATAGACAGAAGATTATTATTAAGGTACAATATTATTCGTGTACATTGATATATTTATTAAAACATTAATGATATATACTCATATAGAGTATGGATATGTTAATTACATCATAATATATGTAGCATTAATTGAATTTTACAAAAATGGATTTTTTTCTATTATAGTTAATATAATATGATATCCTTGGCCCTTCAATTGAAATAAACTTTCCTTATCAAATCCATGGATGTGGTAGTTCATTGGTGATTTAAGTTTATGGATTCAAAGAAACATTAATCAAACATATAGATTTATTAAACAATTCATAAAACCTTCTTGATGAGATATATAAGAAAAGGGATTGTATTACACAATAATATTTTATAAGATGTTATTGTATTTGTTAGATTGAATACATTTCATATGGATTAATTGATGTGTTGTTATATCATGATTATGTATTCTTGTAAATCTCACCTATTACTAGTGAGAAAATTTGTTAGAAGTTTCAAACACAATGTATATCTAGAATCACTATTAAATTCTATCCTAATTTAATAGTAAAAAATAAATAATATATTGGACATGTAGTTTAATAATTATTCATGTATTTATCATCTCAAAAATTAAAACACCATATATATTCGACACTATAATATTTGAATTTAATATTAAAAAATATTTATTTATGACATAGTAAATTTAATATTTATTTATATCAAATTTATTATTCTCTATGTATAAAATAAATAATTATTTATATAGTATTGTAGTGAATATATATAAAAATTATTCAGTTACATGAATATAACAAATAAATATTTATTCATATGATTTGTGAATGTAATAATTATTTTTTTATCAAATTAATAATAAAATGATAATTATTTTTTAAAATAATTTTTCATTATTCAATGATTGGTAATTTTTATGGAGGATTAATTTGGAGAGCTAAGGACCTGATAGAAATGATATATTTTATTTAATATGGTTTAAATAAATATTTGATTGATTGATTTAAAAATGATATTAAATTATTTTCGAGTCAGCGTAGGCCATATAATATAACATTTTTATAATTTCATATAGGGTTTACCTCATATAAACAGTTAGATAATGGATTTTCAAGCTATTATAGATTCATTGACCCAAATCATATAATCTAATATATATAATTTTTCAGTTTGTGAGAATTATTGTGAATAATGAATTATTTAAATGGAATGTCCCCATAGATGAGCGAATAATATTCCTCCTAGTTCTATGGAATGAGGGAAAAATAGTTTTTTTCAAGATATAAAAATTACTTGTTGTGATAAATACAAAATTACATAAGGTGTCTTTTTTGTCTACTCTAGACGCTAGAATACCAATGGAAATATTATATGATTCATGTATCCTGTGCGGATATCACTAGATGAATTAGAGTTTAGATTTACCATTATAATAATGATATGAAAATAGTAGAAATTGGATTCATCAATAAGATATAATAATTATCTATTTGAGGAACATCTTGTTTTAAATTAATTATAAGTTGAATATGAAAATATTCACTCAACAAGAAATATATGGTTAATTGATCATATTTCGACTATTTTATCAATTAAAAATAATAAAAAAAATTATTGAAAATGACCTAGAATGCTTAAATTATGCACATGATCCCTTCAGTAGTATCCGAGAATTAACATTATTATTTATAATTTTATGATTTAATTCTACTTTTTTATAAACATTTCATTTATTGTTAAACATTATTTAATCCAAATAATGGTTTAATGAATTTCCTTGAATTCATATAAATAATAACTATCCAATAAAAAATCAATAAACCTTGAAGTTCCATTTGAAGGTGCTTAGGATTCTTGGATAGGATACATAGTAACACGATGGTTAACCAAACAAATCTGAGTTTCCTAAATCACATCATACCATGTTGGTCGGTACATAAAATCATTACATGCCACATATCAACTACTTTATAGCACTTGATTTAACATGGAGTACATGGTGTGAATCTCTTTTCCCCGCCTTGTAACCCCTCAATTTTTTATTCTATATAAATTGTATAAGTTATGTGTACAATGTACATTATATTAAATCAGTACAGAATATATATTGAATCCCTTCCTAGAGGCATGACATCACATGAAGTACATGATGTGTATATAGTTTTACACTCAATGTCACATATTATAACTCGTGTGAGGTACACATTGAGTCCCTAAGTGTGTAGTGTAGGGGACTAGAAACAAATTACAAAGATTGTAGTCAATTGTACAAATTATATATCTTGATGAAACTCATGGAAGTCACATATAAAGACGAGTATTATTTTTTAATCTAACAGGCATAAAAATTAATACAATGCTAATCTAAAAAACATCCAACATATCATAAAGTTCATGTGGAATTTTATTTCACATTAATTACAAGTCCAGTGATTATAAGCATATTGTGAGGAATAAAAATAATTAATAATTATATTCAATACAATTCTTTAAATACACTACATATGTGGTCATCATCCATAATATGAACTTAATGGTATTTTTGAGTGGTACAAACCATATATATTCATGACATGTCATTAGGTCATACATACATTGTAGACAATATGGATCAACCTATAAAATAACAAATTATATAATATCATGACAATCTGTGTAGAAATAAAATATTTATAAATGCGTAGTGAATTATAAGGACCATACAAAACATTAGTAAATTGATGTTTCAAGTGATAGAATGTGTTGAGTGATATCATGTGTCATGTAATTATTCAAATCAATAGATTGTTTTAATTATTAAAAAAGGACTCACATTTTTCATATCCCATACATTCTATGTATATTAAATTATAGATCTAATATTATCTTACAAGGAAGATATGCAATATTTTATCTATTCATACACACTTTTTACAGAATAATTTTAAATTAACTTTAATTTTTAAATATTATATTATATTTCAAGGGAAGGGAATCACAAATACAGTTTGGGTTGATAATTAAGATAATTAATATTGAATAAGATTATTAATTTATGAATTTGATAAATTTATTGTAACAAATAATGAATTAAAAATAATTCTATAAAGTATTATTCATGATTATTGCATATTGGGAATGATCGTGAGATTTATCGACAATTGTATGCGTAGGGTTTTTATTTAAATTAATTTTCAATTTCGTAATTTTTTTTTGTGATTAATCTATTATTAAAATAAATAAAGAGAATTTTTTATTCTTTATTACTCATTTATTATGTATGGGATTTAATTTTTATGGATTATTTAATATACCCTAAAAAATTGGATCCCATCACTTGTTAGTGCGTAAGAAATTATAATGGAAAGATATCATAGAAAAATAAGACTTTTCAACAACTAAATTATGGTGAAACTGACTAAGGATATACACTCTTTAATTAAGGAATGTTGTAACTCTTTCTAAGACATTGCCTTACTGAGTTCTTTACCATTGAATTATGGTTGGTTTATGATTCTCTATATAAACCAAGCAGTAGTTTAATGTCAAATGATCATATCATTTTTTAATATTTTTCAAGTAAATGGTTTTTTATTTATGTGATACATGTTTTTTTAATTATTAGATGTAATTTAATAAATTAAATAGATAAAATTTATTTAAGATAAAATAAAATAAAGATATAATGCTTAAATATATAATCATCAATATTTAATAAAATAAGGAATATTTTAAAAATATTTACTTTCATGTGTGGTATAAAATAAATAATATTTATACATAATCCAAAAAATCCATCAAAGATATATTTATTTTCATAGTTTCATTCATATTATATATTCAGATGCACCCATAGTTCATGTTTTGGTTAGGTAATATTCAGTGATCCATTTAAATTATGAGTGGGTATTTAAAAAGATAATGCGTTGACATAACCAAATTGGTATTAAGGTTAATAGTCCATATTCTACATAAACATATTTGTACTCAAGTGTCGAGGAAATCCTATATTAGTATTTTATTATTTAATAGTCTAATCAAAAGATCATGGAACTATGATTTCATGTATTTTTTATGTATACTAGTTAAAATAGCATTGATTCCTAGATAATGAATACTTACTCACCAACAAAAATTTTGAAAAGTGTTAAACCGTTTTCTACACTATACTACTACATAAAAATTTATTCTATCTAATGGAATTCCATATTTATAATTTTCCACCTATCGAAGTGAGTGATGGTGAAAATAGTGATTATATTTGATTCATGTTGGATTCTTCAAATGATAATGTTATCATTATATCATCAACATCTAGAAAATTAAAAATGAAACATAATGACATGGATGGGTACAACATGATAACTCATTTTATTGAACCTGTAAAAGAGAAATAGTGTATAAATAATTGATATTAGCACTATATTTACCCATGTTAATTGGAATATGGGTATGTAGAATTTGGTCATTCATTCCAGAAGATGATTTACATTGATAAATTATCCTTGTTAAGATTCCATATGGATAAGATAAAACCATTATTCTTAAATTATTAACATTAATACCACTATTAATCTTAATTATATATAATTAACTATATGGAGAAGTCAAATAGAGTATTTAAAATGTCTTCTTTAGGAGGATAAGAAGCAGTGGGAACATGTTTCCTCACACCTTTTTGTGAATGATGTGAAATAAAATGTTGAAACCCAATAACAAGTTTATATTCAATGAATCTTTTACAGCATCATTAAAAGTGAAAAATGATTAATTATAATATAAATTAATTGGAGGTTATCTACTTTATATGTGGTTAGAAGAAAACATTATATTAGAAACACAAATTAATTGATGAATAACCAATTAGTAGCTTCAACATCATGTATATTTATCATTTCATTTAATATTTCTATTTTACATCGTGGGTACTAAATAAAATATACAATTCATATATTTTTATTTAAAAATAGAAATAATGTAAATTTATAATCATTATAAGAATTAAGTTCAAAACACTAACTAAATATAAAAGAGATATTCCATAATTTTCAAAGAGAATCACACAACATTATATTTACTAGTGGATTAATTCTTATAAAACTATTATTGTTTAATTAGTATTACAAAAACAATTATCTCAGTGTACATTTGATGTCAGAATGATAAATTGTGTCATGTTTGACTGAATTTTTTTTATTTCAAAAGCACTTTTGAGGTAAAATTGGGAAACTATATTGACATCAAGACTTATAACATTACCATGCCTCCATGGTCCATGTTCCTCAAGACAAAAGACAATTCAATTCAAAAGTAAGAAGAATCCCTAACCTGGAAAATAAGAACATTACGATCAGCATCCACCTTCGCATCACTACATGGATAGATATCTTATGCAAGTATTCGCAGGCCCGGTACCGATGGAAAACATCATACCCTCACAAAACATCCAAATCCGAATGGCGATGAAGACTAAAACACTATCTGATCTGAAACTCATCTGAGGCACTCGCTTGCAATTAAACTGGATGTAGTATCTCATCGAACAAGGCCACGGTGCCGCATGAAAATTAAAAAAACTCAAAACACACAAATCTCATCAATGCACAACATCACACAAATTTTCACCAAATCATAAAAAAACAATGTTGCATCCCCGCAGATAGTAGATTATTGCATCTTCACATGCTCCAAAACTGTAGATAGACCACATGAGAAGCTATCAAATCAACCTTTCCACCAATGACACCGAACAAAAAAGGAACGAACTTCCTCTTCAATACCACAACACAAAAATCCTTCATCTGTGAAACTACATCAAGCAAAAATCTGCAACCAAACTACCAGGCTCTATCACAAGCTAGAAAACCAAATCCAGAAAACCCAGAAATCCCAAAGCATAATCATAAATAGAAAAAAATTACTAGAAATCTATAAGAAACAAACCAAAATCCCAAAATCATTCGCTGGTATTGTCGCAAACTAGGCCATATCCCATAGCCCCACTAACACACTCGTCGAGTGAAAACCTCGAACCACCGCACACACTCTCAGCCGGAACAGACCCATAGGTCGATCAACAACAGGACAAGTTGGAGCATGACTGCAGGCTCCAACACGTTGCCAAATAAAACCCTACCAAACATAGTAGGGGTAGAGTAAAGAGATGGTAGAAAATAGGGAATTCACACCGGTCGTGCCCACGAAAGGACGCCACCCCTCATCGACTACACCGTCGTGAGAGCACCGAGGAGGTGCAATGAAGCAGTTCGATGTTGACCCGAAGTAGTTCGATGCCTTGTTGTGGAATGATAATACATGGCCAATTAAATCTAAATTTAATTGTCATATCTATTCCCATAGGGTTGTTTATAATATTTATAAATAAACTATAAGATTTTTATATATTTAATAATTAAGGGTTAAATAAGTATGAATTTAGAGATAAAGGGGTTTTAATGTAGTTTGTAGAGTTAACTAAGAAAGAAAAGAATGAAATTTTATAAGAATATTATAGATGAAAATTCATATAATGCATGGGATTATTTTAAGAGATTTTATGAATGAAAATAGTAGTAATGAATACACTTTGTAAAATAAATATGATACTTTTTGAAATCATGATAGAGAGTATCTTAACTAATAATTCATTGATCATTAAAATGTAAAGTGGAGGTATTTCTAAATATGCATCACCTTATACACATGAAATAGGCAATATTAGTACAAGGGGGATATATTGGGGTTTATATATATATTTAAATTCATCACATGTTCTGTAATGTTTGTTTTTTTAATTTCAATGTGATATCTAAATATATGCCAACTAGATTGACTAATAGATATCAAATAATTTGTAATAAAATGTGATTACTTTATTTTAAAGCAGAATGTATTTTAGGAGAAAGTATTATTTAAGATAATATTTGAAAAAAATCACATAAAATAGTATGTGAATATTTGGTAATTATACTGACGATACAGTGGATTTTATCATTCCTAAGATATTAATGAGGCAACTGGCTGTATTTCAATAATATGGAGCACTTTTATTTATTGAAATTTGGACCAGACATAACTTCATGAGGATAGGACTCATGATGCACATGAGTATTAATAATTACACTTAATCCCACAATATTTTGTTGGGGAGTTTTTTTAGTGAGGAATACTATATAGAAAAGATAAAACCAAAGATTTTGTTTTCCATTAATGTGTATATAAGTGTTTACTGGGATAAATATAGTTTTAAAATTCATATATTTTGATAACATGTAGAAAATAGATTGTTAGTATTGTCACTACTGAAGACTGAATGACTAATTCGTTGATGAGTTAATATAGAAACCATTATTTTATGGAATAATATTATATGAAATAACTCTATAGGGTTTCTTATATCATGTCATATTTCATATATTGATAATGAATAAAAATATAAATAAAATAAAAATTTAAGAGATCAATTTAATTGTATGTCACTTATGTAAAGTCACTCAAAGATGACGAGTTGAGGAATAAGAGGAGATCATTATAATTTTTAGTGTTTCATATGCTTAAATATATGAATATGTCACATATTTATTAAAATAAATATAAATCTATATGATTAATAATTTTTAGTCTATCACATAATATCGTATTTTTTAATGATGTTTGACATTTTATACATATAAATCATGGTATGAAAATTTCAATATGAACTATGAAAATTTCATCAGCAGGAATTCATGATTATTTTCCAGTGGATGAGAATATAAAATGGATGAGCTGCCAAAAATTTAGTATACTATTTATTATGTGTCTACAAAACTATTATTCCTTTACATGAAATCGTTGTAGTATTGTTATAAGGAAATGTAATAATAATGAAAAGCATAATAAGGTAGTGTTTTTCAAATTTATAATGGCCGAGTATATTATTGATTCTAATTCTGTATAAGAAATTTTTTAAAAATAATTTTTTTGGAATTTAGAATTTTAAAAATGTAATAAAGTATTTTCATAATATGTAATATAAAATAATGAATATTTATTTATCCAAGATTTAATTTTCATGACAAGGAAAAAAAATGTAAACTGCATGGTTATATCATCTTTTGATATATTTTCAAAAAAAGGGTGAAGTTTTAATATTTAAAATAATCAAAAATGTACATGGAAGTTCCAATAAATATAATTATACCTCAGTAGAATTATGTTTATCATGTGATGAATAATAAATTATCATTTAATTTTTTTTCTAGTTTATGTAAGATTATGTTGCAGTTTCTGCCCTAGAACTAACAAAATTTGTTCATATGATTACCAAATATTAAACAAATTTAATATTAAGGATATTATTATCACATGATAATTGTTCATTTTAGTGAACGTAATTTGATAATATTGTTAGAGTATCCCTCTCATAAAAATTTTCTATAGGATTAAAACTATAATTGGAATCATAAAATGTTATTAAAACATTTATTAAAATGTATTCTATGTTCTAGATGAATTTTACCATATGAAACCTATATTATTTTTTACTATCATGTGATCGATTCAAATAATAGCATGGGATTAATTCCTATGATGTTATTACTTGTTAATCTCTATGATATGAGGTTATGAGGATATACCCACGAATAGTAATTCGATATATTTTTTGTCATTGGATATTTTTATCTGCAGATATGTTTATTGGTCTATAGGCATGAAATTATTATTAATTTATATCATAAATATCATAACTTTTAGTGTTAATGAATACTATAAAAACATATTCTCATAGATATATTTGATATTATGGGTGAATCAAATGTTATATGACATTAATTGCATAAGGTATGAAAAGGTTTTTTTACCATTTATGTTATCGTAAAATGGTATCTATGGACTTTGATTAAAATATAACTGAATGATTAAATTGATGGGCATGGTAATTCATCGATGAGTTAATTTATGGGAGTTAAAAAATAGAAAATTATATTATTTGTTAATGAAAAGAATTATACAACCTATCATATGAAAAATCAATAAAAAGGGATTATATTAGATAGGAGGTATTTATATGGGTTTATTGTCTTGGTATCATTATCTTCATTATTTATGGGATTATTAATGTTTTTTCAAATGATAATTATATACGTTAATAAAATTCATCAAATGACACAATGGTTTCCAAAAAATAGTTTCCAAAATCATAGATATATTCTATTTTAAATCAATAGTGTGAATAAATATTATTCATTGCCTATGGTATGATAATTATTAGTGTATTGTTGACTGCATAAATTTAACCATGACATATATTCAAAAATATAATATGAGTTGTGAGATTCCCCAAACCTACACTCCTATATCTAGTACTAAATATTATTATTTTAAAATTAAATTTGATAAAAAATCAGATGACCCGTAATAAAGTTGAATATAATTTACATTATTCTTATAATTTTAGACATTACATCTCAATAATAATCTCTCAAAACTATAACTCTATTGTTTAATAAATTTAGAGATCAACTGTATAATTATATTATTAGACATTGTAGCTATAATGTCTCCCAAAAAAATATCTACATAAAACATTCATATACACATGTTCCTTAATATTATTTATGGAGGATGTTAAAAAAAGGAGTGATATCATACACTAATAAAGGTCAAACCAATCAACGAGTCATCAAAAATTATATCATAAGAATGTGTGAAAATATGATCATGGGAGAAATATCTGATTAAACGGGTCATGGAGGCCAAAGTATTTTAAAGAACACATGATAAAAGAAAATATAATCATCACAATGCTCCTAAAGAATACCATGGAATACAAAATATGATACATTAGAAAATAATAATACTATTTGGAACATAACATAGGCATGTGATACAACATTAAAACATAAAATACTATATAATTGTTGAATAGATAATGTGTCACAAAAATAGGCATAGGGACTCATAACATTGTTCAACTATGGATAACAAGACCATCATACCATAGTTTTTTATTCATAACTTTTTATTTTCCATAACATAATAGTTTATAAATCACTTCATTTTTACTATAATATAGTAGATTATGTCTCATTATCTTCTTCCAATAATTAATCGATTAGCACAACTCATTCTCCATTATTATTTTATGAGATATTTATCATTGCCCAGTGTTTTTTAGGGATATATAGGAACCCAAAAATCACATAATGATATAATGTGCATGTTTTTTCACATAAAATCATTCATTGTTTATATCAAGAATGATTCCTTGTAATGAAAATGGAATCCATATCCACCCCCACAATATCGCATAACATGACATCAAGAGTAGATCAGTTGATACCAAACAGTCAATATTTAAAAAATTGTGTAAAACCATTTTGATAATAAATAATAAAATTTACCCATATGATATATAAATTTTGAAGATTGATAATAAAATTTACGATAATTTATGAAAATTATATCTTTAAAATCATTATTCTCATTTCTATAAATTCCAATGTTACGAAACACATTCAAAATAAATTTTAAATAAAGTGCAAGGAATACATTATAAAAATAATTTTCATAATTATACCTAATAAATGAACTATTAAAATAGACACTTTTATGAAAATATTAAGGGATTTGAAAATAAAAACATATACAATAATAAAATAAAATATATTTTTATCTATTTGGTTGATTAAAAAACCCCAAAATGAAGAAAGAGTTGAAAATTTTATTTTTTAAAATTGGGAAATTGAAATATGTGCAAAATAATAAGTGATACATATTTTTAATACATCAAAATATAAATGTACTTTTTTATAATTATGAAAATGGATAGAGAGGATATTGATTCATTAGAAAGAATTAAAATTATTCATAACAATGTCATATTATTTAAAAAGAATAAAAATAATTAAAGAATAATATTTTCCAAAAAAATATTGAATTTTATAGTGATAATGAGTATATAGCATATACAATAGATAAATAACTTCATAAAAGAATCATATAGGTTCATAGTCAAGTAATAATTTCCATGACCTAATTAAAAAAAATTAAGTCGATAAAACTCATTATGATATTATAATAGTTGAATATAAACTTATTGAAATAGATAATATAAAATAGAACTTTAAATGCCATGAATAATGAGTGAATGAAGTTTTGATATGTTAAATAATTATTATATACATCAAAGAAATAGAATAGGTTCATAATATATCAATGTATCAAAAGAATGGAATTTGAGATGAGAAAATATTACCTTAAATTCTAGCTATGTTTGAGGTTCTCTAACCCCCTATATAGTAAAATAAGAAAAATTAATCATATAATTCATAAGGTTATTAATATTTAATAACTTCTTTACTAGTCTCATATATTCATTGTTTATAGTGATGTCACTTATTTATTTTAATATTAATTTTTAGTGTTGGTATTTTAAATCGTTCTCTTTCCGTGTATATTTTTCATGAGTTCATCATCTCAAAAATATTCATGTTTCTATAATATAATCCCTATAATGATTAATGATGTTATATGTTCACTAAATTGGAGAGTTGGTTACAAATATTCAATATAAAATCCATAACATATTTTTTCAATAATTCATAATGAACAAAGAGGTTGTATAGTAATAATGAGGTAAATATTAGCAGTAATATTTCTGAACCAAAAAAATTCTATTTACTTATTAAAATATAATAATTCTAGTATAACCATAGTAATAAATTTCAAAATATTTATAAAATAAAAGTAAAAATAAAATATATCTTTATATACTCATTTGAGGTTATTAAATTTACTATGATCATTTATTTTTAATAGTATTAATATCTTTGTACCTCAAACTCTCTTAGATTTTTAATGATCAAAAACACAATTTAATGTTATTACTATTTCATTTAAATTTATTTCAATTATTATTTTTTGATATTAAGTTACCAGATTATAGGATCAATCAATGGGATCAATATATGTTTTTAACGCTATTTTGAAGACCCTCATTGGGTAAAAACATATGCTATCAAGGGCACAACACCAACTGGTCAGTGGGACAAATAGATGTAGCTACACACTTTGTCACCCACTAAATAGTTGGTGTATCACCACTAGACAACTGGTGAGTAATGATGTGGTACCTTCTCACTACTTATCCCACTGTAAATTAAGTGAACGAAAAATTGATATCCAACGAATGTATAACACCCCACCATCATGTGGGAGGATCTTAATTTCCAAATGATATCCTTTTTCTAGAAAGTAAATCAATCTGTTATGGTTTCTATCCTATCGAAAAAATCACTTCAAAATAGTTTTTTTATATTTCCAAAAACTCAAAATCCATCATGGTAACTTCATATTCTTTAAATATACCACAATAAAAAATAGACACTTATTATTACTATTGTGACTTCTCTTGAGCTATATGTATTATTCTATGGTTTCATTCGATTTCCCTATAACATTTTTCTTTTTTTTTTCTCCCTTTTACAAATATCATATTTTTATGATAATTGAGTGTGTATTGAAAAGATATTGTACTAAAAATACCTCCCCCTTTTTCCTCTTCATGGGTTCAAATTACCATAATAGGGAGTGACTTTGAGTATCATGTTATAACCAATAAAAAGAAACAAATTACCTTTAAATGAGGTTTTGTATTATAAAAAATTAAAAGAAACGTTTTGTATTTTTCAATACCATTAAATACAAGGGTTAACAAAACCCTTAAGATCATTAGGGTAAAAAAATAGACACTGAAATTGATAATTGTAAGAACTCATTTATCACATTTTATTGCGATTAATTTTAATCTAATGAAATTTCCCTTTTAATTTTTTGTTATCTCTAACTTTAGTTATTCTATTTTATTTTAATTTTTAATGTTTATTTAACCTTCTCCGTTTTACTATCTTACATAAATGAAAAATTGTTATTATTTCTATGTTTTATACCAAAAACATAACATGATTGATGTAATGATGAGAAAGGATGGACACTTCCTCCAACACCAAATCAAATATTAAGTGATTTTAAATTAATTGCGATTTATTTAATTTTAATATAGATTATATTATTTTGGAAAACTACATATCTACAATTCTTTTAATCATTTTTATCATATTTGAAAATTATAATAATTCATTGTTATTCACAAAGGAATCATAGGATAAATGGAATATCAATGACATTTTCCCCTTTCAATATGATTGAAAATATAAGATGTCCCTTTATTATCATTTATACTTAAATTAACATAATCATATTTTCAAATAAAAAATGAAAATAAATTTTTTCGACTTCTTATTGTCACACACAAGGACTATGACACTAGACTTGGAATGTATCATCAATACATTGAATGTTTACTCATTAAAACTAATGAATAAATTAATTAAATGTTCACTCACATTGCTAATATTTTAAATTATATAAAATATATTAGTGATGACCTTTCTATTGTAACTTTTCTGTAATATAATTTGGTTATTTAGAAGTTATAGGTCACCTAATGTTATGATAAATCCAGAAGAATATGATTTGAAAAACATGGGGGAAGAAAAACACATTCAGTCACTCATGACATATAAAATTAATATAAAGATTCATTATTATATGTAAGAAATGTAAGCCAAGGATTTCATAAAAATTACAACTATTGAGATTTTTTAAGTTGATTCTGACTCGTCGGGTAGGAATGTAAAGATTTATGATATAACAATTAAGATGAACAAATTCATGATGAATAATAAATATATTCATCATAAAAAAATAAATAACATAGGGTAGTATAGGTAAATATATATGAATGTAAGAAAAAGGGACAGATTATACTTGAGTTCAATGTATTCAAAATGGTGATGAATGAAAATAATAAAATCAATACTTTCTTAAAAGTTTCTACATGGAGGGCTAGTGATGACACCCTCTCCTCAACCGAATAATATGATGATATTTCAAAATGTATAATGTCCCAAATTAGTGTAAATGATGATGTATCATTAGCTAATTCATATTATTGTTCATGTAATTACAATAATGATGATGTTTTTTATTGATATGAACTTTGAGGTATTATTTTTTAAATTTATTAAAAAAAAATTTTAAAACAAAATATTATCAACTAATTAATAAGAAGTATCAAATTTCATAACAAAATATCGAATTTTCTATAAAACTAAAATAGATACAAAATTAAGATAATTTAGAATCCAATATTACGAATAATAAAAATAGTATTTTTAATTTTAAACACTATGAACAAGATTTAAATAAAATTTTGGGATCCCATTGTCAATATAAATTTTATTATAGGTTCACATATCAATTAAAGCTATAAAAAATTAAAATATTACTTTTATATATATATTATTGACAAATAAATATCTCAATTACTTCCATAAAACCAAAATTATTTTTTAAAAATGTTATTACAAAAATGCTCGATATGGTAAACCCAATAGGGTATAACTCTCATAAGATATTAAATCTTTAATGTCTTAAGAAGATGTAATAAGGGTTCTTAAATCACTTTTATATACCCTTAGTGGACGCTAATTTATTTGGTTACCAAAAAAAATTAGTACCTTCATTGTTTTTTTAGAAATTCCTCAAGGGAAAATTCAAAGAAGCTATATCATACATTGACAATGGGTACATGAGAAACTTGTATGATTATTACTATGAGTTTATCCATCATTAAAATTTGATGGAAGTCATTTCACCGTTGGTGATAATTCTCAGAGTAATATCATCTCTATAGGTACTATTGGTTTTAAAAACTATAACATTATTAAAGATGTTTTATATGTTGATTTTTTTTAAAACATAATTTTATAAGTTTTACACAACTATGGGATAGTGGGTTTTGTGTTTATTTGTAAAATATGGTATTTTAATATTTTGAATAAAAAAATATGTATTTTATTTTCATCTTATCGAATTAAAAATATTTATTTTATTGATTTAAATCCCTTATTTTCTAGTATGTTAAGTGTATAAGGGCACCACATAATGAGTCATTGATTTTGAAATATATATTGTATTCATTGTTTTAATAACACTTTTTACCTTGTAAAATTTTGAAGTATTATATAGAATATTTTTTGATCTTGTTGCGGATTTAGTGTTCGATTATAGAGCTTATAGAACCTCAGTAATGATATATTAAAAATAATATATATATTATAGATCATGCATGTAGTTTTTTAAAAATAACATATTATATCTTCAATGGTGTCTCAGATTATAAAATCAAGCTACAATTCAATCAAAAATTTAGATTTTATTATAGTAATGATATAATATTTGTGCGCATTAGGTATTTGGATTATGAAAAGTCACAGAATGATTAATAAACGAATAAAATAACTAATTAATTTAAAAACTAATATTGGATGTAATCTAATTCCTCTTATTTATAAACTCGGTTAAGAAAAAATCTATGTATTATCTGCATAATGCTATAAACATGGATAGAATCATAGGGGATGTATTTGAAGGATGATATCATATCATAGGTTGACAATAAGTATACCACAAGGATCATCTTTGACAATAGAGTTCATGAATCTCTCCAATAATGATGTCTCAAAATCATTATTCATTAGTAATTGATTAAAAAATATGGTATGAAATTGTTGTGTTGTATCAATCCATAATGGCATTATCCAAGGTTATTCATGTTGATTCTTCTTCTTATAAGTGGAAATTGATAATTATTTTTCAATCCATGATTATTCCATAATTTAAAAAATTTCATCATCAACGAACAGAAGACATCTAAATTTTTTTCCAATGTTCATTCCTCACATTTTTTGTTTTGTGATTTTCTCCCCTCGATATATGACAATTCAACATCAATTCCATTTTACATGCATCTCGTTAATTCCTAGAAACTAATCATTGTTCAGTCAATGTTATGTGCAATGGATCGTTTCCACATGTCCAATATCTTAATTGATGACAAGACCATAATGAAATGAAGGTGATAGAATATTAGTGTTGGATTGTAGATATTTGTTTCAATGGTTTGGATGTTGAGCTATTATAATGGGACATGAAGATATTCCCAAGAATATGGGTGACAGAAATCTAGACACTATCCATGGATTAGGAATTCTAAATTGAAAATATATTTTCTTTGGTATATTATAGGATGTACCCACATGTGATGGTGGAATTGGTGACGTGTGTGAGGAATTATTAACATTCTATGAAAAAAACAACATGCATAGGATGAAAATTGAAGAATACATGTTGTTCGGATCCCCTTCTATGGTTATGAGTGTATAGTTGAAGGGAATATTATCCCACAATGTGTTACATGTCACACATTATTAGTCCCGGATTTGATAGCATGATGTGAACCCTAATGTTACTTGGATAATTACCTCAGCACAACGCGGTTATAGAGGCACAACCATAGAACATGGGGGGTTCTAATATACACGTACAAAACTAGTGTACATGTGCATCACTATAGTACAAGATTATGTCAAGAAGGACACATTTTATATTTTTTTTATAAATGCTGTTTAATGTTTCAAAAAAATTGATTTCCTTATTCTCATTAGTCAAGATGAGAATCAATAGGGTTTGTTCCCTTAGTTCATCAATACGAAGGTATATTGAGTCCCCCATTCTGGATAATTGGATGAGTGATCCCATATTCATGTTAGTTATATATATATATATTTATGTATCCCTTATTGTGTCCCAAGGTGTAGTCCTATATTGTTTTCTCTTATGATTGGTTAGGTGTCCCCTTACAACATTAGAGGGCATGTGATCATCATCCTAGAAGATTACTCTTGGTAGGTTTGGGCATTCCTCGTAGGTCCTGTGAGTGATCCCCTATCTTTATATCAATGTATTCTAAGTTCCATCATAAACCTCTTCATGGTGTGTCCCGACAAGCATGACCTATAGTGACCCAACATTTTCTTATATGACTATTACATCGTTTTTTGAGATAGACAACCTAATAGTAATAAATTCAAGTATTGAATGTTTTAGTATCTTAGCCAAATTATTGTTATAAATATTTTATATATTATAAAATTTGAATATTATTTATATAATTTTTCTTTACCAGCCTAAAAGATTTCTCATTCTTCTGGGAACATGTAATCATTAATGTATATACATAAAATAAATGGGTGAGGTAAAATCCATGTAAGGGGAAGGATAACATGGAATATTATAAATGAATCAATAGTACATGGGTGATCATAATCAAACTCATTATATCGTAGGAATATAATGAAAATCATAAGAATGAGTAAATTTCCCGACAAATTCATTGAATTTGGACCATTAATTATAATGAAATGTCATAACATATTGTTCAAATAACACACATAGTCATAAACATATCTAGAATGATTTTCATTCATAATAATGTGTATAAATCATAACATCATAATTATTAAAAAATATAGGAAATTTTTTATTAATAATACAAAAAATCAATAGAGATATATTGAATTACAACATATATTGGAGGGATATATAATTCATCACCCACCCATCACATCAAAAAATACACATAGTCTTGCTTGTCACAGAGAACATAAAACCATCATAGTCTTGAAATAATCCCGTGAAACAAAATGGGTTTGAATGTGTTTTCATAAAGAAAAATTTCATGAATAACCATTAGGCTTACCATATTAATAAGTTATATGTTTTTATTTATTAAAAATCATCATTTTTTAGTGGAGAATAATAAACTCAAGAGGTGTTCATGTGGTGTTTTATAAATTAAATCATTTTTTAATAATCATTGTAAACTATTAAGAAAACATTTTCAAATGGTCAAAAAATATATATCCCCTGAAAAGTTATGGTAGAGATTAGTTTATGTACATTTTATGGCTATTATATGAACATCCATATAGAAAAACACATGAAGTAAGATATAACCCAAAAATATAGTGTTTTCGATCAAAAATCCATTTACCTTAAATCCCATTTTATTTATTCTCTTTTATGCCTTGTAAATAATAATATTGGGTTTAGTAAAAAATGTGACCAGAATTAAATTATGATCATTATTTCCAACATTTATCAATTATAATCATTATATTATATTGATCAATTTTCATCTTCAAAGGTGAAACATTTTGATATGATATTTTCAATAAAATATCTCCTCTTACATCGATTTAATGATCATACGTTATTATTACATTTAAATTATTCATATTTTCCCCATAAGATTGGAAATAATTTTATTTACAAGTTTATATAATATAATTAATTTACTATGATCATCCATAAGGGTGAATATAAGAATTTGTTTTGAAAATTCTTCATAGGGGGTTGCCAGACCCTGAACTAGACTTTTTCAAAAGAAGAAATAAGATTAGTATAAAGTATAAATTTAATACAATTATATTCATTAAATATATATAACATAAGTTTTATAATTTTATAACTCTAATTAATTATTACTAAAATATTTGGGTTTGAATGGAATATGAAAATAATTGGGAGAGATGAGAAAAATGAGAGATGTAGATAAAATCTTACCCTCTCCTCATTGTTTCTTATTTTCTACAGCACTAAACTCATAGAGTACATATGGATGAGTAGCTCTAGAACATCCCTATGAATTATAGGGGGTTATAATAGATGATTTGAGACTAAATTTGTCCTGCTAATATATGAAAGAAATGTTTCCAAGGGAAGGGTGTGGGTATATTTATACATGATGAGAGGGGTGTTTTATGTACAAAATATTGAATAATATATAACATCTAATAAAAAAATTTGAATGTTTAATATTGAAAATAATGAATCATGTATGAATGAAATAAACTTAATTTATGAATTTTATTCAATTTATAATTTGAATTTATCAGTTTAATCAAAAGCAATGGAGAAAAATGAAAAAATGAATATTTTAAGGGACACTTGATTTTTAAACATTGGAATTATGTTTTTAGTTTTGGAAATAATGTTTATAAATTTTAAATGACTCATTAATCTTATTATATTTATTGAGGGTATAAAAAACCAATTTAACATTTATTATGTCATTTTTCTCATTAATATGTCATTAAACATGTGGTATTTAGAAAAAAAATAGTATTAATATTGACATAAAAATTAATGTTTCTAATAAAATTATCAACAAATAAACCATGGTAAATATTAACCTAGATATTATAAAAAATAATTTCATTTTATGATAATAATTTGTTATGATAATTAATTTTAATTATTAACATACAAATTATAATTTTTTTGGAATATATTAAAATACACATAATTAAAATGATGCAACAATTTCATTGAGTTTTTAATATTTATGATTATTTAATGGAAGTAAAATATTTATATTTTAAAAAATTACTCTTGATAAATATCATTTACATTTTATTCTATTATTATTATGTCAAATTGCTATCCCATTTGTAATGTTACTACGCCAAACTATCAGGTTACTATTGAAAAAAGTTAGGTTACTGTTCCAACTATCAGAATACTATTCTAGAGATCATATTGCCTCTTATAAATACCACAAAATTATTTCATTAATTGTTCAATAAAATAATCCCATGGATATATATTTTACTTTTAAATTATGTTGATTGGTTTACTAATCTTTCAACTATTTTCTATAATGTTTTTTGTGGGGGTGAAGATTCTAACTAATCGGTGTGAATAATATATTTCCATTATACATTTCTTATTTACTATTTTTCCCCATTATAATGATTTTAATTTTTATATGTTTTGTTTTTGGCCTATGTAAAAAAAAATTAATTAATGAAATAATGATTTTTTGTTATATATAGGTATTGTATATTGATACTACTATATATTATAATATAACACTCATTAATTATGGAAACAAATGTCACTAGTAATAGTTTGGTTATTATATTATTCCCCTATATAAACATTCATCCAAAAAAATTCAACATATATTATCAATTGATAATGAGGGTACTTCTATTTCATTGTTTGATTTATTTTCCTTGTATCCTTATCATATTTATGGCTCAAAAACAACACATTTACAACGTGATTTTACTTTTTTCATAGAAAATTGTCTCTGTGGTCTAAGATCATCACCTTCTTCACCTCATAAGAAATGTCCTGATCAATTGTATCACCTATTGATTTTATACATGTGATAGATCATTTATATAATTCTTCAAGAGAGATACCTAGAACTCATCAATAACATGATCCGTATATGGGTAATGTTCTAGTTGATTTTCCACTATTCACATACAATCAATGATCTCAAAGTGGCCGATATACCAAGTTATAAGAATTACATCTTTTTTTCAAAATTTCAGGACAATCGTATATGGTGATGCATTATGGAAAATGTTGTCTCCAACTTCAAAATCCTATTCTCTTTAATTTTTTATAGAAAATCTCTTCTACCAATTATGAGAATATTTTATATGAGGTTGGATGGCTGGAAATATTTTTGACATATCTTTCACAAGATCAGGTAAAATTACCTCTCTATTACCAACGACATCCTAACATGTATGAGTTTAGCACCACTTCACATATAGAGAATCATATGGATCTATTTGATTACTTTAATGGAATATGTTTTTTTATAAAAAATAAACAAATTTATGATATTGATACTATGAACCTTTAAATTTAATTGACTATGATATTAGTATATCCTTGAGTTATTTAATGGTTCTTCCTGATTGGGCATCTTTTATGATAGTTATAGGTTGTAAAAAATCTCAATTATGTATTTATAGAATGTTAAAGGCTTCTCTAGAGTTTAGAATTAATCTTCGGATCATCATAATATAAAATAAAAATTTGTTCCCAATACAACCTCATACTGTACTTTAAGTAAATCTTAGTATGTTTTTCAACTGATAAATATTATAGAATAATAATTAATTTGGGATTCATGGTTACTCGATAAACCACAACTCATATCAGATATCTTCTTTATAATGTCTTCAGGATACTGGTGCTTAAGTCTATGGCGATGTTCTCCAATTCTAGGTGGTTATGGAAAATGTTTTCCTTATACCATTAGAATTGTTTTACTCTTCCTTAATTTAATGACATGTAAAACACTTTGATGTTTATTCAATGTTCTACTCATTGATATTTCGCCATCATAAGTTCATTCTTTGATCAAGATACATATTTGTATATCCTGTATAGAAGGTTAAATTTTATTCTTGTGCATTATCTAATGGCACCTTTTTTATATATAGTGATGTAATTATAGAAACCATACTTCCAAACTAGATTAAACAATCTTTATTGATATAGAAATCATGAAGCTTCCCTTAATTTTCTTCTTTAAAATTTTTTTTATGACCAAAATCATTAATTTATTCCTCCTTGATATTATTTGGGATAGATGGTTGGGAAATAATTCAGGAAAGGTATGATGTATTCCCAAATTTTTTATATATGTATTCATCGATTTCATATCCATAAAGGTGGGGTCTTTATCAACAAACATCATGGAGAGAGTAGTATGTTTTTCTACTAAGAGAATTTTCCTACTTGTTTTTTTCTAGGATGGTGTGAATAGAGAAATCAAAGTTCTTGATCATCTATAATCATCGTTGTTGAGGAATTCTCATCTCCTTTTCTGTGAATATATAATTTAGATTTTTTTATTATTATATATTTCATACATCACATCATAGAGGTATTCATACTAAATATTTAATGTAAAGATCATTATTTATACCTTTAGATCATTTGTTGGGTAGTTCCTCCCATATATTTGCAGCTTTTGTAAAAAATATGTTATCACTTTTTCATTTTTCATGAGTACACCATCAAATAATTTTTTTAGTCGTCCATGTATATCATAAAACCATCAATACTTGATTTTAGTATGAGCATATGTATAGTGATAATAATTTTTATGAGGTACATAAATATTTCCTTAATGTCCTATATTGATAGATATTTTTCCCCTTTTTATGTTAACTTCATTATAATGCTAGAAAATGATGATAAAATTATAAGAAACTATCTATAAAACATAACTAAACTCGGAAAAACTGTGGTCTCACATTAAACATCAAGGTTTGGTACATTCTATAAATTTTTATCTCTGAAGGGTCAGTATAATTTCTATTATATGTGATCACATGCCCTAAGAATGTGACTTTATTCACCCCAAAGTCACACATTCTATGCATAGCATACATATTCTCCATTATTAATATCTCCATCAAAATCATTATATACTATTAGTGTTCCACCTATATACTGGAGTAAATGTTAATATAATAAATTAAGAGTACCCAAAAATTCAAACTACTCTATAAATACATTATTCATCAAATCCATGAACATTAATAGCGAATTAGTAATTTTGAAGGGAATAACTTGAAATCATATTGTATATAACTTATACAAAAGGTGGCCTTCTAAAAATCTAACTTTTTTATGTCTAGTACATGATATCAATAATAAAGATCCACGTTTAAGAAATATTCATCTAATTGCATTTGTTCAAACTTATCATCAATCCTTAGAATGTGAAATATTTTCTTTATGATGATAATGTTGAGTTCTTAATAATTGATACAGAGACACATTGGTCTATTTATTAATTTTAAAAGTGAACATAAAAAACCAATGGTGACTCACTAAGTAATATAAATCTTTTTTTCATATTATATTGTAGATAGTTCTTTAACTATTTCCATTAGATCAATGTCATCTCATATGGGTATTTGGAGATATGAGTGGCTCAAGGTATAAGCTCTATTAAGAACTCTACCACATGATATGGGAGAAGTCCATGTAACTCTTCATAAAATATACATTAAGTTCCCTTATAATTGTAATTTTCTCAAGGTTTATCATTTTATTTGACTCATCCATGTAGGGAATGTACACTTAGTCACTAGGTATCAACACCCACATCATTGAGGGATTTTCCAAGGGAGATTCACAGTCATCATTTAATTTGTAAAGTGGTGTGGGATTGTTTTTAATAGAGGAAAATATTCATATTTAAAAATATGTGATGTTACCATTATATAACATGAGTCTACCAATTCCTGTTAGAGCATCTAATATTACCAATGATTGGATTATGAGATTTACTGTAATAATCTACATACAAACGGTAACAGGAAAAGAGTCCAATACTTGGGTTTTATAGATCTCACCACTAAATGTTTATAAATATATATAAATACACATCAATGAATCAGGGTTTTTATTGAAAATTTCAAGAAAACAAGTAGTATATAACGAAATGTATATATTTATAAACAAGAAATCCAATTTTTATTGAATAAGATATTTACCGTATAGGAAATAATTTTTATTTCCCACCTCAGTAGTAGTGATTTAATATGTGTTCCCTTTATCCTTGGGGTTTAGTGCTTATGGAATATATTACCCTTGATGGTCCATGGTTTAGTGAACTAACTTACATAGTTCCCTTTTTCCCTACACTTGAATCAATTATCCATGGGTGGTGTATTGGGATGTTAATAGCTTTCCTCCATCACATTTTCCATATTATTCATGTATCTTTTACATTTAAGAGATTGGTTTATTTATCTAACACACTTGATGTATTTATCTATCCCTGTGACGAAATTCCCATGAAAATTCCTTCCACAATTTCGAAATGTGGGTGGTTGGATATTCATTCATCTATTTTCATTTAATTTTTCATCTTCAATGTTTGATATTATCATCTTATATAAATTTCAATGGAACCATTCTATCAACAAAATTCATATTTTAGATCACATCAAACAACATACATGTAATTTCCAAAATCTCATATAGCGAGATCTTTTTGAATGCATGTTTTTAGACCAATAAAGAATCTATTTTCTTTTCAATTTTTAATGATAAGAAGAACTGATGTGTACCACACAAGCCTTGTGAATTTTTCCCAATAATTAAAGAAATATTCGCCCTCATTTTTCTTAACCTCTTGTAATTATCCCTCGATATTTTGTTGAATACTTAGAGGGTAATACTTGTTATGAAAAAACTTATCAGATTTTATCCATTCTACTTCTTCTATTTCATCCTTTAACCTGTCATCCTTTTTCAACAACCTCAATTGATCATCCTCTACATATTAATGATAGATATCCTAGTTAACATTTAACATATAGGAATATTGGATCATTGAAATGATATTCTCGGTCAAGTTATACCAATGTTCTATGACAATTGTATGAGATGATTCACAAAAATCTACAACTATATGTACATAAAGGACTTGATGAATAATTTTTCTTTCATGGGAGAAGTTTTAGATTATATGTGCTTCAGGTTATTATTTATATCTTGAGATAGTTTGGTAAGAATAAAAATGATGTTTTTAACTTCATCCCACATTGAAAATGGGTATCTATTTTAAACAATAGTTATATTTTTTCACACACAAATTTTTTATCTCATTTTTTCTAATTCCCACCATATTCTAAAATTGAAATGTTTTGAACAAAAAATATTTCAACAAAGTAAGAATATTTAATTTATTTTATACACAAATTAATTACAATGTCATATATAATAGGATACCTTATCCATTTCTTCAGAGGATGCTTCTAAAATATTTTACATTAGTCATTTTCTAAAAAAAATCAATAGTTTATTTTGAAATATATCCTTCATGTTGGTTTTATAATTTTTAAAATTACATACAAACTTTCTCTCAAGAGTGTAAAACATGGTGTGGATAAAGGAATATTTATCATGTAATATGTGATGTTAAAGTTATTTCCCAATACACATTTTTTAGGTTATTACCTCTAGGTACAATTGTGTTAGATCCAAATCTACTTATAGAATTTAGATAGTCATTTCATTACATGGAAACCATGCACGGTTAGACATTACCATAACATATGATTTTACCTATACTACATATTATCCTTGTAGTTTTAACAACTGTAACATAATCATAATTATATAATTAACTAATACATGCCTCTAATTCCTACTAGTTCAACCCACCATTTTCATATATAAAAATTACATTATTTTTTACGGATATTCAACATAAAATTAAAAAAATCTCCGATCAAAAGGTTTAGTATCGTTGCATGAATATCCTTATCCATATATTTTACAAAATAAAAAATAAAAAATATTTAATTCTTTATTATTTATCCTCCAAAAATTTCTCACAGTCTTCTTAGTACATGTTATCACCTAAGGATTAACATCACAGAAGGGGGTGTGCTAAGATAGTTATAAGGGGAAGGATAACATAGAAGGAATACGTGACATGGATCAAAAGTACATCAACGACCATAATCAACCTAATCATATCATAATAATAGGATCAGAATCATAATCATGAGAGAAATATTTGATAAATCCTTGGAATGTGGCATATTCATAATAATGAATATTGATAACATGTGGGTAAATACCATACATAGTTTGGAACAAATATATCATCATGGTCATGCATAAATTATGTGCATAAATCATAACATCATAATTGTGAATGATGATATAATCTTGTTCATGGATAATATAAATAATTTCATGATACATAACAAAATATCCAATTAATTTTCATGATATATAATATTATTCTCTCCCATCACATCATAAAATGCTCATAATCATGCATGTCACATAGAACGTAATGCAATCATAGTCAAGAGATAAACCCATAGAAATGAATATGTTTCATTAAGAATTCCCAAAGAATAAATTAATGAATAAACATTTGAGATCACAAATAAATTAGGTAAACTATATTGTTTCATAAAACATCATCGTTCCTGTTTGTAGAAGAAAAAATTCATGGGATGTAAATACGATGTTTTTGAAATTTAAGTATCTTAAAAAAAGGCATAGTAAATCGCTTAGAAAACATAATAAAAGAGTATAAACATGTACATCCTTAAAAACGTGGGAATAATAGTTTAGTAATATTTTATTAAATTATAATATCATTTATACAAAAAATTAAGAGAAATGAGTGATAATATAAAAATAAAGATTTTGTGTCCGGGAATCCCAATACTATAAATCCTTTTTTATTTAGTCTCTTTCCCACCTTATAACTAATAAACATAGGTTTATTAAAACATGTAAAAAATTGAATTTGGTTTTAATTTTTTTCACTCTTTATCAATTATGATAATTGGACTATATTTCTAAATTTCTAATGTTAATGGTTAAATGTTGTGATATGATATTTTTATTTAAAAATCTTGATTTGTTTCGATTTAGTGATATTTAATTATCTCTACGTTTATAGTTTAAATACAAAATATTACATCATTAAAATAAATTTATTTACACATTTATATATTATAGATATTTATTATCATAATATATAAATATTTCAATAAGAAGAATTTAGAAAATATCCTCATTTGTGGATAAACGACTATCAACCGGACATTTTCCAATGTAGAAGGAAGAGAAGTATGAAGTGTAATTCAAGGTAAATATTTTTTTTACTCAAGGATAACTTCATTAATATAAATTTAACATACGACTAAATTAATATTATAATAGTTTAGTTTGGAAACAATAAAGATAAATTGTTAGAGAATAGGAAATAATAAGATATATAGATGGAAACATACCCTCCGGTCGAGGTCTCCTCTTTTATACGACACTACACTCATTCAATGCAGGGAGTTGTGTGGTTTGAAGAAGTCCATAAAAATTTTGAAAGGATTAATTGAATGAATTTTAGTGAATTTTGAATTTTTATGTGAGAGCCTAGTGGTATTCCAAGGGAGGGTGAAGGGGGCATTTGTACGTTAGGAGAAAGGTATTTTATGATTAAAATATTCTATAAAGTATAATTTCGAAGGTAAACATATGAATAGTAATATGTTAAAAATTTTAATATATATTTGAATAATATTAAATGATTTGAGGAAATTGAATCAATTTATATTTTTAATTTATTAGTTTATTCAAAGGGAGAGTAAAAAAATAAAAAAAATGTATATTTAAAGGGTCACTTTTGACTTGTTAGAGATTGGAAATTACATTTTAGATATGTAAGGTATGTTTATTATTGTTAAATTTACCAATATTATAATTAAATTAATTACGGGAAGAAAAAACTCATTCAACATTTTTTAAGTCCATATTGAATAATAATTATTTCATAATACTTGCAGTTTTTGAAAAAAAATAATTTTACTATTCATGTAAAAATTTATGTTTATTAAAAAATTTCAAAAATTAACACTATGAAAATTTTGATGGTATACTTATAAAAAAATTTTTTGAAAATTATTTCATATCATAGGTAATTTTTATTATTATCCTAAAAATTATGCTTTTGTGAAATACTTTAAAATATAGTGTATTAGAAATTTTATTTTATTTTCTTTGCGTTATTATCTTGATATTTATTTTTAGGAATTAAATAATTGATATTTTATTAAATTACCCATAATAAATATTATTTATATTATATTTTAATATTGTTAGTTCAAATTGCTCTTCCAACGGTCAGGATACTATTACAAATAGCCAAGTTCTTATTCCTAATAGTATGGTAACTATACTAGAGGTCAAATTACAAATCTAGTGATTATATTACCTAATATATATACCTTTTTATTATTTAAATCATAATTCACTAAAATTACTCTCATGGTTCTACTTTTATTTCTCTGTGACATCGATTGGTTAACTAATATGTTATTTCTTTTACATAGGTTTGTATTTTTGGGGTGATTATTCTTGAAGATTGGGGTGATACATATTTTCGCATTCCATTGTCTAATTTGTATATTTTTTTCCAATTATATATAGTTTTTACGTTAATGGGTTTAGTTGTTGAATAATGTATCATTTTTCATTAATTAAATAATGTGTTATTGGTTTCAAAATGTGTTGTATCTGCACATACTATATTATATAACATAACACATATTATATTGAAAAAATGTCACTATTAGTGTATAGTTTATTACGAAGCCTCTCAAAAGTGTGTTATTAGTGTTATCTAGATTCGACGAGTTGGTTCTATTAAACTAGTTTAATCATTAATCCTCAAACATAATCCAAGTCTAGAAATATGAACATGATCTTTTCTAAAGAAGTTTTTATATCATGAGTATAAATATGTTGATGTTACCATTTCTTATGAGGTGGAACTCTTTGATTCATTAGGTATGTTTATTTTGGGGTGTTCCGCCGGTTATTATTATACCCATCCAAACATGGGATCTTCCCTTGCATGTTTAGTCTTATGAAGGAAAAAGAATATTTGACAATTACATGGGATGTCCAGTAGTAGGTGGAGCCCATTTTTGTTAGACGAAATGATATTGATACAATGGGTTTCATATTGACAACAGTTCCCTTTTGACATATAGGTTGGACAATTTTATGGTTTTAGTGATAATGTACTTGGAGATTTTTCATTGTCATACTTTTGTTGAACCCTGATGTGTGATTTATTTATATGTATATATCTTCATATCATTTGTATCTTTTCGACCTTATATTGGTGTTTTTGTGATGTGAGTTTGTGTATAGGTACCTTAGTGTATATCCTCCCATGTTTTTGATATGCCTATATTGTTCTTGTAACTAGCCAATGACCTATTGGAGGCGGGGTTAGGGTGTCGTACATGCTCAGTTGGGTCAGGTTGTGATTGACTGATATTAGAAGATAGGTTGAATAAGAACTAGAGTAATGAGATATTATATCGAAGATTATTGATTTGGGGCCATTGAAATAGTTTTAAGGTGTTTCAAGAAAGTATCTTATGCTATGAAACCCAATTATGGTGTGATGGGTGATGTACCCATCCACAAAAACTCTGATAACCATCTTATTGACTTGGTAAATGTAGGAACTAGTTTTATGAAATTAAATATTACATGCATCATAATGAAATGGGCTTTGGTTTTTATTCCATTATTAAGTCATCTCCCCAAATATAGTCATTAGTCATGGTGAATCTTTAATTTTCACAGGATATGTCCATGATGATAGCAAATTTGGATTCTTTAGTTGGATCATAATGATGATCCACCTAGTTTTTAGGTTATAGTTAAGGGGATGGTGTAGGATGTGGTACCTCTGGGTGGTTCTCTAAACTTACCTTTACCTTCAGATAAGTTGGTTGTCCCAATAGTAATAGTCAACGTTGTCTATAGGATGACTTCAATTTACGTGTTATAAATATAGATACCTCTAGGGTTTCTGGATGAGCTAGGATCTTATGTATAATAAGACTAACATGAGTTGGTTTTCCATGTTTTCCACCTTGTTTGGATCCCTTATGATAAAATAGTGGTCCTATAGATGATCATTCTCCCTAGATTCGGTGAGATATGATAGGAATTGGTGACTCAATCATATAGTGAGGTGACTCTCACATGGATAGTGTTTGAGAGCCTTTTTATAGATTATTTTTTCCAGGTGATGTTGTTGGTAGTGTATATCCATGATATTATAGAGATCTTGTTAGGAAACATGTCATTTCTAGAGTATGGGTTGAGGTTCACCAACCTCTCATGGTACTCCATGGTCATGGTTCATGACATGTACTTACAAGCATTGACCTTCCAGTGTGGCATTTGTTGATATATATGGGCTATACATGTAACTCATTAAATCCATACTTATGATGTAGGTTTTGATAATTACATGGTGTGAATAGATTTATAACCTATAATATGGTAAATTATGGGTTTGTTTGTAGGTACACTGGATTTGAGACTTCAGCAGCTGGTAATGGTTGATAGACATATGGATCTTGGTGCATGAGTTGTATTTAGAGAGAGTCTTGGGAAAAAGTGCCTATTTACCTGGGATTTGATGAAATTTCTATTTATGAAAGGTAAAGGATAAGTTACTCTTATGATGGTAAATGATATCTTATATACCTTCTTCCCTTCCACACGTTATAAATGATAACATCACTCATACATACGAGTGGACTACCACATCAAAGAATCGATATGATTTTTTTATATCTTAATTACTTGTCTAGAATTAAAGATAGTTTAATAAAAATATAGTATATTTATTATATAATAATGATAATTTAACGATGAATTAAAATTTTATTTTCTTTTGTTCGATCTATTTACAATTGGAAACATCCGTCTTTTTAACATAAGAACTACTATGTCCTCAATGTGATGTAAATAATTTCACATCACCATTTATTGTGAATGGTAATAAAAGTGTATATAATGAATATATATGGCACTAATTTCATTGTTTAAATGATTTGTATGATGAATCTTTGACTATGTTTTATGTATTAGAACCGTTGAACTGAATCATGCATGGAAAACGAATGATCTTTCACCCGAATATCCATTTTAAGGAAGGACTTTTAAAAAAAATAATTAGATATTATTGAAGAAAAATACATAGTAATTTATTAATATATATGGTTATATAATATATTTATAATAAATATAGATTTATTATACATGTGTTGTGAACTCAAACAAATAATGATATGACATTTCGTATGTATTTTTTGTCTCAATATTATTTCATTGAGAAATGTTTGATATTATAAATCTATTTTTATTTATAAAATGTATATACTACACATTGGAAATTTTATAAAATGTATCCTTCTTAATTAATTTTATTTAATGTTACAGTTCAAATTATTCCATCCAATGGGTTTTGATTTGAATTTTACCAAATTCTGTAAGGTTTATTGTCCCAAATTGTAGAGTTTTGGGACCAATGTTATAGTCTACACTATAAATATTATTTATGTTTTTTCCAATATAACATTAATATATTGTGTCATATACTTCATTTTTTATTATATATTTTATTTCTCATTTCATTTTATTTATTTCATGGGGGTTGGATTCAATGGCTACCAAAACAATAAGGTATTTTTGTGACAATCTCATATCTCTTCAAGATTATCAATGATTAATTTATTTTGAAGGAAATTACAATTTTATTATTATATAAACCCCACATATCATCTTAAACTCAAATAATTCATGTAATTTTCATGTAATAGTATCTTTTTCCCCTCTTGGCTTCTTAAAATGATCGAGAACATATTTTCAAGGAAACCTAACTTTATTTCTTATTTGGTCAAGAATATTTTTATTATATTTACATGGATTTATTAATATGTTTCAAACATGTTTTAATGATTATCAAATGATATATTAAAATAATTTTTCTCATATTTTAATTTCAATAAAAATGTCTACACTGAATCTTTATTCCATTTTTCTGAATCTTTAATTTGTTACAAAGGTGCTACTGGGATCATTATTTTAATGTATACTGGATGAACATATTTTCACCCCATCATGAATAATTTTTAATTTCAAACATTGTTTACATTATTTTATATTTATTTTCAAATAAAATTTTTAACCTACTATTCATGATATTTTTAAACTTTAAATAATTAATTTCGAATTGAAAAATGTGATTTTCCTTAACAAATCTTATATCAGTATTTTACAGGTCTCTTCATTAATGAGAAAATATTTTGATTTTACTTATGATTCAATAGGTAAATTATTTAATAAAACTATCATTATTAATTATCTAGATGGTTATTTATTATGATGATGATATATTGATGAAACTCATTTTGTTTTGCACCAATTATGCTATGAAAAAATGATTAATTTTTTCTTTACCCTATGGCATAAATATGAATTTATTATGATTATGTGATGGTTTGGTCCATTGTATAACTCCATTGATTTGGGTAATGTGATGTAAATATATCATAATATATTGATGATGATGATAATTTTGGGCATGATTATGAATATATATGTTCACATTTTGATGTGTGAGTATGATTTGTTCAAAATATTATCCTAATATTATGTGAGGCCATGATTTTTAATGAGTATGTTCATATTTTTATATGTGATTATGATTGCATATATCTATTATCATAAAAAAATGTATGGTCATGATTATATATAACTATGTTGGTATTTTTATGTGTGATTATGATTGCTACTACTAATTCTCAAGAGATTACGCATGTACAAGATTGTGAATAGTTATATTCACATTCTTATGTATGATTATGATTAAATCTAGATATGAATGTAATATAATGTGTGGTAATGATTAAAAATAACTATTTAAAAAATATTACAATTTCCATTAATTATTATTCCATATGACAATGTTATAACGCTTGAATGATGATTACTGTTTTTATAACCTTCTAAATCATGCTTCTTCATATGACATTATTTTAGATTTCATGGTCAATGATTTTTGGGCATGAATCTTTCATTATGACGGCGTTTTCTTTATTATGTTTTCATACCCTTATGATAATATTTTATTCACTTGTGATTTATTTTAACCATGTTCAACCTTACTAATCCTTTTATATCACCATTTCATGTGGTTAAATTTTATTTGAGTAATAAAGAATAATATTATGTAATATTTATTTATAATGGTGTCATGTGGGAGGAATTTTTTGGGACGTATTGAAGACTCCTTATAGAACAAGAAAATTAGATTATAATTGGAAAATTAACGATTTTAGGAGAAATACATGGGTTTTGTCATGTAAAAGTTTTATCTTAATTCAATATAACTATAAACCTAAAAGTTCATGGGTATATAAGTGATTCATTTTTTTCTTTGGAGTTTTTAATTCTGGATGGCTCAATATTGAGTTGTTTTAGTTTTTTTCAATAGAATAAATGTAAAACTAAATTTTTAGCACTATATCTAGGTTTAAGGGGTTTGAAGCTATTTTAACCCCCATCCCATTATTTTCATCTTAAATAGAAAAAATTATTTTATTTTACTTTGGTGTGGAAGGATATCTTCATTGGATCTTCGACATTAAAAATCTCTTTAAGTCTCTATGAGTGTCCAAGATTCCATTTTATATAATTTTTTTAGTTTCAAGAGTAAAAAAATGGAAAACCGATCGAACACATCATTCTCAATGCTTTTGTATCTCTTAAATATTCACAATAATACATGAATATGTTTCTCATGTTCATTGTTTTCAAATAAAACAAACATGTCATGGAATTCGTTGTATTATCATTTTTTGGGATGTTATTATTCATGTTTATTTTAATACTATAAAATAACAAGATAAATATTTTATTAATAAGTTATTTTTGAAACACTATGTTTTCATCCACTTAAATACTCATCTAAATCAACTTCTTGGAAAAACACTCTATGTTGTCACACAATCATGGAGGATTCTCAAAAGTTTCTACTTTAAAATATGTAACAACATTTCATAACATAATCTCAACATGTGTCAGATTACTATGACATTTCTCATGATCCCCATCACATTAGAATCTGTAGAATTGAAATTAACATGATTTAAATGGTATTATGATGATCAAATTCATATGATATGAGTGTCTTATAATGATGAAATACATACAATCTAAGATTCTTAAAATATTTAAATTCTTATATTCCAAATATCATTTGATGGTGAAATACTTATGATCCAAGATGTGCTATATCAGATTCATAGGAATCATCCTCAATCATTCTCTTTAAATTCACCTAACTACTTGTTCTTTCCTTTTTTATATATTGTGTTGCTTTTTTATTTTACCATTATATGAAAAAATAGACTCACATAGTAAAATATTGTCTTTATGTTGAAACAATCTATATTAATGTAATGCCCCAGCCTAAACCTTCTAATCTAGGATGGTGTTCCAAGTGACCATGTGTTTTCCTCCCTATATGAAAGAGGCTATAAACTATACATATTGGTCCACATTAAATTAGTTGGTATATTATAGCCTCAGTAATCTTATAAATAAACCTTAAACATAAATAATTTTTTATACGCATAATATCAAGTGTTAGTATAAGTATAACAATATATTTATAATATAGAACCCATGTCATATAAATAAATAACATGCCTCCAAATTTTTCTGGCCAAACTAAGGTCTGAAAATATATAAGTAAATAAATAACGTAATCACTATAGAAATTATTTATAGTACATCCATGTACTATCGTTATATTTATGCTACATAGCTCAAAAATATACTATAGGAAGCTTACCCTTACATAGATCCCAAATCATGGAGTCTACATGTACATAAATATTCCCATTCTAGGTGTGATATAAGATATTAAGATTCTACTAATGAATCCATAACATGTGTGTATAGGTATAACAAGTGTATGAAATAATATAACAAATATATAAAAAGAAAAAATCATAAGGTAAGAATCCATGAGAAAACCAAGATTCCATATTCCTCATCCATACCTTCCTCAACTATGATCTTGAAGGATAATTTTAAGAATATTAGAAGTGACCAAGATCTATCAATTAGGATTGATAACATATCTCTTGGAAGCCACGAGGCATTAGTTCAAATTAGGCTACAAGTCTATCACATCCTACCTCTATCACAATTCTAACCTCAATGGCTTCGTATCATGAATATTACTTAGTTAATGCTATAAGGCCCTCATACCCCCAATACCTATATGATAGGTCTATACACAAGGTCTTCATTACCCAGTACTATATTTAGGTCCATTATTATTTGCATCAAATGTAATTCACACTCCCCCTCTAAGGGAAAACCGTGTCATGATGGTTTTCCTATTTTGTATAACATGAATAATTCCTCTAATGTCATGGTAATTACACATAACATTGAAGGGAATAAAAATATTGAACATAGAATGGAATCATGTGAATTAGTAAAAAAAAAGTTCATCTGATAAAAATAAAATGTGGGCCCATGTAATCAAACATCATGTACAACTCTCTTGGGCTACACATGCAAACAGATTTGATCATTATGAATCATGGAAAACATTTACTCCAACATAATAATAATATAAATGAATCAAGTGTACCCAATATCCCAAAATTGTACGGAACATTATTCCTCGATCTCATTGATGAATTACTCCAATATTTAAGAAAGGATAAAATCCTGAATCACAGTGCAAACCTATGGAAAACTACTTCTCATGCCAAGGATTACTATCTCAGGTTTTGGATCATTAGATAAGATGTTTAGAAAAGTGAACTAAATAGATTATATGATATGCAGTGTCATTATAGAATCAAAATCCTCACAGATGTTATCAAATAATCAAATTCTACTATATTCTAAAAAAAGGAAGCCTATTCACTAGATGTGTTGTCTTTAAAATATTGGATCGTGAATTCCTTATCAAATATAATAAAGAACCATATATCGTGTCAGTAAACATAGATCCACCATCAATATATCATTATAATAGATATCTTATATGATATATAAGAATAAAAAAGTCTCAATATAGTAAATCTATTTTTACATACATGGATTCTTCGACCATTCCAGATAGATTAATCACTGATCAAATGGATTAATGTTAAAATAACAAAATATTCTTTTGTTCTTGAAATGATCCAAAAATTCATTATTATATCAAATCAAAATTCATATATTGGGAATGGATATAATAGATCTATGATTTTTATTGAAAAATTATGGATTTGGACAAAAACTAAAAAAATATATGTTTTTAGATCACGTACATCAATTCATGATCAATAATAATATAGAAAGCTATTTATTTAGAGAAAGTTGATCGAGGGGAAGAACATGGTTATGGTGAAATGGTTATAAAACCAGGAGAACATGCTGGATAAACCACATGACACCCAATAGTGTCCAACATCATGTTCAATTAATAGTTTAAAAATCTATACGACCAAATGACATGGGTTCCCATGAGAGGCAGAATGACAGACACTGTTGGTGTGTCTTTTGCCAAACTGTGTCACCAAACCCCATTCACATGAAACAATTATATAAGAAAAAAAATTTAGATTATTTATTATCAATCTTTACCGGTTTGTTCTAATATATGAATACCAATTAAATTGTGATACTCCTATGGACTTCCTCAATGTTTTCCTCTCCTCCCAAGCTTGGTTTATTTGGATCATAGAGTTTTATTCATCATGAATTGAGGTATATGCTCTGAAAACCTCTATTATTTATCTTTCTTCTAGAACTAAAATTTTACTATAAATAATAATAGATATTTCATGTAATTACCCAATAATTGGTCTCATCATAATCTAAATATTGCGAAAATATTTGAGGATGCATTATTTTTTTTTGGTAAAATAGTTGATCATGTAAAATCTTAATGAATATTTGGGCTTAAGTCACATACCACAATTCATGATCAATAATACTATAGAATCCACTATAATCAAACTAGTGAGTAGATGAAAACATTGAGGAAGTCCATAGGAGTTTCAATATTTCATAAGGATTATTATAGAAGAAATAACTATTCATCATAGGTTATAAATTTATATAAAACGTATTTTTAGATAATAAATTCATGTTCATGTGGTTTGGTATCACTATTTTAAAAACAGAGCACGAACCATGTGTGTTATTATTCCCCTCATGGGATCCGACATGGTTAGGTCACATGGATTTCTAATATATGAACGATCCATGATGATGGACACATTAAGGATTTATATGGTAAATCAAGAAAGGTATCTCAGTTTTATAAACATTTTGCATTAACTATATTCCTACCCATGTGACACTACCTCTAGATTCACACTTTCTTAGATAATTATAATTGTTTTGATAGACACTTCTCAAACTATGAACCCTTAAAAATCCTTTAGAACCCTTATGAAACCAACAAGAAACCCAAAAAATGTATATCAATAAATACATAGTTCAAAAACACAAGAATAATTTCAGAAATTAACATTTAATTCCCATGAAAATTCTGAGTTTGTTAAACATTACATTGCACATTTTTATTATTCATACATCATTTTTTTGGCCCAAACATTATACATAACAATGGGAGACTATCATGGGACCATTTTTTCTTCGATGAATTCTTGAACCATTTGAAAATTCATTTTGATATTAATTAAATTTTGGAATGGATCACAAAAAATTATCTAGTTTAATTATTGATAAATAATAACACTATTTTCTATGTGAGTAAAATATTGAGTCTTATATGCATAATTTTCCATTATTCATTCAATGTGATAAAACCACTTAATTCAACCCTCTATATTTTTTTATTTGACACATAATTCACACTCAAAATGTATCATTCTTCACACAACACCCTTTGTGGATTCATATTTTCCTAATGATGATATGGGTATGATATTATTGATTTGTGGTCCATATGTCATAAAAACACTTGACACACAAAATCACTGTAGCTAGTGGTTAATGAGGACATAGTCACTAAGCATCATTTTTTCTCGCATGTTGCCTACTTTAAATAATGTATGAACACCAATAAAAATTTTAATTATTCTCAATAAATATTTTCAATCCAATATCAAATATACTAATAGATATGATCTAAATAACATATCACTATATAAAAGATAGTGAGTGATGAAATCTTCCTAGTGTCGATGTTCTTCAGTAGTCATCATGTTTGAACCTATGTAGAAACTAAAAATATTTTACCCATATACACCAACCCATGTGTAGTATGCTCCTCTAGTGAATGTTCATCATAATAGTTCTCAGTATGTTCGTCCAACATATATTCTTGGGTTGCGTATTGTTGAGTTGGCTTTTTCAACCACCTCTGGTGGCTATGATTGAGCTAGATCCCATGGACGGCTAGTGTTGTCGCATTTTCTAACATCTAACTCATTTTCAAAAATAATAATAATAATACTCCTCGTTTAAATGTCATAAAAACCTAGAAATATAAATTTAATCCACTCATACTATAAGAACCTTGTTTTTTTACTCAGCTATGGATCCTTTTAATTATGGTATAATTCAATATTTTGGAGAAAATGTAAATTCCATATGGTTTACGGAAAATTTATTGGGTGTGTGGAACTTGTTAAGATCTCGAAACCCCGACAGGTGGGGTTTTTTCTCCTGTCACATAGTTAGAGAAAACCATATGATTTATGACAAATGGTTAGCTTTAGAATTATGAGGATTGATAATGGGATGATATGAGGAACCCTGTTTTCCTAAACCATGTTATTTTCAAAGCACAGTCATGTGAAATGCTGTAGAAAAAATGGAGAGTCATTTCACATGGTTGGTGCTCTATTTCCGTAATCATGTTTCCCATGCACAGTTTCCACATTGTTTGTCTAACCAGGTGAGAAAATGCATTAAGTATCATTTTTAGGTAAATTGATAGCTTTTCCATTAAAGATGTGTTTAAATCCTTCCCTCCCCTATTTTGGTCTTCCTGTAGATATTATTCCTTCTTCACTCCATTTGAAATCAAAAAATCCCTCTAATCTAGTCTTTGATCATGAGCATGCCTCCAGAGGCCAATCAATTCATCTTTTATATAATTGGATCCACACTGGTATGTTCTTAATTCATTTTTAATATTTCATTATTCTTCTTACTATCAACGATAATTTTTAGATGCAGGACCATATTCCCAATCTTCTGAGAATTGATATGTTCTTAATATATCCTCCAATATTGTCCAAAATAGATCTTGATACTGGAATATGAGATTGGTAATAGTAAGAGGTATGTGGTATATTAATCTGTCCTTTTGTTTCACCATTTTATAAATTCATGTGGGGGATAACCGATTTCATTGGGTTTCATATGTTAAATTTATATTCCTTGCTTTTAGTCTTTATAACCATGTTCTAAGACCCATTCCATATATTTAATTAAATATTGGTTGTCACATCCTCATCACTGACAACCCCATGTAGTGTGTTATTCATAATTGGGTTTTTAGTGTTTTGAATGGTTCGTTTGTTCCACTATTTGGGGTTTCTTTAACTTGACCCTAGTAACAATATTTCATATGTAATTGATTAATATTGATTAATAAATGGAAATCACCACGTATTCTAATCACTTTTCCAACCAAATGTAAGTGTTTCGACTTGATTAACCAATGATAAATTGTAAATTGAAAATAATGTAGTATTTATATCACGTTGAATAGTTTAAAATAAATAGATTTCATATGGTATCTCGTTCTTAGACACGACCATTCATGTTATGAATGGTAAATCAGATAATAAAGTAATTATATTTGAAATGTCATAATTGGTTTCATTCCCCTTGGCCTTTTTATAATAATAAAATTCAAGGCTTCACCCAAATGAATTATTGATTGATATGACTATTACATGGATTAATTAAAGAAATGACTTAAATTTAAGGTGCCTAATTGTATATGGACCTTGAAATCATTATAGGAGTCGTTAGACTCTAGTTATATTTTGGATTCCCAAGGGAATTCCTTCACCAATCGTTGATTACATTCGACATCAAGGATTTCAGTTTACTTGGTTGAGACCCACCTTGGAACCCAACACTTGTCTATCATAAGTTACCTAGTATGACATTGTAGGACACCTCCTTAACTATTACAGGATTCCTTGTATACACTCCATGGATCTAGAATGGCTTCTAAATAAATGAGGTGCCTCGATTAGATCATTGGGCCTTGATATTTCTTACTTTTTTAACCTTGGATGTCATCCTTGTATATGTTACATCATACTAATATGGAATTTCATGGATGATTCTCTTTGGAGTACACTCTTACCCCTTATCCAGTAAGTAGTTACTACTATGTCGGTGATCCTTGATTTCTTGGTGGCCTTATTTATTTCATTGGAACCCTTTAATTATTAATATCAATACATGTTACCTTATTACATCTTGGAACCAATACTATTACTATCATGAGGTGATGTCAGTGATTGATATGAATCATGTGAATTAAATATAAAATGGATATTCTTTAATTAATGAACTTGTTACATATCTACACACCAGTCAAGGATTGAAGTATGAACTTGGGTATTTATGTTAATGTATTCATTTACATTTATATATACATTCTTTCACACTATTATAGTTTATATTACACAGATAAGATATTATATGCAACATTGATGGTGGCATACTAAGATTTATCACAAACCCTATCTGGGACACTAGTAGTACCTGGGTAGATTTCATGTATACAGGTGTTTAAAATGGGATGTGTAATTCTTTAGACACTTGATAACATGAGTGGTTTAAGATGAAGCTAGTATCAGATGACCAAGTTGGTAGTCGAGATGTTGGGGATAGTTTTTGGATCCTTTTTTCTACTTTAGTGTAGAATTCTTATCAGATTTTTTGTACCCATTTTTTCATTCTTTATAAATACATGACATGTCATCACATTTTTCTTTGTTTATATCAGTTGAATATATTCTATTATATCGCATTTCTTCTTGTTCTATGAGTTGTGTATTATTAAATTTCATTCTCTATTTACCTACTATTATATTATATTCACCCTCTATGATACACTCTGGTAATTAAAGAATAGTTTCCTTATTGAAAAACTCTTGTCCCCAGCTACTAGTCGCCATCCTCTGACATTCATGGAGATTAACATGAGGCCATGTGGAAAACCAGGCTTGGGGAACCTTCAGTGTAATCTGGGTCCACGATGTCACAAAGATCTATCAAATAATTCCTTTCTATATTTACTATTAGTAGATAATAGATTTGATATTATGAGTTATTTGAAACTAGTCATAAGTTATCCTTGAGGTCCGCGAACCCATGATCATGGTAAAGTTTGAGTTGCCAGAATTACAATTGTTGTCCCACTTTTTCCAATTATAGTTGATATCATTTCTTCATTGGGTGAATCACAAGCTATGTGGGTTGTTAATTTTAATTCTACTGGATAATTCTATTTTATCCTTAGCTCGATGATATGATGGAAAGAAGCATTATTACATGAATCATCATATGCACTAAGAACATTCATGTCGTGCATATTAATATTCCATATATGTGCATTTCAGTATTTTCATTACATGATATGCATGTGATTTTTGAGTGATACATGTTTGTATTGATATACTTATGATGATCTTGGTTGATATTAATTTATAACTAGATTCATTTCATGATGTCTTTGGGGTAGCATTCCAGGGTTAGGAAGTTTTTTCTTTACTTTAGCTTCTTCGAATATTTCTATCTATATGATTCTATCTTTTTTTGAGGTGTGTACTTGGAATTTGTTGACCAATAATTCCACGAATTCCTCATAATGTGTGTCAAGATGGTAGTGATGACCATTTTCCAAACATGGTGGGACCTGAGCTACCATTCTTCCTCCATGATTTCCACTTTATGCACTAACTATTGTACCTAATCCTGTAACTGACACTAAACATTGGGATTGTTACCTATGTCTGATGTAGTCTGTCCATGGTGCTTCACATCCTATATCTCTGATGGATGATCTAACCTATCAGTTCCACAAAAAAAACCCATATTTTTTTAGGGGATAGCAATCTCAAAGATTTTGAGTCTTTGATAGAGGCCTCATTGTCTATCTTTGATCATCTGGAAACACCTCTATTGCGTTGGGTAATGCTTTTTTTGTACATGCTTTGAGGTTCATCCAAGCACTGGCGAAATATAGTTACCCAAGTTTATCTCTATTAGGGAAATGGTATGGGATGATTTCTAAACATCTTTCTATGGTTTCCTCAAACTTTAAGAGATAATAGATCCAAAGATATCATGTATCATATGTAGGGTTCTATATCTGTTAAAGAATATTCACCGTGTTTCATTAGGTCACAATGCTTGGCACTACTTATATTTAGTGTTGAGATTTCGTGTGATAAACACTTTGAGGATGGGATCATGTATGATCTCTATATTCAGGGTAATATATTTTTCCTACCTAACTTATCTAAAATAGTCAATCCAACTCTTATCATTGAGAATAACTTAAGGGATAGTGATAGTACCAGGAAAATTGGACTAGTTTCGATATAGTTTGGTGGTTCCTCAGTTAGTAGAAAGTGATCCCTCAAGGTTTCTTGTTAAGGAAATGGAAGACATTGTACCTATAGTGGTATCTATATGGTTCTCTAGAGGTGAGGAGGATAGAGGAACCTGAATCCTTATTTTGATAGTGACCCAATAGAGTGTCGGGCTTATGGTCATATGAGGAACCTTAAAAAATAGTTAGACCTTTCCATCAGCTTCTAGTGCAAGAGGTTATGCACTAGATCCACCGTCAGGGGAATGTTATTTTACACCACCTCAAAAAGGGAGTCATATTATTATCGGCTGATCTAGATGAGTGGGAGTTCATGGTCATGATATCTAGAATCTAGATCACTAACAATGGTAGGCGAGTATATTTGATCATGGTAGTCCTGTAATAGCATAGATCCATAGATCAAGAAAGTTGCATACCTGAGGATCAGGTTGTTGGACCATCTACTGTATGATGTACTTTTTTTATCCCCCAAAAGAGTATCTTTTTTCTTTGATATAGATGATTCAAACTCTTTTATATCCTTGTCTATCAAGGAAATATTTTGGCTACAAATATTGTATAACTATTGTTTAATGTCCCAAGATACAGTGTTGGTATTACGGTCAGAGTGAATACACCAGTGTAATAACTGTTTCTTTGAGGTTGGAAGATACACTTTCTAATGAGATATATTTTTTCTTTAGATGACTGTCTTAGATTTCATTATAATGATAGACTTTTTGTTATTTATTACGTCTATATAAATTTTTATAACAACTCTTTATCATTTATATTACCATAAGAAGGAATTTATCTACACAAGGGTGAGTGGGTGGCTAGTATGGGAAATCTGGAAGAAAGAATCATGGACTTAGTGGTGTGACGACCCAGATATATAATATCTTAACCGAGGCTTTGGGTTTATATTAGGATGAATTCCCTCTAGTTTTGGATCAATTTATGAACTTCTTTCTTAATGATTTATCAGGTTCACCTTGAGAGAGATAGGAAGTGTATATGATTGATCTCATTCTTGGGGCTGCTCCAGTTTTCTTTCCTCCATATAGGATGGAACCTACTATTCTCTAAGATATCAAAAGACAGTCAGATGATTTAGAAGAAAATGTTTTTATATGTCCTGATACTTCCCCTTGGGGTTCTCTTATGCTTTTTTCCAACAAGTAGGATGAGAACCTTCATCTATGTGCGTATTATGGATGGTTGAACCATCTTATAGTCAAGAACTAGTACCCACGACCTAATATAGATAATAAAATTGAGTATCCCTAGGGATCTAGGGACTTTTCAAAGATCAAGTTGAGATTGACTATAATCAAGTGTGATTCAAGACCTCAGACATACCTCACATTTCAATCTGTATCATGTCAGATCTGTATGAGTACTATGTTATGTCATTTAGTATTATAAATTATCCTCCATTTTTTTTGCCTTTGATGATAGGGTGGTACACCAATACCTATTTTTTTTATTTATTGATTAAATATTTTTGTACTCTCACACTCATAACAACCATCCCAAGCCCATTGAGATCATTTAAATTATACTCAGAGAGAATTAGTTATATATTAATCTTTCTATGTGCCACATCTAGTGAGACAGAGTTCACATAATGGTTAAAATTATCTCAAAAACAGGAATCATTTTTGACGAAGATAAGGATAGTATTATGGTTTTCTGGGATCATCCCAATAATGTGTTTGAAATAAGTATTATCTTAGGGATAGTCGAATATTATATGAATTTTATATAAGAATTCTTGCACATTTCTTCTACTTTTATTATTCTTATATTGAATGGTGTTATAATTATGTTGTCAGAAGAGTGTGATAAATCTTTTCAGGAACTAAAAGGAAGTTTTGTATCAATACCTATTCTAATTCTACTAGTTTCTGGAAGAGGTAATATATTTCTCTATGATGAATCATGAATTATTATTTGAATAGTTATTATACAATATTTTTATGTTGTTTCATACAAATATCAATGTTTTTGGCCTCATGAAAGAAATTACCCGCCTCACAACCTTGAGCTAGCAACAGTTGTCAATTCCAATCGACGTTGGAGACACTACTTGATGTGTGAGTGATTTGTTGTGTGTACGGTCTTAAAAAAGACACTAAAATATCATTACGCTATGTGACATGAATCTCTGAGAGAAAAAATGGTTCATATATTTTTATTAATTTGATGTTGAGCATTTTTATATTCATAGAAAAGAAAATTAATTAGCCTATGTGATGATTTAGAAAATTCAGTCACATGTCCTATGGGAATCCAATGATAAATGGAAATTTATGGACATATTTTCTATATTTCATCTATAATTTCATGATGGTCTAGATAATTCACATCTCTCATCCATGAATGTTACAACTTCCCTTTTTGAGAATGTAAAAAGATTGAAATTTTTATTTTCGGATAGTTTGGTTCCCCGTGAATGAATTTCCTGATATTACCCACCTCTAGATTTTTCTGAGGACAGAAAAATCATCCTCAATATACATAAACATCTCTAGGATCCTATAGATATGAGAGAATATTAGATGTGATAATCCCATGCTTCTTATGGGGGGATTTTATCCTCGCATCTACAAAATGCATCATGATATGTGACGCCATATTTTGTGGTATGGGATGAAACGTTTGATATCAGGATTTATCACTTGGTGTTCCAAATTTCAATAGGTGATGGAGGAAAACAAGAGACCGGAAATCTTTTAATATCCACTCCCAGTCTCATAATGGAAATGGGAATATGTTTCTATGATCATTGTATTAGTATTACCGAGGATTCCTTGAGATAAAAATGGTGTATGGGTATTCACTTACCCACTGAAGAATGTATCCCAATTCATTTCTATCCAAGTGACATTCTTAGTTGATGAGTTTAGAAGTATCTATATTCGTGATATAATACAACTATAAATATTTAATTGTACAGTCATTTCAAATAGTTATGATCATCTTACATCATTGTTATAGAAGGGGTTGTAGAATGATATTGGTACATAGGTGCTTCTGAGAACATATTTTCAACCACATATCGATATAAGGTCATAAAGGGTGATACATGTTCTAGAAGACAATCTAATGGAATGTCTACATAACTTATTTGGTTGATTGAGAGAAAAAATATCCCTCTCGTTGAGTTTTCAGAAGATAATATCTTTCAGGTGATGATTCAAATGCATCCTTTTGAGGACTTGTATGGTAGGCTGTGTCATTCACACTTATAATGGATAGAGGTATGAAAAGAAGCCCCCATATATCATCGTCTCATGAATGATAATATAGAATAGGATCAGCTGACAATGAAGTAGTTTTCTACTGATCATTCTAGATATAAATCGTATGTTGATCACAATCAAATACCTATAGAGTTTGAGTTCAGGGATGAAGTTTTCTTGTGGGTATCTCCCAATATAAGGCATACACGGAAATAGAGGAATGGAAATGTGATACCTCATTATGTAGGGTCTTCTGATATCTTGGAGAGAGCCAGGATTGTATCCTATCAATTGATATTACATCAGAGGTACCATTCAATTCATTAAGTCATACACATTTCACAGCTATTCTGATATCATGTCAAACCATCTCACAAATTTGATTCCATGGAACATGAGCCTAGGGTTGATTCTTCTTTGAAAGAGTGTATTATAAGCAATGTTTACTATATCACTCAGGATCTCTATCTTCTGTTTGAACCTCTAGTATGTTTTTTATGAAAAAACGTTCGTGTAAAAGATAATACATGGGAGTGGGAGGTCGATGTACAAGCCCAATGGCCAATACAGTATCCCAAAACCCATGAAAGGTGAACTCGAGGACATTTTTCTTTAAGGGGGAAGACTTTAAGGACATGGTTTTTCACTGTGGTATGTATCCTTTTAATTATGGAGTAATTCTTTATTTTTGACCTATTGTGGATGCCTTCTGAGTTTGTGAAGGTTTCATGTATATTTACACCTTGATCATGGCTTGAAACCCCTACCGGTGGAGGTTTTTGGCATATCACATAGTTAAAGAATATTGTGTGAGATAAGACAAATAATTATTTATAACCATTTGAGGATTTGATGTTGGGTTATATGAGGAAAAAAATTTCTTATACCATATGATTTGGGATTCACGACCGTGAAAGGTACTGTACCCAAATTATAAAGTCAATTTTGCAGTATTAGATCATGATTTCCCTTACTACCTGGGATAATTATGTAGTATCTCAATCTTTCTATATTATCATTGTAAAGTCCCGAAGCCTGACGTACATGGACATTACATTACTTTTGCGGAATACTTAGTACATAACAAAAACACACACACAAGGATCGTAATAGTTTAGTGTCTTTGGAAACTCGGAATATAATCTTCTAATCCTGGTGAAAGATCTCCAATATCTCCCACAAAGATATTCCCTTTTTTTTACCTAAAACCTTTCTTTATATCCTGGGGAAAAGAAAACATAAAAGGGTGAGCTCAAATTCTCAGTAAGGGTAAACAAAAGAAATATAAATCTCATCGTATACACAAGCACATAACTTTTGGAAATCTTAACCTGCAGAAGAAATCAAAATTTCATAACATGGGATAAATCATGGAAGTGAAATGTAATCACAATAATCATAACTTAAAACATGAAACTTTGTGGAATTCACACATAATCATAGATAATCATTTCTTGTTAGTCAAGACACATTGCCAAGACTATCTTAGTGGACAAAGTCCCTTTCTGAATCGAGTAACCCTCGTTTCAGTCCTGTTTCACTGAACCGGTATAACCTACCGTTCCAGCCCTGTCTATCTCATGAGATATAAAATCTTTACCCAATGCATTGGAGGGAGATATAGGTCCCACCCATCTTATAATGAATCCTTTCTTATGTGTGCCACATAATCATAAAACATACATCATCGCATAACACATATAACAAAAATGGGATTCTTGAAACATCATGACATCATAAATCAATTCATATAAGATAAAGGAATTCATAAAAATAATTCCATCACAACATAGTCAAATCAATGTAAAAAAATGGATAGAAACAGAACCCTTTATTATCTTATATGGAAAATAATTTTGATAAAACACTTGAATTGAATTCTTGAGGAAAATATCATTTCTTCTTCAAAATCAATTTCTTTTCACAAAACATCATGCAATTTTAAAAGAAAGAGATTTTATTGAAAATAGTCATGAAATATTTTGGAGGAAGGTTCATGAAAATAAGGCTTTATAAAACCGTAAAAATCCGTTCGTGCCGTATAAGTTAAAAAAACATTCTTCTCGTACTTTTGTCGGAAAAGTCAAAAAAATACCTCGTACGAAAAACGCCAAAAGATTCCTTTCATATCTTTTACTAAAATCTCACCGAAGGGTAAGATTTGATATAAACTATTGTAGAAGGATATAAATATTACATATTGGGGAAACATGGATGTGGATGATAAAATACACCCCAGTAAATACTAAAGTATAAACAATCTCGGATAAAAATGAGATTGTGATATTTCCCTTACCTTAGGTCCGATTTGCTTTGTTCATGTCCGAAGCTCCTGTATAATGGTTTAAATAATGTTATTGACTTATTCCAGAATCAGACATATTGATATGAGATCATATATGGTCATATTATTAGCTTCTTGTTAGTAATATTTCATTGTTACTTGTTACTCGGGTCTTTATAACTTTTTGTTCTTATGCGTGTTTTGTCGAATAAATTCTTATTCTTATCTTTAGGATATAGATAATTCATTTCCAGAATGGTATTAGTGTAGTATATACCATATTCATTCATTCAATTCATTTATATAATCATTATGAAATGAAGATCATGTAGAACGAGTCGCATCACATCGTGGAGACGGTATTCCGTACGTACGCACGAGTGATGATATCGTTCCTATGATCGTGGAATTGTATTGGACTATATATATATATTATTTCAGTATCAATATTACTTAATAATAATCATATATAGTTACTCATTACACCATTATACCCATCCTTGTAAGGTGATGGTGGAAAATAGATTACACCACGGCGTGGAGACGGTATTCCGTGCGTACGCACGCACGGTGATTTCTTTTTCCATAGGATGGATAGATGGTGAAATAGGGTTTTTTCATACTTATAATAACATATCAGTATATGAGTGATACTGATGTTATTACTTCATAATGAAACAACCTAATAAGAAGAAGTGGAAGAAGAAATAAAGATGAAAGAATTGGTAACGGTAATTACCTCTTCTTTGAAGTGCCTCTTTGATACCTCCTCTTAGGGCACTAAAATTGGTCTTTGAGGAAGACCAGAACCTCTAGGATGTTTCTAGGGAAGTGGAGAAGAGATTTTGGCAGGGGTTGGCCGAGCTTGAGTTCTCAAATTGGTGTGAGGAGGAGGGGGAGGAGGTTCCCTTTTATAAGGGAGGAGAGGGGCACCTTAGGAATATCTCAAAATATTATTTTATATTAAAGTCAAAATCGGTTTATAATGGTTCCAAAGGGTCTTATTTCGAAGATAAAGTGGGGATGGGTCGAAATACTATCAACCAATAGGATTTAGACAAGTTTAGGGTATTATTTTAACCTTATCAATTAGATTTAACTCTAAGTTAATTAATTTAACTGTTACCGTGTCTTTTTGTTTTCTTTCACTATATGGTTAATACACTTACTATAACATGCCAAACGAACTTCAAATTGTTTATTATTAATATATATATCCTTATCTAAGTCATTTGGCCGAACCTTAGATTTTTAGGAATAAAATAACAATTAATAATATAATATTTGATTTAAAAACTATTTTGTGTCAATTTTGACACTATTTGATATATGATTTTTGTGAAAGTCATAACAGAATTATATGTTCGAACCAAGTTGATTAAATCAACAATAATATATCATAGTAACCTAGAAAATTAGTGTAATTCATAAAAAAGTCTCAAATTACATTTATTTTGGTATTTATATTATCAATTTTGTCAATATTTCATTAAAAAGATAATTACTGCATCATCTTTGTGTCATAAATAAATTAAATTATTTGATGTCTAAAAATTACAAATAAAATACCATCATGTATGAAATCTTTTTAGATTTCTAATGAATATTTATAGTCGAATTTATCTTATGTATAACCCCATATTAAAAACGTTTTAGTGAATAAACTTTGATTTTAACTCTTTTAACTCTTCTTTGAATTAAATAATAATAAATGTCCTAATCTAATCCAAGTGGGCCTAAATGATAATATTTTACACTTAAGGTTGTTTTTGGTCGAGATACACTTGTCCAATAGAATTAGGACATGTGTTAGGGTAATATTAATATCATTCTTACCCTTAATTACCCTATTTACTTTTAACCGTGGTAAATAAAAGTAAAAAGTTACTATTCACCAAAAATTATTTTCATCTCATTGAACCACATTTTAGTCCTTGATATTAACCGTGTGTCTCGGATTTTCGAAATTCCATTCACAGAAGGGGTAAAATTATGTTTTATGAAAAATTCATTTTTTTTAACTACCACTTAGTAGTTTCACTATTCATCAAAAATTGATGTTTTTTCAGAACAATGCCAAAATTTCATCCTAAGCTATATTTCATATTCCGAATTCAAAAATGAAGTCTATTTTACCAAATTCATAACATAGAAGATGCATTAATTAATTTTATAATTAAATCCCGCTGTTAAAACAAATAGCGTGTTTTTATGAAACAATATCTATCAAAAGATTGACACTTGATTATGTCTGGTTTAAATGTGAAATTACAACCAATGACCAACATTGTGTTAACTTGTAAAAATATATTCAAAATATACTTTAAAACTACTCAAATTAATAATTTATCACTATTAATTATTTCGATTAAAAAAGTTGTTTTTAATTATAATTTAGTAATTTTCACTATTCATCTGAATATGAAAGTTATCCGAAAAGTACCAAAATTCCACCTTAGGCTAAATTCGATACTCCGAATCCAAAAATGAAGTCCATTTTGAGAGATAAAATTTCTAAAATTTAAAAAGAGGTTATTACTATTCATAACGGCTAGTTTTAATAATATTTTAATAGCATATCGTTGTTTCGTGAAACTCAGTATTGCGTACTACACACGCTGTCGAGGAAGATTGCGATTGCGTGTAATACAAGGCAAGTCAAAGATGCGTGTTGTGCAAGCTCATTTTGGTGTAGCGTACAACACAAGACATTAATAAAATTAAAAAGAATATTTTTCATAAAATATCGGGGTGTTACAATCATTCATTCTCTATACATGGTTTTTCTAAACAAACAACCAAACGATGGGGAGGATGATTTTTTTATAAAATGATGGTTTTCCCATACTGATATTTTGTAATCCTCCCCTCCTATCTTTTGGTTTTCTAACAGACAAGAACCCCTTCTCTTGTTCCTTTTGTAGTTAAAAATAAATCTAATTTATGTATTGATCCTGGGAAACTATCTAGATTCTGATGAAATCAATGTATATCTCATTGGATCTATACCAGTGTGTCATTAAATTGTTTTTTATATTTATTCATTATTATTTCTATAATTGATGTTATATAGATGGAGACTCATATGTCCTATTTTAATGAAATTGAGATGTTTATAGAATCTCTTCAAGTCTAGGCCCATGTAGAGGTAGATATAGGAAAAGGAAAGTATTATTATTACAATGTAGGTGGTTAATAAATCACCCATCAAGTAGCATTGCTTTATAAATTTCCATGGGTGTTTAAAAATTTCATCATGTTTTTTCAATTTAATTTATGTGATTTTATTATATTTGTTATAGCTGAGTAATTAGATCTTTTCTATATATGTATTGTCATACCCCAACATTGGATATTCACTTTTTTTATTATTCTCTTGGATTTGGATCTTTTTTTAAGGTTTGGGATGTTCCCCTATTTATATTTCCATATATTGGATGTCATGAGAGATTTTTGGGCCTATGCACTGATAGGTTGCATGGTTTTGAAAGTAATGCAGCCTTGGCCAAGTAATTATGAATCTTTTCATTTGTCCAGTGGTGATGTAAAAGGTTTATTCATGGTTTGGGAATCTGTGTGGAAACCATGCAGTTTGGTTCTGGTTTTATATAGTGTAATTTGGCACAGTTGGTGCATGGATTTGAAACTGTGTTCCAAGTCATCCAATGTGTCCCTATAGATAGTGAGGGGTGCATCGTTAGTTCACAATTTGTAAAATCTTGTCGCCAAACCATGAGATATTCCTATAAAATTTAAATCCTAATATCCCCAAATCTTTCCTCCCTCTTTTTACCCAAAATTGGGCCCCCCCTCCACAATCATTTTTGGCACATGAAGGGGACCCAAAAAAACCACATTCCGTTGGTTCATCTACCAACTTAGTTTAATATTAAAATTTATAATGTATATATTTTGGTTTCATGGCCATTTTTCTCCTCCTCTATCTTTACCCTCTTTGTTTCTATGGTTTTCTTGGAGGGGGATCCCTGTTAGAAGAACCTAATGAAAAGTGTTGTTATTTGGTTTGATTCTTCACGGTTATGGTGTGAGAATGGTGTCTCAGGATTGGATCCATCTTCTCCAAAATACACATTCCATTTCACTCTATTGAGGCATTCATTTCCATTGTTTTTTATGTATCATTCCATTGATATTTTATATTTCATTGATTTCCTTAAAAATTCTAAAATATTGCATGTAGTGTTTTAGCGTGATGTGATTTGGTGTTTTTATTATAGAAACATTGTTCCAAGTGGGTTTCAAAAGGTTTTTAATAAATATTCCTATGTGTAAATTCTCATTACGTGTTCGATAAACTTAAATTTGTTCTTTTATATGATTTTGGGTATCTTTAAGGATTTTTTTAGTCTTGGGAATGTTTTTTGTGACTAAAATTTAATTATTTTGTTTTGCTTGCATGAAACCCAATTTTTTAATAGATCTTATGTAACGTCGTTAGGTGTGATGGTGTGGTTAATGGTAACTTTAGGAAAATGGTTTTGAGATGATATCTTGTTTCCCTGAGTGTTCCATTTTTATGTGAGCACATCAATGTGTGCAAAGAGTACACATATGGGTGTGCACACAAATGGTGATAGTGTTAGTAAATCCATCTAATAATGATAAAATCGGATTTCAAAACGCTCAACCTTTCTTCCACCGATTTTTTTCAATTCATTTTCACCAACATGTGTTTCCTAAATGGTTCAATATCTTTATATTTCATTGAATATTATGTTATATATTTTGGTTCATTTTTTACATCGAAAAGAGTGGTTGGTTCATAAATAGACCAAAATAATTTTTAGTATCTCTAGGTTTAATGATTTGTAATCTTGGTTTTAAGGGGAATTAGAAATGAGATTGAACATGAAAGGTTATGAATCATTTGTAATTTTTTAAATTTAATGGTGGTGTTTTATAGTTGTATAGAAATAGATTGCAAAAAAAATTACTGCATTGATATGGACTTCGTGTAAGTCCTTGTTGGCACTACATGTTTTTTTGGAAATAAAATGTTGTTTTGAAAGTGAAAATTTCTAGTTGGCATCCTTAAAAGTTTTAAGAAATTTTTTATAATCAAATTTAATTCGAAGTCCCAGTTTGAACATATGAATGACTTGTTGTATGATGGGCACCCCGATAGAGAATTTCCTTACATGGTTTATCTGATATGTGGTGTCAGTGTTTGAGGTAGGCATGTGCGGTGGTGGTTGGTTAGGTGAGTCACACGTGTGAGCGAATCCAAATAACATTTTGTACTATTACCATAGGTTTCCGGGGTGTCTTATAGAGGGTCTAGTAATGATATCATTACATCCTCAATTACATTGTTTGGTACCCCTCGACATGAACAGTCTTTGGTGGGGTGTGCCAATTTTTTGGCTAATTTAGGGAAGCTAGTTGATTAAAGACTATGGAGTTTCACCATATGCTGGCAGGTGAGTTTAATTTGAGTATGTCTAGGGATCATTGTAGGTATGTTTAGAAAATTCCAATATTTACTATATGTATTTTATATTTCATTTTTACCTCATTTGTTTCTTGATTATTATACCTATTTATTATTCAGCATTGTTTATTATTGTTTTGTTTGGATTTTTTTCTTTGGATTTTCTTTTTAAAATGATAATATTAATGAAAACCTAGATATGTTTTGTGCATTATATTAAATTGAAAATAAGTATTATTTATTATTATTCCAAATAACTATATATATGTGTGTGTGTGTTTGTGTTTGTGTATTTAAAACTAGTTTTAATTAACTATTTTCAGGATATAAAATGAATGGATTATGTTGTGGTTGCCTACTGAGTTATTAATCTCACACCCATCTTCTGTCAGTTAGTGTCAATAGACTTGATCTATTTAGTAGTTTTAGGTGATTTTGGTTCGTGTGATTCTTGTTGGAGCAGTTTAGTCTTCCAGTTTAAGGTGAGCAAGAGGTTACATGGATATCTTGTTGGCAAAAACTAGTTTTCTGTTTTATTCCCTCTAATTGTATTTTTATCTATAAATATTTTTGTATTTATTTATGATCATTTTATCTTTCCCATAGTAATTCTTTTGATGAATGGAACTGTTTTACAACCTGTGGGAATTGGGAACACCTTTCCATCCATAAAGCAAACATGGTAAGATGTTGGTTTTGATGGGTCCATGCTTGGTTCACGAAAACATGTTAAAAAATGAGTTTATTTTTTATTTTGGGTTTTAGGTATGAATGAGAATAGGATTTTCGGGACTCTGGAGGTAGGTTATGGGTTGGTGTCTAATCACCACCCCTCATTAAGAGATCTGAGTTGCCAGGGGTTGGATGAAAATTGATACCTTGTCTTGTTTTGGTTTGTTTTGGACCGATGGATGGATAGAGAGAGGAGACCCAATGTGATTCCATAAAATCAGATAGAGTAGTTACCCATGTTGAGTTGGAGTACATGTTTCACAGTTCTATTTGTGTTAATGCTTCTTTGGGGAATGTTCCTCCACCATATTGTTGGGTTAAGCATTGACAATATTTCGTTATTCTGGTATTTTTATGTGATATGTATCATGTTGGTTCATGAGAGATTTTTTTTAAAAAAATTGGTTTAAAATAGACATGATTTCATTCAAGTGGATTTTAAAATGTAAAAATTTCTTTAAACAAACATATATTGTATTAGAAATATTGTAAATTATCAGGATTTGATGAGTAAAAACTTTTGTGACCCTTGGTACCCATTATGGAAGATCACATTTGTGTGGTTATGCATATGAAGGTTTTCTTGGATCATTTTCATGTATGATGTAAGTGAATGTGGATGGAACCACATATGAAGGTTCATAAGATTCCATGGGTGGGTGTTTAAAATTTAAGGAATATGTGGTTTTTCTATAATGGATTGGAATAATAAATTGATTTCTTGATTTAAAATTGGTTTGAAATGTTGAATTCAATTTTGGGAAAATTTTCTTTTAAGAAGGTTTTTTTGAAAAATGAAATGAAATGGTAGTTTTTTGAATGAAGGTTTTTTTTGTTCTTCTATTTTTTTGGATTTTCTAAATATTGTTTTTCATTGAGATTTTTATTTATGGATGAGTTTTATGTTGATTTTGATCCTAATTTTATGATCCTTGTGTTTTAAAAAATAATCAACCAAGTAAGGTCCCAAAATTGTCCATTGAATCCTATGCAGTTGTTTTCTCTTCTCGAGTATTTTATGTCTATCATAGTTATAGAGGTATGTTAAAAGCGGTGGAGTGGATTGAGGAACTCAAGAGTGCCTTTAAATAATTGGGAACTCCTGAAACCATTCAATTCTTTTTATTCTGTTTTTTTAAGATCCAACATTGGATCAGTAGAATGTGATTGTCCCATCATCATTGAAAATTGGGATGATATGGGAAGTTATTAAGAGTGTTATTTTCCAATGGTTAGTACTTAAGGAGGAGAAAATGAAAAAAGTGGAAGTGATAAGAAATGTTTAACAAGGTTATCGAATAGTAGAGGCTTATGTTTCACATTTCTGTGATCTGGATTCTGTTTCTATAGAGGTTTCATCACAACATCGATTCAAATATTCTATTTTCATGAGGTGTCTTCATTTATATATCATTATGTGATTCCTCTCCTAAAAGGATCTTTACTTCAACAAGATGGTGGATTAAGTATTTCTAGATGAGTTGGTTTCTAGAGCTTAGGCGATTGGCAGTTTGCTATCTCCTTCCACTCGTGAATGTTTTCCATCTGGTGAAAGGTGTGTCTTAAAAGATCATATTTCTAAAAATTCTCCATCATTAGTGACAAAATCATATTCATTGAATCATTCACTCATCTTTCTTTAGTGTGAGGTATTTGGGAATTTACAGTCAGCTATCACAGTCTTCTATATACTTTTCATTGTTTAGTTCATTTTGGTGAATTGGAGAAGGTGTTTAGGAAGCGCATTCTGAATAAGAGGTTTTGATGAGATGATTATTGTGCCTAAAATTTTGTTAGTGGATGCTTCAGTCATCCGGCCTTGAGCCAAATTCATCAGAGTGAAGAACACACATAGTCATAAATTTTTAGGGTGTGTTGGAAGCATTATCCTAGATTTTTTATCTAATTTTGTGGTGAAGATGTTTGAAATTTTTTTACATTATAATTTTTTTAAGTTCATCATTCATTTAAAAGTGTGATTTTAATTTTCTATTGTAATATATTTAGTTTTACTTATTTAAATATGAATTTTTTAATTAGTTCTTCTTCTTTGGGTTTTCATATTCCTTGTGTGGCTTGGTCTCGATTTTAGTTGTGTTCATTTGCATAATTATCATGTTTTTTTTGAATTCATGGGATGTTGTTCTAGTTTTCAATTTGGTACGAGTTAATTTAATGGGATTAGCCTAGTGTTGGGGGTTCAGTTTGTGTAGAAATATTCAGTTTTTGATCATATTGTTTTCAAGCATGTGTGAGGAAGCTGGATAATATCGGGTTGGGAGTTCTCAATTGTAATGGGGGTGTTGCTTGGTTAATGTGAAGAAGTTTGGTTTATCTTGTGTTTTGATTTCCTATATTTCTTGTTAATGTTTTTGATTTCTTATGGTCGGAAGAACACTTTTTTGTTCTCCCATCATTCATTGTACTTCAGTTTTCTCTATATTCGGCTGGGTGTGAATTGTGGAGTGAGAGGCAACCTTGAGATCCATAGTTTTTTTCTATTTTGATAGGGCATGAAATCATGTTCTATTTATATTTAAGCTGGGTGACATTCTTGGGGAAGAATGTGTTTGTGATGGTGAGTATTGTCACACCTCATCCTTATATATTACATTATTTTATTATTTTTATAGCTTTGGGTCTTTTTGTTTGAGGTTTGGGTTGAGCCCCGGTTTAAATTTTCATATTTTGGAATTCTTAGAAGAGTATTTAACCTGTGAATGGTTTGGGCTCATGGTATTGGAAACCATGCTGGCATTCCCAGGTAACCATGTTGCTTGATTTTGATGTCCAAGGGTGAGGCGTACATTTTTCACAGTTTTTGGGAAACTGTGCGGAAAAATGTGGTTTAGTTCTTATTTTGGTCAGTGGTATTTAGAATGGTTGGTTCATGGTTTGGAAGCTGTGTAGGCATGAAATGTGGGGTTTATTTTATAGAGAGTTAGATTCACATACTTAGTACACAATTTAGGAAACAGTGTGGCCGAACTATGTGAGCTGCCAAAAAATTGTTATCATAAAAAACCCCAAATCTCTCTCCGCATTTTACCCAAAATTAGGGTCCTCATTCCTTGGTTATTTCTAGAAAGCACAGGGTCACAAAAACCCCTCCCCTTGTTTACCCCTCCTTCATGGTCTTATCTTCAATGTTATAAGGTTTTTTTTAGAGTTTTGGATAGTTTTATCCTCCACAGTTATTCCCCTCTTGATTTCTAGGGTTTCCTTATTAGGGGGTTTTTCCTGGAATACCCTAATGGATAGGTTTAATGATTGGTTTGATTCCTTGAAGGTTTGGGTGTGTATATTATATCTTGGGCTTCTATATATCTTATTATAAAGTCTCATTTTACATTAAATCCTTTGAGTTTGTAATTTACATTTTTTTTCTTTTAGTAACATGCCATTGATGCTTGATATTTCCATCAATTCCATAAAAATGGTAATATATTTATTGGAGTGTGTTTTCATGAAATGATTTGATGTTTTTACTATGGAAACTTGGTGCGAAGTGGTTTTCAGAGTGTTCCTAAATATGACTATGTATATACGCAAATAAGGTTTCCAATAAAACATAAATTGGTATTTTAAATGAATTTGGGTATCATTAATGAGTTTTTTTTATTTGGAAATTTTTTGGGTGGCATGAATTGAATGATTTGGGTATCCCTGATTGCGACCCTATTTGTTCATTAGATATTTTGTGAAGAAATAAAATATGATGGTGTAGTGAATTATATTTTTTGGAAAATGGTTTTGAGATGTTCTTTGGTTTCCCATGAATGTTAAATTTTATGTGATCACATCAATTTGTGCACAGAGTTCACATATTGGGGCATACACAAATGATGATGGTCTTAGTAAATCCTTCTTAATAATGATAAAGATAGTGTCCAAAATGATCAACCCTTTTTCCACTTATTTTAAATTATTTTTTTGCCTACATGTTTTCTTAAATAGTCCATGGTCTATATATTGTTTTCAATATTATGTACAATGTTATGGCATGTTTGATACATCAAAAAATCTGGTTTGTCTCTAAATAAGTTGAATGACCATTTAGAATCTCTAAGTGTATTTTGGGATTTTATCATGGTTTTAAATGGAATGAGAAATGGAATTAAACATGGAACATAAAGGAACATTTGGTATTGGGTACATTTAAAGGTTATGTTTTATAATGTTTTATAAATGGTTTATAAATTATTTGTATTGTATTTGAAAAGGACTCAATGTAATGCTCAGTTTGCATATCATGTTGTTTTTTAAATGAAATGTTGTTTTGAAAGGAAAAATATCATGTTCCCATCATTGATTTTTTTACAAAAGATTTTATAAGCCTTTTAGATATGAAGCCTCATTTGGAACCTATGAATGACTTTTTGTATGATGGGAACTCGTATTGAGGATTTCTCTACATGGGTTATCAGATGTACGGGTTCAGTGTTTGGAGTTTAAAAGTGTGGTGGTGGTAGGTAAGGCGAGTCATGCATGCGTGGGCCTCCTACTTACATTATGTATTATTACCATGGGTTTTAATGGATAAATTTATGGGGTTGAGTAATGGTTTATTTTGATCCCCAATTAGAAAGGTTGGTACCCCAATGGAATCATAGGGATTGGTTGGACATTCCACTTGACTGGATAATTTAGGGTGGCTAGTTGGTTATAGACTATAGAGCTACACCATATGCCTTTAGGTGATTCCGACCAAAGTACATACATGGTTCACTCTAGTGATGTTTAAGAAATGACCATGGTTATTAACTTTATTTTCTAGTTTTTTTACTACAATTTTTTCTTATCTATTCTACATGTTATTTTTCAAAATAATCTAGGGTTTTATTGTATTTTATCATGGGAGTTGATTTCTAAAATTATAATCTTCTTTGAAAACTAATTATGTGGTGTGTAATATTTCAATGCGAACAAATTTTTTTTAAAAAAAGAAAAAAAATTATATGTGTGTCTTTCAAACAAGTGTTAATAGACTGTATTTTACGAAAGTAAATGAATTAATTCTATGGTGTTTTCCTACTGAGTTGTTAAGATCACACCATACTTGTGTCACTAAGTGTCGATAGACCTGATCTATTTTGATGGTTCGTGTTTTTTTGGTTCATGTGCATGTTGTTGGAGCAGTTGAGTCTAGTGATTAGAGGTGACAAAGATGTCATATAGAGATGTTTTTTATGTATCCCAAATATTAGTTTTTTTCTCTAATTAAATTTCTATAAATATATTCTTTTGTATATATTTATGATTAATTATTGGTTATTGTTGTGTGTCCAATTTTCTTAGTTTATTTAATTTTACCTAGGTTCTTTGTGAAAATTTTTTCTCATAATGATTATTTTGATGCTCGATGAAAATTTCCAGCCCAGGGGGATACAGAACGCCCGTTAGTCCATGTCTCAGATCGAATTGGATGTTGGGTTTGATGGAATTCATGTGGGTTGGTGAAAAGTAATTCAGTGTTTTTGGTTACATCCACATCACTGAACACCACATGTAGGGTGTTATTAAAAATTGTGTTCTTAGGGTTTTGACATATTTTTGTGATCCCTCCATTGGGTGTGATTTTTTATCCCTTTTAATGGTAATCCTTCATTGATTAATGACTACAGATTGATAAATGGAAATAACCATGTATTTTAATCACTTAACCCTCCTAATTTGAGTTTTTTAACATGATTAGTTAATGTTAAATGGTTTATTAGAAAGTGTATAATATTTATATCACTTGGCCTAGTTTATATTAAAATCATCAAATTCAGTTGGCCATTTTTAGATCAACCTTGTCATGTTAGAAAGATAAAGGAGAGAAAATATAATTAAATATGAAATGACTTAAACAAATTCATTGGACTTGGCCTTATCATTCTAATAAAAGATAATGATTGAACTAAATGATTTTGTAAATGATATTACTATTAGATGGATTATTTAAATAAATAAATTAAATTTAAAATGCCATATTGTATATGGACCTTTACATCATTACAGATGTTTTCAATCTCAAGTCAGTTTTTATATTCTCGAGGGAATGTCTTGAGCATTCATGGGTGCCGTTCTACTTCAAGGATGGTAGTTTCATTGGTTGAGACCAACCATAGAACCATCCACTCATCAATTGGTGGATTTTATTTATGAAATTGTAGGTTCCCTCCTTTATGATAATATGATGCATTGGATACTCTCCTGGGATCCTATATAAATTCTACAAACACGGGGATCATTAGTTATATCATTGGGTCTAGACATTTCTTATACCACTTTACTATGGATGTTATCCTTTGACTTGGTTAGATCATAATATTTTAAATTTCCTTCAAATATTATCATTGCATTGGACCATTACCCCTTAACCAAGTTGTAGTTAATAATGAGTTGGGGACCCTGGAGGTATTGGTTTACTTGGTTATTACTATGGAACACTATCAATATTAATATCATTACAATTTTTCTTTTTACATATTATAACCTCTACTATTACTATCATGAGGTGATGTCAATGTTGGATACACCTCACATGACCTAAATATAAATTGAAATATCATTAATAAATGAACTGGTTACATGTTCAGACACCAGCTGAGGGATGAATAAGGTATGTGGGTATTTAAATTACTGTAATGATTTACATTTATATATACATGCATTCATACTGTTCTAGATTATAATGCATGGACCAGATGTTATAGACAGCATTGGTGGTCTCTTGTTGTGATTTATCTCACACCCCATCTGGGCTTCCCTTGGTAAATAGGGGGATTTATGTATGTAGGTGTTGATAAAAATAATTGTATCTCTTCATACAATTGATTGCACTAATCCTTTAGGATAGAGAATATTGAATATGACCAAGCATGTTCTTGGGATGTTGGGGATATTTTTTTGTTCCTTTTTTCTAATTCACTATAGCATACTTGACGTCGAATTTGTATCCAATTTACTATATATATATATATATGACATATAATCACCAAATTTTGTATATTTATATCAGTTGTAGAAATTTTATTTTTTCTCTTGTCCACTTCTGTTATGTGTTCTTTTTTATTACATTTCATGTTTTGTTTAGATCTTTTTATATTATATTCAAATATTATGCTGCACTCTAGAAATGATGGAATGGTTTACCCACAAACACACTCCATGCCAACACATATAGTCAGAATCCACTAAAAGTTGTGGAGATGCGCTTGAGGCCATGTGTCCAACTAGGCTTGGTGAAACATCCATAAAATCTAGGTCTAAAACATCACACCCACTCTACTAGAACATTCCATCCAATTCAGAACCCAGTTCTTATTTTTAAAACTCCTCAATAACATCCAATAATATTAACATAAATTATTCTATTTCTTACATAAATGGTAATATTCAATTTCTTTATAATTAGTGTTCGGAGCTTCTGTTTTCTTCCAACAAATACACTAAAATATATTGACATCATTCATGACCCAATGTCTTAATGATAATTTAAAACAAATACAAACATTAAAAATGGGAACCTCAATATCCCCATTTGTGTTTGTTTCCATTACACATAAATACACTTATATCAATATGGGTGTATTATCACTCTTTATCTCTCCACTGTTGATAAAAAATAAAATTGTGATTAGAGGTTTAAGAGCTACTTCTCTTCAAAAAAGTTATCCTTCTACGTCTTATTTTCAATTTAATTTGAGTTAGTTGAAATAAGGATAGGTACAAAATGTTCTAATTGTTCTGATATTCATGTTAAAAAACACTATGTTGATGTCGTCTAACTAAGAGTATAATATAAGAGTTTATAAAAATTGTATTAAAATAATTAAATCAATATTTAAACATGTGATATGAAACTCTGATTCTTTACTTTATGTCCTGTAAAATAATATTTATCCAAATGATTTATACATAAGCTCATGTAAACAAAACCATGAAAACAATGAAATACAAACCAGTTAACTCCCCCTTTCCCACTTCTTTCCCATAAAATAATTCTCCCCTTAGAATTTATTTTATTTAATAAAGGTAGGGGAGAATATTTGATTATAATACCACATCCTATAAATTTAATAGTGTTTCCAACAAATTCCATATTATAGAATTTAAAATAAATTATATATTGTTGTATAAAATAATACTCAAGAGATAAACCCTAACACATTTCAAAATTTATTTAAACATACTTAGGTTGAAAATAATATATTATACAAATTGAAATAATAAATTCTCTATCTTGATTTTCTAAACATTTCTCTTTACCCAAGATAAACAATTCATGTATACATGGTAGGATTTAATTTTGTGAATCACCCTTGATATAATTCTTAAACATTAAATTTTATATAATTGATTAAATTTAAATTTCTTTCATGTAATATTAGGATTTAATTAATTCACCATAAGATAACATAATATGAACCCTTACCTTTTTAATGAAATTCTATAAAAAAACATTCTATAAATTGGATTGGTATTTCAATAACAAAATCTGGACGTTTCTCAAAACTCTTATCACCAATTTTCCCCTTAATGATACAAACAAACACGTCTTTATCAATGTTAGTCTCCTCCATGGGTGAGTTTCAAGATTTATCATGTTGATTAAACACAATGATATGACAATTTAATCTTTCAACAAGTCTAGAATAGTTATTCTATACTTCTTAATTTGATTATATTATCCTGTTATGATAGATCTTTAACCTATTAACCTCTCCTTTAATTAAATTAATTATAGATAACACAACTAAAAGATAAATATTTAGGGAATAAGGTAGATCTAGTTATTAATTAGTGTAGAAAACTATGATGAAATTATTTTATCAACCAAGAATCTCCCTTCTTCATGAATTTATATTTGAGTTTAAAATATATTTTAAATTTGAACAAGATAGAACTCCCATATTTTTTAACTTTTTATGCGGGGTAAAATTATGTTGATATTCCAGAAATAAACATGGTAATCCATTTTCCAACTTAATTTTCTTTAAATAAAATTCATATGCTAGAAGAATGATCATACAAACTTTAGCAACATGCACACTCTACATAAATTTTCAAGAATGCTCTTCTAAACCCCTTGAGTGTTCTTTTTCTTACAACCTCTTCTGAAAATAAATTTTCCAATCTATGATATTTTATTTTTCTTTATATTATGATTCATATAATGTTTTTTCTATTTCTAAATATTCTATCAGAATGGAAAACAGTAGTTTGAATCATTTTGTATTGCTTAGAATTTTCACTTGTCTTTATTTCATCACCAACATTATCTTTATTGAAAACAAAAAATTTTCCTATTCCTCTATGGTGTATTTAGTTATGTGTGTATTCCTTTATCATTATTTGATTCACTCCATTATTTATTTTAACCAACTCCCTATAAAATTTATTTACAAGGATTTATTATGAGAATCTATGGTGTGGACACACTTTTCATGGTATAAGAACATTATTTAGGTTGAATATACATTTTTCGTATCCTACTTCTTAAACATAATGGGATTAATTTCTATCACTTTTTTATTTTTTAGAACATTCTTTTACCTAATTTATTCTATGGAAATTTTTTTCATTCTTTTCTAACATACATTTATCTGTGTTGTGGTCTTATAATGTCTTTGGAACATGAGTGATAATATATGAGTATATACCACCACTCCTCAATGTTATGAACCCATATGATACTATAATTATAAAAACAATTACACAATAAAAAATGTTATTTATGAAATCATTGCCCTTATTATATGAGTTTTTTATATATATAATAGGTTTTCTGGTATTTCTTAGTCTCCTACCAATCAATTGTGGCCTTTTTTAATCTCTAGTAATTGATATATTGTTACAAGAATCAAATTCCATATTTTTAAACCAATAAAGGTTCCGAGAATGAAAAAAATCCTTGTTTTTCTTCTTTTGGATGTATGTTTTCTAGAAATAATTGAGGTTTACAGTTGTTGTTTTTTGAATATTTCCACCAAATATTTGATAAATTGTTGGGGAAACACCATATTTATACCTTTTTTTATTCACCATTATTATGGCAGAAGTATACTTATCATTTTTAGTTCATAAATATTTTTACAATTTTTTAAATCATGTACTATTTAAAGAAACATGTTTACCATAATCATTGTATTTTGATTTGGAGAGTATCTTTTTTAAATAAATATAAGTGGTTGCTTCTTCAAATGATGTAAATTTATAATTTTTACTATTATAAGTCCCTTTTGGAATAGAATTATTTTTTAATATTTTTTAGAACTATAACTTTTCATAATATGTTTTGAAGTTAGTTTCTAAGTAATATAGATTTTATTTATTTTTTACCATGGTCAAGAAACATTAACTTCCTGGATTTATTTTTATCATTAAATATTCTAATTATTTCATCCCATTATTTCCATATCTTTTGAATACTGTATTTATGAATCTTTATTGATTCCCGAAAAGTATTATCAGACTCTTTGAATTTCTTTTTTAATTGACCTTCATGTAGAAATATTATACATTCATAGAGGATCCATATAATTTCATAATTTAATTGATTACTTCTTCTATGGGATTTTCTCACTATCTTCTCACAAAAATATCATTAATGTTAATCATTAGTAAATTAAAATCATTGATTAAAAATCTATATAGTTTCTTCTTTGTAATAAAAAAGTATTCATAGGACTTTAACCCTTTCAAATTTTTTATCCAATGCAATTTATATTTCATTATCCTATATCTATAGTAGTAATTGTTAATATAGTAATTACTTGATAAATGAAATTATAAAAATGAATAATTCTATAATAAAATTATTCACATACCTCTAAATTTGATATTAAATGTTTTCAATATTTTATATAGACTCATCATCTTAGGACCCTCAACTACATTAAAATGCTTCTTCAAAAGGATCAATAGTAACAGATTTTATAGTTAAATACTTTAAAATTTGAAAATATTCAATTAAAAATAAATTAATATTAAATTTTTTTATTTTTATCAACTTTTATTCCACCATATGCTTTTTATTTTTTTTATTTTAGGTGAAATATTCATTGCTGTTTTAACTAGGATCAAGGATAAGTCCTTTATCTAAGTCACTTCCAAACTTTCATCAAATATTGAATAAATTTGAGACTTATATATATTAATTGGAAAAATATTAGAAAAAATATAAGGTGGAACTTTTCTCGGATACCACCTATACAGATCATATGATTGTACAAGGACACTTAAAGCAGTGACATGGTGTAAAAAATATTACTAATTCTTACGTTAATTATTTTCTGACCTCTTTCCTTTGAGCTGCTAATTTTTTAAAATAAAATTATTCAATAAATTCAATATCAACATTTAGCTTAGTATGTAATTAAAAATAAGACATCAATAGAATCGCATGAGACGTATACGTTTTAGTCTTAGTGTGAGTACCTATTAATTATTTTGTTTGTCTTTATTGAGTACAAAAATATTATCATCACATATATTTAAATTGATTTCATGTGTTATCCAAGTCACACAGAATAAATGAGATGATATCATGGAAATCATTAAAGGTTAAAACTGTCAACTTTTTTAATTTATGAAATTGTTTATACTAGTACTGGCTATATTAAATGGTTCTGTTTATATTGTTACCACATGTTCTCCATGTTTCTTTATCAAACGAATGAATAAGTATTCCACCACCAAATAATGATTACAAAATGAACAAGGATGTTTGTATAGTTCTCTACTCATACATTCAATTATATTAAATCATTATGGGTGTCAACATTAAGGATTCCCAATGAAAAAAGTAAGAAAAAACTACATCATAAGTCCCTTCTCCTTAACCTTCACGTACACCTTCGATACCAAGAAGGAAGGAGTCATGTTACACTCATATATTATTTTCTTCCCTGACAGTTGATTTTCATCTATGTTCTACTACAGTAAAATATTTATCATTACTTATTCCATTACATATTGAATCTTTTCAAGGATCTACAAGTGCATAATGTTCTCTATTCTCTATTTTCTAAAAAAATTTAAATTTATAGTGACGGAAAGAGGCATCAAACACATCATTATCATTTATTATGAATCTATTTAATACTTATATTGATGTGTGAATATGTTTGTCATGTTTATTTCATTAAAATTTCAAAATACCTCAACATTAAATTCACTATAACCCATGTTTAATTAAATATAAGTATATTGGATTTTAGTTTTCATATTACCCCACTAATGAACTAAAGAATTTCTATATTCACATGATATTTTTAAAACATCATGGTTTCCCTCATCTAAAAAACCATTTTTATTTTGCTACATCAAACAATACTTTATGTTGATATATAACCATTCTTTATTCTTTCATATTTAATCATTTTAATGTGAATCTTTATTTCATTATGTAATCTCTACATGTATCACATTACTAGGATATTTACTATGAATCCCATCACATTGGAATTATCAAGATAGAATATTGTAATACTCTAAATATCTTAGAATGATGAAAGCCTTATGACCCAATATGTATGATCTCAAATTCATATATTGAAAATTCCAATCTCAACATAAAATTCACAAGACTCATTCTTCTTTATAATCACTACATATTGTGTTGTTTTAAACTTTTACACTTCCATGAAAATGAACCTCCCTCACATAGGAAAACATTATTTTTTTATAAAAAACATATACCTTTCAGTTTCATTTAATTATCACAATATGATACTATTACAGAATAAAAATTGTTAATTGCAATTTTGGACCTTCATGAGTTATTTTATTCTTTGATAACTACATGAATCGTAGCACAAATATCTGTGATATTAGTAAAATTTTACAATGAATCAAAAAATATTCTAGTTTCATTATACTATACGAAAACATATAATTTGTATGTGATTAATGTGTTATGTCTTGTATGAATGAGATTCTATTTTTCTTTCTCTAAGATAAATAGTCTTTGTTCAATCATATTTTGTATTTTATTTGAAACATATTGAATGCTCACAACTTATCATAATGTATCAAGCTCTCTTTGTGGTATCATATTTGCTGACTGGTGTTAAGTTTGTGATCATCTTTATTATCTTTTCTCATGACATGAGAACACCAAAAGTTCATAAACCCTATGTCCGTAGGTTGAAGAGTACATGGTCAAGAATCTCACCTTTTCTCAACTCATTACACTGTTTAAATCCCATGTACGCATGTATTAAAATGTTAATAATGACTGGAATAACAAAATATCCCACAACAAAAATCATCCATGGGATGAACCCTCTTAGTATATCTCTACACAGAAAACATGAGCCAATGTAATCTATCTGGTGCTAGTATTATTCAGTGGTTATTTTTGCTAATTCATCAGTGCTACTAAACATCATTCACCCCGTCATACAGACCAGTATTCCATATAACCCCCCTATGTACCATCCACATGTTGAATCTCACTATGATTCTCTTCCATATCTTTTGTTATTGTGTGTGGATGATTGGGATCCTTTGACTTCCTTTGGTGGTTGTGGTCATGAAATCTCTCAAGGTTTTCCTAAGTTGGCATATTTTTTCTATCGAACTCCTCTTTCAAAATAATAATAGTAATAAATCCTAAATATATATATAACAGTATCCAAATAATAGAAAGGGAAATCACTTCCAGTATCCTAAAATTATAGAACCAATTCAAAACCCAATTATTATTTTTAAATTTTCTCCCTATCATCAAACCATATTAACATAATTTTATAATATTTAAAATGTTAATAAAACATATTAGAGTCCTTATCAATATTATTGGTAACTTATACTATCTTCCAAGACATCCAGTAATAATAATATAGGAATAATCATCAACAATAAATGATTTATTATGTTTAAAAAAATATATAACTATCAAAAATGGATCTTCAGTATACACTATGTAAAAGAAAATAGGTTTATAGTACAAATCATGTCTCAAAGAAGGGAACCTGAGAAGAAAAACCCTTAACTTGGATTTTTGTTTGGTTGGATAAGACATAAACTCTTAAATAATAAACTAATACTAAGTATTTTTCAATTTTATAACCATATTCATAATTACTACCTTCTATATTTATATTTTTTATTAATTTATTACATATTTATTACTAAATTTTAGTAAATATTAATATTCGATGTTTGTTTATTTAATTATTCATGTTATATTTTTGTGTAGTTGTTTAGGATATCCTTAAAATTGTATTAGTTAATTATAACTAGAATTGTAAATATACTGAAATATAAGTCCTTTAATGATTAATGAGGTTCTAGGATTGATATAATTTATTTAGAGGTGGTTGTATAAGAAATAAACTTGAACAAACTTAGCAAAAATAATTACCTCTTCCTTGGATATCCTCCTTCTGATCACTCTTTAGGCCTTCTAATATTAGGCTTATTGTTAGACACAAATCTATATAAATTGGGAGATATCATTGGGAAGTTATTCATATAGATATTTTTTTAGCTAAAGTATTTTGTTGAGATAATTTATCTAGTGAATGTGGCCCTTTTATATGTAATAGGGGTGGCATTTTTTTATAAATATAAGTTCCTTAATTTAAAAGGTTGTTATTTATTCATGGTAATCAGATTGAGAAAAGATAATTTTAGAGTAAATGTTATGTTATGGTATATAAATGTCTCAATCACCCAATTTTATATTATTATTTATGATATTTTTGGACATTACCTCTTTATTTAGCATGTTCACCTCATTTTAACCATTAAAGCGGTGACTAATTTTTATCACGGTAACTTGTTTTTATGACCAGTAAACAAATTGACATTATTACCAAATTTGGAAATCATTATTAAAAATATAATAACAATTTTCATTGATTTTATTTAAAAATTTGATAAAAATTACTATAATACAAATACATATAACCCAATAAAAATAGTTTTCAGAAAACATGTGTTTTAAGAATAAAAATGAACTCATATTAATTAAAGAAAAATATTATAAATTTTATTAATTCCTATAATATTTATTGGATTATTATTAAAATAATTATGCTTATTTTATTTTAAAGCCAGTCCAAAATGGAAAAGCTTCATTTGAGTACATAACTAATAGAGAAAATGACTAAAAAAGATTTTTTATTATAATAAAAAAAATTTCAAAAATGTCAAACATAGTTTCATAAATTCAAAATAATATTTTTTAATGATATATTATATTACTAAAATACATATTTGGTGTAAAAAATAGCTTCAAAAATTTTTATGTCATTTTTATATCATTATTGTGTTATCAATGTTTCGGTATTTATAATTTTTTTTACTTTTTACCCAAAAATAAAATTTTTATAAAAATATTGAAATATACCACCTTTACTATTATAGAATTATATAATAAAATTTATTTTTATATTATTGAATATAAATTATTATATTTTTGAGTTTCACTTTTAAAAGAAAACATAAAATCTAATGAAAAGTTTCTTTTATTAAGAATTAATTATTTCAACTGAAAGTGTTTTTATTGTTATTTCATTTGAATTTATAATTGAATTAATATTAGTATTTTTTAATTGAATGTTTACTTTAAAAAATTCAATTAAAAGTGACCAATTTACGTTTGGATAAAAAGACACAACACATTAAAGTAGTTCATTGAAAAATATCATCTTGTAATATAAATTGATTTTAATAACATGCCTTTAATTATTTATGATTAATATATTATATTTTATCAATTTTTTGATATTAGATCATATATACCCATTTTAGAAAACTATAATAATAATATGTGTGGAATTTAAACATTTTAATTAATTATTGAATTTTTGTTTATGTGAGGGTTTATTCTTATTCTTCTTTTTTTAATGAAATTTTATATTGTATTTTTGTAATAAAATATTAATTATCTATCATTATAAAGTTTTATATCGATAAAATGTATCATGTTTAAATTTTGATCAGTGTTCCATGTGAAAATAAGGTAGAAAATATAGTATTTAATGGAATATATATATTAAAATCATGGAGAGTTACATTCCACCCCGTTAAATAAGTGTCATCCTCACAATTTTAATTATAACTCACTATGGAAAATGGTATAGACATCCCTAAGAAAAACATTACTAAATATATACTTTTATAGTGATATCAACTTAACTATCATAGATACTTATAGACTCAACTTTTCTCACATAGTAGTCATATTTTGATTTTTTCTTTTACCTCCACCAAATCAACAAAATCTACTTCCTAAGTCTGTTATAATATTTTACAAGGACCTATCAATAAAGTCATTATTTGTATGATCTTATTCCTAACCAAATTCTATGAAAAAAATATTTTTTACAATACCCAATAAAATTAGTGAAACCTAATATTATGGTTTCATATCCAATGAATCCTTTAGAATGCATACAATTAATAGTTTTATGGATACTATTTTAGATGATAATCCCTCATTTTTCGTTATCTAGACCCATGGTAAAGTATGGGCTTTTAAACGGTACTCATAATAAATATTGCATTGATATTTGAAAATGGGAAGATTTTGGATATTAAATTGCATCTCTTATTCCGGATAATTTATTATGATATCTATGTTGGGAAATTTGATCCATTACAAAAATCAAATCAAAAACCACTAGGGAAAAAAGAACTATATATGTGGTATGTATCTTCCTAAAAACAAAATTGGGTATGTTTTATATATTTTTTAGGAAATCATGGCTCCCCCATGTTTCTTTACTAGTAATTTTCCATCTAATGTTTGAGGTAGTTAATCAATCTTCAAGAAAACATGTGTGAAATCAATGAATGTAAAAATACAAGAATCGAATAAAACGTTTACAAAAATATATTAAATAATAAGTGTGCCTTTGATCACTTCATTATCATGGCCCACATTAATAGAACCTATCTCATAACCGCTCCCTTATTCTCTAGTTCTTAAAAGATATTGATTCTTATTATACCTATTATCCCATAGATTAGGGAATAATATTGTGTAATGCATAATCTATTTTATTTTTAAAAATTATTGTTTTTTGGGTTTATTAAGCTGGCCCCTCATATTTGTCATCTCATTGAATAAATTATTTCTCTCATTCTAAAAATTATAAGAATAGTAGCTAGTTCTTTCAGACATGAATAATTTTCCCATTCCCTTTAAACAATTTCTCATTTGTTTATTCCAATATTTATAAGATGTATAAAGTTGAATATTGATTCATATATGTTCTTTATCACTTGAAAATACATGAAATGGAATATATCTCTAATTGGGTGTGTATTTAAATTAGATTAGGTTCATGTTATTAATCATTACTCAAGATGGCTCGTTAAAAATAATAACAATATCTTTTATTTAAACCCAAATACTTTGTGGTTTCTCACTGGTAATATCATTACATATCCCATTACACTCATTGATGATGAATTTTCTCCTTATTCTAGAAATTTACTAAATGGGAAAAGATCTAATATGATAAATAAAGCTTAGTTTTATAATAAATTATGGTAAACAAATGTATGAATTCAAAATGATCATCTTATAATGCCTTACACTATAATAGTTTATTTTTATCCTTTTAAACTCTCATATCAACTTATATATCTTAATCTAAACCAAGATTTCATTATGTTGGGTTATCTTAAAATGATAACTGAAAATAACTAATCCTTCTTCTAATACTAAATAAGAAACCACAGATATACACTCCCAGATCTTGGGCTAAAAACATATTCTTTACAAAATTTCTTTGATATCTACTTAAAAGTTCCACAATATTCAAATATTTATTTTAAATTTTTTCATAATTTTAAAAATTATATCTTATAATTAATCTTCGAATCCTATAACAAAAAGTATTATTCATTTTATAGGTAAAATATATAACTATTTTAAAATTGAAAATTGTATTCTGTAGAAAATGAAAAAATATATGTTTTGTAAGTGCTATATAAATATATTATAACACCTTATTTATTAATCATATCCCACAAACATCATTGTATAAATCATCATTCTACACCTGGTTCTATATATAATTTCCTTTTATGTAGAAAATATAAGAATGAGTGAGCTCAAATTCTAAAAAATGAAAAACCAATTAGTGATTCATAAATGTAAAGATCATAAAAACGTTAGAAAACATGGTCATGGAAGAAATTTATAATTAAAAGGATCTTGGAATCATATTGTTTTTTTATATATAATTTCAAGACGACATATATTCCTCAAAAAAAATTCACACAAACCATGGGGTAATAAATAAGATACTCAAGAAAATAATAATGAGTCATATAGTATACCATAGGCATGTGATATAATATTAAAACATTTTATAATATAGAAATATTTCATAGAGAATTTAGAATAGGAAAAATCATCTGGAATCACAATATATATTAAATTTTGATACTAAGTCATTAAGAACATAGTATATTAAGAATTAATGCCTATTTCCAATGTCAGTGTAGATCCATTGTTATAACATGCTTCCCATAACATAGGGGATCATCTTTCAATAACTATTTCTCATGGTGCATCGAGAATTAAAACTTTTGTCCCATAATTATCTCAAGAGATGTAAATCATTGAACAATAAGATAGAGGGATATATTTCACCACACAAATCACAAAATGATATATCAATCATATTTTTCAACATGAAATCAATCATTCATTATATCATGAAAAAACCCAATAGAAAAAATTTGTATTCATATCATTTCCAAGTCATATCGTGTAACCTAACATCAGAAGTTGTTCAATTGATACCAAAATATCAATTTCCAAAAAAATAAAATAATTTTTTATGAATAATAACGAACATTATTCCATAATATATATAACTTATATATATATATATATATGTTAATATGGAAGAAAATTCTTGAATACTAGTTTTTAGAAATCATTTTTATCATTTACCTAAAAGTAAAAGTTATGAGTCAGTTTCAAAATTCATTTAACAAATTGTGAACGAAATAATTTCTAAATTTAAAATATTTGAGACAATATAGCAATATCATTTTTAAAATTACTAAATTTCTGTAAATAAATGTTTATTGGGTTATAATAAATTTAGAATTTGAAATGAAATTCCTTTTTAGCTTTCATGAATTTTTAAATAAACCCCTCAATTAAGAAAAAAGTAATTTTTATAAAAACAATAAAGGAAACATATAAAATATAGAAGATAATAAATATTTTATTTCATAAAAAAAAGAATACACTTTTTTATGAGTTAATATGAATATAATTGATGAAGAGTCATTAGAAATTATAAGAATTATTCATCACAGCGTTATATTTTACATATAGAATGAAATTCACTAAAAAAGAATATTTCAATGTAAATTTGTAATATAATTATAGATAAATACTAAATAAACCATTTATAATTTAAATAATATATCAAAACATACTTATATGTCCATATTTTATGATGAATTTTTATGACCTAATGGAAATGAATTTGAGTAGATAAAACCATTTAATATTTTATAACATTTGAAGAAAATATTATTGAAAAATAAAAAATTAAATGAAACATTAGGTAAAATTAATAAATAGTTAATAAAGATATAATAAGTAAAAAAATTGTCAAATAAATCATATAATAGAAAAAGGGTGTATAATATAAAACATTTCTCAATGAACAGAATTTGAGATGATAAACTCATACCTTAGATTCCTTCATGGTCGGATATACTATAACCTCACGTATAATAATGTAAGAATCATTAACCAGGTTTCTATAAACCATATTAATTTTTACTACCGTTTATATTAATCTTCTGAATATATTTATTACATATTAATTACGTATTCTTAAATAATATTTATCATTGAAGTTGGTTAGTTTAACTATTCCCTTTTATTTAAGTGTAACCCTTTAAATTATATCTCAATATTCAATATTCCATAATCTTATGTATTCATTATAATTTAATATAATTCATATAAGGATTTATGAATATCCATGTTTTCTTAATGGGGACTTCAAGTGATATTATTCAGGATTAAATCCATAAGGTGTTTCTTTAATAAATTCTTAATAAACTGTATACGATGTTTCTTAAAAATCATTTAAATGGTAATATTACTATTCCAATACACAAACATTAATTACTTATTAATATATATTGAAAAAACATAATTATTTTCATACAGAAATCCACATAATTCATGATGTGACCCTCATGTAACAAGTAAATTTCATGTTTGATTAGAGATGTTTCTCCATGCTAGAAGAAAAAGTAGGCTACATTTCCATGTATCAAAATACTACCTCACAATAAGGTGTAAATGGAAAGAACCACAATCCAGGAGTAGGATATGGATATATAAGACCGATTATAAACTCTTTTTGTCACATTAAAATGTAATTTTTTTCATTTCATTATAGAAAATTTAGTATATTCACCATATCACGAAGTGTTTTCCTCTTAGAAAAAATCTATTTTACTGTTCCCGTATCTCAAAATCACTCATGGATTAGAAGTTATGGATCTCAATAGTTGAAAAAATATTAATCGAATTTTTATCACCATTCATGCCATTTGTGTAGGCCCATCCGTGCAGAACCATCTATGCATGCCCATTAGATATTCTATTTATAGATCCCTCTATATCAATTTTTGGAGGATGGATAAACTCTCAAATGTAAAATCTAAAGGATGAATCTGTCCATATGAATACTTTTCCAAATTAGTCCATCCTTACTTGGGAGATCTACTGTGGCCCACCCTCCCTAAGGAGAAGTCCCCAGCCTAGTATTTGGGTGACACAAACTTGGGAGACCCACATCTGGGTGAGACCCATCAAGGTGACCCACATTTGGTGACCCATACCTGGGGGAGACCAACTTGGGAGACCCTTACATGGGTGACACATACCAAGGTGACCCAAACCTGAGTGATCCATACATGGCTAACCCACACATGGGTGTCCTATACCGGGGCGACCTACTTGGGAAAACCTAATGGTCCTTACCATGGGGTATTCACCCCGACACATCCATTTTGTATCATTGTCTGGTTGTGGTCTCATATTTCTAGGTTTATCAATTTACTATCATTACAAGCCCCATAAAAAATAAAGAGTTTCATCACAAAAGTTTCAGCCTAGGACTAAGACATATTGGGTTGCAAGACATAAAACCCTACCACTTTTTCCAAATCACAATGAGTCGATACATACATCATGGTTTATAATCAATGGATTCCTCCTAGTGTAATCTCAATTCCATTATTTTGAAGATTCAACTCTTTCTATTCTTCACCTCTTGTATTCTTACTAGATGGATTGTGCAATGTGATTATCCAGCATACTAAACGAGAGAGGGAATCGGTGCATCCAAGCCCTTACTTCTTATATCATATCCCCAACCTCTTCCACCAGTGGAAGAAGGACCCTATGGTTTTCCAAATATTTTAATTCATCTAATTTATATCATTAAAAAATGATTCATCATGAATCACGTGTTCTTATAGGTTATTCATAATCATGGTTTATGGATGATCATATGCATGTTTTGGTAGAGAATCTTCCATTAGATCATTATCTCACTTTCCTTTAGAGGGACTTCATAGACGAGCATCTTAAAGTCCATGTATCCAAACTCAATGAAATATGATTTTGTGGTTTTCTATATCTCTCATTTCCTATTGCTTATCACACTGATCATGACTCGTGTCTGCTTAGAGGATGATGGTAGTTATGGCATTCCCATGATCCCAACACTTTTGGGAATCCTTCTTGGGAGTAGGCCACATCCATTCCAATCAATGGGCCTACTAAATTGTATAAGTCCCAATCATATCATCATACTTATCCATGGGACTCCTCCTTAGGTGTAATCCCAAAACAAACTCCTAAATCACCATGAGTCAAGATATCCTTCATGGTCCCTTTCATAGGGAATCCTCTTTTGGTGTAAGCCAAAAATCAATCCAATCAAAGGGCCATACCACACTAAGAAACAAACCCAAGGGAATTTAGAGGTGTCGTCCACATAATCAAGCTACATGGGATTTTATTCCTATCCAAATGAGATATGTTTGAAGCATCTCTAAGGTCCAAACCAAACACCCACAATTCAACCCTGTTCTTTATGGGCCACATTCTTAGTATGTTCTCACCTAACCTAGGAATCCATATCCCTATATAGGTTTCTTGTGATTCTTCATCATAATTCCAATGCCAAAAATTTACTATTAACCTTCAACCTAGACATCCTTGTCACATAATGCTAAACTATATGGTTTTTTCATTATCACATGACCATAAAAGGTATGATGCTCCCTATTATGTGGCACCAAACAACAAGGGTTATTATTCCTTTTAAAAGGATAAATTAAAATCCCATATAATGGGTTTGATCCAAAAAATAAATAAAAAAACTCTCATCTCCCTAGATGGTGAAACACTCTAGATCACCCCATTGTGTGGCTAAAAACCATCATCATCGTAATAAGGACCAAATAACATTCAATCAGCACATAAAAGGATACCATTATTGTAGAACATATGATACAAATATATATACCTATTGATGAATAACATTAGATATATACTAATGATTCTATGTTTCATACATTAGAATAATTTATTTTTAATTCCATGGTGACTAATGTAAAACTTTTCAATAAATGAAGAATTCACGAACATATCTTATATATATAAGAGAGCCCCAGAGAAAGAAAAAATCCCCCCCAAAGGGTGTGATGAGCCCAAACTACCATCCACTCAGCCAATGTTAATTCTTAATAATCATTGTCCAAAAATCCCAATGAGAACCTAACTTTTGAAATATTATCCCTCATCAGTATATAATCATTGTGTGGTTCCGGCTCCATGAACGAATCCCAATGGAATCCATTTCAAAATGTCTAGCCCGAATTGAATGATTTTGAAAACTTCAACCCCCTCCAATCAACCTTATGCAAAAAAACATTTTCTTTTGAAAAATGTGTCATATCATAGTACTACCACTGAATTTATTCTTCTCAATTTTTTGTCAAAAATAGATTTAATTTGTGAGAGATGTCTTGGTATTCTTGTTTTGGGATGCTAAATTAACTATGATCATTTATTATTAATTATATTAATAGAATAAATATTTTTTCATTGTATAATGTCAATAATTTATTAGCAATAATTTCGATTCATTCAATACAAATTTATAACAATACATGTAATGTGGTGATGAAAAATGTATTTAGTCATTCTTGGAGGCGGTAATCCCAATATAACACATGCAGCAATTATATTTTCTAACGGATGAGTGGAAGGTAGATAATTGTTACTCTATTTATATAATTAAATTTCAGTATACTAATGATATTAACTTCATCATATTTTTATAGTTATAGATTATTTGTATGTGACTGAAAATATTGAATCTTGAAATAACAAGGTTAAAAAAATACATATTTATTGGTTATCCTCATTTATACCACTCCTTGGGCCTTCTTAAATTATCATGTCAGTGATACCAAAACATCTATGACATTGGAAATTGTTTTGGGAAAGTATTTTGGTATATATTGTTCAATCTAAAAGGCTTTTGGTGTAAGGATAATTTGGGTGGTTAAGGGGTACTTTTATAGATGATAGGGGTGAAATTTTTATAATTGGTAATATCTTAATAAAAAAGATATGCATTATTTATGGAATAAGGATCCAAAATTAATCAATATAGAAAACGTTTATGGACTATTAATGACTAATAAACCTAAATATAGATGTTTTTTTGGGAAATTTAAGACATTAACTCCTGATTTAAAATTTTTACATCATTTTAACCATTACCATGGTGACTAGTTTTTATCATTATAGACTATTTTGATGAAAACATAAGGTAATTAACCTTTTTGACAAATTTGGTCATAAAATTGAAATTTTCAAACAAATTTTATTTATTTCAACTTATAAAAGTGATAAATATCAGGTTTAATATAAGTATACATAACACAACCAAATTAGTTTTTAGGAAAAACATGTATTTTTAAGCACAAAATTTAATTTATACTTATCTAGGATAAACATTACAAATGTTATAAATTTATAAGAAATTTATTGGTATATTATTATATAAAGAACAGTAATTTTTTTTAAACCAAAAATATTGTAGAATTAATCATTTGATTAATTAATTAAAATAAAAGACCAAATATAGTCTTTTATTATAATAAAATAAAACATATGTCCAAAATGGTCAAATATTTATTATAAATTCAACATATTATTTTAGATAAATTATTTTATACCATAATAATATATTTGGTCAGAGAAAATTATTCAAGAATTTTTCATTCATTATTATACCATTAGTATGTTATAAATTTATGATATTTTAAAAAACTACTTTTTACTTATCAATAAAAAATAATCCTTTTTTGAAAAATATTTAAAATTCGCTCTATACGAAGTTAGATTAATTGAAAGAAAAAAAATTAGTTTTTCAAAATTAAGAATCTATAATTTAATAATTTAGTATTTGATTAAAATCATACAATATAATACAATATTTTTTTTATTAATTAAACAACAATTAAAAATTATTTCTTCTTACAATTATTTGATATAAATTTATAACTAAATTTTTTTATATGAATTTTTTATGTTAAATTTTTTTATCATAATAAACATTTAAAATTGATCAAATTTGTTTTTATTGAAAAAATACATTACATTAAAACAAAATTCATTGAATATTTTCTTTTTTACATTGAAATAAATTTACTCACGTCAAAATAATTTTATATATTCAAAAAAAATCATAATTTAATTATTATTATCATTTATAAAATAATATTTAAAAAATGATAAAAAAAATTTAAAAGGAATTCATGAATTTTAATTATTTATTATCCTTTTATTTACATGAGGATTTATTCCACATGTACTTTTCTTAGTGATTTTTTATATTGTATTGTGATATTATATTAATTATTATATTTCATAATAACATTTTATCCCAATATAATGTATCAAGGTTTACTTTATTTTAGTGTTGTTTGTAAAACAAGGTACTCAATGTATTATTTTTAGGAAAATATAAATTAAATCTTAGGGTGTCAAATGTTTAATATAAATAAATATTTATTTTTGAGATTTTAGATATAATATATGTTTATCACTTTTTTATTATTTTTAAGGTAATAAATACATATTTATTTATTCACATGTTTCGTAAATATATTAAAATAAATATCTATTTAGATAATGAAATATTAATAATAAATATTTGTTCACACGTTTTGGGAATTTTATAATTTTTTAATTATTAAATGAATAACTTTAAGGTTTTTTTAATAATAATTTAATATTCATTGTTCAATAAATTCCAATGATGATTAATAGACTGGGTTATGGGACAAATGAAAATAATATAGTTTATTTTATATCATGTAAATATAAGTTGAGTTATTTATTCATAAAATGATATTTCAATATCGGTAAGGTAGTTCATGTAATTAAAAAATAATATTATAATTCAAAATATAATTTAAAATGGTGTTTACGTATAATATAAAATTAGAAAACTGGTCACTATATAAAAATAAAATTCTAATCCCAATGTATATAATTTTATTTATATAATAATATAATATTGTGAGAATTACTATGAATAATGGATTTTCTCATAGGAATTCACTTATGATTGAGAAAATCCCTGAAAAACACTCTCATGTCTGTGAGAAAAATGATCATCCATCTCAAGAATGAGAAAAAAATGGTAGAATTCATTAATGATAAAAGTACTACTTGTTATTATCAATGTTGAATGATGCAAGTTGCTTCATTCCTTTGTGATAGAACCTTTAATACCAATATTGATGTTCCAATATTAGTGGATAATGTTTTGATACTGCATGAATAATTCTAGTATTTAGTTTTCACAGCAATCATTAAACAACATGAGTGAAAATCAAGTTCATTAAGAAACAAGAATAGTTATCTAGTGGTGATAAATCTAGTTTTGAATTAATTATTAATTAAATGTGAAAATATTCTAAATATGAATAATATTTAACAAATAATTGATTTATTTTTATTTTATTCATTTCAATCAAAGAAAAATAATTTGGGGGCCTCTTGAAATGTTGTGGATGCACTGTGAAACCTTTAGACATATCCACTAATATATGAAATTTCTACTTAGTAAAAACATCTGCCTTTGGGTGAACTGTATTGCATGAAAGTAACAAGGTACCAAATTAATTCTATAATTCACTCTATATCCATGATATAAACTAAGGATTATTTTATTAAATAATAATCTTTCTACCTTTATGAATTTTTACCACCACCACAACACATATATTTCCTAAATCATTTATTTATCTCATTTCATAGATTAGATCCAAACTATGTCAAATCCAATCAACAATTACATAGTAAATGAAATATATCAATATCCTATAAAATAATGAAAAAATAACAAATAAAATCCTTGTGATTTTTCCCACTTCCATTAGGAAACATCTAAAGGATGATACAAATTTGAAAGAGCATATTTCTTAACATTGACCAACTAGTATACATGAAACTGAGATATACACTTATCAACAAATTTATTTATCCAAGAACACTAAAAAACATCATAAAATAACATAACATATATTTGAATCTGAAATTTACCATAATTTATTATCTCTGAAACTCATAAAAAATATTTCCCAAATACATTAAGGAAAATATAATTTCACCTAAAACAACACTTCATGGGTAGGTGTCATCAATGAAATATATCAACCTTTTATAGGTCCATTTGTAATATATAATCTGAAATATAATATGTTATAATATAAATATAACATGTCCATAATTAATATTAATACAATATTGCATACAAGTTATAATCCTTGAGATACTCTAATACTATCTTGAGTAGTTCTACATAATCATTCTCTATATTTGAATAAAATAAGATATAGGAAAGGAAGACTATAAAACATTATCCTGATAGAGTGGAAACACCATATATATAAGTCATATAAACATAAATTCTATATTTTTTACCCTAAAAGACATCATAATAAAATTCAATGGGCATAAAATAATAGAAAACTAACACAATTTTGTCTTCATCCTTAACCCATATATATTGATATCCAAATCATAAAGTAATATTAAAAAATCAAGTAAATCATTTTAATTGGTCAAAAATATATAATAACATAAGAAATGGATAGATATTCATTATCATCACTTAATTCCGTCATTAATAATCTATAAATATCCATATTTGGTCCTAAAAATTACTCATAGAAGATGATGATACATCCATCAAATTGGAAACGAAAAATAAACCAATTGAAGAAATATTTCAAGAAAAAAATTTCAAATGGATGATATTATAAATGATAAAGAAAACCAAAAAGGGAAAATAACTTCATGTACCACAACATTTCATGGTGTTCCACCCCTCTATGAAGCACCCACAAATAGAATTGATAGACTCTGTAAATTAACTAACATGTTTTTAGAAATTGTCAGTGATTTCTACTTCTAAATATGACCCATCCCATGTGTACAAAATAATTTGTAGAGGGAGGTAATGTTATCATCTCTTACAAATGATATGAATTCATTTTCAGGACTAGGTGATGATTTTGGTTTAAAAAAAAGAAAACTATTGCTGACTAATTCCTTCATGGTCTCCCACAAATGACGATTTATAGCCAACCACGGATGACCGAAAATGCTGGTATCCAATTCATCGGCTTCTTTATAATTACAACCTGAGGGAAACCAAAATATTTATCAAAGAATTTGGATAATTACACACTTGGATGAATGAAGCTATAGGGAGCTGATGTGAGTTCCCCTAAAATAAGGGCTTCTTAGATGATTCTATATAGGTAAACTCGCCATATAACATTAAGAAAGAAATAAAAACACATTCAGTGGTCCTCGAACCCAAAAACCTCTCTACGAATGTCATTATTTTAGGGTGTAAACCAAAGTTCTATTTATTAATAGGTATCCCACACAGTAAAACACTATGTGGGAGGAATCCAACAATATGTAGAAAAATTCTACATAGAAGTAACTTAGAACCGCGTAGAAAAATAATTCTCACATAGGACCTAGCCCCATGTAGCAAAATACTACTCGTACCAAGACCATGACCACACACCATAGAAGTAAATAGATGACTCACTTATCCACATAGAAATATGATATTCGGAGGGAACCACACCTTGTGTGATAAAATTTTGTAGGCATATTGGAATCCTAGGGTTTTCTACCCTTCGGCTCATGTCATCCTCTTCTATCATGTTATCATCCCCCATGTTGAACCATCCATGATCCATTCCATCCACATCTGGAAAATGCCCCTTCCAAAGATGCCTTGCAGATATGATATGATCATCAGGCACATAAGTGAGTTGTTTTAGGTTTACAAAAAAATGGAAAGATGATCCATGTAAGAAATATCCTCAGAATGTGGAATCCTCAAAATATCCCCAATTTTACATTTTAATGGTAAGACATGTTCCAACCTATGGATTATCATGTGAACCAAACCATTAGAGGAATTGATATGAACCATTGGCCTTTCCTATTAATAAGGTCTAGCATTGAACATTCCCCTATTGACTAGAACAATTTTTAGGGTAATTCAATTTAGTTAAGCCCCTATCTATTCTTGTAGAAGGTTGAACTTTTTTCCACTTTTCCTCTACCCATGATATAGGTAGATGGATCACAATATATGACTATCCTGACTAAAAATAGAGAATATCATATGGCCATATTCAATGCCCTATTTCTCCCTCCATTTGGTCTCTAGTATCATCTATCAGCGGATGACGCAGGATGTGTGATCTTCATATCCACAAACTTATCTTGTTTCTCACACTGATCATGACTCACATGGATATATAAGTTTGTTATGATTCAGACATACACATGATCGTAAAGTATCAAATGAGCCTTCTCTATACATGTATCCTCAAAATTCTATCCTAATGGGCCTCCTGTATGGTGTAACCCTCTAAAATATTCCTCATCATTGAATGGTCAAAATTTTCAATAAATAAGAATCAACTGGAAATCTCACATATTTGATCCACAATCATGTCCTAGTTAATGTCTCTCCTCTAGAATAAAAGTATCAAATAAAACCTAACTGTGAGGGCTTTGATTCTTGACTAACTAGGATATGTACGAAACCTCATTGAGGTCTACAACAGACACCCAAACCACCATAATGTTCTTTGGGCCACATTCCTAGTAGAATCATATCAACTTGGGAGGTCCATATTACTTCTGGGTATTTCCACCTGCCTCGGAAAAAGCCCAACATCACCCTTGACCATGAAACCTTCGCTTGTACATCATTTATTCATGTTTTTAAAACAAAAGGATGGGTCCTTATCATATTAACATTAAAGGTGATGTGTCTAGTTTTGTGACACACAACTACGTTGGTTTTTATTCCTCTCATGAGGATACATTGGAAGCCCATTTTATGGGTTTGATCCCGGTATCAATAAAATCTATTTACCCCCTTGATGAGGATAAACTCCATAGAACCTCACCATTTGGATCAAAACATGTGTGGTCTTAGTACACAAATGAATCACAAATATTTCTTTAAAAGGGTAATAGTGATAGAGATCCTTAGATGCATACAGAAACTTCATTTTATGGATAACCTTTAATACATACAGATGATCCATAACCCATGTGTATTCATTGTCAACCATTAATTTAGTGGTAATCTGAGGACACATTTAGGGATTGAACCAAGGATTTTTAATGTAAATTAAATATATTAGAGAGTTGTAGAATCGAAAATAGACCCCCCCCCCAAATGGTGTGATAATCCCTACATCCCATCTACTTAACCAATATGAGTTTCTAAGTGTCATTTGCCAAATCATCCAACAAATGAATACCTTTGAAATATAGGTCCATGTTAGATAAATGTGAGATCTATTGGGTGTTTATGGTTTCACGAACAAACTTATTAGAGACCATTCGATGTTGTTATACCCAATATTAGTGATTTTATACTAGTTGATCCCTATAATCAACCCAATATGGAATAACTATATCAATGGAGAAAACAAAAATGGAAAACACATTATAAATGGATTGATTGCAGAACCCCTTTTGTGAGATAAAAAGGATATACTATATAGTCCCCATATGACCATTTTGTTCTGGGTACATACACATCTTTGCATAAAAGAGAAAATCATGAAACTAATGAAAATATTTAACCAATTTGGCGGTGTTACCACACATAAGTTCCATTTCACATCCAAAATGGAAGAGGGATAATCAAGATCATCAATTAAGAATGAGGTCTTGAGATGATACTTTGATGGGGTTTTGTAGTTTGTATCTTCTACATATGTTGTAGGAACTCATAAAATCATTCTTCAATCTAATTCCATCTTTCCAGTTTCCTCATACACGTGAATAAATGACTATATAGGTGGGTGGGTCCTCAATGAAGCATAGGTCTTATTCTTCCACCAAACATCTTCAACGTTGTGTTTAAAATGCACTTGTTAGTTAGTACCATAAAAATTCCACTATCCCCACTCTAGAAGTAGAAAGATATGCCCACCAAGCCATGAAGCCCCATCATTCATCATACCAGCGATGGGAGGTCACCCAAAACTAGGTGGCTCCACAGTCCATGTTCAACCCTTTCAGTTGCATGTCCCCAGAACACAACTATGAGGTCCTTACATACCTTAGGAAGGCTTATGAAGACATCCCCAAATATTTCATCCCTATAGCACAAGGGTCCCACCCAAGGTCCACTGCCAAAAATCATCGATGCTCATATCATGCAGCTTGGTATCCTCTCTCTTAAGAGAATATCACCCCAAAGTCTTCTATTGATTTCCATTGGACTCGGGTCCCATAAGAGGCCCCCTAATGGATATGATCAGACAAAAGGCACCACTAAATACCCTAGTTCCTAATGAAGAAGGACTCAATGTTAATATGGATTCAGCCTATGAACAGACGTATATTCTCACTCGCACTTATGAAGCCTGCAATTAAAATACGGCGACACATTCCGAGCTTGCTCAAAATTCTGCTAATTCTCCAGCAATCGGTCATGACAATAGGGAAGAATATTACTGGAAGATGAAAACCTATACTAATTCACATGAATACCATCAACTAAATATGATTAAATTTTTCTACAAACATGTGAGAATTCATGCAGTTACATATCAATACAGTGAGACAAATATAGCAGCAAATGAAAAGACACAAACCCCTCTTCATAAATACAAACTCTATCAGTCAATTATGATGGACCCCAAATAAAACTAGAGTAAATTTTTGTGGATTCATATCAAGACTATTGGAAAAATATAGTGTAAAATTAGCAGACACCAATCCCTACTCACAAATACCATGTCTTTAAGTCAAATACGATAGGAACTAGAGAAAATACCTGGTGTATCCCAGGTTTATACCAGAGACATACTCATTCCTCTGACCCCACATAGAATAAATGTCTTACTCACTAGAAGGAAATAGAGGATCATAGTAGGGATGTATTACGTATTAGGCATCATAATGCGAGTATACTCACATTCCATCCAAAGACGTCTCTCAACACATCTTGGTGATAATGGTGGATCAAACATCAATTCCAAACCATATCCTTTAGAATTTACAAGATATAATCATGTGCATGATAATATAAATAAGTAGGCCCCACAAACTCCCCTATCCAAGAGGGTTGTATTATACCCACAATAAGGTGGTCACATTGAAGTATACTTGCATCAATAATCCAGTCATGGAGGATTGTTATCCATATTTTGTGATACATGGACAATCGAATTGGAAATAATTCTAATTCCAACTAATGGACATAGGTAAACCATGGTGGAAACTCCAAGGCAAGAACATATCCCTCACATAACTCATGATTCTCATCATCATATATCGACAAAACCATGGGATTCACTCAAACAAAACCCTGTACATGATGGTTATCACCATTAAAAAGAGGCCCTAGTTTCGTTGAAGTGATAATCAACAAATAAATCACACAAAATGAATCTTGAAAATGAAGAGCATATTCATGTACCTCTTGTATTAGATATGGTGGTCATGATTCAATCATACAGATGTCACTAGAGACTTAGGATCCTACTAATCCATTACCATATTATGGAAGTGGAAGTGGTGATTGCGATATACCTCCTCACAATATTGTTACGAGCGACTTTGAATGTCCTATTCAGATAATGTACACTAATTCTTAATTCATGGTAAATAAATGGTCAATCCTTATAGATTATCTCTAGGTGAGAATCATGGTATCCCTCCACATGGCTAGAAGATCAAATAGTAAAAAGGTCATCCCCTTGTTGTTGTTCTCCCTGATGGGCCTCTCTAGGGTATATACTGCAGATATTATCCCATATTTAGCATATCAAGTTATAATGGTAGTCCTCACCATGATATCATAAACTATGAAGTTACTCTATATAGTGACATATCAGTCTAGAAAGAAGGTTCTCCCCTTTTTATCATCAACCCCAAATGGTCCTCCCTAGAGTATATGCTGCAAAATTTCTCCCAGCAGTTGGACAATAAACTATGATGGTTGTCAATTCCATTATAAAACAAACTGTGAAGTTCCTTCCCACAGCCATGTTCTATATTCATAGGAAGGTAATACCATTTTTTAATAAAATGCATTAAATCCCTCATTTGATGAGGCACTTAGAGGGATGGGGTCAGGTATTTCAGATACCCTATCAAAGAACAAGTGATATACATTCTCTATTATTAGATGGATTAGTTCTATACTCGTATTATGAGCCACCTCTAGAACTTACACATGTCAACAAACCACTACTAGCATCAATAATCGGGTTAAAATCATAACGAGGAATCTAATTTTGGTGGATCATGTAGAGGATTGGATCATTGAAGAAAAAAATATATGTTTCTTCTTAGAGGAAAATTAGTTAGGGATGACATAACTATTCTGTTTTTTCCCATTTCTACCTATCAGTTTGAAATTCCAAGGGATAATCCCAAATAATGTGTTCATAAGATTTGTCTCAATATCTGGAAGACTCTCCCCCACATGAAGACAATTTAATTTCTCTACAATGAGTACGCAGACCATGTTAAAATAGACGAATATATTTGTATTCAGATCATCTTGGAAGCTCTTTCATCTGTGTAGAGACCACAATCAACGAGGGGGAAGAATGCCGTTGAATTAACCAACCTCAATGTGATACATAAGTTTCATCGTATAATTTCTAACACCCAACTAGTGTCCATATCTATGGATAGGGAAAGCATGATGCTTTATATTTCACCATGCATCCCATCCCATAGGTCCCATTGAAAATGGAATCCTATAATTTCATTATCATAAGGGTGAAATGAAATGAAATCCCTTCTTAGTAAATATTCCATGGACAAAAAGAACAAGCCTTGAGATAGTCTCTAAATAATCAATCTCGACAAGATAAATATATAAAAAAATTCTAAATAATGAAACTAATAACATTCAACATGATTCTTACCCGAGGGAAGCCAATTGTAAATCATCTTTTATTGTCCTTGGAAACAAATAGTTAATGTGTGGAACCAGAACCATATTTGGATCATAAATTAATTGAAATTCACATGATTAAGAGAGAAGCTATAGCAACAACAACCGTTGTAGTACTGGATCAATCCCAACCACCAGGGTTGTGGAAACTTTTAACACAAAATGACCCCATATGTCCGATAATTATTGGTCAAGGAATAACAAAACAAAATGAGGGAAACATCCACACATTGGGCATGTGGAATTGTTTCTTCACCCACCTACCCAACAGAAGTCATTCATCTCCCATTTTGGGAGGTTGACATGTAATGGGGTCCCTCATTACATCCCATCTCATGAATCATCCCCCCAAAAAGGTAGGGGTACGACAAAGTTTTATATAAGATCACCTGAAGTTATCCTTCACTAAAAAACCCAAAGTATATTGAATTGTGGAAGGAGAAGATCCAACAAAGGACAGAAAAACCTCCCCTACCTTTTGATACCTAATATGGTACCCACAACATAGTATACATCAGTGATATTTGATGATGTTAATCCATTTGAACACATAAAAAATGATACATATGAAAAATAAAAAGAAGAGTATGGTGAAGTCCAGAACCCAATCCACATTAAGAATTATGTTTTCTATACTTTGAACCAGAAGGTCACCCGGAATTTGGGTGTTCCGCTATTCAATCCTCCAATATATCTTCCCTGAATCCCTCATAGTGAGAGGAATAAAAACAACTTGTCATATGAACCACTACCACCTCTCCATGAAAACTATCACCTTATTATTAAAGATAGATTCAGTTAGTAGGAGAAATGAATTAAAGAGTTGCAGTGAATCAACACTGAGATACTTTGAGGATGTCATCCTATCATATATGATCCTTGGGAAGAGACACAATGTATTGTTCCAGCAGTTGTACCTTAGTCACAACGGTTTACCCTCCCAATGAAGTAAGACCAATACATCCACCCAACATGGATCCTAGAGCATCAAATTACCTAGAACCTATCATGGACAAATATCATGAATTCCCCCCATTGGAAAAATAATCAAATATTGTTTTGGAAAATCCGCAAAAGATATACCCAGTCAAATATCTGAATCAAGTACCAGTAGAACATGAATGTCAAATCATTCCCCCTATTCTGCCCTCACATGGTCATGTTCAAAAACTCATGCATTAAGGACTCATAAATAAAATTGATTCATTGGCTGTGCGATTGGAATTCATGGAAGAGTGGCCTGCACCGGTACAACCAGAACGGAAACATTGCCCTGATTGGGTGAGTAACACACAACCGTCACCCAATTTTTGGAGTGCCATGTTCCTTCTATTCAATGGCTTAGACGACCTGTAAAAACATCGGATGCGCTATGTATCCTATTATTATCTCACGATGGGAACCTCATAGAAACAATATGTAGTGAAACTAAGAAGGTTCATATGAACTCTGCATGGGCTAGCCTTTGTGTTGTAGACTAGTTTACTGAATCGATCAATAATGGGATGGGATGTTCCCAAGTACAGTTTCTTTTCCAGTTTAGATAATTGATTCAAAATAAATCAATCATTGACATCTACAATTTCAAACATTGGGAAAATTAGTGTGTATCAGACTTAAATTCTAGATTGAAATGGAGAGCCAACTCTTCGAATTGGACACTCCCTCAAGAAGAGATACTCTCTATATGAATCGATAATCTCTATGAAGTGGTTTGAATACCGCTCATCATATTGAAATATACATGTTGGTTTTGAGGTTTCACTACAATTTTTCAAAGAATAGATGACTCTATTTAACTGACTAAGCTTAAGTCCTATGTAACCCCACTCATCTGAAGAAAAATATGTGACAACTGAATCAACATCTGTCAAGCTTAAGCCATCCCCTACACCTGTTGTAGCTCCAAGGCTGCACCAAATATATCATGGCCCCATGGGAATCAAAAAAACACCTACGTCAATAAGACAAGTAGATGGTACCAAAAAGTAATCAATTCATGGAACAGAAGAATAAATTTTACTCATTCTGAAATGATCAAGTATGTGGCTATTTCAGAGCTCATATGAACTGATATTTTCTATGCCTACTAGAGTATAAAATAGCCAAATAGCCCAGTCTTGAATACTATCTAGATTATTTTCACATTCACCAGATATTGGGCCACACCATCCATGAGTGTTTTGAAATAAAATACCTCTTAAATAAGATGATAGATTTCAGGAAATTCAAACTGGTACCACCACATTTACAAGGGGTATGCATATCCATTATTACCTTTAATGAATGAGATGAGTGGTTAGATGTTTTAATTAAGACATTAACATGTTTAATAGTAAGATTATTGAAAATATCATCAACCTTACTCATAATATTCTACAAGAATAGTTGAATAGACCAACCCTGCCCCCCACTGCACCTACTACAACAAATCAAACACTCCCGTCCCCACAGCCCTCTAAAGGTTGAATTTCCAAGACACTGTTTGGCCTAAAATGCAGAGATAAAGTTCAAGAAGATGAACTCGTGTTAAGGATAAAGTCAGTATGGAACCTATTAATATTTATTCCATCAAACCTGAAATAACAGGACATGTACCACCAAAAGAAACCATTGTATGTTTTCAATCATGTAGAATCTTTATGAAATGCAGAGTATATCTTCGGCTATATTGAAGTCATTTACTCAATGGATTTCTTCTCTAACGTAGTGTATATATATGAACATGAGTTCTCTACCTCTGATTTAGGAACTAGAGGATGAGTCCATGTAATCTAAGGATACTAATGAATACACAACCTTATTAGAAACTAAACATTTTTTTCACCCCTTATAAAACCATAAATGTTGAATAAACTCATGGAAGATCCCTTCAGCAGACCCAACATGAACACAAAAACCCCTCGGCACCTACAAGAATCCACTCTGGCTATATCATTCAATAATAATCCATCAGAAGAAGAACATGTGTTTAATCATACTCAGCATGCTGAAAGACCTGCCTGGACCAACCAAGAAAGAACACACAAACCTATTACTCTTGTTCCGAGGTCCGATCCATCTTCATCGAATACACAAGCCCCTTAAGATCCTATTAAAGAGAAAACCCACAATGAGAACCACAAGACATTAGATAATATGTATGATATCCTGAAATAGTTGGACATAGTACTAGACAAAAAATAAATCCTGGATTCATCATGTTTATCTATCGATCTTAGGTAATCCCTTATAGATTCTTTATTTATCCCCCTTGATTTTATAGATGAAGTGGCTGCCACTGAGGTCTATCAAATAAAAAAAAATATTCTGTAGAATTCCATGTGGCTACCTCCTTCATGTTTCAAGGTGATGAATCTATTATGTAGGGACACATATGACCATTTCCTCTATCCATTAGTATAAAAGCTATTAATAAATGAAAATTATTCATTCAAAATGGCTCTGGAGTTACTCTCATAACATTAGGAACACTTTTTAGTCTAGGTTGCAAAAAGGATAATGTGATATCCTCTTCTACAAACATGTTTTGCTATGGAAAAAGTGAGTTGAATTTTTTAGGAAAAATCATGCTCAAAAATATATTTTGAGACCTTGTAGAATACTTTGATTTTTTGGTGGTTCAGAGAAACACCACCTTCAATGCCCTTATAGAATGGCCTTAGTTGCATCAACATGCAGCGATTCACTCATCATATCATATGTGCATAAAATATTGAATTAATAGAACAAATGAAGCATTTAAAACCAATAAATCCCTATTCAAATTTTTGCGAGTCACGCTATATTGATACAAGATTCTACAAGACAAAAGTGAAGTGGCCCTTGGTCAATGGTATTGACTGTTTTCCAATGAAAATCAATTTCAAAATAGTCTTAGTTTACCCATTCAAATAGCTTGGTGAGGAATATGTACTACCGATAAACCGGGACATGCATGTGATTCCATTTTCAGACACAAATTCATCATTCACCATGATTTCAGTCATAGACACCAAATTAAACAGTGGTGAAAATCCACTAACCCTCTAGAAAATTTTAAATGCTCGAATGGACTTGCACTTAATCCATATCTAGAGCCCCAAGAACCCCATACCTCACTCAATAAGGATTAATAGGAAGAATACAATCTTTTTATTCTTCATTCCATACTATTTAACAAATTCCCCGCTATTAGTCAGTTCTAAAGAAGTCACTTTATCTACTAAATACTAAGATCTGTACTCATCTCCCAACATTGAAGATCTCGTCTCAATAACTATTTTCCCATTAGATCAAGATGAATTAGATGTAAAAAATTATAACAGTAAGTGAAATATGAATAAGATCAAAGGGATTCCCCTCTGTAATTTAATGAAGGTCTATCTACCATAATTAATGAACATAGGGAAACAATCTCAGTACATAAGAAGATCCCTGACCCACCCTAATTAGATCAACCGTGTATTCTGAAGAGAATTATTTATACACATCCTTCATAATAAATCAATTAATGGTATTCACCTAGAACTACACAAAAAATTAGACCTTAATCTCAAGCTGCTCACCCACCACATGGGACTACAATAAAATCATCGTGGCTATAAACATGTAGCTAGAAAGATGCACCTGATGCATGTTACGATGATAAAGGTTAAGGTTGACAAGATAATTTTATCCAACATCACCGAAGAGTTATAATAACCCAATTTTTATCTAATATTGTCCCTATCAAAACTACGAATTCACAAATCATATTTCTCATAAATTTTATTAATCTCATTTGGAATATCCTGAAAGATGATATATTTTTTCTGATTGCATACCTACTAATCAATTCAATCACCGAATATTATGATATCTTCATCATGTAAGAATATTTAGGATACAATCAAATCTAAATGGCCCGATAAGATGAATAATACACCAACATAAGGTCCCCCATTAATGTATTTTGAAATCAGGTGATTCCATTTGGATTTAAAAATTCTAGCGCTACATATTAACGTGCCATGATTCTCATATTCAAACCATTCATATGAATGTTTTTTTATATTATGTTGATGATCTAGTGGTTTAGTCATGAAAACACTCAGACCACATCAAATATCTTGAAACCATCTTCACCTAATTGAGACAACACATTCTGAAAATAAACCCCTTGGAATGTGCATTTGGCGTTACCTCATGTAAATTTATTAGATTTGTGGTATGCCATTATGTCATTGATGTCAGACCTGAGAAGGAAAAGAATATCTTTTGATTTGTACCCCCTTAAATCATATCTGAGTTTAGAGGTCTCAATGGAAACTTGTTCTACATTTTTCTATTTATACCCGAACATACATGAAAATGTTTTTCATTTACTAGGTTGAGGAAAAGGAGGGTTCAATATCAATGGAATAATTATTTTCATGAAGAATTAAATATCCTCAGAAAATATCTATTATTCCTGGAAATGATAATGCCTCTTATCTATGGAAGGCCACTCATTTTGTATGTTACTGACCTGGAGTGATCCCTAGGTGCCTTCCTCACACGAGATAATGATGCTAGAAGCTAAAATAGTCTTTATTATCTCATCTGAACAATGATAGGCACTATGAATTGTTACTCAAGTATCCAAAAGAGCTATCTGGTGCTAATAGTTATAGTACAGAAAAAGAGGCACTATCTGGGGCACCAAAAGGTCTACATCGTCTCGTGAAGCAACCCACTTAAGATAATTATTAGCCATCCAATACTAACTGGGTATTTATCATGGTGTTTGGACATAAATGGAAGTTTGACATCCATTTCATGCCTCAATAATATGAAAACGGATAAGTGTTAGTAGATTTTCTATCAGAGCACCCCTCGAAAAAAATGACCTCATTAGAAATTGAACTACCTAATGATGAGGTTTTATCTATTCAAGAAGATCCCCAAATTTGTCAGATAAATTTCAATCATTTATCTAAAAACCTGATAAGGAAAATAATGTAAGACCCCATACTCAAAAAACAGGGTTCGGAAGTCATACTCATATATCTGGAAAAGGTGGTCCCGCCATACACCTTCCAGCTGTTTTAGTGGTGCACAAATAATGAAGCAGAATATAATGCTCTCGTTATAGGGATAAAGATATAAATTATAGTATTGGTAAAATACATTAATATAATGGTAATTTCAGGATTGGTCATCATGAATGTTATTAGGGACTATTATATAAAAAAGATGAACAAATACCTTTCTCAGACCATGTTTAGGCACTAAAGGAGTAATTCTCTTCAAATACATCAACATGTCATGTCCCATGATAACAAAATTCATAGGCCTATGCATTAAAAAATGTAGGAACAAATATAGCTGATCTAAACTAAGATGAAAAAATCATTAGCATTGTGCACTACTGAATAGTCTAACTGTATGTTCAGATCAACACACATGAAATCAATGAGATCATTCTGATCCCTAAAACATATTTTCCTACCACCAGATGGATAAAATCAATTTTGGACTACTTTCAAAAGGTGGATCTCCAACCAGATTGGGTCATAATGGATAAAATCTGAATATGAGAAATTAATTTTGTTTTGAATGCTGGCACAAGTCAACAAAAAGTTATCTATAAACATGTCTTTGATGGTATCCTCCTCAGGTGCATTACTGGAGAAGATACTACTTCTGTCATGAAGAATGTTGAAATTAGAGCCTATAGTGCCCACCAATGATGATATAAGAGTTCCCATCAAATTTAATAGTTTGGATGCTACTAATGCATTGTAACACATGATTTTCATAAATTCACTAGGTAGCGTCATTCATGCGATGTTCATGACAATTTCATTCTCCAACCCCTAGAGATACTTCACACAACCAAGTACTCAAAACACTTCTACATATGGAGAATGGATGTTGTGGGGAAACATCGTCACACTACATCCAAAAAAATTCATGTATGTTCTCATAGAAACAAACTTCTTATCCGAATGGGCAAATGTATTAACCATCAAAGTGGTCGGGCTAAAAAAAATTCATCTTTATGAAATCCAACCACATTACCAGCTTTGGTGTCCCTCATACAATACTGATGAAATACAACATCGATTTATATTCTACTAAATATGAAAAACAATATAAATAATATGGTATCAATACCAACTATTCATCTCGCTACCATGCAGCGTCTAATGGATAGGTAGAGGCCTTAAACAAGACCATATCTTATATACTCTAAATGGTGGTAGATAAGGGCAATAAATCATGACAAGACAAGATCCTCCATGTTTTTTGGAACATCCACACCATGAACCAAACCACAACTCAATAAATCCCCAACTCACTAGTCTACAGGATAGAGGTGAAACTACCAATAAATATTTAATTACCATCACTCGGCATTTCAATATGTGATCAACTATCAATAGATGAAAAATTCTACAAATGACTCGATGAATTGTATTGATTGGATGAGAAAAGATTTTATACCTTGAATCATTTGGATGTTCACCAAAATAGGATTTTAGGATCCGTCAATAAAATTTTCTTCCTCTGATCCTTCCGTGAAAGAGAAATTGTATTAGTTAGGGCGCTAATGATACTTGAAAACAATTCAATGAAGCTAAACCCAAAATAGTAGGTACATTATGACATACATAAGATCTAATATAGTGGATCAAATTCCCTAATTTCAATGGATGGGAAGCCCACTCTATCCCCCACCAGTGCAAGGATCCTTAAAAATTATTTTTTATAGAAAAATGGAGTTCATTTCATTATCTCATGATATTAAACTGAGTGATGAATATACTTGTTTCATAAAATGAAACATCATAACAACCATTGTACTAACTCTAAAATTATAAAATGAATGACACAATTTCCTTTACACATGGATCCAAACTGTATATAAACTATCTAAATCACATGACATTAAATTGTATGATAAATTTCATTATTGTATGATGTTAAACTATGCAGCACCATAGTGTTCTTACCCAAGAGGAAATTTTGTCTGGCATTGGTTACCTACCATTCCATATTCAAGAACTAAATAACGATTGATTTCTATCAACACATGATACATTGAGATTCCTTGATTTTACATCCTAGTTCGTCCACCACAAAAAAATGGTTAAAATACCTCTTTCTCTCTCTGTATGGGTCATACTTGCATGGAAAATTCCTATTAAGAACTAAGTTGGGCATGATTATAATTTCTACAAGATACATATTGGTACCCGGAAACCTCAAGATGGGCCCAGCCAAAAATTATTCCTCATTCAATGGATGAATTTTTTTATACTTTGGCCTTAGGGTCTCCTTTCATTATGGGATTGTGTTTCTCACTACATAATGAAATTATACTTTCCACAAAAGGAACCTGTAATCTTGGATATGTGATGTTATACTATACTATATCTTCCTCATTTCATCACTCGAGAATCTTATATATAGGTTGATAAATGTCTTTATCACAATATGATGAACTATACAGTTCTTCAAGATCTATGTATGGCTTGATTCCTGTGCATACAAGATACATAGAGATGCCTAGATTTTATATCATTGTCTATCCATCCCATAGAAAACGGTGAATCCCTCGTTTTGTACATGAATCAAAAAAAATTCAATGAATTATAATTTTGAACTATGTGTGTTTGATTCCCAACCTTATCAGATTCATAGTGATGGCTGGATTCTACATCCCAGTCCAACCGCCACCAAAATAAAACAACCCTACCCTGAGTATGGTTCATACGTGCACAAGGAACTTCAATGAACTATTCCCAACTTGATTTCCATCATAATGAGATATGTAGTGACACATAGATCTCTAATATTTAGTTCAACCAGTAAATATAGAAAATTATCCTCCCATGTGTACAAAAAATTTATGCAATGGACTCTAAATTATGTCCCACCAATTGGGCCATCTCAAACAACGCACCCTATACCTGTGCATGAAGCATATTCATGCAAATAAAACTATGTAGAACTATATAAATTTTTATCACTTATATCACATGATACGCAGTGACACATCGATCTCCCCACCCAGTTCTAGTTGCAGCAAAATGATCAAATCCCCCCCACATGTATGAATATGATATGAAAAAGTTAGATTATAAGAACTATGTGTCGATTGATTCCTATTTCAACAAAATACATAATGATAACTTGGTCTTGAATCATAATATCATCCACTAAAAACGGAAAATATCTTTATCTTATGTACATAAATATAGATATATACCGATGATTTCATGTTTCTATCCTACAACATGGATTTGTCAATGGATCCAAATCCCCCCCATACATCTGAATCCCATTAAGTAGGGAAATTCATAATTCATTGAAAATTATTATCTAGATTTTTTTAGAATTTCTAGATACATCTCATTAACTCATCAAAATCTATGGCTTGAATAATTTCATATCTTCAAAATCCTCATATGGCCATCAAAAATAGAGGGATTTTATTCTAAGGAAACATCAGTTTGACTATAAACAAGAATCCCCAATGGCTCGGCATAATTTTCTAATAAAATGGCCTATCGATCAAATAAAAATTCATCCGTAGGAGAGACATATCCTAAATCTATACACCCCCCAATAAATTTCATTCCATGTATCATTCCTCCCGTTCTGAGAATACATAGTATCATGGCTTACACTTTCTTCTTCCTTCACATTCAGGTCATGTTAAAACATCCTAGCCCAATTAGCATCCATTTTATTCATGGTTTCTATGAAAAATTCTCTATCATTCTAATGATAAACTACATGTAATCTTTATCCTTTCTACATTATGCTAACTACATAGAAATTTTATTTATTGCATGAAAATAAACTATAAGATAATTGAACTCTCCACGTGATGTTAAATTCCACATAACCCCGATTTTCTGAATAGAGAAAAAAATTACCCTTGACATCAGCCATCCACCATGTCGTATTGTAGAACAGGGATTGGATTAATTAAAATTACTATAGGATACGTAGTGATTAATGGTTTCTAAATCATGTCTCATCCACCACCAATTTAAAAATTCCAGTCTCCCTACAAAGAAACCAAACTTATACAAGAATGTTTCCTCTCAAAAACTAGAAATGGATTGATTCCCATTCACAAGGGATACCAAGAGACATCCCCATCCTTAGAAAATTAAATTGATGTATGGAGACGACCTCTTATCCATACCATGATAAACTACATATCCCCATCATGATTCCCTTAATATAGAAGACATAACCCTAGCATCGTTCATCCACCATGTCATGTTTAAAAATTCCCTCTGCTCTATGTAAGAGTAAGATCTACTCAAGGATTTGCTTTCTCTAGAACAATGTGCAGTTTGATTCATACACATATATGATACATAGTGATGCCTAAGCCATGTTTCCAAGTCTCATTCATCAAACAAGGAGGAGAAAAATGTTCTTTTCTCCAAAATACTGAGTTATAAAAAACATTTGAAATTTTGGTCCTACATTTAGAGATCCATCAAATGGAAATATATGACCCCTACATATGAGTAAGATCTATGTAGGTAGTTTTTAACTCTATGGACAGTGAATATATTAATGTCTCTTATATTTCCAAACACATCCCTTCCAATTATCAAAATTCATACCCTAGGGAATTTTGGATCTCTATAAACCTCTCTAACCATCAAAAATGGACGTTCGGTGACCTAGGGAATCCTTTATTTGACTATGCACAATGTGCCATGGTGTCTCTACATAATTGTACCACAAAATATTCCTATCAACCAGAGGAAAATACATCCTCAAGAGAGAATTTTGATACCTCCGTACTCCCCAATGGATTTCTTATCACATACCATTCTTCTTGATCAAGTAAACTCTTGGATCATTTATTACACCATCCATCCTCCTCACACCTGAGTCATTTCAGAACATCCCAGACCAATTATTCTGTATTTAAACATGTCTTCAATAAAAATTTCTTAATCAAATGACATTAAGCTACATGATAATTGAATCCCAATGTTTAACCTTAGGTCCACATACAACAATGTCTTTAAATGAATCTTCCCATTCTATGGGTCATACATGGCTAATAATTTTATAGTTACAAAATATAATGTTTTCTCCCATGTAACTATGCATAAAATTAATATACACAGGAAATTCCAATATGATCCCCTCTCCATTGGTGATCTTGTACATATGACAAAAAAATTCCAACTCATTTTCTTATGTCATTACCATATGATGTTAAACTATACAGATAATGTTCTATCCCTATGCATGGTTCATACGTGCAATGGGAACTTCCTCACACCTACATAATGATAATGTTTTGACCTATTCAAGGGAAATTTCATATAGAAATGCCACTTTTAAATTCTAGCACCCTCCATTCACAAACCAAACTTGTTGTCTGGAAATGTATAAATCTTCATATCCTTCCATGACCCTCAAATATGGATGGCTAGTATCCTAAGAAAACATCTGTTTTACTATGCATAATATGGCCCAGATGGATCTTAATATGTCGCCCAAAAAAATAAGCCTTATCAACTAGAGAAAAATTCATCCTCACGATATGCTTTTCCTACCTCTGTACACACTTTTACGTTTATGTCCTATATCACTTTCTATATTTTTAAACCCCCCAAATTATAGTTTACATCACTTTCCCCATTCACTCCTAATGATTATAGAACATTCATAGTTAGACTATCATTAATTGACTGAATCCCTTTCACCTTGATTTTTATTTAAACCCTGAATTTCATGGAATTAATAAATTAAACAACACCACCCATGTATTAGTCTCAAGATGATAAACTACAACATGCTTCAACCCTTCTTTACAGAAGCCAGATTATTATAGGAGCATTTCCCCATCCAAAGAACATATGAATTCCCTTATATTTTTATACATCACCCCTTCCATTGTAACACCCGAGACTTTTATGTTATATAAATCATCAAAGGAATATTTTTCTACACAACACTTCCTTGGCTTGGTTTACACGAAATCGCGACCTTCCTCGATAGCATGTGTCGTACGCAATACCGAGTTTCACTAAACAACGATATGCTATTAAAATATTATTAAAACTAGCCGTTATGAATAGTAATAACCACTTTATGAAATTTTATAAATTTTATTTTTCAAAATGGACTTCATTTTTGGACTCGGAATATCGAAATTAGCCTAGGGTGAAATTTTGGTATTTTTCTGAAAACTTTCAATTTTTGATGAATAGTGAAACCACTAAGTGGTAGTTAAAAAAATGAATTTTTCATAAAACTTAATTATACCGCTTCTGTGAGTGGAATTTAGAAAATCCGAGAGACACGGTTAATATCAAGGACTAAAATGTGGTTCAATGAGATGAAAATAAGTTTTGGTGAATAGTAAATTTTTTCTTTTTTTTCCACAGTAAAAATTAAATAGGGTAATTAATGGTAAAGATGATATTATTATTACCCTAAAACATGTCCTAATTCTATTGTATTAGTGTAATTCGACCAAAAACAAACTTATGAATAAAATATGACCATTTAGGCCCACTTGGATTAGATTAGGACATTTATTATTAATTTATTTAAAGAAGGGTTAAAATAGTTTAAATCAAAGTTTAATAAGTAAATAATTTTTAATATGGGGTTATACATAAGATAAATTCGAATATAAACATTCATTAGAATGATAAAAATATTTTCTACATAATGGTATTTTATTTGTAATTTTTAGACATTAAACAGTTTAATTTATTTATGACACAATGATGATGGAGTAATTATCTTATTAATGAAATATTGACATAATTGATGTTATAAACACAAAAATAAATGTAATTTGAGAATTTTTATGAATTAAACTAATTTTCTAGGTTAATATGACATGTTAGTATTGATTTAATTAACTTTGTTTGAACTAATAATTCTATTATGATTTTTACAAAAATCAATTACTAAATAGTGTCAAAATTGACATAAAATAGTTTTTAAAACAAATATTATATTGGTAATTTTTATTTTATTCCTAAAAATATAATGTTCTGCCAAATGACTTAGATAAGGTTATATATATTAATAATAAACAACTTGGGGTTCTTTTGGCGTCTTATAGTAAGTTTATTAACCTTATATTATAAGAACACAAGAAGACATGGTAAAAGTAAAATTATTTAACTTAATGTTAAATCTAAATGATAAGGTTAAAATAGGAACCTAAACTTGTCTAAATTCTATTGTATGGGAGGATTTCGACCGATCCCCAACTTAGCTTTGAAATATATCAATTTTGATCTATTTAAAAACGAACTTGTCTTTATAATAAAATAATATTTTTTGTAATTCCAAAGATGCCCCCCTCCTCCCTTATAAAAGGACACCTCCTCCCCCTCTTCCTCACACCACTTGGAGCCTTCAAGCTCGACCAAAACCTGAAAAATTCTCCTCTCCACTTCCCTAGAGACATCCTAGAGGTTCTGGTCTTCCTCAAAGTCCATTTTTAGTGCCCTAAAAGAAGGTCTCAAAGAAGAACTTCAAAGAAGAGGTAATGTCCGTTACCGATTCTTTCATCTTTATTTCTTCTTCCACTTCATCTTCTTTAGTTGTTTCATTATGAAGTAATAACATCAGTATCACTAATATACTGATATGTTATTATAAGTATGAAACAACCCTATTTCACCATCTATCCATCCTACGGAAAAAGAAATCACCGTGCGTGCGTACATACGGAATAACGTCTCCACGCCGTGGTGTAATCTATTTTCCACCACCACCTTACTTGCATGGGTATAATGGTGTAAATAATTACTATATATGACTATTATAAAGTGATTTTGATTCTTAAATAGTATACATACACTCCAATACAATTCCACAATCATAGGAACGATATCATCACTCGTGCGTACGTACGGAATACCGTCTCCACGATGTGATGCGACTCGTTCTACATGATCTTCATTTCATAATGATTATATAAATGAATTGAATGAATTAATATGATATATATTACACTAATACCATTCTATAAATGAGGTATCTATAACCTAAAGAAAAGAATAAGAATTTTTTCGACAAAACACGCATAAGAACAAAAAGTTATAAACACCCGAATAACAAGTAGCAATGAAATATTACTACTAAGAAGCTAAGAATATGACCATATATGATATCATAAAAATAAGTATGATTCTGTAATAAGTCAATAACATTATTTAAATCATTATACAGGAGGTTCGGACACTTACAAAGCAAGTCGGACCTAAGGTAAGGGGAAATATCACAATCTCATTTTTATCCGAGATTGTTTTTACTTTGGCATTTACTGGGGTGTATTTTATCATCCACATCTATGTTTCCTCAATATGTAATATTATTTCCATCCACCTACAAATTTTTAAATCCAATTTTACCCTTCGGTGAGTTTTTAGTTAACGATATTAAAGGAATCTTTTGTCGTTTTTCGTATGAGGTACTTTTTGACTTTTTCGACAAAAGTACGAAGAATGTTTTTTTAACTTATACGGCATGAATGGATTTTTAAAAAATTATTTCCAAGAATCTTCCTTTACAAGTTTTCAAGTTTATTTTTAATCAACTTCATTTATTTTAAAGTCGTATGACATGTTATGAATGGAAAAATGTTTTTGAAGAAGAAAGGATATTTTCCTCAAGAATGGAGTTCAAGTGTTTTATCAAAATTATTTTCCATCTAAGATAATAAAGGGTTCTATTTTTATCGCTATTATTACATAGATTTGATTATGTTGTGATGGAATTATTTTTATGAATTCCATTATCTTATATGAATTTTTTTATGATGTCATGATGTTTAAGAATCCCATTTTTTTTACATGGGTTATGTAATGATGTATGATTTATGATTTTGTGGCACACATAAGAATGGTATCATTATAACATGGGTGGGACCTATATCTCCCTCCAATGCATTGGGTAAAGATTTTATATCTCATGAGATAGACATGGCTGGAACGGCAGGTTATACCAGTTCAGTAAAACAGGACTGAAACGAGGGTGACTCGGTTCAGAAATGGTCTTTGTCCACTAAGATAGTCTTGGCAATGATTCTTGACTAACAAAAAATGATTCTCTATGATTATGTGTGTATGCCACAAAGTTTCATGTTTTAAGTTATGATTATTGTGATTACATTTCACTACCACGATTTATCCCATGTTATGAAATTATGATCTCTTTTTCAGGTTAAGATTTCCAAAAGTTATGTGCTTATGTATATGATGTGATTGATATTTCTTTTGTTTACCCTTACTGAGCATTTGAGCTCACCCTTTTGTATGTTCTCTTTCCCCAGGTCAGGAAGAAGGTTATTAAGTAAGATATGCCAAAAGGGACTATAAATATGATGAAATAAATGGGAGACAGTGTAGACTCTTTATGAACCAGTTGTTTATGTTTCCCAGTTTCTAAAGTCACTATACCTATACGGTCCTTTCGAGGTTTTGTTATATGTTGTAATAAGTATGCTTCAATTTTGAAGTATTAACAATGTATGTAAAGTATGGGTCGTTATAGTTGGTATCAGAGGAAAGGTATAGTCAACCTTTGGAAACTAGGATGCGAAAGCCTTAGTAAGAACCCTAAGGATAAGTCTAAGCATAGAACACAATATTAGTGTTTTAGAAATGGCCATGAATAACCTAGGATAAGACCATAAGTGGGAAATTTTATTCTTGATTATGTGGTTTTCCTATTATAATTAGTGTTGCTCACACTATTCTACTTGGTTTTAGTCAATGGCTGGAACCCGAAGGAACCATGTTAATGCGGAATGCGACGGGCAATGAAATGATTGCCCCCCTGAGCAACCAAACATTATGGGAGATGAAATGAAAAATCATGTAGCCATGGTCACACAACTTTCTCAAGCTATGAATCATGCAGGACTTCCAAATGAGCAATGGGAGGAGCAACATTTTGTTGAATCCTTCATGAGGCAGCGTCCACCTTCTTTCAGCGGGTCTACTGATCCATTAGTTTCTGAACAATGGATTAGTACTACTGAAAAGATATTTTCAGTTCTTTAATGTTCTGAACATGATAAAGTCATCTTAGCAGTGTATCATTTGGAAGGAGATGCTGATCAATGGTGTAATCTTATTAAGAATACGAGGCAAAGGGATGAAATTGATTCCATGGAATGGGACGAGTTCAAGATCTTATTTTTCAATAATTACTTCCCTCGTATTCTCCAAAAAAAGATGGAGAAAGAGTTTCTTGAACTGAAGCAAAAGGATGATGAATCTGTTGGTACCTATGAAGAAAATTTTACAAGACTTGCAAGGTACGCTTCTGGTATTATTATCCAACATGAGAGTAAGATCGATCGATTCTTTAGTGGCTTAAAACCAAGTCTTTGAAGGGCGTTAACCATAAGGGACTTCAATAGCTACGAGGAAATCGTTCGATGTGCTCTCAAAATCGAGATGGAGATTGGAGTAACCCATCAGTCATATGGGTTTGATAAGAAGAGGAAAATGGAATTCAAAGGAAAATCTAAATAGCACACTGAAAAGAAGATGATCTTTCCCTTATTCTCAAAGTGTGGAGAGAAACATAGAGGGGGTTGTCTTAAAGGGACAAGTAAATGTTTCAAATGTGTAAAGGAAGGTCATCAGGCATTTGAATGCCGCGATGATGGGAAGAAGATGTCTAATGATGCAAACAAAGGAAGGGATGCACAGAATGAGCCTACTACACTTCACTGTTTCAAGTGCAAGGAGATGGGGAATTATGCCAATAAATTCCCTAATCCTAGGGTTGATGATGATGGTCGACGTCAAAAAACTCTTAAGTCTAAAGACAAAGGAAAGTCACATGCAATTTCTATCAGCGATGTGGAGTACGATAACGATGTGGTGAAAGGTACACATACCATCCACTCTAATGTAGCAAATGTTTTATTTGATTCTGGATCCACCCACTCTTTTATTTCTGAAGAATTTTCTAAGGGTATCACCGTATAACCTCAACAATTAGATGTTGAGTTAGTTGTGACAACACTTAATGGCACCACAGTCGCATCAAAAGTTTATAATTTTTCTTCGATCGAAGTTTGTGGGAAAGTGCTTCCTGCAAATCTTGTGATCCTTCCTATAGTGGAATTTTATGTGATTCTTGGCATGGATTGGCTTTCTTTATATGGAGATCATATCAATTGCCAAAGAATGGAAGTCACATTTCATATTCCAGATCAATCTATGATCATCTATCAATGAAAGGATGAACATAACCTTCCAGTGGAAATTTCTTGCATTTTATGGGTATTGATTCCACTAAATGAAGGTTATTTATCTCAAATGGTTGGTGAGAAACTCACGATTAATAATATGCCCATCGTACGGGAGTTTGATGATGTCTTTCTGGAGGAATTACCAGGTCTTCCACCAAATCGTGAAGTTGAGTTTTCAATAGAACTCGTACCAGGTGCTTGGCCTATTTCAAAGACACCTTATAGAATGGACCCAATTGAGTTGTAGGAATTGAAGAAGAAACTCCAAGAGAATCTTGATAAGGGATTCGTACGCCCTAGTGCGTCACCTTGGGGAGCACCTGTTTTATTTATTAAGAAGAAAGATGGATCAATGAGACTCTGAATTGATTATCGAGAACTTAACAAGATCACTATCAAGAACAAATATCCTCTCCCACGCATTGATGACTTATTTGAACAACTACGCGGAGCTCAATACTTTTCCAAGATTGATCTTCATTCAGGGTATCATCAATTAAGGGTCAAAAGGGAGGTTATACCAAAGATGGATTTCCGTACAAGGTATGGACACTATGAATTTATAGTGATGCCATTTGGTCTTACTAATGCCCCTGCTATCTTCATGGATCTGATGAATAGAGTCTTTAAGGACTATCTTGATCAATTTGTGGTAGTCTTTATAGACGATATTCTTGTCTATTCAAAGAGCAAGGAATAACATGAAGATCACTTGAGAATTATATTGAAGACCCTGAGAAAGGAGAAGCTTTATGATAAATTTACCAAGTGTGAATTTTGGCTTCAAAAAGTTGCATTTTTGGGTCACATAATCTCAAAAGAGGGGATATCTGTGGATCCAGCAAAAACAGAGGTTATCGAAAGATGGTCGAGACCAACAACAGTAACTGAGATCCGAAGTTTTCTTGGTTTGTCTGGATATTATCGACATTTTGTGAAAGATTTTTCACGATTATCTAATCCACTCACCAAGTTGACTTGGAAGGGAGTTAAGTTTGTCTGGACGGAAGAATGTGAAGATAATTTCAAGGAGTTGAAAAGAAGGTTATCCAGTGCACCTGTGCTCACACTGCCTTGTAGTGGAGAAAGGTTTGTGATCTATAGTGATGCATCTAAGAAGGGATTAGGGTGTGTTCTTATGAAAAATGATATGGTGATAGCTTATGCCTCATGACAGTTGAAAATCCATGAGCAAAATTACCCAACACATGATTTGGAATTAGCTGCGGTAATCTTTGCATTAAAGATTTGGAGGCATTACCTTTATGGTGAAAGGTGTGATATTTATACTGATCATAAAAGTTTAATGTATTTTTTCACACAAAAGGAGCTGAATATGCGTCAAAGAAGATGGTTGGAGCTGATTAAGGATTACGACTGCTCAATCCATTACCACCCTCGGAAAGCAAACAAGGTGGCAGATGCATTAAGTCGACAAGACCATGCTAGTTTATCCATGATGAGGATCACAAAAGATCCAATATTTATGGATTTACAAAGGATGGATCTTGGAATTATAATGGAAGGGGGAAAATCTTATCTTTCTCAAATGAATGTTCAACCATCTATACATTGGAAGATTAAAGAGGCACAGAAAGAAGATGTAGGGTTACAAAAGAAGGTGAGAAATGTTCCTGAGTTCAACCTTGATTGTGATGGGATAATAAAGTTCAGGAATTAGGTTTGTGTTCCTCCCATCCCCGAATTAAAGAAGGAGCTGATGGATGAGGCTCATAGTTCTTCATTCTCTATTCATCCTGGAAGCACGATGATGTATAGGGACCTGAAAGAGTACTTCTGGTGGGATGGCATGAAAAGAGATGTGGCGGAATATGTCTCTCGATGCTTGGTTTGTCAACAAGTTAAAGCTGAGAGACTGAAGTCTAAGGGGATGTTACAACCATTACCCATACCCGAATAAAAATGGGAAAACATCACTATGGACTTTGTCATAGGACTTCCTAAAACATCCAATGGAAATAATGCTATCTGGGTCATAGTTGATCGTCTTACAAAGTCTGCACACTTCATTGCTATTATATAGGATTTCTCTCTAGATCAGATTGCCAGGATATATGTAAAGGAAGTGGTAAGATTGCATGGAGTACCACTTTCTATTATCTCTTATCGGGATCCGAGATTTACCTTGAATTTCTGGCAAAGTCTTCAGCATACTCTGGATACATAGTTGAGTTTCAGCACTGCTTATCATCCTTAGATAGACGGTCAGTCTGAGAGAACAATTCAAACCCTAGAAGATATGTTGAGATCTTGCTCTATGGATTTCAAAGGTGGTTGGGATCAACACCTACCTTTAGTGGAATTTTCTTATAATAATAGCTTTCACTCCAGTATTCAGATGGCTCCTTATGAAGCTCTCTATGGAATGAAATGCAGGACTCCAACTTGCTGGGATGAAGTTGGGGAAAGAAAGCTATTAGGACCTGATCTCGTTGATGAAATGGTAGGAAATGTCAGATCTATTCAATAACACATAAGAGCAGCTCAGAGTCGACAGAAAAGTTATGCCGAAAACCGAAGGAAAGACCTATAGTTTGAAGTGGGTGATAAAGTGTTCTTATGAATATCTCCATAGAAGTGGGTTACGAGATTTGGAAAGAAGGGGAAGTTGAGCCCTAGATATATCAGTCCTTTCGAAATACTGGATCGTGTTGGGAAGGTAGCTTACCGATTGGCGCTTCCACCGAATCTCTCTCAAGTTCACGATGTGTTCCATGTATCTCTCCTGAGAAAGTACATACCTGATCCTTCACATGTACTCAGCTCAGAAATTGTACCGCTGGAGCAAGATCTTTCTTATGAAGAAAAACCGATAGAGATTCTGGATCGTAGAGAAAACGTCCTACGAAACAAGACCACTCGCTTGGTGAAAGTTTTATGGAGGAACCACCAATTATAAGAAGCTACTTGGGAGCTTGAGGATATGATGAGGGAGAGGTATCCTCATCTATTTGTTACAAAGTGATGAATTTCGAGGGCAAACTTCATTTTATGGGGGTAGAATGTGACACCCGAGACTTTTATGTAATATAAATCATCAAAGGAATCTTTTTCTAAACAACACTTTCTTAGATTGCTTTACATGAAATCGCGACCTTCCTCGATAGCCTGTGTCGTACGCAATACCGAGTTTCACTAAACAACGATATGCTATTAAAATATTATTAAAACTAGCCGTTATGAATAGTAATAACCACTTTATGAAATTTTATAAATTTTATTTTTCAAAATGGACTTCATTTTTGGATTCGGAATATCGAAATTAGCCTAGGGTGAAATTTTGGTATTTTTCTGAAAACTTTCAATTTTCGATGAATAGTGAAACCACTAAGTTGTAGTTAAAAAACTGAATTTTTCATAAAACATAATTTTACCGCTTCTGTGAGTGGAATTTCGAAAATCCAAGAGACACGGTTAATATCAAGGACTAAAATGTGGTTCAATGATATGAAAATATTTTTTGGTGAATAGTAACTTTTTACTTTTTTTTACCACGGCAAAAAGTAAATAGGGTAATTAAGGGTAAATATGATATTATTATTACCCTAACACATGTCCTAATTCTATTGGATAACTGTAATTCGACCAAAAACAAACTTAGGAATAAAATATGACCATTTAGGCCCACTTGGATTAGATTAGGACATTTATTATTAATTTATTTAAAGAGGGGTTAAAATAGTTAAAATCAATGTTTAATAAGTAAATAATTTTTAATATGGGGTTATACATTAGATAAATTAGACTATAAATATTCCTTAGAAAGCTAAAAAGATTTCCTACATAATGGTATTTTATTTGTAATTTTTAGACATTAAATAATTTAATTTATTTATGACACAAGGATGATGCAGTAATTATCTTATTAATGAAATTGATGTTATAAACACCAAAATAAATGTAATTTGAGACTTTTTATGAATTCCACTAATTTTTTAGGTTTATATGACATGTTAGTATTTATTTAATTAACTTGGTTCGAACTAATAATTCTATTATGATTTTCACAAAAATCAATTACTAAATAGTGTCAAAATTGACATAAAGTAGTTTTTAAAACAAATAATATATTGGTAATTGTTATTTTATTCCTCAAAATCTAAGGTTCGGCCAAATGACTTAGATAAGGTTATATATATTAATAATAAACAACTTGGGGTTCGTTTGGCTGCTTATAGTAAGTTTATTAACCTTATATTATAAGAACACAAGAAGACATGGTAAAAGTAAAATTATTTAACTTAATGTTAAATCTAAATGATAAAGTTAAAATAGGAACCTAAACTTGTCTAAATTCTATTGGATGAGAGGAGTTCGACCCATCCCCACCTTAGCTTCGAAATATATCAATTTGGAGCTATTTAAAACCGAACTTGACTTTATAATAAAATAATATTTTTTGTTATTCCAAATGTGCCCCTCTCCTCCCTTATAAAAGGACACCTCCTCCCCCTCTTCCTCACACCACTTTGAGCCTTAAAGCTCGGCCAACCCCTGCCACTGTCTCCTATCTCCTTCCCTAGAGACATCCTAGAGGTTCTGGTCTTCCCCAAAGACCAATTTTAGTTCCCTAAAAGAAGGTCTCAAAGAAGCACTTCAATGAAGAGGTAATGTCTGTTACCGATTCTTTCATCTTTATTTCTTCTTCCACTTCTTCTTCTTTAGTTGTTTCATTATGAAGTAATAACATCAGTATCACTCATATACTGATATGTTATTATAAGTATGAAACAACCCTATTTCACCATCTATCCATCCTACGGAAAAAGAAATCACCGCGCGTGCGAACATACGGAATACCATCTCCACGCCGTGGTGTAATCTATTTTCCACCACCACCTTACTTGTATGGGTATAATGGTGTAAATAATGACTATATATGACTACTATAAAGTGATTTTGATTCTGAAATAGTATACATACACTCCAATACAATTCCACAATCATAGGAACGATATCATCACTCGTGCGTACGTACGGAATACCGTCTCCACGATGTGATGCGACTCGTTCTACATGATCTTCATTTCATAATGATTATATAAATGAATTGAATGAATTAATATGATATATATTACACTAATACCATTCTGGAAATGAGGTATCTATAACCTAATGAAAAGAATAAGAATTTATTTGACAAAACACGCATAAGAACAAAAATTTATAAACACCCGAATAACAAGTAGCAATGAAATATTACTACTAAGAATCTAAGAATATGACCATATATGATATCATAAAAATAAGTATGATTCTGTAATAAGTCAATAACATTATTTAAATCATTATACAGGAGGTTCGGACACTTACAAAGCATGTCGGACCTAAGGTAAGGGGAAATATCACAACCTCATTTTTATCCGAGATTGTTTTTACTTTGGCATTTACTGGGGTGTATTTTATCATCCACATCCATGTTTCCTCAATATGTAATATTATTTCCATCCACCTACAATTTTTTAAATCCAATTTTACCCTTCGGTGAGTTTTTAATTAAGGATATGAAAGGAATCTTTTGTCATTTTTTGTACGAGGTACTTTTTGACTTTTCTGATAAAAGTACGAAAAATGTTTTTTAACTTATACGGAATGAATGGATTTTTAAAACATTATTTCCAAGAATATTCCTTTACAAGGTTTCATGTTTATTTTTAATCAACTTCATTTATTTTAAAGTCGTATGACATGTTATGAAAGGAAAAATGTTTTTGAAGAAGAACAGATATTTTCCTCAAAAATGGAGTTCAAGTGTTTTTTCAAAATTATTTTCCATCTAAGATAATAAAGGGTTCTATTTTTATCCCTATTATTACATTGATTTTATTATGTTGTGATGGAATTATTTTTATGAATTCATTTATCTTATATGAATTGTTTTATGATGTCATGATGTTTAAGAATCCCATTTTTATTACATGGGTTATGTAATGATGTATAATTTATGATTTTGTGGCACACATAAGAATAGTATCATTATGAGATGGATGGGACCTATATCTCCCTCCAATGCATTGGGTAAAGATTTTATATCTCATGAGATAGACATGGCTGGAACGGTAGGTTATACCGGTTCAGTGAAACATGACTGAAACGAGGGTGACTTGGTTCAGAAATGGACTTTGCCCACAAAGATAGTCTTGGCAATGAGTCTTGACTAACAAGAAAAGATTCTCAATGATTAGGTGTGCATGCCACAAATTTTCATGTTTTAGGTTATGATTATTGTGACTACATTTCACTGCCATGATTTATCCCATGTTATGAAATTATGATCTCTTTTGCAGGTTAAGATTTCCAAAAGTTATGTGCTTATGTATATGATGTGATTGATATTTCTTTTGTTTACCCTTATTGAGCATTTGAGATCACCCTTTTGTATGTTTTCTTTCCCCAGGTCAGGAATAAGGTTATTAAGTAATATATGCCAAAAGGGACTATAGATATGATGAAATAAATGGGAGACAGTGTAGACTCTTTATGAACCAGTTGTTTATGTTTCCCAGTTTCTAAAGACACTATACCTATACGGTCCTTTCGTGGTTTTGTTATATGTTGTAATAAGTATGCTTCAATTTTGAAATATTAACAATGTATGTAAAGTATGGGTCGTTATATCCACGGTGGGTGGCTTCAAAAGAAGAAAAAAAATCATAATTCTCATAAAATCAACTATGCAATAGATAATAAAGGTCGGTGTCCTATGAACTCAATAGTTTGACAATGGAAAATATTCCCTAGATGGTTCTATATAAGTTACCCACAAAAAGAGGTTATAACAACCAAAAGTAATTTCTTCCTTAGGGGATGATTTTCCGACCTCCATAGACACCATGACATCCATGCCCATTATCATGCCTCATATCCATAAATCAAAAGAAATATATAAGAAAATTCCATCATTCATGTTTGGAAATTACCAAGACGTTCTCATTCTATAAACTCTTTGGGTCCATCACCCCAAAAATCATAGTAAATGTTGTTTGCCCTAAAATATGAATAATAATTTTCTAGTTTGCAAGACATTACACATCCAATGAAAAGATAAACCAAAAATCTATAGGATAAGAACCTACAATAGGAACTCTAAGTAAAATTTTAGAATCATCTCAATAAACCAACACTTTTCACGTTTTAGTAAAACTATGGAGCAATAAAAAAATTGAAAAAGTGTAAAAACCCAAAATTCCAATAATCATATTCGGTAGAAAACCCACAAAGGGAGTCCTAAGAAAAAATTATGTTATGACTGCAAAGGCTAAATAATAGTGGACATGGACAAAAATTAGGGTGATAGTATAAAATATGCAGAGCATGTAAGGTTTTGTATATAACCCTAGAAATAGTCATAGACTTGCTCGTTCAATCCCCAGGGTAAAAATAAATTAAATAATAACATGATAATTCCAATTTCATTGTCCGAAATATTTGCTTAATCCAATTTCTAGTTGGGATTATATTTTAAAATGTGAACTCTTATAATTAATCTGAATTACAAGAAAATACAAAGGAGAAGAACAAGAGAGTAAAAAATAATTCATTACATTTTATGGTAATGGAGAAGTGTTAACAACTTGGAGTCCCTTCATATGATCAGGAAATTGTGATCATATAACCCACTAATCTAAGTTGAAAAGCTATAACAACAGCTGGTTCGAGTCTTCTATATCATGAAGAAGATCAGACAGAGCTGCAGCCTTAGTTGGTTAACCAACCTGAAACACCTCTGTATTCTCAGCTATATCAAATCCATCATTTTCCTCCTCTTATGCATGTCCATTTACATTATTGTTTGTTCCCTCAGTGCATGAAAACTCTTGCTTAAGGCATTCTTGTACATGGCTATGAAACTACATCTCTTGGTGAATTCTCTCTGCCAAGGTCTATTTCTCCCTGAATTTACCTTATCATCTCATTCCACTCCGACATGTGCAATAGCTTTAGTCATGAGGATATGGTTGGTGATTGAAAGGTGGGACATGGATTATAAAATAAAAAGATGACAATGTAGCATGCTAGTTATCTCCCATTAAGTGAATACCTACATCATGATGTCATGGATAGAATTATATTAAAATCACTCATACCCACTGAACAAGAATGAGTGATGTAAATTGGAAATTTCTTTTGGAAATTCATCCATGGGTGTTTAAGAGATCAACTTCTAGATACCATTCCATAGCCTATGATGCATGGCATGAAGGTTATCCAACCCTTCTTGTTCTGTCTCAGAGTTAATATTAGATGGATTAATATATTTATTATTAATGAGAACCACAAGATAGGGTCTTGATCTAACAACTTCAGCATGACCCGACCTCTCTATAGCTACTTCTTTTATTGTATCGATAGGATGGATTATCAAATCATTAATTGAAACTACAATAGCTTATGGTTGTGATATTGAAATAAAAATATTGAAACAAGTTGGCATCTATGCCTTGATTACCAAAGGGGGTATTTGGATAGGTATTGAACTGACCTCCACATGATTGGATATCAACATCCATAACCCCAATTATTTCCTCAACACCTAATAATGTGAGTGCCATATCCAAATTCCTTGATTGGACATTATGTTTTTCCATAGAAACAGGTGACATGAGACTATGATCATCCGAGTTGGTAGATTCTAGAAGATCACTCACAGAAACCGTGCCCATGGGAATAATCATCAAATATTATATAAGAACCACTGATTTCGATTCCCCTTGATCATGATTGACTCCCTACTCTATGGAGGTGTCCCCATGAGTAGTGGTATTTGTGTTCTCAATAGGAACATCAACTCCTGAACACACCCCCTCTACGGGGGTAGATGTCATTTGTTTAGAAGTGGTAAATCTATTAGAACATGGGATCTCAGAGATACTCTCAATTAACCAGGGCTCTCCATCTAGCTCATCCACTACCGATGAGGTCGTTACATTAATCTTTATTGAAGAAGTATCAACACACTAAACTAAATATTAAACCTATTAAGACCCTCAAAATATTTGAATAGTGTTGTTTGGTCTTGAAAATAAACCCAATGGGGTTAGGAATTCACCAAACAGCATTGGTTGGACTATCTTCCATGTACCTTTTCATCCATAAACACTAGTGGTATCTCCCGTATCTCTGAATAAGTGGGAACTATAGATTCCTGGTCAAGTTTCGTCTAACAATTGCCTATTATCCTGAACATTATATGGATCAATAGCTGGGATGTCTTATGGCTCCTCGTGGTAACCCATAAGGATAATCCATTATAAAGAGTTCAGGATTGGGATAGAGGTGAAGACACTGTGGTTAGATCTTTAAGGATGGCCTCTATATGTTCCATGGTTATAAAAGATCCATCTCTACTAACTCCTATGTCCGAAGGTACATTCTCCCCAGCTACGGTACCCATTGGGGTGTATTCCAAGGAATTTGTTGCCTCTCAAATCTCCAGAAATTCCTATATAAATGAGGAGTATTGGTTTAAGGTCACAATAAAAAAGAGAAACAGGGCTGACATGAACACCTATATCTACCTATTTGGGAATATTGCTTGGCTCTATGATTATCACCTTGTATTCTACTTGGTCATTCCAATAATATCTATCTGTGAATGTGTGGAGGTAATTATCCATCTCTTCATGATACATAGTAAACTCACATGGACCCTCATGAGCTTAAATTCGTAAGGGATTAATGACTGATCGAAGTTTAATTAGTCAAATGGTGTCTTCCTAAAGTATTTTCCAAATATCTTCTACCAACATATTGGCTCTTGATGTATCTGAAGCCTTGAAAGACTCTATATATTACATATTAATAGGTATTGGTAATGCGAGAAGTTCCCCCTAGGGATGTTATCCTAGTTCTGGTAGTCTTAATTACATTCTAAAAACCATATATGTCCTAGAACACTTCAAAATTGACCACTAGTGATACCAAGGGGGAGAACGAGGAATCTCCCCTAAACCAATTGTAACAGGGGGGTCGACATTGTAAACATCCCCCAAAATATGACTATCATTATCATTATTCTCATTATCTTCTGAACTCAACATGGCTAGAAATCATTAAGAGTTTCTATTATGGTTGTACATGGAATGAATTGAGTAATTAAAATCTCAAAGATAGACATCCACTATATAAGGGTCGATATCATATTGGATGTCAGGAAAAGAAGATATATAACCATACTCAATAACTATGGCCTCTTTATCCTGTATTAAATTCCATGAAGAATTAGCCAGATGGTCCTTCCTCATGGAGTTATATTTTATTTAGATTAACGAGTAAGAGGCATCAAAATGGATAGATTCTTGATGCTGAGAAATAGCATTAGTAGCTTGGAGGTTGAACCCCAGTCCCTTAAGGCGTTCATGTGAGGTTCAGAAACTATGGATTTACATTGATACTTCCTAAGCCTATAATGAGAAACAATTTGTTTATGTTTTCTTCTATCCTTGGAGGAATTATGGGCTTTGAGAATAAGGCAATGTTTTTCTAGTTGATTTGTGGGGAATGATCAGATCCAGGTCTCTACATAGATTACCATCAGGGTAGGATGGAAATACATATTATAATGATGTTTGAAACATCATTGGGTATCCTCCTGAGTAAACATCATCCAGAGTTGTTGAGATACCATTAAATGTAATCCTAATTTTGTGCTATTAGTGGTATGGGGACACCTTATCTGGGTATAATTGAATTAACTATAAAATCATCAGGGTACATATCCATCACAAAAAAGGTCCCCATCAATCCTGTTATCCAAGATATACACTTTAAGGGAAAAAAGTTAGCCTATATTGAAGAACCCTTTTATTCTTCATTAAAAAACACATGTGGAAGGGTAAGGTTCCTAGTTGAAACAGTCATAGTCGTTTAAATGTTCATTCAAATCATGTTCACTCCATTCTAATGGAATTACCCCACTTTTTCTTTGGAGGTATGATTGGATATTATTTCCTAAGAGTGGTTGAGGATTGATAAATAAGTATCCTAAAAAAGGTCCTAATATCCATCCCTAGACAATTTGAATGTGTCCTACTAGTAGGTATGGTAATCTCCCTTCACTAATCTATCTCATTGTACAATAGATTTTCAGTAACATATAGATAGTTTGACTAATTCACCTTCTAGTGGATAACTAATCCACCATTGTAATTGATTTGACTCTGAACCTAGTATCTGAATCATGAACTAGTAGAATCCATCAACTTAGAAACATGTCGAAAAATTCTTTTAATCCTAACATCCATTAATTATTTGGAAGGATTTTCCCACCCTATTCGTTGAATCGAACCTCTTACAAAATGGGACAATGAGAACCCATCTACCTTTGAGTTTCAATGGCTGTGAGAGACCCCTGTCTTTTCACCTAAGGCTCTTGATTACCTTCTGTGGGAAGGAAATTTATCCAATATAAAAATGAAACATTTTTCAAGGGACTATGGTCATTATCATTTAAAATGGATTTTCCTTGTAAATGAGTTTCTTAGAAAAAAGGGGAGTCCTCTCCACATCATTCTAATCCTACGTGGGTGGAAAATATTCTTTACACATATAACTAACAATGAGGTCACCCAAAATAAACTAGACAACCCAATGGCTAATACCGACTTCCCCATGCACTAGATGAATGATATTTGTGTCTGGGCTCTATCTGCTCAATAAATGCGAGATAATCTATTCATTTTTGTGGGTTTATATCTAAAAAAACTATACCACTTCATATAAACCCATATCTTTCTACTCGACTTTGAATTCCTCATAGAACTAGAGACCCCAAAAGGACACCCCCATTCAAAGACAAAGGAGCTCCAGGATGAAGGTCCCATTTTATTATCCAACTGTGTTTCTCGTCTTCAGTGGTTGTCCATGAAATGTTATGATAGAAATGATATTTTTCATCTGTCCCTTATAGTGTTTCCTCCATCGACCAAAGAGAATAATTGATAAAATATCTGGTAGCAAGGGACTCTCTGATAAATTCTCTCGTTGATGAAATTTTTGGCTATAGGAATAATGTGATTTAAAAAATAGATGGTAGGTCAGTTTATAGAGAGAGGCTCTAGTATGGCTATGTTAGAAGGTATCCCAAATACATAAAGAGGTAACATTTATGATACTGGATTTTCTGTTTGACCAGAACTAAGAATTCCCATGAGGAGATGATGATGTGGGTTAACAATGATTGTATTTTTGATAGAATCAATTAAGGATTTTCTCCTTTAATAACTGGAGGAGAGAACACCCATCGCAGAAGGAGAATAAGAAGCTGTAGAAGTGTCCTGTGAAGTGTCCATCATGTTTTATACATGAAGGTTTTAAGTAAATTAATTTCTACAAACAAAATAAAAAATAAAAAATTATTATTATTCTTAAAGATGATTAGTTTTTGGATGTATCGGTCCATAAAATATTCATTTGTAGAAAACTATCATCCTATGAATTAACAGTCCGTGAAGATGTTTTCCCAGAAATCATTAGCAAACAAAGATATGGTTAATGGATAAATAAATCCTCAAATAATCTACTATTATATGTGAGTCATAACTCAACATTCACTGTTGGTCAATTTTGGTTTGTGGGTAAAAAATATTAGTTTGTGAATAAACGGATCCCCAGTAGAGGCAATTCATGGAATCCATACATCGTTAAGGATTCAAGGGATTTCTGAGTTCACTGAGAGAATTTATAAATAAAAAAGTAGTTGGGTCCCTGTATATAGGCATCATCGCCTCCTATGGATCCACCCTTATACCAAAAACCAGTTCAAAAATAGCATCAATTGCTACATCTGAATAGCGACCTCTTCATTCCGATTAGAACCCATTCCAATGGGGGAATTTATTCTGTCCTAGTAATTCATAATAGAAGATGAATCTAGTTCAATCAATTTTGGTAAATTATGAAAAACAAAACAAATAAATAATTCATGAAAAAAATGTTCAATGGGACATAATATTGAAATATGAAGCAAACCACGAAGTGAAAATCTATTCACAGTTTCCCCACATTGTAAGGCTTTCTACCCATCCACAAAGCATAGGCCAACATAATCAGTAGCACCAGCAATAAAACAGAGTCATTTATGGAAAGAGTTGTTGATTTCCTCTTTTTCAAACAATCGCCCATGCGTAATAAATCTCTTATAGTGAGAGGTGATGAAATCCTCTCCTGAAAACAATATGAATTCATTTTTTGAACTATGTGGGGATTTTAGTGCCCATTAAAGGCCCCTCATACAAACTAATTCCATAATGGGATACCAAAAAAGACACTCCATGACCCACCATGGATGACTGGCTGCTACAGTATCCATTTCCTCTACTTCTCTATAAATATAACTCGAGGGTAACCAATGTAAGGATCAACACAAAGAGACATTCCCACAAATAGATGAAAAAATGATGAGATCCAATATAATGACCCAAAAAAAATATCATTTTTAGATGATTCTATATAGACAAATTCCTCTACATATCATTAGGGAGAAAATCACAACCCATTCTGTGGTCCGTGAAACCACAAAACTCTCTATGGATGTAATTACGGAAGGTTGAAAACCAATGGTCCATTTGTGCATAGGTATCACACCTTGTAAAATGTTATTTGGGTGGAACCCTACCCAACGTAGCCATAATCCACATGGAAGGAATTAATCATCGCATAAAAATATGCTAAATAGATAGATCCTGGCCCCATGTTGAAAAACACTATGCGGCCTGAACCCAGGTCCACATACCACAACGGTATAAGAATGACTCCCTTAAACATATAGAAATATGATATGTAGAGGGAACACCACCCCATGTGAGAAAATTATTCCTGAATATGGGAATTCTAGAGAATCTACCCTCCGATGGAAATCATCATCTTTTGTCAGGAATTTAGTCCCCACGTTGCCCCATCCACGAACCATTCAGATAACATCCGGCAAAGTCCCCTTCCAAAACCGCATAATTCATATGATAAGATCATCATGCACATCGTCATGTTCATTTTGGATTCCTTACTTATGGTAGGAAGTGTCACATAGGAAACCTCAGTAGAAATTTGGATCCTTAGAATGTACCAATGTTTACATTCCTTTGGTAGCATGTTCCAGCTTTAGAATATCCATGTAAACCTCATAGTTATGTGAATTGAGAAGAACAAGATCAATTTATCTTTTCTAATGAATTTCATTGACCATTCCCATATTTTCTAGAAATAATTTTAGGTCACTCTTCCTCAGTTAAGCCCTGATATTTTCTTTCAAGTGGTGGCACTTTTTCTCCTCCCTACCTCCAATTGGGATGTAGAAGTATAGATCAATATATATGAATACCCAATTCACCAATATTTATGAAGTGATGGGAACATTAAATGACCTCTTTCTCTATCCCTTTGGGCTCTAGAACCATCTATCAGCTGATGGAGCAGTATGTGTGATCTTCATATCTACTGCCTTCCCTTTTTTCACACACCGAGCATGACTCTCGTGGGATTAGAGGTTTCTAGATATCCAAATATTCGCTTGATCCCAACATATTAAATGGTCCTTCTCTATATATGTAATCCCTAGCATCAATTAGAATGTTCCTCATATAAAGTGTAATCCCCTAAACCAAACCTCATCCTTCAAAGGGTCATATTCTAAATGAAGAATCACCATGTGGAAATCCCCCATGTATAAGCCCCAATAATGTACCCTTTAATGGTTATCCAATAAAGTGTAATTCCCAACACAAACCAAACTATGAGGCTTTGATTGAAAACATACCAGGATACATTGGAAGATTATTTTATATCAAAATCTAACACCAAAATCACGATTATCTCTTCAAGGCCACATTCCCAATAGTGTCATATCCACCTGGGATGCCATATAATTTCTAAGTATTTTGGTCCTCCTATGTATAAGCCCCAACCCATACTAAATTTCACCTTAACCTAGAAATCATTGCTGCATTACATTAAAATGCATGGTTGGTTCAACATCATACGACCGTAAAAGGAAATGTGTGTAGTTAAGTGACACTGAACTACGTGGGTTTTGATTCATCTAACAAGGATACATAAGAAACCTATCTTATGGGTGCAATTACAACATCAATACAACCTATTCACCCCCCCCCCCCCTTATATGACAAAAAAATCTATAGTGCCTCATCATGTAGTATAAAACCAATGTTGTCTCAGTAAACAATGGAATCCTCTATATTTACAGAAAAGGGTTACATTTATTGAGAACCTAAAAAATATATAGATACATACATTTATGGAGAACCTTAGATACATACATACGATCTTAAACCCATGTTAATTCATGATATACCATTATGATAGGGTCAATCTATAGACACATTCTTGGGAATGAACCAAGGGTTCATGAACATATCATAAATCACTAATAGAGTGTCAAAACAGGAAATAGTTTCCCCAAAGAGGGTGTGATGATCATTAATTACCATTCTCTTGACCAATGATAGTTCTTAAATTTCATTGGAGAAATCATCCAACAAATGCCTACCTTTGGAATTAAGTTCATTGAAACATTTTTGTGAGAGATATTGGGAGTTTCTGGCTCCACAAACAAACTCCTTAGAGAACATTTAGAGATTTTATACTCAATATCAGTGATTGAATACCAAATATCCCATGTAATAAACCCAATTAATAATAACCCATATCTGTGTGAATCATAAATAGAAAACAAGGCATTAATTACTTGATATGAAACACCCTTCATTTGATAAAAATTATATATTTCCCAATCCCTATCAAACCATTTTGTTAAAGGTATATTCACATCATTGGGTAAAAAATTCCAATGTTTTTCCATTATTTGTGAACAATATGAAAGTATGATATAGGTATACTCTTTATAGAATGAAATAACTATATAATAATTCATCAAACTGAATACTAAAATCACAAATATCAATTAGTGGCATATGATAAGCAATCATTTTAGTAGTAGAAACAACCACACATATTTTTATACTAATACCAATCTCTAACCATAATTGATTTCATTGTGATAGAATGTATGATAATGGTCATCTTAATCTTACAAACAATGCCTTAAACCAATACATAATGTTCATTCCATCTTCGTTGTATGACATGACATCTTGATCTTACCATCACGACCCATTTCCATTATATCTTGATCTTACCATCATGGCATCATTTCAATGACATCATGGTCTTAATATCAACTCCACAAATAAAGTATGTATTAATTAATGGTTAGGCATACACCAAATACCCAAAACATTTATATCATGCGACCCACTAAAGCATCTAAAGAATATATAACATTTTCCCCCACTCATAGTTTAATATCTCTCAATGCATTCACCATAATAAATAAATTAATAACAATATAATTCATAATTACATTCCTTAGTTACCAATAAAAATCCTTATCTAAATAATAAACATATGGAATTTCAATACATTACATAATTAAAAAACTAAATAACGCGATAATAAATGATCTAAAGAGAAAATTTGGATTGTAACTGTAGATAATACCCTCAATAAAACCTTATAATCTCTTAAGTATGTTAACATTGATTAAAAATTCCATTATTGGAACATTATAAATTTACATAAAGAACTAAAAAGAAATACCCCATAAATTTTTTATTCCTTTTTTAGAAAATATTTTATAATGAAAATGAAATATAAATGTCTTTAATAAAACACGAAAACATTGAGAGGATGTTTGTTAAGGGAAGTTGATAAAGGTGGGTGGAAAATGCGCAAGTACCAAAATTATTTTTAAAAATATTCTTTTCACATTGAAAAAAATCAATGTTCATTGAAAATAAAATAGTTACTCCATTATAATTATCGTTTTCAATAAGAAAACACCAAAAAAAATTAAAACATAACATCAATTTATAAATCGAAAAAAATTTATTTTGAGAAGTCAAAAGAGAATGTTCCACTAATATGCAGTGTAAGAGAAAAGATTCAAAAACATATTTCAGATAAATCTCTATTTTGAAACACACATTAATAATATAGAAATATGAATTCCATTTGAAAATTGTAAATGGGAAATATTAATATCAAATGAAATAATAAATAATATTTTGACCAAAAAAATAAATAAAAACATCAGTGGGAACACGAAATTGAATATAGAGTATAAAAATTCCAAACCAAAAAATTTATAATATTGGAATGAAAGTCCTTCAACATTGGTTAATTTTTTATTAGAAGACCTTCATGGAAAGAATATGATATAGAATTTTACATTACATGAGTTAAATGAATTACTTGGTAAGATATAGTCATAGGGTATTATGTACACCACATAATTAATGAAGGTGTTAAATATATAATATATCTCAATGAAGGAAATTTGAGATGAGAAAACCCTTACCTTTTACATCCATATTTCATAAAATCTATTTAACATCATTTATAATACAAAAAATCCATTTTAATAATTTATGTAATAACATTATTCAAATATATTACCTCTTATATTCTTCATCAACAATATTTTTTTGTGAATATAAAAGTTAGTTATATAATAAATTCAATAATGCAATTTAGTTTTCTTTATTTCATTTGAGTTTCATAATTGTAATTTTGGTTATAATATATTGATAAAAATTATATCATTCCTATATTATAAGAGTTAGTAAAATAGTAATTTAAAATTATTTATTAATTTCTATTTTTAATCAATGGTATTCATTGGTATGGTTTGTAAAAATGGAATCCATGATGGGATTGTTTGGGGAAATTTTTCAATATCAATTATTTAATGTATAATGATCACTAATTCATGTGTTATTCTTCAAAAATATTATTGATGACCTATATAACTCATTAATTTCATATATATTCCTCAAATACATATTTATAACTCTCTATAAAATGTGTTGATGAAAAAACAATTCATCCATAATAAGGTAGTCAACATGTATGCACGTGTGACACTTTCGTTTTTTAATGGGTGAAAATAAAAGAAGGTATATAGTTATTTATATTTAAAAACCCATAATTATCATAAATATAATATTTACTCATTAAATTCATTCTTATATTCGCATAGTTATGGCATTGATGAATAATGACATACATCGTTTCTGGAGGATGAAGACTACATATACGCATAACAAACATTTTAATTTTTCTAAATGGTTGGAAGAATAGTAGAAACTTATTAATACAGGTGTGTAATAAAAATTTATTATTCTAATTATAATGATAAAATAATGTTAGTATTCATAGCATATATTTATTTTATGTTGAAAAAGGAATGTAAATAATAGAAATATAAAAGGCTTATTTTAGTGTATTTACAATACTCCTCGGGACAAATACACGAGCCTAATTAGAATGGTATTCTAGTAAAAAAACTAGAACATGGGAGAGAGGGTTTGGAGGAAGTTTTGGTATAATTTGATCGATCCAAATGGTTTTTGGCGTGTGGATTAGTGTGGTGTCGAAGGGATCTATTTAAAAGTCCGAGGGATGGAACTTTTTTAAATATCTACAAATCTTTTTAATGGAATGTCACATTAAAATGAAATGATGGTTCTGATCATAGTGGAATAACTTATTGGGGCTGATCCCAATTTAGAAAATTTTGGATTCGATAGATCATTTTCAAACTGTGCAAGAAATTAATAGTAAGACCAATAAATTTTGTTTCATTGAATATTGACATAGAACGCCTGGACAATGACAAAATCATTTTCATGCTAAATTTAAAATTTAATAAATTAAATACAAATAAATATTACCTCATTAGTGATATATTTATTTTTATTATATTTCAATTTCTCCAAACCCTTTTTTATAATTCATTGTTGAATTTTTCATTTGCAAGTGTTGAATACCTCTAGAAGTGATACACACATGCAATTGTTATATTTTAACAACACTTGTGAATAATATAGTGATTTCATGGTTGATTGATAATCATGAAATTTTCTTCTTGATCTATTTATGATTATTCATTTTGGAAGATATCATATGGATCATATTTATTTGAATGGATATGAGAAGTATGTGGAGAGTTCTAGAGAGCAATCTGTTGTCCGCAATGATTCTCAATTAATCACTCATAGAATGTATTATTTGCCTATTTAAGGAATTGGTTTGGGGTTTTTAATTTCTTTAATTAAAAAATTTCCACCAATAAAATGTTAAATCCATGTATATCCCCAATACATTGTTTAATATAATAAAATTTTTAGTATCTTTCCATGGTGGGGAATAATAAGATCCCCAATAAATATTATTTCACTAACTTGAAAATTAATATTTTAAAATATACACAATCCTACTATTCTCATCCATCTCATCATTTATTGAATGTCTGAATAAATATTTTATTAAATATTTATTTGTAAATATATATTACATTCGCAGTCTAAGAAATAAATATTTATTATATATTTACTTAATTAAAAAAATATTTATTAATGAATAAATAATTATTTCTCACCTCAAAATAACATACAAGAAAAAAATATTATATATTCTTGTAATTTAAAAATTAACATGTGAATAAATATTTATTTAATATTTGTGATCAATAAATATTGAATTAAATAATTTCTCAGTTTTGATAATAATATTTTTTTAAATAATTAAATTCAAATAGAAAATAATTGATATGAATAGAAACACTTAATATATGATCCTCTATGGTTCTTTCTTATTTGAAATAGGCAAACATGCCCAAAGTCTAAGACTACTATATAAAAAATGGTTACCGAACCCATGTTGAAGAAGTTAATGTCGCAACATTGACAACTACACATGAATGCTAAAAATTTATTTTAATCCCTTTTCATTATATCTCTTCAATCATGTTTCATACTTGTGTCACCAACCTATATTCTAGATATTTATATCCTTGAGTATCAGATATAAATTCATTATTATACCATGGATATAGAATTTTATATAACAATTCCATTTTAATCAAAGGGTTGAGATATCATCTTCTATAGAGTTGGAGAAGAAAAATCTGGCCTCTAATTATTCATCAATGACATATCATTCATGCCTAGTGTACCCAACATCTCCTTGATTTTTTATCTTCATGGTTTGTGTTAATACATATAAGTGTGTGAATCATGGAAATAATTAATAATAATTTTAATATCTATTGACTATTACACATGCTCGCATATAAGAATATACAATGACACATAAACATGTGGAATTCATACATGTGAATCTGTTCTCATAATATGTTGTCTTAGAGATTAGAAATTGTGAAATTCATAAAAATATTTCTCATCTACATGTGAGTACTCACACCTGACATTCAACATTTTATGGGTCCTATTATATAATTTTATCCAATCATAGAACTATATTTAAAAATATCATCATGAAATTTCAAGTTTCTCATCATAACAAGAAACTTATATAACCTTATCAATGTAATAAACAATCCAAGAATTTATTGTATTATATTCATACAGAAAAATTAAAAACAATTGAAAATATTTTTTATTATATTAAAATCCTAAAATATACATGTAATCTATATTTCTAATAATAGGTTCTATAACACCAAATCCAATAGGAAAGTGGCTCTAAAAGTAGATAATAATATATATTTAATAAACCTTGGTTAATAGATCCTTAAATTATTAATATAAAGTTTCGGTTTGAGGAATGTTATAATTTTTATCATTAGTTTTTACTTTTACCATTATTTACATTAACTATGGTACCTCATTTTTTATTCATGGTACCTTATTCTAATGACCAAAATTTAAATTTGCCTCATTAAAAAATTTTGATATCATTATTCTAAATATCAAAATCATTTTATAATATTATAATTCAAAAAATATTAATTTTAAAATTTAAAATAGAAAGTTTATAATCCATAAAAAAAATTCAGAAAAAATATTACATTGGTTAAGAAATATTAACTATATATTTATAAGTAAAAACGATATTTTTAAAGTATAATTATATATATAAAATATATTTTTTATAAAGAAAAAAGGTTTTATAAAATTTTATTTCATTTTTAATCATAATGATTCCCTAAAAGATTTATAATTGTAAAAATTATTTCATCCATTATTCACATAAATATAAATATTTTTTGAAACAACCAAAATATTTATACAAAGCTAATTTTAGAATATGGAAAATGGAAATAATGTTCCTTACATAAAATTTATGATTTTAAATAAAAATGTTTATATTTTAAATGGAAATATATAATATAATGAATAGATTTTATAGAAAATGGGTCCTTGAAACATTATTTATTATTAATCATATTTATTATCAATTAGTTAATTAAATATAGTTTAATATAATATTTCATACATTTAAATATTTAAATTTAACATTTCATCTTTTAAAATTGTTCAATTTAATTTGATACGAACAAATGAAAAATAATTAAAAAAATTCTTTGATAAACAATCCATTTAAACATTACATCATATGAATTATTTATATTATAAATATTAGAGTTTATAATTGAGTAATATAATTTTTTACTATCAGTTTTATTCTTTTTCTATTTTTCGTATTACTGGTCATATAATGTGACAAGTTCCATTTTATTTTGATGTTCCAAGGAAAACATGAAATTTAATATGGTATTTAGTTAAAGGATAATTACATATTGAAATCATATGGTGTAACATTCTCCCACCCTTAAATAAATTTCAGCCACACAATTACTATTTTTTCTTAGAAAAATGATTATATATTTAAATATGGATAATATAAATTATAGTTAATTGGTTTTAATGTTACTTCTAGAAAACATAGTGTTAATTAATTAAATAATTCTAAAACTATATGTGTTCTATTACAAAACTTGGAATGAGTTTGCAAAACCATTCCATGATTTCCATGTGATATTTTTTATTAAGACTCAATAGATTAATCTACCAATTTATATTGGTTGAGGAATCCTTTTACCACAAATATAGATAGTATAGAAAATATATTTACCTCATTTAATTCTAATTTATAAGGAAAACTTATTCCTTTAGTTATGTTCAATTAGTTATATACCTATATATTATCTCGTATTCTAGATAGTTAATAATTATGATGAATTTTTCATGTAAAAATTGAAGAGATAAAATTTTAATAGATAATAAGATCCATTAAAGTATGAGAAACTTTTTATACTATCTTTATTAATATAAATAATACTAAATTTTTAGCAAATGTTAATATAATTTCTTATATGAATAATGAGGTGATCCAAGAAGAACATACCTAGATATTACATAACTTTAGATGAATATTCAATAAATATCATAACAAAACAAGCATAAAAACCAAAAAAAGTATAGATTCTTTATAAACTTTATACATAAACATCTTGTTTCTTAAAAGATCTTCAATGTCTCAAAAAATTCTATTTAAAATTTTACACTTCTTGAACATACCATACATAAAAACATTCTTGATAACTTATGGAATGGAAACACAAGAAAGGGTGTGTTCATATGCTCAGTAAGGGTAAACAGAAGAGATATCAATCCCCCATCATAAGTGAGAATAAAATTAGCATAATGGGTATTAGAACAGAATCATATAAAACAATATTTATGCATAGTCTGTCAAATCTCATTAATCATAAAACGTTGTATTAGGATTTTTCATAAAATAATACATAATTAATGTGTGCAGAATTATCAATAATCAATCATGATACATGAGAACATTTCATATTCACTAGAGATATTTTTTCTGAATACACAAAAGCAATGAAATTATTTTCCATACTAAAGGGTTTTCCAAGGCTATCATAGTGTATTGAGTTCACTACCAATTCAATCATTTACATAATCACGGTTCTCTCCCAAGAATATCATAGATAACATGGTCCTTTACTAAAAAAGGTTTAGTCTCCATTACAGTCCTTATTATCTCATGTTTTATCCATCTTTAACTTATTCATTGGAAGGATATATAATTCCAGGCTCACCAATCACGTAATTAAAATAATAAATATATGTGCCATAATTTGTTAAAACATTCATCACACTGTTATATCATGACCCATGGAAAGGAAACAGGTTTCCAAAATATTTCATCATTTCATCATTGCATATCCAATGAAAGATAAATGTGTTTCATCAAGGTTTCATCAAAACATAATTAACCTAATAAAAAAGAATGGGTTTCATGGAATAATCCTTAGATAATACTCAATGAAATCCTTCAAGAAAATAAGGTGGATGGTGTCATAAGATCATGTATCCAATTAAACATAACAATATATAAATTATATTGAAATAAATGAATAATATATTTAAAATTACATTTTAAACTTCCTCCGAAAACATAATAAAAATATAAATTTATTTTGATAAAATTGTATCATGAAATTATAAAAATATTACAAAAAATAATTTTTTTAAAAATAATCATGGGAAATATTAATGTAAGATTCAATGAAAATAATTTTCCAGATGGTGTGAAATTTTGTTCATGTTGTTTTTGATAAAAGGAAAAATTATTTTCACAACATTGAAAAAACTAAATACCAACTTGTATGGAAAAAAATATTTTTTTAATATAAAATTTTAAAATAGTGAAAATAAAATCAAAGGTACTTAAAATTACTTATTTAAAACATTTCAAGAATAATTAAGAACATTCATAAAACAATTTTTAAGTGTATGCGCATGAAATAATAGGTTCATCGACTTAGGAGAAGATATAGTTGCCTTACAATTAAAACTATTTTATAGATAATTATATTCACCAAAGAGAGGAAAAATAGTACTAATATAGAAAAAATAAATTAACCAATGGAGTGTTATAAAATTATATTGTTTAATGTATAAGATCTATAAAATTTCCCTCAATATAAATTCAAGAATAAATAATCCATATTAAATTGATATTGAAGTTTCGTCTTAATTAATACACATTAATGTATCACATATAATAAATATGATTCTTAAAAAAATATACTCCAAAACAATATTCAAACATAACATAATATTCATAATTCAATTAAAAATTTTATTTACTTTTTTATAATAATTTATTTATTAAAATGATCATCTGGTTGAAAACTGTTTCATTTTCCATACATGTTTCAGTTTTATGGTTCTAGTACTTGAAAATCAGTCATGATTTTATCATATCCAAAATATTTATCATGAAATTATTATAATATTTTTTTACTATATAAACTTCAATAATAATTCATACAAATTGGTGATGAAAACTGAATTGCATCACTTTTTGGAGATGATTATCTATACGTACACATGGGATGATGTTTTAACATTTTTATGGATAGAATGAAAGAGAGGTAAATTATAAATTAACATAATAAAATAAATAATATAACATTAGAGTCATATATATTAATTAAATTTTTTATTATTACCATCCATGTAATGAAAAAACAAAAAAAATTCATATCACTTCATGGAGGTGGTAGTCCACATGTACACATGAGCAACATTATTGTTTTCAAATGGATTGAAAGCTAAGATGGCATATATGATCTTATAATTAGAAAAGAATAATTATTTATGAAATTAAATGTATAAAACTTATATGAATCACAAAAACCAATCATGAATTATGTTCATGAAAAATGAATCAAATCTCTATGTGGAGGTGGTAGTTCGCACGTACTCATGAGCACAACATTCATTTCACTTTTAATATAAATGAGGCGGAAATTGTTCGATACATCATCATAATAAAAAACTAGAATAATTAATATTCAAAATTTATTATTTGATAATGGATACCATATATATATATATATATATGATTTTGAAGAATAAATAAAATTGAAATTACTCATTTATGAGTTTTTCCAAAGTTTTAAAAACCTCTATTGGATTAAACCTTAAACATTTAAAGGATGTTATTGTGATAAAAAAAAATGATATCACTGATGTGGGTTGATATATTAGTAATTTATTCTGATATCTTATATACAATTTATAATTCTCATGAAGTCTAAATAGTTTTTGAGGGGTCGTATCATTTTATAAGGGAGGGAGAGGACACACATGGAATTTTTCAAAAGATTACAATAAAAGAATTTCTTAATCATGTAACGTAGCTCCAAAATAAAACATTTAAAATATAATAAAGATGAATGTTAAATATAATATTATTATATGATTAAATCAAGTGTTTTTTTATTTTATACATTATCTCTTTGGTTAACCGCCACCCCCACCCCGGTAAACAAACTTTAACCTTAACTGTGGTATCATGTTTTACTATATTCTCTTTTCATAATGGCCATACATAAATTTATTACATAATAAATAAAATTAATTATTTAAATTCCAAATATTTAATACATTTGGAAATAATAAATTTCTATAATTAATATTAATTAATTTTAAAATAACTGAGAAAATAATAACAAAACCTTTTTAGCATAATTAATATTTAAGCATAAAATTTTGTTCAACTTCATTCCTTACCATGTAAAACTATTATATGATTAATAAAATATTTTCATTGAATATATTATCATTATAATTAATTAAAATAATATAGAAATATAGTATAATTAATTTATTAGGATAAAAACACATTGATTGCATAAAAATAGTTTTTTAGAAAAATATATCATTTAACCACAGATTGTTTTTATTTTAATTTATATCCAATTAAAAACTAATAAAATCTTATTATAAATTTTCATAAAAATATTGTCTCATAAACTATTTATTCGTATTAATACCCTCTATTAAAATTTCAATGTGATAATTATCACATTAAATAGTATATTTATATATATATCATGGATTATTTAAATTTAGTTTTTCTTATAAAGTAAACTATTAAAAAATATAACATATTAAAGAGAAATATATCAAAATGTCTATTGGTGTTACAATGAATCCCTCATGTCACAATTTTATAAATCAATCTATGATTCCACAAAAATAAAACTTTGTTTTTAACTAAAATCGTTCTTTAATAACATAAAACTCTTCAAAAGTATGATTTTCAATATTCAAAATCCAATTATCTAAAGGATTGATCTCAATTAATCCATAAATAAAAAAATAAAGTGTATAAATATGGGACATTTTTTATCATAACTAACATCCCAGGGTAATTATCCTTCCAATGAGATTCTCACTATATGTCTTGATTAATAATTCTTTCTTCTATGTGTTAGGGGATGATCCAGTATTTTTTGTAGGTATAATTGATTGTGAGTAGTATAAATAAAATAAACAATAGCTATATATGAGTTTATAATAAAAGTACATATAATCACATTATTCAGGGATTCAACTTCATCTATTGTAATTTTTTTATCTTATCCTTTTACCTTTATCCTTTTCTGAGGAAAATTTATTTTGACGCTATGGGAATTAGATCAAATTGTACCTCATTTAATTATATTTAACGTATTGGACCTTAATTTTCAATTCATGAGCTATATGTACTTTACTTACAAACATGTAACACACTATCATTTAATTTAATCATGTACCATAGGTTCCCTTTTCACAATTATCACATGTTGATAATTCCACCCATCCATTTCTCTTATTCACCTCATTTATTCTCCATGGTGCTTATATATCCTCTTATTGACCTGTTTTATTTTTAATGTTCAATAATAAAATAATTATTTATCTATATTGCTATAATATTATATTATAGCTTCTTATAGAGTAAATTTTTGATAAATTAACTCATATTTATTATTTATCCTTAACCCATAAAGGAAAAAACTATTCATGATTTCTAGATTAAGTATATTTTTTTTATGATGTCATTATCATATTATAATGTTAGTGTCATACATGGAATCATTTTATACTTCCCATTATCCTACATTTAAATAGCCTTTAGAAAATTAACTCATTCATCATGATGAAATTATTTTTAAAACAATTTTACCATAAAAGTATCTCATTTCATACCCTCTATATCATATACTACCTTATTGTTTTGAATCAATAATCATAATTGATCAAAATCTTCCCATTAACATTACACTACCAAAAATTAACTTTTTTTCATTTCTCACCAAAGATGGAAAAATCATTTCAAGATACTATATTCGTGGTCAACTACTGATGGATTATTATTTCTATTAATGGATGTATATTTTTTATTATGTGGCCTAACATCATCACATCATATTTTGAAGTAACATGTTTCTTCATGTTGACCAGATTATTTGTTATATCTTCCCCCAATATATTTATAATATTTTTAACTATAAGTGAATTATTATGTAAACTCTTAGGAAATAAATCCTTATATATAAAATGAGTGTGTATATGTACTATATTCCTTCTACTAAGCATCATCTCTAAATTGTGGCATATACTAAATTAGTTCGGGGATGAGACACTAAATTCTAAATCATAGTATATATTCTATATTTGTTGCAAAACATAACAAAAATTGATAATTTATATAATATATAATACAAATATCGTATCATAGTGTCTTTAAGGTTAACATAAATTCATATATATATTTTAAAATCATCTATAGTGGTTCATAACTATGATGCTAATCTACTAAATAATATCCTCAAAGACTATAAAAATAGGTGTGTAGTTGGGACTCTTTATTTTGAACTATGGTGAGATCAAGATAATACCCAAACCATCTATTCTAGTTTTTATCCCATTGGTGAATATCTACCCATGGATACATAAAAATATTTATTTCTATGTAGGGATGTTATTTCTAGGACCCCTCACACTCTATACTTTATGAAAATTTTATTATTTATTAATATTCTGATATTTTTCTCTAATTTCTATCATATAGTTGTATTATCTATAATATGTTTCCCAAAATCTGGTTCCCAATGTTTCTAATAACCATTATTTGATAGCTAATTTTACTATAAATGCTCTAGTAACCCATTGTTGATTGTCACCTTATTATAGTGGTACCAGATATAAGGGATCACATGATCGAGGATTTCACGATTTAGCAGTCTTGGGACTCTATATAGATACATGTTTTCTATATTAATTTGGATAATTTAAAACAAAGAAATTATAAAAAAATAAAATGTTATTATATATTTACTAAATAGATTAATTCGTTAAAATATATATTTTTTGTACACTATGAAAAGGGAAAAAAGTAATAGTAGAGCTCAAATGCTCAGAAAGGGGTAGTGTCCATCAAAAGCTATCCTTTCCAAAGCATGCATAAAATAGAATGAAAGGAATAAATAATCAAAATAATTACGTATTAAAATAAAACATATATCATAATATATACATGGATACTATTACAATTGAAATAAATATTTTACAATGTTAATAACAGTTAAATTCATACTGATGAAATTCATAATGTTGGGCATCTAAATCTTACCATCAATGTCGCAACCAAGGATTTTTTGATCTTATTGTCATGGACATATTCAGTGAAATCATGATTTTACCATCAATACATGTCCCAAGACATCATGATGAAACCATCATGTCCTCATTATTATGACCTCATGACTTTTGTTTGGGAAATATTAATAAATTGAAAGGTATATAATAAATAACCAAAAAAAAATCTTTTCAGACCTATTGATCAATTAATGGGGTATATAATGTCAGAAATCACCAATCACTTATTTTTGTTCAACTCATTCACCATTTGTAATAAATAAATAAGGATAAAATTCACAATCTACTTTCCTTAATAATTAATAAGCATCTGTATTGGAATAATAAACATATGAGATATCAATACATTCCACAATATATAAATTGAATAACATTATCATAGTCCATATAGATAAATAATGATTATAAAATCATTAGAGAGTATAAGTGATTAAAAATTGGAACCTAAAAATTAATATTAACATAGATGGAAAACAACTAATAAGATAATTAAAATTTAAAATGGAAAAATAAGAAGAAATATACTTTACATTTTCCATACCATTTTAGATAATATTTTATATAGAAAAGAGACAGTAAAAATCATTAAATAAACCATAAAAACATATATATAAATTTTATTAAATAAACTCTTCAAATGTTGAATGAAAATGAATTATTATTGAAAATGATTAAAATGAGATTCCATTCAAATTTTGTACAGAAAGTCAATGTTAATCGAAAATGAAATCACACATAAATTTTCAATATCATTTTGAAGAATATATATATAGATAACCTTTTTAATATTACATAAAAATTTAAATCCTGATAATGGAATTTTGAAAATAAATAAGGGGTAATTCAATAAATTATTATTATAATATAAAGTACATTAATACAAATAAAATTTCAAAATATATTTTATGAATGCCGCAAATGTAAAAAATAATTATAAAATACATTTCAAAGTAGTTGAAAATAAATATTAATATAAAAATTATTAATAAATAATTTTATTTCATAATAAAAAAATATAAAATTAGTAGGAATAATAATATGGATTTGTAGGAGAAATATTTTACGCAACAAAAAATTATATTGGAAAAGAAACCCTTATCGACTTTAGAAACATTAAAATTATAAACAATTGAAGGAAAAATCATGATATTTCATTTTCAATAACATGAATTAAATTAATTTTATCAAAAAAATATTCATGTGTAATTTTATACGCCCCAAAAAGAATGAATGTGGTTGATATAGAACATATATTAATGAATGAATGTTGAAATGAAAAACCCTTAACTTTTTCTAAAAAAATTAAATATATCTCTTTGAAAAACTTTACACTAAATACACCCATATTAATAAATTATTTTATAAATGAATTCATTTATAATACCATTTATATTCCTAAAATATCATCATTCACTTTATATATATTAGTTAGTTATAGCTTATTTTGATCAATGGATGATAATTATTTCATTTGTTTCATTGATGTTTTGTAATTCTAATTTTGATTCATGTTTAATGATTCAAAGTAAATAATTCATCTATTATTCAAGATATTAAAAAACTTAAATTATTTATGATTACCTGTTTTCATTCTATGGAATTCAGTGGTATAGTTTTTAAAAATTGAAACCTTGATGAGCTTATTGTGGGTAATTTACTAACATCAACCAGTTAATTTAATATTATCTATAAATTTTGTGTAATTCGTCTAAAATCATATTAATGACATATATTAATATTTAATATCATATGTATTCATTAAATTTATTTTCAGAATAATCCATATCAGGAAGTGATGAAAAATGAATCTCTATGTTCATTGATGCATTAGTTTGCATGTACGCACAAGTGACACTTTCATTATCCAAAAGATGAGAATAAAGGAATGTAGATAATGATTTATCATTCCAAAATCATTGTTATTTCATAAATATTATATTTATTTTTTAAAAATGTTCTTATTACATCCATTTATGTTGGTGGTAAAAAATGAAACACTTCATCTATGGAAGTGGTATTTCACATGTACGCTAGGCAAAATTTTTCATTTTTCCGAATGGTTGGGAGAAAATTATAAAATAATTTCTTCACAAACATAAAAAAAATCAATATATTAATTATAAAGTAGAAATTATAATATATAAAGAATTCCTATTAATGAAACTTAAATTCTAAATAAATTTATAAACCATTTTATAATATATTATAATATAAAACACATGTACCACATAATGAAAACCAGCTACACTTTTTCATTATTATTAAAAAAATTATAATATTATAGTTTACCATTATGATCATTAGTAATAATGACCATGAGTTATCTATAGGTTATAATGTTACTGTTATTATTATAATATATCAAGGGTTGTATTAAAAGATAATTTATTCTAAAGGTGGAAGTGATGGCCTCAACCAATAGGATCATCCATTTGAAGCTCATTTATTAGAGCTTTTAATGGGAGACTAAATTAATAGGGTTATTCATTAACTGAGGCCATGTCAGGATTCAATAACAAATACATGATTCTAATTGATTATAGAAATAGTTTGGGATTATAATAGTAACCACCTAATCAATGTTCATTCAACCACACCATGAAAATACTACTAGTGCACTACTTACACTTAGGACATTGGTTTTTTAATTTGGGTTTTTTATCTAGATCATTGTAGTTGGAATGTGTAAATTTTCATGATAAAACACAAAATATAGTTACTTCAATCACATTTTCCTTATTATTTAAAATTATTAGAAATATAAGATGAATATAATGATTGTATTTACGGATACAAAGAAATTTTTTTTGGAAAATATATGATTATAATTAAAATACAACATTATGATATGATAAAGAATTAGGAAAGAAAATTTATCCTTAAAATATTCTTATAAATCACATTTTATTTTCAATAAAATGTCAATATTATTTTATAAAGTCCAATTTAATTTTTCGAAGGGTAAGAATGTTGAATATTCTATAAAAATAAGATTTTTTAAATAAATACAAGATTTTCATTAACATTTTAATTTCTCATATTTTTGTAATTATAAAAATAAAATTTATATCATTTTTTAAATCATCACATTTATCAAATAGGTGTTTTCATAATTTTCTAAGTACAAAAAATTACTATGAAAAATATAATATAACTATACGATAAGTATTATGACATATTAATGACATAATTGATGTAATAAATACTAAAAATATTTTTATTGACAGGAAACAGTAATATTAAATATAATATGTTGTTATAAATGTATTAGATTAATTTTCCAAAACTAAAACAAATATTCTAAAAATAATGTATATTTTATAGGTTTTAAAAAATGTTTTATGAAAAGGAGTCCCTAACACCTCCAAAAAATTATTAATTACATAAGGTCAACCATTAATTTATTTAAATATTAAAAATCATTCCCCTTATAAAATATAGTGGGATTAAACCATTTTATTACTAAAGGATTCACATTTGTTTAACAAGATGTTCATGGCATGTGTTTTTAAATAAATAAATAATTCCTCTTTTATAACCATTAATACCCACTCATTCTCTCATACCTCATCACTCCAAATTCATTCTCCATGAATTGTATTTCATTTTATCTGTTGTTATCTCTCGAAAAAAGTTTATAAGGGTATAAAGATCATTTTCCAAATATTTAAAAACCCACTCAAGGTAATTGGTTTCATCTCTCCTCCTTTAAAATAAAGAATATCCATTATAATAAGCCTTTAGATTCTTAAATGATTATATTTTCTTAAATTTAGGAAAAATTAATTTTTCATATAAATGATATTTAAAAAAATTGGTTACTAACTTTCACTCTCATTATTCCATTATATCAAATTTATATAGATCTGTTATGCTGCTCAATTTATTTCATGATTTTCCGTGCCATAAATTTTGTGTGGTGAATACCAAACCCTCTTCTCACTCGTGGGTATTAAACTAGATATAACAATCCATTGTTGGTTAGGGAATTCAAAAAATTAAACCCACAATACACTATCATGTGATTGAAATGATTATATCCATTTTTAATATAGATTATTGATACTGTATTTGATAGTAGCTCTGCCCTAGATTTGGAAGTGGATCATAGGTCTTTTGATACTGCCAACCCCCTACAACCTGAAGTGACCCCTATAAAGGTGGAATAAGATTTCTGTCAAATTGAACCTCCCCTCTATGAATAATATCACACCACTATGGAAAAAAATGAATATAATGGAGACTCTTTCAACATTGAAGTTTCCATATTATTCAATAATTCATAAAAGTTGATAAAATATCTTATAAGTAGGCTATCATCACTGATAATATACCTGTTTGCGTGGTATTCGTATCCTTTATTTCTGAAAAATACATTAAAATATATTTAATTATTTATTTATTTATATTCATTTCCATCCACTTCCACACTCTATCTACCTCAATTATATATTCCTTCATCACTTACATCATTATAAGGGACCTTTGGAAAGGTTGGAAATGACAAAAGATGTTATAATCCACAAATGGATCATTGTAGGGGACTTCAATATTTTTTTTAATCCTTATGAGAAAATGGGAACCAATTTTTATAGGATTTTCACGCATTAGTTATTTTAATTTATTATTTAAATTTTTCTAATATTCCATATATTATGGTTGAATTCAACCGAAGAATATAGACACAAAATAAAATATATGTCAGATAGATGGAGAGAATAATTGCTCAAGTTGGGTACATAAGTGGTACCATTGATGTTTATGTATTCACCCTCCCCAGATAACACATGGATCCCAATCCAATTATTGTTGAGCTCCAAACCCAACTCAAAAGGATATACCCCCTTCAATTTTAATTGAATGATGGATGGGTTATAATTTCAAGATGTAGAGAAGTTTTATTAGAGGAATGTAAGTTGGAGTTCCTTCGATGTACATTATAAAAATAATTTGGACGTCAATATAAATTTTGAAATACTCTTAAGAGAGTGGAGTAAGAAATCATTCTCTAATCATGATAATGATATTATAGATGATTAAAATCATATATACTGTTTACCAAATAGAAATAAGGACAATGGATCTCGTTGTATAGAAGAAATATGGTCCCTCTCGACGCTTGATGAACATCTTAATGTCAAGGAGAGGCTATACATCATTCATTCCAATTTCAAATGGATAACGGAAGGTCACATGAAATCTAAAATTTTACACTACATTTACATGGACAAAGGGTATGGATACTTGATAATGTCATTAGTTTTAATATTTTCACCCTCGCCACTAAAAAGGACATATCCAATGATTTGATTAATCACTTTCAAAGCCTAAAATCTAATGATGGAACAAAAAACACCCACAAGATGATTGATTAAATTCTTTCATCCATTAAGGATGATCAAAATTGAAGTCTCATTATTGATCCTTTAGATGACAAAGTTAAAAAATAACTTTTCTTCATCATCATTGATAGTGACCTTATACCATATGGATTCACACAAAAACATATTTTACTATGGAATATGACATAATGAGGTGACCAATTCTATCCAAGTGTTCTTTGATCATGATGATAAGTCTTATAGAATCAGCTCCATTTTCAAAGCTCTTAATTATTATAAAATATAATTCCACTAACAACAAAAATGTTAGACTATTTTTTATTGGCATCATCATCCCTAAAATCATCATTAAAGTCGTCATCACCATGATGTGAGCTATCATTAGATCCATTATCACTAAAAACCAATGTTATTTTATCCATTGAAATAACATTCATCATTTTTTGTTTACTACATCATAAAGTGTCAACACAATGAAGATGAAAGTTAAATATGGAAACTATTCTTCCAAATTATATATCTCTAATGAATTTTTAACAATGAAATAGATCATTATTACTATTATCCTTAGAAATTATTATTTTTATAGTATGTTTATTAGACTAGTCAACATTATCCATGGTTCTGCCAGTCTCTCTAAAATAATTAATGGAACCCCTTATAGGTTTGTTTCTATTCCATATGGGATTTAAACTAGGGAAACATCTATTAGGAATATTATTTTCTAATATTAAAGACTATATTAGCCTATTAATTAATGAGATACATCAAAATAGAATTTAAAAATATATTATGGTTGGACGGGATCTATTCACCCCATCACATCTTCCCTATGTTGATGATATCATCCTTTTTTGAAAAGGCCACCAAAGCAACTTCGTCTACCATAAAAGCTATATTTAGTCATCATGAAAAAGTATTTGGTCATTACATTAGTAGTAATATGTCATTCATCATCTTTAGAGATGGAATTATCAACACTGTGAAAAAAGTGGTCTCCAGAACTCTTGTAGATAAAAGGGTATACTATTATTTATATTTATTGGTGACCGTCTATTTTTAGGAAAAATTATAAGCTGATATCATGAAAATGAATGATGAAACAAAATTAAATTACTAGATAAAAAGAAATTTAGGACTATATATAAATATGGAAGGATTTTTTGTCAACTTGGTGATCATATCAAAAACATTTATACCTTGTCCTTATAAAAATTGTGAATAGGTAATCTCAATAATTTGAAAAACATTACTAGGAACTTTATCAAGATTGGTTTCTTTGATGAAAAGAAGATTAGAACCATTTCATTGAAGGAATTCACAAAACCCATTAATAGAATGTGACTTTGAATCAGGGATATCAATACCCTTAATAATATTACTCTTGGAAACTTTCCATGTAACCATATGGTCTTTGGATATTAGTCCTTATTTTTAATCAAATAGACTCATTGTAATGCTGATGAATACATTCTCTCACTACCTTACATTATTTATATAGACTACTCTAAGAAGAAATTTTAAGGATATCATGAGAAATTAAAAATGTATGGTATAAAAAAACACAACCTGAGCTATTGGAGTACTCCCTTTATTGATAGATCAATTAATGATATCATAGATGTACCAACGGGCCTACAACACAAGCCTATTGGTGACCTTATTCACAGTATAAAAAATGTGAATGTGGAAATCCATTGTCATGTATCCATTTCTCTAAAAAGTTATTATTTTGTTGATAGGGTAATCATTATATTGAATCCAAATAGAAATTTTCTTTTCAACACCAAACAAAACTACAGGTTGAACTATAATGGATACATTTTAAACACCTCATGACTTCTGAAACATAAATATCCCATCATTAATCCCTTAAAATGGATGCTCATTTATATAATATAGTGAGACTAAAAGCCTACATATTATTGATTTTAAAGATATAAACATTACCTTGGATTAGTCTACCAACATTGCCTGAAGGATGATGAAATTAACCTCTAATCTTTATTATTTTACTACTTTTATGTAGATTATAGGATTAATTATATGACTTCATTGGTATACAATGTGAGAAAATAAATTGTTTCCTAGCCTATTCGAGTCCATTAGTGCTTCTTCCTTGAGTGAATAAGTATGAAACCAACTTCTTCAAACTGTTTCTTCCAACATATGTTATATTTAGTAATCATGTAATGAACAATTGTTTGACAATGAGATCACATATATCCATATAAGAATCATAGAAAGACACGGTGATATTTTCACTGCTTCCAAGATAAAAACTGGGTCGATGGAAAAACCCATATTTGATCATGATTTTTGAAGGTTTTTGGGTGTTAATGGAAGGTCCAAAAAAACTAATGTTTTGAAATCCATTCAATGGATTACCCCAAACCCCTGTATGACGGTGAATATTAGCGGTTATTATTTTCTATTCACTTTCCATTTGGATGTATAAATGTCTTTAGGACCCACCGTGGCTTGATAAAATTATGCTTCTACCACTACATTTGAATTGGAATAACATATGAGTTTGAATTATTTCCCATGACTCATGATATCAAACATGTTCTCCACCATGAATTGAATCATATATTGATTGAATGTGAATATGATATTGTTTATGAATCCCTAAAATCTAAAACATAAAATATTACTTGGAAAGTGATTGCTCAATGGATTGATTGCTTATATGCCACTCGAAATCATAACTTGGTTACCTCACATTCATATAGGGAATCCAACAATGTTGCAGATGTCATATCGATGAGAGAGATCATATAAATGAGCTCATTTTGGTTCTTTTTAATCCCAAACAGTTTCACATGACTTATTAGTGTGGGTATGTAGCATAAGATTCACTTCCACCTTTGTAAACCCCTGAGTAACACATGAAGTATCATATTTTATTTTCTCTATCAGATTTTAAGATCAGGTTCACCTGGATCCTAAACCTTTTATAATATATTGTCAATGTGATTCAGGTGATGTTTGAAAAATGAATGGTTCTTGTTGATAGTGCAAAAATGCATTTGGAAATCTTATCATCTAATGAGATACTATGTTTGGTGAATGAGTAGTTAGCTTAAAATAATATGTAATGATATCTTAGTTTTAATCCTTATAATATTATTATGATGTCTTGTTTTATGATTTTTTAATATTTTTTTATTCCCTGATACTATGCTATTATTTTTTATACTCCGTGATTTATGGATATCATTCTTTTTATGTTGTTATGATATAGATTTTATCTCATATGTATCATTATAACTCTTATTGAAATCGTATTGGGGTTAATAAGACACAAATTTTTTATGATTATACCCATATTATTATATTTACTATTAGGTAATTAAATGATTGAAATATCACATTTATTGATTTTTAATTATCATGTAGTTTCTAAAATATTAATTCGAGAGTTTAAGAATCTAATTTTCTGAAGACACATGGCCTTTAGAATCTAGAAATTATATTATTTGTTTATTTATGTCATAAATAACAAATAATAATTTATTTTATATTAGGGATATTATTAAATATGTTTTTATTATAAGAATATATTTAGTGGAGGTAGAAGATGAATGAAAAGAATAAAAATATGAGAGTAGTGGTTTTGATTTTTACATACCTCCTCATGAAAAATACTTGACTATAAATATGATGCTTCTTTGGTAAGATCGACACCACTAGAACATGAGAGTGAGAGTTTATAACATTAATGTGAAAAATTTGGCCAATCCAAATGGATTTTGGGTTGTGGAGATGGTTTGTTGTGAACAAAAATCCTTTTATAAGTGAGTGGGGTGGAACAATTGAAAATACACATACAATTATTATATTTCCATTTAAATTTAAAATGAATGTGGATAAAAAGGTATAAAATAATTGATTGATGGTACCTTATGGTAGATAAAGACCTCAAATATGTATTTATAGATAAATGATGAGAAATTTTAGTCTTTTTTCCTTAGTTTTAACATTTTCCAATATATTATTTTACCGTTGTAAATTCCCATCAAATAAAAATAGGAAATATTGGGATGAAAAAAACATAAGTTACAAGTATTATTTCACAAAATATGAAAGAAATAAGAATCATACCACATTAGGATCAAGAATTTATGTCAAAAAAATCATGTGACTTTTCAAAACGACTCATGATTCCATCTTGTGAAGAGGTTATGCACATCACGGGATTGTAAAATGATCATGAAAATACACTAGATAAAGTCCTTTAGTTTATGTAAAATCCTTTAGACTAGTCCATTATTTCACATGATATCTGTCGAAATTGTTAGCACAATCATATGATGGGCCGGTTGATAACTATATGAAAAACATTAAAGGGATTATGTGGAAAAGTATTGAAATGAATGGATATTGATGTGATGAAAAGTTATAATTTTATTCCACCTAATGGGGAAATTTGATTAGTGTGATAAATCCCTTAATCACATGAAGGACCTTAGACTTTCCATATGTATCTCATGAAGTCCCTCATATATTCCATCCAGATCCCATGAATCCCCTCAGACAAGTATTTCAGATCATATGATGTGTCAATTTTCAATAACCTAACAACCATTGATTCATTAATGTGATACAATATATAAAATGTTGGGATCCTAATATGAAGTGAGTTATGTTGATCATTGTGTAATGGAATTTTTTTTCAATATCAGTTCATGGATCACATGAAATTCATTTGACTTGCTATCCTAGATCACATAAAGGCATTTAAAAATTTCTTCATGATATCACAAAGGATCCTAGAAATGATGGACTAAACACCCACAATACCTTTGATAATACATTATTTATTGTAATATGGTAATGATGGAGTGATCATGCATTTGATTTTCATGACACACAAAAAATGACAATGTCATTGTAGACATGTGACTTGATCATGGAAAGAACATGATCTATTATCGGGTCATGTGAACCTCTCCACCAAATCAAGACAATATTTGATATTTTATAATACATTAAATAGTTGTAGATATAGTTTTGTTATTACTATAAAATCACATCACACACACAAACAAAGATGAAAAACTAAAACAGAGGCAAGTGATGACTTTCCCAAGTGGAAGACTATGCAATTTCAATAGTCTTTCACCGGACAGGTCTGGTGAGTAAATTAATTTATTAATCAACAGATTTATATACATCACATAATCATTTAATTGATCATTTTAAGGAACTTTGGCGTGTTATTTTGATCATTAAATGCCTCATATGTAAAACAGATCACAAACATTGAATAATTCATGTGATAGGGGTTGAAAATTATTTAAGATCCTTGGGATGAAAAACATGTTTACTTTCATTCAAATTTGTCATGAATTTTGTGTGATATTTTTAATTATCATTTGATAACCATCATCCATGTAGGTATGATCATTAAAACAATATAAATTTCAACTGGGTTCATGAAATTTTCCTAGAAGTGTCTGCCTGATCATTATACACCCCTCATATATGTTGGGTTGATCATTTTATGGCCTCTAAACATGTGAGTCTGGTTTATGAAAATATCATGGTAGTGTCTACTGAATCATGATAAATCATTAAAAAATGATGGTATTATCATTATAATGACCTTATACGTTCCATATGGATATCATAAAGTCTCTTGAACATGTCTTCCTTATCATGTGAATCCCCTCATATGAGTCATTCTAATCATTTAATGTGTCTATTGACAATTGCATGAAAACTGTTGAGTAATTCATGAGATCAAAGATGAAAATTATGATATCCTTATATAAATCTAGTTATGTTGTTCTTCATTTGAAGATATTTTATTCTTTTCATGATCATTTCATGGATCATATAAAATCCATTTAAAATTCCATCTTAGATCTCATGATGGATTTTGGATTTATCGACCAGATCTCATGAAGGAAACCAAACATATGGGTTCTATCAAACAAATATTTATGTACATATAATGTTGTTTCAAGCGATGACTATGGATGTGTCTTACTTTTCAGGTGATAACCCATAGAAAGTTTGGGTTTATCAAATGATTAAATCTAGACATGTCATCCTGGTCTAGGTGATGAACTCTAGACATTCCAGCCAGATTCATGTGATGGTCTCCAGACATGTTATCCTATATCATGTGATTACATCTAGATAGTTCATCTTGATTCATGTGATGCACTTTAGATATGTTAGTTAGATTCATGTAAACCTATGGATATGTCAGTCTTGTTCATGACTTGACCTTTCGGTATGTCATCTAAATTCATATGAAGTCCTCCAATCATGTAATTTTTTTTCATGTGATGACCTCTAAAAATATTATAGGGATTCATGTGAATCCCATCAGATATGTCATCCTAGTTCATGCAACGCCCTATGTACATGTCATCATTGTTCATGTTAATACCTCTATACTTGTTACAATGTACAGTGGAAATCCTTCATACATTTCAAGAAGATAATTCCATGACACTGAGACATGTCAACCATGTTCATATGATGATCCTAAAATTTGTTTGGTAAGTCATGAAGAAACAACCAGACCTGTCAACCTAGTTCATGTGAAGACCTCTTAATATGTCATATTTTTCATGTATGAATACATTGACATATAACCTTGAACCATATGAACACCCATCCATTAGACATTTTCCATATATACCCTTTTTTGGATATTTTCCACCATGGACCAATTTTTATAGACTCACCTTCTACAAGTACACTCCACCGACCATTCATGGTCCCCAAAAATTATCTGTTAGAGTATAAGAGCATGTATGTAAAGATGGAATCTAACATGGGGTATGTACCTTGAAGTATCATAGGAGACACCTCCTTTGGTTCTACAATATCTCTTCATCCATCAGTTGATTAAAAACCAAATTTAACTAATATTACTCTTATTTTTTCCATAAATAGTATATGTAGGATGTCTTCTTAAGTTCTCAGCTCTATATCATGCTTGAGAACTGTGTCCTCCCTTTTAGGGTCAAATCTTTCAAACAATTTTGATTAGTTTTTTGTTAGGGGCACTTCAATTTTTATGTCCCATAGCTATATGTTTTGTGTCTAATATCATGTTATATATTTTTTGTAACACAAAGCATGGATCACATGAGCTTTAGGATATTAAATGATCTGACAAATGTCATATTAAGAATTCCTTAATCAAGGAATCCTCAATGTGTAAGTCCGAGTTCAAATAGAAATGAATGATGTGGACACTGATTCCTATCACATGTAGAAAATGAATGATTCTTTCCTAAGGAACTATATCCATATATTATGCTTAAATTAAATCATATAAATTTTTTCAATGTAATGTAATCTACACAACATATCCATAAATGAACTATGTGGGGTTTGATTCCAATTTTCACAAGATATATATGTTGTCTCCTAGAGGCTCAATCATTATTCTAAGGGACAAACCATGTAATTTTCTATCCCTAATGCAACTAATTTGGTTCCTGAGAAGATTTTCCATAAGGCCCCAAGTGAGCCTCCTCATCCTCCAAAGATAACTGACAAGTAGGGAGGGCCTATGATGTTATATTGGAAATAATATTCCATAATATAATAGTAAGAAAAAAATATGAAATAAAAATATATCATCCATAATAATAATAATTACTGTACATAAACAATATAAATAACCAATACTACAATAAAATGGAACATAATGCAGTAAATGCACTAACTTCCATGTCATAAATATAATACTAGTTACCCTCCCGGAAAACCATACTTGCATGAAAATGTAATGGAAAATGAAATAACAGTACAAGGATATCCAAAAATATATATATATATATATATATATATCTTAAAAATAATGATCAATCATTCAAAGGCCTGATCCCAACCTATACCTGCAACCAAGTGAACAACTGCTCGAGTACCCCAGCGGAATAGAGGCCTAAGAAGGGTGTGAGTAAAAAAATAAATAGGACACCACCAGTGTGATTTCATACATAGACAGTAAATTTAGTGTGTATACATGTGTGCAACTCATAAGGATAATATTCATAAAATATATTTAGGAAATAAAGATAATTACAAAGACATGCACTAGGACGGTGCTCAACCTAGCCGAGAAAGAAATAGAATAAGGTTACATCATATATTTGTATTTATACATGAATATATATATATATATCAATATATATATATAACATATATATATATATATCTTTGAGTAATGTGACAATTAACATTAATAAAACTATTGCTGATCTTTAGGTATGTAATCCAGATTGTCTAGAAATTCTATGAAAAGGCATTAAGATATATTTTATACCATTGAATCCATTTATAATTAATTCAATCATTGGTTCCTTACTATTAAATAATAACTGCTTCAGCCAACACCAAAAGTGTATCTAGGAAATCTATTTCACTATTAGGGGATAAAAGTCCTAACCCGCAGATCACCTTTACATTCCTATAATAAGTAAGATAAAGGATTTCTAAGTGTCAACATGAAATCCAATAAATATAGCATAGATTTGGATTTCATAGTACTTTATAAAAATATAATATAATCTGATGTCTATTTCTAGGTATGTTCTCTAGATAATCATGATATTGAGTTAGGATAATTCCAAAGAGAGGGTTCCTTATGTGATCTTTAAGTAATTATCTCTTGATCTAGGATAACACTCAAGATTCATTCAATAAACATATCAAAATACCACCCCCATTTAATTTTTTAATGTATCTTTAATGGTGAATCACCATGATACCATGGATAATCATATGAATCAAACAATTAGATCAAGTAAATCCTTGGAGATCTCATTTGTATCCTGCTTCATATGAGTAATAGACCCACCTGGAAACCTTTGGAATTCCCTAGTTACTAGAGAGATATCCATCCTCAAGGAAACATAGAATAATTGGTTTTAAGAGACACTCTCATTGACCTAACTCTATAATTACCATCTAGATAAGATTCCATGTAATAATGGGACTTTTAGTAATAGTATAAGTACCATTCAATTAATAGGGATAAATAGTTGCATACCAAGAAGTATGTCAGGGATTCACGATAATGTAATAGTAAATATAAAGGGATCATAATCTGGTCATATAAAGTATATCTAGGCACCCAAATAATATAAATATCTAATAAAAACACTCATAATTTTGTTACTAAGTTTTATTTTTGGAAACCCAAGAAATAATACCAGGTCAAAAGGCTTAGAAGTCAGATCATAGGAAGTGTGTATGGGAAACCCAATAAAATAAGTATGATTAATATTCAAATCCTAGGAAGTATGATTCGGAATCCCAATAAGATGACAGTAAAAAATAGAGCCTCATCTTCCATAAACTTGGAAGAACCTTTGGGAATCATAGTTTTATCAATAATAACTTAGTGAATTTTTACATACAAGAGTATGGGTGGATTAATTTTTAAAACCAACACTAATACCATAGACCCATAGGAATAAAAGCTTGGTACGGGTTCGAAGGAGACATTTTCTACCATCTCTACCCTAACCCATATCGTACGAGCTTAGGGTTAGTCAAATATTAGAGCACCCACTAGGTCAACTATTTTAGTGGACTTGAAAGGCATCCTACTTGGGGACCTCTAATTAAAATCATAGTCAGTGGAATCCATCAGGGGAACCTTGGTCTCAGTAATTGTCTAATGTCAATGTATTAAGATAGTGCATAGGGATTATTGGCGAACCCTGGAGTTCATCCATTCAATTAGAAAATGGCATAATTTATTTTAATAGCTAATTTAGGAAATTATAAACCGAGGAGTCAGCATCATGGAAAACCCAAAAAATAAACATAATACATAAACATGTATAAATACTCTATGATAGGTACGATTGACCACCTACCTTTAGAAAACATTCCATTTATTTTCAAAAGGTCGGAAGTAGTTTGAAATGCATGTGAAATCTCAAATGGGTCATGTTGGGTATTGTTTAAATAACTGCCATAAATAGTTATATATGACTATATTATAATTAAATAGTTAATATCCATTAATTTAATTGAATGGAACAATTTATTGAAATAGGAATAATATCCAAAATTTCATTGGATGATCATATCCCACTGAAATAGAGAGATAGTACTCACTAACATTAAGAAATATAACCCCAAACATAGGCAGAGTACAATACCTAATAGATGATTTCAAAACAACAATTAAAAAATATTAAATTTAAATGTAATAGCTTTATAGATTGTTCTTGTTGATGTACCATGATGAAACAACATGTGACACAGTGCAGATGACATCCTAGGTCACACTCTGCCTAGGCTGTTTGTAATCCTTTTCAAATGTATCTTATTTCACATTGATCTGGTTGAATTAGAATTGAAAAAACAAACTATATAAACCTAAATAAATAATTTTGGGAGGAAGAAGCCTTGAAAGGTCACTGGAGGATAAATAATACATTAAAATTACATGAAACACAATCAAACCACCCCCACCTTGATGGGGTTTGGAGAGATGTATGAGAAGAGGGAGCCACATAGTTTTTGTGAGGAAGAATGTGGAAGGAAAGAGTTGGTTTCAAACATAATCCTCATAGGTGAAAAAGGGTTATTTCACCATTTTAATTGACCCCATGGTTTGGTCACATGGTTTTCCCAACTATGCACAAACCATGTGGTTTTAACAATCCTGATGCCTCCAAATTTCATGGTTGCAATGCATAGTTTAATAGATCGTTCTCTAACAATATTCCTATACTATCTGAGGCACACTCCATCTCACACTATTGTAGCAAAAATTTAATCAAATCATGCACCAAACATGCATCATATTTTCATCATATTATAGACACCCAAAGAAATTTCGTCTAGCTTTTGACACAGTTTCTAAAACCAAGCTCTAGTGAAAAATGACCCACTTGGTGGGGCCTCATGGATATTAATAATTATTTGGGAACCTTGTCCAATACCCTTAACTTTTCAGACACATTGGATTCTTTCTACAAAAACCCATGAAACTCCCATATCATCCAAGATTTTAAACAAACCCCATTTCATGTATAATGATTGTATTTAGAACATTTTCAACCATTGAATTTCTATTCACAATCTCTGATCAAGATTTTAACAATATAGTAATTAAAAATTCAAAATACTTCATAACTTTTAAACATAGAAAAATAGAATAACTTAATGCTTCCCTACAATAAAATATTTCATCCCTGATAATCCTTAGGGGACAATATAAGGAAAATACATACATACTTAAATCATGAATTTAATTATAATGGTCGTATAGTATTTAAGAAATCCCAAAGTTCCTCTATGAATTACTTTAGTCATAAAATAGATAACCACTAAAGCTGAGCAATTGCTCAAAGCACAGTCTGGAACACTAGGGTAGTTCTTATCCAAGCCCATATAACCCAAAACATGATAAAATTACCTTTTATTCCAAAAAAATATATATGTTTCTCTCAGCTATATGTTCTTGATTTTATATCCTATACTATGCCATGATACATCAACCATTGGAATTACCTTAATAGACATGTCTGAGGTTTCCTCAAGATTCTCCAGGACTGGTTATTAACTCAAATCATCTAATATCACATGAGGATACTACCATTATTCCTTTATTAGTTCAAATTCTCAAACTCCAATCAACCAAACTCAACTTAGTCACGCCAAATTTCCCTAAAAAATACATGGGTAACCCTTGCACTACACTCCTCTCAACCAAATGGCATGATTGAGGTGGTTTTTCACGGAATACATTGAACTATATGAATGAATTTAGGTCTAACCGCCTTTGGACTACAATTTTATAAAAATATCAGCTTCACCCACAGATGCTTCACCGAATTATAATCTTATTCCATTATCCTAAAGAATACTGATATCATTTTGAACATTATCGCTGATGTCCATAACCAAAATCCAGTGTAACAACTTAGCTGAAAAATACATTGCTTGAAACTATCATTCGGTTATAACATAATCACTAAAATAAAAATTGATCCAAAACTATTGGATCATCAAAAGCTACTCCGAGACTAATTCATGCCCTCAAACATCACCCCAAGTCTATATCTGACTCTATTTCTAGCATTCACTATGAAATATTTACATCCATAATTTAACTTATAAAATATAATGAAAAGGACCAAAAAAGTTCCAATGACATGTCTCAAGATCCCATGAACCTTATCACATGAGTTTCATTCTTCAATGACTATCTTCCAGTTCCCTACCTTGGGATCATCCTTCTTGTCTCTCTACTAGAAAGAGAACCTGGTCCTTGTATCATATGGCCCATCCTCCCTATACATAATAAATGGATTGTCATGAAACCCATTCATCATTATCATTAATGAAAATTTCACCCCAAACTCATTCCTACTTCCCATGAATAGTTTATATGGTTCTTTCCAAAGTTCAAAAAAATGAGGGTTACCACCTCAAATGGCCAATGGTGTACTATTCACAATCCATCATTCTTTTAAACTTCTCCACAATAACACTTCCAATGACTCTTTAGTCCAACCACAAAAGATAAATATGTACCCTGGAATATATCTAATACTCTCTCTATATACTCAGGACGATGTCAATATATTAGGAATGATCATCTCTATCAACGAGTACACTATGATTCTATCATTAGTCATGTATCTCTCCTCCATAACATGCTCACTTACAAATAAGCATCCATTTTGGTATCAAAATAGTAACACCATATATCTTGACAATGTGTGTCCAAGTCCAACCATTGGTCAACTTCCTATCAGAACCCAATTTATTATCGATACATCCTATACTAAAGAGGGGCATTTTCTCCTTCAAGTTAAAAAGTTTCCTCAACAATGTTGGTAGCATTTATTTTAAATTATCAGTCCTTATGTCAAACATGATTTCTCATCATTTGACGATTTAAATGATACCATGTGTATCTGATATGTGCCAAAATTTCACATATTTTAGGTTTACAATCTCATACCACCTGATCACCATCACTCCACTCACACTCATGTGAGTTATTCATCAATAAAACCAATATGGTTGTGTTAGAAGGAATATTAGTCTCATCAAACCATAACCTATCTTGGCACTATTCTTCCAAAATTTTCATCTTAGATATTCAAAAATTTATTCAATTACCATACATCACATGATATTTTATTATAAGATGTAATCATCAAATATAAAATTACTAGACGACTAGGCTAGTTGTAACACCCTGAGATTTTATGAAAAATATTCTTTTCATTAATGTCTTGTGTTGTACGCTACACCAAAAGGAGCTTGATCAACACACATTCTTTACTTGCCTTTCATTACACGCAATCGCGACCTTCCTCGATAGCGTGTGTAGTACGCAATACCGAGTTTCACTAAACATCAATATGCAATTAAAATATTATTAAAACTAGCCGTTATGAATAGTAATAACAACCTTTTAAAATTTTAGAAGTATTATCTCCCAAAATGTAATTCATTTTTTGATTCGGAGTATTGAATTTAGCCTAAGGTGAAATTTTTGTACTTTTCAGATAACTTTCATATTCTGATGAATAGTGAATATTACTAAATTTTAATTAAAAACAACTTTTTTAATCGAAAAAATTAATATTGATAAATTATTAATTTGAGTGGTTTTAAAGTATATTTAGAATATATTTTTACAATTTAATACAATGTTGGTCATTGGATGTAATTTCACATTTAAACCAGTTATAAACAAGTGTCAATCTTTTGATAGTTATTATCTCTTAAAAACACGCCATTTGTTTTGACGATGGGAATTAATTTTTAAATCAGTTAATGTAACTGATAAGTTTTGAATTTGGTAAAATAGACATCATTTTTGAGTTCATAATATCAAATATATCTTAGGCCTATTTTTTGTTATTTTTCTGGAAACTTTCATTTTTTGATGAATAGTGAAACCACTAAGTGGTAGTAAAAAAATATGAATTTTTCATAAAACTTAATTTTACCGCTTCTGTGAGTGGAATTTCAAAAATCCGAGAGACACGGTTGGTGTCAGTAAGTAAAATGTGGTTCAATGAGATGAAAATAATTTTGTGGTGAATATTATCTTTTTACATTTTTTAACACGGTTAAAATTAAATAGGGTAATTAAGGGTAAAAATGATATTATTATTACCCTAACACATGTCCTAATTCTATTTGAAAAAGTGTAATTCGACCAAAAACAACCTTAGTAATAAAAAATTTCCATTTAGGCCCACTTGGATTAGATTAGGAAATTTATTATTAATTTATTTAAAGGAAGGTTAAAATAGTTAAAATCAAATTTTAATAAGCAAATCATTTTTAATATGGGGTTATATATAAGATATTTTGGACTATAAATATTCATTAGAAATATAAAAAGGTTTCCTACATAATGGTACCTTATTTTTAATTTTTAGAAATTAAATAATTTAATTTATTTATGACACAACGATGATGTTGTAATTATCTTATTAATGAAATATTGACATAATTGATATTATAAATACCCAAATAAATATAATTTGAGCCTTTTTATGAATTACACTAATTTTATAGGTTAATATGACATGTTAGTATTGATTTAATTAACTTTGTTCGAACTAATCATTCTGTTATGATTTTCACAAAAATCAATTACTAAATAGTGTCAAAATTGACATAAAATAGTTTTTAAAACAAATATTATATTAGTAATTGTTATTTTATTCCTAAAAATCTATGTTTCGGACAAATGACTTAGATAAGGTTATATATATTAATAATAAACAACTTGGGGTTCGTTTGGCTACTTATAGTATGTTTATTAACCTTATAGTATAAGAACACAAGAAGACACGGTAAAAGTAAAATTATTTAGCTTAATGTTAAATCTAAATGATAAGGTTAAAATAGGAACCTAAACTTGTCTAAATTCTATTGGACTAGAGGATTTCGACCCATCCCCACCTTAGCTTCGAAATAAATCAATTTGGATCTATTTAAAACCGAACTTGACTTTATAATAAAATAATAGTTTTAGTTTTTCCAAAGGAGCCCCTCTCCTCCCTTATAAAAGGGCACCTCCTCCCTCTCTTCCTCACACAACATTGAGCCTTCAAGCTCGGCCAAACCCTACCAAATTCTCCTCTCCACTTCCCTAGAGACATCCTAGAGGTTCTGGTATTCTTCAAAGACCTATTTTAGTGCCATAAAAGGAGGTCTCAAAGAAGCACTTCAAAGAAGAGGTAATGTTCGTTACCGATTCTTTCATCTTTATTTCTTCTTCCACTTATTCTTCTTTAATTGTTTCATTATGAAGTAATAACATCATTATCACTCATATACTGATATGTTATTATAAGTATGAAACAACCCTATTTCACCATCTATCCATCCTACGGAAAAAGAAATCACCGCGCGTGCGTAAGTACGGAATATTGTCTCCACGCTGTGGTGTAATCTATTTTCCACCACCACCTTACTTGGATAGGTATAATGGTGTAAATAATGACTATATATGACTATTATAAAGTGATAATAATTCTGAAATATTATACATACACTCCAATACAATTCCACGATCATAGGAACGATATTTTCACACGTGTGTACGTACGGAATACCATCTCCACGATGTGATGCGACTCGTTGTACATGATCTTAATTTAATAATGATTATATAAATGATTTGAATGAATTAATATGATATATATTACACTAATACCAATATGGAATTGAGGTATCTATAACTTAAAGAGAAGAATAAGAATTTACTCGACAAAACACGCATAAGAACAAAAAGTTATAAACACCCGAATAACAAGTAGCAATGAAATATTACTACTAAGAAGCTAAGAATATGACTATATATGATATCATAACCATAATTATGATTCTGTAATAAGTCAATAACATTATTTAAATCATTATAAAGGTGGTTCGGACACATACAAAGCATATCAGACCTAAGGTAATGGAAAATATCACAATCTCATTTTTATCCGAGATTGTTTATACTTTGGCATTTACTGGGGTGTATTTTATCATCCACATCCATGTTTCCGAAATATTTAATATTATTTCCATCCACCTAAAATTTTTTAAATCCAATTTTACCCTTCGGTGAGTTTTTAGTAAAAGATATGAAAGGAATCTTTTGTCGTTTTTCATACAAGGTACTTTTTGACTTTTCCGACAAAAGTACGAGAAGAATGTTTTCTTTACTTTTACAACATGAATGGATTTTTAAAACATTATTTCCAAGAAGCTTCCTTTAGAAGTTTTCAAGTTTATTTTGAATCAAATTCTTTTAGTTTAGAATTTTACGACATGTTAAGAAAGGAAAAGTGTTTTTGAAGCAGAAAGGATATTTTCCTCAAGAATGGAGTTCAAGTGTTTTATAAAAATTATTTTCCATCTAAGATAATAAAGGTTTATGTTTCCATCCCTATTATTAAATTGAATTGATTATATTTTCATTGAAATATTTTTATTAAATCCTTTATCTTATATGAATTGTTTTATGATTTCATGATGTTTACGATTCCCATTTTTATTACATGGGTTATGATATGATGTATGGTTTCTGATTTTACGGAACACATAAGAATGGTATCATTATGAGATGTGTGGGACCTATATCTCCCTCCAATGCATTGGGTAAAAATTTTATATCTCATGAGATAGACATGGCTAGAACGATAGGTTATATCGGTTCAGTGAAACAGGACTGAAACGAGGGTGACTCGGTTCAGAAATGGACTTTGTCCACTAAGATAGTCTTGGCAATGAGTCTTGACTAATAAGATATGATTCTCTATGATTATGTGTGTATTCCACAAAGCTTCATGTTTTATGTTATGATTATTGGGATTACATTTCACTACTATGATTTATCCCATGTTTTGAAATTATGATCTCTTTTGCAGGTTAACATTTCCAAAAGATGTGTTCTTATGAATATGATATGATTGATATTTCTTTTGTTTACCCTTAATGAGCATTTGATCTCACCCTTTTATGTTTTCTTTTCCCCATGATTTAAATAAAAGATTTAGGTTTTAAAAAAAGAATATCTTTATAGGAGATGTTGAAGATCTTTCACAACGATTAGAAGATTATATTTCGAGTTTCCAAAGACACTAAACTATTACGGTCCTTGTGTGTGTGTTTTTGTTATGTATTAAGTATTCCGCAAAAGTAATGTAATGTTCATGTATGTCAGGCTTTGGGTCTCTATAGTTGGTATCAGAGGAAAAGTTTAGTCAACCTTTGGAAACTAGGATGCGAAAATGTTAGTGAGATCCCTAGAGATATTTCAAGGGTATGTCTAGGGATGTCCCTTAGGATAAGTATACGTATAGGATATAGTACTAGAACTACGGTAACGATCTTAGAATTTAACCTAAGATGTTATATATTGATGGTACTCCCCATTTACTATGTTGTTTTCCCTAGCATGATTTTTTCCTCTCACACTATTCTTTTTGGGTTTTAGAAAATGGCTAGAAACAGGAAGATTCACGATAGTGGAGGATATGACAGACAATGGAATGATATTCTTCATGAGCAACCAAATGAAATGGGATTTGGAAGTCCAAACATCATTATTATTCCAAATCAGAAATCTCATAATATGATCAATAAACTCAAATTTGGTAAGTTTCCTGACTCATCTAATAAGAGAAAGAAGGAGTTTCATGATGATCATAGAGGAAAGAAAGTTCAATTTCCCCAATGTAAATCATGTGGGAAGAGGCATCAAGGAGAATGTTTCAAAGGAACTGGAAAATGCTTTGGGTGTGGAAAAGAAGGACATAAAGCCAGTAAGTGCAAAGGAAAAGTTTTAGTTAACACCATGGATGAGGATAATGGTATTACTACGACATCAACAATGGTTAAATGTTTTAAATGTGGAATGTCTGGGCATTATGCAAACCAATTCCCTAAGGGAAAGTCTCATGAAGAGAATCAGTACGGTCGTATGGGTAGTATTTATGTTGATGATGATGAAGTGACTACAAACGATATGTAAGATGAAAGAATTGTTGAAGTTTAGTCAATGGTTTAAGAAGGTAGTGGAATGATTACATGTTTATCAAGTGTAATGTTGTATAAGTAATCTCATGGTACTATGGAATAAAGAGACATCTAAGGATTGTTACTCTATTGTCTTTCCTTAAGTTTTGAAATTATATTATTAATGGTACCAGTATCCATGAAAGGTTATTAAGATATTTTTGGAAAGTAGATGATATGCGCATAATGAAGGGATAAGGAGAAAATTAAATGTTTGATAGTATTCATGAGCTCATGACTAATATAAGGAGAAGGTTATATCATGGTTTCAGTATATAGAATTTTTGGATTTTTGTATGTGGAAAGTGTTAACGTTTAACTGCATTGATGTTTTCACTAAGGTTCAATGTGTTTTCATTTTTCAAGAGAATATATTATTAAGTCCTTAGAATGTTTGGAATGTGACCAACAAGACATATATTATGATATATGGGGATCAACGATGGTATTAAATCTCTGGTAATCATTTTCACTATATTATAAGAGTGGACTGAAATATTATAGACAAGCCTAAAGATTGGAATGGATAATGTTGGACATAAGTTAGTATTGTTTAAGGATAGAAGTTTTTTCGATATTATTGATGGGATGTTATAGTAATATAGTTTTATAAAAAGGACAACTTGCAAGACGGGCGGCAGCCCATCGCGTCGGACAAGGCTGTGGGAATCGAACCCACAACCGAAGTGCGATTGGCCTTTATCACCTACCACTGGCCTACAGGAAGTCCCTGGTTAGTAGAAAATAGTTTTATTTTATTAAGCGGTATTATATATGAAGTATAAGTTCATTTTTGGAACCATATACGATTTATCTAACCATAAGATGGACTTATAACTTTTGCTAACCTTTTGTTTGAAAGAGATGGAATGACCCATCATTCTATCACATGATCTGCTAACACATCATGAATAAAAAATTCAACTTCATTTCTTTAAGCGATGAAGTGGAAATTGTTCAATTCATGAACAACAGTGAGATTGTACCAAAATCATGCAAGTATTTCTTTTAATTCATCAACTTTAGGGAAATGACCTTGAAAACCAAAAATGTTGTCTTATTTCCCTTATATACGATGAATCAGATGGTACCTTAGATCATCACAAATCAATAGCTTTTTGATTGTTAGATTTTTCATAGCCATGTTCTCTACCACTCTCCATCAGAACATGATGGTTAGATTTTTCTTCCATATTCAAATTTTCACCTATGTGGAAACCCAGTGATTAGTTTATTTGGGTAACCGTTACGGTTCATACTTTTGTTTTTAAAGAATGGTTTTGGTATTCCTTTTTACAATGTGGGTTTCTATTAAAGAAACTTTCAAGTAGTAAACCATTTATAACCCCGATGAATATCGGGGGCGAAATTCATTTTAAAGTGGGGTATAATGTAACACCCCGAGATTTTATGAAAAATATTCTTTTCATTAATTTCTTGTGTTGTACGCTACACCAAAAGTAGCTTTCTCAACACACATCCTTGACTTTCCTTCCATTACACGCAATCGCGACCTTCCTCGATAGCGTGTGTAGTACGCAATACCAAGTTTCACTAAACAACAATATGCTATTAAAATATTATTAAAACTAGCCGTTATTAATAGTAATAACCACCTTTTAAAATTTTAGAAATTTTATCTCTCAAAATGGTCTTCATTTTTGGATTCAGAGTATCGAATTTAGCCTAAGGTGAAATTTCGGTACATTTCGGATAACTTTCATATTCTGATGAATAGTGAAAATTACAAAATTTTAATTAAAAACAACTTTTTTAATAGAAATAATTAATAGTGATAAATTATTAATTTAAGTAGTTTTAAAGTATATTTAGAATATATTTTTACAATTTAATACAATGTTGGTCATTAGATGTAATTTCACATTTAAACCAGTTATAAACAAGTGTCAATCTTTTGATAGTTATTATCTCTTAAAAACACGTCATTTGTTTTGACGACGAGAATTAATTTTTAAATTAGTTAATGTAACTGATATGTTTTGAATTTGGTAAAATAGACATAATTTTATAGTTCATAATATCAAATATAGCTTAGGCCTATTTTTTTGTATTTTTCTGGAAACTTTCATTTTTTGATGAATAGTGAAACCACTAAGTGGTTGTAAAAAAAATGAATTTTTCATAAAACGTAATTTTACCGCTTCTGTGAGTGGAATTTCAAAAATCTGAGAGACACGGTTGATGTCAGTAAGTAAAATGTGGTTAAATGAGATGAAAATAATTTTTTGGTGAATAGTAACTTTTTACTTTTTTTTACCACGGTTAAAAGTAAATAGGGTAATTATGGGTAAAAATGATATTATTATTACCCTAACACATGTCCTAATTCTATTGGACAAAGTTTAATTCGACCAAAAACAATCTTAGGAATAAAATATGACCATTTAGGCCTACTTGGATTAGATTAGGACATTTATTATTAATTTATTTAAAGGAGGGTTAAAATAGTTAAAATAAAGGTTTAATAAAAAAATCATTTTTAATATGGGGAAATACATAAGATAATTTGGACTATAAATATTCATTAGAAAGCTAAAAATGTTTCCTACATAATGGTATTTTATTTGTAATTTTTAGACATTAAATAATTTAATTTATTTATGACACAACGATGATGCAGAAATTATTTTATTAATGAAATATTGACATAATTGATGTTATAAATACCCAAATAAATATAATTTGGGACTTTTTATGAATTCAACTAATTTTCTAGGTTAATATGACATGTTATTATTGATTTAATTATCTTTGTTCGAACTAATCATTCTGTTATAATTTTCACAAAAATCAATTACTAAATAGTGTCAAAATTGACATAAAATAGTTTTTAAAACATATATTATAATAGTAATTGTTATTTTATTTCTAAAAATATAAGGCTCAGAGCAATGACTTAGATAAGATTATATATATTAATAATAAACAACTTGGGGTTCGTTTGGCTGCTTATTGTAAGTTTATTAACCTTATAGTATAAGAACACAAGAAGACACGGTAAAAGTAAAATTATTTAACTTAATGTTAAATCTAAATGATAAGGTTAAGATAGGAACATAAACTTGTATAAATTCTATTGGATGAGAGGATTTCGACCCATCCCCACCTTAGCTTCTAAATAAATCAATTTGGAGCTATTTATAACCGAAATTGACTTTATAATAAAATATTAGTTTTAGTTTTTCCAAAGGAGCCCCTCTCCTCCCTTATAAAAGGGCACCTCCTCCCTCTCTTCCTCACACCAATTTGAGCCTTCACGCTCAGCCAAACCCTGACACTTTCTCCTCTACACTTCCTTAGAGACATCCTAGAGGTTCTGGTCTTCTTCAAAGACCTATTTTAGTGCCCTAAAAGGAGGTCTCAAAGAAGCACTTCAAAGAAGAGGTAATGTCTGTTACCGATTCTTTCATCTTTATTTCTTCTTCCACTTCTTCTTCTTTAGTTGTTTCATTATGAAGTAATAACATCAGTATCACTCATATACTGATATGTTATTATAAGTATGAAACAACCCTATTTCAATATCTATCCATCCTACGAAAAAATAAATCACCGCGTGTGCGTACGTACGGAATACCGTCTCCACGCCGTGGTGTAATCTATTTTCCACCACCACCTTAATTGGATGGGTATAATGGTGTAAATAATGACTATATATGACTATTATAAATTGATACTAATTTTGATATAGTATACATACACTCCAATACAATTCCACGATTATAGGAACGATATCGTCACTCGTGTGTACGTACGGAATAACGTCTCCACGATGTGATGTGACTCGTTCTACATGATCTTCATTTCATAATGATTACATAAATGAATTTAATGAATGAATATGATATATATTACACTAATACCATTCTGGAAATGAGGTATCGATAACCTAAAGAGAAGAATAAGAATTTATTCGACAAAACACGCATAAGAACAAAAAGTTATAAACACCCGAATAACAAGTAGCAATGAAATATTACTACTAAGAAGCTAAGAATATGACCATATATAATATCATAAAAAAAATTATGATTCTGTAATAAGTCAATAACATTATTTAAATCATTATACAGGAGGTTCGGACACTTACAAAGAATATCGGACCTAAGGTAAGGGAAAATATCACAATCTCATTTTTATCTGAGATTGTTTATACTTTGGCATTTACTGGGGTGTATTTTATCATCCACATCCATGTTTCCTAAATATGTAATATTATTTCCATCCACCTACAATTTTTTAAATCCAATTTTACCCTTCGGTGAGTTTTTAGTAAAAGATATGAAAGGATTCTTTTGTCGTTTTTCATACGAGATACTTTTTGACTTTTCCGAAAAAATGTACGAGAAGAATGTTTTTTTTTACATTTACGACATAAATGGATTTTTAAAAAATTATTTCCAAGAAGATTACTTTACAAGTTTTCATGTTTATTTTTAATCAACTTCTTTTAGTTTAGAATTGTACGACATGTTAAGAAAGGAAAAGTGTTTTTGAAGCAGAAAGGATATTTTCCTCAAGAATGGAGTTCAAGTGTTTTATCAAAATTATTTTCCACCTATGATAATAAATGTTTCTGTTTCTATCCCTATTATTACATTGATTTGATTATGTTGTGATTGAAATATTTTTATGAAATCCTTTATATTATATGAATTTTTTTATGATGTCATGATGTTTAAGATTCCCATTTTTATTACATGGGTTATGCTGTGATGTATGGTTTTTGATTTTGTGGCACACATAAGAATGGTATCATTATGAGATGGGTGGGACCTATATCTCCCTCCAATGCATTGGGAAATGATTTTATATCTCATGACATAGACATGGCTGGAACAGTAGCTTATACCGGTTCAGTGAAACAGGACTGAAACGAGGGTGACTCGGTTCAGAAATGGACTTTGTCCACTAAGATAGTCTTGGCAATGAGTCTTGACTAATAAGATATTATTCTCTATGATTATGTGTGTATTCCACAAAGTTTCATGTTTTAAGTTATGATAATTGGGATTAAATTTCACTACTGTGATTTATCCCATGTTATGAAATTATGATCTCTTTTGCAGGTTAAGATTTCCAAAAGATGTGTTCTTATGAATATGATATGATTGATATTTCTTTTGTTTACCCGTACTGAGCATTTGAGCTCACCATTTAATATTTTCTTTTACCCAGGATATAATGAAAGGATTTAGGTTTAAAAAAAAGAAGATCTTTATGGGAGATGTTGAAGATCTTTCACCACGATTAGAAGATTATATTCGGAGTTTCCAAAGACACTAAACTATTACGGTCCTTGTGTGTGTGTTTTTGTTATGTATTAAGTATTCCGCAAAAGTAATGTAATGTTCATGTATGTCAGGCTTCGGGTCTCTACACTAGTCACATGTACAGTGCTTTCCATCAAATCCAATCACAAAACATGATCACCCTATGCGCTTCCTCATTAATCAAAGGCATCGACATTTCTATATCACAAAACCTGATAACCTCCCATGCATCGGTCTCTAGTGAAGGTAAAACCAATATCATTTTATAGAAATAATCCATTAATATGGACCAACATTTCTTGTAGGTTTCCCTCGATTAAACGAAATGTTGACCTTCAAGTGTCTGAGTAAAAACTAAGGGCCTTTATGCCACTCGCCTAGTACTATATATCATGATTTATAAAAATGTAACCATGTCCCACTACCTATACTATAATAATATCCAATCTAGCATGGTGAAGGTAACATATCCCTATGAGGGTCAATTCCATCAAGCATTAGCCTATTGGGGAACCAATCCTCTATAAGAATCCTGATAAGGCACTTCCCCTAAGAGTAACATTATATGAATGTAGGATGAGTAATTAAATGAAACTCATCGATCATTAGTGTAAAGTAATATCCCCTCGATATTTTAGTTCCCTATAAATTTTTAGCTATCAAATGGAATCGTACAACGCGTGGTGACTAGATCATCAAAAACTAAAGAATCAGCTACTGACATTGACCTACAATGATCAATAGTAAGAAAACTACATCATCACAATGATCTATGTTATATCATAAGCATGTGGTATGGTTATGAAGAATTTTATTCCAAATATATAAAAACAAATTAAAGGTTGTTTTAAAAAATATAAATATCATAATTTATGTTACAAAAACCTATGAGGGGTTCATCATTGGGAACCATATACCCTATGAACCTACTAGGGTCACTACACCACTTGCACATTAGGACTAATTCATTATCAACACCATAAAATATATCAATATATATCCACATATCCTACAATAATGAACAAAGAAAGATATATATATATATACATATATATAAAATTAATTCAAGTTCAGTAAAAGCCTACTAAGAACCTGTATAAGAAATCATCTTTTAGGTTTTTGAAGACACTTTAAAAAATTGGATTATGATATTGGTAAAATCACACATTATCCTTCCTATAACATGTGGAGCCTACGTGCTTCATATGATGCATGAGATGAAACTTTTCTTTTCCAACCAAGAGTCCAAATCAATCACTCGACTCTTACCAATGATCCATGATCTAGAAGTCTATGATTGGCCTCTCACTAACTAACAGTGATCTATAAATCCATAATAACTCATAAAATACATACAAAAAAATGTGTCTCTCAAACTATTATTCTTATTAAAATGTATCATCATAGATTATAATAACAATTTTATCTCCCTAGAAACCAGGACTTCTTACCAATACAATTTTTATTAATACACCATTCTAATATCCATCACATGTTCTGACACATTAATAATACTCATATCTAGTATATCCCAAAAAGTAATACATTATGAGAAGAAAACATATAATACATATTTATTAGGTCCCAATATAGATTTCAGTAATTTTTTTCTCTCATATGGTTCACCACAAGGCCTCAAGTTTGTCTCCCTATACTCCAGAGGCTACCGACTAGTAGGGAGGCTCTAAGGTGTTATACTAAGGAGACTATTTTCTCATATCGGAATATGAAAACCACAAAAAAATTAGATAACATCTCTATATTTAATTAACAGAGTGAGGATGTTGTAAATATTACCATAATTGTAATAAAATGAAATGCAATGAAGTAAAGGCCTGAAGGACCATAACATATATATAGCATTGGTTACCCACTAGGCTGACCATACATTGAGGAGTACTTATATAGAAATAAAATAAAATTATAGGGATATTATATTAACTCTGATCCATACAACATCCCCAATATTTACAAATATATCCAAGATAACCTTCTTGATTAGTCAAAGGCCTAAGCCCAACCTATGCCTGAAACCAAGTGAACGTCTAGTCGAGTTCCCCAATACAATGGTGGATGGAGTAGGGTGTGAGTATAAAACATAGTAGGGACCCTACATTATGTCCCTATACATTTCTAGTAGATTTACTATGTTTACATGTGATCAACTCATTGGAATAACAAAAATAAAATACTTCTTGAAATAAACCGAAATAAAAAGTCATGGTAGGAATACTCAAGGAAAGTTCTCAACCTAGTCGAGACACATGTGGAATAATTTTTCATCATGTATATATATTTATATGTATATATATATATATATATTACCATATATATATATATGTGTGTATATGAGTAAGGTGACAAGTACCTTGAATCAAACTACAACTGATCCTTCACTCTATAATCCCAACGGTCTAGACATCCTATGAAAAAGGCATTGAGATCAATGTCATTCTGCTGAAGTCATGTGTAATTAAGTTGATCCATGATTCTGTGATCAAAATATATAATACCTTATTTTTCTAACATTTGAAATGTATCTATGAAAGCTATTTCACCATAGGTGGATACATGTCTTAACCATGGGGTCACCGTTACATCCCATCAATAAGTTAGATAAAAGAGCCCTGAGTGTCAAATAGGCATCTTGCAAATATAGTGTAGAGTTGGATGTTATACCAATCTGTACATGTGTAATTCTTTCTGATGTAAAATTCCTTGGACCTTGCCTATATGGAATCATGATATTGAACTCAGATAAACCCTTAGGTGGATTCCCCTTAGGTGGCCTCTAAGGAATGCTCTCTAGATTTAAGATAACACTCAGAATCCATTCAATAAAAATATCAAATTATCACTCATAGAAAATTTTGGTGAGTAACTATAAACGTGTGTTCAAATGATCATAAATAGAATCATAGGCATCAAGAAAAGAGATCAAGTTAACTGTTGGATAGATCATCGTCATCCCTCTTCTCAGGTGAAATGTTCCCACCTGATAACCATTGGAATTTCATGGGTGCTAAAGAACTATCAATCCTCCGAGAGACCCGGTATATAATGGGTTTTAAGACACACTTAATGAACTACCTCTATAATTCCCAAACATTGATAAATCCTCGAGATAATGGCCATTGTGGTACCATAAGAAGTACTATTATATTAATAGGTAAATAAAAGAGATCCTGAAAAATACATTCTGTTTCCATGATAAACTAACAATAAATAGAAAGGGATCAACAACTGAGTCATAGGGTGTATATCAAGGATCCCAATAATACAATAATCAAATTAAAATGCTTAGAAGTTTCATCCAAGAAAGATATTATAAGAATACAAGAAATTATAACCAATCAAAAGGCTCAAAAGTCATATCCTAGGAAGTATATTTGGTAAACCCAATCAGATAATTTAGATCAGCTTCCAAATTCTTAGAAGTACATCAAGGAATCCGAATAAGATAACATTCAAACATAGAGGCTCATCAGCCAAAATCCAATATGCACCTCTTGGAATCATAGTTACATCAATAATAATTGAGTGAATGTATAAATACAATAGTGGGGGTGGCGGAACTCTTGAACCCTCTTGTAATTACTTATCTACAAGGTATTACATTTTTGTTATGGGTTCCAAGGTGACACATATTACCATCTCTACCTGAACCCTTGTTGTATAAGATTAAGTTTGGTCAATCATTGGGCACCCACTGCATCCCTTATGTTAGTTCTTAGGAATGGAATCCAACCCAGGATCTTGTATATCAGATCATAGGTAAAGCCATCCCTCAAAGAATCCTTTATCTCTGAGATAGTCTCATTTTTATGTATGAATCCAGGGCACATTTTTTTCAGGGAACTGTAATAATGATCCACATAATTACAAAATTAAATAATTTATTTTAACAGTTCATTTGTGTAAACCTAAATAAGGGGAGTCTCTCGAACTAGAAATACCAAAAAATATTCATAATGAATAAACATGCATAAATACTCTAGGGAAGGTAATACATACCCTCTAAGGTTATGAAGATCTCTATTTATTTTTCAATGGTCAAGAGCATCTTACAATTCCATTCCAAGATCAATTGAGTTTCCTTGGCTCTTATCTAGAAATAAAACCACCATAATCTATTAATTAATTATAAAAAAAAATTCATTAATGAAAACACAATAATTTATTTATAATAAATATTTTATTAAAATAAGAATAATCACAAAAATCTCACCGTCTGATCACATAACACAAAAATAGTGGCCTTGACCTCACTAAAATACAGTTACATAATCTCAATATAAATCCGGGAATAATCCCTAAGTAATGGAATAAAAAATTATTCATCAATTTTAGATTTAAGTAAACCATATTTATAAATTCACCTTGGTGACCTACCATGATGAAATGACATGGTGATGTAAAAACGGAATCTTCAGTAACCCACATCCTAGATTGTGGAAAATACCTATAACCCATATCCAATTCCACTATGATATGATGGCATTATAAATGAAAATAGTAATTACTAAAATTGAAATAATGAATATTGGGAGGAGGAAACCTAGGAAGCTCACTAGAAGAGAAATAATACCAGAAAAATTCCATGAACTGCTGTAAAAATTTCCCCTTTGATGGGTTTTGAAGAGAGGAAGGGAGGGATGGAGGCACATTGATCATACTAGGTAGAAAGGGGATTGACCGAGCAGTCCTCCCCCATAAAGACTGTAATGTAAATAATGGTCATTTCAACCTTTAAAGGGGAATCACATTTTTTCTACATAGTTTTCAAAATAATGTGCCAACCATGAGGTCAGTATTCTCTTGATTGTCCGCCTTATATGGGTACGACACATAATTTGACAGCATGTAAACTAACTATGTTCCACTACTTCTGAAGGCACACACCACCTTGTATGGTTGTTGTGCATTTTTATTAAAAAAATGTTACAACCATGTGTCATGTTTGCCACAAATTTTGAACACTCTGTATGGTTTCCTCTAGCCCCCTCTTGGTTTCTAAAACCATTATCTTGTAAAAATATGGATTTTACTATTAGGCCACATGGTTAGTTATAAAAATACGCCAACTATACACCACAAGTTAGAACTTTTCATAACATTGCTTTCAGGCCCCGAACCCCTAGGTGCTCTTGAAACTACTATGTTATTAAGGAATCCTCATAACACTTATAAAAACATTAGTTTGAGGAATTCCAAAATATTAAGTCTCATTCCAGATATATGATTTATATTTGAACCATCTAGTAAATGAAAATTAAAAATACGTCAAAAATTTACAAATTTAAAAAGCATAATATCTTACAAAGTAACTACATAGAAAACAGAGAACCCCATATTTCTTGGTTATATGAATCAAAACCACAATATGTCCCTCCTTGTGATGTAATAATCAGAAACATATGGAGAACCTTAGATACATATATATGGTTGAATTAATGGAACACCCTCTTGAATATACAATAATTCAACACCTAATAGATTTATTATTGTAACCAATCTTGTACCTACATTTGGGAATGATTCATGATCATATCAGAAATCTATAAAAGAGTCCAACAATATGTCGTTATTTCCCCCAAAATGGTGTTATGATTCCACCCTCCCATTATCTTAACCAATGTGAGTTCCTAATCATCGTTGGTTTGGAAATCCCAATGACTGTATACCTTTGGAAATTAAGATTGTGTTTGTTATGAATGTGGGGGTAATTTGAAGTTTCCATAAAAAAAATAAATAGTGAACCAAATATGAATGCATGTGATAATATAATAACTGAGTTACCATAGGCATCTATCATCATGTTTCCCAGACCCGAACAGTCCATACCATTCCGTCAAAAAAATGGTGAACCTGACGTGAATCTTCAAATAAATACACATAACTAGTTTTTAAAAGAAATTGTAAATTTCTACAAATCCCACAAAAACGAAATGGTCAACCAATAATAAGAATGAAAAATTTTAAAACACGTTCACAGCTAATTAATCATATTTCATACATGGAGTGATGCACTGATTGGAGACACATTTACTTATCTATCTTGTGACTACATATAATTTTCTCAAAAACAACACCTTAACATAATATCATAGAACCATCAAGAAAATATGCTAAAAACTATATTGCGATAGGAAAATCTGAGGGTAGTAAAACAACATCACCCATATGATGGCTTCATCATTGGGTGGCAAGAATTGTGGTCAGTGAATAAGACGGATATTGAATTATCTCGACACTAGAGGCCACATTTATGGGTTTCCAATCACTGATTCCATCAATCCCAACTCATTCAGGGAAGGCTACGATGAAACTAGTGATGCATATAAATATTGAATACTGATTTAGGGTATGATCCTCTTAGTACAACATTAAATATCTTCCTTGCTTGATAAAGGTGGTTCATGAGGTCAAATGTAACTCTATCCCAGCATAGGAGCTTCCTATGAAGGATCTTGTCAACTGCCACCACGAGTACCATCTTACTAGTTCCCCTTCATTTTCAACTAAGGGCACCACATGACTGGTAATTTATTAATAAACTCACACTTATGTACCAATGAGATCACATCGGGCATGGAAACCAATAGATCAAGGGGAGTGGGACAAAATAACTACCTTGACAAATAAAACTCATCAGAATATTCTAGCAGCCTCTAGTTAACAGGAACAAATCCATAATCACCCAAACAATTTCTACCCTCATATACATATTGAAATCACGGGGAGGCTCATATCCCCACTTCCATGCCTGAATCCCATCTGTATATTTTGATGGTACATTTAGAAAAGGAGTGTGCTTAAATTCCCGTTTCAATGGAGTATATATTCTAGTATATATTGGTGAACCAAAACATGTACTCACGTGTTCCTTCACATAATATACCGAGGACAAAATATATTCTAGAAATGATAGAAGAGAATTGAGGAAATATTCTTTTACTAGTAAAGATACAGGGTCAAGCACATATAGCAATCCCAATGGCCGGATCATTATATCACAATGATCAATATGAACAAGTGGATACTCTAAATCATGTACATATTATTTATCCCATCCAAGATGATTATCATTATATTTCGATAAATAGGTAGGAATTGGAATAGGTTTATATCCTCATTTTGAATAGAGTCCATCAATGCTGTTTGAAAATGAACTAGGGATGAGTTTAAATTATTATCAAAGAAATCTAGAATCATATACCAAAGGTGAACCAAGATTGGGCCAATATCCCCGATCTAATTGAGGTTTTTAATCATAGTTTGGAACTCACCTTACGGTAGGTTAATATCCCACCTAGTGAAGTTAAATATCATTTTCTTGAAACATATAGGATTTTGCCTCATCTCCTTGCTCCCTCCAATGAAAGACTACACTAGGAAACCTCATAATATATTCAGAAAGTGTCACATATCCCATTCTCCCATTAAAGAGGACTATTATAAAAGAGAATTCATTTTTAAACTAGATTCTTACCCCTGAATCAACCTAAATTTACTGAAATGTTTTCGAAACTACCCATTTGAAGGATTATATAACCTTTGAAAATAAAATATCTTAATTGAATACTATAGAATCTTCTCAGTAGTGGGCTCATAACCCTATATAAATGTATGGTCATAAACATATTCTAGTCACCATCATGTATAAAGATCATATTCTTTCTCAAAAAAACGTTAGGATGTAATATTTTAGACAAGGTGCAGGATGATCATAATATTCCTACTATGCTAAAAAAAATTTCAATGTTGTATGATTCCTCAAGTGTCCACTGAGTCACCTTCCAAAAAAAAGGTTATTTCTAACATGGTAGTCCTCATCAGAGTTGTATAGATATGGATAATGGTAGTTTTATTCCTCCCCTATTCCAAACACCTTTGTATAAGTTGTTTCCTAAAACACTTGTGTTAACCATATATAGTGACTCGTATACTATCAAAAGAACCTCAACTCAATCATTAGAAGACCTAGAGAAGTGACCTATATGGTTTGACCAAGTAGTGTAATATTCTCCTGATGAAGAAGGGGAATACATGGATATATTAAAGAATTTTTGTGAAAAAAAACCTTCCCACTAGGTTTTCGCCAATCACTACTCTACAGTATGGTGTTCCAGATGAGTTAAAATGTGATTACATGGGTTATTTATACCAAAATGTGTGGAAAATCTTTTAGTAGTTAATGTCTACTTCACTCCCTTATCATGGATATAATGGTCAACCCTAGGCCATAAACACACTCTATTTTCACATAGACCTTGTTCTTATCTCTATGAGTAGATACATAGGATTAGAAAGGAATTTAGATACAAAACAACATTGATGCCTCTGTAATATGGAATATCTCTAATATTTAGTCTGTGAGGCCCCATCGTAAATATATATCTTGGGATGGGATGAGTTTTTGGTGTCGCACTCTAGTCAATCAGTAAAATATAAAATCTCCCCAGATGCAGTATCATATAATGTCATATCCAGAAGAGAGATCATGGGATATATAAATTCATTGGCTAGTTGGTCAGTCCAATGAATCTTTCTCACTTTGAAAATGTATTGATATCATGGAGATAAAGATATATAGGAATACATGTAGTCTCTAAAGTGAGGCCTCCTAATAAAAGTGGGACACATCTAAAATACAGAATTTAAAGTCATAGACTACAAGACAATCTCTCATAGTAAGTGTCTCGTGTCTGAAGAAGTCATTTCACTCAGCATGGTTACAATGTAAATTATTCAAAATTTGGCAGATCATGATGGAATCCACCATGGTATATCTCCATGAGTGAACTCATTTCATAGGGATGGGAGGGTTTTACCCCCACCTCCACCAACATGGTCATCAAACCTTAAGAGGGTCTCGAATAAATTAACAGTTTATCCAAATCTACACTAGCCCACAAGGATAAGTTTATTTCTATCTCAATATCCACCATAATAATCATTGAATCCTTATTAATTAGATCAAATAGTTCTAAATATAACCCAAAATCAACCCTAGAACACATGGATGGGTCCATTTTTATCTTCATCATCTCAATATAAATATGTATATTCTAGGATATATGGTAAATGCCAATGGTTGGAATCATATCTATTCCTCCCACAATGATATGTACCCCATTCATTCAGGAGACACTTTGAATTCATCGTAAAAAAACTCCCTCAAGTTCACTATTCATAGTCCATAAGAGTGATAACATTTATAAAAACAACCAAAACCTTGAAAAGCTCATAATACATGACAACACAACAAGACCAAAGGATATAATCAAGACCCCCACAAAACTCTTGAAGAGAGAAATGGGTAGTACAATGTTGACCTACGAATTTATTAGTGATAGGATGACTACCATTACATGATAATACTTAGTGAATATCATCACAATCACTATGGAAAATGATATATAATAATATAAAAAATGAGAGGGTTGAATTATCAAAGTAGTACCTCAATAAATAGTTGATATTGATACAAAACCAGTGGTAGTTTGTATGTGGAATCAAAGGGAGAACAACAACTAGGCTCCCTTGAAAGATGAGTTACCACATCATATGTAAATGTATTCTATGAATAATGGAAAAGGTGCATCTATATCTAACTCACCACCTAGAAGATATGAAAACCCATAAATAATTGAATGGATATAGCTATATGAGAGTTAAATACATAACATGAAACATCTCAATAAGAAATTACATAAGGTAAATATCCCCATGTGCTACCACCTTCCAGAAGAAACATATTTTCCTCCTCCCACACATTAGGATAGGGTTAATCCACATATAATAGTTGAATTTGAGCATCCGGATAATTTTGGATCTAGCTAACCGGTTAACATAAAGAAACATGTTTTGGAGGATTCTTCTGTTCATTTATTATAGTAATACCCTTGTCCATGTAGGGGTAATCATCCATACATAACAAAGAGAAAATATTTAATAGATATGAAAGTAATATAACTACTTTGAGTATCACCCAAACCATGTGCATGAGAGGTATTCATGACAATAATACTACTATAACCCTCAACAACATCGAGTACCTAGATTATTGAATGGAATACATAATGGGGTAGAACACTCCCATGCATCTATACATGATCCATACCATAAATGGGTATGTAATGATTTACCATCTTCTAATTCTAGTAATCCAGTCTTCTAGACCTTTGATAGAATAGTGGACCCATAATAGAATCTCATGTTCTTTTCATAAAAATATGACCTAATGAAGGGACCATGAGACTAAAATTAGGTGAAAAATTTAATGTTCTTTATTTATAATCTGGAATGTTCAACTGTTGTTTGGTACAATATCCTTTTAGAAGGATCTTTAATAGAATGGGAAGACCTTCATCATCAATTCCTCTATCAATTCGGATCCTTACTAAGGAAAACAAAATTTTTCAACCTCGCAAATTTCAAGAAGATTAATAATGATATGACCTATGATTTCATTTCTAGAAGTATGGGTAAAATATACTGACACAGTATTAAACTCTAGCAAGATCAATTTCTCGAACATTATGTTGAAAATTTTGGTCAAAAACATAAAACACCTTTGATCATTATGAAAGACCCATGTGGATTTAGTATGTTCACATAACTGACAAAATCATATAATATTATATTCAAATAACATAGGGGAAACCATTTCCCATTCCAACGACTGGAGAGAATAGTCCGTGAAGAGCAGAGACTGCGGTTTTCACCCTCAAACCAATGAAAATTCCCATTGGAGCACCTTAGTTTCACAAAATCACCCATTTATTCCTAATGTTATGTATTAATAGTAAACCATACTTAACTATATATTAAAAGATATTAGGTCTAACAAAAATTTGGGTAATGGAAGAAAAGACTATATTACTTTTGAAATAAAAAAGGTCACGGTAATGTCCTTGCGTCCAATTAAAATAACCTCTTCAAGATATAAGATCCTAAGAAACATAGTGAAGTCGGTCTTAATAACATCCCTGCTATTTCCCTTCCATAGGAGGCTATTTCACAACATCCAAGATTAATTTTTCATTAAATAAATCTTCTGTGGTATTGTTTATTCTAGACAAGTGATACTAGAAATATCCTTCGCACATGAAACATGTTTGACCACCACCCAACAAAAGGAAGAGGGTGACTAGAAAGAGGATCAATATAGGCATGAAAATAAGATAGGTAACTGGATGACATGAATGATCATTGATCGAGATCACACCACCATCAAAGTACATATTCATAAATTGGTAATAATCCCATCACCTGAGGAGATTCTGTGGAATAATCCTCTTAGAGGTGAATGTAATGATTTGGTATATGAACAGGTATAAAAAAGGAGTCATATTCAACTCCCACAATAACTCGGAATCTTGTTGATTTCTTTACATTAACATCCAGAGTATGGACCCCCCCCCCAATAAACATAAAACCTTATTAGATGAAGAGATTGTTTTTATTTAATTTCATTATCATAATGGTCCCTTTATCTAATGTTGAATATTCTCATGAATATGAGTTCTCCATAGCTCACATGGGAGTTAGTGACCTATTCCATAGAAATCTAGGGTACAAGGTATGTCTTGGTGATGGATGAACCCAATACTATGGTTATATCCTAGTATATTCTATATATGTTGTCAAGATCCATGGGTATGTTATCCATAATCACAACAACTGAAAAAAAAAATTCTTTATATAACATCATTTTGTGTTCAAACCCAATCATTTTTCAACAAACATCTAGCAGGGGTGCAACTGTCCAATAATTCAAAATGAAGGGGTAGGGTGGCAACAGATTCTCATGGGACTCTATGCAATGACTAGTCACATAATAGTCAAACACATAGACCCCTAATATTTATGCTAAGGAGAAAGTATTCCTTGGGATATGTAGGAATCGAGAATCAAAATATGAAATTCTATAATAGTTGAGATTTGTTCCATTCAAACTCTCAGTCATGGAAATTCATTACCTTTAAAAGGATCTCATATAGTTTTTTATTGAGTCCCTCCATAGTCCGTAAGAGTTTGTGATGAAATATTCTAAGATAAAGGATTACCAAAAATAATATACCTTGTAGTAATTTCATACCACCATCTCTTTCATAGAACGATATCAAGATTAAGATATCAAGTGACATATCATTATCATTGACATTTTAAGAAATCTTGATAATGTTGAAATCTAAATGGATCTTATTTAAAAAAAATTTGGTCTTATCTTCATCACAATATAGACACTATAATCATTGGGATAAAGTGATAATTATTTATATAAAACAAATCATTCCATCCAATGGTATGAAAAAATTGAGCAAAATTCTATTAAGAAGATCATGCTCAAGGCCCAGTTTGGTGACCTCAAATATAATGATAATTCATATTTATCTAGACATACATTCCATGAAATTTTATACTGATAAGACCTTTGAATAATATCAATGTTTTTGTACTATAATCCTTCCATTAAAATTAAAATACTACATTAATGGATGGTTCGGAGTACTACGTGTGGATCGTTCCTCATTTGAATCTGGAAAATCTGTATAGGTTGAAGAAATATTCTATAAAATGGATGTAAAACAAATAATTATGGAGGGTAAACCAAAGTATTTCACTCTAAATATCTTCATAACCGACCCTTATAATCTTTGGAGTGTTCTTGATAGATATTATGTGCTACCCATAAACCTGATCAGGGAAATAAAACTCAATACCCTCAAGCTATTATGAACCAAAATCATCACTGAACTATTCTAATGTGACAGTAATAATTCCAGCTGAAATGGGTTCATCAAAGAATATAGAGGATAATTATCTTTTGATATAAAAAATCCCATTGAACAATTATCATAAAATGATAATTTTCATAAAATATACATGTAACTCAGTATTTCCATGCCTCTCCTTCCACCGGTAGCAACCTATAGAAAACATGTGTCCATGGACTCCCCCCACAATGACTCTAGTAGTTTTGAATGTCATTGTATCTCATTGTGGTATCTCTTTCCTTTAAAAGGGTAGATATTTTCCTAAATTATAAACCATGTCTGAAGATATCATCATAAGCACAGAGATGGAGGAGTAAGTGAATGACCTATAGAATTCCCCACTTGTATTTGATGAAGGAATATCCACCGCCACTGATGATATCAATTAGGTAAATCTTGGTATTGAGGAAGACACATTTCCTATATTGTTTAGTTATTCCTTTACAGTTGAAATGTATGAGATATATATTTCATTTCTAATGAAGAATCAATATTCATTCAAATTAAATTATATAGTGATTCTCGAGTAGAACACTGATGTGGCTACTCATCTTCAAGGATTTTCATATTCCCATTGAGATTTCAAGAATGATGCTTATAAGATAAACCCCTCTCATTCTACCAAGGTAGAGTCAAAATTAGATAAATTGATCAAATTTATATTTTTTCAAATGGTTTGGTAACAATAATGTATTACATACATCATCCATATGAAAAATTAGAAATGGAATATCAGATTCTACATCAATTACATAAACCATTATTGATACTACCCAAAGAATGATTTATGAATAACAACCATTGCTATTTTGATTGATGGAACTAATTTATTCAAAACCCTATCCCCTATGGATGGGTATTCGTGGTTTAACTAGATCAATATGCCCCCAATGATATGGAATCCACTGCATTTAGAAAACCTCAAAGAATATTTCTCTATCAATCCATGCCATTTTTTCTTAAAGAATATTTTTTTTCTACTTATCAATGTACCATGAATAATATTGTTAAACCCTTCTTAGGGATGAATCACATAGTGAAACCATGATGCTCTGGTGTGTAAATATATATATATATATATATCAAATCACCTCACTTATCATCAAATAAGTATTCAATTAATTATAAAAGAATATTTTGAATATGAATCCAATTAAGTTTTATATTGGGTTGACATCAAGGAAATTCCATGCCTTTGTGGTTTTCCGTTGAGGCATTAAGGGTGATCCAAAAAAATATAGTATAGTCCTAAATATTCCACCTACTCAAAATAATAAATAATAAGAGGGATCTAAGGGAAACTAGAATATATCTGGAATTTCATAGCCATCCAATCTATATAATCCCCCCTTCCATAAATTTAATGAAAAGGGAGTCACCTACAGATTGGAGGACGACTTCTAAGAATCTTTGGACATGATTAAGTTGTATCTTTTACATTTGACATACTTAATTGAACTACTAGAAGTGAATATGTTAACTTATGCATTTATTTCATGGAATGATCACACTGTACAACATTATCCTCTAAAAAGATAATGGGAATTGATATTTTTTCTATTATCTCATCTGAATAATGCTAAATATGAAGACCTAGTATTTTGAAATTATGAGGAACTGCTTTGAACTCATCTTTATATTATTAAAGTCTAGGAATTAGTTACCACATCATGAATTCCACCTAGTCTATATTATTGACCACTCAAGTATAATAATGACTTCCGTAGGTTAATTGAGTGTTTTTTATAGAAATTAATATTAAAATAGTATGACATTCATATCATGTCACAGAATGAAATAAATGAGAAGGAGTTTCATGTTTTAGTCACCTAAAATCATTCCATAGAAAGCACATTAGTAGACACCCAACTCTCATATTAATAAGTTTTCAATGACCATGACACTCCACGAATACGGGAGATATAATTTGATGGTTCCTCCAAAAGTATGATAAGAATGAGTTTGGAAACACAAAATCCCAACTAGATTGGTTTAGGTAATTTATTTTTCTATCCCAACATGAAACTTCAACCACAATCTTTCCTATTATCTAAGGGATACAATAATAATGAGACTGAATATCAATCCCATATTGTATTCTTGGGGCTATCCTTGAAGCAACTGATAGCTTATTTGAATATTAAATGTGATTCGGAGCTACTGGTCAAATAGATCAATGATTAATATGCCATTAATTATATAGAAATAACCTCTCTAACCAGTTACATGGTAGGATTAATTATGTAATTAACTTTCGATCCAATCCTACATCATGTCCCTTACTCATAGAATGATCATGCTGATTCACTAGCTAATAAAACTATAATCCTAGTCGATCCTAGTCATGTTATTTTGGGATTTCTCATAACACACTGAAGGATGGTTTTTCACATCATCATCTTTGAAATTGAATAAATTAATCAAATTAATAATGTATCAGGGCATGATATGTTGACATATAACCCTTTATGAATGGATCCCATAATAGATTACCTTCATTATAGGGCCCTTATATTAGATCAAGTCAAAAGTTATAATATTAATTGGTTGGATCAAGTATCACAATAAGGGGTGTGAATTGAGTACCCAATAGAATTTCTATTGAAACAATTTTAAATTAAATTCTTTAATAAATTAAAATATCATAGTTAATGAAAAAAGAAGACTGATATAAGTTATAATCTTATAAATTACTTCTCAAAGTGTGATTAGATCTTGGTTAAAATAATTTAAAAACTATTTTAACATTTTAAATCAATTTACTTAATAAAAAATACTATATAAACACTAATTAATATTAACTATCAATGTATTTGTTTTTATAGTTTTAAATAATCACAGTTCAAATATTTGAAATGAAACATATCCAAACAACATGAGAATTAAAATAAGTTGTTTAGTCTCAACCCGTGGCCAAATCCCCTCTACATGGAAATTACCCACATCTATGTAAAATATATAAAATAATCATTATTCACAACCTACAACGGGTATACACAATAGATAATTTGTTTTCATGAAAAAGTAAATACTTATTCCATAATAACAGTGGGAAATAATATAAGCACATGCCACACAAGGGCCTCTTCCACAACACAGTGGGAAACATATATAAATAAGGTAGATAAGGAATCATGTATCTTATATTTAATGAATTGTAAAACTGTGTGATGAATAAATAGGTCAAAAATACATTGATTGAAAAATTAAGGCAACATGCAGAAGGAGAAAGTAAAAAAGATATAGAAAATATGATTTTTCTCTTTTGATGTTCTCTGAAGCATGAGACTCTTATGATGAATATTGGATAGGATCTTAAGATGAGTTTCTAAAAATTTTATTTAAAGAAATCATAATATGCTCTCTTTTTCATTCTATTGGAAGGAAACAGTATTATCATTATGTCTTACATTGTCACAGTCATGTAAAAGAAAGATGAAACACATAAGCTATCTATCAAGTCTCAGACTTCACAACACTATTCTAGTTCATTCAATAATGTTTCATATTGCTTCGTATGTATGTGAATATGTCTCTATATGCAAGGGGGAGTATGCATCATAATTTAATAGAAACATACAATAGTATCTTTTTGGAGAGAAATCATCTTGATCTTCTATCTATTACACTGAATTTTTACACAATCTTTAATGAATCCCTCCAATAGTTTTTGAATAATAATTAAAATAATCATAATAATTAAATATGATAATATTAATGTTATAAGATATTAATTAAAATGTCCCTAAATTAATTATGGTGATTCTTATGATGGTGAGACAACTCTACTACTGATTTATCTAAGTAGTGACAAAGGTTGTTGGTGATTTAGGCCAACAGTGAGTCATGAATGATGTTAGGTGATCCTCAATGGTGAGTCATCTCAAAGGTGAGCCATTAAACACTTTTAAAAAATTCTTGACGGTTGGTAATGTCTTATGGTAGATCATCTAGAGGTGATTCATCCTGAATGGTGACATCATTCAAGAGGTAGGAAATTTCCAAACATAGCCAAAAATCCATCCTTATGGTGACTCGTATTTGATGGAGTGCCTTTCCAATGCATTGTCAAAATTCCATTCTAAAGATGGCTTATCTTTCCTGGTGACGACTCAGCTTCCATGGTGGGTCATTTCTATACTTATCCAAATTTTTACCAATATTATTTATAGTATAAAAGGATATTGTATGACCTAAAACTCATTTATAACATAAAAAATGATTTTGTGATCATTAAAACAAGGGTTTAAATAATACTCCCCTTTTTAGGATAAAAAAATATGGCATGTTTTAAAACATGTATAGAATAAGATTTTTTATAAAATATATCAAATTAACACATTTAAAAAATATTTTCTTTTAAAACAAAATAAACTATAATTAAAATGGTATCAAATATATTAAATCAAAAATATTTTATCAAATGAAGAAATTGAAATACATATGGTATCAAGGATATTAAGTATAAAATAGTATGATTGGTTGTTATAATTGATAGTATCAAATGAATAACATAAACACAAATATTATCAAAGTTATGGTACCATAAAAATAGTGTCAATGATGGTATCATGAAATTTAATAACTGTGTAAAATAGGAAATAAAATCCATATTCATTATCCTCTTTTAAACAAGATTTAATATGCTATAAAATGATATAGTTTCTATAAATAGTGTAAATAAAATCCAATAAAATCCATATATTCATTTTACCCCATTTGAGATTATCAAAAGTGAAAAAAAAATAGTAAATGTAATGAAACAAAATAAGAATAAATAGAGATGATCTATTGAAGATAAAAAGGAGATACAACTAAAGGCATTCAAAAAGTACCTATCAAAATAATGATAATGACAACACTTCTCATGTCTAGTAGAAAGAAAAATAGGAGTCTTTTCGTTATCCTTTATGAAAGAATAGGGAACATGGGCAGAGGCTGAGGAAACCATAATAGTAGTTGTTGGTACAACATGTATATAAAGAGTCTCTCTGATAATAATGGCTCGGGGATACTGGGTATCTTATCTTTAAGTCAAACTAAATTGATGGAAATGAGTAGGTTATGGTGCATTGGGATCTTGGGCAACAACTGGTAAGAAAAATAAGGATAAAAACAACAGAAGTGATATGAGCAGAGACTATAAAAACATCTTGAGCCACTACTGTGGGTCCAGAAACATGAAGAAAGGGTTTTATTAGATTGATTAATTCCATGAGGATATTTTCCTCACTTTCCATAGAACTAAAAAATTACTTTTTCACCTCTATAAAAATCTTGAGCACTAGAGTCATCAATTTCAGCTAATTGACATGTTCTTTGAATTATTGAGTCACTAGAGGCATAAAAATGTTCTCAGAAAGGAACATGAAATGATAGTTGAGATCATACATTGTATAAATCATCAAAATGTAATGCATTATATCCTTTATAATTTTCTATATATTGACTTTCATATCCTTTTTACAATATCTAACTATCATATTCAAATTGTCATTGTTTTTTCATATATCTATCAAACATTCTAGAGGGATATCTAGAACATCTACCGAAAGAGATCAAGTTATTATCAAACCACTAACCTAATCAGTACAACATCAAAATAAGGAATTGGAGGAATTAAAGTAAAAGGTGTTAAAGGGCTACTCTTTAACCTCTCCAAAAAAGAATCCGTACTAAAAGTAAACTCAGTCTTCATCCCCACCATAAATGATCCCATAAACTTCATATCAATAGCATGTACTCTGTTTTCTATTTCCACTTCTCGAATGTGATGCATCATTTTGGGATAGATATGATGTATCACCATCTCAATGAAATATCTTTCATATTTCACACCATGTTTGGTGAAAATATGTGCTGGGTTTTTAAATTACACACCAAAATCAAAGATAATTTTCTCTATGAAAAACTGTTTGTCATATTTAGATACACTATCAAAATGAACAGATGAAATGATGGGTGTATAAAAGGTTGCAGAAACACTCTTAATGTTAGGTGCCTCTTCATAATCAGATCTGGAAGAAAAATCCAGAGAAAATATCTATAGCTCCCATATAAAATCTATCGGTTCTACCATGGATCCCTTAGGATCCATTTCTACTATAATGTCATCTTCTTCATCATCTATGATAGTGTACTCCAAACCCTATCTGACATACGTAGGGTACTTCTCTCATTCCTCAAATTATGTGACTTACAACCTATATAAAGACACAACTACTGACTCAATAATTATAGGCTCATCTACTGTAGGCTTAAGAAATATGGGCTCAACATCTATCTACACATCATATTATGGAATAATAGTTCTATTCACAAAAAATTGACCCTTGTAATGATTAGAATTATCTACAACAATAGGTTAAAAAGGTTACTAGTAATACTTTTAGATTTTACCCCTTAACAGATGCTTCCATCTCATTTCTATAAGCTCTATCCATAACATGAACTAGGATTTGTCTCTTCTTGAACCTATATGTAACTGATACACTTGGATAAGAAAAAATTATTTGTGGAATCTCAAAATATCTAGTACCAATGCATCCATCAAGACCTTCATGGTCAGAATTACCATCATCTTCATCATCATCAGCTCCTTATTCTTTTCTATTCAAATTTTCTTCTTCAAATTCTTCTACTCCTTCTTCAACTTATTCTACATTATCATGACCATATCCATTTTAAATTCTATTTTCTCCCAAATATTTATAAATTATTTTTAATATTTCCTCCATAGAAACCTCAGTTAATTTCCATTCACGTCCTTCTTTAAAAATAATTTCTTTGATAGGTGGAGATCTAGGAGGTATTGGAGAACCATATGAATAAAGAGGAGGAATATTTTGAATATTTATGTCATTACGCACATCAAGTGAAAACACATCATCCTCATATCCTGATGTAGAAACCTCTATTTTCTCATCAGTGTACTCAACCAAGTAATCATACCCAAAGACAATATCTCTACGATTCTCTAGCCTTTTTGGGTGATCAATATGATTCAAATTCTTATATATCCTATCATCATAATCAACCCATTTCCTCTTATAGGGGTTCCACCTTATCTTAATTTTTTACTAATTACCCTTGTAAAACAGTAACCTCTACATTTTACCACTATTTGTTCTTCTCCATCCACTAGTCCCTAGTCCTCTAGTGTTGATGTAGTAAATATCAAGCACATAAGGGAGTTTGATATGGATTTTGTATTATAAATTTCCATCTTATGAATCATTAGGTATCATCACAAGTTGATATTTAATATTTTATTCATAATATATAATAAATATACATCATGATACCTCATTGTAATGAAATCACCATTCTTGGTATACAACATATGATGAATAAAATTGAAAAGAACAAGATGTTCACCATCAAGATCGGTTATATACATTCTTCTCAAAATTCCATATCTACTATGTTTATCCAATTAATCCTTATTTACAAATCCATCACAATGACGTGGAATCGATCCTTAATAATCATTTGAGGCACCTTTGTGATGATTTTTTAGACAGATAGTTCATTATATTTAAAGGAAGACAACATTGTCCCCATTTATTCTTTTTTGAACATAATATTCAACTTTTGAAAAGATAAAAATGAAATACCTATAGAACTGGTGCACTAATCTAGGATATAAGGGGCTATAATTTATATAGAACCTATATACTCATCCCTTTTCTTTCATAACTATAACCACCAAAGACATTCTTAACACAAACCACTCAACATGAGCATTCATTTCATGTAATAATTATCTGATTCAAAAGACATAGGTTCACTAGATCGACATATAAATAGATTGACTCTCCATTCTAATTTTTTGATGGATGTGACTCATCCAGAGAAAACTTTGCAGCTCACTTCAATCTAACCATAGAAATCAGCTCAAAATATTTGAATGAGATTAAGGGAATGGAAATATTTGGGAGAGAAAGGGTCACAACAGTGTTTAAAAGAAAATTAGTGAGAGAGAGAGCATATAATTTGGAAAAGTGTCTAATTTATATCATTTATGGATTTTGGTATTTTTAAATTGAAAAAAATTAACATTTAAATCATAATGAATATTAAAAAATTAATAGCATGTAAATAAGAAATAACAATGGGGGCTCAAAAACCAGCGGTGTGATATACCAACAATGGGTTGTTCTAAAGATGGGTAAACACAAACAATGGGTGGAACTCTAATAATGGGTAAAAGAACAATGGAGAGTAAAATTATAAATGGGGGTGAAACTTCAATGATGGGTCAAATAAATTTAATCCTAACAAAAATTAATAGTACCTATTTAATTATTGATTCAATTTATTCTCTCATAATTCATTGGCTTAATAAAAATATCTGCAAGCTAAAGTTTAATAACAATATATTCAGAAGTTATATCATCCGTTTGAAATTGATCTATTAAGAATTGATGTATTGCATCAATGTGTATTGTTCTAGAGTGTTATACAAGGTTCTTATAAATATTTATTGCACTTTTGTTGTCATAATTAATGGGTATATGTCATAATTGATATACATAGTCCATAATAGTCTGTTTTATCCACAAAATATTAGCACGGAAACTACATGCATCCTGGTATTCAGCTTCAGTAGTAGATAGTGTAGCATAATTTTGTTTTTTTCTACACAAAAAATAGAGACATTCCCAAAATACAACATATTTCCTAGGTTCTTTTTCAATGTAAATTTAAACTATAAAATTATGTATCTAAATAACTTACAAAGTAAAATTATTATTCTCCTGGTTAAAAGAATCTTAAATTTTTTGTATACTTGAGGTATTTAAAAATACATTTTACACCATGTATGTATCATTCTTTTGGGTTTTCTGGAAAATGAGCACACACACACTAAACATAATTTTATAACTACTCTCAGTTTAATAGGGAAAACATCCAATCATATTTATGTAACAAATTTGATCCACTAAATTCACACCTTCATCAAGATCCAATTTATAGGTGGTACTCATTAGAGTTTCAATACTTTTAGTGGTATCCAAAAAAATGTTTTAAAATCTAATTAGTATCTTTACATTTATTTAAAATAATTTCTAATTTGTTTTAAATAATTTAAACCCCAAGAAATAATTTAATATTACCCATTAGAATCATTTTAATTTAAATTTGAAACATTTTTTAAAATTAAGTACATAAATAATTTTTAGAATATCTATAGATAATATCTTCTACACTGATTTGAAATACTAAAACATGTTTTGAAATTGGTTTTTAAAATAAGGTAGGATCTACTATCCATTTTGAAAATCCTTTCGAAAAAAAATAGATGATCATATCATACTATGATATAGAATATTGTTTTAAATCATATGATTCCTTTTAAATTTAAATACATGATTTCAAATTTTATTTTTTTGAACAGTAAAGGGGTTTTCATCAACAATATATAAAAATATATACCAATTTAAGAATTAACTTTTGACATCCCCTTAATATAGTTTGAAATATATATGTGCTACATAAGCCATTAGTATTCTAATAGATTCATGTTTGGATACTAGTGAAAAGGTTTTATCATAGTCTATAGCTTCTTGACTATACCCGTGTGCAACTAATCTACCCTTATTATTCACTAGTGTACAAGAATAATCAACCTTGTTTCTAAAAAACCATTTACTTCCTATAATCAAGGTTTATTTGGGTCTATAAAAATTACCCAAACATTATTTCATTCAATTTCATTAAATTATTTTGTCATATCCATTACCCAAAATACATCATGAATTTCATCATATATGTTCTTGGGTTTATGTTGTGACAAGGAATCTTGGTGTTCAACCTTGTTTATTTGAGAAGCTCTAGTTCATGTACCTCTATCTTAATATAAAACTACTGAATCTAAAATATGGTATTTAAGAGTCTTAATATAATTAAAAATAAGTATTGGTCACCTCATAGTTTTATATAGGTTTTGGATCTGGTTTTTAATGTTCCTCAGAACTCGATGATTTTTATCCATATTTTATAGCATAATCAAAAAATTTTTAATTTATGTTCAAAGTTGATAAATCATCCTTAATATTTTATAAAATATGGTATAAGGTATATTTAGATCTATATCATAAAATATGACATGGGTAAACTACTCCACTATCTTTGTATTTTGTTGAAAAAACTCTCTAGGATTCACTAGAAGATGAATGACCCAGAAAAATTTCCTCATCACCTTTGAATGATAAATTTTATAGATTATATTTAGTGTTAGTAATAAAGACTTTTGAACCAAAAAATATAAAGTAATATTGCTTCTTTATATTATTCCACAGTTCATATTGGTTTTCAATCTAGATAAGTCTAATTAAAACTCAATTAATTATATATTAGGTAGTGTTCATAGCCACTACCCAAAATTAGACATGATGGTCAAATTCATTAAGCATTGTTCGAGATATCTTTTGAAGTGTTATATTTATTATATATAAAACTCAATTTAGAAGAGGTTTCCTAAGAGTAGAGACATTATGGTTATATAATTTTTTTTGAGAAAAATGATTCAATGTATTATTTTTTAAACTCACAACCATTTTACTTATTAAGGTATTAATTCTAAGTCCACTTAGTTTTTGTATACATGTAGCATAAATGGTAAAATAAGAGAAATATTCACTCTTTTGATATAAAAATAATACCCATGTATACATAGAAAATTCATGTTCATTACATTTAAAATATAAACTCTAGTTGGTATAAAAAATCCTATTTAACCCAACAAAAGAGTTTGAGAAGTTGAATCATCTTTCTTTAAGTTAAAACAAATTTTGTTTTTCTTCCATTTTTTGAAATAGGTTACATGCTTTTTCATTTTGGAATTCATGTTTGGGTAGATCCATAACAAACCCTTTTCTAGTAAGATTTCTGTGTTAATGAATATTAAAGTGGCTTAATATCTGATACCATAGCCAAGATTCTCTATTAAAGGAACTTAATAAATAAACATTTTGTGAAATTAATGAATCAAGTTAACATCATATACATTCTCACTTATCAAATAAGTACACACTAAATAATTTTTAGAATTAAATACATTACAATCATTATTTTCAAATCTTACATAATAATCATCATAACATAACTATGAGATGCTATGAATATTATATTTGAAAACATTTGAAAAAAATTTGTTTAGAAATTAAAACTGAATTTGAATTATATATTTGCCTAGGCCAATGATGTTTCCTTTTTCATTGTCACCAAAGGTGACATGAACACCATAAACCTTATCATATCCTTGAAGCTCATGTAATCTCTTATCATATGTATGGAATGTCCATTTACTTATAACATAGGTTTTTATAAGTGATTTTCACCCAATTTCCCAATAAAATAATGCTTATACAAAGCATGATATTGGTACCCCAATTTTATTTGGTCCTGAAATGTTAGTGATGATAGATTTTGAACCCATATTTTATTAACGTTCTTTTTGAATTAATATTGTAAATAATTTGAAATAATAACTCTATTAAGTACACTTGATTAAATTTTTGTAGAAGAATTTTAAAAATTAGACTTAGGAACAAAAGTTCTCTCATTTATTCATCTATTCCCCAGTTAGTAACCTAGAACAGCAATATACTTATGATAAATATTATTAGTTAGTGTTTTATTGATAGTTTACCTATGATTAGAATATATATCTAAGTATTCAATTAAATTTTCTTATGAGAATTTTTGTTTAGTATTTTATTTTAATAATTGGACATTGTTTTCATTCTCTATAGAAAGATTATTTTTAATGTTAGTGGATAAAGAATGTTGTTTCTTCTGAATTTTTTTTTTCTATTAAGATCATTGAAAGTATATTCAAGAGTATTTCAATATTAAAACATTCCATATTTTGAAATAACATCATCAATTTTTTCATTTCCATAATGTTCATAATTATGTTTAGGAGATACAATAGTCACCTGATTTGTAATTTTTAGGAATCATGTATTTTCTCTATCAGGATTCTATTCATGAGTTGAGTCCAAGTCACTCGATATATCAATAAAGGATCTCTGAGTGGATTTAATTGATTTGTTCTAATTGTTATCCTTATAATCATAATTATTATTTTAGTTTAACATAGGATAGTCTGATGTTGAGTTAGATGTTAAACTTTTTACTTTTCCATTCCTTTAATATTTGAAATCAAAAACACCTTATTAGTGATTTTTTTTAATAAATTTTTATCTCCCCAGTGTTATAGAATGTAATTGTATAAAAAAAATATTTACCACACATATGATAATTTCATAGTTAATATTAATATAAACATACAACTATTCATTAAAATTATTTTAATGAGTATGCGTCTGATAAAAACCAAACTCACTATTATCAGATCAGATGTTAGACATCATATCTTGTCATTAATAATTAAAAATCTTTAATAATCAAGATGATATAGGTAATTATAACATCAGAATAACAATCATAAATATTATCATAATAACTTAGTTATATGAAATCTGTTGTAATTATTATGTTTATAGTCTGAATACGAAAAATGTTTTTTCTAATATAAAGAAAATTATTTACACTATAATGATGTAAACTAGTATCAGTTTTGAAATTCAGTTACACTAAAAAGTTAAGGGCTGCCAATTCATGGTGTCAAAATTTGTTACAACACACTCAGATAAATATGACTGTTGAAAGATACATACGACTTATGGAAGGGTGAATATAAATTATAATTAATTTGATGATTTTTAATCTAGTCAATTACATTATCTTTTGAATTTTTAGAGGAAAACACTTAGTTTGAACAACTCATTATTTTTCTTTTATCCTTATTTAGATAGTATTGTTCCTAAAGAAACCAATTTAGGTTTCATCTTTAAGAATTGATTTGTAATTATTTCCAAATATGATCATCATATCATTTGACAGATTCTTGGGATAAGAATATATGGAATATTACTCATCAAAACGAATGATAATGATCATAGGTAGGCATAGTAAATTAAGTCATTGTATTGAGGTGTTCCATGAATAGTAAGACAGGGGCCTTCAGATCATCATATCGAGGGATTTTCATAGTATGGAATGACAAAATATTTTATACATAAAAAATAGTGGATGACTTTAGTTTGGGTTTTAGACTATCATACACTTACGGTTTAATGAGTTATCTTCTAAAGAGATTAAAATTAATTCGTTATTTTGAGTGTTATTGTGTTACTTTTTGTTTACAAGTTTTTATATTACCCTACAAATTTAATAAAATGTGATTAATCTTATTCATATTTTTATTATTAATTTTTTAAATGTATTAATATGGTTACAATAATAACAAAAATATTTAATAAATTGCTTCCATATGATTACGATTCTTATACTATCACAATTGTATTCATTGTGATTCAGATATTTTACTCTTATTTAATTGGACTATAGTCAGATTTGGATTCAATAAATTTTCTAATAGGACTGAGGGCCAAGTCTAATAATCTTACTGAAAAGGTCTTTAGCTTTGATTAACTTAATTATTTAAAACAATGTTTTTAAATATTATTCACCCTCTTTTATTATATGTATTTTTATTTGAGAAGATAATATAATCCAAAAACTAATATTAGATCTATGTAAAGACATTTTTAATACTAATACCAACAATTTTTATTAGATGTAGGATACCACTTTTCATTTTATTTCGTTGTTTTTACCTTATTTACTATTTCATGCTGTCGAATTTTTTTATAAACTTTTAGTTTTCAAACTTTTATAACATTACAATTTTTTTGTAAATTTTTTTTGTATTGTCTTAAAGGTGCATAGAACGAATGTCATGTCAATTAATTGTATAAATCCCTATAGGACATTTATTTTTGATAATGATAATTATGAGTATTCAAGGGATATGATGAAAAACATTCATATCAACATATGAGTTAACAATTTTTTAATGATCAATATAGATTATAAAATTATTAATAAAGAAGAAACATCCATCACCCATCAAGAGAAACAATAATATTAGTGCAAAAACAAAAGTAAGGTATATTTTTTTTGTTTTATGACAAGAATAATTAATATTCAGATTTATTCTTGTGAAACTACCAATGGTATATTGTAAAATCATGAATTCATACATGATGGTACATCTAAATTCATTGAGAATAGGAGAGATATGTTATGATCATATTACCATGATATTGATATCTTACATGGTGAATATATTTCAAAGATACCTCACAGTTTATTTACTGTTATAAACAGCTTAAAATCAATTGGTGATAACCTTATTGATAATGAAATCCTTGTAAATGAAATTCTATACATAAAATCTAGTGAATTAAAATCAAAGGGGACTATTGTTCATGAAAATATAAATTTAAATATTCATACCATGGATGATCACATTGTAACCCTTAAGTAGTACGAGGGTAGACTCAAGAAAGATGTTGAAAAATTGAAAAACATAAATGGAGGTGTATCCTTTACTAAAACATATAAATTACATTTTAAAGTAAAACATCCTCGGAATGTATTAAAATATTGAATAAAGAAGAAATTAAATTTTCATCATGATTCTTAATCTTCTGAGAATTCTAATAACGAGTTAGCCATCCTCACTGTAAAGATGAACACGATTCTAGGAAAAAATTATTCTTAATATAATTATCAGAGAATTAATAAGGATGATAGTGATATGAAATATTAATTCACTTGCTAATAATGTAATAATATTTGACACAGGATACTATATTGTTCAAAGCTGAAGAGGAAATATAGAAAAGAAAAAAATTTAATGGAATTCTTGGAAATATTATAATTAAAAGGAAAAGAAATTTCTAAAAGGTACTGACACATGGATTTCTATTTGAATTTATTATTCAAAAAATAAATCTGATAATGAATGTTTTTATCAGAGAAACATAGATCTTTTCTAATTTACTAATGTAAATAATTGTTTCCTGAATAACATACGAATATATGAAAACCTTAACAAGATGTCTCTATGTTCTAATTATCATGATAAAAAGGATTATACATATTTTGATGAATAATCTTACTGATCATAAAATAATTATATTCTTTATTATTGTGATGTTTCCTATTTTTATAAGTTACATAAAAATGAGAATTTTAAAATTTTAAAAAAAATTGATAATTCTAAGGGAAAAATTTCAAGGCCGATTCAAGAATAAATGTTTTAACAAATGAAATATCATTTCTACTAAAATATGTTGATAAGACTCTTTCAGGGAAAGAAAATCTAACTAAATATTTTGAAAAAGTATTTCTTTAGAAAAATGTTAAACAAACTAAAATTAATTCTAAAAATAATACTAATGGGTTTAAATATTTAGTTACAGAACGAAAATTTGAAATCATGAGTTTGAGAATACATTAATCAAACATTACTATTATAAATTAACACATTGAAAAAATTTACAAACACATTTTTCCTTATAGTAATTATTTTTTAATTGGTTATAATTATAAAAAAAATATTTTTAGTAATAATTTTTTGTTCCAAAAAATATTCCCCACATTCACAATGTTTTCTAGTGGCGGTCGTTAGAAAAAATAACTGATTATTAAACAATGTAAAATACCTAAGATTTCATAAAGCATATTTTTCTAAAAAATGTGAATTTGTCTCGTTTTTTGACTAACATTATTGGGATTTATAATATTTCGGTACCAAAAGTCTAATTTTTTGTAGAAAAACTATGTCAATACCAATAATAAGAATACTTGGAACATTGATATTGGATGATCCAGACACAAGACTTGTAAATATTGTTTTTTTAACTACAATCATGATGAAAGGTATGAATGTTTCTTTTCTAGATAATTCTTAAAGAGATATTACCAGAAGAGGTAACATTTTTCTTCTTTGAAAATAACATATTTAAAATGTTTTATTTGTTAAAGGTATTAAGCATAATTTTAGAATCATAAGTTAATTATAAAATGACAGTTTCCTTTTGAACTGCTAAAATGATAAATGTTTAGTATATATTTCTAATAAAGCATTTATTCTTTCTTCCCATTGGAATATGAATTCTCTTACAGTTTTATTAAAATACCTTAGATGCCAAGACATACCTTTCTATAGTGAAATGGAAGATCAATCTTGGTAATAGAATATATTGGTAGGGCATTGTAACCTTGGAAAATTATTTAAGTTGACTAAGAAAGTTATTTTTAAGGATATAAAAAATATTAGATTTGATACTTAAAAACTCTATGGTCCTTTTCAAAATGATAAATAATATAAGTAGTGTTTTAAATATATTAGTGATTTACCAACTTCTGATGCTTTACAGTTAGTGCACATAGACATATTTAATCCTACAAAAATAAGGAGTATTGGTGAAAAATACTATGTATATCCCATAATTGGTTATGACACTAGATACACATCAATTTAATTTATCATAAGTAAAAATGAAGCCTTTTTGTTTTTTAAACATTTATATCCATAGGTAAAAAGTTGAAAATCATTCCATTGATATATATTTGTAGTGATGCTGGTAGAGAATTTATAAATTATTATTTTTCGAATATTTTTTTAGAAAGATGGGTATTGAACATAACATTCCATCTCCTTGAACCCCCCCTAGAATGGTGTAGTTGAAAGAAGAAATATTATTATTGATGAAATAAATATAACCATGTCGAGTGAATACTCAATTGCTAAAAAAAATTGGGTTGCAACAATTAGTAGTAAAATATATACAATAAAACTAGGCTTTCTTTCTCCTTCTCTCAATAAAACTCTTTATCAGTTTTTGATTGTTTGAAACCTAAATGTTTCATAATTTGATTTATTTCTATGAAATGTATTCATCTTGAATACGAAAGATAAATTACAAAAATTTTCACCCAAATATGATGAAGTTATTTCTAAGGATATTCCACTACTTTTAAGGCTTATAGAGTTTCTAATGAAAATTATTGTACTATTAAAGAAATAGTGCATGTTATGTTTGATAAAACATACCTTTTTGTTTTCAATCAACCCCAACCATCATCCTCATATGTTATTTCTGAAAATAATTTTCAACCTTTGTGAGAAGGATATTCTCATAAATATACAAATCAATAAAATATTTCTGAAGTTATTCCTTAGGAATATTTTATAACTTTTCATGAGGAATGGGTATTTCAAAACCCAAGAAGTCAGTTATTTCTAAGTAATCATTCTCATTAATGTATCGTTGGTTATGTTGATCAACTGGATAGGAATAAACGTTCTTTATGGAATGAGACTTAATACATATCCTTTTTATCAAAATTTGGACTTAATAATCTTGATGATGCTTTTGGTTATAATGACTAGATTAAAGAAATGCAAGATGAACTCAATGTGTTTTAGAGGAACATATTCTAGACAATAGTTGATTAACCTAGATAAACATCTCTTATTAGAGTAGAATGGTTTTTTTGTAATAAGTGTGATGATAATGGAATTATTGTTAAAAATAAATATATACTTGTTTCAAACAATTATAATCAATAATAAGGTATAGATTATGGAAGAAATTATTCCCTAGTAGGAAGACTTGAAGCTATTATAATACTTCTAGACATTTCGCTATTTGTTAATTTTCAAATTTTTAAAATGGATGTGAAGTGTTCTTTTCATAATGGATATGTTCAAGAATAAGTTTATGTTTAACATCCCTTATTTATTAAAAAAAATTCATAAATATATTTATAAACTTAACAAAGCTTTATATTAACTTAAACAATCCCCTATAGCTTGATATGATAAGTTAAATGTATTTTTGTTACAAAAGAATTTTTAAGGGAGGTGGAGATACCACTTCAAAAAATATTAAGTCAATAAAAATATTATTACTATAAAAATTTATGTCGATGAAATTATATTTATATATAAAAAATATTTTATAGATTACATTATGGATCATATTTAATATATGTTAGAAGTGACTATGTTGGGTGATGGGTTTTAAAATTTCACCAAAACCAAACTCTTATATCTCTAAATTGTATTTAAAATATAATCTTATGAAATTTTGATTAGACAATAATAAAACTACATGTATTCATATAGGTACTTAATATACCTTTGATCTTGATGAGGCTGGGAAACTGGTTGATCAAAATATTATTAGAGTTTTGATAGGAATTTTACTTTACCTAACTACTAGTCGTATAGATTTAATGATTTTTATATACTAATTTTTAATATATCAAAAAAATCCAAAAAAATCCAACTTAAATTCTATAAAAACTCATTATAATATGTTAACTATGGCTTTAAGTGATTTCAATTTTTCTGAAAAATATTTTGAATTAAAAAGTTTTTTTAAATGATTACTTTAGTGGTTCGTGGAGGGATAAGAATTCCAAATCCATCACTTTTCATTTTTTAGAAAAATCTATAGATTCTTTTTCTTGCATGTAATAAAACTCAGTAGCACTTTCCACTTCTAAAGCCAAATATATGGTAGTTAGAAGTTGTTGTGATCTAGTGTTGTGTATGGAACACACACTCACTGACTATTTCATGAGATTTATAAAAACTAAAATTGATTTTGAAAACCCAAGTGTCATTTCATTAATTAATAACACTGCATATTACTTTTTTAATAAGAACACAGATATAAGACCTCATATCGATTAGGATTACACAGCGAACGAAGATATCGTTTTACTATTTATCGGAATGCAAGAACAAATTGCTCGTATTTTCACAAAAAGTATACTGTTCAATGGATATTAATACATTATATAAAAGCTATGAATGGTCATCCTAAAGTTATCATTCATATCTACTTCTTTTTTTCCCATCACTTTACAATTACATACACCTTTTCATAAGGGGGTACATATGTTTTATGTTTTTTTTAAAAAAAAAAATTTAAAAATAAGTTTTTCATGAATTTCTACATAATGGGTTTTCCGGACTCATATATTTTTATAAAATCATCAGATATATAGTCTCAAAATTATTCTCAGATTTTGAAAATTTTAAAAAAATTATTGACTAAATATTTTCAGAAAAACTTATTCATTATTGTAATGTTTATATAATATGTTTTTATTTTTGAAATTTTATATATAGTTTAACTTATAGAACTATCATAATTATAATTATTTTAAAAACTATCATATTTCGTTTTTTTGCTCACCAATTTGTGATTAGTATTATTTTTAAAACTATCATAATCGGTTAGATTACAAAAATAAATGGAAATGGACATTTAAACCGATATAACTCTTCACTCCGAAAAATAATCTACTATCATTTTATATTTTTCTATCACAAACTCATTACATTAGTTGTTTTTATTATTTTTTTTATTTTATTTTTTATTTTTTCTAACAAAAAATTTCTTTTATAATTTTTAAAATTTTTCTAATAACATTCATTCTCAATAGGGAAAAACTTTTAAAACCCTCAAGAGTTAAAAAATACATAAAAGTCTATTCAGATGAATTTAAACCATCGGATCAATTGGATTTATTCTCAACCATTGGATAAATTTTAGAATTTTAATCATTATTTCAATCACACATATAAAGAAGACCCTACCCTCATGGCCCACATTGAAAATGACAGGTTTATCTCTTGATTTATTGTTTTCTTTAGGTTTCCCATCCCAATAAATTGACCTTTTATCCATCACCTTATTGTTATTTCATTATACAAGGGTGGCCATATATGATTTTTCTAAATGGTATATTTTCAATGAAAGAATAATAGAGAGGGTTTATCTATGATAAGTATGATTCCATGTCAAATAATATAATATTTTTTAAGGGTGGGAGTCCTTTTGTGTAGAAAAACCAGATAAGGACTTTGATTTGTTTTATTCTGATATTGTACATGATTTCTATACATGTATTATGTCTTTTATGAGGATGAAAAATATAATAATTCTTTCACAATATATGGAAATATTGTTAAAATATATCTTATTAAACATTCAAGTTTCATTATAATACCATCAAGAGGAGATGTTTTTTGTCCTTCACATATGTTTCCAAATGAGACTGGTACATTCAATAAGAGAAAGGTAGAAGATTAATTAATTTATAATTACAAAAAAAAATTGGAATGTTTGAAAAATGACTCTATATAATCAGGTGGTAAACCTATGGATGCATGGATTCCCAATTCCAAGGAAATGGGACTGATATATGATGAATGTTTCAGATGTGTTTTGTTGGATTTTATATTCAATATAATAATGATATACCATATGATGTTTTTTATTCTCACAATCAAAAACATAAAAACTGAATAAATAAAACCTAATACCATTATGTTTCATTCTTTTATGTGTTTGTTTTTTTATGCTTATAAGTATTTAAAGTGTCAAAAAATTGTATATGATGATGGTAAAGAAATCATTTATAAGTAATGATTCAATGAATAATATGGGAATGATTTTTCATATCAAGTCTAAAAATATTGTTGTTAAATCTAGTGGTATTGCATCAAAGGTTGAACCATCACGAAAACCAGGAACGGTATAGAATAAGAATAAAAATAATATCCAGAATTCCCCACCAAATAATGAAATGAATCGATGGAATGTTCTAAATAAAATTAATAATGAGTTGATGAAAAAGAAAGAATAAAATAATCCCGAAGATCCTAATATGATAATTAACCTTTCCGAGGATAAGGATTTTAGAATACATGTTGTTGGTATGCTAGTAAAAGAGGAAAATAAAATAAAAAAAAGAGGTCGATTAACTATCAGTTGTGTGAATGTGTCCTGAAAGGTGTAGATATAGAATCATGTAATGTTGTTCTTCCAGCATTCTACACCGATCATGTTAATTTAGATGTTGAATTAGAATTTCAAGAAACATATATAGTTAATGATGATATTCCTTATTTTGTAGAGAAAGGAAAACAAAATTTAGTTATGGAAGAATTAGTTCAACTTGTTCAATAAAATAATTGTAACCAACACCTCCAAGAAAAAGAGATATAAGAACTTCTAGAAATCTTGAAAAAGATCTTGATAAGACCTTGAATGAAAATTTTGAAGGTAAATAATGATATTAAAAATTTAAAAAAAAAAGAATATGATGATAATGATAATTATGAATATGATGTAGTTGTAGAAGAGTGTGGAGAGGAGGTGTAAGATAATGAAGAGGAAGAGTATAATGAGAATGAAGATATAGTTGATCAAGAATAAAAAACAATCCAATAAATCACCATCTAACTCATCATAAGAATCATTATTAAATCTTCTATCAATGAATGATCAAAAATAAAATTTTCTATCTTCCAAGTCGGATGAATCATCATCAGATGAATTTGAATCCCTATCTATGAAGGAGGAAGGTTATTGAAATTCTAATAGGAAATTGGATGATAATGTTAATACAGATTATGTAGATATTCTAGAATTTTATAATGATAAAGAATATTATAAAAATATGACTAAACATGATGAAAAATTGATTCTAATTAATGAAAATTATAAAGGAAATGAAGTTAAAGTATGAACCAATTGAATTAAACTTATAGAGGTTTAGAAAGAATAATCAGATTTAGCCAGGACCATTGCTTTTGATTTTTTTTATATTTATAGTGATTTAAATAGGTTGGAATGAACTATTAACTATTTTATAAACCATGAATCTTGATTTCAATTTCTTTAAGAAATTACTAATGACAAGTTGTAATCGATAATGTTTTTTACATTTAAATATATTCATCTGGAAGCTTATTTGAAATTTTTCTATAAAAGCTCCCAAACTCATAAGAGATGTTATAATCCAATGTAAAAGTGGTCTCCTAATGTTGATTATAATATCAAATTGCATGATGATAGTTTTAATGATGGGAATAAGATTATAAATAAATCATATGAATCCATCAATTTGTTTTTCAAAGATATGGAAGATATGGTGAAGTTTGAGGAATTTTTTAAAGATTTTGCTAATGAAAGAAAAAAGGAAGTTAATGATCTGAAAAAAAATAAAATATATGGATATATGGTTGAGGAGGATAATTCTCGTTGACGTTGAAGTAATTGTACCTAGATACTAGAATACAGAATTGTCTGAGAAAGTTCATATTAAAAAAGAAATGGTTAAAAAGATGGACCAGGACCAGAAGAAATTCAATAAGATGAAATATTTTGTTCAAACATTGATGAATATATACTAAGTTTCTATTTTTGTTATCTTTGCTATTATTTTGAAGAAAATTTTAATTTTTTTAATATATGAATTGTCTTTTAATATAATTCCTATTTTGGTAGACTGTTTTCCATTTCTTATTTGTTGAATGTTGTTTTTTTTGGATGATTAGTTATGTTTGTTATATTTTTTCTTATATTATATTGTCTAAATTTTTCATAAAACATCAAACATATTCCCTATTCCTTTTTTAAAATCACATAGGGTTGTTTTATAAAAAGGGGGATAAATCATTATGGGGGAGAGTTTTTATAAAAGGGCATATATTTATTAATTGGGGTATAATAAAATCCTTAGCGAAAGATATTATCACAATGGGGAGATTATCCTATTTAATTTCACACACTCAATAATATTTAAAATAGTCATAAACATGGGGTTTGTAAATGTTTAAGGATTACCATTGATTAAAAATTAAATAAAAGTAAAAGGTCTATAATTTTTTCAAGGAATATTTCATTTGAGTTTTGGGATATATTATTTTGAAAATGGGGAGATTTTTGAGTCATAATTTCTACTTATTACCTTCCATTTCCATTAGTTTTGAAAATGAAAAACACCTACTTAAATACTTATTCACTAAATTTCTAAGACTAATGGGTTTTTGAATTTTTTTTAAACATTATATTTTACCATACAAAGGATAAGTTCTTAAGTATTATGAATATAAACATAAAAATTTTCATTACGATTGTTGTAACGAGTTTGTGTCTAATAAAGGTCATAATTTCATTAATCAGATTAGATTTTATATTTCTTATCTTTTTCATACTAAAAATGTCTTCACATTAAGACTGATATCGATATAGATAACATCAAATTAACACTAATAATTATTATCATAATAACATTGTTTAAGAAGTCCATCAGACATACTATGTTAAAAGTATGAATATGAAAGGATCATTTATAATATAAGGAAAATATTTTACATAATAATTGTGTAAACCAGTACAACATCGGACATTTAGTTATGCTAGAATGTTATGAGTTGTCAATACCTAATGTCCAAACTATTTACAAAATACATGAATAAATATAGACATTAATAGAACAATATGATCTTAAGAAATATTTTTATAAATACAAGGTAATTTTAATAGTTTGTGGATGGTCAGTTACATTCTCTATTTATTTTTTAAAAGAATACTCAGTGTGAAGAGCTCGTAATTAATCATTTTATTTCCTTAGATTGTATAATTTTTAACGAAACCATTCCACCTTGTCTCCTTATGATTTTGTTTGTAATTTTTTCCATGTACGTTCATCATATCGATCGAGGGATTCTAGGGATATAAATAAATATAATATGATCCATAAGATCAAGGGATTCTATGGATAGGCATACATTGTAAATAAGATCATTTTATGGATGTATTCTATGTATAGGAAGAAAAATCCATTCCAATCATCATATCAAGGGATTTCCTTGGTAAGGAAAGAGAAACATTGTTGTACGTATTTTATAGTGGATACCATTAGTTTGGGTTATAGACTACGTTACTCTTATGGTTAAAAGAGTTATATTTTTAATAGCTTGAAAGTAATTCATTATTTTTTATTATATTGTATTACATGTTGGTTACAAGTTTTTATATTCTTCTAGTCATTTAATAGAGAGTGAATAATCATATTCATATTTCTATTCTATTTATGTTATCTATACTATTGTAATTATGATAATAACAATATAATTAATTTAATTGTATCCATATTGATTATGATTATTATACTCTGATAATCATATTCATTATGACTCTGATATTTTACACTAATTTAATCGGACCATAGTCTGGTTCCGATTCTGTTTATTTTTAAATCGGTTTGAGGGTCGAGTCTCATAATATTACATAAAAAGGATTTGGGTTTGTTTAATTTAATTATTTTAAAATAATTTTTTTAAACTATGATTACCCCCCTTTACGTATTGTGATATGTGCAGATTAAACAATCCATCATCGACCATATCATGTCTTATTCTATTATAATAATAGTAGGTATTATCATTTGAATTTTCATCTCTTTTCTAGTTTGGACTCCAATTACCTATATTATCATACATTTCCTTGTAGCTTAATTTCATTAATAACCTCTTCTTATTATAAAATATATTAAACCTTCTAGCTATATGGGTCATTTCTTAATCACTATCTGTTGGTGATTCCCCATCACTGGATCATTCATCTTGTAATCTTTTTTTCTTTCGGTTTTGAAGAAATTTTTTTAAAGTGTATATATTTCTTCTATGGTTACTAATTCTCTTCACAATTTACCTTAATATCTTCCCCATACATCATCAACTATTATTCAACTCCTAAATAGGTATTCTACTGATGTCATGTGATTCTGTTATTGAAATGGATGTCCTTGTACATCTCTCAAGAATAAATCTAATTAGTCACATTATTTAATATTTTTCTAACACTAGATTACCCAAGGAGATCATTTTTCTTACTATCTCATTGAACTTAAGATACATATCCGAAATATAAGAAATCTTCTCATCAGGTTTCATTTTGAATGTACCATAGTTAATTGTATATGTTTTCAATATCATTTCATTAACATTATTAGTTCCTTCAATAGGATTAGCTAGTGTATCCCGATTTTCATAAGTAGTGTTACTAGAAGATATCCAATTTAACACTTCAACTCATATGGCACAGTGAAGACTAATCATGTATTTTCAGTTTTTATTATAAGAATGTATAGTAGCATCATATCATGTATTCATTGAAGTCTTGTGTAATTATTATTTATCATATATATCTGACCATATTTCGAAATCCTTTCATTCAAGTTGAATTTTATATTTTTATTTTTCACTCCGCATAATTATGTCTATTAAATAAAGGGGGTTTTCTTTAGAAGATACCTCTTGTCTATTATCCATTTATAGAAATATATTTTTAATTGATAGAAATTTAATAACATTAAAACACAACTAAAAATAACAGTTGAAATTATTTTGAATCTCATTTTCTACAAAATGATTGTTGGAGTGAGTATCTCAATAGGTTGTGAATTTAGTATACAAATAAATATAAGTTTATCCTTGTTTAAATAAAATCCTTCAAATAATTAATAATATTTAGTTAATCAAAATACAAGATTTATATAAGTTATGATATTTTAATATATTTTCTAAATATTAATTAAGTCTCATTAAAAATAATATGAAATATATCTTAACATTTGAAATCACATTACATAATCAAAATCTTATACAAAACAAATGATGGTTAACTATAAAAGTTGTAGTTTTTTTATAATTTAAAACCAATTCAGTAAATATATTGTAATTGAAAAAAATAAAAGAAAACCACATAATTAAAACAAGTGGTTCACTCTTTAGCTAAGACATAAGCCTCTCCACTAGGAAATCACCTGCTTATAAGTTTTTTATTTATAATAATCCTAATCCAAAACCTAGATCAGGTATATAAAATAACAAACCATCTATTCAGACCACATAGAGACTTATTCCATAGTAATGGTAGGATATAAAATAGGTATATGTCACATAAGGAACTCTTCTACATCACCATGTATAAACATATACCAATAGAGTAGAGAATGTAACGCCCCGACCCCTCTAGACCAGAGCTCGTGCATTACTAAGTACATTGGCTTCGTTATAAGGAATAAAAATCTAGAATGAATGATCAGTTTAGTAGTCTTGAAGAAACAAGATACATATTTGTAACTAAAATTACATTGTAAAAGGTAACAAAATATGATACGTAACACAAATTAAAGACTACATCTACAAGAACTCAATAAATGATATCCTCTCCATCACTTGTTTAAAGTAAACAATGAATGGGGTAAGATCAAATGAAAATTAAGGGTCACAATTTGTGGAAGAATGAATAAATAATATCATAATTTTAAACCATTTGACTTAGTCAATATGGCATGGTAAATAAATGATAGACTCGCGCCATTAATAAATTGAGATTGAAACTTCATCCATAGATTTTTTTTCATAGTGAAAATTTCAAGGATATTAATAATTAATAATGAATAAATAAAAATCATATTAATTGGATGTCATGTATCAATCACATGATACCATAATATTATAAAAAATAGTTTTGCTCTATGGGTATATTCCTGTCTGCTTTTTGGAAAACAAACTCGAAGGGTTTGTCGCCAAATGATTTGTCTCATGAGACCTACCGACACATCAAGGGGCTATAGTGGGTCCCACCTGACTCTGCATCCAAAAAGAATGTTATACATACACTCAATACAATAGAAACATGACTTTACACTGTCTATATATAATATAAGATACAGATTCATCAATATTTCCACAATCAAAACAACATTCAAAACAAATACCGAAAGTAAAATGGTATACGACTTCAAAAATAATCATATACATTATTTGATAATATGGATATTTAAATGAAATATAATTTTAATTGAAATGATATCTCAAATGGGTAGTTAGTACACTACATTATAAAGAGTAGGTGCATGATACTAAGAAAGTCACAACGAATTGAAATTTGAAACAAAGCTTTTTACTATGCTGTATTCAATTGAGTCGTATGACCAAAAGGTAGTAAATAAAAAAATAATCACAAGAATAACATGAATATAAAAAGAATCATGATAACATATATGAAATCGAAGTAAACTTATACTACATATATTAAATAAGAGGCGAACAATGGAAATCCCACAGAATTGAAAGTGAGATGAAAACCCCCTTACAAGCATTTCGGCATGGTAATGAGTGTTATTTCAAGTGGTTAATGAGAGGAAAAGGGGTATCCTATTATTTATGTGTTATAAGGGCAGTATGGGGGAGGTGATAAAACATACTTCATCATTAGGTATTAAAAAAATGGGCACAACATATAGTTGATGCCTGAATAAATGGGAGAGAGAGGATCCCTTACCAAGAACATTTCATTAGATTGAGGAAAAATAAATGAAATATTTATATGTGACAAAAAAATCCACAAAATATAAGTTTATATACAGTATAAAATAGTAATATGTCATTCACACATATTCTTGTAACAATGTAACAAATAAAATAGGTGTCTAACTCAATGAATGAAAATTGAGTTAAGCAATCCCTTACATTATGCTTGAAGGTGTTCATGACTGTTTTTAACGACCTAAATAATCTAATTTAGAATCATTAATTAATAATTATAGACCCATATCATCATTTACTTTATTTGGTATAACCTTATTAGGTCCATTAATGGTATTTTTGAATGTTTAATAGATTCAATTTTATTGTTTTGGTAGCATTTTATTCTTTGGTTTTCAAGATCTGTTTACTTGTCTTCATGATTGGATGTTTGTATGAAATATGGTTAAACATCCAGAATTATTAATATAAATTATTAGTGACATTAAATACATATAAAAGATCTTATAATGATTCTGGGTATATATCATGAGGATGACTCATTCGATGAGTTAAAAATAAACACTTGGATTTGGCTTGGCGGTTTTGTGCACAATTAAATTGTTTTGTATTATTACTCCATATTATGAGTGTGTAAGGATTACAGAAATTAAAAAAGATAAAATAAAAATATTATGACCTAGTTCAACCATTGAAAAAAATTTCATGACTAGTATTAAAGATATAAATTCAAATTAAAAACATGTCTTTCTTTAGTGTGATAAATTAACACATCTCGGATGGTGTTTGCATTTATTGTATAAAAGGAAAGGAAGAAAAAAGATAATGATGAAATATTTCATTAGCATAATCAAAACATAGTACATGTATGTTACTGGAATTGTCAAAGAATTTTTATGAGGTGAGGTGTGAAGACAGAACAACATAATGGATCTGGTAAAAAGAATTGAATGGAAAATGAAGAGACATTCACCTCTTGAGTACTCCTCCTTGAGAAACTTTTTAAGGCCTTTTTATTGCCCTTTTATGAAACCATAAGGTCTTGGACGTGCTAATAGGTCTTGGAAAGATTAGTTTGAAGAATTTAGGCAACACATGAAGCTTGAGTGGTGTGGGAGGAAGAGGGGGTGAGGGTGGTTTTTATAGTGGAGGGGAGAGGAGTTTTCTTAATATTATAATCATTAATTTATTATTTCCTCTAAAGACAAGAAATAGTGAATATTCCATGACCAATAATAGTAACATATTCATGTTACATCATGATTTGGGTTCTTACATCACACATGATGCTAGGAATATTTAATTTAAATTATAATTTGTTTATACGGTAAATTTATTTATTTTACTATTCACCAAAATATCAAATATTTCAAAAAAATCCAAAAAATTCATTCTAACCGTTTTTTGACATGTATAATCAAAAAATGAAGTACATTTTTCAAAAATAATTTTATAAATATGAATAATTAAATATTTAATTAAATCATTATTTAATAGAAATATATAAACACTTAAAATATTCACCTTTATTTTAAAGGTGCCAAAATTTATTTATACATTCATGGGTATGTGTACCATTCATAAAATTCGTATTATAATTCATAAGGGTATGTTAGTATTCATAATGGTAGGATACTATTGATAAGGGCATGTTATTATTCACCGGAACATATGTTAATTCTATCAAACTCTAAATATCATCCTGAACACAACCGTGTATGTCAGATTTTTAAAATTTGAATAGTGGAGCTAAAAAATTTATTTTTAATTGCTAGTTTTTTGATATCTCTTATAAGTAACCAAGTGTTTTTCTAAAAAGTCTTTATGATTCATGAAATATAATCTATCTAATGAATATAGTGTTTTTAAGAGAAACATACCATAAAATGTTTGGCATGCTACATTATTCCCTTCTTTGGAAATTTCGTCCTCGAAATTTTATGTATAAAGTCCACAAAAATATGTGGGTGGATTTTCTTCATATCATCCTCTACTTCCAATATTTCCTCCTCCATGTTCTGGTTCTTCCAAATTTAATTTACTAGATGAGTTGTCTGATTTCTCAATACTTTCTCCCTTATCTGAAAACTCCCGATAGGCTTTTCCGAGTATGAAAACTGGGTTCCGGTTCTATTTCTTCATAGTTGAGTACATGTGTTGGTTTTGGTATGTATTTCATTAACAAAGACACATGTAACGCGTCATGAACGTTGGAGAGACATTGAGTCATTGCTAAAAGGTAAGCTATAGCTCTGGTTCTTTCCAATATTTGTAATGGTCTGATGTACCTGGGGCTTAATTTCTCTTTATTACCAAACCATAACACACCCTTACATGAAGATACATTCAGAAAGACATGATTTTCCACATGGAATTCTAAATCCTTTCTCCGGTTGTCAACATAAATCATAGGCCTACTTTGGGATGCTTTAATATGGTCTTGGATTGACATCACCTTTGTTGTGGTCTCTTCAATAAGTTCTGGGCTTAGAAGTTTCCTCTCACCAACTTCATCCCAACAAGTTGGAGTTCGACATATCTTTCCATATTGCGCTCCATATGGAGACATTTGAATAAATGAATGGAAACTATAGTTGTAGGAAAATTTCACCAGAGACAATTATTGATCCCACATACCATGGAAGTCAAGAGAGGATGATCATAACATGTCTTCTAGAGATTGAATCGTCCTTTCAGACTGTCCGTCAGTTTGGGGGTGATAAGTAGTACTCATATGAAGCTCACTATTCAAATCCTTATGGAGAATTTTCTAAAATTTTGATGTAAACTAGGGATCTCAATCAGACTACATCGATAGTGGTGCACTATGAAGTCTTACAACTTCAATAATATAAAGTCATTCTCCATGATAAAGTATTAAATCCACTCTTATTGGAAGGAAATGTGCTAATTTTATGAGATGATCTACAATTAACCATATTGAATCATTTCTTCTATGTGTCCTCGTTATTCCAACGACAAAATCCATCATAATGTTATCCCACTTCCAGATAGTAATAGGTAAAGGATACTTATTCTTTATTATAATATAATTTATTTCCCTGTAATCAATTCATAGCCTCATCCATCCATCTTTCTTCTTGAAAAAGTGGAAAAGGGCTCCCCATGAAGAAAGACAAGGTCGAATATGTCCCTTTTTACTCAATTACACTAGTTGTTTCTTTATCTTCAATAATTACATAGTGGCCATTATATAGGGAGTACTCGATATAGGTCTTGAACTAGGAATTAATTAAATGGAAAACTCAATTTCCCACTTAGGAGTATGTCCAGGTAAATCCTCTGAAAATACATCAATGTATTCTTGCACTATTTTCACATCTTCAATATGAAGATATCATTCCTCACCCATATATATTGGGTTTTATTCCTCTCCAAGAATTTCATTCAATAGAGCTACTAGGGAAGGATCTAGATAAGAATCAGGTGGAAAGGTTACTGTGAAGAAAATAAGAGATTATACACCATTTTAAAAATTTCTAACTTCCTTTTTCTTGTAATAAATCATCGCATCAATGTTTGACAACAAATTAAAACTGAGAATTATGTCAAAGTCGGTCATTTTTATAATGATAATAATAGAATCAAAATCACGTTTATGTGTCACTTGGGGGACTAGTTTAAATGCCTTTGTTGCAATGATGCATCCCCTAAGAGTTATGACTGATAACTCCTTTACTAAATCAAATTGAATATGTCTGCTTTTCATGGAAAATTGGGAAGATATAAATGATTTTTATGATCTTGAATTAAATAAAGTGTTGGCAAATTTTGAGGAAATAATAATAGTACTTGGCACCACGTAATTAGAAATTTCAACTTTCGCAGATGCAATCCCATGAGCTCTCTATTGATCTCTTTTCTTTTTTTAAGGCTTGTTTCCATGGGGTTTGGGATGTTAATTTTCATAGTGTCCCATATCTCTATAATTTTAACATTCAACATCATCAAATTTTTTCTTCCCCTTTTATTCATGAGATAGATGACCCTTTTCTCCACACTTTTTGAAGACTCTCATGCCTTTCAAGCATTTCTCGAGATGATTATTTCCAGAGTTCTCAAATTATGTGAATTTCATAATTCCCTTTTTCTTCTTTAGTGCTTCAACTTTTCATTGGTTAACAGAGTAAGACTTTTTATCTTGGTTACCATTGAAAAAATTTGATCTAGAAAATTCCTTCTCTGTTTGGATGGCACTAGATACAATTTCATCTTATGATGAAAATGTTTGAGAAATTGGTGTCCTTAAAAGACCTAGTTTATTTCCTTCAGCGAAATGATCAATCTAGTATTTCATGTTAGGAACATAATCTATGGCATACCTAGATAGCCTTGTGAAGGTATCCTCATGCAATTCAACACTATCTTATTCCCTTTTCTTTAAGCCAATGAATTTTCTCTTCATTTCAGTTCATTGATCATGAGGGAAATATTTTTTGAAAAATATTTTTATAAAATTCAACCATTCTATATATTTTATTTCTTCTTCTACCACGGTATTCTAAATCAAGGACCACCATTGATCAGTATCTCCCTTGAGACAATATACCACCTGTACTACCATTTTATTTTCATTGCAACTTAATGCCATGAATATCTTTTCAAGGGACTTGATCAATTGGTCAGGAACCAATGGATTAGAAGTCCTACTAAAATATGGGGGCTTATGCCGCATGAAACGATCCAACATAGTTGTGGAATGGTTATTCGTTATAACATGAGTTCTTTGTCCCAATATGGTCATGGTCTGATATGCTCCAATATTGATCATGTTGAATTGCTCAGTGGGGAGATCCCTACATTTCCTAGACAATTGGTTCCACTTATTCCATTAGACACCATTTCTAAATAATGGGACACACATGATTAGGGTATGGGTCATAATTTATAGTCTTAGTTTAAAATAATACATAGCATAAATTAAGATCCTATGCATGTATAATTCCATGTTCAAAAACAATCGTTTCTTTGAGGAATAATTGACATTTAAATTCTTCATAATGGATTGTAAAGAAAATATTAATTATCATAAGCATATCCCCTTGGAGTTTCATGACCAAGAGTGAAGAAAGCCCCGTTGTCGTGCACATGTTCCCATTTGATTCTAGCTCAAAGCGGTGTTTTTGGGTTTTACCCCTTGATATATATGTGCCAGAGCTGCCTCTATCTGCTCGTATACAGACAGGGGTGTATTGGGTGAAAGATTAAAATAATCTATTCTTTACTAAAATAATAGGACATTATTGTATGTTTATCCTCAAAGGCTTATCTTAGGGACTCTTCCCAAATGTACATTTTCAAAATAAAGTTTCCATGTTTTCTTCTAAACATCCTCTTATACCAGCTAAACACCCAGACCCCTCTAGACTAGAGCCAGTGCATTACTAAGTACATTGGTATGGTTAAATAGAATGAAAATCCCAAAGGAACGATCAGCTAACTAGTCTTGAATAAACTAGATGAGTAGATATATCTCAAATTACATTGGGAATGGTTAAAAAATACGATACATAATATAAACTAAATATTGCATCCAAAACAACTCAATAAATTATATCTTCTTCATCACCCATTTAATGTAAAAAATGAAAGGGGTGACAAAAATTTCTCAGTAAGGGTTACAAATGGAGAAATCAGGATCAATAATAACCGAATTGTAAACAATTTGATTTAGTCAATATGGCATGGTAAATAAACTAAAGACTCACACCATTAATAAACTATGATTGAAACTGCATCAATATATTTTGTCATAGTGAAACATCATGGATATTAATAACTGATAATGAATAAAGAGAATTATTATTAATTTTAAATCATTTATATATTAAATGATACCTTAATTCCATAAAACGGTTTAGTTCTATATATAGAAACCCGTCTGAATTTTTAAAACAAACTGGAAGGGTTTGTCGCTAACTAATTTGTCTAATGAGACATATTGATGCATCGAGGGGCTGTAGTGGGCCCCACCCACCTATGCATCCAATGAATTATTTATAAATAGATTCTACACAAGATAAACACTAATTTACATTATCCGTATAGAATAGAGGGTACAGATTCATCAATATTTCCACAGTCAAAAAAAGATTCAAAATATATATCATAAGTAAAATGGTATACGACATATAGAATAATAATTTCCATGATACGAGAATATGGATATTTAAATAGAAAATAATAACAATTGAATATTTATCTCAAATAGAATGTATGTACACTATATAAGAAAGAGTGGGTGCATGATACAATTCAAGTCACAACAAAGTGAAAATTGTAACAAAGCTCGTTACCACGTTGTATTCAGTTGAGTCGTATGACTAGAAGTTAGTAAAAACCAAAAGAATAAAAAACTATCATAAATATAAAGATAATAATGATAAAATATATCAAATGGAAGTACAATTATACCACATATAGAAAATAAGAGGCAAACAATAAAAATCCCACAGAATTGAAAGTGAGATGAAAAAATCCTTACAAACATTTCGGCAAGGTAATAAGTGTTATTGCAAGGGATAAATGAGAGGTAATGGGGTATCACATTATTGATGTGTCATAAGGGAAGTATGGGGGAAGTTAAAAAACATACCTGGTCATCAGGTATTAAAAATAAAAGGGTGCAACTTAGGGAAGATGCTTGAATAAAAGAGAGATAGAGGATCCCTTACCAAGAACGTATCATTAGATTGAGGACAAATCAATGAAATTTATGTGTAAAAAATAAAAATACACAAAAAATATGTGGATATAAATTATAAAAAAATCATAGGTCAATCACACATATTCTTGGAACAATGCAACCAATGAAATATATGTTAAACTCAAAGAATGAAAATTGAGGTAAGCAATCCCTTACCTTATGCTTGAAGGTGTTCTTGATTGTTCTTAACGGCCGCATAATCAAATTTAACTTAATTAATTAATAATTTCAAAACCTCATCATCATTTAATTTATATTTTATAACCTTATTAGGTTAATTAATGGTATTTTTTATGGGTTAAGAGATTCAATTTTATTGTTTTTTTAGAATTTTTTTTGTGGTTTTCATGATCTGTTTACTTGTATTCATGAATGGATGTTTGCTTGAAATATGGTTAAACATAGAGGATTATTAGTATACATTATTAGTGACATTAAATAAATATAAATAATCTCATAATTATTCTGGTTATATACCACGAGGATGACTCATTCGATGAGTTAAAAATAAACGCTTGGATTTGGCTTGGCAGTTTTCTGCACAATAAACTTCTTTTTGTATTATTAATCCATATTATGAGTGTGTACGGATTTCAGAACATTAAAAAATATAAAATAAATATATTATGATCTTTTTCAACCATTGAAAAAGGTTTTATGGCCTTTATTAAATATATTAATGGAAATTGAAAACTCATCTTCTTTGAGTGTGATAAATTAACACATCTCGGATGGTGTTTGCATTTATTGTATAGAAGGAAAGAAAGAAAAGAGATGATGATGAAATATTCCATTAGAATAATAAGAAAATGGTAATATTATGGAATTGGAATTATCATGAAAATTATATGAGGTTAGGTGAGAATAGATAACAACAAAATGGAACTTGTAAAAATAATTGAAAGAAAAAGGAAGAAAGGTTCGCCTCTTGAGTAATCCTCCTTGAGAAACATCCTTAAGGCCATTGTTTTTCACCTTTTGATGATACCAGAAGGTATTAGACGTGGGGAGAGTTCTTGGGAAGAGTATTTGTCAGAATTTATGCATGACTTGAAGCTTGAGTGGTGTGGGAGGAAGAGGGGGTGTGGGGTAGTTTATATTTTGGAGGGGAAAGGAGTTTTCTAAATATTATATTCATTAATTTATTATTTCCACTCAAGAATAGAAATAGTGATTATTCCATTAACAATAATAGTAATATATGTATGTGACTTTGAGATTTGGGTTCTTACATCACTTATTATGGTAGAAATATTTAATTTAAATTATAATGTATTTATACGGTAAATTAATGTATTTTACTATTCACCAAAAATTCAAGTATTTCATAAAGATCTCAAAAATTCAACCTAATAATTTTTCAATGTGTAGAATCTTAAACTTATGTTGATTATACATAAATAAGTTTTTATACATGATTACTTATATATTTAATTAAATTTTTATTTAATAGAAATATATAATCACTTAAAATATTTATCTTTATTTTAAAGGTGCCTAAATTTATTTATACATTAATGGGTATGGATACCATTCATAAGAGTCATATAACTATTCATAAAGGAAAGATAAAATTCATAAGGGTAGTTTACTATTCACTTAAAATTAATTTATTTCTATCAAACACTAAATATCATCCTGAACAAAACTGTGTATGTCAGATTATTAAAATTCGAATCCCAGAGATGGAAAATTTAAGTATAATGGCTAGGTTTTGGATATGTCTATTAGTAACCATTTTTTGTTCCACAGAGGCTCGGTGATTCATGAAATATAAGTTATCTAATTAATATAGTGTTTTTAAAAGAAGTATACTATAAAAGTTTTGTGGTGCTACAGAAAATACATCTTGTATCTTCCAGTTAAATCACTGAAACAGTGTGTGTTAAAATAATAGGGGAAACCAAATACTGCTCTATAGGTGAAAGAAATAAGAAGAAAGATAAAGTAAATAAAAATAGATAAAATATGGTTTTATCTATCTATTGTTCTCTAAAGCTTCAGAATCCAAGGATGCATCTTGAATAGAAGCACGAGGTTAGTTTCTAAAAAATCAATAAAATAGAGTGTCGAAAGATAACTTATTCTATTTATATGGATGGATATTTGTGTTTTTTATTCTCCACTTTCTCATAGTCATTTGTAGGTAGGATGCAGTGTATAAGATATCTAGAAAATCTCACACATCACATCACTCTTTTAGATATTTCAATATAGTTCAATCTCTCATTGCATGTATGTGTATATATCTGTATACTCATCAAAGATTTTATATATTAATTTTAAAAGAAGAATGAAGAAGTATCCATTTGAAAAAAAATCATCCAAATTCATTCACCTCATATTGAATTCTTACACAAACATTAATGCATCCCAACAATAGTTTCATAAAAATCATTAAAATAATAGTAAACATTTAATTTGGTAATATAAATTCTAGACAGAATTAATTCAAATTTATCTGAAATAGATAACGCTACTCTTTTGATGGTGATAAAACTCTAATAGAGAGTTTCCATTGTGGTGAATTAGTCTCGAAGTGAGTTAGGCCAATGGTGAGTCATGGATGAAGTTAGGTCATGCTGATTAGTGACTTGTCTCAATGGGGATTCTATCAAAAATTGGAAAATATTTCTAATAATAGTAGATCATCATGACGTGAGTCATCCTCAATGGTGCCTCATTACTGTAAGTATTTATTTCCATACTTAACCAAAATTCCATTTTGATGGTGGCTCATCTTTGGTGGTGTATATTTCTAATTCTTTTCCAAAATTTTGTTTTTATGCGGGCTTGTCTTTCTAGAAGTGACTCATTTTTAAAGGTGATTCATTTCATTATATATAAAAATATTCAAAAAAATTACTTATAGTATAAAATACTATTGTAATATATAAAACAAATTAATAACATAATAAACATAATTTTTTCATAAAAATAATGATTCCCACAAGATTCAATATTGAGAAATGAACTTGAACATTTGGAATTTTCCAAATTAACCAAAATAACTCTATAAATGGTGCTTTGATGATGTCTTTATCAAGTACATTTTATAATGAGAGACTCATATCATTGTAAAGGGAATACCAATCAGCTTCTATGGCACCCATCAATTTGGTACCAAGCTCTCCTGCTAAATAAAAATCCATGGTTACTTCTGGTACAAAATGATTTATAAATGAATATAATTTACCATGAGGTGTCACACATGTCATATTAAAAAAATTCATCCATCATCACCACAAAATTTATATTCATAGCTCATTATTCTTGAATGTTTTTATATGGGGAATGGAAATTTTGGGGGCATATCCTTCATCTAAAGCTAAGAATTTTAAGTGCATATTTACTAAGACACACTTTTTTCCAAATGGGTTGAGGCCATACTCATCAAAGAATGTGGGAAAAATAATATCATCAAATGTGTGAGGTCTAATATTATCCCTAGATTCGGTGTCCCTCACATGATATTGACGTAAAATGGCAGTATATTTTTCTCCCTCTATTTGATAAAGTTTTATCTGGAGTATAAAATCTATTCTTACCATCTAACATTCATTCACTAAGTGGAAAATGATCTAATAGATGCCTCTAATAAATATATATCAAATAAACTCCATAAAATGTTGAAAAAATATAAGTATTTCATGGATGGATAAATTGATACATGCTTTAGGGGAATACCTTTCCTCAACTCACATTCCCACCCATGAAACACTATAGTAAGTGGTGTATGCAACATATTTAGTGTTACACATCAATGTAAAACTAAACTCACTATGAATATCCTGAAGTAATCCTTAAAAATTAAATGGCTCTAGGAATGTGATCTTAACAAAAAATTATTCAATTATCATCAAAGATTTAGAAAGGCTAATTGTCCCTTCACTTTTCTATGTGTTGGTGATCAAGTGTTAGACAATAAAGAATGAATTACTGATTTTATTATTGATTATTTCACCAGGATTTTCAATGGGGCTACATTAGTGGAATCATTGTTGGATAGAATCATCCCTTTCTTGGTCTCTATAGTTGTTGATATCATTCTCACTAGTATTCCTTCGATATTTGAGATAAAGGATGTTTTTTTCAGCATTAATACTTCTATTGCCCCGGGTCAAGAAGGCTTCAACAATTTCTTTTATCAGAAGTATTGGGACATCGTTAATGGTGATGTTTGTAAATTAGTCCCTTGTTCCTTTTTTGGGTTCCCTTTCATAGGATCTCAATCCCCAATTTATAACCTTAATTCCTAATGTTGAAAATGCTTGTGAGATTCAGCTTTTTAAACCAATTTTTTTGGTCAACAGAAGTTACAATATCTTATGTCAGATTATTGTCTATAGGATCTCATGTATAGCATATAATATTGTTTCTTGTAGTCAATTTTGGATTTATAAACGGAATATGTATTCAAGAAGGTATATGTTCAAAATCATAAATGTATGAATTTTCTCAGGAAACCTGCAACAGATGGATGATTTGCTATCAATATTGACATCAAAAAGGTCTTTGATACACTAGATTATACCTTTCTTTATTAAGTTCATGGATTTATTTGTCTTAATGACATCTTTATTTGCTAGATTTCTTACTTTTTTGGATCTTCTCATGTTAAGGTTATTTTAAATGGCTCCCCAAAAGGGTACATTTCTTTCTCTATAGGTGTTCATCAGGGTGATCTACTCTCAGCCTTGATTTTTTCTATCACTGAAGATTATCTCAGTAGACTCGTTTATCACATAGTCTCACAGGGTCAGATCAAGCCGATTTAGGCATCCATGTCCCTCACTGCCCATCTCATCTATTCTATGCTTATGATATCATTATCTTTCTACAGTGTAGCCAAAAGAATGGTTGTTTCTTGAAGAAAGTTCTTCATCATGATGAGAGTGTTTTTGTACAACATATAAGATGAGATAAATCCTCCAAACATTTTGAGAAGAGGATCTCTATTTCCAGAAGCATGGGATTCCTTTAGAGTCAGGAATCTGGGAAGGGGTTATGCATTTTCATTATCATGGTGTTCTTCTTTTATGGGGTGTCCTAGAGCTTCTGTCTTCTATGTAATTGTTGACAAGGTCAACATACAGATCTCATAATGGAAGGGGAATAATCGTTCCTTGGATAGAATAATTAGTTTGGTAAAGTTTGTAATAGTGTCTAAATTGGTATACTCATTCATGGTCTATAAATAGCCAAGAGGGCTTCTCAAACGTTATAATATCTCTATCATGAATTTTAGTTGGAGTAGTAACATTCTAGAGAGGAAAATGGTTATTGTTCCTTAGAAGGTTTGATGTATGCCTCTACATAATAGTGTAATGGGTATGAATAATTCTTCCCCTTTCAATGCATCTCTCCAATCATTACTTTCATGGAATATTCATCACAATAATTCATATTCAATGGGATGACTTGATGGACGTTTTTCTAATAAATTGATGCAGGGAAGTAATTTTTACATTGACTCTTCAGTATGTCCATCAGTTAAGTCTTTTTTTAGAATATCATTGCTTCTCTAGATGGATTGTGAACATGAGTTTGAATTGTAAATTCTATATTTATTATTTTACTCGGTCTATACATTCATCTAATTTCATGCTAGCTATCTTGTGATCAAATGAGCAGGTTACTATTATTGAATTTTTTTATGCTCCTCCTTCATTGCTCATGGTTGAGATTCAAGCTATAGTTTATCATTATGATTTTATTTTCTTACATGATCATCTAATTTGGGAGATTAGAAGATGTGAAATTCCTATAAGAAAACTCTAATATCAACTTGTCACTAAGGGCTATCATGCTGACTAGAATTGGTTATATGTCTTCAATAAGTCACTAAGGGCCATCATGCTGACGAGAATTGGTTATGTGTCTTCACTAGAAAATGAATCAGGCCTTCATGTATTACTCTCATATAGAGGACTTCATAAAATAGGCTTCCCACTGATAAGGTTATCTAAATGATAGGTATTTTTCATCATTATAGGTGTGTTATGTGCTCTCAGTACAAGGAGGATATGAATCACCACTTACTCAACTGTGAAACGACCATGGACATTTCGAAGGCGGTTCTAGAGGCATCTGATATGGATGGACTTCGTTTTTTAGGTCTCTAGACCATTATTCAGTGCTACTCAGTCATTCATCATTCTCCCCATGTATGCTCTACCCTTTGTGTGGTTGTAGGTGAAGGATTTCATACTATTTGGAAGCACCTCAATGCATCACATCATTCCAGGAGAGGCTGCTTTTTGTATCTTCTCATGATGTAAATTTTATCTGCTATATGAGACATGTGTGACACTGGTTTAGGGGAGTGTTATAATAGTTTACATAATTTTTTTATGCTGAAAAATATGGTTTTGTAAGGAAATTTCAGACCTTCCTTGGGGACTATTGAAGTTTCTGGGTTTCCTCCTCTTCTTTATGGGATAAAGGTGAATATTGATTGTGTTGTAATAGGAAAACTAGGGCCAGCGGGGTGTGGTGCAGTTTTTAGGACACATGATGACTCGGTCAAGGGATGTTTTTATAGTGTTTTTGGTGTGAATAGTTTACTTGAGGTGGATATTCTTGAGTTAATTCATGTTGTTATGTTTTCTAGAATGAAAGGTTGTACTAATATATAGTTGGAAAGCGACTCTACCACTCTTGTATAGGCCATCAAAAATGGCGAATTACATATTTATAGGAGGCTTGCGGCAAAGTGAATGGAATTCATAAAGACTATTTTGAACGTCATCTTCATCATCACACATGTTTTTTCGGAGGCGAGCATGGTTTCGAATGGCCTTGTGAACATGGGAGATGGTAGGCGTCTTACCTGGCTAGATACGCTTCCCGCGGTCCTGCTCCCTCATTATGAGATTGACTGTAATGAGATCCCACATTTCTGTCTCTTGTATATCCACTTCCATTTATGAATGTATTCCTTATACTTTCAAGCAAGGAAATTTTTTTAAAAATACATGAGTAGCTAGATAATTTAGAATAAGTAGATGATAAAAGATTTTTCACACTACACAACCATGAAGCCCTTCAGTATCAGACTGAGTGATCCTTTAACAAAAAGGTTCCCCTCCACTTGTTCAACCAAGAATATTTGATATTGGTTATCAGAACCGTAATGATTCTCGGGAAGTTATAAAGAAAACCAGAACCTAGGTGGGAATGGATTTGCATCATACAATTCGTTTACTTCATTGTGGCATGCTCCTTGGCCACAATGAATGGGGAAATCATTACACCCAACCAACGTGAGGATTATTGAAAAATACTTTTCATAGGGTATAAAATGATAAAATAACTTTTATCAACAATAATTTAACTATATATAATCCTAAAGCAATTGAATAATGACTTCAAAGTATACAACATTATATGTCCTTGCTAAATAATGTTAAACTTATCTTAAAATTCCCTTACCACATGACATTAAACGGTATAGAAAACTTCATTAACATATTATATTAAAATACATAGATAAAATCCTAGTCAAATGATGTTAAATGAAAGAAATATATCCTAGTCATATAATGTTAAATATCTGAATATAGGGCCACCTTGTGAGAACTACGTATTTTTTTACACATGGTATAGATATTTGTAAAAGATTACTAGTGTAATGGGTTACCAGATCATATGAATTTCAATCACCTAACACTATATGATTACAAGGTGGACCCACTTGATTATGGAATTGAAACATAGTTCATGATATGTTCCCGTTATTCCTAATATAAGACATTGCTTTGATAATGATTAACTATACAAGAAACTAATATATAAAGAATTAAAAATAATGTGACTCTATCTCTATGTGATATTCAGATCCACAAATGGGATCATACCAAATAACTACATGTGGCTCAATTTTTATTACCACAAGATTCATAGTGATTCCTGAGTCACAAATCCTTGGTCTGTCAATAATATAAAAAGAAAAAAACTCCCCCATCCCTTCATATGGGTCAAACCTGTGCATGGAGATTTGACTATGAGAATTGTGTGTGGCCCGATACATATCATCATAGAATATGTACTGATATCTATATCGTTCATTTAAATCTTATACACATGTTATCATCAGTCCCTACTATGATCCTTGATAAGAACCATATTTTTTTGGGGATTCCAACTCATATAGGAATTAAAATTTCCTCACTTATTCCCTATTATGCACTCTTTCCTGGCTCAATAGACTACCCAGTTGTCTCTTATTTCTCATACTAGTCATAGATCATGTGATCTTAGGAAACTCTAAAATCTACTATAATATCATGATCGATGTGTAATATCTTTAGATATAGGGATTCTTTTCCTATATTCAAGATGTTAAAATGAACACCAATTTTTTTACTACATGATGTTGAACTACATTAAATATGTCCTAGTCATGTGATGTTAAACCGTTCAACCCCTAATATTCTAGAAGAAAGGTTGTAGACTATACTGCATCCTAGGTTCTAGTAAAAAGGCCTTAAATGTACCAACACATTATGGCCATGTGGGGAAAACTTTTATTCTTATGAATTATTTAGATAGGGACTAATGATTCTTGATGTAGGGGTTTTACTAGCTCACACTAAGTTCAAACCTGTACCCTCACATGAGAAAAATTTAGTCTCACCATATCCTAACATGAAAAACTTCACAATAAGTATCGTTTCTTCTTCAATCCAGGTAATCATATCTCTCATCCATATGATATAGTATGATCCACATAAAGGATTCACATATAAAAGCTAAGTGTTTAGTTGTTCCTATTACTTTCAGATATGTTGAGATGAAAAAATTTAAAATCAAAGTTCTAGTTGTAATATAAAAGATAATAAAACATATTTTTCAATATAGATGGCCTGGACTTATGTAGGAAACATTCTAAAGAACAATTTGTGTCCTGATTTCTATTACCAATGGATATGTAGTGACACCTAGATCATCAATCATGGGCCTACCCCCAATGTATAAAACAAAATTTACCTTTAATTTCCTATCAGTCAAACCTGTGTAGGGGATTCTCATATAATAATGACATGTGGTCGGATTCCCATATTATGGGATACATGATTCTAACGACCCAAACTATTAGAAATAAAATACTTTTTTATTAAATTCCATATAATGTAATATGGTTATTAAAAACACATGCACTTATTTTGTTTTATTATATCAAATTATATTTAAATTATTATTTAGTATATTAAATATTGATAATATAGTTATTAAACAGTGAAAACATTATCTGTATAAATAATGGGTTTTAAGAAATCTAATTAACATAGAAAAATTAATTAATGGCCTAAACCAATAAGATCATACCCTATGAAGCCCATTTATCGGAGCTTTTGAGGGTGATAGAATAACATTCATTTCCTATAGAGACCCAAAGCATGACGTATATATACATTACATTACATTTGTGGACTACTTAATACATGAAAAAAACAGACGCCCAATGACCGTATTAGTTTAGTGTGTTTGGAAACTCAGAACGTAATCTTATAATCATGCTGAAAGATCTTCAACATCCCCCATAAAGATCTTCCCCTTTTGGTTTTCTTACCTAAAACATTTCTTTATATACTGGGGAAAAGAAAACATAAAAAGGGTGAGCTCAAATGTTCATTAAGGGTATACATAGAAAACATAAAACAATCCTAATCATTTGAATGCAAAAACATGAACGTAAAATCTAAACATCAAAATCTTGAGCAAAGACATAAATATTTGAAGTACATAATGAATATATAATAAAAGAACATAAACCATGATAAAATATCATGGGAAGAAAACATGTAATTTTGGAAAACCATTAAGCACATGATATGATTTCTATAATATCCAAGGCATTGATTCCAAGACCATCTTAGTGGACAAAGTTCCTTTATGAATTGAGTTCACTCCTCGTTCCAGTCCTGTATCACTGAACCGAAATAACTTACCGGTCCAGCCATGTCTACCTCGTCAGATATAAATCGTTACCCAATGCATTGGAGGGAGATATAGGTCCCACCCATCCCGTAATGAAATAATTCTTAAGTGTGCCACAACATAAACATAAGTCATTCATCATAACCCAAGAATGAAATGGGTTTCATAAACATCATTCCAACATAAAATAATCCATATAAAAAAATGGATATCATTTCATCATAAGAAAAGTGAAACCATGTGAATCATAGAGAAATTATACTTGAAACATACACATATGAAATAATGTTATCATAGATGGAAAATGGTTTTGATAAAACAATTGAAATGAATTTTGGAAAAAAATATCATTTCTTTTCAAAATAATTTTCTTTTCACAAAATGCCATGTAATTTTAAAAGAAAAGGACTTTTGTTGAAAATAATCATGAAATCTTTTAAATGAAGCTTTATGAAAATTAGGTGTTAAGAAACCTTAAAAATTTGTTCGTGTCGTATAAGTTAAAAAAATCATTCTTCTCGTAATTTTGTAGGAAAAGTCAAAAAGTACCTCGTATGGTAATCAAAAGAAAGATTCCTTACGTACCATGTAGTAAAGTCAAAATGGATAAAAAAGACATTAAACATACATGAAACCATTTTTAAAAAATAGGGACATGGATTATAAATATAACCCTAGTAGATACTTACGAATAAACAATCTCAGTTAAAAATGATATTGGAAAAGTTATCCCTTACCTTATGTCCAATTTCTTCTGTATGTGTTCGAGACTTCTGTATAGTGGATTTAAAACGATTTTTAACTTGTAATTGAAACATAATAATATTTATGATTGCATATATGATTCACTTACGACTTTATATTATCTGTTCATTTAACAATTCCATGTCAAAGCAGCGTTTCGGGTAAAATCGTTTCATTTATCATATGTGTTTCGACATGTTTTTCTTGATATTATTACATATATACTGATTTACTTAATTCCCTAATGTAAAACATGATTTATATATAATATCTATTCAGTATATAAATATATATGATAGATTGATAAATGGAATGAAATACACCGTTCATGGAGACGGTAGGTCGTGCGTACGCATAAAACCTGTTTTCATTTCATTATTAAATTAAATGGAATTAAGTAAATGAAACATATATGTACATAAATCCAGTATCATTATTATGTAATAAATTTCATGATCATTTATACATATATTTTATAATCATACATAAATGGTTAATCATGGAAAATGAATCTCATCGCGTTCTTGGAGACAGTAGTCCGTACGTACGCATGAGTGATGATATCCTTCCCATGATCGTGGAATTGTTTTAAAGTGGTTGTATAATATTTCAGAATCAATATCACTTTTCAATAATCATATATAGTTATTTTTTAATGCAATTATACCCATTCAATTAAGGTGGTAGAGGAAAATATTTTATAATCATACTTGAATGGTTAATCATGGAAAATGAATCTCATCGTGTTCGTGGAGACGGTAGTCCGTACGTACGCACGAGCGATGATATCCTTCCCATGATCGTGGAATTGTTTTGAAGTGTTTGTATAATATTTTCGAATCAATATCAATTTAATATAATAATATATAGTTATTTATTTACTCCATTATACCCGTCAAAGTAAGGTGGTGGTGGAAAAACAGATTACACCACGGTGTGGAAACGGTATTCCATACGTACGCACACGCGGTGATTTCGTTTTACATAGGATGGATAAAAGGTGAAATATGGTTGTTTCATATTTATAATAACATATCAGTATATTAGTGATACTTAGTACATTACTTCATAATTAAACAACTAAATAATAAGAATTATATGAATAAATAAAGTTGAAAGAATCGGTAATGGACATTTCCTCTTCTTTGATGCGCCTCTTCTTAAACTCCTCTTAGGGCACAAGAGATGGTCTTTGAAAATAACCAGGACCTCTAGGATGTTTCTAGGGAAGTTTATAAGGGAAATGGGTAGGGTTTGGCCGAGCGTGAAGGCTCAAACTGGTGTGTGGAGGAGAGGGAGGAGGTGCCCTTTTTATAAGGGAGGACAGGGGCTCCTCATGAAAACTTAAAATATTATTTTATAATAAAGTCATATTAGGTTTTTAATAGCTCCAAATTGATTTATTTCGAAGATAAGGTGGAGATGGGTCGAATTTATCTCAAACAATATATTTTAGACCAGTTTAGTTCACTATTTTATCCTTATCATTTATATTTAACTCTAAGTTTACTAATTTAACTTTTACCGTCTCTTTTTGTTTTCATACACTATATGGTTAATAAACGTACTATAACAAGCCAAAAGAACCCCAAGTGGTTCATTATTAATATATATATCCTTATCTTAGTCATTTTTCCTAACATAATATTTTTAGGAATAAAATAACAATTAATAAAATAATTTTTGTTTTAGAAACTATTTTATGTCAATTTTGACAGTATTTGGTAATTTCTTTTTTTGAAAATCATAACAACATGATTAGTTCGAAAAAAGTTAATTAATTAAATACTACGAAGTAATATTAACCTAGAAATTTAATTTAATTTATAAAAAGTCTCAAATTACATTTATTTGGGAATTTATAATATCAATTATTTTAATATTTCATTACTTAGGTAATTACTGCATCACCAATGTGTCATTAATAAATTTAATTATATAATGTCTAAAAATTATAAATAAAACACCATTATGTATGAAATATTTTTAACTTTATATTGAATATTTATAGTCGAATTTATATTATGTATATCCCTATATTAAAAATGTTTTAGTTATTAAACATTGATTTTAACCATTTTAACTTTTCTTTGAATAAAATAATAATAAATGTCTTAATATAATCCAGATGGACCTAAAGGGTAATATTTTATTCCTGAGGTAGTTTTTTGTCTAATTAAACTTATTCAATAGATGTTGGACATGTGTTATGGTAATAGTAATATCATTTTTATCCTTAATTATCCGATTTACTTTTAACCGTGGTAAATAAAAGTAAAAAGTTACTTTTCACAAAAAATTATTTTTATCTTATTGAACCACATTTTACACCATGATATTAACCATGTCTCTCAGATTTTAGAAGTTCCCCTCATAGAAGCGGTAAAATTATGTTTTATGTAAAATTTCAAATTCTCCTAGGTGGTGGGTAAAGGACGGTGAAAAGTTTAATATAATTTTTATATATGTAAAATTGTTATAAAATGACTCAAATGAATTACATTTAACGTATTTTGGTATTATATATCAATTTTGACCTAAAATATATTTTAATAAAATATATAATTATTTAAATAAAAATATTTTTTTTAAATAGTAACCTAGTGTTTTCACTATTCATAAAAAATTGAAAGTTTTCAGAAAAATTCCAAAAATTCACCCTAGGCGAATTTCGATATTCCGAATCCAAAAATGATGTCCATTTTAAAAAATAAAATTTAAAAAATTTAAAAAAGTTGGTATTACTATTCATAACGGCTTGTTCATAATATTATTATAATAATATATCGTTTAGTGAAACTCGGTATTGCGTACTACACACGCTATCGAGGAATGTCTTGATTGCGTGTAATGCCAGCCAAGTCAGGGCTGCATGTAGTGAAAGCACTCTTTGGTGTTGCATATAACATAATTAATACTTATTTCATTTATACATTAAAAAAAATCTATACTTAAGGATGTGTAGAATAATTTCCACAAAAAGAACTTGAAATTGTGTGTAACACGAGCCATGAATAGTGTTGCGTATACTGAAAGTTAATACGGTGTTGTGTATAGTACAAGCTAATCATTGTGTATGTATAATAGAAGACACCAAATAAATTAAATATAATATATCTCATCCAATCTCGGGGTGTTACATTCTACCCCCCTTAAAATGAATTTCGCCCTCGAAATTCATCGAGGTCATAAATGGTTTACTAATTGAAAGTTTCTTTCATAGAAACCCACATCGTAAAAACACATACCAAAACTGAACTTTAAAAACTAAATTATAAAATGTAACAATTACCCAAATTAACTAATCATTGGGTTTCCACATAGGATAACATAAGTGAAAATATGGATGTGGAAGAAAAATCAAACCATCACGTTTTGATGGAGAGTGGTAGATAACATTGCTATGAAAAAGACAAAAATCACCAAGCCATAAATTTGTGATGATCTACGGTACCGTCTGATTCATCTGATATAAGGGTACTGGGACAACATTTTTGTTTTTCACGATCATTTCCCTAAAGTTGAAGAATTTGAATTTGAAGAAATACATAATTTATTTAGGTATAATCTCACCGTTGTTCGTGCCTTGAACAATTTCTACATCATCTCTTAATGAAATGAAGTCGAATTTGTCATTAGTGGAGTGTTTTCCGATCATATGATAGAATGATGGGTCATTCCATATGTCTCAACCGAAAGGTTATAAAAAGTTTTCAAATATACATTAGTCCATCTATGGTGAGGTTAATCGTATATGATTCCAGAAATAGACTTATTCTTCATCTATCATACCACATAATAAATTAAAACTAGTTTATACTAACTCGAGACTTCTTGTAAGCCTGTGGTAGGAAATAAAGGCCCATCACACTTCGGTTGTGGGTTCGATTTCCACAGCGTTGTCTGAAACGACGGGTTGTCGCCCATCCTGTAGGTTGTCCCTTTTTCTAAAACTACTTTATTATAACATTCCTGCAATAATATCGAAAAAAATTCTAGCCTTAAAAAATACTATCTGATTCCCAACATAATCCAGTCTAACCTTATGATTTATCAAAAATACTTCTTTCCAAACTCATAGTATAAAGGGAATGATTACTAGAATGGTCATCAACCATGCATGTGAATACCATCATTTATTCCCCATATATCATAAGATATATCTTGTTGATCGTATTCCAAACATGTGAATACCTTAATCTTGTATTCTCTTTCAAAATGAATATCCATTGGACCATAATGAAAACATGAATGCTGTCCAAAGTTAACTCTTTACACATAACAAAATCCAAAAATTTCTATATACTCAAACTATGATATCACATTGTCCTTATATCAGCCATGATCTCATCAATACTATAAAACATCTTATTATCTCCTTATCTTTTCATTATGCGCATATCATCTACTTTTCAAAAATATATGAATTAACCTTTCATGGCTACCAGTACCATTAAATATATACTTTCAAATACTTTAGGAAAAACAATAGTGTAATAATCCTTATATGTGTCTATATTCCACAGTACCATTACATATACAACATAACTCTTAATAAACCTATATAATTCCACAACATTCTTAAACCATTGACCAATCTTCAACACTTCTTTCATCTCATATATCATTTTTAGTCCCCTAATCATCATCCACATAAATTCTACCCATATGAAAATGATGATTCTCTTCATGAGATTTTCCCTTAGGGCACTGGTTTGCATAATGCCCATGCATTCCACTTTTATAACATTTATTCATTGTTGATGTCGTATAAATACCATTATCCTTCTCCATGGTGTTAACTGAACCTTTTCCTTTGTACTTACTGGATTTGTGTCATTATTTTCCGCACCAAAACCATCTTACAGTTCCTTTGATACATTCTCTTTGATGCCTCTTCCGACATGATTTACATGAGAGAAATTGAACTTTATTTCCTCTATGATCATCATGAAACTCGATCTTTCTATTATTAGCTGAGTCGGGAAACATACCAAATTTGAGATTATTGATCAAATTATGAGATTTTTGATTAGGAATAATAATGATGTTAGGATTTCCAAATCCCATTTCATTTAGTTGCTCATGAAGAATATCATTCCATTGTTCATCATATCCTTCATTATCGTGAATCTTCTTGTTTCCAGTCATTTTCTAAAACCCAAAAAGAATAGTGTGTGAGGAAAAAATCATGCCAGGGAAAACAACATAATAAAGGGGGAGTACCCTCAAGATCTAAAATCTAAGGTTAAATTCTATGATCCTTACAGTAATTATAAGACAATAACCTATATTTATACTTATCCTTAGGGACATCCCTAGACATACCTTAGAAATATCTCTAGGGATTTCACTAATGTTTTCACATCCCAGTTTCCAAAGGTTAACTAAGCCTTCACTCTAATAGAAACTTTAGATCCCAAAGCTTGACGTACATGGACATTACATTACTTTTGCGGAATACTTAATACATGACAAAAACAGACGCCCAAAGATCGTATTAGTTTAGTTTCTTTGGAAAATCAGAACGTAATCTTCAAATCATGGTGAAGGATCTTCAACATCTCCCATAAGGTTCTTCCACTTGTGGTTTTTTTACCTAAAACCTTTCTTTATATCCTGGGGAAAAGAAAAAATAAAAAGGGTGAGCTCAAATGCTCAGTAAGGTTAAACATAGAGAACATAAAAAAATCCATAAACATTTGAATGCAAAAATTTGAACATAAAATCTAAATATCAAAATCTTAAGCAAAGACATAAATCTTGGATGTACGTAAGGAATATATCATAAAGGAACATAAAATATGATAAAATTTCTTGGGAATAAAACATGTTATTGTGGTAAACCATTAAGAACATGGTATGATTTTCATAGTAACCAAGGCATTGCTGCCAAGACTATCTTAGTGGACAAAGTCCCTTTCTGAATCGGGTTTACTCCTCGTTCCAGTCCTGTATCACTGAACCGGATTAACATAACGTTCCAACCATGTCTATCTCATGAGATATAAATATTCACCCAATGCGTTGGAGGGAGATATAGGTCTCACCCATCTCATAATGAAATCATTCTTAAGTGTGCCACAACATAAACATAAATAATTCATCATAACCCAAGAATAAAATGGTTTTCATAAACATCATCCCATCATAACATAATCCTTATAAAACTAATAGATATCATTTCATCATAAGTAAATTGAAACCATTTAAATCATAGAGACATTATACTTGAAACATACACATATGAAATAATGTAATCTTAGATGGAAAATGGTTTTGATAAAACACTTGAAATGAATTCTTGAGGAAAATATCCTTTCTTTTCAAAATAATTTTCTTTTCACAAAAATCCATGTAATTTTAAATGAAAATTACTTTTGTTCAAACTAATCATGAAATCATGTAAAGGAAGATTTATGAAAATTAGGCGTTATGAAACCGTAAAAATCTGTTCGTGTCGTATAACTTAAAAAAACATTCTTCTTGTACTTTTGCCGGAAAATTCAAAAAGTACCTCGTATGGTAATCAAAAGAAAGATTCCTTACATACCATGTAGTAAAAGTCAAAAATTGGTAAAAAAGACATTAAACATAAATGAAACCATTTTTAGAAAATAGGTACATGGATGATAAATATAACCCCAGTAGATATTTAGGAATATACAATCTCGGATAAAAATGAGATTGGAAAAGTTAGCCCTTACCTTATGTCCAATTTCTTCTATATGTGTACGAGACTTCTGTATAGTGGGTTTAGACATATTATTAACTTTTAATAGAACCATAAAAATATTTATGATATCATATATGATTCACTTACAACTTTCTATTATCTGTTCATTTGTCAATTCCATGTTAAAGCAGTGTTTTGGGTAAAATCTTTTCATTTATCGTACGTGTTTCGACATGTTGTTCAAGATATTATTACATATATCCTGATATAATTAATTCCAGAATGTAAAACATGATTTATATATAATATATATTCAGTATATAAATATATGTGATATATTGATAAATGGAATTAAATACACTGTTCATGGAGACGGTAGGTCGTGTGTACGCATGAACGCTGTTTTCATTTCCTTATTTAATTAAATAGAATTAAGTAAATGAAACATATATGTACATAAATCCAGTATCATTATTATGTAATATATTTCATGATTATTTATTATATATACTTTATAATCATACTTGAATGGTTAATCATGGAAAATTAATCTCATCGCGTTCGTGGAGACGGTAGTCAGTATGTACGCACGAGCAATGATATCATTCCCATGATAGTGGAATTGTATTGAAGTATTTTTATAATAATTCATAATCAATATAACTTTTCAATAATCATATATAGTTATTTATATACACCATTATACCCATCCACGTAAGGTGGTGGTGGAATAACAGATTACCCCACGGCGTGGAGACGGTATTCCGAACGTACGCACTTGCGGTGATTTCATTTTCCGTAGGATAAATAGAAGGTGAAATAGGGTTGTTTAATAATTATAATAACATATCATTATATGAGTGATATTTATGTTATTATATCATAATTAAACAACTAAAGAATAAGAAGTAGAAGAAGAAATAAAGTTGAAAGAATCGATAACAGACATTACCTCTTCTTTGAAGCGCCTCTTCTTAACCTCCTCTTAGGTCACTAAAGATGGTCTTTGAAGAAGACCAGGACCTCTGGGATGTTTATAGAGAATTTTATAAGGGAACTGGGTAGGGTTTGGATGAGTTTCAAGGCTCAAAGTGGTGTGTGGTGGGAGGGAGGAGGTGCCCTTTTTATAAGGGATGAGAGGGGCACCTTAGGAAAATTTAAATTATTATTTAATAATAAAGTCATATTCGCTTTTCAATAGTTCCAAATTGATTTATTTCGAATCTAAGGTGGGGATGGGTCTAAATCCTCTCATCCAATAGATTTTAGACATGTTTAGTTTAATATTTTATCCTTATCATTTAGATTTAACTCTAAGATTAATAAATAAACTTTTACCATGTCTTTTAGTTTTCTTACACTATATGGTTAATAAACTTACGATAACAAGATAAAAGAACCCCAAGTGGTTCATTATTAATATATGTATCTGTATCTATGTCATTTGTTAGAACCATATATTTTTATGAATAAAATAACAATTAATAATATAATATTTGTTTTAAAAACTATTTTATGTCAATTTTGACACTATTTGGTAATTGCTTTTTGTGAAAATTATAACAAAATGACTAGTTAGAAAGAAGAAAATTAATTCAATATTAACAAGTCATATTAACCTATAATATTAATGGAATTTATAAAAAGTCTCAAATTACATTTATTTGGGTATTTATAATATCAATTATTTTAATATTTCATTATTTAGGTAATTTCTGCATCACCATTGTGTCATAAATAAATTAAATTATTTGATCTCTAAAAATTATAAATAAAATACCATTACATAAGAAATAATTTCAACTTACTACTTAATTTTTATGATCAAATTTATATTATGTATAACCCTATATTAAAAATGTTGTAGTTATTAAGCATTGATTTTAACCATTTTAACTTTTCTTTAGATAAAATATTTATAAATGTCTAAATCTAATTTAAATGGACCTAAAGGGTAATATATTATTCCTAAGATTGTTTTTGGTTTAATTACACTTATCCCATTGAATTAAGACCTGTGTTAGGGGACTATTAATATCATTTTTACCCTTAATTACCTTATTTACTTTTAACCGTGGTAAATAAAAGTAAAAAGTAAATATTCACCAAATATTATTTTTATCTTATTGAACCAAATTTTACTACTTGATATTAATCTTGTCTCTAAGATTTTCAAAATTCAACTCATAGAAGTAGTAAAATTATGTTTTATGTAAATTTTCAAATTCTCCTAGAAGGTGGGTAAAAGAGGCTGAAAAGTTCAATAACATTATTATATATCTAAAATTATTATAAAATAACTCAAATGAATTAAATTTAACTTATATATGTATTATGCATAAATTTTTACCTAAAATAAATTTAAATAAAAAAATAATTATGTAAACAAAAATTTGGGTTTTAAATAGTAACCTAGTGTTTTCACTATTCATCAAAAATTGAATGTTTTCCGAAAAATACCAAAAATTCACCCTAGGATAATTTCAATATTTTGAATCCAAAAATGAAGTCCATTTTGAAAAATAAAATTTATAAAATTTCAAATAATTGGGTATTACTATTCATTACAGCTAGTTCATAATAATATTATAATAATATCTCGTTCAGTGAAACTTGGTATTGTGTACTACACACGCTATCGAGGAACGTCTTGATTGCGTGTAATGCAAGCCAAGATAGGTTTTCGTGTAGTGAAATCTATTTTTGGTGTTGTGTGTAACATAATCAAAACATATTTCATTTATAAATTAATAAAAATATATACTTAATGTTGCATAGAATAAATTCCACAAAACGAACTTGAAATTGTGTGTAACACGAACCAAGAACAGTGTTGCATATACATCAAGCTAATACGGTGTTGCGTATAGTACAAGATAATCTTGGTGAACTGTATAATAGAAGACATCAAAGAAATTAAAAATAACATATCTCATAGAATCTCGGGGTGTTACAATTCCCCTTGACCATTCCCAAGATGATAACGAATAACATAAAAATAAGACAAACCATTTTTGGGGGAAGTTCATGCTCATCGAGATCACCACCCAAACCATGTTCATCAAACCACCCCATGAATGTCCTAACATCATGCAACTTATTGTAAGGGTGTTTTCTAGTGTAATAAATGTGTATGTATCAAGACATTATAAATATGTATATATATATATATTATTTTTTTCAAAATAATCAATATAATTTCATCTTATTATGTTAACTTTATAAATGTTTTTTATTTTGATTCAATAAACCAAAAATAATAATTTTTGTTAATGAGAAAATTAAATTAATGAATTTATTTTGATGAAAAAATGGATTTCTTAAATAAATAATATTTAATAAAATATTATCATTAAATTATTTATATTAAATATTAATAAGCCTATAATTTTTATGAAGTGAAATGGAATTTTCATAAGGGTTTGAAAACTGTTATTTTAAAAAAATCAGCATTTATAAATAAATTTTAATTTTACATAAAATTGAAAATTCATATATTTAGATAAAATTATAATTATTTTTTTAATAAAACATCAAAATTATCCAACTGTGAATTCATTATATGTTTCTGAGACATTGAAATATTTAGGTAAAAATTAAATATCGTATAAATATACATTTTGTATTATGACATCACAATGACCCAAAAGTGATGTAATAAATACTATAACTTGTATCAATGAAAAAATATATTTTCTTCCATTTAAAAAATGTGATTATATATTTATTTTGATAATTTTATGAAGAATTTATGAATCCTCTAAAACCATTATTATTTTTTTATGGTTTTAACATCATTTGTTTAAGAGTATGAGTCATCTCCACATAATATGGGGAGTTATTTTATTAATTTATTCTTTTGTAATTAGAAAATTATGAGAAAAACTAACATTTTTAAGAATACATGTTAAAAAACCATGTGATGGTCTGTGGTTTTAGTTATTTTATTATGTGTAGTCTATAACCTAAATAATAATGAAATCCCCTTCTTTTCCTATTTAAACCCACAAAAGCGCAAATTTATCATCAATTAAACTCCTTGTATAACATCCATACTATTCCATGCTCTTTTTATAGTTCTATTAAGGTTCCCCCGGAATCTCAAGAAGCCCCACCCAAGCATTTGGAAACATAGACTAAAGTAAGGGATTTCTCTCTTCTCATTTCCATTCAAGAGCCCCCTTAATGTTATGATTCACAGTTTCAATTTGTGGTTGTTTGGGTATGTTTTACTAAAACCCCCATACATTCCATTTAATTAAATAATAAGTAGACACCCCTTTCTTTCTGATTAACCACTCCCATAAATAGTTATGTACACCTATTACAATGCTGAAATTTAGTACGTGGTCTTTTCCTTTCTCTTCTTTATTCAAATATATTCTTTACCTTATGTCTTTTATCTTCTTTTCCATATGACTGGATATTATATTCCATATCTCAATTACTATGAAATTTATTTCCAAATTATGAGATAGCCCTTTATATCTCATTAATCATTTTTATGAATTTTAATGTGACAGTGTTCTGCTATCGAAATTTCACTATGGTTTTCAATAATAAAACAATTGGGTAGTAAATACCATAACCATTTACTACCAAGGGCTGTCACATTTATACATGTATACCTATTGTAAACCAGTAATGAAATATATTTATTCCACACTCCATGTTCATGGAATAAAATATGATGAAAAATGATTCTATGTTTTTCAATCTGGGTGGCACCCTTAAGCATGATAATGAAATGAATGTGACTAGTTTTCCAAAATTATATAACACTCCTATGAATTGGTTAAAGTTTTGTATCATGATACATCATGTTAGAATACAGTGTGAACCTGATTCCTTTATGGGACTTTTTCCATAATAATTTCTTGGCAATTATTCATAACCTATGATTATGATACCATGTTTTATATTGTTTCCACGTTTCCTATATTATAATTATCATGATATATCATGTATCATTTTTCATTATTATGATTTATACTCTTTTCCCAATTTATATTACTATTGTCCAAAAAATTTCAGCTTCTTCTATGTTTATTCACGTACTGGGATTTTTAGCTCACCTTGTTCTTATGTTTGTCTCTTGGTTATCCCGTGTAGTTTTAAAAGCATAGAATTTTAGAATAATGTTAAGGATGTTTTTAATAATATTGTTGTATCCCATGTTCAAGGTGTAATTATATATACCTAATTCCAAATGACACATTATTATTGATCATTTAGTTTTTATTATGTGTAGTTAAATGTAATAATAAATATATTAATGTGAAATAATGAATGTGGTTGTTATATTTGGTATTAGAGGAAACATTTAGTTAGTTTTGGCATTAATATTAGATAAATTATTGATAGTTCATTAATAATAAGACTAATTATAAGAATACATCACAAAATTTTAGAAAATTATATATTTAGTGGTTTATCAAGTGAATACATCCCTCTCTGTTTACTATAAGTGGATATGGTTCTCGAAGAGATGTACCTAGGGGTAAAAACATTGATAATGTGTGTCGGGCCAGACTCTATGTTTCCCGATACACGATAATGGGTCTTATTGTGCACGTAGTTTAAGACACCCAAAAATATGATTTGGTAAATTCATAATCTAATTATAAAACAATATTAATGGAACAAAAAAATACCATAAGAATATATGTTAGGAAACAGATCCTGGATAACATATACTGAATCTTATAATTTCATCAAATAAGGAAAAAAATTTAATTTATAAGTTACCCATTTGATTTCATTGGATTACCCTTTATGTGTTTAATAGTTTAAAACACTCATCCTTAATTTGAATTTTATTCTATCTAATGGATTGAAATTTAAGGAATTGAGTAAACAATCAAATGTGACAGGCAATGTGATGAATTCCACAAAGAGATGCTCAGCCCGATGGGAGAAGGAATCACGAACCTCATGATAATACTCTATCATATGAATAATGTTATGAATAGAATCTTCAATCATGAAGACTGTCCAGATCCCCCTAAGAGAGAAAAGTTTGTGATTTAGACCTTTATGTGACAAATGCCTCTAACTTTAAATGGATCATCTGATTTATTAATCATGGAACAATGGATATAATCTATTAAGAAGATATTCTCTATCATTCAATGTTATAAGAAAGATAATGTTTTTTCAATGTTTATTATATAAAGGGAGAAGAAAAATAATGTTGTAAATTGATGAAAAATATGGTACCTATGTTTGATATTGAAGTGACATGCCTTAGGATTTTTTGTTACCCCTGAATAAAAAGTTGAAAGCATCTTTGTTGGGATAAAACCTATTATATTAAAATCCCTAGATATTTGAGACATTGATGGCTACAATGAAATTGTATGATGTGCCCTTGAAGTTGAAATGGAGATAAAAGAGTCTAAAGGGTATCATGGGGATAAATATGTAGAAAGTGGATTTTAATTTTGGATGTTTGATAGAGAAATATATAAATTCCAATAAAATTTAGCATCCATCTTGTCAAATTTGTAGAAAAAAGCACCCTATAAATTGAAAAAGGGTAACATGGAAATTCATTATTATTATAATTAATTGACATATAAAAAATTATTTCTAATATAATAAACCCACTAATATGACTGAGGAAAGAATTTCTCTAGTCAGTCTTCAAAGTGTTGTTCATTTCTTCAACTATATGTAATTTTAGAACATTGAAAGTCGATGCACTAATCCAATGGATTTTTAAGACAACCAATAACCACCCATGTAATAAGGGGAGATGTGTCTCTATCACAACTGATGAGGTCAATCTAGAAAACAATGTTGTGATAGGAATTCTGGTTAATAATTATATAATAGTAAACATACTTTTTTGATTTGGATCTACACATTCCTTTATATAAACAATTTTATTATAATTATTAAAACACGACTACCAAGAATATAAGTAGATATGTTAGTGAAAATAAAAAATGGAATAATTTTTGAATCCTAATTAGGTAAATCCTCTTTTATTATAATTATTGGGATAAACATCCTATTAAATCTTTAAAAACCACCTTTAGTGAAATTTGATTAAATTTTGTGTATGTATTTTCTTTCCATATATAGATCCAAAAAAAAATTCTTCAAGAAGGAAATATCTCTCTATATTAAAAATCAACCATCAATTCTATACAAGTTAATGGATGGGGATAAAACCTCTTTAACACCAACATATCAATTGTTGATATTATTTCCCTATGATAAATTTTATCTATCCCAAATGAATGATTTTAAGGAAAGAAAAATCCTTCAAGACATGCATATTTTTAGGGAATACACTAATGTGTTTCCCAAGGAAATGTCTGGACTTTCTCCTAGCCTAGTGGATGAATTTTCTAATGAGATTATACCTAGGATATATCCAATATCAAATAATCCTTATACAGTGGATATTGTATAAATTATGGAGCTAATGAAAAAAAATACTCAGGATTCTAGACAAAGGATTCATATGCCCAAGTGCTTTACCATGTGGTGCAGTAGTCCACTTCATCAAAAAGAAGAATGGGTCGATGTGCCTTTGCGTCAATTATCATGAGCTCAATAGGATCCTGATAGAGAAAAGGTATCCACTTCCATGTACTGATGAATTCTTTGATCATATATGTGGATAAAAAAACTACTCTACATTTGATCTTCAATCATGATATTATCAATTATGGTTAAGGAAGGGAGACATCCCTAAGAATGCTTTTAGTACATGTTATGGGCATTATGACTTCATAGTGATTACTTTCAGACCCACTAATCCTCTATAAATCTTCAAGAACATTAGAAATATTGTAATTACATATTATGTTGAAACAATTGTGGTAGTATTTATAAATTATTTTATAATAAAATCCTAAACCAAATAGGATCATGTAGAGCATCTAAGAAATGTGCTTAAGAAATTGAAGAAGAATATACATTATGTAACATATATAAAAACTTTATTCTGATTAAATTATGTCTCATTATTATGGAATATATTCATAAGAAATGGGATATCTATATATAATTTAATGAAATAAGAAATTATACGGTGGCCAATGACAACATCTGTGACAGATAAACGTAGTTTCCTTGGACTTGCAGGGGATTATTGTCGATTTCTGAGAATCTTCTCATGATTACCAAACCCTCTAGCAAAGATAACATGGAAGGGGGTCATGTTTTCTTGGAATGATGAATGTGAATAGAGATTAAAGGATCTATAAAGGATATTTATCATATCCATTGTGCTCAGACTACCCACATGTGGAAATATATTCGAATAATTCAGTGGTCCTTTGAAGAAGTGGTTGGGATGTATGTTAATGAAAAACTAGAAAGTTATAGCCTATGATTCAAGAAATTTAAAATATCATCTATAAAACTAACCAGTGAATGATTTAGAGTTGGAAATAGTGATATTATATTTGAAAATATGGTGGAATTGTCTATTTGGAGATAATTGGGAAATATATACATATCACAAAAGCCTCATCTATTTATTCACATAGAAAGAGATGAATAAGCACCAGTGATGATAGTTAGAGTTGATCAAGTACTATGAATGCTCGATTCATTACTATCCTAGGAAATAAAATAAATTGGAATACATTCTATATAGAAAGGATCTAACAATTTTATCTTTGTTGTGAATTGATTTGGATTTGATCTTCATATACTTGAAGAGGATGGACATGGGAATCATAAAGAAAGGAACATTATAAATTCTTTCAATAATTATCACTCAACTATATATTTTGGAAAAGATATATGATTTCCAAAGGGATAATGTGGGAATTCAGAATAAAGTATAAATTATAAGAAAAGGGAAACCCTCAAAATTAATTGTTAATAATTAAAGAGTTATGATATTTGGGTCATGACTATGTGTACAATAAAATCCTATTTTAAAGAAGTAATTATGTATGATTCACTTAGTTCCACTTTATCTATTCACCAATGAAACACAAATATGTATTGAGATCTATGAGATCACAATTTGTGGGACAATATAAAGTAGGATATCACTAAATATACATCACATTTCCCAATATGTTAGCAAGTGAAGGATGATAGGACAAAGTATAAGGGGGTGATGCAACCATTTGACATACCAACAAAGAAAATGTAAAAAAAAACCCATGGACATTGTAATCAGACATTCAAACACATCCATAGAAATAAATTCTATATGGTTTGTGGTGGATGGTATTACAAACAGTATACACATTGTTATGATTTGATAGGATTTACTATTGAAAAACTTTCATGGATATACATCCTTTAATTTGCGATACTACATAGAGTACCACTACCAATTGTATTTAATAGAGATCTATGATTATCCGAAATGTTCTGGAATATTCTACAAAATGCTCTGAATACTATGTAGTACTTCATCACAGATTATCACCCTAATAAAGATGTCAAATCTGAGAAAACTATCCATACACATGAGTTCATGTTGAAAACATTCTCAGTTTTCATTGAAAGAGGATGAGACTAACATATTCCTCTGGTTGAGTTCTCGTACAACAATATATTTTACTCAAGAATCCAAATGGGTAATATGATTCCCATTTATGGGAAGAGTTGTCGAACACCTTCATGATGGGATGACATTGGATAATGAAAACTGATAGGTCCTTAAATGGTCGATAAAATAGGTGAATGTTTAAGACAGTTTAGCAACACATCAAGGCTCCTCATAGTCAACATACGATCAATGCGGAAAATCATCAACAAGACCTAGAGATTGATGTTATAGACATGCTATTAATCCACATATCTATATGGAATAAAGTGATAATATTTGGGAATAAGGGAAACTTTTTTCCAACATACATCATCCCCTTTGAGATCCTTGATTTCCTTTGAATATTGGCCTACGATAAGAACTCCCTCGGATCCTATAATAATTACATGTTTTATTATAGGCATCCCACTTCATAAAGTACAAACCAAACGCCCCAAATGTAAGAAATCTAAATGTGGATTCATTAGAGAATGCACTTTTTTATGAGGAACATTTGGTGATGATATTTAATTATAGAGACAAAGTTCTATGAAATCAAACAATGCACCTTGTAAAAATTATGTAGAGAAACCAAAAGATTAGAGAAGTGGAATGCAAACCAGAGGAAGTGATAAAACAAAGTTACACTCATCTATTTTAGAGTGAGAAACTATAATTTCAAGGGGGAAATTTTTTATGGGGTAATATTTTAATGACCTAAACTGTTATAAATTAATATTCCCCATTTGATTAATTGTCTTGTTATGTAATATGGTTATATACAACACATGCACATATTTTATTTATATCAAATTGGATTTAAAATATCATTACTTATATTTACCATTGATAAAATATTCTTTTAACAAGGATCACATGATTAGTATTAATATAGGGTTTTAACAAATCCAATTGACATAGGCAAAGAAAGTGATGACCTCAACCAGTAGGATTATACCCTAAAAATCTCATTTATAAAAGCTTATAAGAGATATAGATTCAATGGGATTTTCCCTTGACTAATCCCATGTCGAGATCTAATATCTTAAGAATGATAAAAACCATTTATAGTATAATTTCCAGCTCATCGAGATCACTACCCAAACCATGTTGTCCATACGACCCTATGAAAGCCCCACAATCATGTACCTTACTCTAAGGGTGTTTACTGGTGAAATAATGAGATGTGAATCAAGACCCTAGAAATATGATTATTTTAATTATTTTATATAAAATACATAATACATTTCCATCCTATTATGGTGACTTTAAAATTTTTATTTATTTTGATTTAATAAAATACAAATAATATTTTTGGTCAATATTGATTTTCAATTAAGGAATATATTTTGATGAATTAATTGATTTTTAAAATAAATTATATTTTAATAAAACATTATTATAAAATAATGTATATTAAATATAAATTATCATATAATGTTTATTGAGTCAAATGTAAATTTTGTAAGGGTTTGAAAACTTTTATTGACAAAAAACCCAGCATTTCTTATTATTTGTAGATTTAATTATAAATGTAGAACTTCAATTATTTAGAAAACTATTTGTATAAAATTAATATTATTTTTTTAATTATAATGTTGAAATTATCTGATGTTAATATATTTATAATTTTTTGAGTTTATCAAATTTTCCATTAAATGATAAAAGTCGTATAAATATACATTGAGTATTATGGTATCATAATGACCCAAAAGCGGTGTAATTAACAATATAACAGGTATCAATGAGACAAAATTTTTTTCCTTTAAAATAATGTTATTTTCATTTTATTATTAAATTTTATATATCCTTTATGAATCCTCCAAAACCATTAATATATTCTAGGGTTTTAAAATAATTTCTTTAAGAGTATGATTCATCTCCACATAAGCAAGGGAATTATTTTTTTATGCTCAGGCCTTGGATGTATAAAATAATTACAACCACTCTCATTTAGAAGAATACATGAGAGAAACCATCGGATGGTTTTTTGTTTTGGTTATTTTAATATGTATAGTCCAAAACCTAAATAATAAAGAAATCCCCCCAAAAACCCTCCAAAGATCTTATTTACCTTAACTAAAACTACTTGAAACACGTCCATACTCTACCCTAAACTATATATTGTCCTCCAAAGGTTTCCCCAATCCTTTAAGAATCTCATCCCACGCATTTGGATTCACACACTTAATTAAGGGATTTCTCTCTTCTCATTTCCATTAAAGTACATCTTGTATGTTATCATTCTTAGTATCAATTTGTGGTTTTTTGGGTATGATTTCATAAAATACTCATAATATACATTTTATTAATATTTAATTATATAACCCTTTCTCTATCATTAACCCCTCCCATTAACATTTAAGTACACCCCTTACTATGTCATAATTTAGCAAGGGATCTTTTCCTATTTTCCTTTTTATTCAAATATCTTCTTTACCTTATGTATTTTATCTTCATTTATATATTATGGGATATGTTATTATATATAACCCATATATTTCAATTTATTAAAAAATTATGAGATACCCCTTTCTATATTATTAGATCATTTTATGAAATTTTATATGATGTTGTTATATTGCCGAAATTTCTCCTTGATTTTCCACACCAAAACAATTATGTAGTGAATTAAAAACCCATTTCATAACAATGTTGTTCACCTTTATACAATTATACCTCTTTGAATTGGTACAAAAATTTATTTATTCTATATTTCATGCTTGGGGGATAAAATTTGATAATAGATGATTCTTGGTTTTAGGATCTATGTGGAACACTAAAGCATGAGAATGAAATTAATATGATGGGTACGCCTAGAATTATATTATGCTTCAATGTATTAGAATATTTTTGGAATCAAGATACATCATGCTGGGAGAGGGAGTAAACATAATTACTTTATGCTAATTTTTCCAATAGGATTCCATGGAATATAGTTATATCCTATTTTTTGATAAAGCGTTTTAAGTTATTGTCACACGTCCCATGTTATGATTGACATGAAATATCATGTCTCATTGGTCATGTATATGAATCATACTATTTTTATTAACCATTGATATTCTTATTATCTACCATTTATCACCTTATTCTATGTTTATTCCCATACTATGATTTTTATCTCACCCCTTCCTAATGTTTATCCCAAGGTTATATTGTGCAATTTTATAAGCCATGGAATTTTAGAAGCATCTTAAGGATGTTTTTAATAATGTTTTTATATACCATGTTCATTATGTTATTATATGTACCTAATTAAAAAAGACACTATAATTTTCTATATTACAGGTTGTATTATGAGTATTTTAAATCAATAAATTATTTATTAATGTCAAATAAGGGGAAAGGTTTTTAAAGTGATGATACATACATACTCTCTTGTAGGTAGAGACATGGGTTTTCATCACCCTCAAACAAGATCCTCCATGATATCAAAATATATGAAGAGGGTTTCATACACATTAAAATGTGAACATCGACATACATTTTATGTCATGATATCTTTTGTTGTGCAATAAACTTCCCATTTGTATGAAGTTTCTCACACAGATCATGGCTCGTGTGAAATTAAGGAATCCTGAAAGATTATCTAGCCAGAATGACTAATGATCATTATATTCAATGATATGAAATGACAACCTAGTCACATGAAATTAAACTTTAATCACACATCCTAGTAACATGGTGTGAAACATTATGACAATATCTTAGTTGCATGATGTTAAAATTCAAGACAAGAGGTCTTTTTGTCGAACAGATCCACACCTTGAAAATTCTATACTTTAGAATTTCTTATTTTATCCCTCAACCTAAGAAATTAATTTAATACATGTTGGTTTAGACTTTAGGATGATCAAACCCTTCATGATTCTTATTTTATCCCAAAAACAACTCTATACTTTCTGTATTTGTGTCAATACAAAACAATTAGTTATATTGATATCATTCTCATAGAACCCCATAATCCTTAAGATCACATTCTCTTCATTCACCCTATATGGAACTACAAATAAGGAATGGATAATATAATGTTACCCCACAATGATTCTGTAGTGAATAACATAAAGCCTCAGAGATTTATCCTAGTATATGTTTTTCTCTCATAGGAGAGGCCCCTATTTAATCAGGGGTCTATTTTCATGACTACAAGTTATATAGGGACAAACTATTATTAATAGTGGACCTTTACTCATTTTTCTCCCGTTGTCTTAGAAAATCTCGGTTTGAGGTTTACACTTCTTGAAACCCAACTATTCTTGTGGATTCAGGTTTCCTTGATGTTCCCCATATGTGCATTGTACCCATTATTAGAGAAATAATATAGCATCACATTATTATACACATTATTTTGAGAGTACGTATCACCTATGAAGATCTAATTTCATTCAATATCTAAATCCATTCAATCACCCTCATTTTTTCATATAATACTTGTTTTCACCTTTTAATGTCTAAATCACCATATATCTTGATAAAATATTATATTTGGATTTTATACACCATGATCCCATGTCCTCCTAGTTCTCTATTGAATTATATTAATAATTAGCAGTAATTAATACTAAAAGAACCACATAAGGATTTTCGAGTGAATAACACTTTACATAAGAGCTTATGCTTAGAAGATGTTTTAGGTCCAAAATGGTCCTATCTAGTATTCGCTAGTGAAAAAAATAATTCCTCAAACCCTATTCATAGAAAATATTTTGGTCATAGAGGATAAGACCCCCTTTAATTACATGATTATTTATCTAACGGTGCAATATTAATCCCAAAAATCATTAAAAAAATTATCCATACTATATTCATTTGAATAAATTATTTATCTCACCCATTTTTCCACGTCCAATAGTGATTAATAATAGATTATTGATTTATAAATTCATACAAAATGTATTCAAAGAATGAATGTAAACTAAAAAGACCATTTTAAGAACTGTAGGTGGCTTGATTTTAAATCTGATCAGATACCTAGTGATGTCTAGATTACAAACCTTGGGCCCAAGCATAGTAAAAAAAATATATAATATAAATTTCCCTTCTCTTGAACTTGGGTAAGATATGTGTGGGTGTTTTCATATAATAACTATGAGTGGCTTGATTCGTTTTACCTCAGGATACATAGTGATGCCTAGATTTTACTTGCAATCTTATCGATTAATTTCCCTCTACATGACATCTATATCAATGTGGAAGTATTTTCCACATGCTTGGTCTATGCATGAATGAAATAATTAACCCCTTACCTATATATGAGAATGATATATGTAGGGATATTTATTTTTAAAAACTATGTCAGGGCTGATCCCTGTTATCATATGTTGCATAGTGATCCTAGATCATCTATTTCATACCCAGATATGATTTATCATTACTCCAAACTACATTTCAGGTTTAGAATCGAATTTTTTTGTAATTATCACTCATATAAAAATGTGAATACCCCCACATATTCCCTATCATACAATCTCATGTAGTGTAATCAAAATCTTAGTTGTCTCTGGTTTCTCATGACGAGAATGAATCATGTGATCGTCAGGAACCTGGCCAACAACTCTAACAATAATGATTGATATGTATCTTGTAAAATGACATGGTATAACATCATTGTTGCATGATATTAAACTATAATACACGAGTCCTTATCATTTTATAGGTCATACCCTCTCATTATTTTATTCTAAAGAATTGTATTTTCTATCCCTTCTCTTGAAAAATGTGTCCAATACATGCATGTGTAGCTTTTATAGTGATCATACCCTTCTTGACTCTTACTTTATCCATCAACCAACTTGATACATTTCATATATGTGTTAATACTATCCAATTCCTCAAGTTGATTTTATTATTTGAGAACCCCATGGACCTTGATTTCTCATTACCTTAGTCCCCAACAATTATAAAACTGATAACGGTGACTTGTTAATCAAAAGGTGTCTCTCTACGATTCAAAAGTTAATATCATAATGCCTTTGAGCTTTCACCTAGTGGATTTTTGGTTCTAGAGGAGAGGACCTCTTGAATTTTGGATCTATTATACTAGCTATGTTTTATATGGCCCCCCAAAATTATTAATGGTGTACCTATACCCACTGGGCTTCATCTATCATTAGATAAATTTTTATCGAGTAATGATTTACTTCCCATAATACAAATTTTCAAGAGGACTTTAATTCCATAAATGCTACACATATGTGCATCATGGCCATAATCAGAGAAATATTCAAACATCATATAACCTTGCATTATATGATATTTATCTCTTGTGAAGACTAAATACCCTTATTTAGTCTTCCTGTCAGTGATATGTCACGGTCTCGCGATGTTAAACTACCTGACATATGGTAAATCTTTCAAATGAAAAAAAAACTATTTAAAACAAGACATATATTTAAAAAATCTATGATAGAGATGAATGTTTCATCTCCATAATAGGATATCATATAAAAATATAATTTTCCTATATTAAAACTAGATATACGTAGAGGACCCCTTAGAAGTCTATGATTTCAAGGATCCCCAATAGAAGATAAAAAAATTACCCTTCCCTATATATGAGAATGATCTATATAGGGAATCCTTTCTTATAAGAACTAAATAAGGATTTATTTATGAACTACCATGATATATAATCACACATGAGTATATTGTCTTTGTCCCAGCATTAGGTTCACCACTATCAAAACCTTCTTAGGTTCTTGATATATATTAAATGATTTCAACCTCTGTTTATCATGAGTTGTAAGATTCCCCCACTAGTGAAAGTATCTCCCATTATAAGATCATGTCACCGCAATGGTCTCTTCGATAATAGAAGATCATACACCCAAACAATAGTGTCTGACCTCTCATTCAGGGAGTAACATTCCCATATCCCTTATATATGTGTTAAATCTATGAAAAGGTGATTGTTATCTTCATTAGAACTATATATAGATTTATTTCTATCCATATAGGATACATCGTGAATCTTGGACCACCCATAAATGGAAATAGCCATGAATTCAAAAACAATATGTGGTTTCATTCATATCTAGGTGTTTCAACCTATGTTGTGTTACCACACTTACCTCATGAATATTTTCTAAGATATGATTTAATTATTGTTTTCATCTTGTTTACAGGATCAATGCAAAAGAATACTCTCAATTATTGTGTAGGGTTCAAGAAATTCTCCCCCACTTGTATTAGTTTGATCTCTATGCAGGGACAGTTGAAATAGCTGAATATGGAATGATTAATTCTGTGGAAATATTGATTTTGGAGAATGGGAAGCCCAACCATAGAAATAGAATATGAATCTAAGCTATGGTCTACCTTGTAAGGCCATAATATATTTTAGGGTGGTCCAACAATACAAACTCCCTTTTCCCACGTATGAATCAAATATACATATATAATTATTTTTCATAACATAGATTTTTATATGATGGAATATATCTAATGGATACCAACCAATAATCCTATGAATGAAAAAGAATGCCACCTGAATTTTAATTCCATTAACCAATGAGGGGTGTCTATAGTGATGTATTGAAAAATTTCATTTCAGTTCCCACATTTTTATCTTGTGATGTTAAACTGGAAGGAAGATGTCTTTGTCACATTACATTAAACATTATGACACATTAATCCTTACAACATGAAATTAAAATACGAGTAATTAATATATCTCACATGCCATTAAACTATACAAAAACAATATCCTTTTTTAAATAATTTTAATCTACAAGGAAGATTTCTTAGTCAAATAACATGAAACTAAATGGAAACTATGTTCTCATTGCATGATTTTAATCGACATGGTATGAATGTCCCCACAATATGTAGTTCAATAGTGAAAATCATCCTCAATCATCACATCTTATTAAAGGGATGGAATATCTAGAACATGGTCTACTAAAGTATGGGTTACACCCATCATTATTCTACGAACCTCAATATATAAAATACAACTCATTTCATGAATATCCTAGAATTCCACAAAACATTCATGGCCCTCATAATAGAGAAAGGATCCCTCTTTTTGACCATTTTTGAATAAGATCATTATAAGGCCATTAAACCCATCAACCATAGGTATTATGGACTTATAAGAAGGGTCTTATGATCCTTGTGATCCCTAACATCATTACAATGCTACTCGTCAATATAGCATGATTTGTGATTATCCTTGGAATGATTGTCCAATACCTTTACTCATGACCGAAGGTCCTTTATCCATGATTTACAATTTATAATCCCCTACTATGAAGGGTGTTGGACTGCACATGACCTTATGAATCCTAATTTGGGTATTTTTTAACACCCATTTTACAAGATCTAAATATCATGACCTTAAACATATATTAAAAGAAGCACAAAACATTTAAGCATGAGAAAACTCAAAGGGAAGTCCGAGAAAATTTCATGTATCCACTAAATAAACTCTTAATCTCTAGAGGATAGGAAAAATCTAGAGTGTAAACAGACAGCTAAAATCTTGTAAGGTCAATCTTGTTGAAGTATTAAAAGATGATGCATAATTTATAAATCTATCATGTCAATAAAATAGTTATAGTGATTATTTATCACATTCCCTCAATGTGATATCATGTTCTATATGCAGCAACACAACTTTTAGGGATATCAATCCCTTCTTGGGTATTATGTTTTCCATAGACCATCTTTATGTATTTACAGCCTGAGTTCATACACACAAATTTCTATAGTTGATACACTTCTCCAAGAACCCAATAGTCTTGGATCATTTCCCTTAGTGAATTTCCCTTGGTTATTCCATATATTGCATTGGTAAATGGATTGACTACTCTATAGTTACCACTTTAGGATTCTATGGTGGATAATGAAAAACCTCAGAGCTTGCACCCATTGGATAGCTTAGTCCTAGAGAAAAGGTCTCCATTAAATCCATGATATATTACCATGAATACTTTTGATATGAGTTTCTACATTGATTAATGGTTGGCATGTACCCATTGGCCTCTATTTTTAGTTAACTTAAATATTCCTTTATTATGATTTAGAATTCCCATATAAAAACTATTCAAGTGGATTCGACATTCTCTACGTCTAATAATCATATATTGTACCCATTATCTAATCTATAATGTGGTACCTCATTCTTGAACATCCTAATGGACGTCATTACATGATATAAAACCAAATGAGGTAGGTCTTGTACTTCATAACCATAAACAAAACTACATTCAATGTTCTAGAACTGTCATTAGATAGCCTTTTTCTCTATACCCTACTTCACTATCCAAATGATTAAATCTTCAAAAATCTTGTACAACCCTTGGAAATTAGTTAGAACCTCTATTATTAATCATGTATTTAATCCCATATAGGCTCATGAATAAGGTACCTTGAACCATCAACTATATGTGTCTCCTCATTAAGTGAAAGGACCTGCAATCCCGGAGACCCCAAACAACATCGAAAGGGAACTCATCACCTTATAGGGATTTGTGAATACCCCAATAGATTGTTCCTTAACTTATTATATTTAGTCCAAACTCTTTGGAACATGATTTATGTATCGAACATTCCTAATATCTAAGTGAATATGACATCACTGAAGTTATTTTTCTATGAACCAAGCCAGTTCTATGAAATGATGCACGGCATCAGAGTCCTTTGTGAATACCCATCCTTCAAAAGATACAGGGTGTTAGAACCCTTCATGAATATCAAACATTCGTCATCTATCACTAATACATAAGAGGTCTTAAAGAGTGTTGGACTTTATCAGTGCTAGAAAAAAGCACTTATAAAGGAAACCTTTACCAGCGCTTTATTTTTAGCGCTAATAAACAATACCATGGGATACCTATTGGGAACGGACCTAAGCATAAGGGATGTCCACCTTGGGCCACGCTGGGGACATGCGATGCATAGGTAGGGAGGCCACTCCAATACCTTGTCATCAACATGTTGTATCACTAGGATATCGACCTTTAAAAAAAGGCTTTTAGGCCACCACAATTGGTTCTCTACGGGGATTTCTATAGGATATAACATCTCTAGGTCTATGGGCTTGTAATGGGTTTTCCATAACCCAGATCAAAAGGCTTTTGGTGTTCATTTATTTTATTAATAAGTGGTTAGTCCCTAAATACTTTTGATATATATATATATATATCGGTTTAAAATGAAATAATTACACAATTAAAAATAATAAATTATGAAAAATACTAAATATTGCAATAATTAAATAATTATTGATAAAAATGAATAAATTTAATATATATATATATATATATATTAAATTTTAATCAATATCATATATTAAATATATATATATAATAAGAAAAAATTTGAATAATTATACAAACAAATTAAAAACAAAATAATTACAAAATAATTAAAATTTTACTAATGAAATATTTATTAATAAAAACGAATAAGTATATAATATATATTAATTATAAATTGTAATAATTGATATATATTAAATATAAATATATATAAAATGAATAAAATGTAATAACTTATTAAATATTTATATCTTATTCATTTTTTATGTCATTTTATTTTTAAATTTAAAAAATATCAAATGTCATTTGTGAAAACAATTTCACATACATATACGTAGTTAGTGAATTTTTATATACAATGCACACACAAAAATATTTTACGCAATTAATGAAATCTTATATTGAAATATATACACCTAATATATATGTAATTAATTCAAATTTTAGTCTATTTTATAATATTATTATAACATGATACATTATATATATTATGTTTTTAATCTGATAATTTTATTTATTTATTTTCAATACTACTATTGTTTGGTATTATTTATTCATTTTTAATATATTTTATATGTTACATTTTATTTTATTTATGAATTGAATATTTTTCTATTATTTTAATACATATATTAATTTACTATGTTTTGATATTTTGATTATGTATTCATTTTTACTTCAACATGTTTATCCTTATTTTTTTTATAAATCATGTTTAATTAATAAAACATATCTGTTTTTCAATATTTCTAATATGTACTCATTTCTAATTATTCAATTTCACTGATTTTTAAAAATATTGTATTAAAGATTATATATTCATTATTAATGTTAAAAATATATATTTAAATAAATATTTATAACAACGTATATTTATAAATGTATATATACAATACTTATAACAATATATTAATAATTATTATAAATTAAAAAATATAATTTTTAAAACATGAATTTATTTAAATATAAATATTTATACAATTATATAATTATAAATAATTTACTTTAATAATCAATATAATATAATATATTTATATTTATTCTATATATATAATGAGGATAAAGCCTCAGATTATTATGGAAAAGGGGATACATTACAATGAAAAGGATACAACATTCAATGCACAATGTACTAGTGAAACTCAAACATGAGACCTCGTTGAGACCCCCAGGGGCGGCTATCGCTGAGTCGTACTACTGGGCAATATATATATTTATATATATAAATATTTATGAAGATATATAAATATTATTATTATTTAAATTATTATTCATATATTAATAAATAAGTAGTTATATATTTAAATAACTATAAAATTATAATAAATACTTTAAAAAAATATATTTAATTATATATATATATATCACATATATATAATTTTATATAAATTTAGAATGATTAAAATATATTTACAATTATAAAATAAAACAAATGCATTTTAATAAATAATTTATTTACTATATTTATATTTTTGGATATATTTATTAAATATATATATAATTATATAATTATATATCATGATATAAATATATTTATAATTATAAATATATTTATAAAATTATATTTAATATATTTATGAAATTATAAATTTATAAGTATATATAAAAAATTTATAATATTTCTTAAAAAAGTATTGATGTAATTATAAATAAATAATTATAAATTTAAGTAATTATAAAATTATAAATATAAAATATTATATTATATAATTATATTTACAAAAATTTTATTTTTAATTATAATTATAAATCATTTTTTATTATTATAGTTTTTGCAATGATAAATGTTTCCCCAATCTAGTTAAAAGAACTATAACGGTTAATCATTTGGTTGCGGTTCTCAAACTCTCATGGAAGTCCCTTTCTGTAAGCAATAGTCCTCTACATTCTCTCAAACTAATCATTGATAGAATTCAAGGTAGTTTATTTTCTCTTTCTCCTATATCATTGATTGATTGTTAGAGTTATGTGGTTTTCATTTTTGTGATTTTCATAACCATGATGAAGCCTACATATCAACTCTCACTCTCAATCACTTAAATATTCATACACAATTCTAACCCTAAGCTGTAAACTCAGTCCATCTTCATGTAATACAACTTAAAATTGTATCTCCATCCGATGTTGTAACTAAGAGTGATTTTCTTGATGCCTCTATAATTTTTTATTGTAACCATTTTTGAAATTATAGGTTTTCATTTTTTGAATATTGTTTTAATAGTGTCCCATGAACATAAAGATGTGAAAAAGATCAAATCAATAAGAAAGTTTTTTAACATATGTGCATCTATTGACAAAATCATCTTCATAAAATTATATAGAGTGATAGGTGCATATTTTTTCTTAATTAAAATTTGATGTCTAGTGTTTCATATGTGATGTAGTTGAATTAATAAATATATCTTGTTCCTTTGCCATAAAATGACATAATTTTAGTGTTGTACCTTTATATTTTGTCTAATTTAATTATTTTCTGTTGTTCTCAAAGAATTTTAATCTGACTTCGAATATCATTTCACACACTGAATATATTATTGAATAATGCGATGATGATATACTGCATGAAATAATCATTAGAGGTGTTAAGTTAAACTCATACAAAATATTATAAAATTTAGTGTTTCTTAACACTAAGTTATATTTATTATTTTGGTAATTTTTAACATAAATGAATTGATAAATTCAATGCGTTTAAATGGAAGGGTTTTTTCTTGCATTTCATTATGGTTGGTGGTATGTTGTGATGGAATGCGAATTATATTTATGAAATTTAATATGTTATAATCCAGATTTAAAATTACATTTATTTTGTTTTTGATTATGATCAGGATGGTTTATAGTATATACGGAATAAAAGTATTCTCAAAAATAATAAGTGATAGGTTCTAATTATGTTAGATTTGAGAAAACATGGGTAATTTAGAATCATGATCAATTATTATGTATTACATGTGATATAATATAAATATTTTAGCGATTATCATGTTTTATTATTCGATTATAGAATTTGATCTTTACGACGCCTGATTATTTATTGTCTTTATATATGTATTTAATATTTTATTTTTTTTGATAAAATGGTTCATAATATATATATATATATATATATTGATAGAATAATTATATTTTTCATAAGATTTTACTATAATCATACATAAATATTGTTTTAGTATTATTTATTTTGTAAAATAAACCAAAACAAATTTATAAAAAAATACTTTTCTTGACATTATAAATTTAAGAAAAGGAAAAAAATAGATTGTTATATAGTAAAATCCCATTTTTATCTTTGTATATATTCTTTATAGATTGTGTGACTATTTTTTTTTAATTTTTTTATAATTACATTTATATTGTATTTTTTTTGAAAATTGTTGTATTAAATGCAATATGAAACTAATTGTTTTTTAAAATTTTGATAAATATTTCTATATAATATTTTCATTGAATAACCACTTGATATCATTTGAAATTATATATAATATACCTATCAATGTATGATTACAATATTTTCCTAGAAGGAAAACATTTTCAGATTTAGTAAAGATACTTTTTATCGTATTTTATAATATGATGGGTATTATGTGAGGGCAAGGTATGGTATGTTAGAATGTGAGTTCTTATATACATGTTAGTGATCCATCAAGGGGTAGTGTGACAGTTATTTGACATTTGTTTTGTTTCATTTTATTCGTTATGTTTCTTCAAAAGTTTTGTTTAACTAATGTATTGTCGCACCAATAATTTGGTGCCTACTTTATGGAACCAATTATGTTAAAACAACCCCATATTATAAATTCACTTCCTTATAAAAATGGATATGTTATACCCAATTCTTGATTTGTATGCAATAAGTACATATGATGGTTATCCCTAATGGATAGTCCTGGGTGCAGTAGGTATGAGGTCGAATCTCATGGTTCCTGCGATGTAGTTATTTCTAGAGGGAGATAAATAATATTTTCTCCTCTGATGCATCAAATGTTATCCTTTTATTAGTGAAATTATGTTAATATTAGGTAATAATAACGGTATATTATTATTGAATGATTATTATAATTCATTGGTATGAAATGATTTTGGTGTATTTGATTATCATTTTGTCTTAATTAATACATGATTACTTGAATTATTTGTGTATTTTTAGTGTTACTATGTTGAAATTATAGTCAAATATAAGATTTTTTGTATATTTTATAGGCCCTGTTTGTATTTACTTGTATTTTTATTCATTCCATTCAAATGAACCTAAGTGGATATAGAGCTCTTATATTTATGATTCATGTGAGGTGAATGGACTAGTAACATAGATTAAAGTTTGTGTAGATCAGTGGGGATGTATTGATTCTGTTATAGTAGTTCTATGAACCCTTTAGACTATTGATATGAGATTTTAAGTTAAAAATTAAGATGTGGAAAATTAAAAATGTTTAAGGAGACAATTGTAATCCTCGCTAGCTTCATCCCCCAAAAATTTATTATTTCAATTTTTTTAGATTTGTTCTGAATCTCTTCTATGTTTTTATGAACTACTCTATGCAGTAGTCATCCAAAATGATCACCATTACCCAGTATGGGATGACTATTGCATAGAGTATTTCAAAAAATATAGGAGTATATGGAGTTAATGTGTATAAAGATATAGTTAAATTTAATTACCAATTTTCTATCAAAATGGATTCATGCTAACAATTTGAAAAAATAATATGAATATGGAGATAAGTAGTTCATTAAGTTTTCAAAAGAGGATGCATGTGACCATTCTCAAAATCTATTCTTTAATTTTAGATTTTTTGCAATTCAAAACAAATCAAATTTTTTAATACTCATGCAGACAATTTATTCGTCACTCGATGATGATAAGATAAGAGCTAATTTTCAGGTGTTTCAGGTTCCTTATTGAAAAAAATATCACGACATGTTTAAGTGAATTTATATAGAAATTTAAGTGGATTTTTTAAAAAAAAATAAACACCACTTATATTTTCCAAATAATTCTCATATATTGATTGTTCTATTATAACATTCCAATAAATATAAATTATTACATAAGTGTGAAAGAAAACTCTCACCAAGAAAACACTGATCAATAACAAAAAAACATATGCAATAACATTCCAAAAAATTCTCTACACTGTGGAGAAAGGGTCCTAGTAGTGGAGGAAATAGTCAGTTGAGAGTCATACAATACCATTCCACTAATTAAAATCATATATAATCTAACTCAAATGTATGAATAAATGTGTGTGTAATCTAATATCGAATCCAGAAGGTTGTTTTTTAGAATGATTTATTATTGAAGAGTTATTGAATTTTGTACCCATTTCCTGTCAAGTGAGGATAGTTTCAATATCCCAAAGTCTCGTCATAGTGGATGTCTAATGGGAGAAGACATTTCAAACAGAGATGTTGTTACAATTATCTTGATAGTTGGGGATAAATAAAACCTTTACATTTTACATCATAGTGAAAATGTTGATCTGTACATTGAATCCCACAAAGAGATTCCTCGATATTTGATTCTCTCGAAGGATAAAGAATGGATATCAAATACACATAATAAAAAGATTATGGGATGGTTCTAATATCAATTTTATAAGGATATATCTACAAATCGAAATTCAATTATTGAACAACATTAATGACTATCCATGGGGTTGAATAGAAATTTTATATATTATAGTGTTTTAAAGTCAATGGTTATAAATTCTACAGAAAATAACCTTATGAATTTAGTATGATGAAAAATAATGGTGTTACATTCATGAAATTTATCACTTTTTTTCAAGTTACCTCCACTGCCTTTATTGGAAGAGTAACAATGTTTCCTCTTCTCAATCATAGAGTTTATCATAATATTTTCACAATAAAATCATTATCTAGAGAATTAATTTATTATTTCTTTTTTATGGATATTTTATTTATTTTTATTACTACTCATAAAATAAATTTTTCTTATACAGGTGCATTCTTTGTTTTAGTTGGGTTATTTTTTCAAAGATGCTCATTCTTGTAAGAGATTAGACTTCAATTCTGCAACATAGATAAATACAACAATGAAATGAGCGAATAATGCATACATTCATTATGAAAAGTTGAATTACTACTACTTATTTAATTAAATTTATCATCATATTATCTATTATTTTTGGTTTTATTTCCCTGTCTTTTTTATATAATACTTAATTATTATTTTCATAGATCTTTTGGGAAGTCATATTTTTTTTCAATAATCGGTAACATGAAATAAAAGATAAAACATATTATTTTTTTCTAATGTTACCATGCATTACATTTTCATTCTTTGTTGACCGCCCAACACTTTATATTTATTCAATATGAAGTGTTTGCAGAATGATAAAGAAAGGATGTGGGAATAATAGTAACATTGGTAGTTGGGATGATTTTGATAATTTATAACATATAGTAATTAACCGCACCTCAAAATGACACATGGTGTTACTTGTATGACTCCAACTTGTTATTATTATTTTAAATTAACATTATTTTTAGTAAAAAAGTCTACTTACGTACTCAGAACTAAAAAAACAATATCTTATTTTTTTAATACTTAATGTAAATGATCTATATATTATTTTTACGTGATGTTTCCATCTGTACCTAAATCTGATAATTTTTTCCTATATGAATCAAAGTGTCTAATATCAATTTAAAATCGATATTTTAGTTGAAAAAGTTTCACCCACTAAAAAACAAGAAAACAAACTCGTATTGTCTTAATAATCATGGAAAAAATTTCAGAAGTTTTTTTTATGTGTAGGAATTAGTCTACCATCAAACTGATACATGATGTGACTGTTATGAGTCAAAGTGTGTGTTTCCTGTTTAAAATGACATTTTTGTAAAAAAAATATTTGAAATACTAAAAACTAAGAAAACACATATCAATTGATTTCATACATTTGTAAAATGGTTATTAACTCATTTGGGGCATTTATGAATCAGCTGAAGCTCAATCTGACGTATGCCTTGACCTGTATGACTCTATGTGTTTCTTTTTATTTTAAATTAAAATTAATTTTAGTGAAAAAGTCAACTAACCTACTCAACATCGAGAAAATTCATTTGTTTTGTTTTCATACTTTCTTAAAATGATCAATAATACATTTAAGACATGTATAAATAAGATACTCCTTAATCTGACACACAATTTTCTCGATACGACTCAAAGTGCCCATTATTAGTTTAAATTCAACATTTTAGTTCAATAAATGTCACTTAATGAGAACAGAGTATACATGCTGACATTTAATTGATAATTTAGTAAAATGATTTATAATTCATTTTTTATTGTAATAATCAGTCTCATATCAAAATATTACACTATGTGGCTGATATGATTCAAAGTGTGTCTTTCCAATCTAAAATGTCAATTTAGTAAAACAAACAAGTGATATACTAAAAACTAAACAAACAAATTATTATTATTTTTATACTTTGTATTAAAAAATATATAATTTATTTGACATGTTTTAGAATCATCCTCACATCAATATGATGCACTGTGTGACTGGTATGACCCAAATTATTATTTTTTATTTGAAATTGACATCCATTTTAGTAAAAAAGACCAATGGCCTACTCAAAAACAATAAAACGTATTCGTATTGTTATGATAATTTATGAAAATGTTCCATTATTCATTATATACATGTATTAATCAATTTTTCCTCAATATCATATTGATTTTTTAGGTATGACTCAATTTGTTTTTATCAGTTTATAATTGATATTTTAGTTCAAAAAGTAACACTCATTGAAAACTAAGAAAACTTGCTCAGCTTGTTTTGATAATTTAGCAAATATTTTCATAATTAATTTTTGATATGTTGGAATCTGTATCACATAAAACTTATAAATTATGGGATAGGTGTGACTCAAAGTGTTTGTTTCTAATTTAAAATGAAATTATAGTAAAACAGATATGTGACATACTCAAAATGAAGAAAACACATTTTGATTGTTTTTATACTTTGGTAAAATGTTTCATAAGAAATTTTTTTGTGTAAATATAATACTCACTTAAATCCAATGTACATTGTGACTGGTATTAATTCCTGTATATATTTTTATTTAAAATTTACTTCCATTTTAGTATAAAAAACAACTGACCTACTTAATATAGAGAAAACACATTCAGGTTGTTTTTATACATCATAAAAATTATCCATAAGTTATTTTTGACATGTATGAATTAGAATCACCTCATACTGATACATGATGTGCCTGGTATTACTCAAAGTTTCTGTTATCAGTTTAAAATTAACATTTTAGTTCAAAAAGTGTCACATACTAAATATAAAGAAAGCAAACTCAGGTTGTTTTGATAATTTTGTAAAAAATTAGTAATTATTTTATGATGTGTGGGAATTGGTCTCACACCAATCCAATACAAGATGTGACTGGTATTATTCAATGGTCATGTTTCCAGTTTGAAAAGATATTTTAGTTGAAAAATACATGTAACGTAATCAAAACCAAGAAAAAGCATTGGATTGTACAGATACTTTGGAACAATGATTTATATTCATCATTTAGGAATCAGATATAACTCAATCTGACAAACTGTGTGACAGATATGATTCCAAGTGTGTCTTTTTATTTAAAATATACACCAATTTTTGTAAAAAAGACAACTGACCTACTGAAAACCCAAAAATATTCTTTCGGATTATTTTGGTTTGTTAGAAAAATGATCCATAAGTTATTTTCGACATTTAATAATTAGATGCATCTCCATATGATACATGGTGTTCACGACACAACTAAAATTGTTTATTATAAATTAAAAATTTATATTTTAGTTATAAAAGTGTCACTCACTATAAATCAAGTGATTTTTCTCTGATTATCTTGATATTTTGGGATAATGATTTATAAATCATTTTTTACGTTGTGGAACTTTTCTCAAATTAAAATGGTCACGATGTGACCTTTATGACCAAAGTTTGTTCTTCCAGTAAAGAATGTTGTTTTAGTAAAAAGGTAAAATGATGTACTCAAATCGAATAAAACACATTTGGATTGTTTTCGTACATTATATAAATGATACGTAAGTAATTTGGGAGATATAAGAATTATACGAACATCAATATAATGAACTGTGTGACCAATATGAATCCAATTATGTAATTTAAACATGTTGTTTTCATTTACGTTTAAAACATGCATCACATCGCCAAATATGAGGAAATGAACCTAGATTGTTTTCTCATCATTAAATATTCTATTACATATCTAATATCCTTGTTGTTTTTATCTTATACTTATTGAGTTAAATTTCATAGATACAATTATTAAAGATGAACAAGAAATGGTGTCATAAGAAAGAATCAACAATAACTCAATCTGATTCATAGTTTTCATGGTATGACTCAAATTTTTGTTTAAAATTTATAATTTCTTATAAAGGTGAATTATTTCAATATTGGTATGTAAATTTTTTATGGTGTTGTTTCTAGTGATATAGAGTGTTGTTATAGGATACTGCACTATTATTGCATTGTGCAGTAACAACATACTAAAATATTCAACATTATCAGTGATTGTTTTTGCACTGATAAAAGCTTAGGGATTTTAATCTCACTCTCGTAGTTATTGCTTCTCTAGAACCAATAAAGGATACTTTTTTGAATTTTTAATGTATATTTTTAGTAGTGCATTTAGGGATGCAATATTTCAAAGTCCTCTATGAATATCCATCCTTGAAAAGATATATGGTGATAGAACTCTTCATGATTGACCATCATTCATCATCTTGTCAAGGATATCGAGGATTACATTCCTTCTTGAATATCCATCCTTCAAAGTATATAGGTTGTTTTAAGCCTTCATGAATATGTATCCTTCATTGTCTATAAAAGGATGAATAACATCAAATTCTTTCATAAATATACAACTTTCAAAGGATATATGGTGTCAAAAACCTTCATGACGACCCAGCCTTTGTCATATAACAAAGGATATGGGTTATCAGAGTTATTCATGAATTTAAAACCTTCATAGGATAGAGTTTGTAAGAACACTTCAAGAAAATCCATCCTTTATAACCCCTAATAGAAGGTCCGAGCTAAAATACCCTAAACAATCACAACAAAAAATTTGAGTTTTTTCAACCTAAATATAATATAAATAGTATGTATGACCTATAAGAACATAAAATAAAAAATCAAATAAAAAATTGATTTCAATTTTTAAATCATGTAAAATGATTCCCTAAAAAAATTCAATATCTGCTCGCTGGACACACACATTATTGTATCGAAAACATTGAGAATATGAAAAATAAAAAATGGACATAATAATTAGGTTGAAAACCTATAAATAGAATCCTAAAAAATCCAAATGCAAGCCCGCTAATTTATTCATTCAATGTCTTAAGCAATAGTTAGGGATAAAAACAATAGATGAAAAGCATATAGGGGGCATTTTCTTTCCCTATAGAAGATAGTGTAACACTCTCTTGTTTCATTAACCTAGGAAAAAATATATCACTCTTCCTATGGGATAATGTTTTCCAAAATTATCCTTTTTGAACCAGAAAATTTTAAAAGGATTAGAATAGAAGCATTAACATTGTTTTTTATGTTGTTAATCATTAATGTGATATTCCTATTTGTTCTCATTTATGATATAAGTTCTTGATTTCAATTTTGGGATAAAATTGTAATATAAATAAAATGTTCAATTATTTCTCAATTTATATAATTTAGAGCTAATGAGATATTATTCATATAATGAAATAATGTTAGACGGTGCCAACATATGAATTCTGAATGATTTTTCCAATGATTAGTTACAGAATAGTGGAGGAATGTTTATAATATAATGTTTCTCCTATGGACCTCCAAAAAAAATGAGGTTCTTAAGTACATGACTATTACAAAAAATTGTTCAGAGGTTTCTCAAGCTCTGTTAACTTACGTTCCAGGGAAGCTATAGATTTGAGAAATGGTATTACTGAATCAATCTACTCTTATGAGACTTGATGCAATTATTTCTCCATTTAAATAATATAAAGCATGGCATTCTATTTTATTTCAAGGATTCTTTGTTTCTCTACCACAATTAGTTTCTAGTATATTTTTATATATTTATGTTAGGATAGCTCCTATAAAAGCCTACTAATCTTGGACAGTATCCCCATCAAATAAGTCTTCCCATTACTGTCCAAATTCTTATAGGATGATACTTCTTTTTATATGCTTGTAATTCTCATTCATAACCATTTTCTTGACATTGTTTGTTTGAAGATAGAGCCTTTGTTGCTAAATACCTCATTTCAAGGGCCCTCTTTTCCTCTCTTAGAGAAACCCTATATTTCACCCCTGAATTGAAGAACACTATAGTCAACTCCCCTAAATCCAAATGTGGAGAACGTATATATGGGATAAACTCGTCATTATTTTAGATCCACCATGGGTATCTTTGATATCAAACTGCATATATCCTCGCACGGCTACCACCACATCTGGTGACAAAATGTTTTATACTATGATAATATGGTTAGTCGTAACATAATAATTGGATTATATTATTGAAATAAGTCACTAACAGTGGGGATCATGATCAAATCCTTCGATGATATTGGTACATATCTATATTCCTTATTAGTCTGCCCATTTAGTGGAAATACTGAAGAAGACAGAGGCGAGGCATCTATTCTCTAAGGTGAGGGTACAATAAAACGAGGTGTAATGAGTTATTAATCCACATATTAATATTGATATTTTTTAAGATACTCAACAGTCACTATCAATATTGATAATGTAACTTTTTCAGTCACATCACTAGAAAATCATGTTACTATAATTATTCTATCAAAAGATAAAGTGATTCCCTCTTTCATTCAGTGGTTCTGTAGAGCCACTGAATATTTATCTATCAGTATTGTATGCATTCCACATTTATGAGTGGTATAAATAATGAAATGTTAAAAAAATAATGAATATTGGATAATGTGTTATGTCTTTAATCAATTGATTAACCTCACCATGTAATTCCTCCATCAGATTCAATTCATTAGTAGAATATATATTGATGTCAACCTCATCTAGATGTTAATATACTAATTTCATGTAAAAGAGAGAAATTTTTAATGCATCAGTAGTAGACACTTGGTCTGACCTCAGTGGAGCCTTAAACATCTCCAACACTCTATGGACCAAGACCAATGCTGATATTTAATCTAAGGATGATTAAGTCTCACCTTTATCCCGGGGAATTGATTCATAATCTTATATGTAGATTTAGTGAGTGTCTGTATATATAGGCTGAACAAAATAACGTACTAAGAATATCTTGGGAATAAGGATATTAAATTTTAACACTTACTCGATGATTTTGGATGTGAAATATCCACTAGATCAGAATGTTTATTTTCCACATTCACCATGAGTTAGAATATATAGATGGAGTGAAATTATATGCATTGAAGATGGTGCTGATCGAGGTGTGGATCGTGATGCCTCAGGACCGGAATCATCAACCTTCATTAAAGCCATTTGACTATGGGATCCTTAATCCTCATTCTTTTGTTTATCATTTGAGTCAACTATAATAGACATACCCCTAGAGGAATACATTAGATATGGTAGTTTTTACTATATCTCTTCAACTATCAATCGTACCCAATGAAATAAAAAAATATAAACCTAATTCTAATGGTAATATAGTTGTTTTAAGGTGGTAGAAACATTAGCATTATCTCTTCTACAGTAATATGTGGGTTCTTCTCAACCCTGGAAAACATTATAGTTTCAGGATCATCTTCTTCTATTCCAATGGTGGATAGTGTATTTAGAACATAACCCTTCAATCCACTACCCTATGTTTGTGAGGTAAATCCTTTACATCAGTGGTCTCGTTCTTAGAACATATTCTCCTGGAAGCATTGATTCATAGAAATCCCAACTATACTATTTCCACCTAGTGTAATAAACCCTAGAGTTCAGAATATATCCTATCTTCCTCCCAAACATAATATAGATGATATATGGTAGAAAATTCCAACACATTTGGGGAATCACTTATGGGAACCTCACTCATCATAGTTATGTCATATAGAATCATTTCCTATAGAAAAATAGATTCTACATGCCTCATTTCATTATAACGTGTCTATGAATTCTTTAGTCTTCTTGGAGAAAGCTACTTAATAGTAATCAAATTGAATTTTTCCATTTGTGGTGGAACAATGTCTTCAGGAATCAATGTAGATATTTTCCTATTTGGGTACGATTAGATCAAAGTCATGACATAAACATAAGATTGACCAATCTCAGTACTTATTGGAGGAATTTTTAGCCGAGATTTAGTCCCCTCACTGGTAAACATTAAAAAAATTAGTGAGCCACCATCATGTTCCATTCAGATCACACATTGATAGTGGTAGGGAATCTCATTTTAATACATTGACATCGACATCCATTCTAGTAGGGTACATACCACACACAATGGATTTGACCATCAATCCAAGTGGAAATGATAGCCTCATGAATTGAAATCAAGTAATCTCATAACTCAGGGTCTCCCTCTTCATTGATTGTTATGTTACTAGTGTATACCTCATAAGGCATGAAAGATAAATTGTCATAGTGTATTAGGAGGATCATGATTTCCAAACTCTTTAGCGGGTTGGGCTTCACTCTACTTATGCATCTTAGAAGGGGATTGAGTCCAAAATCAATGATATTCATGGAACTCAGATACTCATATTGTCTTATCTGATCCCATATCTACCCTATATAACTTTGAAGAGATTGAAGGCTCTTTGTGATGAATTTACTCTATAAATATGATGTATAATGTGATATAATCATTCTAGTATAAGAATATCCATACATATGTTCCATCCTCCATCCATGGGTTCCACCATCATGAATGTCGAAACCCTAACTCTTTCATTCTTCAGGGATGAGATAAAGTACCAGCTCGTGTACATGGATGAAAGTACATCCAATTTTATGGATCAAAAGGATTTAAAAATAGCCTCACATCCATAGATATTGATTTAACCTTCCTCAACCATTAGAAAATATTCATCTCTGCTCCAAGGGATTACTTTTTTGGGAAAGAAATTTTCTTATAAATAACATTATTATAATGGGACTTATTGATAAATTTTGCACCCCATCTCTGGACTGGGATGGTAGCCCCTGGAAATGGGACTTTATTGAGGACCTTTTTATCCTATTTAATTAACTCCCTATAAATTGGAGGGTTCTGGAACATAGCATCCTAGGAAGTTGATAGGGGAAGAAACTCATCTTATATATCATCAAAGAGAGTATCACTATAGATACTCATTACATCACAAAGGTTTCTGTTGAATTCACTATGTTTTATATGAAACATATTCATGTTTTTTCTCCATAATCTAAAAAATTCTTCTACTAGGATATTTTTCAATAATAAATGGTTGGGTAGGTTCAGACAGCCTCATTCATGTTAATCTATTTCAACTCAGCTGTCAATTTAGGGGAATTATGTTTTACACATAAGTTATATCCCCATTTCATTTTTAAACATCCCCCTGATCGAAGATCCTATCTTGGTGTCCATATAAAATTCCAACATTGAGTTGAATCCCACATTATTGAATGATATATATGAATTATGGGATCAGATTCACGATAAACTCCTTCAAAATCAACATTCCATAACTTTAATATATATATATCGATGCACTTCTCCTTAGTGATAAAAGAACCTATGTGATAATTGTTTTCTCTTAATATTTAATGAATATTTAGAAACATAAAAATAGTTATGATCAATGAATTTATTAAATTAATGGGAGAAAAATATTGGAGAACAAACCCTTATAAGGGTCATGATCTTGAAAAGGATACTCTAGAATATTTTTCCCCCTCAGGTATGACAACTACTAGTGAGATGAATGGATTATGAGAAACTAATCAGCATCAACATTGGAAACCATAGGATTTTGATGGTCCATTCCTACTGCATCCTTGTTTTCTAAATCCATCTAGATTAATTCAAAATATTAAGATGTCATATAAGTATGTATCGTTTTCAAAATTGTTAGATCGGATAAGAAATACAATAGATTATCCAATATCACATGGATAGTGTGACCTATTCTGAGTTGCATAATAACATGATTCCATATGATTCTAAGGATTACTAGATACATTTAATATTATGTGCATTAGTTTACCATTGGATGTTTATTCCAATATCACAAAACATAAGCGACCATGTGACAGCCCACATGAGACACATGAATCACCGAAGCAATTCAACTGCCAATGATGCACAATGTAGTTCAAGTAGCTTCATATCAATCAATAAAAATATTGGTTACATGATTTTATTTGAAAATATATTCATGTATTAATATCGAATGAAAATATACCATGATTCAACCCCACAAATGGGATTATTTGAATAGTTTATATGATAAGGTAATGTGAAGTAGTCTTTAAAAGAAATCACATGGGAGAAAAGAAATAAAGATATCAGGTGGACTGAATTGTCTGTTAAATGGTCAAAATAATTACCTCTTATTTATAGGAAACAATGTGTAAAACCAATATTCTCTCAAAATAACCATATATGTCTACAAGAGTGACCAGTGGAAGACCAAGGGACCTAGGTGGGAATTTACTTCCCCAGAACTGAATCCTTATTCCTTCTTACCTATAAAATATGAATCTTAGGGGGGAGAATATGTTAAATCTTTCTAAATGGTAATCAGTAAATATAGGTAAATTAATCCCCCAAGGAAGATGTCTTTTTCCTACTAAGGGTAAGAAAAAAAGAATCATTCCACATGGGGATCAAGTGCCTATGCCACATGAATTATGTGACCTTCAAAAGGACTCATGGTTACATCACATGAAGGGGTGACATGATTTATGTGATTAGTAATCTAATAACTTTATTCCCCTAAACAATCTTTTAGTTCACATGAAACTCATTAAAAACGTACTTTCAGGTCATTTGAAATTCCTCGTAATTTTCATCTCAATCATGTGATGAGCCAAAAAAACCATGTGACAATCACCAAAGGGATCATAAGAAAAAAATAGAAATGGTGGGATCCTTATATGATTGAAAGTTACATTGTTTTATAGATTAAGGGTGCATGATATTTTCATGATCAATCCAGTGATCACATGTAAGTCCTCATTCATTCTAGTTGGATCACACAAACATCTTCTGATAAGCCCTCCTGATCACTTGAAGCCCCTAAAAATAGTATTTCTAATCATGAAATGTGTAAATTGAAAAAATACTGAAAATGTTTAAGGAATTAATTAAATAAAATATTAAAATGATAATATACTTTTGTGAAGAGGGATATGTTGATATTAATATTAAGATATTAGGCTCTTCACATGATCTCTTGAAGGATAACAAAAAATTTGTTTGACATGCCAGCTCAGATCTTGCAAAGGCTTTTGTAAATTTCTTCTGGATCTTACAAATTATCTCGGACATGTTGGATTGATTTCATATAATCCATTTGAAAAGGCATGGGTTAATGTAAGTTGGTAAAAATACAGTGATAATTCGTTCACTGTTAATCAAATTGAAAAAATACAATGTCATTATAGACATGTTACATGATCATGTGAAGTACATGGTATGTTGTTGAGACATGTCAATATATATATAAAATAAATACAATATATGAGGAATTTTATATATAAAATTTTCCATATATATGTGGTGTTGATGCCGATAAAATTCACCCACCCGATACATAGAGGAAACCCATATATGGATAAAACATTATAAAATATAGATTGGAGGACTGTACCATATCAACAGTCTTCCACCAGAAAATTCTAGTTAGAATATTAAGGGATTACGTAGTGGGATAATGTGATTAATTTGATCAATCCATTATTCAAGTACCATTGAAATTTTGTCATGATCACACAATGCCTTAGTAAGAAAACTATTGACAAACATTGAGGAATTCATGTGATGGGGGATGAAAATGATGGAAGCTTCATGTGATGGAAAATATGTAGATATTAAAATTATGGTTGAATTAGTTTCATTTGATCTATTCATTAACATCATTATGCAAAATGATTTTCATTTATCTTCATGAAAATAGATTATGAGCTTCACATAATCATTTCAAGGATCACATGAAATCCATTAGATACAAGATCATACATCTCCCGATGTATATTTGACATGTCTTCCTTGTCTTGATTATTCCCTATGACATGTTGGGTTGATCATGTTTAGACGTTTGGACATGCCATCCTTAGTTATGTAAATCCTCTATACATGTCCACCAGATCATAAGAGATGATCATGCGATGACCTTTAGACTTTTCAGCCTAGTTCATGCATACAAATTGTAAATTTCATTAATTATATGTGAATCCCTCATTACATGTCATCCAGGATCATGTAATGACCTAAAGACAAGTTATGTGGATTCATGATAATCCCTCAAACATTGCATATGGATTCATGTAACAATATTTTGAAATGTTATCGTGATTCATGTTAATCCCCTTAAACAAGTAATCCTTGTCCATGTCATGAACTCTAGAATATTTATCTAGACTTATGAGAATATTTCCAGGCATTTCAGCTAGATTCATGCAACAAACATTGGAGATTCCATCTAGATTCATCTGAATCACTTCAGACATGTAATCCCGGTTCATGAGATGACTTATAGACATGATATTTTTATTCATGTGGATCCATCTAGACATTTTAGTGAGTTGAAGAAACAACCCTTAGATATGTATGGACGATCATTCAAAGACACCATTACATGTCAACCTAGTTCATACGATGATCCTCGTATATATTGGACTGATCATTCAAAGATATCTGAACATGTATTCCTTGTTCAAGCTATAACCTATGGGCATGTCAATATTATCTATCTTTCCAACTTAAGAACATAACCCTGAACCATGTGACTCTAATCCATGAGCCTTTGTTTAAGTATCAACTTTGTGAAGAGAGTTTTCACAATAGACCCAATGTTATACACTCACCTTATCCATATATACACCACTAGCCTCTCATGTTCCCCACACATTATCTGCTTGAGGATATGTGCTTGATACGTAAATTGGGAATCCACCTTGGTGTATGTCCCATGACGTCCCATTGGACCCACATACAATGATTATACCATCTTTCTTCATCCATCCATGGATTATGAACCGAATTAAACTACTAGGTCTATGATTCCTTCCATAAGAAGAATACATAGGATACCTTCGTAATTCCTGATCTCCAAATCATGATTGAATACTAACTTCTTTATTATGGGTTCATATTCATAACAAGGTTTTAAATCATGTTCCATCAGGTCCTGTTCATTTCAAAAATATTACATCTCTATGTAGTTAATATTCCCTATATTTATCTCTTATTTTTAAAAAAGATAATGATTCACTATATCATAGGAACATTCTATGATCACATCACTAGCATAATAAGAATTTCGTAATCAGGTAAACAACGGTGTGTAAGCCCTGCTCAATAGAACCAAAATATGAGGACTCAGATTCATTTCATATGAAGGATACATATGACTCTTACTAAGGACCTAGATCTATATCTAATGCTTAAATTACCTTATATAATTTCTTTCCACCTAAGATTAATTTTCATGAAATTTCTCTAAATAAACTATGTAGATTTTTATTCATATTCTCACAATATAAATAGGATGCTCTTGTAGGTTGAATCCCAATTATAAAGTGCCAAAAACCTTTATGAATGGAGATACACTCGAGATTTCATAGTTATACGGATCATAATAAAAAGTAGTCACTCTTAATTTAGAATTAATAAGAAAATATGGAGAACCTATGATATATTCATATGGTTCCAGTAATGGATCTCTATATTATATATATAGGTATTCAACACCTGATGAATTTATTAGGGAAACTAGTACAATAATGATATTTGGGAAAAATTAAAAAAAATTCATAAATCAATAAGAGAGTCCCTAGGTATTAAATAAATCCCCCTCTAAGGGTGTTATGAGCATGACCTCCCATCCTCTCAAACAATGTGATTTCCTAAGTTCCATTGGTCTTGAGGCCTCAATGATCTTCTACCTTTAGAAAGAATGTATGCCTTCATTATGTATATGGGACCCATTGGAGGTTTCATTCATAAAACAATGGTGACCTCTATGTGGAATAATGTGATAATATAATAATGGAGTTACAATAGGCCCCAGACATCATGTTTCCCAAACTCACATATACCATAACATTCTATTGGAAATAACTCTGGTGACTTATTTAAAAAAATTAAATTTGATATCATTAACTAATTTGTATAATCTTATTCAAAATATAAAAACCATTTTATAATATTAAATTTCTAAAAGCACTAAATATTATTTTTGAAAAAATAAGTTTATAATGCATAAAAACATTCTTTATTAAAAAATATTATTTAGGAGGTAAAATTTTAATTATAGGTTTAAAAATATAAAATAAAATTTTAAATGTATAATTTAAATTATTAAATACATAATTATGTTGAATTTTTTTTTTATAATTTTAATTCATATTTATATCATAATAATTTCATAAAATTTATTTTATTTCTAATAATTGTATCGTAGGATAATCATCTATTTTTTTTGAAAAAAATACCAATCATTCATACATAGTCAATATTAACATTTTGAATCCAAAAAATAATTCCATTTTTGAAAATTGTATTTTTATAATACGTAAATTTATCTTCTACATTAAAATAAAAAATATATGGGAAAACTACTTTTATAAAAAAAACATTTAAAAATTAAGCGTCCTTAATTTATATTCATATTAATTAATTAAGAAAATATGTGTAAATATATTCTTCCATATGTCAAAAAAATACATATTATCATAATCATCTTTTAAAAGTTGTACAATTTATTTTTTAGGATTAAATACAAAATACTTAAAAGTATTCATTGTAAAACAATCCTTTTTCAAATTAAATCCTATTAATTGTTTATCCTATAAATATAATAACTTTTAACTAATTAATATCATTCCATTTACTGTATATTTTTCCCTTATAATAGTTTTTTATTAATGGTTATTAAATATGTCACTGCAAATTTTAGTTTGGTGTTGGACATGAAAAAATGTATTATACATAATATTGTTTTAAATTAGAATAACATATTGAAATCATTGAGTGATACATAAATCATACCATAAACCTCCTCTGGTCCCTCCACATCTTAAATGTATACTACCTAGAGTTATTCTATACCATCCCATCATCATCTCTTTCCCTATTTTATGTAACTACCTTTTCTATAGTCAACTCTCTACCCCTAAAAATATTGATCTTCTCTATAAAGTATACCTCAAAACTGCCATAAGCTGGTGATACCACATCCATAAATCTTATATTTTATGTAAAATCTACTAATATGTAGGCTGATGAAAATGGTGTTAGTTCCATAAATAGTGACACGCTACTCAATAATCATTTAAACTCTCCAAAATAATTTGAATACAGACTTAAGATGAAACATATATATAGCCAAAATTTGAAATTTAATGCCTTAGTGTCCACAAAATATTGTATACTAGACAAACTAGAGAAATGAGATTATGATGGATTCCATGTCCTTTGATCACTCTTAATCCTTTATTTCATTGAAAATAAATAGCATTCACTTCTATCCAAAATGTAAAAATTAAAGTACTGATAAGTTTTGAATAAATATATCAAATAAGTCAATAAATTCTTTGTTATCTCATCCATCTATAATATATCTATGAAAGAACTCAACAAAAATATCTCCAACTAACTCTAGATCTATGATCATAGATATATCTTGACTCAAATGAGATATAAACTTCCCATCAATCCTAAAGTGATTGTAATAAAATGACAAGTCTATAAACCTTATATTAGTCTCCATAACATAAACCCACCAATGATTATTCACTAACAGCTCTTGATATCACTAAACTCTAATAATCTCAAAGATAAATACCTTAATGAAATGTAATTTTAATGATATATTGGCATCATATTTTATGTTATAATATTTTAAATTATATAATTTTACTAGGGTCTGGTAAATTTCAAAAAGAATTTTTGTTTCCTTAAAATTGGATAAGGATTGTATTACTGAAAAGTGTATCAGATACCATCATGTACCCATTAATATTTTGGTTTTACATTTAAATATAAAATATTTCACCATGTTTGGGGTATAGGATTACCAGGTACTTGGTGTGGTTGACAGATTGGAGGGGATGTATTATGAAAACTAATGACTATCAACTAAGTACCCAGTGTCTAATTGGTTTATTTATTTAATTTTTTACGAAATAAAAATTTAATAATAAAAAATACCCCCACTCATTTTCTCCCAACTAGGACTCGTAAAAAGTTTCTCCCTATTCTAGTTCTCTATTTTGACCTCCTGATGATTAGATTATTATCTGATTAGTAAACTATCTATGGAAATTTACATATAGAGGTATGTCTAACCTTATAAACCCTTCATTCCCTTTTCATCTTATTGGTTAGAACAATTTTTTTTATAAATATCTAATTTTGGAGTTTTATTTAGTTTTTTTATTTTTATAAAATAAAGATGATTCAATTATATATAATGGATGAGATATATATTATGAACATAAGGCTTCTGGATTCTAGTATTTAATATCATTTATATGTGTTTTCATGTATAGTATAATGTTGTTCTTCTATAATCATGTGTTATGGTCTTGAACACAAATTGTTTTGGCTTAACTATTTGTGTGAGAGATAATTAGTATTGATAGATCTATATGGAATGTACCATGAATGTTTCACCTTTATTTTAGAAGCATAAAGTTACTATGTTAACATAATAATATTTTCCGGTGTCAAAAAAGGGAAACACACAGCGTATTCTTTGAAAGCGTACAAAAAGGGTGTTATTTGGTGAGTAGAAACTTGGGTGTGATTTTATGGTTTGGCTTTAGGATGTTTGATCCTTAATAAAAATTTAATCAATATATGGATTATTAAACATTCGAAATTTTATAGTCCTTGATTGAAACGAATTCATAACGCGAGAGAATTATGTGTTTAGTATTAGATATTGGCAAAAGGCCTTAATTATAATTGTAAATCCTTTAGTGGATTTTGTAAAGGATATATTTGTGGGTATCTATTGGAAAATGGTTTGTAGGGTGATCATGTTATGAACCAGTCCAAGCTATCCCTTAAACAAGACACATGAGTTGGATCGTGTTATACCATAGGGGATTTCCTAATCCCCACGGGATAATGACAAGCAATATGGGAACCATAAAAATAAATTTTTAATAAAAAAATATCCAATTAAATAAATAAGAAGATTTCTATTAAAGTAGAATCCTGAAATGGTCATGAACCATATTCCACGTGTAGAAATGTAGTGATATATGAGAACATAACAAGGAAAAATGAATAAAAAATAAACATCTAATTTCTCGTAAATCAAATTATATAAAAAATTATCCAGATATAGAAGTCCAAATGGGTTGATAAAAATTTGATGAAAAATAAATCCTAAATCAAAATACAACCCAAAATCATCTCAATGTGACTACCTATGTCAACATCCTTAAATAAAACAGAAATCTCCAAGAGTAACAAAAACACAAACATGACCTGTAAAACTTCCTGGGACTACCAGCACTATGGGGTACAATTAGGTTGTGTTCACAAAATAGCTCATTGAGAAATCACCAAATAGTCGCTACATTTAATTTCCCAAAACAAACCAAAAATAAATTTTTTATGATACAAATAGAAAAATGGATTTTATATCTTTTATAGAAACAAGCATGATATCTCCTTGAAACCAATTCTTAAAAAAATATATTCTTTTAGATAATAATTTAAATATTCACATAAACCATTCTTTTGAGACATGCTATTAGACATCCGTATTAATTAAAAAGAAAAAACTCAAATCGTATAGAATAATTTCAAAGTTGATAAAAAGAGTGATTTCGCTATATAAGTAAATTATTTTTATAAAAACTCGGATAACATACCTGAGTAAAACCAATGAAATATCATGAAAGAACCAAAAAATATTTTTGAAAATGAAAATTTAAAATTATTGTGTACAAAAGTAGTGACATTTACATAGTCTTGTGAAACTCATAGTCATCTAATGTTGTGATACTCGATATACTCAATTAAAAACCATTTAGATACCTATGGATGAATTTCTTAAGTCTATAGACAATATGGCTTCCCATAACTAGCATAACTGGTAGAACACCCCTCCATTTTCATACTATACCATAAGGAGTTGATTTCATATAATTGTGGCTACATAGAAATGTCCCTCGAACCTCACTAAGATGCATGATATACGAAGATGATTGTAATTCAAAGAGGTACATGATGTACTAAATGCATGTACAACATCACAATCACATGTCAACATAATCCAATATATATCCTAGTCCCACATACCATTACCATCCATGTGATAAACCTTTTTATAATAATGAGATCATCCATGATGATTCACACATCATAAAGTAAATCATTTAAATATTCTAATAGGTCTATCATGTTTGAAATTAATATAATATTTATTATGAAAAGATTCCATTTATAAATTCTATTTCAAAATCCAATTGAATTTTAAACCATTTCTCAAAAGTTCAAAACAGGCTTCAAAACATTCATTGAAATATAATTGTTTTAAACCAATAGAAATTCACCTTTTATCACAATTTTATAGAAATATATTATATTAATAACATAAAAAATAAGTTTTTAGCTATAGTGTCTTGGAAACTCAGTCAGTAATACATGAATTACATAAGGATACCAAAACATATAAATTATTTAATCCTTTTAAAATAACCCGTTATTCTTCCATATAAGTTCACCTCAATATAAAAGGATTTCATGTAATATAAATCAATATAAAATGTTGGCCATAAAGGCTAGTAATGGATATACAAATTAAATTGAACATGATCTATCTTTATGGGTAAAACATGAGGAATAACAAGAGAGAATAATTATATTTATTTGACCCATAACACAGAAATGTGGATATAATTTAAAAATGATACATTTATAAGAATACCACCAATGTTCAATACCAAGGATTCATAAAATATATTACCAATATTATTCACATATGTATCATGAAACATTTCATATCTATATATTATTTCTTTACACAATGAATTTGAGTGCTATCTGAGTGGACCGTTCAGTTTCTTTCTTTCATGTGTGACACATAGATCATATATCAATTGTTAATTCATTGATAACCCATCGATAATATATAATGTATTTAATATAAATTTTTTAAGTTCTTAAATGTTCAATGATATGAACGTTTCTTCATTTTTAACCAATGAGAAGGGAATGTGGGTTTCATACATGGTAATTCCCATTCAATGAAGAATTATTATATCTTTATATATATACATATAATAAAATAGGTTTGTGTATTAACAATATAAAATGGTGGAATGACATAATCGAAGCATGGTATTTCTAGAAAAACTAGTATACATAGTGGTATATAGAACAGTTTTAATGATAGTGAATATAGTTATTTAATTAATATAACAAAATTTTGATAGTTATTGAGTGATTATAAGTGCATGAGAACATAATAATAGTAAAATTATAATACTATCAATAGAGGAAGAACATGGATAAAAAGTAATAGGATTTGAATCACTTACTTTGTGGGATAACTTATAAATCATGAGAAGAGTTCCTTGGAACATTATATATTAATCGGAATGGAAATAGTGATGGAAAATTGGAAAAAATTCAGGATTAATGTATTGGGAGTGAATTAAATTGGGTGGGTATGTTTTTATTTATATAAAATATGTGATCTTTGTTTATAAATTTCTAAATATATGCCTTGGAAATCACAGTTTTATAAAATGGATAATCATTAAATTACACATGGTTTTTGCTCAAGGTTTATGACATTATGATGGTGGTTTTTGAATTATTTGAGTTTTAAAATTGAAAATAAATATTATATATTATTTTATTCCTGGGAAGATAATTATTAACAAGATATTTTTTTAAAATTAATTTATATTTTAGACCTTGGAACATTATTTATAGGTTTTCAAATTAATTTTAAATAACTAAAATTTAGTATATTGAGAAAATAACTTATCTTTTGACAATTATTTAGTTTTATTTTTTTTACATCATTATTACATATTTATGTAGTCAAAAAATATAATGGAAACAAATATATATATATATATATTGACTATTCATTACTTGATATATTATTATATAAAATTCTCAAAAATTCACCATCATCTTATTTAGAAATGTTTATTTAAAAAATAATGTAAATTTTATCAAAATAATTTTTGAAATATAAAAATTTTAACTTTTAAAAAGTACTTATTTATTAAAAAATAATATATTTCTGAAATTATCAACATTATGACACTTATTAAAATTATATGGAATACTATAAAATTATTTTATCATGTATATTAAATTTTTTATAAGACTATTTCATTAAAGTAATTTTTAACATTAAATATGTGAATTTATCTTTAAAGTGTATTTTATTTAATAATTTTCCCAATATATAATTAATTTTTCTTTATATGAAAAAATTATTTATCATATCCACCTTAAAAAAATAATGAAAACAAAATTAAATAAACTAATATTTCATTTCATGAATGATAATTACACATTTATTATACTTATTTCTAGATAAATAACCCCTTATTTCATTGGCATAATCTGTAAGGGTAACGTTAATAATTGTGGTACTTTCATGGGGTCTCTTGACAAACTTTGATTTACTGTTGATCGTTACTAAATTGAAATTCTCTCATAGACGAATTTGGTCGAGCATTAGTTTTTAAAACTTTTCTTGGGCTTGGTCAATGGATAACACCTAGTGACATTATCTTCCCCCAATTAATGATAATTTGGATCCAAAAAGCACGACTCTACTAGTGGAGGTCATTTATTCTCCCTTGTGCCTCAATTATATTGTATACTTAGTTTTTATATACACTATTTCAAATAGAAACATTATTACATATGCTCATATTGGCCAATGGTTAGCTACTGGTCAGATCATAAAAGACACTTTTCCATTTAAAACCTATATATACTCCACCATTATCAGAACTGAATATTAATTAAATTTTATACAAACATTATACACTTCCCTTGGTAATTTACATCATATTCTTAAATAATCTATTTTTAATATTTTTAATGAATAATTGGTCTTCAATAGATTATTAATTATTATAGACCTTACCTTAGTTTGTGGATTGTTCTTTTTTTGTCTTTATATATTATTTCTAGCTGTTAAAAACAATTTCAATTCATGACATGTAATGTACTGATAAAATGTAATAATATTTATATGTGATTCTAGTGAAAACCATAATAAAATAATCATCATGAAAAATGAGTTATTTTATTAAAGAAACTTTTGGGTTGATTAATCTTTACTGTAAATTCCCATGATTATATATATGTAAATATTAAATCATTTTTTATTAATATTCCATAAAAAACCTTACTATCTATTCAATAATTGAGATGGTTTATTTTCTTTATAGAGAAGTTACATAAAAATTCTATTTAGATAAATTCATCATCATCTCCAATAATTTACTTACCGCTTTATACCATTATTTAAATTCCCTAATGAAACATTTCGTCATAAGATTTCGAAGAAAACATAAGAAAAGGTCATATATAATTCTCAGGAAGGGAAAACATCAGAGATATCATTAAATGATCAAATGAAATCATATGATTGTAATAACATTATGAGATCATAACAATAACATAAAAAGTTCTTACCCAATATATCAAATATCATAAACATGACCATTGAAAAATACATTATCACTTCAGAAATCATTAATCATAAGTGTGAGATATCTTCATCAATAAACCATGAACAATAAGTTCACTTCATTAAATTGGGCCTCTATAATAGGTGTATAAAACATTTCATATTTCAAGGTTAACTAAAATTACAATCAAATCATAGTGGATCAAAAATATTTACTTTATTTCATAGTGGATAATGCCCATAGAACTAATTCATGTATTGAATTAAGCACATCCATATGTTTTCCGTAGTTGATCAATAACATCAACTTGTTTTTAATAATTATATTATTTGATATAAATAATATTTAAATTAATGAAAATATATAAAACAATAGTCCTACCCATCACATTATACAAACCCTACAAATGAGTGTCATAATATCATAAATCATTTTTCATGTCATCATATTATATCCCATTCAAAAAAAATGATTTGTAAATAATCCATAATTTTTTCATTGCATAAACCATGTAAAATAAATGGGTTTGATAAACATACCATCATCATACTCATAAACCATTCATATAACGAAAACATATGGTACCATTAGATAATATCTCCAGTATAAATAACTACTATCAATGAATATCATAGTATATGAAAATTACGTCAAATGAACCATTTGATTATTTACTTAAGAAAATACCCTTTTAACATTGAAATCACTAATTTAAATATAAAAATATCCCAAATATTAAAGAAAATATTTTCAATGAATGTAACCTTGTAATTTTTTATTTTTGATTTACAAAATATATTAGTCATGATGGTGGGAATTTTCATTCACGTCATATATGTTAAAAAAATATTCCTTTCCCACGTTTTAAAAAATTCAAAAAGTACCACATTAAGAAAAAGAAACAAAATATTCTTATCAAACCATTTTTAAAAACTCAATCATGGATAAAAATCATTATTAAATAATAATATAATTATATGAAAAAATTATTCAAGTTTTTTTTGTATACCATAGATATGAATGAAAATGGATTATCATTCAAGGAGATAAATAATTTTAATTTTACATAAACAATTTCTTTCCATTTTTTGTTCTCTAAAAGAGAACAAAATGACATGAAAACATGTAATCACCAAAAAAAAAAATATAGTTGAAAATTTAAAGGTATTTTTTAGAAAATCATCATATAATTTCATTAATGTATATCCAAGCATAAACAATCCAGATTAAAATGGTATTCAAACATAAATCTCGTACATAATGTATTGTCTTTTTAATGTGTTTGAAAATACAATAAAATAAATAAAATTTTATTGTTAATTTATTACAGATCCATACCCATATATATATATATATTATACCATGTATTATTTACTTTGGGATTCTTATCACCCATGTATTAACAACATTATATTAAAATCGCTATTCTAGATGATAACTGCTTTATTTTCATTCTTGATTTGGTTTGATAGTCCTAGTACCTATAATTTTATCATGGTCACATCATATATAAAATGTTAATAATATATATATATATATATATGTACTATTCATCATCTATATAGATTGAGTCAAGCATAAAAGTTTTATGTAGAAAAATTAATCAATCCGTTCATGGAAATGGTAGGTCGTATATATGTATCAATATTGTTTTTAGATTCTAATAGATTGAAAATAATAATGGTAAATAACAATTCAACATTTAAGAATAATAATTACATCATATAAATCATATATATTCATTAAATCCATTATTATTACTATCAAAGTATAACGTAAATTAAAAAAATCACATCGCTTTGTGATGGTGGTAGTCCACACATACGCCTAAGTGACATTATCTCTTTCAAAAAGGAATGTATGATAGGATGTTAGATTTGATGTTAAAATTATATAAATATATATATATAGTAAATATCATATACAATATTTAAAACCATCATAATAACGATCGATGAAATATTTTCATGGAAAATGAATTGTATCGCTGCATGGAGAAAGTAAACTATATGTACGCATGGGTTATACATTCACTTACCATATGATAAGAAAGAGGGACGGTAGTGGTGGTCTTATAATTATAATAGAATTTAAATATTTTTATGACATTAAATCTATTATTTTATGAGTAATATCATATAATTAGAGTAATTATAAGAAGAAGGATATTGAAATAGGTCATGTAAGGCAATTACCTCTCTTTTGATTGGACTTCATTAGATACATTCTTAAGGACCATTGAAATAGTCCACTAATAATACCAAAACCTCTAAAATATATATATGGAATATTATAATATAATTTTTTAGGGTTTTTATGATCTAGAAAGCTCAAGTTGATGTAAATAAGAGTGTAACATCCTAACACAGATGCCACTAAAATAGTTCCCCATGCCAATTGGTTATGAGGCCTCAAGATCGGCCCCCTGTATACTAGAGTTTGCCAACTAGCAGTGAGAAAGTAGGTTCTAATAGGTGGGAGACTATTAAATAATATCATAGTATGAAACAAACGAAATAGTTATGTATGATACAGAGTGTTAAATATAAAGATTTCAAAAATGATAAATGAACTGAAGCGTTACATGATGTAATAATAATTAAATGTTTTATAAAAGCCTGAACATCTATTTAATACATACAACATCAATCACCCATTAAAAAAATTATACAAATATTGGAGTAAAAAATGAAATTGAAATAAAATTATATGGATCTTTTAATAACTCTAATCTAGACCACATACCCAGTCTCCAGACACTATCGAATTGAACTAGCCACATTAGATGAACCCACAAGAGAAACTCCACTCAAACATGAAACTTTGTGTCTCAACCCTATCAACCGTGAAATTTGTGCTCAACGTGAAAAGCAAGAATAAGGTAAAAACGCACACTGATGATCATTTGAAGGTGTTATAAATAGTCTTGGTAGGTCACCCTAATGAAGGAACTATAGAATATTATGCCATAAGTGCATTTCTAATAAATATACTTAACCTAGACCGGACCCAAATGAAAAAATAAGTAAATCCAATAATAGTGAAACCAGAATCAAACAATGGTTCCATAATCCCTTTCAACTAGGAAAGTTCTACCATGGATGTCCATATATATACATATGCATATACATGAATAGTCTAATACATATAAATATTTAAATTTATCTAAATATTCATGAGTAATGTGAATGATATATAATAAATCCAATTAACAATTAATCAATGTGTCTTTAATCCTAATCACCTAGAAATATTGTGCAAGGGATTTAAGAATGATGTCATGACACTAAATCCATGTATAATTAAGTAAATTTCTAGTTCTGTAATCCCAATCGACATATATCTTCTTTAGTTAGCTCCATAAAATTTCACTATGCAAGATACGTCACCACAAGTTGAAACACATCCTAACATGTGGTTCACTCATAATCACCAATGATCACTATAAATATGGGTTTAAGGTAAGTAAACTTGTACATCCTATAAATAGTTACTGATCTAGTTTCCATGCTTCTCATGCCATGTAAATCTAGTTCAATATTTGGTCCATATGAATCATTCTAAAGATTTTTATAGCTTTGTGATGAAAATGATCTATATGGGTCTGACCCATATGCAATCTATAATGATATATCACCGGTGACATGCCAATCCCACACCTCGATATCTAAATGTGAAATTCAATCATATCTGTGAGATTCCATGCTCAACTACCCTGATAAGAAAAGAGACCATAACCCTGATACAAGATAGAACATCTATGGAACCTCATCATATAAAAAATTAAGGAGAGCGTAGTCATCCTCCATAATCCACATTTCAATGGGAGAGTAATCAGCCTCTACAGACCATAAGTCGAGGAGAGAATAATCATCTACCAGCAACCCTGAGTTGAGGATAGTGTAATCATCATTATTTAACCCATGAGACGAGGAGAGAGTAATTATCCTCATCACATATCATCTAGAGGAGAGTGGAATAAACCTCATCAATTGGGAGTGGGTAACCATCCAAAGTTATCATTACTAGATATTCCATGCTGATATATCATATAAGTAGTTTCAAAAGTTGGATACAAGGAAGAAATTATCGAAATCCCAAAAATTAAATAATCATCTATACATGCGCAACAACCAGATCCAAGGTAATACCTAAAGGTATAAAAATAATAAAACAATAATAGGGATCATAAGTCGGATCTTATGAAAGCACGAATTGCAATCCCAAATAGAAATAAAGATGTATTGTGTTAGGCTCAATACCCACCAACCCATAATCAACTTCAGATAAAATTGTTTCATCAGTAATAACCATGTGAAATCCTAAGAAAAATAGTGAGGGTGGTTAAGTGCATAAACCCATCAATACTGACATAGGCCCACGAGCATACAAGTTCGACAGTAGTTCTATGGTGACACCCTCTACTATCCCTATCCACACCTGACATACTAACTCATGTTTGGTTAGACAAAGAGTCACATGATGGTTCCCTCATGTCACAACAAAAAAGAGGTATCATACTCGGTATCCTTAACCGGAATGGTTAAGGATTAGTCCAAAAAAGTATCATCAATGTTCATGCACACGAGAATGCATCCTAATTGGGATCCATAACTATAATGGTAAAGGAAATAATCCTATAAGTAATTCTATAATAGTATGAAAATTGAGGCATTATATATGGTATCCTCTAAATAGTATAAGAAGGATTTTCCTAATCGGGACCCTTAACAACATAATATGTAGGTAGAGGCATCCTTCAAGGGATCCTGAAATGGTAGATAGGTAAAGTAATACTTCTTGGGAATCTCTTGGATATCATGTAAGAAAAGACATCCCATAGGGTATCCATTGAATAAAAATAAGATATTGGCATCATTTATGTGATCCTCAGAACAATAAGTCTCACGACATCTTGGGCAAAAATTTAACATCTCGCTTATAAGAATTCCTTAATTTAAAATCAACAAAACTATAGTTCACAAGATATGGATGAAGGCCCATCTCAGGTCAAGAGTCTCAGTATCCTGATACAATTGAATTCGATAACTGGACGAAGAACCTAGCTGCTTATGAAAAGCATAAAATTCCCCCAATGAGTCCATAAAACACCACCGAGGGTTTTACCTTGGTGTTCTATGCATAAAAAATCATAAAATGGAATTCTCATGAGTACAATTCATACCCCTAAGGAAAATATATGAAACAACTCAAAAAAGGGCGGAGAGGGAGGAGTACACAGAGGGTGTACCCAGGTGCATAGTATGTACCCTCAAGGCCCAACCTGGGCGTGTACTCTGTCAATACATATCATAAAAAAGAACAATTACACAAAATTTTGGACATGTTCTCGGTATGTAACCTACACGGGGTACATGACCATGCACCTCGCATGGACATGACATGTATATGGTTTTTCCGTGTACTTCTACACAATGTGCACCCCACACGGGGTTTGGTCGTGTACACTACATCGCCATGTGCCCCTACATGGGCTGCCTAGCTAGGTACTCAAGTAAACAAACGATTCCCCATATATTGAATGTAAATATCATACATAGAGTTTACTTTTAAAAAATAAATCTTCCTCAAACAAATATAACACACTATAAGTGTTCCATAAACCACATGCCATGTAAACGGGTTTTCCCAAACAAACCCCCCCAAAGTGACTGAAACCACGATTTTATCCCTAAAAACATAATATCAGACCATGGAGGGTCATAAGAATGAATATTAGTGTATTAAAACTAAAAACATTTATGGGGATCTACAATAAAAACATTAAACAACTTAACTTTTGGTGGAATCTGCTAATGCTTTTTCCATTTCAATGGTCCACGGTTGTCACATTACAATCTTACACATCCAGAGATCTATAGTGGTACAACCTTATCCCATCTGACCCTCTCTCACTCTCTATATATCTCGGTAACATGGTAGATTTTGAACATAGCAGTGTACATGAGAATCTAAAGGTGAAAATAAGGTAAATAAAAAGAAATGAAAGAAAATAAAAAAAATGATTGAAATGGAAATGAATAAAAGGAAATGGGGACCCGACCCGACATAAATGTACAAAATGATTTTATTCCCTAAAAAGGAAAAATATTCATTCTGGAATCTACAATAGAGATAAAATCTCAATCAGACACTCCCTTTAAATTATATCGTCGAACAAACCTGAGTTAATAAATTAATAATTAGTTTATTTAATATTAATTATTAATTATTTCGTAATTATTAGGGTGACTTGAAATTCTACCTAACATTTATAATTGGGAAAACAATGATTTGGGTCCAATGAACTAGTCCAAAAATTTATCTGATATTATATGTTAGGGGAAAATACGATTTTACCCCTTACAAGAATCCAAAAGAAAAATTTTCAAATTTCTGTTCAAAATTCTAGTCCAAAAAAAACACAAGAGAATATAATATCCCCACCATAAATTTTCTAATCCCCAAGAAGCATGGTTGTATGACTAGTAGTCATGGTCTCAACTCAGGTATATACACAACCTTTATATCTAGACTGTCCAACAACTTGTCTCATTGCATCAACAATTGTCACTGAAAAATGAGACATTTAACTATGGTTGATTTTGTACACCCCACTATAGAAAAACCATTAGCATCATCTTAATACTAAACTTTTGAGAATAGTGGCCCATGGAAATGACAAATTTCAAATAAAAATGTGTTTCACCACCCTCAAACATCCAATGGTGAACTCCCCACCATATGGATTGCCTTAGGCCACTCCTTGAGCATATCCTCAACGGGTTCCTTCATCAATCCAAATAATACAGTTAAAGGAATAGAAGATCATTATAGGGTGGATTCAATCTCAATGTAATCAATAAAAATTCAAGGTATATCATGATCATCTCTAACCAAGAGTATAGTAAGATTCCATCCAAACAGAGTTTATAGATCACTCCAAGAAATGTTCACAACGAAAAAGGATTCACATTCCATTAACCAACACCTGACAACATGTTTTCCAAAAAGGAATGTCAAGGTCCAAACACAAGACCAATGTCATGAGATAACCTATTTAACATAATATCACCTCTACTAAATTGGTAATTCTTCATTTTAACCACAACCCATTGGAAACCATGACCACATAAATCCTTGGAAACACCGTCACTCAACTCTCATTTGACCACTCAGTGATTTAAAATTTAAATGGAACCATGTGAAACCTCAATATACCTTTATCTCCTAACTCATACATATGTGGGTCATATATTCCAAGTCTTATTTGACCATGAAACATGGGATGTTAGTTTTAATAGAATGAAGCACCCCTGTAACTTTTCATCCAAATTGGGAACGTCACCTATGCCATGCTTTATTCCAAAACTTCTTGTCACCTGGCGTAGTTCCAATCATGAGAATCTAATCACGCACTAACTAGATTAGAAACTTAATAAAAATTATTCGATCATGACAAGAACTTAAATAGTCTATATCCTAGAATCTAGTCTTGATACCAAATCAACTAATTTTTTTGTCAATAGCTGAAATCATCAACATGCCTATATTGAAAAAATCAAGAATGTACAATTCCGTGATCACAAAAAGAGCATAAAACCAACCTCGCTTCTTTCAAACATTAAATCCCTGGCCGACCTCACTCACAATGGTTATCCTTAAACGAAATTGGTTTCTAACTACCTGGATATGAGTAAAACTAAGGGCCTTTATGTATCCTACCTATCCTGACTAATCAAATATCACAAATGGGTTACATGTTCTAAAAACCAATCCCAAAATATAAAACCTCTAAAAATAAGGTAAATGGTAAAAAACCAATAAGTTTTAAAATTGAGAACATAGCCTTCATGGTGTTGGTCCTCACCAATTCATATGAGGAACATCTCCCTGGAGGTCATGATACCAACAAAAAAGGAGACTAAACTAACACTCACAAGGCATCCAAATATAGTAATACCCCCTTCAGGTCAAGTTCATGAGAAACTTCCTGGTATCCATCAGAATCATACACATTGATTTGACTTGATAACCAAAAAATAAAAAAAACACCCTAAAAGGGGTAAAACTGAAGAGCATAGTGTTACATATTGACTTACTAGTGTCAATACTCCTCATATATATGTGGAATGAGTCATCATCCTAAACACCATGGCCTCAACATAGATCCACATAACCTTCCATCGTAATGATATATATATATACATATATATATACGTAGGTCCAATTGAATATTCCTCAGTCATTTGTAAAAATCAAACACTAGAAGGCCATTATGATGTGAATCCTACATTTCAAATATGATGCATGGGATGCCTCCTTCATTTTTTTGCCAGGATACAAAAACCATCATTTCCCCCTTTTCAATGGGCAAGATCTAGAGATCTACAGTATATCATAACATCCACACAACATGGGGGTTACTTTATGTGAAAATAATATGCAATTATAACATTGTAGATCAGAATAGTAATCTCATACCCATGGAAATCATGATATCTTACCAGAACCAGTGTTCTCGACACACCATTCTTATTTCTCTTACAAGTTTTGACACATTCCAAATGCTTATATCTATGATATACAAATTAGTAAAGACCAAGAAAATAATAGATATAATAAACCTTTCTAACATCCCGACCTGGATGCCAAAAAAAAATGATTCCTTGAGCTAATTGGTTATGAGGCCTGAAGCACGCTTCCTCGTATGTCAGAGGATTTTGACTAGCAGTTTTGTCCTAGGGTGTGACAGTGGAAAGACAATGACCTCATATGAGAGTAAAAAAATAATTAAAATAGATAAGTATCATATAAAGTAGTAAATAACAAAAAATTGGGAGTGGTAAATAAGATGAAATATAATATGTCAAAATATTAATAAAATTTATTGAAAAGAACGAATAGTTATGTCATATATACAACACAATTCAACCATTGGGATGACCATACCGATAAAAGGGTAAACAAAATAAATTGAAATAAAATTGTTGGTATCTCTTACTATATCTGAGCCATAACACATACCCTTTTTCCAGACACTATCGAACTGCATCATCTTGATCAAAAGATTCCACATGAATATATCCACTCGAACATAAAACAATGGCCTTCATCCCTATCCACCATGAAACTATTCTCACCCAAAAAAGATGTGATAAATCTACATGAACACCAAGGTGCATATGCAGGGTGAGAAATAATGTTAGTAGGCATTCATAATGATGAAAATATAAAATATTCTACAATCTTTTCATTCAAAAACAATATACATACCCTATTAAATACTCATCTAAAATTATGATAGGTAAATCCAATAAACATGAAACCACACTCGAACCCTAGGTTCATAATCCTAGTCAACTGGGAATGTGCCACCAGGGATTCAATATCTATATACATATACATATATATATTCCCATACCTATACATGTATACATAAATATAAATATTAATGAGTAAAAAGAAAATATATCATAAAACGAATTGGCATTCGATCATTGGGTGTGAAATCCTGATCGGCTAGACGTTATTTGAAGGGGCATTAATATAGAAATTGTTCCACTCAATCCATATATTATTAATTAGATCTATGTGTACATAATCCCAATTAACATAATCATGATTCATCCAAAAATGGAAAATCTATTTGAGAAATCTACATTACCACATGGGGATACTCATAATAACACTAGGATCAGCTTTACTCACCGCCAATCACTATAGATAAAAAATCTAGGAATGTACGTCTAAAAAACCAATAAATGGTCATTTCCCTAGATACCATGCTCCTCATTCCATGTAAATTCAGTCAAATTTTAGATTCCTAGGTCCTGGTCTGTTAGAAATTACAACTTAGTGACTCGAATAGACCCTAAGGGTCTGACCCATAAGTGATATATAATTAGAGATCATTTTTGAGTAGTTATTCCCACCCATCTAAATCCATATGTGATTGTTAATCATAGGGGTGAGACTCCATGCCCAAACACCCTGATAAGAAATCCTTTCAAAATTTTAATCCCATAGAGAACATCTAGAGATCCTCATTATATAAAAAAATCTAGGATAGAATAGTAATCCTTCATAAGAAATGAGTAGAAGAGAGCTTAATAATCCTATATATTCAAAAATTATAGGATAGAATAATAATACATCAGCATCCTTGTGTTAATGAGAGTGTAATCATCCTCATTTAACCCATAAACTGAGGACATCATAGTCATACTCATCACATATCATTCATAGGAGAGAAGAATTATTCTCATCACTCTGTAGAGTGTAATGATCGACAAGTATCATTACTAGGTATGTGATACCCATTTATCATTGCAGTAATCTCTATATCTAGATAGTAAGAAACATATATAGAAATCTCAATAATCTAATAACCAAATATATAGGCTCAATAGAAAAATCCCATATGGTACATATGTGTATAAAAATATTTAAATAATAACATGGAATAAGAAGATGGATCCCAGGAAATCATATTTGGCCATCCCAAAGTGAATTAAATATGCCTTACATGAGGCTCGACCACCACCAACCAAGAATCCCCTCTAGCTACCATCGATGCTTCAGCAATAACCAAGTGAAAGAATAAACACAAGATTGTGGGTGGTTGAATGCCTAAAATTAACACTACTGCCATAACCCCATGAGAATACATGTTCATCATGAGTTCTATGGTGACACGTACCACAATCTCTACCCATACTCTCTGTACTAACTCAGTCTAGGTAAAACAATAGTGAACTAACTTTGTCCCTCAAGTCACAATAGAAAAGAAGCATCTTACTCAAGATCCTCAATAGAATGGTAAATAAGGATTCTCATATGGGTTCCATGATGTCGATGAATATGAAAATGAGTCCTACTTGGGATCCTTATCTAGAATGGTAAAAGGATGAATCCTGTAATGGATCCTTGAGTGGTATGTAAACTAAGGAATTCTACAAAGGGACCTTTGAATGATATAGGAAGGTGGATCTACTAGGGAACCTTAATAATATATTATATAGAGAGAACAATCCAAAAGGGGATAATTATAAGCTACATAGATAAAAGAAAACTATTATGGATTCCCTAGCTCATCATGTAAGCAAATTCATCTCAAAGGGTATGCTTATAACAAAAAGATGATAGAGGCATCATAAATGGTATCCTGACAATAGAAAGTATCACGACATCGTGGGCTTGAAGGGAACATCTTATAAGGGAGAAAACCTCAATGAAAAGGAAAAAAAATCATAGGTTATTGGATATTGATCATGGACCATCTCAGATCATTAGTCTTACTCTAAGGAGACAACTGAATTTGAATATAGTAGAAAGAACAAATTTTCTTAAGAAATGCCAAAAATGACACATATGAGTCCTCAAACCACCATAAGGGTTTCAACATATCAATATATATAGAAACCAACTTATTAATGACAAATAGTTGGTTCAATTCTGACTCCTAGTAGACAAGATACAAATCACTAAAAAGGGTGCCAAGGGAGGAGTATAGGGTTTATGTAACCTAGTACATGACGTGTACCCTCAAGGCCCCACCTAGGGATGTACTCTATATATAAATGGCATGTAAATGCTCGTGTAAATAGTGTGTTGGCCCTATACCTGACATCTAACCAAAACGGGGTTCCTACCCATGTACCTCACATGGCACAGATATGTATATGGTCTGACCATGTACATCTACATGGTGTGAATCCCTCAATAGACATGTCTGTGTACTCTAAATGACCATATGCCCCTACACATGTAGCCTAGCTGGGGACTCAACTACACAATTGAGTACCAATACATAGAGTATAAATTACATACCAGGTGTTTACTATAGGAAATGCATCTTCTACAAATAACAATAACAAATAGTGTGTGTTACATAAACCAAATGTTGTGTAAATGTGTTTTCCCGAACATATTACCCTCTAAGACACACAAACCCCCCATTTTCTACCCATATACAATAGATTGGACCACGAGGGGTTGTAAAAAATCATAACTGGGTATTAAAACATTAAAATAAAAAATATGAAGGGATCTAAAGAGAAAACATAAAAATGGACTACCTTTGGGTGGAATCCGCCAAAGCATTCTCTATTTCTATGGTCCATAGTTGTCGCTTGAAGATCTAGCGCATCCCAAGCTCTGTAGTGTTACCTCCTTCTCTCTCAATATCTTCCTCTCTCCCTATCCATCCCCATATCTATCCAAACAGTGGAAGAGGAAACCCCTGGGGGTGTACGTGAGAATCCATAGGAGGAATAAAGGAAAAGAAAAAAAGAAAAGATAGAAGAGAGAAAAAAGAAAATAAAAAAGAAAAGGAAAAGGAGGCTCAACCAAGCTCTAATTCCCAACTTCAGTTTATACACATACTTAGAAAAAAACATTGTTTTAGACTCAACTGCATAGATAAAATAGAAATTCTACACTCTATTAAAATTATTTTGTTAAATGAACCTATGTGAATAAATTGATATTTATTTATTGAATTATTATTTATTATTTATTCCATTAAAATTTGACCAACTAAAAATTCTACCAAACTCTTATCCTAGGGTAATCACACTATTCTGAGACAAATAGAGTCATCATAAAAATTATCCGAGAACATACGTTATGGGAAAAGGCAATTTTACCACTTTCAATAATCTAAAGTAAAATATTTCAAAAAAATTCTCAAAATTAAATCTTAAACTAATATAGGAAGTTACAACGAGAATGTAGGGATCCATTTTATATGGGAGGTAGAGGTCACTCTTATAAATTCTTATAATATTAAAATATAATAAAGGCATTCTAATTAAAAATGATTCGTAATGTAAACAAATTCAATTAACAAGAGGATTTGGTGCAGATAATATCACCCAAGTAAATTTAGAGAGTCTTTGATGTCATTTAAACCCTTATCATTTTTATTAACCCCTTCACTAAATATTTTTGACCTATACGGTAGAAACAACTACTTCAATATTAAAGTGTTAGAAATTTCACCATGAATATGCAAGTGAGTCGTAAATGGACCATGGTTGATATTTTAAATATTCCATTCAATTGACTAAAAATTATATTTTTTTTAATTTTAAATCATTAAATAAAATATTATCTATTATAAAAAACACTAATGTCAATTTGGGAACAATTAGTTTAATTGACTTTAAATACACCAAGAAGAAGATTTAATTTGAATATATTGTTTTTCCATATCATTAATATGTTCTATTTATCTAGATAATTTTTGAAACATGGTAACTCAATGAAATTATATTACTTTTAGAATTTCGAAATTCATTTATTTTCATTTCTTATTAGTTGAAAAATAAATTGTGTTAGTGTTGCATAATATTTTAAGGTAATTATATAATCTCTAAAACATAGTGATAAATTATCATCATAAAAAATTAATTTATAAATTCAAAAAAACGTTGTAGAACATTAATTAAAATCATTTTTTCAATATAAAGAAACTAGATAAATTAAATTCAAAAGAGTGACATTTAATAATCATTCTTTTCTTAAATTAATTTAAATGTAAAAATCATCAGAATATGTAACCAAGTGACCATATATTCAATTAATGGATTCATGTATCCTTAATATATTATTAAAATATTATAAAATTAATTTTAAAAGATATTTAAAATCCTTATCCAAATTTTTTAAACCTATTTTACCTTTTTTACCCTAACTAGGGTGAAGAAAGTTATTATGTTACTATTTATATTGAAAAAAATAAGGCAAACTATTTATCAAAACAGATACTCATAGTTCAAAATACGGAATCCATTTTTCAAGATTAAATTTCTATAAATGTTAGTAATTTATATTAAAATATGTGTCCAAAACACGGTTAAAACCATTTTTTAGAAAAACTAAATTTTAAGCATAAAAGTTCATTTATTATTATCCAATATTTTAAAAAATTATTAGACCTAAATTAAAAAATTTGACTGAATATATAATATATAAATTTCACTAAATCATCTAATAATAGTGAATAATATAATTTATTATTATAAATAAAATTGTGTGAAAAAATAGTTTTTAAGAAAAACATCTCCTTTATTTTCAAAGTATAATTTTTTTTATTTCTAATAAATTCGTAACCAATGAACTTATTTTATATATAAATTTATAATAATTAATTTACCCTTATTCATACCATCTAATTTAGCGTCTCTTTTATAATGGAATATTATATTATGGTACATTTTGACTCAGTGTTTCTTGGGTCCCAAGTCATCAAAAAAATATTTGAAGAGAAATATATATATATATATATTAAAATCTCAAGGTATTATATTAAACCTACATTTAATTTAATTTTATTCCTTTTAATTAAATAACTTTAATAAAAATATATTAGGATATCTCAATTTAATCACATCCTCATGTTCCCATGCAACATCCTCTATTTTATGGTTTTTCCAAAAAAAACCAGGTGAGTGATCTTGTTTTGTATCACTTTATCTTTATGGTCTAGAAATCTACTGGTTTTCCTCACAATAAACATCATATTCCATTGGTATAAACTATAAGTTCATATACTATAAAGGATCAACTATTAAATTATTCACGATAGACACATGAAACAAAATATGAAATTGAGAGAGGTTTCGTGGAAGTGAAAAATGATAATTTATTTTCCTTGTTTGGTCAATAATCTCAAAGAGGAAAAAATAATTCGGACCCAAAATTCTATTATTTTTTAATATATTGACCGCATTCTATAGATAAATTCATTTAAATATTTTTTTCACCTATGTTGAATTCTATTTTTCAAAATTTATTTTTATCATGAATTTTAAATCAATTTTAAGATTTTTTAAGTGTTATTGATCAGATATTATATTATATAAAATTTCCTCATCTAGATTAGGTCCTGATAGGTTTATATATCTTACATAATCCCATAACATTGGAGTTATATACTTCGAACCTTAGAAGAATTCTAAGGATACATATGAATGCATGATTGAAAGCAGTTCTTAAAAGAAAACATAACTAGAAGAAAGTGTTGATCCCAATAACCAATTAAATATAGGGAAATGATCTCAACATATCCCCTAGGGTTTAAATATTTCTATTAGACTAACCATATATCTGTTGCTAATATGAACTGATGAAACATATCTTTATATCTAGATCATTCAAAGACTTATCAAGAACATCAAGGTAAACTACAAATACTTGTTCGATAAAATAGAATGTCGTACTACATGAAACCATACCACTTCCATAACGTATATAATTTAAATCCAATCAAGATATGAATATAATCTAAGGGAATTATTTTATATTTTAATCCTACAGTGATAGACTATAACCAATATGAATTATTCCATTTATATGTTATTGTGAGTTCAACATCAATATCCATGGTATTGTTTTCCCACATCTATTCATGTATTGGTAGTGGTCGTGCCAAACCCTTAAATTTATGTTTCAAAGGCGTATCTTGTTAACATGTCATGAAACAAGATACATAATATGAAATATCTATTTTAAATTTATCACACTAAAAATAATCTTTCATATCACTATACTTCTTCATGCTTCCAATATAAATAGTGAATTATGAACTATGAGCTTTAGTTAAAATCTCATTCTTCATGTCCAATATTGATGAGATTCATACATAGTTTCTAAACCATAACATTTCATCATTATTATGGTTAAACTAGGGAACATTTCATATCTTCTTATTTCACTCTGCATATTTATTATACACCTCTTTATGATTCACATTGATAAATGGTTGGACACTTATTTAAGATAGATATGATTCCTCCCCTTCCTTCAATACCTCCATATACATCCTTTTAAAATAAATTATTATTGTATCTTTTTATTATCCTCATTATAGATAAACTAGTATGATTATTTTGACTGCTTGGATATTCTACCTTGTTTGCCTTCCAAATGTTATAATGTATTGAGTAGTCATTGTATCCATCTTCCCTTGCATATATTCAACTCTTTCTGTGGGAAAATATATTTCTAAAATTTATGATAACTATATATATTTCACACCAATCATTATAAATATAATTATTCTAAATCATTAATGAAAAACTTACTACTTAAAAGTCCAATTTATGAGATGGGTATTTTTTATCATGTGTTTTAAATTGACTTGAGGATTATTATATCACTATATCATCATGCAAGTGGATGTATCACATCCCCTTATTTGATGAATCACTAAATATCACAGTTCCATCTCTACTATAGGGTAATGTGATCACTGGTGTACTGACCATCCTTCTTTTATGCTCCTCTAAATTCTATTCACATTAATCTATTCACTATAATATATCCCACTTCCAATTAAACATAATGGTTATAATAAATAATCATGATAAAATTCTCACAAAACTTTGGATGTATCAAAGAAACCAATGAAACCTATGGATTTCAGTTACTGTGGTTAGTAAAAGACATTCTTCAATAACATCTATCATTTATAGATCCACTGATATATACTCACTTGAGATTATATAACCAAATAATGAAACATTATAAACCCAAAATTCAAAAAAGGTAAATTTTTTGTTGGATTTTATTATTTGGGCCGTTAGATCAATTCTAAATTGATATTCATACTCATCCATTATCGTTGAATATATAAAATTAAAATCCATAAATAATATCCCAAAATCATCATGTTAATAGTTAAAGACACTATTTGTTAAATCTTTGAAAATAGTAGAGGAAATAGTAAGTCCAAATGGAATCACTATAATATTTTAATTCCAATACCTTATACATAAAGTTTTCATTAGTATATACTCATTCTTAAACCTCAATTTATGTTATACATAATGAATTTAAATCTTTTAAAAGTATCTATCTCCTCATAATTGATCAAATGAATCATTGATACGAGGTATATGATACTTTTTCTTGATAGTGTTCTTGTAATGTTCTTGATAATAAATTCAAATAATCATTGACCCATATTTCTTTTTAACAAAGAGAACAGGTTTAACCAATGGAAATGTTCTCAGGAATGTTAATCCCTTATCATGATTCACATTGATTTTTTTCTAAAATTTTGGAAACATAATTGGGGCCATTATATATGGACTATTTGAAGTTGGTGTATCATGATGTATAAGTTCTATTTAAGACTCTACATCGTGATTCAAAAGAAGAAAAGAAATTTATTCTAGAAACACATTAATAAACTCTTGAACGATAGAAATATCCTACATTTTTATTTTCACCCCAACCATATGGGATATATTCACTTCATGGATATGACTCAATACACACAAGATTGAAGTAATATCTATTATAACTTCATATCCATCCTTGAACCGATAAAAGATTATAAGTTCGTTCAAAATATGAAATTTGAATTTACTTATTGAGAAACAAATGTTGTGTCTATATAAAAGAAATTAATCCATGTATATAATCACATAAAATTCAACAAAATGGATAATCTAAAGAATTAATGAATGCACTTTCCCAAAAACATCAATTAGAGAGGAACTATAGACTTGATATGTGAGCATCATTCCATTAATAATTTTTACCACAAAATGAACATATAATCAATGAGGTGGTAACTCTATGACATTATAAAATTCAATATATATAAGTTATATCCATAATAAAATAAGATATTAGATATTCTATTATAAATAAAAAGTGTACTGTTTACCAATCATTGTCATAACCTACTTCAACAGTCATGATCACATTATATTTCCCATTGTATTTAGGATAAAGATGTTAATGATGATGATTATCATCAAAATACATAAAATGTTTATACTAATTAGAATAATTCACATACTTCTTATATTTGAATAATTATAATTTGGTTGGTGAATTAGTATGAATATTCTTTTCCACAATTTCACGTACAATCCAATTCATCGTAATTTGTCATTCATGAGATTTATGAACTACCATTCCAAATTTAAATCACCTAATAATTAGATTTAATCAAATCCGTTAATTTTCCATTCTGTGTTTATGGAATGTGTATGGATGCAATTTCTTCCCACCATGTGATTTATTCATGTTTTCACGATACTAGAACTTTTTTTCTTTTCAAACTCATGGAATAATGTTAAAATACAATTTATATTTCTACCTTGAGTTCACATTGGACAAGTTTTTCATAGCTACTAAAGTATCTTATAATTAACACCTTTCAATGACTTTTTTTAATCCACTAAAAAATAAATCAATTTTACATTAATAGGTAATGATTAAAATAAAAGCATACCTAGAGTGGTTTATAAGTTTTTTTCATAAGTTCCAAAGGATCCATCGTATTTTTTCTTAAAATTTAATAATTAATTCTTTATATTTATATTTAGAAAAATAGGGATTTATATTATGAGAAATCTTATTTTAATCTTATCCCATTAAATGAAGGAAATTTATTCCTCTTGACTCATATTCTAAATAATATTTCACCATTAATATTTTTATCCTTCCAAATGATAAATGGTTAGGATAACCTTTTCATGTTTTATGTGTTGGAGAAGAAAATATATTTTCTCTATGTTTATAATCCATCACTCATCTACTAGATAATTGAAATGCCTACATAAATAAGGTTCATATTACCTCATAAAATATTTAAAAGTATATTGTTCTCTCCTTTTATCATTTGGAAGCTCAACTTGATTCATGATTTGGTGAAGTACCATGAGTTGAGAAATAAGATTTTTCATTCTAACTCTAATATAATTTTGTTAACCAGGTGGGAAATCATCTCATTATCTATCAAATTTTTTGTTTACATGATTTATACTAGTGAAAATAAATGACTAAAACCAACAATAAATTGTAAGAATTCAGATATCATAATCAATATGAGAAATCGAATAACCATGAAATATCACTGATAGGATGATTAAATCATGGAAAATTATTTGCAATCTATGAAACCTTACATTTAACATAGGTTGTACATATTCATTAAAAAATAATTAATATGTTGTTCTATACTTATAATTATCCCAATGTTTTGTCACAATTGTTCTATAATCCTAATATCCAAATATTAACTACAACCTACCATGATACAGACAATAGCTACACATGATTTTTATGCATAAATATTTCACCATTTTTTATAAATATTCCATATATAACATTATTCTACATTCCAAAACCATGAAGTCATAGTGTGTTTGATGACTAGATACCTAAATATCTTATTTATAAACATTATACATCTTCTATAAAAATGTGCTTCCCACCTTATACCATTATATACATACCCTACAAAAATATTTTTTCATAACCAGGGGAAAGGGTACATAAGAAAGGGTGAGATTATATGCTCTGTAAGGGGAAACAAGGTATATACCAATCAATGCTAATATGAAATCATAAGATAAACATTATGGTATTAGATATTGACCATGTCTCAAATAGTTCAAACCCAATCTTTCTAAGAACATAAATCCAACTCATGGCTTAAATAAATATTATATCAAATAACATTAATCATAACAGTGGGATAACATAATAAATAAATCATGAAGCCTAAGTTCATATAATATAATTGTGGAAACATCATAGACATAAAAACAATTTTATATGTCTAGGTTAACGAACGAGACCGTAAAATCATATTGGATATAGAATCATCACTTTTTTTGCATAGTATATCAATTGAATAGACTTGTTTCCCATAGTGTATCATGTATATAAACTTCCATCTCATAGTAAATCGACCACATAGACTTGTTTCCCATTATTTTCAAATTAGATTTAAAAATTTACCCAATGCATTTCGTGGATATAAAATTCTAGGACCCATAATCACATAATGAGAACCATACATTTGTGATACATAAGATCATAAAACAATCATAAAATTATTATATCACATTCCATGTAACGTTATTTAGTTTTTTAAACATTTCATAATTTCATCATTGCGTATCCCATATAAAATAAAATGGTTTTCTAAACCTACCATAATCATACTCATAACCCATACATAGAATGAATATGTGTGGTATAATTGGATAATATCTCCATTAAAACATAATTTTTATCCAAGCGTTTTATCATAGATTATATTTCCTTCAATGGAATCTCAAGAATATTTCTTGAAGAAATCAATATTTTCACTATAAAATCAATTTTTTAAATATTAAATTTTTAAAACTATTAATGAAATAATTTAAACAAATTGAACCGTGGAAAATTATAATGGAACATTCAAATTATTGATTTTTCATGACATTAGAAAATTTTGTTCATATCATATAAGTTAAAATAAAACATCTCTTCCACATTTTAGTAAAAACTCAACAACCACCTCATTTAGAAATTAACAAGAAGACTAACATTAATTTTTTTAAAGAGTAAATAATTGTTAAAAGTTATGTGTCCTATGATAATATTAAAGTATTGATGATTTTTTTTTGAAATCATGGTTATAGAAGAAAAAAATATTTTTGACCGAAGTGAGAAAAACAATCGAATTACCCTAAAAATATTTTTGGTATTTTGAGTTCATAAAGAGTGTAAAATGAATGGAAAACATGTAATATTCATTAATAACTATAGTTTTATAAAACATCAAGGAAATATATCAGATATGGATTATATAAATTTTGTAATTTGAATTCAAACATAAATAATCTCAATTAGAATGGGATTAAAACATAAATCCAATACCTCAAGTCTCATATTTCTTTATAAGAATTAAAATATATTGTCTATTGAATATAATTTTATTATAAATGTATTAAGGAACCATAATAATATATATCATATAATTAATTTTTTACTTATGTCATCTTATCACTTCATTATTAACAATTTTTTATTAAAATAATTATTCAAGATGGTAACAACATCATTTTTCATGAATGTTTTGGTTGGTAGTCCCATCCCTTTTACATTGATCATGGTTTCATCATCAACATAATTTTAATAATAATTTCTCTATCATATAGATTCATTATATATATATATAGATTCTTTTCTAAATTTTAGAGATGAAAAAATTAATTACACCATTCGTGGGGACGGTTTGTCATATATACGCATGAACGTTGTTCTCACATTTCAACAGATGCAAAGTAATATAGGTAAATATTAATCAAAAATTAAATAGTCATTATTTCATCATATAAATAAAATATTTTCATTAAATCCGTCATTATTTTCATTCATGTAAAATTTAAATGAAAAACAAATCACAACGCTTTATGGAGTTAGTTATTCACACGTAAGCACAAGAGACACTATCACTTTCCATAAAATTGAAGGTAAGAAAGTATATGTTATATTATAATTTCATAAGTATAAATATTTCAAACATATTTAATATAAAATCTAATCACATCATAATAACAATACATGAAATATGGGGATTAAAAATGTATTCTATATGAACATTGAGAAGTTTTGTTGTATGTTTGCGTGAGTGACACTGTCACTTACAATTTGATGGGAAAACAAATGGATAATATTGATCACATAATTGGAATAAAATATAAATATATGTAGTATAATGAAATTATAATTTTATTATGAATTTCATAGTATTAGATTAATTAGAAGAAGAAATAAATTTATAGAGGTTGGGTAAGATGGTAACCTCTCAATGAGTTATCTATCTATTAATCCTTTCATAAATACCCTTTTAATTGTATATTATATTATATTATAACATTTATTTCATGAATAGGGATGTATATAATGTATGTTTTCAGGGTTTTCTCAATATATACAGATCAAGGTGATGTATAGAAGGGAAATTACACACATAGAATTTCTTAAAATATTAAAATATAATATAATAATTCTATGGACAAATCCATTCAAATATAAGTTAATTAAAATAAAAATGGGAATAGGGTCTAAATAATAGAATAAAATTAACATTAGATTGGTTTTAGTATCATTTTAAAAAATATCAATTTTATTTCCCCTTCGTTAACCATTTTTTACCTTAACTATATTAACAACCATTTAAATATTAATGGGTTAAAAATGTTACCATAAATTTAAAATTGACTCGTAAATGGACCATGGTTATTATTCCTAACCATATTAAATTAAATTTTTTAAATATATAATTTTTATTCATTTTAAATTATTTAATTAAATATTATTTATAATAAAAAATCATTAATATCAAATTTGGATGTCTTTATTTTATTTCTCTTTAAAGAAAACAATTAAAAAATTGAGTGGTAATTTAATTATTTTAAACATATATAATACGTTAAATTTATCTAAAAATTCAAGGAAGAGAATAAATAACTAAATCTATATTTCTTTTAATTCTTTTAAAATCACTTTTATTTATTTTTCTATTAATTGAATAAATATTGTATCAGTATTGAGTAATCATTAAAGGTAATTATATAATAACTAAAAAATAAGAATAAATTTTAATAATGAAAAATAAAAATTTATCTTTAAAAAAATATTTATAAACAAATTTTTTTCTTTTTAACTATATTTAAAAAATTAATACATATTAAAGTCAAGAGAGTGACATATTAAGTTTATTGTTATCTTAAATTAATATAAAGTCCCTAATCTAATACATACGGTCCTAAGTTACCATATATTAAAAATTTGGATCTAAATGGATGAAATAAACTAATACAATAGGAAAAAATAATGTTTTAGAAAAAATTTAAATCCATATCAAATTATTTTAAATTTCTTTTTCTTATTTTACCCTAACCAAGGTGACAAAAATATACTATATTAAGTATTCATATTGACCAAAAATAAAAAAATACCTATTTAATTTTATCCTCATGATTGAAAATATGGAATCTATTTTTATTGATTAAATTATTTTATGAAGGGAAAAATAATTTTAAATTAAGTGTGAAAAAATATAACGAAACCCATTTAAAAAAACTCTTTTAAGCTTAAAGATGGTTTCAATCATATCCTATGTTTAAAAAAATATTAGATGAAAGTTAATAAATATTATTTAATATATAATACATAAATTTCATTAAAATTATTCACAAATGATGATAAATGTAATTTATTAAGATAAAATAACATTGTGTCCATAAAAAAAATTCCAAAAAATATATATTTTACTTTAATTTATATGAAATTAAATACCAATGAATCAATTTTATTCTTAAATTTTTGAGAATTTATTGATTAATATCAAAAATCTCTAGTTTAATGGCTCTATTATAATGGTATACATTATTATCGTTAATTTAGAATTTTTTTGTGTGTGTATCATAAGGTATCAAAAATAAATTCAATGAAAAGTATATATATTAAAATCTCATGGTGTTACGTTTACCCCCTTAATAAATTTCTACCCAAAAATTTGTTTCATTTCTGAAAGTAATGGTAATATTTATTCTTCATTTCTTATTCATGTTCACACATTTCTTCTTCAAACCTATGATTTTTCCATAATATTTCACGAGTCGAGATTGGTTATTACTTATCATTTATTCCATTTCATCAATAATTTGGATAATTTTTTCTCTATATGATAGGTTATGTTCTAATTATATACAATTGTTTTCTAGTATACATGTTGGGACTATCGTATAATTTTTTAATAGGTACATGTTGAAGATTTCAAAGACATTATAATGATTTGGAGGTACTTCTAACTGATAGGAAACTACTCTAATATGATCCCGAATATAAAATGCTCCAAAGTAAAATGGACATAGTTTCCCATTAATTACATATTTTTTATCCCCTTTCTATGATGATATTTTTAATAATACAATATCTAAAACATGAAACTATAATTCTGTCCATCAATCACCAAAATAACTCTTTTGTAAACTTTAAGCAGCCTTGTTATGTTTTTTGATCACTTTATCTTCTCGGTTTTTTATTTCATAATCTATGGAACCTTTAGTTTTATTTCTCCAAATTCATCTCAAAATGTTTTAATTTTACAAAACATCTCATAAAGTGCTTCATTTCTATCCATTTTAATACCCAAGGTAATAATTGTTATAGGATACATTTACATGATTGATATATTGATCCCTGATAACTTGAAAATCTAGTGGTTTTTCCGATAACATGTCTTCAAAAATTTGAATAGTCTTATCAGAATTCCCTTAATTATGAGGATGCTATGATGTGATGTGTTTTAAATAAATATCGCTCTCATTTTTAAGTATCCTCTAGAATATGTATGTATATCTTGGATCGTTGTCTAAAACAATTGATAGTGGTTCCACGTAAAGTATCATCACTTCATGAATTTATATAAAAGTAAAGTTATAATGGGAGAGCAGATATCATATAGTGATAATATGTTAATACTTTTTTAATCTATCTATGATTACCCATATTGAATTGATTTTCTAGGATATAATTATAAGTACTGTAATAATATCCATAGTGATATTATCACGTGTCTATAAATGAATAGTAGTGATTTTAGCACTCCTTTGGGTAGTTTTCACCCAACATTCACTTTCTAACATACTATCCATATTAAAGTATAATAAAAAATCCCTTTTCATATAATCCAACCAATAATTATCTCATATATCAATTGTCATTTTTATTCTTCTAAGATGTATGGAAAATAAAAAGATGTTAGATTCATCCATAAACTTTTTCTTTAAATATATATCATATAGGATACATAGCCTATGACAATGATTTATTAATCTCTCATGACCAACATTGAACTTGGAAGGCTTCCAATTTTTTATAGCTTCCAACTTTTTTTATACTAGGGATAATTAATTTCTTCTTTTTTCACCTTCTATATTAATAATATGTGGGAAACTGGGATAAGATTTATGATGTACCTTCACTTGTGGATTCCTTGTCCATCATTACCAGATCATTGATCAATGAGCCTCCTTAAATTCTCATAATCATAAGAACAAAATGTTCTTTCCTTATCAACACCGGAGATCCATTTTTTTCTTTTTCAGGGTGATAATGGATAATATAATAATTGTATTTTTGAAATTTTAACTATTTGTTTTAGTTTGTATTTAGTTCCTTTTTTGTGAATATATACTTTAGAATGTGATGGTTACTGTATACATGACACATCTCCCTTTAAATATAGTGTCTATATATATATTTCAAATATAACTATATATATCTCTAAACGATAGGTAGGATAATTCTATTCATGAGAATTTTAATCTCGTGAGTCATCTGCAATAACTTTTTCATTTTTTATTAATACACATCCAAGTCCCTTCATAGATTCATCACTATAATTAGAAAATCCTGCCCTGTTAGAGATTAAAGTTATTGTGGGTACACTAAAAATCCTTTTCATCTATTAAAGAAAATATTCATTACACTCCCTTATCCAGATAAACATAACCCCATTTTGAGTTATCTTGTTTAGTTGATTATAAATACATGATTTTTAAAAAAAACATTAATAGTATTATTAGAGATCACAGAATGTTTGAATCAATGTTACATTTGTAATATGTTGTTACTCTATGATTGTTGTTTTTTATGGATCAAATGAGATTCCTTCCCTTGTCTCAATTTTTCTAAAGAATGCGACATCTTATAACCAAACTCACATTTGATGAATTTTCCAAAAAATATGTAATATTCATAACATTTATAGTAGTTTTTTGGGATATCTTCCTTCATTACCATCAATTGATGATACCCTGATTATAGTTCAATCATAGAGAATAATTCACCCTCGTGAATCTATTCGAATAAATAACCAATACTTGGAAAAGCTTATTTATTCATCACTTTTATCCAATTAATTTCTCTATAATAAATAGATTAATACAATGATCCATCCTTATCAGTCACAAACAGAATAAGTAAAACCCAAGGAGAAACAATTGATTAAATAAAACTCTTATTCAATAGATCTATATGTTTCTTCTTAAATTCCTCTTCTAATCTCATAAGTCATTCTATGCAGGTTATGTGATATTGTCTCGGATCTAGGTCTATATTAAATTGAAAACTACACAAATATTTCTAGTAGAGGACAAGGAAATTGTTTAGGAAATTCATCAATGTATTCTTGAACAATGGGTACATCTATTAACTTTATACTTTCAATTTCATCTCATTATTAACTGATCATATTTATAAAGGGGAAAAACATGTGGTTCTTTGTATGTCTTGGTTTGATATATCTATATTTTGAATATTAAAATTGGTTATCCCATGAAGATAACTAAATTATACTTTAATATATAGTTTATATTTGATTTGTACATTGAAAACCAATCCATCCCAAGTATTGTGTTAAATTATACTATTGGAATGACCAAAATGATTTTGAGGTATTATAATCACCAAAGATAATAGTAGAATATCTATATATCATTGATGCTTGAGTATTTCTACTATGAGTTTTAACCAACAACTCTTACACTATATGGTTAGGGATTAAGATGATGTTCTATGCAATATTAATTAAAATAAAATACTTCACATAACCAAAATCAAACAATATAATTTTAATCTTTGATTGTACGATGAGTGTTCATACCACAATATCATTTAGAGCCATAATTTTATCAATTTTGATTCCAAATTCTCAATATTTATCCCTTGGTCTATATTGGGTTTAATGGTGGTGTCTCTACATAATATTCTTATATAAATATTGATTAGAAAAATCTATACACTTTCTATATATATATATATATAATTATATAGTTAGTTTTTCTGACATCATCTTCTTTTTTCATTGGTGTTGAAATTTTGAGGCATTAAATATCCATAAAACCCTTGAGCTATATGTCTATATATTCCACACATGTATCAGTTTAAAATTTATAAGTATGTTTCTTTCAAAAAATGTTTCACACGAGTAGTTTTTATTTATTTATTTCTCCTCTATGGTAAAAATTATTTATAAAATTTTCTCGACACTCCATTTATTATCATTCGGTCTGTGATACCACTATGCCTCTCTGAAATCTATTTCCAATGTTAGAGAGCATCATAATATTTCATCATAACTCCCAAATTCTTTAATTTGTTGAGAATTTTGTGGATGTAGTCATATCCCATCAAAGAATAGATCAATCTTCCCATTAGAATTAATGACATTACTGGAAGTGTATCTTGAAAGACTCATAATGTTCATCTCATAATTCCCCACTAATTTATTTTCCCTTTTTATCAAATAAATTAATGATATATTCATCCATTTTAAGGGGATATGAGGAAATTTCTTATTGAAAATACCTCATTTTATGTCGTCCCATTACATGGCCTTGACCTCATTCTTTATCTTCATGTTCTTGATCAGTGTCCACCTATGATGAGATTATCCCTCTAAGTAGAATATATCAAAAATAAATTTCTCTTTCTCAAATCTATGGAGAATATAAAATATATTTTCTATAATTTTATATATTATTTTATTTTCAGTGGACCCAATTTTACACTAAATATAGGGAGTAATTGATGCATAAATCATCAAACTATTAATTATTCATTCCTTAGTGAAGAATGATTATTTACATGGTTTAGGTTGACATTCATGAACTGGGTTAACTTATTCATTATCATCATGAATTTTCCAAATCCATATTCAAACATATTTAGAATACCATTTCTACACTACCCCTTTCATTTATTATTTAAAAGAGTTCTTCTATATAGTAAATTTTTTATAAGAATAATACCTATGTATGCAATTTTTTACAATTGAAATTTTAATAAGAATAATTTTTAAAAAAATTAATCCTAAAATTTTATAGTAACATGTTTCTAGGATAGTATACATCAATCTTAAAAAATTATGTTATATATAAACGTCATAATGTTTTGTAAAAATATTGTGAATAACCATAAAATATCCATCACGAGTGTCACACCAGGTGTGCGGTATGGATACTTTTGCATGAACTAGGTGATAATCAAGTTAATAAATAATCCTCGTTTTTTTAAATTATTACCCTTAGTTGAAATTGTATTATACACACATCCACATATGGTATTTGTATAGGAATTACATATCTTGGAAAACACACACTTTATACATTAACAAATATTCAAGAAGTTTTATTATATTTATACTTCTCAATAGAGTTCTTGCTATTATTTCCAACATCTATTTTCTAAAAATAATTAAGTTTTTTTATACCAACTATAGAGTCCCACCTTTATAAACATGTTTTATTATCATGATTCTTTAACTAAATATTTCATTAATAAATTTGATGTATTATTCAAGTTTACTTTCTTTTAAACTAGGTGTGTAGTACCTAAAGATCATAAATAAAACATAAATATAATATTTTTTTATTCCAGTTGTAAGACTCACATGTAATTCCATCCCATTTTTGCTCACATAAATTGACATATTGGGGATATATATCAATAAATAAAGGTTAACATAAAATGTGGTAATGGATAAACAAATGACATGGAACATGAGTGATCCAGATGGATAAAAATTCTGTCAAAACATGAGAGTGTAATCATATGTATATTATACATGATATTGAAATGTGGAAAAGTTAAAAAAAGACACATTCATAACCATATCACCAAGGTTCAATACTAAGGTGTCGTAAAATAGTCTATCATGGTTATTCACCAAGGTATCGTAAAACATGTTATCCAGGTAGATTATTTATTTACCCAAAACATTCAATATATAAGGTGGGAAACCCTTTATATAAACTAATTAATATGTAAAACATAGATCATATATTATCATAAATAATTTCACCACTAACCCATATAAAATAAAAAATAATATTTATATAAAACCATTAATTACAAAAATGTTTAAAGGATGAAACTTTTAATAAATATTAACCCATGAGAAGGGAATGTGGGTTTAATACATGGTAATAACCAATAAAATAATAATTATTACTTGTATATTAATACACATGAAAGTCAATGAGATTGCATATTCAAAATATAAAAAAGAGGGATGAGAAAATCATTGAATGATTTCGATAGAATAACACGTATACAAAGTGATTTATGGAATTGGATTAATGATAGAGAATGGAAGTCTCTCATTAATAGAAAAATATATATATAAGAATGGAATGATCATAAGGGAATAATAACATAATAACATTAAAAATAGAATACAAGACAACAAGGAAGTACCTGGATAAAATTTAGTGGAATAGAATCCCTAACCTTGTGGGATAACTTCTTTATGATTTAGGAAATTTGGCTAGAAACATATAAACTCCTCGGGAAGGCAATAGAAAGGGAAAATTTGGGGAAATACATTATTAATGTACTGGGAGTGAATAAAATTGGGTGGATAGGTAATTATTTATAGTATATGGTGGAGGGTATATTTTTATTAATTTCTAAATATAGGTCATGGAAATCTTATTGGTGGAAAATAGAAAACTATTGGGTTACACATTTTCATGTCTTATGGTGTTAACATTAAGATTGTGGATTTTGAAATATTTGATTTCAAAAACTGAAAGTCAATATTTTATATTAGTTTTTGCATGGGAAAATATTTTTTCTACAAACTACTATTTTTAAAAACATAATATTTATTTTTGACCATGAAATTTAATTTATAGGTTTGGAAATTAAATTTTATTTACAAAAATACTACATATAAAAAAATTAATTTTTTTCTTAGATTAGTTTTATTAATTATTTTATCATTATTAAATATTTATGAAGTTATAAAACATACCAAAATAAAAACGCAGTAGTTTTACTATTCACTAAAAAATAATGTATTTTTGTAATTTCTCAAAATTTTACCCGAACCTAATTCTGATCTGTTGATTTAACAATTAATTTTTTATTAAAATAATTCCATTAATATTATACTATTATATTTTAAATAAACTCCCTTATTTATTGAAAAATGTTTTTTCTATTATATAATAAACTTTTTGAATGTTATAAATATCACATATAATATTAATAAATTGAATTATCATTTATATTTAAAAAGTTTGGTTTAAGTCAATTTTGTGAAATTAATTTTCTATTTATAATATAAATTTTATCATAAATAGTTTTTTAATTGTATATTTTCTAAAAAACAATTAATTTTTCATTATATCAAAATCTATTTATCATGTTCATCTTTAATGAAAATGGAATTGATGAAACAACTATTTCATTTCTTGAATAAAAATAAATTAATTTATAAAATTAATTCCAAAATACATATCCCCTTATTAAACTAGAATTTTTTTTATGGGTAATGTGCATGATGGTGGTACTTTTATGTGGTGGCTTTGCTAAAAATTTTCTTATAGTGATCTACAATAACTTAAACTTCTCACATAGTCATTTTCTCTCAAGACTTGCTTATTGAAGCTTTTATTCGGCATGTTCATGGGTGAACCAGATTAACTCTAACACCCTCACAATTTCTAAGAAATGTTATTTAGAAGCAAATATTATACTACTTGAGGAAATTATTTCTCCCTTTTTAACTAATTATATTTTTGAATCTTCTATTACATACATTATTTCTAATGGTAACACTGATACAAATTTTTATAATTCTCAATGGTCATATTTACTGACATTCTTGTTTCCTAATGGTCTGATCCTAATGGTAACCTTTCATTTTATACCCTATATATACTCTAACATTATCATCCCGAAAGATTCATTTCATTTATTATAATATTTATGCATGTCCCTTGATAATATTTATCATATTCCTAAAACATCTATTTTATTTTAATATTTTTATACATGTAATGATATTAATTATATACTTTAATTTGATGGAGTTTACATTAGTGTTGGCATTTTTATTTTTAATTTATCCCCTTATATGGTTTTTGGTTGTTAGAGTCATCATTAATTCATGATATGTAATGTTATTGGGAAATGTATTAGTATTTATATGTGTTTCTATTGGAAAAAATACATAAATAGTTATTTATATACGTGGGTTCTTTTATTAAGTATATTATTTCAATAATAAAATTTCTTATTTGAAAAAATATTTTGGATCTCTAGAACCATTTGAGAAAACTATTATTTAAAATATTGTTTTCATGTAATTTCCATTTATATAAATGTACAAGTCTATATATACACAACTCTTTACATATAAATATGTATATATCACACTGAAATATATATAAACGTCCATAGGAATGACATGGGTTCAAATGAAGAGGCACAGATTAAATTTCACACCAAGGCATAAAATATATGTTGATAAAACCATTAAATCCCCAAAAATGGAAATAATCAAAATAAACCATATATCACTGTGAATAACTAATTAAAAAGTTTTTATTAAAGATTACATTTTATTTAAAAACATCAAAAAATTATTTAAATAATATAATGGTAATTCTTTCAAACACAAAGCATACATATATTTTTTATACAATGCATGGTCATATGAAACATTTAGAAAATACATATTTTATTATCAAACTAATAGTTTAATATATATTTTAAATTAATTAATAAAACTAAAAACATGAGAAATTTAATTAATTCTATTTATAAAATTCCCAGTATCATATGGAATGTTTCATAAAGGACATTTATGAATACACATACCTCAGATGTGTGTGGATGCGATGAAACACTTTAATAGGGAATGAAAAATGTCTAATGATTCAAACACACACCTAATAATCAAAATAAACAACCCAAAAATCCAACCCTCACCATAGGGTTTCTGTATGAAGGAACTATTCCATTAAGAGAAGGGAAAAATTAAGAAGATTTTAGGATATTAGGTAGAGGGTTTTACTTGTGAAGAGACCACCAAAATATTGAATAATAAGCCTCAAAATTTAAGGAGATGAAGGAGGAGATCACCCTTGGTGAACATTTGTCGATAAAAGTGTGTTAGATGGCGAGGAACCATTCTGGGATATTAATAGAGACAAAGAAAAATGAAAGGATAATTTTTATAATGTTCTAAGAATGATTCATGTTAGGGATGTAAAGTTCATTGAACCATGTGTTAACCATGCTCCCTCCACTATATAGAAAAACTCGCATCATAATTTCTTTCAATATAGTTTGGTAAAATATTTATAACTATTCAAAACATGTATATAGTAATTGCAGACACTCTCTCTATCTCACCACATGGTTTCCTCTAACCATGAGAATGCTATATAAAAGCACCTAAACCCTCAAAACTCTCCCATTTTTTCCCCTAAGTGTTACATAGTTTAGAAATAATATTAAACTACTCACTCAATATAAACCATAAAAAATTAAATAAGGATGACCCCTATTTAAAGGAAATATATTGGTTTCTATTAAACTATCTGCATTCACACTGTGTATATTGAAAAACATCCTAAAAGAACTACAACATAAAGATTACATAAGAATTTAACCCATAAAACAATGATAATATCAATGACAAATAAATAAATAAAATAACAAGGAATATAAAATTTATTATTTGATGTGTTTCCTAATAAAGAAATTTCATCCCATAATCGTTTTAGAGTATAAGAAATGAATCAATACTAGATCCCTTAACTAAATAATATATCTTCCCAAATGGTTATTGACAAAGTGATCCACGACTGAATAGAACTACCAACACTAGTGTGATTATAATCTCCCCAAATCACTCCTGACCAACCATTGGTGAAATCAAAGTCTAAGACCCAAAGTTAATATCTCCATTATTTAGAATTGTATTAACATTATGGTCTTACAAGACAGGGAATACAGATGGGTAACAACCAATTCAACCTGAGACCTAGATCAAAAGAACACAAAGAGACCACTTGATAAAATAATAATTACTAATTTCATAAGAAGCACATATATCTAATCAATAATATGATATTAAATCACTCAAAATTAGTCAATGGATCATATAATATTAGTGAAACAGAAATAATAGGATCGTAAATGGAAAGTAATAAAATATTACCTTGTAGGTTTGAATAGGATAGCTACCATGATTTGGATTTGATGTGGGATTCTTCTTCATGTGGTAATATCCTAACCCGTATAGTATTTTAATATTCTCAAGATGACCACCATGATAGAAGTCCTTTGGAAATTTATAGAAATGATGCTTGGATTTCGTGATCTAGCCTCACTAGAAGCACAGAGGTAAGAAATTCTCTGGAAAAGTATAAAAATATTAAAAATGTATCTTCAAAGATGAGTTCCTCTAATATACTCCTTTTACCAGATGAAGAATACTCTTTAACACCAAGGGATTTGGGTATATCCGCTAAAATGGGTTTTCCTCTAAATATTTACTGATAAATAAATAGATTTTCCATCAACACCTTAAAATAAACAACCATATATGAGAAACCAATATCACTTAAAACACTCATTTGAAGCATCCTTTAAAGGACCATTTTGAAACCATAAAACTATTTTACAAGAACGTGGTTTTAAAGAAGTAATTCCTTAGAATTACCATTTATTTAAATGTAAAAAGCTATAAGTAAACATATGTGGATATATTGATTTTTATATATCACAGTCATATATATATACATGAATATTTAAAAGAATTATAAAAATCTAAAAATTAACTGTCACACCAAAGCATAATAATTTTCTAGTGAAAACCATTAGTCCCCAAAAACTTAATATAATCCAAGTAAATCATAAATAAAACTTAAGAACAAATTATCATAATTTCATGAAAGGTCTCCAATAATTTTACGCATCCTGAATCCTACAAAAGAGACTCTTAATTTTTTTAAACACCAAGATTACAAAGATTTTCAAAACAATACATGGGTATTTAGAACTATTATAAAAATTCATTTTCTAAAATAAAACCACTTTTTTATAAATATTTCAAAATAAATTTATACTATTAACAATAATAGTTTAATTAAGATGAATTTGTAATTGCTTAATCATCATATTTCATGTTCTAAAAAGGACATGGATGGAAATACCAACTTTATAAGTGTGTGGGTGTGATAAAACTATGAATATAGAAGCAAATATGTCTAAAAAGTCATCAATAAACCTAAAAATAAATGATAATCTCACATAATACAAACCTCACATGGTTCATCCATGAAGTAACCAATCCAAATGGAGGAGAAAAAAGGAATAGGGAAGGAGAGGATGGAGTGGGGTTTAATCGTGAAGAAACCACCAAAATCTGAAAGAATAAGCCCCTAAAATTGAAAGAGGAGAAAGGGGAGGACATCCATTGTGTACCTAGGTCCAACTGGGTGAGATTGAGAGAGATTATACATTTTTATTAAAAATAAAGATGGAAAAAATATAAAACCCAATTTTTTTTAGTGTTTTGGGAATTTCACTTGGTTAGGCCTCCCAGTTTATGAAACTATTAACCAACCATGTGCCTTATACTATATAAGGAAACCACCAACAAATTGTTTTAATCTACATTTGTGAAATAATGAAACAAACATTATAATATGTTTCTGATGATATTATAGACACTCTCAAATAGTCATTGTATAGTTTTCTCTAATAGTGCACATGTCTTATGCCAGATCCCATGCTCTCTAGTTTTTCGCATGATTTCCCGTAAGAATGTCATGGTTTGGAATAAATTGTAAATTATTTGTGTGACATAAATTTTTCATGAAGAATATTAACTGAGGATCACCCCTAAATAAAGGTAATATCATATTTTCTATTAAAATATTTCCAATGACACTTCATAAATGAAAAAACTACTTTAAAACTCCAAAACTCAAAATTTCTATGGGAATTAAAACCAAAAATAAACTACAAGATCAAATACCAAAAACGAAAAAAATAAGGAATAAAAAATTCATGGTGTGATAAATAGAGCATAAAAAAGAAAAGTAATGTGTTATAAGGTATGTTCCACCACATTAAATGTTACTTTTGTGATATTATTTTATGTAAACTCAATATAATGGTATTCTTAAGTTATGACGAGTGAGATAACCCATTAGTAACATACATTGATTTTAAATATTTTATATCATAACACAATAAAAATCATAATTAATACACACACCCAAAAACACAAACTACACTGAATCACCCAATTCATGGGTTTCACTCTAATTTTAACCATGATATGATAATATCCCAGTTGGAAAAGCGTGAAAGAGAAAGATAGAATAAAATGAATCCATGAAAACCATAAAAAAATTTATATTCCATTTTCATGAATTTTGAACAATTTAAATTGGACTTGATGATTCTCATTAAGAATCCAAGACTTTACCCATATTTTCACGTTGTATGATGATATAACTGGAAATTACAACCTATGCATCCTTTTGGACATTACAATTTTACTTTTATTGGATCATTCATTACTCTATGACTTTAAACCATATGGCCAATTTGATTTTATCATATAAAAGATTCTAAAATATCCCCCTTATGATTTATCATATGAAATATTTATAATGATATAATTATATAGAATATTTCTCATACATAAGGATAACACATAAATCATAATGTTATTTAAATCATATAATATGATTCTTTATACAACATTCTTGTATGATATAGCCAAATCATAAACTATGATTATCTTATACAATGATGTTATGGTATCACTATATCGCAACCAATGATATACCCATTTACTTTTAATATTAAATTTTCAACATGTATGATGTAACATAAAACATAGTTTTATCATAAAAAATGTATAGCTATAATATAAAATTCATTATAATTTTTATGCAATATCTTCATCAATATCCCACTTATACTCTATCCTAATAGACGTTATACAATTTTACTTTTTATTGAATTATATATATATATATTTTCCAATTATATCCAACCCTCCTTTTGGATATCTTCCAAAACAGTTTTGGAAATATATCATTATCTTTATCATTTATTGGATTATATATATAACCTTATGAATTTTCTTCCAAAACTCAGTTTTGGTAATCTCTAAAAACAATTTTAGAAGGTACCTCTTTATTTTGATAGGCTCAATACTCATTTATCCAACACAAAATTGTTACCCCACATTATAATATAGTATTTAAACTAAAAATAAGTTCATGAATTCATAATTATAATCAATGAGATACATATATAAAAGAATCAATACTAATAAATCTATAAAGGCATATGGAATGATTTCTATGAAAACACATGTATCATTGTACCTAAGTTTACCAGCCATATAATAAACAACAATTTAACTTCACATGATTCCTTTTTCTAGGTAATAGATTAACCATGGGATATAGATTATTTTAATCCCATATAGTTACTCATAAATTTTAAATTCTATCAATATAGACTGAAAAAATAGATGAAGACACCATATGTCATTCACCAAGATGGATAATAACATTACATTCCCCTAAACTAATAAGAAATCACTTCGTTTATCTTTTCTAATAATGTTGGTAAACCCCTTTAGTATGCCTCAATCTAGCCTTCAACTTTCATACTCACTACGTGGGAGTAAAAATATCATCTTGATTAAAATTATCTAATGACATGATTTGAAACATACATAACCAAATATTAATTATCCCATCCACTATTCTATCATAATAAATATATCATCATAATAAGTTCTCATGCTATGTATTCTACCTAACCTCATGTATTTGTGAAATCCAAATAGTGAACATCCACCCTGATTATACCAAATATATAGTTTATAACACTCTATTTAGTAAACTCTATGGTCCATCCATCCTAAATATCTTTTTTCGTGCATCATGTGTATATTTTTTATCCTAATACAATATCAAACTCAAGTTAAACTTAATATTTCATCATAGTATAAAATGCTTTATAATGAACATCAGTTATGGAAAACTCAATGTTATACATTGAGTGTTTAATTATTTTTCACTTAATCTCTGTGATCCAATAAATATGAATGAATAATAAACTGCAGAATCATTGTCTATAAAATGATAGATTTTTTTATACCTATATGATCATTTATGAAAATAATAAAAAATTCATGCATAATCAGTAGTCTTATGTCTCGTATTAAATATTTCTATAATGATTTATTTTTAATGCATTTTAGGTTATGTTAATCTTATTATATCTCGATGTAATTCCGAAAACATATCATTGTGACCATCTTCAAAAACCCACTCACTAAACTCCTTTAATGGGTAAAAACTGTGATGAAATCAATAAAAGTAAATTGTGATATTGAATATCATATATTTGATGTTTAACTCATTAAACATGCATTTAAACTCTTTTACTTAAAAACATCCAATGTTACGACTTTATAAATATGGATGTATAGTTTAATATATTTCTAATTTCATCATCTTAATTGAAATTTTTAATTAAAACATTTTGTTTTAGATTGTTTTATGAGATATATGTAACTCTTTACATTATTTAATTACCCAAATAACTAAAACATATTTAGGATATTAAGTTACATTCACATTAAAATAAAACATTTATAAACCATTATTTTTAAATTATTGAACTTCTTTATGTTCAAATATACTCCCACTATTCTCATGGGAACAATATTTTCTCTAGTATATTGTGTTAAGATAGAAAAAAATATTTTTTCAAGAAAGAACACTTATTTATTTTGAGTGATAAAATATAACTTTAAAATATGAGAAACTATATATCATATTGTATTTTATGTTCTTAGAGCATTATTCAGAAAATAATTATTAATTCAACAAAATGCATCACTGTTGGTGGTGGAGTCAAGATTCCATATATTTTAACTAAAATATTTTTTAAATTCTTTTATCTAGTATAAAGGATTTTTAAACATTTTCCAACATGATATAGAGTTTACTGATTCATACAAAAAAATATCACCTCACTTTTCACGCAAAAACATTTGTTAAATAAAACATCTCTTATCGTATAATAGAAATGAGATATGAATTCACATCCTTTATTTAAATATAGATATTCATAAAATATTAAATGTTATTACATATTATTATAATATAGACATTTGATACTAAATTCTAATATTAACTATAAGCTCCATCAATTTTTCCTTGATTTTCAACTCCTATATATTTACCACATATTTATAGTATACATTGGGTCTCATATACCTTTCAAAATCAGGAAATTGATTTTATAACATAGATAACTAATGTAAACTCTCCATTCATATTATAAAATTCATTTATGTGAACAGAAAAATGATATCATACGGAAACATTAATCCTCATTCTTGAAACAACCTTTAGGATTGAAAAAATGACAGAATAGTATAAGAAATATTTTTATATTTTTTAATGGAATTTTATTCTTGTATATTTTACTTTTACCCATTTATATTATAAATAGATAACTAGAACCTAGAAAAAACATACCCATTTAGAACATCAAAAACACATGAATAAAACAGGGTAAATTTCTATTATACTCATTCACTCATTCAAAACATTCCAAATGATGATTACAGAATGAATTTGAGAGTGTAAAAAATCTATAATGTAAACCATCATATCTCAAAGTATTTGATATATCCAATCATATTGAAAACATGTTTGGATACTAATGTTCCACCAGTCATCTTCTATCTAATTCCATAGGAAACTCAAGTGAATTTATATATTCTTTTCATAATAAAATATATCCACCTGTTGAATAAAATTATCATTATGTTTTTGAAAGAATTAATTTCATTAACCCATATATGTTCCATTTATTCCTAAAAAAATTTTCTATATGAATCCTGTAAATTTATTCAATTAAGCCCCCACGTAAAAAATATTTATCCAAATTTTATCTTTTATGTTGATGATTTCATTTTATCTATGTTGGATCACTCGTGGAGTGATACCCACTATGAGTGTGATAAATCAGTGTCAAAATTTATTTAATTCCCCTTTTATTATCAAGATTTTTGAATAATTTTCTTTGAAAATTATCATAGAAGTTGAAATAAATGAATACATCATATTTTTTAATGATATTTACCAATTTAATGAATGAATACATTCCTAATTTTTACTGGTTATTACCCCGCACACATAGTCCCCTTATTATTGTCAAAAGAAACTCAAGAAAGGGTATAACCATAAACTTATACAACATATACAACCAACCATGTATAATTCAACATCAACATAATAGAACATAATGAATAAAAATCACAACATAATCATTGGGACTGAGCAAGGTATCTATATAATTTGATATTATTCCTCCTTTATTGATAGAATTTTTTTTTATGTTCCTCTCATGAAAATTTAAAAAATAATTATATCTCATTTCTCATAAATCTTTTAAAATTTATCATTTAACAACATTTCTTGAATGTTATTTTGATAATAACAATGTAATAATACCATTATTTCGGTAGGATTAATCTCATTTAAACATATAAAATTTGAGTAAAAAATTCATTCTTGTTTTTATAGAATGTTCGGCTAAAGCCTTGGTTATTCTCTATCTCATGATATATAAATTACCACTATCATTTTTTAATTCAAGTATTTTTGAATTAAAATGTAAAAAACCATTTAAAAATAATTAATACTCATGGTATTTACTCCATGAATCATTTGGATAATATATAGTCATATTCTCTTCAAATATTATGGATTTATTCCCTTTGAATATTTTTAAATTCATGGAAGTGTATACTTCTACAGGATGAATTTATTTCTTATTGTGTGGATATCCTATCAAATTCCATTATTCTTATTAGAATCACCAATCAAAAAATCCTTATGTTTAGTTTTAAATATAATCTCAACGACATCAACTTATTTCAATTTCATCCTAATATTTCTATTATAAAAAATCATATTTTTTACAAACTAAACTCCTAAAAAAACTAAGTATTGAAGCAACCATACCTATCACAATCAACAATATGAAGTGAACATTCCCTTTTGGATCCTAAGTATAAAACCTAATAAACCATGAATATTTACTAAAATTACAAATCAAGATCAATTTTAAACCCATACTAACCAAATGAAGAAACTAAACCAACCATATAGAGCGATCAAATATACAAATAAGGATAGACAATAGGTCTGGATCGACGTAATGAAATAATTTGATCTACTTTGTGTCATAAGTGATTTTAAAATTCATTCCATCAGTGAATCACCCTTATGATAAATTTTTCAGGACCTCAAATAGAAATAAAAAAATTTTACACATTTTAAACCAAAGCATCACCAAAAAATATCAAGAAAAAGTAATGACAATAAATAAAACTCCATCCTCAAGAGAATTCATAAATCTCCTCACATGGATTTTTTGTCAATGCATCAAACATATCTCCTGGTTTTGGAAAATTTTATGTGTGAATATATATAATCAAATAAATGAGTCACAAAACAATCATCTCTATGTTTTTGTGGGATAGATCATTATAGAAAAAAATAGTGATTAAATAAATAAAAATTTCCCATAAAAAATATATCAACCTTCCAAAACATCATGAATACATAGAAACATGTAGTAATATATTTTTTATATTATTTCCTTCATTGATCAGAACAAAAATCACACTACTAAAAAATAGGGGAATCACCTTTCATCCCTAAAATATAACATCCCTAAAATAATTTTAACGAGGAATTATACGAGAGTAAACATAAAAAAATATACCTCAATTACTGCGGTTGGTTGCAATCACATCTATAAACATTACTTGTAGAACTATTCAATTATTAGAGGTATTAAAAGAATATCACTAATATATGATTTATAGGGACAAAATTAGAACCTATGAATTTCCTCATCAACCGTATCCATTGATAAATTGGTACCTTATCTCAATTTAATCTGACCTAGAGTGTTTTATTGTATTTTTGGATTAGTTTATGGAACTATGATTATTATAGAACCTCACTAGAGGATAATTTTCTTCAAAACCTGTATATTTTAGTTATGTGTTCATCCATAATATTTTTTTATATACTTATGATGTAACTATATATTCATCCTCAGTAGCTATTAGGGTCACTGTTGTTTGCTTATTTTAATGCCAAAAATACAACTTATTCAAATGATAAATACTACACTGAATGATTGCTTTCTATTATCAACTGCCCAAACCATTTAATACTTGTAAATCCTTCTATTTATATCTCGGATTTATTCGAATACATCATCCCATAACTGAGAGTGTTTATTATGTTTCTCAAGATCTACATTTTTTACTAAAATTGGTGTTTCATTTACATTGTAATAGTATCATTCATAAAGGGTGACAACAAAATACAATGCTAGGTCTTGAAATTGAAAAGTGCATAATTATTCCAACCAAATATATAAATAGATTCTCAATAATTATTTTCCCTTCCTCAACCTATTTGATTTGATTCCCATCGAAATTGGTGTGTACATTCCAGTAGCTTCATTCATCTCCATCTTCTTCAATATAACCTTTCCAAATTTTTCTTGTGAGGTAAAAATATAACCTATTGCATGCACATTAGTATCACAATGAAGAACTATATTTCACGAATCATTGAAATTTCAAACTTTAATTTCATGTTCTTTGAGAACTTCTCACATAATCTTTCTTCATTATCGGAACATATTATGTCATAAATATACATAATGTTGTGTTATTATTTTTTATGTATATATTACTATCCACCTACCCTTATGAATCCTCATATTTTTCAGATACTCATAAAATGTAAAATTAAATTATCTTGGATCGTTATTCAACCTATTGAGAGTACTTTTTATCTTCAACACCATTATGCCATTTGAATCTTGTACAATACCTTCAAGTTATTTCATTTACACTTCTTATTCAAGATAAATGTTTTGAAAAATTTATTTAACATTTATATTAATTTTTTTATGATTTTAGTAGCTATAAACCAAACTTTTTTGATAGATTAAATACCAACCACTTTGGAAAAGTATTTATCAAATTTAACCCATTTAATTTATGAGATTCCTTTGCATAATAATCTAGTTTATCTCTATTCACTTCCCCATTCTCATGAAACATATTTATAAAAACTAATTTGGCTCCAATCAAATTCTTTTTAATAAGTATATGAAAAATGTTCCCCAATTTCTTTCTATTCAATCCAAAATAATTCCTCATTCAGGTCCTGAATCCAATCATTATGTTTAAGATATTCCTCAATATTCTATGGTCCTAATTATTTTTATAATACTGATATTTTTAATTTACATGATATTATATCTTTTATGCACACCTCAATTTTGATCCCCAATAATTTTATAAGTATAAATATCTTTTATTAGACATGTATTTATGTATTTAGAATTCAATTGTATAATTTCACCACTAAAAAATATTAATGATTAATATTTAGTTAGAATCAATATGTTTTTAAAATTTTATATAACATATTATGAGATCAAAAAAATTATACTCATTATATACAAAGATATTCTACCTAGTTCAACATTCATTTAAAAAAAATTATTTCATTACTTTCAATCATTAATTCATATTTCTTATGATAACATATATAATATTTTCTATTCTGTGTGTAACTAAAGGAAACCATATCATTATACTTATCATTAAAATTTTCTCCACTTAATTCCTTTTTATTTATCAAATAAGGAAATTTTAATACCCTAAAATGATTAAAATTTGGATTCATTTTAATCCATGTCTCATCGAAGAGTGTGTAATAGTTAGGATTTCAAAGACTTACATTCAAAATTATTTTATTGTTTTGATGGCCCATAACAAGTAATACAATGTGGTTTCAAGTACTACTAAAATAGTGTTATTCATATCAAACAGAATCAAATTCTTTTATTCACCCAGTTCATTTTAATGAGATGTATATAGTGAATGGAATTCATGCTTGATAACGAGCTCATTCAGGTATTTAGTGAATGGAATTTTTTCATATTGACTACTATTTTCCAAACTCAATCTCTTCAATTTTGACATTTTTCTTTTCTCTTCCATTCATTTAATGATTTTGGATTTATCAAGACACAATAATTCGTGTGTCATAAACATGATACATGTTATTATTTTGAAATAATCTATTATAATGATTGAATATCCTTCCCAATGCTTCGTCCAATTAGTTATGGGACCACACGAATCAGTGATATTCGATTAAAAATTCTTTTATGTTTGAATTTGAACACCATTATTTATTTTTATTCATTATTTTCCTCGTTATTAATTTTTTAAATTTTTTTATGGTGTCTTCTTTTAGTAATAAAAAATTTATCCGAACTTCTTATTGGACCATTTTATTTATATTATTTTATATAAGGCGACCAATCCTTCTATACCAGAACCCATTTTTAAAATTTTTTACTTACTTAACATCCTATATTTTATTATTCAACATAAAACTTATTTTTAAAGGTTATAAAACCCTTTATAACAAGAGTAGAAACATTATTTATTTTTATTATGTGTCTATTTTTTGTGAATATTACCTCATTTCCCACATCACACAATTTTATTACACTCAACATATTTTTCTTTTGTCTATCAACTATCAACACATTATCTAGTCTAATTTTAATTTTTCCTATTTTTGTTACCTCAATACCTTTTATCATTAAAGAAATTTTTTCACTAAGTTTAATAAATCCACATTCATACTTCTGAACATTTTTAATAATTTTCATATAATCTATCATGTGATATTAATTCATACTTTTTTTGATCCAGATATATTTATATTTTTAAGCATTAAATGAAACCTCAACCTCATTTTCCCATTTCCTAAACTGACATTGAATTTGGTTTTTAGAAAAAAAAAATTGACATATATTTAGGTTGAATGGGATAAAAGAAACACATATATTCAAGTTGTTCCCTAGTTGATCACATATTATACACACATATTTAAATAATTAAAAATGACATCTCAATTCAACCACATTCTACAACTATTGATTCCTTGTATGATTTCTCACTTGTGATTGTTGTATCCGTATTTATTTAAGCTCTCTTATCAATATAGAAAAAGGGATATTAAACTAGTATTTGTATTCCTTAAGAAAAAACATTACATAAGGCTTGTAGTACACAAAAATATTCTATTATGATTAAAAAATATTCTTTTGAATGAATTAGTTTTTCTCTATTTTTGTCCCTCAAATGATGATATCTCACAATGTACCACCGCGTTGTTCTTGATTGAGTACTTGTGACTGATGAAGGTTCTTTTTATGAATTTATTTCATTTCAAATATGAGTATATATGAATATTTATTTATAATGTTATTTTATTCCATATTATATTCTTTCATAAGTTTCTTCAGTAAATATAGTATCCCATTAGACTAGAACTATTATAGAACCTAATTTTTCATATCATTCATATTTATTATTTTATATATTAATTTTTTATTTCTTATAAAATTCTCCTTGTTCTCCAAATTACATGTTCTTATTACATTAAATTTTATCATCCTTCTTATTGGATTTATCATTATACTTTATGAGTTTGTCAATTTTTATAAACAATTAGATAATAGTGAATGTAATGTCATAAATGATATTTTTTTCACAATAATATGCTCCAAACAATCAATTTATTTGAAAATATTTCATTTTTCATCCAGATTTTTACTTTTATTATCATATTATCTTTCATAAAAGTTGGGATTACTCTATCTGTATTCCAGTTTCTTTCAAGTACATATTGATTTTCATTCTCATAGTATATTATATAGAATTATCTCATTCATTTTGGAAAAATCATCAATGTATTGAGATTTATCTTATTGTTAGTTAATATCTTATAACTCGCATTCCCTAATCACTCTTTGAGAGACATATCTATGTGATTTTTTTATTAATAATATTTTTACTATCAGTCAAACATTAATCTTTAGACAAGAAGTTCATACTAATGGAACTTAGTAAAATAATTCTTTATTACTTTTTATTGATAATATGCAGGATATCTAGTCATGTATTTCTAGAAATATTCCTCTTAATAATTTAATCATTTAAATTATATATGATTGTTAGGAGAAATATTTCCAACCTTATCACAAATAAAACTTTTGAAAGTTTGTTTTCCTATACACATACCTATTCCACATTCTATGAAGCATCATGAAATTTGAGAAAGATTTTATCAAAATCATCCTTTTCATCTCATACATTTCAAATTTCATACTTCCGCTCTGCCTTTATATATTTTACAATTTAATGATAATTTCCTTTTCATAAAATAATTTTTTTCTTAAGTACAACTACTATTGCCGTTAAAAACTAATTGAGATTACTATGATGTTCATTAATGGAATATTTATCAATATCTTTATCATTGAGAATAGAGATATTAAAATAAAATTTTTCATGTATGTTTCCTATCTGTTTTTTAATACCTTTAAGTCCTCTGGAGTTTTTTTAAGATATCTGTTATTAGAGAAAACAATTTTTAAAATATTAAATAACTCACCAATAGTTCCATAATAATTTATCATATTTTTGTCGAACTATGTTTATTTTATTTGAAACATGTATTTTCTGAGATTTTTATTTCTTTTATAAATATTGTGTATATTGTTTCAAATAGAATATTTAGTTCTGTATCCTAAGACCATAGTGGTATCCTTTTTGTATAATGATGATAAGAAATCACTAATTGACATCCAATAATTTTTAATGTTATGTTTTTTAGGTAGTTCTTATGTTGTGACCTCATTAGGCATAATGAATCCATATTGGACTAATTCAAGAACATCAAGCCCCAAAGGGAGAATTTAATAAATGATTTGTGTCATGAGTAAATCTATTTTATATATCATTTTGGGATATATTTTTAATTTATTGAATTGTGTTAATATATCTTTTACGCATGAGAAAGACAAAAAAGATTAAGCATTTTGATGATACCAATTTTTGGATCACTTCATGGGAGAAACACGTTAGGGGTAAACCAGTCTGTATACTTATTTTAATTAAAATTTACTCTCACAACTATTTAGTAATTCCATCATTATATTCTCATTGAATCAAAAATAAATAGACAAAAGATTATTATTCGTAAGGTTCACACACTTTAATAATGAATATGTCCTTAATGTGTCATGATTATTATCTCATGCACATTTCCCTTTATTATTATCAAAAGGAACTCAAGAAAATGTATGAACATGAAAACATACTACTACTGGAACATACCATTTGAAATTTCACATCTATAGAATTTAAATAAATAGGAAATATCATTAAATAATATTTGAGTCTCAATGTGGACTCTATAAAAGTTGATACTCTTCCTCCTTCGTGTATAAAAAAACCATCAATATTTTCTCAAATTCTTCTGAAATAGATGCATATATTTTTTCATTATTCTATATATAATTAAATTTTTAATCAATTAAAATTGCATGAAATTTTTATCATAATAGTTATGGAAATATTATTGTATGTCATCAGGCCTCAACTAATTTAATTTAATCATATTTTAGGTAATAATTCATTAATGATCTTTCAGAAAGTCTAATTAAAGACTTAGTTCCTTATTAATGTGTTATTTGAATTATCATAGTCTTTTATTTATTCAAAGCCTTTTTAATTATAATTCAAAATAAATTTTTTTTGAATATTTATAAAATTTAGGTTATTAACTACATGTGTAATTTAAATAATCACAAATTCATATTATTTTCAATTCTTGTTTCTTTATTCCATTTGTATATTTATACATTCATAAAATCATGTATCTTTAAAACATGGATAATCTATTAGTTGTACAGATCTCCAATCATCTTCATTTAATCTTTATTTAATCATAATTTACATGATAAATATGTTTAATTGTGAATAATTTCCCAACCTCATCAACATAAAATAAATTATTTAGAACATATATATCTAAGAAACAATGATTTTTACCCAGTAGACATTATTATAAAAGTATCTATGTATTAATGTGTTTAGGCCTTTCAAGATCAATCATTTGAAAATACCATTCCTTATCGACTGTATATAGAAACAAAAATCAACTGTGATGGTTAATAACTTTACAAATTAGGTTTAAACATATACCTCGATATATCATAAGAATAATGTCAACTGACAATATAGAGTAATCGTACATAAAACAATGGATCAACAATATTTTTATATCAACAACATAATCAACTTAGATCTATAATGAGGCATGAGTGATTGTAAAATCAATGAGGTCAATGGATATACCATATTAAAAAATTCATTTCATTGGATAGAAATTCAAAACATCACACATTTAAAACTAAGGTATCCCAAAAGAATCTCAAGACCATCTCAGAACATCATCCAACGTAGTTATTTAACCATTATTTCTCAAATGAATTCTTACATACTTGGAAATATTCATATTCATAAAAATATTATAGATAGTAATTCCTCTTTATTGGTACATGTATTTAAATAAGATAAATTCATCAATATTCAGTCTTAACATGTATAGAAAACAAATGAAACCTCATCCAAAAGAGGATTTAACAATATACAACATAATCCTTTATTAAATGAGTGTCACATTTAATATTCATTTAATAAGTATGTTTATTAAATATAATCCCATTAAAATAATGGCACTTTTTAAATAAATCATATCTATTAGTGGGAAAAGATCTATATTTTATTATGATTTGTGTAAAACTATCATTTCTACCTTCATAGTGAAATTTAGATAAACAATCATTCAAATCATATTAAATTTGACTCTTATGTGGTTGATCAGATAACCCTTTATCATAATCAATCATATGGATTAACTCAATAATAGCCCTTTAGAATCCACTTTTTATTAGGGATTCCTAGCTAAGAGAGATCGAATGGTTACGCCAGATATAGAAACCTAATTATATTAGAGTCATCCATAAACTACATTCCGTACCTAATATAATCTATGGAAAACCAAATTTATCCAAACCCACCTGGTTAGATGACCGTGGTATTTTCAAATGTTCTCTTAAAAATGAATATACCAATTATTATTTTAAAGGATTTTTTATTTTCTAACAATATTACTTGATGTATTCTCATTACATGTTTTCATACTTCTGGTGATATAGTTTTAAATCATATTCATTCCATAAAATCAATATATTTAGACCATATATATGTGTAACTCTTTACATAACTCATAGCCTATGATACAAACCCAAATTTAATTCCAACATATATTTACACATATTCAAATGAAAACAATATATATGGGTATATGAAACAATTTCTGGTAATGGCCTAGAATCATATGAAACCACTAATACAAACAAGATTAAATTTGGATTGATAGGTATTCAACCTCTAATTATCTAGACAGAGCCTATGTTTCTAGGCTAGTGAGTAGTCCAACTCAAATTCCTTCTACACATTGTTCTTTAATGGAGGGAAAATTTTAATTCCTGTATTATTCTAATACCAAATATGTATATACTTTAATTAACTTCATTACTCAAACTCAAAACCTATGTCACACCACGTTCAAACTATAAAAAATCTAAATCAACTATCATACCATGCAAATAACTCTTTAAATACATGTTTGATATCTTTATAAAATCATTTTAACAAAAAAAAAGTAATGATTAAATCCATCATAAATATATGAGTAATATGTATGAATAAAATGGATAATAACCAAAAATAAATAAATAATTTATAAATTTATAATGAGATATACATTTATGAATAATTCATATATAAAATAATTATAAAGTATTTTTCATTTATTCATACATTGTTGATATTACATAATCTAATAAATATAAATAATTTATATTCATTTCTGATAAGAACTCCATTATATTTTCCCATGTAATTTTATAGAAATGTATGATATTTAAAATATAAATATTTTTCATTTCATGTCATTAATTTAAAAATTTTACATAGTTAAACTATCATGTACCTGATTTATATAAATATTTATCACAACAATTATGGATTCCTATTTTAATGTGTTTCAAATAATTTCTCAGAAAAGGTATTTTAATTTGAACATTTATAATTAATAATTATGAAAAATTCATAATTCCACATAAAAACCTTTATAATTTTTTATTTAATAATTTTTAAAAACTTTATAAATTACCTTATAATCTCTATATAAACAATTTATATCAAAGATATTATCCATTCATTATATATAAAAGATTTGTATTGATATTAAAAATAAATATTATGGATATTAAGTTATTATATTTTCATAAAAATTTAATAAATATTTATAAAAAATATATAATTAACGAATCTATAAACACTTCATTAATTATATAATTAAATAAAAATTAAATTTCCATAATTTATTGAAATAATATAAATTATATAATTGATTTCATAATTGAAATTTTAAAATATAAAAATTTTCCTGTATGTCCTATTTTATGACTTAATTATTCAATAGTGCATGATTCAGTTCAAAATTGATATCGCATAATAAGACTATTTTTTAACTTACTCTAATAGATAATAAAAACTATAAACCACATTTTAAAATATATACCAATCGTAATCCATGATTTAGTTAAAAATTATTATCTTTATTTATGATTAGAATGTAGTGGATTACAATATTGAATATGGTGAATGGGGATCATATTTTACAAGATATTATATATCATAATGAAAATATAATTAATTTTTAATGGGAATGTTAATTGATTAAAATGATTCAATCATATGTTATTATTTCTTATATTACATGTTATGATATGTCAAAAATGTTGGATTACACTGAATCCCCTATTAAAATATATTGTGTCATATAGTGCATACCAATCATAGATTATTATATCACATATCATAAAAGAATTCATAGTTTAAATTAAATATTAATTTTTATATTCATATCTATGACATCAAAAACTACATTCATTTTTTTATTTTCGACACAGTTTTATGAATAAAATTTCATTTCATTACTCTGATACCATCGATAATTTCTTTGGATCTAATAAAACATATTCAAAATAAAAAAAATAATTAAACATAAACCAAAACCTCTATGTTATAATGTTGATACCATGAATTAACAAAATATAGAACATATGAGTGCACCTTACATCAATGATATTTTTTCACCTATTCTTCTACATGTTTGAAAAATATCCCTAAGAACCAAGAAACGACTCCTTTCTTTTATGTGTTTCCATATACTAACATGAATCACCCAATTCATGGATGGAATTCCATGTTCAACCATGATATACTAGTATCTTGAGTGGGAAAAGAAAAATGAGAAACACCATTTTAGGAAATTTTATAAGAACCACATAAGGGTTTGGATTACATTTTTATGTAATTAAACCACATTATATAGTCATTTGGGATTCAAACTAATACTCCATGAATATACTCATATGTTTTTAGTATGTAATTTAATATCATGTTGTTAAAACCCTTATAAACCATTCCTAAATATGAATTTATCATATAAATTCTTCTAAAAATTCTCTCATATATTTTATCAAATTAAATTTTTATAAATATTTCCTTTCATGGAATATTACCCATTCATTTATCCACCATTACAATTATATAGTGTTATGTGAATCACATAATATGAATCTTTACACACTACATCAATACTAAATAGACAAATCATACACTATTCTTGGATTAGGTATATATGTTATGATATATTCAAATCCCAAAAAAAAATATAACCGAAGGATTATAATTTCATATTTTTAATGCGTATGTTACAACCTATAAAAAACTTACATCATATAATAAAATATATCCTGAAACAAAATATTCTTTATATTTTCTTTTGATATTATTATCAAAATATATTCTCCACGCACGAATTAATAATTTTTAAAGCCTAGTTAATCCTTAAAATAAAAATATATTATGATTTATAAGTATTCATTTTAGTTATTTCTATTCATCATAATTTGATAAAAAAATTTATACAAAATTTCATTCAAAAATGAAATAATTTTATTTAATTAAATTGCCTTCCTGTCACGAACCAGCCCGGGTCGACCCTGAACCGGTCACCCGAGCCGGTCCGCGGCAAGTCCCGAGGGGCGTTCCCGATCCCCACGGGATGGCAACAAGTGCCGGGCATTGAAACATTAATCGTTGGGAACGATTTCAGCCCAAACTAAAAACAGGATCGAAAGAATGAATATAAACTAAACAGACAAACAGACGCTAAAGACATAAACAAACCTACACCACGACATACCTCCATGTGACCTCGCGGTCACCACCCAACCACAACCAACGTCGCTCCCACACTGAGCGACTCAAGCCAGGAAAACCTGAACACAAGGAACCTGCAACTGAAAAGGTAAAAGATAGGCGTGAGCACAAAAGTACTCAGTAGGTGAGCCCCACAACAAATCCCAATGCACCGCCAGTAAATAAAGAATCTACATAATCCAGGTTTGAACTATAATGTATAAAAGTAAGTTTTCACAATGCTTTACTTGAAAATCAAACACGAGACATTTCCCTTATTCCTTTTCGAATGTTAGTTCCATTTCATTAGTTTTAAACTCATTCTGAAAAAGCAAAGTATTACATTTTCAAATCTAACCCAAAGAGAATAAAGCATTTTCATTTGAAAACCATTTTTCCCAAAGTCTAACAGCATAGGCTGTGAAATATGACTGAAGGCAAATAAGCAAGAAAACAAGTGCATGTAAAGGTAAACAGGAAAGGAAAACCAAGTACAAGTAAAAATAAACCAGAAGTTATCAGCAATAACCATGGGCACACACACACACTCACACACTCACACACACAAACACATACTCACACGCGCACACACTCACACCCAAGTGGTCCCCCGGATGCCGACGGAAGGCACCACGCCAGAGATGGTAGAGCACCATGGGTAAATCCCCTAAGGTTCATCTAGCTCGCGTGGGACCCTAGAACCTCGTGTCTCGGTGAAACGTGGCTTAGAAGGCCACGACCCTCAGAAAACGTGGCTTAGAAGGCCACGACCCTCAGAACACGTGGATTAGAAGGCCACGACCCTCAGATATCATATGTTTAGTTAGTGTTGAAAACGTCAATCCAGCTAAGTGAAATAGGGACGACACCCATCCGGCTCACTAGCACACTAGTTCTAGTCCGCCCACCTAGATACCCAGGGTTTCCCGTGTGCTCAAACAAGCTTCACATTCACATAGTATATTACTTCCTCATATCGCAGGCCAAACCAGATATCGCACAAAAAAGTCACCATTTCCACATCCAAACAATATTTCAAAACTCACGCACGTCAAAAATACCTTTCTGAACATATAAATGTCATTACCTAATCATTTCGCAAAAACCCCTTTTTGGAAACACTCAGACAAGAACATAAACAACTTTCACAACCCAGAAATAATTATTTTTAATAACACAACAAGGGAAAACATCTTTCGTCAACCAAGAACCACACGTAAAGTTTCCAAAAAAAACAATTTCAAAAGGTCACACGACGTTTTCTCTAATCAAGGTTATAAGAAAACACCATTTTTCATAAACAGTACATTTACTAATTTACACATGCCAAAAACATTTCAAAACCCAATTCAACATGTCTTTCGTTACTCAGGAAGAACCATTTAGCGACATTACTATGAAATCCCACAATTGAAACCAAGAAAACACTTTTAATGAAATGCTAGAATTAAACAGTTTGCATTATCAGCAAATCACCACACTATAAAAACTACTTAATATTATTTTCTTAAATTTACTGAAATTTAATAAAAGGACAAGGAATAAATAAATTCTTAATTTAGAGGCAAGTGCATAGGGAGACCTACCTCGAATCGGAACGACGAATGACACGGCCCAAGACTCCCGTTGCGAAAATGGCGCATCGAATTGCGCTGTCAAACAGATCCTAAAACAGTAGACCGAAAAACGGGTTTAACGATCAATAATAATAATATAATAGCAGTAACCAATATATAATGTTAATATCAGTATTAATATAATAACAATAATAATAGTCGTAACAATGACAATAACAATAATAATATAATTAGCATAATATCAATAATAGCAATAATAATAATATCATAATATTAATACAATATTAATAATAGGAACAATGCCAATTTAATATAATCATAATATATTAATAATATAATAATGATAATAATATAAAATAATGTCCACATAATAATATTAATAATAATAATATAATGACAATAGCATAATAATAATAATAATTTAATAATAATAATAAGAATATCATAACATAATAATAATAATAAAAATAATATGATAATAATTAAAATAATAATAAATATATTAGTAGTAATAATAATAATAATAATAATAATAATAATATGTTAGTAATCATAACAATAATAATAATAATAATAATATGAAATGTTAATATCAATAATAATAACAATAAAAATAATAATAATAATAATAATAATATAATAATAATAATAATAATATAAATATTAACTTAATAATAATACAAATATTAACATAATATTAATAATAATAATAATAATAATAACATACTAATAATAATGTAATTATAATATTATTAACATAACAAAAATAATAAACATTATATAAAATTGACCAAAAAATAAGAAATAAAAAATAAAAATGAAAACAACTTACAGCAGGGGGGAACGGGTCGGCGACGGAAGGAGCAGGCGGCGCGGGGTCGGCGCAAGGCGGAGGAGCAGGGCGGAGGCCGGCGGCTGGGTCGTCGGAAGAGGTCGGCAGGCCGGGACAGGGGGGGAGTTCGCGCGGGAGGCGGCGGAGTGCGCAGGGGGAGAGCAGGGGAGGCCGACGGGAAACGGGGAGCCGGAGCCGGGGGTTCGCACGGGGAAGCTGCGCGAGGGAGCGGCCGAGGCCGGGGCGGAGGAGCAGGCGGCCAGTTTGGTCGGAGGTGAAGCCGGGATGGAGGAGAGAAGCAGGGGATGACGGCCGGAGCTGTTCGCCGGAACGGAGGCCGGTGGTGCGGTGCCGGACGCCGGAGGCAGGGGCAAGGCGGGCCGGCGGCTGAAGGGGAGGGAGGTTGGAACGGCGGGACGGTGTGCAGGAGGGAAACGGGGAGGAGACCGGCGGTCGGCTGGCGGAGAGGGAGCGCGCCGGGTCGAGGTGCTGCGCCTGGGCTGAGCGGGAGAGAAACGGGGGAGAGAGAAGAGGGGGAAAAAAAGTGGCGGCTGGGTAGGGACGGGATAGGTTAGGGTTAGGTTTATAATATATATATATATATATATATATATATGCTAATACTAATAATAATAATAATATATAAATAATGAAAAGGGAAATAATAATAATACTAATAATATGATAAATTAATTAAATAAATAAAATCAAATCTTAATAATAATAATAAGACATTACAAAAATAGTAAAACTTTATAATAATAATAATAATAATAATAATAATAACAATAACACAACAAAAATATAATTAATACAATGAGAATAATATTAATATGTAACAATAATAATAAAATACTATAATCATAATAATATACTAATATTAATATTAAACGTAAGTAATTAAGTAAAACAAATCCTAAAAATTAATAACGCTTTATAGAAATAATAAAACTTTATAATTATAATACAACCTTATAATAATATTAATATTAATAATTAGAAAATTTATAATAATAATTATCTTTAATCAAAATTTAAAATACTAAAACCATTTGAAAATAAATGTGCGCGTGCGTGCGCACACGCACACACGCATATACGTATAGCCATACACACATATTTTAAACATATACTAACACACACACACACATATATATATATATACACACATATAAACATATATATACATATATACCTATACATAAACATATACACATAGATACAATATATATACATATATGTATATACACATATAAACATAACGTATTACAGTATGTCCATATGTATACACATACACATATATATACATATATATATATATACTTATACACAGAAAACAACTACAATAATAATGACGCAACCCAAATAGTAATAAAAATAAAATGTCAACATAAAAACTTTAGTATTTTAAACATCGGGTGAACACACAGCCACCCGGGCCGAACGCACGGTCACCGCTAGCGATGCGATGACCGCGCACCTGCGCAAAACTGCCAACACAACTAAACCTCGAAAAAAAAAATTAAATCGGGACCAAAAAAAAGAAGTAAAATAAAGATATCTGCGGTCGGGGTGTGACAATTCTCCCCACCACAGACACTTTCTGCCCCCAGAAAGTCACCAGGTCACAAGTCAGCCAAAAATCCAAGTCTATGCCCAACAGTACTGAAGAAAACTGAAGTTCTCAGGGATGACCTTACTCTACACAGGTCACACCCGACCGATTCAAGAGAGAACTGGGATCCGAGGGTGAGGGGAGAACACGAAGGGGTTCTCCCCACCACAAGAACTTAACTAGTGAAGAAAATAAGACCATTTAAATAGAACACCCTGGGAAAGGGGGGGTCAACACGGGAACTCCCAACCAATTCAAACCAACTCTTATAGCACGATTACTACAACGCCTCCGTCGAAACCTTGAACCCACGACTAGAGTCATCAACTTCAACACCAGGGAAAACCCATAGAAAAACATTTATCCAATATCAAATTGGAGACATGCTCCACAGAAGTCCCCGAAACATAACCACATCTTAAACATAACTAAAACGAGGTCAACCCACACGAGAGTCAAACACACTTTTAAGAAGGACACGCGATTTAGAATACCAAGTCCACACGACACGTCTGCTTAGATTATCATAGAACAAGTCCACCATCACTTTATAGAAAAACAACGCATTTACAACGTTGCTGGGACCTCAATAGCGGGGAAACAAACATGAAAAAGTTTTTAATTGCTCCACCGTCCACACGGAATACAGAACTTGGACCAAGGCTTCACAACCCCGGGGACTCCTGACTGTGCGCGAGCTTCACACCGAGACTTGTGGCTGGGGCTCTGATGGCTGAAGCATCTTCTGCCTCACAGTCAGGTACTGACATTCTCCCATCACAGCTTCCTCTTCAAGCGACGCTTCTTGCAAAACTTCTCCAGATGACCCAGACAACCACAGCGATGACACGTCTTCGGAGGGTTGCGACAAGACGACTTTAAATGCCTGAAACGACCACACTGAAAGTATACCATCGAACGATCTGATGAACTGGAAGTTGGGACCAAAGGGGATAGCTCATTAGGAACAGGTATCTCTGGCGCCTTTTCCACACCAGAGGGGGAACTCTTACGAACAACAACAGGGGACACTGAAGTATTAGCCACCCGCACACCGGAAACCAACTCAGCCAAGAAAGCTTTCTCCACCAGCTTCTCGAAACAAAGGTCTTTAGAAGGGAGGACATGCTTCGTGATCTCTGGGTGAAGACCTCCAGTGAAAAGAGAGGCCTTCATGAGCTCGTGCGACGCTACATCTGGAGAAAAGGGAATTAGTTCCTTGAAATGGTCAACATATGCATTCACCGTCCGTTGACCTTGTTGAATATGCACAAGCTCTCCCTTTTTCTCCAGCTTCACTTCCTCAGGTACAAACCATTGGATGAAAATGAGTTTAAAGACATCCCACGTCATTTCAACTTGCGTCGATGGTGGGGTAACCACCTTCCACTGGTCCAGAGCTGGACCCTCGAACAACTCCATAATTGCACGAACCTTAACATTATCAGGAGATCCCAACATTCTAAAGACGCGCTCCACTTCCTCGAGCCATTCCACTGCCTCTAACGGACCCTGATCACCACGGAGAATAGGCAAAGTCTGAGGAGGACTAAAAACTGGGCATGACTTATCTGAATCCTTAGAGACCTTTCTGGGCGGCATTTCCTGAGCGATATATAAAACTCAAAGACAAAACCAACATCAAATCGAAGCAACATCAATAAAAGCGTCTTCATCAAAAACAGTCAGCACAAGGACCAAACAGATACAACACAACCCAAAACAAAATCTCCTCTTTAAAATTCCCTTTTCATTTTTGATTTCAAAACCACCCTTTTTCAAGATCACTTTCCAAAAACCAATCCACTTTCAAACCAAAACTTTCCAAAACCGTTTCCCATTTAAAACCAATTTAGAAAACAAGATCAAGCCCTTAATTTCAAATACACACCCAGGTAATCTCATGAACCGTTGCACATGTTTTCATCCACATTCCATTCATACGTGCATCAACACACACTTTCCATGAATTCTCACACATGTGCAAACGTTCATAAAGAGGAACCGAGGTTTCAACCCAAACCATTCTTATCCAATTCCAAGAAAACAACAGAGTTCCAAATCAAGAGATTTCAGTTTCTAAAACCCATTTCATACATTCAAAGTCTTTTAAAAGAAACCAGTCCAATTTTCAAAAACCCTTTTTCATTTCAAACAACGTACTTACACAGACCAAAACAAAAGCAGCATCCAAATTTGCATCAACCACTGAAGTGAGAGACTAGTAGTCACGCTCAACCTAACGACATGGTAGTGGGCCATGCCCCAAGTCAGCGTCGACCACTAGGAGGAATTCAAACCACGTACTCGGACTCCACATGGGTCACTACTCCATGTGAAATCACGAGGTAACGTCGGCTTGCCTCCATTGTCATCTCTCAATCCAAGACAAACCAGAAAAGACAAGGACACAATTCCCGAACTACCCCTGGTAACTCGAAGATCAGTGCGAGCAAGAGTTCGCGACGCTCTTCTCGTACCTACCCCTCGAGTTCCGACAGTCCTAATCTCCTTCTACCGGACAACCCAAATAACAAGAACCACCTCTGATACCATTTTGTCACGAACCAGCCCGGGTCGACCCTGAACCGGTCACCCGAGCCGGTCCGCGGCAAGTCCCGAGGGGCGTTCCTGATCCCCACGGGATGGCAACAAGTGTCGGACATTGAAACATTAATCGTTGGGAACGATTTCAGCCCAAACTAAAAACAGGATCGAAAGAACGAATATAAACTAAACAAAAAAACAGACGCTAAAGACATAAACAAACCTACACCACGACATACCTCCACGTGACCTCGCGGTCACCACCCAACCACAACCAACGTCGCTCCCACACTGAGCGACTCAAGCCAGGAAAACCTGAACACAAGGAACCTGCAACTGAAAAGGTAAAAGATAGGCGTGAGCACAAAAGTACTCAGTAGGTGAGCCCCACAACAAATCCCAATGCACCGCCAGTAAATAAAGAATCTACATAATCCAGGTTTGAACTATAATGTATAAAAGTAAGTTTTCACAATGCTTTACTTGAAAATCAAACACGAGACATTTCCCTTATTCCTTTTCGAATGTTAGTTCCATTTCATTAGTTTTAAACTCATTCTGAAAAGAAAAGTATTACATTTTCAAATCTAACCCAAAGAGAATAATGCATTTTCATTTGAAAACCATTTTTCCCAAAGTCTAACAGCATAGGCTGTGAAATATGACTGAAGGCAAACAAGCAGGAAAACAAGTGCATGTAAAGGTAAACATGCAAGGAAAACCAAGTACAAGTAAAAATAAACCATAAGTTATCAGCAATAACCATGGGCACACACACACACTCACACACTCACACACTCACACACACACACACATACTCACACACGCACACACTCACACCCAAGTGGTCCCCCGTATGCCGACGGAAGGCACCACGCCAGAGATGGTAGAGCACCATGGGTAAATCCCCTAAGGTTCATCTAGCTCGCGTGGGACCCTAGAACCTCGAGTCTCGGTGAAACGTGGCTTAGAAGGCCACGACCCTCAGAAAACGTGGCTTAGAAGGCCGCGACCCTCAGAACACATGGCTTAGAAGGCCACGACCCTCAGATATCATATGTTTAGTTAGTGTTGCAAACGTCAATCCAGCTAAGTGAAACAGGGACGACACCCATCCGGCTCACTAGCACACTAGTTCTAGTCCGCCCACCTAGATACCCAGGGTTTCCCGTGTGCTCAAACAAGCTTCACATTCACATAGTATATTACTTCCTCATATCGCAGGCCAAACCAGATATCGCACACAAAAGTCACCATTTCCACATCCAAACAATATTTCAAAACTCACGCACGTCAAAAATACCTTTCTGAAAATATAAATGTCATTACCTAATCATTTCGCAAAAACCCCTTTTTGGAAACACTCAGACAAGAACATAAACAACTTTCACAACCCAGAAAGAATTATTTTTAATAACACAACAAGGGAAAACATCTTTCGTCAACCAAGAACCACACGTAAAGTTTCCAAAAAAAAACAATTTCAAAAGGTCACACGACGTTTTCTCTAATCAAGGTTATAAGAAAACACCATTTTCCATAAACAGTACATTTACTAATTTACACATGCCAAAAACATTTCAAAGCCCAATTCAACATGTCTTTCGTTACTCAGGAAGAACCATTTAGTGACATTACTATGAAATCCCACAATTGAAACCAAGAAAACACTTTTAATGAAATGCTAGAATTAAACAGTTTGCATTATCAGCAAATCACCACACTATAAAAACTACTTAATATTATTTTCTTAAATTTACTGATATTTAATAAAAGGACAAGGAATAAATAAATTCTTAATTTAGAGGCAAGTGCATAGGGAGACCTACCTCGAATCGGAACGACGAATGACACGGCCCAAGACTCCCGTTGCGAAAATGGCGCATCGAATTGCGCCGTCAAACAGATCCTAAAACAGTAGACCGAAAAACGGGTTTAACGATCAGTAATGATAATATAATAGCAGTAACCAATATATAATGTTAATATCAGTATTAATATAATAAAAATAATAATATAGTCGTAACAATGACAATAACAATAATAATATAATTAGCATAATAATAATACATCAATAATAGCAATAATAATAATATCATAATATTAATACAATATTAATAATAGGAACAATGCCAATTTAATATAATCATAATATATTAATAATATAATGATGATAATAATATAAAATAATGTCAACATAATAATATTAATAATAATAATATAATGACAATAGCATAATAATAATAATAATTTAATAATAATAATAAGAATATCATAACATAATAATAATAATAAAAATAATATGATAATAATTAAAATAATAATAAATATATTAGTAGTAGTAGTAATAATAATAATAATAATAATAATATGTTAGTAATCATAACAATAATAATAATAATAATATGAAATGTTAATATCAATAATAATAACAATAAAAATAATAATAATAATAATAATATAATAATAATAATATAATAATAATAATAATAATAATATAAATATTAACATAATAATAATACAAATATTAAAATAATATTAATAATAATAATAATAATAACATACTAATAATAATGTAATTATAATATTATTAACATAACAAAAATAATAAACATTATATAAAATTGACCAAAAATAAGAAATAAAAAATAAAAATGAAAACAACTTACAGCAGGGGGGAATGGGTCGGCGACGGAAGGAGCAGGCGGCGCGGGGTCGGCGCAAGGCGGAGGAGCAGGGCGGAGGCCGGCGGCTGGGTCGTCGGAAGAGGTCGGCAGGCCGGGACAGGGGGGGAGTTCGCGCGGGAGGCGGCGGAGTGCGCAGGGGGAGAGCAGGGGAGGCCGACGGGAAACGGGGAGCCGGAGCCGGGGGTTCGCACGGGGAAGCTGCGCGAGGGAGCGACCGAGGCCGGGGCGGAGGAGCAGGCGGCCAGTTTGGCTGGAGGTGAAGCCGGGATGGAGGAGAGAAGCAGGGGATGACGGCTGGAGCTGTTCACAGGAACGGAGGCCGGTGGTGCGGTGCCGGACGCCGGAGGCAGGGGCAAGGCGGGCCGGCGGCCGAAGGAGAGGGAGGTTGGAACAGCGGGACGGTGTGCAGGAGGGAAACGGGGAGGAGGCCGGCGGTCGGCTGGCGGAGAGGGAGCGCGCTGGGTCGAGGTGCTGCGCCTGGGCTGAGCGGGAGAGAAACGGGGGAGAGAGAAGAGGGGGAAAAAAAAGTGGCGGCTGGGTAGGGACGGGATAGGTTAGGGTTAGGTTTATAATATATATATATATATATATATATGCTAATACTAATAATAATAATAATATATAAATAATGAAAAGGGAAATAATAATAATATTAATAATATGATAAATTAATTAAATAAATAAAATCAAATCTTAATAATAATAATAAGACATTACAAAAATAGTAAAACATTATAATAATAATAATAATAATAATAATAACAATAACACAACAAAAATATAATTAATACTGTGAGAATAATATTAATATGTAACAATAATAATAAAATACTATAATCATAATAATATACTAATATTAATATTAAACGTAAGTAATTAAGTAAAACAAATCCTAAAAATTAATAACGCTTTATAGAAATAATAAAACTTTATAATTATAATACAACCTTATAATAATATTAATATTAATAATTAGAAAATTTATAATAATAATTATCTTTAATCAAAATTTAAAATACTAAAACCATTTGAAAATAAATGTGCGCGTGCGTGCGCACACGCACACACGCATATACGTATAGCCATACACACATATTTTAAACATATACTAACACACACACATATATATATATACACACACATATAAACATATATATACATATATACCTATACATAAACATATACACATAGATACAATATATATACATATATGTATATACACATATAAACATAACGTATTACAGTATGTCCATATGTATACACATACACATATATATACATATATATATATATACTTATACACAGAAAACAACTACAATAATAATGACGCAACCCAAATAGTAATAAAAATAAAATTTCAACGTAAAAACTTTAGTATTTTAAACGCCGGGTGAACACACAGCCACCCGGGCCGAACGCACGGTCACCGCTAGTGATGCGATGACCGCGCACCTGCGCAAAACTACCAACACAACTAAACCTCGAAAAAAAAATTTAAATCGGGACCAAAAAAAAGAAGTAAAATAAAGATATCTGTGGTCGGGGTGTGACACTTCCCGTGATTTAAATGATAATATTTAGAAGATAAATTTCTTAATTTTTGAAATTTAATATTATATAAATTAAATAATTATTTTGATCAATATATAATATTTAACTTCGGAATCATTTTTTAAATATTTTTGGAAAGATTAAATTTTAAGTGAATAGTGAAATATTTCTATTTTTTCAAAACTCTCATTTATTTTTAGTAAATAAATTAATTTCAAATCCCTATAATGTTTTGGATTTTTTTAAATTAATATAACATCAATTTTATGAATAATAATCCAAATAATTCAATAGTGAAAAACATAGTATTTTATTTTGGAAATTTTTTATTTTTGTGCTTACAAACACGATTTTCTAAAAATTGATTTTAATTGAATTTATTTGCACTTATATTTAATGTAATTACTATAATTTCTAAAATATAAATATTTAATAACGAAATAAATATTAAAAATATAGAGTTATAAATTTCTTAATTATTTCAATTTCATTTTTGGTCATTCTGAATAGTAACCATGAACAAGATTTGTCTCCATGGTGAAGGGTAAATCTAGATAATTAATGTAAAAATTAAGTGATAATGCCAAAAAAATATCAAAATTATTATTGGATAATTTTATTTCAATCCGTAACACCTAATATTGTAATTTTTTTAGTATTTGATCCACTTTTCGATGATTAATTCTTTATAATATTTAAATGTTTAGAAAAATTACTAGTGTGCCACTCCGTTCACTAATAAAAAGTCACCACCTCTCCTCCCTTACTCACCCAATTTTTGAACTCTAGTTTGAAATATACCTTCTCCAAACACTCCATAATATATCTCCATACATCCTTCATTTCTTTATCTTCTAAAAATACAAATCCTATAAGGCTTAACCTTAAAACCAAATGGATATATCTAAGTAGAATGTATATGTCATAATCAAACTATTTCATGTTTATTACTTCTTCTATCCCCTTAAAATATTATTCAACCATTATGAACTAATTACACCAATATATATAATGTAGTTAATTTTTTAATTAGTATATTACAAACCTTTTCCATCTCATCTTCCATCTAATGAGAAATGAAAACATCACTTGTGTGTAAGTGATAACTACTACTTCGATGAACCGATGTGTTTTGTTTTTCATCACAAAAATAATATGTTTGGCTAAAATGATGTAAAATTAGTATTTATTATATTTATTAAATAATTTTTTCTCTTCAGATTATATATTACTTTCTTATTTTTCTCTTTCTTTATCTATTAGAAAATGACAATGTCACATGTGCGTACGTGTTGAATACTACCTCCACGAAATGATGTGATTCTTTTTTCATATTCTGCTAACAGGGTTGGTCATAATAATTTAAATAGTGAATAAATATAAAATTTATAAAATAATTATGATAATAAAAAATTAATATATTATCCACTTTATTTATTTTCCACACTTTTGATAAATTAAAATGACATTCATGGGTTTGGACAGACTACCAGCTTTATGAAACAACATGTTTCATTTTTTATTGAAGAATTAAATGGTTTGTTTTAAAAGCATATATAACATATAAATATTATAAATATAACATATTAATATTATATATATAATTTAACCATAACCAATTTAACCATAGAAAATATACTAAATCGATTTTGAGGTTGTAAACCAAAAAAACCCAAACATCTTACGTAAACTTAAACATTTTAATAAATAAATAAATCGTGGTAACAAATGAAATAAAAGGAATAATGATAATTTAATTAATATAAAAATTTTGGAAAAAAATAGAAAAGCTAATATAATTGTATTAATCAAGAGGTTATACAGGTTAATGAAACAATTCTGGACTCTAGGTAAGGGTTTTTTATTTAAACCCATTATTTAAATTATTATATTCAAATCATTATTCTCTATATACATGTTAATTTAAGTATTCTGATAATTTTCTTATTAATAAACCAAATTTTTTTATAATAAATATTAAATTGACTTTTACATTATTTTGTAAGATTTAGAATGGAATGTTTTAAATATTCACTTACCATGACATTTTGATGTTTTTTTGTGGAAAAAAATGTTTTTAACGTATATAGCCAGACATATATCTACCAGCAACATAGTCATAATTCTTTATCTAGTATCCTCTAAGAGTTGACATGGTTATTTTTAAATAAAACGATTCTCTTAATATTCTATGACATTTTGGTTCAAAAACTATTTTCTTATGGAAATATAAACTTGTTCTTGCCTTTATGTGATAAATGAAAGTGTTACAGATTTTGGGATTAAATGAAAATAAAAATTTGGTCTATGATTAACATGTAAGGTATAAGTTCTTTATTCATAATATTATTCTTATAAATTTTATTATGAATGATGGGTAATAAAAATATATATCTTTTAATAGGTGAGCCTTATATATCTCTTCAATGAATTTGGTAAAGTGATATAGTTTACTTTTAATAGGTTACATCAATCATATATTGGTATTTTCTAGTCAGGAAATTCAATTTTAATTGTTCATGTTATTGATAATTTTAAGATATTGTCCTAAATAATGTTTATGATATGATTTAAATGGTTTATAAATGAAATATTTTTATTTCTAAATATAATAAAATTAGTTTATGTTTTTAATGAAATGTTATGACTTTTTAAAAATAAATGTGAATTGAATTTTTTTATGGAAATGTATTCATGAGTTTACTTGTTTTCCAAGAAACCATTATGAATTTGATTTTTTCCATTATGATTTTCTATGGAATTTTTTATGAAAACTAATAATAAATTATTTTTTAATGATAAAGTAAAAGGGTTTTTGTGGTTAAATGATTATTGTAAAAAAGAAAAACTTTTGAATGGATTTTTTAGTTTTAAAAATGAAATAATGGGTCTCCTTTATTTTTTTTACATAATAACATTTTATTTCCTCAACCCAAATTTTTAAATTATTTTTTTTATTAATTTTAGATGAGTATAAACATTAACAAATTTACATTTCCTCATATGGGGGTTACCTTGAACAAAGCATGTGGGTATTCAAAAAGAACATGTTTTGGGAATAAAATATATATCATATTGAAATTTCAAAATTGTTATGTAATGTTTTAGATAATTCTATAAAACTATAAAATATAAAGATCCTATAAATGTAAAAAAGTGATTTCCTTTTTATAAATCATGTAATTATTGGATGTTTAATGCAAAATGTGTTATAATTTATATCATAGAAAAATTTGTATATTCCTTTTAAGGTTAGGAAAATTTTAAAAGAGACTTTAATGAGAATTTAATTTATAGTTTTATTATAATGAGATATATTTAGAACATTTCCTTATTTTTTCATCTAATAAATGTCTATTCAGAATGTTTTTCTTGAAATAAAACATGGAAGATGAAGTATAAATGAATCAAGATGATAATAACATTATAAATAATTGAACCATAATGGCTAGAATAGATCAGTTGTGGTTGTGTTGAATTGGTTGAAACCGGTTGTTAATGATGGAACCCATAAAAGAGGGTGAATGAATTCTCAGTAAAGTAACATTTATAAATTTGTGTATTTCACGAAACCAAACACTCTATATTTCATTAATTCTTTAGACTCTATGAATGATAAAATATTTATAACTTCCCTAAAAGATGTATTTGAGGTTATCAAATGTTTGTAACATTAATATATAACCCTTTTGATTAATTATTTTGATGTTTCTAACAATCAATGGTGTTGTTTTATTTTGAACACTATGGACAAGAATGAAATTGATTGTATAGAATGGATTTTATTTAAATAATTGTTCTTGGAAACATATTTTCCTAAGTCAATTTAGTATAAAATACAAATAAAATTCTTGATTTATTTAATAAGAATAAGTATTAGTGGAAATTTATGATGAATATTTTCCTAGATTGTCCATATATGCACTGAATTTTAATTTGGGCCATAATTGAAAAAAATAAATCAATTTTACTCAAGATTGAAGCCAAGATCACAAAAGGCTATAGTTACTCTTAAGTTCTGATGTTACTATAAAAATGTGTGGTGTATTAAGATAAATGTTCTAGAATTTTTCAAAAACAATAATAATAAGCAATCCAACTAATAATAAATGGGGAAGTATTCATCGAAGAAACTCGGAGGTTAAAAAATTCAATTATCATGTTATGGTAATTGTGGAATGAATCATTCTAGAGAATTAATAATGATACCTTGAATGTTTTATTGACCTGGAAATACTGGGAACAGAGATTGTGACTAAAAAGAAAATAGTAATGGAAATGGTCATGGTGATAAAGAAAAGTAGGTAGTGAATTGTAATAATTGTAATGAGTTGGAACATTATGATAATTCATGTCAATATATAGTTTCTCAAGGTGGGAATTGTCGATGACCAATGAATAAAGTAGTAAAAAATCATTTATTACTACTATATAAAATTATAGTCCATAATATAAAGATTATTTAGGTATATTACATATCTATTTAGATTAATCCAATGTATTGGTTGATTCAATATCAATGCATTCTTTTATATTGTGAAAACCTATGTATAAATAAGAATTCCATCCTAAGAATTCAATTCATTACATTTAGTAAAAACTCTTGGCGTAGTATAAATGAAAAAATAATTTAGAAATTCTTTATATTATCATAAGAAAAATATTGTTTCTATAAAAAATGTTGTCTTTCCCATTCTATTGTTTCATGTTATTATAGGAATGGATTATCTTTTACATTATCATGAAATTATTGATTATGAAGCTAAATAATACATAATTAATTTTCAGACTGGGCTTCAATTTTTATATAATAATAAGCTCATACCTTTGATAATGTATCAATAAGTTAAGAGACTATTAAATATATGAGTGAAAAATTTCATTCACATATTATTAAAAGGAGATAAACAATTAAAAATAATGTTGTTCTAGCAATGAATGAATATATGGATGTATTTTATAATGATTTTACATGTGTTATTTTTTAGTGGTTTGTAAATTTTACTTCTGATTTTTTGTATTATGCTAATCCAATTTTATAGACTACATATCAGATTGTTTGAGTTGAGTTGTTAGATTTTAAAATTTTGTTACTTGAGTTCCTTGATAAGGGATTAATTTACCCAATAACATCATCATGGGGTGATTTTATTTTGTTTTCAAAATATAAATATAGTTCAATAAGTATTTAATTTTATTATAGATCACTCAATAACATCATTATTAATAAAAATAACGTTGTTCTCATATCAATGACTTGTTTCATCAACTTCAGGGTTCCAAAATTTTTTTAAATATTTATCTTAGGTTTGGGTTTCACAATTTGAATATAATGAAAAATGAAATTATGAATATGGAATTAAAAAATAGTAATGGTCATTATGAGATTTTGGTTATGCTATATTGGTTAATAAATAAAATTAATGTATTTATGGATCTAATAAATTGAGTTTCCCAAGACTATTTGGATAAAAAAATTCTATCGATGATAATCTAGTATATTCTAAAATATGGGATGATCGTGAGAAATTTATAAGGATTATTTTGCAGAATTTAAAATAAAATAAATTGTATGGAAAATTTATAATATCTTGTTCTTTTCTAAAATATATTTATTTTCATGGGAAATTTATTTAAAAAAAATTCAAAAATGAAAATCCTTCTAAAACATAAGTCGTAGAAGGGTGGCCAATTATTACAAATGTCAATAATATTGGAAGTTTTTGTGGATTAATATGTTACAAATAATTGTTTATTGAGAATATTCCTCAACTATCTGGCCCACTAACTATGTTAATTAAAGGAGTTAAATTCATCTAATAATAATAATGTGATGAATGATTTAATGTATTGAAAATAATATTGGTAAATGATCCAATGTTATCCTTTATAATAGGAAATTTTGAGTTTTTTATTTTTAGTGATTTTTCATTAAAGGGTTATGGTTTTTTCTCTATACATGATGATCATATTATCACATATGCATATATTAAATTGAAACGACATTAGTTGAATTGTCATATTCATGAACTTCTGATGGAATTGGTAGTTTATTAATTAAAAATATATAGGAATGATTTATATGGGGAGTAATGTGAAATATATGTTGATCATAAAATTTCAGAATATGTATTTACTCAAAAAGAGTTGAATATAACAAAAATAACATGGATAGAACCGATTAATAACTATGGTTTCATAATTAAACATCATATAGGTAAAGTAAAAATGTTATTTAATTCCTTGAGGTGAAAGGATAACACATCATTATCTATATTGTCATTGGAAAATAAACTTTTATTTAGTTATTTCATGAATTTTATACATGAAATTATGTATGATGAACCTTTGTTTATTTTGGGTCAGGTATCAATGCATTACAATGTTTCAAAAATAATAATGTAGGCTCAAGAGAAAGATAATTCTTTTTATGAGAGAGTAAAATTGATTAAGAATGGTATGTTTTTTGATCATAATGTTGATATAGAAGGTGTTATCAAATTTGGAGAGAGTTTGTGTGTGCCAAGTGATTCCCAGTTGAAGAAATAATTCTTCAGTGTAGTTCATAGATCTATTTTTTCATTTATCCTTTTAGTAAAAATATGTATAGATATCTTCAAGAAGGTTACTGGTGGGAAGGAATGAAGAACGATATTATATATTTAATAGTGAATTATATGAATTTTCAATACATTAAAGTCGAGGTAAAACATTCCAAAAAGGGATAGTTCATCATTTTCTAGTGCCTTAGTAGAAATTTGGTAATTTATCCATGGATTTCATGTTGGGATTATGAAATAAATATGTAGTTAATAATATTATTCTTGGGTTTTTGTTAATATTTTTTCTAAATAAATGAATTTTCTTCCAATATGAGATGTTATGTCTTTGGAACATCTTTCAAGACATTATTTTAAAGAGAAATAATTATTACATGGATTCTTTTATCTATTTTATTTCTTCATGATCTTGTATTTACATAAAAAATAAAAAGGACATTAAAAGTATTTTGGTACAGAATTGAATTTCAGTATAAATTTTCATCCAAAAAATGACGGAAAATCAGAGAAAAACACTTAGAAATTATAATACGGGATTCAGAATGGATCATTAGATTTTTAAGTATTTTGGGATTAGTATTGTTCATTTGTGAATTTTGTTATTATATGATTTTTTATTCCAATAAACATATCAAACCTTTTGTGGAATTATATAAAAAACGGTTTCAAACTCTAAAATGCTGGGATGAAGTTGCTGAAAATAAGTTATTGGGACCAGAAATGGTATATGAAATGGTAGATAAAGTAAATATGATTTAGAACCACATGAGGATTTCATAAATAGCACATAATATTTATAAACATCATAGAAGGAAATATATGTCATCTTATATTGGTGATCATGTTTTTCTTAATGTGTATTTATGGAAAAGTTTTTATGTTTTAGTGGAAAGTGAATGTCAAGTCTATTATTTAATGGTAAATATGAAATACATAACAAGTATGGATACTTTACTTATAGATTAACATTATTTTTTAGTATATATTATTTACTTGACGTTTTACATTTTTTTCTATGAAAGTGTGTAACTGAGGCATATCATGTTTTGAGCCTTAAAGTGGTATTGTAAGAGATAAATATATCTTGTAAAAGGAATTTGGTTCAGATTTTGGATCACAAAGTGAAAATAATTTTAAATAAATTGATTCATTAGGTTAATATTTTATTGAATAATCACATGATTGTTGACGTGACATGGGAATTGGAAATTTCTATGAGGAAAAAGAACCCTCACTTATTTAAGAAATGACTAAAACTATGAGAACGAAATTTATTAATGGGAGAAAAATGTGAAACATTGGTAATTAATCAAATAAATCAATATTATTATTTATAAATATTAATTTAATGTATTAATATTCATCATAGATTTATAAAAATTTAATATAAGGTTTAAGAAAAAAATTGAATAGTTTTATTTAACAATTTTTTTGCATGAATTTCATGGTTTTATTATAAAAATATTTCCATATTTTCAAAATTTATTTTTGGAAAAACTAATTTTTTTCAAAATAAAATATCTAATATAAATCTGGATGAAATTAATATAAAAAATATTTGTATATGGTGAATACTGAAAAATAATGATTTTTACAAAGCCAACATTTCTTTTTAGTAAATGAAATAATTTAAAAGTACCATTATATTTAGATTTTCTTATGTAACATAAGATCTAGTTGATTAAACATAATCTAAATATTTCCATAGTAATAAACAATATATATTATTTTGGTATATGTTCATTTTAATTTTTAAAATTAAATTATCTAAAAAATTCATTGAGTTTAGTGTTCTTATGTTAAAAGTAATTTCAAAAATGTTTTTAAATTTAATCATGAAATTTTTATTCCATATTTTTATGAAGGTGGTTCAAAATTATTTATGAGTTAAATTTCATTTTTTTCATTATGAATAATAACCGTTGTAAAATTATGTCACTAAGATAATGGGTTAATAAATTTAATTAAGGTAAAAACTAAGAGATATGACTATAAAATATTATATTAAAAAATTTGGAAGATTATATTTCAACCATAATCACCTAGAAATAAAAATTTTATACCCTTGGACCCACATTCCATTTATTAAGACTTAATAAATGGAATAATAAAAATGGAATGAATATGAAAAAACATCTTAAGCGATAAAAACATAATTTAATTTTATCACTAATGGGTGTAGACAAATGAATTAAAAAAGTTGGGACTCAAGTTAATGAATTTTTATTTAGATTATTATTTAAAAGTACTCCATTAAAATAATTCTTCTTCATATTCATGTTCTTAAAAAAATCCAAGATTTTTCTCATTTACACACCGAATATTGTTAAAATTTATTTTTTAACTACCTTTGACTTTATTTTATATATTTTGGAAAAATAATCCTTTAAATAATTTCCAAATGGTTCATTTTGATGTTTTTATACCAAAATAAAAAAAATTATTTTAACATACATGGATTTACCAATTTTCCCCATTGTCTTAGGTGTTATTGTTTTCAAGATTCCTCTACATGCTTAAATTTTTATTTTCAATGAAAAATTTTCTATCAATATTCTGGAAATGAATAATTTTAAAAAACTATAATGAAATGGAAACTATTTCTCAACTTAATGTCATTACTAAAAGTGTTATTTTCTATTGTCTTTAATTCCAATTCAAATGGGAATTATGGTTAAAGTTCAAGGAATATATGTTTCACTGATGTTATGGTTCTTTGACATTTTATATAAATGACGCAAGAGTATGATATCACTCTATTTATGGGTGAGCCTAATATAACACCCCAATAATTTGGTTAATATGAAAGTGTTTGTGAGTGATAGGTTACCCGTAATGGATATGAGAATTATCGGGTTAGGTGATTCCATTGAAAGTGTTTTTATTAGGCTGAATGTGAAGATAATGTTATAAAGTACCTATATGAGGTGATTGAAAAATTTTATAAAGGAAATGTTTTTATTTCAAAAGTAAGGAAAATAGACATAGTTATTTAATGAATATCTATGCCTTTTTAAAATAAATTTTAAATGATTGTATGTCATGGAAAGGTATTTAGCAGTTTTCATGTTTTCCTAGAAACCATTATGATTATGGTTTTGTTATGATTAAATATTTAGTTTTTTATGAAATATATTAAAAAATAATATGTTTTCATGTGAAATTAAATAGTTATATGAGTTTAAACATTCATTATGTAAAACTAAAACTTTCTTATGGGTTTTTCATGTTTAATAATTAACTAATGAGTTTATTATCTTTGATATCCTTTACTAAGCTTTTTTTTTCTCACCCCCTCAATTTTATTTGTTTTTTCAATGGTTTTATAGATGATTAAAAAAAATTAATGAAGTCATAGGTCTAGATTTTGGATTTACATTCAACTAAGAATGTTTTTCTTTATAATGAAATTATTGTGTAGGGAAAATGTATATCGTGCGGAAATGTTCACTTTGTTATGTAATGTCTTTCCTAATTCTCTAAAACTATACACTGAAAAACTCTTGTAAATTTAATAAAGTTAAAATAATGTTAAAAATATTTTATTAATGTTTTGTTTTATGTATGGGTAATTATAATCATATTTCTTTCACTACATAGAAACCTGTGGGGAGATACATAAGAAAATAAAGAGGTAATCTAAATAAATTAGTAAGAGAAATCATATAAGATATGAAATAAAACAAATACTAAAGAATATAATAAAGGTGTGAGTATAAACAGAATATATAGGTATGCATGAATAATAAAATTATATGACATAATCATAAAAAAAATCATTTCATGTATATTCTGAACAATAGTTAAACAAACGGGAATCATAATATAAAAATGTTGAGTTAATATAATCATAGGATAAAATAAGTCAAAGCTAACCACCATAACCATAATATCATCATAAAATTGGGATAAAACCCCATATACCATAGTGGAAAGGGCTAAATTTTTGTTATACATGGAATATTATCATTTTATTACCTGATTCATAAACAAAAATATCCATTAATACAACATAAGGTTCATAAATACCTAACATCTTTGGAATACTAGGATCATATTACCTAAAAGGAAACTTAAACAAGAAATATTTCTTTTATTCTCCATAATTATATTTTAAAATCCATTTGACTCCTAAATTTTATGGGATCACACGGAAAATATATAAAGAAGAGGGTGAGCTGAAAACTCTATAAGGGGATAAACTTATTAAAAAACATAACATTTGATTCAAAGATATAACATGATATCATAAAATTGAAGGATCGTGACTAATTTAATAGAAGAATATAATAAATAACATGGTATCATAAGATTATATAATCTTATAAAATTATGAAAAACAATATAAAACAACATAAACATGAGTCAAGGATAAATTCCAAGATAATATCACATAGTGAAAAAAGTGTGCTAATTGATTAGATCCACTCCTTAATCTCATACATGATTTGTCCTGAGAATAATGATTTTCCCAAAACGTTTGCACACTATCTAGGTTCTCCCATCATAACATGTTCATAATATATGTTTGAAACATAATGGAATACATCATATGTAATTAAATATGAGTTCCCCATGTAATGAAAATGGGTTATATAATCTTGCATTATAATATAAAAAATTAAAATTTCGTAATGGAGTAATTTGAGAAATGATCATAATGAATGTGTTACCCCATAAAAGGAAGGGATGATAATATAGGTATATATCTGAGATACATATATATATATATGTATAATTCATAATTATTATATAACATTAAAAGATATATAAATTGAGTAAGAGTAAGAATGTTCAAAACCTAAAGAAAATGGTGGTTTAGAGAGATCCCATTCCTAAAGCCCGATTTATCACGTGAGGTCTTTATACCCACCGAATAATTAACTTAAGTTGATTAATTGATTTCATAATATAAATTTTCTATATCATGTTTCCATTTATTTTATATTTTACCATGTAATATTCAATTACATAACAAATAACTTCCACATTGAACGGTTTAATGATAAATGGAACATATGTCCAAAATCAATTTGGTTAGATGACTAAAGTGAAATAGATTATTAATTCATTATCTCTATAATAGTAAACGTGGCGTAATTATAATTTCTATACATAAATTATACATTTCAAATGAACCATTAAATATGGGAATGAAAAATGAACTATGATACAAACATGGTGACGGAAATTCGTATGTATGCATGAATTAAATTACCAATTTCCGAATATCAAGGAGGTTTGAAGATAATTTATAATTTATATATACATAATGATAATTAAATAATAATTATAATATTATTTATGTAAATACCCTTAATCATACCATCCATGTGATGCAGTATTAATAAAATTTAAGAAAATGAATCACATCGCTTCATGAGGTGATAGTTTTCAATACACACGAACGATGTTATCATTTTAAATGGATGGTAATGCAAGAAATTAAATGATATATTAATTTTATATAATCGATAATATTTGATTATTATTATAAAAATTAAATTAATTTTTATAAACTTTCATTTAAAGTGTCATTGAAAAATGAATCGCACCTCTTCATGAGAAGGTAGTATGTCGTACAAAAGAACGATGTTATCGTGATCTCTATGAAAAGGAAACTAAGAAGGTGTATGTGATATTATAATTAAAAATGTATAATTATATAATTAATATCATATATAAATATAAAATATATAATTATATCCATTCGTGAAAAGTGGTTATGGAAGACGAATTAGATAGATTCATGAGGTGAAAGTCCACCAGACACACGATCAACGATTTCATTCCCTATTTTAGGGAAGAAGAGATGGTCGTAAGGAATTCACATAACATAAAAAAATATAAATATTATGAGGTTATTATATAACATTTTTTTAATAATATTTGTAGGATATTAATGATGAAATAAAATATAACACTTAGTTAAGGATGTTACCTCTCCTTACAATAACTTATTTTGGTTTGTACCAAACACCTTCATAGGTTAGATTTCTGACCATGAAAATGATTCTAGGATGAGGGGAGGGAATTAAGGATTCTATGTGTTCTGTTATTTTCCAAAAAATGGGTTTTTCAGGTGTAGATAAGAGAGTATAGTAGGTAGCCTTTTATATGTAGGGTAGAGGAAACACATAGAATTTTTGAAAATAAATAATTCCACCCATGTTTTTCTCATACCACAGGGCCAAAAAATTAACCATTTTAAAAAATTAGAAGATATGAAGGATGAAATATGATGATAAAATAGAAATTAAATTTTTTGGATATTTTAAAACCTTATCTTTTTAGTTTAACCCTCTGGTAAACTCGTCTTTTTCAAAAGCACGGTATTTTATTACCTATTTTCCCTATTAATTTTTGTCAAAAATTATGTTTAACTTATTTGATAATATAAATTATGATTATATAAAATATTTAATCAATTTTTAAAATTTCAAATCATATAATTGTAAGAGTTTAATTCAAAATTAATTCTGAAAACGTGTTGAAAAAATCTATTTCTTAATAAATGCATAATTTTCGGAAAAGATGATCTCATATTAAAATATATATTAAAATATAATATAAATATGATTTAAATGTAACTAATTTTATTTAAAATAAATAAGTAATACTGATTTTTATTTATAATTAAATTAAAATAACAATGAGTCTTAACTTATTAAAAAGAAATTAAAATTTTAAAAAAAAATTACGTTATTTACTAATGAATTATTTTTTTCCAAAAATATCCAAATTTTTCAATACATTAATATCGGTATAATGATTTTATAAATTATTTTAATTTTAAATAAAATTCCTAAATTTTTTAATATTAATTTTAAATTATGTGTGAAAACCATGACTATAATACCATTTTAAAAAATACATGTTTTTGGAAAACATTTCATTATAATTCTATGGTTCATATTTATTTTCAAATAAAATGATTATCACTGAGTTTATTTTATATATTTTTAAAACATAATTTTAATTATTTATTTGGTCTAATTAATAACCTCCAATTTAATGGATAGGTTATAATGTTTATGATTAGATATTAATATTATAAATGATTGTCTCATTTCATATTAACCCCATGTTATGTGCATAACAAGCTATCAAGGAGATTATGTTTATTTTAAAAAATAAAATATTTCATAAATTATAGGGGTGTTACATTATTCCCCCACAAATATTTTCACCCAAAAAATTTAATATTACATACCAAGGTTAAAATATATGGGGGTAAATCTGCTTCATCGCTTATCCTAGTTCCCATGTTATTTCCAAAAACATCAGGTTTCGCCACAACACTATGTTGGGGTGAATTGTATTGTTTCATAGAGATTTCTCTATAATATCAAATATATTCACTGAATTATTCCCAAATAGAAGGACATTATACAATAGTACTACCTCTGGATTTAGTACATGTGAGGAGTCTCATATTTATGTCCTCAAGAGGGATATATAGAACTCGTCATATACTTGAGATAGATTAGGTGTGGGAGCTAGTTGGAAGGAATATTTTCTATTGTGATCAAGGATATCAAATGGTATGATGAGTCTAGTACTAACCATTCTCTTCATTCAGAACCTCATCAATTTATTCCATGGTGAAATATATAGGAGAGCCTTATCTTTCACATTGAACTCCATGTTTCATCTACGATTGTCTATATATATATTATTTTGAATTTTTCAAAGATTTATTCATGAAGCAAGACCAGGTTCCATCCAAACCCACACTCAAACTGGCCCATGACATATTTTGAATGGCGTTCCCAATCCCCATGTGCTAGAAACTACTACCTAGGTAAGAATTTTTTTTGGAATGATTTCACTAATGAGAAAAACCCATAAATAGCCAACAAGAATGAACATCACAACATTCACAATAAACATATACAATAGAAAAAAAATTTAAAAAATTAAATAGGTTTACATATTCAAACAAAAACTAAGATATGAAAATACAAGAGAACCAACTATAGAACCAAAAAACCTCTATTGTATAATGTTGTTCAACACCCCATTCTACCACCACCAACACTAAAATGAGAGCAACCACTGACAACTAGATTCATAATCATCACCATGGAACATCTTTCCTTTATCTACGTCAAACATAATAAGATCTGTATGGAACCAAGGGTGTAAGTAGGGAGTCATCCAAAGCCCAGTAGGATATACCCTAAAAAGAACAATTTCATGCTATAAAATTATAAAACAAATTGATATGCAAAGTCTTATAAAAATGAAATTAGACATTTGAAACAAATGTTTAATAAAATAAATAAGTTAAAATGATTAAGAAAATCATTATTTGAAATTTAAATTGAATAGTAATGTCTTCCGTATGTCAATGACAAACATTACAACATATGAGTATCATGGAAATACATAATACACTTTGGTTAGTGGGACCCCAGGAACATTGTATCTTAGTGACATTACATTGTAACCAAAACCCACATCATCCTTATGTACAAGACATTAGAGGGAAATCTGTCACAAGGTATTGGGATCTCTGATCAACATCAAATGTTTAGTTATTTTTTCAGCATAAATCATATTAGAAGGAATAGATCTTGGACCTCACCAATCTGACTAGTGTACTAGTCCTAGACCACCCATATAGTCACATATGATTCTGTTTTTATACTCTGTTCCTATTTCCATCACACACAAGCCATCTCTTACACACACACAGACACACTTTTACAAAATAAGAAACACCCAAGTGAAGACACCATTTTCAATTGGAAAAGCATTTGTTGTGAAATTTAAACAACACTACACACAAACACCCATCCATAGTACACACATGAAAATAAGCATTTTATATAGGAAAACCCCCTTTAGAATCCAAACGCACACCAAAAACCTTTGAAAAATGATTCTCACCACCCAAAAAATCCAAATAAATCATTTATATGAGAATTAAAACATTCCAAATTCATCCAATAATGATAAAGCATTGAAACATCTACCTCAAGCTTTGAAACCTCCAAAATCTAGTGGAAAACCATAATTGAACCACAGGGAGACCCTAGATAAGAATACAAAAACCATATATATCAATACTCAACCTAAGAAATCAAGTTTCACCACCCTTTAAGGCTTCTTAACTACTGTATAAAGTAGAAAACAATGAAAAATGAAGAAGGACCCAAGATTTATGAAGTAGAAGAGGAATGGAGAGACTTTTTTCAAGATTTTTGAAGATTGCACTAAAAAAACCCAAAATATGGAGATCCAATGGATTCAAGAGGGGATAGGGTGGTGAATAAAGCCGAGAATCCATAATTTGGTGATCTTAGGGTGCCATTTGGGATAATTATAGTGGAGGTTAGTCTAGGAAATTTAACATTTTCAAGTTGTGGGATGGTCGCACAGTTTTCCAAACTCTATAGAAACCATTCAACCCTCTATGTCTAATGAGGAACGTGGTCATACGCTTCATGGGAGATGTTCGCATGACACTACAGTCCATCATGTTCCCCAGAACAACCATTTTCATGGGCATATAGTGAGCCACACACCAATTTGGTAGGCTGTGCGGCCTTCACAGTCCTTGTGTCCAAGGTGCATAATTTCTCTTGGGCTAGAAAATGGTTTCTACGAACCATGTGATACAATCTGTCAGGTAAAAAAAATCACCATTTTCCTCAAAAAATCTCAAAAGAACCAAAAAACAGAGATAAGGTCAAAATTAAAGTTTAATAACCTCAATATAAGATCATGGATGGAACAATGTTTTCCACCATGAAAATTTTCACCCTCTGAAATTCATTTCAAAGTCTAATCAGAGAACAGAAAACATGTATTGCTCTTTAACCCAATATATCCACTCTCATGTCTCATGTTCATCATTTCCATGGTGGAGAAGAACCTCGACCAATGGTATAGACATCTCAAAAATTAGTTTATCTTTGAAACCATAATCTACATTGGTTTCTCAAACATGGAAAAATGGGTTCTAGATCTAACTCTTCCCAACATATCAGATCAGATGGATCCAGATTATATTTTTTGTCTCCAATAAATGGAAAAAATCCTGAATTAATATCAAGTTATATAGAAAATATAAAACCTATCCCCCTTACCAACTCTCTTAGTAATCTCTATAGGTCTAATATACCTCGGTGTTAGCTTCCCCTACTTACCAAGACAACAATGTCCCAAACTAGGGGCTACTTTTAGAAATAATTGATCACCCATAGATAATTCCATGTATCAGTGCTGCTAATCAATATCAGACTTATGGTGGTGATGAACTATCAAAAACAATTTTATAACCAAAAAACATTCTTAGATGTCTCCTTCCCAAGACTTGATCCCAACAATGATGTCTCACCCAGCTCTATCAAACACACGGGCAGACGATATGGCCAACTGTACAATGCCTTAAAGGGGGCTATTATAATTTATGATTCGTAACTGTTGTTATATAGAAAAATTTACCATCGATAAATTTATATCCCATGAGCCTCCAAAATCCAACACACATCTTCAGAGCATGTCATATATGATCTGATTCGTCTGCTCTATATGACCATCCATTTAAAGATGGCATGCCATAATCAACCTAACATGTTACCTAATTTCCTTCTGAAGTAATTTTCAAAACTAAGGATTATATCTGGGGTTCCAATAAAAAATAATCACTAATGTTTCACCATGAATCCTACCTAAATATTTAACATTAAACCGACCAAATTCATCCAATTTGGATGGATCTGTAATCAGAAAAATGGATTTTTTTCAGGAGATCAATCACCACCATAATTTTATTATTTTCCTAGGGTGTATGTGGTAATAAATTTATAAAATCCATGAAAAATTCATCGCAATTCTAGGTAGGAATAGGTTATGGATAAATAAAACTAAAGCTAATTTTGTGATCTTATTTAAATTGTTGACATGTGTTACACTAAGATACAAAGTCCGAAAAGTTCCACATCATGCTAGGACACCAACACTGGAAATGCACATCATAGAACATCTTAGTGTTCCTAGTATGAATATCTTAATGATACTTATGGTTATCTTTCATCACCACGTTATATAGTGAAAAAGACACCACAACATCAAGCATGAAGAAATGAACTCCATCTTAAGACATTGACCACTAATTGGGAACCTCCCCACCATTTAACAACTGTATAGACTACTAGAACATCTCATTTCTAGACATTCCATTCCGAATCAACTCCAATATGGAGGTTTCCACCTAAAAACAAGCCAATAACACACCTCCAATATGATCATTGGTCTCCAAATGCATTGGAAAATAATTACCCATAATAGTCCTTTCATCATCATACTCTTTCACAAACTGCACCGACATCTTTATGTTCAAATAATCTACCACCACATTACCCTTTCTTCGGGTATAGATGATTTAAAAATAAAACCCTTGAAGTAACATGACCCAACGATGCCACTGCAAATTCAAATCCTCATGGGGGAAAATATTGGCCAAGATCTTGTTATCCGAGTAGACCATAAACTTCTCCCCAAAGAGATCATGATTCAGCATCTTCAAGTCATGCCTCAATACCACTAATTCCAGTTAATGGGTTGAGTAATTTATTTTGTTTGGTCAGTGATGGTGATAAATATATTCCACCACATGCTCATCCTATATTAACACACACCATTGACCCATACTGAAGGCATCATAGTAGACGGCATATCTTTTTCTATATTTCAATAAGATTAAATAAGTGGTTATGGGAAACCACTACTTAATATCCTGAAAAGATGTAATACACTTCATAATCCTATAAAAATTGAACCCTTTCCATTTAAGCACCACCATGGGTAATGTAATCCGATATAAATATCTAAAAAACTCTATAATACTCTACCATTCCCAAAAATATTATGATCTTGAAGATGTTATTCAATTTCTCACATGAAATCACAATTTCAATGTTCTTAGAGTCCATAAATACTCCATGTTCCAAAATCAAATGACCTGGAAAATGAACCTACCTGGTCCAAAAAAAGACTTGGAGAGATTATCATAGAAACGATTATCTGAATGTGTTCCTAGTATGATCTTTAAATGTTTCTCATACTATTCCTTTGTCCTAGAATAGATTAGGATGTCATCCCGAAATACCCCAAAAAATAGTCAAGATTAAAATGGAGCAACCAATTCATGAGCACCATGAATACATATATAGAATTTATCTACCTAAAAGGATTACAAAATATTCAAAATTATTTTACCTTTTTAGGAATTCTATTTTTAGGAAATCCATCTCTCTAACTCTAACATGGTGATAACTGAAATGAAATTTGATCTTAGGGAATCAGCTTTCCCCTAGATCGAGTCAAATTGGTCTTCAATATGGGGAATGGGGTATTTATTATTGATTTTTACATTATTAATCTTTTGTTAATCAATGAACAATTAGAGAGATTATGTTGGTGCATGGTCCATAGCCTAAAGATGACACATCTATTCATTATCTTGAGGATGACCATGGATATATGGATCTTCCTTAAGATTAATTTCCCATGAAGAAGATGCATCCTTATCGCCATGACTAAAAAACTCAGAACCCATTATCGTAGACGGTATTGATTGGGATGATAATCCCTCTAGGGGATATAAAGCCTTCCCCACCCTAATTTGGCCATGCCACTTTACAAAACTTTTACAAATTCTTTATTGTTATGAACTAATGGAAATTTTTGGGTGGATTAGAACATGATAATTGTATATTCCCAAACATCCCACACTAATGGAAAATAACTGACCCAACATATAAAAATGTAAACAGAAATGGTTGGGAGGGTTGTCCTAAACTAACACCCCCTCTTAATTTAATCTTCATATTTTCTCTCTTTTTAGATGAACATACACTACCCTAGCCCGTACTAAGACAGGTCCAGAGAAACTAGAATTTCTAGGGTGGTCTAACTCCACCATTAAAGAACCTTCAACTACCCATGCATATGTCTTCAGATTGAACAAGAAAAATTAGGATCATATATCCCGCCACAACCCCATTTCGAACCCTTCATATTTCAAATTCTCATTTGACACTACCTTGGGTGACAGAAAAAACTGACTTTTTGAAATGGTTAGCATACTCCAACATGGATAGTTCCCCCTATTATAAATCCAAAAACACTTGTGTGTTAGTGAGGACTATGGTTACTAGTAAAAACTACTCATTATATATAACCTTAAAATCCTTCATACCCATATGCTCATTTTTTCACATCTTTAATCATTGAGTCATGCCACCTCTAATTAGGACCTTCCAAAAATAATGAATCACACTTCTCCTTAATGGATTCAAGAGTTTCATGAAAACCAATCATTTATTTGGTTTGTTTCAATCTACTCTATAGGTTCTAGGGGATTTGAAATACCCTAGAAAGATAGAGGCTTATTCTTCAGATAACTGTTGTGCATTTTTCATTCCTACTCCCATTTTGGCTTCCCTAACCTAGGAAGTACCACGGATAACTCTCTAACCCAAGTCGTGGATATCCCAAACTTCTACATCAAAGGGCGTTCCCGATCCCCACGTGCTGGCACAAGTGCCCGGGTATCATGTTTAACAAGCTGGAACGGTTTTACCCAAAATACAAGACAGAAAAACCAACTAACAAGATAGATAAACTGAAATTAGAAATAGACAATGAAATGTGCCTTTAAAATATGAACAAGTTTAAGTTCTACAACTCAAAACAATAACTAAAAAGAAAAGACGACAGGGGAAACTAAAACTCATACTCAACCTCCCGGAAGAAGTGAGACCACATCAACACCATTCTGCATGAGAAGACCAACTGCAACCTGAACCACCATCACTGATCACGGAGTTGCAACCTGGAATACAGAAGAAACAGAATCTACATACACCCAAGGGTGTATGCAGGGTGTGAGCTAAAAGCCCAGTAGGATGCCACCGAGAAATGGTTCCATGCCACAACATCAAAAGGAAAATTTAATGTGATTATTCAAGTTATACTTTCGAAATGCTTTTAAAGGGAACATTTGCAATCCAAATGCTAAAGGAAAACACTAAAAGAACTCATTTCACAAACATGATTTTTAAAGAGGAAGAGAAAATTTCATTATGGGAACACACACACACACACACCCACACACACACACACGCACTCACACCCAAGTGGTCCTCCATATGCCGACGGAAGGCACCACACCCAAGATGGTAGAGCACTATGGGTAAATCCCCTAAGGTTCATCTAGTTCGAGTGAGACCCTAGAACCTCGTGTCTCGGTGAAAAATGGCTTAGAATGCCACGACCCTCAGAAAACGTGGCTTAGAAGGCCACAACCCTCAGAACACGTGGATTAGAAGGCCACGAACCTTAGATATCATGTTTAGTTAGTGTTGCAATCGTCAATCCAGCTAAGTGAGACAGGGATGATACCCATCCGGCTCATTAGCGCACTAGTTCTAGTCCTCCCACCTAGATACCCGGGGTTTTCCCTTGTGCTCAATCAAGTTTCACATTCACATGGCATATTGTTTTTCCCATATCACAGACCCAACCATACATTACACACAAGTCACTATTTTCACACCAAAACAACATTTCAAAAACTCACGCACCCCAAAAATACCTTTCCAAAAATATATTTGTTGTTACCTAATCATTTCGCAAAAACCCCATTTAAAAAAACGCTCAAAAAAGAACATAAACAATTTTCACAACTTAGGAAGCATTATTTTAATAACACAACAAGGGCTGACATGAATAAACACACCCAATTACAAAGAAGGGAGTCGTTCAAACCATTTTCTTAATAAATTTTCCTTAAAACTAGTTTCACACCAACTACACAATTATCTGAACCGTCTGCACCTCTTAAGATGATTCGCTACACATTAAAAATCCACATTTAGACATACACAACTCAATTACCCATAAAAACTAAGTCTGAACCAACCAAACATCACCTAGAACCCAACTTGAAAAAGTTGCACCAAAACAACACATATTTTTTTCATGCAAATACCATATTAAAATCAATTTCGCACTCAAATATTCTGAAAGCACATTTGCACTATATAAACAATTGATTAAACAATTTTTGGACATACCCCAACAAGTTCAAAATGAAGAAAACGTGATCATTTATAAAGAAAGTGAAATTTTCATGACGCATGCATGTCAATCAATTTTTAAAATGAATTTCGCACAACTTTTAAAGAACAACCAATAATTTATACAACAACACACATATAAACAACAAGAACCTACTATTTTCGAAATCCTATCTCATCAGACGAGCATGCCAGAACATTATAAACATGGATCGCATTATGTAATTAAATCATAGAACATATTATATTAATTAAACAACCAAACTAAATTATCTAAAAGATGTAAAGACATGGAACCGCCTACCTCGAACCAAAACGCCTTTGTAAAGACGACGCGAAAACCATTGTCACCCGAAGACATGTTCAAAAACCCTATTTTCAGACCAAAATCACCACATAAACATACCAAAGAATACGTTAGTAAATCTAAACAAACATATTGAATTAATCAAGTGATGACGAGGCATCGAAACACCTACCTCGATGTTGAATTTCCCCGACTCTTGTGTGGACCTTCATCCGCACCTAATACACACCACAAACAAACTAAAAGCAGGCCCTAAAACATGAATTGGACCAAGAATAACATCAAATCTAGACCAAAAACCACATAAACCCTAACCCAAAAATTTATCAAAAGGGAGAAACAACAAAATGAGGTGAAACGCACCAGCGGCGTGGGTGCGAAAGGCCGGTCAGGGGTCTCTGGAGGTCGTTGAGGGTTGCACAACGCCGGAAAAACGAGAAGGGATGCCGTTGGACACTCGATCGAGCAAGGGAGGGTACGGGGGTCTCGGCCAAAGGTTGACGGAGGCTACCAGAGCGCTGGATGAGGCTGCAGTTGGGGATTTGACAACAAGGAAGTTGGCCGGGACAAGAGGAGGGGTGTTTGGTTACCATCGAGAATTTCTCAATGTTCTGCATCCTCTGTTCGTTCTAATGGCGGCGAGACCCATGATGTGTCTCACACAAAGATATCTGGAATAAATCGGTGTTGGCCTTTCCTTAATGGTGGGGAGTCTTCCCGGACCTCCCCATGTTGGTTTTCTATTCTCGCCATGGGCGTTGGTAGGTTCTTAAAGGTGGGGAGACCCAAATTGGGTCTCACACAAATGTCTCTAGAATGAATCAGTGCTGGAATTTTCTTTAATGTCAGGGAGTCCGCTTGAACCTCCCCGTGTTGGTTTTCCAATCTCATCTCGAGCGACAGTGAGTTCTTAATGGTAGCGAGCCCTTCGGGCTTCCCCTTGTTGACCTTTTGGTTCTGTTTCTAAAGATGAGTTGGTGATAGGTGATAAGAGTGCTCCTTAGATGTGTTTGGTCTTGTTTGTTCATTCCAGTCAAACGACATGGTCTTCATTCAATGGTGTTTATGATGTTTCATGTTGTGAAGTTGGTTCTCGTGAGTGCGATAGTTCCTTTCCTTGATTAATCAACTGGAGTTGTTTCACCTCTTTGGGGTGGGCGACGCATATCAGAAAAGTCTTTTACGAGTTTCTTGAGTCTGTCTTTTGAGTCACTCTCTCTGAGCACGATGCTTCTACCTATCTTTTATTTATGTTTGTGGGGATCCCCTTTTAATCTAAAGAGAGTGTGGTTTTCTGCTGTAGGGTTTGGTTCTGTTTGTGGCTTTCCGGGGACGGAAAGCTTTATGGTGGGGAGAATTGTCACACCCGTCCGTTTTATATTATTAATTTTTTTTGGGAATCAGATAGTTCAGGTTGAGGCCCGACTTAAAATTTTCATGTGTTCTTATTTAAAATCACATGTAATGGTCCTGGCAGCATCCAACTCACAGCGGTCGAAGCTGCACAACCTCACCTGGGTCTTCGTGCGACCTCGCCCGATTCACCGCACGCCTTGCCGATGTTCAATTACTGAAATAAAATGAATTAGGAATGGTTTTAATAATAAAAATAATATCAATGTCACTTGAGAAGATAATTATTATCTTGAATAATTATTTAATTGAGTGTATTATTTTTTTAATAGCATTTTATTAAGTTCATCATAGTATAGATTACTATTTAGTTTGTTATGTTTGTTGTTACCTAATTATTATTTTTATTATTATTACAATTTTTATAACTAATTATTTTTATTTTTCATTTACTTTTATTATTAATTATCATTATCATTCTTAATTTAGTTTATTATAATTATTATCACTATTATTATCAGTTTTTGTTTTATGAATTCTGTTATTATTTTAGTTGTCTATTATTATTATTTTTTTATTATTGTTTGTTAATATTATTTTTTTTTAGTGTGAGATTTCTTTGGGGTAAGGTTTTTCCCCGAATTTACTGTCTCGCTGCAGGCCTTCCTGCGCACTGTGCGCCGCCGCTGGCTTCCCCCATTCCTACCAACCTCACTTCCCCTCTCTTCACGTTGCGCAACCGCCTCACTCTCCTCCTACCCAGTACAACTCCTTGCAAACTGCTGCTCCCTTGAATAGAGACACCATCAACCACCCCATCTTCCTCCTGCTCGGAATCGCACTGCAACCCCCCCCCCCCCCCTTGCTCCTTCCCGGACGCGCCTCCCCCTTAAATCCTTCTGCACCGCCTTGGTAGCTTGTCGGACCAGCCGCCGCCAACCCCACCAGCACCCGCTCTCCACCGCTGACCTCTTTACCAGCCGGCGCCGCCCTCGCCAGCCTCCCACTCTGGCAAACACCCCCCCTCTTGTCCCGGCCAACTTCCTTGTTGTTGAATCCCTAACCGCAGCCTCCTCCAGCGCTCTGGTAGCCTCCGTCAACCTTCGGTCGAGACCCTCGTACCCTCCCTTTCTCGACCGAGTGTCCAGCAGCATCCCTTCTCATTTTCCGGTGTTGCGCAACCCTCAACGACCTCCGGAGACCCCTGACCGGCCATTCGCACCCACGTCGCAGGTGCGTTTCACCTCATTTTGTTGTTTCTCCCTTTTGATAAATTTTTGGGTTAGGTTTTATGTGGTTTTTGGTCTGGAGTTGATGTTATTCTTGGTCCAATTCATGTTCTAGGGCCTTCTTTTAGTTTGTTTGTGGTGCGTATTAGGTGCGGATGAAGGTCCACACGAGATTCGGGGAAATTCAACATCGAGGTAGGTGTTTCGATGACTCGTCATCACTTGATTAATTCAATATGTTTGTTTATATTTACTAACGTATACTTTGGTATGTTTTTGTGGTGATTTTGGTCTGAAAATAGGGTTTTTGAACATGTCTTCGGGTGATAATGGTTTTCGCGTCGTCTTTACAGAGGCGTTTTGGTTCGAGGTAGGTGGTTCCATGTCTTTACATCTTTTAGATAATTTAGTCTGGTTGTTTAATTAATTTAATATGTTCTATGATTTAATTACATAATGCGATCCATGTTTATAATGTTCTGGCATGCTCATCTGATGAGATTGGATTTCCAAAATAGTAGGTTCTTGTTGTTTATATGTGTGTTGTCGTATAAATGATTGGTTGTTCTTTAAAAGTTGTGCGAAATTCATTTTAAAAATTGTTTGACATGCATGCGTCATGAAAATTTCACTTTCATTAGAAATGATCACGTTTTCTTCATTTTGAACTTGTTGGGGTAAGTCCAAAAATTGTTTAATCAATTATTTATATAGTGAAAATGTGGTTTCAGAATATTTGAGTGCGAAATTGATTTTAAAATGGTCTTTGCACGAAAAAAATATGTGTTGTTTTGGTGCAATGTTTTCAAGTTGGGTTCTAGGTGATGTTTGGTTGGTGCGAACTTAGTTTTTATGGGTAATTTAGTTGTGTATGTATAAATGTGGATTTTTAATGTGTAGTGAATCATCTTAAGAGGTGAAAACGGTTCAGATAATTGTGTAGTTGGTGTGAAACTAGTTTTAAGGACAATTTATTAAGCAAATGGTTTGAACGACTCCCTTCTTTCTAATTGGGTGTGTTTATTCATGTCGGCCCTTGTTGTGTTATTAAAATAATGCTTCCTAAGTTGTGAAAATTTTTTATGTTCTTGTTTGAGCGTTTTTTAAAATGGGGTTTTTGCGAAACGATTAGGTAACGACAAATATATTTTTTGAAAGGTATTTTTGGCATGCGTGTGTTTTTGAAATGTTGTTTGGGTGTGAGAATAGTGACTTGTGTGTAATGTCTGGATGGGTCTGTGATATGGGAAAAACAATATGCCATGTGAATGTGAAACTTGATTGAGCACAAGGGAAATCCCCGGGTATCTAGGTGGGAGGACTAGAACTAGTGCGCTAATGAGCCGGATGGGTATCGTCCCTGTCTCAGTTGGCTGGATTGACGATTGAAACACTAACTAAACATAATATCTGAGGGTCGTAGCCTTCTAATCCACGTGTTCTATGGGTTGTGGCCTTCTAAGCCACGTTTTCTGAGGGTCGTGGCCTTCTAAGCCACGTTTCACCGAGACACGAGGTTCTAGGGTCTCACTCGAACTAGATGAACCTTAGGGGATTTACCCATAGTGCTTTACCATCTATGGTGTGGTGCCTTCCATAGGCATATGGAGGAACACATGGGTGTGAGTGTGTGTGTGTGTTTGTGTGGGTGTGTGTGTGTGTGTGTGCCCATAATGAACTTTTCTCTTCCTCTTTAAAAATCGTGTTTGTGAAATGAGTTCTTTTAGTGTTTTCCTTCAGAATTTGGCTTTTAAATGTTCCATTTAAAAGTATTGTGAAAGTATAACTTGAATATTCACATTAAATTTTCCTTTTGATGTTGTGGCATGGAACCATTTCTCGGTGGCATCCTACTGGGCTTTTAGCTCACACCCTGCATACACCCTTGGGTATATGTAGATTCCGTTTCTTCTGTATTCAAGGTTTCGACTTCGTGCTCAGTGATGGTGGTTCAGGTTGCAGTTGGTCTTCTCATGCAGAATAGTGTTGATGTGGTCTCACTTCTACCGGGAGGTTGAGTATGAGTTTTATTTTCCGCTGTCGTCTTTTCTTTTTAGTTATTTTTTCGAGTTTTAGACCTTAAACTTGTTCATAGTTTAAAGGCACGTTTCGTTGTCTATTTCTAATTTCAGTTTATCTATCTTGTTAGTTGGTTTTTATGTCTTTTATTTCGGGTAAAACTGTTCCCACTTGTTAAACATGATTATCGGGCACTTGTGCCAGCCCGTGGGGATCGGGAACGCCCTTCAGGCCTTGCCGCGGACCGGGTCGGGCGCCGGTTCGGATGGCGACCCGGCCTGGTTTGTGACATCTACATTCTCTAGTCTTTGATATAATGGGATGAGAGAAATCTATATACACTCTTACTATGATTACACATGAATTCTATTGGTAGGCATATTTCTACAACAAATAACTACCACAATTTTTCCATCAATACACTATTCTAAAAATTTCTACCAACCTCAACTCATAAACATCATTAGATATCAAAACTAAAACCAATAGAAGCATGAAAACAATTCCAACCACTTCACCCCCACCCAATATCTATGCATAGTCTACAACCTATATGTCTCACAAAGAAAGTGAATCAAGCCAATTCCAAACATCTGATGTGGACCCAAGGTCTATCATGGGGTGTGTTAGCCAGAAACCCCACTCGCAACTAGAACCTCATTCTCCAATAGTCTTAGATCTTGTCTATCCATACTCCCACAAATAATATGAACCCAATAAAGGGTGAAACTATGTTTTGATACCATTTCTTCACAATACATGATGGGGTTCCATCCTACAAAACACCCAAACTGGCTCGTGACATGACTCAATGGTCATTCTCAATCCCGGCGGGCTAGAAACTAGTTATTTCTCATAAAAGATTTATTTTTTGGGATTGATTTCACCCATGAGAAACATAAAAATAATACCACATTAATTAACATCACAACATGATCAATAATTATAACTAAAAGAAACAAAACTATCACAAGTAATATAGTTTTTCATTTTCAAAGAAAAACCAAGATACCAAAGTGGGAAGGGAACAAACAACACAACCCAAAAATTACCATGTAGAATGTGGGTAAACATTTCATACCACCACCACCAACACATGTAACATAGTAACCACTGAATACTATATCCACCATCATCACCACAAATAATATTTCTTTTATATGGGTCCAACATAACAATATTTACATATGCTCGAGGGTGTATGTAGTTGTGAACCAAATCCTAGTAGGATATTGCCCAAAATAAAGATTCAATAATGTAACATTATAAGATAAATCAACATGTCGAGTTTTATAAAATCGAAAGAATGCGTTTTGAGGAAAATATTTAAGAAAACATTTTAGAGAAAATATTTAGGGAATTCATGATTTGAAATTTAATGTGAAATATAAATTCCACCATATATCGATAGTGAGCATAATATAATATGAACATCATAGGAAATACCTAAATCACTAATATTAGTAGGACCTTATGAATCCCATATCTCATTGTCATAGTAGAGAAATCATAACCCATAACGTCCTCATGCATGAGACACTATAGGGGAAAACTTCTCAAATTTTAGTGGTCTCCAATTATCAGCAAAATTTTGAGTTAGTTTTGTAATGTCACTCTTTCTAGAAGGAACTTGTCCTCAGCCTTGTCGATCTGACTAGTGTATTAGTCCTAGTATGCTCATATATTCATCTTTGATTTCCTTTTGGTGCTCAATTACTCTTTCCATTACACACAAACAACTTCTTGTTCACACACATTTTTCCAACATTAGAAACACCCATGTAAAATGATAATTTTCAATTGTAAAATCATTTCTCTTGTCATTCGAACGACCACTACACATAGACACACACCCAACCATGGAACACACATGGAAACCACTATTTTCCATCGATAAATCACCTTTATAATCCAAATTCACACCAAAAACATTAAAATAAATAATTTTCACAACCTACACAATCCAAAGAAAACATTTATAAATCATGGTAAGCATATGAAATCCATTTGAGAAAATAGGGAAACAACTACCTCAAAAACGGAAACTTTTGGAATCTAGTGGAAAACCAAAACCACACCACAAGGAGACCATAGAGAGGAAAAAACCATAACTATCAAGAATCAATACAATAAATTAAGGTTTAACCAACTTTAAGAAAACCTACCCATAATAGAAAAATTATCCCAAAGAAAAATGAAGAAGGAACTAAGAAGAAAGAATAAAGTGAATAATGGAGGGACTTATGTGATGATTATTGAGGATTACACACCAAAACCAATGCATTATTAGAGATCCAAGGGAGAAAAGTTAGTAGGGAGAGTTTTATAGGGATGAGATTCCTGAATGGGAGGAGCTTGTGGGGTTTTAAGGTTAAATTTGGTGGCGGTTGGTCTAGAAATGTTGTCCTTTTTATGTTCATGGTAGGCTTCATAGTTTGCCCGCTAAATTTTATAAACCATGCAGCTAATGTGTATCCCTTTTTTCAAAGAAGAATGTGTTTTCTTCAGTCCTAGGGGAGGCATCCCATCCATTTATTCATCCATACACCCCAAACCAAACTTCTAGTTTGTGAGCATAGTTAGTTGCACGCTTATGGGGAAGGTCAAGTAGCTAGGATAGTCCCACTGTCCAGGACACACAGTCACTCCTATGATGGCGAAAAATTTCCACTAACCATCTTCCACCCATGCGCCACCTACTTCTAGGTCCAGAAATCACCATTTTCTTAAAAAACTCCCAATTAAACCCACACAGCAAAGATAATACCCAAATAAAAGGGAAAAATGCCTCAAAATAAGATCATGCATGTGAAATATTTCATGTAATGATGAATGGTTTGGACGTTCTCTATCATATATTGGGAAAGAGCGCATCCCACAAACTTCCACTCTCTATATCCAACCAATAATATTAGATTCATATACCACTTTATATATAGAACCTCATATAGATACATTTGAAATCTATAATAGAAACTATTATTATTTTATAACTTTACTAGGGGGAGGTTTTGATCACAACATCCTTATAAATACATTAAAAAATACCTTAGCATATCCTAAATAGATTATATTGTTCTTTCACATTGAACATTTGTTTGAGGGTGATAAGTAATACTAGAACTGAGTTCTGTATAAAACATGTTTTGAGGGATTCTCCATAACCATCAGGTAAAGCATAGATGTAGATAATATAAAATAGAGAGTGTAACTCTATGAAATCTTACCACTTCCCTTGAATATATCTTAATAAGTTTGTCAAGAGATAAATCATTTTTAATAGCAGTGAAATATGTTGAATTTTTTAGGTGATTGACTACCGCCCAGATGTAATTTTTGAAATTAGGCGCCCTAGTTAGTCCTATGATGAATTCCATGGATATATTTCCCCATTTCCATACTATTATAGAAATTGGGTTCATCATACCCTTATAATTATATCATTTACACTTGAATTTTGGGCATGCTAGGCATCAATATACAAATATTCTGATATCTCTATTTATGTTATCCCATAAAATGTTCCTCTTTAAATAGATATGAATCTTAATTATTCATAGATGAATAGAGAATAATAACTTATGTACATCATTAAGAATCTAACTTTTCAACTCTAGTTTTTATTTTACAGATATCTCGATTCCAAACCATATAAACACATCATTAGTAAGGTTGAACTCTAGAAAATTTTCTACCTTTTTTGTAGAAACTCATTCTATTTTTGGGTGTCCATGATCCTTTCAATAATGAATGGTTAATTATTTAATTGATAAAGGTAGGATGAAGATACATTTCCATTATTTTTACTTCTAGAAAGAGTGGACCCTTCACAATTATTATCATTAAATAAATTTTCAGATCCTTTTTTGATTTAGAGAACCATCCACTTTTTTTCATTCCCTGTATGGTAATGGATATAGAATTCATTGTCCTTAATCTTATATAACCATCATCAATTAACCATGTTAATATCTTTTTTGTGAATATATATTTGAGTCTCTTCTGGTCCATATATATTTTACACTAATCCATATATAGATAATTATGTCATATCATCAATAAAAAGATCACTACAGCCAACTCCAAGTCAATTGTGGGGTATTTATACTCATGAAATATAAAATTTCTAAAGAAATAGGCTATCACCAAATTATTATACATTATTAAATATCACAACGCCTTATTTGAAGCATCACTGTAAAAAACAAATAGTTCTCTAATTTAGTTCAGTGTATACTGGTGTAGTGATAAGACTATCCTTAAAGTAATCGTCATATTCAGAAGTCCAAAAAAACTCTATTTCATGTTAACTTGTCTAGTGAGTATGAAAATCGAAAAAAATCACAAATCTTCAGTAATACCCAGATAATCCAGAGAAACTGTGGATATCTTTTTTAGATTCTATTCTAGTCCAGACCTCAATTTTTATTTCTTTAAAAGGGGCCATAGATATCCCTTTACTGGTGATAATATTTCTTATAAAGGATTCTTTATTTATTATACCCTCTCATTTACTGTACTTTTCATATATCCTCTCCTTTCTCAATGACAATAGCATAGTATTTAAATTCGTTTCATAATCCTATTTTATTTTAGAGTAAATAAGATTTTCATCAATAAATACTACCATAACGTTGTGGAGTAAATCCATAAAGAATATATTAATTAAGTCCATATTTATTTTTAGAGCATTTTTTAGTTCCAAAGACATCCATATGAACTCATAGTGTCCATACATTTTTTTAAAGAAAATTTTGAGAATATCAACCTTCTTCACCGTTAAATGGTGATATCCTAACTAAAGGTTTTCTCTAGAGATATACAGAGATCCATATTATTGATATAAAAAATAATCCATCTATAGAATAGGTTACTTGTTCTTAATTGATATTTTCTGAGTTTATGATAATCAATACAGAGGTGAATTGACCCATACTTCTTCATGGTGAAGAGTATTGTCAAACAGCATGGTAAAATCCTCAAATATATAAAACACTTTTTTAGACTCCCTTATAAATGGTAAATTAGTTTTTCCAAATCAATGGTGTCAATTAAATAAAGTGTTTTGGATATGGTTATTGATACATGTATAAATTAGATTTAGAACTCGGCCTATTAGTTATAAGAAAGACCAGGAAACTCTTTTGGGAATACATCGGTATAATCCCTCATAATAGGATTTTCATAAATCATGGTTCTCTCCATTTTCTCAATAATTTGGGATAGATATGTTTTTCATATAGAAATAATATCAATTATTGAAAAAAATATTTCAAGGGAGATTCATCATCACCTTTACACTTCTATATAATCATAGGATGACTTGGGATGTGAAGAGTGATCTACCAATCACAAAATTGGATTTTGTATTTATATAAATATATCTAATATATTTTAAAAAAATAATCAATCTCTATTAAATGAATAAATATGATATATTTTTAAAGAATAACTTTAAAAATATATACTAGGGAAAATTTATATACTTTGGATATAACCATCACTCTACTTTCTATTCTCATAGGTAGCTCAACCCCCATGTTTTGAGATGGTGATTTAAATGTTCTAATAAATATGAAACATATGAAATAATGTAGATGACTAGAATAAAAAAAGTATATTCTATCTTTTTAGTGAGTAAATAGTATACTTATCAACGCATCGTTGTTAGCATTTACCTCAAACATAGTGATAGAATAAACTGTTACTAGTTTCTTTGGAGGTTGTTATTGATGATTATCTCCAAAAATCCTTTTCTTGGGTAATTTTCTTAAAAATGATCATGTTAAATGTATTTAAAACATTATATAGTGGTTATATAGTTGATCTTAATCTTCTTTTTTTATCATCTTGGCTTACAAGAAATTAAATTTCTATTTCAAAAAGCATGTTTCTAGACAATGTGGGAAACATCATAAGAGCATAACAGATGGTAACACACACACAAAAAATTAAAAAACATTAAATATGTGTCTAGGATTATTTTAATAAAGCCCTCTATATAATAAATATTATATTGTAGGCACCTTTGTATCCGGGTCTTCTTTGATAATGGCATCAAAAAGATGGGCCAGCTTGTCATAAGACTGTATATATTTTTCCAAATTGATCTTATTTTCATTGAATACCCATCCCAAAATGTGATCTTGTTTTTTGATCATCACCCTTTTATCATCATTCTTGGAAAATTGAATCATTATTTAATATATTTGTTTAACATTATTTTTTGTAGAGTTTATATGGAGAGACCCTTTGAGAATATCTTATTTCGAGTAGAGAATGAGCTCAAGACATTTAATTTTTTTTACTTCTTATATTATAGATATTCTCATAAATTCATTAAAATGATCTGAATCCGGAGACATTAAGTTGTTGGACATTTTAGGTAGTTTGGGTTGGCCAACACATTTAGCTTCATCCATACACACAGAGTCTGTCTACACCTAATTTAAAGATTATATCTTCTCACCACCCATCATTTATTCCATAGATACATCACCCTCAAATATTTAGCTTGAATCAAAAAAATTAATGTTCTTATTTTGATCTTGATTCAGTATAGTGTATTTTCATTCTAGTGCCTTGTTGTCCCCACCCTTCTTGGTAAACCTTATATATATAGTTTTAGGAAACTATGAATAGTCTTCTACCCTTTGTATTCCTTCCCCTTAAGAATTGTGTGACTCTTTTAGTCATGAGTTCCATTATTTCCCTTCTTACTACATGGGATGTAATGTATTCTACCATGTATAATCTCAACACAATACACAAAGAAATAAGTAGATATTTCATCACCAGTCATGTGAAGATATTGATCACTGTCTAAAATGGGTAAGGAATCTATTTCTTTATCGCTCTCTAGTGGATCAATGTTGTTTTTGGAACCAGTAAACATATTTTCCCACTCAAGAATAGCCTTATTATACCATTCTTGGTTAGTATCACAAACTAAAGTTTTATTTTTAGAATAGATATTACTATGAAACATTTTTTAGGTAGGGTAATCCTACTAGTTATAGGTCTCCTGCATTGGATGCATTGTTTCATCCAACTGTCTTGATACATGACTTATTGGGTTTAAGGGAGTTGAAGTCAGATGAATACCATGAGAATGATTTTTCCCTTAATTCACTTAGAAAAGACCATTGGAGAAAAGTATTTAGTAGTGTAAAAGGATTGGAACTACGACTCCCTCTCTACTGACAAAAACTGCTTGAATCCTTTCAAATTGTGACTCAATCTAGAAGATATATTTGTATCATTTGGGTCTAGTTGCATCTTTCCAGTCTCTTTCTAAAGAGGGTCCCACATTGTGATAACTGCATTTCTTGAGATACCAATAGAGTTTCCCCCATAAGGATTGGGTGTCAATCATCTAATAGGAAGGATATGATGCTTCTCTAGACAAATCATATGATAGTATTATTGTAGATAATCCAAATGACAACAAAACACAAAAAAAAATTATACCAGTTCAAAAACTCCACTATTTAATGAAAATGATGTTCTTCACCCACCTTTATCTATAAAGCATCAATAGGAGGACATGAAACATCTTCATCCATGAATATTTGGGGTGAAATGGGGTAACACAAGGTTAACAAACAATCATCAAATCCATAAATATTTCAACACCTTTTCCCATCATTTTAAGAATTGATAGATTTTGGAATGGAAGGGGTAGTCTCAAATAACATACCCAAATCCTCGTGGTGGGGGGATAATGATTCCAGGTAAATTCATAACTCTATATGTGTTTAAACAATGTAGACCCTTCACAAAAGACATTCAACACAAACTACATACAGATGGGGTCATCAACACTAGTAAAATGAATAATGGGATTGTGAGGATCTTGCAATCTATAAATGGATTTATTTTACATGGGTCAGACGCTATTGACAATAACTCTAATCAATCGAGCGATGGACACCAATGACCACAACAAGCCATCAGGGATAACCCATGAAAAGAATACACCTCTGATAACTCCTAGGGGGATTGTGTGTAATAAGGTGACCCTCAATAATGAAACAAGACTTCTTGTTAAATATGGATGTGGGGGAAATTGGGGACAATGGTAGGTTTAGTGAAGGGAGAGAATGCCAATTGTGCCTTCATTATTTTAGAAAGGGGGCGTTCGGGCATATTGACAAATGCCGCCACTCAGGGGGGACACTACCTCCTTATAGGGTTTCATGAGATAGGTAGAGAAGAGCCACAAGAGATAATCTCTTTTTCCACCACTTTTTATCTTCCTCATTATTGGAATTCTTTATTTACTGTTACCACTAATTATCATGATACCCTTGTTTTCTACACTTGAAGAACCTTATGGTTCCGCATTGGTAGTTTTCCAGATTCTTTTTCCCACACTTATGATAAGAGTGTTGTTGGGTTTTCATTCCTCCATTTTATTTATCTAATTATACTGCCAAATAAAACTACATTTTAAATATCATTTATCTAATCCAATGATACCATTGAGAGTAATGAATATCCATATCATCATTGAGGGAAAAAGTTACAATCTCTTTTTAACTATCAAATTATGTAATATCTATATAATTTTGTAGATTCACCTTTAACCCATAAATATGTTTATCACCATGATTTCATTTATGATAATAAAGTCTAAGGTGTATTGTGCATGCCTTGTGAGGTTTCCCTCATTATACCTAATGGAATCTTATTCCATTTTCTTCGGACTGAGGAACACCCTGTAAATTTTAATAAGGAGTGTTCGGTGGAAATATTTATTGAAAAATTATTTATTGAATTATTATCATTCCATTGAATCAATATCCTCTTTGGTCATTGTGTTGTTGATCATTTTCCACCACTGATCAGCTTGTCTCTCAATTCAATAAATGGAAGGACAAATTTCTCTTACTATATGCATTAGATGAAAAATAATATCTTATCAATGCGTTTAATCAATTTTTTAATGAAGATGATATCAAAAGTTTCATTAATGTTATGGGGCCTTTGATGCATAAAATACTCAGCTGTATATTAATCATTGTTAGGAGGGGTAGGTTGTTCTGCACGACTCAATTTTTTATACATTACATAATCTAATTGATCTAGTATTTCCATAATGTTAGTATCTCATTCACCCATGATATTAGGCATGTCAATTTAGAAATCATCACATTTCCTATTATATCTGTTGTTGGCATAGTTTCTCATATTTCCCTATATTAACTAGAAGAAAAAATGGGATTACATTAATTAATAATCATACACAAGAAAAATTATTAAAATTGGGAGGAATAACTTTTAAAGTATAAGTAAATCCTAAATTATAAAGCTCTAGGTTTATACCTAGGTTATCTTTAGTAATTTAAATATTATTTTCTCAAACCTAATAATTTTTTCATGTTCATAATAATGTTTCGTAAAGGGTTTCTAAGTTTCCAAAACATTTCTCCCAAGAGTGTAAAAATGTGTTCCCAGAAAGGCATGTTTTCATGAATGAGGTCATCCTCAAGTCAAGATAAAAACACATTTTTTGGAGTTATTATGACTAGCTACATCATTGATAGAACCATATCAACTTGTATCATTCATAAGGGGATATAATTGCTTGGAAACAGCTCACTCTATACTTCACCAATATTCAAGGATATTTTTACAAATATAGTATTATCCTTAGACGTATCCCTATGGTTCTCACTAATATAATATCATCATAGTTCCAAATGATAACTAAAAATTTCTTATGATACCCACTATGGAGACCCATTCCTTTTTAACATTTTCGTACACAATTATTAAGAATAAATATATATTTTTACAACACATGGATCGTAAAGGCCTAGTGTCATTGTAAGACGAGGTTCATAAGACATAAGAAGAAAACTAAACATTGAATGATTATTTTATTCTCTATAGTGATCTTTTAAAATATATTTTAGCACCTAAAACTGTATATGATAACCTATAGAATACATAAAGAAATGGGTGAGAAAAAATCATAGGAAGGGAATAAACCTGTTTAGAAAACATAACATTTGATTTAATGGTATTTTATCATATCATACAACAGAAGGATCATGGGTAATTTAATGGAAGCATATCATTTAATGAAAAATAAAATAATATCATGAAATTATAGTTAATATAGAATAAAAATATAAAATGACATAAACAAGAGTCAAAGATGAATTCTTATACAATTTAACATGGTTTAGAAGGTCCCATGATGGATTAGTTTTACTCTACAATCCCATACATGACGCCTCATGAGACTAAAGATTTACCTAATTTATTGGAGTGTTATATTTTTGCACTCTTTATATCATTTAAAAGATCTACTTGTGAAAAATAAGTAAACCTATAATAATGAAAAACAAAATAATTACCCATGGAAAGAAAATGGTTTGCATAATCCTGATTTATATCATAAACAAAGAAACTTTCATAATGAAGTCATTTGAGAAATATTTATAAGAAATGGCTTAACCCATCAAAGGATGTCATAAAAAGCTAGGTATATATATAATATACCTATATATATAATTTAGAATAATTATATAAAATTATTAGAGAAATATAATGAATTATATAGATAACGTTAATAACCTGGAAGAAATAGTGGTTTAGAGAGACCCCTTACCTCAAGGTTGATTTTCCACATACATTATTTATATCCATGAATAATAAAAATAATTTAATTATTCACATGATTAATAAAAATTTACTATTTTGATATTCCTTTAATTTTATCTTTTACCATTTCATATTCTATTACATAACCAATTTATTCCACATCAGACATTTTAACAATAAATGGTTCATATTACATGAATCACTTTGGTAAGTTGAAAAAGGTCCAAGATATTATTAGTTAATAATATCTAGAATGGAAACTATGAAATAATTATAATTTTTATATATAAATTATACTTTTTAAAACATCCATTAAATATGGTTATGAAAAATATACTACGTTACAATCATGGAGACGGTATGTTGTACGTATGCATGAGTAACGTTTCCATTATTTAAATATTGTGATGGATGAAAAGAACATCTAATTTTATATTTCTAATATGATAATTATATCATAAATATAAAATTATTTCTTACAATACTTTTGATTATTTCATAAATTTTATTTGGTAATAATATAATAATAAAAATTAATTAGATCACTTCATGGGGCTGTAGTCGGTCGTACATTGAAATGAAGTTTTCATTTTAAATGTACGGTAATTTAAGAAAGTATATGATATATTAACATTATATAATGTTTAATATTTCTTTATTACCATAAAAATTAAATTTATACATATTTTCATTCATGTAAATCATAGTGAAAAATGAACCACATCGCTTTGCAAAGCGGTAATCTGCCGTACAAATGATCAATATTGTCATATTCTCTACGAAATGGAAAGTAAGATGGTGTAAGTGATATTATAATTCAAGATATATAATTATATAACAAATATTATATATAAATATTATATCTATCATTATAACCGGCTGTGAGAAGTGTTCATGGAATAAAAATTATGTCAGTTCGTTAGGCGGTAGTCCACCGTACACACGATCAACGATTCCGTTCACCATTTGAGGGATGAAGAAATGGTTTTAAGAAATTACCTTAATTTAACAATAAATAAGTGTATGAATCATACTATGGTTATTATATCAGAATGGTGTAATATTATTTTAATGAGGTGGACGAATAATTAAAATATAACACTTAGTTAAGGGTGTGACCTCTTCTTCAGAAATATTCTTTTAGATTACACCAAAATCCTTCCAATATAGGATTTATGAAAACAACGAATTATAGGCTAAGATAATGGAATTAGGGAATTAATTAGGTAATTAAATGGATGAAACTATTTGTTTTGGATGTGTGTAAATGAGAGGAGATGGGCAGACTTTTATATGTTTGGGGGAGGAAAAACTTGAATTTTTCAAAAAGAAAGAATCCATCCAAGTTTTTCTCATGCCAAAAGGACCCAAAATTGAAAAAAATTTAACTATAGAAGATATAAGGTATCAATATAACAATTAAATAATAATTATTCACGTTTTGGGTCATTTTTAATCATTATTGTTTTAGTTTAACCCCTGGTAAACCTGTATTTACTTTAACTGATGTAATTTTTTTAACGATTTTAATTATTCATTATAGTAAATAAATATGTTTAACTTATTAGATAATATAAAATATGGTGATTGAAGATAAGTAACCCATTTTTTCAACTTCAAATAACATAATTGGTATAATTTATTTTAAAATTAACCCCACACATGTGTCAAAAAAATTATTTTTCAATAAATGTATTTTATAAGGAAAAGATGATCTCATATTTATTATATAAATTTTAATCAAAATTATATGAATTTAAATTCATATTTATAAATATATAATCGATAAATTTAATTTATATCATTACACTTTACTGGTGATTTAAATTCATTAATATGGTGAAACATTACGCAATTTAAAATAGTTTTAAAAAATTGTGTTTTAAATCATAAAAATAGACACACACTAAAATATAGTATTTATATGTTTCAAATAAAATTAATTGTATTTTACATAAATAAAAACATTTAATGTTAATTTTAAATAACATTAAAATAATAATTTGACTTAATTTATAAAAAATAAATGAATGTTTTATAAATAAATCAGTGTTTTCCAATATTCACTGAAAAAATAAGTATTTTATGAAAAAATTTATATATATTACCATATGTTAATATTGATATTATGATTAAAAATATTAATTTAATTTTTTTTAAAATATTTTCCAAAATTTCTAAAAAATAAATTTAAAAAATGTGTGGAAAACTTGACTGAAACCACCTTTTTAGAAAAACAAGGTTTTTCAGAAAACATTTTTTTAAATTTCATATTGTTCTTATTTTATATATAATCAATATATAAAAATTGAATTTATTTTATACATGAGTAAAGAATAATTTTCATAATTCAATTATTCTTATTCATACCCACCAATTTAAGAGTGTGGTTATTATGGTAATATTTAAACAATTATATTTTAATAGAGTATATTGATTAATTAAAACAACATATTGTTTGTATCTCATGTTATTCAAGAGATTATATTTATCTAAAAATAAAATATATTGTAAATTATTGTGATCTTACAAAACACCCATGTCTCATAGTAATTACATAATATATAAATCTGTAGCTGATAAATTAGAAGTAAATTTAATACTAGAAAAAAATTATATAAAATGATATCATTACACGTATGTACAACATGAAACCAGTCATAACTTCATAAATATTAAATGAATAATTAACTCATGAACATAAAATTAGTTTTATAAAACCCATAATTAGGTATAAAAATCCTCTATAGAGATAAAATGGAAGAATCCATGAATATAAATCCCTATATAATGAGATGAAATATAACATAAAATATTATTAAAGGGTTAAATATAAAATATTATTGAAATATATGAAAAATAATTCATAACAATATAATAAATTAAAAAATATATAAGAAACTAATTCTATTGATTTTTTTAAATGTAAAAATATTCACCTATAAAGAAGCGAGTGGTTTTAACATCATTTTCGTGTAAAAAGATAAATAAAAAAGTGTTTTTAAATACAAACTCAAATAAAAATATATGATATAATATATTTTATTAAAAAATTCTTGTTATAAAGAGATACTTTATAATAAAATTTAAAAATAAATTCGTATTTCTTCATAATATATGGAATATTTATTAAGGTAAATGAATGATAATAAAATTGAAAATGATATATAATAAAATTAGGTAAATTTGAATATAAGTATTTCAAATATTTTTACATAAGTTGAAGATATATAATAGGTTTACATAAGGGAAAAATCCAATCCAAAGTGTGATTAAGAGGAATATTTCACTTCATATACATCTAAAGACATAAATATGGAAATGAATAATTATTAGGCATATGAATCCCTAAAATTATAATAACAAAATTGAAGTATGATATCAATTATAAAGTACATATAGATTTTAAAATTAATATTATACAGTTTGATCCTAATATACGATGAATGATCAATAGAAATACCCTTACCTAAACTTCTAACTAACTTGAACACATTATAAACCCATGAAAAATCAACTTTGACTTATTAATATTTAATATTAGACACCTATTTATATATAAATTTTTATTATTATTAATCACTTATAATCATTTATTATATATTTTATTGTAAATTTTACTTTTCTCAATCATCATTTGTCAATATCAATATATTTTATGTTTGTATATGGTCCCCTCAGTTAGAATTTATATGTCATTACTTTATCATCTTAAAAATATATAGTCAATGTACTAGAATCATAATTTTTATATAATTTTTCTTGTTTCATTTTCTTTCTATGAATGTTATGGGTTGTATTTCAAGGAATAATCTTATAAAGTTATGATTTATAGAAATTTTATTGTACTCCTCAATATTTAAAATGAATACTATGTTCGATAGAGTATATGACACACAACACCGAGCCCAAAATGAACAATAAAATATTATTATTTAAATATGGTCATTATAACCTAAAAATTAGACTAGTGGGAATGATTAGTATTAAATAAATAATAATTTATATATAAATAAACTAATAAATAAAAAATAATTGATTAATTATTAGTAAATATGGACAAAAATTTCATGAAATTAAATTTATGCTTCAAAAATATGATTTCTCAAAAAGGTTATTTATTTATTTCTTATTAAAATATTATAATTAATTTCAAAACCTTATATGAATTTGATTTTATAAAAATAATATAATTTTTTAAAATATAATATCAAAATTATCTTAGGGTAAAATTTTTAAATTTTTCTAAAAATATTGATTTTCAATTGAATAATGAAAAATACATTTTTATTTGAAAACAGTGTTTTTTTAAAGTAGTTATAAATTTTTATTATGTTTAAAAATTATTTAAAAGGTATAAATATTTATATTATATTATTTATAAATCAATTATATTTACATGATTAAATTATTTTATTTAATTTGGTATAAAATCATTTTTATACATAAAAATGCATTTTTCTAGAAAATGGGTTTTCGTTCAAATTTGCATTTTGATTTTAAATTAATTGACACAACATATTTAAATTGATCTTTAAAAAATGGATTATATATTTGGAATTAGGTGGTCTAAATGTTTAAAATAGTACCCTTTTATTTTTTTTCTTTATGAATAGTAATCGTAGTAAATAATTGTCACCACGATAATGGTAAATCTATTAATTATGTTTAAAAATAATATGACATTGACTATAAAATGAACCTAGCACCTAAATTTATTTAATTTGATAAATTTATTTCTTTTATAAATATTAAATATTGAAATGTAGGTATTGTTCTATTTGGACGTCATTTTGACCCTTATATTATTTTATTCAATGAAAAGACAAAAATGTCATCCTCTTTGTTTTATTAGCATTAAATTTTCGACATAAGGATAACAAAATGCAATGATCATGTATAAATATTTATTTTAAATATAAGTAATTTTATATCATGGTAATTTATTTCTAAATTTTAGTTATGAATAAATTATATTAAATGATTACCCAACAATGATACGATATTTATTAAATTAATAGAAATTTAAAATAATTGATTTTAAAAATATAAAATGAAAAATAATTCTAATGAAATAATTTCTACCATAAATTTTCATAATATATTTGATGTGTTAGTTATATTTTAAATGATTATATTCTAATTCCTTTTTATTATGATCTATTTAAAGTCATAATAAATGAATAGTGTCAAAAATTACAGTAATAATATTTCATAATAACTAATATTTTATTAAATCATTGAAAATTCATACAAATAATAATTTCTGTAAAATAAATTATATATGTTTAAAAACATCAAACCTGGCCTAATTATTATTTTTTTATTTTACGGTAACATTTATAACCTTTAAATGGCATAAAATGTTAATATTTTGGTAATTGTCAAAAGGGTTAATGGAGGGTTAAACAAACGATAAGGGTGAAAATATCATTTTAAAGTATCAATAATTTATTATATGAGATTATTTAGAGATATAATTATCATATATTTTAAATATATTATTTTGGATCATTTATCATTTCAAATTAATTTCTATAAATTTAATATTTTAAAAAATTTCAAAAGTTCCCCTCCCCTCTAATATAAAAGGGTACCCCTCTACTATTATATACTGACTTCAAGAGCCATTTAATTTATACAATCCCTTACAAAATACAATCCTAACAGACTTCCATGTATTATAGATGTCATATTGTGTGCAGGATAACATTCATAGAGGGCTTAAGTTGTGTGGAAAATGAGGTTAGCTTGAATAAGAGGTATATTTCTTAATCAAGCATTTTTTTGTTATGATACCTCATTAAAATATTATACAATCATGATGAGATAATAAAATCAGTATAATCTATACAATAAAATGTTATTATTCTAATTAAATAACATATATTCATGTCATTTTATATCAAATTGGTAACGAAACTGACATTCCTCTATAAGGTCGACTACCGCCTCACAAACTGATGTGATTCACTTTCAAACACTACATCCCACGGTTGGTTAAAATGGATTATTTAATTTTATTCCATTATATTCATAAAATATTTATAATTATTAAAATATAATACATCTTTTAATTTCTTAATATTCCATCCATTTTAAAATGATAACATCATTCGTGCGTATATGTGGACTACCACATCCACGAAAAAATAGGATTTTTTTCGTCACCACATCACATCGGTGATATATATATATATATTTAATTAAATGAATAATAATTTATTCATTAATTGAGGATTATTTTGGAATGATAAAGTAATAATTATGTTATTTTCATCATGATCAATGAAAAATAGAATGGTTACTCATACGTATATCAATCTTGTTGTCTCCATAATTGTAACATAGTGCATTTTTCATACCCATATTTTATTGTTGGTTTGAAAAGAATAGATTAAGTATAAATATTTTAATTATTTAATTATTATTATTATTATATAGAATATGAAATAATTACCTATCTGACAGTATTCAATTTACCATTTTCATTTTGGATATATGATCTGAATATCATCGAAACTTCTGATGTGAAATTAATTAATTAAATAAATAAATATAACATAGTAATAAATAAAATAAAAAGAATAATAAACCTGAATTTTTTTATTTTGAAAGTTAATAATTAACATAGTTTTATTATTCATGATGATAAAAAACATATGTGGTTATCTAAAATAGAGGTAAGATATTTCATAACTCAATTCTTTTTTAATATGTTATATAACATTATTATTGAATATTTCATGGAAAGATTGTGTATCGAATGAACTGTGATTAATTTATCCTTTAATTCTACTTGTTTTACATGAACTTAATTTTTTTACACATAATCACTACATTGATTAATTCTCAATTAAATGTTAAGATCTTTATAAGAGATTTTCACCTCAAATTTTCTTCTTTGGGAAATATGTTATGTTAGGTTCCTATCATCTTTTATGAGTTGTATATACAACCCATTTCACACCATATATAATGGATTTACTTATGATAATGATATTGAAAATTTCATATGAAGTTATTCTTTCTTAAGGATTATGAGTGAAACATTACCAAAGAGTTAAGAGTTTTATTTTAAAATCTCATTGATATTCATGATTATTTATGATGATGTTTCTGAATGATTAAATCCTATGATATTACTATGATGAATATTATGAATATTTTTATCATATAATTATTTCTTTAGAATATATGTTTTTTGTTAGTTTTCTTCTCTTTAATTAATAATTAAATTGAAATAATTTTATTTGAGGAAAACCGACTTTATTTCTCTCATCAATCATAATTAATTTTTATTTCATATAAATATTATCTACAGAACATTTATAAAATGTTTTAGAAATTATACTATGTTTTATTAAAGACATTATAAGCATGTTTTAATTTTTACAAAACCAAATTGAAATGAATCTTCTTATCATTTTATAAATGATGTAATTTCTGACTTTTTTACATAAGTTTTAATAGAGTGTTTCATTTAACATAGAATAGATGGAATTTGTCATTATCATGTCTGATCAATGGTTTTAAGAAATATTTAAAAGTTTCCATGGTTATTTTCAAATAAAAATAATTTTTATAATTTTATGAAATTTTTATTTTCCAATATTATTTCTTCAAATAGAAAAGGGTATTCTACTAAAAAAATTAAAATATATATTTTTTGAAATTAAATTTATCAATCACAATAACCATTTATTATACTTATAATCCACTTGGAATATGTTGTAAAGATATTATCTTTATTATTTCTCGGGATAGGTTATGATAAATTTGAATAGAGAAAAATTATTATTTCATATGATAGTTTCTCAAAATGTTTTTATGATATATATTGAATTTTTTTCTATACTTATATATAATGAATGAATTAGATATGGTATATGGTGGGAGGGGACCTCTATTTCCCCATGATGATTTAGTAGATCTCATGAGACAAACTAGTTTGGGTTTTTGGAAAAGGTTTTATCCATTTATGTATGATGTCTTGGCATGAGTCCTTAATGGTATGTTTATGATGTCATTATTATTTATTCAATCATTATGAAATTATTTATTGATTTACATGTGTTTATTTTAATAGTTATTATTTCAATGGATTTTTTTCAAACTCATGTGATGAGTTATATGGAATTATTTGATCATCATTTACTCTAGCCATATTGTTATTCATGATCAATTTATTTATCATGTTACATGGATTTTTAGTTATTTACCTTTCCATGCATATTATTAATTAATTAATAATGATATATTCCACTTTACATAACCCTTTCTTTGCAGTTGAGATCACACTTAATTTTTTTTCTTTTTTCCAGGATGCATGGAAGTGTAAGTTGAAATATAGGTAACAATGTGGTAGAAGTAGTATAATTATGTAAAAAAATTCATTTTATTTTTGTTTCCAAGTTTATATGAGATTGAAGTATGTCTCTATTACAACAATTACTAAACTATTTTTTTATTTTGGATGCGATCACTTGAATCATATGTTAATTAATTAAAGTAGCGACCAATTCATGGCAATTATAGTTTTTGTGTTTATAGTTAGTACTAGAGAATGTTTACTAGAAACATTGGGAACTAGATTTAAAAAAATATTAAGGAAAATACACCAATGATTTAATTTGATGATAAATCTAAGTACATGATAAAATATTAATAGTTTGGATAGGTATATATTATGTAGTTTTTCTACCAACACATCCATGTCTTGATACTACAAGTGGATGTTGTTTTAGAATAGATCCATCTACAGAAAATAATCCTAAAAAGAGTAAGTTGAGTATATCTCGAACATTATTCTTGAATATGGTTGATTTTCCCTTACAATACACCTATTTTGACACTACAAAGTAATATATTTGAGTTAAATCGAATTTTCATTGTAAAACATTATGAGGGATTTGAATAAATAATAACAAAGAATTTCTTAGGATAACCCTAATATGTAATAGATTTAAAAAGTATATTTCATGATTTAGACACCCTATGAATGCTATTTTAATATTTTTAAAATGTCTTCGTTTTTGAATTCTAAGACATTAGAAAAGATTGTGGAATTTTTTTGAAGCCAAGTTCTTAGACAACGTGATATTTCAAGGCTCGGTGAGCCTTGATGTTGATATCGTCAAAATATTAAATTTTTTATATCATGCATGTATTTTTTTAGAAAATGTTGAGTAACTATCGAATGAATTCTTGGATCAAAAATTAAGTACATCTATTTAATTCAAAATGTTCGTTTAACAGTAGGGATTGCATAACCTTTATCATCATCGGGTGTTTGGTTAAAAAGTGGTCATGGGAGAAAGAATAGATTGACTAATTATTTTCCATGACCTAGATCCCTGTATAAATTCATGTTTTTTTAAATTGCTTGGTTAGAAGTATAACCCTTGGTTTTGAGATAGGATTTGTTAAGGAGCATTCAAGGATGACAGATGACAGATCATGGATAGAAAATTTGTGTGCTAGTTGGAGCTTGTGGATCTTGCTAAGGACATTAACATATGACCATCCTTCACCAGTGATTGATCCAAATCCAAGGTAGGGAATTTTTTTATTAATTTATTTCTCTATTGATTATCCCATTATGAACTTGAATCAAATCCATTAATTGGTTGATTCCTGGGTAGATCATGCTTTTTGGGTGCATGTTTAACCTTTTGGGTTTCAGGGGATTGATATTAATTTATTTTTGTTCTTTATGCATCATTATATTAATAATGATTCATTTCCAAACCATAAAGGCTTGATTTTCATCCCACCTTTGTTATTTTTTTCATTACTTCTCATTTCATTACACATTCAATATAAGAAAATTGATTGGCCAAAAATTCGAGAAATACATAGTATTCAATCATTTCATGTCTACTCTTTGATAGAATGGATTAATAACACGAGTTCATGTTTATGATAAATGAAGTTATCAAGGAATTATGGAAATGGAGAAATATCCTAAATGGTTTTGGATCATATTTTAGGATCCCTAGTCATAGTTTAGCATACGGTGTGTGTCCTATTGCGACAGGGGCCGATTCCCAAGCAGATCGAGTAGTCGGAAATGAGTCACCAAGAATAATAAGGTTGTTAATCCCAATATTCATGAATTTAGGTGTGATTAGTGGAATAGATGATATAATCAGTGGTGTAGGAATAAAGTGTAAAATAGTCTATAATTTCTATAAAATCTTGAATACATGCAGTGTAGTCCAATTAACAATACATTATGTAGTCACCTCATCTATGGTGATAATGTTCCCATGTATAGAAGAATATCATAGACCATGTGACACATTTCATGCACTATTTGACTATGTATTATCATATCAATATATACAGTAACACCCTTTGATTTAATGAAATATTTTTTTTTATTTTTTTTTATTCTATGATATCTTGTGTTACACACAACCCAAAATATAAACCAACCACCATATAATATATAAATATAATTATATATAGTTATATTTTTTCTAGACATTGTATTTTCAATTATGAATTGAAATAAATAAATTGTAATAAAAATATGGTCTATTTGGGACTAAAATATAATGCCTCAACCCTAGAATCCCAAAACTAGTGTTATATTATTATATTGGCATTATTACAATGAATCAGATATCAAAGGACTAATAGTTTAGAATTCATAGAAAGCCATATAAAGTACATTATTCCCACAACACGTTTGGTAATAGTAAACACAAACAAGATACATAATGAAATAAATAAATTGCATCCATGAAATCATATTCAAATATTTCTTCTTCATAACCAATGAAAATTAAACATAATAAGGGTGAGCTGAAATTCTTGGTAAGGGTATGTAAAGTGTAAGCAACTATGAATAAATGAGAATAAGTTTACATAAAAAGGTAAATAACGGATAACACATTTCATTAAAATAAATGGTTAAGTCAAAATCAATATGGATTGTTAAGAAACTGAAACAAAAACCATTTAATCAAAGAAATGAAATGAAATTTATCAATAGATATGTTATCAAAAAATATCATGGATGGATAGCAATTGAAACTAAATTAGGGAAATTCATTCTTAATGGATTTCATGTCAAAGGAACAAGAAAACCAATACCGTCATGACCTTTCACAATAAAGATTAAAACTATGGATAAAAACTGTTTAATTTGTGCAACTTTTTTGTCTCGTGAAAACCTATCAATGCTTTGAGGAGCTATATAATGTTCTGGCTCCACCCATTATCTCTTGTCCAACGCATTCCGCATATTCAATAGTTGAAACAAACATTATGTCTTATCAAATATCCTTATTGATTAAATAATACATAATTATCAATATTTTCAAAAATAATCAAATAACTCTCAATGTATACATCACATGTAAAATGGTATATTGTTTAGGCAATAAGAATATCCATGATAAATCAAAATGGATAATTAGGGTAAATTCAATGTTCAATGATAATAAATGATTAAATATTTCAAGGGGAATAATAAATGATTTAAGTAATTGATTATGAATAATACCCTTGTACAAATAAATAATAAAACATCCATATGAATAATAATGATGGTATCAATACCAAAAATCCCAAATGAAGTAAATATAATGGGTTTTTTGTTGCTGATAAATAGAATTACTCTAAAAATATCTTTTGGGAGAATTATTGAGTAGAATATCCTTTTGTTTTGTAAAACCATTTTAAAAAACATTTCATTGAAAATAATTTTAGAAAAACTTATCTTTAAAAATTAAACTTTTAGACATAAAAATGATGCTTTAAAGAAATTATGGCACGTAATATGTACTTCGTGTACATGGTAAATGAACATTCCTTTTGCACGGTAAAAAATCCTGAAAAAATGCTTTTTCAGGAAATTGGAAAGAATATTCCATTGAAAACATGAGTAAAATTAATAAAGGGTGAAAATTTAAATACCAAATATTTTTTTAAACCATTTTAACAAAACATTATTTATCAAAAAAATAGGTTCTCTAACTAAGGAGAGAAATAATGTATGGGTTTCCTCAAATATATTCTCAAACACCTTGAGTACCAAAGAGTGGAAAATGGTACCAATACATGATATATATCATTAAGAACCTTAGGATACATAAATGATAATTTTTATTTAACAATTATCCAATAATTCCCTCTAATGTAAATCCATGTACTAATAATCTTGATAAAAATGATAATGTGAAATAATCATTTGAAAATAATATAATATCAAAGTAAAAAAATAAATGATTTAATTATTTTTATATATTTTAAATCCACATAAGGAATGTGTAAATACAATAGTATATTGAAAAAATTGACTACAAACATAATATTATAATATTAACGACAATGAGGAAGTAATAAAACTCAATAACAATAAATTGAGTTATGAAATTATATTCATCATGGTAACTTTTAAATAAAATACCTTTAAAACAAATAATTCAAATTGATACTAAAAATACCTTGAATATTAACTTTTTCATGATATTACATGTCAATTTGGTATCACATACACTATATATAAGAAACTAGGTGGACAACAATTTAGTATTCATCACAGGATGAAAATGAGACAAGATTTTATTACCTTGAGTTTACTTTTAGGTGAAATTACTAAAAAATCATATATAATAAACATATGTTAATTTTATAATTTCTAAGAATAATTTTTCATTTTATCATTACATTTATTTTACTTATTACCATGTTTCATACAACTACTTAAATAGTTATGTTTTTGCTGGGTGTTTTGACCAAATTCAGTTTATGTGTTAGAAATGACATTGGTAGGTCACTACGGTAAAAGGGTCAAAATATTACATATATAGAATAAAAATGATGAAATAATTATTGTATTCATACATCTATTATACTTTTAAAACAAATAACTAAATATGGTTATGAAAAATGAGTGAATGTTACAATCATAGAGACTATAGGTCGTGTGTACGTATGAGTAATGAGCCCATTTTTCAATGATTGTTGTGAAAAGATAGTAAGTAAGTTTCATATTTATATTATTTTAATTATATAATAAATACTATTTTATTTAATCATATAAAAATTAATATGTAATTATGTAATGTAAAAATAATCACACCATGTCAAGGAGGCGGTAGTCTACACGCCCACGAATGACATTATCAATTTTTAAGTATATGAAAGGGTAATAAATAAAATGATAAATATTATATTTCCCAAAGTATAATTATTTCATGAATATAAAATATTTATTATGTCACATTATTTTATTTAAAATAGTGATTAATTCATTCAATCTATCGTGTGAATGAATCACATAACTTTGAGGGGGCGATAGTCTATACTTCCACAAATAATGTTATTATTTTTACACAAAGATGTATAAAGATATGTCTTATAAAAGTTTTATAAAAGATTAAATACCCAATAAATATTATATATAACATATATAAATAGATTTTTTATCATAATGGCCACCATGAGTGATGGTAAATAAAAATGAACAATCATCATTTCGTGAGGTGGTAGTTCATCGTACACACAAACAGTATGTTCATTGCCCATTAGATAGAGGTGTTAGTAAGTTTCAATCTGAAACATAGTATAAAAACATCCTAGTATATTTATTATTATTTAATTTATATATGTTAATGTAATAATAATATTTTAGGGAGTAGAGAATGGATGTAAACTTAATGACTTGTAGGAAAGACATTAGCTCTTAATCAACTAACTCCATTTGGTTTACACAAAAAGACATACTTGGATTGAATTATTCCCAAAAGAAGGATTAAATTTTTAAATTAGTAATTTTGGGGAGTAAATTTGGTAGATCTTGGATAATCAAATGTGGCTTTAGAGGTGTATAGAAGTTTGAGGAAATGAGTCCTTCTATAATGGAGGAGGAGTGGAACTCTTGTAATATTTTATAAGAAAGGAACCCCACCAACATTGTTTTATTGAATGTAAGAAAGTGTTATTAAAAATTCAATAAAAATGATGATTTGGTCAGAATATTTCCCTAAAATAGATTTTCTAAAACTGTATAGATCGTTTTAGGATTTAAGGTTAAGGTTTGGTTCCTTATTAAGCTTAATATAATCTTAGTCATTGTAATTAGTTATAAATTTCTCTCAGTAATCATGTTGACAAAAAACAAAGTTAAACTTATTAAAAATTATAAATTATTATTATTCTATATATTAAATCATTTACTCTCTAATTCCAAAAAAATATAAGTATAAGAAATAATTTTAAATTTAATCTCGCCGATGGGACGATAATGTTGTTGTTTAAAGTAATAAACATCAAAAAGTTTGATATTTCATATAGTAAATTTCAAGGTGAAGTTGATAAAAATGACCAAAATTGGTTTAATTGACAAAAATATTATCTATTTAAACAATAAAAATTCTAAAACATAATTTAACATTACAAATAAATTAGATGAAAAATCATTTTTGAATTAAAAATCGATATTTTTTGGTATTCATTAAAAAATGAATCTTCATAAAATAATACCAATTATTTACCCTATGTTGATTTTTATTTTTAAATTTCAATGATTATATTTATATTGAAATATAATATTCATATATGTTTCATAATAATATTTAAAATAGGTTATCTATTAAATGATAGTGAATGCCCCTTAATAAAAATGGAGGTTTTACGTGTAATGTTGAGTTTATTATTATCTTATGTCTATAGAATCTATTGGATTATTATAAAAATATTTTTTAAAAAACATAAATTAGGTGTTTAATTAATATCATTCACTAATTTTTATTAATTTTATTTAACAATACAAAACAACTTTGTGAGCATAAAAATAATAAAATTTCTATTATATTCGATTAGTTTGTTTTTTCATTTATAATTTATTGGTAACCGATTAATTATTTTTATATTTTATTAAAAAATATATTTTTATAAGTTAGTTAATATAATTCATAACATCTAATTTTAAGATCTAGGTTAAGTATTATTATATTAAATAATAATTTTTTAATAATACATTATTTTTTAGTGAAACATGATCTTGCGTATAACGCAAGCTATTGTATAAACTCGATCATGCTTGCGATGAAAGTCGATTAAGTGTTACATAGATTAAAATCTATAAAATATTTTTATAATATTTTTAATAATAAATATATTAATAATTATCTAGATATTATATTCCTTTATGTGCTTGGTGTTGTGTGTCATACATGGTATCAAATTCAACATTCTTACTCTATAATTTCGAGGTGTAAGATTCTCCCAAAATTAATTAAATTATGTCCTAAAAATTTAAAATAACTCTTAGTGATAGATTTATGATATTTCTTACTTTCAAGTCCCACAGTGTGAGAAGGATTTGTAAAACATCATCTTGAAAAGAAATAATTGGAAGTACATGGGTCACATAAAATATCATATTACTAGGACTTTATGTAAGATAATATCAATGGAAATGAGAGATACATACTTGGAGTAATAGATTAAATATTTATAGGGATGATTGAGGTCATCAGTCACAAAAAATTGAATGATCAGCAAATTGTTTAGGGAATAAAATTAATAAAAATTCGATGATTTAAGATACTATTCTTTCAATGAAAATTTAATGTATAAAGAAAAAATTTTTTTTATCATTTTCCTAATGTTGAATAAATATTTTATTCCCTAATAATACAAGGAAATATAATTTATTGTTACCTTTAGTGTTTATATTAACAATTTTATCTTTTGATTGGGCTTCGATCAAATTCTAATTCATCCCTTACCTCAAGAAATGGATATCCAAAAATTACCTTTGATCTATGATGAAATAAAACATTTAACAGATTGTACGACCGATAAATGATCGACAAGTCTAAATATTTTTCATTAACTATTCTCCAAATTCATTAGGGTTAATATATTAATAGCTAAACATAAATAAATAACACTATTAGATCATTATTAATATTTATTAATCAAACGGTCTAAATAATTACACATAAACTAAGACCTCTTATATGTAAGTGGAAGGTGAAAAACCTTTATCGTCATTTGATCAGGGGTTCAAGCACTGTAGCCTGACTGGAATTTATAGGTTTTCACACATCATATAGGTTTTCCTCTTTTAAACCATAATAATAAAACATCAATAATAAATCTAATGGATATCCCTTAAATTTAATCATTATGTAACCACGTAACTATGGTTTTTAGTATATCTCCAATACAAAACTATTTCATCCATTTATTTTATATACACATCCACCCCTGCACTATGTTATATCTTTTAAGACTGGGAATTGACATGGGTAATTCCTAGGTTCCACACATTTAAAGACATTAACTACAAATGGATCCTTAGGATGATTTTATTTCCTTCTATTATACTCTTCATTTTTATTTTGCAATCATTTCCTTTATGTCCTTATTTCCTACTGATAAATCATTTTCTTGTCCCATTGAGACACTTTCCTTGGTCTCTATTTCTATACTTCTCGCATGACAGAAATCGATCCTTCTTTTATTTATTGTCTCCACCACTTGAGATCCTAGAAACCACTATTCTTCTCATCATTGGTGTGTTCTATAGATTTTAATAGAATATATTATTAATCATATTTTGGGAAAACTGATTTGTCATAAACATGATATCGTTCACTCCTTAAACCACCTCATTTGGTTGCTTATTTTCACCACCTTTTCCTTAATGTTCAATGTTATTTTGAATCATTCAGGTTCCAACCACTGACTAAAAACTAAAAGAATAGTGTGAGAAATAATATTCATAGTGATAGTAGTATATAATAATTTATAAGATATCTAAATCATGAAACCGTGTTTTTAAATCTAAAACACATTAGGTTTAACCTTTATTTTTTTTATCCATTCAAATTAATCATAATGATTTTTAATGAAAACGTGGATAATACTAAGCATATCCGCCAGGATTTTCAAACTAGGTGCACAAGTAACAGTTATTATCGTGTACCATGTTACACTGAGTTTGGACTGGGACACCTTGTCAGAGTTATTAATCTATATTATATCTGTTCTAGAACCATGTCCACCTGTAACATCTATACAGGGATGTATTTTGAGGAATATCCACATAATATATACCATACCATAATTCATGGATGTTCTTGTATACTTATCCTTAATTTCATTCTCAGGGTTGTACTCCCTAATATTTGTTTTCTAAATATATTTTTCTAGGTTTTTTCTATACATCATCTGATACAAATTATACCACCCCAACCCCAGAAGTTCAGATTTGGTGCATTGTTTTATTACACCATTATTATTACAGGGAATCAAATCATGAAGGACCAGCTAGTTTAGCTATCTTGGAAATCCAAATTACTTAAATTATTTCCATAATACATTCCGAAATAGAAAACAAAAACATGATTCATAACAATAAATGACATCCCTAAAATAGTATTCAAATATTCCATCTTCATAACCAGGGTAAATGAAACTTAATAAGGGTGATATTTATTGATCAGTAAAGGTAAGTTAATAGAAATGAATAATGAATCAATGAGAATAAATTAACATGGAAAGGTAAATAACTAATAACACATGGAATTAAGATATCAATTTATGTAAAAATCAAAATTGAATGTTAAGAAAATCAAAAAAATGTCATTAAATAATTGAATTAAACATAAATTTATCCATTAATATGTCAACACGAAATCTCATAGAAGAATAATAACAAAAACTAACTCATTAAAATTCTTTATTAATGGAATTAATGTATATGGAACATGAAAACATATAACATCAAGAATTTTTACAACACAGTTTAAAACTACTGGTAGAAATCCATTTAATATTCAGGACATATTTGTTTCATGAAAAACTATCGATTCATTGAGAGTATATATAATGTTTGGGCTTCTCTCATGTTTTCTTATCAAAAAATTCCTCATATCTTATAGTTGAAATAAATAATATTCCTTATCAAATATCCATATTTAATAAAGAATAAAGAATGCTCAATATTTCCCAAAATAATCAAATAGATCTCAAATTAGAAAACAGTATGTAAAATGGAATATGGTTTATAAAATAGTAATATCCATGATTATTGAAAAGGATAATTTTGTGAAATCCAATGTGCAATTTTCATAGGAGATTAAATATTTCTAGGGGAGTAAAAAATGATTCATAGAATTTAATGTGAATATAGTCCTCATCCAAAGAAATAATAAACCATCTAGTGGAAGAATATCGATGGTATCAATACAAAAAATATTAGGTGGAGTAAAAATAAAGGGTTTTTTTAATTAAAATAATTACTATAAAAAATGTCTTTTAAAAGAATTATTGTGGAAAATATCTTTTTGTTTTGTAAATCCTTTTTAGAAAAAAAAACTTTGAAAATAAATTATGAAAAAAAATTATCAAAAAAGTACCCTTTTATACACGAAAATAAATAGTCAATGAAATAACGGTGAGTAAATTCATACTTATCATGTGAGGTAAATATAATCCCTTTTTCATTATAAATATGATTTAAAAATGCCTTGTTCGAAAAGAGATAAAAATATTCCCATGATAACATGGGTATTAGAAAAAAGTGGTAAATATTATTTTCTATATCATTTTTATAAACATTTTAATAAAACATGGTTTTTAGATGAAAAATGGTGTTCTGACTAAATGAAGAAATAAATTCAATTTTTAAACATTTAAAAGAAATAATGAGAACCAAAAAGTGGGAAAATGGTACCAAAACATGATAGAGTTAATAAATTTCCAAATAATATCATAATTAAAAGGTTTATTAAACAATTTTATATTAAATTATTCAAATTGAAATTCATGTATTAATAATATTGAGTAAAATGTGATTGTGAATTAAACCCTTGAAAAAGATATAACTTCATAGTAAAAATAAATCAACGAGTAGATTATGTATATCAAATGTAAATACACATATTAAATGTGTAAATTAAATAATATATAGTAATTATTTATTACACACATAATCATAGAATATTAATGACAACAAAGAAGTAATATAACTCAATGAAAATAAATTGAGTTGTAAAATTCTATTCAGATAGGTAATTTTTAAATCAAATACCCCAAAAATAAATACTGGAAATTAAAAATCAAAATAACCTAAATAAATATTTATTCATTATATTACAATCCTATTTGGTTGTACGTACACCATATATAATTAATTATGTGCACAAAAATTAAGTATGCCTCACGAAATAAAAATGAGACAAGTATCCATTACCTTTTGTTTCTTATAAGGTTAACATCCATTAACTTCCAATATAATAAAAATATTTTAATATTATACTTTATTTTTAACCTTTTACAGTTTATCATTATTTTTATTTTACATATTACCATGATGTATAAAACTACTTAAAAAATTATGTTTACATCAAGTGTTTTGACCAAATTCAATTTATGTATCAGAAATGACTTCGGGAGGTAATTATGGTCAATGTATAATTATATATCATATCCATATTAATAATAAAAAAATAATTATAATATTTATACGTCAAATATAATTTTAATACCAATCGTTAAATATGATCATAAAAATAAACTAATGTTACAACTGTTGAGACGGTGGGTCTTACTTACGCATGAGTAATGTTAACATTTTTGAGTGATTGTTGTGGAAAAGTGTTATGAAACTTAAATATTTATATGATGATAATTATTATAAGGCCACAGCCTTAAACCTTACTTAATATTGAATTAAATGAATAATTCACATTGAGGATCTTTTCAGGTTTAGAGTTTTAGAGAATTAGAACATAACTATTACATCTCAAAAGATTACAAAGTAGACACTTCTACTAAGTTTCCATAATAAAAAAAACTCTTAAAAAGAAACATGTCTAGTTCCATGTTTTATATAGCATGACATTCCCTTGATCCCATCCTTGACCTTATTCCACATTAAGTCCTGTGAAAAACATTTCAAAAAAAACTTGGGGTGAGCATAAAAAGCTCAGTAAGGGATACACAAATGATGAAAACTGTTAGTTTTTCAAACATCAAGTAAACCATGTATACTCTATCAAAGTAATACCATCACCTTCATGAAGTAGTAGAAACTATTCACTGAATAAAGTATCATTACTTACATTTTTGTAACCAAAGGATTACCATAAAACCCATATAAAGAACACATAACATATATAAAGGTAACTTGGGACATAAACATACTTAAGTGGAATAACCATACGGTCGACTTCTACACATATCACTTAATGTAATATCCATACGGCCAATTTCCATAAATACTTAATGGAATATCCATACGGCCGACTTCCATACCCAATGCATTGGAGGTTATAATGTAACCACCCATCCTGTTATTCACGGGACCACCCGTCATATGGTTTATAATGTAACCACCCGTTAAAATGTCCAAGTACCAATATAAAATCATAAAACATAAAACCAATATAAAGGAATGATAACATTTCCACATTTCAATCACAATATATCATAAATATATTGATATAATAGAATACTTTATCAAAACCATTTTCAATACCAGAATACATAAAAGAGTATATAGTATTTATTTTATTTTAAAAACATTACGGCTTGTTGAGGAAGCCAAAGACCAAATAATACTCGTGGCGACGGAAAAGGTCGTTGTCACCGCATACGTTAAAAAAAACATTCCTTTTTGTTGTTTAGTAAAACGCTTCGTAGAAAAAGATTCCTTTTGTATAAAAGTAAAAGTCAATGGGTTTTATACACCGTATAAAAGAAAGTTGTGTATAAAATGAAATATGCCTCAATGAAAGGAGATTGAGATCAAGTCCCTTACCTCGGGTCCGACTTGACTCGATCGTTCTTTAACGTCCTGAATAATAAACTTGAGTTAATTTATACTTGATTAAAAACCTTTTTAATGTTCATTATTCCTTTTATATTACTTATTTCCAGGTTATAAACATTATGTAACCATTTATATTAATAATGTTTGTTTTGTTGATATTTGGTTCTTAAGTCGAAAGTGGACTTCTTACAATTACATGTTGTTCGTGTGGTCAAAGGTTCTTTATATCCAAAATGACATTCCTGATTTGGATATCATATATATCATATATATCCATCATATACATTTATTTATCATATTACATAATCATTTATAGGAATGAAATGAAATGCACCGTTCATGGAGAAGGTATGCCGTACGTACGCATGAATGCTACTTTCATTTCTTTGTCATATTAATGGAATTAAAACTAAATGATAGGTATGTATATTTTCATTCCAGAATTATATTAATCATTTAGATATATAATTAATTATATATATTCATTATATACATGTACTTTTAATAGTACATTACATTTGGGGATAAGAAATGAAATGCACCGTTCATGGAGACGGTAAGCTGTACGTACGCATGAACACTACTTTCATTTCTATCTCATACTTTAATGGAAAGAAATAATAATGATATAGAGTTATATTATAATTCCAGTATAATATCATATGTAATAACTTTAAATTCATCCTTTACACGTCCCACATATGGCATTAACGAATCACATCACTTTGAGGGGGCGGTAGTCCGCATTTCCTTAAATGAAGATATTGTGTTTACCCATAATGGAAACCATACAGGTAAGCCAAAAATGAAAAATACAGAAGCTTAAGGAAAACATAAACATATTATATATCATATATAAATATAGTTTCATCTTAATGTCCACCTTTGGAGGTGTTAATATAATGTTGAACAATCATCGTTTCGGGAGGCAGAAATTCACCATCCATGGAAACAGTATGTTCTTTAACCATTAGATGTAGGTGTGTGTAATTTTAGCCCTAATCCTTCTTATAAAAAAATCCTAGTATATTTAGGATACTGTAGTTGTTAAAAAAGAAAAGAATAAAAAGATTTTAGGGGGTTGGAGAAGCAAAATAAAACAAAAGGACTCAAAAGAAGACATTACCTTAAATCGGGTAACTCCCCTTGGTTTGAGCTCAAAGGCTTCCTTGGAAAGACTTATGCCCAAAGTGAGGCTTCAAGGAGTAAGAGAGGAATGTGGAGAGCCAAAATGGGCAGGTTTTGTCCGAGACAAAGGCTTTGGGAGTGTGGGTAAGGAGGTATAGGTGGGGTCCTTTTATAAGAGGAGAGGAGGGGCACTCTTGGAAAGTAAAGAAAAGTCACTTTATTTTAAAATGGTATTCGGATTTAAGAGGTCCCACATTGAAGAATTTCGAGTATAAGGTGATAAGGGTTCAAAATCCACTCATCCAATAGGTTTTGAAAATGTGTAGGTCTTAAATATTACATTATCTTTCCATTTTATTTAAATCCTTAAATAATGAGGTTATCGCTGCATCATCAAGATGTCATAAATAATTTAATTTATTTAATGTCTATAAATTATAAAAAAACTACTATGATGTAGGAAATATTTTTATCTTACCAATGACTATTTATAGTCAAAACTTTGACTTGTATAACCCCATGTAAAAATTGTTTTAGTAAAACATCTCATGTGTGTGTCATTTTTACTTTAACATTAAATAAAAAGTTATTTATGTCATTTCCCAACCAAAGTGGCTCTATGGGGTCCCCAAGTTGACCCATGGCTTGCCTTGGTCGGCCATGACACATCCAATAAGGGTGGGACATGTGTCAAGATCTTCTCATATTATTAAAACATTATTTTTACCTTAAACTACACTAATTACCTCTAATCGCGATTAAAAACTTAATAAGTTACTATTCACCAAAAAATTATTTTAATCTCATTGAACCACATTTTACTTATTAATGACAACCATGTATGTCATATATTTGAAATTCAAAACATAGAAGTGGTAAAATTTCATTTAAACGAAAAATCAGTTTTTATAAATACCACTTAGTGGTTTCACTATTCATCAAAAATTGATGTTTTTCAGAAAAATACCAAAAAATCACCATAAGTTATATTTGATATTCCAAATTAAAAAATGAAGTCCATTTTACAAAATTCACAACATATAAGTTGCATTAATTAATTTAATAATTAATTCCCGCTGTCATAGCAAATAGCGTGTTTTTATGAAACAATAAGTATCAAAATATTGACACTAGTTTAAGTCTGATTTCAAAGTGAAATTAATTTAAACGACCACTATTGGATTTAATGGAAAAAATATTTTCTAATTTCACTTTAAAACCAATTCAAATGACAATCTAATCATATAAATAAATTTGATTAAAAAGAGGTTTTGAATTTAAATACAACATTTTTCACTATTCATTAAAAAATGAACTTTATCAGAAAGATACCAAAAATTTACACAAAGTAAATTTTGATGTCCCGATTCTAAAGAAGAGTTATATTTGGTCCAATAGAATTTATAAGATTGATCAAAACTATATTTAATGACGATTCTCCATCAAAAGGTGATAATTGAACCTTTAGTGAAAATTAGGGTATAAATGCCTAAAATTGAGTTCTTTCCATATTTTAAGCCTTTATCTTTAATTGGATAAATGTAAAAACATTTAAAAACATATATAATCATATTTTAGTTATTTCTATCCATTCCCGCTAGTACAATGGCTACGTGTTAACTGACATTTAAAATAATATTATTTTATTACTAGTGTGCAACGTTAGTTTTCAAAGAAACTCATCGTTGCGTATCGAGTACGCTATCGAACGTAGAAACCCCTTTTTAATTAAAATTAATATTTAATTCGTAAATATTAATAAATATGAAAATTATTTATTCTTTATTTACCTGGGATGTTACAATTATATAATAAATAAAATATTATTTAATCATATATACATATATATGGAATTTTTTGATGTAAAAGGAATCACATCGTGTCGAGGAGGTGGTAGTCTACACGTCCACAAACAATGTCACTTATTTGTGTATATGAAATTGTAATAAAAAAATGATATGTATTATAATAATGGAAAAAATTATATAATTAATATTATATATTATTTTATGTCACGTATTTCTATTAAAATAATTCATCATACTTTCACGGTATCGTGTGAATGAATCACATCACTTTGAGGGTGATGTAGTCCACACTTCCACAAACAGTGTTATCATTTTTACAAAAAATAAAAAGTGTAAATATATGTGATGTAAAAGAATTATATAATATTATATAAATAATAAATATAATATATAAAATATATAAACATATTTTATATCATAATTTCCATCATGGGAGGTGGTAATGTAAAAATGGACAATCATTGTTTCGTGAGGCAGTAGTTCATCATATAAGTAAACTGTATGTTTGTTACCCATTAATATAAGGTGTCAGTGTAACACCCCAAGTAAATAATGAATATGGAATTTTCATATTTATCCATATTTGTGAATAAAATATTAATATGACTTTAAAGGGGATGCTATGCTCGATGGCGTACCCAACACGCAACAACGAGTTTTTGGGAATCTTACGTTGCACTCTAATAATAAAATAATATTATTTTAAATGGTAGTTTACATGTAGCCATTATATTGACAAGAATGTATAGAAATAACTAAAATATGATTATATATGTTTTTAAATGTTTTTACATTTATCCAATAAAAGATAAAGGCATAAAATACGGAATGAATTCAATTTTAGGCGTATATGCCCTCGTTTTCACTAAAGTTTCACTTATCGCCTTTTGATGGAAACCCATCATTAAATATAGTTTTTTCACTCTTATACATTCTATTGGACTAAGTAAAACTCTTCTTTAGAATCGGGACATCAAAATTTACTTTGTGTAAATTTTTTGTATCTTTTCGATAAAGTTCATTTTTTTATGAATAGTGTAAAATGTGGTATTTTAATTCAAAACCTCTTTTTAATCTAATTTATTTATATGATTAGATTATCTTTTTAATTGGTTGTAAAGTGAAATTAGAATATATTTTTACCATTAAATCCAATAGTGGTTGTTGGATTTAATTTCACTTCGAAATCGGACTTAAACTAGTGTCAATCTTTTGATACTTATTGTTTCATAAAAACACGCTATTTGCTCTGACAACGAGAATTAATTATTAAATTAATTAATGTGACTTATATGTTTTGAATTTTGTAAAATAGACTTCGTTTTTGAATTCTGAATATCAAATATAGCTTAGGGTGAATTTTTGGTAATTTTCTGAAAAACTTCAATTTTTGATGAATAGTGAAACCACTAAGTGGTACTTATAAAAACTGATTTTTCCATTTAAATTAAATTTTGCCATCATTGTGTTTTGAATTTCAAAAATCTGACATACATCGTTGTAATGAAGAAGTAAAATGTGGTTCAATGGGACAAAAATAATTTTTTGGTGAATAGTAACTTATTAAGTTTTTAATTGCGATTAGAGGTAATTAGTGTAGTTTAAGGTAAAAATAATGTTTTAATAATATGAAATGAACTTGACACATGTCCTAACCTCATTGTATGTGTAATGGACGGCCAAGACAAGCCATGGGTCAACTTGGGGACCCCATGGAGCCACTTTGGTTGGGAAATGACATAAATAACTTTTTGTTTAATGTAAGAGTAAAAATGACACAAACATGATATGTTTTACTAAAACAATTTTTAAGTGGGGTTATACAAGTAATATTTTTTGTTATAAATAGTCATTGGAAAGCTAAAAAGATTTCCTACATCATAGTAATTTTTTAATAATTTTTAGACATTAAATAAATTAAATTATATATGACATCATAATGATACAGCGATGACATCATTATCTGACGATTTAAATAAAATGAGAAGATAATGTAAACTATATGACCTAAACATGTCTAAAACTTATTGGATGGGTGGATTTAGATCCCTTATCACCTTATCCACTAATTATATCAATGTGGTAGCTTTTAAAACCGAAACATATTTTCAAATAAAGTAATATTTCTTACTTTCCAAAAGTGCCCCTCTTCTCCTCTTATAAAAGGCCCCCAACTCTACCTCATTTCACACACTCCTCAAGCCTTTGGCTCGGCCAACACCTGCCCATTTACTCTATCCACATCCCTCTACTCATCCTAGAGGATTTCAATTGGGCAGAATCCTTTCAAAGGAAGCCTTTAGGCTCAAATCAAAAGAAGTTACACTTTTAAAGGTAATTCATTCTCTCATGATCATTTGTTTTATTTTGCCTGTCCAACCCCCTAAACTCTTTTTATTTTCTTCTTTTGTAACAACACCAGTATCTTCAATATACTAGGATGTTGTTATAAGATTTATTCGAGCTACACTCTCACACAACTACATCAAATGGTTAAAGAACATACGGTTTCTGTGGATGGAGAAATTCTGCCTCCCGAAACGATGATTGTTCAATACTCATTTAACACCTTCAAAGGTGCCCATTATGATGTCACTATTTTTATATATGATATATAATATGTTTATGTTTTACTTATTCTTCTGTATTTTTCATTTGTGTCTTACCTTTATGGCTTCCATTATGGGTATACGCGATATCTTCATTTTAGGAAGTGTGGACTACCGCCCCCTCAAAGTGATGTGATTCGTTAATACCATACGTGGGACGTCTAAAGGATAGATTTAATGTTATTATATATGATGTTATACTGTAACTATTATATACCTCTATATCATTATTATTTCTTTCCATTAAAGTATGAGATAGAAATGAAAGTAGCATTCATGCGTACGTACGGCTTACCGTCTCCATGAACGGTGCATTTCATTTATTATCCCCAAATGTAATGTACTATTATAAGTACATGTATATAATGGATATATATGATGAATGATACATCTAAATGATGAATATAATTATGTAATTAAAATATACATACCTATCATTTAGTTTTAATTTCATTAATATGACAAAGAAATGAAAGTAGCGTTCGTGCGTACGTACGGCTTACCGTCTCCATGAACGATGCATTTCATTTCTTACCTCTAAATGATTATGTAATATTATAAATACATATATATTCTGAATATATATGATATATATGATATCCAAATCAGGAATTTCATTCTGGATATAAAGAACCTTTGACCACACGAACAACATGTAATTGTAAGAAGTCCACTTTCGACTTAAGAACCAAATATCGACAAAACAAACATTATTAACTTAAATGATGACATAATGTTTATAACATGGAAATAAGTTATATAAAATGAATAATGAACTTGAAAAAGGTTCTTAAGCAAATATAAATTAACTCAAGTTTATTATTCAGGACGTTAAAGAACGATCGAGTCAAGTCGGACCCGAGGTAAGGGATCCTACTCCTCTCTTTCTTTTTAAGTACACACTTTTATGTCATTCCTTTTAAAGCTCATCTTTCTTGTTATTGGGATGATCTTTTATATTAAACTTACTGTAATTTTTATTTTCATGTGATGAGAGACCCTATTCTCTCTCATCAATCCATTTTGGAAGTTTTGAGTGGCGCTGTTAGGCTGCCGAACTTTCGTAAGAGATCTAACCTCTCTCTTTCTTTTTAAGTACTCTCCTTTATGTCACTTCTTTTAAGATCCTCTTTTTAATGTTGGGGGATGTTCTTTTATATTACTCTTGCTGTAAATTTTATTGCAATGTGATGAGATACCCTATTTGATCTCATCAATCCATATTCGAAAGTTTTATGTGGCGCCGTTAGGCTGCCGAGTTTTTGTAAGGGATTTTTCATCTCACTTTTATTCCCGTGAGATTTATGCTACATTTTCCACAAATTCCATTGAGTGTTTTATGTAATTCCCATTATTCTACTCTTTGTGTAATATAATTTCGTTTATGAGTATTTACATCAATGATCTATTTTCCTTCTTTCATGGGGTGTATGTTTTGAAAGAAACCCAAGTCGGTAAGGGAACCTTTCACCCTCCTCTTTTTTAAAAGACTTCTTTTGTTGGGTCTCTTAAGATACATATTGTTATGTTGGGATATGTTCTCATATATCCTTATTGATTTAAATTTTATGTCCAAGTTATCAGATACACTTTTTATCTCTCATCAAATCATTTTGATGTGATGCCGTTAGGCTGTCAAGGGAACTTTTTAACCCAGTTTCGATTTATTTGGGTTCAACATGTAGTCATTGAATATGTCATCCATTGAATATGTGTGAATGACCTTTTATTGTTTTATACAAAATATCCACTTATATTGGGTGTATTTATATTTTTCACACATATTTTTGAGATTTATTTGTCCTTAATTTAAGGATACCTTCTTCATAAGGGATTTCATCACATTTGACATTTCTATTGAGGGTTCATTGTTGTTATGCACCAATTCACTATTATATGGTGTATATACTTTCCTTTGGAGTATTATTCATGAATCCATTTATTCTCATGATATTATAAAGTTCTGACTAAATGTTATTCCTCAATTATTGTATTCAAGTGTCTCTAATTTTGGTAAAACAGCTTTAACAAAAATATCATTTTAAATGTTTTAATTGTTTGTTCTTATTAATATCCATGTTTTCAAAATGGTTTTAAGGATTTATTTATATGGATATTAATGTTTTAAAATTTTAAGCTTCAAGGTGGTATGGGACACTTTGATTCAAAAATATCTTTATTAAATGTTTTAGATGGTTTTGGAAATGGTTTCTTTTTGAATGGATTCATTATTTCAATATACTAAAATGTTATATTGTGATTGAAATGTGGAAATGTTATGTTTCCTTTATGCATGTTTTATGTGATACATTTATGTTATGGTTCTTGGGAATTGTTATGAAAACGGGTGGTTCCGTGATAAACTAAGGGCGGGTGAGTCCGATATAGCTCTCCAATGCATTGGGTAACGCGAAGGAGTGAAATATTGAGGTTTCTCCGAAAAGATTTAGGGAATATACTGTGATGGGTATTCCAAAACCTAACCAAGAAGGTTACTCGCTACATAAGAATTTTATGAATGCCTCAAGTTAACTTTTATGTCTTATGATTTCTATGATTTATTCATGATTTGATATGCCTATATTTTATGGGTAAAGTATGATTTCATTCTTATGTATACATGTACTCATGTTTCCTTTTCATATTTTTATATCCCTTACTGAGCTTTTTATGCTCATCCCAAGTTTTTGAAATGTTTTTCACAGGTCAAGGGAAGGGTACATGATGTGATGATAGTGTCAAGGATGTGTCAATAAAGAATCCATGTTTTATTTTAAATATGTTTCCATTGATGGGAAGAATGAATACTGTCTTTTATGTAACCACTTTGTTTAAATTTTGAATGTAATGTAAGTTTCATGATCTAATTCTCTAAAACTGTAAACCTGAAAAGATCCTCAATGTGTAATCTTGTAATAACTCAATATTAAGTAAGGTTTAAGGCTGGGGCCTTATAGTTGGTATCAAAGGGAGGTTTAGATAACTTTAGAGATTAGGGTATTTTCTAAGCATAAGTGACATTACCATAATGGATAGGATTTCAGAAAGAGTCCTATTTTTAGATAAAGTGAATGAGTAGGTATATCTTAGTGTTTATCTTCCTCATTAGTACATGATGGTTATGTTGATATACTCACACTGACCTTTTTGGTTTTAGTAAATGGCTGGATCTAGCAGGAACCAAAGTAACAATGGGTTTGAAGGAAACTGTTGTGGTTCTCTGATTAAAAGACTGGATGAGATGGGGGGTTCAATGAGGAATCTCATGGTTGTTCTAAACCAACTATCAAGGAGTCATGATCAACCACTTCAACCTTGGTGAGTTCTCTAATGCATCATGTACGAGATGGCCAACTCGATGTGGAAATTCAAGTAATAATTATTAAGGTAACCATTAGGGTTTATATGATCCTTACTTTTGAGGTAATTATGGGTTATTATATGTTATGATGGAAAATGAAAGGCATGAGATAAACCTGAGGTTAAAATATTTTATGATCATCTTTGAAGATTTTATCTCATATTGGGGAATGTTTTAAGAATTATATAGTTTTGGAAAAAGGACAACACACAGACCGTGTGACTACCCGTCGCGTCGGACAAAGCTGCGGGAATCGAACCCACAACCAAAGTGCAACTGGTATTTATCGCCTACCACTGGACTACGTGAAGTCCCTGGTTAGTTTGACTGATTCTTTCTAGTTATATGATTTTATCAATTAAGAGTAAGTTGATTTTTGGTTATTTATGAAAATGATTAACCTATCATGGAGGATATGTGATTAGGTTAATTACTTTTCAATACGAGACTTTAGGAGCAACTGATGTTGTTTTGAGATAAATGATACGATTTAACTTGGAAGACTATGTGACTAAATCCTTCAAATATTTGGGTTTCAATCTTAGTTTGGTTTACTTTGAAGAATTTTATGGACAAATTGATTATAGAATGGTCCTCGTTGAACTTTGGGTTTTGTTGGACAAATTTTGGAGATTAAGAATAGATTTTCTTTTTATAAAGGGTTATCCTTTTTTGGATTATCTGATCTTGTAATAACCTTTTCGGTTTTGGTTTTGGTTAAAGTATAAAGACATGGGAAGTATATATTTCTCTTTTTTTTTGGATTAGGTGACTCTCTAGAAGTTGATTATAGTACTCTTAATGCGAACAAGTCTCCCTAAATACTCTTCTTTTGGAAAAAAAATATGAGTTTGATTAAGGAATCCAGTAAAGGTTGAAAGTCAACATGATAAGTGATTATGTTTCCTTATGAATAAATTCCTCAATAAAAAGTAACTTAACACGAAAATGTTGTCTATTAGCTTTTCCTACTGGGGAATCGAATACCGTTTAACCCATCACAAGTTTGTGATTTTCTCATTGTTAACTTTCTCCTAGACATGTTTACTATCACTCTCCCTCAAGAACATGAACCTTTGCTTTTTATTCCATGTCCATGTTTTTCTACATGGAATACTAGTATGGTTTAACTCGGTTGACCTCTGTACTTATCTTCCTTTATTTTAAAGTGATTGTTTTACCGACTCTTGTTCTGATGTGGGACGTTCAAGGATGTTTCCAAGCTCAATTTTAAAAATTGCGAGGACGCAACTCCCAAAAGGGGGGAAGGATGTAACACCCCAGGTAAATAAAGAATATGACATTTTCATATTTATCCATATTTGTGAATAAAATATTAATATGACTTTAAAGGGGACTCTATGCTCGATGGCGTACCCAACACGCAACAACGAGTTTCTTGGGAATCTTACGTTGCACTCTAATAATAAAATAATATTATTTTAAATGGTAGTTAACATGTAGTAATTGTATTGACAGGAATGGATAGAAATAACTAAAATATGATTATATTTCTTTTTAAATGTTTTTACATTTATCCAATAAAAGATAAAGGCATAAAATACGGAAAGAATTCAATTTTAGGCGTATATGCCCTAGTTTTCACTAAAGGTTCACTTATCACCTTTTGATGGAAAACCATCATTAAATATAGTTCTGTTCACTCTTATACATTCTATTGGACCAATTAAAACTCTTCTTTAAAATCGGGACATCAAAATTTACTTTGTGTAAATTTTTGGTATCTTTTCGATAAAGTTCATTTTTTTATGAATAGTGTAAAATGTGGTATTTTAATTAAAAACCTCTTTTAAATCTAATTTATTTATATGATTAGATTATCTTTTTAATTGGTTTTACAGTGAAATTAGAATATATTTTTACCATTAAATCTAATAGTGGTTGTTGGAATTAATTTCACTTCGAAATCGGACATAAACTAGTGTCAATCTTTTGATACTTATTGTTTCATAAAAACACGCTATTTACTCTGACAGCGGGAATTAATTATTAAATTAATTAATGTGAATTATATGTTTTGAATTTTGTAAAATAGACTTCATTTTTGAATTCGGAATATCAAATATAGCTTAGGGTGAATTTTTGGTAATTTTATGAAAAACTTCAATTTTTGATGAATAGTGAAACCACTAAGTGGTACTTATAAAAACTGATTTTTCCGTTTAAATGAAATTTTGCCATCATTGTGTTTTGAATTTCAAAAATCCGACATAAATGGTTGTCATTAAGAAGTAAAATGTGGTTCAATGGGATAAAAATAATTTTTTGGTGAATAGTAACTTATTATGTTTTTAATCGCGATTAGATGTAATTAGTGTAGCTTAAGGTAAAAATAATGTTTTAATAATATGAATTGAACTTGACACCTGTCCTAACCTCATTGGATGTGTAATGGCCGACCAAGACAAGAAATGGGTCAACTTGGGGACCCCATGGAGCCACTTTGGTTGGGAAATGACATAAATAACTTTTTGTTTAATGTAAAAGTAAAAATGACACAAACGTGATATGTTTTACTAAAACAATTTTTAAGTGGGGTTATACAAGTAATATTTTTTGTTATAAATAGTCATTGGAAAGCTAAAAAGATTTCCTACATCATAGTAATTGTTTTATAATTTTTGGACATTAAATATATTAAATTATTTATGACATCATAATGATGCAGCGATGACATCATTATCTGACGATTTAAATAAAATGAGAAGATAATGTAAACTATATGACCTACACATGTCTAAAACTTATTGGATGGGTGGATTTCGACCCATTATCACCTTATCCACGAATTATATCAATGTGGGACCTTTTAAAACCGAAACACAGTTTCAAATAAAGTAATATTTCTTACTTTAAAAAAAGTGCCCCTCCTCTCCTCTTATAAAAGGCCCCCACCTCTACCTCATTTCACACACTCCTCAAGCCTTTGGCTCGGCCAACCCCTGCCCATTTACTCTCTCCACATCCCTCTACTCGTCCTAGAGGATTCCCTTTGGTCATAATCTTTTCAATGTAAGCCTATAGGCTCAAATCAAAAGGAGTTACACTTTTAAAGGTAATTCATTCTCTCATGTTCATTTGTTTTATTTTGCTTCTCCAACCCCCAAAACTCTTTTTATTTACTTATTTTGTAACAAAACCAGTATCTTAAATATACTAGGATGTTTTTATAAGATTTATTCGAGCTACACTCTCACACAACTACATCAAATGGTTAAATAACATACGGTTTCCGTGGATGGCGAAATTCTGCCTCCCGAAACGATGATTGTTCAATACTCATTTAACACCTTCAAAGGTGCCCATTATGATGTCACTATTTTTATATATGATATATAATATGTTTATGTTTTACTTATTCTTCTGTATTTTTTATTTGTGTCTTACCTTTATGGATTCCATTATGGGTATAAGCGTTATCTTCATTTTAGGAAGTGCGGACTACTGCCCCCTCAAAGTGATGTGATTCGTTAATGCCATACGTGGGATGTATAAAGGATGGATATAATGTTATTATATATGATGTTATACTAGAAATATTATATACCTCTATATCATTATTATTTCTTTCCATTAAAGTATGAGATAGAAATGAAAGTAGCGTTCATGCGTACGTACGGCTTACCGTCTCCATGAACGGTGCATTTCATTTCTTATCCCCAAAAGTAATGTACTGTTATAATTACATGTATATAATGGATATATATGATGAATGATACATCTAAATGATTAATATAATTCTATAATTAAAATATACATACCTCTCATTTTGTTTTAATTCCATTAATATGACAAAGAAATGAAAGTAGCGTTCGTGCGTACGTACGGCTTACCGTCTCCATGAACGGTGCATTTCATTTCTTACCTCTAAATGATTATGTAATATTATAAATACATATATATGCTGGATATATATGATATATATGATATCTAAATCAGGAATGTCATTCTGGATATAAAGAACCTTTGACCACACGAACAACATGTAATTGTAAGAAGTCTACTTTCGACTTAAGAACCAAATATCGACAAAACAAACATTATTAACTTAAATGATTACATAATGTTTATAACATGGAAATAAGTTATATAAAAGGAATAATGAACTTGAAAAAGTATCTTAAGAAAATATAAATTAACTCAAGTTTATTATTCAGGACGTTAAAGAACGATCGAGTCAAGTCAGACCCGAGGTAAGGGATCCTACTCCTCTCTTTCTTTTTAAGTACACACTTTTATGTCATTCCTTTTCAAGCTCATCTTTCTTGTTATTGGGATGATATTTTATATTAAACTTACTGTAATTTTTATGTTCATGTGATGAGAGACCCTATTCTCTCTCATCAATCCATTTTGGAAGTTTTGAGTGGCGTCGTTATGCTGCCGAACTTTCGTAAGAGATCTAACCTCTCTCTTTCTTTTTAAGTACTCTCCTTTATGTCACTTCTTTTAAGATCCTATTTGTAATGTTGGGGGATGTTCTTTTATATTCCTCTTTCTGTAAATTTTATTTCAATGTGATGAGATACCCTATTTGATCTCATCAATCCATATTCGGAAGTTTTATGTGGCACCGTTAGGCTGCCGAGTTTTTGTAAGGGATTTTTCATCTCACTTTTATTCCCGTGAGATTTATGCTACATTTGCCACAAATTCCATTGAGTGGTGTATGTACTGCCCATTATTCTACTCTTTGTGTAATATAATTTCGTTTATGAGTATTTACATCAATGATCTATTGTCCTTCTTTCATGGGGTGTATGTTTTGAAAGATACCCAAGTCGGAAAGGGAACCTTTCACCCTCCTCTTTTTTAAAAGACTTATTTTGTTGGGTCTCTTAATTTACATATTGTTATGTTGGGATGTGTTCTCATATATCCTTATTGATGTAAATTTTATGTCCAAGTGATCAGATACACTTTTTATCTCTCATCAACTCATTTTGATGTGATTTCGTTAGGCTGTCAAGGGAACTTTTTAACCCAATTTCGATTTCTTTGGGTTCAACATGTAGTCATTGAATATGTCATCCATTGAATATGTGTGAATGACCTTTTATTGTTTTACACTTAATATCCACTTTTATTGGGTGTATTTATATTTGTCACACATATTTTTGAGATTGATTTGTCCTTAATTTAAGGATACCTTCTTTACAAGGGATTTCATCACATTTGACATTTCCATTGAGGGTTCATTGTTGTTATGCACCAATTCACTCTTATATGGTGTAAATAATTTCCTTTGGAGTATTATATCATGAATCCATTTATTCTCATGATATTATAAAGTTCTGACTAAATGTTATTACTTAATTATTGTATTCAATTGTCTCTAATTTTGGTAAAACCCCTTTAACCAAAATATCGTTATAAATGTTTTAATTATTTGTTCTTATTAATATCCATGTTTTCAAAATGGTTTTAAGGATTTATTTATATGGATATTAATGGTTTAAAATATTAAGCTTCAAGGTGGTATGGGACACTTTGATTCAAAAATCTCTTTATTAAATGTTTTAGATGGTTTTGGAAATGGTTTCTTTTTGAATGGATTCATTATTTCAATATACTAAAATGCTATATTGTGATTGAAATGTGGAAATGTTATGTTTCCTTTATGCATGTTTTATGTGATACATTTATGTTATGGTTCTTGAGAATTGTTATGAAAACGGGTGGTTTCGTGATAAACTAAGGGCGGGTGAGCCCGATATAGCTCTCCAATGCATTGGGTAATGCGAAGGAGTGAAACATTGAGGTTTCTCCAAAGAGATTTAGGGAATATACTGTGATGGGTATTCTAAAACGTAACCAAGAGGGTTACTCCCTACTTAAGAATGTTATGAATGCCTCAAGTTACCTTTTATGTCTTATGATTTCTATGATTTATTCATGATTTGATATGCCTTTGTTTTATGGGTAAAGTATGATTTCATTCTTATGTATACAAGTACTCATGTTTCCTTTTCATATTTTTATATCCTTTACTGAGATTTTTATGCTCATCCCAAGTTTTTGAAAAGTTTTTCACAGGTCAAGGGAAGGGTACATGTTGTGATGATAGTGTCAAGGATGTGTCAAGAAAGAACCCATGATTTATTTTAAATATGTTTCTGTTGATGGGAAGAATGAATATTGTCTTTTATGTAACCACTTTGTTTAAATGTGGAATGTAATGTAAGTTTCATTATATAATTCTCTAGAACTCTAAACCTGAAAAGATCCTCAATGTGTAATCTTGTAATAACTCAAGATTGAGTAAGGTTTAAGGCTGGGGCCTTATAGTCAGTATGTTTAGTTCAAAAACATATCATAGAAACATCCTAGTTCATTTAGTTTACTATAGTTTCTATATAATCGCGTAATATAAATATTTGAGGGTTTGAATAATGGAAATAAAATTAAAGAGATTTAGGATAGACGTTACCTATTAATTGGGTAATTTCTTTTGGTTCTCACAAAACTAATTCAATTGAATTCATTCCTCCAGAAATGAGTATTAAATGAATAATGGAAGGATTTTTAAGAGTTACTTGGTATGATCATGTTATATTATAAGTGTCCTGAGATTTGTGAGAAAGTGGGAGGAAATTAAGGCTTTTCTATTGGAGGAGGAGTGGCAATCTTTAAATATTTAAAAAGAAAGCAATCTCACTGATGTTTTTTTATTAAAAGTAAATCAATAATGGAAAAAATTATATCCATGGAATTATAGGGTTGAAATATATTCATAAAATATTTTTTAAACATGTGTATATGACTTTTTATTTCTTAAGATTAATTATTAGTCCCTTATAAAGATTAATTTATACTTAATCGTTGTAAATAATTTTTAATGACTCCCGCTAAAATTTTTGGTTAAAAACTAAGTTGAAATTATTAGACATTATAAATTGTTCTGATTCCAAATATGGAATTTATTTTTCCAAATTCAAAACACATAATTAGAAGAAAATATATTAAATATAATTTTGAAGATGGGACGACAATACGAGTTTTTAATGTAAAAACATCAAAAAGTTTTCTATGTTTTCATAGTGAATTTAAAAGTTAAATTGATTAAAATGACCGTAATTGGATTAATTTATAACAATTTCATTTCATTAAAAAAATGAAAGAAATTTAATACATAATTCACACTTATAAATAAATTTTACAAAAAACTGATTTTGAATTAAATATCTGTATTTTTCGCTATTCATTAAAAAATGAATCTTTACATAATAATACAATAAATTACCATAAGATAGTTTTTTTGTTTCTATTTAAAATATTATGTTTTTATTGACATATAATATTCATAAAAGTGTAAAAAAGGTATTTAAAATAACTTCACCATTAAAAGATGGTAAAAGTGCCTTAATAAAAATATATGTTTTATGTGTAATATCTATTTTATTCTTATTTTATGTCTATAAAATATATTGGATGATTATTGAAGATATTTCATTTTATATGTAACATATATTTCATTAATATCATTCACTAATATTAATTATTTTTATTTATTAATACAAACCGCCTGTGTGATCATAAAAATAATAATATATCATTTATATATAATTTCTTCATATTTTCATTTCAAATTAATTGGTAACCCATTAATTATTTTTATTTTTGATTAAATGGTACATTTTCATATATTAGTTAATATTATTCATGATCAGTAATTATCATGGCTAAGGTATGTATTATTATATTAAATAAATTTTTTAATAATACATTGTTATTTGCTAAAACTCGGTCTTCAATATAGTGCAATATATCTAGAAAAGTCACTCATTCATTAAATCAAAGATAAATTAATATTGTATTAATTACAAGATATAAAATATATTGAATTAATATAAATTATTAAATATATTTTAATCTATAGGGATATTATATTTCATTATGTTCCTAGGGATGTGTGTCATACACACTATCAAATTTAATATTATAACACTAGAATTTAGGGGTGTTACGTAAAATTAAATCATTGGTTGTATTTTAGTTGGAAATGAAAATGAAAATATTTTGAAATTAAAATAAATGTTTCTTGAATAACTATTCTTATTCACAAAATGTACTTTTACCAAAAAAAATAAATTATTCACTATTTCTGAACGAAATTAATGATATATATATATATATATATATTTAATAAAAAAATTTAACATTCATTTAATATTTCTCGAGGAATAGGATAACTATAAAAAAATTATACTAAAATATTTATTTTCAAAAAAGATATCTTTTTCCTCGCATGTTACATTAATATTTTAAATGTAATTAATTCCACTTATATAAATTAAATTTGATAAAATAGAATACATATTTCCAATTTGGAACTTTAAATTTGGTAAATAGGTCGATTTTATTTTTTTTCATTTTGAATAGTAACTCTGCAGAAATTTATCACATCGATAAAGGAAAAATATGATAAATATTGTTTAAAATTATGTCATAAGGCCATATTTTTCATCTTAATTATTATTATATGGATATAATTATGAATTTAAGATCTTATTATCTAATTTTATTTTCATGAATGATCTTTTCATTGAAAATTATATTAAAAATATTTTAAATAAATAATGTTACAAAGTGTCTCTCTCTTGGTTTTAATTATCTTTTATATATTCACAGTGAGAATGAACTAGTTATAAATAAATATTGAAATAAATATTCAGATTATTGAATTAATTTTCATGATAAAAATTTAATTTTAATTTTTAGTAATTTTATAATGACCTTACATGCTTATGAAACACCAATGAAATATTTCTATAATTAATAAAAATAATAATTAATGATTTTAACAATATTAAATGTAATATAATTTGAGTGAGTTAATGTATAAATGAATTTTCTATATTAAAATGAAATATAATTGTCATTTTAAAAAATTATATTCAAATTACAACCTTTTCTTTATGCATTTTAATACAAATTAAATGGATAGTGTCATAAATTGATATTAATGATATTTTATCAAAACATATATATATTTTTAAAATACATAAAAAACATAAAAATATTAAAATTAGAAAATGGGGATATTATATGGTATAAAAGTTAATAATATTTTTATTTTTCATTCATTTGAAACCATTTTTATTGAGATTGAATTTTTTAAAATTTAGTTCGTTAAAGAATTCCAATTGTGCCCTCTCCCTCCCTTAAAAAAAGAACAACCCCCCATTTCTATTTTTTACTCCAACTTGAGCCTGTTATCTCAGCAAAACTCTACCATGGTCTCTTCTACACTTCCCTAGAAAAATTATATATGTTTTTTCATACCATAATACTAACCATGTCACCCTTAAGAGAATATCAAAATTAGTTATTTCCAAGAAGAGGTAATCACCTTATTCGATCACATTCATTTTAATTATTATTTTACCTAGTCTAAATATAATATATTCTTCATTAAATAATATATTAATTATCCTAAATATAATAACTTTTATTATTATTATTAAATCACCTTTATTAACCCTTTATTCATCAATTTAGAGGGGAAAATATCATCCATATGTATATACGACTTACAGTCTCCACATAACGATACAATTTATTTCTCATCACTATATTTTATATATGTGTATTATAATGGTTTTAATGTATAGAAATGTAAATTAAGAAATGATTATAATGATATAATTATAATATCATATCTTACTTCATACCATTAAAACTATTGAAAAATGATAATGTTGATTGCGTGTACTCATGGACTACCACCTCCACGAAGTGAAGCGATTTTTTTTCATTTATATTTTATTTGGTTGATAATAAGAATATATGTAATTTATATATATAATTCATATGAAATATTAATGATTATATAATATTAATTCATCATATATCTTCTTTTAATTCCATCCATAAAAAAATAAAAACAACATTAATGTGTACGTACGGCCTACCGTCTCTAGAAATGGTGCAATTGATTTTCTATCTCTACCATTATGAATGACTCTAAATATTAGTATATAATGAATATATATGATTTAATATGTTTTTATTTTTTTTATATATGTATAATCAATTTATATTTATCATATTGGAGTCTATAATATTTTCAAAGAAAGTGGAAGTCAAGGTAAGGGATTTTTGTCTCACTTTTATTTCTATGAGACCCAAGCTTTATACATCACTTGTTTATTTTGTGTGGTATATATACTATTAATAAATGTATTTTATGGTTATTTTCATGAAAATTATGTTTATTTAAATATCCATATAATACTATTTCATTAATATTACTTATGACTCAAAAGATACCAAATCATTAAGGATTTTGTGTTACAATCTCGTTATTTATTCATATTGTTTACGGTTTAGTTTCTAATGATGAATTATGATGACAAAAATCCCAAGAGACTTATCAATTTTATTATACTATGTTTATTTGTTGAAAATACATGTTTTTATTTCATTATACTCTCCCTAAGAGATCAAGACATCAAAAATATTATTTTAATGAAAATCGACGTTATTTAACTTTAACGTCAAAAAACCATTTTCATCCATATCATATTTTTCTGAAAATGATTTAAAAAATGTTTTTACTAATATAATATGAATTTTAAAGTAATTTTTACCCATGAATTAATTTTTACAAAATGTTTCAAATGTAATCTTCTTTTCAATTTCTTGAATCAGGTACTTTATGATTTTTTTATAAAAGTGTAAAAGAATGTTTTTATTTAGGTTATATAGAACAAATCTAATTTACCACCATCATGAATAGTCAATAATATTAATAATTTTAAAAATATCTATAGATATTTTAAAATAAAATGTTTTCCATAAAATGTTTTATACTTTATGAATTTAAAAAAGGGATTTCAATATATAATGGTTTTTTCCTTATGAAATGTTCTATGTGATCTTTCAAAATAATCTTCCATCTAAATATAAAAACAATTGATATTAATTAAAAATTGCTAGCGTAATGATCTAATTATACCAACCATGTTATATCTCTATATGGATTATATTTCTAATGATATTATTTTTATGAAACTAGTTCATTTTCTATGGGTTATGCTATGATGAAATGATTATGAAACCCATTTCTTTTCAGGGGTTGTAATATAAAGAATATTTTAAGTTCTTGTGGAAAAAATATATATGATTTTAATTATCCAATAAGTGGGACCTATATCTTCCTCTAATCTATTGGGAAATTATAAATGTTCTATGAGCTCAAATGGTACATGGGAGGTTATCCCAATCTCAAAATATGTTACGTGAGAGGATATCCCAAGCCTAATGTAGGTACAATGGTGGTTAGATCAAGCCTAACATGTATTGAATATCTTGGTGGGTATCCTTGAAATAATTTTTTCTATTCTTATATGTACTCTATAATTCCATGTTGTATGCTAAATTTATTCTCAAATCGGTCATGTTATTTGATTACATTATGATTCTTTTCTTATAAACTGCAAAGTGTTGTTCCATAACTCAAGATTATGACCTATGATAGGTAGGGCATGGATTTCAAATTTTAAACTCATTTTTTCATACCATTCTGATCATTTTATGCCTATGTGATCGTAAATATATCCCACGTGTACCCTTTTGAGCATTAAAGCACACCTTTTTTTAGGTTTTGTCTTCCCAAGTTATAATGAATGGTATTATGTATGATATATCTAAGAAGGGTGATAGTTATAAATAACTAAGAGGGAGATAATGTAGTTTACTTATGAATAATTTTTTTATATATCCATGTTTCCCAAGCTATGATACCAATACAATTCATGTGTGCATCATCATGACATGTAAATAATATTAATTTGATAATATATCATATTTATCTATGAAAAGTATGGTTCATTTTTGTTGGTATCAATGAAAGATTCATTTAACTTTTGTTATGTGGGATGAGATAAAATTAGTGAGAATCATATGGATATGTCTAAGTATAGGATAACATCCTATGGTTATTATAAGGACTATGAATATCCTAGGATAAACCTAAGGTTTCATAGAATAAGGATTCAAAATTTAGACATCTTATAAATAATTTATTATGATTGTATGGTTTTACACAATGATAATTGTTGCTAAAACTATTTTATTCATTTTAATTTGTGGTTGGAGCCCAAACGAATCAAGTTAAGTGTTGAATATGATGTAAAAAATTAATGATTTTCTACGTGATCAATCCAATTTTATAGGTGATTGATTTTAAAATCTTATTTTTATTCTCACAAAACATTATTATGTTATGTATCAATATTAGAATCAAATTGATTAAAGTAGAGAACAACATTATTTTTGAGTACTTTATTAGGCAATGACCACCTAATTATTGTAGTTTCTTCAATCCAATAATTACTAAAAAATGTATCAATAATATTGATAATAGTTTTTTTTCTCCGATGTGTAGATCATTAAAATGTTATTTGAGTTGTTTTAAATTTGGAAGGTGAAGCAGATCAATAGTGGACTCTTATCAAGAACATTAGATAACAAGATGAGATTAACTCTGTGTAGTGGGAAAACATTATGATGTTATTTATCAATAAGTACATTCCTCCATTTTTTTGAATACAAATAGGGAAAAAAATTCTAAATATGATGGACGATGAATATATTGGTACCTATGAGCAATCTTTTACATGAACTATGGGGTATGATCTGACAGTATCATCCAACGTAAAAGTAAGGTAGTTTGATTATTTGATGAATTAAAAACAATTCTCGGAAAAGAACTATACATAAGATAATTCAATTGATATAAATAAATTGTTCAATGTGTTATCAAGGTGGAAATAGAGATTGGATTTACCCATCAATCTTATGGTTTTGATATGAAAATAAAAATATAATTCAATATAAATTCCAAAAACTGTAGAGAAAAGAAGACGATATTTCTAGTATGTTCAAAGTGTATAATGATTCAAAGAGGCAATTATCCTAATATGACTAATAAATGTTTTAAGTTTGTAAATGAAGATTATTGATTGACTTTATACTAATGTGATGGGACAATTTATCTAATGAGGTGAATAAAAAAACACTACAAAATGAACCACCAAAAATCTAGTGAGTCAAATACAAAGAGAATAAAAAATATGTTAACCAATTCCCAAATTTGATTGTTATTGATGGTTATTTCTATTAACAACCTATTAATCCCATAGAAAATTCAAAATCTCATGCAATAACCATTTATGATGATGGGAGTAGTGACGAAATGCTGAAAGGTACACTTACCATCCATTCAAGAAATTTTAATTTTTTATTTGATTCTATATCTACGTGCTATTTTATTTATGATGAATTTTCTATGGTTATTACAACACCACCTCAGTGATTATAAGTTGAAATAGTAGTGAAAAACTTTAATGGTACAATTATTGCATATTATGTTAATGATATTTCTCTAGTTTATGTTTGTAGGAATTTTGTTCCTATAAATACTTTTATCCTTCTTCTAGTTGGTTTTTATGTTTTTTTGGGTATAGATTAGATTTCTTTACATAAATCCCACATCAATTCCCATGTAAGGAAAGTCACGTTGATATTCTAAACCATCATTTGATCATCTATCAGTGTGATGATAAATAATAACTTTTAGTGGAAATTACATCTATATATGGGTCTTAATTCATATCATAATGGTTCATTTATCTTAGATAGTTTGGTAGAAACTCAACATTTAGGATATTCCAATTCATCCATAGTTTTTCAATGACTTTTCTGAATAATTTCTTGTTATTCCATCTAATCATGACATTTAGTTCTTAATAGAAATCATACTTAGTTCTATACCTATTTCAAAGAATCCATAGAGAATGGATTTAATTGAGTTGGAAAAACTAATGAAAAAAATCCTAGAGAATATTGATAATGGATTTATTTGGATATGTGTGTCTCCGTAGTGTGATCCAGTCCATTTTGTTATGAAAATTATGTATCAATTTGAATTTTTATTTGTTGTTGAGAGATTAACAAAATCAATATCAAGAACAAGTATCATTTATACCAATAGATTTCACTGAAGTATTCAGATGACCCCTTATCAATATGTCTATAGAAAGAAGTTTAGAACTCCAACATTATGGGATTATATTAGAGAAATAAATCAATTAAGACATAATATAGGGGATGAAATGATATATAAATTCATAGCCATTCCTCAACAAATGAAGAAAGATAAAAGTTGATAGAAAAGATATTAGGACAATCATTAGTGTTGCATAAAATTTTATGTTGTTCATTATTTATTTTGTAAGAATTTATCCATGGGATAAGGTTTTGATAGTCAAAAACAAATGGAATTATTAGATCTTGTTATATTTTCCTATTCAAGATTCATAATCAAGTAGGGATTGTAGATTTTTTCTTATAAATTTCTTTAAACCTCTCTAAAGATCATGATGTGTTCCATGTATATCTCTTAAATAAGTACATACTTAATCCATCACGTGTACTAAAATCAATGGTCATACCTATGGAACATGATCTTTATTATGGGAAACAAGTAGTGTAAATCATGGATCGTAGAGATAATTTATTGAAAAACAAGACTACTCACCTAGTGAACATTCTCAAGAGAAATCAAAAATTGGAAGAAGCTACATAGGAACCTATGGATGTAATAAAATAAAGGTATCCCCAATTTTTATATCACCGTGATGTATTTAAAGGGTAAAATTCATTTTAATAAGGGGTATAAAGTGACACCCTAATATTTTCTAATATATTTTTTCCAAATGAATTTACTTTTTCAAATAACATGCATTACACGCAACATTAAGCTTAAGCAAACTGCGATATACTATTAAAATAATATTAAGTAATGTTATAGTTATATCCTATACATTGGATTGGATAGTATGAATAAAAATCACTAAATTATATAAAATATATTGTTTACATATGACTAAAATTAATTCATATGTTATTTATTAATTACAAATGAAAATAAAAAACATTTGAAAGTAAAAGATGAGTTTTCTGAAAAACTATTTTTATGCACATAATGTACCATCATCTTAATAAAAAAATAATTCACTATTGATGAATTATTTTAATAATATATATATATTATAAAATCTAATTATTTAACATTAATTTAATATTTTTATATACATGTGATTAGAATAAACCAAGTATTATTCTTAAAATGCTTTTTTATAAAAACATTTTTTGTCACGTGATGAGTGCATATTCGAAATTTCATTTCATAAAATTATAGATATTTAAATTGATAAAATGGATTATATATTTGGAGTCATGAGGTTCAAATTTTTTTAATTTTTTTTTGTATCTTCAGTCAATACGAATACTAAACATAGTAAAATTTATTACCTCTGTAATGAGTAAATCGGGTTTTGCTTGATTAAAACTAAGTGATAAAGACCTTTTTTTAATCTTAATTATTAGTGGGTTAATTTAATTATAACATTCTCAATTTAATAATGAAATATATTTCCATTAATGGACACTTTTTTGTGAAAATGACGTTTATCTTATTTAAAATTATGAAAGTTACAATGTGTCACTCTTTTTGTTTAAAATATATTTTCTGGATTCACATAAAAAACTATTTTTTAATAAATTTTTATAGTAATTTGGAGATTAATGAAATTAATTTCATGATATAAATTTATTTATAATATTTAGTAATTATATAATGGCTTTAAATTATTATTCATCAATAATACAACATTTCTATAATTAAAAACAACAATAAATGATTTAGAAAATATTAAAAGTTATATAATTTGAGTAACATAATGTGTTTAAAAAAATCAGATAAATATGACATATAATTTTTATCTAAAATAATTATATTCGAATTTGAACATTTTTTAATGTATGTTAATTCTAATTAAATGAATATTGTCTAAAAATTGTCATTAGTGATATTTTATAAAAAAAATATTTTTTTAAATTATATAAAAATAATAAAAATGTTAATAAAATACAAATGGGATAATATATGATCAAAAAATAGTCTCATATTTATTTATATTCCATTTATACGTTTTGTAATGAGAATGAGTTTATTATAATTTAATCTTATAAAAAATTAGAAGTGTGACCTCTCCCATCCTTATAAAAAGACATCAATGATTTCTTTGCATCACCAAAATATTAGCCTTATAGATTGATAAACCACTATTATGTTTACTTATCCACCCCCTACCCATATTATATATGTTTTTTATTCCCAAAACACCAACACTAGAGCCCTTAAAAGGAGATCTAAAGAAGTTATTTCAAAGGAGGGGTAATCACCTTAATCCATAACATTAATTTTAATTGTTTTTTAACTCTTGTAAATATATTATATTCTTCATGAAATAATAAATTCAGTATCTAAAAAATAATTAAATTTAATTATGATTAATAAACCACCATTATACAGCTTATTTCTGCGTAATGGAATTTAAAAATATCACTTATATATACTTACAGATTACCGTCTCCACATAGTGATACAATTCATTTGTAATAAAAATATTTTAGGCATGGTATTATGACGGGTTAGATATATATATTATAATTTATAAATTATAATAATTTTGGAATGATAATATTATATATACCTTCTTACCTTACAAACCATTGTAAAATTATAATGTTGATCGTGTGTTTGTATGAACTACTACCTCCACAAAGCAATGAGATTCATTTTTTTGTCTTATTTGGATGGTAATGAAGATGTATTTAATGAATATATATAATACATATGATACAATAATTATTATTTATTGGTATTTTATTATTTACAATTATTTTATTCTTTCTATCAAAAAATGAAAACAACGTTCATGTGTACGTACAATCTACCATCTCCATGAATAGTGTAATTAATTTTCCTTATTTCCCATTGATTATGACTCTAAAAATAGATATATAATTAATATATGTGACATCATAATAATTTGTGTGACTATTTATTAGAATTATAATAAATTCAAAATTATTATACAATATATTATAACAGTTTCGAGGAAAGTGGATCTCTAAGTAAAGTATTTTTGTCCCGCATTCATTTTTATGGGACACATGACTTATATATCACTTTTTTATTTAATGTGGTGTATTAATTTCCCATAAATTTATTTTATTATTATTCTTATGAAAATTAATTTTATTTACATAGCCATATATGTCTAATTATTTTATTTCACTTATTATTGACAGTTACCAAAGATATAAGGCCTTTATGTCACAATCTCGTTATTTATCAGACTGTTTATGATTATGTATTCAATGATAAAATATTATCATATTACTCTCAAAACACATATGAAATTTACTAAAAAAAATTTATTTCATGAAAATTCATTTTTTTCAATTCATTTTCCTCACCATAAGTTCTCAAGAAACTAAAAATAATTTTTTTGAAAAAAACTGACATTATTTCTCTCCTTGATTAAAAAATAAATCATTCATATAAATGATTTCTAAAAATGTTTTAAAGAAATTTTTTAATTATTATGTTATTTTTTCAATTCATTTTTACCCATTTTATAATTTAAAAAAAATTGTTCAAAATAAACGTCCTTGTCATATTCTATAAAATATACCTTAAGATTTTTTTAAAAAAATTGTAAAGGAGAGTTTTCTTTTTACATAAAAGGAATTAACAGAATTTCATACTTTCATGACCACTATATTATTTGAATATTTCATTAAAAATTTCACCTAGATATTTTGAAAGAAATTTTCTTCCATACTATTTTAAATTTTTTTTGATTTTAATGAAGTGATTTTAAAATGGAATGGTTATATTCATCAATAATTTTTTTAAGTGATCTTTCAAAAAAATTATATATAATGATGACATCCTTTAATATTAATTAAGACATACTAGGGTAATGATGTAATGATACCACCCTTATTACTTCTCTATATCATTTTTTATGATAATACATCAATAAAACGCACTTCTTTTCAATAGGTTATGCTCTGATAAAATATTTATGAATCCCATTTCATCTAATAGTTTATGATATGATAAATATGTTATGATCTTATAGAACACATATGTATGAATTTGATTATATTTTTGGTGTGTATATGTCACTCTGTAAGGAATTGTTAAATAATTAAAGTTCTATGAGCTCAAAGGGAACATGTGAGGTTATCCCAATCTCAAAAGAGGGTACATGGGAGGTTATCCCAAGCCTGAAGCATGTAAATGATTTGTTAGCCCATGTCTAATGTGTAATGAATTTTTTTTGTGCATATCCTTAACATAATGTTTTTATGATAATGTTTATTCTACAATTTTGTACATTATTCCAATGTTATGCTCTTGTGGATCATGTTATTTTATTCCTTTATAATTCATGTCTTATGAAATATTTGGCTCTATTAAGTGACTCAAGATCATGGTCTACGATATAATGGTTCTATATTTAAAATTTCAAACCTCTATTCTCATACCCTTAGGATTATTTTATACTTATGATATTCTAAATATCTCTCTTGTTTACCCTACTGAGCATTAAATCTCTCCCTTTATTATGGTTACTTATCACATGTTATGAAATATGGTTTTATGTATGATATGTTTAAGAAGGGTGATAGTAATATAGAACTAAGGGGTAGGTGATATAGTTTACATATGAACCAGTTGTTTATGTATACCAGTTTACAAAAGCACTAGACCTATAAGATTCTAGTGTGGATCATCACTATATGTAATGAATATGTATCTATTAATTTGTGATATTTATGTATATAATATATTGGTTTTTATAAGTACCCAAAAAAAACATATGCATAAAAATAGTTAGGAACATATGCATGGCTGAAGTAAATGGGCGCAACCCAATACTTCTGTATGGCCAAGTATATGAGAATGGGAAAATGTGCATAGGAATGGTCTTATGACACATTGAGTGCTGACCTGACCTCTATACACCTTGTATCATGATATAACAGCCCTTTTATATGGATGAATACATGTTGTGTGAGATGGTGAAACATGACCAGACTTAGGTCTAGAAAGTAATGAAGTATACTCCCAGTACATGATGTGTACTTTTTCCATGAAAAGTATAGGCCCTTTGCCTCTTCTGTTTAAACTAGTAACGGTTTAGCTTTTTCCCATGGTTCATTACTATGAGGGTACATATTTACATTACATCCTCAATAGAGGATTATAATTCCCATTACAGGTTTACTCTCAAATAAAGTTTTTGTTTTCCCTTTATGGGATCTGGGTGGGATCCTCTATCATTCATTCTATTTCTGTTTGTGGGGTTTGTGGAACGGGGGTGACCAGCTTACATGGGCATACAATCCCATACATATTGAGTAATACCAATTAGGATTTCATTTCCCACGTGATCACTATGTCTGATCATCAATCTATGTATCATTGTGTTTGGTGATCATGTGAGAACCTCTTTGATGATTCTTGATGATAATGACCAATCGGATGAGCTCCTTCAATTATAGCTTGGTTCGTGGAGTTTGTTCTCCTAGATGTAATTTACCTTGGATCATAGAGAAAAATCTTGTGGTTAGAATTATGCTTGAGACCTATTTGAGACTTCTTTTTTTATTATGATTATATATGGGTGCTCTTATTATTATGTCTCATATCTTAATTGACATGATTTTGGATGATGATATGACTAATCTCTTGGGGATTTATGTATGTTAAACTTTGTTTATCCAATAATGTATTATTATACTCACCCCTGCATGGTATATTCTCACACATGTCATATATTATAAATATAAAGGACTTTATAATGAATTCTTAGGAGGAGGATTATTATAATGATCATAGTGATCTTGACTAACAATGGTTCATGCTAGGTGTTATATTGACTGTAATCCCCTTATTCTAACAGGGTTGAACTCTTTTTATCAGTTTTTTGTGGGATTATATATATAAATTTATCCTTTACAATACTTTTTGATACTCTAATGTGGGATAAATGTAATACATTCATTATATTATAAATTTTACTTTTATCATTCAGCATGGCATCCATACAATGGAGATGGGTGGGTGTTTATATGTACCTTAGGATAAATCCTCCCATGTTAATGGTATCCCTACTCAGTACTGGTCATTATCTGGTGGCCTATTAGAGGTTTTATTTGGGAATCAAACTATACATACAGATGACCTAGTAGGCCCTAATGGGTTAGGTTTTGATCGAGTCATATCAGATCAATTCATCATGAGATTAGAGTTTGAAGATTTTCTAGCTATAAGATATGGTTTGGGATTTATAGAAATAGTGGTATAGTGTTTTGAGTTTAAATTTTAGGAAAAACAATCTAGTGATGTGGTAAATTATTATATATCCATTAACTCAGAATTTGATAACCTTCATGTTGACTCTATACATGTAGGAACTGGATTAAGAGAAAATATTAGTACACGAATCATATAATAATGAGTTGTGGATTTATGTCCTTCTTAAGAGATCTCCCAAAATATAATCTTTGATTGTGGTATGTAATGATTTTATTTTAGGATTCCATAATGGGATCATGAGAATGATATGCCTAATGAGGATTCTTTAGTGCAATACTCTTCACATGATGTGATACCTTCAGGTATTTTTCTAGTTTTTTCACCTCTTATTGAGTAGCGGGCTTTCCAGAATTACCAAACAAAAATGTTTATAGGTTGATTGTGATCCATGAGTTTTATAGGAAAATACATCCCACTTAATAGGGAATGACAAACCCCTAGGTATGTGATAACTATCTAGATGTTGTTACCTATGTTTTCTTTCATGTGAGGACACCTTTGGATTAGATGGTGGTCCTAGAAAGTATCTTTTTTAGAGATTTGTAGGGTGATGGTTAAGTTTGGTTACTCAAGAACATTATTATATGGATATCTCGTGCTTATTTATTTGTGAATCATTAGGGAATATTTCTATCTAACCATATTGTGAGTGGTGCAGATCTAGGGATTATTGTAGCTTTTGAAGTGTAGTATGACTGTGGTATATTATTCGTCGAGGATAACCAATATCTCATGCTACTCTCTAGATATGGGTTGAGATCCATTATTCTTGCCACAAACATTTCAGTAGGTACTATACTAAAATATCAGTTCTATAGTTACATCTCTATTATTTCCTAGCTATACTGGAGTTCATGAGAGAGGCTTAGTGGTGGATATATTTCTAGGAAAAATTACATCGATGTTTGATACATGTTGTGGGACCACAAGAGTAAAATAATTAGCAGATTGTAGTTGATGTAAAACATAACGATTTGATCATGTGAGATGCTTCAGGGGACGATCCCAGGATGGAGGGTCTGTGGACCAGTTATCTCAGTATTTTTCAAGTATTCCAATAGAGATGGGGTTTCTCTCTTTAAAATATCAGGGAAACATCTCCTGGGATTGTATACACCATCGTACAACTAATAGAGAGATTTGCAATGGACTGCCAAGATATAGACAGTGATATGATAAGGGAGTTCCATAGGATGGTGGATGTGATAGACATATATGAAGATTAGTTAGAGGTGTAATAAGATTTTACTTATTTCCACCTCCACCCAAATTTATCCGTGCTTGGATCAGGGAGCTGGTGGATAAGGATGAGGATAGTTGTGATCCATGGAGCTCTATGAACTTCGGACTCCATGGATGATTAGATGTATGGTCTATGTCTTCTCTAATTTAACCGTAGTACTGATAGGAATGGATGTGAGCCACTCTTTTATTGACACTTCTCTTTTCTAGGACATATAGATTTTTGTTGATCCCATAGAATGACCCTTGTGATTAAATAATCTTATTATAGGGGATTCCAAAATCACACATGTGTACTGCTAGTGTGACATAACTCAAGGATAAGAAATATTTGTATAATATTTCATTGTTTTGGTGATGAGGGCTTATGAATTCATCTTAACTATTGACTGGTTATCAAGATCTCATGCCTATATTGATCATTTCAAATAGAGGATGTGGTGTTTCCATGGTGATGGAATTACTTTTCATTCATGTATGAGAATAAAACATAGGCAGTGTATAATGGTATCATAAATATGAGAATACAATAGATTCTTAATCAGTTGAATAGTATTAACCTTCTAGTAGATGCTAGAGGCTTTTATATTCCTATTGTAGTGATGGAGTATGAGTAAATATTTCTAGATGATGTTTTGGGATAACCATTCCATTTAGAGAAACAATTCTATATATAATTTCACCCAAGGACTACACAATATTGTCATAAGTACAATTGATGTCTCCCACCGATCATTGTGAGATGAAGGTGAAATAAGAGGACTTATAGTGGAAAGGAGTTTTTAGACCAAGTGTCTCCCTCTAGGAAGCCCCAGTTTTGTTCTTTAAGAAGGAGGAAGGTATATTGAGATGGTGTGTAGATTACTATCTCCTCAACCAGGTGACCATGAAGAGTAATAATACACAACCAAGGATCGAGTATCTCATAGATCAGTATATAAGGGTGATATGGTTCTCATAGATAAAACAAAGATCGAGTTATCACTAGCTCTTAGTACGATATGTGGATATACCGAATGAAACATCCAAATTTCAGTATACTCATTATGAGTACATGTTAATTACTTTTGGTGTGATGAACACTCTAGAGGTGTTCATGGGACTCATGATGAGATATTTAATTATTTCATGGACCAGTATTTGTTGGTCTTCTTACATGACATTCTAGTGTACATTACTTCCAAGGAGGAGAAAATGAGACACTTGATGATGGTTCTAGACATTTTTTTGAGATCTCCAACATAATGGGAATATCTCGAAGTGTTAATTTTGTATGGTAGAGGTCCACTTTATGGGACATGTCATCCCAATAGAGGGAGTAGTAGTGGACTTGGTGAATTTTTAGGCATTTTTAGCTTGGAATCCACCCAATAGTGTAATGGAGGTGCAAAGATTCATTAATATGAAAAGATACTCCATAAGATTCATGATCAATTTATACAATATACCAATACCTTTCACTACTTTCACTCGGAAGGAGGATCCTCTTATGAAAACAAGAAAGTGCTAGTAGGCTTTTTAGGAGTTACAATAGTGGTTGATAAGTGCCCCTATCTTGAGACTACTAGAAGAGGGTTTCATGTATGATGTTTTCTGATCTTACATGGGGACCATAAGTAGATTTGTTTTGATTTGGAGGTAGTTAGTGATATTCAATGAGACTTTTAGTTTGATAAATCATGAATAGAATAGTGCGACCCATGATCCAGATCTTGGAAGTATTTTTCATTACACTGAAGATGTGGTGGCACTACCTTATGGGATAGAGGTTCATCATCAATTCTAACTACAACATCATCAACTATATCTTCGAGTAGAATTATCATAACTTAATATAAAGTAAATGACAAGAGTTAATATAATATTATGACTCTATTATAGTATATACTCCCAGGAAGGGGAACATGGTGGTAGATTCTCCAAACAATATATATTTTTTATAGTAGTTGAACAAGGTGTCAGAGTAGTTAACCTAATTTTAGTTGTCTTTAATGGAAATGGATGGTGCAACTTAACTCAAGTGGATGTTTATTACCCAAAGACTTCTATACATTGTTAGAAAAAATCACCTTATAAATACTGACTGTGAGACATTGTGCACTCAAATATCAACTAGATATGATCTTGATGGATTTTATAAATATGGGGATACTATCATTTTTTTAAGAGGTTGGATGATGATTCATGTTACATTGTACGATGAGGTGATGAGGGAGTTTAAAAAATCTCCTAGGAGGTAAATTCTAATGTGAAAAATGAGTACAAGTGCCTTCAATGTAAGATACGGTGACCAGTTATGAAGAAATGTGTAACAATGTTTCTCTCTTGATGCCTCAATAGTCAGTAGGTGAAGTCGGACCACTAGGATCTAGAAGGTTTTTCTCAACCTATTGAGCTTCTATAGAATAAGTGGGAAGGTATATTTAAATATTTCATGATGAGGCTACCACAAATTTCTCGGAGACATGATACCATCTAGGTGATTGTAGACTGACTCACCGTGTTGTCCCACTTCTAAACTATTCAAGAGTAGAGTTCATTAAAGATATGGGGACACATTTAGATGCAGGAGATAGTTCAATTTTATGGATTTAACTCAATATTCACTACAGACCATTATGCTCACTTCATGTTCTGATTATGGAGAGGATTTCATGAGGCCTTTGAGACTCATTGTGTTTGGGTCTGATATTTTACCACCACATTGATGGATAGAACAAGTGAACTATTCAGGTTCTATAAGACATGCTTCGACATTTTCTGTTATAATTTTTCCATAGTTGGGAGGGTCACCTACACTTTTTTGATTTTTCATTATAAATATAGCTATCATTCCACCATCGACATAGAACTATTTGAGGCCTTTTATGGGAGATCCTGTAGGTCACCACTGTGTTCTACTATCATAGGAGATTCATCCCTCAGGGTCCTACAGCAAGTATGAGTGATGTTAGAGAAGGAACAGGTCATCCAGTAGTGGATGAGGACTTTTTAGATAAATTAAAAGTCCTATGTGGACTGATAAAAAAATCATTTGAAGTTTAAGGGTGAGACCATGGGTTACTAAACGTCTCACCTTAGCATGGATTGTGTAGATTTGGTTTGGGTGAAAAATTATCTATGAGGTTCATCAACCCTTTCCAGACATTACAAATGTTTAGTAAGTTGTCATACCACTTGTACCTACAACTGTAGTTAGACAGAGTACATGACTTCTTCAAGATGTTAGAGCTGATTAGGGATGTTCATGGACCATCTCATGTTATTGACTCAAATGAGATGGACATCGGGGATGTGGAGACCTCTGTAGAGAACCTGGTGAATATCAAGGATTGGCAGTAAAAGATCCTCTATAGGTGACTGATTCTCTTCTTGTGTGTCTTATGGTAGCATAAGAATCTATTGGAGAGAACCTAGGAGCATAAAACCTAGATGTGGACTCAATACCCTCATCATTTTTAGTTTTTTTTCTATATGAAAATTTCGAATTTTGGTAGAATGTTATATCCCTATTTTTTCCTTTTATGACTTTGGAATATATTAAGGAATATTTTTGGTGCCAAGTGATAAGATGGTGTGAGATTTCAAGGCCCAGTGAGCCTCAATTTTGATATAATAAAAATAGTAAATATATTATATCATGTGAAATTTTTTTCAAAAAAAATATAGCATCTCTTGAAAGGATTCTTGGATTAAAAATATGATACCACCATAGAATCTTGAATATGGGTTTTACCCTAGGTATAAAATAATCTTTTTCTACATTGGGTGTTTTTTTAAAAGTGGTCATGGTCAAAATAATAAATCAATTATTTTAATTAAATATTTAATTACCATGACCAAGCTCCCTATCTGAATTCATGTTTATATCAAGAATATTTGGTTTATTTGTATAACCTTATGAAATGAGAGAGGTTTCATGGAGGTTCATTCGTTGAGGATCAAATATAGATCATGGATTGGAAATTGGTGTTCCATTTGGAGCATGTAAATCTCACTAATGAAATTGACCTGTGACGGATATTCTCCATCGATTGATCCAAATCCATTTTAGGTATTTTCTTCCATTATATTATTTCCCTATTGATTATCCATTGAAAAACATTAAACTACTCCTCTAACATACTGAATCGTGGGTCTATCAGTCTCGGTGGGTGTGGGATTATCTTCATTTTTTGGGGAATTTATATTAATTCATTTTGGTTATTTATTTATAGTTATAATTGAATAAAATCATGGTCATCATTAAAAATCGATGAGTTTGATTACTGTTTTATGATATTATAAATTCTTCCATGTTTTTTCTCACATTCATCGTCGACAACTCCATTGTTCAGCGGTTCAACAAGTACCTAGTATTTAATCGGTTCAATATTATTCTTAAAAATAATATATTGATGTTGTAGGTTTGAGTTATTTATCGATATACTGACTGAGGTGTGATAAAAATGGCATAAAATTGTCGGAGAATTGGGATTGGATTTGAGGATCCCTAATTGTGGTTTGGAATGTAAAATGCAACGAAGCATGATGGGATATGGTTTTCAAATGGATCAGGTGGCTTGAATATGGCCATTAGTGACAATAAGGTAGAAAACCCCATATCCATTATTTCTAGCATGATATGTGGTAGAGATGATAGTAGAAGTGGAATAAAAATTATTTGTAGAATAGTGTGTAATTTCTTGAAAATCTTGAACTACATGGTGTGCAGTCCAATGAACACACATCGTGTAGTCCCACCTTCTACAACATTATTGATTCTGTATAGAAAATAATATCACAAGTCAAGTGAAACATGTCACATTCCATGTGACCTAATTATAGTGTCTTAGAATGTACCCTAGAGGTACATGGGCATGGACACAACCAATAAAACAGACATGAAAAAAGTATATTAGCACGACCCAGTACTCAGAAACGTCCGGGTAGATGAGCATGGACGATTGTGGATGGGAACATGATTGAAGAACTCTAAGTGTCAAACCAACTCTTACACAATATGGATTCCAATAGAACATGCCACCTATATAGAAGAGTACATTCTTCATGAGATGAAAATACAAAGGAAAACATAGGGTAGTCAAGAAAAACTGTGTATACTAAGTATAAACCCTTTACTCTTTCTAGGAGTAGTGGAGGCCCTCCATATCATCTATTTTGACCAATATCAGTTGAGTGTGCTTCCTTGGTTCATTACTATTAGATTAAAATTTATAATTACTTGTTCTTCAAATTATTTTGATCCCATAGAAGGTTTTAGTCTCAAATAAATTTTGTGGTATCCCATTGTGATATCAGGGTGGGATACTCTATCATTCCTTATATATCTTTATTTAGGATTTTCATAGTCGGTTTGACCAACATACATGAAAATATGATCCTCTATTTAGTAGGTTGTTCTAGTTTTGGTTTTTTAGCCCATTTTATCATTGTTTGTGATCCCCTGTCTATGTATCTAGATCATTTTATCTAGTGAGAACTTCTTTGGAAAGGCCTAACGAGCCCAAAATATCAGATGATCAACTTTAGTGATGGCATGGATTATGGAGTAAGATCTTCTGAAAAAAAATATACCTTGAATCCTACTACAAATCATTTGACTTTTAGTATGGTTGTGTCCTCTTTGATATACTTTATATGTAATGATTGTATTTGGGTGTTATTATTATTATGAATTCTATCCTGATTAATATGGATTGTTATAATAAGCTTACTTGTCTCTTTATAATTTGTGTGTTGTGGATTTAGGGTGTAATACTGTGTATTTTTATAGTCACTCATGAATGGGATCTTCCTGAAAACATTGTGTCATATAAAGATGATAAGAATTTTTATGGAGTCTTAGGAGGACTAGGAGAAGGAGATGCCTTGTGTTCTAGACCAGCCATATATCATGCTAGTTTTTACATTGTCAACATTCCCATCCTTCTAAGCAGGATGGACACTTTTTAATTGATATTGGTGGGATTTTATTTTCCCATTTAGGATTTCCATTACATTAGCATAGTCTACTATGGGATAGATGTTTTGTTCGCTTTATGGTGTTAGTTGTAATTTTTTCTTTCAGTATGGGGTTGATGGTTTGGAGATGGGTTCCTGTGCACATGTACTCTTGTATAAGGAATCCCATGTGTATGATATATCTACACAGTGGTATTCAATAGCCCTTGGAATGTTTTAGGTGGGATTGTGGTGATACGTTCAGCATATCACTGTCCAGAAGATCCGTGATGGGTTGGTTCATGAAAATTTCTCACTAGGATTACTATTTCGCATACTATGCTTTCGGTTTCAGTCAATGGATTGTACCAATGAAAACTACGTTAATGTTGAGTATAATGGAAAATGTAGTGGTTATGAGATTTCAGTTTGGATGACTACTTGAATAAAATATATTATGAATATTCCTAAATTGTTATCATGATTTATGATTACCAAATTGAATCTTGACCAAGTCTTAGAATTACTAAATAAGATATGTATATAGTTCACCTAGAGCATAGGTACTGGAGGCCTTAAAAGAACAAAGGAAAAATATTATTCACATTATAAATGTGGAAAAGGAAACCCTAGAGAATATCTCAAAGGAATGGTAAAATGTTTTATTTGTAGAAAATATTGGAATAAATTAATTAATTATCGATGAAAAATAAGAGTGTGTTGGAAAGAAATAAATTACATCATATGGAACCATTTTTCAATTTATAATGTGTGGGGAATATGGTCATTATACAAGTTTATGCTCGAATACGAGGGATAACTCATAGTCCAGGGAATGATCTATGTTATGGAAATTGTAAAACAGTAAGGATTAATTTTTTTATGTAATGGTATTTTAGAATTATATTATTCAATAATTTTATCAATGATCTTTTTTATATAAGATTTATAAAACATATAGTGATTGTTCAAAAAAGTTTTTTATTTTCATATTTGAAAATATATATTGAATGGAACGGTTAACCTATAAAATTTAATAAGTGATTAGGTTATATTTTTGGAAAGCACATAATTGAGAGACCATAAACTCTTAATATATGCTTAGTGTTAGGATAAATCTAATGTTTCTTGGGATTATAAGTCTATGTTTGATCATACTTTTAATGGTATAGACACCCCTTTCGACGTTTTATGTGATGGTTATTTTATATGATTTAGGATATTTTAGGAGAAATTTTGGTTTAGTATATGTTTTAGTGAAAATATAATTTGGGGTAGAATGAGTTTATATTTTGTGCACGTAAGTTTAATGTTACATATAAACTTTAGGGATAAAATTATATTTTGAGGTTGAGGTATTTATAGTTCATTGGGACAAAATTGTCAGGGCATTTTGGTAATACATTAGATTATCTTTGCAGTAAAAATTATTGATTTGATGATTAATTTTATTTTTTTAGGATGTCCATCATATTCATGGAAACATTATAGTTTTATAAAAATTAAAACCCATAAGACATGAAATAACTTGTCATATATATTAATTCCATAGGGATTAAACCCACGAATAAAGGGTAACAAGGGTGAATCACCTACTATGGTCCTATATAATGTCCTAGTTAGTATGAATTTTTTTTATTTAAATGATATTATAAATAAAGATTAAGTTTATTTTTGGAATCACTTAAATGGATAAAAAGAAATGATTTTTTGGGATTTTGCAGTGATTATTGACATTTTAGGAGACATTTTATTAGGTTACGTTATCTATATAACCTTTATGTTTAAAATAAATAATTATATGGAAATAATGTTATGAAATTTTTCGAGGTGTAAGATAATGAGTATGAGATTAACTTTGAGGTTAAAAATATCTATAATGTTGAGGTTATTAAGGTAATTTGGGATGTTGGGATATTTATATATAAATAATATATGATGAACCTTTGGTGTTTTGTGGATATTTTTAATATAATGTATTATATATTCTTATTGAAGATTATAAATTTTGGGTCTTATTTTATCTTTTAGTAACCATTTTAGTTTTGGTTATTGTTTAATGATATGAAGAAATTTTTTTATCCTTTTATGGATTATGTTATCCATTATAAGGTGATTTTAGTAATTCAGGCATAAAAATTCATCTTTAATACCCATAATTTATAGAAATGGATGATATTGTTGTAGAAATTGATTAAATAATGAAATTTTACTTTTTGAGTAATTATATTTTCGTATGCTATAATTCCATATGGTAAACCAATTCCTCAGATCTATTAAAAGTAATGTGAAACAAAATATTTATCATATAATGATCATTTTTGATGAATCGGTGGCCTTTTCACCCATCAAAAAATTATGGTTTTGTGGTCGTTAAACTTCTCCTAACTATATTATCTATCAATCTCAATTATTCCTTGTACATTAGTCTTCTCTTTCGTAACAATATTTTAACTTTATACTAATGTTCTCTTATTTTCAAGACTAGTTTTGTGACGACCCTCTCATTTTCCTTTCCCTATTTTTAAGAGAATGTTTTATTAACCATATTTATGAAGTGTTTCCACAGAAAGAATTTTAATATGTCAAACAATTTATTACTGATCATAAGTTATAATTTCTAGAATACAATTTATTGAAAATGGGTAGAAGATTACACCCTATTATTTTAAAAGAATGCTATGTTTGATAGTGTATATGGCACACAACACTGATCCAAAATAAAAAAAATGAATATAATTATTTAAATATGTTCTTTATAACAAGGTAATTGAGTAGGAAGGAATGAATAGTAATAAATAAATTTAGAAATATATATATATTTACCACTCAATAAAAATTCATTGATTAATTTCTATGAAATATTTACGCATTTTTTACTATAGATATTTTATGATTCAAGAATATATATTTTCTTCAAAAAAATTATTGATTTTTGAAAGAAAATTTTATTATTTATTTTTAAAATTTAATATATTTTAATTTATTAAACTAATATAATTTTTTAAATCTAAATATTTTTAGGGTAAAACATTATAAATTTTCTGAAAATATTGATTTTCTAGGGAACAGTGAAAATTTTAATATTTATTTAAAACTGTATTTTTTATTTCACACATTTATAAAGTCTCATTTTTTTAAATGATTTAAAAGTAAATATATATCTATTATATTATTATTAATAAAATTATTTTCATTGGAATATATTTTATTAAAGAATTTGGTATGATAAAATTTCTATACATGGAAAGGCCTTTCATGGAAACAATATTTTTCATTTCATTTTGTGTCTTGGTTTTAAATTAATGACAACCACATATAGAAATTTAATATAAATAAAATGTATTCCTTATTTGGAGTAAATAGTTAAATACTTTTTTAATATTTTTCATAATTTTTTTTATTATTAATAGTAATCATAGTAAATAAGTATCACCACGATATAGGTAAATCAGGTAATAAAGATTAAAAATAATAAGATAAAGACTAAAAAAATAACCTAAAACTTGGATGAATTTAATTTTATAAATTTATTTCATTAATAATCCTACAATATTCTAATATATGTGATTTTCTTATTTAGCTATGTTTTTTACCATTATATTTCTTTATTTAATGAAATGTCTAAAATATCATTCTCAGTATTTTATTATCATTAAATTTTTTATATAATGATAACCAATGTATATATTCTGTTGTAAATAGTTATTTTAAAGAAAAAAAAATTTTATCATAGTAATTTATTTATAGTTTGGAGTGATTAAATAATTACTTGAAATGCTTATGCAACAATGACACAGTATTTATTCAATTAATATAAAAATAAAATAAATGATTTTGAAAATTAAAAAGTGATATAATTTCAATTAATTAATGTGTAACATGAATTTTATAGATATATATTCCATTTTAGGTAAGTGTGAAAGTATTATATTTGAATTGCACATTTTTAATGTATTTAATGTCATGCAAAATGAATACTGTCAAAAATTTCATTAATGAAATCTTATAGAATGAAATATTTAATTAAATTATTTAAAGTTCATAAAAATATTAAATTAGTTAAAATTAATGTAATATGGTTGAAAAAATAAACCATGGTCCATTTATGTGTCTTTTTTTCTTTTTATGGTAACATTCTTGACCCTTAAAGGGTATACAGTTTTAATATTATAGTAATTGTTAAATGGTTTAACGAAGGGTTAAACCAAAAAGATAAGAGTGAAAACATAATTTCAACCAATTAATAAAAATATTTTATTTAAACCCTTAATAATCATATATTATAAATACATATATTTATATATTTTTAAATAAAAAATTAAATTGTATTAAATTAATACTTTCAGAAATTACAATGTGTATCTCCCATATCTTATAAAATTGTACCCCGTACCCTCTTCTCTCCTCGCTTCAAGAGTCGTTTGGTTTGAAAATTTCATACCCAAATCCTCTAATATAACCCCTTAATACATTTTGTAGGTATTATTTTGGGCATAATAACAATCTTAGAGGGAATAATATGTAAAAAAGGGTGGGTGTCTGAATAAATGCCATAGTGCTTAACTGAGTATTTTTATTTTGTTTCTAATATTACCCACTTAAAATCATATCCAACCATTAATATATAATAAAATAATTAAATGCCTTATTCTTTGATGTTATTAATATAATTAAATAATCTATATTAACCTCCTCTTTAATCAAATGGGAAACAAAACTGTCATTCACATATAAGGAGAACTACCACCTCGTGAACAGATGTTCTTTTTATCCATAACCACCTCTCACAGTTGATTATAATGATATATTTGATGTTTATATATTATAATAATCTAATATTTATTACTCATAAAATATAATACTACTTCAACTTCCTTCACTTTACATCCATTGAAATATGAAAATTCCATTCACACGTACGTGTGGACTACCACCTCCACGAAGTAATGTGATTCATTTTTCATCACCACAAAACATGGATAATATATATAATTTTATTTCAATGAATAATATGGTGTTAATTATTTAATGATAATTTTTGGAAACTAAAATAAGACTAGAGTAATTTCCATCATGATCATTTAAAAATTGTTACATTACTCATGTGTATGCATGACTTTACATCTCTATGATATTAATGTAGGACATTTTTCGTAACCATATATTATGGTGGGTTTTAAAATAATTATTAATGTATAAAAATGTTAATTATTTCATGATTATTATTCTAAATTAGATTAAATAATGACCTATTTGACCATAGGCTATTTACTATATTCAATTTGGATATATCAACCGAATTTCATTAAAATGACAGATGTGGACTTAATTAATTAATTAGATAAATATAGCATGATAAAAATTATAATAATAGGAATAATGAACTTGAAAAATTTTATTATGTAATTAAATAATTAATATAATTTTATTATTGAAGAAAATAAATATTGTATTAGATGAGTCAGACTTGATGTAATGGATTTCTTAAATCAATTTCTTTTCATTTTGTTATATTAATTCTTTATTGACATTTTAATGCCAAGATAATGTGTACAATTAAATATAATTATTATATGTATTATTTCTACCCATTTTTTTATTAAAATTGGTTACACATAATTACTTCATTGATAAATTATCACATCAATGTTACAATATTTGTAAGGTATTTTCATCTCAAACAGTCTAATTTGGGAAATATGTTATATTATTCACCCATATTATTTTATGAGGTGTATATACCACTCATTTGAAATGTTATATCATTATTTTAATTATTTCCATGATATTTTAATTTTTATTTGATGTTATTGTTTCGTCGTACTTTTGATTCAAAAGTTACCAAAGTGGTTAGAGTGTTATTTTACAATCACATTGGTTATCGAGATTTTTTATGATTATGTTTATAATAAATATATATTATAATCTAACTCTCAAAAAACTCATTAATTTTATTATCATATTTTTATTTCATTGGAATACATGTTTTCCATTAATTTTCATCTCTTTACGTACTCAATAAACTAAAAGAATATTTTCAAGAAAAACTGACGTTATTTATCACATAAGTCAAAAATCATTTTTTATACATATCTATTTATTCTAAAAAATAATTAAAATAATGTTTTTTCTATTCTCGTATGATTTTATTAATACATTTTACCCATATTTTACATTTTAAAAAAAATTAAAAAGAATCAGCGTGTCTTTTTCAGAGTGATGTGCTTTTTACTTTTTTACATAAGTGTGAAAGGAATGTTTTTTATCTTAAATAACATGGATAAAACTTTTATTCATCATGATCAATCAATTTTTTAAAACATACATTACATGTTTCCATGGTTCTTTTCATAAAAAATATTTTTCATAATAATTTACAAATTTTTAGTTTTCAAAAGTGATTTTCAATGTGAAAATGGTATTTTTCTTAAGAATATTTTAAATGTTATTTTAATATTAATTATATTCATAAATTTCAAGAACCCTTTATTCTACTTATACACCACTGGGGATATATTGTAATCATACCATACTTATTATTTCTCTATATTGATATTATCAGTTTGAATGGAGAAATATTTACCTTTCTTATGCTAATTGTTCTCAATACGAATGTTTATGTTGATATGTATTGAATTCTGTTAGTTGAAATAGGACACTAAAGACAGGGGTGGATTGAGTTCATATAAAAATTTATATCAAAATGATTTATTTGAAATATCCCCATTTTGGAATAAAAAATTGACTAGTTAAACAAAGTAGTAGATTTATAAAATTTTGGATCTGTTGAAATACTTATGAAAGAGTGATTATTTCTTAGTTAATGTAATATGGATTATTATTTTAACTTTTCAAATATATCTAATAATGAATATGATTATGAACACTATATAATAATAATAATCAAAGTGAAACAAATTGTTTCTTAATTAAATAAATAAAACAGTGAAAACAGAACATTAAAGGCACAACGAAATTAACAATAAGTGGTTTATTGTTATTTAGAGTCTTAATACTCTTCCCGTTCTGATCACCTACCACAAAAATGTTTATAAATAAATAGGATTCCAAAACCTGGATATGGGTAAAATAACATTCACAATATCCAGGTCAAAAAAAACCTTTTCTAAAGTGTTCATGGGTGTGCGAAAAAAACTAGGCCACACATGGACCTCTTCCACTATTATTCAAGGGAGTGTATGAAGTAAAATAGGTGGTTTATAAATATGTCTATGTATATTTCAGTTTTTTAGGAGTTGGTGAGTGTTTTTTAAATAAAGACAGACACACTTCATATAATATAAAAACGGTTCACAAATAGAGAAAAATAATGAAAAAAGAGTTAGAAGGCTCTCGATGATTTTCAATGTAGCTTGCAACTCCTAAAAGTTGTGTTAAAATGCATATTGGGTTGATTTCCAAAAATATACAAAAAAACAGTTCATCATGAGATCTTCTATCTATTGTTTTCAATGCATAGTAGTATATTCGAGTAGCAATTATCCTCTATTTAGTTTATTATTGCAATATGTTCACCAGTTTAATCACTATGTAGAATCTCCACGATTCTACAGTTTGCATCTCTCAAGTTTTCCTCAAGTGCATGAGTAGCATGACACCACACTCATCATTTTGATTAGTTATTCCCTTTATATAGTGCATTAGACAAGATTCATATTCTCTAGTACCTCGTAACTCATACTAGTCTCTAAAATCGATATTAGGGTTTTCTACAAAATACAGACAATGTTATTATAATAAATAATAGAACTAAGCTTCACAAATATGACCATCAGAATAAATTTTAATTTAAATGACCATGTAATTGTTGAAGGTTTCTTTGGAAATATAGGACAAGTAGGGGCTTCTTGGAACATGTGTCTTATACATAGAGAATTATGCAATCAAAAATGTTTAGTCAGGTAGCAGTGACTTTGGATTATAGGTCTTTTTAATGGTAGGTTGTTGTGATGGTGACTCATGATATCAGTATCTAATAATGTCATCTCATACATAGAAAAAAATTGATTCCATCAGTATGTCATTTTTTATGTAGTTTGAACAATGATAACTCAGGGTTTCAGTAGCTTGTGTGATAATTTCACATCCTTTATCATAATTAAATGTATGTGCTGACGGTGGGATAGTTTACAATTCGATATCTTATCAGTAGATCCTTTCCAATGGTATCTCATACATAGTTATTTTTCTATCATCATTAGGTTGTCCAATACTGAGTCCACTATAACGGTGACTCGTACTTAGTCAAATATAGGCAACCTATCTTATGATGTGAAACACTATAAGAAATATATTAAGATGGTAAGTAAACATGAGTAAGATTAATTAAAAATAATTATTCATTTTTTAACATAATTATGCATGATTTTTTAGCATTAAAACTAGAGGAGGCCAACAATATCCCCCCTTTTGACGACCAGAAATCATAGAATTAATAACCTATTCATAATGACTATGGTAAAAAAGAATTGATCAGCTTAACATGTCATACAGATCATGAGAAAGTAAATTATAGGTTAAAAAGTCAAATAATATTAAATTCCATCTCATCTTTATCATATTTCTCCCTTTTTTTTATTTTAGGAATGAGAGAAAAGAATAATATTAAAATAAAAATATAATATAGGAAAATAGATAATTAATTTCATGATTAAAACAGAGTACATTGGATGTGAAAAAGACCAAAAAATACATCCCTAAAAATAATCATTCTAAAATCATGACATTGCCAATTATGGATCCCTCACTACGTTTCCTTTGTCAGCAGCAGTTAGAAGAGGAATAGAAGGTACAAAATGAGTAGATGTATAGAGATGATGAATGGAACCTACATATGGTACTAGAGGTTTAAGACCTTGAGATGAAGAGGTAGGGGATATAATTTCCCTATAGATCACATGATGAAGATGACTAAGTGCCAATGTTATAGACATAGAAAATGGTTGAAGGGTTTCTGTCAGAGGAGAAAAAGGGTTTAGAGTCATTGTGTCCCTGAATTTAGGATTTACAGATAGTTATATTGAGCCTAAAGGATTCTCATTCACTGTTTGAATAGGGAATGCCTCTTGTTCTAGAATAGAAATACTCTAATAATGTAGTTAAGGGTTCACAAGTTTTTTAAAATCCATGATTATCTTCCCACCATTTTCGATATCCTTAGCGAAATCATAGTTTCTCCATAAACATCTGATGAGATGTTGTAAGATCTATGAGTTGTATCATTTTTTCCGTAAATTCTTGTTTAATATGGTGTATCCTTATATTTTTATCCTAGTATAAAAAGTGACTATCTATATTATGCTTGGTATTGATCCTTTTAAAATAAAAATCTAATTTTTTTAATCTCTTTTTGAGAATAATTATCCCCTTTCGTGTGAAACCATACCATAAAATGCGTATGGTCACTGTTTTGTTTTATTTTTATTAGGGTATCCTAATATAAATTACCCAACAATGATTAAATCTCTTCTCTAATCACTGATCTAACCATAAAACTGACAGAAGACGGAGAAATAGGAGTAGCCGTGGTTGAAGCTTCATTCACTCTATATTTTACTATTGCTCTCAAAATAGCCAGATCAAGGTTTATAAGAGGAGGTGTATCATCCTTATAATATGTATCATCAATAACATTTTCATCTTTTTCCAAGGATACTAAATACCCATATGACATCCCATTCACAATTGGAATTACTACAGCCAACTCATCACATAACCTCTTAGTCTCTTATCTTATTTCGTAGAGTACAAAAACTATCTATGGTTTCATCTGGGAGAGAACCCTTTCAGTAAGAATAATAGCATTACTTTCACTATGTTTGATCTTATGTGCAGGTGGGGGTTGGGGAATTTCTCTAACCACCAAACACAATTCCTCTTTAAAAAAATAGAATTCTTGATGGGTCACAAAGACTTCAAGTATAGGTGAAATCAAAAGAGTAGGATCGGGATAAGTTGCAGCAAAAAATCTATGAGAATTAACCACTCTATCATCAAATGATCGATTAGGATCAAATGTATCATCATATGATTCAGCATAATCCATGCCTAAAGTGAAATATCCAGGGTATTGTTCCTATTTCGTAGACATCACATCATAACTAGTGAGAGTGTCAACTCTAACTCTATGAGCCTATTTATTCTCCTCAATAGATTCTTCCCTATCAATAGGTGATTTTTTACTGACATAAAGAAGTTATTACACATGAACAACTAGAGATTCATCTTCAATTAGAACATATTTAGGAGAATTTTGTGGTTCCAAAACATTTTCCTCAATAACAACCAAGTCTAGGGCCACCTGAGGTTTCAAGACTCGTACTTGTTCCACTGAATCAGTATTAGCTAAATTTATAGTTTCCCCACAAAGACCATGATCACCTACTGGATGAACTAGTTCTATATCACCTTTATTATTTCCCTCATTCTCTTATTCTTCTTTGTTTGTATCACTTTCACTGCAACAATCTTCATATTCTTCTTGACCTTATTCATTATCATCTTATTTCACTTCATCATTTCCCTCAACCAAGTTTTCTTCCACTTCATCACTAGATTCATCAGCATCTTCACTTTCACTTCTACATTCACTTCTACGTTCACATTCACTAACACAAGTATACTTAATATCTCTAGATTCTTTAATATTATCATCATAAATCATCATCTTGGATATTTTATTTGGTAGGAATCATTTGTGGAGGGCAAAGAGATCTAAAACTAATTCTTTATGGGCTTTTTGTAATATTTGGATCACTCATGTCATCAATTGGAGAGACTCTTTCTCTATCTTCCTCAGTTTTATATTCTTCATCATCTTAGTATTATTCCAATTCATATGGTCATATACTAAGGTCAGTCATATCTTTTGGCATAGAAGAATGTTGAATAGGATCAATGTTTTCATAAATTTTATCATTATTCTCAACCCACAACCTATCCCATGAATTCCAACTAATCGTCATTCTTTTTCATATAGATTTGGTAATGTAAAAATCATCACAGTCAGTCATAGATTCTTATCCTTCATATATAAATTCTTTAGGTTTTAGTATTACAAAGATTGGGATAGTATGAAATAGGTAAGTTGACATGGATTGAGATTTAGTCATATCACTCACGTGGATTATGAGGTATCTACAATAATTGATCTTGTTTCCCTCTTTCATTAGATATAAAAAATAAACATCTTGATATTTATTAGTTGATAATTCCCCTTTCATGGGACACAGGTGATACTGGATAAACATAAATAACAAACTATATTCACCATTTAGCTTAGTTTCTATAGTTATTATTGGAATACCATCATTATTCATCTAGAATAGGGCTATTTCATAACTAAAACCTTCTCTTGGAGGATGAGGACTACCTTGGTATTCATCAAAAATAGAATCGTGATGTGACATCAAGAATTCAACCCGCTGGTTATAGGAAAAGGAAATCATTGTCCATTTATTCTGGAATTAATCCAAAACATATCAGTTACTTATTGAATAATCATTTGATATATATAAAACTCATGCACTAGTTTTGATTATATAGGTCGTGAGTTTTTGGAGAACCACTCCAACAAACCATGTTCTTCTAACACTTTCAAAATAGGAGACTTGCATAAAAACATCCATACTTCGTATACTTTCTTCTCAGGTAAGACTATTCTGTTATCAAGATCTGGGTCAATAGGTTCGGGTTTAGAATCACCGGATTCACCATTTTTCTCCAACAAAATTTGAGTCTCATCAAAAGACTTATCAGATGGATGCTTCGCTCGAACTATTGTGATGTATTCGGAAGTTTAGGTTTGAGGAGGAAGACAGTAGCAGTTCTAGAGAGAAAGATTCAGTTTTGGGAGATTGAGTGAATAAGAAATTTTTTTGATTGACTCAATATTTATCATTTAGGGATTTCGTAATCTTAAATAAATAAGTGGTATAAACTAAAACAAAATAAATATAATAGTAAAGATTAGTTCAAGCAAAAAAAACAAAATAAAGAATGTTAAGTCACAATGGTGAGTTCTAATATTGAGTTTTCCTCAGTGAGTCATCAACGATGAGTCATCAATGGTGAGTCATCAACGGTGATTCATCAATGGTGAGTCATTGAGTCTTTAACTATGACTCATCAATAGTGAGTCATAAATTTTGATTCATCAATGATGTGTCATCAATGGAGAGTCATTAACGGGGATTCAATGATGATCAGTCTTCAATGGTGAGTCACTCAACAATTAGTCACTCAAAATTGATCATCCCCAACTCATGATTGATGTAGTTCATTTCATTTTAATTTAATGGAATATTAAATATATTAGCATGATGATGTTCATTACCAATGAATTCAAAAGTTATGTCACCTTTTTGATAATGATCTCTCAAAAAGTGATTTCTTATATCAATTTGATTTGTCCTTCAATGAAAAACCTGATTCTTAGAAATGATAAGAGCACTTGTGTTGTCAAAATTTATAGGTACGTGCCTGAATTTTTATCTAAATTCTAGTGAAGCGTGTTTCATCGTAAAAAATTGAGCAAAAAAACTAGCAGCATCTATGTATTCAACTTCGGTAGTATATAATGTAACAGAATTTGGTTTCTTAATACACCACGAAACAATATAGTTTACCAAAAAGTTACATGTTCTATAGTTTCTTTTTTATCTATCCTTCACGCACCAATGTCACCATCATAATAATTAACTAAATTTAATGTTTCTCTTCTATGATAGAATATTTATAAGTTTATAGTATTTTGAGGTAATTGAAACTTATTTTAACAGCATGTAGATCAGACTATATATTATTTTCCCGAATATGAGAACACCTACACACACATAACATAATATCATGTCAACTACCATTCGAGTAAAGATGAATTTGAAGCAAACCTCTGTAATTTTTTGTGTTCCAATGATTTTCCATCTTGTTTAATGTAGAATTTATAGGTTGTACTTATAGGAGTATCACTACTTTTAGTGCTATAAATTTTAATACATTTCAAAAAATATATAGTATATTTACATTGATTTAAAATAATAAATTCCATATTTTCAAAAAATTTATATCCAATAATGAATTTGATTTTACCCACTAAACACATTTCAAACTAATTTATCATCATTTTTTAAAAGCATGTACATAAATGTTTTTTTGAAGATAAAAAAATAATATCATCAATATATATTTCAAAAACTGAAACATCTTTAAAAATTATTTTTATTAAATTATTATGATCATCTATACCTTTTTAAAAACATTTCTAAAAAAAGTGGATAGAATGTCATTCCAAGCTCTTAGAGCCTTTTTAATACCATACAAAGATTTTGATAATTTAAAAACATGATTTAAAAAATGAAGATTTGTAAAACCAAGGGTTTTTTCAACAAAAACTTCCTCAATTATATACTCACTCAATAATTCACTCTTGAAAACCATTTGATAATGTTTTAAATTAATATTTGTTGCATGAGCTAGTAATATTCCAATAGCTTCAGTTTGTGAAACACGTGCAATGGTTTCTTCATAGTCTATTTCTTCCTCTTGACTATAACCTTTTTCCACTATCCAGACATTATTTCTTACTATAGTATCAGCTTCATCGACTTTGTTTCTAAACACCCATTAGTGCCTATGGTCAATATGTCTTTGGTTCTATCAAAATGTTTCCATGCTTTGTTTCTTTCAAACCGGTTTCATTATTCATGCATAAATATCATCTAGAATTCAGCATTAATTATGTCATTAATGTTCTTAGGTTCAGATGTAACAAAAATACTTGATGTTCAACCTAGTTTCATAGAGAATCTCTAGTCTATGTTACTTTTTCAAAGTCTCCGGCTACAACATCTAAAGGATGGTTTTTAATTTTTCAATAAAAATAAGAAAAATCATTATTGGTCACTTTGGGGTCATCTACAGGTTTTGGTTCATTTTGTTCAGAATCTTGAGAGCTTCTAGAACTGGTTTTTTCTAATTTTTTAACAATAGAATCAAAAGGTTTACGGTTTATTTCTAGACTAGATAGATTATCGTAAAGATTTTCTAGGGAGTTTTTGTTCTCATGTGGATCTGTTTCAACAAACTTGACATGCACTGATTCTTCCATGCACTTGGTTCTCTTCTTTAAGAATCTATATGCTTTTCTAAAGAATTAATAACCTAAGAAAATAAGATCATCACTCTTGGTAGAAAAATTTTCAAGTTTATCTTTTTTATAATGAATAGAAACTTTAAATAAGAAGCATTGATGTATTTAGAATTAGGTTTCCTATTATTCCATACCTCATAATGGGGTCTTCTTTAGGATAGGTCAAATTAAAACAATATTGATTATATATAAATTTGATTTCATAGCTTTCGCCAAAACGTTAACTGGTAACCCATACTCATTAATCATTGTCCGAGCCATTTCTTGTATGGTTATATTTATCTTTTCTACAACTCCATTTTGTTGGGGATTCCTAGGAAGAGTTAATTCAAGACTATAGCCTTTTTGTGAGAAAAAAATTCAACTTGTTTTTTTTACTCACACCGATGATAAATTATTAAGGTTTTTCTCCAACGTTTTCTTCAGTTTTCTATGGATCTAGAAGACTTGATAAAATAAGAACAAACCTCGCTTTTGTGAGCTAAAAAGTAAGTCAATGTATACCTAGCAAATTCATCTTCTAGAACATAGACATAGTGATTCCAATTTAAAATTTTGAATATATAGGGTAGAAAAAATCCATGGGATCCAACTAAAGAGGTTAAGAATTTGAGCCTTCTTTCTTTGGTTTGAAAGATATTTAGTATTGTTTTCTTTTTTGAGAAGGATTATAGACTTTATCATTTGAAAACTCTAGTTTTGGTAGAGCCTTAACTTATAATTTTACAGAAATATTTATAAGAGATGGAATGTTATAACATCCTAGTAACTTATTCCAGATACAAGACTCATTGTGAAACTCACTTAAGCAAAAAAAAAATTCTGTGAGACTAAACAATCCATATTTAAAACATTGAAATTTTTATTTCTAAAGGCAGTAAATTCTGAACACTTATTTTATTTGAAAACATTATAAGAGTAATTTTCAAATTTAATTGAAATCCATAATCATATAATTATTAAATTATAAAAATATTTTACTTAAGACCATCAACATAATAAACATTATAATTTAAAACTAATTTACAGTTACCGATTTTGCCAAGGCCAATAATTTTCCCTTTTTTATTTTCACCAAAGGTGACATGTACACCATCAATATAGATAAGGTTCTTGAATCTAGAGTATTCCCCTTCCATGTATCTTGAAAATACATTTTCAATGTACCATAAGATCATACAAGAACTCTTTGAATATCTTTTCTATAAAAAATATTTTAAGTAAGAAATGAATTTAGTACCCTGATTTTTTTGGGTTTAGTAATATTAGTAGATAAGGAATTAGGAACACACATTCACTTCATGGGTGTCCTGTAAGTAGTTTTATATGTTTTATAATAATAAAATCTATTAGGTCTATAAAATCTAATAGCTGTAAAAGATTTTCCAATACTGATGTTTACTAAAAAATTTCTAGATTTTCTATATTTAGATAAAAAATTTATTTTAACAAAACATATTTTCACAGGATAATAACAAATGAAATTAGTATATTTAGGATCAAACTGTTTTTCAAACATTTGAGTTATTTTATCTTTACCATTTATAAATTTCCAAAGATCCTTCTTGAATTTCTTATGAAAGAATTTATGTTTAGTGTTTTCATTGAGCAATTGATCTATTTTTTTCTTTATCTATAGTGAGTTTAAATTTTACAGTAGCAGAAATAGCATGAAGTTTCTAGAGAGATTTGAATTTATATTTTTGTTCATTGCATTTATCCCTTATAATTTTGTATTATTCAAACATTTATTTATTTGTCATATTTTATAATTGTCATATTCAAAATCATCTCTAGAATAAATAAAGTTCTGTAGAGATGATGATAAGGTTACCTCAGATGTGTTTTCATAAAACAAATGTTGTATATGTCACCCTTTTCTTCATGTTATGATTCTAATTTACTATAGATACCATTAGAAGTACTCTATGTATCCTTCATTTATTTCCTATACATTCTATCTTTATCATCATATATCTTTTCATACTTCATCATTGGACAATCAGCCTTCACATGTCTTCTTCTTTTTCATTTATAGCAGACTATCTCATTGGTATTATCACTTATTATTTTTATCTTTTTTTAGTTAACTTGTTTTTCCTACATCCCCTCTATATCTAAGATTCCTAAAAAATTTCTTTTGTCTATAAATCTTCATTAATTTTTTGGATTCTTGATCCATTTCCTCATTAATATCATTCGATTAATCTTTATTGTAAGAACATTCAGATGGAAGTTGAATTTTCCCTTTCTTCTTGGATGTAGTAGTTTTAAAACCCAATGACTTTCTTTTAGGTTTAACATATTTTACTATGTTGAACTTTGATTCTTCCTCGTACATCATAACCATCCCTATTAGTTCCATGAATAGAAACTTGTCGATATCATGGGTTTATCTTATTGATATTGAGGTTCCACTATACATTTCTGGTAAACATTTAAGTAGACACCTGATTTTGTTTTTATAATGAACTAGCTTTCCTAGAGTACTCATTGTATTTACAATTTCAATGATCATGATAAAAATGTCATAGATAGGTTTTTCAGGCATCATATTAAAGTTATTATATTTAATAGTATATGTGTTAATCCTCATTTCCTTATCATTAGAGATTCCTTCATGTGAAATAGCTAAAGTATACAAAATTTCAAAGGTTTTTTTACATGAATAAATCTTATTGAACTCTTCATCACCTATAGTAAAGTAAAAAAAATTTATAGAATTTTAATTTTAATTATAGGCTACATTATTGGAATCATATCAAGTATTCATAGTAGTATTAGTAATCATATATTCATCTATAATTGAGGACCCGATTTAAAACTCATGATTTCTAAATGGATATTCATTTTAATTATCCATTGAGCATAATTAGTGTAATTGAAATATAGAGGTATGTTTGTAATAACATCTTCTCTTATACTATCTATGTTAAATATTAAGAACATGTTTTTAACGAACTATAATTTTTAAACAGAAATAAATATTTTGATCATTAAAAATAAAAATAAATCACAGTTGAAGAGATTGGAAATCATTGAAAACATTGAAACTCATAAATTAAGAATCCCTCTAATACCAAATATTAGTTGGTGTAGGACACTCATGATGATGGTTAATAAAGTTCCTATAAAAATTTCTATCAAAATAATTTATTTGAACAAAACACAATTCGAAATAAAAAATTGACTAGTTAACCAATGTAGCATATTTATAAATAAAATTATCCTTTGAAATACTTTTCAAAGTGTTATTAGTTCTTAGTTAATGTAATGAGGATTTATATTTTATCCTTTGATATCAATCTACATGATCAAATTATAATATAAACACAATCGTAGATCAACACTCAAAGTAAAATAAATGTTTTCTACTATTAATAAATAAAGAATGAAAACATAACTTTGAAAGGAATAGTGGAATTAACAACAAAAGGTTCAATCTATAGGAGAGATTTAATCCTCTTTAAATGGTGAGAACCTACCCCCAAGTAGTTCATAAATACAAAGGGATCCACTCATTGGATTAGGGTAAACCACAACATACACACTATCCATTTCAATAGGACCTATTCAACGGTTTTTATGGGTGTGAAGAAATAACCAAGAAAGAAAGGGACCTCTTCCATTATTATCCATGGGTGTGTAATAAGTAAAACAGGTGGTTTGAAATGATATTTGTGTATCTTCTAGATTTACACAATATTCAGTATGTGTTTATAAAATAAAGACACACACACTGTTTGAAATATAGAAATAGATTAAAATTTGATAAAAAATAATGAGAAAAGAGTTAGAAGGATCTGTTTGATTTTTAATGAATCTTGTAACACAATGAAGTTGGGTTGAAATGCATCTTGATTTTATTTCTAGAAACAGATAGAAAAATAGAGTATTGTGGGATATTCTATTTTCTTTTTTTAGTGAGGTAGTAGTTTGGTCAAGTAGTGATTCTTCACTCTTTAGTTTGTTGCTAAAATATGTTCTTTAGTATAAGTTCTCAACAATATCTTCATGATTATACTATTTGCAGTTTTCGTGTTTTTCTCAAGAGAACAAGCATCTCTACACCAAAATTAGATTTTTGATTGGTTATCACATTATATAGTGAAAAATACAAGAAGCATGTTCTATAGTGCCTCAAAACTCATAGTGTTCTCTACCATCGATATTAATGTTTAGTACAAAAGACATAAAATTTTGGTAAACTAAATAGTAGCACATTTTTTCAAAAATATTTTTTTTAAAATAAATTTACATTTAAATGAAAAATTAAGAGTTGAAGATGACTTAAGAATACTAGGATGGGTAGAATTGTCTTAGAATCAGTGTCTCAAACATAGTGAATTTAAAAATTAGTAAAGGTGAGTCATATAGTAGTGAATCAGGATCGGTAGGTCATTCTAATGGTGAATCATGTTATTCATAGCTCATAATGGTACTTCATACATAGAAAAATTATGATGTCATTGATATTCCATTATTTCGGTAGGTTGAACAATGGTAACATACTGTGTTAGTAGATTGAGAGATGGTGTCTCTTCTTTTATCAAAATTCATCATTTGTGTTAACTATTAGACAATTCAAAGTGGGAAATCTTATCAATAGATCTATACCATTGGTAACTCATACTTAGCCATTTTTTCATCATGAAGATGTCCAATAGTGATTCGACCTTAATGGTGACTCATAGTTTTTCAAATATTGAAAACAAAATTTATGACATGAAACACTAATAGAATTTATTAAAATAAAAAGTAAACAAGATTAATCGTAATTAAACATAATGAAACACGATGTTACTTAATCATGTACAATTTGTGAACTTTAAAACTAGAGGAGGCTAAAAAATATTGATTATCCTTTTCATATAACGAATTTACTAGACTTAGTAAGTGATTGTCAAGGCCCTCTATAGCCCCTCAATGCATCGATAGATCTCATGAAACAAACTAGTTTGGGTTTTCTGGTTATGGTCGTACCCATTTATGTATGATGTATTGACATGAGGCCTTAACATTATGTTCATAATGACTGAAATTGTGCATTCCATAATTATAATATTAGTTATTGATGATCCTGTGATTATTTTAATAGTTGTTATATCCATTCAGAAGTTTCATTCCATTTTTATTAGTTATATGGCATTATTTTATCATCGTTTATTCCTATCATATTATATTATTTGATCAAGTGTTGATTTAGTGGGATTTTTTTTCAATTATTTACCCTTCTATTTTGATTATTACGTAATTATTAATGTTTTCTTATATTGTACATATACCTTATTAGTAATTTCATTTTACCCTCAGTTTTATTCCTTTCCAAAATATTTAATGAAGTGTACTATGAAATATATTCATGTATATGGTAGAGATAGAATAATGATGTAATCAATGAAAATTTATTCACTGTATTTTATTTTTTCAAATAAATAGGTGATTCAAGTAAGTATATACTATACCTAGAATATTAAACTATTCATTCCTTTGGGATAAGATCACTTATATCTTATGCTAATATAACAAAGTAACAACTAATAATGGGATAATAAAGTTAGGGTATTTTCCTTTAAAAAACATGATATGTTTTATAATAAGGAAGATTCATTTTATAAGTGACATTATAATACCATAAAAATAAGTTAAATTAATAATAATTATTATAAATATTCATTATTCATTCTTTTTAATCCTTCAGAATCATAATTATCATAATAGTGTAGCATTTCTTATGTAATAGGTTGAACTAGCCTATAGAGAAATGTGATATCATGAAAGGATGATTACTAGATAATCAATAAATAATTATTTTAATCTTATTATTGAATTATATTGTTGTTAATTTAATTTTTGTTAATTTCATTAAGAAAAATTAATATGTGGTATATGAATAATATGAAATAAATAGACACTGAAAAATGTGTTGCCTATTTTGAATAGTTGAATACTTACTTAGTGGCTTTCATTATTTTGAAGCCCTAGAGACTTCTTATTATGAATAGAGGATCCAAAATGTAAGGTATTTTTATTAATGAAATAAATTATTATGATTGAAGGTAGATAACAAAACTATAGTTTTTGTTTAGAATAAGTATAGAGAGGTAACTTTTATACAAAAAATCTATGTGCATCACCTTGGAAAACGTGAGGTGTGTGAAGGGTGGACTTAGAATCAAATATTAGATAGATGAGTTAGGTGGGGGAAAATTATAAAAATATTTAAATTTGATTCTAGGTCTAACAAAGGACTTTTAGAATATGTAACAATCAATTTTTAATTTAAAATTAAGCTCATGTCATATTTACTTTATTTTATATTATTTGATTATTTACCAAGGTAATTATTTTTTTTCCAAAATTACAGAATATACAATCTTAGATTATTTTAATTTCATAATTCTATGTTTTGAATCAATGTTATCATGTTCGAACTCTATATCTAAAAAAATACTCTTAAATAAATATACATTATATATAGAATAAATTTTTTAAAAGAAAATATTTATTTTTTTATGAAATACTATGTTCTTTTTATAATTAACTAATTATTCTATATATGTTAATTATTTATTTATAAAAGTAAAATATATTATATTTAACAAATTAGTAACTACTACTTTAGAATTATATTCTAGTTCTAACAACGTCAATATACCCATTTACTATTTGTGTGCAATAGATATATAACAGTAACATAAACCATTTTTATTTTTATATATAACCATATATACATTTATTAAAATAAACCATTAAATTATTTCATTTATTCCTCAAATTATACAACATATTTATTATATTTGTAATTATTTTTATAGTTATACTCAGTGTTTTTATGTTCATGGGTGACTATAAGGAAAATATATTTCAAGATTATGGTATTATTTTTAAATGAATTTTTATTCCCCATATATTTTTCTTAATAAGGTTTTATATATTATTCTCAGAATATATTAATGTTTATTTCGTTTTATATGTTAATATTTTATTTTGTTTAATAATCTTTTATTTATTTTAGATATTGTAATCCATGAGAAATAGTTTATCAAACATTACAAAACATATATTCTATAAAATGAACGTACACACTAAAATGTGGGGTGTCATAATGAGTTATAACCTACCAAGGGTGGGAGGTTATGAACATCATTTAGTTGTGAGTTTTTTCATGAAATTTGAGTGTTTATTTGAGAGGTTGTGTCCTAGGGTTTTTTGTTTTATGTGAGATAATAATTAATGGTTATAATTCACACTTGTTATATTTGAGATCATAGTTGAAATATTAGGGTATAACACACATGTGGCTTAATGGGTTTTATTTGAGGGATACTGTTTTACAAGGTGATTAAAATTTTAAAGTGTTTATCTACGATAATTATTTCATTATGTGTTATACTTTAAGTCTTAAGGGATGGTTATTATATGGTCAGGCCTGCTATTTGATATCTATTAGGGGAATTATATATGTATTCCATAAATAAATTTGGTATACTTATCTATAAAAAGGGTCATGTTGGTAAACTATTCTGGATATAATTTTTTCTATATAGATATAAATGCATGACTGTTATTTATATACTAAATCCAAGATAAGATATATTCTTTACCTTTTGATGACATATACATTTTGGTAAATATATAGTTGTGTATCCATCATAGATATACTAATCCTGCGATAGGTTATGTTTTTAAACATTGCTTGACATACACCTTCAAGGGAAGAGACTGTTTCATGCATATAATTAATATATAGCTCCTCCAACAAGGAATGCTTCCTACTTATGATTGAGAACTGTATCCTAGATAGATATGGTTGTTTGTCTATGATTTATAAAAAATACGATTGAGATATTTTCATGTGCATGATTGAGATACCACCTATAAACTAGGAATGATACAATCATGGGGAAGTAGATTCTATCTCTTGAATGATGTCAAGTATATACTCTAATAATATCATGATCATGTGAGTATATGTGTATCTAATAAATCTTCTATTTTTATTCCATTACGGTAGAAATAGGTTTCCCAGTAGTCATGAACCATCTCACCCGATATGGTTCATGAATCCAACACTATATTATGTGGTTATAAAGATTCTAGCACTTGAATTGAAGTCCCAATGATACTCAGGTGAAAAAACCATGGGAAACCCTATCACATATACATTAATTAGTTAAATATTCTAGATTTTATCATATATCTGAGGTCCAAGACCTGGTATCCATGACATAGTTCTTATATACTCATATATTACATAATTTATTTCATATGAACTATAAAATAAAAGATATAAATACCCTTAATTACAAAATCAAAATGATTTTTTCATCTCATATATTCTAAATCATTATTTCAAGCTTAATGATTTGACGAATTAGGAAAAAAATAATAACTTTAAAATTAAATGTCTTTTTTATCTGATGTAAATTTTATTCATTATATATGAAAAATTTTAATCAATAAAGTGTGTTTAAAATCACCCATAAATTCTTTATCACATGTTTTTCTTCTAATCATGTCACGTGTACTACGTTTATTCATAACCTGTAGAACTAAAAACAATAAAGAGGTTAGATAAAACTATTAATAATTGAAACATATAAATAAATAAATCATGGGATAAACATGGAGTAAATATTATGGATGGAATTGTTAAATAACATAAATTAAAAATAAAATTCAAACTAGGGTCATTTTATATCCATGACAATAAATTAAAACATGGATATTAATAATAATGATCTCTTACTGATTGAATATATAATGTTAGATATCAAAAACCTATTATCATGTCCATCTTTAAAGACTCGTTACTTGTTGTTGATGCCGAAGTCAAAAAAATTTAATGAATTTGATAGGTATACATCAAAATCCCAAACAAGGTTTGTCTCAAGTATCATATCAATAAATAAAGGGGATATATAATTTTGACCCTTACCCATTACATGATTAATTCTAATGCATTCACCATAGGAGTCAACTAGAATTTCTAAAAGATTCTTTAAGGGACATCTTACATAATTAAAATATTTAACTCTGTATAGATAATAATATAGAATATAAATACATAATTAAATTGTGTTGGTATTAAATAATAATAAAGAATACAAATACTTATCCCTGTTTAAATAAAAGTTTTTTCAAGATCATAAATCATATAGAGAAATAAATTGTATGGTAACACACTACATAGTGAACTTTTAAATAATCATCTATAATGGAATACCAACATACAATGTTCTAGTACTTTCCCCTAAGTCAATGGAATAAAAAACGTTCTAGGTGAACATCATCTGTTATGAATTATGTAAAATGTGATCTTCACACTATATAGATAAATGGGTATATGGATAATTAAATATTTTAAAAATATGATCATAATTAATCCAAAGAAAGTAGTTAGATAGGTATAAAAGGACATAACCCAAAAATTGGTGAATATTTATCGAACAGATTATGTGGTAGGAATTTATAACCCTAGAAAAAAGGGAGAATATCAAATAATACAATCAAAGGGAATAATGTACCCAACATATATGAAATAAGTAAAAAAGGGTAATTATAAATTAATTAATGAAAATTGAGTTACCAAATAATCATACTACATGAGAACCAAGTAAATCAGTAGACACTTGAATATGGTATCAATATTTGGCTAGTATATCGCATGAAATATAAAATTTATAATAAAAATACATCCACGGGTAATGAATTCACCATTTAAAAGAAACTATGGTTCATAAAATGTATTATGTCCCAATGAATTAGAATTGAAAGCAAGAAAACCATTATGATGTAATGAAATTTCATATCAAACCCCCTTGAAATATACAGATTTAAAATAAGCCTAAAATATATTCATTAAATAATAATTCATTATACGATATCTAAAATAATTATTATATACACAACAAAAAAAATTTGTTTCATAATACCATACATGTCTCGAAGAGAAGAATTTGAGATATAAATTCCTTACCTCTTTTCCTAATCTTCATGAATGTACTTTAAACTCATGTAACCCTAAAAAATATATATTAATTATTTAATTCATAAAATTTCACATAACTAATTACATTCATACATTTCATAAATATTTAGTCTCCATATTAATTCTTCCAATCTTCCACAATGGGTGTTTAGAGTCTTGATCGTTTGCACTAGTTTAATAATAGTGGTGTCTATGTTTATTCTTCATTAAAATTTCATATTTATTAAATCATTAAAATTACAATTAGGTATTATTAATAATTATTTACGGTGTTTTCAACTTATTTTGTGTGTGTTTTAGTCTTTATCCTTGAATATGACCACAATGATAAACTTGTTTTTTTATTCATGGTGATAAAATTGTATATTATTAATTAATGGATTAATTATATATATAATATACCAATAAATAAAACTAAATAATCATTTACATTTTTATATAATTTTATACCAATAATTATTTTCCCATATTCATTCATGATATAAATTTATAGTATCAATCAATTATGATGTTAAACGGATCCAACCATGAACACACACTCATTTAATGAATGATTATGTGGTGGATTTCTTTCAATATCATTTTAAAAGAAGGTTAAAGAAATTAAATAGTGTTTATTTGGGTTATATATTATAATTATATATTTTATGAAGATTAAATAATATATATGAAAATATTACACAATTTGAATAAAAGGTTATCCACTTAATACACTTATTTTAAATTATTAAGTTATGAAGATAATTTGTTGATCGTATCATTAATAGGATCTATAATTTATCATACCAAAACCTTAATGATATCGAGAAAAAGATATTTATCATTTAGTACCATCCATATATCCATCCTTTTATGGTGGTGATGGGAAACTATAGATGTTGTGTTGTGGAAGCGGTAGTCCTCACAATGCACAATCAATGGTTATATTTTTCTAAATAGATGGGTATATGAATAAACAAAGATTATGCCCTTTATGTAGTAAATTTTTAGTTTTCAAATGATAATGATATTATTACATTATTCTTTATATAATAAATTAAAAAAAAAGATAAATAAAAAAACTATTAATTTTATGATACTCACATCGAGGATATAAATTGTTTTTGGAAGTCTCCTTGTAAATGAAGGACTTATACTAACTAATGGTGAATATAAGTTTTTGAAAGTGTTATAGGATTAAATGAATTGAAAATTTTTTTATTTTAAATAGAAAATTATAAGGATATATTATTATTGAATTTGGGAAGATGTTCCCCATTTATAAGTGATGACAATGGTAGTTTTGGGAGAAACATTTACATTATTAAAAATATAAGGTTACTATTCAAGTAAAAAGGGATAAAAATGAGAAAAGGGGGAGTGTAAAATTATCTTGGGTATAAAATAACCTAAAACCCCCTTTTTATATAAAATTGATTTTTTATAGAAATATATTTTAGCATTTTAACTTTTAGTCAAATTTCGTTTTACTTTAGAAATTTATTTGTAGACTTAGTAATTACCTTTAAGGAAAAATATTAATATGGAAATTTTTATCTAATTTTATACTTCAAATTAAAATTTTTAAAAACATTTCAACAAAAATAGTTGAAGATTATTTTCTGAAATAAATATAATTAATCCTGTAATTTTTTTCAGATATAACAATTTTAAGATTTAAATTTATATATCTCATAAAATTATTTTAGATACAACTTTAATAAAATAATATTTTTAGTATAAAATAAGAAAAATATATAAATATAATATATAAATCATAAACTAAATCTACGATGAAAATTATTGATTCAAAGTAAAGAGTAAAAGTAGTTTTTTATTTAATGTAATAAATTAATTAGTTCTAAAAATGACAGAAAATGGATTTATAAGCTAAAATATTATTTTAAAATAATAATATTTATTTAATAATTTCAAATTTTATCACCTAAATTCATTATTAATAATATTTATCATTCATTTATAAATATTACGTTATAAAAATTACTAGTTTCATGAAAACCTTATTTTTCATCTAAATACAAACCATTAAAAAGAAGCAAAAAAATTCATAATATGTACATTTATATATAACGACTTAAAAATATGTGTTAATTTTTATTAGATTACAATTTCAAAATTTATAAACTCATTTTTTGAATAAAATCATAAAATATAATAAAAATATATTTAATTAGAAAATGGCCTTTTAAATATTTACTATTATTATTCTCATTTCATATTAATTAAAAACTAAATTAGTGTTTAACAATTATTAATATCAAGAATTATTGACAACGAATAATTTATTTTTCTGAAATCGAAATGTATATCATAAAAAATAATTTTTTTAGAAAAATACATTTATAAATAAGAAAGAATATTTTTAGTCATTTTAGCTAAACTAATTTAATTTCATTCATATTAAAAGTATAATTTATTTGTTTTATTCATATAGTATATAAAGTAGACACTCATATTCAATCCCACAAATTGAATGTCATGGTTTTTAATGGTTACACTAAAATATTTATATTTTACCTAAATATATTATAGTTTCATTTAAGTGTAGTTTGTTTGCGTAGAAGGCTATCAAACTCATTTAATTAGTTAAATATGATCATATATTATAATTTAGGGGCATTACATACCCCATTGATAAAATAAATTTCATCCATACAATTTGACATGTAAAATTAGTATAATTTGGACGAGGAACTCTTAATTAACCATACCCCATGATATAATCATGGGTTTATTTAAAATGTTAAATGAAATTTATCTATATGAAAAATAATTATATGATATTTATAAATAAGGATAAATCATTCTTAATTTTACATATAATTCTGCTATGTTATGAAGATCTATATCACTAAATAATAACTTCTCACAACCCATAAAAATGAATTATATGATAGTCATAACACTAAATATTTAGTAGTTATTGAAAATATAAATTACATTGGACACTATAAAATATTGAGTGAAAAAATTCTATCTAATTCATTATCATTAGTTTCATATGCATTTTATTGGTTCCATTTTTTATGGTGGCATTCTCCTGCATTGTCCCTTGGATTAGGAAATTGAGTCACAAAATGCCCACCTCTATTATAATTAAAGAAACATATTTTTGTATCTTTTCACATTATCTTACAAATTTGATAATAATAACCATTATCACCACACATATTGAATTTTTCTTCCCCTTTAAGACAAATTACCCCATGATTCTTTCCATATTTTTGACATAAAGTAAATTAAATCAACTTTATTTTATCATCTTCATCACGTGATCTTTCATGAGACTCTATCTTTCTATTTATTATTCGTTTTGGAGATTCTAATATGTTTAAATTTTTAATCAAATTTATAGATAGAATATTTGTCATAATAACATGTTTTCTCAATCTATATCCCATTCTGAGGGCTTGATTATCGAGGTAATCTTATCATTGTCCCTCGCACTAAATGTTCCTTATATTTTTTTGTATTAATAATCCAAAAGAGTTCCAATGATTGATTATCATTATAAATGATATATAAAAGATAACCATATTAAAATTTAACCTCAATATGTCACACTTTATAACACTATCATGTTGGCCTAGAGTTATTAAAACTCAACTTGTATCAGAATCGGTTCAACATATTTCACTCTCAATTTAACATATATAATTCTTAGTTAATACTAGGTTACATTGAGTTAGTTTTTCTCATACTTATTAACCCAATCCTTAAAATGGATATCCCAATTTTTGAATAATTTTTATAAAATTTTATAAACCAAATAATCAATTATATTCTCTCAAAATCCAAGTTATCCTTCATTAAACAACATTATTCATTTTATTAATAATATACCCAAGTATGTATAAATTTGATCATATACTCTCAATGAGATAAATTTCCAAAAACATAATTGAATCTCCATGAAATTAAACCATAGTGAGATTATATATTAAATTAAAAAAATTAAATATATCATTAAAACATAAATGGTATTATCCAATAGTTTATACACAAGTCACTATATATCATATTTCCAAAAATGAGATGAAATTCTCTTAAAATACAATGAATCAATTATTAATCCCATGTTTTCCAATATTATAAATATTAACTCTTGAAAATAAAACTACCATTTATTATCTCATTATCATGTGTATGTCAAACATTATAGTTATCCATACCTCAATCATGTTTTATTCAATAGTTATCCAAAAAATATAACCTTTCTATAAAATCAATTTTCAAGGTTTTCAATATCATTTAATATAAGTCACCATACCATAAATGTAAAACAACAAAATAATAATCCATTAATGTATCACATAACCCTAATAACTTTTAGAATATACCATAATATCATTGATAAATTTCATTCTTTATTTTTAATATATAATAGTTTAAACAAAATATCAATCTCATTTTCTTAGATAGTAATAGGAAATCCACATTTTCAATCATTATAGGATAATAAAAAGTATCTCAACTATTTTACTATATTTTATTGTTTGGTAATAATATGTAGTGGTTTCCAGGAAAATACATTTCTCAACTTAATTTCATGATCCATTTTAAACCAAATACTAATACTAAAATGTTTATGATGATATCCAATATATGAAATATAAAAACATCAATATGAATATTCCTTGCCTTATGAAACATTCATTTTTAACATATTATACTTTTAGATCAACCCATGACTCTCTTTGTTCAATCCATGGATATATATATATTCAAATCTATGACCTAATATGTTAACATCAATGTTACCTCCATCATAATGTTTCTAAAGTAGAATGAGAATCTGCCATTATGTATCCCGTATTAATTTCAATCCCAATATGTATTTAGGCCTTTTTAGGTCACCTGGTGTCGATCATGTTAATAACTTATCTTCTAATTTTAGGGTTATTATCCTTTTGTAAATATATTCAAGAACCTATATATTCTTATATTATCCATACACTGATATCATTTCTTGGATAGTCACACAATATCAACTTTCTTAGAACATCAAGACGTTATCATATACATATAATTATCACTTAGACATATTCTCATGGTGTTTGCTAGAATTATCCTATCGTAATAACGAAATAAAATGTGCATTATTCCCTTAAAAATAAATAATATGCCTATACAAATGGGTTATCTATACCGGTTAACTTATAATCATACCTAACTTATCAACCCTTAAATTACACATAAAACAATCATAATCTGTAAAGTTAATTAAACATATTCTTTGATACCACCTGTGACGCCCATGACCCATGCTCCCAGATATGGTCCTCATATATACTTACATAACATGATTTATTTGATAACAAATGTAAAATTCTAGATATAACCATAATTAATTACAAAATGAAAATTATTATTTCATCTCTTTAATTCTAAATTATATTTTCATGTTTTTAGTTTTATAAAATTTTATCAAAACAATAACTAAAAAAATACCATCTTTTTTATATAAAATTGAAATTTTTCCATTATACATGAAATTATGTAATCCATAAAGAGCCTTAAAAATATAACACATGTTCATTTACACATTCCAACCTTCTAAAAATGTCATGTGTACTACTATTATTTATAACCTAGTGAAATGTAACATAAGATGGGGTGTGATCAGTAAGGGAAACATACATATGAAGAAATCTGGCATAAAAATATAATAAATACTATATTGGGAAATTTAAAATAATCTTAATATGTAATTAAATTAAAACTATTAACATGTTATACCCAATACAATAAATGAAAACATGGATATCAATAATGTTAATCTCATATAGATGGAATTCATAAAACTGGATATAAAAAAAACCTATTTTCAAGACCCTGTTCTAAGAAACATTACATGCTCTTGATACTATAGTCAAGTCTTATTATTGAATTGGGTATGTATGAACCAAATGCCAAAATTTATTTCGTCCCATGATACATTTCTATGCATCAAGGGGCTGTATAATTTTGATCCCCACCCATCTTCTGATTAAGTTCCATGCATTCACCATAAGAGTCAACAATACTATAGTGACCCATAATTTTCATGCATGTATATTACATCTCAATTGATGAAAACTAATCAAATAAAATTATGATTGATTACATAATTATATAGTTTTAGGGTATTTGGAAACTTTTATATGTAAACAACTAGTTCATATAAGATCAACATTATCTCCCACTGAGTTCTTCACAACAAAAACCCTTATTAGACATATCATACATAAAATATTTCTTCATAACCTAGGAAAATGAAACATAAGAAGTGGTTATCTTAAACTTTCAATATAGGTGAACAAGGGATATATCAAGGATCATTTAAGAAAATCATGATCATAAGGTTATGATAGCATGATCTTATCATTTGAAAACTATACCTTGTATATCTAAGATCATAATCTAGAGTCATGGAATAAATCGTGGAAGTTAACAAAGCATGAATCATAGATAAACTAAAAATATAAGTTCTGAGAGCATAAAATTGTAATAATACATAGATTTTTTGAATAATCATAATCATATAAAAAAAATTCCTTAGGTTTCAGTTCTCACTGCCAAGTCTATCATAGTGGGATGGGTTCACTCCCAATTATGTAGTCAAGGTTCAATTTCGATACAATCATAGTGGGTTGGGTTCACTTCTCATTTCAATGACAAGATTCACTCCAAATTTTATAATGGTGGATTTGTTTCACTCCCCATTTCTTATGCAAGTTTTACTCCCAATACTATCTTAGTGGAGAATGTCCCTTACTAAACTGGTTTCACTCCCTATTTAAATCATATTTAACTCAAAAGATATTTATCTTTCCTTGATGAATTGGAGGGATATATAATTTATGGAAAACCCATAACATAATAATAAATTATTCATATTTATTCCAAAATATCATAAATCAATCATCATTTATCACAACCAAAGGAAATGAAATGGGTTTCATAAACATTTCAAAATTTCATCATAGAATAACCCATAGAAAGTAACTGGGTTTCATAAATAGCTCCTCATCCTAGTCATTAACCATAAATATAAAGAATAATGATGGTATTCTTGGGTCATATCACCTGTAGAGCATAAGTAACATCAAATGATGTTTTTGTGAATAAAAATTCTTATAAAAGATCACTTAGAGTATTTCTTGAGGAAAACACTCTTTTCATATTGAAATCAATTTGTTAAAATATAAAAATGTTCCAAATATAAAAAGGCCCCAGCCTTACACCTTACTTAATATTGATTTAAATGAATAATTCACATTGAAGATCTTTTCAGGTTTAGTGTTTTAGAGAATTAGATCATAAATCCTGAATTACATTCCACATTTAAACAATGTGGTTACAAAAAAGATAGTATTCATTTTTTCCCATCAACAGAAACATATTTAAAATAAAACATGGATTCTTTCGTGACACTTCCTTGACACTATCATCATATCATGAACATTTCCCTTGACCTGTGAAAAACATTTCAAAAACCTGGGATGAGCATAAAAATCTCAGTAAGGGATATAAAAGTATGAAAATAAAACATTAGTCCATGTATGAAAACACACTTTACTCATAAAACATAAGCAGTTTAACATACCTCATCAATTAATTAATAAACCATAGAAATCGTAAGACATAAAGTTAACTTGTGGCATTTATAACATTCTTACGTAGGGAGTAACCCTCTTGGTTACGTTTGGAATACCCATCACAGTATATTCCCTAAATATCTTCGGAGAAACCTTAATGTTTAACTCCTTCACGTTACCCAATGCATTGGAGAGCTATATCAGGCTCACCCGCCCTTATTTTATCACGGAACCAACCATCTTCATAACAATTCCCAAGAACCATAACATAATCGTATCACATAAAACATGTATAAAAGAAACATAACATTTCCACTTTTCAATCACAGGATATCAATAAAACACATTCATATAAAAACATTATGAAAACCATTTTCAATACCAAAATAAAAGAAGAGTAAAACATGGTATTTATTTTTCATTCAAAAAATGTTATGGCTTGTAGAGGAAGCCGAAACTCAAATAGTGGTCACGGCGGCGGAGAAGTCGTTGTCGTCGCATACGTATGACAAGAAAAAGATTCCTTTTTGTCGTTTAGTAAAACGCTTCGTATAAGAAGATTCATTTTTAATAAACAAAAATTCAATGGGGTTTGTGCACTGTATAAAAGAAATTTGTTTACAAAACAAAATATTCCTCAATGAAATGAGATTGAGATGATGTCCCTTATAAGGACGGTATCCTTGGATTAAGGATAAATCAATTACATAATTATGTGTGACAAATGAATACACCAAATATAAATGGATATTAAGTGTAAAACAATCAGAGGACATTCAAACATATTCATAGAACAACATATTCAGGGTGTAAAATTTTATCCCAAAGAATCAAAATTGGGTTAAGAAGTTCCCTTGCAAAAATTCGATAGCCTAACGGCGTCACTTCAAAATTCAGAAAAAGAGTTGATGAGAGATAGAAATTGTATCTCATTACTTGGACATAAAATTTACATCAATAAGGATATATAAGAACCTATCCCGACATAACAGTATGTGAATTAAAAGACATAACAAGAGAAGTCTTTTAAAAATAGGAGTGTGAAAGGTTCCCTTACCGACTTGGGTAACTTTCGAAACGTACACCCCATTGAAGAAGGGTCATACAATGAATATGTAAATACCCATAAATGAAATTATATTACACAAAGAGTATAATAATGGGAAGTACAGACACCACTAATAGGAAATGGTGGAAAATGTACCATAAATCTCATGGGACTAAAAGTGAGATGAAAAATCCTTTACGAAAACTCGGCAGCCTAACGACACCACTTAAAACTTCCAAAAATGGATTGATGAGATCAAATAGGGTCTCTCATCATATTACAATAAAATGTACAGAAATAGGAATATAAAATAACATCCCCCATCATAAAAAAGAGGAGCTTAAAAAGAAGTGACACAAAGGAGAGTACTTAAAAAGAAAGAGAGAGGTTAGATCTCTTACGAAAATTCGGCAGCCTAACGGCGCCACTCAAAACTTCCAAAATGGATTGATGAGAGAAAATAGGGTCTCTCATCATATGAAAATAAAAATTACAGTAGGATTAATATAAAATAACATCCTAATCATAATAAAACTGATCTTAAAAGGAATGACATAAAAGAGTGTACTTAAAAAGAAAGAGAGGAGTAGGATCCCTTACCCCATGTCCGACATGACTCGATCATTCTTTAATCTCATGAATAATAAAATTTGGTCAATTTATAATTTCTTAAGGACCTCACTTAAATATTATTATTCAGTTCATATCACATATTATAATGTTATAATAATTGGTTTATAAATTGAGGTCATATTAGATGTTTTTGTCGATGTTCGGTACATGAGTAAAAATTGAACTTGTTGGAAAAGAATTTTCCATGTAGTTATAGGTACAAAATATCCAGAATATAATTTATGTTTCAAATATCATATATATCCAGTTTATATTCATTTTATACTATTTAATAGCATTTGGAGATAAAAAAAGTTAAAATCACCGTTCATGGAGACGGTAGGCCGTACGTACGCATGAACACTACTTTCATTTTTTGTCATATTAATGGAATTAAAAAAAAGAGAGATATATATATTATAATTCCAGAATGATATCCATAATTTAGATGTAATATATTACATATATATATATTCATTATATATATGTACTTATAATAGTATATAACATTTGGAGATAAGAAATGAAATGTACCGTTCATGGAGACGGTAAGCCGTACGTACGCATGAATGCTACTTTCATTTCTTTTCTTTTTGTATTCAATGGAATGAAATAATAATTAAATAAAGGTATATAATAATTTCAGTAGGATATGATATGTAATACCATTAATTCTATCCTTTATATTTCCCACATATGGCATTAACGATTCAAATCACTTTGAGGGGGCGGTAGTGTGCACTTCCTAAAATGCAGATATCGCGTTTACCCATAATGGAAACAATAAAAGAATACCATAAATGAAAAATAAAGAACATTAAGGAAAACATAAAAATATTATATTTCATATATAAATATAGTGATACTTTAATGGCCACCTTTTAAGGTGTTAGAAGAATATTGAACAATCATCGTTTCGGGTAACTCTCTTTGATTTGAGCTCAAAGGCTTCCCTGGAAAAGATTATGCCCAAATTGAGGATTCAATGATGAATATAGGGATGTGGAGAGGAAAATGGGCAGGGGTTGGAAGATTCAAATGCTTGAGAGGTGTGCGTACGGTGGTAGAGGTGGGAGCCTTTTATAAGAGGAGAGGAGGGGCACTCTTGGAAAGTTATAAAAGGTTACTTTATTATAAAATGATTTTCAGATTTTAAAGGTCCCAAAATTATATATATCGAGTATAAGGTTATAAGAGTTCTAAATAAACCAATACAATAGGTTTTTGACATGTGTAGGTCTTAGATTTTACATTATCGTTTCATTTTATTTAAATCGTTAAATAATGAGGTAATCGCTTCATCATCATGGTGTCATAAATAAATTTATTTATTTAATGTCTAAAAATTATAAAACAAATATCATGATGTATTAAATCCTTTTATATTTCTAATGAATATTTATAATTAAAATTATGACTTGTATAACCTCATTTAAAAGTTGTTTTGGTAAAACAACTCATGTTTGTGACATTTTTATTTTAACTTTAAATAAAAAAGTTATTTATGTCATTTTCCTACCAAAGTGGCTCCATGGGGTCCCCAAGTTGAGACATGGATTTTATTGGTCGTCCATGACACATAAAATGAGGGTAGGACATGTGTCTAGGTCATTTCATATTATTAAAACATTATTTTTACCTTAAATTACACTAATTACCTTTAATCGCGATTAATAAAACTTAAAAGATATTATTCATCAAAAATTATTTTAATCTCATTGAACCACATTTTACATCTTAATGACAACCATGTATGTCGGATTTTTGAAAATCAAATCACAAAATTGGCAAAGTTTCATTTAAACGAAAAATCAGTTTCTTTAACTACCACATAGTGGTTTCACTATTCATCTAAAATTGATGTTTTTCAGAAAAATACCAAAAATTCACCCTAAGATGTATTTGATATTCTGAATTCAAAAATGATTTCTGAATTACAAAATTCAAAACATAAATGTTTCATTAATTAATTTAATAATTAATTCCCGCTGTCAAAACAAATAGCGTATTTTTAAGAAAAAAATAACTATTAAAAGATAGACACTAGTTTAAGTCCAATTTCAAAGAGAAATTAATTCCAATGGCCACTATTGGATTAAATGGTAAAAATATATTCTAATTTTACTTTAAAAACAATTCACAAGATAATCTAATCATATAAATAAAATATATTAAAAAGAGGTTTTGAATTAAAATACAACATTTTCACTCTTCATTAAAAAATGAACTTTATCGGAAAATTACAAAAAATTTACAAAAAGTAAATTTTGATGTCCCGATTCTAAAGAAGAATTTTATTTTTTCAAATATAACACATAAAATTGTCAAAAAGTGGGTTTAAAAGAGGTTCGTCATCAAAAGGCGGTTAATCGACCTTTTAAAGAATATTAGAATGTTTACGCTTAAAATTGGATTCATTAACATTTTTAATCCTCTAACATTTATTGTAAAAAGTAAAAATATTTGACAAACATCTTTAATCATTGTGTAGTTAGTTCTGTTTATTCCTGCCATTACAACGGCTATGCATTAACTACCATTTAAAATAATATTATTTTATTATTAAAGTGCAATGTAAGATTTCCAAGAAACTCATTTTTGCATATTGGGTATGCCATCGAGCATAGCGTCCCCTTTAAAGTAATATTAATATTTTATTCACAAATATGGATAAATGTGAAAATTTCAAATTCTGGGTGTTACATCCTTCCCCCGTTTTGGGAATTGCGTCCTCACAATTTTAAAATTGGGCTTGGAAGCTTCATTGAAAATCCCACATCAGAACAAGAGTCAGTAAAATAATCGCTTTAAAATAAACAAAGAGAAGTACAAAGGCCAGCAGACTTAACCTATATTAGGATTTCGTGTAGGAAAACATTGATATGGAGGAAAACAAAGGGTCATGTTCTGAGAGAGAGTGATAGTAAACATGTCTAGGAGAAATTTAACGATAAAAAAATCACAAACTTGTGATGGGTTAAACGGTATTCGATTCCCCAGTAAGAAAAGTAAATAGAAAACATTTTTGTTTTAAGATAATTTTAATTTAGGAATTTATTTTTGATCTTTAGGAAACATACTTACTTTTCATGTTGACTTTCAACTTTTACTAGATTTCTTACACAAACTCATACTTCCCCCAAATGATGCGTATTTAGGAAGACTTTTTCACATTAAGAGTACTATAATCAACTTATTGAGAATTACCTAATCAACAAAAGAGAACTATATATTTCCCATGTATTTAGACCCTTACCAAAACCAAAATTGTTAGAACAAGATCAGATAATCCAGAAAAGGATAACTCATTATAAAAAGAAAATCTATTATTAATCTCCAAAATTTGTCCAACAAAACCCAAAGTTCCATGAGGACCATTCGATAAACAATTTGTCCATAAAATTCTTCAAAGTAAACCAAACTAATATTGAAACCCAAATATTTGAAGTATTTATTCACATAGTCTTCCAAGGTACAAATTAACACTTATCTCCAAATAACATCAGTTGCTCTAAAAGTCTCATATTGAAAAGTAATTAACCTAATCACATATCTTCCATGATAGGATAATAATTTCCATAGAAAACCCAAAATAAACTTACTCTTAATTCATAAAATCATATAACTAAAAAGAATAAGTCATACTAAATAGGTACTTCACGTAGTCCAGTGGTAGGCGATAAATACCAGTCGCACTTTGGTTGGGGGTTCGATTCCCGCAGCTTTGTCCGACGCGACGGGTTGTCACATGGTCTGCGTGTTGTCCTTTTTCCAAAACTATATAATTCATAAAACATTCCCCAAAATGAGATAAAATATTCAAAAATAATCATAACATATTTTAACCTCATGTTTATCACATGCCTTTCATTTTCCATCATATCATAGAGTAACCCATAATTACCTAAAACGTAAGGATCATATAAACCCTAATGGTTACCTTTATAATTATTACCTGAACTTCCACATCGATTGGTCATCTCGTACATGATGCATTACAGAACATACCAAGGTTCAAGTGGTTGATCATGACTCATTGATAGTTGGTTTAGAACAGCCATGAGTTTCCTCATTGAATCCCCCATTTTATCCAGTCTCTTAATCAGAGAACCACCACTGTTTCCTTCAAACCAATTGTAACTTTGGTGCCTGTTAGATCCATCCATTCACTAAAAAGAGAAATGTCAGTGTGAGTATATCAAAAAAACCATCATGTACTAATGAGAAAGATAAACACTAAGATATACTTACTCATTCACTCTATCTAAAACTATGACTCTTTCTGGAATCCTAACCATTATGTTAATGTCACTTATGCTTAGAGAATAACCTAACCTCTAAAGTTATTTAACCCTTCCTCTGATACCAACTATAAGGCCCCGGCCTTAAACCTTACTTAATATTGAATTAAATGAATAATTCACATTGAGAATCTTTTCACATTTAGAGTTTTAGAGAATTAGATCATAAATGATGAATTACATTCCACATTTAAACAAAGTGGTTACATAAAAGATAATATTTGTTTTTTACCATCAACGGAAACATATTTAAAATAAAACATGGATACTTTCTTGACACTTCCTTGACACTATCATCATATCATGCACATTTCCATTGACTTGTGTAAAACATTTCAAAAACATGGGATGAGCATAAAAAGCTCAGTAAGGTATATAAAAGTATGAAAAGAAAACATTAGTCCATGTATGAAAACATACTTTACTCATAAAACATAAGAATTTTACCATACCTCATCAAATCATGAATAAACCATAGAAATCATAAGACATAAAGGTAACTTGAGGCATTCATAACATTCTTACGTAGGGAGTAACCCTCTTGGTTACGTTTGGAATACCCATCACAGTATATTCCTTTAATCTATTCGGAGAAACCATAACGTTTAACTTTTTCACATTACCCAATGCATTGGAGAGCTATATCGGGCTCACCCGCCCTTAGTTTATCACAGAACCACCCATCTTCATAATAATTTCAAGAACCATAACATAATCGTATCACATAAAACATGTATAAAAAACATAACATTTCCACTTTTCAAACATAAGATATAAATAAAACCCATTGATATAAAAACTATATGAAAACCATTTTCAATACCAAAATAAAATAAGAGTAAAACATGGTATTTATTTTTCATTAAAAAAAATTTATGGCTTGTAGAGGAAGCAGAAACTAAAATAGTGGTCACAGGGGCGGAGAATTCGTTGTCGCCGCATACGTACAACAAGAAAAACATTCCTTTTTTCATTTAGTAAAAAGCTTCATATTAAAAGATTCCTATTGAATAAACAAAAATTCAAAGGGTTTTGAGCACCATATAAAAGAAATTGGTGTATAAAACATAATATGCCTCAATGAAATGAGATTTAGATGATGTCCCTTACAAAGTCGGTGTCTTTGGATTAAGGATAAATAAATTACATAATTATGTGTGACAAACGAATACACCAAATATAAATGGAAATTAAGTGTAAAATAATCATAGGACATTCACACATATTCATACAACGAAATATTTAAGGAGTACGAGTTTATCCTAAAGAATCAAAATTGGGTTAAGAAGTTACTTTGCAAAAATTCGACAGCCTAACGGCGTCACTTCAAAATTCATAAAACGAGTTAGTGAGAGATAAAAAGGGTATCTCATCACTTGGACATAAAATTTACATCAATAAAGATATAGAAGAACATATCCCAACATAATATTATGTGAATTAAAAGACATAACAAAAGAAGTCTTTTAAAAAGTGGAGGGTGAAAGGTTTCCTTACCGACTTGGGTAACTTTAGAAATGTACACCCCATTGAAGAAGGGTCATAAACTGAATATGTAAATACCCATAAATGAAATTATATTACACAAAGAGTATAACAATGGGAAGTACATACACCACTCAAAGGAAATGGTGGAAAATGTAGCATAAATCTCACGGGACTAAAAGTGAGATTAAATCCCTTACGAAAACTCAACAGCCTAACGACGCAACTTAAAACTTCCAAAAAAGGATTGATGAGATCAAATAGGGTCTCTCATCATATTTAAATAAAATTTACTGTAAGAGGAATATAATTTAACATCTCCCATCATAACAAAGAGGAGCTTAAAATAAGTGACATAAAGGAGAGTACTTAAAAAGAAAGAGAGAGGTTAGATCTCTTACGAAAATTCGGCAGCCTAACGGCGCCACTCAAAACATCCAAAATGGATTGATGAGAGAAAATAGGGTATCTCGTCATATGAACATAAAAATTACAATAGTATTAATATAAAATAACAACCCAATCATAATAAATACGAGCTTAAAACGAATTACAGAAAAGAGTGTACTTAAAAAGAAAGAGAGGAGTGGGATCTCTTACCTCATATCTGACATGACTCGGTCGTTCTTTAATCTCCTGAATAATAAAATTTGGTCAATTTATAATTTATTAAGGACCTCATTTAAAGTTTATTATTTATTTAATATCACATATTATAATTTTATAATAATTTGTTAATAAAGTGAGTTCATATCAGATGTTTTTGTCGATGTTCGGTACATGAGTAAAAATTGAAATTGTTGGAAAAAACTTTCCATGTAGTTATAGGTAAAAAATATCCAAAATGTTATTGATGTTTCAAATATCATATATATATAGTATATATTCATTTTATACTATTACATAGCATTTGGAGATAAAAAATTTAAAAGCACTGTTCATGGAGATGGTAGGCCGTACGTACGCATGAACACTACTTTCATTTTTTGTCATATTAATGGAATTGAAACAAAATGAGAGATATATATATTATAATTACAGAATGATATCCATCATTTAGATGTAATATATTACATATATATATATCCATTATATATATGTACTTATAATAGTATGTAACATTTGGAGATAAGAAATGAAATGTACCGTTCATGGAGACGGTAAGCCGTACGTACGCATGAACGCTACTGTAATTTCTTTTTTTTTATTCAATGGAATGAAATAATAATGATATAAAGGTATATTATTATTTCAGTAGGATATCATATGTAATACCATTAATTCCATCCTTTATATTTCCCACATATGGCATTAACGAATCAAATCACTTTGAGGGGGCGGTAGTCCGCACTTCCTAAAATGAAGATATCGCGTTTACCCATAATGGAAACCATAAAGGAATGCCATAAATGAAAAATACAGAAGAATAAAGAAAAAATAAACATATTATATTTCATATATAAATATACTGATATCTTAATGGCCATCTTTGAAGGTGTTAAGAGCATATTGAACAATCATCGTTTCATGAGGCAGTAATTCGTCATCCACAGAAACAATATGTTCTTTAACCATTATACGGAGGTGTGTGAAAGTGTAGCTCGAATAATTCTTATAAAAACATCCTAGTATATTTAATATACTGGTTTTGTTACAAAAAAATTAATAAAAAGAGTTTAGGGGTTTGGATAAGCAAAATAAAACAAAAGAACACAAGGAAAGACATTACCTTTAAATCGGGTAACTCTCTTTGATTTGAGCTCAAAGGCTTCCTTGAAAAGGATTATGCCCAAAGTGAGGATTCAATGATGAATATAGGGATGTGGAAAGACAAAATGGGCAGGTTTTTGCCGAGCCAAAGGCTTGATACGTGTGGGTAAGGTGGTAGAGGTTGGGGCCTTTTATAAGAGGAGAAGAGGGGCACTCTTGGAAATTTATAAAAGGTTACTTTATTATAAAATTCTTTTCGGATTTTAAAGGTACCAAAATTATATATTTCTAGGATAAGGTTATAAGAGATCGTAATCCACCCATCCAATAGGTTTTTTACATGTATAGGTCTTAGATTTTACATTATCTTTTCATTTTATTTAAATCATTAAATAATGAGGTAATCGTTGTATCATCAAGGTGTCATAAATAAATTAATTTATTTAATGTCTAAAAATTATAAAAAAATATCATGATGTATGGAATCTTTTTATCTTTTTAATGAATCATTATAGGCAAAATTATGACTTGTATAACCCCATTTAAAAATTGTTTTAGTAAAACAACTCATATTTGTGACATTTTTATTTTAACATTAAATAAAAAGTTATTTATGTCATTTTCCTACCAAAGTTGCTCCATGGGGTCTCCAAGTTGACCCATGGATTCTATTTGTCGGTAATGCCACATAAAATGAGGGTAGGACATGTTTATAGGTCATTTCATATTATTAAATCATTATTTTTACCTTAAATTACAATAATTACCTTTAATCGTGATTAATAAAACTTAAAAGTTACTATTCACCAAATATTATTTTTATCTCAATGAACCACATTTTACTTCTTAATGGAAACCATTTATGTCGGATTTTGGAAAATCAAATCACAGAAGTGGAAAAGTTTCATTTAAATGAAAAATCAGTTTCTTTAACTACCACTTAGTGGTTTCACTATTCATCTAAAATTAATGTTTTTCATAAAAATACCAAAAATTCACCCTAAGCTATATTTGATATTCTTAATTCAAAAATGATGTATACTTTACAAAATTCAAAACATAAGAGTTGCATTAATTAATTTAATAATTAATTCCCACTGTCAAAACAAATAACAGGTAATTAAGAAACAATATCTATTAAAAGATAGACACTAGTTTAAGTCCAATTTCAAAGAGAAATTAATTCCAATGACCACTATTGGATTAAATGGTAAAAATATATTCTAATTTCACTTTAAAAACAATTAAAAATATAATCTAATCATATAAATAAATTATATTAAAAATAGGTTTTGAATTAAAATACAACTGTTTTCACTATTCATTACAAAATGAACATTATCGGAAAATTACCAAAAATTTACACAAAGTAAATTTTGATGTACTGATTCTGAAGAAGAATTTTATTTTTTCGAATATAACACATAAAATTGTAAAAAAGTTGATTTAAAAGAGGTTTTCCATCAAAAGGTGGTTAATCGACCTTTTAAAAAATATTAGAACGTTTACGCTTAAAATTGGATTCATTCACATTTTTAATCCTCTAATATTTATTGTAAAAAGTAAAAATATTTGACAAACATATATAATTATTTTGTAGTTAGTTCTATTAATTTCTTCCATTACAATGGCTAGTCATTAACTACCATTTAAAATAATATTATTTTATTATTAGAGTGCAACGTAAGATTCCCAAGAAACTCATTATTGCGTATTGGGTACGCCATCGACCATAGCGTCCCCTTTAAAGTAATATTAATATTTTATTCACAAATATGGATAAATGTGAAAATGTCATATTATTTATTTACCTGGGGTGTTACAAATATTAAAGAAATTTTTTTCATAAAATAAACTTTGAAACATGTAAAGGAATATTCAAATAATTGAATGGTCATTATGGTGTGAAATTATATTCAATTAATATAAGTTTAAATAAAACATTTTCTTCACATTATTTCAAAGAAATCAAAATGTCATCTAGAAAATGAAAATTATATTACATTTAAAAATTTATAAAAACAAAACTCATGTGTAAGAAATAATTCATAAAATCATTGTATAATATTAAAAATATTTATTTAAAATATATTTCTAAAAATTAGATATGGAAGATAAAATTATTTTTGGGTGAAGTTAGAAATAAAGTTTGTTTTCCTTAAAAAAATTTCAATCTATAGAGTTAATAAAGTATGAATAAAGAAAGGAAAAATTGTATTATAAATAAATAAAATTTTTATAAAAACACAAATTGATTTATCTAGAAATGATCAGATAATTTCCATAAAATACATTTCCAAAATAAAAAATCCCAACAAAAATTAGATTGAATCACAAATCCCTTCTCACATTGGTAACTTTTGAATCATAATCCCCGTTATAGAATAATATCTTTTAAAATAATAAATTTCATGTATATAATTATATTCATGATATACCATGTCAATGGTTAAGTTTATACACCACATAAAATAAACGAGTGGTGAATATGGCATATGCCTCCCTGAAAAAAATTGTGACTTAAAATATATTACCTTGAGTTCAACATGATTTAAAAGAACTTTAACTTCTTTTATAATAAATTTAAATCTATTATAAATATATAAAAAAGAATTTATATAATTATAATGTCATATATTATGATATTATAATATTTAAACTCCCATTTATTAATAGTTTCTTATTTAAATCGTTGTTTCTTGGTGTTAACTGCTTCAATATTCATGAGAATTTTTGTACGACGGTTTCCATTCTTGAAATTTTATCATTGTATAATAAACTAAAAAATTTTAATAGTGATATAAATTTCATATATATTCATTATATAAATATATAGTTCATCCTAAATTATAGTTCTATAAAAATTAATTAAATCATTCAATGATACGTTTGGTCGTACATACGCAAGAACGCTATTTTCACTTATTGATGGATGTAATGAATGGAAGGTAAATAACAATCCTGTATTATAGAATAATTATTATATCATATATAAAATATATATATTTTAAATCTATCCTTCTTACCATCCATGTAAATCATAAATGAACAACAATTCACAGCGCTTCGAAGAAGAGGTAGTCTACACATACACGCGAGTGATTTTATCATTTTCCATCATATTGGAAGGTAAGAAGGTCGAAATTATATTATAATTATAGGATAATAATTAATCCATAAATAACCTATATTAATATTATTCTCATTGCAACAACCTACCATTATATATGGTGAAGCATAATCAATTGTATCACTACATGGAGACAGTAAGTCGTACATACGCACGAGCTATACTTTCCATCCCCATTTGATAAGAATGAGAGTGAACAAAGTATATTTCATACTCATAATAAAATTTCAGAATATTTACGATAAATATTTTTTTATTGTAGTATTAATACATCATGTTTATATTAGGTGTAAAGATTAATAAATTGAAAGTGATCAGGTAATGTGATTACCTCTCCATGAGTTAACCTCATTTAGAACCTTTCTTAAGGATCCTTGGAATAGTATTTTAAGAAGTCGAGAACCTCTAAAACCTGAATATAGAAGTATAGAAGATATTTTTTTAGTTTTTTTATATAAGGCTAAAAAAAATTTGATTAAAGAATTATGGATTCCTCTTTTATAAGTTAGGGGAGGGGAACTCTAGAATGTTCTTAAATTATTAATATATAATAAAGTAATTATAAAGAAAAATGATTAAAAATAGATATATATTAAAATATAAGGTGGTATTTGGTTTAAATAAAATTAGTTAATAAATTTGGATAGTTTTATATGGTGTTTCAAACCTGTCCTTTTTGTTTAACCCCTTCGTTAACTTATTTAAACCTTAACCGCAATATTACATTTTTCTCTCTTAAAGGATTTTAATATTAAATATAAGGTTTCAATTAGGTAATAAATGGACAAGAGATGATATTTAAAACTATATATTGTATTGTTTTTTTTAATTCAATATTTTATGATTTTAAATAATTTAATAAAATATTATGTTTAACATATGAGACAAAAGTCATTTCTGACACTATTTATTTAGATTGACTTTAAGAACGTTGAGGAAAAGATAGAATTAGAATATTATATATTAAAAAATCACTAATATATTATATTAATCTATAAATATATTCACATTATATAATTCACTAAACATATATTACTTTTAATGTTTTTTAAATCATTTATTTTAATTTTCTCCAAATTGAAGAAATATTGTATCGTTGTTGAGTGCACATTTATGATAATTATTTATCAAAAAAAATTACCAAAAAAAATTATTTCATTATTTTTAAAATAACTATTAATATTTATTTACCCATTTTTTTATTCCTATGTGAACAAATAATATATATTTAAAATAAAGAGATATACATTTTGTATTTTTCTTTGCTATACATATTATATAAGTCATTTGTATGGAACATATTCTGTTATAAAATTAAATTTTTTTACTATCTTGATAAGTGTCCATTTAAATTCATAAAATAATAATTAATATAAAAACTTGTGACTTTAACACCTAGTTTTAACCAAGGTTAACCAAATTAACCATTTACTAATGTGATGAATTTTACCAGTGTCACTATTCGTAAAACATAAAAATAAAAGGTACATATTTATCAAATTTTATCTTAAAATTTATTAATATGGAATAAATTTTATCCAATTAATTTCCTATAAGTTGCATAAATTAATTTAAGATTCAAACACAAATTAAAGGAAAATTGTTTTTTCAGAAAAATGTTTTTTAAGTATGAAAATATTTTAATATCAAATTAAATCATAAAATTGATTTAAATTAACTCTATTACATTATCAATAAAATAACTTAACTAATTTTTATTTGAAATAATTTAGAAAAACTTTCTGTTTTTAAATGCTAGAAACAAAAGAAAATTCAATAAAAATAGTATATTTATACTATTCATCGAAAAATAAATCTTCTCAAAAAATATTCAAAAAATTCATCTAATATAAATTTTAAATGTTTATTTATAAAATTATTTCATTAGGAAGAATTAGTGTTCTCAATGTTGTAAAAAATTATTTACATTATTTTCTCACTAAAATAAAAAAACCATTTTTATTAAAAAATTATTTTTAAAATATAAAATACCATTAAAAAATGGGTACTTATTACATAGTAATTAATAAATAAATTTTTATTTATTAGTTACTTTATATATATATATATATTATAATTGCTCTATATTCTATTCATACTATCCAATTAAAAAACAATGTTATATCGGTCATAAAATAATAATGTTTCATAGTTTATTTATGCTTGGTGTTGCATGTGGTATACACTATCAAAAATAGTGGTCCTCTAAAATATTGGGGTTTAACATCCCCCCATAATAAATTATGTGATTGAAATTTTACCTTGTGCTCAGTAATCAATGTATTCATATTTAAAAATTCTTTTGTTGAAAATTCACATCATAATTAAAACTTCCTCCTAAAAAGCGAGAACGAAAAATACAGTGGTCATCTAAAATTAATCCTAATTAGGTTTCCAAATAGGAGAGCATTAGTGGGAATAAAACATATGACATATGGGACAAATATTTTTGCATATAATTATTGATAGTGACATATAACATTCAAAAAAAGTAATTTAATGGTCTATATCAAGTTAATGACCAAAAACCGTATATTAATGAGTTGTGAAAGAAACCCATTGATTAATACGAAATTATAATTATAAGATAATATTTATTTAATATTCCATTCCAATATTTATTTAATTTCTTTACCATATAGAAAAATAACATACGTAAGTATACTTAATTAACTAGTACAATTTCATCCTCTAATATATTTCCACTAAAATGTCATCTATTTCTCCAAATGGTTATTTTTTAAGATGAAATTTTAATGTATGGATCACTAAAATAAACCTACAATAGATTACATGATTCAATAATAGGATATAAAAATATTCCTCCTATATTTAGACATTAACAAAAACTAAAAATGGTATTCACTAGGTAAGATAATTCTTAAAATGAATAAATAATCATATTAATCTCCAAATATAGAGTTTATAATAAATCTATTTATAGATAAATAACCTTACATCCCAAATTACCTCAATAAAGCTAACAATAAATAATTTTTTAACATCAACGGTGATCTCATACAACTCAAATAATATCTGCATAAATAATAATTTCATTTTTCCTAAATAATCATTCACGATAAAATATGTGTTAAAACTAGGGTATCTTATACCTCAACCCTATGAAAAATTTATTAAAATATAATTAATCACAACAATAAATTACTATATTATATTATAATGTAGTAAACATAAAAAAATCCCATGAATCAATTTTTAGATACAAACCCGAATGGTAATCTTTTGTTTGACCATAAATATCTTCAAAACTCACCTTTTTAATGAATCATTTCTAAATCATCAAGTTTATTTATATCTTATAATAAAATAATATACTAACCCGAAGGCTTATTTAATCCCTAGTATTGGGTTATCCTAAAATCACAATAAAATACTCAAATTACCTTAAAATATAAGCACTTAAACCCTCAAAATGTGTATCTATACCTTTAAATATATGATCAACATTAAACTTATAAACTGATTATTGTATCCATAAATCTTATGTTAACCTCACATGAACACATATATGATTTGAAAAATTAACATAACACTTATCCTTCAAATTAAATCATGCACTATTGAATCTATTCGATAAATCTGAAAATGAAATAAACTTCATTAAAGATGACCTAAATCACTTTTTCATTAAATCACTAACCAATATCAATGTCACCAATTCTATCACATTTAATTCATAAATGTAAATCATCTCTTTAGCCAATCTAAAACAGTCACCTTACATATAAATAACTTTTATTGGTTATCAGTACCATTCAATATATTTTTTTAAATCCTTATATAATAACTTTTTTGTAATAATCCTTATATGTTTCATGATTCTTATATCTATAATATCATTTATATAAAACTACTAAAATATAATTCATAAATACAATTACATATAACCATCATTCATTTCACGTAAATGATTGTTGTGGAATAGGTCCATCCTTAGTCTAGGATTTAACCCTCTGATTAAGGCATTAGCTAAGGTAATGCCCAAGTCTCACATATGTAAAATATTAAATTCCTCAACAATTTGTTTCCATATGACCATAATTTTCCTATATAAAGCATCTTACACATTCCTTTGATACATTCTATTCGGGGGTCCTTCAAATATTATTTACATGAGGCAAAGTAATCTTTCATTCCTCTATGGTCATTACCACTTGAAATTTCAAAAAATTCCATTATTATCTTATTTTATGTGTTAGGAAACTCAACAATTTTTATATAATTAATCATATATCATGAAATATGATTACGTATAATCAATATGTTTCACCATATATTTCATATTTCATATTGTTTCTTACGATGAGAATCATTTTATTATCTGTCACGTTCACTGTTAATATGAATCTTCTTGATTCTATCCATTTTCTAAAATGTAACACCATAGTTTGAGAAACATTAATCCTTGTGAGATATCATAAATAAATTATAGAATTTATAAATAGTGGCATGTTATTATAAATCCATGACACATTAAGTTTAACCTAGGTCATTAATGACCATTATCTATTTAAATCCTTCATAATGGTTCATAAATAAAATGTGAGTTATCCAAGAATATCCCCGATGAGTTTCAAAATTGGTGTATTATAATGGAATGCTCACTTTACACCAGAATGATGGTCAAGATATGATCAATAAACTATTTTTTTAACACATGATGAATCTATCAAAAAAATTCATCTTTATTGGTAGGGATGTATTACCATGAAAAACACATAACCACTTTCTTGCCAAAACATTAGTATGTTATCCTTTACATAGACTTATCCTTAAGTATTTCACCAAATTTCTATAATCCTAATCATCAATGATTAAAAACCCTTAATAATACCAACTATAGTGATCCATAATTATCATACAAAGATAGTATATCTCAATGGATGAACATTAATTGTATTACATTATGATCCATGCTAGAATTATATAGGTTTAATCTATTTGGAAACATAGATACATAAAAAATTGGTTTATATGACATCTACATTATGTCCCACAAATTCTCCATAAATATCACCATTATTATATATATTATAATTAAAACCATTATTCATAACTGAGGTAAAATAATCATAATAAAGGGTGAGGTCAAATGCTCTCTAATTGTAAAAAACAAAGGTATCATTGACCTCTTAATAATATCATGAGAAAAAGGCTATGATATCATGAGAATAACATTTAAAAACCACACCTTGCATATCAAATATTATAATATTCTGTCATAATATAAATTCTTATCGTTCATAAGACATGAATAAAAAATTAATCAAAGAAATTAATCCAAGAGATTACAACATTGGAATAATGCATTGATTTTTGGCATATACATAAGCATTGAAAATAATTTCTTTAGTTGCCATTCCCACTTCCAAGACAATTATAGTTGTTTGAGTTCATTCCCCATTCTATAGTCAAGGTTTTCTCCCAAGACTATCATAATTTATGTTTTACACTCCCCATTCCATAGTCAAGGTTCACTCTCAAGACAATCATAGCGGATTGGGTTCACCCTCCATTTCATAGTCAAGGTTCACTCCCAATACTATTAAAATAGAAAAATAATCTTACTAATCTAGGTTCACTTACCATTCTAGTCCTGTTAATATCATAATATCCATATTTATCCAATTATTTGTAGGGATATAAAATTATTGTCCCACCTATCCGCAAAACATAATCCATTTTTGGTTTGGTTCATAGTCACTTTTTAATTGAAACAAAAGTCATATTTTTTGTGTAGAGGAGTCCCATTACATGTCTTGTACGCATATAGGTAATTAAATACCATTATATGGACTAAATTCCCAAATTTTCATAAAAATTCTCCTTTAATGAATTGTACTATTACATTACATTGACTTTTATAGTCCCTTCATCAATACCCACTACTATAGTTCCTACTACAGTGACTACCACTACTACTATGTCACCATTTCTATAATCACACCACTGTTATAGTTCTGCTATAGTACCAATACAGTGATGTTGTAGTAGCCTTCACACCATGGGTTTTTGAATCCTCAACCTTGATGTAGTATTATATAGTGAATACCAATAATCCAAACCCCAACTACATGATCCATTCATATGTGTTCCACAAGATCTTAAACCAATCATCATATATCATAACCTCTAGAAAAGAAACAAGTTTTATAAACATTTTAACATTTCATCATATCATAACCCATGTAAAATAAATTGGTTTTATAAATATTTAATCATAATAATCATAAAATATCTATAAAAATAATTAGGATAGTATCCTTGGATAATATTTCTGATATTTCATAAGTAACATCAAAGGATGTTATCATAAATAAAAATTATTATAAAAGATAACTTAGAATATTTCTTTAGGAAAATAACCCTTTCCTATGGAAATAAATTATTTTACATATAAAAAATTCTTAAATATTAGAGGAAATTATTTCTCTCAAAATAACCATCGAAACATGTAAACTAATTTTATAAACATTGAGCACTCATAACAGAATGAAATTGTGAGGGTATAGTTTCCCAACTATAAATCATTTGACCCTCACTACTAGTCAGAAACCTTGGGGATATGGGGGAAAATTCTTAAGGTTTTGTGATGTTTCATATTGTTCTGTTGAATGGTTACTTGGTTCGAGATGTTACAAAATGGTGTCAAAGATATATTTTATTTTTTTAATTATGTTTGACATGAAATAATATGAATATAAGTAGGCCAGAACGTTGTATGGATACCATGTTTATGCTTAGATAACACATGTATGGTGAGATTTCAAGTTTAATGGGAATAAATTTTTGGTAATATTTTTTTTGGATGTTAAAGTTTGGTTATTTTAAATATATGATGTTCTTGAGGTATAATATGATATTTTACACTTAGAATGGAGTGGAATAATGGTGTTTGTGTAAGAATTATTTTTATAATTTTGGATTACATGAAATACATATAAATTTATGTGACTGTAAAATAGATATTTAAAAAATGATTAGTATAATTATTGAAATTTTCTTTTAAAAAAATTCTAAGAGTTTTCAATTAATTAAAATATTAATAAAATAGGATTTAATTTTTTTTCATAAATTACTTATTGGGGAATTATCAATTATTTTAACCGAGACATTTTGATTTTTGTAATATTTATTATGATGGACATGTGTATCATAGTGATAAATCTATATTGGGTGATATGGGTTTGGGGAAATCATAACACGGGTTAAATCGTTAGGATGGGTGCATTGGTTTAGGATGAAACTCAGGGTTCCATGTATTGAATGTAGAAATAGGTTCCTTTCTAGTTGATTTTGATATGGGTCATAGTTCCTTATATAGTGCTAATATCATGTTGTTTATGAGATATGGATAGCACTATAAGGGGTGTCTAAAGTCATCTTGGTTTCCATGAGTGTGTTTGGGATAAAATAAGAGGTAATTCATGTAATAAGTAGTTAGTGTGTGAAATGGTAGGCATGTGGGATGCCTAACTTGGTTGAATATTATTGAAAGCCTTAGAATAATTTGATAAGACTAATTATGATATTAACTGAGTGGATATAAATCTAGCATGATCGTATAATATTTCTCGTCGATTAAATTTGATATACTTTTAAAGTGAAAATTTTATATTGTGTCTTTATAAATGATATTATAACCCTACATAGTGGTTGTTTTGAAATTAGGCATCCCTATTTTGTGTTAAGAGGATATTCTTTTAAACATAAATATTTAAATTTAATGTTGACTGTGGATTAAATATTATGAAAATATCATATAAATGGTGATACTATTCTTATAGGATGATGGTTGTGAAACATTTATATATGTAATACATAACAAATATGATGGTTTGCCTCTATGGTTTGAATATCTAATGGAAGTTATTTTTTGGGAAATCATGTTGTTAGTCTTTCGTGCATTCAATATAAGGATTTATAAAAGGATAAGTGGTCATATCTAGAGTAATACATCAGTTCTTATAATTTTCTTACTAGAACTTTGGCAATGAATTGAGATCCCAAGATAATAAAAAATTATATCCAGAATATATAAGGCCCCAGCCTTAAACCTTACTTAAAATTGAATTAAATGAATAATTCACATTGAGGATCTTTTCAGGTTTAGAGTTTTAGAGAATTAGGACATAACTATTACATCTCAACAGATTATAAAGTAGTCACTTCTACTAAATTTCCATAAAATAAAAATTCTTAAAAAGAAACATGTCTAGTTTCATGTTTTAGGTAGCATGACTTTCCCTTGATCCCTTCCTTGACCCTATTCCATGCTAATTCCTGTGAAAAACATTTCAAAAACTTGGGATGAGCATAAAAACTTAGTAAGGGATACACAAAGAATAAAAACTGTTAGTTTATCATAACAAAAAGTAAACCATGTATACTTTATCAAGGTAATACTTTTCACCTTTATGAAGTAGTAAAAACTATTCATGAATTATATATCATTACTTACCTTTTTGTAACCAAAGTATTACCATAAAACCCATATAAAGAACACATAACATATATAAAGGTAACTTGGGACATAAACATACTTAAGTGGAATAACCATACGGTTGACTCCCACACATATCACTTAATGGAATAGCCATACGGCCAATTTCCATACATACTTAATGGAATAGCCATACGGCCGACTTCCATACCCAATGCATTGGAGGTTATAACGTAACCACCCGTCCTAGTATTCACGGCACCAACCGTCATATGGTTTATAACGTAACCACCCGTTAAAATGTCCAAGTACCAATATAAAATCATAAAACATAAAACCAATATAAAGGAAGGACAACATTTCCACATTTCAATCACAATATATCATAAATATATTGACATAATATAATCCTTTTTCAAAACCATTTTCAATACCAAAATACATAAAAGAGTATATCGTATTTATTTTATTCTAAAAACATTACAGCTTGTTGAGAAAGCCAAAGACCAAATAATACTCGCGGCGGCAGAAAAGGTCGTTGTCACCGCGTACGTTAAAAAAACATTCATTTTTGTTGTTTAGTAAAACGCTTCATTGAAAAAGATTCTTTTTGTATAAAAGTAAAAGTCAAAGGGGTTTATACACCGTATAAAAGAAAGTTGTGTATAAAACTAAATATTCCTCAATGAAAGGAGATTGAGACGAAGTCCCTTACCTCGGGTCCGACTTGACTCGATCGTTCTTTAATGTCCTGAATAATAAACTTGAGTTAATTTATACTTGATTAAGAACCTTTTTAAAGTTAACTATTCCTTTTATATCACTTATTGCCATGTTATAAACATTATGTAACCATTTAAGTTAATAATGTTTGTTTTCTCAATATTTGGTTCTTAAGTCGAAAGTGGACTTCTTACAATTACATGTTGTTCGTGTGGTCAAAGGTTCATTATATCTAGAATGAGATTCCCGATTTGGATATAATATATATCATATATATCCAGCATATACATGTATTTATAATATTACATAATCATTTAGAGGTAAGAAATGAAATGCACCGTTCATGGAGACGGTAAGCCGTACGTACGCATGAACGCTACTTTCATTTCTTTGTCATATTAATGGAATTAAAACTAAATGAGAGGTATGTATATTTTAATTCCAGAATTATATTCATCATTTATATATATCATTAATTATATATATCCACTATATACATGTACTTTTAATAGTACATTACATTTGGGGATAAGAAATGAAATGCACCGTTCATGGAGACGGTAAGCCGTACGTACGCATGAACGCTACTTTCATTTCTATCTCATACTTTAATGGAATGAAAAAATAATGATATAGAGGTATATTATAATTCCAGTATAGCATCATATATAATAACTTTAAATCCATTTTTTACACGTCCCACATATGGCATTAACGAATCACATCACTTTGAGGGGGCGGTAGTCCGCACTTCCTTAAATGAAGATATCGTGTTTACCCATAATGGAAACCATAAAGGTATGCCAAAAATGAAAAATTCAGAAGCTTAAAAAAATAAACATATTATATATCATATATAAAAATAGTGACATCATAATGGCCACCCTTGAAGGTGTTAAATGAGTATTGAACAATCATCGTTTCGGGAGGCAGAATTTCACCATCCACAGAAACCGTATGTTATTTAACCATTTGATGTAGTTGTGTGAGAGTGTAGCTCAAATGAATCTTATAACAATATCCTAGTATATTGAAGATACTGGTGTTGTTACAAAAGAAGTAAATAAAAAGAGTTTAGAGGGTTGGAGAAGCAAAATAAAACAAATGAACAAGAGAGAATGAATTACCTTTAAAAGTGTAACTCTTTTTTATTTGAGCCTAAAGGCTTCCTTTGAAAGGATTCTGCCCAAAGGGAATCCTCTAGGATTAGGAGAGGGATTTGGAGAGATTAAATGGGCAGGGGTTGGCCGAGCCAAAGGCTTGAGGAGTGTGTGAAATGAGGTAGAGGTGGGGGCCTTTTATAAGAGGAGAGGAGGGGCACTTTTGGAAAGTAAAGAAATATTACTTTATTTGAAAATGGGTTTCGGTTTTAAAAGGTCCCACATTGATATAATTCGTGGATAAGGTGATAAGGGTTCGAAATCCACCCATCCAATATGTTTTGGACATGTGTAGTTCATAGATTTTTCATTATCTTTCCATTTTATTTAAATCGTTAAATAATGAGGTCATCGCTGCATCATCATGATGTCATAAATAATTTAATTTATTTAGTGTCTAAAAATTATAAAAAAAATACTATGATGTAGGAAATATTTTTAGATTTACAATGACTATTTATAATCAAAAATATGACTTGTATAACCCCATTTAAAAATTGTTTTAGTAAAACATCTCTTGTTTGTGTCATTTTTACTTTAACATTTAATAAAAAGTTATTTATGTCATTTCCCAAACAATGTGTCTCCATGGGGTCCCCAAGTTGACACATGGATTGTCTTGGTCGGCCATGACACAACCAATGAGGGTAGGACATGTTTCAATCTCATCTTATTTTATTAAAGCATTATTTTTACCTTAAACTACACTAATTACCACTAATCGCGATTAAGAACTTAATAAGTTACTATTCACCAAAAAATTATTATAATCTCATTGAACCACATTTTACTTCTTAATGACAACCATGTATGTCGGATTTTTTAAATTCAAAACACAATGATGGCAAAATTTCATTTAAATGGAAAATCAATCTTTATAATTACCACTTAGTGGTTTCACTATTCATCAAAAATTGAAGTTTTTCAGCAAATTACCAAAAATTCACCCTAAGCTATATTTGATATTAAGAATTCAAAAATGAAGTCTATTTTACAAAATTCAAAACATATAAGTCACATTAATTAATTTAATAATTAATTCCCGCTGTCAGAGCAAATAGCGTGTTTTTATGAAACAATAAGTATCAAAAGATTGACACTAGTTTAAGTCCGATTTCAAAGTGAAATTAATTCCAACGACCACTATTGGATTTAATGGTAAAAATATTTTATAATTTCACTTTAAAACAAATTCAAAATATAATCTAATCATATAAATAAATTAGATTAAAAAGAGGTTTTGAATTAAAACACAACATTTTACACTATTCATTAAAAAAATGAACTTTATCAGAAAGGTACCAAAAATTTACACAAAGTAAATTTTGATGTCCTGATTCTAAAGAAGAGTTATATTTGGTCCAATAGATTTTATAAGATCGATCAAAACTATATTTAATGACGGTTCTCCGTCAAAAGGTGATAAGTTGACCTTTCGTGAAAATTTGGATATAAATGCCTAAAATTGAACTCTTTCCGTATTTTAAGCCTTTATCTTTTATTGGGTAAATGAAAAAACATTTAAATACATATATAATCATATTTTAGTTATTTCTATCCATTCCTGCCAGTACAACGGCTACTCGTTAACTAACATTTAAAATAATATTATTTTATTACTTGTGTGCAACGTAAGTTTTCAAAGAAACTCATCATTGCGTACCGAGTACACTATCGAACGTAGAAACCCCTTTTAATTAAAATTAATATTTAATTCGTAAATATTAATAAATATGAAAATTCTTTATTCTTTATTTACCTGGGATGTTACATCCTTCCCCCCTTTTGGGAATTTCGTCCTCACAATTTTATTCACTTATCAAAATAAGTGGGGGTATTTATCCCTCATAGCATTTTCAGATTCCCACGTTGCCTCTTCAATCACATGGTTTTTCCACAAAACCTTTACCTGATGAATCACCTTATTTTGTAACACCTGCTCCCTGTGGTCAAGAATCTGGACCGGTTGTTCCTCATAAGATAGGTTCTCTTCCAACTGAACTACCTCTGGACTCAAAACATGAGATGGATCTGGCATATACTTTCTCAACATTGAAACATGAAAAACATTGTGTACCTGAGATAAACTCGGAGGTAAATCCACCTGCTATGCAACTGATCCAACTCTCTCCAGAATTTCATATGGTCCAATAAACCTTGGACTCAGCTTTCCTTTCTTACCAAATCTCATCACACTTTTCCAAGGAGAAACCTTGAGAAAAACATGATCACCTACCTCGAAAGATAGATCCTTCCTCCGGTTATCCGCATAACTCTTCTGCCTGCTCTGAGTTGTTCTCATGTGTTTCTAAATCAACTGATCTTTTTCTGCCATCTCTTCTACCAATTCTTGTCCCATCAATTTCCTTTCACCAACTTCATCCCAGAAAGATGGATTTCGACACCGCTTCCCATATAATGCCTGAAATAGTGCCATCTGTATACTGGAATGAAAAATGTTATTATAAGAAAACTCAACGAAAGAAAGATGTTGGTCCCAACTTCCCTGATAATCCATCGAACAAGCTCGTAGCATATCCTCCAAGGTATGAATTGTTCGTTCTGACTGCCCATCTGATTGAGGATGAAAAGCTGTACTAAAATTTAATTCAGTACCCAATGACTTCTGAAGGACTTTCCAAAAGTTAGAAGTGAACCTGGGATCACGATCAGATACAATGGAGAGAGGAACTCCATGTAACTTGACTATCTCTTTAAGATACAAACGGGAAAGTTGATCAAGATAGAAAGTATCTCGTATAGCAAGGAAATGAGCAGATTTAGTCAAGAGATCAACAATAACCCTGATTGCATTATTACCTCGAGATGTCCTCGGTAATCCCACAACAAAGTCCATGGATATGTTTTCCTATTTCCACTCTGGCACTGGTAAAGGCTGAAGCATCCCTTTCGGTAACTGCCGCTCTTCTTTAACCTGTTGACATGTCAAACACTTCATAGTAAAATCAGCAATGTCTCTTTTCATTCCATCCTACCAGTAATACTCTGGCAGATCTCTATACATCTTAGTACTGCCCGGATGAACTGAAATCGGAGAACTATGAGCTTCACATAACAACTCATTCTTCAACTATGAATCACAAGGCACACATAACCTCTTCCCAAACCTCAAAACACAAACACAAACTTATCCAAGAACTCATGGAAAATTTTATTCATAAGGTCCATGAATACAGCAGGTTCATTGGTTAACCCAAAAGGCATAACTACAAATTCATAATTTCCACATCTAGTACGGAACGCAGTCTTCGAAACGTCTGCTTCTTTTACTTACAACTGATGGTACCCCGACCTCAAGTCAATCTTCGAGAAATACTGAGCTCCCTGGAGCTGATACCACTTCATTCGATGGCCCAACATCTGCTGAAGTTGTTGCAAAGGATTTTACCACCCCTTTCTGCTTGTAGTCTGGCTGCATTCCCCTAGTTGAGTTCTTCGTTGGACACTCATTTGCATAATGACCCATTTCATTACACTTAAAACATCTTACCATTGGATTTTCATTTCCTGCTTGATCATCTTCCTTACAGATACGAGCAATATGACCAGACTTACCACACCGAAAGCACTTACCAGAGTTGGATAAACATTCTCCAGGATGAATTTTACCACACTTCTCACAGGATGGATATTTGGTTTTCTTACCTCCTTGCTTCTTTGATGAATTCTTCCCCTTTGCCTGCCAACTAGACCTCTTATTCTGTTGTTTGTCATAGAACACCTGATCATCGGCAAACTCCATTTCCACCTTCTCCGCACATCGAACAAGTTTTTCATAACTTTTGAACTCACGAGAAGCTAAAGCCCTTCGATACTTTGTCTTTAACCCTGAGTAAAAACGGTTTATTTTACTATCAAGAACTCGTATGAAGTTTGGAGCATACCTTGCCAATCGAGTGAACTTTTCTTCATAAGTAGCCACTGAATCATCCTCCTGCCTCAATTCTAGGAACTGTTTTTCCATCCTAAGACGAACCACCTTAGGAAAATATTTCTCAAGAAACATACCTTTGAATTCGTCCCAGTGAAGATCCTCAATCTCATCACCATCCCTTATATTTTTCACCATCGACCACCACTGATCAGCTTCACCTTCAAAACGGTAAACAGCAAGACTAACCTTTTGATGTTCTGAACACCCCATGACATCAAAAATATTCTCCAGTGCTTTAATCCACCCTTCAGCTTGCACAGGGTTAGATGATCCTCTGAATGATGGGGGATGTTGCCTCATGAAATGTTCCACCACTGACATGTTACTCTGCGATTGATCTGGCTGATCTCGTGCATGGATACCACCACTATTTATAGCCTGAGTCAACTGTGTCATCACTGCAACAAACTGTTCAGTTCCGATTCCGACCATCTCAGGTTGCTGATTTGGAAGGTTATCTTCCTCCTGATGTCGTCCCAACATAGCTTCTTTGTTTCCTCTGCGGAAAACCATTCTGAACACAGAAATATCTGAGGCGAAGCAACATGGTAATCCGTAAATGCTATATCATTTCAATCATATTATAATTTAACACTTTTCTAACTCCTAAAGTTGTCTAAACCGACCTCTGATACCAACTATAAGGCCCCAGCCTTAAACCTTACTTAAAATTGAATTAAATGAATAATTCACATTGAGGATCTTTTCAGGTTTAGAGTTTTAGAGAATTAGGACATAACTATTACATCTCAACAGATTAGAAAGTAGTCTCTTCTACTAAATTTCCATAAAATAAAAATTCTTAAAAAGAAACATGTCTAGTTTCATGTTTTAGGTAGCATGACTTTCCCTTGATCTCATCCTTGACCCTATTCCATGCTAAGTCCTGTGAGAAACATTTCAAAAAATTGGGATGAGCATAAAAACTCATTAAGGGATACACAAAGAATAAAAACTGTTAGTTTATCATAACAAAAAGTAAACCATGTATACTTTATCAAGGTAATACTTTTCACCTTTATGAAGTAGTAAAAACTATTCATGAATTATATATCATTACTTACCTTTTTGTAACCAAAGTATTACCATAAAACCCATATAAAGAACACATAACATATATAAAGGTAACTTGGACATAAACATACTTAAGTGGAATAACCATACGGTCGACTCCCACACATATCACTTAATGGAATATCCATACGGCCAATTTCCATACATACTTAATGGAATATCCATACGGCCGACTTCCATACCCAATGCATTGGAGGTTATAACGTAACCACCCGTCCTGGTATTCACGGCACCACCCGTCATATGGTTTATAACGTAACCACCCGTTAAAATGTCCAAGTACCAATATAAAATCATAAAACATAAAACCAATATAAAGGAATGATAACATTTCCACATTTCAATCACAATATATCATTAATATATTGACATAATATAATCCTTTTTCAAAACCATTTTCAATACCAAAATACATAAAAGAGTATATGGTATTTATTTTATTCTAAAAACATTACAACTTGTTGAGAAAGCCAAAGACCAAATAATACTCACGGCGGCGGAAAAGGTCGTTGTCACCGCGTACGTTAAAAAAAACATTCATTTTTGTTGTTTAGTAAAACGCTTCATTGAAAAAGATTCCTTTTGTATAAAAGTAAAAGTCAAAGGGGTTTATACACTGTATAAAAGAAATTTGTGTATAAAACGAAATATGCCTCAATGAAAGGAGATTGAGACGAAGTCCCTTGCCTCGGGTCCGACTTGACTCGATCGTTCTTTAACGTCCTGAATAATAAACTTGAGTTAATTTATAATTGATTAAGAACCTTTTTAAAGTTCATTATTCCTTTTATATCACTTATTGCTATGTTATAAACATTATGTAACCATTTAAGTTAATAATGTTTGTTTTCTCAATATTTGGTTCTTAAGTCGAAAGTGGACTTCTTACAATTACATGTTGTTCGTGTGGTCAAAGGTTCATTATATGCAGAATGAGATTCCCGATTTGGATATAATATATATCATATATATCCAGCGTATACATTTATTTATAATATTACATAATCATTTAGAGTTATGAAATGAAATGCACCGTTCATGGAGACGGTAAGTCGTACGTACGCATGAACGCTACTTTCATTTATTTGTCATATTAATGGAATTGAAACTAAATGAGAGGTATGTATATTTTAATTCCAGAATTATATTCATCATTTATATATATAATTAATTATATATATCCACTATATACATGTACTTTTAATAGTACATTACATTTGGGGATAAGAAATGAAATGCACCGTTCATGGAGACGGTAAGCCGTACGTACGCATGAACGCTACTTTCACTTCTATCTCATACTTTAATGGAATGAAATAATAATGATATAGAGGTATATTATAATTCCAGTATAAAATCATATATAATAACTTTAAATCCATCCTTTACACGTCCCACATATGGCATTAACGAATCACATCACTTTGAGGGGGTGGTAGTCCGCACTTCCTTAAATGAAGATATCGTGTTTACCCATAATGGAAACCATAAAGGTATGCCCAAAATGAAAAATACAGAAGCTTAAAAAAAATAAACATATTATATATCATATATAAAAATAGTGACATTATAATGGCCACCCTTGAAGGTGTTAAATGAGTATTGAACAATCATCGTTTCGGGAGGTAGAATTTCTCCATCCACGGAAACCGTATGTTCTTTAACCATTTGATGTAGTTGTGTGAGAGTGTAGCTAAAATAAATCTTATAACAACATCCTAGTATATTGAAGATACTGGTGTTGTTACAAAAGAAGTAAATAAAAAGAGTTTAGAGGGTTGGAGAAGCAAAATAAAACAAATGAACAAGAGAAAATGAATTACCTTTAAAAGTGTAACTCCTTTTGATTTGAGCTTAAAGGATTCCTTTGAAAGGATTCTTCCCAAAGGGAATCCTCTAGGATTAGGAGAGGGATGTGGAGAGAGTAAATGGGCAGGGGTTGGCCGAGCCAAAGGCTTGAGGAGTGTGTGAAATGAGGTAGAGGTGGGGGCCTTTTATAAGAGAGGAGGAGGGGCACTTTTGGAAAGTAAAGAAATATTACTTTATTTGAAAATGTGTTTCGGTTTTAAAAGGTCCCACATTGATATAATTCGTGGATAAGGTGATAAGGGTTTGAAATCCTCCCATCCAATAAGTTTTGGACATGTTTAGTTCATAGATTTTACATTATCTTTCCATTTTATTTAAATCGTTAAATAATGAGGTCATCACTGCATCATCATGATGTCATAAATAATTTAATTTATTTAGTGTCTAAAAATTATAAAAAAAATACTATGATGTAGGAAATCTTTTTAGATTTCCAATTACTATTTATAATCAAAAATCTGACTTGTATAACCCCATTTAAAAATTGTTTTAGTAAAACATCTCTTGTTTGTGTCATTTTTACTTTAACATTTAATAAAAAGTTATTTATGTCATTTCCCAACCAAAGTGTCTCCATGGGGTCCCCAAGTTGACCCATGGCTTGTCTTGGTCGGCCATGACACAACCAATGAGGGTAGGACATGTTTCAATCTCATCTTATTTTATTAAAGCATTATTTTTACCTTAAACTACACTAATTACCACTAATCGCGATTAAGAACTTAATAAGTTACTATTCACCAAAAAATTATTATAATCTCATTGAACCACATTTCACTTCTTAATGACAACCATGTATGTCGGATTTTTGAAATTCAAAACACAATGATGGCAAAATTTCATTTAAATGGAAAATCAATCTTTATAAGTACCACTTAGTGGTTTCACTATTCATCAAAAATTGAAGTTTTTCAGAAAATTACCAAAAATTCACCCTAAGCTATATTTGATATTACGAATTCAAAAATGAAGTCTATTTTAAAAAATTCAAAACATATAAGTCACATTAATTAATTTAATAATTAATTCCCGTTGTCAGAGCAAATAGCGTGTTTTTATGAAACAATAAGTATCAAAAGATTGACACTAGTTTAAGTTCGATTTCAAAGTGAAATAAATTCCAATGACCACTATTGGATTTAATGGTAAAAATATTTTCTAATTTCACTTTAAAACCAATTCAAAAGATAATCTAATCATATAAATAAATTATATTAAAAAGCGGTTTTGAATTAAAACACAACATTTTACACTATTCATTAAAAAAATGAACTTTATCAGAAAGGTACCAAAAATTTACACAAAGTAAATTTTGATGTCCTGATTCTAAAGAAGAGTTATATTTGGTCTAATAGAATTTATAAGATCGATCAAAACTATATTTAATGACGGTTCTCCGTCAAAAGGTGATAAGTGGACCTTTCGTGAAAATTTGGGTATAAATGCCTAAAATTGAACTCTTTCCGTATTTTAAGCCTTTATCTTTTATTGGGTAAATGAAAAAACATTTAAAAACATATATAATCATATTTTAGTTATTTCTATCCATTCCTGCCAGTACAACGACTACTCGTTAACTAACATTTAAAATAATATTATTTTATTACTTGTGTGCAACGTAAGTTTTCAAAGAAACTCATCATTGCGTACCGAGTACGCTATCGAACGTAGAAACCCCTTTTAATTAAAATTAATATTTAATTCGTAAATATTAATAAATATGAAAATTCTTTATTCTTTATTTACCTGGGATGTTACAGAATATCCTCTTTACTTCTAAATTTACTGGTGGACAAAGAGAGTTATATATATACTTAAAAGTTTCCTTGTTTGAATTTGAGGTATAGAAACAATTTACAATTTTGGGGTACAAAATAGATGGTGGAACCCATCCAAGAGAGACTTTTAGTTTCTCTTCAAGGAGAGGTTTTGATTATAGTCAATCCAACCAACAAATATTTTGATTCAAGGAAAATTAAAATTATAGTTTATCTTATAAATTTATGCAATGAAATGAAATGTGTGGTTTTGATTCAAGGAAAATTAAAATTATGTTCTTTGAGATATCATATATTGTCTTAACCAATGAGGTGGTTATAAATTAACTTGTACCAAAAGAATGTTCCATTAAAACCGATTCAAATATAAAAGGATGATTCATTTATGAGATTAGTATCCTAGAAAAGCGATTGAATTTCATGGTTGTATATTTTTGAGACACTTGGTGTGGTTTTATAGGGAAGAAATGGGGAGTTTATGGCTTCCCTGATTCATGTACCATATGATCATGGATGGAAATTGTCAATTTTTAAGGAATACTGACAAAAATATCATTTATATGAGAATGTATAATTTTTAACTAAAACTATGATTTTCTATTTGTCATTTCAGATTAATAGACCTCTTAAAGAACAATAATTTTTGAAACATGTTGTCTCTATCATGGTTAGTGGTAGTGAAAAAACCAAGAAACCATGTTTTCCTTGAGTGGGGATTATAAAATTTTTTTTATGTTATGATGTCCATTGATCATGCCTATTAGTTTTTACTTCATATAAAAGGGCGGTCTTTATAGTTCTTAGGGAGAGAGATAAAAATAAAATCTTAGGGTTGTTTTACACTATTGATTATTTGATAACATGAACCCTATCATGTTATAAATATTGTGAACATCATGGTGACATATTGTAAGACCCATACATGGATAATTGGGTTTTAAATTGGTATTCATAAGTAATTATGTATGTCATATTTATCAAGAAAATAATTATTAATGATTATAATTGATATCTTTATTTTGATATTTATCTATAATGCTCAGGTGAAGTTAGTATATTTCTTGTCTAACTGATATAGAATTTAAGAATCAGTCTGATGTGATAATTCTTTAGGAGTATATTAATACACACCGAGCGAGTGTGAAGGTTTATATAAAAAGTAAATATTTTTGTAACAGATATATTATCAAGTGAGAAACTACATATTATAAGTACATGTAATTATAAGATATTTATGTGAATATCTAAGAAGATTGTGGTTGATATTAGCCCAAGGATATTAGTTGGTGTGAGTTGATATTATTGACGATGTATTTATATATGGTTTTAGGATTGGGATATAATTTTTGATGAAGTGTAATATTTGGTTTCATGATGCATAGTCCATCGATGGTCTTTGGGAAAATAGGTAAGATGGAGTATCGAATAACACTCTTCGGATATGATAATTCCTTATGATATGTTTTTATAATAAAATAAACCCTTTATTAAATAATCAATGTATATAATAGGATCAAATAATTAGATGTGTATGAGGTACTCATGAGTGGGGTGGGCCTACGGTGGATTGGTGAATAGCCTCAATGATGAGAAGCAGTATAGTGTTCAGTTTAAAATGAGCTAGGTTTTTTATGATACCCTGATATTATGTTTGACATGATAATATTTATAATTTTGAAAAAATTACTGGTGTCATAAATATTTCATGGAGAACATAGGATCTTGAATGTAAATGGGAAAGATTGTTATTAGTGAAAAGTGTATCAGATAACACTACGTTCCCGATGAGACTAGTGGTTTACTATAGTTGATACCACTGGGTACACAATGGTGGTGTACTAGGTACCTAATGGGGTGCGTAGATAATAGGGTAAGGCTCACGAAGGTCACTAGGTAGCTGATGTCCGTCTACCAAATACCTAGTTTTCTACTAAGTAGTTTTTTAAAAATGCGTAATAAAATAAAAAATTTATCAAAGGAAAACATAATCCACATATCTCGTTATTTATCCAGACTATGATGCTTGATAAGCCACTCTCCCATCTCCTACATTTTTCTTCCACATCCTGACACTCCAATTCCAACCAGATTGTCAGGATGTCTTTGATATTGATGTATGAGTTGTAATTATAATATCACATGCTTATCTATTTCTTATTCCTCTTATTTTTTTGTGTTTCATGACTATAAATCCCTTATTTGGTGGGTTTTAATTAACTATTTGTTTTTTGGGTGAGTGAGTGGATTCAATAAACTATAATGGATGAGATAAAACCTATGAACATGTGTTACATGTTCCCTAGTATTTTCCCCCATTTTATGAATTGAAATGTACCATATAATAGGCTATTTGGGTATGTTTTCATGATGGATTGGAATGCTGGGTGATATTGATTAAGTATTCATGATAGATAATTTGACGCTCTCTAGAACCATGGGTTATATATCATACATTTTATTCATTGATTTTAGTAGTATCCAATGATTATATCAATTTGAGAACTTTATCTTGAGTTAAAACGCTGACACATGAAGGGTATTCTATGATGAGTTAGGACTAATAACTTTCATCCTACACATTAATCATGGTAATTAAAAGACCTTAGAAAAGCCTCCCTATACCCAAGATGCTTTACTCTAGTGGAGAGAGTCTATGATCCATTTTTTGGTGACTATATGTAAAATATCAAAAACCTCAAAAACAATAAATAACCAAATTATTATCACAATCATATATTAGAGTATGAAAGTATATAATTACACACAAAGAAAACTATAACTGAATAAATACACATTCATGTTATATAAAATATTATTGTAGTTCATATAAGTATGCACCCCACATACCACCCACTACGAAAACCATATATACAAATAAAATAGGGAATAAAATATAATCTACACAAGAGGATTCAATACTAAAACCTAGCCTCTCCTCTATCCCATATCCAATCTAAATAAAGATACCCAGCCTGATTCACTTCACAACCTATATTCAAGCATTTATACTAAACATGATGTATACACATGCATCTGTGGTTCTCATGTATATAATGAGAAATACAAATTACTAGTAAATATCCATGTTCCCATAATATTAATCATCATATAAATATGTATTTTTAAAGAAACAAATATATAAAAAAAATGTTGGGTACAAGCATAAATGTTAGGTCATCGTGTGCTATCTTGGCCACCAGGACACCCGACCAAACCTTGATCGGCGTATATCTCAAGAATTAGTTTCCTCAAAACATATCCAATATCATACACCATCACTAGGGGAAGGGCTCTACAAATTATTTACAACAACTTTCCTCTCCTGAAATTCTGAAGTGCATACATTTTTTTATAGTTAATCCATTTTATTGGTTGATGGGGAAATGTTCATGACCCATAGGCCCATGAGGAATTTAGGGCCTCATACATGACCCTTAAGGACCCATGGACCTGGAACCAAAACAGATGATCCACCCCTCATATATTTTTTGATCAAACACCCTAACATGAAAGGGTATATAGCTATCATTACCATGTTTAGAGATGCACAGTGATTGGTATTAGTGGAAGATGCCATCCCCTCTTATCCTTTTCAATGAGGTAACTCTACATATATGGATGGTGTTTGTCTGAGCCCCTCTCTAGATCATCATGGTTGGATAAAATATTTTTTTTCTACCATTCAGTCAAGGATTCCCTCTTTTATTTCTACAACTCTATTCTTCTTGGGCTTCATAGGAGAAGATAAGTTATGACTATATAAATTTTTTTTAAAAAAATATCAATTTGTTTTATTACTCACACCCATGGTCTCTTCTTAAGGGTTTTCTACTAATTCCTATTCAGTTTTCTACTGTTCTATAGGACTTGACTAAATTATAATAAAACTCTCTATTGTGAGATAAAAGATGTTCTATGTATACCTTGAAAATTATTATACTAGATCATAGACATAGTGCATCCAATTTAAACTTGAAACTCAAGAGGGTCCAAAGAAATCCATGTTAACCAACACAAGATGTTTAGATATTGAGTCTTCATTATTTTGTTTGAATGATGTTTTTTATTGTTTTCCTTTTTATAAAATTTACAAAAATTAGCATTGGAAAACTCTATTTTAGGTAGAACCTTGGCTAATCCTTTTCTAGTAATCTTTCTATGAGAGTGAATGTTATAGTGGCCCATCCTTTTATGCTAGAGAGAAGACTATTTTTTAAAGGAACTTAAGAAATAAACATTCTGTGATACAAGAGAATCCATATTTACAACATGGAAATATTCATTTCTAATGGTAGTAAAGACTAAATAATTATTATAATTGAATACATTAAAATAGTGATTCATAAATTTAATATAAAATCCATCAACACTTATCTATGAAATTATAAGAAGATTGTACTTAATACCATCAACAAAAAGTAAATTTTAATTTTAAACAGATTTAGGGTTACTGATTTGGACAAGGAAAGTAATTTCTCCTTTTTCATTTTCACCAAAGGTGACGTGTCCAACATATATATTAATGAGGTTATTGAATATATATTAGTTCCTTTCAATGTTTCTTTAAAATATATTTTTTATGTACCATAAGATATTACAAGAACCCTTCTAACATATGTTCTATAAAAATATTTTACGTAAGAAATGACTTTGGTACACTAATTTTCTTAGGTCCAGTAATATTAGTAAATAAATCATTAGAAACCCACATTCACTTAATGAGTTTCTTATATATAGTTTTTAATGTTTTAAAAAACTCTATTAGGTCTAGATGAACTAGTAGCTGTAAAAGATGTTCTAGTGCTATAGTTTTCTGAAAAAATCTCATATTTAATAGATTTAGATACAAAATAAATTTTATCCAAATTTATTTTCCTTGTTTAATAACCAATGCCAGTAGTATATTTTGGTTTAGCCTATTTTTAAAACATTTGAGTTAATTTATTATTACCATTTAGAAATTTTCTAAGATCCTTATTTAATTTTATATTATAAAATTTGTGTTTATTTTTTTCATTCTATAGTTGATCATTTTTTTCTTTTTATATAGTGAGTTCAATTTTAATAGTATCAGAAAGTGCTTTTTGTTTCTTAATAGATTTATATTTTTCTTTTAGTTAATTGAAATTATCCTCAATCATTTTTTATTATTCAAACATTTCATCATTATTTATATTTTTAAAATTTTTATATTCAAAATTATCTCTAGAATAATTAATGATTTGTATATAATATTTTAAGGTTAATTTATATGTGTTTGTCATAAAACACATATTTGATTTTTCACCTGCTACATCATGGGATGATTCTTATTCACTTGAGTTTCCCTTATAAGAACTCTACATATCCTTTATTGCCTTCTTGTACATTCTATAATTATCCTCATATTTATTTTTATACTTTAGCTTTGGACAGTCAACCTTCACATGTCCTATTCTTTTTCATTCATAGTAGACTATCTCATTGGTATTATCCCTTATTATTTTAGCATATTCTAGCTACCTTGTTTTTCATACTTCCCTAATTTATATGATTTATATATAACTTCTTTGTCTATAAAACTACTTAAATATATTGGCTAGTTAAGACATTTCTTCATCACTATAAGTCAATGAATCTTCATTGCAACAACATTCAGAAGGAACATGAATTTTCTCATTTTGTTAGGATGTAGTGGTTTTTAAATCCACATACTTTATTTTAGGTTCATCATAATCTTCTCTATTGAATTCCAATTCTTCCCCATACATCATAACCATATCTATCAGTTCCTTGATAGGAAACATACTGATATCATATGATTATCTTATTGATTCTAAGGTTCATCTCTACTTTTCTAGTAAACTTTTGAGTAACCGCATGATTTTTTTTTCATATAATCAACTTGCATTCCCAGAGAAGTCATTGTATTTAGAATTTCATTGAACTTGATATGCGTGTAATTGATAGGTTTTTTAGTTCTCATTTTGAAGTTATCATATTTAATAGTATGTATGTTAAGCCTCATTTCATTAACATCAGTGGTTCCTTCATGTGAAACAGCTAAAGTATCCAAAATTTCAAAGGTTGTTTGACATACAAAATTCCTATTGAATTATTCATCACCTACAGTAAAATATAATCAATTCACAGATATACAATTATTATTATTGGATACCTTACGAGAATTATCACATGTTTTTCTAGAAGTATTAGGAATCTTATATTCATCTATAACTGTGGAACAGATTTCAAAACTCATGATTTCTAAATGTATTTTCATTTTAATTTTCCACTAAGAATAATTTTTTTAATTGAAATATAGATATCTGTTGGTAATAACACCTTTCTATTTATTGTCTATGATAAATAATAAAAACATGTTTTTAATGAACTAAAAATTTTAAACTGAAATATTGTATTCATCTTAAAAAAACTAAAATCACAGTTGAAGTTATTTAAAATAATTCCCAACATTGAATCTCTCAAATTTAGAATCCCTCAGATACCAAATGTTTGTTGTAGTAGGAAACTCAAGAGAATGGTGAATTGAGTTCTTATTAAAATTTATATCAAAAATATTTATTTTAATGAAACCTAAATTGAAATAAAAAATAGACTAGTTAACCAAAAGTGAAATATTTTTATAAGATTGGATCCATGAAAATACTTCTCGAAGAGTGATTTGTTAAAAGTTAAAGTAATATGGTATTTTATTTTAAATTTTAAAATAAATATACTAGATATAATTCTAATATATAAACAATCTAATATTGACAATCAAAGTGAAATAAATGTTTTATTCTTGAAGTAAATAAATATTGAAAACATAACTTTGAAAGGGACATTGAAATTATCTTCAAGTGGTTCAATCTCAAGCAGAGATTTAATCCACTCTTCATGGTGATAACTTTCCACCAAGTAGTTTATAAAAAAACCAGCATCCACACCTACGATCGAGCTCAACCACAACATTCACATTGTCCACGTCATTATGACATCTTCCATAGTTTTCATTGGTGTAGAAAAATAACCAAGCCACACTAGGACCTCTTCCATTATTATCTATGTGAGTGTAAGAAGTAGAACCAGTTGTTTGTGAAGATATTTATGTATCTTCTAGTTTTACATAGGATTTTTTTTGCGTTTATAAAACAGATAAACACACACACTACTCGAAATATAAAAATAGATTAAAAATAGAGCAAAAATAATGAGAAAAGAGTTAGAAGGGTCTGTTTTATTGTCACTGCATCTTGTGACTCCTCGAAGTTGTGTTGAAAAGCATTTTGAGTCGATTTCTACAAACTGATAGTAAAATAATGTATTATGAGATATTTTATCTACTATTTTTAGTGAGGTAGTAGTTTCATTGATTATTGATTCTCATCCTTATAGTTTGTTTCTATAATATTTTCTTCGGTTTAAGATCTCATTAATACCTTTGTTGTTCTACAATTTTCAGTTCTCAAGTTTTTCTCATGTGAACAAGAAGCTCTACCTCACTCCCTACTTTTTGATTGGATATCACTTTATATAGTTCCAAAGTCAAGAATAATGTTTTGTGGTACCTCATACCTCATACTATCCTCTAACATCAATATTAATGTTTCATAAAAAAGGCAAATAAATTTATTAAACTAAATAATTGCAATATGTTTCAAAAATATCATCGTTAGAATAAATTTGCATTTATATGACAACGTAATTTTTGATGGTGTCTTAAGAAAATTTGGATAATTACAAGGGTCTTAAAACTAGAGTATCAAACATAGAGCATTCTAAAATTAAAAAGGATAGTCATGTAGTGGTGACTTAGGATCAGTCAGTCATTCTGATGGTGACTCGTGCTATTGATAGATCATATAGGTTCCTCATACATAGAAAACAATATGACACCATTATTATGTCATTCATTTGATAAGTTGAAAAATGGGAACTCGGTGCATTAGTGGCTTGAGTGATGGTGTCACGTCTTTTATCAGAATTCATCGTCTATGCTCATTGTGATAAAGTTGATGGTGAGACATCTTATCAGTATATCCACACCAATGGTAGCTCGTACTTTTCCATTTTTTTCATCGTTAGGATATCCAAGAGTGATTCCACCTTAATGGTGACTCATACTTAGTCAAATATTGACAACCAATATTATGATATGAAAAACTAATATAATAGTTTGAGATGATTTGTAAACAAGAGTAATCCTAATTAAAAATAATTAAACATGATGTCACTTAATTATGCATAATTTTTGAGCTTTAAAACTATATAAGACCAACAAGTATTTATTATACTTTTTCAAATAATGAATTTATTGCATTTATTAAGTGATGGGAGAGGCCCTCTATATCCCCTCAATACACTGATAGATCTCATGAAACAAACTAGTTTTGGTTTTCAGAAAAGGCCTTATCCATTTATATATGATGTCTTGGCCTTACGCCTTAAGGGTAACTTTATAATGCCCGACATTATGCATTCCCTAATTATGAGATCATTTATTGATGACCATGAGATTATTTGAATAGTTATGATATCTAAGGACAATTTTCATGCTCATTTTATTAGTTAAATATCTTTTTTTATCATTGTTTAATCCTACCATATTATTCTATGTGATCAAGTGTTGATTATGTGGGACTTTTTTTCAATTATTTAACATTTCATTTTGATTATTACTTAATTACTTGTGATTTCTTTTATTGTACATAGCCCTTACTAAGAATTTGAGTTCACCCTTATTTTTTCTCCTTTCCCCAAGATGGAATGATGTATACTATGAAAGATATTCAATTATATGGTATAGATAGAATAATGGTATTCTCAAAGAAAAGTTTTCATTATATTTTATGTTTTAAAATGTATATGAGATTAAAGTATGTATCTAGTATACCAAGAATAATAAACTATTCATTTCTTTCTGATGAGATAAAATGTATATTCTACTAATATATTAATGTATCCACCAATTTTGGGATACTATAGTTAGGGTATTTGCCTTTATAAAATATGATATGTTTTCTAATATTAATGATTCATTAGATAATTGTCATTCTAATACCCTAAAAATAAGTTCAATTCATAATTATTATTATAAAAATTTGTTATTAATTCTTTTTAATCCTTTGTAATCTTAATTATAAAAATATTGTAGCATTGTTTATGTAGGAGGTTGAACTGGCCTAAACACAAATGTGATACCCTAAAATAATGATTTCCAGTTAATCAATAAATCATTATTCAAATATAATTATTTAATTATATTGATGATAATTTACTTTTTACTGTGTCATTAATAATAATTAAGAATACGTATATGAATAATAGACAATAAATAGAAAATGAATAAGGCGTTGCCTTTTTTGAATAGTTCAATACTTACTTAGTGGCCTTCATTATTTTAAATACCTCGTGACTATTTATTATGAATATAGGATCAAAAATTTGAGGAAGGGTTATTAATGAAAGAAATTATTCTGATTTAAGTTAGATAAATAAACTATAGGTATAGTTTGGAATCTGTATAATCAGGTACCTTTTATCTATAAAATTAATGTGCATCACTTTAGAAAACATGACATGTGTGAATGGTGGACTTCGAATCACATGTTAGGTAGATGAGTTAGGTGGGGGAAATTTATAAAAATATTAAAATTAGATTCCACATAAAACAAAGGTCTTTTAGAATATGTAACTATAAATATTTTTTTTAGAATTAATCTCATGTCATATTTACCTAATATTATGTTATTTAATTATTTCCCATGGAAATTATTTTTTTACCAAAATTATAATATATACCATCTTACGCTATTTTAATTTCTTAATTATATGTTTGGAATCTATTTTATCAAATTCAATCCCAAATTCTGGTAAAAATAACTCGTATCTAAAACCACATAATATATAGAAGAAACAATTTTTACAGAACTATATATTTTTAATAAATTAATATATTTTATTTATTATAATTATTTGATTATTCCATTTATTTTATTTATTTATTTATAAATGTAAAATATTTTATCTTTAATAAATTAGTAACTACTACTTTAGGATTATATTCTAGTATTAAAATCCTTAACATACCCATTTCTTATGTGATTCCTATAGCTATATAACAGTCACATTAACAATTTTTATTCTTATATATAATAATATATACTTTTATTAAAATAAACCATTCAATTATATCATTTATTCCTCAAAATTTACTTTATAATTATAATATTTTAAATTATTTTTAATGTTATACTGAGTGGTAGAATGTTTTTGGGTGATGATGATAATAATATATTGCAATATTATGTAATTTTTATTTACATGAATTTAAATTCCTCTTATAATTTTCATAATAAGGTTTCATATATCTTTCTTGGAATATATTAATGTTTATTTCATTTTATATGTTAAGATTTTACATTAATAAAATAATGTATTCTTTATTTTTGATATTGTATTTCATGAGAAATAAGTTATCAATTTTTTTAAAAAAATATATGATTTCAAATGAACATACATACTAAAATGTGGGGTGTCATAATGAGTTATAACATACTAAGGGTAGGAGGTCAAAAAAAAGTTAGTTATGAGGTTTTTCATGAAATTAAAGTGTTTATTTTAGAGGTGTGACCTAGAGTTTTAGGTTTTATGTAATATAATAATTAATGGTTATAATTCACTCTTGTTATATTTGATATCTAGGTTGAGTGATTAGGGTATAACACGCATGTGGCATAATGGGTTTTATTTGAGGGATTCTATTTTACAAGGTGATTGCATTTTTTTAGTGTTTTTATGTGATGGTTATTTCTTTATGTGTTGTAATTGAAGACCTAAGTGATGGCTATGAAATAGTAATTACTACTATTAGATATCCATTAGAGTAATTATATATGTATTCTATAAATAAATATAATATACATACCTATTACATGGGTCATGTTTCTTATATATGCATGAAATAATTTGTTCTATACATGGAGAAATGCATGACTGTGATTGATATGCTACATCCATGATATGTCATATTCCCTAACTTTTCATGACATATACATATTATTAAATAGATAGTTGTGTAACCATAATTGATATACTAATCCTACAATGGGTCTTTTTTCTAACCATTGTTTAACATGAACCTTTAAGGAGAGAGAGTGTTTCATGCATCTAATTAATATACTACTCCTCCAAAAAGAAATGTTTCCCAACTATGATTGAAAAGTATATCCGAGATAGATATTTTTATCTATCTATGATTTTTTTTAAAACTATGGTTGAGATATTTTCATTTCAATGATTGAGACACCACTTATAGACTAGGTATGATTCTATCATGAGTTAGTTGTTCTATCTCATGAATGATGTCAAGGATATATTCCAAGAATATCATGATCATTTGAGAATATATGTTTCAATTAAATCTTTTATTTTATATTCCTTGGAGTCAGAAATCGGTTTTACAATAGTAATGAACCATCTCACCAGATCTGGTCCATGAATCCACCACAATATTATGTGGATATTAAGATTCCAACAATTGGATATAAGTTCAAATGGTACTTATGTGAACGAAACATGGAAAACCCTATCACATATACATTAATTAGTTAAATTTGGTGGATATTATCATATATGTATGAGGCCCAAGATGTGCCCTTCTTGATATAATTCTCATATAATCATACTTTACAAAAAATCTTTCATACAAACTATAAAATCATGGATATAAGTATCTTTAATTACAAAATCAAAATGATTATTTCATCTATTATATTCTGAATAATTTTTTCAATGTTAGATATTTTAATAAATAGAAAAGAACGATAACTTTTAAATATCATGTCTTTTTTATCAAATATAAATATTATTCATTAAACATGAAAATAATTAATCCATAAAGGGCGTTTAATATCACCCATAAATTATTTATCACATGGTATCCTTATAAGAATGTCATGTATACTACGTTTCTTCATAACGTGCAGAAATAATAACAAACATGAGGTGAGATTAAACTCTCTATGAGGGAAGTATATAAATAAATAAATCATGGGATAAGCATGGATAAAATATTAGTGAAAAAAATGTTAACAAACATAAATCCATAATCAACTTCAAACTATGGTCATTTTATATCCTTGATAATTAATTAGAACATGGATATTAATAATAATGATCTCATACTAATGGAATGTGTAATATTATACATCAAAAATATATTATCATGTCTATCTGAAAAGACGCGTTACTAGTTTCTGGTGCCACAGTCAAGAAAATTTAATGAATTGGATAGGTATAAACCAAATCTCAAACTGGTTTTGTCTCAAGTACCATATTTATGCATCAAGTGGATATATAATTCTGATCCTTACTTGTTAACTGATTAATTATAATTCATTCACCATAAGAGTAAACAAGAATTTTTACACCTATTTTTAAGGGACCTATTACATATTAAAAACCTAGATTTCTGTAAAAATAATAATATTGAATATTAATACGTGATAAAATTATGTTTATATTCAGTAATCATTAGTAATACTAATACTTTCCACAGGTAAATAAAATTTGTAACATGATCATAACACATCTTTAGAAATAAATTTTATTGTCAAACAATACATAGTCAACTTGTTAATAATCATCTACAATGGAATAACAACATACAAAGTGCCAATATTTTTACCTATGTCAATGGAATACCATTTTATCTAGGTGAACATCATCTTGTATGAATTAAGTAAAACATTATATTTGTAATATATATATAATTGGGTATATGTATTGTTAAATATTACAAAAAAATGATCATATTCTATCCAAAAATAGAAATTGGATAGATATAAAAGGATATAACCAAAAAAGTGGGGAATATTAATCAAACGGTTTGTGTGGTAAGAATTTATATCCATAGAATAAATGGAAGAACATTACATAATACAATCAAATGTAATAATATTCCCAACTTATATGAAATAAGTAAAAAAGGATTATTATAACTTACTGAATGAAAATTGAGTTACCAAAAACTCTTACTACTTTAGAGCTAACTAAATCAACAGGCACATGAATAAGGTAACATGATTTGGCTATTAAATCACGTGAAATTTAAGGATTATAAAAAAAATACATCTATGGGTAATGAATTCTCCATTTAAATAAAACATGGTGCATAAAAGGTATTAAGTCTGAATGAATAGGAATTGAGAGCAGGAAAACCATTATGATATTTTGAAATTATAAATAAAACCCCTTGAAATATATGAATTTAAAATTAAAGTAAAATATATTTATTAAATAATAATCCGTTTTATGATATCTAAAATAATAATTATATAAAAAATAATAAAAAATTGGTTCATAATAACAAACATGTCTCAAAGATAGGAATTCGAGATGAAAATTCCTTACCTAGTTTCCTAACATTCATTAATGTACTTCTACATAATGTAAGAAAAACAAATATATATTAATTACTTAATTCCTAAAATTTCACATAACTAATTTCATTTATAATTTAAATAAATATTAATTCTTCATATGAATTCTCCTAATATTTCATAAAGGGTGTTTAGAGTCTCCATCATTTTCACTAGTTTCATAATAATGGTGTCTATTTTATTCTTCATTAAACTTTCATCATTAATATAGCATTAAAATTACTATTTTCTATTATTAAAAATTATTTATGATGTTTTAAACTCTTTTTATGAGTGTTTTAGTATTTATCCTTTAATATAAATCAATAATAACTTGTTTTGGTGATTCTTGGTGATAGAAGTGTATATTCTTAATTAATAGATTAATTATTGATATAATATACCTTGAAATAAAACTAAATCATTATTTACATTTTTAAATAATATTATACAACTAATTACATTTCCATATTAATCTATGATATAAATTCATTGTATCGTACAATTAAGATGTTAAACTAAATCAAACATGAACATTCCCTGAATTAATGAATGATTATGAAGTGGATTTATTTTAAAATCAATATAAATAAAGAATAATGAGAATATTTAGTGTCTATTATTATGATATATCATAATTATATGGATGTTTATGATTAAATAATATATATTAAAATATTTCAAAATTTGAATAAAAGGTTATCCACTTAATACGCTTATTCTAAATAAGGAAATTATGATGATAATTTGTTGATCATTTCATTAATAGGATCTAGAATTTGTCATAAAAATCCATAATGATATAAAAAATTAAATTTATCCTTTAATTCCATCATTATATAAATCATTTTAAGGTGGTGAAGGAAAACTATACATGTTGTGTTGTAGAGGTGGTAGTCCTCACAACGCACAAACAATGGATTCATTTTTCTTAATAGATGTGGTATACGAATAAAAATTTATAATACGCTTAATATAGTAAATTTTTTAGTTTTTAAATGATACTGATATTATTGAATTATTGTAACTATAATAAATATTAATGAATACAATTTAGAATAAAAACTAAGTATTTGATGATACTCATGTCAGGGACTTAAATTTTATTTGGAAGTATTCTTTGAAATAATGTCCTTTTAATAAATAATTGTAAATTCATGTTTTTAAATGTGTGATAGGTTTATATGAATTGAAAATTTTTCAGTTTTAAATTGGAAATTATAGGGATAGTTGACTCTTGAATTTTGGAAGATGTTAACCATTTATAAGGGAGGAGAAGGGTATTTTTCGTTGTAACCGTAAAATTTTCAATAATGAAAGGTTAAAATTCTAGTAAAAATGAAAAAAATGTAAACAAGGGGTGTGTAAAATTATATTCGGTCTGAGAAAACCCAAAAACCCATTTATATTCAAAATTTAGTGTTTTATGGATTTTTTTATCTTTTTTACATTTACTCAAATTTACTTTTACATTAAAATTTTATTTCTAACTTTAGTAATTACAAAATTTAGTGTTTTATGGTTTCAGAGTTTGTTCTAAAATAAGTACACATAATCTTGTAAAAAACGTTTTTGAGGTATAACAATTGTAAGATTTAAATATATATATATATAACTTAAAATTATTTTACATACTGATTTTAATAAAATAAATTTCTTTATTATAAAATTAATAAATGATATGGGTATTCTGTAGAAATCATAAACAGAATCTCCCTAGAAAATAATTGATTCACTTTAAAGAACAAAAGTAGTTTTTTAATTAACGTAATGTTTTAATTAGATCTAAATATGATTGAATTTGGATTTATAAGTTAAAAGAATATTTTAAAATGTAAAAAGTTATTTAATAAATTCATATTCTATCACCTAAAATTATTTATATTCTTATAGATCATTCTTATATATTGATAAAGTAAAAAAAATTACAGGTTTCTTGAAAACCTTATTTTTCACCCTTATAACAACCATTAATAAAAAGCTAAAATTTTTCATAATAAGTAGATTTACATATAATGAATTAAAAAATTAAGTTATATTTTATTAATATGCGATTTTAAAATTTTTAAATTAATTTTTTGAATAAATTCAAAAAATATAATGAAAATATATTTTTATTAGAAAATGGCTTTTTTAAACATTGACTGTTATTATTCTCAGTTCATATCAATTACAAACTAAATTAGTGTTAATCAATTATTAATATAAAAAATAATTTACCATTAATCATAAGTTTTTCAGAAATAGAAATGTATATCATAATAATTTTTTCTTATAAAAATGCTTTTATAAATAGTAAATGATCTTATTAGTCATTTTAGCTAAAGGAATTCAATTTCATTGATATTAAAAGTAGAATTTATTTTCTATATTCATATAATATAAAAATTAGTTACTCATATTCATTCCCACAAATTCAATTTCATGGTTTTTAATGGTCCCACTGAAATATTTATATTTTACCTAAATATATTATGGTTTTATTTAAGTGTAGTTTTTATGTGGATAAATCTATCGAACACATTGAATTATTTAAATATGATCAGATATTATAATTTTGGGGCATTACATAGCCCCCCCCCCCCCCCCCACCTAAAGAAATCAATTGCATCTTTAAAATTTGACTCATACAATTAGAATATTTTGGAAACGGAACTTTAATATAACAAATCACCACTAGATAATCATGGGTTAATTTTGGGATATAAAATGATATTTATCAATATGAAAAATAATTATAAATTCTTTATAAATATATATAAATCTATCTTAACTTTACATATAATTATACTAAGGTATGAAGATCTAGAACACTAAGAAATAACTTCTAAAAAACATTATAAATGATTTATATGATAGTCATACCACTCAATATTTAATATTTAGTGAAAATATACATCACATATAAAACTATATGATATTTAGTGAAAACATACTATCTTATTCATTATCATTAGTTTCATATACATTTAATTGGTTTCATATTTTATGGTGACTATCTTCTTCATTATCCCTTGGATTAGAAAATTGAGTCACATAATAAGCAACTATATTATTATTAAAGCAACATATTTTGGTAGCTTTTCACATTCTCTTACAGATTTGAGAATGTTAACCATTATCTCCACATTTATAGAATTTATCTCTTCCTTTAAGAAAAATTACCCAATACATCTTCCCATTTTTTACATATGGTAAATTAAATCATCTTTATTTAATAATCTTTATCACATTATCTTTAATGAGACTCTATCATTTAATTTTTTCGCAGATTTTGGGGTTCTAATATGTTCACATTGATAAACAAATTTAGTGATATCTGGTTTGTAATAATCAAAAGTTTTCTTTAACTATATCCCATTTTGATGGGTTGTTCATCAAGGTGATCTTATCATTTTCCCTTACACTTAATCTAACATGTATTTATGTCCATTAATAAACCGCACTATTTTCCATGATTTATGATAATTATAATTATATTATCTTAAATAACCATATTAAAATTTAACCTCAATATTTCTCACTTTAAAAAACTATCTTTCTAGCCTATAGTTATTATAACTCAACTCGTATCAGAATCGGTTCGACCTATAACACTCTCAATTTAACATATATCATTCTTGGTTAATACTATGTTACATTGAGTTAGTTTATCTTATACTTATTAACCTAATCCTTAAAATCGATATCCCTTTTCTCCATTTATATTTTAAAATATTCTAAACCCAATAATAATTGATATGCTCTAAAAATCCAAAATATCCTTCCTCAAACAACCTTTTTCATTCTTATAATAATATACCCATGTATGTATATACTTGATCATATTATCCCAATGATATAAATTTCCAAAAACCTATTTTAATTGCCAATACATTAAACAACAATGAGATAATATATTCCTACAAAATAAATTAAATCTACCTTTTACCCAAAACTGGTATTATCCAATAGTTCATACACTAATCACTATATATTATAATCCCAAAAATGAGAGGAACTTCTCAAAAAATACCATGAATCAATTATCATTATCAAGATTATGAATACTATTTATCTTAATTATTCAAAATAAAAATACCCTTTATTATCTCATTATAATGTGTATATCAACCTTAATAGTTATCCATACCTCTAACATGTTTTACTCAATTGTTATCCCAAAGATATAACCCTTATAAAAAATCAATTTTCAAGGATTTCATTACCATTTAATATAATTCATCATATAATTAATATAAAACTACAAAATAATAATCCTTATATGTTTCACATAACCCTCATAACATCTAGAATATACCATAATATCATTGATAAATTTCACTCTCTAATGAAAATAGCTAAGAGTTTCAATAAAATATCAATATCATTGCCTTAGGTAACACTAGGAATGTCACATTTTCAATCATAATAGGAAAAGAATAAGGTTCTCAACTATTTAACTATATTCTTTTGTTTGGTTATAAGATATAGAGGTTTCTAAGAACATACATTTCTCATTAAAATTTTCATGATCCATTTTCAACCAAATACTAAAACTAGTTTTCTTTCCATAATATCCAAAATATGAAATATGAAAACATAAATCTGAATATGTCTTCCCTAATGACACATTTTTTTTAAAATATGATACATTTATATCAACCTATGACTCTCCATGATCAATCCATGGCAATCCATGGTCATTTATGTTTTTTGTTCTATGACCAAATTAGTTAACATCAATGTTAACTCCCTCATAATTCTTTTCAAATAGAATGTGAATTTACCATTATGTATCCACTAGTAATGTCAATCCAAGTGTGTAGTTATGAATTTTTTTAGGGCACCAGGTGTCGATCATGTAAATACCTTATCTTATCATTTCAAGGTTATTACCCATATGTAAATCTATTTTAGAACCTATATATACTTATAGTATCGATTTAGGGATGTTATTTCTAGGATAATCACACAATATTATCTTTACTAGAACATAAATAGGTTATCATATTCTTATAATTCTCACTTAGACTTATCCTTAGGGTGTTCGTTAAAATTCTTCTATCCTAATCCCCAAATAAAATATCTATTATTACCTTAAAAATAAATCATATACTTATCCTAAAATATTATCTATACCTTTTATCTTATAATCATACCTAACTTATCAACCCTTAAATTATCTATAAAAACGTCCTAATCTTTAAAGTTAATTAAACCTTTCCTTTAATACCAATAGTGATTCCCTTGACCCACTCTACAAGATACGATGTTCATAGATACATACATAACATACTTTCTTTGATAACAACTGTAAAATCCTAGATATAACCATCAATAATTAAAAAAAGGAAATGATTATTGCATATCTTAAAATTTAAATAATCTTTTTAGGTTTTGAGATTTAGATAATTATGACAAAATAATAAAAATAAAAGTCCATCTTCATTATAAAAAAAATTATATTATATATGAAATTACATAATACAAATATTCTTCAATATCTCTCACAAGTTCTTTTATTCATTCCAACATTCTAGAAATGTCATTTGTACTACTATTCTTTATAACATGAAAAAAATGGAAACATAAGAAGTGGTGACATAAGTAAGGGAAACATACAATTGAAGAAATATTTGAATTAACATAGAATAAATACTTTTGTGGGAAATATAAAACAATATTAATATATAATTAAAATAAAACTTGTAACATTTTATAACAAATAAAATAAATGAAAACATGGAAATCAATAATACTAATCTCATACAAATAGAATGCATAATACTATATATCAAAAAAACTATTGTCAATGCCTTATTCTAAGAAACATGACTTGTTCTCGAGACTGTAGTCAAGTATTCTTAATGAATTGGGTAGGTATGAACCAAATACCCAAATGTATTTTGTCCCATGATACATTTCATTGAATCTAGGGGCTATATAATTTTGATCCCTTCCCATCTTCTGATTATGTTCAATGCATTTACCATAAGAGTCATCAATACTATAGTGACCCATACATTTCATGCATTGATATTACATCTCATTCGATAAATATTCATCAAATAACATAATCATTGATGCCATAATTATATAGGTTTAGATTATTTGGAAACTTTTATATGTAAAAAACTAGTTAATAAGAGATCAACATCATCTCCCACTTAGTTCTTCATTACTAAAACCCTTATTAGACATATCATACAAAAAAAATTCATCATAACCTCGGTAAATGAAACATAATAATCGTGTTTCTTAAATTCTCATTAAGGGTAAATACGGTATATATCAATCATGATGTAATAATATCATGATTGTAAGGTTATGAGAGCGTGATCATAAAATTTGGAAACTATACATCATATATCAAAGATCATAATCTTGAGTCATGGAATAAATCATGGATGTTAGAAAAGAATTAATCATAAATAAATAAAAAATATGAGTTGTGAGGGCATAACATTGGAATAATACATATATTTTTTTTCAAACACATAATCATAGAAAATAGATTCCATAGTAGTTAATGCTCACTTCCAAGACAATCATAGTGGGTTGGGATCACTCCCCATTCTATAGATAAGGTTCACTCCTGATACTATTTTAGTGGATTGGGTTCACTTAACATTCCATCAACAAGATTCACTCCCAATACTATCATGGTGGATTGGTTTCACTTCCCATTTCTTATTCAAGGATTACTCCCAATACTATCATAGTGGAAAAAGTCCCATACTAAACTAGGTTCACACCCCATTCTAGTCCTACATATCTCATGAGATATATATCTTTCCTCAATGAATGGAGGGATATATAATTTAGGGAACACCCATAACATAATAATAATTCTTTAATATGTATTCCAAAATATCATAAATCACTCATCATTTATCAAACCAATAAAAAATAAATGGGATTCATAAAAATTTCAAAATTTTATCATATCATAAAATATGGAAAATTAATGTGTTTCATAAATATCTCATAATCATAGTGATAAACCATCCATATAAATAATAAGGATGTTATCCATGGATCAAATCCCTAATAGAGCATAAGTAACATCAAAAGATGTTATCATGAATAAAAATTCTTCTAAATGATTACTTATAATATTTCATGAGGAAAGTTCAATTTTCATATTGAAATCACTTTTTTAAAATATAAAAAAGTTCCAAATATTAAAGAAAATGTTTTTATTAAAATAAACATGGAAACATGTAAAGTAATATTCAGATAATTTAATGATCATGATAGATGGAAATTATGTTCATGTCTTATATGTTAAAATAAAACATTTCTTTCACGTCATTTTAAATAAGTAAAAATGCATGACATACAAAAAATGATAAGAATGTTAATATTAACAATTTTTTAAAATTTTAATAATTTGTAATAAAATATTTCAGAAAATCATTGTATAATATAAAAAAATTAATGAAATTTTTTTAATAAAATTTTTATTTGGAAGAAAAAATGGTTTTCGGCTTAAGAGATAAATAACATTAGTTTTCTTAAAAACATTTTTTCAATCTATTGATTTAATAAAGTGAGAAAAAAGAATGAAAAACATTTATTATAAATAAAAAACAAATTAGAGAAAAATTAAATGGATTTATCTAGAAAGGCTCATAAAATTTCATTTAATGAAATTTGAAGAATAAAGAATCCCAAATAAAATGAGATTGAAACACAAATCCCATATGACTTTGGTAACTTTGGAATCATAATCCCCAATAAATAATAACATAAGATGAAACATTAAATTTCATGAATATAATTATATTCATAATTGAACATGTCATAGTGTATGTTTATACACCACACAAAATAGATGAGTGGTGAATATGGTATTTTTCCCACTGAAATAAAATTGAGACATGAAATCAATAACCTTGAGTTTAAATTATTTTGAAATCACTTTAACCTATTGTATAATAAAATTAAATTTATTATAAATATATGAAATTATAATTTATATAATTATAATATCATATATTATGTAGTAATAGTATTTAAAATCCCATTTATTAATAGTTTCTTATTAAAATTGTTGTTTTGGGTGTTAACAGTATCATTTTTCATGAGAATTTTGGTATGGTGGTTTCAGTCCATTAAATTTTATCATTTAATAATCAAATAAAGAATATTAATAATGATATAAATATTATTTATATTCCTTATATATATTTATATATATAGTTCTTCATAAATTATAGTTATATAAAAATTAATTACATCGTTCATTGAGATGGTAAATTATACATACTCATGAACGCTATTTTCATTTTTTGATGGATGGAATGAAATGAAGGTAAATAATAATAAATATTTATAAAATAATTATTATATCATATATAATATATATATTTTTTGAAAGAGAAAAAAAATATATAATATATATATTTATTAAATATATCATTATTACCATCCATGTAAATCAGATAAGAGAATCAATTCACATCGCTTTCTAGAGGAGGTAGTCTACACATACGCACGAGCGATGTTATCATTTTCCAACATACTGAAAGGTAAGAAGGAAAACATTATTTTATAATTATAGAATAATAATTACTCCATTAATAACCTATATAGATATTAAACTCATCAAAATAAACTACCATTATATACAGTGATGGAAAATGAATTGTATCAAGACATGGAGACAGTAAGTCGTACATATGCACGAGCTATACTTTCACTTTCCATTTGATAGGAACACAAATGAATATAGTTAGTTTCATAATCATTATCAAATTTAAGTATATTTATGATAGTAAATATATTATTCTATGATTAATACCACATGTTTATATTAGGTGTAAAAATAAATAAATTGAAAGAGATCGGGTAATGTGATTACCTCTCCTTCATTTATCCTTCTTTAGAACCTTTGTTAAGGATCCTCGGAATAGTATTTCAAGAAGGGAAAAAACTCTGAAACAAGTATATAAAAGTATAGAATATATTTTTTTAGGGGTTTATCAATATATAAGTTTCAAAACAAATAAAATTAGATAATGAAGGGTTCCCCTTTTATAAGTGAGGGAGGGGAACTCTAGAAATTTCTTAAATTGTTAAAATATAATAATGTAATTATCATAAAAAATAATCCAGAATATATATATTCAAATATAATGTATTATTTTGTTTTAAAAATCATTAAATAAAATTTGGATAGTTTTATATGGTGTTTTAAACCTTGCCTTTTGGTTTAACCCCTTAGGTAATTTTAACCTTAACTACAGTAATCGATTTTTCGCTCTTAACTGTTTTTAATATTACTTATAAGGTTAAAATTGTATAATAAAAGGAAAAGGGATCATATTTTAAACTATATATTGTATCCTTTTCTGATTTCAATATTTTCATGATTTTATATAATTTAATAAAATATTACACTTCAAAAATATCACTAATTTCATTTTTAAAACTATTAATTACTTCGACATTAAAATTGTATACATAAAAATTAAATAAGTATAAAATATTTTAAAAAATCACAAATATATTATATTAATCTATAAATATATTTAAATTCTATAATTCACTCAAATTATATTAATTTAAATGTTTTTAAATCATTTATTTTAATTTTATATTAATTGAAGAAATATTATATTCGTGTTGTGTAAGCATTTATGATAATTATATATCAATAAATATTTTATAAAAATTACCATCATGAAAATAATTTTATTATTGTTAAAATAACCTTTAATATTCATTCACAAATTTATTTCATTTCTATGTGAACAAATAAAATATATTAAAAGGTAAGAGAGAAACATTTTGTATTTTTCTTTGCATTAATAATTATATTGGTCATTCATATGGAAAATCTTCTATTATTACGTAAAATTCCAGGACAAAGTTGATAATGTTCTAATTGAATTCATAAAATAATAATTAATATGAAATCTTGTGACCTTGACACATAGTTTTAACCAACATTTACCCAATTTACCATTTACTAAGGTGATAAATTTTATAATACCTACTATTCATAATGAATAAAAATTAAAGCCACATATATATCAAATTTTATACTAAAAATTACATATATGAAATCCATTTTATTAAATTCAGTTCCTATAATTTGTAAAAAATAATCTATGATAAAAATACAAAATGAAATGAAAAATATTTTTTTAGAAAATTTCCTTTTATGTTTGAAAATATTTTATTATCAAATTAAATCATAAAATTGATTCCAATTAAGTCAATTTGATTACCCATTAAACAGATAAACTGATTTTACTTTTAAATAATTTGAAAAAAAATAATTTTTTAAAATCATGGAAAATAAACAATAAAAATCAGTATTTTTATACTATTCATTGAAAAATAACTCTTCTAAAAAATTATTGAAAAAATTAATCTAAGATAAATTTTAAAAGTTTATTTACAAAAATATTTCATTTAAAAAAATTAATATTCTGAAATTGGTTAAAAGTTAATTATATTGTTTTCCCACAAAAAGAAAAAAGCCATTTTAAAAAAAATATTTTGGAAATATAATATTCCTTTAAAATGTATTCTTATTTTCTAATAATTAATTAAAAAAATTATTGATTAGTTTCTTTATATTTATTTCATAATGTGTCTAAATCATATTCATACTATCCAATTCAAAAATAAAATTATATCACTCATAAAAAAATATTTCATGGTTTATTTATGCTCGGTGTAGCATGTTGTATTCAATATAAAACATAGTGTTATTTTTACATATTCTGGTTTTACACCCCCCCCCCCCCACCCCATAATAAACTATGTCCTTGATATTTTAACATGTGCTCGGTAATAAAGGGTTTCATATTTGGAAATTCTTTTTTTGAAAATCCACATCATAAATAAAACATTCTCTTGAAAAGTGGGAATGGGAAATATGGAGTAAATCTAGAATAAAACATAATTATGTTTCCCAATAGTAGAACTTTAGTGGGAATAAAAATATGCACAAAGAGGACAAATAGATTTATATATAACTATGTATAGTGACATTGAACATTCAGATAAAGTAATTTAATGGTCAATAGAAAGTTAATGACCAGAAAACCATATATTAATGAGTTGTGAAAAAATGCCATTGATTTATCTGAGATGATCATAATAAGATAAATTTTTTTAATATTCTTTTCCAAGAGTTCAGGGATTTCGTTACTATATAGACAAATAACATAAGTAATAATACTTGATTAACTATTATAATTTCATCCTCCAATAAATTTCTACTACAATCTCATCTATTTCTTCAAATGATGAGTATTGAATATGAAATACTCATGTATGGATCACCAAAATAATCTACAAATGTATAACATAATTCCACAAGATGATATAAAAATATTCCTCATATATTTAGACAATAACGAAAAATAATAAAGTTTTCACAAAGTAAGATAATTCCAAAAATGAATAATTATTCATATTAGTCTCTGAAATCTATAGTGTAACTAAAATCATTTTATAGATAAATATCTTTAAATCCCAAATTACCTCAATACAATAAATAATTCTTTAACCTCAAAGGTGATCTCATTCCTTTCAAATAATATCTCAAAAATTAATAATTTTATTTTCCCTAAATGATTATACATGTTAAACTACATGTCAAACCTAGGGTTACATTTTCCTCAACCCTATGAAATATTTTTAAAAATATAATTAATCCTTATAATAAACTAGAATATAAAATTATAATTTATTGAACTTCACAAAAATACCATGAATCAAATTTTAGATACAAACCCAAATGTAATCATTTTTTTGAACATAAATACCTTGAAACCATCACCTTGTTAATGAATCATTTATCAAACATCAAGTTTATCTATATATTATAATAAACTCTTATACTAACAAAAAGTATTATTTAAACATCAGTACTGTGTTCTCCTAAAATCCAAATAAATGTTTCAATTTACCCCAAAATATGAACACTTAATACCTCAAATAGGATTTTGTACCTTTGAACATCAGCTCACCCTTAAACTTATAAACTTCATGATGGTATCCATAACCCTTATGTTAACCTCACATCAAATAATATATTATTACAAAAATAATTATAATACTTATCCATCAAATAAAATAGTAGACTATTTAATATATTCAATACATACACAAATGCAATAAACTTCATCAAAGATGGTCTAAATCACTTTTTCATAAAATCACTAACCAATATCAAGGTCACTAATTCTATCAAATTTATATTATCAATGTAAATCATATCCTTATCCACACTATAATTGTCACCTTACTACGAAATTAATTTTATGGGTTATCAGTACAATTCAACATAGGTTTTTGAATCCTTAAATAATAACTTTTTTGGAATAATCCTTTTATGTTTCATGATTCTTATATCAATAATATCATTTATATAATACTATTAAAATTTAGTTCTTGAATTAAAATACATAAAAACATCCCACATTTCACTAAAATGATTGGTGTGGCATAGGTCCTTCTTTATTCATTGATTTTACCCATCGATTAGGGCATTAGATAAGGTAATGCCTAATTCTCCCATTTGTAAAACATTAAATTCATCTATAATTTGTTCGTCTATGACCTTCATTTTCACATAAAAAAATATATTCTCATTACATTGATACATTCTATTGGTTGGTACTTCCAATATTATTTACATGAGTAAAATTAAACATTTATTCCCCTATGGTCATTACCCCATGAAATTTCATAAATTTCCATTTTTATCTTATTTTATGAGTTTGGAAACTCACTGAAGTTTCTATTATTAATTATATATCATGATAGATAATGAGTAATAATCAATAAGTTTCACCTTCTAGTTCCCATTTCATTTTTTTTCTCAGGAGGAAAATCATTCCATTCTCTATCACTTTCACTGTTAAGATGAATCTTTCTGATTCTATCCATTTTCTAAAATGTATCACCATGGCGTGAGAAACACAATTCCTAGTGACAGATCAAAAAAATTATAGAATTTATAAATAGTGACATGTTATTTTCTATCTATGAAACATTATGTTTTACCTACGTAAATCATGATCATAATCTATTCAAATCCTTCACAATGGTTCATAATGAAAATGTGAGTTATCAATGCATATCCTCGATGAGTTTAAAAATATGGTTATAGTAAGGGCACAGTCACTGTACACCATAATGATGGTCAAAATATGATCGTTAAACTATTTTTTGGGTTGTTATCCTTAGATAAATCTATTCCAAAGCCACATCATTCTATGTAGGGATGTTATACTAGGACAACCACATAATCTCTTTCTTGCCAAAACATTAGTATATTATCCTTTACATAGACTTATCCTTAGGGATTTCACCAAATTCCTCTAATCCTAATCTCCAAATATTAACAAAACCATTCTATAATAAAAAATCTAGTGACACATACTTTTCATACATATATATTACATCTAAATAGATAGACATTCATTGCATAACATTATGAGGCATGCCAGAATTATATTGGTTCATTGTATGTGGAATTATAGATACATAAAAAACTGGTTCATAAGACATCTACATCATCTCCCACAAATTTCTCCATTAATATCACCCTTATAATCCATAGAACAATTAAAACTATTTTTAATAACCTCGTTAAAGGAAACATAATAATGGGTGAGATCAGATTCTCTGTAATGGTAAAAAGGAAAGTATCAATGATCTCTTAAGAATATCATGAAAATAAGGGTATAATAGCATGATCTTAACATTTCAAAACCACACCCAATGTATCAAAGATCATAATATTGAGTCATAATATAAATAATGGTAGTTCATAATATAAGAATCATAAAGGAATCAAATAATATAATCCATGAGGTTATAACATTAGAATAAGGAATTGATTTTTTGTATACACATAAGCATAGAAAATAATTTTCTTAGTAGTCAAGGCCCACTGCCAAAACTATTACAGTGGGTTGGGTTCATTCCCTATTATATAGTCAAGGTATACTCCCAAGACTATCATAATTGATTGGGTTCAGTCTCCATTATGTATTAAAGGTACACTCCTAAGTCTATCACCTTGGATTGGGTTCACCCTGTATTTTGTAATGATGGTTCACTCCCAAGACTATCATAGTAAAAAAATACACTTACTGAACAATGTTCACTCCCTGTTCTAGTCCTGTTAATATAATGAGATATCAATATTTACCAAATTCAATGTAGGGATATAAATTTTTTTTCCACCCATCAACAAAACATAATCAGTTTATTTTTTTAAGTTGGGTTCAAACTTACTTTTTTATGGAAACAAACATCCTATTTTTTGTGTAGAGGAGGCCTGTTACACGGCTCGTAGGCCTATAGGTAGTTAAATTCCCTTATTTATACTAAAGGACTATATTTTCGTAAAAACTACCCTATAGTGAACATTACTATTACTTTACAAGGAATTCTATAGTGTCTACTTCAATACCCACTGCTATAGATCCTACTATAGTGAATGCCACTACTACTGTCCCTCCAATGTTATAGTTCCACCAATACTGTACTTCTTTTACAGTCCCAATATAGTTATGTTTCAGTAACCTACACACAATGGGTTTTGAAACCCCAACCATGATGTAGTATTACAAAGTTCTTACCACTAATCCAAACCCCAACAACATGATCCATTCATATGTGTTTTATTATATCATAAATCAATCATCATATATCTTAAACTATGAAAAATAAACTAGTTTTATGAACATTTTATCATTTAATAATATCATAACCCATGTAAAATAAATGGGTTTTATAAAACATTAATAATAATAATAATAAACTATATATAGAAATAATAACTATGGTATACTTGGATCCTATCTCTAGTATATCATATGTTTCATCAAAAAATGTTATCATAAATAAAAATTCCTTTAAAAGATAACATGGAATATTTCTTTAGAAAAATAACCCTTTCCTTTTCAAATAAATCATTTAAAATATAAAATGTTCTTAAATAATAAAGAAAAAAATTCCTCTTAAAATAACATTAGAAACATTTAAAAGATTCTTAAAAACATTGAGCATTCATAACTGAAGGAAATTTTATTCATGCTCAATAAGTTAAAATAAAACATTCATTTTATACTTTTGTAAAAAGTCAAAAAGTACATCCTTCAAAAAATAAATAGAATGTTCGTTTTAAACAATTTATTAAAAACTAAATCAATGGTAAAAAATACTAAAAAATTAATAAGATATTATTAAAAAACCTTCTTAAAAACCATTAAATGAAATAAAAACATAGAAGAAAAGTATATTCAAATGAATAAAGACATCGAGTCAGTTTTTCTTATAAAAATTCATTGGGATTATTTTTAGTTTTTAATATGATGAAAATAAAAGGAAAACATGTATTATAAAGAAATATCCAAAGTATAAATAAATTAAATTTATTTATATACAATGTATTATTTAATTTTCTTCAATGGCAATTCCATCGTAATTAATCTTGAATAAAACGAGATTGAAATATAAATCCTATACCACATTGGTAACATTTAAATCATAATCCACATAAAATAATAAGATAAAATGGATATTTAAATATAATTTATTGAATTTTATTCATAATATAACTTAAAAAATGAGTATTATATACACTAAATAAAATAACTGAGCGGTGAATTTGGAATATGTCTCCTGGAAATATAAGTCAATCTATTTTTCAATTAACTATAGTTCATGTTGATTTTAAAGTTAATTAACATATAATATAATAAATTTAAATTTATTATAATTATATAAAATAATAATTTAAAAACATTTAATATAATATTTTATCCACTTTTAACATTTCAAAACCCATTAATTAGTCGTTCTTTATTAAAATTTGTATTTCATGGTGTTAACTATTTCATATTTCATGAGAATTTTGGTTTGGTAGTTTTGTTCCATGAAAATTGATCATGATTACATCATATAAATAATATTAATGATATAAATATCATATATATTCATTATATAAATATTAAATCATATATGATAGATATAGAAAAATTAATTACACTGTTAATGAAGGTGATGGGATGTAGGAATTCATGAACTCTATTTTTACTTTTAATTTGATGTAAAAAATGTTAAATACTAATTCACCATTAAAAAATCATTTTTATATCATATATAACATATATATTCATTAAATTCATTATTATTACCATCCATATAAATTAGAAATGAAAAATAATTCACATCACTTTAGGGAGGTGATAATCCACACATACACATGAGTGACATTATCATTACCAATTGATTAGAAGGTAAGAATGTAGATATTATAATATAATTTGATAATAATAATTATAACATATATATTATATGTAAACATAAAACCCATAATTATAAATAATCATTAAATCTTTTGATATAAAATTAATTGTATTCCAGTATGGAGATAGTATTTTGTACCAACGCACAAGCCATACTTTCACTTCCAATTTGATATAATTATATTATTTTCTCAAAAAAACAATAAAACCTATTTTTTATGAAATTTGTTTTTATGAAGAATAAAATGTCCTTAAAAAGAATACATATTTTCTGATAATTAATAATACATTTTTATTGAGTAATTCTTTATATTTATGTTATTATTCATTTAATCCAATCCATGCTCACCAATTAAATGGATGTGATATAAATGTTATAAAATAATAATAATTTGTGGTTCATTTAAACTTGTTGTTGTGAGTTGTGTATTCTATTAAACATAGTGTTCTTTTAAAATTATTATGTGTTATAAAAAAATTTATACCATTCCCCAAAGAACCTCTTAAAAAATAAAAACATTTGTATCTATATAATAATGAAAATAGAATATTGATAAATTATCAACTTTTATTGGCTATGAATAATCATTGGTAATACCAATAAATTTCCCCATTTTAGTAAAAGGGGTAACATGATCCTGGCCCATCTAGTTAAATAATGTGGATGGACAAAAATATGTAGCTGACTTGTAAATAATCATTTGTATTGAAATAAAAACATATATAACACCAATAGTTTTCCCCATTTTAATATAATAAAACTATTTCTATGTGAACATAATCCAATAAAAACTATTTAGAATTTTATGTTCACATTATATAGGTAAACGGGTATACATCTATTTCAATAATAGAAAAATATTATCATAATACATCCAGAGAAAGAGGGTAAATGGCTATAAAAGTACATAAACCTGGAAGTGAGGAATATTTATAGAAGATTTTATATTCTAGTAATATATATCCCAATAAATAATAATATAATACCATATATTACTTTTATTAGATAAAGTGTAAGAAAATTATATGAAATTAGTTTAATGAGGATCATAACTCAATAAATAAAAATTGAGTTACAAAAAAATCATACTACTAGGGAAACAATTGAATAAATAGCCACTTGAATAAGGGAACATGATTTAGCTTATAAATACCATAATATAAAAGTATTATGATAAAAATATATCATTGTGTACTGAATACATCATTCAATTATAACAGGGTTCAGAAAATGTATTATGTATTAAAGAACCAAAATACCAACCAAGATAACCCCTCTAACACTATATAATTTTGAATAAAAGCCCATTACAAGAGAAAATTTTCAACAAAAATTAAAATTTAATGAATAAAATATATTTCATGATATGATTTATAAAATATGTAGTATATAAACCATAAAAAGAAAATTATGTTTGTGATACCAAACATGTCTCAAAGAGGGAAGTTTTAGAAGAAAAACCATTACCTATTTTCCTATATTTCATGAATGTAGTTTGAGTATCAAAAAAATATCTATATTAAAAAATTAATTCATAACCGCACACATACCCATTTTTATTCATAATTTTCATATGTAGTCATTCTTTATATGTATTCTTCAGGTTTTCAACATCAGGTTTTTATAGTCTTGATCGTCTCTACTATTTTCATAATAGTGGTGTCCATGGTTTTTATTATCTCCAATTATATCATTAATATATCATTATTTATAGAATTATGTATAAATTATAATTATCTTTGATTGTTTTAGACTTTGTCATTGAAGATTAAATCAATAACAAGAATGTCTTGGTGATTCATGATGAATGAAGTGTGTTGTCTTAATTAATTAATTAATTATTAAAATAAATTTACAGAAAAAATATATTATTTATTTTTTACATTTATATAATATTATACTATTAATTATATTTTCATGTTCATTCTTGATAAAAATTCATAGTATCATTCAGTTGGGTGGTTAAACCATCCCAAACATGAACTTACCCTAATTTATTGAATGATGATGAGGTTGTATTGTTGTTATATCAATATAATATATTAACAATTTTATTATTTTGTATTTAATGTAGTTATGTATTAAAATTTTAAGGATGTGGAAGAAGAAATAATGTATATAAAAATATTATGCAAATTGAATAAAAGTTTTTCCTCTTTATACCCTTATTTTAAATGATTTAATTAATGATGATCATTTCTTGATCATATTGTTAATCAGTTTTATAATTTTTACATAAAACAAACCTAATGATATCAAAAAAAATATTATTTATTCTTTAATAGAATCCATATATCTATCTGTTTAAGGTGGTAAAGGAAAATGAAATACGTTGTGTTGTGGAGGAGGTAATCCGCATAACGAATGAAAAATGGTTTTGTTTTTTCATAATTGAAGGAGTATAAGAATTAAAAATGATAATATTATATTTATAGTAACATAAATGTATATAAATTATTCAAGTATATTTATATTATTTTGGTTAGAAAATAATTAAGGAAAATAATTATGAAGAAAAACTATGTAGTAGGTAATACTGATGTGAGGGACTTGAATTTTTCATTGAAGTATTCGTAGAAATGAATGGCTTATTCTCACAAATGGTGGATAGATGATTTAGAAAAAAGGATATGGTTTTATAAGGATAAAATAAGAATATTTTGAATAGTAAATTATAAGTATTGTTTAGTATTGAAGCAGTGAAGATGTTATACTTTTATTAGTGAGGGGAAGAGTAGTTTTGGGAGTAACCCTTAAATTTTAGTAATGTAAGGTTACTATTCAAGTGAAAAAGGGTAAAAATGAAAAATATTAGAGTTTAAAATGAGTATGTTTAGAAATTTACCTTAATAACTTCACTTTTATACATATTTTAGTGTTTATGGATTTTTGTTTTATCATTTTAAGTTTTTACCCTAATTTAATTTTACCTTGCTAATTAATTTGAAACTTTAGTAATTATTTTTTTATAAAAAATATTATGATTTATAATTTAATATTATTTTATAATTATAATTCCGAATTTGAAAATAATTTTACCAAAAAATAATTTAAATGTGTGAGAATTTTATTTTAAAATAAATACATTTGATCTTGTAAAAATAATTTTAAGAGAAATTATGTTTTTAATCATTAAATTTATATATAAAATTAAATTATTTTGGATGTTGATTTTAAATAAATAAATTGATTTATTATAAAAAAAATTAATGAATATTATTATTCCAATGAAATCCAAAACTGAATCTCTCTTGAAAATAATTGATTCAAATAAAAGTTTGAAAGTAATATTTTTATTAAAGAAAATTTTTAATTAGATCTAAAAATGTTTTACATGGGATTTATAAGAATAAAGATAATTTCAAAATACATAATTTTATTTTATAGATTTACATTTTATTAAACAAATTATTCTTATAAATCATTTGTATATAATTATAAAGTTATAAAAAATAAAATTTTCATGAAAACCAAATTTTTTAGATAAAAAACATCCTTTTCAAAAGAAGCCCAAAAATTCATACTAAGTGAATTTTCTATATCAAAAATGAAAAATGAATTTAAATTTTATTAATTTCAAATTCCAAAATTCCAAAATCCATTTCATTATTAAAAACATTTAATATAATGAAAACTCATTTTTATTGGAAAATATTTTTTCAAATGTTAACTAATTGAATTCTCATATCATATCAATTACCAACTAAATTGGCATCAACCGATTATTAATATAAAACATAATTTATTATTGATCACTTGTTTCTTGAAATAGAAATTTGGATCTCATAATATATATATTTTTTAGAAAATTAATTTGCTAAATAACAAATGATATTATTTTTAATTTTAGGTAAACTAATTGAATTTTATTCATGATAAACGTATACATAATGTTTTCTATACATGTAATTCATAAATTGGTTAATCATATTCATTACATCTAATTTTATTTCTAGGATTTTAATGGTCATACTTAAATATTAGTATTTTATCTAAATATATAATGTTTTTATTTATGTTTGGTGTTGCATGTAGAGAATGATATCGAACACATTAACATACTTAATGTTAAAGATATATTAGAATTATTAGGTATTAAAATATTAGTGTCTTTTTTGACACTAAATAATGAAATGAATAATATATTATGTATTTTTTTCATTTTACAAATTATATATTCAATGTACTATATATAATGAGATATATTAGGGAAACAATTTGGGGTGGGATAATGAGTTTTATAATCACACCCTATTTGTGAACCTTAGTGGACATCCATGTGATGTCCCTATTATATAAAATTGAGCTACATTTATGTCTATAGGGATGAGAAGGACATATTGAGGTTATATTGAGGTTCACTTTTTTAGCATTTTCTCCTTTTGTTTATTTTTTTATATGTTTAATATGATTGAACTGTCACTAAATTATTTTTTTATGAATTTTGTGTCATATCATGGGTTAATTAATTTATACCATGTTTTTAGTTATTTTGTATGGTATGCATTACATTTTAATTTCTGTTTCACTCTAGTGATTATATTCATATTATGAATTTTTATTATTTACATATCATTTTTTGTTGTGACGTTGAGGGTATATTATCCCTACATAAAATCATCTGCCCCTCACTACTAGTCAAAACCCATAGGTATATAGGGAAAATTTCTAATGGGTGTGTGATGATTCGTATTGGGTAGGAAAGTTGTTACATGATTTGGGGTGTTGCAAAATTGTATCTCAGACGTATATTTTATTTTTAATTATGTGAAACATGAAATAATATGAATATTGGTTGGTCTGAACATTGTATGGATACCATGTTTATTCTTAGATAACACATGTATGGTGAAATTTCTTGTTTACTTGGAATATATTTTTGGTTATCTATTTTTGAATGTAATTGATTGGTGTTTTATAGTATATGATGTTCTGAGCAATGGTTATCAATTTTACTCTTATAATGGGGTGGAAAGAGGGTTTTTGTACATGAATTATATTTAGAATTTAGGTTTACATGACATGCGTATACATTTATGTGACTATAAAATAGTTATTAATAATATGTTTAGTAAAATTATTGAAATTTTATTTTTTTAAAAAATTGATAAGTTTTTTCAATTAATTAAAATATTAAAAATAAAATATTTGATTTTTTTAGTAATAACTTATTGGGGGATCATTAATTAATTTAAACTAGACATTATTATTTTTGTAATATTTACCACTTGTGATTGATATCATTATGATGGACATGTGTATCAAATTTATAAATCTATAGTCGGTGATATGGGTTTGGGGACACCACGACAAAGGTTAAATTGTTGTGATGGGTGCATTGGATTAATATGTAACTCAGGGTTCCATGTTTTGAGTGTTAAAATAGGTTCTTTTCTAGTTGATGTTGATTTGTGTCATATTTACCTATATAGTTCTAATATCATGGTGTGTTTGTGTTATGGATATCTCTATAAGGGGTGATTAAAGTCATATGGGTTTCCATGAGTGTGTTTGTGATAAAATCATAGGCAATGCATGCAATAAATTGTTAGTGTGTGAAATGGTAGGCATGTGGGATGCCTTACTTGGATGATTATGTGTGAAAGCCTTAGACTAAACTAATAAGACTAATTATAATATTAACTGTGTTGTTATAAATCAAGAATGACCATATAATCTTTATTGTGGATTAAATTTGATAGACTTTTAAAATGATAATTTCATATTGAGTCTTTATAAAGGATATGATAACCCTACATAATGATTGTTATGAAATTAATGTCCCCTATTTTGTGTTAATGGTATGTTCTTTTAGACATAAATATTCAAATGTAATTTTTAGTGTCGATTAAATATAATGAAGATATCATATAATATGTGATCTTATTCTTATAGAATGGTGGTTTTGAAACAATCATATATGGAATACAGAACAAATATTATGTGTGTATATCTATGGTGTGGTGATCTAGTAGAAGTTATTTTTTGGAAAATAATGTTGTTGGCCTTTTTATCATTCAATAAAATGATTTATAAAAGGAAAAGTGGTGGGATCTAGAGAAATCCATGAGTTGTTATACTTTTCATACCTGACCTTTGGAAATTGATTGGGATACCAGGATAAAACAATTTAGATCATAAATATCCTATTCACTTGTAAATTGATTAGTGCTAAGAAAGATTTATATGTTGACTTGAAAGTTTCCATGTTTTAATATGAGGTTTAGAAATTTTTTACAATGTTTGGATACAAAACAAATAGTGGAAAACCATAGAAGAGAGACTTGTAGATTCTCTTCTATGAGAGGTTTTTTTTTCAATTGTTTACAATGTTTGAATGTGTGTGTACGTGTATTCTATATGATGATGATGATCTGGGCATTTATGGGGTATTTATGATGATCTGGGTATTTATGGGATTTATAAGTACATTAGAGTTCTAGGGTTTATGTAGTGCTTTTAGGTTTAATGTAGCATTTTTTGGGTTTATGTTGTGTTTTTTGGTTTATGTTGAGTTTTTAGGTTTTCTGTTGCATTTTTTAGGGTTTATGTAACGTTTTTAGGGTGTATGTATCAATTTGAAGCCTTTTTTAGGGTTTTAATGGTTGTTTATGGTTTGTAGTGTTTTTAAGGGTTGTTAACGGGTGTTTATGGTTTTTATGGTATCTGATGGCTTTTTAATGGTTTTTGGGGGGTTTATAGGTTTATTTGTTTTTTTTGGGATAGATAGATGGTGTTAGGGGTTTTTAGTGTGTTTTAGGTATGTTTGGGTATTGTAGCGGTTTTTAGGGTTTATATAATGTGTTTTAGAATTTTTTTGGGTTCTTTAGGGTTTTTAGTGTTATTTAGAGTTTAATATGGTTTTTTAGAGTTTATTAGGGTTCTTTGGGGTTTATTAGTGTTCTTTAGAATTTGATACAGTTTATTAGAGTTTTTATTGTATATTAGGATTTTATTGGGATTTTGTTGGCATTAATAGCTTTTCTAGGGTTTATCAACCTTTTTAGGGTTATTTAGGATTTATTAGGGTTTATTTTATTTATTTGGGTTTAGTAACGTGTATTTGGGTTTATTATGATTTATTTGAGTTTATTATGATTTATTAGGGTTTATTGGGGTTTATTAGGGATTTGTAATGGTTTGTTTTTGTTTGTTACAATTTATTTGGCTTTTTTAGGATTTGTTACGATTTATTTTTGGTTTGTTACAATTTATTTTGTAGTTATTAGAGTTTTTTAGTGTTTATTAGTGGTTTGTAGGGTTTTTGTATGCTATTTTTTGGAGATTTTTGTAGCGTTTTGTCGGGTTTGTTAGAGTTTTTAGTGATTATTAGGGTTTAATAGTGGTTTCTTATTATATATTAGGGGTTTTAGGGTTGTTGTAATGTTTATTAGGATCTAATAGAGTTTATTAGGGTTTATTATAGGTTATTACGATTTATTAGGGATTATTAGGGTTTTTAGGGTTTAATAGTGGGTTTTATGGGTTATTAGGGTTTATTAGTCGTTCTTAGGGGTTATTAGTGGTTGTTAGATTTTGTTAGATTTTGTTAGGGTTTTTAGGGTTTGTTAAGGTTTGTTTGAGTTGTTTGGGATTTTATGGGTGTGTTTGGATTTTTATGCTTTGTTGGGGTTATTTTAGCATTTTTTGGGTTTTTGTTGCATTTTGTGGGATTTGAATCATTTTTCAGGTTTTGTAGCAATTGATAGGGTTTATGTAGCGTTGTTAGTGGCTTTAGAGTTTCTTTAGGGGCTTTTAGGGGTTTTAGGGTTCTTTAGGGTTCTTTAGGGTTTTTAGGGTTTCTTTTGAGGGTTTTTAGGGTATGCTAGGGTGTTTTATGGTTTTTAAGGGTTTCATAGGGTTGGTTAGGGTTTTGTTAGGTATTTTTAGACTTTTTAGGATTTTTTAGCGTTTTTAGTGGTTTTTAGGTTTTTAGGGTTTTTTGAGGTTTTTTTAGGTTTTTTAGGGGTTTTATGTTTGTTTTCGGGTTTTTATGTTTTTTCAGTTTTTAGGGTTTTTACAGTTATTAGGATTTTTTAGGGTTTTTAGGATTTTTTAGGGATTTTAGGGTTTTAGGGTTTTTAGTGGTTTTGAGGGTTTTATGGTTTTTTATGGTTTTGTCTGGTTTTACCGGTTTTGTTAGGGTTTTTATTGAATATTAGCATTTTGAATGGTTTAATATCATTTCTGATGTATATTTGGTTTTTTAGGTATTTTTTAGCTTTAATTGGTGTCTAATAGTGTTTTTATGGTTTATTATGATTTATTAGTGTTTAATAGAGTTCAGTAGTGGGATTTAGGGGTTATTATGGTTTATTATGGTTTATTATGGTTTATTATTGGTTGGTAGAGTTTTTTAGGATTTATTAGTTCTTATTAGAGTGATTTAGTGTTTTTAAGGGTTTTTTAGGGTTTCTAAGGGTGTGTTAGCATTTCTACGAGTGGGTTAGGGTATTTATGGGCGGGTTAGGGTTTCTAAGGGTGTGCTATGGTTTCTAAGGGTTTCTAAGGGTGTGTTAGGGTTTCTATGTGTGTGTTGGGGTTTCTAAGGGTGTATTATTATTTCTTAGGTTTGCTTAGGGTTTTGTTAGGGTTTTTAGGGTTATGATAGGGTTTCTTATGGTTTTGTATGGTTTTTAGGGTTTCTTCGGGATTTTTGTGTTTATTGGGGGTTTCTTAGTGCCTCTTGGGGTTTGTTAGGGCTTGTTAGGGTTTGTTAGGGTTTTTTAGGGTTTGTTAGGGTTTGATATGTTTTTAGGGTTTTTTGGGATTTGTTAGGGTTTGTTAAGGATTGATAGGGTTTTGCGTGGTTTTTAATGGTTTTTAGTGTTTATCGGGTTATTCATGGTTGTCACAGATGTGTAGAGCTAGTCACAAGATTCAATTAGATATGTGGTAAAGGTGAGATGAACACCCAGAAGAGATGTTATGGTAATTTAGAGGACATAAGGACATTTTGGATCTTTAAGAATGTGATAAGGTGTTCCTATTGGTCACAAATGTGTAGATCTAGTCGAATGCTTCGATTTGATATATGGTAGAGTCAAAACGGACTCCTGGATTAGAAGTTATGGTCTTTTGGAGGGTTTAAGCACCTTTTTTGGCCTTCAGGGATGTGAGAAGGTGCTTTAGTGCTTATAGTAGTGTATGAATAGTCTCAAGGATTGATTTGATATGCGGTAGAGGCAAAACGGACACCAATTGAAGAAGTTATTGCAAAACAGCCACTAGAAGCCAACCTTCTGACCATCCAAATGGATTTTGGGCCTTTTCGGGTGTCCGTTTGAGCGCTGTGACTAGTAAAATCAAAGCTCGTGAGATGAGTGAGGACCAAGTCTAATCGAAACTGTGAGAAGATCAAAGAAACATAAGATATATTAGTTATACCACTCCAAAGAAAAGTCCAACTTCAAACTGCCATAACTTTCACTCCGGTTGTCCGTTTCAGCTCTACCACATATCAAATCGATGGCAGCGAAGAGATCGATGCAGAAGGCTAACTTGAAAAAATTTCAAGTCATTTTTGGGACCCTAAAATCACAAAACCCCATCAAAGGCCTCCAACAATCCATTTCCATGTCCGGATCCCTGTCAAATTTTTCTTAAAACGGTCATAACTTCTGATTTGTGTGTCTGTTCGGCCTTTGGAACCTGTTTTTATCATAGTTCAGTCCATGAAATTTAGTTTGACTATACACAGAGCAGAAATGGGAACCTAATGAAGAAGTTATTCATTTTTTAATGACTTTGTGATTTGATAGGTTTTTTGAGACACCATTTCTAGCACTTTTTTTCTGTCTCCTATTTTTTCAAACAACTATAACTTATTATTACTCTTATAATTATTATTATTATCATCATCCCATGAAAATTCACATGCACATGCACATGCGTTATTATTATTATTTTATTACCAAGCACGTGCACATGCAATGCACACACGTTATTTTATTATCACATGTGTTGTTATTATTATTGTTATTATTGTTATTGTTGTTGTTGTTGTTGTCGTTGTTGTTGTTATCATCATCACATGAAAATTCACATCCAAATGAATATACATGCACATTCAATGAATGTGCGTTATACTATTATTACATGCATTGTTATTATTAATATTATTAATATTAATATTATAATTATTATCATCATTGTCATCACATGAAAATGCAATGCACGAGAGTTATTATCTATTACCATAAACATGATCATGTAATGCACATGAAATAATCTATTATCATATGCATTATTACTATTACTATTATCACTACTACTACTACTATTATTACTGCTACAGTTGTTATTACTATCATCACATGCAAATGTAGATGCACGTGCGTTATTATTTATTATTTATTACCATGTATGTGCATATGCAATGCAATTGTATTACTCTTTTATTATTATTATTATTACTATCACAATTATTATTATTATTATCATTATCATTATTATTATCATTATCACATGCAAATTCACATGTATGTGTGCTGTTATTTATTATTTATTACCATGCACGTGCATGCGTTATTATTATTATTATTACAATTAATATTATTAATATTATCATCAAATGTAAATGCACATGCACAAGCATGTGAATTCTTATTTATTATTATTTATTTGTTATTTAATACTATGCACGTGCACATGATATTCACTTGTGTGATTCTATTATCATTATTATTATTATTATTGTGGTTGTTGTTTGTATCATCAAATACAGAGGCACGTGCATGTGCGTTGTAATTTATTATTTATTACCATGCACGTGCATGCCTCATTATCATTATCATTACATGTAAATGCACATGCACATGTGTTATTATATATTATTTATTATCGTGCACATGCAAATGCATTGCACATGCGTTATTCTATTATCACATGTGTTATTACTATTTATTTTGAAGCACGTGCACACACAATGCACATGCGTTACTCTATTATCACGTGTGTTATTATTTATTATTTATTATCATTGAAATGCAAATGCACATTCATGTGGACTTGGTTATTATTTATTGTTTATCACCACGCACATGGAAATGCATATGCACATGCACTTGTATGTGCGTAATTATTTATTATTTATTATCATTTACATGCACATGCACATACACATGCAATTTACATGCATTATTATTTATAATTTATTATTTATTATCATTCACATGCAAATGCACAGGCATATGCACATGCACATTCATTATAATTTATTATTTAAACCATGAACATTTATATGCAAATGCATGTGCGTTATTACTACTACTATTATTAGAGGCCGTTTTAGTGTTTACTATCATTTTTTTAAAATTTTAGGTGTTATTAAAATTTATTATGGTTTGTTAGGGTTTTAGGGTTTTTTATGGGTATATTAGCTTTTTTAAGGCTTTGGTGGGCGTTATTAGGATTTTATTAGGGTTTATTATGGTGTGTCAATGTTTATTAGGCACTATTAGGTATTTTTAGGGTTTTATTAGGATTGAGTTGGGTTTATTAGGGAATATTATGGTATATTTGTGTATATTTGTGTATGTCTAGGATTTATTAGGGTTTATTGTGATTCATTATAGTTTATTACTTTTTAAGAGGGTATATTAGGGTTTTTTAGTGTTTAGTAGTGTTTATTGGAGTTTATTTTCCCTTTTAAGATTTGTTAGGTTTTATAAGCATTTATTAGGGGTTTTAAAGCTTTTTAATGGTATATTTGTGTTTTTTCGGGTTTAGTGGGGTTTATTATAATTTATTATGGTGTGTTAAGGTTTATTAGTGTTGAGTAGGTATTTTTAGGTATTATTAGGGTTGAGACAGTATCTTTAAGGTTTTATTTGGGTTTATTAGGGTTGATTACTATTTATTAGGGTTGTTTAGTGATTTTTATGGTTTTCTAGGGTTTTTTAGTGTTTTTATTAGGGTATATGAGTGTTTTTAAGTTTTTTTTAATATATATGAGGGGTTGTTAGGGCTTTTTAGTTTTTATTAGTGTGTTTTTAGTGTTTTTGTGAATTTTTAATGGTTTAATAGCTTTTATTTAAATTTATTATGGTTTATTATTGTTTCTTGGGCTTTTTAATGGTTTGATTGAAGTTTTCTTATTTATTAGGGTTTAGTCGGGTTTTATTAGGTTTTGTTATGGTGTGTCAAGGTTTATTTGGGTTGAGAAGGTATTTTTAGGGTTTTCTTATGGTTTCATTAGGGTTTAGTAGTTTTTATTAGGGATGTTGAAGGTTTATTAGGGTGTGTTAGGGGTTTGTTAGTTTTTTTTTATTAGGTTATATTAGTGTTTGTTAGGTCTTTTTAGATAATATAGTATGTTTTTATTATTTGTGAGCATTTAGTTTTTTTGTGAGCGTTTTAGGGTTTATTTGGTTATATTAGAGTTTATTATGGTTTATTGGGGTATCTAGGGATTTTGAATGTATATTATCATTTTTTGTCTTCATTAGGTTATATTAGTGTTTTTAGGTCTTTAGGGAATATAGCGCGTTTTTATTCTTCGTTATCATTTTTTATGGATTGTCAGCGTTCTTAGGGTTTATTAGGTTATATTAGAGTTTATCAGGGTTTCTCGGGATTTTTTTAAGGTATACTAGCATTTTTTTTCATTATTAGGGTTTTGTAAGGTTTATTAGGGGTTATTATGGTGTGTTAAGGTTTGTTAGGATTGAGTAGGGTTTATTTAGCTTTATTTATGGTTTATTAGGGATTTCTAGGGTTTGTTTCGGGTTTGTATGGGTTTATTAGTGTTTGTTAGTGTCTATTAGGGTTGGTTATGGTTGTTTAGGTTTTCTTAACGTGTTTTTAGGGTTTATTAGGTTTTATTATCATTTATTAGGGATTATTAGGTTTTTTTGGGGTTTTATTAGTGTTGAGTAGAGTTTCTTAGGGGTTTTAGGGATTATAAGGTGTTTTTAGGGATTATTAGAGTTTATTAGGGGTTTATTAGGGTTTAATTTTTAATATTATGGTATATTAGGGTTTAATATTTTTGAGGGTTTTGAAGCGTCTTTAGGATTTTTGTAGCATTTTTTAGGGTTTGTGTAGCGTTGTTCGAGTTTATATCTCATTTTTTGTGTTTATGTAGCATTTTTAGGGATTAGTTAGCTGTTTTAGGTTTTATGTATCATTTTTAGGGTTTATGTAAAGTTTTTAGGGTTAATGTACAGTGTTTAGGGTTTAGGTTTTATGTAGCATTTTTTAGGGATTATGTTGCCTTTTCTGGGATTATTTAGCATTTTTAGGGGTGATGTGTCATTTATGTGGCATTTTTTATTGTTTATGTAACGTTTTTAGGGTTCATGTAGTGTTTTTAGGGTTTATATTGTGTTTTAGGTTTTAAGTAGCATTTTTTAATGTTTGTGTTGTGTTTTTTAGGGTTTATGTTGTGTTTTTAGGGTTTATGTTACAGCTCCAGGGCTTCTGTAGTGCTTTTTGGGTTTATGTAGCGTTTTTTGGGTTTATGTTTCATTTTTTGGTTTATGTTGCGTTTTAAGGTTTTTTGTTTCATTTTTAAGGTTTTAGGTAACTTTTTTAGGGTTTATGTATCTATTTGAGTCCTTTTTAGGTTTTAATGGATGTTTATGGTTTGAAGTTTTTTTGGGGTTTTAAGGGTATTTAACGGGTGTTTATGGTTTTTATGGTATTTGATGGATTTTTAATGGTTTTTTTTTGGGGGGGGTTATGGGTTTAGTTGTTATTTTGGGATTTATAGGGGTTATTAGGGTTTTTAGTGTGTTTTAGGGTTTGTTTGGGTATTGTAGCGGTTTTTAGGGTTTATATAATGCGTTTAGCATTATTTTTGTTTTTTGGGTTTTTTGGGGGTTTTTAGTGTTCTTTAGAGTTTAATATGATTCTTTAGAGTTCTTTAGGGTTTTTTAGGATTATTTAGGATTTATTAGTGTCCTTTAGGATTTGTTACAGTTTATTAGTGTTTTTATTGTATATTAGGGTTTTGTTGGGCTTTTGTAGGCATTAATAGCTTTTTCTAGGGTTTATCAACCTTTTTAGGGTTATTTAGGATTTATTAGAGTTTATTAGGGTTTATTTTATTTATTAGGGTTTAGTAACGTGTATTTGGGTTTATTACAATTTATTATGGTTTATTAGGATTTGTTAGGGTTTATTGCGGTTTATTAGGGGTTTGTTATGGGTTGTTTCAGTTTTTTACAATTTATTTGGTGTTGTTAGGATTTTTTACAATTTATTTGGGGTTGTTAGGGTTTTTTACAATTTATTTTGGGGTTATTAGGGTTTTTAGGGTTTATTAGGGGGTTCTAGGGTTTTTTAGGCTATTATTTGGTGGTTTTTGTTGCGTTTTGTTGGGTTTGTTAGGGTTTTTATTGATTATTAGGGTTTATTATGGTTTAATAGCGTTTTTTATTTTATATTAGGGGTTTTAGGGATTTTGTAGCATTTATTAGGGTCTAATAGAGTTTGTTGGGGTTTATTATAGGTTATTATGATTTATTAGTGTTTATTAGGGTTTTAGGGTTTCATAGTTGGTTTTAGGGGTTATTAGGGTTTATTAGTAGTTCTTAGGGGTTGTTAGTGGTTGTTAGGGTTTGTTAGGTTTTGTTAGGGTTTTTAGGGTTTGTTACGGTTTGTTTGAGTTGTTTGGGGTTTTATGTGTTTTTTGGGGGTTTATGTGTGTGTTTGGATTTTTTTTATGCATTGTTAGGGTTATTTTAGCGTTTTTTGGGGTTTTGTTACGTTTTGTGGGCTTTGAAGCATTTTTCGGTTATTTGTAGCAATTGTTGGTGTTTTTGTAGAGTTGTTAGTGGCTTTAGTGGTTCTTTAGGGTTTTTAGGGTTCTTTAGGGTTCTTTATGGTGTATTTGGGTTTCTTTTGAGGTTTTTAGGGTTTTCTAGGGGGTTTTAGGGGTTTTGAGGGTTTCATGGGATTAGTGAGTGTTTTTAGGCATTTTTATGCTTTTTACTGTTTTTTAGCGTTTTTAGGGGGTTTTAGTGTTTTTATCATTTTTTGATGTTTTTTGATGTTTTTTGAGGTTTTTTTTATGTTTTTTAGGGTTTTATGGTTTTTTCGGGTTTTTAGTGTTTTTTTGGGTTTTTCGGCGTTTTTTGGGGTTTTTTTGGGTTTTTTGGGGTTTTTAGGGTTTTGTCAGGTTTGTTAGGGTTTTTGTGTGAATATTAGCGTTTTATATGGTTTTATAGCATTTTTGTTGTATATTTGGGTTTTTTAGTATTTTGTAGCATTTGTTGGGGTCTAGTAGGGTTTTAGGGTTTATTACGATTTATTAGTGTTTATTAGGGTTTAATTGTGGGCTTCAGGGTTTATTATGGTTTATTATGGTTTATTATGGTTTATTATTGGTTGGTAGTGGTTTTTAGGATTTATTAGTGCTTATTAGAGTGATTTAGGGTGTCTAAGGCTTTGTTAGGCTTTCTAAGGGTGTGTTAGGGTTTCTAAGGCTAGGTTAGGGTTATTATGGGCGGGTTAGGGTTTCTAAGGGAGTGTTATGGTTTCTAAGGGTTTATAAGGTTGTGTTAGGGTTTCTATGGGTGTGTTGGGGTGTCTAAGGGTGTGTTAGGGTTTCTAAGGGTGTGTTAAGGATTTTAAGGGTGTGTTAGGGTTTCTATGGTTGTGTTAGTGTTTCTTAGGTTTACTTAGGGTTTTGTTAGGGTTTCTTAAGGTTTCATAGGGGTTTTTTAGAGTTTCTTCGGGTATTTTTGGGTTTATTGGGGTTTCTTAGTGCTTCGTGGGGTTTGTTAGGGATTGTTAGGAGTTTTTTGGGTTTGTTAGGGTTTGTTAGTGTTTTTTATGTTTTTTTAGGTTTTTTTGGTGTTTGTTAGGGTTTGTTAGGGTTTGTTAGGGTTTTTTAGGGTTGCTTAGTGTTTTCTAAGGTTTATTATGGTTTGTTAGGATTTTTCATGGTTTTAAATGGTTTTTATTTTTTATGGGGATATTCTTGGTTTTTTAAGGTTATTTAGTTGTTCAAGGTTGTCATAGATGTGTAGAGCTAGTTGCAAGATTCAATTTGATATGTGGTACTGGTGAAACAGAAACCCATAGTAGAAATTATGGACATTTTGAGGACTTATGGAAGTTTTGTGACTTTAAGAACGTGATAAGGTGTTCTTATTGGTCACAGATGTGTAGATCTAGTCGAAAGCTTTGATTTGATATATGTTAGAGGAAAAACAGACACCCGGGGTAGAAGTTATGGTCTTTTGGAGGGTTTAAGTATCTTTTTGGGCCATCAGGGATGTGAGAAGGTGATTCAGTGGTTATAGGATTGTAGGTCTAGTCACAAGATTTGATTTGATATGTGGTAGAGGCAAAACGGACACCCATAGAAGAAGTTATTGCAAAACGGACACCAGAAGCCAATCTTTTGACCATCCAAAGGGATTTTGGGTCTTTTGGGGTGTTGAAGAATTTCAGAAAGGGTTCCAGTAGTTACCAGAGTGTGTATATTTTCACAATCTTAGATTTGATATGTGGTAGATCAAAAATTAACACACGTAGAAGAAGTTATTGTCAGTTTAAATTGAGCAACTCTCCTAGCGCCTAAAACCCAAAGAAACACGTAACTCACTAAAATAGATATAACTTCTCCATCAGGTATCCATTTGACCACAATGAACAGTCAAATATAAACTCGTGAGATGAGTGAGGACAAAGTTTATTAGAAACTATGAGAAGATCGAAGAAATAAAGGATATATTAGTTATACCAGTCCAAAAAAAATTCCAACTTCAAACGACCATAACTTTCGCTACGGTTGTCCGTTTGAGCCCTAACACCTATCAAATCGAAAGTAGCAAAGAGGTATACATAGAAGGATTACTTGAACATAGTTCAAGTCATGTTTGATACCTTTAAATCCCATAAACCCATCAGAAGGCCTCCAAAACTCTATTTTCTTGTACGGATCCACCTCAAAGTTTTCTTAAAATGGTCATAACTTCTGATCTCTGTGTCTGTTCGGCCTCCGCCACCTATTTTTATCGTATTTTGTTCCATGAGATTCAGTTTGACTATTCACAGAGCAGAAATGGACACCCTAAGAAGAAGTTATTCCTTTTTCAATGACTCTGTGATTTGTTAGGATTTTCGAGACCCCATTTCTATCATTTTTCTCCCGTCTGCTGTTTTTTCAATCAACAATAATTAATTGTTACTGTTGTTGTTATTATTATTATTATTATCATCTCATCCACATGCACAAGCAGATGAACTTGCGTTATTACTGTTGTTGTTATTATTATTATTACCATGCACGTGCATAGGCAATGCACACACGTTATTTTATTATAACATGCGTTGTTATTGTTATTTTTACAATTATTATCATGGATGTTGTTGTTATTGTTGTTGTTGTTCTTGTTAATATCATCACATGAAAATTCACATGATAATGCACATACACGCACATTCAATGAACGTGTGTTATTTTATTATCACATGTGTTGTTAATAATAATAATAATAATAATGTTATTATTATTATTATTATTATCATCATCATCACATGCAAATGCAATGCACGATTGTTATTATTTATTACCATGCACATGCACACATAATGCACATGCAATATTCTATTATCACATGCATTGGTACTACTACTATCATCACCACCACTACTACTGTTATTACTAATACTGTTATTATTTCTATCATCACATGAAAATGTAGATGCACGTGCGTAATTATTTATTATTTATTACCATGCAATTGCAGATGCAATGCACTAGTATTATTCTTTTATTATTATTATTATTATCACAATTATTATTATTATTATTATCATTATCACATTAAACTTCACATGCATGTGCATTGTTATTTATTATTTACTACCATGCACGTGCATGCATTGTTATTATTATTATTACAATTAGAATTATTAATATTACCCTCAAATGTAAATGCACATGCACATGCATGTGCGTTATTATTTATTATTTACTACTATGCACGTGCACATGAAATTCACTTGCGTTATTCTATTTTTTTTTTATTGTATCATAAAATACAAATGCACATGAACATTCATTGTTATTTATAATTTATTACCATGCACGTGCATGTGTCATTATCATTATCATTACATGTAAATGCACATGCACGTGAGTTGTTATATATTATTTATTATCATGCACATGCAAATGCAATGCACTTACGTTATTTTATTATCACATGTGTTGTTATTATTTATTCTCATGCACGTGCACACATAATGCACGTGCATTATTCTATTATCACATGTGTTGTTATTTTTTATTTATTATCATTCACATGAAAATGCACATTCATGTGGAATTGGTTATAATTTATTGTTTATTACCATGCACATTCACATGCACATGCACTTGGATGTGCATTATTATTTATTATTTATTATCATTCACATGAACATGAACATACACATACACATGTAATTCACCTGTGTTATTTTTTATAATTTATTATTTATTATCATTCACATGAAAATGCGCAGGCATATGCACATGCACGTGCGTTACGATTTATTATTTAAATCATGCACATGCATGTGCATTATTACTATTATAATTATTAAAGGTATTTTTAGGGTTTATGAGCATTTTTAAGAATATTTAGGTGTTATTAACATTTATTATGGTTTTTTAGGGTTTTAGAGTTTTTTAATGGTATATTAGCGTATTTTAGGGGTTGGTGGGGGTTATTTGGTTTTTATTACGGTTTATTATGGCGTGTTAAGGTTTATTAGGTTTTATTATGTATTTTTAGGGTTTTATTAGGATTGAGTTTGGTTTACTAGGGAATATTATTTTATATTATGGTATATTTGGGTATGTTGAGGATTTATTACTGTTTATTATCATTCGTTAGGGATTATTTTTTTTAAGAGGGTATATTAGGGGTTTTAGGGGTTAGTAGTGCTTATTAGGTTTTATTAGTGATTTTAAGCTTTTTTTGGTTTTATTAGCATTTATTAGGGGTTTTAGGGCCTTTTAATGGTATATTTTCGTTTTTTAGGTTTTAGTGGGGTTTATTATGGTTTAATATAGTTTGTTAAGGTTTATTAAGGTTGAGTAGGTATTTTTAGGGTTTTATTAGGGGTGAGTAGGTATCTTTAGGGTTTTATTAGGGTTTATTTGGGTTGAGTAGTGTTTATTAGGGTTTTTAGGGATTTTTATGGTTTACTAGGGTTTTTTAGTGTTTTAGTTAGGGTATATGTGTGTTTTTTAGTTTTTGTTAATATATATGTGGGGTTATTAGGACTTTTTTAGTTTTATTAGCGTTTTTCTAGTGTTCGTGAGTAATTTTTTACGGTTTATTAGGTTTTATTAGAATTTATTATGGTTTATTAGGATTTCTAGGGATTTTTTATGGTTTCTTGGTATTTTTTTTGTTTATTGGGGTTTAGTTGGGTTTTATTAGGTTTTATTATAGTGGGTCAAGGTTTATTAGGGTTGAGAAGGTATTTTTAGGGTTTTATTATGGTTTTATTAGGGTTTATTAGTTTTTATTTGGGTTTATTAGGGAATTTTAGGGTTTGTTAGGGGTTTATTAGTTTTTTTGTTTTATTAAGTTATATTAGTGTTTGTTAGGTCTTTTTAGATAATATAGAGTTTTTTATTATTTGTTAGTGTTTTATTTTTGTTTGTGAGCGTTTTTAGGGTTTATTAGGTTATATTAGAGTTTATTATGATTTATTATGGTTTCTAGGGAATTTTATGGTATATTAGTGTTTTTTGGTCTTTATTAGGTTATATTAGGGTTTTTAGGTCTTTTTAGGTAATATAACAAGTTTTTATTGTTTGTGATCATTTTTTTTTGTTTGTGAGAATTTTGAGGGATTATTATGTTTTATTAGAGTTTATCAGGGTTTCTAGGGATTTTTAAGGTATACTAGCATTTGATTTCGTTATTAGGGTTTTGTAGGGTTTTATTATGGGTCATTATGGTGTGTTAAGGTTTTTTAGGGTTGAGTAGGGTTTATTTGGATTTATTTAAGGTTTATTAAAGATTTCTTGGATTTTTTGGGGGGTTTATTACGGTTTATTAGTGTTTATTAGTGTCTATTACGATTGGTTAGGTTTGTTTAGGTTTTCTAAATGTGTTTTTAGGGTTTGTTAGGTTTTAGTATCATTTATTAGAGTTTATTAGGTATTTTTGCGGTTTTATTTGGGTTGAGTAGTGTCTCTTAGGATTTTTAGGGATTATAAGGCATTTTTTGGGATTATTAGAGTTTATTAGGGGTTTATTAGGGTTTAATTTTTTATATTATGGTATATTAGGGTTTTATATTTTTGATGGGTTTGAGGCATCATTAGGCTTTTTGTAGCATTTTTTACTGTTTGTGCGTTGTTTGAGTTTATGCAGCATTTTTATTGTTTCTTTAGTGCTTTTATGGTTTAGTTAGTGGTTTTAGGTTTTATGTAACATTTTTTAGGTTTTATGTATTGTTTTTAGGGTTTCTGTAGCGTGTTTAGGGTTTAGGTTTTATGTAGCATTTTTAGGGCATATGTTGCATTTTATGGGTTTATGTAGCGTTTTTAGGGGTGATGTAGAATTTATGTTTCCTTTCTTAGGGTTTATGTAACTTTTTTAGGGTTTATGTTGTGTTTTTAGGGTTTATGTTGTGTTTTACGGTTTTATGTAGCATTTTTTAATGTTTATGTTTCCTTGTTTAGGGTTTTTGTTACGGTTCTAGTGTTTATGTAGTGCTTTTTGGGTTTATGTTGCGTTTTTTGGGTTTATGTTGTGTTTTTTGGGTTTATGTTGCATTTTTAGGGTTTAGGTTTCATTTTTAGGGTTTATTTAATGTTTTTTTGGGTTTATGTATCTATTTGTTTCTTTTTTTAGGGTTTTAATGGTTGTTTATGGTTTGTAGTGGTTTTTAGGGTTTTCTAAGGGTTGTTAACTGGTGTTTATGGTTTTTGTGGTATTTGATGGGTTTTCAATGGTTTTTTGGGGGGGTTTAAGGTTTTATTTGTTTTTTCAGGATTGATAGGGTTTTTTAGGGTTTTTAACGTGTTTACTGTTTGTTTGGGTATTGTAGCAGTTTTTAGGGTTTATGTAATGCGTTTTAGTGATTTTTTGGGTTCTTTAGGGGTTTTAAGTGTTCTTTAGGTTTTATTACAGTTCTTTAGGGTTTATTAGGGTTCCTTAGAGTTTATTAGTGTTCTTTAAGATTTCTTATGGTTTATTAGCATTTTTATTGTATATTAGGTATTTATTGTGCTTTTGTCGGCATTAATAGCTTTTTCTAGGGTTTATCAACCATTTTTAGGGTTATTTAGGATTCATTAGGGTTTCTTAGGGTTTATTTTATTTATTAGGGTTTATTAATGTGTATTTGGGTTTATTGTGATTTATTAGGGTTTATTGCGGTTTATTAGGGGTTTGTTATGGTTTGTTTCAGTTTGTTATGATTTATTTGGCATTGTAAGGATTAGTTAAGATTTATTTGGGGTTTTTAGGGTTTGTTACGATTTATTATGGGGTTATTAGGGTTTTTTAGTGATTGTTATTGGCATGTAGGGTTTTGTAGGCTATTATTTGGAAGGTTTTGTAGTGTTTTGTCGGGTTTGTTAGGGTTTTTATTGATTATTTGGATTTATTATGGTTCAATAGTTTTTATTATTGTGTATTAGGGGTTTTAGCTCTTTTATAGCATTTATTAGAGTCTAATAGTGTTTTTTACAGATTATTACAGGTTATTTTGATTAATTAGTGTTTATTAGGGTTTTAGGGTTTAATAGTGGGTTTCAGGTGTTATTTGGGTTTATTAGTGGTTCTTAGAGGTTGTTAGTGGTTGTTAGGTTTTGTTAGGGTTTATGAGGATGTGTGTTATTCTATTATCACACATTTTATTATTATCACTATTATCACTATCATTATTATCATTATCATTATTATAATTATCATTATTGTTATTACTATTATTATTATTATTGTTATCATCACATGCAAATGCATATACCCATGCGTTATTATTTATTATTTATCATTTATAATTTATTTCCATGAACGTGCATATGTTGTGGTTATTTTTGTTATTATTATTACTATTATTATTATTATTGTTATCATCACATGAAAATGCTCATGCACATCCGTTATTATTTATTACCAAGCACGCCCACATGCAAAGCACCTAAATTATTCTCTTATCACATGCATTTTTATTGTTATTGTTATTATTACTATTATTGTAATTATTGTTATTATCATCAAATGAAAATGAAAATGCATGTGCGTTATTATTTATTAACATACACGCGCCCATTCAATACATGTGTGTTATTCTGTTGTCACATGTGCTATTATTTTTAATATTACTATTATTGTTATTATTATCATCACATGCGCTATGAGTTATTATTTATTATCATGTACTGCACATGCACTGCATGTGCATTATTCTATTCTCACATGCATTGTTGGTATTATTATTATTATTGTTGTTGTTGTTGTTATTAGTATTATTATTATTATTTTCATCTCATGCACATGCACATGAACATGCATGTGCATTATTATTTATTTTTTATTACCATGCACGTGCACATGCGATAAACACATGTTATTTTATTATCACATACGTTGTTATTATTATTGTTATTATTATTATTGTGGTTATTGTTGTTTTTGTAGTTATTATTATTATCATCACTTGAAAATGCACGTGCAAATGCACATGCAAATATATAAACACGCACATTCAATGCACATCTGTTATTCTATTATCACATGTGATGTTAATAATAATAATAATAATAATAATAATATTATTATTATTATTATTATTATCATCGTCATCATCATCACATGAAAATTCAATGCACGCGCATTATTATTTATTACCATGCACGTGCACACATAATGAACATGCAATATTCTATTATCACATGCATTGGTACTCCTACTATTATCACTATTTCTACTACAGCTGTTATTATTATTATCATCACATGCAAATGAAAATGCACATGCTTTATTGTTTATTATTTATTACTATGCATGTGCATAAGCAATGCACTTGTATTATTCTTTTATTATAATAATTATTATTATCACAGTTACTATTATTATAATTATTATTATTATTATTATTTTCATTGTCATTATTGTTATCATTATCACATGAAAATCCACATGCATGTGCATTGTTATTTATTATTTATTAGCATGCACTTGCATGCGTTATTATTATTATAATTACAATTAGTATTATTAATATTATTATCAAATGTAAATGCATATGCACATGCATGTGAGTTCTTATTTACTATTATTTATTTATTATTTACTACTATGCACCTGCACATGCAATGCACTTGCATTATTCTATTATTATTATTATTGTTGTCTGTATTATCAAATACAAATGCACATGCACGTGCATTGTTATTTATTATTTATTACCATGCACGTGCATGCGTCATTATCATTATCATTAAATGTAAATGCACATACATGTGCGTTATTATATATTATTTGTTACCACGCACATGAAAATGCAATGCACTTGCGTTATTCTATTATCACATATGTTATTATTTATTATTTATTATCATTCACATGCAAATGCACATTCATGTGGACTTTGTAACTATTTATTGTTTATTACAATGCACATGAACAGGCACATGAACATGCACATGCACTTGCATGTGCATTATTATTTATTATTTATTATCATTCACATGCACATGCACATACACATGCAATTCACATGCGTTATTATTTATAATTTATTATTTATTATCATTAACATGCAAATGCGCATGCATATGCACATGCACGTGCGTTATGATTTATTATTTAAACCATGCACAAACATATGAACATGCACGTATGTTACTACTACAATTATTATTAGAGGTATTTTTAGGGTTTACTATCAATTTTTATGATTTTTGGTTGTTATTAACATTTATTATGGTTTGTTAGGGTTTTAGGAGTTTTTAATGGTATATTGGCGTTTTTTAGGGTTTGGTGGGGGTTATTAGGATTTTATTAGCGTTTATTATGGTCTGTTAAGGTTTATTAGGGTTTATTTGATATTTTTAGGGTTTTGCTTGGATTGAGATGGGTTTATTAGGGTATATTATTGTATATTATGGAATATTTGGTATGATCAGGATTTATTAGGGTTTATTATGGTTCATTAGGGTTTATTAATTTTTAATATGGTATATTTGGGTTTTTTAGTGTTTAGTAGTGTTTATTTGGGTTTATGAGCAATTTTATGCTTTGCTAGGTTTTATTAGCATTTATTACGGGTTTTAGGGCTATTTAATGGTATATTTGCATTTTTATGGTTTAGTGGGGTTTATTATGGTTTATTATGGTGTGTTAAGATTTATTAGGGTTGAGTAGGTATTTTTAGGGTTTTATTAGCATTGAGTCGGCATCTTTAAGGTTTCATTAGGGTTTATTAGGGCTGAGTAGGGTTTGTTAGGGTTTTTTAGGGATTTTTTGGGTTTACTTGGGTTTGTTAGTGTTTTTATTAGGGTATATAATTGTTTTTTAGTTTTTGTTAATATATATGAGGGGTTGTTATGACTTTTTAGTTTATATTAGCCTATTTTTAGTGTTTGCGAGCATTTTAATGGTTTATTAGATTTTATTTGAATTTATTATGCTTTATTAGGGTTTCTAGGTCTTTTTAATGGTTTGTTTGTGTTTGTTTTTTTATTGGGGTTTAGTTGGGTTTCATTAGGTTTTTTTGTGGTGTGTCAAGGTTTATTAGGGTTGAGATGGAATTTTTAGGGTTTTACAAGGGTTTTATTAGGGTTTATTCGTTTTTATTAGGGTTTATTAGGGATTTTTAGGGTTTATTAGTGGTTGTTAGGGGTTTATTAGTTTTTTTGTTTTATTATGTTATAATAGTGTTTGTTAGGTATTTTTAGATAATATAGAGTGTTTTTCTGGTTTGTGAGCATTTTGTTTTTTTTTTGTGAGCGTTTTAGGGTTTCTTTGGTTATATTAGAGTTTATTATGGTTTATTAGTGTTTCTAGGGATTTGTAAGGTATATTAGCGTTTGTTGTCTTTATTAGGTTATATTAGTGTTTTTAGGTCTTTTTAGGTAATATAAAGCATGTTTATTGTTGGTGATCATTTTTTTTTTGTTTGTGAGCGTTTTTAGGGTTTATTAGGTTATATCAGAGTTTATTAGTGTTTCTAGGGTTTTTTAGGGTATACTAGAATTTTTTTCTTTATTAGGGTTTTGAAGGGTTTTATTAGATGTTGTTTTGGTGTGTTAAGGTTTTTTAGGGTTGAGTAGGGTTTATTTGGCTTTATTTATGGTTTATTAGGTCTTTTTAGGGGTTTTTTGGGGTTTATTAGTGTTTATTAGTGTTTATTATTGTCTATTAGGGGTTTATTAGGGTTTATTTATTTTTTATAATATGGTATATTAGGGATTAATATTTTTGAGGGTTCTAAAGCGTCTTTAGGGTTCTGGTAGCATTTTTAGGGTTTGTGTAGCGTTGTTAGAGTTTATGTAGCATTTTTAATGTTTATGTAGAATTTTTAGGGCTTAGTTAGTAGTTTTAGATTTTATATATCATTTTTAGGCTTTATGTAACGTTTTTAGGGTTTATGTTGCGTGTTTAGGGTTTATGTTTTATGTAGCATTTTTTAGGGTTTATGTTGCATTTTCTGAGTTTATATTGCATTTTTAGTGGTGATGTAGCTTTTATGTTGAATTTTTAGGGTTCATATAACATTTTTAGGGTTCATGGAGTCTTTTTAGGGTTTATATTGTGTTTTTAGGTTTTATGTAGTATTTTATATGGTTTATGTTGCGTTTTTTAGAATTTATGTTGGGTTTTTAGGGTTTATGTTATAGTTATAGGGTTTATGTAGTGCTTTTAGGGTTTATGTAGCTTTTTTGGGTTTATGTTGCAATTTTTTGGTTTATGGTGTGTTTTTAGGATTTTTGTTGCATTGTTTTTTGGGTTTGTGCAATGTTTTAGGGTTTATGTATTTATTTGAAGCCTTTTCAGGGTTTTAATTGTTGTTTATGGTTTGTAGTGTTTTTTAGGGTTTTTAAGGTTTGTTAAGGGGTGTTTATGGGTTTTTATGGTATTTGATAGATTTTTAATGATTTTTTGGGGTTTTACTATGGGTTTATTTGTTTTTTGGGATTTATAGGGGTGTTAGGGTTTTTTAGTGTGTTTTATGGTTTGTTTGGGTATTGAAGCAGTTTTTAGGGTTTATATAATGTGTTTTAGTGTTTTTTGTGTTTATTAGGATTTTTTTAGTGTTATTTAGATTTTAATATCGTTCTTTAGGGTTTATTAGGGTTCTTTAGGTTTTATTAGTGTTATTTTGTATTTGTTACAATTTATTAGTGTTTTTATTGTATATTAGGGTTTTATTGGGATTTTGTAGGCATCAATAGCTTTTTCTAGGGCTTATCAATGTTTATAAGGTTATTTAGGATTTATTAGGGTTTATTAGGGTTTATTTTATTTATTAGGGTTTAGTAACGTGTATTTGTGTTAATTACGATTTATTAGGGTTTATTATGCTTTGTTAGGGTTTATTGCGGTTTATTAAGGGTTCGTTATGGTTTTTTTCAGTTTGTGATGAATTATTTGGAGTTTTTTGGATTTGTTACGAATTATTTGGGGGTGTAAGGGTTTTTTATGATTTATTTTGGGGTTATTAGGGTTTGTTAGGGTTTATTAGTTGGTTGTAGAATTTTGTGGGCTATTATTTGGAGGTTTTTGTAGCGTTTCGTCGGGTTTGTTTAGGTTTTTACTGATTATTATGGTTTATTATGGTTCAATAGTGTTTTTTATTTTATAGTAGGGGTTTTAGGGATTTTGTAGTGTTTATTTGCGTCTAATAGAGTTTCATAGGGTTTATTACAGGTTATTACGATTTATTAGTGTTTGTTAGGGTTTTTAGGGTTTAATAGTGGGTTTTAGGGGTTATTAGGGTTTATTAGTGGTTCTTTGGGGTTATTAGTGGTTGTTAAGGTTTGTAAGGTTTTGTTAGGGTTTTTAGGGTTTGTTATGATTTGTTTGTGTTATTTGGGGGTTTAAGCGTTTCTTGGGGTTTATGAGTGTGTTTGGATTTTTTATGCTTTGTTAGAGTCATTTTAGTGATTTTTGGGGTTTTGATGCATTTTGTGGGTTTTGAATCATTTTTCGGGTTTTTGTAGCAATTTTTAGGGTTTTTGTAGCATTGTTAGTGGCATTGGTGGTTCTTTAGGGGGTTTATAGGGTATAATTTTTTATATTATGTTATATTGGGGTTTAATAATTTTGATGGGTTTGAAGCATCTTTAGGGTTTTTGTATCATTTTTTAGTGTTTGTGAAGCATTTTTATAGTTTATGTAGCATTTTTTATGTAGCTTTTTAGGGTTTAGTTAGTAGTTTTAGGTTTTATGTATCATTTTTAGGGTTTATGTAACATTTTTAGGGTTTATGTAGCATGTTTAGAGTTTAGGTTTTATGTAGTATTTTTAGGGTTTTATGTTGCGTTCCTGGGTTTATGTAGCGTTTTTAGGGGTGATGTAGCATTTATGTTGCATTTTTTAGGGTTTATGTAACGTTTTTAGGGTTCATGTAGTGTTTTTAGGGTTTATATTGTGTTTTTAGGTTTTATGTAGCAGTTTTTAATGTTATTGTTGGGTTTTTAGGGTTTATGTTGTGTTTTTTAGGGTTTATGTTACAGTTGTATGGTTTATGTAGTGCTTTTAGGGATTATGTAGCGTTTTTTGGGATTATGTTGCGTTTTTTGGTTTATTATGTGTTTTTACGGGGTTTGTTTCATTTTTTCGGGGTTATGTAATGTTTTTAGGGTTTATGTAATGTTTTTAGGGTTTATGTATCTATTTGAAGCCTGTTTTAGGGTTTTCATGGTTGTTTATGGTTTGTAGTGTTTTTTAGGGTTTTTAAGGGTTGTTAACAGTTGTTTATTGTTTTTATGGTATCTGATGGAATTTTAATGTTTTTGGTGGGTTTATGGGTTTATTTGTTTTTTTTGGATTGATAGGGGTTATTATGGTTTTTAGTGTGTTTTAGGGTTTGTTTGGGTATTGTAGTGGTTTTAGGGTTTATATAATCTGTTTTAGCATTTTTTGGGTTCTTTAAGGATTTTATTGTTATTTAGAGTTTAATATGGTTCTTTAGGGCTTATTAGGGTTTTTAGGGTCTATTAGTGTTCTTTAGGATTTGTTACAGTTTATTAGTGTTTTTAATTGTATATTAGGGTTTTATTGGGATTTTGTAGGCATTAATAGCTTTTTCTATGGTTTATCAACCTTTTTTAGGGTTATTTAGGATTTATCAGGGTTTACATTACTTATTAGGGTTTAGTAACGTGTATTTGGGTTTATTAAGATTTATTAGGGTTTATTATGATTTGTTAGGGTTTATTGAGGTTTATTAGGGATTTGTTTTTTTGTTTCAGTTTCTTTGATTTATTTGGCATTGTTAGGAATTGTTATGATTTATTTGGGCTTGTTAGGGTTTTTTACGATTTATTTTGGGGTTTTTAGGGTTTTTAGGGTTTATTATTGGGTTGTATGGTTTTGTAGGCTATTATTTGGAGATTTTTGTCGCGTTTTGTCATGTTTGTTAGGGTTTGTAGTGATTATTAGGGTTTATTTTGGTTTAATAGTTGTTTTATTGTATATTAGGGTTTAAGGATTTTTTAGCGTTTATTAGGGTCTAATAGGGTTTGTTAGCGTTTATTACAGGTTATTAAGATTTATTAGTCTTTATTAGGGTTTAGTAGTGGGTTTTAGGGGTTATTAGGGTTTATTAGTGGTTCTTAGGGTAGATTAGTGGTTGTTAGGGTTTGCTAGATTTTGTTAGGGTTTTAGGGTTTGTTACAGTTGGTTTGAGGTGTTTGGGGTTTTATGTGTTTTTTTTGCTGTTATGGGTGTTTTTGGATTTTTTATGCTTTGTTTGGGTTATTTTAGCATTTTTTGGGGTTTGTTGTGTTTTGTGGGTTTTGAATCATTTTTCAGGTTTTTCTAGCAATTGATAAGGTTTATGTAACATTGATAGTTTCTTTAGTGGTTCTTTAGGGTTTTTAGGGTTCTTTAGGGTGTATTAAGGTTTCATTTGAGGTTTTTATGGTTTTCTATGGGGTTTTTAGTGGTTTTAATGATTTCATAGGGTTTGTTAGGGTTTTGTTAGGAATTTTTAGGCTTTTTTTTATTTTTAGTGTTTTTAGTGGTTTTTAGGTTTTTTAGGATTTTTTTGAGGTTTTTAGGGTTTTTAGGGTTGTTATCGGGTTTTTTCAGTATTTCCAATTTTTTTGGGGTTTTAGGGTTTTTTAAGGTTTCTTGGGTTTTTTAGGAATTTTTAGGGTATTTATGGTTTTTAGGGTTTTTAAGGGTTTTTTCGGTTTTTATGGTTTTTTAGGATTTTGTCAGGTTTTGCCAAGTTTGTTAGAGTTTTTTGTGAATATTTGCATTTTGAATGTTTCAATAGCATTTTTATTGTGTATTTGGTTTTTTAGGTATTTTGTAGCTTTCATTGGTGTCTAATAAGATTTTTAGGGATTATTACGATTTATTAGTGTTTATTAGTGTTTAGTAGTGGGCTTTAGGTTTTATTACGGTTTATTATGGATTATTATTTGTCGGTAGGGTTTGTTAGGATTTATTAGTTCTTATTAGAGTTATTTAGGGTGTGTAAGGGCTTGTTAGGGTTTCTAAGGGTGGTTTAGGGTTTTTATGGGTGGGTTAGGGTTTCTAAGGGTGTGTAATGGTTTCTAAGGGTTTTTAAGTTTGTGTTAGGGTTTCTATGGGTGCGTTGGGGTTTCTAAGGGTGTGATAGGGTTTCTAAGGGTGTGTTGGGGTTTCTAAGGGTGTTTTAGGGTTTCTAAGGGTGAGTTAGTGTTTCGTAGGTTGGCTTAGGGTTTTGTTAAGGTTTTTAGGGTTATGTTAGGGTTTCATATGGTTTCTTAGGGTTTTTAGTGTTTCTTTGGGTTTTTTGTGTTTATTTGGGTTTCTTAGTGCTTATTGGGATTTTTAGGACTTTTATGGTTTGTTAGGGTTTTTTTATGTTTTTAGGGGTTTTGGGGGTTTGTCAGTGTTTGTTAGGTTTTGTTAGGGTTTTTTAGTTTTTTTAGGGTTTGGTAGGGTTTGTTAGGGTTTTTCATGGTTTTTAATGGTTTTTAGTGTTTATGGGGTTATTCATGGTTTGTTAGGGAAATTTGTTTTTTCATGGTTGTCACAGATATGTAGAGCTAGTTACAATCCTCAATTTGATATGTGGTAGAGGTGAAATGAATACCCAGAGCAGAATTTATGGTCTTTTGGAGGAATTAAGGACCTTTTGGGACATTAAAAACATGATAAGGTGTTCCTATTTTCCACAGATGTGTAGATCTAGTCGAAAGCTTCGATTTGATATATGGTAGAGGCTAAACGGACACCCGAAGTAGAAGTTATGATCTTTTGGAGGGTTTAAGTACCTTTTGGGCCTTCAAATATGTTAGAAGGCGCTTCAGTGGTTATAGGAGTGTAGTTTTAGTCTCAAGATTTTATTTCATATGTGGTACATGCAAAACAGACACCCATAGAATAATTTATTGCAAAACGGGCACCAGAAGCCAATCTTTTGACCATCCAAAGGGATTTTGGGTCTTTTGAGGTGTTGAAGAATGTAAGAAAGGGTTCCAGCGGTTACCAGAGTGTTTATATTTTCACAATATTCGATTTGATATGTGGTAGAGCCAAAATGAACACACGTAGCAGATTTTATTGTGGTTTTAAATTGAGCAACCCTCCTAGCGCCTAAAAACCTAACAAACCCGCAACTCACTAAAATAGGCATAACTTCTCCTTCGGGTTTCCGTTTGAGTGCTGTGACTAGTAAAATTGAAGATCGTGAGATGAGTGAAGATAATGTTTAATATAATCTATGATAAGATCAAAGAAACATAAGATATATTACTTATACAACTCCAAAAAAAGTCCAACTTCAAACGGTCATAACATTCACTCCGGTTGTCCGTTTTATCTCTACCATATATCAAATCGAATGCAGTGAAGAGATCTACACAGAAGGATAACTTGGTCAAAGGTAAAGTCATTTTTGGGACCCTAAAATCCCAAAAACCCATTAGAAGGCCTCCAGAACTCCATTTCCGTGTCCGGATCCCTGTCAAATTTTTTCTAAAAATGGACATAACATCTGATCTGTGTGTTTGTTCAGCCTCTGTCACATGTTTTTATCGTACTTCGTTCCATGAGATTTAGTTTGACTATTCAGGGAGCAAAAATGGACACCTGAAGAAGAAGTTGTACCTTTTTTAATGGCTCTGTGATTTGTTAGGATTATCAAGACACCATTTCTAGCACTTTTGTCTTATCTTCTGTTTTTTCAAACAAGTATAAATAATTATTACTGTTATTATTATTATCATCATCGTGTCATGAAAATGCACTTGCACATGAACGTGCATTATTATTTTATTCTTATTACCATGCACGTGCACATGCAATGAACACACGTTATTTTATTATCACATGCGTTCTTATTATTATTGTTGTTATTATTATTATTGGGGTTGTTGTTGTTATTGTTTTTGTTGTTGTTGTTGTTGTCATCACATGAAAATTCACATCCAAATGCACATAAACGCACATTCAATGAACATGTGTTATTCTATTATAACATGCGTTGTTATTGTTATTATTATTAATATTATTAATATTATCATCATCATCAACAACAACAAATGAAAATGCAATGCACGTGAGTTATTATTTATTACCATACACATGCACATGTAATGAACATGCAATATTCTATTATCATATGTAGTAGTACTACTACAATTATCACTGCTACTACTGCTACTATTACAACTGTTGTTATTATTACTATCATCACATGCAAATGTAGATGCACATGCGTTATTATTTATTATTTATTACCATGTACGTGGATATGCAATGCACTTGTATAATTCTTTTATTATTATTATTATTATTACTATTATTATTATTATGACAGTTATTATTGTTATTAATATTATTGTTATTGTTATCATTATCACTTGAAAATGCACATGCATGTGCATTGTTATTTATTATTTATTACCATGAAGGTGCATGCGTTGTTATTATTATTATTATTATAGTTAGTATTATTAATATTATCATCAAATGTAAATTCAAATTCACATGCACGTGCGTTCTTATTTAGTATTATTTATTTATTATTCACTAATATTCACTTGCACATGAAATGTACTTGCATTATTCTATTATTATTATTATCATCATCATCATCATCATCATCATCATTATTATTAATATTTATATTCATGTTGTTTTTGTTGTTTGTATCATCAGATACAAATTCATATGAATGTGCATTGTTAGTTATAATTTATTACCATGCACGTGCAGGCGTCATTATCATTATCATTACATGTAAATGCACATGCACATGCGTTATTATATATTATTTATTATCATGCACATGAAAATGAAATGAACTTTCATTATTCTATTATCAGATGTGTTATTATTATTTATACTAATGCACGTGCACATGCAATGCACGTACGTTATTCTATTATCACGTGTGTTATTATTTATTATTTATTATCATTCACATGAAAATGAAAATTCATGTGGACTTAGTTATTATTTATTGTTTATTACAATGCACATGCACATGCACATGCACATTCACATGCACGTGAACTTATATGTGCGTAATTATTTATTACTTATTATCATTCACATGAACATGCACATACACATGCAATTCACATGCGTTATTATTAATAATTTTTTATTTATTATCATTCACATGCAAATGCGCAGGCGTATGCACATGCAGTGCGTTATGATTTATTATTTAAACCATGCACATTCATATGCACATGCACTTGTGTTTTTACTACAATTATTATTAGAGGTATTTTTATTGTTTACTATAATTGTTCAGTATTTTTAGGTGTTATTAACATTTATTATTGTTTGTTAGGGTTTTAGGATTTTTTAATGGTATATTAGCATTTTTTAGGGTTTGGTGGGGGTATTAGGATTTTATTAGGGTTTATTATGGTGCGTCAAGATTTATTAGGGTTTATTAGGTATTTTTAGGGTTTTATTAGGATTGAGTTGGCTTTATTAGGGTATATTATGGTATATTTGGGTATGTTTAGGATTTATTAGGATAAATTATGGTTTATTATGGTTTATTAATTTTTAAGAGGGTATATTAAAGTTGTTTAGTGTTTAGTAGTGTTTATTAGGGTTTGTTAGAACTTTTATGCTTTATTATGTTTTATTAGCATTTATTAGGGGTTTTAGGGCTTTTTAATGTAATATTTGCGTTTTTAGGGTTTAGTGGGGTTTATTATGGTTTATTATGGTGTGTTAAGGTTTACTAGTGCTGAGTAGGTATTTTTAGGGTTTTATTAGGGTTGAGTTGGTATCTTTAAGGTTTTATTAAGGTTTATTAGGATTCAGTATGATTTATTAGGGTTTTTTGGGGATTTTTAGGGTTTACTAGGGATTGTTAGTGTTTTTATTAGGGTATATGAGTGTTTTTAGTTTTTTTTATATATGAGGGGTTGTTATGACTTTTCAGGTTTTATTAGCATGTATTTAGTGTTTGTGATCATTTTAATGGTTTATTAGATTTTATTTGATTTTATTATGGTTTATTAGGGTTTCTAGGGATTTTAAATGGGTTTTTTGGGTTTTTTGTTCATTGGGATTTACTTGGGTTTTATTAGGTTTTGTTATGACGTGTCAAGGTTTATTAGGGTTTAGAAGGTATTTTTAGGGTTTTATTATGATTTTATTTGGGTTTATTAATTTTTATTAGTGTTGATTAGGGATTGTTAGGGTTTATTGGGGTTTGTTAGGGGTTTATTAGTTTTTTTGGTTTTATTAGGTTATATTAGTGTTTGTTAGGTCTTTTTAGATAATATAGAATGTTTTTATTGTTTGTGAGCATTTTTTTTGTTTGTGAGTGTTTTTAGGGTTTCTTAGGTTATATTAGAGGTTATTATCGTTTATTATGGTTTCTAGGAATTTTTATGTTATATATCATTTTTTGTCTTTATTAGGTTTTATTAGTGTTTTGTGGTATTTTAGGTAATATAGCATGTTTTTATTCTTTGTGATCGTTTTTTCAATGTTTGTGATCATTTTTAGGGTTTATTAGGTTATATTAGGGTTTATCGGGGTTTCTAGGGATTTGTTAAGGTACACTAGTATTTTTTTCTTTATTAGGGGTTTGTTGGGTTTTATTAGGGATTATTATGGTGTGTCAATGTTTTTTTAGGGTTGAGTAGGGTTTATTTGGATTTATTTATGGTTTATTAGGGATTTTTAGGGTTTTCTTTGGGTTTATTAGGATTTATTAGTGTTTATTAGTGTCTATCAGGGTTGGTTAGGGTTTTTTAGGTTTTCATAACGTGCTTTTAGGGTTTATTAGGTTTTATTATCATTTATTATGGTTTATTACGTATTTTTGGGGTTTTATTAGGGTGGAGTAGAATTTCATTGGGTTTTTAGGGGTTATAAGGTGTTTTTGGGATAATTAGAGTTTATTAGGGGTTTATTAGGGTTTAATTATTTATATTATGGTATATTAGGGTTTAATATTTTTGAGGGTTTTAAAGCGTCTTTAGGGTTTTTGTAGAATTTTTTTAGGGTTTGTGTTGTATTGTTAGAGTTTATGTAGAATTTCTAGTGTTTATGTAGCATTTTTAGGGTTTAGTTAGCAGTTTTAGATTTTATGTATCATTTTTAGGGTTTATGTAACGTTTTTAGGGTTTATGTAGCATGTTTAGGGTTTAGGTTTTATGTTGCATTTTTTAGGGTTTATGTTGCGTTTTTTGGGTTTATGTTACATTTTTAGTGGTGATGTAGCTTTTATGTTTTATTTTTTAGGCTTTATGTAACGTTTTTAGTGTTCATGTTGTGTTTTTAGGGTTTATATTGTGTTTTTAGGTTTTATGTAGCATTTTTTAATTTATATGTTGTGTTTTTAGGGTTTATGTTGTGTTTTTAGGGTTTATGTTACAGTTCTAGGGTTTAGGTAGTGCTTTTAGGGTTTATGTATCGCTTTTTGGGTTTATGTTGTGATTTTTGGTTTATGTTTCGTTTTTTGGGTTTTTGTTGCATTTTTAAGGGTTTATGTAACATTTTTTGGGTTTATGTATCTATTTGAATCCTTTTTAGGGGTTTAATGGCTGTTTATGGTTTGTAGTTTTTAGGGTTTTTAAGGGTTGTTAATGGGTGTTTTTGGTTTTCTATGGTATCTGATGGATTTTTATTGGTTTTTTGGTGGGTGGTTTATGGGTTTTTTTGTTTTTTTGGGATTGATAGGTGTTATTAGGGTTTTTTAGTGTGTTTTAGGGGTTTTTTTTGGGTATTGTAGTAGTTTTTAGGGTTTATATAATCTGTTTTAGCATTTATTTGGGTTCATTATGATTTTTAGTGTTCTTTAGAGTTCAATGTGGTTCTTTAGGGTATATTAGGGTTCTTTAGGGTTTATTAGTGTTCTTTAGGATTTGTTACAGTTTATTAGATTTTTTAATTGTATATTAGGGTTTTATTGGGATTTTGTAGGAATTAATAGCTTTTTCTAGTGTTTATCAACCTTTTTTAGGGTTATTTAGGATTTATTAGGGTTTACTAGTGTTTATTTTATTTATTAGGGTTTAGTAACATGTATTTGGGTTTTTTACGATTTATTAGGGTTTATTATGATTTGTTAGGGTTTAATGGGGTTTATTAAGGGTTTTTAGGGTTTGTTTCAGTTTGTTATGATTTTTTTGGTGTCATTAGAATTTTTTACTATTTATTTGGGGTTGTTAGGGTTTTTAAGATTTATTTTTGGGTTATTAGGGTTTTTAGGGCTTATTAGTGGGTTGTAGGTTTTTGTAGGCTATTATTTGGAGGTTTTTGTAGTGTTTTATATGGTTTGTTAGGGTTTTTAGTAATCATTTGGGTTTATTATGGTTTAATGGTGTTTTTTGTTGTATATTAGGGGTTTTATGGCTTTTGTAGCGTTTATTAGGGTCTAATAGAGTTTGTTTGGGTTTATTACAGGTTATTACGATTTATTAGTGTTTATTAGGGTTTTTAGGGTTTAATAGTGGGTTTTAAGGGTTATTAGGTTTTATTAGTGGTTCTTAGGTGTTATTTGTGGTTGTTAGGGTTTGTTAGGATTTGTTAGGGTTTCTAGGGTTTGTTTGAGTTGTTTGGGGTATTATGCATTTTTTTTGGTTTTATTGTAGCACCCCAAACATTTTATGGTATATTTCTGTTAAATACATTCTATTCATCACTGTGTTCCTTTGAAACAACAATATGTTATTTAGGATATAGTCAAAACCAAGCCATTAAATATAAATTTTCCACTTCTATGTTTTTAATTTCGAGAATTGGTCATCTAGAGTTATGATCAGTAAGTTATTTAGAGTCTGATAGAACAAACTTCATTTTTGGTGAATAGTAACATACCTTTATGAATAGTAATATGAATAGTAATATGAACTTATGTATAGTAAATAATATTATTATTTCATTTTCTTAAGGAAACATGATAATGAGATCTTAATTAGTTTTTCAATGAGAAATAAAACTAATTGCACTTTAAGATTGTTATTTTTGAATTAACTATGAATTTATTTAAAAATTTAATTAATAATATTTAGAAAATTATTTTTGGAAAATGGATTTCACTTTTGAATTTTACACGTCGAAAAATGGTTAGGGTTAATTTTGGGAATTTTTCTGAAATAGTTGATTTTTCAGTGAATAGTAAAAAAAATACCATTTTTAGATTCGGTGTGTTTATGACATCATTAATGATTAAATAATGATGTCATAAATCTGGTCGACTTTTGTATAGTTAAATAATATGTGAGGTGTACCAATTGGATTATACCATGGGAAAATACCATGGGCAAGCCCATGGTTTTGCAGAAACCACTCATGAGGTGTCCCTTGAAAATTATTAAAATAATCCCACACTTTTCTTATAAATACCAACTCTTCCTTTCATTTAATTAATTTACAATTCTCCCTCAATGATTTTCTGGCCTACTTTCCTTAATATTAGTCCTCATAAGTTTTCTTCAAGCTTCCAAGGTCCAAACCTTCATGTTTTAAAGGGTACTCTACAGGGTAAGAAAATTATCAATTTCTTTCTTTTTTCCTTTCAAGTTCTTTTTTATGTGGTATATATTTCAAGTTTCCATACCATGTTCTTATTTATCTCTTATTATTCACTTAATAAATATTATTATTCTTTTTTTTATAGGTTACCCATGTCCCCTCTCTTTTTAATATTTTCTAAAACCATGTTGTGTAGCTGTTAGGCTGCCGAATTTTTGTAAGCGATTTCAAAATTATGCGTTTATTTTGAATTCTTTATTTATTCTTTCTTCATCTATTCTTACCCAAGAGGAATGAAATATCCATAATCTTGTATATTCTAGATTTTCTAATGTTCATGAGAAATTCATCATCAATCATCTTCATTCCCCTACTTGTTCAAAGAATTAAAAACATTGTCTGTGACGTGTCGAATTACTGACATCGTAGACGATGTGATTTCAATTCGCATTAATTATTTAAAGTCTGGTCATGAAACCATTTATATAGTTGAAACAGGTTAAAATATATGTGTTATTACTCACCCATGGTTCTGTAATTCTTTGGTACTCATGGTTCTAATTTATAAAACAAAATGAGGTTGTTATTATCAAAGAACCACTAAAACGATCTCAACGAACATCATTAATGTTTTAACTAATGAATCATCATCATGGTATATAACCCAAAATTATTATAATATCATTTATATATCCATAATTTCATTAATAATATGTATTAACAATTATGTATGTTTAACCATGTTTCAAATGAACTTCCATTCATGGAAACAATTTACGAACCCTGAAAATCAAGGGAGAAAATGCTTCCAAAACATGAAAATTAAACCAATTAAACCCATATAAAGGGACATGAATGAACCTAATAAGGTTACACTAAATCAATTAAATGTATAGGAGGTTCTGGAAATATTAATTAAGGTTTCTAAATGTAATTATTCAGGCCATTAAAACAAAGGAAGAACACACTCGAGCATAAGGTAAGGGGTTTCTCATCTCATTTTCATTTCTGTGAGATTTTCATTGTTCGACACTTATTTCTTGTATGTGGTATATGTGTACTTCCATTTTACATATAATAACATGATTATTTTTAAATTCATTTGATTCTTATTAAGTTTTGGTCATATGATTTGAGTGATTACATTGGGCTAAGGGACTTTGTCTCAACTACCATTTCGTTGTGACTAACTTTGTATTGTGCACCTAATAATCCATATGTGGTGTACCTAAGGCCCATTTGAGATCACTTTTCATTTGAAATTATTTTTATATTAAATATACATAATCTCATATCATGGATATGTTTGTTGTATAAATAGTATACCATTTTACATACGGTGTTTATTTTGAAAGTTATTTTAATTATGGAATTATTGATAAATATGTATACTCTACTCTATACGGATATTGATAAGGCATATTGATCTTGTATTTAATCAATGTATAAAGAATGATTTGGAAAATATATGGAGGGTGGGGCCCTCTATAGCCCCTCGATGCATTGGTAGGTCTCATGAGACAAAATAGTTTGGCGACAAACCCTTTGAGTTTGTTTAAAAAAAACTGATGGGTTTCTACCCACAGTAGTAAACCATTTTTACATTATAGTGGTTTCATGTTCCAGATACATGATGTCCAATTAATAAGAGTTCTCTCTAATCATTGTCAGTTATTATTATTATCCATGAGGTTTTCACTATGAAAAAATCCATGGATGCAGTTTCATTCTCATTTTATTATTGTCATTAGTTATTCATTTTTTTCACTATGCAATAATTATTATGTTAGATCAAATGTAATTCACTTATTATTGAACCCATGCTTATGCTATTTGTAACCCTTACTAAGAATTTGAGCTCACCCCTTTCATTTTTTACCTTCAATAGGTTATGAGGAGGAGGTTATTTATTGAGTGCTAGTGGATGCCGTTTTTGTTTTTCATTATGGATTGTATCTTTTAACCTTATCCAATGTAATTTATGTTAAATCAATGTATCTAGTTTCTTCCAGACTACTAAACTAATCGTTACTTCATGATTTTCATTCCTTCTAACCATGACAATATCACAAGTAATGCATCGGATCCAGCCTAGAGGGGTCAGGGTGTTACAGCTGATATCAGAGGAAGTTTAGTAGAACACTTGGAAACTAGACTAGGAAATTTATAGTAGGGAACAAAGACCTAAGGTAGTATTTGAGGATAAACGTACAGGAACATCCTGGTATTTTGGTAAGGGATAGATTATGTGGATTTTTCAAGAAATACATCCCTGTCTGGATACGATTAGGTAGAGGCGGCTCCGGCACAGATGTATCTAGGTGTAAAACCCGAAAACACCGCATTGAGCTAGACTCGAACGGGAACTGGTGCAAGACAATGGGCTTTGCTGGACTCTTGGTTATGACACTCCTGGGGGATATGCTTAGGATAAATCATATTTTCTATTTGAGATTTATAAGATCAGATATGCATTGAATTTTAATCTATGTTGAGTGATTTTATATTTGATATTCATAAACTAATCTACTGTACCCCATTATTTAGAAATGGCGTCTAATGGGAGAAGCAGAATCAATACTCGTGGCCAAGGTAGAGATCTCCCTACTGAGGAAGTCAACATAGTCAATGTTGGAGCAGATCAGATCATGAAAATATTGGGACAACTTACTAAATTTGTAGCAAATAACCATTCAACACCTATGTTGGATCGTTTCATGCAGTAGAAGACATCATCTTTCAGCGGGACTACTAATCCAGTAGTTTCTGAACAATGGATCAAGTCCCATGAAATGATATTCATGGCATTAAGATGCAATGAAAATGAAAAGGTAGCACTGGAAGTATATTTTCTCAAGGGAGATGATGATAAATGATGGTCCCTGATTCAAATTACCACGGAGGAAGAAGATATAGAGGATATGGAATGGAGTAATTTTAAGGAAATATTCTACAAAAAATATTTCCCTCGTGAGAAACGAACTGAAATGAAGAGGAAATTACTTGGCTTGAAACAAAGGGAAGAAGACAGTGTTGTGGACTATGAGGCTACCTTCACAAGGCTATCCAGGTATGCTGTGGATTACGTATATGACTCAACGGACAAGATTTATCATTTCTTTGAAGTACTTAAGACAAGTCTTCGGAGGGAACTGGATTCTCAATCATTTTCAGAATATGATAGAATTGAATCAAGTGCTATCAAAACAGAGAAGGAATTTGCAAGATCAAATTTTTTCAAAGGAAACCAAGAAAAGAAGTGACATTCTGATAACAAAGGAAAAGGAGAAGCACCAAATAAGATCTAAGGAATGAATAGTTTCCCATTATGCGAGAACTGTGGAAAGAATCATCTTAGGAAATGCTTGAAAGTCAAGAGAGTCTGCTATAACTACGGAGAAAAGGGTCATCGATCTGATGAATGGAAGGGGAAGAAACAATTCCATGATGTTCAATGCTACAACTACAGAGAGATGGGAAAATATGCAAATGAGGTTTCTAAGTTCCATGGAATCATGCCTCATAAAATGCAAACAGATCAAGGGAGAGCCTATGCGATTACAACCGCGGAGGTTGATGTTCCTAGTGACGTGGTGGAAGGTAATTTAATTGTTTCCTCAAACATAGCCAACACTTTATTTGATTCTGGATCATCGCATTCATTTATATCATCTCATTTTTCCATGAAAATTAGATGTGTCCAATTTAATTGAAGAAAGGAGTTGTCATTCAAAACTCCCAGGGGATGTATCATTGCAACAAAGGCATGACGACTAGTCCCCCTCCAAACACCAAAATGTGCTTTAATTTCTATCCTTATCATCATACCCATGACTGAATTTGATATAATTCTCTGTATGTATTGGCTATGAAATTATGATACGGGGATTTATTGCATGAAAAAGGATGTTACAATTTTTGGAAATGGTGTAGAATCCCTTGTCTTTAGGGAAGAAACTTTGCCACCTGATTCTTATCTAGAACCACCCCTAGTAGCTCTATTGAATGAAATACATGAAGAGGAAGATAAACCAATATCTATGGGAGAGGAAAGAAATCTTCAAATAGAGGATGTGCATATAGTGAAAGAGTACATAGATGTTTTTCCAGAGGATTTACCTGGACATCCTCCAGAGCGGGAAATTGAGTTTTCCATTGACTTAATTCCTGGTGCAAGAACTATATTAAAGACCCCATATAGAATGGCCACTATAGAGCTAGTAGAGCGGATGAAAAAACTAGAAGAGTTGAGTGACAAAGGATTTATTCGACTTAGTGTTTCTCCATGGGGAACCCATGTCTTGTTTGTAATGAAGAAAGATGGATCCATGAGGATATGCATTGATTACTGAGAAATCAATGCTATTACAATAATGAATAAGTATCCTCTACCCTGGATTGATGATTTATTTGATCAAATTCATATATCTCAATACTTTTCAAAGATTGACCTTCGATCTGGATATCATCAGCTGAGTGTGAGGAAGGAAGATATTCTGAAGACAACATTTCAAACTAGGTATGGGCATTACGAGTTTACAGTGATGCCTTTTGAACTGAGGAATGCACCATCTGTTTTCATGGATTTAATGAATAGAGTTTTAAAGGAATATATAGATAAATTTTTTGTGATATTCATCAATTATATCCTTGTATACTAAAAAATCTATAAAGACCATGAGATTCACTTGCGAGTTATTCTGGGATCTCTTAGAAGAAATCAATTATATGGGAAGTTTAGCATGTGTGAATTCTGGCTTCAGTCAGTTTCTTTTATTGGCCATATTGTCTCGATGGATGGAATCCTAGTTGATCCTGTGAAGGCAAAGGCAATCCAAGATTGTCCCATTCCAACAAACATAACTGAGGTACGCCGTTTTATTGGCTTAGCAGGTTATTATTGGCATTTCGTGCAGAATTTTTCCCGACTGGATAACCCGCTAACAAAGCTCACGTGAAAAGGGGTTAAATTTGTTTGGACAAAAGATTGTGAAGAATGTTTTGATGAACTAAAGAGAAGATTATTCAATGCTCCTATATTGACTCTACCATCGGGGAATGATGGGTTTTCTATTTATAGTGATGCTTTAAAGAAAGGACTTGGTTGTGTCCTTATGCAAAATGATAGGGTTATTGCTTATGCATCACGACAGCTAAAAATTCATGAGAAAAACTATCCTACTCATGATCTTGAGTTAGCTATTGTAATATTTTCTTTGAATATGTGGAGACATTATCTCTATGGTGAAAAATGAGAGATTTATACTGATCACAAGAGTTTGAAGTATATTTTCTCACAGAAAGAACTCAACATGAGGCAAAGGATATGGCTTGAACTACTCAAGGATTACGATTACATGATACACTACCACCCGAGAAAGGAAAATAAGGTGGCAGATTGTTTGAGGACAAAGGATCATGGAGTTTTGAATAAGATGAGAGTTGAAAGGGATCCTATTTTCATGGATCTAGTAAAGATGCATATGGGGATAAACATGTAAGGTGAAACATCAATTCTTTTTCAAATGGTTGCCAAAACATATTTACTAGAAAGGATAAAAAGTTCTCAGGCTGATGATGAGGAATTTCAAAAGAATATTAAATCTGTGAATGATGGGAGATTGAGTGACATCGTATATGAAGATGGAATTTTGAAATTTGGGACGAAACTTTGTGTTCATGATATTCCTGATTTAAAAAGGGAATTTTTGGATGATGCTTATAGTTCCAATTTCTCTATACACCCTGGTTGAACTAACATGTATAGAGATTTGAAGGAACATTTTTGGTTGGTAACATAAAGAGGGAGATTGCTGATTTTTTGTCAATATGTATGGTTTTTCAACAAGTGAAAGTTAGAAGGAAACAGCCTGTAGGAGTATTGCATCCTCTTCCCATACCTGAGTGGAAATGGGATAATATCACGATGGACTTTGTCATGGGACTACCAAAGACTCCTAGAAGGAACGATGCAATATGGGTCATTGTTGATCGTCTTACCAAGTCAGCACATTTTCTTGCTATAAGAGAAGATCTTCCATTTGAATGTCTAGAAAAAATATATATTAATGATGTTGTGAGGCTTCATGGAGTTCCCCTATTGAATGTTTTTGATTGTGATCCACGTTTTACATCAAGTTGCTGGAGAATTCTCCAGAAGGCTTTGAATTCTGAGCTTCATATGAGTACTACATATCACCCTCAAACTAACAGACAGTCTGAAAGAACTATTAAAACTCTGGAAGACATGCTGAGATCATTCTCTCTTGACTTCCAAGGTAAGTGGGATCAATACTTACCTTTGGTGGAATTTTCCTACAACAATAGTTTCCACTCTAGTATTCAAATGGCTCCATATGAACCATTATATGGAAAGAGATGTCTAACTCCAACTTGTTGGGATAAAGTTGGTGAAAGGAAACTTATAGGCCCCGAACATATTGAAGAGACCACAGAAAAGGTGAAGAAAATACAAGCCCATATTAAAGCATCCCAAAGTAGGCATTAGAGTTATGCTGACAACCAGAGAAAGGACATGGAATTTCAAGTGTGAGATCATGTATTTCTGAAAGTATCTCCATGGAAGGGCGTCTTAAGGTTCAATAAGAAAGGGAAACTGAGCCCCAGGTACATCAGACCATTTGAAATCTTGGGAAGAATAAGTGATGTAGCTTACCATTTAGCGATGCCACCAAATCTCTCCAGAGTTCATGATGTGTTCCACATATCATTATTAAAGAAATACATTCCTGACCCAACGCATGTACTCACATATGAATGAATAGAGCTGGAACCGGATTTTTCATGCTGTCAAAAGCCCATCAGGATTCTTGACACAAGGGAGCAGGTATTGAGAAATCGAACAACTCGTCTAGTAAAGGTTCTTTGGAGAAACCAGAATTTGGAGGAAGAAACATGGTAACCAGAGGATTTCATGAAAAAGAACCACCCACATCTTTTTGGTGGGCTATGTACATAAAATTTTGAGGTCGAAATTTCTGAAGGAGGTAATAATATAGCACCCCAAACATTTTATTGTATGTTTCTGTTAAATACATTCTATTCATCACTGTGTTCCTTTGGAACAACACTAGGTTATTTAGGATTTAGTCAAAACCTAGCCATTAAATATAAATTTTCCGCTTCTATGTTTTGAATTTCGAAAAATGGTCATCTCAAGTTTTGATCAGTAAGTCATTTGGAGTCTGATAGAACAAACTTCATTTTGGGTGAATAGTAACATACCATTATGAATAGTAATATGAACAGTAATATGACCCTTATGAATAGTAAATAATAATAGTATTTCATTTTCATAAGGCAATAATATAATGAGATCTTAATTATTTTTTCAATGAGTAATAAAACTAATTGCACTTTAAGATTGTTATTTTCGAATTAACTATGAATTTATTTAAAATTTAAATTATTAATATTTATAAAATTATTTTTGAAAAATGGATTTCACTTTTTAATTATACACGTCAAAAAATGGTTAGGGTGAATTTTGGGAATTTTTCTGAAACAGTTGATTTTTCAGTTAATAGTAAAAAAATACAGTTTTTTGTTTCGGTGTGTTTATGAAATCATTAATGATGAAATAATGATGTCATAAATCTGGTCGACTTCTGTATAGTTAAATAATATGTGAGGTTTCACAAGTGGCTTATACCAATGGAAAATACCATGGTCAAGCCCATGGTTTTGTAAAAACCACTCATGAGGTGTCCCTTGAAAATTATTAAAATAATCCCTCACTTTTCCTATAAATACTAACTGTATCCTTAATTGAATTCATTTACAATTCTCCCTCAACGAATTTCTGGCCTCCTTACCTTCATATTAGTCCTCCCAAGTTTTCCTCAAGCTTCCAAGGTCCCTACCTTCATGTTTTAAGGGTTACTCTACAAGGTATGAAAATTCTCAATTTCTTTCTTTTTCCTTTCAAGTTCTCTTTTATGTGGTATATCTTTCAAGTTTCCATAACATGTTTTTATTTTTCTTATTTTTATTTATCTACTATATATAATTATTCTTTTCTTGATAGGTTACCCTTGTACCCTCTCTTTTTAATATTTTCTAAAAACAAGTTGTGTAGCCGTTAGGCTGCCAAATTTTTGCAAGCGACTTCAAAATTATTCTTTTATTTTGAATTCTTTATTTATTATTTCTTAATATCTTCTTACCCAAGAGGAATGAAACCTAAAGAATCTTATATATTATATATTTTCTAATGTTCATGATAAATTCATCATCAATCTTCTTCTTTCCCCAACTTGATCAAAGAATTAAAAATATTGTTCGTGACGTGTCGAATTACCGACATCATAAACGATGTGATTGCAATTCACATTAATTATTTCACATCTCTTCATGAAACCATTTATTTGGTTGAATGAGGTTATAATATATGTGTTATGACTCACCCAGGGTTCTATAATTCTTTGGTACTCATGATTCTAATTTATAAAACAAAATTAGCTTGTTATTATCAAAGAACCACTAAAATGATCTAAATGAACATCATTAATGTTTTAACTAATGAATCACCATCATGGTATATAAACCAAAATCATTATAAGATCATTTATATCTCCATAATTTCATTAATAATATGTATTAAAAATTCTATATGTTTAACCATGTTTCAAATGAACTTCCATTCATGGAAACATGTAACGAACCACGAAAATCAAGGGAGAAAATGCTTCCAAAACATGAAAATTAAACCAATTGATCCCATATAAAGGGCCATGAATGAACCTAATAAGGTTATAATAAATCAATTAAATGTATAGGAGGTTATGGAAATATTAATTAATGAAGCTAAATGTGATTATTCAGTTATTAAATCAAACGAAGAACACACTCGAGCATAAGGTAAGGGGTTTTTCTTCTCACTTTCATTTCTGTGAGATTTTCATTGTTCGCCACTTATTTCTTGTATGTGGTATATGTGTACTGAAATTTGATATATAATAACATGATTCTATTTATAGTCATGTTATTCAATGATTCATTTTATGCTCATTATGTTCTGGTCATATGATTTGACTGATTACATTGTGGTAAGGGACTTTGTCTCAACTACCATTTCGTTGTGACTAACTTGGTATTGTCCACCTAATAATCCATATGTGGTGTACCTACAGCCCATTTGTGATAAATTTTCATTTGAAATTATGTTTATATTAAATATCCATAATCACATATCATGGATATGTTTGTTTTCTAAACCGTATACCATTTTACATACGGTGTTTATTTCGAAAGTTATTTTTATTATTAAATTATTGATATATCTGTATACTCTAATCTATACGGATATTGATAAGGAATATTTATCTTTCATGGATTCAATTTATAAAGAATGTTTTGGACATGGAGTGGAGGTTGGGGCCCTCTATATCCCCTCGATGCATCGGTAGGTCTCATGAGACAAAACAGTTTGGCGACAAACCCTTCGAGTTTGTTTCCAAAAAAATCCGACGGGTTTCTTCCCACAGTAGTAAACCATTTTTACGGTATTATGGTTTCATGTTCTAGATACATGACATCCAATTAATAAGCATTATCTTTATTAATTATCAGTTATTATTATTATCCATTAGTTTTTCACTCTGACAAAATCTATGGATGCAGTTTCATTCTCAGTTTATTATTGGAATTAGTTATTCATTTATTCACTATGTCATATTGATTATGTCAGATCGATTGTGATTCACTTATTATTGTAATCATTCGTATGCTATTTGTAACCCTTACAGAGAATTTGAGCTCACCACTTTCATTGTTTACCTTAAACAGGTTATGAAGAGGAGGTTATTTATTGAGTGCTAGTGGATGCAATTTTTGTTTTTCATTATGGATTGTATCTTGTAACCTTGTCCAGTGTAATATATGTTGAATCAATGTATCTAGTTTCTTCAAGACTACTAAAATGATCGTTCCTTCAGGATTCTCATTCCTTCTAACCATGACAATATCACAAGTAATTAATCGTCTCCAACATAGAGGGGTCGGGGTGTTACATTTATTGGTGTGTTTCGATTTATATGCTTTATTAGGGTTATTTTAGCGATTTTTGGGGTTTTTTTTGCATTTTGTGGGTTTTGAATCGTTTTTTGGTTTTTTTAGCAATTGTTAGGGTTTATGTAGCATTTTTAGTGGCTTTAGTGAGTTTTTATGGGTTTATTAGGGGTTTATTAGGGATTAACTTTTTATATTATGGTATTTTAGGGTTTAATATTTTTGGGGTTTTTGAAGCGTCTTTTGAGTTTTTGTAGCATAATAAGTGTTTGTGTAGCGTTGTTAGAGTTTATATAGCATTTTTAGTGTTTATGTATCTCTTTAGGGTTTAGTTAGTGGTTTTAGGTTTTATGTATCATTTTTAGGGTTTATGTGACGTTTTTAGGGTTTTTGTAGCGTGTTTAGGGTTTAGGTTTTATGTAGCATTTTTTAGGGTTTTATGTTGCATTTCTGGGTTTATGTAGCGTTTTTAGGGGTGATGTAGCATTTATGTTGCATTTCTTATGGTTAATGTAACGTTTTTAGGTTTCATGAAGTGTTTTTAGGGTTTATATTGTGTTTTTAGGTTTTATATCGAATTTTTTACTATTATTATTGTGTTTTTAGGGGTTATGTTGTGTTTTTTAGGGTTTATGTTACAGTTCTACAGTTTATGTAGTGCTTTTAGTGTTTATGTAGCATTTTCTGGGTTTATGTTTCATTTTTTGGTTTATGTTTTGTTTTTTGGTTTATGTTTCTTTTTAGGGGTTTTGATTCATTTTTTAGGGTTTATGTAATGTTTTTAGTGTTTTTGTATCTATTTGAAGCCTTTTTAGGGTTTTAATGGTTGTTTATGGTTTGTAGTGTTTTTTAGGGTTTTTAAGGGTTGTTAATAGGTGTTAATGGGTTTTATGGTATTTGATGGCTTTTTAATGTTTTTAAAGGGTTTTATGGGTTTATTTGTTTTTTGAGATTGATAGGGGTTGTTATGGTTTTTAGTGTGTTTTAGGGTTTGTTTGGGTAATGTGGCGGTTTTATGGTTTATATAATGTGTTTTATTGTTGTTTTGGGTTCTTTATGGCTTTTAGTGTACTTTAGAGTTTAATATGATTCTTTAGGGTTTATTAGTGTTCTTTAGGGTTTATTAGGGTTGTTTAGGGTTTATTAGTGTTCTTTAGAATTTGTTACAGTTTATTAGAATTTTTTATTGTAAATTAGTGTTTTATTGGGCTTTTGTAGGCATTACTATCTTTTTCTAGGTTTTATCAACCTTTTTTATGGTTATTTAGGATTTATTAGGGTTTATTTTACTTATTAGGGTTTACTAACGTGTATTTGGGTTTATTACGATTTATTAGGATTTATTATGTTTTTTTAGGGTTTATTAGGGGTTTGTTATGGTTTGTTTTAGTTTGTTATGATTTATTTGGCATTGTTAGGAATTTTTACGATCTATTTGGGGTTATTAGGGTTTGTTACGATTTATTTTGGGGTTATAATGGTTTTTTAGGGTTTATTAGTGGGTTGTAAGGTTTTGTGTGAAATTATATGGAGATTGTTTTTGCGTTTTGTCGGGTTTGTTAGGGTTTTTAGTGATTATTAGGGTTTATTATGGTTTAATAGTTTTTTAATTGTATATTAGGGGTTTTAGGTCTTTTGTAGCTTTTATTAGGGTCTAATAATGTTTGTTAGGGTTTATTACGGGTTATTATGATTTATTAGTGTTTGTTAGGGATTAGTAGTGGGTTTTTTGGGTTATTAGGGTTTATTAGTGGTTCTTTAGGTTTATTAGTGGTTGTTAGGGTTTGTTAGGTTTTGTTAGGGTTTTAGGGTTTGTTACGTTTTGTTTGAGTTGTTTGGGGTTTTATGCGTTTTTTTGGGTGTTATGTGTGTGTTTGGATTTTGTATGCTCAGTTAGGGTTATTTTATCATTTTTGGGGGTTTGTTGCATTTTGTGGGTTTTGAATCATTTTTAGGTTTTCTGTAGCAATTGATAAGGTTTATGTAGCGTTGTTAGTGGATTTCGTGGTTCTTTAGGGTTTTTCGGGTTTTTAGGGTTCTTTCAGGTGTATTAGGGATTCTTTTGAAGTTTTTAGGGTTTTCTAGGGGGTTTTAGGGTTTTTAAGGGTTTCATATGGTTGGTTACGGTTTTGTTAGGCATTTTTAGGGTTTTTAGGATTTTTAGAGTTTTTATTGGTTTTTAGGTTTTTAGGGGTTTTGAGTTTTTTTTGGGATATTTAGGTTTGTTATTGGGTTTTTTCAGTATTTCCATTTTTGGGTTTTAGGGGTTTTTAGGGTTTTTAGGGGTTTTTAGGAATTTTTAGGGTTTTTGGGTTTTTTGGGTTTTTTGGTTTTTATGGTTTTTTAGGGTTTTGTTCAGGTTTTGCCAAGTTTGTTAGGGTTTGTTTTGTGAATATTAGCATTTTGAATTGTTTAATAGAGTTTTTGTGGTATATTTAGGTTTTTAGGAATTTTGTAGATTTTATTGGGGTCTAATAGGCTTTTTAGGGTTTATTACAATTTATTAGTGTTTATTAGGGTATAGTATTGAGCTTTAGGTTTTATTAGGGTTTATTATGGTTTATTATTGGTTGGTAAGGTTTTTTTTGGATTTATTAGTACTTATAAGATATATTTAGTGTTTCTAAGGGCTTGTTAAGGTTTCTAAGGGTGTGTTAGAGTTTCTAAGTTAGGGTCAGGGTTTTTATGGGCAGGTTAGAGTTTCTAAGGGTGTGCTATGTTTTCTAAGGGTTTTTAAGGTTGTGTTTGGGTTTCTATGGGTGCGTTGGGGTTTCTAAGGCTGTGATAGGGTTTCTGAGGGTGTGTTAGGGTTTCTAAGGGTTTGTTAAGGTTTCTAAGGGTGTGTTTGTGTTTCTTAGATTTGCATAGGGTTTTGTTAGGGGTTTTAGGGTTATGTTAGGGTTCTTTATGGCTTATTAGGGGTTTTTTAGGGATTCTTTTGTTTTTTTTGTTTATTGGGGTTTCTTAGTGCTTATTGGGATTTTTTAGGGCTTTTAGGGTTTGTTAGGGTTTTCGGGGTTTGTTATGTTTTTAGGGTTTTTTTGGGGTTTGTTAGGGTTTGTTAGTGTTTGTTAGAGTTTGTTATGGGTTTTCAGGGTTTGTTAGGGTTTTTCCGGTTTTTAATGGATTTTAGTGTTTATTGGGTTATTCATGGTTTGTTAGGGTAATTTAGTTGTTCATGGTTGTCACTGATATGTAGAGATAGTCACAAGATTCAATTTTATATGTTGTAGAGGTGAAACGGATACCCAGAGCAGAAGTTATGGTCATTTGGAGGACTTAAGGACCTTTTGGGTCATTAAGAACGTGATAATGTGTTCCTATTGGTAACATATGTGTAGATCTATCCGAAAGCTTCGATTTGATATATGGTAGCGGCAAAACGGACTCCCGAAGTAGAAGTTATGGGATTTTGGAGGGTTGAAGTACCTTTTTGGGCCTTCAGGGATGTGAGAAGGCGCTTCAGTGGTTTTAGGAGTGAAGGTCTAGTCTCAAGCTTCGATTTGATATGTGGTAGAGGAAAAACGGACACCCATAGAAGACGTTATTGCAAAACAGACACCAGAAGCCAATCTTTTGACCATCCAAAGAGATTTTGGGTCTTTTGAGGGTTTGAAGAATGTAAGAAAGGGTTACAGTGGTTACCAGATTGTGTATCATTTCACAATATTATATTTGATATTTTTTAGAACCAAAATGAAAACTTGTATCAGATATTATTGTGGTTTTAAATTGAGTAACCCTCCTAGCGCCTAAAAACCTAATAAACCCGCAACTCACTAAAATAGGCATAACTTTTCCTTCGGGTGTCCGTTTGAGTGTTGTGACAAGTAAAAGTGAAGCTCGTGAGATGAGTGAGCACCAAGCTTAATTGAAACTATGAAAAATCAAATAAACAGAAGATATATTACTTACATCACTCCTAAAAAATGTCCAACTTTAAACGACCATAACTTTCACTCCGGTTGTCCGTTTGAGCTCCACCACATATCAAATCGATGGAAGTGAAGAGATCTATACAGAAGGATAACTTGATCAAAGTTAAAGATATGTTTTGGACCCTAAAATCCAAAAAAACCATCGGAAGGCCACCAAAACTCTATTTTCTTGTCCAGATCCCTGCCATATTTTTCTTAAAATGGTCATAACTTCATATCTGTGTGTCTGTTCGGCCTCCGACACCTGTTTTTATCATAGTTCGTTCCATGAGATTTAGTTTGAATATTCAAGGAGCAGAAATGGAAACCTGAAGAAGAAGTTATGCCTTTTTTAATGACTCTGTGATTTGTTAGGTTTTTCGAGACACCATTTCTATCAATTTTGTCTTGTCTGTTGTTTTTTCAAACAAGTATAACTAATTATAACTATTATTATTATTATTATTATTATCATCGTATCATGAAAAGTCACATGCACATGTAGGTGCGTTATTATTATATTATTACTACCATGCACGTGCACATGAAATGCACACATGCTATTCTATTATCACATGCATTCTTATTATTATTATTATTATTATTGTGGTTGTTGTTGTGGTAATTATTGTTATTATCATCACATGAAAATTCACATCCAAATTCACATAAACACACATTCAATGAACGTGTGTTATTCTATTAACACATGCATTGTTATTGTTAATATTATTAATAATAATAATATTATTATTATCATCATCATCATCATCATCATCACATGCAAATGCAATGCACGAGAGTTATTATTTATTACCATACACATGAACACATAATGAACATGCAATATTCTATTATCATATGCATTAGTGCTACAACTATTATCACAACTACTACTACTATTATTACTACTGATGTTATTATTACTATCATCACATGCAAATGCAGATGCACATGCATTATTATTTATTATTTATTACCATGTACGTGCATATGTAATGCACTTGTATTATTATTTTATTATTATTATCACGATTTTTTTATTATTATTATCATTATCACATGAAAATGAAAATGCATGGGCGTTGTTATTTATTATTTATTACCATGCACGTGCATGCATTATTATTATTATTATTACAATTAGTATTATTAATATTATCATCAAATGTAAATGCACATGCATGTGCATTCTTATTTATTATTATTTATTTATTATTTACTACTATTAACGTGCACATGAAATGCAGTTGCATTATTCTATTATTATTATTATTATTATCATTATTATTAATATTAATATTATTGTCGTTGTTGTTGTTTGTATCATCAAATACAAATGTACATGCACGTGCTTTGTTATTTATTATTTATTACCATGCACGTGCATACGTCATTATCATTATCATTACATGTAAATGCACATGAACGTGCATTATTATATATTATTTATTATCATGAACATGCAAATGCAATGCACTTGCATTATTCTATTATCACATGTGTTATTATTATTTATTCTAATACATATGCACACACAATGCACGTTCGTTATTCTATTATCACATGTTTTATTATATATTATTTATTATCATTCACATGCAAATGCAAATTCATGTGAACTTGGTTATTATTTATTGTTTATTACCATGAACATGCACATGCACATGCACATGTACATGCACTTGTATGTGCATTATTATTTATTATTTATTATCATTAACATACACATGCAATTCACATGCGTTATTATTTATTATTTATTATTTATTGTCATTCAAATGCAAATGCGCAGGCATATGCACATGCACGTGCCTTAAGATTTATTATTTAAACCATGCACATGCATATGCACATGCATGTTCATTTTTACAAATATTATTATTAGAGGTATTTTAGGGTTAACTATCATTTTTTAGTTTTTAGGTGTTATTAACATTTATTATGGTTTGTTAGGGTTTTAGGGGTTTTAATGGAATATTAGCGTTTTTAGGGTTTGGTGGAGGTTATTAGGATTTTATTAGGGTTTTTATGATGGGTTAAGGTTTATTAGGGTTTATTTGGCATTTTTAGGGTTTTATTAGGATTGAGTTGGCTTTATTAGGGTATATTATGGTATATTATGGTATATTTGTGTATGTTTAGGATTTATTACGGTTTATTATGGTTCATTATGGTTTATTAATTTTTTAGAGGGTATATTAGAGTTGTTTAGTGTTTAGAAGTGTTTATTCGGTTTTTTTAGCACTTTTATGCTTTGTTGTGTTTTATTATCATTTATTAGTGGTTTTAGAGCTTTTTAATGATATATTTGTTTTTTAGGGTTTAGTAGGGTTTATTATGGTTTATTATGGTGTGTTAAGGTTTTTTAGGGTTGATTAGGTATTTTTGGGTTTTATTAGGGTTGAGTCGATATCATTAAGGTTTTATTAGGGTTTATTAGGGTTGAGTATGGTTTATTAGGGTTTGTTAGGGATTTTTACGGTTTACTAGGGTTTGTTAGTGTTTTTATTAAAGTATATGAGGGTTTTTAGTGTTTGTTAATATATATGAGCGGTTGTTATGACTTTTTCGGGTTTTATTAGAATATTCTTAGTGTTTGTGATCATTTTAATGGTTTATTAGCTTTTATTTGATTTTATTATGGTTTACTAGGGTTTCTAGGGCTTTTTAATGGTTTGTTTGTTTTTTTTGTTTATTGGGGTTTAGTTGGATTTTATTAAGTTTTGTTATGGTGTGTTTAGGTTTATTAGGGTTGAGAAGGTATTTTTAGGGTTTTATTATGATTTTATTAGGGTTTATTAGTTTTTATTAGGTTTTATTAGGGATTTTTAGGCTTTATTAGGGTTTATTAGTTTTTTTGTTTTATTATCTTATATTAGTATTTGTTCGGTCTTTTTAGATAATATAGTGTGTATTTATTATTTGTGAGCATTTTGTTTTTTTATGAGCCTTTTTTGGGTTTCTTAGGTTATATTAGAGTTTATTAATGTTTATTAGGGTTTCTATGGATTTTTTAATTATATTAACATTTTTTGCCTTTATTAGGTTATATTAGTGTTTTAGGGTCTTTTTAAGTAATATAGCGCGTTTTTATTGTCTGTGGTCATTTTTTTATTATTTGTGAGCGTTTTTAGGTTTATTAGGTAATATTAGAGTTTATCAGGGTTTCTAGGGATTTTTTACGATACACTAGCATTTTTTTCATTATTAGGGTTTTGTTGGGTTTTATTAGGGGTTATTATGGTGGGTTAAGGTATTTTAGGGTTGAGTAGGGTTTATTTGGCTTTATTTATGGTTTATTAGGGCTTTTAGGGTTTTCTTGGGGTTTATTAGTGTTTATTAGTGTCTATTAGGGTTGCTTAGGGGTTTTTAGGTTTTCTTAACGTGTTTTTAGGGTATATTAGGTTTTATTATCATTTATTAGGGTTTATAAGGTTTTTGGGTTTTTATTAGGGTTGAGTAGAGTTTATTAGGGTTTTTAGGGATTATAAGCTGTTTTTAGGGATTATTAGAGTTTATTAGGGGTTTATTAGGGATTAATTCTTTATATTATCATATATTAGGGTTTAATATTTTTGAGGGTTTTAAAGCGTCTTTAGAGTTTGTGTAGCATTTTTAGGGTTTGTGTAGCATTCTTAGAATTTATGTAGCATTTTCAGTATTTATGTAGTGTTTTTAGGGTTTAGTTAGAAGTTTTTGATTTTATGTATCATTTTTAGGGTTTATGTAATGTTTATAGGGTTTATATAGCGTGTTTAGGGTTTAGGTTTTATGTATAATTTTTTAGGGTTTATGTTGTGTTTTCGGGGTTTATGTAGAATTTTTATGGGTGATGTAGCATTTATGTTGCATTTTTTTGTGTTTATGTAACATTTTTCGAGTTTATGTAGTGTTTTTAGGGTTTATATTGTGCTTTTAGGTTTTATGTAGCGTTTTTAATGTTTATGTTGTGTTTTTAGGGTTTATGTTTTGTTTTTTAGTGTTTATGTTACTTTTCTGGGGTTTATGTTGTGCGTTTAGGATTTATGTAGCATTGTTTTGGTGTATTGTGCATTTTTTGATTTATGTTGCGTTTTTAGGGTTTTTGTTGCATTTTTATGGGTTTATGTAACATTTTTAGTATTTACATATCTATTTGACATCGTTTTTAGGGGTTTAATGGTTTTTTATGGTTTGTAGTTTTTTTAGGGTTTTTAAGGGTTGTTAATGGGTGTTTATGGTTTTCTGTGGTATCTGATGGCTTTTTGTTGGTTTTTTAGGGGGGTTTATGGGTTTATTTGTTATTTTGGGATGCATTGGGTTTTTTAGGGTTTTTAGTGTGTTTTACGGTTTGTTTGGGTATTGTAGTGGTTTTTAGGGTTTATAAATTGTGTTTTAGAATTTTTTTGGGTTCATTAGGGGTTTTTAGTGTTCTTTAGAGTTCAATATGGATCTTTCAGGTTTATTAGGGTTCTTTAGGGTTTATTAGTGTTATTTAAGATTTTTTACAATTTATTAGCGTTTTTAATTATATAGTAGGGTTTTATTGGGATTTTGTAGGCATTAATAGCATTTTCTAGGGTTTATCAACCTTTTTTAGGGATATTTAAGATTTATTAGGGTTTATTTTATTTATTAGGGTTTAGTAACGTGTATTTGGGTTTATTACGATTTATTAGGGTTTATTATGATTTGTTTGGTTTTATTGGGGTTTATTAGGGGTTTGTTATCATTTGTTTCAGTTTTTTACGATTTATTTGGCTTTGTTAGGATTTGTTACAATTTATTTGGGGTTTTTAGGGTTTTTATTATTTATTTTGGGGTTATTAGGTTTTTTTAGGGTTTATTAGTTGGTTGTAGGTTTTTTTAGGCTATTATTTGGAGGTTTTTGTAGCCTTTTGTCGGGTTTGTTCGGGTTTTTAGTAATCATTAGGGTTTATTATGGTTTAATAGTGTTTTGTATTGTATATTAGTGGGTTTATGGCTTTTATAGAGTTTATTAGGGTCTAATAGAGTTTGTTAGGGTTTATTATAGGTTATCACGATTTATTAGTGTTTATTTGGGTTTTTAGGGTTTAATAGTGGGTTTTAGGGGTTATTATGTTTTATTAGTGGTTGTTAGGGGTTATTAGTGTTTATTAGGGTTTGTTAGGTTTTGTTAGTGTTTTTAGGGTTTGTTATGGTTTGTTTGGGTTGTTTGAGGTTTTATGTGTTTTTTTTTGGGTTTTATGGGTGTGTTTGTATTTTTATTCTTTATTAGGGTTATTTTAGCGTTTTTGGGGGATTTGTTGCATTTTGTGGGTTTTGAATCATTTTTCGGTTTTCTGTAGCAATTGTTAAGGTTTATGTAGCGTTGTTAGTGGCTTTAGTGGATCTTTAGGGGTTTTTGGGTTTTTTAGGGGTCCCTATGGTGTATTAGGGTTTCTTTTGAGGTTTTTAGGGTTTTCTAGGGGTTTTTAGTGTTTTTAAGGGTTTAATATGGTTGGATAGGGTTTTATTAGGCATTTTAGGCCTTCTATATTTTTTTAGCATTTTTAGGGGTTTTTAGGGTTTTTTCGTTTTTTTCGTGTTATTAGGGGTTTTAGGGTTTTGAGGGTTTTTTACGTTTTTAGGATTTTCTAGGGGTTTTAGTGTATTTAGGGGTTTTTTGGGTTTTTTGGTTTTTTTGGGTTTTTTGGTTTTTTTGGGTTTTTAGTGTTTTTTAGGGTTTTTTCAGGTTTTGCTGGTTTTGTTAGGGTTTTTTGTGAATATTAGCTTTTTGAATGGTTTAACTGAATTTTTGTTGTATATTTTGGTTTTTGGGTATTTTGTTTCTTTTCTTGGGGTCTAATAGGGTTTATAGGGTTTATTATGATTTATTAGTGTTTATTAGGGTTTAGTAGTGTTCTTTAGGGTTTATTAGGGTTTATTATGGTTTATTATTGGTTGGTAGGGTTGGTTAGGATTTATTTGTGCTTATTAGAGTGATTTAGGGTTTCTATGGATTTATTAGGGTTTCTAAGGGTGTGTTAGGGTTTCTAAGGGTGGGTTAGGGTTTTTATGGGTGGATTTGGGTTTCTAAGGGTGTTCTATGGTTTCTAAGGGTTTATAAGGTTGTGTTAGGGTTTCTATTGGTGTGTTGGGGTTTCTAAGGGTGTGCTAGGGTTTCTAAGGGTGTGTTTGGGTTTCTAAGGGTGTGTTAGGGTTTCTAAGGGTGTGTTAGTGTTTCTTAGGTTTTCTTAGGGTTTTCTTAGTGTTTATAGGGTCTTGTTATGGTTTCTTATGGTTTCTTAGGGTTTTTTAGGGTTTCTTCAGGTTTTTTAGGGTTTATTGGGGATTCTAAGTTCTTCTTGGGTTTTGTTAGGGATTGTTAGGGCTTGTTAGGGTTTTTTAGGCATTGTTATGTTTTTAGGGTTTTTTTGGGGTTTGTTAGGGTTTGTTGGGGTTCGTTATGTTTGGTAGGGTTTGTTAGGGATTGTTAGGGGTTGTTAGGGGTTGTTATGGTTTTTCATTGTTTTTAATGTTTTTTAGTGTTTATGGAGTTATTCTTGGTTTGTTTGGGTTATTTAGTTGTTCATTGTTGTCACAGATGTGTAGAGCTAGTCGTAAGCTTGAATTTGATATGTGGTAGAGGTGAAACGTAAACCCAGAGTAGAAGTTATGTTCATTTGGAGGACTTAAGGACCTTTTGGGACATTAAGAACGTGATAAGGTGTTCCTATTGGCCACAGAAGTGTAGATCTAGTCGAAATCTTTGATATGATATATGGTAGAGGCAAAAAGGACTCTTGGAGTAGAAGTTATGGTCTTTTGGAAGGTTTAAGTACCTTTTTGGGACTTCAAAGATGTGATAAGGTGCTTTAGTGGTTATATGAGTGTATGTCTAGTCGCAAGCTTCGATTTGATATGTGGTAGATGCAAAACAAACATCCATAGAGGAAGTTATTGCAAAACGGACACCAGAAGCCAATATATTGACCATCCAAAGGAATTTTGGGTCTTTTGGTGGTTGAAGATTGTCAGAAATGGTTCCAGGGGTTACCAGAGTGTGCATCTCTTCACAATATTTGATTTGATATGTGGTAGAGCCAAAATGAAAACATGTAGCAGAAGTTATTGTCGTTTTAAATTGAGAAACTCTCATAGCGCCTAAAAGACTAAGAAACCCGAAACTCGCTAAAATAGGCATAAATTCTTCTTCAAGTGTTTGTTTGGGAATTTTGACCAGTAAAGTCAAAGCTCGTGAAATGAGTGAGGACCATGTTTAGTAGAAACTATGATAAGAGAAAAGAAATATAAGATATATTAGTTATACCACACCAAAAAAAAATTCAAACTTCAAACGACCATAACATTCGGTCCGGTTTTCCGTTTGAGCTCTACCGCATATCAAATTTAATGTAGCAAAGAGATATACACAAAAGGATGACTTGGAAATAGTTCAAGTCATTTTTGAGACCATAAAATCCCAGAAACCCATCAGAAGGCCTCCAAAACACCATTTCCGTGTACGGATCCCTGTTAATTTTTTTTTAAATGGTCATAACTTCTGATAGCTGGGTCTATTTGGCATCCAACACATGTTTTTATCATATTTAGTTACAGGAGATTAATTTTGACTATTTATGGAGTGGAAATGGACACCTGAATAAGAAGTTATGCCTTTTTCAATGAATCTATGATTGGTTAGGTTTTTCGAGACCATATTTCTAGCATTTTTGTCATGTCCGCTGTTTTTTCAAACAACTATAACTTATTATTATTATTATTATTATTATTATTATCATAATCATCATCTCATACAAATGCACATGCACATGCACATGTGTTATTATTATATTTTTATTACCGTTCGTGTGCACATGCAATGCACACACGTTATTTTATTATCACATGTGTTGTTTTTATTATTGTTATTATTATAATTGTGGTTGTTGTTGGTGGTGTTTTTGTTGTTGTTGTTGTTATTGTTATTATAATAACATGAAAATACACATGAAAATTCCAATACATGCACATTCAATGCACGTGCATTATTCTATTATCACATGCATTGGTACTACTACTATTATCACCACCACCACTACTATTATTACTTCTGCTGTTATTATTACTATCATCACATGAAAATGTAGATGCACGTGTGTTATTATTTATTATTTATTAACATGCACATTCATATGAAATTCAATTGTATTATTATTTTATTTTTATTATTATTATCACCATTATTATTATTATTATGGTCGAACCCTTCATGATAATGTATTTTTCATAATCACAAATAATGTCAATATATAAATTCATATCATTCGTGCCAAATTTAATATTTCTATGTGAATCAATTTTTTCATACATCAACATATACTTTAATAATTCAATTTCTTATAATTCACGAATCAATATGTTTACAAGTGTATTTTTACGTACTTTGAATAACAATTCATCTTGTAATGGTATATGCAAGACATACTCTTCACAATATTTTGTGGATTCCCGAAACTGAAGTCGACACACTGAAACTGAAGTCAACACATTGAAACCGAAGGATGACACACTGAATCCAAAGGATGACACACTAAAACTGATTGATGACACACCGAAACCGAAGTTTGAAAAACCAAAGAATGACAGACCGATGTCTGACTCTCCAAAGTTTGACAAACCGAATTATTATAGATTGATGTTATCAGAACGAAGTATGACACACCGACGTTCGACATACCAAAGGACGACTCACTGAGGTGACACACCGAAACCGAAGATGACACACCAAAATCGAAGTACGACATACTGAAGTACGATAGACCGAAGTATGACAGACCAAAGTTGACACACCAAAGATGACACACCAAAGATGAAAGAACTATGTTTTCAAACCAAAGGAAAAAGACCAAAGATTACTCACCGATTGATATAAATAACTGTTTTCATTTTATTAATTCAAATTTATTTCTAACGGTCATATGTTGAAAAATTAATGTTTCTGACATTATTTAATGTTGTCTGTAGGTCAATCTGTATACAAGTACGAGGTACATGAACGTGTGAAGATCCTTATGTGTAGAGAATCGTGGAGTATAAAAGGGCCTCATATTTTACGATTAAAGATATTAACAATGGTAGTAGCAGTACACGTTGATACACAGTCGGTGCCAATACGAAAAGAGAAGAACTAAAAACCTGAGATTGCAAGAAGACTGTGAAAAACTATATTCACCACAAAGGCTCAATATACATTGAGACATAAATGAGATGAACCTTTTCACTCACTGAAGCTGGATTACAGAAACTATGATACTCTTTTTTGAAGACATCTTCTAGAGGAAGAATCAAATACCTATTTTTCAACATTCATTCCGTCTAGAGCCTCACTTTACAACACACAGAGAATTCTTGACTCTATTATCATCCTTAACTCTGTTGTGTTTTATATTTTCTATTTGAGAAGTGTGAATAATTATTTGTATAACACACACAGTATCCTGAGCATAACTGGAGGATATCAAACTATCCTCATACTCAATTACTCATTAAATTTTGTTTTCCACGAATAATTGTGGTAGAGGTCAAGTGTGACCTGGACAGTCGGGTGTGCTGTTGTAAACCCCGATCCAGGGTGTGGATCAAAAGTTTATTTATATAAATAGCTTGGTGGAAGGTGATCAACAAGTGGAGAAGATTATGTCTCTTCTTGAGAATGATCCTCTTATTTACATTGTAGTGTTAATCTTTAATTAACCAGTTTTTTTTTGTCCGCTGATTATTTTTGAAAAAACATTAAACTATTTTTTCTTACACTTTGATAGTTAGTTTTTGTTAGTGTGTGTATTTTTTTTAATTCATTAAACACGTTTCAAAAGTTGAATTAGTGTTCTAAACTGATTTATCTAAGGACTAATCACCCTTTGAGAAACCTATCGACCAGTTGAACATTTACATTTCTACCGCCTAAACTAACCGGGCAGTTTTTAAAATTGGGAGTTTTCTTACCATAATGTTTTTTAAATAGAAATTTTAATTACAACTAAATTCACCCTCCTCTTGAGTATCCACTCAGACCAACATTTGGTATCAGAGGTTTGTTTATTTTCATGTTTTTCAAATTATTTTCAACTGTGATTATAGTTGTATCTTAAAGATATTAAAATTTCTATCATATCTAAATTTTCAGTTCTTTAAATTCTAAGTAACTATGGAAACTAGAGTTGAGGGTGCTGCTACTAACATGACACCTTTATTTAATGGTAATAACTATGCTCAATGTAAATTAAAAATGAAAATGTATCTAGAGAGTATAGGACCTGAAATCTGGGACACAATTGAAGAGCAACATATACTTCCTGCTACTTCTAGGGATACATGGTCTTAGTTGACTAAAGCTACATATAATAATTACTATAATGCAATTAATGCCTTTTACTATTCTATAGTTGATGATGAATGCAATAAAATATCTTTTTGTAATAATGCATATTAAATTTGGGATAATTTAGTTGTTTCTCATGAGGGAATAACTAATGTTAACGAAATGAGACTAAATACATACACTATTAAATATGATAATTTTAAGATGAATCCTGATGACCCTAACTCTGAAATGTATCTTAGGTTCAATGAAATAATGAAAACATTGAGTCTACATGAAAAACTAGTTGATTGGAAGGACCAGATTATGAGACTACTTCGATGCCTACCTGACAGATGGAGGGTAACTTCTTTTTCCATCCGATAATCTTATAACATAAGCAAGCTACCAGTAAAAGAGATAATTGGAAAACATATGGTGTATGAGTAATAACTTAAGGTGAATCATGAATTAGATGAGGAACCAAGGAAGAAGTTAGTGGCATTCAAGACTACTACCTCAATGAGAAAAAACAAAGAAAAATTTCCAGATCCTGTAGATAGCTCCACTAGTGAAGAGTTAGAGTCAGACAGTGACGAGGAGATGGTTCATCTTGCTAGAAGGTTCAAAAAGATTTACTGAAAAAAGAAATTCTTTAGAAAGTCAAAATACAAGGGAATGTATGGTAGTAAAGGAGAATGGAAGAAAGACAAAAAATGGAATGACAACTCAAATGAAATAATATGTTATGAGTGAAAACAAAAAGTTCATGTGAAGGTAGGCTGTCCCAAGATGAAATTCAAGAAGAAATATGAAGACAACGGAAAAGGATATAAAAAGGATATGAAAGCTACCCAAAGTGCTTCAGAAGATAGATCCAATGGATCTGATGCTTTTGATAGTGAACATAACAATCATGCCAAATTATGTTTCATGACAGAGACATCTGAGATAACACCTAACTCTCTTATACATAATGCCTATTATGCTTATAATAAGAGTGAGTTACATAATGATGATGATATGACTAATGATGAACTATTTGAATGTTGTGAAATGATTGAGAATGTCTTTAATGAGTTCAAGGACAAGTATAAATCATTAAAGAGACAACATGCTTTAAATGAAAATTATAAGTCATGTATGGATATTGAAAAAGAAAAACTCTCTCAACTATTAAAGGAAAACACTGAACTTAAGTTATCCAATGAGAAATTTATAAGATAACTTGAGAAGTTTACTATAGGTAGAGATACATTGACTTAGTTTCTAGGAAAACAGATTGCCCCATAGTGTAATACTGGTCTGGGATATCAGCCTGGACAAAGAAGGATCATTAAAACTAAATTTATTCCCAAATCGGGACAATTGAACGCTAGTTCAAGTACTGCACCATTTCGTGAAAAAAAATTCTCTAAAGGACCAAACAAAGTGTTTATGTCTCAAAATATATCTTCTGATTATAGGAAATTTGCGAGAAAAGTACGGGTTCCCAAAATATTAATTGCTAACCTCTCAGGACCCAAGAAAATTTGGGTACCAAAGTTACCCCATGTCTAATCTATTTTGCAGGGATGTTTCCTAAAGAGTTCCAGTAATACTCTTTGGTATTTTGAAAGTGGATGTTCAAGATATATGACATCAGACTACCCATGCTTCAAGAACCTAATCAAGGTTTATGGTGGTCACATTACTTTTGGTGACAATGCAAAGGTAAAAATCATCGGCTTAGGCCAGATTGGTAACCCAAATACAGTATTAATTTCCAAAGTAATTTTTTTGTTGGATTAAAGTTTAATTAACTTAGCATCTCTCAGTTGTGTGATGATGGTTTCAATGTAAATTTTGAAAATGATGCATGTATTGTTTTCAATTACAAAAATGATATAATATTTACTACTCTCAGAAATGATAATGTGTATATTGTTGACTTAAATTCTTTAGATATAAAAAATGTTTCCTGCTTAAATGCTTTTCATAAGGAATCCTGGCTATGGCATAGAAGATTAGGACACTTCAATATGCACTCTCTTAGGAAACTGACTTAGAAATGTTTAGATAGAGACTTACCTAAACTGGAATTCCTGCATAACAAAGTTTGTAATCCTTGTCAAAAGGGAAAGCAACACAAAGTTTCTTTCAAACAAAATAAAGCAGTTTTTACTTCTCAACCGCTTGAGTTGGTTCACATGGATTTTTTTGGACAATCAAGAGTTTCAAATTTAAATTGGAAGCACTATGTTTATGTTATTGAAGATGATTTTTCTAGGTAAACCTGGGTATACTTTCTAGCTCTCAAAATTGAATCTTGTTCTTATTTTATCAAATAATTTAAGTCTATAGAAAATCTTAGTGGACTTAGAATTAAGACCTTGAGAAGTGATCATGGCCGTGAGTTTGAAAATCAGGAGTTTGAATCCTATTGCTCACACAATGGCTATAGTCACAATTTCTCTACTCCTAGAACACCTCAACAAAGTGGAGTCATGGAAAGACGAAATAGAACCCTTCATGAAATAGTTATAAATTTTCTTAGTGAATATAATTTACCTATTTATTTTTGGGCTGAAGCTGTAAATATAGCTTGTTATGCCATTAATAGAGTCTTGATTAGACCTGTTCTTAAGAAGACCCCTTATGAACTTTGGAACAATAGGAAGCCTACGGTTAACAACTTCAGAGTTTCTAGTTTCAAAGTCTTTATACTTAACACTAAAGATAATCTTGAAAAATTTTCCTCTAAGAGTGATGAAGGAATTTTCCTAGGTTCCTCTACAATTAGTAAATCCTATAGAGTATTCAATAAGAAGACCAAATGTGTGGAAGAGTCAGTTCATGTAAAATTTGATGATACTAATCCACATGAACCCAAAACCACTCTTGAATATCTTGAGTAAGATATATAAATTCTAAACCTTAATGATAATGATGGTGAATCCCCTATAAAAGTAACCAACTGTGGGAATCTTCTAGAATCTGCACCTGTTGAGTCTGGACCAATAGACAATCATGAGAAGTCTAGTTCAACTCTTTCTAGAGGTATTATAACTCTCATGAATTGTCCTTTAGATGCTATAGTAGGTGATTTAAACCGAGTGACACAAACTAGAGCTTCCCTAAGAAACCAGGTTGAACATCAAGCTTTTCTTTCACAGCTTGAACCCAAAAATATTAATGATGCTATCAATGATGAGTTTTGGGTGATGGATATGCAACAATAATTAAATCAATTTGAAAGAAACAAATTCTGGGAACTAGATGAAAGACCTAAAGACACCTTGACCATAGACACTAAATGTGTTTTTAGAAACAAAGTGGATGAGTCTGGAAATATAGTTAGAAACAAAGCTAAGTTGGTTGCACAAGGATATAGTCAAGAGGAAGGAATAGACTATGAGGAGGACTTTTCACATGTTTCTAGGTTAGAGGGCATTATGATACTACTTGCTAATGCACCTCATCCTAATTTCAAACATTATCAAATGGATGTCAAATGTGATTTTATAAATGTGTATATAGTTAAGGATGTATTTGTTGAACAGCCCCCTAGCATTACAAATCCCCATTTTACAAATCATGTTTTTAAACCATCTAATGATTTATATGGTCTAAAGAAAGCTCCAAGAGCATGATATGATAGACTTATCTCCATTATTATTTCAAAAGGTTTTACTAAAGGAATAGAATATCCTAATTTGTTTATTAAAAGGATTTCCAAAGATTTTTTTACAGTAAAAATTTATGTAGATGATATATTTTTTGGATCTTCTAAAAATTCTTTATGTACTGATTTTTAAAAAATGATGAAAAATGAATTTGAAATATGTTTAATGGTAGAACTTAAATTTTTCCATGGATTTCAAATATTTCAAAATAAATATGGTATTATTTTAAATCAATGTAAATATAATAATGTCCTTTTAAAACATTTTGGTTTGGATGGTAGTAAAAGTAGTGATACACCTATGAGTACCACTTGTATGTTGGATGCTGATAAAGCTGGAGAATCATTAGATCAAACCAACTACAGAGGCATGATAGGGAGTCTACTCTACCTTAGTGCTAGCAGACCTGATATTATGTTCAGCGTATGCATGTGTGCTCGCTTTCAAGCTAATCCCAAAGAATCTCATTTAAATGCTATTAAAAGGATTTTCAAATATCTCAAATATACTCCCAACTTAGGACTATTTTATCCAAATGGACAATAATTTGATTTAATAAGCTATTTAGATGATGACTTTTCTGATTGTAATCTAGATAGAAAAAAGAACCTCTGGGACATGTCACATGTCTGGCAAGTCACTAGTATCATGGTGTAGTAAAAAGCATAATTATGTTGCATTATCTGATGTCGAGGTAGAATACATTGCTGGTGGAAGTTTTTGTGCACAAATTGTATGGATGAAACACACTTTTCTAGACTACGGATATCAATTCAAACATGTCTCCATTAACTATAACAACACAAGTGCTATTAAAATTTCTAAAAATCCAATATCTCATTCTAGAACACAGCATATTGATGTAAGACATCACTTTTTGAGAGATCATTCTCAAAAAGGTGATATAACTCTTTAGTTTATTGGAACTAAACATCAGCTTGCTGATATATTCATTAAACCCTTAAATTTTGAGAGAATGAATTACATCAGACATGAACTAGGAATGATAAATTTGTGAAACCAATTTTTATGAAACTGATTTTTAAGAAACCAATTTTTATGAAACCGATTTTTATGAAACCGATCTTTATGAAACCGATTTTTAGAAAACCGATATTTGTAAAACCGATCTTTGTGAAACCGATCATTATGAAACTAATTTTTATAAAACCGATTTTTATGAAACCGATCATTATGAATCTGATTTTTATGAAATCGGTTTTTACGAAACCAATTTTTATGCAATCGATTTTTGTGTAACCGATTTTGTAAAACCAATATGTCTGAAACCGATTGTTGTGAAATTGATCTTCTTAGAACTGATTCTATGACACTGATACATTTAAGGGTTGTTTTGTAAATAAAATCTTCTTTAAGTGAAATGAAATTGTTTCATTTCTTTCGACATACCTAGTTTAAATTTTAAGTTTTCTGATTTAAAATCCCTAAATGATATATTATGTCCAATCCATCCTGACATTTCACCTTCTCCATAGTCGTAAAGCCTCCTACATTTAGTTACTTTCTCTCTCGACTCTCGACCTCCCAACATAGTCAGAATCTGCAACTTCTCCATGGAAAGGACTAAGCGTGCAATATAAGAGCCTCAAAAATATCCTCTTGCTGAGCAACAAAAGGTTGAAACCAGTGGGACTGGGAAACCAAGCATAGAAAGTCGGGTTGTTACATCTAAAAAGGAAGTGTCTACTGAGTGGCTTCTATCAAGAAAATATTTTATGCTAAAGGTACTGCAATCTCAAGTGTGGCTCATTTGGTTTATCAATAATGAAATACCCTATTATCCCCAGCTTTGGAACGTATTCTATCAGCATTTAAGTATATCACTAGATGAAGCCGAGGTAGCAAAGATGAAGTCTATAGTTAAGGGAAATGAAGTGGTTTTCTCTTCGAAAGAATGGGCTGAATTCCTAGAGCTACCTCATGATGGTGTCTATGCTGAATATCCTGGTAATATTCCACCTTCATCAAATTTGTTTTCATATTAAGATGATCTGAAGGAGATTACTGGAAATGAAGAATTCATGAGAACTATTGAAAATGAATTTGAAGGTGAAGTGAGATTTCTTTTTAAGTTCATTCAACATCAAATCTGCACTAGGAAGGGAGATTTCTCTGCGGTGAAATATCAGGATGTGTTCTTGATATTTTTGTTGAAACATGGAATAAAGGTGAATCTGTGCAGATATGTTATGGTACATATTTCTGAGTTGATTAAGCCATCGAAGAAGGAAAGCTACTTATACTATCTGAGAATGATTTCTGCCTTGTTGAATAAATTTTACTATGTAGAAGATGGAGATGGAATGATAACTTATTGTAGTGGTTTTTTTCTTCAAAAAGACATTTGTAGAAAGATGAAGATATTCTAGAACCCATGTAAGAGATGTTGGGTAAGAGATAAAGAAAGGATGTATGAGGAATTCATTCCAGTTGACCATCCTTATATACCAAAGGACCAAATTGATCGTGGTCTCAGACTTGGAGAAGTTCTTGTCTATTCTGATGAGGAAGATAGGATGAAGTGACTAGGGAAGAAGGATCTTATTTTGGTTATAGGAGTGATCCTGATATCGCTGAATGTCCCAAGAATACAACTTATGCACTTGCTAGTCCACCTATGGAACTTCCTTCAAGAGAAACTATTCTAGGTGATAAAGAAGTGTAAGAAACCAATGTTACTGGAGTTGAAGTTTATGTTAGAAAATCAGATGAGGAATCAGATGATGATGATAATGATGATGATGATTATGGGGATGATAGTGATAATGGTGATGATGGAGGAAGTGTTGAGCATGTGAGTGACTCTCTAAAAGTGGGACAACAAGTGGTTGACATATACAGGCAGGAATCTGTTCATGGAGCTGGTGATGAAATAAATCCTGCTGATCAACATGATGATGATCATAGAGATCCTGGACATGAGGATAGACCACTCCTTCCCACTGATGAAAATCAAGAGATAATTAAGGAATTGAATGATATTATGGTTGCTGTCCAGGAAGAAGAAGATTTAGTTCCACTACCTCAAATTGAGGAATTACCTGGTGAAGCTGAAGAAGCTGCAACTCAGGTAGAACCTAAAGTTCGTTTGGTTCCTATCCCCAGACAAGGTATTATGGCCAGAGACTAGGATGAAGAAATTGGTGATATGGATGTTATTCCTGATCCTTAAGGAAGAAGGGTAAGAATTGATACCATTGAGCCAAAATATTTGACATGTTCTAGAGAGTGGAATAATAATCCAAGATATATTATTTTTGGTTTATAATATGGCTCAGATGAGGAAATGGTACCTCCTCCTCCTGTTCCTCAAGTCCATGCTGACCCAGAGCCTACTTCTCCTGTTCCAATAGTTCTATCTCCCGCAGTCGACCTAGTTGCTCAATCAGTGCCTATTGACTATGTCACTAAGGCTGATTTGGAAAAAATTTAGAATGAGACATGTGAGTCTGTGCTAGCTTTAGTGGGATCCAGAAACGAATCCTCCACCTCAATAAGTATCTTAGATGCTGATGCAGAAAAAATTGAAAGAATTGTGATTCAGTAGATTCAACCGAATCTTATTACTATAGAAGAAACTATTATTAGACACAATAATTTTCTTAGAGAAAAAGTAAGAAAGATGAGAAATGAGTTAAATTCCTTAACCTCTGACTTCAAGACCTTATTTAGTTGTGTTATGGATGATCTCAGGAACTTTGTAACCCATCTACTCAGTGTTGATTTGAAAAAGTTGAAAGAAGATCTTGGAAAAATGTTGACTGGCCCATCTAGTTCGAGGAGTGGAAGAAGTGTTGTTGCTGATTTAGAGTCTCTCAAGACTGTGATGAGAGAGGAGATTCAGAAACTCTTAATTGTTTCAGATAATGAAACCCTTGAAAAGGTACATCGAAATACATATCCTTTATACAATATGGTCATAAAATGCACAAATGAAGCCTCTAAAGCTCAGAAGGAAATTCGGGAAAAAGTGGATAAGTATTTCACTAAGATATATACCAAGCATGACCTCATCAACAGTTTCAAGTTTCTAGCAGAAAATCATTGAATTCCCCCAGTCACAAAAGCATTCACAAGACAAGTTCTCCAACTGAAAAAGTTTACCCCTTTACTGAATAAATTTATGGACAATATGGATGACTTTGAGAAGGCAATTTAATATGGAGTAGAAATCATCAATGAATTCATCAAACTACTCAAACTTTATCGGCATGTTCAGGTTGAGGCTATTGTGGTCCCTCCAGCTGCTTCAATTGGCACTGCCTCTTAGCCTCCTACTCCAATGACTGTCTCTCATGCTCTTACTCAGATTTGACCAATCATTAATGAGCAGTCTCCTGGTCATGTGTTGTTGCTCTGCCTGGTGTTGTAATCTGCTCACCACCATCCTCTGCCACGACCAAACCCTCTCTTTCTCCTTTGGATCCTTCAAAAAAAGGCAAAGCTCCTCTAAATCCAAAACCTTAGTACTGATGGATTGTTTCTTTTTTGATAGGGATTTCTCTTTTCTGTTTGTCTTGTGCTCATATAATTTTGAATGAAACCTCTTGTGGTAGGATTCTTTTATCTTATTTTTTCCTTTATGCTTTTCTCTTTTAGTTAATCCCAAAATGGGGAGAATGTCAGGATGACATATGAGAAAGGGGGAGAAAGTAAGGATGATGAGAAAACAAGGGTGGAATACACTCTCCTTAATCCATCTAGAGAGGGGGAGATTTGTTTTAAATAAATTCTAGCGATGTAAAATTTTAGTTATATTCGTTTAGTATATTCATCCATGTCTATTCTATATATTTTCATATATTCCATAATTTGTGATTATAAAAAATGGGGGGATTGTTGGACCCTTCATGATAATGTATTTTTCATAATCACAAATAATGTCAATATACAAATTCATATCTTTCATGCCAATTTTAATATTTCTATGTGAATCAATTTTTTCATACAAGAACATATACTTTAATAAGTCAATTGCTTATAAGTCATGAATCAATATGTTTACAAGTGTATTTTTACATATACTTTGATTAACAATTCATCTTGTAATGGTATATGCATGACAGAATCTTCAAAATCTTTCATGGATTCCTGAAACCGAATTCAACACACTGAAACCGAAGTCGAAACACCGAAACCGAAGGAAGACACACCAAAACTGAAGGATGACACACCAAAACCAAAGGATAACACACCGAAACCGAATTTTGACAATCCAAAGAATGACAGACCGAGGTCTGACTCCCCAAAGTTTGACAAACTGAAGTACGATAGACCGATGTTATCAGACCGAAGTATGACACACCGAAGTTCGACAGACCGAAGGACGACTCACCGAAGGTGACACACCGAAACCAAAGATGACACACCGAAACCGAAGTACCACAGACCGAAGTAGGATACACCGAAGACGACACACCGAAGATGACACACCGTAGATGACAGACCGATGTTATCAAACCGAAGACAAAAGATCGAAGATTACTCACCGATTGATATAAAGAACTGTTTTCATTTTATTAATTCAAATTTATTTATAACGGTCATATGTAGACAAATTAATGTTTCTGTCATTATTTAATGTTGTTTGTAGGAAAATCTGTAGACAAGTACGAGGTACATGAATGAGCAAAGATCCTTATGTGTAGAGAATCATGGTGTATAAAAGGACCTCATCTTTTAGGATTAATGATATTAATGATGATAGTAGTAGTACACACTGATACACAGTCTGTGCCAATATGAAAATAGAAGAACTAAGAACTTGAGATTGCAAGAAGAATGTGACATACTATCTTAACCACAATGGCTCAATATACATCGAGACATCAACGCACAGAACATTTTCAATCCCTGAAGCTGGATTATAGAAACTGTGATACTCTGTTTTGAAGGCATCTTCCAGAAGAAGACTCAAATACCAATTTCTCAACATTCATTCAGTCTAGAGCTTCACTTTACAACACACAGAGAATTATTGACTCTATTTTCATCATTAACTATATTGTGTTTTATATTTTCTATTTGAGCAGTGTGAATATTCATTTGTATAACACACACTGTCTCCTGAGAATAACTGAAGAATATCGAACTATCCTCATACTCAATCACTCGTTACATTTTGTTTCTCACAAATAACTGTGGTAGAGGTCAAGTGTAACCTGGACAACCAGTTGTGATGTTGTAAACCCCGATCCAGGGTGTGGATCAAAAGTTTATTTATATAAACAGCTTGGTGGCAGGTGATCACCATGTGGAGAGGATTATGTCTATGCCTGAGACTGAACCTCTTGTTTACATTGTTGTGCTAATCATAAATTACTCTGTTTTTTTTATCCGCTGCTTATATTTTCTAAAACATTAAACTATTTTTTCTTACACTTTGATAGTTATTTTTGGTTAGTGTGTGTATTTTTTTAATCCATTAAACTCATTTCAAAAGTATAATTAGTGTTCTACACTGATTTATCTGAGGACTAACAACCATTTTAGAAACTTGTTGACCAATTGAACATTTACATTTCTACCACCTAATCTAACTTGGAAGTTTTTAAAATTGGGTTTTTTCTTACCAAAAAGATATTTAAATAGAAATTTTAATTGGAACTCAATTCACCCCCCTCTTGAGTATCCACTCTTACCAACAATTATTATTATTATTATTATCATCATCATTATTATTATCATTATCACATACAAATGCACATGCATGTGCGTTGTTATTTATTATTTATTACCATGCACGTGCATGCGTTATTATTATTATTATCACAATTAGTATTATTAATATTATCATCAAATGTAAATGCACATGCACATGCATGTGTGTTATTATATATTATTTTTTATCATGCACATGAAAATGCAATGCACTTTCATTATTCAATTATCACATGTGTTATTATTATTTATTCTCATGCACGTGCACATGCAATGCACATGCATTATTCTATTATCACATGTGTTATTATTTATTATTTATTATCATTCACATGAAAATGCACATTCATGTGGACTTGGTTATTATATATTGTTTATTACCATGCACGTGCACATGCCCATGCCTATGCACATGCATATTCACTTGGATGTGCATTATTATTTTTTATTATTATCATTCACATGCACATGCACATACACATGTAATTCACATATGTTATTATTTATAATTTGTTATTTATTATCATTCACATGCAAATGCGCAGGCATATGAACATACATATGCACATGCACGTGTGTTATTACTATTATTATTTTAGAGGTATTTTTAGGGTTTACTAGGATTTTTTAGAATTTTTATGTCTTATTAACATTTATTATGGTTTGTTAGGGTTTTAGGGTTTGGTGGGGATTATTAGGATTTTATTAGGGTTTCTTATGGCGTGTTAAGGTTTATTAGGGTTTATTAGGTATTTTTAGGGTTTTATTAGGATTGAGTTGGGTTTATTAGGTATATTATGGTATATTATGGCATATTTGGGTATGTTTAGTATTTATTAGGGTTTATTATAGTTCATTAGGTTTTAATAATTTTTAATAGGGTATATTTGGGTTTCTTAGGGTTTAGTAGTGTTTATTAGGGTTTATTTGTGCTTTTATGCTTTGTTAGGTTTTATTATCATTTATTAGGGGTTTTAGGGATTTTTAATGGTATATTTTCATAGTTTAGGGTTTAGTGGGGTTTATTATGGTTTGTTATTGCGTGTTAAGGTTTATTAGTGTTGAGTAGGTATTTTTAGGGTTTTATTTGGGTGAAGTAGGTATCTTTAGGGTTTTATTGGTGTCTATTAAGGTTGAGTAGTGTTTATTAGTGTTTGTTTGGGATTTTTAGGTTTTACTAGGGTTTATTAGTCTTTTTATTAGGGTATATGAGGGTTTTTTAGTTTTTGTTAATATATATGAGGGGTTGTTAGGACTTTTTAGGTTTTATTAGCGTGTTTTTAGTGTTTGTGAGATTTTTTTTGGTTTAATAGGTTTTATTAGAATTTATTATGGTTTATTAGGGTTTCTAGGGCTTTTTAATGGTTTGTTTGAATTTTTTGTTTATAGGGGTTTAGTTGGGTTTTATTAGGTTTTATTATGGTGTGTCAAGGTTTATTAGGGTTGAGAAGGTATTTTTAGGGTTTTATTATGGTTTTATTAGGGTTTATTTGTTTTTATTAGGGATTATTAGGGTTTGTTGGGGGTTTATTAGTTTATTTGTTTTATTAGGTTATATTAGTGTTTGTTAAGTCTTTTTAGATAATATGGAGTTTTTTTATTTTTTGTGAGTGTTTTGTTTTTTTAAGTGTTTTTAGGGTTTCTTAGGTTATATTAGAGTTTATTAGGGTTTATTATGGTTTGTAGGGATTTTTAAGGTATATTAGCATTTTTTGTCTTTATTAGGTTATATTAGTATTTTTAGGTCTTTTTAGGTAATATAGAATGTTTTTATTATTTGTGATCATTTTTTATGGTTTTTGAGAGTTTTTAGGGTTTATTAGGTTATATTAGAGTTTATCTAGTTTTCTTGGTATTTTTTAAGGTATACTAGAATTTGTTTTCCTTATTAGGGTTTTGTAGGGTTTTATTAGGGATCGTTATGGTGTGTTAAGGTTTGTTAGGGTTGAGAAGGGTTTAGTTGTATTTATTTATGGTTTATTATGGATTTTTAGGGTTTTTTGGGGTTTATTACGGTTTATTAGTGATTATTATTGTCTATTAGGGTTGGTTGGGGTTGTTTAGGTTTTCTTAACGTATTTTTAGGGTTTAATAGGGTTTATTATCATTTATTAGGGTTTATTAGGTATTTTTGGGGTTTTATTAGGGTTGAGTAGAGTCTCTTAGGGTTTTTAGGGATTATAAAGAGTTTTTAAAGATTATTAGAGTTTAATAGGGGTTTATTAGGGTCTAATATTTTATATTATGGTATATTAGGGTTTAATATTTTTTTGGGTTTTAAAGAGTCTTTAGCTTTATTGTAGGATTTTTTAGTGTTTGTGTAGCGTTGTTTGAGTCTATGTGGCATTTTTAGTGTTTATGTAGCGTTTTTAGGGTTTTGTTAGCGGTTTTAAGTTTTATGTAGCATTTTTTAGGGTTTATGTTACATTTTTAGTGTTTTCGTAGCATGTTTAGCTTTTAGGTTTAATGTAGAATTTTGAAGGGTTTATGTTGCGTTTTCTAGGTTTATGTAGCATTTTTAGGGGTGATGTAGCGTTTATGTTGAATTGTTAGGGTTTATGTAATTTTTTATGGGTTCATGTAGTGTTTTTTGGGTTTATGTTGTGTTTTTAGGTTTTATGTAGCATTTTTTAATGTTTATGTTGCGTTGTTTAGGGTTTATGTTATAGTTCTAGGGTTTATGTAGTGCTTTTTGGGTTTATGTAGCATTTTTTGGGTTTATGTTTTGTTTTTTGGGTTTATGTTGCATTTCTAGGATTTATGTTGAATTTTTAGGGTTTATGTAACGTTTTTTGGGTTTATGTATCTATTTGTTGCTTTTTGAGGGTTTCAATGGTTGTTTATGGGTTGTAGGGGTTTTTAGGGGTTTTAAGGGTTGTTAACGGGTGTTTATGGATTTTATGGTATTTGATGGGTTTTCAATGGTTTATTGGGTGTTTTTAAGGGTTTATTTGTTTTTTTGGGATTGATAGGGGTTGTTAGGGTTTTTCAGTGTGTTTTACGGATTGTTTGGGTATTATAGCAGTTATTAGTGTTTATGTAATGTGTTTTAGCATTTTTTGGATTCTTTACGGTTTTTCAGTGTTCTTTAGAGTTTATTATGGTTCTTTTGGGTTTATTAGGGTTCTTTAGGGTTTATTAGTGTTTTTAGGATTTTTTACCGTTTATTAGCATTTTTTATTGTATATTAGGGTTTTATTTGGCTTTTGTAGGCATTAATACCTTTTTATAGGGTTTATCAAACTTTGCTAAGGTTAATTAGCATTTATTAGGGTTTATTTTATTTATTAGGATTTATTAACGTGTATTTGGGTTTATTTTGATTTATTAGGGTTTATTATAATTTTTTATGGTTTATTGCAGTTTATTAGGGGTTTGTTATGGTTTCTTTCAGTTTGTTATGATTTATTTGGCGTTCTTTGGATTTGTTAGAATTTATTTGGGGTTTTTAGGGTTTGTTATGATTTATTATGGGGTTATTAGGGTTTCTTAGGGTTTATAGGCGGGTTGTAGGGTTTTGTAGGCTATTATTTTGCGGGTTTTGTAGTGTTTTGTCGGGTTTGTTAGTGTTTTTAGTTATTATTAGGAATCATTATGGTTCAATAGTGTTTTTTATTGTATATTAGGGGATTTAAGGCTTCTTTAGGATTTATTAGAGTCTAATAGGGTTTTTAGGGTTTTTTACAGGTTATTATGATTTATTAGTGTTTATTATAGTTATATGGTTTAATAGTGGGTTTCAGGTGTTATTTGGGTTTATTAGTGGTTCTTAGGGGTTATTAGTGGTTGTTAGGGTATGTTAGGTCTTGTTAGGGTTTGTTAGGACGTGTGTTATTTTGTTATCCCACATGTTATTATTATCATTATTATCATTATCATTATTATCATTATTTTTATTATAAGTAACATTATTGTTATTACTATTATTATTATTATTATTATAATTATTATTATCATCACATGAAAATGTAGATGCACATGCATTATTATTTATTATTTATTATATATGATATATTTTCATGCACGTGCAAATGTTGTTGTTGTTATTATTATTATTATTATTATTACTATTATTATTATTATTACTATCATCATCATCATCACATGCAAATGCACATGCACGATCGTTATTATTTATTACCATGAACACGCTCAAGCAATGCACCTACATTATTCTATTATCACATTCAGTTTTATTATTATTGTTATTATTAATATTTTTGTTATTATCATCAAATGCAAATGAAAATGCATGTGCGTTATTATTTATTACCATACATGCATACATTCTATACATGAACATTATTCTATTATCACATGTGCTATTATTATTAATAATACTATAATTATTATTATTATCATCATGTTCACTATGAGTTATTATTTATTATCATGCACTGCACATGCAATGCATGTGCGTTATTCTATTATCACATGTGTTGTTGTTGTTGTGGTTATTATTATTATTATTACTACTGTTATTATTATTATTATTATCATCTCATGCACATGAACCTGCATTATTAATTATTTTTTTATTACCATGCACGTGCACATGCAATGAACACATTTTATTTAATTATCACATACGTTGTTATTCTTATTGTTATTATTATTATTGTGGTTGTTGTTTTGTTGTTGTTGTTGTTGTTGTTGTTGTTGTTGTTGTTGTTGTTATCATCACATGAAAATGCACATGCATATGCACATTCCAATACATAAACACTCACATTCAATGCACGTGTGTTATTCTAATTTCCCAA